>CM060892.1:27723168-33328168 GCA_030762935.1 Hymenopus coronatus | reverse complement strand
GATCCAGAATTTTATGTTCGTCATTCTCAAGCAACAGGACTACGAATTTATTCCATTCACCCCATCATCTTGCCTATACCCTCTGTTGTTTGTTGGTGGGTATTTAACTATCCGTACGAAAGTTTATTAATTTTCTCATACACGAATGTATAATATAGAGAAGGTATTGTATTCCACTCAAAAATTCGATACGGAAAATGTTTTGAGGTCCCCTGAAACCAAACAAAGCATTTAATTTCTCTACGCGTACTATAAACATAGTAAGTAGAGAAGATATGGTATTCCACCAAAAATCGATACCAAGATTTCAGTGAAAATATATTATTTTGCGGCCCCGTGAATAAAAACAAAAACCTTTTCACTTTCTCTACAAGTACTACATGCATGGTAAGTAGAGAAGATGTATTCCACCTAAACATTTGATGTCGGTATTTTACCGAAAATATGTTTTGAGGTCTTGTAACTGAAGTAAATAAAACAAAAAGGCATTTTTAGATTAAGGTCCGTGTGTGTCTCCGTGGGTCTAATCACAAAAACTCAAAAACCAACTTGATAGTTAAGTTCAGCAACTTCCAAGGATCTAAACGAAAATGTTAAAAAAAAAAAAAAAATTCCCTACCTCAAACTACTCTTTACCTGAAGATGTTTCAAAATGTTTATTTTTCCATAAACAACTAACGATTTTGATTAAAATACTGTACATTAAAGGCATTTACATGACAAATAAGCTCTAAATCTTCAATTTGTTGGGAATAACTTCTAATAACCTCTTCATTCTGGATAACTTTTGCATACCTGGTAAACCGTAAGAAAACAAAACATAAAATTACTACACAAAAAATCTTATATGTTCCATTCACATTACTTTCTCTACATCTCTGCTAAAAATTATTGTTAAAAAGCTCATGCTAAAGAAAAAATTAGCAGTAATAGTCTCATTACTTGCTTCCTTGTAAGTAGAAGCGAAATAAGTATTAAAGTGAAGTCAAAAGCTGGTTGCTATGTACTGAAGTTGCTTTGTTTATATGGACAGGAGTTGATAAATTCCTATATGAGAAAAGTAAGTTTTTCATAGCTGAAATCAAAAACAAGGAATATCTCAAAAACGATCAACTCCACGAAAAAAATGTATATAACATAAAGTGTGTGTTTTAATGTACTTTATATTTTTGTGGGTAAGTTTTTGTCCATTTCTTACGATTTAGCAGTTATGCAAAATTCCGCAAAATACAAGGTGGGTGACGCGTTTGCTTACAATAGAACAAAAACATCGTGAGGATGTTTCAGTCGAGTGTTTGGCAATGTTTCGCTGCAATAAAGCTGAGTTTTTGCGAAGATTCATGACAATGGATGAAACCTGGGCTCACCACTTCGCATCTGAGACGAAGGAACAATCAAAACGGTGGACTGGAAGGGGAAAATCCGCTCCAAAGAAGGCGCAGACAGTTCCATGTGCAGCCAAGGTCATGGCGTCAGTTTTCTGGGACGCACGCGGGATAATTCTTATTGATTATCTCAAAAAAGAAAAAATAATTAATAGCGAATATTATGCTAACTTGTTACAGCGTTTGAGTGATGCAATAGAGCAAAAACGGCCACATTTGGCGAAAAGGAACATTTTGTTTCATCAAGACAATGCACTAGTTCACACGTCCATTATCACCATGGTCAAAATCAGTGAGTTAAAGTTCGAATTGCTTCCTCATGCATTCGCCAGATTTAGCCCCTCTTGATTATTTTTTGTTTCCAAACTTGAAGAAATGACTTGGTGGTAAACAATTTACCAACAATGAAGAGGTGGAGTCTGCAGTTGATGACTATTTTGCAGAGCTCGATAATTCTCACTATAAAAAGGGTATCGAAGCTATTGAACATCGCTGGGAAAAGTGTATCGAGCTGAAAGGAGATTATGGAGAGAAATAAAGATGTTTTCCCCCAACATTTTTGTGGTTTAGGTGGGGTACTTCCGGGACAGAAGTCCCTTCGTCAACTACTGAACCAACAAGTTAAACTTGGTAGCTGACGTGAGCGCCATCATGCAAAACAATCAGTTTGACATGACTAAGTGAATTAATTGATGCAGACCCTCATTATTCCATTCTGTTATCGTCCTTGAGAGCGATGAAGGTCACAGGTAACGAAATAATTAGGTTCGTAGCTGTTTCAATAGATCGAATTTGTAATTAAATAAATGCATGGCGTGACAAAAGGATATTGCCTGGACAATGTTGCCAACACGGCGTTGCCTGTGTTAACAATTAAATGGCGTCATCCGCAATAAAACAATACACTGTGACATCAGCTTTCAATTACGTCTTAAGGCATTCATAACCTGGTTCTTTTTATAAATGTCGTGCCATTGCAGGCCAGAAGAAGGGTGTAAAGGTTAAATCCAACGCTAAGATAGATATGGATGCCCCAGCTCAAAGTAAAGGTCAGGATGAGGTCCAAGGTAAATATAAGTGAGCCATCGACGTCAACCTTATGAGCGATCAGAGTTGCGATGTTCCGTCACAAAATTTCCCTTTGACATACTTGAAAAATACCTCTTCTATTACAAAATGCCCTAAGCCTTAAAAATAGCAATAATAAAGCATTATTATTACTAATGTTATCCTTGAGAAGCCCAATGACTCTGTGGCTATCTACAGAAACGGTAAGTCCTACTAAAAAAATCTGATTTGTACTATTCACATGACTTTCTCTGCATCAAATTATTGTTAGAGGGCTTAAGCTTCTATTTATTTCATGCTAATCGAGAAAAAAATAGCAAAAATAGTCTTATTACTTGTTTCCTTGTAAGTAGAAGCGAAATATATATTATAGTCTCCGTAGCCAATACGAAAGGCTCAGGAAGGAGCCTTAGTCTAAAACTGAACTAGAATCTGCAATCTCGCCCCCAGGACAGATCTGGGGATCTAGTAAACGGAGGGGAAGTGTTACGTCTCCTCATTCCATCTGGAGTAGTTAAGTGTTGTTCGGCAGGTAAGGTACCGCAGTGGTGGAGCTAGCCAATTTTAAAGGGAGCTGTTGCAATCTTTCTTCATCAAAAAAGGCTTTAAAAATCGTTTTACTTTCTCTACACGTATTATGTACATAGTGTATAGAGGATGCACTGTATTCCACCCAAAAATGCGATACCGAGATTTCGCCGGAAATACATGTTTTACGATCCCCTGAATCAAAAAAAAACATTTTTAAATAAAGGTCCGTGAGTGTGTGTGTGTGTGTGTGTGTGTGTGTGTGTGTGTGTGTCTGTGGACAACATAGCTCAAAAACGAAAATACCGTTAAATACTATCGCTATTTATGTATAGTATCTTTCAAGGATGCGACACGAAGATTTTCAAGAAAATCCCCCACCACAAACTACCCTTTACATGGAACATTTTTCGAAAATTTTGATTTTCTTAAAAATAGCTCTAACGATTTTGATTAAAATCACGTATGTTAAAGCTATTTGTACCCCGAATAAAATGTATATCTTGAATTTTCTGGGAATAGTTTCTGAAGACCTCTTTATTCTGGATGAATTTTGCCGAATTTTGCATAACTGCTAAACTGTAAGAGAAGGACAAAAATTTACCACACAGAAAATGTGGAGCACATTAAAACACACAATCTATGTTATATACCTTTTTTTTCGTGGAGTTGATCGTTTTTAAGATATTCCTTTTTATTATTTTCTGCTTTGAAAAACATACTTTTCTCATACAGGAAGATGTCAACTCCTGTCCATACAAACAAAGGAACTACAGTTACATAGCAACCAGATTTTGACTATCACTTTAACTTACGGTACTCCCTTATTTCGCTTCTACTTACAAGGAAGCAAGTAATAAGACTATTTCTGCTAATTTATTCTCGATTAGCTTGAAGTAAATAGAAGCATAAGTTGCAGAGATGTAGACAAAGTCATGTGAATGGAACACACCAATCTTTTTTTTTGGGGGGGGGCGTACAATAGAACGCTTACACCTATTCTCGACATAAATTTACTAATGTCAAGTTTACTAGTAGACAGACAGACGCAGTATTTATAAAAGGTTATCTTCATTAAACTGGAGCGTTGTCACTCTTAATATATTTTAGTTTTTACTTTTTCTGCACGTACTATTCATATAACTACGTAGTTGTATTCCACGCAAAAATTCTATGTCGAGATTAATTGCAAATATAAGTTTTGAGATCATCTGAATAAATAAAAAAGGCATGTGTGTGCGTGAACAGTAAACCAAAAAAAAATGATCGTTAAGTACTAAGCTTGATATTTGTTTAGTGTCTTCCAAGTATATAACATAAAGATTTACAAGAAAATCCCCCTACCTCAAATTACCCTTTACGTGGATTTTTTCTTCAAAAATGGCTCCAGCGATTTTTATTAAAATATTGCATATTAAAGATACCTATGCACATAAACAAACAAAATAGATATCTTGAATTTTCTGGGAATAACCTTCAAAGACCTCTTTATCCTGGATGCGTGTTGCATAGCTGGGAAACTTTAACAGATAGATAAAACCTTACCACAAAAAATGTAGATTTCGTAAAAATAATACACAACTTATGTCATATATGTGGAGTTAGCCATTTCCGAGATATTCCTTGTTATTGTTTTCAATTTTAAAATATATAAAAAGACTTATAGTTTTCTCTTCCTCCGTTTTTATCTCTCTTTTGTTTTATTTCTGGCCATGTGAAGAAAACCAAATTTAATGACAATCGCATAGCAACAGCTTTTAAAAGATTTGACTATAGTTTAACGAATTGTATTCTCTTAGCTCCCTTCTAGTTATAAAGCATTAGTTAATAAAACCATTTCTGATAATGTTTATGTTGATTAGCTTAAAGAAAATAACAGAATAATATTTTGTAGAAATAGTTTGTTTGCAGAACAGACAGAGAAAGTCATTACATGTTTTTGATCTTTAACGGTCTCAAAATAGTTGTTTTGTTTCACAAAAGCGCCGCAAAATTAATTTGTTCGCTGTAGTATTGCATTTAAAAAGCATAATATCTCGAAAAGCGCTTGCCGCATTGCGGTTGTTTGACAGTGACGGCGCTGTAGTCAAAAATCCTCGCGCAACTTGTGAAATATAAACAAAAAGCAGGAAAACCCTGAGCACTTATCAGGATATTGTTTGCCAACCCAGTGCTGTTAAAGTTTAACATCGCCGTATTGTACTGTGTGCGAAGTGGGAGCGAACTTCTTTTTGCCTCTCTCCGTTCCGCTGCAGTTATCAGGTTGTTTGTACTACAAGATAACAAGCGTGTTAAACCATTGTAAAATATATATAACCTTTCGTTAAGCCATATGTGTAATAACATGAAGTACAAAGTTCCCCATTATCATGATTCAAGAAATTCCGCAAGTTCATGGTTACATGCTGTAAGGAAGTGTTTATTGCATTAATTTCTCTACACGTACTATGTACAAAGTGTATAGAGAAGATATCTATTGTAATGCACCCAAAAATTCGATACCGAGATTAAACTGGAAATGTTTTCAGGTCCCCTGAGTAAAAAAAATACATTTTTAGAAAAATGTCTTTGTGTGTGTTCTATGAACAGCATGGTTCAGAAACTAAAAACCCGTTAAATACCAAACTTGGCATTTAAGGTTAGTACGAATGTCTTCCAAGGAGTCGACACAAAGTAGTGTTGCAGTGAAATTGCTAAAACTTGCGGAGGATTCTTCCTGGAATGGCTGACCAGGACTGCCAAACCGAGGAGAGAGGTTATCATGCTAACTTCATATACTCAAAGTCGCGGGTTCAAACCCCTCGGAGGACGATGGAGTTTTCGGGTGTAAAAATCCTTAGCCTTCCTTCGAAAGGGAAATAAAGCCGTTGGTCCCATTTCGTAGATTTACGGCACATAAAAGAACCTCAAGCTTGATAGAGAGGCCTCTAAGCAAAATTAAGCGATCTTTCTCGCCCAATTTAGAATGGGACGCTGAGAACCACAGCACTTAAAGAGCGTCCATAAATAACACGCCATTTTTTTTTTCAAGGAGAGAGGCCCGTGCCCCCTGAAGACCTAATGGGCTAATATTAATATCCACAGTCTAAGCTCGATTAAGTATTTAATTTATTTGAATTACGCCAGTGATATATTTTAGAAGTTATATTTTTAATTTCCCCCCCCCCTTTAACATCTAAGGTCATATCGGGAGCTTTGCAGGTTTAAATCTTTTTGTTTTCTTAAAGCACACACACATCCACTCTCACGTACATACTCTGTGGGGGATAGGGAATAATTCTGGCTAAAGAAAAATTCCCCGCCACAGCCGGGAATCGAACCCGGAACCTCCGGGTGAGAAGTCAGCTCGCTGACCACTTGACCACGGAGCCAGTCGTTTTAATTTTTTTTTTGTGAGAGCAATATTGTTATTACGGTATATATTTAATGCTAAATCATCGTCACAAAAATAATTAAAAAGAAACATTTGTCGTATTTATATAATCATCAATAACATAAAAAATCTGGTGTGTTCCATTCACATGAATTTCTCTACCTCGCTGTTACAAATTATTGTTAAAAAGCATGTTCTTCTATCTACTTTATGATAATCGAGATAAATATTAGCAAGAATTTTCTTAATTACTTGCTTCCTTGTGAGTAGAAGGAAAATAAAGGAATACACTAGGCTAAAACGATAGTTAAATCTTTTAAAAGCTGGTTCCATGTGGTTAAAATCCGTTTCTATGTAGGGCCAACAAGAAATATGGTCAATTCCACGAAAAAAACTTATGTGACATAATTGTGTGTTTTAACGTGATCTACACTACATGTTTGTGTAGTAAGTTTCCGTCTGTCTCTTACGGTTTACCAGTTACGCAAAATCCATTCAGAATAAAGAGGTCTTTAAAGGCTATTCCCAGAAAATTCAAGATATACATTTTATTTGTCATGTAAATATCTTAAATATAAGAGATTTTAATCACAATCGTTGGAGCCGTTTTTGAGAAAATCAAAAAGTTTTGTTCCATGTAAAGGGTAGTTGGAGGTGGGAGGATTTTCTTGAAAATGCTCGTGTCGCATTTTTGGAAGATACCGAACTGAAATAGCAAGCTTGGTATTTAACGAGCTATGCTGCCCACAGACACACACACATGGATATTTTTCAAAAAATACTTTTTTTGGTTTCAGGGGGTCCCAAAACATGTATTTCCGGTGAAATCTCGGTGTCGAATTTTTGGGTGCAATACAATCTCTTCTATATACTCTATGTACATAGTATGTGTAGAGAAAGTAATTAAAAGACTGTTAAAAGCCAAACTTGGTATTTAAGTTTAGTAAGAGTATTTTCCAAGAATGCGACACGCAGTAGTGTTGCCAGTACTAGGCGTGCTCAATAACTCCTTAGAAACTCAAAGAAATTAAAACTCGTAGCATCGACAAAGTTTGCATTTAGTAACCGTCGTAAGTTACTAGGTGGCAGTTAAAGTTTCAGCTATATCTATCACATAGTTTCGTTGCCACAGGTGATTGAATCAACAATCTTGTGCTTCTTTAGAAAGATGGAAAAAAACGAGTTTCATGTAGTGATTAAACACTTCTCTTTAAAAGGCTTAACGCCGAAAGTGATAAAAGCCGAGTTTGACGAAATTCATGACACATCTACTGCGTTTGCAACAATTCACAATTGGACAAATGAATTTAAACGTGTCTGTACATCCACAAATGATGAACATCATTCCGTGCGTCCAGTAGAAGTTATTTCCTCCGAAATGTTTGACAAAATCCAGGACATGGTTTTGAGTGATCGACGAATCAAAGTTCACGAAATAGTAGAGGCCACAGGTATATCAGAAGGTACAGTGTTTTCAATTTTTGCACAAAAAATTAGGTGTGAAAAAAGTCTCGGCAAGTTGGTGCCCCGTTTGCTCTCAATGGAGAATAAACGCAATCGTATGATCGATCGGAAGCTGTTTTGGGACTTTTCCGTCGCAATTTGGACGAGTTTCTGCGACGATACATAAGCGCGGATGAAATATGGATACACTGCTACACTCCAGAGACAAAGTACAGTCGAAACAGGGGATTTTAGAGGCTTCCGAAGATGGTAAAGGTGGTGAAATCTACATTGATTACTTGCACTAAGGAAGAAAGATAAATGGAAGGTATTATGCATTGTTATTGCACTGGTTGAACGGAGAAATCGAGAAAAAAAATCCCTCATATGGCAGAGAAACAATACTCTTTCATCAAGGCAATGCAAGAGTTCACACCTGCACAATTTCAATGGCGAAAATGGTAGAATTAGAGTTCGAATTACTACAATATCCACCGTATTCACCAGATTTGATCCCCAGTGACATTTTTTATTTCCAAACTTAAAAAAATCTGATGTTTTCCATTCACATGACTTTCTCTACATCTCTGCAACAAATAATTGTTAAAAAGCTTGTTGGTCTATTTACTTAGGGTTAATCGAAAAAATTAACTGAAATTGTCTTATTACTTGCTACCTTGTAAGTGGAAGCCAAATAAGGAAGTATCACAGTTTAAAGTGATAGTCAAAAGCTGGTTGCTATGTGACTGAAGTTCCTTTGTTTATATTGACAGGAGTTGACAAAGTCCTGTGTGAGAAAAGTATAGGTTTTTAAAGCTGAAACCAAAAACGAGGAGTATCTCAAAATCGATCAACTCCATGAAAGAAATGTATATAACATAAATTGTGTGTTTTAAAGTACTCTACATTTTTGTGTGGTAAGTTCCCCCCCCCCATCTCTTTCGGTTTAGCAGTTATGCAAAATTCCGTAAAATTGATCCAGAATAAAGTAGTCTTCAGAGGCTATTTCCAGAAAATTCAAGATATACATTTTATTTGAACGTAAATATCTTTAATATGTGATATTTTAATCAAAATCGTTAGAGCCATTTTTAAGAAAATCAAAATTTTCGAAAAATGCTCCATGTAAAGGGTAGTTTGAGGTGGGGGAATTTTTCTCAAAATCTTCGTGTCGCATCCCCGGAAGATACTAAACTTAAATACCAAGTTTGGTATATGTACACTATGTATATAGTACGTGTAGAGAAAGTAAAAAGTGGCTCGGCGGAAAACGATTCGTGTCTAACGAAGTCGCAGCTGCATTCACAAAAAATCTGATGTGTTACACTCACATGACTTCTCTAGCTGTTTTACAAATTTCATACATAAGATTCTTCTTCTTTCTGCACCTTGCTAATCGTGGTACTCATTAGCACAATGTTCTTATTATTTAGCTCCGTATAAGTTGGAGAAAATAAGGGAATACACTAGGCTAAACCAATAGTCAAATATTTTAAAAGCTGTCGTTATGCGATTGTCATTACAAATCGCTTCTTTTCTTGGCCAGGAGTAGAACAAAAGAAAAACGGACACTCCCGTCTGAGAAAAGTATAAGTACTACACAACTAAAACTAATAACAATGAGTACCTCGAAAACGGTAAGCTCCATGAGAAAAATGTATATGACATAACTTGTGTATTTTAACAAAACCTAAATTTGTTGTATTGTAAGTTTTTCTCTATCTCTTACGGTTTACTAGTTATGCCAAATTAAGCAAAATTCATCCAGAATAAACAGGTCTTCAGAGGCTATTCCCAGAAAATTCAAGATATACATTTTGTCAGGTAAACATCTTTAATATGATATTTTAATCAAAATTGTTATAGCCATTTTTAAGAAAATCAAAATTTTCGAAAAATGCTCCATGGAAAGGGTATTTTGGGGTGGGCTATTTTTCTTAAAATCTTCGTGTCGCATCCCTGGAAGATACTAAACTTAAATACCAAGTTTGGTATTTTACCGACTTTTCGTTTTTGAGTTATCGTGTTCACGGACACACACACATACATACGGGCCTTTTTGTGAAAATGCTTTTTTTTTTTGTGATACAGGGGACCCTAAAACATATATTTCCGGTGAAATCTCGGTATCGAATTTTTGGGTGGAATGCAATACCTTCTCTATACACTATGTACATAGTACGTGTAGAGAAAATAAAAATGGCTCGGTGGAAAACGATTCGTGTCTAACGAAGTCGCAGCTGCATTCACAAAAAAATTAGAAACTGAAGTATTTGTGGTTATAGTTATGCATATTGTTTTCTTTTCTTTCTTTGTAGTTTTCTGAGGTTTACTTAACTATTAGTTTGAGTGTGTTTAATAGTTTCTACGTAAATACGTCCAAAGAAACTCACGGCTATTGAGCATGGAAAGAACAAACTGTTAAGACACGAGAATGGTCGGGTATTGCAGCTCGTTGTCTATAAAGCGAGCAGCATTCTAGCAGCCCTGTACATTTTCCAGTTCATGGAGTGAGAAATGTATAAATGAAAATAACATTCTCTTGGTGAGTTATAGTGTGTTTCTAAAAGGTCAGTTGCTCTAGTCTGGGATTGTTCAGACCATTACCTGTGTTCACTGGAACTGAATTTATTGTCCTATCTAGTCGCTCACTAGTTACTTACAGTAGCCAGTTCATGTTCAGGCTTTTAGCACGACTTTGCTTTTATATTCCTTCATTGCAATAAATTTTCTGTGCACAAACCAACTGACACTCGTTTCTTTGTTTAATGCTTTGTTTATGTTTTACTGCGTATCAGAAAGTTCGTGCTTTAACCGTGTTCAAAATGCTAGTGCTATGAAATATCTATTGGCTGATGAGTTTTACCTTCTCTAGCCCGTATGTACAATGTACGTAGTGGATAGAGAAGGTATCGTATTCCATCCAAAATTCTATGTCGAGATTTCACCGGAAATATCTTTCGAGGTTCCCTGAGTCTAAAATCATTTTTATAAAAAGGTCCGTTGTGACTGGACATCATAGCTCAAACATGCATTTTTTCGTAGAGTTGTGCGGTTTTGATATATTCCTTGTTATTGGTTTATGTTTTAAAAAATCTACACTTTTCTCATATGGGAACGTGTCAGTACCTAGCCACGCAAAGAAACGGATTTCAATCCCATGGCAACCACATTTTAAATCATTTGACGTCAGTTTAACCTAGAGTATTCCTAAGGAAGCGAGTAATAAGCCCATTTCTGCTATTTTTTTGTCGGTTAGCATGAAGTAAATAGAAGAATAAGCTTTTTATCAATAATTTGTTACAGAGATTTAGAGAAAGGTGTGAGGGGATAACATTGGATTATTTTCTAAAATTAAAATTTAATAAGTTATAAATGATATTCCATACCTTTTATACACACTTTATAACTTATAACGTGTAACTATGTCATTGACGGAGAAAGTCGTATTAATGTGTCACATATTTTTTTTTATCCTCCATTACGGTGTCGTAAACAAGATTATAAAACTGAGCGATAATAGATTATGTAAATGAAACATTCCAGCGTGCTACCGGATTCTGAGGTAGTTCGTATAAATAAGACAATTGCGTCACATGATTTAAGAGTGTTACTGTATCTCCGACACTTAGAAAAATGACCGTCGATTCAGGTTTGCATTCCTTATATCACTTTAAGTGTGTCTCCAAACTTGGAGAATGCTTTCTGTACCGTCAGGAGCGATTCTTCAGATCGCCTGGTTGCCTTTCTAGTTCCTGCTAACCTTGACATCACCAGCTTTATATAACTACTGGCTAAAACCGCACCTTAACACATGCCTTTATACATTCATAAGTTCGGGTCTTATACGTGCATCGAAATCACCAGCTTTTGCATCATACTGTGCCCTTGAAATACCTCAACGTATCAAAATAAATATAAAATTCTTTGGTTTTATGAAATGCTTCTAACTTAAGACTACCTTAAATCTGGTCCATGCATTGTATACTAGTTGAACACGTTCTTGATATGAAGCATCTGATGGCAAGAACAGTTCTGAAAATCACAAAAGTCACTGAAACAGTAAGAGAACATATGCCAAGGGGTGTGAAGGAACATTGCGGGTTATTTGTCAATTGCATTTTGGATTAACGAAAGACAAAGGTAAAATTCTGATCAAACTAACAAGAGTATTTTTACTTTCTCTACACGTACTATGTACATAGTGTATACAAAAGGTATTGTATTGCACCCAGAAGTTCGATAACAAGATTTCACCGGAAATACATGTTTTGTACCTCCCTGAATCCAAAAAAAAAATATTTTTGGAAAAAAGTCCTTGTGTGTGTGTGTGTGTGTGTGTGTGTGTGTGTGTGTGTGTGTGGACAGCATAGCTCAAAAACGAAAGGACGTTAAATGCCAAACGTGGTATTTAAGTATGATATCTTCCAAGGATGCGACACGAAGATTTTCAAGAAAATCCTTCCACCCAAAACTACCCTCAACATGGAAAAAAGTTCGAAAATTTTGATTTTCTCAAAAGCGGCTCTAACGATTTTGATTAAAATCTCTTATATTTAAGATATTTACATGCCAAATAAAATGTATATCTTGATTTTCTGGAAATAGCCTCTAAAGACCTCATTATTCTGGATGATTTTATTGAATTTTGCATAACTGGTAAACCTTAAAAGATAGAAAAAACTTACTACACAAAAAATGTAGATCACGATAAAACACGCAATTTATATCATATACATCATATACATTTTTTTCGTGGAGTTGGTCGTTTTTGAGATATTCCTTGTTATTGGTTTCAGCTTTAAAAAACGTATACTTTTTTCATACAGGAATTTGTCAACTCCTGTCCATACAACAAAGGAACTTCAGTCACAGAGCAACCAGCTTTTGACTATCACTTTAACCTATGATACTCCCTTATATCGCTTCTACTTACAAGGAAGCAAGTAATAAGACTACTTCTGCTATTTTTTTTTTCTCGATTAGCATGAAGTAAATAGACGCATAAGTCTTTTAACAATAATTTCTTGCAGAGATGTAGAGAAAGTCATGTGAATGGAACACATTAGATTTTTGTTACTTTCTCTGCCACTAGTAGGTACTACATTCCATCAAAATAGTTGATATCAGGTTTCACCAAGATTCATGTACACAGTTTCCTGGTTCAAGAAACAACATTTTTAGAAATCAAATGTGTGTGGACAGTATAACATAAAACAATCTGATATCCATAGTACTTTCTCTAGCTGTTGTACTAACTTATGTTACTTAAAAAAGATTTGTTTATCTGCGTCATGCTAATCTAAATACACATTAGCATAACTGGTCTTAGTACTTGCTTCTTTGTAATTAGAAAGAAAATGAGGGAAAACACTAGGCTAAAGCGATATTCAAATCTTTAAAAAGTTGGTCGCCACTTGAAACAATTGAGGTTCGGTTCGTTTTGCATGGTCCGTTTGAAAATAGTCAACTAGTTTAAAATTCAAACCAATTACAATGAATATCTCGAAAACGTCAACTCCACGAAAAAACATACATGACATATATTATGTTTTTTTAACCAGATCTATATTTTTTATGCAGTAAGTTTCTGTGTATCTCTTACGGTTTGCCAATTATGCAAAATTCAGAAAAATTCATGCAGAATGAAGAGGTCTTTAGAGGCTATTCCAAGAAAATTCAGAATACACATTTTATTTATTATGTGTATATCTTTTATATGCGGCATTTTAATGAAAATCGTCAGCCATTTTTTAGAAGGACAAATTTTTTGAAAAATATTCCATGTAAAGTGTAGTATATTTTGTGGGAGTTTTTTTTTTTTTTTTTTTTTTTGGAAATCTTCGTGTCGTATCCTTGGAACATACTGAACTTAAATGCCAAGTTTGATATTTAACCGATTTTTCACTTTTGAGCTATGCTGCCCACCCCCACTCACTCACACACACACAATGACAAGAGTAGCTCGAAAATTTCTCTACTTTTTTTATTAATTCAGGGGGTCTCATTTAAAAGATATATTTACGGTGAAATCTCGGTATAGAATTTTTGGGTGCAATATAATACCTTCTCTATGCAATATGCATATAGTACTCCGTGGTGTAGTGGTTACCATGCTGACTTCATATACCCAAGGTCGTGGGTTCAACCCCGGCGGAGGACGATGGATTTTTTCGGGTGTAAAAATCCTTAACATGTCTTCCTTCGGAAGGGAAGTAAAGCCGTTGGTCCCGTGTCGTAGATTTACGGTACGTAAAAGAACTTCAAGCCTGATAGAGAGGCCTCTGAGTCTTTCACGCCCAATTTAGAATGGGCCGCCGAGAACCACAGCAGTTAAAGAGCGTCCATAATAACATGCCATTTTACATTTTTTTATATAGTACGTGTAAAGAAAGTAAAAACGAAATGTCGGATAAATATTAAAATTTTCCAAAGATGCACAACACCTCAGCTACCCTTTACATGAAGATATTTTCATTCTTTTTATTTTCAAAAAAAGGATCTACCGATTTTTAAAAATGCCATGTGCATAAAATATTTGCATGACAATTAAATATATAGCTTAAATTTACTTGGAATTACTTAAGCACGTACTACCAAAGAACATCATCAATAACCAAGGTTTACATCGATAAAGATCTGTTCCAATTCCAATAATAACTATTCAATCCTTCACATAACTCGAATGTTCCAGCTCGGTTGCTCTCCAAACTGGCAACACTTATGACTCACTGGGATATGCCTGCAATATGCAATGCAGTTGGGAATTGAGTACAAGCTATCCTGCTGCTGAATAAACTGTTGGAATAAATTGGCAGGAAGAGCAAGAATTGTGCTATGATCTTTGCCCAATGACGTATTGGTTGTCATTCACCACCTCTCTCCCTCCATCCGGCTCTAAGTACGCTTGAGTACCCTGACTCAGATGAGTCGAGTTGGAACAACGTGTATTTCTTTATAACGATGTTCTCTAAGTAGCTCTTTTCAAATCTTTGTGGTATTGTATTAGGCTCCATTTTGCAGACATGTTCATACTACTTTCTGCTATTATGAGTTGCAATATTTCTGCCAGTTTAATATTTTTTACACTTCTCAAATGATAATCCTAAGAACTTCATTTCTGCTATCTTTATTCTTCTCAAAGAATTTAGCCTAGTGTGCTCCCATATTCTCGCGTATCTACAAGGAAGAACCTATTTCTGCAAATGTTTAAATCGATGCATCTTAAGTAGATAGAAAAATAAACTTTTTAAGCATAATTTGTTGCAGAATACATAAGAGAAAATCATGTGAGTGTTGTACACCAAACTTTAATACGGTTTTATTGTTATCCCCCCACAAAATTAGTGTTTCCAGAAAGAAACTATTATTAATATCTTTTTCATTGTTGATTCCCCAACTTTCGCTGCAGGCGTTCTCCTTTCTAGCTTTTTTTTTTTTTTTTTTCAATTACCGTGACAGCCTATATTATCAAAATATATGTTTCCATTGAAAGTGCTATATAATACAGTCAGTCAGGAGATGTCAAAATTTATATCCGGTGAAATTTAAATACCTAAATTTTGGATGGTATAAAAAGTAAAGTATTCGCTTGTCTGACATTTATGTTTTTAATTTCATTATCACGTATCTAAAGTAGGGAAGATTGCATTCCACCCAAAAATTCGATATCATTATTTCATCGGAAATAATCTTTCAATGCACCGTGAATAAAACGCAGATGTGTGACAATCACATGCTTTTCTCTAGCAGTTCCACACAGTTTTCTTACAAAAGATTATTTTTTTATGTACATCATGCTAATCTAGATTAATATTCTACATTTGGTCTTATTACTTGCTAAGGGAATTCACTAGTTTAAAGTGATAGTCAAATATTTTAAAAGCCGGTCGCTATGTGAAGCAATTGAAATTCGGTTCTCTTTGCTTACTAGGAGTAAACAAAAGAAGAACGAGGGAAAGGATAACTTCTGGTTTGAAAAATTTAAGTAGCTTAAAACTGAAAACTTTAACTCGGAATATCTCTGAAACAGTTAACTCAACAAACAAACAAAAAAGGTATGTGATATACAATGTGTATTTTTATGTTTTACTATAGTTTACAGTTATACAAAAGTTATACAAATATCATCCAGAATGAAAAGTTCTTCAGAGGCTATTTCCCAGAAAGTTCAGGATATACATTTCGTTTGTCATTAAAATATCTTAAGCATTTTAATCAAAATCTTAAGAGCCATTTTAGAGAAGATTAAATTTTTCTAAAAATGTTCCATGTAATGAGTATTTGGGAATGGAAGGGTTTTCTTGGAAATGTTCGTGTCGCACCCTTAGAAGATACTGAACTTGATCAAGTTTTGTATTTAACGATGATATTGTTTTTACTACAAATGGCACAGGGCGATGACACATGGAATGAAGATATAGTAGCGGTGGAATGCGATGGCGGGGAAAACCGGAGACCCGTAGATAACCCGCCCCTGCGCCGTTTTGTCCACCACAAATCCCACAAGCGGTCTCTTGGGATTGAATCCGGGTGTAACCACTCGGCCACGGCGTGGCCATTGGTAGGTATATGACGGAGTTTACGTTTTTGAGCACTCAGGAGGTCCCGTGTTGAAACCACCAGAACCGAGTTTTCCAGCCTAAGCTTTTTTCTCGTAGTTTTCCTATCCCGCTAGTTGAATGCTGGTTTCGAATTTTTTATCCGCGAAGTTTCCTATCTTCCCTTTCATCAGTGCACTCCGTTTCCTGCTTCTTCAGGGATTGGGCTGATCACCCATCCTGGATGTATAATGATCCAGAGTTTGTTTGTTCCTCGATGAGCTACCGACCCAAGACTTTGACTTGCAAGTCCTACAAAATGGAGGGTAATACATTAAAGTAGAAGAAAAATGAAGAAATACCATTTGTAATAGTTTATGGAACATTAGGTACAAAAAGTCATGTGATGGAACACATTTTTAATTTGTTTCTTTGATATGGTCGACTTTCATTAACACATTTTAAATTGAAAAGATAGAACATTCAGTTTATTATCTGTGGTGAGAGTAAATTTATGAATTAATTCTTTCTTCCACACCAAAGTTGTAGGACAGGAGTTGAAGAGATAAGAGCCATACTGAAAAATTTCAATTTCATAGACAGGATTTGAACCATTGATCTCCTGGTCTCCATCCAGTTGCTCTAATCACTGAGCTACTCTGACAACATATTGGCACGGCATTAAATTCTCCAACTGACTTGCGTTTTCTCCGATAAACCACCAGAAGATTTCAGTTTTTTGGCTTACTTTCTCTAGCACGTATGTACAATGCACATAGTAGGTAGAGAAGGTATCGTATTTCACCCAAAAATGCAATACCAACATTTCACCAGAAATACATGTTTTCAGGTACCCCATATACTTTTAGAATCATTTCAGGATATGTGTGTGTGTGTGCGTGTGCGTGTGTGTGTCTATGGAGAGCATAATTAAAAAATCTGATGTGTACCATTCACATGACTTTCTCTATATCCCTGCAACAAATGTTTCTTAAAAAGCTTATACTTCTATTTACTTTATGCTAATCAGAAAAAAATAGCAGAAATAGTTTTATTACTTGCTTCCTTGTAAGTAGAAGCGAAATAAGGGACAACTGTAGATTAAAGTGATAGTCAAAAGCTGGTTGATATGTCAATGAAGTTCCATTGTCTATATGGATAGGAGTTGACAAGTTCCTGTATTAGAAAAGTGTACGTTTTTCATAGCAGAAACCAAATATAAGGAATGTCACAAAAACGATGAACTCCACGAAAAAAATGTATATAACATAAATTGTGTGTTTTAACGTGCTCTACATATTTTGTGGGTTAAGTTTTTGTCCATCTCTTACGGTTTAGTAGTTATGAAAAATTCATCCAGAATAAAGTAGTCTTCAGAGGCTATTCCCAGAAAATTCAAGATATACATTTCATTTGTCAGATAAATATCTTTAATATACGAAATTTTAATCAAAATCGTTAGAGCCATTTTTGAGAAAATCAAAATTTTCTAAAAAAAGTTCCATGTAAAGGGTAATTGGGGGTGGGGGGGATTTTTCTCGAAATCTTCGTGTCGCATCCCTGGGAGATACTAAACTTAAATACCAAGTTTGGTATTTTAGCGACTTTTCGTTTTTGAGTTGTCGTGTTCACACACACACACACACACACACACACACACACATTTTTGTGAAAATGCTTTTTTTGGTGACAGGGGACCCTAAAACATATTTCCGGTGAAATCTCGGTATCGAATTTTTTGGTGGAGTGCAATGCATTCTCTATACACTATGTACATAGTGAGTATAGAGAAAATAAAAACGAAAGATTCATTAAACATCAAACTTGGTATTTAGGACACGAACATTTTCAGAAAAATCTTCCCATTCCAAACTATTTTTTACATGGAACATTTAGCGAAATTTTTGATTTTCTAATAAAATGTCTCTAACGATTTTGATTATAATAGCGTATATTAAAGATATCTGCATGAAAAATAAAATGTTGTATTCTAAAATTATTTAGAATAGCCATTGAAGTCCTCTTCATTCCGAATGAATTTTTCATAACTGGTAAACCATAAGAGACGGACAAAAGCTTACTACACGTAAAATGTACATTTTGTTAAATCACGCAGTTTGTTATATCCATTTTGTAGAGCTTACCATATTCCCTGTTTATGGTTTTAATTTTAAAGTATTTAGCGCTTTCTCAAACGAGAACCTTCATCCGCTTCACATGTCTTTTGTTGTATTCCTGGCCACACAAAGAGAACCGAATTTCAAAGCGATCAGTTTTGAAAGGATCGCTTTAACCTAGTGTATTCCCCCTTTTTTTTTTTTTTTTTTTTCTACTTGCAAAGAAGTTTTTTTTTTTTTGTTTTTTTTTTTAGATGACATACATGAATGGGGCTTAACAAACTTCTTAAGTATATTAGCCGATCCCATAGTCACGACTTGAACCGCGGATCTTCTGGTCTCCATGCGGCACGGCACTAAATTCTCTGACTTCCGTTTTTTCCCATAAACCACACAAGATCTCCAATAGTATCTTGTTATTTTAATTATTATAATAAAATATAAATATAACTATTATTTTATCATTACCTTTTTATTATTACTTTCTCCATATGCACTATGTACATAGTGTACAGAGAAAGTATTGCACTCCACCAAAAAATTCGATACCGAGATTTCACCGGAAATATATGTTTTAGGGTCCCCAATATCCAAAAAAAGCATTTTCACAAAAAGGTCCGTGTGTGTGTGTGTGTGTGTGTGTGTCCGTGAGTCTGTGAACACGATAACTCAAAAACGAAAAGTCGGTAAAATACCAAACTTCGTATTTAAGTTTAGTATCTTCCAGGGATGCGACACGAAGATTTTGAGAAAAATCCCCCCATTCCCAACTACCCTTTACATGGAACTTTTTTCGAAAATTTTGATTTTCTCAAAAATGGCTCTAATGATTTTGATTAAAATTTCGTATATTAAACATATTTATCTGACAAATAAAATGTATATCTTGAATTTTCTGGGAATAACCTCTGAAGAGTAGTTTAATCTGAATGTATTTTACTAAATTTTGAATAACTGCTAAACCGTAAGAGATGGACAAAAACTTACTAAACAAAAAATGTATAGCACATTAAGACACTTAATTTATGCTATATACATTTTTTTCGTGGAGTTCATCGTTTTTGTGACATTCCTTATATTTGGTTTCTGCTATGAAAGACGTACACTTTTCTCATACAGGAACTTGTCAACTCCTATCCATATAGGCAAAGAAACTTCATTGACATAGCAAACAGCTTTTGACTATCACTTTAATCTACAGTTGTCCCTTATTTCGCTTCTACTTACAAGGAAGCGAGTAATTAGACTATTTCTGCTATTTTTTTCTGATTAGCATAAAGTATTAGCATATAAGCTTTTTAAGAATAATTTGTTGCAGGGATATGGAGAAAGTCATGTGAATGGTACACATCAGATTTTTTATTCTTATTTTATTAGTATTATTTTACTTTTATTGATTTTTTGTTTTGTTTTGAGAGAGAGAAAGAGACTTACTTCTTCAGAGACGACTTACAACATCTGTTAGTACTTAAATCCCGGACTTTTAAGCCTAAGTAACTATTAGGTACATCAATGTAAATTGTTTCTTTCATAACAGGTAGAGAAAGCCAATCTCAATAATAATAATAATAATAATAATTATTATTATTATTATTATTATTATTATTATCATCAATACTATTATTATTTATTATTATTTTATTTTTATTTTATTTTTAGTATTATGTTATTATTTTTCTTTATTTCGTAGACTTTCTACATGCCCCTTATACTTATGTACTACGTGTTTTTCAATTCCTTTTATATACTGCATGTATTAATAACTTTTGTTGATTTTATTAATACATTTTTACTGATAACTTTGTAACTGTTTGTTTACTCTTAAAGGTTAAATATTTTGCGTGATTGTTTCCTTTTATCTATATTTACTTTTGTCATGTATGTTGTGTCCACTGTTACTCATTTGTCTTTTTAACATTTGAAAGTCTAGGGAGCTTATATATCTTGTAAATGGTTTTAAAAACATTTTAATTAGGATTGGTTTTTGCACTGGCCAGTTTTCTGTTTTAAGTAGGTACGCTATTTACTAGAGATTCTCTTTCACTCTTTGGTGTTTTTTTTTATTTTTATTATTATTATTATTATTATGTTTTCATTTATATATTTTAAGATGAGGTACTTCAATGGAGATTTAAAAACTCCGATAAGTACTTAAGTTCCAGGCTTTATAGTTAACTATTTGATCATTAAATATCAATTAATTGATTCTTTCACACCAGTCGTGTTGGGACAGGATTTGGAGAGTAAATAGTTACAGATTGAATCCCTGGCGGTGCAATAAGGAAAAACAGACAATCAGACCACAATATTTTCCACACAATTACACGCTTCACGGCTTATATGTGCTATGCAGTGCCGAGAATTTCTGCCACCGCTCTACATTATGTAACGCAAACTGCTCCGCCTTGTGCGTACACACGGACCAAGTAGTGGGTGTCACCGCCAGTATTGGTAAGGCTGCTCTGCCCCCTCAAGAGACAGTGTTCGCCGAGGTGGTGGTGACTAATGTCGCACGCAAGCCGAGCAGTAGCGTACCTGCGCTTCGCTCGATACCGCGATTCATCTCGATCAAACACCTACCACCACGTTTTCGATGCACTTGGCTTGCGCATTGCATCTGCAATATCTTCGGTGGCCACGGATGCTCTTGTTCCTGCATATTCCGGTATATCTCTTAGTTGCGTTGTGGAAGTTTGTGTCATGGTTAAGTTTTAAGTGTGGTGACTCACCGGAGATTTTTATAAGCTAATTCAGCTTTTTAGTGTGTGGTTGATGAAGAAATGCTTATTATTTGCTAATCCCGTGTGAAGATAATGTGATATTTGCACGACAGTGAAGATCTACATGCGTAAAATAGTTTCAAAAAAGCATCTCTGTTTTAAATATACCATTGTGTGATTATCCAAAACATATGCCGATCTTTTTCACTTTCTCTACATGTACTATGTACATAGTGTATAGAGAAGGTATTGCATTCCACCCAAAAATTCGTTACCGACATTTCACCGGAAATACATGTTTTGTGTCCCCCAAATCGAAAAAAATAGAATTTTTGGAAAAAGGCCCGCGCGTGTGTGTGTGTCTGTGGGCAGCGTAGCTCAAAAATGAAAAGACTGCTAAATACCAAACTTTATGTTTAAGTTTAGTATCTTCCGAGGATGCGACACGAAAATTTATAAGAAAATCCCCCCACCCACAACTACCCTTTACATGGAAAAAATTTCCAAAATATTGATTTTCTCAAAAATGCCTCTGACGATTTTGATTAAAATATCGCATATTAAAGATATTTATCTGACAAATGAAATGTATATCTTGAATTTTCTGGGAATAGCCTCTGGACTACTTTATTCTGGATGAATTTTTCATAACTACTAAACCGTAAGAGATGGACAAAAATTTAACCCACAATATGTAGAGCACGTTAAAACACACAATTTATGTTATATACATTTTTTTTCGTGGAGTTGATCGTTTTTGAGATATTCCTTTTTCTTGGTTTCAGTTTTGAAAAACTTATACTTTCTCATACAGGAATTTGTCAACTCCTGTCCATACAAACAAAGGAACATCAGTCACATAGCAACCAGCTTTTGGCTTTCACTTTAATCTGATACTCCCTTATTTCGCTTCTACTTACAAGGAAGCAAGTAATAAAACTATTTCTGCTAATTTTTTCTGATTAGCATAAAGTAAATAGAAGTATAAGCTTTTTAAGAAACATTTGTTGCAGGGATATAGAGAAAGTCATGTGAATGGAACACATCAAATTTTTACTTTGTCTATCGCATATGTACCACGTGCATAGTAGATAGAGAATGTATTGTATTCCACCCAACAATTCAATACCGTGATTTCACTGGAAATACATGTTTTATGTCCCCTGAATCCAAAAAAAAAAATATTTTTTAGAAAAAACTCACTGTGTGTCTATGGGTAGCATAACTCAAAAACGAAAAGTTTGTTAAATACCAAACTTAGTACTTAAGTTTCGTATCTTTCAAGGATGCGACAAAAAGATTTTCAGGAAAAAAAAACATTATCCACTACTCTTTACGTGAAACATTTTTTCGAATTTTTTTATTTTCTCAAAAATGGTGTAACAAATTTGATTAAAACTCCACATGTTTAGACGTTTTTATGACAAACGAAATCTAATCCGGAATGTTTTGGGAATAGTCCTTGGAGACCTCTTTATTCTGGATGACTTTTCTGTAACAAAACGTAAGAGATAGGCAAAACTCAGTCACAAAAAGTGAATATCTCGTAAAACACACAATTTATGACATACCTTTTTTTCCTTTGTACGTTTTCGAAAAATTCCGTGTATTTTTAGTTTAACGTCTTTTAACTTGATTGGTCATATCGGACGATGAATGAAATTGATGAAATGATGCCCAAATGATCTCGGGGTCCACGGAACTTAAAGTTACTCGACATTCGCCTTCTCAGGATAAGGGAAAACTCCGAAAAAAATCTTATCCGGGTAACTCACCCTGAGCGAGATTCGAACTCGCGACCTCTTGAATATGAGGCAGACACGCTAGCACCACACTACCCAGGCGGAAAAATGCCGTGTTGTTGGTTTCCATTTTAAGTGGCTTAAACTTTTCTCAAACGGGAATTCAATTGTTTCACATAGCGACTTCTATAAAATATTTGACTATCGCTTTAGCCTAATGTATTCCCTTATTTCCCTTCTTCTTAACAAGGAAGTGAGTAATAAGATCGATTCTGTTAATGTTTATCTCAATTATCATGATGTAGATAAAATAATATACTTTTGTAAGAACAGTTTGTTTGCGGAACAACTAGAGAAAGTTATGGGAACAGAACACATCAGACTTTTTTTTTACTTTCTCTATACGCACTATGTACATAGTGTATAGAGAATGTATTGCACTCCACCAAAAAATTTGATACCGAGATTTCACCGGAAATATGTTTTAGGGTCCCCTGTATCCAAAAAGGTCTGTGTGTGTGTGTGTGTGTGTGTGTGTGTGTGTGTGTGTGTATGTGTGTGTCCGTGTGTCTGTGAACACGATAACTCAAAAACGAAAAGTCGGTGAAATACCAAGGTTGGTATTTAAGTTTAGTATCTTCCAGGGATGCGACGCGAAGATTTTGAGAAAAATCCCCCCACCCCAAACTACCCTTTACATGGAACTTTTTTAGAAAATTTCGATTTTCTCAAAAATGGCTCTAACGATTTTGATTAAAAATTCGTATATAAAAGACATTTACCAGACAACTAAAATGTATATCTTGATTTTCTGAGAATAGCCTTTGAAGAGTAGTTTATTCTGAGTGAATTTTACGGAATTTTGAATAACTACTAAACCATAAGAGATAGACAAAAAACTTACTACACAAAAAATGTAGAGCACGTTAAAACACACAATTTATGCTATTCTACATTTTTTCGTGACGTTAATCGTTTTTGGTTTCTGCTATGAAAAACTTATACTTTTCTCATACAGGAATTCGTCAACTGCTGGTCATACAAACAAAAAACTTCAGTGGCATAGCGACCAGCTTTTGACTATCACTTTAACCTATGGCACTCCCTTATTTCCCTTCTACTTACAAGGAAGCAAGTAATAAGACTATTTCTGCTAATTTTTTCTCAATTAGTATAAAGTAAATAGAAGCAAAGTTCCGTGTTTTTATTGGCGTGTATGAATACAGTGATTACGATCTTATGTATTCCATCACATAATGTTCTCTACTTGTTCTGCAAAAAGCTATTCTTACAAAACCTTATTCTTCTATGTACTTCATGATAATCGAGATAAACATCAGCAGAAATAGTTTCATTACTTAGTTCCTTGAAAGTACGAGTAGAAAGGAAATACGAGAATTAACTATGTTAAAGCGATAGTCAAATGTTTTAAATACTGCCGCAATGCGATTGACATTGAAATTCGGTTCTCTTTGTTTGGCCAAGAGTAAAATAAAATATAAAAAATCTGAAGTGTTCCATTCACATGACTTTTTCTATATCTCTGCAACAAATTATTGTTAAAAAGCTTTTACTTCTATTTACTTCACGCTAATCAAGAAAAAAAATGTCAGAAATAGTCTTATTACTTGCTTCCTTGTAAGTAGAAGTGAAATAAGGGAGAACCATAGGTTAAAGTGATAGTCAAAAGCTGGTTGCTATGTGACGGAAGTTCCTTTGTTAGCATGGACAGGAGTTGACAAATTCCTGTGTGAGAAAATATAAGTTTTTGAAAGGTGAAATCAAAAACAATGAATAACTAAAAAAAAAAAAAAAAAAAAAAAAAAAAAAAAAAAAAAAAAAAGATCAACTCCACGTAAGAAAATGTGTATAACATAAATTGTATGTTTTAACGTGCTCTACATGTTCTGTGTGGTAAGCTTTTGTCTTTCTCTTACCGTTTTGCAGTTAAGCAAAATGCATCCAGAATAAAGGGGTCTTCAGAGGATATTCCCAGAAATCTCGAGATATACATTTTATTTGGTATGTAAATGTCAGTAATATACGGGATTTTAATCAAAATCGTTAGCCATTTTTAGTAAATAAAATTTTTCGAAAAAAGTTCCATGTAAAGGGTAGTTTGGGGTGGGGGGATTTTCTTGAAAATCTTCGTGTCGCATCCTTGGAAGATACCAAACTTAAATACCAAGTTTGGTTTTCAACGGTCTTTTCGTTTTTGAGCTATGCTGCCCACAGACACACACACACACATACACACAGACAGACAGACAGACTCACACACACGTGGACATGTTTCTAAAAATGTTTTTTTTTTATTCAGGTGGTCTCAAAACATATATTTCCGGTGAAATCTCGGTAACGAATCATTGGGTACAATGCAATACCTTCTCTATACACTATGTACATAGTACGTATAGAGAAAGTAATAGATGACGGCTTCCTGTTTGAGAAAAGAATACTATTTTGAAATTGAAACAATAACAACGTGTATCTCGGGAATCGGTAACTCCACAACAAAAATGTAGATCCCACATATTCTCTGTTTTGATAATACTTGCCTTTTGTGTAGTAAGTTTTTATTTATCTCATACGGCTTAGCAGTTAATGGAAAAGTAATCCAGCCTGAGGTCTTCAGAGGCTATTACCATAAAGGTCATGATATATGTTTTATTTTTCCTGTAAATGGAAGTTTGAGGTGGGGATATTCTTGAAAGTCGTGTTTTTGGAAGATGCTGAACTTAAATATTAAGTTTTGTATTTAATCAAACATACATATATTACTGAGCTCTTTATTTCAAATTTTCTTTTCTTCACTACATACTTACAATGAATATAAATATAGATAAAGTTTTGAGGTCCCTTTGACATAAAAATCTTATGTGTTACACTCACATGACTTTCTCTGCATCTCTGTTATAAATTATTGTTAAAAATCTTATGCTTCTATTTATTTCATGCTAATCGAGAAAATATAGCAGAAATAATCTTATTACTTGCTTCCTTGTAAGTAGAAGCGAAATAAGGGACTACCATAGGTTAAAGTGATAGTCAAAAACTGATTGCTATGTGACTGAAGTTCCGTTGTTTGTATGGACAGAAGTTGACAAATTCCTGTATGAGAAAAGTATAAGTTCTTCAAAGCAGAAACCAAAAACAAGGAATATCTAAAAAACGACCAACTCCACGAAAAAAAAGTATTTAACATAAATTGTGTGTTTTAATGTGTCTACATTTTTGTGTGGTAAGCTTTCATCCATCTCTTACGGTTTTGCAGCTATGCAAAATTCTGTAAAATTCATCCAGAATAAAGTAGTCTTCAGAGGCTATTCCCAGAAAATTCAAGATATACATTGTATTTGGAATGTAAATATCGTAAATATAAGAAATTTTAATCAAAATCGTTAGAGCCATTTTTGAGAAAATCAAGATTTTCGAAAAAAAAAAAAAAAAGTTAGCATTTAAGTGTAGTTGGAGGATTTTCTTAAAAATCTTCCGTGTCGCATCCTTGGAAGACAAACTTAAATACCACGTTTGGTATTCAACGGTGTTTCTGTTTTTGAGCTATGCTGTCTACAGACACACACCACACACACGTGCGCACACACACGGACATTTTTGTAAAAATGCTTTTTTTGGATTCAGAGGGACCTAAAACATGCATTTCCAGTGAAATCTCGGTTTCGAATTTTTGAGTGGAATGCAACACCTTCCTTATACACTAAGCACATATTGCGTATAGAGAAAGTAAAAAGGTTTCAAAAGTTCATGTTTTTGTTTGCGTGAACGAGTAGATTAACTAAAAACAAAAATTTACTTAAATATGAAACCTACATAAATTCAGTATATTTGAAACATAGGACATGAAGATTTCCAAGAAAATCCCTTCAGCCCAAATTACTCTTTACGTGAACAAATTTTCGTTTGTTTTCATTTTCTCAGATTTTCTTTTAAGATATTTGCATACAAATGGAATTTATATCTTGAATTTTCTTGGAATAACTTCTAAATCCTCTTCATTCGTAACATTTTTGCATACCTAGTAAACCGCAAGAGATAGGCAAAATGTTATTAAACGAAAAATGTAGATATTGTTAAAGCAAACAATTTATGATTTTATGAGTTAACTATTTCCGAGATAGTCCTTGTTATTTTATTCATTTTGTTAAGTTTTTTTTAATTATTCAGTGCTTATACTTTCCTTAAATAGAGAAGCTGTTATAAGTTTTTCTTTCTACCGTCAAGAAAGAGAACAAAATTTCAAAGCCATCACATATTGCCACCCACCCTTAAAACTTCTGACAATCGCTTAAAGCCTATTGTATTCCCCGAATCCCAGTGTATCTACAAGGAAATACGATATGTAATAAGATATGTAAATACAATAAGCTTCTGCAAATGCTTATCTCGATTAACGCGAAGTAGATAAAAGAATAAATGTTTATAAGAATAGTTTGTATAAAAAATTGATAGAGAAGGTCTTGTGAGTGCAACGCATCAGCTATATTTCTCTGGTTTTCATGCTTGAGGAAGAATTGTATTCCACGCAATGATTATATACCCAGATTTCACCGGAAATACACATTTTGAAGCTCCGTGAATAAAAAAAAGATGCTGATACGTTACAATTAGGAACACTAAATAGTTTAACAATTAAACTTTTCAAAAATATGATGGCTCCATTCACATGACTTTCGTTACATCTCTGTAACAAATTATTGTTAATAAGCTTATTCCTTTATCTACGTCATGCTAACCGAGACAAACATTAGCAGAAATGGTCTTATTACTTAGTTCCTTATAAGGGAATGCACTAGGCTAAACCGACATTTAAATGTTTTAAAATGCGGCTGCTATAGGATTGAAATCTGTTTCTTTGCGAGGTCAAAATTTGACAAGTTCCCGTATGAGAAAAGTTTAAGTATTTTAAAACTTAAATCAATAATAAAAAATATCTCAAAAACAGTCAACAGCCTGAAAAAAATATGACAAAAATTGTGTGTTTTAACGGTTTTGACTAAAATCTCTTATTTCAAGACATTTACATGCCAAATAAAACGTATATGTTGGATTTTCTGGGAACAGCCTCTAAAGAACTCTTTATTCTGAATAGTTTTCATTCAATTTTGCATAACTGATAAACCATAAGAGATAGACAAAAACTTACTACACAAAAAATGTAGATCACGATAAAACACACAATTTGTGTCGTATACATTTTTTCGTGTAGATGGCCGTTTCCGAGATATTCCTTGTTATTGATTTCTGATTTAAAATACTTAATTCTCATATCGGAACTTGTAAACGCTTGGCCACACAAGAAACTTGATTTCAATCCTATAGCAAACACATTTTAAAACATTTGACTGTCGGTTTAGCTTGGTGTATCCCCTTATTTCCCTTCTACTTATAGGGAACTAAGTAATAAGACCGTTTCTGCTGTTTTAGCATTAAATAGAAATAAGCTTATTAACAGTTTGTTACAGAGATGTAGAGAATGCGAATGAAGCGCATCAGATTTTTTAACAATGTTTTTTTGTGAAATCGAAATTTTGGGTGGAATACAGTATTTTCTCTACCCTACGTGCATTGTACATATGTGCAGAGAAAGTAAGCATCTACTTGACCTATAAACTGAATGTATCCATATCTGGCAAAAAGCCATATCTATTTTCCCTAAAATACTTATGATAAATTAGTTTTATTTTTTATTGAATTGGATGTCTCTTACACGTTAAGTTTTGACACATTCGTTGTTTTAAATCCCTTATCCTTGCAAGATTCTTGTCTATTAATATTCACTCTTAATGCCGTGTACTCCCGAATCTTGATTATCTTTTTTTTTTCTTCTTCTTTTCTTTTTTGCAGCTTAACGGCCTTTAACTTGGTTGGTCATATGGGACGATGAATGAAATTGATGAAACGATGCTCAAATGATCTCGGGACCTATAGAACTTAGTTACTCGACGTTCGTCTTCTCAGGATAAGGGAAAACCTCGTAAAAGCCTTATCTGGGTAACTCACCCTAAGCTACGAACTCGCGACCTGTTGACTGTGAGGCAAACACGCTATCATTACAGCACCCAGGCGGGTTGAGTTTTTGTTGACTAGGCGTTTGAAACGAAAGGTGTTACCAAAGAAACTGGCTTACAATTGCAATGCAAAAGATAAACTAGAACCCTCGAGCAATGCCTTCATCATATTTTTGCTTTCTCTACACGTACCTACTTTTTACATAATATAATAGAGAAGGTATTGTATTGCACCCAAAAATTCGATTCCGAGAATTCACCGGAAGTACATGTTTTAGGGTACCCTGAGTAAATAAAAAAAATATCATTGTTAGAAAAAGAACCCTGCATGTGTGTGTATGTGTGCGTGCGTGTGCGTGTCTGTGGACGCATAGCTCAAAAACTAGGTATTTAAGTTCAGTATCTTTCAAGAATGTGACACAAAGATTTTCAAGAAAATACCCCCCCCCCTCAACTATTTACTGGAAAAAAACTGAAAGCATCTATTTTCTCAAAAATGGATCTAACAATTTTGATAAAATCTCATATATTAAAGATATTTACATGACAAATAAAATGTATATCTTGAATTTTCTGGAAATAGTTTGTGAAGACCTCTTCATTCTGTATAACTTTTGTGTAACTGGCAAACCGTAAGAGATAGACAAAACCAGACTCCACGAAAAATGTAGATCTTGTTAAAGCACACAATTTATGTGTTATACATGTTTTCATGGAATAGACCATTTCAAAGATATTTCTTGTTATTGGTTTCAGTTTTAAAATACTTGAAATTTTTCTCATATGGGAATTTGTCAACTTCTTGGCTTGCAAAGATATGGATATCAACCGCATGGCGACCGGCTTTTAAAAGATTTGACTATCGTGTATTCCCTTAGTTCCCTTCTACTCACAAGAAGCAAATGACAACACCGTTCCTGCTAATGTTTATCTCGATTAGCGTAGTGTAGCTAGAAGAATAAGCTTTTATAAGAGTAGTTTGTGTAAGGAACAGTTAGAAAAAATTATGTGAATGGAATACTTCATATTTTTTGGTAATTTTAGCCATATTTAAGCTATGGATACACTTAATCTAAAAAATATTGCACTTTATATGTGGGGCTTAAACCACGCTATTTTAGGTCATTGAAAACATTATTAGCCAGAATTAATGTTTGTGTGTGAGTTGTGAAGAAAGTTCATTCGAAATATTCTGCAAATCAGACGAAACTTAATGTTGACTGGATAAATACGTGGAACAATGTCAGTGTTTATTTCTGTCTTTGTGTTCTCCGTGGATATATTTGCAACTTAAAGGAAGAAAAACAATATTTCATTAAATTTCTCAGCTGACTCACAAGTTTCCCGGTAAACCACAAGGTGATCTCAAATTATTTTGGGATGACAACCCCAATGGCGACTTACAATTTTGTAAGTACTTTTAACTCCCAGGATTGATAGTATAGACAACTATTATGGACAATTAGTTTTTAATTTAATGATTACTTTCTCTACACGTACTATGTACACGTTTTAGGGTCGCCTGATTTTAAAAAAATGTCCGTGTGTATCCGTGCGTCTGTGAATACGATAACTCAAAAACGAAAAGTCGATTAACTACCAAACTTGGCATTTAAGCTTAGTATTTTCCAGGGATGCGACACGAATATTTCAGGAAAAATCCCCTACCTCATACTACCCTTTACATGGAAAACATTTCGAAAATGTTGATTTTCTCAAAAATGGCTCTAAATAGTTTTATTAATATACAGAATGGAAAATATATTTACATGGGAAATAAAATCTGTATCTTGAATTTTCTGTGAATAGACTCTAAAGACCTCTTTGTCCTGGATGAATGTTGCTGGATTTTACATAACTAGTAAACCGTAAGAGATAGACAAAAACTTCCAACACCAGAAGTTTACATCTCGTAAAAGCACACACCTTATGTCATATACATTTTTACGTGAGGTTGACTATTTTTGGGATATTCCTTGTTATTGGTTTCCGTTTTAACATACTTTTCATACACATTTTTCAACTCCTGGCAATACAAATAAACTCTTTCATCCACATGAAAACCAGCTTTTGAAAAATTTGACTATCGGTTTGCTTAGTGTCTCCCATTATTTCTCCTCTACTTACAATAAAGCACTTTTGCCAATATTTATCTGGATTAGCATGAAGTAGATAGAAACATAAGCTTTTTAACAAGAGATGTAGAGAGAGTCATGGGAATGGAACACATCAGATTTTTTTCACACAAGCCGTGTGTAGGACAGGAATTGGATAGGTAGAGTCACACTGAAAAATTCAATGCCGTAGTCGGGATTTGGAACGGAAGATCCGTGGTTATAATCCCAGCTATGGCACATGGCTATTCACATATGGTTTGTGTGAAAAAAACAATTAAATTAAAAATCTTTAGTTGGTATTTTATCGATCCAGATGTAACTCGAAGCTTGAATACACTTTTGTGAATGAACGAACTCACGGATAACTGATTTAACATCTACAATGAGCTGCTTTAACTCAAATAATAGTGTCAATGAACACTATCGAACATTCCATTGGCTATTAATATCCTGACTTGAAGTGATGAATTTGTTCAGATATTATTTCAAACTCTGGTGCAAACAGAAAGAAAGAGAATGGCGATAAAGTGTGAAACCAAGGATTTTTGCTGATGAAAAACTTGATGATGTCTTTTTCAAGACCGGTGGTTTTCGTCTGTACAGGCCAGATGCTCATCAACTGGTTTGTGTCGGCTTTCCCGGAGGAGCACTATCTTCGCTTGCTGCTCACGTCACAGGACCTTCGCATCCTCGCTGCGCAGTTCTGCACGCACCTTCTGGCTGCTGGAGTCCTTAGGCAAATTCCGGACAAGGATGTCACCATTGAACCACTCTTCAGGGTGAGTACAAGTAATAGTTGACTATCATATTCTATGTCCATTGTTTGAACGAAGGGGTTTAGGCTAACACACACATATAGGTCTGGTCTTGGTATAACATATTCCCTTTAAAGATACTTTCTTAAATATTACAAAATGTTGATGATGGGGGAAGAAACACTAGAGGTTGCTAGGTGGGAAGCTACTGTTTCCGGACCACGAAAAAAAACAATTATTTATTTGTTAAAGATGCTATCAATTACCAGGATCATATCAGCACCACCGGTGTGCTGGAATTTCGTCCTGCAAGAGTTATTTTGCGTGCCAGTAAATCTACTGACGGAGCTTTTAAGCACACTTAAAAACCATTGGTCTGGGCCAGAATTGAAACTTTATTCCGGCGAGGTTACGCAGCAACGAACAAACAACGTCATGACTAAAATTCAATTCTTCGCAATGACGACTCTAAAAATATAAGAATATTTCAGTTAGCATTAGGATCGGATAAAACATTGTATATTACACATGGCATATTTACTCATGAGAAATTAGCAATCTCGGAAAGACAACAACTCACCAACTAAGCCACACTGACCAGCGAGCTAGAATCAATGATGCTGCCGAGTATAAAAAGTCATCATAGGCTATTCCCAGAACATTCAATATATACATTTTATTTGTCAGGTAAATAACTTTAATATGCGAAATTTTAATCAAAATCGTTAGCATGTTTTATAAAATCAAAATTTTCGAAACAAATTCCATGTAAAGGGTAGTCGGGGGTGGGGGGGATTTTTCTCAAAATCTTCGTGTCGCATCCCTGGAAGATACTAAACATAAATACCAACTTTGGTATTTTACGACTTTTTGAGCTATCGTATTCACAGACACACGGACACACACACACAGGATCGTTTTCTAAAAATCTGATGTGTACCGTACCATTCACATGACTTTCTCTATATCCCTGCAACAAATTATTCTTAAAAAGCTTATACTTCTATTTACTTTATGCTAATCAGAAAATTTAGCAGAAATAGATTTATTACTTGCTTCCTTATAAGTAGAAGCGAAATAAGGGACTACCATAGGTTAAAATGATAGTCAAAAGCTGATTGCTATGTCAATGAAGTTCCTTTGTTTATATGGATCGGAGTTGGCAAGTTCCTGTATGAGAAAAATATGTTTTTCATAGCAGAAACCAAAAACAAGGAATGTCTCAAAAACGATGAACTCCACAAAAAAAGTTATATAACATAAATTGTGTGCTTTAACGTGCTCTACATTTTTGTTAGTAAGTTTTTGTCCATCTCTTACGGTTTAGCAGTTATTCAAAATTCAGTAAAATTCATCCAGAATAAAGTAGTCTTCAGAGGCTATTCCCAGAAAATTCAAAATATACATTTTATTTGTCAGGTAAATATGTTTAATATACGAAATTTTGATCAAAATCGTTAGAGACATTTTTGAGAAAATCAACATTTTCGAAAAAAGTTCCATGTAAGGGGTAGGTGGGGTTGGGGGATTTTTCTCAAAATCTTCGTGTCGCATCCCTGGAATATACTAAACCTAAATACCAAGTATGGTATTTTACCGACTTTTCGTTTTTGAGTTATCGTGTTCACTGACACACGGACACACTGACACACGGACACACACACACATGGACCTTTTTGTGAAAATGTTTTTTTGGATATTGGGGACCCTAAAACATATATTTCCGGTGAAATCTCGGTATCGAATTTTTGGGTGGAGTGCAATACCTTCTCTATACACTGTGTACATAGTGCGTATAGAGAAAATAAAAAACAGTGAAAGTTGCTAAAAATTAAAAACTCGGAAATTCCGTTTGACACGCACACTAACTTATGTCTAATACAACCTATGCTCGCTTCGCTCGCATGCTTTGATGAAAACATTCGAAATCATTAAAACCAAATTCAGAAAATCAATTTATTTACACACACACACAGACACACACACACTAATCTAGACCTAATACGACATTTCGCTCTAATTCTACAATATTTTAATGGCTAATGATAATTTGTGTTCAAATAATGGTAGTTGTGAAGTTTACTATATGAACGCCAACTATGAATGACACGAACGATTTGAACGCCACCCGTCTGATAACTAGTGAAGCAATGAAAATTGTTATAAAAAACCAAAGCAAAAGAAGTACTTTTGGTATATTTCAATATAAATCGCGTGCTTTATTGAAACTTAAAACACCAAAAATAGACTTGAGAAATTCTTTAGGCTTTGTAATAACATATTACGGTGAGTAAAAATCAAGAACTAATACCTACATAGTTTTAATATATTTAAGTGGTGTAAACAACATATATTAAATTATTAAAAATGTTAATCCGTCACTCTTTGTACGTAAAATACAATATGCATCATATTATTTTATTTTATTATGCATAGTGTATAGAGAAGGTATTGTATTGCATCAAAAAATTCGATACCTAGATTTCATTGGAAATACATGTTTTGAGACCCCCTAAATTCAAAAACTCCTTTTACTTGCTCTACACGTACTATGTACATAGTATATAGAGAAAATAATTGTAATTGTATTCACCGAAAATACATGTTTTAGGACCCTCTGAATCCAAAAAAAAGCATTTTCAGAAAAAGGTCCGTGTGTGTCTGTGGACAGCATAACTCAAAAACAAAAAGACCGTTAAATACGAAACTTAGTGTTTAGGTTTGGTGTCATCTAAGGATGCGACACGAAGATTTTCAAGAAAATCCCCCACCTCCACTACCCTTTACATAGAACAATTTTTGAAAATGCTGATTTTCTAAAAAATGGATCTAACGATTTTGATTAAAATCCCGTATATTAAAGATACTTACATCTCAAATAAAATGTATATTTTGAATTTCTGATAATAGCCTCTGAAGACTACTTTATTCTGGATGAATTTTGCCGAATGTTGCTTAACTGCTAAATCGTAAGAAGGCAAAAATTTACAGAACATGTAGAGCTCGTTAAAACACACAATTTATGTTATATTCATATTTTTCGTGGAGTGAATCGTTTTTTAAATTTCCTTGTTATTGGTTTCAGGTTTAAAAAATGTATACTTTTCTCATACTGGAATTTGTCAACTCCTATCCATACAAACAAAGGAACTTCAGTCACATAGCAACCAGCTTTGAACTAATACTTTAGCCTATGCTACTCCTTTATTTCCCTTCTACTTACGTGGAATAAGTATTAAGAATATTTCTGCTAATTATTTCTCCATTAGCACAGAGTAAAAAGAAGCACAAGCTTTTTAACAATAATTTGTTGCAGAGTTGAAGAGAAAGTAATGTGAATGGAACACACAAGAATTTTTAGAAAAATATCCTTGTGTGTACGTTTGTGTATGTGGGCTGAATAGCTCAAAAACAAACTGTCCGTTAGATACCAAACTTGATATTTAAGTTCAGTATCTGCCAAGGATGCAACACAAAGATTTTCAAGAAAATCCCCGCAGTACCAACTACCCTTTACATGGAACATTTTTAGAAAATTTGATTTTCTCTGGATAACTTGTGTATAGCTGCCAACCCGTAAGAGATATAAAAAAGCTTACTGCACAAAACTGTAGATCTCTTTAAAACACACAATTTATGTCTTATAGGTACATTTTTGTAGAGTTAAAAAGCTTATTCTTCTATCTACTTCATGATAATCGAGGTAAACATTAGCAGAAATTGTCTTTATTACTTGGTTCCGTGTCAGTAGAAGGGAGAAAATCTAATATGTTCCATTCATAAGATGTTCTCTAGCTGTTTCAGTAAAGAAACCTTTTATTCAAAAATTAATCTGTTACCTACATCATGCTAATCAAGATAAACATAGGCAGAATTACTCTTATTGCTAGCTTCCTTGTAAGTAGAAGGGAAATAGAAAATGCACGAGCTAAAACGATAGTCTCGTCCTATAAAAGCAGATCACTATATGAAACAATTGAAATTCCGATCTCTCTGCTTGCCAGCAATAAACAAACGAGAACGAGAAGAAAGATGTCTTCCCGTTTGAGAAAAATTTGAGTGGCTAAAATTGAAACCAATAATCCGTAATACCTCCAAAACCGTTAACTCTTTAAAAAAATGCATATGACATACACTGTGTGTTTTGATTATATCTACATTTTTGTGTAGTAAGTTTTTGTATATAGTTTTTACGGTTTACCAGTTGTATAAAAGTCATCCAGAATGAAGAGGTCTTCAGAGGTTATTCCCAGAAAATTCAAGATGTGTATTCCGTTTGTCTTAAAAAATGTTATACATAAGATATTTTAATCAAAATCGTAAGCCATTTTTGAAAAACGTTCGATGTATAGTGTAGTTAGAGGTGGGGGGATTTTCTTAAAAAACTTCGTGTTGCATCCTTGGGAGATACTCAACTTAAATGCCAAGTTTGCTATTAAACCGACTTTTCGTTTTCAGCTATGCTGCTCATAGACACACACATACACACGCACACACGTACCTTTTTCTAAAATGTTTTTGTTAGATTCAGCAGGTCATTAAACATGTATTTCCGGTGAAATTTCAGTAATTTGCATGGAAAACAATACCTTCTCTATACAGTATGTACATAGTACGTGTAGAGAAAGTAAACATAGCTAGTTGAAGATGTAAAAAAACAAACGATAGCGGTATGCCAACAAAACATGTGAAATTCATAAGATAACGCTAAATAACTAACAAGCTTATTTGAGGAATAACGTAAGAAAATAAATATTACTTTCCAAAAATAACAGGATTAAAGAGACCAGGATGTTTGTAAATTAAGAAAATAAAAATCTCAAGTACAAGACTCCAGAAGCTTCAGTTGCCCCGCCTACTTAAGCATGGCTTTAAAAGGTAGCATGTCGGATTTCAAAACTGACGTGGGACGTGTTGCCCTGCAGGCATTGCACAAATTACAGAACCAACACTCCGCCTTTTCAACATCTGCGCAAGCTCGTCGCTAAGAAAATTTTAATAATGTGATATTTATACGAAACTATGAAGGGCGTTATGCAGATTTTTGCAGAGTATCTTGCAGTTAGTGAAATAATTCTCGACGGCCATGAACTGAAAGTTAGGTTAGGATCTGTCTTAAATTATCTGGTTGAGTTCTTCTTGAGGTCTGCTGTAGATATTAGGTGTACCTGTATAATTTACTGCATCTCCTCCATCTGATTTCATTTTAATAGTTAAGTGCTTACCTAACCTTGCTAATTGCTCTTGAAGTACTTTAGGTGTGGTGATTAAAACCCAGCGTGCTTATTCCCAATCCTTCATGGATAACTTGTAAACCCGGATATGTAAAATAACTTACAGCTCTAGAGAAACTGTGAGGTTCGAATTCTGGAGCCTTGCTTAGTTTAAAAAAATCTGATGTGTACCATTCACATACCTTTCTCTACATCTCTGCAACAAATTATTCTTAAAAAGCGTATACTTCTATTTACTTCATGCTAATCACAAAAAATTAGCAGAAATAGTCTTATTATGTGCTTCCCTGTAGGTAGAAGCGAAAAAGGGAGTACCATAGATTAAAGTGATAGTCAAAAGCTGGTTGCCATGTGACTGAAGTTCCTTTGTTTGTATGCACAGCAGTTGACAAATTCCTGTATGAGAAAAATATAAGTTTTTCAAAGCAGAAACCAAAAACAAGGAATGTCTCAAAAACGATGAACTCCACCAAAAAAGTGTATATAACATAAATTGTGTGTTTTAATGTGCTCTACATTTTTCGGTAGTATGTTTTTGTCCACCTAACACGGTTTAGAAGTTATTCAAAATTCCGTAAAATGCATCCAGAATAAAGTACTCTTCAGACGCTATTCCCAGAAAATTCAATATATACATTTTATTTCTCAGGTAAATAACTTTATTATACGATATTTTAATCAAAATCGTTTGATCAATTTTTGAGAAAGTCAAAATTTTCGAAAGAAGTTCCTTGTAAAGGGTAGTTGGGGGTGGGGAAATTTTTCTCAAAATCTTCGTGTGCATCCCTGGAAGATACTAAACTTAAATACCAAGTTTGGTATTTTACCGACTTTTCGTTTTTGAGTTATCGTGTTCACAGACACATGGACACACACATACGCGCCGACCTTTTACCGAAAATGCTTTTTTTAGATAAAGGGGATCATAAAACATATATTTCCGATGAAATCTCGGAATCGAATTTTTGGGTGGAGTGCAATACCTCCTCTATACAATATGTACATAGTACGTGTAGAGAAAGTGATACATATATGGGTACGAAGTGTTAATAAAGAAATATAAGAATAATTAAATAAAATTAAATTGTTATTATAACATAAAAATAAAAATCTTAAGTGTTCCACTCACATAGCTTTCTCTAGTTGTTCCACACAAATTTTTATCTTACAACAGATTATTCCTTTATCTACATCATGCTAATCAAGACAAATATTAGCAGAATTGTTCTATTTACTTGCTTCCTTATAAGTAGAAGGGAAATAAGGTAATACATTAGGCTGAAACGATACTCAAATCTTTTAAAAAGCCCGTTGCTATGTGAAGCAATTGAGGTTCATAGTTTAAAATTGAAAGCAATAACAATGAATATCTTGAAAACGGTCAACTCTACAAGAAAAACGTATATCAATAAACTATGTGTTTTAACGAGACCTACATGTTTTGTGGATTAAGTTTTGTCTATCTCTTGCGGTTTAACGTTATGCAAAATTCTGCAAAACTCAACCAGAACAAAAGGCTCTTCAGAGCTATTACTATAACATTCAAAATATAAATTTTATTTGTGATGTGAATATCTTTGATATGCGGCATTTTAATCAAAATCGTTATAGCCATTTTTGAGAAAATCAAAATTTTCGAAAAATGTTCCATATAAAGGGTAGTTGGGGTGGAAGGATTTTGTTGAAAATCTTCGTGACGCATCCTTGGAAAGTACTGAACTTAAAGAAGAATGCTTTGAAGAATGCTTTGTAGAACATGTAGAGAAAGTCATGTGAATGGAACTCGTCTAATTTTTCTGAATTCCTTAACAATATTTGCTTTCAATTCTCCAAACTGATTAATGAATTTCTACTCTGATCTTTGTCGAGTACACTGGTTCTTCCCTGATTACTCGTAAATTATGCACAATTTCCTCACTAGATCATTACATTATCACCATACACTTGTGTTATTTGCTTATAAAATTCGATTGACCGAACATTTTGTGCATTCTAAAAAAAACTAATATGTTCTTTGGCGGTAGAAAAGTATAACATCGGTATTGAAAAACTGGTACCACGTGACAGTAAATGTATTGATAGAATGGAGATTACATTGAGAAATAGACTAAATGTAGTTTTGCGTTGATATCGTTAGTTATGCCAAATCGATCGCTACTTTCTGCATGGTCCTCATACAAGTAAACAGTACTGTTAATATGTATATGTAAGAAATGATATATAGTAAAATAAACTTATTGTAATTGATATATAGTATAGTAAACGCTGGATACAAGTTGGAAAATTGCTGGATTTCCAATAAAATCTTTTGTTTTAAAATAGTTCATTTATTTTATTTTATTTTAATTACATCTTAACTGAGATGAGTCTTTTTAACGTCAGAAAAAATTAATAAATAAATAATTGTACTTGTTCTTGGAAATAAACTTAAATTTTGAATACATGCCAAGGTATGCTTCTCTAAGAACCGGGGTAGCATATACGAATTGTATTTGTTTATTTATTCGAGAGGTCCAGGGTTCGGCTGACCTTTCTGACCAAGGGATTTTTCATGGTTTCTCCGGGTAGGAGGGTGAATGCTGTAGTGGTTCCCCTTCTACTGCTAATTTCCTATCTGTTTAAGGGTTCGAAAGGTGGATATCTTATTTGAAAATATTTTCTCCCTAGCGCTTGGCGAGAATGCTGGGGTCTCCTTCCTTCCAAGGAGGGTATCTCGTTTATACTCGGGATCCCCAGCTTGCACGTGACTAAAGCAGGAATCGTTAAGAGTCCCCGTTCTTTCTATCGCTCGTCCTCACCCGGTTCTCGATGCCCTTCGGGACTGCCCACCATCCCACCCTCCCAACCTCCCCGGGGTCACTGTCCAAATTAAAGGAGCAGAGGGGAAGGCGAAGTAAACTCATTCCGCTCCGTGTGAAGCATTGGAGCATGCTGCTATGCGACGTAATGGAATGTTTGTAAACCCGAGTCTTTCCTTAACTGCATCGTGTGCTATCTTCTTACTTTCTCTACATAGTACACAGGTATAGAAGGCATTGCATTCCACCCAAAAATTCTATATTAGGATTTTACTTGAAATGCACGTTGTAGGTCCCCTGTGTATAAAATTAGAATAAGTTCCATGTGTCTGTCTGTCTGTGTCTGTGAACAACTTAACTAAAAAACGATAAGTCGGTTAAATGTCTATCAGCATCTTCCAAGGATGTAACACGGAAGTTTTTCAGAAAATCTCCCCACCCTAAACTACCCTTAACATGGAAGATTTTTCGAAATGTTCGACTGTATCAAAATAGTTCCAACAACTTTTATTAAAATACATAGATTAAAGATATTTACACCAATAAAATGATATCTTGAATTTTCTGGAAATAGCCTCTGAACACTCTTCTTGAGTCAACCAACGAGAGTTCAAACAACGTCAATGCTCATTTGAAACCATTGGTGGCAACATTTTTTGAAGCGGGTATTGCAAAGCTTGTGCACAGGTACGATAAATGTCTCAATGCTTTCGGTGATTATGTTGAAAAGTAACCATAAGTGTACAAACTTTTAGTAATAAAATAGTTTTCTATGAAATTGTCTATTTATTTATAAAGACAAAAGGTGGAAAAAAAACGGTTCTCCTAAAAATAAAGGTATTTAACTGGTCCTACGCTAATATTCAAACAAAAGTAGTTCAAACAACGACCAGACATAAGCCGTTTTTCTTCAAGGAGATCACGAAACAGCTGGAGAAAGTGTCTGCAAATGATCGTGCAGATTACTGAAACACATGTTTCAGTCTGCAGGTAACATATTGAAGAACAATACTGCATTAGAACGTTTCCTTTTTCACTAAGGATCGCTTAAAAAAATCTAACGGACATTTTAAGCAATTAAGATTTGGTGAATAAAGTTTTAGCAAAGCCTTGTTCTAAATAGTAAAAGATGTTGTTTCAAGTGGTAGCTGAATTTTCCAGAAAAATGAATGTTTAAAGCTCTGTGAATAAAATAAAGTTTGCTTCTTAATTGATATAGCAATTACTAGGCAAATGTTAAGCATGGTTCAGACCATTCTTAAACATTTCAGTGAAATGCAGGGTTGTGTTTGTGAGGATTGCATTTATGCAATTGCCTCCAAAGTTTTGTCGAGTACAGGTTAATACTGGAGAAAACACTGATGCTTTCCATTCTCATGACTTTCTCTACCAATTATGTAACAAACTATTTTCACAAACATTTACTCTTCTATCTTCTTCATGTTAATCGAGATAAACATTAACAGAAATGGGCTTATTACTTGCTTTCTTGTAAATAGAAGGAAATAAGGGAATACACTAGGTTAAAAAGATAGTCAAATATTTTAAAAGCTATCGCTATGTGATTGAAATTCGGTTCTCTTTGCATAGCCAGCAGAAAAAAATGGAAAGACAAATATCCGTATGAGAAAGGTATAAGCATTTTAGAATTGAAGCCAATAATAAGCAATAGTTCGCAAATGGTTAAGTCTACAAAAAATGTATGACTTTTTTTTTAACTAGATCTGCACTAATATGTACATATTGTATAGAGAAATGATTGTATTCTACCCAAAAATTCGATACCGAGAATTCACCGGAAATAAATGTTTTGTGGTCCCCTGAGTCTGGAAAAAGCATTTTCAGAAAAAATGTGTGTGTGTGTATGTGTGTGTGTGTGTGTGTGTGTGTGTGCAGTATAGCTCAAAAACAATAAGACCATTAAATTCCAAATAAATATTCAATATAATTTCCTCACCACAAACTACCTTTTACACGGGAAACGTTTTTTTTTAATTTGTTTTTCTCAAAAATGACTAACGATTTTGATTGAAATATCTCATATTATACGTATTTACATTCACAAATAAAATGTATTTCTTGAATTTTCCGGGAATAGTTTCTGAAGGTCTGTTCGTTCTGCATAAATGTTTCTGAATTTTGCATAACTAGTAAACCGTAAGAAATAGGCAAAAACTTACTTCACAAAAAATGAAGACCTCATTAAAACACACAATTTATGTCGTATGCATTTTTGTTGTAGAGTTGCTGTTTCCAAGATATTCTTTGTCATTGATCTCAATTTTAAAATACTTTTCTCGGACAGGACGAGTTCGTTTATCTTTTGTTCTACCCCTGAACAAGGAAAGAGCGAATTTCAATGACAATCGCATAACGATAGCTTTTTAAAACATTTGACATCGCTTTAGCATAGCGCATTCCTTTAGTTCCCTTCTGCTTATAAGGAACTAAGTAATAAGAACATTCTGCTAATGCTTATCTCGATTAGCATGGTGTAGAAAGAAGAATAACCTTTTGTAAGAAGTTTGTAGAACAGTTAGAGAAAGTCATGTGAGTGTAACACATCAGATTTTTGTGTAGTAAGTTTTTGTCTATTTATCTTCATGTTGCACCCTTGGAATATGCTGAACTTATTATTGTAACAAAACTTTCTTGTACATCACTCCAACAAGCAGCTCTTTATTTCTTCCATTGACTACAAATTAAAATCTGTTCACAAGTAAATGTTTTTATTCGATACTTCCGTAACAATTGTATAGTTTCGTTTCAACGTTCGTTGCGTCGGTTACTACTGAACACTACGAATTTTCCGTCGAAGATCACCTAGCTGCTGCACGCTATACATTCCCAGTCAACACAACTGAACTTTCTGCAGGCTTGTTCACTCCTTTTTATACCTGTCGATCACGTGGCAGGAGTCTTTCAGAAACAGTTACACATGTAAACCACCGCAGGTATCAAACTCACTCAGGTGTAACAACACACTGCTTGTTGCCGACAGCACACATATCGACTTGAGGCAAGTGTAACAATTGCAGTTTCGATGTCAAAAGAATTTGCCGACGGCATACGTGTAGAGAGAAAGTAAAAGCAACACACTGAAGTGGATACACATTAAGGCGCCTTTATTAAAATATCTGTACTCCTAACACTTTGTATATAATAGATTCTGATTTATAAAGTGTTATGCACCCAAGAAATGTTTTACATGTCATGTTTCAAAGATAAGTAATTTTGGAATCCTTGTACCCAAAAGGTTATGTTTGTAATGTGAAAGGATTCTTCACCTGGCTAAATTAATTATCAATAGCACACGTTTACTGAATAGTGTATGCGCGTGCGTCTTCTTATAAAGATAATTGTCAAATAATTGGCAATTTTAACTTAATTTTCTGAAACTCGACTTTTCTCAAAAGGATAACAGCCTTTGCCAAAAAAAAAACCGTAAGAGGAACGCATCGAGGGTATTTGGATTTTTTTTTTAAATTACACATGCTAGGTCTTCATTTATTCTTTATTTTACGTCGTTTTACTACGCGTTATTGTTACGTTAGGCTGTTCCAATTGTACTCGTCTGAGTTGGAGTACTCGTGCGTACTCAATCACAAACATTATAACCGTGTTAGATAGGTAGATGACAATCAATATGTCACTGGACAAATCTCATAGCACAATACTTGGGCTTGTATTCCAACACTTGGTTTCCCTTAATGATGAGACTTATTGCACACTGCAGGTATACCCCTGTGAGTGAGTAACTCGATGCTCTTTGGCGAGCAGCCAAGTTGGAAGAGTCTGTGTTAGGAGGTACCTCGTGGCTCAGTGTGTGGTGGACAGTTAGCCTTCTAGGTGTCATCCCTATCGGTACATGACATCTTGCGTCTTCACTAGCCCACAGGGGTCTTAGTGCTAGGCAGCTGTATCTCTGTTTCTATAGACACGAGACAGGCAAATGGGTTGTTTTGACGCGTGTCCAAAAAGGCCTTAGTGCTAGGCAAATGCACCTCCACTTCTATAGGTGCATAACGGGCAGATGACTGCTTCGACGCGTGTCCACAGAGGCCTTAGGCTAGACTACTTTACCTTCTATGAGTCCCAGGCAGATGGTATTAAGGTGCTTTCCAGTCTACATGCTTTCATTATCTATGGATACATGGCAGAGCATTCATTATTACCATCTATTTTACTTTCTCTATCTATACTTCTCTATTTTACTATGTACGTAGTGTATAGAGAAGGTATTGCACTCCACCCAAAAATTCGATACCGAGATATCACCGGAAATATACGTTTTAGGGTCTCCTGGATCCAAAAAAAGCATTTTCAGAAAAAGGTCCGTGTGTGTTTGTGTCGAGTGTCTGTGAACACGATAACTCAAAAACGGAAAGTCGGTAAAATACCAAACTTGGTATTTAAGTTTGGAATCTTCCAGGGATGCGACAGGAAGCTTTTGAGAAAAATCCTCCCACCCCATACTACCATTTACATGGAACTTTTTGATTTTCTCAAAAATGGCTCTAACGATTTTGATTAAAATATCCTATACTAAAGATATTTACCTGACATCTTGAATTTTCTGGGAATAGCGTCTGAAGACTACTTTATTCTGGATGAATTATACAGAAGTTTGCATAACTGCTAAACCGTAACAGATATACAAAAAAGTATCACACAAAAAATGTAGAGAACATTAAAACACGCAATTTATGTCATATACATTTTTTCGTGGAGTTGTTCGTTTTTGAGATATTCCTTGTTTTGGTTTCAGCTTTAAAAAAACACACTTTTCTCATGCGGGAATTTGTCAACTCCTGTCCATACAAACAAAGTAACTTCAGTCACATAGCAACCAGTTTTCGGCTATCACTTTAACCTATGCTACTCCCTTATTTCGCTCCTACTTACAAGGAAGCAAGTAATAAGAGTATTTCTGCTAATTTTTCTTGATTAGCATAAAGTAAGTAAATAAAGTAAGCTTTTTAACAATAATTTGTTGCAGAGATGTAGAGAAAGTCAAGTGAATGGAACACGTCAGATTTTTTATATTTATAGCTATTTTGGGGTTGTATTAAACACTAATATATGTACGCACACACACAAACCTTGGGGAAATCACAGGGTAAAAAAAAGAAGAAAAAAAAAAAAGGAAAGCAAGACTGGTTAGCCACGGGATTTAAACCCAGGGTCTCCGACGCTACCATCTGAGCCTCCCGCTCGGTACTGAACCTGTAGTTGACTGCCTCCATGGTTTGGTGGTTAGCAGGCTAGATTCCAATTCAAGAGGTCCTGGGTTCGTTTCCGGAAGAAGGATGGGAAATATTCCCCGTCCTCCTAAAGAGTGATAGATAAATGTGCCTGTGAATTTAATATAAATATGATTCTGGTGGTTAAATGGTCCTCGATGACCCCAGAAAAATATCCACCTTTTTTTACCTTAGAGTTTTCAACTAAAGCCTAAATTTAAATTATAATTGTTCCAATATTACATTTTCAAGATTCAATAAACCTTCGGAAGTTTACAGTTATTCGGCGCCAGGAATTAGAGATTCAATACTGCTAATATGGCATTATCTAGACATGTATGGAACCCATCAGGGCTAGGAACGAAGGTTTGACCGGAGCCGAAGCTCTTCTTTGATCAAGTAAAGGCGGCAACAGAGTGGCTTTTAGACCAATACTGATTGATTTCTTAAAAAGCCGCCCTCCCACGCCTTCAGAGAAAGTGGATACGCTGCTTACGCGGGTCAGTCCTAAAGGGGAACCTGCCTAAATCCTCGGAAGTCAAAAACGATCTAGCACACCGTCTCCAGCTATTAGTTTGGATCGGAGTACACTGAATGTACAAATGTCAGAAAATGTACAATCGTGTGGAACTAAAATTGGTGAACTGCAAACAGTAAAGCTGTAGTGAAAACCGTTCACAATGCAGCCGTAAGCCTAACCAAGAAAGAAAATGGTGCTTTATTTATTGACGCTCTTTAACTGATGTGGCTCCCAGCGTCGCATTCCATACTGGGCGTGAAAGACCGCTTAATTTTGCTCAGAGGCCTCTCTATCAGGCTTGAGGTTCTTTTACGTGCCGTAAATCTACGACACGGGACCAACTGCTTTACTTTCCTTCTGAAGGAAGCCATGGATTTTTACGCCCGAAAAAATCCATCGCCCTCCACCGGTTTTGAACCCGCGACCTTGGATAACCATTACACCACGGAGGGCGACACGGGTTTCTAGATCTGTAAATTGCGTACATGCGGTTATCTTCCAAGAACTTCACAAGTTTTAAATTGAGTAACATAACCACCAATACGACAAGCAAATTCACTAAATCTTATATAAATGAATAAATAGGTTATAAACGTACATATACTCAACTGACGCAAGCGGTAGTGACGTCTTAATTGTTTGATCAAAAATATTGAAAATAATGCAGGCACGGAGGTTGCAGAAAGTGACGCACTTGCACATCTAATGAAATGTGAATTACGATTTATTAGTCAAAAAATCTAAGTACTAAATGGGAACATCCATTAAATTAAAGGAGGATTCGCAAAGAGACTGCCATTACCTCTTGAGAAAAACAAATCTGATGTGTACCATTCACATGACTTTCTCTACATTTCTGCAACAAATTATTCTTAAAAAGCTTATACTTCTATTTACTTCATGCTAATCAGAAAATGTTAGCAGAAATAGTCTTATTACTTGCTTTCTTGTAAGTAGAAGCGAAATAAAGAAGTATCATACGCTAAAGTGATAGTCAAAAGCTGGTTGCTATATGACTGAAGTTCCTTTGTATGGACAAATTCCTGTATGAGAAAAGTATAAGTTTTTCAAAGCAGAAACCAATAACAAGGAATATCTCTAAAACGATGAACTCCTCGAAAAACATGAAAATAACATAAACTGTGTGTTTTAACGTGCTCTACATTTTTGTTTAGTAAGTTTATGTCCATATCTTACGGTTTAGCAGTTATTCAAAATTCCGTAAAATTCATCCAGAATAAAGTAGTCTTCAGAGGCTATTCCCAGAAAATTCAAGATCCACATTTTATTTGTCAGGTAAATATCTTTAACATTTTATATTTTAATCAAAATCGTTAGAGCCATTTTTAAGAAAATCAAAATTTTCTAAAAAAGTTCCATGTAAAGGGTAATTGAGGTTGGGGGGATTTTTCTCAAAATCTTCGTGTCGCATCCCTGGAAGATACTAAACTTAAATACCAAGTTTGGTATTTTACCAAATTTTCGTTTTTGAGTTATCGTGTTCACGGACACACACACACACGCGCGCGCGGACCTTTTTCCTAAAATCCCCCTTTTTTTTTAGTAAAGGGGACCCTCTACTTAGACAAATTTGATTTTGAATTTGTCAAAAAAGGAAAACAGTTCCAATTCCTGGTAAATCCACGCAAAGTACAACTATCCATGCGAAAAACACGACAATTGAAGGTATATTCTACACACTTCTAACGATTGACCTTGGGATTTATTGTCATTGCGAATGCAACACGCTTAAATTCAAAAGGAAAGTCGGTTGACATTAGGGTATTCTTGGAATAAGTATATCCTCACCTTTGAACTTTCCTATGTTATAGTAGCTTAAATCAAATTTTTCATAATTTTTTTAACAGTAAGTTTTGTTCCGCTGCATAATTTTGGCTGATTGGGTTTCCGTAGCATAATTATCACCTAGATAACCTTGAGCTGTAAATTGTGTGGCGGTATTCCTGGTAAATCCACTGAATTTAGTAATTCAGTAAGATAACTTACGACTACATTTGGATTGGTAATGAAGTCGATCGACTTATTTAATGCATTTGTATATCAATTTTAACCTGAATTTTTATATTCAAACAATCTACATTCTTATTAGTGGCTGCTAAAATGGCTCGTTCGCTCTACCAAGCATAGTTTTTGTAATTTGCACAAATATTTAGAAACACCTTCCATATTATTTCTTCCTTTGACGTTGTGAAGTGACAAAAATGTGATGGAAACGAAATGAGACCAGTAGAAGTGTCAACAGAAATTTACCATTGCAAATGTCTAATAATGCCTTTAAAGCATCTGAAAAGTGCAATGAAGCGCTATAATCTGCGCATTGTAGCATATATAGTTGGTATTGCGAAAAGGACGAACTCAGCGCGCCCATAAGGTATTGTGGAACGGTTAACAGCGTGGGTAAGCAAGGATGTCATTGGCATAACAGTAATGGCAGCCCTTTCATAGTGTGGCGGGTAAATGCTGGCATAGGTAATGAATTACATTAAGGAGACAATCACAATAACATTCATGCTTCTTCCGAATCTCTTTCTTTCCTTTACTCCTAATGTTTTCCACTTCTTTCTCTATTTTCACCTATGTCAGAACTGTCATTTTAAGGCTAACAATGACATAACTAAAGAGCAAGTAGATCTGGTAGGGCAATTGATACGTTTTTATTAGACAGATTTCTGTAATTTCTCCATTTAACCCAAAATATTACTTGATCAAATGTATTAAGAGCACCGCAATTGCAATGTGATGGTGACGCGGGTATCTTCATATTCTTTAGCTAGCTCATGTGCCACATAACGTCATATAACCAACATCTGCAATAGGACGTTAAATTTAAAACGGGTCCCGTCTTTTCTCCACCATTTTCAGATTCCAAGAAGGGTTAATGGTTATGTGCATAGTTTATAACCTGTTCATTTTAAAGAATTACAACAAAAATATACTTATTTCTTTATTTAAACGATGTGACCAAGGGAACCATAGTTAATACATAAGAGATATATTCGATTGTCACATTTATCTTGCGTCATTGTCCCATAACTGGGTGCATTCTATTAGCATTGAAGAAGAAAAATAAAGCGGTAAATACTACGGCCATCTGATGGAAAATAAACAAGTAGATACCTATTTTAGATGTTCGTCGCCAGGAACGAAATGTATTTTATTTTCACAGTTATCTTGCGTCATTGTCTCTATAACCGGATGCATTCCCTTAGCACTGAAGAAGAAAAATAGAGCAGGAGGCACTACGGCCATCTGGTGGCAAATAATAAGTACTATTTAACGTGTTCGTCGCCAGGAAAGCTCCTTTATTTTAAACAATAGGAGTACGGAAAGGACAGTTAATACTTAAAAATGTATTTGAATTTCACTGCTGCGTTGTGTAATCTCGATAAACTGCTTCGTTACCTTAACATTGGATGGGGAGGGAAAATACCACTATGGCTATCTAGTGGCAAATAAATAAGTACTTACTCTAGCTGTTAGTCACCAGGAAAGTTTCTTTGCTGCTTTATTTTAAACAACAGGAGTAAGGAAAGGACAGTTAATATATAAAAATGTATTTGAATTTCACTGCTGCGTTGCGTCATTGTGTCGATAAACTGGTTCGTTACCTTAACATTGAATGGGGAGGGAAAAATATATCAGTACTACGACCATTTAGCACCAAATTATCTTGATACCACTGTCATCTGGCGGCTATTAACCGAAATGCGTTCACTTAGCACGGTTTATTCGTTTTGAGATTTTAAATACTTTCCCGTACTATTTTTAATCATTTTATTTTCCACAAATTTTGTCGTGACGATAACGAACACAACAAAAATAGAATTGTTCAATTTGATGCAGTAGTTTGGAAGTGATACGCGTCCATACATTTCAGCGATTCATTTTTATATGTATAGATATTTACCTGACAAATAAAATGTATATCTTGAATTTTCTGGGAATAGCCTCTAAACACTACTTTATTCTGGAAGAATTTTACGGAATTTTGCTTAGCAGCTAAACCGTATGAGTTGGATAAAAACTTATCACAAAAAAAAAAATTAGAGCACATTAAAAGACACAGTTTATGTTATATACATTTTTTCGTGGGGTTCGTCGTTTTTTAGGTATTCCTTGTTATAGGTTTCAGCTTTAAAAATCTTATACTTTTCTGATACAGGAATTTGTCAACTCCTGCCCATACGAACAAAGGAACTCAGTCACATAACAACCAGCTTTTGACTATCACTTTAACCTATGGTGCTCGCTTCTACTTACAAGGAAGCAAGTGATAAGACTATTTCTGCTAATTTTTTGTCGATTAGCAAGAAGTAAACAGAAGCATTAGCTTTTTAACAATTTGTTGCAGAGATGTAGAGAAAGCCATGTGAATGGATCGCATCATATTTTTTTTTTCTTTGTAGCTTAAGGATACCCATCTGTGAAAAACCTAAAATCTACTATTTTGCTTGCATTGATTTGAAACTTTAACATAGCAATTGCAGTATTAAGAATAGTTTATATGCTAATTTTCAGACTTTTGTTCAAATTAGTTCCTATGATATTGACATATTTATAGTATTTTATTGTCATTTAATTAAATCATTCCATACGATACACCTTCTGTTACAGAAACATAATACTTAGCAGTTATACTGATAAATACAGTATTAAATTGATGAGATGAAATTTTTATCTGACAATTGGTTTAGGAGAAAAAAATTATTAAATTGCCGTTTTATTAATTTTTAATTTTTGCTATGGAAATGTGAAGTTTATTGTTTAATTTCACAAGCACTGGTGATATTAAAAAAGCATCTCATCAATTTTCTTTTGTACTATTTTATCCAAGCATAAACATTTTCAAGCTTCTGTTTCGAAAACTGATCGAGTGGAACAATTTGAAGTTTTGAAGATGCTGAAAAATAAAAACACGAGAAAATAGGTTTTAAAGTTTTTTCATTGGAAACAAAATTGAACTACAAATATTACATTGTTTAATTAGGCAACAAATAATTTTTTGCACTTTTTGATTAATTTTCACACATAGGTATCCTTAAGATGGTTTAACTTGGTTGGTCACACCGGACGATCAACGAAATCAGTGAAATGATGAAATAATGCGCAAATGATCTCGGGATCCATGGAGCTTTAAGTTACCCCACATTTTACTTGGCAGGATAAAGGAAAACCCAGAAAAAATTAACAGCAGCAAATGAGTTTACCTTTGTTTTTTCTCACACGTTACGTAAATATGTTGGCTTAAGGCAGTAAGCTATTCTTGTTTTTAACTCACCACAAGAGAAATGAGATTTTCATACATTAGATAAGACTGATAAATGTAAGGCTGTAATAAGCTGCGGCTGACCTGCCCTTGTTTCGTTATATAGTTAGTAGGTTGGCTGTCCTGACGGAACTTGTTAACAGAGAATATGGAGATTTAGCGTCTACTCAAAAATATTACTGAATATTTAAAAGCTATAGTTAATAAAAGTAATTATGTAAGGTTATTTCTAAAGTTAAGTAATAAAAATCAGTTTTCATTTATAACTATCTATAACTACATTAGGAGTTAGTGCTATATTTACTTAACCAAAGTAATAATTATACAACATGAGGTTATAGGTTACAAAGCTACTGCAAAGCTTATATTGTTAAATTATTCTAAGCCAGTACCCAATGGGCAGCTGTGATAATTATATAAGAAGGGTCTACAGAGCTGCTGAAGTTATTTGCCACAAAACTTTTACATAAACTTACGCTTACAAGTACCATTATTAATTGTTAGTCAATACTTATTTAATCTACAAACTCACTGCGATACTTACACAAGATGGAGCAATGGAATGAGGGAAGTTAGGTTACAGGGCTCTTGAAATCAATATTATTATGAAACAAAAGCTGTTTACAAACAGCATAGTATTTCTGGTTTACGTAGTTAACAGCAGATAACTACTTTAAATCTATGTATCTATTGGTAAAGGTTCCGCTAGACGTCCAGATTAAAAATGTTGAAAATAGTAACCTGAGGAATAAAAATTCACATGGGACGTGTCTTGTAATGGATGTGATCACTTGAGTTGCTGTGTGCCACTCACTCGCCCTAATTATTATATTTTCTTATATCCAAAACTCGTGGCAGAATGTAAACAACATACTCCATTTTGTAATTTTTACAAACGCACAACTATACTGCTCGTATGCTTTGGCGAAACCACTGAAAATGCCTAAAAGTTAACTACAAAAAATAATAATAAATTAATTTACACACTAACCTAAACATAACGCAAAAGAGAAAATGCTACTTTCGTTCGCATACTTTAGTGAAAGCAGTGGAAGTTACTAAAAGCAACTTCACGAAAATGAGTTTATTTACACACACACACACACACACACACACACACACACACACACACACACACACATACGTACGTGTAGATACGCGAGCGCATGCGAGCATGCTTGATAAATGCAATGGAAATTACTAAACTCAAATTACATGAAAATTATTTATACACACACCTAATCTAAAGCTAACCTAGAAATTAATAAAAACAAATTACCCAAAAATCAAATTTGCTTGCACACTTAGAGCTAACCGAGCGCATGCTTGCTTCACTCGCATACTTTGATGAAAGCAGTATAAATTACTAAAATAAAACTACACTCGCTTCGCTCGCATGCTTTTTTTAAAATGCTAGAAATAAAACAAATTACAAACATCCATTTGCACACATACACACAAAATTATACCTAACGAAACAGTGGAAATTACCAAAACTTACACGAAAACGTCTCTATTTACACATCACAATACTATAATCACCTCATTTAAAAAAATCTCCAAATTGAAACAAACACCAGAGAACTTCTACAAGCAATTCTTGAAGTAAAGCATTATTGCTTAAAGCACACATCCGTAACCCACAGAAGTGCTACAGAATCACATTTCTTCCTCCGTGATTAAAATTTTACAATAGTCTCGAAGCCCTTAGATGTCAGTATATACGAAGCTTGTCATGTCGCGGTATTATTTTATTAATGTTGGCGGCCACCGTCATAATGAATAATGGAGACGGAAACAACAAAAACCATATAAACAACTACATGAGCACTCCTAAAGGCCGAATAATATACTACGAGATCTGGATCCCCAATGGAATAAAGACCAAATTAATTTATTCTAGAATATTTAATTAGATTCTAAAACGTTCTAGACGCTCGATATTGGGTAATAATGTTTGTTTTACTTCCCAATAACACCTATATTAGCAACTATTCTTTTATTTGCACCACTGCTTTAAAATAAATGCATTCAAATGCACTCCTTTCACCTGCAAAACTGTCATTTCCTAGCACCTTCAAAATGAATTCATTACAAATGATATTACAACGTGGCGACCTTCACGCTGGGTAATGCCTGTCACTTTAATACATGTAATCAATATAATCCGGTGAACTATACAGTATCTTTGCCCTAAAGAGACAGTATTAGTTATACAAAGTAGGGTAATGGAATTAAAATACTATAGGTTATATGGCTGCTAAGGATATTTCCCAATGCTATTATGAAACAAAGCAGTTTTACATGAAAATGCCTAAAAGTTAACTACAAAAAAATAATAAATTAATATACACATTAACCTAAACCTAACACAATAGAGAGAATGCTGCTTTCGTTTGCATACTTTAGTGAAAGCAGTGGAAGTTACTAAAAGCAAATTCATGAAAATCAGTTTACACACGCACACGCACACGCACACACACACACACACACACACACACACACATAGCTATGCGAGCATGCTTGATAAACGCAGTGGAAATTACTAAACTCCAATTACATGAAAATTAGTTTATACACACACACTAATCTAGAGCTAACCGAGAAATTAATAAAAACAAAGTACTCGAAAATCAAATTTACTTGCACACACACAAACACTAACTTAGAGCTAACCGAGTGCATTCTGTAACTATCCATGAGTTGCTAGGGCAGTATTCACTTAATCTAAATAGCTATGTAGAGTTTATCTAATTGCGTTACTGAGCTCGCCAAATGGTGCACAAAGCAGTTTGGTATGAAATGCCTCTCGATAACTACATCTGCGCATTAAACAAGAGACACTATAGAAAGATACACAAAAATTTAAAAGATTATAGAGGTATGAAGGTTATATCTTGCGTTCGCTTGAGTATTTGTCAAAGTAACAAACACAAACAATTCATAGAAACCCCAATTATTAGCACATATTCTGGCTAATCAGAGAATTCCTGTTGGACTGAAGTTCGCTCTTCTAATGGCCCTGCTTCAGCTCGTTATCTCAATTTCGTCTTTGGAAATATGAACACACATTTCTACCGATTGTAATTTAACAGCATACCACTTTTATAGCATACCTAGGTCATATTTACACCGGACTACCACAAATGTATAAACTTTCCTTCTTGAAAGATTAATCAAATAAGAACTAATTCATATTCTCCCGTACAAATGCAATGGAAATCTAACATCTGTATTTTCGGCTACCATATCGCCTACATCGATAATAATGGCGTAATTTCTCAGGCCATGACTTCAAGCTGATGTCGATATTTACACATTTCATAAATATAGATAACGAAATGTTGCGATTGTAACTAATGGGGAAGAAGAAATGAGTAAATTACTCAGAGATAGGCTTCAGTTGTAGGCATAGAGCATCATTGTCTCTCTCAGATCCTCGGTTTTACACGTAAAATACTTCGAACAGTACAAATACAAAAAGGATTCTTTTCAAACTGTTCAAAACCCAATGTTTTTTTATAACTATGCTAAGAAAACAGAGATTCAGTAACATGTAAATTTGCAAGAACTGAAAATTGTGAACTCTCGCGGTACCAATTGTTTTCTTCAGTTTGTGTATAAGACTGGCTTGAGCGGCAAGCTAATGGAGAGGTCCTAAGCTACACGCAGGGTAACACAAGAAGGCGTAACCAAAGAGGGGCACCAGCGAGCATTAGCACCGCATCACAACTCCTATCCTCTCTGACATCATCCTCCCTGTCCGCCACTCTTGCGCATCACTAAAATCACGCATTGCTCGACGAGTGTCAACGTCAAACCTCGCCGTACCCTAATAGTAACAAGGACTTCTCTTTTATGCAAAATATCAATGTATAAAAAGTACTAAATAATGTCGAGATTTCACCGGAAATTTAGTGTTTTGAGATGACCTGAACCCTCGAAAAGCATTTTTAGAAAAAAAAAAAAAAAAAAAAAAAAAAAAAAAGACACGTGTCAGAAACGATTTTTTTTTTTTTTTTTTTTATTGTTTCATTTATATAGACCCCTTTAACATCTATGGCCATATCGGGGGCTTTGCACTTGAAACAACTCGTCTGTAGGTTTAAATCGTTTTATTTTCCTCAAACACGCAAACAAACATTTGGTAAAATACCAAAATACCCTTTATTTATCGGTGTTAAATAGAGCCAAAGAAGCCTTACTTGGATAATTTTTGCATATTTGGTAGAAGCGTTTTCTAAAACATTTGACTGATCTTAAGCGACATATACGTTGGAGATCTTACATAAATAAACTATATATTTTGAATATTTTATAAATGTGAAGCCTATCTTCATTCTTATTGCATGATACTCTATACGTTGGAAAAGAAAGAAAAGAATAAAGGTAGACCTTATCATAACAGATCACCTGTTTCAATCATCGTCCGACATGATATATGTTAACTAAAAAATCTGATGTGATTCATTCACATGACTTTCTCTACATCTGTGCAACAAATTATTGTTAAAAACTTTATACTTCTATTTACTTCACGCTAATCGAGAAAACAATAGCAGGAATAGTCTTATTACTTATTTCCTTAGAAGTAGAAGCGAAATAAAGGAGTACCATAGGTTAAAGTATAAAGTCAAATGCTGGTTGCTATGTGACTGAAGTTCCTATGTTTGTATGGACACGAGTTAAACAATTCCTGTATGAGAAAAGTTAAATTTTTCAAAGCTGAAACCAAACACAAGGAATGTGTCAAAAACGATTAACTCAACGAAAACAATGTATATAACATAAATTGTGTGTTTTAACGTGCTCTACATTTTCAGTGTGGTAAGTTTTTGTCCATCTCTTACGGTTTAGCTGTTATGCAGAAGTAGTAGTCTTCAGAGGCTATTCCCAGAAAATTCAAGATATACATTTTATTTGTCAGGTAAATATCTTTAATATACGATCTTTTGATCAAAATCGTTACAGCCATTTTTGATAAAATCAAAATTTTCGAAAAAAGAGTTATGTAAAGGGTAGTTGGAGGTGGGGGGATTCTTTTCAAAATCTGTGTGTCGCATTCCTGGAAAATTCTAAGTTTAAATACCAAGTTTGGTATTTTAGCTACTTTTCGTTTTTGAGTTATCGTGTTTACAGACACGCTAACACACGGACACACACACACACACACACACACACACACACACACACACACACACGGACGGACGTTTTTGTGAAAATGCTTTTTTTTTGGATATTGGGGACCCTAAAACATATTTCCGGTGAAATCTCGGTATCGAATTTTTGGGTGGAGTGCAATACTTTCTCTATACACTATGTACATAGTGCGTATGGAGAAAGTAAAAAGTATTTTCAGAAAAAGGTCCGTATGTGTGTCCGTGTGTCTGTGAACACGATAACTCAAAAACGAAAAGTCGGTAAAATACCAAACTTGGTATTTAAGTTTAGTATCTTTCAGGGATGCGACACGAAGATTTTGAGAAAAATCCCCCCTCCCCCAACTACCCTTTACATGGAACTTTTTTCGAAAATTTTGATTTTCTCAAAAATGGCTCCAACGATTTTTATTAAATTTTCGTACATCAAAGATATTTACCCGACAAATAAAATCCATATTTTGAATTTTCTAGGAATAGCCTCTGAAGACTACTTTATTCTGAGTGAATTTTCCGGAATGTTGTATAACTACTAAACCGTAAGAGATAGACAAAAACTTACCACGCAAAAAATATAGAGCACATTAAAACACACAATTTATGTTGTATACATTTTTTATCTTGGAGTTGATCGTTTTTGAGATATTCCTTGTTTTTGTTTTCAGGGTCGAAAATCTTAGCTTTTCTCATACAGGAATTTGTCAACTCATGTCCATACAAACAAAGGAACTTCAGTCACATAATAACCAGCTTTTGACTATCGCTTTAATCTATGCTTCCCCCTTATTTCCTTTCTACTTACAAGGCAGAAAGTAATAAGACTATTTCTGCCATTTTTTCTAGATTTGCATGAAGTAAATAGAAGTATAAGCTTTTTAAGAATTATTCGTTGTAGGGATATAGAGAAAGTCATGTGAATGGTACACATCGGATTTGTTTAGATTACTCTGATATTGTATTTAGTTTTAAAATCCTTAACACCTTTTTTATGGGGGAATTTGTACACTCTTGACAATGCTAAGTAACGGACTTCAAACATTTGGCAACCGGTTTTTAAAAGATTTGACCATCACTTTAGCCTAGTCTATTCCCACCTACTTTCAAATAAGAAAGTATTAAGTCTATTTCTGCTAATGCTTTCTCGATTAGCATGAAGTAGGCCAAAGAATAAGATTTTTCACAATTTGTTAGAGATGTAGAGAAAGTCATGTGAATGGAACGTATCACATTTTTTACTTTCTCTATACGCACTATGTGCATAGTGTATGGAGAAGGTATTATAATGCACCCAAAAATTCGATACCGAGATTTCACCGGAAATACATGTTTTGAGACCTCCTATCCAAAAAAAGCATTTTTAGAAAAATGTCCTGTGTGTCTGCCTGTCTGTGTGTGTGCATGTGTGTGTCTGCGGGCAGCATAGCTCAAAAACGAAAAGTCCGTTAAAAGCCAAACTTGGTATTTAGGTTTGGTATCTTCCAAGGATGTGACACGAAGATTTTCAAGAATATCCCCCCCCCAACTACCCTTTAGATGGAACTTTTTTTGAAAATTTTGATTTTCTAAAAAATGGCTCTAACGATTTTGATTAAAATATCGTATATTAAAGCTATTTACCTGACAAATAAAATGTATATCTTGAATTTTCTGGGAATAACCTCTGAAGATTGTTTTATTCTGGATGAATTTTACGGAATTTTGCATAACTACTAAACTATAAGAGATGGACAAAAACTTAACAGACAAAAATGTAGAGCACGTTAAAACACACAATTAATGTAATATACATTTTTTTCGTGGAGTTGATCATTTTTGAGTTATTCCTTGTTTTTGGTTTCAGCTTTGAAAAGCATACTTTCATATAGGAATTTGCCAACTCGTGTCCATACAAACAAACGAACTTCAGTCACATAGCAACCAGCTTTTGGCTTTCACTTTAACATATGGTACTCCTTTATTTCGCTTCTATTTACAATAAAGCAAGAAATAAGACTTTCTGCTAATTTTTCTCAAATAGCATGAAATAAATAAAGGAATAAGCTTATTAGCAATAGTTTGCTACAGAGATATAGAGAAAGTCATGTAATGGAGCACCTAAGATTCTCATGTAAATTAATATTCTTTCTAAACCTTTACTAAAAAAATCTTATGTGTACCATTCACATGACTTTCTCTACATCTCTGCAACAAATTATTCTTAAAACGCTTATACTTCTATTTACTTCATGCTAATCATAAAAAAATTAGCAGAAATAGCCAAATTACATGCTTCCTTGTAAGTAGAAGCGAAATAAGGGAGTACCATAGGTTAAAGTGATAATCAAAAGCTGGTTGCTATGTCACTGAAGTCCCTTTGTTTGTATGGACAGCAGTTGACAAATTTCTGTATGAGAAAAGTATACGTTTTTCATAGCAGAAACCAAAAATAAGGAATGTCTCAAAGACGACGAACTCCGCGATAAAAAATGTATATAACATAAATTGTGCGTTTTAACGTGCTCTACATTTTTTGTGTTGGAAGTTTTTGTCCATATCTTTCGGTTTAGCAGTTATTCAAAATTCAGTAAAATTCATCCTGAATAAACTACTCTGCAGAGGCTATTCCCAGAATATTCAAAATATACTTTTTATTTGTCAGGTAAATATCTTTAAGATACAAAATTTTAATCAAAATCGTTAAAGCCATTTTTGAGAAAATCAAAATTTTCGAAAAAAGTTCCATATAAAGGCTAGTTGGGGTGGGGGGATTTTTTCTCAAAAACTTCATGTCGCATCCCTGGAAGATACTAAACTTAAATACCAAGTTTGGTATTATACATACTTTTCGTTTTTGAGTTATCGTGTTCACGGACACACGGACAAACACACACACGGACCTTTTTCCGAAAATGTTTTTTTAGATGAAGGGGACCCTAATACATATATTTCCAGTGAAATCTCGGTATTGAATTTTTGGGTGGAGTGCAATACCTTCTCTATACGCTATGTGCATAGTGCGTAAAGATAAATTAAATATATTTATAATAAACTTTACTGGCCCCTAGTAATAAAATAATAATGAATACAAATCTGATGTATTCCATTCTCATGACTTTCTCCAGATCTCTACAAAGAATTATTTTTAGAAGGCTTATCCTTCTATTTACTTCATGCTAATCGAGAAAAAATTAGCAGAAATTGTCTTATAACGTGCTTCCTTAAAACTAGAAGCGAAATATGGAAGTACCATAGTTTAAAGTGATAGTCAAAATCTAGTCGCTATGTGACTAAAGTTCCTTTGTTTGTGTGGACAGGAGTTAAAAAATTCCTGTATGAGAAAAGTTTGTTTTTTAAAGCTGAAACCTAAAACAAGGAATATCTAAAAAAAAAAAAAAAAAAAAAAAAAAAAAAAAAAAAAAAAAAACGATCAACTCCATGAAAAAAATGTATATAACATAAATTGTGTGTTTTAACGTGCTCTACATTTTTTGTGCAGTAAGCTTCTATCTCTTGCGGTTTAGGACCTATGCAAAATTCCGTAAAATCATCCAGAATAAAGCAAGCTTCCGAAGCTATTGCAGAAAATTAAAGATACACCTTTTATTTGTCAGGTAAATATCTTTAATATGCGATATTTTAATCAAAATCGTTAGAGCCATTTTTAAGATAATCAAAATTTTCAAAAAAAGTTCCATGTAAAGGGTAGTTTGTGGTGGGGGGATTTTTCTCCTTCGTGTAGCATCCCTGGAAGATGCTAAACTTAAATACCAAGTTTGGTATTTAACAGTATTTTCGTTTATGAGCTATGCTGCACATACACACACGGACATTTTTCTAAAAATGCTTTTTTTGGGTTTCAGGAGGACGCAAAACATGTATTTCCGGTAAAATCTCGGTATCAAATTTTTGGGTGTATTACTATACCTTCTCTATACACTATGTACATAGTACGTATAGAGAAAGTAACAAAACCGCATAAAATTTTCCAAGAGATATAAAACCAAAGGAGCGATTATGGAGTATTAACCAAGACATAGAGTATCAAAAGAAAACGTCACCTTATGGCGGCTACAAAGCTCACGTAAATATTTAAAAACGAATCACAACCAATATACAACACAATATAATAATAAATATCAAACAAAAAGTGCAACATAGGTGAATATATGGCTTCAGTTCACATGGTATTGAAAATGAGAGTTTTGGTAACCGTCAGCATGCTGAAGACGGCCTTCTCTTGCGCCTATTCGCACCACATTTGCATACAATTTGTGTGCCTGTGTGGTACTTAAAAACACCTGTGGACAGAACATCCCACTTCATTAGATGTTGCTTTGTCATTACTCAGTTCATTAGGAAGAGACGGTATAGTCTGTACACATACAATATAGACTTGCAGTACCTTTCTCTTCCTTAGTTATTTCTTTGAATGTCCACAGTTTAATTAATAATAATGAAAATCTTGTGTGTTATATTTACATGTCTTTCTCTACATCTCTGTAACAAATTATTGTTAAAAAGCTTATGCTTATTACTTCCTTGTAAGTGGAAGCGAAATAAGTAAGTATCATAGGTTAAATTGACAGTCAAAAGCTGGTTGTTATGCGACTGATGTTCCTTTGTTTGTATGGACAAGAGTTGACAAATTCCTGTATGAGAAAAGTATAAGTTTTACAAAACTGAAACCAAAGACAATTAATATCTAAACAGCGATCAACTCCGCGAAAAAAATGTATATAACTTATATTGGTGTTTTAACGTGCTGTATATTTTTTGTGTAGTAAGTTTTGGTCCATCTCTTACGGTTTTTCAGCTATGCAAAATTCCGTAAAACTCATCCAGAATAGTCTTCAGAGGCTATTCCCAGAAAATTCAAGATTATACATTTTATTTGTCAGGTAAACATCTTTAATACACGATATTTTAATCAAATCGTTGGCTATTTTTAAGAAAATAAAAATTTTCAAAAAAAGTTCCATGTAAAGGTTAGTATGGGGTGGGGGATTTTTCTCAAAATCTTCGTATCGCATCCCTGAAAGATACTAAACTTAAAGACCAAGTATGTTATTTTACCGACTTTTCGTTTTTGAGTTATCGTGTTCACATACACACGGACCTTTTTCTGAAAATACTTTTTTGGGTACAGGGGACCTTAAAACATATATTTCCGGTGAAATCTCGGTTTCGAACTTTTGGGTGGAGTGCAATACCTTCTCTATACAATAGTACGTGTAGAGAAAGTAATAATAATTATAATAATAATAATAATAATAATAATATCGTCATCTTACCTTAAGTATAAATACTGTATTCATCTAGAAATTCGATATCCAGATTTTCTCCGAAGTTCACGTTTTGGTATCTCCAGAGACTGAAAAGAGCATTTTACTTTCTCTGCGCATACTATCTACATATGTATAGAGAAGGTATTGCATTCCACCCAAAAATTCGATACCGAGATATATACACGTTTTAGGGTACCCAGTTCCCAAAAAGAGCATTTTTAGAAAAAGGTCCGTATGCGTGTGTCCATGTGTCTTTCAACACGTTAACTCAAATACGAAAAGTCGGTAAAGTACCAATCTTAGTATATACGTTTAATATCTTGTAAGGATATGTCACGAAGATTTTGAGGAAAATCCCCCACCCCAGATTATCAAACATTTTTTAAAAATTTGAGTTTATCAAAACTGGCTCTAACGATTAAAATACCATATATTAAAGATATTTACACGAATAATAAAATGTGTACCTTGAATTTTCTGGGAATAAGCTCCAAAGGCCTCTTTATTCTAGATAAACTTTGCTAGATGTTGCATAACTAGCAAACCGTAAGAGGTAGACAAAAATTTACTACACAAAATATGTAATTCTGTTGAAACATATATTATATGGCATACATTTTTACTTTCTGTATACGTACTATGTATATAGTGTATAGAGAAGGTAATGCACTCCACCCAAAAATTCGATACCGAGATTTCATCGGAAATATATGTTTTAGGGCCCCCTGTATCCAAAAAAAAACATTTTCAGAAAAAGGTCTGTGTGTGTGTGTACGTCCGTGTGTCTGTAATCACGATAACTCAAAAACGAAAAGTCGGTAAAATATCAAACTTGGTATTTAAGTTTAGTATCTTCCAGGGATGCGAGACGAAGATTTTGAGAAAAATCCCCCACCTCAAACTACCATTTGCATGGAACTTTTTTCGAACATTTTGAAACGTTCGAAAATGGCTCTAACGATTTTTATTAAAATCTGACAGAAAAAATGTGTATCTTCATGTATTCTCGCCTGCCTTTCATTTCCCCTTCATTCCGCTTCCTTCTCATCTTTCAGGTATAAATCTTCGTGTCGCATCCTTGGAAGGTACTACACTTAAAAACCAAGTTTGGTATTTGACCGATTTAATTTTTGAGTTACTGTGTTCACAGACACATGGGCCTGTTTTTAAAAATCCTTTCTTTGGAAACAGGGGACCCTAAAACGTATATTACTGGTGAAATTTTTGGTATAGAATATTTTGGTGGAGTGCAATACCATCTCTACGTATGTACTATGTAATAAGTAGAGGAAGTAAACGTACAAAATATTTTCTAAAGTGTAAGGAATATGTTCTCATGTGGATATTATTCTAATGCTAATTGTTCAGCGGTTATAAATAAAGGACATTTATGACGTTGCAGCCGGATCTGATGTACTATTGGTCGCATGCTGAGGCTCCACCTGCAGCTCCACCAACCCCAGGACGTCTTACAGCCGTGGCGTGGCCGCCTTCAAGTCCTCTAGGGTTCTCCGTGGCAGCCGAGACAGCAAATATAGCTAACTCGAGACCTGGAGCGCGTTACACCGAGGCAGGTGAGTGCAACGTGCTCTTACTACCTCACACTCTCACTCTAAGGTCAATTTGTTTTCATCAACATTTTAATTTTATCTTACAAGCAAACATTCTCATGGTGCAGATAGTTTTTTGTTTTGTTCTTTTCTTCCATAATGTCAAAATGCTAATACAAAATTTTAAAGCGAGTGCGAATACTTTACGAGTTATTTTACATATTAACAAGAGTGGGGAAGGGGGTGACGTTTGGTTTCTTGTGAGAAGAAATCAAATTTTATACCTTACTTTTTTTTTTTTTTTTTTTTTTTGTAGTTTAACGTCTTTTAACCTGGTTGGTTATTTCGAACGATGAATGAAATTGGTGAAATGATGCTCAAATGATCTCGGGGTCCATGGAACCCCGAAAAAAAAAGCCTTATCTGGGTAGCTCACCCTAAGTGAGATGACCTTTTGAATGTGAGGCAGACACGCTACCCCACTACCCAGGCGGGCTTATCTTAATTGAAGCTTCTCGGGAGTACTCCAAATGTGGTTATTATTCCTGAACATATTCCCTGCAGTAATGGTATCCCACAAAAAAATGTGTCAAACATAATTTCACTGTACACCATCCACACATAACTGCCACTTTTTCACATTTTATCACATAGTCCTTCCAGTACGCTTGACTGCTGGCTGGACTATCAGAAAAATCTGATGTGTTCCATTCACATGACTTTCTCTACATCGCTATAAGAAAGTACTGTTTAAAAGCATATTCTTCCATCCGCGGTAAGTTGAGTGTATACTCCGTATTCCCTGCTTCTATCTGCTTTATGATTATCAAGATAAACACTAGCAGAAATTGTCTTAATTACTTGCTTTCTTGTAAGTAGAAGATAAATAAGCGAATATACTAGGCTGAACAATAGTAAAATCTTTTAAAAGCCGGTTCCCATGAGGGTAAAATACGTTTCTATACAGAGCCAAGATTTTACAACTTTCAGTGTGAAAAATAGTTTATTTTAAATCTGAACACAAATAGCAAGGAATACCTCAGAAATGGTCAATTCAAAGAAAAAAATGCACATGACATAAATTATGTGTTTTAACATGATCTACATTTTGTTGCAGTAAGTTTTGTCTATCTCTTACGGTTTGCCAGTTACGCAAAATTCAGCAAAATTCCTTCAAATAAAGAGGTCTTTACAGGCTATTGTCAGAAAATTCAAGGTATACAGTTTATTTGCCATGTAAATATATTTAATATAGGCATTTTAATTCAAAATCGTTTGAGCCATTTTTGAGAAAATCAAAATTTTCGAAACTTTTTCCATGTAAAGGGTAGTTTGGGCTGGGGAGATTTTTCTCAAAATCTTCGTGTCGCATCCCTGGAAGACACTAAACTTAAAATACCAAGATTGGTATTTTATCGACTTTTCCTTTTTGTAGTTATCGTGTAAACAGACATACGGACACACACGGACCTTTTCCTGAAAATGCTTTTTTGGATATAGGGGATCCTAAAACGTGTATTTCCGGTGAAATATGGGTGTAACATTTTTGGGTGGAACACAATACCTTCTCTACACCATATACATAGTACATGTAGAGAAAGTAAAAACAAAAATAAAAAACAAAACGGATTATTGCTTTAAGAATTTAAAAGGACTATATGATAAATGTGAAAAAGTGTCAGTTATTATGTGTGGATGGTGTACAGTGAAATTATGTTATACACACTTTTTTGTGGGATATCATTACTGCAGGAAAAATGTTCAGGAATAATAACCACATTTGGAGATGTGTAGTACTCCCGAGAAGCTTCAATTAAGGTAAGAAATTTGATTTATGCTCACATGAAACCAAACATCAACCCCTCCCCCTCTCTTATTAATATGTAAATATCCAGAAGTAATTGCACGTGGTATAAACATTTGTATAAGCACTTATTTTCACATTACAAGCATGTGGAAGAAAAAAATAACATTTTTATATGTCCCATGAAAATGTTTGTATGTTAATCCTTTCCTCCTGTCTTTAGCTTTTCTACTATTTATTTATAGTAGGTAATCAGAAAAAGTATTGTATATCACCCAAAATTGTGATAAGGAGAAATACACGTTTTGAAGTTCTCTGAATAAAAAAAATATTATAAAAATCTCACGTGTTCCATTCACATGACTTTCTCTGTAACAAATGATTGTTAAAAATCTTATTCTTCATGCTAATCAAGATCACTGTTAACGAAGTGATCTTATTACTTGCTTTCTTGTAAGTAGAAGGAATACACTCGGCTAAAGCGATAGTCCAATCTTTTAAAAGTTGGTTCCCACTTGGTTGAGAGTATACTAAAACTGAAACCAATAACAGGGAATATTTCGCAAATCATCAATTCCACGAAAAAATGTACCTGGCATAAATTGTGTGTTCTAACAAGATCTACATTACCTATTAATTTAATTGTTTTTCACACATTCCATGTGTAGGATACGAGTTAGACTGAAACAGTCGCTGTCTTAACAGGGATTTGAACCACGCATCTCCCGGTCTCTTAACCACTGAGCTATCATAGCAACATGCCGGCACGGCATTAAAGAATTCAATTAACACCAATTTCCCATAGTAGTTGGCTAAACTATGAAGCCCGGGACTTAAAGTATTTACGATATTGTAAGTCGCCATTGGGATATATCATCTCAAAATAATTTGAGAGCATCTGTGTAGGAAACATTCGAGTCAGTTGAGAAATTTAAAGAAAATACTAGGAAATATGTAATAATAAACGTATTTCCGCAAATGTTTATATCGATATACGCAAAGTAGATAGAAGAATCAACTTTCACAAAAGGCTGTTGCAAAGTTGGTAGAGAAAGTCATGGGAATGTAACACATCAAATCTTCCCTTTTATTGTTTTCTTCTTTTCTTCCGCCAATATAGTGCTGCATATCCTCCGTTGTATCGTTTATTAATTTCACTATTCCTTAAATGTATGCTTCTTGACCATTGCCTTGTAAATTCATTTCTTTTTCTTTTCATATCTTCTCATTTTTCTACTGATCTGTTTTGTGAAGTGACACTCCCAAACAGGTGAAACAAATTTATATGATATTTCTGTTGGTTTGTGGAATGGATTTTGGCAGATAATGGTAGTAGGAGAGATTCTGGAGCTGTTTCTCCAGGACAGACTTCCCTCAAGACTCCCACAAGCAAATCTCCAGCGCCATCAGAATCAGAGGAAGGACCAGGTGATCTTGTCACTGACACCTGTGTTTCTTTTTTGCTGTTTGCACTTTAGTGTTTCACCTTGATGCATGTGCCTATTTTGTTCAACACATGTTAATTATGTCTCGTGCACCTCTGAATTTATATGGCATGTAAATGTAAACATTTAGTTTAATACAGAGTACACGTCATACTTCAGGCGAGAAAGCGGCCGGGAAGATGCTAGTAATTCGTTCTTTTTTATAAAACAAACACACCCATATGAAAACTACAGATATAGAGAAAACAGATAGGAAATGCCCTATCCTTATGCACTTTGGTGAAGCACGTTTTTGCCAAGCTGACATATTTAGATACCACAATATGGCAGCTGGAAGCACACCTAAATGTATCCATCCGCGTTCCATTCTCGTTGATTGGCTGGGATTTTTCCCGCTGTAAATGTGGCGCTCTACGGGGGATGAGGCGAGGACGAAACTGCCGGGTGCTGGCAGGGTCCTCCCTCTGTTGCCATTTCAGGGCTAGGCCCTCTACTGGCAGTGGGATGGGTTTAGGAGTTACGGGAGATTGCGAGAGAGAGAGAGAGAGAGAGAGAGAGAGAGAGAGAGAGAGGGGGGGGATTTAGAAGGTGAATTGAGAGGAATTTCGAAGAATAAATTTAGGAGTTTGCCAAAAGAAATTTATGAGATGTAGAGCGACGACGATGGTTTTGGAGAAAGTAGCGAAAGGGGGGGGGGGGGAAACTTTTTTTTTTTACATTAAATGAGCGGTAGCGTCAGTCGTCAGGTGCCTAGAGTGAGTCTGGGGCGCTTGTAGAGCTCGCCTGGGTCAATATCATCTTACATAGTACGTGGAGTGAACAGATAAAGTAACACAGGAAATCTGACAAAAAAAAAAAAAAAAAAAAAAAAAAAAACATGCGTGACTTCTACAAGTGTTGGATGCATGCAACAAATGTCCAACCTTAGTTTACCAACGATGTCAACAAATCATAACGTATTATTTCGCGATAGCACGTGGGTGGACTCTTGCCCTCGCTTGCCAGTAAAACTAGCGCCCCAAGAAAAGGTGTACGCATAGTAATTGCTCAAAGTGATACCCTTCAGCTTCCGGCTGAAAAATGGAAATGGCGTGTTATTTATGGACGCTCTTTAACTGCTGTGGTTCTCAGCGTCCCATTCTATACTGGGTGTGAAAGACCGCTAAATTTTGCTCGGAGGCATCTCTATCAGGCTTGAGGTTCTTTTATGTGCCGTAAATCGACGACACGGGACCAACGGCTTTACTTCCCTTCCGAAGGAAGCCATGCTAAGGATTTTTACACCCGAAAATATCCATCGTCCTCCGCCGGGTTTGAACCCACGACCTTGGGTATATGAAGTCAGCATTACACCACGGAGGGCGACTGCTTCCGGCTGATTCTATAGATTGCATTTGTTGACATGAATTTGTTTCGAAGTATCATACATTAATATTTGTTGTAGAGTACATTTTTTCGCCATCATTTCAAGTATCTAAGTAATTAATTTAATACACAGCACTCGTATTTTAAGCGTAATTCAAAAGAAACACACAAGAAAGCATGTCTTCAAAACTTTAAACTGGACAAAGCAACAACCAATAACGTAGAATCCGCGTAAACAGGTATTCTATTGCTAACACCTTAATCCAGGCTGTTCCAGATTGGCTACACTCCACCTAGTTGCCCATTTCTCACAGCGGATGCCTACAATATGCAATACCTTCAGCATTGAGGGTAACCTAACCGTCACGGCTGAATCAAGAATTGGAATACAAACGTAAGCATTGTACTGTGACCTTCGCCCCGTGATGTAATGCCTAACACCTCCCTATCTAGCCGGGCTCCGAGGTTAATGGCCCAGTGATCACAAGAACTCAGTCGAGTAGAGTTGGAACAACTGTCTTAACCCGTCTATGCTAAGCTTTACCCGCGCAACATTGAAGACAAATTATGCAACTAGAATGCCGCATTTTAGCCCGCGCTTACTGCTTCCTTGCGCCTGCTTTCTCGGTTAAAGATACCTCGGACTCTCTGCAATTTAGGATACAAAGATAAATGAAAAATAGAACTCTCTTCAGAAGAAAAAAAAATTAAGTTTTAATGTTATGCCAGATAAATTAGTATTGTGATAAGGAGACAGCTACAATGTTGACGTGATTGTTGACTGCCATATTGTCGTGACAATAAAGAAGTGGAATCTTGACTAAGAAGAAAATGACTGTTCAAGATATCAGAACACTTGGAAGAAATATCATCTGGAACATTATGCCTTTACATGGAAAATGGTAGTCAGCTGTTAATGCAAGTCCAATATTTAGGCACTCCGAAGTGCTGTGGAAGTGAGATACGCCAATGTGTGGTGCAAAACACATAAAAAAGAACTAAGAAATGACATCCCCTTTTTACATGAGTGCTGATGGAAACATTGAACAAAGGCTGTAAGTTCAGGAGGATTTCAGTGTGGCGCCCAAGTTTAGGCCTATTGTACTTATTCAGCCTCCAGGAGGAAGACGTGAGGTGAGGGAGAACCAAGGGCAGTATGCACATAATGGGGTCCTTAATATTTACAGGTTGTGCATTCCAGCAGCACCCCTATCCACAAGGACATAGCCAAAATAAAATCTGCAATATGCCATCCAACATCTAGTTCCCTAAACCATGATGCACATTGCAGACATAACATTTACTCCATTAGTTAAAAGATAAGATGAAAAATAGAAACAAAGTTCTATAAAATGTCTTTGTGCATGCCTGGATGCAAATAGTACAATATTTTGTTACTTCTATTTACAACTTAATGTTCATGAGCATTTTACTCTATAATTTTGTGTTGAAATGCATGCACTCTTATTTTCTAATGCGGTTGTTTTGAATATCAAATCACTTTTTATGTATGCTTTAAAGTATTGTGCTGCTACAGCAAATTATCATACAGTTTTCTCTTCTTACTGCATGCGTTTAAGTACATTTTCACAAAAAGTACAGTATGTGTTAATTTTTGGATTTGTATTGTTAAGTACTATAATCCTCAAGTTCAAAAGTTTTGCTAACATTAAAAAGATGTTTGTTATTACTAGACACATTTTTTTTTTTTTTTTTTTTTTTTTTTTTTTTTTTTAAGTGAAAGGCATTAACTTGAATTTTAGGAGCATGCTTTGAGAACTACCACCAAACAAAATACTAGATGCTATTTAATATCTTGGATATTTGTTTTCCCATATCACCCCCCCCTCCAGATTATGAAAATAATCAATTAAAGTAATTGGGCATTTTTGAAAATATGACAAAAATTGTATAGCACATCTAGAGAACTACATGGAAAATTATTTCAAACTAGTTATTGATCAAAAAATTTAAAACTGGATCATTTTGAACAATGAAAAGTGCTATGAATACTGGTTTTGAAAATAAGAGACATACTTACTAAATTAAATTTACACTCCCCCCCCCCCCATCCACAATATTTAGGTAAGCTTGTTGAATAAGTTACTAGTGGGTTATAATAGCTCTGGCTCCTGGTGAGAAAACAGCACCAAAAATTGTCATGTGTAATACCACAAGTATCTTCATCTTGTCGATAATTCATGACCAGAGTGAAGCAACATGAGTGAATTGTCCTAAGAGATGAAAACATGAATTGTAGTTGATAAGACAATTCGCGAAATAGACTATTAATAATTTATAATATATAGGAAGGGAGATTTTATCAGGTTATGATTGTAATACATTAATTCTCAAATGGTAGATGACACATTCGACCACGTTTATTTACTTAATTTTTTTTTCCTTCACTGGCTTCAGAATTATGACATGGCCAACCATGCCAACACCAATGTACGAATATTGATAGTAACAATAGAAATAGGGAACAATTAATTTCAGTTTTTAATAACTAATACATAAATTGGAAACAAATGTTATTTTATTTGAGATTATTGCACTCATCTCATACATAAGAAATACAAATGATTATTTTCACTCCTTTTTTTAACTAAATACATTATGATTTGGATAAAACTTTAAATAAACATTGTAACTGAATTAATGGAAAGTACAATCTGGAACTGGCAGTTATTAAAAGTGAAGGTTGGCTGACTGGATTGTCACCTTGTTGCCAATAACCAAGCCTGGAGATTAAACAAAGGAATGTCAGGTGCATCAAAATTTCAAAGAAATGAACATCAGATGTGATAAGATGTTTTGACAATATCGCAGATTATTGATATCAGATTGATTAAAATCACCTAATCTTGGCCATTACATTGACGTTTTAATAGTTGAGCTAAATTGTCATATAAATACATCAAGGGCAGGAATCTTGTGAAAACGTGTATAAATGGTGCAAAGACTCGCAAGTGATTTGGTTACATTAATTGTCACAGAAAAGCATGGAAATGGAATTTTTATTTATGGACGTTCTTTAACTGCTGTGGTTCTCAGCATCACATTCTACAATGGGTGTGAAAGACCGCTTAATTTTGCTCAGAGGCCTCTTTTATCAGGCTTGAGGTTCTTTTGCATGCCGTAAATCTACTACACGAAACCAACTGCTTTATTTCCCTCCCAAAAAAATCCATCGTTCTCTGCCGGGTACAGAAAAGCATGCTCAGTTGAGTAGAAGACAGGAAAATACCTGCACATCAGCAGAGGAGAAGAGGAATTTCCAGAGCAAATTGACAGTCATATTCCTGAGATGGAGTCTAAGCAATTTGACTCCATCTGTGAGGCTTTGAGGAAACAGCTACAAGCTTATTTCAATGACAAGGAGCCATTGTAACATTGTTGTCACAAACTTAGCTGTAATTTTATAGGGAAAATACATTAAAAACAAAAATAGCATGTCTTGGTTTTTTTCTCCCATAGGTATTCACTGCAAAAAAAAAAAAAAAAAAAAGAAGATATATATATATATATATATATATATATATATAATTTTAAGTTGTAACAGCTGAGGTTTGTCTTCTGTTAATGGTCAACTATCTGGTACTATAACAGATGCTCCAGTAAATGTATGTAATGTTGTCAAAAGGGAAATGGTCATATTTCTCAAGAATCAGAATATTGAACTCGCAACTGACAAGTGAAAAGCATAATTCACATAAATTTAAGGTATATATCTTAAACTAAAAATTGTATCACAAGAATTGCAGCTTTTAAATAAACTATAAAACTAATAGCTTGCCTTCAAAATATTGGAGCACACTAGTTAAATCTCCTTTGTTTTAAAGTGATATACTAAAATTTATTTAGATGCTCCAACACTTGGATCAGTTTTAATTAATACATTTATTTTCCAATTAATGTTTAGGGAGAATTAACACACACCATGCATAGAACTTAATGGAAAGAAAATACCATATTCCTATTCTTTTCTGTCTGCACCGTGGCCGAGTGGTTAGACCACTCGCCTCTCACCTAGATGGCCCGGGTTCGATCCCAAGCAACCGCACGTGAGATTTGTGGTGCACAAAGCGGCACTGGGGTGGGTTTTCTCCAGTTTCCCCTGCCATCGCATTCCACCGGTGCTCCATCATCATTCATGTATCATCAGTGTCACAAGTAGTTAAAGTGGGCGTTAAACACTACCTACTCTTTCGACAATGTATCAACACAATGCAAATGGGACGAGACACTTTCCACTGCACCTAGGCTATAAGTGTCTGAGCACGAGACTGCACTAAAGGCAGTGATGTTCAACCAAGGCAAAGATAAAATCAGCTGCAATTCTGTTTCATTTTTTTCCCAGTGATGAGTTCCTCAATAAAAAATCTTGTGTGTACCATTCACATGACTTTCTCTACATCTCTGCAACTAATTATTATTAAAAAGCTTATACTTCTACTTACTTCATTCTAATCAGAAAAAAATAGAGAAATAGTCTTATTACTTGCTTCCTTGTAAGTAGAAGCGAAATAAGGGAGTACCATAGGTTAAAGTGAAAGTCAAAAGCTGGTTGCTATGTCACTGAAGTTCCTTTGTTTGTATGGACAGCAGTTGACAAATTCCTGTATGAGAAAAGTTTAAGTTTTTCATAGCAGAAACCAAAAACAAGGAATGTCTCTAAAATGACCAACTCCATGAAAAAAATGTATATAACATAAATTGTGTGTTTTAACGTGCTCTACATTTTTTGTGTAGTAAGTTTTTGTCCATCTCTTATGGTTTAGCAGTTATTCAAAATTCCGTAAAATTCATCCAGAATAAAGTAGTCTTCAGAGGCTGTTTCCAGAAAATTCAAAATATACATTTTATTTGTCAGGTAAATATCTTTAATATACTATATTTTAATCAAAATCGTCAGAGCCATTTTTTAGAAAATCAACATTTTCGAAAAAAGTTCCATGTAAAGGGTAGTTTGGGGTGCGGGGGATTTTTCTCAAAATCTTTGTGTCGCATCCCTGGAAGATTCTAAACTTAAATACCAAGTTTGGTATTTTACAGACTTTTCATTTTTGAGTTATCGTGTTCACGGACACACGGACACACTCACACACACAGACTTTTCTGAAAATACTTTTTTTGGATACAGGGGACCCTAAAACATATATTTCTGGTGAAATCTTGGTATTGAATTTTTTGGTGGAGTGCAATACATTCTCTATACACTATGTACATAGTGCCTATAGAGAAAGTAAAAAAAAGGAGATAAAAATTGCACACTGACACACGGACACACACACGCACACATGCACGCACGCACACACACACACACACACACACACACACACATACACACACACACACACAGACTTTTCTGAAAATACTTTTTTTGGATACAGGGGACCCTAAAACATATATATTTCTGGTGAAATCTTGGTATTGAATTTTTTGGTGGAGTGCAATACATTCTCTATACACTATGTACATAGTGCCTATAGAGAAAGTAAAAAAAGGAGATAAAAATTGCACATTTTTATAAGTTCCTTCATTTTAATATTTTTTAAACACCAATACATGCAAGGTATTTGTTATTATTAGAGACTCTTTCTAATTTGTAAATGCTTTTTCCCTTATCAAACTTGGGTCTATGAGAGAGAAAGCCAAGATATTGGTATTTTTATTTTCCATCTTCTACAAAAACTGGAGAACCTGGAGAAAACGTGCCCCTGCGCCACTTTGTCCACCACAAATCCCACATGTGGCTACCTAGGTGAGAGACGAATGGTCTAACCACTCAGCCATGACGCAGCCATTTGTGCACACATTGCCCACCTCTCTCATTATTTAGATAAGTCATAACAAAATAGGTGTATTGGAAGATGTACCTTGGAAGTGAGTAGGTTAAACTTAAAGTACTTTTTGAACACTTCTTGTATAGGTATATTTAAGTATTGTTAACTGATTTCTGATATGAAAAAACTGCTAAAAGCAGAAGTTAGAATATTATGAAAGAATAAAATTATTCAGGAGTTCCTATGTAAAATCCAGGAACAATATATGTACAGAATAAAATCATTAGCATGACCATATTATTTATTTCCTAAACAGCATATTTTATTCTTAAAAACATTTTTATGTGCAGAATTTCAGCAGGTAGTAATGGGATTAAAACGAGAACATCGAGATAATTTGAATCGACTAACGAGGGACCAAGAAGTGGCACTCTTCCAGGTACGAGGGGAACATGCACAAAAGGTTAATGAAGCAGAGGAGAGAGTTCTGGTACTTCAAGAGACAGTCAACAAGCTAACGCAGGAACTAGAGCGCTACAAAACACTGTCAGATATTCAGGTGAGAAATTGTCTGTGGACTTCAAACATTTATTACAAGAAGTATAAGTATGATAAAGTAAGTTTTCGATTATATACATATTTACCTTATCCTATGTACAGAATTGTCTGCTGTGTATCTACTGTGCTCGATAGCATGCTTGACACCCTGACCTTGTTTAGTTTAACGTCCTTTGACCTAGTTGGTCATATCAGATGATGAATGAAATTGGTGAAATCATGCTCAAATGATCCCAGGGTCCATGGAGCTTAAAGTTACTCAACGTTCGTCTTCTCAGGATAAGGGAAAACCACAAAAAAAAACATTATCCGAGTAACTCGCCCTAAGCTAGATTCGTACTCACGGCCTGTGAGGCAGTCACGCTACCACCACACTACCCAGGTGGGGAGGAGATAATCATAGATCTCCCTCACCTCTATCAACAGCTTTATGTAAAATGGGAATTAAAAATTGAACAGCGAGCATTGAAACTAAGTAAAATTACATTCTTTATTAAATATATGAGAGAATCTGTGTTGAAAATTACATATTTTACTTAATCCATTCTGTAATGACCTATGGAATACTAAGCTGGGGTAATGCAAAAGATGTAATAAAAATATTTAGATTGCAGAAAAGAGTGATACGCTATATTGTAAATATCTCATCTTCCACCAGTTGTAAACCATATTATAAAATTTTAAAAATACTTCCATTTCCCTGTGTAAATATCTATGAAGTCTTAGTACTGATAAGATCTTGGATCTCTCAATTCAAAACAAATTCACAAGTACACACTCACAACACAAAAGGTAAAGCAGATCTGCATATTATGAACCACAATACAACCTTATTTACACATAGTTTTGAACATAATATAGTATTATTATACAATAAATTGCCAGATAACATTAAAAGTATAACTTTAGAAAAGAGGAACAAATTGGCCCTAAAAACATTTTTAATGGAAGGCTGTTTTTATTCAGTGGAATAATTACATTACAATTTCTCTTGAGTATACTTCTTCAAAATGTGTCTTATGTAAAAATTAATGTAATGCCTTTTATGTATGTAATTTAGTTTGTAAGTTTTTAGTTTTATAAGCTTTGACAAAGCCCATATCTTTGTACAAGATTAAAATGGTCACAAAAATAACTGAGGCCATCACTTTGTCTGCAGATTTTATCATCTTTGTCTTCTTCGGAGCCAGTTCGCATTTAAAACCCCTGTTTCGGCTGTACTTTTGTCTCTGCAGTGTAACAGTGTATTTATGTTTCATCTGTGATATGACATGATTTCCAATACCGTCATGGTCTGTCAAAAATGGGATGTTACTCAATTTGTTTAAATTTGAGGGAAAAAATGTGAAGCTCAACTCATTAGTATTTTAAAAATTATTAAATTAAAATAAAAATAATTTCACAGTTAATAGTAGGTACTTCTGTTATTCATAAATAATAAATATATGCACTTTTTTCTCCCTTTTTACTTTGAACAGTTTTGTAAAATTTACTGAAGATAGCTATATTAAAGTTTAGGATAACTATTTTGTTCATGACATGTGATTGTAGGAGGTGGTCAATCCAGTACATTGGCATGTAAAATTTCAACCAATCTCTGCATTTTAATCTTTTTTTTATCACACCCACATGCATTTGTTTTCTCTCTGATTATTGTGTGCAATGATATTCCTGTACATAATGGCGAAGTTCCAATAGACATATTAATTGCAATCATTAAGCCAAAATAATAGAATGTAGCAATACAAAGAGATCTGAAATTTATGATATGGACATCAAGTTGCAGTAATTTTGGTGCAAATATACGTTAAGATAAATGGGATTTTAGGAATATTATTCTTTGTTTCCATATAGGCTAATGATTGTTATTTTATTCACGAAATAGTCTTATTAAATACAACTCGAGCTTCAACTTTTCTCCAGATAAACTTGTGAGCAACTTGTTGAGAGTGAATTTATTGATAAAAGTTGGAGCTCTCGTTATATTACTTATGATAAAAACAATCTCTAAGTGCTGTTGTGGATCTACTTTGATATTAATAAGATGATTGGTTATTTTAAAAACAATTACTTGCTTATGAATGTTAATCATAAGATTGTATACTTAAGGAAAAAAAATCACATTTCTTAATAACTATACTGATTGAATAAAGATAATTAATTGGTGCAATTAGAAGGTATTCATTTAGATCCTTTAAAAATAACATATTCTGTCTTGCATAGTTTTTTGAGACAAGTGTGTCAGGAATTTAGCAGAGCTAACATTTACCAATTAGAGTTTTTAATCTGCCCTTAAATTATGTTGGAAAACGATTACTGTTTGTTACAGAAACTGACGGACAAAGCAAAAGCAGACTTTGGTTCACCATCAGTCGAAGAAAAACCTCTCATTGCCTCTGTTGGACTCACTAATGGTGAGCTAGAGAAGGAGGTGAATGGCGAGGTTGCAAGCATAACGAAACCAGAGACAGCAGCTGTTATATCCAGATCAACTTCAGTAGAACGGCCTGTAACATGTGATAAAGCAAACGATACTTCAGATCTCGAGGTGCCTCCTGTTGTTGTCCACGCAGCATCTCCTCCAGCTCATACAACTAGTCCAGCTTCATTAGAAAGAACCACCAAGTCACCCACAGAAACTATGCCGTCAAAAGAGAGGCTTCCAGTCATTGAAGAGGTCACCAAAGCTGAGAGCACAGATCCTGCAGCAAAGATCACTGCACTTCCTCCAATGGCAGGCCCTCCACCTCCCCCTCCCCCTCCCCCACCCATTCCAGGCCCACTGCCGCCTCCAATGCCAGGGTTAGCAAGTCCCCCACCTCCACCTCCACCACCTTTACCAGGAGCAGCAGGCCCACCACCACCTCCAATGCCAGGGATGGTTGGTCCTCCTCCACCCCCAATGCCTGGTATGCCCCCTCCACCCCCAATGCCTGGTATGCCCCCTCCACCTCCAATGCCTGGTATGCCTCCTCCACCCCCAATGCCTGGCATGCCTCCTCCGCCCCCAATGCCTGGCATGCCTCCTCCGCCTCCAATGCCTGGTATGGGCATACCTCCTCCACCACCTTTATCTGGTATAGGTGGTGTGCCGCCACCATCACCAGGACCAGCAAGTCCTATGCCATTTCCTACACCACCAGCGGGAGGTTGGATGGCCAACAGAGCTAGTGAGTATAATATTTGTATTTATAAAGTCATTCACTTTTCTTGCATCATGATTATTAACCTTCTGGCAAGAGCATTCTTCAAATCTTAACTCCTAATTTAGTAAATTGTATAAATGTCAATTTCAGAGTATCCATTTTAGTTCTTTAATGCATTCATCTTGATGCATGGCATTTAAAATCATTGGAGTTAATTGTATATAATAAAAAAACATACTTAGCTTTTTTTTAGTTAGATATGCAGTGAAATCTCTATGCTGCTTTGCCAAGCAGGTAAAAACACCTTAATGTAAAATAAACTCATAACCTTAGTCTGGAACCTAACTATAATCCCAATATTGGTAGTCTGTGTGCAGTTAGTTGTTTCTTGTCTCATGGCATCAAATAGTTCATTGGTTTCTTCCTTTGTGATTCTAATTAAAGACAGCAGATAGCATTGCCTCACTTCTGCAACTCTAGTATTTTACCTTATAAAAATGCTTGCATTTCTTAGTAAGCATAGTCTCTCATTTCATAGCTGCAGCATCATCCAAAAGTTCTATTGTCTCTCATTTGCATATATATATATATATATGATAATATGGAGTTAATAATAAGTTGTCTATGCCTTATGAATTGGTCACATGGTTAACAATTGTAGTATGAATGTAATAGCTAGATATTCTTTGTTTTTAACATTTTTTAATAGCTCAAAATAATTATATACTTAATTTCCTGTGAGTGTTTTGTGTCTTAGACTGAAAACAGTGCATTACTCTTAAGTCCATTCAGTAATAAACATTTCTTATACAAACTTTAAGAACCAATATACCCAAAATATTTATTCCACACTTATATTTCATCTCGTAATAGTATTTCTTTATTCTTTCTTTTCTGTGATTGCTATGTCTATAATGTAGTTCATAATTTCTTTCTCTAATGCAATCAAGCAAATATTCAATTTGCGCCCCTGGTTTCTAAAGTACAACTCAAAATGCCTGACTTTTCAGATGCAAGCATTTTAGTTTCATTATGCTTGTAGAAAATATTGAGTTCAGCTTTATATTAAGCAACAAATGCTGAACCTGTAAGTAAGTGCTTAAGTAACTCAAAATTGACATTTTGATTTATAACTCTTCAAAAGTCAGGGTGTGAATTATATTTAGCACAGAAAAATATGCACTCATATTAAAGTCATAGTATTACTTTTATTGCTCACCAAGGTAGCAACTGATCATTTTCTGATTTTGGCAGCATATTGAACAGCTGATGAATGCATTATTCTTTTGTAAGCTTTGTTTTTATGACAAGGGTTATCTTTGATGCTCTGGCAAGCACAGCTCTATTGGCAAAAAAAAAATGCACACACTGTTGGAGTAATGTTAAATTCTTTCATTGAATAAATAATTAAAGCCCACTTGGATACATAGTGTGGGTAATGGAAATAGAGTTTTATTTATGGACACTCTTTAACTGCTGTGGTTCTTAGCAACCCATTCTATCCTGGGCATGAAAGGCCACTTAATTTTGCTCAGAGGCCTCTTTTATTAGGACATTGAGACTAACAGCTTTACTTCCCTTCCGAAGGAAGCCATGTTAAGGATTTTTACGCCCAAAAAAATCTATCGCCCTCCACTGGGTGTGAACCTGTGACCTAGGGTATATGAAGTTAGGATGGTAATCATTACACCACAGAGGGCAACAGGGTAGTCTGGGGGTAGGGTATCTACCTCACATTCAACAGGTCATGAGCTCGAATCTCACTTGGGGTGAGTTACTCAGATAAGGTTTATTTCGGGGTTTTCCCTCATCCTGAGAAGAGTAACTTTAAGCTGCATGAACCCTGAGATCATTTGAGCATCATTTCACTGATTTCATTCATCATCTACTATGACCAACCAGGTTAAAGGACGTTAAGCTACATAAAAAGAATAAATAAATAATTTAAATGCATTATAGTCTTCTGGATTATGTAGAAGAGCATTTCTACAACAGTAATCTTTTCAACAAATAGGATTTGAGGTGAGACAAGCCTTTGTAAATATTTTTGAATAGCCTTGTTTTATAACACAGTAATCTTATTACGATTCATTGGAATGCCAGAAACTTTAAATCTATTTGCAGTGATCTAGTAATTTTCATGTTGGCAGAACTGCATAGTGGTATCACTGCATTCTCGTATAGAAGTATGACCAAGCTCTGCCAGAAGATAATCATGCTAATACAATAGAAGCCTGATATAGCACTAGAGTTTCTTCACTTTTAAACAATCAGCTTTTAATTAATATTGCATTAAAATTTAATTAATCTACTAACAATGTGCTATATAAAAATCAAGAAGCATTCCTAGCTGCAGATCCTTTCATTTTCAGAATATTAGAATAGTAGCTTTAATTCTATTTTTGCACTTCCATTTGTGGTTATATTGTTTACTTTCTGTTAATATGTTTTTTCTCTCTCTGTTGATTTAATTGTGTTAGTTATTTTTCTGTTTGTTTTATGCAAGTCATTAATTCTGACACCTGGTTTCTCACATTTTCCTTCCCAATAACTTGAACCTGGTAGTGGCACCTGGAATTAGCACAGGTAAGAGGTTACTGGCTGTCACCTGCTTTATTTAGCATCATGAACCATACTAACAACACATAGAGATGGATTAAGAAGAGCTGTTAAAAACGGTTCATTTCACACACCACTTAGTGAAGTATTTCTGAGCAAAATAAATAATATAAAGTGATATGATGATTTTAATAACTAGGCATAATGACATTCACATTTATGTCTATATATATAGGGGAGCCTGGGGAACAGTGTAATAAAAATAAATTATTTTGATATTATAAATAAACTTTAAATCTTGTGTAAAAAATTTCCAGTAAGGATTTGTTCCTATATCATTTGAAAACATATATATAAATCTGAAAACAAACTAAAACATTTGTGATAATTACAGTAATTAACTTTAATTTAAATCAGATAGATTGTTAAAGTGTGCCCCAGCTCTGGGGTACAATGTAACATTTTTATTTATCACAGAATTTGACGTAAATATAAAAAATCTGATGTATACCATTCACATGACTTTCTCTATATCCCTCCAACAAATTATTCTTAAAAAGCTTATGCTTCTATTTACTTCATGCTAATCTAGAAAAATTAGCAGAAATAGTCTTATTACCTTCTTCCTTGTAAGTAGAAAGGAAATAAGGGAGTAGCATAGGTTAAAGCGATAGTCAAAAGCTGGTTACTATGTGACTGAAGTTCCTTTGTTTGTATGGACATGAGTTGACAAATTCCTGTATGAGAAAAGTTAAGATTTTCGACCCTGAAAACAAAAACAAGGAATATCTCAAAAACGATCAACCCCAAGAAAAAAATGTATACAACATAAATTGTGTGTTTTAATGTGCTCTACATTTTTTGCGTGGTAAGTTTTTGTCTATCTCTTACGGTTTAGAAGTTATACAAAATACCGCAAAATTCACTCAGAATAAAGTAGTCTTCAGAGGCTGTTCCCAGAAAATTCAAAATATACATATTATTTGTCGGGTAAATATCTTTAATGTACGATATTTTAATCAAAATCGTTGGAGCCATTTTTTAGAAAATCAAAATTTTCGAAAAAAGTTCCATGTAAAGAGTAGTTTGGGGTGGGGGAATTTTTCTCAAAATCTTCGTGTAGCATCCCTGGAAGATTCTAAACTTAAAGTTTAGTATTTTACTGACTTTTCGTTTTTGAGTTATTGTGTTCACAGACACACGGACACACACACACACGAGCACGGACCTTTTTCTGAAAATACTTTTTTTAGATAAACGGGACCCTAAAACATAGATTTTCAGTGAAATCTCGGTATCAAATTTTTTGGTGGAGTGTAATATCTTCTCTATACACTATATACATAGTTTGTATAGAGAAACTAAAAATGAAGTGATATAAGTAAGATAAATGTAAAATATAAAACAATGAAAATCAGTGCAAGAAATTCATTAGTTAACAAATGTTTTATAGTTTTCAAGTTTGAGACAAGTATTGTGTCTTTTTTGGTTTTGTTAGAGACTTTGACTACGGTAGTATCATCACTATCATTTTCAGAAACAGATGCAATATCAGGCTCCTGAGGATAAATAAATTTATTCATATTCTTCTTATCTTTTCTTAGGAAATTGACCTCAAAGTTGCCATCATCATCTTTACCCTTTTCTAATTTACCAAAGTAAAAATGGGTGTTTCCTATTGAATTTTACCAAAACATAATCCCCCTCAATAGGACAACAAAAACAGTGTAACCAACATAGGCTGAAGTGCAAAATTCAAACCATTATACTGTACCCCATGTTACAAAGATAGAAATACTAATTTATAATCTGCTCTTTCAAACACATCTGATATATCATATATGCTTATAGATTTTTTTTTTTTTTTAGATTGTTAAAGAGAACAAATACCATGAGGAACAAAACATTCCCTTTGCCTACAAAAGTTTAATAATTAATTACTCTAGTTTTATTTTCTACACCAAAACTTAATAGAACATGTTTCAGAAACTGCTGTCTCCATCATCAGCATAACAGGTGTCTTCTTCCACCCTGTGTTTTCTTTTGCTTCCCTCAGTTGGCTAATGTACTCTTTTAAACGGTGACAAACAAGCTGTGTGTAATGCAAGGATAAGTGATAAGAAATATAAACACTCTGTCATGATGCTTGTGCTTTCATCGTCCAAAGAAAATAGTTTAAACAGAAGGATCCTCCCACATGATAAGAATTTAAATGCATTCCAAATGCATTAATTCCGTTACATAATATATTTAATTCATACAGTTATAAAAATGAGGGATGATTAGAAATTAAGGTCACAAAGCCTGCAGTGAAATGAGCCATCTAATAGTATACATTAGATGTAAAATCATCTATCACCAGAGCAAAGACAGGGACACCTATATCACAACAAACGTCAGCCACAGCCTGCATCCCGTTCACTGGCAATCTATCTGGCAAATCAGCGGGATTCTCACCAAACACAACATCAGGACCATCCACAAACTACCATCAAAGATAAACAACTTGTGAGATCGGTGAAGGACCGACTACACCTCAAAGTTCCGGGGTGTACTGTATTTTCTACGAGTGCGGAACCCCATACATAGGGCAAACCGGCAGGACAATTACAACCAGGGTCCAAGAACATGAGAGAACCATCCGTCTAATACATCCTGAGAAGTCTGGTCTGGCAGAACATTGTTTTGAGAAAGATCATAAAGCCAACTTCCAAGAGACGACCATTGTGGCCAAGTGTGACGATTTCTGGGAACGTTCCTCGTTTTCTACCTGGTCTGTGCTACTTGTTGCGGTGGACAGTATATATACTGCCATTTTCACCTGTTTGAGCCATTAATCATCATGATGATGGGAGATATGCACACTCTCAAAACGTTGATGTCTCTTCATCACTACACCTGGCTTGAAGCCTAAGAACTTCTAGAATATGTTCGTTGCCAGGAAAGCTTCAGATCCTATTTTACATTAGGTTATTTTTTCACATTATCTCCATATCAGTTGAGGCACTTGTCACTTTGTGAGATGAGTTTGAACATTCCCTCCTGGTAAAAATCCTGTCCTTGGATATTCAGCCACATTGTCGTGAAGTGTTGCATTTTCATCTAAAGTGAATCGTCGACCTCCTAGATGTTCCTTCAAGTGATGAAAAAGGTGAAAGTCATTTGGAGCAAGATCTGGGCTGTGTAAAACGCTTCAATAACATTGTGGTCTTCTGGGTTGTATGAGATCGCACATTGTCGTGAAGGAAGATGACACCCTTGGTGAGCAGTCCTGGCCATTTCCTTCTGATTGCTTTGCACAATCGTTTTGCAGTTTCACAGTATCAGTCAGCGGTCACTATATGCCCTCTTTCCAGAATCTCCACGAGTATGACACCCACACTGTCCCAAAACACTCTGGCTATCACCTTCCCTACAGATGCCGCCACCTTAAACTTCTTTATTTTGGAAAAGAGGGGTGTAATGTAACCATCAGCATTTAGTGAAATCAATAATCCTTCTCCACATATAGTTCTTATAAATATATTTAAAAAATAATAAAACACTTTGGGATGTAAGGGAATTTTCACTTTTTTTTGCATGATTATTAGACATCACATTTTGACATCTCCCATTTTTACCTAGTATATACACATCTGGTTTTAAAGTAGTATCTGCCAAACAAAGTAGAAACTAATAATTTTGAGTAAGCAAATGCAGCAGTAGAAGGGGTAATGGAGGGGAATGCTTCCTGCACTCAATGAGTGCCAATTCCCAACCCATGGTCTAGGTTGATAGAAACACATCTGCCTCATTAAGTTTTGGTAAAAAAAAGTAATGTTAGAATAATTAAAGGTCATATTTATGTATATAAAGGGCAAAAGTCTTATGTTTATTCAAAAAAGAAGAATTAAAAGGATTCCTTTTTTCAGCTTTACATAAAGCTCGCCATTTATACAAAAAAACAGCAATACCTACTTAATGTTTAAGTCCTTTTCAAATCCATTATACTAACATCACATTTTACATCCGAATTAAGCTACAAATAACATATATAAACATTTAATTGAAGAGAACAGTTTTATTACACTCCGTGATTATTTAAACTCTTTAGAGTCTTCTTTTAAACTTGTTTCTTCAGTATTAATGCACTAATACTCTTTCCATCCTAAACAAAAAGTGTCCTCTCTTAATTTTTAGAACTACTTTGATGTCTTATTTAAAGTAATAACTAAACACATCTAAAACTAACTAAAATAATAATAAGTGAAGGAGAAACATATGAAATATTTACCTACATGTCAATATTTCACAACAAAATCTATTACTCTATTCTTAATCCATCACTGCTGGCAAGAGCATGTTGTATGCAGCAAAACTAACCTTAGCCTAAGCTTTATGAATATTTATGATTGCTTCATTTAATTTGCTTTGATTAACTTTATTTTAGTAAACCAAGCTTTTCCTTTTTAAGTTGCAATTTATATAGGTACTTATAATTTCTACTTGGCATAAAAGATGTCAACAGTATTTTGAGAAAGCTTTTTCAAATTAATATTGTTTTACGTTTTTTACATTGTATATGAACAAGCTTCTTCAGCTTATTTTTTGATCAATTACACAGAGTAAATTTATCAGAGAAACATTACTTTTTTCAATACTTAGCATCTCCACACACAGATTTTTAAATTTGAAAATTAAATTAAATTTAAATGAATCATATTAATATAAAAATAATAGTTGCAACAAATCTTCACTTATCTTTTGGAATCCTTGCTTTGGACTAGTTTTGCAAAGCAAGGATTCCAAAAGATAAGTGAAGATTTGTTGCAACTATTATTTTTATATTAATATTTGTTATTCTTCACTGTTACTAGCTTCTTTTTTACACTAAATGAATCATTTGTTTCATAGAAAGTACATTAAGATTCTCTTCCAGTCATCATAGAACACACATTATGTAACCAAAGATAAGACACCAGAAAATATTTCATGCAGTAGCATTTCATTACCTGGATAATCGTAAAGGGGTAGGGGGATATCTTACTCTTGTGAACTTACGTACAATTTTGCATTATTTTGCCGGCTATAGTCTTAAATTTCTTGTAAGACCAAAGGCTTACAAGAAAATTATTTAGCTTATCAATTTAAATATATTTGGCTTTTGTATGGTAGCTGCATTCTTTTTATTGCTAAAAATAGCAGATTTTTACTGAATTGTATTAAAAGTGAAGAATTATAATTATCTTTACTTTTTTGTAGCTTGGAAAGTGAACTCTTGGTAAAGTTGTTAAGATGCTTGATTTGAGTAGATAATATTAATAATAAAATAAGTAAAAGTGGAAATTCATGCAACAAGATAATATTTACTGCTTGCAATATAAGCTTTTCTACTGCTTAATTTAATTGTATGTGCCCAAGTAGAAGCATGAGCTTGACAAGTTGATAATATGCTTTATCTTGTGGATCTCTTTAAAGTATTTGCTTGTAGATATGCATTTCATAAGTAAGATAAATACAAAGAAACACTTATCTACATAAGAATTTTAGCTGGTTTGCATGAATTTCTTAAAAACATAAGTACTTAAATTTAATTTCAACTAATTTGATAGATGAAGCTTTTATGGAAGTATACTGGGTGCATAAAAACAATGTGCAGAAAATTGTGCATGTTGAGGTTAGGAATAAAAACTTACCTAAGCTTTTTACTGTGCTACATGTATAGACATTAATTTGTCTCTGGCTGTGAAATCTGTACTGTATCAGATTTAAACAAAATGTGCAGTAGTGGTCGCTGCCTCTAGATGTGTCTGATGTGAAGCCTACTGGATGATACAATAATACCACTTTTTCAGTACTTACAGTAATGGTTAGTTTCTCATTGTATACTAGCACTCATTAGTTGAATCACTCTATGCACACTTGTCATGAAAGCTCACTTTATTTTGTCTGGCAAATGAATATGTTTAATAATGTTCAATTATTTTCATGCAGTGCTCCAGTGCATCTGCAATCCCATGCTCCTAACTTAAAGATGCCTACTTTGGTACTTCCTTTCTACTCTACAATTTTCTACACTTGTTATTCTGTACCCATACAAGCAATGTTAACAAACTTCAAAATAGGTTAGTGTTAAAGGAGCCTTAGACAGGTAATTTGCATAGTAAATTGGTGTCAAAGGTTACAAAATACACATTACACTTGAAATTTTAAGAGCTGCGCAAACTGCTGACAAGAAGCTTGGAAAACTATAATCTAGGAAAACAATATTAGCTTTATCTTCAATGATATAAGCAGCCACTGGGTCTGGCTCATAGCAGTTATTGAACTACCTAGATTAGTCCTAAACCTATGGTGTTCACAGTCAAACAATGTTGGGCTTAGTGTCTGTTGATTGTGTGCAAATCTTGTATTGTGTACAACAGAACAGACAGTGTGTGTTTATTGTATTAAGTTTTGCTTCAATGGAACCTCATATAGATTGTCAACTTGAATTTACACCAAAAGCTCCTAATATCACCATTCCTACCAAGCCCACAATTTATAGTGTTAGAAAAATGTAAAAAAACTGAAAACAATAAACAATGAAAAATATAGACAGCTAAGAGTCCCAATTAGGAAAAATTAGACAAATTAGGGATTATGTAAAGCAGTCCAGGTAGATTGCTGCCTTTATATGTTTTATTGATGACAGAATAACTGACTAACCTTGACCCTCCAAATCTAAATCGTCTGTAGGGAATGCTTAAACACAAAGCTAATGCAGCAAATTTGCAGTGAAGTGGAACAAAGCAGTATATAGCATACATTTTCCAATATTTTGCTTACAAAGCTTTGTCAAGTGCTTATTATGTTCAGCATATGCTAATCTGGAATGAATGTAAAGATAAGTCATTTCAGATACTTTTTATATCAAAACATAAGGTTAACATATTCATATTTTTTCATATTGTTAGATTATCTAGGGTAAAAACAGCAGGCTGCTCTGTCACTACAGTACAGACTCGTAGAGCAGTGTTGTGGGGGCAGAAAGCTGCCAGCAAGGGCAGATCCTGAAGGAGGACATGAGGGTTGTGCGTTCTCTCTCCTTCAAGCAAAACATTTATGAGAAAGTACAGAAACATTAAAATATTTGTATAACATTTCAAAAGCTGGACATAATAATTGGTAAAATCAATATAAACTTAAGTAATATTGATTTACACATAAATAAAAAATAAATATTTTAGTCTGCTTGAATTACTTGACATGTTATGTTTATTGGCTTACTTGGGGTCTGCTGAGCTTAGTGGGGAGTAAGATGTATGCACAGAAGCAAGGTCTATAGTCAGAGCATTGTTATGATTCTGATAGTTGTGCTAGTCCGCCATTATGAATATATTATACTTGCTTTTTATAAAGGCTATGTTGTAAAATCAGCCATTTCAAAATTGAGAAGAAGAGATTGAAGAATAATTTTTTTCTACAAGCGGAACTTAAGCAATGAAACATATTTAACTTGAGTAAAAGAGGTTATGTTGAGGTTATATCACTGCCATCATCATCCATTAAAGAGATTTGGTGAACAAAACAAAGAAAATGGACTTTAGCGTTTAAGTAAAAATATATATAGAAAGAAAGTTAGTTTTTCCACCCTATATATATTTTATTTATTATTTTTCAGGTATTTAAAATGTTTGTAAAACTATCAGGATTTTTTACTTACATATATTGCTTAGTTCACAAATATTTTAAACTAATTTTCCGAATTATAATATGCTCAAAATGTAATAATAGATGAAGTATTAATTTTGTTGTTGTCCCTTTTATAATGCCCTTCCAAATTTACTCTACTTCAAAGTCTAAACTTTGGAATGCAGGCTATCTTTAAGTTTTCTGGGGAAGGCCCACAAATCAACCATGTACCCCCTGACAGAAATCCTGGATCCACTCTTAGCTACCAGTTTCATAATTCAAGAGAAACCCAGAATTACTGTGTATCAAAAGACCAGCAATACTGAAGTATGATAATTATGAATTTTGAGTTTGTATTTGAAACACATAGGTTACTAACTTTTAAACTTGCATGAATGCATTTCAGAAAGTATCTGACTGTCTCAGGTTACAAGCTGAAGATGTAGGTAAAGCATTTATAAGTGACAAAGGATTTTGGTGAAAAATACAAATTCATTAAGTACATTGTGTTGCTTATGAAAACATTTTCGACCCATGTGGATAATGTGAGGGTAGCATGTCTGCCTTGCTTAGGGTGAATTACCCAGATAAGGTTTTTTGGGGGGTTTTTCCTTTTCCTGAGAAGATCAATGTCCAGTAACTTTAAGCTCCATGGACCCTGAGATCATTTGAGCATAATTTCACCAATCTCATTCATCGTCCAATATGACCAACCAGGTTAAAGGGCATTAAGCTGCTCCCCCCCCAAAAAAAAACATTTTCTCACATGTGACTAGTTTAGCTGCATATTTGGTTGGTTTTTAACATTTGATTTGGGGAGATTTTAAATTTATTAGACCAAGTGTCTCAAAGCAATTGATAAATTTCTATCAAGGAAGGTCAGCTAATGCAAAAGTATGCTCTTATAATGCTAACTTGATCTGACTGCATTTCTATTCCATTTGAATAATATAGACAAGGGAGATTTTGTGGCAACAAATTTATGTGTGCACAGCAAATCATACATTTTCCAGGGAAGCAAGCAGCACATAATATGCAGCATGTCTCATTTATGGAATGCCCTTATATTTCATAAATCCTCAGTTTTGACAGTAGCCTTAGGTTCCTTGTCAAAAATTGTCTAAGGTTCTTTTAAATACATTGAAAATGTTTTGTTAACCTCATACACTTCATTTCTATGGTAGTTTCTAAAGCAGAAACAATTTTAATTTTTTACCAGGAAAAATATAAAGAATAATATTATTATAGTATAATTTATCAAGTATATATTTTATATATTATTGAATATTTTTATAAGAGTAATGCCAGATTCACTTTAAAATATAATTTAAATATTTCTTGCTGTATGTTGTGTATTTTTAAGCATAATATTAGTTGCGGGATTGATGATAAATAGCTGTCCTCTGCATATATTTTTAAAACAAGGCGTGAATCACATATTTAGATGGCTTCAGGCAAAAACCTTTTATATCATAAGTTTACTAGTTTTCAAAATATATTCTATCTGGCATAATTGTTTTTTATTATTAGAACTTGTCTACAGTAATGTTTTACCTAATTGCATTCAGGAATAATGTAAAAATATAAGAGTTAGCTGAAGCTTAGTTAGCCCTTTTAAACTGCATATTGATATATATCACTCGAAAATTTAACTTCAACTAGATATGTTATGAAATGTTCGATAAAATTGGAGAGAAAGAACATATGGGATGTTGTGGGTGGGTATTTAAAAGTAACTAAATATTTCATATAACAACACTATTACTAACAAGCTGTTTTTGGAATGATTGAAGGGTGCATATGGCTTCACAAAATTAGCCCACAGAGAACTAATATTAATAGATACATAGATTTATTATCAGCCTGAAGAAATATAGATTCTATGGCATCATCAAAATACAATAAAATTTTGTTACATTTGAGTTTAAATATATACAGAATTTGTAAAAAGAAAAATCCAAAATAGTTTTCTGCTAGTGCCAGGCTCCTTCCTACTTCTGCAGAATGGGACCTGTAATGACAAACAAAAAGCGGCAGTATCTGCACAAGAGAAATATGGTTGTGATGATGATGATGATGAGGAGGAGGAGGAGGAGGAGGAGGAGGAGGAGGAGGAGGAGAAGGAGAAGGAGGAGGAGATGGTGATGATTCTGAAGCTTAAGTATCTGCAAACTTTTTATGAGAGCAGTGAATGGACATATCCATAGTATGCTGACTTTAAACCCTCCAATACTTTTGAGAGGACTCTAAATGCATAGCATAGACAGCTGAGTTTCCTGCTAATGATGAAGAGTATTTTCAAAAATTAGTTAATACAGGGATATAACAGAAAGTTTAAGCTAAATTTGTTTCATCCATGAAAATATCCACATGTTGTGGATTCATAAAAAAAGTACAATACAGATGGGCATAAACACTTGATGGTTTTTAAACTAATTGGAGCACTGTCTGCTTGGTTAAAGATATACTTAAGTCATGTTGCAATCTGCACAATGACTTGGAATTTCAGATGACACAGTTGGTCTGTGAAGCTAAACCCCAAAGATCCTAACAAGTTATAACCATGCCAGTCTAGTGGATTTCACCCCCTCCATTAGGTTGTCACATGCTGTTCAGAGGGAATTCTGAAGATATTTCAATAGACTGAGTTTGTTCTGACTGAATGCACTCCCCTTTGTTCATCCTCACTTAAGGAGGTTCTTGCCAATGACCACAGAGCAACCGGCTAGAGATCGACAGATCCATGGTTCCAATCCCAGCTATGGCATTGAATTTTTCAGTCTGACTCTACCTATCCAATTTCTGCAAATGTTTATATCAATCAGCATGAAGTAGATGGAAAAAGAAGCTTTTTGATTGAAGACATATGAAAATAAGTCTTACTGGATTGAGAAAATCATGCGATTGTAATATATTAGAATTTTTTTCTAGTTAAAGAATTGATTGAAGAGAGGGACTTTTGCTGAAAATCTTTGCCTTATTTTTAAATATGAATTTTGGTAAATAGCTTGCTTTATGGGGCTCAGGAAACTTGAAACATGACTTCTGGTGAAATTTCAATATAACACTATTTGGTTGACTGTAAAACTTCAGGTAAGCATTGGAAAAAGTAAAAATATAACCAGTTTTTATGACATATGGACTGTAAATGCAGACTAATTTTCTTCTCCTGTAAACTTATTTTATCAAGTAGAAGATTAACATGTTTAGATACATATTTTGCAAGTCAATAGAGTTAGAGTTATTCTAGAAAATGAGTTCAGGTAAGAAGGTAACATGATCAAATAAGAGAATCATGCTATATGGAATAGAGATAAGGAGACTGGATGGGGAAGGAACTCATAGATATGAATCATAGGATGTTTTGTAGGAAGTATTGGGCTTATCAAGTACAGCAGCAAAAGAAGCAGCACAGATGGAGATGGAAAGAGTGCCAAGGAAGGGAACGAGGGCACGAAATGTTGGATTAGGATCCTGAATCTAGATAAGAATAATTTGTTTAAGACAGTGGAATATCAGGAAATGACTCTTAGGAACTCTGAATGGACTATTAGCTCCAAATGGAAGTGAATTCTTGCATGACGAAGGTAAAATGCCCATTTGCATTAATGAAAGGATGAAAAATGTGTATGGTGTGCAACAATGGATGTCAGCACTGTTAAAAGATGGGTCCGTCACTGTAATGAAGCAGAGGGGCAAACACCATTGGCTGAGTAAAATCGGAGAGGTAGACCGGTGACTGCAGTGACTCCACGCAACATTGAGTGAATGAGATAATTCATACTGACTGCCAGGTAACATCACATGAATTGTGTTGCATTATTTCCCTCAGTAAAGGTAGTGTGATGACAATTATTCAACAACTGGGGTACTCAAAAGTTTGTTCACGGTGGGTACCAAGAATGTTAACTGACGAGAATGAGACAAGAAAAACAATAGCTGCCGAACTCTTGCAGCACTTCAATTTGGAGGGAGAGGAGTTTCTGAAAAACATTGTGACTGGAGACAAACATGGGTTCACTGAATCAAAAAGACATTCAATGGAATGACATCACACAACCACTCCAAAGAAGAAAAAATTCAAAACTGTGCCATCGGCAGGGAAAATGATGGCAACAGTGTTCTGGAATGTACAGAGTGTGATTCTGGTTGAATTTTTGGAGCAGGGATGCACAATAAATTCTGTCCGATACATCACCACCCTCAAAAAACTTAAAGCACGTCTTCAGCATTAGTTATTGACTGACCCTTGCATATATATCAATGAAGGAAATATGGGAAAGAGAGACATATGTTGATAAGGTAAATAGCGAACAAAGGGAGGGAATAGCAGGTTAAGAACAGGGATTTGGAGATTAAGAGGGATAAGAAATGGCATCTCACAGAGTCAGTGTGCCATTGTGGAGGGAAGAAAGATGTAGAACATGTAATATTTCAGTGCCAAAGAATGGATTTATAGAGAAAAGAATTGCAGGAGCAGAAGTGAAACAAGATGGAGAATAGCATTAAGGGGAGTTTTTAGAAAGGATAGCAAAAGCTTAGGTCAGTTTTTAAACATAGTTAAGAAATAATGGAACGGGTCTGTTCAAAGGGGATTAAAGTTAACATATTTTCTGTTTGTTATTAATATTTTGATAGTTAAAAAATGTAATAATGTGGTAAAATGTAAGGTAAAATATAATTATTTGAATGATATGATAAGTTGAGAGCTTGGGCTGAATGCCCACCATACTCGTGCATTAGCTTAATAAAAATAAATAAGAGAAGTGCAGAGAGAATTGTTACGGTTTGTGCAAGAGATAAAATATATAATGTGTGTATTTCAGCACTGAGGAAAAAACCTGTCAACCCTGAAGTGCCAATGAAACCTCTCTACTGGACAAGGATAATTGTTCCTGTTACTGAACAACCAGCGCCAATTCCAGAACAAGTGAGGTAGTGTAAATAACATGAATAAAACATATTTAAGTATAAGATTCTTACTGGAAGAGTGAGCAACAATTTTTAATCCTCTTAATATTTATTTTTTTAAAGAAAACAAGTGCATTATCATAATCTACAGACTTTTCTCTCAATTTTCAACATACTCTCCATTTCTTTGCACATATTTTTCCCATCTTTTTTATAGAGTTAACCATTTCCAAAATATTCCTTGTTTTTGAGTTATGCTGCCCTGGGTCACACACAATGCATTTTTTGGATTCAGGTTTCCCAAAACATGTATTTCTGGTGAAATCTTTATCAAATTTTGGGTGGAATACAAAAGATTCTCTACCTACTATGTACATATACTGTGTAAAGAAAGTAAAAAGAGCATCTTGAGAGACTGAGAGAAAATAGGTGATGCAAAAAATTCAGGTACAAAATACATTTGTTTTTCTCAAAAATCTCTAAATTTGGATCAAGTACAATATCTCTAAGGTGATTTGCCTGACAAATAACATGTATAACTTGAATTTTCTGTGAATAGACTTTAAAATTTGCTCTATGATGTGTCTCCCTCACATTCAAGAGGTCCCAAGTTTGAGTTTACATCTGGACTTTTCCCTTATCATGAGAAGATGAATATGAGATCTAACTCTAGCCTCTAATAACACCGGGTCCATTTGAGCTTCATTTCAACCATTTCATACATTTATTCACTCTCTGACATGATCTAGGTACCTAATTAAAGGACATAAAGCCTAGAAGATAGAAAGGAAAGAAAAATAAAGAACATAGTTTGTAAAGTTCTTTTCATTCTGAGTAAACTTTATTCAGTTTTGTGTTTATGGTAAACCATAAGAGACAAACAAAAGCATACTATACAAACGTGTAGATCTTAACACAATTATGCCAAACTTTTTTGTGGCATTAACCATTTTCAAGAAACTCGTTACTTAGAATTTTCCAATACTTTACAAGTTCTTGTTGTGATATGCAAAGCATGGAATTTCAAACCTTACATATGAAACTTGTTGCTCTAAAAATTTTAATATTGCACTATGCTATGTGCAACAAAATATGTAATGAATCTATTAAATACTTAATGTAGAACTTTTCTACAAAAAATTATTTTAAATAACAAGAAACAAATAGAAAAATATTGTAATAACTTTTTTATTACTCCAAGAAACAACTTTTTATTTATTCTACTGATTACAAATATAAATCTGTTCAAAAATAACTATGCTTCTTCAATGCTTTTCTAATCACTCTCTTTCGACACTCAGCTGACTCAACTGCTGCAGCTTTGCATTCCCAGTTGAAACTGAATGCTCAAAAGACTTTGTTCCCCTGTTTTTGTACCTGTTGGTCACATTTCAGGAAATTTCCAGAAGCAGCCGCACATACAGACCACCACAGGTATCAGAAACTCACTCAGGTGTAACAATGCTTGGTGTTGTCAAAGAACTTTGACAGCACACTTGTCCACTAATGCAGGTGTGACAGTGAATGCTAACAATCTATGATTTACAAAGCAAGTCTTTCACACATATTCGGTGCTTATAAAATGAAATGACGTGTTATTTATGGATGCACTTTAACTGCTGTGGTTCTCAGTGTCCCTTTCTATTTTGGGTGTGAAACTGTTTAATTTTGCTCAGAGGCCTCTCTATCAGGCTTAAGATTCTTTTACGTGTCGTAAATCTATGACACGGGACCAACAGCTTTACTTCCCTTCTAAAGGAAGCCATGCTAAGGATTTTTACACCCGAAAAAATCCATTGTCCTCCGCTGGGTTTGAACCTGCGACCTTGGGTATAAGAAGTTAGCATGGTAACCATTACACCATGAAAGGCGACTCGGTGCTTATAGCCGCAATACATAGTCACAATATGTTTTTATAAGAATAGTTAATAGAGTGATAAAATAAATGAGTGGACAAGAAAGTCATATGAATATAAAACATAGTATATAAAAAAGAAGGAAAGAAGTATATACCTTGTAATATATTGTGTATAATTGAGTTTCAATGTAACTATAAGTACAGCGTTATTGTAATATGTTACAGTACAAGTCCTGATGCAACAAAACATCTATGGGAGAGCCTGGAAGAAGCCCCAATTGAAGATCTGAAGGAATTTTCAACGCTGTTTTCACGTCAAGTTGTGGAGCGAAAACCTGCAAAGAAAAAAGAAGAGAAGCCCTCTAAAGTACAAGCGATGAAAATCCTTGACAGCAAGCGCTCACAAAATGTTGGCATCCTTGCCTCTAGTCTCCATGTTGACTTCTCAGAAATTGAGAATTGTAAGTTTATAACTACCTCTTGTCTATTATTGTCAAGTTTATTTTAATAAAAGCTATCATTGCATTAACAAATGCCACTTTAAATTGTTGGTAAGCAAGAAGAAGAATGATTTTATTATCAAATTCTGAGCATTAGACATACACACACATGCACAATTGCTATAAGATTAAAAGCAAGCCATTCATATACATGCAGTGATTACAACTCAGCAAGGCACAGTCACATTGCTTTCACACATTTGCTAAGTGTAACTCATTCCATGTTCTTCTAGCAGTTTCCTAGCACCCTCAAACTCTAAACTAATACATCTTATGCCTTTCAGATCCCATGTCCATTCGAATGGATATTGGTATTAAATTTGTCCAAAACAAATAGCAGTTGCAAGAAATTGACCTTTCAACAATTTTGTATTTTTACTGAAATGTTTACCAAAAGATCTGTCTGTCAACAGCACAACTAAAACATGAAAAGTCAGTTCAATACCTTAGTATTTAAATGCAAGTATTCCAAGGATATGGCACAAATATTAAGAAAATCCCACAGTTCCATACTACCCTTTATATAGAAAAATGTTTGTTATTTTTATTTTCTCAAAAATAATGATTTTGGTTAAAATACCATATGTTTAAAATATTTGTATGTCAAATAAAATGTTTACCTTGAATTTCCTGTAAAATGTTCTTTTATTATAAATCACTTTTACATAAATGGTAAATCATAAGAAAAACAAAATCTTATTACACAAACATCTTCATTCCACGTATCACCAGTGCCATCGCCTGCAGTGCCACAAATAGTAAAAGTAGGCATTGAACGCTACCAAAAAAAAAAACAACAACAAAAAACCACACATATGCACAGATGGAGCTTTTTCCTAAAAATACTATTTTTGAACCCCAAAATATATATATCTGGTGAGATCTTGACAGCAAATTTTTGAGTGGAATACAATACCTTCTCTATCCACTATGTACATTGTACATGCAGGCTAGAGAAAGTAAAAATGTAGCCCTTAATGGGACTTTTTGTGGCATTAACTGTTTCTGAGATATCTATTTATTTATTTATTTGACGAGTCAATTAATTACACTAAACAACACTTACTTGGGATTTTTTGCCGGAACATGTTTCAAAAGAATAGTTTCCTTCATTTTCAACCAGACATCGACTAATTCCTTGTGGTGAAGCTGGTGTCGATGTTCAGTTGAAAATGAAGGAAACTAGTCCTTTGAAACATGTTCTGGCGAAAATCCCAAGTAAGTGCTGTTTAGTGTAATTGATCAACTCATCAAATAAATGAATATAACACTGTTTACAAGCTTCCACTAAAAGTAAAGTGGTCTATTTATTTATTTACAATTTGGAGATGTATGTGAAATTAGCTGCTTTTCAATTTACAATGTGTCACTTTCTGTTGCAGCTATATATAACTTTGATACATCGATGGTGAACTTAGAGGCATTGCAGCAAATATATGAAGTTGTAAGTATATATATTAATTAAATTTTACGCTCTCTGTTTAAACAAAATGTATTACTTATTGTAAGCACACAAACAAACAACTCTAGTTCTTCAACAAACTGATTACAATCAGAATGCTTTGTAATAAATGTTGATTCCATGCTTCCATAACAATGTTGCCACATAATTTCTTTTTGATATTGGCTGCATACTACTGTATGCTACAAATTCAAAACTCACTCATCTGCTGTATGCTATGCATTCTCAGTTGAAAGTGAACTATCTGCGAGGCTTGTTCTCCCCTATATCTGTCAATGACGTGGCAAGAAACTTCCAGAAGCAGTTGCCCGTGCAAATCACTGCAGGTGCCACAAACGCAAAAAGATGCAGCAATAGCAGCTTTGATGTCAATGAACTCACAGATGGCACATATGTCTACTCACAAAGTGTAACAACATCCAGCAACAATCGGCAATGACTGTCAAAGCAAGCCACTCATACATAGTGCAGCAATTACAGCCGCAAGGTATAATATTACTTTCTCTATGCGTACTATGTACATAACGTATAGAGAAAGTATTGTATTGCACCCAAAAAGTTGATACCATGATTTCACAGGAAATACATGTTTTGGGATTCCCTGAATCCAAAAAAAAAAAAAAAAAAAAAAATGTATTTTTAGAAAAATGTCTGTGCATGTGTGCATGAGTGTGTGGGCAGCATAGCTCAAAAATGAAAAGTCCGTCAAATACTAAACTTGATATTTAAATTGAGTGTCTTCTAAGGCTACAACACAAAGATTTTCAAGAAAATCCTACCACCCCCAACTACCCTTTACATGGAAAAAATTTCAAAGATGTTGGTTTTCTCAAACATAGCTCTAACGATTTTAATTGAAATAATTTTTTTAAGATATTTACATATGAAATTTATAAATGAAATGTATATTTTGAATTTTCTGGGAATAGCCTCTGAAGGCCACTATATTCTGGATGAGTTTATCTGAATTTTGCATAACTGGTAAACATAAAAGTTAGACAAAAACTTACCACATAGATCACCTTAAAATGCACATTTTATGCCACATACATTTTTTTTATGGAGTTGACCGTTTGCGAGATATTCGTTGTTATGGGTTTCAATTTTAAAATACTTAAAACTTTTCTCATACAGAAACTTGTCAATTCCGGGCCATGCAAAGAAACGAATCTTAATCCCATAGCAACAGCCACATTTTAAAACATTTGACTGCCAATTTAGCCTAGTGTATTCCCTTATTTCCCTTCTACTTATAAGGAACTAAGTAACAAGACCATTTCTGCTAATGTTTATCTCGATTAACTTGAAGTAGATAGAAGAATAAGCTTATTAACAATAATTTGTTACAGAGATGTAGAGAAAGTCATGTGAATGGAATACTTCAGATATTTTTAATTACTATTAATCATTAATGCAGGACTACAATATGTATACAGTAGCTTTAATCTGTTTGAATCCAATTAATTTAGAAATTACTTAGTTGGAATAGTAACTCTGGAACTTCACTAAAAGGTAACTTTAACTGGACATGTTTCAAAGTGTACATGCTTTATCTTCAAAAGTCTCCAGTTGCCCAGATTTCCCTCAGTGGTATTTGAAGTGGATGGCTTTGACATGATTGGTGTTCCTGTTATGAACTTCCAAAGGGTGCTATGTGGCAGCAAATCAAAATTCATTAAGTTGTATTGGTCTAAATCATTCATTCCAAAAAATCTTTAAGAAAATTCAACATCACATTAGTGCCCAAAATAACTTTAGCCTATAGAAAATACTATTCACCAATCTGAAGGACTCCATCCCAGAAAACCAAAATATGATTATTACTTGTATTTGAGATTGTGATATAGAATGTGATTAAAATATACACAGGATGTTAATGAACTATACTGAAATATTTTCACTGAATATGTAGATTACTTAAATAAGTAATTTGAGATAGGAGACTTAAGGCCTGTTTATTGAAATTTTGAAGTAATGGCTATAAGTTTCTGAAGTGTGTATGCCACGTATCGCAGCACTTTGTCTGGAATGAAAAAAAAAAAAAATAATAAAAAACATTTACTCTATGACAGGAATCAAACTCATGACCTTTAGGATAACAGTTTTTCGCATTACACTTTAAGCCATCAGAGCAGTTGAAAAAATGCCTCCAGAGTAGGCTACATAACTCAAGAAAGTAGTTAATGAATACTCAGTGTCGCACTGTCAAGTGATTAGTTCAAGATTTTACAGATTTTTGCGACATTAAATCTTGAGAACACTAGTAATGAGCTGCTAAAAATTGATATTTCTATACTTGGGCAGCAGTTTTAAAGACATTCTAAGCCATTTTTTCAACCCGCTTTGCTTTAACACCGACTTATCAGCACCTAATACCCACACGTTTAAAGCTATGTAGTTGTGTTATGTTTATCCGGGGAACATGCATCGCTGATCTTAAATTACTTATATTAGTCACGTGCACAGTCTCACAAATTATTTCGGTGTAGTTCATTAACACCCTATATAATACCTATTTATTCAAACTTGACAGTTTACCACTATTACTGCTTAAAACCCACTGCTCTCTTCTTCGGTTTTAGTTCAATTGACATTTAGGATTTCACTGTAACTACATTAGAGTCACATAAAATAAACCATGTTTAACAAAGAGCAAGTTTGCTAAAATTTGATGGTACGTGGCAAGGTATATGTTTGCAAGAGAAAAAACAAAAGTTAACCTTGTAATGATTTTTGTTACTTCTTATTTTGGTATACATTTAATAACACTAATGAAGTATTAAGGTGACCATTGACCCTAAAGTTTATGGGATACATTACCTTCCAACAAATCTAAATGTGTATTTACTTAAATCTTCATCTGTTTCTTAAAAGAGATTTTTGGTGATAATTTTGTTGTCTGTAGTGCTATTTAGTTATAGTTATAGTATTTAACATCTGAGTTTATGCCTAAAAAGTTGATGCTGAGATGTTAGGGCTTGTAAATTTATTTATTTTTGGTAAGTTTTGACACTCTTTTTTAAATTTCTATTGAAAAAATCCTCAAATATTATAAAATCAATAGCATTGTGATTTCGTCCTTCTAGCCATTCAAATAGATCAGCATTGGAGTGTAAAAATGGCAAATGAGATTTTAACATTTAATTTTGTTATATTCTTGTTTTATTACATCTTTGCCACTTAAAACTGTTTCTTTTAATACAAATTTTATTCAGTTTCCTTTAAATTTTTGCTTTTCATCCTTTTTATTCTTAAAGAGATCTAAAGAATATTTTCTTTATATAAGGTATAAACATATTTTTGGATGGTTGACGTTTAGAAAACTAAATGTGTTACATTTTTATTATTTTTTCAGGAATAGTTTTAATGTTAAACAAAATGCAATGTTTGATTATAAATGACTATGATGAGGTATAATGCAGAATACTTAAAAGTATAAAATGTCAAATTTTCTTCATGGAAACACACATAACTTGATTTCATTTACTTGCAAAATATTTTGTTTGAAAGCTGCATACAACAACAAATCTTCATTTGTAATTAAGTTGAAAAAAAGTATATATGTGTGTGTGTGGGTGGGTGGGTGTGTGGGCGGGCGGGTGTGTGTGTGTGTGTGTGTGTGTGTGTGTAATGAAATAAGCAGGTTTCTCACACTGCATTTGTTTCAGAAACCCAGTTATCGTTGTGACTAATATGGGAAAATATTTATATTAGCAAAAATTCAAACAGAGACATAAATTTTGAAATATTGGCATCAGATGACATCCTATAACTCTCTAATGGGAACATCAGCAGAGCAAATAACAAAGGAAGGTGGAGGCAGATATGTGATGAGACACAATAAACCAATCTGCTGAGGGTGATGAGAATGTCTCCTTGAAACATGTACAGTTCATGTTGACAAGAAAATGGAGCAAAAGCATTTTTAAAGTTGACAAAGTTTCTATCAGTCTATTATTACACTCCACTGTTTTAAATACTTTTTCATTGATAAGTTTATAACAAAATTATTATTCACTTTCATTCTGTAAACCTAAGATGTTCTCATATTAGTACTCTATATCCTCATTCATCACCAGAGGTGATCATCCTAAGAGAATGTAAAGAATTGTGCAATATTTAAAATTTCTAACAATATATATTGGTTTTGTAGAAAGCTGGTTGGTTTGTCATTGAGTGTGTACATTATAGCATACATGATGAGTGAAGGAGCACGTAAAGCATTGATACAATTCATAGGCATTTGTTTGTGCTTGGGTTTTCAGAGAGCAACAGAAGAGGAGCTGTGTCTTATTCGAGAGCATGTATCCACAAAACCAGAAGTACCTTTGGATAAACCAGAACAGTTTCTCTATGAATTGGCAGAGATCCCCAACTTTGCAGATCGCATAGCTTGCTTCATGTTCCAATCAGAGTTTGATGATGGCATATCATGTATAGAGAGCAAACTCAATAACCTTAAATCCACATGTCAGGTATGTACACATTACAATAACTTAATAATGGTGGTGGTGGTGGTGGTGGTGGTGGCGGCGGCAATTGGAGGTTATACTCTGTGAAGCTAGGTTACAGCAGGCACAAAACTTTTGGAATCATGACCCTAACCACCAACCCAGCTGCCAAGCCTACCTTGCTTGGGGTTTGCAATATGATACCTTTGCAACTGCTTACTCACAGTGAGCAAAACATTGTACAGTCTATGTTCTGCATCTGTTTATATTTTCAAAGAAGGCAGTACATAGTATTTATTTTGAAATATTACTAACCCCATGGCTCTTACGTTTTCAAAGTGGCAATGTATTACTTGTTTAACTGACAAGGATTTAAGCAACAACATTAATTTTCATAGTGGGAGGCGCTCTTAGCCTAATTACTCTGTCCATAAGTTATGGTAAATAATTAGGCTACTAGTTATTATTGCTCTATACAACAATATTTTTAATAAAAATATTTGACATTTAAGAGATCAAATATTATTTTCTTTCAGGCAAATGTGTCATTAAAACTCACAAGAAAATTTGGGAAACTGTTTCAGGTAATCTATCTCCCCCACCCAAGCAAAACTGAAATAGCACTCTTGCCTCTCCTTAAATACAATTGCATTCAGTAGCAGCGTATGAGTATATGTATTTTGGATGTTCACAAACTTTTATATCCAGATAGCCCAGAAAATATGACATAGGAACTGCTCCATGATATTTATAAATACACTATTTATGGATTCTTCTTCTTCTTTTTCTTCTTCTGCTGATGATGATAAGATGTAATAATAATAATAATAATAATAATAATAATAATAATAATAATAATAATAATAATAATAATAATAATAATAATAATAATAATAAATTAGAAACTAATATTATTTAATAGATGTTTTAAAATACACAGAATGTTAACAGTTCAAATTAATTGTTTATTTCAGTGTTTTTAACTCAATTTATTTTATTTACAGTTCATGATGACATCGGAGAACCTGAAGACTGTTTTAGCCATCATCCTGGCCTTAGGTAATTACATGAATGGTGGAAACCGAACGCGAGGACAAGCAGATGGTTTTGGACTGGAGATTTTGGGCAAGCTTCGAGATGTTAAGAGCAAAGATAGTTCTGTTACATTACTTCATTTTATTGTCCGGTCATATATGAAGGTACCTTTATTTATTACAAATTTTGAGGTATGGCAACAAAGAGACCAGATTCGTGTCATAATGCTTTATTGAAACAATATCAGATAATGCCCCCACCCTGGTCCCAATACTGTTCCATGTGAATTGCAGTGTTGCATGTCATCTTGTGTTATGCTGATCACAGTTACATTGTATAGAATATTTCTGAGTTGGGTTTGTAACACTTAAGTATCACTTAAGACCAGTTTCGAAGCCATGTGGGCTTCATTATCGATGGTTTCATTGTGTTGTGCTGTGTTACATTGTGTTTGCCTTCACTCCATCCATGGACTAAAACCTGGCCCCTTTAAACAAAAACTTGATTATTACTGATATATGGTGGACTTTGTGTCAGTGATGTATTCTGTCAGTTGAAATTAATTAGTTAAGTCAATTTTGTAACTCTACATCACTTACTTTTATTATTGGAAAACATGTTTCAGAAGCCATGTGTTTTCATTATCAATTCCTTTAGACAACTGCTGGCATTACTTGCTATGGTGGTCCCTAGTGGCGGTTTGATGAACCTCTGCATCAGTAGGTCACCTGGTGGGATTTTGAAGTTGAAAGCACAGTTATTGTTTTTCCAAATGTATATTTTCCCAAACTTTTAATTCTGTCTTCCTTGTGATATTTTTTAGTATTTTTGGGCTTCTATTTATGGTGTGTTGGTCTTTCCAAAAAAGCCAAGCTACCATGGATTTGTCTTTTTGTTTAAGTTTAATATTTCTGTAGTGTTCTTGTGCTCTTGTTTTTAAGTTTCCTTTTGTTTGACCAGTGTAGATTTTTTTTTTTTTCACACCTGCAACAACTGTGAAAAAAATCTACATTGGCCAAACAAAGAGAAACATAAAAACAAGAGCAAAAGAACACCACAGAAGTATTAAATTTAAACAAGAAGATAAACTTGCTGTAGCTTGTCATTTTTGGAAAGAACAACACACCATACTTAAAAGTCCAAAAAGTCCAAAAATATCACAAGGAAGACAGAATTAAAAGTTTGATAAAACATATATTTGGAAAAACAAGAACTGCTTTTTCAACTTCGAAATTCTGCCAGGCAACCTACTGATGCAGAGGTTCCATCAAACCACCACTAGGGACAATGACAACCACCACAACAAGCAATGCCAAAGTTGACTAAAGGAATTGACATTGGAAGCACATGGCTTCTGATACACGTTTTCCAATAATAAAAGTGCTGTAGAGTTACAAAATTGACTTGACTAATTAATTTCAATTGATAAACTTGTTGTTCAGGAAGAAGATAAAGTTTCACAGTGCTGGGTCCAATAAATATGGTGGATGTTCCACCAATGAATGTTGTTGTTTGTCAAATGACTCTCCACAGATACTGTATTATGATCTGGGTCATGGTCCTAGTTGAGGATCCATAAGCCATTCTTCCATTAATGTTAATTATTTTTTTCTACACAAGCCATGTGTAGGACACAAGTTGGATAGGTAGAGTCAGACTGAAAAATTCACAACCATAGCTGGGATTTGAACCACGGATCCCCCAGTCTCTAGCCAGTTGCTCTATCCATTGAGCTACCATGGGCACCATGCCAGTACAACGTTAAATTCCCCAACTGACTCGCAAGTTTCCCGGTAAACAACAAGGTGATCTTGTATTATTTTAAGATGACATACCCCAATGGCGACTTACAATGTTGAAAGCACAATAAGTAAATCCATCGGAGGGCGATAAAGGAGCAATTATATTGATGAAAATGTTCATCAGTAATAGGGAATTTCCCAATAGGTGATTTAGTATGCCTGATAACTTTGCTCTTCTGGCAAGTACAAGCTCTAGTCCATTGTTGCACATCCTTTCTCAGATTTGTCCAAACAAATTTGAAGTTTGAGCTTCACTGAAGATCTTACATATGGGTGAGTCATGTTGTGATAATGTTGAAAAACTTCAATCCTGAATTGCTTAGGAACATATAGACAGAATTTGGAAGCCCTTTGTTTTGTTTTCCAAAGAATTTTTCTCTCACTCAGGAAATTATTCAACCTACGATGAGCAACTTCTTGGTACATATGAAGTATTTCAAATATCTGTTATAAGGAAGAACGTTTTCTATCTAGACAGATCATGCCCCCATTTAACTTTTGCATTTAAACATCTGAACCAGTGTCAGAGACTTTCTGATGAGAGAGAGGGGTTAAACTTATTCAAATTTGTTTTACATTTTTCATATCTGGTTTTGTTTATACATTCCCTGATTAGTGTAATGCAATTACATTATTTTCACTAACACATGTTGCTTCTAATGCTGTGATTTTTAACTGAATATTAATATTACTTTAATTTGAAGCCTGAGACTTATACTGAATACATTACTGTCATTACTTTCTGCAACTTTATGCTTTCTTGCCGACCAACAATGTTGCAGAAAACTGAACTGAAAACTTAAGCTCTGCGATCACCATTGCTGGCACAAATGCTGGAGTTAGGATCCTGAGCGCCATTCCAGCTAATCAGTCTGCATCAAAAGTGCAGTATTTTCAAAAAAGAGCAGTAATAGCCCTTATAATAAAAAGAAATACTCTCCTGGCAGGGAAGGAATTTCTTTTAACTAGCCAGGGAAATTGTTTAATAAGGGGGAAACTCCCTCCCCCAACCCTTCTGTTAATTCAAACCATGATCTGAATATATCACTAAGCGATGTTTTGATTTGCATATGCCTCCACATCACATGTACTCATGTTTTATGTATTCGGCATTATTCTGATGAAAAAAAAAAAAAAAATGGAAATGGCGTGTTATTTATGGACGCTCTTTAACTGCCATGGTTCTCAGCGTCCCATTCTATACTAGAAAGACCACTTAATTTTGCTCAGAGACCTCTCTATCAGGCTTGAGGTTCTTTTACGTGCCATAAATCTACGACACGGGACCCACGGCTTTACTTCCCTTCCGAAGGAAGCCATGCTAAGGACTTTTACGCCCGAAAAAATCCATCGTCCTCCACCGGGTTTGAACCCGTGACCTTGGGTATGTGAAGTTAGCATGATAACCATTACACCACGGAGGGCAACAATATTCTGATAAAGCTTGGATACATAATCTGCTTCTAATACTGGTCACAGTCTCAACTAACCACTGCACATGAGTGGAACTTCATGCAATGGTGGGGGGAGTCCATAGGTCAATGCAGTTTAGTGGCAGAAAATGAGTAAAATATTAGGTCTGGTTTCTTTATTATCATAGATGTAAATGAAAGACTCTTTATAAGGAAATGAGCTGATGCTAAAAAAAAATGTTAACTCGTGCTGTTCATTATTCTTTTATGATCTGATTAGAACCACAAGAAGCCGTGTTCTGAGTTTTAATGTTAAAAAGAATCTCTGAGATTGGTCATGGACATAATTATTAAACATTCAATTTATTCTGAATACCAAAAATTATAAAGTAAAGCAGAATATAATATTTTTATAATAAAATTGCACATACTAAATATGCTAAAATATGGAAATATCTAAATTAAAAATGTTTCTGACCACATTTTGCCAGTGCCTGGGGAAAGGAGTACAAGTCCAAAAATTGCATTTTACACATGTTAAACTACATAGGTACTCGGAATGAAACCAAGAGAAGTCCAATATTGGTTGTGTACAGCTTTCAGTTATCACACTGATAGCTAGCCTAAACCTTAATAGTAATAGAGTTATGAAACGACAAATGGCTATATGTGAGTAGTTTTAGAAATTGCTTAGCAAAAATTGTATTTATTTATTTTTATAGTCCATAGTAACCACAAAAGCATTCTTAGAAAGAGGTTCGTGTGTGTGTGTGTGTGTGTGCGCGCGTTCATGCATGTCTGTGTGTCTGTAAACATGATAACTCAAAAATGAAACGTCAGTAAGATACCAAACTAAGTTTAGCATTTTCCAGGGATATGACACAAAGATTTTGAGAAAAATCTCCCCACCCCAACTACCCTTTACATGGAAAAAATTATGAAAATTTTGATTTTTTCAAAAAAGGCTCCAACGAATTTGATTAAAATGTCTTATATCAAACATATTTATATGGCAAATAAAATGTATATCTTGAATTTTCTGGGAATAGGCTCTGAGGACCTTTTTATTTTGAATGAATTTTGTTGAATGTTAAATAATTGGTAAATCATAAGAGATAGATAAAAACTTATACAAAAAATGTAGAACATGTTAAAACACACAATTTATTTCATATACGTTTTTTTCGTAGAATTGACCATTTCTGAGATATTCCTTGTTATTTGTTTCATATTCAAAATACTTAAACTTTTCTCACATGTAAAGTTTTAAACTCCTGGCCTTGCATAGAAACGGATTTCAACCGCTGGCAACCAGCTTTTAAAGGATTTAACAATCATTTTAGCCTAGTGTATTCCATTATTTTCCTTCTACTTACAAGGAAGCAAGTAGTTAAGACAATTTCTGCTAATGTTTATCTTAATTACCATAAAGTAGACAGAAGAATATGCTTGTTAACAATAATTTGTACTGCGATGTAGAGAAATTTTGTAAATGGAACACATCAGATTTTTTGAATAATACTCATTTTCCCTGAAACTAGAGATAGGCTTACTTCTTGACAATAAAGCTAATAAAGCTGCACATGTGAAAATTAAATTTTGATTTTGGAAAAGTGTAATGTGACTAGCTTGCCGGCCATAATCGCTGCACATGTGTGAGCAGATTGCTTTGAAAGTCATGGCTGATTGTTGCTACTCAACTGTTGGCTTCTGTTTATTATTTAACAGATTGTTACACATGTTCAAGTGAACACATATACATTTGAAGAGCACTTTACATTGTAGTTCCTATTGTCACACCTGTGTGTGAGTTTGACACACCTGGGTGGTTAGCAGGTGCAACAATAAGTGCTACTTTTGTAAGTTTCTTGCCACATCATCGGTAGTTATAAAAGGGAGAGAATGAGCCCCAGCAATTAGTTTCAGTGGGAAGTTCGGAGCATGCGGTCATATATGCAGCGACCATCAAAGGAAAACTGTAGGCAGAATTGTTATGAAAACATTGAATAAAGGTATTTTTACTTTCTCTACATATACTAAATACATAATGTACAGAGAAGGTATTATATTGCATCCAAAAATTTGATACCGAGATTTCACCGGAAATACATGTTTTGGGACCTTCTGAATCCAAAAAAAGCATTTCTAAAAATAGGTTCATGTATGTGCGTGCATGAATTATTTTTTTTTTTTTCTCTTATGGGAACTTGTCAACACCTGGCCACACAAAATATCGGATTTCTATACCATAGCAACCACTTTTAAAGCATTTAACTGTCAGTTTAGCTTAGTATATTCCCTTATTTGCCTTCTACCTATAATTAATTGAGTAATAAAACCGTTCTGCTAATGTTTATCTTGATTAGCAGGAAGTAGATAGAAGAATAAACTTAATTTCTTACAGAGATGTAGAGAAAGTCGTGTCAGATTTTTTAAGATTTATCAGTTGGAAGAAATAGTTTTTTTTTTAGTATTAAAGAGCAAGTTTGTTATGCTCGCGCTGCATGCTTTGAACTTCCTGCCGAAACTGATCCTCACTGGGGCTTGTTCTTACTTTTTATTCTTGTCGATCACATGGCAAGAAATTTCCAGAAGTAGTGCTAATTATTGCACCTGCAAACCAACACAGGTGACACAAAGTCACACAGGTGCAACAATCGGAACTTCGATGTAAAGTGTTCATCGATTGCATGCATTTTCACTCAAACAGGTTTAACAATGCATTGACTAATGAACAGCAACAATCACATAAACAAATAAAGCGATCTGCCCCCACACATGTGGCAATTACAGCCAGCAAGATGTGTCACAGTAACTTTTGGTCTTCTGGGTGTTAATTTCCAAAATGTTCTCAGCACTAATTGTTATGCATAATTTTCAGAAATGTGAAGATCCTTTAAATCCAGCTCTAGTCCTTCCTATACCAGAACCAGGTGACATTGATCGCTCAGCAGCAGTTAACTTTGAGGATATTGGTGCAGATCTCCAAAAACTTCAAAAAGAACTTGGAGGTATGAAAATCGGCCATTTTCTTTGATACTGGTCACAGTTTCTTTTATTTATAAGAATGCTAAGAGTATACATGATTAAGGTCTGACCTTAACCCCAGTTAGTTGGCCAGGCCATGAATATTAAATAGTAAACATATCAAGGTATTACTAAATATTCTTTATCCTCTAAAATTAATCTAGTTTCCATGTTTTTCAACTGACCATTTCCATTTCATCCTTACCTTCCATAAAAACTCTCCTAATTTAGGTACCTGTTTTTGATCCTCAAAAATCTTTCTAAGTGCAATTTGGTTCTTCCTCAGAAGCCATTTCCCACTTATTAAATTTTCCCTCCAGTTGCCCTGCACTGAAAGATAATGTGAAGTTCATCTTCCTTCTCCCCATAGATTGGACCCACTCCCAGGATAACTTCGCCCCTCATTCCCCTTAATTTTCAAATATCTAATCTAAACCATGCATTCCCTTCTCTTTCATTCTTTTTACAGATCAAAATGTATTTCTCTTTCTATGGGTCATCTTTTAGCTCCCTGTAAAATGCCAAAGAATGTTTCTCTCTCATTTGAGAAAATAAAATTTGTCTATCCATGTCCTCCATCCTGGATCTCACTTCCTTCCAAAAGCCTCTTCCAAAATATTCAATATTAGCCTAAAACTCTCCTAAACCATTTATAATTAACTGTTCCCTGATTTTTTTTCAGCCAGACATTAGGCAAAACACCCAAAGTTTTGGTCACAGTTTGTGGAAATAATGTTTCAAATAATTGGAGAGAATAATTATACTGTAACATATCTCCATGCTTGGTCATAAGGGCAGCTTTTTACCATAGGAACATTTTCTCATCAACAATATTTACAGTTCTGTTAATCAAAGAGGAATTACTTTTGGTAATTTCAGTAACCCATTGGTGTTTTATATAAATATTCTCATGGCTGTCTCATAAATTTGCTTTAAATTCCTTTAAGCTGCACAAGAGCAATTTAACGTTTAAAAATGCATGTGAAACCAGTCAATACAGTTTATTTCTCTGAAATTTAATATAAAGGACATAACATAAGCCCTATGGTTTCTCAACACTGCAACCTCAACATGGTATGATAACTATAAGAAATGTATCTATATTTTGTTTCAGTGTGTCAAAAAAGAACAGAAAAAGTAATTGCAGCTTCAAACGAAGAAAACTTGCAGCCCTTCAAGGATAAGATGGAAACCTTCTTGGGATCAGGTGCCTATAAACCATTTTATTTGGTAATGTTGCATCCTTTGCATCAAGAGACCACATAATCTCACTAAATCACACCAACTTTAGGAAGAAAGAAATAGCTATGATCATGATTAGGTTAACAAAAGAGAATGGAAACGTTTATCCGAAAGTGTAATTTCAAACTTGAATGGAATTGATCAACAGTTTAAACAATTTGAGGATCAAATAATTCCTTTTTACTCATTTGGTTTTAGATGCTAATTACTATTCATATGCATTTAATATCATGTTCCAATCCTCAGAAGTTGACAAAATTTTATTTCAGTAATATCAGATTGTGACAGCATACAATTTGTCACAGCCACCTGCACTCTTTGATGGAACTTTGTATTAATTTCTAAATAAGCATATTATTATGAAACATGGAGATTTTAAGGTTATGTACTTAATATGTGAAATAATGTGCCTTTATTCTGTAATAATTACTTTGAGTTATATTTTGAGCCACATACCACAGGGAGCTTTCATTTGCTCTTTAATGTAATATTGCATGGTCAGCTACCCATAAGTATAAAAATTGTTAATGATTTCCCACTTTAGCCTCCCATTATGGAATCTATTATCAACTTTATACCTCGTAAACAGCAGAAGCTTGAAATTCTGCTAGGTTTGGTTTTCATAGGTTGCCTGCCTGGCATTATGCAGACTTGGACACAAAGGATGCAACATTACCTTCTGTTTTAATAGCAGTGATTTGTTTCAAAGATTAGAAATGGTAAAAGTATATAAAGAATTAAATAACTCAGAAGTTTGAGACAAGTGAAGTTTTAATCAATGTGATGTTGAAAATGAGTCGGAATAGTAACACTCACCTCACTTATATGTAATTGTTCAAAACATATGTTTCAAGGGCAATCGCCCTCTTCTTCAGTTGAAGTCCGACTGATGGCTGCTATTTGTGCTCTGTGGTCTATTACGGTGGAGCCATCTGGTGTTCTCAGTAGAAGTTCAAAATCATGTGGCGGTATTTCAAAATTCATCAGTTGGTCTTTTTGTTGTGTAATGAGAATATTCTCCCAAACTGTAAGTTCTGCCGGGTTGTTTACAGGTTTTAGCAATTTTATGTCATTTTGTATTTCATGATGTGATGTCCAAAAATGGTATGCTACTGCCGATTTATCTGTTTGTTTCTGTTTGATATGTCTGAAATGTTCCTTTAGCCTTGTTTCCAGTCTTCTTTTTGTTTGGCCAATGTAACATGATTTGCAGTCCTTGCAATCAATTCTGTAGATGCCTGATCTCTGGTTTGTAGGTATGGGGTCTTTAATGTCTGTTTTCAATGCATTTTTTATGTTGAATTGGTTACTTGAAGCTAAACTTATATTGTATTTCTTGAAAATTTTTTTGAATTTCCTATCTGCTGTTGGGTGATAGGTGAATTTTTTATATATAACTTTCGGTTTTTGTATGGACAAAGTGGTGATTTGCTTTAAGGTTAATTTCTCCTTATGTTTTTTAATTTTTTGGTCACAAAAAACATAAGGAGAAATTAACCTTAAAGCAAATCACCACTTTGTCCATACAAAAACCGAAAGTTATATATAAAAAATTCACCTATCACCCAACAGCAGATAGGAAATTCAAAAAAATTTTCAAGAAATACAATATAAGTTTAGCTTCAAGTAACCAATTCAACATAAAAAATGCATTGAAAACAGACATTAAAGACCCCATACCTACAAACCAGAGATCAGGCATCTACAGAATTGATTGCAAGGACTGCAAATCATGTTACATTGGCCAAACAAAAAGAAGACTGGAAACAAGGCTAAAGGAACATTTCAGACATATCAAACAGAAACAAACAGATAAATCGGCAGTAGCATACCATTTTTGGACATCACATCATGAAATACAAAATGACATAAAATTGCTAAAACCTGTAAACAACCCGGCAGAACTTACAGTTTGGGAGAATATTCTCATTACACAACAAAAAGACCAACTGATGAATTTTGAAATACCGCCACATGATTTTGAACTTCTACTGAGAACACCAGATGGCTCCACCGTAATAGACCACAGAGCACAAATAGCAGCCATCAGTCGGACTTCAACTGAAGAAGAGGGCGATTGCCCTTGAAACATATGTTTTGAACAATTACATATAAGTGAGGTGAGTGTTACTATTCCGACTCATTTTCAACATCACATTATATAAAGAATGTTGATTTATGCATAGTTACCTATGAACTGTTCATTCTGAAATAATAACATAACAATCACAATACATTTATTGGTCCTATAAATGCATTTTATAATTGATCAGCATTGTAAAAATAATCTATTATCAGTTGGATGAATTTTCCTTTTAAGTTGTAAGTAAAAAATCTGATGTTTCATTCAGATGACTTTCTCTACCTATTCTGCAACAAACTATTTTTCCAAAAGCTTGTTCTTGGCTTGAGCAACTGAACAGAAATCAGGAGATCCATGATTCAATCCTACAACTGCCATGAAAACACCTCTATCCAACTTCTGTCCTACTCATGAGTTGTGTGAAAAAACAATTAAATTAACACTAATTGACGTAATAGTTGGCTAAACCACTTAAAGTGCTTTGGTCATTTTAAGTCGCCATTGGGGTACGACATTTCAAAATAATTTGAAATCACCTTGTAGTTTACCGGGAAAGTTGAGGAATTCAATGCCAATGTGGTATGTTCTCATGGTAGCTCAGTGGTTAGAGCAACTGACTAAAGACCTGGAAGTCGCCCTCCATGGTGTAATGGTTACCATGCTGACTTCATATACCCAAGGTTGCGGGTTCAAACCCGGTGGAGGACGATGGATTTTTTCGGGCATAAAAATCCTTAGCATGGCTTCCTTTGGAAGGGAAGTAAAGCCGTTGGTCCCGTGTCGTAGATTTACAGCACGTAAAAGAACCTCAAGCCTGATAGAGAGGCCTCTGAGCAAAATTAAGCGGTCTTTCATGCCCAATTTAGAATGGGACGCTGAGAACCACAGCAGTTAAAGAGCATCCATAAATAACACGCCATTTATTTAAAGACCTGGAGATCTGTGACATTGAATTTTTCAGTCTGACTCTACCTATCCAACTCCTGTCCTACACACGGCTTGTGTGAAAAACAATTCATCCAAATTATGTATTATATACAATAAAAATAATAATCATAATATTAATTAATTAACAATTATGGTGATGATGCATTAGATAGGTACTCCTCTTCTGCATTTCCTACTTGTATACACTGATTATATGAAGCTTGATACACAATAGAAAGTTACATAATGAGCTGTTGTTGACCTGGCAACTTTACAACCTGGCAAAGCCAATGCGATCTGTCACATACAAAGTTTAAGCTGTGGGGATACACTTCCAGTATATGCATTTTCTTTTAATTCATTCTGAGTGTCCCACAACTAGTCTGTAAAAGACATCATATCCCACTGTCATATCCTGCACGAGGGTTTAGAACAGAGTCTCCAAAATTGTACTCTTGAATACAACTCCTGAATGAGGGGAAGGTGGTGTGGGCTGTGATGTAAGTTACAGTCCGTTCACCATTTCCCTGAGATATGCACTTGTGGACTGTCTGTCATAGTGAAATGGCTACTCCAAATCATAAGAATCCATGGAAACGTGTATGAGCATTTAAGAATAAATGGGAGGAACAACTTTTCTGTGCCGTTCCTGACAAAAATGTAAGGTGTCTTATTTATTCCAAGAGTTTATGGGGATATGTAAGGCTAATATAAATATTGTGTGTCACAAAGAGCATGTGAACATTACAGGCAAGTAATTTTAAATGAATCATCAAGTGTAAGTACAGTGATTATCATACCCAATCATGTATCATCATTATTATTCTACTATTACTATAATCATTCATTATTAGTGTCATTTTCATTAACTTTAGCATTATCATTAAATGCTGTTTCGTAGTCGGCCTACCCTCCCTGTATTTAGGACTTACAAGCAGATGCCTAGGAGTCAGAAGCCTATTGGGGAGCCAATGGCACGAAACCACAGAGTAGAGAACCTGTTACTTGGGGTTGGCCCGTAGTCAGTCATGAACATGAGAAAGTGGAAGACATGAAATGTAAGCAAAATTGCCAATTGGAAAGGTGATGGAGCAATCGGTAGAATGAGTGGCTGGGGAAACCAGAGGATCTGGAAATAACCCTCCCAGACAACGCTTCGTCCACCACAAATCCCAATGTGGGTGTTTGGGATGGGATGTGAAGGGTCTAACCACACAACCACAGTGCCACCTAGAAATGTGATAATGGATAAAAATGTGTAATTCATATTGGTACTACAGGGATGGAACATGCAATACAACTCCAGGAACTGAAGAATTTTTCAAAATAAAAATAATCAATTGCATTCAAATCTCATTTAGTCCCAGATAACAGATGCAAATTTATGTGCATGGTTAAAAGTAATCACATGTAGTGAAGTAGATTTGAATACTCTTGAGTCATAATTCCTATACCAAACACACTCTTCACTATGAACTGTGAAGGTATTTACAGTGTAGCACTGCAACTCTGTCCCCTACCGCCAACTGTCCTCAATACCTTTGTAGTATGGTACTCTGGTGGCTTAGACTTTGAAGATGCATGATTTAGAAAGAAGTAATTGATAGAGAAAGTTAAATAGTGTGACACATCAGATTATTTTAAGAGTCAGAAGGTTAACTTAAGTATTTTGCATTATTTCAGCAAACAAACAGTTGAATGGAGAAATGGAAAATCTGGAAGAGTGTAAATTAAGGTAAGCAATATGGGATTGTGATCACCTCAGAATAATGTTCTCAACATTTAGTAGTATTTAAATGAGTGCCACATTTTTTATATTTTATAGGTTTAAAGCAGCAATGAAGTTTTATCAGTATCATCCAAAAGGTGGTGCAAATGAAGATGAAGTTGCTCCCAAAGATTTCTTTGCTATGTGGGCTCCTTTCTGCAGTGATTTTAAGGACATCTGGAAGAAAGAGCAGCAAAGGTTAATCAAGGAAAAGTAAGTAGTTACCTTCAACATAAACTTATCTAATATATTAATATTCAAGGTATACAGAGTGACCAGATTAAATTTTGAGAAAGGAAGTGAGACGGGCATTGGGTGCCAAATATGAGACAGTACCCTGCCTCGATGGTCCCACGTGGTTGGTTGCTGGCTAGCATCATTAATTTGAGACAATCTCCTGTCTCAGTGGTCCCACAGCTGCAGGCTGGCATTGTCTTCCCAGTCCTGACTCTTTGTTAGCGAAATGGAGTTTGGGTTGTATGGGTTCTCTTTTTGGGTTTCAGGGTGAGGATAGAAGGCAGCGTTTCCGGCGGTAATGTAGGTTGGTGAAGAAAACAAAACACTTTTAAGCGAACAATTTACTCTACTCTCCCATGTTGCATAATTTTGTCAGTAAGCACACATGGGTGTCTGAAATATCCAAATCCCCACAATTATTGTCTTCGACTCTAGTTTATATCACGTGCGACACTGCACAAAACAACTTAAAGGAATGCTACATTGAAAGTGCATCTCCTAACGCTGACATCCACAATGTCTATCTGCTTCTTACAGTGGCAATTTCCAGAGTGCCTTATTATATACACAAAAAAATACATCATATAAATAAATGAAGCACACAGAATGAATGGAAATGACAAAATATACACATTAGAATTCGTGGTAAATGTATGAGTTTCAAATCAAGCATGACTAAGGGCAAATACATATATACATTGGAGATAACTGCCTCGGAAGACAAAAGAGTCTCAAAATGTAGGACATCAAAGAAAAATGTAGGTCAGTTAATATTATTATTATTTTGTACTTAATATTATTTAAACCAAGACAAATCATACATTTAAAAATACATAAATGTGGCTTACAAGTACTTTTCAGATGAATCAATTTTTGCCAAAATGGCAGGCTTTTCTGTAACATATTTGTGAAACTCTGTGCAAGATAGGTCTTTAAAGTTGTATTTTACTAACAGTCATCCTCTAATAGATTCAATTTTTAAGTGATTCCTCTTGTTTGTTCACTGGGCAAATATTAAGGAGAAAAAACTTTCAACATTTGCATTATGTCCTGGTAATGCAAAAAAATTCTGCAATCTTAAGTAATTCTGAGTGGTACTCAATACTTCTATTAATACTAAATTATAGATAATTTACACGTTATTGAAATAGCAATACACAAAACTTTCACAAACAACCTTGTCACATGTGCAGGGAAATGAAATTAAAATGAATTTTTACTGTATATTAATGATCTACCTGCAGTAGTAAACAAAAATATTTATCCAGTTCTTTTTACAGATGATATAAGTACACAATTATTATAATTAAAGAACACAAAACCAGCCAGATCCCAGATTCAACTAAAAAATCCTCAGCTTACTAAATAATTGGTTTGAAAGTAACAAAATTTGTATAAATTTTAAAAAACTAACTACATTAAGTTTTGCACTAAACAAAGAAGAATTTGAGACTTAAAGATAGAATATAAAAGTAATCAAATTGCAGAAGCTACCAATATGAAATGTTGGGTCTTATAGATTGTAATATGAATTGGAAACATTATATTGATTATATCTTATCCAAACTGAGAGTTGCATGTTTTGTAATTGGATCATTAATTCAGCTTATAAATAAGAGCATTCTAAAAAAAACAGCTTATTATGCTTATTTATATTCATTGATGACTTATGGAATAATATTCTGGGGAAATTCGGTAGATGCCCAAGTTTTTATTAAGCAAAAAAAGGTATTAGGAAAATGGCAAGGAAAAGACAATCAACGTACTGTAAACTACTATTCAAAACGTTCGGAATTTTGCCATTAGCCTGCAAATATATTCTAGCCATATTATTTGTAATAAATAAAGCAGAAAAGTTTACAAAAAATACAGCTATACATAACAAAGAGACTAGAACAAACAGAACTTACATGACCAGCAAATAATTTGCAGACATTCCAAAAAGGGGTTTACTACAATGGTATATTTTATTTAATTCGCTTCCATCTCCTATAAAGGAATGGCATATGAACAAAAAAAGTTCAGGTCAATATATCAAATAAAATGAAATATTTTAGACAGTGGAGCACCATAATTAAATTTATATAATGAGTCACCTTTTTACACTTTTTGCTCCAACTTTGCCTTGATACCTGGAACTGAAGATAGAGTTAAAGTAGCCTGAAACTTGTCTTCCCAAATGAAGGCAAAGTTGGGGCAAAAAGTGTAAAAAGGTGACTCATTACATTTAAATTTAGTTCAGGTCAAAATTACAGAGATACCTCATTACTCACACCTTGTATATAGAGGAGGATCTCATTCAATAAAAAATACTAGCAATAATTGCAGTGTTGTAAATATAATGTACATGAATATTCTAAGACTGCTTACTGTATGGAAATAGATATGTATTTAATTATAAATTATGCAAAATTGACACCTGTGGAAAATTCTTTTATTTCTTTTGGTAATCTGTTATATAATTCTTTTCCCAGCTATCCAAGTCTCTATTATTTAATGTACCTCTAAATGCTGTTCTATAATAGTTATCATTGTTTCTCAAAATGTATGTATGTATATTACTATTTTAGGATACATCTAGATCTTGTAAAGTTTGCTTTACACTCCTCATAAATATATATGCATGGGACAGTTAAGGTATTTGAACTTTTAAAAATATTCCTACAACTGTGTCTTCTATCTACGTTTCCTAATATTCTGCCTTTTTTTTTTGGAATTTAAAGATATTTTTTCATTTCTGCTGCTGTAATATTCCCCCACAATGTTATACCACATTTAGTGTGCGAGTACATAGATGCATAGTAAACCTGTGTCTAACCTTAAACCAGTATCCACAGATTGCAATGTAATGTGGTGTACAATGTACAGCTTAACAATTACAAAGGAAACTTTTCTTTGCCTTACTTCTTGCTCACTCAAGCTCACATCATCTACAATATAAAATACCACCAAAGTATTCAAGATCTTTGATGACAGCAAATATTGCTATGGTAAATTTCTGCTAACTTTCTACTTTTTAGAGTTTATCAACTAAAAAACAATAACTTGTGAATTTATACAAGATGTAGGACTAATTCAAAATCTTCTCGGGCTTCTAGCCAGGTAAAAACTTGGCTTGACACCAACGTTTCGAAGAAGTGCATCTTCTTCGTCTTCAGGGTGAACTGACGCACTTCTTCGAAACGTTGGTGTCAAGCCAAGTTTTTACCTGGCTAGAAGCCCGAGAAGATTTTGAAGATCAGTTCACCCTGAAGACGAAGAAGATGCACTTCTTCAAAACGTTGGTGTCAAGCCAAGCTTTTACCTGGCTAGAAGCCCGAGAAGATTTTGAATTAACACGTCGCCAGGAAAGCTTTAGTTCTTATTTTAAGATGTAGGACATTCATAAAATGTCCCACTCAGGTGGTTAAAATGTGGGACATGTCCAGAATTTTCCATACACCAGGCAACCCTAGATTTCAGTGGCAAGAATATAGGAACCTTATTAGTCTTAAAGTAGCAGATTGAATCATTGCACATTATAATGCATTTTTAAGGGTAAAAGTTTATAACTTACCTTTAAGAAGAATTAAAAGGGAGAATCAAATAGAAAGTGCACTATTTTAATCCAGGGATAATGTTTGATTATATATCATTTTTCTGTACAGCCTCCTCTCAATCCAGTGACATTGGATAGTTTGATATCACACGAGAAAAGGTATTTTGGTAGATTCTATGACCAGCGACCAGTTGTGCTTTGCAGATTGGACTTTTCATAAGACTTGAACATCTGCCCTCCAAGGTGCTCCTTTAATGGACCAAAGATATGGAAATCAGATTGTGACAAATCTGGCAAGTATGGTAGATGTGGGAGGGACTTGAAGTATAGGTCGGCAAAGGATTTCATGGTTTTACGCATAGAATGAGGATGGAAATTATCATGTTGAAGCAAACGACCTGCACTCGGCAATCTCCTTCACATTATGCATGTTGCTGACTTCAAATGATTCAGTATAGGGTCACTAGTCACTTTCGTAAGGAGGTGTTCCAGGATAGGATCTTTCTTATCCCAAAATAAAGTCAACTTGACTTTCTCTGCAGAGAGCTAACTTTGGTTTCAGCAAACAATAATATTGCCATTCTTTGCTTGCATGTTTTAACTCCGATTGAAAATGTGCACCCAACTTTCATCCATGGTGAGAATATGAGCTAAAATCCTCACCCTCCTCTTGTAACACCTCAGCAATTCTTGACAAGTATCAGTCAGCTGCTGAGGAACCCATCTGGGAGACACTTTTCTGTAGCAGAGTTCATCATGCACTATATGCTATGTGTTGTACTGAACTAAAGCTCATATTCAGCAAGAAAGCCATTTTAGCCAGAGAGACACATCAGTTTCCTGAATAAAGTGATCTGGTGCGGCTATAGGCTCCTCTGTCACAACTCAATGAGCTTAATCTAGATGGAGAGGAGCATCAGGCAATAAAAACGTACCTTCTGCAATTTCTTGCAGCAGTCACAAACCTGTTGTTGTGCAGAAAGGCGTCCCCATGCTTTGTCTGCTATCTCTGACGAATATCAATGGTTTCACAACTTCAGTCCATAAAAATCAAATAACTTTGTGCTGTTCCTGCTTGATGCAACTGTCTAGTGGATCTGCCATCTTGAATTAGTGGTAACTTGCCTCCAACCCCATTCAGTGACACTGCTTCATACTGCCAGATCAGAAATATGTCAAGGACTGTTCCTGGAAATTTCCAAAGGCCTAGAAAGAAAAACAGATTTTTAATGGCACTTTTGGGTTTTCATTTGATTCCTCTGATACCTTTTAACACATCTGGATTTAAGCCATGTTGGCTTTTGTAGAAAATAAGAAAGAATTATGATTGGGTGAAATTGCTAAGTACAATTTCCTCTGTTTCAGAGCACAAGAAGTAAAACGAATTCAAGATAAGAAGATGGATATCCAAAAGTCGAAGAGAGCTGAGGGTGGTCTAGTAAGTCACAAATTTTCTTTATTTTGACTTATATATTTTTTTTAAGCGCTCCAAAATAACAGGCTTAAATACATAGCTTTTAGAAGTTATTTGTCATAGATTAGATTAGATTCGATTAGAAAGCATTCTGTAGGTTCATTTAGGCCAGGAAGCCACTGAACATAGAACTTGTCAAGGGATATACATGTATACATATGTTTATATACAATGGAAAAAAAAAGATCTATAAAGTTCTAGTGCTAAAAGCATGTGTTACAAAAACAACAGAATAGACATATAATCACACCATTTGCTTTTGAGGACTGTACGCCACTGCACTATACTTAATGTGCTGTATAAAAGCATATGTACTTCTTTTTTTGCATGCGCATAAAAACAAAGAGCACCAACAATTAGTGTTAAAATGTATAAATAAATATAATTTCATTATAAGTAACACTGATGTAATGTCAGACGATAGTTTTCTAATTATCCTGATATATGGTGGACTTTGAGACAGTGATGTGTTTTAACAATTAAAATTTAGTTGAGTCGATTTTGTAACACTACATCACTTACTTTTTTATTTCGGAAAACATGTTTCAGAAGCCATGTGCTTCCATTGTCAATTCCTTTTGTCGACTGCCGGCATTGCTTGCTGTGGTCGAAATAAAAAAGTAAGTGATGTAGTGTTACAAAATCGACTCAACTAAATTTTAATTAAGTTTTCTAATTATCGACATAATAGTTACTACTAGTAATTATATAAAACTAAAATATGATTATTGTATTATGTACTCTTCATAAATGTCAACAAATTACAATACATATTTACAAATATGTTATAGAATTTCCAATGCAAAAATTTACAATTATTTACTAGAGTGTAAAATATCAAAGCATCAGGCTTTACAAAAAATTAAAAATGGCGTGTTATTTATGGACGCTTTTTAACTACTGTGGTCCTCAGCATCCCATTCTAAATTGGGTGTGAAAGACCGCTTTAATTTTGCTCAAAGGCCTCTCTATCAGGCTTGAGGTTCTTTTACATGCCGTAAATCTACGACACGGGACCAACGGCTTTACTTCCCTTCCGAAGGAAGCCATGCTAAGAATTTTTACACCCGAAAAAAATCCATCGTCCTCCGCCAGGTTTGAACCCGCGATCTTGGTTATATGAAGTTAGCATGGTAACCAGGCTTTAAAGACCTTGTGTCATTGCTAAATACTAAAAAATTCATTTGACACATTCGTGCAAGTCAAAGTATATATCAGTTTAATTTTAATATAAAACACACACACAGTAATATGCAATACATTATAATACTTATAAATACAATGATTCTTGACAGTATTGTCAGACAGATTTGTCACTTAAATATTCATCTACAAAGTAAAATGATTTATTGCAAAGGTACTCCTTAAGAGGCCTTAAAAGCCCTGAAATTCCCAACATTTTCTTTGAGATTACGGGGAGAGCATTAAATATCTTGATTGTTTCATAATATACACCTTTCTGAAAGCAACAAAGATTGGCATTGGGATGATGAATATATCCCTTTTGTCTAGTATTAGTGTTATGAATTTCCATGTTTGTTAAAAAACTACGTCGATTAAATGCATAGAATTTTAAAATGGATAATATATAAGCTTTGTGTATATAGTGCAAAGTAGAAAGTAAATATAAGGCATTTTTTCTTTAGAAAGACATTAATCCCAGTTTTTAAGTAATTAGACGACTAAAGGAAGCCTTTTTACTATTAATAATAGTAATGAATTGGAAGTGATATACTGTGATCTCAGTTAAAAGTAATATACCTATTATTTGTTTTACACAAGGCTTCATATTTTTTTTTTTTTTTTTTTGGTAGTTTAACGTCCTTTAACCTGGTTGGTTATATCGGACGATGAATGAAATTGGTGAAATGATGCTCAAATGACCTTGGGGTCTATGGAGTTTAAAGTTACTCGACATTCATCTTCTCAGGATAAGGGAAAAACCCCGAAAAAACCTTATCCGAATAACTTACCCTAAGCAAGATACGAACTCACGACCTGTTGAATGTGAAGCAGACATGCTACCACCACACTACCCAGGTGGGCTTCATTAAAAGTGTTTCTTACATAGCATAACTGGTATTGTAGGTTCTGTCCTACATCATCAGCTGCATAAGATTACCCGGCAGAGGACAATGGATTTTTTCGGGTGTAAAACTCCTTAGCATGGTCCTTTGGAAGGGAAGTAAAGCCATTGGTTCCGTGTTGTAGATTTACAGCCCATCTGTCCAAAATAAGCTTTGTGCATCTTAATCTAATATTTAAAATTATTTAATAAATTAATTATTAAATAAAACTCTTAAACTTAGAAAAGTTACTTGTTGCTTAATATTAATTACATTATGCCACTAACAGAGTGAGATAACTCAGGTAACTTCTGTGGCCTAAATTTGGTAGATACTGGGTTCAAATCCCACGGACCAACCAATCTGACGGAAGTTTTTTTGTGGTTTCCCTCAATTGGCAAGGTACCAGAGTTTATATTTAATACCAAAACCCAAAGTTAAGAATTAAATCTGAACCAATAATAAAATTTAAAATAGATCATATTATCAAATGTACTGCCATCCATCCTCAGATAATGAAAGCAGATAGACCAGATGGCAACCTAATGTCATCTGCCCAGAAGTAGAGATAGAGTTGCCTGGTACTAAAGTTCTATGGACATGTGTCAAAGCAGCCATTTATCCATCACATATAGAAGCAGAGGTACAGCTGTCTCAATGCTAAGGTTTCTGTGGTAACATAACAAAATGGTATAGAATAAGAATGAAACCTAGAAGGATGTATGATACATACACTAATCCATCAAGTATCTCCTAACAGTTCTGTTGCAATATGACCATGTAGTTAAAGCAATAAATAAAGAGAAAGGTAAAAATTGTGCCGCTAATAATACCAGTTAATGGATATTAGAATGTTTAAAGAATAAATGGCTTTAATTTTGCACATGACATTACATAGAAGAAACACTATACTTCCTCAATTGTACCTACATGACTTATTGGAAAGGGTGATATGAATTTTTCCAAATGATTTCCTGGAAAGTGTTTTGGGATTTCCAAATGTGCTGCAATTAAAACTGACCAAATAGATTATCTAGGAAACATGGTTCATTGCTAATGGAGATTATGCACTTCAATTGCTATAAAACAACTTTGTTGCTCAGAGGCTCAGCAGAGCCCAACTTCTTAACTACACTCAAATGTTGACTTCTCTTGACTGTCTCTCTGACTGAACTGACTTCCTTGCCTTTAACAGCCCTCTTTTATAGACCCTGCAACATTAGCAGAATATTCTGAAAGAGGAAGCTACTTGCAAACCTGCTGAAAGGAAATTTTCAGAACTGCAGGAAGATGATCATAGAATTTGTGTGGGCCATTTGTTCTAAAGGGCCAACCGAAGGCATTAAGACTCCTGATGACTAGGTAAAGAGGCAGCTTATGCTCCACCAGCACAACCTGGCAACTTCATGCATATGGTTACAGATTTTAAAAATGAAAAATTGTAAACCTTGTAAAATATGAGTAAATATAGTTTTCATAAAATATAAGGATTTTTACCAAAATGTTATGAAATATGTGTTTTTTGGTCACATGCATTGAATTCTACACATTGCAAAATGTAAAAGTATTTGTTCCTACAATGATAGTAAACAAAATAACATATTTTGTCTGTCTATTCATGAGTTGCCTAGTAACATATCTTTCCTAAATTAGAAACATAAGAAGGTTTTACTAATCCTATAGAACAATAGTAAATATCTCTTTAGAAGTTTATACTGACACAGAAAGTTATAACAATATGAATCTGCTTCTCTTTTTTTTCCAGAAAGCAAAGGTGCTAAGAAGAAGTCTGATGAATGAAGCCCAATGAGATTTTCTAACTGTTGTGCTGTGTTGTGTCATTATTATGGCTGGACTTGCCCATGGCTTCCCTTATAATATCTTCCTCCTCTATTGGTAATACTCCACACAATGAAGCTTTAATAACTTTTTTTTCTTACTGCATTTGTCCCCGGTACTATGTCATCGCACAATGAAGGAGAGAGAGTGTGTGTGCGTGTATGTGTGCCTGTAAATTTCAGTGCGTCTGTGTATGCCTTTATATAAAAGTTGGGGGGTTAAAAATGATAGAAGCATCCAAATCTGTTGTACAGAAGCTTAGATGAATTTCCAGCCAAAGAAGACTTTTGTTTATGTTTATCATGATGGTTTTCTGGGGCACGAGGACTAAATAATTTGTTAATATTGGCAGTGCATCAATTTGCCAAATGTATCAATACTAATAAGAAATAGGAGTGCATTCGATATTGGTGGCATATGAAGTTGCAAGCAATGTAAATTTATGTGCTAAGTGTATATATTGTATTTATATATTGTATATATAGAATATGTATGTTTAATATAAATAATGAATCATTTAAATCACAACTTACTGAGAAGCACAGATGTCACTGTTTCCTCATAGTTATTTTACACATATTTAAAACATCTTATTTATTTTTATTCATAGTAACACAATACTCCCTTACCATTATTTTCCTTTTAGCATGACTAAGCTCTAAATGCCTAATAATTACATTTGTTGTGATTAGTTTCCGTCTTTAGACAGAAGTATACAATATTAGGAACAACTTTTTTGTAAACAAATTTACTCTATGAAATTTGCTCCAGCAGTTTTTCTTGTCTCAAAATAGCTATGTGTGGTTAACTATACATGTTATTTAAGACCACAAGTTGTTGATTATTATCTGTAACTCTGTGTTTGAGTTCATTGTTACTGACATTGAAGATTTTGTGACAGTGATGTATACTGGCAATTGAGTCAATTTTAATGCTTTTACATCACTTACATTTTATAATTAAGGACATGTTTCAGAAGCTCTGTTGCTTCCGTTATCAACTTTTCCTGAATTGCCGGTGTTGTGGTGGATGGGTTCACCTCTGTTGGTGGACTTAAGAATCTCGGGATGAGAATATCTCAGGTTGGGATCTCAAAGTTTATTAAATTGTTCCTATTTTTCCAGATGTGGATATTCTCCCAGGTTTCCAATACCAACTGTTTCACCATAACTTAGGAAAAACACAGTGTTTAATAAAATACATAAACTAGAGGGAATTGGTAACCTGGGAGAGTGTCCACATCTGAAAAAATAGTAACATTTAATGAACTTTGAGATCCTGCCCGGAGACATCCTTGTCCAGAGATTCTTGACCTTTTCACTGCTACAGTTGAGATAACTTGATCGCAGAATAACATCCCAGCTCGATCAGGGGTAAGTCTTAGAATTTCATGTGTAAAAAGTTTGAACAGCGTGGGCATAATGGTACATCTGTTAGGATTCAAAAGAACTAACTCTCAACCATGTCTCTTCGTGGTTACAACATCTGATATGAAATAAAGTAAAGTGGTGCAGAAAAACCAATGTAGCTCCACATGCTTATAATCATGTGATCCACATGAGGTAATCAGATTATTCCAAAAGCAGTGAGATAATGACTTCTTCAAGCAGTGTGCAGCATTTCGTTGCTGATAATAAATTATTTGAAGTTTTTGAGGCTTTACTGTTGGGTTTTTTAATTTATCAGAGTTCGGGGATAGTGACAGTGATAGTTACGTTCCATTGTGTGTGTGTTGCATATGCAATATTTTCAAAACTAAAAAATTGGAACTTCTAGTACATCTAAAGTACCCTACTAATCTCTGGTGAGTTCATATTTCAATTTCAATAATTTTGCATGATTTTCTGAGAGTTTTTAAATTTGGGAAATTTCTGAAATTAACTTGGCAAGGAGGTGTTTCTCGCCTAAAAATATGTTAGCAGTGAAAAGGTTAAATCCCCCAACAGAGGTGAACCCATCCACCACAACCCCTGCAAACTAGAACACAGGCAGTCAAGGAAAAGTTGATAATGGAAGGGACAGAGCTTCCAAAACATGTCCTTAATTATAAAATGTAAGTGAAGTACAAGTGTTACAATTGACTCAAATAATATTTTACATATCATTGTAATTTTCTCTTCAGCTTTTAAAAAGTAAATTTCAGACTATCCGTATCAGCACTGTGATATATAATGAATTGAGAAAATCTTGGAGGTTATAAAATAGGTACCTACAGCCAACTCAAGGCTCTGTGATATCAAACAGTAATTCTTTGCAAAGTAAGTGAAAAGGAAGGGCCTTGAAGGGCAAGAGATATTGAAAAAGAAAGAACTAGTACATAAGGAGAAGTAATACAGTAGTGGTTCTATTAAAGAATTGGCAAGTTTGATTTAAACATACATTTTCATACTTTACTCAACATATTCTGAGGATCATCTCTTGGTCCTTAACTGGACTCAAACTGCTGTTTTGTCAATGGTGGCTTGATCAAAAATTATTTGGTGGGGTACAACTTTTAAAAATGAGTCTTTGGGTAAAACCCCAGTCAAAGTTTCATCTCCTCGCAAATATAGGTTTGCCACACTGCTCAAACATAAAATTGTTAATAGTAAATGTAACAATACAATAAAAATCTCATAAGTAGGCACTCAAACAGTGGTGTATCAACAAAGAATAGGACATTGCTGTTTCAGGATCCAGTTTGTCTATATGCAAGTCTTTTAATAGTTTTGTTTCCAACAATTATTGGCTATTGCTGATTTATCTTCCAGTTTATGTTTTTGTTTATAAATGTTCCTATCTCCTAATATCTGAATATTTGTTAAATTTCTGCTATGTATACATGTAGGGTTGCCAACTCTCCTGGAATTTAATGGAATCTCCTGGTTCCCGGTGCTAAAATTAAGTCTCCTGGAATTATGTAATATCTCGTTATTCCTTTTTTATTATTATTATTATTATTATTTATATAATATAGTTTTATAAAACACAAGTATTTCATCTCTTATATGCAAGGATTGGCAGTGTGTAGTTGGAAATAGTAGTGGTTTGCTTTGTGTGCCGGCAATATTGAAGCTGGAAGGTAAAAAGGAAACCAATTGTTGCATCAACATCAAGTCACCAGTTTTGCTATATTTACAAATAGAAACCACAAAATCAGAAATTAATAGTAGTCTGAGGTTTTTGAGTCGAGAACTATGACAGTGGTCATAATCTTAGATTGGCTATTGTAATGGCTAGTTCATCGGGAGTAGAAATGGTAAACAGAAATACTATTGCATGTTTAACGATGCCTGGAAAACTTCATATGATTGGTTTTGCATAAATTTTTCTAGCGTTACTGTTATATCTAATTTTCTCCTGGTATTCAAAGTTCAGATGTTGGTAAGTCTATATTAGGTTGAGCTCGGTATATACACTTGAGTTCATAGATGCCACATCATTTGTTTGGATGGACTAGGTACTTTACAGTGGAATGCATTCACTCCTATATACTACTGCAGTGCTGGAGTTGCATATTCTTGAAGTCAATTAATGTAGCGTATCAATCTTATTTTAAAGATTGATAGGTATATATCTGACTGCCTTCTCGGCCATTGTCAGAAAGCAGAGAGATGGCATACAATATCCAAATTCAGCTAGATGAAGTACCATGACATTATTTCAAGATAGAAGTCATAGCAGAAGCAGAAAGAGCAAGCATGCAGTTTAATTCAGTAGTTACCCATTGTGGCAACTGTGCTTGTGAATGGTCACAATGTTGGTTTTGGTTAACGTTAGACATAATCACAGAGGGCTTTCTTTGCATTGATAAAAATATCTATTTACTTCTGATATATTGAAATGTAGTATATTGTGCATTAACATAGCTGGGATACTTTTCATACCACTGGTGTTTTAGTTTTCATCTGATTCTAAATTCTAAAGATCTGTTTCTTGAAGCTATAATATGCCCATTGAGAACAATGAGATTTTTCTTTTTCTTTTTTTTTCTCTGGTTTCAGAAATGTCAGCAACTCATTTTTTTGTTTGTTTGTGGCTAATGTATGTTCTTATATTTGTATTTCAATTTCTGTCCTTTTTCAAGAAATATGTTTGCCAGCACATGAGTTAGGTAATTGAATTATTTAATTAAAATATATATGAGATGCATACTCTCTTATGCTTTGTACAATAAATTTTACCAAAAATGTTTTGCACATCCATTACGTGCATCTTCAGTTAAGCATCTGACTACATTGTAGCTCTTCCTGTTATTGCAGACTCTGGTGGCTCCTCTCTTGGTAATTTGATGAACTTTAGATTTTATCAAGAGGGATATCAAAGTTCATTCATTTATCCCTAAACTTGGCCATGTATATTTTTTCCCATGCTGTTGATTCTGCAGCTTGTTGTACATTTTCTAATAAATGTACCATCTTTTTTATTTCATGTTGCTGTTTCCAAAAATGGTATACTACTGTCAATGTATCTGTTTCTCAGTTTTTAATGTGACAAAAATGTTCTTTAAGGCTAGTTCCCATGTTCCTCTTAGTTTTTCCTATGTAGATTTTTTGCAACCCTCATATTTGATTTTATAATACTTTATAAATGCTTTCTTCTGTTTTGGTTTTATTTTCCTTCTTGGTTGATTTAAGTAATTTCACCATGCTGAATTTATTTTTGGAGCCAAAGTGATATGGTAATCTAAGTATTTTCTGGAATGGTTGTATGGCTCTTAAATGAGATATGCATTTCTTATATTTTGTTTTGTTGTCTATTGGAGAAAGTATAGTTACTTGTTGTGGTGTAGTTTTTTAAAATTCTTTAGTTTACTGTAAATAACTTTTTAATATATCCATTATATTCTACTATCTTAATTTTATGTTGCAATTCTTTCTGGGATTCAGTTTTTTTAGTGGAATATTGACCAACCAGAATATTGATGGCTGCATGTTTGTGTTGTCTGGGATTGAAGCCATTTACATTGATGTAGTTTCTCCAATAAAGGTGGAGGAAATAATTATAAATTGAATAAAGTAGTTGTTAACTTATAAAATTTATAATATTTGATGAGGAATCAAAAACTGAAAATAAATTAGTTATCATTTCCAAGATAAAGTTTTAATAATTCATGCTTTCCAAATATTATGCAATTGTTGGCAAATTCTAGGAAATGAAAACTACCAATTTGTGAGAAGGGGATTATGGCTGTCTTTATAACTTCAGCTTAACACAAGACAGCTTCATTGGAGTTCAGCTTAGAAAAGCGAGAATGAAGAGGACAACAATGAGATGAAACAATAGTCAGAATAAAGTTGAACATGGGGACTGTAGTCCTTGAAGCAATTTTTCTTAAAATGAATAAAAGAATTATGTTTAAATCAGTTTTGCCAATTCTTTATGAATTTTCATGAGGTGAATGTTGCCATGCTCTTGCATCACACAGGTGCTCTGATGTCTGAAGGTTTAGAGTTAGTCTGCCCTACAGTAAACAAAATAAGAGAATATTTTACCAAAAAAGACGAAATCAAAACAAAGGGCAAGAAAAATGCTGACTAGAAATTGAAGTTTAATATTATGTCTTGAGCAATTTTTTTTTTTATATAAATCTGTTTGTATTTTTTTCAAATATGCTTTATTTTTATATAGGTAGGTAAAATTTAATTTCCCAAAGCTAAAGTTCCATGCAAAGAAGTCCAAATGTATTTAAAATTTGTGTGACAGTTTAAGAGACTAAAGTCACTAACAGATTATAGTACGGTGCTCTAATAATTTGAATTATCCATTAGTATATAGATTTTACTGAACCAGATAATTGCAGCCAGTGTTAACATAGCATTTCTCAGTGTAATGTGTGAACAGTTATGAACCTCTTGAAGGTAAAGCTTATGTTTATGCATCTGTATGAGTGTGTGTGTTTGCATATGTGTAAATGCCTGCGTCACAATAACTGCATTCATTACACAAATTGGAATGTATAAGCCTGTTAAAATAGTTTAGATGTAGATCTTTTAATATCCAAATAAAATAAAATATTTTAGATGTAGATCTTTTAATATCCAAATAAAATAAAATATTTTGCAGCACAAGTTTACCTGTACTAAAAGCATAGCCTCTAGTACTCAATTATTCAGGAAATAATTTGAGGTTAAGCTATAATGGTGGATGTTAATAGAACAGGTAATTATAATTAATTAACACATAAACACTCTTATGCTTCACAAAACTTGTTTCCCTTTAGGACAATTGTTTCACCTTCCTTGAAGGCATCCTCAGCTGAATGGTGGGATTCTCGGAAACATCTTGATCTTGGTTGCTGGCGGCATCTGGTGTTGATTCTATGAGTCTTAAAAGAATGTTGTCTTCTGCTGGCAAATCAAAATTCACGAGGTTTTCTCCAAATTTATTCATGTAAATGTTTTCCCATGCATTCAGTTCTGCAGCATTTACGGAGTTAAGAATATGAGTTTCATTTTTAATATTGTGATTTTTCTCCCAAAAATACAAGGCAACAGCTGATTTACACATTTCTTTATTTCTTATGTTTCTGAAATGTTCTTTAAGATATGTGTCTATGTTTCATTTTGTCTGTCCAATGTGTACAACATTACAGTCCAAGTAACTAATTTTGAAATTTATAGATAGCCCATGGATGATATGTGAAACTTCTGAATGCTTTCTTCTCTAGTAGTGATGTAGTTTCCTTTATATCTCTCAGTTTTTTTAAACCTCTTTAAGTTTTTGGTCGACAAGTTTTGAATGAAACCATTTTTCTGTGCTGTTCTTACTATTTCTGCATAATCCATATTGTATATTCTTTGTTTCAATGGAACTTTAGTTATCCTGTGTGCTAGACTGTTGATTATTGCATGTTGACGTGAAATAGGATTAAAACCCTCGGCTTTTATGTAATTGTCGGTATGTGAATCTTTCCTATTGATTCCAAATTAAGTTTGTCCGAGTTTCTAATGATTTTCAATCTGGAATGGTAGAGTATTGTCAGTTTCAATTTCTAATGTGAAGTTTATGGTAGTCTCCTGCAAATTCAAAAGTTTTAAGGCATCTGTTGTATGTTTGTGATTTACCAATAATAATAATAATAATATTAATAATACCTTTATTGTCAATAGACTGCAATACAGTTTCTGACATTGTTACAAATTCATATTTACAATTATGTATTTACAATTTTTTTACACTCGTCCAAAGAGTCTACACTTAAAGTATGTACTAATTAACGAACATTACAAAGATGGACAATCTACATATTTACACATATTACTATAACTACATATCAGTTGTATATATACAGAGGGTCTGTAATTTCAATATTGACATTATTATAGTTCATTGATACTATACAATGTCTTTGTTATCAAATACTTCTTCAGAGCACTCTCAAATTGTTTACCTTTGGAACATTTTAAATATGCAGGAAGTTTTGCATGAAGCAATAAACCCATGACATTTGGATCCTTTTTTGAAATATTTTTGCTAAACCCCTGCCGAAAATAATCATCATTGTGTCGGGTGTAATGACTATGGATGTTGCTGTTTTTTAGGTTTTGTTTCTGAACTGCATAGGTTACAACTTTATAGACATAAAAAGAATACAATGTTAATATCTGCTTATCTTTAAATACCCCCCTACATGATTCACGAGAGCTCATATTGAAAATCAATCTGACTGCCCGTTTTTGTAATCTAAATAACCTTTCCATATGGGTTGCAGCAGCACAATCCCAAATTTCTATCGCATACAGTAAATATGGGTATATAACTCCATAATAAATCATTTTGAGCCCCTTCTCATCTAGGATATTTTTAAAATGACGTAGCAGATAGACAGATTTACTAATTTTGTCACAAATATGATTTATATGTCCAGCCCATGTTAATTTTCTATCAAGAATTATTCCGAAATTTATGTTCGCTTACATCATGAATATTGCTATTATTTACCAGTAAAGAGAAATTTGTGGTGTTTATATTACTCTGTGAGAAAAGAATTAAGGTTGTTTTTGTCATGTTGCATGTAAGGTGATTTTGTTTAAAGTAGTTAATAACTGAGTCAATGGATTGCAGCAAGTTCTCCTTTTATATATCTACATTTGCCCCTTGACATACAGCAGTAGTATCATCTGCATAAGCTATTATATTTGTATTTTTTGAAATTGGTATGTCATTTACATATAAAATAAATAATAGTGGTCCCAACACTGATCCTTGTGGTACGCCATACATAACACGTTTAAATTTTGATTGCACTTTTCTTACTGATTTGCCCTGTTTATCATACAATAGTGTTGATTGTCTTCTGTCTACCAAATATGATCTGATCAAATCTCTCGCCAAGCCTCTTACTCCATATGCCTCCAGTTTTTGTAATAGTATCGCATGATCAACACAATCGAAAGCTTTTGAAAGATCAAAGAATAAAGACCCTACTTTATCATTTTTTTCAAGGTTTTCAATGACTAGATGTATAAATTCACTAATTGCAGTAGCTGTTGATCGCCCTTTCCTAAATCCATGCTGAAAATTTACAATAATATTGTTTTTGTCTAAGAAATCTAAATAATCTATGGCAAATATGTCATCCATGTATCTGTACCAAGATTTAAAGAGTGGTAATGAGGGTTTCAAATTAATTCATGTAGAGATTGACTAAAAATGGTGACAATGGATTACTCATAGCTAGTTTGACATTCTTTTGCCAAGACCAAGATGTTTCTGAGAATCCCACCATTCGGCCGTAGCTGAGGATGCCTTCAAGGAAGGTGAAACAGTTGTCCTAAAGGTTTGTGAAACATAAGTGTTTATGTCAAATCAATGCTAGTTAATTATAATTACCGTGCTTCACAGCATGAGAATTCCAATAAATAATATATTATTGTGTCTAGAACAAGGTTAATTTACCTTTACAACAAGAGAAAGTATTTAATATATGAACAGTTTCCACCTTCTAAATCCTTCTTTCCTACTTTCATAAATACAGTGAGCTCTGGTGCTAATGTCTGTGGCCTGCATTCAGAGATTACTGGGTTCAAATCCCCTGAAACAACCATCTGACTAGGTCTTTTACATAGTTTCTCTGTCCCCAAGGTAAATACCAGATATTTAATAACATGAACAAAGATACCATCTTAAGTCTAAAACAATAACAAAATTCTAATGTTTCATTCACATGATTTTCTCTAGCTGTTCCACAAACTTTCCCTATCAAAGATTACTCTTTTATAAAAATTTAAATGGCATGTTATTTATGGACGCTCTTTAACTACTGTGGTTCTCAGTGCCCCATTCTAAATTGGGTGTGAAAGATTGATTAACTTTGCTCAGAGGCCTCTCTATCAGACTTGAGGTTCTTTTACATGCTGTAAATCTATGACACGGGACCAACGGCTTTACTTTCCTTCCGAAGGAAGCCATGCTAAGGATTTTTACACCTCAAAAAATCCATTGTCCTCCACCGGGTTTGAACCATTGACCTTGGGTATATGAAGTTAGCATAGTAACCATTACACCACGGAGGGCGATTTTACTCTTTTATCCATGTCATGCTAATCAAGATAAACATCAACAAAAATGGTCACATTACTTGCTTCCTTGTAAGTAGAGAGAAAATAAGAGAATAAACTAGGCTAAAGCAATGGTTAAATTCTTAAAAGCCAATCACTCTGTGAAACAATTGAAATTATATTCCCTTTGTTTGCCAGGAATAAACAAAAGAGAGACAAAAAGATGACTTCCTGTATGAGAAAAGTTTAAATAGATTAAAATTGAAACCAATAATATGGAATATCTTGGAAACGGTTAACTTCACAAAACCATAAATGTGTGTTTAAACTCTTCCTCTCTCTCTCCTAAAATTATCTTTTTTTATTCAGAGGACTCTAAAACATGTATTTCCAGTGAAATCTTAGTATTGTGTTTTTGGGTGGAATACAATGACTTCTCTATCTGCTATATACATTGTGAAATAGATAGTAAAACCAAATGCGCTGCCTCATATCCACAGATAATGAAAGAAGGTAGACTGGATGGCGCCCTAATGTTATCAATTTGGCAACATGTTGAAGCAGAGAGACAGTTGCCTAACACTAAGGCCTCTCTGGACATATGACAAAGCAAAATGACACCTAGTACAGATAGGGATGAGACCTTGGAAGTGTGTTTCTGTTGTTTGTGTGTGTGTGTCTTTGAATAGCATATTAAAAAAAAAAAAAAAAAAAAAAAAATCAATTAAATATCAAACTTAATATTTAAATTCAATTTCCAGGAGTGCAACACAAAGAATTTATCAAACCCTGCCCCCCCCAAACACAAACTACCCTTTTTACTTTCTGTGCCAATATACGTGGTATCTAAGTAGGGAAGGTATAGCATTCCACCTAAAAAGTTGATATTAAGATTTCACCAGAAATAATATTTTGAGGTCCCACAAATAAATAAAAAGTATTTTTAGGAAAAGGTCCATTTGCACATGAGTACATGCATAACTAAAAAAAAAAAAAACACACTGCTAAAAACCTGGATAGATATTTAAGTTTTAATATCTTCCAAGGATGTAACATGATTTTCAAGGAAGTCCACCCATGCTATGCTCCCCTTTATATGGAATATTTTTCAACAATTTTGATTTTCAAAAAAAAAAAAAAAGGCTTTAAAAATTTTAATTAAAATACTGAGATATTTTCATTTTAAGAAATTAAACATATCTTGCATTTTCTGGGAATAGCCTCTGAAGTCCTTTTCACTCCAGATGTCTTTAAAATCTTACTAAAGAAAAAAATTTAGATCTTTTTAAAGCATACAATTATGTCTTATACAGTGTTTTTTGTAGAGTTAATAATTTCCAAGATATACCTGGTTTATTGGTACAAATTTTCCAATACTTAAGCATTTCTCAAACAGGAAGTTGTCTTTTGTTGTTCTTCTGTTTTTACTACTTAGCAACCAGTGTTTAAAAGATTTGACTATTATGTTAACCTAATGTACTCCCTTATTTCCCTTCTACTTGCAGGGAACTAAGTAATAAGACCATTTCTGCAAATATTTATCTTAATTATCTGAACTAGAGAGAAAATAACCCTTTATAAAAATAGTTTGCTGCAGATTAGGTAGAGAAGGTCATATGAATGAAATCAAATTTTTATGGAAACACATTTGTTACCTAATACATTTTATTTTTTCAAAAATTTGTAACAATTCTGATTGACATACTATATCTTTTAAGATATTTGAATGAAAAACAAAATGTATATCTTAAATTTTCTATAAATAGAAATGGTCTTCTTAATTCTGAATGTCTCTTTATAATTGGTAAACCATAACAAATGAACAAAATCTTAATAAACAGAACATTTAGATTTCATTTAAGCTACAATTTATTTTAAAATGTGTTGTGTCATTAGCCATTTAAAGATATGTAGCACTACAAGTTTTTACTTTGTTTTTATTTATTTTTATTTTAGCATCCTTTAACTGGATAGGCAATATTGGACAAGACACGAACGTTCTAAATAATTGTAAGGTAACACACATTTAAACTAAAGTGTTGGGAAATGATTATAATGATAGTGATTTATTGCCCATAGATCCTGTGCACTTTTCAATAATTTATTGGTTACATTATTGGCATAGTAATAGGGCATATTTATGACACATTATCAATGAAACAACCATCTCTTACTTATACAAGTAACCAGCAATACAGAGTTTGAGCCAGACTGAACCCTCAATAAATAAACTTAGATTTGATTCTAATAACCAGGATTTTTACCAAAGAGCTCTGTTTCCTAGTTATTCTCTGCTCTTATCAATGTGTCCATTAAAAACTGAATCACAGTTCACCTAAAAGGAGAGAAGGTTGTAGTGCTGCAGTTTTATCAGGTAAGTGATAGAGATTTGGTTATATGTAATGCCATTTAATTATTAAATATCCATGAACATCCTTTTGGTATGAAATATATTTTTTAATAAAAATAATTTTCTCCAATTATTCTGCTCTGTCTTGAAAAAAATGAATTGCATGCTAGGCAACAACAATATATGAAGAATTTACACATTAGTCCAATGAAAATTGCTACCAAATTTGCTTCTAATTCTTTTTTAAAATACTATTTCTAAGACTATGAAGTTTTCCTCTTTCTTAGAAGAAAGAACATATTACAGTTTTTTCTTTTAAAATTATAGTTGAAAATTAATACATAAAAATATTATTTTTTAATTTTTAAAGTATGAATCAGCTGCTCATAAAAATACAGGTTAAACTGGATAAAAACAAAAATAAAAGATTAAAACTTGTAAGGATTTTATTACATAATTAATTGAGCAAGCAACAAAGGGTTTATCATCATTAACCTTCAGGGATTTGTAATAATCATTTTCACATGTAAAACTATTCAGTGAAAAAAAAAAAAAAAAAGGTTAAATAAATAAATGGTAATGCTTTTTTGCTTTCATAACATTCCCCCCTAAAATTTCATTTATGGTTTTTGGTTATCACTGGACTAATTAAACAGGGAATTTATATATACACATACACGCATATTCTTGAATCTAGACTGTCCCCCCATGATAATTCCGTTCATGGTTCCGTTACTTTAGAGACAGGCGGGGAGTGAACCAAGATATTTTTGAATTAGCATTATCATGTGGCATGTCGCCCACTAGTCGTATCGCCAGTGTCGGTCCATTGTGAATCAAAGTAGGGCCCAGAAGAATAATGATTTGTAGGCGACCTTTAGAGCAAGACGCTGTTTAACTCGATGCAAAAACTTCTGTGGACAAGATGCTCCCGTGCCCTGCCCTAAGGCTCGTGTTCCCCGTCATTTAATTAATAATATATGGTTATTGTTTCGTGTTGTTTCTCCATATTAGCACTGCACTAAATTATTTCCTCTTTGGAGAATTGGATTTGCTTACTGTTTTATTGCTCTATGGAGCAAGGAACAATAATACCACGTGGTGTACTTCTGCTACTCTGTATAAAACGGCATGTGCAGAATGTGTTCAAATCGTAAATGAATGTAGCGAAGTTTATAAAGCCAGAATGACTCTTTGGAACGTAAAGGATTTGGCGGCGCCTCCGAATCAGACGTATGAGACAACGTTACATACTGTTAGTAAGTAAACATAATTCTAACCTCAAATATTCTGATAATTCATTTATACATTAAGAACATATATGAGGGGGGGGGGACATGATCGCACGATTGGGTATTTTCCATGATAAACTGCTTTACTTGTCACTCTTCTGGCACGCACTCAAGCGTCGAGGACTCTAAGCTGCAAGGCGTATCCGAGGGATGTTTCATACAAGGGGAGGAATGGAGCATTTGCGGCCGAAGGCAATGTAGCCGAGGAATCGATCCTTCTAAAACTTAAATAATCCGTACGACAAATAAAGCAGAAATTTCGTACTTTATTAGTCCTGTAAAAACTTAATTTGTATGGCATATGAAACATAGGCTATATCTTAGGTCAATGAGAAGCAGAGTCACATTTTTTATTATTACTATACAATGGTTACACCACTTGTCATTACTTCAATACATGGGTACTTTTGTTATTCTGTCATTAGAGGCTATGTAGTTACTGGTCTGTTATAATTTTATAAACGTTTAGGGTCCTAAGCCACAAAGCATAGCTCAAGGTGGAGGGCCAAGCGTAGTTGAAGGATATTGTTTTATAAGTAGAGGAGTGCAGCATTTGCAGCCAACAGGACTCAGCCAAGGGATCTGTGATGATCCAAGAAGAAGTCAAAACTTCTGTCCATCCATGTATGTGTTGTAACCATTGTACAGCATTACTCATTTTTTCTCCATTTGTTTTTTACAGATGATATGAACAATTGCGATATTCTTCCACACTTGTCACCCCTTTCGAAATGCCTTTTAAATGTAGCATATGGTTGTGGGCCTAAGCTACAAAGCGTAGCCTAGGGATGTAATTAAAAGGAGAGGAGTGGAGCGATGACAAGACTATCTGAGGTATCTGCACAACTAATGGATGACAAATACCATTCCCATATGGAGCCCGGTATAGAGTTTAACCAAAGTAAACCTGAAATAAGAAGGAATATATTATGCACAAGAGGTTGCTGAAATATTCATATTACTGGCAATCCTTCCCTTTTTATCTCTCTTGTAAAGAAATACAATAGTAAATGTTGCTTAGTCATTGTTGTGAGTATATGAAAATTCTAAGTAACAAACCCTTCGCATATGTTGTGGTTCATTGGAATTTGCTTCATTTGGCTATGCTTTGCAGTTAAGAGCCCTCAACCAGCGCTTACTATGAACAAGGCTGCAACACATTGAGTATGATACAGTAGGAGGCCATCCTCAAACTCAGTCTAGTTACATTAATCTTCCATTCCTGGGGGCTCCAATTATAAAGTTGATTTCAGCAATGGGGGAAGCCCAAGTTAAAAATAAAAGAAAACTGGCCATGCTGTTTAATTTGAGGTGCATTATAATTTGCAGTGCAAAGCATACAATATTATTAAAGCTAGTGTTTGTTTCTGGGGCATTAATAAACATTAAAACCTGCTTAAACCGTTAATTGTATAAAACGTGCTTGTTCCTGTACTTATTTTGCAAACAAAATTGTTAAAATGTTCCTCTTAATAACCTGAAAGAGACTGTAGGTGCATAGTAAGAAATATTTCAAATAATTTCCTAAACATCATCCAATTGTAAGTTTTAAGTAGAAATATGTGGTAGAGAGCTCCATTTTTGCTATGGGTGTTATGTTAAAATCTGTGATATTTAGTATTTTGAGTATGCCCCTTTATAGCCTCATATTTATTACATATCATATATGCATGTAAAGGTTAGAAAGAGTACAACTTGGGCAAATATTGCAACCAGAAATTAATTCTTCAGTATTACAACACATAATCTGGTCTGCGCAGCTAGGCATGTAGGGACTTGCTCTGGACATATGACAAAGCAAAATGACTCCTGGTACTGGCAGGGACTATAAAAAGGATGAGAAGAGGAAGAGAATTGGTATTAAAGGTGTAATATAAAACTAGGTATATTTCAATTACAATGATAATAGTTTTGCATTTCATATCATTCGCTTCCTGACACTCATGCCTGGCTACAAGCCAACCACTTGTTCCCGGTTCTCCATTCTGTGGTTTCGTGCCAATAAGCTGACTACAAAAAAAAAAATGATAATAGTTTAAGGTAACCTGTTACTCAACCTTATAAATCACGTCTTACTGTAACCAGTGTTTATACTCCCATCTTCTTCCTCCATTCTTTTCTTGCTTCCCAATCCAACTCTGCCAAGCCTTTCTCTTTCATACCAATTTTTATATTGTGCATTCATGTATTTCCTGGTCTACTCTTTCATCTCCCTAGTGGAATCCATTCAAAAACTTATTTAGGTAATTTTGTTTCTGATATTCTATGATAAAATCAAATAAGCTTGGCAGATAATTCAGTAGATGCTGCCTGCTATATTGAAAATCTAATTTAAAAAATCTTCAAACTATCATCTACATTTGTAGTTAATGTTGAAATATTTGCTATTAACAGGTTATTCTTTATGCAACCAAGAATTTTTTAAATAATTTAGTAATTTAACAGTTTGTCCATCAGCTTTAAAATTGCTAAACTGAGATTATTACTATTCCAATTATTGTAACTGGCCCATTGATTTTGTACAATGTCTCATTCCTTTCAAGCCATTTTCTAATGCCAGTCTTCTTTGGAGAGTGCAAATACATTCTTCATAAGCAACTACTGCAGTTTTAGGTGATTCAAATCATTGACCTAGAATTTTTTATTTTATTTTCGAGAATAGAAAATGTCATGTGGAGCCAGATCTAGACTATAGGGAGGATGTACAAGGGCCATCCAGTCTTAGGGCACTTTGTTCTCAGTTCAATTAAGACTTGTGGCAGACATTTTGTGGTGTACCATCTGGCAGTGACAGTCTTTTGTCTCTCAAGCAGATTGTCTCAATATGGATGCTAGCTGAGAAGAACATATCATTTTCTTGCCAACCCTTCTTGCTTGCTTCACTTGGTTTCTGAATCATATTTATATATCCAGCTTTTGTTCCCTGTTACAATGTTAAATATATTTTGGGATCTTCCCCCATCAAAGTTGGCTATCATTTCCTGGCAACATTGCACACGTCCTGTTCTGTTCATTTGTCAGGTGGTGGAAGATCGAACAACTGCATCTTCCTAACATGAAGATTTTCTTTAAGGATTGTCCTCACTGTTGCTGATCCAATTTTCAGTGCTTCTTGAAACTGATACATTGTATAATGATTACTTTCCCGCAACAAGTGCTCTACTTTCTCCACATTTTTATTTGTTAGCCTTTAGTGCCATGGTACTGTAAAAACAGGTGTTAAACACTATAAAAACAAAAAATTCATTTGTTATTGAAGCTGGCCGTCCTATGCAATCGCCATCTTCAAGGGAATCTCTTCCTCTATTAAATTCTGCAAACCATCGATAAATGGTGGATTATAAAGGACATAGATCCCTAAATGCATGATTCAGTCTTTCAAAGAATTCTTGCTCCCCTAATCCAACTTTAAAGTCATAGTAAAGCATAGTATGGAAATGCTCTCAGTAAAGATGCATCCTACTGTCTAGCATAGCAACAACACCTGCATGCACACACACAGCAGTGCTGGAGTATAAATTAAATTAATTTCAGTTTTATATATGGACACTCTTTAAGTGCTGTGGTTCTCAAGCGTCTCATTCTGTATTGGACATGAAAGACTGCTTAATTTTGTTCAGAGACTTTATCAGGCTTGAGGTTCATTTACATGCAGTAAATTTCAACATAGGACCAACAGCTTTGCTTCATTTCTGCAGGGTTTGAACCGGGAACATTGTTGGAGTATTATCAGGCTTTCACATTTTACTATCTGAACTTCAAACTAAAGACAGGAAGAACTGCATTGGCTCACCACAATTCCTTGTTGCCGATTCTCAAAACTTTCACAATGACCCTCATATTATATCCAGCACAATAACAGTGAAAATGCCATTAATAACAGCTTTTGTACATTGTAATATGTCAATCACAAAATATTTAACTACAACATGAAATTTATTCTTGAACCTTAAGATGTGTTTCTTTATCGCAACTTCACATTGTTGGTCTGGTGATTCAGTTGGTTGGGTGCAGGCCTACTGATATAAAGATTGTGGGTTCAAACCTAGTCCAGATCAATGATTTTTAAGTGTATTTAAAAATGATAGCCCCATGCAGGACAAAATTCCAGTTCACTGCCAGCACTGATAAGATCCTGACAATTGACAGCATTGTGAGCAAATAATATACATAGTGGATAGAGAAGGTATTGTATTTCACCCAAAAATTTCACTGGAAATGTGTATTTTGAGGTCCCTTGTGTCTGTGAACAGCATAGGTCAAAACTGAAAAGTCGGTTGAATGCCAAACTTAGTGTATATAAGTTCTGCATCTTCCAAGGATGCAACACTAAGGTTTTCAAGAAAATCCCCTCACCCCAGCGACATGAAACATTTTTCAAAAAGTTTGGTTTTCCCAAAAATGGCTCTAATGATTATAATTAAAATACTGCATATTAAAGATATTTACATCACAAATAAAATGTCTGTTTTGAATTTTATGGGAATAATCTCTAAAGACCCCTTTGTTCTGGCTGAGTTTTGCAGAATTTTGCATAATGGTTAAACTGTAAGATAGACAAAATTTTACTACTCAAAAAAAAAATGTAAATCTCGTTAAAACAGATCATTTATGTCATATACATTTTTCTTGTAGAGTTTACAGTTTTTGAGATTTTCATTGCTATTAGTTTTAATTTTAAACTAATTAATTTTTCTCAAACAGGAGCATGGAAAGTGAGCCGAACCTCAATTGTTTCACATAGCAACCAGATTTTAAAATATTTGACTATCGCTTTGGCCTAATGTATTCTCTTACTTCCCTTCTACTTACAAGGAAACAAGTAATAAAACCAATTCTGCTAATGCTTATCTCAATTAGCATGATGTAAATAAAATAATAAGTCTTTTGTAAGAAAAATTTGTTTGTGGAACAGCTGTTATGTGAATGGAATACATCAAATTTTTTTTGTTTAACTAGACATAAAAATGTTTTGGGATGTAATTGACCTATTGCAATTCCGCAAACACCAATTTTTATCCTATTTTGCATGTTATCAATGCAATATAAATAATACAGGATTGTGGTTTAAAAAGAAAGAACATAAGTTTATTTTCAAAATCATGTTGGCTTACCTTAGTGAATAGCCAATATCATATACTTTAATGAACCCCTTCCCTACCTTCATGTCTGTCAAATTCATTTTTTAATGCCAAAAAAAAAATTGGAGTGCGGGTTTTGTGTGAATTATCCAGGATATTATTACATGTAACTTATTTTTTTGCAGATACAGTAAAGCTAGCATCCATTTGCAGAGAAGCTATTAGAATTCTGAATGACCAGAAAGAGTTGCACAAAGAGGCAGCTATGCTTTCTCGACTGCTGTATCGAATGAAGACCAAATTTCGCAATGACAAAGGCTTGAAGTTTATGTCCAAGGTAACAGATAAAAAAAATGATTAGCTATGTAAGGACTTTTCATTGTGGGGTGGCAGTACCAGTGGTTGAACAGTACCATTTTAGTTCCATTTAATAAGACAGTGGGAAATTTTTAATTTTCTCCATAGATATGTAAATAACTCAATGCTTTGAACTTTATGTTTGCAATTTTGTTAACACAATTAATTTTAACCTTCCAGCAGATGCGCTTATGCGGCCAAGTGCAGGTTGTAAATTTTATGACATGGATATTTTTAAGGAACAACAAAGCTATTCTGGGTAATTTGATTAATGTATTGATTGAAACACTTTACAAACACTTGTTAACATACTATATCAACTTTAGTTATTTTAGTTCTTGCTAACACATTTTAGCCGTTATTTTGAGAAATATTCATTTTCATCACGCCTTTCACACACAACTTGTTTTTTTTTTGTTTTTTTTTGTGTACTTTTTGCAAGCAAAGTTTTTGCATCTGTCACATTTAACCAAAGTGGATGAATTTCTTAGATGCCTACTTTGTCCCTCGTTTCTTTGTTGGAAGTTCAGAGTTCTGAATTGCAGAAGCTGGTGATTCAACACGAAACTGTGTAAGAAGTACTATGATATCGGTTTGCAAAGATTTGAGTTGTGCTCTACATATAAGCTGTTCTAAGCTTGAAAAATAGAACGCAGATTATCTTTTGATAATCCTTTAAACAGAGTAAGCGGCACACATTTTATAAACAGTATCAACGTCACTTTTCATTATATTGTAGTCAGTAATGATTTCAGGCTTGTTTGTTTCTTTTTCAATTGCTGTTGTGTCAAGAAATTAAAGTCTTATCAGTCTGAAATCCAAATGATTTTCCAGTTTCTCTCATCTTGCTAGGCAGAAATTCTCATCTTTCTTCTTTGTTGTTGCAACACAGGTGATATTCTTCTGTATTAAATATTCAGAAAGGGAGTAGCTTATGTACCAATTGTCAGTTGTTACAATCTTCTACTGGCACTATGTTTCTTTTCTATGTCGTCAGAAACATTAGAGACGTATTGTCCTTCTGGTTGCACACTGCAATAAACCTCCAGGTTGCTGCGGTAAAAAAGTTTTAGCAGCACATAATGCAAACACTTATAGCCCATATTTGGCTGGTGTGCTGGGCATGTACTGTATCCATTCACAGCAACCTCTGAAAGGTTGAAGCATTTCATCTATTGTGGTAAATTTGCTCATATTGTAAGAGTTTGTATAGTTAGCAACAAAAACTTCTAACAGAATACAAATTGCAGCCAACTTATTTTTACTTTCTCTACACGTACTATGTATATAGAGTATAGAGAAGGTATTGTATTGCACCCATACATTTGATACCGAGATTTCACCAGAAATACATGTTTTGGGCATTTTTGGAAAAAGGTCTCTGTGTGTGTCTGTGGACAGCATAATTCAAAAACGAAAAGTCTGTTAAATACCAAACTTGGTATTAAGTTTGGTATCTTCCAAGGATTCGACACGAAGATTTTCAAGAAAATCTCCCCACCCCCAATTACCCTTTACATGGAAGTTTTTTCAAAAAAATTGATTCTCTCAAAAATGGCTCTAACAATTTTGATTAAAATCTCTTACATTTAAGATATTTACCTGACAAATAAAATGTATACCTTGAATTTTCTGGGAATAGCCTCTGAAGTCTACTTTATTCTGGATGATGAAGTTTATGGAATTTTGCATAAAAGATGGACAAAACTTACCACACAAAAAATATAGATCACGCTAAAACACATGATTTATATTATACATATTTTTTCGTGGAGCTGATTGTTTTTGAGATTTTCTTTGTTTTTGGGTTCAGCTTTGAAAAACTACTTTTCTCATACAACATTTTTCAACTCCTGTTCATACAAGCAAAGGAACTTCAGTCACATAGCAACCAGCTTTTGACTATCACTTTAACCTATGGTACTGCCTTATTTCGCTTTTACTTATAAGGAAACAAGTAATAAGACTATTTCTGCTAATTTTTTCTTGATTAGCATGAAGTAAATGATGTAGAGAAAGTCATGTGAATGGAACACATCAGATTTTTTTCTGTCATCTCTAATTTCTTGGTCATCAAAATGCATGCAATGTAGAAGAAACAGAAGCCTTTTATAACTCATACAGCCGTAAAGAGTTGCAATCCTGTTCCACCTGCTGCCCAAAGTTCCATTACATTTGCATGATATCCAATCAAGAAAAGAATATCTAGCACTGCCTTTATTTCATGTCTCGATGTCACCTTATCCTTTTCACATGAGAAGGTATGTATGTCTCCCTGTCTATTTATACACATATTGTCATATCCTGGCTGTGTGCCCAGGATGTGGTAGCACTGAAACATAAAACATTTCTTATGTTGGCGACATTGCCAACTTTAGCTTTTATAAAAACCACAAGTAGAGTAGCGTCATTCTCTCTTTATTAGTGTGAACTTAGAATGGAATGGTTGCAATGACGCAACGTTGGCTCCTCCTGAACACCAAACTTGGTCTCGTGCCAAAATGGTGGCATGTTATAAGTACAAGGTAACAATATATTTGCTATTGATTTGAAGTTGTCATTTTTAAATAAGTAGTTTAGTTGATCCATCCATGTTCCTTTTACTAAATTATGTAAGTTATTTATCCTGTTGTACAAGATTGTATAGAGCTACGTTCCCATAAGCATTCGTAACTGTAATGAAAAGTACATTTTTCTTAATTCATCCTCTCGTAGCCAAGCAATCTTGTTGATTTAATAACAGTAGGTGTGACAGTATTCATATAGGTAGAATCAGAATTCAATGCCATAGCTGGGATTTGAACCATGGATCTCCCCATCTCTAGTTGGTTGCTCTACCACTGAGCTACCATAGCAACATGCTGGTATACATTGAGTATGAATGGTAGAGCAACCGGCTAGAAACCTGGAGATCCATGGTTCAAATCCCAGCTATGGCATTGAATTTTTTCAGTCTGACTATACCTATTCAACTCCTATCACATGGTTTCTGTGAGAAAACAATTCAAATTATCACATATTCGTATAGTTTAGGATCTCATCAGTAATGTCAAGGTCCATTATTTTCAGAAAAGCATTGACTTCATCAACAATATTTATAACACTCCTCTTTGGACCTAGAAAAATGTTGTGTTTTTTCTTTTTCTTTTTGAAGTTTTAGCATAATCACTTTTACATGTAACTTTTTCTCTTTCAATAAAGAACTCCAGCACTTCTTTTTACTCGTTGAGATCATCCCATCAAACTCCTTCCTGTTCAGATTCACTGTTGTGGTTTACTAACTCGATGTTCCCATTACTGAAATCTGCATCATTTTCCTCCAGCTCTGTAAAATCCTCATAGGCTTCATTTGCACTTTCCTCAAGTACTTTGCGAATTTCTTTGCAAATCTCTTGGTCCGATAAACCCTTTAACCTGAAAATAAATAATTAAAAAAATAACAAAAAAGTATAAATGCATGCAATCCACACACACCTACACGCCCATGCCCACACGCACACGCACACACACACACACACACACACACTTAGAAATTAAAGAGTACATTACATGGAAAATGGATCATAGAGTGCATTTAAATGGTTATTATGCTTACCTCCCATGACTGCTGAACCAAGCACTTATGTCACTGCAGCAGGTGCGCATTGTACTTTTTACAACTCCTTGTTACATAGAATGCACTAAGCCAACTGAGAAGCTAAAGAAACGACAAAATCATCATATTGTCGAGTAAGCATCAACAATGAAGTTCATTACACTGGTAACTCAATATCTCAAGTTAAAAATATTGATAAAGCAATAATATTGCTGGTGTTGTACTTTTACAATGGTGCACTTATCAGAAGGTTAAAGTGAACACATGCATCATTTCTTCTTCTAAACAAAGTTAAAGATTAAGTAATGCTCTTATTGTTACATATTTTTTACATTAAGCTACATGATTTTTTTCATAAACAATTTTATTCCTTTTGATATTAAAGAGATTGTGTAAGCTGGCAACTATCATGACTAACAGCATTGTTGGTGCTTTGTTGTTTAAAAAGCATGTTTATCTTCGGGTTTGCTATAAGAAGCAAAATCCAGTAGGTGAACTAGCGTTCATCTATTGGTATTTTTGAAGAGGTGTTGTTATTTGAATTAGCTCACATTACATATAGCAAAATGTTTATTTCGATTAGCATGACGTAGATATAAGAATAATCTTTTGTTCGAAAAGTTTTTTTGCAAAGCAGCTAGAGAAAGTTATGTGAATGGAACACATCAGATTTTTCCATATAAACCACTTCACTTTGACATAACATACCCCAGTGGTGATTTACAATGTCATTGGTAGTTTATAAGAATAAATAGTTTTGCCTGGGGAAAGTAATATGACTGTAACATGTCTATGCTTTTCTGTATCTACCCATCATCTTTACATTTGGAAAGATTTTGTATTTTTTTTTTTTTCCAGGTAAATTGTGGTTTGTTGAGTTATCTCTCCATCAATCTTGAGCGAATCTATTCATTTTTGGAACCTTCTCCTCCTGAGCTAGGGACCAGAACTGTGGTAGCTCCTTCAAGACAAATGATCGAGTGGGTATTGGTACGCACTCAAGGATTTGCATGTCTAATGTGCAATGTGGCTCAAAATTGTGAAGATGCTGCATTCTACATGAAGTGCAGACTGAACCTGGGACATGTATGGGAAATAGCACTGCTCTCTCTTTCAGTTGTTAGCAGAATATGGTAATGAATTAAAGAATTACTAAATTATTTGTTTCCTTAAAATGTTAAATCACATCAACTGACAGATTTATACAGCTGGTAAAATTTTGACAGATTTATACACCTGGTAAGGATTACAGAGTTTTCGGTACAGATGGTTCCACCACACATATGGACATGTGTGTAGCACGCACACATGCGCGCGCGCACACACACACACAAATGGTCTTGCGATCCATACTTGAAAGTGTTGAAAACATTAAGTTGTTCAGATGTGAAAGTTGCCAGATTGCCAAAATGTTGACTTCATCTTGGGATCAGTGGGGTTTTAGCTTCTCAGATCCCTCAGCTACGCTTTGCAGCTTAGGACCCTCCACGTTGGGCTACGCTTTGCGGCTTAGGGCCCTAAATGTTTATAACAGACCAGTAATTAACTACAATGCGACTCTAATGACGAAATAACAAAAGTGACCACATATAGAAGTAATGCCAAGTGGTGGAACCATCGTATACTAATAATGAGTTTTCTCTTAATGCATGAAAATGTACTTGGGTTTAGGTATAATTAATTTTTAGTTTATTTCCACCACCATTAATTAATGTAATTGGTGACGGTTTAAGCTCTTTAGTCTGGTGACAGTTGAGTCATTTCATTTGGCTCTTTCTGGGTGGATTTGTATGTTTGTTGACTGGTGATGATAAAATAAAATGCTAGATTTGGTAAAAGCTTTATCAAATAAACCTTTAAGAGTTATATCCCGTGAGGAAGTTATAGACTGGATTGAGCTTATAAAAGTGTGCCAGTGGCTAAAGAACTGAATGATAAATAGATTACATGAGGTGTGATCCTTAAATTCCAGGATGGTCCCTTAAATGGAAAGAAAATTCCTGATTTAAATTTGGCTGCCATCCCCTTCAAAATATACTGCTGGGCATTTATACACTGCTCCTAGTGCCTCTACCATTTTTGGAATGCACCCTTGAAGCATGTTAAACACTTGCTGTAATTCATGCTAAAACGATGACCCTTCAGCTTCAGTTTTATCTTAGGAAACTAAAGGAGGACCAAATCTGGTGAATATGGGTCGGGGGTGAGGAAGGACAACTATACCCCCACTGCTGAATCCTTGCACTTGACAGTTAGGAGTTAAGTTTGTACATCCACTTAAAACAAATGAAAAGCTTTACCTATTTGACTTTCTGAACCAATCACAAAGAAGCATTTCGGTCGGTTGGTCAGACAATGAAAACGCATCTAGATGCCGCACCGTTGCAATATCTGGCTATTTCCAACCACATGCTCAGTTTGTTAACTCCTTACACGTGCTTTGAGCTATTCTGTACAAGATACGTATTATTTGTTGTTATTTATATTTGTTGATAGTGTTTTGGTGTTTGTTTGTACGTGAGGGAACATAACAAGACTTTCACAATTATAGAGGTGGATAGACTTTTGCTGGGAGATGTGTAGAGGGTGTACATAGTTACATGGAAGAAAAAAGAGAATCATGTTCACAAAATAATACGAAAAGCAAAGGATTTAGACGAAATCATGAGTGAATATGAACCACTAATGATTGTCTTGGTGACGATGACGACGTTGATAATGATGATGGAGACTTGGATGGGATTGAGCTATTAAAATTATAAACCGGTGAAAATCACTTTGTTATACCTTTCTCTCATTGTAACAAGCTATTTTGCATTTTTGTTCAATATTGTCGTAAATACATGATGTATGCTACATGTGTTACAGTATCATTGTTATTTTCATTTAGCATCAATAGTAACAAATTAGTTTCATTATTCATTGGCATTCATTTACTATGTACACTGTTTATATTCGTCGTTACACACGATGGAGACATTTGTAATCAGCTGTTGTTTACTAATTGCTCTGGCAGCGTCGCAAAGGCAGCATAGCCAACCTTACGTGAAACTACCAGAACTGTAAAGTGCAAGTATTCGTTGGCAGGGTATATGTTGTTACAAGCCCAAAACTGGCATGTTGTTAGAGCTCTGAGATTGATGTATTGTAATCTTGGAACATTAAATGTTTCTTTGCCCACAGTTGTGATTGTTTCAATGTTTTCGAGAGTACTGCATGTGTGTGTCTGCCCAGGCCTCTTGTCATCCTTCTGTGACATTCTGCCATTTCTGATATGTGAATGTCACTCAAAACATCTCATGCAATTCATTGTTTCATTCCCATAACCTTGTATCATTCCATGGGTTTTGATTGTCAATTTCCAGAATTTCAAATAGTTTGCTTTTTGTTCCAGTTTCAAGTCCATTGTGATTTTACCAAGGTGAGTGTATATGTCTTAGTATAAACTTGTGTACCAAAATTATCAATGACGATATCACATTTAAACTTTGTGTAGCTTATCTTCAAGGCAATTACTTGATTCCTAACTTCTAGAGATTTTCTTGGCAAACTTTTCCTCTGTTAAAACGTTTTTTATTTTTTCCAGTCTATTGCTTGATCCAGCACTTTTAAATTTTTTGACTATTTTATGAATTGCACTTCTGTTAGGGGAAAGCATTCCAAAAATGGTCTATGACACAGAGATGAAAATTTGTGTTTTATAAAATAGCAACAAATGAAAGAACATTCCTTTGTCCTGTAGTTTATGGGACTATGACTGCACTAATACACAACTGAAAATCACCAAAGAATGTTCTCTACTGCATTTATGAATGCAGATCAAATATAAACGGGAATTATTTTTTTAAATTGATTGCATCAACAAACAAAAATACTCATATACAGATTACTTTTCTACATAGTGTCCTGCCTTCAATATACATTTTCTCCATTGGATTGGCAAGTTTTTGATGTCATCCTTATACAAAGAAGGAGAACGTGTGCAGAGCCAGTTGCGCACAAATTCTTCTACATTTGCATCATCATCAAAGTGCTATTCTCCTAGATCTTGTTTGAGTGGTCCAAACAAATGCTAGTCACAGGGCGATAAATCTGGACTGTAAGGAGGGTGTTCCAGAAGTGGCCAATGCATTTTTTCCAGTTTTTCCCACGTTAAAGTGGCAGTATGTGGCCTCGCATTGTCATGGAGAAGAATGATGTGTCAGATCAGTTGCTGGCATCGCTTTTGCTTCATTGAAAATGCGATCATACTAGGCTGCATTAATTGTCCTTTGTTCGTGAAGAAAATCCACTAGCAAAATGCCCGCAGAGTCCCAGAAAATGGTTGCAAGCACCTTTCTAGCAGATGGGCATGTTCTGACCTTGACCAGACCTGCTGAGTCTCCTCTCTGCCACTCCATGCTTGCTTGCTTTCACTCAGGGGTGTAATGATGCACCCATGTTTCATCACAAGTCACGATGCGATTCAAGAAATCTTCTCCCTCCTCCTCATAGTGATGCAGGTGTCTCTGACAAACTTCCTGGCTTAATGCTTTTTGTTCCTGGTTGAGGAGACGAGGAACCCACCTTGGCAGACAATTTTCTGTAATGAGTTCATCTCGGATGATTGTATGAACACTTCTGTAACTTATTCCTAGGGCAAAAGCAATTTCAGATATTTTTATGTGCCAATCTTCTTCAATAATGTCACAAATGGCAACAATGTTGTCTGCAGTAATGCTTGTCCGCGGTCTCCTTCTACGAGGTTCAATTAGCACAGTTTCTCTTCCCACCACAAAAATTTTATCCCACTCATACATTCGAGTCTTCGAAAGTGTTTCTTCCCCAAACTGTGCGCGGAGCTGTCTCAAAATTTCCGAAGGTTTGGTGCCCTCTTTTGCAAGAAATCTGATGGTGCATTGCGCAACAGACATGTATACCTCTTGCTCACTCAGGGCGTACTGATGCAGCCCCGTTCTCCGCAGTTCGTGCATGCACAAAACCCCCACCAACATATTGACAAAGTCTCTCCTCAAAATTATGACCAACAGCAGCGTTACATTAAAAGTCCCATTTTTTTTCTGCCCTCATATCATATACTGGTGCAAGTCAGAAGTTCATGCCATATGTGATGCAAGAGTTTTGCGCACCCAAGACCCAAGTGCCAATAAGAGCAGGGGTGCTTAATCTGATGGCACCAATCATAAGGTAGAGAATATAGTGCATTCCATCCATAAATTTGATACTGAGATTTCAGTGGATATACATATTTTAGGGTCCTCTGAATAAAAAAAGATATTTTAAGAAAGTCTGTATGTGTGTGTGTGTGTGTGTGTGCACGCGCACAACTTAATTATCCTGCTTTCACACCAAGCCTGTAAGCTTTGAAGATTTATTTGCATTCGTGGAATAATTAATAGTAATATTTGGGCTCATGACTGAATAAATAGTTTATAAGAATAATGGCTGCAGAAAAACATTTATTTTCATATAAATTGTTTTGCATAATACATAATTTTAGGAGAAATGATTCATTTAATATCAATAATTGCACATGTATTTTTTTAAATTAATTTATTTAGTTTCCTGGCTCTTCCCAGTCTACATTCAACAGATGAATATATCATCATGAGTGTTTTACTGCTTTACAGGGCAATTAGCAGATATCTAGCACTTTGTGCTTGTGAATGGTATGAGGAATTGAGATCATTTCTTGATGTCTTGAAACCAGTGGGTGTCTCTTGGCTGCCTCAAGGATACCACCTTCCAGAAAATTTGAAAACTTGGCTCAATTCACCCGTCTTGGACATGGATATAGAGTCTAAACTGTAAGTTAAAAACTAGATTTGTGCTTAACGCCTGAATAGCAAAATGCTGTCTGAAAAGTGCCAAGTAATTTTAGAGGAGAATGCAGGGTTTTAAATTATTGGTAACAAAATGAGTACCAAATGGCACAGACAGCTGAATATTTTTTTCATGTTTAGTAAATGCTTTTGTCTATTGTATAATATGCATTATATGGATGATAATTCTGATCATTATTTTTAAAAAATTAAAAACAAAAGAAAAATTTGAAAATAAAATTAAAAATCCCAAAATAAGCAATAATTAGACATACGGTAGCTTATCAACAAGGTATGATGTGAAGTGAATTATACTTTTAATTTATTACGTAACTAATTTGAGTAAAATATGGACACTATAGTTTCACTTAGTTTTTTCCCGGATGCATTTCAAAGATGTTCATCTTCATCCTCGGTGGGTATTTGACTGGCTTCAGAAGGGGAGGTTATATTTGTAATTTCCTCTGTGCTGCCATCTAGAATCTTAGTGTTTCTGCTGGTGGTATTTCAAAATTCATAACTCTGTGCACATTTTTCCTTATGTGTATCCTTTCCCAAATTGCTAGTTTAGTTGTGGTTTTTACATGTTTAATAAGTTTGATGTCCGGTTTGACGTGATGTGCAGAAGTGATGTGATACTGCAGATTTGTCTGTTTGCTTGAGTTTCATGTTCCTGAGGCATTCTTTCAATCTTGTTTGAAGGTTTCTCTTAGTCCAATGTAAATTTTGGAGCAATCCTCAAAGTTTATTTGGTAAATACCAGATTTTGATTTGTTTGGTATGGTTTCTTTTAATGGATGGTTTAATAGGTTCCTGAGGCTGTATTTGTTTTGAGGTACTAACTCTCTATTATGATCTTGGAACAGCTTTTTGAATTTATTGTGCAACTGTGGGTGGATCATGAATTTACTGTATTTTTGGTTTGGGTTGGTTCCTGTGCTTAGTGTGGTGATATCTTTATTTTGTATTTATTATTTGACGAGCATAAGGGGATACTTATCAGCATGTGATGCAAGATGGCAAGCAAAAATAATTCTGTGCAATTTGTAGATCTAGTGACAAATGTACATCCAAATAATATTGAATCTTGCAGGCAAGCTCTATAGCATCGCCTATCCAGGTGGGGCATTCAACGCGAACATTTAGGTGCTCACATAAGTGAGTGTTTGTGGCATCCTGACGCCAAAAATTGTTTAGCATACCCTTTTCAGGAACTTGTGGAAGACATTAGGCAGGGTACCTTGTGATGTAGAGATTAAGTTTAGGCTCGGTTTAATTAATGAGCGAGTTAAGTGTTAAGTGTACATAGCTAGTAATTTAGGGACAAACAGTATACTTGGTTATATAGTTAGTGCAATAGCAAGTCATAATTTAGTGTTGAACTGTGCAGTCAATGTAATTTACTGACAATAAAAGACTATTGGCTGCCTTGCCTTGTGATTCAAAATGGACATTTTGGCTGCACTGCATCCTTTAGAATGGCTACATGGCATAGTAAGGAAATAAGTAAAGAATTATATAAACCTTAAATTATGTTGAGAAATTGTTTTTCGGCATGAAATTATTGTAAAAGTGATTTTAAATCCATGTTAGACAGTAAAACTTAGAAAAAATATTCCACTAACGTTGGACTTAGAAAAAATTACGCGTCACATATGGGAAAGAAGAGCCAACTTTTTAAAATAATTTTGATTTTCTCAATAATGCTTCTAATGATTTTAATTGAAATGCTATATGTTTAAAATAATTTCATGGCAAATAAGATGTTTATCATGAATTTTCTGGGAATAGCTTCTGAAGTCCTCTTCAATCTAAATGACTTGCATAACTGATAACTTGTAAGAGATAAACAAAATTAAAGAAAAAATGGATCTCGGTAAAGCACACAATTCTCCCCCCCCCCCCCCCAAAGACATTCCTTGTTATTGGTTTAAATGTTCCAATACTTCACATGGGAAATTGTTATTCTTATCATCCTGGTCATAAAGAGAATAGAGTTTCCATATTATAGCGATCAGCTCTCAATTTAGCTTAATTCAGCCAAAAGTTACTGGCAGATTGAGAGACTCATCGTCCTATTCTGTTAAACCATTATATTATTGAATACTAATTGATACTTTATGTTTACAGAAGAGGAGACACTGCTGGCAAGAAGAAAGGAATGGATAAAATATTTACATTAATTGACTTAGAAAATGAAAATAATAATGCTGCTGATGAAGAGTCTAATAATAATACACAATCTAAAGCTATTTCAGAGAATGTAACAGATTTAAGCAATGCAGTAACTGTTACAAAAAAGCACAATTATTTCAATACCGCATTGGAAGATTTAGGAGGTAAGTGGAGAATTACTATGTGTATGCATTTAGGCATAAAGTCTTCTTACATTTCAACATAGGAAATAAGTAGCAGAGCTTAACCACGGTCATTGACATTCTGATTAACTCATTGGAGCCCAAGCCCGAGTATAGCTCGGGCCATGGAAATGTTCACAAGACCCATGGCTAACGCTTATAATGCAATTCCACGACCTTAACTCGGTCTTGGGCTATGCGGCAAAGAACATACATCAGTTATCGTTTAGTTGTCTGATTTGTGCTGTCATCTGTCCTTGCTTTAGTCAACTATTAGGAATTTTAGGAGATTTAATAATATTGGCTGCTCTCGGGTAGTCGTGCCATTTTCTTTGAATGTGGTGATCTGTTTTTTACGTTTGTGCTCTTAAATATTAAAATGCATTTTCCTCGATTTCTGTGAACTGAAGCTGAAATTCAGATTACAGATGAAACTGTGGAAAATTCTGATTCCGAGGGATAGTTTTTTGAACTTTGAATAAATGGAGTGTAAGCAGACTTACGCATTTTTTTTTTAAAAACTCATATTTGATACTTGTAAATTTAAAATAAAATATTAATACGGAAGTTATGACTATTTTCTTACTTGTTGCGAAATCCTTGAATGCCATACTTTTAGATTGGCCCAATACTTTTTGGCAGGTTTAATTGATGTACCATAAATAATAACTCAAAGTAGGCGTAAAAACCGGGTTTCTTGGCACTTCAACTACCGAAACACCCGGGCTTCAATGTGTTAGCCTGAAGTTTGAGAATTAGTATGTACACACCTTTTCTTGTGTGCTTGGCTTCCTAGTCTTCCTTCGATAGGTTTTGTGAACTCTGAAAGCACAGCAGAGTGACAACATTGAATACAGTATACACCTGACATCTAGTGGCTTCACTGCTAAAAGTTTATTCTGTAGATGCCGGAGTTCACAAAAGTGTGCTTGGCCATAGCCTGTAGATTTGTTTTCTTATTGGGTTGGTTGGAAATAAGACCCAATAGGATGGAGTGTATTTTATTTTATTTTTAATGTAGACCTGGCTGGTTATGACATATTCGTTGTTATTGGTTTCAATTTTAAACACAAACTTTCTTCTGTGGGAATTTGTCAATTCCTGCACAGCAACAAACTTTAATCACATAGCAACCAGCTTTTAAAATATTTTGACATCGCTTTAGCCAATGATACTCTCTAATTTCCCTTCTACTTACAAGGAAGCAGGCAATAAGACCATTTCTGCTAATTTGATCTCAACTAGCATGAAGTAGACAGAAGAATAAACTTTTTAACAATAATTTATAATGGAGATGTAGAGAAAGTCATGTTAATGGAACGCTTCAGATTTTTTCATGTAGTTGCTATTAATTTTTTTTCTAGTGGTCATGCAAAGACAAAGCCATCATATAATAATTCTTTTTAAAATCTGACTCACTTTAGCCTACTTATCCTTCTACCTAGAATGAAATATATAATGGAAAGTAATGAATAAAATAATGGATAAGTATAAGATTTTGTAGTTTGTAGAAGAGTGAGTAGAGATTCATGTGAATGCAACACATTAGATTTTTATTATATTTGTTTCAGAACCTGTCAACCTGCAGGATATACAGCTACAAGAAGAGACAGAAGTGAACAGCAGCATTGAAGTTAATCTATCATCAAAGAAGAAGAAGAAAAAGAAAAACAGTGATAAAGTGATGGTGCAAAAACAATCAACAGATTCAAAACTGATACATATCAAACATCTCCAGTCAGCGGTGGATGTCAAAAAATTCTTGCGTAAAGAAGAAAAACTGCGAGAAATGGGAAGCAGTAAATGTGTGACTCAAGATATGGATAAACTTCAGTGGCACATGCTTACAAAAGCACTAAATGACATTCTGAAGAAACTAAAGAAAATAGAGAGTGATACTGATGAATATCAACATCTAATGAAGAAAGCTAGAAAAGAGCTGAAACTGAGGATTCTGTGATATTTATATAAAACTTTATCAACGTAAAAATACCAAATTAAGATGTTTTCAAACAATTTTGTAGAAAAACAAGGAGGAAGACTTTCTGAAACAAAAAGGTAAGGATGTTTGCCTAGTAGATATCACCATATATACTTTATAAAAAGGTCAAAAATTTTGATTTTCTCAAAAATGGCTCTTAACAGTTTTGATTAAAATACCTTATGTTTAAGATATTTTTTGACAAATGAAGTGTATATCTTGAATTTTCTGGGAATAGCCTTTGAAGACTTCTTCATTCTGGATGACTTTTGTATAACTGACAAACTGTAAGAGATGAACAAATCTTATTGCACAAAAAATGTAGATCTCATTAAAATACACAACTTATGTTATATACATTTTTTTTTAGAGTTAACCGTTTTCAAATTGATTTCAATTTTAAGCCACGTAAACTTTTCTCAATCAAATGGGAAGACATCTTTCATCTCGTTTCTTGTTTGTTTAATTCTGGCAAACAAAGCGAATGGAATTTTAACTGCTTCACATAGCGACTGGTTTTTAAAGGACTAGGCTATCACTTTAACCTGTGCATTCCCTTATTTCCTTTCTACTTACAAGGAAACTAATAATAAGACTGATTCTGCTTATGTTTATCTTGATTAGCATAATGTACATAAAAGATTAATCTTTTGAATAAAAGTTTGTTTGCCAAAGTGCAACGGAACATCATGTGAATGAAACACATCAGATTTTATCCCTTCTTCTTACAAGGAACCAAGTAATAAGAAGAATTTCTGCTAATGTTTGTCTCGATTATCATGAAGTGCATAGAAGAATAAGCATTTTAGCAATAATTTGTTACAGAGACTAGAGAAAGTCATTTGAATGCAACATATTAGATTTTTTACCAACAAACACTCATTATTTTGCAACAGTATATTAGCATGCTTTATTTTTATTTGTTTAATTAATAATGTACACAGGTTTAATATAATCTGCGTCAGTAGCCAAGACAGAGCAGATGGCAGAACACAAAACCTTAGGGTGAGAAGTTGCCATTGTATACGCCAAGGTTACTTTCTTTGTTAATATTGCAACATAAAGGCGTTTGTAAGAGCAAGATTTTTAGCGCATTAGAGACATAAGTGACAGAGTATTTTTTAGAGAAACGTCTCTTCCCTAAAAGTTAGCAGCTCGGGACTTTTCAATTATAAAGAGCAGTCACGTGAGTCTAACACAAAGAACTTAAAAATGAATCTCGTGACATTATTTTCGCGCTTCCTTTCAACCAATCGGTAATGAGCTTCAAGATTGGAGATTTTAGGTATACAAGCGATGCGCTTACAAGAAATTAGGCTTCTTTTTCTTCTTGTTGGGCTGCTTGTTACACTTGTGATGCTGTACTCGGCATGCTATAGGTTGTATGTTGTACTTACGAGAATGCGGCAGTATTAGTGTTAGAGGATGTGATATTAATACGCCAAACATAGCAGTTATTGCATAAGTTGATATTTTGTGTAATAGGGAAGTATACAGTAATTACCGATGACCGTCAAAACAAGAACTTAGTAAGCAGAAGAAAATAGCACTATTATTAACATTTCTACATCTTCAACAATTACTATGTCAGGAGTCGCTCGTAGGATTAATGCTTCAACAAGTAACAAAGGTGAATAAAAGCATTAATTCAGTGGAATCTAAAGTGAAGTACTTCTATTTTTGAGTCTACCCAGTCATTCTTTCTCCCCCTTAGTGAGAGTCAAATTCGTGTTCTACATGGATGAGTATAGCCAGCGCACCAGAGAACTACAAAGGGTTATGTACATGTTTATAAAGTATTTCACTGGCGCTAATTCAGACCAACTCCAAGGTACACAAAGGACAGCGACAATTTTTTTCACCATCTGATTACAATCAGAATCTGCTCACAGTTAACTTTTTTCAATGCTTTTGTAACATTTCTGCCGTATACTTTCTTATCAAAGTTCCGTACAGTAACGAGTACTGTTCACCATGAATTTGCCGTCAAAACTCACTCAAATGTTGTATGTGATGCATTCCAAGTGAATACTGAAATCTAGGTCATGTGACAGGAAATTTCCAGAATCAGTTGCACGTGCAAAATCACTGCATGTGTCACAAATTCAGGTGTAACAATGCAGGCTTTGATGTCAAAGAATCTTCCGTTAGCACACGTATGTACTCGCACAGATGTAACAATCACAGCTTTGACTTCAAAAAAACTTCATGCCAGAACAAGTGTCCACTCACGCAGGTCCAGTAATGCCTGCTAGCAATTAGCTATGACTTATAAAGCAAGCAATACACACATTTTCAGTGATTATGGCTGTAGGGTGCAGTTTCAATATGTTAAGTAAAAAGAGTCAAAGTTGATATTACCCTAGTTGAATTTCCTTTCTTTGGTATGCCTCCATTTGCCCAAAGTCATTCTGTAGATATTATTAGAACCAATTGAAAAATTCAATGCCATAGCTGGGATTTGAACACTGTTCCTCTGCTCTCCGTGCGGTTAAGGGAGTACCATAGGTTAAAGTGATAATCAAAAGCTGGTTGCTATGTGACTGAAGTTCCTTTGTTTGTATGGACAGGAGTGGACAAATTCCTGTATGTGAAAAATAAATTTTTCAAAGGTGAAACCAAAAATAAGAAATATCTCAAAAACGATCAACTCCATGAAAAAAATGTATATGGCATAAATTGTGTGTTTTATTGTGCTCTACATTTTTTGTGTGGTAAGTTTTATCCATCTCTTACGGTTTAGCAGTTATGCAAAATTCTCTAAAATTCACCCTGAATAAAGTGGTATTCAGAGGCTATTCCCAGAAAATTCAAGATATACATTTTATTTGGAATGTAAATATCTTAAAATATAAGAGATTTTAATCAAAATTGTTAGAGCCATTTTGAGAAAATAAAGCTTTTGGAAAAAGTTGTATGTAAAGGGTTGTTGGGGGTGGGGGGATTTTTTTTGAAAATCTTCATGTCGCATCCTTGGAAGATACCAGACTTAAATACCAAGTTTGGTATTCAACAGACCTTTCTCAAAAAATGCTTTTTTGTTTTATTCAGGGGGACCCAAAACAGTATTTCTGGTGAAATCTCGGTATCAAATTTTTGGGTGCATTATAATACCTTCTCTATACACTATGTACATAGTACGTGCAGAGAAAGTAAAAATCTGTGGGAAGGCTTTGGTAATGTGTCTCAAATGCACCCATACAACAGTTCTGTCAGGAATGGGGAAAGTGGGGCATTAATTGATTCAATTTGATTATGCTTTCACTGTAAGCAGCTTCAAATTACACAACTTAGAGTGTGTTTCATTTCAGAAGACTACTTTAATGCGACTTACCATCGTAGTACTTAGTACCTGGGTAATATTAACTATGTTCATGCCAACATACAGGCTATTTTTATTATAATTTATATAAAAGAGAGGAGCATTACCATTATAATAAACATTCTGTAGACAAGCATGTCACTATATCAAATAAAAAGAAGTATTTTAGACCATGGAGTACCATAATTAAATTTAAATGTAATGAGTCACCTTTTTATATTTTTTGCTCTAACTTTGCCTTTGTTTTGGAAGACCAGTTTCGGGGTACTTTAACCCTATCTTCAGTTCTGGGGATGACTGATGCTACATGCAACAGGTGGTTGTGTTGCCCTCTACTCTTGTCAACAGGATGACATCATCAATGGCAGGGACCTCAAAATTCATAAGAAAGTCTTTTTCTTTCGTGATAGAGATATTTTCCCAAATTTGTAGTTCAAAAGGTTTCTTTATGCATTTAATTAACTCTATTTCTTCCTTTATGTTATGATTTTTAGACCAAAAATGATGTGCTACTGCAGATTTGTCTACATGCTTGTACCTAATGCTTCTCAAGTGTTCTTTCATCCTGATGAAAGGAAGAAACAGAGTTAATTAAATGTGTAAAGAAACCTTTGGAACTACAAATTTAGGAAAATATCTTTATCACCATAGAAGAAGAGACTTATGAATTTTGAGGTCCCCGCTGTTGATGACATCATTCTGTTGGCAAGAGTAGAGGACAACACAACCACCTGTTGCATGTAGCATCAGTCATCCCCAGAACTGAAGATAGGGTTAAAGTACCCTGAAACTGGTCTTCCAAAACGAAGGCAAAGTTGTAGCAAAAAATGTAAAAAGGTGACTCATTACATTTAAATTTAATAAGCATGCCACATTCAAGCAAAGTTGCAGCTTGGCAGAACCTGGTACTCATAATTTTGATTATGCTGACCCACTAAAAGACATACAGCTGAAGTTGTGCTGTAACAGGCCCAGTTGGTGCTCCTCTCACAGTTTACTACCGATAATTTGGACAATTTTCACTTGTCATTTGTACTTTCTTTACATGTGGCACAAACAGTTATGAGTCAATCTTTATACAACTTTTAATTTGGCAAGTGGATTAATTACACTAAACAACATTATTTGGGACTTTTGCGGGAACAAGTTTAGAGGGATAGTTTCCTTCATTTTCAGCCGGACATTGATTAATTCCTTGTGGTGAAGCTGGCAATGTTGGTAGTGCTGTCTCCTTTGGCGGTGGTTCAATGAACTCGCTAAACACATCCTTCTGCGGAATGTCAAAATTGAAAACTCTGTTCCTATTTTTACTTTCTTTCCTCGTACTATGTACATAGTGTATAGAGAAGGTATTGCACTCCACCCAAAATTCGATACAGACGAGATTTCACTGGAAATATATGTTTCAGGGTCCCCTGTATAAAAAAAAAAAGCATTTTCGAAAAAGGTCTCTGTGTGTATGTGTCCATGTCCATTTGTCTGTGAACACGTTAACTCAAAAATGAAAAGTCGGTAAAATACCAAACTTGGTATTTAAGTTTAGTATCTTCCAGGGAAGTGACACAAAGATTTTGAGAAAAATCCCCCTACCCCACACTACCCTTTACATGGAACTTTTTTCGAAAATTTTGATTTTCTCAAAATGGTTCTAACGATTTTGATTAAAATATCTTATAGTAAAGATAATTTACCTGTTATTTTGAACTTTCTGGGAATAGCCTCTGAAGACTTCTTTATTCTGGATGAATTTTACGCAATTTTGCATAACTGCTAAACTGTAAGAGATGGACAAAAACTTACCACACAAAAGATGTAGAGCATGTTAAAATACACAATTCATGTTATTTTTTTCGTGGAGTTGATCATTTTTGCGATATTCCTTATTATTGGTGCTTTGAAAAACTTGTACTTTTCTCATACAGGAATTTGCCAACTCCTGTCCATACAAAGAAAGGAACTTCAGACACAGCAACTAGCTTTTGACTATCACTTTAGCCTATAGCACTCCCTTATTTCACTTCTACTTACAAGGAAGCAAGTAATAACACTATCACTGCTAATTTTTTCTCGATTAGCATGAAGTAAATAGAAGCATAAGCTTTTTAACAATAACCTATTGTAGAGATGTAGAGAAAGTCATGTGAATGGAACACATAAGATTTTTTAAAATGGAGATGTATTCCCATGTGGCCAGCTCATGATTTCTTGTTATGTCTTTTAGAAGTTTTGGTTCTGAATTTATATTGTGTGTGTGTTTTTTTTTTTTTTTTTTTTTTTTTTTTTTTTTTTTTCCAAAAGTGGCTGGCAACTGCTGATTATTCCGATTGTATTTTACTTATGTTACTGAAGTGTTCTTTGTATATTGTTTCTAAATTTCTTTTTGTTTTCAATATATAAATCTGATTGCAATCATTGCATTCCATTTTGTATATACACAATTTTTGCTTTGCTGGGATGACATCCTTGATATTTCTGCCTAATTGATTTTTACTTTCTCTACACGCACTATGTGCATAGTGTTTAGAGAAGGTATTGCACTCCACCAAAAAATTTGATACCAAGATTTCATTGGAAATATATGCTTTAGAGTCCCCTGTATCCAAAAAAAGTATTTTCAGAAAAAGGTCCATGTGTGTGTGTTTGTTTGTCTGTGAACACGATAACTCAGAAACGAAATGTTGGTAAAATACCAAACTTGGTATTTAAGTTTAGTATCTTCCAGGGATGCGACATTGAAGATTTTGAGAAAAATCCCCCCACCCCAAACTACCCTTTACATGGAACTTTTTTCGAAAGTTTTGATTTGCTAAAAAATGGCTGTAACGATTTTTATTAAAATATTGTATATTAAAGATATTTACCTGACAAATAAAATGTATATCTTGAATTTTCTGGGAATAGCCACCGAAGACTACTTTATTCTGGATGAATTTTACGGAATTTTGCATAACTGCTAAACCGTAAGAGATGGACAAAAACTTAACACACAATGTACCACATTAAAACACACAATTTATTTTTTTCTGTGGAGTTGGTCGTTTTTGAGATATCCCTTGTTTTTGGTTTCAGCTTTGAAAAACTTATACTTTTCTTATACAGGAATTTGTCAACTCCTGTCCATACAAACAAAGGAACTTCAGTCATATAGCAACCAGCTTTTGACTATCACTTTAACCTATGGTACTTATTTTGCTTCTACTTACAAGGAAGCAAGTAAATAGAAGCATAAGCTCTTTAATATTTGTTGCAGAGATTTAGAAAAAGTCATGTGAATGGAGCACATCAGATTTTTTTTTTAGAGTTTCTGAGATATTCTGTGTAATTGGTTTCAGTTTTAAGCTGCTTAAACCTTCCTCAAATGGGAAATCATCTTTCTTTTCGTCTCTCTTTTGTTTGACTCCTGGCAAGTAAAGAGAACCAAATTTCAGTTGTTTCACATAACAACCGACTTTTAAAAGACTTGACTATTGCTTTAGCCAGTATATTCCCTCATTTCCCTTTTTACAAAGAAGCAAGTAAAAGACCAATTCTTCTAATGTTTATTTTGATCATGATGTAGATAAAAGAGTAATCTTTTCTTACAAGAAATGTTTGTTTTGGAACAGCTCTCTAGCTGTTGATTGCAAGAAAGAGTGGAACATCAGCATTTTTGTAAACATTTAATTATGAAGTATAAGTAGCACATGTGCTGATAGATTTTCGACAATTAGAGGTTTTGAATTGAATATTTATTTGTAAAACTTCTTTTACATGTTTCTTACTCTAACCTAATCTATGCATGGCACCCAGGCCATTAGCCTTCTGAGTAGCTCTTGTCAGCCTTTCCCTCTTTTATATTAGTGATCTCTCTCCTCCACTCTTCTTCTTTTGCACTCCTTACTTCTCATCTTTTCTTCCTTCCCTGTTAACATTTTAATAGCTACAATTTTCCCCTCCCCAAACCAATGCTAGTTCCTTGCATTCTATCAAATAATGTTTTATACTTTCTTTCTCACCACACATTTCACGTATTCCTCTTTCACTCCCTCTTAGAAATATTGTTCCTGTTCTCATCCAAGCTAGTCCTTTTTCTTGCCTGTTACAGCAATCTACATATGCTTCTTGTTCCCAGTCCTTTTTTTTTTTTAAGCCTGGTTGGTCATATCGGACAATGAATGAAATTGTTGAAATGATCTTGGGGTACATGGAGCTAAAAGTTACTCGACAATCATCTTCTCAGGATAAGGGAAAACCCTGAAAAAAAACCTTATCCGGGTAACTCACCCTAAGTGAGATTCGAACTCACGACCTTTTGAATGTGAGGCAGACACGCTACCACCACACTACCCCAGTCCCTTTTTGTTTATAAAATAGTACCAATTTCTTGTTTTCTAAACTTTCCCATATTTCCTGTCTTTCTATGTCTTCTACCCTGCATTTTACTATTTTACCCACATTACTTTCATTTCTTTCTTGAAGTCTCCATGTATCTCCCATTCCTATTTTCTCCATAATTTTTCCAACTCCTGCCCACCAACTATTTCCGCTCTTAGATTTTTTTGTTGCTTCATACATAGGTTTAAGATTTCTCCATCTTCTTTTACCAAACATTTATACCAAAATTTTATTACTCTCTCCATTATTATTCAATTCCTTCTGTTTCCCCAAGTTCTACCAAGGTAGCTTCTCTTGGCGCTGATCTTGGTAATCCCAATAATTCTGTGCAAAACATTCTATATATGTGATCCACCTTCTTATTTGTCTCTGCCCCCTCAGATTTAATTAAGGTTAACGAATGCCTTTGCTAAAAGATTCATGAGATTGAAGTTAAAATTAAATTGTCATGGAAAATTCTGTGCAATTCTGCTTGATAATACACAAAGTTTGTTTATTTATAAATGTGAACAACCACCTTTTTGGACAAAGGCCGACCAGACCAGAAAATCATAGTATATAAGAGGGTATGAACATAGTTGGTAATATCACCTGTTGGAGGCTCTGTATATAAGTAGTTAAGGACAATAAAGAGAGATGGCGCCACCATGCTAACCAGGGAAAACAGGAGGCATGACAGTTGCAACTATATAAGGTGCACGGACCAGAGGGAAGGCAGTCAAGTCTGAGCTACATGAAAAGCAACATCTCCGTAGCATGGGGGCCTGTCTCATTTTACCTTGATCTCTTGTTCTTATTTATACGACTCTGCCTTTGTACTCCTGGCCGAGGTGACCCATTTTCCAGTAGGTGACCTGTCTGCATTTGAGCTCGTCAAGGTAACCCCTTGTAAAGTGTGTCTCAATGCAGTTCTGTGGAACCTGCTAGGCACGTACATCTGTACGGTCACTACTTCGAGGTAAAGGACAATCCCGCTTGGCATCTCAAGCTCAGTTGCGTGACTCGATAGGTGAAGTACACCACCTGCTACCTACCTTCTGTTCCTCTATAAGGTAGAACCGACTCGCAACCACACAGAATTACTCACCAGCAAGGAGTCCACAACAATAAAATTACCTAGTTTAGCAGCAGCCATGTTTTTCAGTCACTGCATTGTAAATATGACACATGCTTGTCAAATGGAAACAATTGTGAGGGATCTTTAAAATGATAGCATGATATAGTAACAGTATTTTGATACCAAGGCACACTATGTTTCATTGTGATTACTGTAAGCATGGCCTGCTCAGTCTTTCACAATGCATCCCTATAAATTAAAAACAGGTGCCTGTAATGAAATACTATCACTGTAATATTTGATGGTGTGTTACAATTTGTGTAATGTGGCTTTGATTAGCCACTTGACTAGCACACTCTACATGTCTAGGCTAATGAAATATTAAGTGTTCTTATGCATTCTCTTTTAAAAAAGAAATTCTGCTAATCAAGAAAAACATTAGCAGAAATGGTTTAAAAAAAAAAAAAAAAAAAAAAAAAGAGATTGACACATTGTGTGTCTTAAAGAGATCTACATTTTTTTGTGTCATAACTTTTTGTCCTATCTCTTATGGTTTACCAGTTATGCAAAAGTCATTAAGAATGAAGAGAACTTTGAGGCTATTCCTAGAAAAGTGTTCTAATGTGCAGGATTTTGATCCATCAATTTTTTCCTAGTCAGCCAATATAAATTATGTATCTTCCCATCTAGTACAGCTTTCCTCAATTCTGTACATTCCAGCAAGTGTTCTCCATTTAAAATTTTGTCAGCATTGCAGATCTTACATGTATTGTCATTCACAAAACCAAATTTATGTAGATGTTCCGCCAAACAGTCATGTCTAGTGGCTAGTCTGAAGTGAGCAAATGTTTCTTTTCTTGGGACTATTTCTTTTATATTGGAATAATTTTATTAAAAATTTCCTTTTGAATGTTGGAATTTTTGTTCTATATTAATTTTGATATATATATATTTTTTAGTTTTGCATCTAATCTACAAGACTTTATCAGTTTTGAGTGTAGCACTGCACCGTTTTTTGCCAGAAAGTCTGCAGTTTGTTACCAATCACTCCCACATGTGCTGGTATCTACTATAATGTATAATAAGAATAAACGTAATCTATAATAAGATTCCCAGAAAATTCAAGACATACATTTTACTTTTCACATAAATATCTTTAATGTACAGTATTTTAATCAAAATCGTTGGAGCCATTTTGAGAAAATCAGAATTTTCAACATTTTTTCTATGTAGTTTGGGGTGGGAAGATTTTCTGGAAAATATTCATGTAGCATCCTTGGAAGATGTTAAACTTAAATATCAAGTTTGGTATTTAATACATTTTTTATTTTTCAATTATCATGTTCAGACACACCGACCTGTCTCTTAAATTTTTTTTTTTTTTTATGCAGGAGACCCTAAAATAGTAATTTCCAGTGAAATCTCAGTATCAAATTTTTGGGTGGAAATGCAAATCCTTCTCTACCTCTGTACTTTATACAAAGTAGAGAAAGTAAAAGAATTCCTAGAGAAAGTTCTATAAATGTAATACCAATTTTGCTTTCTCTGCTGTGAATTATTTGTATTCAGTCCTAAAATTCAGTGTTGAATTCACCTGCTTAGATGTTCTCAAGCCCCCCCCCCTCCCCCCAAAAGCAAGATATGAAATGCAATAGCCTCTACATAGCCACTTAAAACCCACATTTTACTTACCTGCAAGATAAAACTTATGTTGCCAACTTAACAGCTGCAAATAACACCAGCTATGGCATAATTATAGCTGGCTATCTTCTAGGAATAGTTGCTGGTATTGATGTCAACTGAATAATTAACTTCCAGAAATTTCAAGATTATATTTTATCATGTAATATCTTTAGTATACAGTGTTTTAATCAAAATTGTTAGTCATATTTGAGAAAACAAAAATTTTAAAAATATTTTTCATGTAAAGAGTAATTTGAGGTGGGGGGATTTTTTTGAAAATTTTTGTGTTGCATCCTTGGAAGAAACTAAGCTTAAATACCCAGGCTTGGTATTTAACACATTGAAGTCCAAGCCCCAGCATAGCTCGGGCCATGCGAAATGTTCGTGCTAACACTTTTAATGCAATTCCACGACTTTAACTCGATCTTGGGCTATGCGGCAAAGAATATATATCAGTTTTCATTTAGTTGTCTGATTTGTGCTTCTATCTGTTTTCACTTTAGTCAACTATTAGGAAATTTAGGAGAGTTAGTAATATTGGCTGCTCTCAGGTAGTCGCGCCATTTTCCTTGAAGGTGGTGATCTGTTTGTTATGTTTTGTGTTCCTAAATGTTAAAATGCTGCATTTTCCTTGATTTCTGTGAACTGAAACAAGTTTAGGATAAAAATGATGCTCTGGAAATTTCTGAAACTGAGGGAATGTTTTTCAAACTTTCAATAAGCAGCTTTACGCAGATTTTTTTAAAGTCATATTTGATATTTATTGTAAATTTAAAATAAAATATTAATACGGAAGTTAAGATTATTTTCTTACTTGTTGAGAAATCCTTGAATACCATACTTTTAGACTGTACCGATACTTTTTAGCAGATTTGATTGATGTACTGTAAATAACAACTCAAAATAGGCGTAAAAACCCTGGGTTTCTTGGCCCTTCAACTAAAGAAATGCCTGGGCTTACAATGTATTAACAGACTTTTGTTCACAGACACAAGGACACACACACACACACATTTTTTTAAAAATGCTTCTTCTTTTTTTTTTTTTTTTTTTGTGGATACAGGTGGCCCTAATGTGTATTTCTGGTGAAATCTCAATATAAGACTTTTGGGTGGAATGCAACACCTTCTCTACCTATGTACTGTGTACAAATTGTCCAGCCAGGACCTGTAGATTGGAGGCAAACCACAGAGACAGTCTTTATCTTGTTAAAATTATGTATTTTTCAGGATAGTCTGGATTTGGTTGTACAGATGGTTTTGGGTTTGGGCAACTCATTCTGCACTGGGAGTTATAAACATGTGCTGGAAGAGAGATGATGTGCTACTGCAACCATTTGAGGTTATTTCATGCTAGGTAGGTAAAGTACATTATTGTTCATCACTATACCTAATGGCCAAACTGCAGTATGATGATGTCAGTGAGTAACACATTTCCACCTGATATGTGCATACATCAGAATCTGATAATTATAAAATTAGATTTCTTGTATTCAAGGAGGAAGAATCATGGCCTGTATTACCATCATATAGGATGTAAAAAAAATCCTATACTTACGCCATTTAGTGCGAGCCCGAATAGCAAAATGCTGTTTGAAAAGTGCCAAGCAATTTTAGAGGAGAATGCAGGGTTTTAAATTAGTAGTAATAAAATGAGTACCAAACAGCATAGAGAGCTGAATATTTTTTTTCATTTGTAGTAAACCATTTTGCCTACTGTACAATATGCATCATGTGGATGAGAAGTCTCTTCCATGTTTTTAGAAAATTGAAAACAAAAGAAAAATTTGAAAATAAAATTAAAAATCCTAAAATAATCAGTAATTAGGCACACAAAAGCTTACTACACAGAAAGTCAGGCTAATTAAATTAAAGTACAGATATTTCTTTACTAAAACAGCATCCTGTTTTGGTCTGGTGTTTTATTTTTTAAAATATAATAAATGAATTCATGTAACCTGAAACGGAAAACAATTTGATAAAACAAAAACAAACAAAAAAAACATGCACAAGTACGAAACCACTATTAATGAAAATGGCATAAAGTAATAGGTATAAATGTAATGTAGATTACTGTACAAATAGCAAAATGGTTGATTCACATAGCATTCACCATCTGGTTACACTTCCATAAATCCATTTTGATAAGTACACTGATTATTTGCATTCGTACAAGGTCTGTTTAATCGGATGCATTTTCGTCGCTGAAGCTAGAATATATATCTTCCTCTTTTATGTTGATATCAGAAACTCTTTCATCAAGATCTGAAAATACAAAATCACTCACTTTCTTTTATTACATCGTGAACTGTAGCTTTTATTTTCTCTTCGGTTTGTAACCTTTGGATAGACAACACCATACTTCAACCAGCATAAACAAACACTGCTAGAGAGATTAACTTTGGAGCTAATTTAGCACTTGGAGTGAAGATAAGGTCCTGAAATGCTCCAGAAAACCTTTCTCTATGCTATGACGTAGAAAGTTTCCAGACTTTCTCACTGGAAAGAGTTGAAAGAATGAAAACAGCATCACGATTAGATGGTGATTCGCAATTTTTGCAGAATTTTTGGAGTGATTGGCACTGAAAGGATTAAAGTTTTCATTTTGAAATGCAAGTGTGCTCATTTAGTATAACAGTTGGTAACATGGTCATGCTGTCAGAAGAAGGTATTTCTGGTTTTGTAGTGGCTATATACTTTGTTATTTCTACTCACTAAAATAGAAGATCAATGATTTGTACTCAAAGAAAAGGCAGCTTTGTGCATCCTTTTCTTTTTGTGGAAGTTTGTAAGCAGCGTTGTTATATTCATTTATATGACGAGTCGATTAATTACTCTAAACAACACTTACTTGGGATTTTTGCCAGAACATGTTTCAAAGGATTCCTTGTAGATAAAAAAATAAAACTAGCTAAAAAGAAGAAATTCCTAAAAGAAACAACCACTCTCTCAACAATAGAACAAAATATGAGCTTAATGAAATTCACATACCACTCATGGGCATTTGAAAAGTTTAAAAAAATGTTCAAAGAGTACAACATTCAGTTAGCACCAGTATACCGTCACAGCACAAAACATGAATTAGGCTCAAATCTCAGGCATATACAAAATGGAATGCAAGGATTGTAATCAGATTTATATTGGGAAAACAAAAAGAAATCTAGAAACAAGATCCAAACAACAATTCAGAAATATAAATCAAAAACAATTGGGAAAATCAGTAGTTGCCACCCACTTTTGGACAAAACACCACAATGTACATGCAGAACAAAAACTTCTAAAACACATAGAAGGAAAAATGCGAACACATCTTCATTGTAAAAAATAGAAATAGGGTTTTCAATTTCGGCATCCCACAGAAGGATGTGTTTAGCAAGTTCATTGAACCACCACCAGAGGAGACAGCACTTACAACAATGCCAGCTTCACCACAAGGAATTAGTTGGTGTCAGGTTGAAAATGAAGGAAATTAGTCCTTCGAAACATGTTCTGGCAAAAATCCCAAGTGTTGTTTAGTGTAATTAATCGACTCGTCGTCAAAAAGCTTTGTGTATATTTAACCTCAACGAACAAGTATTATAAATGACCTGTTTATTTATTAGCATGTTGTGTTCACAACAATAACTCAGTGTCCCACTAGATGCTAATGCATTCTTGTAAATAAGCTATTTGTTTGATCTAAGCAAGAGATTTTAATGTAATAGATCTTAGAATCATACAAATAAGCATGGAATTAAGCCTCTTGCTTCAATCATTAATCCTACTACTTCATTAGAATAAAAGAATTATTGGTTCAAGTATTAAACATTAAAATTCTGCATTTTGCTCTAAAATTGCTTGACACTTTCAATAACAAGAAATAAATAAGTAACAGACTACACAACAAATAAAGCAATAAAAAATGAACTATAATGAATAACCTTGTGGTAATGTGACTTCAGTAATGGCATTAAGGTGGCTGACATAACGATGAGCCCGCCCAGGGTGACCAGATTAAATTTTGAGAAAGAACAAAGAGCATCAAAATGTAAGACATCGAAGAAAAATGTAGGACAGTTAAAAACAAATTGAGAAATGGATCATCCTTATTTTGTACATATTATACTTGTTTGCCAAAGTTCGGCATTATAGCACTTTCCACTTTTTCAAAATAGCAACAAACAAAACTTTCTCAAATAGCCTTCTCTCATGCAGGCATACGAAATTAAAATGAATTAGCATCAGTAGTTTAGTTGACAGGGTAACAATTAGTGTTTCGCTAGTGTGATCACATGATACTTTAAAGGCGAGCTGTTAAACCAGATAATGGTAGAACTTGTTAATTGAATACTGGATATATGACAGAAACATGGGAAATTCACAGCAATTTGAAATGCTCAAAATGTAGGACATTTTACAATTTTTTAAAACTCCTCCCAGATCCCGAACAGATGCTTTAATGTACGGGAAATGTTGGATGTCTGGCCACCCACTTGTTTTTCTAACTGCAGTGTTATTTTATAATATAATACAGATTGAGTCGACTAGACACTCTATGGCTTCAGATACCTAAAATTATTCCTGATGTGTTTCACCTTCTGTTGAAGGTATCATCAAAATGCCTTGCTTCTAGGGGTAGAGACATCTGGTGGAGGTTTAGCAAGACCCACAGGAGCCCCCAGAGTTCCAATCAGTCGGCACTTTGATGATGTTTTTTTATGGAATAATTTTAGATGTGTGAAGCCACAGAATGTCTGATCGACTTAATCTTTATTATTTTATAAATTATTACAGTGCTTCACAGTATTAATTCCAACTGCAGTGTTTGTTAGACCACAACTTATGAAAACAGAGGAATATGTCTCATTGAGGTGGAGAATTATAAACTCTTAGGCAGTTGTACTTTTTTTCTCCCTTTTGAACTTGATACTTTAAAACACTGTTTTTCCCCGTTCCTGCACTTTTCATTTTCATACAATTTGCATGATGCTCTGGCCTTATATTTTATCATGTGTCTATAATACATACCTTTCCTGTTGTTAACAACTAATGTATTACCCTAAATTATGCATTCTTACTTTCTCTCCTATTTCTTATATTAAGTAGAAGTTTTGAATTCCACCTTAAAATTTGATGTTGAGATTTAACCAGAAAAACATGTTTTGAGGCTCAGAAAAAAAAGTCTCTAGTCTGTGTGGTACATATGTGAGTGCACTTGTGTATCACAACTCAAAAATACCAAACTTAAGTAATTTTAGTATTTTTTCAAAGATAAACATAAGATTTTCAAACTACTGTTACATAGAAAATTGTTCAAAAGTGATAATGATTTTGATTAAGAAATTTACATGAAAAAATAAAATAATTAATTTGAATTTTTGGGAGTAGCAAACCTTATCCCATTTTTTCCTCTTCTTTTGAGAGGAATGTTACATAATTTTGTATAACTGGTCAACCATAAAAATATGAATAAAAACTTACCACAAAATGGGAGGCTAGCCCCTCAGCTCAGATGGTAGAGCCCCTTACCTGCTGTGCAAGGCATCCAAGCCTGCCTGGGTAGTGTGGTGGTAGTGTGTCTGCCTCACATTCAAAAGGTCCTGACTTCGAATCTTGCTTAGGGTGAGTTACCTGGATAAGGTTTTTTTCAGGGTTTTCCCTAATCCTGAGAAGATGAATGTCAAGTAACTTTAAGCTCCATTTGAGTATCATTTCACCAGTTTCATTCATCGTCTGATGATATGACCAACCAGGTTAAAGGACGTTAAAAAAAAAAACACACAAACCAAGTTCACTTCTCAGGTGGGGCTGGGAATTTTCACTATCCAAGGGTCAATAGTGTCTATATGTACAAAACCCAATAAGAACTGCTATACGGGTTAACACCATCTGAAGCCCAAATTGCAGTTAAAGGCAAAGTGAAAATTAAAAAAAAAGTTTAAAAATCTAGATGTTTTTATAACACTTAATTTACTTAAAATAACTTTTCCTGCGGCATCAGCCATTCCCAAGTTAATCATTATCATTAGTTTAAATTTTTGAGGATATTATTTTTAAAACGTTCCTGCCACTCTTCAATAGTTTCTCATGATACCATGGAAAGAGTAAGGAATTTTAAGATCAGAATATAGAAATATATAGTTTGATTCTGCTTTCTATATCTGCTTTGTACCTACAGTGAAATGTGTGGTCAAATTTTCTCTCCAAGCATTGATGAAAAAGAAGTTGATAGAAGAATAAGCTATCTATAATTGTTTTTTTTTTTTCACTCAAGGACAAACAAGAGTTTGAAAGGTAGAGTCAGACTCAAAATTTTAATTTGAACTTGATCTTCCTATCTCTGTACTGTCTAAGAATAGTTTTACTATCTAGAGAAAGTAATATGAATGTAACAGACTCTTTTCTCAATTACAGAAATTTCCTGAAAGATGCAAACTTAAATATCAAGGCCAAATAAATGATCAAAAGAATCAATATACTGGAAGTGGTACACAGTGAAGCATAATTACACATTGGAAAAATGAGTCTAATTTACACGAATTGCTTCACTAAGTAATTAATTACCTGGACATGTTTCGAAGGCATATGTTGCCTACATCGTCAACAGATTTCATCATTAATTAGTGAAGCAATTCAAGTATAAATTTGATTCATTTTTCCAATGTTTAAATATCAAGTTTGGCATTCAACCAACTTCTCATTTTTGATTTACACTATTCAAGAATATGTAAATAATTATTTTAAAACAGCTCTTTTACTTATCTAGCATGTATGTACAATGTACATAGTAGATAGAAAAGATATTGTACGCCACCCAAAAAAATTGTACTGAAATTTCATCAAAATACATGTTTTGAGACCCATGAATAAAATAAGAAAAGAAAGCTTTTTTCATTTCTTTTTTGCTTTACTCTTGGCCACACAAAGAGAACCAAATTTCTCATAGCAAGAAACTAATTCATGTTTATCTTGATTACCATATATAGATAAAAGAATAATCTTTTGCAACAATAGTTTGTAGAGAAAGTCAAATGGATCACATCAGGTTTTTTTTTTTATTCAGCATCCCTCAAAACATGTATTTCCAGTGGAAGCTCTGTGTTGAAATTTTAGGTGAAATGCAGTATAAGTGAAAATAAAAAATCCTAATTTAAGCAAATAGTAAAGGAACTAAAATGTCTTAATTTGTTGTAGGGATGGAGCAAAACACAAGGTGCAAGAGACAGCTGCAACTTTTAACAGCAAGAAGAAAGGGCAACATGACTTAAATGTGGGAATTCTACTACATGTATAAGTGATGTACAAGCACTGTATAAAATGGAAGTAAAACATAAAATATAAAAAGTAAACATGATTATCAATATAATACAAATTTAATTAGTATCTTATTATTTGAACATTAATTAGATCCTAAAAATAATCTTCCTCAGTGGAGCCTATCCCATTCCACCTGATTAGCCTATCTCAGCCTATCCCATGCAGGCTGGTGTAGCCTATCTCAGCATATCCCATGCAGGCTGGTGTAGCCTATCTCAGCCTATCCCATTCCACCTGATTAGCCTATCTCAGCCTATCCCATGCAGGCTGGTGTAGCCTATCTCAGCATATCCCATTCCCACCTGATGTAGCCTATCTCAGCCTATCCCATGCAGGCTGGTGTAGCCTATCTCAGCCTATCCCATGCAGGCTGGTGTAGCCTATCTCAGCCTATCCCATGCAGGCTGGTGTAGCCTATCTCAGCCTATCCCATTCACCTGATGTAGCCTATCTCAGCCTATCCCATGCAGGCTGGTGTAGCCTATCTCAGCCTATCCCATGCAGGCTGGTGTAGCCTATCTCAGCATATCCCATTCCCACCTGATGTAGCCTATCTCAGCCTATCCCATGCAGGCTGGTGTAGCCTATCTCAGCCTATCCCATGCAGGCTGGTGTAGCCTATCTCAGCCTATCCCATTCAACCTGATTAGCCTATCTCCGCCTATCCCATGCAGGCTGGTGTAGCCTATCTCAGCCTATCACATGCAGGCTGGTGTAGCCTATCTCAGCATATCCCATGCAGGCTGGTGTAGCCTATCTCAGCATATCCCATGCAGGCTGGTGTAGCCTATCTCAGCATATCCCATGCAGGCTGGTGTAGCCTATCTCAGCCTATCCCATGCAGGCTGGTGTAGCCTATCTCAGCATATCCCATTCCCACCTGATGTAGCCTATCTCAGCCTATCCCATGCAGGCTGGTGTAGCCTATCTCAGCCTATCCCATGCAGGCTGGTGTAGCCTATCTCAGCCTATCCCATTCACCTGATGTAGCCTATCTCAGCCTATCCCATGCAGGCTGGTGTAGCCTATCTCAGCCTATCCCATGCAGGCTGGTGTAGCCTATCTCAGCATATCCCATTCCCACCTGATGTAGCCTATCTCAGCCTATCCCATGCAGGCTGGTGTAGCCTATCTCAGCATATCCCATGCAGGCTGGTGTAGCCTATCTCAGCCTATCCCATGCAGGCTGGTGTAGCCTATCTCAGCATATCCCATTCCCACCTGATGTAGCCTATCTCAGCCTATCCCATGCAGGCTGGTGTAGCCTATCTCAGCCTATCCCATGCAGGCTGGTGTAGCCTATCTCAGCCTATCCCATGCAGGCTGGTGTAGCCTATCTCAGCCTATCCCATGCAGGCTGGTGTAGCCTATCTCAGCCTATCCCATTCCACCTGATGTAGCCTATCTCAGCCTATCACATGCAGGCTGGTGTAGCCTATCTCAGCATATCCCATTCCCACCTGATGTAGCCTATCTCAGCCTATCACATGCAGGCTGGTGTAGCCTATCTCAGCCTATCCCATTCCCACCTGATGTAGCCTATCTCAGCCTATCCCATGCAGGCTGGTGTAGCCTATCTCAGCATATCCCATTCCCACCTGATGTAGCCTATCTCAGCATATCCCATGCAGGCTGGTGTAGCCTATCTCAGCATATCCCATTCCCACCTGATGTAGCCTATCTCAGCCTATCCCATGCAGGCTGGTGTAGCCTATCTCAGCCTATCCCATGCAGGCTGGTGTAGCCTATCTCAGCATATCCCATGCAGGCTGGTGTAGCCTATCTCAGCCTATCCCATGCAGGCTGGTGTAGCCTATCTCAGCCTATCCCATGCAGGCTGGTGTAGCCTATCTCAGCCTATCCCATTCACCTGATGTAGCCTATCTCAGCCTATCCCATGCAGGCTGGTGTAGCCTATCTCAGCCTATCCCATGCAGGCTGGTGTAGCCTATCTCAGCATATCCCATTCCCACCTGATGTAGCCTATCTCAGCCTATCCCATGCAGGCTGGTGTAGCCTATCTCAGCATATCCCATGCAGGCTGGTGTAGCCTATCTCAGCATATCCCATGCAGGCTGGTGTAGCCTATCTCAGCCTATCCCATGCAGGCTGGTGTAGCCTATCTCAGCATATCCCATTCCCACCTGATGTAGCCTATCTCAGCCTATCCCATGCAGGCTGGTGTAGCCTATCTCAGCCTATCCCATTCAACCTGATTAGCCTATCTCCGCCTATCCCATGCAGGCTGGTGTAGCCTATCTCAGCCTATCCCATTCCACCTGATGTAGCCTATCTCAGCCTATCCCTTGCAGGCTGGTGTAGCCTATCTCAGCCTATCCTAGCATTTTGTGCCTTTGTTCCATACCTGTTTCACCTGATGTAGCATATCTCAGTCTATCCTAGCAAACATTCTGTGCCTTTGTTCCATACCTGTTTCACCTGATGTAGCATATCTCAGCCTATCCTAGCATACATTCTGTGCCTTTGTTCCATACCTGTTTCACCTGATGTAGCCTATCTCAGCCTATCCTAGCCTTTGTTCCATACCTGTTTCACCTGATGTAGCATATCTCAGCCTATCCTAGCATACATTCTTGCCTTTGTTCCATACCTGTTTCACCTGATGGAGCATATCTCAGTCTATCCTAGCATACATTCTTGCCTTTGTTCCATACCTGTTTCACCTGATGGAGCATATCTCAGCCTATCCTAGCATACATTCTTGCCTTTGTTCCATACCAGTTTCACCTGATGGAGCATATCTCAGCCTATCCTAGCATACATTCTTGCCTTTGTTCCATACCTGTTTCACCTGATGGAGCATATCTCAAGTCTATCCTAGCATACATTCTGTGTTTTTGTTCCATACCTGTTTCACCTGATGTAGCATATCTCAGCCTATCCTAGCATACATTCTTGCCTTTGTTCCATACCTGTTTCACCTGATGGAGCATATCTCAGCCTATCCTAGCATACATGCTGTGCCTTTGTTCCATACCTGTTTCCCCTGATGTAGCATATCTCAGTCTATCCTAGCATTCAGTGCCTTTGTTCCATACCTGTTTCACCTGATGGAGCATATTTCAGTCTATCCTAGCATACATTCTGTGCCTTTGTTCCATACCTGTTTCACCTGATGGAGCATATCTCAGCCTATCCTAGCATACATTCTTGCCTTTGTTCCATACCTGTTTCACCTGATGTAGCCTATCTCAGCCTATCCTAGCATACATTCTGTGCCTTGGTTCCATACCTGTTTCACCTGATGTAGCATATCTCAGCCTATCCTAGCATACATTCTTGCCTTTGTTCCATACCTGTTTCACCTGATGTAGCATATCTCAGCCTATCCTAGCATACATTCTGTGCCTTTGTTCCATACCTGTTTCACCTGATGTAGCATATCTCAGCCTATCCTAGCATACATTCTTGCCTTTGTTCCATACCTGTTTCACCTGATGGAGCACATCTCAGCCTATCCTAGCACACCTGTTTCACCTGATGTAGCATATCTCAGCCTATCCTAGCACACCTGTTTCACCTGATGGAGCATCTCTCAGTCTATCCTAGCATTCAGTGCCTTTGTTCCATACCTGTTTCACCTGATGGAGCATATCTCAGTCTATCCTAGCATTCAGTGCCTTTGTTCCATACCTGTTTCACCTGATGGAGCATATCTCAGCCTATCCTAGCATACATTCTTGCCTTTGTTCCATACCTGTTTCACCTGATGTAGCATATCTCAGCCTATCCTAGCACACCTGTTTCACCTGATGTAGCATATCTCAGCCTATCCTAGCACACCTGTTTCACCTGATGGAGCATATCTCAGTCTATCCTAGCATTCAGTGCCTTTGTTCCATACCTGTTTCACCTGATGGAGCATATCTCAGTCTATCCTAGCATTCAGTGCCTTTGTTCCATACCTGTTTCACCTGATGTAGCATATCTCAGCCTATCCTAGCACACCTGTTTCACCTGATGTAGCATATCTCAGTCTATCCTAGCATTCAGTGCCTTTGTTCCATACCTGTTTCACCTGATGTAGCATATCTCAGCCTATCCTAGCACACCTGTTTCACCTGATGGAGCATATCTCAGTCTATCCTAGCATTCTGTGCCTTTGTTCCATACCTGTTTCACCTGATGGAGCATATCTCAGTCTATCCTAGCATTCAGTGCCTTTGTTCCATACCTGTTTCACCTGATGTAGCATATCTCAGCCTATCCTAGCACACCTGTTTCACCTGATGGAGCATATCTCAGTCTATCCTAGCATTCTGTGCCTTTGTTCCATACCTGTTTCACCTGATGGAGCATATCTCAGTCTATCCGAGCATTCAGTGCCTTTGTTCCATACCTGTTTCACCTGATGGAGCATATCTCAGTCTATCCTAGCATTCAGTGCCTTTGTTCCATACCTGTTTCACCTGATGTAGCATATCTCAGCCTATCCTAGCACACCTGTTTCACCTGATGGAGCATATCTCAGTCTATCCTAGCATTCTGTGCCTTAGTTTCATACCTGTTTCACCTGATGTAGCATATCTCAGCCTATCCTAGCACACCTGTTTCACCTGATGGAGCATATCTCAGTCTATCCTAGCATTCAGTGCCTTTGTTCCATACCTGTTTCACCTGATGTAGCATATCTCAGCCTATCCTAGCACACCTGTTTCACCTGATGGAGCATATCTCAGTCTATCCTAGCATTCTGTGCCTTTGTTTCATACCTGTTTCACCTGATGGAGCATATCTCAGTCTATCCTAGCATTCAGTGCCTTTGTTCCATACCTGTTTCACCTGATGTAGCATATCTCAGCCTATCCTAGCACACCTGTTTCACCTGATGGAGCATATCTCAGTCTATCCTAGCATTCTGTGCCTTTGTTTCGTACAGACCTGGTAGCCAACTGCCCAGACAAGTATTACTTTACATAGTTTTAATTCATGGTTTCTAGGCTCCAAACTTTATAGCAAGAATCCAGTTAACACAGCAGCCATACCGAGCACCAAAAAACTATATTTAAAGTGTATTAATTTATTGAGTTGGTTTTTTAACACTACATCACTTACATTGTTATTATGAGGGACTAGTTTCGAAAGCCTATGCTTTCATTTTCAACCTCACGGGTCCATAGCATAGGCTTTCGAAACTAGTCCTTCATAATAACAATGTAAGTGACGTGTTAAAAAACCAACTCAACAATTTAATACACATATAATTTGACCGTCACTGTTACTAAATTCCTCCAAACATCAATCAATATATTTAAAGTGTTTATAATTTTGACTCACTGTTAAAGGATTCCTCTATTCATCTTGTTTCCATGATATGATCCCAACTCACCACCCATGTCAAGCTCAACCAATCAGAGCAAGACGCGAGGAGGGTAGGGCAAGCACATTCATAAAATTCCTAACAGCTCACAGCCAGAGAGGAATGAAACAAATTCAATCCGAAAATAGTCTATATTATCATCATAAAATGTTTATTTGTAAGATAATACATTTTATAATTATATAACGTAAAAGAATTAGAAACACCTGATAATTAGGAATATTTGTATATAGTGGAGGACTGTTGTAAAGAAATTTCTATCAACATTTGTTAAACGATTTCATTACTGAGTATCAGAAACTTCATACTGCTTAAACAATGACAAAGTGAGAAGGAGCCATATCAGCAAACAGAAGTTATAAGTACAGAGTACTCAACATAGGAGTTAAGTGATTAGGAAAAATTTATAATATGGCGACTTGTAGGGAAGTGTTGGGCTTACCAAGTGCAGTGGCAAAAAAAGTAGCAGAGATGATTGATGATGACAAATGGTGTTTAGGGACGCTTGACTACTGAGGTCATTAGCACCCTTATAAAAAACACAGCTGATTAAAAACCTAGGAGGTGAAAGTTAAAACAAATTGTAAAAAATGGAGCCCAAGGACATACAAAAAGAAATAAAATCAAGTCCTGGCGTCATTGGTCACTGGTAATAAAGTATTTAGAAGCCAATAACAACTGCTCCATTAAGATCTAAAGACTAAATCATTATGGGAAAAGTTATATGGCATAAAAATGTTATAACCTTCTCTCATCAGCAACCACAAAGATAAACTCTAGCAGTAAACGCCACACAGACAGTGCTGCTCCACACTGTAGGCAGGTAGGAGCCAGTTCTTTGCTAAAACAGCTGATGTGTTCCATTCACATGACTTTCTCTACATCTCTGCAACAAATTATTGTTAAAAAGCTTATGCTTATTAAATTAGCAGAAATAGTCTTATTACTTGCTTCCTTGTACTTACAAGGAAATAAGGGAGTAACATAGGTTAAAGTGATAGTCAAAAGCTGGTTGCTATGTGACTGAAGTTCCTTTGTTTGTATGGACAGGAGTTGACAGATTCCTGTATGAGAAAATTATAAGTTTTTTAAAGCTGAAACCAAAAACAAGGAATATCTCGAACGCTACGAAAAAAATGTATATGACATAAAGCGTGTTTTAACGTGCTCTACATTTTTTGTGTGATAAGTTTATGTTCATCTCTTACAGTTTAGCAGTTATGCAAAATTCATCCAGAATAAAGTAGTCTTCTGAGGCTATTCCCAGAAAATTCAAGATATACATTTTATCTGTCGTGTAAATATCTTTAATAAATTATATTTTAATCAAAATCGTTAGAGCCATTTTTGAGAAAATCAAAATGTTCAAAAATGTAAAGGGTAGTTGGGGGTGGGGAGACTTACTTGAAAATCTTAGTGTCGCATCCTTGGAAGATACCAAACCTAAATATCAAGTTTGGCAATAGTTCATGTGCCTAATGCACTTTCCCAATGCTTTTGCCAGTGCTGAAAACAGTGTTGGAACTTAGTGAAAAATTTAACCAAGTCACAGCCTCATACATATAAGATTACTCTGTATCTATATATATATACAAATGAATGACCGAAATGTATGTCCTCACATCACTTCCGAACGACTGCACCAAATTTAACAATTCTATTTTGTTGTGTTCGATATTGTCACATCAGGTTTGTGTAAAAGGCAATGTTTAAAAATCATATGGGAAAGTTTTTTAAGTCTCATAATATGAATCAGCATACAGTGCCAAGGGAACGCAATCGATTAATAGCCACCATATGGCAGTGGTACCATGGTTATTTGTTGCTAAATGCCAGTAGTAGTTGTCTATTTTCCCTCCCCATTCAATGTTAAGGTAACGCTCCAGCAATGGTGCAATGCAGCAGTGAAATTTGAATACATTTTTATGTATTAATTGTCCTTACCTTACTCCTATCGCTTAAATAAAGAAGCAGAGAAGCTTTCCTGGCGTCCCAGAGTAAGTACTTATTCGATTTTGTAACACTACATCACTTACTTTTTTATTTCGGAAAACATGTTTCAGAAGCCATGTGCTTCCATTGTCAATTCCTTTGGTCGACTACCGGCATGTCGACCAAAGGAATTGACAATGGAAGCACATGGCTTCTGAAACATGTTTTCCGAAATAAAAAAGTAAGTGATGTAGTGTTACAAAATCGACTCAACTAAATTTTAATTGTTAAAACACATCACTGTCTCAAAGTCCACCATATATCAGGATAAGTACTTATTCATTTGCCATCTGGCTGAAGTACTGCTCTATTTTTCTCCTCCATTTAAAGCTAAAGGAATGCACCCATTATAGAGTCAATGATAACAGTGAAAATAAAATATATTTCTTATGTATTAACTATCGTTCCCTTGGACACATTTTTTAAATAAAGAAATAAAACTGTACTTGTTTCACGTATAAAGTATATTTTTGTAGTAATTCTTTGAAATGAACACGTTATAAACTATGCAACATAACCAACATTCTTGGAATCTAAAAATGGTGAAAAAATAAGGGATCCAGTTAGTATACTGTTTTAGGTTACTCTACCTATTGCAGATGTTGGTTATTTGAGGTTATATGGAACATGAGCCACCTAAAGGTGATATCATCAGAACATGAAGATACTCCATCACCATCACACTGCAATTGCTGTGCTCTTAATACATTTGATCAAGTAACATTTTGGGTTAAATAGATAAATTTAATTCACAAAAGCTATCATCAAATAAAAGTTATCAATTGTGAGACAGATCTACTTGCTCTTTAGTTATGTCATTGTTAGCCTTAAATATGGCTGTTTTGACATAGAAAAAATAAATTACACAATGGAACAAGACTTGTATTATAACATGAAACATTTTATTGAAGCTACTATAATCATAGGAAAGTTCACAGGTGAGTATGTGCTAAATCCAAGAATACTACTAATGCTAACTGACTTTCCCTTTGAATTTAAGCGTGTTCTGTTTCCGATGCACCTTGCATTTGCAATGACAATAAAACCCAAGGTCAATCGTTAAAAGTGTGTGGAATTAACCTTAAATTGCTGTTTTGCGCATGCACAGTGGTACGTTGCATTCTCGAGTGTCTGCAAACCATCAGTGCTCTGGAAAGAAAAACAAAAAATATTGCACTTTACAAGGTATTACTATTATAATGCCTCGGCTTTCAGAGCGATAACGTGCCCTCCGTTCAGAGGGAATGTGTTAAGTCTTCTAGTTCAGGAAGTTGAAAAAGGACTACTTGAAAGAACACAAATCAATAACATTTGAATAAAATATATATTTAAGTAAAACAATTTAACATTGAAAATAGAATTCCCTTTAAACACTCTTAGTCATCATTAAATCCATCCTTATTTGAATGATTGAGGGTACATACAATTCTGATTTCCGGGCAGGGACCTTTTTCCAAGGTAAACACAAAATATGAATGACAAGTTAAAAAATATGATGAATATATAAGTAAAGAAAATTTAGTATCATAAAGCAAAAGATGCCATTCATAATTTAAGTAATATCATCAAAAATGTTGAGCTTATTTACACTCCTAAAATTTTTCTGTCTTAGAACATCCTATTAAGTAAAACATACTCACTGACTAGCCATTAGCTGATCACGTTGCCTAATTTGGGGAGATTTAAACAGGTTAAGGAAGAAAATTTAAACAATCTATGTTAGTACAAGCACTAAATATACTTTATTTAAAACTTTGGAATGATGATGTTATGCATTTATATTAGATATGCTGCAAAATAAATAGTGTTGCAAAACTATCTTGAAAATGGGCTCTAATTTGGGTAGGTCTTATGGCCATGTTTATGAACCAAACAATCAGATATTTGGCACCTTATCTCTTACTTCTAGAATTAGCACATGCTGTATGTGCCCATTTCACGCATTTTGAGTACTGAGTCCAGTTCTGATACCTGCACTCTGTGTCGTCACGATCATCAATTCAATAATCCTTCATTTCTTGCCATTGCTTTGATGTTTTCCACGCTTTCTAAGTTGTGCATTCCCAACTTTCTTTTAACTGATGCTTATAAGGAGACCAAGTGATCACCTGAGCAGAATCAGTGCAGATCTTCTGGTACCTTTCTAATCTAGAAGGCTGATGTCAGTTGCCATGACAAATCTGCACCTCTGAGTTTGAACAATAGCATTTTCTTCAGATTCCAGTGTTTCAGAAAGAGCAGTTCAGATTCTGTATTTGCAGAGAGGCTTTTTGTTGAGATTCCCACAAAGTTCCTTCGTGTGAATCCTCATTTGCAGATGGAATGTTCTCAGGAGGATGAGCCAGTTCTCCTACAACAACAAATACATGGGGTCAAATTCATAACTCAAACCAACATGAAAGCATTTACACATCCATTTTTACTTTCTCTACATGTACTATGTACATAGTGTATACAGAAGGTATTATATTGCACCCAAAAATTTGATACCAAAATTTCACGAGAAATCCATGTTTTTGGGACTCCTTAAATCCAAAAACAGCATTTCTAAAAAAAAGTTCCGTGTATGTGGTTCTGTGGGCAGCATAGTTCATAAACGAAAATTCTGTTAAACACCAAACTTGATATTTAAGTTCAGTATCTTCCAAGGATACAACACAAAGATTTTTAAGAAAACCCCCCACCCCAACTACCCTTTACAAGGAAATACTATCAAAAATGTCGATTTTCACAAAAATAACTAACATTTTTGATGAAAATATTGTATATTAAAGATATTTACATGACAAATAAAATGTACATCTTGAACTTTCTGGCAATATCCTATGAAGACATCTTTATTCTGAATGAATTTTGCAGAATTTTGAATAACTGATAAACTGTATAGATAGACAAAAACTTTTGTTACACAAAAAATGTAGAGCTAATTTTATTAAAACATACAATTTATGTTATATGCATTTTTTTCCTGGAGTTGACCATTTTTAAGATATTCCTTGTTATTGACTTAAGCTTTAAAATAATACTTTTCTCATACAGGAACTTGTCAATACCTGACCTCACAAAAAATCAGATTTTGTATACCATGCCAACCACATTTTAAAGCATTTGACTGTCAGTTTAGCCTTATTTCGCTTCTACCTATAACAAACTAAGTAATAAAACCATTTCTGGTAATGTTTATCTCGATTAGCATGAAGTGGATAAAAGAATAAGCTCATGAACAATAATTTGTTATACAGATGTAGAGAAAGTCATCTGAATGGAGCACATCAGATTTTTTTAAGTAGTTCTCAGTCATTATCACAATTTTTAAAACATTTGACTATTGCTTTAGCATATTGCATTCCTTTAGTTCCCATCTACTGATAAAGAACTAAGTAATAAGAACATTCTGCTAATACTTATCTTGACTTGCATTGTGTAGAAAGAAAAATAATATTTTCTAAGAAGTTTGTAAATAGCATGTCATTTATGGATGCTCTTTAACTATTCTGGTTCTCAGTGTCCCATTCTATACTGGGTGTGAAAGACTGCTTAATTTTGCTAGGAGGCCTCTCTATCAGGCTTGAGGTTCTTTTGCATGCTATAAATCTATGACATGGGACCATCGGCTTTGCTTCCCTTCCGAAGGAAGCCATGCCAAGGATTTTTACACCTGAAAAAATCCATCATTCTCCACCAGGTTTGAACCCGCGACCTTGGGTATATGAAGTTAGTATGGTAACCATTACACCATGGAGGGCGACTCTAAGAAATTTGTAGAACAGCTAGAAAAATCTTGTGAATGAAATTCATCAGATTTTTTTATACCTATAAATGTAAAAAGAAGCTAGTAACAGTGAAAAATAACACAAATATTAATATAAAAATAATAATTGCAACAAATCTTCACTTATCTTTTGGAATCCTTGCTTGGACTAGTTTCGCAATGATTTCATTGCATTATCAACATATCCTTTTGGTGTCTTTTTTTGATGTTTTTTTTTTTTTTTTTTTTTACATCAAAAAAAGACACCAAAAGGATATGTTGATAATGCAATGAAATCATTGCGAAACTAGTCCAAGCAAGGATTCCAAAAGATAAGTGAAGATTTGTTGCAACTATTATTTTTATATTAATATTTTTTTTATACCTGTTGATGGCGAGGCAAGAAATTTCCAGAAGTAGCTGCATGCGCAAGCCACCATAGGTGTCATACTCATACACAGGTGCAACAACTGAAGCTAAGATGTAAAATACTCATGACTGCACACATGTCCACTCATGCAGTATAACAATGCACAGAAAAAATCAACTATAACTTTTGAAGCAAACTGCCTACACATGTGTGATGATTACAGCCATAAGGAATACTCACAATATTTTTACTTTCTCTATGTACATAGTATATGGAGAAGGTATTACATTGCACCCAAAAATTTCATACCGAGATTTCACTGGAAATACATGTTTTGGGTCACCCTGAATCTAGAAAAAGCATTTTTAGAAAAAGGTTGTGTGGTGTGTGAGTGTACAGCATAGCTCAAAAACGAAAAGACTGTTAAATACGAAACTTGGTATTTAAGTTTGGTATCTTCCAAGGATGTGACACAAAGATTTTCAAGAAAATCCCCCAACTACCCTTTACATGGAATTTTTTTCGAAAATGGTGCCAACGATTTTGATTAAAATATTATATATTAAATATATTAACCTGACAAATGAAATGTATATCTTGAATTTTCTGGGAATAGTCTCTGAAGACTACTTTATTCTGGATGAATTTTACAAAATTTTGCATAACTGCTAAACCATAAGAGATAGACAAAGGTTTGCCACACAAAAAATGTAGAGCACGTTAAAACACACAATTTATGTTATATACAGTTTTTTCGTGGAGTTGATCGTTTTTTAGTTATTCCTTGTTATATTAGTTTCAACTTTGAAAAGCTTTATACTTTTCTCATACAGGAATTTGTCAACTCCTGTCTATACAAACAAAGGAACTTCAGTCACATAGCAACCTGCTTTTGACCTATGGTACTCTCTTATTTCGCTTCCACTTACAAGGAAGCAAGTAATAAGACTAGTTCTACACTTTTTCTCGATTAGAATGAAGTAAACAGAAGCATAATCTTTTTAACAATAATTTGTTGCAGAGATGTAGAGAACGTCATGTGAGTGTAACATATCAGATTTTTAGCTGTTTTATGTATGTTCATGAACATTTTAATGAATAAATTTTAAATAATGAATGGTCATAATATAAGAGGATGCAGTACATAATTAATAGCATTGTGTAGACTGATGTATTAGTTTTAAACTTTACAACATATTACTAACTTAGAAAAATATTTTAATTTTAAAAACAATTTCAGGGAACTTTTAAATTGAAAACTGTTTTTTTTTTTTATTATTATGTTTATGTGTATCCTATCAACATGCCTCATAACAGAGTTATACTACATGGTTTATAAAACCTTTACCGAGTGTGATTTACTTTTATCTCTGTTGTATAAGTCATTTGTTCATTATTCCTCTGAGTGTTATCTTTTCACTATCACTTTTACTGTCTCTATTTCTATTTACAATTTACATATTTACATTATATACCTTAGAACTGTTAAGTTTAATGTCTAATAGTATGTATGTTCATCCTATTACCGGGGTGCATCTATGTTAAAATATTGTATATGTTCATCCTACAGAGTACTTGTTTACAATTTTTTAAAATCCATGCAATTCACATATTGTGTAAAAGACTTCAAGTGTTTTTTACTTTCTCTATACACACTATGTACATAGTGTATAGAGAAGGTATTGCACTCCACCAAAAAATTTGATACCGAGATTTCACCGGAAATATATGTTTTAGGGTCCCCTGTATCCAAAAAAAGTATTTTCAGAAAAAGGTCTGTGTCTGTGTGTATGTGTGTGTCCGTGTGTCTGTGAACACGATAACTCAAAAACAAAAAGTCGGTAAAATACCAAACTTGGTATTTAAGTTTAGTATCTTCCGGGGATGCAACACGAAGATTTTGAGAAAAATCTCCCCACCCCAAACTACCCTTTACATGGAACTTTTTTCGAAAATTTTGATTTTCTAAGAAATGGCTCTAACGATTTTGATTACAATATTGTATATTAAAGATATTTACCTGACAAATAAAACGTATATTTTGAATTTTCTGGGAATAGCCTCTGAAGACTACTTTATTCTGGGTCAATTTTACAGAATTTTGCATAACTGCTAAACTGTAAGAGATGGACAAAACCTTACCACACAACAAATGTAGAGCACTTTAAAACACACAATTTATGTTATATACATTTTTTTCGTGGAGTTGATTGTTTTTTTTAGATATTCCTTGTTTTTGGTTTCAGCTATAAAAAACATACTTTTCTCAAACAGGACTTTGTGAACTCGTGTCCATACAAACAAAGGAACTTCAGTCACATAGCAACCAGCTTGTCACATCACTTTAACCTATGGTACTCCCTTATTTCGCTTCTACTTACAAGGAAGCAAGTAATAAGACTATTTCTGCTAATTTTTTCTCGATTAGCAGGAAGTAAATAGAAGCATAAGCTTTTTAAAATAATTTGTTGCAGAGATGTAGAGAAAGTCATGTGAATGGAACACATCAGATTTTTTATGTCATGCAGTCAATAGGCTAATTTCCTGCACCTTTTGTTGTCTCCTTAAGATATTTTGCTGCAGGTTCAATAGAGAGCATTCCCACATCAGCTGTTCCACCATTTGATCTGCATCACTGCAGGGGCATCCTGGGCTTTTCATGATCCAGAATCTATAATAATATGTTCTTAGTTTGCCGCGTTGAGTTAAAATTATTGAAAGGTTTGGCGAGATTGATATTTTTATTTTCTTCCTTTCTATGTCCAATGGTAAGAACTTTTTGTTGTGTTATTCAGATTTAAATTATCTTTTTAATCTGTTATAGATCTGTTATTATTATTATTATTATTATTATTATTTTTTTTAGCTTAACGTCCTTTAACCTCGTTGGTCATATCGGACGATGAATGAAAGAAATTGGTGAAATGATGCTCAAATGATCTCGGGGTCCATGGAGCTTAAAGTTACTTGACATTCGTCTTCTCAGGATAAGGGAACACCCTAAAAAAGACCTTATTCGGGTAACTCAACCTAAACGAGATTCGAACTGACAACCTTTTGAATGTGAGGCAGACACGCTACCACCACACTACCCAGGTGGGCCGATCTGTTATTATTAATGCTTGTGTTTGTTCTCACAAAACCTATATGTTAAATGGCTAAAAAATAAAATCTATCATGATGATGAATCTTGGTTTACCATATTTGGAAGAAACAATGAAATATTAGAGGGTTTAGAACCCTTCCATAGTCCCAAAGAAATACCTTAAAATGATGTGTCAGTCAACTTTATATAGTGCATCACCAAGTTCTATTTCACAAAGCAAAACAGCTGATGTGTTGCATTCAAATGACTTTCTACTCTTTTGTCTACAAACTGTTTACAAAAGTTTATTCTTCCAAATGAAATTAATTTTATTACACATTTTGTGATATGTTAAAAATACAGTAGGCTAACAGAATAGATTTTTAAAAAGTGTATTCCATTACATGGCTTGAAATTCTACATTCTTTATACAGGGTGGCACACGAAAAACCAGCACTGAGTACCACTGCTCGCCCAACATTTTTAATCGGGCCCTCAAAACATGCATTTCTGGTGAATTCTAGAGATCAATTCTTTGAGTGGAATGGTATATCTTCTATACGTAACATGGTAGAGAAAGCAAAAATCAAGTGTTCATCTGAAATATAACAAACTGGACATTTTCATGAATGCTACAATTTTTCTATTCTTTTTGATTTCACTCCCAATTCTAGCAACCAATGTTATGTTTTACTTGCTAAATAATTGCAGATTCCGGGAATTATTATATTCTGCATAATCCTGAAGGAGTAAGGAAGACATTGTCCTGACAAAAGTCACATTGCTTTCTTTGTAGTGTCATATATAAGACAAAGTATCATCAACCACAATGTATGCAAAGAGCTTTACAAATAGTGCTAAATCTATGATGTCTACTTATGAAAATGTCATCAATCTATGCCATATCAATGTTTTGATCATTTGGCTATGCAGAGTTCATTGGGTTTGCTCTTCACAGATCCATTGGCAATTTTTTGCAGCTTAGGGCCCTCAATCACTTGGCCATGCTCTATGGTTAGGGCCCGTTTGTAACCATTTTCAGTAAAGATATATGATGATTACACACACACACAAATGATCTTAAGAAGTAGTTTAGGTGGTGGATAAAACTTCCACTGGTGATCCATATTTTAGTGTTAAAAACATTACTTTGTTCAGATGTGAAATACATCAAATAGGAAAGGTTTTGACTTCTTGGGATCATTGGGATTATAGCTTCACAGATCCCTCAGCTATGCGTTGTGGCTTAGGGCCCTAAAAGTTTATAAAAGACCAGTAAGTAACTACAAAACAGTTCTAATGAACAAAATAACAAAAGTACTGATTCCAGATCATGTATTCAAGAAATCCCAAGTGCTACAAGCAACAAATAGAAATAATTCATTTTCTTCCATTGGCTGCCTTGAGTGCTGCATACTACCACTATGTTCAGATTGTGAATGTTGGCAACATGCGGAAAGATCAGGAATGAAGAAGCAATGTTCCCATGATGCCTCAGGTGAGACATGCATCATTTTTGTGTGATGTTTGCTGTGTATGAGGTATAGAAGTGCCAAGTGAAAGGTTTTGGTTATAAAACTCACAATAAATAAATGAGTGTTTTTTATGTGTACATTTGGATAATACTACCACAGATGTGTATTTAGGAAGTAAAATTTGGTTACTTAAGTTTTTGTCCATCCATCATGGATTCCTAGTTATATTAAAACTCTAAAAAGCTTAATGAGAATGAAAAAGGGTAATCTTGCAGACCAGGTTACCCTGTCATGACAGATGCTGCTTATGCACAATGCTGAACGCCAACATATGCATTTAAAACACCACTATGCTTATGTAACATTAGGAAATAGTTTGTACTATTGCTCAATGAAATGCACAGGTCAAAACAAAAGTGCACAAAATAATAACCTAGAAACAAAAGGGACATCTAGCTATAGGAGATACAATAATAACAAATATAACAGAAATGAATAATGTACGGAAACGAAATGTTTAACTAAAATAAATATAATTGCCCATACTGACCAAACAAATAGCATAACTTCCCTGTTCTGACGATTTTAAATATATATTCTTTAGATGGTACTGGTTCCAGTTATGTCAACCAAAAGCATTAATAGTTCTGATTTCCATCTTCTTCTTCTTCTTCTTTTTTTTTAACGGTTAAATCACTGCCAAGCAGTAAACAAATGAAATGTAAAAGATACACCTAAACTACGAAACAGAAAGAAAATTTTGTACAAGTAAACATAATCACCCGAAGTAGTTAACAAATACATAGTACATTTTCCCTTATGTGGTTACGATTTTTACTCGCACACACTCATTTTAGATGGCAATGGAGTATTACAAATAATTTTCCAAGTCAATTTATATCATTTCCAAAATTACTCTTTTCTTGCACCTATAAATTTAATGCATTACAAAACATATTAGAACAATCATAGGTGAAAAAAACCGTAATAATAATAATAATAATTATATTAATAATAATTAATATTGTAATCAGCCAGAAGACTTTAATGATACACAGAAAGTGCAGAAGAATTAAACATCCTGAAGAATCGCGCAAAATGACGTCACCGGAACTAGGTAACAACCTCTAAGCATTTAAAATGGTTCCTGAGGATTTGAACATTTTTTTGGGTTATGTTTTAAATCAATGTTGTCTCCCTGAGGTGCACAGTACCCACCATGACAGGGTAACCTGGTCTGCAAGATTACTTGAAAAAGACTTCACAGGCTACTTTCCAATAATTAAGCCATACAACTCTCAAATACATTACCTAGAAAGAAATGTGGACCTCTCATCAAGTAACTCCTGCATCATTTCTTAATCGCCTTCCCAGAATTACAAATGACACAGAAAACCTAAAACAGACATTTTCAATAAGTGGAGAGTTCCAGACTGTTTGATCTTAGTTGGCTAAGCATACCTCATGATAACCTTCCCTTATATGAATCCTTTAAAGTCTGTAAAAAATGGTACTCCAGACATATAAGAAATTACTAAAGTAATTATGCAGAAAACGGGCTGCTCGAAAAATCGAATGAAACTATGTGCAATCGATGGATCTTTTATTTTTGATTACGATTTCGAAGGTTTTATTTGACGGTCAAGCTTGTTTTTTTATTATAAAGAATTTCTTGCGCGTGCTGGAATGGTTGGTATTTTGCGATATGACGGATATTTACCAAATAATTATGTATACACTAGAATTATATAAGTAACAAATGGTTTTATAATGTTCTGAAATATATTTCTCTGCCAACTACCACAATACAAAGTTAGAAACATAAATTTATATGCACATACTGACCTAACCGATTCGAACCTAACCTCGCGCTAAATTTGAAAACCACAGGACCTAGTGGTGTCGCCTACAGAAGCAGATGGAGAGAAAAAAAAAAAAAAAAAACTCATAGAAACATACTTCTCCACCAACTACTATAGTCACACTAGCCGGTGAATTTTTCCTACGGGTTCTCACGATGCGATAATTCTGCCAAGAGCGACACATAACGTTCTTGCACACCAATAGATACAGAGTCTTCCGCTAGTAAGGAAACCAAGCTTTTTCGTTATAAATCCAGTTTTAATGCAAGGATTTCGGCATATATACATTATAAAACTATTCATTATTCATGTAATACTCACTTATATATATTAATTTGGTAAAAAATCAACTTGACCTCCAAATACAACCTTTGATTCATCACGAATACAAGATCAAAGGCACTTTTTCATTCAAGTTTTCGATGGGCCAAAGTTCTGCATAGTAACCAATACTAAATATAACTTAAGCTCAGCTTCCTTTATAAGAATCCTTTAAACTTGCTCTAACCATGTGAAAAAATACTAATAATAACCTAAGCACTTCAGAGAATGCCCGTCACACACATCTCTGAGTTCATTCATCATTCTTGCGTTCATAAAACTTCTTCCATTTTTCCTCTGTTCTTATATATTTCTGCTTCTTTTTAATGTAAGTGCAGTTAATAAACAAGGTAATAAAGTGCATCAAATCACCAAACTATGTCCTTAATTGTTGTTGTTGCTATTGTGCTCAAGTGTTTTGCTGCATGCTGTTCCGAGCACTACCAACCTCAAAACCTACAGAAACTGCAACAAATGCGGGAATCTGAAGGAAGAATTGCCAGTGGGCGCAATAGAGACAAATTTGGCAACATTAGATACTTCTCTATTTTATCGCTCGCCTATGATAGGTAGAGGAAATATTGTATTCTACTAAAAAATGCAATATTCAGACTTTAGTTATGCAGTACTATACTGATGGAATTTAGCTATGGTTTGCCATAGAACTGCCGTTGCCTCCTTGGGCGCGAGTGGGGCGGGGGGGGGGGGCTAGAGAGCTCAAGCTCTTCCCAGATACCCGAAACCATAATATCGAAGCACTTGCGTGTCAATTTTGCTCTATGTAAGACTTTTATACTTACAGGTTTATTTCATTGCTCCTGTTAATAGAGCGATAAAAATTATTATTTTCATTGAAACAGTGTAAAATATTGGGGGATGGTAAGACATTTAGTTGTTCTTTTAGACCAAAATTTAATCCATTCTTTACCATATGCTGGTTGGCAACATCGTTTAAACGCTCGCTGTATTCATTTTACTGTCATACGCAGGGCTACCAGATTGGACTAAAAGTAACTAATTGGGCTACTTTGATGCGGTTGGGCCACTCGGGCCTTTTGAGCTGCTTAAACTTTTATTTGGCTACTTTTGGGTTACCTCTGTACTGAGCAGGTTTTATAACGAGGAATTTTGTTTGAATCTTATAGGCTGGTGAAATACCTGTATTAAGTTAATAATATGAAAAGTGGTTAGGTTTTCTATACTTGATATTCACACTCCAGCGGGGAAGTTCCTGACTTTTTGATTCGGTCTATTATTGAACGATAATATGAAAACTTCACAAATTCACGATAAACACTGCCCCCTACCATTATTATATATTTTAAACGATTAGGATTGGGAGCGACCGCATGTGAGATTTGTGGTGGACAAAGCGGCGCGGGGCGTGTTTTCTCTGGGTTCTCCGATTTCCCTCACCATTGCATTCCACTGGTACTCCATCTTCATTTCATGTATCACCAGTGTCATCGCTTGCGGTGCCACAAGTAATAAAAGCGGGCGTTAAACACTAAAAAAAGGAAAGGAAAAAGAAAGAAATATTATTACTAGACGCTGCCATGGCCGAGTGGTTAGACCACCCGCCTCTCACCAAGGCAGTTTCAATCCCAGGGGACCGTATGTGGGATTTGTGATTGATAAAGCGGTGACTAGGCGTGATTTTCTCTGGTTTCCATCATTCTGCTCCATAATCCACTCTTACCAGGCATCGAAGTGATAATCCTCTCTATTCCTGAGTCCGCCAGCTCCTCAATAGGCATCTAACCCAGCGCTAAATCGGGGGGGGGGGGCGCTTGTAATTGTAAGTCCTCCATACTAGTAGGATAAACAGAGGAAGACGAAGTGTATTATTTTAGTGGAGGAAGGTGATCTCGTTTACATTTTATAAGTTTTTCAAGCGTGCTATATTTTGTGCTACTTTAGCAGGTAGACTAATGTTCGCTACTTTCATACAAAAATAGCAGACCTGATCACACGTTTAGTCACAGGTAAATAACACTAGATAGTTGATAACAGATATCTGTAGTAGTGAAGTAGGTGGGACTCTCCATAGTCTACCGATTAACACACCTGATTGGGTATGGATGCAGACTGGGGAGTTTAACCTCTGTGTATTGTTGTTTGCTTTTGGTCCAATAAATACCTACTTAAATTGTTTATTGATCATGCTCACCTATCAAATCCTTTAATTACAAAGCCAATATAACCTGATCCATCTAGTATCCTCACTTAGATAAATCTAAAAGTAACGAAAGTATGGCTGCCACTAATTCAGCCCCTTCCAAATGCACTTACTGCTTACGCTCCTGGTTGACTTCTGCCAAGTTTTTCCTCTTTTATTTTATTATTATTAATTACTATTTTACCACACTTGGTATTTTAGTTTAGTGTCTTCCAAACTACCATTACATGATTTTTTTTTAAATTTGTTTTTCTCAAAAATGGCTAACGATTTTTATTAAACTACGATATATTAAAGATATTTACATCACAAATAAAATGTATGTCTTGAATTTTCTGGGAATAGCTTCTGAAGACGTGTTCATTCTGGAAGAATTTTGCATAACTGGCAAAGTGTAAGAAATAGACAAAAACTCGCTACAGAGGGAAAAAAATGTAGAACTCGGTAAAATGCACAATTTCTGTCATATACATTTTTATTGTAGAGTTGACCGTTTCCGAGATATTTGTTGTTATTGGTTTCAAAACCACACAACTTTTCTCAATTGGGATCACCTTTCGTTTCATCTATCTTGACTCCAATTGTTCATGTCCTGTGAGATTGCTGTTAGACTAGTTTGGACCTGAAGTATGGTATTTATGGGGACAAGATACTCTGGTTAAGAATAACATTTTTTTGTTTTAGACACTAATAAAACACTTATTATTTCTAGTTTCAGAAAATTTATGCTTTTAGGGACTTAAGAGGATTTTAATCAATTTAAATATTATTTAGATGCTAGTCTGCATTTCTTTAAAGCTGTTATGTAATGTCCCGTTTTAAAACATTTATATCTTTAAATTAAGTTTTCTCAAAACAGCATTTTTGGATACTTATGTTCCTTTTTCTCAGAAAGTATGAGAGCTGGAAAGCAATTTTCAGCACATAGTTGAACTTTCTGAATCACAATTGTGATGTTATAGTATATATTGATCATATAAAGAAAGCAACAACTTTGCCAATTTTGACATTTTTACTTTCTCTACACGCACTATGTACATAGTGTATAGAGAAGGTATTGCACTCCACCCAAAAATTCGATACCGAGATTTCACCGGAAATATATGTTTTAGGGTCCCCTGTATCCAAAAAAAGCATTTTCAGAAAAAGATCCGTGTGTGTGTCCGTGGGTCCTTGTGTCTGTGAACACGATAACTAAAACACGAAAAGTCGGTAAAATACCAAACTTTGTACTTAGGTTTAGTATCTTCCAGCGATGCGACACGAAGATTTTGAGAAAAATCCCCCCCACCCCAAACTACCCTTTACATGGAACTTTTTTCGAAAATTTTGATTTTCTCAAAAATGGCTCTAACGATTTTGATTAAAATATCATATATTAAAGATATTTACCTGACAAATAAAATGTATATCTTGAATTTTCTAGGAATATCCTCTGAAGACCTCTTTGTTCTGGATGAATTTTACGGAAATTTGCATAACTGCTAAACGTAAGAAATGGAGAAAAAGGTACCACACAAAAAATGTAGAGCACGTTAAAACACACAGTTTATGTTATATACATTTTTTTCGCGGAGTTGATCGCTTTTTAGATATTCCTTGTTTTTGTTTTCAGCTTTATTAAAACTTTACTTTTCTCACACAGGAATTTGTCAACTCCTGTCCATACAAACAAAGGAACTTCAATTACATAGCTACCAGCTTTTGACTATTCTTTTAACATATGGTACTGCCTTATTTCGCTTCTACTTACAATGAAACAAGTGATAAGACTATTTCTGCTAATTTTCTCTCAATTAGAGTGAAGTAAATAGAAGCATAAGCTTTTTAACAATAATTTGTTGCAGAGATGTATAGAAAGTAATGTGAATGGAACACATCAGATTTTTTTCGTAGAATTTACTCTTTTTTTTTTTTTTTTTTCCTAGATATTCCTTGTTAGTAGTTTCAGCTTTAAAATACTTATACTTTTCTTATACAGAAATTTGTCAACTCCTGTCCATGCAAACAAAGGAACTTCAATCATATATCAATCAGCTTTTAAAAGAATTGACTATCGATTTAGCTAGTGTATTCCCTTATTTCCCTTCTACTTATTACGGAAGCAAGTAATAAGATCATTTCTTCTAATTTTTTGTTGATTGGCATTAAGTAAAGGAAGAATAAGCTTTTTAACAATAATTAATTGCACAGATGTAGAGAAAGTCAAGTGAATGAACACATCTGATTATTTAGATTGTATTTTGGCCTGTAATATGGAATTGTGGGTGTGTAAATATCCTTTTCGTCTTTATCAACGCCCTCTGGTGCCCTGTAAGCTTTTCAAATCTAACGGTAGGGTTGTAATATGAGAAAGCAGGCTATTGTAAAAGCGAAAACTTCAGACATATTTACATACGTGTAGCAATCTACTTGATGTGTAGTACCACGTTCTCAACCGAAACTTTCCAAAATTGAAATAGATTAGATACTAGAAAGTCATGTATGGGCGTGAAAAGGTTGTGCTAGTGGACAAACCCATTGCACATTCTGACGCAAGTTTATCTGCCGAAACGGAGACACGCTTGTCGAGGCTTATCTAAAATATACAGTTGTTTCCCTCTTGAGTATGTAGAGTATCTTATCATGGGTTTACAGTTGCAGTTTGCGTAGAGAGTCATAATATTGTTCTAGAAGCCTAAAATCGATTTCTCGCCACTCATTATGTTTACTGTTTTCAGAACGATTAAGAAATTGCGCAACCAACGTTGCAAATTTTATTGTAACATTGAATTATGTAAGATATAACCGTACGACTATCATATATATAAAAGAATTAATAGATTGTAATTATTTGGACTGTTTTGATGAAAATAAAAGCATTAAATTACCAACGAATGTGCGAAAAAGTAACAAACTTACAGGAAATTTCCTTGAATCCGATCGCAGCACCGATCTATCTTCAAATATTTCGATACCGCGATTGCAGCGCTGCCTGCTGGATCTAATGTAAATCATGCAACAATTAATAACAAAGAAAAATATATTAATTAATTAAAAGAGCATTATCTATCGGGTCGAATTGTGAATGTAAACCATTCTCGAATCCATTTGAGCACCCACAAAAAAGGTCATAAAAATCGGTCCAACAATGTTAGAGGAGTTCAGTGACATAAACACGAACAGAGGAACTGTATATAAAGATTGATATGCAAAAGAATGTAAATGGAGTTTTATGTGTGGACACTCTTTGACTACTGTGGTTCTCAGCGTCCCATTCTATATTGGGTGTGAAAGACCGCTTAATATTGCTCAGAGGCCTCTCTTATCAGGCTTGAGGTTCTTTTACGTGCCGTATATCTACTTTCCTTCCGAAGGAAGCCATGCTAAGGATTTTTACGCCTGAAAAAAATCCACCGTCTTCTGCCGGGTTTGAACCCGCGACCATTACACCACGGAGGGCGACTAAATCCATATGCAATGTAGATAGTAGAGCTCATTGCGGGCCATTATCTGGGAAGTTGAAACTTCTTACGGTTATTTCTTCATATGTCAGTAAATGTTTGTTTCATGTAAAAATAATATTGACAAATATTTACCCAATAATGCCACTCATGAATATTGCATTAGGAATAGTCAGCAGCTAAGGGTTAACTTGTGCGGAAAAGTAACAGCTAAAAACAGTTTTAATGACTTTGGTACAAAATTATATGATGTACTGCCTCAACATATTAAAAACTTGGACACTAATAATTTTAAAACAACAGTTAAGAGACTTTTATTAGATCTATGATCTAATTATCTATGATCTGTTTTGATGTCAATGAATATTTTGAACCACTAAGTATTAGTACTTTTGACTGTGGTATTGTTGTTTTAAATGCTATTATATTCTTTCCTCATTATGCAATTGACAATGTCTACGCAATGTATATGCTCTCAAACAATGAATTAATTAAATTATTGATTAAGTGATTGATTGATTGATTGATTGATTGACAGTCTCAATTTATTATATATAGGAAAAAAAGAAAACTTCTAAAATACTGTAAAGAATCAAACAAGTTGAAAGACAATAATAAATAACCACCCAATAAAAGCTGTAACGTCATTCAAGTATCTCGGGTCCATAGTAAACAGTAATAACTCTATAGAATAAGAATAATAATAATAAGAAGAAGTGAAAGAAAGGGCAATTCTTGGAAACAAGCATATTTTATGTATAGTAACTTATTTAAAATAAGAACTGAAGCTTTCCTGACGACGTATTAATTCAAAATCTTCTCGGGCTTCTAACCAGGTAAAAACTTCGCTTGATACCAACGTTTCGAAGAAGTGCATCTTCCTCGTCTTCGGGGTGAACGGATGGATTGAGCTTGCGGAGACTGGTAGACAGAGGCACTTCTTCGAAACGTTGGTATCAAGCCAAGTTTTTAGCTGGTTAGAAGCCCGAGAAGATTTTGAGCTAATAACTTATTTTTTCAAATACTTGATACGTAAGTTAATCATTCTGTACACATATATGGTAATATGAGCTAAATTTTAATTCATTAATTGCCTTGCCAACAAGCACTATGAGTACTTACAGTCAGAGCTTGAGAGATCAGTAATACAGCACAATTAGGAAATGATGTAATACTCAAGATATGTGCTACTTCAACTAAAGAATCTATTGCATAAGAAGGCTTTGACCACATCATTTAGATACAGCCTTTCCATTGTTCACATCGAGAATTCATTTTTACTTTCTCTATACTCACAATGTACATAGTGTATAGAGAATGTACTGCACTCCACCAAAAAATACGATACCGAGATTTAACCGAAAATATGTTTTAGGGTCCCCTGTATCCAAAAAAAGTATTTTCAGAAAAAGGTCCGTGTGTGTGTCCGTGTGTCAGTGTGTCCGTGTGCCTGTGAACACGATAACTCAAAAACGAAAAATTGGTGAAATACCAAACTTGGTATTTAAGTTTAGTATCTTCCAGGGGTGCGACACGAAGATTTTGAGAAAAATCCCCCCACCCCAAACTACCCTTTACATGGAACTTTTTTCGAAAATTTCGATTTTCTAAAAAATGGCTCAAACGATTTTGATTAAAATATCGTATATTAAAGTTATTTACCTGATAAAAAAAAAGGTATATTTTGAATTTTCTGGGAATAGCCTCTGAAGACTACTTTATTCTGGATGAATTTTTCATAGCTACTAAACCGTAAGATATGGACAAAATCTTAATCCACACAAAATGTAGAGCACGTTAAAACACACAATTTATGTTATATACATTTTTTTCGTGGAGTTGATCGTTTTTGAGATATTCATTTTTCTTGGTTTCAGCTTTGAAAAACTTATACTTTTCTCATACAGGAATTTGTCAACTCCTGTCCATACAAACAAACAAACTTCAGTCACATAGCAACCAGCTTTTGGCTTTCACTTTAACCTTACTTCGCTTCTACTTACAATAAAGCAAGAAATAAGACCATTTCTGCTAATTTTTCTCGATTAGCATGAAATAAATAAAAGATAAGCTTATTAACAATAATCATTTACAGAGATATAGAGAAAGTCATGTGAATGGAACACATCAGATTTTTAGTTTCTCTATACGCACTATGTACATAGCGCATAGAGAATGTATTGCACTCCACCAAAAAATTCGATACCGAGATTTCACCGGAAATATATGTTTTAGGGTCACCTGTATCCAAAAAAAGTATTTTCAGAAAAAGGTCCATGTGTGTGTGTGTGTGTGTGTGTGTGTGTGTCCGTGTGTCTGTGATCACGATAACTCAAAAACGAAAACTTGGTATTTAAGTTTAGTATCTTTCAGGGATGCGACACGAAGATTGGGGGACCCCCAACTATCCTTTACATAGAACTTTTTTCGAAAATTTTGATTTTCTAAAAAATGGCTATAACGATTTTGATTAAAATATCATATATTAAAGATATTTACCTGACAATTAAAATGTATATTTTGAATTTTCTGGGAATAGTCTCTAAAGACTACTTTATTCTGGATGAATTTTGCATAACTACTAAAGCGTAAGAGATGGACAAAAACTTAACACACAAAAAATGTAGATCACGTTAAAGCACACAATTTTAGTTATATACATTTTTTTCTTGGAGGTGATCGTTTTTGAGATATTCCTTTTTCTTGGTTTCAGCTTTGAAAAGCATACTTTTCTGATAAAGGAATTTGTCAACTCCTGTCCATACAAACAAAGGAACATCAGTCACATAGCAACCAGCTTTTGGCTTTCACTTTAACCTATGGTACTCCCTTATTTCGCTTCTACTTACAATAAAGCAAGAAATAAGACCATTTCTGCTATTTTTTCTCGATTAGCATGAAATAAATAAAAGATATGCTTATTAACAATAATAATTTACAGAGATATAGAGAAAGTCATGTGAGTGGAACACATCAGATTTTTACTTTCTCTATAGGCACTATGTACATAGTGTATAGAGAATGTATTACACTCCACCAAAAAATTCGATAGCGAGATTTCACTTAAAATATGTTTTAGGGTCCCCTTTATCTAAAAAAAATATTTTCGGAAAAAGGACCGCGCGCGCGCGCGCGCGCGTGTGTGTGTGTGTCCGTGTGTCTGTGATCACGATAACTTAAAAACGAAAACTTGGCATTTAAGTTTAGTATCTTTCAGGGATGTGACACGAAGATTGGGAGACTCCCAACTATCCTTTACATGGAACTTTTTTCGAAAATTTTGATTTTCTCAAAAATGGCTCTAAGGATTTTGATTAAAATTTCGTATATTAAACATATTTACCTGACAAATAAAATGTATATCTTGAATTTTCTAGGAATAGCCTCTGAAGAGTAATTTATTCTGGATGAATTTTACGAAATTTTGAATAACTGCTAAACCATAGGAGATAGACAAAAACTTACTACGCAAAAAATGTAGAGCACGGTAAAACACACAATTTATGTTATATACTTTTTTTTCGTGGAGTTCGTCGTTTTTGAGACATTCCTTATTTTTAGTTTCTGCTATGAAAAACTTATATTTTTCTCATACAGGAACTTGTCAACTCTGATCCATATAAACAAAGGAACTTCATTGACATAGCAACTAGCTTTTGACTCTCACTTTAACCTATGGTAATCCCTTATTTCGCTTCTTCTTACAAGGGAGCAAGTAATAAGTCTATTTCTGCTAATTTTTACTTTCTCTATACGCACTATGTACATAGTGTATAGAGAAGGTATTGCACTCCACCAAAAATTCGATACCGAGATTTCACCGGAAATATATGTATTAGGGTCCCCAATATCCTAAAAAAGCATTTTCACAAAAGGTCCGCGCGCGCGCGTGTGTGTGTGTGTCCGTCAACAAAAAAAAACAAAAAAAACAAAAAAAAAACGAAAAGTCGGTAAAATACCAAACTTGGTATTTAAGTTTAGTATCTTCCAGGGATGCGACACGAAGCTTTTGAGAAAAATTTCCCCACCCTCAACTACCCTTTACGTGAAACTTTTTTCGAAAATTTTGATTTTCTCAAAAATGGTTCTAACGATTTTTATTAAAAGTTCGTATATTAAACATATTTACCTGACAAATAAAATGTATATCTAGAATTTTCTGGGAATAACCTCTAAAGAGTGGTTTATTTTGGATGAATTTTACTAAATTTTGAATAACTGCTAAACTGTAAGAGATGGACAAAAACTTACTACACAAAAAATATAGAGCTCGTTAAAACACAAAATTTATGTTATATACATTTTTTTCGTGGAGTTCGTCGTTTTTTAGACATTCCTTATTTTTGGTATCTGCTATGAAAAACTTATATTTTTCTCATACAGGAGCTTGTCAACTCCGATCCATATAAACAAAGGAACTTCATTGACATAGCAACCAGCTTTTGACTATCATTTTAACCTATGGCAGTCCCTTATTTCGCTTCTACTTACAAAGAAGTAAGTAATAAGATAATTTCTGCTATTTTTTCTGATTAGCATTAAGTAAATAGAAGTATAAGCTTTTTAAGAATAATTTGTTGCAGGGATATAGAGAAAGGCATGTGAATGGTACACATTAGATTTTTAAGGCATCAATATTTTCGAAATATTTACTTATTCATATGCGAACTTCACTTGAGATCTTTTAATCAATCAGTCATAAATGAAAGTGAGATCAGAAACGTATCACATTTTATTTGAGACCCCCTGAATCCAAAAATAAAAAACATTTTTAGAAAAATGTCCTTGTCTATAACTTTGAGCAACATAATTAAAAACGAAAAGTCCGTATAATACCAAACTTGGTATTTAAGTTTAGTATCTTCACAGGATGTGACACCAAGATTTTGAGGCAAATCCCCCCAACCGCCAGCTACGCTTTACATAGAATATTTTTCGAAATTTTTATTTTTTTCAAATATGGTTCTAACAATTTTGACTTAAGTACAACATGTTTAAGATATTTTTATGATAAACGAAATGTATATTTTGACTTTTCTGGGATAGCCTCAGAAGAACTCTTCATCCTGGATGACTATTTTACAACTTGTAGACCGTAAGAGATAGACAAAAACTTACTACACAAAACACATAGATGTAGTTAAAACACACAATGGGTGTCATGTACATTCTTTTTGTATAGTTAACTGTTTCCAAGATATTCCTTGTTGTTGAGTTTCAATTTTAAACTACTTAAATTTTTCTGAGACGGGAATTCATCTTTCTTTTCATCTTTTTGTTGTACTACTAGCTACGTAAAGACAACCAAATTTCAATTATTTCACGTAGCGAAACTTTTAAGATTTGACTATCACGGTAGCCTTTATTTCCCTTCTGCTTACAAGAAAGCAGGAAATAAACAATACGGCTGTTAATGTTTATTTTGATTAGCATGATGTAGACAAATGAATAATCTTTTGTAAGAACACTTTTGTTTTATGCAGAACACGTTAAGAAAGTCATTCAAATGGTACACATCAGACTTTTACTTTCTCTACACGTACTATGTACATAGTGTATAGAGAAGGTATTGCACTCCACCCAAAAATTCGATACCGAGATTTCTCCGGAAATATATGTTTTAGGGTCCCCTGGATCCAAAAAGTATTTTCAGAAAAAGGTCCGTGTGTATGTGTGTCCGTGTGTCTGTGAACACGATAACTCAAAAACGAAAAGTCGGTAAAATACCAAACTTGGTATTTAAGTTTAGTATCTTCCAGGGATGCGACACGAAGATTTTGAGAAAAATCCCCCCACTCCAAACTACCCTTAACATGGAACTTTTTTCGAAAATTTTGATTTCTTCTCTCTACTTCGTGCTAATCGAGATAAACATGAGCAGAAATGTTCGTATTGCTTAGTGTCTTATAAGTAGAAGGAAATGAAGGAATACACTAAGGCTAAAGCAATAGCCAAATCTTTTAAAAACTGGTTGCTATGTGATTGAAACTCAGTTATTTTTGCATGGCCAGGAGTAAAGCAAAGGAAACAGTAATGTCAAGTTATGGTTTGAGAAACGTTTTAAAATTGAAACTAATATCTTTAGCTAATAATAATAAAATAATAATAATAATAATAATAATAATAATAATAATAATAATAATAATAAAAAATTGTGTTCAAGAGCAAAGAGGTCTACACTTTTTATGTAAATTTGTTGTCCATCTCTTACGTTTACCAGTATGCAAAAGACATTTAGAATGAAGGGGTCGTTGGAGGCTGTTACCAGAAAATTTCCCTTCTACTTACAAGGGAACAAGTAATGAGTATATATATATATATATATATATATATATATATAATATTTTTTTTTAAACTGGTTGCCATGTGACTGAAATTCATTTCTTTCCATGGCCAGGAGTTGACTCCTTCCCATATTAAGCATTTTAAAACAGAAACCAATAAAAGGAGTATCTCGGAAATTGTAAATCCCACGAAAAAATGTATGGCATAATCTGTGTGTTTTAACGAGATCTACATTTTTTTTTTGTGTCTATCTTTTACAGTTTACCAGTTATACAAAACCATCCAGGATAAAGAGCTATTCCCAAAAAAAATTTATTTGTCATGTAAATACCTTTAATACACGCTATTTTAATCAAAATTAATAGAGGGATTTTTGAGAAAATCAAAAATCTGGAAATTTTTTCCATGTGAAGTGTAGTTTGAGATGCAGCGATTTTTCTCGAATCCTCATGTCGCACCCTTTAAAGGTGCCAAAGTTTAATATCAAGTTCGGTATTAAACGGTCTTTTCGTTTTTGTGCTATACTGATCACAGACAGACAGACAGACACACACATACTGCCTTTTTTCTAAAAATCTTATGTGTTTCATTCACATAACCTTCTCTAGCTGTTCATATACAAACTATTCTTACAAAAAAGTATTCTTTTATCTACTTCATGGTAATTGAGAAAAACATTAGCACAATGGGTCTGTTACTTGCTTCCTTGTAAGAAGAAGGGAAATAAGAGAATACTCTAGGTTAAAGCGGTAGTCAAATCTTTAAAAAAACCGGTTGCCATGCGGATGAAATCCGTTTCTGTGCAGGACCAGGAGTTCAAAACTTTACGTGTGAAAAAATTTCAAGTATTTTAAATCTGAAACAAATAACAAGGAATATCTAAAAAATGGTCAATTCTACGAGAAAAACGTATATGATATAAACTGTGTGTTTTAACGTGATGTAAATTTTTTGTGAAGTAATTTTCTGTCTATCTCTTACGGTTTACGAGTTACGCAAAATTTGTTCAGAATAAAGAGGTCTTTAGAGATTATTCCCAGAAAATTCGAGATATACATTTTATTTACCATATACATATTATTAATATACGGGGTTTTAATCAAAATCGTTAGAGCCATTTTTGAGAAAATCAAAATTTTCGAATTTTTTTCCACTTGGGGTGTTTTTTTTTTTTTTCAAAATCTTTGTGTCACATTCCTGGAAGATACAAAACTTAAATACCAAGTTTGTTATTTTACCGACTTTTCATTTTTGAGTTATAATGTTCACAGACTCACTGACACACGTGTGCACGCACTGACACACATCTTTTTCCGAAAACACTTTTTTTTTGGATACATAAAACGTCTATTTCCGGTGAAGCCTCCGGTATCAAAATTTTGGATGGAATACAATATTTTCTCTATACACTATGTCTGTCTTAGAAAATTCCAAAAGTTTTTATGTTCCATTTATAAAATGTTTTAATGTTCTTGTTATAATATATCTACATTATTTATCTTGTTTTCTTTCACTAGTGTGGCTTGCTTATAGTTATGACTAATTTACTTAATATATTAAATTCATTTGCGTAATAAATATAATCCTAATATACCTTCGGGTGAAATAGGGTTTTATGTACTTGTATATTCAATAAATAAGTAAATAAATGTATTTACAAAACATTAAAGGTCATTATAATAGTTTAGAAAATTTCTTTTAGAACTTCGGTGTCCCCTTAAATCTCAAAAAAAAAAAAAAAGAATCAATTGAAACATTTCAAAAGGCTTTCAAAGCCCATGAAACATCCACAGAAATGGAGTGGGTGATAGAAATGCTTCTAAAGTTTTATTTTATTTAAGTGAACTAAGTTCAAAATTCGATTTCGACTCAATTGCACAAGGGGAGAGAGAAATAAATGCCTTATCTAAAATTGAAATCTTGCACTGCAGCAAGGCACTCCTGAAACGCAAAATAGCGTATAAAACAAATCCAAAACGTGTGCCAACTTTGGAGTCGATTAAGTGAATTGCACCAAGGAAGGGAAACAAGTGGTGCATTGTCCATCAGGTGCCGAACCCCGTATCTGTCAGAAGACCGCGCTCTCGTGAAGTATCGTGGAGATAAATCTCGGCCAGATGTGGCACACCCAGAACTAGTTCTGCAGGAATCTGACACTTTGCCAATCCCCTTGCTTCCTTCGTTCGTTCTAAATAACACAACAAGAAATCGCAATAAATTCAACTTCTTGCATGTACTTGTATATACAAAACGTTCCGTTTTTCTGTCGTGTGCCTTCCATTTATACTTGTACTTCATTTTATTCATTATGGTGTGTTGGGCAGAAAATGAGGATGCACTCAGAAGGTGTTATTTATTTATCATTTATTTGTTTATATTTACTAAGTAAAAATTACACTTTCCTCAGTTACAATATTCATTTAAAGAAAAACGTAACATTAAATCATTTTAGTTATAAAATTCAGAAAAAAAAATCTGATATATTCTATTCACACGACTGCAAAAACATATTATTAAAAAGCTTATGCTTCTATTTCTTATTCTAAAATTAGCAGAAATAGTCTTATTACTTGCTTCCTTGTAAGAAGGGAAATAAGGGAGTACCATAGGTTAAAGTGATAGTCAAAACCTGGTTTGCCAGCTTCGGTAGTGTGGTGGTAGCGCGTCTGCCTCATATTCAACAGGTCGTGAATTCGAATCTCGCTTAGGGCGAGTTACAAGGATAAGGTTTTTGTCGGGGTTTTCCCTTATCCTGAGAAGACGAATGTCGAGTAACTTTAAGCTCCATGGACTCCCAGATCATTTGAGCAACATTTTACCGATTTCATTCATTGTCCGATATATGACCAACCAGGTTAAAGGACGTTAAGCTACAATAAAAAAAAAAAAAAAAAACTATTTGCTTTATGACTGAGGTTCCTTTGTTTGTATTTTAATGGACAAGAGTTGACAAATTTCTGTATGAGAAAAGCATAAGTTTTTTTAAAGCTGAAACCAAAACAAGGAATATCTCTAAAACGATCAACTCCACGAAAAAAAGTATATAGTATAAATTGTGTGTTTTAACGTTTCAAAGTGTTCGAAAAAGTTTCCATGAAATGAGTCCTTTGGGGTAGGGGTATTTGCTAGAAAATCTTCGTGTTATATCCTTGAAAGATACTGAACTTAAATACCAACTTTGCTATTTAACGGGATTTTCATTTTTGAATTATGTTGTTTACATACATAACATAACATACATAGGACTTTTTTTCTAATTTTTACTTTCTCTATACGCACTATGTAAATAGTGTATAGAGAAGGTATTGTACTCCACCCAAAAACTCGATACCGAAATTTCACCGGAAATATATGTTTTAGGGTCCCCTTTAACTAAAAAAAGCATTTTCGGAAAAAGGTCCGTGTGTGTCCGTGTGTCTATGAACACGATAACTGAAAAACGAAAAGTCAGTAAAATACTAAACTTGGTATTTAAGTTAAGTATAATCCAGTGATGCGACACGAAGATTTTGAGAAAAATCCCCCCACCCGCAACTAACCTTTACATGGAACTTTTTTCGAAAATTTTTATTTTGTCAAAAATGGCTCTAACGATTTTGATTAAAATATCGTATATTAAAACTATTTACCTGACAAATAAAATGTGTATTTCGAATTTTCTGGGAATAGCCTCTGAAGAGCACTTTATTCTGGATGAATTTTACGGAATTTTGGATAATTGCTAAACCGTAAGAGATGGACAAAAGCTTACTACACGAAACATGTAGAACATGCTAAAACACGCAATTTATGTTATTTACATTTTTTCGTGGATTTCTACGTTTTTTAGACATTCCTTGTTTTTGGTTTCTGCTTTGAAGAAGTTATACTTTTCTCATACAGGAATTTGTCAACTCCTGTCCTTACAAACAAAGGAACTTCAGTCACACAGCAACCAGCTTTTGACTGTCATTTTAACCTATGGGCTCCCTTATTTCGCTTCTACTTACAAGGAAGCAAGTAATAAGACTATTTATGCTAATTTTTTCTGATTAGCATGAAGTAAATAGAAGTATAAGCTTTTTAAGAATAATTTGTTGCAGGGATATAGAGAAAGTCATGTGAATGTAACACATCAGATTTTTTTCTTTTGAGTCAGAGAACCTCAAAACATATTCCTACACTGATTTATTGGGTGCAATGCAATACCTTCTCTACCTACTATGTACGAAGTAAGTTGTTTTGAAGATCTTAGTTGGCATGAAAGTGCTGCCCGCCTAGCCACGTCTTCAGTTCAGGGAAAAGGTGAAAGTCGCTGTAGTATGTACGAAGATCTTCAAAACAACGTCAAAGATCATTTGAAATCATTGGCGGCAACATTTTTGAAGCGGGTATTGCAAATTTGTGCACAGGTTATTTGTGATAATTGTCTCAATTTTGTCGGTGATTATGTGGAAAAGTAACCATAAGTGTACAAAACTTTTAGTAGTAAAATAATTGTTTTTTATGAACTTGTCTTTTATTTATAGGCTATCGGAGGTTGAAAAAAAAAAGGCCCCCCATATATTCCAAACCCTAATATTAGAACGGCCGGTGTTTGAACCCGGGACCACAGAGCTACCGACATTACGCTGAATTTAGAGAACAGGTAGTAGCAGTTTCTACAGCACAAGTGTTGGCAATATGTTGTTTTCAAGTTTGAAAAACCGGCTTACGTGGAAAACAAATTGCCTCTAAAAGGGTTAGAAATCTTGTAGTATTTCTGTTTACGTATATTTGCATTTATAACTGTCATACTTGAAAGATGCTGAACGTTTGGTATACAACGAACTTTTCGTTTTTGAGCTGTTCTGTTTATAGACACACAGTCTGTGTTCTAAAAATGCAGTTTTTGAACTCAAGAGACCTCAAAACCTATATTTCCGGTGAAATCTCAACATCGATATTTTGAGTGGAATGCAATATCTTCTCTAGCAACTATGTGACCAGTAGGTTGCAGAGAAAGTAAAAATAATATGTTTTTGAAAATGTTGTACCACAATAAACACATTGATATATTTAAACGGTTGGAAGCTAAAACATCTGATGTGTTCCATTCACATGACCTTCTCTACATCGCTGTAACAAATTGTTGTTAAAAACATATTCTTCTATCTACTTTATGAGAATCGAGATAAACATTAGCAGAAATTCTCTTATTACTTGCTTCCTTGTAGGTAAGTAGGAGAGAAATAAGGGAATACACTCGACAGTCAAATCTTTTAAAAGCTGGTTGTCATGAGGATGAAATCTGTTTCTATGCCGGACCGGTTTACAACTTTCCGTGTGAGAAAAGTTTTAAGTATTTTATATCTGAAACAAATTACAAGGAATATCTCAGCAATGGTCAATTCAACGAAAAAAAAAAGGTATATGACATACATTGTGTGTCTACGATCTTTTCGTTTTTGAGCTATGCTGTCCACAGATGCACACTCAGGGGGTCCAAAGACATATATTTCCGATGAAATCTCGACATCGAATTTTTGGGTGGAATACAATACCTTCTCTATTTACTATGTATATTGTATATACGGGGCTAGAGAAAGTAAAAACAACAACCGCCATTGCACTCATGGTCTGCTATTATTCCATCTACCGGTTCGTTGTAAACTATATGGTGTTAGCTGACATTGCGGGCTGCGTGTGTAGTTCAGGGCAAGAGGGCTAAAGGTAGAAGGGCACTGGGAAAGTAGGGATACATGACGAATGATTATTTGTTTACAAGAAGATACTTGAGTATTCTAAACTTGTTAATAATAATAACAACATAACTCCATGGCACAGCTCACAGAAAGCCTTGGCCTACCGCCCGGCCGCTGCGTCCACCATCTCGGTCCACGACAGACGTCATGGATGGGGTGCAGTATTGGGGGGTCAGACGTGGTCAGCTTCGAACCACCCCCCCCGTCCAGTTAATGCGGTCTTCACGACCTGGAGCCGATACTTTTCCATCAAGTAGCTCCTCAATTGGCCCCCCAGTGACCTCATGAGGCTGAGTGCACCCCAATCCAGGTGTTCCAGTGGGGGAAAAATCTCCACGCCGGTACTGAGAATCGAACCCAGTTCTCCCGCTTGGCAAGCAGCTGCGCTACCACCGCGTTAAGGAGAAGACCCAATAATAATAATAATAATAATAATAATAATAATAATAATAATAATAATAATAATAATAATAATAATAACAATAATAATAATAATAATAATTGTTTTTTCAACACTTTATGACAAGAAGAGTAAACAGAAAATGCAAAGTGACGGGCACATGTGCAGGCCTAGAGTCAATAAAATCCAGGGCAGCTGAACGGTTGAACGAGTTTGCTGTAATTATTTGGTCCAAGGGCCTTAATGAAGTGAGGTCGACTATGTAGGCCGTTGCAATATCGGCCGCTTTAACTGCAGCCGCGGTGTAATGTGATTAGAGAACGGCTCCTAAATTAGCATTCTTTTGTTTAGGACCCAAGCGGGAGCGAAGATAGCCAGCATGTGTAGTTTATCGATTGCATGCAGCCGGGAGTTGACCCTTGACATTTCTGTTGCCACAGTAACCAAGTCTCATATCAGCTGTACCCTTTACATTGTCGCGAATTCTCCGCACCAGGCTGGAAAATGAGCGAGCGAGCGAGCGTATCTTGCAAATAACAATTCCTTCTATTGACTACTAAATTATGTATTTCACCACTTCCAGTACCACCTCTATCGTTATAATACATCTCAACAATTGCTTTACATGACGCTAGAAAATTCGAGTGGAAGTTTAGAACAATATCTTTACTTTCGCTACATGTACTATATACATAAAGTATAGAGAAGGTATTGTATTCCACCCAAAAATTCGATACCGTGATTTCACCGAAAATATACGTTTTGAGATTCCCTGAACCCCCAAAAAAGGTCCGTGTGTATTTGTGTATGTGCGTGTGTGTGGGCAGCGTAGCTCAAAAACGAAAAGACCATTAAATACCAAACTTGGCATTTAAATTCAGTATCTTCCAAGGGTGCGACACGAAGATTTTCAAGAAAATCCCTCCACTACAAACTACGCTTTACATGGAAAAAAATTAGAAATTTTTGATTTTCTCAAAATTGGCTCTAACAATTTTGATTAAAATCCCGCATATTGAGGCTACTTACATGCCAAATAAAATGTATATCTTGAATTTTCTGGGAATAGGCTCTGAAGATAAGTTTATTTCGGGTGAATTTTCCGAAATTTTGCGTAACTGGTAAACCGTAAGAGGTAGACAAAAACTTATTTCACAAAAAATGTAGATCACGATAAAACACACAATTTACATCATATACAATTTCTATGTGGGGTTGGCCGTTTTCGAGATATTTCTTGTTACTGATTTCAGCTTTAAAATACTTAAAACTTTTCTCATACGGGAACCTGTCAACTCCTGGCCACGCAAAGAAACGGAATTTAATCCCAAAGCAACCACATTTTAAAACATTTGTTTGTCGGTTTAGTTTAGTGTATTCTCTTAAGGAACTAAGTAATAAGACCGTTTCTGCTAAATTAAATAGATAGAAGAATAAGCTTAGCAACAATAATTTGTTTCAGAGATGTAGAGAAAGTAAAGCGAATGGAGCACATCAGACTCTGTATTTCAGTTCTATCATTTAATAAATCTCAACAATGACTTTACAGCCCGCCTGGGTGGTAGCGTGTCTGCCTCACATTCAACAGGTCGTGAGCTTGAATCTTGCTTAGGGTGAGTTACCCGGATAAGGTTTTTTCGAGGTTTTCCCTTATCCTCAGAAGACGAACGTCGAGTAACTTTAAGTCCATGGACCCCGAGATCATTTGAGCATCATTTCACCAATTTCATTCATCGCCGGATATGATCAACCAGTTTAAAGGACGTTAAAAAAAGAAAAAAAAATTCTGATATGTTCCATTCACACAACTTTCTCTACATCTCTGCAACAAATTATTGTTAAAAAGCTTATACTTCTATTTACTTCATGCTAACCAAGAAAAAATACCAATATTTGCTTCCTTGTAACTAGAAGCGAAAAAAGGATGTATCATAGGTTAAAGTGATAGTCAAAAGCTGGTTGCTATGTGACTGAAGTTCCTTTGCTTGTATGGACACAAGTTGACAAGTGCCTCTACGAGAAAACTAAGTTTTTCAAGGCTGAAACCAAAAATAAGAAATATCTAAAAAAAAATCGATCAAATCCACGAAAAAAAATGTATATAACATAAACTGTGTGTTTTAATGTGCTCTACAATATTTGTGTGGTAAGTTTCTGTCTATCTCTTACGGTTTGCCAGTTGTATACAATTCCGTAAAATTAGTCCAGAATAAAGTAGTCTTCAGAGGCTATTCCCAGAAAGTTCAAGCTATACGTATTATTTTTCAGGTAAATATCTTTAATATACGATATTTTAATCAAAATCGTTAGAGCCATTATTGCCAAAATCAAAATTTTCGAAAAAGGTTCCATGTAAAGGGTAGTTGGGGATGGGGGGGAATTTCTTGAAAACCATCCTTGGAGGATACCAAGATTAAATACCAAGTTTGGTATTTAACGGTCTTTTCGTTTTTGAGCTATGCTGCCCACACACACACACACACACACACACACACACATAAACACAGACAGACAGACAGACAGACACACACACGAGCATTTTGTTCTAAAATTTTTTTTTTTTTTTTTTTTTGTATTCAGGGTGTCCTAAAATATGTATTTACGGTGAAATCTCGGTATCGAATTTTTGGGTGCATTACAATACCTTCTATATACACCATATATATAATGGCTTTACATATTGCAAGAAAACTCCAATGAAAGTTTACAATACTATTCTTTTGTGTTCCTAATGTGTTTTTTTTCCAAAACAAAACAAGCAAACAAATCTGATGTGTTCCATTCACACGACGTTCTCTACATCTCTGCAACAAATTATTATTATTACTATTATTATTATTATTATTAAAAAGCTTATTCTTCTATTTACTTAATGCTAATTGAGAAAAAATTAGCAGCAAGATTCTTGTTACCTGCTTCCTGGTAAGTAGAAGTGAAAGAAGGGACTACACTAGGTTAAACGATAGTCAAATCTTTTAAAAGCTGGTTGCTATGTGATTAAACTTCCCTTGTTTGTATGGACAGGAGTTGACAAATTCTCGTATGAGAAAAGTATAAGTATTATAAAGTTGAAACTAATGGCAACTACACGAAAAAAAATGTATGTAACATAAATTGTGTGATTTAGCAAGATCTACATTTTATATGCAATAAGATTTTGTCTATCTCTTACGGTTTACCAGTTGTGGAAACTTCCGCAAAATTCATCCAGAATAAACATGTTTTCAGAAGCTATTCCCAGAAAATGGAAGATATACAATGTACTCGTCATATAAATATCTTACATATAAGAGGTTTTAATCAAAATCGTTAGAGCCATTTTGAGAAGATCAAAATTTTCGATATTTTTTCCATGTAAAGGGTAGCTTGGTGTGGGAAGATTTTTCTGAAAGGCTTCATGTCGAATCCCTGGAAGATACTAAACTTAAATACCAAGTTTGGTATTTTACTGACTTTTCGTTTTTCAGTTATCGTGTTCACAGACACATGGACACACACACACACACACACACACACACACACACCTGTTTATACTTTTTTTTTTGGATATAGGGGACCCTAAAACGTATATTTCCGGTGAAATTTTGGTATCGAATTTTTGGGTGGAGTGCAATACCTTCTCTATACTCTATGCACAGAGTAGGTATAGAGAAAGTAAAAATTGACGTGCTTCATTCACTAGACTTTCTCTACCTCTCTGTAACAATTTATTTTTAAAAAGAATATTCTTTATCTACTTCATAGTAATTAAGGTAAACATTAGCAGAAAAAGTCTTTTACTTCTAATATACCCGAGGTGGTTCAAACTCGACGAAGGAGGATGCATTTTTTCGGGAGTAAAACTCCTTAGCATGGCTTCCTTCGGAACAGAAGTAAAACCGTTGGTCCCCTGTCGTAAATTTACTGACTTTTCGTTTTTGAGTTATCGTATTCACAGACACACGAATACACGGACACACACGGACCTTTTTCTGAATTATTTTTTTTTTTTTTTTTTTTTTTTTTGGATACTGGGGACTCTAAAACATATATTTCCGGTGAAATCTCGGTATCGAACTTTTGGATGGAGTGCAATACCTTCTCTATGTACTGCGTACATAGTGCGTATAGAGAAAGTAAAAATCTGATGTGTACCATTCACATGACTTTCTCTATATCCCTGCAACACATTATTCTTAAAAATCTTATACTTCTATTTACTTCATGCTAATCAGTAAAACATTAGCAGAAATAGCCATATTATTACTTGCTTCCTTGTAATTAGAGGTGAAATAAGGGAATACCATAGGTTAAAATGATAATCAAAAGCAAGTTGCTATGTCACTGAAGTTCCTTTGTTTGTATGGACAGCAGTTGACAAATTCTTGTATGAGAAATGTGTTATTCATAGCAGAAACCAAAAATAAGGAATGTCTTAAAAACGACGAACTCCACGAAAAATATGTATATAACATAAATTGTGTGTTTTAACGTGCTCTACATTTTTTTGTGGCAAGTTTTTGTCCATTTCTTACGGTTTAGCAGTTATTCAAAATTCAGTAAAATTCATCCAGAATAAACTACTCTTCAGAGGCTATTCCCAGAAAGTTCAAGATATACATTTTGTCAGCTAAATGTCTTTAATATACGAAATTTTAATCAAAATCGGTAGAGCCATTTTTGAGAAAATCAAAATTTTCGAAAAAACTTCCACGTAAACGGTAGTTTGGGTTGGGGGGATTTTTCTCAAAATCTTCGTGTCGCATCCCTGGAAGATAATAAACTTAGATGCCAAGTTTGGTATTTTACCTACTTTTCGTTTTTGAGTTATCGTGTTCACAGACACACGGACCTTTTTCCGAAAATGCTTTATACTTTCTCCATACGCACTATGTACATAGTGTAATAGAGAAAGTATTGCACTCCACCAAAAATTCGATACCAAGATTTCACCGGAAATATATGTTTTAGGGTCCCCAATATCCAAAAAAAAGTATTTTCACAAAAAGGTCCGTGTGTGTGTGTGTGTGTGTGTGTGTGTGTCTGTGAACACGATAACTCAAAAACGAAAAGTCGGTAAAATACCAAACTTGGTATTTAAGTTTAGTATCTTCCAGGGATGTGACACGAAGCTTTTGAGAAAATTCCCCCCACCCCCAACTACCCTTTACATGGAACTTTTTTCGAAAATTTTGATTTTCTCAAAAATGGCTCTAACGATTTTGAATAAAATTTCGGATATTAAACATATTTACCTGACAAATGAAATGTATATCTTGAATTTTCTGGGATTAGCCTCTGAAGAGTGGTTTATTCTGGATGAATTTTACTAAATTTTGAATGAGTGCTAAACCGTAAGAGATGGACAAAGACTTACTGCACAAAAATTGTAGAGCACTTTAAAGCACACAATTTATGTTAGATACATTTTTTTCGTGGAGTTTGTCGTTTTTGTGACATTCCTTATTTTTGGTTTCTACTATGAAAAACGTATAATTTTCTCACACAGGAACTTGTCTACTCCTATCCACTTCATTGACATAGCAACCAGCTTTTGACTATCACTTTAACCTACGGTTGTCCCTTATTTCGCTTCTATTTACAAGGAAGCGAGTAATAAGACTATTTCTGCTAATTTTTTTGATTAGCATTAAGTAAATAGAAGTATAAGCTTTTTAAGAATTATTTGTTGCAGGGATATGGAGAAAGTCATGTGAATGGTACACATCAGATTTTACTTTCTCCATACGCACTATGTACATAGTGTATAGAGAAAGTATTGCACTCCACCAAAAATTCGATACCGAGATTTCACCGAAAATATATGTTTTAGGGTCCCCAATATCCAAAAAAAGCATTTTCACAAAAAGGTCCGTGTGTATGTGTGTGTGTGTGTGTGTGTGTGACCGTGTGTCCGTGTGTCTGTGAACACGATAACTCAAAAACGAAAAGTCGGTAAAATACCAAACTTGGTATTTAAGTTTAGTATCTTCCAGGGATGTGACACGAAGATTTTGAGAAAAATCCCCCCACTCCCAACTAGCCTTTACATGGAACATTTTTCGAAAAATTTGATTTTCTCAAAAGTGGCTCTAACGATTTTGATTAAAATTTCGGATATTAAACATATTTACCTCACAAATGAAATGTATATCTTGAATTTTCTGGGAATAGCCTCTGAAGAGTGGTTTATTCTGGATGAATTTTACTAAATTTTGAATGAGTGCTAAACCGTAAGAGATGGACAAAGACTTACTCCACAAAAAATGTAGAGCACTTTAAAGCACACTATGTTATATACATTTTTTTTCGTGGAGTTCGTCGTTTTTGTGACATTCCTTAATAAGAATTATTTGTTGCAGGGATATGGAGAAAGTCATGTGATTGGTACACATCAGATTTTTTTTAGATAAAGGGGACCCTAAAACATATATTTCCGGTGAAATCTCGGTATCGAATTTTTGGGTAGAGTGCAATACCTTCTCTATACACTATGTACATGGTGCGCATAGAGTAAGTGAAAAGCTGCAACAAGTATACTGAAATGAAAAGAAAAAAAAACTTTTTAACATAATTTTTTTAAGACTTGTGAATGGAACACATTAGATTTTCATTTTAATTCAGGTGGACTCAAATGGTGTATTTCCTATGAAATATTGGCATCGAATTTTGGAGTGGAAAGCAATACTTCCTATACGTAAGTAGTAAAGAAACACGTGAAGAGCTTCTCGGGTTACAAGCGCGTCACCCTGTAGTTGCGGATTAATCTGCTTGCAGCGTGTTTGTGGAAAAGGTCCCTGGTGTGAGCTGAAGCACAGCAAAATTCCCTTGTTTGTGTGCAAGAATCTCGCACCTTTCTGCGCAAGAGATGAAGATCGTCTTCCGTTCGGATCCAAAACCGAAAATAAAGCGGGGCGTGGTGCGCATAGATCAATCATCCAATCTGATGCTGAATCAACTTGTGCGGCTGCGCGGTCGCCTGCAGACCTTATCGAGTAGGGGATTACAGGGATACGAACTATGACCTTTCCGCATTCGCTTCCGTGCCACAAAAGGAAGCGCTTAGTGCCGACACTAACATGTAAAATGGAAATCAAACGATGAAAGCAAATAAGGCAGTGGTGGTAGAATTTCCATTGCGTGTTTGGAACAGCGCAATAAATATTTATTAGCGTACATCTCAAGACAAGGTAGGGAGATGTATCTGCAGCGAATATCTCTGTCGTTAAAACCTTCGTTTCGTTTCGTAATCGGCTTACGCTCCCCATATTTGTAGGACTGACACCCAAGCCAATGTCTAGGGGTCAGAAACCTGTCGGGGAGCCAAGGGTATGTAACCACAGAGTGGAGAACTTGTTACGAGGGGTCGGCCCGTAGCCAGGTGATATAAAATGTAAGCAAAATTGATGGTGTCATAGGTGATGATGGAGCAATTGGTGGAATGAGTGGCGGGGAAACCAGAGGACCGGGAGAAAAGCCGCCAGACGCCACTTCATCCACCACAAATCTCATATGTGGGTTGTTATAACTTTACAGAACACAAATAATGTTGCACTCATGGCTGCCAACATTATAATAGGGAGACATCGTACCAATACCTCAGAATTATGGATATTTACCTTTTTTGCTTTGAGTAAGTAGAGCGTGCCAACCCAGGGAAAAATTCGTGGATTTTTACTTTCTCTACACGTAACTATGTGCATAGTGTATAGAGAAGGTATTGTATTCCACGCAGAAATTCGATACAGTGATTTCACCCGAAATACGCCTTTTAGGGTTCCCTGTAACCCAAAAAAAGCCCGTGTGTGAGACTGTGAACAGGATAACTCAAAAATGAAAAGGGTAAAATGCCAAACTTGGTATTTAAGTTTAGTATCTTCCAGAGATACAACACGAAGATTTTCAGGAAAATCCTCCACCCCAAACTACCCTTTACATGGAACTCTTTTGAAAATTTTGATTTTCTCAAAAATGACTAATGATTGTGACTAAAATATCATATATTACAGTTATTTACCTAACAAATAAAATGTATACCTTGCATTTTCTGGGAATAGCCTCTGGAGACATCTTTATTCCAAACAAATTTGAGTGATTTTTGCGAAACTGGTAGACTGTAAGAAATAGACAAAAACTTACTACACAAAAAATGTAGATCTCGTTTGAACACAGTTTTGTCATTTTTTTCGTGGGGTTAGCCGTTTCTGAGATATTCCTTGTTACTTGTTTCAAATTTAAAATACTTGAGCTTTTCTCACACGGAAATTTGTAAACTCTTGGGCAGGCATAGAAACGGATTTCAACCACATGGCAACTAGCTTTTAAAAGATTTTACTATCGTTTTATCATAGGGTGTGTCTTTATTTTGCTTCAACTTACAGGAAGCTAGTAATAAGATCAAGTTTGTTAATCGATTAGCATGAGATAGATAGAAGAATAAGCTTATTAGCAACAATAATTTGTTACATATATGTAAAGAAATTCATGTGAATGGAACATATCAGATTTTTTTCCGTTAGCCCAGCACCCATTTTAAACACTGAATCCCGAAGGAAGTGGATACGCCACTTACGCGCGTCAACTCCAAGAGGAAACCAGGTAGGGCCGAACTTTACCAGCTTAGGTCTGCTAACTTTCCAGGTTAGTGCTGGAGGACATTAAGGTGTCTAACAACCCCGCTCAAACGTAGCCAATCTCCCACGGGCCGCTGCCACGTCGAGTCCAACCCAATCCGAACAGCTCCCTTTGGGGAGGGGATCAGATGTTTGGCCAAAAGTACTACAGGTGCTCGGGGTGCGCAGCAGCTGAAGAGGTAGGAACCTCTCCCCTACAGAGAGTATAAATGTCCACACCGAGTCGGGTTCAAACCCGGCGGAGACGATGGATTTTTTTCGGGCGTAAAACTCCTTAGCATGACTTCCTTCGGAAGGGAAGTAAAGCAGTGGGTCCCGTGTCGCAGATTTACGGCACGTAATAGAACGTCAAGCATGATAGAGAGGCCTCTGAGCAAAATTAAGCGGTCTTTCACGCCCAGTATAGATTGGGACGCTGAGAACCATAGCAGTTAAAGAGCGTCCATAAATAAAACGCCATTTCCATTTTTCCACACCGAGACATGTGGCTCATGGTGTTTGCTCTGAGACTGGCATTTGGTAGGCAGTGGGTTACTTTTCCTGTGACCCTGTGTTTTCGGGAGTTTCCCCGGTCATTATGCGAATGCTGGAGAGGTTTCTTGATTCCTCCAAACTTCCTGTCCCTTAATTTCATCTCCATTTCATTCAACCGCTCTCTTTTAAAGATGTAAGTGTGACTGCGGTAGCGGCGCCCTTCCGTGGCGGTGGCTGCGGCCTGGAAATACAGTTCTCGTGGGGTGCCGTTGGAGTCGTCTAGGAAAAATCTGATGTGTTCCATTCACATGACTTTCTCTACATTTCAGCAACAAAGTATTGTTAATTAGCTTATTCTTCTATTTACCTCATGCTAATTGAGATAAACATTAGCAGATGGAATGTAATATCCTCTCTATCTAGTACTGTTAAATAGATAAAAAATGTATACAGGAGGCCATAAAACACGTATATCTAGTGAAATCTATTTTATATTACTTTCTCTGCATGCACTATGTGCATAGTGTATAGAGAAAGTATTGTATTGAATCTAAAATTTCGATACCGAGAAATACACGTTTTGAAACACCCTGAATTAAAAAAAAAAATTTTTAGAAAAAGGTCCGTGTATCTCTATGTGTCTGGGGCAGCATTGCTCAAAAACGGAAAGTCCGTTAAATACCAAACTTGATATTTAATTTGAGTATCTCCCAAGGATGCGACACGAAGATTTTCAAGAAAATCCTCCCAGCCCCAACTACCCTTTACATGCCAAAAATTTCGAAAGTTTAGATTTTCTAAAAAACTAATGATTTTGATTAAATTTTTTATATTTGATATGATATATAACATGTATATCTTGAATTTTCTGAAAATAGCCTTTAAAGACCTCTTGATTCTGGGCGATTTTTTTTTTTTTAATTTTGCATAACTAATAAACCGCAAGAGTTAGACAGAAACTTACCTAAAAATTGCAGAGCTCCTAAAACACTCAATTTACGTCATATACATTTTTCCTGGAGTTGACCGTTTTCGAGATATTCCTTGTTATAGAATTCAGTTTTAAAATATATAAACATTTCTCATACAGGAACTTGTCAACTCCTGCCCACGTACAGAAACGCGTTTCAGTCCCATAGCAACTATATTTTAAAACACGTGACTGTCGGTTTTGGCTAGTGTATTCCCTTATTTCCCTTCTACTTATAAAGGAACTCGATAATAAGACAGTTTCAGCCCGCCTGGGTAGTGTGGTAGTAGCTTGTCATTCAAAATGTCTTGAGTTCGAATCTCGCTTAGGGTGAGTTACCCGGATAAGGTTTTTTTCGGGTTTTTTTCCTTATCCTGAGAAGATGAATGTCGAGTAACTTTAAGTTCCATGGACCCCGAGATCATTTGAGCATAATTTCATCAATTTCATTCATCGTCCGATATGACCAACCAGGTTAAAGGACGTTAAAATCCAAAATAGACCGTTTCTGCTAATGTTTATCTCGATTAGTATGAAGTGGTTAGAAGAATAAGTTTATTAACAATAATTTGTTACAGAGATGTAGAGAAGGTCATGTAAATGGAACATAAAATTCTTTTGGATACAGTGGACTCTAAAACGTACATTTACTGTGAAATATATATAACATTTTTGGGGTGAAATGCAACACCTACTCTATGTATTATGTACTAAACACAGAAAGTAAAAATAATGTTTTTGAATACAGTGAACTCAAAAACCTGTATTTTCTGTGAAATCTATGTCAAAATTCTTAGTGGAATGCAACAACTTTTCTATGTATTCACTATGTACAAAGCAGAGAGAAAAAACATTAATATGCATCACTCTTATTGGTTTATTCACCTAAATGTAAATACACAACGTATGCAACGAAAAAGGCGAGAGAAAACGTTTTCAATGGGAGTCTGCAAAAACGCATACCCGCATCGAAACTCCACCTTTTAGTTATTATAATAATAATAATAATAATAATAATAATAATAATAATAATAATAATAATAATAATAATAATAAGCTGCATTTGCAAAATAATGAGGTCTAAAAGGCTGGAAATGCAGAAAGAGAGCTTTATAAACTTCTTTCAGTGTGGTGTTTTGTGCCGGAATAAATGCTGCTTTTGTGTTTTGCTGTGAGTCAATATACGTAACTCACGTCATATACTACCGCCAGTTCACGCTTTTCAATAGCTAAAGCTTTTCTCTCGCAACATGCAAATTCTTTTTCCGAGCTCTATGGAGTACGATTCAAAGGGAAATAATTTCCTTCTCCTGAAAATGAAAGCTTTCTAAAAAAAGTTCCATTCCCAAACAAGAATAAAAGTTGTAAGACCATTACTGGTAACTTACTACGGCGAAATGTAAATAAAGGATTTGCAAAACTAAAAAGAAACAAAATGTATTTCCTTAGACAGAAATGCTCTCTACATTCAATTTCTTGAGTAGGAATGTTGACTACCAGTCTATATTGTGCTCTTAGAGAAAACGTAACACTGACAAAAACTGGAAAACCATATTAACAATTAACTTTTTGCATTCTCCATTAGTACTATGTATATACATAGTGGGTGGAGAAGGTATCGTATTTCACCCAAAAATGTAATACCGAAATTTCACCAGAAATAAATGTATCTATCTATCCCCTGCACAGAGGACATCTCTGTAACAAATTATTTTTGAAATGCTTATTCTTCTACCTACTGATCGAGATAAACATTAGCAGAAATTGTTTTTATTACTTCCTTGTTCAAACCCGGTGGAGCACGATGGATTTTTTCGGGCGTAAAAATCCTTAGCATGGTTTCCTTCGGAAGGGAAGTAAAGCCGTTGGTCCAGTGTCGTAGATTTAAAGCACGTAAAAGAAACCTCAAGCCTTATAAAAAGGCCTCTGAATTAAATTAAGCGGTCTTTCACGCCCAGTATAGAATTATACGGCGAGAACCACAGCAGTCAAAGAACGTCCATAAATAAAATTCCATTTCACATTTTTTTTAAAAGCTGTTTGCTATGGGATTGCCTTCCGTAAGATAGGATTTCATAAGGTGCCCCAAATGGGCATCTGTTAGGGAGATGACTTCTTAGTTACACGTGAATCGTTTTTCGCGAGCCACTTTTTCCAAGTTTGGAAATTAAAACTACAGTCACTGGGGACTAAATCTTCTAAATACGGTGTATTTTGTAGTAATTCGAACCTTAACTCTACAATTCTTACCATTGAAATTGCTCAGATGTGCACCCTTGCAATGTCTTGATGGAAGAGAATCATTTTCTTTGTCAGATAAGGGTGTTTTTTCTTTATTTATCCGTTCAACCGGTGCAATAACGATGCATAAGACTCTCCATTCATCTTTCTTGCTTTCTGCAAACAATCAATGCAGAAAATTCCGCGTGCATCCCAAAAAGTCTAGACAATCACCTTGTCTGCAGATTTCACCATCTTTGCCTTCTTCGGAGTCTGCTCGCCTTTAAAACCCCACTGTTTCGACTGTATTTTTGTCCCTGGGGTGTAAGTAGTGTATCCATGTTTCATCTACACTTATGTATCGACGCAGAAACTCGTCAGGATTGCGGCGGAAAAGTGCCAAACCAGCTTCCGAATAGATCATACTATTTCGTTTATTCTAAATTGAAATCAAAAGCGTCACCTTTTGCCGAGGCCTTTGTCAAACCAAACTTTTGGGCAAAATTGAGATCACTGTACCTTGTGAAATGATTGTGGCCTCTACTATTTTCCGAACTTTGATTCGTCGATCATTCATATCCTGGATTTTGTCAATACTTTCGGAGGAAGTCGCTTCTACTGGACGTTCGGAACGATGTCTATCATTTGTGGATATAAGGTCACCTTTAAATTCATTTATCCAATTATAAATTGTTATAAACGCAGGAGCAGACGTGCCATGAACTTCATCCAACTCAGTTTTATCTCTTTCGGTATTGAGGCTTTTAAATGGAAGTGTTTAATCACCCCGCCCATCTTTCTAAAGAAGCACAAGAATGTTGATTTAATCGCCTATGGCAACAAAACAACATGATAATGACCAAAGACCTTGGAATTATGTTATCTAGACACACCGTTGGCGCTAGTGCTACTGTCGCTAATTGAAACCTCTCGCGCATAGGCACCTGGAGGGCAAACGTGCTTTTTGCCATACGTTCAGTATGCTTAAAAGGTTGTAAAAGTGAGATGATTTAAAGTTATTAGGGTTTAATAACTAATGTGGTGCTGCATAAATGTACCAACCACCGGAAAAACGATTCCGAAATCACTTTCCAACGGAAAGAATAAAGTGCAGCATTTGTGATTTGTGTTATAAATTCATTCCGATTTATTCTCGTGGGTGTCTTCGGTTACTAAGCGAATGATAATTTATTTTATGTTTCCAATACATAAACCAGAATTACTGAATAAGTAGTTAGCTGCTCTGAGACGTGACAAGTTTGTGCCTTCTAAATACCACAGTCTGTACACAATGTACTTTGCACAAACATTGTCTCCATGAGAATAAAGGCAAGATGATACTAAACTTCTGTATTTAGTTTCTCTTCTCATCTGGCAAAGCTAATGAAAACGCTAATTTCATTCTTATAACTATTTTGTATAATTATTATATTATGTTCATTGACATTAGAAGGCAGTGCTAAAATATTAGATTCATTATTATAATTTGTCCTAAATTTAACTAATTATCCGAAATCTCGATTAACTTAGTTTTTAAAATTTGTAATTTCAGATGAAACACAACCCCACGGGGTGCTAAAACGCAATTTTAAAAAAGTGTTAGAACATAAAGATATTATGTAATAATCGATTCTAATTTTAGATTTGTTTATAAATTATTTCAGGAAGCACAGACCATACTCTTCTGTGGTGCATACCTATCTTATATTCTAACTCAAACATACCATAAATGGTGATAGAAAATGTATACTTAACTTCTTGAATATATTCAAAATCTTCTCGGGCTTCTAGCCAGGTAATAACTTGGCTTGACACCAACGTTTCGAAGAAGTGCATCTTCCTCGTCTTCAGGGTGAACTGAAGAGGAAGATGCACTTCTTCGAAACGTTGGTGTCAAGCCAAGTTATTACCTGGCTAGAAGCCCGAGAAGATTTTGAATTAACACGTCGCCAGGAAAGCTATAGTTCTTATTCTTGAATATAGTTTACTGAAGAGGAATACAGGTACATAATTTCACGTTTATTTTATTTTTATACTGTTGATACCGTCTCTGAAAATCCAGTATTGCATATCTGTTTTTTTCTGCTAAATTATTCTATTTATTTAATTGCTTTTATTTAGGTAATATCGTCGTATTACCGCTTTGCCCTTCTATAACAACTGATTAAATTGCTGAGATGTACATTAAAACTGTACTTCTCGATTAACTTAACACACATTTAGTACATCATTCATATTTCCAGGCTCTTCTTCTTATGAAATAAGAATAGCTTCATCAGCCTAGAATCGAATCCAGCATATTTTTCATTTTTAGTTCAGGATTTTGATCACTTTACTGCAGAGACATACTTAACAAGCCCTCTTTATAATTCTTGTTGACGAAAAAAAGCAGAAAGTATACATGGAATCACTGAGAAGAAACTGCGAAAACAGAATTAAAGCTGAAATATGCTCTCTGTGATGCTTACATCCCGTTTGTAAAATACTTTAAATGCAGGTATGCGATATTCAAGTTTAATGATAATATTTACTTCCGTTTTGTTCAGTTGTGGAATGAAATTCCACCCAGTCAATAGTCCCCTATGCATAGTCCCCTTCCATGGTGAAATGGTTACCATGCTAACCTCATATATCCAAGGTCGCGGGTTCAAACTGGACAGAGCTTGATGGATTTTTCAGGCGTAAAAATCCTTAGCATGCTTTCCTTCGGAAGGGAAGTAAAGCAGTTGGTCCTTAAAGCCTGATAAAAGAGGCCTCTGAGCAAAATTAAGCGGTATTTCACACCCAGTATAGAATGGGACGTTGAGAACCACAACAGTTGAAACTTCCATTTCCATTTCCCTATGCATAGATGCTGACGAGCATAAAGAACGTGTTGTCGCAATTATTTCCCACTCAGGTATCCTTATGACGTAATTATAGATGTTTTAAATGTCACTGTTTTCCCATTACAACTAATGTATTGCGCACGACCTTGGGTGTCTTGCCCTCCAGCCCAGTCCTTCAATCCACGACGCTTGCACGGGTCTGCGCAGCTAGGCGTGTAGGGTCTTCCTAAATACAAACTTTTTTCGAGGTTACGAATGTAATTCCTTGATTTTCTAGGGAGTTATTGTGTAGTTTCGTGTCAATTGCCATTCAGTTGTGAATAATAATTATTTAGATAATGTAAAACTAATTTTGTATCGAGTTGTCTACAATATTTCATCTATGTTTCAACTATTTAACGAAATTTGTAATTACTTGAAGTAATTTCGTGTTATACATTATATCTGCTGCTTTCCTAACAACATGCTGTGCTTTATTTGCCTTAACAGAATATGTTACAAGAGATTTGCCTCAGGCATTAGCGCCAACAAAAGGTAACGTTGTGTTATTCACGATACATTTATAACTAGAAATAATATCAAATTAAACTTGCATGTACGTTGTGGAAAACAAAACACACTCTCCTCATATCATTAGTCAGGTTTACTACTAATGAGTCCTTGTGGGATGAAATCCTTTGTGTTGCGTTCACATAACTTTCTCTACCTAAATTATTTTTACAAAAGTTTTCTATTTTAGTTCATGCTAACCAAGATAATTATTAACAGAAATGTTTTTATTTGCTCTACACATACTATGCACATAGTGTATAGAGAAGGTATTGTATTACACCCAAAAATTCTATACTAAGATTTCATCGGAAATACATATTTTGAGACACCCTTAATCCAAAAAAAAGTTTTAGAAAAATGTCCGTGTGTGTTTGTGTGTCTGTGGGCAGCATAGCTCAAAAACGAAAAGTCCGTTAAATACCAAACAGGATATTTAAGTTCAATATCTCCCAAAGATGTGACACGAAGATTTTCAAGAAATCCATCCCAAATTACCCTTTACATGCAAAAAGTTTCAACATTTTTGATTTTCTAGAATGACACACGATTTTGATTAAAATCTCTTATATATAAGATCTTTACATGACAAATAAAATCTATATCTTCAATTTTCTGGGAATAGCCTCTGAAGATACGTTTATTCTGGATGAATTTTGCATAACAGGTAAACCGTAAGAAATAGACAAAAACTTACCGCATAAAAAATGTAAAGCTCGTTAAAGTTTATGCTGTATACATTTTTTTCGTGGAGGTGGCCGTTTTTTAGATATTCCTTGTTATTTGTTGCAGTTTTAAAACAGAATTTCTTCTCATGCGGGAATTTATCAACTCCTGTCCATACAAACAAAGGTACGTAAATCACATAGCAACCAGCTTTTAAAATATTTAATTATCGATTTAGCCTCTGGTACTCCCTTATCTTCCTTCTACTTGCATGGAAGGAAATAATAAGACCCCTTCTATTAATTTTTTCTCGATTAGCATTAAATAAATAGAAGCAAAAGCTTTTTAACAATAATTTATTGCAAAGATGTAGAGAAAGTCATGTGAATGGAACACGTCAGATTTTTGTTATTTGGGTACAAGAGAAATAGCGTAGGCTAAAACATTAGTCTTTTAATTTATCTTCAATAACCAGTAAAATAAATATTTTGTTTGTTAGCGCTGTCAATTGCCACCATCACGTTAGCACCCCGTTGTGCCGGAATTTCGTTCTGTTGGAGTTCTTTTAAATGCCAACAAATCTATTGACATGAGGCTATCGATTTTAAGCACACTTAAAAAGCGTCGGTCTATGCTGGGTTTGAACCCGCCACCTTGTGATCAGAAGGCCACGCCATCACTATACTAAGTAGGGTGAGTATTGTATTCCACTCAATAATTCGATGTCGATTGCTCGCACACACGAGAACCTGTGTTATGAAAATACTCGGTTAAATACCACATTTTATATGAAAATGTGTAGTAAATGTTGACTTTTTTCAAAAAGGTTGTAATGATTTTGATTAAAGTACGATATGTTTAAGATATTTTACATGACAAATAAAATGTATATCTTGAATTTTCTGGGAATAGCCTCTGAGGACCTCTTTATTCTGGATGAAATTTGCATGACTGATAAACCGTAAGAATTAGACAAAAACTTATTACTTAGCTATATAGATATCATTAAAGTACACTTATACTAATGAACTTATACTCATTATAATACTCATGGTAAGTTTTAAATTATTCGTTTTAATCTCCCTTCTTGGTTGTACAACTACAATAAAATTTTCAAGCCCTTACACAGTGACCCGCACTTAAAAGATTTGACTTTCACTTAAAGTCCACTGCATTTCCCTCATCCTCTAGTATAAACAAAAAGCATGCAACAAAACAATTTCTGTAAATGTTATCTTGATTAACATGAAGTAGATAGATGATAAGAGTTTGTAAAAATAGTTTTGTATAAGAACGAGTAGAGAAAGTCATGTGAGTGCAGCATAAATCGCTCCATTTTTTCATCAGGTACACTTCAAATCGATTGTCTAAGAATATTCTCGTTATTATGAACGAAAAGAATGTTACATACCAAATTTGGTATTTAAGATTAAAATCTTCCAAGGATGCAACACGAAGATCTACAAGAAAATCCCCCCAAACTACCCTTTTTTGAAAATTATGATTTTCTCAAAACTGGCTCAAACGATTGATTCAATTACCTTATATTAAAGGTGTTTACATGAAAAATACAGTATATATATATATATATATATATATATATATATATATATATATATATATATATATATATATACATACTTACTACACAAAAAATGTAGCTCTTTTAAAACACACAATTTTTCAAACACATTTCTTTTCGTGGAGTTGAGCATATCTGAGATATTCCTTGTTATTGGTTTCAGTTTTAAAATACTTAAAATTTTTGTTATACAGGGAATTTGTCAAAACCTGACCATGCAAAGTAATGGATTTCATATTAACAGAGTTTTATATGAACTGACTATAGCTTTAGCCTAGTGTATTCCCCTATTTCTCTTCTACTTACAAGGCAGCAAGTAATAAGACCAATTTTGCTAATGTTATCCCGATTATCATGAAGTAGATAAAAGAATAACCTTTAGTAGGAATAGTTTGTGTATAGAACGGCTAGAGAAAGTTATGTGAATGGAACACATCAAAATTTTACTTTCTCTAGCCTCGTATGTACAATGTGGATAGAGAAGGAATTGTATTCCACCCAAAAATTCGATACCGTTTTAAGACACCCTGAATAAAAAAAAACACTTTTAGAAAAAGGTACGTATGTGTGTCTGTATGTCTGTCTGTGGACAGCATAACTCAAAAACGAAAATAAGGTTAAATACTAAACTTGGTATTTAAGTTTGGTATCTTCCAAGGATGCGACACGAAGATTTTCAAGAAAACCACCCTATCACATGGAACACTTTTCGAATTATTTTCTTAAAAATGGCTCCAACGATTTTGAATTAAAATATCACATATTAAAGCAATTTCCATCACAAATAAAATGTATATCTTGAATTTTCTGGGTATAGTTTCTGAAGACCTCTTTATTCTGGATGAATTTTGCCGAATCGTATAACTAATAAACCGTAACAGATAGACAAAAACTTATTATACAAAATTGTAGATCTCGTTAATACACACAATTTATGCCATATACATTTTTTACGTGGAATTGATAATTTCCGAGACATTCCTTTTTATTGGTTTCAGTTTTAAAATACTTAAAACGTTTCTCATACAGAAAATTGATCAACTCCTGGTCATGCAAAGAAGTGAAATTCAATCACATGGCCACAGGCTTTTATAAGAGTTGACTATCACTTTAGCCTATGGTATTCCCTCATTTCCCTTCTAATTACAAGGAAGCAATAAGACCATTTCTTCTAATATTTATCTCGACTAGCATGAAGTAGATAGAATAAGCTTTTTATAATTAATTTGTTACAGCGATGAAGTGAATGGAACAAACATATTTTTTTACTTTCTCTATACGTGCTATGTATATAGTGTATAGAGAAGGTATTGCAGTCCACAAAAAAATCGATACCGAGATTTCACCGGAAATATATGTTTTAGGGTGCCCTGTATCCAAAAAAATCTGATGTGTACCATTCACATGACTTTCTCCATATCCCTAAAACAAATAATTCTTAAAAAGCTTATAATTCTATTTACTTTATGCTAATCAGATAAAAAAATTAGCAGAAAAAGTCTATTTCTGCATCCTTGTAAGTAGAAGCGAAATAAAGGACAACCGTAGGTTAAAGCTGGTTGCTATGTCAATGAAGTTCCTTTGTTTATATGGATAGGAGTTGACAAGTTCCAGTATGAGAAAAGTATACGTTTTTCATAGCAGAAACCAAAAATAAGGAATGTCACAAAAACGACGAACTCCACAAAAAAAAATGTATATACCATAAATTGTGTTTTAATGTGCTCTACATTTTTTGTGCAGTAAGTCTTTGTCCATCTCTTACGGTTTAGCAGTTATTCAAAATTTAGTAAAATTCATCCAGAATAAACTACTCTTCAGAGGCTATTCCCAGAAAATTCAAGATATACATTTCATTTGTCAGGTAAATATGTTTAATATCCGAAATTTTAATCAAAATCGTTAGAGCCATTTTTGAGAAAATCAAAAGTTTCAAAAAAAAGTTCTACGTAAAGGGTAGTTGGGGGTGGGGGGATTTTTCTCAAAAGCTTCGTGTCGCATCCCTGGAAGATACTAAACTTAAATACCAAGTTTGGTATTTTACCGACTTTTCGTTTTTGAGTTATCGTGTTCACAGACACACGGACACACACACACACACACACACACACACACACACACACACACACGGACCTTTTTGTGAAAATGCTTTTTTTGGATATTGGGGACCCTAAAACATATATTTCCGGTGAAATCTCTGTATCGAATTTTTTGGTGGAGTGCAATACTTTCTCTATACACTATGTACATAGTGTGTATGGAGAAAGTAAAAAGTATTTTCAGAAAAAGGTCCGTGTGTGTGTCCGTGTGTCAGTGTGTCCGTGTGTCCGTGAACACGATAACTCAAAAACGAAAAGTCGGTAAAATACCAAACTTAGTATTTAAGTTTAGTATCTTCCAGGGATACACACGAAGATTTTGAGAAAAATCCTCCCACATCAAACTACCCTTTTACATGAAACTTTTTTCGAAAATTTTGATTTTCTAAAAAATGGCTCTAAACGATTTTGATAAAAATATCGCATATTAAAGTTATTTATCTGACAAATAAAAAGTATATTTTGAATTTTCTGGGAATAGCCTCTGAAAACTAATTTATTCTGGGTGAATTTTTCATAACTACTAAACCGTAAGAGATGGACAAAAACTTACATCAGAAAAACTGTAGAGCACGTTAAAACACACAATTTATGTTACTTACATTTTTTTCGTGGAGTTGATTGTTTTTGAGATATTCCTTGTTTTTTTTTTCAGCTTTAAAGACATACTTTTCTCATACAGGACTTTATGAACTCGTGTCCATACAAACAAAGGAACTTCAGTTGCAGAACAACCAGCTTTTGACTATCACTTTAACCTATTGTACTCCCTTATTTTGCTTCTACTAACAAGGAAGCAAGTAATAAGACTATTTCTGCTAATTTTTGCTCCATTAGATGAAGTAAATAGAATAATTTGTTGCAGTGATATAGAGAAAGTCATGTGAATGGAAAACATCAGATTTTTTTTTATCTTGAAGTAGCATTAATAACACTAAACTTGCTTCTTAATTAGCACAAACGGCCGAGAGAAGTATTTTATTAGTTTCAGTTTAAATTTCTCTTAACATATATGCTACTCTAAAGGCCAATACTTTCTTTCGTAGTAGTGCGCATGCTCAACTTTCAGTTTGACGTAATTTGTGCAACCCAATGGGATGTCAGGTGACGGAGTGGCCTACCTTCTGTCTACCCTACTTAGCTTGGAGTGTGACAAATTACGTACGAAAACTGTATGATGCACAGAATTAATTTTATTAACCAGTTGGTTTTTATGTTTATTTAACTATTCTATTATTTGCTAATGAACACTTTCTGGTACCATATTGCCTTCTGTTTACTTAGTCGAAATTCCTCGTGGAATTCTAGGTCATTCGGAATAATTTAATTCCATTCGTGAGAGTAGTAGGCCTGCTGTGCATTTTAGAATGTCTTCTTTGCGGCTATGGATTTTAAAAAATCTGATGTGTTCCATTCACATGACTTTCTCTACATCTCAGTAACCTATTATTATTAAAAAGCTTATTATTCTACCTACTTCATGATAATTGAGAGAAACATTAGCAGAAATGCTAAAGTGAAACTCAAATCCTTCAAATGGTTGCCATGTGGAGCTGACAAATTCCCGAAAAAGTATTTTAACGCAGAAACCAGTAACAAGGAATATCTCCAAAATGGTCAACTCTACGAAAAAAATGTATATGACATAAATTGTGTGTTTCAACGAGATCTACATATTTTGTGTGCTAAGTTGTTGTCTATCTCTTACAGTTTACTACTTACACAAAATACAGCAAAATTCGTCCAGAATAAAGAGGTTCTCAGAGGATATTCCCAGAAAATTCAAGGTGTACATTATATTTGTCGTGTAAAATCTTGAATATAACGTATTTTAATCAAAATCATTGGAGCCATTTTTGAGAAAATCAAAATTTTCGAACATTTTTCCATGTAAAGGGTAGTTTGGGGAGGGGGAGTTCCTCAAAATCTTCGCGTTTTACCGACTTTTCGTTTTTGAGTTATCGTGTTCACAGACACACGGACGTTTTTTCAATTAGTATTTTTTTTTTTGATACAGGGGATCCTATTTTCAGCAAAATTTCGGAATCCAATTTTGGGTGGAATGCAAGACCTTCTCTGTACACTATGTAAATAGTACGTGTAGAGAAAGTAAAAGTAGGTTGAAGCGATACTCAAATCTATTAAAGGCTAGTCACTAGGTGAAAAAATTGAAATTCGGCTAGGATCGCTTAGCATGACCCGGTTTGAGAAAAGTTACGTTGTTTAAAATTGAAACCAGTAACAAGGAAAATTGAAAACGGCCAACTCTAATAGCAAAATGTACATGGCATAAAATATGTGTTTTATCGAATTTTACATTCTTTGTGCAGTAAGCTTTTGTCTATCTGTTACGGCTTAATAAAGAGATATTTAGAGGCTATCCCCAGACAATTCAAAATATACTTATTTGTCATGTAAATATCTTTAATACAAGCTATTTTCGTCAAAATCGTTACAGTAATTTTTGAGAAAATCAAACGTTTCTAAATTGTTTCCATATATTATAGGCTAGTTTGAGAGTGGGGCTTTTTCTCAAAATCGGTGTGTCACATCCTTAGAAGATAGTTTGTTATTTTACAGACTTTTCGTTTTTGAGTTATCGTGTTCACAGGCACACTAGCAACACACACACACACACACACACGGACATTTTTCTAATAATGTTTTTTTTGGATTCGGGGGGTCTCAAAACATATATTTCTGGTGAAATCTCGGTATTGCATTTTTGGGTGCAGTACAATACCTTCTCTATGCAGAATGTATATAGTATGTAAAGAGAAAGTAAAAAAAAATGCTTGTTTTGGAAACAGGGGACCCTAAAACGTTTAATTCCGGAGAAATATTGATATCGAAAGAATGCAATTGGAATGCATTTGGTTGGAATGCAATACCTTCTCAATACACTATTATACTATATACATAGTACGTGTAGAGAAAGCAAAACTTTTTTTTTGAACTCAGGAACCTCAAAACATTTTCCCGGTGAAAGTTCAACATCGAATTTTTGTGTGGAATATAATACCTTCTCTGGCTACTACGTATTTTTATAAAGGTACTCAGATACGTGCTAGAGAAGGTAAAAAAGGTAAAAATATGTGAATAATAATTATTAACAGCGATACCAGATATTATTCGTATCATTGGAAAAGTCGTCGCTGTAGGGAACTGTTATTGAAATTGTTTTTCATGTAGCAGAGGCAGGCTGAGTGATGATGCGGCAGACTGGCAGCACGCACCCTGACCTAGCTCGGTCACACCAAACAAACTCTCACACTGACGGGTCACCCCGCCCGGCGAAGAGGTTTCCATGGCAACGCTACTCCCCCGTCATTATAACGTAATACCGGCGTAAATCCTTCCGAGTAAGCAGCGAGCGTCCTTTTGATACACAAGCAACCGGCCATTTTGTGTACTTCAGGAACACGGAAACAATGGTAAGGTTAACTTGCGCTGGCCACGTGAATGGACCTTCCAGTTAATTACTCTCACAAGCAACATACTCAATAGCAGAGGAAGTGACCTCAAGTGTTAAATGTGCATCGAGAACACAACAAGCAAACATATCATTATATATTTCATATTCACACTATATTTTCTACCTGAATATGAACATAGCATTAAACATATTATTCCTTTCTCTACACGCACTATGTACATAGTGTATAGAGAAGGTATTGTAATGCACCAACAAATTCGATACCGAGATTTTACCGGAAATACATGTTTTGAGAACCCCTGAATCCAAAAAAATACAATTTTTAGAAAAATGTCCGTGTGTCTGTGTGTGTGTATGTGTGTGGGTGGGTGTCTGTGGGCCGCATAGCTCAAAAACGAAAACTCCGTTACAAACCAAGCTTGGTATTTAGGTTTGGTATCTTTAAAGGATGCGACACGAAGATTTTCAAGAAAATACCCCCCCCCCCACCCCCAACTACCCTTTATATGGAACTTTTTTCGAAAAGTTTGATTTTCTCAAAAATGAATCTAACGATTTTGATTAAAATATCGTATATTAAAGACATTTATCTGAAAAATAAAATATATATCTTGAATATTCTGGGAATAGCCTCTGAAGACTATTTTGGACGAGTTTTACGGAATTTTGCATAACTTCTAAACCGTAAGAGATGGACAAAAACTTAGCACAAAAATTGTAGAGCACGTTAAAATACACAATTTATGTTATGTACATTTTTTTTTCGTTGGCTTGATCGTTTTTGAGATATTCCCTCTTTTTAGTTTTAGCTTTGAAAAACATACATTTCTCATACAGGAATTTGTCAACTCCTGTCCATACAAATAAAGGAACTTCAGTCACATAGCCACCAGCTTTTGACTATCACATTAACCTATGGTACTTCCTTATTTCGCTTCTACTTACAAGGAAGCAAGTAATAAGACTAATTCTGCTATTTGTTTCTCGATTAGCATGAAGTACATAGAAATATAATTTTTTTAATAATATTTTTTGCAGAGATGTAGAGAAAGTCTTGTGAATGGAACACATCAGATTTATTATATTATTATAAAAATCTGATATTCCATTCGCATGGTTTTCTCTACATTTCTGCAATTAATTATTGTTAAAAAGCTTATTCTTATAATTATTTAATGATGATCGAGACAAACATTAGCAGAAATTGTTTTAATTACTTGCTTCCTTATAAGTAAAAGGAAATACACTAGGCTAAAGCGATAGTCAAATCTTTTAAAAACTGGTTGCCATGTGGATGAAAACCTATCTATGCATGGCCAGGAGTTTACAACGTTCCGTGTGAGAAGAGTTTTAGTGTTTTAAAACTGAAACCAATAACAAGCAATGTTTCAGAAATGGTCAATTCTACGAAAAAAACACATATGACATAAATTGTATGTTTTAAGGAGATCTACATATTTTGTAGTAATTTTTTGTGTATTTCTAACGGTATACCAGTTACGCAAAATTCAGCAAAATTCGTCTAGAATAAAGAGGCCTTTAGAGGCTATTTCCATAAAATTGAAGATATACATTTTATTTGTTATGTAAATATCTTTAATGTACGATATTTTAATCAAAATCGTTAGAGCCATTTAGAGAAAATCAAAAATTTCGAAAATTTTTCCATGTAAGGGGTAGTTGGGGTGGGGATATTTTCTTGAAAATCTTTGTGTCGCATGCTTGGAAGATTCTTAACTTAAATACCAAGTTTACTATTAACAGACTTTACATTTTTGACTTATGAGGTTCCCCCCACCCCCACCCCTCCCACACACACACACACACACATGTACTGACAGATCGACACACGCACACGAACCTTTTTCTAAAAATGCTTATTATTGGATTCAGGAGGTCTCAAAAATATATTTCTGGTGAAATCTGGGTATCGAATTTTTGGGTATAATACAATACCTTCTCTATCCACTATGCACACATTACGTGTAGAGAAAGTAAATGTATATACAACGCGCATATTAGGTGGAGAAGATATTGTATTCCACCAAAAAATATCGATACCGAGATTTCAGCGGAAATGCATGATTTAAAAATCCCAATTTTGAGATACTTAAACTTTTCTCATACGAAAGTCATCTTTCTTTTCGTCTCTCTTTTGTTTTCTCCTGGAAAGAAGCAAAGAGAACTAAATTTCAATTGTATCACACAGCGACCGGATTTTAAAAGACTTGACTATCGCCTCAGCCTAGAGTATTCCCTTATTTCGCTTCTACTTACAAGGAAGTAAGTAATAAGACCATTTCTGCTAATGTCCATCTCGATTAGCATGATGTGCTTAAAAGAATTATCTTTTATAAGAAAAGTTTCTTTGCGCAACAGCTAGAGAAAGTCATTTGAATGGAACACATTAGCTTTATTGCATATTTTCCAATAGATACAATGGGAACAGGGGAATACAGTACGCTTAAGCGGCCACCAAACCTTCTAAATGATGGCTCTGAACTTCCAATCTTTTTGTATGCCTAGAGAGAAAAAATCTTCCCATTTGAGAAAATATCTCGGGAACTATTAATTAAAAAAGAATTTGACAGAGACTCTCTGCTTTAATAAAACCTCAATTTTTCTGTATAATCAAAATCAATAGAACCATTGTTGAGGAAATAAAAATTCTCCAAAAGTTTTCCATATAAAGGGTAGTTTGGAGTAGGAGGATTTTCTTGAGCATTTATTAGTGCTGTTATGTGATTTAGGGGATCGTAAAACATGTATTTTTGGTGAAATCCCGGTATCGAATTTTGAGTGGAATACAATACTTTGTTTACACTATATTAGAGAAAGTTAAATTGATTAAAGTATTCACATACTGATGCTGTATGTAGCATTTGTCTAGGACACCCCTGGGGAGGTGGTAAATAGAGGAGAAATATAGTATTTGCCGTTCTGAACGCAGAAATAATCAATTTCCCATTCTACACGAAATTTGTATCTAGCATTTTCGTGAAAAAGAAAGGTCAGTGTAACGGCACCGTTTGCTGTTATTCGTCATGTACACAGCTAAGCAGCCACAGTGGTGTGGGTAAAGAAGAATTAGCAATGTCTGCACACAAATGAGAGCAGACTCCCGGGACTGGAGCCGCCGAGCTTAAAATTCTGTCACCAATTACTGTTTCCCACAGCAAAGAAACTTCCCGGGGAATGAGGCGCAGAGGTGGTATTGCTGATATGCTAAGCCCAGCTGAGTGGAGTGTTCTCTGTCACACACATTCTCTGTCCTTGTCTGTTTAAAACAGATTCGATAGCGTATAACTTTCAGAGACTATCTTTCCGTTGGCGAACAGTACTTCCGCAGAGGGCATGATTCGCGTGTCGGAGAAGTTGCCTAGCAAGCAAGGCGTTTAGGCTGAACCTGAGAACTTTCCACGTCGTAATAAATGCAGATGAGGCCTTTATGGTATACCTCCTACCAAAACCATTTTACACTGTGTTTTGTTTAGTTAATATTACAGATTCGGCTAGCTCGTAGCTTATTCGGTAGCATACCTGCCTACTGTGCAAGGGGTGTCTTTTCCGTCTCCCACTGGAGGTGGGGATTTTTATCTAGTCAGGAATATTCCCTGTCCTTCCCAGAGTCAAGAAATGTGAGTGTGGAATGTGTGCGGGAAAATTTAAAGTTGATAACCCAAAATACAAACAGCAAAAGAGTTAACACCATAGGTAGGAACAATAGTTCCAAAGAGAAATCGACCTTATGACCTAGATCTTAAAGGCGGCATACAAATAGAAAACAACAACAAAATACAAACAAAAGATGTTTGTGTTGCAAACAAACAATTTTTACAAAATATGATTCTTTTATCTATGCTAAAATGCTAATCAAGATAAACAAATATTATAAAAAGGAGCGTTGCATAACAGCTTTAACGAAATGCAGACTAGCATTTAAATTATATTGAAATTGATTAAAATCCTCATAACCCCCCAAAAGTGTACCTTTTCTGCAACTAGGAATAATAGAGGTTTTATTAGTGTCTAAAACAAAAAATATTAATTTTTTCCATTTCAGAGTAGGTATCTGTCTCTTAACAATACTTTGTTACAGAAATGTAGAGAAAGTCATGTGAATGGAACACATCAGCTTTTTATATAAGTTCTTTTTACTTTCTCTACACGTACTATGTACATAGTGTATAGAGAAGGTATTGTAATGCACCCAAAAATTCGATACCGAGATTTCACCGGAAATACATGTTTTGGGTCCCCCTGAATCCAAAAAAATCATTTTTGGAAAAAGGTGCGCGCGTGTGTCTGTCTGTCCTTCTGTCTGTCTGTCTTTGTGTCTGTGGACAGCATAGCTCAAAAACGAAAATACCGTTGTATACCAAACTTGGCATTTAAGTTTTGTATCTTCCAAGGATGCGACACGAAGATTTTCAAGAAATTTGCCCCAAACCCAACTTCCCTTTGCATGGAACTTTTTTCGAAATTTTGATTTTCTTATAAATGGCTCTAACGATTTTGATTAAAATATCGTATATTAAAATATTTATCTGACAAATAAAATATATACCTTTTCTGGTAATAGTCTTTAAAGACTATTTTATTCCGGATGCATTTTACGGAATTTTGAAGAACTGGTAAACCGCAAGAAATTGACAAAAACTTACCACACAAAAATGTAGATCACGATAAAACACACAATTTATGTTACATACAATTTTTTGGTGGAGTTGATCTTTTTTTAAATATTCCTTGTTATTGGTTTCAGCTTTTAAAACTTATACTTCTCTAATACAGGAATTTGTCAACTCGTGTCGATACAAACAAAGGAACTTCAGTCACATAGCAACCAGCTTTTGACTTCACTTTAACCTATGGTACTCCCTTATTTCGCTTGTACTGACAAGGAGCAAGTAATAAGAGTAACACACCAATTACCAGATTGCTGATCAACATGCATCTATTAATAAGCAAACAAGTTTCATTTGCTGCGATTGTTAGTTGTGTGTATGCGGCATTTAGTTATTATTATTATCATCACTGTTCCGAGTGCTGAAAAACTGTTACGGTCTCGACAAATAGCAGATGAATGAGAATATGATTAACTGAGTAACAGCACGTAGTAAAAAAAACTATAATAACTATAATAAGTGGTAGCGAAATATAGCAAACACGCGGCAGGCAACTGTTATAACAATTACGGTACGAAAGTATTGCAAAATTATGATCTGTAAAGTCATTATTACCTAATATATTCACCTGTAATAAAAAAAATATCTGATGTATTCCATTCACATGACTTTCGCTACATCTCTGTTACGAATTATTGTTAAAAAGATTATTCTTCTATCCGCTTCATGCTGATCGAGATAAACATTAGAAGAAACGGTGTTATTACTTAGTTCCTTATACGTAGAAGGTAAATAAGGGAATACACCAGGCTAAACCGACAGTCAAATGTTTTAACTAATGTAGAATACTGATACTAAAACTAATAAGCAAATGAATATAAAAGAACGGGGGGAAAGAGATTGCAGTAACAAATAAATAAATGATTAAAGATATTAAAAGGCATTAGAATAAGCAATAAATGTTCAAAAAAAATTGTAAAGAGTATTTATTCTGTATACGAAAGGAAGTTACTGCTGAAAGGAAAAACCAGAGATTTGGGAATATTAGCTGCAAGGTTTATTTGGTAATGTGGGTCAGAAAGTCATTAGCAGAACGTATATGCAATAGAATTGTGGACATTTTGTGTACAAAGTGTTACAAAGAAGAAACATTAAACATTAATGACCAAGGGTACTTTGGACCTGAAGGGAGCAAACTGTAGTCTAATGCTTTTGCTGTGGTGCCAAGCTTATTTGGTGAGAAGAGACCGATTTGGAAAAACCAGTGATTGAAAATACTGACCAATAGAAATTAAGAAATGTTTAACTTCGGACCAATTCGTGTCCGATCATAGAAAATAGGAGGGGCCATAAGAAATTTGTCTAGGCCCGAAGGGAGGTTACGGCCACGAATTGTAGAAGGGAAGAAGTTACTTATAAATTACCAATGGTGTTGAGCAGACGTGTTGCATATATTAACTTCAGTGCTGCGATATAAAGTATGTGTCTTTATTTTAGGAAAGTGAGTGGTGGACAAGGAGTCATTCCTCCGGGTTCACACGGGAATTAGAGCAGGGAATAGTTGGGAAATAATCTGGGTAAATTTGTAAAAGTTTAATTGTAAGGAACTTATTCAGTGTGGGGGAATAACATTGTAAATGAGAAAACGGAAGTCAGAGGGGATAATTTATTGTGTGTGAAATGGATAAACTGGGGCAATCCGAAAAAAGAATACAGTGATTTTTTTTCTTCACACATGCCCTGAGAAAATCCCTACTTTTAAGCCCTTCTTATCCTTCCAAATCCTAAAGTAATAAGCCGGAAGAAATTCCCGCCACATAACATTTGGTTGCTATGAACATATGATTGAAATCCGCTTCTTTGCGTGGCCAGCAGTGTAATTTCCCGTATGAGAAAACTTTATAAGTGTTTTAAAACTGAAATAATAACAAAAATCTCGAAAACAATCAACTCCACGAAAAAAAAAAGTATATGACATAAATTGTGTGTTTTAAAGGAGATCTACAATTTTTTGTGTGGATCTCTCTTACGGTTTATCAGTTACGCAAACTTCAGCAAAGTTCACCAAGAATAAACATGTCTTCAAGACTATTTACAGAAAATTCAAAATATACATTTTATATTTGTGATGTGAATATCTTTAATATATGGTATTTTAATCAAAATCGTTGGAGCCATTTTTGATTAAACAAAAAGTTTCGAAAATATTTCTATGTAAAGAGTAATTTGGTGTGGAGGATTTTCGTCAAAATCTTCGTGTCGCATTCTTGGAAGATACTGAGCCCAAATACCAAGTATGGTATTTACGGACCCACGGAAACGTACACACACATTCTTTTGGATACAGGAGACCATAAAACGTGTATTTCCGGTGAAATCTCGACATTCATTGACATCAGGTACAAAAATGATTTACCCCCCCCCCCTCCGAGTTGCAATCTATTAGGTACCCAGATGTCAAACTGCCCCTAATTGACGTGTGCAGATATCCCTTCGTACGTTAAAAGAGTTCTAAACTCAACGGGTTTATTTCAAGTCGCTCAGTGGGGAACTGGCGTGACCAAGATGAAAAAATCTGATGTGTTCCATTCACATGACTTTCTGTATAGTTCTGCAACAAATTATTGTTAAAAAGCTTGTGCTTCTATTTACTTCATGCTAATCAAGAAAAAATTACTTGCTTCCTTGTAGGTAGAAGCGAAATAAGGGAATACCATAGGTTAAAGTGATAGTCAAAAGCTGGTTGCTATGTGACTGAAGTTCCTTTGTTTGTATAAACAGGAGTTGTAAAAGTCCTATATGAGAATTGTTAAGTTTTTCGAATCAGAAAACAAAAATAAGGAATATCTCAAAAATGGCCAACTCCACGAAAAAAATGTATACATCATAAATTGTATGTTTTAATGTGCTCTACATTTTCTGTGCGACAAGTTTTTGTCTATCTCTTACGCTTTAGCAGTTATGCAAAATTCCTTAAAATTCACTCAGAATAAAGTAGTCTTCAGAGGCTATTGCCAGAAAATTCAAAACATACATTTTATTTGTCGGGTAAATATCTTTTATATATGATATTTTAATCAAAATCGTTAGTCACTTTTTAGAAAATCATAATTTTCGAAAAAAGTTCCATGTAAAGGGTAGTTTGTGGTGGAGGGATTTTTCTCAAAATTTTCGTGAGGCATCCCTGGAAGATACTAAACTTAAATACCAAGTTTGGTATTTTACCGACTTTTCGTTTTTGAGTTATCGTGTTCACAGACACACGGACACACTGACACACACGGACCTTTTTCTGAAAACAAATTTTTTGGATAAAGCATATATTTCCGGTGAAATCTCGGTATTGAATTTTTTGGTGGAGTGCAATACCTTCTCTATACACTATGTACATAGTACGTGTAGAGAAAGTAAAAAGTGAATAACGCCTCTACAATTAAGTAAAATCTAATATTGGAAATTTAAAACCTATAACATGGCATATCTCAGAAATGATTAGCCTTACAAAAAAGAAAGAAAAAGAAGCATATTTACACACACTCGCACATATATGACTAATTATGTGTTTTAATGAGATCAACATTTTCTGTGCAGTAATTTGGTGTCTATCTCTTCGATTTACTAGTTATGCAAAACTTATTCAAAATGTAGAGAAATTCAGAGGCTATTCTCAACAAATTCAAGGTATATATTTTATTTGTCATGTAAATATCTTTGCTTATAAGGTATTTTAAAGAAAATCAACAAAAGCATTTTTCATAAAATCGAATATTTCGAAGAATTTTCCACGTAAAGGGTAGTTTGGGTTGGGGCATTTTCCCAAAAAAGTTAGTGTCAAATCCTTGGAAGACATTAAACTTAAGTAAAAAGTTTGGTATTTAATGGACTCTTCGTTTTTGAGCCAAGAGGTCTATAGGTACACATATGGACCTCTTTCTACACTTTTTATTTCAGGGCCTCTCAAAACATGTATTTCCGATGAAATCTCAGTATTGAATTTTTAGTAGAGTACAATAACTTCTCAACTTACTATGTAGGTACATAATGCATGGCAGAGAAATTAAAATACTAATTTAACAGAATTAAACTGCAATCCTAAAATACTGTGCACATTAAAACAAGTGTTGATAAAGAGTTGGATCTCGGTGAGCGAAATATTTGCCTAATTATTTTATTCTTAAGGTTAATATACTTTTTATAAAGTATTTAATATCAAATGGTGGTTTAAAATAAAATGGTACACCAAGAATTAAAGGATCTGTAAATTACTTTTGTAATAGAATTTTCTTCATTTATTAAGGACTATTCAGAATGTCTCAAATTTATAGCCTGTTTGGATTTACAATTTGGAAGTTCTTTCCACACTCTATTTGAGACCCGATGGGGCGTTGCCCCTTATCTGTCTTCAAGTCCATTGCCTCCCATGAGAATAAAAAGAGTCAATACTTAACATTATTGATTCGTTTAAACGTTATGGCCAATTTTTCATATTTTATTCGGTTTGTGTGCTAGCTCTTGTATTGGAGTTTTCTCTATAAGACACGCCCCTTTAGGGAAAGGCACAGAATGTCAGTGCGTGCTCAATTTTAATATACTGTACTTAATATAAGACCTAGAATAGTGTTGTTAAATCCTAAGTGTTCCATTCACATGACTGTCACTACATTTATGGAACAAATTATTGTTAAAAAGCCTATTCTTCTATCTACTTCATGATAATCGAGATGCAATAGCAGAAGCTGTCCTAATTACTTGGTTCTTTGTAAGTAAACGGGCAAAATCTTAAAATGTTCCATTCACACGATGTCCTCTTGTTATTCGGTAAACGAACATTCTATTCAAAAGATTTATCTGTTATCTACATCATGTTAATCAAGATAAACATAAGCAGAATTAGTCTTATTACTAGCTTCCTTGTAAGTAGAAAGGAAATAAGATAATGCACAGACTAAAGCGATATTATCGTCCTTTAAAAGCCGGTCACCATTTGAAACATATGAAATCCCAATCTCTTTGCTTTCCAGGAGTAAACAAATGAGAAACGAGAAGAAAGATGCCTTCTCGTTTGAGAAAAGTGTAAGTGGTTTAAAATTGAAACAAATAATCCGGAATATCTCGAAAACGGTTAACTCTACAAAATATTGTATTTGACATAAATTGTGTCTTTCAATGAGATCTACATTTTTGAGTAGTAAGTTTTTGTATGTCTTACAGTTTGTCAGTAATATGAAGAAGTCTTCAGAAATTTAAAGATATACATTACGTTTTTTTCATAAATATATCTTATACATAAGCTATTTTAATCAAAATTGTTAGAGCCATTTTTAAGAAAATCAAAAAAATGTTCCTTGTAAAGGGTAATTTAGCGTGGGGGTATTTTTGGAAACATTTTCGAAAATGTTGATTTTCTTAAAAATGGCTCTAAAGATTTTGATTAAAATCCCGCATATTAAAACTATTTATATCCGAAATAAAATGTATATCTCGAATTTTCTGGGAATAGCCTCTGAGGACATCTTTACTGTGGATGAATTTTGCCGAATGTTTCTTAAATGCTAAACCGTAAGAGATAGACAAAAACTCACTATAAAAATTGTACATCACGTCAAAACACATAATTTATGTCCTTTACGTTTTTGTTGTGGAGGTAACCGTTTCCGAGATATTCCTTGTTATTGTTTTCAATTATGATGTACTTAAACTTTTCTCAGACAGTAAGTGTTCGTTTTTCTTTTGTTCTACTCCTGGCCAAGCAAAGAAGCGATTTGCAATGACAATCACATAACATCAGCTTTTAAAACATTTGATTATCACTTTAGCATAGCGTATTCCTTTAGTTGGCTTCTACTTATAAGGAACTAAGTAATAAGAACATTCTGCTAATTATTATTTCGTTTAGCATTGTGTAGAAACGAGAATAGTCTTTTGTAGGAAGTTTGTAGAGCAGCCTTCTCTATACAGTTTGTACATAGTTCTTGTAGAGAAAGTGGTGTGTTGTATACCCGAAGAGGTTAGGGATATTGGTGTCCCTGGGACATGAAGGAGTTACGCACAAGCAGGGAAGAGGACAGGCACGCGTATCCCAAATCCAGGGTACGATGTAGGTGAAGGACATCCAGACATGGGAGTGGGGATGACGTTCACGATGGGGGCTTCCAATTGACCTGGTACATGCTGCCTGGTTAGCAAAAATGTCAGTAATCAGATTCGCACAGTTTTGTTTCGTGCACGCAAACCGGGACTTCAAAATATTCCTTACTCTACATGCAGGTATTTATATACTTGGTTTACTTTTTAAAAACCTCAGGTGTAATATTCCCTTGTTCTTCTCTACCCACTCTTCTATAAACCATTCCTATAAAAGCTTATTCTATTTGGTTAGTTTTTTTTGTTGTTGTTTTTTTTTTTTTTTTTTGCAGTTTAACGTCCTTTAACCTGGTTGGTCATTATGGACGTTGAATGAAATTGGTGAAAAGTTACTCGACATCAGTCTTCTCAGAATAAGAGAAAACCCCGAAAAAACCTTATTCGGATAACCCACCCTAAGCGAGATTCGAAGTCGCGACCTATTGAATGGAGGCAGACACGCTACCACCACGCAACCCAGGCGGGCTTTTATGTTTATTGAGATAAACAATTAGAAATAATTCCATTAAACATGTTTACTTTCTCTAGTCTGTGTGTACATAGAGAAGGTATTGTATTCCACCAAAAAAATTCGTTGTCGAGATTTCACCGGAAGTATATGTTATGGGGTCCCCTGAATCCGAAAATTAATATTTTACTTTCTCTACACGTACTATGTAGAAGGTATTGTAAATGAAATGTAAATGGAGTTTTATTTATGGATGCTCTTTAACTGTTATGATTCTCAATGTCCCATTCTATACTGGGCGTGAAAGATCTCTTAATTTTGCTCCGAGGCCTCTCTATCAGGTTTGTGGTTCTTTTACGCGCCGTAAATCTACGACACGGGATCAAAGGCTTTACTTCTCTTCCGAAGGAAGCCATGCTAAGAATTTTTACGCCCAAAAACATCCATCGTCCTTCGCCGGGTATGAACCCGCGACCTTGGGTATATGGAGTTAGCATGGTAACCATTACACCACGGAGGGGGACTAGAAGACTAGATCCCAAAAAGTAGATACAGAGATTTCACCGGAAGTGTATGTTTTGGGTCTCCCTGAATAAAAAAAATAGAAAAAGGTCCGTGTGTGTGACTGTGGATAGTATAGCTCAAAATCGACAAGACCGTTAAAAACCAAACTTGGTACTTAGGTTTAGTATCTTCCAAGGATGAGATAGGAAGATTTTCAACGACCCCCCCACCCATTACAATCTACCTTTACATGGAAACATTTTCGAAAATTTTGATATTGTAAAAAATGGTTCTAAGGATTTTGATTAAAATCCCGTATATTAAAGCTGTCTACATCCCAAAAAAATTAATATCTTGACTTTTCTGGGAATAGCCTCTGAGGACCTCTTTATTTTGGATGAATTTTGCCGAATTTTGCTTAACTACTAAACCCTAAGATATAGACAAAAAGTTACTACACAACAATTGTAGATTTCGTCAAACACACAATTTATGTCCTTTACATTTTTGTTGTGCATGCACCGTTTCCGAGATATTCTTTTTTATTGGTTTCAATTGTACAGTATTTATACTTTTCTCAGTCAGGAAGTGTCCGTTTTTCTTTTGTTCTACTCCTGGACAAGCAAAGAAGTGATTTGCAATGACAATCGCATAACGACAGCTTTTAAAACATTTGACTATCACTTGAGCATAGCGCATTTCTTAAGTTCCCTTCTACTTATAAGAAACTAAGATATAAGAACATTCTGCTAATGTTTATCTCGATTAGCATTGTGTAGAAAGAAGAGAAATCTTTTGTAAGAAGTTTGTAGAGCAGCTAGAGAAAGACATGTGAGCGTAACTTTTTTTTGTACCATTTTTTTAAATGGTTGGTTATTTCAGACAATGAATGAAATTGGCGAAATGATGTTCAAATGTACTCAGGGTCCATAGAGCTTTAAATCACTCGGTATTCGTCTTCTCAGGCTAAGGGAAAACTTTATAAGCGAGATTCGAACTCGCGACCTATTGAGTATGGTGCAGACACGCTACCACCACACTACCCAGCCCTGCTCATTTCACATTTATTATAGATACAAGAGGGATACAGAAGGCCAAACCAACAGTCAATTGTTAAACTAGTTTTCAAATTCCACTACTCTATTACCACAAGAAATAAACGAATGGCGACATTACCTAAAATATCTGATGTGTTCCATTCACATGACTTTCTCTGCATCTCTGCAAAAAAGTATAGTTAAAAAGCTTAAGCTTCTATTTACTTCATGCTAATTGAGAAAATATTAGCAGAAATAGTCTTATTACTTGCTTCCTTGTAAGTAGAAGCGAAATAAGGGAGTACTTTAGATTAAAGTGACAGTCAAAAGCTGGTTGCTATGTGACTGAAGTTCCTTTGTTTGTATGGACTGAAGTTGACAAATTCCTGTATGAGAAAGGTACAAGTTTTTCAAAGATGAAACTAAAAACAAGGAATATCTTAAAAAAGGACCAACTCCACGAAAAAATGTATATAACATACATTGTGTGTTTTAATGTGCTCTACATTTTCTATGTTGTAAGCTTTTGTTCATCCCTTACCGTTTAGCAGTTATGCAAAAATCCGTTAAATTCATCCAGAATAAACTAGTCTTCAGAAGCTATTCCCAGAAAATTCAAGATAAACATTCTATTTGTCATGTAAATATCTTAAATATACGAGATTTTAATTAAAACCGTTAGAGCCATTTTTAAGAAAATCAAATTTTCGAATTTTTTTCCATGTAAAGGGTAGTTTGGAATGGAGGGATTTTCTTGAAAATCTTCGTGTCGCATCCTGGGAAGATACTAAACTTAAATACCAAGTTTGGTATTTAATGTACTTTCCGTTTTTGAGCTATGCTGCTCACACATACATACACGAACGTTTTTCTAAAAATGCTTTTTTTTTTTGGATTCAGTCGGACCCAAAACATGTATTTCCGGAGAAATCTCGGTATTAAATCTCTGGGCGCATTACAATACCTTCTCTATACACCATGTACGTGGTACGTATAGAGAAAGTAAAAATGGTTAAACAAGAATTTCAGTTACAGCATGTGTGCTTTTTAAGTCCACGTCAGTGTTGCGATTTCTTTTGTTTCTATAGTAACCAGGTTAGATGTGGGAATGTGAATTTTCATCCAAAAACAACAATATCCATAAGTAGTAGAGATTATTCACACGTCCAAAATGCTACATTGTCTGCCACTCTTGAAGAACACGTTATATCTTTTGGGTCTTCAAAATGTTGTATTTAAATTTACAATGTAAACAATAAACAACAGTGTTGCTGCGCATATCCTTTTGATTATTCCAAAGCCCCTTATATCTTGACGATAATTCTAGAGCAATTTAATGAAATAGTTTCAGCGATATTGAATAAACGTGAATAAAATAGGACAATTACTTTCCGATCGTAGAAAAAAAATAATATAGCTATACAACAGGATATGGAAACTGATTTTCCCCTCAGTGCATTTGTTTCCCCTGGGACAAATCCCTGGCTACAATTGTGTACCTCGCGTAAAACATGTGTTTTTCTCCCTTGATGATTAATATAATAAATATTTCATTGATTGACTATGTCATCCTTTCATTTCGTATCACTGGGAAACTATAAGAGACAAACTACAATTTCTCTCTTACGAAAACATTGGGAGCTTATTAATTTTTCCTATTATAAGATTTTAATTTAAAAAAATCAAGTAATACAATTTTAAAATGGTACTATATTATTATTATTATTATTATTATTATTACTTTCTCTACACCTACTATGTACATAGTGTATAGAGAAGGTATTGCATTCCACCCAAAAATTAGATACTGATTTTTCACTGGAAATAAAGCTTTGGGACACCCTGAATCCAAAAAAATAAAAAAAAATTCTGGAAAAAAGTCTCTGTGAGTATGAGTGTATCTGTGAACATAATATCTCAAAAACGAAAAGTCCGTAAAATACCAAACTTGATATTTAAATTCAGTATCTTCCAAGGATGCGACACAAAGATTTCAAGCAAATCCCCCACTTTTTATGGAAGAAATATTGACAATTTTGTTTTTCTCAAAAATGGCTCTAACGATTTTGATTAAAATATTTATATTAAAGATATTTACCTGATAATTAAAATGTATATCTTGAATTTTCTGGCCAAAGCCACTGAAAACCTCTTTATTCTGAATTAATTTTGCGGAATTTTGCATAACTGGTAAACCGTAAGAGATAGACAAAAATTTACTACACAAAAAATGTAGAGTTCCTTAAAACACTATTTCTGTCATACATTATACATTTTTCTCATGGAGTTGACCATTTTCGAGATATTGCTTGTTATTGGTTTTAGTCTTAAAAAACTTAAAACTTTTCTCATACAGGCCTTGTCATTTCCTGGTCACGCAAATAAACGGATTTCAACCCCATAGCAACCACATTTTAAAACATTTGACTGTTGGTTTAGTCTAGTGTATTCCCTTTTACTAATAAGACTATTTCTGTTAGTGTTTACCTTGATTAGCATGAAGTAGATGGAAGAATTAGCTTATTAAAAATAATTTGTTACAGATATGTAGAGGAAATCGTAAATGGAGGACATCAAATTTTTTAAAAAGTTGAATTCATTTAACATCGTTTTAGCTGTTTGGACATATCGCAACGATATTCGTGATACTCGTTTGATCTGTAATCAGATGGTGCCATCCGTACTCAGACGGTATAGAGTCAGCCTCTTAGGATCCATGTCATATGCACCATACTTCTTTTTTCCGCGACAAGCAGGTGGTGCTGGGATACCGTCCGGGCTAGCTCGTTCCACTTCCTATGGATGGATGATAATTATCATCTGTTACTTTCTCTACACGTACTATGTACATATTGTATAGAGAGAGTATTGCATTCCACACAAAAATTCGATACCGAGATTTAACTGGAAATACACTTTTTAGGGTCTCCTGTATCCAAATAAAGCATTTTTAGAAAAAGGTCGGTGCCTGTGTGTGTACGCGTGTCCGAGTGCTTGTGAGCGTGATAACTCAAAGACGAAAGGTCGGTAAAACACCAAACTTGGTATTTAAGTTTAGTATCTTCCAAGGATGCGACAAGAAGATTTTGAGAAAAATCCCCCCGCCCCAAACTATCCTTCACATGGAAACATTTTCGAAAATTTTGAAGTTTTCAAAACAGCTCTAAAGATTTTGATTAAAATAAAGTGATTAAACATATTTATATGTAAAATAAATGTTTATCTTGATTTTCTGGGATTAGCCTCTAAAGGCCTCTTAATTTTGTTGACTTTTACGTAACTAGCAAACCGTAAAAGATAGACAAAAGCTTACGAAACAAAAATATAGATCATGTTAAACACACAATTTACATCATAGACATTTTTTTTTTTTTTTGTGGAATTGGCTACATCTGAGATATTCCTTGTTATTTGTTTCATATTTAAAATGCTTAAACTTTTCTCACATGGAAAGTTGTTAACTCCTAGCCCTGCATAGAAACGGATTTCAACCACATGGCAACCAGCTTTTAAGACATTTCACTATCGTTTTAGCTTAGTGTATTCCCTTATTTACCTTCCACTTACAAGAAAGCAAGTAATTAAGGCAATTTCTCTATCGTTTATCTCGATTATCATTATGTAGATAGAAGAATATGTTTTTAACAATAATTTTTACAGCGATGTAGAGAAATTTATGTGAATGGAATACATCGGATTTTTCAGCTTTACTGTTGTTTTAGACTGAAGGTGGAACTTTGAGTCGTGGCATTAAATATCAAATTCGGTGATTGAAGGTCAAGACGAAAAAATCTGATCTGTTAGATTGGTAAAATTTTCTCTAGCTAATCCGCAAACAAACCTTTCTTGCAAAAGGTTATTCTTTTATCTTCATCATGCTAATTAAGATAAGCATTAAAAGAATTGCTCTTATTATTGCTTCTTTATAAGTAGAAGGGAAATATGGACATACATTAGGCAAAAGCGCTATTCATATCTTTTAAAAGCCGGTCGGTATGTGAAACAATTGAGGTTCGGTCCGCTTTGCATGGTCCCGTTTAAAACTAAAATCAATAACAAGGAACAACTCGAAAACGTTCAACTCCACATGAAAAACGTATCTATGTGACATAAATTAACTATCTACATTTTCCGCTAAGCAAACATTTGTCTCTTACGGTTTAACCGTTATGCAAAATTCTGCAAAAGTCATCCAGAATAAAGAGGTCTTCAGAGGCTATTCCCAGAAAACTGTCTTTGTCGTGCAAATATCATTCACATTAGGCCTTTTTCGAAAAATGTTTTTTTCGATCTGAAACGAGGACTTTCTGAAGGCGCGGTACATACGTCAAAGTCTGAGCCATCTTGCTCGGTATTTCTTATTTTTTCATTGTTTCATTTATTGTTTCAAACACATACACACACATTCACTCTCACATACACACTTCCAGTATCTGAGGAGGATAGGGAACGATTCTAGCTAAAGAAAAATTCCCCGCCCCAGCCGAGAATCGAACACGGGACCTCCGGGTGAGAAGTCAGCTCGCTGACCACTCGACCACAGAGGCAATCTATTTGTTATTTTGTTTCGTATTACCATACTAGAAACATTCAACAACAATATTTACATGCTATTTGACTTAAATTGATTTACATTACACTGTCGCAGTTTGAAAGTAATTGTGAATTGTAAAACATCTATGAAAATAACAGATAAATCGTAGAGAAAATGATGTATTTGCTACAAAAGGTTGTTTTGAAGTTTATTTTTATTTCAGGGAAAGTGCTCACCAATTTGTATGCAGCAAGACCTGTAGAATATTTTAGAAACTTTTCCTATATTAATGTCCATAATAGATCTGTTGAACAATACTATTTCAAAGGCAATTTACAGAGCATTTGTATAGCAACTTAGTTTTGTATCCGCTTCAGGTCAATTACAATAGATGTCTCTTTGAAAATTGTTTCACTCACGTAACACATGCTTTCTGGCAGACAGTTGAAGCAGAACTCGACTTTTGCAAAAATCTCGTGTCTAAAGGCTGGTTCATAACAACCAACGGCGTCTGAAGATTTCGAAGCAAAAAACTCCCACCCCAAACTACCCTTTACATGGAAAATTTTTCGGCAATTTTTATTACTTAAAAATCTGATATGTTCCATTCATATGACTTTCTCTACATATCTCTAAAAAATTATTGTTAAAAGGCTTATTCTTCTACTTCATGATAATTTACATAAGCATTAGTAGAAGCTGTTCTTATTGCTTAGTTGCTTGTAAGTAGAAGGGGAAAAAAACCTAATGTGTTCCATTCACATGATGTCCTCTAGCTGTTCGGTAAACAAACCTTTTCTTCAAAACATTCATCTGTTATCTACATCATGATAATCAAGATAAACATAAGCAGAATTAATCTTATTAGTACCTTCCTTGTAAGTAGAAGGGAAATAAGAAAATGCACAGACTAAGGCGGTCGCTATGTGAAACAATTAAAATTCCAATCTCTTTTCTTGCCAGGAGTAAACAAACGAGAAACAAGAAAAAGTATGTCTTTCCGTTCGAGAATAGTTCAAGTGGCTTAAAATTGAAAATAATAATCCGGAATATCTCGAGACGGTTAACTCTACCAAAAAAAAAAAAAAAAAAAAAAAAAAAAAAAATGTATATTACATAAATTGTGTGTTTTAACGAGATCTACATTGTGTAGTAAGTTTTTGTATATCTCTTACGGTTTGCTTCATCCAGAATGAAGGGGTCTTCAAAGGTTATTCCCAGAACACTCTTGAGATAAATTTCGTTTGTCATAAAAATATCTTATATATAAAGTATTTAAACAAAATCTTTAGAGCCATTTTTGAAAAATGTTCCATGTAAAATGAATTTGGGAGTGGGGGGATTTTATTGAAAATATTTGTGTCGTATCCTTGAAGGATACCAAACTTAAATACCAATACCTTCTCTATATATTATGCACATAGTACGTGTAGAGAAAGTAGAAATGAGTCTACTGATTTTGGTTATATGTTAAGCTGTTTTTATACAAATGAAATGCATAACTCGTGTTTTCTGGAAACAGTGTCTCAGTTTCAATAATTTTCGCATAACTGATTAACCGTAAGAGACAGATGAAATCTGGCTAACGCAACGCAACGAGCAGTTGGCAGACTGAGGGCAGCCCGATGGTGTGTTACGACGTGTTCCTATTATAGCAAGAATTTCACCACATACTGACGGGTTTACAGGATGGCGGATGAAAATGAGGTTGGGGAGTGACAGGAGGTAGCAAGTGTGCTCCCCAACGGTTACCAGTCATGGTGCAACGCCCCTTGTGAACCGCTGCTGTAATTATTTTATAAAATGTTTATTTTGGGGTTGTAAATTTTGAAGTCCAAGCAACTTTTGAAGGATTGTAAGGAGATTAGACGTAGCAGCTGTTGGAGATGCTCCTTCGTTACCGGGGATGCCCGCAAGCCATGCGGAGAAGCCGGTATCGCCCCAAGGGGCGGTTTCTGGGGTTATAATCCCTAAGAGACCTAACGAGGGCGCTCCGATGGAATGGTAACCCTTCGTTGAATTTTGTTGCCCGACGCCTAATCTCGTCCTTTAGGTATGGTAGACCAGAGGCTTCGTGCAGGAGTCTCGTAGGAAATCCTAGAGGCACAGAATAGATGGCCCGAAATCTAGAGTTTGCCGCCATGCCCCAGATCTCGCAGGCGTAGATTAGCAAGGGGACTATGAGAGCCCTTAAAAGACGCAACCTAAGGGGAACCGGCATCGTGGATTTCAGAATCGAGGTCCTTATCAAGGTTTACCCCCAAGTAGGCAATGGTGTTCGCACATTCAATCCTTCGTCTGAGGTACGAGAATGAAGGGAAGTTTGCTGGAAAGTGGCGCTTGGTGAAGAGGATGGCGTGGTTTATGGACAACCGCCAACGCTCGCACAACTCTCTGTGGAGGCGGAGGTGTCTGTATGCGATTGAAGGCTCTGTGTGGGTTTCTGTTGGTACAGAATGAAATCTGGTTACATAAACATGAAAACGGGAGGTCTGGAGTTCAAGCCCATGGGTCGAGCAATCTGGCTCAGTCGTTAAGGTTAATACTGAGTTGGATATTTAATACCATGAACCTAAGTCCTACCTTCAGGCTAAAACGATAGCAAAATTAATAACATATGGTAATTGCCATTGTGTTGCCATTTATGCACAGATACTCAAAGCAGTAAACTGGACGCCAAAATGATAGGTATGGTGTAAGGAGATGAGATCTTGAAATCTATCTGCACTTTGCCATTTGACTACGGATGGTAGAAAGCTATACTGGACGGCCCTCTAACAGCATTTGTTTGGCGCGAAGCGAAGAAGTATGGTTAGGTGATGAGACCTAGGCTACTGTCCACCACATACCTCAAATGTATCATATCGAACAGTTCCGTGGTGATATAATTTAGCTGTTAAAGACACATAAAATAAAATACAATTTAAAAATAAAAAAAAATATTATTCCAGGTACAGAACACACTATGCATAAAATAATTGTTTTGTTGAATTAGCCATTTGTGAGATAATCCGCATTATTGGTTTAAAGTTTTCATACTATTCTTTAATTGTGTGAAATGGGAAGTCGTTATTCATTTTTCCTTGTGGATTAGCAACCAGCATGGAATTTCAAAGCCTTCACACATAAAAAATCTGATGTGTTCCATTCACTTGACTTTCTCTACATCTCTGTAACAAATTACTGTTTAAAAGCTTATGCTTCTATTTACGTCATGCTAATCCAGAAAAAAATAGCAAAAATTGTCTTATTACTTGCTTCCTTGTAAGTAGAAGCAAAATAAGGGAGTACCATAGGTTAAAGTGACAGTCAAAAGCTGGTTGCTATGTGACTGAAGTTCCTTTGTTTATATGGACAGGAGTTGACAAATTCCCGTATGAGAGAAGCAGTTTTCCAAAGCTGAAACCAAAAACAAGGGATATCCAAAAAACGATCAACTACACGAAAAAATGTATATTACATAAATTGTGTGTTTTAACGTGTTCTACATTTTTTGTGTGGTAAGTTTTTGTCCATATCTTATAGTTTAGCAGTTATGCAAAATTCCGTAAAATTCATCCAGAATAAGTAGTCTTCAGGGGCTATTCCAATTTAAGATATACATTTTATTTGTCAGGTGAATATCTTTAATATACGATATTTTAATCAAAATCGTTAGAGCCATTTTTAAGAAAATCAAAATTTTCGCAAAAAGTTCCATGGAAAGAGTAGTTGGGGGTGGGGGGATTTTCTTGAAAATCTTCGTGTTGCATCCTTGGAAGATACCAAACATAAATACCAAGTTTGGTTTTTAATGGATTTTTCGTTTTTGAGCTATGCTGCCCACAGATACACACACATACACACAGGCAGACAGATAGACAGACACACACACGGACATTTTTCTAAACATTTTTTTTTTTTTATTCAGGGGGACTAAAAACATGTATTTCCGACGAAATCTCGGTATCGAGTATTTGGATGCATTACAATACCTTTCCTATACACCATGTACATAGTACGTGTGCAGAAAGTAAAAATCGAACCTTCACTTAAAACTATTGTATTACTTTAATCCCTTTTTACCTACACGAAATAATAAGATTCTGTTAACGTTTATCTCGATTAACATGAATTAGATACAAGAATAAGGTAAGATATTTGGTACAAGAATGGGTGTCGGACAGATTTTTTCAGGGGGCGGCGTGTCGCTCTTCCATATGTAAGCGAGAAGGAAAGTAAAGATAATTTTTCGAGGCTGTCGTATTTTCATGGAATGACCCTTCCCATATTACTACTTTCTCTACACGTACTATGTACATAGTGTACAGAGAAGGCATTACATTCCACCCAAAAATTCGATACCGACATTTCACCGGAAGTACATGTTTTGGGTCCCTGAATACCCCCCCAAAAAAGCATTTATTAGAAAAGTCCGTGTGTGTGTGTGTGTGTGTGTGTGTGTGCGTGTGCGTGTGTGTGTGTGTATGTGTATCTTCCAAGGATGCGACACGAAGGTTTTCAAGAAAACCCCCTACCCCTAACATGGAAAAACTATCGAACATTTTGATTATCTCAAAAATTGCTCTAACGATTTTTTATTAAAACCGCTTACATTTAAGATATTTACATGATAAATAAAATGTATACCTAGAATTTTCTGGGAATGGGCTCTAAAGACCTCTTTATTCTGGATGATTTGTATTTAATTTTGCATAACTGTAAACCGTAAGATATAGTCAAAAACTTACTGAACAAAAACTATAGATCACGATAAAACACACAATTTGTGTTATATACATTTTTTTCGTAGAGTTGATCGTTTTTGAGATATTCCTTGTTATTTTTTCAGCTATAAAAAACTCATACTTTTCTCATACAGGAATTTGTCAACTCCTGTCCATACAAACAAAGCTACTTCAATCACATAAGAACCAGCTTTCAAAAGCTTAATCTATCGAGTTAGTCTATGGTACTCCATTATTTCCCTTCTACGAGAGATGTAGAGAAAGTCATGTGAATGGAACACATCAGAAGGCTTTTTTCACTCTACCATATGTAAGCGAGAGAGAAAGTAAAAATAATTTTTTAAAGCTGTCATATTTTCATGGAATGACCCTTGCCATATTTCTTTTGTTTTTATCTGGCACTAGTGCTCCATTTTCGATTATTTGACTGGAGCTAGAGGCCTGATAAGAAAGGTTGAATCAGCAGAAACGTTTTATCAACAGCTGACCTATATCTGTACGTAAAAGCGAATCGATATAGCGGGCGAGCAAGTTCTTTGTCGGCTGTTTCCCGGGCATAGCTCCACCAACATACACAGCTTTGCCCTCTTTCGCTCGCACTTTCGTACGTGTCCTTCCATTCAACACCCTTTTCCCTGGAAACGCTGCAAATGAATGAGAGTATTTTATATATCACGTAAGAAATTGAGTTTTATATTTTGACACTCTTTAACTGCTGTTGTTCTCGGTGTCACTTTCTATTTTGGGACTGAAAAACCACTTAATTTTACTCAGAGGCCTTTTTATCGGGCTGAGGTTCTTATACGGCCGTAAACCTAGACACGGGACCTAAGGCTTTGCTTCCCTTCCGAAAGAAGCAATTCTAAGGATTTTTTTCCGGCTTAAAAATACTTAGCATGGCTTCCTTCGGAGGGAAATAAAGCCGTTGGTCCCGTGTCATAGATTCCTCAAGCATCTGCGCAACATTAAGCGGTCACTCACGCCCAGTATAGAATGGGACACTGAGAACCATAGCAGCTAAACAGCCACCATAAATAAAACTCCATTTCATTTTAGCCCTCCCCAAGGATTGAACTCGCGATTTTGAGAGCTAGATGCTAGCATGTTACTCCTAGACCACGGAGGACGACGCGCGTTTCTAAGAGGCTTTGGATTTAAAAATTTGATGACTTTCTCCCTCTGTTCTCCGACAAACTATTCTTACCCAAGATTATTACTTTCTCTATACGCACTTGTATATAGTGTATAGAGAAAGTATTGCACTCCACCCAAAAATTCGATACCGAGATTTCACCGGAAATATATGTTTTAGGGGTCCCCAACATCCAAAGAAAAAGCATTTTCACAAAAAGGTCCGTGTGTCTGTGAACACGATAACTCAAAAACGAAAAGTCGGTAAAATACCAAACTTGGTATTTGAGTTTAGTATCTTCCAGGGATGCGACACGAAGATTTTGAGAAAAATCCCCCCACCCCGAACTACCCTTTACATGGAACTCTTTTCGAATATTTTTATGGCTCAAACGATTTTCATTAAAAAGTCGTATATTAAAGAGAACTGCTTCACAATAAAATGTAAATCTTGAATTTTCCGGGAATAGTCTCTGAAGAGTACTTTATTCTCGATGAATTTTGTGGAATTTTGCATAACTGCTAAACCATTAGAGATGGACAAAAACTTACCACACAAAAAATGTATGGTATATACATTTTTTTCGTGGAGTTGATCGTTTTTGAGGTATTCCTTTTTTTTTTCAGCTGTGAAATTTGTCAACTCCTAAATATACGAACAAAGGAACTTCAATCAAATAGCAACCAGCTTTAGACTATCACCTTAACCTATGGTACTCCCTTATTTCGCTTCTAATAAGACTATTTCTGCTAAGCATAACCTTTTTTAACAATAATTGTTGCAGAGATGTAGAGAAAGTCATGTGAATGGAACACATAAGAGTTTTGAGAAAATATTCCATGTAAAAAGTGCGACACGAACATGTTTAAGAAAATCCATTCCCCCAAACTACGTTTAATATGGAAAATAAAACACACAATTAAAACACAAAATCAAAAAATAAAATGTTTAATATATTTTCATGAAATGGAAAGTATCTGAAGTCCTCCTCTCCCTGGATGATCTGTGAATAAATTTAAACCATAGAGTTACATAAAATCTCACTGTATACAAATTTAGATCACGTAAAATCACTGAACCAAGTTTGGTGTTTAACTAACATTTCGCCTTTTAGTAGTGATGTTCTATTTTTATGAAAATGCTTTTCAAATATTGAGGTATTAAAACCACTATTTAGTAGAATTTGTATATGGAATATTTGGATGTAGCATTAAACTTCCTTTACATATAAAATACGTGGTACAGAAAGCGAAATACAATAACCGTAAGGGGCTGTAGGTCACAAGCAGAGATGCACAGAGCTCCCTAACGATTCCAAGAGTTGCTCAGAGGTTTCCCTCTCGCGAAACCAGGGAGAACTCGATCCAGCTGAGAAGGTAGTTTTCTGACAGGACCGAGAAAAAAATTCCAACGAGCAAGGACCACCTCGCCTTGTCTGACGTTACTGAACCCTTAAATCTACCGGAAACATGAAAAGGAAAGAAAAATAATAGGATATGCGGGAAAGGAAATACGTGGTATAAGAGAAACCACCCCAGCATTCGCCTTACCAATCAGGAAACATCATGAGAAATCTATGATCATCCCAAGAATCGAACCGCCATGATTAGGACTACTCACACGCATTCACTGGACCCCCTTGGAGCCCTTTGCGACTTACGTGGCCTCTAGAGGGAAGGATGAAGGGAGGTTCCAGATCCGGATGACAGAGGGCAAGTAAGGGTGCTTAACGGTTATAGGTGGAACGATTCCAATGTCACCAGAGCCCCGAGCCTCGGGATGTTTCCCGAAGAGTTCCTAATCTGAATGCACAGGAACGTAAGTCCCGATCGGGTGGTACCTCTATAGGGTGCAATCCATCGCCCCGCCGCAACTCACCGAATACTGTCGCCTGGTCCTTCAACCCTAAAAGGAAGTGACTGGAACAGGAAATGATGGCTAGGAAAATTTAAGGGATGAAATGAAACTGAGTTGTCCCCCGAGGTGTAGTGGTTACCGCGCTAGCTTCTAATTCCCAAGGTTGCGGGCTCAAACCGGTGGAGGGTGATGGATGGATATAGTGTGCACTGTAAGTCGTCATCGTTTCATATCTCTTTTGTTTTACTCCTGGACATGCAAAGAGAACCGAATTTCAATTGTTTCACATAGCAACCGGTTTTTAAAATGTTTGACTATCGCTTTAGGTTAATGTATTACCTTATTTCTCTTCTACTTAGAAGAAATTATTATAACAATTTTTGCTAAAGTTTATCTCGACTACCACGATGTAATTAGAGTATTCTTTTGTAACATAGTTTGAAGCAGCATTTATATCCCTAAATGTACATCGTATTCCATTTTGTGTATTTGTTGTTCAGATGTTTTCTTGTTGCATACCGAGGTTAAATCACTGCCTGCAATATAATTATCCCGTGTGCTTTTATTAGATATAGGTGTTTTTGATTTTCCTTCTGTGTTTTTGTTCGTTGTAACGTGTTGATTACCTTGGTTGTGAAGACAGAAATTATAAAACAGGCTGTTCATAAGCAGGGAAAAGGGCACTCTGAGAGTGTTCGTAGTCGAGTGAGGTCGACGGTGGCTTCGCGCGGTATATAGGTACAGTCTAGGTAGGAGATTCTAGGCTACTACTTGTGCAGGTAAGTTTCCGCGTTGATTTAGAAATGCGCATATATTTGCAGCGGGAATATTAATTGACTTCGCTTATTCAATAGGAAAGTAATAATATATTTTGCTTCTTTCGGAATTGATGAAGAATAAGAATCACGAGAGATAGAATTTTCGCTTCAAAGAGAAACTCTGGATTGCACCAATGATTGCAATTTTGTGTATGGATTGTAAAATCTAATCCAAAATAAATTACAGTTCTGCAGAGAGAGATTTGAGCTATGGGTTACTTAAGAAATTATCGACCAACATCAATAGAGGCAAAAACCTAGCATAGCGCCCTGAGAAAGAGAGAGAGAGAGAGAGAGAGAGAGAGAGAGAGAGAGAGGTCTCATAGCTCGAACCCACATAAACATCGTAAAAGGCTACCGTTTTACTTTCTCTACACGTACTATGTACATAATGTATAGAGTAGGTATTGTATTCCACCAAAGATTTCGATACCGAGATTTCTCCGGAAATACATGCTTTGGGACCCCCTGAATAAAAAAGGTAGAAAACGTCCGCGCGCGCGTCTGTGTGTGTGTCTGCGAGCAGCAAAGCTCAAAAACAAGAACTCCGTTAAATACCAAACGTGATATTTCAGTTCAGTATCTTCCAAGGATGCGACAGGAAGGTTTTCAAGAAAATCCCCCACCCCCAACTACCCTTTACATGGAACTTTTTTCGAAAATTTTGATTTTCTAAAAAATGGCTCCAACGATTTTGATTAAAATATGTATATTAAAGATATTTACCTGACAAAGAAGATGTGTGTTTTGAATTTTCTGGGAATAGCCTCTGAAGACTACTTTATTCTGGATGAATTTTACGGAATTTTGCATTACTGCTAAACCGTCAGAAATGGAAAAAACTTACCACTTGAAAATGTAGAGCACGTTAAAGCACACAATTTGTAATAAATATTTTCTTCGTGGAGATGATCGGTTTTTAGATATTCCTTGTTATTGGTATCAACTTTGAAAAGCTTAAACTTTACTCATACAGGAATTTGTTAACTCCTGTCCATACAAATAAAGAAACTTCAGTCACATAGCAACCAGCTTTTGACTATCACATGAAATAAATAGAAGCATAAGCTTTTAACAATAATTTGTTGCAGAGATGTAGAGAAAGTCATGTGAATGGAACACATCAGATTTTTCTAAGTGTGTACTGGAAATGTTTGGCAACAAAAAACCTTTAAATACTACTAATCACCGACTGAAGTTAACTTACACGCATTATCTCTTTCATACAAGATTCATCTCCTGTGTTGCAATATCACCTCATTAACACCACACAGAATTTCTATACCTCTCTAAGGATATGCAATTACAGATATTGAGGTTTATTTCATTCATGACGTGTACATAATGAGGCAACGGTCAAGAGATCAATATGTGCATTGCTGTTCAAACGACACATAAAAATTAATATTTAGTGACTCCCTTTCACCCTACAGGATTTTAATGCCACGTCTCCAGGGATACACTGATCAAAGCTCTACCTGAATGCACACACATTTTTATAAACAACGTTCATCTGTTTTCAGCGCTCAATAAATTAATAGTTGGGTATTAGCGTTCGGCAGCTATGCTTTGATTACATTGTATTTACTAATATTATATCTGCCTCTGTTGTCATGCCAAGCAAAACACTGCATATTAATGGTTAACTTTACACCCCACCTCTTCCCTTTTACTTTCTCTACATAGCTAGATAATGTATGGCACTCCACCTAAAAATTCGACACTGAGATTTCACTGGAAATGTAAATCTGTTGTGTTCCATTGATGATTTTTATTTTTTCTACACGTACTATGTACATACTGTATAGAGAAGGTATTGTATTGCACCCAAAAATTCGATACCGAGATTTCACCGGAAATACATGTTTTGGGTTACCCTGAATCAAAATAAAAGCATTTTTGGAAGAAGGTCCCTGTGCGTGAGTGTGTATCAGCATAACTAAAAAAATCTGATGTGTTACACTCACATGACTTTCTCTAGCTGCTCTACAAACCTCCTACAAAAGATTATTCTTTTTTGTACACAATGCTAATCGAGATAAATGTTAGCAGAATGTTCTTATTACTTAGTTCCTTATAAGTTGAAGGGAATAAGGGAATGCACTATGCTAAAGTGATTGTCAAATGTTTTAAACGCTGTCGTTATGCGATTGTCACTGCAAATCACTTCTTTGCTTGGCCAGAAGCAGAACAAAACAAAAACAGACACGTCCTATCTGAGAAAAGTTTAAGTACTTTACAATCGAAACCAATAACAAGAAATACCTCGGAAACGGTTACCTCCACAACAAAAACATAAAGGACATAAATTGTGTGTTTTGACGTGATGTACATTTTTTGAGAATTGAGTTTCTTTCTATTTCTTACGGTCTAGCAGTTAAGCAAAATCCGGCAAAATTCATCCAGAATAAAGAGGTCTTCAGAGGCTATTCTCAAAAAATTCGAAATATACATTCATTTAGGACATAAATAGCTTTAATATAGGGCATTTTCATCAAAATCGTTAGAGCCATTTTTAAGGGAATCAAAATTTTCGAAATTTTTTCCATTTAAAGGATAATTTTTGAGGGGGGATTTTTTTTTTTTGAAAATCTTCGTGTCGCATCCTTGGAAGATACTAAACCTAAATACCAAGTTTGATATTTACCGGTCTTTTCGTTTGGGGCTATGCTGTCCACAGACACACATACACCCACGGACCTTTTTTTAAACATGTTTTTTTCGAACTCAGGGAACCCCAAAACATATATTTCCGGTGAAATCTTAAAATCGAATTTTTGGGTGGAATACAATACTACTCTATCCCTATGTACATTGTACATATGGGGCTAGAGAAAGTAAAAATCTGATGTGTTCCATTCACATGACTTTCTCTACATCTCTGCAACAAATTATTGTTAAAAAACTTATGCTTCTAGTTACTTCATGCTAATCAAAAAAAAAAAAAAAAAAAATAACAGAAATAGCCTTATTACTTGCCTCCTTGTAAGTAGTAGCGAAATAAGGGAGTACGGTAGGTTAAAGTGATAGTCAAAAGCTGGTTGCTGTGTGACTGAAGTTCGTTTGGTTGTATGGACAGAAATTGACAAAGTCCTTTTTGAGAAAAGTATTTTAAGTTTTTTAAAGCTGAAACTAATAACATGGAATATCTCAAAAACGATCAACTCCACGAAAAAATTGCATATGATACAAATTGTATGTTTTAAAGTGCCCTACCTTTTTGTGTGGAAAGTTTTTGACCATCTCTTACGGTTTAGCAGTTATTCAAAATTCCGTTAAATTCATCCAGGATAAAGTAGTCTTCAGAGGCCATTCCCAGAAAGTTCAAGAAATACATTTTACTTGACATTTTAATCAAAATCGTTAGAGCAATTTTTGAGAAAACCAAACTTTTTGGAAAAAGTTCCATGTAAAGGATATTTTGGTGTGGGGAGATTTTTCACAAAATCTTCGTGTCGCATCCCTGGAAGATACTAACCTTAAATGCCAAGTTTGATATTTTACCAACTTTTCGTTTTTGAGTGATCAAACACATACACACGTGGACCTTTTTGTGAAAAGCTCTTTTTGGATACAGGGGACCCTAAAACATATACTTCCGGTGAAATCTCGATATGGAATTTTTGGGTGGAGTGCAATACCTTCTCTATACACTATGTACATAGTACGTGTAGAGAAAGTAAAAACGATGGTATTTAAGTTTGTTATCTTCCAAAGATGCAACACGAAACTTTTTCAAGAAAATTGCGCCTTTACTTGGAAAAAATTTGAAAATTTTGATTTTCTCAAAAATGGGTCTAACGATTTTGGATAGAATCTCTTATATTTAAGATATTTACATGCCAAATAAATTGTATACCTTGAATTTTCTGCGAATAGCCTCTAAAGATCTCTTTATTCTGGGTGATTTTTATTGAATTTTGCATAACGGGTAAACCGTAAGAGATAGACAGAAACTTGCTACACAAAAATGTAGATCACGATAAAACACACAATTTATGTCATATACATTTTTTTCTCTCTCGGAGTTAGCCATTTTCGAGATATTTGAATAAGACCGTTTCTGCTAATACTTAAGCATTAAATATATATAAGAATAAGCTCATTAATAATAATTTATTACACATATGTAGAGAAACTCGTGTGATTGGAGCGCATCAGAGTTTTTCTACATCTCTGTAACAAGTTAATGTTAAAAATCTTATTCTTCCATTTATTTTATGCTAATCGAGAAAAAATTAGCAGAAATAGTCTTATTACTTGCTTCCTTGGAAGTAAAAGACAAAATAATGGAATACACTAGACTAAAGCGATAGTCAAATGTTTTAAAAGCTGGTCGCTATGTGATTGAAGTTCCTTTGCTTCTATAGCTAGGAGTATTTTAAAACTGAAACTAATAACAAGAAAAACGGCTATCTCCACAAAAAATTGTAGTTAATATAAATTGCGTGTTTTATTGGTCTATATCTTTTTGTAGTAAGATTTTGCCTATCTCTTACGGTTTACTAGTTATGCAAAATTAAAAAAAAAAAAATCATCCAGAATGAAGAGGTGTTCAGAGGCTATTTCCAGAAAATTCAAGATATACGTTTGATTCGACATGTAAATATCTCTAATTTCCGGTATATTAATCAAAATCGTTAGAGACATTTTTGGGAAAATCAACATTTTTGAACATTTCTCCAAGTAAAGGGTAGTAGGGGGTGGTGGAATTTTCTTCAAAAGCTTCGTGTTCTTCCTTGGAAGATAATGAACTTCAATACCAAGTTAGGGATTTAACGGATTTTCGGTTTTAAATATGCTAACCACAGACACACGATTGCGCCCGCACACACACGCACCTGACAGATAGACAGACACCTACACACACAGACATTTTTTCTAAAAAGGCTTTTTGGATTCAGGTCTCAAAACATATATTTCCGTTGAAATCTCGGTATCGAATTTTCGGGTACAATACAATGGTTTCTCTATACACTATATTCATAGTACAGGTAGAGAAAATAAAAAAGCATGCTTAGAAAAAGGTCAGCTTGTACACTCAAAGACATTAAAAATATGCCCGGAAATTCTTATCGTAAGGTGGGGTCTTTTCGCTTACTCCACCCATGTCTTCAACCAAGCGTATTGGAAAGACCGCGTAACCGAAGGGAAGGAGATGAACATGAAAGGTAACTTATGACAAATAAGGTTCTGAGTTGCGAACTAGTGATCCCTAAACTTTCTGGTTGGACATATTTCACCCTTCTCAAAGGGTGATACAAAATTAGATTAATATTTTCTTTGGGCTACATACTGAAGTTCTAATACCGAGATAATTCCCGCGCGTATTGACTAAATTAACACACTGCGTATGCACGTCAACTTGTTTTGAAGGAGCGTCAAGCGGGATTAAGGGATGAAGGGGCGGATTGCGCAATCGGCTTTCCCTTTTCTTACTCGTGTGGTATGTTGTACCAGAATGGAACAGTGAAAATTGAGGTAAGACCCGTCTCCCCGTCAAACATTCATATTTTTAGTAAAATCACAGTACCAGGTGTATTTTTACTTTCTCTACACATTCTACGCACATAGTGTATAGAGAAGATATTGCATTCCATCCAAAAAGTCTATGCCGATATTTTACCGGAAATACACGTTTTAATGTGCCCTGTATCGAAAAAGCATTTTTAGTAATAGGTCCATGTGTGTGTGTGTGTGTGTGTGTCTGTGAACATACTCTAAAACGAAAAGTCGATAAAACACCAAACTTGGTATTTAAGTTAGTATCCATCAAGAAAACGACACAAAGATTTCGAGGAAAAGCCTCAAACTAACGTTTACATCAGAGAAACTTTAAAAAAGTTTGATTTTCTCAATTACGGTTCTAACGGTTTTGATTAAAATACCGCATATTAAACATATTTATATGACAAATAAAGTGTATATATTAAAATTTCCGGAAATAGCCTCTGAAGACCTGTTAATTCTGAATGAATTTTTGGTAACTGTTCATCCGTAAGAGATATTTATGTCATATACGTTTTTTCGAGGAATTTACAATTTCTGAGATATTCTCTGCTATTGATTTTAGTATTTAAATGTTTAAACTGTTTACGTACGGGAATTTGTCAACTCCTAGCAAAGTAAAGAAACGGATTTCATTCACATGGCAACCAGCTTTTAAGATATTAGACTATCGTTTTAGCCTAGTGTATTCCTATATTTCCTTCTACTTACAGGAAAGCAATTCGGCTAATCAGTATCTCGATTAGCATGAAGGAGACGAAGAATAAACTTTTTAATAATCCTTTGTTACAGAGATGTATAAAAAAATTTGTGAATGGAACACATATTTTTGTTGTCTTTGAGTGTACAAGTGAACGTGTGTCTGTGAACATGATAACTCAAAAACGAAAAGTCGCTAAAATACCAAATTTGGTATTTAAGTTCAGCATCTTACAAGGATGCGACACTAATACTTTCAAGAAAATTTCCCCACCCCCAACTACCCATTACATGGAAGATTTCCCGAAAATTTTGATTTTCTCAAAAATGGCTGAAACTGTTTTAATTAAAATGCCGTATATTAAAGACATTTACATGACAAATAAAATGTATATTTTAAATTTTCCGGAAATAGCTTCTGAAGAGCTCTTCATTCTGGGTGAATTTTGGTAAATTTTGCATAACTAGTAACCGTAACAAAAAGACAAAAGCTTACTATATAAAAGTGTATATGGCAATATATGGCATATACATTTTTTCGTGGAATTGGCCACTTCCGAGATATTTATTGTTATTGGTTTCAGTTTTAAAATATTTACAAGTTTTCTTATCTAGGGATTTGTCAACTACTTGTCATGCAAAGAAATGGATTTCAATCACATGACAATCGGCTTTTAAAAAATGCCACCATTGTTTTAGCTGGTGTAATTCCCTTCTGCTTACAAGAAACAAGTAATACGACTATTTCTACTATCTCAATTAGCATGAAGTAGGTACAAAAATAGGCAGAGAAAGTCATGTGAATGGATACATCAGATATTTATACTATTAAATACACGCACATTCAGTACTACATTTCTGTAGGGGAAAGGGATTAATTCTGGATAAAGAATCGAAACCGGGAAATCTGGGTTGAAAACCTAGAACACTGACTATCTACCCAAGAGGCGTTCTATTTCACACCTTTTTTTCTCTCTTGGTTGAATTTCGGTTCTTAGTATTGACATATTTACCTAGGAACTGAGTAAAACGAAAAGCACTGGCTTATCAATTTGGTTGGTGCTCGGAAAAGGTAATTACTTAGGTGCACAACGAAGGGAGACCTCTCACGACCTGGCTGAGATTAGTGCAGCCACCCCCTTCCAGGTGGAAGTGGTGGAGCGAAGGAGCTGCAGGAGGCTACAGGCCACAGGTGGACATTTCACACTGAGGCGCAGAAGTCATTTTAGGTCGTGAAGCTAGACATGAACAAATCTTGCGCCCAGGAAAGTTGCTTTCCTTACCTCTCTATAGGGCTGAGAGCGATAATAGAGACGCCAGCTTGCTGCGATTTTTGTTTTTTCGAAAATGCCCGCTTTTACTACATATGGTACCGCAGGCGATGACACTGATGATACATGGAATGAAGATGGGAAAAGCGATGGTAGGAGAAAACGAGGAACCCTAAGAAAAACCGCCCTGTGCCGCTTTGTTCACCACATATCCTACATGCGGCCGCCTGGGAGCGTACCTGCTTCTTTGGTGAGATGCGAGTAGTGTAAACACTCAGCCACGGCGCAGCCCTTGCCGCGATTGACTAAACACAACCACAACAGCGTGCAGCGTTCAACAACTACAGTTCACATGAAATTAATTGTAAGCACATATACATAGCTATAGCGAAATCATTTTGCTCGTTATAAAGCTAAATTGTATACATAAATAATATGCCATAAGTAATATGTAGAGCGTGAGACGAAGTGTTTTGCTTGAAGGAATGCCGATATGTTTATGAACATAGCCAAACAATAATTAATATTACTGAATTCACACGTTTCTACAGCTCTTCAATCCCGTTCATTGCATCATCATCTTCGTTCCTATAACTATTAATATCGTCACTATCACTGTCTTCTTGCAAGTTAACAATAATCTGCTAGTGTTTATCTGCATAAACACTACAGAACACCGCACTGAAGCTAGCGCTAGCACACTCCTCCGTGGACAGAAACGTTATGACTACTGCGCATACACTACTGCGCAACTTCTCCCACCATCAGCCCTTCAGATGAAGAGTTGCCACTGCGCAATTTACAGTTTTGCTCTTGTCTGGTCTCAGGAGCTGTGATAGTTGCCAGCTCGAAGACGCGTCCAATTGCTAGAGCTGCTTAAAGGCGGCGGTAAACGACCCAGCAGCCTGTTAGTGTCCAAAGGGAATTTAGGATTAGGATTACACAGGACGGAGTCCCCAGTCACTGGAGTAGGGCGCTGCACGTACTCCTTAGGGATTTTTGCAACTTACTTGTCCCCATAGAGAGAGGGATGATGGTAGAGACGCGAAGGGTGAACAGATTCCGATAACGACGGCCGCAAATATGGCCGGGGTCTCTAATTGAGCCCCCGTGCCTCCTATGCCGCAAGCCTCTGGGAATTCCCTCAAAGGAAGTCTTAGAGTGGGTCCCGAAAGAACGGTACCGGACGACGCCAGGAGTAAAACTCTACAGTGTACAAGCCACCAGCCAACCGGCTGAGCATCGCCACCAGGTCCTTCAATCCTAAACAGGTGTAAAGGAAATTATGGAGACTAGAAATGATGGACAACCCACAGATATAGAGAGAATAGATACGAAATGCCCTATTCTTATGCATTGTGGCTGTGAAACACGTTTTCGTCTAGCCGCCATATTTTGATTCTACATTTCTGAGATGAGTATGACTTTTGTGGGTTAAATATGCACCCAAAATAAGATTCTGTTATATTAAATGCCAATTAAGCAGTACTTTTGGTTTTAAACAACTATAATGGTCAATACGTATGTGGTGTTTGGTTGCAGTTTCTCGAATAGCAGAAGCAAAAACAAGGAAAGGTAAACGTGTTTCAATACATAGGTTAGGGTACTTATTTAAGTTATTTTGTGGTGTTAAATGTTCAATTATGCAGTAAATTTAGAGTGTAAGTTTTAAATCAGTGTAATTGCCAATTTGTGTGTAGTGTTTAGTTGTAGTTTCTCAAATAGCAGAAGTATAAACAAGGAGGGGTGATTTTTTTAATACATTATTAATAAAAATATTCTGTATTGGTTGTTACATTTTAGATCTCCAACTCGGAAAGATCGTTCAGAGGCATCCACAAATTTGCCAACCTACTCCGTTTTATAATAACTATTTTGCTAATTCGCCGATTTAGTAGTTATCGCAAAAAATGAATAGTATCAACTTATGTGCTTATAATACAAGAACCATGGGACTCGGAATACAAAACATGCAGTTCACAGAGAAAACCTCTATAATCTTTGTGATAATCTCTTATACTTGTCACCCACTTTTTGATAAGTTCATATAGTGGAATTATTGGTAGAACAAAATTTAGTTATGACATTGCCGCGATGTTTACTGTAACAATACCAATTTATCAATAGTAACTTCTGACAGGCCGAAAAATGTGATTGTATTAAATATTCCTTCAACTAGAGATTTCTTCCCTTCCTTTGTTTCTTACTTCAAACACTTGGAAAAACAATTTATATGAATGATGTTGAGTATGATGTATTTGGTAGTGTGAAAAATCGCAAGATGACGGCAGGTCTCAAAACGCGAGGCATTTCCACCCTCACAACATTCGCAACCCAGGGAAATCCTTGAAATATCCATCGGTCAGGAAGATCATACACAGGAGTCGAATCCACGACTCCTGAATGCAAATTGACACTTCGTTCGGTTTCACAAGGAAAACTCTTTCCTTAGGACAAATATCCGTGCCATCTGTCTAACACTTTCATACACTACGACAGCTAGAAGTATGCATGAAACGTGGGAAGCATAGAATTAAAGAGAAACGAGGTTAGCATTCGCCCTACCGACCAGGGAACACCACGAAACACTTGAAAGTTAGAATGAAACGGGAATGCAACACGGAGTTTGAAGCCATGACCACCTGAATGCGTCCCGCCTCACTCAGTCTAATAGGATCTCTCTTAACTGCTGTGCAGTAACTTAATTTCCATTAGAGCTAATTGCTGCGCTCTTACGGAGAGAGGATTCGTGACAATTTGGAGGCCGGGAGTCTAAAACGCCACCTGGTGTTAAAGAAAATCCGACTGAGTTGAGCTAACATTGCTGCGAGCAGGACTGGAACGAGTACCCTTTAATATGCAGCTGGCGCAGGATCGATACTCCAGCCAAATGCGCATCGTTGACATAGATGGCTTTCAACATTTCTGAAATCGCTCACGCTCATAATTGGGACACATACCTATGGCAATTAGATCATTTACATTTATGCAATTTTTACTTTCTCTAGCACGTACCATGTACATAGAGTAAAGAGAAGATTATGTACTCCACCCAAACATTCGAAACCGAGATTTGACAGCAAACACATGTTTTGGGTCCCGCTAAATCAAAACAAAAAAAAAAAGCATTTCTGGAAAAAGGTCCGTGTGTGTATGTGTGTGTGTGTCTGTGGACAGCATATTTAAAAAACGAAAAGGCCGTTAAATACCAAACTTGGTATTTAAGTTTGGTATCTTCCAAGGATGCGACACGAAGATTTAAAAAAAAAACAAAAAAAAAAAAAAAAAAACACCCCTAAACATCCTTTACATGGAACTTCTTTCGAAAATTTTGATTTTCTCAAAAATGGCTCTAACGAGTTTAATTAAAATATTGTATATTAAAGATATTTATCTGACAAATAAAACCTATATCTTGAATGTTCTGGGAATAGTCTCTAAAGAGCTCTTTATTCTGGATGTTTTTATTGAATTTTATATAATTGGTAAACCGTAAGAGATAGAGAAAAACTTAATACACAAAAAATGCAGATCACGAAAAAATATAAAATTTATGTTATATGCATTTTTTCGCGGAGTTGATCGTTTTCAGATATTCCTTGTTATTGCTTTCAGCTTTAAAAAACTTAACTTTTCTCATACAGGAATTTGTCAACTCCTGTCCATACAAACAAAGGAACTTCAGTCACATAGCAACCAGCTTTTGACTATCACTTTAACCTATGGTACTCCCTTATTTCGCTTCTACGATTTCTCCTAATGTTTTCTCGTTTAGCAAGAACTAAGTAGATGAATAAGCTTTTTAACAATAGTTTTCTGTAGAGTTGGAGAGAAAGTCATGTAAATGGAACATATCAGATTTTATATTTGTTTTTATTAAGTTGTATAGAATTATATTTTTGTTCTTTATTCATTGTATCACTGTTGTATTGAATTTAAAGTATTATCTGGGAGAGTGGAAGAGATGACCTTATGGCCTTAACTCCAATCAGGATAAATAGATAAACAAAATAAATACCTTCTCTATCCACTATGTACATCGTACATACGTGTTAGAGAAAGTTAAAATCTGATGTGTTCCATTCACATGATTTTCTCTACATCTTTACAGCAAATTATTGTTAAAAAGCTTATGCTTCTATTTACTTCTGCTAATCGAGAAAAGTTAGGATAAATAGTCTTATTACTTGCTTTCTTGTACGTAGAAGCGAAGTATCATAGGTTAAAGTAAATGGTAATTCATAAACAAATATAGTAAAACATTTCTAACCTATACACTTATGCTTCTATAAAAGATAGTACAGCCTTAAGGGATGTCCAATGAAGAGAGGGTAAATTTTGTTTTTGTTTTATTTATTGAATTCATTTAAAAATGAGTGTGCGCTACATAATGTCAAGCAACTGTTTACGCATCAAATAAAAAGACTACAAAAATACAAAAACTGAATCACACTCAATTGAATTACAGTTATGTATGTATGACTTACCATTCCCACCGTATCTCAATATCTTGTTGAACTCAAAAATCTTATATATTCCATTTACATGACTTGCTTTACATCTCTGTTACAAGTTATTGTTAAAACGCTTATTCTTCTATCTACTTCATGCTGATCTTGTAAGTAGAAGGGAAGTGATGGGATACACTAGACTAAAACGATAGTGAAATCTTTTAAAACCTGATTGCCATGTGGTTGAAATCCGTTTCTTTGCTTAGAGAGCAGTTGACAAATCCCCATATGTGGAAAGTTTAAAACTAAAACCAATTACAAGGAGTATCTAAAAAAAACGGTCAACTCCACGTAAAAAATGTATATGATATAAATTGAGTGTTTTATTGAAAACTACATATTTAGTGTAGTAAGTTTTTGTCTATCTCTTACGGTTTTCTAATTATGCAAAATCCAGCAAAATCCATCCAGAATAAAAGGGACTTCAGAGGATATTCCTAGAACATTCAAGATATACATTTTGTCATATAAGTATATTTAATGTACAATATTTTAATCAAAATAAATAGTAATTTTTGAGGAAATCAAAATTTTCGAATTTTTTTCAATGTAATGTGTAGTTTGATTGGGGGGATTTTCCTCAAAATCTTCACGTCGCATTACTGGAAGATACTAAACTTATAAACAAAGTTTGGTATCTTACTGACTTTTCGTTTTTGAGTTATCGCGCTCACAGACAAAGGACACACACATATACGGACCTTTTTTTTAAAAACGTTTTTTTTGTATACGGGGGACACCAAAACGTGTATTTTCGGTGAAATCCCGGTATAGAATTTTTGAATGCAATACAATACCTTCTCTATACACTATATACATTGCACGTGTAGAGAAAGTAAAAAGGTTCAATCATTTGTGATTGACCATGTGTAGATTCATAATTATCTAATTTCTGAATGCACTCAATGCACTTGTGAGCGAGTGGATTTTCAGGAACAGAAATCGTATCACATTCATCTGGAAATATTTGTTCATTCTTGTGTTTGTTTGTTAAAACCATCACTGAAAGCTGAACTTTAAACGCACAAAAGAACAAAGTGGGAACAATTTCCAGGAATTAGAAATATCAATTTACAATTACAAACAAAAGCTCCTCTCATTAAACTGTGCTAATTGCTACAAGGGCACAAAAACAGTCAATATTTATTTAGTTAGTTATTTGTTTAACGTATTCAAACAGAAGAATACTGCTATACTTCAGCCCAAGCTGCTATCTTGCCACATTTCTAACCACGTTTCCTTATGCAGATAAATATATTAACGCCACATAACTTGCCTTCTCTAGCTGGTACTTACAATGTACATAGTGAATAGAGAAGGTATTGTATTCCACCAAAATATTCGATACCTTGATTTCACCAGAAATATATGTCTTGAGGTCCCCTTAATCCGAAAAAAACATTTATTTTTTCTATACGTACTATGCACAAATGTATAGAGAAGGTATTGTTATGCACCCAAAAATTCGGTACTGAAATGTCACCGGAAAATCATTTTTGAGATCCCCTGAGTCCGAAAAAAGCATGTTTAAAAAAAGGTATTTAAGTTTGGTATCTTCCAAGGATGCGACACGAAGGTTTTCAAGAAAATTCCCTCGTCCCCAGATTCCCTTTACATGAAACATTTTTCGAAAATGCTGATTTTCTCAAAAATGGCTCTAACGATTAAAATGCCTTTTGTATAAGATATTTTTATGACAGACGAAATGTTTAGGTATCTTGACTTTTCTGGTAATAGCCTCTGAAGATATCTTCATTTCGGATGACTTTTGCATTACTGGCAAACGTAAGAGATATACAAAAACTTACTACACAAAAATGTAATCTCATTAAAATACACAATTTATATTATATACCTACCTTTTTTTTTTGTTTGTAGAGTTAATCTTTTTCGAAATATTCCGAATATTGCTTTCAATTGGTATTTTAATTGTTTCACATAGCGACCGAGTTTTAAGGAAGGAGATTACCTCTTTAACTTGTTCACTTTCTTATTTCCCTTCTACTTACACGGAAGCTGGTATAATACTAATCATTTGTTACAGAGAAGTAGAGAAAGTCATGTGATTGTAGCACATCAGATTATTTTAAAAAATATTTTACTCAAGTGACCTCAAAACATGTATTTCCGGTGTAATCCCGATATCGAATTTTTATTGAAATGCAATTGCTCCCCTTCCATTTATGGCCGTGGTAGATAAACTAAAGCTATATCTGAAATAATTAATTTACGAAGATGATCTCGAAACGGTTTTAAGGAAAAATGAGTTAAAATAGCAGTAGCTGTTATTCTTTTTTATTTTATTTATTTATTTTTCGTAGCTTACCGTCTACAGCAGTTAGGTCATATCGGACGATGAATGAAATTGGTGAAGTGATGCTCAAATTATCTCGAATTAGTGTAGTTTAAAGTTACTCGACAATCGTCTTCTCAGGATTTGGGAAGACCCCGATAAACCCCCCTAAGCGAGATTCGAACTCGCGGCCTCTTGAATGTGAGGCTGTTCTCACACTAAGGAGGTGACACTTATTTTTGTCCATCCATGCGAAGGTGCTCATGCCGTAGTGTACCATCTGAAAATTGAGAGTAATAAATAACTGTGAAACATTAAAACAGAACCATTTCCTGGAAAATGACTGCTTACGCTAGTACTCTTAAACATAAACTTTCTGTTTGAAGAAAAACTTCTACTTTTGAAAAATGACAAGAATTGCTATATGGAACGTTTATTTTTCATTTTGATGTTTACTAATCACGAAGAAGTTGTGAGTAAATATTTACATGTTTTATTTGAAAAAGTCTTTCCCATTTCTTCTCTCCCCTGTTTATTAAAATGTTTTTCCCTTTCTGTGCCTCATTATACAACGTCTCTTCCTTCCTTGCTCATTTAATATCACTTCACTCTTAATAACATATATTTTTTTTCTTTTTACTTTCTATACACGTACTATGTATATAGTGCATAGAGAAGGTATTGTACTCCACCCAAAAATTCTATGTGTGTATCTGCGTGCGCGTGCGCCTGTGCGTGTGCGTGTGTATGTGTGTGTGGACAGCATAGCTCAAAAAGAGAAAGACTGTTAAATACCAACTTGGTAATTGTGTTATGTATCTTCAAGGATACGTACACCAAGGTTTTCAAGAAAATCCCTCACCTCAAACTATCCGTTACATAGAAAAGTTTTCGAAAATTTTGATTTTCTCAAAAATGGCTCCAATGATTTTTACTTTCTCTAAACGTACTATTTACATAGTGTATGAGAAGGTATTACGCTCCACCAAAAAATTCGATACCGAGATTTCACCGGAAATATATGTTTTTGGGTCCCTTGTATCCAAAAAAAGGTATTTCCAGAAAAAGGTCCGTGTGTTTGTGTGTGTGTCCGTGTGTCCATGTGTGTCCGTGTGTCTCTGAACACGATAACTCAAAAAGGAAAAGTCGATAAAATACCAAACTTGGTATTTAAGTTTAGTATCTTCCAGGGATGCAACACGAAGATTTTGAGGAAAATCCTCCACGCCAAATTACACTTTACATGGAACTTTTTTCGAAATTTTTTATTTTCTTAAAAATGGCTCTAACGATTTTGATTAAAATATCATATATTAAAGATGTTTACCTAACAAATAAAATGTATATTTTGAATTTTCTGGGAATAGCCTCTGAAGACTACTTTATTCTGAGTGAATTTTATGGAGTTTTACATAACTGCTAAACCGTAAGTGTTAGACAAAAACTTACCAATGTAGAGCACATTAAAACACACAATTTATGTTGTATACATATTTTTTCGTGGAGTTGATCCTTTTTGAGATATTCCTTGTTTTTGTTTTCAGGTTCGAAAAACTTAACTTTTCTCATACAGGAATTTGTTAACTCCTGTCCATACAAACAAAGGAACTTCAGTCGCATAGCAACCAGCTTTTGACTTCACTTTAACCTATGGTACTCCCTTATTTCTCTTCTACTTACAAGGGAGCAAGTAATAAGACTATTTCTGCTAATTTTTTTATCGATTAGCATGAAGTAAATAGAAGCATGAGCTTTTTAAAACTAATTTGTTGCAGAGATATAGAGAAATATCATGTGAATGGAAGACATCAGATTTTTATTAAAGTACTCTAAATGAAGTATATTTACGTGACAAATAAAATGTATGCATTGAATTTTGTGGGAATCGAATCTGAATAGCTCTTCCATCTGGATGAATTTTACTGAATTTTGCATAACTGGAAAACCGTAAGAATATAGAAGGCTTACTACACAAAAAGTATATCTCGTTAAAACACACCATTTCTGTAACACATTTTTTCGTGGATTTGGCCATTTTTGAGATATTCCTTCTTATCGATTTCAGTTTTAGAATAGTTAAAATTTTCCTCAATACAAAGAAATGAATTTCAATCTAATGGCAACCAGCTTTTAAATAATTGGTTATTCCCTTATTTCCCTTCTAATTAAAGAAAGCAGGTAATAAGACCATTTCTGATAATGTTTATCAGATTACTATGAAGTAGAGAGAAGAATAGGCCTTTTAACACTACTTTGTTACAGAGATGTGGAGAAAGTTACGTAAATGGAACATATCCGATTTTTTTTTTTTTTTTTTGTTTTTTGTTTTTTTTACCCTCCTCGAATGTAAAACGTACACTTCCCAGGACTTACAAGCAAAAGCTGGGGTCAAACGCTTGTTAAAGAGCAGAGGCTATGGATCAGAGAGAAGCCAGGATGGGTGATCAGCCTAATACCTGGTATGAGAAGGAGGAAGTGGATGGTATGAAACACGGTGAAATGGGCGATAGTAAAGATGATTGGTGGAATGAATGGCGGGGAAAATAGGAGAATCTGGAGAAAAGCCATCAAGATGATACTTCGTCCATCACAAATCTTACATGTGTTCCTCTTGGATTGAACCTGGGCTACCTAATTTTTGGTTTAATTGTTTTTTGTTTTTTTTCATACAAAGCCGTGTGTAGGACAGGAGCTGGAGAGGTAGAGTCAGACTGAAAAATTCAATGCCATAGGCGGGATTTGAACCACCGATCTCCCGGTCTCTAGCCAGTTGCTCTACCACTGAGCGACCATGGCAACATGCCGGCATAACGTTGGACATGCGAGCCTGTTACCGGGAAACATGCGAGTCAGTTGAGACATTGCATTTTTCAGTCTGGCTCTATGTGTCCAAGCCCTGTTCTACACACGGCTTGTGTGAAAAAATAAAAAAAATAAATCAATACCCTGGACCATAATAATTGGCTATACTATGAATCCTGGGACTAAAAGTACTTGCAACATTGTAAGTCGTCATTGGGGTTATCATCTCAAAATAATTTGAGATCACCTTGTGGTTTACCGGGAAACATGCGAGACAGCTGAGAAATTCAATGCTTTGCCGGCATGTTGCCATGGTAACTCAGTGGAAGAGCAACCGGCAAGAGACCGGGAGATCCGTGGTTCAAATCCCGGCATTGAATTGTTCAGTCTGACTCTACCTAATCTTTGTTTGTTATAAACTTACCCCATTGAGATATATTTATCCGCGCTGCGTTACCTTCCTCTTGGCCCTGATTGGCTAATGTACAGAAATTGAATTTAGTAAAATGCAAGGGTATCCTGATTATTTAACGAGGCCTTCTTTCCCTCTCTGTACCGCTCTGCAATGCCTTAGATGTATTCATGCTACTTGCTGTGATAAACCTAGTAATAATCAATGACATGTAATAAAATTGATGTTTTTATCAGGTCATCTGATGGTTCACTAAATCGTTATTCAATAAGCCACAGCTGTTGTTAGTTTCACATCATGCCATACACAACAGAAACTAAACGTGGCCGGATTATTGCTCTATGGCACAGTTCGACAAATTTCAGAAACTGTACAACTTTACAGAAACGTAATTAAACAGAAACACAGAATTGTTTAACTCAATAGATGTTGCTCATTTCAAGCTTACAACACCTTTCATTGCAGACATTAAAAATCTGATGTGTTCCATTCACATGACTTTCTCTACAACTCTGCAATAAATTATTGTTAAAAACCTTATGCTTCTATTTACTTCATGCTAATCGAGAAAACATTAGCAGAAATAGTCTTATTACTTGCTTCCTTGTAAGTAGAAACGAAATAAGGGAGTACAATAGGTTAAAGCAATGGTCAAAAGCTGGTTGCTATGTGACTGAAGTTCCTTTGTTTGTATGGACACGAGTTCACAAAGTCCTGGATGAGAAAAGTGTGTTTTTTATAGCTGAAACCAAAAATAAGGAATATCTCAAAAACAATCAACTCAACGAAAAAGATGTATGTAACATAAATGTTGTGTTTGAAAGTGCTCTACATTTGTTGTGTGGTAAGTTTTTGTCCATCTCTTACGGTTTAGCAGTTATGCAAAATTCCGTAAAATTGACCGAGAATAAAGTAGTCTTCAGAGGCTATTCCAAGAAAATTCAAAATATACATTTTATTTGTCAGGTAAACATCTTTAATATACGATATTTTAATCAAAATCGTTGGAGCCATTTTTTAGAAAATCAAAATTTTCGAAAAAAGTTCCGTGTTAAGGGCAGTTTGGGGTGCGGGGATTTTTCTCAAAATCTTCGTGTCGCATCCCTGGAAGATACTAAACTTAAATACCAAGTTTGGTATTTTAGCTACTTTTCGTTTTTGAGTTATCGTGTTCACAGACAAACGGACACGGACACACATGGACCTTTTTCTGAAAATACTTTTTTTTGATACAGGGGACCCTAAAACATATATTTCCGGTGAAATTTCGGTGTCGAATTTTTGAATGGAGAGCAATACCTTCTCTATACACTATGTACATAGTGTGTATAGAGAGAGTAAAAATTCGGAGATGAATCTAAAGAAGGGAACTTGCTACCAGGCCAGGTGATTCTACACTTCTCTCCCACGTTTCCTTGTCCGCATTACAGCGGCTCCGTGTATTGTCAGCAATTCATTGGTCAGTAGTGATGCCTCACTGCTTATGAGACTCCAGTATGACTATAAAAAACCGAGAGAGGCTCACAAACAGTGTATTTTACTAAATTCGTTGTTCGTACACTTTTGAATGATGAAAAACAAGTCGAGTGCCAGGCAAGGGTAGCGATAAACCAATATAAATATTGATCATGATAGACGTACATGATATCAAGATCCTCAGAGGCCGTACTGAAGCAAGGATCCTCCTATTTATTTCATGATAAGAATTTACATGCATTCCAGATGCAGTAATTCTCCTATGTAATATATCTTATTCATATGGTTATGAGTTCCACTAGCTATCGGTCAGCCTACAGAAATCCTCGCGGATGATAACAGTGCAGAAGGTTTTTAAATTTTTATCACAAGTGACTTTTGGAATAAGGATTTAGTTTTCACAGGGGGGTAGCTAGGGTGTTTTAAATGTTTAAACTATACCTAGAGTGATTTTTTTACTAAGATTTTTAGTGATCATTTTTATATGACGTGATAGCTTCTCTGGAGCGTAATATCAGGTTCTGAATTTTATCACCAGTGACTCCGCAAAGCGACTTCCTTTTTAGTTGTTTTATGTCATTTTTCACTGGTTGATGTACGAGATTTTTCTCTGTGCTTTTGCCATAGATTTAGTTGCTCAAGGTTTTATATTTCAATTTATATATGGTGGTCCGCGCCGTGGCACCTAGACGGCCCGGGTTCGACCGCATGTGAGATTTGTGGTGAACAAAGCGGCGCTGGGGCGGGTTTTCTCCGGGTTCTTTGGTTTCCCCCGCCATCGCATTCCACCGGTGCTCCATCTTCATTCATGTATCATCAGTGTCACCGCCTGCGGTGCCATTAGTAGTTAAAGTGGGCGTTAAACATTACCAAAAATTATATATGGTTAGTTTTATATTGATTTTTATTTTTGTCTTTTACGAATATAGTGTTTAGGACGCTAATAACAACATTATAGTTGGGCGCTCTTAAACACCAATAATAATAATAATAATAATAATAATAATAACAATGATCATCATCATATGGGTATGAACATATTTAACAATTCTCTTCGAATATATCCTGTTAAATAAGGACATAATTTCAACCACATAACGCTCTATTCCACGACGACAGACAATATCAAGCGAACGTTATGAGATAAGGGAAAAATTATGTGGAACAAACCTTAGGTGGGAGGCGAGCAGTCTAACCACTCGGTCACTGCGCCGCCTAAATAACATATAATACAAGGAAATAGCTGTAGTCGAGAGGGTAACTACAAGCAATTACGGCTGTGGGGTGCATTCGGAGATCTTGAGATCAATACCCGTTGATTGACCAATCTGACTTTTTTTACTTTGTCTACACATACTATGAACATAGTGTATAGAGAAGGTATTGTAATGCACCCAAAAATTCGATACCGACATTTCACCGGAAATACATGATTTGGGTATCCCAGAATCCAAAAAAAGCATTTCTGGAAAAAGGTCTGTGTGTGTGTGTCTGTGGACAGCATAATTCAAAATCGAAAAGACTGTTAAATACCAAACTTGGTATTTAAGTTTGGTATCTTCCAAGGATGCGACACGAAGTTTTTCAAAAAAATTCATCCACCCCTAACTACACTCTACATGGGACATTTTTTGAACATTTTAATTTTCTCAAAAATGGATATGACGATTTTGATTAAAATATCGTATATTACATATATTTACCTGACAAATAATATGTATATTTTGAATTTTCTGGGAATAGCCTCTGAAGACTACTTTATTCTGGATGAATTTTATGGAATTTTGCATAACTGCTAAACCGTAAAAGATGGACAAAAACTTACCACACAAAAATATAGAGCATATTAAAACACGCAATTTATGTTATATACTTTTTTTCGTGGAGTTGATCGTTTTTAGATATTCCATGTTTTTGGTTTTAGCTTTAAAAAATGTGATGTGTTACACTCACATGACTTTCTCTAGCTGTTCTACAAAACTTCCTACATAAGATTATTCTTCTTTGAGCATCTTGCTAATCGAGGTCCTCATTAGCACAATGTTCTTATTATTTAGTTCCTTATAAGTAGGAAAAAAAAAAAAAAAATACGGGAATACACTAGGTTAAAGCCATAGTCAAATGTTTTAAAAGCTGTCGTTATGCGATTGTCATTACAAATCGCTTCTTTTCTTGTCCAGGAGTAGAACAAAAGAAAACCGCACACTACCGTCTGAGAAAAGTATAAGTACTTCACAACTGAAACTAATAACAATGAATACCTCGAAAACTGTAAGCTCCACGAGAAAAATGTATATGACATAATTTGTGTATTTTAACAAGACCTACACCTTTTGTATAGTAAGTTTTTAGCTATCTCTAGCGGTTTACTAGTTATGCCAAATTAAGCAAAATTCATCCAGAATAAACAGGTCTTTAGAAGCTATTCCCAGAAAATTCAAGCTATATATATTATTTGTCAGGTAAATATCTTTAATATACGATATTTTAATCAAAATCGTTAGAGCCATTTTTAAGAAAATCAAAATTTTCGAAAAAAGTTCCATGTAAAGGAAAGTTTGGAGTGGGGGGATTTTCCTCAAAATCTTCGTGTCGCATTCCTGGAAGATACTAAACTTAAATACCAAGTTTGGTGCTTTACCGACTTTTCGTTTTTGAGTTATCGTGTTCACAGACACACGGACACACGGACGGACACACACACACACACATACACACGGACCTTTTTGTGAAAATGCTTTTTTTGGATAGAGGGGACCCTAAAACATATATTTCCGGTGAAATCTCGGTATCGAATTTTTGGGTGGAATACAATACTTCTCTATCCCTATATACATTGCACACACGGGGCTAGAGAAAGTAAAAGCTTATACTTTTCTCATACAGGAAGTTGTCAACTCCTGTCCATGCAAACCTTAGTGATGGCTCCTCAACGATTGCCTATTCTGAGCCACATCCTCACCGCTGCTGTTTTGTTTGAAAGCAGTTGGTGTAAATTTTGATGATCACTCCCACACGGAAAGAGAAGTACTTACGTTCAGCTGTTGTCTGGTTTAATGCCTTCGTTAACGGGGATGCCCACAAGCCATGCGGGAAACCTGCAACTGCCTGTAGCGGTGTTCATTGGGTGAGTAATCCCACAGAGATCTGCAAAAGCGTTCTCATGATGGGCTAATCAGACGTATAAATTTTGAGCCCGGCGCCTAATCACATGTTGTACCTGTATGTAGAGAAGGACGCAAGCAGCAAACTGGGCAATATTGACGCCCTACACTGATGTAAAAATGGCGTGTTATTTATGGACGCTCTTTAACTACTGTGGTTCTCAGCGTCGCATTCTAAATTGGGTGTGAAAGACCGCTTAATTTTGCTCAGAGGCCTCTCTGTCAGGCTTGAGGTTCTCTTACGTGCCGTAAATCTACGACACGGGATCAACGGCTTTACTTCCCTTCTGAATGAAGCCATGCTAAGTATTTATACACCCGAAAAAAGCCATCGTCCTCCGCCGGGTTTGAACCCGCGACCTGGGGTATATGAAGTTAGCATGATAACCATTATACCACGGAGGGCGACCCCTGCACTGATGGAAAGTCAGTCATGAAAAGACTGAACAGAATGGGTAATAAAACAGAGCCTTCGGGGACTGCGCCTCGTAGGTGTTTTTGTGTTGATGTCTCCGTAACTTCTGCTATGAAGACCTGTTAGTGCACGAGCTTGTCAACCCCGCTTATATAACTCTCGATGACGTGGCGAGAATTTCTCCAGAAGTAGAAGTCATCATTGCATGTGTACAATACACGCAGGAGTGACCATGTTACACTGAGGTGTAATAATGCAGGGTTTTGGTGTAACCCCCCCAATTCGCACTGGCTATTTTACGCACGCCTGCAATAATAAGCTATGAATGATGGAAATCAAGCCATTCACGCAGGTGTAGCGCTTCAATGTGAAAGGTATAGATGCGTAGTCATATAATATACACTTCATTTTCCATGCAAATATCCTAAATAAAGGCACTTTTAATAAAAATTGACATTTAAAACAATAGTTTTTTTTTTTTAAAAAAAAGCTGATATTTTGCATTCACATCACTTTCTCCATTTGTTCTGCAAACAAACTATTCATACAAAAACATATTATTTTATTTACATAATGCTAATCAAGATACTTTCTTGTAAGTATAAGGGAAATAAGAGAATACACTTGGCTAAAGTGACGTCAATTCTTTTAAAAGCTGTTGCTATGCGATTGACATTGAAATTCAGTTCTCTTTCCTTGGCCAGAAGTAAAACAAAGGAGATATGAAACAGATGAGGACTTCCCCTTTAAAAAAACTTTATTCGACATAAATGGTGTATTTTAACGAGTTCTACATTTTTTGTGTTATTAAGTTCTGGTGTATCTCTTGAGGATTAGCAGTTATGTAAATACCATCCAGAATGAATTAGACTTCAAGGGCTTTTATCAAGAAATTCAGGATATACATTTTATTTACATTGTAAATATTTGTAATATAGGGCATTTTAATCAAAATCTTTTTGAGAAAATCGAAAAGTTTGAAAAATGTTCCATGAAAAAGGTAGTTTAGAGCTGAGGGATTTTCCTGAAAATCTTTGTGTCGAACCTTTAGAAGGTACTGATTTTGACTTTTGGCTCTTGAACCATGCTGTCCAGATACACGCACTCAAATGTCTTTTGGATTCGGGGGGTCCTCAAAACATGCATTTATGGTGAAATCTAGGAATAGACATTTTGGGTGGAATACAATACCTTCTTCACCTACTAGGTACATTGTACGTGCGTGGTAGAAAACGTAAAATCACAAACCTCGAAATGTTTTCCATGTTGGGGAGGGTTGTTGATAATCATCGTTTCGCATTTTTGGAAGATACTGGAGCTCACCAGATTGGTGTAGGGGTAACAAGTCTGCTTCAAATTCAAGAAGCTCCGAGTTCCAACCTAGGTTAAAGTGAGTTACCCAGACTTTGCTTTTTCCGGAGTTTTCCCTTACTTGAGAAGACAAATGTCGGCTAGCCTCTAGGACTCCCGGACTTATTTGAGTATCATTTTGCCCATTTCTTTCGTTCATCATCCGAAAAGAAGCACACACACATATCTACAGAAATATAGCAAAAACTTTTTACTAACAATGCTTTTTACTTTCTCTATACGCACTATGTACAGAGTGTATAGAGCAACGGTTCCCAACCGGTGTGCCCCGGCACCATAGGGTGCCGTGTGATTGGCTAAGGGTGCCGCGAGATATTGAGATAAAAAAAAAATACCTTCTACTGAAGCCTTAAGTCTTGTAACGTCTTGAAATAAAATATGTCAAATCAATTACTCTCATGCACGGCAGATGGTGATAGTGGTCGATTCATTTCAATAATTCAGTTATACTAGTATCCCACAGATGGCATTACAGCTAATCAAATTTCGAAAGTTCCTCTGTCCAACAACACAATCAGCCGTAGGATATCTGAAATGTCATGCAATATCAACGAACAAGTCACGGAGAAAATAAAAACTTATAGAACATTTGCTTTGCAAGTAGATGAGAGTCTCGATATTGGTGACAAACCGCAACTCCTTGGTTTTATGAGATATATTGATGAAAAAGATATTAGTGAACAGTTTCTGTTCTGTAGACCGCTGGAGACTACAACCACAGGCCATGATATTTTCGTTTCTATTAATTCCTATCTCAATGACCATGATCTTTCATGGAAAGACTGTTGTGGTATATGTACAGATGGTGCACCATCAATGTCTGGGAAAATTAAAGGTTTTACTGCCAGAGCTCTCAATGAAAATCCATCCATTATTATAACTCACTGTTTTCTGCATAGAGAGGCATTAGTCGTGAAAGCGTGTAATGAAGATTTTGCTCAAGTGTTTAACCAAGTTGTGAAAATGGTGAACTATATAAAGTCTCGACCTTTAAAGTGCAGAATTTTTGAACAGTTATGTCGCGCAACGAATGCAGCTCATACCTCTTTGTTACTTCACACAGAAGTAAGGTGGTTGTCGCGGGGTCGTGTATTGAACCGGTTTCTCGAACTTAAGGAACAGGTAAAAAGTTTTTTTAAGGATGAAAATCAAGACACATTTCATGAGCTCTTACTAAGTGATTCTTGGTGTTTTGAACTGTCGTATCTGGCAGATATTTTTCATAAGCTGAATGAACTGAATGTTTCGATGCAGGGTCGACATGAAACAATAATCTCCTCAACCAATAAAATGAAAGGTTTTAAAAGAAAACTTAGTTCTTGGAAATCTAAAGCTCAAAAAGGAGATTTGTCGAACTTTCCATCTCTTCTTAATGTGGCAGGAGATAAAGATCTGGGTAAACTGAAAGACCGCATTTGTGATCACTTATCAAGATTGCAAGATGCAATAGATGCGTACTTTCCAACTATTTCCACTACGAATCTCGACTGGGTTGTCTCACCAATTGATTTCGTAGATAGTGCAGAGGAAATAGATTTCACTGCTTGCGAACGAGATGAATTTATTGATCTTTGCGCTGATTCCACACTCAAAGGTAAGTTCACCAAGAGTGAGGCGTCGGTGGCTAGTTTTTGGCTTCAACGAAGAGAGGAGTACCCTAACCTAATGAAGAAAGCAATTAACGCACTTTTGCCCTTTTCAACATCCTATCTATGCGAGCAAGCCTTCTCTGCTATGGTGACAATAAAATGCAAAGCAAGAAATACACTGAATAACCTTGAGGATGATTTGCGTGTTTCACTGTCAACTGTAAGACCCGACATCACATATCTGTGCTCTAAGCATCAATCACAAGTTTCACATTAATCATTAATCGAACAAAATTTATTGATGTATTTTTACTCAGTGATTGTAGTAAAGTTTACTGTATTATGTTATGGTGTACGTTGTTATTATATAATATTTCAATAAATTAACATATTAAGCTTAATTTTCTTTTAATTCAAGGAAGGGTGCCCCTGGTGTTTAATATTATTCCCAAGGGTGCCGTGAACTTCAAAAGGTTGGGAAACACTGGTATAGAGAATGTATTGCACTCCACCAAAAAATTCAATACCGAGATTTCACCGGAAATATATGGTCCCCTGTATCCAAAAAAAGTATTTTTAGAAAAAGGTCCGTATGTGTGTCCATGTGTCCGTGTGTCTGTGAACACGATAACTCAAAAACGAAAAGTCGGTAAAATACCAAACTTGGTATTTAAGTTTAGTATCTTCCGGGGATGCGACACGAAGATTTTGAGAAAAATCCCCTCACTACAAACTACCCTTTACAAAGAACTTTTTTCGAAAATTTTGATCTTATAAGAATGGCTCTAACGATCTTGATTAAAATATCGTAAATTAAAGATATTTACCTGACAAATAAAATGTATATTTTGTATTTTATGTGAATAGCCTCTGAAGACTACCTTGTTCTGAGTGAATTTTACGAAATTTTGCATAAGTTCTAAACCGTAGGAGAGAGACAAAAACTTACCACACAAAAAATGTAGAGCACATTAAAACACACAATTTATGTTGTATACATTTTTTTTGTGGAGTTGATTATTTTTTAGATATTCCTTGTTTTTGGTTTAAGCTATAAAAACTTGTATTTTTCTCATACAGGAGTTCGTGAACTCGTGTCCATACAAACAAAGGAACTTCAGTCACACAGCAACCAGCTTTTGGCTATCCCTTTAACCTATGGTACTCCTTTGTTTCGCTTCTACTTACAAGGAAGCAAGAAATAAACCTATTTCTGCTCATGCTTTCTGGATTAGCAGGAAGTAACTAGAAGCCTAAGCCTTTCAAAAATAGTTTATTGTAGAGGTATAGAGAAAGTCATGTCAATGGAACACACCAGATTTTTTGGATTCAAATACATGTATTTCCAGAGCAATCTCGATGTAGAATTTCTTTTTTATTATTGTTTAACATCTAAGGTCATATCGGGGTCTTTGCCTTAGAAACAATTCATTGTCTGTAGGTTCTTTACGTTGGTTTTAAATCGAACACACACAGTCACAAATGAAATGGAGTTTTATTTATGGACGCTCTTTAACTGCTGTGGTTCTCAGCGCCCCATTTTATAATGAGCGTGAAAGACCACTTAATTTTGCTCAGAGACCTCTCTATCAGGCTTGAGGCTCTTTTACGTACATGGGACCCACGGCTTTACTTCCCTTCCGAAGGAAGTCATACTCCACCGGATTTGAACCCGCGACCTTGGGTATATGAAGTTAGCATGGTAATCATTACACCGGAGAGTGACCTCACACACACACACATCCATTCTCACATACATATTTCCAGACACTGTGGGCATGGGGATTAATTCTGGCTAAAGAAAAATTCCCCGCCCCAGCCGGGAATCGAACCTAGGACCTCCGGGTGAGAAGGACATAGAATTGTAGGTGGACTATAATACTCTCTCTACTTATGTGCTAGAGAAAGTAAACCTCGAGCCGAAACACATACAGAGAGCATACATTTCCGTATACTTTTACTATCAACCAGAAGGATAAAGGGACACAGAGACTTTGAGTCCTGTATCTAAACAGGTCACTAAGGTCTAATTCCTGTACGTAGATAATTATCATGATCTGTTTCTCTAAACACTTGCGGGCCAAAGCAACGAAAAAAATCTGTGTTCCATTCACATGACTTTCTCTACATCTCTGCAACAAATTATTGTTAAAAATCTTATGCCTCTATTTACTTCATGCTAATCGAGAAAATATCAGCAGAAATAGTCTTATTACTTGCTTCCTTGTAAGTAGGAGGAAAATAAGGGAGTACCATAGGTTAAAGTGACAGTCAAAAGCTGGTTGCTATGTGACTGAAGTTCCTTTGATTGCATGGACAGGAGTTGACAAATTCCTGTATGAGAAAAGTATGTTTTTTAAAGGTGAAACCAAAAAAAGAAATATCACAAAAACGACTAGCTCCACGAAAAAATGCGTATAATATAAATTGTGTGTTTTAATGTGCTCTACATATTTCGTGTGGTAAGTTTTTGTCCATCTCTTACGGTTTAGCAGTTATGCAAAATTCCGTAAAATTCATCCAGAATAAAGTAGTCTTTAGAGGCTAATCCCAAAAAATTCAAGATATACATTTTATTTGTTACGTAAATACCTTTAATATACGGTATTTTAATCAAAAACGTTAGGAAATCAAAAATTTCGAAAAAGTTCTATGTAAAGGGTAGTTTAGGATGGGTGGATTTTTCTCAAAATCTTCGTGTCGCATCCCTGGAAGATACTAAACTTAAATAACAAGTTTGGTGTTTTACCGACTTTTCGTTTTTGAGTTATCGTGTTCAGAAACACACGTACACACGGACCTTTTTCTGAAAATGCTTTTTTTTTCGTTACAGGTGACCCTAAAATATATATTTCCGGTGAAATGTCAGTATCGAATTTTTGGTTGGAGTGCAATACCTTCTCTATATACTATGTATATAGTACGTGTAGAGAAAGTAAAAAAAACAAACAAAAAGAGAGCAACAAAGTTCCAAAATGTCATCTAAAATCTAGATGACGTCTTTTGTATGTTTATGGAATTTCCACTAACTGTGCAATGAAAAATCTGATGTGTTCCATTCACATGATTTTCTCTGCATCTCTATAACAAATTATTTTTAATAAGATTATTCTTCTATCCATTTCATGCTAATCAAGATAAACATTAGCAGCAATTGTCTTACTATTTAGTTCCTTGTAAGAAGAAGGGAAATAAGAGAATATAGTACATTAGCCTAAACTGACAATCAAATGTTTTAAATATAGTTGCTGTAGGATTGAAATCCGTTTCTATGCATGATCAGAAAAGTTAAAGTATTTTAATCTGAAAATAATAACAAGGAATATCTCAGAAATGGTCTGTTCCACAAGAAAAACGTATACGACATAAATTGTATGTTTTAACGTGATCTACATTTTTATGTAGTAAATTTTTGTCTACCGCTTACAGGTTACTAGTTAAGCAAAATTTTAAAAATTCACCCAGAATAAAGTGATCTTTAGAGACCTTTCCAGAAAATTCAAGATATACATTTTATTTGTCATGTAAATATCTTGAATATAAGAGATTTTAATCAAAATCGTTTGAGCCATTTTTAAGAAAATGAAAATTTTCGATTTTTTTTCCATATAAAGGGTAGTTGGGGTGGGAGGAGTTTACTTGAAAATCTTCGTGTCGCATCTTTGGAAGATACAAAAATTAAATATCAAATTTGGTATTTTACAGACTTTTTTGTGTTGAATTATCGTGTTCACCAGCACACGCACACACATACGGACATTTTTCTAAAAATGCTTTTATTTTGGATTCAGGGGGTTCCAAAACATATATTACCGGTGAAATCTCGGTATCGAGTTTTTGGGTGGAGTACAATACTTTCTCTATACACTATATACATAGTGCGAGTAGAGAAAGTAAAGATGAAAACAACAACGTTTCAAAACGTCATCTAAAATCTAGATGACGTCTTTTGAATAGCAATGGGATTTCCATGAACTTTGCACAACGAAAAAGAAACTAAGCAAAATAGTAGAAAAAGAATAAAGAAAAGAGGTTTTAGGTCGAAAGTACTGTGTTTATTATACTTTTATTTTTATTTCCCTAGGGCAGAATAAAATGTAGAAGCCAGTACTAATCAATAACGCACGCGACACGCCTTTGGGACTTTGCACTTTATTAATAAACAAAACAAAAGTGAACCATCAGCTGCCATCGATCGCGAGCAAAAGTGGCGAACATGCGCTGTGAGTGTTCACGTGCGTGGCCGTCACATGTTTGCTCGTGATAGGAACTTTTTGTGTTATATTTGAACCTGGCCGAGATACGCCTAATCCTATTATCCTTCTATGTCAGGCTTGTGGGAAACAAAACACTCTCTAGTACTCCCACATACATAATATGGTATCAGTTTATTGGCCTTGACTCCTTCAAACAAAGCAACAACCAACATAAAATTTTTATTCCGTTGTTTACCCAGGAAAAACAAACGAATGTAGTAGCGTTTTGTTAAAACTGTCTTATCTGACGTTTCACAGACGTATTCTCTAAATAATGAGTTGAAAATAGGCAGAAAGGTAGTTTAGGTTAGGCTAGGTGGTTTAGTTAGGATATATTGAGTATTTTAAGTAGGGTAGTTTAGGCATATTAATTTGGATAGGTTAGGTAGTTTAGGAGGTTTAAGTAATCTATGTTGGATAAGGTAAATAGATTATGTAGGGTAATTGAAGTAGTTTTATGTAGGGTGGAGCATATAGTTTATATAGGGTAATTTAGGTGGTTTATGTAGAATAGTTTCCCTAATATGAAGGGTAAGGCAGATAGTTTTGAGAGAGTAGTTCAGGTAATTTAGGTAGTTTTAAGTAGGTTAGAATAGGTAGGACACATAGTTTATAAAGCGTAGTTTATGTATTTGGTGTAGAGGGGTTTAGGTAGTTTAGGTAGTTTAGGTAGTTTGTGTAGAGTAAATTAGGTATTTTGTATAGAGTTTTTAATGTAGTTTATGTAGAACAGTTTAGATAGTTTGTGTAGGGTAATTTAGGTTATTTTTGGCATTACCCTCGACACGGTTGCATATATAGAAATGTTTGATACAACAGTGTTAAACTCACTGAATATGAAAGATAACTCTGCCTCTTCCAGCAAGATGGAGCAACATGCCACATCCCTGGAACGAGTCCATGAGCTTCTCTTAGGAGCGAACTATCATACATTTGTGGCCCCCACGTTCTCCTGAACTAACAACATGTGATTTTTTTTCCAGTGGGAACAGTTGAAGAGCAAGGACTCTAAACAAACCCACACACAATACAGGAACTGTAAGACAACATTAGCCGTGAAGTTGGCACCATTGATATCCGAACCTTACCCTGGGGTATCTGAATATGCTTAAATGTGCACAGCTGTGTATTAGTGTTGCAGCGGGTCACTTTCAACATCTATAAATGTATTTTTACTTTTTCTACACGTACAACGTACACAGTGTATAGAGACCGTATTGCATTGCTCTCAAAAATTCGATACCGAGATTTCACCGGAAGTACACGTTTTAGGGTCCTGTATCCAAAAAATACCTTTTTAGAAAAAGGTCCGCGTGTCTGTGAACACGATAACTCAAAAACGAACGGTCCATAAAATACCAAACTTGGTATTTAAGACTAGTATCTTACAAGGATGCGACAAGAGGATTTTGAGGAAACTCCCCTGCACCAAACTACTTCGAAAATTTTAATTTTTTCAAAAATACCTTTTAACGATTTTGATTTAAACACCGTATATTAGAGATATTTGCATAACAAATAAAACATTTATCTTAAATTTTCTGGGAGTAACTTCTGAAGACCTCTTTATTCCGAATGAATTTTGTTGGATTTTGCTGGATTTTGCTAAACTAGTAAACCGTAATAAATAGACAAAAACTTACTACACATAAAACGTAGATCTCGTTAAAACACACAATTTATGCCATATACTTTTTTCGTGGAGTTCACTATATTTTAGATATTCCTTGTTATTGGTTTCAGTTTTAAAATACTTAAGAATTTGTGAAATCCTGACAAGGCAAAGAAATGGATTTCATCCTTAACGCGAACCAGCTTTTAGCAGATTTGACCATCGTTTTAATCTACTGTATTCCACTATTTCCCTTTTTACTTTCTCTATACGAACTCTAGCCGCCCTCCGTAGTGTAATGGTTATCATGCTAACTTCATGTAACCAAGGTCGCGGGTTCAAACCCGGCGGAGGACGATGGGTTTTTTCGGGTGTAAAAATTCTTAGCATGGCTTCCTTCAGAAGGGAAGTAAAGCCGCTGGTCCCGTGTCGTAGATATACGGCACGTAAAAGAACCTCAAACGTGATAGAGAAGCCTCTGAGCGAAATTAAGTGGTCTTTCACGCCCAATTTAGAATGGAACACTGAGAACCTCAGTATTTAAAGAGCTTCCATAAATAACACGCCATTTACATTTTATACGTACTATGTACATAGTATATAGAGAAGGTATTGTATTACACCCAAAAATTCGATACCGAGGTTTCACCGGAAATATATGTTTTGAGACACCCTGGATCCAAAAAAAACATTTTTAGAAAAATGTCCGTGTTTTTGTGTGTCTGTGGGCAGCATAGCTCAAAAATTAAAAGATCGTTAAAAACGAAATTTGGTATTTAAGGTTATCTTCCAAGGATGCGACACGAAGATTTTCAAGAAAGTCCTCCCACTCCAAACTACCGTTTACATGAAAAAAATTGCGAAAATGTTGATTTTCTTAAAAATGGCTCTAACGATTTTGATTCGTATATTTAAGATATATACAGAAAGTATATCTTGAATTTTCTGGGAATAGCTTCTGAAGACTACTTTATTCTGGATGAATTTTACGGATTTTTGCATAACTGCTAAACCGTAAGAGGCGGACAAAAACTTACCACACAGAAAATGTAGAGGACATTAAAACACACAATCTATGTTATATACATTTTTTTCGTGGAGTTGATCGTTTTTAAGATATTGCTTGTTTTTAGTTTCAGTTTTGAAAAACATACTTTTCTTATACGGGAATTAGTCAAGTCCTGTCCATACAAACAAAGAAACTTCAGTCACCTAGCAACCAGCTTTTGACTATCACTTTAACCTATGGTACTCCCTTATTTCGCTCCTACTTACAAGGAAGCAAGTAATAAGACTATTTCTGCTAATGTTTTCTCAATTAGCAGGGAGTAAATAGAAGCCAAAGCTTTTTAATAATAATTTGTTGCAGAGATGTAGAGAAAGACATGTGAATGAAGCACATTAGATTTTCCACTGTATTTTTCATTGTAAATAAAAGGTAAGTTCATTTCACCTCCTCGTTACTGTAATTTACCTGTATTTCCTACACGGACTAGTTTTATCTGCGCCATCCTTTACATGTTCATATTCCGAAGTATGAATACTACTAACAGAGTAATTGTTCTACAAATCATGAACCTAGATACGTAGGTGTATTAACCTGTGAAAGCTGGATTACGTTATCCAAATGCAAAATGTTGAGTACTTCCACAGAACAGACTTCTTTCCGTGCAATTGATCGCGTGGTACAGACTAGGCGATTCGCAGGAGCTTCGAGCAAAATTTCTCTGTGCTTTACTGAGAGAGCGGCGCCTGGGTTAGAACACCTTTTTACTTTCTCTAGAACGTATGTGCTTACAGTACACATAGCAACTAAAGTCGTATTATATTGCACCCAAAAATGATGTCGAGATATCGCCCTTGAGTCCGAAAAAACGTTTTTAAAAAAAAATCCGCGCGCGTGTGTTTGTCTGTGGATATGCATAGCTCAAAAACGAAAATACCGTTAAATACCAAACTTAGTATTTAGGTTTGGTAACTTTCAAGGCTGAGACACGAAGATTTTCAAGAATATTCACCCACCAGAATCTACTCTTTATATAGATAATTTTTTGAAATGTTGGATTTTCTCAAAAGTGGCTCAAATGATTTTATTTAAAATATTGTATATAAAGCTATTCACTTCACAAAAAATGTATATTTTTAATTTTCTGGCAATATCTTCTGAATATCTGTTCATTCTGGATGAATTTTGCTGAATTTTGCATAATTGGTAAACCGTAAGATACACAAAAGATGTAGATCTCTTTAAAACACGCAATTTATGTCATATACATTATTTCGTTAATCATTTCCGAGATATTTATTATTATTATTATTATTATTATTATTATTGCTTTCAGTTTTCAGATACCTACTTAAAATTTCTCTCATAGCAGAATTTGTAAACTCCTGACCATACAAAGAAATGGATTTCTATCATAAGGCAACATGCTTTTAAAATACTTCACTATCACTTTAGCCTAGTGTATTCCCTTATTTCCCTTCTTCTTAGAAGGATTCACGCAATATAAACATTTCTGCTAATTAATTTAATTGTTTTTTTTTTTTTTTTTTACACAAGCCATGTATAGGACAGGAGTTGAATATGTAGAGTCAGACTGAAAAGGCTATACTATGAATCCTGGGACTTAAAGTACTCATAACATTGTAAGTCGCCATTAGGGTTCTCATCTCAAAATAATTAATGCCAGCATGTTGCCATGGTAGTTCAGCGGTAGAGCAACCGGCTAGAGACCGGGCTATGGCATTGCATTTTTCAGTATGACTCTACATATCCATTTTTGGTAATGTTTGTCTCGATTAGAATGACATAGATAAAGGAAACTTTTTAGTGAGAATGGTGTGTTTGCAGAACAGTTTGAGTAAGTCATGTGAACATAGAACAGATTTTTTACTTTCACTATACGTACTATGTACATAGTGTATAGAGAAGGTATTGCACTCCACCAAAAACTTCGATACCGAGATTTCACCGGAAATATATGTTTTAAGGTGTCCTTTATCCAAAAAAAAAAATTCAGAAAAAGGTCCGTGTGTGTGTGTCCGTGTGCCTGTGTACACTATAATCAAAAACGAAAACTTGGTATTTAAGTTTAGTATCTTACAGGAATGCGACACGAAGATTTTGAGAAAAATCCATCCATCCCAAAACTACCCTTTACATGGAACTTTTTTCGAAATGTTTGATATCCTTAAAAATGGTTCTTAACGATTTTGATTAAAATATCATATGTTACAGACATTTACCTGACAAATAAAATGTATATCTTGCATTTTCTGGAAATAGCCTCTGAAGAGTAGTTTATTCTGGATGAATTTTACGGAATTTTGAATAACTGCTAAACCATAAGAGATGGACAAAAACTTACCACACAAAAAATGTAGAGCACATTAAAATACACAATTTATGTTATATACATTTTTTTCGTGGTGTTCATCGTTTTTGAGACATTCCTTGTTTTTGGTTTCTGCTATGAAAAACTTGTCAAACTGCTGTCCATACAAACAAAGGAACTTCAGTCACATAGCAACCAGCTATTGACTTTCACTTTAACCTATGGTACTCCCTTATTTCACTTCTACTTACAAGGAAGCAAGTAAAAGACTATTTCTGCTATTGGAGATGTGGAGAAAGTCATGTGAATGGTACACATCAGATTTTTTACATAAATAATGTAATATTTGTATAAGAAGTGTCTGTGAGTTGTAAATGAGCGAGGCAAATCATTCGAATGCAGCGTATCAGATTTTTATGCCTAATAAACTGCGTGTAAGGTTTATTATAAGTAGAAAGAAGCAGTTTTGTTTCTTGAAATAGGGAAACCGCTTACAAAATCCAGATTGTTACATCAACACGCCCTTTAACCAAAGTGGGTGACGTAAGTTTCGTGCCATAAATTTCAACACTGTATGTCTTTTTTCACGGTTCATCCTACGTCACGTTAACAATAAGCATATGCTACAACATATGTTGGATGTGGATATAAATTTCCCCTTCACCATTATCGGTGTTGACGTCAACGGTAGAAGAGTTATCAAGTGCCATATTGTCAAACGGCGCTACCTGTTAAGGGGCACGCTTAGCGGTAAGCATACTCTACTTCACTATATATAAACCTGTTCCATTTAACTTTACCACGTACGAGGGCCTACCAGAGAAGTGACAGACGATTTGATATAGCTAAATGATGACAAATATCAACATACAACTTTACTGTATCTCACTCTATTTCTCAATACATTTATTGTCACATGGTACTACTTACTTCCTCTACACGTATTATGTACATAGTGTATAGAGAAGGTATTGTATTGCATCTAAAAATTCTATACCGAAATTTCACCAGAAAAACATTTTTGGGTCCCTCTGAATCCAAAAAAAACATTTTTAGAAACATGTGTGTGCAGCATAGCTCAAAAACGAAAAGAACATTAAATACCAAACGTGGTATTCAAATTTGGTATCTTTCTAGGATGCGACATGGAAAAAACTTCGAAAATTTTGATTTTCTCAAAAATGGCTCTTTTGATTAAAATCTCTTATTTTTAAGATATTTACGTGCCAAAGAAAATGTGTATCTTGAGTTTTCTAGGAATAGGCTTTAAAGACATCTTTATTCTGGATGATTTGAGTTGAATTTTGCATAACTGGTAACCGTAAGTGTTGCACATAAACTTACTACACAAAACATGTAGATCTCATCAAAACACACAAGTCATGTCATATACATTTTCTTTGAGCTAACCGTTTCCGAGATATTCCTTATTATTGGTTTCAATTTAAATATATTTATACTTTCTCAAACAGCAAGTGTTTATTTTGTTTTACTCCTGGTTATGCAAAGAAGCGAATTTCAACGACAAACTCGCAGCGACTTTTAAAACATTAGACTAATGCTATAGTGTCCCTTAGTTCTCTTCTACGTATAAGGAAATAAGCAATAAGAACATTCTCCTAATGTTGATTACATGGAGTAGAAAGAAGAATAATCTTTTTTAAAAAATTGTTGAACGGGTAGAGAAAGTCACGTGAAACAAAAGAGATTTTTTTATTTGGAAATTATGTTTACATTATTGTTCTGGATTTAATGAAAGTTATGTATATGAAAGTGAAACTTAAACACACACTTAATAATAAATTTGATGATAATAATGTATAAGACTTGGAATTACTCATTAACATTTCCTTTAAATTTAACAAAAATGAAAAATAAGTAGCTCCATGTATTTGTTAAGTGAATAACTTCCGATTTTGTGTTCATCAGGCAAATTAACAAGAGCTATTTCCAACAATAAAAATCACTAGACTGTCTACACGCGTATCGGAAGCTGCTTCGGCTATCATCGAGACTCGTCGGCTATGCTTCGCATGGCAAGAGAGAAGCTTCACCTATTATAGTATAATCGTGCTGCTTTGTCTTTGTTAATAGAAACCTCTCAGATAACGCACACTGATTATTCTGGGAAGTCGCCGACGTTTTACAGTGCAGCAATGAGCGCGTCACTTCAGCCAATTGATGCGTAGAGATTACAAATGACAGATAGACGTTAACAGCACGTGGAGAAAAACACAGCGTCGCAATATCTTCGCTGTTTTCTCTCTCATTCATGTAGTTTTCTTGTGAACTTCACAGGTGCAGTGCTGTTTACTGTCTACGCTTAAATATTGAACTCTTCTTTAGTTACAGTGCGTGCAAAGTGTTGACAGATACCGAATATAGATTCGACTGTGTGGGAAATATGTGTTCTCCACACCATCCAACAAGAGCGAAATTTTCAACTGTGCGATACTTCACACGACAATGCTTCGTTTGTGATACATGTGAGTGAAAATGACAGTGGCAGCGAAGAAGGCGAAGCGTAATGTAAGTAGAAAATTGATTAGATATCATTAGCACTGTGCAGTACTCCCACTGCACTTATAAGAACCTTGCTAATGTTATTATTCAGTTGGTACTCTCAGAAATAAATGCCCATGCGTGTAACGCGAGTTTACTTAGAAAAACGCGACAACGTTGCTTTCTGCGTCTCTGAATACCTACAATCTTATCACAGTCTTTGATGCCGCACATTAACCTTTTCAGCGGCACGATAACTTCTCTCTTTACATCCCTTCTTGCTAATATAACAATTATATAACGTTTCACATAGTGAGCATCTTTTAAAAGATTTGACTATCGTTTTAGTTTAATATATTCCTTATTTCCCTTCTACTTACGAGTAAGCAAGTAATAAGATCAATTCTGCCAATGTTAATCTCCATTAACATGATGTAGATAAAATAATAAACCTTTGTAAGAATATTTTCCATATGAAACAGTTAGGGAAAGTTATGTGTGATGTTTCAAAAATTCTCTCTCTTTCGAGATGCAGCCTCTTCTTCGATTGGTCAACCGCTGGCGAGTCGAGAATATAAAATCTCATAATCCCTTGCAGTAATAATACTTTATATCGCAACTGAGGACCAAACCTTACTCGAATAATGAACTTTATGTCACGCAGTAGCTCGATCACGTGACAACCTCGCTTATATATAGCCGCTGGAAACCCCACAGAATATTCTGGAAATGGAAGAACAAGATCCATGCAAAAAATTCGGGTTTGCGCTAATTATCTCTGTTTATCTCTCCCACTAATTTTTCGCCATAGGTGATGCATTACACAGAGAATTACACAATTTATATTTTCATAGCCGTATGAATAAAGTATATTAGACTGGCATTTGGAATGTTTATCGACAAATAGATAAGAGGATGCTTTGGTTTAAATCTGCCTTTCAGAATGAGGAAACAACGTGCATTTATGCGCCTGACCTTGCATTAATAGATCTTATCATCATGATCATCATCGCCATTCAAAGTTATACAGCATGTCTGCCTCACATTCTAGATGTCCCAAGTTCGAATCTGTGTTAGAGAGAGTTACCTCGATTGTTCCTGGGTTTCTCCTATCCTCAAAAGAAAATATCGGGTAACTCGAAGTTTAAAGGCCCCCGAGTGCATTTGGGCGTTGTTTTCAACTGTTTCATTCATTCACCATCCGATATGACTTCAAATGACGTTATGCATCAAGCGGAGAGCTAAACAAATTCAGATGAAAGTAAATCATGAGCCAGGAAGTGAATGATACGAATTTGAGAACTATCCCAGCATTCGCATACCGACCCGGCAAACAACGGAAAATATCCATGGTGAGAGTGGCGACTTAAAGGGTCCGGTATTCGGGATTTCAAAGTGGTGACCTTGCACGGGTCCTCTCTCTCGGTATGAGCAATTTCGTTATATTAGCTTTATATTTCTTTTGAAATAATACACCGACTTTTCAATTTTTAAAGTATGGTTTTTACATTATTTTATATGCATTATCTTATCTCACACTTTTATAATTTAAACTCCTGGAGAAATAAACTTACAAAGTCAAAAACCTGAGCCGTTATTCGGGAGCATCATAAAACTTTTATTGTATTTTTACTTTCTCTATACGAACTATGTACATAGTGTATAGAGAAGGTATTGTATTGTACCAAAAAATTCGATACCGAGATATCACCGGAAATACATGTTTTGAGACTCCCTGAATCCAAAAAAAGCATTTTTAGAAAAATGTCCGTGTGTGTGTCTGTGTATATGTGTGTGTCTGTAGGCAGCATAGTGCAAAAACGAAAGGACCGTTAAATCCCAAACTTAGTATTTAAGTTTGGTATCTTCCAAGGATGCGACACGAAGGTTTTCAAGAAAATTCCCCCCCTCCAAACTACCCTTTTCATGGAACTTTTTTCGAAAAATTTTATTTTCTTAAAAATGGCTCTAACGATTTTGATTAAAAATATCGTATATTAAGGATATTTACCTGAAAAATAAAATGTATATCTTGAATTTTCTGGGAGTAACCCCTGAAGACTACTTTATTCTGGATGAATTTTACCGAATTGTGCATAACTGCTAAACCGTAAGAGATGGACAAAAACTTACTATACAGAAAATGTAGCTCGCGATAAAACACACAATTTATGTCACATATATATTTTTTTCGTGGAGTAGATCATTTTTAACTTATTCTTGGTTTTTCGTTTCTGCTTTGAAAAACATACTTTTCTCATACAGAAAATTTTTAACTCCTTTCCATAGAAACAAAGGAACTTCAGTTACATAGCAACCAGCCTTTGACTATCATCTTTGACTTATGGTACTCCCTCATTTCGCTTCTACTTACAAGAAAGCAAATAATAAGACTATTTCTGCTAATGTTTCCCGATTAGCATGAAGTAAATAGAAGCACAAGCTGTGTAACTAAAATTTGTTGCAGAGATGTAGAGAAAGTCATGTGAATGGAACACAAGATTTTTTGATGTTCTATTTATATATCTCCTTTAACACCCAAGGTCATTTGGGTTCTATCTCATGCCAATCTAGATAAACATTAGCAAAATGGCCTTATTACTTAATTGCTTTTAGATAAAATGGTATTAGGGGAAAGTCAAAACTTTTAACACATTGAAGCCCAGGCGTTTCTTTAGTTGAAGGGCCAAGAAACCCAGAGTATTTACGCCTACTTTGAGTTGTTATTTACAGTACATCAATCAAATCTGCCAAAAAGTATTGGTACAATCTAAAAGTATAGTATTCAGGGATTTCTCAACAAGTAACAAAATAATCATAACTTCCGTATTAATATTTTATTTTAAATTTACAATAAGTATCAAATATGAGTTTGAAAACATCTGCGTAAAGCTGCTTACACTCCATTTATTGAAAGTTCGAAAAACTCTCCCTCGGTTTCTGAATTTTCCAGAGCATTATTTTTATCCTGAACTTCAGCTTCAGTTCATAGAAATCGAGGAAAATGCAGCATTTTAACATTTAAGAACACAAAACGTACAAACAGATCACCACCTTCAAGGAAAATCGCGTGACTACCTGAGAGCAGCCAATATTAGTAACTCTCCTAAATGTCCTAATAGTTGACTAAAGCGAAAACAGATGGTAGCACAAATCAGAATCTAAAGGATAACTGATATATGTTCTTTGCCGCATAGCCCAAGACCGAGTTAAGGTCGTGGAATTGCGCTTGGACGTGGGCAGCATGAACATTTTGCACGGCCCGAGCTATACTCGGGCTTGGGCTTCAATGAGTGAAAAAAAAAAAAAGAAAATCCCTCTTAAGAATAGTATATACGTTGGAAAATTTAAATCAATAACAAGAAATATCTCAGATGTAGCTCCACAAATATATATCTCACATAAATTGCTTACATTGTGTACTAACATTTTGTCTTTCTGTAGCGTTTATCAGTTATGAAAAAGTCATCCAGCGCGAAGAGAACTTCAGAGGTGATTCTTTGAAGATTTAAATGCTACACATTTCACCTATTATGAAAATATATTTAATATGTGGTATTTTAATCACAATCGTTAGAGCCATTTTTGAGAAAATCCAACATTTCGCAAAATGTTCTATGTAAAGGATAATTTAGGGTGGGGAGATTTTGTTGAAAATCTTCGTGTCACATCTTTGGAAGATGCCGGACTTAAATACCAAGTTTGGTATGTAGCCGATTTTTCGTTTTTGAGCTATAGTGCTCAGAGTCACGCGCGCGGGCACTAGTGAAATCTTAGTATTGAATTGTTGGATGGAATGCAATATTTCCGCTTCTTAATATACAGTATGAGTTAGAAAACAAAAGTTATAAAATAAAACTAATAAAATGATATCTTAGAAAACGCCAGAACAGGTAAACTGTAATACAATTTGTCCATTATGCATATTGCAATGAGAATTTTCTGTGTTTTCTGGAGACTGTAGATGTGATATGGTTGGTGAGCGTTCATCTTAAGCCTACTTAATATGCCCATTATATAACGTTGGGAAAATGTTACATTCACGTGTATTTAAAAGCAACACAAGACCGCAAGTATTTCCAACTGTTTTCTAAATGACCGCAACATGGTGAACACACGGACTTTGAAGTCGACATCCACAGTAGTCTAGGAACATTCGGATTTAGGAAGAAAAGATTAATTATTATAACATAAGGTGATGATGAGATATTGTAACGACTTGCGTCATCCAATAAAGGCCGAGTGATGTAACGCCACGGTAACGTGGAGGTACTATTCGTATTCCGGAGGTCGTGGGTTCGGTTCTACTGGCCGAACCACCTGTCCCATGGGTTTTTTCAAGGCTTCTCCGAGTCGCCAGGCGAATGCTGGGAAGGTTTATTGCACCCACTTAATTTCCTGTTTATCATTGCCTGTACCTTCGTTTCCTTGTCATCTATTTCAGGGTTGAAGGACCAGGCGACGGTGTTCCGGGCGTTGTGGCTGGGCGGTAGCTTGCACACTGTGGAGGTTTATTCCCGGCATCGTTGCGCGACATTCTATGGGAGCAAGTCTTCAAGTACTTTCGTACCTTACTACTTTATATAAATATTGTAAGACACCCAGTGTGAGGTAGGGATTACCCCTGTCACTGTGCATTCTTAGGTGGTAGTAGGTTCAGGTTAGAGCTATCTCGCGCATGCGAAGAGAGAAGCAGTTGACCTCAGGGTTTAAGGTGCAGAAAGCTATACATCTGGAGAGATCGTGGAATTATAAATAAGCACACCAAGGGAACGAGGAGACACAATGTTTTTACTATCACTTAGAGCACTCACTGTTATTAATTTGCCCTGTGACATAATCACCTGTAGGGCCCTGTTTACTCAGCACAACTGACGATGGTGCAACAGACCGTACAGTGGCAGGACTAATCTGACTATTCACATTCGTTATTACAGATTGTATTTTAAGAATCTTAAACTATTGGTGATAGCTACAGGACATAAAGACAAAGGAGAGTGTTCAATATTATTAACTTGATATAAAATAGCTGCAAACGGAAATGGGTTTTATAGCACAAAAAACAACAACTTTTCGCGTAGCGAAATTGCGCATACAGAGCACTGAAAACTGTTTACAGAATAACAGTCTATATTAAGACTTAGAAATTATGATTAAATCTTGATGACTGTATTTAAACAAACCATTTCTTTGTCCTTGTGAAAAAGGGTTACACCTTTTACAATGCATTCACTGTGATGTAATCAGAGCATACATTTACTGTGAGCTATTGAGATATTTTAATTCTTTTGTCCTTTAATGGTTCTTCAACATTAGGTATTATGCTCTCTTACGTACACAAAAAAGAAGACAACATTTCAGTTGTGACCTAAGAGCTGGTTTCTGTGACGTGGTTTACAGGATTTATTATTATTTTTTATTATTTATTATTACCATAATTGTAATTTCAGTATGTTATATAATTCTATCACATATAATAAATAAATTTATAGATCGATAGACTTTCACACACGAACAACCACTGAATAAATAACAACTGCACCTATGTTATCGCCACTACAATATACCTACCTACCAATAGGTACTGGCTTCCTCTCTGCCTTGCCCGTGTTGCCCGCACAGTCAGTGCCTGCCCTTTGTAATGAAACTGCTGACTTAAAGGAATTAATCAGAATTCATAGTTAGGGATCTAAGGGAAACACTCAATGGATTACCGTAATTCCACATAACTCATCTGTTACATTCCGATCTTCCGGAAGCTCGACGCATTTAAATAAACACTTTACCGTTTCTCTTAACGTCGATTCAGAGTGCGTCCGGCAGAGTATGTAACGCTGATGTTAGGGCTCTTCATGAGTTAGTTATCGGAGCCTTTATAGCTAAAACCAAAATTATGCCAGCGTTGTGTTTATGAGACCCCGCTATTTCTGTATATACGACGTATTACCACAAATATCGATTGCTTAAATTGATGCAACATAAATTGTTGCTAAATTTAATATAATTTACCTAAAATGACTATTCTGTACCTTCAATAGATACGTATAGATAAATAATAATAAAAAACTAAATATGAACTGAGAAAATAAGTAAACAAAAACAATAATAAGTAAACTGAAATTTAAATTGTGAATAATATATTTAAACTGGATTTGTTTAAAAATAAATAAATACTATAAATAATAATGTATATAAAATGTGATATATTCTAAAATATATAAAAGAAAAACGAATTTATTTCTTAATATGTTGTAACATAAAATTATTGGTAAATAAATATATGTTAATAGATGGAAAAATTATAAATAGATTATTATTTTATAAATAATTAATATAGGGTAATCATATAACTTTCAGAATTATGAAAATACTAACATAAAATAAAAAGGGTAGTGAAGGAGTTGAGATTTTACTTTCTCTAGCACGTATGTACACTGTGCATAGTATACACAAAAGGTATTGTATTCCACCCATTAACTCGATACCAAGATTTCACCGATAGTACATGTTCTGAGGTCCTCTGAATCCAAAAAAAGCCTTTTTAGAAAAAACTTCCTTGTGTGTGTTTGTGTGTGTCAGTTGAACACCAAACTTGGTACTTCCAAGAATGTGACACGACATTTTCACGAAAATACTCCCACACCCCTCTGCCTCTTACATGGAACATTTTTCGAAACCTTTTATTATCTCAAATATGGCTCTGACGATTTTGGTCAAAATAACACATGTTTAAGACATTTTTATGACAAATGTATATCCGGAATGAAGACCCCTTCATTCTGGATGACGTTTGCTTAACTTTAAACAAACCATAAGCGATAGACAAAACTTACCACACAAAAGTGTAAAATTTGTTACAATACCCAATTACAATATGTATATAGATATAACAATATGTATATGTATATATATATTTTTTTTTAAGTTAACCGTTTTCAAAATATTTCGTGTTATTGGTTTCAATTTTAAACTACTTAAAACTTTTTCTGAAACAGGAAGCCATCATCTGTTCGTCTCTGTTTTCTTTTCTCCTGGCAAGACAAGAGAACGGAATTTCAATTGTTTCACATTACGACCGTCTTTTAAAGGATTTGACTACTGCTTTAGTGTACTGCATTAGTTTATCTTCCTTATACTTACAAAAAAGCAAGTAATAAGACAAATTCTGCTAATATTTTTCTTGATTAGATTGATGTAGATAAAAGAATAGTCGTTTGTAAGAAAGGCTTTTTTCCGGAACAACTAGAGAAAGTCATGTGAATGGAACACGTCAACTTTTTACTTTCTCTACACGTACTATGTACATAGTGTATAGAGAAGGTATTGCATTCCACCCAAAAATTCGATATCGAGATTTCACCGGAAATACAAGTTTTTGGTCCCCGTATATCCAAAAAAAAAAAAGCATTTTTACAAAAAGGTCCGTGTGTGGGTGCGCGTGTGTGTGTCTGTGGACAGCATAGCTCAAAAACGAAGAAACCGTTAAATACCAAACTTGGTATTTAAGTTTGGTATCTTCCAAGGATGCGACACGAAGGTTTTCAAAGAAAAATCCCCCACCCCCAACTACCCTTTACATGGAACTTTTTTCGAAATTTTCGATGTTCTCAAAAATGGCTCTAACGATTTTGAATAAAATGTCAAATATTAAAGATAACCTGAACAACAAAATGTATATCTTGAATTTTCTGGGAATAGCCTCTGTAGACTACTTTATTCTCGATGAAATTTACGGAATTTTGCATAATTGCTAAACCGTAAGACTTAGATAAAAACTTACTACACAAAAAATGTAAAACACCATAAAACACACAATTTATGTTATATACATTTTTTTTTCGTGGAGTTCGTCGTTTTTGACAGTTTCCTTGTTTTTGATTTCAGCTTTGAAAAACTTATACTTTTCTCATATAGAAATTTGTCAACTATCTATACAAACAAAGGAACTTCAGTTACATAGCAACCAGCTTTTGATTATCAATTTAGCCTATAGTACTCCCTTATTTCGCTTCTAAATACAAGGAAGCAAGTATAAGACTATTTCTGCTACTTTTTTTTGTCGATTAAAGTGAAGTAAATAGAAGCATAAGCTTTTTAACAATAAATTGTTGCAGAGATTTAGAGCAGTTCACTTCTGAAAGTCTCAGTAGCATCTCTAGCCCCACTTCTACAAACTATTCTCACAAAAGAGGTAATCAAATTTTCATAGAGGGTGTCGCTACGTGATGGCTTTGATATTCCATGCTCTTTGTATCACCACAAGACAACACCGAACAACTTCCAAGCAGAGAAAAGTTGACAACTCAGACCAATAATAAAAAAACTGATGTGTTCCATTCACATGACTTTCTCTTCATCTGTGCAACAAATTGCTCTTAAAAAGCTTATACTTCTATTTACTTCATGTTAAGCGGGCTAAAATAGCAGAAATAGTCTTAATACTTTGTACCTTGTTGCTATGTTTACTTTGTTCCTTGCTGGTTGCTATGTCACTGAAGTTCTTTTGTTTGTATGGAAGCTGTTGTTCCTATATGAGAAAAGTATAAGTTTTCATAGCAGAAACCAAAATCAAGGAAGGACTCAAAAACGATGACTCCACGAAAAACATGTATATAACATAAATTGTGTGTTTTAACGTGCTCTACATTTTTCGTGCAGTAAGTTTTTGTCCATCTGCTACGGTTTAGCAGTTATTCAAAATTCCGTAAAATTCATACAGAATGAAGTAGTCTTCAGAGGCTATTCCCAGAATTCAAGAACAATAATAATGTGAATGGATCACAGCCGATTTGGGGAGGGGTAAACATTTCCAAGATTTTTACTTTCTCTACACGTACTAGGTACATAGTGTATAGAGAAGGTATTGCACTCCAACCAAAAATCGATGCCGAGATTTCACCGGGAATATGTGTTTTAAGGTCCCCTCTATCCAGAAAAAGTACTTGCAGAAAAAGGTCCGTGTGTGTGTGTGTCCGTGTGTCTGTGAACACGATAACTCAAAAATGAAAGGTCGGTAAAATACCAAACTTGGTATTTAAGTTTAGTATCTTCCAGGGATGCGACACGAAGATTTTGAGAAAAATCCCCCCACCCCAAACTACCCTTTACATGGAACTTTTTCGAAAGTTTTGATTTTCTAAAAAATGGCTCTAACGATTTTGATTAAAATATCGTATATTAAAGTTATTTACATGACAAATAAAATGTATATTTTGGATTTTCTAGGAATAGCCACTGAAGACTACTTGATTCTGGATGAATTTTTCATAACTACTAAACCGTAAGAGATGGACAAAAACTTAACGCACCAAAAATGTAGAGCACGTTAAAACACACAATTTATGTTATATACATTTTTTTCGTGAAGTTGATCGTTTTTGAGATATTCCTTTTTCTTGGCTTCAGCTTTGAAAAACTTACACTTTTCTCATACAGGAATTTGTCAACTCCTGTCCATACAAACAAAGGAACATGAGTCACATAGCAACCAGCTTTTGGCTTTCACTTTAACCTATGGTACTCCCTTATTTCGCTTCTACTTACAATAAAGCAAGAAATAAGAATATTTCTGCTAATTTTTCTCCATTAGCATGAAATAAATAAAAGATAAGCTTATTAACAATAATAATTTAGAGAGATATAGAGAAAGTCATGTGAATGGAACACATCAGATTTTTTAAATACTTAACTTTTCTCAAAACAGTAACTGATCTTTCGTTTCATCTCTCTTTTGTTTTACTGTTGGTCATCTAAGTAGACGTAAGATTTGGCTATCTCTTTAATCTAGTGTACTACTTATTACTCTACTTACAAGGAAGATAGACAAACAGACAGACAGACAGACAGACAGACAGATAGATAGATAGATAGATAGATAGATAGATAGATAGATAGATAGATAGATAGATAGATAGATAGACAGACAGACAGATAGATAGATATATAGTGTTTATTGCCACAACTATTACAGTATAGCAACGTCATAAATTAAAAGTTACCAAGCTAAATTATAAAAATCATTCACAGAATACAATGGATTAGCCACCAATGTATGGCGTATGGTCCTTTAAAATAGGGAGCTCTCTTTATCTTTGGGGTAAAATATTATAAAGTTTAATAGACACAACTATAAAGCTGTTTTGAGTTTTCGTATGTTTAAATGTGTTTATATATAAGTTCTGACAATTTCGTGTTGTATAATTATGTATATTGGAGCAAACTGTAAAACTGCTAAAAATGTTCCTTAACATATAAAAGAAAGTTCAGCACATACATTGATGGCAAAGTTAAGATATTTAAATCAATAAAAAGTGGTTTACAGTGTTCTTTTGGATGAACTCTACAAATGAATCTAATAGCCCTTTTTTGTAATAAAAATATTTTCGTTGCCAAGGAGCGATTTTCCCAAAGAAGCAAACCATAATTAACATGTGAATAAATATGAGCATAATACACCTTCATCGGCACATCCTTAGTGACACTATAGCTCAAGATTCTCAACATAAAAATTCTTGTAGTGATTTTTACTTTCTCCATACGCACTATGTACATAGTGTATAGAGAAAGTATTGCACTCCACCCAAAAATTCGATACCGAGAATTCACCGGAAATATATGTTTTAAGGTCCCCAATATCCAAAAAAAGCATTCTCACAAAAAGGTTCATGTGTGTGTGTTTGTGTGTCCGTGTGTCCCTGTGTCTGTGAACACGATAACTCAAAAACGAAAAGTCGGTAAAATACCAAACTTGGTATTTAAGTTTAGTATCTTCCAGGGATGCGACACGAAGATTTTGAGAAAAATCGCCCCACCCCCAACTACCCTTTACATAGAACTTTTTTCGAAATTTTTGATTTTCTCAAAAATGGCTCTAACGATTTTGATTAAAATTTCGTATATTAAACATATTTACCTGACAAATAAAATGTATATCTTGAATTTTCTGGGAATAGCCTCTGAAGAGTAGCTTATTCTGGATGAATTTTACTAAATTTTGAATAACTGTTAAACCGTAAGAAATGGACAATAGCTTACTGCACAAAAAATGTTGAGCACATTAAAACACACAATTTATGTTATATACATTTTTTTCGTGGAGTCCATCGTTTTTGTGACATTCCTCATTTTTTGGTTTCTGCTATGAAAAACGTATACTTTTCTCATACAGGAACTTGTCAACTCCTATCCATATAAACAAAGGAACTTCATTGACATAGCAACCAGCTTTTGACTATCACTTTAACCTACGGTTGTCCCTTATTTCGCTTCTACTTACAAGGAAACGAGTAATTAGTCTATTTCTGCTATTTTTTTCTGATTAGCATAAAGTAAATAGAAGTATAAGCTTTTTAAGAATTATTTGTTGCAGGGATATGGAGAAAGTCATGTGAATGGTACACATCAGATTTTTTAAAAATATGATTGTTGTGCGTTGACCATCCCAAGTCAGAATCAATATGAATACCTAAAATTTTTAATGAGCTTCCAAAACAACCAGTGTTGAATTTATATTGAATATCAGTAATTTTTCCAGGGGTTATGCTCAAATTTTTGGCATTACACCAATTGTCAACAACTGATAATACCATGTGTATTTACCGTGGCGGAGAACCATACCGTCTATCTTGATAAAGGTTAAGTAGCTAGAAGGTTTGTAAGAATAGCTTGTTGCAGCATGGATAGAGAAATGTATGTGAGCATAGCACATCTTATTGTTGGCAGCTGTTTTCAACACTTTGTTCTACTGGCTGAAAACGGAGCACACATTAAATCAACGATTCTTCCTTGAGAAGCAATATGGGATTACGAATTCAGTTACACTATTTTCTGTATGGATACTGCTCACTAAACTTCGAATTCAACTGGGTGCATAGGTGATTCATGAATGACAAGTAGATTTTCGATTACCCTATAGTCTACGCATAGCCGCATAAATGGAATCATGCTTCAGTTGTGAAGCATGTGATGGACAATATGGTGGGTTTTACACAATGAATGCCTGAAACCAATGACAATAATTGTCTTCTATCCTCATCCGACTACTGCAACTGATGGACCACTTAATCCTAAATGGCTTTAGGTCTGAGCTTCTCGAAGCTCTCTGACACAATGATGGTGGTGATGATAATAATTGGAATTGAAGGGCGTTCAACAGCTAAGTTATCAGAGATCTTAAAATAAAACACTGGAGCTAAAAAAAATTGATGTGTTCCATTCACATGACTTTCTCCACATCACAGAAACAAATTATTGTTAAAAAGCTTATGCTACTTTCTGCTAATCGAGAAAAAATAGCAAAAATAGTCCTATTACTTGCTTCTTTGTAACTAGCAGAGAAATAAGGGAGTACCATAGTTTAAAGTGATAGTCAAAAGCTGGTTGCTATGTGACTCAACTTCCTTTGTTTGTATGGACAGGAGTTGATAAATTCCTTTATGAGAAAAGTATAAGTTTTTAAAGCTGAAACCAAAAACAAGGAATATTTCAAAAACGATCAACTCCACGAAAAAAATGTATATGACATAAATTGTGTGTTTTAACGTACTCTAATTTTTTTGTGTGGGAAGCTTTTGTCCATCTCTTGCGGTTTAACAGTTATGCCAAATTCCGTAAAATTCATCCAGAATAAAAGTCTTTAGAGGCTATTCCCAGAAAATTCAAGATATACATATTATTTGTAAGGTAAATATCTTTAATATATGACATTTTAATCAAAATCGTTAGAACCATTTTGAGAAAATCAAAATTTTCGAAAAAAGTTCCATGTAAAAGGTAATTTAGGGTGGAGGGATTTTCCTCAAAATCTTCGTGTCGCATCCCTGGAAGATTCAAAACTTAAATAGCAAGTTTGGTGTTTTACCGACTTTTCGTTTTTGAGTTATCGTGTTCACAGGCACACGGACACACACACACGGACCTTTTTCTGATTTTTTTATTCAGGGTGCTATATTAGGGCAACTTATATTTCCGGTGAAATCTCGGTATCGAATTTTTGGGTACCTTTTCTATACACTATGTATATAGTACGTGTAGAGAAATTAACTAGCTGATAATAATCATAAGTAATATTACGAGAAGTCCAACTTTTATCTAGAGAAAAGTTGCAACTCGACTTGTATTTAATAAATATTTCATGAATAAAATGGCAATGATTAGCCTATATGGATACGAAGAATAATATTCCTAAAATCTCATTTGTCTTGACGTATATTTGCATCGAAAACACTGTAACTTGATGTCCATATCATAAATTTCAGATCTCTTTGTATTGCTACGTTCCATTATTTTGGCTTAGTAAAGTATGATTGCAATTAATATGTCTATTGGAACTGGCGCCATTATGAACGGGAATATCACTGCACACTGATATTCAGAGAGAAAGCAAATGCACATGGGTGTGATAAATTTAGAAAAAAAATTTCATGTGTTCAATTCATGACTTTCTCTATATCTCTGCTACAAATTAGTGTTAAAAAGCTTACGCTTCTATTTACTTCATGCTAATCGAGAAAAAAAAATGTCAGAAATAGTCTTATTACTTGATTCCTTTTAAGTAGAAGCGAAATAAGGGAAGTACCATAGGTTAAAGTGATAGTCAAAGGCTGGTTGCTATGTGACGGAAGTTGCTTTGTTTGCATGGACAGGAGTTGACAAATTCCTGTGTGAGAAAATATAAGTTTTTGAAAGATGAAATCAAAATAATGAATAACTAAAAAACGATAAACTCCACGAAAAAATGTATATAACATAAATTGTGTGTTTTAACGTGTTCTACATTTTATGTGTAGTGAGCGTTTGTCTATCTCTTACCGTTTAGCAGTTAAGCAAAATTCGGCAAAATTCATCCAGAATAAACACGTCTTCAGAGGCTATTCCCAGAAAATTCAAGTAATACATTTTATTTGGTATATGAATACCAGTAATATGCGGGATTTTAATCAAAATCGTTAGATCCATTTTTTAGAAAATCAAAATTTTCGAAAAAAGTTCCATGTAAAGAGTAGTTTGGGTTGGGGTGATTTTCTTGAAAATCTTCGTGTCGCATCCCTGGAAGATACCAAACCTAAATACCAAGTTTGGTTTTTAACAGTCTTTTCAATTTTGAGCTATGCTGGCCACAATCACTCACACACACACACACACACACACACACACACAGACAGACAGACAGACACACACACACACACACGGACATGTTTCTAAAAATGTTTTTTTTTTATTCAGAGGGCCTCAAAACATATATTTCCGATGAAATCTCGGTATCGAATTTCTGGGTACAATGCAATACCTTCTCTATACACTATGTATATAGTACGTACAGAGAAAGTAAAAATTACACGCCGGGTGAGTGTAATAAAAACGATTAAAATGTAGAGATAAGGTTCTGATTGGTTGGAATTTTACGCACCAATGTACTGGATTGCCACTTCCTACGACCACGTGCTATGAGCGAAAAAGTCAGAATTAAAGCAGCTAAAACAAGAGATAAAATCCAGTTTAAAAAGAAAATTAAGACCATCAATGTAACGAGAGTGGTGCGGGAGAACTAAAATAAAATCGGCATAGCTAAAGTCACAAGTGATCATATTTAAATATCTGGTGTGTTCCATTCACACGACTTTCTCTACATCTCTGTAACAAATTATTGTTAAAAAGCGTACTCTTCTATCTACTTTATGCTAATCGAGATAAAATTAGTAGAAATAGCCTTACTTGCTTCCTTATAAGTAGAAGCGAAATAAGGAGTACCATAGGTAAAAGTGATAGTCAAAAACTAGGTGATATGTGACTGAAGTTCCATTATGTGTATGGCTAGGAGTTGACAATTCCCGTATGAGAAAAAAAGTTAGGTATTTTAAGACTGAAACCAATAACAAAGATTGTCTCAAAAACGAAAAAAGTGTATATAACATAAATTGTGTGTTTTAAAGAGCTCTACATTTTTCGTTATGCAAGTCTTTGTCCATCTCTTACGGTTTACCAGTTATGCAAAATTCCACAAAAGTCATCCACAATAAAGATGTCTTCAGAGGATATTCTCGAAAATTCAAGATATACATTTTATTTTTCATGCAGACATATTTAATAAACGTTATTTTAATCAAAATTTTTAGAGCCATTTTTGAGAGAATCAACATTTTCGAAAAATTTTTCATGTAAAGCGTAGTTCAGGGGGGGTATAAAATGCATTTTTGGATACAAGGGATCTCAAAGATAAATTTCCGGTGAATGTCGGTATTGAATTTTTGAGTGCAATACAATAGATACCTTCTCTATACATTATTTACATAGTATGTGTAGAGAAAGTAAAAACAAATTACCGGTCCATTAGCATCTCTCACGACACATTAGATAATAATAATAATAATAATAAAACTATATTCTTAGGGAAATATATAGTTGGGATAAAAATTTAAAAACTTTTAGACGCCGCTACAGAAGCATCCACCAAGATGTCTGGGAGTTGTTGAGTTACTCAAAACTGTGCAAGAGAAGGGCATTGTTGGCCCGACAATGTTGCTTCACAAAGTGGACAGATACGAGGAGGGTCTCTTAAAAATGTAGCTGTGCGTAAAATTACAGTGGCCAATTCCTAGGCGAGCCAATAACCCCTCTCTCGGCGAGATAAACGAGAGGTTGCCCAGCTAACAGGTAGGTCCTTCACTTCTCTTAGCTTGTTGCCATAGAGAGCCGACCATTCTGCATGCCAGCACGAAATTACTGCTCTCCGCACAACAAACCTAAAGTTTGCAGATGTTACACAGTGTATTGCATTAAGGTGATAAGATACTCTGAAATGACCAAAAACCAAGTTTTTTGGTTTTAGACACTAATAAAATTTCTTATTTCCACTTTCAGAAAATATACTTTTGCTTGGGTTAAGTGGGTTTTAAACAGTATTTAAATGCTAGTCTGCATTCCTTTAACCGTTTCCAGCCCAGTGGTGCCATATTTTTTGTTAGAAGTAGATAAAGGTTAAATTTCAATAATTCTCTACCTTTATTGTGTAAATTTCGGTATTTGCGTTCATTTCTTGATATTCACACGACTTAGAACAAGCAAAAGCGAAAATAACATCCCTTCAAGAAGCAGAACTTTATTCCTCTACAATGCTACTGCGATTCAGTCCACAGTTAAACTCTTTCACGCCCAGTATAGAATGGAACGCTGAGAACCACAGTAGTTAAAGAGCGTCCATAAATAAAATGCCATTTCAGTTCATTTACCACAGTAATGTATGTCAATCAGCGTTTACTTTAACTGGGCCCATCCCTTCCTTTATCACAGTGGCATTGTAGCGAGGATTCCAGCCTTGGTTAATCTGTGCTATTGAAATCATGATCAGTGATAGTGCCTTGACAACTGTGTTACCAATAAAAGTTCAGGTAAGACCAACTTTTTAAGGCAAATACACCCCTTGGCGTCAGTTTTCAAAAAGCAATTTAAATAAAAAAAAAACCTGATGTGTACCATTCACATGACTTTCTCTATATCTCTGCAATAAATTATTTTTAAAAAGCTTATGTTTCTATTTACTTCCTCCAAAGCCAGAAAAAATTAGCAGAAATAGTCTTATTACTTGTAAGTAGAAGCGAAATAAGGAAGCACCATAAGTTAAATTGATGGTCAAATGCTGGTTGCTATGTGACTAAAGTTCCTTTGTTTGTATGGACACGAGTTCAAATTCCTGTATGAGAAAATTATGTTTTTTATAGCTGAAACCAAAAACAAGGAATATCTCACAAAAAATCACCTCCATGAAAAAAATGTATACAACATAAATTGTATGTTCTAAAGTGCTCTACATTTGTTGGGTGGTAAGTTTTTCTCCATCTCTTACGGTTTAGCAGTTATGCAAAATTCCGTAAAACTGACCGAGAATAAAGTAGTCTTCACAGGCTATTCCCAGAAAATTCAAAATATACACTTTATTTGTCATGTAAATATCTTTAACATACGATATGTTAATCAAAATCGTTAGAGCCATTTTTGAGAAAAAGGAAATTTCCGAAAAAAAGTTCCATGTAAAGGGTAGTTTGGGGTGGGGGGATTTTTCTCAGAATCTTTGTGTCGCATCCCTGGGAGATACTAAACTTAAATACCAAGTTTGGTATTTTACCGACTTTTCGTTTTTGAGTTATCGTGTTCACTGACACACGGACACACACACATACGGACCTTTTACCGAAAATACTTCTTTTGGATACAGGGGACCCTAAAACATATATTTCTGGTGAAATATCGGTATCGAATTTTTTGGTGGAGTGCAATACCTTCCCTATACACTATGTACATAGTACGTATAGAGAAAGCAAAAATCGGGCTGGAAAGGGTTAAATCTGTCACATACCGATCCGTTTTAGACCATTTGTATCTTTAAATTCAGTTTTCTCAAAATAACATTTTTGGATATTTATGTGCCTTTTTCTCAGAAAGTATAAGCGATAGAGAGCTGACATTTTCAGTACGCGTATAAAACACATAGTTGAACTTTTTGAATTATAATTATCGTTTTATAATAAATAATAGAGATATTAAAAAAAAGCAATAACATTGTAAATGTTCCATATTTTTACTTTTTTGACCTTTCAAATAATTGTTTTTTTTTTCAATTTCTAGTGAAATGATGTACACAACTAACCAATTGAGGTTCACAAGATAGCTGATTATACTAAAAACAAGCATGCAAATGTGTGATTCTATATTGCAACTAATATTAGAGAAAATGACACATAAATTCATGTTTTAAGAGAAAATGTTATTATTTTTCTGCTTTCTGAAGTACTTTTTACAGATCCTCTACATAAGCTATGAATGCAAAAAACTATTTGAAATAATTTTCCTGATTTAAAGAATCATTGATAAATATTTCAGCAAAAAACATTGAGAACTTTAAGAGCAATGGTAGTTTAGCCCACTTAAGGTGTACTTTTCGTATGTTCGGACTACCTTGTTCCCTTAATGGAGTCCCCGGCCGCCGTCTTTACCGCCAAATTCGCCAGTTCATTCCCCGGCAAGCCAACGTGACCAGGAATCCAAGCGCAGTCCACTTTCAAGCAGACGCGTACAAAATGTGGAGCGTTCCTGAATATAGCTAACAAATGCTCTAAAGAGTACTGAGGGAATCACTCATTACTTACAACCTGACGTAATGAGTAGGTGTACACAGTATTCTGCGACAAACGTATTAATGACTTTGAGTGACCTCTCCAGGCGTGTCTTTACGTCAACAGCAACCGTGGGCAATCACATCTCTTATTGATTCCCATCAAATAAAGCTATAGTGTATTTGTTCCCATGGGGAATATGCGAGTATCTTTCGTTTTAAGCCTACCTCTTGGATGACGAAAGCACGTATGTGCTAATATAAGTGTTCATTTCGTTTTTATCGCCTATCCTTACTCTGCAAAGAGTTTGTGTATCGCATTTAAAGGTAAGGTCAAGGGAAGGGAATAGCGAACAACAGATTATGTATCAGCAGGGCAGCTAATAAGTAGAACTCGGTCTGGGGTCACGAAATTTCTGGGTTGCAGTTCGGTACACCCAGGATATAAGTATGACATGAAGCAGCGTGGTCTCTTTAGGCTCCTTCGAAACGTGGGCATTGCTCAGTACCTGGCCTCGTTGTGTTCCTGCTAGTAGATAAACCAGTGAACGCTGAAAGAGAGTGCAGATTGGAAAACCCATTCACATGACTTTCTCTATATCACTGCAACAAATTATTCTACTTACTTCATCTAATGGAGCAAAAATTAGCAGAAATAGTCTTATTACTTGCTTCCTTATTAGTAGAAGCGAAATAAGGTAGTACCATGGGTTAAAGTGATAGTCAAATGCGACTGAAGTTCCTTTGTTTGTATGGGCACGAGTTCACAAAGTCCTGTATGAGAAAAGCATACGTTTTTATAGCTGAAACCAAAAACAAGGAATATCTAAAAAACAATCAACCCCGCGAAAACAATGTATATAACGTAAATTGTGTGTTTTAATGTGCTCTACATTTTTTTGTGTGGTAAGTTTTTGTCCATCTCTTACTGTTTAACAGTTATGCAAAATTCCGTAAAATTGACCTAGAATAAAGTAATCTTCAGAGGCTATTCCCAGAAAATTCAAAATATACATTTTATTTGCCAGGTAAATATCTTTAATATACGATATTTTAATCAAAATCGTTAGAGCCATTTTTTAGAAAATCAACATTTTCGAAAATATTTGCATGTAAAGGGTAGTTTGGGTGGCGGGATTTTTCTCAAAATCTTCAAGACGCATCCCAGGAAGATACTAAACTTAAATACCAAGTTTGGTATTTTACCGACTTTTTGTTTTTGAGTTATCGTGTCCACAGACACACGGACACACAACCACGGACCTTTTTCTGAAAATACTTTTTTTGTATACAGGGGACGTTAAAACATATATTTTCGGTGAAATCTCGGTATCGATTTTTTTGGTGGAGTGCAATACCTTCTCTATACACTATATACATAGCACGTATAGAGAAAGTAAAAATGTCGAAAATACGAAAAGCACTGAACAAACTTATGGATGATTCAAACATATTTTGAGTGACAGGAGGAGAGCCTTTTCTTTTAATACAATAAAGATGTATCTTGTCATTCACTGCCATGAATTCTGAATGAGTTTGGTTGATTTATTCATTGTCATTTCAAACTTTGCATATTATTATTAATTTTTTGTGTCAAGCGTTATACTTGTAATTTTTTTATGTAGTGTTCAACGCCCGCTTTTATTGCTCTGGCCCCACAGGCGATGACAATGATGATACATGAAGATGGAACCCCGGTGGAATGAGATGGCGGGGGAAACCGGAGAACCCGGAGAAAACCCGCCCCTGCGCCGCTTTGTCCACCACAAATCTCACATGCGATCACTTGGGATTAAACCCGCGCCGTCAAGGTGAGAGGCGAATGGTCTGACTACTCGGCCACGGCGCGGCCATTTGTAAAACTTCAAGACGCTTTTATTTACTGATCATATTATGAAATAATTACTTTATTGTATTGTGAATTACAACAATGGATATAATGTCCTTACATGTAGTTAGCTACTTTTGGAACAGATTGTACCTCAATGTGTGCATGTTTACGCTACAAACCTCTGCCCAGCCACTTTATACCACTGACTGCTATGTGTGTTCGTAACTGTGCGCTTCGGAATCCAAAACCGAGCTCTGCTTACAAGAAGTAAGGATTAGCTCACGTGACGTTAAACGACCGCGGGCAATGCTTATGTGAAACAGACAGGTTCTAGTCGATGGGATTAGAACACCTCATTCTCTCTGTATACCCTTTGAGTAAATTAATTTACAGCTGAATAATTGAGGAAAGAAACGAGGACAAGCACGTCTTACATCGCTCATTTGAAGGCGTTAAAATGTTTAACAAAAGGTGCATAGGGGAATTATATTGCAGCAGAATTCCTTCAATTGTTAAATTTTGAAGTTGAAACTTGTTTCTATTAATATTATAAGAATAATAATAATAATACAAAACACACTAATATGACAAAAACCTTAATTTTTTTTTTGAAAAGTACCTTAAAATGACCCATATAAAACACTGTCATAACAAATAAAAGTCTGATGTGTACCATTCACATAACTATGTCTATATCTCTGCAACAAATTTTTGTTAAAAAGTTTATGCTATTATTTATTTCATGCTAAGTGAGAAAAAATTAGCAGAAATAGTCTTATTTCTTGCTTTATTGTAAATAGAAGCGAAATAAGGGAGTACCATAGGTTAAAGTGAAAGCCAAAAGCTGGTTGCTATGTGACTGATGTTCCTTTGTTTGTATGGACAGGAGTTGACAAATTCCTGTATGAGAAAAGTATGTTTTCCACAACAGAAACCAAAAACAAGGAATATCTAAAAAACGATGAACTCCACGAAAAAAAATATAAATAACATAAATGGGGTGTTTTAACGTGATCTACATTTTTTGTGTAGTAAGTTATTGCCCATCTCTTACGGTTTAGCAGTTATTCAAAATTCCGTAAAATTCATCCAGAATAAAGTACTCTTCAGGGCTATTCCCAGAAAATTCAAGATATAGATGTTATTTGTCAGGTAAATGTCTTCAATATATGATATTGTAATCAAAATCGATAGAGCCATTTTTGAGAAAATCGAAATTTTCGAAAAAGGTTCCATGTAAAGGGTAGCGTGGGGTGGGGGGATTTTTCTCAAAATCATCGTGTCGCGTCCCTGGAAGATACTAAACTTATATACCAAGTTTGGTATTTTACCGACTTTTCGTTTTTGAGTTATCGTGTTCACAGACACACAAACACACTGGCACACGGACACACACACACACACACACACACAAACACACGGACCTTTTTGTGAAAATCGGGTATAGAATTTTTGGGTGGAGTGCAATACCTTCTCTATACTCTATGTACATAGTACGTGTAGAGAAAGTAAAAATCTGATGTGCTCTATTCGCAAAACTTTCTGCTACAAGAGATTTTTTTTTTTTTTTTTTAATTGTTTCATTTGTATAGCCCCCTTTAATATCAATGGTCATATCGGGGGCTTTGACTTCTGAAACTGTAGGTTAAGAACATTAGATTAATAAACTTTATATTACTAAACACAAGCACATTTAATCTCACATTCATACTTCCAGACTCTGTGGGGGATAGGGAATAATTCTGGCTAAAGTAAAAATTCCCTGCCCCAGCCGGAATCTAACCCGGAACCTCCGGGTGAGAAGTCAGATCGCTGACCACTCGACCACGGAGGCAGTCACAAGAGATTGTTCTTTTATCTAAAACATGCTAATCAATAAAGCATTAGAAGAAGTGTCTTATTACTTCCCGGCCGGTCCCCGGCGACCACTCAATCTGACCCGTGGATTTTCCGTGTATTGCCCTTGTCGGTAGGGAATACCCGGAGTGGTTCCACTTCTTTGATGTCTTTCTGACATTTCCTATATCCATCATTTTCTTCACTGTCATCTACTTCAGGGATGTAGGTCCAGGCGACTGGCCATAAGCTGTACGTCTTGTAAAGATTTCTTTCCCTGGCATTGTTTGGGACTACTGAGTTAGGACCTCCTCTGAATAGTACTTCTCCTGGCGAGGATATCGAGATTTAGGGCTTATATGTGGGCTCTTGCAGCGTCGAACGCCATCGAACTGGAAATGTTAGGGACCCGGCCATACTTGCACTCGTCGTCATCCAGATTTGGTCGCCCCTAATCTAAACCCTCATCCTTCTTTCCATGCGCGGTGTTCTGTAATAATCCTAGGCAAAACTAATGTACAGAAAACCCCGGAGAGAATCTTTCAATACACAAGTTTCCTACAGGCCTAGGTAGAATTTTCTAGGAAACTATATAAATACTGGCAGAGCTTCGACATATTTATTAGAACAGATCCCTTTTTTTCAAGCAGATATATCTGATTTCAGCATTCATTACAATCATTAAACTCATTACATTTTTACTTTCTCTACACGTACTATGTACATAGTGTATAGAGAAGGTATTGCACTACACCCAAAAATTCGACACCGAGATTTCACCGGAAATATATGTTTTAGGGTCCCATGTATAAAAAAAAAGCATTTTCAGAAAAAGGTCCGTGTGTCTGTGAACACGATAACTCAGAAACGAAAATTCGGTAAAATACAAAACCTGGCATTTAAGTTTGGTATCTTAAAGGGATGCGACACGAAGATTTTGAGAAAAATACCTCCACCCCAAACTACCCTTTACACCGAACTTTTTTCGAAAATTTTGATTTTCTGAAAAATGGCTCTAACGATTTTGATTAAAAGATCGTATATTTAAGATATTTACCTGACAAATAAAATGTATACCTTGAATTTTCTGGGAATAGCCTCTGAAGACTACTTTATTCTGGACGAATTTTACGGAATTTTGTATAACTGCTAAACTGTAAGACATGAACAAAAACTTGCTACACATAAAATGTAGAGCACCATATAAACACACAATTTATGTCACATACGTTTGTTTCGTAGAGTTGATCGTTTTTGAGATATTCTTTGTTTTTGAATTTCAGCTTTAAAAAACATGTTTCTCATACTGGAATTTGTCAACTCCTGTCCATACAAACAAGGAACTTCAGATACATAGCAACCAGCTTTTGACTATCAATTTAACCTATGGTATTCCCTTATTTCACTTCTACTTACAAGGAAGGTAGCAATAAGACTATTTCTGCTAATTTTTTTCTCGATTAGCATGAAGTAAATAGAAGCATGAGCTTTTTAGCAATAATTTATACCAGAGATGCAGAGAAAGTCATGTGAACGGATCACGTCAGGTTTTTAAGTTACAGTTTGTAAATCCGACTCACAAATCATTGGCAATGAAACCGACTTTAAACAGAGTGTAATACTAAAGTAAATGTTGCACTGACCCGAGGAAGAAGTGGGTTTTTACAATTAAAGGAGTTTAGACTTGACACAAAACCCCAATTTTGCTCAAGCCGAAAGAAAACCCACTTTTGCCTACTCTAGGCAGCTACACAATGAGCTTCGCTGTGCTTTTTGAAGATGTTCTATCCCAAGTCGACTGACCTATCTGACTGACTGGCTTCAATCCACAAGGGCTTGCTGGGGCAGCGGAGGAAAGATAGTTCTGTCATTTCCCACCAGGTCACAGCAATATCGCAATTTACGTCACTCTGATAAGTAGTAGGCGATCTTGTTGCTGCCATAACGTCAGTAGGTATCAACAGATGATGTTTGAACTGTGAAAGGGGGTAACGGCTCAAGGGTAGAAGCATAAAGGGCGGGAAGACCATGTGTGGTGCTCTACTCTGGTATACATAGATTTTTTTTTAGTTATGTTGTAGTACATAGATACACACACACAGATACCTACACAGGGACGTTTTTGGTTTCAGGAGAACTCAAAACATATATTTCCGGTGAAATCTCGACATTGAATTTTAATGGAATACTTACTACTTCCCCTACTTACTAAATGTAGTAGAAAAGGTTATTAGACGATAGCAGGTGAATATAAAACATCAGACCTATTTTAATTGGTTGCTGCTTGTAAAAGTGAGCTCGGAGATAAATCTTGTGTACATGCCATTAGTTGCCTGCAAAAGGCGTTGAGCAGCCTTCATTTTTTATTAATGGAGGAGCGCGAAGTTCCGGAGGAGAGGTTACGTGGCTGGGTTCAGCAAACGCAGCATTGGATCCAGCTCAAGCAAGTAATCCAGAAGTGACAGATAGGTGCTATATACGACGGTGCGCAAATGGTATCCATGGCAACCCATCCACCCACATCGGCTGCCTAGCAAGCAGGTCGCCCACTCCTTCGTGTTTACATAGCTTGTAAAACATCTGGAAACAAAAGCCCATGATTTTACACTCGTAACTCGACAGTAGCGCCAAAAATAGTCGAAGCAAGTTGACAGACGCTCTCCCCATTTAATTTTAACGATAAGGTTTTTCTTTGCCCCTCATACCCACACTTCATACGTGTTTTATAGCTGCAGGACAGGAAAAATTCTGATGTGTTCCATTCACATGACTTCCTTTACATCTCTTTAACAAATTACTATTAATATGCTTATTCATCTATTTCATGCTAATTGAGATAAACATTAGCAGAAATGGTTTTATTATTATAATTAGAAGGCAAATAAGCGAACACACTAAGATATACCGAAATGTTTTAAATGTGCCTGTTTTGGGATTGAAAAGTATGTGAATAGTAAAAGTATTTTAAAGCTGAAACCAATAATATCTCATAAACGGCCAATTCCATAATAAAAATGTATATAACGTAAATTGTGTATTTTAACGAGCTCTACATTTTGTGTTAAGTAAGTTTTGTTTATCTCTTGCGGTTTACCGGTTATGCAAAATTCCGCAAAATTCATCTACAATAAAGAGGTCTTTAGACTCTATTTCCAGACAATTCAAAATGTGCATCTTATTTGGATGTTAATATACGACATTTTAATCAAAATCATTAGAGCCATATTTGAGAAAATCAAAATTTTAGAAAATATTTGCATGTAAAGGGTAGTTGGGGTGGGGGAATTTTCTTGAAAATGTTCGTGTCACATCCTTGGAAGATACCAAATGAAATACCAAGTTTGGTATTTAATCTTCTTTTCGTTTTTGAGCCATGCTGTCCACACACAGACACACGCGCGCGCGCGGACCTTTTTCTGAATTTTTTTTTCGGATTCAGGGGGTAATAAAACATGTATTTCCGGTGAAATCTGGTATCGAATTTTTATGTGGAATACAATACTTCTCTATTCATTATGTGCATAATACATACGGGGAAAGAGAACGTAAAAAAGCCCATGACAAAGCAAGTTGATAGACGCTCTTTCCTTTTAATCTTAACGATATTGTTTTTGTTTGCCTCTGATACCCACACTTCATACGCGTTTTATAGCTGCAGGACAGGAAAAATTCTGGTCTGTAACAAATTATTGTTAAAAAACTTATTCTTAGATCTAGTTCATGATAATCGAGATAAAAATTAGCAGAAATTGTCCTCATTACTGGTTCCTTGTAAGTAGAAGGGACAACATCTTATGTGTTCCATTCACATAGTGTGTTCTTACTGTTCGGAAAACAAACCTTTTATTCAAAACATTAATCTGTTCTCTGCACCATGCTAATCAAGATAAACATAAGCAGAATTAGTCTTATTAATAGCTTCTTTGTAAGTAGAAGGGAAATAAGAAATGCAGACGCTAAAGCGAGAGTCTCGTCCTTTAAAAACCAGTTACTATGAAAAACAATTGAAATTCCATTCTCCTTGTTTGCCAGAAGTAAACAAACGAGAAACGAGAAGCAAGATAACTCCCCATTTCAGAAAAGTTTAAGTGGCTTAAAACTGAAACCAATAATTCGGAATATCTCGTAAACCGTTAAGCCCACAAAATAAATTTTAAAAAAGTGTATTACATAAATTACGTGTTTTAATGAAATCTACTTGTTTTGTGTACTGCGTTTTTATATATCTCCTATGACTTACCAGTTATATATCCAGAATGAAGAGGTCTTCAGAGGCCATTTCCATAAAATTCAAGATATACATTTCGTTTATCATAAACATATCTTGTGTATAAAGTATTTCAATGAAAATCGTTAGAGCCATTTTTGAGAAAATCAGAATTTTCGAAAAATGTTCCATGTAAAGGGTAGTTGGAGATGGGGGGATTTTCTTTGAAATCTTCATGTTGCATCCATGGAAAATAGCAAGCATAAATACCAAGTTTGGTATTTAACGATCTTTTCATTTTTGAGCTAAGCTGTTCAGAGGCACGCATTTTTCTAAATTTTGTTTTGTTTCAGGGGGTCTCAAAATATGTATTTCCGGTGAAATCTCGGTATCGAATTGTTGGGTGCATTACAATATTCTCTCTCTCTCTCTCTCTCTCTCTCTCTCTCTCTCTCTCTCTCTATATATATATATATATATATACATTATGTACACAGTACGTGAAGAGAAAGTAAAATCTGATGTGTTCCATTCACATAGATTTCTCTAGCTGTTCCATTGTAAAATTGTTTTTACAAAACATTATTCTTCTATTTACATCATGATAATCGAGATAAACTTAGCAGAAGTGATCTCATTCCTTGTTTCCTTGTAAGTAGAAGCGAAATAAGGGAGTATCATAGGTTAAAGTGGTAGTCAAAAGCTGGTTGCTATGTGACTGAAGTTCTTTTGTTTATTTGGACAGCAGTTAGCAAATTCCTGTATGAGAAAAGTATGTTTTTCAAAGCAGAAACCAAAAACAAGGAATGTCTAAAAAACGATGAACTCCACGAAAAAAATGTATATAACATAAATTACGTGTTTTAAAGTGCTCTCCATTTGTTGTATGGTAAGTTTTTGTCCGTGTCTTACGGTTTAGCAGTTATACAAAATTCCGTAAAATTGACCCAGAATAAAGTAGTCTTCAGAGGATATTCCCAGAAAATTTAAAACATACACTTTATTTGTCAGGTAAATATCTTTAATATACGAAATTTTAATGAAAATCGTTAGAGCCATTTTTGAGAAAATCAAAATTTTCGAAAAAAGTATTTTACCGACTTTTCGTTTTTGAGTTATCGTGTTCACAGACACACGGACCTTTTTCTAAAACTGCTTTTTCGGATTCAAGGGACCTCTCTATCCATTATGTATATTGTAATCCGGCTAGAGAAAGTAAAAAAAAATATTTATAATATATTAATTGCATTAAACATTTAATATTTAATACTATTACAATTTTTATAATATTTCAATGTTATTAAAATTACCAAAACAGATTATAAAGATTGCATCTAATTAAACTACATAGCTCAATAAACAGCTGTATAGCAACATTTTTAATTCGCTTAACCTTTATAAGGCCTCTATCCGTTTTACTTTCTCTACCACGCTATGTTAATTTCATAGTAGGTAGAGAGGGTGTTGTATACCACCCAAAAATTCGATGTGCAAATTTCACCGGAAATACGCGTTTTAAGATCCCCGTATCAAAAAAGAAGAATCCTTTTTAGGAAAAGGTCCGTGAATGAGAGTCCGTGTGTCCATGTATCTATGAGCAATTAATTCAAAAATAAAAACTCGGTAAAATACCAAACTTGGTATTTAAGTACTAATCTTCCAAGGAGGCGAGACGAAGATTTTGAGAAAAATGCCCCACCTCAAACTAACCTTTACACGGAAACATTTCGAAACTGATTTTCTCAAAAATACCTCTTACGATTTTGATTAAAATACCGTGTATAGAGTAGAGATATTTACATTGCCAATCAAATGTATATCTTGAATTTTATAGGAGTGGCCTCTGAAGACCTCTTCATTCTGTATGACTATGGTATTTCTGGTAAACCGTAAGAGATAGGGTAAAAGTTATTACATAAAAATGTAGATCTCGTTAAACCACGCGATTTATGTCATAAGCATTTTTTCGTGGAATTTACTATTTCTGAGATATTCCTTGTTACTGGTTTCAGTTTAAAATACTTAAACTTTTTTATACCTGACCATGTAAAGAAACGAATTTCAATCGCAGAGCTACCAGGTTTTAAAATATTTGACTGTCGCTTTAACCTAGTCTATTCCTTCTACTTAAAAGGAGGTAACTAATAAAACTATGTCTGCTAATCGGCTAGCATGATGTAGATAGAAGAATAAGCTTTTTAACGATAATTTGTTACAGAGATGTAGAGAAGAAGGTCATGTGATTGGAACACATAACATTTTTGGAGAATGGTTTTTTAATTGTATTGTTCACTGACACACACATACGGGCATTTTTTTCTAAAGTTTTTTTTTTGATACATGGATGCCCAATACGCATATTTCTAGTGAAATCCTGGAATCGAATTTTTGGGTGGAATGCAATAAATTCTCTACCTATGTGCTATGTAAATATAACTCCACAGCACGGCAGTCTACAAGGGACCTTGACCTACCCCCCGGCCTGGTTAGTGCGGTCTTCTCAATCAAGTAACTCCTCAGTTGGCCTCCCCAGGGACCTGACGAGGCTGAGTGCACCCCGGACCAGGTCTCTCGGCGGGAGAAAATTCCCCTCGCCGGGAATCGAACCCTGGTCTCCCGTTTGGCAAGTAGCCGCGCTACTACCACGATAAGGAGACGGCCATGTACTGTGTACGAATTAGAAAAATGTGTTCCATTTACATGATAGTAGAAATTTTCTTAATTTTTGGCTTTCTTTTAAGCAGAAAGAAAACAAGGGAATACACTAGACTAAAACGATAGTCAAATCTTATAAAAGCTGGTTGCTATGTAGTTGAAATCCGTTTCTATGCAGGGCCAGGAGTTTACAGTTTTGCATGTGAGGAACGTAAGTTTTTAAATCTGAAACAAATAAAAAGGAATATCTCAGAAATGGTAAATTCCACGAAAAAAAACCCGTATATTACATAAATGGTGTGTTTTAACGTGGCCTACATTTTTGGGTAGTAAGTTTCTGTCTATCAGTTACGCAAAATTGAGCAAAATTCATTCAGAAAAAAAGAGTTCTTTAGAGGCTATTCCCAGAAAATTCAATATATACATTTTATTTGCAATATAAATATCTTAATTGAGCAAAATTCATTCAGAAAAAAGAGGCCAAGATATACACTTTATTTGCAGTATAAACATATTTAATATACGGCATTTTAATCAAAATCGTTGGAGCCATTTTTTAGAAAATCAAAAATGTTCGAATTTTTTTTTCCATTTAAAGTTTAGTTTGGGGTGGGGGGATTTTTCTCAAAATCTTCGTGTCGCATCTCTGGACGATACTAAACTTAAATACCAAGTTTGGAATTTTACCGACTTTTCGTTTTTGAATTATCGTGTTCACAGACAGACGGACACACACACGGACATTTTTCCAAAAATGCTTTTTTTGGATACAGGGGATCCTAAAACGTGTATTTCCAGTGAAATCTCGTTATCGAATTGTTGGGTGGAATGCAATACCTTCTCTATACACTATGTGCACAGTACGTGTAGAGAAAGTACACATAGTAAGTAATAAGGCTTGGTCAGTATAGCTTGTAGAATGCGAGTAGAAAAAATCATGGGAATGTAACACTTAAGATCTTTTCATTAATGGTGTGTTGCTCGAAAATGGAAAAGTACTAGACAGAAGTCTTTTGCTTACTGTTTTGTTATAGGCAGAGGCTGTATAAAGTATATGCAGGTTGCGGTTTACGAAACACGACAAATGAATGACTGAAATTGGTTAATGTAGTTCGATAGGAAGGCGTGTACTACTAGCAAACATAATTGTGCCCTGTTGTTATGCAACACGCCTTACTCAGGTTTTCAACGCGTGTTCCCAGAACTGAGGCGCGGCTTCTTTATAAAAGAAATATTAAAACCTTTTATTTAAACAGGCGTAGCGATTGTATGCTAATTCAAAGTGACTGTCACAAAGAAACAGTGCACGTATTGCTTAAATCATTCATTTGGTATTCTGTAATATTCTACTTGATTAATAGTTGCCCATTTAGTTGTCAAAAATGTTATAGCATTGAGGTTAGGTTGCTATTTTGAAAATGTATATTTCCTTCACGCCTGATTATACTCAATCATTTACTAGGTTATTATGTACATGCGGTTCGTTTGTTGCCCGCTTTCGGGAGGTCGCAGGTTTGATTCCCGTGGCCGGCCTATTCGTCTCGTGGATTTCTTCGGGTCGCCAGGCGAATGTTGGGTAGGTTTTTTCCTCCTACGGGTTTGTTGTCGTTTCTATTCTTGTGAGTTCATTAATTCTTCATCCCGTTGGTCTCTCTAATGGATGGAAGTGTCCACATGGAACCTTGGCCTACCGCACGGCCGCTGCATCCCCCATCTCGGCCCGAAGTCGTCATGAATGGGGTATAGTGCTGGAGGGTGAGACGTGATGAACGCCTCGAGTCCCTTCCGGCCGGTTAATATGGTCTCCTCAATTGGCCCCCAGGTGGCTCACGAAGCGAGTGACCCCGGACCAGGTCTCCCACGCCGGTACCGGGAATCGAACCCAGGTCTTCTGCTTAGCAGTCACTGTGTTAAGGAGACAACGATGCTGAAAGGTAATTAGATTAAATTCTTCATTATCATAACTTTAATTTAAATTAAAAGTCATTATTATTTATAAGTTTTGTTACATTAATTTCTTCTTTAGTAATTTCATATAGTGGGGATTAAAACCCTAGATTCAAAAAGTCCTCGGAATCGTACATTTTCTCTTAAATGTATATGAAAGTAAAGAGTATTTTATTTTTGTGTGTTTGCAACATCCATAACGATACTTCATTTCAATTTTTACTTTCTCTATATGCACCATATACGTAGTGTATAGAGAACATATTGTAATGCACCCAAAAATTCCATACCGAGATTTCACCGGAAATACATGTTTTGGGTCCCCATGAATCCAAAAAAAAAAGCATTTTTAGAAAAATGTCCATGTGTCTGTGTGTATGTGTGTGTGTGTGTCTGTGGGCAGCACAGCTCAAAAACGTAAAGACCGTTAAATACCAAACGGTATTTAAATTTGGTGTCTTCCAAGGATGAGACACGAAGATCTTCAAGAAAATCCCCCAACCTCAAACTACCCTTTACATGGAACATTTTTCTAAAATTTTGATTTACTAAAAAATTGCTCTAACGATTTTTATTAAGTAGTAGTAGTAGTATTATGGCTTTAGGGCGCACATCTGCATAGGTTATTAGCGCCCTAGGGTAAGTAAAAGAGCTGACAGTTAAAAGGCATAACAACCACTAAAAACAGGAGTACCACACAAGGGTTAAAACCAGGGAAAGCATAAAAAGGCTACCAAAGGCAGATTAAAAACGAGACACTAAAAACATTAGTCGGTAAAAACTAAAACCCAGAGATAAAATTAAAGCCTACTGTACATCCCGCAGCGGCGGAGAAAATTAAAAAGTCCGTCACAATATGATTTTGATTAAAATGTTGTATATTAAATATATTTACGTCACAAATAAAATGTATATCTTGAATTTTCTGGGAATAGCCTCTGAAGACTACTTTATTCTGGGTGAATTTTACAGAATTTTTTATAACTGGTAAACCGTAAGAGATGGACAAAAACTTAGCAGACAAAAAATGTAGAGCACATTAAAACACACAATTCATGTTATATACATTTTTTTCGTGGAGTTGATCGTTTTTTAGGTATTCCTTGTTTTTGGTTTCAGCTTTGAAGAACATACTTTTCTCATACAGGAATTGGTCAACTCCTGTCCACACAAACAAAGGAACTTCAGTCATATAGCAACAAGCTTTTAACTATTACTTTAAACTATCCCTTATTTCACTTCCACTTACAAGGAAGCAAGTAATAAGACTATTTCTGTAAATTTTTTTTCGATTAGCATGAAATAAATAGAAGCATAGGCTTTTTAACAATAATTTGTTGCAGCAGAGAGGTAGAGAAAGTCATGTGAATGGAAAAAATCAGATTTTTAGGCTAATAATGATTACTGTATTTGATTGAAAACTATTTTTTTGGTGTGTATGTATGCTTGTTAATCGAATAATGTCGGCAACGGAGCACGTTCGAACACAAATTTTGTGTTTTATTAAGCAAATTTCTCTCAGAGGCATTGAAAATGATTGAAGAAGCTTATGGTGAAGTAGCGGTGAAAAAAACTCAGGTGTATGAATGCATTTATGTTTTAGCCAATATTTTCGAACGCTGGAGTAATTACTGTACATGCGACAAGCGCACTACAACAGATATCTGAAAATGACTTCCAGAAGTGCTTCCAGTCTCTTTACATGTGGTGGCAGAAGTGGGTCACTGCGGAAGGGAACTATTTTGAAGGAAATGCTGTGTAAATTGCCTGATGATAACTCGTTTCTGTAATATTTACACATTTCGGGAACTTTTGAATGTAGTTTGTAATACGAGGACCATTCAGAAAGTGACAGACGATTTGGCATAACTAAATAATAAAAAAAGATATGAATATAAAACTTTAATCACAAAATTACAGTATCTTAGTTTATCAACGTAATCTCCATTTTTTCAAGACATTTATTGTCAAGTGCTACCAGTTTTTCAATGTCGATGTCATAATTTTCTACTGCCAAAGAACTTATTCGTTTTTTTGAATACACAAAATGTTCGGCCAATCGAATTTTATAGGCAAATAACGCAAGTGCATAGTGATAATACAATAAGCGAATCTTCAATGAAGAAATGGTGTATAATTTAGGAAGAATCAGTGTGTACGATAATGACTGGAGTGGAAGTTCATCAATAGTTATGGAGGAGTTGAAAGAAAACGTTGATAAAAGAATTAAGAAAACCTGGTGTTTCACTTTGAACACCACACATGACATTTTGAATGGAAAAGATTTTCCAACTGATGAAGACCTCAAAGAGGCTCTAACATCTTGGTGGTGGAGAAACCGATACCACGTGACAATAAATCCTTAATAGCAATGACGATTACGTTGAGAAAAAAAGTAAGGTAACTTTGTAAATAATGTTTTTTTTATTGTTTCATTTATATAGCCCCCTTTAATATTTAAGGTCATGTCGGGGGCTTTCCATTTGAAACAACTCGTCTGTAGGTTTTTTTTTTGTTGGTTTTTTTTTATGTTGGTTTAAATCATATTGTTTTACTCAAACACGCACACATTCACTCTCACATACAAACTTCTAGACTCTGTGGGGGATAGAGAATAATTCTGGCTAGAGAAAAATTCCCCGCCCCCCGGGTGAGAAGTCAGCTCGCTGACCACTCGACCACGGAGGCAGTCTAAATAACGTTTTGTGTTGGAAACTTTCTTATTATTTAGTTTTGCCAAATCGTCTGTCACTTTCATTTGGCCCTCGTAGATGTTACACTTAATCAATTTATTATTTTAGTTTTAATATTGCATTACCATTATTTTTGCGACCTGGCCGGAAAAAATTATATTACTAGTAACTCTTTCCTTCGACTTCGGTTGATTGGTGGGATGAGGATCTATGTGAGGCGGTGTCTCTGGTCTGCTGCACGACTGTCGGGGTGCTTCATTCTGAAATGACCCTGTCATTACTATACCAGCGCTCCTGGTTCCGGCCTCTCTCCTCATCCTTCCCTCACGGATCACACCATCGTGGAGCTTAAATACAATAACCAGCATTGGCTCGGTGACGAACCTCCTCATTTTGCTTCCTAATCTTAACCCTAGTGCATTGTGTCGTACTTCAGATTACTTTCTCTAGCCCCGGATGTACTATGCACGGGGCAGTTTTTTTTAACCTCCGATAGGCTATAAATAAAAGACAAGTTCATAGAAAACAATTATTTTATTACTAAACGTTTTGTACACTTATGGTTACTTTTCAACATAATCACCGAAAAAATTGAGACATTTATCGTACCTGTGCACAAGCTTTGCAATACCCGCTTCAAAAAAAGTTGCCGCCAATGATTTCAAATGAGCATTGACGTTGTTTTGAAGAGCTTTATACTTTACGACGTTTGCGGAGAGTCATTCAAAACAAACGAATAGGAATGCTGACTTCAGGAATTGTGTTGATCCATGACAACGCTCGTCCACACACTGCTGGCACAACCCATCGGCTCCTTGAACAATTTCAATGGGACATTTTCGATCATCTGTCGTACAGTCCTGACCTGTCCCTCAGCGACTTTCACCTTTTCCCTGAACTGAAGACGTGGTTAGGAGGGCAGCACTTTCAAACCAACAAAGATCTTCAAAACAACGTCAATACTCATTTGAAATCATTGGCGGCAACAATTTTTGAAGCGGGTATTGCAAAGCTTGTGCACAGGTACGATAAATATCTCAATTTTTTCGATGATTATGTTGAAAAGTAACCATAAGTGCACAAAACTTTTAGTAATAAAATAATTGTTTTCTATGAACTTGTCTTTTATTTATAGCCTATCGGAAGTTGGAAAAAAAAAAAAAAAAAAAAAAAAAAAAAAAAAAAAAAAAAAACGTCGCTCCTACATAGTGTATAGAGAAGGTATTGTATTGCGCCCTAAAATTCCATACCGAGATTTCACCGAAAATACATGTTTTGAATCCAAAAAAAGAACTTTTGGAAAAAGATCCGTGTGTGAACGTGTGTGTGTGACTATAGACAGTATAGCTCCAAAACGAAAAGATTATTGAATATTAAACTTGGTATTCAAGTTTGTTATCTTCCAAGGATGCGACAAGAAGATTTTCAAGAAAATTCCCCACCTCCAACTGCCATTTACTTGGAAAAAATTTCGAAAATTATTATTATCTCAAAAATGGCTAACGATTTTGAATAAGATCTCTTGTATTTAAGATACTTACATAACAAATAAAATGTCTATCTTTAATTTTCTGGGAATAGCCTCTGAAGACTTGTTTATTCTGCGTGAATTTTGTAGAATTTTACACAATGGTAAGCCGTAAGGGAGAGACAAAAACTTACTGCACAAAAATGTAGTGCACGATAAAATACACAATTTATGTAATATACATATTTTTCGTGAGGTTGGCCGTTTTCGAGATATTCCTTGTTATTGATTTCAGTTTTAAAATACTTAAACTTTCCTCCAACGGGAACTTGTCAACGCTTTGCCACGCAAAGAAACTGAATCCAATCCCATAGCAACCACATTTTAAAGCATTTGACTAGACAGTTTCTGCTAATGTTTTAGCATTAAATAGATACGATAAGATTATTAACAATAATTTTTACAGAGATGTAGAGAAAGTCGTGTGAATGGAGCACATCAGATTTGTTCTACTAATAATTAAATTAAATTCAGTTTTATTTATGGATGATATTTAACTGGGGTTGTTTTCATTGTTTTTTTACTTTCCCTGCACGTACTATATACATAGTGTATAGAGAAAGTATTGTAATGCATCCAAAAATTCGATACCAAGGTTTCACCGAAAATATATGTTTTGGGTCCCCCTGAATCAAAAAAAAAGATTTTGGAAAAAACGTCCTTGTGTGTGCGTGTGTGTCTGTCTGTCTGTCTGTAGACAGCATAGCTCAAAAACAAAAACACCGTTAAATACCAACATTTTGGTATCTTCCAAAGATGCGACACGAAGATTTTCAAGAAAATCCCCCACCCCAAACTACCCTTTACATGGAAAAAATTATGAAACATTTTATTTTCTCAAAAATAGCTCTAACGATCTTGATTATAATCTATTATATTTAAGATATTTACATGCCAAATAAAACCTATATCTTGAATCTTCTGGGAATTGCATCTAAAGACCTCCTTATTCTGGAAGATTTTTATTGAATTTGGCATAACTGGAATAGATATAAAAAGGCTTACTACACAAAAAATGTAGGTCATAAAACACACAATTTATGTCATATACATTTTTTGTGGATTTGGCCGTTATCGAGATATTCCTTGTTATTGGTTTCAGCTTTAAAAAACATACTTTTCTTATACAGGAATTTGTCAACTCCTATCCATACAAACAAAGGAACTGCAGTCAAATAGTAACCCGCTTTTGACCATCACTTTAACCTATGGTACTCCCTTATTTCGCTTCTACTTACAAGGAAGCAAGTAATAAGACTATTTCTGCTAATTTTTTTTTTTTCGATTACCATGAAATAAATAGAAGCATAAGCTTTTTAACAATAATTTGTTGCAGAGATGTAGAGAAAACCATGTGAATGGAACACACAAGATTTTTTTTCTATGTTGGGATTGGAATATTGCTTAATTTTTGTCAGGCTTGAGGTTCTTTTTTTCCGCCCGACCGCTGCATCCCTCACACTGTCCAATACAGGCGTCATGGGTGGGGTGCCGTATTGAGGATGGGATGTGGCCAGCGTCCCGGCCAGGTAATGCGGTTCACGCAACCTGAAGCCGCTCTTGTCTTTTCCATCAAATACCCTTCAATTGGCCCCCTCTCCCAAGGATCTCACGAGGCTGAATGCGCTCCAGTCCAGGTCTCCCAGCTAGAAAAGATCCCCACGCCGGTACTCGGAGTCGAACCGTGCCTACCGCTTTCTAAGTAGCTGTGTTATTACTGTGTACGTACCTTTTTCTAAAAAAATTCTTGGGTTCAGGAGTCTTTAAAACATGTATTTGCAGTGAAAGCTTAGTGTCGTAATTTTGGGTGGAACAATAATGCCTTTGCTAGCTACTTACTATACATGCGCATATTCTCGGTAAAGAAAGTAAAAATCTGATGTGTTCCATTCACATGACTTACTCTACTTCTCTGTAACAAATTATTGCTAAAAAGGTTTGCTTGTATTTACTTCATGCTAATCGAGAAAAAATTAGCAGAAATAGTCTTATTACTTGCTTCCTTGTAAGTAGAAATGAAATAAGGGAGTAACATAGGTTAAAGTGATAGTCAAAAGATGGTTGCTATGTGACGAAGCTCCTTTGTTTGTATGGGCAGGAGTTGACAAATTCCTGCATGAGAAGTTTTTTAAAGCTGAAACACAAAATAAGGAATATCTTTAAAAAGATTAATTCCACGAACAAAATGTATATAACATAAATTGTGTGTTTTAAAGTGCTCTAAAATTATTGTGGAATAAGTTTTTGTCCATCTCTTACGGTTTAGCAGTTATGCAAAATTGATCCAGATTAAAGTAGTCTTCAGAGGCTATTCTCAGAAAATTCAAGATATACATTTTAATTGTCAGGTAAACATCTTTAATATATGATATTTTAATCAAAATCGTTAGAGCCATTTTTAAGAAAATCAAAATTTTCAAAAAAGTTTCATATAAAGGGTAGTTGGAGTGGGGGGATTTTCTTGAAAATCTTCGTGTCACATCCTTGTAAGATACCAAAGTCAAATACCAAGTTTGGTATTCAACGGTATTTTCGTTTTTGAGCTATACTGTCCACAGACACACACACACACGCACGCAAATACACGGACCTTTTACTGAAACACTTTTTTTGAATTCAGGGTGACCCAAAACATGTATTTCCGATATCTCGGTATCGAATTTTTGGGTGGAATGCAATACCTTTTCTATACACTATGTACATAGTACGTCTAGAGAAAGTAAAAATGTTAATGACATGAATCATGTGTTTTAAAAACCTCTACATAAGTTTTTGTTTCTCTCTTACGGTTTACCAGTTACGCAAAATCCCGCAAAATTCATCCAGAATAAAGAGTTCTTTAAAGGCTACTGCCAGAAAATTCAAGGTATACATTTTATTCGTTATACAAATATTTTAATACAAGAGATTTTAATCAAAATCAGCACCATTTTTGAGAAAATCAAAATTTTCGAAAATTTTTCCTTATAGAGGGTAGTTAGGTTGAGAGGATTTTCTGAAAATCTTCTTGTCGCATTCTTTGGAGATACTGAAATTAAATATCAATTTTGGTATTTAATAGATTTTTCGATTTTCAGCTATACTGCCCACATACAAACATACACATACATATGCGCGCGCACACACACATACACACACACACTGGACAGACACACATATGGACCTCTTTCTAAAAATCTGATGTGTTCCATTCACATGACTTTCTCTGCATCTCTGTAACAAATTATTATTAAAACGTTTATTCTTCTATTTACTTCATGCTAATCGAGAAATCATTAGCAGAACTAGTATTATTACTTGCTTCCTTGTAAATAGAAAGGGATAGTCAGAAGCTGAAGTTCCTTTGTATGGACAGGAGTTGACAAATTCCTGTGTGAGAAAAGTATGTTTTTTAAAAGTGAAATCAAAAACAAGGAATAACTCAAAAAGTATCAACTCCACGAAAAAAAATGTATATAACATAGATTGTGTGTTTTAACGTGCTCTACATTTTTTGTGTGATATGTTTTTACCCATCTCTTACGGTTTAGTAGCTATGCAAAATTCCGTAAAATGCATCCAGAATAAAGTAGTTTTCAGAGGCTATTCCCAGAAAATTGAAGATATACATTTTATTTGTCAGGTAAAAATCTTTAGTATACGATATTTTAATCAAAATCGTTAAAGCCAGTTTTAAGAAAATCAAAATTATTGAAAAAAATTCCATGTAAAGGGTAGTTGGGGATGGGGGGGATTTTCTTGAAAATCTTCGTGTGGCATCCTTGGAAGATACCAAACTCAAGTACCAAGTTTGGTATTCAACGGTATTTTCGTTTTTGAGCTATGGTGTTCACAGATACACGGACACACACACGGAACTTTATCTGAATTTTTTTTTGGGGGGGGGATACAGGGGACCGTAAAACATATATTTCAGGTGAAATCTCGGTATCGAATTTTTGGGTGGAGTGCAATACCTGACCTATAACACTATGTACATAGTACGTATAGAGAAAGTAATAGGTGAAGCGCGCTCCGGCCGTCCAATTGAGGTCCCCACGTGCGTTGACAAAATCCCCGACATAGTAATATTTTGCACGGAGGATTGGCCATCAAAAATCTTATGCAATTACTACAGGCGATGAAAGGACCAACATTTCAATTCTTTAATCGCAATCCACAAAACCTTTTGCGCAGATTTGTGACTGTTGATGAAACCTAGGTCCATCATTACACACACGAGTGAAAAATCTTATGTGTTCCATTCACATGACTTTCTCTACATCTCTGCAACAAAATATTAATTGCTTCCTTGTAAGTAGAAGCCAAATAAGGGAGTACCATAGGTTAAAGGGATAGTCAAAAGCTGGTTGCTATGTGACTGATGTTCCTTTGTTTGTATGGACAGCAGTTGACAAATTCCTGTATGAGAAAAGTATAAGTTTTTCACAGCAGAAACCAAAATCAAGGAATGTCTCAAAAACGATGAAATCCACGAAAAAAATGTATATAGAATAAATTGTGTGCTTGAACATGCTTTGCATTTTTGTGTAGTAAGTTTTTGTCTATCTCTTAAGGGTTTGCAGTTATTCACAATTCGGAAAATTCATCCAGAATAAACTACTCTTCAGAAGCTATTCCCAGAAAATTCAAGATATTTGTCAGGTAAATGTCTTTAATATATGATATTTTAATAAAAATTGTTAGAGCCATTTTTGAGAAAATAGAAATTTTTGAAAAAAGTTCCATGTAAAGGGTAGTTTGGGGTGCGGGGATTTTTCTCAAAATCTTCGTGTCGCATCCCTGGAAGATACTAGACTTAAATACCAAGTTTGGTATTTTACCGACTTTTCGTTTTTGAGTTATCGTGTTCAGAGACACACGGACACACACACACACACAGGGACCTTTTTGTGAAAATGCTTTTTTTGGATATTGGGGACCCTAAAACATATATTTCCGGTGAAATCTCGGTATCGAATTTTTGGGTGGAGTGCAATACCTTCTCTATACACTATGTACATAGTGCGTATAGAGAAAGTAAAAAAAAAAACGAAAGTGCACCGAAGAGGGCAAAGTCCATTTTGTCAGCTGGTATGGCCACTGTTTTTGGGATTCCCAAGGAATAACCCTCATAGATTATTTGGAAAAAGTCAGAGCCATAACTGAACACTATAACTCCATGGCACGATAGCTCACGGGGAACCTTGGCCCACCGCCCGGCCGCTGCGTCCCCCATCTCGGTCCACTACAGACGTCATGGATGGGGTACAGTATTGGAGGGTGAGACGTGGTCAGCGCCTCGAGTCCCTCCCAGCCGGTTAATGCGGTCCTCATGACCTGGAGCCGCTACTTCTCCATCAAGTAGCTCCTCAATTGGCCCCCCAAGGACTTACGAGCCTGAGAGCACCCCGCGCCAGGTCTCCCAGCCGGGGAAAAATCCCCACGCCGGTACTGGGGATCGAACCTAGGTCTCCCGCTTGGTAAGCAGCTGCGCTACCACCGCGCTAAGGAGACGACCAACTGGACTGGATCTCTTGAAACTTACGTTGGCTGAAAAAATCGGAAGCTTGACACGCAAAAAGGTGCTGTGTAACCAGAAAGCACCGTCCAGTGATAACGATGGCGAAAATGCATGAACTGGCAGACTTAGCCCCAAATGACTTCTTACTGTTCCCTAACTTGAAACTTTGGCTTCATGGTAAGAAATTTTCATCAAACGAGGAAATGATAGCTACAACCAACTATTTTGAAGAGTTTGACAGAACCTATTTTTCCGACGGGATGAAACAGCTGGAGAATCGCTGGACCAAGTGCATATCCCTCAAAACAGAGAATATCGAAAAGTAAGATAAGTTGTTTACGAAAAAAAGATCTGATGTGTTCCATTCACATGACTTTCTCTATATCTCTGTAACAAACTATTGCTAATAAGCTTATCTTTTATTTATTTCATGCTAATCGAGAAAAATTAGCAGAAATAGTCTTATTTCTTGCTTTATTGTAAGTAGAAACGAAATAAGGGAGTACCATAGGTTAAAGTGAAAGCCAAAAGCTGGTTGCTATGTGACTGATGTTCCTTTGTTTATATGGACAGGAGTTGACAAATTCCTGTATGAGAAAAGTATAAGTTTTTCAAAGCTGAAACCAAGAAAAAGGAATGTCTCAAAAACGATCAACTCCACGAAAAAAATATATAACATAAATTGTTTGTTTTAACGTGCTCTACATTTTTGTGTGTTAAGTTTTTTTCGATCTCTTACGGTTTAGTAGTTATGCAAAACTCATCGAGAATAAAGTAGTCTTCAGAGGCTATTCCCAGAAAATTCAAAATATACATTTTATTTGTCAGGTAAATATCTTTAATATATGATATTTTAATTAAAATCATTAGAGTAATTTTTTAGAAAATTAAAATTTTCGAAAAAAGTCCCATGTAAAGGGTAGTTTGTAGTGGGGCGATTTTTCTCAAAATCTTCCTGTCGCATCCTTGGAAGATACTAAACTTAAATACCAAGTTTGGTATTTTACCGACTTTTCGTTTTTGAGTTATCTTGTTCACAGACACACGTACACACACACGGACCTTTTTCTGAAAATACTTTTTTTTGGATACAGGGGACCCTAAAACATATATTTCCGGTGAAATCTCGGTATCGAATTTTTTGATGGAGTGCAATACCTTCTCTATACGTACTATGTACATAATACGTATAGAGAAAGTAAAAATCTTGCTTATTTACCAGACCACCCTCGTATGAGCAAGTATAGTTCCATAGGTTTAGTTCATAAGATGGAATGAACGACCTGACAAAGATCTGCAAGAACTGTTTTGTAAAAAAGAGTACAAACATCACTAGAGTAAATGAAGTGTGAAGCTAAAGGAACGACATCCCGTCTAACAAAGGCTGTAAAGCGTTGCATGTTTAATAGGAATAAGGAAGTCACCTGTAGCGCCATTTGAAATTTAAAGCTACAGTTAAACGGACGATAACGCTGGCTCTCAATCTTAAAGCTAACGAAATCTTTACCTAAGGGTGAAAAAATACATACGTAAATCCGTGCATGAATATGCGAAATTTTAAAAAACCTGATGTGGTCCATTCACATGAGAATCTTCACCTTTTCTGAGACAAATTATCCTTAAAAATCTTACGTGTTCATTCAGATGACTTTCTCGACATCTTTGCAACAAATTATTGTTAAAAAGCTTATTATTCAATTTACTTAATGCTAATTGAAAAAATAGTAGAAATAGTCTTATTACTTGCTTCCTTGTAAGTAGAAGCGAAAAAAAAGAGAGTACCATAGGTTAAAGCGATAGTCAAAAGCTGGTTGCTATGTGACTGAAGTTCCTTTGTTTGTATGGACAGGAGTTGACAAAGTCAAAAGGAATATCTAAGAAACGAACAACTCCACGAAAAAATGTATATAACATAAATTGTGTGTTTTAAAGTGCTCTACATTTTTTGTGTGGTAAGTTTTTTTCCATCTCTTAAGGTTTAGCAGTTATGCAAAATTCCGTAAAATTCGTCCAGAATAAAGTAGTCTTCAGAGGCTATTTCCAGAAAATTCAAGATATACCATTTTGTTTGTCAGCTAAATATCTTTAACACATGATAATTTAATCAAAATCGTTAGAGTTATTTTTGTGAAAATCAAAATTTTCAAAAAAGTTCCATGTAAAGGGTAGTTGGGGGTGGGGGGACTTTCTTGAAAACTTTCGTGTCGCATCCTTGGACGATTCTAAACTTAAATACCAAGTTTGGTATTATACCGACTTTTTGTTTTTGAGATATCGTGTTCACAGATACACGGACCTTTTTCTGGAAATGCTTTTTTTTTGGATACAGGACACCCTAAAACACATATTTCTCGTGAAATCTCGGTATCGAATTTTTGGGTGGAGTGCAATACCTTCTCTGTACACTAAGTAAATAGTACGTACAGAGAAAGTAAAAAGCCTATTTATATCTATTTCGTATTAATCGAGATAAACATAAGCGTAAGTTGTATTATTGCTTGGTCGTCTCCTTAGCGCGGTGGTAGCTGCTTGCCAAGTGGGAGGCCTGGGTTCGATTCTCAGTATCGCGTGGCGATTTTCCCCCCGCTGGAAGACCTGGACCGGGTTACACTCAGCCTCGTGAGACCCCCGGGGGGCCAATTGAGGAGCTACATGATGGTGAAGACTGGCCGGGGGGGGGGATCGAAGCGCTGACCACGTCTTACCCCCCAATACTACTACTGCTGGGGACGCAGCGGCCGGGCGGTAGGACAAGGGTGTTAGTGAGCTGTGCCACATTGCTTAGTTCCTTCTATCTGATTGAAATTCGTTTCTCTTTGCATATCTAAGAGTAAAACAAAATAGATATGAAACGAATGACAACATCCCGTTTGCAAGAAGTGTAAGTAATTTAAAGCTGAAATCAATAACAATGAATTTAATGGAAATCGTTAACTCACATACATATTTGCGAATTCTACATTTGTAGTCTAGTAAGGTTTTATCTATCGTTTATGGTTTATCAGTTATGCAAAAGTCATCCAGAATTAAGAGGTCTTCGGAGGCTATTACCAGAAACTCAACATATGCATTTCGTTTACCATGAGAATATTTTAAGCACATGGTATTTAAATCAAAAACACACATTTTTTATAAAATCGGAAATTTAAAAATCTTCCCTGTACAGAATAGTTTGAATTAAAAGGATTTTTCTGAAAATATTCGTGTCGCATTTTTGGATACTAAACTGCTAGTACTAATACTAAACTTAAATTTCATGCTTGCTTTTAACCGGACTTTTCGTATTTGAGGTATGCTACCTGCAGAAAAAGACAGCAGACAGACAGATAGACACGGAACTTTTCCTAAATGTTTTTTTTTTAATTCAGGGGGCCTCAAAATGTGTATTTATAGTGAACTCTCAATATGAGTTTTTGGGTGGAATACAACACCTACTATGTACGTAAATAATACTAGGTAGAGAAAGTAAACATGCAGATCTTGTCAACTCACCAATTTATGTTAGATATATAGTTTTGTGGAGGTAACCATTTCGAAGATATTCCTTGTTATTGCTTTAAATTTTCCAGTACGTAATCTTTTCTCAAATAAGCAGTTATCATTTTTACATTCTCTATACGTACTATGTACATTGCGTATAGAGAAGGTATTGCACTCCACCCAAAAATTCGATACCGAGATTTCACCGGAAATATATGTTTTAGGGTCCCCTGTATCCAAAAAAAAGTATTTTCAGAAAAAAGGTCCGTGTGTGTGTGTGTGTGTGTGTGTGTATGTGTGTGTCCGTGTGTCAGTATGTCCGTGTGTCTTTGAACACGATAACTCAAAAACGAAAAGTCGGTGAAATACCAAACTTGGTATTTAAGTTTAGAATCCTCCAGGGATGCGACAAGAAGATTTTGAGAAAAATCCTTCCCCCCTCAAACTACCCTTTACATGGAACTTTTTTCGAAAATTTTGATTTTCTAAAAAATGACTCTAACGATTTTGATTAAAATATCGTATATTAAAGATATTTACCTGACGAATAAAATGTATATTTTGAATTTTCTGGGAATAGCATCTGAAGACTACTTTATTCTGAGTGAATTTTCCGGAACTTTTTATAACTGCTAAACCGTATGAGATAGACAAAAACGTACCACACAAAAAATTTAGAGCACATGAAAACACACAATTTATGTTGTATACATTTTTTGTTGGCGTTGATCCTTTTTGAGATATTCCTTGTTTTTGTTTTTAGGGTCGAAAATCTTAACTTTTCTCATACAGGAATTTGTCAACTCATGTCCATACAAACAAAAGAACTTCAGTCACATAGTAACCAGCTTTTGACTATCGCTTTAAGCTATGCTACTCCCTTATTTCCTTTCTACTTACAAGGAAGAATGTAATAAGACTATTTCTGCTAATTTTCTAGATTAGGATGAACTAAATAGAAGTATTAGCTTTTTAAGAATAATTTGTTGCAGGGATAAAGAGAAAGTCACGTGAATGGTACACATCAGATTTTTTTGTTCTCCTGGCCGAATATCATTGACTTTACATTACCTCGAAACTCGACACACTTTATGTGTGCATGTATTTCACTTCGCATAGGATGTCACTTCCATTCCTTCTGCCTAACTAACGCAATGGGACAGGTACTCATTATCAACACGTGCGGAAATTTGTCATTTGCTTTTACAGAGTGCAATACAGTGTGAGGGACAACCATTATAGAAATAAACACACCCAAGTGGACATGAGTATTCACTAAAAGAGGCAGAAATATATTCTGCAATTAATATCATACGCGTTTTAAAGAGAGAGAAGGATTTTCATCCAAAATCATAGCAATTCTAAGTAACATGCATAAAGATGCTTTGGGGAAAATTTATAATTGAATATAATCAAGAGGATAATTAGATAATAAGATCTTCAAACGCATTCACTTTTAACAATTTATAAAAATAAAGTTTTTACAGTAAGAACTATGCAAACATAAATAAGTGGATGATAAAATGGCACTATTTGTTTATATTCTATTATTGCTTTATATTAGAATACGTGAAATTCAAATTATATTGAAAAAACCTGATGTGTTCAATTCACGTGTCTTTCTCTACATCTGTGTAATAAATTATTATTAAAAAGCTTATTATTCCATTTCTTTCATTTGAAACGAGAAAAAATTAGCAGAAATGGTGTTTCTACTTGCTTCCAAATGTTTTGATGGAATACAATACTTTTCTATACACTATGTACATAGTACGTCTAGAGAAAGTAAAAATGTGCTAAATTTACTCTTAAAACAATGGCGAACTTTATAATAGGGAATACCATGTTATTTAGAACAAATTACTACAGTGGTTAAGATCAAAAGGAGGATCCTTTGTGCTAATACTAATATAAGTAAATAGAAGAATGAGGTTTTATAAAATGGTGCTTTACAAAATAGGTGAAGAATGGCATATGATGTTTTGAAATTACTCTGCATACACAAACACACACACAAATGTTTTCTCTTTATAACATTAACCCTTAGTTGCCTGCATCAGTATACTACATATACCGTTTTTCCTTTAATACAAGCTTAAAAGTGGAGTTATATTAAAAATATATGGGAATAAACCTATAAAATTATTACATAATAGAAACATAATAGAAATGAAAATATATGTAGATCGTTTATTAATCTTTTCCTTCCCAATTAAAAGTTAAAATTCCTGCAAACCAGTTTTCATAATCCTGCCAAAGGCACTACCAAAAAGTGGTTCAAATGGCCATGAGTGTTAGGTGATAGGTAATGGACTGGCCATTCATTCAAAGCTGAACGTTGCAAGTTGAAATCTCAGTGACAGAGATAAAGGACGGGGAGAGCCCAAGTAAAATAATCGGTGTGATGCTTGGAAGCTAATCTGGTTACTGTAGCTATGTGGGGTTTTCTATTTTATTTATTTAAAAAAATCACTGCAATTTTAGGGCAAAGTTGTATACATTTTACAATATAAAACAGTCTTGATTACTTGTTTATGGTTGAAGGTTAGTATAACGTGGAATTACCCAAGAGTACAAACCTATTTGTATAGTTACGCTTAAAACAAGCGGAACTTATAGGTACCGACAGGCAACAAATGGTTAATGCAGGTTTAATATACAGGGTGTTAATGAAGTACTCCGAAATAATCTGCGAGATTGTGCAAGTGACTGACATAAGCAATTTGAGACCGGCGATGCATAAACATAACGCAGCTACATAGCGTTAAATGTGTGGGTATCAGTTGCTGATAAGTCGGTGTTAAAACAAAGGAGGTTGAAAAAATGGCTTAGAATGTCTTTAAAACTACTCTCCAATTATAGAAACATCGATTTTTGGTAGCTCGCTACTAGCGTTCTCAAGATTTAATGTCGCAAAAATGTGTAAAATTTCGAACTCATCCCTTGACAGTGCAACACTGAGCATTCGTTAACTACGTTCTTCAGTTATGCAGCCTTCTCCGGAGGCGTTTTTCAACTACTCTGGTGGCTTAATGCCTAATGCGGGAAGCTGCTATCTAAAAAGGTCCTGAGTTGGAGTCTTGTCATAAATTTTTATTCCAGAGGAAGTGCCGCGATACGTGAACGAGACCCGAACTCGGAAACTATCTTTCATTTGAAAGTCAGTATCATAACCACTACGCTAGAGAGGTACGCTGTAATACAACCCTTCGTTTTTCGTGTTATGCTCTCGATAAATTAGCCAGTGGCGTACTGGCACTTCAGAAACTTATAGCCGTTGGTTCGAAATTTCAATAAACAGGCCATAAGTCTCCTATCTCAAATTACTTATTTAAGTAGTCTAAATATTCTGTGAAAATATTTCGGTATAGTTCATTAACACCCTGTATAGTTTCTGCCCCTCCCTAGGTTCTTCGTGTTATTGTGTGTATTCGATAAGTTGTTGAATCTGGTACGTTTTAAGGACCGAAAGCTGGCGTTGCTCGCGTATAGAATAGCTGTAACGGGGGTGCCTCTCGTTTTACCAAGGAAGCCATTACGTTGCGTTTGATTACCGCTACAAACGCTCGCCTCCCAGGCTCCAAGGCATAATTAGCGTCATCTAATTGCTCTGCAAACGGTTTGCTTGTTGTCTACGCAATGACGTATCATATACACTTGAGCGCAAAACGTTAGTAAGCTTTGCCTCCTGAAACGTGCAAATTACAGCGAGCCAAGACAAAAACCAGCATGTTTTGCATTATATTCAATCACATATAGACACAAACGTTTCCTAATGAGCACAAATAAGCACCGAAACATCTAATGTGAAATAGTCACTCAAATTTTCTACTGTTTATTGCGTACATTCAATGATACTGTGAAATGATAAATGCTGTTGACAAAACATAAGCGTTTTTACTATCTGTAGTAGCTTACATGTCGCCCTCCGTGGTGTAGTGGTTACCATGTTAGCCTCTAAAACTCAGATCGCAGGCAAAACTAGTATATGCAAACATCTTTAGCATAGCTACCACAGCAGTTAAAGAGCGTCCATAAATTAAACTGCTAATTTCTATTTCTAAAACCTAAGATTGCAGATTTGGACGCAAAAATCCTTAGCATGTCTTCCTTCGGAAGGGAATTAAAACAGGTGGCCCAATGTAATGTATATTTGCACGTAAAAGAACTCCATACATTGAAAGAAGAAGGTTTCTGAGCAAACGTCATCCATTTCGCGTCCGCAAGTCGCGATATCGTCCTTCAGTGTCATCTGTGGTCGACGAGCCAATCCCTCTTCACCATGGCACATAGCGGCTAACTCACGAAATAGATATTCAAATCCGATCAAGGAAACAACGTAACGATCTCCTATGCTTCACTAAAGAGTTACAGGAAATAATTAACTAGTACTTACCTATAAAATATTATGTGTTCCATTCACATGGTTTTTCTCTTTGTGAAACAAAATATTCTTGAAAATGGAAATGGCGTGTTATTTATGGACGCTCTTTAACTGCTTTGGTTCTTAGCGTCCCATTCTATATTGGGCGTGAAAGATCGCTTAATTTTGCTCAGAGGCCTCTCTTATCAGGCTTGAGGTTCTTTTACGTGCCGTAAATCTACGACACGGGACCCACGGCTTTACTTCCCTTCCGAAGGAAGCCATGCTAAGGATATTTACGCCCGAAAAAATCCATCGTCCTCCGCCGGGTTTGAACCCGCGACCTTGGGTATATGAAGTCAGCATGGTAACCATTACACCACGGAGGGCGACAAAAAAAAATCTTAATTATTATTCTGTCTACTTCATGCTAATCAAGATACACTTTAGCAAAAACTATTTTATCACTTAGTTCCTTTAAAATATAAGAGACTACACTAGGTTAAAGCTATAGCCAAATCTTTTAAAAGCTGATTGCAGTATAGTTGAATTAGGTTTTCTCTGCATGGCCACGAATAAAAACAAGGGGGGAATAACAAATATGGGAAACGTTTAAGTATTTCAAAATTAAACCAACAACAAGGAATATCTCGAACATGGTTGATTCCACAAAAAATACATATGACTTAGAGTATGTGTTTTAACTTGTGCGGTAACTTTTCTTTTCCTGTCTCTTACGGTTTACCAGCTATGCAAAAGTAATTTAGAATGAAGAAGTCTTCAGTGGCTATTCTCAGAAAATTAAATATATACATTTTATTTGCAACGCAAATAACTTTAATATAAGGAATTTTGTTGAAAATCTTTCGATAAGTGTTCCTTGTGGAGCAGGAGATTTCCTTTAAAATATTCGCGTTGCATTCCTAATAACAGATGTACTTAAACCCCGAGTTTGGTTTAACGTTAGTTTCGCTTTCAAGTAGTGCTGTCCACAGATTCATACACTGGCCTTTTATAAAATTGCTTTTATGAACTCGAGGACCTCAAAACACGTTTGGTATTTAACTTTTGGGTGAAATACAATGACGTGTCTACCTACTATGTACATATTACATGCAGAGAAAGCAATAAATCTTATGTGTTCCATTGACACAACTTTCTCTATATCTCTGTAGCAAATTATTGTTAAAAGTTTGATTCTTCTATCTACTTCATGTTAATCGAGATAAACACTAGCAGAAACAGTCTTATTACTTATAAGTAGAAGAGAAACACTAGACTAAACCGACAGTCAAATGATTTAAAAGCTGGTTGCCATTAAAATCCGCTTCTTTCCTGGCCAGGAGTTTACCAATTCCTCTATGAGAAAAGTTAAGTATTTTAAAACTGAAACCAATACCATGGAATATCCCAAAAATGGGAAGCTCCACGAAAAAATTTATTATGCCATAAACTGTGTGTTTTAACGCGGTCCACATTTTTCGTTTAGTAAGTTTTTGTTTAATCTTACGGTTCACTAGTTATGCAAAATTCAGCAAAATTCATCCAGAATGAAGAGGCTTTCAGAGACTATTCACAGAAAATTTAAGATATACATTTTATTTATCATGTAAATATCTTTACTATACGGTATTTTAATCAAAATCATTATGGCCATTTTTGAGAAAATCAAAATTTTCAAAATTTTTTCCAATGTAAAGGGTAGTTTGGGGTGGGGGGATTTTTCTCAAAATATTCCTGTCAAATCCTTGGGAGATACTAGGCTTAAGTAACTAGTTTGGTATTTAACAGACGATTCGTTTATGATCTATGCTATCCACAGACCCACACACACACACACACACACACACACACACACACACAGATATTTTTTTCTAAAAGTGCTTTTTTCGGACACAGAGGAGATCAAAAAATATTTTCGATGAAATCTCGGCAGCGAATTTGTGGGTGGAATACAATATCTTCTCTATCCAATATGTACATATTATGTGTAGAAAATTAAAAAAGAAAATACTTTTGTCAAGAAAAAAAATCAGTTGCTCATTTTGTGTGTCCCCTAAAGGATAAGAAATGAAAGCTTCAACTGGCTACAAAGAAGGTCATAAACAGCTAAGTGCGAGGTACCGCATAGTAGTGCGTGTGGCATAGCCAGCAGGAGTAAGTAAGGTAGTACCTGCAGACACGTCGTATTGATCGGCTAAAGCCTGGGTCAGGTCAGGACTCCTGCAACATTGTTGTCTTTGTTGCTTGTATTACACTTAATTGTAACTGGAAATGTCCCTGAATATATTTAATTTTGTTTTCGATTAATATTTAGGCCTCTTAGACAAAGTGTAATATAGGAAGTTTGATCAATGCACAGAACAGAATCAATAGCATCGTAGAATTGAAATTATATATTTATGACTTTCAAGATAATGCATCGAAATGAATATATATCATATTAATTGCGTACTTTAATAAATCTACATATCTCTTACAGTTTATCAGTTATACAAAGCCAATCAAAATGAAAAGGAATTCAAGATATACAGATGATTTATCATAAATAATATAACAAGAGCTCCAACTTTTATCGATAAATTCGCGAGAACTTGTATTTACTAAGACTATTTCGTGAATAAAATAACAATGATTAGCCTATACGGACACAAGAATAATATTCCTAAAATCCCATTTCTCTTGACATATATTTGCACCAAAATCACTGCAACTTGATGTCCATATAAATCATGGGCTCGTTGTTACAGAATTTGTTGAACTGTTTCCATACACTCTCTCAGTTGTTTTTAGCATTCTGTGGTTTGTGTTTTCAATTAGTATGCCTATTTCAGCGATAGACCTTTCCCCAAAACGTTTTGGAACTTCCGCCATTATGTACGGGAATATCACTGCACACTGATACTATTATTATGAGACGAACATTAGTTCAGAGAGAAAACAAATTTACTGTGCGATAAATTTAGAAAAACCATTGCATGTGGGTGTGATAAAAAAACTATTAAAATGCAGAGATAATGAGTTCTAATTGTTTGGAATTATACCCAATTGGATTGGTCACTTCCTACGATCGCTTCATGAACGAAATAGTGACGAAAATATCTTAAATTACTTCTAAAATATATTTTTTTCCCGCTTGGCACATTTATCTAGCATTTAACTGAAGCTATAAATGAATAAGCGCACACTTAAAAATAGACACAACTTACTTTGTTTTCTTGCAAACCTTTTCGCACTATTCTTCCCCCACTTCAAACTAGCCTTTACATGGCAAAAATTTCGAAAATGTTGATTTTCTCAAAAATGGCTGTCACAGTTTTGATTAAAATACCTTATATTAAAGATATCTGCGTGGCAAATAAACTGTATATGGTTAAAGTGATAGTCAGAAGCTGGTTGCTATGTGACTGATGTTCCTTTGTTTGTGCAAAGTCCTGTATGAGAAAAGTATATTTTTATAGCTGAAACCAAAAACAAGGAATATCTAAAAAACAATCAACTCCACAAAAAATGTATGTAATATAAATTGTGTGTTTTAAAGTGCTCTGCATTTGTTGTGTGGTAAGTTTTTGTCCATCTCTCACGGTTTAACAGTTATGCAAAATTCCGTAAAATTGACCCAGATTAAGAGCCTTCAGAGGCTATTCCAAGAAAATTCAAAATATACATTTTATTTGTCAGGTAAATATCTTTAATATACGATATTTTAATCAAAATCGTAGGAGCCATTTTTTAGAAAATCAAAAATTTCGATAAAAGTTCCATGTAAAGGGTAGTTTGGGGTGGTGGGATTTACCTCAAAATTTTCGTGTTGTATCCCTGGAAGATACTAAACTTAAATATCAAGTTTGGTATTTTACCAACTTTTCGTTTTTGAGTTATCGTGTTCACAAACACACGGACACATTGACACATGGACACACGGACACACACATACGCGGACCTTTTTCTGAAAATACTTTTTTTGGATACAGCGGACCCTAAAACATAAATTTAGCTATAGCAACAGATTTATAGGTTACGTATTACCCTGAGGACAAATATCTTTTTGTGGTGAAATCTCGGTATCGAACTTTTTAGTGGAGTGCAATACCTTCTTTATACACTATCTACATAGTGCGAATTGATAAAGTAAAAAGCAGATCACGATAAAAACACAATTTATGTAATATACATTTCTTTTTTCGTGGAGTTGATCGTTTTTAGGATATTCCTTGTTTTTGGTTTCGGCTTTGAAAAACTTATACTTTTCTCATACAGGAATTTGTCAACTGCTGTCCATAAAACAAGGAACTTCAGTCACATAGCAACCAGCTTTTGACTATTATTTTAACCAATGGTACTCCTTTATTTCGCTTCTACTTTCAAGGAAGCAAGTAATAAGACTATATCTGCTAATTTTTTCTCGATTAGCAGGAAGTAAATAAAGACATAAGCGTTTTAACAATAATTTGTTGCAAAGATGTAGAGAGACTTATGTAAATGAAACACATCAGATTTTTTGATACAGGAGAACCTAAAACGAGAATTTCCGGCGAAATTTGTACATCGAAATTTTGGATGGTATATAACACCTTCTCTACCTACTATATACTAAACATAGTATGGTAGAGAAAGTAAAACATCTGATGTGTTACATTCACATGACTTTCTCTACATTTCAGCAACAAAATTATTATTAAAAAGCTTATGCTTCTTACTTCATGCTAATCGAGGAAAAATTAGCAGAAATAGTCTTATAACTTGCTTCCATGCAAGTAGAAGAGAAGTAAGGGAGTAGCATAGGCTAAAGTATTCGTCAAAAGCTGGTTGCTATGTGGCTGAAGCTTCTTTATTTGTATGGACAGGAGTTGAACAATTCCCGTACGATAAGATTTTGTTTTTTTTAAAACTGAAACAAATAACAAGGAACATCCATAAAAACTAACCACTTCACGAAAAATTGTATATAACATAAATCATGTGTTTTAAAGAGCCCTACATTTTCTGTTATGTAAGCTCATGTCTACCTCTTACGGTTTAGCAGTTATGCAACATTCCGTAAAATTCACCCAGAATAAAGTAGTCTTCAGAGGCTATTCCCAGAAAATTCAAGATATTCATTTGTCAGGTAAATTTCTATAATACACGATATTTTAATCAAATTCATTAGAATCATTTTTGAAAAAATCAACATTTTCGAAAAATTTTCCATGCAAAGGGTTGTGTGGGGTGAGGGAACGTTTCTCAAAATCTTCGTGTTGCATCCTTGGAAGATACTAAACTTAAATACCAAGTTTGGTATTTTACCGACTTTTCGTTTTTGAGTTATCGTATTCACAGACACACGGACCTTTCTATAAAAATTCTTTTTTTGATTTTAGGGAACGCTAAAACATATATTTCCGGTGAAATCTTGAAATCGATTTTTTGGGTGGAGTGCAATACCTTCTCTATACACTATGTACATGGTACGTGTAGAGAAAGTAAATTAGGTTAAGACCTAAAAAGGTTGTCTACTCCTTGAGACAGGTATTTCAGATGCATGCCGCTATTTTAGATGCTTCCTGGCCAGGCTTTTACCTCTTGTTGACAGATATGGAAGGAGTTACTTCCTGGACAACAGAATGGGCGATGCCTTCTGGCCCCAAGGAAGCGCTCGTAACTTTCTATGAGCTCTGGGCGTAGGTCTTCATCGACAACACATTTATCTTCCTGCTATTTGTTTTTAACGCTAGATTTCACTTTCGGACTACACTGAACTATGACTCACTGCGCACATAAAAGCTCGAATACGAAGCCCGGTTCTCTAAACTAACTTCAAACACAGTCTGATTCCAGAGAAAATTCTTCAAAACTTCACCCTTTTCCTCTTTTTGGTTAAAAATACGCTTTACCTTTGTAGACTCACAACACCGGTTTCCTCCAAAACGTGGCTACTTTACTTAATTTGCTAATACCAAAGTTACATTCAGTTTTTACTTTCTCTAGCCCCATATGTACAATGTACATAGGGATAGAGAAGGTATTGTAATGCACCCAAAATTCGATACCGAGATACCACCGGAAATATATGTTTTGGGGTTCTCCGAGTCCGAAAAAAACATTTTTAGAAAAAGGTCTGTGTGTGTATGTGTGTGTGTGTGTGTGTGTGTGTGTGTGGACAGCATAGCCCCAAAACAAAAAGACCGTTAAATACCAAACTTGGTATTTAGGTTTAGTATCTTCCAAGGATGCAACGTGAAGATTTTCAAACAAATCCCCCCACCACAAAGCACCCTTTACGTGGAAAAAATTTTGAAAATTTTAATTTTCTTAAAAATGACTAACGATTTTGATTAAAATCCCGTATTTTAAAGCTATTTATTTCCGAAATGAAACGTATATCTAGAATTTTTTGGGAATAGTCTGAAGACCTCTTTATTCTGGATGGATTTTGTTGAATTTTGCTTAACCGCTAAACTGAAAGAGATAAAAAAAAATTACTACACAAAAAAATGTACCTCATGATAAAACACACAAATTTTGCCCTTTACGTTTTTGTTGGGGAGGTAACCGTTTCTGAGATATTCCTTGTTATTGGTTTCAGATTGTGAAGTACTTATACTTTTCTCACACAGGAAGTGCCTGTTTTTCTTTTGTTCTACTCCTGGCCAAGCAAAGAAGTGATTTGCAATGACAATCGCATAACGATAGCTTTTAAAACAAACATTTGTCAATCACTTTAGCATAATGTATTCCCTTATTCCCTTCTACTTATAAGGAACTAAGTAATAACATTCTGCTACATTTATCTTGATTAGCATTGTGTACAAAGAAGAATAATCTTTTGTAGGAGTTTTGTAGAGCAGCTAGAGAAAGTCATGTGAGTGTAACACATCACATTTTTTCCTAACACGTACCATTTTTTTACTTTCTCTACACGTTATATGTACATAGTGAGAAGGTATGCACCCAAAATTGGATACCGAGATTTCACCGGAAAATACATGTTTTGGATCCCCTGAATACAAAAAAAAAAAAAAAAAGCATTTTTAGAAAAAGGTCTGTCTGTGCGTCTGTGGACAGCATAACTCAAAAACGAAAAGAGCGCTAAATACCAAATGTGGTATTTAATTTTAACATCTTCCCGGGATGCGATACTTAGCTTTTGAGAAACATCTCAAAGTACGGACAACTCCATGAAAAACATTTAAATAAATAAACTGTGTGTTTTAACAGCTCTACAGTTTTTTAAGTAGTTTTGGTCTATCCCTTATGGTTTACCAGTTATGCAGTAATATGCGATGTCTTAATAAAAACCGTTAAAGCCATTTTCGAGAAAATCAAAATTTTCACAAGTTTTTCCATATAAAGGGTAGTTGGGGTGGAGGGATTTCTTGAAAATCCTTGTGTCGTATCCTTGGAAGATAAACTTGAATACCCAGTTTGGTATGTAATGGTCTTTTCATTTTTGTGCTATGCTACCCACAGACACACACAGACATATTTCTAAAAATATTTTTTAGATTTAGTAGCCCCAAAACATGTATTTCCGGTGAAATCTCAGTATCGAATTTTTGGATGCAATACAACAATACCTTCTGTGTACATAGTAAGTGTAGAGAAAGTAATAAGAGCGCTACTCGTGTACGTGATTTGTGGACTCAGCAGAAAACGATGACTTGTATAAATGGTTTTATTTTCTAAAAAACAGTTGTAAAAATGTATACCTTGTATTTTCTGTAAATAGCCTGTGTCATCCTTTTCCTTTGTACTAAATGATATATAAACAGAAAACCACAAGCGACAGAAAATTCTCAGTATACAAAAGCGGTAAAACTCATTAAAATTTCAATTTGTTCCAGATAATTGCTTTGAAATACAAGAATTTTACGAGCTATTTCCTCTCGTTTACTTCAATCTTCCAACACTTTAAGCAATACCTTTTAAAAACGCTACGCCTGTTCTTTTGTTTCTCAATTAGCCCATGAAGGATTTATGCAATATCAAGGCTTGCGTATTCGATTTGCTTTTCAACAAAGGAACGCCGTCTCAAGCTCTTTTATCTAAATGTCTTAACAAAATCTTCTTTAAGGAGAGATCTGTGTTTCTATACATACAATCACATGACTGTGAAACATCGGATGAACATTTTAATATTAATCTCCAATATCAAATTAAACTGACAATTCCATATTCGTAGTATGAAGGACTTTTTTACTTTCTCTATACGCACTGTGTACATAGTGTATAGAGAAGATATTGCACTCCACCAAAAAATTCGATACCGAGATTTCACCGGAAATATATGTTTTAGGGTCCTCTGTATCCAAAAAAAGGATTTACACAAAAAGATCCGTGTGTGTGTGTGTGTGTGTGTGTGTGTGTGTGTGTCCGTGTGTCTATGAACACGATAACTCAAAAACGAAAAGTCGGTAAAATACCAAACTTGGTATTTAAGTTTAGTATCTTCCAGGGATGCGACACGAAGATTGTGAGAAAAATCCCCCCACCCCAAACTACCCTTTACATGGAACTTTTTTTCGAAAATTTTGATTTTCTAAAAAATGGCTCTTAACGATTTTGATTAAAATATCGTATATTAAAGATATTTACCTAACAAATAAAATGTATATTTTTAATTTTATGAGAATATCCTCTGAAGACTACTTTATTCTGGGTCACTTTTACGGAATTTTGCATAGCTGCTAAACTTTAAGAGATAGACAAAACCTTACCACACAACAAATGTAGAACACTTTAAAACACACAATTTATGTTATATACATTTTTATAGATATTCCTTGTTTTTGGTTTTACCTATAATTTTTTTTTTTTTCATACAGGATTTTGTGAACCCGTGTCCATACAAACAAAGGAATTTCAGTCACATAGCAACCAGCTTTGGACTATCACTTTAACCTATGGTACTCCCTTATTTCGCTTCTACTTACAGGGAAGCAAGTAATAAGACTATTTGTGCTAATTTGTTCTCGATTAACAGGAAGTAAATAGAAGCATAAGTTTTTTAACAATAATTGATTGCAGAGTTGTAGAGAAAGTCATGTGAATGGAACACATCAGATTTTTTTCAACCTCCGATAGGTTATAAATAAAAGACAAGTTCATACAAAATAATTATTTTATTACTAAACGTTTTGTACACTTACGGTTACTTTTCAACATAATCACCGAAAAGATTGAGACATTTATCGTACCTGTGTACAAGCTTTGCAATACCCGCTTCAAAAAATTTGCCGCCAATGATTTCAAATGAGTATTGACGTTGTTTTGAAGATCTTCGTTGGTTTGAAAATGCTGCCATCCTAACCGCGTCTTCAGTTCAGGGAAGAGGTGAACGTCACTGGGTGCCAGGTCAGGACTGTACGGCGGATGATCGAAAAGGTTCCATTGAAATTGTGCCAGCAGAGTGTGGACGAGCGTTGTCATGGATCAACACAATTCCTGAAGTCAACATTCCTCTTCGTTTGTTTTGAATGGATCTCCGCAAACGTCGTAAAGTACAAAGATGTTCAAAACAACGTCAATGCTCATTTGAAATCATTAGTGGCAACATTTTTTGAAGCGGGTATTGCAAAGCATGTGCACAGGTACGATAAATGTCTCAATCTTTTCGGTGATTATGTTGAAAAGTAACCATAAGTGTACAAAACTTTTAGGAATAAAGTAATTGTTTTCTATGAACTTGTCTTTTATTTATTGCCTATCGGAGTTTGAAAAAAAAAACGGCCCTCGTACAACAGAAGCTGTATAAATCGGCACGTTCTGGACCTCGGCAATTCCGAATTACCTATTCTACTGAGGTCCATTTTTTCAAGTCTGCAAATCCTGATTTCGCCCTATTGTACCATCTATGAGCAATGAGTTGATTCCGCGTCGTCATGGCGAACTCGCGAACTAGAAATTCCCTGATCAAAAAAACACTTTAAAAGTGGCCCAATAAACGCAGACATGGTGTGACGGAACTTAAATTGAATGGGACATTCTGTGAGCCCCTCTCAGTTCACTCCTCTCGTGTTGGACATTCTTCGCCCTACCGCAGGCGTCACGAACTGAATTTTGTGAGTTATACCCCATTTACAACGTGACGTAAGCGCAGACGCAGCGTAAGCATTAAACATACAACGCAATGCAATGCAACGCAATAATTTGTCAAGTCTAAACTTTGTACTTGCGTAGCGCACACAGAGAAAAAATGATGCTTCCTTCCTCTATGGACTGCCTGCTGTTCAACAGCAGACAATAACAATGGGAAATTTTACAACGCCTACTGTACATATACGCTTCTACTTGGCGTACCGCACCATTTCTCTTTCGATCAAGAGGCCATCCATCGATTTAATGGAGTCCTCCATTGATTTAATAGATGCACCTGTCATCTGCGTCTAGATTTCTTGGCTCTCATAAATCGTAAGGCGCAAAGAGATAATTCACATCTCATTGAGAAGCACTTTCTGCAGTCTCCATGCTTGCGTTGTAGTTTAATATTTTGGTCAAACATTACTGTGACGTCACTGTCGTAAGGGTCAGTAGTGTGTATGTAATTGTTATAATCTATTTATTCATTTATAAAAGATTTATTGACTTTTCTTATTCAAAAAAATTAGAGGAGCACATGTTTAAACCAATGTCCCAAAACAAATAATCATACAATTCAATTTTTGGTAGTTTGTAATTATAGATTGAAGAACTGCGTAAAATTATTATATACTTTCTAATAATGTTTTATTTCACAGGATTGGAGATACGGTCCAATTAATGATTGATGCACAAAACAAAGTGGAAATACAAGATTACATTGTTTACTAATTAATGTTTCTATGGTTATTTCAACACTCAGGACCATGATTTGAGACAGTAACTCTTTTAAATCCGCCTATTATGTAACTAAGAAAAACATGTGGAAATAATCTCTATTGAGCAACGATTTGTATTATCGATATTGATAATTATATTCAATTAAATAGATAGCCTTTGTATATAGTAATGTAGTATTAATCATAATAAGGGGAATAAGCTTTACTTTAACCATTATTTTATTTGTGAATATGTGTGTTTTGTTAATATTTTACACGCTAAGCCGACAAGGTTTGAAATGTGGTTTTAACTGTAAAGCTCAGTTTTCTGTTAGCATGAGACCTTGATGTATTGTGAGTTGAGCTTTCAAAAGGAAACATTCTAAAATGTTATTGCCCTGTCTTTTGTATAAAGTTGAGTGACTTTAAGGAATAGAGGCACAAGTACTTGCAACCAATACCAAGAAGGGACGCTATTCATACAGATGGATGTTGAAGTTTAAAATTCACAACCGTTTTGGGCAGTTCTACGCCAGATTCCGTGGGCGACACTATGTCGGTCGCTGAAGCAAAATCGCGCCACATTACTCACCGCGGTTGAAACAAAGAATTCATGGTTTTGCTTTCCCCAGATTTGTAATCATCACCCACATGTTTGCAGGTGTCACTTTGTTGTCAACGGTTAGGGTTTATACAGTGTAATATTATACCATGCAATTTTCTGCAATAATATTTACAAACTAGTGACTAGTGTTATTTTTCTTCACTACCTTTTTTTGTATTTCCGTCTGTACCACGCCCTGTACCCAGTAATTCATGCTCGCCGATGAAGAGGATCCACCTGATCTAAAACCGGAGCAGCAAAGACGGTCACTAGGTTCCACCCTAACCGGACCACCTGACCCACACAATAACGCCGACGTTACTTTGTCATTTACTATTTAAGATGATATTTAGGACAAAGTCACCAATCAGTTGCAATCTGCAAAAGCTGCATAACACCTACGCGGCATGTTTCGCACCAACCTCCTAGTAGTAATTTGTAGGATGTTCTCCCTTTATTCAGCGAGTGCATTTGCGAGTTCTTTCAGGTTCTGTGTGGCACAGCAGGCTGCTTGCGAACAAGTTGTTCCAGCTTATCCCACAGATGCTCAATCGGATTGAGGTCAGGACTGTGTCCATTACCCGAATTTGGCATTCTTGTAGGGCATCCTTGGTAATCCGTGCTGTGTGGGGTTTAGCATTATTGTTCTATAGTAGAAAATTAGGGTCCATAAGTAGAGGGTACCACATGTTGAAGGATAATGCTATTAATGGAAACATCAGCATTCATGCGCTGTGGGACAACCACAAGCTCTGTCCGAGACTCAACAATAATGCCAGACCAGACTATTACCGGATCACCTCCAAATCTGTTACGTTCAACAATAGTGGCTGGAGCAAGACGTTCACCACGATGTCTCCATACACGTGTACAACCATTACAACCCGTCAATTTAAACCTCGATTCATCTGTAAAGAGAAGTCTTCTATTGGCGGAGCTGCCAGTTGACATGACTCTCAGCCAGGCTTCTTCGTGCTGATGTGTCAAACGAGGGGATTCTTGATCTCAAAAAGACGTTCACCACGACGTCTCCATACACGTATACAACCATCACAACCCGTCAATTCAAACCTTGACTCATCTGTAAAGAGAAGTCTTCTATTGGCGGAGCTGCCAGTTGACATGACTCTCAGCCAGGCTTCTTCGTGCTGATGTGTCAAACGAGGGGATTCTTGATCTCAAAAAGACGTTCACCACGACGTCTCCATACACGTATACAACCATCACAACCCGTCAATTCAAACCTTGACTCATCTGTAAAGAGAAGTCTTCTATTGGCGGAGCTGCCAGTTGACATGACTCTCAGCCAGGCTTCTTCGTGCTGATGTGTCAAACGAGGGGATTCTTGATCTCAAAAAGACGTTCACCACGACGTCTCCATACACGTATACAACCATCACAACCCGTCAATTCAAACCTTGACTCATCTGTAAAGAGAAGTCTTCTATTGGCGGAGCTGCCAGTTGACATGACTCTCAGCCAGGCTTCTTCGTGCTGATGTGTCAAACGAGGGGATTCTTGATCTCAAAAAGACGTTCACCACGACGTCTCCATACACGTATACAACCATCACAACCCGTCAATTCAAACCTTGACTCATCTGTAAAGAGAAGTCTTCTATTGGCGGAGCTGCCAGTTGACATGACTCTCAGCCAGGCTTCTTCGTGCTGATGTGTCAAACGAGGGGATTCTTGATCTCAAAAAGACGTTCACCACGACGTCTCCATACACGTATACAACCATCACAACCCGTCAATTCAAACCTTGACTCATCTGTAAAGAGAAGTCTTCTATTGGTGGAGCTGCCAGTTGACATGACTCTGAGCAACTCTCAGCCAGGCTTCCTTGTGCTGATGTGTCAAACGAGTAGCTTTAACTGGGATTCTTGATCTCAACCCTGCATTTCTCAGTCTTTTTCTTATTGTCTGATCAGAAATCACCACTTCAGTTCTTGTACGTCATTTTACAGATCTCTGGCTGTAGATTTGCATCTGCGCAAAGCTGATAAGACAAGATAACTATCCTGTACAGCTGTTATCTTCTTCTTACGCCCTTCTCCGGGCCGCCTCTTCAACCCGCCTGCCTCTGTATATCGTCTCCAAGCCCTATTGATGACAGTAGGTCTGACATAAAGAATCCTGGAGACAAAGCGAATGGAATAGCCACCTTCAATCCATACAACTGCTTGAGCGACAGAAGTTTCTTTCAGGTGTCTCATTCCTCTGTATTAGCCTCATCGAACACAAAATAACAATTTTCTACCACAAACTTCTAATAAAACTTGTTTTTGAAACAAAATAAATGAATAAATTAAAGAGAACTTTTTTTTTTTTCTTTTTTTTTGAAGCTTAATGTCCTTTAACCTGGTTGGTCATATCGGACGATGAATGAACTTGGTGAAATGATGCTAAAATGATCTCGGGGTCCATGAAGCTTAAAGTTACTCGACATTCGTCTTCTCAGGATAAGGGAAAACCCCGAAAAAAAAAAAAAAACTTATCCGGGCAACTCACCCTAAGCGAGATTCGAACTCACGACCTTTTGAATGTGAAACAGACACGCTACCATAACACTACCCAGGCGGGCAGAACTCACTTTGATTTCCACAGATTTTTCAAATTCACTGTTTTAGTCAGAGAAAAACTAAAACATTTTTAGAAGAACTTCATAGTAGTTTTAAACAATACTTCAAAACATCAAAATTTACATTACCTCACTATTTTATTTTTGGTTTTGGTTTCAACATGCGTTCCTCTAATTACTTTCTCTATACGTACTATGTACATAGTGTATAGAGAAGGTATTGCACTCCAACTAAAAGTTCGATACCGAGATTTCACCAAAAATGCATATTTTGGGTCCCCCTGAATCCAAAACAAAACATTTCTGGAAAAAGGTACGTGTGTGTGTGTTTGTGGACAGCATAACTCAAAAATCGCTAAAATACCAAGCTTGGTATTTAAGTTCAGTATCTTCCAGGGATGCGAAACAAAGATTTTGAGAAAAATCCCCACACCTCAACTACCCTTTACATGGAACTTTTTTCGAAAATTTTGATTTTCTCAAAAATGACTCTAACGATGTTGACTAAAATATGGTGTATTAAAGGTATTTACCTCACAAATAATATGTATATCTTGCATTTTCTGGGAATAGCCTCTGAAGACTACTTTATTTTGAGTGAATTTTACGGAATTTTACATAACTGCTAAACCACAAGAGATAGACAAAAAGCTTGCTACAAAAAAAGAAAAAAAACAAAAACAAACAAAAAACACAGAGGACATTAAAAAGCACAATTTAAGTTGTATACACTTTTTTCGTGTAGTTGATCGTTTTTGAGATATTCCTTGTTTTTGGTTTCAGCTTTAAAAACTTATATTTTTCTCATACTGGAGTTTGTCAACTCCTGTGTGTACAAACAAAGAAACTTCAGTCGCATAGGGACCAGCTTTTGACTATCACTTTAACCCATGGTACTCCCTTATATCCCTTCTACTTACAAGGAAGCAAGTAATAAGACTATTTCTGGTAATTTTTCCTCGATTAGCATTAAGTAAATAAAAGCATTAGCTATTTAACAATAATTTGTTGCAGAGACGTATAGAAAGTCATGTGAATGGAAGATATCAGATTTTTTTTAACAGTGTATTATTTTGGTGGTTTATATTTAATTTTAAACTTGAGGTGCGCTTGAAAGCTATCCGGATGTAATTTGCAGATTTAGCAACTCGTTTCGCTTGCTTATGCTTACAACTGTATTGTGAATGGTCTTCCTTCGCGCTTGCGCCTATGCTATGTTACGCCTGCGATTGCATCTCATTGTGAATGTTGCTTAACACTGCAAAATTAACGAGATACATTATCCTTTTCATTTATAGTACTTATAGTACACAAATTTGGTTTCCGCTATATTGGTTTAAAATAATAGAATCTCACTGTGGCCAGCCTGTATATCGTTTCACCATTAGTTGTCCTACAGTTTAGGTTCATTCACAGCCACATTTTCCTTTTTGCTTTCTTGACACCGAGATTTCACCGAAAATACACGTTTTAGGGTCCCCTGTATCCAAAAAAATCTTATGTGTTCCATTCACATGACTTTCTCAAACATCTCTGCAACAAATTATTGTTAAAAAGCTTATACTTCAATTTCCTTCATGTTAATCGATAAAAAAAATTAGCAGAAATAGTCCTATTACTTGCTTCCTTGTAAGTAAAAGCGAAATAAGGGAGTACTATAGTTTAAAGTGATAGTCAAAAGCTCGTTGCTATGTGACTGGAGTTCCTTTGTTTGCATGGACAGGAGTTGACAAATTCCTGTAAGAATAAAGTTAAGTTTTTCAAAGTTGAAACCAAAAAAAGGAATATCTCAAAAACGATCAGCTCCACGGAAAAAAAATATAGAACATAAGCTGTGTGTTTTAATGTGCTCTATATTTTTTGTGTGGTAAGTTTTTGTCCATCTCTTATGGTTTAGCAGTTATCAAAATTCCGTGAAATTTATCCAGAATAAAGTAGTCTTCAGAGGCTATTCCCAGAAATTTCAAAATATACATTTTATTTGTCAGGTAAATATCTTTAATATACGAAATTTCAATCAAAATTGTTAGAGCCATTTTTGAGAAAATCAAAATTTACGAATTTTTTTCCATGTAAATGGTAGTTTGGGGTGGGCGGATTTTTCTCAAAATCTTCGTGTCGCATCCCTGGAAGATACTAAAATAAATACCAACTTCGGTATTTTACCAACTTTTTGTTTTTGAGTTATCGTGTTCACAAACACACGGACACACTGATACACGGACACACACACAGGCCTTTTTCTGAAAATACTTTTTTTTGGATACAGGGGACCCTAAAACGTATATTTCCGGTGAAATCTCGGTATCGTATTTTTGGGTGGAGTGCAATACCTTCTCTATACATTATGTACATGGTACGTGTAGAGAAAGTACAAATTAGAAAATGGTCCGTGTGTCCGTGTGCCCGTGTACACGGTAACTCAAAAAGGAAAAATCGGTAAAATACCAAACCGAGTATTTAAATTTACTATCTTCCAGGGAAGCGACACAAAGATTTTGAGAAAAATCCCCACCAACCTACCTACCTCTTAACCTTTATTTACCTTTGATTTTCAGAAAAACGGCTGTGATGATTTTGATTAAAATGCCGTATATAAAAGATATTTACGTGGTAAATAAAATATATATCTTGAATGTTCTGGGAATAACCTCTAAAGACTTCTGGATGAACTATGCGTAAATGGTAAACTGTAAAAGACAGTCAACAACTTAAAAAACAAAAAAGTGTAGATCTTGTTAAAACTCACAATTTATGTCGTATACATTTTTTCGTGGAATTTACCATTTCTGAAATATTCCTTGTTATTTTTTTCAGATTTAAAATTCTTAAACTTTTCTGACACGAAAATTTGAAAACTACTGACCATGCATAGAAAAGTATTTCAAGCACATGGCAACCAGCTTTTAAAACATTTGATAGTCGTTTTAGCCTAGTGTATTCCCTTATTTCCCTTCTACCTGCAAGGAAGCAAGTACACAATTTTTGTTAACGTTTATCTCTATTATAATAAAGCAGATAGAAGAGTAAGATGTTTAACAATAATTTGTTACAGCGATGTAGAGAAGGTCGTGTAAATAGAACACAAGATTTGTTGTTATTTAAACCGTCGTGTCGTAAGTAGATTATTTGTTTGACCTGAGGATTACGTGTGAAGCTCTACCAGCTGTTTACTGCGACACGATACACTCTAAGAAGTTCGTTGGAAGAAAACTAGAATGTTTTATACTTACAAAATCTTGCTTTGTCTCATACTATTGCGAGTTGCATATTTTCATCTAGAATAGTGATGGCAAATTGGCGGCCTGCTAATAAATATAAGATTTTATTTCTTTTTTACTTTCTCTATACACACTATGTACATAGTGTATAGAGAATGTATTGCACACCACCAAAAAATTCGCTACCGAGATTTCACCGGAAATATATGTTTTAGGGTCCCCTGTATCCAAAAAATATTTTCAGAAAAAGGTCCATGTGTGTGTGTGTGTGTGTGTGTGTGTGTGTGTGTGTGTGTGTGTGTCCGTGTATAGAGAAAGTAAAAATACTGATTTGCTAAGCACTCGAGATATCACCAAGTGGAGCTGCACTGACAGAATTAAGAAGATAAGAATGTGCTCCATTTACATAACCTCCTCTGCCCATTCTGTAATTACTTTTCTTAGGAAAGCTCATTCTTCTATCACTTATTGCTTATTCCGTATAAGAAGAAGTAAAATACGGGAATACACTAGCATAAACCGATAAACATTTTTGTTGAAATTCGCTGCTCTTTGCATGACTAGGAATGAAATAAAAGAAACAAGAATGGCAAATTCCAGCATCAGAAACGTTTTAAGTATTTTAATATTACAAAGCTGACAAGGAATATCTCAGAAATGGCTAATTGCATAAAAAATGTACATGAGTTAGGTTGTGTGTTTTAATGAGATCCACATTTTTACTTTCTCTACAGGTACTATATACATAGTGTATAGAGAAGGTATTGCATTCCATCCAAAAATTCGATACCTAGATTTCACCGGAAATACATGTTTTGGGTCCCCCTGAATCAAAAAAAAAAAAAAAAAAAAAGCATTTTTACAAAACGGTCCGTGTGTATCGGTGGACAGCATAGCTCAAAAACGAAAAGACCGTTGGTATTTAAGTTTGGTGTCTTCCAAGGATGCGACACGAAGATTTTCAAGAAAATACCCCACACCAAACTACCGTTTACACGGAAAATATTTCGAAAATTTTGATTTTCTAAAAATTGGCTCTAACCATTTTGATTAAACTCCTGTATATTAAAGATATTTACATACGAAATAAAATGTTTATCTTGAATTTTCTGGGAATAGCCTCTGAAGACTTTATTCTGAATGGATTTTACAGAATTTTGCATAGCTGCTAAACCGTAAGAGATGGAGAAAAACTTACCACAGAAAAAATTTAGAATATGTTAAAACACACAATTTATGTTACATACATTTTTTTTGTGGAGTTGATCGTTTTTCAGATATTCCTTGTTTTTAGTTTTAACTTTGAAAAACTTATACTTTTCTCATACAGGAATTTGTCAACTGCTGTCTATACAAACAATGGTACTTCAGTCACATAGCAAGCAGCTTTTGACTATCACTTTAACCTATAGTAGTCCCTTATTTCGGTTCTACTTACAAGGGAGCAAGTAATAAGACTATTTCTGCTAATTTTTCCTCGATTAGAATGAAATAAATAGAAGCATAAGCTTCTATACATCTACTTCTATACAGAGATGTAGAGAAAGTCATGTGAATGGAACATATCAGCTTTTTTATGCTAATTAATAAAAACTTTAGTGGGAATTGCTTTATTACTTAAGGTCTTGCCCACCGAAGGGAAGTAAAAGAATACCTTAGGCTAAACCAATACTCAAAAATTATAAATCTGTCGCTATTATTGAAATTCGGTGCTGTTTGCATGGCTAGGCCTGAAATAAAAGAAAAAAGAATGGCAAATTCCCGTATTAGAAACGTTTTAAGTATCATAAAATTCAAACCAATGGCAATAAATATATCAGAAACTGTTAACTGCACAAAAATGTAGGTACATGATTTATATTGTGTGTTTTAACGAGATCTGCATTTTTGTTTCAGTTTCTTACGTTTTATGCGATGTGTAAAATTCGTTCAGAATGAAGAGGACTTCAGAGGCTATTGCTAAGAAATTAAGTATATACATTTTATTTTTCAAGCAATTAATAGTCAATTTTGAGAAAATGAAAATTTTCGTATATAAAAGGTAGTTAGGGGTGGGGATTTTTCTCAAAATCTTCGTGTCGCATCCCTGGAAGCTATTAAACTTAAATACCAAGTTTGGTATTTTACCTACTTTTCGTTATTGAGTTGTTTTCACAGACGCACGGACAAACTGACTCACACATACACATACACGAACTTTTTTCTGAAAAATACTATTTTTGGATATAGGAGACCCTAAAACTTCTATTTCCCGAGAAATCTCGGTATCGAATTTTTTAGTTGAATTTCAATATGAATACATAGTACGTGTAGAGAATGTATATACATATATTGACTGTTTCAACGTGCTCTACATTTTTTGTGTAGTACGTTTTTGTCCATCTCTTACGGTTTAGCAGTTTTGGAAAATTCCGTAAAATTCATCCAGAATAAAGCAGTCTTTAATGCTATTCCCAGAAAATTCAAGATACACATTTAATTTGTCAGGAAAATATCTTTTAGTATACGAAATTTTAATAAAAATCGTTGGAGCCATTTTTAATAAAATCAACATTTTCGAAAAAAGTTCCATGTAAAGGGTAGTTTGGGGTGGAGGGGCTTTTCTCAAAATCTTTCTGTCGCATCCCTGGAAGATACTAAACTTAAATACCAAGTTTGATATTTCACCGACTTTTCGTTTTTGAGCTATGCTGCCCACAGACACACAAACACACGCGCGCACATACACACACAGCCTGACTGGCAGACAGGCAAAATCAAAAGGTCTACTATTGGTCTCCGCAAGACAAGAAACAAATCAAACATTACATAAAGTGAAACATAAAAATAAAAATCAAATAGCACAGACACACAAGGACATTTTCCTAAAAATCTTTTTTTTTTCTTTTTTTTTTTAATTCATGAGGTCTGATATTACATATTTCCGATGAAAGCTCGGTATCGAATTTTGGGTGGAGTGCAATACCTTCTCTATACATTATGTACACAGTACGTGTAGAGAAAGTATTTTTTTTTACTCAAAAAAACCTCAAAACATATTTCCGTCCAAATTTCGTTATCGAATTTTCGGCTGGAATATAATAGGTTCTCTATACACTATATACACTGTACATACGTACTAGAGAAAGTAGAAATCTGATGTTACATTCATACGAATTTCTCTAATCATTCTTTTCCAATGTATTCTTACCAGAGCTGTTGCTTGAGGGAAGCATACTTCTTAATAAGCAAAGTAAACTTTTATTACACAACTAGATCTACAGGGTTGTGTAGTACGATTTTGTCTATCTTTTACGGTTTAACAAGTAATGTAGGTTGAAGGCACTTTCACACATAATTCTCAGAAAATTTAGGACATACATTTTAATTTTCATTAAAAATATTAAACCTATGGCATTATAATCAAAATCGCTTGAGGAATTTTTGAGAAAACGAAACATAACGAAACATGTTACCATGCAAAGAGTTGTTTGAAGAGGGGAACTTTTACTTTCTCTACTACGTATGGTAAGAAGGGGAAGTATTGATTTTCACTCAAAAAGGTCTGAGTGTGTAGGTATGTATGTGAACAGAATTACTTAAAAAAAAGATTATTAAATACCAAAAATGATGTTTAAGGTCTAAACATTCCTCTACCCCAAATTACCCTTTACATGAAACATTTTAAACAATGTTTATTTTACCAAAAACTCTAATGATTTTGATTAAAATTTCATAATTTTAAGATATTGTATTGACAATTAAAATTTATATGTGAATGATTTGTGAACAGCTTCTGAAGTTCATTCGGGTTGAATTTTCATAACTGGTTAACCGTAAGGGATACAGACAAACAAAAACGTTGACCATGGAAAAGGTAGTTCTCATTAAAACACTCAATCTATTGTATACCTTTCTGTGGGGTTAACCATTTAGGAGATATTCCTTATATCAACGCTTATTCTTTCCTTATATAGGAAGTCGTTATTCACCTATTTTCATTCTGGTTTTGCAAAGAGATTGGAATTTAAAATCAATCACATAGTCACCATCTATTAAAATATACGATTAACACTTTATTTCTCTTGTATCTACAAGGAAATAAATGGTAAGAGCAATTGTGTTAATGTATATCTAGGTTAGTAGGAAGTAGATAAAAGAGGAAGCTTTTGCAAGAGTAGTTTGTTGCAGAATATGTAGAGAAAGTAATGTGAATATAACACATCAATTTATTTTACGTATGCTAACACACAACTTTGCGCGATATAATCTTGAAATTTTAATTGAACTTCAGCCCGCTTACCTCCTTACTTGTCTGGATTTGGTACTTATGTTATTTTGCTATTAGATCCACTTTGTACTTTCTTACTTTAGGACCCTAAGCCGCAAATTTAACTCAAGGTGGAGGGCCCTATGCCTAAAGCGTAGTCGAGGGTTGCTTTTTACTTTCTCTATACGCACTATGTACATAGTGTAAAGAGAAGGTATTGCACTCCACCCAAAAATTCGATACCGAGATTTCACCGTAAACATATGTTTTAGGGTCCCCAATATCCAAAAAAAGCATTTTCACAAAAAGGTCCATGTGTGTGTGTGTCCGTGAACACTCAAAAACGAAAAGTCCGTAAAATACCAAACTTGGTATTTAAGTTTAGTATCTTCCAGGGATCCGACACGAAGATTTTGAGAAAAATCGCCCCACCCCCAACTACCCTTTACATGGAACTTTTTTCGAAAATTTTGATTTTCTCAAAAATGGCTCTAACAATTTTGATTAAAATTTCGTATATTAAACATATTTACCTGACCAATAAAATGTATATCTTGAAATTTCTAGGAATAGCCTCTGAAGAGTAGTTTATTCTGCATTAATTTTACGGAATTTTGAATAACTGCTAAACCGTAAGAGATGGACAAAAACTTTCCACACAAAAAAGTAGGGCACTTTAAAGCATACAATTTATGTTATATACATTTTTTCGTGGAGTTCGTCGTTTTTGAGACATTCCTTATTTGTGGTTTCTGCTATGAAAAACTTATATTTTTCTCATACAGGAACTTGTCAACTCCGATCCATATAAAAAAGGAACTTCATTGACATAACAACCAGCCTTTGACTATCACTTTAACCTATGGTAGTCCCTTATTTCGCTTCTACTTACAGAGAAGCAAGTAATAAGACTATTTCTGCTAATTTTTTCTGATTAGCATAAAGTAAATAGAAGTATAAGCTTTTTAAGAATAATTTGTTGCAGGGATATAGAGAAAGTCATGTGAATGGTACAGATCAGATTTTTATAAGTAGGTGTGAGCGAGAGATCTGTGAAGTAAAAACCGCGGCAATCTACCGGATTGCAACACTTTCAAATTCGGATCGCCTGTAGAAGTTTGGCACCTATGGTACTATACCTAGATGAGAGTTAGGGAAGAAAATAAAGGAGGTAAATACGGTAAAAATATTGCCAAGTAAATAACTACATTAAGACGTCAACTCTCTAAAACACCGACTACAATGATACAACGGTTATTCCTTTCCACAGCACTGGTTTCGTTTTGTTGAATAACTGCGCTTCTCTATTGAATAATCTGTTGCAGCTTAAGCGCATTATCTCCGCAGGCTTCCCTGTCTAATACCTAAATAAATAATATTAAAATCAAACGAAAGCGCCTCGCAGAGAGAACGAACGGTGAATCGATCGCTCGCATCGTCCGTGACGCAACCTAGAACTGTGTTTTATAGGTTATGTTGTCTGACGGGTCGCCATGGCAACTCGGAGTGACGTAGTGGCGTGACGTCAGAGCAGCGAGCGTGTTATAGACACTGCGCCAGAGGTTCGGTGCGCTACTGTCGCGTGTGAGACGGGCGTGTGTGGACAGGCGGAAAGACAACACACACAAAATCCAAGACTCTTTTTTGTATTTTTGTACTTTTATACGTGTAAAAAAAAACCCTCATTTCACACATTAGAAAATTTATTACTAAAAGAAAGACAAAAAAATCGAGAAAAAAACCAATCAATTCTACAAGACATCTTCAAGCGAAAACGAAGCAAAACGAATATTCTGGAAAAGAAAAGAGGAAGAATTTGCGTCAACGGGAAAATCGGTGAGTAGTTATCTATTTCCTTTTCTGTTGAGTTTAGAAATTCTGTTGTCTCACCCATAATTATTATAAAAGTCCAAAGCATTTAAGAAGTTTATTTCAAAAGTATAAAGGAACTCAAATTTTGAAATTATACAGCAAAAAACAAGAAAACCAATGTGCTTTTATTTCACGAGAGTGTATAGCTACATATGGAGGAGTTATCCTATACTTTCGTTTCATTTTGTACTATTTCAGCATTATGCCTCAATGCTTCGATTTTGGCACCACTTTTTATAGAGACTACTATGAATGTATTTCATGTGAAAAAGTTAACATTTATCAAAAGATTTGCAAAATATTTCCAAGAATTTTAACAACGCTATTATATTTGTGTGTAAAATGAAACCTTATCATCCACACGAAATGTTATTTCATTGCATGCGAAATGCGCATTTTAATCGTGGCCTTTACAACTGAAGGAACGTATTCGATACGTTAAATTTATTGCCTCGATTGGAAACGCAATGCTTCGTGTTTTAAGTCACTCAAGAAATTGGTTACCGATTCCTTCTTTAGTCGGTGACTTTTCTCAGTGAATTTTTAGTAAGTTAAGCTTTACAGAAATGTCACTGTTTCAAGAAATATATTATGAAAATGATACGCACATTTCAACTTTAACTCAGTCAGGACCTAAATTTGATTATAAATACTTTTCTAACGCGTAAGAAAGTTGTGATAATTCTTGTTAGATAGCGAGTTTAGGCACTTTAAAGTAATGTTTCGGGTACTTAAAATAGGGTCCTTTAACTGTTGTATTTAAAGTAAAAAAATTAAAAATAATTGAAAAGAAACATTCTTAGGGATGTAGTGATTTAATGATCATGATTTTATGTGCAATGTTGACTTTAAAACAAACAAATACAGCTCACAATTGGCATATATACTCACAATTACAGATTAAAATTAAAAATTTCGTGGTTGGCTTCATACTGAATAATAAGCACATTCTCTTAAATTATCCGTGCAAAAGTTATGGCGTTCGTCACAAAATATTAATGTGTACGCTGAGATCTGTCACTAAAAGGGCTACTGCATATATTATAGTGATTCTTGTCTTGCTGCGTTCAACAGCAAACTCTTTTAAGAATCGTAGCAGGCCTTTGTGATTTTAAATTTCATAATATGCAGACAAAACGCAAACGCTTATCTCATTGTTTGAATTAGTATGTATATTTCAGCATATCCGTAACGATATGTTTATACTTTTAAGCATATATTTGCATATTTATACTATCAAAACACATAAAAAAATAATATTTTATTCTGCTAGATAACAATATTGTTTCCCCATCTCACGCGATAATATCTATAACACCGAATTCATTGTTGCGGAGCACGAGTGCATTTGTTCTTATTTTGAACTCTTTTAAACTATCATGCGCTGGAAATATTTCGTTTCAACAATAAAAATTAATTAACATTAAAATTCAAACCGATGCCATTCCATACATTTGTTCAGTTAGTTTGTTTTATTTATAGTGAGTTGTAATGTGCCTTATGCCTAAAGAAAAAGATTTATGAAAAGTTGGGTTAAGCACAGAATACTTTGAAAAGCGACCTATATATTGTCATGTTTGTTCGAAGAAGGTAAGCTTTTGCTTTCCACAAGTACTTTTAAATCTTCTTTTATTTAAAAGACATTTTCACATTAATTAAAACATTATTAAACTTTATAATAAGTAACTATAAAGTGAATTATTTCCTTAATGGTGTGATGAAATATTTTAGATTGCATATTTTCAAGTTTTGAGCATATTTGTATGTATATTTTCACATTTTTAGTGCATTTAAATCTGCTACCAAATTACGTACTATAAAACAACACTTATAAAGTAACATTTATGAAATGTATAACAATAAAACTTGAGGCAAATCTATTTTATAGAAAAGATTAGGCATTTAGCCAAAACCCGCTGTCCAACGATTACTTTATGCTCTTTTATTTATTCTCTAAAGTGTTGTAGGAAAACTACTGTCTATTTAATCATAAAAGTGCTGACAAGAAGATTAAAAAAAAAAGTGTTAATACTGCAGATACATCCTGTACTTTGCACCAGTTTTATCAACGAAGTATACGAAAGCATAATTGAGGATAATTAAAGATTTAGCAAGCCTCATTAGCTCAAATTACACACGTGCTGGTAATAATTAGGGAGGAATGACCCAAGATATACACGCTGCAATATCTGCTTATTTGGAAGTTTAATGAGTTGCCAACCTAAGTTATTTTCTGTACAACAATGATTGTGTATGTGATTGTCGATCAAATGTCGATCCCGAGAACTTCGATTTTACGACATGGCCTGTTTTATCTGCAATGACGCAGTACATTGACGACTTTACGATAGCAAGATAAGGTAAAAGCTTCGTCACGCCGATAAAGTAGAGGGATGTAAGCGCTGCTCACTTGTTAAATGACCCGAAAGGACCAGTTTAAGCCATTAGTGCGCATGAATGCCAATTGCATATGCAAATTGGGGATTGGTGGATGTGTTGTTCCTCCGCAGACAACCTCGTGATTATGAAGGAAGTGTCTTGGTGGCCACGGAAGAACGAGTGGATGAATTAGGGTTGTCCACGACGCTTTTTCTTCTGAAGGATCGAAAAACTTATGAAGAAGCGTAAATATTACATTTATTTAGAACACAAAAACTTGTTGATAGTTAAATCCTTTGAACTTTTCAGCAAACAAAATATTCAAACATGGCTGTTCAACAAGAATTTTGAGAGTTGTAATACCAGATGCTGAATCTAGGATTCCTGTGCTAAAATACACATAAATGTTTACTTCTTCTGCACTTACCTAGAATGTGCAGAAGTAGTATCGCTGTTTCACAAGAAATACACATTTTGAAGCTGACTAAATAAAAGCAAAACATTTGTAGAACAAAATCTTTATAAGTCTCATAACAACATCACTCATAAACTAAAAATCGGCGAATTAATTATCAAACCTGAGGTCTTCAAAATAGGTGTAAGACGAAGATTTTCAAGAAAATCCCCCCATATAAATTAGCCTTTACAGGAAAAAATGTTCCTTATTTTTTATTTTCTCAAAAAATTGCCTTAACAATTTTGATTAAAATGGCATGCTTATTCTATCCTCTTGTCAAATAAAATCTATAAATTGAATTTCTTGCGAACATCTGTCAAGACCTCTTCACTCAAAACGGCTTGCAAAATTTGGTAAACTCTAAACAGATAGTAACAAATTGTAAACGTCATTAAATGGCACACTTTATACTAAATAATTTTTATAGCGTAGTCATTTCCGAGATATTATTTGATTTTGGTTTGAAATTTCAAATTATTATACTATTTTCGTGGATTTCAAAGTCATCACATACCGACCTGATTTTTAAAATCTGATAATCGCATCGCTCTATTACATTCTTATACCTACAAAGAAATATGTAAATTGGAATGAAAAATGTTGTTAATTAACAAGAAATGAACAGAAGAGTAACCGTTTCTAAGTATAGCTGTAGAAGAGGAGTAGAGAAATTCATGTAAATGGAAATCATCAGATAGTTACATTGAATTTATTTATTTACACTGTAGAAAACTTTTCATCTTTGTGACGAGAGCATAAAGTGCTTATGTCCTGCACTCTCTACTGGAACTATATAAAGTCTCACAGGTTTTTAAACAACTTACTCCAGTTATCCATTATCACTACTTTCTCCTCCCGCAAAAGAGATGAAAGATTTTAATTCTTAGTCGAAAATGAACTTGGCAGTTTTCTCTGCTGTATATTTTATAACAGAAATATATTCTCCATATCGCCAATGCCTTAATTTTTACAACTGTAATCAAGAAATGCAACTTTAGATTTTTTTTCAAGATGAATTAAATTAAATCCACTTTTCTGCAAATTTTCTATCTGTTGGGAATACAAAATTAACAGCTTCTTTTCATAAATATTTGAACGCTTAAGAATAGAATACGAAATCGAATAAACAAACAAAAATGTATCACAAAATTTTACTATGAGTTTAACCTACTTTAACGTTAGTATACAAATATCAAACAAATAAATAAATGCAAATACAAGATTTTAGGTTTAATGTAAGAATAAAGGTAATTAAAGACCTATTGCAACAGCCAAACACCGTTCTTATCAATTTATAGCTATATTCATACATAAAATATGACTAAATTACCAAACTCAGCTTTTTCATAGTCAGATGGTATGACTCAAAATAAAAATACACGGTAATGAAAACAAAACAATAAAAATTATGGAACAATAATATTATAAATCATACAGTCGTTCTGTATCATTTTTCTTTTCAGTGTTTTGGAACTTTCACATCATTTGCTTGATTCAAAAATTTATTTCAGTTTCTGTGAAACATTCAAGAAAAATGTGGCACTATTTTAAATAGTATTATTGTTATAACATAAAATATTATTTCTTTCATTCACATGACTTTCACTAGTTCCACAAATAAACTTTCCTTACAAAAGAGTATTCTTATATTGTGTAATGCTAATCAAGATAAACATTGCCAGATTTGGTCTTGTTTGGCCTTGTAAGTAGAAGAGAAATAAGCTAAAGCGGTAGTCAACAATTTTAAAAGTGAAACAATTTAAATTCGGTTCTCTTTGCTTGATAAGAGTAAACAAAGGAGAAAAGAAAGATATTTCTGGTTTGAGAAAAGTTTAAGTACTTTAAAACTGAAACCAATGACTCGGAATATCTCGAAAACGCTTAACTCTACAGAAAAGTATATAAGATATAAATTGTGTGTTTTAATGAGCTCTATTTTTTGTGTAGTACTTCTTGAATCTCTCTTGCACGAAAATCCTCCAGAATGAAGCGGTCTTCAGAGGCTATATTCCCAGAAAATTCAAGATATTCATTTCGTTTGTCATGAAAACATACGATATTTTAATAAAAATAAAAATTTTCGAAAAATTTTCCATTTTCATTGTGGGGGGATTTTCTTTGAAATCTTCGTGTCGCTTCCTTGAAGATGCTGAACTTAAATACCAAGTTTGGTATTCAACCGAGTTTTCATTTTTGAGCTATGCTGCCCACAGACACACGTTTCTAAAAATGCTTTTATTTGGATTCAGGGGGTCTCAAAACATGTATTTACGGTGAAATCTCGGTATCGAATTTTGGGTGGAATACAATACCTTCTCTATTCACTGTATACATTATACATACGGGTTAAATAAATGAATAAAGAAAGGTTTCTTATTTTTACGACTTTTATTTCTGATATGGATATTCATAAAATGACACAGCACACACAGGGCCTTTATCTAAAAGTGTCATGTTCTCTGTACTTATAATAAGGAAAATATTGCATTCCACCCAAAAATTCGATATAGATGTTTCGCCCTAAGTACATGTTTTGAGGCATCTGTGAACAGCATAATTCAATGAAATGTCTGATAATACGATAGTTGGTATTTATGTTTACCTTCCAAAGTTGCGGAACGTAGATTATCAGAAAAATTCCCCACCCTCAAACTACCCTTTTGTGGAACATTTTTCGAAATTTTATATTTCAAGAAAAATTATTCCTACGATTTTTTTATGGCCGCGCCGTGGCCGAGTGGTTAGTCCACTCGCCTCTCACCTAGACAGCGCGGGTTTGATCCCAAGCGACCACATGTGATATTTGTGGTGGACAAAGCGGCGTAGGGGCGGGTTTTCTCCGGGTTCTCCGGTTTCCCCTGCCGTCGCTCCATCTTCATTCCATGTATCACCAGTGTCATCGCCTACGGTGCCACAAGTAGTAAAAGCGGGCATTAAACACTACAAAAAAAAAAACTATTTTGATAAATATTTGCATAAGTAGTGAACCGTAAGAGATACGCAAAAGTTGTCTTATTTTTGTGAAACTAACCATTTCCGAGATAATCCTTGTTAATGGTTTCAATTTTAAAATACTTAACAGTTTTCTTAAAAGGAAATTTATTCTTCTTTTGCTTTACTCATGGCCATGCAAAGAAACGGATTTCAATCTCATAGTAACCATATTTTAAAACATTTGACTGTCGGTTTAGCCTAATGTATTCCCTTATTTCCCTTCTACTTATAAGGAACTATGTAATAATACCATCTCTGCTAATATTTATCTCGATTAGGAAGAAGTAGATAAAAGAATAAATATATTAACAATAATATGTTACAGAGATATAGAGAAAGAAATTTGAATGGAGCCCATCAGATTTTTTGTGGTGAAGTGACCTGGTAGGTCACATCGGATGAAATGATCAAATGAATGTAGGGTACATGGAGTTACTCAACATTTGTCTTCTCAGATAAGGAAAACTCCAGAAAAAATCTTACCTGGGTAACTCACCCTGACCGAGATTTGAACTCGGGTCCTCTTGAATGTGAGGCGGAGTCGCTATCCCCATACTGCAGAGCAAAATGTTTACTTTCTTAGCCCGCATGTACTATGTACATAGTGGATAGAGACATATTGTATTTCACCCAAAAATTCGATGTCGAGTTTTGCTGTGCGTTTTGGGGTCCCTGGGTCCGAAAAAAGCATCTTTAAAAAAGATCCGCGCGCATCTGTGTGTGTGTCTGTGGACAGCATAGCTCAAAAACGAAAAGTCGGTAAAATACCAAACTTGGTATTTAAGTTTAGTATTTTCCAGGGATGCGACACGAAGATTTTGAGAAAAATCCCCCCACCCCAAACTACCCTTTACATGGAACATTTTTCGAAAATTTTTATTTTCTTAAAAATGGCTCTAACGATTTTGATTAAAATATCGTATATTAAGGATATTTACCTGACAAATAAAATGTATATCTTGAATTTTCTGGAAATAGCCTCTGACGTCCACTTTATTCTGGACAAATTTTACGGAATGTTGTACTGCTAAACCGTAAGAGATGGACAAAAACTTACCATAACAAAGATGCAGAGCATATTAAAACACAATTTATGCTATATGAATTTTTTTCGTGGAGTCGATCGTTTTTTAGATATTCCTTGTTTTTGGTTTCAGCTTTGAAAAACATACTTTTCTCATACAGGAATTTGTTAGCTCGTGTCCATACAAATAAAGGAATTTCAGTCACATAGCAACCAGCTTTTGATTATCACTTTAACCTATGGTACTCCCTTATTTCGCTTCTACTTACAAGGGAGCAATAAGACTATTTCTGCTAATTTTCTCTCGATTAGCATGAAGCAAATACAAGCATGAACTTTTAAACAATAATTTGTTACAGAGACGTAAAGAAAGTCATGTGAACGGAACACATGAGATTTTTGGCGTTGCATTGCGCTGATGCAGCCATATTGCACAAATTCAGGAGAGCGGAACATCGATTGGGTGGCTGCTGAGCTAAGTATGGATTAGCTGCCGGCCGGTTGGAGTTGCGTCGTGATGCTCAGCTGTAAATTGCTGCTGCTTCACGTCGTCGTGCCACGTAACAGAGATCAAGCGTAGCACTGGGTAACTGGTTCAGTACTAGGGGGCGGGATGGACAGTAGGTGTCTGATGGAATATCAGTGTTTATCCTCCCCTACCTCTCGCGGAAATTAAGTATCTGTATTCAATCAACATACTCGACATAGACCCATTTGAAGTCCACGAGTAAAAACTTTCATAAAAACTCTGAAATGTTCCCCTAACATGACTTTCTCTACAAATAAACTTCTTACAAAAGATTATTCTTTTTTACTTTCTCTATACGCACTATGTACATAGTGTATAGAGAAGGTATTGCACTCCACCCAAAAATTCGATACCGAGATTTTACCGGAAATATATGTTTTAGGGTCCCCAATATCCAAAAAAAAAACATTTTCACAAAAAGGTCCGTGTGTCTGTGAACGAAAAGTCGGTAAAATACCAAACTTGGTATTTAAATTTAGTATTTTTCAGGGATGCGACACGAAGATGTTGAGAAAAATCCCCCCCAACTACCCTTTACATGGAACTTTTTTCGAAAATTTTGATTTTCTCAAAAATGATTAACGATTTTGATTAAAATATCGTATATTTGACATATTTACCTGACAAATAAAATGTATATCTTGAATTTTCTGGGAATAGCCTCTGAAGAGTAGTTTATTCTGGATGAATTTTACTGAATTTTGAATAACTGCTAAAACGTAAGAGATGGACAAAAACTTACTACACAAAAAATGGAGAGCACGTTAAAACACACAATTTATGTTATATAAATTTTTTTCGTGGAGTTCGTCGTTTTTGAGACATCCCTTATTTTTGGTTTCCACTATGAAAACTTTATTTTTCTCATACAGGAACTCGTCAACTCCGATCCATATAAACAAAGAAACTTCATTGTCATAGCAACCAGCTTTTGACTATCACTTTAACCTATGGTAGTCCTCTATTTCGCTTCTACTTACAAGGAAGCAAGTAATAAGTCTATTTCTGCTAATTTTTTCTGAGTAGCATAAAGTAAATAGAAGTATAAGCTTTTTAAGAATAATTTTTTGCAGCGATATAGAGAAAGTCATGTGAATGGTACACATCAGATTATTTCTACTTCATGCTAATCGAGATAAACATTACCAGAATGTTCTTATTACTTAGTTCCTTTAAATAGAAGGGAACTAAAGGAATACACTACGCTAAAGCGATTGTCAATTCTTTTTTAAAAACTATCGCTATGCGATTGATATTGAAATTCGCTTCTTTACATGGCCAGGAGTAAAACAAATGAAACACAAACGACTTCCTGTTTGAGAAAATTATTATTTTAAAATTGAAACCAATAATGACTATCTCGAAAATAGCTTGTCTAAAACGTATAGGACATAAATTGTGTGTTTTTACAAGATCTATACTTTTTGTGTAGAAACTTTTAGTCTTATCTTTACGATTATGCAAAAGGTATTCAGAATTAAGAGGACTTCAGAGGCTATTCTCAGAAAATTCGAGATATACGCTTTATTTGGCATGAAAATATCTTTAATGCACGGTATTAAACTAAAAAAATAATAAAAATCGTTCAAGTGATTTTTCAGAAATTAAAGCAGGTAATAAGACAATTTCTGCTAATATTTATCTCGATTAGCACTTAATAGATCGAAGATTAAGCCTTTTAACGATAATTTGTTGCGGAGATGTAGAGAAAGTCATGTGAATGGAACACATCAGACTTTTTCCTGATGTTAAGCAAATAACATATAATTTAAAATCAATCACTATAAGTCTTCTTATACCAACAACGAATTAACAAGAAGTAACTATTAGAAGAATAAACTTTCGCAAGAGTGAGTAGAGAAAGTCACACGAAAGTAACAAATCAATTTTTGTTGAAATAAAATTCCAACAATCACAATTATTTCAAAAGTATGTGTAATATTTTTCTACTTTATACACCAAAATAAAGGAAGAAAGAAATATAAAGGAAACTGCCTTAACGCTTATGTAGGACGTAATAAATTTACACCCCATAAATATCAGTGAATCAGACAGCTTCAAGTCATCAACAAGACACTAGCAGCCTAAAGAATAAAACTCTTTATGGAAAGTGAAAGTGTTTAAATTCTTACTTTATCATCACAATTATGGCGTATATAATGGTGACCTTGCAGTAAACAACCACAAAGACATGATCGTGATGGTGAAGCATTTTACCCAAACAAATGAATAACACCGTACTTGAGTGTGAAGCACGAATCTTAACCAGCTGTTTGTTGTTAACTCACGTCCAGAATACCTAGAGGCTAATTACAGAGGTCTCTGACACCAATACTTTTAAACACCCTCGATACAGCATTGCGCCTTTGAACGGCTGCCATTGTTTGACACGTCGCAAAGATAGGCAACAACGAATAACCATAATGACACTTATACAGTAACTTACCTCAGTAATCCCGAGTCGCCCTCCGTGGTGTAATGGCTACCACACACAAGGAACCTTGGCCTACCGCCCAGCCGCTGCGACTCCAACACGGTCCATGATGGGGTGCAGTATTGGAGGGTGAGACGTGGTCAGCGTCTCGAACCCTCCCCCTGCCGGTTAATTCGGTTCTTATGACCTGGAGCCGCGACTTCTCCATGTCAGGGCCCTCATGAGGTTGACTTCACCCTGGGCCAGGTCTCCCAGCGGGAAAACAATCCCCACACTGGTATCGGGAATCGAACCCAGGTCCTCCGCTTGGCAGGCAGCCGCGCTACCACCGCGCCAAGGAGAGGACCACACGCGCACACACACACATATATACACACAAACACATAAATAAAGCATGAACTAATAAATAAAAAAAAAAAACCTAATTCTTTTTTGTTTTTGGGAGGCAGGGCGTTTGTTTACTTAATTTACCTCGCATCAACCAAACCAATTATTCTTTTCTCTACACGTACTATGTACATAGTGTATAGAGGAAGTATTATATTCCATCCAAAAATTCGATACCAAGATTTCACCAGAAATAATGTTTTAGGACCCCCTGAATCCAAAAAAAAAAAAAATAAAAAAAAATCATTTGCAGGAAAATGTCCGTGTGTGTCTGTGGACAGCATAGCTGTATATTAATAAAATGTATATATTGAATTTTCTGGGAATAGCATCTGAAGACAATTGTGGATCAATTTTACGGAATTTTCCATAACTGCTAAACCGTAACAGATTGACAAAAACTTACTGCACAAAAAATGTAGATCACGATAAAACACACACTTTATGTTATATACATTTTTTTCCTGAAGTTAATTGTTTTTTAGACATTCCTTGTTATTGGTTTCAGCTTTAAAAAAATTATACCTTTTTTCATACAAGAATTTGTCAACTCCTGTCCATACAAACAAGGGAACACCAGTCACATAGCAACCAGTTTTTGACCATTACTTTAACCTATGGTACTCCCTTATTTCGCTTCTACTTACAAGGAATCAAGTAATAAGACTATTTCTGCTAATTTTTTCTCGATTAGCCTGAAGTAAATACAAACATAAGCTTTTTAACAATAATTTGTTGCAGAGATGTAGAGAAAGTCAGGTGAATGGAACACATCAGATTTTTAGGGTAATGCAATACCTTCTCTGCCTGGTAAATATGTGGTAGAGAAAGTAAATAGTAGACATATTAAATATTCCCTGTCTTATGGCAGACTTCGAGGGCTCTGGTGGCACCATCAAAAGCCACATCGAATGTTGGGTGATGAAATTGCCGTATCGTCGTGAGGAAGTGCGTATGAATGCTCGATGTAATATAGCAGGTGTACGAGAAACGTACAATTGGTGACAATTGCGTTAGAGGTCAGGATATCAGCTCCCACGCGAACTTGGTTCCTTATGAACTAACTGGTTACACAACACGCTTCGTCATGTTACACAACACAATTCAAGGCCATTTCCGGCAATATCGCCACAGCGTTTGATTTGTATGGGAAAGTCCCTCCTGCTTTTAGCATGTTAATAAGGTTTCGCGAACATGGTCTATTCTTTAACTTCACCTTCTACGAAAAACAAGTTCTATGATTTTACTTGAATATAGAATAATACATTCAAATTATACATACCTGGCAATTTCAAAAGGCTTGTAATACTGTCAGTATCTCTGGATTTTACATGCATAAGTAAATCAATGTTAATAATACAGATCAGTTATCAATAGAGCCATTGATGAGAAATTACCTTGTAAATGACATTCCTGCTGACCCGTGGTTGTCTCGGTACGCTGTTGCCATATTTACTCGCTGTCCGTCTGCAGTTCCCACTGCTGGCTCTAAAATGACTTCTTTCCATGCATCTTCTATCAATAACTACCATTGGTGAGAAATTGCCTTGTAAATGACATTCTTGCTGACCTGTGACTGTCTCGGTACGCTGTTGCCATATTTATTCGCTGTCCGTCTGCAGTCCCACGTGTCCCACTGCTGCCTCTAAAATGCCTTCTTTCCATACATCTTCTATCAATAACTACCATTGTGAATGACATTTCTGCTGACCCGTGGTTGTCTCGGACGCTGTTGCCATATTTACTCGCTGTCCGTCTGCTGTCCTGCGTGTTCCAATGCTTCCTCTAAAATACCCTCTTTCCATGAATGTTCTATCAATAACTACCATTGATGAGAAATTAACTTGTGAATGACATTCCTGCTGTCTCGGTACGGTTGCCATATTTACTCTCTGTCTGTCTGCAGTGCCACGTGTTCCACTGCTTCCTTTAAAATGCCCATTTTCCATGCATTTTCTATCAATAACTACCATGGATGAGAAATTACCTTGTGAATGACATTCCTGCTGATCCGTGGTTGTCTCGGTACGCTGTTGCCATATTTACTCGCTGTCCGTCTGCAGCGCCTCATGTTCCCTACTTCCTCTAAAATTCCTTCTTTTCGTGCATTTCCCATCACACTTCTCTTATGTTGAACTATTTTTCCACATGTATTACCAGTTATATTCCTTTCAGCATTGAGTCCTTTACTTCACTAAACGCTAAAGTTGTATTATTTTGGCTAACGTAACCTCAACTCGTTTATCACACCTGTAAGAAGTTTAAAATAACAGTGTCACTTGTGATAGTTCTAGGATGAGAAAAAGAACAATGTCCGTGAGATATAATAGGTAAAACGTTAACTGTAAATGTAAATCCTTACGGAGTCACTGTGTATAATAACACAACCGAACTTTTCAAAGAATTAAATCAAGCGGATTAGTATACGCATGAAAATACGTAGGTATTTCCTCTGAACCCGTGGGTATTGTAACACCGATGAATTATCTCTCTGACGGTTATGCATTCTTACACGATGATTGGTCAGCAACCTGACTAACCCCTGTCAGCAAATAACACACCCCTGGAGTGACAATCACAAGGAAATTTCTCATCGACGGTATGACGTGATGGAGTAGGCGTGGTCTCTACAGCCCGTTTCGAAAAGTGTTACACTATCTAGCATTGCTCGCTGCCAAGCTTCGTTCAGTTCCTGCTAGTAGATAAAGCAGCGAACACTTCGAAAGTTTTCCATGTAAATGGTAGTTTGGGTTGGGAGGATTTTCCCCAAAATCTTGGTACCGCATCCTTGGAAGATGCTAAACCTAAATACCAAAGTATGGTATATTACGGACTTTTCTTTTTAAGGGTAGTTTTGAATGGGGGATTTTCTCCAAAATCTTCAAGTCGCATCCTTGGAAGACACTAAATTTAAATACCAAGTTTGGTATTTTACCGGCTTTTCATTTTTGATTCTCGTGTTCACAGACACACAAACACACACACACACACACATCCATGTCCGCCTGGGTAGTGTGCTGGTAGCGTGTCTGCTTCACATTCAACATATCGCAAATTCAAATCTCGCTTGGAGTGAGTTACCCGAATAAGGTTTTTTTTCTCGGGTTTTTCTCTTATCCTGAGAATGTCGGGTAACTTATAGCTCCATGGACCTGGAGAACATTTGAGCATCGTTTCACCAATTTCATTCATCATGGATATCACCAACCAGGTTAAAGGACGTTAAGCTACCAAAAAAAAAAAAAAAAGAAAGCACACACACACACACACACACATGGGTCCTATTTCTAAAAGTGTTTTTTTTTATACAGGGGACCCTAGAACGTGTATTTCCGGTGAGATGTTGGTATCGAATTTTTGGGTGGAATGCAGTATCTTATCTACCTATGTTACATATACATGTAGAGAAAGTAAACATTTTTACAACGTTTGAAAGTAGTTATTTGTACCTTTTCAGACATTTTAACTTTTATCCATTTTATGTAAACTTTGTGTAATTTAAATGCATAAAAGGTGACTTAAAATGAGAAAGATTGGTTTCAAAATGTGTATTTTATTCGTTCTGAAGTCCATGAAATGGATATTAGAGATACCACCCTCGATGGCTTCCAGCAGCACCATTACCGAAACGTAACCGCAAGTTCGTTCGTTTATTTTATTAATACAGTCTGTTTACAAGAGTGCAAGATGCAGCAGCTAGGACGGGATTTGATTCTGCGGCAGGCGTGGCACGGGTTTGGAGGGGGGGGTCTCTCTCTCTCAGATTATGTAATGGCGTGTTGTTGCTCCAGAGAATCTTTAAATAGGTCATCAGTGACTCACTCGCTGTGTGTGGAATTTAAAGATACAGCATCCAACTTTAGATGGTTCCTGGCTGGAAGGGCATTTCTGTCTTCTGCGACGTAACCTCTGCTCTTCCGATGTCTGCCGAGAATCTGCGATAGAAATAGGATATCTGCCTACTACATAAATACACTACACTATTTCACTTGAGACTGTAGAATATCTTCAAAACTAGCGTTGCAGAAAGAAGCGTTGGTCGATATAATGGGGAGAAATAAATGCTATTTATTGTGTTTTAATTAGAGAAGGTTTGGATGGTAGTTTTAGGGTCAAGGAACGTTTTCTAAATAGTAAACAACTTTTTTTTTTTTTTTACTTTGTTTCGTTATTCCTCGTCAGAAAATAAACAACCTTTGTTTAAACCATTTTCTTATACAGGGCTCGTTTACTGGTGTAGACAATTAAACATTGATGGAGTCCGCGCATACGAAATGCTTGTGCCAGTATTGGAAGAGACATGCTTTTATGGAAAATGCATTGAGGTAGAAGGGCATAATTTTAAACTTTTATTACACAAATGTACGATGCTTATTAAATAATACTGTACAACATCCGTGCAGTGGTGATACTCCGGGCATCTGCCTTTCATCATGTTTGTGTACACCAGTAAAAGAACCCTGAAATAACCTCTAAAGAACTCTTCATCCTGAATGAATTTTACATATAAAAAAATGTAGATCCATTAAAACAAGCAATTGATGTCATATACATTTTTTTTTCGTGGAGTTGGCCATTTTTGAGATACTCCTTGTTATTTTTTTTTTTTCTCTCTCTCTAACTTTAATGGTCATATCGAGGGTTTTGACTTCTGAAACTGAAGGTTCAGAACATTAGATTAATAAACTTTATATTACTAAACACACGCAAATTTGCTCTCACATTCATACTTCCAGACTCTATGGGGGATAGGGAATAATTCTCGTTAAAGAAAAATTCCCCGCCCCAGCCGGAAATCAAACCGGGAACCTCCGGATTCCTTGTTATTGGTTTCAGTTTTAAAATAATTAAACTTTTCACATGCGTGAATTTGTCAACTCCTGGCAATGCAGAGCAATGTTTTCAATCACAAAGTATTCGGCTTTTAAAAGATTTGACTATCGTTTTAGCCTAGTGTATTTCCTCATGTCCCTTCTACTTACAAGGAAGCAAGTAATAAGGCCATTTCTGCTAATGTTTATCTCAATAAGCATGAAGTAGATAGAAGAATAAACATTTCAACAATAATTTGTTACAGAGATATAGAGAACGTCATGTGAATGAAACATAACAGATTTGTTGTATCTGTATCTTAGGGAAAATGTTTAAGAACTGGTTGTTATATGCTGGCCAAATGGTAGTCACAGAAACAACTAAACATCGAGAGGACTTTAAAGGAAAACAAACGTGATGAACAGTTTGAACCATTAATAGTCTCTTGGAAATGTCTTATGCAATAAGCAAATTATTTGAAATAAATTGTGTGTTTTAGGGAGAATGGTATATCGCTTAACCTAACGTTTACAGTTATTCAAAATTCCTTCATAATGAAGAGTGTTCAACGGCTATTTAAAATAAAGTCAAGCTATCCATTTCATTTGTCGTGTAAATATCTTGAATATACTGTATTTTACTGAAAATCATCAGATAATGTTTGAGAAAATATAAAATTTCGAAATATTTTCTGAGTAACGGGTAGTTTGGTGTGAGGTTTTTCTTCAAACCTCTTCATGTTGTGTCCTTAGCAAATTTGAATTTATTTAACTGACGGTTAGTTTGAGTTATACTGTTTAAACACACATCTTTTTCTAAATATGCCTCAAAACATATATTTCCGGCATAATCTCGTGATAGAATTTATTCTTTAAATGGTTTCATTTATAAAAGCCATATCAGGGACTTTTGCTTTTAGAAACAACTTGACTGTAGGTTATCTAATATTGGGGTTTTTATCATACTATTTTCTTCAAACACACACAGATTCACACACATTCACTCGAGATTGTGATATATATATCTTTGTGCTTTATTAGTTTTTATTAATATTTATATCATTATTGATATTTATTTTCAGCATATACTTTATTATAAACAATATAATTTATTTTATCGAAGGAGAGTTAATTAGATTAAGATCTTCTATTGTTATAACCTTATTATTGGATTGGATATCTTTATTATTTATAAGTTTTGTAATATTAATTTCTTCTTTGGGGGATAGGGAATGACTTTGATTAAAGAAAAATTCCCCGCTCTAGCCGGGAATCGAATCCAGGACCTCCGGGTGAGAAGTCAGCTCGCTGATCAAACTATACCTAGTAGGGAAATTAAACAGCTTGTGTTTCCCATATAAATACGTATTCTAGTGTCTAAAACTCCTCGAGGTGGAAGCAGATAGTGTTGTCACTTGAACCACAGGTTGTGAACCGCTGGCGAAGAGTTACGTTAATAGCATTTTACATTGAGCATGAAACTGCGTGGTATTCAATTACAGTTTTCTACCCAAGGGCAAACCACAAGCCCGGCCTTTTCCGCTTTTCTCTTCGTCTCCGCATATGAGAGTGGTTTCTTTCTGTACCTCAAACCTTCTCACCCATTTTGTTTTTCTTCCACTTCATCCCTCAAGCAGTTGTTTTATTCTTCAACGTTCCAACCAGCTCATTTTCCTTCACCTGATGCTTTTTACTTTCTCTAGCCCCGTATGTACAATGTACATAGGGATAGAGAAGTATTGTATTCCACCCAAAAATTCGATACCGAGATTTCACCGGAAATACATGTTTTAGGACCCCCTGTATCCATAAAAAGCATTTTCAGAAAAAGATCCGTGTCTGTGTGTGTGTGTGTGTGAACGCGATAACTCAAAAACGAAAAGTCGGTAAAATATCAAACTTGGTATTTAAGTTTAGTATCTTTCAGGGATGCGACACGAAGATTTTGAGAAATATTCCCCCAACCCCAACTGCCCTCTACATAGAACTTTTTTCGAAAATTTTAATTTTCTCAAAAATGGTTCTAACGATTTTGATTAAAATTTCGTATATTAAAGATATTTACCTGATAAATAAAATGTATATCTTGAATTTTCTGGGAATAGCCTCTGAAGAGTACTTTATTATGAATGAATTTTACAGAATTTTGAATAGCTGCTAAACCGCAAGAGATGGACAAAAACTTACTGCACAAAAAATGTTGAGCACGTTAAAACACACAAATTATGTTATATACATGATTTTCGTGGAGTTTCTCGTTTTTGAGACATTCCTTGTTTTTGGTTTCTGCATTGAAACATTTATACTTTTCTCATACAGGAATTAGTCAACTGCTGTCCATACAAACAAAGGAACTTCAGTCACATAGCAACCAGTTTTTGACTATCACTTTAACCTATGGTACTCTCTTATTTCGCTTCTACTTACAAGGAAGCAAGTAATAAGACTATTTCTGCCTTTTTTTTTTTTTTTTTTTCCTGATTAGCATGAAGTAAATAGAAGTATAAGTTTTTTAAGAATAATTCGTTGCAGAGATGTAGAGAAAGTAATGTGAATGGTACACATCAGATTTTTAAGCATTGTTTTTCCTTCAACTGTTTTAAAGCAGGTTATATTATTTGACATTTCACACAGGTCATTCTCCTCCATATTCTACATTTCAAAAGCTTCCAATTGTGTTCACTTCGTTGCAACGATAAACTTCCCGCATTTACCTCACTCTTCTGAATTTATTTCCCAATGGGTTCATAAACTATAAGAGCTTCCTTTTCATTTAAGGCCTCCTTTGGCATATGCAGTATTAAAAATGGATATAATGTCTTAACTCACCAAAATATTAAATGTATTTGCAGGACGAATAAAACACACCAGTAGCGCCGTATTTCTCGTGTGCAGATAACTCTTCGTGCATTATAAAACTGCAGAGCTCCACTGGGTAAGTCTGATCATACGCCGGTCAGTGGCGTTAGCGAGAGCGACCTTCATGCTTCTCCTCTTCCATTTCAACGGTGAAGGAATCGTGCTCATTGAGAGGCTTGTACTAGAGTCCGTGATGGTATGCAAAAACTATGTAAACACACGAAGAAAGATAACATGAGTTCCACTTCAAATACAGAGCCTTTATTACTTTCCCTATACGTTCTAGTATATAGAGAAGGTATTGCGTTGCATCCAAAAATTCGATACCGAGATTTCACCGGAAATACATGTTTTTGGGACCCCCTGAATAAAAAAAAACATTTTTAGTAAAATGTCCGTGTGCGTGTGTGTGTTTGTGTGACTGTGTATGTGTGTCTGTGCGCAGCATAGCTCCAAAAGAAGAGTTCGTATCTTCCAAGGATGCAACACGAAGATTTTCAAGAAAATCCCCCTACATCCAACTACCCTTTACACGGAATAAATTTAGAAACGTTTGATTTTCTCAAAAATGGATGTAACGATTTTGATTAAAATCTTTCATATTCAAGGTATTTACAGAGCAAATAAAATGTATATCTTGAATTTTCTTGGATTAGCCTCTGAAGCCCTCTTTATTCTGGATGATTTTTTTTCTGAATTTTGGATAGCTGGTAAACTTTAAGAGATAGACAAAAAATAACAATTTTGTAGTGTTAATCGTTTCCGAGATTCTTGTTATTGGTTTTAATTTTAAACAACTTAACCTTTTCTCATTTCGTTTCATATCTCTTCTGTTTTACTCCTGGACAATCAAAGAGAGCCGGATGCCAATTGTTTCACATAATGATAGCTTTTAAACGATTTGACAATCGCTTTAGCGTAGTGTATTCGCTAATTTTTTCTTCTACTTACAAGGAAACAAGTAATAAGGCAGTGTAGATAAAAGAGTAATCTTTTGTAAGAATATTTGTTTGGATAAAATACAGACCACGTCATGTGAATTGAATACATGGGATTTAACGTGTTGAAAAGTGATTATCGGAGTGTGGCTAGATAGTGGTAAAGTTATCTGAGAATATTTTCCTGGTGTGAACCGCCCATAAAATTCCTGTAGTTGTTCTGCATGAGGAAAACCACGAATTAGCCTTAATCAATAGCTGCGGGGAATACCATGGTGACCTCGAGTCTCGACACGCCTTGCAAGCAAGCAGAAGGGTTGCTCTAAAAGTGTGGAAGGCTCCTTCAGGACCTTCCTTGAGGCACAGCATGTTGAGAACGTGGCAAAGTGTCAAGAAGGTAAAAATACCAACTGTGTCCATCTCATTCAGGTATTCCTACTGCGCACGTCAAGGGTGTCTCTGCTTCGTGTAGGCACCAGCTGGTTGCCTCAACTAACCTCTTGAGACAAGTTTTTGAATTAGAAAAATAATATTAAGTGCTCTTGTTAAGACGAGCAAACCGATGCCATAGGTCTTGCACAAAAAACATGTTTACGTCCTCCACCCTTACTATGTACATAATGTACAGAGAAGGTATTGTATTGCACCCAAAATTCGATACCGAGATTTCACTGAAAATACATGTTTGAGTCCACCTGAATTAAAAAAAAATCTGACATGTTCCAATCACATGACTTACTCTACATCTCTGCAACAAATTATTGTTAAAAAGTTTATGCCTCTATTTATTTCATACTAATCGAGAAAAAAATTAGCAGAAATATTCTTATTACTTGCTTCCTTGTAAGTAGAAGCGAAATAAAGGAGTACATAAGATAAAGTGATAGTCAAAAGATGGTTGCTATATGACTGATGTTCCTTTGTATAGACAGGAGTTCACAAATTCCTGTATAGATTAAGTATGTTTTTTAAAGCTGAAACCAAAAACAAGAAATAGATATTCCTTTGAAAATTTTATTCTTTTCTCATACAGGAATTTGTCAACTCGTGTCCATACAAACAAAGGAACTTCAGTCACATAGCAACCAGATTTTGAAACCAATGGTACTCCCTTATTTCGCTTCTACTTACAAGGAAGCAAGTAATAAGACATATTTATGCTAATTTTTTTCTCGATTAGCATGAAGTAAATAAGAAGTATAAGCTTTTTAACAATAATCAGTTACAGAAATGTAGAGAAAGTCATATGAATGGAACACATCAGATTTTAATGTCTTTAAGTGTACCATTACATCATGATTTGCTGTGCTTGAATGTGAGCGTTAGGCAAAAGTTGCTGGAACCCAGAGCTTCTGTTGGTTCGTCAGTCAGTAATAGTGTTACAAAATTCGATAAACACTCGCTATGTTCCAACCGCTGACATTTTTAGTTTTCCATGTCTATTTTGAGGACACCCAGAAAGATGCAGCAGAGCGTGAAGATGACACGCTACATCACACGCAGACTGCGCAGTTACTGGAAACACCAGTTATATCATTCGTATCCCTTACAGGAATGACATCTGAATCATTCTCTTCGTCTCCACGCTCTAGGATAATACTTCTATTATCAAAACTCTCTCCTTGGAGTGCAATCCTATCTCATCTCTCACCCAAAGATGTCTTACTTCATGCTAAGTGAGAAAAAATTAGCAGAAATAGTCTTATTACTTGCTTTCTTGTAAGTAGAAGCGAAAAAAGGGAGTACCATAGGTTAAAGTGACAGTCAAAAGCTGGTTGTTATGTGACTGAAGTTCCTTTGTTTGTATGGACAGCAGTTGATAAATTCCTGAATGAGAAAAGTATAAGTTTTTCATAGCAGAAACCCAAAACAAAGCACGTCTCAAAAGCGATGAACTCCATGAAAAAAATGTATATAACATAAATTGTGTGTTTTAACGTGTTCTACATTTTTTGTGGAGTAAGTTTTTGTCCATCTCTTACGGTTTACCAGTTACACAAAATTCCGTAAAATTCATCCAGAATAAAGTAGGCTTCAGAGGCTATTCCCAGAAAATTCAAGATATACATGTTATTTTCAGGTATATATCTTTAATATACGATATTTTAATCAAAATCGTTACAGCAATTTTTTAGAAAATCAAAATTTTCGAAAATTTTTCCATGTGAAGGGTAGTTGGAGTGCGGGGATTTTCTTGAAAAACTTTGTATCGCATCCTTGGAAGATACGGAACTAAATACCAAGTTTGGTATTTAACGGTCTTTTCATTTTTGAGCTATGCTGCCCACAGGCGCACACACAGACAGACAGACACACACACACACACACACACACACACACGGACATGTTTCTAAAAATGCTTTTTTTTGGATTCAGGTGGTCTCTAAATATATATTTGCGGTGAAATCTCGGTATCGAATTTTTGGGTACAATACAATACCTTCTCTATACACTATGTACATAGTACGTATAGGGAAAGTAAAAAAAATTGTGTATTTTGACGAGATCTACATTTTTTGTGTAGTAAGTTTTTGTCAATCTCTTATGGTTTAGCAGTTAAGCAAAATTCATCCAGAATAAAGTGGTCCTCAGAGGCTATTCCCAGAAAATTCAAGGTATATGTGTTATTGGGGATGTAAATATCTTTAATGTGCGGAATTTTAATTAAAATCTTTATAGCTATTGTTGAGAAAATCAAACTTTTAGAAACATTTTACATGTGAAGGGTAGTTTGTGGAGCAGGTTTTCTTAAAAAGCTTCGTGTCGCATCCTTGGGAGATACCACGTGGCTTATTAGACTACTATTTGCTTATGGGAAATTAGAACATCTCACTCACAATTAATAGTCTATTTAAGCCACTGGAATTGTGTTCATTTGAGTAATCTTCCTTAACTTCAATGGTCATTTCGTATTACTTAGATTCTTTAAATTGGGTTTAAATAGTTTTATTTTCTCAATCACACACACACATTCACTCTCACATGCATAATTCCAGACTCTGTGGGAATAGGGAATACTTCTGCTTAAAGAAAACTTCCCCGCCCCAGCCGGAAATCGAATCCGGGACCTCCAGGTGAGAAGTCAGTTCGCTGACCACTCGGCCGCGGAGAGAGTCAAAATCCAATTATAGTATAACTATTAAATCTTTGTTTTCCTTGTTGGATATCCCTCAGCAAGAACAAGCTTGAAAAATCTGATGTGTACCATTCACATGACTTTCTCTATATCCCTGCAACACATTATTCTTAAACAGCTTATACTTCTATTTACTTTATGCTAATCAGAAAAAATTAGCACAAACAGTCTTGTTACTTGCTTCCTTGTAAGTAGAAGCTAAATAAGGGACTACCATAGGTTAAAGTGATGGTCAAAAGCTGGTTGCTATGTCAATGAAGTTCCTTTGTTTGTATGGACAGCAGTTGACAAATTCCTGTATGAGAAATGTATGTTATTCATAGCAGAAACCAAAAATAAGGAATGTCTCAGAAACGACGAACTCCACGAAAAAAATGTATATAACATAAATTGTGTGTATTAATGTGCTCTACATTTTTTGTGGAGTTAAGTTTTTGTCCATCTCTTACGGTTTAGCAGTTATTCAAAATTCAGTAAAATTCATCCAGAATAAACTACTCTTCAGAGGCTATTCCCAGAAAATTCAAGATATACATTTTATTTGACAGGTAAATATCTTTAATATACGAAATTGTAATCAAAATCGTTAGAGCCATTTTTGAGAAAATAAAAATTTTCGAAAAAAGTTCCATGTAAAGGGTGATGGAGGGATTTTTCTCAACATCTTCGTGTCGCATCCCTGGAAGATACTAAACTTAAATACCAAGTTTGGTATTTTACCTATTTTTCGTTTTTGAGTTATCGTGTTCACAGACACACGGACACATACACACACGGACCTTTTTCTGAAAATGCTTTTTATGGATACAGGGGGTCCTAAAACATGTATTTCCGGTGAAATCTCGGTATCGAATTTTTGGGTGGAGTGCAATACCTTCTCTATACACTATGTACGTAGTGGGTATAGAGAAAGTAAAAATGCTTAAATTAACACTTATATACCTTCTCTATACACTATGTACATAGTGCGTATAGAGAAAGTAAAAATGCTTAAATTAACACTTATATGTCACCCTAGGGGAAAATCAATTTTGGTTATTAACATCAGATAGAACTAACAAAATACTCCCTATTGATAACATGCACCGAAATTATAACATATGTTTTTAAAATCAGATCAGGTATATAAGATAGGTGTTAGTGGCTTGGAAACACATTGGTCTTTCCCCGCGGAGACCTTCAGAAGTTCCACTCTATGGCGCATTTACGTCAACACGGATTAAATCTCATCTGATCATAAATGCTAGAAAGGAAAAACAGCTTGTGCTTGAGCGCTTATGATGCTATGAATCATACAGATACTACCACACGCGAACCAAATGCTGCAGTGTGAACAAGTATAACTGCTGTACGGATGTATTTCACCTGTGGACATAACACAAACCATTGACATTCTTATAAATTGCCAGTAACAGTCTGAAACAGAAATAAATATAAATATGTTTACTTTCTCAAGCCCGTATGTACAATGTACATGGTGGATAGAAAAGGTATTGTATTCCACCCAAAAATTCGATACCGAGATTTCACCGCAAATATATGTTTTGAGGTCCACTGAGTCCGAAAAAATCGTATGTGTTCCATTCACATGACTTTCTCTACAATAAATTACTATTAAAAAGCTTATTCTTCTATTTACTCTATGCTAATCGAGAAAAAATTAGCAGAAAGGGTCTTATTATTTGCTTCCGTGTAAGTAGAAGGGAAATAAGGGAGTACCATAGGTTAAAGTGATGGTTAAATCTATTAAAAGCTGGTTGCTAGGTGTTCTGACTGTTTGGACAGAAGTTGGCAAATTCCTGTATGAGAGAAGTATACGTTTTTTAAAGCTGAAGCCAATAACAAGGAATATCTCAAAAACGATCAACTCCATGTTATATAATGTATATAACATAAATTGTATGTTTTAACGATCTCCACATTTTTTGTGGTAAGTTTTTTTTCTGTCGCTTATGGCTTACCAGTTATTAAAATTCCGCAAAATTCATCCAGAATAAACATCTCTTTAGAGGCTATTCCCAGAAAATTGAAAATATATATTTTATTTGTCATGCAAATGTCTTAAATATAAGAGATTTTAATAAAAATCGTTAGGGCCATTTTTGAGAAAATCTACATTTTCAAAGTGTTTTCCACGTAACGATTTTGATTAAAATGCCGTATATTAAACATATTCACATCACAAATAAAATGTATATTTTGGATTTTTAAAAATCTGATGTGTACCGTCCACGTGGTTTTCTCTGCTTGTTCCATAAAGAATTCTAACAAAAGATTATTTATTTTATCTACATCATGCTAATCGAGATAAACAGCAAAAGAAATGGTCTTATCAGTTGCTTCCTAGTAAGTAGAAGGGAAATACGCTAAGCTAAAGCAATCTTTTGTGGTGTAGTGGTTACCATGTTAGTCTCTAAATCCCAAAATTGCAGGTCCAAACCTGGCGGAGGGTAATGCATTTTTTTCGTACACAAAAATCCTTAGAATGCTTACTTCGGAGGAGAAGTAAAGCCCGCATAATGTTAATTTGCACATACTCCATACCTTGAAAGAAGAAGTTCCTGTGTAAAATTCCGCCATTTCGCATCGACAAGCCGTGATTTTGTTCTACAATGTAATCTGTGGGCGACAAGCTGATTCCTCGTCACCATGGCGCATAGCGACGCACTCATGAACTAGATATTCAAATCCGATGGTAGAAACATCGTAACGATGCCCTATGCTCTATTTAGGAGTTGCAGGAAATAAATACCTAAAGCAATCTTTTAAAAGTTAGTCGCTTAGTGAGACAATTGCAATTGGGTTCTCTTTGCATGGTCAGAAGTAAAACAAAAGAAACAAGAAACGAAAGATGACTCCTCGTTTGAGAAAAGTTTAAGAAGTTTAAAATTGAAGCCAGTCGACTCTCTTTGTTTGCTTCACATATTTGGAATTTTCTCGCTAAAAAGCCTTCTACAGTAAATGCTTCACGAGCAGGAGTTCCATCTTGCAGAAAATGAATTTATTTATCGTGTTGCGTAACATTAACATATATGCATACTTTTGTACATAGTTTAGCCATTTCTATATATTTGTGTATGCGAACATTATTTTCTAACACGGTAAAAGTTTGTAGAAATATCTCGGCTAGTATAAAATATCTCCCCATATGAGTACACATACCCCATTGCCTAGGTATGTGTATCGAAAATCCACAGATTTGCAGGGTCGTACTCTCTGCAGAAACATCCGAGATAAGAGCGTTAAATGAATTATTTTATAAGAGTAGAATTTGTCCATTTATAAGGGTGAGACATTCATAAGGCGCTGATCCCATCGTGTTTTTTTTTAGTGTAACGTCCTTTAACATTGTAGGTCATATCGGATAATGAAAGAAATCTGCTAAATGATGATCAGGTGAGCCTGGGATCCATAGAGCTTAAAATTACTCCACGTTTGTCTTCTTAGGATTTCGGAAAATAACTTCGGGACCTCTTGAATGTGACTCAGTCGCACTACCACCACATTGCAGAGGCGGGCAATGGAATTTTACACCCAGATCCAATAAGCTAATTCTCTCTTCTTTAGCAGCTCCCTTCCCTTATTTATGAAGCTATTTTGTTTATTCTCTTACCTGTTGTTGTCTTTATTTTCGTGTTTTGTCATTACCCTATTTAATGTTACACGTACACTAATGCATATTTGCAGAGATACAAACACCCCAATGGCCATACCGGAAGTCAAACCATCGGACCTCTACATGATGGAACCCACAGCCGAACACTAGCGACCATTTATTTTACTCCGAACTATTAGGCATACTTAACGAGCATGTCGCTCAGTTGATAAGGGGGTTTGATCCCCGGCGTCCGCACACACTGACCCTTGGACTTTTCATGGTTTCCTCGGGTCGGCAGGCGAACGCTGGGATTGTTCATCTTCTATCCCGACTTTCCTGTCCATTTCCTGTATTCATCACTTCCTTGTCACTGTTTCAGGCTTGAAGGACCAGGTGAAAGGGTTTGGCAAGTTATGGCTGGGCGGTGATTGTGGGCTCTTTGAATGTTTCATCCATGGCGTTGTTAGGGATGACTGTAAGGAACCGCATTTGGATGCTTTCGGGCGGGCGCCCTTTCAGGAGACCCTCGGAGGCTCGGGGTTTATGGGTAGAGCTCATAGAGCGTCGGGTGCGTTCTATCTGGAAACGTTAAGGACTCTGTCCTGAATGAGCCCGTCTTCATCCTGATCTGGTCGCCTTCGGGTCCCTTCCCTCATTCCCCTCCCAGGGGTTATCTAAGTCACAAAGAGTCACAAAACCTATGTACGGGCTCTGTGCTAGTGACTGTGAGCTCGTATCTGGTACAAATAAAATTTAACAATGAACATAAATAATTTATGGATTGTATCAGCATACGGATGGTGTTACTAATTTGAACGACATTAAAAGCATTTAAGTATCCAATCAATTCAAATTCCATCGCGTTTCATTAAGTCGGTATTCATTTGGCCATCTCTACAGTGGTTTCTTGATCGAGGAATTTATATTTTGTCAATAGTGTACATACATGGTAGCGAGGTTCAACTCATCCCCCATAGATGACACTATAGGACGAAATCACGACATGCGGACCTGAAACATAGCGAATTTAACCCAGGAACCTTTTCTTTCAAGATATGAGGGTTTTTTTACGTGCAAATGAACATTACAGGGGACCAATGACTTTACTTCCCTTCCGAGGGAAGCTATTCTAAGGGTTTTTACATATTATTTTCAAGTCGAAGTAGAAAAAAGCTATGCAAGTGTCGAAATGAAACAAATCCCTATCTTGTATAGTATAGGAAACCATCAGAATTGCAAAGCTGCTACATTGTATCAGAATTGTGTTTGCAATATGGTGCCCTTGCACACTTTGGCAGCTCTAGGTGTCGAATGAATGTGTGGCATCCTAGGTGTTCATGTGGTACCGTCCAAGATTTTGGCGAATTTCTGGACTCAGAGAAGCTGCCGCATTGGCAGCATTGTGATGGGTTTGCCAACATAACAGACACCGTCCACCGGCTGCAAATCTGGAGCACTAGCGCGATACTTGCAGTGTACTTTAAAAGTACCAGAGCCGTCTCTTCGTTACAAGCTGTGTCACTTGATTACAATCATTGCAAATTTACAGCCATGTCCTAACGTACAGTCAAACACAAAATGAATTATAAATTACTATTTTACCCACAGCCGAGCGAGGTAGTACTGCGGTAACGAGTAGAATTGGGCAGAAAATAAAGCAAAGTAATGGAGACTGACTACAGCGACTTTCAAATGGGATGAGGTTTGTCTTTGAGTGCCACCAGGACGGCAGCCAATCGGAGTGCTGCTGTGTAGACATATTCGTAGCAGAGCAGAATGTTAGCTCAAATAGTTTTCATATTACACATAAATAAACATTATGTCTCCAAGCAGATTTGCGAGTGAGAGGGAAATATGAAAAAAGTGGGGGTAGCGACCTGGCAACGCAGAGCACGATAAAACATCTCATTCGCTGCAGAGTAGAACTCTTCTTGAAAGAAAAAACAAAAAAAAAAAAAAAAAAACTCTAGTTACCCATCAGCGATTACAAAAGTAACTAGTAACGAATACAATCATTGAAAGATACTAAATTGAAATACTAGATAAGTTAGATATCTTAACAACTTTTCATTCATGAGTTATCGTGTTCACAGGAGCACATGGATACATACACACACGAACTTTATTCTAAAATTCTGATGTGTTCTATTCACGTGATTTTCTGTACATCTCTGTAATAGATTATTGTTCAAAAGCTTATTCTTCTGCTTAGTTCATGATAATCGAGATAAACATTAGCAGAAATTGATCTTATTACTTGGTTCCTTGTAAGTAAAAGGGGAAAACATCTAATGTATTCCATTCACGTGATGTGCTCTAACTGTTCGTGAAACAAACCTTTTATTCAAAACATTAATCTGTTATCTACATGGTGCTAATTAAGATAAACATAGGCAATATTAATCTTATTACTAGCTTCCTTGTAAATAAAAGTGAAATAAAGGAATGCACAGGCTAAAGCGAAAAATCAAGACCTTTAAAATTCGGTCCCTTTGTGAAACAATTGAAATTCCATTCTCTTTTCTTGCCAGGAGTAAACAAAGAGAAACGAGAAGAAAGATGCTTTCCCTTTCGAGAAAAGTCTAGTGTCTTAAAATCACCATCAATTCGGAATATCTCGAAAACAGTTAATTGCAATAAAAAATGTATATAACATTAATTGTGTGCTTTAATGAGGTCTATATTTTTTGTGTAATAAGTTTTTGTATGGCCTTAGCGCGGTGGTAGCGCAGCTGCTTACCAAGCGGGAGACCTGGGTTCGATCCCCAGTACCAGCGTGGGGATTTTTCCCCCGCTGGGAGACCTGGCACGGGGGGGCACTCGGCCTCGTAAGGTCCCTGGGCGGCCAATTGAGGAGCTACTTGATGAAGTAGCGGTTCCAGGTCATGAGGACCGTATTAACCGACCGGGGGGACTCGAGGCGTTGACCACGTCTCACCCTCCAATACTGCACCCCATCCATGACGTCTGTAGTGGACCGAGATGGGGGATGCAGCGGCCGGGCGGTAGGCCAAGGTTCCTCGTGAGATGTCGTACCATGGTTATATAAAAGTCAACCAGAATGAAGAGGTCTTCAGAGGCTGTTCCCAGAAAATTCAATATATACCTAAATTTCTTTTGTCATAAAAATATCTTAAACATAAAGTATTTTAATCAAAATAGTTACAGCCAGTTTTGAGAAAATCAAAATTTTCAAAAAATATTCCATGTAAAGGGTAGTTGGAGGTAGAAGCTTTTCTTGAAAACCTTCGTGTCACATCCTTGGAAGATACCAAACTTAAAAACCAAGTTTGGTATTTAACGGTATTTTCGTTTTTAGAGCTGTGCTGTACACAGACACACACAGATGTTTTACTAAAAATGCTCCTTTGGTGTATTCAGGGGGACCCAAAACATGTATTTCCGGTGAAATCTCGGCATCGAATTTTTGGATACATTACAATACCTCCTCTATACACTATGTACACAGTACGTGTAGAGAAAGTAAAACGTATTTTTAAAAAAAAGGCCCGTGTGTGCATTTGTCGTCTGTGTAGGTAGCAAAACAAAAACGAAAAGTCCGTTAAATACCAAACTTGATATTCCGCATCTTCCATGGATGCGACACCAAGATTTTCAAGAAAATCCCCCCCACCTCCAACTACCTTTTACATGGTAAAAACTTCGAAAATTTTGGTTTTCTCAAAAATGGCTACAACAATTTTGATTAAAATCACGTATATTTAAGATATTTACATTACAAATAAAATATATATCTTGAATTTTCTGGAAATAGCCTGTGTAGGCCTCTTTATTCTGCATGAATGTTTCTGAATTTTGCATAACTGGTAAACCGTAAGAGATAGACAAAAACTTTCTTCACAAGAAATGTAGATCTGGTTAAAACGCACAGTTTGTTCCATATACATTCTGTCGTGAAGTTGGTCATTTTTTAGATATTCCTTTAAAAAACTTATACTTTTCTCATACAGGAATTTGTCAACTCCTGTCCATACAAAGGAACTTCAGTCACATAGCAACCAGCTTTTGACTATCACTTTAACCTATGTACTCCCTTATTTCACTTCTACTTATAAGGAAGCAAGTAATAAGACTATTTCTGTTAATTTTTTCTCAATTAGCATGAAGTAAATAGAAGCATAAGCTTTTTAACAATAATTTGTTGCAGAGATGTAGAGAAAGACATGTGAATGGAAAATATCATATGGGAATGTGTCAACTCCTGGCCACGCAAAGAATCGGATTTCGATCCCATAGCAACCGCATTTTATAACATTTGACTGTCAGTTTACTAGCACATTCCCTGTTTTCCTTCTACTTAAATGAACTAATTAATAATACCGTTTCTGCTGGTGTTTATCACGATTAGCACGAAATAGAATAAATTATTAACAAGAATTTGTTATAGAGATGTAGAGAAAGTAATGTGAATGTAACACATCGTATTTTTAAAACTGTTTTAGTAACAAATACTGCGATAGATTTAGAAGCGCAGAGATGCTTGGTGATTATATAGTCGGTCTACATTCTCTGCTCTTCTTCAACATTAATTTACATAAAACTAATGGAAGCTTTAATTAGTCTTGTTATCCTGTTACATAATGTTGACCATCTGTTGATTCACTAATGTGACAGAAATGGAGTCAATGTTGATAATAACACTTCATTAAACGTAATGGATCCGCCTGGAAACAGGAGTCCAACTCCTTGCGGCTAACTTGTGCTTCGTTCCGAACGACCTGACTCCAAGAGTTCTTTAATTAATTCTACAAAATGATCAGATAAAACATATTATATAACGTTAGCTTAATGGTTCTGCTGACAGTGAAAGTCTCGTAGAAAACCTGATTCTACCAGCATTGGTAATCAATGTTAATTTAAAATTGCAAATGCAACAGAGGAAGCAAACATCGAGTTGATAATTGCCATTGGTTTATGGTAATGAACTGCACTGATGCAAACTTCTTCATAGCCAAGGGTTTTAAAACTCGCTTAGCTCTGCAAACTTTACAGCAGCGATTGGGAGCTCTGTGACCGTGTGACGTCATTTCACCCAGCAGTATTTCTCTGTTCTCAAAAGCAAACATTCTCATGGGACAGATAAAAAATGCCATAAAAAGGCAAAATAGGCAAAACAGGATTTCCCCTATCGATATCACATTTTTATCTTACTTTCACCCATTAAAAAATGCATTTTGGCTAACATCTGAGTTCTATTTATAACAACTATCTGATGTGTTCCATTCACATGACTTTCTCTACATCTCTGCAACAATTTCTTCTATTTACTTCATGCTAATCCAGACAAAATTAGTAAAAATAGTCTCATTACTTGTTTTCTTGTCAGTAGAAGGAAAATAAGGGAGTACCATAGGTTAAACCGATAGTCAAAAGCTGGTTGCTATGTGACTGAAGTTCCTTTGTTTGTATGGACAGGAGTTGACAAATTCCTGTATGAGAAAAGTAAGTTATTTAAAGCTGAAACCAGTAACAAGGAGTATCTCAACTCCACGAAAAAAATATATATGACATAAATTGTGTGTTTTATCGTGATCTAGATTTTCTGTGTAATAAGTTGTTGTCTATCTCTTACGGTTTACCAGTTATGCAAAATTCAATAAAAATCATCCAGCATAAAGAAGTCTTTAGAGGCTAGTCCCAGAAAATTCAAGATATACATTTTAACTTGCATGAAATTATTTTAAAAAGATTTTAATCAAAATCGTTAGGGCCATTTTTGAGAATATAAAATTTTCGAAATTTTTCCCATGTAAAAAGTAGTTTGGGTGGGGAGATTTTCTCGAAAATCTTCGTGTCGCATCCTTGGAAGATACCAATTTTAAATACCAAGTTTGATAATTAACGGTGTTTTCGTTTTTGTGCTATGCTGCCCACGGACACACATACACGCACACACACACACACGACACTTTTTTCAAAAATGTTTTTTTTTTTATTCAGGGGGACCAACATGTATTTCCGGTGAAATCTCGGTATTGAATTTTTGGGTGGAATACAATAGCTTCTCTATACATTACGTACATAGTACGTGTAGAGAAAGTAAAAAGGCAAAATATATTTTACGTAGAAATTGCAATATATCAGTATAACCTAAATGTTAACTTCGTTGCAAATTGTATTTTCGAAACACTTAGGCAAATAGTTTTTCCTGAGTTTTTTCGCTTGGAACAGATTCTCCTGTATATTTTTGCAAAATCTTCCCGTATTTTTACAAAATTTGAATAGTGAATAGCAAGCATACATGGAAAGAATCTGGAAAGGAGAAAAAAAAAAAACTTAAAATGCAAAATTGCAAATAAATAAGAAATACATATTGCTTAAAATGCCATAAAAAGGCAAAATAGAATTTGACCTTAACATATCACATTTATGGAACTGTTGATTTACTTTCACACAATAAATAAAGCATTTTGTCTAACTTCTGGGCTCCACTTATAAAATTTAGAGAAAATACAAAGTTGTGATATACAAAATTTGGTCACCCCTGGATGGTCTATCAGCTACCAGCTAATGGACACAACCTTGTGCCAGGTCATGACAGCATCGCTGACTCTGTAGTGTCACTAAGTAATGTGTTGTCATTTGTTTAGCATAAACATAAAATCATTGTGCATATATTCGTCACCTGATTTTTCCTCCATTCGAGCTCACGGCCAAGATAAATTCTTTCTTGCAGATTCAAGCAACTGAATTAGCAACTTCTCTTTCTTGTATGCCAGAATTAGAACCCAAGTGTGTCAATTCTGTAAGGTACACAACTCCCAATACCACGTAGCATATTTGTAGTGGCTTACTCACGTGTGAGAGAATAGATTTTAAAGCTTACATTCACAAGTTTTGATCGCAGTTTGGGTGAAGTAGTGCAAGGATATGGCAAAAAAAAATCTGAAGTGTTCCATTCGCATGACTTTCGCTACATCTCTGCATCAAATTATTGTTAAAACGCTTAAGCTTCTATTTACTTAATGCCAATCGAGAAACAATTAGCAGAAATAGACTTATTACTTGCTTCCTTGTAAGCAGAAGCGAAATAAGGGACTACCATAGGTTAAAGTGATATTCAAAAGCTGCTTGCTATGTGACTGAAGTTCCTTTGTATGGACAGGAGTTGGCAAATTCCTGCATGAGAAAAGTATACGTTTTTTAAAGCTAAAACCAAAAACAAGGAATATGTAAAAATCGATCAACTGCACGAAAAAAAAATGTATGCAACATAAATCGTGTGATTTAACGTGATCTACATTTCTTGTGTAGTAAGTTTTTGTCTATCTCTTATGGTTTACCAGTTACGCAAAATTCAGCAAAATTCATCCGGAATAAAGAGGTCTTGAGAGGCTATTCCCAGAAAAAAACAAGATATACATTTAATTGGCAATATAAATATCTTTAATGTACGGTATTTTAAACAAAATCGTTAGCAATTTTTTGAGAAAATCAAAAATTTCGAATTAATTTTCCATAGTTTGGGGTGGAGATTTTTCTCAAAATTGTGTCGCATCCCTGGAAGATACTAAATTTAAATACCAAGTTTGGTATCCTACGGACTTTTCGGTTTTGAGTTATCGTGTTCATAGACAGGGATACACACGGACCATTTTCTAAAAATGCTTCTTTTTTTTGTATTCAGGGAACCCTAAATCGAGTATTTACGGTGAAAACTCTGTGCGGAATTTTTGGGTGGAATGCAACCCTGCTCTATACACTATATACATAGTACCTGTAGAGAAAGTAAATACATACCAGATCTTTGGGCCATGTTTTTCACAAGTACAGCATGAAAATAATCCGGAAAGTTGATAATTTTTACTTTCTCTACACGTACTATGTACATCCTGTATAGAGAAGGTATTGTATTTCTCCCAAAAATTCGATACCGAGATTTCATCGGAAATATATGTTTTGAGGTTCCCCGAGTCCAAAAGAAAAATCATTTTTAGAAAAAGGTCCGTGTGTGCCTGTGGATAGCATAGCTCAAAAAAGAAAAGACCGTTAAATGCCAAGGATGCGACACGAAGATTTTCAAGAAAATTCCCCTACACCTTTGTTTTTCTCAAAAATGGTTCCATCACAAATAAATGTATATCTTGAATTTTCTGGGAATAGCTTCTCAAGACTTGCTGATTTAGGATGAATTTTGCATAACTGTTAAACCGTAAGCAATAGACAAAAATATACTACACAAAAAATGTAGATCTCGATAAAACACACAATTTATGCCATATACATTTTTACATGGAGTTGTCCGTTTTCGAGATACTCCTTGTTATTAGTTTCAGTTTTAAAATATTTAAAACATTTCTCACATGAGAACTTGCCAATACATGACCACGAATTCACTATTATCCCTTTCATTGCCAAGTACGTTTTTACTCCTAGCACTATTTTATTTCGTGATCTGCGATGAAGTTTAGTGTCTTCCTCCACTCACGAGGTCATGTTTGCTTTAGAAACCACTGTCCCACTTAGAGAATATAGAGAATATTTGTGGCGATATGCACATTCTATTTGATCATAGAAAATTAGTCATAGCAACACTATGCTATCAACAAATAAGGAATTGAGCAGAAAGCTTTAATTTTTGACTGAAGAGACGCGTCTCAGATAGTACTACCCCTTTTTTTTTTTTTTTTACTTTCTCTAGCCCGCATGTAAGGTATTGTATTCCACCCAAATATTCGATACCGAGATTTCACCGGAAATATATATTTTGGGGTCATCTGAGTCCGATAAAATTCATTTTTAGAAAAAGGTCCGTGTTTGTGTGGACAGCATAGCTCAGAAACGAAAAGACCGTTAGATACCCAAACTTAGTATTTAGGTTTAGTATCTTCCAAGGATGCGGCACGAAGATTTTCAAAAAAAAATCTCCCCACTACAAACTACCTTTATATGGAAAATTTTTCGAAAATTTTGATTTTCCCAAAAACGGCTCTAAGGATTTTGATTAAAATCCCGCATATTAAAGATATTTACATTCCAAATAAAATGTATATCTTGAATTTTCTGGGAATAGCCTCTGAAGTCCTGATGAATGTTGCACTTTTCTCAGGCAGAAAGTGTCCTTTGTTCTACTCTTGGCCAAGTAAAGAAGCTGTTTGTACTGGCGATAGCTTAAAACAATTTACTATCACTTTAGCCTGGTGCATTACGTTTTTCCCCTTCTACTTATAAGTCGCTCTCTGTAGTGTAATGGTTACCATGCTAACTTCATATACCCACCAAGGTGGTAGGTTCAAACCCGGCGGAGGACGATGGACTTTTTTTCGGACGTAACAATCCTTAGCATGGCTTCCTTCGGAAGGGAAGTAAAGCCGTTGGTCCGTGTCGTAGATTTACGGCACGTAAAAGAACCTCAAGCCTGATAAAAGAGGCCTCTGAGCAAAATTAAGCAGTATTTTACGCCCAGTATAGAATGGGACGCTGAGAACCACAGCAGTTACTTTAGCGTTCATAAATAAAACTCCATTTTTTTCTACTTATAGGGAACTAATAAGAACATTCTGCTAATGTTTATCTCGACTAGCATTGTGTAGAAAGAAGAATAATCTTTTGTAAGAAGTTTGTAGAGCAGCTAGAGTAAGTCATGTGAGTGTAACACATCAGATTTTTTGATAGTGTTTAACGCCCGCTTTTATTACATACGGCACCGCAGGCGATGACACTGGCTTGAAGATGGAGCACCGGCGGAATGCGATGGCGCGGAAACTGGAGAACCCGGAGAAAATCCGCCCATGACTCGCTTTGCCCACCACAAATCCCACATGTGGATCGAACCCGGGTCGCCTAGGTGAGAGACGAGTAAGAGGCGAGCGGCCACAGTACCACGTGGTCTCTGTGTGGGCGAAGTGTGTAGTAGTGTAATGGGTAGGATTAAGTTAACTTTCCATTTTGTGGAAACCGTCTCAATATTTCACAAGAGGGGGATTTTCCGTGGCCCAAATCTACATTGAAATGTGCCACTGTTTACAAACAAGGTGTATACTCCCACCTGCTATATAACAAGGAAGTTTGCTTGACTGAAACAATAATTACTTGAGTCAGCTTCCTTTATGTTATCACCTGTTCTTTAAGGCCCGATCATCAGCTATTTGTCCACTGCTCAAGAAATGGTATCAGCACGTATCACCCACATTTGGAGCAGTGCCACCCACGTTGGTGGCGTAGGGATACTCTGTTTATTTACTTTAGAATAACTCTAAAGGTGAGGAGAGTTCAAGAGGTGAGCCGCGTGTAGGTGTTTGTATACACATGCATGGATCCAAAACCTGCTAATCTCCAATTTCCGCGATGCAACTTCGAGCCAAAGTGAATCTCCGTTCGTTTAACGCTCCTCGATGATGTGCCTGCGGAAAACTCGTGTCCCGGGGCACCGTAGGAGGGACAAATCACTTTACACAGTTGGCAGCCCTTCGCGCTACCCATAAAAAGCCTGTCTGGTTGAGCCACGCATTTGGCAAGCGACGATCGACTGTGCAACAGGGCCGCACAAAATCAAGCTTTTCGTCGTCGAGCGTGATGACGACACCCAGTGAGAGTTGAGGAAGTCACTGTTTGGACGCGTCACTCTCCCTTTTGTCTGTGCATCACCCCTGAGAGTGACATCATGGTTTCATCCTTTTTAGGGAGGAAGGTTTGACAGGCAGTTTCCATTCCATCCTCAACATCGACTCTTTTGTTTACTGCGCAGATATCGGATCCTAATTACATTTGCTTAAGGTTGTGCCCCGAAGATAATTAAGCTAACTTGCATCATCTACCAGGAAGTGTTCTTTCTGTCATACACAGGATGCAAATAAAAGTTGTTCTTGTAGCAGGTTCTTCTCTACTTATACTTTCTCATTACTCGAAATTAAATAATGTGAGGGGACTAAGGGCTAAGTTGAATACAATTAAAGAATAGAATGAATTGTGCCCATTGTGCGGAAACAGCTCTAGTAAATGACACTGTATAATGGAAGGTCAGGAAATTAAAATATGGAGAGAAGCAATATGGAACAAGAAGTGGAAAAATTTAGGACTAAAAAAAAATTGGAGTTATAAAAATCTTTGGAAATATTGTGGATACATTTCTGAAAAGTTTCAACAACTATGTAGGGAAGATAAGAGAGAAATGGTGGAGAAAATAATATATTCACGTAAAGGAGAATTATTGAGAAGAGAAGTATAAACTATATGTGAACAATAGGGTTGATAGGAGAGAGGAATTATAGAGGGACAAACATAAGAATAGGATCCATTACATATAGACAAGAATGTTATCCTGAAATCAAGTACCTTGATGTAGAGTATAATCCATTATAACTTTATTATGAAATGAAATAAGCCATTCATTTATTGTCAGAATAAAGTGAATTATATTATAGCCTATTCACAGAAAATTCAAGATATACATTTTATTCTTCGTGTAAGCAATTCGAACATGTGATATTTAAAAAAAATCAGAGCAGGATATTTTATTTTTTGTTTTAAGAAATAAAAATACATGGAAATAATTACCATAAAAAGCTAGTTTCGCTTGGGGAGAATTTCTGAAAATGTTTAAATTAAGAGCGTTGTGAGTTGCTGGACTTTAAAATCACGCACAAGTGTGTGTGCGCGCGCGTTATTTTATGTGTATTAGTCATTCCATTTGGTGGCACTCGATGGCATTAGTCTTCTTTCTCCTCCAATCGTATGTTTGGAATTATTAGACTTACCGGCGACACACTACCAATAGGGTAGGTACAGGTACGTTTCCTGGACAATACACAAACCGAAGAACAAAACAACGATTGGTTAAACCTCAAGTTCCTTCCAGTAACCGAATGCATGCTCAGGTGATTATGTTGTGACCCGCATTCGAGAGATCCCGGGTTCGTTTCCCGTCAGTCTGACCTATGTGTTTTTCGTAGTTCCCCCGGATCAGTAGGGGAATGCTGGGATGGTTCATCTTCCAAAGTGACTTTTCTGCTCATTAATGTCTATGCCTATCACTTACTCGTATCTATTTCAGGGTTGGAGGGCCAGGAGGCAGTGTTTTTTTTTTTTTAATTTTTTGTTATTTTATGGTTCTATTCCCCTCTTTTTCCAGATTCCCTACATTTCCTTCTTTTTTGACGTATTTGATTTACTGTTTGCTTCTTTTATTTCCAAATTCACATACATACCATATTAACAAACACACAAACACCCTTGCCCACGGAGGGACTCGAACCCACGATCCCGGCTGTTCGGCGGTTCCGGCTTGCAGTGGCTAAGCGCTCTGAAACTTCACTTTTCTGGCGCCGTCGCGGAACACTCTTTCTTATGGTGCGTTCAGGGGAGGGGCATATGGGTAGCATCCGTGCGGCGGGTGCGTTCGATCTGGAAACGTCCAGCTTGCCTTTCTTGTCTCTCCCCCATTCTTTCCTCCCGGAGTCACGTGAACTACAAAGTGCCACAATGCTCTAAGTGAGCTGTTCTGCCCCAATGACTGAGGGCCCCATTCCGAAAATCCTTATCCCCTCCAGTAGCTTCTCCCCGTCGTATTAAGCAAGCATAGGAATTTCTAAGCATTAAAGCCAGAACGGAAGGAAATGAAGTTCAACTGTTACTGGAGTTTATACAGCTTTCAAACCACTGCCATTCCTCATACAGTCTCTTGACATTTGCAGAGAGCACTCACCAGAATCGCAGAAATATTAATAGAAAAATCTAATAAAACATAACGACAAATATATCACAACCTAGGTTAAGTTTTATATCTATGACACTACAAATCACAATTTTTGTGAAACTATTAAATAAACTTAAAACCAAATTAATGCAAAATCTCTTTTCAAAATTAATACATTTAAAGGTAATCAATGTAATATAAGTAATAAATATTCACGAAATAACTTTCCCGTCCATCGGTGACTCGTAGCTCTGTTATATACATTTCGTTGCCTCGATGTTTGAAGAAATTTGTTTGTACATATTCAACATTATGTGATTCGTTTTTATTAAGATGTTAAGTAATTAACGGATCTGGATAACTACTTTTTTTTACGTACGCTACTGATGGTACTTTGCTACATACTGTAAGTATATTTCAATACAAATGCAATATGTGCATCATTGGAAAACGAAGACGGGTTTGAATACGATACGAAGTCGATAATGAACAGTAGAAATAATTCTTACACGAAAGTAAAATTATTAATTTACTAGCTGCTGTTGCATATGGGGGTACCAAACTAACTATTATTACTAATTTTAATCTTGATGCAAAATATAGCTATCAATTATTCATTACCACGTCTCAAGGGGGAATTGAAATCAATTTGAGTCAAATTCCATCTGAGTACGATCTGGTATCACAAGTCAAATTCAACACGAATTGAGATCGTTTTTATATGCATTGTTTGTTCGGGAATAAATAATTCAAGATTTTACTTTGTTTTGCGTTAACGTATTGTTAAACACATGTTAGTTTGCTATTCTAGGTATTATAAGCATATTTTGAGGTTAGTGAATGTTTTTGAGAAGCATAAATTGAGAGATTATAGAAATGATAAAAATAGCTCTGTTATGTGTTTTATTACTTCAGTTCCTGCAAAACAAAACGGCGAAGTTGCAGCAAATAGCACAGAGTAAGTTGGCGTATTCAATACGATGTTCCCATGCAACAAAACTTCGATTCGATTTCATTCCGATCTTAAGAGGAACCGATGTAACTACAATCCGAGCCCGAGTTTCCATGAAGTATTCAATACGGAGCATGAACTCAAATCGATTTCAATTCCCATGGAAACGTAGTATCTACACGTCCAGTTGTTTGCCTTAAAAATCTGATGCATTCCATTCACGTGACTTTCTCTACAACTTTGTAACAAATTATTGTTTAAAAGCTTACGCTTCTACCTACTTCATGCAGAAATGATTTACTGTAAACAAAATGGAATACACTAGGATAAAACGATAGTAAATTCTTATAAAAGCTGGTTGCCATGTGGATAAATCGTTTCTTTGCACTGCCAGGAGTTGACACATTTCCGTATGTGAAAAGTTTAAATATTCTAAAACGGAAACGAGTAACAAGGAATATCTCAAAAATGGTCAAATCTACGTAAAATATGTATATGATATAAATTTTGTGTATAAGGTTTTGTCTATATCTATGGTTCACTGGTTATGCAAAATTCAGCCGGAATGAACAGGTCTTCAGAGGCTATTCCCAGAAAATCCAAGACACACATTTTATTTGTATATATCTTTAATATACGGCCAGCCATTTGGAGAAAATAAGAATTTAGAAACATTTTCCATGTAAAGAGTAATTTGTGACCGGGGGATTTTCCTCAAAATCTAATGTGTCGAATTCTTGGTAGACAATAAGCTTATATATCAAGTTTGATACTTTACCGACTTTTCGTTTTTGAGTTATCGTGTTCACACACACACACACACACACACACACACACACACACACACACGGACATTAAATACTATAAAAAAATCTGGTGTGTTCCCTTCACATGACTTTCTCTATATCTCTGCAACAAATTATTGTTAAAAAGCTTATGCTTCTGTTAACTTCATACTAATCGAGAAAAAATCAGCAGAAATAGTCTTATTACTTGCTTCCTTGTAAGTAGAGGCGAAATAAGGGAGTATTATTGGTTAAAGTGATACTCAAAAGTTGGTTGATATGTGACTGAACTTCCTTTGTTATTCCTCTATTCCTCTATGAGAAAAGTATGTTTTTTAAAGCTGAAATCAAAAAACAAAGAGTATCTCAAAAACGATCAACTCCACGAAAAAAAATGTATATAAGTTAATTGTGCGTTTTAATGTGCTCTACTTTTTTTGCGTTATAAGTTCTTTTCCATTTCTTACGGTTTAGCAGTTATGCAAAAATCCATAAAATTCATCCAGAATAAAGTAATCTTCAGAGGCTATTCCTAGAAAATTCAAGATATACATTTTCTTTGTCGTGTAAGTATCTTTAATATACGAAATTTTAATCCAAATCGTTAGAGCCATTTTAGAGAAAATCAAAATTTTCGAAAAAAGTTCCATGTAAAGGATAGTTGGGGGTGGGGGGATTTTTCTCAAAATCTTCGTGTCGCATCCCTGGAAGATACTAAACTTAAATACCAAGTTTGGTATTTTACCGACTTTTCGTTTTTGAGTTATCGTGTTCACAGACACACGGACACACACGGACCTTTTTCTGAAAATACTTTTTTTGGATACAGGGGACCCTAAAACATATATTTCCGGTGAAATCTCGGTATCGAATTTTTTGGTGGAGTGCAATACCTTCTCTATACACTATGTACATAGTGCGTATAGAGAAAGTAAAAACACACACACTAAACACGTATTTCCGCTGTAATCTCGTTTTCTAAATTTTGGTTGAAATACACTGCGTTCTCTACCTAGTATGTACATTGTATATACATAGTACTAAAGGAATTAAAAACACTTTCGTCGAAAAATAACAATGTATCTACTAAAATGCTACTCTCGAAAATTAAAGACATCTCACTAATATATCCTATCAAATATGTATATATTCACTCTAGTAAGGGTGTGTACCTTATTTATCATAAGTCTACGACGGTTTACAAGTTTTAGAAGCATTTTTGGAAGGGCTGAACGTTAGAAGATATTCCCGGCCCATGCGAGCCTATTCCTGCCGTTTGCATGCAAGCGATTAGATAACCTAGTTTTTCGAGAAATGACATTATTTATGTAGATACACTTCGTGGAAACTCTGCTTTAATATGAAAAGGTTATTTCCTCATGATATACACTATTTTTAGTAGTTATTTTTACTTATCGCAAACTTGTAATACCTATATTTCACGTTTCTTTTTCTCTTGTTAGAAGGTTATCTAGTGAATTTAACTTAATTTTCTGTATTAGATTTATACATCATGTATCAGCTAAGTGGTAAAGAAGACAGATTTCATTTGATCATTAACTAGCTGGATTTCTTTTATTATTATTATTATTATTATTATTATTATTATTATTATTATTATTATCATCATCATCATCATCATCATATTTACTGGACAACTTTTTAAATGTTTCAAAATTCGCCTCAAATACTCCTTTGCTCTTAGAATTGCTGTGGTTTCTTTCTAATAAAATTTCTTTAATATTCACATGACTTTCTCTGCCTTTTCTGCAACAAACTATCTTACAAAAATTTATTCTTTTATGTACTTCACGTATATTTATATAAACGTCACCGGTAATCGAATCCGGAACCGTCTTAATGTGGGCCATAGACTGTACCGCTTTGAGTCTTTCTGCTCTCTGAAATTGACTAGGCTTTTCTTCTTCTTTTTTTTTATTGTTTCATTTTTATAGCCCCCTTTAACTTCTATGGTCAAATTGGGGGTTTTTTTTTAGTCGCCCTCCGTGGTGTAATGGTTACCATGCTAACATCATATACCCAAGGTCGCGGGTTCAAATCCGGCGGAGGACGATGGATTTTCTTGGGTGTAAAAATCCTTAGCTGGCTTCCTTCGGAAGGGAAGTAAAGTCGTTGGTCCCGTGTCGTAGATTTACGGCACGTAAAAGAACCTCAAGCCTGATTAGAGAGGCCTCTGAGCAAAATTAAGTGGCCTTTCACGCCCAGTATAGAATGGGACGCTGAGAACCACAGCAGTTAAAGAGCGTCCATAAATAACAAGCCATTTACATTTTCGGTGGCTTTAATTTTAGAAACAACTCTTATGACCCCAGTAGGCTATTGTCATTAGCTTTATCATTTTATATCATTAAATATACAAACATTCACTCTCACATACATACTTCCAGACTCTGTGGGAATGGGGAATAATTCTGGTTAAAGAAAAATTCCCCGCCCCAGCCGTGAATTGAACCCGGGATCTCCAGGTGAGAAGTCAGCTGGCAGTCCACTCGACCATCTGTAAACCATGGAAGTAAGAAAGGCAGGAGTTCATCGTAACAGTGCATTATGGGCGAAAGGAATCGTAACAAGGTGAAAACAGGTGGCGTGTAATTTAGCCACGCCCCCTGCATTACAAACCCCATACGAAAATAAGATTTAAATTAGCCGTATCACAGCATTTAAATAACAAAACAGAACCGGAGTGCGGAATGTGTAGATTAAGAGCCGCCAAATGACTTACGTGGAATATATTCTTTAAATATGCTGTATCCTCTAAGAAAAGCTATTAACGTTTTTCTCAGAATTGTTTTCTGTACAACAGTGTTCCGGAAATAGCTAATGTATTCTGTTGTCCATTTTGCAAACGTTTAGCCTTAACATATTCCGATAGATACACCTCCACGTACACGCATTTAACCTCCAAAGCCACTTTAGGCAGAAAATGGGATGTAGTGGGCATGACGAGAGTGGTTTCTAGGTGAATTCATTTCTTCGCCTTCTTACACCCTCCATGGAGAGACGTTTCTTCTCGCACCAACAGCTGCTACGGCTAAGCTCATTTACAATCCTTCAAACAGTTTCTTGGACTTCAAAATTTCAACCCCAAGGTAAATAAAAATATTTTGTAAACTAGTTACATCAGCGGTGCTCAAGGTGACTGGCATCCGTTGAGGAGTAATCTTGCTACCTCCCTTCACTCCCCAACTTGATCTATACTCGCTATCCTGCAAAACCTACGTCCTCAGTACGTGGTTAAATTCTAGCAAGAATGGTATCACACCATCGGGCTGCCCTCGGCCTGCTCGTGTCGTGTCCTTTCCGCACATACACACGATCTTTCTGACCAAGGTGTTAAACATTTGTATCATCCTGTGTCTTTTTCCACAAGAGAGGTGGAAGGCCCGGATGATACCGGCGAAAGATTCGGTTCATTTTGCAGTCTCCTGTCTCCTCTGGAAGATCTTCGACAGGCTACCACTAGAACGCCCTTTTAATGGATAGGTTAACGCTCGCTTTTACTACACCGCAGGCGATGACACTGGATGATACATGGAATGAAGCACCGGTGGAATGCTGTGGCGGGGAAAACCCGCCCCTGCGCTGCTTTGCCCACCACAAATCTTACAGATCCTAGGGTGGTCCCCTAGGAGCAAACCTGGGCTCTACTACCCGGCTTGTCCCCTCTTCTGGGCCATATTCAAGCCATCGCAGACCACCAGTTTGGTTTTCATCCTGGGCACTGAACACCCCATCAGTTGCTTCGCGCGGTGTAGGCTGCTGCCCAGGATCTCAGTACATGACTTTCGGTATCTCTGGACATAGAGAAGACTTTCTCCACAACCTGAAATACGGATCTCCTGCTGAAGCTCATTCATCTGGAGTCCTCTACACAAATTATGCACCTGTTACACACATAAAGCACTAATTTTTACTTTCTCTACACGTACTATGTGCATAGTGGATAGAGAAGGTATTGTACGCCACCCAAAATTGATACCGAGAATTCACCGGAAATATACGTTTTTGGGTTCCCCTGTATACAAAAAAAAAAGTATTTTCAGATAAAGGTTCGTGTGTGTCCATGTGTCTTTGAAGACGATAACTCAAAAACGAAAAGTCGTTCAAATACCAAACTTGATATTTAAGTTTAGTATCTTCCAGGGATGTGACACGAAGATTTTGAGTAAAATCCCCCACCTCAAACTACCCTTTACATGGAAAAAAATTCGAATTTTTTTATTTTCTTAAAAAAGGCTCTAACGATTTTGATTAAAATATCATATATTAAATATAGTTACCTGACAAATAAAATGTATATTTTGAATCTTCTGGGAATAGCCTCTGAAGACTACTTTATTCTGGATTTTACGGAATTTTGCATAACTGCTAAACCATAAGAGATGCACAAAAACTTACCACACAAAAAATCTAGAGCACAATAAAACACACAATTTATGTTATATACATTTTGTTCGCGGAATTGATCGTTTTAAAGATATTTCTTCTTTTTTGTTTCAGCTGTGAAAAACTTATGCTTTTCTCGTGCAGGAATTTGTCAACTCCTGTCCATACAAACAAAGGAACTTCAATCATATAGCAATCGGTCTTTGGCATCAGTTTAACCTATGGTACTCCCTTATTCCGCTTCTACTTACAAGGAAGCAAATAATAAGATATTTCTGCTAATTGTTTCTCTCAATTAGAATGAAGTAAATAGAACCATAAGCTTTGTAACAATAATTTGTTGCAGAGATGTAGAGAAAATCATGTGAATGGAACACATCAGATTTTTGTTGTTTCAGTTGCGGAACACAAACTTACACAAAGGCCAATAAGAGGCGGAGTCCCTGAAGGCTCTGGGTTATCTCCCATGCTTTTCATCGCCTACATTGACGACCTTCCAGCACAGTAGTACACGTGCATATAACACAACATGCTGACGATGTGCTGTTGTAATGCACAAGCAGAAACCCACACAGACTCTTTAACCCCATTCAGAGACACCTCCATCGACTCCAAGAGCAGTGCGAGCGATAATGTTTATCCATAAACCCACTACCCTACATTCACATACCTCTGGAGAAGGATTGAGTAGACAAACACACCACCTACCTAGGAGTGAAGCTCGATAAGGCCCTAACCTTTGGCGAACACACAGTCTATGGGCTCTTTGGAATGTGCATGCTCAGATCCACGCTCCTTTGAAGTTATGCCTTTTGCGAGCGCTCATACCCGCTATATATACCTCAGAGATCTGGGACGTAACAGCTGCTATGGCTACGCTCCTTACAATCCTTCAAGAGTTGCTTTGATATAAAAATTAAAACTCCAAAAGTAAAGATTTTTGAAAAATTATTACACCAGCAGTTCACAAGGGCCGTTGCACCATAACAGGCAACCGTTAAGGAGCAATTCTTGCCTCTTCCTGTCACTCAACAACCCCATCTCTCACTCGCCATCCTGCAAACCCTACAATCCCGTCTGGACGTGGTTAAGTTCTCTCGAGAACAGGGACACGTCTAACACTCCTCGGGCTGCGCTCAGCCTGCCAACTGTCGTGAGCGTGACGTGGCTGCAAACTTCAGTGTGTTGCTTCTACAAGGGTGCAAAATAGGTGTCTTCAGGTCTCTATTCTGTACCTCTTTTCCCATGAGAGTGCTGTACGAAGCCTTGAGTCTTCCATACGTGGAGGACGAATTAGCCACCGGGCTGCAAAATTCTACAACTGATTACTATTTCATCGGAGTGCCCTCTTTGAGGATACATTCCCAGAACACTCGTTTCAGGGGTCGTTGGCTTCCTCGCATACCATGCGTGCATATCCGGTTATAACGAAGTAAATCCACCAGCAATTAACGCTGAGCTCCTATACATTTTTCCAAGAGTTGTTTGGACCTCAAAATTGCATTATATATCCCAAAAATCTGATAAGTCCATTCACATGACTTTCTCTACATCTCTGCAGCAAAAAATTGTTAAAATGCTTGTGCTTCTATTTACTTCATGTTAATCAAGGAATAATTTACAGAACTAGTCTTACTACTTGCTTCCTTGTTGGTAGAAGGGAAGGTCGTCTCCTTAGCGCGGTGGTAGCGCAGTGGGTTCGATCCCCAGTACTGGCGTGGGAATTTTTCCCCCGCTGGGAGACCTGGCCCGGGGTGCATTCATCCTCGTAAGGTCCCTGGGAGGTCAATTGAGGAGCTACTTGATTGAGAAGTAGCGGCTCCAGGTAGTGAAGACCGCATTAACTGGCCGGGGGAGCTCGCGGCGCTGACCACGTCTCACCCTCCAATACTGCACCCCATCCATGACGTCTGTAGTGGACCGAGTGGCCGGGCGGTTCCCCGTGAGCTGTCGTGCCATGGAGTTACTAGTTATGTAGAAGGGAAATAAGGGAGTACCGTAGGTTAAAGTGTTAGTCAAAAGCTTTTGTGACTGAAGTTCCTTTGTTTGTATGGACAGGAGTTGACAAATTCCTGTATGAGGAAGTTTTTAAAGCTGAAACCAAAAACAAAGAATATCTAAAAAACAACCAACTCCACGAAAAAAATGTATATATCATAAATTATGTGTTTTAACGACATCTACATTTTTTGTGTGGTACGTTTTTATCCATCTCATACGGTTTAGTAGTTATGCAAATTCATCAAGGTGAAAGTAGTCTACAGAGATATTCCCAGAAAATTCAAGATATACATTTTATTTGTCAGGTAAATATCTTTAATATACGATATTTTAATCAAAATCGTTAGAGCCATTTTTGAAAAAATAAACAATTTCAAAAAAAGTCCCATGTAAAGGGTAGTTTGGAGTAGGGGGATTTTTCTCTAACTCTTCGTGTCGCATCCCTGGAAGATACTTAACTTAAACATCAAGTTTGGTACTTTACCGACTTTTCGTTTTTGAGTTATCGTGTTCACAGACACACGGACACATACACAGGCCTTATTCTGAAAATGCTTTTTTTGGATACAGGGATCCTAAAACATATGTTTCCGGTGGAATCTCTGTATCGAATTTTGGGTGGAATGCAATACCTTCTCTATAAACTATGTACATAGTAAGTGTAGAGAAAGTAAAAAGGGAATTATTAAACATTTTAAATAGCGTTACACTAGCGGTACACAAGAAAGAAATTCTGTGTTCAATTCACATGGCTTTCTCTACCTGTTCTGAGCATGAACTATCGTTACAAAATATTATTATTATTATTTTTTTTTTTATTGTTTCGTTTAAGGTCATATCAGGGTCGCTTGAAAGAACTCGTTTTCTGTAGTTTTTTTTTTTTGTTTTTTGTTTTTTTTTTGCGTTGGGTTAAATCATTTTGTTTTACTCAAACACACATTCACTCTCACATACACACTTCCAAACTCGAATTTATTCTGGCTAAAGAAAAATTCCCCGCCCCAGCCGGGAATCGAAACCGGTACCTCCGGGTGAGAAGTCAGCTCGCTGACCACTCGACCACGGAGGTAGTCAAAAGATTATTCTTTTATCACAAATAATGTAATAAGGCGTCTGGTCGCTCTGGGAAAGTAAAATCGTCTAATGATATTTATATAGACTATTTGATAAATAACATATTAATTTAAATTCTATATCGCAAAGAATTCACCAAAAAATATTAAATTATATACAGAATGAAAACGGCGACACTGATTAAACAAAAGAATTACAATAAGTACATCATAAATTGACGCCTCTATGTGCGAAATGCTCTAAATACTTGCTATCTTGTAAGTAGGGGGAAATAAGGAAGTGCCATAGGCTAAAGCGATAGTTAAATCTTTTAAAAGCTGGTTGCTATGTGATTGAAATTCAGTTCTCTTTGCAAGGCTAGAAGAGCAAAAAAAGATACGTAAAACGAACGACTTCCGTCGTCAAAGATATCTCAGAAATCGTTTACTTCACAATCTACATTTTTGTATAGAACGTTTTTGTCTATTACAGTTTACGAGTTATTCAAAAGTTATTCAGAATGAAGCGGACTTCAGAGGCTATTCCCAGTAAATTCTAGATAAAACACTATACTTGTCGTGAAAATACCCTTACTTTACGGAATTTTAATCAAAATCGTTAGTTTTTTCGAGAAAAACATTTTCGAAAAACGTTCTATGTAAAGGGTAGTTGGGTGTGGGCGAATTTTCTTGGAAATCTTCGTCCTTAGAGGGTACTGAACTTAGATACTAAGTTTTATTTATCTATATTGCCCATATACATACTTACGGAAATGATTCTATTTTTTTTTTTTTTTTTCTTCGTGAGGGAGTCTCAAAACATATTTCGGTGAAATCTCGGTACCGAATTTTTGGGTGGAATACATTGTATTTACATTGTGCATGCGTGCTAGAGAAAGTAGAAATTAAAGCGCTCACGTTTCTCCCGAAAAGTGGGAGGGGGCGCCCAGATTTCGACTCCTGAGCTTGTGCACATGATAACTTTGGTTATATAATTTAAGTAAACTCACATGCGAGGTCTGAGTGATAATTTATTCAGTTTCGAGTGTCCAGCTCACGTTTGTGAAGTTATTCGCATGTCCGGAGGTCCTACTTTTACGTAATTAACGAGCAGTTATTCATGTTGGGACAGTTTGTGAAGCCCTGGGTCACGTGATGACACGCGTGTTGTGACGCAACTCGACCTTGCGACACCACGGCATTACACGGCGCACTTTTCATGGTCATCCCAAGCTGCAGCGGAAAATTTGGATTCTTAGCGGATATTGCGTAGTAATAGTGTGGAGGAGGGACTGGGATCGTCCGTATTTTTTACTTTCTCTACACGTACTATGTATATAGTGTATAGAGAAAGTACTGCATTCCACCAAAAAATTCGATACCGATATTTCACCGGAAATATATGTTTTAGGGTCCCCCTGTATCCATAGAAAGTATTTTCAGAAAATGGTCCGTGTGTCTGTGAAGACGATAACTCAAAACCGAAAAGTCGTTAAAACACCAAACTTGGTATTTAAGTTTAGTATCTTCCACGGATGCGACACGAAGATTTTGAGAAAAATCCCCCCACCCCAAACTACCCTTTACATGGAACGTTTTTCGAAAATTGATTTTCTGAAAACTGGCTCTAACGATTTTGATTAAAATATCAGATATTTACCCGACAAATAAAATGTATATCTTGAATTTTCTGGGAATAACCTCTGAAGACCACTTTATTCTGGACGAATTTTACGGAATTTTGCATAACTGCTAAACCGTTAGACATGAACAAAAACTTACCACACAAAAAATGTAGAGCACTTTAAAACACACAATTTATGTTATATGCATTTTTTCATGGAGTTGGTCGTTTTTTAGATATTCCTTGTTTTTGGTTTCAGCTTTAAAAATTATACATTTCTAACACAGGACTTTGTCAACTCGTGTCCATACAAACAAAGGAACTTCAGCCACATAGCAACCAGCTTTTGACGATCACTATAACCTATGGTACTCTCCATTCTGAATGAATTTTGTATAACTAGTAAACCATAAGAGATAGACAACACTTTACTACACAAAACCTGCAGATATCGGTAAACACGCATTTTATTAGTTTACTTATTTATTTGTTTTTATAGAGCTAACATTTTCCTCTTGGTAGTTTTAATTTTAAAATATTTAAACTTTTCTTATACAATAGGTCATTTTTTTTGGTAGTGTTTAACGCCCGCTTTAACAACTTATGGCACAGCAGGCGGTGACACTGATGATACATGAATGATGATGGATCGTCATTGGAATGCGATGGCGGGGGAAACCGGAGTACCCGGAGAATACCCGCCCCACAAATCTCACATGCAGTCGCTAGGTGAGAGGCAAGTGGTCTAACCACTCGGCCACGGTGCGACCAGGTCATATTTCGTTTTTTCTTTCATGTGTTTCACATAGCAAACAGCTTTTTAAAATATTTGACTATTGCATTGGTCTATTTCCCTTTTATTTAAAAGCAACTAATAGTCATTTCTGATAATGCTTATCTCGATTACCACGATGTAGACAAAGGAATAATGATTTGGAGCAATAGTTTGTAGAGAAAGTTATATTAATGAAACGCCTCAGATATTTACTTTCTCTATACGAACTATGTACGTAGTGTATACAGAAGATATTGCACTCCACCAAATAATTCGATACCGAGATTTCACCGGAAATATATGTTTTAGGGTCCCCTTATCTAAAAAAAAAGTATTTTCAGAAAAAGGTCTGTGTGTGCGTGTCTGTGTCTGTGAACACGATAACTCAAAAACTAAAAGTCGGCAGGATGCCAAACTTGATATATAAGTTTAGAATCTTCCAGGAATGCGACACGAATATTTTGAGAAAAATCCCCCCACCCCAAACTACCCTTTACATGGAACTATTTTCGAAAATTTTTATTTTCTAAAAAATGGCTCTAACGATTTTGATTAAAATATCGTATATTAAATATATTTACCCGACAAATAAAATGTATATTTTGAATTTTCTGGGAATAGCATCTGAAGACTACTTTATTCTGAGTGAATTTTCAGGAATTTTGTATAACTGCTAAACCGTAAAAGATAGACAAAACCTTACCGCACAAAAAATGTAGAGCACATTAAAACACACAATTTATGTTCTAAACATTTTTTTCTTGGAGTTGATCATTTTTGAGATATTCATTGTTTTTGTTTTCAGGGTCGAAAATCTTAACTTTTCTCATACAGGAATTTGTCAACTCATGTCTATACAAACAAAAGAACTTCACATAGGAACCAGCTTTTGACTTTCGCTTTAACCTATACTACTCCCTTATTTCCTTCCTACTTACAAGGAAGAAGGTAATAAGACTATTTCTGCTAATTTTTACTTTCTCCATACGCACTATGTACATAGTGTATAGAGAAAGTATTGCACTCCACCAAAAATTCGATACCGAAATTTCACCGGAAATATATGTTTTAGGGTCCCCAATATCCAAAAAAAGCATTTTCACAAAAGGTCCGTGTGTGTGTGTGTGTGTGTGTGTGTGTGTGTGTGTGTGTGTGTGTGTGTCCGTGTGTCCATGTGTCCATGTGTCTGTGTCTGTGTCTGTGAACACGATAACTCAAAAACGAAAAGTCGGTAAAATACCAAACTTGGTATTTAAGTGGGATGCGACACGAAGATTTTGAGAAAAATCTCCCCACCCCCAACTACCCTTTACATGGAACTTTTTTCGAAAATTTTGATTTTCTCAAAAATGGCTCTAACGATTTTGATTAAAATTTCGGATATTAAACATATTTACCTGACAAATGAAATGTATAGCTTGAATTTTCTGGGAATAGCCTCTGAAGAGTAGTTTATTCTGGATGAATTTTACTAAATTTTGAATGACTGCTAAACCGTAAGAGATGGACAAAAACTTACTACACCAAAAATGTAGAGCACTTTAAAACACACAATTTATGTTATATACATTTTTTTCGTGGAGTTCGTCGTTTTTGTGACATTCCTTATTTTTGGTTTCTGCTATGAAAAACGTATACTTTTCTCATACAGGAACTTGTCAACTCCTACCCGTATAAAGAAAGGAACTCTATTGACATAGCAACCAGCTTTTGACTATCACTTTAACCTACGGTTGTCCCTTATTTCGCTTCTACTTACAAGGAAGCGAGCAATAAGACTATTTCTGCTAATTTTTTCTTATTAGCATAAAGTAAATAGAAGTATAAGCTTTTTAAGAATTATTTGTTGCAGGGATATGGAGAAAGTCATGTGAATGGTACACATCAGATTTTTGGAGAAGTTACTCAATACTGACTTGTCTTGGGCTCTATGTATTCGCCTAAACAGTCCTGGCACTTCCTCGTCTTTAATTGCCACTTTCGTTCTCTTCTCGCATTTATATTTTCTCTACTACGTACAATGACATTATTAGGTAGAGAAAGTATGTATTTCATCCAAAAATTCGATACCAAAATCTCAATGGAATATGTTTTAAGAACCCTTAAATAAACATTTTTAGAAGAAAAATCCATGAACTTGATATTTAAATTCTGCATCTTCTAATAATACGACACGAAGATTTTCAAGAAAATTCTAACCTCAATCACTTTTTGAAACAGTTTATTTTCTGAAGAATGACTGAAACGATTTTTATTAAAATACCATATGTTAAGATATTTTAATAGATAGATGCTTTTATTTCACTACTTAGGGCGTGGCCCGGTGGCAGCGCTGTCAATGTAATAATACAATGTACAATACAATTGAGTGTGGGTAATACACCGTTAAAATGCCAATGACATCATAGTATACTAATATATACATAATGGTAACAACAGTAATAATAACGCAATATTTTCGTTTTAATCTTGACTATAAATCACTCTTCTTTAGTCTCTTTTTAAAACTATTTACATTTTGATGCAAAGTCTCCAGTAAATCTGCAGGTATTTTGTTCCATTCTTTTATTGTTCTATTTGTGAAGGAAAATTTACCTATATCTGTTTTCTGTTCCCTATTTCTTATTTTTTCCGAATGATCATTCCTCCCACAGTATAATGGTTTTAATAATCGTTTGGATATGTCTCTCCATGCAGGTTCCCCCTTATAGGCAAATTAAATGTAAATCTTTGATTTTTTGGAAATAGCTTTAGAAGCCCTTTTCATTATAGTTAATTTTTGCATAAAAAGTAAACCGTAAGATAGACAACATCTTACTACACAAAAAAATGTAATGCTCCTTAAAGCACGCAATTTATGTCAGATATTTTTAATTTTACTCCTGAGAATTTCAAAATCATCACATAGCAGTCAGCTCTTAAGAGATTTGATTATCACTTTAGCCTAGTGTATTTCTCGTGCTTACAAGGAAATAATAAAATACACGTTTGTAGGAATGTTTGCTGCAGAATATGTGCCTAGAGAAATTCAAGTGAGTAGAATACATGTTTTTACTTTCTCTAACACAAATTGTCTAGCATCTACTATATTCACTACTTTTTACTTGTGTTTGTTTCTGTCACCACATATTTGCAAGGCAACAGCAATCCACAGATACTTTCCCCTCCCCAAAAAACATTCTTTAAAGAAAAAAGTATTCAAAGAGTTGCACTGTGCTGGTGGACAGATCTGTAATGGGAAATTCCGGAGACAAGAGCCGAAGAGTCTGGTTGGAATTCCCGATGCACCCCAGGAATGCCTGCCACAAACACGCGTCTGTGTGCTGTAACACCAAACATAACCTTACTTATTTCTGGACCATCATCAGCACCACTGGCACGTCCTCTATTGTTCTTCGCGAAGTGATAGCGCAATAAACAAATAGTTCAAGGAATTGCTCCGTCATTGAGTTTCCACCTGACTCAAGTACGTAACCTGTTTTATCTACTTTTTTTTTTTAAGATGAAAGCAATAAAACCACAATTTGGCATTGAGAAGATATTATATGCTAATATCATTCCATCTTATGAAGGTTTTCGTTTCTGAAACTTATAATGCTCACGCCTTCACATACATACACGGGGATCAAGGGCAGATCTAGAGAGGAAAAATGTAAATGGAAATGGCGTGTTATTTATGGACGCTCTCTAACTGCTGTGGTTCTCAGCGTCCCATTCTAAATTGGGCGTATAGACCGCTTAATTTTGCTCAGAGGCCTCTCTATCAGGCTTGATGTTCTTTTACGTGCTATAAATCTACGACACGGGACCATCGGCTTTACTTCCCTTCCGAAGGAAGCCATGCTTTTACACCCGAAAAAATCCATCGTGCTCCGCCGGGTTTGAACCCGCAACCTTGGGTATATGAAGTTAGCAAGATAACCATTACACCATGGAGGGCGACATCCAGAGAGGGATGGGGTGCCTGCACCTCCTTAAAAAAAATCTGATGTGTACCATTCACATGACTTTCTCCATATCCCTGCAACAAATAATTCTTAAAAAGCTTATACTTTTATTTACTTTATACTATCAGAAAAAAATAGCAGAAATAGTCTAATTACTCGCTTCCTTGTAAGTAGAAGCGAAATAAGGGACAACTGTAGGTTAAAGTGATAGTCAAAAGCTGGTTGCTATGTCAATGAAGTTCCTTTGTCTATATGGATAGGAGTTGACAAATTCCTGTATGAGAAAAGTATACGTTTTTCATAGCAGAAACCAAAAATAAAGAATGTCACAAAAACGACAATCTCCACGAAAAAAATGTATATAACATAAATTGTGTGTTTTAATGTGCTCTACATTTTTTGTGCAGTAAGTTTTTGTCCATCTCTTACGGTTTAGCAGTTATTCAAAATTTAGTAAAATTCATCCTGAATAAACTACTCTTCAGAGGCTATTCCCAGAAAATTCAAGATATACATTTTATTAATCAGGTAAATATGTTTAATATTCGAAATTTTATTCAAAATCCTTAGAGCCATTTTTGAGAAAATCAAAATTTTCGAAAAAAGTTCCATGTAAAGGGTTGTTGGGGGTGGGGGGATTTTTCTCAAAATCTTCGTGTCGCATCCCACTTAAATACCAAGTTTGGTATTTTACCGACTTTTCGTTTTTGAGTTATCGTGTTCACAGACACACGGACACACACACACACACACACACACACACACACGGACCTTTTTGTGAAAATGCTTTTTTTGGATATTGGGGAACCTAAAACATATATTTCCGGTGAAATCTTGGTATCGAATTTTTTGGTGGAGTGCAATGTACATAGTGCGTATGGAGAAAGTAAAAATCTGATGTGTTTCATTCACATGATTTTTTCAACATTTCTATAACAAATGATTGTTCTTCTGCTTCATTCTAATCGAGATTAACATTAACAGAAATGTTCTTATTCTTGTTTTCTTGTAAGTAGAAGGGAGATAAGGGCAAACACTAAGCTAAAGCGATAGTCAAATCTTTCAAAAGCTGGTTGCTATTTGATTGAAATCCATTCCTTTGCATGATCAGGAGCTGACAAATTCCAATGTGAGAAAATTTTTCATTTTTTTTTTAAACTGAAACCAACAACAAGAAATAACTCAAAAATGGTCAATTTCACGAGAAAAAAAATATAGGATATAAATTGTGTGTTTTAACGAAATCTACATTTTTTGTGTAGAAAGTTTTTGTCTGTTATGGTTTACAGTTGTGCAAAATTCATCTAGAATGAAGAGCTATTTAGAGTCTGTTTCCAGAAAATTCAAGATATAAATTTTGTTTGCCATTGAAATATCTTTAATGTATGAAATTTTAATCAAAATCGTTAAAACCATTTTTGATACAATTAAAATATTGGATAGTTTTTCTATGTAAAGGGTAATTTGGGTGTGACATCCACAGAAGATATCAAACTTAAAATACCATTTGTTATTTTACCCACTTTTCGTTTTTGAGTTATCGTGTTCACAGTCACACAGACGCACGGAACCTTTTTTTGAAAATTACTTTTCTATACAGGGGACCCTAAAATATCTGTTTACGGTGAAACTTCGGTATCAAAAATTTTGATAGAGTGCAATCCCATGTGGTACATATGTAAAAAGCACAGGCAGCAACATAATAAATTTCCGATAAAGGTTAAAAGACTAGACATAAAATTAATACCATAAGTATTGAGTAATTTCAGAGGGCGGCCGATATCCGACGGACAGAGCCGTCATGGATGGTCCCTAACTGTTACACAAACAGTTCACCTCGACGCGGGAAGCGTGACTCAGCCCCGGATAGACCATCTGATTCCGCAAAAAAAAAAAAAAAAAAAAAAATCCCGCCGCTGGGAGCTGCATTTCCAAAGCGTAGTTACCTCCAGGGAATGGCGTCCCTACCCCAGTCCTCGTCAACACTTACTACAACCCGTTGTAAGATCGGTTGGGATGAACTGAATATGAAATCATGTGACAGGAAGTTCGGGGAAATGAAGAATGCTCCCCAGCATTCACCTAGTGACCCGGGAAAACCCTCGAAAAGCCCATGGGTAGAGAGGTCGACCGCGGGGAACTGATCCCACAATCTCCCGAAAGCCAGTGCCTAGAAGAAAGGCCTTAGCCACCTGACTTGGTGACTATCAGGGTGCTTCATTCTGGAAGTAGGGACTCTGTCATTGCTGTTCCGGTTGCTCGGTGTATCATCTCACTCATCCTCCATCCAGAGGGCGCCCCTAGTGAAAATGAAAGACAGTTTTATGTTTTCACCCTATTTAACTACTGTGGTTCTCAGCGTCCCATTCTATACTGGTCGTGAAAGGCCTCTTTTTCAGACTTGAGATTCTTTTACGTGCCGTAGGTGAGTGGACAGACCACTCGCCTCCCATCTAGGCCCAGGTTCGATTCCAAGCGTCCGCAATAGGGATTCATAGTGTAGAAGAGGCGTCTGGACGGGTTTTCTCCGGGTCATCCGGTATCCCCCGCCTTTCATTCCAGAAATTGCTCCATCATCACCTTTCCAATCATCACTTTCGCTTTCATATCACCCACTTCCTCATGTTCATGCCTGGCTACGGGCCGACCCTTCGTAACAGGTTCTCCAACAGCCGTTGGCTCCCCGACAGGCTTTGGTTTTATAAGTCTTCGTGGGAGGGGGTAAGCCGATAACGAGACGAAATCTACGACACGGGACTAACGACTTTACTTCACTTCCGAAGGAAGCCATGCTAAGGATTTTTACGCCGGAAAAAATTAATCGTATTCCACCGGTTTTAACCCACGACCTTGGGTACGATAACCTCAAGTTCGGTGCTGAGCCCACTCCGACCTTATCCTATTTTTCTATGTATACTGAATTTTGATTCTAATGGGATATAAACCTTCCCAAAGGAAAAACGTGACTGATTCAAAAGTCACACACATTATTTATGTAGCTCGCCTGATGTTCGCCCAAGAAGCAGTTCAAGGTGGCGTTACTTGCGTGAGTGCTCGGGTTTATTGTAATTCCCTCAACAATAGGTAGTAAATTTAGCATGGGAGACGAGCCAGATAGCATGCGACCAAATCAATGATCGTGGCACGGAAACAGACATACTACATACCCTTCAAACCCTTCACTTGTTATTTTCAGGAACTGCCTCAGAAAAAATCTGATGTGTTCCATTCACATGACTTTCTCTATATCTCTGTAAATTATTATTGTTAATAAGCTTATCTTTTATTTATTTCATACTAATCGAGAAAAATTAGCAGAAATAGTCTTATTTCTTGCTTTATTGCAACTAGAAGCGAAATAAGAGAGTACCATAGGTTGTTAAAGTAAAAACCAAAAACTGGTTGCTATATGACTGATGTTCCTTTGTTTGTATGGATAGGAGTTGACAAATTCCTATATGAGAAAGGTATACGTTTTTCAAAGCCGAAACCAAGAAAAAGGAATATCTCAAAAACGATCAACTCCACGAAAAAAATGTGTATAACATAAATTGTGTGTTTTAATGTGCTCTACATTTTTTGTGTGATAAGATTTTGTCCATCTCTTACGGTTTAGTAGTTATGCAAAATTCATCCAGAATAAAGTGGACTTCAGAGACTATTCCCAGAAAATTCAAAATATACATTTTATTTGTCAGGTAAATATCTTTAATATATGATATTTTAATCAAAATCGTTAGAGCCATTTTTTAGAAAATCAACATTTTTGAAAAACGTTCCATGTAAAGGGTAGTTTGGGGTGGGGGGATTTTTCTCAAAATCTTCGTGTCACATCCCTGGAAGATACTAAACTTAAATACCAAGTTTTGTATTTTACCGACTTTTTGTTTTTGAGTTATCGTGTTCACAGACACACGGGAACACTGACACACGGACACACACACCTGGTGAAATCTCGGTATCGAATTTTTTGGTGGAGTGCAACACCTTCTCTATACTCTATGTACATAGTGCGTATAGAGAAAGTAAAAATAAATTCTTTGCTTAGGTATATAGCACATGTAGAGGAAGTAAAAACGAAAATCTTCCAGAAATGTGACACTAAGATTTTCAAGAAAATCCTCCACCTCAATCTACCCTTTAAATGTAACCTTAAAATTTATACTACGAGTTTTCTTGTTTCTTAGAAACGGATGCTCCGCGTTGTTACAGAAACATCACTTTGGTTACAGATTAGGAAAATGTTTATTTTTAGAACTCATCTCAAGCTAGTATTTCAAATGATATGTAGCAAATTATAACATAACTAACTCTGTTGTTATTTTGTTTACAGGTGAGTTGATACAACTTGGATGCACTCCTCCTGCTCTCTGGTAAATATAATTTATGTTTAATATTTTATGCTGGCTTATATTCGGCCAAAGAAAATTCGCTGCCCCCTTTGTATAATCATGCTGTGAAAATGCGTTACTATGCACTTCTTTTAAACATTTGACTGTCGCATTAGACTGTTTTCCTTATATGTGCCCTCTGTGAATTAAAATATTCAAAATATTTATCTCGATAACATGGAATAAAAATCTGGTATGTTCCATTCACATGATTTCCTCTACGTACCTGCAAAGAATGTTATTCAAAATCTGATGTGTTCCATTCACATGACTTTCTCTATATCCCTGCAACAAATTATTCTTAATAAGCTTATACTTCTATTTACTTCATGCTAATCAGAAAGAATAGCAGAAATAGTCTTATTACTTGCTTCCTTGTAAGTAGAAGCGAAATAAGGGAGTACCATAGGTTAAAGTGATAATCAAAACCTGGTTGCTATGTCACTGAAGTTCCTTTGTTTGTATGGACAGCAGTTGACAAATTCCTGTATGAGAAAAATATGTTTTTCATAACAGAAACCAAAAATAACGAATGTCTCAAAAACGACGAGCACCACGAAAAAAATGTATGTAACATAAATTGTGTGTTTTAACGTGCTCTACATTTTTTGTGCAGTAAGTTTTTGTCCATCTCTTACGGTTTAGCAGTTATGAAAAAATCATCCAGAATAAAGTAGTCTTCAGAGGCTATTCTCAGAAAATTCAAAATATACATTTTATTTGTCAGATAAATAACCTTAATATACGATATTTTAATCAAAATCGTTAGAGCCATTTTCTAGAACATCAAAATTTTTTAAAAATGTTCCATGTAAAGGGTAGTTTGGGGTGGGGGGATTTTTCTCTAAATCTTCGTGTCGCATCCCTGGAAGATACTAAACTTAAATACCAAGTTTGGTATTTTACCGGCTTTTCGTTTTTGAGTTATCGTGTTCACAGACACACGGACACACACACACACGGACCTTTTTGAGAAAATGCTTTTTTTTGGATATTGGGGACCCTAAAACATATATTTCCGGTGAAATCTCGGTATCGAATTTTTGGTGGAGTGCAATACCTTCTCTGTACACTATGTACATAGTGCGTATAGAGAAAGTAAAAACTTATGCTTCTATTTACTTCATGTTAATCGAGAAAGAATTAGCAGAAATAGTCTTATTACACGCACTGAATTATAATTGATATATCCAACGAACCATTACATCAGGGAGTTGTCTCCACACTTCTAAAAAATGTTCTACTTCTGTTTATTTTCTCTAGCACATGTGTACGAGTACAGGTGCACAGTCGGCAGAGAAGGTATTGCATTCCACCCAAAAATTCGATACCGAAATTTCACCGTAAATAGATGTTTTTAAAGTTCCCTGAATCCATAAAAAAAAAACATTTAGAAAACGTACTCTGTGTGTGTGTGTGTTTTGTGTATGTGTTTCTGTGTCTGTAGACAGCATAATTAAAAAACTAAAAGTTCGTTAAATACGAAACTTGGCATTTAAATTAAGTGTCCTCCAAGGATGCAAAACGAAGCTTTTCAAGAAAATACCCTTATCCCACACTACCCTTTACATGGAAAATCTTTCGAACATTTTTATTTTGTCAAAAAGGTTCTAACGATTTTGATAAAATATATATTTTGAACTTTCTGGGAATAGTCTCTCAAGTCCTGTTCATTCTGAATGAACTTTTGCATAGAGATAAAACAGATAAAAGGTTACACCAACAAATATGAATTTCGCCAAAACACACAATTTATGCCTAAACATTTTAGATGTGAAGCTAACTATTTCCAGGTAGTTCACGTTATTAATTTCAATTTTTAAATGTTTAAACTTTTGTCAAACAGGAGGCAATCATTCGTTTCATATATATTTTTGTTTTACTACTGGCCTTGGAAAGAGAACACAATATCAGTGTCAATAGACTAAACAAATTATTTTGGGTATTTTTTTTTTTATTTTTTCAAATTTGGAAATAAAAAAAGTCACTGGGTCAGAATTTGCTGAAACCGGTGGATGTTGTAGTAATTCGAACCTGAATTCTACAATTTTCGTCAACGAAACTGCGCAGCTATGCACTTTTGCATTGTCTTGATGAAACAGAACCCTTTTCTGTACCAAATGAGGGCGTTTTTTTTTTTATTTCTCCGTTCAACCGGTGCAATAACAATTCATAATACTTTCCATTTATCGTTCTTCCTTTCTCCAAGCAATCAATATAGATGATTCCGCGTGCATTCCAAAAAACCGAGACAATCACCTTGTGTGATCTTTGCCTTCTTCGGAGCCGGTTCGTCTTTAAAAAGCCACTGTTTCGACTGTAATGTTGTCTTTGGAGTATAGCAGTGTATCCATATTTCATCCACAGTTATGTATCGACGCAGACGCTCGTCAGGGTTGCGGCGGAAAAGTGTCAAACCATCTTCCGAACCGATCTCACGGCTGCGTTTATTCTCCATTGAGAGCAAACGCAGCACCCATCTTGCCGAGACCTGTGTCAGACCTAATTTTTGGTGCAAAATTGAGAACACTGTACCCAGTGATATGCCTGTGGCCTCTACTATTTCGCGAACTTAAATTCGTTGATCACACAAAACTATATCCTGGATTTGGTCAAGCATTTCCGCTGGACGTCGGAACGATATTCGCCATTTGTGACTGAACGGCCGCGTTTAAATTCATTTATCCAATTGTAAATTATTGCAAACGGAGGAGTAGATATTCCATAAACTATATCCAACTCGGCCTTTATCTCTTTCATTATTAAACCTTTTAAATAGAATTTTGTAATCACCGCACGAAACTCGTTTTATCCCATGTTTCTAAATAAGCACAAGACTTAATTCAATCGCCTAAGGCAACGAAACCACGCGATGAATATAGCTGAAACTTTAACTGCCATGTAGTAAGGGACGACGGTTACTAAATACAAACTTTTTTCGATGGTACCAATGTTGTTTGTTGGATTTCCTAATGACTTATTCAACGCTCCATTTTAAGTAAAGAATAAGTCAATGGTACCTTAGAGGACATACCTGTTAAAAAGCAAGAGACACTGACAAAATTACACAGAAATTACATTATTGAATATTCCAACACTTCTGGAGGGGGAAAAAAAGTTATACTTTGTTTACAAGAGCTGCGGTTTTGCTATCTATATATTTTGCTAATATCAGTTTTTGTTTCAAGAGGAGCATCTGCCCTTTGTGCCCTCCCACTACTTGCCCATGGAACAGAGCAATGACGAAGTTTCGAGAATATCGAAACACAGCGTAAGAGAGAAAAAAGTTACAGGGAAAGAAGATTATCTTAAGTTCTTATCGCTTTTGTTTTGTTTTCTTATAACCAAAGACTTGAATTGCTCGTCCCAGATTCAGCCCAGCAACACGCATGTGCATTATCGATGAACCGAGGGATATTATCAGTGCCTAGTGGCGAGAAACTGAACTATGGCACTTCTAGGGTCAGCAAGTGACCTTAATGATATCATCAAATAAATGTTTCACAATTTTACAGCTCAAGACCGGCCACTTTCTTCATAAATTTCATTTCTGTAGTTGTTAACCTTTTATTGTTTGTCTTAGTTGCCAAATACCAAATCTGTTTTCTACACGACTTTCTCTACATCTCTGCAACAAATTATTGTTAAAAAGTTTATGTTTCTATTTACTTCATTTTAATCGAAATAAAAATAGCAGAAATAGTCTTATTACTTGCTTCCTTGTAAGTAGAAGGGAAATAAGGGAGTACTATAGGCTAAACTGATAATCAAAAGCTGGTTGCTATGTGACTGAAGTTCCTTTGTTTGTATGGACAGGAGTTGACAAATTCCTGTATGAGAAAAGTATCAGTTTTTCATAGCTGAAACCAAAAACAAGGAATATGTCAAAAACGATCAACTCCACGAAAAAATTTATATAGTATAAATTGTGTGTTTTAATGAGTTCTACATTTTTTGTGGGTTAAGTTTTTGCCCATCTCTTACGGTTTAGCAGTAATGCAAAATTCCGTAAAATTCATCCAGAATAAAGTAGTCTTCAGAGGCTATTCCCAGAAAATTCAAGATATACATTTTCTTTGACGTGTAAATATCTTTAATATACGGTATTTTAATCAACATCGTTAGAGCCATTTTTAAGAAAATAAAAAATTTTCAAAACAAGTTCCATGTAAAGGGTACCAAACCTAAATACTTAAGTTTGGTATCCAAAAGTCTTTTCAGAATTTTTGGGTGCAATGCAATACCTTCTCTATACACTATGTACATAGTACGTGTAGAGAAAATAAAAAGGATTTTTAGAGAAAGATCTGTGTGTGTGTGTGTGTGTGTGTGTGTGTGTGTGTGTGTGTGTGTGGTCTGTGGGCATCATAGCTCAAAAACGAAAGGACAGTTAAATACCAAACTTGATACTTGTGTTTAGTATCTTCCAATAATTCCATCATCAGAACTATTTCAACATATGCGTTCTTAATGAAACAATTTAGCAAAAACTAATGACGTTTGAAAAAAGGATATTGCGCACTATATTTGGAGCAGTGAAACAAAATGATAATACATGGGGCATATGTTATAATAAACAATTAAATTAATTAATCAAGAATGAAAATATCATTAACAACATAAATGCCTTAAGATTGGGATGGTTTGGACATATAAATAAGACCCTGGATGGTAGAATGGTTAAAAGAATATACAAATGAACCTCAATGGACAGGACAGTAAGGGGCCGTCCCAAAAATAGATAGATGATGTACTTGATGATATTAAGGACACGAAAATAAAAAACTGGCCTATTAGCGTACAAGATAAAGCTGGAAACAAATTGTTGAGAAGGCCAAAGTGTTTATAAAGTTGCCTTAGTAAGAAGAACATATTTCTAGGATGCGACACGAAGATCCTAAAGAAAATTCCCCACCCCAAACTACCCTTTACATGGAACCATTGTTGAAATTATTTTTCTCAAATATGGCTCTAACGATTTTTTTTTTTAAAATATCGCATATTAAAGGTATTTACGTGGCAAATAAAATTATAGTTTGGACTTTCTGGAAATAGCCTCTGAAAACCTCTTTATTTTGAATTAATTTTGCTTAATTTTCCACAACTGGTAAACAGTAAAAGATAGACAAAAACTTACTACACAAAAAAAGTAGATCTCGTTGTTAAAACATACCATTTATATCATATCTGTTTTTGTGCATAGTTTACAATTTCTGAGATATTCTTTGTTATTTGTTTCAAGTTTAAACTACTTAAACGTTTCTGAAACGGGAAGTTACGTTACGTTTCGTCTCTGGTTTTACGTAGGCCATGCAAAGCGATACGAAATTCAATTGTTTCACATAGGACCAGTTTCTACTTTCTCTACACGTACTATGTACATAGTGTATAGAGAAGGTATTGCACTCCACCAAAAAATTCGAGATTTCACTGGAAATATATATTTTAGGGTCCCCTGTATCCAAAAAAAGTATTTTCAGAAAAAGGTCCGAAAACGAAAAGTCGCTAAAATACCAAACTTGGTATTTAAGTTTAGTATCCTCCAGGGATGTGACACGAAGATTTTGAGTAAACTCCCCCCACCCCAAATTACCCTTTACACGGAACTTTTTTTAAAAAAATGGCTCTAACGATTTTGATTATATTGTATATTACAGATATTTAACTGTCAAATAAAATGCATATTTTGAATTTTCTGGGAATAGCCTCTGAAGACTACTTTATTCTGGAGGAATTTTACGGAATTCTGCATAACTGCTAAACCGTAAGAGATGAACAAAAGCTTACCACACAAAAAATGTACAGCACATTAAAACACACAATTTAAGTTACATGCATTTTTTCGTGGAGTTGATCGTTTTAGAGATAGTCCTTGTTTTTAGTTTCAGCTTTGAAAAACATACTTTTCTCATACGGGAATTTGTCAACTCCTGTCCGTACAAACAAAGGAACTTCAGTCACATAGCAACCAGCTTTTGACTATCACTTTAACCTATGGTACCCCCTTATTTCGCTTCTACTAACAAGGAAGCAAGTAATAAGATCATTTCTGCTAATTTTTTCTCAATTAACATGAAGTAAATATAAGAATAAGATTTTTAAGAATAATTTGTTGTAGAGAAAGTAAGCTTAACGTCCTTCAACTCGGTTGGTCATAAAGGACACTGGTTGAAGTCGACGAAATGATGCTCCAGTAAATAAAAAGAAAAGCTTATGGAAGGGTTAATAAACGATGGAGGGTGGAGAAAGTAATGTGAATGTACCACATCACAATTTTTTTTCTTTTAGATATAAATTAATATGGCACAGTATACAGAAAGTATCTTCATTTTCTAAAAGGCATTTTTGACAGTCTGTTTGAATACGCAGGTGGTGGGATAGGAGGTTAATCACTGACCATGGGCTACGCACTACAGCTATGGTAAGAGAGGAAAAACTGGGCCTAGCCAAAGTTGCCAACTCTAATTCTCAACCCATTGATGGCTTGCGTACTCGCACTTGTATGCGTGTGTTCCATTGCGACCCACTTTCGTAGAGCGCATGCGTTACGATACAACAATCGATTCAGAGCATCTTTAGAAACACTGCGTGAATGGAACGGTTCGTAGGCGTGTTGGGTTTATCGTCACTACTCCTACACCATCCGTTATCGCGTTTCGGACTATAAAAAAAATCTGATGTGTACCATTCACTTAACTTTCTCTACATCCCTGCAATAAATTGTAGTTAAAAAGCTTATGCTTCTATTTACTTCATGCTAATTGAGAAACATTAGCAGAAATAGTCTTATTATTTGCTTCCTTGTAAGTAGAAGCGAAATGAGAGAGTATCATAGTTTAAAATGATAGCCAAAAGCTGGTTGCTATGTAACTGAAGTTCCTTTGTTTGCATGGACAGCAGTTAACGAATTCCTGTATGAGAAAAGTGTTTTTCAAAGCAGAAACGAAAAACTAAGAATATCTTAAAAATGATCAACTCCACGAATAAAATGTATATGACATAAATTGTATGTTTTAACGTGCTCTACATTTTTCATGCAGTAAGTTTTTGTCCATCTCTTACGGTTTAGCAGTTATACACAATTTCGTAAAATTCATCCAGAATAAAGTAGTCTTCAGAGGCTATTCCCAGAAAATTCAAAATATACGTTTTATTTGTCAGGTAAGTATCTTTAATATATGATATTTAAATCAAAATCGTTAGAGCCATTTTTTAGAAAATCAAACTTTTCGAAAAAAGTTCCATGTAAAGGGTAGTTTGGGGTGGGGGTATTTTTCTCAACATCTTCGTGTGGCATCCCTGGACGATACTAAACTTAAATACCAAGTTGGTATTTTACCGACTTTTCATTTTTGAGTTATCGTGTTCACAGACATACGGACACACACACACACACACACACGGACCTTTTTCTGAAAATACTTTTTTTGGATACAGGGGACCCTAAAACATATATTTCGGTGATATCTCGGTATCGAATTTTTGGGTGGAGTATTATACCTTCTCTATACACTATGTACATATACGTATAGAGAAAGTAAAAAAAAAAACTTTGTTGTGTAGCATTCCCATGTCTTTCTCTACATCTCTGTAACGAATTATTGTTAAGACGCCTTTCTTTCTATCTACTTCATGCAAACTTTAGCAGAAACGGTCTTATTACTTAGTTCGTTATAAGTAGAAGCGAAATAAGGGAATGCGCTATGCTAAAGTGATAGTCAATTCTTTTAAAAGCTTGTTGCCGTGTGGATAAAATCCATTTCTTTGCATGGCCAAAAATTTGACAAATTCCCGAATGTGAAATGTATCTTAAAACTGAAACCAAACACAATGAATATCTGAAAAATGGTCAATTTTACGAAGAAAAAAAAAGTATATAACATAACCTGTGTGCATTAAACAGATCTACCTGTTTTGTGTAATAAGTTTTTGTATATTTTTTATGGTTTATCAGCTAAGCAAAATTCATTCAGAATAAAATGGACTTCACAAGCTATTACCAGAAAATTCAAGATATACATTTTATTTGTCACGTAAATATCTTTAATATAGGGTATTTTATTTAAAAAATCGTTTAGAGACATTTTTGAGAAAATAAAAAAATTGGAAAACACCACACTTAGATATCAAGTTTAGTATTTTACCGGCTTTTCGCTTTTTACTTATCGTGTTCACAGACACACGGCCATACACACGAACCTTTTTCTAATTTTTTTAATTCAGGGGGTCTCAAAACATGAATTTCCGATGAAATCTCGGGATAGATTTTTGTGGATGGAATACAATACATACCCTTTCTATTCACTATCCCACTTGCATGTGTAGATAAAGTAAAAAATCTGATGCGTTACATTTATACATCTTTCTCTATTGTTCATTAATTAGTTTCTCTAACACATTTGTAACAATGTAGGTTGTTAAGGTAGTTAGAGAAGGTATTGCATTTAGATATCGAGATTTCACCGGAAATACATGTTTTAAGGACCCTGAATTAAAATATGTTTATGTAACACATTATATATGTGCAATGTACATAGTAGATAGAGAAGGCATTGTATTTCACCCAAAATTTCGATACCGATATTTTATCGGGAATATACATTTTTTGAGGACCCCTGAATCCCAAAAGAGAATTTTTAGAAAAAGGTCCTGTGTGTGCGTATATGTGTGTGTGTGTGTAGACAGCATAACTCAAAAATGAAAAGTCCATATTTAAATTCAGTATCTTCAAAGGATGCGACACAAAGATTTTTAGGAACATCCCATCATATGTTCGAAAATTTTTATTTTCTCAAAAAGTTATCTGATGTCTTCATTAAAATATCGTATATTAATGCCATTTACATGAGAAACAAAATATATGTTTTTAATTTTCTGGGAATAACTTCCGACGTCCTCATGCATTCCAAATACCTTTTGTGTAATAAGTAAACCGTAAGATATAAGACAAAAACTTATCACACAAATTTATGTCGCACATTGTTGTAGAGTTAACCGTTTCCAAGATATTCCTTGTAATTTATTGGCTTCAGTTTAAACTACTTTTCTCAAAAAAGGGAAGCGATTTTCGTTTCATACATCTTTTGTTTTACTCCTAGCCGTGCTGAGAGAGTTAATTTCAATTATAGCGACAGATTTTAAAAGATTTGACTATCGCTTTAGCCTAGTGTATTCCCTTATTTACCTTCTAGCTACAAGTAAGCAAGTAATAAGACAATTTCTGCGGTAGATAAACGAATAATCTTTTGTGAGAATAGTGTTTGCGGAAGAGGAAAAGAAAGTGATGTGAATGGAGCACATCATATTTTGGTTTTATAAATATGGCAATCCTTTGATAGGCTGTCTCTTACGTAACTGTTATTCAGCTGTTATCTACTAGCCTTCACCCTTTCACTATTCGAATGCTTGCCCTACTCAGCAAACCTGAAAATAGTGAACTAGTATACAGTCGCTCTTATTTCCCTAGAAAAAAAATCTGATGTTTTCCATTCACATGACTTTCTCTGCATCTCTGCAACAAATTATTGTTAAAAAGCTCATTCTTCTATTTCTTTCGTGCTAATCAAGAAAAAATTAGCAGAAATGGTCTTTTTACTTCCTTCCTTGTAAGTAGAAGGGAAAATAATGGAGTACAAAGCTAAAGCGATTGTCAAATCTTTTAAAAACTGGTTGCTATATGATTTATATGGCCAGGAGTTGACAAATTCCAGTATGAGAAAAGTATAAGTATTTTAAAACTGAAATCAATAACAAGCAATATCTCAAAAACGGTCATCTCCAGAAAAAAAATGTATATAACATAAATTGTGTGTTTTAACGATCTCTACATTTTTTGTGCAGTAAGATTTTCTCTATCTCTTATTGTTTACCAGTTATGCAAAATTCCGCAAACTTCATCCCGAATAAAGATGTCTTCAGAGGCTATTCCTAGAAAATTCAAGATACACATTTTGTTTATCATTGAAATACCTTTAATATATTAATCAAAGTCGTTACAGCCATTTTTGAGTAAATAACAATTTTTGAAAATTTTTCATGTAAAGGGTAGTTGGGGGTTAGGGGATTTTTCGAAAATCTTCGTGTCGCATCCTTGGAAGATATTAAACATAAATACCAAGTTTCGTTTTTAACGGTCTTTTCTTTTGTGAGCTATGCTGTTCACAGAGAGATAAACACACACACACACACACACACACACACACACACACACATTCTCTTCCTCTCTCTGTCTCTCTCTCGCGCACGCACATGGACCTTTTCCTAAAAATGCCTTTTTCGGACTCAGGGCACCTCAAAACATGTTTCCAGCGAAGTCTGGACATCGAATTTTTGGGTAGAATACAACACCTACTCTAGCTATTGCGTACATTGTATGCACATACATGCTAGAGAAAGAAAAAAAGGTGTTAGAACGGCTCTTGGAGCTGCGTTCAGAGCACCCAACACAAGAAAATATCCCTGTTTCTATCAAAGCGTATTGTGTGCGTGTGTGTATGTGGACAACATAGCTCAAAAACGAAAAGTCGATTAAATACCAAACTTAATATCTCCAAAGAATGCGACACAGATTTGCAACAAAATCTCTCTACTCCAAATTACACTTTACATTGAAAAACATTTCGGAAATTTAGAGTTACTCAAAAATGGCTCTAGCTGTTTTGGTCAAAATATTAAAGATATTTAAATAATAAATAAAATGTATATCTTGAATTTCCTGGGAATATCCTCTGAATTCTTGTTACTTCTGAATAACTTTTGCATAACTAGTAAACGGTAAGAGACTACACAAAAAATGTAGATTTTGTTAAAACACACAATTCATTTCCTGTACATTTTTGCTGTGGAATTAACCGTTACCGAGATATCCCTTTAATTGTTTCATCTTTCTCAAACGGAAACCGTCCATATTTATTGTGTTCTACTCATGGCATTGCAAGAAGCGAATATCAATGACAATTGATAAGCGACAATTTTTAAAACACGTGACTATCGGTTTAGCATAGATATTCATTTACTTCCCTTATACTTACATGGAACTAAATAATACGATCTTTCTGCTAATGTTTATCTCAATTAGTATGGAGTAGAAACAAGAATAACTTTTTCTAAGAAGTTTGTTTGTAGTACAACTATAGAAAAGATGTGAGCGCAACATCAGATTTTGCATGAACTACTCAACATAACCTTTACAGTTCTTCAGGAAGCGTTGCGAGCAAATCAACACCGACAATTAGTGGAAGCCTTTAAGCTGTTTGAAAACCTACTTTGCATAGGGTACAAGGACAGTAATTGTTTGGATGAGCATTTAGTTTGTTTGTTTCATTTGTTTAAGTGATAGAAGCCTTGCTATTGACTGGACGTCGGTGAAGAAATCCTGTAACCTCCAAGTTGTCCAAGGATGTTCTTGAAAATGGATGAGATATACATATAATGTTTAGACACTGACATTTGTGTTTCGTTTATGATAATATTCGCTACTAAAGATAAAACTATTTGCATATATTTGCCCCCCCCCCACACCTGTATATTTAACAATAAATACTTGTAAAACATACTATATTTACCATAAATGAAAGTCCAAAATGGAAACCTGAATCCACAGAAGATCGGTTGTTCAGAAGTTATTCTCAGAAAATTCAAGATATACATTTCTAGGGCCTTGAAAATATCTTAGAGCCAATTTATGAATATCAAAGATTTTGAAAAATGTTCTACGTACCTATATAGTTTGGAGTTGGGGGATTTACTTAAAAAATCTGATGTGTACCATTCGCATGACTTTCTCTACATCTCTGCAGCAAACTATTCTTAAAAAGCTTATACTTCTATTTACTTCAGCTACTCAGTAAATCATTAGCACAAATATCCATATTACTTGCTTCCTTGTAAGTAGAAGCGAAATAAGGGAGTACCATAGGTTAAAGTGATAATCAAAAGCTGGCTGCTATGTCACTGAAGTTCCTTTGTTTGTATGGACAGCAGTTGACTAATTCCTGTATGAGAAAAGTATAAGTTTTTCATAGCAGAAACCAAAAATAAGGAATGTCTCAAAAACGACGAACTCCACGAAAAAAATGTATATAACATAAATTGTGTTTTAACGTGCTCTACATTTTTGTGTAGTAAGTTTTTGTCCATCTCTTACGGTTTAGCAGTTATTCAAAATTCAGTGAGATTCATCCCGAATAAACTACTCTTCAGAGGCTATTCCCAGAAAATTCAAGATATACATTTTATTTGTCAGGTAAATATCTTTAATATATGAAATTTTAATCAAAATCATTAGAGCCATTTTTGAAAAAATCAAAATTTTCGAAAAAAGTTCCATGTAAAGGGTAGTTGGGGATGGGATTTTTCTCAAAATCTTCGTGTCGCATCTCTGGAACATACTAAACTTAAATACCAAGTTTGGTATTTTACAGACTTTTCGTTTTTGAGTTATCGTGTTCACAGACACACACATGGACATTTTTCCAAAAATGCTTTTTTTAGATAAAGGGGGCCCTAAAACATATATTTCCGGTGAAATCACGGTATCGAAATTTTGGGTGGAGTGCAATACCTTCTCTATACACTATGTACATAGTGCATATAGAGAAAGTAAAAATCTGATGTGTTTTACTCACATGGCTGTGAGCTGTTCTATAAAAAACTTTCCTTATAAAGTACTATTTTCATGTACGTCATGTTAATCAAGATAAATAGTGCAAGAAATGGTCATATTACTTGCTTCTTCGTAAGTAGAAGGGAACACAATAGGATAAAGCGATAGTCAGATCTTATAAAAGTCGGTTGCTAAGTGAGATAATTGAAATTCGGTTCTTTTTGCTCGCTAGGGCAAGCTAACGAGCAACGAAAATAAAGATGTCTCCCTTTTGAGAAAAGTTTAAGTAACTTAATACTGAAACCAATCTGAAGCTAGGAATATATCGAAAATGGAAATATATGCCATAAATTGTGTGTTTTAATGAGATCCTCATTTTTTGTGTAGTTAGTTTTTCGTATCTCTTACGGTTTACCAGTAATGCAAAAGTCACCCAGAATGAAAAGGTCTTAAGAGGCCATTCCCAGGAAATTCAAAATATACATTTTATTTATAATGTAAATATTTTAATATGCGTTATTTTAACCAAAGTTGTTACAGTTATTTTTGAGAAAATAACACATTTCGAAAATGTTTCCAAGTAAAGATAGTTTGTGGGAGGGGCTTTTCTTGAAATCTTTGTGTCGCATCCTTGGAAAATATTAAATTTAAATACTAATTTTGGTACTTTACCTACTTTTCGTTTTTGAGCTATGTTCCCCCCTAGGCATTTTTCTAAAAATGTTTTTTTTATTCAGGGGTCTCAAAACATGTACCTATTACCTGTGAAATCTCGGTATCGAATTTGTGGGTGGAATGCGATATTTCCTCTATCCCCTATGTACATAGTACGTTTAGAGAAAGTAATAATACAGAACTATAAACTATTTCTGTAGATAAGAGATTGCAAAAGAGTACATTAGAAAAGTAATAGAATGTGAGAACGTTAGAAGAAATCTGGGAACGTTTACTAATTGATGACGACGGAATGTCCATAGGAAAGCTGCTTACTATTTGATTGTCCTGAGTCGCTCATGGATATTCATTAGAAAGCTTCTCTGAGGCAAGTTATTTCTGTGAGCTGTAACTCAGGTGAAAAACAAAGTTAACAAGTGTAAACCAGAAACAACAAATATTGTTTGTCACGATAACCTTGGCAGTCTGTCATTAGCTACGCTACAAAACAACTCCTGCATGTCTGTCGAAATCGAGAGACGAGCGTTGTGTCTGCTCTGTAACCGGGCGAGGTGGCGCCGCGACTCACATTCGGGAGGTCCCGGGTTCGATCCCATAGGGCAGGATACGATCTGAGGGGATTCAGCACCGAACCTGATTTTATTGTTTAAACGCTCCACGAGGGGTCGTCACCATGACGTCGGGATGAGTTGAGAGGACTTCCTGGGCGGCCGGAACCAGGAGCACAACAATGATAGGGACCCTACAATTTTCAGATTGAAGCACCCTGGCAGAGCGGGACTCCGCCCCACAAGAGTCCCCAGGAGCGATCATGGAATAAAGATTCCTCAAACCTGATAGAGAGGCCTCTGAGCAAAATTAAGCGGTCTTTCACGCCCAGTATAGAATGGGACGCTGAGAACCACAGCAAAAAACGTCATTTCAATGGAATGGAGATAATAAATGTTATAGTGTTTGACGCCCGCTTTTACTGCATATGACGCCGCAGGCGATGACACTGATGGCACAAGGAATGAAGATGGAGCGCCGGTGGAATGAAATGGCGGAGGTAACCGGATACCCGGAGAAAACACGCACTGCGCCGTTTTGTCCACCGATAATCCCACATGCGGTCGCCTGTGATCGAACCAGGGCCTCTTTGATGAGATACGAGTGGTCTAAACACTCGACCACGGCGCGGCCGGAGATTAGTCACTTTGAGCATCGTTTTTCCTTGCCACGAATCACCGAGCACCTTCCCTGAAAGAAGCCAACGGGATGAAGGATGAATGATATGATAATGGAAACGACATGAAGGGACAGGAAATCGGGGGATGAAAAAACCTATGCATCATTCGCCTGATGATCCGGAGAAACCCCCGAAAACCCATGAGTTAGAAAGGCCGGGCACGGGGATCTAACCCGCGTCCTCTCGAATGCGGGCTACAGACGAAACCGCCTGAGCCATTCCGCTCGGTTCACACCATATAGTAACCATAGGGTTTTTCGTGGTTTTCCCTGATCGCCTAAGCGAATGCTGGGATGGTGTATTCAACCACGATTTACTTTCCATATTTTCCCTTTCGTTCCGTTTCGTGCTCATCTTTCAGATCATCGTCCCCGATGGGGACCCCAGCAGTGGAACGGGTCGTCGAGCTTGGAAATGTTAGGGCCTTCCATTCTCACTTCCACGGTTCGTTCACTTCTTCCCTTCCTCCTAGGAGTATTAGCTAGAATAAATCCGCATAAGTTGCAGTACGCAAGATGTCCGGTCCCTTTGTCTATCAATTACCTAATAATAATAATAATAATAATAATAAACATTCTCACGGTTTACAAGATGCTCTATTATGCATAAGTAAAGTATTTTTTCGAATATAAGTAAAAATGCCAGGAGTTTTTGCTTGTATATTCCTTAATTCACTTGCGTAATTGTGCACTATAATTGAAGGGCTGAGAACCATAGTGGGCCATCTCCATGTGAGGTCAAAATTGAGCTGTTGCCTCTGTCGGTATAGTTTATGGTTATACATCTTATATTGCAGTGGGCCATGTCCAGCATTTCCCGTTTACAAACAGTACAGCATCAAAATATCGGTCTAAATGAAACTACAAATTCTGTTAGAGTCAGAGTGGTCCAAATCCTTGCAGCAAATCAAGCTACTGCATATGATGATCTTATGTCCATGCTACCATTTATTCCTCCAGTGAATCATGATTTTTACAAGAGTTTGCGTGTGCAAGTCAATAATGATGATCAGCAGGACATTGATTAGATGTATGGAAATGGCCCAGTTACATTTCTTTAGGCTGAGCCAAATCTCAGCAAAGGAAAATAGCTCCCAATAAATAACTGTAAAACTTAATTTTGCATGAAGCCACATTAATATTGTACTAATATAAGATAGTAAATATGTTCTAGATTGCTGTGGCATTTAGTTATTATGTGTAACTTGACTCAATAAATTATAATATTGAAAAAACATCCACCTTTTATTTCTCCATTTTTAAAAAATGGTGCTTGGCCCACTGTGGTTCTCAACCCTTCAATTTCTTTCGTTTATCGGTTTAAAATTAATAGTACTAGATAGGAGATAGTATTATTTATTTTGAGTCATTTGCGATATATTCCTCAAATATTTTTATTTTCTCTACTTAATACATTGATACAGAAGGTATTACATTCAACCCAAAATTTCGATACCTAGCTTTCATCGGAAATGCACGTTTAAGGTCTCGTTTATAAAAGAAATGGAAAAAGGTCCATGTGTGTCCGTGTGTCTGTGAGCAAGACAACTCAAAAACGAAAAGTCAGTAAAATACCAAACTTGGTATTTAAGTTTAGTATCTTCCAAGAATGCGACACAACGTTTTTCAGAAAAATTCATCCACCACAAAGTATCCCTTACATGGAATTAATTTCAAAAATTTTTATTTTTTTAAAAATAGATTTAACGATTTTGATTAAAATCTCTTATATTTAAGATATTTACATGACAAATAAAATGTATATCTAGAATTTTCTGGGAATAGCCTTAAAAGACCTCCTTATTCCGAACTTTTTTTTTTTTTTAAATTTTGCATAAATAATAAACCGTAAGAGATGGACAAAAACTTATTACACAAAATATGTAGAGCATATTAAAACACACAATATTGTTTTTGAGATATTCCTTGCCTTTGGTTCAGTTTTGAAAAACATATCTTTTCTCATACAGGAATTTGTCAACTCCTGTCCATACAAAGAAACTTCGGTCACATAGCAACCACTATTACTTTAACCTATGGTACTACCTTATTTCGCTTCTACTTACAAGGAAGCAAGTAATAAGACTATTTCTGCTAATTTTTTCTCGATTAGCATGAACTAAGTAGAAGTATAAGCTTTTTAACAATAATCTGTTGCAGACATAGAGAAAGTCATGTGAATGGAACACATCAGACTAGATATTAACTACCCGGTGCAGTAATTCTGGACCCACCCCTGGCTCCTGATTCACTCCAGATGGATTCTCTCTGCTTTATTGATAAAATCTGTAATCCTCTTAGCATTCCTAAAGTCGCCATGGACACGCAGCCAGAAAGGGATAAAAGATGAGATCCAACAGCTCCTGTGCCATAACTTGACTGTTGTGCAAACAGCTCACAGCTGTTGCCATCTAGACAATTCACAATATCCTCCCGCAGTTGTGCCATATTTTTAAACACCTCGCTTCAAGGATGCTTGAGTTAGGAAACCGGTCACATCTGTTCTGCAGTCATTCGTATCAAAACTTTAAGATACTTCCAAGAGATTATCCGTGACCTCAGCAACACATTTCATTCGCTTTCGTAATCGCTCTTCAGAGACTGGATCGATTTTTCTTTACTACGATTTTAACTTTCTCTACTATTTATCTAGTATACCATATACTGCATTTAAAAAAAAATCTGATGTGATACACTCACATTACTTTCTCTAGCGTTCTACAAACTTCATACATAAGATTCTTCTTCTTTCTGCACCTTGCTAATCGAGGTACTCGTTATGCGATTGTCATTACAAATCGCTTCTTTTCTTGGCCAGGAGTAGAACAAAAGAAAAACGGACACTCCCGTCTGAGAAAAGTATAAGTACTTCACAACTGAAACTAATAACAATGAATACCTCGAAAACGATAAGCTCCACGAGAAAAATGTAAATAACAAAACTTGTGTACTTTGACAGGACCTAAATTTTTTGTATAGCAAGTTTTTGTCTATTTCTTACGGTTTAGCAGTTATTCAAAATTCCGTAAAATTCATCCAGAATAAACTACTCTTCAGAGGCTATTCCTAGAAAATCCAAGATATACATTTTATTTGTTAGGTAAATATCTTTAATATATGATATTTTAATCAAAATCATTAGAGCCATTTTTACGAAAATCAAAATTTTCGAAAAAAGTTCCATGTAAAGGGTAGTTTGGGGTGGGGGGATTTTTCTCAAAACCTTCGTGTCGCATCCCTGGAAGATACTAAACTTAAATACCAAGTTTGGTATTTTACCGACTTTTCATTTTTGAGTTATCGTGTTCACAGACACACGGACACACACACACACACACGGACCTTTTCCTCAAAATGCCTGTTTTGGACACAGGGGGTCCTAAAACATGTATTTCCGGTGAAATCTCGGTATCGAATTTTTGGGTGGAATACGTTGTACATAGAGAAAGTAAAAAGTATGCCATAAATTATGTATTTTAGCCAGATCTACATTCTTTGTTTAGTGAGTTTTCTCTCTCTCTCTCTCTCTCTCTCTCTCTCTCTTTCTCTCTCTCTTATGGTTTACAGTTATACAAAATTCAGCAAAATACATCCAGAATAAAGACCAATTCAGAGGCTATTCACAGAAAGTTCAAAATGTACATTTTATTTGAGATGTAAATATTTTTAATCACTCTCCATGTAAAGGGTAGTTTGTGGTGGGGGGGGGGTTTCTTTAAAAATTTCGTGTTGCATCCTTGGAAGGTACCAAACTTAGATACCAAGTTTGGTATTTAACGGTCTTTTCGTTTTTGAGCTATGATGTCCACACACACACACACGCACGCGCGCGGATATTTTTCTAAAAATGCTTTTCTTGGATTCAGGAAGTCACAAAACATGTATGGTGAAATCTCGGAATCGAATTTTTGGGTGCAATAAATAACTTCTCCATACACTATATACATAGAGCGTATAGAGAAAGTAAAAATAGGATAAAAGCTTAACAGGTGTTATAAACAAGCATAATTAGTTTTATAAAAATCTGATGTGTTCCATTCACATGACTTTCTCTGCATCTCTGCAACAAATTATTTTATTTACTTCATCTAATCGAGAAAAAAGAAGCAGAAATAGTCTTATTACTTGCTTCCTTGTAAGTAGAAGCGAAATAAAAAGAGTGGTATAGGTTAAAGTGACAGTCAACAGCTGGTTGCCGTGTGATTGAAGTTCCTTTGTCTGTATGCACACGAGTTTACAAATTACTGTATGAGAAAAGTAAGCTTCTCAAAGCTGAAATCAAATACATATAATATATCAAAAACGATCAATTCCACGAAAAATGAATACAACATAAATTGTGTGTTTTAACGTGGTCTACAGTTTTTGTGCGGTAAGTTTTTGTCCATCTCTTACGGTTTAGCAGTTATTCAAAATTCCGTAAAATTCACCCAGAATAAGGTAGCCTTCAGTGACTATTCCCAGAAAATTCGAAATATACATTTTATTTGTCAGGTAAATATCTTTAATATACGATAATTTATTTAAAATTGTTAGAGCCATTTTTGAGAAAATCAACATTTTCGAATTTTTTCTGTTTAAAGAGTAGTTTGGGTGGGGGGATTTTTTTGAAAATCTTCGTGCTGCATCCTTGGACGATACCTAACTTAAATGCCAAGTTTGGTATTTAACCGTATTTTCGTTTTTGACCTGTGGTGTCCGCAGACACACACACACACACACACACACACACACATACACGGACCTGTTTCTCAAAATGCTTTATTTGGATTCAGGGGTCCTTAAACATGTATTACTGGTGAAATCTCGACATCGAATTTTTGGGTGGAATACAATACTTCTCTACCCCTATGTACATTGTACATACGGGGCTAGAGAAAGTAAAAATACAGCAGAAGGAATAAAACTAGTTTGTAAAGGCTTGTAAAATTCTTGTACAAATAGTCGTAACTCTGGAATATCTACAATAAACATTTTATTCTCAAGCGAAATTATACATTTCTTCAATAAAAATTATACCATCAACAATTAAACATTGTTACAGCTATAAACATTACTTTTTATAGCGCGATAGTTTTTATTATAACTTAATATTGTGTAGATAGCAGATATACTTAAGACTGGCATACACGGTGGTGCAGATAAAACTAACCGCTCTCCCATTCGAATGCAAATGTGATATTTTGACTGTTTGAAGCTACGCAGTCGTATTAATTATCCCATCGAAATGATTAAACAATTATAATGTGAACATTTATGCAATATTCGTTCTAGAACTATCCATATCAGGTCGATTGTTGTGGTCTTCTATCAGCATTTCAGTTTATTCCATCACTCGAATGAAGAATAGGTATCTGTTCATTCAAAATCTTCTCGGGCTTCTAGCCAGGTAAAAACTTGGCTTGACACCAACGTTTCGAACAAGTGCATCTTCCTCGTCTTCAGTTCACCCTGAAGACGAGGCAGATGCACTTCTTCGAAACGTTGGTGTCAAGCCAAGTTTTTACCTGGCTAGAAGCCCGAGAAGATTTTGAATTAACACGTCGCCAGGAAAGCTTCAGTTCTTATTTTAGGTATCTGTTCCTTTACAAAATGACAGAGATAGGCGAAACTTATGTGTAACAAATTATTGTTAATTATTCTTCTATTTATTTCAGGCTAATCGAGCAAAAATTAGCAGAAATAGTCTTATTACTTGCTTCCTTGTAAGTAGAAGCAAAATATGGAAGTATCATAGGTTAAAGTAAAGTCAAAAGCTGGTTACTATGCGACTGAAGTTCCTTTGTTTGTATAGACACGAGTTGACAAATTCCTGTATGAGAAAAATACAAGTTTTCCAAAGCTGAAACCAAAAACAAGGAATATCTCAAAAACGATTAACTCCTCGAAAAAAATCATAGGATATAAATTGTGTGTTTTAATGTGCTCTACATTTTTTGTGGGGTAAGTTTTTGTCCATTTTTTACGGTTTAGCAGTTATGCAAAATTCCTCCAGAATAAAGTAGTCCTCAGAGGCTATTCTCAGAAAATTCAAAATATGCATATTATTTGTCAGGTAAATATCTTTAATATACGATACTTTAATCAAAATCGTTAGAGCCATTTTTGAGAAAATCAAAATTTTCGAAAAAAGTTCCATGTAAAGGGTAGTTGGGGTGGGGGGGATTTTCTTGCAAATCTTCATTTCGCATCCTTGGAAGATACTAAACTTAAATACTAAGTTTGGTATTTAACGGTCTTTTCGTTTTTGAGCTATGCTGTCCACAGACACACAGACACACACACGCACACACGGAAATTTTTCCAAAAATGCTTTTTTTTTAGATTCAGGGGGACCTAAAACGTGTATTTCCGGTGAAATCTCAGTATCGAATTTTTGGGTGGAATACAATACCTTTTCTATACACTATATACATAGTACGTGTAGAGAAAGTAAAAACTCGAACTATTCAAGAGCTGGTTTCTGGATAGTCGAAACCTGCGATAAAAGCAATACAGATTGTTTGATTAATAGGAAAAGAATTTTCTGCCCAAAATTCAAACTTTTAAGAACAAATGAAAACATTAATAATACTTTTAGCGGAACTGCTAAACCGTAAGAAATGGAGAAAAACTTACTAGACAGAAAATGTAGAGCACATTAAAACACACAATTTATGTTACATACATTTTTTTCGTGGAGTTGATCGTTTTTAAGATATTCCTTGTTTTTGGTTTCAGCTTTGAGAAACTTTTACTTTTCTCATACAGGAATTTGTTAACTCGTGTCCATACAACCAAAGGAACTTCAGTCACATAGCAACCAGCTTTTGACTATCATTTTAACCTGTGGTAGTCCCTTATTTCGCTTTCACTTACAAGGAAGCTAGTAATAAGAACTATTTCTGCTAATTTTTTCTCGATTAGCATGAAGTAAATAGTAGCATAAGCTTTTTAACAATAATTGGTTGCAGAGATGTAGAGAAAGTCATGTGAATGGAACACATCAGATTTTTTATAACATAATTCAAAATCGCAATTGATAATGTTTAAAAAGTTTATATCATCCTTTGCATGGAAAAATGTTATAAAGTTTTTATTTGCTCAGAAACAGCTAAAAATGTTCCGTGTTTAAGAACGTTTACTTGCTTAATAAAATGTACATTATTTATTTTCTGCAAATAATCTCTAAATTTGTTCTTATTCGAAATGAATTGGAACTATAAGGGATAAATAAACACTTGCTGTACAAATATGTAAGCATCTTTAAAATATATTGCTTATTTAAAATGCTTATTGTTTATAGTACCAGCAACAGTCACTTCGTTTTTTGTGGTTTTTCAATGGTTAAACATGTTTTCAAACATTTGACTACGGTCTCAGCCTTTTATATCTGCATTGTACCCACAACGAAATGTGTAATGATACGATTACTACAAGCTTAAGTGTCGATGAACTGAAATAGGAAAATAAACTTTTGCAGCAAAGGTATGCCAGAGAAAGTTATATGAATGTAATATATTCATTTTTAATTGCTGTTCAAGTTTCTTATAGACCAAGTCGTAGAGCGAATAATCAGCAATTCATACAGAAGAGTTATTTTAAGAAAACAGATGACGCGGACATAGAGTAGATTGAGATATGCAATAATCAAGCAGAGGGGTCTATAGTCACTGTACTATAGGACTGTACGTAGGCCATAGTAGGCTGTGTGTATCCAACATAACTACTGGGAGGAAGAGGAGATCCGAAGGGCGACCAGATATGCACGACGATAAGCGCTAGCAAGGTCGAGATTCCAGCCCAAAGACAAATCCTGAAGCCGACACTTTTTCGCCTTAGCCATTTTACCAAAATGAATCGAGACACTCCCAGGAACGGGTCCAGCCAGTCACCAAAGAAAAATCTTTCCACAGTATAAATTCCATTACCCGCCTGGTGGTAGCGTGTCTGCCCCACATTCAATAGATCGCGAGTTCAAATCTAGCTCAGGGTAAGTCACCTGGATAAGGCTTTTTTCGTTTTTTTTCCCTTGTCCTGAGAAGGCGAATGTCGAGTAACTTTAAGCTCCATGGACCCCGAGATTATTTGAGCATTATTTCACCACTTTCATTCACCGTCCGATATAACCAACCAGGTTAAATACGTTAAACAAAACCAAAAAAATTACCGTCCCGAATCTACTCACAAACCACCATTGTCAAGTCATATAACTGCAAAACCGATGAAGGGAAATGATAGGCAGGACATTTTGGACGAATAGGAACCATCGCAATATTTCGCCTTCCTATGATCAGGGAACCACAAAACACTGCAAGGTCAGGGCGGTTTGACCCCATGGGAATTAAACCCGGAACGTTCAAAATGCGAGCCTCTCAAGGAACAAAGTTACCAATGGAGAAGTTTCTCGTCCTGGACTCCTACCCAAAATGCATTTTGGGATGAGATGCAAGATACCAGCACACCCCGGCTCCATCACGTGATTCCCGGACCTCCGTGTGACCTTTGTGTTCATGTTGGGATATTTATTCCACCTTTGTTTAGGTTGTAGCTATTTAAGTAGGAATTTTTTGTTGTCCAGATCCGTGCAGGCAAGCGACAACAAGCGAAACCTTGGCAATATCACATGCACGGTGTTCCAAATTGGAATACCTGTCCAACTGGATGTTATCCAACTCAAAAGTGACTCAGTGTTGGGACATAAACACGCACTCCCTCAACACAAGGACACTCCTGCCAATAATATCATTTCAAACCTCCACATTAACACCTATTTGGCTCATTTGCAGATGCACACGCGTTTAAATAAAGACAACACGGCGCACTAGCTTCAAATGGATTAGTTGCTGGGGCTGTAACATATGTCAACCTGTCTGAATTTCTTGATGCTATGACATGTCGTACACCAGTTTTTACTTTCTGTACACGTACTATGTACATAGTGAGTAGAGAAGGTATTCTATTGCACACAAAATTCGATACCGAGATTTCAAGGAAAATACATGTTTTGGAAAAAGGTCCGTGTATGCTATTTCATTACAATGAAGTGACAGTCAGCTATATCATTACAAGCTGGAATACGTACCAATGGATATCTATAAACATCTGATATGTGTAATAAATTATTGTTAACAAACTTATTCTTCTACTTACTTCAAGCTAATCGAGAACAAATTAGCAGAAATAGTCTTATTACTTGCTTCCTTGTAAGTAGAAAAGAAATATGGAAGTATCATAGGTTAAAGTGAAGTCACAAGCTGGTTACTAGGCGACTGAAGTTCCTTTGTTTGTATGGATACGAGTTGGCAAATTCCTGTATGAGAAAATTACAAGTTATCCAAAGCTGAAACCAAAAACAAGGAATATCTCAAAAACGATCAACTCCTCGAAAAAAAAAGTATATAACACAAATTGTGTGTTTTAATGTGCTCTACATTTTTTGTGTGTTAAGTTTTTGTCCATCTCCTACGGTTTAGCAGATATGCAAAATTCTTCCAGAATAAAGTGCTCTTCAGAGGCTATTCCCAGAAAATTCAAGATATACATATTATTTGTCAGTCAATATCTTTAATATACGATATTTTAATCAAAATCGTTAGAGCCATTTTTGAGAAAACCAAATTCTCGAAAAAAGTTCCATGTAAAGGGTAGTTGGGGATGGGGGATTTTCTTGAAAATCTTCGTGTCGCATCCTTGGAAGATACCAAACTTAAATATCAAGTTTGGTATTTAACGATCTTTTCGTTTTTGAGCTATGCTGTCCACACACACACACACACACACACATAATACACACACACGCATGCTTTTTTTTGGATTCAGGGGGACCATGTATTTCCGGTGAAATCTCGGTGTCGAATTTTTGGGTGGAATACAATACCTTCTTTATACACTATGTACATAGTAGGTGTAGAGAAAGTAAAAAAAAATATGGACTTTCAAGTTGTTTTTAAAGATACTTATATTTATTTTTTAACTTTTAATTCCTTAAATTTATAACAAATGAAAACGTTCAGTTTTTACATTGCCAAAATGTTTAGTACCTGTCTCCCATGCTTTCCTGCAGGTATTTCCTATATGTTTGTGAAGAGTAGTAAAAACTACTGTTATTAACTCTTTTTACTTTCTCAACATAGTACAACCCTCAAATTCAATATCGAGATTTCACCTAAAATGCACGCTTTAGGGTCCCCTGTATAAAATCATTTCTAGAAAAAGGTCCTTGTGTGTGTGTGTGTGTGTGTGTGTGTGTGTGTGTGTCAAAAGGAAAATTTGGTAAAATACCAAACTTGGTCATTGAGTTTATTGTCTATCCAGGGTGTGACATGAAGATTTTGAGGAAAATCCCCCAACACAAACCATCTTTTTAATGCAAAAAAATCGAAAATGTTTATTTTCTCAAAAACGACTACTTTAATTAAAATACCGTATATTAAAGATATTAACATGACAAATAAAATGTATACCTTGAATTTTCTGGAAATAACCTCTGAAGATCTCTTCATTCTGGATGACTTTTGCATAACTGGTAAACCTTAACAGATAGACAAAAACTTAGTGTACCAAAAAATGTAGATCTCGCTAAAACGCACACTTTGTCATATACATCTTTTTTCATGGAGTTGATCATTTCCGAGACATTCTTTGTTATCTAAAGTACTTAAACTTCTTGCATGCCTGAATTTGTTAACTTCTGGCAATGCACAAATACGAATGTTAATGACTAGAAACCAGCTTTTGAAACATTTGACCATCGCTTGCCTAGTGTATTCCCTTTATTTCTTTTCTATTTACAAGAAAACAAATAATAAGATAATTTCTGCTGATGTTTATCTCGATTAGTGTGAAGCAGATATACGGTTGTTAATGAACTATACCGAAATATTTTCAAGAATATGTAGATTACTTAAATAAGTAATTTGAGATAGGAGACTTATGGCCTGTTTATTGAAATGTTGAAGTAACGGCTATAAGTTTCTGAAGTGCCAGTACGCCACTGGCTAATTTATCAATCATTCGAGAGCATAACACGAAAAACGAAGGGACAAATTACAGCGTACCTCTCCAGCGTAATGTTATGATACTGGCTTTCAAGTGAAAGATAAGTTTCCGAGTTTGGGTCTCGTTCACGTATCGCGGCACTTCGTCTGTAATGAAAAAAATAATAATAAGAACATTTACTCTATGACAAGAATCGAACTCATGGCCTTTGGGATAGCAGATTCCCGCATTATAAGCTACCAGAGCAGTTGATAAAACGCCTTCACAGTAGACTACATAACTCAAGAACGTAGTTAATAAATGCTCAGTGTCGCACTGTCAAATGATTAGATCGAGATTTTACAGATTTTTGCGACATTAACGCTAGTAACGAGCTGCTAAAACTCGATATTTCTATACTCGAGCAGCAGTTTTAAAGACATTCTAAGCCATTTTTTCAACCGGTTTTGCTTTAACACTGACTTATCAGCACCTGCTACCCAAACTTTTAACGATATGTAGTTGCTTTATGTTTATCCGGGGACCATGCATCGCCGATCTCAAATCTTGAAAATTATTTCGGTGTAGTTCATTAATACCTGCATAGAGAACGACATGCCAATGGAAAACATTAGATTTTTTCAGTAATAAAGTCCCGTCTGTTTGTGTAGAGCGCCAAAAATACGAGTTTTCTAATTCCCATTTAAATCAATGAGGTAGGATATTGCACAGCTTTGAGTAATATTTTTCTCATTGCCTAGTTACAGAGAGCCCAGGGAAGAGAGCATTTGATGAGGAGTTCCATCATTCATATGGTGACCTTGGCAATAAGTTAGGCGTAATAACTGCTGACAGAAGGCAGTTAAAAGCTGTGTTTATAATGACAATACGCCAGGCCTTTTTGTGGCGATGGCCTTTAATAAAAGGAGGGTTTTCCTAGAAGTGTTCGCTTTTCTCTTATTATTTTTTAAACAGAGGAGCATTGTTTAAAAGAAAAACAATCTCATGCGTTCCATTCAGATGAATTTCTCTAGCTGTTCCGCAAACAAAGCTTTTATTCAAAAGATTAATCTGTTATATAAACAATGCTAAGCAAGATAAACATAAGCAGAATTAGCCTTATTTCTAGCTTCCTTTTAAGTAGAAGGGAAATAAGACATTGTACAAGCTAAAGCGATAGTCAACTCCTTTAAAAGTCCGGTTGCTATGTGAAACAATTGAAATTCATCCGATTGCCAGAAGTAAACAAACGAGAAACGAGAAGAAACATATCTTCTCGTAAGAGAAAAGTTGAAGGCGCTTAAAACTGAAACCAATAATCTACAAAAAATACATATAATATTAATTGTGTATTTTAATGAGATCTACATTTTTTGAGCAGTATGTTTTTGTATATCCCTTATAGTTTAGCAGTTATAAAAGAGTCGCCCAGAATGAAAAGGTCTTCAGAGGCTATTCCCAGAAAACTTAAAGATATACATTTCGTTTGTAATAAAAATAACTTAAACATATGGTATTTTAATCAAAACCGTTAAAGCAGTTTTTTAGAAAATCAAAATGCTCGAAAAATATTCCATGTAAAGGGTATTTGAGTTTGGGGTTGGGGGATTTTCTTGAAAATCTTCGTGTCACATCCTTGGAAGGTACTAAACTTAAACACTAAGTGGAAGGTACTAAACTTAAATACTAAGTTTTATATTTAACGTTCTTTTCGTTTTTGAATTATGCTGTCCACAGGCACACGCTCACATCCACAGATCTTTTTCAAAAAATGCTTTTTTTTTATTGAGGGGGGCCCAAAACATGTCTTTCCAGTGAAATCTTGGCATCGAATTCTTGGGTGGAATACAATACTTTCTCTGCCTCACATTCGAAAAGGTCGTGAAATCGAATCTCGCTTAGGGCGAGTTAAGCGGATAAGGTTTTTTTTCGGAGTTTTCCCTTATCCTGAGAAGACGAATGTCGAGTAGCTTTGACCTCCATGGACCCCGAGATCATTTGAGCAACATTTCACCAATTTCATTCATCGTCCGATATGACAAACCAGGTTAAAGAACTTGGTATTTTAACAGGATCAACCTTTTTTGTAAAGTAAGTTTGTGCCTATCTCTTACGGTTTACTAGTTACACCAAATTAAGCAAAATTCATCCACAATAAACAGGTCTTTAGAAGTTGTTTCCACAAAATTCAATATATACATTTTATTTGTGATAAATATGGCTTTAATATGTGGCTATTTTTAAGAAAAACGAACATTTCGAAAATTTTTCCATTAAAGGGTAGTTAGGATTTTCTTGAAAATCTTCGTGTCGCATCCTTGGAAGATACCAAACTTAAATACAAAGTTTGGTATTTAACGGTCTTTTCGTTTTTGAGTTATGCTGTCCACAGACACACGCACATACGGACCTTTTTCCAAACTTTTTTTTGGATTCAGGGGGGCCCAAAACATATATTTCCGGTGAAATCTCAGTATCGTTTTTGGGTGGAATACAATACTTCCTCTATACATTACGTACATAGTACGTGTAGAGAAAGTAAAAAGAGCAAAGGGTGACAGCTGTTAATGGAATTCATTGAAGTAACCAAGCCAGTTTTATAATCTTTGGGATGACTGTGAATGTAACAAGAGACGACGTTAAAATGTCAACATGCTCATAGTTTCTGTCTAAGCAGTCGTTTGTATTCACGAGGCCTCCGCCATTCATCTCAATCTTTCAAAATTCTTTTCCGCTGTAGAGTGCCCATCTGCCTCGCTTTGTTAAACTGCTTTATCCAGCTCTTGTACTCTTGCTTTTATAGTAAGCTTCTCTTCTGTAGTCGGGGTTACTCTAAAATAACGTTTTACTTTCAGTAGCTCGTACGTACAATGTACGTAGGAGGTATAGAAAATATTGTATTTCACCCAAAAATTCGATACCGAGATTTCACCGGAAATATGTTTTGAGAACACCTAAATAAAATGATTATCCTGAATTTTTGGGAATATCCCCTGAAGCCTGCACGAGATTTGAATAACTGGTAAATCATAAGAGATAGAAAAATACTTTCTAAACAGAAACAGGCAGATCTTGCTAAAACATACAATTTATATCAGATTAGTCTTTTTTTTTTTTTTTTTTTTTTTTTGTAGAATTAACCATTTCCGAGGTATTCCCTCGTTCATTTCAAATATATTTTGTTTTACTCTTGGCCATAGAAAAAAAATCAATGCCAATCGCATAGCAATAGCTTTTAAAAGCATAGCAACACTTTAGCAGTGTATTCGCTTGTTTCCTTTCTATTTATAAAGAACTAAGTAATAAGACCATAATGTTTATCTTGAATAGCATGAAGTAGAATAAAAGAAGAATATTTTGTAGGGATAGTTTGTTTGCAGAGCAGGTAGAGAAGGTTATGTGAATGCAACACATCAGATATCTGTTGTAGAAAATTTACGAAATATTCTTTGTAATTTATTTCAGTTTTAAAATGTACTTTTCAAACAGAAGTTGCCATTCGTATCATATATCTTTTGTATTACTTCTAGTCATGCAAAGAGAACCGATCCTGCCCGCCTGGGTAGCATGTCTGCCTCACGTTCAAAAGGTCGTGAGTTCGAATCTCGCTTAGGGTGAGTTACCCGGGTAAGGTTTTTTTCGGGGTTTTCCCTTATCCTGAAAAGACGAATGTCGAGGAACTTTAAGCTCCATGGACCCCGAAATCATTTGAGCATCATATAATCAATTTCATTTATCGTCCGATATGACCAAACCAGGTTAAAGGACGTTAAACTACAAAAAAAAAAAAAAAAAAAAAAAAAAACGATTGAATTGCATCACATACGAGCCAGATTAGAAAAGATTTGACTATCGTTTTAGTCTAGTGTATTCACTTGTTTCTAATTATAAGGAACTAAGAAATATGACAATTTCTGCTATTATCCATATTGGTATGAAGCAGATAGAAGAATGTTTGTTACAGAATAGGTAGAGAATGTCATATGAATGTAACAAATCAGATTTTTTTTCAGCTTAATCATCTACCGACAGTTATTTCGTTAGTATTCCTGTAATTCCTAGGGCACCATTACGATGTTCGGATTTGAATTTATAGTTCGTGAGTACGCCGCTATGCGCCATGGTGACGATGGATCAGTTCGTCACCCATAGATGCCACTATAGGACGAAATCACGGTTTGCGGACGCGTAATGCCGGAAAATGTTGCCCCAAAACCTTTCAAGGAATGGAGTTCGTGAAAATAAACATTACACGGTACCACCGGCTTTAATTCCCTTCCAAAGGAAGCCATGCTAAGGATTTTTGCATCCGAAATGTTTCGACACCCTCCACCAGGTCTGAACCCTCAATCTTGGGTTTTAGAGGCTAGCATGGTAACCACTACACCACGGAGGGCGACAAGGAAGCATTGCTTTCAATTTAATTATTCGTAATATATTAATGTCTGTATTTCTATTAAAATCACTCTTGATAAAATTATATAATATAGTTTTCAAAGAGCGATTGCACTCTACACAGCTTGCATTTTTGCAAGTAAGTTTCGGAGCCTCAAAAGATGGCTCGATACTAGATACAGCGTCGATATAATCTCGTTTTGCGGAATCAAGATGTTTCTGCTTGTTACCTCCTTGCGAGTAATTCAGGTAATTGCTTGTTAGGGAAGATAATCAAGTCAATTTACATTTTTTTTTTATAAGTTATTGACGCTCTTTAACGGCTGTGATTCTCAGCGTCCCATTCTATATTAGGCATAAAACAACACTTAACTTTGCTCAGAGACCTCTTTATCAGGATTAAGGTTTTTTTACATGCCGTTTAGCCGCGCAGTGGCCGAGTGGTCAGACCACTCGCCTCTCACCTACATGGACCGGGTTTGATCCCAAGCGACCGCATGTGAGATGTGTGGTGGACAAAGCGGCGTAGGGGCGGGTTTTCTCCGGGTTCTCCGGTTTCCCCCGCCATCACATTCCACCGGGGCTCCATCTTCATGTATCATTAGTGTCATCGCTTGCGGTGCCAGAGCAGTAAACGCGGGCGTTAAACACTACAAAAAAAATGCCGTAAATCTATGGCAAGGGATCATCTGCTTTACTTTCCTTCCTAAGGAAGTCATACTTTCCTTCCTGCGCCGGGTTGGAACCTACGACCCTTGAGAAGCAGAAGCTAGAATGTTATTCCTAGATCACAGAGGACTATTGTGTGCTTTATAGTGAGAGCATGAATGCAGCGGGGAGTAGTTAAACGTGTGAGGAAAGAGTGCTGTGTTGTGAGTGAAGTTTTGAATCGAGGTTTATTTTCATTTACCTATGCATAAAGGTAGGGAAACACCTGCATTATAGAAATTTAAAAACAAAAACCAAAACTTATTTGCGACATTTTAATAAAGACAAGTGGTCAAGTGGCCAGTAGGTTTTCTGGCTTCTCAACTCAGAGGTCCCGGGCTCGATTCCCTTGTAGGGCGGGGAATGTTTCTTTAATCAGAGTTATTCATTATTCCCCACCGAGTCTGAGGTTATGGATATGCGAGTGAATGTGTGTATGTTTTTTTTTTTAAATAGCAAAATATTGAGAAAAAAGAAAAAGAAAGTTGAGAAACCCCACAGTTGAGCGAGCAAACACCAGCAACTATTTCTCAAGTCAAAGCCCCCGATATGACCTTGCCAGGCGGCTATATAAAAAAATAATAAAGATGTGTTCCATTCGCATATATATATATATCCTTACAAAAGTTAATCGAGATAAAAATTAGCAGAAATTGTCTTATTACTTGCTTCCTTGTAAGTAGAAGGTAAATAAGGGAAGGCCACAGTCAATTTATTTAATGCGCCGGTCCCTCTGTTGAAATTCGGTTATCTTTTCATAGCCAAAAGTAAAATAAAAGAGAGATGAATTGTGTGTCTATTGTATGTTTTGCGTAGTACCTGTTATACAAAAGGCATTCTGAATGAAGAAGTCTTCAGAAGCTATTCCCAGAAAATTCAAAATATGCATTTTATATCAGCGAAATTGCTGATTTTGTAAAAAAAAAAAGAAGAAGAAGAAGAAGCTCTCTACACTAGAACTGGTAATCACCTATTGCTTTCTCTTCTTAGCACATTCATAGATGGGAAAAGTGTTGTATTACACCCAAAAACTCAATACATGTTTTAAGGCACATTTTTATCTAAAAAAATTAGAAAAGTGTGCGACTGTGAACAAACATAACTCAAAGAGTACAGTCGTTTAAATACCAAACTTGATCATTTGAGTTTAGCAACTACTCAGCACGTTATACGAATGTTTATAAGAACTCCGTCCTTTACATGAAAAAGTTTTAAAAAATATTAAAATTCTCAAAATGACCCTAACGATTTCGATTAAAATACTATATATCAAGGATATTTACATGTAGCTTAAAATGAATATCTTGAATTTCCAGGGAATATTTTCATTTTGGCTGACTTTTACATAAATGGTAAACCGTAAAAGATTCACAAAAGCTAACTGCATACATTAAAACAGACAGTATCGTTAAAACATATTTGTCACATATCTTTCTTGCGGATTTCCGAGATATTACTTTGTATTGTTTTTAATTTTAAAATATTAAATTTTTTCCCAAACCGGAGTTTATTATTCTTTTTTCTGTTGGTTTAATCCTGACCTATTCTGCTAATGTTTAGCTTGATTAGTCTGGAATAGATAAAAAGAAATAAGCTTTTGAAAGAATGGTTTGTTACAGAATAGGTAGAGAAAGTTATGTGAATGAAACACATAAGATTTTCTCAACTTGTTTTGTTTAGCACTATGTATATCGGAAATATATCTTTTGAGGTCTGCTGATCCAAAAAAAAAAATTTTTAGAAAAAATTCCGTGTGTGTGAGTGAGTGTTTGTGGAGAAAGATAATTCAAAAATAAAAAATATAAATACCAAATTTTGTATTTATATTTTAGTATCTTCCAAGGATGCGACACGAAGATTTTCAAGAATACCAGCCCCCTCTCCAAACTACCCTTTATACGAAAAACATTTTGAAAATTGTGTTTTTCTAAAAATGGCTATAACGATTTTGATTAAAATACCGCATATAAAAGATACATGTTTACATGATAAAAACATGCATAGCTTGAAGTTTTTGGAAATAGGCTCTGAAGACCTTTTTATTCTGGAAAGATTTTTCTGAATTTTGAATAACTACACATAACATGTAGATCACAACAATACATAGTTTATGTCGTATACCTAAGTTCTTTATGTAGAGTTGATCATTTCTGGATTGATCATTTAACGTTCTTTAACCAGGTTGGTCATATCGGACGGCAAATAAATAACATTTGTGAAATTATGCTCAAATGATCTCGGTGTCCATGGAGCTTAAAGTTACTCGACATTCGTGTTTTTAGGATAAGGGAAAACCCTGAAAAAACCTTATGCGGATAATTCACCCTTAGCGAGATTCGAACTCGCGACCTGTTGAATGTAAGGCAAGATTTTTGTTATTGGTTTCAATTAGAAACTAAGAAGCCTAGCTTTCGTTTCATCTCTCTGTTTTATTGCAGGCCATGCAAAGCGAACAAACTTGGTATTAAAGTTTGGTATCTTCCAAGGATGCCACACGAAATTTTTCAAGAAAATCCTTCCACCCTCAACAACCCTTTACATGAAACTTTTTTCGAAAGTTTTAATTTGGCCAAAAATGGCTCTAACGATTTTTATTAATATATCGTATATTTAAGATATTTACCTGATAATTAAAATGTATATTTTGAATGTTCTATAAATAGCCTCTAAAGACTGCTTCATTCTGGGTGAATTTTACTGAATTTTGCATAACTGCTAAACCGTAAGAGATGGACTAAAACTTACCACACAAAAAACGTAGAGCACATTAAAACACACAATTTATATTATATACATTTTTTCGTAGAGTTGATCCTTTTTTATATATTCCTTGTTTTTGGTTTCAGCTTTAAAAATCTTATACTTTGCTATTCAGGAATATGTCAACTCCTGTCCATACAAACAAAGGAACTTTAACCTATAGTACTCCCTTATTTCGCTTCTACTTACCAGGAAGCAAGCAATAAGACTATTTCTGTTAATTTTTCTTCGATTAGTGTGAAGTAGATAAAAGAATAAGCTTTTTAACAATAATTTGTTACTGAGATGTAGAGAAAATCATGTGAATGGAACCCATCAGACTTTTCAGTATTGTCTCCACAGTATATAATGTCACCACACGTTTAAACTTGAGGTTTAAGGCTGTGTTGAAAGAAGAAGCAGAATCGCCTCTCTGCGCCAACATGACTTAACAACTCTGTGACGTAATGGATCAGCTGATACAATATAATCCCAGGACATTGCTCCCAAACGGGATTTACGAATGAAGTGTCCCTATAACGAAGAACTAATATCCGCCAGTTTACGCAAACGCCATATGTACCGTACTACTACGCTCTGTTATTTTTGGCATGGCCGGGTGTAGAATCACGCCCGCATTTTGCTATTTTTACACTCGTACAATCATCACTCCAAGATTCTCTCCAGAAGATATCATCCCGTCTGCTGTAAACGTCACGACTGCAAGTAGCGCTCTAAAAACCAAGTATCATCGTCCGCCATTATGGTTCAAAACCTCTGTTCATTACGTTTATAAATTTAACGTTGTTTACATATGCTGCATTTTCATTATCAGCCTGAAAATTAACAAATAAGTGAGACTGCCTGGGTAGTGGGGTGGTAATGTTTCTGCTTCACATTCAAAAGGTCGTGAGTTCGAATCTCGCTTAGGGTGAGTTGCTCGGGTAAGTTCTTTTTTTTTTCCCCCTTTTCCTGAGAAGACGAATGTCGAGTAACTTTAAGCTCTATGGACCCTGAAATCATTTGAGCATCATTTCACCAATTTCATTCATCGTCCGATATGACCAATCAGGTTAAAGGACGTTAAACTACAAAAAAAAAAAAAAAAAAAAAAAACCATAAGTAATATATAAAAGTAATTAAACATAATTAAAGTTTTTCTGTGCTTTTTCTAACCTCTCGCGGATTTTAATAAGAATAAAAATAGATGCATAATTACAATATGCATATACAACGGCTATCCAGAAGGTGTCTGACGATTTGGTAGATCTCTCTTCATTTTGGATGAATTTTGGTAAATGCTAAGCACAAACTTACAACACAACATATTTAGATGACGTTATAAATGCCAGTTATATCACAAATTAATGTGTGGCATTAACCATTTCCTAGATATTCGTTGTTAATGTTTTAAAGTTCTAAGCCGTAATTATTCCTGTAGTCCTGCAAAGAATATGGACATAGTGACATAGCTTTTAAACATCTGACTTATGCTTCAATTTCCTGACCCTCCTTCTACAGCCACCAGATGTCTCGTTAGAGCCAAGTTTATTATGTAATGAATATTTTAGCAGCTTTCTAGAGACTTTACAAAAATATACTTGGCGGTACTATTATTGTGTGACGTTCTGGCAGAGACTTTAAACGTTCCGCTGCTAACACATATTCATCTCAGGCAGAAAGATAGTCATCGACAGTTGTTTTTCATGTTGGAAAACAAACAGATCTAAACATCCATGTACACAAGTGGGCAACGTGATACAAAACTGTAAAGCTTTTATCCTAGAGCAGTAAGTACTTAATAACCAAGATTCGTTCTACCGACAACATCGTTACAAGAAAAGTAGAAGGCGAAAGACACGTACAGCAGGTGTGTGGAAAGATAGAAGATTTCACTTGATAAATTGCCTAGGGGATAAACAGGAAATTGTGCGCAGTGTATTTGTTAACAGTGAAGCAAAAGCACATAATGAACATAAATAATAATAATGTTTCGTTTAAGCAAACAAGGTTGTAAGCGAAAATGCACCTGACTTTGAGTTCACAACAGCAGTTGGTATTATACGAGCGTCATCCAGAAAGTAACGAACGATTTGCCATAACTAAACAATACCGAAAGATATCAACACAAAACTTTATTTAAAAATCTGATGTGTACCATTCACATGACTTTCTCTATATCCCTGCAACAAATTATTCTTAAAAAGCTTATACTTCCATTTACTTTATACTAATCAGAAAAAAATAGCAGAAATAGTCTTATTACTTGCTTGTAAGTAGAAGCGAAATAAGGGACTACCATAGGTTAAAGTGATAATCAAAAGCTGGTTGCTATATCAATAAAGTTACTTTCTTTATATGAATAGGAGTTGACAAGTTCCTGTATGAGAAAAGTATACGTTTTTCATAGCAGAAACCAAAAATAAGGAATGTCAGAAACGACGAACTCCACGAAAAAAAATGTATGTAACATAAATTGTGTGTTTTAATGTGCTCTACATTTTTTGTGTAGTAAGTTTTTATCCATCTCTTAATGTTTAGCAGTTATTCAAAATTCAGTAAAATTCATCCAGAATAAACTACTCTTCAGAGGCTATTCCCAGAAAATTCAAGATATACATTATATTTGTCAGGTAAATATCTTTAATATATGATATTTTAATCAAAATCGTTAGAGCCATTTTTAAGAAAATCAAAATTTTCGAAAAAAGTTCCATGTAAAGGGTAGTTTGGGGTGGGGGGATTTTTCTCAAAATCTTCGTGTCGCATTCCTCGAATATACTAAACTTAAATACCAAGTTTGGTATTTTACCGACTTTCCGTTTTTGAGTTACACACACACACACACCCCCACACACACACACGGACCTTTTTGTGAAAATGCCTTTTTTGGATATTGGGGACCCTAAAACATTTATTCCGGGTGAAATCTCGGTATCGAATTTTTGGGTGGAGTGCAATACCTTCTCTATACACTATGTACATAGTGCGTATAGAGAAAGTAAAAATCTACGTGTTCCACATCTCTGCAACTAATTATTGTTAAAACGCTTATTCTTCTATTCATTTCATGCTAATCGAGATAAATATTAGCAGAGACGGTTGTATTAGTTCCTTGTAACTAGAAGGAAAATAAGCGAGTACACTAGACTAAACCGACGGTCAAATGTTTTAAAATGTGGTTGCTATGGAATTGAAATTCATTTCTTTGCGTGGAGAAGTTGACAAGTTCCCGTATGAAAAAAGTACAAGTATTATAAAACCGAAGCCAATAACATGGAATATCTCATAAAACAGTAAACTCCACGAAAAAATATATATAACATAAATTGTGTGTTTTAATGAGTTCTACATTTTTGTAAAGTACGTATTTGCCTTTCTCTTACGGTTTACCAGTTATGCATCACTGTCTATTCCCAATTCAATATATACACTTTATTTGTCACGTAAATATCTTTAACATAAGATATTTTAATGAAAATATCGTGGAGTTAATCTATTTCAGATTCCTTGTTTTTGGTTTCAGCTTTGTAAAACTTACTTTTCAAATACAGGAATTTGTCACCTCGTGTCCATAGAAACAAAAGAACTTCAGTCACATAGCAACCAGCTTTTGACTTCACTTTAACCTATGTTACTCCCTTATTTCGCTTCTACTTACAAGGAAGCAAGTAATAAGACTATTTCTGCTAATTTTTTCTCGATTAGCATGAAGTAAATAGAAGCATAAGCGTTTTAACAATCATTTGTTACAGGGATGTAGAGAAAGTCACGTGAATGGAACACATCAGATTTTTTTTGTAAAGTTAACCGTTTTCAAGATATTCTGGATTATTGGTATCAATTTGAAGGCGCTCAACATTTTCTCGAACGGTAAATGTAAAATTGTGAATTGTATTTCCCACACTGTCTTGTGTAGGACAAGAATTCGAAAAGTCTGACTCTACCTTTCGTAATAAAATACCGGCAGTAACAATGAGCAACGAGTGTGACATTATAACGCAACAAATAGCTGTTTACAGTTACCAACCTTGCAGAACTAAAGGTTGCTCCACATGTTCGCTTACCATTGACCCATTGTAAACAAACAAGAGTTAAGGATTTTAATTCCAAAATCAAACCATGGCATAAGATCAAACCAGGATTACAATTAACTTAACTCTCGTTGTGAAATGATGTATTAGACACTCAATATTCCACTACATTTGGAGGAAAATAAAATTCAAAAATCTGATGTGTTCCATTCACATAACTTTCTCTAGCTGTTCCAAATACAAACTATTCTTACAAAAGATTATTGTAGCCCAACTTTTCCTATCAGGGCCAGAGGATAGAGTGGGGAAACTCCATCAAATACCTGGGCATCACTCTTGATAAGGGCCTAACTGTTCGTGAACACGTGCGGGGAACGTCGGACAGAGCCTCCCTTTACCCTGTACTGGCCACCCAGATGCCGGTTCACTTAAAGTTACGTCTTTTCAAGGCGCTTGTAATCCCCCTGATGCTCTACGCCTGCGAAGTGTGGGGCATGGCAGCAGACTCCTGGCTTCTCTGGTTACAGCGGGTACAGAATAGAGGACTCCGGTCCATATATTCTGTATGTCGACGTTTCCCTTTGAGGCTACTACATGAAGCTTCGGCCCTCCCAGATGTGGAAGATGTCATTAGGCGCCGGGCTCAAAATTTCTACGCCAAATTGGGCGAACATGAGAACGCACTTGTCAGATCACTGGGGGAGTACTTACCCACTGAACGCCGAAAGAGGCGGTTCCGGGTTCCCCGCATGGCTTGTGCGCACCCCCGGAAACAACGGCTTTAAACCAGCCAACAGCGTCATAGCTGAACAAAGTACTCCATTGGGAGTGGTCTATAAAAATTCACCAACATAATTAAGTTAAAAATAAAAACTAGCGGAGCAGAGGAAGGGATGCTGCTCCTGGAAAAATACAACCGCTCAAGGAGCCTATCTAGCGCTACCTCCTTACCATCAACACTCGAAACCTAAAAAAATTAAACCTCAACCTTCACCTCATTCCTGTGGTTAAACCCTTACCAGGGTATGTACACAGCAACAACTATGCTCACCACGAGCCTACCAGGCTCGCACGCACGCGGAATACACTAGGCGACAGTCAAATCTTTTAAAAGCTGGTCGATATGTGAAACAATTGAAGTTTGGTTCACTTATTTTTTTTTTCGTAGTGTTTAACGCCCGCTTTAACTACTAATGGCACCGCAGGCGGTGACACTGATGATACATGAATGATAATGGAGCACCGGTGGAATGCGATGGCGGGGGAAACCGGAGTACCCGGAGAAAACCCGCCCCAGCGCCGTTTTGTCCACCACAAATCTCACATGCGGTCGCTTGGGATCGAACCCCGGCCGTCTATTGGTTCACTTATCATGGTCTTATTCCATAAAAGTCAGATAGTTTGAAATTGAAACCAATAACAAGGAATATCTCGAGAACGGCCAAATCTATCAAAAAACCGTATATGATATAAATTATGAGTTTTAACGAGGTCTACATTTTCTGTGCAATAAGCTTCTGTCTCTTACCGTTTACCAGTTATGCAAAATTCTGAAAAAGTCATCAAGAATAAAGAGCTCTTCAGAGGCTATTCCAGATAATTCAAAATATACGTTTTATTTGTTATGTACATTTCTTTAATATACAGTATCTTAATCAAAATCGCTAGACAATTTTTTAGGTAATCGAAATTTTCTAAAATGTTTCAATGTAAAGGGTAGTTGAGGTGGGGGATTTTCTTGAGAATCTTTGTGTCGCATCCTCGGAAGATACTAAGCTTAAATACCAAGTTTGGTATTTAGTGGAATTTTCGTTTTTGAGCTATGCTGTCCACAGACACTCACAGGGATCATTTTTTTCTAAAATGCTCTTTTCGAACACAGGGGACATCAAAAACACATATTTTCGGTGAAACCTCGACAGCGAAATTTTGGGTGGATAATTCAAATCTATTTTTATAGATTATCGGCACCTGATACGCACACGTTTAACGCAATGTAGTTGCGTTATGTGTATCCGGGGACCATGCATCGCCGATCTCAAATTACTTATACCAGTCACAAGCACAATCTCGCAAATTATTTCGGTGGGGTTCATTAACACCCTGTGTGTCACGTTTAATTTCATTCAAAGTAAAAATGGCCAGTAAATCCAAATAGTATCAAAGTTGGGATATTCAAATGCTCGTGTTCTTATACAGCAGCCGCCAGTGGTTATTTTAGCAATAAGATTATAAACGTAGATGCAATGAGATGCAGCAGTTCACAAGTTGCAGTGCTTGGTCAGTAGAGAGAAACGTACGTAACGGAGTAGTGTTCTCAGGCTATTTACGGTTGTAACAGAGTTTTTATTTAGCACTTGGAGATGAGAGTGCAGTGTTTCATACTCACGGTTAAAATGTCTTTTTATTTTCTCTACACGTACTATGTACATAGTGTATAGAGTAGGTATTGCACTCAAAAATTCGATACCGAGATTTCACCGCAGATACATGTTTTGGGTCCCCCTGAATCCAAAAAAAAAGCATTTTTACAAAAAGGTCCGTGTGTGTGTCTGTGGACAGCATAGCTCAAAAACGAAAAGTCCGTTAAAAAACAAATTTCAAAAATTTTCTCAAAAATGGTTCTAACGATTTTGATTAAAATATCGTATATTACAGATATTTACCTGACAAATAAAATTATATCTTGAATTTTCTGGAAATAGCCTTTGAAGACTACTTTATTCTGGGTGCATTTTGCTGAATTTTGCATAACTGCTAAACTATAAGAGATGGAAAAAAATTACTACACAGAAAATGTAGAGCACGTTAAAACACAATTTATGTAATATACATTTTTTTTCGTGGAGGTGATCGTTTTTAAGGTATTCGCTGTGTTTGGTTTCAGCTTTGAAAAACTTATACTTTTCTCATACAGGAATTTTTCAACTTTATCCATACAAACAAAGGAACTTCAATCACATAGCAACCAGCTTTTGGCTATCAGTTTAACCTATGTTACTCCCTTATTTTGCTTCTACTTACAAGGTAGCAAGTAATAAAACTATTTCTGCTAATTTTTTTCTCGATTAGCATTTGTTACAGGGATTTAGGGAAAGTTATGTTAATGGAACACATCAGATTTTTATTTTCTCTATCGTATATGCTATTAGGGAATCTTCTACGTTCCACCCAAATATACGCAAATGCACGTTTTAGGGTCCCCTGTAGAAAACTGATGTGCTCCATTCACATGAGTTTCTGTACATCTCTGAAACAAATTACTGTTTAAAAGCTGATTCTTCTATCTACTTCTTGATAATCGAGACAAACATCAGCAGAAATTTTCCTTACTATTTGGTTCCGTGTAAGCAGAAGGGAAAAAATCTAATGTGTTCCATTCACATGTGTCCTCTAGCTGTTCAAAATATTAATCGGTTACCTACATCATGCTAATCAAGATAAGCATAAGAAGCATTAGTCTTATTACTAGCTTCCTTGTAAGTAGAGCGGAAATAAGAAAATGCACATGCTAAATGGTCTCGTCCTTTAAATGCTGGTCGCCATGGGAAACAATTGAAATTCCAATCTTTTTGCTTGTCGGGAATAAACAAACGAGAAACAAGAAGAAATATGTCTTCGCGTTTGAGATGTTTATGTGGCTAAAATGAAAATCAATAATTCGGAATACCTCGAAAACGGTTAACTCTACAAAAAAGAAAAAAACAAAATAGTATATGACATAAAATTATGTCATTTAATGAGGTCTGCATTTCTAGTGGAATAAGTTTTTGTATATCTCTTACGGTTTGCCAGTTATACAAAAGTCATCCAGAATGAAGAGGTCTTCAGAGGCTATTCCCAGAAAATTCAAGATATACATTTCGTTTGTCATAGAAGTATCTTAAACATAAATAAAACATTTTAACATTTTTCGAAAAATGTTCCATGTAAAGGGTAGTTAGGGGAGGGGGGATTTTCTTGAAAGTCTTTATGTCGCATCCTTGGAAGATACCAATCTTATATACCAAGTTTGGTATTTAACGGTCTTTTCGTTTTTGAGCTATATTGTTCACAGGTACAGACATACACACACGGACCTTTTTCTAGAAATGCTTTGTTTGAATTCAGGGGGAAACAAAACATGTATTTCCCTGAAATTTTAGTATCTAATTTTTGGGTGCAACACAATTCATTCTCTACAGGGTGTTAATGAACTACACCGAAATAGTTTGCAAGATTGTGCACGTGAGTGATATAAGTAATTTGAGATCGTAGATGCATGGTCCCCTCATTAACATAACGCAGCTGCATAGCGTTAAACGTGTGGATATCAGGTGCTGATAAGTCAGTATTAAAGCAGAGCAGGTTGAAAAAATGGCTTGGAATGTTTTTAAAACTGCTGCCCGAGTATAGAAATATCCATCTTTAGCAGCTGGTTACTAGCGTTCTCAAGATTTAATGTCGCAAAAATATGTAAAATCTCGAACTACTCACTCGACAGTGCGACACTAAGCATTCATTAACTACGTTCTTGAATTATGTGGCCTACTCTGAGACGCTTTTTTTCAACTGCTCTGGTGGCTTAATACGTAATGCGGGAAGCTGTATCCCAAAGGTCATGAGTTCGATTCCTGTCATAAAATAAATGTTTATTATTATTATTATTATTATTATTATTATTGTTTTCATTTCAGACGAAGTGCCGCGATACGTGGCGTACTGGCACTTCAGAAACTTATAGCCGTTACTTCGAAATTTCAATAAACAGGCCATAAGTTTCGTATCTCAAATTAGGTACTTATTTAAGTATTCTACATATTCTGTGAAAATATTTCGGTATAGTTCATAAACAGCCTGTATATACTATGTACATTATACATGTAGAGAAAGTAAAAACTTGTTTTTCAGAAAAAACTCCATGTGTCTGTGAACACGATAACTTAAAAACGAAGAGATAAATATAAGCTAATCTTTTTCCAAAGTTACGACACGAAGACTTTACACAAAATTCCCCCATTCCAAATTCTTTTACAAGGAAAAATTGTCAAAAATTTTGATTTTCTCAAAATAATTTGTTTAAAATACCATACAGTAAAGATGTTTACACGACCTCTCTATTCTGGATGACTTTTGCATAGTGGTAATCGTAAGAGACACAAACACTTACACAAAATATTTAGATTTCGTTAAAACACATACACATAAATTATTATAAGTATAATACATATTTATGTATGTTTTTATTTATTGTGAAGTTAAGAATTTCAGAGATATTCCTTGTTATTGATTTCAATTTGGAAAAAAAAAAAAAAAACTTAAAACTTTTATTAAACGGAAATTTGTCATTCGTGTTTCTTACGTTTTACTCCTAGCCATGCACAGATATCCGAATTTCAGTCGCATAGTGGCATCTTTGAAAAGCTTTGACGTCGGTTTAGCCTAGTATATTACTTATATCCTTTATACTTAAGAGGAAACAAGTAATAAGAACATTTGTGCTGTTTACAATGTTAAACTCCCATGTCTAGTTGTTTGATATACACCCTGTACAGCATAGATAACTTACAACTGCTTCGTGCAGCTGTTGCAGAACGAATAATGCTATTGAAGAGTGCTGCGGAGGAGCTGACATAAATTTCCATCCAGACTGAACGTTATTTGCTATGAAATGTGTATGGTATAATTTTCAAGTCAGCTTTACCACACTAGAGCCATAAATACTCCTGTGACATTATGCAACTTTGTATACCCGATATTTTTCCATCTACGTATAACTCATCCCAGAGGATTATGTAACGCTTTGTCTTTTATTGCCATTCGTGACATAAACATTGCATAGAAGCGGACTGAATACTTTAATGCCATAACCGGGATCTTAGCCACGGATTTCCCGGTCTCTAGCCGGTTACTCTATCCACTGAGCTACCAGGTCATCACGCTGACATGGCATAAAATTCCTCAATTGACTCGCATGTCAACCCAAAAATAATTTGAGGCCGCGCAGTAGCCGAGTGGTTAGACGGCTTGCATGTGGTGAACAAAACGGCGGAGGAGCGGGTTTTCTCCGGTTTCTTCCGCCATTGCATTCTACCGGTGCTCCATCTTCATTATGTATCATCAGTGTCATCGCCTGCGGTGCCATTTGTAGTAAAAGTGGGATTTAAACACTATAAAAAAAATAATAATTTGAGTCAGTTAAGGAATTTAATGGCGTGCTGGTATGTTGCCATCGTAGCCCAGTGGTAGACAAACCGGCTAGAGACCGGGAGATCTGTGGATCAAATTCAGGCTATGGTGATGACTTTTTAATTTGAGTCTATATAATCAACTCCTGTCCTACACGGCTTGTGTGAAAAATACAATTAAATTAACACAAATTGACCTAATAGTTGGCTAAAGTATGAAGTCCCGGACCTAAAGTACTTAAGACATTATAAGACGTCATCATGGCATGTTATCTCAAAATCATTTGTGAACACCTTGGGGTTTACCGGAAACATGCGAGTTAGTTAAGCAATTTAATGACGTGCCGGCATGTTTACATGGTATCTCAATGGTTGGAGCAACCGGCTAGAGACCGGGAGGCCACGGTTCAAATCCCGGTTATGGCATTGCATTTTTGAGTCTGGCTGTATCTATCCAACTCCTGTCCTATAAGCGCTTGTTTGGAAAAAAAAAATTAAATTAACATTGTACAGAAGCAATAATACTGAGACTACGCTTTACGGCCGTAAATACTGAACGGCTTGCTTCGGAAATAATAGCTAAATATTACCGTGCATTGTTACCCTGCCTGCATGTTATCTGGCCGACTCATGGTGAGCCCGGTGGAGTTATATTGTTACCAGTAATGTAAGTATGGGATGAGGTTTGGTTCGGTGGAGCTTAGACTGATGATGTTAAGAAGGTAGCGCTTTTGGTAGGTTCCTTTACGGGCGCTTTTTCAGGATCCTTGCCGCTGCTCCGCTTGCATCTTATGTTTTATTTATTTCAACTTTGGTTTTAGTTTTCACGACCACTTTGATAGTGGGAGGGGGAGTACTTAGTTCAGCATTATACCTGTTAGCTGGGTTGAAGCCTACGCTAATGGGGTGTACATAAGCCATGCGAGGAACACAGAACGCGGCATTCACTTGGTAAGTAGTCCCCCAGAGATCTGATATGAGCGTTCTAATGTTAGGTCAATCTGGTGTAGAAATTTTGAACCCGGCATCTAATCACATCCTCCTCCATGTTATAGCCTCACTGGGAAGCGAGGCATGCAGAGTACGTGAACCAAAGACATCGGTGTTTAACCGACTTTACATTTTGTAGTTATGCTGCCCACAGACACATGCTTATAGACAGTTACATTGTCCTCAAAACATGTATTTCCGGTAAAATTTCGATATGAAATTTTGGGTGGGATACAATACCCTTTCTACCTACTGTGTACGCACATCGTAAGTACTTTGTAGAGAAAGTAAAACATAAGTAATGATTCTGACACAAATGCATTTGCCTGGTTAAATTTTGCATGTGATATTATCCTACTGTTAGTATAATTTCAGGCCACTCAAATTAAAGTTGTGGATTTTTAGGTTTTTCACAGGAGCATTGCTCCAGGGTTAAACTGATTTTGGGATCAGAAGGCCAGCATCTAATCAACCGATCCATCAAGACCGACTCTGAGTGACGGTTACGATATACAGGTGTTAATGATTATACCGAACTATTTTCACAAATAAATATTTTCACTGCTGTGAAAGACGGCTTCATTTTTGCTCAGAGGTCTCTCTATCAGGCTTGAGGTTCTTTTACGTGCCGTAAATCTACGACACGGGGTCAACGGCTTTACTTCCCTTCCGAAGGAAGCCATGTTAAGGATTTTTACACCCAAAAAAAAAATCCATCGGGTTTGAACCCGCGACCTTGGGTATATGAAATTAGCATGGTAACCATTACACCAAGGAGGGCGACAAATATTTTCACAGAATATGTAGATTACTTAAATAAGTAATTTGAGTTGAAATTTTGAAGTAACGGCTATAAGTTTCTGAAGTGCCAGTACGCCACGTATCGCGGCACTTCGTCTGGAATGAAAAAAAATAATATTATAAACATTTACTCTATAACAGAAATCAAACTCATGGCCTTTGGGATAGCAGCTTACCGCGTTAGAGCCACCAGAAGAGTTGAACAACCGCCTCTAGAGTAGGCTACATATCCCAAGAACGTAGTTAATGAATGATCAGTGTCGCACTGTCAAGTGATTAGTTCAAGAGATTTTACAGATTTTTGCGACATTAAATATTGAGAACGCTAGTAACGAGCTGCTAAAACTCGACATTTCTATCCTTGGGCAGCAGTTTTAAAGACATTCTAAGCCATTTTGTCAATCTACTTTGCTTTAACACCGACTTATCAGCACCTGATACCCACACGTTTAACGCTATATAGTTGCATTATGTTTATCTGGGGACCATGCATCGCCGATCTCAAATTACTTATATCAGTCACGTGCACATGTCGCAAATTATTTCGGTGTAGTTCATTACACCCTGTATAAAAGTTTTCAAAGCTTCACCTCTTGTTCCCATCCTGAAAATACTTATTTTGGCGCTGCTGCCTTGCTACTCTACATTGTTTTTGTTCAGCCAGTATACTCGTATACCATGTTACTGAATAACGGGTTTCCCACCTCGGAAATGGCACATCCGCTGACGAAACACAAACAGCGAAGACTACAACCCGTGTCTCGTATAGTAAACCACGAACTGGCTCATGAAAGCCCCAACTTTGCATGTTTTTCTTGTGGACTCCAAGGTCTATCAACAAGCTATTCACACTGGAGACTCGGCGAAGGACGAACTACAAAACATCGATTACACAACACACGTCAAACGGCAATAAAACACTTTGCACGTTTAAATTGAGGCACCAGCAATGTCGCCAACACATGTTTTTCCGTCAGACCAACACCCAGAAATCAAATGTGTTCCATTCACATGAGTTTCTCTACATCTCTGCAACAAATTATTGTTAAAAAGCTTAAGATTCTATTTAATTCATGCTAATTGAGAAAAAAAGAAAAAAATAGCAGAAATACCTTGCTTCCTTGTAAGTGGAAGCAAAACAAGGGACCATAGGTTAAACTGACAGTAAAAAGCTGGTTGCTATGTGGCTAAAGTTCCTTTATTTGTATGAACACGAGTTGACAAATTCCTGTATGAGAAAAGTATAAGTTTTTCAAAGCTGAAACTAAAAACAAGGAATATCTCGGAGACGGTTACCTCCACAACAAAAACGCAAAGGGCATAAATTGCGTGTATTGACATGATGTACATTTTTTGTGTAGTGAGTTTTTTTTTTCTATCTCTTACGGTTTATCAGTTAAGCAAAATTCGCCAAAATTCATCCAGCATAAAGTAGTCTAGGCTATTCCCAGAAAATTCAAGATGTACATTTTACTTGTCGTATAAATATCTTTAATATATGACATTTTAATCAAAATCGTTAGAGCCATTTTTAAGAAAATCAAAATGTTCGAAATGTTTTCCATGTAAATGGTAGTTTGTGATGGGGGGATTTTTTTGAAAATCTTCGTGTCGCATCCTTGGAAGATACTAAACGTAAATACCAAGTTTGGTATTTAACAGTCTTTTCGTTTTGGGGCTATGCTGTCCACAAACACAGACCTTTTTTTAAAAATGCTTTTTCGGACTCAGGGGACCCCAAAACATATATTTCCGATGAAATTTCGACATCGAATTTTTGGGTGCATTACAATACATATGTATTTTGTACATATGGGGCTAGAGAAAGTAAAAATAAATTAAATTAAAACTCAAAGTCAGCACTTTGGAAACATTTCTTGGTTAGATATGTGAAAGGGGATCAAGGGGTCCAGTTTGCACAGTGATTAACTACAAACAATATAAGAGTAGCTTCTGCAGCTACACGTTCATGCGTGCGTTTGATAGACAATTTTGACTGCAAAGTTGAAAATGTTACCTACTTTTCCCATGAAGAAGTAAATTTAAGAAGCACTACTAGGCTCCTCGGGCACTTCTAACAACCATTCCTTTAATTGTTCATTATTTAACCATTCTTTTCAAAAATCCTGTACATACCACTTAGCCTTCTGCTCAATAAGACAATTAAAAATCTGATGTGTTCCATTCACATAACATTTTGTAACAAATTATTGTTAAAAAGAATATTCTTTTATCTACTTAATGATAATCGAGATAAACATTGGCACAAATTGTCTTAATTATTTGTTTCCTTGTAAGTGGAAGGAAAATAACGAAACACACTTGGCTAACACAAATGTCAAATCTCTTAAAAGGTGGTTGCCATGTGGTTGAAATCCGTTTCTATGCAGTGCCAGGAGATTACGTGTGAAAAAGGTTTAAATATTTTAAACCTGAATATCTCAGAAATAGTCAATTACACACACACACACACACAAAAAAAAAAGTATATGACTTAATTGTGTGTTTTAACGTGATCTACATTTTTTGTGTGGTAAGTTTTTGTCTATCTCTTGCGGTTTACCAGTTACGCAAAATTCATTCAGAATAAAGAGGTCTTTAAAGGCTATTCCCAGAAAATTCAAAATATACCTACTTTTTTGACATATAAATATCTTTAATATACGGTATTTTAATCAAAATTGTTAAGCAATTTTTGAAAAAATAAAAAATTTCGAAAATTGTTCCATGTAAAAGGTAGTTAGGGGTGGGAGGATTTTCTTGAAAATCTTCGTGTCGCATCCTTGGAACATATCAAACTTATATACCAAGTTTGGTATTTAACAGTCTTTTTGTATTTGAGCTATGCTGCCCACAGACAAACACTCATGGACCTTTTTCTGAAAATTTCAAACTTTCAGTTGCACATGTCCATTAAGAGTTTGGTAGGCAAGAGTTTACTTCAGCCATTACACGTTCCTTTTTATCTTGTTGACAACCCTGAGCGACATCGCCGTTGAAACAGCGAGTCAAAATAACGCAACACAGTTCCCAGTGTTTTGCACAATTAACCTTATTAATATTCTACTGCGTCGTGGTCGAGTGGTTAGGATTATCGTCATTCAGCCAAGTCAGTCTGACACAGAGGTCTTATTTACGTACAGAAAACGCCTTTAAAATCTTATATGTTCCATTCACATGACTTTCTCTACATCTCTGCAACAAATTATTGTTAAAAAGCTTATGCTTTTCTTTATTTCATGTAAGTAGAAGCGAAATAAGGGAGTACCATCGGTTAAAGTGATACTCAAAAACTGGTTGCTATGTGACTGAAGTTCCTTTGTTTGTATGGACAGGAGTTAGCAAATTCCTATATGAGAAAAGTAAGTTTTTTAAAGGTGAAACCAAAAATCAAGAAATAATTAAAAAACGATCAACTCCACGAAAAAAATGTGTATAACATAAATGGTGTGTTTTTACGTGCTCAAAGTTTTTTGTGGGGTAAGTTTTTGTCTGCCTCTTACAGTTTAGCAGTTATGCAAAATTCCGTAAAATTCATTCAGAATAAAGTAGTCTTCAACGGCTATTCCCAGAAAATTCAAGATATGCATTTTATTTGTCAGGTAAATATCTTTAATATATAATATTTAAATCAAAATCGTTAGAGGCATTTTTGAGAAAATCAATATTTTCGAATATTTTTCCATGTAAAGGGTAGTTTGGGGTGGGGGGATTTTTCTCAGAATCTTCGTGTCGCATCCCTGGAAGATACTAAACTTAAATACCAAGTTTGGTATTTTACCCACTTTTCGTTTTTGAGTTATCGTATTTACAGACACACGGACACGAATACACACGGAGCTTTTTCTGAAAATGCTTTTTTTTTTTGGATACAGGGGGCCCTAAAACATATATTTCCGGTGAAATCTGGGTATCGAATTTTTGGGTCGGGTGCAATACCTTCTCTATACACTATGTACATAGTACGTGTAGAGAAAGTAAAAATGTTCGAGAAATACTGATTTAAATGAAAGCTTGTATGTCAGATTACTTACCTGTCGTCAGTAGCAGCGATTTCTCACTGTGAAGAAATCACACGCTCAAGTATCACTGGAATGCTTATTTCACGTGTGCCTGACCAGAGAATTCGTACACTCACTGCCTAATTAAATACCGTACATAGTACCAGTGTTGCCCTCCGTGGTGAAGTGGTTAACCATGCTAGTTTCTATAGCCAGTCTCAACCCTAAAAGACAGTATGGAGTTAAATGGGATATCTCTGTCTCTACCCAACGCATATACACACGTTGCCATTAGCTTCGTCCTTTTCTACTCCTAGGCTGTCGACAAGTTATTGTTATCATTTTCAGCTCTGAACACATCCTTTGCATGATCTTTTTCGTATCAGATTAAATTATTTTTAGATTTAAGTGGATCCAAATTTCTAAAAAAAAAAAAAAAAAAAAAAAGTTTGATATGTTCCATTCACATCATTTTCTCTACATCTCTACAGTAAATTATTGTTAAAATAAACTTATTCTTCTATTTACTTATTGCTAATCGAAAAAAATAGCTGAAATCTTCTTATCACTTACTTCCTTGTAAGTAGAAGTGAAATAAGGGAGTAGCATAGATTAAGGTGATAGTCAAAAGCTGGTTGCTATGTGACTGAAGTTCCTTTCTTTGTATGGACAGGAGCTGACAAATTCCCGTATGAGAAAAGTACAAGTATTTTAAAACTGAAACTAATAACAAGGAATATCTCAAAAACGGACAACTCCACGAAAAATAAAAAATGTATATAACAAATTGTGTATTTAAACGAGATCGGCCGCGCCGTGGCCAAGTGGTTAGACCACTCACCTCTCACCTAGACGGCCGGGGCTCGATCACAAGCGACCGCATGTGAGATTTGTGGTGGACAAAGCGGGGCTGGGGCGGGTTTTCTCCGGGTACTCCGGTTCCCCCCGCCATCGCATTCCGCCGGTGCTCCATCATCATTCATGTATCATCATTGTCACCGCCTGCGGTGCCATAAGTAGTTAAAGCGGGCGTTAAACACTACCAAAAAAAAAAAAAAAAAAGAGATCTTCATGCATTTTTTGTTAGGTAAGTTTTTGCCTATCTCTTACGGCTTACCAGTTATGCAAAATTCCGCAAAATTCATCCAGAATAAACGTCTTCAGAGGCTATTCACAGAAAATTCAAGATATATATATTTTATTTGTCATGTAATTATCTTAAATATAACAGATTTTAATCAAAATCGTTACAGCTATTTTTGAGAAAATCAAAATTCTCGAAATTTTTTCCATGTAAAGATTAATCGGGGATGGGGGGATTTTCTTGAAAATCTTCGTGTCGCATCCTTGGAAGATACCGAACTTGAATACCAAGTTTGGTACTTAACGATCTTTTCGTTTTTGAGCTATGCTGCCCACATACACAGACACACACGGACGTTTTTCTAAAAATGCATTTGTATTCAGAGGTCTCAAAACATGTATATCCGGTGAAATCTCGGTATCGGATTTTTGGGTGCAATACAATATAATAATAATAATAATAATAATAATAATAATAATAATAATAATAATAATAATAATAATAATAATAATAATAATAATAATAATGCGATAGATTAAGGTGTTGAGATACAGCAATGAATGGGATAAAAAGGAAACGAATGAAATGACCTGTATCATTATTTTTGCTTTCTAAATAATGGCGGAAACAGTACACACTATACAGTATAAATTCTGAATTAAATATCATCCCCCATAAACAAAACATAAAGGAATTATAAAAATTATACAAAATATATATATTAACATTGTAATAAACCGCAAAATACAGTGCGGCACTCGTTCATTCTTTCCCGTTTAAAACGCTACATCCATCTGAAAGTAATTTTGTCAAGAGTAAACAATAGTGATCCCCTAAAAAAATAATATCTGTATTAATTATATATCCATTATTGAAGTGTCTGCAATGGTGTTTCGGTGCAGCGTGACAGGGAGAAAAATAATACTCTTTGTGAAACTTTCTCCATCTCTCCACCCCTGAATGACGAGATATATGGGTGCCTTGGACGGTATTGCGCCTTCTAGGTTGTCGGGAGTCCCCGTTCTGCTTGTCCGACTACCCGAGCATCTCAAACTATAATTGCTGTGGCGTCACTCCTGGTTCCGACCGCATCTCATCCTTCCCCCCTGGGGCGCCCCTTCGAGGGGAGTAGCTTACAATATCCTCCCTGGATCGATGCTAAATCCTCCATGTAATTGCTGTATCTTATATCGTTAAAAATGCACAAGCATTGCACCAACAGGCAAATGCACTAGCTTGTCAAAGAATTGCAACATGAAGCATGACGTTCAGGTGGTATGCTGAAAAACTGACCTTCTTTGAAGGTGTATGCATGTTTTTCAGTTGCAATGCTGAGAGGCCGTGCGAACTGTCACGGGTCACGCGCATGACGACCTCGCCAGCATCACGCAAGGAGCATGATTCACGTGATGAACTGCGGTCTGCAAAAACTCTGAAACAATTGGGGCTAATAACTTGATTCACTTTAAACACAACGCACAAGTGAATGTGTTACTTTCATGCGGATGCATGGTTGTGCAAATGCCTTCAAGAGATCCTTGCCAAACCGCGGGGCGCGACCCTAAGTCGGCGGTAATGTAGATCAAATAAAATATCACAAGTAGAAAACTATATCTGCTACCATTTCACCAAGAACAAATATCTTCAAGTTTTCTGAGTCCAAAAAGTAGCTTTATAAAAACCTGATGATTTACATTCACGATCCTTTCTCTGTTCTTTCTTGAACAAACTATTGAGAGAAACATTTATTTTTCTATATATTTTAATATTAGTTGACATAAACATTTCTACAAATGTTTAATATATAAATCATTTAAGATCTGATCACTATGTTATGATTTTGAAAATCATTCTTCTTGTTCAAACAGGAGTAAATAAATAAAACAAAAAGGAAAGAATAACGATGCACCATTTGAGAAAAAAGTAACTATTAGAAAGTGAACACAAACAAGGAATGTCTCGGAAAAGATTAACTCTACACATTTTGACATGCATTTTGTGCTTTCACATTTCTGTGTGATATAATTTTGTCTCTCTTACGCTTTATCGGTTATGCAAAAGTTTCAGAAACTGTACCCAGAAAATGCAAAAATTATATAAAAAAATCTATGTAAAGGGTAATGTATGGTGGAACGAGTGTCTGGTATTTAACCAACCTCATTTTTTACTTTTTCTACTTCGTAAATAATACACAGGTAGAGAAGTTATTGCATTCCATCCGAAAATTCGATGTCGAAATTGCACCGTAAAGACGCGTTTTAGAGTCCCTTGAATAAAAAAAGCATTTTTAGAAAAATGTGTGCATGCGTGTGTATGGGTGTGAGAACAGCATAAATAAAAAACAAAAAGTCATTTATATACAAAACTTCATATCTAACTTCAGCATCTTCCAAGGATGTGACACAAATATTTTCAAGAAAATTCCCCATTTAAAACTACTATTTACATGGAAAATTTGTCTAAAATTTTTATTTTCTAGGAAATGGCTCAACGATTTTGATTAAAACACCGCACATTAAATATACTTGCATGACAAACAAAAGGTATATTTTGAATTTCTGAAGTCTTTTTCATTTTGAATGATTTTTGCATTACTAATAGTAGATCTCGTCAAAAATAACAAAAAAAACGAACAAACACACAATTTATATCGTATATATATATTTTTTGTGCGGCTAACGATTTCTGAGATATTCCTTATTGTTGGTTTCAATTTTAAAATAATAATTTTCTCAAACAGGAAGTCGTCATCAGTTTTTCTTTCTTTTTCTTTTTTTTTTTTTACTCCTGACCATGCAAACATAGCTGAATTTCAACCAAATAGCAACCAGCTTTTAAAATATTTGACTATCGCTTTAGCTTAGTGTATGCGTAGAAAAATAACGTCTTGTACATAAGCACAGTGTGCAGCGCAGGTAGAGAAATTCATGTGGAACACTCATATTTCTTAGTTGTGGTGTTCATACACGCACACAACAAAACACACATTGACCTTTATCTAAAAGGCCAGGGGCTCAAAACATTTCCGGTAAAATCTCGACATCCAATTTTTGCGTGGAACAGAATATTTTCCCTACTTATTGTACACAGCAGAGATCGTAAAAAAGTGCATTTACGACAAAATCTGGGTAAAGAATATTTTGATATGAGCAGGATAAAAAGTACTTTCACTACACGTACTATGTGCATAGTGTGTAGAGAAGGTATTGCATTGCATCCAAAAATTCGGTACCGAAATTTCACCGGAAATACATGTTTTGCGACCCCCTGAATCCTGAAGAAAAGCATTTATAGAAAAATGTCCATGTGTGTGTGTTTGTCTGTGGGCAGCATAGCTCAAAAGCGAAAAATCCGTTAAACATTCTACTTGATATTTAAGTTCAGTATCTTCTAAGGATCCGACACGAAGATTATGACAAAAATCCCCCACCACAAACAACCCTTTACGAGGAAAATTTTTCGAAAGCTTTCATTTTCTCAAAAATTGCTCTAACGATCTTGATACCGTATATTTAAGATATTTAAATGAAAGTAAAACGCTATTTTGGATTTTTTTAAAAATAGCCTCTTAAGACTTCTTTATTCAGGGCGGTTTTCTTTAGAATTGACCGTTTTCGAGATATCCTTTGTTATTGATTTCAATTTTAAATACTTAACTTTTTTTCAAACGGAACCATGCAATGCGAATCGAACCTCAATTGTTTCACATAGCCATCGGGTATTAAATATTTGAATTACGCATTATCCTAATGTATTCACTACTCCCCAGAAATAGTAAGTAATAAGACTAATTCTGCTAATGTGTATGTCGATTATCATGATGTAGACAAAAGACAATCTGTTTTACTTTCTCTAGCCCCGTACATAGGGATAGAGAAGTATTGCATTCCACCCAAAAATTCGATGTCGAGATTTCACCGGAAATACATGTTTTAGGACCTCCTGAATCCAAAAAAAGCATTTCCAGAAAAAGGTCCGTGTGTGTGTGTGTGTGTCTGTGAATACGATAACTCAAAAACGAAAAGTAGCTAAAATACCAAACTTTATATTTAAGTTCAGTATCTTCCAGAGATGCGACACGAAGATTTTGAGAAAAATCCCCCCACCCCCAACTAACCTGTATATGGAACTTTTTTCGAAAATTTTGATTTTCTTAAAAATGGCTCTATCGATTTTGATTAAAATATCGTATATTAAAGATATTTACCTGACAAATAAAATGTATATTTTGAAATTTCTGGAAATAGCTTCTAAAGACCTGTTTATTCTGCATGAATTTTGCTTAATTTGGCATAACTAATAAAACGTAAGAGGTAGACAAAAACTTACTATACAAAAAATGTAGGCCTTGTTAAAATACACAATTTACGTCATATATATATGACTTGGTATTTAAGTTTGGTATCTTCCAGAGATGCGACACGAAGATTTTGAGAAAAATCCCCCTACCCCAAACCACCTTTTACATGGAATTTTTTTGAAAATTTTGATTTTCTAAAAAGTGGCTCTAACGATTTTGATTAAAATATCGTATATTAAAGATATTTACCTGGCAAATAAAATCTATATTTTGAATTTTCTGGGAATAGCTTCTGAAGACTACTTTATTCTGGGTCAATTTTACGGAATTTTGTATAACTGTTAAACCGTAAGAGATGGACAAAAACTTACCACACAACAAATGTAGAGCACTTTAAAACACACAATTTATGTTATATACATTTTTTTTTCGTGGATTTGATTGTTTTTGAGATATTCCTTGTTTATGGTTTCAGCTATAAAGACATACTTTTCTCATAAAGGACTTTGTGAACTCATGTCCATACAAACAAAGGAACTTCAGTTACGTAGCAACCAGCTTTTGGCTTCACTTTAACCGATGGTACTCCCTTATTTCGCTTTTACTTACAAGGAAGCAAGTAATAAGACTATTTCTGCTAATTTTTTCTCGATTAGCAAGAAGTAAATAGAAGCATAAGCTTTTTAAAAATAATTTATTGCAGAGATGTAGAGAAAGTCATGTGAATGGAACACATCAGATTTTTACTTCCTCCACACGTACAATGTACATAGTGTACAGTTAAATACCAAACTTGGTATTTAAGTTCAGTATCTTTCAAGGGTGCGATACGAATATTTTTAAGAAAATACCCCTGCACCCAATTATCTTTTTAATGGTAAAAATTTAGAAAGTTTTTACTTGCTCAAAAATGTGTAACGATTTTGATTAACATCTTTTATGTTTATATGTATCTACGTTTTCTGGGAATAGCCTCTGAAGACATCTTTATTCTGGATGAATATTGCGAAATTTTGCATAACTGGCAAACCGTGAGAGATACACAAAAACTTACTTCAGAAAACAGTAGATCTCGTTAAAACATAAAATTTGGTCATGTACATCTTTTCTGTGGAGCTAACAGTTTTTGAGATATTCCTTGATATTCCTTATAACTTCTGCCCATACAATCAAAGGAACTTCAATTACAGGGCAACCAGCTTTTAAAGGATTTGACTATCGCTTTAGCCTAGTGTACTGCCTTATTTTACTTCTATTTACAAGGAAGCAAGCCCTTTCTGCTAATTGTTTTCTCGATTAGCAGGAAGTAAATGGAAGGATGAGCTTTTTAACAATAATTTGTTGCAGAGAGTAGAGAAGGTCATGTGAATGGTACACATCAGATTTTTTTCTTCTTCAGAAAACTGCAGTCACTTAGAGTCGAACTGGTAGTTTGTCATTAAGACAACCTATATTTTACGGCTGCTGGAGTATGGCTAGATGTACTAAGTTGTGGTTTATGGTTCCAAGTAAAATAATCAGTGATACGGCATCCCTGGATGTTAACGAGTCAGATAGAAGCACCAAGGTGAACCTGTTTTGAAAATTTTTTAAACATATGATATTGGCCTTTTTAAAACTAGAGCTGTATTCCGATCAGTGATTTGGTATGTTTAAAAGAATTATGGTAATGGAATGAATAACAATTTCCCTTCTACTTACAAGGAAGCATGTAATAAGACCATTTCTGCTAATATTTATCTCGATTAGCATGAAGTAGATAGAAGAATAAGCTTATTAACAATAATTTGTTGCAGAGAGGTAGAGAACGTCATATATATATTGTATCATTTATATAACCCCCTTTAACATCTAAGCTCATATCGGGGGCTTTCCACTTGAAACAACTCGTTGTCTTTTTACGTTGGTTTAAATCATTTTGTTTTACTCAAACACGCACACATTCACTCTCACATACAAACTTCCAGACTCTGTGGGGGATAGGGAATAATTCTGGCTAGAGAAAAATTCCCCGCCCCAGCCGGGAATCGTACCCGGGACCCCCGGGTGAAAAGTAGAGAAGGTATTGTAATGCACCCAAAAATTCGATACCGAGATTTCACCGGAAATACGTGTTTTGAGACCCCCTGATTCCAAAAAAGACATTTTTAGAAACATGTCCGTGTGTGTCTGTGGGCTGCATAGGTCAAAAACAATCAGACCGTTAGAAACAAAAACTTGGTATTTAGGTTTGGTATCTTCCAAGGATGCACCACGAAGATTTTCAAGAAAATCACCTCCAACCACTCTTTACACGGATTTTTTTTCTAAAAGTTTGATTTTCTCAAAAATGGCTCTAACCATTTTGATTAAAATATCGTATATTAAAGATATTTACCTGACAAATAGACAAATCTTGAATTTTCTGGGAATAGCCTCTGAAGACTACTTTATTCTCGATGAAATTTACAGAATTGCGTAACTACTAAACATAAGAGATTCAGATTTGAAAAACATACTTTTCTCATACGGGAATTTGTCACCTCCTGTCCATACAAACAAAGGAACATCAGTCACATAGCAACCAGCTTTTGACCATCACTTTAACCTATGGTTCTCTCTTATTTCGCTTCTACTTACAAGGAAGTAATAACACTATTTCTGCTCATTTTTTTCTCGATTAGCATGAATTAAATGGAAGCATAAGCTTTCTAACAATTTGTTGCAGAGATGTAGAGAAAGTTATGTGAATGGAACACATCAGATTTTTACTTTCTCTATACGTGCTATGTATATAGTGTATAGAGAAGGTATTGCACTCCACCAAAAAATTTGATACCGAGATTCACCGGAAATTTATGTTTTAGGGTCCCCTGTATCCAAAAAAATATTTTCAGAAAAAGGTCCATGTGTCCGTGTATCTGTGATCACGAAAACTCAAAAACGAAAAGTCGGTAAAATACCAAACTTGGTATTTAAGTTTAGTATCTTCCAGGGATGCGACTCGAAGATTTTGAGAAAAATCCCCCCACCCCAAACTGCCCTTTACATGGAACTTTTTTAAAAAATTTTGATTTTCTAAAAAATGACTAACGATTTTGATTAAAATATCGTATACTAAAGATATTTACCTGACAAATAAAATGTATATTCTGAATTTTCTGTGAATAGCCTCTGAAGACTACTTTATTCTTGGTCAATTTTACGGAATTTTGCATAACTGCTCAACCGTAAGAGATGGACAAAAACTTACCACGCAACAAATGTAGAGTACCTTAAAACACACAATTTATGTCATAGACATTTTTTCCGTGGAGTTGATTGTTTTTGAGATATTCCTTGTTTTTTTTTCAGCTATAAAGACATACTTTTCTCATACAGGACTTTGTGAACTTGTGTCCATAAAAACAAAGGATCTTCAGTCGCAAGGCAACCAGCTGTTGACTATCACTTTAACCTATGGTACCCCCTTATTTCGCTTCTACTAACAAGGAAGCAATTTCTGATAATTTTTGCTCTATTAGATGAAGTAAATAGAATAATATGTTGCAGTGACATAGAGAAAGTCATGTGAATGGAACACATAAGATTTTTTTAAGGTTGAGACAGACTACACATTATAAAAACGGAAGCAACATCTTTCATTTGTGTCCGAAGTCAATAGAATTGCGACCGGCAGAGAGAAATACATAGTAAAAGAGGAAAGATGAGAAAGGGAGCATCAACTGAAACTGTAAATCTATTTTAACTGCGTTTTTTATTCATTGCAAGGCAGGTAATAAAGTATTATTGTTATCTAAAAGACCCGAGGCGGTTTTACCTTTGAGCTGATAACCAAGACGATACCGGCGACCTTCGACGTGATAGTTGCGGTGGGTATGTTAAAGAGATAAGTAGGAGGTTGCCGATTTATTCCACGTAGACCTGAGGGACGTGACAGTACGCCTACCGACTTCAGCCTGCGAGAAACCTGCTACTGTGTTGGGTAACTGCCTGCCTCGCGGGGGATCTGTAAGTCGACTCACTTCTTTGCCTAGCACTCACTTTCGACACGATTTATACTTCTCAATCATCGCTATTTGCTTACTTTGTTTCTTTGCTTTGAACCGTAGCCGTTGTAGTGCTTACTGGAGTGAAATGTCATCGAGTTTTTACTCTCTCTATCACGTAAATACAATGTACATAGTGGATAAAATATTGTATTGCACCCAAAATTTTGATACCGGGATTTCGTGTGCGAATCATAGTTCAAAAACGTAAATGTCATTAAATATCAAACTTGGTACTTAAGTTCAGAATTAAGAATGCAACACGAAAATAAGGGTAATTTTTGAAAATGTGTTTTTTTTTCTCAAAAATGGCTCTAACGATTTTGATTAAAATACCGTATATTATAGATATTTACAACGCAAATACAATCTATATTAAATTTTGCTGAATGTTGCATAACTAGTAAACTGTAAGAAATAGATAAAAAAACAACAACAAAAAACCTACTACACAAAAATGAAGCTTTAGTTAAACACACAAGTTATGTCATATGCATTTTTGCTGTAGAGTTGACCGTCTCCAAGATATTCCTTATTATTGGTTTCAAGTTTAACCTACATAACTTTTCTCAAATCATTCCTTTCATCTTGCTTTTGTTTTCTGCTGGTCTTGGAAAGCAAATCCAACTTCAATTGTTCACATAGCGACCAACTTTTAAAATATATGACTGTCGTTTAAATCATATTTTCCTTATGCTTATAAGGAATCAAGTAGTAAGACCATTTCTGCTAATGCTTATTTCGATTAGTTTGATATAGATAAATAATCTGTTTGTAAGGTTAATTTGTTTGCAGAACGGGTAGAGAAAGTTATGTGAATTTAACACATCAGATTTTTTCTCAATATATCATGGCATTTTTTTAAAGTGTTGGTCAGTAAATTCACATACAACAAAATAACTCAATCGTCTGGAATTTATTAAACATTACCTGCTTTTAAAATTTTTCTTTTTTTGATATTGTGGTCAAAATTTCACTCCCAGTGTTCCAAAATACCTATCAAACATGAAAGGATGGATGACGAAGATTTACAAGAAAATTCTACCACCGCAAACATGGAACATTTTCGAACATAGACACACGCGCAAAATCACACCTTTTCCTAAAAAAAATTTTTATTCGGGTACCTTTAAACATATATTTCCTGTGAAACTTCAGAATGGAATTTTTGGGTGGAATACAATAGCTTCTGTGCTCATTTTAACTACATACTACGGATATTTTAAGACTATATAATGAAAATGGAGAAAAATACGCAAATAAATTAAACACTTTAATGCTAGTACACACGAAAGCTGTCATATTTAGAAGTGGAACCCAAAATATACACGAAAACTTCCACTAAATGATTAACTAAAATGTAACTCTCTACTCTAAAAATATAGGAATAATTATGCCGTTTACTTTCTCTAGCACAATGTACATAGTGGACAGAGAACGTGTTCCACCCAAAAAATCGATACCGAGATTTCACTGGAAATACGTGTTTTGAGACTCCCTGAATTCAAAATAAATGAGTTTTAGAAAAATGCGTGTATGTGTGTGTGTGTGTGTAGATACTTAGCTCAAAAAGAAAATTCCATTAAATTTCAAACTTGGTTAAAATACGTATCTTCCAAGGATACGTCACGAAGATTTTAATATTTTGTTTAAAATACAGAAAAGTTACGTAGTTTAACATTTAAAGCAATAACAAGAATATCGGAAACAACCAACTTTACAATAAAAATCTGATGTGTTACACTCACATGACTTTCACTAGCTGTTCTACAAACTTCATAGATAAGATTCTTCTTCTTTCTGCACCTTGCTAATCGTGGTACTCATTAGCACCTTGTTCTTATTATTTAGTTCTGTATAAGTAGGAAGAACATAAGGGAATACACTAGGCTAAACCAATAGTCAAATGTTTTAAAAGCTGTCGTTATGCGATTGTCATCACAAATCGCTTCTTTTCTTGGCCAGGAGTAGAACAAAAGAAAAACGGACACTCCCGTCTGAGAAAAGTGTAAGTACTTCACAACTGAAACTAATAACAATGAATACCTGGAAAACGGCAAGCTCCACGAGAAAATTGTATATGACATAATTGTGTATTTTAACAAGACTTAAATTTTTTGTATAACAAGTTTTTGTCTATCTCTTACGGTTTACCAGTTATGCCAAATTAAGCAAAATTCATCCAGAATAAACAGGTCTTCAGAAGCTATTCTCAGAAAATTCAAGATATACATTTTATTTGTTAGGTAAATATCTTAAATATATGATATTTTAATCAAAATCGTTAGAGCCATTTTTAAGAAAATCAAAATTTTCGAAAAAAGTTCCATGTAAAGGGTAGTTTGGGATGGTGGGATTTTTCTCAAAATCTTCGTGTCGCATCCCTGGAGGATACTAAACTTAAATACCAAGTTTGCTATTTTAGCTTCTTTTTATTTTTGAGTTATCGTGTTCACAGACACACGGACACACACGGACCTTTTTCTGAAAATGCTCTTGTTTTTTTATACAGGGGGTCCTAAAACACGTATTTCCGGTGAAATCTCGGTATCGACTTTTTGGGTGGAATACAATACTTCTCTACCGCTATGTACATTGTACATATGAGGCTAGAGAAAGTAAAAATCTGTGGGTATCATTCACATGACTGTCTCTATATCCCTGCAACAAATTATTCTTAAACAGCTTATACTTCTATTAACTTCATGCTAATCAGTAAAACATTAGCAGAAATAGCCATATTATTGCTTCCTTGTAAGTAGAGGTGAAATAATGGAGTACCATATGTTAAAGTGACAATCAAAAGCTGGTTGCTAAGTCACTGAAGTTCCTTTGTTTGTGTGGGCAGCAGTTGACACATTCCTGTATGAGGAATGTGTAAGTTTTTCATAGCAGAAACCAAAAATAAGGAATGTCACAAAAAGGACGAACTCCACGAAAAAATGTATATAACATAAATTGTGTGTTTTAACGTGCTCTACATTTTTTGTGTAGTAAGTTTTTGTCCATCTCTTACGGTTTAGCAGTTATTCAAAATTTAGTAAAATTCATCCAGAATAAAGTACTCTTCAGAGGCTATTCCCAGAAAATTCAAGATATACATTTTATTTGTCAGATAAATATGTTTAATATACGAAATTTTAATCAAAATCGTTAGAGCCATTTTTGAGAAAATCAAAATTTTCGAAAAAAGTTCCATGTAAAGGGTAGTGGGATTTTTCTCAAAATCTTCGTGTCGTATCCCTGGAAGATACTAAACTTAAATACCAAGTTTGGTATTTTACCTACTTTTCGTTTTTGAGTTAACGTGTTCACAGACACACGGACACACACACACACGGACACACACACACACACATGGACCTTTTTGTGAAAATGCTTTTTTTGGATAGTGGGGACCCTAAAACATATATTTCCGGTGAAATCTGGGTATCGAATTTTTGGGTGGAGTGCAATACCTTCTCTATACACTATGTACATAGTGCGTATAGAGAAAGTAAAAATGCATAGGATTTAAATTGTGGGTTATAACGAGACCTACATTTTTTGTGCAGTAAGTTTATGTCTATTTCTTACGGTTTAGTAGTTACACAAAACTCAGTAAAATTCATCCAGGATAAACAGATCTCTAAAATCTATTTTCAGAAAATTCAAAATATACATTTTATTTGTAATATAAATGCCTGTAATATACGGTATTTTCAATAAAATCTGTAGAACCATTTTGAAAAAAAAAACAAAATTTTCAAAAACATTTACATATAAAAGGCAGTTTGGGATGGGAGGATTTTCTTGAATACCTTTGTGTCGCATTGTAGGAAAATAGAAAAACCTAAATACCAAGTTTGGTATTTAACGGTCTTTTAGTTAACACACGCATGCACAGACTTTTTTTTATAAATATTTTTGACTCGGGGACCTCAAAATATGGATTTCCGGGGAAATCTTGGTATCCAATTTTGTTAGGAATACAATACCTTCTCTATACACTATGTACGTAGAACCTGTAGAGAAAGTAAAAAATCTTTTATGACTCCCATTTGAGGATGGTATGTGGTTTGGAAAATTTACATCAAAATCTCGTTTGGTTAATTTCGCAATATAAATAGTATGCTTTTGCCATTCTTTGTATAGTGCGTTTTTGTATATCTCTTACGGTTCACCAATTATGGTCTTCCAGGGTGGAGAGGACTTCAGAGACTATGGCCAGAAAATTCATGTTAAGCATTCCATATATCAAGGTATTTTATTCGATGTAGCTATAGCAATTTTCGAAAAAGGGCCCAAAGGTTGTTTGGATTTGGAGGAGTTTTCTTGAAAACCTTCGGGTTGCGTCCTAGGTAAAGTTAAATATTAAGTTGAATTATGATGTTCACATACACATACGCGCAAGGACGTTTTTCTAAAGAGGCTTTATATTCTGGGGACCTGAAGGCACATTTCCGGTGAAATCACGACATTGAAAATTTCGGTTAAATACAATATTTTAGTTACTTAGAGTAAAAATATATTTAAGATACAATTATTTTATCTAGAGGAGTAAATACATATTAATTAGACGAGAAAATTCCAATCTTCATATACGACTAAACAAAATCTATAAATGCAATGTTAGGAGATTTCTACTTTCTCTACACGTACTATGTACATAGTGTATAGAGAAGGTGTTGCATTCTACCCAAAAATTCGATGCCGAGGTTTCATCGGAAATATAGTACGTTTTAGGGTCCCCTTGTATCCTAAAAAAGCATTTTTACAAAGAGGTCCTTTTTTATGGTAGTGTTTAACGCGCGCTTTTACTGCTCTGGCACCGCAAGCGATGACACTAATGATACATGAAGATGGCCCCGGTGGAATGAGACGGCGGGGGAAACCGGAGAACCCGGAAAAAAACCGCCCCTGCGCCGCTTTGTCCACCACAAATCTCATGCGGTCGCTAGGTCCGTGTATGTATGTGTGTCGTATGTCTGTGAACACGATAACTCAAAAACGAAAAGACGATACAATACCAAACATGGTATATAAATTTAGTATCTTCCAATGATGCGACGCGAAGATTTTAAGGAAAATCCTTCCATTCCAAACTAGTCTTTAAATGGAAAAAATGTTGAAAATGTTGATTTTCTCAAAAATGGTTCTTAACGATTTTCATTAAAAGATGTTATATATATTTAAAATATTTGCATGAAAAATAAAATGTATATCTTAAATTTTCTGCGAATAGCCTCTGAAGATCCCTTTATTCAGAATGAATTTTGCTGCATTTTGCATAACTAGTATATTGTAAGAGATAGACAAAAAATCACTACACAAAAACTGCAGATCTCATTGAAAAACACAATTTATGTCAAGTATAGTTTTTTCGTGGAGTTGACCATTTTTATTTTCTCTAGACTTACTATGTACATAGTGTATAGAGAAGGTATTACACTCCACCCAAAAGTTCGACTCGGAGATTACACCGGAAATATATGTTTTAGGGTCCCTTATATCCAAAAAAAGAATGTTCATAAAAAGGTCCGTGTGTGTATATGTCCGTGTGTCTGCGAACAGGATAACTCAAAAACGAAAAGTCGGTAAAATACCAAACTTGGTAATTAAGTTTGGTATCTTCCAGGGATGCGACACGAAGAATTTGAGAAAAATCCTCCCACCCCAAACTACCCTTTACATCGTATATTAAAGATATTTACCTGTCAAGTAAAATGTATGTCTAGAATTTTCTGGGAATAGTCTCTTAAGACTACTTTATTCTGGACCAATTTTACGGAATTTTGCATAACTGCTAAAACGTAAGAGATGGAAAAAACTTACCACACAAAAAATGTAGAGTACGTTAAAACACACAATTTATGTAATATACATTTTTTTGTTCGTGGAGTTGATCGTTTTTTAGATATTGCTTATTTTTGGTTTCAGCTTTGAAAAACTTGTACTTTTCTCATACAGGAATTTGTCAACTTCAGTCACAGCAACCAGCTTTTGACTATCACTTTAACATATGGTACTCCTTTATTTCGCTTCTACTTTCAAGGAAGCACGTAATAAGACTATTTCTGCTAATTTGTTCTGATTAGCATGCAGTAAATAGAAGTATAAGCTTTTTAAGAATAATTGGTTGCAGAGATGTAGAGAAAGTCATGTGAATGGAACACATCAGATTTATATGCTGGAGTTCCAACTCGTGGTCCAAATGACACAGTGTTGTGCGTTGGAAAGTGCCGGCAGTCTGGCTCGAACTCCAGATCTCAAGAGCGCAGTTGCGTATTGATCATGATGGCCGACCCGGTTTCGGGCCATTCACTTCTTTCTCTGACTCATGTCCCAGTTCTGCTTCAGGAGGCGGAGCGGACCTAGGCTGCACGAATCTCCCATATCTTGTCAATTTTGGGATAGAAGAGGCTAGGACAAAAACACCCGAAAAACACTCTCGCTGAGGCCTTCTTGTTTCCAGTTTACATTCAAAACAGACATGTGGACATTCATTTCATAATGTCATGCTACTTTTCAACGATACGATACCTTTTTTACTTTCTCTACACCTACTAATGTACATAGTGTATAGAGAAGGCATTGTATTGCACCCAAAAATTCGATACAGAGATTTCACCGGAAATACATTTTTTGGGTCCCCCTGAATCCAAAAAAAATCATTTGGGGATAAAGGTCCGTGTGTGTGTCTGTGGACAGCATAGCTCAAAAACGAAAAGACCGTAGAATACCAAACTTAAATAAGTTTGGTATCTTCCAAGGATGTGACACGAAGCTGTTTAAGAAAATTCTCCCACCCCAACTACCCTTTAAATGGAAAAGTTTTCGAAAATTTTGATTTTCTAAAAAATGGCTCTAACGATTATGATTAAAAAATCGTATATCATAGATATTTACCTGACAAATAATATGTATATCATGAATTTTCTGGGAATAGTCTGTGAAGACTACTTTATTCTGGATGAATTTTACGAAATTTTGCATAACTGCTAAACAGTAAGAAATGGACAAAAACCTACCACACAAAATATGTAGAGCACATTAAAACACACAATTTATATTTTATACATTTTTTCGAGGAGTTGGTCGTTCTTTAACTACTCCTTGTTTTTGGTTTCAGCTTTAAAAAACTTAAACTTTTCTCATACAGGAATTTGTCAACTCCTGTCCATACAAACAAAGGAACTTCAGTCACATAGCAACCAGCTTTTGACTATCTCTTTAATCTATGATAATCCCTTATTTGGCTTGTACTTACAAGACTATTTCTGCTAATTTTTTCTCGATTAGCATGAAGTAAATAGAAGCATTAGCTTTTTAACAATAATTTGTTGCAGACATGTAGAGAAAATCATGTGAATGGAACACATCAGATTTTTACTTCATCTTTTAATGTCTTTTATCCTGGGAAGTCACATTTGACGAATGAAATGGGTGAAGTGATGCTGAAATAAGCCCGGGGTCCAGAGAGCTTAGAGTTACTCGACATAAAGGACAAAGAAAAGAGATGCAGACATGCTACCACCACATTACAGAGGCGGGCTTGTTTGGAAAAGTGTGGAATTGCGAACTCAATCTAGTGAGATTTTAATAGCATGTGTGGGCAGTCCTGGCTCTCAAGTTTCATAAGTTCTTTCAAGAAATCAACATGTGCATTCAGTTTACACTGATATCCTCCGATTTAACTTCAGTGTAATAATAATAATAATAATAATAATAATAATAATCTCAATGCCAACTTTAAAAACATTCCTTGCCAAAATGTTAGCTACTTTTATTTTCAAGTAGTGCATTTGAAAATGGCAAAGTGTCAGAAAATGAAATTTGAGTAACAGCTAGGCACCTGTTTTGGGCTGCAGTGTCCTTGAAACTCAGCCAGGATTTCAGCGGTAAATCACATGTTCACGTATTTTCATCCTCACAACCAATCTGACCCATGTACCAAATGTAATTCGGTGAATGAGAGGTTGTGGTGGAGTACGATAATATCGGGTTAACGGCCCACCAGGAAGTTACACTACACACATCCTGGTGTTACATCCGGCGGCGTTATCTTCCGTATGATGTGTTTCACGATCGCAGCACAACAGGATTGTAACCAGCCACTCACTGGGTCATCTCAGCACGGATATAAAAATCTTAGTCATGTTCCAAGAACGACTGTTTTCAAGACCGTCATCTGCAACAGCTGTGCTGCAAAGATAGTTTTACTTTATATTCTCTGCATGAGCAGAGATCCATTGCCAATTTTCAAGGAGTCTTCAACTCCTTCAAAGTTCTGCAACAAATTGAAGAGTGTTGTTTCAGTTCTGATTTGGCAATGAACGTTATTCTCAGGCTGATGTCCAACTGGCAAGATAATGTTGAATCCAGCTGTGAATGACAAACTACAAAGACAACATTAATATTTAATTTCATTTTCTTATCTTCGAATACGGAAGGAAACATTTTGATGAATTCACCTTGTTCAATGTAGGTGTATTGAAAATAGCGAACGATTTGGCACAACTAAATAATAACGAAAAATCAACACAAAACTTTATTTACAAAGTTACAACTTACTCTATTACTTTCTCTAACCTGTATGTACAATGTACATAGTGGATAGAGAAGGTATTGTATTCCATCCAAAACTTCGATACCGAGATTTCACCGCAAATACATAACTTAGTGCCCCCTAAATCAAAAAAAAAAAAAAAAAAAAAAAAAAGTATTTTCAGAAAAAAGGTGCGCCTTTGTGTGGACAGCATAACTCAAAAACGAAAAGAACGTTAAATACCAAACTTGATATTTAAGTTTGATATCATCCAAGGATGCCACACGAAGATATTCAAGAAAAATCCCCCATCACTAAATATCCTTTACATGGAAACATTTTCGAAAATGTTGTTTTTCATAAATGGCTCTAACAATTTTGATAAAAATATTATTAAAGACATTAAAGACATTTCCATCACATATAAAATGTATATCTTGAATTTTCTAGGAATAGCTTCTGAAGACCTATTTTGCTGAATTTTGCATAATTAGTAAACCGCAAGAGATAGATAAAAACATACTACACTAAAAATGTAGATCTCGTTAAAATACACAATTTATATAATATACATTTTTTTCGTGGAGTTTACTGTTTTTCAGATATTCCTTGTTAATAGTTTCATTGTAAAGTATACTTCAGTTATAAAAATACTTTTCTAAGTCAGGAAGTTTTCGCTTTTCATTTGTTCCACTCCTGGCCAAGCAAAGAAGTGATTTGCATTGACAATCGCATAGCTTTTAAAACATTTGACTATCACTTTAGTATTGCGTGTTCCTTTAGTTCCCTTCTACTTATAAGGAACTAAGTAATAAGAACATTCTGCTAATGTTTATCTCGATTAGCATTGTGTAGAAAGAATACTTATCTTTTGTAAGAAGTTTGTGTGTATGGCACCTAGAGAAAGTCATGTGAGTGTAACACATCAGATCTTTTTTCAACGTAATCACCATTGCTATCAAGGTATACCGGGTGGAAGGGAACTTTACATTCCTCCTAATGCTTCTTGCATTACAAACAAAAATGTCTAATGGCATTTTGTTCTTTGATCAGCCGATTTCGAAAAAATATTTTGTTTTATCCAAATGGGATGCGCAATTTCACAATAATGTAGGAAGATATTAGTTTGTTATCTGTAAGATGCATAGATTAACGTGTTTCAGACATTTATTTCGGTAGTAATTATGGGGCATCACACAGAGTTACGAAATATTTAAAAACATTTAAGGAATATTCCGAGCAGCCTTTTCAGACGTGAAGTAACTCGGCAAAGTTGCGTTGATGTTGGTTAGGTTTCTGAACTGACCTCAGGATGTAAACACGCCGGTCGCTTGCAAACACGACACAGGGTGATGTAATGTTTTGAGAGCTAACGAATGCAACTGGCATTCTGATTGGTCTACACTGGTGTGGTAGTAGTAGAGAGACGTGTTTATTTATGTACTGATCTAGTGCAAGTGACACCCACACAACCTGCAGCGTTGCGAGCTTGTCTGTCTCTTCTTTTCGAAAAAACAACTAAATTATTTCCGTAAGAAATGGTCAGCAGCATAAACGTAAGATACAAAACGTGTTCCAAATTCCGAGATCTATCACTGGTGTAAATTAATGTAATAACTTCTCTTCCACCCGGTTTTTCAATGCAGATGTTATACTCTTCCACTGCTAAAGATCTGAGATATTTCATTCCACTTTGATATCTTCATCAGATGGGAAATTGTTTCCACTCAAAAAGTTATGTACAGTGTCCAAAGTGACACCGTTTTTCTGAATCAACAGTTGCTTTCAACTCCTCAATAACGATTGACAGGCGGTGCCGCGCTGGAGTGGTTGGACCGCTCGTCTACTACCGAGTCGGCCTGGGCTCGATCCCAAGCGCCCGCATGCGACATTTGTGGTGCACAAAGCGGCTTGGGAGGACTTTATCTGGCTTCTCCGGTTTCCCCCGCCACTCATTCCACCAATTGCTCCATCATCACCTTTATAATTCCAAGAAGCTTGATGCAGGTTCAAATCATGCCAAAATGTTGACCTTTGGTGCCTCGCTTTGGTGCTTCGCGGCGCACGGGATCGTGGGTTTGAGTCCCGCCTTAGGCATGGGTGTGTTTGTAAATATGTATATGTCTGTGTATGTATATGTAAAATGAAAACGTTAAACATTAATAGGTCAACTAAGGAAATGTAGGAAACTGAAGGAAAAAAAAGAGGAAAAAGGAATGAAGTGCCCGAGTCCCGATAAGCCTCCGAAACTGAATTTTTAATTAACAAATATATATATAATGTACTTCCACTTCGATCTTTGTTGTGCACACTGGTTCTTCCTTGATTACTCGTAAATTATGCGCCATTTCCTCACCGAAGAGTCGTTCGTAGCATTATCACTACACGCTTGCGTTATCTGCCTATAAATTTGATTGGCCGAATATTTTATGCATTCAAAAAACATGAACAAGTTCTTTGACGGCAGAAAGTATAATATCCGCATTGAAAAAGTAGTGCCACGTGACAATAAATGTCCTGACAAAATGGAGATTACGTTGAGAAATTAAGTAAGGTAGTGTAGGTATGCAAATAAAGTTTTATAATAACTTATGCCAAATCGTACGTTACTTTTGAATAGTTCTCGTTGCTATTTTAATGAATAGATGAATTTCAATTTCAATACAATGGAAATATGGGAATACGCACAGGCGTTAATAGTATATTTAAGAACTGGTCGCCATACCAAGGAACAGCTGCCCCATATTTGACGTATGCAGGTATATCTTTGTGCGTTAAAAGAGTTGCAGAACCCAACGGAGCTATTTTAAGTTAAAAACTAGTGAGTGGGGAACTGGCTATATGACCTTCATTTTACTCCTCTTCCTTATCAGTGAAGCCGGTGAGCGCATCACGCTCATTGAGAGATGTAAAAAGAATGTCAGCTCGCCAGTTTTTCCACTGGCTTTGAAATTCATTCTCTTTGCTTGAGAAAGAAAACAACATTTGAGCTACGTGACCCGGGTTAGGAGGAACGAGGAAAGAGCGCCTTAGACTGCCCAGATCAGGATTACAGGGTGCAATCATGGACGGGGCCCTTAACGTTTCCAGGTCGAAACCGCCTAGGTCCTATCTAAAAGCCCCGAGCCGCAAAGCACTAGAAGGTGGGTCAGACAGAGTGGCACCACAGTGACTCCAGGGTACCACCACCTACCCGCAATTTGCTGAACACCGTTACATTTTACTTTAACTATAACACAGATTTCAAGGAAATGGGTTCAGGAAAATCTTGGCGGAAGAAAAATCACCACAGTAATCGCCTACCGACCCGGGGAAACCACACAAATTCCATGTGTCAGAGTGGGCAGTCGCCGAGAATAGAACCCGGGACCCATGAAGTGATGGGCCAAAGAGTTGGCGCGTGAGTAATCCCGCTAGGTAAATAATAGTGAAGGAATACTACAAACCGTGCATTTAAAGGGCCCCGAGTTCGAATCTCGGATAAGGTGAGTTACCAGGATAAGGTTTTTCATGGGTTTTCGCTTATCCTAAGAAGACAATGTCGAGACTCCATGGGACAGACAATGTGAACATTTCATTCATTGTCCGATATAACCCCCAGGATGTTAAATTATTACAGAAAAAACATTCTCATGAATTCCATTCACATGCTTTTCTTTACATCTCTGCAACAAATTATTGTCAAAAAGCTTATTCTTCCATTTATTTCATGCTAACCGAGAAAAAATTAGTAGAAATGCTCTTTACTTACTTCCTTGTAAGTAGAAGCGAAATAAGGGAGTACCATAGGTTAAAGTGAGTCCAAAGTTTGTCGCTATGTGACTGAAGTTCGTTTGTATGGACAGAGGTTGACAAATTCCCGTATGACAAAAGAATACGTTTTTACTTTCTCCATACACACTATGTACATAGTGTATAGAGAAAGTATGGCACTCCACCAAAAATTCGATACCGAGATTTCACCGGAAATATATGTTTTAGGGTCCCCAATATCCAAAAAAAAGCCTTTTCACAAAAAGGTCCGTGTGTGTGTGTGTGTGTGTGTGTGTGTGTGTGTGTGTGTCCGTGTGTCTGTGAACACGATAACTCAAAAACGAAAAGTCGGTAAAATACCAAACTTGGTATTTAAGTTTAGTATCTTCCAGGGATGCGACACGAAGATTTTGAGAAAAATCCCCCCACCCCAACTACTCTTTACATGGAATTTTTTTGGAAAATGGCTCTAACGGTTTTGATTAAAATTTCGGATATTAAACATATTTACCTGACAAATGAAATGTATATCTTGAATTTTCTGGGAATAGCCTCTGAAGAGTAGTTTATTCTGGATGAATTTTACTAAATTTTGAATGACAGCTAAACCGTAAGAGATGGGCAAAAACTTACTACACAAAACATGTAGAGCACCTTAAAACACACAATTTATGTTATATACATTTTTTTCGTGGAGTTCGTCGTTTTTGTGACATTCCTTATTTTTGGTTTCTGCTATGAAAAACGTATACTTTTCTCATACAGGAACTTGTCAACTCCTATCCATATAAACAAAAGAACTTCATTGACATAGCAACCAGCTTTTGACTATCACTTTAACCTACGGTTGTCCCTTATTTCGTTTCTACTTACAAGGAAGCGAGTAATAAGACTATTTCTGCTAATTTTTTCTGATTAGCATAAAGTAAATAGAAATATAAGCTTTTTAAGAATTATTTGTTGCAGGGATATGGAGAAAGTCATGTGAATGGTACACATCAGATTTTTTAAAGCTGAAACCAATAACAAGGAATATCTCAAAAACGATCATCTCCACGAAAAAAATATGTGTGACATAAAATGTGTGTTTTATCATCTGTATATATATATTTGGCTTAACGTTCTTTAATCTGGTTGGTCATATCAGACGATGAATGAATTTGCGAAATGATGCTCAAATAATCTCGGGGTCCATGGAGCTTAAAGTTACTCGACATTCGCCTTCTCAGTATAAGGGATAACCCCGAAATAAACCTTATCCGGGTAACTCACCCTAAGCGAGATTCGAACTCGTGAACTTTTGAATGTGAGGCAGACACGCTACCACCACACTACCCAGGTGGACCTACATATTTTGTTTAGTAGGTTTTTGTCTAGCTCTTACTGTTTGCCAGTTATGCAAAATTAAATAAAAATCATCCAGAATAAAGAGGTCTTAAGAGGCTATTCCCAGGAAATTCAAGATATACATTTTAAATGTACATGTATGTAAATGTAAATATGTTAAATATAAGAGATTTTAATCAAAATCATTAAAATTTTTCGAATTTTTTTCCATGTAAATGTTAGTTTGGCGTCAGGGGATGTTCTTAAAAATGTTCGCGTCACATCCTTAGAAGATACCAAAATTAAATACCAAGTTTGGTATTTAACGATCTTTTCGTTTTTCAGTAATGCTGTCCACACACACACACACACACACACACACACACACACACACACACACAGTCGCCCTCCGTGGTGTAATGGTTACCATGCTAACTTCATATACCCAAGGTCGCGGGTTCAAACCCGGCGGAGGACGATGCATTTTTTCGGGCGTAAAAATCCTCAGCATGGCTTCCTTCAGAAGGGAAGTAAAGCCGTTGGTCCCGTGTCGTAGATTTACGGCACGTAAAAGAACCTCAAGCCTGATAGAGAGGCCTCTGAGCAAAATTATGCGGTGTTTCACGCCCAATATAGAACGGTACGCTGAGAACCACAGCAGTTAAAGAGCGTCCATAAATAACACGCCATTTTTTTTCACACACACACACGGAGATTTTTCCAAAAATGTTATTTTTTTTATTCAGAGGACCCAAAACATATATTTCCGGTGAATTCTGAGTATTGAATTTTTTGGGTGCAATACAATACCTTCTCTATACACCATGTACATAGCACGTGTAGAGAAAGTAATGATACAATTAAATCCGTAATCTTTTTGGAAGCAGGATAAATACTGCCAAAAATGTTCTGGTATCTAGAACAGGGAACCTTTTGCTGTTGTAAACCCCTCTTTCTTAATAATGTTGCTTTCTCCTTTCCTCTATTGGTAAAGGAGGTACAACTTTGACGAACACGCCAGTACAATGTAAGGTCAGGTGATAAAGACGATAAGAACAGATGTCGTGATACGCAGTTGCACGTGCTGTCGTCATCCTAAGAGGTAGGCCTAACCCGAAGGATACTCCTATCTATTTCTTGATAAGAATTTACATGCAGTACAGATGCATTATCTCTCTGAGTAAAATATATTATTCATATGGTTATGAACATCTAATACACATATTTTAGAGATCCCTGAATAAAAATCTGATGTGTTCCATTCACATAACTTTCTCTACATCGCTATACCAAATTATTGTTAAACAGCTTATGCTTCTATTTACTTCATTCTAATCGAAAATCGCCTTATTGCTTGTTTCCTTGTAAGTAGAAGCGAAATAAGGGATTACCATAGACAAAAGCTGGTTGCTATGTGACTGAAGTTCCTTCGTTTGTATGGACAGGAGTTGACACATTCCTGTATGAGAAAAGTATACGTTTTTAAAGCTGAAATAAAAACAAGGAATATTTAAAAAGCGACCAAATTTACGAAAAAAATGTATATAACATGAATTGTGTGTTTTAACGTGCTCTACTTTTTTGTGTGGTAAGCTTTTGCCCATCTCTTACGGTTTAGCAGTTATGCAAAATTCTGTAAAATTCATCCGGAATAAAGTAGTCCTCAGAGGCTGTTCCCAGAAAATTCAAGATATACATTTTATTTGTCAGGTAAATATCTTTAATATACGATATTTTAATCAAAATCCTTAGAGCCATTTTTGAGAAAATCAACATTTTCGAAACTTTTTACATGTAAAGAGTAGTTGCGGGTGGGGGGATTTTTTTGAAGCATCTTTGTGTCGCATCCTTGGAAGATACCACACTTAAATACCAAGTTTGGTATTTAACAGTCTTTTCGTTTTTGAGCTCTGCTGTCCACACACAGACACACACACAAACACACACCTTTTTTCCGTAAATGCTTTTTTGGGTTCAGAGGGAGCCTGTGTGTGTGTGTGTGTGTGTGTGTGTGTGTGTGTGTGTGTGTGTGTGTGTGTGTGTGTGTGTGTTTGTGAACAGCATAACCCCAAAACGCAAAGTCTGTTAAATACAAACCTTGGTATCTTCCAAGGATACGACACGAAGATTTTCAGAAAAATTCCTCCACCTTAAGGTAACCTTTATAAAGTTATTTACATGGAAAATAACATGTATCTTAGCTTTCTGAGAATAGTTTTTGAAGTCGTCTTCATTGTGAATGATTTTTGAATAACTAGCAAAGCATAAGACATAGACAAACATTTAGCACACCAAAAATGTAAAGCTCGTTTAAACACACAATTGATGTTAAATATACACATTTTTTTCGTGGAGTTGATTGTTTTTGAGATATTCCTTGTTATTGGTTTCAGTTTTAAAATGCTTATACTTTTCTCATACGGGAATTTGTCATCTTCTGTCCATACAAACAAAGGAACATCAGTCACATAGCAACCAGCTTTTGACTATCACTTTAACCTATGGTACTCCCTTATTTCACTTCTACTTACAAGGAAGCAAGTAATAAGATTGTTTCTGCTAATTTTTTCTGATTAGCGTGAAGTAAATAGAAGCACAAGCTTTTGAACAATAATTTGTTGCAGAGATGTAAAGAAAGTCACGTGAATGAAACACGTCAGATTTTTTTAAAAATGAACACATCAGATCTTTTTTCCCAAAAATGACGAGAACTCCGGGAATCGTTCGCCATTTGAACAAGTACATATAACGAGTTCTAAAAGGAACGCAAACATTGTGAGCTGATGAGAATACATGTTTTGACGAAACTCGAAAGAGGAAATTCTCCTGTGACGGGCAGCAGCTAATGGAATCTCCGAACAAATCCCTTGTGTCTGAGGGGGGGAAAAAAAAGGCTTCAAAGCAAATGAAGACTGTTTGCAACCGTAAAGTAGTAATATACATACACTGGGATGAAACTTCTCTAACTCGAAACCCATAAAATACTCAAGAAGCTGATTGCGTTGGGGCTTTGAGGCCTTGGGCCACCAAATTTACACTGAAAGTTATATTACGTACGTTTATGGAGCACTTTCTTTACATTGCTAAATAACTAAAACTGCAGATGTTTCACTTGCCCAAGGCAACTAATCTCTGAATGGAAAACGACAAGATGTCAAAGAAACAAATGAAGTAAAACAGTGGCTGATGATAAGATATGCAATTTGTTCGTACCTTCCCTCAACTGTTTTGAATGAATAAGAGTGTTGTCTCATATCTGTAAAAATTTGCCAAAATTGTGAAAAATTAAAAAAACATATTTTTTTCCTAATAAAATGGTATGGATTCTAAACTTGAAAATATATATTGCATTTGGAACCTTTAACTGCCACTTAACTGAAACTATAAATGGGGCATGCACATCCTTATTAATGATCAGTCCAAATTTAAACCTTACATTGTCCAAAGCTTATTTACAATACTTTTCAATCCTGAAAATGATCCAGTTGATGAACATTTTTTCCGATTTGTTTCAAAAATGTTATAGTGCCTCCCAAAACTACATTTAACAAAATTGTCAGAAAGCTTTTAGAAATAATGCTCCAAAATGTATATAACATAAATTGTGTATTTTAACGAGCTCTACATTTTCTATTAAGTAAGTTTTTGTCTATATCTTACGGTTTACCAGTTATGCAAAATTCCGCAAAAGTCATCCAGAATAAAGATGCCTTCAGAGGCTATTCCCAGAAAATTCAAGATATAAATTTTATTTGTTATGTAAATATATTTAATATGCATTTTAATCATAATCGTTAGAGCCATTCTTGAGAAAATAAAAAAAATCCAAAATTGTTCCATGTAAAGGTGGGGGGATTTTCTTGAAAATCTTGGAAGATACTGAACATAAATCCCAAGTTTGATATTTAACGGACTTTTAGTTTATGAGCTATACTGCCCACAGACACACACACACATATACACACAGACAGGCACACCCATGGACATTTTGCTAAATTTTTTTTTTTGTTCAGGAGTTCTTAAAACATATTTTTTCGTTGAAATCTCGGTATCTAATTTTTGGGTGCAATACAATAACTATACAATACAATACGTGCAGAGAAGGTAAAAATGCAGAAGAATCGTGAGTGAAACCCAGAAGCAGATTCGACGCATGATCAACAAGTTGCTGGAGTGTGTTCATGATGACATTCTTTCAGTCTCTCTCTGATGCGACCAGATAATTAAATCTGCATTATTCAGGCACGGTTAGCAACAGATGTGAAGGTCTACAACATGTCCGATAAGGTCGCAACGGATGTTACTGCCCCAGAATGTGGTGTTAAAACACGTCTTATCACGTGGCTTGCTCGTCACGATCAGCTGTTAATTGTCACTCAAGCTGCACGTTTCAGGGCTAAGGTCGTTGTAAACCCTGACACCGCCATTACAACAATGATAACATTGATAGCTTACCGCACGCCTTCGGTTTAACGACACACGCAGCTTGTGCAAGTTTGAGGTTATGTGTTGCAAACTCAATTACCCAGTTGATATCCACATTACCAGGTCAATATGTCGGCTACAAATGAATAAGCTTAGCTCATGTTTCAATTCTTTCAGTGTTGCCATACAGAACTTTCCTTCAGCAGAGCGTTAACATTTTCATCGATTATGAGTATGGATTATATACTTTGATAAAGTTTGCTACAATACTGAAGTTTTAAAATCATAAACATGAAACATAATGTTTAAAACTGCACTGATTTATAAAAGAATTACACTCCTTTTACTTTCTCTACACGTATTATGTTCATAGTCTATAGAGAAGGTATTGTAATGTAGGCACCCAAAAATTCAATACCGAGATTTCACCAGAAATACATGTTTAGGATCCCCCTGAATCCAAAAAACGCATGTTTAAAAAAGGTCCGTGTGTGTGTCTGTGGACAGCATAGCTCAAAAACGAAAAGACCGCCAAATACCAAATTAATATTTAAGTTTGGATTTTCCAAGGTTGTGGCCCGAAGATTTTCAAGAAAATCCCCCCCCCCCCACACACACACACAACTACCCTTTCAGTAGAAAATTTTTCGAAAATTTTGATTTCTTAAAAAATGAAACTGCCTTATGAATACTTTTTATATTTTTATGACAAACGAAATGTATATCTTGAATTTTCTGGGAATAGGCTCTGAAGACCTCTTCATTCTGGATGACTCATATAACTTGCAAACCGTAAGAGCTATACAAAAACTTACTACACAAAACTCATGAAAACACACAATTTATGTCATATATAAACAGAAGAAAATCAGAAGCAGAGATAATAGACTCGACCATCCGCTTTGAACTGAATAAAGACCAACCTCAACCAGTTCAGAAAATATATGAGCCCACCATACCAAATTTCAAAGAAAAATACAATCTCAGAAATATAACAATAGTAGGTCTATTTTTTGGATCTCGAGGAACAATTACAAGTATGTTTGTGAAATGGAGGGCAAAATATAAAATTAACAGAAGTGTAGAACAAGCAATCACTGAAAACATCATAAAACATTCCGTAGCCATTTTTCGAAATCATTTATATGGTTTGAATAGAACGTAAAATGTAATATGGTTTATAAATCACTTTATTTTTGTAGTTTTTTCTCTTTTATTGTTATAACTTTTATTGTTGCACATCTTTTATAATCTGCTACAGTTTGTTCTCATAGCTTAATTTTATACAACTATTATAACGTATGATAAAATATTTTTTGTAATACTCACTATAACATTTTTTGTTAAAAACCTCTAAGTGTATATTGTTCTGTGTCACTTGGCAAACTCATTTATGTTGTTGTAGAGGTAATCGTTTTCGAGATATTCCGGATTATTGGTTTCAATTTTTAGCCACTTTTCTCAAACGGGAAGACATCTTTCTTCTCATTTGTTTACTCCTAGCAGGCAAAGAGAATGACATTTCAATTGCTCTACATAGCGACCGGCTTTTAAACTATCGCTTTAGCCGGTGCATTTTCTTATTTCCCTTTTACTTACAAGAAAGCTAAGACTAATTAGCATAATGTAGAGAACAGATTAATGTTTTGAATAAAAGGTTTGTTTACCGAACAGCTAGAAGACATCATGTGAATGGGACAAATTAGATTTTTCCCTTCTACTTACAAGGAAGCAAGTAATAAGGAGAATTTCTGCTAATGTTTATCTCGATTATCATGAAGTAGAGAGAAGAATAAGAGAATGAGCTTTTTAACACTAACTTGTGACAGACAAAGTCTTGTGAATGAAACATCAGATTTTTATTAATAAATATTTTAATTTCACAATAAAGCAGTGTACTCGGAAACCATGAATAAACAATTTATAATAACGTTACATTTCAACACTTATTGTTAGTACACTCTCATTAGTATACTTAGGGGTGCCCGGGTGGCTTCGTTCACGACCCTCTTCTGAATAGCTGATGTACAACATTCCAGGCTCTAGTCGACGGTAAAAGTTGTAGGTCCTCTCATTGGTTGACATTCTCATCATTTACTCTACCTCGGAAGTAACGGATAGCGCGCGCATGTACCTCTAGCAAGAGACTTCCCCGAGGGTGGTAAAGACCATATGGGGAGAATTGAAACAAGTATTAATGAACTAGGCTTTGACCACTCCCCTTAGAACCTTAGGCACCTCACATTTCTTTAAATTGACTGTTAATTTCATTTTCAGGAAGTACAAGATGACAAACATAAAATTGAAGTTCATTTGAATACAAAAAAATTCTGATGTGTTCCATTCACATGACTTTCTCTACATCTCTTCAACAAGTTATTGTTAAACAACTCATGCTTCTATTTTCTTCATGCTAATCGAGAAAAAAAATTAGCAGAAATAGTCTTATTACTTGCTTCCTTGTAAGTGGAAGCGAAATAAAGGAGTACCATAGGTTAAAGTGATAGTCAAAAGCTGGTTGCTATGTGACTGAAGTTCCTTTGTATGGACAGAAGTTGACAAATTCCTGTATGAGAAAAGTTAAGTTTTTCATAGCTGAAATCAAAAATAAGGAATATCTCAAAAACAATCAACACCAGGAAAAAATGTATATAACATAAATTGTGTGTTTTCAAGCATTTGTTGTGTGGTAAGTTTTTGTCCATCTCTTACGGTTTAGCAGTTATTCAAAATTCAGTAAAATTCATCCAGAATAAACTAATCTTCAGAGGCTATTCCCAGAAAATACAAGATATACATTTTATTTGTCAAGTAAATATCTTTAGTATACGAAATTTTAATCAAAATCGTTAGAGCCATTTTTGAGAAAATCAACACTTTCTAAAAAAGTTCCATGGGGATGGGGGGATTTTTCTCAAAATCTTCGTGTTGCATCCATGGAAGATACTGAACTTAAATATCAAGTTTGGTATTTAACCGACTTTTCGTTTTTGAGTTATCGTGTTCACACATACATCGAAGGATCTTTTTCTAAAATTGCTTTTAAACAGGGTACCCTATTCGGTATCGAATATTTGTGTGGAATGCAATAACCTTATCTATCTAGGTACTATATACGAAGCAGAGAGAGTAGAAAATGAATTGAAATTCATTGGGATGGAGTAGAAATGAAAAGTAAAAGTTGGCATTATATTAGTTGTAGCACAGAATATAAAAACTATATGTAAACAAGTCTATAAACTATCGTTATGCTTCTCAAGGTCTTTCACTGATCACGGAAGGATGTCATAAGACCCAACGTTCTTACATAATGCTACACGACACTGAAAATAGGTGACAATGTGGGTAACCTTATTTTAAAATGCCACCTCTGATATAGCTCTTTCCTCACGAGAACACTAATACATTTTGAAAAGCTAACGTTTCATAAAGTGTATTGTTTTAAGGAATATTTATTTTAATTATATGATTTCCGTTCATATTTATAATTATCTATTGTTATTCTAGCTTTAATATTGTGATAATTTCACAAGGCAGAATAAGCCGGACATAATGTTTTAGTAGCGTAGTGGACTGTACCATCTGTTTCGTGGCTATAAATCCTACATCAATAGCAGATGCAAGACTTCTGTAATATAATGTTAAAATAACGATACAAATAAAACATCTGATGTGTTACACTCACATGATTTTCTCTAGCTGCTCTACAAAACTCCTACAAAAGATTATTCTTCTTTGTACACAATGCTAATCAAGATAAATGTTAGCAGAATGTTATTACTTAGTTCCTTATAAGTAGAAGGGAATAAGGGAATGTTCTATGCTAAAGTGATTGTCAAATGTTATAAAAGCTATCGTTATGCGCTTGTCATTGCAAATCACTTCTTTGCTTGGCCAGGAGTAGAACAAAAGAAAAACAGGCACTTCCTGTGTGAGAAAAGTTTAAGTGCTTCACAATTGAAACCAATAACAAGGAATATCTCGAAAACGGTTACCTCCACAACAAAAACGTAAAGGAAAAAATTGTGTGCTTTGTCATGAGGTACATTTTTTGTGTAGTACGTTTCTTTCTATCTCTTACGGTTTGGCAGTTAAGTAAAATTCAGCAAAACTCATCCAGAATAAAGAGGTGTTCAGAGGCTATTCCCAAAAAATTCGAGATATACATTTTATTTCGGACATAAATAGCTTTAATATACGGGATTTTAATCAAAATCGTTAGAGTCATTTTTAAGAAAATCAAAATTTTCGAAATTTTCTTCATGTAAAGGGTAGTTTGTGGCATGGGGATTTTTTTGAAAATCTTCGTGTCCCATGCTTGAAAGAGACTAAACCTAAATAACAAGTTTGGTATTTAACGGTATTTTTGTTTTTGGGGCTATGTTGTCCACAGACACACATAGAGACACACACACGCGCGCGCGCGGACCTTTTTTTAAAAATGCTTTTTTCGGACTCAGGGGACCCCAGAACATATATTTCCGGTGAAATCTCGGTATCGAATTTTTGGGTGCATTACAATACCTTCTCTATCCCTATGTACATTGTACATTTGGGGCTAGAAAAAGTAATACTTCTGCGCAGCGGTTAAAGTGCATCCATAAATTTACTTCATTGGGCCATGACAGGACTAGAAGAATCACGTGATTTCAGTTCGCGCCGTAGCCTGTCTATCTCTATTAAAGGTTGAAAGCTGAAAACGTTTAAATTCGCCTTCTCACAGCCGAGAAAATTGCTGTAAATGAAAAGCGGATAAAAACAAAACAAAAACAGGTCAACATGTTGCAGATAATTCCCAATTTCGCCCTCTAATAGCGAAATCAGTCGCTGAAGCAAATAAAAGCCGTTGCGTCACTTGGAAGTTATTATCTGCCGGAAGTGCAATAAACCATTCGGTAACAAAACAATATCTAAGGTCTTGTGTTTGCCGCACGAGGAAAGAACGCTTCAGAGCTGATATCGGAAATCCATAAAACATACATTCGGAACTGGGACACGTGGTTCGTTGTTCCCGACATTAAATCCACGTGAAAGTTACCAACGCTTGTTACCACCAATCAGATGGAGGCTAGCAGTGTGCAACGATGTTCACGTGTTCTCAAACTTTTTTTCTAGATGACGCCAAATCGGCCAGGACAAACGATTGCCTTACCAAATACGTCTGTTGTATTTCATTTCCAGTGACAGGTTATTGATTCTAGTAGTTGGCAACATGTTCACTAAATTTCGTAAGGCAAGTTATAGCATTTACCAAGAGAAAAAAATCTGAGGTGTACCATTCACATGAATTTCTCTACATCGCTGCAACAAATTATTGTTAAAAAGCTTATACCTCTATTTACTTCAAAATAATCATGGGGAAAAAAATAGCAGAAATACTCTTATTACTTGCTTCCTTGTAAGTAGAAGGGAAATAAAGGAGTATCATAAGCTAAAGTGAGTCAAAAGCTGGTTCCTATGTGACTGAAGTTCCTTTGTTTGTATGGACAGGAGTTGACAAATTCCTGTTAAAGAAAAGTATAAGTTTTTCAAAGCGGAAACTAATAACAAGGAATATCTTAAAAACAATCAACTCCACGAAAAAAATGCATATAACATGAATTGTGTGTTTTAATGCGCTCTACATTTTCTGTGCGGTACATTTTTATCCATCTCTTACAGTTTAGCAGTTATGCAAAATTCGGAAAAATTCATCCAGGATAAAGTAGTCTTCAGAAGCTATTCCCAGAAAATTCATGATATACATTTTATTCGTGGTGCAAATAGCCTTAATATAGATTATTTTAATTAAAATCGATAGAGTCATTTTTAGGAAAATAAACATTTTCGAACATTTTTCCATGTAAAGGGTAGTTTGTGGTGGGGGAATTTTCTTGACAATCTTCGTGTTGCATCCTTGGAAGATACTATATCTAAATACCAAATTTGGTATTTAACGGTCTTTTCGTTTTTGAGCCCACAAACAGACACACATACACACACAGACATACACACGGACATTTTTCTAAAAATGCTTTTTTTTTATTCAGTGGGTCCCAAAACATGTATTTCCGGTGAAATATTGGTATCGAATTTTTGGGCACGTTACAATACCTTCTCTATACACTATATACATAGTACGTGTAGAGAAAGTAAAAATATTTGATGTGCTCCATTCATAGGAATTTCTCTATATCTCTGTAACAAATGATTGTTAAAAAGCTTATTATTTTATCTACTTTATACTAATCGAGATAAACATTAGCATAAATGGTCTTATTATTTGCTTCTTTGTAAGTAGAAGGGAAATAATAGTCATTTATCAGAGAGTTTATCCACTTGTATAATACATTATTTTATCCTATAGATACGATAAATTAGTATATGACAAATATTAAGTTATTGATTTTACAACAGATAGTAATAAATTAAATAAGGAATAAGGTATTGAATTTCGGCGTTCTTATAGTTATAAAATATGGTAGGCTATGTATGAATACTAATTTTGTTTTTATTGCTGCTAGTTTGAAATTGATTAAGTTTACGATGGACGTTGAGAACGTTAATATATCAGTTCCAAATTATATATTAAATGAAGCAAAAGAAGCATTTGAGGCTTTATTACCGTCGACTTTTCTGGAGCAACGAGGGAATTTTGTTTACTTTATCCCATCCGTTGATATATAGTTTACACTTTGATTTAAAGTCCAAGTTTTCTTATGTCGTTTCTACATAGCAACGGTGTCTATTACAAGTATCTGAAGGATAAAACAGTATAAGTTAAAACAAGAGTCAAATGTTTTAAAAGCTAGTTGCTATGTGATTGGAATCCGTTTCTTTGCAAGGCCAGAAATTACAAATGCCCATATGAGGAACATTTATTAAAGCATTTTAAAACTGAAACCAATAACAAAGAATGTATCGAAAATGGTTCAACTCCGCGAGAAAAAAAAAAGTATGTGTGTTTTAAGGAGATCTACATTTTTTGTGTGTTTACCAGTTATGTAAAATTCATCCAGAATGAAGAGTTTTCAGAGGTTATTCCCAGAAAATTCAAGATATATATTTAATTTGCCATGTCAGTATCTTAAATTTTTTATATAAATTGAAAATATCGAAAATTTGTCCATGTAAAGGGTAATTTAGGGGTGGGAGATTTTTCTGAAAACCTTCGCATTCTTAGAAGATTGAACTTAAATACCAAATTTCGTATTCAACCGATTTTTCCTTTTTGAGTTATACTGTTTGCAGACAAACGCCTTTTTCTATTTTTTTGGGGGGGCGAGATTCAGGGTTTTCAAAAAGAATGTGTTTACGGCGAAATCTCGGTATCGAATTTTGGGTGAAATGCAATACATTCCCGATTTACTATTTACATTATACGTGATAGAGAAAGTAAAGATGTTATCTATTTCACGTTCTTTCAAATAAATGTTTGTAGAAGTGGATTTATTATATATTTTCTTCTACATACCAGGTTACAGGTTACAGGGGAGTAGAAGTTTAAACTTAGGTTAAGTCTTTTAAGAGCCGGTCGCTATGTGAAGAATTTTTAATTCGTTCTCTTTGTTTAACCATAAGAAGAAGAAAACCCTTACTTCCCATCTGAGAAAAGCATAATTCAAGCTTAAAAGGAATGTCTTGGAAATGTGCATTCGATATAAATTGTATACTTAACGAGATCTACATTTCTGGTGCAGTAAGTTTTTGACTATCGTTTAATATTGTGCGAAATTATGTGAATTTCTTTCGAATGAACTTTCTTCACAAGCTTTTCTCAGAAAGTTAAAGACATATATACGTTATAATCGGCATGTGAGTATGTTTAATAGATAGTATTTTAATCAAAATCGTTAGTAATTTTTGAGAAAATAAAAAAATTCTAAAAAATTACATATAAGGAATAGTTTGAGTCGTGTCACATCCTGAAAGGCATTGGGTATAAATGCAAGTTTGGTAACCGTCCGACATTTTGTTTTTACTTTCTCTGTACGTACCAAGTACGTAGTGTACAGAGAAGGTATTGCACTCCACCCAAAAATTCGATACCGAGATTTCACCGGAAATATATTTTTAAGGTCCCCTGCATCCAAAAAAAAAAAATTTCAGAAAAAAGGTCCGTGTGAATGTGTGCGTGTCCGTGTGTCTGCGAACACGATAACTCAAAAATGAAAAGTTGATAAAATACCAAACTTGGTATTTAAGTTCAGTATCTTCCAGGGATGAGACACGAAGTTTTTGAGAAAAATCCCCCACGCCAAATTACTCTACATGGAACATTTTTTCAAATTTTCAATTTTCTCAAAAATGGCTTTAACGATTTTGATTAAAATATTGTATATTAAAGATATTTACCTGACAAATAAAATGTATATCTTGAGTTTCTCGGAATAACCTCTGAAAATTTCTTCATTCTGGATGAATTTTATGGAATTTTGCATAACTGCCAAACCTTAACAGATGGACAAAAACTTATCACACCAAAATTGTACAGCACGGTAAAACACAATTTATGTTATATATATTTTTTTTCGTGGAGTGGATCGTTTTTGAGATATTCCTTGTTTTTGGTTTCACCTTTAAAAAACTTATTTTTCTAATATATGAATTTGTCAACTCCTGTTCATACCAACATAAGAACTTCAGTCACATAGCAACAGCTTCTGACTATCACTTTAGCCTATGGTATTACCTTATTTCGCTTCTACTTACAACTAAGAAAAAATAAGACTATTTCTGCTAATTGTTTCTGGATTAGCATAAAATAAATAGAAGCATAAGCTTTTTAATAATAATAATAATAATAATAATAATAATAATAATAATAATAAGTTTCAGAGATGTAGAGAAAGTCATGTGAATGAACACATCAGATGTTTGAGTTATGATGTTCACACGCGCTTGCGCACGCACACGACGGACTTTTTTCAAAATGCCTTTTTTTTTGGTTCAGGGGCCTGAAAACATCTCCGATGAATTGCCCTACTTATTATACGTAGCAGAGAAATTAAGTAAATAATTATGGTATAAAACAGAATAGAATTACATAGATATATATTTTATCGGTTTTCCATGACCTTCGTTCATTTTTATCTATGTACAACCCGCGGAAAACAGAAGGACAAAAGATCGATGAACTGCTGATACGAATAGAAATGGTGCGTTTAGAACAAGGGGTGGGGGATAGAAAAATAAAAGAAGATCACGTCATGATAAACTGCGCGGATCGCTACGCAGTCTGGAAGCTTCTAGAAACGGAAGATTTTGCCGATAGTGACGTAACATCAACAAATGGGCCTCTTGGTTAGCTGAAATAAGGAAAATGTACCGCTATCGTCAACGTCTATTTCTGACGTGAAATTTATGTGTAACCAATCTGGGTTGTCGGGTAGAACACGGCGCAGTGTACACTAAAACTTGATTTGTTCCTTTCAAACGATTTTCTCTACCTGTCCTGCAAAGAAACTTCTTACAAAGGCTTATTATTCTATATATTTCATGATAATCGAGATAAACAGCAGAGATTGTATCATTACTCAGTTTCATACTTAGTTTATTATAATCAGAAGGGAAATAAGGAAATGCACTAGGCTAAAGCGATGGTCAAATCTTTTAAAAGCTGTCGTCGGTATGCGATTGACATTGAAATTGGATTTTCTTTCAGGAAGAGGCGTAAAATAGAGGAACAGGGATGAAGACTTCCTGTTTGAGATATAGTATTTATAAAATATAAAATCAATAACAAAGAATATCTTGGAAATGGTTAGCACTACAACAAAAATCTATACAACATAAATTGTGTTTTAACGAGATCTGCAGTTTTTGTCTATCTCTTACGGTTTACCAGTTATGCAAAAGTCATTCAGAATGAAGAGGACTTCAGAGGATATTCTCAGGAAATGAAGATATATATTTTATTTCTCATTTAACTATCATAGTATATTTTAATCAAAATCATTAGAGCAATTTTTTAGAAAATCAAACATTTCGAAAAATGTTCCATGGTAGTTTGGTTTGGGAGGAGTTTCCTAAAAATCTTAGTGTCGCACCTAATTAAAAAAGCTAAATTCAAATACCAAAATTTTCTCTTTTGAGTTTTTTTGAGTTGGACCTTTTTCTAAAAATGTTCTTTTGGATTCAGGGGTCCTCAAAATATTTATTACGAATGAAATTTATGTATTGATTTTTTTGGTGGGATAAAATACCTTCTCTACCTACTATTTACGTTCATAGTAGTACGTGGTAGAGAAAGTGAAACTTAAAATAGGCAGGCAAATAGATACTATACGTTCAAAATAGCGACTAATATGGTCATTATCACTAATGATAGTGGAAGTAGGTACAATAATTTATTCATTGACCACTTAAACCACGTTTTGACATGATATAACAGCATAGATGTACAGGATAGAAATAATAATACTAATAATAATAATAATAATAATAATAATAATAATCCACGTCGTATATACTACCCGTCCCATTTCATGTAACCGTGGCGAACGTTCGTACTAACGGTTACGTCACATACTGGACAGGCGCTGTAGAAAATCAGTGTGCATTCAAGTATAGTAGTGTGTTAAACGCACGTGTTACTTATCGTGTACGATGTCCCATTACAGCAGCGCTGACATAATAGGTGAGTTATAATAAAACCGACAACTATTGCCTATTATCTAATAATAATGAGATAAATGTAACGCCAACACAAATGATCACTGTTTATGGTATTACGTACGGACTGTGTCATGCGCTCGATCCGCGCATCTCCCCGCGAACCCCAAATAGTCAACAATCGTTAGGCAACAGGAACATTAGCGACACCGCCGTCAGCGGCAGCCTGAACTGGAGTGGTCTATATACTTATAATTTAACTCTTAACTCATCCCTTTTTATTTAGTACAATAGTTTTATTGTTTTTTACTTCCCACATAGACGAAAGCATAGTACCTAAAAGGACTAAATATAATTGTAAATACAGTAGCTTGTTTACAATTATATGCAATACTTATATATATATATATATATATATATATATATTACTTTATTGAAGAATATATGATATACAAATATAATGTGAATATAATGACATAAACGCAATGAAGTCGTAATAAGGAGGTTACTATTGCAACCTCTTATAATTATATAAAATACCACCAGAGAAAATGGATAAATCATCTAAATCGCATGCGCACAAAACTTCACTGTCGTCCAAGAGGCCTCCCTTTACCCTGTACTGGCCTCCCAAATGCCGGTTCACTTAAAGTTACGTCTTTTTTCAAGGCGCTCATAGTCCCCCTGATGCTCTACGCCTGTGAAGTTTGGGGCATGGCAGCAGACACCTGGCTTCTCTGGTTACAGCGGATACAGAATAGAGAACTCCGGTCCATATATTCTGTATGTCGACGTTTCCCTTTGAGGCTACTTCATGAAGCTTCGGCCCTCCCATATGTGGAAGATGTCATTAGGCGCCGGGCTCAGAAAGTCTACGCCAGATTGGGCGAACATGAGAACGCACTTGTCAGATTGCTGGGGGAGTACCTAACCACTGAACGCCCAAAGAGGCAGTTTCGGGTTCCCCGCCAACAGCGAAATAGCTGAACTGAGTGGTCTATCAAAATTAACCAACATAAACAATTTTTCAAAAATTAAACACCAGCTGAGCAGAGGAAAAGGATGCTGCTCCTGAAAACAGCAACCGCTCGAGGAGCCTGTCTAGCGCTACCTCCTTAACATCATCACCCGAAAACTCAAAAATACAACCTTAACCTTCACCTCAATCCTGTGGGAGTTGAAAATCCAACTGAGATCGTGAGAAACCATAAGACCTAATATTAGAAAGGAAGAAGAGCTTTTTTTTTTTTACCTTTATTTTATTCTATGTCTTATTGTGCCAAAGTAGGCACTGTTATATTGTTGCATGAAACAATGTAACTGCTAACATTAGAAAACGAACACTGACATTACAACTTCCTCGGATATGTTGTCAACAATGGCTCAATGGCTCTGGGCACGAAATATTGAATGCTGTATTAATGTTAATTTCACATTAATACATAATTTAACAAATTACCACCAATAACAAAAACAATAGAATTACAATAGGCCAAACCCTTGTTGAAAACTCTCATAGCAATAAAATAAAAATCTCATGTGTTCCATTCACATGACTTTTTCTATATCTCTGCAATAAATTATTTTTAAAAAGCTTATGCTTCTATTTACTTCATGCTAATCAAGAAAAAAATTAGCAGAAATAGTCTTATTTCTTGCTTCCTTGTAAGTAGAAGTGAAATAAGGGAGTACCATAGGTTAAAGTGATAGTCAAAAGCTGGTTGCTATGTGACTGAAGTTCCTTTGTTTGTATGGACACGAGTTCACAAAGTCCTGTATGAGAAAAATATAAGTTTTTATAGATTAAACCAAAAAACAAGGAATATCTCAAAAACAATCAAGTCCACGAAAAAAATGTATACAACATAAATTGTGTGTTTTAATGTGCTCTACATTTTTTGTGTGTAAGTTTTTATCTCTCTCTTACGGTTTAGCACTTCTGCAAAATTCCGTAAAATTCACTCAGAATAAAGTAGTCTTCAGAGGCTATTCCCAGAAAATTCAAAATATACATTTTATTTGTCAGGTAAATATCTTTAATATACGATATTTTAATTGAAATCGTTAGAGTCATTTTTTAGAAAATCAAAATTTTCGAAAAAGTTCCATGTAAAGGGTAGTTTGGAGTGGGGGGATTTTTCTCAAAATCTTCGTCGCATCCCCGGAAGATACTAAACTTAAATACCAAGTTTGGTATTTTACCGACTTATCGTTTTTGAGTTATCGTGTTCACAGACACACGGACACACACACACACACGGACCTTTTTGTGAAAATGCTTTTTTTGGATATTGGAGACCCTTAAACATATATTTCCGGTGAAATCTCGGTATCGAATTTTTGGGTGGAGTGCAATACCTTCTCTATACACTATGTACATAGTACTATAGAGAAAGTAAAAATATACCATAAGTCTTAACGCTACGAATAGGTACACACTATAAAAATAGACAGACTCGCATGCACTAAATAACAGTTATATTTGACTCCAGTAAGCTTAAACATATTTATGCATAAAAACCTGCGATTTTAAATAAAGCAACTGTTTTTATAAATATAAAGTTTAGCATTTATCAGACATTTCATTTTTGAGTAGCACTTGTTTTATTGTCTTCTCACTGCTTTGATCTAGTTCAAATTTCACTGCGACTTCACTAGTTCTCTTGTCACTTCAGTAATATGAACTAGTTCAATTTTCTATGTCAGTTCACTTTCTACGTGATGTTGCAACATAAGTAAAATACGTCTTCGTCGCCGGTCCAATTCACTTGCTTCACTTCTCTAATCTCTCGCGAAACTAGCACTCCTACACGCTACAAACTCACTCGGAGAGCAGCACTTACTATCGCATCAGACATTTCCACGCGCAAGAATGCTCGCTTGTATAACAGGTGTTATCTCCCAGAGAGTTTTAGAATGTTTTAGAGATTGAGAGAAAGGAAACTTTCAAAAGGTTCTGGTTACTCCCGATAGCCTTGTAGGATGAGAGCGAAACATGGTCAAGTCATAATATGGGCATATGCTGCGATATCTACTTATCTCTCTTTATCTCTCCGACTGCCCGGCGCCGAGCTGATAAACTTGGCCCATAATAGACCACAGACACACGCATGCATGCACGCACGCATACAGTTCCCCCTCCCCCCATAAATTGCACTTTTTTATTGAGAGAGCCTCAAAATAGGTGTTTGCTGTGAAATCTCAGTATCGAAATGTACATGATAGAAATTCTAAGGACACTACATATTAGTAGTTTTGGAGGGAATGATAGCGATTGGTTGTACAACTAGTTGCGCATTGTGTCAGAGCTTCGCAACTGCCCCGTCAACTTTTTGAGTCTCAATACAGTTGGGGGAGGGGACATTGTGGTATATACAGCCTATTAACCGGGCGCAACTAGTGATTCGACTAGCACAAATGATTGCGCGCGCACAAAGGCTTCTCGCAAGCTCTACAATACAAAACAGGTAAATTTAGTCAAAATACTTTCTCTACACGTACTATTCAACCCAAAAATTCTATACCAAGATTTCACCGGAAATGTATGTTTTTGGACACCTGAATAAGAAAAAGGTCTGTGTGTATCTGTGGGCAGCATAGCTCAAAAACGAAAATATCGAAAATGCCAAATGTGGTTTTAAGCTTAGTATCTTCCGAAGATGCGACACGAATATTTTCAAGATAATCCATCACTAAAAACTACCCTTTATATGCAGACATTTTTGAAATTTTATTTTTCACAAAAATGACTGTAACGATTTTGATTAAAATGTCGTATATTAAAGATATTTACGCGCAAACAAAGTGTATATCTTGTATTTTCTGAGAAGAACCTCTGAAGCTCTTTATTCTGGATGAATTTTGCATAACTGGTAAGAGATAGACAATAAACTTTCTACACAATAAACGTAGATCTCATTAAAACATTCTATTTGTGTCATATGCATTTTTTTCTCGTAGAGTTAATCATTTCCGTGTTATTCCTAGTTATGGTTTCAATTTTAAACTACCTAAAATGTTCTCAAATGCGAAGTCCTAGTCCGATTCATATTTGTTTTACTCCTGGCAATGGAAAAAGAAGCGAATTCGATGACAGTTGCATAGCGACATGTTTTAAAAGAGTTGACTATCGTTTTAGTCTAGTATATTCACTTATTTACAAGGAAGCACGAAATAAGAAAATGTTTGGTAATGTTTATCTTGAGTATGAGTATTAAATACATGAAATAATCTGTGCGGGATTTCGTAAGAACAGAGAGAGAAAATCCTGTGAACGTAGCACATCTATTATTTTGATAAGAATCGTGATGTGGTGACGAGTTAATTTGTGGTTATTATAGTTTTGTGGTGTTTAATTCATGGCTCGTGACGACAGGCATACGATTGACAATATTAAAGAGAACGCAAATAATGTTTGTGACATACAAAAGTAGTTTAATGGCTTATTTTTATCGTTGAAAACATGTCGTGTAAATATCTTAAACTTAAGAGATTTTAATAAAATTGTTAATGTTCGAAATGTTTTCCTTGTAAAGCGTAAATGGGGGTGGGGGATTTTCTTTAAAATCTTCGTATTGCATCCTTGAACGATACTGAACTTAAATACCAAGTTAGGTATTTAACGGACTTTTCGTTTTTGAGCTATGTTGCCCACAGACACACATGGGCATTTTTATAAAAACGCTTTCTTTTTGGATTCAGGGGGTCCCAAAACATTTATTTCCTGTGAAAGCACGGTATCGAGTTTTTGGGTGGATTACAATATTTTCTCTGTACACTATTTGCATAGTAGGTATATGTAGACAAAGTGATAGTCAACCAGTAATACATAACCTCCAATTTACAACAAAAGTGTTGACGTCAAGGATCAACCATGAGTTTTTAAAATGGGGTGTTTATGTTTGAATACCCATTGACGTATTTCCGGAGATACACAGTGTAACTGAAAAACTCGACTTAATACAGCCGCACTGAGAGACGATACTTTACCGGAAATGAAAGTTACGTGAGTTGAGATAATCGATGTCGCAGTCACGGTCCGCTACCTGTATCGATAGATAATTAACGTGGTTTGAGCGGTTGTAGTACATCATTGTCGATTTAACACTCATTGTCAAAGCATTGTAGGTGTTGCCAAGAATCAAATGTACCAGGAAATACACGGGTTGAGCAGCGAGGCATTTCGTTTCTAACATGGGTGGCCATGCGTTTCCTGCATATAGCAGGCCTACCACCTCCTCAAGACGGAAATGCAGCAACGTTTTCAGAGGAAATAACGGTTTGGTTTTTCTACACACCGGCAGTAAACAACTGAGATGCCAAAATATAGCCTCGAGGCTATTTTATATAACAATATCATCTGAAGCACTACATTCACGAGACTTTCAATACTCTTGTAAACATTCTTGCAAAAGTTTATGCTTCTACCTAATTCTTTACTTAAGAATTAAGCCTTATTTGGTTTCTTCCTGCTCCAATTATTAAAGTTGCTATATCATCTCTTCGGGGGACGTCCCTGATCTCTTTTTCCACTTCTCGGTTGATAGTTCAAACTTTTCCAGGGCATTCTTTTGGAATCCATTCTACAGGCATGTTCATACAATTAACCGTTATGTGTCCGGCTTAATATTTGGAACTGTTCAGTTAAAATTTTGCCCTGGCTGCGTTACGAGCGCCGCACACAGCTATCCTGATGAGAGGGCTGTTATCTTACCGCTTCCAGGACTGCAGAGTTGATTCGAGTCTCCTTCTCTATTCAATTACATTCAATTGGGGATATTTAGGCACCTTCGTGTCAGGGCTGTTTAGGGATATTCCCTCATCAGCCTAATTTTTAATGTGTTTCTGAGAGATCTCTTGTATTTAATCATGTCATTCTGTGTGTTTTATATTCTTGGAGTGATCCTCATGCATCTCCCCCCTAGCTCTTTTACTCTTGCTTCCCAAGGAGACTTGTGACTTTGATTGTTAGTTGTTACTTTCTGTTTTATCGGCCTTTAATGTTTTCGTGCATAGTTAGCGGTTTGGCGATGTCTTGCGTCCTTTTTTACTCACGTGTCTGTTATTTAGTTTATGAGTGCTCGAAGATGCTCTTCCAGCTCGCCCTGCTATTCTTGTTGTTTTTTTGTCATAGTATTGTACTAGTGTTCGTAGTGGTGGGTTTTTCACATTGGATGTTTCTTCCATTTTCTTCATCTGTTGTGCTGTGCAAATGAGTTGTCTCCTGTAGAAATTAAAAAAGCAACGAAAATGTTTCCCTGTAAAGGATAGTTTTTAAAAGTATCTCTCTTAAAAACGTCTGATTGCTCCTTTCCTCCTAAATTTATCATAATACCACGAGTGTTTTCGTTTGTCAATAATATAATTGTCCTAAGAGATGAAAGCCCGAGTTGTATTTGATAAGACAATTCAGCGAAATAGAGTATTATCTAATCATTTATAAGGTACACTTTATCAGGTTATGATAGTAATACATTCATTTTCAAATGGTCGAGATAAACAAAATCTATAATTTATTTTAATATACTCCGATACACAAGATACAATTAATAAAATTACCTTTAATTAATCAGACTATAATCTCTTTAATTTCCTTCACAGTATTAATTTACTATAGTAAAGACAATTTTATCATTCGACCATGTTTATCTCTTTTTTTTTCTCCCCTTTCTTTCTTCACTGCCTCCTGAATTATGACATGGCTGACTGTCACCTTGCTACCAATGACAAAGACAAGAGATTAAACATACGAACATCAGCTGCGACAAGATTTCAAAGAAATGAACATCAACTGCGATAAGATGTTTCGACAATGTCGCTCCAGTCAGATGGCCGCGATTGGATTAATTTTCCCAATCTCGGCCATTGCATTGGTGGTTTAATATTTGAGCTAACGTGTGACAACAATCTCGTATTTCTCCATCCCGAGTCCGGTTTAATTATTGTTACGTAATTTTAGAGAGCTCTTTTCTGTAAAACTAACCCAAATGTCTTGCCTATCTATATCTTCAATTCTTTGTGTAACCTCCTTTCTAAACCCTGCTCTACTTTGATCTCCAAATTTCCATGAATCTCCCATCCAGTTAGATAACATTATGAACATGTGTTGAGTAATTGTTTTCTGGTACGCTGTACACGATTTTCTCCCTTTGTATAATTATATAGCATTAACTGGTAATGAACTTGATTGCAACATGTAGAGGAAATACCGAAAACCATTCTTATATAACAGTTTTGGCATCCAGAAACTTCATTACACACATCTGTAGAATTACATTATGCTATTCTTATGTTTTGATGTTTATCCTGTAGATATTTGACATAACTATATGATAACGTAAGATATGAACATAAAACTTTATTTACAAAAACACGATACCTTACTCTATTTCTCAAAACAATTTCCGTTCTGTTAAGATATTTATTGTCACGTGGTACCAGTTTTTCAATGACGATGTTATACTTTTCTACTGCCAAAGAATTTATTCATTTATTTAATGCACAAAATGTTCGGCCAATCGAATTTTATAGGCAAATAACCCAAGTGTATGGTGATAATGCAATTAACGAGTCTCCAGTAAGGAAATAGCTCATAATTTACGAGCAATCAAGGATGAAGCAGTGTGTGCGAAAAACAATCGTTATAAAGGAGTTGGAAGTATTCAGAAAAATTGAAAGGAGTTGAAAGAATTCAGAAAAACCGGTGTTTTACTTTGGACACCATATATGACGTTTTGGATGGAAAAGCTTTCCCCCATGAAGACCTCAAAATGGTAGTGACATCTTGGATCAGATCTTTAGCGGTGAAACAATACATCTGCGTTGAAAACCCGTTAACACATGACAATAAATACCTTGATAGCAATGACGATTACGTTAAAAATAGAGTAAGGTAGTGTAACTTTGTAAATAAAGTTTTGTATTGATATCTTTCGTTATTGCTTAGTTCTGCCAAATCGTCTGTCACTTTCTGGGTGGCCCTCGTATTTGAATAAAATGCTAGTTAAATAAATAAATATTACTAGGGTCGAATTATATTATCTTTTGTTTTTCTGTACCTTAGTTTGTCTTAACTGATAAAATCGTGACCCGCCATATATCTATTACTACTTCAAATGAAATATATTTTACTTTCTCTATACGTACTATATACATAGTGTATAGAGAAGGTATTGCACTACACCCAAAAATTCGATGCCGAGATTTCACCGGAAATATGTTTTAGGGTCCCCAATATATAAAAAAAAAAGCATTTTCAAAAAAGGTCCGTGTGTGTGTGTGTCCGTGTGTCTGTGAACCCGATAATTCAAAAACGAAAAGACGGTAAAATACCAAATTTGGTATTTAAGTTTAATATCTTCTAGGGATGTGACGAATATTTTGAGAAAAATCCCCCCACCGCCAACTACCCTTTACATGGAACTTTTTTCGAAAATTTTGATTTTCTCAAAAATGGTTCTAACGATTTTGATTAAAATTTCGTATATTAAAGATATTTATCTGACAAATAAAATTTATATCTTGAATTTACTGAGAATAGCCTCTGAAGAGTAGTTTATTCTGGATGAATTTTGCTGAATTTTGAATAACTGCTAAACCGTAAGAGATGGACAAAAACTTACTACAAAAAATGTAGAGCACATTAAAACACACAATTTATGTCATATACATTTTTTTCGTGGAGTTCGTCGTTTTTGAGACATTCCTTATTTTTGGTTTCTGCTATGAAAAACGTATACTTTTCTCATACAGGAACTTGTCAACTCCTATCCATATAAACAAAGGCACTTCATTGACATAGCAACCAGCTTTTGACTATCACTTTAACCTATGGTAGTCCCTTATTTCGCTTCTACTTCAAAGGAAGCAAGTAATAAGACTATTTCTACTATTTTTTTCTGATTAGCATAAAGTAAATAGAATTATAAGCTTTTTAAGAATAATTTGTTGCAGGTATATAGAGAAAGTCATGTGAATGGTACACATAAGGTTTTTTATTTTCTCTTGTGCGTATGTATAATGTACGTAGTACATAGAGAAGGTATTGTATTCCACCAAAAATTCTATATCGAGATTTCACGGTAATACATGTTTTTATCCCCCCTAAATCCAAAAAATGCACTTTTAGAAAATATGGCCTATGTGTGTGCGTGTGTGTGTATGTGTGTATGTGCAGCATAGCTCAAAAACGAAAAGTCATTTTCATTAAAATACCATGTGTTTAAGGTAATTTTAGGAAATGTATATTTTGCATTTTCTGGGAATATCTTCCGAAGAACTCCTTATTCAGGATGACTTTTGTATAATTAGTAAACCGTAAGCGAAAGACAATAACTTAATGTACAAAAATGTAGATCTCATTTAAACACGTAATTTATATCACATACCTACATTTTTTATCGGTAATCGTTTCCGAGTTATTCCTTGTTATTGGTTTCAATTTTAAAATACGTAAAACTTTTCTCAAGCCAGAAGTCAATTTTCGTTTCATCTCTTTTGTTTTACTCCCAGTAAGCAAAAGAGAACTGAATTTCAATTCTCAGACAAAGCGATAGCTTTTAAAGCATTTCACTATCGTTTTAGCTCTTATCTGCCTTTTACTTACAAGGAAGTAAGTAATAAAATATTTCAGACTACCTATCCAACTCCTGTCTTACTCAAGGCTTGTGTAAAAATAATTAAATTAAGACTATTTCTGTTAATGTTTATCTCGATTAGCCTGATATAGATAAAAGGATAATATGTTGTAGGGAAAATTTGTTTGTGGAACAGAAAGTAATGTGAATGGAACACATAACATTCATATTATTATTATTATTATTATTATTATTATTATTATTATTATTATTATTCGACTAATGACTGTTTGATAATACTTATCATTCTCAGTATAAAGTGCATTTAATATTTACAAAATATTTTTAAAAAATCCAGCTTGGTGCTCTAGCCTTCAGGTCTTGAAAATCACCTTTTAGTAATTTAGTCAATTAGGAGCTGCATTAGAAGCTGAATTTTAACTTGTATTCCTTCCGAAGAGTTAACTCCATGGCACGATAGCTCACGGGGAACCTTGGCCTACCGCCCGGCCGCTGCGTCCCCCACCTCGGTCCACTACAGACGTCATGGATGGGGTGCAGTATTGGAGGGTGAGACGTGGTCAGGACGGTCCTCACGACCTGGAGCCGCTACTTCTCCATCAAGTACCTCCTCAATTGGCCCCCCAGGGACCTTTCGAGGCTGAGTGCACCCCGGGCCAGGTCTCTCAGCGGGGGAAAAATCCCCACGCCGGTACTGGGGATCGAACCCAGGTCTCCCGCTTGGTAAGCAGCTACGTTCCGAAGAGTTGCGGTTTTCAATTCTGTCTTTCCTTTCTTCCATCCCTCTCTCTTTCTCACCGCAAAGTTTCCTTGCTTGTAATACTAGCATCGGTTTCACTGCTATGTTAATGATTGAACCTTTCTAACTCGAAGAAAAAGTACTTATGCAATCAATTAATCACAATCAATCATGAACAGACTGGGGTATCCAGTATTTCCAGAGTTTTGAAATCCAACAGATGACACACACTGAATTCAACAATACAACACTTGTTAGTTTCTCTATACCTAATATGTACATAGTGTATAGAGAGGGTATTGTATTGATACCGAGATTTCACCGGAAATATATGTTTTGAGACTCTCTGAATAAAAAAAAAAACATTTTTAGAAAAATGTCCGCGTGTCTGTGTCTCCGTGTGTGTGTGTCTGTGGACAGCATATCTAAAAAACTAAAAGACCGTTAAATACCAAACTTGGTATTTAAGATTGGAATCTTCCAAGGATGCGACACGAAGATTTTGAAGAAAATCCCCCCACCCCCAACTACCCTTTACATGGAACTTTTTTCGAAAATTTTGATTTTCTTAAAAATGGCTCAAACGATTTTGATTAAAACAACGTATATTAAAGATATTTACCTCAAAAATAAAATGTCAATCTTGAATTTTCTGGGAATAGCCTCTTGAAGACTACTTTATTCTGGATGAATTTTACGGAATTTTGCGTAACTGCTAAACCGTAAGAGATGAACAAAAACTTACCACACAAAAAATGTAGAGCCCTTTAAAACACACGATTTATGTTATATACATTTTTTTCCTAGAGTTGATCATTTTTTAGATATTCCTTGTTTTTGGTTTCAGCTTGGAAAAACATAATTTTCTCATACAGGAATTTGTCAACTCGTGTCCATACAAAGGAACTTCAGTCACATAGCAACCAGCTTTTGACTATCACTTTAACCTATGGTACTCCCTTATTTCGCTTCTACTTACAAGGAAGCAAGTGATAAGACTATTTCTGCTAATGTTTTCTCGATTAGCATGCAGTAAATAGAAGCATAAATTTTTAACAATAATTTGTTGCAGAGATGTAGAGAAAGTCATGTGAATGGAACGCATCAGTTTTTTTTTTTTCCAAGTTTACATTGTGACCACAGATATAAAGAGAGAGATTAGATCTGAAATGCCCTATCCCTTATACATTGTGGTTGGTAAAGCACGTTTTTTGCAAGCCGCCATATTTAGAAACCACACTCTTAAGATGAGTGCGCCTTGTGTGGGTTAAATGTATATAAAAAAAAATTGTGGTGTTAAATTAAGCAGTAAATTTATAGTTTTAAACCAGGATAATGGTCAATATGTGTATGGTGTTTGGCTGTAGTTTCTCGAATAGCAGAAGCAAAAAACAACGAAAGGGAAATGTGTCTCAATACTTGTACTTATTTAAGTGATTTTTCGGTGCTATACTTGTGAAATACATTATACTTATCGACAGAACGATTCTGTATTGTTAGATTTTAGATTTCCAACTCGGAAATACCGTTTAGAAGCTTGGATAAAGGCAATTCGCTAATTCTCCCATTTAGCAGCTATCACGAGAAATAACTACTATCAAATTATGTGCTTATGGTACCAGAACCGTGTTCCTCGGACTCGGAATGCACTGGTAACTATCGCAAAATTCCGCGAACGAAATTCTTGATTAATATCACTATTTCTACTAAAGCTTTAAACCAATGCTGTAATGTATGGTACAGCTTTTGTTACATTAACAGTAGTTTTAGACCAAAAAATTAGAACAAAATTAAGTTATGAACTTCCCGCAATGTTTCCTGCAATATCAATTTATCAATAACTTCTGACTGACCAAAAAATGTGATTATATTAAATATTCCTATAACTAAATATCCCTCCCCTTTGTTTTTACTTAAAAAAACTTGGAAAAACAATTATGAGACAGAATGCGTATGGTGTACATGGTAGTGAGTAGTACCTAAAGATGGCAAAACGCTACTATTTCCGCTCTGTGTTTGTGATTTTTAATTAAATCAGCCTTTTTCTAACAATAAATATTCTAATAAGTTTGTTTTTCTTTGTGTTTACAGAATTCACTGTCATCCTCGCAGTATTAGTTTTACAGGTGAGTAAAATTTCTTATAAACAAAACAGCATGTAAGTTTAAAATATTTTACAGTTATGTTTCGCAGCGACCTTGAAGAAGGTCCTTCGGCGGTACAAAAACAAAACTCTGTTGCGATGCATTCACACGACTTTTCTTCTAGTGGCAAGTTCACGTAGTACACTCATTAAATATTGTAGTATTCATACACAAAGTTATTCTTCTATCTGCGATGTATTTTTATCTAAAAGCGCAAAGAGTAGTCAACAGCGCACACCTCGCGCAGTGCGACCGAAACAGATCTATTGTGGCTAACACCACCCAGGAGGAAGGAATGAAGTGAATGAATCACAGGGGGTTACAGGCAGCAGGCAGACAGGGTACTGGGGCGCGCGGAAGTGATAATATTTCTAAGCCCAATAAGCCGTCCCATTGCTGGAGCCTCGTGTCCATGGGGTGTATTCTTTCCATTGAGCATGCATCCGCACAATTTATCCGCACTGCCATGCGCTGCTAACTTAGAAACACACTTGAAAGAAAGAATGAAACGGATTAAAGGGGAAATTTGGAAACGAAATCGTGGTAGATAAGCAACCATCCCAACATTTGCCTGTCAACCTTGGTAAAACCACGAAAAACTTTCATCAAAATAGTTCCTATGCCTACTAATAAATTATGGAATTAGAGAAAGTCATGTGAATGTAACACATCAGTGGTGTTCTGTTTGGTTAAATGTTACATCATAACCATCTAGGTTTATTGTTTAAAATGAACATAACCAGGTTTTGTTTTCCCACGCATTTTCTGCGGAGTAGAACAAATATTTCGTTTATGAATCCTTTCTGGTCTTTCAATTTAAAAACTGAAATTAGAACGGTTTTATACCAGGTGGGCCAACTGCACCGTATCTCATGGTGCAATATCTCAGGTTAAAAGAGTTGCAGAACTCAACGGGGCTAATGTCTTTTGGCTTCTTATTTCATATTTGTCTTCAGCCTCATTTCCATCATTTCTGGGATAATATGAGGGGCTTTCAACAGGTCCTTAGAAAAAGAAAAAAAGATAACAATATTTTATAGATTTTCTCAACATAATCTTCTTTTAGTTCGATAGTTTTCCCACGTTTCTCGAATTGTTTTAAGCCTTCCAAAAAATAGGATTTCGGAAGATACTCAAAATGGGCGTCTGTTTGGGAGATTACCTATTCGTTAGACGTGAATCTTTTCCCGCCGAGGCACTTTATCAAGTTTGGAAATAAACAAAAATCACTGGGGGCTAAATCTGGTGAGTACGGTGGATTTTGTAGTAATTCGAACCTAAATTCTACAATTTTCTTCATCGAAACTGCGCGGCTGTGCATTTTTATCTTTATTTCTCTGTTGAACCGGTGTAATAACGATGCACAATACTCTTCATTTATCGTTCTTCCTTTCCGCGAGTAATAATGTAGGTGATTCCGCGTGCATCCCCAAAACCGAGATCATCACCTTGTCTGCAGATTTCACCACTTTTGCCTTCTTCGGAGTCGGTTCGCGTTTTAAAACCCACTGTTTCGACTGTACTTTTGTCTCTGGAGTGTAGTAGTGTATCCATATTTCTTCCATAGTTATGTATCGACGCAGAAACTCATCAGGATTGCGACGGAAAGGTTCCAAACCAGTTTCGGAATCGATCACACGATTGCGTTAATTCTTCATTGAGAGCAAACGCGGCACCCATCTTGTCGATACCTTTGTCAGACCTAATTCTGAAACAAAACTGAGATGTAACCTTGTGTTACATCTGTGGCCTCTAATATTTCGCGAACTTTGATTCGTTCAAAACCATATCCTGGATTTTGTCAACCATTCGGAGGAAGTCACTTCTACTGAACGTGGATATACGGCCAGTTTAAATTCATTTATCCAATTGTAAATTGTTGCAAACGCAGGAGCAGCATTGCCATGAACTTCATCCAACTCAGCTTTTACCTCTTTCGGTGTTAAGCCTTTTAAATAGAAGTGTTTAATCGGCGTACAAAGCTGGATTTTTCCCAGATGTCACAAGAATCACAAGATTGTTGATTCAATCGCCTATGGCAACGAAACCACGTGGTGGATATAGCTGAAACTTTAACTGCCATCTAGTAAGGGACGACGGTTACTAAAAGCAAAAATTTTCGATGCCATGGGTGTAATTTCTTGGATGTTCTAAGGGTATTGAACGTCGCTTGTATAGGTGCCCCTGATACAATCAAAAATAAAACGAAGTAAGGGCAGTGTACCCTGAAATAAGGCTCCAAAGAGCTTACTGACTGTTTCATAAACAGAATGCAAAGTACACAAATTAAGGAAATAAACATTGTTAGGTGTGAGTGGCATGTACGCAATAATGCACAAGGGTAGAATACTAATATTGGCAGTGCATTACACACGATTGCAGAGAGGAACGTGTTGTGACCATCAAAAAGATAAATGAATTGTCTGTCAGATCCGAGCAGAACAGAATGCGTAATCATTGATGAAATAAGGAAATCAGAAAGAAGGAAAGCATTTCTGTGTTAAATTTTCTCTCCCCGTTCTGCAATAAAATATTGTAAGAAAAGTTTATACATATTTCCATCTACTTCATATCTTACTGTTTATTCACATACATCTTCATATATATATCCAGCTACCACGATAGAAAAAGCATACTCACCAATAGTAACAAAAAATTTAAATGATACATACACAGAAATATCTAGAATGATAACAAATAAGCCTGAATTATTCTAGTTATCAAGGTAGATTAAATTTTACGAATAGAAATTTGATTAAGTCCACCAATAGCTCCAATAAATGCAGAAAACGACAGTTAAAAGTTGAATTAATATTAATGGTAAAATAATATAAATAATAAACAAAGAACAAATAATAAATTCTAATGCTAAGAAAGTTATTAATAAATGTTTACGTTTGGAAGAAAATGCTCTTAAACCAAATAAAAACAGAAAATCTGATGTGTTTCATTCACATTGCTTTCTCTAGCTATTTCACTTTCCTTACAAAAGATTATTCTTTTATCTACGTCATGTTAATCGAGATAAACATCAGCAGAATTAGTCTTATTATTTGCTTCCTTGTAAGTAGAAGGGAAATAAGGTAGTATTCTAGGCTAAACTGTGTGTGTGTGTGTGTGTGTGTGTGTGTGTGTGTGTGTGTGTGTGTGTGTGTGTCTGTGAGCAGCGTAGCTCAAAAACGAGAAGTCAGTTAAATACCAAACTTGGTATTCAAGTTCAGTATCTGTAAAAGCTGCGACATGAAGATTTTCAAGAAAACAAAAAAAAACAAAAAAAAAACACAGTCAACTATTTTCTACATGGAATATTACTCGAAAATATTGATTTTCTCAAATATGGCTTTTTAAATTAATTTCATTCTTAATGGCTTTTGTAAAACTGCTAAACTTTAAGAGTTGGACAAAAACTACACAAAAATGTAGATCTCGTTAAAACACACAATTTATGTCATATATTTTTCTATTTGTTAGAGTTAACCGTTAGATAATTGTGTTTCATTTTTCGTTTCATTCTTTTGTTTTACTCCTGGTCATGCAAAGGGAACCGAATTTCATTTGTATCACATAGTGACCAGCTTTTAAAACATTTGACTCGTCTTAACCTAGTATATTTGTTATTACTCCTTTACTTATAAAGACTCTATTAATAAGGCAATTTGTACTAATGATTATCTCGATTAGAATGATTTATATAAAATAATAATATTTTGCAAGAACATGTATTTGCAGAACAGGTAGAGAAAGTCATTTGAATGGAGCAGATCAGGTTTTTAAAATGTTCACGGACAAAGTACGCATAAAATTGCTCTTTTTGGATTCGGGGGTCTTAAGGAACAGATATAGAGAGGGATTAGATCGGAAATGCCCTATCCTTATGTAATGTGATTGGTGAAGTACGTTTTTGCCAAGCTGTCATATTTAGACATAACACTTTCGAGATGAGTACGTATTGTGTGCGTTAAATGTGCACCCAAAAATAGGATCTTTAGTGTTAAATGTTCAATTATGCAGTAAATTTAGACTAAGTTTTAAATCAGTATAATAGTCAACACGTGTGTGTTGCTTGGTTGTAGCTTCTCGAATAGCAGAAGCAAAAACAAGGAAAGGGAAATGTGTGTTTAATACATAGGTTAGTGTACTTATTTAAGTGATTTTTCAGCGGTATACTTAGTGAAATATGTTATACATTATCAAGAGAACGATTCTGTATTGTTTGTTAGATTTTAGATTTCCGACTCGGAAAGACCGTTTAGAAACTCAGTTAAAGGCAATTCGCTCACAAAATTGGCAACCTACTTCGGTTTATAAGAAACCGCTTGCTAATTCGCCCATTTAGCAGCTATCGCGAAAAATAATTAGGTACTATCAGATTAGGTGCTTATAATACCAGAACCGTAAGAATAGCAGGCGTGTTCCCCGGACTCGTAATGCAATTGTAATTATCGCAATTCCTTTACGAAACTCTTGATTAATATCACAGATTCTACTAAAGTTTTAAACCAATGCTGCAATATATGGTGCAGAGTTTTACTACATACAGTAGCTTTAGGCCAAGAAATTAGAACAAAATTAATTTATGACCTTGCTGCGATGTTTACTGTAATAATGTCAATTTATCAATAATAATTTCTGACAGGCCAAAAAATGTGATTGTATTAAATATTCCTTCAACTAGAGATCTCTCCACTTCCAGATAATTTGGCAGATATTGCATAAAGTGTGTAGTGTCACAATATGGCGGCTGGGCACAAAATATGCTTCAGCAAAACCCTAGCATTTCCGCCCCATGCTTTAAAGAAACATTTGTGGTGATATTGCAATATCTAATTTTTGGGTAGAATGCACTACCTTCTATGCTTATTATGTATGTGGTAGAGGAAGCAACAAATAATAATAATAATGAAGTTTTGAAGCATTAGTACAGCTGTACCATCATGAATGCAGATATACGCAATCTACAGCAGCTTGGATGAAGAACTGACGTTTCTGAACTCGACAATTCTGTTGTTTTCTGAATACGAGTTGGCTTTCGGTGGCGCTTGCTGCGTAAAATCCGTCATTATCACAAAAGCCGGTATCTTATCAGAGTAGGCCGGATGATAAAAGCGTAGCAGACCCAGAACAGAACACTCATCACCACTTCAGTTATGAAATATACTCTTCTCTTTTTTACTTTCCCTATCACTTAAGTGGAGCAGTATATTTATAATTACTGGGGAGAAACACAGAATTTTCCACGAGGTATATCATTTTATTGGAACCTGAAGTCTTCAAATGTACTCAGTGAAAAATCTGTTTCGATATATATATATATATATATATATATATATATATATATATATATATATATATATATACTAGCTACTATATCTAACATATACTATGTAAGGTGAAAAAAGGTGTATTCCACCCAAAAAATCGATACAGAGATTTCACCGAAAATTCAGGTTTTGAGGACTCTAATTCCAAACAAACAATTTTTAGAAAAAGGTCCACGCGCGTGCGTATGTCTATGGATTTCAATGCAATTTACTGCATCTCCTCATGAGGAGCATTGGACTTTGACAAAGTGTATCTATTTGTAGCCCACCTTTTCATATCAACACATGTCCTTCCCTTCTTTAGCAATTTCTTCAACAACTGTTCTCTCCCATGTATTTTACTTTCTCTACACGTACTACGTACATAGTGTATAGAGAAGGTATTGCACTCCACCCAAAAATTCGATACCGATATTTCACCGGAATGTTTTAGGGTCCCCTGTATCCAAAAAATGCATTTTCACAAAAAGGTCCAGGTGTGTGTGTGCGTGTGTGTGTGTGTGTGTGTTTGTGTGTCTGTGAGCACGATAGCTCAAAAATGAAACGTCGATAAAATACCAAACTTGGTATTTAAGTTTAGTATCTTCCAGGGATGTGACACAAAGCTTTTCAGAAAAGTCCCCCACCCCAAACTACCCTTTACATGGAACTTCTTTGAAAATTTTGATTTTTCTCAAAAATGGCTCTAACGATTTTGATTAAAATATCATATATTAAAGATATTTACCTGATAAATAAAATGTATATCTTGAATGTTTTGGGAATAGCCTATGAAGACTACTTTTTCTGGATGAATTTTACGGAATTTTGTATAACTGCTAAACCGTAAGAGATGGACAAAAACTTGCCACATAAAAAATGTAGAGCCATTTAAAGCACACAATTTATGTTGTATACATTTTGTTCGTGGAGTTGGTCGTTTTTGAGATATTCCTTGTTTTTGGTTTCAGCTTTGAAAACTCGATTTTTCAATAATGCTCTCAACGATTTTGGTTAAAATACAGAATATTATAGATATTTACAAGACAAATAATATATACCCTGAATATGTATATCCATAATTCATGTCATTTTTGTTTTAGAGCTAACCGTTTCCGAGATATTCCCTGTTATTAGTTTAAATTTTGAAACACTTAAACCTTTTCTCAAACGTGAATCCTCATCCGTTTCATATTTGTTTTGTTTTACTCCTGACAATGGAAAGCGAGCTAAATGTCTAACGACAGCTTTTCAAAAGATTTGACTATCGCTTTAGCCTAATGTATTCCCTTATTCCCCTTCTACTTTTATGGAAGCAAGTAGTAAGATCAATTCTGCTAATGTTTATCTCAATTAGCGTGATATAGACAAAGGAATAATGTTTTGTAAGTATAGTTTGTTTGCAGAACAGTTACAGAAAGTCATGTAAATAGAACACGTCAGAGTTTTTGTTATATTCCATGCTAATCGAGATAAGCCTTTTCAAACATATAATTTAATAGTTGATACATTATTTACAATGAAGTTTTATCAAAGTTGTGAGCGATTTTTTTTTAATAATTTAGAAAATAAGCGGTAATGGATAAAGAAAGCCTGTTAACGAGTCCCATAATATTTTTGTTGTATCTGCATAATATTTTTGGAATATTTGGTCTACGAATGTGTTAGCTAGATCAATCTTGAGGTAACCCAGGGACACGAGAAGTTGGCACGACTGTTTCCAAGGTGCGTGGTTGGAGGTGGTCACGGTAATTTAGTGGCTAGCGCATTAACCTTACTGCTGCCTATTCTAAAGACCCGTTGTTTGTAGTCGAGTTGGCCCGAGATATTCTGACAAGCTTCAACTGTTTCAAAGAGCATCTCCAAAGTTTTACTTTGTAAAATACAGTATTTTTATTTTCTGTACATGTACTATGTACATAGTGTATAGAGAAGGTATTGTACTGCGTCCGAGATTTCACCGTAAATATATGTTTTGAGACCCCTTGATCAAAAAAAGAAAGGCTTTTTAGAAAAATGTCCGTGTGTGTGTCTTTTGGCAGCATAGCTCAAAAACGAAAGTCCATTAAATACCAAACGTGGTATTTAACTGCAGTATCCTCCAAGAATGCGACACAAAGATTTTCAAGAAAATCCCTCCACTCCCAACTAAAGAGGTCTTTAGAGGCTATTCTCAGAAAATTCAAGATATACATGTTATTTGCCGTATAAATATCTTTAATATAAGGCATTTCAATCAAAACCCTTAGAGCCATTTTTGAGAAAGCAAAAAGTTTCGAAATTTTTTCTATGTAAAGGATAGTTTGGGGTGGGGGATTCTTCTCGAAATCTTCGTGTTGCATCCCTTGAAGATACTAAACTTAAATAAAGTTTGGTATTTTACTGACTTTTCGTTTTTGAGTTATCGTGTTCACAGACACATGTACACACATACGGACCTTTTTCTGAAAATACTTTTTTGGATACAGGGGAGTCTAAAACTGTATTTCCGGAGAAATCACGGAATCGAAATTTTGGGTGGAATGCATTATCTTTTCTATACACTTTGTACATAGTACGTGTAGAGAAAGTAATAGTTACTCGTAGATACAAAGAAGTTAAGGTGATAATACGAAAACAACATAACATTTATGATAGGCACGATTGAAATTCCTGATATGGTTATACCGGAACGTTCACTGTTTCACGAGGATACAAGAGTACTCCTTTATTTCTTTTTTATTTTTGAGAATACATTGTGTCGTTGCTACGCTACGCACGAACAGCTGTGGTTCCAGCACGCACGTTCCTTAGAGATGACGTAAAATCAACACGTAATATGTAAACATACAGAAAAAAGTGAAGACAAAGAAGCCATTAAGGAACCGTTACCTGATCTCTTGTAGGTCAATTTGTTTTGTTCCACAGAGCAATGACGTGGTTCAAAACACTCAGCTTCCTCTGAATGCAAACTGCGGGGGAGATCCTCAGGGGAACCGTAGAATGTTGGAGAGTATGGTGCAGGTACTTCCCTGCAAGTTAAAACAAAAGTTAAACAAGCTAGAAAAATAAACGACGTGACTTTTCTTCTCTTACAAGAAGACAGACCTAAGCACATTTAGATCTGGTGCCCTAATAGACATTAATGGCTGGAATTATTACATTTTCTATACGCACTGTGTACATAATGTATAGAGGTGTTGCACTCCACCCAAAAATTCGATACCGAGATTTCACCGGAAATATATGTTTTAGGGTCCCCTTTATCTAAAAAACACCTTTTTGGAAAAAGGTTGATGTGTGTGTGTGTGTGTGTGTGTGTCCGTGTGTCTGTGAACACGATAACTCAAAAACGAAAAGTCGGTAAAATACCAAACTTGATATTTAAATTTAGTATTTTCCAGGGATGCGACACGAATATATTGAGAAAAATCCCCCCATCTCCAACTACCCTTTACATGGAACTTTTTTCGAAAATTTTGATTTTCTCAAAAATGGCTCTAACGATTTTGATTAAAATTTCGTATATTAAAGATATTTACACGACAAATAAAATGTATATCTTGAATTTTCTGGGAATAGCCTCTAAAGATTACTTTATTCTGGATGAATTTTATGGATTTTTGCATAACTGCCAAATCGTAAGAGATGGAGAAAAACTTACAACACAAAAAATGTAGAGTACCTTAAAACGCACAATTTATGTTATATGCATTTTTTTCGTAGAGTTGATCGTTGTTGACATATTCCTTGTTTTTGATTTCAGCTATGAAAAACTTATACTTTTCTCATACAGGAATTTGTCAACTCCTGTCCATACAAACAAAGAAATTTCAGTCACATAGTAACCAGCTTTTGATTATTGGTTTAGCCTATAGTATTCCCTTATTTCCCTTCTGCTTACAAGGGAGCAAGTAATAAGAATATTTGTGCTATTTTTTTTTCTCGATTAGCATGAAGTAAATAGAAGCATAAGCTTTTTAACAATAATTTGTTGCATAGAGGTAGAGAAAGTCATGTGAATGGAACACATCAGATTTTTTTTTTGAAACCTTTTATGATATGAGTCATGAATTATTATGGCGGTTATCTCTGTTTGTTTACCTGCCTTTAATAGAGATTGGTTTCGGCGGCGATTGAAGTGTTACTGGATAATGAGATAGATGCTCTCAGCATTTACCGCCTGTCCAAAACTCCTATCGGGACGCAAATAGACATTTCCAGGATTCGCTTTCACCTGATGGTGTGCTGCTTCTTGAACGGCTTGTCAGCTATTAAACGGATGATCGCTGGCCGTTGATTTTGCTCGATTTAGTTCTCTACTGTTTTCTAAGCGAATTTTGCAGAATGTGGCAAATAGGCCTTGCTTTTTCGATAGGAAAGGAGAGTCCCGGAAAGAAAAGGCGGAGTTATGCGCCTGCAAATTGAATCGCACAGTAAATTATTTCAGTTTTCATGAATCGAGGTGTGAGCTTTAAGCTGATATCGGAAATTTCCAAAGAGAAAGAAAGAAATTTGGGCTACCTTGTTTATGAGCAGACACGCTACCTCATATCGTGTAGATGGCTCTTGTGTTTCTTTTTACACAATTAGGAAGGCTTAAACCTTGAAAGGTCCTAGAAAAAATATCAAATGTCGATGCATTAAAATACCTGATAACATGGAGAGAGAGAGAGAGAGAGAGAGAGAGAGAGAAAGAGAGGCAAATTTGAAGATACATACTCTTTACATGGAACTACCCATTATTACCCTTTACAAGGAACATGCATATATTTTATGGGAATTGCCCCTGAAGTGCTCTTCATTTTGAATGACTTTTGCATAATTTAGAAACCCATTAAGCACACGTTTATGTCTAATATTTTTTTTTTTTTGTGGAGTTATCATTTTTCGAAATATTCTGTTATTGCTTTTGATTTTCTAATATGTATACTTTTCTCAAATGGAGTACTTTTCATTCTTTTCATTCTGGTTATGCAAAGAATGTCAATTTCATCACATAGCGAATAGCTCGGAAAAGATGTGTCCATCACTTTGGCCCAGTGAATTCCCTTATTTCCCTTTTACCTAGTGGGAATATATAGTAATCATGAGACATGCGAGTCAGTTTATAAGTTCAAGGCTATGTCTGCATCTTGCCATGGCAACTCAGTGGAAGAGTAACCAGCTAGAAACCGGGAGATCCGTGGTTCAAATCCCGGCTATGGAATTGAACTTTTTAGTGTGATTCTACCTATCCAACTCGTCCTACACGCGGCTTGTGTGAAAAAAACAATTAAATCAATACCCATTGACCATAATAGTTAGCTATACTATGAATCCTAGGACTTAAAGTACTTCCAACATTGTAAGTCGCTATTGGGGGGTTGTCATCTCATAATAATTTGAGATCACCTTGTGGTTTACCGGGAAACATGCGAGTCAGTTGAGAAATCCAATGCTATGCCGGCGCGTTGCCATGGTAGCTCAGTGGTAGAGCAACCGGCTAGAGACAGAGAGATTCGTGGTTCAAATCCCGGCTAAAGCATTGAATTTTTCAGTGTGACTCTACCTATCCAATATATAATAATGTTTCTGTTGATGTTTATGTCTCCATTTCCCTGAAGAAGATAGAAGAATAAGTTTTTGTAAGAATTGTTTGTGGCAGAATTGGTAGAGAAAATTATGTGAGATCCTTTTGTCACAGTTGCTTTTATCTAAGTCTAAAAGCCTCAACACCGCGTCTAGACCAATAAGCGGTGGGCGAAGAAACGCTTCAACTCATCTATAACTCCCGACTTACAATGTTCCCATTGGCAAATGGTTGCTGAATGACCACATGATACATTGGAGTAATACGTTTTAAGAACCATTAAAGCAGCAGTTAGTTAACCGTGTAACAGAAATGAAATATGGAGTACCGTGTACTCGGAGACGTTAATATGCGATATGAGAAAACTACGGGGATACTGTAGGCTTTGGCCAGGCATTCTTTGGCAGGCTGACAAACAGAATGTTCAAGCTGAGTTGACACTTTAGGCCAAGGTTTCTGTCATCTTCAATGTAGCAAAGTTGGTATGTATACGAAGGTACCAACGGAAAAATACGCAAATAAATAACACTTGAGGTAGAAAGTGAACGTGCTAACGTTTTATAGCTTTGAAACTATTTCAGTGCGCAGTGTTAGCCAAAAAGTCTGCTGTGTAACAGCAGTTGGTGTAACTTCTCTATTTTTACTTTCTCTACTACGTATAGTAAGTAAGGGAAATATTGTATTCCACGTTGAGAACAGCATATCTCAAAAACGAAATATGACACGAAGATTTCAAGAAAGTATCCACCCCAAACTAGAGTTTACACGGACAATCTTTTGAACATTTTATTTTTCTCAAAAATGGCGCTTACAGTTAAGATTAAAATACCGTACGTTAAAGTTATTTACAACACAAATAAACTGTATATTTTCAATTTTCTGGGAATAGCCTCAGAAGAGCACTTTATTGTGGTTGATTTTTGCAGTATTTCGCATAGCGGTTAATCTGTAAGAGATAGAGAAAAACTTAACACACAAAGATGCAGATGTCCTTAAAACACACAATTTATGTCATATGCATTTTTGTTGTAGAGTTGACCGTTTCCAAGATATTCCTTGTTATTGGTTTCAATTTTAAAATACTTATACTTTTTTCAGACAGGAAGTGTCCGTGTTTCTTTTGTTCTACTCCTGGCCAAGCAAAGAAGCCAATTTCAGTGACAATTGCGTAACGAACGACAGCTTTTAAAACATTTGACTGTCGCTTTCGCATAGCTCATTCCTTTAGTTTCCTTCTACTTAAAAGGAACTAAGGAATAAGAGCATTTTTGCTAATGCTTATCTCGATTAGCATGGTGTAGAAAGAAGAAAAATCTTTTGCAAGAAGTGTTTGTAGAACAGTTAGAGAAAGTCATGTGAGTAATGCATCAGATTTTTAGAAATAGGCTGCGATACGAAGATTTTAAAAAAATTGCTCACCCGAACTATCCTTTACAGGGAACGTTTTTCAAAAATGTTGATTTTCTCAAAAATGGTTCAATTGATTTTGATTAAAATGTGATGGTGTTAAGATATTTTCATGTCAAGACAAGTGTACATCTTGAATTCTCTAGGTAGAACCTCTGAAGACCTCTTCACTCTCGATGACTTTTGTATAACCGTAAGCTGTAAGAGGTAGAATAAATTCTTATTACAGAAAAAATGTAGATCTTTTTAAAACACACATTTATATCATATACATTTTTTGTAGAGTTAACCATTTCCGAGATATTCTTTGTTATTACTTTCAATTTTAAACTACTTAAACTTTCAAGCGGGATGTCAACTTTCGTGTGATCTCTTTTGTTTTACTCCCGGAATACAAAAGAGAATCGAATTTCAATTTTTTCACATAGCGAGTAGTTTTTAAAAACATTTGACTATCGTTTTAGCCCTTATTTCCCATTTACGTTTAATGAACCAAGTAATAACATCTTTACTTATAATGAAGTAAGTAATAAAATGGTTCTGCTAATGCTTGTTTTGATTAAGTGTGAAGTTTATAGAAGAATAAGTTGCCTGCAGAATTGTAGAGAAAATCATATGAATTTACTTCTAAACGCGCTAATATCCATAAAGTTATTCACAAGGAAATATATCAGATAAGTATCCTTTCGTAGCAGACTGGTTTACAAGTGAATGGCATTATAATCAGGTGGGGAATGAAAGGGTAAAGGTTTATATGGATGATTTATTACGATCTTCCGATGTAGAGCAACTCTTAGGGCTAGGAGGCTGTTATGGATCAATGAACGCTGAAGACGAGAATAGTTGGCAGATATTCCACCAGTTTTCAGGAAAAGAAAGCAAGTCACAAGATGTTTAACAAGGAATAAAGCTTGTTCGGAACACGGAAGCTGAGGAGAGGACGACGGCGAAGGGAAGCGCCATGGTCAACTGTCCAAATCCGTCCACGAGAATGTGGCTCTTGGCCAGAGCAGAGGTGGCATCTAGAACACGGACGGGTGTGTCGAGGAAACATTACTTTCTTGAATTAGTACGTTTGTGTAAGCGCTGTTGTTGCCAAAGCACGTGCGCCACTAATCAGCCTTCACCTCATAAAAATACTGTAGCTTATGACGTAGGAGAATCCCATTAAATGTGTAACTGTAGAAGTTGACTCTGATAGCACCGTGAGTGATTCTCATTGGAGGATAAAAACTTCTGATTCAAGATAAACATACTCCTCACGCTAACACCATACAACTTGGTTTCCTCTACTTAACTACACTATTTAGGGACACATTATGATTATACCCTGCGGTGTAATCACCGGACGTTTGTGAACGCGTGGACACCTGTGCCGGCGGCAATTTGTTTTAGCATCGCAGTTATTATTGTTATTCCAGTGCGAGTGGACATGTGTTTTGAGGGAAGGTTCTTTGACGCCGAAGTCGGCTGTGTTACACCAGAGTGAGTAACACATGTGGATTTGCATGTACGACTGTTTCTGGAAATTTCTTGTCACGTGAGAAACTAATGAGCCTTCACCTCATAAAAATACTGTAGCTTATGACGTAGGAGAATCCCATTAAATGTTTAACTGTAAAAGTTGACTCTGATAGCACCGTGAGTGATTCTCATTCGAGATAAATATAAGGCGGCGAATGTTGGTTTCCTCTACTTAACTACACCATTTAGGGACACGTTATGACTATGCCCAGCGGCGTAATCGCCGAACGTGAGTGAACGGGTAGCTTCGTAAACTTTGTTACATCTGTGCGTTAGTGGACACGTGTGCCGGCGGCAAATTCTTTTGACATCGCAGTTGTGATTGTTATTTCTGTGCGAGTGGACACATGTTCTTTCGGAAGGTTCCTTGACGTCGAAGTCCGCCTTGTAACACCTGAGTAACAACTGCGGTAGTTTTGCATGTGCGACTGTTTCTGGAAATGCCTTGTCACGTGATCAGCTAATGAGCCTTCACCTCATAAAAATACTGTAGTTTATTAGTAAGAAAATCCCATTAAATGTGTAACTACAGAAGTTTACTCTGATAACACCGTGACTGATTCTCTCTGGAGGAGAGTAGCTTCTGATTCGAAATAAATATAAGGCGGTGAATGTTGGTTTCCTCTATTTAACTACACTATTTAGGGACACGTTATGACTATGCCCAGCGGCGTATCGCCGAACGTGTGAGAACGGGTTGCTTCGTAAACTTTGTTACACCTGTGCGTTAGTGGACATGTGTGCCGGCGGCAAATTCTTTTGACATCGCAGTTGTGACTGTTTCTCCTGTGCGAGTGGACACGTGTTTGGTCGGAAGATTTTGACGTCGAACTCCGCCTTGTAACACCCGAGTGAGTGTGAAACACCTGCAGACACACACGGGCCTTTTTCTAAAAACGCCTTTGTTTGGACTCAGGGGATCTCAAAATATTTCCGGTGAAATCTCGGTATCGATTTTTTGGGTGGAATACAATAGGTACTGTCTCTATTCACTGTGTACTTAGTACGTGTAGCGAAAGTAAAGAAGTATCCAGAATTAATGCCAATACTGTAATTAAATAGCTGTTTGCTGGTTATTTGTATCTGTAATTTTGGCTATAAATGTTGCCCTATTTTTTTACTTTCTCTACACGTACCTTCTATGTACATAGTGTATAGAGAAGGTATTGTATTGCACCCAAAAATTCGATACCGAGATTTCATCGGAAAGTGTATCTGTGGACAGCATAGCTTGAAAACGAAAATACCGTTAAATACCAAACTTTGTATTTAAGTTTGGTATTTTCCATAGATGCGACAAGAAGATTTTCAAACAAATCCCACCCAAACCCAAACTACCCTTTGCATGGAAAAAATTTCGAAATGTTTTATTTTCTCAAAAATAGCTCTAACGATTTTGATTAAAATTTCTTACATTTAAGATATGGCAAATAAAATGTATATCTTGAATTTTCTGGGAATAGCCTCTAAAGACCTGGGTGATTTTATTGAATTTTGCGTAACTGGTAAACCGTAAGAGATAGACAAAAACTTACTACACAAAAAATGTGGATCACGATAAAACACTCAATTTATATCATTTATATTCTGTTCGTTGGGTCGTCGCCCTCCGTGGTGTAATGGTTACCATGCTAACTTCATATACCCAAGGTCGCGGGTTCAAACCCGGCGGATGACAATGGATTTTTTTCGGGCGTAAAAATCTTTAGCATGGCTTCCTTCGGAAGGGAAGTAAAGCTGTGGGTCCCGTGTCGTAGATTTAGGTACGTAAAAGAACCTCAAGCCTGATAAGAGAGGCCTCTGAGCAAAAATTAAGCGATCTTTCACGCCCAGTATAGAATGGGACGCTGAGAACCAAAGCAGTTAAAGAGCGTCCATAAATAACAGGTCATTTCATTTGTTCGTGGAGTTGATCGTTTTTTGAGATATTCCTTGTTTTTGGGTATCTGTTTTAAATTACTTTTCTCATACGGGAACTTGTCAGCGATTGACCACGCAAAGAAACAGATTTCAATCCCATAGTAACCACATTTTAAAACATTTGACTCTCGTTTAGCCTAGTGAATTCCCTTATTTCCCTTCTACTTACACAGGAACTAAGTAACAATACCGTTTCTGCTAATGTTTATCTCGTTTAGCATTAAGTAGTTAAAGAGTAAAAAAGAGCATTTTTTGAAAAAATGAGTGTATGTGTTTTGTGTGTGCCTGTGTATGATTGTGGATATCATAAACTCAGAAACGAAACGAAAAGCTCGTATTTAAGTTCAGTATCTCCCAAAGATGCTTATGAAGATTTTCAAGAAAATCCCCCACCACAGTACTCTTTTATGGACAACATTTCGAGCATTTTGATTGCCTCAAAAATAGATCTAATCTGGATTAAAATACCGTATTAAAGATATGTACATAACAAATACGACTTACTAACAATAATTTGTATCAGAGATGTCGATAAAGTCATGTGAATGGAACACATCAGAATTTTTCTAGTGTAGGTGTTGAGGATATTTTCTTCCTAATATGAATTGAGACTGACCCAAGCAAAACATGAATTAGAGTGAATGGCACGTGAAACACTAAAAGGGCATTCCGCGTGTAAAATAATCCCTTTACTCTGCTACTGGCCGACAGATAGGACTTCGAAAATCGATGTTCCCTAAGCAACAGTTGGAGATACAACAGATGGTGGCTATGGCTTTCGCGTTATTCTTTTGGCTTTATGATCCTCAGATAAGATTGCGTACAAACTTTACTGTCTGCATTATGCCCACAGGAGTCGTTAGTGAGACTGTAGGCAATAATTCAGTTCATGATGTCCACGGCGCAAGAAGTTTAATATTCCCCACCAACAATAACGTTTCCAGTTTTGTTGTGTGGTAATGGGAATACGCCTTGTTCATCTTGATGGCTTTTTCCTGCATTATAGCGGAATAATGTGTTCGTATTGGAAGCACGTACATTGTTACATCCTTTGCCGTATATCACATTGTTGTAGGATGCTTCCGCATTAAGAAACTAACACCAACAAAAGATATTCAGCCAGGTTTGTAACCTACAGTTTTCTTTACTACTGGCTAAAAATCTGACATGGCTTTCTCTACTTATCTGTTAAAAATACTTATTAATAAGCTTATTGTTCTATCTACTTCATGATAATCGAGATAAACTTTAAGCAGAAACGGTCTTATTACTTAAGTGAATGCATTATGCTAAACTGACAGTCAAATTTTTTAAAATGTGGTTGCTATCGGGTTGAAATTCCGTTGCAGTGCCTATTTTAAAACTGAAATACCGAAATATTTTTCCATTTTCTCCTGTGAAGCTTTTGCAGTTAAGGAAGCACATCATTCAAAATGCCAATCAGACAGAATATGTAATTTACACTGATTCACTAAGCACAATTCTTGCCACTCAGAATCTAAGTCCTACGCATCCTTTAATAAATGACATACTTCACCTATATTCTGTCACTCAGCGCTTTGGAAAACAAGTAATCCTTACATGCAAATATCGATGGAAATGAAAACGCCGATAAAGCTGCAAAGGAAGCCACCCGAATACGGAATAACTTGCGCACATCAAGACGTCATTAGACACACCAAACAGCTGTTAATAGAAAACTGGTCAACATCCCACAGCAAACTGCTTGATCCCCGAGCCGGATCTACCAATTTCTTTGAACCCCTCCGAAAATTAGAGCGTCGTGACCAAACAGTAATTACCCGCCTCAGAATTGGACACTGCAAACTGACACATTCCTTCATCATTAATAAAGACCTAGAATCAAAATGTGAGACCTGCAACAGTAACGGTACTCTCCTACATATTCTGCTGCAGAGTCCGAAATACGCCAAACAGAGACTTCAGACCGGCTTCAGTGACTTATCAAGTGCTCTACATAACCACCAGACAATCAAAAAGACAATACTATTTATAAGACAGTGTAAACTTTTTGAATTATTGTAAAGTATAAATGTAATCATCTTGTATTTTACCAATGTATAAATAACTATTTTATGTACAATTTGTAAGGTCGCGATATGACCATGCTGTTAAAGCGACCCAAAATAAATTATATTGCAAAAAAAAAAAAAAAAAAAAACAGGGAAAACCTTGGATGTATATGACAAAATGCGTGTTTTAAGGAGATCTACACGTTTACGGTAACGGTTTACCAGTAATGCAAAACTCAGAAAAAAAAAAAATCATCCAAAATGAACAGATTAAAGCTATACATTTCGTTTATCATGAAAATAACTTAAACATACGGAATTTGAATCAAAATCGTTAGAGCCGTTTTTGAGAAAATAAAATATTTTTGAAAAGGGTATTTCGAGGTGGGGCAATTTCCCATAAAATCTTCATGTCGCATCCTTGGAAGATTCTGAATTTATATACCAAGTATGATGTTTAACCGACTTTTTGTTACACTGTCCAAACACATATATTTCAAAACATGTATTTACCATGAATCGAACTTTTGGCTGGAATACAATACCTTCTCTCCTATGTACATAGTGCACACGTGCTAGAGAAATTAAAAAAAATCATCACCAATTGCTGTCCCATGAACTAAAGGGACATTGGTTTACATATCAATTATAATTTTCTTAAGGTTTGTTAAATATGTTGTGTAAATTCTATTGACCGTTCTTGAACCTATGACCTTTGTAGCTGTTTTGGTACCACAAAAACTTTAAAACGCAAAAGCTGAATCAGAAAAGTTACATAAGCTCTCTAAAATGTCACGATTTTTCCCCCGGGAACAATCTTGCCGGATAATAGGATTCTACAAGGTTTATGTATAACTTCCGCTTGCTTATTACCAACTACAAGTTTGTTTTGTTTTTTCTCCCTCTTAAATATCAGCATTCTCAAGGTCATATTTCATCAAAAGATTAACAAAATCTGATGAGTTATACTTTCATTACTTTCACTGCGTCTTCTGCAACAAATATACTTAGTAGGCTTTGGTGATACTCAAATGTTTAACAACTTGTCGCTGTGTGATAGCATTAAAATTGTATGGCCGAGATTGAAGTTCTTTTGTTTGTATAGCCAGGAGTTGACCAATTCCATATGAAAAAAGTATAAGTATTTTAAAACTGACACCTATAACAAGGACTATCTAAAAACGTTCAACTCCACGAAAAAAATGTGTACAACTTAAATTGTGTGTTTTAACGAGCTCTACATTTTCTATAGGGTAAGTTTTTGTCCATCTCTTACGGTTTACCAGTTACGCAACATTCAATAAAAATCATCCCGAATAAATATGTATTCGCGGTATATTCCCATGAAATTCAAGATATATATTTTATTTTTCATATAAATATCTTTAATATACGATATTTTAATCAAAATCGTTAGAGCCATTTTTGACAAAATTAAAATGTTCATAAATGTCTATTTTCTTACAAAAGATAATTCTGCTTTCAACACCACGGTAATCGAGATAAACAATGAAGATAGTCAAAAAATTACTTTACAAAAAAATGTAGATCTCGTCAAAAACACACAATTTATGTCCTTACGTTTTTGTTTTGGAGGTAACCGTTTCCGTGATATTCCTTGTTACTGGTTTCAATTGTAAAGTACTTAAACTTTACTCAGACAGGAAGTGTCCGTTTTTCTTTTGTTCTACTCCTGTCCTAGCAAAGAAGCGATTTGCAATGACAATCGCATAACGATAGCTTTTAAAACATTTGACAATCACTTTAACCTAGTGCATTCCCTTAGTTCCCTTCTGCTTTTAAGGAAATAAAGAAGAATAATATTATATAGGAAGTTTGTAGATCAGCTAGAGAAAGTCATGTGAGTGTAGCACATCAGATTGTTTGGTAGTGTTTTTACGCCCGCTTTTACCACAAATGAAACCCGATGGAATGCGATGGCAGGGGAAACCGGAGAACCCGGAGAAAACCCGCCCCTGCGCCGCTATATCCACCACAAACATGCTGTCGCCTGGGATCGAACTCAGGCCGTCTAGGTGAGAGGTCTAACCACTCGGCCACGGCGCGGCCTAGAGTTTGTTTCAAAGGTGTGCATTAGCCAATCAGAGTAAAGGGAAAAGAAAGGAAATGCACAACAAAACATATCAGCGGGACAAAGTTATAATAAATAAGGTATAGAATGTAATACAGCCTGAGCGATTGAGTGTAAGAAAGTAAGTCTTAACAAGATGGGAGAAGCAACAGCCCTTGAAAATTAATCTCTCTCTCTCTCTCTCTCTCTCTCTCTCTCTCTCTCTCTCTCTCTCTCACTCTCACCCACACACACACGCTATACAAGTTGCCTGTTCTCACGCACTCGCTGAGCCACGTGATATCGATTCCTTTGAATCGATATATGCCATTCGGTAGGCGGAGGCTATTCATGGGTTAATGACGTCCAGATATAAGGCGTTTAGCTCGCAGCAAGAGGTCTGTTGACATGAGGGGTTTTAATAGGAATCCACATCTAACTCCTCTCAAAAGCAGCTGGTCAACATTACCCTCTCTTACGTTATGGTTAGGTTTTATTCAGTGGCTTTTACCACGAAGAATAACACCCAAGAATTCCCCAAGACGTGAAATGGAAGTGACCACAATGGCGAAGTAAAAATAATAAAATGACCTGAAATAAAATACAAAAAAAAAAAAAAGCACTACAAATAAACCCTTCCTGGAGTTTCCTCTCTCCGTTTCACCTCCCCCAAAATAAAAAAATACGCACGAAAAAATAGTATATAGCATAATTGTATGTTTTAAGGTGCTCTACATTTGTCGTGTGGTAAGTTTTTGTCCATATCTTACGGTTTAGCAGTTATGCAAAATTCCGTAAAATTGACCGCGAATAAAGTAGTCTTCAGAGGCTATTCCCAGAAAATTCAAAATATACATTTTATTTGTCAGGTAAATATCTTTAATATACGATATTTTAATCAAAATCGTTAGCCATTTTAGAGAAAATCAAAATTTTCGAAAAAAGTTCCATGTAAAGGGTAGTTTGGGGTGGGGGGATTTTTCTCAAAATCTTCGTGTCGCATTCCTGGAAGATACTAAACTTAAATACCAAGTTTGGTATTTTACCGACTTTTCGTTTTTGAGTTATCGTGTTCACGGACACACGGCCACACACGGACACACACGGACCTTTTTCTGAAAATACTTTTTTTTTGGATACAGGGTACTCTAAAATATATTTCCGGCGAAATCTCGGTATCGACTTTTTTGGTGGAGTGCAATACCTTCTCTATACACTATATACATCGCAAGTATAGATAAAGTTAAAAATGGTTATAGAGATTTCACCGGAAATGCATATTTTAAGGTCCCCTGAACTCAGAAAAACACCTTTAGAAATAGGTTTGTAAACTGTATCGTATGTGCGAACAGAATCATCCAAAAACGTTGCCATGGATTGCGGGTTCACTCATCGGTTCACTTGGAAGATTTTTAGTTTCTCTACACGTACTATGTACACAGTAAGTAGAGAAGGCATTGTATTCCACCCAAAATTGGATGTCGTGATTTCATGCGTTTTGAGGTCTCCTAAATCCAAAAATCTGATATGTTCCAATCACATAGCTTTCTCTAGTTACACATACAAACTGTTTTTACAAAAGATAATTATTTTTTTCTGCATCATGCTAATCGAGATAAACATTAGCAGAATTGGACTTATTACTTGCTACCTTGTAAGTAGAAGATACACTAGGCTAAATCATTAGTTAAATATTTTAAAAGCTGTCGCTATGTGAAACAATTAAGGTTCGGTTCGCTTTGTAAGAGAAAAGTTGATTAGTTCAAAATTGAAACCAATAACAAGGAATATCGCGAAAACGGTCAGCTTTACAAGAAAAACGTACATGATTTAAATTATGTGCTTTAATGAGATCTACATTTTTTGTATTTCTTACGGTTTAACAATTATACAAAATTCGTCCACGATAAAGAGATCTTCAGAGGCTATTCACAGAAAATTCAGAATATACATTTTATTTGTGATGTGAATATCTTAAATATACGGTATTTTCATAACAATCGTCAGAGCCATTTTTGAGAGAAACAAAGTTTTCAAAAATCTGCCATGTAAAGGATAGTTTGTGCTGAGGGGTTACAATCTTCGTGTCGCATTCTTTTAAACAATGTTTGGTTTTTAATGACCTTTTAGTTTTTGACTATGCTGTCCTCAGACTCGCATACATACACGCATCTTTTTCTAAAAATGATTTTTATCGAAATCCGGTGAAGTCTAGACATCGAATTTTTGGGTGTAATATAATACCTTATCTATCCACTATGTATATTATATATACGGGCTAAAAAAGATAAAATATCTTCGTGTTCCATTTTTAAAAATATAAAGTTCCTTTAAATATAAAGTTTGTTATCTAATTGGATTGGTTGATTGTAAATTTAGAATTTGTTATTAGTTTAAGGATGTTAAAATTTAATTCTTATTTTTTATTGTAGCTTTTTATTTAATTTTATATTAAAAATTTTGAATGTAATTTTGGATTTTTGGAAAGTATGATTAGGCCCTTCCTCCCCCCCCCCCAAAATAAACCCCAAAATTTATACTTTTAAGAACTAATGAAAACATTGGTTTCATTACCAATACTTTACGGAGTTTTCGTTTTTGAGCTATTCTGTCCACAGACATACTCACGGAGCTGTTTGAAAACATGCATTTCCGGCAAAATCTTGGCTTCGCATTTTTGGGTGGGATACAACATCTTCTTTACCTGTATGGACTTAATACTTGGTAGAGAAAATAAAAATAAAATAAAATTTTTAAAAGTGTAAGATAATATCTCTTTCGAAGTTTGAAATATTAAGATGTTAGTCGTGTCAAACTTAAATGAAGCTATTTCAAGAAACAACTGCAAGAGAAAATTTCAAATCATCTTTCAACCGCAAGGCGAGTAATTGAAGTTGGAATTAGGAGATTCTAAAATGGAAGAAAAAGATGCCGAGTATGAGGCAATAAAACACAAAAATGATTATATGGCTTTCTCCCAAATTAAATTACGTCACGCGGAATTAGCACTTTCTCCTGCAAACGTATTGGTTGTTCCAGCAGAACAAAAGAGTAATCTGGCATGCAGTAACGCACAGGATCGTTTTTTGTTTTAATTGTTGGCTGCGCTCATTCTTCTTTACCTGGCTTTCTTTAATGCATTCATTGGCTTGAGGTGGAACGGCACGGGCCATGCAAATAGTAATTGAGTTTCTGATGAAAGGAGATACATAAAGTCGATCAGAGAGAAACTTAATCCGCTGTGTCTAACTTCCCTGAAACTTCGCACAGAAGTATGCTACTTAGTTGCCAATAAGGGGAGTAGAAAGTTGCGAAAATTACAGCCCTTTGAGAAGCCCTTGTGGTGCACGAATAGCCTGTCTCCAAGTACACACACTGCCTGTTTTGTGAAGCGGTATATAATACACTGCTTCTTACTTTCTCTACACATGCACATTTTTGTGTGTGTGTAGCATAGCTCAAAAACGAAAAGTCCATTAAAAACCAAACTTGATATTTAAGTTCAGTTTCTTCCAAGGATGCGTGCGACATGAAGGTTTTCAACAAAATCTCCCATCCCAAGTACCCTTTACATGGAAAAAAAAAATTGAAAATTTTGGTTTTCTCAAAAATGGCTCTAAAGATTTTGATTAAAATCTCGTATATTCTAAGATGTTTACATGACAAATAAAATGTATATCTTGAATTTTCTGGGAATAACCTCTGAAGAACTTTTTATTTTGGAAGATTGTTTCTGAATTTTGCATAACTTATAAACCATAAGGGATAGAGAAAAACTTACTAGACAAAAAGTGTGGATCTTGATAAAACACATAATTAATGTCATATACATTATTTCCCTGGAGTTGACCGTTTTCGAGCTATTTCTGGTTATTGGTTTCAACTTCATAATACTTAAACTTTTCTCATACCTGGCCGCGCAAAGAAACAGATTTCAATCCTTTAGCAACCACATTTTAAAACATTTTACTATCGGTTTATCCTAGTGTGTTCCCTTATTTCCATTCACATAAAGGAACTAAGTAATAAGACCGTTTCTGATAATATTTATCTCGATTAGCATGAAATAGATAGAAGAATAAGCTTATTAACAATAATTTATAACAGAGATGTAGAAAAAGTCATGTGAATGGAACACATAACATTTTTATTGAACATGCTGAATGTTATTTAGTTGCATTGTTCAGACATGTTCCATGTTTGCCAACTTCCTGGATTGAAACCCCAAAACTTTCCCTCACTCAGTAAAGTGTGATCATTTTGTGACACGTAAAATGTTCAGTGCCACAAACGTAGAAAATTACGTATTAAATAAATGAAAATTCAGGTTTATTAGAATCTTGAAGAGCTGGTAATGCTCTTCATTTTAGCGTAATCGTCTTCCGTGGTCTGGGGTTACCATGCTAGTCTCTGGTTTCCAAGGCATCGAGTTCAAACTCGATGGAGGGCGATGGATTTTTTCGGATGTAAAAATCCTTTGCATGGCTTTCTTTGGAAGGTAAGTAAAGACGTTGGTCCCGTGCCATAAATTTAAGTTAAAGAACGTCCATAATGTATTCTCAGTTTTAATTTCTTTCTAACATACTTTTTGAAATTTTCCTTCTATTACAATAAACGTTTATTAAAACAAATAATTCACTTCCTAGAATATACACATATTTTAGTCCACATTTTATACTTCATAATATAACTGTAAACAAAAATGGTCACAATATGGGAAATTTATAATCCGCAGCAGTAGAATGCGTAAAGAAATAATTTACTTTTTGAATTCTTGCCGTCCGTTACTGAATGTTTGCACCCATTTGCTGCTGGTTGCTGGAGTTCATGGATGTGCCCGGTTAAAAGTATTGGTGTGAGTTCTGTGGATTTACTAAAGTTAAATATGGGGAAACATATATTCTTACTTTACATTTAATTTTGCCTGTTGATAAATGTTTAATTTAATTTTATTTATTTAGAGCAAAGAAAAAAACATTACAAATATTGTCGTCATGAAAAAGAAAGAAAATAAAGAGAGAAGAAACAGGCGTGACTCATAAGGAATGGCACATTGATGTTACAGACCAATGTGGTATTTTTTAGTGGAATTAACTCGAAAATAAAAATATTGAAATATTAGCTGTAAGTTATCTTTATTGTGGGTTTGCTAACAAATTCTTGTAGCATTATCAGCGCCTGCATACTCCAAGGTAACGATCGTTGGGCAGAAGACAGAACTAAACTCAACTTACAATATTATTTTTACCGCTGGTTAGGGATCCGATGGGAGAGAAAGCTGAAACGCATGTGGTTTTTCTTTCGATGTATTTAGAATAAAAACATCTGATGTGTTCCATTCACATGACTTTCTCTATATCTCTGCGACAAATTATTGTTAAAAAGCCTATGCTTCTACTTACTTCATGCTAATCGAGAAACAATTAGTAGAAATAGTCTTATTACCTGTTTCCTTGTAAGTAGAAGCGAAATAAGGGAGTACCATATGTTAAAGTGATAGTCCAAAGCTGGTTGCTATGTGACTGAAGTTCCTTTGTTTGTATGGACAGGGATTGTTAAATTCCTGTATGTGAAAAGTATGTTTTTCAAAGCTGAAACCAAAAACAAGGTATATCTCAAAAACAATCAACTCAACGAAAAAAAATGTACATAACATAAATTGTGTATTTTAAAGTGCTCTGCATTTGTTGTGTGGTAAGTTTTTGTCCGTATCTTACGGTTTAGCAGTTATGCAAAATTCGTAAAATTGACCCAGAATAAAGTAGTCTTCAGAGGCTATTCCCAGAAAATTCAAAATATACATTTTATTTGTCAGGTAAATATCTTTAATATACGAAAATTTAATGAAAATCGTTAGAGCCATTTTTGAGAAAATCAACATTTTCGAAGATACAAAACTTAAATACCAAGTTTGGTATTTTACCGACTTTTCGTTTTTGTGTTACGGTGTTCACAGACACACGGGCATACTCACACATACACACGCGGACTTTTTGCTGAAAATACTTTTTTTTGGATACAGGGGACCCTAAAACATATATTTCCGATGAAATCTCGGTATCGAATTTTTACACTATGTACATTGTACGCATAGAGAAAGTAAAAATACAGCAGTGTACATCATGTGTCAATGACCCCTTGTCAGAGGAGCTAACAATTTTGACTACACCTTTGCGATAGAGGTGCAGAATACAAAATATGAATCTAAAGTAATAATTTGAAATTGTATGTGGAAAAAGCTTGGAGCTAAGAATTAGGGGGTCTAAACACGCCCACAGGCACGCCCGTGCTAGAGGTCACTCATTAGTGGTGGAATCACATTTTAAATCCGCACGCTATGCTTTGTTGTAGCCCAGTGAAGGAGAGTAAGATCGTGATAAACGATAGACACACAGATAAACTCTGGCCTATCATAGCATTGTATACCAATTGAATGAATGAATGTATTTATTGACATAGCAATATTATACATAGAATTTCAACAATCGTACGGGTCCACAGACCGTACGTGCTTTTGTAATACACATTACAAGCAATATTAAAACAACAACAACAAAGAATTAAAAGAGTAAACACGAAAATAAAAAGACAAAGGAAATACACAGTCCAAAGCATTATTAAACAACAATAAAGAATTAAGAGTGAACCCGAAAATAAAAATACAAAGATATTCAAATATAGCAATTTAAATTTACAGCACAGAGTACACCTTTATAAATGCACCCTCTTATAATAGATAATTACACTTAAAAGACATATATACACATAATATATACAACATATATAAAACCATAGGACAACAGTGACCTAAGTATGACATAATATATATGTGTGTAGAACAATGTAGTCACTTTTGTTTAGTTGATCTTATCCCCCCCCCCTTCTCTATTGGCAGCCTCCTCAGATCTCAGCTGTCTTGCCTTAAGTATAAATTTATCTAGCCCGTCCATGTTTTCCGTGCCTGCCAGTAGCGTCCAACATGCTTCTAGCCCTACATTGTATACCAATTAGCGTGGTACGTCAAGTCTGTAATGCAATAAAACTGAACTTCCCCAATTGCATTTGATATTCCATTATGAAAATTTAGAGAAAATGCTGCATAATATCAATACACTAGCATTAATATTTATGTTAAAAGTGGCTTAAAAAGACTATTGTTTGTTTAGTACACGAGCGCGTAAGCGCGAGCAAATAATATACTTTTATTTTATCCTAATATTAACTGAAATATTCTTATGTTTATTAGTATTATTAGAGTCGTCGTTACGATGAATTGAATTTTAGTGTGACGTAGGTAGTGTTCTGTTTGTTCGTTGCTGTGCAACCCCTCCGGAATAAACAGTTTCAATTCTGCTTGTTTAAACTGCACTAAATAAATCAATAAATGAATGAAAATGAATATTCTTGAATAGGTTTTAAATTATGCTAAAAAGTCCGTACTGGGTTTGTTATCCGGTAAGCCGAAGGACTTAATCAAATATTTCACGATGAAATACTCATTGTTTTGTTTCACAGGATACATGAAATGAACACATAAAGTTTGTAGGATAGGATAAAATGCTTTAAAATCTTATATACAGTGTTGATGAGCTTGGATTTTAGCCTAATTAGGCCTTGCCTTATATTATTACCCTTGTTATTTTCTCTAGCCCGTATGTACAATGTACGTAGTGGATAGAGAATGTATTATATACCATCCAAAAATTCGATACCGGGATTTCACCGAAAATGAATATTTAGAGATCATCCTGAATCCAAAAGAAGCATTATTAGAAACATGTTCGTGTGTGTGTGCGTATGTGTTTAGGGAGGGGCACCATAGCTAAAAAATTGAAAGTCCATTAAATACCAAACTTGGTATATCAGTTCAATATCTTTCAACGATACGATACGAAGCCTGTCAAGAAAATCATACCATCCCCAACATAAGCAGAAAGGGTCTTATTACGTGCTGCCTTGTAAGTGGAAGAGAAATAGGGGAGTACCATAAGCTAAGTCGATAGTCAAATCTTTTAAAAGCTGGTTGCTATGTAATTCAAGTACCTTTGTTTGCATGAACAAGAGTTGACAAATTCCCGTTTGAGAAAAGTATAAGTATTTTAAAGCTGAAAATAATAACAAAAACGGCACATTTCACGAAAAAAATGTAACAAAAACCGTGTGTTTTAACAAGCTCTACAGTTTTTGTGTGTCATAAGTTTTTGTCTGTCTCTTACGGTTTACCAGTTATGCAAAATTCCGCAAAATTCATCCAGAATAAACTTGTCTTCAGAGGCTATTCCCAGAAAATTCAAGGTATACATTTTATTTGTTGTGTAAATATCTTAAATATAAGAGATTTTAATCAAAATCGTTAGAGCCATTTTTTGAGAAACTTAAAATGTTCGAAAACTGCTCCATGTAAAGGGTAGTTGAGGTTGCGAGTATTTTCTTGAAAATCTTCGTGTCGCATCCTGGAAGATACCTAACTTAAATACCAAATATTTAACATAGTTTGACACACCTACAAACACATTAACATTTTTCCAAAAAATTATTTTCTTTGGACTTAGTACTTGTAGAGAAAGTAAAAACCATGGGGCTTGAACCCCAATCCCGGTGGCCGCGCTCGCTAAAGTGTCTCGCTTTGGCGCTTCGTGGTGCACAGGATCGTGGGTTCGAGTCCCGCCTTGGGCATGGGTGTTTCTGTGTTTGTAAATGTGTCTATGTTTGTGTATGTACATGTAAAAGGAAAACGTTAAGAATAATAAGGTCTACTAAGGAAATGTAGGAAACTGGAAAAAATGGAGAAAAAGGAATACAGCGCCGGAGTCCTGACAAGCCTCCGGAACTGTATTTTATTTAAAAAAAAGAAAAGAAAAAAAAACAGAATGTGGGCCACAGTCGTTGCCGCCTGAGCCATCCTATTCGGTAATAAGTCTTTCAGAATGATCTGCAGGAGGTTGAAAAAACTTCAACAAACCCCGACCTCGTTATCTAATCTATCTAACCTTAAAAGTGAGTGTCCTTGATATGAAAATGTCATAAAGCAGCATTAAATGATAATGCTAACACTTTTGAACAATGGCTTTAATGGCATCAATAAAAACAATGAGAATTCAGTGACCCATTATTTGCATATGATAGGAGTTTGATGCTGTTGCGTGTGAACGGGCTTTGTGCTCCGGAAAGAGAAATGGCGTTCGTTAAAAATTCAATTTCAGGCGATGTTTAGAATACCATGAATGTTCATATGTGAATACGTGACAACCGGGATATGGTTATGCAATGCTCAGTGTCCCAACGCATGCGTTTTTATTATTCTCCACGCAACGAACAGAACATGTCCACGATTTTAAACGATTTTTGTGCACCTATAGTATATTGCGTACTAAGAACTGTAAGTTATACTTATCACGTCGAGAATGCATATTCAAGATCTGTTAAGTAACTTACAGTTCGTGGTTAGCCAATTACATTTTGAAATACTGGAAAAAACTGTAAAAAAATTTGAATATTTGATTGAGCATTAAGAAAAAATGAATTCTCGATGTGAACAAATGAAAATCTACATCTCAATTACAAGGACAAAGCCTTCTTATACACTCATTTGTTAATGAATTTTGTAATAGATTCTTTACTTGAGGTAGCACATGTCTTCAGTGTTACGTCATTTCCTAATTGTAATTTAAGTATTAATGACCTCTCAAACTCTTAATGTAAGTACCAAGAGTGTTTGCTGGCATGGAAATTTAATAAATTAATTGTAAATTTAGCTTACGTTACCAAAGATGTGTTCAAAATGATTACTTACATATCAAATAACTGAATACACTATTACACTCCAGACACTAAAGTACAGTCGAAACAGTGGGGTTTTAAAGGCGAATCTGCAGACCAGGTGATCGCCTCGGTTTTTGGGGATGCACGCGGAATGATTTACATTGATTACTTGCAGAAAGGGAGAACGATAAATGGAGAATATTATGCATGGTTATCGCAGTGGTTGAACGGAGAAATCAAGAAAGAATAAAAAAAAAAAAAAAAAAAAAAAAGCGCCCTCATCTGGCAAAGAAAACTAATCTCTTCCACCAAGACAATGAAGGGTGGACACCTACGTAGTTCCGATGGCGAAAATTGTAGAATTAAGGTTCGAGTTACTACAAAATCCACCGAAATGAGATGGAGTTTTATTTGTGGACGTTCTTTAACTGATGTGGTTCTCAGGGTCCCATTCTATCCTGGGCGTGAAAGACCTCTTAATTTTGCTCAGAGACTTCTCTATCAGGCTTGAGGTTCTTTTACGTGCCGTAAATTTACGACACGGGACCAACGGCTTTACTTCCCTTCCGAGGCTAAGGATTTTTACGCCCGAAAAAAATCCATCGTCCTCCGCCGGCTTTGAACCCGTGACCTTGCGAACATGAAATTAGCATGGTAACCATTATATCACCATTACATGGGCGACAAAATCCACCGTATTCATCAGATTTGGCTCCCAGAGCCTTTTTTTTATTTCCAAACTTGAAAAAGTGGCTCGGCGGAAAGCGATTCACGTATAACGAACAGGTCATCTACCAAACAGATGTCTATTTTGAGAACCTTCCGAAATCCTCCTTTTTGGAAGGGTTAAAACAGTTGGAGAAACGCTGAGAAAGGTGTATCGAGTTGAAAGGATATTGATAAATAAACAAATAATTTGTTTTCCTATCTTTTTCTAAGGACTTACTGATCGCCCCTCGTATTATAGTTTAAATACCGCTTAATTTTGCTCAGAGATCTCCTTATCGGGCTTAAGGTGCCGTAAATCTATCACCCGGGAACTCCGGCTTTGCTTCTTTTCCGAAGGAAACCCTGATTTGTACATAAAGAACGTCCATTTCTTAAACAACTTCACTTAATTTTGAAGGTGGTTGTCTGGAGGAGTTTTGACAACACGAAAACTTCAATATGCATATGGGCGCTACTTATAATACTCCAAACTATGATTTGCACGCCTGGGAGGGTTTGAGCCTGAGACCTCGGGAACCAGAATCCCAGAAGGAAGATAATCATTGAGAAGACGTAGAAAAGACATGCTCGTCAATGCCACAAGCCCATAGCAACCAGATTGATCAATAGAGCGATCTTATCCTTGGCTGCAAGAGCAAACACAGCTTGCACATTTCCAAACAAGAAAGTGACGGCTGCACACATGTCGCTGTCTGTATTTCTGGAGAATTGTGACGTAAGGTAGGGAAAAATTAGTGTTGTAACATCTCCAGGAGTATTTATAGATGGTACATCAAGGTTCGAGACTCTTTCCTTATATCTCGTTCATCCCTGTTTAAATAGAAGCACCAAAACAATTTCGTCACAGTGAACTCTTTTAATCAGTGGCTAAAACTGCGAGCCAGTGAGTGAAGGAGTGCTATATTATGAAACTTAATGAAGAAGAGCTGCTAAAACCTGTGACAAGCTCGCGTCTATAGTGTGGGTGTAGCATGTCTGCCTCACATTTAAGAGATCCGGAGTTCGAATTTCGGTTAGGATGAGTTAAGCGAAAGCTTTGGAATGAGTTTTCCCTTATCCTGAGAAGACAAATATCGGTAACTTTAACCTCTATGAATCATGGGACCACATGAACATCATTTCACCCATTTTATTCATCGTGCTATATGATCTGCTGGATTAAAGTACGTTAAACTAAACTAAACAAACAAAAAATCTGATGTGTTACATTCACATGACTTTCTCTACATCTCTGCAACAAACTATTCTATTTACTTCATCTACTCGAGAAAAAATTAGCACTTGCTTCCTTGTTAGTAGGAGCGAAATAAGGGAGTACTATAGGTTAAAGTGATAGTCAAAAGCTGGTTGCTATGTGACTGAAGTTTTTTTTTTGTGGTAGTGTTTAACGCCCACTTTAACTTCATACGGCACCGCAGGCGGTGACATTGATGATACATGAATGAAGATGGAGCACCGGCCGTCTAGGTGAGAGGCTATTGGTCTAACCACTCGGCCACGGCGCGACCCTTCCTTGTTAGTAGAAACGAAATGAGGGAGTACTACCTATAGGTTAAAGTGACCAATATGACCAACCAGGTTAAAGGACGTTAAACTAAGCTAAAAAATGAAATTGTTGCCGAGATGTAGAGAAAGTCATGTGAATGGAACAGAGCAGATTTTTATTCAAAGTGTCTCAAAATGTGCACCTTCTAGTGAAAGCATAATGAAGAATTTTTCAGAGCAGTAAAATCCAGATGGTGTATTATAGAGAGTTTGAAGAGGCTTTTCAAACTAAGTAAATGAACTCACGAAGAAGAAAAGAAGGGACCTCAAACGCAATTTAATGAACCAGTTTAAATTGGGTACCTTGGCGATAAGATTCAAATTTAAAGCCGTATTTCTTCCACTTGCCCAATGTCACGCAATTCCCCCACCCAGTTATGAAATAACAAGCATTGCGATAAGAAGCGATAAGTACACCTTTCCTTTTGCACGTGAAAATGTGCACACGAGTCTCGCGTCGACCTTCAATCGACCTTACCACGAAGCCTTGGGGATCAATCCTCCTCGTTTCGTATTGTTACGAATGCTTGCAAGGATATCACTTCCGGCATGTCACATCCACCGGAACCTTGAAGTTTGTGTAATCCCCAATGTTGCGATGATCTCTAAAGTGCTTTAAAGCATCCGGTACCTTCAAAACTTACGGAAAATTGATGTTCTTGTCTTTTATTGTTACGTAAATGGTTATAAAATTTCCGGTAAATATAAATTTGGCGTACATGTCCATAATTGGACGGTCCAAGGTAAAATCTGATACGCAAGCCTTCTGAACCCTTCGTTTTCAAGGGGGCCAACCTGTGAAAATTAATCAAAGTTAAGGAAAATGTTGATTTTTGGATTTTAGCACAATAATATACTGCTGTTCTTGTAGATTAATATGTCGAAGTTATTTTCAGCCACTTGCAATTTAACCAACTTTTAAATGGAAGTTATAATGGTAACAGCCGCACTTCAAATATTAAAAGGCGTGTTTCTCTAAATGATTTTCCAATATACTGCGAATATATATAAAAAAATAAATAAATAAAAAAAAATAGAAATCAGACTCAGGGGATCTCTAAACATATATTTTCCGGGCCGCGCCGTGACCGCGGTTTAGACCACTCCCCTCTCACTAATGGGTTCGATCCCAAGCGACCGCATGTGAGATTTGTGGTGGACCAAGCGGCGCTGGGCGGGTTTTCTCCGGGTTCTCCGGTTTCCCGCGCCATCGCATTCCACCGCTGCTCCATCTTCATTCATGTATCATCAGTGTCACCGCCTGCGGTGCCATAAGTAGTTAAAGCGGACGTTAAACACTACAAAAAATCTGATGTGTACCATTCACATGACTTTCTCCATATACCTGCAACAAATAATTCTTAAAAAGCTTATACTTCTATTTACTTTATGCTAATCAGAAAAAAAAAATAGCAGAAATAGTCTAATTACTCGCTTCCTTGTAAGTAGAAGCGAAATAAAGGACAACCGTAGGTTAAAGTGATAGTCAAAAGCTGGTTGTTATGTCAATGAAGTTCCTTTGTTTATATGGATAGGAGTTGACAAGTTCCTGTATGAGAAAAGTATGTTTTTCATAGCAGAAACCAAAAATAAGGAGTGCCTAAAAAACGACGAACTCCACGAAAAAAATGTATATAACATAAATTGTGTGTTTTAATGTGCTCTACATTTTTTGTGTAGCAAGTTTTTGTCCATCTCTTACGGTTTAGCAGTTTTTCAAAATTTAGTAAAATTCATCCAGAGTAAACTACTCTTCAGAGACTATTCCCAGAAAATTCAAGATATACATTTTATTTGTCAGGTAAATGTGTTTAATATACGAAATTTTAATCAAAATCGTTAGAGCCATTTTTGAGAAAATCAAAATTTTCGAAAAAACTTCCATGTAAAGGGTAGTTGGGGGTGAGGGATGTTTCTTAAAATCTTCGTGTCGCATCCCTGGAAGATACTAAACTTAAGTACCAAGTTTGGTATTTTACCGACTTTTCGTTTTTGAATTATCGTGTTCACAGACACACGGATACACACACACACACACACACACACACACACACACACACACACACACACACACACACGGACCTTTTTGTGAAAATGTTTTTTTTTGGATATTGGGGAGCCTAAAACATAGGTATATTTCCGGTGAAATCTCGGTATCGAATTTTTGGGTGGAGTGCAATACTTTCTCTATACACTATGTACATAGTGCGTATGGAGAAAGTAAAAATTATCCCAAGCGACCCCATGTGAGATTTGTGATGGACTAAGCGGCGCAGGGGCGAGTTCTCTCCGGGTTCTCCGGTTTCCCCCGCGGTCGCATTCTACCTCGTCGACAACAAGAATTTAATATCGACCCCTTTGCCGGTCCCCGTGGTCGCGCTTGCTGAAGTGGCTCGAATAGGTGTTTTTGTTTTGTTTTTTTGTTTTTAATCTTTTTATATATTTCTTTTAAAAATAGACTTACCGTGACTTATCAGGACTCCGACACTGTATACATTTTCTCTCTCTCTCTCTTTTCCCATATTTCTTTTGTTCCTTATTTAATTGCCGTTTAGCTTTTACTACACACATATACAAACATAGAAACACCCATCCATGCCCAAGGCAGATGTTTATATCCCCTGCGCATTTAAGCGAGGCACTTTAGCTAGCGCGTCCATGGGGACCTGCAGTGCTTCGTGACGCATGTCATCGTGGGTTCGAATCCCGCCTTGGGCATGAGTGTATTAGAAGCAAAAAGCAAACGGTAATCAAATAGAAAAACAAATAAATGTTACGAAAATGAAAAATCTAATGTGTTCCATTCACATGACTTTCTCTACATTTCTGCAACAAATTCTTGTTAAAAAGCTTATGCTTCTATTTACTTCATGCTAATCGAGAAAAAATAGAAGAGAGTAAAGGGAGTAAACGTAGAAGCGAAATAAAGGAGTATCATAGGTTAAAGTGATAGTCAAAAGCTGGTTACTATGTGACTGAAGTTCCTTTGTTTATATGGACAGGAGTTGACAAATTCCTGTATGAGAAAAGTAGGTTGTTTTAAAGGTGAAACAAATAACAAGGAATATCTCAATAACGGTCAATACCACAAAACATGTATATAGCATAAATTGTGTGCTTTAACGAGCTCTACACTTTTTGTGAAGTAAGTTTTCGCCTATCTCTTATAGTTTACAAGTTATGCAAAATGCATCCAAAATAAACATGTCTTCAGAAGCTATTCAACATATTATGAAAATTCAACATTTTATTTGTAATGTAAACATCTTTAATATACGATATTTTAATTATAATCGTTAGAGCAGTTTTTGAGAAAATCAAAATTTTCGAAAACTTTTCCATGTACATGGTTGTGGGGGGGGGGGGGAGCAATTTCTTGCAGATTTTCATGCGCATCCTTGGAAGATACTGGAGTTAAATAATAAGTTTGGTATTTAACGGACTTTTTGAGCTATGCTGCCCCCCCCCCACTCACACACATACGGATATTTTCTAAAACTGCTTCTTTTGTATTGAGAGGTTCCAAAACATGTATTTTCGCTGAAATTTCGTTATCGAATTTTTGGGGCAATACAAAACCTTCACTGTACTCTATGCACATAGTATGTATAGAGAAAGTAATATATATATATATATGTATATATATGTATATATATATATATATATATATATATATATATATAAAACTTCATTGCACGACAGCTCACGGGGAACCTTGGCCTACCGCCCGGCCGCTGTGTCCCCCATCTCGATCCACTACAGACGTCATGGATGGGGTGCAGCATTGGAGGGTGAGACGTGGTCAGCGCCTCGAGCCGCCCCCCCACCGGTTAATGCGGTCCTCATGACCTGGAGCCGCTACTTCTCCATCAAGAAGCTCCTCAATTGGCCCCCCAGGGACCTTACTAGGCTGAGTGCACCCCGGGCCAGGTCTCCTAGCGGGGGAAAAATCCCCACGCCGCTACTGGGGATCGAACACAGGTCTCCCACTTGGTTAGCAGCTGCGCTACCACCGCGCTAAGGAGACCACACACAGAGAGAGAGAGAGAGAGAGAGAGAGAGAGAGAGAGAGAGAGAGAGAGAGGGGATGCTAATGAACTACACCGAAATAATTTGCGAGATTGTGCACGTGACTGATATAAGTAGTTTGAGATCGGCGACGCATGGTCCCAGAATAAACATAACGCAACTACATAGCGTTAAACGTGTGGGTATCAGGTGCTGATAAGTCGGTGTTAAAGCAAAGTAGGTTGAAAAAATGGCTTAGGATGTCTTTAAAACTGCTGTCCGAGTATAGAAATATCGAGCTCGTTACTAGCGTTCTCAATATTTAATGTCGCAAAAATTCTGTAAAAACTGGAACTAATCACTTCACAGTGCGACACTGAGCATTCATTAACTACGTTCTTGAGTTATGTAGCCTACTCTGGAGGCGTTTTTACAACTGCTCTGGTGGCTTAATGCGTAACGCAGGGAGCTGCTATTCCAAAGGTCATGAGTTCGATTCCTGTCATAGGGTAAATGTTTTTTATTATTATTTTTTCATTCCAGACAAAGTGCTGTGATACGTGGTTACTGGCACTTCAGAAATTTATAGCCGTTACTTCGAAATTTCAATAAATCGGCCACAAGTGTCCTATCTCAAATTACTTATTTAAGTAATCTACATATTCTGTGAAAATATTTCGGTATAGTTCATTAACATCCTGTATATATAGGTATATTTCCGGTGAAATCTAGACAACGAACTTTTGGGTGGAATGCAATAGCTTTACATATCGACCCCAAGAAAACCACGAAAAACGCAGTGGACTGTCGCCAGGGCCGAACCTGAATTCGAGTCCCACGTTACAGCGGCGCCACCTTATTCGAGTCAAACAGTTATTGAAATAGTTAGAATTTATATAAACAAACGCCGCAGACTTAAATTGGGCGCAGTTATACGCTAGCCCATAACTTTTAATGCGCATAGGGTGAGTTGAGTGTAAACGAAAGCTGTGTCAACCGGCACCCGAGGTAAATTGCTATTTTATCAGTCTGGTCCGTTTTCCAGAGTGGCTGTTACCATGGTAACTGCTCACTGTTTGCTCAATGGAATTGCACAAACACCTTGCACCTGTGCCTCCATGGACGTTTGGATTTTTCCATTACCGCACCAGCTCATGATAGGGCTTGCGTCAGAAATGCTAACAGTGCTCCGGCAAACAGCTTTAATTTATTCCCTTTCTCACAAAAAGTCACTCACAGAGCGATCAAACCTGCTGCAGGAGAAAAACAATTTGAAAAGCGGAGTATTCTAGTTTATCAACATTGGTTCCACGACTCGCATTCATTCGGCGCGCGTATTATTTTTTTCACAGCTTTCGGAAGAGACCACTTGGAAAACAGTTGAATAAAATATTCTCGGGAGAAAATATAATTGTTCATCTAAATGCATTCACATGACTTTCTTTAGAAACCACAAGCTTGCATAAGTGCGTCATTATACAGGATCATTCAGAAGCAACGATAAATGTAAATAAATATAAATAACTCTAAGGCCATATTTATAAAATTCAGGTTTCTTGCTTATTTTTCGCATCCCATCAAAGTGCTGATGTGTTACATTCACATAACGTTCTCTACCCTTTATCGTTTATCAGTAACTGCACAAAGTATTGGTACGAAAACATATTTTTACTTTCTCTACATGAACTATGTCCATAGTGTATACATACGGTATTGTAATCCACCTGAAACTTCGATATCCTGATTTCACCGGAAATGACATGTTTTGAGGTCCTCTGAAACTTTTTTAAAAGCTCAGCGTGTGGGGCATCTTCATTCTAGATGACTTTTGTATAGCTGGTAAATGCAGGAGATAGATAAAAATCTTCGTTTCGTTTCATAATCGTGTTTGTAGGACTGATACTCACCTAGGACTTACAAGCCAATGCCTAAGGGGGTCGGAAGACTTTCGGGGAGTTGGCGGCATGAAACCACAAAATGGAGAACCTGGCCCGAGACTAGGCGTGAAATGGATGATTAAAAAGGTGAAGTTGGGGCAATTGGTGAAATGAGTGGCGGGGAAACCCGAAGGGCCCAGAGGAAATCCGCCTAGACGCCGCTTCGTCTACCACACATGCGGGCGCTTGGGATCGAACCCGGGCCGCCTCGTACGGCTTACCTTCCCCATATTTGTAGGACTTACAAGTTACGAGGGGTCGACCCTTGGCATGAACATGCGGAAGTGGATGACATGAACTGTAAGCCAAATTCATGATTGGATGGGAGGCGAGTGGCCTAACCACTGCGCCTCCAAATAAAATCTTAATGCACAAAAAATGTAGCCCTCGTTAAAACGCACAGTTTTTATCAAGTACAGTTTTCTTTACTCCTAACTATGAAAAGAGAACCGAATTTCAGAATCAATCGTATATACAGTTTTTAAACGATTTTTTTGTCACCCTCCGTGGTGTAATGGTTACCATGCTAACTTCATATACCCAAGGTCGCGGGTTCAAACCCGGCAGAGGACGATGGATTTTTTTGGATGTAAAAATCCTTAACATGGCTTCCTTCAGAAGGGAAATAAAGCCGTTGGTCCCGTGTCGTAGATTTACGGCACGTAAAATAACCTTATAGAGAGGCCTCTGAGCAAAATTAAGCGGTCTTTCACGCCCAATTTAGAATGAAACGCTGAGAACCAGAGCATTTAAAGAACGTCCATAAATAACACGCCATTTACATTTCCATTTTAAACGATTTGACAATAATTGCTTTAGCCTAGTGTATTGCCTTATATCCCCTTCTACTTATACGAAATAAGCCATTTCTGATAATGTTTATCTCGATTAGCATGAAGTTGATAGGACAAGCTTTTTAAGGACATTGCAGTGTAGGTAGGGAAAGTTATTTAAATTGTAGATACTAATTCGTTTAAATGTTTGCTATCTCGAATTCTCTAGCCATTTGAATATCCAGCTCCTCTAAACAGAGGTGTTTGTGTGATGTCCGTTAATGACGGGGCAGGTAGAAGCACTCGGTGTGAGACCTGTTTTTAAATTCTGAAACATATTACTGGTCGTTTTTAGTTATTAGTGCATATTATTACAATTACAATTGAAATACATATATTTATGTCCAAATGTAGATCTGCTGAGGATTTAAAATTCGAAACTAGAGCAAAAACTTTACACTCACATGACTTTCTCTAGCCGTTCTACAAACTTCTTACATAATATTATTCTTCTTTCTGCACCTTGTTAATCGAGGTATTCAGCACAATGTTCTTATTACTTAGTTCCTTATAAGTAGGAAGAAAATAAGGGAATACACTAGGCTAAATCGATAGTCAAATGTTTTAAAAGCTGTCGTTAAGCGATTATCATTACAAATCGCTTCTTTTCTTGGCCAGGAGTAGAACAAAAGAAAACGGACACTCCCGTCTGAGAAAAGTAAAAGTACTTCACAACTGAAACTAATAACAATGAATACCTCGAAAACGGTAAGCTCCACGAAAAACTGTATATGACGTAAATTGTGTATTTTAACAAGGCCTTCATTTTTCTGTATAGTAAGTTTTTGTCTATCTCTTACGGTTTATTAGTTATGTAAAATTAAGCAAAATTCATCCAGAATAAACATATCTTTAGAAGCTATTCCCAGAAAATTCAAGATATACATTTTATTTGCCAGGTAAATATCTTTAATATACGATATTTTAATCAGAAAGGTTAGAGCCATTTTTAAGAAAAACAAAATTTTCGAAAAAAGTTCCATGTAAAGGGTAGTTTGGGGTGGGAGAATTTTTCTCAAAATCTTGGTGTCGCATCCCTGGAAGATACTGAACTTAAATACCAAGTTTGGTACTTTAGCTACTTTTCGTTTTTGAGTTATCGTGTTCACAGACACACGGACACCGGACACACGGACCTTTTTTTGGATTCAAGGGGTCCTAAAACATGTATTTCCGGTGAAATCACGGTATCGAATTTTTTAGTGGAGTGCAAAAAATCGCGGATTTTCACAATAGTGTTCCCTTAAAATAGTTGACAATCATCGCTTTAGCCTAGTGTACCTCCCTATTTCCCTTCTTTTCTTACAAGGAAGCAAGAAATAAGACAATTTCTGCTAACGTTTATCTCGATTACCATTAAGTAGATAAAAGAAGAAACTTTTTAAGGACAAAGTGTTTACAGTGTAAGCAGACAAAGTAATTTGAATTGATCTTATCAAATTTTTAATGAGGTTGTAGATATTAATTCATTTAAATGTTTAGCTTGAATTCGTAATCATTTCAATGTGTATGTATATATTCTATGCAATTGGGTACTGCCCGGTGACAGAGTTAAATGTACAAAACGCACCTGCAATAATAATCTTACAATTTATAATAGTAATACAAATTAATACCACTAATACAACATACTATATATGGTTTCTGAAATACATAACTAATTATTATTATAGCAATACTTATTTCAATTACCAGCATGTTTATAAACAGTTACTATGAAGCCTCAACATTAATTGTTACAGAACAGTTTTTGAGATCTTTAATTACTTCACAATATTTCCTTTAATTAATTATCTAATATGTTTACTTTCTCTACGCGTACTATGTACATGGTGTATAGAGAAGGTATTGTAATGCACCCAAATATTCGATACCGAGATTTCACCGGAAATACATGTTTTGGGCCCCCTGAATCCGTGTGTGTGTGTGTGTGTGTGTGTGTGCCTGTGTGTGTGTGTCTGTGGACAGCATAGCTCAAAAACGAAAAGATCGTTGAATACCAAATTTGGTATTTAAGTTTGGTTCTTCCAAAAATGCGACATGAAGAGTTTCAAGAAAATCTCCCCACCCCCAACTACCCTTTACATGGAACATTTTTCGAAAATTTTGAATTTCTTAAAAATGACTAATGATTTTGATTAAAATACCGTATATTAAAGATGTTTACCTTACAAATAAAATGTATATCTTGAATTTTCTGGGAATAGCCTCTGAAGACTACTTTATTCTGGATAAATTTTACGGAATGTTGTATAACTGCTAAACCGTAAGAGATGGACAAAAACTTACCACAGAAAAAAATGTAGATCACGTTAAAACACACAATTTATGTAATATACATTTTTACGTGGAGTTGATCGTTTTTAAGATATTCCTTGTTTTTGGTTTCAGCTATAAAAAATATACCTTTCTCATACAAGACTTTGTGAACTCGTGTCCATACAAACAAAGGAACATCAGTCACATAGCAACCAGCTTTTGACTATCACTTTAACCTATGATACTCCCTTATTTCGCTTCTACTTACAAGGAAGCAAGTGATAAGACTATTTCTGCTAATTTTTTCTCGATTAGCCTGAAGCAAATAGAAGCATAAGCTTTTCAATAATAATTTGTTTCAGAGATGTAGAGAAAGTCGTGTGAATGGAGCACATCAGATTTTTTCTCTTTAAATTATCCACAAACTTCTTTAAGGTCAGAGGGCAGCCCTGAAAGACAATTTATTCCATTCTTCAATGATGCTATTAACAAAAGATAATTTTCCTACTTCGGTTCTGTACCTTCTACCCGTAAATTTACACAAATGGTCGTTTCGTTCAAAGTATACCGGGCTTTCTAATCTCTTTCTAACGTCCATCCATACATTTAGACCAGTGTTATTAAAGTATGTATTTCACGCCTAACTTTTAGCGGCTCCTATTTACTCTCTTGGCCTTTCATAAGCTCAAAATCTTTACCTCTCTTTATGAATTTTACAGGCCTTCGTGTATCTTTTCCAGCGAATCAACTCCTCTAAACAGAGCTGTTGTGTGCACCAAAATGATGTCGGTGTTGAGATTTGTTGAGCGCGGACGTGAAGAGGAAGCCATATCGACACAATTTGTTTGCTGCTGACGCCAGAATCCTGTTCCTTTACACCTGTTAAGTGCCCGCAGCTTTCCGTGTTTTCCATCATCCGTGACGCAACAGTCCCTGACCCTTATTTCAAGGTCACCACTCGGGCATTCAACGCCAACAACAATGCTTCGTGTTGACATGCCTCTTCTTGATGGCTTCCTGCCTACGGAACCGCGTTCGATGACCGTTTCCGTTCTTGACACGGTTGAAAGAAAATTCATGTTTTTGTAACCACTGGGAATAGCTTACGAAGTTTTCTTCATTCTCAAGAAGTTCAGCGTAAGTTTGATAAGTTGACAATAACCTACAATACAAAATATAAACCCCTTTAAAATACACAGTTTATTTCATATATCGTGTTTGTAGCATCATCCATTTCCGAGGTACTATTTGAAATGCTCAACATTTTAAATTAAATATTTGAAGTACTGCAACCTTCTCTGTATCTCTACATCTCTGCAACAAATTTATGTTAGAACGCTTATGATTCAAGAAAAAATTATCAGAAATAATCTTATTACTTGCTTCCTTGTAAGTAGAAGCGAAATAAGGGAGTACCATTGGTTAAAGCGGTAGTCAAAAGCTGGTTGCTATGTGACTGAAGTTCCATTATTTGTATGGACACGAGTTGACAAATTCCTGTATGAGAAAGGTATACGTTTTTTAAAGCTGAAACCAAAAACAAGGAATATCTCAAAAACGATCAACTCCACGAAAAAACATTGTATAACATAAATCATGTGTTTTAACGTGCTCTACATCTTTTGTGTGGTAAGTTTTTGTGTATCTCTTACGGTTTAGCAGTTATGCAAAATTCCGTAAAATTGATCCAAAATAAAGTAGTTATCAGAGGCTGTTCCTAGAAAATTTAAGATATACATTTTATTTGTCAGCTAAATATTTTTACTACATGGTATTTTAATCAAAATCGTTAGAGCCATTTTTGAGAAAATCAAAATTTTCCAAAAAAGTTCCATAATTATAAAAGGTAGTTGGGGGTGGGGGATTTTATTTAAAATCTTCGTGTCGCCTCCGTGGAAGAAAGCAAACTTAAATAGCAAGTTTGGTATTCAACGGTCTTTTCATTTTGAGCTATGCTTTCCACAGACACACACACACGCGCGCGCACACCCATACACATGGACCTTTTTGTAAAAATGCTTTTTTTGCATTTAGTGGGACCCAAAACATGTATTTCCGGTGAAATCTCGGTATCGAATTTTTGGGTGGAATGCAATACTTTCTTTATACACTTCGTACATAGTACGTGTAGTACATACACGGACACACACGGACCTTTTTCTGAAAATACATTTTTTGGATACAGGGGACCCTAAAACATTTCCGGTGAAATCTCGGTATCGAATTTTTTGGTGGAGTGCAATCAATACTTTCTCTATACACTGTGTACATAGTAAGTGCAGAGAAAGTAGAAATGGAAGGAAGAAATGGAAGAAACAAGTAATCTAAATGACCTTACAGGACAGAACCAAAGCAAATAGGGGCATAAGACGAGCAGTTGAAAAAGACCAGAACAGGTCGATAGGCCTAATGTGTAAAAGCTGGGAGAAGAAGAACCTTTCAGGGCTGTCCTCTGCCCTTGAAGAAATTTACGAAAACTCTGAACAGTGGTCAGGTTGTTGGCGATACTGATTACACGGTTAATTAACGTATGAAAACAGTAAAATAATTAGTTACTTTAAAATTGGCTGCAATCGACTGTTATATTTAGCTGCACAAAGCCATAAATTGGTAGCTGTAATAAACTGTTCTGATACTAATTGTTTATTGCATTCCTGTTATTTGTGCTTACTCTGTGTGATATTATTTTGTACAGACCTATATTTAACTCTGCCATCGGATAACACCCACCTATAGTGACATACATACATACGTACACATATAGTCGCCCTCCGTGGTGTAATGGTTATCATTATCTTCATATCCCCAATGTCGCGGGTTCAAACCCGGCGGAGGACGATGGATTTTTTGGGCGTAAATATCCTTAGCATGGCTTCCTTCGGAAGGGAAGTAAATCCGTTGGTCTCGTAAAAGAACCTCAAGCCTGATAAACAGGCCTCTGAGCAAAATTAATAAGTGTTTCACACCCAATATAGAATGGGACGCTGCGAACCTCAGTAGCGTCCATAAACAAAACTGTATTTCATTTTTACATACACATACATTCATACATACTTATGCCTACACATATATACACATACACATATATGTCAAAAATTAATATTTCTGTAAATATCCTAAAATGTTCATTACATTAAAAATAAAATTTAATGAATCCAATTATTGCAATTATAATTCTTATTGCTGCAATTACAATTCTTGTACACAAAGACACATAAATAACATACATACACACATTTCAGATTTTTTTATTTCCATTTATAGATAAAATTACAATATTTTTAATATAAAAACAAGGACATAAACTTGAACAATAAATTTACTCAGACAACCATGGTAATTTCACTGAGTTACACTGGTGCTAAATGGTCACGCTCCCTCCATATTTCCCTGGTTTGGATGCTATATCCTAGTGGTAGAAACAACGGGAGTCTGGTGATGATATTACCGTTAGAGCTAGGTGATCTGGATTCTCTTTTTCTGTACAGAATAGAAGCACAAAACATTAATCGCAAGCTACCTGTAAGGAAGTCATTGAATCTCGCTCCTTGTCACACTTCGAGACATACAATCTGTGCCGCGCACCGTTTCGGAGACGTTAATTTAGTTAAGTGTAGTCTCTCTTTTGAAAATGACGACGTTCTTAACGGTCTCTGTGAACACAAAATACTGGTACCCCATGGCAAATTATATTTGTAGAAATTCATATTTTGCGCCACTAGATTGCAACTGGAGAAAGAGGCCATATAGTTCTGTACGCATCTGCGTTGGGAACAGTTGTGAAAATTCTGTTGTTGTCCAGTTCCATAGCTGTTGGACTTCCACACATTGTGTGAGTCGATGCCTCGGTGTGTCTAGCCTTCCACACATCTGCATAAGGGACTCTGAACCAGATTATGCCGGTACTTCTTTTCTTCGGTCGGGATAATTTCATATATCAGGGCGTATGCTTGCACCTTCCATTCTGTTGGTATGTAGGGGGTCCTGAACGCCTTCCAAATTGTACTCCAATTGTTATTCGGAGATTCGTGTTTAAATGTCGCGTTTCCACTCCATATGTTATCCTACTTCTTATTATAGTTCTTTTTTTATTATTTCATTTATACAGCCCCCTTTAACATCTAAGGTCATGTGCTTTGCACTTGAAACAACTGGTCTGTAGATTGTTTACGTTTGGTTTTAAATACTTTTATTTTCCTCAAACACACATTCACTCTAACACACACATACTCTGTGGGGGATAGGGAATAATCCTGGCCAAAGAAAAATTCCCTGCCCCAGCCGGGAATCGAACCCGGGACATCCGGGAGAGAAGTCAGCTCGCTGACCACTGGACCACAGAGGCAGTCGATTTGTAGTTTGTTTCCATTGTTATTGTCTTCTCTTTCATAACACCGTTTAACATAGTTGAATAGTCAGACTGATTTTTTTTTTTTTTTTTAAATACAGTTCCGGAGGCTTGTCAGGACTCCGGCGCTGTATTCTTTTTTTCTCCATTTTCTCCAGTTTCCTATATTTTCTTAGTAGACCTTATTATTCTTAACGTTTTCCTTTTACATATACATACAGAAACATAGACACAATTACAAACACAGAAACACCCATGCCCAAGGCGGGACTCGAACCCACGATCCTATGCACCACGAAGCGCCAAAGCGAGAAACTTTAGCGAGGGTGGCCACCGGGATCGGCGAAAAATTCAATGCCATAGCCGGGATGCTTGTGTGTTCAATGCCACACGGCTTGTGTGAAAAAAAAACAATTATTCCAATACCAATTGACCATAATAGCTGGCTTATCTATGAATCCTGGGACTTAAAGTACTTACTACATTGTAAGTCGCCATTGGGGTTGTCATCTCAAAATAAATTGAGATCACCTTGTGGTTTACCAGGAAACATGCGGATCAGTTGAGAAATTCAATGCAATGCCGGCATGTTGCCATGGTAGCTCAGTGGCAGAGCAACCGGCTAGAGATCGGGAGATTCGTGGTTCAAATCCCGGCTAAGGCAATTGAATTTTTCAGTCTGAATACCTATCCAACTCCTGTCCTACACACGGCTTGTGTGAAAAAACAATTATTCCAATACCGTTTAACATGGTTATTGACGAAGTTTTGTACTCCCACATTCTATGCCATTATAATCCTGCTGAATCGCAAATAGTCAACTACGGATTTTCCGATAGGTGCTCTCATACGTTTACACTTCGACTTCCAGTATATGTAAATCATTAACTGCGATGAAAGCTTCATTAAGTTATATAACTTCACGAAATGTGAAAATCTGATATTTCCTTGTATTTCAGAACAACTCGAGATCGAATACATATTTTAGGTGTAGAAAGCGCACGAGGCCCGTCAGGGAATGTCTTTCTGTGAAATATAGGTTGCTGCTGCTAATTTTAGATGAAGAGTTGCCCAACGTGTTATTGAGTAACTTGGAAACCAAGTTTATTTCTGTTTACGAGAAGCTGTATTCTTCCAGACCGCGTGGAAGGTCGGGCGGTTGTATCATCATCGTCGTCGTCGGCGTAAATAGCCCTGGGGTTATTACAAGTTAGTATCTGCGAGGAAAAACAAAACAAATAACGCAACAGGAGACCAAATGCTATCGGTGATTTGCACTCCTCTAGAATATGAGGTTATTAGAACTGCAAAAACACATGATTTGTTAATACCTATTAGCGGGACAAAGTGAACCTTGCTGCATATGCAACCATCAATATGTATTAGTAGAGCGTGTAATTTAAAATACCCAAGCGCGTCCAAAATCGTTCTAAGAGGCATGTTCCAAGCGATATTTTCTTTCTAGAATGGACGGCCTTGCTTGATTTATTAACATTCCAAGCGATGTAGCTCATTCAGAGCTGAGCAAATTATTGTGTGTCTGTGAACAGCATAGCTAAGAACGAAAAGACCGTTAAATACCAAACTTGGTACTTAAGTTTGGTATCTTCCAAGAATGCGATGCAAAGATTTTCAAGAAAATTCCCCACCCCAAACTACGCTTTAAATGGAGAAATTTTCGAAATGTTTTATTTTTTCAAAAATGGCTCTAACGGCTTTGATTAAAATCGTTTATATTTAAGATATTTACATGCCAAATAAAGTGTTTCTATATCTTGAATTTTCTGGCAATAGCTTCTATAGACCTCTTTATTCTGGATGATTTTTTTTTTTTTAATTTTGCATAACTGGTAAACCGTAGGAGATAGAAAAAAATGTAGATGAGATAAAACACACAATTTATGTTATATACATTTTTTTCGTGTAGTTGATCGTTTTTGAGATATTCCATGTTATTAGTTTTAGCTTTAAAAAACTTATACTTTTCAAATACAGGAATTTGTCAACTCCTGTCCATACAAATAACTGAACTTCAGTCACAAAGCAACCACCCTTTGACTATTACTTTAACCTATGGTGCTCCCTTATTTCGCGTCTACTTACAAGGAAGCAGGTAATAAGACTATTTCTGCTAATTTATTCTCCATTAGCTTGAAGTAAATACAAGCATAAGGTTTTTACTTTCTTTACATGTACTATGTACATAGTGTATAGAGGAAGTATTTTATTCCACCCAAAAATTCGATACCGAGATCTCACCGGAAATACATGTTTTAGGACCCCCTGAATACAAAAGAAAAGCATGTACTATGTACATAGTGTATAGAGGAAGTATTTTATTCCACCCAAAAATTCGATACCGAGATCTCACCGGAAATACATGTTTTAGGACCCCCTGAATACAAAAAAAAAACATTTTTACAAAAAGGTCCGTATATATGTGTGTGTGTGTGCCTGTGGACAGCATAGCTCAAAAACGAAAAGACCGTTAAATACCAAACTTTGTATTTAAGTTTGGCATCTTCCAAGGATGCGACACGAAGATTTTCAAGAAAATCACCCCACCCCCAACTACCCTTTATATGGAACATTTTTTGAAAATGTTTATTTTCTTAAAAATGGCTCTAACGATTTTGATTAAAATGTTAAATATTAAAGATATTTACCTGACAAATAAAATGTATATCTTGACTTTTCTGGGAATAGCCTCTGAAGACTACTTTATTCTGGATGAATTTTACGGAATTTTGCATAACTGCTAAACCTTAAGAGATGGACAAAAACTTAAAACACAAACAATGTAGAGCACATTAAAACATACAACTTATGTCATACATATTTATTTCGTGGAGTTGATTGTTTTTAAGATATTCCTTGTTTTTGGTTTCAGCTTTGAAAAACTTATACTTTTCTCATTCGGAATTTGTCAACTCCTGTCCATACAAACAAAGGAACTTCAGTCACATAGAAACCATGTTTTGACTGTCACTTTAAGCTATTTTTTTTGGTAGTGTTTAACGCCCGCTTTAACTACTAATGGCACCGCAGGCGGTGACACTGATGATACATGAATGATGATGGAGCACCGGTGGAATGCGATGGCGGGGGAAACCGGAGTACCCAGAGAAAACCCGCACCAGCGCCGTTTTGTCCACCACAAATCTCACATGCGGTCGCTTGGGATCGAACCCCGACCGTCTATGTGAGAGTCGAGTGGTCTAACCACTCGGCCACGGCGCGGCCACTTTAAGCTATGGTACTGCGTTATTTTCCTTCTACTTGCAAGCAAGTAACAAGATCATTTCTGCTAATTTTTCTAAATTAGCAAAAAGTAAATAGAAGAATAAGCTTTTAACTATAATTTTTTGCAGAGATGTAGAGAAAGTCATGCGAATGGAATACATAAGATTTTTTATGTCCAAAACTTGGGAGAAACGATTAATTTGACAGAAGTGTATATGGCGGCTGTGATTGTGAATGGTCATCCCTTGTGCTTATGCTGCGCTACGTATCTCATTGTGAATATGTAGGTAGCTTAAGAGACTGAATACCCTGACACAACAAGAACATTGTCGCATGGCCTCAAGTGGTCCGACCCAGATCCGGAAACCCGCTACACCGCCAAGTGTCGAAACAACAGACCCACTGCTGCAAGGGCATGGGGTGCCATACCGGTTGCTTCAATTAAAATGATGTAATCAATTCAGGCGACACTGGTCAGACCGGTTGCCAGCAGGTCTGCAAAAACGCTCCGGAAACTCCTATTGTATGCGGGATGTCATCGGCTGGCAACATTCCGCTTCTAATATGCGCATAAATTGTGTTAGAAGAGAGCCACTTAGAAAGCCTACCTTCTGGTCAGTCGGGATCCGTTAACACATTGAAGCCCAGGCGTTTCTTTAGTTGAAGGGCCAACAAACCGAGGGTTTTTACACCTACTTTGAGTTATTATATACAGTATATCAATCACAGGGGGGGGGGACCTGTGGCACAATATGTAAACATCTGACTTCACATGACTTTCTCTACATCGCTGTAAAATATTATTTATATATATATATATATATTTTTTTTTTTGTTTTTGTTTTGTTTAACATCCTTTAACCTGATTGGTCATATCGGACGATGAATGAAATTGGTGAAATGATGCTCAAATGATCTCGGAATCAATGGAGCTTAAAGTTATTCGATATTCGTCTTCTCAGGATAAGGGAAACTTCCGTAAAAAAAAAAAAACAAAAAAACCTTATCCGGGTATTCACCCTAAGAGAGATTCGAACTCACCACCTGTTGAATATGATGCAGACACACTACCACCACACTACCCAGGTGGGCTTGTAAAATATTATTCTTAAAAAACATATTCTTCTAAATGCTATATGATAATAGAGATAATCAGTTCTTTTAATTAATTTTATTGTTTCCTTGTAAGTAGAAGGAAAATAAAGGAATGCACTGGGGTAAAACGATAGTCAAATCTTTTATAAGCTGGATGCCAAGTGGTTGAAATCCGTTTCTATGCATATCCAGGAGAAAAGTGTGAGAAAAGTTTAAGTATTTTAAATCTTAAAGAAATAACTTGGAATATCCCAAAAATGGTCAATTCCATGAAAAAAAAAAAAAAAACGTAGAAGACATAAATGTGTGTTTTAACGTGATCTACATTTTTCGTGAAGTAAGTTTTTGTCTATCTCTTTCGGTTTACCAGTTATGCAAACTTAGGTGACATTCATTCAGAATAGAGGTCTTTAGAGGCAAATCAAAATTAGTCCATCGTTCATGCCCAATATAGAATGGGACGCTGAGAACCGCAGCAGTTAAAGAGCGTCCATAAATAAAACTCCATTTCCATTTTGTAGAACTAACCATCTTCGAGATAATCTCTGTTACTGGTTTCAATTTTAAAATAACTAAAACTTTTCTCAATTATGACATACTCATCCGTTTCATTTCTCTTTTAGTTTGTTCCTGGCCGTGAAAAGAAACAGCACATTGACAGCTGTTAAGAGTTGACTATCGCTTAGTCTAGTTGTATTAACTAAGAAATAAGACCACTTCTGGTAATGTTTATATCGATTAACATGATGTAGAAGAATAATCTTATGTAACTATAGTTTGTTTTCACAACAGGCAGAGAAAGTCATGTAAATGGAAGGCGCCAGATTTTTTACTTTCTCTAATTGTACAATGTACATGGTATATAGAGAAGGTATTGTAATGCACTCAAAAATTCGATATCCAGAAATCACTGGTAATACATGTTTTGAGACCCCTTGAATAAAAAAATTAGAAACATGTCTGTGTGTCTATCTGTGGGCAGCAGAGCTCAAAAACGAAAAGACCGTTAAATACTAAACTTGGTATTTAAGTTCAGTGTTTTCCAAGGATGCGACACGAAAGTTTCCCCACCCTTAACTACCCTTTACATGGAATATATTTCGAAAATTTTGATTTTTTCAAAAATGGCTCTAACGATCTTGATTAAAATATCATATATTAAATAAATTTATATGAGAAATAAAACGTATATCTTGAATTTTCTGTGAATAGTCCCAGAAGACACCTTTATTCTGGGTGAATTTTGCTGTATTTTGTATAACTAGTAAAACGTAAGAGATAGTCATAATCTTACCACACAAAAAATGTAGAGCACGTTAAAACACACAATTTATGTTATATACTTTTTTTCGTTGAGTTGATCGTTTTTGAGATATTCCTTGTTATTGGTTTCAGTTTTTTTTTTAAAAAAAAAAAAGACCCGGGAATTTTTCAACTCGTGTCCATAAAACAAAGGAACTTCAGTCACATAGCAACCAGCTTTTGACTATCACTTTAACCTATGGAACTCCCTTACTTACAAGGAAGCAAGTAATAAGACTATTTCTGCTATTTTTTTCTCGATTAGCATGAAGTAAATAGAAGCATAAACAATAGTTTGTTGCAGAGATGTAGAGAAAGTCACATGAATGGAACACATCAGATTTTTTTTTATTGTGTAGTTGCTAAAGTATTTATTTACCGGTGCTAACGGAACACGTCCATGCTTGTGTAAGCGCGACACACGGGAAGTGTGAGACGGGTTTCCGCTCCTGTGTAAATTACTGATGCGAACTTTGCTCATAAAACGAGGCCATTGTATAATTTATATGGTAAAGCATGCATTAAATGCTCGAATAGCTCAGGACCAAAAACAAGAAATATCTCGGAAACGGTTAGCTCTATAGCAAAAATGTAAAGGACAATTGGTATTACTTCTCCCTCTTTTTTTACTTTCTCTACTTAGCATATAGTTCATAGGTAGAGATTGTATTAAATTTCACCCAAAATTTCAATACCGTATTTCAAGGAATTACACGCTTTCGACAAAAAGTCGGTAAAATACCAAATTTGACATATAAGATTAGTATCACGCGTCAAGAAGATTTTCAAGAAATACCCGCATCCCTTTACAAGGTAAACTTATTAAAAATTTTGATTTTCTCAAAAATTGTTCTAATGATTTTGATATAAATGCCGTATATTAAAGATATTTAAATTACAATTAAAATATATATCTTGAATATCCTGTGAATACTGTTTGAAGTCCTCTTTATTCTGAATGACTTTCGCATAACTGGTAAACCATAAGAGATAGACAATACAAAAAAATGTAGGTCTCGACAAACGCACAATTATGTGCTTCACTTTTTTCTTATGGAGGTAACCGTTTTCCAGATATTCTTTTTTCAATTTTTCAATTTTTCAATTTTAAAATACACTAAAAAGTCGCCGGTGTTTCTTTTGTTTTACTCCTGACCATGCAGTGAAGCTAATTTCAATGATAATCCGGAGAAAACCCGCCCCTCCGCCGCTTCGTCCACCATAAGTCTCACATGCGGTCGCTTGGGATCGAACCCGGGCAGTCTTCTAGGTGAGAGACGAGTGGTCTGACAGCTTTAAAACCATTTGACTATCGCTTTAACATAGCGCATACCTTCATAAGGATTTACGTAATAAAAACATTCTGCAAACGCTTATCTCGGTCACCATAATGTAGAAAATATTATTTTTAGGAAATGCATCGTGAGGAGTATTTTTATAAGTACAATGAATTTACACAGTAAAAGCCTAGTGTGTGTCATTCAAATGGCTTTCTTTACGTTTCTGTAACAAATTATTCTTCTATCTAGCGCATACTAATCGAGAAGGGAAATAAAGGGAGCACACTAGGCTAAAGCGATAGTGAATTTCTTTAAAAGCTGTTGCTATGTGATTAAAATTCCTTTCTTTGTATGGCCAGCAGTTGACAAATTCCTGTGTGAGAAAAGTTTAAGTATTTTAAAACTGAAGAAAACGATCAGCTCCACGGTAAAAAGTATATGACATAAATTGTATGCTTTAACGAGATCTACATTTTTGTGTAGTGTGTTTTTGTCTGTCTCTTATGGTTTGCCAGTTATTAAAAATTCATCAAACTCCATTCAGAATAAACAACGCTATTTGCAGGAAATTCAAGATGCACTTTATTTGTTATGTAAATATCTTAAATATACGTACTTTAATCAAAATCGTTAGAACCGTTTTTGAGAAAAACAAAATTTTCGAAATTTTTTCGATGTAAAAGGTACTTAAATACAAAGTTTGTTACTCTACCAACGTTTCTTTTTTTGAGTTTTCGTGTTCACAGACAAACGGATACACACTCACAAACATGGATCTTTTTCTAAAGATGCCCTTTTTTGACGCAGGGAATTCTAAAACGTGTATTGCCGATGAAATATCGGTATCGAAGTTTTGGGTGGAGTGCAATATCTTCTCTACATTTGTACTATGTAGAGAGGGTAACAATTATTATTTAAATAATCGTGCAAGCTAGATGTTTGAAACATGGCAACCATGGTTTTTGGGAGTAATATCTGTGGTGTAAATTTCAACAGGATATCACGCAAGCTGTGGATTTTCAAAATTTTACAAATGTATTACCTTAAAGGCAGTTTAATTAACAAGCTTGTTTCTTCATTATCGATTCCTAAGGCAATGACAGAAAGCGACAGAAAGTTACGTGGAAAAAAAGCGCAAATCACCCATGGAAGAGGGTTCTGGACATGCATTGGGCCGCCACTGAAGTTCTCTCAAAGGACCTGAGTCCCCCAAAGCGGGTTAGACAAAAGCCTTACGGCACGAACTGACCGAATATATTCATTGAAGCAAGCGTCACCGTTCTCTTGTGACGTAATTTGTAAATTAATGAAGTACTGACGCAAGCAGGATACAACCAGTAATGCCAGGTTCTCCTGTATCATACGATCATGTGGTAATTATATGCTCTGCACAGTCCGGACACGTATTGTTGCAACAATAGCCGCCTGCACAGAGGTCAAAATGTTTAGATCCAACACCACAACAAATCCTGAAGCCAAGTAGTAAGGACGTGACAACGGAGAAGTGAGTGTTGAAGGTTAATTTCAGATTATAAAACTACAATATGTCCAACATAAATTAAACTAATTTGAGTTAATAGGTAGAGTCAGACTGAAAAATTCAGCGCCATAGCCGGGATTTGAATCTCGGATCTCCCGGTCTCTAGCCGGTTGCTCTACCACTGAGCTACCAAACATGGTATTGAATTTTTCAGTTTGACTCTACTTATGCAACTCCTGTCCTGCACACGTCCTCTATGAAAAAATCTGATGTGTTCCATTCACATGACTTTCTCCACATCTCTGTAATAAATTATTGTTAGTAAACTTATGCTTCTATATATTTCATGCTAATCGACAAAAAATTAGCAGAAATAGTGTTATTACTTGTTTCCTTGTAAGTAGAGGCGAAATAAGGGAGTACCATAGGTTAAAGTGAAAGTCAAAAGCTGGTTGCCATGTGACTGATGTTCCTTTATTGGTATGGACAGGAGTTAAGTTTTTCGTACCTGAAAAAACAAAAACAAGGAATATCTCAAAAACGATCAACTCAAAAAAAAATGTATATAACATAAATTGTGTGTTTTAATGTGCTCTACATATTTTGTGTGGTAAGTTTTTGTCTATCTCTTATGGTTTAGCACTTATGCAAAATTCCGTAAAATTCACTCAGATTAAAGTAGTCTTCAGAGGATATTCCCAGAAAATTCAAAATATACATTTTATTTGTCAGGTAAATATCTTTAATATACGATATTTTAATCAAAATCGTTAGAGCCATTTTTTAGAAAATAAAAATTTTCAAAAAGGTTCCTTATAAACGGTAGTTTGGGGTGGGGGGAGTTTGCTCAAAATCTTCGTGTCGCATCCCTGGAAGATGCTAAACTTAAACACCAAGTTTGGTATTTTACCGACTTTTCGTTTTTGAGTTATCGTGTTCACAGACACACGGACACACACACGGAACGTTTTCCGAAAATGCTTTTTTTTGGATACAGGGGACCCTAAAACATATATTTCCGGTGAAATCTCGGTATCGATTTTTTTTGGTAAAGTGCAATACCTTCTCTATACACTATGTACATAGTACGTGTAGAGAAAGTAAAACAATTAAACCAATACCAATTGACCATTATAGTTGGCTATACTATGAATCCTGGGACTTAAAGTACTTACGACATTGTAAGTCGCCATTTGAAGTCACCTTGAGGTTTACCGGGAAATGAGAAATTCAATTTCATGCCGGCATGTTGCCATGGTAGCTCAGTGGTAGAGCAACAGGCTAGAGACCGGGGGATCTGTGGATCAAATCTCGACTATGGCATTGCATTTTTTAGTCTGACCCTACCTATTTAACTCCTGTCCTACACACAGTTTGTGTGGAAAAAAATGTTAAATCAATACAAATTTGAGTTTTATTTGTGGACGTTCTTTAACTGATACGGTCCCTAGCGTCCCTTTTTATCAGGATTGAGGTTCTTTTACGTGCTGTAAATCTAAAACACGGAGCCAACGGCTTTATTTCTCTTCCGAAGGAAGCCATACTAAGGATTTTACGCCCGAAAAAATCATTGCCCTCCACCGGCTTTGAACCCGCGACCTTGTGAACCAGATGGTAGCAGGTTACCCCTAGACCACGGAGGATGACTGTCTAAGATAAGACAAACAATTTAAATATATCAGTATCAACCTCACAGAGATGTTATACATATATAACAAAATCTGATGTGTTACATTCACATGATTTTTCTCTGCCTCTTCTGCAACAACTATTCTTATAAAGCTTATTACTCTATGTACTTCGGGCTAATCGAGATAGACATTGCCAGAAATGGTTTTATTTCATATTTCCTTGCAGATATGCGGAGAATAAGGGGATATCCTAGGCTAAAGGGATAGTCAACTATTTTAAGAGCGGGTGTTTTGTGACAGATTTCAATTTTTTTTTTTTTTTTTTTTTTTTTTTTTTTTTTTTTTTTTTTTTTTGGGTAGCTTAACGTCATTTCACCTGGTTGGTCGTATCGGACGATGAATGAAATTGGTGAAATGATGCTCAAATGATCTCGGGGTCCATGGACCTTAAAGCTACTCGACATTCGTCTTCTCAGGATAAGGAAAAACCCCGAAAAAACCTTATCCGGGCAACTCACCGTAAGCGAGATTCGAACTCACGACCTGTTGAATGTGAGGCAGACACGCTACCACCACACCACCCAGGCGGGCGGGTTTCAATTCTTTGCACGACAAAAAAAAAAAATCCATTTGAGAAAGTTATAGGAAACACAACCAATAACAAGTAGTATCTTGGAAATGGTTACAAAAAAAAAGTATCTAACATAACATGTCTGATTTAACGAGATTTACATTGTTTGTATATAGTCTTACGGTTTACCTGTTATGCAAAAATAATAAAAAATGAAGAGAACTTCAGAGGTTGTTCCTAGAATGTTCAAGACCTACGTACATTACATTTGCCATGAAAATATCTCTAACATATGGTATTTTAATCAAAAATTTTAAGAGTTATTTTGAGAAAATGTTGAAAAATGTTCAGTATTAAGGGTAGTTCGGGGTGAGGAATACTGTTGTGCTCTGTGGTTTACAGACATGCTCTGAAGGAAGATAGCAACTTCAAAAAAAGTTGCAAGAGTTCTCAGAAGCCACACGTTTTTCGTTCCGTCACCATCGCCTTGATCTGCGTACTTTTGTTTGCTCGGGTAAAACCTTGGACTTCATCAGGAAAAACTTTCCTTGGTTGACTGACCAGCACAACACATAACAGATGCGGCGCGTCAACAGATGATGCAAACTTCCAGGCCCATTAGAGGCGATCTGCGAAGCGCAGTTTAAACTGCGACATGACAGTGCGGATTCCAACCGTGTCACGCGAGCTTTGGCCAGGGTAGGAAGAATCTCTTCAGTTCCTCGTCACCGCTGCTTATAGAACTTGACAGCAATAGACAGAAAAGTCTGTGTTCTATTCACAAGATGTCACCCTCCCCCCAGGTCTTACAAACCAATACCCAGGGGTTATGAGGGATCGGTCCATAGCTAGGCATGAACATGAGGAAGTGGATGATATGAAATGTAAGCGAAATTGACGATAGGAATGGTGATGATGGAAGAATTGGTGGAATGAGTGGCGGGGGAAACCAAAGGACCCGGAGAAAAATTCGTCTATCACAAATCCCACATGCGGACGCTTGGCATTGAACCGGGACCGCCTAAATTATTATTCTATCTACATCATGCTAATCAAGATAAACATAAGCAGAATTAGTCTCATTACTACCTTCCTTGTAACTAGGAGGAAAATAAAATGCATAGGCTAAAGCCATAATCTCGTCCTTTAAAAACCGGTCGCTATGTGAAACAATTGAAATTCCCATCTCTTTGCTTGCCAGGAGTAAACAAAGGAGAAAAAAGATGTCTTTCCGTTTGAGAAAAGTTTAAGTGGCTTAAAATTGAAACCACTAATCCGGAATATCTCTAAAAGGGTTAATTCTACGAAAGAAAAACAACAAAAAAGCAAAACTGATGGGTTCCATTCACATGACTTTCTCCATATCTCTGTAACAAATTATTGTTAATAAGGTTATTCTTCTATTTCATGCTAAAACATTAGCAGAAACGGTCTTAGAGTCAAATGTTTTAAAATGTGGTTGCTACGGGATTGAAATCCATTTCTTTGCCAGGAATTGACAAATTCCCTTATGTGAAACGTTAAGTATTTTAAAACTGAAACTAATAACAAGGAATATCTCATAGATGGTCAACTCCACGAAAAAAATGTACAGGACATAAATTGTGTGTTTTAATGAAATCTACATTTTTTGTGTAGTAAGTTTCGGTTTGCCGGTTATACAAAAGTCATCTAGAATGAAGAGGTCTTCAGAGGCTATTCCCAGAACATTCAAGGAATCATTTCGTTTGTCATTAAAATATTTATACACATTGTATTGTAATCATAATCGTTAGAGCCATTTTTAAGAAAATCAAAATTCCATGTCAAGGGTATTTGGTAGTAGGGGAATGTTGTTGAAAATCTTTGTCTCTCATCCTTGGAGGATACCTAATTTAAATACCAAATTTGGCATTGAACCGCTTTTTCGTTTTTGAGATATGCTGTCCACACATGGGCCTTTTTCTAAAAATGCTTTTTTCGGACTCAGGGGACTTCAAGGCATATTTCCGGTGAAATCTCGGTATCAAATTTTTGGGTGCAATACAATGGCTTCTTATCTACTATGTATATTGCCTTAAGGGTTTAGAATTCATATAGTTTTATTATGAAACAAAATAGTGGGTCAGTTGACTAAAAATCAGTAAACTCTTATAAGTAATTACTTGACAAGGAAAGTTAAGACTGATCAGTAAAAGTAGTTACTGATTTTTAATTGAATAACAGTTTACTTTTACTGATATGTAATGCCTTGGAAAATATTCAGTATAAACTGAATAAACAAATGAATAGCTGGATAGGAGGCCTTGCCATGGAGGAGCATATAGCAGTATGTACATGAGTACAGTCAAGTGCATCAATAGATGAAGGAAATCTAAAGGGAGGATACTATTTTTCTTTCGTTTCTTGAATTTAAAATTTGAGATTGGAAATTTTATCCAGTCACCTGCCTTTGCTTCCATTCTGTTTGCCATGAAATCTATGATCTTGCACACAAAAATCTCCTGCAACTGGGTCAACTAAAAGGGTAAAAAAGTCTCATTTTCTGATGTGAACTTACTGCTCCACCCCTTTCTTCATCCATACCATCGAGAAAACATTTTATAAAAAGTTTACACTTTCACTTTCAAACCCTAGAAACCTTTTTAAATAACTGGGACTGATATCCCTTCATATAGTAGCTCTTTTCCTGTGTATGGGTGAAGATGCTGCCATAGTTATTTGCAGCTACTTTTACAAGCAAACTTAAAACTATTTCAGCAAATACTTAACTCAACAAAGTAATCACTAGATGTTATTCAAACAAATTTGAAGTATTTGTTGCAAAAACTAGTAATTACTGAACAAGTGAAAGTAATAACTTATCAGTAATCAATAAAGCCTGAACTGTAAATAATTACTTATGGTTTATTCAATTTGTTATTAGTATTGACTTAAAATAATGTAAGTAAAAGAGTTCACTGACTTTTATTCAACTGACCCATTGTCTAATTTTGGTTACACTTCACGTATGCATCACTTAAATAAAGAAGACGTAGCAAAACGTTATCGTACTAAAAAGTATAGGTTTTAGATCATGAATAACGAGTGACACAAACGAAAGTACAACACCGCCCTACTGACATTCCTCCCCTGTTTTCACTTTCAGTGTTTTCCGGGCCCACACCCCTGTCGAGTTTCAAACCCACGCACATTCGTGTCGAAACAAGAGGCGTCAGTGAATGTTGTGCCGTAGAATTTCTAAAAATATGTCGCTATGACGTTTTGGATGAGGCAGCAGCGATAAGGATGTGTGTTGCTGCAGGAGGTCCAGAGGTGACGTAGTTTGGGACGCGGTTATCAGCTTCTTATAGATCTGATCATTTAATTTAATTGTTTTTACATTCTCTACACGTACTATGTACATAGTGTATAGAGTAGGTATTGCATTCCACCCAAAGATTCGATACCGAGATTTTACCGGAAATACATGCGTTAGGGTCCCTAAAAATTCTGATTTGTTACACTCACATGGCTTTCTCTACAAACTTCTTACAAAAGATTCTTCTTCTTTCTACACAATCGAGATAAAATTTAACAGAATGTTCTTATTACTTAGTTCCTTACAAGTAGAAAGGAACTAAGAGAATCACTAGGCTAAGCTGATAGTCAAATGTTTAAAAACTATCATTATGCAATTATCATTGCTTCTTTGCTTGGCCAGGAATAGAACAAAATAAAAACGGACACTTCCTGTCTGAGAAAAGTATAAGTACTTCATAATTGGAACCAATAACAAGGAATATCTCGGAAACGGTTACATCCCAACAAAAACATAGAGGACATAAAGTGTGTGTTTCGAAGAGACATACATTTTTTGTATAGTATGTTTTTGTCTATATCTTGCGGTTTACGAGTTAGGCAAAATTCAGTTAGAATAAAGAGGTCTTTACAGGCTATTCCCAGAAAATTCAAGATATACATTTTATTTGCAATATAAACATATTTAATATATAGTATTTTAATCAAAATTGTTAAGAACCATTTTTTAGAAAGTTAAAAATTTCGAAAAATTTTCCATTAAATGGGTAGTAGGTAATTCTTGAAAATCTTCGTGTCGCATCCTTGGAAGATAACAAACTTATGGTATTCAACGGTCTTTTCGTTTTTGAGCTATGCTGTCTACAGACACACACACGGACCTTTTTCTGAAAATGTTTTTTTTTGGATTCAGTCAGATCCAAAACATCTATTTCCGGTGAAATTTTGGTATCGAATTTTTGGGTAGAATGCAATACCTTTTCTATACATTATGTACATAGTACGTGTAGAAAAAGTAAAAATAAGAAAGAATAAATGATGAGTAAAGAAAATCATGTGAATGTAACACACATGTTTGTGGCTCTTTTATAACTTAGAGGCTACACTTCTGTGAGATATTCGAACAGTGAGCATTGTTGAAAACTTTTGCTGAGCAAAACATCAGCAACCCTTAAAGAAATAAGCTTGACAGATTGAACCCCGAGAGAAAAACCCTTCAGCTGCGGAAAATAGTTGTTGCTGAGTAAGATGACCTGATATCTTGAGAATCCTGAGATAAAAAGGAAAACTGTTAAAAAGGACGAGAGACTTAAAGTAAGAGCGGGGGAGTGATGTGGAAACAAGTGAGTGTATCGACAAAATGCGGCATCGCTTTGACCACGTATTCCGGGTTTTTATTCCTTTTTTTCTCTCCTCTTCCATTTTCCCCTTGTAAATTTTCAAAGGTGGAATTTCACAGAATTCCCGTTGTATGCATGCCTACGATATTCTTTGTGCTTTTAGATATTTCTTCGTGAGTCTTAGCACATTCTTGTTCTTCGTCTTCATAGTTTTGTTCCAAATATAGATATATAGTACAACACATGGATATAGAAAGAAAGAATAAAATATCTTTCTCTACATCTTTGCAACAAATTATTGCTAGAGAGCTTACGCTTCTATTTACTTCATGCAAAAGTTTTTTTAAAGCTGAAACCAACAAGGAATATCTCAAAAACGATCAAATCCACGAAAAAATATATATAACATAAATTGTGGGTTTTATTGTGATCTACGTTTCTTGTATAGTAAGTTTTCCTCTCTCTCTCTTACGGTTTACCAACTATGAAAAATTCAGTAAAACTCATTCAGAATAAAGAAGTCTTGTGAGGCTATTTCCAGAAAATTCAAGATATACAATTTATTTGCCAAGTAAATATCTTAAATATAAGAGATTTTAATCAAAATCGTTAGAGCCATTTTTAAGAAAATAAAAATTTTTGAAATTTTTTCCCTGTAGAGGTTAGTTGGGAGTGGGGGTTTTTTCTTGAAAATCTTCGTGCCGCATCCTTGAAAGATACCAAACTTAAATACCAAGTTTGCTTTTAAACGGTGTTTTCGTTTTTGAGCTATGCTGCCCCCCCCCACACACACACACAAAGGCACAGGCACACGGAAATTTTTCTAAAAATTCTTTTTTTGGATTCCGAGTGTCTCAAAACATATATTTCCGGTGAAATGTCGGCATCGACTTTTTGGGTGCATTACACTACCTTCTCTAAATGCTATGTACATAGTACGTATAGAGAAAGTAGAAAGAAGAAATATATATAGATAAATGATAAAAACAGTGAAATTTAAAAGGTGAACAACACATATATACAATGCATTTATTTATAAAATAAAATAAACATATTATAAATAATACTGTAAATAAAGTACTACATAACATTTAAACATTAATTTTATATACTATATTGTAAGATGAATTAGTTATAAATAAAATTATATTAATATATGTAAAATGATCTATCTGATTATTATTATATTAGCACTTTAATATACGTAGTTATAGTAATTTTATGAAAATATTAATATAAGGTAAAAACAATACTATAAAACTTGGATTTTTGTTTAGCTTTTGAGGTCCAGTAATTTCTAATTGTTTTAAGTTTATTTTGGTCACTAGTTGTAGTTTATTCATGGTAGCATAATTGTATCAAATATTGTAGATAAAACAGTTTGATGTGCTCAATTCACACGGCTTTCTCTACATCTCAATAAATGTAACAAATTATTCATAAAAAGGCCTTTTCTTTTAACTGATTCCTTCTATTGAGATAAACATTAGTAGAAATGATCTTATTACTTGTTACCTTGTAAGTAGAAGGGAAATAAGGGAATACACTAGACTAAAGCGATAGTCAAATGTTTTAAAAACTATTTGGCATGTGGTTGAATTCCGTTTCTTTACATGGCCAGGAGTTACTAATTCGCGTTTAAGTATAGCATTTAATACTCTTTTATCTGACCATCATGCAATTTTATTTTAATCTTGGCAAAATCACAAAAAGTGATAATTCTAAACTTTATTTGTTAAAATAAGAACTAAAGCTTTCCTGGCGACGTGTTAATTCAAAATCTTCTCGGGCTTCTAGCCAGGTAAAAACTTGGCTTGACACCAACGTTTCGAAGAAGTGCATCTTCCTCGTCTTCAGGGTGAACTGAAGACGAGGAAGATGCACTTCTTCGAAACGTTGGTGTCAAGCCAAGTTTTTACCTGGCTAGAAGCCCGAGAAGATTTTGAATTTATTTGTTAAGTTGGGTGTTTAAACTTTGGTTTCATTGTTTGTGTTCCATTGCCTCTTATTTGCTATGAAAAATAGTCATAAATACAAACTATGTTCCGAAATCCATTTTCATCACTCCAGAAATAGTTCCAATATTTACATAAATAGATGTAAATATAGCAATATACAAAATTCCTTTGAAATAATATCATTAAATCTATTTAACAAACTCAGTAACAGCACCAAAGCTATCTCCATTGAATCTTTTAAGAGGTCAGTGAAGCGCACTTGATTTTAAATCCATTTTATTGTCTGGATGAATTTTATAATACTGCCAATTGTTTTTTATCTTATTTGTACTTGACTTGCTACACAATATACTTTGTTCTGGCAAATAAACTTATCTATCTGTCTATCTATCTTAAAACTGAAATCAATAACAAGGAACATCTCGAAAACGGCCAATTCCACAAAAAAATGTATATTACATGCATTGTGTGTTTGAGCGAGATCTACATTTTTTGTATAGTCAGTTTTTGTCTCTCTCTCTCTCTTACGGTTTACCAGATATGCAAAATTCAATAAAAATTATCCAAAATAAAGAGGTTTTCAGAGGCTATTCTCAGAAAATTCAAAATATATATTTTTTGTCATAAAAATATCTTAAACATAGAGTATTTTGATCAAAATCGTTAGAGCTAATGTTGAGAAAATCAAAATTTTCGAAAATTTTTCCATATAAAGGGTAGTTTGTGGTGGGGGTATTTTCTTGAAAATGTTCGTTTCGCATCCTTGGAAGATACAAAACTTAAATAACAAGTTTGGTATTTTATCAACTTCATTATAGGAGAGGTGACGTGGTCCTTTTTTTTGGGACCATCGAACTTGATTGAAATCAAGGCTACTCAACGAGGCTACTCAATTTTCATCATCAGTATCATCATCATCCGTGAAGTTGGTGCTCTTAATATATTGCCCTGAAACATTAATTTTAAAGGCTCGTAGCGACGTTGCGTAAAAAGATAAAACGATTTAATAGCAGCTGGTCGATTAAAATACATGTGCAGGTTAACCAAGCTTGTTGTACTCAAGGAAAGCTTGTCCGTAGACATGAGTGGTTGTGGGTGTAACTAAAACAGGTTTCTCATGCGACACAGTTGGAACTGTTCTTAATAATTATTTAGGTCTTCATAAAGGTAGTTGCATGCCAAGAATGTTAATTCCGGAACAAAAGCGTGCCGGAGTGCTTTGCTCTTGAAGCCAATTTGGCTACGTTCAGAACACTGCTACAATGCTTTCATGGTCAGCTTGAGACAACAAAACGAAAAGACCTGCATATTGTTCGTCCGCATGAAAATAACTTAAACATATTTCTTAAAAAGCTTATGTGTTCCATTCGCATGACTTTCTCTACATATCTATAATAACTTATTGTTAAAAAACTTATTCTTCTATTTACTTCATGTAAATCACGAAAAAAATTAGCAACAAGGGTCTTATTACTTGCTTCCTTGTAAGTAGAAGAAAATAAGGAAGTACCATAGGTTAAAGTATTAATCAAAAGCTGGTTGCTATGTGACTGAAGTACCTTTGTTTGTATGGACAGGAGTAGGCAAATTCCCGTATGAGAAAAGTATAAGTACGAATTTTAACTGAAACTAATAACAAGGAATATCTCAAAAACAGTCAACTCTATTAAAAAACCTGATGTGTTATATTCACATGTTTTCTCTACATATCTGCAACAAATTATTGTAAGAAAACTTATGCTTTTATTTATTTCATACTAATCGAGAAAAAATTAGCAGAAATAGTGTTATTACTTGCTTCCTTGTAAGTAGAAGCGAAATAAGGAAGTACCATAGGTTAAAGTGACAGTCAAAAGCTGGTTGCTATGTGACAGAGGTTCCTTTGTTTGTATGGACAGGAGTTGACAAATTCCTGTATGAGAAAAGTATAAGTTTTTCAAAGCTGAAACCAAAAACAAGAAATATCTAAAAAACGACCAACTCCACGAAAAAATGTATAAATCATAAATTGTGTGTTTTAATGTACTCTACATTTTTTGTATGGGAAGTTTTTGTCTATCTCTTACGGTTTACCAGTTATACAAAATTCTGTAAAATTCATCCAGAATAAAGTAGTCTTCAGGGGCTATTTCCAGAAAATCCAAGATACACATTTTATTTGTCCGGTAAATATATTCAATATACGTTATTTTAATCAAAATCGTTAAGCCATTTTTGAAAAAATAAACATTTTCGAAAAGTTCCACGTAAAGGGATTTTTCTCAAAATTTTCCTGTCGCATCGTTGGAAGATACCAAACTTAAATACATGTTTGGTATTTAATGGTGTATTGGTTTTTGAGATATGCAGTCTACAGACACACACACGCACACACGGACCTTTTTCTAAAAATGCTCTTTTTTTGTGGATACAGGGGACCCTAAGAGATCTATTTCGGGTGAAATCTCGGTATCGAATTTTTGGTTGGAATGCAGTATTTACTCTATACACTGTATGCTTAGTACGTGTAGAGAAAGTAAAAAGTTTGATGGGTTTCTTTCATATAATTTTCTCTACCAATTCTGCGAGAAACTGTTCTTCCATGTATTTCATGCCATCGATATAAACATTAGCTGAACTGAATTTTTGACACATTCTCTTGCGGTTCAAAGACAATAGGTAATAAAGTATCAAATCTTTATGAGCTGTATTGCTCTGTGATGGCATTGTAAATCCTTCTCTTGGCATGACCAGGAGTTAAAGACGAATAATGACATCCTATTTGGGAAAAGTATAATAGAACATGAAAACCAATAACACGGAACATCTAGAAATTGTTAACTCGACAAGAAAAATCAAGAAGTTACACAAATTGCGTGTTTCGTAGATATCTACAGTTCCTTGCAGTAACATTTTTTCTATCTCTTACTTAGTTATGCAAAAGACATTCAAATGAAGAGGACTTCAGAGGTTATTTCTAAGAAATTCAAGATATACGAGCACATTTGTTATGCAATTATGCAAAACATTCGATTTTAATCAAAATAGTTACAGCCATTTTTAGGAAACTAAAAAAAAAATCGAAATTGTTCTGAAAAAATCTCCCTGTTGTATTCTTGGAGGATAGTAAACTTGAATTTCAACTGTACGCATGACGACCACGCCGCAAAGGTCCTCCATTAGTAAGCTCCTTGAAAAGATGGAACAGGAAGGTGATTACGCAGCTAAGCACCATGCCCAGCATCACAACGACTACATGGACAGTCAACAATTCCCATATCCACATTCCACCAAAACTCAACACAAACAGCAATGTTGGACAGGCAGGCGACTACTCAACTTAGGTCATCTTTCAGCATGTTACCCTAACAGATGGTACAGGAAGGTGACAACACATTTAAGGTCATCCTTCAGCAAGTTCCTTAAACAAATGGTTCAGGAAGGCGACTATACAACTAACATCAACCTCCAGCCTGCTCCTCAAGAAGATGGTACAGGAAGGTGACTATTCAACTAAGGTCATCGTTCAGCAAATTCCTCAAGAAGATGATACAGGAAGGTGAAAACACAACTAAGCTCATTCTTAAACAAGTTCCTTAAGCAGATGGTTCAGGAAGGCGACTATACAACTAAACTCATTCTTAAACAAGTTCCTTAAGCAGATGGTTCAAGAAGGCGACTATACAACTAAGGTCATCGTTCAGCGAGTTCCTCAAGAATATGGTACAGGAAGGCGACTACACAACTAAGGTCATCCTTCAGCAAATTCCTCAAGAAGATGATGCAGTAAGACTATATAACTAGGGTCATCGTAAAGCAAGTTCCTTAATTAAATGGGACAGGAACACGAAAGCCCGCCTCGGTAGTGTGAGGGTAACATGTCTGCTTTCCATTCATGAGGTCGCAAGTTCCAATCTCGCTTAGGGTGAGGTACCCACATAAGGTTTTTATCAGGGTTTTCCGTTATCCTAAGAAGTCAAATATCGAGTAACTTCAAGCTCCATGGGCCTCAAGATCATTTGAACATCATTTTACCCTTTTCATTCTTCGCTCATTATAACCAATCAGGTTAAAGGACGTTAAGCTTAAAAAAATGGAATTCGATTACACATCTAAGGGACCTTCACCAAGTTCCTCAAGTGAATACTACAGGAAGGTGACTACGTAACCAAGGCCAACTGTCTGACATTCACTGAATGAATCAACAAATCCACAGGAACCGAAGCCATTACAATTAGTAGTAGTAGTAGTAGTAGTAGTAGTAGTAATAATAATAATAATTATAATAATAATGCAATGCTATGCCGGAAAGTTGTCGCGGTAGCTCAGTTTAGAGCAACCGGCTAGACGCCGGGAGATCCGTAGTTCAAATCCCGGCTATGGCATTGAATTTTTCATTCTGAATCTACTTGTCCAATAATAAAAAATCTGATGTGTACCATTCACATGACTTTCTCTATATCCCTGCAACAAATTATTCTTAAAAAGCTTATACTTCTATTTACTTTATGCTAATCAGAAAAAATTAGCAGAAATAGTCTTATTACTCGCTTCCTAAGTAGAACCGACATAAGGGACAACCGTAGGTTAAAGTGATAGTCAAAAGCTGGTTGCTATGTCAATGAAGTTCCTTTGTTTATATGGATAGGAGTTGACAAGTTCCTGTATGAGAAAAATATACGTTTTTCATAACAGAAACCAAAGATAAGGAATGTCTCAAAAACGACGAACTCCGCGAAAAAATGTATATAGCATAAATTGTATGTTTTAATGTGCTCTACATTTTTTGTGTGCAGTAGGTTTTTGTCCATCTCTTACGGTTTAGCAGTTATTCAAAATTCAGTAAAATTCATCCAGAATAAACTACTCCTCAGAGGCTATTTCCAGAAAATTCAAGATATACATTTTATTTGTCAGGTAAATATCTTTAATATACGAAATTTTAATCAAAATCGTTAGAGCCATTTTTGAGTAAATCAAAAATTTCGAAAAAAGTTCCATGTAAAGGGTAATTGAGGTGGAGGGACTTTTCTAAAAGTCTTCGTGTCGCATTCCTGGAAGATACTAAACTTAAATACCAAGTTTGGTATTTTACCAACTTTTCCTTTTTCAGTTATGGTGTTCACAGACACAGGGACCTTTTTGTGAAAATGGATATCGGGGACCCTAAAACATATATTTCCGGTGATATCTCGGTATCGAATTTTTGGGTGGAGTGCAATACCTTCTCTATACACTATGACATAGTGCGTATAGAGAAAGTAAAAATTGCATCGCGTGGAACATTTGAGTATGGAAAAGTGTTGTAAAACTGTTTCTGAGAAAATAAGATTTAAAGTTGGGAGTGCCTATTAAAAAGCATGCAACTAACCATTTATAGCTTCAGCTAATTGTTAGTCAAAATACGCCAAATGCGAAAAATGATATATTTTCTTAAATTTTTAGAGTTCATATCATTTCATTATGAAAGAAAATAATTTTTTAATTTTTCACTTTTTTTGGTGAAATTTCACAGATGTATCACCTTAAGACCCTCATAGCGAAAAAATAAAAGGGAGTTTGATCTCTCGTTTTACACCACTACCGCGAGAATGTTTGGTTTCCAGGGTAGGTAACTTTTTGCAGCGAGGGTGTGGGGTGTGTTTGTTTTACACGGATATGTTTGCACGCCTGTTGCAAATCCCCCAAGCCAGTTTTTGCACAGCTCTCACGGATGGGTAAATACAATTAGGTTAGTTGTGGTGTGATTAGCCGTGGGAAAGAAGCAAACCTTTTACTTGCGTGCTATACGATAATCCTAGGTTACACACATCTATGTCCTTGGCCAACACAACTTCTGAGTAGGTCAGAGGAAACGAGAATCCGAGACCTCGACCACAAAAATTCGGTGATATTCTCAACGTCACATGACTCAAGTGCTACGTGTCGTCAGTTTGGATTCCAACCAGAAAACAACGGAATCCAAGGAGGGGAGAAAACAAATGAAATAACTTGTTGAAATACGTGAAAGAGAAAATAGGTGCAGAAAAATAAACAGGCATAAACCTCAAGTTAGAGAGGGAAAGAAAGAGAAAAACTGTTGTGCTCCATTTACATAATTTTCTCTACAAATTATTATTAAAAAAAAACTTTATCTACAGCGTGGTAATCAGGATAAACACTAGGCTAAACCGATACTCAAATCGTTTAAAAATCCGACTATGTGAAACAACTAGAATTCGGTTTTCACTTTGCACGATTAGGAGTAAAACAAAAGAGAAATGGAGCGAAAAATAACTGCTCATTTGAGAACATTTTAAAATTAAAATAAATAACAAGAAATATCTCGGAAACGATTACCCACACTAAAATGTATATTACTTAAATTGCGCGATTTAATGAGATCTAAATTTTTTGTGTAATAACTTTTTTTTTATAAGAGTTTACGACTTGTAGGAAAGTCGTCCAGCATGAAGAGGTCTTCAGAGGCTGTACCCAGAAAATTCAAGATATGCATTTCGTATGTCATGAAGATATGTTAAATACATGGCATTTAATCAAAGTCATTAGAGCCATTTTTGAGAAAATCAAAATTTTCAAAAATGTTCCATGTAAAGGGTAGTTGGGGGTGAGGATATTTTCATAAAAATCTTTGTGTCGCATCTTTAGAAGATACTGAAATTAAATACTAAGTTTGGTTCCTATTTAACTGAGTTTTTGTTTTTGAACTATGCTGTTACACGCACATTCACACACACACACACACACACACATGGACATGCTTCTAAAAATGTTTTTTTATGGATTCAGCGGGCCTCAAAATATTGGCATATTTTCAGTGAAATCTCGGTGTCGTTTGAGAAAAATTGCATAGTTTACAACTGAAACCAATAACAAGGAATACCTCGGAAACGGTAAAATCTAACAAAGTATATGGCACAAATGATGTGTTTTAACGAGTTCTGTATTTTTTGTGTAGTACATTTTTGTCCATCTCTTACGGTTTAATGGATATGCAAAATTCAGCAAAAAAGTAAATTTTGAAGAAAAGAAAAAAAGAAGTGTATTTTTAAGATATACTTACTGTTTGATGAGTCGGACAGTTTTTTCAAAAACATTTCAGAATACAGAATAAGAATAGGATACGGACGGACAGGATTTGGCACCGAACCTTATGTTGGGTATTGTACCTGTGCTCCGAGAGGGAGGAGCGATGGCACTGCAATAACAGTCCCATGAATTCCAGATAGAAGCACCCCGACAGACATACCGGTGACCCGCTCCACCAGTGGTAACATGCCGCAGAAGCCGGATGACGGAGATTCACATGAACATCCTTTTTCCCTGCCACGCCGCACGTAGCACCATCGTCGACACTTTCTACTCTGAAAGAAATCAACGGGATGGAGAATGACTGAAATGTCAATTGAAGTGACGTAGAGGGATAGGGCATTTGGGGGATGAAAGAAACTTACTCAGCATTCGCCTGGAAACACCTAAAACCAAGGGGTCAGGGTTCGAACCCGCGACCTCTCGAATGCGGGCTACAGACGAAACCGCCTAAGTCATCCCCTTTTGGTAGCTGTAGTAGAAACACACAATAGTGTTTCATTTGTAAACGTTTTTAGCCAAACACTTCAAGTTCGAATCGGTCGGGGCGAGATATATGTAGGAGCTTCTCTTATCCTGGGAAATTTAAGCTCTATGGACCCTGAGCTCATGTGAGTATAATTTCATCCATTTTATTCATTCATTGAGCGATATAAATTACCAGATTAACAGGGGTTAAACTTCGTTTCGTAATCGGCTTAACCTCCCCGTATTTGTAGGGAGATTCCCCCCTAGGACTTACAAACCGATGCCTATGGGTCAGAAGCATGTTGGGGAGAACAGAATGGAGAACCTGTTACGAAGGGTCGGCCCGTAGCCAGGCGTGAGCATGAGGAAGTGGATTATATGAAATGTAGGTGAAATTGATGATAGGAAAGGTGATGATGGAGCGATTGGTGGAATGAGTGGCGGGGGAAACCGGAGTACTCGGAGAAAACCCAACCATACGCCGCTTTGTCCACCACAAATTGCACATGCGGGCGCTCGAGATCGAACCCGGGCCGCCTAGATGGGAGGCAAGCGGTTTAACAAAAAATATGCCATAATACTTTTAATTGTTTTCTCACAGGACAGGAGTTGAATAGGTAGTCAGACTGAAACATTTAATGTCATAGCCGGGATTTAAAGTACGGACCTCCCGTTCTCTAGCCGGTTTCTCTACCACTGAGCTATCAACGCAACATGCCGGCATATCATTGAATTTCTCAACTGATCCGCAAGTTTCCCGGTCTAAAATTATTTTGAGATGACAACCCCAATGGCGGCTTACAATGTTGTAAGTACTTTAAGTCCCGGAGTTGATAGTATAGCCAACCATTATAAACAATTGTGATAATCAACTGTGCATTGAATTTTTCAGTCTGATTTTACCTATCCATGTTAATCATAGGGATATTCCTATAATTATGGTGGTTAACATTCATCCAATATGATTTCACCACTACGCCGTTTGGAGGTTAAGCTTAAAGAACAATTTTTCCTGGATATTGTAATGTGGATTGAAGATTCACTTCTTATTTTATTAAGTGTACTTATATAAGTGATACATGTGAAGTTGTAATGAGTAGAAACAGCTGTAACACTGGGTTTTTACTAGAAAACCGCAAGAAGGGAGAGGTAGCAGAGAAGTAAAAAGTAACCTCCAACCTTGACCTTGTAAACACTGCCTTAAAATAAAAACTAATTAGAGCTGCAAATTTCCTTACTTATTTCCAGCAAGAAGTAAAGAAAAGTCGCAGGCAATCTCGCAAGATAGAGCTCCGAAATCATATTAAGTTGTAAGCAAAGCTATTCCGCTGCCGGCAGTTGTTAATTTAGCAGCGCCATGTACCAGGCTTGCCAACATCGCCAAGGCAACACTGACATTAGTGCATGTGGCTTCCGTCCAGAGGTCGCCGTCTCCACTCTGCTGTCACAAACGAGCCCTAATTTTGAAATAATCTATTCGATAATCACTTATCGAACGCGTTCAGAAAGCGTATCCATTGAGGACGCGACGAGCGGAGGAGGCTTTCATTTTCTCTTCGCAACACCAACAAGGCAACATATGCCAAAAATGACGTATTAATGCATTTTGTGCACCATCAATCATCCTGAATGTTAAAGTTGTTTTTTCTCATAGCTATGCCAAAACATTTAAAATAGAATTAGCAGTATTATTCGGTTCTAATCGCCGTCTGTCATACGTAATAATGTGTTTGATGTCAGCCAACCAAAGCCGTGGTTCATTGAAAATGTATCGACATTTCTGCATTCCATAGAAAAGCTATAAATTAGTTCGTTTTTTTTTTTTATTTTCTCTAGTAGGTAGAGAAGACAAGGTATTCCACCAAACATTTGCGATATCGAGATTTCACCGATAATATATGCTTTGAGGCAACCTAATTAAAAAAGAATGTATACAAAAAGCTATGTATGAGTCTGTGAGTATCATAACTCAAAAAGGAAAGTCCGGATGAATACCAAACTGAATAGCTTCCAAAGATTAAAGATATGACCGCCCCAAAATTACCTTTTACATCAAAAATGTTTCGAAACTTTGATTTGGTTAAAACTGGCTCTGAAGATTTTGATTAAATATCACAAATTACAATATTTATTTGACAGATAATATATCTTGAATTTTCTGGGAACAATTTATGAAGTTTTCTGCGTTGCAAAAGAATGTGGTTTAATTTTTTATAACCGGTAAATATAAGAGGACAAGAACTTAACTACACAAAAACTATACATCTCTTTAAAATTCTATATTTATTTCCAATAGGTTCTTTTCTGTGTCCTCAGTTAATTCTGAAATATCGGATATTATACTTTCTCTGAAACTAGTTTTGCATTCACCATTTGTAATATTTAAGTTAATTTACAGCTTCAGTGGAATTAATAATAATATTGACATGTAAAACCACAAAAAAAAAAAAAAAAAGCAGTAGGTGCCGGTTTGAAAAAGGGGCGTGGCACTTTTACACTACTAAGGTATTTATATCTTTAAATGAACTAAAAAAAATATAGTCTAGAAGCATGTTCTGCAATGTCTAAACTATGGAATAAAAGAGGTACAAAAAGTGTAACAAGTGTGCTGCAACATACATACTTGTTTCAAATAAGTGTTCCTGTATCATTAGCCATTTCCGAGATATTCGTTATTATTGATTTTAATTGTTCAATACTTTGTAGTTTTAAAAGTGTTTATTTTAACTTTGCAATGTCATGGAAAGAGTAGGAATGGAATTTAAAGTTCCCGCTTTTAAACAACTGTCAATTTGGTTTCCTCTACCCCCCCCCCCCCTTTATCTACAGCGAAATGTATAGTAACACTATTTCCGTTTCGATTAGCATGAAATGTTTAGAAAAATAAGCTTTAGTTATACAAATAAACGATAGTGGGTAGAGAATATAATGTGAATGCAACACATCCAAATTACTGGTGTACTCAGCATTCGAAATCTTGTTTACAGATATTTGTGGTGGAGGTAAACTCAACTTTTCGTGTATCATAGGCAAGAAAACATTAGAGACGGTAAAGCTAGGGAGATATAAAAATAGCATGGTTCTGAAATGGGTCAATAAAAAGCTGCAGGTGTGGTTTTAAAATGGTGTGTCATGAACAGAGATTTCGGACAAGGTCAGGGTCTGCGACGGGCGAAGTAGTGACACAGTCAGTTAGAGGTCAGCTCGATAACAGCTGCATAGCGGAGGGCGCAGGTTCGGTCCCTATTTGGGTCGATCCTCCTGATATAGCTTTCGGGATTTTTCCGTCGCTCCACACAGCAAGAATGTAAAGCATTTGGACAAAAACAATCGGATGTGTTCAATTCATAAATTGTTGTTAAAAAGCTTTTCTTCTATTCACTTCATACCAATCGAGATAAACATTAGCAGAAACGGTCTTATTACTTAGTTCTTTATAAGTAGAAGGGAAATAAGGGAATATACAGGCTAAACCGACAGTCAGATGTTTTAAAATGCGGTTGCTATGGGATTGAAATCCGATTCTTTGCTTGGCCAAGCGTTGTCAAGTTCCCGTACGAGGAAAGTAAGTAGTTAAAAACTGAAACAAATAACGAGGAATATCTCTAAAACGGTCAACTCCAGAAGAAAAATTCATATGATATAAACTGTGTGTTTTAAGAAGCTCTACATTTTTGTTGAGCAAGTTTTGGGCTATCTGTTACAGTTTTCCAGTTTTACACAATTCCGCAAAATTCATCCAGAATAAAGATGTCTTCAGAGGCTATTCCCAGGAAATTAAAGATATACATTTTATTTGTAATGTAAATATCCTAAATATACGATAGTTTAAACAAAATCGTTAGATATTTTAAGGACAACAACAATTTTCGAAATTTTTTCCATGTAAAGGGTGGTTGGGGCTGGGGGCTTTTCTTGAAAATCTTCGTGTCGCTTTCTTGGGAGATACTGAACTTGAATACAATTTTGGTATTTAACGCACTTTTCCTTTTTGAGCTATGCTGGTCACACACACACACACACTCACATACGCGGACCTTTTTCTAAAATGATTTTTTTGCATTCAGTGGGACCCGAAACATGTATTTCTCGGTATCGAATTTTTCGGTGAAATACAATACCTTCTTTATACACTGTGGAGATAGAGCGTGTGCTTTATTATACACGTTTTTAATAAATAGGGCAATTGGGTAACCATAAGCCATATCTAACTTGAAATGTTTTCGTCTTAAAACTGTAAGCGAAAGTAATTATGAACATTTCTTGCTCCTTGTTTCACACTCTAAGCGTTGTTACATAATATTACTTCTAAAAGAATTAGAGAATGCAGCAATGCAGTTTCTAAAATGTACATAATCACGCGTTTGCGCACATATGCACAACTTTGTAATTAAATTTTAAAATATCCCATTAGTAATGCATATAGATAAATGAGCTAATATATTAATAACGTTTAAGAAGTAAAATATCGTTCAATTCTTCCGTGAAACTTATAGAATTATAGATTTTAAATAATTGAATTCACATTTTGTCATTTTTACTTTCTCTAGCCCCATATGTACTATGTACATAGGGATAGAGAAGTATTGTATTCCACCCAAAAATTCGATACCGAGATTTTACCGGAAATACATGTTTTAGGACCCCCTGTATGCAAAAAAAGCATAGGTGTCAAGCCAAGTTTTTACCTGGCTAGAAGCCCGAGAAGATTTTGAATTACTTATACTTTTCTCAGACGGCAGTGTCCGTTTTTCTTTTGTTCTACTCCTGGCCAAGAAAAGAAGCGATTTGTAATGATAATCGCATAACGACAGCTTTTAAAACATTTGACTATTGGTTTAGGCTAGTGTATTCCCTTATTTTATTCCTACTTATACGGAACTAAATAATAAGAACATTGTGCTAATGAGTACCACAATTAGCAAGGCGCAGAAAGAAGAAGAATCTTATGTATGAAGTTTGTGGAACAGCTAGAGAAAGTCACGTGAGTGTAACACATCAGATTTTTCTTGTACAGTTGACCGTTTTCGAGATATTCATTATTATTGGTTTCATTTTTAAGTCACTTAACTTTTCTCAAAGGGGACCATGCAAAGCGAACCGAACCTCAATTGTTTCACATAACGACCAGTTTTTAAAGGTTTTGAGTATCGCTTTCGCCTAGGGTATTCCCTTGTTTCCCTTCTGCTTATAAAGAAGCAAGTAATACGACTATTTCTGTTAATGTTTATCTAGATTGGCATGATATAGATGGAATAATAATATTTTGTAAGAATAGTTTGTATACAGAAAAAGTGTTTTGAATGGAACAGATTTTTCCCCTAGGATTTCCCTTATTATGAGAAGACTAAGTAGATTTTAACTCCTAGGACTCCGGGCTCATTTGAGCATAATTTTGTCGATTTTATTCATCGTTCGATATGATTTACCAGGTCAAAGGATCTTAAAACTGTACATAAAAATCCTTTGCGTCAGTTTATAAGAAACAGAACAGCCACGTAGTCATTTCATTTTGCTGAATTTTGCATAACTAGTAAACAGTAAGAGAAAGACAAAAATTTACCCCACAAAAAATGTAGGTCTCGTTAAAACACACAATTTATGTCTAATATTCTTTTTTGTAGAACTGACCGGTTCTGAAGTATACCTTGTTAGAGGGGTCAACTTTAAAATACTTATACTTTTCTCATACGGGAATCTGTCAATTCCTAGTCAAACAAATAAAGGAATTTCAGTCAAATAGCAACCGGGATTTAAAATATTTAATTACCGTTTTAGCCTAGTATATTCCTTTACTTTCCTTCTACTGACAAAAAAAGCAAGTAAAAAGACGTTTCTGTAATTTTATTTCGATTAGCATGAAGCAGATGTAACAATTTTTAAATAATAATTTATTACGAGATGTGGAGAAAGTAATGTAAATGTAACACTTGATATTTTCTGGATATACAGTTGATATTCAAAGCGTAGCATAAATAAAAGAAAAGCAGCGAATATTTCAGAAGTAGTTGATGTTACAAAAATCCTCATTTAACGTAGCTGTCTGTATGTTTTAGCCAGGTCCAACTTTTGCTGTAGTTAGCGCTTGTGTCTCTCTTATGGTTTCCCAGTTGTGTAACGTTCAGTAAGACTCGAGAAGCCTTCACGGGCTATGCCACACAATTTTCTTCTTAAACATGTGGTTTTCATAATATTCGTTACAGAGATTTTACTGGAAATACACGTTTTAGGGTTACTGTATCGGTAAAAACACATTTTAAGAAAGATCCGCGCACACGCGCGCTCATGTGTGTGTCTGTGAAAACAACTAAAAAACGAAGGCTCAGGTACCAAACTTGGTATTTAAGTTTGCTATCTCCCAAGTATACGACACTAAGATTTTCAAGAAAATCCCCCCCACCCCCAACTGTCCTTTACATGGAACATTTTGCGAAAATTTTGATTTTCGCAAAAATGGCTCTAATGATTTTGATCAAAATCTCTTATATTTAAGATATCCATGTGACAAATAAAATATATATCTTCAATTTTCATAACTGGTAAACCGTAAGAAACAAAAACTTATCACACAAAAAAATAGAGCCTGTTAAAGTACACAATTTATGTTATATACATTTATTTTGTGGATTTGACAGTTTTTGGGATATTCCTTGTTATTTGAGCTTTAAAATACTTATATTTTTCTCAACCGGGAGTTTATCAACTCCTGTCCATACAAACAAAGGTACTTCAATGACATAGCAACCAGCTTTTAAAATATTTGACTATCGATTTAGCTTATAGTACTCCCTTATTACCCTTCTACTTATACAAGACGATTTCTGCTAATTTTTTACCATCAGATAAATAGAAGAATAAGCTTTTTAACAATAATTTATTACAGAGATGTAGAGAAAGCCATGTGAATGGAACACGTCTGATTTAGAAAGGTCCGCGCGCGTGTGTCCGTGTATCTGTGAACACGATAACTCAAAAACGAAGACTCGATTAGATACCAAATATTGATATCTAAGTTCAGCATCTTCCAAGGATGCTACACAAAGATTTTCAAGCAGACCTCCTCCCCAAACTACCGTTTACAAGGAAATATTTTCGAACATTTTTATTTTCTCAAAAATGGGTCCACAATTGTGAGTGGAAGACATCAGGCTTTTCTGGGTTTTCTTTCGTTTGTTTTTGTTAACCTAAAATAAGGGGAAAATTTACATACAGAAAAAAGGTGGTTATATTGGAATGAGGAAATTTTTCGGTTTTTTGTGGGAGGTTTAGAAACACAGACATATGAATTTCTAAGAATGTAAATTTTTGGTTTAAAAAACCTCAAAACGTCCATTTCAATAAAATCTTACATTGCATTTGCGGATGTAATAACAGACTCTGTAAGGATAAATTGTTCATAACTGAACTGGGGATAAAGCGGAAAGAATGCAAAAGGTAAGTTCTTTTTTCTTACATAGGATTTGCCTTGAGCAGAAACAGTTGTTATTGACTTTAAATATTTTAGTTGTAGATGTTTTAAATTGCTAAGTCGCCATTCTTTTGTTTCATACGAAATCATGGACGATGCATTGAATTCCAAAGCCAACATGAATTTTTAAATATTTGAATATCCCTTTAAACTATTTTACCTACAACAAAATGCGTAATTAAATTATTTTGGAAATGTTTATCTCGATTAATATGAAATATGCAGCTTATGTGAGAATAATATGCATAAGAGGGACCGAGAAAGCCATATGAGTAACGCATTGAGCTGGGAGCTGATTTATAACATGTATCTAACTAAGCTTGGTGGTTTTGTTAACCGGTAGCCCATACAAAAAAAAAAAAAAAAAAAAAAAACTATAAACAGATTGGACTGCCTCCGTCGTCGAGTGGTCAGCGAGCTGACTTCTTACCAGGAGGTTCTTGGTTCGTTTCTCGGCTGGGGCGGGGAATTTTTCTTTAACCAGAATTATTTCCTATCCCCCAGAGAGTCTGGAAGTATGTATGTGAGAGTGAATGTGTGTATTTGAAGAAAATAAAATGATTAAAACCAAACGTAAAGAACTTACAGTGAACGAGTTGTTTCTGATGCAAAATGTTAGATGTTAAAGGGGCTATATAAACGAAACAATAAAAAGTAAATCATTCAACAGATGTTTATAGTCGATTTGAGACTTCAATTTGAAATATGTTTCACTGTCTCAATATTTAAGAAAACACTTGAATACAGCTGATAATTCAAATATATTTATCTAGCAGTACCAAGTACCTCAAATTGTAGGGTAAAGTCTAAGGGAAAAGTTATTTCTGTGACCCTGTGATACAATAGAGTCGTCTGGGATAATAGAGCCATCACACCTACACGCTAATAGTGCTCTTAAACGTGCAATTACGACGGGTGTGAAGCCTGACACCGGGGGTCGAACCGCGGACACGACGACGCGAGGTACAGCGAGCGCCGCGATGTGGGTGTGTTGCGGCTGTTTTTGCGACGTGGGTGTGAGTGAAGGCAGTGCGCAGGCGCGGCTCAGCTGTGTCCCGAACAGCAAGCAGCCTGGCTAGGCCAGTCGACCGGACTCTACCGGCAGTGCCGGGCAGCATACTGGTATAGCTTCTAGCTCGGGCGACCAGCTGCCATATGTTTCTATCATCACAAGGTAAGACTCGGCTACACTTCATTTCTATTGGTGTTTTAATTCATGCTGCCGCTCGCTCTTTTATGCAACGAACGCTGCAAAAAAGGACGTTGACGAACTCTTCAACAAATGTATTCGTGATCATGCACTGCAGCTTTCATCGCATATTGATGAAAAGCTTCCAGCATATACCAGTAATATGCCATTTTATCCATTAAATCTATGCTTTTTTTATTTCTGAAAAGAGCGTGTGAATCGATACTTGAGCTATAATACATTTTTCGCAAAAGCTCTCAACTGGATGCATTTTCGATCCAAAACTAAGGAAGATTCATCAAAAGAAACCAGTGTTGCATTTGCAGGTGTTTTAAAATTGTTTAAATTGAAGACATATACATATTATGTACCCTGTGAAAATTGTGAATGAATTTATAATATTGTGCTGAAACACTCAGAGGCCTAAAGATTACCAAATTTGTGACTTCGTGGAGTAGAAAGACAACCTTCAGTGAGTAGCAAATTATCTAAATTTTAAATTATTTCGATTAATTTTCTTCCAAAACTAAGGAAAATTCATCTAAATAAATCAGTGTTATATTTTCAGGTGTTTTAAAACTGTTTAAATCGAAGACGTATATAAATATTAAATACCATGTGAAATTGCGAATGAATATATAATATTGTTTTGAAACTCTGAAAGAACTAAATATGGCCAAATTTGTGACTTTTCGTGGAATACAAACACAACAGAACCTCCAGTGAGTAGCATTCCATCTAAATTTTAAATTATTTCGATTAATTTTGTTACGCTAAAATTCTTATTGCCTTTGAAGAATTTCTTTTGATTATGTGACAAACTGTAATTCTGTTAAAAACTTCCACCAATGTCGAGGTTTACATTTAATTCATTTTAATTGTTCTCCTATTCTTTGGAAGTCACTCGATTTATCTTCTAAGGAGGTAACATACGCAGAGTGTCATAACCCGTGCTCTGATAGATGAAACATGGAGGTTTTAGATCAGCTGATGAACAATTGATATACTTTTTTATTCAATAAATTCGGTGTGTGTTACAGCAAAACCTGTGAATTCTTTCAATCTTTGAGTGTTACTAAAACCTACAAATATGACGATATTCTTTCAGTGCCTTGGATGTAATCTCGTATTCTAACATACCAAATACAAGTCTTCTCTGTGATGAGTGATTTAGTGAAGAAGGTGAATTGTGAAATGTGATCTATCAAATATCAGGAAGTAGTAGATTTGAAACTAGTGCTAAAACGGTTTTCTGAACGGAGAACGATATTTCCTGTGTCGTGGTCGTAATTTGTTCAAGTGAGTGAAGAACAAAGAATCCGATAAGGTTGCATTTTAGTAAGAATGTTATGGAGAGGGGGTGTAGAATCATACAGTCGCTCCTGTTCAGAAGTGTTCGAAATGTGTTTCGATGTGTTAGGTTTATTAACAGAAGTCACCGGAAATATATTTACTTTCTCTAGCACGTACATGGGTAGAGAATTTATTGCAATACACCCAAAAATAGATATCGGGATTTCACTGGAAATACATGTTTTGGGGCCCCTGAGTCCAAGAAAAGGTCCGTGTGGTAGTTAAGTTTAAAATCTTTCAAGGATGTGAAACAAAGATTCTCAACAAAAATCCCCTATCCCAAACTAACCTTTTTTCTTCGAAAATGGCACTAATGATTTTTACTAAAATACCATTTGCTTAAGATATTTTCCTTACAAACAAAATATATGGTTAACTTGAATGTATTGGGAATGTCCTCTGGAGATGACTTTATATAACTGGCAAACCGTAGCTTCCTACACAAAAAATGCGAATCTCGTTAAAACATACAACTCATGTCATGTATATTTTATTTGTAAAGTCAACCCTTTCCCAGATATTCCTGTTATTGGTTTCAGTTTTAAACTACTTAAACTTTTCTCAAACGGGAGGTTATATTTTGTTTCATGTCGCTTTTGTTTTACTCCTGGCTATGTGAAAAAGAGACAATAATCAGCTTTTAAAATATTTACTATCACTCTAGCCTAGTGCACTGACTTATTTCTCTTCTACGTATAAGAAACAAAGTGATAAGACCATTTCTGGTAACGCTTATATCGATTAGCATGATGTAGATATTTTGTAACAATAGTTTGTTCACAGGACAGATAGAGAAAGTCACGTGAATGGAAAACATCAGGTTTTTAAGAAGTGCACTGCGGCAACTTCGTTGTTTTAATATTTCAGTAATTGAATCCTATTTTACGAGTGGATACAATCATTTAGCTACAGCTTGCTTGTTTTATAAGCTGCGAATTGACGAATCTAGGTAACACAGCAAATTTTTTACATTTTCGTGTACAAAATAGTAGGTGAAATTTCAAGGTGTGTTCTTTCCAGATCTGGTGGTAAAATTAATATACCTCAAGTAACATCTGCTTCTTTAGAGAAAAAGCATAGATGATTTTATTCTTTTCACAGGTTAACTTTATTGAATTATGAGTTTAACATCTGGTATACTTAAAACTACTAATACGTAAGCATTTTATAATTGAATTGTGGGCTTGTCTTTTTGTTGACTGACACTACATGGGAAAACTTAGAACGGCCTATGCGATTAGTGTTAGAAGTCTTTGTGAATTTATAGTTGAAAAATGAACTATGTTATTACAAAATTCTGTGAGAAGGAATAACTGAAATCTTAGAGTAAAACATTACTTAGTGAATATACTGCAAGAGGGAAGTGTATAACAATCAAAATTTGATAATTTCTTACTCCAAACAAAATAAATTCTGCAAGTTTTAATGATTCTGAATACATTTGGTTTACTGGGTGCATGACGTATTTAGCGTTTTAAAATATATTTAAATGTAATATACGAATTTGAAATTCTCGGTTTTTACTTACGGTAGATGAAGTGTATCAATGATAAAAATTGTTTATCATAATGTAACCTATAATAGTAATTTTATTACGAAAATTTATGTGCGTGTGGGTATTTGTGTGCTGAACAGCGTAACTAAAAAATTAAATTTGAATTGAATTACCAATTAGACGGCTTTTAAGCTTGAGGGGCGAATATACCAATAGAGCTCCCATTACTCATTTCTTGGTTATATATTTTCACAAAAATGGCGTTCAAGAATTTCATTAAAACGCTATATGTTCGACATTCTAGTGTAACAAAATGTGTCACCAAATCGTCCATAGATGGGGTGAGAGAGAGAGAGAGATAGAGAGAGAGAGTGAGTGAGAGAGGCAAACATACCTACTATAGAACAAGTTTACGGATCACTGAAATGTATTCCCAGCATTAGTTATTTTCCAAAAATACATTGTTCTATGTTAAACGAGACTGAAATTTACTTTAGTGTCGATCTGTGTAACGTGTTTGAAAATGTGCAATTTTACTTTCTCTACACATACTGTGTACATAGTGTAAAGAGAAGATATTGTATTGCACCCCAAAATTCGACACCGAGATTTAACAGGAAATACATGTTTTGAGATCCCCTGAATCCAATTTTTTTTTTTTTTAGAAAAATGTCCGTGTGTCTGTCTGTCCGTATGTGTAGCTCAAAACGAAAAGTCTGTTAAAAGCCAAACTTGGTATTTAAGTTTGGTATCTTCCAAGGTTGCGACATGAAGATTTCAAGAAAATCCCCCACCCCCAACTACCCTTTACATGGAAATTTTTTCGAAAATTTTCTGGGAATAGCCTCTGAAGACTACTTTATTCAGGATGAATTTTACATAACTGCTAAACCGTAAGAGATGGACAAAGAGTTACCACATCAAAATGTAGAGCACGTTAAAACACACATTTTATGTCATATACATTTTTTTCGTGGAGTTTATCGTTTTTTTAGATATTCCTTGTTATTGGTTTCAGCTTTAAAAAGCACACTTTTCTCATATAGGAATTTTTCAACCCCTGTCCATACAAACAAAGCAACTTCAGTCACATAGCAACCAGCTTTTGACTAACACTCTATCACTCCATAGTATTCTCTTATTTCGCTTCTACTTACAAGGAAGGAAGTAATAAGACTATTTCTGCTATTTTTTTCTTGATTAACATGACGTGAATAGAAGCATAAGCTTTTTAATAATATCTTTTTTGCAGGGATGTAGAGAAAGTCATATAAATGGAATATATCAGCTTTTTTTTTACTTTACCAGCGCTAATTACTAACAAATATCGGCTTCTGTTATAAACCGATTTGTAACCGCATTTGCATGTTATCAAGTCTATTTATTTAACATGAAAACTTGGTTAAGCTTCTAGACGAATTACTTTTCAGTTGGATAGTACGATTTATAAAGTGTACTTATAAAATGGTAATGGGTAGAGAACTGAAAGATGTAAATAGCGTAGATTTACAGGTATATTAATTTTAACATTAACTATTATCGAATGATGAGGAAAGAGAACTTATAAAGGATGACATACTACAAAGTAATAACAGGATTATGATGAAATATTTTCCTTTGTGTCATTCTTTTGAACATTCTATCACAGAAGTTTTCACAGGCTTACTTTCTCTATCAACGACTTATATTACAGGATTGTATTATATTCCACCGTAAATTACATTACACCTGAAATGCATGTTTCGAGGTCCTTGAAACTGAAAATATATCTATTACTTTCTCTACCCATTATTTTGTACGCACATAGTAGGTAGAGAACATATCCATTCCACTGAAAATCAAGAATGTGACACAAAGATTTTCAAGAAAATCCCCCACCTCCCAACTAATATTTACGTGGAACATTTTTCAAAAATTTTGATTTTCTCAAAAATGACGAACGATTTTGATTAACATACCATATTTTTAGGATATTTCCATGAGAAACAAAATGCATATCTTGAATTTTATGGGAATAACCTTTGTAAACCTGTTCTTTCTAAATAATGTTTGCATAATTGGTAAACCGTAGGAGCTACTACCTACCAAAAATGTAGATTTCTTTAAAATATAATTTATGTCATACATTTTTATGGAGTTAGCCATTTCCGAAGTACTCCTCATTGGTTGTAATTGTAAAATACTTCAAATTTTCTTAAATGGGAACTTTTATTCCTTTTTCTTTTGTTTTACTCCTCGTCATACAAAGATAACAGAATTTCAATCACATAGCAACCAGCTTATCAGAGTTTTGACTATCGCTTTAGCCTAGAGTACTCCCTCATTTCCATTGTACTAATAGTGAACTAAGTAATAAGACCATTTCTGCTAACGTTTATCTCGATTAGCATGAAGCAGATAGTATAAATAACCTGTAAAATAGTTTGTTACAGAAAGTTTGTAAAGAAAGAAGAAAAACGTGTGTGCGCACAGCAAATCAATAATTTTGTAAGGATGCCGCAGGAACATTTTAAAGAAAATCCCCTCATCCGAAACTACTCTTAAGAGAATTTTTTAAAAGTCTTTAAAGATGATTCCAGCGATTTTGATAATATGTTTTAAATATTTGTAAGACAAACATAATCCCTATTCTTGAATTTTTTGAGATAGCTTGTGTAGTCCACACCATTCTGAAAGCATTTTATATAACTAATAGAGAAATAAAACCTTTCCGCACATATATACCTACCGTTATAATAAATATTTATGTTCAATTATGTAAAAGTGTCGTTAACAATTTCCGAGGCATTCGTTGCTAACGATATCAATTTTACACATTTTATTATAAAGTTTGCTTATGATCCGCTTTTTAAACATCAGACTATCGCTTCTGCCTCCATTATCCAACTTGTTCTTGGAATGGAACGTCAACGTTTTTCTCAATTAGCACGAACTGGTTCGAAAAATAATGTTTTGTGATCATTGTTTGTCGAAGAATGAGGACAGACTTTGTAAGAATTATTAAATTAATCTGTTCGACTTGCATATAAATTAGATGTGTCATTAATAAACGTTTTTATCCAGGAAGAATAGGGATATTGGAATCTAAAATTATTTGTTGTAATGCCTGCAAAGGATGTGAAACAGTTGTGCATCTTCAGTCCTGGATTTGAAACTCTTTTATTGTTAATAAAAGCATCCGAGAAAGGAAGTACAAATATCTAACGTATTGCATTCCCATGCTTTTCTATACTCACTCTCCTACAAAACATTCTTATAAAAGCTTATTCTTCTAGCAGTTTAGGGTGTTTACATTATTTGTTGAATATAAGGAAATACAGTAAGTGAAATCATAGATTTAAAAAAAACAACAAACAAATCTCATTGGAATATGGCCTTGAAATTCCGTGCGTTTTGCATGACCAAGGAAAACATTTGATATGTTCCATTCACGACTTTTTCTGCCTATTATGCAGCAGACTTCTTACAAAAGGTTATTCTTCTATCATCTTCACAAAAAATATAGCAGATATTGTCTTATTACTTAGCTATAAGTAGAAGAGAAATACAGGAATATATTAAGCTGAAGCAATAGTTAAATATTTTAAAAGCTGGTTGCAAGGTGATTCTCTTTGCATAGCCAGGAGTAAAACAAAATATATATTAAACGAATGACGACTTCTTATTTGACAAAAATATACGCATTTTTAAATTGAAGCCAATAACAAGGACTATCTCAGAAATAGTTTACCCCACAAAATAAATGTATATGACATAAATTGTGTCTTTAACGAGATCTATATTATTTCGTAGCTTTTTTATGCTATATCTTACTGTTTACAAGCTATGCAAAATTTGTATAAAATAAGAGAACTTCGATTCCAAGATATGCATTTCATTTTTGTAAACATTTTTTATTTTTACAATTTTAAACATAGATTTTAATAAAAATCGTTAGAACCATTTTTGAGAAAATCATAATTTTAGAAAAATGGGGTGTCTTAGTAAAGTGGGATGTGCCATATATTCGGAGGATAATATACTGAATTTAAACACGGACCTTTTTCTAAATTTCTTATTCGGGGGTCCTCAAAACGTATTTCCGGTGAAATCTCGGTATCGAATATTTGGTGGAATTTAATATGTAGTTCCTCTATTTACTAAAGTTAGTAAAGAAAGTAAATTTGCATTTCGCCGAAAGGGAAACAAGCAATACGTTGTGTACGCATTGCCGGTTGCCTGCCGTGCAGGCGTTGTGTTAACTTTTTTTGTCGCGCACGAACGTAGCTCAAACGGCTGATGCAAAAACAGTCCTGCGGCGAGAGTAAATCCAACAACAATGCCAGGAAACAAGTTTTCACATCAGGACGTTTGTATCGAGCGGTCCAGACCAGCTGACGTTTGGGGGGGGGTGTACGCCACACCCGAAATCAAAGCACATATTTAGGCAGCGCCAGAAGCGAAAGTACGGTCGAGTGAAAGAATGTGCATCTATTTCAGTTTCGTACTCTTGCAGTGTTCATGCTTGTTGTCAAATAGAACCTCCGCTGTTCGTACGGTTCTTCAAAAATAAAACTTTCACATGTTTACGAAAAGTAGAATACTGTCAACTGAATTGTCCTATGGTGCATCAATTTGGTCTTCCTCGCTTTATTAGGCTGCATATCAGCAATTCTCAACCTATAGTACTGTACAACAGCCTTCAGCTGTTCCGATACGGGTGATGCGGACCCCGTGATGCTTCTTACGTTACTGGAAGTAGCTTTTACTGTAAGGAAGTTATTCATATTGGGTTGGATTCGGCAGAACAGTAGTTCCCGAGACCCATTTGAGATTGAGTATGCCTGGGCGGTGATGCCTGGTCGGGGTTGTAAGACGCCCCCAATGTCCTCCAGCACTAACCTGGAGAGTTAGTAGACAGAAGCTGGTAAATGTCGCCCCCACCGAGGTCTTAAGTATTCATCCGCTTAAGCGGTGGATGCGCGTATGTGGCGTATCCACATGCCAGAACAAAGGGGCCGGCATATAAAATAGGTACTGGCCTGATGGAAAACAGCACGGAAGTTTCCCTGGGCCGTACCAGAGTTGTCAGGCCAGTGTTGTGTATCTTATGGTCCAGGCCTGTTGAAGGGGGGGGTAGTACGCCACACCCGAAATCACAGCAGATATTTAGGGCATTTGCAGGCAACACCCGGGCAAAAAGCGCCAGAAGCAAAGTACAGTCGACTAAAAGAATGTGCGTCTATTTGAGTTTCGTATTCTTGCAGTGGTCATCCTTATACAAAATTAACTTCCACGTGTTTACGAAAATCAGAATACCGCCTACTGAATTGTGCATCAACTTGGTCTTCCTCGCTTTATTAGGATCCAATCAGGAATTTTCAACCTATAGTACTGTGCAACTGGTGATGCATGAGCCTTCAGTTGCGGTTCCGAAAACCTGTATACTTCTGACGTTACTAGAATTACGTCGGGCTGAGCGCCTGAGCTCTCCCCGTAGAGGAGCTGTTCGGATTGGGTTGAACTCGGCGGAATAGGTTACCAAAACCCTTGGGAGATTGGTTACACCTGGCCGGTTATTCCTTGGGAGGGTTTATGAGACACCTCAATGTTCTATGGCACTAATCTGGAGAGTTAGTAGACAAAAACTAGTAGATGTAGCCCCCACCGAGGTATTCAGTAGTCATCCCCTTGTACAAGGTTGATTCAACAAGTAACCGGAAAAGTATAAAATACAAAACTTCGACAAAGCGTGTGCTTCTTTGATATGTTTTGGAGATGTCCAAGAGGTATTATCAGATGGCTTGGCACCCCTGCCTCGCAAACAGAACGCTGGTATTCAGTGAAAACAAATTACAGGTTTGCACCAGCGTGAAGCAGCTGAGTGTCATTAGATGTTTGTGAGCAGAAGGGTTGAAACCAATCGAAATTCATCGTCGGTTGGCTGTGCAATATGGTGAACGTGGGCAGATAGGTTCAAACGGGTTCCAAACCAAAGTTGGTGCGGGCTGAAAGAAGTGCTGATGTCATTTTGGGACTATAAGGGAATAATTCTTGAACATTACATGTTGATAAATCAAAATATAAACAGTGAGACGTACGCAAACCTCATGTGTCAAAATTTGAAACCAACAATTTTGAGAAAACAACGTGGACTGATGTCCAGTGGCGTACTGTCACTCCATGACAACGCGAGTCACATTAGATACCATCAAACACCTGAAATTCGCCTGTTTGCCCCCTCCCCCTGTATTCTCCGGATCTGGCACCGTCAGATTATCACATTTTAACCCACTGAAAGAAGCTCTTAGTGACTCTAGTGTTGTTGATAATGAAGTCCAGGACGCAGTGTATAATTGGTTACGCACACGCCCCCAAAAATTCTTTTCAAGTGGAATTGAGAAGCTTACTCGGTGCTGGCCTAAGTACATAGAATTTGGGGGGGGGGCAATAACTTGAAAAATAATTTATTTATTTAATCTAATGCTCAGGCTGTTGAACAATTGTCATCATTAGCCTCCTGGCTTCCCAATACAGTTGTCCATTTGACTTGTCCCAAATTTGCAGAAGTGCATGTACTCTCTTCTTGACACAGCATGCAGATCGGCGAGTTAAGACTTTTCATCTGATTGTACTAGACAATCATGTTGTGTTATTTTTCAGAATGTTGCAACAGTTTCACTTCGAGGTAATTCTGGTATAGAATTGTTATTCCTGAGAATACTGGTCCATTTCTTTTCACTGCTTAGCCTGGTGACCAGTTCAGTACTGAAGGAGAGTTAATTTTTGGTTTTGCCGAATGAAAAGATAAGATTTGTTTTTTTGTATTTAATATTTTTGTTCCCTTTTTTTGCCAAATAATACAAATAATTGTCGTGTTCTATTCTAGTAATAAAAAATTGAAAAAATATCTTTCCGGTTATTTATTGAATGACCCTTGTTTGGGGGACTTTCCTCAAAATCTTCACGTCGTACCCTTGGAAGGTACTAAACTTAAGGGAGAGTCGACATGGGTTTTTCATAATTTGTTCCATTTTTATGTTTTAATTGCAAATGAATATTATGAATCCCCCGTTTATTTATGTATAACTTTCAAAGAGGTACGCTAATTGTAGATAGTTTAAAAATATTGTTGAAAATAATCCTGCGTGGAAGTTTTTTAGAACATTTTGGTACAATCACTCGATAAGTCATGAATATGTTTTTAAATATTAGAGTTAGAGAAGATTCTTTATTTATTTTGATCAGAAAGTTTTACTTAGCTATTGGCAGCATTGACATCCCGCTCATATTTCCTCCATGTGAGAGTTTCGAAGTACTGCAAAGCTATGTTTGGAAAGTTAGGTTACATTTTTTTAATATTACGTTTGAAAGCCATTTCTGAAGAAGTAAAATTGTCTATACAAATGCCCCATTATCTCAGAAACTAATTGGCACTAAGGGCTGAAATGTTTACTACACATTTACACCTAAATAGGCTTTATTTTAACGAGAAAGTGATTATGCATATGGATTAGTTTTTCTTTTTTAAATTTAAAATCATATAAGATGTAAGAGCTTTATTAAAAAAAATCATATATTTCCTTCTAATGAACAGGAAGTATTCTATTTTTCATCAATCAACAGTACAGGCATTGCTGAATAAACATGGACAAATTTAGCTCATTATCTTAAATATTTGCTGAGATATCGGGTTAAACTTTCACATTGGCAACATGGCATTTCGACTCCTCTAAGTACAAATGTTCGTGTTATATAGACTTTTCGTTTTTGAGTTTTCCTGTTCACAGACACATACACACACGGGCCTCTTTTTTTCTTCCAAAAATGCTGTTTTTTTTTGTTTTGTTCTTTTTATGCAGAGGCCCTTCCGTGTTATCTCGGTACCGAATTTTTGGAAGGAATACAATAAGGGATTGATGCGCGTAATTGGCGTACCCACTTCCGTTCCTTGCGAGAACAAGGGGGGCCGCTGTATAAAATAGGTACCAGTTAATGGACCAGCTACATGTTGGGGGAGGGGTGCTTCACACCCGAAATCAAAGCGCATATTTAGGGCACTTGCACGCAGCGCCGGGGCAAAAAGCGCCAGAAGCGAAAAGTACGGTCGAGTGAAAAAATGTGCATCTATTTTAGTTTGGTACTCTTGCAGTGTTCACCTTGTTGTCAAATAGAAAATGGCAGATGTCCAAAATTGCATCGAAGCAATAGGCTCTCCCCTGCGGTTCTTCAAAAATAAACTTCCACATGTGTACGAAAAACACAATACTGTCTACTGAATTGTCCTATAGTGTGTTGTATTACACCCAATTATTCGATACGACATTTCACCATAAATGTATGTTTTGAGATTCCCTGAATCCAAATAAAAATTTAGAAAAAGGTCCGTGTGTGTCTGTGGACAGCATACCTCAAAAAGTAAAAAATCGTTAAATACCAAACTTGGTATTTATGTTTATTACCTTCCAAGGATGCGACCCGAAGATTTTGACGAAAATCCTCCACCGCCCCCCTAAACTACCTTTTACATGAAAATTTTGTTTTTCTCAAAAATAGCTCTAATGCTTTTGATTAAAATATCGTATATTAAACTTATTCATAACAAACAAAATGTGTATTTTGAGTTTTCTGGGAATAGCCTCTGAAGAGCACTTTATTCTGGTTCATTTTTTCAGATTGGTGCATAATGGTGAAACCATAAGAATAGCCAAATATTACTACACAAATAATGTAGATCTTGTTAAAACACACAATTTATGTCATATGCACTTTTGTTGTAGAGTTGACCGTTTCCATGATATTCCTAGTTATTGGTTTCAATTTTAAAATACTTATACTTTTCTCAAACATAGATTTCACCGGAAATGCATGTTTTGGGTCCCCCTGAATCCAAAAAAAGCATTTTTGGAAAAAGGTGCGTGTGGTGTGTGTGTCTGTGGCCAGCATACCTCAAAAACGAAAAGACTGTTGAATACCAAACTTGGTATTTAACTTTGGTATGTTCCAAGGATGCGACACGAAGATTTTCAAGAAAATCCCCTCACCCCAACTACCCTTTACATGGAACTTTTTTCGAAAATTTTGATTTTCTTAAAAATGGCTCTAACGATTTTGATGTATATCTTGAATTTTCTGGGAATAGCCTCTGAAGACTATTCTGGATGAATTTTTTCGGAATTTTGCATAACTGCTAAACCGTAAGAGATGTGCAAAAGCTCAACACACAATTTATGTTATATACATTTTTTTTCGCGGAGTTGATCGTTTTTGACATATTCCTTGTTTTTTGTTTCAGCTATGAAAAACTTATACTTTTCTCATACAGAAATTTGTCAACTCCTGTCCATACAAACAAATGAACTTCAATCACATAGCAACCAGCTTTTGATTATTAGTTTAGCCTATAGTACTCCCTTATTTCCCTTCTGCTTACAAGGAAGCAAGTAATACGACTATTTGTACTAATTTTTTTTCTCGATTAGCATGAAGTAAATAGAAGCATAAGCTTTTGACAATAGTTTGTTGCAGAGAGTAGAGAAAGTCATGTGAATGGAACACATCAGATTTTTCTTTTCTTCTACTCTGGCCAAGCAAAGAAGCCAATTTCATGACAATCGCATTATGATAGCTTTTAAAACATTTGATTATCGCTTTAGCATAGGCATTCCTTAAGTTCCCTTCTACTTATAAGGAACTAAGTAATAAGAGCATTCTGTTTACTTCGATTAACATGGCGCAGAAATAAGAATAATCTTTTGTAAGAAGTATATTTGCAGAACAGTTAGAGAAAGTCATGTGAGTGTAATACATAAGATTTTTAGTTATTTAGAGCAGGAAGGTTTGACTATCGATGTAGTTCATATTTATCGAAATATTCGTCTGCAAATTGTATTACTACGTCCTGGGCGCAGTAAATCCACTCTCTGATGACTCGTGCGTCTGAACTGAAACACCTGACCAACATAAATACACATCAATGTTGTTTATATTTCAAAGCCAGTTACATCCGCCAGTGCTTCTGTTTACATCAGGTTTCCTTCTTAGGCAGGAGGGATTATTCCTCGTTCCTTTGTATCTGGAAGTAAGTAATAAAATCATTTCTATTGCTTTAATTGTTTTTTCACACAATCGTGTGTAGGACAGGACTTGGATAGGTAGAGTCAGGCTGAAAAATTCAATGAACCACGGATCTCCTGATCTCTAGCCGGCTTTCGACCACTGGGCTACCATGGCAATATGCCGGCATAGCATTGCAGTTTTCAGTCTGACTCTACCCATCCAACTCCTGTCCTATACACGGCTTGTGTGAAAAAGCAGTTAAATCAATACCAATTGACCATAATAGTTGGCTATACTATGAATCCTGCGACTTAAAATACTTACAACATTGTAAGTCGCCATTGGGGTATGTCATCTCAAAATAATTTGAGACCACCTTGTGGTTTCCCGGGAAACATTGTGAGTCAGTTGAGAAATTCAATGCTATGCCGTGGTAGCTCAGTGGTAGGGCAACCGGCTAGAGACCGGGGATCCGTTGTTCAAATCCCGACTATGGCAATGAATTTTTTCAGTCTGAATTTACCTATCCAATACCATTTCTGCTAATACTTTTCTCGATTACCATGAAGTACAAAGAAGAATAACCAAGCGAGTTGGTGGTAATGTAAGCGACTGGCATCGAGAGGCCGTGGGTTCGATCCCCGTCAACCCTGTCCTGGGGTTTCGTAGTTCCACCATTGTCACTTAAGCAAATGCCAAGGCACTTATTCTCCATGACTTCCTTTTTCTTCTTTTCTCTTCCATGTCATTCCCTCATATTTTAGTGTGCTTCTAGGCTCATGGTTTGTGGTAGTGCTTGTAGATGTCACGCGGATGCACGAGTACTGTAAATATTGTTCTTGGCGTTGAAGCGGCATTGTGGTCGTTTTGTACACGTGGCATCCTAACAAGCAACATGGGCTTTTTAGGAGTTTATTTCACTCCCACGGCGGTTTTAGGACTTATTTTGCCCTCTTCAGTCAATTTTATTAATTCTTAAATTATTAATGACAATGTTTTAGCATCGTGGGTTGTTTCACTTATTTATTTATGTATGTTTAATTTATATGGCAAGGGAAGGAGACCTTTTTTACTTTCTCTATACGTACTATGTACATAGTGTATAGAGAAGGTATTGTATTGCACCCAAAAAAATCTATACCGAGATTTAACCGGAAATAGGTTTTAGGGCCCCCTGTATATATATTAAAAAAAAACAACGCATTTTCAAAAAAAGGTCCGTGTGTGTGTGTCCGTGTGTCTGTGAACACGATAACTCAAAAACGAAAAGTCGGTAAAATACCAAACTTGGTATTTAAATTTAGTATCTTCCAGAGATGCGACATGCATTTGAGAAAAATCCCCTCACCCCAAACTACCCTTTACATGGAAACTTTTTTCGAAATTTTGATTTTATTAAAATTTTCTCTAACAATTTTGATTAAAATATCATATATTTAAGTTATTTACTTTCCAAATAAAATGTAAATGATGAATTCTCTGGGAATAGCCCCTGAAGCCTACTTTATTCTGGAAAATTTTACGGAATTTTGCATAACTGCTAAACCGTAAGAGATGGACGAAAACTTGAAACACAAAAAATGTAGAGCACGTTAAAACACACAATTTATGTTATATAGATTTTTTCGTGGAGTTCATCGCTTTTGAGATATTCCTTGTTTTTGGTTTCAGCTTTCAAAAGCATTCTTTTCTACTACAGGAATTTGTCAAACCCTGCCCATACAAACAAAGGAACTTCAGTCACATAGCAACCAGATTTTAACTGTCACTTTAACCAATGGTAGTCCCTTATTTATCTTCTGCTAACAAGGAAGCAAGTAATAAGACTATTTCTGCTAATTTTTTCTCGATTAGATGAAGTAAATAGAATAATTTATTGCAGAGATGTAGAAAACGTCATGTGAACGGATCATATCAGATTTTTTATGGTAGCCAAAGATGATGCCAGAAGTTTTTACTTTCTCTACACGTACTAAAATAAAATAAAATCTGTAATACAACATTCTGGCATCTTGTCCCCTATACCAGGACGTATATTGCAAATTTTATAATGTATTTCCCACTTTTAAATTATTGTTATACACCATTATTTTGCACATACTTATATACTAATAACTCAAAATTTAATTTAAAACAAAAACAAATTGATATAAAATGAAACAAAATAGATTCCAATCATAAACAACTTTCACTAACACTAAATCATCTATTATTACTTACTGGAATCCAGTAACACAAATAACTAGTAACCAGCTATTTACCCATAAAACTATGCTCTAGATTATTAAAATAAATGAAAAACTAATCCTATACCACTGGTATCCAGCAGAATATGCACTGATAACCAGCGAAACTAAATAATTATATTATACAATAATTTCTTTACATTGTAGTAAACTATAGTAAATTGTCTTTTACTTCCTTTGGCTAATATCTGTTACTAATTATACCTAATATTTTACATCATCATTACTCTAAACTCACTGTATTTAACTTTTTAACACTATTTAGCACTTCACTAACACTTCCTCCTCAACGTCATCTCCCCTTGCCTCGTACTGTCCACCGCCAGAAGCCCATAATCCACCATTCCTGCTCTCACACGCCCTCTGCATCCTTCTTATCACTCTGGTCTACACCGGCTCCTTCTTCTTCGCCTCCTTCTACTATGCTCGGCTCTCCTTCATCTTCCATTAGTCTCCAGTCTCCATTTAGAATTAGTTTGCATTGAAGTTCTACACGTACTATACACATAGTGTATAAAGAAGGTATTACATTCCACCAGAAAATTCGATACTGAGGTTTTACCGGAAATACACGTTTTAGGTTCCCCTGTATTCAAAAAAACATTTGTAGAAAAAGATCCATGTGTCTGTGAACACAATAACTCAAAAACGAAAGTTCGGTAAAATACCAAACTTGGTATTTAAGTTTAGTATCTTCTAGGGATGCGACACTATTTTGAGAAAAATCTCCCCACCCCAAACTACTCTTTATATGAAAACAATTTCGAATATTTTGATTTTCTCTTAAATGGCTAAAACTATTTTGATTAAAATACTGTGTATTAAAGATATTTATGTGAGAAATTAAATATATAACTTGCATTTTCTGGGAATCTCCCCTAAAGACCTCTTTATTCTTAACGCATTTTGCTTAATTTTGCGCAAGTGGTAAACCGTAAGGGATAGACCAAAACCTTACTACACAAAAATATAATCTCGCCCACCTGGGTGGTAGCGGGCCTACCTCACATTCAAAATGCCGTGAGTTCGAATCTCTCTTAGGGTAAGGCTTTTTTTTTCGGCGTTTTCCCTTATCCTGAGAAGACGAATGTCGAGTAACTTTAAGCTCCATGGACCCCGAGATCATTTGAGCTTCATTTCACCAGTTTCATTCATCGTCCGATATGACCAGACAGGTTAAAGGACGTTAAACTTAAAAAAATCTGATGTGTACCATTCACATGACTTTCTCTACATCTCTGCAACAAATTATTCTTAAAAAGCTTATAATTCTATTTACTTCATGCTAATCAGTAAAAAAATTAGCAGAAATAGCCATATTACTTGCTTCCTTGTAAGTAGAAGCGAAATAAGGGAGTACCATAGGTTAAAATGATAATCAAAAGCTGGTTGCTGTCACTGAAGTTCCTTTGTTTGTATGGACAGCAGTTGACAAATTCCTGTAAGAGAAAAGTATAAGTTTTTCATAGCAGAAACCAAAAATAAGAAATGTCTAAAAAACGACGAACTCCACGAATAAAATGTATATAACATAAATTGTGTGTTTAAACGTGCTCTACCTTTTTTTGTGTAAGTTTTTGTCCATCTCTTACGGTTTAGCAGTTTTTCAAAATTCAGTAAAATTCATCCAGAATAAACTACTCTTCAGAGGCTATTCCCAGAAATTTCGAGATATACATTTTATTTGTCAGGTAAATATCTTTAATATACGAAATTTTAATCAAAATCGTTAGTCATTTTTGAGAAAATCAAAATTTTCGAAAAAAATTCTATGTAAAGGGTAGTTTGGGGTGGGGGATTTTTCTCGAAATCTTCGTGTCGCATCCTTGGAAGATACTAAACTTAAATACAAAGTTTGGTATTTTACCTACTTTTCGTTTTCGATATATATATATAATCTCGTAAAAACACCACTTTGTGTATTACACATTGTTTGTAGGGTTAATAATTTCCAAGATATTCCTTGTTATTGATTTAAATTTTAAACTACTTACATTTTTCTGAAACGAAAATTCATCAATTGTTTTACCCCTAGCCATGCAAACATAACCTAACTTTAATTGCTTCACATAGCGATAGCTCTTAAAAGATTTGACATTAGCCTAGTCTATTCCTTTATTGTGTTCTACTTACAGGGAAGCAGGTAATAAGACAGTTTCTGCTAATGTTTATCTCAATTAGAAAAAAAAAAAAAAAAAACTATAGATAAAAAAACTTTGTAAGAATAGTTTGTTTGCAGAACAGGTAGAGAAAGTTATGTGAAGGGATCACATCAGATTTTGTAGTAGCCATAACACCAGACAGAGCATTAAGCTATCGCAGTGTGTCAGACTTTCTGAAATTTCCAGACTACAATGGTGTAACTAAACCAGCTTCGTTTCAAGGGTTTACGTCATAAAGATTCTTGAATGTTCCTCACTTTGCATTTTACGACGGATTCCCATCTTGATACGCGCTTCTTTCTAATCTCATGGGTAATGAAACTGTCACCTCACTCGAGGTGACGAAAAGGTCGTTCAGCTTCTGAATGTTGCAACACGACGTGATTTTTTTTCCTTTCTTATTTACAAGGATCAGGTTTGTCAAGGTTTCCATTTCAGCTCGGTCGTTTGTTGTGCAAATGTTCCCCTTGTTTAAGAAACAAACGAGTTTCTGCATATTCCAATTAATCATATCACATTTTGCAACCTGAGGAGCAATTAACCGAATTACTGCACAAGGTTGATCACCGGAGAAATATGAGCACAAAGTCTGTGCGATATTCTTACTGGACATTCTGATATATATTTTTGGTAGTGTTTAACGCCCACTTTAACTACTTATGGCACCGCAGGATGTGACACTGGTGATACACGAATGATGATGAAGCACCGGTGGAATGCGATGGCCGGGGAAACCGGATTACCCGGAGAAAACCCACCCAGCGCCGCTTTGTCCACCACAAATCTCACATGCGGTCGCTTGGGATCGAATCCCGGCCGTCTAGGTGAGAGGCGAGTGCTCTAACCACTCGGCCACGGTGCGGCCCGGACATTCTGACAACCTTAGACAGGGTGGCGTTACTTTCTCTACATATACTATGTACTTAGTGCATAGAGAAGGTATTGTATTGCACCCAAAATTCGATTTCATCGGAAATACCTATTTTGGCATACCAGAATCCAAAAAAAGCATTTTAGAAACATTTCCGCACGTGTGTTTTACTTTCTCTACACGTACTATATACATAGCGTATAGAGAAAGTATTGCATTACACCCAAAACTTCGAAAATTGGAAAAAGCTCCGTGTGTGTCTGTGGACAGCATAGCTCAAAAACGAAAACTCCGTTAAATACCAAACTTCGTATTTAAGTTCAGTATCTTCCAAAGATCCGGCCCTAATTACCCTTTACATGGAAAATTTTTCGAAAATATTGATTTTCTCAAAAATGTCTAACGATTTTAATTGAAATCTTGTATATTTAAGACATTTACATGAAAAAAGGTATATTTTGAATCTTTTGGGAATAGCCTCTGAAGGCTGCTTTATTCTGGATGAATTTTACTGAACTTTGCATAACTGGCAAACCGTAAGAGATGGACCAAAGCTTACCACACAAAAAATGTAGATCAGGATAAAACACACAATTTATGCCATATACATTTTTTTTTATTGAGTTGATCGCTTTTGGGATATTCGTTGTTTTTCAGCTTTGAAAAACATACTTATTTCATACAGGAATTTGTCAACTCCTGTCTATACAAAGGAACTTCAGTCACTTAGCAATCAGCTTTTGACTATCACTTTAATCTATGGTACTCTCTTACTTACAAGGAAGCAAGTAATAAGACAATTTCTGTTAACTTTTTCTTAATTAGTGTGAAGTAAATAGAGGCATAAGCTTTTTAACAATAATTTGTTGCGGAGATGTAGAGAAAGATGTGTGAATGGAACACATCAGGTTTTTTTTGTAGTGTTTAACGCCCGCTTTTATTACTTGTGGCACACCGCAGGCGATGCCATTGATGATACATGGAATGAAGATGGAGCACCGGTGGAATGTGATGGCGGGGGAAATCGGAGAACCCGGAGAAAACCCGCCCTGCGCCGCTTTGTCTACCACAAATCTCACATGCGGTGGCTTGGGATTGAACCCGGGCCGTCTAGATGAGAGGCGATTAGTCTAACCGCTCGGCCACAGCGCGACCATATGTTTGTATGTGTGTGTGTGTGTATGTGTGTGTGTGTATGTGTGTGTGTGTGTGTGTTTGTGCAGGATAACTCAAAAATGAAAAGACCGTTAAATACCAAACTTGATATTTAAGTTAAGTATCTTCCAAGGATGCGACAAGAAAATCCCCTTACTTCCAACTAACTGTATACGGGAGAAAAAAAAATCGAAAACTTTGGTTTTCTCAAAAATGGCTCAAACGATGATTAAAATCTCGTATACCTAAGATATTTACATGGCAAATAAAATTTATATATTGAATTTTGTATTCAACCATTTATAAGTGTTCTCCTGGATATTTGTGTTTGTGAAGTTTTGTCCTTGAGGCAACCGTGTAATAAAGAAAGCTTTAAAATTTAATCGACATAAAAATTAGCAAACATGGTTTTATTATTTAATTCTTTTTTACTTACTAGGCTAAGGAGATAGCCAATACCTTTAAAAGCTGTCGCTATTTAATGCAATGGAAATTTCCTTTCCTTTGCATTGCCAAGTTGAAAACTGAATAACGTCTTTCCACTTGAGAAAAATATATTTATCGGAAATATTAAAACCATTAACAAAGAGTATCTCGAAAATGTTTAGCTTTAAAAAACTATGATATAAGTTGTGTGTTGTGACGAAATCTACATTTTTTGTGTAGTAGATTTTTGTCTATCTAATGGTTTACCAACTATGCAAAATTCATACAAAATGAAGAATTCTTAAGCGACAATTCCCAAGAAATTAATAATATACATTTTATAAACCATGTAAATATCTTTAATGTAGAGTATTCTAACCAAAATTAGACCCTTTTTAAAAATCCAAGAATTTCAAAAACACTTGCTGTAAAATGCCTCTTGAAGGTATTTTCATAAAAATCTATGTGTTACATCCTTGAAAGATACTAAATTTAAATACCAAATTTTTGGTATTTAACGGATCTTTCGCTGTACCAATTATAAGCGTTTTCCTTAGATGGGGCTTTTTCGCTTCAAATGTGAAGCACGAGAAATTCTTTAAATGATGATAATTAATATGCTGTTAGAACAAATTGAACAATATACATGATAATCAACTCGCAAAAGATGAGAAAGTGGCTGTCAGATATAAACAAATCTCATTTGTTTTCATAAATATGGGTTTCTACATTTGTCATTGCATATTACAACAAAGTGTGTAAATGTATTATGAAATATTATCTCGATTAACAATAAGTAGACACAAGAGTAAGCTTTTGCAAGAGTCGAATGCAGAGGAATGAGTTTAGAAGGTGATGTGAAAGCAACACATTAGATTTTTACTTTCTCTACACGTACTATGTACATAGTGTATAGATAAGGTATTCCATTCCGCCCAAAATTCAATACCAATATTTCACCGGAAATGCACGTTTTGAGACCCCTGAATAAACAAACATTTTCAGAGAAAGGTCAAGTGTGTGACTATGAACAGCATAGCTCAAAAACGAATAGTCCTTAAATATCAAACTTGGTATTTAAGTTAAGAATTTCCCAAGGATGCGATAAGAAGATTTTCAGAAAACTCCCCCACCCCAAACTACCCTTTACATGGACAAAGTTTGATTTTCTCAAAAATGGCTATAACGATTTTGATTAAAATACCGTATATTAAAGATATTTACATCAGTTAAAATGTATATCTTGAATTTTCTTGGAATAGCCTCTGAAGAGCTCTTTATTCTTGATGAATTTTTCAGAATTTTGCATAACCGCAAGAGATTACTGCACAAAACATGAAGATCTCGTTAAAACACACAATTTGCGTCATGTAACTTTTATTCGTGGAGTTGACCATTTTCGAGATATTCCTTGTTATTGGTCTCAGTTTCAAGTTACTTACATTTTTTCTCATACGGGAAATTCTAAACTCTGGCCCTGCAAACAAAGGAATTTCAATCACATAGTATCCAGCTTTTAAAATATTTTACTATCGCTTCAGCCGAGTATACTCCCTTATTTCTCTCCTACTTACAAGGAAGCAAGTAATAAGACACGAAATAGATGGAAGAATAAGCTTTTTAACAATCATTTCTTACAGATATTTAGAGAAAGTCCTGTGAGTGGAACACATTTTATTTTTCTCTTACCGAATATATGAACCTCTGGAAAATATCATATTGCTTTCTGTAGCCCCGCATGTACAATGTACATAGGGATAAGAAGTATTGTATTCCACCCAAAAATTTGATACCGAGATTTCATCGGAAATACATGTTTTAGGAAGCCCTTGAATAATAATAATAATAATAATAATAATATAAATAATAATAATAAGAAAAGCATTTTCAGACACAGGTCCGTGTGGGTGTGTGTCTGTGTCTGTCTGTCTGTGGACAGCATAACTCAAAAACGAAAACACGGTTAAATACCAAAGTATCTTCCAAGGATGCGACACGAAGATTTTCAAGAAAATCCCCCCACCCCTAACTACCCTTTACATGGAACAAATTTTTAAAATTTTGTTTTTCTTAAAAATGGCTCTAACGATTTTGATTAAAATACCACATATTAAATCCATATCTAACACAGATAAAAAGTATATCTTGAATTTTCTGGGAATAGCTTCCAAAGACCTGTTTATTCTGGATGAATTTTGCTTATTTTGGTATAACTAGTTAACCGTAAGAGATAGACAAAAACTTGCTGTACAAAACATGTACACAATTTATGTTATACACATTTTTTCCGTGGAGCTTGCCGTTTTCGAGGTATTCCTTGTTATTAGTTTCAATTGAAAAGTACTTATATTTTTCCCAGACGGAAGTGTCCGATTTTCTTTTGTTCTACTCCTGGCCAAGCAAAGAAGCGATTTGCAATGACAATTGCACAACGAAAGCTTTTAAAACATTTGACTATCACTTTAGCCTAGTGTATTCCCTTAGTTCCATTCTACTTATAAGGAACTAAGAAATAAATCTGCTAATGTTTATCTCGATTAGCATGTTGTTGAAAGAAGTTTATTTGTAGAGTAGCTAGAGAAAGTCAAGTGAGTGTAACGCATCAGAGTTTTATTAGTTTAAGCTTGCTTTATTCTAGAAGCTTGGTGTAAGAAACGTCGGAGGTCATGTTAACATGTTTACTTCGAAACGTGTAGCGCCTTGAGAGTCGACTGCATGCAAAGCTTGTATGGTAGCACGATAGTAAACAAGCAGCGCACGCAAGATAATATATTAGGAGTTGCGTTTGGGTTATCTTGATCAAACTCTGCTAAGAGTAAACTACTCTAGCGAGCAATTATGTGACTTCTTCAGTCACTTGACCTACTTCTCGGAAGCTTATTTGTAGAGGCGCTGCAAATTATTGATGCATTCCGCCTTAGTTGTGTCAAAGAATAAGGCGTAACGACGAAGGAAACAATAAGGAGATCGATTAAAGGTAAACTTGTTATTTTTACTTACTCTACACATACTGTGTGCATAGTATATAGAGAAGGCATTGTATTACACCCAAAAAATTCGAGAAATTACACTGAAAAACGAGAAATCCGTTAAATACCTTATCTTCAAAGGAGGCGACACGAAGATTTTTAAGAAAATCCCCCCACTATCCCTTACATGGACTACTTTTCGAAAATGTTGATTTTCTCAAAACTGGCTCTAACGATTTTGATTAAAATGCTTTATGTCCAAGATATTTTTATGACAAATGAAATGTATATCTTGAATTTTCTAGGAATAGCCTCCGAAGACCTCTTCATTCTGGAGATCTTTAGTATAACTACCAAACATAAAAGGTACACAAAAACTTACTATACAAAAAATGTAGATGTATTAAAACACACAATTAATGTTTTTTTTTTTTTGGTAGAGTGTTAACCGTTTTCGAGACATTCGTATCAGTTTTAAGTAACAAACTTTTCTCGAACGGAAAGACATTTTTCTTCTCGTTTCTCGTTTGTTTACTCCTGGTAATAAAAGAGTATAGAATTTCAATTGTTTCACATAGCGACCGGCTTTTAATGGACGAGACTATTGTTTAGCCTGTGCATTTTTACTTTCTCTATAGGCACTATGTACATAGTGTATAGAGAATGTATTGCACTCCACCAAAAAATTCGATACCGAGATTTCACCGGAAATATATGTTTTAGGGTCCCCTTTATCTAAAAAAAGCATTTTCGGAAAAAGGTCCGTGTGTCTGTGAACACGATAACTCAAAAACGAAAATCAGGTAAAATACCAAACTTTGTATTTAAGTTTAGTATCTTCCAGGGATGCGACACGAAGATTTTGAGAAAAATCCCCCCACCCCAAACTACCCTTTACATGGAACTTTTTTCGAAAATTTTGATTTTCTCAAAAATGGCTCCAACGATTTTGATTAAAATTTCGTATATTAAAGATATTTACTTGACAAATAAAATGTATATCTTGCATTTTCTGCGAATAGCTTCTGAAGAGTAGTTTATTCTGGGTCGATTTTACGGAATTTTACATAACTGCTAAACCGTAAGAGATGGACAAAACCTTACTACACAAACAATGTAGAGCACGTTAAAATACACAATTTATGTTATATACATTTTTTTCGTGGAGTTCGTCGTTTTTGTTACATTCCTTACTTTTGGTTTCTGCTATGAAAAACTTATACATTTCTCATACAGCAATTTGTCAACTGCTGTCCATACAAACAAAGGAACTTCAGTGACATAGCAACCAGCTTTTGATTATCACTTTAACCTATGGTACTCCCTTATTTCACCTCTACTTACAAAGAAGCAAGTAATATGGCTATTTCTGCTAATGTTTTACTGATTAGCATGAAGTTAATAGAAGTATAAGATTTTTAAGAATAATTTGTTGCAGGGATATAGAGAAAGTCATGTGAATGGCACACATCAGATTTTTTTATTTCTCTTCCACTTACAAGGCAGCTAGTAATAAGACTAATTCTGCTTATGTTTATCTTGATTAGCATAATGTAAATAAAAGATAGATCTTTTGAGTAAAAGGTTTATTTGTGGAAAAGCTAGAGAAAGTCTTGTGAATGGACCGCATCAGACTTTTTACTACCTACCTAAAGAATGTTGATTACTATATTACCACCAAATTTTCGATACCTAGATTTCATTGAATATACTCATTTTGAGGACCTCTGATTCCAAAAACAGAGATTTTCGTCACCTTCTCAGCTTCCTATTATACAGTAAATGTAGGAAGTGTAGCATTCCGCTCAAAAACTCAATATCTAAATTTCACATTACACATTTTGGAAGCCCCCAAAAATAAAAAAAAAAAAGTTATAACAAAAGGTCATGTGTCAGCATGTGTGCCTGTGAGCAAATAGCTCAAAACCGATAAGTGGATTAAAAACCAAACTCAATATTTATGTTTTCAGCGCCCAAGGATTCGACACATCTCCCCCCCCCAACCTTTGTATAGAAGCTTTTAGAAAATTTTGTTTTTCTCAAAACAGGCTAATATTTTTGTATTAAAATACGATGTGTTTACGATATAAGTTGTATTTGTCAGGAAAATACCTTGAAGGTTGAAGGAAAATGAGGAAATGCAAGGCTAACGTAATAGTCAATTCCTTTTAAAGCCGATCACTATGTGAAACAATTGAAGTTCCATTCTCTTTGCTTGCCAGGAGTAAACAAAAGAGAGACGAGAAGCAGCACGTCTTGCCGTTTGAGAAAAGTTTTTAGTAGGTTAAAATTGAAACCAATAATCCGGAATATCTCGAAAACGTTTAACTATACAAAAAATGTATTTATTATAAATTGTCTTGTTTTAGCGGGATCTACATTTTTTATGTAGTAAGTTTTTGTGAATCTCTTAAGGTTTGTCAGTTACACAAAAGTCATCCAGAATGAACAGGCCTTCAGATGCTATTCCCAGAAAATTTAAGATATATATTTCGCTTGTCATGAAAATATTTCAAACATAAGATGTTTTAATCAAAATCGTTAGAGCCATTTTTAAAAAAATCCAAGTTTTCGAAAATTTTTCCACTTAAAGGGTGGTTTAAGGTGGAGGGTTTTCTTAAAATCTTCGTGTTGTGTCCTTGGAACATACCCATATATAAGACCGAGTTTGCTATTTAACGTCTTATCATTTTTGAGTTATGAAGTCCACACACACACACACACACACACACGCGCGCGAGCGGACTTTTTTCTAAAAAAATTTTTGGACTCAGGAGACCGCAATATATATTCGGGTGAAAAATCTGTAGCGAATTTTTGGGAGAAATACAATACATTCTCTATAGACTATATACATAATATGTGTAGAGAAAAAATAGGAATTATTCGGTCCAAACGCAAAGAAAGTTTAAGTTCTATAAAATTGAGGTATATTACTCCTTGATATCTTAAAACAAATTGAAATTTGGAAAGTAATATGTTAGGAGTAATATATATATGTCAGAACATAAGATTCGGGGCTAAATTATAACTCAATACAGATATATTGCTGACTTAGCGACTGCTATTGTAGACTTTATCATGACTCTTTTCTTTTGTTTCTTTCTTTATTAACATTTATAGCAGCTAAGGGAATTCATCAGGATTTATCCCAGGCTGCAAGGCGGTTGGATCAATAGGGCCAACCTCAGAAGAGAAACTGAGTCGACATTGCGCCCATCTGGCGGCTATTTTCACCAACTTCTTATTAAAGTTGAGTAACTTTTCTCTTTTGAACTTCGCACCCTCGCTATTTCCCGTTTTTTGAAACTCCTGCAAATGGAATACAATTTTTTATCCACCGAGTAACAAACAGCACAGTTTCGCTGCTGTAAAGTTTCTTATGCTTCCGTGCTAATAACGTTTTCAGGTAGTTTTGTTCCTTTCAACTCAAGCAGTTTGTTCTCAGGTGCCTTTAAAAAGAAGTGTATACGTAATTATTTAGTGCATTCATAATAAATTTACGTTCTTTTCTTACTAATTCGCTGCAAAGTTTTAATGAAACGAGTTTTCAGAAGGCCGTGCACAGAGCTCGTAACTGCTGACACGCGTGGAAACTTCATTTGTTACCATGTGATTAACCAGAATGTCTGTCTGCCTTTGTTTACTTGAGTACTCGGTAGGGTCGCTCTTTGACAACAGAAAGCCTACTACTGAAAATAAAATAGGAGGATGCTTTCATTTAAACAAGCTTAGGTGGATTAAAAAGAGAAAATGACTGTTTACCTTCTCTACATAGTACAAAACATAGAGTCCGAGATTTCACCGGAAATACACGTTTTAGGGTCCTCAATATCGTGTGTCCGTGTTTTTTTTTTTTGTTTTTTTTTTTTTTTTTTTTTTTTTTTTTGTAGCTTAACGTCCTTTAACCGGGTTGGTCATATCGGACAGTGAATGAAATTGGTGAAATGTTGCTCAAATGATCTCGGGGTCCATGGAACTTAAAGTTACTCGACATTCGTCTTCTCAAGATAAGGGAAAACCCCGAAAAAAACCTTATCCGAGCAACTCACCCTAAGCGAGATTCGAACTCACGACCTTTTGAATGTAAAGCAGACACGCTACCACCACACTACCCAGGCGGGTTTCCGTGTGTATGTAAACGCGTTAACGAAGAAAAGGCATAGTCGATAAAATACCGAAGTTGGCATCTAAGTTTGGTATTTTCCATGAATGCGATAAGATATTCCTTTTGCATGGAATAATTTTTGAGAATGTTAATTTTCTGAAAAAAGACTCACGATTTTGATTGAAATGCCGTATATTAAAGATTTTGGCGGCGCCGTGGCGTTCGATCCCAAGTACCTGCATGTGCGATTTGTGGTGAGCGAAACGGCGTCTGGGTGAGGTTTCTTTGGTGCTCCGGTTTCCCCCGCCACTCATTCCCCCAATTGCTCTATCATCCCCTTTCTTATCATCCATTTCGCTTGCACTTCATCCATTTCCCCACGCTCTTATCTGGCTACAGACCGACCACTCGTTCCAGGTTCTCCAAATTGTGGTTTCGTGTACTTGGCTCCCCGACAGGCTTCTGATCCCTAGGCATCCACTTGTAAGTCCTAGGGGGGTGTCAGTCCTAAATAAGGGGAGGGTAAGTAAGATGTTTACATGCCAAATAAAATGCAAACCTTGAATTTTCTGGGAATAGCCCCTGAAGACTACTTTATTCTGAATGAAATTTGCTGAATTTTGTATAACTGGTAAATCGCAAGAGATCGACAAATAACTTGTTATTGGTGTCAGTTTTAAAATACTTAAACTTTTCTCATACCATCATTTGTTAACCCCTATCCATATTAACAAAGACACTTCAATCACATAGCAACCAGCTTTTAAAAGATGTAACTATCGATTTAGCCTAATTTTGGATTTTGGTACTCCCTTATTTCCCATCTACTTACAAGGATATAAGTAATAAGACCGTTTCAGCTAATTACTTTCTCTAACTCCGTATGTGCAATGTACATAGGGATATAGAGGTGTTGTATTCCACCCAAAATTCGATACAGAGATTTCACCGGAAATACATGTTTTGGGTCCCCCTAAATCCAAAAAAAGCATTTTTAGGAAAAGGTCCGTGTGTATGAGTCTATGGACAGCATAGCTCATAAACGAAAAGGCCGTTCAATACCAAACTTGGTATTTAAGTTTGGTATCTTCCAAGGACACGACACGAAGGTATGCAAGAAAATCCCCCCACCTCCAACTACCACAGAATTTTTTTCGAAAAAATTTGATTTTCTCAAAAATAACTCTAACGATTTTGATTAAAATATCGTATATTAAATATATTTACCTCACAAATAACAAAATGTATATTTGAATTTTCTGGGAATAGTCTCTAAAGACTATTCTGGATAAATTTTACGGAAATTAACATAACTGCTAAACCGTAAGAGATAGACAAAAACTTACCACACAAAAATGTAGATTACATTAAAACACAATTTATGTTATATAAGTTTTTGGTGGAGTTGATCGTTTTTAAGATATTCCTTGTTATTAGTTTCAGCTTTGAAAAACGCATACTTTTCTCACACAGGAATTTGTCCTATCCATACAACGGAACTTCATATCAACCAGCTTTTGACTGTCACTTTAACCTATGGCACTCCCTTATTTCGCTTCTACTTACAAGGAAGCAAGTAATAATACTATTTCTGCTAATTTTTACTTTCTCTATACGCACTATGTACATAGTGTATAGAGAAGGTATTGCACTCCATCCAGAAATTCGATACCGAGATTTCACCGGAAATATATGTTTTAGGGTCCCCAATATCCAAAAAAAGGATTTTCACAAAAAGGTCCGTGTGTGTGTCTGTGAACACGATAACTCAAAAACGAAAAGTTGGTAAAATACCAAACTTGGTATTTAAGTTTATAATCTTCCAGGGATGCGACACGAAGATTTTGAGAAAAATCTCCCCACCCCCAACTACCCTTTACATGGAACTTTTTTCGAAAATTTTGAATTTCGCAAAAATGGCTCTAACAATTTTGATTAAAATTTCGTATAATAAAGATATTTACCTGACAAATAAAATGTATATCTTGAATTTTCTGGGAATAGTCTCTGAAGAGTAGTTTATTCTGAATGAGTTTTGCTGAAATTTGAATAACTGCTAAACCGTAAGAGATGGAAAAAAAACTTAGTACACAAAAAATGTAGGGCACATTAAAACACACAATTTATGTTATATACATTTATTTCGTGGAGTTCGTCGTTTTTGAGACATTCCTTATTTTTGATTTCTACTATGAAAAACGAATACTTTTCTCATACAGGAACTTGTCAACTCCTAATCTAAACAAAGGAACTTCATTGACATAGCAACCAGCTTTTGATTATCACTTTAACCTATGGTAGTCCCTTATTTTCTTCTACTTACAAGGAAGCAAGTAATAAGACTATTGCTGCTATTTTTTCTGATTAGCATAAAGTAAATAGAAGTATAAGCTTTTTAAGAATAATTTGTTGCAGGGATATAGATAAAGTCATGTGAATGGTACACATCAGATTTTTTTTTCCGATTAGCATGGAGTAAATAGAAACATAAGCTTCCTAACACATTTTTTTTACAGTGATGCAGAGAATGTCGTGTAAATGGAGCACATCAGAGTTTTTGGATTCAGTGAGTCTTAGTGTATTTGCGGTGAAATTTCAGTGTCGAATTTTTGGGTGGGATTCTCGATTTGCTCTATACATTGTACATACATGCAAGAGAAGCTAATATTGAAATTCCTGTGGTGGTATAACCGCTGCACAGTTAGCAGAACGTCGTGGCACTCTTCTTTATCGAATGCCAGACACTTACTTGGAATGTGTGATGGGTTATAAAATGCAAATTAGGCGCTACACGAACGCTTGCGTGATAGCAACAGTGTACGAAGCTGTCATGCTTAAATAACAGGCCCACGATGGATATTTAGAAATGCCAAAGGGGATTTTCTATTTATACGTTCTTTCATTCTCTATATGAATCATGAGAAATATAACCTTATTTCTGTCATTTGGAAAGGAATCGCGTGTCTGACTTCTCGATAGCTTTCGATTCAGAATTATACAGTAGATTGATATAAAAATATCCCAGTTTACAGCTCTATTTTTAAACACAAAATATTATTAGGAACGATTTGCGTGCTGAATAGATTTTGCATATTCAATTTATAGTTTTAAAATTAGTATATGTGTGTCTAAAATTTGTAAAGCATATACTTGTTATAAGTTAAAAATATATTAATCTTCTTCATTACTGATTAATAATTTTAGTTGTATAGTTTTTTACTTTCTCTACACAACTATGTAAATAACGTATACAGAAGGTATTGTATTGAACCAAAATATTCGATATCAAGATTTAACCGGAAATACATGCTTTGAGACCTACTTAATAAAAAAAAAAACAATTTTAGAAAAAGCACAGCATGTGTTGGCATAACCAAAAAACGAAAAGTCTGTTAAATACATAACTTGATATTTAACTTCAGTATCTTACAAGGATGCGACAAGAAGATTTTCAAGAAAATCCCCCCACTCACAATTGCCCTTTGATTGGAAAAAAATTCCAAAATATTGGCTTTCTCTAAAGTGACTCTAATGATTGTTACTAAAACTTTATGTTTAAGATATTTACATAACAAATAAAATTTATATCTTGAATTTTCTGGGAATAGCCTTTCAAGACCTCTTTATTGTGGATGAATTTTGCCAAAATTTTCATAACTGCTAAACCATAAGCGATAGACAAAAACTTACTGCACAAAAATGTAGATCTTGTTACAACACACAATTTATGTCCTTTACATTTTTGTTGTGAAGGTAGCCGTTTCCGAGATATTCCTTGTTATTGGTTTCAATTGTAAAGTACTAACACTTCTCAAACAGGAAGTGTCCGTTTTTCGTTTGTTCTACTCCTGGCCAATCAAAGAAACGAATTGCAATGACAGTCGCATAACGGCTGCTTTTAAAAACATTTGACTATCGATTTAGTCTAGTATATTCCCTTAGTTACCTCCTACTTATATGGAACTAAGTAAAAACAGTCTGTTAATGTTTATCTTGATTAGTTTTGTGTAGAAACAAGAGTTTGTTTGTAGAGAAGTTGTACCTAAATGTAGTAGGTGGCCCAGCTGCCCCGTGTTTGACGTGCGTTAAAAGAGTTGCAGAACTCATCTGGGCTATTACATGTTAAAATCCGCAAATGGAGAGCTGGTGAGCGCGGCCTTCGTTTTATCACTATCAATGAGCGTGACTGACTCACCATATCCGATGATAAGCAAGACAGGTAAAACGAAGGTCGCTCAAGTTAGTTCCCCACTTGAAAGATATCTCATATGTCAAATAGGGTTAATTGGTCCATCTGGTACTTATTTGATTGTAACTGTATAGCGAGTATGGATGGCTCCATACGGAAGGTCGTGGATCTTCGGAGAACACATAAGTTATTCGTGATTTCCCTGGGTTGGCAAACGAATGTTAGGGTGGTTTCCCATCGATCACGATCTTCTTTTCATTATTTTCCCTTATTCTGTTTTCTTCTCATCTTTCTAGGTGTCATCCTAGGTTTATAATGCATGGCGGTGATTGCAAATGGCGCGGATGCATGCTCAATAGGCATAGACTTGGAAATGTTGGTGACTTCCGCGCGTCTCTGTAGCCTGTCTGTCGGCGGCCTGTGACTTCCTGTGATTCCCTCACATTATTCCTTTCTCCTGGATAGTTTTAGCAACTAAAGGCCGATGTATGTCGCGGAGTGCGAGCTGTCCCATTTAGTCTTTGCTTGCTTGGAATCCCCTATGCAACAATTACTATAAACATTTCATTTGTATCTCTTATCTGACAATTACCTTATACTAATAAGCGATTATATGCCCAAGTGTCTCTCCTCGGTCCTCACAACTGTGTCTGCAGAAAATGTAATATTTTAAGCTATAAATCTTACATAAATCCTTTGATAAGAGCCATTTTAGACCTAAAACAAACTAAGTTTTGGACATTTTACATCTCTGGTTACCGCAAGTCAGATACCCTAAGATGCAGAGTTTCAAGAATTGTACATTGGAAAAATTCTCAAAATCAGCTCAAATGGTCCATATTAAAATTCATATTTTAGATATTGGCGGATAAATAATATTATTAGAAATTAACATAAATATTTGCAGAGCAGGTACGAATATGTGTTAATGGGTAGATAAACTCATGGATATCAATTTGCTTGATGAATGGTTGCACAAATGAATTCGGAGATCTACAGCGCTGGCTCTCATCTAGACAGCTAATCTATTAATAGCTTTAGTGCTTCGTGGCGCAGGGGATCGTCGGTTCCAGTCCCACCTTGGGCTTGGGTTTCTTTATGTTTGTAAAATGTGTATGTGTGTATTAGCAGAAACAGCAAACGGTAATCAAACAGAAAACAAAGTAAATGTTAGGAATATGAAAAATATGTATTCCATTCACATGACTTTCTCTACATCTTTGCAACAAATTACTGTTAAAAAGCTTATGCTTCGATTTACTTCATGCTAATTCAGAAAAAATAGCAGGAATAGTTTTATTACTTGCATCCTTGTAAGTAGAAGCGAAATAAGGTAGTACCATAGGTTAAACTGATAGCCAAAAGCTGGTTGCTATGTGACTAAAGTTCCTTTGCTTCTATGGACAGGAGTTGACAAATTACTGTATGAGAAAAGTATGCTTTTAAAGCTGAAACCAATAACAAGGAATATCTAAAAAAAAAATCAGCTCCGCGAAAAAAATGTATGTGACATAAATTGTGTGTTTTATCGTGATCTACATTTTTGGTGGAGTAAGGTTTTGTCTATCTCTTAAGATTTATCAGTTATGTAAAATTCCGTAAAATTCATCCAGAATAAACTACTCTTCAGAGGCTATTCCTAGAAAATTCAAGATACACATTTTATTTGTCAGTAAATATCTTTAATATACGATTTTTAATAAAAATCGTTAGAGTCATTTTTGAAAAAAATCAAACATTTCGAAAAAAGTTCCATGTGGAGAGCAGTTTGGGATTTTTCTCAAAATCTTCGTGTCGCATCCCTGGAAGATACTAAACTTAAACACCAAGTTTGGTATTTCACTGACTTTTCGTTTTTGAGATATCGTCACACCCACGCGGACCTTTTTCTGAAAATGTTTTTTTTTATACAGGGGACCCTAAAACATATGTTTCCGGTGGAATCTCGGTATTGAATTTTTGGGTGGAGTGCAATACCTTCTATATACACTATGTACATAGTACGTGTAGAGAAAGTAAAAATAAAATAAAAATAGTAGTTGGAAATAGAAGTTGAGTCCACAGCGTGGGAGACGAGAACGATACCTGTACGCGTTCTGAGTGCACTATTTTCTCCTCCAATAGTAATTACCACAAACTATATAAAATCAAATTCTTGTGTCACTATTACGTCACTGTGTGGTAGAAGCATTTCCAGAGACTGAACATGGAAGTAACAGAATATCTGTTATGCTCGTTATCGCATTACATTCAGCCAATTCGCTTTCTTTTAGGTAAGCATTTTCTGAGGGAACGGTTCCGCTTGCCTGAATCCGATCCTCGCTCTTCAAGAAACCAGATCAAATGCAGCAATTTGGGAACAAAAGCCGTGATATTGCGAAACTTTATGCTTTAGCTAGGTTTGGAGCGATGAGACAGTTTTTTTTGTATTCAGCTTTCTTGGTTGGTCACGTCTGCCGCGTTATAGCGACGTAAAACTCACGGTTGGCCGAACAGCTGAACGATGAATCGATAGCAAGGAATTAAAATCGAACTGTATTGAAATACGAGCGACTAGTTTCGCGCTTCGCTACCTGTGCATGTCAAATTAACATGCCGCTTGGCTCTAAAATGTTAATGGCAAATGTCTTCTAATGTAAGTTTAATAATAATAATAATAATAATTATTATTATTATTATTTTATTATTGTAATAATAGATAGATTTGGAAAGGCAGAGTCAGACTGAAAAAGAAAATGTCATAGCCTGAATTTGAACCACGGATCTCTCGGTCTCTAGCCGATTGCTCTACCACTGAACTACCATGGCAACATGGCGGTATAATTTTTTCACACAAGCCGTGTGTAGGACAGGAGTTGGATTGGATGAATTAGACTGAAAAATGCAATGCCATAGCCGGGATTAGAACCACGGATCTCCCGGTCTCTAGATGGTTGCTCTACCACTGAGCTACCATGGCAAAATGCCGGCTAAGGCATTGAATTTTTCAGTCTGACTGTACCTATCCAACTTGGATGGAGTTCCACTTTTCTTGGTAGTATGGAATTGCAGGCTCGTATATCCTACATTTTCCCACTTCTGCCGGTTGTTGTTAATGGGACTCTGTTCTAACTGTTGGATCGATAATGAACCCATAGGTTGAGCCTGGTGGAAAGGTAAGCGTATCTTTTCTGAGGCAGGATCCTTCTGTTGCTATCCCAAGAACTTCTTCGTGGACGTATGCTGTTGTTTTCTTAGTGCTTCGGCAATTAGCGATCTAATTTGATGGTGACGGCTGCTTCTTAATGTCTCACTAAACGAGCAGGCGCCTAAGGCGTGACCAAGAGTTTCCATCTCACTGTGGCAACACCGACAGGGTTTCTGTCTTGAGTCCTGCCAGGAATTGTACCTAGTGGACATACATACGTTGGCAGTCATTTTCATCGCTATCCTCTAATCACTGCTGTTAAGCTTGTTGGGCTGCTTTGCCCAGTTATTGCCAAGAGTATATTCTTTAAATAAAATAACTCCATTTCTGTTGCGAGGTAAAGCACACCAGGATTTATACTCCCTCTCTCTCACAAGCAAACATTTTCAAGGGGCAGATAAAAATTTGATTTTGTTTCTTCCAAAATGTTTGTAATGTCAAAACAAGTGCTTATACACATTTTTGCAACGCGAGTGCGGGGTAGGGGGTGACGTTTGGTTTCATGTGAGAAGAAATCAAATTTGTTACCTTAATTGAAGCTTCTCGGGAGTACTACACATCTCCAAATGTGGTTATTATTCCTGAACATATTCCCTGCAGTAATGGTATCCCACAAAAAAGTGTGTCAAACATAATTCACTGTACACCATACACACATAATAACTGACACTTTTTCGTATCAAAAAAAATTCCGAAACACAATGGATTATTGCTTTAAGAATTTGAAAGGACTATGTGAAAAAGTGGCAGTTATTATGTGTGGATGGTGTACAGTGAAATTATATTTTACACGTTTTTTTTTTTTTTTTTTTTTTTTTTTTTGTGGGATACCATTACTGCAGGGAATATGTTCAGGAATATTAACCACATTAGGAGATGTATAGTATTCCCGAGAAGCTTCAATTAAGGTAACATATTTGATTTCTTCTCCCATATAACCAAACGACACCCTCTCTTATTAATATGTAAATAACTTGCGAAATAATCTCACTCGCATTATAAACATTTGTATATGTACTTGTTTTTGTTGTTGTTGTTTTTTTTTTGGTAGTGTTTAACGCCCGCTTTTACTGCTCTGGCACCACAGGCGATTTATATATAAGTAGTTGTTTTGACATTACAAACATATTGGGGAAAAAAATCACATTTTTATCTGCCCCATGGGAATGTTTGCTTGTCAGTTGTTTTCGTAGGACTTTGACTCATAGTAATCTTCAATGATCGGTAGGTCAAACTTTTGCAGACATATTTGTATTTCTGAGATGTCACGATAGGTGTTTACATGAATATGAAGTGATTTCCGCAAATGTATTACCCACTACAGCTTAAGCTAGGTAGATTGAATCTTCTCAAGTTTGCTATCCTGTTTAATGTCAGTCATTTGTTTCCTTTAATGCGACTTGTATGGCTAACATAAGGTCTAGCATTATTCATTGTTGTATTAATTTCATGTTCTAAAATAAAGTTCATGTTAGTATACGTTCATTTTTTAAAAAGTGAATTAGGAAGAAGCAGTTTCTCATTAAGGTAAACTAATTTAATATGTAAACAGCGACATTAGCTATAAACAAAATGAACCTAAGAATGTTCCTGCATGGGACACGTGCCTGCATTTTAAGGTTTTGTATACATTAGTGCTACGTTATTAGGATAATCAAAACAGTATTATCCAGAATACATAGTTTTAGCATCCTGTAAACCCACTCTCTGTGCAGTAACTTTAGTGAAATATATTTGGTTAATTCCATAATTACATTACCCAGTATAGAGATTGCATCAGAGCCAGGATTTGATAAAATGCCTAAATGTGAGTGTAATTTGGTATAAAATATTTGTGCCTTATACAGTGTCTGTCAAGTGAATAGGGGTTAATTGTTTTAAATACATGAATTAACTAGTTCCCTCGGCGTATAAAATGAAGTTCTAAAAGTGCAAACCACGTAGGAGATCCATATAAATTGGCGGGAACATAAATTACAATAAATAGAACTGTTACTTTACTTTCTTATAACTTCTCTTTTAGACCACTTGTTATTAAGTGTGTGAAATGGGCGAGGTCTCTGAAGAGTTTTGAATCTTATGGAAAGTACATAATGATCGCTATATGCTGGCCTTAAGATTACAGTGTTTCCACTTATCAAAGCAAAACTTTAAAAGAATGCCAAAGTATTGAAAATTTCAAACTAATAATAACAGTATTTATGGTAAAAATTCAGTATCGAATTTTTGGGTGGAATGCAAAATCTCTCTATTATGCACATTATATATGGTGGAAAAAGTAGAAAGTGCTTCAAGGACTTCCAAGTTAACACCTTCAGTCTAATAACATCATTTAGTCAGAAGATTCGGGCTTTTTAACGAAGTTACGCCAGCTTATTTTGATGTGTACGCGCGTGTGGAATATCTGCAGCCCCAGATCTATCCAACAGGATACTACGTCGATGAATGGCTGAGATAGGTATGCTAATTAAATTATAACGGGCGGATACATCCAAACCAAATGGGGGAGAAGTTCCTCCATTTTCGAAACGTATGTTTGCTGCGTGGGTGTGATAGCACGAAAATGCACACATAAAGATACGGAACATGTTTGCTGAATATACGAACACGCGACGGATAAAAAAGGAAAGTGCAACGAGTTTTAAAATGATCATACAACCCACGCGCGTGCACGGAAACGTTGGCAGATTAGAAATACAACACAGTATCGGATCTAAAACAAGTAACCCTGAGAAACGAAATAAAGTTAATATATTTCTCGTAAAATTTGAAACAAATCTATCATTTAAATCAGCGTATCTTTAAAAATGAAATGAAATGGAGTTTTATTTATGGACGCTCTTTAATTGCTGTGGTTCTCAGCGTCCCATTCTATATTGGGCGTGAAAGATCGAGTTAGCATGGTAACCGTTATACCACGGGCGACGTTTTTTTTTTTTTTTTTTTTAAATCTGATGTGTTCCATTCTTATGACTTTCTCCACCTGCTCTGCAAATAAACTTTTTACAAAAATTAGTTTTTCTAGTTCATGCTAAACGAGATTAACATTAGCAAAAATGATATTATTACTTGCTTACTTATAAGTGAAGGGAAATATGCTAGCCTAAAGCGATAGTTACATATTTTAAAAGCTGTTGCTATGTGATTGCCATTGAAATTATGTTCTTTGCTTAGCCATAAGTAAAAAATAAATAAATAAAATAAAAAAACGGAAGATTTCCTATTTGAGAAAAAATTAAGTGTTTTAAAATTGGCAGCAATAACAAGAAATATCTCAGAAATGGTTAGCTTTACAAAAAAAAATGTATAGCAAATAAGTTATGTTCAAGTAATCAGATCATTCTAGTGATATTTATCTCGATTAGCATGATGTAGACACAAAAGAATAATCTTTAGTAAGAATAATTTGTTCGCGGAACAGATAGAGAAAGTAATATGAATGGAACACATCTTTTAGTCCTTGCATCTCACAGAGCAAAACATCTCGACACGCGGCATAAGGGATAAACTTGCCTTTTTTTCTTTTTCTTTTTTTTATATTATTTATTTGGATCACTTTAACAGCATATCGCGATCTTTCAAATTGTACATAAAATCATTTACATAATGGTAAAATACAAAATGGTAACATTTCATTTCAATAATTTAAAAAAATATTTTTATAAATATTATAGTCGTTTTAATTGTGTGGTGTTTATTTATAGCACTTGGTAAGTCATTGAAATCTCTGTTTTCTTTATTGGTTGATGCGCTGATACAAAATCGCCAGGATATTCATACTACAATAATAACTCCATGGCACGACAGCTCACGGGGAACCTTGGCCTACCGCCCGGCCGCTGCGTCCCCCATCTCGGTCCACTACAGACGTCATGGATGGGGTGCAGTATTGGAGGGTGAGACGTGGTCAGCGCCTCGAGTCCCCCGGCCGGTTAATGCGGTCCTCATGACCTGGAGCCGTTACTTCTCCATCAAGTAGCTCCTGAATTGGCCCCCCAGGGATCTTACGAGGCTGAGTGCACCCCGGGCCAGGTCTCCCAGCGGGGGAAAAATCCCCACGCCGGTCCCCCAGGTCTCCCGCTTGGTAAGCAGCAACGCTATCACCGCGCTAAGGAGACGACCATTCATACTACAAAAATGCATTATAATCTTGCAGGAAACAGCGTAGGATGAGCTGTGTTTACAATTACTAGCATACATGAATACGTACGCTTTCTTAAATACATTTAAAAATATGTAAGACAGAGCCAAAATGAGCGTGTTATTTTGTTGACCTATTCAAAACAAAGCACTAACTCACCAATTGTAGGAGACTGAACAGTCCTTTTTCCACGGCATTGCCCTGAAAATAAAGAATCAAATAGAAAGTGGCATCGATTAAAATTATACAGCGTTACTACGAAAGAAATAGACAACTTGAACTGCCTGTAAAACAAAAACTATTAGAGATAGCAACCTAATTATTTTTAAGGTATGTTGAGAAACTCTCAAAGTTTCGTTTGTTACTATTGGTAACGCTGTAGTGTTTTGTTTGTTGTTGCAGAAGCTGAAATGGCGGAAAATCCTGTGGAAAAGGCATATTGCGTGTTGGAATTTGCTAGAACGCAATCAGCAACTGTTGTCCAACGACATTTTGGAACACGTTACCACAAAAATGAAATGATGCGCTCACAAAAACCAGCATCGTCTTCACATGTCGCAACATTTCGATGCAAAAGTCACGCCGTATGACCTTATCTTCTTCACTCAGAAACTGCAACATCTGTAATCTGTAAGGCATCATGTGCAGTCGCTTCCGCAAGATTTTCCATACAATTTGCTGTGGAATTTGTAATTGCATGCTTGCCCTAGATGTCGATTTCTGTGGGCTTCTGATGTAGGCAGAACGAACACGTTCAACGTTTTCTTCCGAAACTCTTGGTCTTCCCGAGCTCTTCCCTTTGCACAAACATCCCGTTGTCTCGAATTTTCTATACCAGTCGTAGATTTACTGTCTAGTCGGTGGCGTTTTGTGGTAACGTGTTCTAAAATGTCGTTGGACAACAGTTGCTGATTGCGTTCTAGCAAATTCCAACACGCAATATGCCTTTTCCACAGGATTTTCCGCCATTTCAGCTTCTGCAACAACAAACAAAACACTACAGCGTTACCAATAGTAACAAACGAAACTTTGAGAGTTTCTCAACATACCTCCAAAATAATTAGGTTGCTATCTCTAATAGTTTTTGTTTTACAGGTAGTAGCCCTGTACTTGTATACACAGCTGACAGAAGTCATAACATCTTCCCAAAATCCTCAGCAAGCTGATTATAGCAATTAAAAGTAGTAGGTAGATAGTTCTAATTGGTGCTAAGTGGAGTCTAATGGAAGTGTTCTTTTGTTTGTTACAGGTGTGCAGCACTTCTTGTTAGTCTTCTAGACCAAGACTTGCTACAGAGGTCCCTGTTACGCATGCACCATCGGTTGTAACGAAGAGAGGATTATCAAACGTCCAAAATGCACATAGAAGTACAAGTCGCTCTAAATTTCGTCATTTCCTACCTGTACAATAAGCTGCCCCGGCGGAGGGTGAACATCTTCGGCGAAGAACTTGAAAAGGCACTAAAGGACAAATTCAAGGGTCACTGGTACCCTGAAAAGCCATTCAAGGGATCAGCGTTCAGATGTCTCAAGACCGGCGATCCCGTGGACCCTGTTCTGGAGCGAGCAGCCAGGGAAAGCGGGGTTCCCATTCAGGACGTTCTCGAGAACCTGCCACAGGAACTGGCAGTGTGGGTGGATCCCGGAGAAGTTAGCTACAGGATCGGCGAGAAGGGTGCCGTTAAGGTGTTGTTCAGCGAGTTGTCAGATCCACACGACGATTCTTCCTCTGCCGCAGACCGCGAAGTCACCAAGACCTTCAATCCTGAGGCGCAGTGTTTCAGGCCCATCGAGGCCGTGGGCTCATCTCTCGGTGGACTTAGCCTCTCGCCCAACAACAAGAGCACCTCCTCGTCCTCGCCGTATCCCGGTGCTGGATCGGGAACTGTGCCGCCAGTCAGGGTACAGCCAGTACAATCCGTCGCTCCTGTACAGCAACAGGCCGTGACCTCGACCAGCACGGCCACTCCGGGCTCGACGTCCTCACCACCGCCACCCTACAAGGGCTCGCCAAGTCCTGTAACATCCTTCATCCCTCGCTCTACGGCGCCACTCACTTTCACCACGGCCACTTTCGCCCAGACCAAGTTTGGAAGCACAAAGCTCAAGACCAGTAGCAAGCGAGCCAACAGGTGTGTACCACCTAGACTTTCATTTATCTTTATTATAGTATGTGAATCATACAGTAGCTCTTCAATAAAACTTTCTTTTTACTTTCTCTTGTCCGTATGCACATAACGGATAGAGAAGATAAAAGGTCCACTTGTGTCTGTGGGCAGCATAGCTCAAAAACGAATAAAATATCAAACTGGTATTTAAGTTCAGCTTCTTCCAAGTATGCGAGGAAGATTTTCTGCAACTACCCTTTACATAAAAAAAAAAAATCGAAAATTTCAATTTTCCCAAAAATGACTAACGATTTTGATTAAAATACCGTATATTAAAGATATTCACATCACAAATAAAATGTATATTTTGAAGTTTCTGGGAATAGCCTCTGAAGAACTCTTTATTCTGATAGAGTTTTGCAGAATTTTGTATTACGGTTAAACTATTAGAGATAGATAAAAACTTACTACACAAAAAATGTAGATCTCGATAAAACACATCATTTAAGTCATATATGCTTTTTATGCAGAGCTGACCGTTTCTGAGATATTCCTTTTTACTGGTTTCAATTTTAAAGTAAACTTTTCTCAAACAGGAAGCGACGTTTCGTTTCATGTCTTGTTTTACTGGAGACTATGCAAAGCGAGCCGAACTTCAGTTGTTTCACATAGGACCAGCTGTCGATTTAGCTTAGTGCATTCGCTTATGTTACGCCTCCTTATATGGAAGCAAGTAATAAGAACATTTCTTTTAATGTTCATCTCTATTAGGATGTCGGAGATAAAAATATAATCCTTTGTAGGGAAAGTTGTTTGAGTAACAGCTAGAGAAAATCATGTGAATGAAACACATCAGATTTTTCAGTAAATTAAGAAACTCAAGTTACAATATTGGTTGGTTGGTATCTAATGTTAGGCAGTGGGCTCTCTTACTCTCCAGCATTTTGATGTGAAATTGTAATGTTGATTGAAAGCTGGGCATAGATTAGCCAGAGTTTTATGAAATACAATAGGAGACACGCATTCCCTATCCTCAATTTTGCAAGAAGTACATTGTTTATACTACTATCAGTGAAACTTTCTTACTTTCTCTAGCACATATGTACAATGTACATAGTAGACAGCGAAGGTATTGTATTCCGCCCAAAAATTTCATACCGTGTTTTCATCGGAAATATGTTTTAGGTGCTCTGAATTAAAAAAAAAAAATATGATGTGTTCCATTCACATGACTTTCTCCAAATCACCATAACAAATTATTGTTAAACGGCTTATCCTTCTATCTACTTTATGATGATCGAGTTCAACATTAGCAGAAATGGTCTTAATTACTTGCTTCCTTATAAGTAGGAGGAAAATAAGGTAATACACTAGACTAAAACGATAGTCAGATCTGTTAAAAACTGATTACCACGTGGTTGAAATCCGTTTGTATTCATGGCCAGGAGTTTACAAATTTACGTGTGAGATAAGTTTAAGTATTTTAAATCTGAAATAAATAACAAGGAATATCTAAAAAATGGGAAACTCTACGAAAAAGAAGTATTTGACATAAATTATGTGTTTTAACAATATCTACATTTTTTAAATATCTTTTTTCTATCTCTTAAGTTTACCAGTTACGCAATATTCCGCAACATTCTTTCTGAATAAAGAGGTCTTTAGAGGATATTCCTAGAAAATTCAAGATATACATTTTATTTGACATGTAAATATTTTTAACATACGGTATTTTAATCAAAATCCTTAGAGCCATTTTTAAGAAAATCAAAGTTTTCGAAAAAATTTTTTAGTTAGGGGTGGGGAATATTTTCTCAAAATCTTCCAGTCACATCCCTGGAAATATCAAGTTTGGTATTTTACTGGATTTTCGTTTTTGAGTTATCGTGTTGACAGACACACGGACAAACACAGGCGAGGACCTTTTTTTTATACAGGGGACACTAAAACGTGTATTTCTGGTGAAATCTCAGTATCGAATTTTTATGTGGAATGCAGTACCTTCTCTGTACATAACACGAGAAGAGAAAGTAAAAAATGAAGCCATTCACTCTCTTACACTCCAGGATTTTGGCATGTTGATTGAAAACTGGGCGTAGACTAGCCAGATTTTTTGGAATTTAGTAAGAGGCCTTGAAGGCCGGAGGCAGTACTATAAACAGAAACTTGCAAGAAACTTTGTTCATATCCCTATCAACGAAACTTTCTTACTTTCTCTAGCACGTATGTACAATGTACATAGTAGATAGTCAAGGTATTGTATTCCACCTAAAAATTCGATACCGAGATTCCACTGGAAATACATGTTTAGGGCTCTCTGAATAAAAAAAAAAAAGTATTTTTAGTAAAAGGTCCGAGTGTTTGTGCTATCGGCTAAATACCGAACTTGGTATATAAGGATGCGACACGAAGATTTTCATAGAAATCCCCCCTCTAACTACACTTTATGTGGAACATTTTTTAAAAATTCTGTTTTCTCAAAAAAGGCTTTAACGATTTTGATTAAAATACAATATGTTTAATATACTTTTATGACGAACAAAATGTATGTCTTGAATTTTCTAGGAATAGCTTCTGGAGACCTCTTCATTCTGGATGACTTTTGTATAACTTTAATATAACTAGTAAAATGTAAAGGTAGGCATAAACATGCTACACAAAAAAGTCATCTCGTTAAAACAAACAATAAACACACACATTTTTTTCGTTTTCGAGAAATTCCGTGTTTTTTGTTTCAAATTTAAGTTTCATGAGCCTTTCGCAAATGGCTAGTCGTCTTCCTTTTCGTCTCTCTTTTGTTTACTCTTAGCAAGCAAAGAGAACCAAATTTCAATTGTTTCATATAGCAACTACTTTTAAAACTTGACTGCCGTTTTAGCCTAGTGTCTGCCCTTATTTATCTTTTACTTGCAAGGAAGCAAGTAGGTAATAAGGCAATGTATGCTAGTGTTTATCTCGATTAGAATGAAGTAGATAACAGAACAATCTTTAGTAAAAATAGTTTGTATATCAAACAGCTAGAGAAAGTTATGTGAATGGAACTCATCAGATTTTTCATTACTATTCCTCCTCACAAAGAAAGTTATTTTCTACTTAGAAGGAAACTGCACTACATTTTTATTTTAGGTTGCAGAGGAAGTTTCGAAATACCGCTTTTAAGCATAACATGAAATACAGATTTTTTATTTTCCACATGACTGTAATACGAGACACAATTCTTTCTTCTGGAATATGGGAAGTCCCAAGCAATACAGGACTTGTGGCAAGTCTAATTGGGCAGTGGGTTAGGTGGTCTTTCTACATATGTTCTTTAAGTTCACAGAAAGGGCATAGAGGAGATTTTGCTATGCCAATTTTATTCTGAGTGGATGTTTGCTAAGGCAGTCCTGGACTGTTAGTAGTGTAAAAACTGCTAAGGAAGTGTTTCTTGGTAGTGTAGTAATTTTAGGTGTGTGATTATGTAGATTTTTACCATTATTTTCTTTTTGAATGTGAACATATTCTTCCTTAATTTTTCTATTTTATGCTGATATAATTATTCTTTTTTACTTTGTTTATACGCACTATGTACATAGTGTATAGAGAAGGTATTGTATTGCATGCAAAATTTCTATACCCCGATTTCACCAGAAATACATGTTTCGAGACTCCCTGAATAAAAAAGCATTTTTAGAAAAAGGTCCAGGTGTATGTTATGTGTCTTGGACAGCATAGCTCAAAACCAAAAATACCATTAAATACCAAACTTCCTATTTAAGCGTGGTATCTTCCAAGGATGCGAACATTTTCAAGACCCAATTATAACCTTTATATAGAAACAGTTTTGAAATTTTTGTTTTTCTCAAAACTGGCTCTTAACGATTTTTATTACAATTATATTAGATGATTTAAATTATATTAAATCTATTTACATAACAAGTAAAATGTATATCTTGAATTTTCTGGGAATAGCTTCTAAAGACTTGTTCATTCTGGATGAATTTTGCTGAATTTTGGATTACTGATAAACTGTAAGAGAGAGATAAAAACTAACTACACAAGATATTTAGATCTTGTTAAAACACACAATTTATGTCTTCTACATTTTTTCTCATGGAGTTGATCGTTTTCGATATGTCATTTGTTTCAATTTTAAAATACTTGAAACTTTTCTCATACAGGAACTTGACAATTGCTGGTCACGCAAAGAATCGGATTTAAATCGCATAACAACCATATTTTAAAACATCTAACTGTCGGTTTAGCCTAGTGTATTCTCTTACTTCTACTCAAAGGAAACTAATAATAAGACCGTTTCCCTAAAGCTTATCAATTAGCATGAAGTAGATAGAAAAATAAGCTTATTAACAATAATTTGTTGCAGAGATATAGAGAAAGTCATTTGAATGAAACACATCAGATTTTATAAATTAGTAAGAAAGTCTTACTTCCTTTTTCGTTATGTGGTATTTCACAGTGTGCTATTCTTTCATTTCAGTTAATTAATTGCTTTACAAATGTTATAATTGCGCTCTAAGACATACAGGTTTTTGACTTTGTATCGATGCAAAAGATTTTGTTAGTTGCTAAAATTTGACTATCATATTTGCAGAATATTAAACTGAAGAGAAGAATGAGAACTGAAGTTACAATGAAAGATACAAAGAGTGAAGCTGTAATGTAGAGAGTAAATAAAATGCAGTCTAATATGAGGCAAATCAAATCATATATCCACATGTAAAACAATTTTGCCATTTCTATATTATGTCATGTTATATATTACATATTTATTATCTCCACGTGTTGCAGTCAGAAAACCAATAACAGCAACTTATACTCAATTTGTAATACTGAATTACAATTTAAACGTCTTCATATGCTAAAGTAAACCAAATTTAGTCATTCTTTGATATTACAACACTTTATTGAATTTATTTGTTGCCACATGTTCTACAGAAAATCTATTTTGGCCACTTATATATTTTAACAGACAAGTAAAACTAAATATACTCCCCATACTCCACAGAAAACCAATTTCAGCCACTTCTACTATATTTTAATATTATATAAAACTGATTTGTTGCCCCAATATGCTACAGAAAACCAATTTCAACCCCCTCTACTATTTGTAATATTAAGTAAAAGTGATTTATTACCCCCATATGCTACAGAAAATCAAAATTATCTAATTTTACTGCAGCTTAACACTAAAATAGATCTTGTTTATTGTCTCCATATGCTATAAGAAAAGCAGTTTCAATCACATTTACTATAGTTTAGTATTAAATAAAACTGATTTATTGTGCCATAATCTCAATGAAAACCAATTTCAGTCACTTCTGCTATAGTGTAATATTAAATAAACCTGATTTATTGCCCCATAATCTCTAAGAAAACCAATTTCAGTCACTTCTAGAATAACACTAAATAGAACTTATTTATTGCTACTTCTGCTACAGAAAACCATAATCAGTCACTGATATTGCATACTAATGTTGAATAAAATGTATATCTTGTCTTTATGTGCTACAGCAATTAATTTTAACCACTTTTATTATATCGTAACACAGAATAGAACTTATAAATTACCTTCACTACTTCTATATTCTGGCATTAGAAGAAACTAATCTTGGGTTAAAAACAGCGGGTTACAATTGGAGAAGACCCAAGATTTAACCTTTCCCTCTATTTTGTTCTTCTTTTGTATTGCCTTTAAGTCTGATTGTCCCCAATATACAAAGTTTGAGGTAGAAAAGAGGAGAATCATAACAAATGTCACAAAATAACTTGTCTGATGTTACCTAAAGAGCTAAAAAATCTAATGTATCCAATTAAAATTACTTTCCCTATTTGTTCTGCAAATTCACTGTTGTTACAAAAGATTATTCTTTTATTTACATCATACTAATCAAGATAAACATTAGCAGAAATGGTCTTATTACTTAGTTTATAAGTGGAAAGGAAACTAAGCTAAAGTGACAGTCAAATCTTTTAAAACCGTCGCTATGCAGTTGAAATTTGCTTCTCTTTCCATAGCCAGGAGCAAAACAAAATATATATGAAATGTATGAGGGCCTCCTATTTTAGAAAAGTTTAAGTATTTAAAAATTAAGAACAATATATTACAGGGAATATCTCTGAAAAATGTATATTTTTCCATTTATTGTGCATCATTAAGAAAACTCTGTCTGAACATTTCAGCCTGTATGTGTAGAACAGTTTGAATAGGTATTGATTGTTGGCTATACCAAAGAGTAAAGTATTTGACTATAAGTTTGAAGTTCAACATAAAAATGTATTAATATACATAACAATAATTTGTAACAACATTTCATTTATTTTTATGAATAAACCCATATCAGGCACTAGTTTCACATTCAAAATTTGGTTACATCTTGAGCTTCTTTCTTGTTGTTAGGGAGAAAGTGTATCAATGGATTGCTTGTTACTTATCAGACAGAAAGCAAATAGTTATGATAAACACTTCAAATAATAGAAATGCATACTCTAAATGGTGTGAAATAAAAGGATCTATACTGGGTCCCTTATTGATTTTACTGTACATTTTACATTAATGATCTACCCGCAGTAATAAACAACAATGCTAATCCAGTTCTTTTGAAGATGATACGTATTATAATTAAACAGCACAAAATCAGGCAGCTCCCAGATTAAATAACAGATTCATTAGTATACTAAATAGTTGGTTTGAAAGTAACATTTGCATACATTTTGTAAAAACTAAATACATTAATTTTTGCACAAAACAAAAAATCATTTCAGCCTTAAGGATAGAATATGAAAATAATACATTACAAAAGCTAGCAATATAATATTTCTGGATCTTATGATGGATTGTAATATGAATTCGAAACACCATATTGATCCTAAACTGAGCTCTGCATGTTCAACAATCAGATTGCTAATTCAGCTTATAAATAAGGGCATTTTAAACATTTGTTACTATCAGAATTTGCACTCTTTAACTTATTATTATTGTGTGTCTAGTTTGCTTTCCAACACCATATTGTTTTTATGTAATTATTTCATGTTTTAAGTGCTCTGTGTCTTTTGGCAAAGTCTAAATAGGGTCAGATGGTTAAATAAATATAAGATGTTTTATTAAATAGTGCTAAGATGCTGCATTGTGGATTGTTTCAGGATGTCACCCACCGAGTTTTCCAACTACATCAAGCAGCGTGCCATCCAGCAACAGATCCATCATCACCACCATCATCACCATCACCATCCACCGCCCTCTCAGGGCTCTCCTACAGGACGTTCCCTCTCACCAGACCCAAACACAACTGGAGGATACTTTTTCCAGCCCACTACAACGTATCCCCAGTTTCCTCACAGAAATCTCTTTGAGGCAGCTGCAGCTTACATGCCTGAACTCTATCCTCCCCGCAACAATACTTCCTCGTACTTGGATCACCCGCACCAGTTCTACAATGGAGGTGGAGCAGCTGCTGCCGGGCAAGCTGGAGCTGTCCAAGTCAGCAACAACCCGTCGTCTGCGGGTGCACCTCAGGACAACGGAAACAAGCAACTTTTAGATGGCCTCAATAACTTTGGTTTGGGTTCTGTGGCACCATATCCGCCCAGTCCTTACCAACACCTCTTGGTTGCAAACTAATATGCAAGGTGAAGCCTCTTTTGTGATGATAGCTGGCTAGTTCTTCTTCAGAGACGTAGTAAAAGTATGTTACACACTCATTCTCTCATGAGTGTCCGTAAAATAGAATTAAATATTTTAAGTATAAGAAATTCTGTTGAGTCCAAATCTAATCTGGTTAGTTCTGGTGGTAATCAGCTGTTAAATACTGAACATGGTATACAATTGTATACCATCATTTGCTTAACTGACTTCAGCTTCTTATGCACATGGTTAGATCCCTGGAGGAAAGAAGTTCAACTCTATTTTGAAAGATTTCTATTGAGACTTGAATGAATTGATCACAAACATGTCAAAGGAATCTTGCCACTGATTTTGGGCGTAACTCATAACGACTTTAATTGCAAATATGGTCTCTGAAGGGGTACTAAGAACAGTCGCAGGTAGAACTGTTTGTTTGTTTAGTACAGTCAATTGATAGAGACTATGTCATGGTGCCCTCCTAATCCATTGCCCTGGTGCATTTACCATAAATCAAAATCGAACTTGTGTGACTATGATCACACAAAAATAAAAAAAAGTGAGGAAATTACATTCAAAGCATGTCAGTCGCAGTTAAAGTACATCACCAATCAATATAACGTAATCAGGGTTTGCACGCCTGCATATAGACTACAAAGGCTATTTTTGGTATCTCATATGAGGTGTTCTCAAACCAAATACATTATATTGATTAACCTTTGTTACCATATGTTTAGCTGTATTAATTTATTATGCGTAAAGCATGAGCTTTGACTGTTTTTTGCTTTTTCCATTCAATCAGAAATTATGTAAATACTATTTTTCATGGCTTGTTAAAATGGTTTATATCAAAACTATAAAGCTTTAATAAAGGAGCATCAAAAATCATTCCTTACGCAAAAGAATACAGTGACAATCCGTATGAATTCATAACACAGTGCACAAGGAAAATGTGACTTTGGTCAGGATGCCAAATTCAGCTAATGTGAGATTTATTTCCAATGTACAAATTGTTCGCCAAAGTGCAGCTAAATGGTTTCAAGAAAATATGCAGTGGATTGAATTCACAGAACAATGGAAGCAAAGCTCAGACTAAAAAAAGTATTGATAAAACAATTCCAGATTTTTAACTAAAGAATATAAAATTATAGAAATACAAAATGATATTCTAGTCGAACATTTATGTTCATGCTCCAATGATAAATATGTTTATAAATTCAGTATATTATAAAATAAGAAACAAAAGTACTTATTCAAGTCCTTCTTATTTTCTATTTCTTTCTTTGCTACTTTATCAATTTTTCATCTGAAATGAAATTAAAAGGCTAAAGCAGGTTAGGATTTTGGATCACCAAAACCTGATCTCGTTATGATGATTTAAAACTCTCTGTATATGATATGCTTAGTTAAATGCTAAGGGCACCAAAGAGACTCTCCAAATTTGATTGTCTCCATGCCAGATGCTTTGCAAATACCAAGTCAAAAGAACAAAATTTTCCATACATAAGTTGATAGTCTGTGTGTTTGCATTAAAACTTGCTTTGCTTTAATATTAAATTTCTGCAATATGCAATACTAACCTTTCATGATCAGATGGTGAACTGAGTAACTCTAAAGCTTAGTTGTAATCTAAATTGGCATGGCATCAATTTGGAGATTGTCTGGTGATTATTTTATGACTGTAACACTTTTCACCAATTTTCTTACTTCATTTGTTTTGCAAGACATTTGAATTGCATAGTGTGATAGATGTTTTCTTTACATATATTTTACATTATGAAATAATTTTATATCTTTTTATAGTTTCTTTTGTACTTGAACCTCATCCATTCTATAAATATTAAGGAGTAATGTTTGAAAGAATGTGTTATATACCAACTTGAATTGAATGTGTAGTTATGTTTGTATGAAAGTACATGCTCAGCAGCAATGTAGCATATCCTACTAAAACTGACTTCCATTATTGAAACAAATCAAATTTAACAGAAATACTGGAACTGTTTCACTTTCCAAGGCTGTAGAATGATTGTTGAAATTAAAGACATACAGAAAAGAGGAACATTTTATTAAACTAACCAGGTGATAATGGTATCCCAATTATTGAACTAATTAGTGCATTACTATTCTCAGAGAGAATGAAGAATACATGATTTTAGAATTCTTTTCCTTTTAATTCTGCTTTGCAAACAGCAGAAATATGCAAAGTAAGTTGGAATTTCCGTGCTTGCATAACAAAAGATTCACGAGAATTAATGCTGGTGTTACACAATTACTGTAAAGAAAATAACTGAGCAATAATATTGGAATTAAACTGCTTAAGCTGATAATTCCATGGACCACATTTGCATATGCTGTTAACCAGCGATTTAAATATAAAAACTCCGCCATTATTTCTCGAAAATCAATGCAACTGTGACGAACCTATACTAACTTAAAGTTACCAATTATGGTAAAAAGCGATGTGGTAATTGGTCTTTTAAAATTACTTAAAAAAAAAAAGCTAAAAGTGGAAGGTGAAATAGAACACGCGCACAGTTTGAAATAAAAAAATTGCGCAATTTATAATTAAAACTTAAGAACATATTATAATTGTGTAAAATGAAGTATACCTACATAGGAGGAGCATGTGAACTATTTATGTTGACATTAGACAATGAAAATAAGTGGAGAAGAATACATAAATATTATGTACTGACAACGTTTTCAATAGTTACCTTTGTACATGTGTTTTTATATGCCATTGTGCAGTACATACATGCATAATATTAATATTACATGTAAACGAAAACAACAAATGCATGCATAAGTGTACATTGTATGTGTGAGAAAGAGAGAAAAAGGATGACTGTGCATTTGAATAAATGATTAGCGTTTATTGTACATAATTCTATTATTATAATATTAACTGGTGATTAGCCTATATTTTTATCAATATTTTATGAGCTAAAATGATAAAAAAGTCACAGGTTTAAGTTTCTCAATGGCGCCCCCTCCCCTGCCCATTCAAATCAGTATTGGTATCGCATAATATAACTGAATATGTAACTGGGGAAACTCCGTCTGTAGCTTTAACGTTTTCTAATTCAAAAGAAATATTTAAAAAAAAAAAATTGTATTACTACGCAAAGTTTTAAGCAAGATTTAAAACAGTAACATGCAATTTATCATGCATAATACCAGAATAAGTAGGAGCACTTAAAAAAAACTATTACAACTTAAAAAAACAAGGCAATTTATATTCTTTCAAAGATGTACTATAAAAGTTTGCACTACCTACTATTCCGTTATAGCATGCGGTAAGTACAGAATAGTTCCAAAGCCAAAAAAAAAAGAGAACCATATAATGTGATAGGCAGTTTTTAATACAAGTTTCCTGTGGGATAATTACAAGTACCATTAAATGGTCTTTCTGTACAGAACTATTAGTGTATAGATTTTTTCATACTTTGTGTTGATTTTGTTCCTTTATTTTTTCACTGATGAATTCTTATTAATTATTGCTATTATTAAACAGATTGCTATTACTATAGTTATTGTTTTTAATAAAATATATTTTTGTTTATGACAATATTGTTATGTTTGATGTAATAATCCTTAAAAATAAAAAAAGCACTATATGGGATGTGGTTTGGAAAAAAATGGTTGATTATTAACAGTAAGCAGAATGGATAATGGTACCTGATAATTGTCATTTTCATCAAGAATGGCATAGTTGATTGTTGGTTATTGTTGCAAATAATGTTAGGGAGGAGAAGTTTGGCAAGGAGGGTGTTATGTGATGTTTGTTGAGAACCACTAAAGGTACAAATACATAGAAGTCGTTAACTGTTGTTTTATGAAATAAGGCTCATAGGAAAAATTGGCTGACATGTTTGTGCGAACATAACTTGGGATGGGAAATGTTTGAAGTAAGACATGACTGCCACGTTTGCGTCAATTAAGAAGAAAAATGTAATTTACCATGGTTTCAGTAATGAAATCATTCACCAATGAGGTAGACTAACATCTAGGCAGGAATAAGTATTCATATCATGGCAGTAAAGGATCTCCCCTTTGTTTTTACCTTATTTCTAAAACAAAACAAACAAACAAAAAAACATGTGAAAATGAAATAGTGTGATGTGGGGGGACAAAGGTGGTGGAATATTTATCTTTTTTACAATAATGTGATTTTTTTCAGTGTCATAAACAAAATTTCTGTAATTCAGTTAGCACCTGTGTAACAAAGGAGAAAAGAATGAACCATACATTCTGTAACTATTAGATTAGTGAACAGATGAGTGGGAGTGAAAGTTTTTTTTTTTTTTTTTTTTGTTTGTTTTTGTTGCATGATAAGATGCAAAGAAAGGTAAATGAACAGAGACAAACTTTAAACTCTCATGTGATGCATTAGAATGCATGTAACTTTTTCTACGGCAGATTTATGCAATAAATGGAACCTCCCCTTTCCCTCCAAAACAACAGAATAAATATGTACTAGTTGTTAGCACATTGTCATTATCATAATTATGAGTATTATTTTGGATGAATGAGCATAACAAAGAGAAAACCCAATCTACATATTTTTCATAAATTTGTAACTCAAAACTCTAGCAATATATTAAAAAATGAACACATTTTTTACAATAATTTTCTGCCCAGAGCTCCTGTATTTCTAAAAAAATTTCCCACAACATTTGGTTCTCAATTTGTTTGACATCTGGGTTGTTTTCTCTTTTAAGAAAACGGGTGAATTTCTTCCGCGGGATGATGGGTATGAATGTCACATTTGGGAAAGGTTAAACAAGTGAGGAATCCCGCAAAAGACGCTTAATTTTGCGACCATTATTGTGTCGCTAGTTGCAGGTTTAGAAACAAACCAAAAAAAGATGAATAAAATAAAGAGATAACTGAGCTTTGATGTTTATTTTTCTACACTGGATGGTGAAACGTGGTTATAATAACTACATATTGTATATGATAGGAATTTGAAGTAGATTCTCTGTTTGCATGCTTAATAAATAAGACAATGAAAATGCCAATAGGACCTGCAGCACATTATCTATATCCTTTTATTGCTTTAAAAACAAATGCAATAAAGTACATTATAACATTACAGGCATTGTTTTTTAATCTTTACCAGCAGACAATACCAGAGTTTATAATCATGATACGTTGATACCAACATAATAAAATTTATGGAACAAAACAATAGAGGGTGTTCTGCAGGTCCCAACATTGTGTCTATAACTCCTCCCAAAACTAAACTGTATGTCACTTCTATCTTCATTGTTCATGTTGTTTATATACAACCAAAAGAAATGCATGTTTTTGAATATTCTATTCAGTAAATCAGAAAAATACTAAAGTGTAAAATTAAATCAACTCTTGTGATGTATCCTTAAACAGAAAATGGCATTTTTGCAGTAATTTACTCTCCATGTCCAGAATTTGTTTTATTTTTGTGTAAAAAAAATACTATGTCAAGGAGGATATTTGAAAGCAACACTTTTGTGTTTTATTTAAGAGTCAAAAAGCATAAACAAGGTACTGAAAAAGCAGGTTATAATTTTAAAACTATAGATAAGCAGGAACTATTGAAAAATGCTGTGGATTATGGAGATCAAAGTTAAAGAAAGGGATAGACATAAGGCATCACAATGACTGGAAATGAAAGAGACAAAAACAGTAGTAGTGGATGAAAATTATGGTGGTCATGTCTGTCACTGTTTTTCTATTATGTTCATCTTCCTCTTCTTTTTCTACTTTGCATCTCTTTGTGAAACAAAAAGGAGGAATAATAATGTTGAGTCCCGTTTTTTTGATTCCGCTGTAGTTGTAGATGTTTCTATGTGGCGACCCGCAGGGTGTGTGTGCATGGTGGACGTGCAGGTCAGCTCTCCCTGTTTTGCATTGGGAAAGACGGACTTGCTTGATCCCCCAGCATTTGTATCACACATTCTACTCAAAGAGCCCACACACATGCTTCTCGGGACTCCCTATAGCTGAAGGGAACAGGCCTATCATACGACTACTGAATGTCCGTGCAGTACCTACCACTACTATAATATCTACTATATAACGTGTTTCGATATGGCCAGGTAATATAATTATATAATTAATAATGTAGTAAAATGGCCGACAGGAAGATAGTGAGAACGGAATTTTCCATCCCGTTATAATTATAATATACATGTGTATAATAGTCTATAATTTTTCATATTGTTGTACGAATTTTTAAGTTTATATTAAAATGTTTTGTGCATTCATATATTTGGAATTTTTATTTTACACCTACCTAAAACTGAATCCCAATCCTTTACATATAGAGCAGTATCTGGAGTTCCAAAAAGTATTTCTTTTCACTTTAAAAATCTGATGTGTTCCATTCACATGATTTCCTATGCCTGTTCTGCAAATGAACTATTCATACACAGTATTATTCTTTGACAAACTTCGTGCTAATCTAGATAACTAGCAGAAATGGTCTTATTACTTAGTTCCTTGTAAGGGAATACACTAATCTTAAGTGATAAGACAGATGTTTTAAAAGTCAGTTTGGTTCTCTTTGCTTGGCCAGCAACAGGAATGTCAAATTCTCTTTTGAGAAAATTTTAAGTACCTATTTTAAAATTGAAACTTATAATAAGGTATATCTCAGAAATCATTAATTCTAGGAAGAAAGAAAAAAAAATTATGTGTTTTAATGAAATCTACATTTTTTATGGGGTAACTTTTTGTCTATCTCTTACAATTTACCACTTTTGGAAAAGTCATTTAGACTTCAGAGGCCATTGCCAGAAAATTCAAGACATACATTTCCTTTGTCATGTAAATATTTTTAATATCCAGTAATTTAATCAAAATTGTTAGAGCCATTTTTGAGAACATCAAAATTTAATTTTTTTTTTTCACATGTAGGGTAGCTGGGGTGAGAGGAGATTTTCTTTGTAATACTTGTGTCACATCGTTGGAAAATACTAAATTTGAATACCAATTTTGGTATTTAACTGGCTTATTTGTTTTTGAGTTATCATGTTCACACACTGACACACATACTTTTTTTAAAAAAAATATGCATTTTGGGTACTGTAAAACATATTATCTCCAGTGAAATCTCGGTATTAAATTTTTGAATGTATATACTACCTATGTAGTATATACAAAGTAGAGAAAGTAAAATTACTAGCAGCCAAAACAACAGTGAAAATTTTTCATTTTTAATATGCAGAAAGAATAAGTAATATTAGAGTTTAGGTGTTCTGGTATTTTGCAAGATTATTCATTTCTTTTGTTTTAAGTTTTTGAAAATATCACATGTATTTTTACTTTTTCTTTCTTTATGTGGTGTTACAAAGTTATTTAACATACATTTAGTAGAGCAAATCTTTTGGTATAAAACCTAAGATTCCAGTATGACAGGGGAAGAAATTTCAAAGTTTGCAACTGTCAATAGCTTTAACTTAAAAAATGTATTTCTACATCAATTTAAGTCTTATGTAAAAAATTTGTTCTAGAATAATATTGTAAATACCATAAAAAAAACATCACAATAACCTTTCCAGTAATATTCTAAAGCTAAAAAAATGTATAAAACTAATATAATTAACACTGGGAAAAAGTCAGAAAATGTAGTAAATTATAATATCACTTGTTTTCTATGCATATTAAATATGATAATCTTCTCTTTATTGATTTGGCTACCAGAACTTTCAAAAGTGGAGATGGGTACTTTTTGGAGTCATTGGCAGTGCACACTCAATCTAAAAGCCGAATTCTAAACCTTCTTAATGGAACCATAGATGCATTCATACACTAGGAGTTATTCATTAAAACATAACATGAAAGCTGAATTCTAACCTTTATTAATAGAACCATATCTGCCTCAAATCAGGAGTTATTTATTACAACCTGACCTAACCTAAAAATTGAATCCTTTCTTCTCCTTAAAGAATGATACAGAGAGATAGAAAAAAAAACTGTGTGGGACTAGCCTATGCATGCACCTTTTCTTGGACACTAGTTTTAAGGGTAAGTGAGGGCCAGGAGGAAGAAGAGAAAGCTTTCCTGCCTATCTTTCTGCAGTTTTGTCAACCATAGCCATTGTGGTGAATAAGTTATCTAATTTACCATGAACTAGCTGAGTTGTTAAACAAAACACAGCACACATGTATGTGCATGAACTCTAGGCTCTATAGACAGAATGAAACCTTAGCATTGAAGACACTAGATATCAGGGTATATAATGTACTTCATGTCTCAGTATTTTGTTCTGCTCTGCTTCCAAAATTATGCAAAACCTACCAAATGAAGATCAGGAAGCTCTGCATCTAAGAAAATGTGCACACATAGTACAAGTTTTCCAACATGGACAGCATCAAACTCTACAACAGTCAATTCCAACTAAAAATGTAAAAACTAAAGCTGTAATTCTGCAACAGCTACGCAGTAGGTATGTACTAAAAGTGGACAACCCCTGCCTGAAGTAGAGCACCTGTAGAGAGTTTGTAACTCCCTTTGTCATCCTTTTAACTGGCCCACAAGCCAAAGGCATAGATAATATAAGCAAAATAAAAATGTAAACAAACAACATAATTACAAATAGGAGTAAAGCAGTAGTGCAAAGCCTGCTAAATTAAATACATAAATATCTATTGGCACCTTGAAGAATAGTCATAAAGGTCCAACACTGGGAATGATAAAGAATAATTGCAATAAACAACTGACATAGTCCATGCATCCTAGTTTTGTCACCGTCCATAGTGTAATGGTTCCATGTAACTTCATATATCCAACCTGGCGGAGAGGAATAGTTTTTTTGGGCATAAAATTCCTTAGTATGGTTTCCTTCCGAAGGGAAGAAAAGCTATTGGTTCTGTGTTGTAGATTTTCGGTGCATAAAAGAACCTCAAGCCTGATGAAGAGGCCTCTAAGCAAAATTAAGCAGTCTTTACACCCAGTATAGAATAGGATGCTGAGAACCACAGCAGTTAAGAGTATCCATAATAAAATTCCATTTCCATTACACCCTGGTTTATCAGGAATACACAATTAAACTGAGAACTTTATATTCTGACCACTGAAGATTTCATCCGCAAACACACTCTCAGGTTCTTCCGCAACTTATACAAATTGTCAGGCACAGTTTTCCTTTCTCTAGGCAAACAAATACAGCTTCCTAACAGAATCCACAGTCAGTTACCACAGGATATCTTGCTTCATCAACCTCTTCCTCCAAACATAGAAGCAGCAGAGTAACAGAGCTTGTTTATGCCACTTCCCTACAGAGGAAGCTGCTGAAGTTGACCTCTCTTCTGTTATGTGTTAGTTATGATGTTTGTTCTATACACATTTAAGTTTCTAATGCTATCAATGGTCTGTATATGTACACTGATTGATAGATAAAACTATTAAAAGAAATAATAATAACAGAAACACAGGCAACACAAACACTAAATTGGACAATATGTCACATGTAATCTTTCATCAGGCTAAGAAAAACGTAAACACACTAGAATGACTGTGACAGGTGGCAGGAGTATTGCCATACTGCCAAATTGACCATTGGTTTGTTTGCAAAAGACAACATGAATAACAGTTGCAGATGGAAAGCCTGGTAAATTAAATTGCTTATAAATTTTAGGCTTCCATAGCCATTGTCAAATATATTGGTGGCTGATTCCAGTATTGGCTGAGTTGTCTTATAGTTCATGTTCTTGCTGACATTTTCCACAACTTGAGCTTCTTCTCTGGGAAGCTCAACATAAGTTGCACGAAACATTGGCAAAAACATGAGCTGCAAGATGTTGCCAATGCCAGAAGTAGCCACCAACATAAATTGCTTATAGTGTATATGCTGACAGCAATCTTACATCAAAATATAATGAAGAATATTTACAATAAATTATCAAATAGATAATAACATAACTGCAAATAACACCAATGGCATATGCATACATTTTCAACTACATACAGTTGAATTATTGAAGTCATACAAAATGAAAGGTCTTGCATTGTATTTTAATCACTTTGGGGGAAATAGTTATAATTCAAGAGATGAGACATATACCCCTAAAAATGTTTATGTACACCACCACCACAAGCTGACAGTAAGGGCTGTCCAGTTCTGTTCAGTTACAAGTGGGTAATTTTGCACACAACCTTATGAGGACAAAGTACTTCTGAAATCAGAATTTCAAAGTAGGTTTGGCACATAAAATTTGATAGTTTGCTTGCAGCAAAGTTTCAGAATGAGTGCCTTTGCAGTACAAGTTTCTGCTGATCCTCTGAAAATAAAACAACACTTGTTTTGGTAGCAATCATTTAATAAGAGAACTAGGTCATAATGGTTGATCAAAATTAGTAGGAATCTATTCAAATACTTGTTGGTTCCCTTTCTGCTTCCATTCAAATCTTCCACACAGTCTCCAAACATGCTATGTGCTTATCATTTATCAGTAGAGGCCCGGATTTGTGGTATTAACAAGAACCGTGAGTTCTTATCTTCCAAAACAACTAAAAACTTCAAGGAGAAATCCACTAGAGTATACCTGTAAATGTTTCAGTGTCTTCCAATCCCAATTTTGCAGACATGCTGATTTGTGGTATTAACATAACCCCAAATTCTTATCTTCTAAAACAAATAACAATTTCAAGGGAAAATCTACTAGTATAACTAGTGGATAATTGAGTGTCTTCCAGTTCCAATTCTGCAGAAAAGCTGATTTCTATTATTAAGAAAACCCCAAAAGTTTCAACTGACACATTTAACAGTATCAGAATCATATATTCGTACCAGATAAACTTAGTCTTTTTAAATTGAAACCACTAAATACCATTTTTTTACAAAACTTCCTTTAAAACATGAAATGTGAAAGAAATGCTGCAGATGACAGTTGCAGCACTGTATTGTTCAATTGTTTAATGGTGCATTCTAAGGAGAATGGAAACTACTGAGAATTCATTACATTGGTGGAGAAGCTGTTTGCAGAAGATCCTGCAGGAAAAAATGTTCAACTGCCCAGCTTTTTCAGTTGCCTAATTTACTGGTAGCAGCAATTATCCAATGAACTCATGTCACTTGTGAGTCAAATTCCACTTCTGAAGTGCCTCCCTAAAAATGAATTTCTGAGAGGATACTAACACAGCAACATTGTTGACATGAAGCAAGACGTGGTACCTGAATTACTGAAGGGTTGACTGAGGAATGTCCTGATTGAAGGCAATATGGTTTGCAACTACAAATGTGACCAAATTTATGCCTAGAAAATTCAGAAACAATGCTATATTTGCAGTTTGATGACATATTCAGCTTAATTTTCTTATACTTTTCACTCATTTCTGCTTCATTTGTTCTTACTGTGGAGATAAGAAAATAGTAATTATGATTTATCCTAAGTGTTATCATTTCTTGGTTTTTTTTAAATTTCAATGCTCTGATATTTATTTTACTACTTTGAGCATTTTATTCCACTTTTGTTCATTTTATTTCACCACATATCCTGGTCTCTAATGATAACAACTATGTGAAGCATCATTGTTCATCAAAATCAGCTGTCTTAGAAGGTGTTAATGACTCGCATTGAAAAGTAGATACCCACCTTTGTACTGTTTGGTAAGACACTGCAGTGTTGACACCATTGCCTTTTCTGCCTTCTGTCAATCTCCAACGACACTGTAGTGCATTTCTTCTGTGTCATTGTCTCAAAAGACACTCACCAAACAATACAGAGGGTTGCCCCACTTAAGCTTGGACATTTTTATCATTATTTTCATGGGGAGATACCCTTTTGCCACTACCTACAGTGTTCAATGTTATATACCAGGCTTTAACAATGGCTCTGCAGTGCAATTGCCTATGTCTAAGAACAGGAAGTTTCAGCTGACCAAATTTGCAAAAATCCATTGGTGAGACATCTGGTGACTTCACAGGGATTATTTTAAATGATGTCACGTTGACTCCAATTTCCACAGCTTTTTGGTTCTAGTAATGCTGGGAAGATTGATAAATGTGACTCGATGTGGATCCAAACATTTGGAGCATCCTTACCATTAATCAGCGAATCTCTTCATCAAAAATTGGATCGATTCACATAACTTTCTCTATATCTCTGTATCAAATTATTGTTAATAAGCTTATTCATTTATTCACTTCATGCTAATCGAGATAAAACTAGCAGAAACGGTCTATTACTTAGTTCCTTATAAGTAGAAGAGAAATACACTAGACTTAACCGACAGTCACTTGTTTTAAAATGTGGTTGCTATGGGATTGAAATCTGTTTCTTTGCGTGACCGTGAATTGACAAAATCCTGTATGAGAACACTTTAAGTATTTTAAAACTGAAACAAATAACAAGGAATATCTTGAATACGGTCAGCTGCAAATTGTATGTTTTAAGGAGTTGTATATTTTTTGTGTTGTAAGTTTTTGTCTATCTCTTATGGTTTACTAATTATGCAAAATAAAAAAAAAAATCATCCAAAATAAAGAGCTCTTTAGAGGTTATTCCCAGAAAATTCAAGATATACATTTTATTTGTCATGTAAATATATTATTTAATCAAAATAGGGTCACTTTTGAGAAAACCAAAATGTTCGAAATTTTTTCCATGCAAAGGGTTGCGTTGGGGCATTTTCTTGAAAATCTTTGTGTCGCATCCTTGAAAGATACTGAACTTAAATGTCAAGTTTGGTATTTAATGGACTTTTCGTTTTTTGAGCTGTGCGGTTCACACACACACACACACATATGCACATTTTTCTAAAGCTTTTTTTTTGTATTCAGGGGGTACCAAAACATGTATATCTGGTGATTCTCTATATTCTATGCACATAGTACGTGTAGAGAAAGTAAACATGTATATTTTGAATTTTCTGAGAATAGCCTCTGAAGTCTTCATTCTGAATTACATTTGCATATCTGGTAAACCATAAGAGACAGACAAAAGCGTTCTAGATAACAATTTAGATCTCGTCAAAACACACAATTTATGTCCTTTATTTTTTGTTGTGAAGCTAAGCGTTTTTATTTGTTTCTATTTTAAAATTCTTAATATTTTTCTCAAATAGGGAGTCGCTCGAATCTCTTTTGTTTAACTCCTGGCCAAGCAAAGAAGAGAATTTCAATGACAATCACATAGTGACAGGTTTTAAAACAACTGACTATCACTTTAGCACATTGCCATATCTCGATTAACATGAAGTAGAATGAAAATTAATCTTTTATAAGAGGTTCGTTTGTAGAACAGCTAGAGAAAGTAATGTGAATGGAACACATCAGAATTTTTATAGTCATATCTGAAAATTTAGCTTTTCCATGCTGATTAGCACATGTAGAAACAAAACTTATGATGTAATAATTTTTGCTTTTCTACTTAAATAAGTTGTCTTAAACAAAACAACTTAGAGTTTTCACGAAAATGGAGGATTTGGAAAAACGAGCAGTGAGAAAATACTTCCATTTGAAAGGCTTAACACCTAAAGAAATCAAGGAGGATATGGTCAGTACATTGAAGGATTCTGCCCCTTCTCATTCAATTATTCAAAGGTAGGTTGCAGAGTTTAAAATGGCACGTACGAGCACTAGTGATGAGCCTCGCTCTGGACAACTCCAGAGATCATTGACAAAAATACGTCGTTTAGTCCTGGAAGACCGCAGATTAAAGTTGTTTGAAAAAGCAGAGGATGTAAACATATCAAAAGAACGTACAGGTAATATTTCATGTAATGTTTTGGGCTTTCATAAGGTCTATGCAAGATGGCTGCCGCGTTTGTTGACATCTGATCAAAAGTTGCAAAGAAAAACTGTTTCTATTAAGAACGTGGAGCTCTACCGTAAAAATCGCAGTGAGCTTTTGAAGCGGCTTATTACCATGGATGAAACTTGGATACATCACTACACTCCAGAAAGTAAATCACAGTCAAAATAATGGACTGCGCCAGGTGAACCAACTCCGAAAAAGGCAAAGTCAGTTTTGTCAGCTAACAAGTTTATGGCGAGTGTATTCTGGGATGCACAGGGAATTATTCTCATTGATTACTTGGAAAAGAGTAAAAGTGACTACTACGCAAGCTTACTGCAACGTTTGAGTGATGAGATGAAAAGAAAAAGACCTCATTTGGCAAACAAACAAAACAAAAATCTCCGGCCCATCGTTCAGTCATTGCAATGGGAAAAATGTGCAAATTAAAGTTGGAATTGCTTGAACATCCACCCTATTCGCCAGATCTAGCACCCAGTGACTACCACCTATTCCCAAACCTCAAAAAATTTCTTGGAGGACGAAGATTTCACAGCAACGAGGAGGTCATTGATGCGGTAAACAGCTATTTTGAGGACCTTGATAAATCGCACTACAGAGATGTTTTAATTAAATTAGAACAGCGATATGACAAATGTATTAGCCTTTCTGGAGATTATGTTGAGAAATAAAGCAAAAGACATTTTTTTTAAATGCTGCTTTCATTCAGAGGCCTGCAACTCGTCAGCCGACCCTAGTACATACAACCGCGAAATGTCGGGTAGTAATCTTTGACGTTGCTTACGCAAGTTGATCCTTTTGCTTAATTTGAAACAAGTTTCAGGTAAAAATATCGTGAGTAACCTAACGAGTAATGAAGTCACATTTTACATGAATAAACTTGAATTTATGATTGGTGGAGAAAATCGCGTGAATATATAATATCAGTTTTTTTTTCTTCTAGAATCTTCCCGAAGAACGAGAAGTTATTACGGCATAAACTGTATTAAAATAGTAATTAATAAGTAGCAAAAAGGAAGCAAATAGACGAGAGGAGCAAGGTACTGCTAGGTACGTGGTAAAATTGAAGTAGACGTGCAATAGTTCTGAGTGGTGTCGGAAGTTATTCCGAGGTTACCCTTGAAAAGGGCTAGGGGAGGGTAGGGGGAGAAGAACCCCATCGCACTGATGGCTTTTTAACACGCCACGCGACAAGCTGCTTATCCGCTAGTGCAATTGGTGCAAGCAACACAACATGAGGAGGGGAGGATAGACGGATGTTCTACTCCAGAAGAGCTGAAATAGATTACCAGAATTGCATATTTAGTAAAGTGAACAATTTCTACTTTCTCTATACGTACTATGTACATACTGTATAGAGAAGGTATTGCACTCCACCAAAAAAGTCGGTACCGAGATTTCACCGGAAATATATGTTTTAGGGTCCCCTGTATCCAAAAAAAGTATTTTAAGAAATAAGTCCGTGTGTGTGTGTCAGTGTGTCCTGTGTCTGTGAACACGATAACTCAAAAACGAAAATTCGGTAAAATACCAAACTTGGTATTTAAGTTTAGTATCTTCCAGGGATGCGACACAAAGATTTTGAGAAAAATCTCCCCGCCCTAAACTACCCTTTACATGGAATTTTTTTTGAAAATTTTGATTTACTAAAAAATGGCTCTAACGATTTTGATTAAAATATCGTATATTAAAGATATTTACCTGACAAATAAAATGTATATTTTGAATTTTCTGGGAATAGCCTCTGAAGACTACTTTATTCTGGGTCAATTTTACGGAATTTTGCATAACTGCTAAACCGTAAGAGATGGACAAAAACTTACCACACAACAAATGTAGAGCACCTTAAAATACACAATTTATGTTATAAACATTTTTTTCGTGGAGTTGATTGTTTTTTAGATATTCCTTGTTTTTGGTTTCAGTTTTAAAAACTTATAATTTTCTCATACAGGACTTTGTAAACTCGTGTCCATACAAACAAAGGAACTTCAGTCGCAGATCAACCAGCTTTTGACTATCACTTTAACCTATGGTACCCCCTTATTTCGCTTCTTCTAACAAGGAAGCAAGTAATAAGACTATTTCTGCTAAGTTTTGCTCCATTAGATGAAGTAAATGAATAATTAGTCGCAGTGATATAGAGAAAGTCATTTGAATGCAAAACATCAGATTTTTAATTTCTGTAGCACTATGTACAATGCACATAGTAGAGAAAGTATTGTATTCCACCCAAAAATTCGATACCGAGAAATACACGTTTTAAAAAAGTGTGATGTATTCCATTCACATGGGCTTCTCTACATCGCTGTAACAATTCATTATTAAACAGCTTATTCTTCTATCTACTTTATGATAATCGAGATAAACATTAGCAGAACTTGTTTTAATTACTTGCTTCCTTGTAAGTAGAAGGTAAACTAGGCTAAAACGATGTTCAAATGTTTTAAAAGCTAGTTGCCATATAGTTGAAATCTGTATCTATGCATGGCCAGGAGTTTACAAATTTCCGTGTGAGAAAAGTTAAGTATTTTAAATCTGAAACAAATAACAAGGGATATCTCGAAAACGACCAACTCCACGAAACAAATATATAGGACATAAATTGTGTGTTTTAACGAGATCTACATTTTTTTTTTGTCTAGCTCTTACGGTTTACTATTTACACAATATTTAGCAAAATTCAACCAGAATAAAGAGGTCTTAAGAGACCTGTTCTCAGTATATTTAAAATATACATTTTATTTGCCATGTTAATATTTTTAATATACGTTACTTTAATCAAAATCGCTAGAGCCATTTTTGAAACAATCAGAATTTTCCATGTTACAGATCGTTTGGGGGGGGTCTGTTCTCAAAATCTTCGTGTTGCACCCATGGAAGATGCATTTTAATACCAAGTTTAGTATTTCTTCGACTCTTCAGTTTTGAATTATCGTGTTCACAGGCACACGGACACACATGGACCTTTTTCTAAAAATGTTTTTTTTTATACAGGGAATCCTAAAAATTGTATTTTCCGTGAAATCTCGGTATCGAATTTTTGGATGGAATGCAACAATTTCTCTGTACACTATGTACATAGTACGTGTAGTAAAAGTAAAAAAGGCATTATAAGAAAAAAATCATCCGTGTGTGTGTCTGTGCCTGTGTCTGTGTGTGTCTGTATGTCTGTGTGAGTCTGGGTGTCTGTGTGTCTGGGTGTGTCTGTCTGCGTCTGAGTGTGTCTGTGTGTGTCTGACTGGGTGTGTCTGTGTCTGAGTGTGTCTGTGTGTGTCTGTCTGTGAGTGTCTGAGTGTGTCTGTGTGTGTCTGTCTGTGTCTGAGTGTGTCTGTGTGTGTCTGGGTGTCTGTGTGTGTCTGTGATTGTGTGTGTCTGTGTGTGTCTGTGTGTGTCTGTCTTCTACTTACAAGCAAGCAAATAATAAGACTATTTCTGCTAATGTTTCTCAATTAACATGAAGTAAATAGAAGCATAAGCTTTTTAACTACAATTTGTTGCAGAGATGTAGAGAAAGTCATGTGAATGGTACACATCAGATTTTTTTTTTACTAGAACTCCAGTTTTAAACTTGAATTAAAGGAAAATAATAATATTATGAGCAACTAAGGGTTAAACATGGAATTAGAAACAGAAATTGATCCACCATTCCGGTTTCCCTAGTTTCCCGACACCGCTTGGAACAATACGAAAGCCAGCGAAGCAAGAAGGGCAAAAATAATCAGCACTAGTTTCCATATTTCACTGCTAAAAACAAGTACAACTGGTAACAACATAATTACAGCTGATACTGAGAGAGTAATAGGCAGTGAAGGATGACTGAAGTAATAGGCAGTGAAGGATGACTGAAGGCTTTCCCAGCCCCCTAACCATCACTACCCCACCTCCTAGACCCGTCAGTAGCAGGAAAAGAAAACTCGGGTTCGATCACAAGCGACCGGATGTCACATTTGTGGTGGATAAAGCGTCTCCGGGTTTTCCGGTTTCGCCCACCATCGCATTCCATCGGTGCTCCATCTTCATTTCATGTATTCATGAAAAATGGTTATGTTTGAGCATAACACTCACGGATAATAACGTTTTTGAGCAATACTGTTCACAGACACACACATACAGACACCTCTCTGTGATCTCTTTCTAAAAAGACATAATTTGGATTTAGGAGACCTTAAAACGTGTATTTCCGGTGAAGTCTCGGTATAGAATGTTTGATGTAATGCAATACTTTCTCTATATACTATGTACACGGTACGTGTAGAGAAAATAAAAATCAAACATTTCGGAAAATCTTGCACGTAAACATACAACCTCGAACCTTTTTCTAATAATACTTTTTGGGGGTTCAGAGGACCCCATAACATGTATTTCCGGTGAAATCTCGCTATCTATTTTTTGGATGTAATAGAATACCTTTTCTATATTCAATGTACATAGAATTGCAGAGAAAGTAAAATTCAAAATATTTCGGAAAATCTTCCACGCAAAGGTATAAACTCGGAGCTTTTTTTAACAGCACTTCTTTGGGATTCAGGGGACCCCTAAACGTGTATTTCTGGTGCTATTTCAGCATCTAATTTTTGGATGGAATATAATACATTCTCTGTATACTATGTATACAGTACGTGTAGAGAAAAAAATATGATGTGTACCATTCACATGACTTTCTCCATATCCCTGCAACAAATTATTCTTAAAAAGCTTATACTTCTATTTACTTTATGCTAATCAGAAAAAAATAGCAGAAATAGTATTATTACTTGCTTCCTTGTAAATAGAAGCGAAATAAGGGAGTACTATAGGTTAAAGTGATAGTCAAAAGCTGGTTGCTATGTCAATGAAGTTCCTTTGTTTATATGGATAGGAGTTGACAAATTCCTGTATGAGAAAAATATAAGTTTTTCATAGCAAAAACTAAAAATAAGGAATGTCTCAAAAACGACAAACTCCACGAAAAAATTTATATAGCATAAATTGTGTGTTTTAACATGCTCTACATTTTTTGTGTAGTAAGTTTTTGTCCATCTCTTACGGTTTAGCAGTTATTCAAAATTTAGTAAAATTCATCCATAATAAACTATTCTTCAGAGGCTATTCCTGGAAAATTCAAGATATACATTTTATTTGTCATATAAATATGTTTAATATACGAAATTTTAATCAAAATCGTTAGGGCCATTTTTGAGAAAATCAAAATGTTTGAAAAAAGTTCCATGTAAAGGGTAGTTGGGGGTGGGGGGATTTTTCTCAAAATCTTCGTGTCGCATCCCTGGAAGATACTAAACTTAAATACCAAGTTTGGTATTTTAGCTAATTTTCGTTTTTGAGTTATCGTGTTCAGAGACACACGGACACACACACTCACACACGGACCTTTTTGTGAAAATGCTTTTTTTGGATATTGGGGACCCTAAAACATATATTTCCGGTGAAATCTCGGTATCGACTTTTTGGGTGGACTACAATATCTTTAGGTACTGTGTACATTGTAAATGTTAGAGAAAGTAAACAGAGAGGAGTTCCTCCTTTAAAACAGCTGAAGAGAGTTTTGGGGTGATGGCCTACCTCCAGCCCGGGTTGCTGCTGCAGCTGATGATCGATTTTCTGTCGCAGAGACACACTCACTCGGTTTGGGCGTGATGCTATACTTTAGTAGGTCAAGTTGTCCCGGGCTATGAGAGAGAAGCCTGTTTCTCGCACTTGCCGATGTTTCATGGGCTTTGTTACTCTTCACAAAGCCCTTCTGATTGTTTCTCTTTGTGGTGGCAGCTGCCCTGTTCTTCACATTGATGCGCCCTCTCAATTTAAATAGACATGGAATCAGAAAGGGTTTTACTTTCCCCCGGAACAAAGGCATTCTTTCCAAATTTCCCCAACAAAATCTCCCAACTTCAATGAGTATAAAATCCCTGAGAAGATTCCATTCCTATATGCTGTTTATATAGTTGGCTGGCCAAATTCTGTTAACCACTTCTTATGGACAGCTCTCGGGAACCAAAGTTGCAATGTTTGTTGATAGGATTGTCATTTTTACTTTTTCTGCTTAGTACATTCCATCCAAAAATTCGATATCGGGACTTTTAGGGTCTCCTGTATCAAAAAAATCTGATGTGTACCATTCACATGACTTTCTCTACATCTCTGTAACAAATTATTGTTAAAAAGCTTATGCCTCTATTTACTTCACGCTACTCGAGAACAAATTAGCAGAAATAGTCTTATTACTTGCTTCCTTGTAAGTAGAAGCGAAATAAGGGAGTACCATAGGTTAAAGCGATAGTCAAAAGCTGGTTGCTATGTGACAAGTTCCTTTGTTTATATGGACAGGAGTTGACAAATTCCTAAATGAGAAAAGTAAGTTTTTCATAGCTGAAACCAAAAACAATGAATGTCTCAAAAACGATCAACTCCACAACAAAAGTGTGTATAACATAAATTGTGTGTTTTAACGTGATCTACATTTGTTATAGAGTAAGTTTTTATCTAAGTCTTACGGTTTAGCAGTTATGCCCAATTCCGTAAAATTCGTCCAGAATAAAGTAGTCTTCAGGGGCTATTCCCAGAAAATTCAAGATATACATTTTGTTTATCAGGTAAATATCTTTAATATTTGATATTTTACTCAAAATTGTTAGAGCCATTTTTACGAAAACCAAAATTTTCGAAAAAAGGTCCATGTAAAGGGTAGTTTGGGGTGGGGGGATTTTTCTCAAAATCTTCGTGTCGCATCCCTGGAAGATACTAACCTTAAATACCAAGTTTGGTGTTTTTTCGTTTTTGAGTTATCGTGTTCACAGACACACGGACACACGGACGCACACACACATGGACCTTTTTCTGAAAATACTTTTTTGGATACAGGGGACCCTAAAACATATATTTCCGGTGAAATCTCGGTATCGATTTTTTGGTGGAGTGCAATACTTTCTCTATACACTATGTACATAGTGCGTATAGAGAAAGTAAAAAAGCAATGTGTCTGTGAAAACGATAACTCAAAACGAAAAGTCGGTAAAATACCAAACTTGGTATTTGATTTTAGAATCTTCTAAGGATGCGGTAGGAAGATTTTGAGGAAAATTCCCCCACCCCAAACTGCCCTTTACATGTAAAGGTTTTCGAAAATGTTCTAAAAACAGCATTTGTGTGTCTGTGTGTGTTTCTGCCTGTCTGTCTATGTGTCTGATCAGAACAAAAACGAAAAGCCGTTAAATACCAAATGTAAATAAAATGTACATTATGTATATGTAAAGCATTAAAATGTCTTAAACATAGGGTACTTTAATCAACATTCTTAAAGCCAGTTTTGAGAAAATCAGAATTTCCTAAGTGTTCCATGTGAGTGGGTGGATTTTCCTGAAACTCTTCTTCTCCATTATTGGAAGTTAGTGAACATAAATACCAAGTTTGGTATTTAACGACTGTTTTCAATTGTTCTGATTACAGACACACATAGACAAACAGACACACACGGACATGCTTCTGAAATGCTATTTTAAGGTTTAGGGGTCTCAAAACATGTATTTCTGGTGAGATATCAGTATCGAATTTTTGGTAGAAATACAGTACTTTATCTATATGTTAACTGTACATACGTGCCAGATAAAGCAATAATATGTATTGCTTGCGTTATAGAGTATACTCCTTGAAATAAGAAAAAACAACGAAAAGAGCGTTTAGAAGAGTATTTTGCAAAGACTAGAGAAAGTCAAGTCCACGCAACCTAGCACATATTTTTATTTTCTCTACACGTACTGTGTACATAGTGTATAGAGAAAGTATTGCACTCCACCAAAAAATTCGATACCAAGACTTCATCGGAAATATATGTTTTAGGGTCCCCTGTATCCAAAAAAGCATTTTCCGAAGAAGGTCCGTGTCTGTCCGTGTGTCTGTGAACACGATAACTCAAAAACGAAAAGTGGATAAAAGACCAAAAGACCACCCCAGACTACCCTTTTCATGGAACTTTTTTCGAAAATTTAGATTTTCTTAAAATGGCTCTAAAGATTTTGATTAAAATATCGTATATTAAAGATATTTACCTGAAAAATAAAATGTATATCTTGACTTTTGTGGGAATACCCTCTGAAGACTACTTTATTCTGAATCAATTTTACGGAATTTTGCATAACTGCTAAACCCTAAGAGATGGACAAAAACTTACCATACAAAAAAAGTACAGCGCGTTAAAACACACAATTTAAGTTATATGCATTTTTTTTGAGGCGTTGATTCTTTTTGAGACATTCCTTGTTGTTAGTTTCAGCTTTGAAAAACATGCTTTTCTTATACAGGACTTGGTCAACTCTTGTCCATACAAGCAAACAAACTTCAGTCACATAGCAACCAGCTTTTGACTACTACGTTAACCTATGGTACTCCTTTATTTCGCTTCTACTATTTCTGCTAATTTTTTCTCGATTAGTTGAACTAAATAGATTAGCTTGTTACAGAGATGTAGAGAAAGTAATGTGAATGAAACACATCAGATTTTAGAAATCAAAGGAACTCAATACATTTCCAGTAAAATTTCGACAACGAAGTTTTGGATAAAATACCACAGTTTCTCCAGCTTGTGTATATAAGCAGCAGAGAAACTTACAAGAAAGGGAGGAGCGAATAATTTGGCGTGTGCACATCAATATGCTGCTGCAGATGGAACCAGTGCGTTTATCAAGTTCTTATTCACGGGACCTAGTTTCATGATTGAAAGGTTAATTTCCGGCATAGGATATTTGAGTGGGTTAAGCACTTGAGATATTACTTAAAGGTAAACCCTGCCTAAGGGGAAGTAGGTGGATGAAATAAGCAACAGTACTTCCTTTTAATAAAACACAAGCTTTACTTAAGTTGATGTATCTATGAAATTTGACCAAGAATTATCGAAAAGTAATAGTTATTTATGATACAAGTAGTAAAAATCTCATGTGTTCCATTCACATGACTTTCTCTACAACTCTGCAATAAATTATTGTTAAAAAGCTTATGCTTCTATTTACTTCATACTAATCGAGAAAAAATTAGCAGAAATACTCTTATTACTTGCTTCCTTGTAAGTAGAAGAGAGTACCATAGGTTAAAGTGATAGTCAAAAGCTGGTTGCTATGTGACTGAAGTACCTTTGTTTGTATGGACACGAGTTCACAAAGTCCCGTATGAGAAAAGTATAAGTTTCTTATAGCTGAAACAAAAAACAGGAATATCTAAAAAACAATCTACTCCACGAAAAAAAAATATATATATAACATAAATTGTGAGTTTTAAAGTACTCTACATTTGTTGTGTGGTAAGTTTTAGTCCATGTCTTACGGTTTAGCAGTTATGCAAAATTGACCAAGAATAAAGGATTCTACAGAAGCTATTCCCAAAAAATTCAAGATATACATTTTATTTGTCAGGTAAATATCTTTAATATACGATATTTTAATCAATCGTTAGAGCCATTTTAAGAAAATAAAATTTTTCGAAAAAAGTTCCATATAAAGGATAGTCTGGGGTGGGGGATTTTTCTTAAAATCTTCGTGTTGCATCCCTGGAAGTTACTAAACTTAAATACCAAGTTTGGTATTTTACCAACTTTTCGTTTTTGAGTTATCGTGTCCACAGACACATGGACCTTTTTATGAAAATACTTTTTTTGGATACAGGGGACCCTAAAACATATATTTCCGGTGAAATCTCGGTATCGAAATTTTGGGTGGAGTGCAATATCTTCTCTATACACTATGTAGATAGTGCATATACAAAAAGTAAAAATTACAGAAACGGTCTTATTACTTGCTTCCTTGTAAGCAGAAGGGAAATAAGATAGTACCATAGGTTAAATCGATAGTCAAATATTTTAAAAGCTGGTTGCTACGTGATTGAAGTACCTTTGTTTGACAGGAGTTAACAAATTCCCGCATAAGAAAAGAATAAATATTTTAAAGCTGAAACTAATAACAAGGAGAATCTCAAAAACGATCAACTCCATGAAATAATGTATACAACATAAATGTGTGTTTTAACGAGATCTACATTTTTGTTAAGTAAGTTTTTGCCTATCTGTTATGGTTTATCAGTTATGCAAAATTCCGCAAAATTCATCCAGAATAAACATATCTTCAGAGACTATTCCCAGAAAATGTTCCATATAAAGGGTAAGTGGGAGGGATTTTCTTGAAAGTCTTCGTGTCGCATCCTTGGAAGATACAAAACTTAAGTACCAGGTTTGGCATTTAATGGTCTATTCGTTTTTGAGCTATTCTGGCCCCCCCCCACACACATACACTAACACACACATACACACATACAGACCGACAGATAGTCAAGCACACAAGTGGACATTTTTCTAAATATATATATATATATATATATATATATATATATATATATATATATTTGATTTAGGAGGTCAAAAGCATGTATTTTCGGTGAAACCTCGGTATCGAATTATTGCGTGCAATAGAATACCTTCTCTAAACACTATGTACATTGAACGTGTAGAGAAAGTAAAAATGGTGATTTATATATCAGAAAAAACAATTAAGTGGAGACAGGACAGTTACCTATTAAATAGCAATTCAAGCAGTACATAATATGACTAACGTAATCGCCGAACTTATTTCGTAAGTCATAGCTGACTGCTAGCATCCATTATTACACTTGGGTTAGCGGATACATGTGGCGGCGGCAAGTTCTTTTGACATCGCAGCTGTGATTGTTACACCTGTGCGAACAGCGCCACGTGGCTCAGGCGTTTCGTCTGTAACTGGCATCCGGGAGATAGTGGAATCTATTCCCGGGGTCAACCTCTCTAGTTCATATGTTTTTTTTTGGGGGGGGGTTCCCAGGTCACTAGGCAAGAGCTGGGGGTGTTGCTTAATTCCCTCGAATATCCTGTTCTTTAACTTCAGATCCATTTCATCCAACCCGTCTCTTTCAGGGTTGTAAGTGTTGGCGAGGGCTGCGGTGGTGTAACCCTCCCATGGTGGTGACTGCGTTCTGGAAATACAGCTCTCGGCGGCGGGATGGCGTTAGAAGTCGTCTGTAAACTCAGGGAGTCTGGTCTCCTAGTGCTCTCCGCGTCGAAATGACCTGCTTGGAATATACTCTAGGTGTTTCTGGGCTTCAAGTCAAGTGAGGTGATGTGGAACCATTGATGTTTCGGGATCGTACATCTCTCACATCATTAGGATGATAAATGACTTAATCGGGTATTTTATTTGGTATCTTCCAAGGATGCGACACAAAGATTTTCAAGAAAATCCCCCCAGCACAAACTACCCTTACATGGAAAATGTTCGAAAATGTTGTTTTTCTCAAAAAAGGCCCTAACAATTTTGATTAAAATCTCTCACATTCAAGGTATTTACATGGCATTTAAAATGTATATCTTGAATTTTCTGGGAATAAGCTCTGAAGACCTCTTTATTCTGGATAATTTTTATTGAATTTTGTATAAGTGATAAACCGTAAGAGACAGACAAAAACTTACAACACAAATAATGTAGATCTCGACAAAACACACAATTTAAGTAGTATACATTTTTTTCGTGCATTGGTCGTTTTTGATATATTCAGTTTTAAGATACTTAAATGTTTCTCATACGGGAACTTGTCAACGCTTGGTCATGCAAAGAATCGGATTTCAATCCCATAGCAACCACATTTTAAAACATTTGACTATCGGTTTAGCCTAGTGTATTCCCTTATTTCCCTTCTACTTATAAGGAAGTAAGTAATAAGACAATTTCTGATGTTTTTCTCCATTAATATGAAGTAGACAGAAGAATAAGCTTACTAACTATAATTTATTACAGAGCTATAGAGAAAGTCATTTGAATAGAGCACATCTTTTTTTTTTTTCAATCTCAGGGGGAATAAATAATTTGGTGAGTATACACGTCAATGCGCTACTTCTAATTTAACTCGTGCCTTTCTTTATTCACGTGACGTAAGTTGTATGATTTAATAGTTTCTAGCAAAGGATCTTTTGAGAAGTTAGAGCATTTGCGATTGCTCAGGGGCAATTATCGACCAAACGCAAAAGTTCCATTTTGATTAGCACTTAGCTGGAGAAGCTTCCATCGGCGTGATCTGCTCATTCATCTCATCCTGGTTGTTTTCCATGAATTACCTTGAAGTAATGTTTGCTTTTTATTATCGCTTCAAGGTGTTCTGTGTATTGTGTAACAGCCAGGCCTCGGAATTTTACGCAGTAAAATCGGTCATTTCTGTACTTAAAATAAATTACTAAATTAGGCTGAAAAAACTGTGTTCCATTCACATGATTTTTTCTACATCTCCGCAACAAATTATTGTTAAAAAGCTTGTTCTTCTATTTACTTAATGGTAATCGAGAAAAAATTAGCAGACATTTCTTATTACATGAAATTAAAACGCACCATAGCTAGAGCGATAGCAACATGATTTAAAACTGGTTGCTAAGTGAATGAAGTTCCTTTGTTTCTATGGCCAGGAGTTGACAAATTCCTGTATGAAAAAAGTGTAAAACAAAAACCTATAACGAAGAATATCTAAAAAAAATCTGATGTGTACAATTCACATGAATTTCTCTATATCCCTGCAACAAATTATTTTTAAAAAAAGCTTATACCTCTATTTACTTAATCTAATCAGAAAAAATTAGCAGAAATAGTCTTATTACTTGCTTCCTTGTAAGTAGAAGAGAAATAAGGGACTACCATAGGTTAAAGTGATAGTTAAAAGCTGGTTGCTATGTCAATGAAGTTCCTTTGTTTATATGGATCGGAGTTGACAAGTTCCTGTATGAGAAAAATAAAAGTTTTTCATAGCAGATCAAAAAATAAGGAATGTCTAAAAAACGACGAACTCCAAGAAAAAAATGTATATAGCAAAAATTGTGTGTTTTAACGTACTCTAATTTTTGTGCAGTAAGTTTTTGTCCATCTCTTACGGTTTAGCAATTACTCAAAATTACGTAAAATTCATCCAGAATAAACTACTCTTCAGAGGCTATTCCTAGAAAATTCAAGATATACATTTTATTTGTCAGGTAAATATCTTTAATATACAACATTTTAATCAAAATCTTTAGCCATTTTTAAGAAAATCAAAATTTTTGAAAAAAGTTCCATGTAAAGGGTAGTTTGGGGTGGGGGGATTTTTCTTAAAATATTCGTGTCGCATCCCTGGAAGACACTAAACTTGAGTACCAGGTTTAGTATTTTACCTACTTTTCGTTTTTGAGTTATCGTGTTCACAGACACACACACACACACGGACCTTTTTGTGAAAATGGTTTTTTTTTGGGATATTGGGGACCATAAAGCATATATTTCCGGTGAAATCTCGGTATCGAATTTTTGGGTGGAGTGCAATACCTTCTCTATACACTATGTATATAGTGCGTATAGAGAAAGTAAAAACGGTCAAATCTACGAAAAAGAGGTTAATAACATAAATGGTGTGTTTTAACGAGCTCTATATTTTTTGTTAATTAGGTTTTGTCTATCTCTTACGCTTTGCCAGTTATGCACAATTACGCAAACATCATCCAGAGTAAAGATTTCTTCAGAGGCTATTCCCTGCAAGTTCAAGATATGCGTTTTATTTGTCACAAAAATATCTTTAATATACGATATTTTAATCAAAATCGTTAGCCGCTTTTGAGAAAATAAAAATTTTCGAAAATTTTCCCCTGTAAAGGGTAGTTGGGTGGGGAGATTTTGTTGAAAATCTTCGTGTCGCATCCTTGGAAAATGCTGAACCTAAATACTAAGTGCGATATTTATAGTGCCCAAACACACATACACACATACGCCCGAGCGCGCGCAAAAACACACACTGACAAAGAGACAAACAAACTGAAATACTTCTAAAAATGTTTTTTTTTTTTTTTTTGGATGCAGGAGGTTTGAAAACATGTATTTCCGGTGAAATCTCGGTATCGAATTTTTGGGTGCATTACAGTACCTTCTCTATACACTATGTAGAGAAAATACATTTTATGCAATCCTGGCATTAAAACGGCTTATTATGACAATATAAATCGTGCGAAATTACCCTATTTCTGGCACCAGTGCCAGAAAATGAATGACGTAATTACCATGACAACAAGACAGCATTGACGTCACCACCACCACAACATGATTTTCTCCAATGTGCAGCAAAATTCAAACACAAGAACTACCTCATTAAATTCGTTTTAAAACCAAACCCAACACCAATATACATTGGTTTTTCTGGAATTAATAAACTCTCATTGCTATTGGCTTCGTTCAAAGTGTCAAGCGGAATACAATCGACATTTTTATACAGTATTTTTACTTTCTCTACACGCACTATGTACATAGCGTATAGAGAAGGTACTGCACTCCACCCAAAAATTCGATACCGAGATTTTACCGGATTTGGGGTCACCTGAGTCCGAAAAAAGCATTTTTAGAAAAAGGTTCCTGTGTGTGTATCTTTGTGAGTGTGTCTGTTTTCTTGTGTGTGTCTGTGGACAGCATGGCTCAAAAACAAACAGAGCATTAAATACCAAACTTGGTATTCAGATTTGGAATCTTCCAAGGATGTGACGCGAAGATTTTCAAGAGATTCTCTCCACCGCAAACTACCATTTACATGGAAAATTTTTCAAAAACTTTCATTTTATCAAAAACTGCTGTAACAATTTTGATTAAAATACTGTATGTTAAAGAGATGTACATCCCAAATAAAATGTATATTTTGAATTTTCTGGGAATAGTCTCTGAAGACCTCTTTATTCTGGATGAATTTTACGGAATTTTGCATAACTGCTAAACTGTAAGAGATGGACAAAACCTTCCTGCACAAAAAATGTAAATCTTGTTAAAATACACACTTTAAGTCATATATCTTTTTTTTCGTGGAGTTTACCGTTTTCGAGATATTCCTTGTTATTATTCTCAATTGTAAAATACTTATGCTTTTCTCAGGCAGGAAGTGTCCGTTTTTCTTTTGTTCTACTCCTGGACAATCAAAGAAGTGATTTGCAATGAGAATTTTTTTCCTGGAGTTGATCGTTTTTTAAATATTTTTTGTTTTTGGTTACAGCCTTAAAAAACTTGCACTTTTCTCATACAGGAATTTGTCAACTCCTGTCCATACAATCAAAGAAACTTCAGTCACATAGCAACCAGCCTTTGACTATCACTTTAACCTATGGTACTCTCTTATTTCGCTTCTACTTACAAGGAACCAAGTAATAGACCATTTCTGCTAATTTTTTTCTCGATTATCATGAAGTAAATAGAAGCATAAGCCTTTTAACAATAAGTTGTGGCAGAGATTAGAGAAAGTCATGTGATTGGAACACATCCGATTTTTTCTTTCTCTAAACGTGCTATGTACATAGTGTATAGAGAAGGAATTGTATTGCACACAAAAATTCACTGGATTTCACCGGAAAGATATGTTTTGACACCCCCTGAATCCAAAATAAAGCATTTTAGACAAATGTCCGTGCGTGTCTGTCTATCTGTCTGTGTGTGTGTCTGTGTGTAGTTTGTATGTTTGTATGCGTGTGTGTGTGTGTGACTGTGGGCAGCATAGCTGGAAAAGGAATAGACCGGTAAAAACCAAACTTGGTATTTAAGTTTGGTTTATTCCAAGGGTGTGAGACGAAGATTTACGAGAAAATCTACCCTAAACTACCCTTTACATGGAAAAAATTTAGAAAATTTCTATTTTCTTAAAATTGACTATAACGATTAGATTAAAATGTCGTATATTAAAGATATTTACATGACCAATAAAATGTATGTCTTAAATTTTCTGGGAATAGCCTCTGAGACTACTTTATTCTGGATGAATTTTACGGAATTTTGCATAACTGATAAACCGTAAGAAATGGACAAAAACTTACCACACAAAAACTGTAGAGCACGTTAAACCAATTTATGTTATACACCTTTTTTTTCGTAAAGTTGATCGTTTTTGAGATACCCCTTGTTTTTGGTTTCAGCTTTGAAAAACTTGTACTTTTCTCAGACAGAAATTTGTCAACTGCTGTCCATATAGACAATAAACTTCAGTTACATAGCAACCAGCTTTTGACTAACCTATGGTAGTTCCTTATTTCGCTTCTATTTACAAGGAAGCAAGTAATAAGAATATTCCTGCTATTTTTTTCTCGATTTGTATGAAGTAAATAGAAGCATAAGCTTTTCAACAATAATTTGTTGCAATGATGTAGAGAAAGTCATGTGAATGGAACACATCAGATTTTTAGCGTAAAGGATTCGATACTGCAGGCTATAATCCATCAGATAAGATTGATCCTGAATGAAAGTTGAATGCAAAATACAAATTTGAAAATTAATTTTAGCAAAAAGTGTCCAGAATAAATGCCACCACAGTAGATAACTTATTTTCGTGCAGTATAAGAACAAGTTCTGGCTATGTAAACAAGACGATGAAAAGTGTGAAATGTTTAATTTAAGGTAAATTATGATGGCATTAAATTTCAAGGCAGAGACAACACTGATGCAAGACAAAGATAAACATCTACGTATCGCTTACGAAAACTCTGATGTGTTCCAGTCACACGACCTTCTCTAGGTGTTCCGTAAACTAAATTTTCTTCCAAAATAATTACTTTCTCTACACGTATTATGTACATAGTGCAGAGAGAAGGTATTGATACCAAGCTTGGTATTTAAGTCTGGTATCTTCCAAGGATGCGACACGAAGAATTTCAAAATATCCTCCCACCCCCAACTACCAAATCTCGTAATGTTAATTTTCTCAAAAATGGCTCTAACGATTTGATTAAAATCTCTTATATTTAAGATATTTACGTGCCAAATAAAATGTATATCTGGAATATTCTAGGCATAGCCTCTAAATACATGTTTTCTGGATTAAATTTGTGGAATGTTGCATAACTGGTAGACCGTAAGAGATAGGCAAAAACTTAACAAACATAAAACGTAGAGCTGAATAAAACACACAATTTATGTCATATATACGTTTTTCGTCAGGTTGACTGTTTTTGACATATTCCTTGTTATTAGTTTTAGCTTTAAAAAATTGTATTTTCTCATGCGGGAATTGGTCAACTCCTGTTCATACAAACAAAAGAAACTTCATTCACATAGCAACCAGCTTTTGACAATCACTTTAACCTATGGTACTCCCTTATTTATCTTCTAATTACAAGGAAGCAAGTAATGAGGCAGTTTCTGCTAATTTTTCTCGATTAGCATGAAGTAAATAGAGGAATAAGCTTTTTAACAATACTTTTTTGCAGAGATGTAGAGCAAGTCATGTGAATGGATCACATCAGATCATGAAAATATCTATAACATGAAAATAGAGATAAACATTTGCAGAATTGATCTTATTGCTTACTTTTTTGTAAATAAAATGGAAACAAGGGAATATACTAATCTAAGGCGACAGTCAAATCCTTTAAAAATCGGTCGCTATGTGAAACAATTGAAATTTCATTGTTTGCTTGCCAGTAATAAAAGAAGAGAGACGAAAATAAGATGGCTTACCGTCTAAGAAAATTTATGTAGCTTAAACTAAAACTAATAATAGGAATATTTCGGAAGTGGTTAACACAAACAAAAATCTGATGTGTTCCATTCAATGACTTATTCTACATCTCTGCAAAAAATATTATTAAAAAACTTATGCTTCTATTTACTTCATGCTAATCGAAAAACAACTAGCAGAAATATTCTTATTACTTGCTTCCTTGTAAGTAGAAGCGAAATAAGGGAGTATCATAGGTTAAAATGACAGTCAAAAACTGGTTGCTATGTTACTGAAGCTCCTTTGTTTGTATGGCCAGGAGTTGACAAATTCCTGTATGAGAAAAGTATAAGTTTTTCAAAGCTGAAACTAAAAACAAGGGATATCTTAATAACGATCAACTCCATGAAAAAAATGTATATTGTGTATTTTAATGTGCTCTACATTTTCTTCATGGTAAGCTTTTGTCTATCTCTTACGGTTTAACGGTTACGCAAAAATCCGTAAAAATCATCCAGAATAAAGTAGTCTTCAGAGGTTATTCCCAGAAAATTCAAGATATACATTTTATTTGTCACTTAAATATATTTAATATACGGCATTTTAATTAAAATTGTTAGAGCCATTTTTGAGAAAATAAAAAATTTTAAAAAAAATTCCATGTAAAGGGTAGTTTGGTGTGGGGGGATTTTTCTCAAAATCTTGGTGTCGCATCCCTGGAAGATACTGAACTTAAATACCAAGTTTGGTATTTTACCGACTTTTTGTTTTTGAGTTATCGTGTTCACAGACACTCGGACACACACACACGGACCTTTTTCTGAAAACGCTTTTTTTGGATACAGGAGACCCTAAAACATATATTTCCGTTGAAATCTCGGTATCGAATTTTTTGTTGGAGTGCAATACCTTCTCTATACACTATGCACATAGTACATATAGAGAAAATAAAAAGTACAACGTGAGAGTATTTTGAGTTTAGAAACGTGTTGAGAAGCTGTAAGCCTTACCGTTTACAGCTTCAGTTAATTGGTAGTTAAGGTGCATGAGGAAAAGAGATTGATATACATATTTTATTTAAGTTTAGAATTCGTATTATTTTATTATGCCAAATATGTTTAAAGTTTTCAAAAATTTTGTCAAATTTCAAATTACTTTAAGCTACTAAAGTCGCACACTGACAAAATAAGATTTATAGATTTCGTTACGTTTCGTAATCGGCTTGCCCTCCCCGTAATTATAGGACTGACACCCCCATAGGACTTACAAGCCAATGACTAGGGGTTAAAAACCTGTCGGGGAGCCAACGGCACGAAACCACAGAATGCAGAACCTGTTACGAGGTCAGCCCGTAGCCAGGCATGAACATGAGGAAGTAGATGGCACGAAATGTAAGCGAAACTGATGATGAAGCAATTGGTGGAATGAGTACCGGTGGAAACCGAAGGGTTCGGAGAAAACCCGCCCAGGTAACGCTTCGTTCATGAGCGGCGGAGGGAACCGGAGAACTCGGAGAAAACCCGCCCAGGCAACGCTTCGTTCATGAGCGGCGAAGGGAACCGGAGAACTCGGAGAAAACCCGCCCAGGTAACGCTTCGTTCATGAGCGGCGGAGGGAACCGGAGAACTCGGAGAAAACCCGCCCAGGTAACGCTTCGTTCATGAGCGGCGGAGGGAACCGGAGAACTCGGAGAAAATCCGCCCAGGCAACGCTTCGTTCATGAGCGGCGGAGGGAACCGGAGAACTCTGAGAAAACCCGCCCAGGTAACGCTCGTTCATGAGTGGCGGAGGGAACCGGAGAACTCGGAGAAAACCCGCCCAGGCAACGCTTCGTTCATGAGCGGCGGAGGGAACCGGAGAACTCGGAGAAAACCCGCCCAGGCAACGCTTCGTTCATGACCGGCGGGGGAAACCGGAGAACTCGGAGAAAACCCGCCCAGGCAACGCTTCGTTCATGAGCGGCGGGGGAAACGGGAGAACTCGCAGAAAACCTGCCCAGGCAAACGCTTCGTTCATGGTCGGCGGGGGAAACGGGAGAACTCGCAGAAAACCTGCCCAGGCAAACGCTTCGTTCATGAGCGGCGGGGGAAACGGGAGAACTCGCAGAAAACCCGCCCAGGCAAACGCTTCGTTCATGGTCGGCGGGGGAAACGGGAGAACTCGCAGAAAACCCGCCCAGGCAAACGCTTCGTTCATGAGCGGCGGAGGGAACCGGAGAACTCGCAGAAAACCTGCCCAGGCAACGCTTCGTTCATGAGCGGCGGGGGAAACGGGAGAACTCTTAGAAAACCCGCCCAGAGAACACTTCGTCCACCACGAATCCCACAGGCGGGCGCTGAGGATCGAACCCGGGCCGCCTAGATGTGAGGCGAGCGGTCTAACCACTCAGCCCGGCGCCGCCAGAAGTATAAGTATATTTTACACCAGTAAGATTGAAACCCATTTATATACACAAACCATATGAACAAATAGGTAAATAACCACTTGTGTTTATAGCTTTTATTGTATTGTTGCTGTTCATCATACAGCCAGTAATGCAACGCTTTGTTCGCGGCTTCTGAAGTCTAATATTGTTGAGTACGTTCAACAGTTAGTTGGTACAGAAGTAACTCCCTAAAACCCCTACAAAATGCAGCCAGCATAACATTCAAGGCATGCGGGATCGTGTATTTACTTTGTGGTGCTTTCGTTCTCTCTTTCATTAACTCTCGTTAGTTTCTCTTCTATTGTCATATCCTGTTCCTAATTCTCTTTTTCTGATATTTCCTTCGCCTCTACTTCTGCTCATAACTAATCCCTATATCCATGAAAACAACTACCCTTTCACTTTCTATACTACGCACAGTAGAAGAGCCTTCCACCCCAAATTCAATACTGAGATTTTCCCGGAATTAAACGTTTTGAGACTAACTTAATTAAAAACATCTGATGTGTTCCATTTACATGAATTTCTCTACATCCGTGCAACAAATTATTGTTAAAAAGCTTATGCTTCTATTTATTTCATGCTAATCAGTAAAAAATTAGCAGAAATAGCCATATTACTTGCTTTTAAGTAGAAGCGAAATAAGGGAGTACCATAGGTTAAAGTGATAATCAAAAGCTGGTTGCTAGTCATTGAAGTTCCTTTGTTTGTATGGACAGCAGTTGAAAAATTCCTGTATGTGAAAAGAATAGGTTTTTCATAGCAGAAACCAAAAATAAGGAATGTCTCAAAAACGATGAACTCCACGAAAAAAAATGTATAAAACATAAATTGTGTGTTTTAACGTGCTCTACATTTTTTGTGCAGTAAGTTTTTGTCCATCTCTTACGGTTTAGCAGTTATTCAAAACTCAATAAAATTCATCCAGAATAAACTACTCTTTAGAGATTATTCCCAGAAAATTCAAGATATACATTTTATTTGTCAAGTAAATCTATTAAATATACGATATTTGAATCAAAATCGTTAGAGCCATTTTTAAGAAAATCAAAATTTTCGAAATTTTTTCCATGTAAAGGGTATTGGGGTGGGGGATTTTCTTGAAAATCTTCGTGTCGCATCCTTGGAAGATACCAAACTTAAATACCAAGTTTGGTTTTTAACGGTCTTTTCAGCTATACTGCACACAGATACACACACAGAGACAGACGAACGGACAGACACACACGGATATTTTTGTAAAAATGTTTTTTGTTTTATTCAGACCGTCTCAAAACATATATTTCCGGTGAAATGTCGCTATCGAATTTTTGGGTGCAATACAATACATTCTGTATACACTATGTACATAGTACGTGTAGAGAAAGTCAAAATGTGAGGTGTTCCATTCCCATGACTCTTTCTAGCTGTTCCACAAACAAACTTTTCTCACAAATAACTATTGTTTTATTTACATCATGCTAATCAAGATAACGATTAGTAGAATTTTCTTCATTACCTGCATTAGGCCTAAGCGACAGTCAAAATTATTAAAACCTATCGCTGTGTGAAACGATTGATGTTCGGTTCTCTTTGATTTCTAGGAATGATCAAATGAGAGCTGAAAAGAAAGATGTCTTGCCGTTTAAGGAAGGTTTATGGTGCTTAAAACGGAAACTAACAACTCGGAATATCTCGAAAACCGTTAATGTTTTAGTGAGATATACATTTTTACTTTCTCTACACGCACTATGTACATAGTGTATAGAGAAGGTATTGCACTCCACCCAAAAATTCGATACCGAGATTTCACCGGAAATATATGTTTTAGGGTACGCTGTATCCAAAAAAGTATTTTCAGAAAAAGGTCCGTGTGTGTCCGTGTGTCTGTGAACACGATAACTCAAAAACGAAAAGTCGGTATCTTCCAGGGATGCGACATGAAGATTTTGAGAAAAATCCCCCAACCCCAAACTACCCTTTACATGGAATTGTTTTCGAAAATTTTGATTTTCTAAAAAATGGCTCTAACGATTTTGATTAAAATATCGTATATTAAAGATAACCTGTCAAATAAAACGTATATTTTGAACTTTTTAGGAATAGCCTCTGAAGACTACTTTATTCTGAGTGAATTTTACGGAATTTTGCATAACTGCTAAACCGTAAGAGATGGACAAAAACTTACCATACAACAAATATAGCACTTTAAAACACACAATTTATGTTGTATACATTTTTTCGTGGAGTTGATTGTTTGTGAGATATTCCTTGTTTTTGGTTTCAGCTATAAAAAGCATACTTTTCTCATACAGGACTTTGTCAACTCCTGTCCACACAAACAGTCACATATCAATCAGCTTTTGACTATCACTTTAACCTATAGTACTCCCTTATTTCGCTTCCAATTACAAGGAAGCAAGTAATAAGACTATTTCTATTAATTTTTCTCGATTAGCAGGAAGTAAATAGAAGCATAAGCTTTTTAACAATAATGTATTGCAGAGTTGTAGAGAAAGTCATGTGACTGGAACACATCAGATTTTTTGTGTAGTAAGTAGACCAGTTACGCAAAAGTCATCCAGAAGGAAGAGTTCTTGAGAGGCTATTTCCAGATAATTCAAGATATGCTTTTTGTTAATAAAGGAAATGTCTAAAAGATATGGCACTTTAATATCGTTAGAGCCAGTTTTGGGAAAATAAAAATGTTCGAAAAATGTTCCATGTAATACTTTTCAATTTTGAACTATGCTGCTCACAAACATACACAGATACACACGGACATGTTTCTAGAAATGTGTTTACTACTTGGGGGTCTCAAATCATATATTACCGGTGAAATCTTGGTATCGAATTCTTGAGTGGAATACAATACTTTCTATATCCACTATGTACTCTGTATACACGTAAAAAGAAGCACTTAGAAAAACGTCCATCGTCTGTGTGTGTGTATTATTGTGTGTGTGTATGTCCGTGGTTGAATACACTAGGCTAAAGCGACAGTTAACACCTTTAAAAGTTGGTCGCTATGTGATATCCGTTGGGTTCCCTGTGCATGACCAGGTGTAACACAAAAGAAACAGGAATGACCAATTCCCTTTTGAGAAAAACTTAATTATTTTGAAAATTGAAACTAATAACGCGGAATAGCTTAGCAAAAATCTGATGTGTTCCATTCACACGACTTTCTCTATATCCCTTAAACAAATTATTTTTAAAAAGCTTATACTTCTATTTACTTCATGATAATCAGAAAAAAATAGCAGAAATAGTCTTTATTACTTGCTTCCTTGTAAATAGGAGCGAAATAAGGGACTACCATAGGTTAAAGTGATAGTCGAAAGCTGGTTGCTATGTAACTGAAGTTGATTGTCTATATGGACAGCAGTTGACAAATTTTTGTCTGAGAAAAGTACAAGTTTTTCAAAGCTAAAACCAAAAACAAGGAATGTCTCAAAAACGATGAACTCCACGAAAAAAATGTGAATAACATAAATTGTGTGTTTTGACGTGCTCTACATTTTTGTGGAGTAAGTTTTTGTCCATCTCTTACGGTTTAGCAGTTATTCAAAATTCCGTAAAATTCATCCAGAATAAAGCACTCTTCAGAGGCTATTCCCGGAAAATTCGAAATATACATTTTATTTGTCAGTTAAATAGGTTTAATAGACGATATTTTAATCAAAATAGCTAGAGGCATTTTTGAAAAAGTCAAAATTTTCGAAAAAAGTTCCATGTAAAGGGTAGTTGGGGATGGGGGGATTGTTCTAAAAATCTTCGTGTCGCATCCCTGGAAGATACTAAACTTAAATACCAAGTTTGTATTTTACCGACTTTTCGTTTTTGAGTTACCGTGTTCACAGATACTCGGACACACACACACACACACACACACACACACACACACACACACACACACACACATGGACCTTTTTCCGAAAATGCTTTTTTAGTTAAGGGGGACCCTAAAACATATTTCCGGTGAAAACTCGGTGTCGAATTTTTGGGTGGAGTGCAATACCTTCTCTATACACTATGTACATAGTGCGTATAGAGAAAGTAACGATTATTTCTAAAAAATCTGATGTTTACTATTCACATGACTTTCTCTACATCTCTGCTACAAATTATTCTTAAGAAGCTTGTGCTTCTATTTACTTATGCTATTCAGTAAAAAATTAGCAGAAATAGCCATATTACTTGCTTCCTTGTAAGTAGAAGCGAAATAAGGGAGTATCAAGGTTAAAGTGATAATCAAAAGCTGTTTGCTAGTCACTGAAGTTCCTTTGTTTGTATGGACAGCAGTTGACAAATTCCTGTATGACAAAAGAGTAGATTTTTCATAGCAGGAACCAAAAATAAGGAATGTTTCAGAAACGACGAACTCCAGGAAAAAATGTATATAATATAAATTGTGTGCTTTAACGTGCTCTACATTTTTTGTGCAGTAAGTTTTTGTCCATCTCTTACGGTTTAGTAGTTATTCAAAATTCAATAAAATTCATCCAGAACAAACTAATCTTTAGAGGTTATTCCCAGAAAATTCAAGATATACATTTTATTTGTCGGGTAAATATCTTTAATATACGAAATTTTAATCAAAATCGTTAGAGCCATTCTCGAAAAATTCAAAATTTTCGAAAAAAGTTTCGTGTAAACGGTAGTTGGGGGTGGGTGGATTTTTCTCAAAATCTTCGTGTCGCATCTCTGGAAGATACTAAACTTAAATACCAAGTTTGGTATTTTACCTCTTTTCGTTTTTCAGTTATCGTATTCACAGACACACGGACACACACACATACACACACGGACCTTTTTCCGAAAATGCTGTTTTTAGATAAAGGGGACCCTAAAACATATATTTCCGGTAAAATCTCGGTATCGAATTTTCAGGTGGAGTACAATACCTTCTCTATACACTATATACATAGCACGTGTAGAGAAAGTAAAAACTGCATATTAAATATCACGTAAATTGTGTGTTTTGATGAGATTGGCATTGTTTGAGTTGAAGGTTTTTGTCTACCTCTTACGGTTTGTCAGTTATGTAAACGTCATTCAGCATGAAGAAGTCAGAAGCTATTCCCAGAAAATTCAAATTATATATCTTGTTTGTCATAAAAATATCTTAAACATATTGAATTTTAATCAAAATCCTTTGGGTCATTTTTGAATAAATCGACACTTTTCGAATTTTTATTTCTCTACACATACTATTTGCATAGCGTATAGAGAAGGCATTATAATGCACCCAAGAATTCGATACCGAGATTTCACCGGAAATACTTGTTTTAGGACCCTCTGAATCCAAAAGAGCACTTTTATAAAACTGTCCGTGTGTGTGCCTGCTGTCTGTGCGAGTGCGTGTGACTGGACAGTATAGCTCCAAAACGCAAAGACCGTTAAATACCAAACTTGGTGTTTAAATTTGGTATCTTCCAAGGACGCGACACGAAGATTTTCACCCCCACTCCAACTGCCCTTTACATGGAACTTTTTTTCGAAAATTTTGATTTGCTCAAAAATGTCTCTAGCGATTTTGATTAAAATAATGTATACAAAGGTATTTACCTGCCAAATAAAATGTATACATAGTATTTTCTGGGAATAACCTCTGAAGACTACTTTATTCTGAAGGATTTTTATTGAATTTTGCATAACATATAAACCGTAAGAGTTAGACAAAAACTTGCTACACAAAATATGTAGATTACGATAAAACACATAATTTATGTCATATACATTTTTTCGTGGGGGTTGGCCGTTTTCACGTTATTCCTTTTTATTGGTTTCAGTTTTAAAATACCTAAACTTTTCTCATAGAGGAAGTTGTCAACGCTTGGACATGCAAAGAAACGGATTTCAATCCCATTGCAACGACATTTTAAAAACATTTGACTCTCGGTTTAGCCTAGTGTATCCCTTATTTCCCTTCTACTTACAATAAGACAGTTTCTGCTAATGTTTTAGCATTAAATAGATAGAAGAATAAGCTTTTAGCAATAAATTGATACAGAGATGTGGAGAAAGTCACGTGAATGTAGCATATAAGATTTTATTTTCTAAAAATGCTTTTTATACACAGTATGTAGGGAATCCTAAAACATGTATTTCCAAATGAAATTCTGGTTTAGAATTTTTGGGTAGAATGCAATATTTTCTCCACCTATATAATAAATACTAAGTAGAGAAAGTAAAATTATATGCAACTATTTTGTTTGGCTTGTTAAAAAGCAAACCATAACTACACCCTGCGGCCACAATCGCCGATCTAGTGTGAACGGCTTAACTTCATAAATCATAATTGAGTGTTAACATACATTGTTACACCTGCGTTAGTGAACACGTGTGCCGACGGTAAGTTATTTTGACGTCGAAGGTGTGATTGTTAAACCTGCGTGAATGCACACGTGTACTGTCTGAAGGGTTTTTGATGTCGAAGCTGGGAATTGTTACAGATGAGTGAGTTTGTGACAATCACGGTGATTTGCATTTGTATCTCATTCTGGAAATTTCCTGCCACGTGACCGACAGGTGTAAAAGCGGAACGAAGCCCTGCCCAGTGTTCAGTTAACTTTTAACGGAAATTTCGTAGCAGGCAATAGTAGTCACCGGAGCGAATGCAGAATTGTAAGGAATCATTGAAGAAAAATAATTGTTTGTCAGCAAATACTGTTTGTCAGTTTATGGAAGAAATAACGAAGTGATTGTTAGAATAGAAAGAAAAAACTGTGTTACAATATATTTTGAACGGTTGTAACTACAAGAATAACAATAATAAAATAATAATTAAAAGCATACTATATCAAAATAAGAAGCTGAAAAATTGTTCCAAATATCTCTAGCCATTTTAAAAAAAGACAAAAATGTTATATAACGTAATAGTTAAAACAATCCCAATGTCGTCCCTTGTCGTCTAGGGTTAACTCTCTGGTTTCCAAGGTCGCAGGTTCAAATCCAGAGGAGGGCGATGGATATTTTGGGAGCAAAAACCCTTCGTAGGGGAATTAAAGCTGTTGGTGTCGTAGATTTAAGTCACGTAAAATAAGCTCAAGCATAAATGCTCTGAGCAAAATTAAGTGGTCTTTTACGTCCAATATAGTATGGAACGCTAACAACTGCAGCAGTTATAGAGCGTCCAAAATAAAACTATATTTAATTTACAGTTCCAATGAAACATTTCCGAAGAGTTTCAAAGTGGTAAAGTTTTATATTTTATTAGCAGTTTAGAGCATTTAATTTCTGTGGTGTGAAGCCATTAGTTGATAACTGCATTTTTGAGGCCTTTGATTTGTTGTTGATGCAAGTTACCTTAATGGTAATCTTGAACCTTCCCCTTTTACACCTGTCGATCACGTGGCAGGAAATTTCCAGAATGAGTCACACATGCAGATCACCGCAGGTGTCACAAACTCACTCAGCTGTAACAATTCCCAGCTTCGACGTCAAAAATTCTTCTGACAGCATACGTGTGCATTCACGCAGGTGTAACAATCACGTCTTTGATGTCAAAATAACTTACCGCTGGCACACGTGTCCACTAACGCAGATTTAACAATGATTTGTGAAGATCGGCGACTATGGCCGCAGGCTGTAGTTATGGTATGCTTTTTAACAAGCCGCACAAAATGGTGCATATGGTTTTACTTTCTCTACTTAGTATATATTACGTCGTTGGAGAAAATATTGCATTCCACCATATTGCATTCCCAATATACATGATTTGAAATAGAATCACAGTTACCTGGGCACCCCTGATATTAGCTTTGTGAACAGAATAGTAACCACCAAAATATGATATGCAGCAACTGCATATGTTTTATACATCAGGCGTGGCAGGGAAAAATGATACTTTCTCTGTTCCCCGACTTTGGTGGGCGGAATAAGAACCGCCCCTGGCGGAGCGTTTGACCATGTATGGGGCGTGGTTCAGGTCTCTCCGATAGTCGGGGTACTTTGGTTGCAAGCACCCTGTCATTGCTGCTGCCGTCGGTGCTGGTTCCGGCGTAGGTACAACAACCGCCGTGGTTCGGGGCGACTCCCCTCCTTATCCTAAACTAATCCTAAAGTTCAACATCGTAACAGTTTACAGTCAAGGATACGAGAGACAGGTTTTCCACTCCTGCCGGCAGTTGTATAAACTAAGATTCAAATGACCTAAATTGAGGAAAAACGCTTGCTGAGGTAAGCAAATAGGAGCAGGAGATAAAAATCGCAGAACTGTATATCTCTACCGAGCCAGGTGGCTCAGGCGTTTCGTCTAGGACTGGTATTCGGGAGATCGTGGGTTTGATCCCCGCGACCGACCTCTCTGACCCATGGATCTTTCTCAGGAGCTTTCTTGGGTCACCAGCTGAATCCTGGAGAGATTTCTTCATCCCCCACTCATCCCTTTGGATTTCCTGACCCCCGTAGTAGGGAGGTTCGACCTCTTCAGCTGCGGAACCCAAGCACCCGTGATACTCCTGAACATTACTAGAAATACATGGGGCCGACTTACTAACCTCCCGAAAGGAAGCTATTTTGATTGGGTTGGACTCGGTGGGGCAGTGATTCGCGGAACCCATTAGAGATTGGGTACGTCTGGACGCCGCAATGTCCTCCACCACTAACCTGGCGAACTTAGTAGACAGGAGCTAATAACTGTCACCCCAACCGATATCTTCGGTAGTCATAAGAAGTTGACGCACCGAAGTGGTGTATCCACTTCCGTCCTTGCGGGAACAAGGAGGGCCGGTATATGAAATAGGTACCGGCCTAATGGAAAATCCCATGGAAGTTTCCCTGGACGCCCATCAGTATCTGAGTTATCAGGTTACTGCTGTACATTTTCTGTCCCTTCATTTAATCTCGATTCCATTCTGTCTCTTTCAGGGTTGCAAGACCGTCGTTAATGTGATGGTGGCGCCCCTCCGAGGTGTTGAATGCGCTTTGGAAATACAACTTTCGCAGGGTGGCGTTGGAGTCCTCTGTATTGGGGAATTCCATCAGACCCAGGGCAAAGGCTCCAATCACTTCTCGAATTAAGAAATGCTTGGACTATGTTAGAGATCCACCATAGTGGGTCCTTCCATGTGGTCGGTTTGGGCTGCCCGATGGATACTCTCATATCGTCCTATCCTCCTGGGGTCTGACGTACAGTGTTTTTACTTTCTCTATACGCACTATATACATCGTGTTTAGAGAAGGTATTGCACTCCACCCAACAATTCGATACCGAGATTTCAACGGAAATATATGTTTTAGGGTCCCCCTGTATCCAAAAAAAAAAAGCATTTTCACAAAAAGGTCCGTGTGTCTGTGAACACGATTACTCAAAAACGAAACGTAGCTAAAATACCAAACTTGGTATTTAAGTTCAGTATCTTCCAGGGATGCGACACGAAGATTTTGAGAAAAATCCCCCCACCCCAAACTACCCTTACATGAAACTTTTTTCGAAAATTTTCATTTTCTTAAAAATCGCTCTAACGATTTTGATTAAAATATCATATATTAAAGATATTTACCTGGCAAATAAAATGTATATCTTGAATTTTCTGGGAATAGCTTCTGAAGACCTGTTTATTCTGGATGACTTTTGCTTAATTTGACATAACTAGTAAACCGTAAAAGATAGACAAAAACTTACTATACAAAACATTTAGGTGTTGTTAAAATACAGAAGTTATGTCATATACATTTTTCTCGTGGAGCTTACCGTTTCCGAGGTATTCATTGTTATTAGTTTCAGTTGTGAAGTACTTATACTTTTCTCTGACTGGAGTGTCCGTTTTTCTTTTGTTCTACTCCTGGCCAAGAAAAGATGCGATTTGTAATGACAATCGCATAACGACAGCTTTTAAAACATTTGACTACTGGTTTAGCCTAGTGTATTCCCTTATTTTCTTCCTACTTATACGGAACTAAATAATAACATTGTGCTAATGAGTACCTTGATTAGCAAGGTGCGGAAAGAAGAAGAAGAATCTTATGTATGAAGTTTGTAGAACAGCTAGAGAAAGTCATGTGAGTGTAACACATCAGACCCTGCCCCACTCTTGGAAAGCAAACCTCGCTGTTGCCAAGTCTTCCGCTTACCGGTCCCTTAAATAAGCTGCGATTCTTGCCTGGCAAGCAGTATATCAGGGAAACAGATTTTCCTACGTTGCCTCTCGCCCCTAGTACAGGTTCGTCTTTTGTTTGCTAATGGTTATTGCCCAGTGGTAAAGGGGAGCGGCTCCGTTTGAGAGTCATCATGTTTGGAGAAAATTATATAATAAGTCCATGGTGACTGAGGAAATCAGGAATCTTTCTCTCTCTCACTCACTCTCTCTGTCTCTCTCACACACATACACAAGGTGGGAAGTAGAAGTGCGTGCGGTTGCATTTTCAGGAGCAGCATCCTTTCCTCTGCTCCGCTGGTGTTTATTTTTTTTATTTAATTATGATGGTGAAATTTTGATAGACCTCTCCCAATGGGAGGGGGGAGTGCTTTGTTCAGCTATTACGCTGTTGGCTGGTTTAAAGTCGTTGTTACCGGGGGTGCCCACAAGCCATGCGGGGAACCCGGAACCGCCTCTTTCGGCGTTCAGAGGGTAAGTACTCCCCCAGAGATCTGATAAGCGCGTTCTCATGGCCGCCCGGCAGAAGTAGAAGTAATGAGAATGACGCAGAGTGTCACAACATCGCATGTCTGTTCTAAGACCGTCCATAACGTTGGCCAAGAGAAAAGTTGTAAATTCCGAGGAAGCAAATGTGCGTTCAGTGGGTTGTAAACTCAACACGCAGCGAGGGAATGACAATAGGTAGTCGTAAAGCCGGCGACGGGGAATCCCCCCCCCATCTCATAACGTACGCGTTAGTGTGCAAATTTGAAAACATTGTCGAGCTCGCAGGCGGCAGGTCATGATTACTGCAAGCGTACCGAGGTGAACTGACCTGGTTCTAATTTTGTACGGGAACCGAGGAATTCGCAACTGCGGAAAACGATCAATATGGCAGAGGTACCACTGAGTTTTGTCAGTAGTGATGTTCCCATATGCCAGCGTTTCGACATACACACCTTTAATGCACCAATGAAGAACATTTTACTGTCATACATATAAATTATTGTTAAAAAGCTTATTCTTCTATTTACTTAATGCTAATCGAGAAAAAAAAATAGCAGAAATAGTCTTATTACTTGCTTTCATGTAAGTAGAAGTGAAATAAGGGAGGTTAAAGTGATAGTCACAAACTGGTTGCTATGTGACTGAAGTTCCTTTGTGTGGACACGAGTTGACAAATTCCTGTATGAGAAAAGTATAGGTATGTTAAAGCTGAAACTAATAACATGGAATATTTAAAAATGGTAACTGTACAAAAAAGATGTACATAACATAAATTGTGTGTTTTATCGAAATCTACATTTTTTGTTAAGTAAGTTTTTGCCTATCTCATACGGTTTACCAATTATGCAAAATTCCGCAAAATTTATCCTGAATAAAGATATCTTCTGTGGCTATTCCCAGAAAATTGAAGATATACTTTTTATTTGTCATGTTAATGTCTTATATATAAAACATTTTAATCAAAATCGTTACAGCCACTTTTGAGAAAATCAATTTTTTTAAAAAAAAATTTCCATGTAAAGGGTAGTTGGGTTGCGGGGATTTTCTTGCAAATCTTCATATCGCATCCTTGGAAGATACCAAAGTTTGGTATTTAACGGACTTTTCATTTTTGAGCTATGCTGTTTACAGACATACACGCGCGTGCGCGCACACACACAGGAATCTTTTTCCAATTTTTTGGGGGTTCAGGAGGACCCAAAGCATGTATTTCCGGTAAAATCTCTGTATTGAATTTTTGGGTGCATTACAATACCTTCTCTATCCACTATATAAGTACATGTAGAAAAAGTAAAAAGAGAAAAAAAAGCAAAAAAGAGAAAAATGTACCACGTGCTTAATTTTATTAGAAGAATTAATTTATATATACAAAATTATTATTTAAAATCATACAAGATAACATTGTCAAGCTTGGCAGAAATATTACTACTATTATGTATTGTTATGTATACCTGACAGCTATAAATTTCCTTTTTTTTTCTTCGTTTTTGGCTTACCTTGCCCCTATATGGGACTGACACCCCCTGGAACTGATGCCTAGCGGTCAAAAGCCTGTTAGGGAGCCAACGGCACGTAACAGAGTGGAGAACCTGCTCATCCTGTAGCCAGGCAGAGGCATGAGGAAGTGGGTGTACGAAATACAAGCGAAATGGATGATAGAAAAGGTGATAATGCAATAATTGGTGAAATGAGTAGCGGGGGAAACCGGAGGACCGGGAGTAAACCCGCCCAGACGCCGCTTTGACCACCACAAGCCCCACATGCGGGCGCTTGGTATCCAACCCGGGCCGGCTAGGTATAAATGTCAATTAGATGTCTCACACAGTTTGCAAATTTCACACATGCATCACTTTAAGCTTACTCAAAATTTCTAATTTATAGCAATTTCGCAAGTTAGGTGATTTTTAGTCTGTGTGTGTCTGTGCGTGTGTCTGTGTGTCTCTATCTGTCTGTGTGTCTCTATCTGTCTGTGTCTGTGTGTCTGTCCGAGTCTATCTGTGTCCGTGTGTCTGTCTGTGTCCGTGTGTGTCTGTCTGTGTCTGTCTGTGTGTGTCTGGCTGTGTCTGTGTGTGTCTGTCTCTATCTGTCTGTGTCTGTGAGTGTCTGTGTGTGTCTGTCTTTATCTGTCTGTGTCTGTGAGTGTCTGGCTGTGTCTGTGTGTGTCTGTCTGTGTCTGTGTGTGTCTAGCTGTGTCTGTGTGTGTCTGGCTGTGTCTGTGTGTGTCTGGCGGTGTCTGTGTGTGTCTGTCTGTGTTTGTGTGTGTCTGTCTGTGTCTGTGAGTGTCTGGCTGTGTCTGTGTGTGTCTGTCTGTGTCTGTGTGTGTCTGGCTGTGTCTGTGTCTGTCTGTGTCCAACTGTCTGTGTCTGTGAGTGTCTGTGTATGTCTGTCTGTGTCCGTGTGTCTGTCTGTGTCCGTGTGTGTCTGTCTGTGTCTGTGTGTGTCTGTCTCTATCTGTCTGTGTCTGTGAGTGTCTGTGTGTGTCTGTCTCTATCTGTCTGTGTGTGTCTGGCTGTGTCTGTCTCTATCTGTCTGTGTCTGTGAGTGTCTGTGTGTGACTGTCTGTGTCCGTGTGTGTCTGTCTGTGTCTGTGTGTGTCTGTCTGTGTCTGTGTGTGTCTGTCTGTGTCTGTCTGTGTCTGTCTCTATCTGTCTGCGTCTGTATGTGTCTGTCTCTATCTGTCTGTGTTTGTGTCTTGTTGTGTCAGTGTGTGTCTGTATCTGTGTCTGTATGTGTCTGTGTCTGTCTGTATGTGTCTGTCTCTATCTGTCTGTGTTTGTGTCTTGTTGTGACTGTGTGTGTCTGTCTGTATCTGTGTCTGTATGTGTCTGTGTCTGTCTGTGTCTGTCTGTGTCTGTCTGCCTCTATCTGTCTGTGTCTGTGTGTGTCTGTCTCGGTCTATGTGTGTCTATGTGTGTCTGTGTCTGTGTGTGTCTGTCTCTATCTGTCTGTATCTGTGTGTGTCTGTCTCTATCTGTCTGTGTCTGTATGTGTCTGTCTCTATCTGTCTGTGTTTGTGTCTTGTTGTGACTGTGTGTGTCTGTCTGTATCTGTGTCTGTATGTGTCTGTGTCTGTCTGTGTCTGTCTGTGTCTGTCTGCCTCTATCTGTCTGTGTCTGTGTGTGTCTGTCTCGGTCTATGTGTGTCTATGTGTGTCTGTGTCTGTGTGTGTCTGTCTCTATCTGTCTGTATCTGTGTGTGTCTGTCTCTATCTGTCTGTGGCTGTGTGTGTCTGAGTGTGCCTGTCTGTGTGTCTGTCTGTGTCCGTGTGTGTCTGTGTGTGTCTGTCTGTGTCTGTGTGTGTCTGTCTGTGTCTGTCTGTGTCCGTGTGTGTCTGAATGTGTCTGTGTGTGTCTGTCTGTGTCTGTGTGTGTCTGTCTGTGTCCGTGTGTGTCTGTCTGTGTCTCTGTGTGTCTGTCTCTATCTGTGTGTGTCTGTCTGTATCTGTCTGTGTCTGTGTGTGTCTGTCTGTGTCTCTATCTGTCTGTGTCTGTGTGTCTGTGTGTGTCTGTCTGTATCTGTCTGTGTCTGTGTGTGTCTGTATCTGTGTGTGTCTGTCTGTATCTGTCTGTGTCTGTGTGTGTCTGTCTGTATCTGTCTGTGTCTGTGTGTGCCTGTCTGTGTCTGTGTGTGTCTGTCTGTATCTGTCTGTGTCTGTGTGTGTCTGTCTGTGTGTGTTTTGTGTGTCTGTCTATGTCTATGTATGTCTGTGTCTGTGTATGTCTGTCTGTGTCTGTGTGTGTCTGTGTGTGTCTGTCTGTGTGTATGTATGTCTGTGTCTGTGTATGTCTGTCTGTATCTGTCTGTGTCTGTGTGTGTCTGTCTGTGTGTATGTATGTCTGTGTCTGTGTGTGTCTGTCTGTATCTGTCTGTGTGTGTCTGTCTGTGTGTGTTTTGTGTGTCTGTCTGTGTGTATGTATGTCTGTGTCTGTGTATGTCTGTCTGTGTCTGTGTCTATGTATGTCTGTGTGTGTCTGTCTGTGTCTGTGTGTGTCTGTCTGTGTCTGTCTCTTTAACGTTTACCTCGTAAACACTCAATTGATTTTGATAATTCTTTCAGCGTTGATAAACAAATTTCATTCTAACGGACATGGAGTATAAAATTCATTTGTTTCATACATTTCTAAAAGACTAAACATGATTTACAAAGCCATTGTAGTTGAATACGAACACACTGAAGACATAAAGAACATGATTACGAAGCAGGTCTTGACTTTTAGTTGACAATACCATGTTACTCCATACCAGTGCTGTCCAACTTTCTCATGTGCTCTGACACATTAACTCATACATAATGAGGTGCGGGCGCCATCACCATCGCAACCAGTATTCTTTACTTTCTCTACACGTACTATGTACATAGTGTATAAAGAAGGTATTGTATTGCACCCATAAATTCGATACCGTTATTTTTGACCGGAAATACATGTTTTGAGACTCCTAGAATCCAAAAAATATGATGTGTTCCATTCACATGACTTTCTCTATATCTCTGCAACAAATTATTGTTAAAAAGCTTATGCTTCTATTTATGCACTTCATGCTAATTCAGAAAAAAGTAGTAGAAATATCTTATTACTTGCTTCTTTGAAAGAAGAAGCGAAATAAGGGAGTACCATAGGTTAAAGTGAAAGCCAAAAGCTGGTTGCTATGTGACTGATGTTGCTTTGTTTGTATGGACAGGAGTTGACAAATTCCTGTAAGAGAAAAGTATAAGTTTTTAAAGCTGAAATAAAAACCAAATCGACTCCAAAACGATCAACTCCACGAAAAAAAAAATTGTATATAATATAAATTGTGTGTTTTAACGTGCTCTACATTTTTTGTGTGGTAAGATTTTGACCATACGGTTCAGCAGTTATGCAAAATTCCGTAAAATTCTTCCAGAATAAAGTAGTCTTCAGCGGCTATTCCCAGAAAATTCAAGATACACATTTTATTTGTCAGGTAAATATATTTAATATATAAGATTTTAAGCAAACTTGTTACAGCTATTTTTTAGAAAATAAAAACTTTTGAAAAAAGTTCCATATAAAGGGTAGTTTAGGGGGGGATTTTCTTAAAAAATCTTCCATACCATACTTAAATACCAAGTTTGGTATTCAACGGTCTTTTAGTTTTTGAGCTACACTGTCCACAGAAACACACATGGACCTTTTTCTAAGAATGCTTTTTTTGGATTTAGGAGGACCCAAAATATGTATTTGCGCTGAAATCTCGGTATGGAATTTTTGGGTGCATTACAATAGCTTCTCTATACACTATATACATAGTACATGTAGAGAAAGTAATAATTTTAAGATGTGTGTGATGGTGAGTGTGTGGGTATCCTTGGACAGCATAGCTCAAAAACTAAAAGATCGTTAAATAGAAAACTTGCCATTTAAACTTATTATCTTTCAAGGATGCGGCAAGAAGATTTTTAAAAAAATCCCCCAAACCAAACTACTCCGTACATGAACATTTTTTGAAAATTTTGATTTGCTCTTAAATGGCTTTAAAATTTTTGATTAAAACACTGTATACGAAAGTTGTTCACTACATAAATAAAATGCATACTTTGAATTTTGGGGGAATAGGCTCTTATTTTGGTTGATTTTTGCATAATTTTGCATAGCAAATAAACTGTAACAAATAGACAATAAGTTATTTAACAAAAAATCTGATGCGTACCATTCACATGAATTTCTCTATATCCCTGCAACAAATAATTCTTAAAAAGCTTATACTTCTATTTACTTTATGCTAATCAGAAAAAATTAGCAGACATAGTCTTATTACTCGCATCCTTGTAAGTAGAAGCGAAATAAGGGACAACCGTAGGTTAAAGTGATAGTCAAAAGCTGGTTGCTATGTCAATGAAGTTCCTTTGTTTATATGGATAGGAGTTGACAAGTTCCAGTATGAGAAAAATATGTTTTTCATAGCAGAAACCAAAAATAAGGAATGTCACAAAAACGACGAACTCCACGAAAAAAATATATATAACATAAATTGTGTGTTTGAATGTGCTCTACACTTTTTGTGTAGTAAGTTTTTGTCAATCTCTTACGGTTTAGCAGTTATTCAAAATTTAGTAAAATTCATTCGGAATAAACTACTCTTCAGAGGCTATTCCCAGAAAATTCAAGATACACATTTTATTAGTCAGGTAAATATGTTTAATATACGAAATTTTAATAAAAATCGTTAGAGCCATTTTTGAGAAAATCAAAATTTTCGAAAAAAGTTCCATGTAAAGGGTAGTTAGGGTTGGGAGGAGTTTCCTCAAAATCTTCGCGTCGCATCCGTGGAAGATACTAAACTTAAATACCAAGTTTGGTATTTTACCGACTTTTCGTTTGTGAGTTATCGTGTTCACAGACACACGGACACACACACACACACACACACACACGGACCTTTTTGTGAAAATGTTTTTTTTGATATTGGGGACCCTAAAACATATATTTCCGGTGAAATCTCGGTATCGAATTTTTGGTGGAGTGCAATACTTTCTCTATACACTATGTACATAGTGAGTATGGAGAAAGTAAAAAACAAAAAGCCGCTAAAATACCAAACTTGGTATTTAAGTTTACTATCTTCCAGGGATACGACACGAAGATTTTGAGAAAAATCCCACCACCCCAACCTACCCTTTACATGGAACTTTTTTCGAAAATTTTAATTTTCTAAAAAATGGCTCTAACGATTTTGACTAAAATATCGTATATTAAAGATATTTACCTGACAAATAAAATGTATATTTTGAATTTTCTGGGAATAGCCTCTGAAGACAACTTTATTCTTAGTGAATTCTACGGAATTTTGCATAACTGCTAAACCACAAGTGATAGACAAAAACTTACCACACAAAAATATAGAGCACATTAAAACACACAATATATGTTGTATTCATCTTTTTCGTGGAGTTGAACGTTTTTGAGATATTCCTTGTTTTTGTTTTCAGGTTCCAAAAATTTAACTTTTCTCATACAGGAACTTGCCAACTCCTGTCCATACAAAGAAAGAAACTTCAATCAATTAGCAACCAGCTTTTGACTATCGCTTTAACTTATGCTACTCCCTTATTTCCCTTCTAATTTCAAGGAAGCAAGTAATAAGACTATTTCTGCTAGTTTTTTGTCGATTAGCATGAAGTAAATAGAAGCATGAGCTGTTTAAAACTAATTTGTTGCAGAGATGTAGAGAAAGTCATATGAATAGAACACATCAGATTTTTTTCTTGGAGTTGACTGTTTTTGAGGTACTTCTTGTTATTGGTTTCGTTTTAAAATACTTATACATTTCTCATCCGGGAACTTGTCAACTCCTGGCGAAGCAAAGTAACAGATTCTCTATTCCTGTTTGGTTTTATAAATTGTGTAGATTATTTCAGTTAATAAGTAATTTAAAGTATTATAACGTTTATTCAAAATATACATAAAAATTTAAAATATACATTTTATTTACGTAGTAAATATATTTAATATGCGGTATTTTAATCAAAACCATTGGAGCCATTTTTGAGAAAATCAATATTTTCGAAAATTCCATGTAAAGGTTAGTTTGCGGTGGGGGAAAAATCGGTAAAATACCAAATTTTGTATTTAAGTTTAGTATCTTCCAGAGATGCGACACGAAGATTTTGAAAAAAAGAAATCCGCCAATCCAAACTACCCTTTACATGGATAAACATTCCAAATTCTGATTTTTCTCAAAAATAGCTCTAAAGATGTTGATTAAAATATTGTACGTTAAAGATATTAACATAGAAAATAAAATGTATACCTTGAATTTTCTGGGAATAGCCTCTAAAGACCTCTTATCTTCATTCTGAATGAATTTTTTTGCATTTTGCGTAACTAGTAAACCGTAACAAAGAGAGAAAAACTGCACAAGAAATGTAGATCACGTTAAAACACACCGTTTATGTAATATAAGTTTTATTCTTGGAATTGATCATTTCTGAGATATTCTTTGTTATTGGTTTCAGATTTAAAATACTTAAAACTCCTGGCTCTGCACAGACGCGGATTTCAACCAAATGGCAAACAGCTTTTAAAATATCTAATTATCGTTTTATTTTCCTTCTACTTACAAGGAAGCAAGTAATTAAGACCAACTTGTACTAATGTTTAGCCCAATTATCATAAAGTATAAAGAAGAATATGCTTTTTAACAATAATTTGTTACAGCGATGTAGAGAAGGCCATGTGAATGGAACACACCAGATTTTTAGAAAAAGATTCGTATGTCTGCGAACAAGATAACTCAAAAATGAAAAGTCAGAAAAATCCTCCCACCTCCAACTATCCTTTACATGGAAAAACTTGCTAAAATTTTGATTTTCTCAAAAATGGCTCTTTCTGTTTATTAAAGATATTTATATGGAAAATAAAATGCATGGCTTGAATTTTCTGGGAATATCCCCTAAAGAACTCTTCACTCAGAATGTATTTTGCTGCATTTTGTGTAACTGGTAAAGCATAAGAGATAGACAAAAACTTTCTACACAAAAAAACGTAGATGACGTTAAAACACACCATTTATATCACACACATTTTTTTTTTTTTTCGTGCATTTGATCTTTCCTGAGATATACCTCGTTATTTGTTTCAGATTTAAAATACTTAAAGTTTTCTCACACGAAAAGTTGTCAACTCCTGACCATGCATAGAAACGAATTTCAACCACATGGCAATCTACTTTTAAAAGATTTGACTATCATTTTAGCCTAGTGTATGCCCTTATGTTCTTCCTACTTATAAGGAAGCACGTAATTAAGAGAATTTCGAAAATATTTCTCTCGATTATCATACAGTAGATAGAAGAATATGCTTTTCAACAATAATTTATTACAGCAGTGAAGAGGCAGTCATGTGAATGGAACACATCAGGTTTTCAGAAAAAGGTCCGTCTGTCTGTGAACACGATAACTCAAAAACGAAAAGTCGGTGGAATACGAAACTTGGTATTTAGGTTAAGTATCTTCCAGGGATGCGACACGAAGATTTTGAAAAATAAATCCGCCCACCACAAACATTTGGAAACATTTTCAAATATTATGATTTTCTCAAAAATGGCTGTAACGATATTGATTAAATTACTGTATATTAAAGATATTTATATGGAAAATAAAAATGTAAATCTTGAATTTTCTGGGAATAGCTTCTGAAGACTACTTTGTTCTGGATGAATTTTACGGAATATTGCGTAACTGCTAAACCGTAAGAGATGGACAAAAACTTACCACACAAAAAATGTAGAGCACGCTAAAACACACAATTTATGTTATATACATTTTTTTCGTGGATTTGATCGTTTTTGAGATTTTTCTTGCTCTTGGTTTCAGCTTTAAAAAATCTGATGTGTTACACTCACACAGCTTTCTCTAGCTGCTCTACAAACCTCCTACAAAAGATTATTCTTCTTTGTACACAATGCTAATCGAGATAAATATTAGCAGAATGTTCTTATTACTTAGTTTCTTATAAGTAGGAGAGAACAAGGGAATGCGCTATGCTAAAGTGATTGTCAAATGTTTTAAAAGATATCGTCATGCGATTGTCATTGCAAATCACTTCTTTGCTTGGCCAGCAGTAGAACAAAAGAAAAACGGACACTTTCTGTCTGAGAAAAGTTTAAGTACTTTACAATTGAAACCAGTAACAAGGAATATCTCGGAAACGGTTACATCCACAACAAAAACGTAAAGGACGTAAACTGTGTGTTTTGACGTGATGTACATTTTTTGTCTAGTACGTTTTTTTTTTTTCTATCTCTTACGGTTTAGCAGGTAAGCAGAGGCTATTCCTAAAAAATTCGAGATATACATTTTATTTCGGACATAAATAGCTTTAATATATAGGATTTTATTTACAATCGTTAGATCCATTTTTAAGAAAATCAACATTTTCGACATTTTTTCCATGTAAAAGGTAGTTTGTGGTAGGGGGATTTTTTGAAAATCTTTGTGTGGCTTCCTTGGAAGATACTAAACCTAAATACCAAGTTTGGTATTTAACGGTCTTTCCGTTTTGGGGCTATGCTGTCCACATACACACACACAAACACTCGGATCTTTTTTTAAAAATGCTTTTTTTCGGACGGGGACCCCAAAACATATATTTCCGGTGAAATCTCGGTATCGAATTTTTTGGGCGCATTACAATACCTTCTCTATCCCTATGTACATTGTACATATTGGGCTAGAGAAAGTAAAAACTTATACTTTTCTCATACAGAAATTTGCCTAATTCTGTCCATACAAACAAACGAACTTGAGTCACATAGCAATCAGCTTTTGACTATCACTTTAACTTATGGTACTCTCTTATTTCGCTTCTACTTACAAGGAAGCAAGTAATAAGACTTTAAAGTCATGTGAATGGAACACATCAGATACTAATTATAGAGAAAGTGTGTATATATGTAGTGAAATGTTTGAAAGAAAGTGGTGTGGCTGGAATGGGCGGGCAACAAAGAGTTTAATCCATGTCGCATAGCGCTGCACTCCGAGGGTATGGGTATCGATTGGTGGAGCTCTTCGCTTGTCCCGTCGCCCTTGACCTGCACTCACTCACTCACTCGGGATGCGATCCTATCCCACGACTCCATTGTTGTATTGTTGAGCGGGCTCTTGAGCACACCTTCTGCCTATCTTGCTAAAGTCTGTCTGCAAAACCTCTCTACCTCCATCGAAAATTAATTCAGGAATACAGCGATTTATTACTGCCTTTGTTGTTACTTTCTCTGCACGTACTATGTATATAGTGTATACAGAAGGTGTTGTATTGCACCCAAAAATTCGATACCGAGATTTCACTGGAAATACACGTTTTAAGGCCCCTGACCAATGTCTAATTAGGTCAGCTCAAAATGAAACTTTTTGTAAAAATCAAAATATGCGAATTTGTACCATGTAAAGATTATTTCAGGGTAAGGGCATCTTCTCGAAAATCCTCATCTTTGGAAGAAGCTGAACTTAAATATCAAGTTTGGTATTTAACTGACTTTTAGTTATCGTGCTTGCAGACACACCTTTTTCTAAAAATCTGATATGTTGCATCCACATGAATTCCTCTGCCTATTGTGTAAACAAACTATCCTTAATAAAGATTGTTCTTCTATCTGCTTCATAGTATGCGAGATAAATATTAACCCAATTGGTTTTATTACTTTGTTCCTTTTAAGCAAATGGGAAACATGGAAATATACCAGGCTAAAGTGATAATGGAATATTTTAAAAGTCGATCGACTTATGAACAATTGAAGTTCGGTTCAGAAAAACAAAAGAGATATGAAAAGAAAGGGACCCCATTTGAAAAGATGTGTAGTTTAAAATTGAAACCAATAACAAGGAAAATCTCGGAAACGGTTAACGCTACAATAAAAATGTATACCACATATATTGTGTATTTTAACAATGTCTATATTAAAGTAAGAGCTGAGGCTTTCCTGATGACGGAAAGTCCGAGAACATTAAGAACTAAGATTGATATTTTTGGTAGAGAAAGTTTTTGTCTATCTCTTACGGTTCACCAGTTATGCAAAATTCAGCAAAATGCAACCAGAATGAACAGGTCTTCAGAAGCTGTTTCCAGTAAATTCAAGATAAACAATTTGTTTGTGATGTAAATAGCTTTAAAATATACAATACTTTAATCAAAATCATTAGAGCCATTTTTGAGAAAAAACAAAACTTTCAAAAAGTTTTATACTAATGGATAGTTTGGGATGTTTTTACTTTCTCTAGACGTGCTATGTACATAGTGTGTAGAAAAGGTATTGTAATGCACACAAAAATAATTTGATAAGGAGATTTCACCGGAAATACATGTTTTGAGACTGTGTTTCTGTGTGCCTCTAGGCAGCATAGCTCAAAAACGAAAAGTCCGTTAAAAACCAAACTTGGTATTTAGGTTTAGTATCTTCCAAGGATGCGGCAGGAAGATTTTCAAGAAAATCCCCCCACTCCCAACTATCCTTTACATGGTACTTTTTTTCGAAAATTTTTATTTTCTAAAAATGGCTCTAACGATTTTGATTAAAATATCGTATATTAAAGATACTTACCTAACAAATAAAATGTATATCTTGACTTTTCTGAGAATAGCTTCTGAAGACTATTTTATTCTGGATGAATTTTGCATAACTACTAAACCGTAAGAGATTGACAAGAACTTAACACAAAAAAACGTGGAGCACGTTAAAACACACAATTTATGTTATACACATTTTTTTCGTGGAGTTGATCGTTTTTGAGATATTCCTTGTTTTTGGTTTCAGCTTTGAAAAATTTATACTTTTCTCATACAGGAATTTGCCAACTCATGTCCATACAAACAATCGAACTTCAGTCAGCTTTTGGGTTTCACTTTAACATATGGTACTCCCTTACTTCGCTTCTACTTACAATAAAGCAAGAAATAAGACTATTTCTGCTAATATTTCTCGATTAGCATGAAATAAACAAAAGAATAAGCTTATTAACAATAATTTGTTACAGATATATAGAAAAAGTCATGTGAAGATAACACATAAGATTTTTTTTTAAAATATCTTTGTCACATCCTTGGAAGATGCCACACTTAATTACCAAGTCTTTTGTTTTCGAGCTATGCGGTCCATAGACACTCGGACCTTTGTCTAAATTTTTTTTGGACATAGGGGACCTCGAAACATACTTCAGGTGAAATCTCGGTATCACATTTTTTTGGTAGAATACAATACTTCCTCTATACACTATGGAGATAGTACGTGTAGAAAAACTAAAAGTTTTTCAGGGGAACTCAAAACGTGTATTTCCAGTGGAATCGAAGTTATGCTTGGAAAACAACACATTCTCTATCTGCTAAATACATGGTACGTGTATACCAACTAAACATTTGAAGTGTTATATTAACATTACTTTCTCTACCGACTGCTCAGCAAAAAAAGCTTATTCTTCCAACTACTTCATTTTAACCAAGATAAATACTTACTAAAGGGCTTTAATTACATTTTTCCTAGGAGGCTACATTGGACTTATGCGAGTTAAATTTTTTAAGACTATTTAATAGCTTTTAAATTCACTTCACACGACTAAGAGAGAAAATACATAAAAAAAAAGAAAAAAAAAATCTTATGTGTTCCATTTACATGACTTTCTCTACATCTCTGCAACAAATTACTAATAAAAAGCTTAAGCTTCTATTTACTTCATGCTAATTGAGAACAAATTTACAGAAATACTTTCTTGTAAGTAGAAGCAAAATAAGGGAGTACCTTATGTTAAAGTGACAGTCAAAAACTGGTTGCTATGTGACTGAAGTTCCTTTGTTTGTATGGACACGAGTTGATAGATTCCTGTATGAGAAAAATATAAGTTTTTCAAAGCTGAAACTAAAAACAAGGAATATCTTAAAACGATTAACTCCAAAAAAAAAAAAAAAAAACTGTATACAACATAAATTGTGTGTTTAATGCGTTCTACATTTTCTGTGTGGTAAGTTTTTGTCCATATCTTACGGTTTAGCAGTTATGCAAAATCCATCCAGAATGAAGTAGTCTTCAGAAGCTATTCACAGAAAATTCAAGATATACATTTTATTTGTCGTGTAAATATCTTTAATATATGACATTTTAATCAAACTCTTTAGAGGCATTTTTGAGAAAATCAAAATTTTAGAAAAAAGTTCCATATAAAGGGTAGTTGGGGGTGGGGGAATTTTTTGAAAATGTTCGTGTCGTATCCTTGGAAGATACCAAGTTTGGTTTTTAATGGACTTTTCGTTTTTGAGCTATGCTGCCCACAGACACACACACACATATACACAGACAGACACACACACGGACATTTTTCTAAAAATGCTCTTTTGGATTCAGGTGTCTCAAAACATGTATTTCCGGTGAAATCTCGGTATAGAATGTTTGGGTACAATGCAATAACTTCTCTATACAGTATGTACATAGTACATATAGAGAAAGTAAAAATCTAAATATCAGGTGTTGTATTTAACCAAATTTTAGGGTTTTGCTGTTCCCAGACACACACGCGCGGGAGCACACACGTACGCCGGCCATTTTTTTTATAAAAAAAGCTGTTTTGGGTTCGGGGGACTTCGAAACATATATTCTCGGCACATATTGATGTCAAATTTTTGGGTGGAATACAATAAATACATCCCCTTTATACTAAACGTAACAGAGAAAGTAATAACTCCTAACGTGTGTTTTTGGAGATAAGTTTTAACATTTAAAATCCGAGCTCTGAGAGTTTGAATGCGATTTCTCAGACAGTAATCTGATTCGGTCAAAGTTTAAGTAACTCTCCAGAGAAAATATATGGAAATTGTAGAAAAGAAGAAAAGGAATCTTGGCTGTATTTTATAAGATGATACACAAAGGGTGAAAAGCTAAGAGGTCTAGCGAGACTAGGGATAAGTTATAAAGACAGAAGCGCATTGCAGCTATGGAAATGGAAAGAAAGTATATATACAATCCCGAGGGAAATATCCTTAGTGAACAAATGCAGAGCACAAGATATCATTAGGAGCACGGACTCAAACAATGGACAGACTTTTTACCGAGAGGAAAACACAAGGAAGACGTTGAACTACAAAACTTGTAATTTCCCGATCTATAATTATACCCTTAGTTTTTATAAAAACAAAAGAAAGCACTGCAGACATATTGGGTGTTCAGAGAAAATATTGTATTCCAACCGAAAATTCGATGTCGAGATTTTTCGGAAATGCATGTTTTGAGACCAGCTGAATTTGAAAAAGCACGTTTAGAAACATGTCTGTGTGCGCAGCATAGCTCAAAAAAGAAAAGTCCGTTAATTACCAGCCTTGGTATTTTAATTGAGTAGCTTCCAAAGATACCAAGAAAACCCCCCACCCCAACTACGCTTTACATCGAACATTTTTTGAAAATTTTGATTTTCTGAAAAATGGCTCTATGGATTTTAATTAAAATACCTTATGTATAAGATATTTTTATGGCAAACGAAATGTATATCTTGAATTTTCATTCTTGATGACATTTTATAACTGGCAAACCGTAGGAGATATACAGAAACGTACTACACAAAATATACAGATATCATTAAAATTTATGTCATATACATTTTTACATTTTCTATATGTATATAACATAACGTGCTCTACATTTTTTGTGTGGCAAACTTTTGTCCATCTCTTACAGTTTAGCAGTTATGCAAAGTTTCGCAAAATTCATCCAGAGTAAAGTAGTATTCAGAGGCTATTCCCAGAAAATTCAAAATATACCTTTTATTTGTCAGGTAAATAACTTTAATATACGACATTTTAATCAAAATCGTTAGAGCCATTTTTGATAAAATCAAAATTTTTGACATTTTTTCGTGTAAAGGGTAGTTGAGGATAGGCGGATTTTCTTGAAAATCTTCGTGAGATACCAAACTTAAATACCAAGTTGGTATTTAAAGGTCTTTTTGTTTTGAGCTATTCTGTCCACAGACACACAGACTCAGACACACAAACAAACAAATAAACAAACAAAGAAACAGACATACATGGACCTTTTTCCAGAAATGTTTTTTTTGGATTCAGGGGACCCAAAACATGTATTTCCGGTGAAATCTCGGTATCGAATTTTTGGGTGCATTACAATACCTTCTCTATACACTATTGTACATAGGACGTGTAGAGAAAGTAAAAATTATATATATATATACATATAAAATGTATACGTATGCTACTTTTTACATGCGTTAATGTGTTTATTTTATTCTTTGTATTTTGCTTACCGCCTCACTAAAGGGCAGCCCCTATCTCGAGCAATATGCTCATTGGGACATTTTATGTAAATAAAATAAATAACTATGAGTGTACTGTCATCTATCCACAGATAGTGTAAGCGGTAGATTGGCCGCTACCCTTAACCCCATCTGCCTGTTGCGGAGATAAGTGGTAAGAATGATGCGAGTAGATGAGGCCTTGGTAGGCTAGCTGCACTTTGCTATCTGACTACAGATGATACTATCTGGCTACATGGTAATGTAGCAGGACAGGACGGTCCTCTAACACCATCTGCTTAGAACTAAGCGAAAGTCGCATGTTTATCACGGATAGGTAGAGAGTCATTCATTAATTGCACATTTTAGTTAATAACAATTCTTAGTTTGGTTGTAATATCCTTTATTTAATTATTTATATACATATATATAAAGTTGTGTAATATACTTTTATTATACTTATTACTTTTATCTTCCCTACATTTTATCCAATTATTAATGTTTTTCTAACATATGTTTTATTTCTACTGTTATTTTCAATTAACTATTATGGCTCTAATACTTATATTATTTCTATTGTTTGTGCGTTAGTTTCACTTCTGTACATTTTCAATTAATTGTTATTGCTTCTCTAATATTTGTGTTATTTCTATTTGTGTTTCATAGCTTCAGTAAGTTTCAGCACATTTTAATTAATTATTATCGTTTATGTATATTCGTGTTATTTTTATTATGTGCACATTTCGACATTTTTAATCTGTATTATCATTTTAGTCAGTTATTTCCTGTAGCTCCTAAGTGGAGTTAAGGGCATCGTTACGACAGTTCCTTGATCGGATTTGAATTTCTCGTTTGTGAGTTCGCCCTTATACGTCATGGTGACGAATGAGCGGCTTGTCGCCCACAGATGGCAGTGTAAGACAAATTGTTTCCTACGGACGCGAAGTGACAGAATTTTACCCATGTACTTTTACGTGCAAATAAATATTACATAGGACCACCGATTTTACTTTTAGGAAACATGCTAAGGATTTTTGCGACAAAAAAAAAAAAAAAAAAAAAAAAAAAAAAAAAAAAAGCATCACCCTCCTCCAGGTGAATCTGTAATCTTGGGTTTTAAAGACTATCGTGGTACACCACCTTACGAGGCAGAGTTCCCGAAGGCTCTGTCTTATCACCCACCTTGTTTAGCCTCTTCATGGCAGACTTCGCTACAGTGCAGAGCGTCAAAATGGCCCAGTTTGCTGATGACGTCCTGCTCTACCGCACAGACAGGAACATACGCAGAGCCTTCAACCCTATACAGCCTCCGTCTCGTCTAGGACTGGCATGTCCATTAACTCAGGCAAAAGCCATGCTGTTCTGTTCACCAGAAAACGCCCCATCGCAGCCCAGATAACGTACTTCTCCTACCAGGGCCAGAGGATAGAGTGGGGAAATTCCATCAAATACCTAGGGGTCACTCTTGATAAGGGCCTAACTTTTCGTGAACACGTGCGGGGAACGTCGGACAGAGCGAAGGGGGCGGTGGCCTCCCTTTACCCTGTTCTGACCTACCAAATGCCGGCACACTTAAAGTTGCGTCTTTTCAAGGAGCTCATAGTCCCTGATGCTGTACGCAGACTCCTGGCTTCTCTGGTTATAGCGGATACAGAATAGAGGACTCCGGTCTATCTATTCTGTATGTCGACGTTTCCCTTTGGGGCTACCACATGAAGCTTCGCCCTCCCACACGTGGATGTAATTAGGCGCCGGGCTCAAGTTCTACGCTAGATTGGGTGAACATGAGAACACACTTGTCAGATCCCTGGGGGAGTACTTACCTACTGAACGCCTGTACAGGGTAACAACAGCTTTAAACCAGCCAACAGCAAATTAGCTGAACAAAGTACTCTCCCCTCCCAACATTGAATTCTCCAACAGAAACAGTTTATTCAAATCAAACGCCAGCGGAGCAGAGGAAAAGGATGCTTGCTACTCCTAAAAAAGCGCAACCGTTCGAGGAGGTTATCATGCGCTTCCTCCTTAATATCAACACCCGAAACCTAAAAAAAAAAAAAAAAAAAAAAAACACCTAAACTATCCTCCTCACTCATTCCTGTGGTTAAGCCCTTACACAGAAGCAATACCAGGCGTCTACCAGATCTCTGACACTACTCCAGCCAACAGCAAATTAGCTGAATAAAGTACTCTCCTCCGCCCAACCTTGGGAGTGATCAATTAAAATCTCCAACATAAACAAATTCAATCAAACTAAACACCAGCGGAGCCGAGGAAATGGATGCAACCGTTCGAGGAGCCTATCTAACGCTACCTCCTTAACATCATCACCTGAAACCTCACAATAATCACCAAACCTAAACCATCCTTCATTCCAGGGTGGGTGCACAGAAACTTTACCTAGACTCACAACGAGTCTTCCAGATCTCAGACGGACAGACTACACTACGGAAGGAAACTATTATTTTATTTAGGATTGTCCTATTTAGTTGAGCAAAAGAGAAGGTCAAAAGTAGCTATGCTAAAACAAATAAATAATAATAAATACATGTAACATTTCACAATGTAACAATTCACAAACCCACTTTTTAGAGTGCCTTTTTACTTTCTCTATACGTACTATGTACATAGTGTATAGAGAATGTATTGCACACCACCAAAAATTTGATACCGAGATATTACCGGAAATATATGTTTTAGGGTCTCTTGTATCCAAAAAGGTATTTTCAGAAAAAGGTCCGTGTGTCCGTGAACACAACCCAAAAACGAGAAGTCGTAAAATACCAAACTCGGTATTTAAGTTTAGTATCTTCCAGGGATGCGACAGGAAGATTTTAAAAAAAAAACCCACCCCAAACTACCCTTTACATGGAACTTTTTTCGAAAATATTGATTTTCTTAAACATAGCTCTAAATAATTTTGATTAAAATATCGTATATTAAAGATATTTACCTGAAAAGTAAAATGTATATTTTGAATTTTCTGGAAATAGCCTCTGAAGACTACTTTATTCTGGATGAATTTTACGGAATTTTGAATAACTGCTAAACCGTAAGTGATGGACAAAAACTTACTTTACAAAAAATGTAGAGCACGTTAAAACACACAATTTATGTTATATACATTTTTTTCGTGGAGTTCTCGTTTTTGAGTCATTCCTAGTTTTTAGTTTCTGCTATGAAAACGTATACTTTTCTTATATAGGAATTTGTCATCTGCTTCCATACAAACAAAGGAACTTCAATGACATACCGACCAGCAAGGAACAAAGCAAACATAGCAACAAGGAACCAAGTAATAAGACTATTTCTGCTATTTTAGTCTGATTAGAAGTATAAGCTTATTAAGAATAATTTGTTGCAGAGATATAGAGAAAGTCATGTGAATGATACACATCAGATTTTTAGAAAAAGGTCTGTTTGTGTGTGTCCGGGTGTCCGTGTGTCTGTGAACACCATGACTCAAAAACGAAAAGTCGGTAAAATACCAAACTTGGTATTTGAGTTTAGTATCTTCCAGGGATGCGACACGAAGATTTTGAGAAAAGTCCCCCCAACCGTAACTACCCTTTATATGGGAATTTTTTTGAAAATTTTGATTTTCTAAAAATGGCTCTAACGATTTTGATTTAAATATCGTATATTAAAGATATTTACGTGAAAAATAAAATGTATATTTTGAATTTTCTGGGAATAGCCTCTGAAGGCTACTTTATTCTGGACCAATTTTACAGTATTTTGCATGACTGCTAACCCGTAAGAGAGGACAAAAATTTACCACACAAAAAATGTAGAGCACATTAAAACACACAATTTATGTTGTACACATTTTTTTTTTGTTGAGTTGATCGTTTTTGAGATATTCCTTGTTTTTGGTTTCAGCTTTGAAAAACTTAGCCTTTCTCATACAGGAATTTGTCAACTCGTGTCCATACAAATAAAGGAACTTCAGTTACATAGCAACCAGCTTTTAACTATCACTTTAACCTATGGTACTTAATTATTTCTCTTCTACTTACAAGGAAGCAAGTAATAAGACTATTTCTGCTAATTTTTTTGTCGATTAGCATGAAATAAATAGAAGCATAATCTTTTTACAATAATTTGTTGCAGAGATGTAAAGAAAGTCATGTGAATGGAATACATAAGATTTTTTGGTATCAATTTACCTCGGAGCCTTTATTTCTGGGTGAATTTCGTATATGAATTTTGAGCAGAGTACTAAGAGGCCTTGAGAGTACTTAAAACTTAATTTAAAATTAAGTTCTGCACCTAAGTTCACGAAAATGGTGTAAACGTCTCTAGTGAGTCCTAATGCATGCGTCTGCTCAAAGCCAGGACCTTAACTCTCAAATGTCACCGAGAAAAGGACAAAAGTAAACGGCAGACTGCGAAACAAAAGAAGATAGGAAAGATGCTGAAAGGAAAGCGTGGAACAGAGCTACGTGTAGATGAAGACAAAAAGCCTCCAAGACACGGTCACTAAAAATGCAAAGATAAGAAAAGATCAAAGGACGAGGAAAAACAAAGGAAGGGAATGGAACCACTGATACAGCAAAAAGGGGAGGAACCTGTAGATAAGGTTATATTTTGACAATTGTTCCTACAGCTAACAATAAGACAAAGACAGTAAACTTATATGAAAGGGGTTCGATGCTGGATTTATTATGCCTAAAACGCCCGATTTCAGATTTCGATTGGAGTGGATTACTCGAGAAATGCTTTAATGGCCTACACACCCAAACCTACAAATCTGTAATACTCTGACTTTTTTTAAACCAGTTTAATTTAGGCATCGTTAAACAGGGTGTTTCACAACTATGGAATTGGGCAAACAAATTATAAATAATACATTTTTTTTTAAAAAGTCAAAGTGTTAAATTCATTTGACTTGCTCTACATTGCTGTAAGAAATCTTCGAGATAAGCGTTAAGTAGAATAATCTCACACACACACACACACGCACGCACGCACACACACACACAACTAACGCGCACCCGCTTGGATATATTTCTAAACACTTTTTAAATTTTTGTTTTTATTCAAAGTGTCAATCAATATATGTATTTCCGGTGAAATCTCGGTATCGAATTTTTGGAAAATTTAATCCAAAACCAAGGAATATCTCGGAAATGGTTAAGTCATTAAAACCACAATTTATCTCAAATACAAATTATTTATTTCTCAAGCTGTTCTCCCATTTTCATGAAATCCTTTTTACCCTTAAAAAGAGAGAAAAACAAAATTAAGGACTGCAAATTACGCCCCTGTCTCTTGAAGATGATCTCTTTTTTTTTTTTTGGTAGTGTTTAACGCCCGCTTTAACTACTTACGGCACCGCAGGCGGTGACACAGATCATACATGAATGATGATGGAGCACCGGTGGAATGCGATGGCGGGGGAAACCGGAGTACCCGGAGAAAACCATCCCCAACGCCGCTTTGTCCACCACAAATCTCACAAGCGGTCGCTTGGGGTCGAACTCCGACTATCTAGGTAAGAGTCGAGTGGTCTAACTACTTGGCCACGGCGCGGCCCGAAGATGATCTCGTCTGATCTAATGTTCTGCAAGCCATTTCTTCATGAAAATTTAGGATATACATTTCGTATGTCATTAAAAGGTCTCAAACATATGGTATTTGAATCAAAATCATTAGAGCCATTTTTGAGAAAATTCTCGAAATAATATTCCACGTATTTGGAGGTGGGATATTATTCTGAAAATCTTCTTGTCGTATCCTTGGAAGATACTGAATAGATGTATTTCCGGTGAATTCTTGGTATTCAATTTTTGGTTGGGATACAATACTTTCTCTATCTATTAGTAAATTGTACATGCATGCTAGAAAAGGTAATAAAGTAGGAATAAACTCCCTTCAAGAATAAAAAATAAAAATAAAGTATAATCTACAAAAAATACAATATATTTTTATTAAAAGCATTAAATAAAAATAAAAAGAATTTATTATAAAACTTTAACGACCGACAGAATATTTTGCTAAAGCTATTAGAAGGTAAATTCATCGCAATCAACACACCTATAACCTCTGTCACTTCACGAACTTTCGTTCGATGATCAGCGAAAATCATATCGTGGATTTTTCAATTATTTCCTCAACAACCACATCTGCCGGCCATCCAGGGCGCTCCTCATCAAAAAAGAGGTACCGCCACGTTTAAAGCCATTGAAATAATACCTGTTACCATAGTCAGCATCCAATTTCGCTTTTATTTCCTTGGAGGTTTTTCACGCGAAGTAAAAAACGAACCAATGAATGATGCTGTACTATTTCCATGTTAGCGAAAACACGTTGAACTTTTAACTGAATTACCTGAAAAGTCCAAACTAAGCCATGAATCAATACCAAATTGTTTTGGCGATGTGGAATAAATGGCAGTACGCGGTGCTTATATTAGCAACACTATATATCTTGAAAACAACGTATTCAACCGCCCTCATATTAGTACGAGGGTCATCCAGAAAGTGACAGATGATTTGGCATAACTAAATAATAACGAAAGTTATTAACACAGAAATTTCTTACAACGTTACAGTACCTTACTCTTTTTTTCAACGTAATCTTCATTGATATTAACGCGTTTATTGTCACGTGATAAAACCGCTAAATATCTGAGCCAAGATGTCATTGACACTCTGAGGTGTTTATGGATGGGAAATCTTTTCCATCCAAAAAGTCATGTACGGTGTCCAAAGTGAAACATCGATTTTTCTGAATTCTTTTATCAGCATTTGCTTTCAACTCCTCCATAACGATTAACAAACTTCCACTCCGGTCTTTTTCGTACACACTGATTCATCCTTGATTACTCGTAAATTATGCGTCATTCCCTCACTGAAGACTCGTTCATTGTATTATCACTGTATACTTGCGTTATTTGTCTATAAAATTCGATTGCCTGATCGTTTTGTGCATTCCAAAAACGAATAAGTTCTTTGGCGGTAGGAAAGTACAACATCAGCTTTGAAAACCCAATACCATGTGACAATAAATACCTTGATATCAATAACTTTATGAAACTGTAAACTGATACTGTAACTTTGTAAATAAAGTTTTGTGTTTATAACTTTCGTTATTATTTAGTTATGCCAAATCGTCTGTCACTTTCTGGAATGGCCCTCGTATAAATACATATTAGAATCAATGAGGGCCTCACTTTGTGGGTTAGCGAGTTGACTGAATAAGCAGAAATTCTCTACTGTGGTTCGGTTGGACCTAGTTCGCAAGTAGAGCTTTTGATGTAGCAAGTCTCTACAAAAGTCCTCAAAGTCTACTCTGCCCATGTTTCGCTGACGTGCAGTTCAATCTCAAGAGCACAATAGTTCTTTTTACTCCTGTGCAGACCAACAATTTGCCAGTTGGTTGCATCTGAAAAGCTTGGACGATGCATTTCGTCTCAGAGGAATCAGACATTTACTAGCAAAACTGTATAGCTTCAACAGCTGTTAACTTGCGGCTGACTTTATACTAAATTTCATATTATAAATATCCTAAATGATGATTAAGCATCAAAAACTGGGTACAAATTTGTATTATACACATTTTTAATTTCTCTATATGCACTATGAATATAGTAGATACAGAAGTTATTGTATTCCACCCAAAAATTCGATGTCGAGATTTCACAAGAAATACGAGGGCATCCAGAAGGTGACAGATGACTTGGGTGACTAAATAACAACGAAAGTTATCAACAGAAAACTTGTCACTTCCACTTTCAGGTCTTCATGGCTGGGAAATCTTTCCCATTCAAAAAGTCATTCATGTACGGTGTCCAAAATGAAACACCGGTTTTTATGAACTCTTATCAACATTTGCTTTCAACTCTTCTATAACGATTGATGAACTTCCACTCCGGTCTTTTTCGTACACACTGGTTCATCCTTGATTACTCGTAAATTACGCGCCATTTTCTCGCTGAAGATTCGTTCATTGCATTATCACTATATACTTGCGTTATTTGCCTGTAAAATTCGATTGACCGAACATTTTGTGCATTCAAAAAAACGAATAAGTTCTTTGGCGGTAGAAAAGTATGACATCGCATTGAAAAACTGGTACCACGTGACAACATATCTTGACAAAATGGAGATTGCGTTGACAAACAAGAGTTAGGTACGATAACTTTGTTAACAAATTTTTGTGTTGATAACTTTCGTTATTATCTATTATGCCAAATCGTCTGTTACTTTCTGGACGGTTCACGTATATTTTAGCATACTCATTGAAGCTCTTATAATAAAACCCGTGCTTATGCCAGTATTGCTTTAAAAGTACACAGATATGTCAACATGTTGACACCTTGCCACTAAATATGGATGACTAAAACTGGTGCAACACTATCTCTTACTAAATGAAATATTATATTTTCAAAATGACTATATCAGGTAACTAACAATATCTTATGAAAATCCCAGAATAAAAAAAAAAGGTGTAAAAAAGGTCCTTCAGTGTGACTGCGGGCATCATAGCTCAAAAACGAAAAGACCGTTAAATACCAAACTTTGTATTTAAGTTAGGCATCTTCCAAATATATGACACGAAGATTTATAAGAAAATACTCCCATAAAAATTACTCTATATATATGAAAAATATTTTGAAAATTTTGCATTTTTAAAAAAAATAGCTGTAATCATTTTGATTAAAATACGGTAAATTAAAGATATTTACATGAGAATTAAAACATATATGTCAAATTTTCTGGGATTAGCCTCTAAAGAACCCTGATTTTGTATGACTTTTATAAACTACACAAAAAATTGTTTTTTGTTTTTTTTTAGTTAACCGTTTCCTAGATATTCCTACTATTGGTTTCAATTTTAAGCGACTTAATCTTTTCTCAAACAAAAGCTCATTTTTCGTTTTATCTCCCTTTTGTTTTTCCTCTAGCCGTGCAAGGTGGACCGAATGTCAATTTTCTATGTGACAGCAGACACATATGTGCATCGCGAGGATCTTGTCAATGGTGGGAGAGAGGGCATGCAAAAATCATGGTATATTGTCATTAATGTTGGGATCTTCAACACCTAAGTCCTCCTCTGGCAAGTCCCTTAGAGGACAGACTAGGGAGATTGTTTAAACAATGCTACCACTTATTTGGGAAAACAAATACTTGTACTCATCCTACATTCAGCCATGCATAGGCGTATTGTAACAACAATATAGGGGTGATGGCAAACTCTCCCTCCATCCCTACCTTTCTCACCATTTCCGAGCATGGCCGACTAAAGTGGAAGATGAGAAGTAGTTGAAGGCCTGAGCTGCGCAAACCGAAAAATTGTAGTATTTTTAATTACCTTGCCAAGCTATAGTGACCCGCTTTTTAAAAGATTTAATTATCGCTTTAGCATATGTGTTACTTTATTTCACTTCTCCTTAGAAGGAACTAATACAACCATTTCTGCGAATGTTTATCTCGATTACCACGATGTAGATAAAGAAATAATAATTTATAATAATAGTTTGTAGAGAAAGTCATGTGAATGGAACACATCAGATTTTTACTTTCTGTACTACTTAGCTTTAGTAAATAGAGAAATATTTTATTCACCAACAAATTATACATAAGTATCACAATGGTTATATTACTTTCTCCACACATACTATGAATGTACATAGTGTATAGAGAAGTATTGTATTGCTCCCAAAGATTCGATACAGAGACTTCATGGGAAATACATGTTTTGGGACCCCCTGAATCCAAAAAAACAAACATTTTAAAAAAACGCCCGTGTGTGTCTATCTGTGTGTGTGGATGTGTATGTGATTGTGTGTATGTGTGTGTGGATGTTTATGTGCTTGTGTGTATGTGTGTGTTTGTGTGTATCTGTGGCCAGTATAACTCAAAATCAAAGATTCCGTTAAATACCAAACTTGATATTTAAGTTCAGTTTTTCCCAAGGATGCGACTCAAAGATTTTTAAGAAAACCCCCCCCCAACTACCCTTTATATGGAAACATTTCGAAAATTTCGATTTTCTCAAAAATGGCTCTAAAGATTTTGATTAAAATATCTTATATTTAAGATATTTACAGGTATATCTTGAATTTTCTGAGAACAACCTTAAAAGGCCTTCCTATTCTGGATGAATTTTTTTGAATTTTGCATAACTAGTAAACCATAAGAGATAGACAAAAACTTGCTATACGAAAAATGTAGACCTTCTTAAACCACACAATTAACCTATGTCATATACACTTTTTCTCTGGAGTTGGTCGTTTTTGATATATGTCTTGCTAGGGTTTCATTTTAAAATAATTAAAACTTCTCTCATTTAGGAACTTGTCAACTGGCCACGCAAAGAAACAGATTTAGTCTAGTTTATTCCATCATTTCCCTTCTACTTGTAAGGAACTAAGGAATAAGACCGTTTCTGCTAATGTTTATCTCGATTAGCATGAAGTAGATATAAGAATAAGCTTATTGACAGTAATTTGTTGCAGGGATGTATAAAAAGTTCTGTGAGTGGAACACATCAGATATTTTTAGCAGCTAAGAAAGTATAGGCACCGTTAACGTCCTCATGTCGGAACAAGCAAAACAGCCTAATCGATATTCAGTATTATTATAATAACTAGGTGAAATTACACCTTGTGTTAAAAATAATCTTGTCAAATTTGGTAGAAATCAATAAAATATGTACAAATCTATAACATACATAAATACAAGAAAATAATACATTCACTTTTATATATTAATATAATAATAATAATAATAATAATAATAATAATAATAATAATAATCAAAGTGGAATACGTTAAAATGTGTCATTTCTGGCTCATTCGTTTGATACTGTATAATACATCGCTTAATGGTTCATGTTCGTTTCTAAGAATTTCTTTAAAAGTCAGAGAGGCGAGTAAAGTTAAATGGATAATAATGCAGTTAGATTACTGTAGAAAATTGACCCAAGAGAGGGGAAAAAAAGCTCTCCCACTGAAGGGCCACGCAAAATTACAACGCCAGCATCCCCATACAAATTGTATGTTAATTCACCTGGGATTTAACAAACCTAATGTAACATACTGTTAAAAGGCTCAACGCACTAGAGTATCACCTCCACTATCATGGAGCTGCAGCGTGCACATGCCGCGCTCGCGTGCACCTAACTACATTGTTGGACTAACGGAGGTGCTTATGTGGAACCCTAGTAACTTACGTTCTAACCCCTAACAAAAATATTCCCAGATCGGACGACAGAACATTTACCTGTTGTGCGGGTCCTGGAGATTTGGAGATTTTCTCTAGCCACAATTACTCCTTGTCTTCCTCAGAATCTGGAAGTATAAATGGGTGTTATATAAAGTATACAACCAAAACAAATAAAGTTAAATAACAACTATACACAATTTAACACATTTATTACTTTTGAAAGTAGGCGGGTTATAAATGGTGAAGCATTGCCATGCCGGACGATTGATATCGGGATGGATGGGTTGGATCCCCACCCTTGCCCTCTTCGAGGTGGAAATTAAACAAATATCTGATTTTCACCCGAATTTCTCTACTAATATCAGCAAACTATTATTATTCATTAATTATTATTATTTATTATATGTTACACTTTAATTGAAATTACATATTTCCTTATAGATATAACGGGGTTTTATGAGTACTATATGCTTAAGCGCTATTCAAATATTTAATGAGCTGGTCGCTATATGATGGCTTGATCAGGCAGAAAGAAAAAGAAAAGACTTTCCACTTGAGAAAAGTTAAAGTATGGGAAAATTGAAACCAATAACACGGAAAATCTCAGTATGTATGTATTTGACATAAATTGTGTGTTTCGTCAAGTTCGATATTTTTACTTTCTCTACACGTGCTATGTACATAAAGTGTAGAGAAGGTATGGACTGCACCAAAAAATTCGATACCGAGATTTCACCGGAAATATATGTTTTAGGGTCCCCTGTATTCAAAAAAAAAAGTATTTTCAGAAAAAGGTCCGTGTGTGTCCGTGTGTCTGACAGAATAACTCAAAAACGAAAAATCGGTAAAATACCAAACTTGGTATTTAAGTTTAGTATCTTCCAGGAAGATTTTGAGAAAAATCTTCCCACATCAAACTACCGTTTACATAGAACTTTTTTCGAAAATGTTGATTTTCTAAAAAATGGCTCTAACGATTTTGATTAAAATATCGTATATTAAAGATATTTACCTGACATAGAATCTATATCTTGAATTTTCTGGGAATATTCTCTGAAGACTACTTTATTCTGGGTGAATTTTACGGAATTTTGCATAAGTGCTAGACCGTAAGAAATGGACAAAAGCTTACCCCACAAAAAGTGTAGAGCACATTAAAACACGCAATTAATGTTGTATACATTTCTTTCGTGGAGTTGATCGTTTTTGAGATATTCCTTGTTTTAGGTTTCAGTTTTGAGAAACTTAACTTATCTCATACAGGAATTTGCTAACTCCTGTCCATACAAACAAAGGAACTTCAGTGACATAGCAACCAGCTTTTGACTTTCACTTTAACCTATGGTACTCCCTTATTTCGCTTCTACTTACAAGGAAGCAAGTAATAAGACTATTTCTCTATTTTTTTCTGATTAGAATGAAGTAAATAGAAGTATAAGCTTTTTAATAATAATTAGTTGCAGAGATGTAGAGAAAGTCATGTGAATGGTACACATCAGATTTTTTTAGCAAGTTTTCGTCTATCCCTTCCGGTTCATCAGTAATACAAAAACCAATTAGAATGGAGAGGACTGTCCAGGACATTCATTTATGAAGATCTCTTAAATATACAGTATTCTAATCAACGTCGTTAGAGCTATTTTTGAGAAAATACATTTTTTCGAAACATGCTACAAATATGGGGTAGTGTGAGATGAGGGAGTTTTTTTTTTTAAAATCAGAAATCGGATCTTTGGAAACTGTTTTGTATTTAATGGCATATTTGTTTAGAGATATGCAGTTCGCAAACTCGCACATGCACACACATGGACCTTTTTCTAAAAATGCTTTTCTTTTAATTTAAGAGTCTCAAAGCATATATTTGCAGTGAAATCTCGACTTCAAATCTTTGGAACACAATACTCCCCTACTGATTATATATACGAGTATACGAGTTCGTAGTACACGTAACTCCATGGCATGACCTTGCCTACCGCCCGGCCGCTGCATCCCCCATCTCGGCCCGAAGACGTCATGAATGTGGTGCAGTGCTGGAGGGCGTGATTAGCGCCTCAAGTCCCTCCCGGCCGGTTAATGCGGTCTTCTCGATCTGGAACCGCTAATTCTCAATCAAGTAGCTCCTTAATTGGGCCCCCAGGGACCTCACGAGGCTGAATGCACCCCGAACCAGGTCTCCTAGCAGGGGAAAATTCTCCACGCTGGTACGGGAATCGAACTCAGGTCTCCCGCTTGACAAGCAGCCGCGCTAGGAAGACGACTGATTATATGTTGTAGAGAAAGTAAAAATGCAGCAGCCAAAAAAATAAATAGAAATCAAACAATAAAATAAAGAAAAATCTGATGTGTACCATTGACATGACTTTCTCCATATCCCTGCAACAAATAATTCTTAAAAAGCTTGTAATTCTATTTACTTTATGCTAATCAGATAAAAAAATTAGCAGAAAAAGTCTTATTTCTCGCATCCTTGTAAGTAGAAGCGAAATAAGGGACAACCGTAGGTTAAAGTGATAGTCAAAAGCTGGTTGCTATGTCAATGAAGTTCCTTTGTTTATATGGATAGGAGTTGACAAGTTCCAGTATGAGAAAAGTATACGTCTTTCATAGCAGAAACCAAAAATAAGGAATGTCACAAAAACGACGAACTCCACGAAAAAAATGTAGATAACATAAATTGTGTGTTTTAATGTGCTCTACATTTTTTGTGTAGTAAGTTTTTGTCCATTTCTTACGGTTTAGCAGTTATTCAAAATTTAGTAAAATTTATCCAGAATAACTACTCTTCAGAGGCTATTCCCAGAAAATTCAGGATATACATTTCATTTGTCAGGTAAATATGTTTAATATCCGTAATTTTAATCAAAATCGTTAGAGCCATTTTTGAGAAAATCAAAATTTTCGAATAAAGTTCCATGTAAAGGGTAGTTGGGGATGGGGGGATTTTTCTCAAAATCTTTGTGTCGCATCCCTGGAAGATACTAAACTTAAATACCAAGTTTGGTATTTTACCGACTTTTCGTTTTTGAGTTATCGTGTTCACAGACACACGGACACACACACACACACACACACACACACACACACACACACACACACACACACACACACACACACACGGACCTTTTTGTGAAAATGCTTTTTTTTGGATATTGGGGACCCTAAAACATATATTTCCGGTGAAATCTCGGTATCGAATTTTTGGTGGCGTGCAATACTTTCTCTATACACTATGTACATAGTGCGTATGGAGAAAGTAATAAAAATCTTATGTGTACCATTCACATGACTTTCTCTACATCCCTACAACAAATTATGCTTAAAAAGCTTATGCTTCTATTTACTTCATGCTAATCTAGAAAAATTAGCAGAAATAGTCTGATTACCTTCTTCCATAGTCAAAAGCTGGTTACTATGTGACTGAAGTTCCTTTGTTTGTATGGATATGAGTTGACAAATTCCTGTATGAGAAAAGTTAAGATTTTCGACCCTGAAAACAAAAACAAAAAATATCTTAAAAACGATCAAATCCAAGAAAAAATGTATATAACATAAATTGTGTGTTTTAAGGTGCTCCATATTTTTTGTGTAGTAAGTTTTTGTCCATCTCTTACGGTTTAGCAGTTATTCAAAATTTAGTAAAATTCATCCACAATAAACTACTCTTCAGAGGCTATTCCCAGAAAAATCAGGATATACATTTTATTTGTCAGGTCTTTAATATACGAAATTTTAATCAAAATCGTTAGAGCCATTTTTGAGAAAATCAAAAAGGTAGTTGGGGGTGGGGTTTTTTTCTCAAAATCTTCGTGTCGCATCCCTGGAAGATACTAAACTTAAATACCAAGTTTGGTACCAAGTTTTACCTACTTTTCGTTTTTGAGTTATCGTGTTCACAGACACACGGACACACGGACACACACACACACACACTCACACACAGACCTTTTATCGATAATGTTTTTTTTTAGATAAAGGGGACCCTAAAACATGTATTTCCGGTGAAATCTCGGTATCGAATTTTTTGGTGGAGTGCAATACATTCTCTATACACTATGTACATAGTGCCTATAGAGAAAGTAAAAATAAAACCTTGTGATCTATGTGAAGAGCTCCATTTTCTGTTCCCAGACATGCGATGCAAAGAAAGTTGGAAGGGAAAGAGTGTGAAATGGCGGAACGAGAGAGGGGCGACAGAGGTAAGAAGATAAAACGAGGCAATACAAGACAGAATATTCTCTGCAATTAAAGCAATAGGAAGTAAATACACAAAGGATTTTGGAGATGTTGCCTATCAAGACACGGACATGGTGCTGTTGATTTGTTTTATTATTCTAAGACTTCTCAACGACTCCATACAACTTTATAAAACAGAAGCTCCAGATAGTCGGTGTGATTTTCGTTAAATATAGAACGAAACATTAAAAATGGTGGAGCAGAAAAACTGCTAGAGTAAAAAAAAACAGCGAAGAGACGATGCCATTGGTGAAACCGGAGAGCAAAAACTGTTTGAACTGAGATAGAAGCGAGGAGGAGGGGTGGTGTTGCCCGCAGCATCATTATCCATTCACATTCTTCTCTCTTTTCTCTGCTACTTTTCTATTTGAAATAACAACTGGAAACGGAGCGTTTAAACGCAGCTTGTGGTTTACACAAACTGCAGCAAGAGAACGAACGGATTCTGCTTGGTTGAGAAAACAAGCACTGAATTACTGGAGTAGGTCTGGGATTTAAAGTCTGCGAGAAAAAGTCAGCAAGGTCCTGGCTTCGCTGGTCACAACATCGGAATGTGAGGCACGTCTCGTTTATTCCCAAAATACGACATCGTGCTAGTGTAGGGGTGACAAACCTATTTTCAGCTTGGGTCAGTTTATTCTCAGAACTAAATTTATATCTTAATATACAAAAGTCAGTATATGCCTGTATATATGTATTTTTACTTTCTCTACACGTACTATTGTAGCTTTTCTCAAACGGAAAGCCACCTTTCGTTTTCTCTCATGATTTACAGCTGACTATGCAAAGCGAACCGAACATCAATTGTTTCGCATATAGACCATCTTTTAAAAGATTTGACTATCACTTTAGCCTAGTGTATTCCCTTATTTTCCTTCTTCTCAGAAGGAAGCAATTAGTACGATCAGTTCTGCTAGTGTTTATCTCAATTAGCATTATATAGATAAAAGAATATATTTTATAAGAATAGTTTGTGTATTGAAGAACTATAGAAAGTTTTGTGAATGGAACACAGCACATTTTGTGCGGTGGTAGCGTTGCTGCTTGCCAAGCGGGAGATCTGGAATCTATTCCCCCGCTGGGAGCCCTGGACCGGGGTGCACTCAGCCTCGTGAGGTCCCTGGGGCGCCAAATGAGGAGCTTCTTGATGGAGAAGTAGCGGCTCCAAGTCGTGAAGACTGTTCGGGGGGGCAGGGGATCGAAGCGACGACCACGTCTCACCACCCCAATACTGCATCCCATCCATGACGTCTGTCATGGACCGAGTTGGGGGACGCAGCGGCCGGGCGGTAGGCCAAGGTCCTTAGTGAACTGTGCCAGGGAGTCACTCACACATAGTATTACATAGTGTATAGAGAAGGTATTGTATTGCATGCAAAAATTCGATTCCGAGATTTCACCGAAAATATATGTTTTGAAACTTGGTATTTAAGTTCAGCATCTTCCAAGGATGCGACACGAAGATTTTCAAGTACCTTTTACATGATAAAGTTTTCGAAATTTTTGATATTCTGAAAAATGCAATTTTGATTAGAATATCACATGACAGACAAAATGTAATATTGAGCCTCTGAAGACATCTTTATTCCCGTATGAATTTTGTGGACTTTTGCATAACTGGTAAACCGTAAGAGGTAGACAAAAACTTACTCAACAACTAATGTAAAGCTCGTTAAGGCACACAATTTATGTTACATACATTTTTTCCTGAAGTTGATCGCTTTTGAGATATTCCTTGTTATTGGCCTCAGTTTTAAAATATACACTTACAACTTATACTTTTCTCATATGGGAATTTGTCAACTCCTGGCCGCGCAAAGAAACGGATTTCAATCTCATAGCAACCAGGTTTTAAAAGGTTCGACTATAACTTTAACCTATGGTATTACCTTATTTCACTTCTACTTACAAGGAAGCAAGTATTAAGACTATTTCTGCTAATTGTTTCAGAGCGCAACCCTATTGTTTGTGATTCCGAAATTACCTCCGGAATAATAGTGCACTGTAAATCCGTTGGGCGTAGTACAGAATTGGTGCTAGAGGATTCTGTTGGGCGTTTTGAGACCCCAAAGTAACAAAGGTCAGCCGAAGGAAAAATAAAACCAGCCAGTTCATAGCTGCAACCAACACTTACGAGAAACTTTGTGGTATGAAGTGAAATTTATTGGTTTGCCGGTAAAGTAGATAGAGAAAATTAAGTACCGTGCTTCTTATTCCACCACTGAGATCCGAACCCGTACTCTACCGACCCCGCAATTCCAGAAATTATTGTAGCCTTCTGCAGGAAGCAAGATTGGAACCTGAGAGGAGCCGAGCATGAGAAAGCCGTATCCCGGAAACCAGTAACAAAAGGTTGGCACTGTGGGACAGTCTCAGCGTATAGCGTACTTCACGTCTTAAAGTTGTTGCTCTGCTTCCAAAATTGCGCGACAGCTACCCACAGAAGATTAGGGAGGTGAGCATCCAAAAATGAGCACATAGTAAATAAGTATGGTAAGAAGGTAGTTTTACTGTCTCAGGGGTCTTAAGATGAGTTCCTCTGCTCATAATCTAACTTGACCTACTTGGTAATAAAGCTCTACTTTTATAGCTGCTATAAAGTATACATATAAAATTAAAAAGAAAAAGAGCCACCTGGTGGAAAAGAAGAAGTTACTACAAAAAGAAAAGACCTTAATGAGCTGTTCCCGTCTCCTGCCTCATCAGCAATTACCATCTAATTCGTTTTATTCCCAACTGATTTAAGAAGCACTTAACGGTTTTATGTCAGGCATCAAACCCATGACCTTAGGAAGGTCCCGTGAGGAACCGCAGTCTGGCTGACGGAGTGCTACGTCACAAGAAGCTCCTGAGTAAAATCAATACTTCCTCTCAGGAGCACCGAGTCTAATTTTATAAGATACAGCCTCCACCATCAGCATCCTTTCCCTTGCACTATCGTCTCTTGTTTCGCAACATGATCAGCTGTTGTGCGAAAGTCAACAATCAACCAATACCGAGCATCTTAGAGGCCAGTTTAATCGTTCCGTCTGACCTCTAATGATGTTTTAGTGCTACGAATTGACACATCGTGCCTTGAATATACAAACAAAATGTGTTACATTCACATTACTTTCTTTAACCAATTTCGTTTTATTTTTGCTTTCTCTACACATACTATGTACATAGTGTATAGAGAAGATACTCCACCTGAAATGTTTAATACTAATATTTCACCGAAAATATATGATTTCAGAACCCCTGAATCAAAAAAAAAAAAAAAATTTACTTTCTGTACACGTACTATGTACATAGTGTATCGAGAAGGTATTGTAGTACACCCAAAAATTCAATACCGAGATTTAACCGGAAATATATGTTTTGAGACCCCCTGAATCCAAAAAAAAACATTTATTACTTTCTCTACACGTACTATGTATATAGTGTATAGCGAAGATATTGTTTTGCACCCAAAAATTCGATTTCGAGATTTCAATGGAAATATGTGTTTTGACACTCCCTGCACCCAAAAAATGCATTTTTAATTTCTCTACACGTACTACATAGAGTATAGAGAAGATATTGCATCCCATCCAAAATTCGATACCGAGATTTCACCAGAAATACACGTTTTAGGGTCCCGGTATAAAAACAATTTTAGAAAAAGGTCCATGTGCGTGTCCGTATGTCTGTGATCACGATGATTCAAAAACAAAAAGTCGGTAAAATACCAAACTTGGTATTTAAATTAGGTATTTTTCACAGAAGCGACACGAAGACTTTTAGGAAAATCCCCCACACTTCCAAATACCCTTTAAAATTTGTATTGTATCAAAATGGAGCTAGCGATTTTGATTAAAATGTCATATTTTAAGATATTTTACTATAACTTGAATTTCTGGGAATAGGCTCTGAATATTCTTCAATCAGGATGACATTTCTATAAGTGGTAAACCGTAAGAGATACACAAAAACTTATTACATACAAAACTGCAGATATCGTTAAAATACACAATTTATGCCTTATACTATTTCCTAGATATTCCTTCTTATTGGTTTCAATTTTAAAGTACTTAAACTTTTCTCAAACGGGTAGTTTTCTTCCGTTTCATATCTGTTTTTGTTTTACTCCCGGCCTTGGAAAGAGAACCGATTTTCAATGATAAATGCATAGCGACAGCTTTTAAAAGATTTGACTGCTGCTTTTGTCTAGTGTTTTCCCTTATTTTCCTTCTACTTACAAGGAACTAAGCAATAAGACCATTTCTGGTAATGTTTATAATTATTAGCAATATGTGGATAAAAGAATAATCTTTTGTAGGAATAGTTTGTTTGAGAACAGATAGAGAAACTGATATGAATGGAACATGTCAGATTTTTAAATATAGAACAACACATACACAAATAATACCAGCCTATTCAATATAAGCGTTAGCTCAAATGCAACATGAACACAAAGGTTTATGGTCAGGATAGTAAATGGGACCATTCGCAATGACTTTTGTTAACTTGAACATGAACACTATCACCAGATACTAACGACAAGGCTTATAATCTGCAAGCTTTGTTCCCATTAATGCGATTCGAGGAAGGAAAATGCACCATGCAAAGAAACAAAAAGAGGAAAAAGTGAAGTAATTTGATAAGTAGTTAATTATTTCATTTGAAGACTGCCGTGGTATTTATGACAAAAATAATAAATTTTATAGATGTAATATATCTAAATATTTAAACATGTCGTGAATGATCTCAAATATAAAGGTTGTTGTTCTATAGTGCCTTTCGACATTATTGAACTTTATAGGTTATAAAATATCCCATTTCTTTCATATATAGAAATATGTAATATTTATAACATATCACAAACAAATATAAAACCCATTCTGCATGGCTTTTAAATCATCGCGGCCTCCATTTATAATTGTTTCCACATTTAATTGTCTTGTTTTTACGCTATTTTGCCATCGTGAATTGCAAGATGAATCTTGTTTTCAGTCATACATTTAATGAGGACTTTCAAGATTATTAATTAAATTAATTTTAACTTCCAAATTATACGAGTATACAACTTCCAAACAAATCGAGCATGTGTCAGTAACTTGCCTGCCCGGAATCGCCGCACTTGTGAGTGGCTAACTTTCAATCGTGTAGCAATTGTTGCTACGTGATCGGCTTCTTTTCACAGTTTTACTATCATTTTCCACATGTTCGAAAAATTGAACACGTGAAGAGCGGCGGTACCACTTCAAAGCCTTGGAATGCGACACCTAGGACAAATGCTAGAATGTTCTCTTTTTCTTGAAGTTTTTGGCCAGTAAATCGACAGCTATAAAAGGAAGAGCTACAAGCCAAGCAAGTCAGTTTTCGACTGTGAGGTCACAGCGTGCAGCAGTTGCGTCGAAGCAAAAGCATTGGAATAAGGACGTTTGATTGTAATCAGATTTGACTTATAAAGAGACTTTTGTTAGCGCACGGCGGCGCCGTGGTCGAATAGCTAGACTACTTGCCTCTCACTAAGACGAGATCCTAAACAACCGCATTTGGGATTTGTGGTGGACAAAGCGGCGCAGGGGCGGTTTCTTCGGATTCTGAAGCTTCCCTCGCCATCGCATTCCACCAGTGCTCCATCTTCATTACATGCATCATCACTGTCATCGTCTACCTCAGTCATATGTTTAATGAGGATTTTCAGGATTAGTGAGTAAATCAATTTTAATTTCCAATTACAACTTCCAAAAAAATCGAGTGACAGTAACTTGCCTGCCGTTAATCGCCGCACACGTGTGAGTGACTAACTTTCAATCGTATTGCAATTATTGCACATGCATGGTCGGCTTCTTTTCATAGTTTCACTGCCATTGTCGCACATGTTCGAGAATTGAACACGTGAAGAGCGGCGGTACCACCTCAAAGCCTTGGAATGAGACAACTAACGCAATGGACACGTGCTAGAATTGGAATAGTTTGAGTCAAATTGAAAAATTCAATGCCATAGCCGGGATTTGAACCACAGATCTCCTGATTTCTAGTCAGTTGTTCTAACCACTGAGCTACCATGGCAACATGCGCATGCGCATGCACATTAAATTCCTCGAATGTTTCCCGGTAAACCACAAGGAGATCTCAAATTATTTTCAGATGAGATACCTAAATAATTTGAGATCACCTTCTGGTTTACCTAGAAGCATGCACGTCAGTTGGAGAAATTTAGTGCAGTGCCCGATGTTGCCATGATAGTTCAGTGGTTAGAGCAACCGTTAAAGACCGGGAGACCCGTGGTTCAAAACCAGGCTATGAGATTACATTTTTCAGTCTGATTCTACCTATCGAAATCCTGTTCTACACACGGCTTGTTGACAAAAACAATTAAATTAATATGCTATAATTTTCGCTTTTTCTAGAAATTTCTGACCACGTGATCGACAGCTATAAAAGGAAGAGCTACAAGTCAGGTGAGTCAGTTTTCGACCGAGTTCAGAGCGTGCAGCAGTTGCGTCGAAGCGACGAGAGAAAATTATACTGCAGAATTGTATCGGAATAAAGAGCTTGAATGTAATCAGATTTGAGTAATAAATATAGCTTTGTTACAGGATGTTATTGGTTAACCTGGGTGGCCTTTGCAAATCAGGTTAAGACTGTAGCATAACCATTATATACAACACTGGAGTCTAGCCAGTTGGGGCATCACATAATTAGTGGGGAGGTGCCGCGCTATTAGACACAACCCGCATACACGTGATATATCTGTAGCGTGGATCTATGATTCAGCGTTTTTATTATTACCATTCCAACCTCGCACTTACTTCAGCCTTGCGCTCATAATAATTAGAGTTTGTAAATAGACACAGAGACAACATCGGCATGCCAATTCTTTCAAATGAGTCTTCAGTTATACAAGGCCATTATTACGGCCCAGAAGTTCCATATAATGCCTGAAATAACTAGATACAAAAATCTGATGTGTTCCATTCACATCTCTTTCTCTACATCTCTGTGACAATATTGTTAAAAACATGTGCTTCTAGCTACTTCATGATAATCGAGATAAACATAAGCAGAAATGATTTTTGTAAGTCAAAGGGAAATAACGGGATTCACTAGGCTAAAACGATAGTCAAATATTTTAAAAGCTGGTTGCCATGTAGATAAATTGTGTTTCTTTGCATTGACAGACGTGACAAATTACCGTATATGAAAAGTTTAAGTATTTTAAAGATGAAACCAATAACAAGGAATATCTCAAAAATGGTCAATTTCACGAAAAAATGTATATCACATAAATTGTGTGTTTCAACGAGATCTACATTTTTGTATAGTAAGTTTTTGTCTATCGCTTACGGTTTATTGGCTATGAAACATTCAGAAAAATTCATTCAGCATAAAGAGGTATTTAGAGGCAATTCCCAGAAAATTCAAGATATATATATATATTTTATTTTTCGTGTAAATATCTTTAATATACGGCATTTTAAACAAATTCGTTAGAGCCATTTTTGAGAAAATCAAAATTTTCGAAAATTTTTTCACGTAAAGAGTAGTTTGTGGTGGGGGGGGATTTTCCTCAAAAATGTTCGTGTCGCATCCTTGGAAGATACTAAACTTATATACCAAATTTGATATTTTACCGACTTTTCGTTTTTGAGTTAACGTGTTCACAGACAGACACACACACACACACACACACACACACACACACACACACACAATGGACCCTTTTCTATAAATACGTTTTTTTGATTCAGGGGATCCTAAAACGTCTATTTCCGGTAAAATCTCGGTATCGAATTTTTTAGGTGGAATGCAATATCTACCTTATCTATACATAGTACGTGTAGAGAAAGTAAAAATTCATTAAATATGCTAAAAGAAGCTAATAATTGAAAAGAATATTCTGTCTTCCATTCAAATGACTTTCTCTACCTATTCTGCAAATAAATATTCTTGCAAAATATTTTTTGAGCTTAACTTAAAGTCCTTTAACTTGGTTGGTCATATCGCACGATAAATGAAATTGGTGAAATGATGCTCAAATGGTCTCGAGGTCCATGGAGCTTAAATTTACTCAACATTAGGATATAAGAAAACCCCGAAAAAAAACCTTATCCAGGTAACTCACCCTAAGCGAGATTCGAACTCGCGACAGACAGACATAATACCACAACACTACCCAGGCGGGCTCTTACAACAGACTATTCTTTTATCTATTTCATACTAATCGAGATAAAAATTAGCAGATACGGTCTTATTACTTGCTTCCTTGTAAGTAGAACGGAGATAAGAGAATATACCAGGCTAACACGATATACAAGTTTTTAAAATCTATGAAGCAATTTAAACCGTGCTAATTTGCTAAACGAAAGATGACTTTCCGCTTGAAAAACCTTTAAGTAGTTTAAAATTGAAACCAATTGGAAAAAGTTAATTCTAAAAAAAAAAAAAAAAAACGTATATGATATAAAAAGGGTTTTAACGAGATCTATTATTTTTGGGTAATTTACTAGTTATGAAAACTCATCCAGAATGAAGAAATCTTCGGAAGCTATTCCAAGAAAATTCAAACATACGCTAGTTTGTCGTGAAAATATCCAAAACATATGAATCTAAATCCTTAAAGACATTTTTGAGAAGATCAATATTCTCGAAAAATTTTCCATGTAAAGGGTAGTTTGGAGTGGAGGATTTTCGTTAAAGTGTTAGTATTCCATCTTTGGAAGGTACTGAATTTAAATATCAAGTTTGGCATTTAACCGACTTTTTGTTTTTGAGTTATCGTGTTCCCAGACATACAATTTTGTGGACTCAGGGGATCTCAAAGCGTATATTTCCGGTGAAATCTCAATATCATATTTTGGGTAGAATATAATAGCTTTTCTACCTAATTGTAGAACAAGTAAAAATAGAAAGTTCAACTATTGTTTATTAGTGGGTACACATACTATTCTTAAGAACACTTATTGTTCTATGTACTTCATTTTAATGAGATAAAGCTTTGCAGAAATGAATACATTGTCTATACATTTCGCTCTAAATACAAAAGGAACGGCGATATTCAAATGTTTAAGAACTGAACGTTAATGAGGCCTTAAAATGATATATTCTTTCCATGCAATCGCGAAAACAACTGAAAATTGACGGAATATTAAAAGAATGACAACATATTGAACAATTCGAACCACCAACATCGAATAACTCTGAAATTAGTTATGCTACAAAAGGGATAAAAAAAAAAACTCTGCTTTAAAGATATTTTAACATGTTTTTGTGAAATTTTTGTCTATCATTTAACGTTTACCATATTAAAAGACTACACAAAATTTCTTCGAAATGTAGTGAATTTTAGAAGCTATTCCCAGAAAATTTAAGATACTTTATTTACCATGTAAACATCTAAAGTATACTGTACTTTAATCAAAGTAGTAAAGAATCAATTTTGAGAGAAAGCAAACATTTTGAAAATTTGTCCATGTAAAGGGTAGTTGGGGGTGTCGCATCCTTGGAAGATACTGAACTTAAATATCAAATTATTTAACCGAAATTTCGTTTTTGAACTATGCTGTCCAAAGACACAAATACACATACATACAGACACACACACACAGACAGGAAGACAGACAGACTCACAAATGGACATTTTACTAAAAATTCTTTTTTTTTTTAATTCAGGGAGTCCTAAAACATGTATTTCCGGTGAGCTCTCGATATCTAATCTTTGGGTGCAATACAATACCTTCTGTATGCACTATGTACATAGTATGTGTAGAGAAAGTAAAAAAAAGACGCGTGCGCGCGGGTGCGCGCGCGTGTGTGTGTGTGTGTGTGTAAAATACCAAACTTACTACTTAAGTCTAGTAACTTCAAAGTAAGCGACACGAAGATTTTTCCGCAAAATCCCCGAACCCCAAACTAACCTTTGCAAGTACCAATTTCGAAAATTTTATTATTTTCCCTGAAGTGACTGACGATTTTGCTTAATGTACCGTATGGTAAAATACTTATATAACAAAATGTTTATTTGGAATGTTCTAGAAATAGTCTCTGAAGTTCTCTTCATTCTTAACGACTTTTCCGCAAGTCGTAAACCGTAAGAAATAGCCAAAAATGTAAAGCTCGTTAGGATTTATGTCAATTACAATTTTTTGTACGTTTAACCACTCCTTGTTATTGGCTTCAATTTTAAAATACTTACTTTTATCATATAGGAATTTGTCAACTCTTGACCAATGAATTTCAATTACATAGAAAACAGCTTTTGAAAGATTTGACTATTGCCTTACCTAGTGAATTCCCCAATTTCTCTTCTGCTTACAAGGAAGCAAGTAATAAGACCATTTCAGCTAATGTTTGTATTGACTAGCATTAAATAGATAAAAGAAAAGAATTTTAAGCAATAGTACGCTACAGAGATGTAGAGAAAGTCATGTGAATGGGACACATCAAATTTTCTTTCCATTATTGCTCTATATTATGGGTAAGCCAGGTTTTAGTCATCCTTTGAGGATAAATATAAGGGTCATTCTATAAATAACGAATTATTCTTTTTAATTTTTACTTACTCTACACGTACTATATACATAGTGTATAGAGAAGGTATTGCAATCCACCCAAAAATTCGATACCAAGATTTCGCCGGAAATAGACCTTTTAGGGTCCCCTGGATCCATAAAAAGCATTTTTAGAAAAAGGTCCGTCCGTGTGTCTGTGCACTCGATAACTCAGAAACAAAAAGTTGGTATTTAAGTTTGGTATATTCCAGGGATACAATATGAAGATTTTGAGAAAAATCCCCTCACACCAAACTACCCTTTGCATGAAATTTTTTTCGAAAATTTTGATTTTCCCAATAATACCTCTAAAGATTTTGATTAAAATAGCGTATACTAAAGATATTTACACGACAAATGAAATGTATATCTTGAATTTTCTGGGAATAGGCTCTGAAGAGCTCTTTATTCTGAATGAATTTTGCTGGATTTTGCATAACTGGTTTACCCGAAAGAGATAGGCAAAAACTTACTTCACAAAATATGTAGATCTCGTTGAGACACACGATTTGTCATATATATTTTTTTCGTGGGGTTAGCCATTTTTAAGATATACCTTATAATTAGTTTCAGTTTTAAATACTTTAACTTTTCACATGCGAGAATTTGTCAATGTTACAGAGATGTAGAGAAAGTCATGTGAGTAACGCATCAGAATTTTTGGTTGGTTGTTAAATCGACTTAGTATGTAAGCAAGCTGTTGAGGAATAATTAACCTCCTCTTTTCCACGAATACAAATTAAAGATTAAATTTGCTGTCCGGAAATCGGTTATCGGGTTTACCAAGTTTATGCTGAAATAAAATACCAGGGGTATGCTGGGTTGCATTAGCGATTCTAGGCTGAGTGAAAAGGAAGTCAAAGGCTGCGGTAAAACTTTTAAAACTACCAGCTAGATCAAACATCTCCTGCTGGAGAGAGACAGGGAAACTTTTGGCTTGCTTCACCAACGAGCTTAATTTTTATTCTCTCTATTTGGTGCATAGTAATAGGTAGGGAAGGTATTGCATACCACACAAAAATTCGTTTCCGATATTTCACTGCAAATATTTACGGTCCCGTAAATAAAAATTATCTGATATGTTACATTCACATTACTTTCTCTACATCTCAGCAACAAATTATTGTTAAAAAGTTTATGCTTCTATTTACTTCATGCTAATCGAGAAACAATTAGCAGAAATAGTCCTATTACTTGCTTCCTTGTAAGTAGAAGCGAAATAAGCGAGTGCCATAGGTTAAAGTGCTAGTCAAAAGCTGGTTGCTATGTGACTGAAGTTCCTTTGTTTGTATGTATGGACAGGAGTTGACAAATTCCTGTATGAGAAAAGTATATTTTTCAAAGCTGAAACCAAAAATAAGGAATATCTAAAATATGATCAACTCCACGAAAAAAATATAAATTGTGTGTTTTAACGAGCTCTATAGTTTTTGAGTGGTAAGTTTTCGTCCAACTCTTACGGTTTAGCAGTTATGCAAAATTTCGTAAAATTCATGCAAAATAAAGTAGTCTTCAGAGGTTACTCCCAGACAATTCAAAATATACATTTTATTTGTCAGGTAAATATCTTTAATATACGACAATTTAATCAAAATCGTTAGAGCCATTTTTGAGAAAAGATAACTTTTCTAAATTTTTTCCATGTAAAGGATAGTTTGGGGTGAAGCAATTTTTCTCAAAATCTTCGTGTCGCATCATTGGAAGTTAGTAAACTTAAACACAAAGTTTGTTATTTTACTGATTTTTCGTTTTTGAGTTATCGTGTTCACAGATACACGGACACACACACAGATCATTTTTATAAAATATTTTTTTTTGGATACAGGGGACCCTAAAACGTATATTTCCGGTGAAATCTCGGAATCGAATTTTTGGGTGAGTGCCTTCGCTATGCACTATGTACATAGTGTGTGTAGAGAAAGTAAAAATGCTTTATTTGGATTCAGGGGACATCAAAACATATTTCCGGTGAAATTTTGACATGGAATTTTTGGGTGGATTACAATACCTTCTCTGGCTATAATGGACATTTTATGTATCTATAGATGGGCTAGAGTAAGTACATATGTTTTATTTTTATACAGCTGATCACAAAAGTTGTATTTTCGGTGAAATCTCGGTATCGACTTTTTGGGTGTTGTGCAATACCCTCTCTACCTATATACGCCATACTATATTGAGGAAGCAACAAACTTTCGTAAGAGAAGAAAATTATATTATTGTAACACGTCATATACAACCTTAAAGTAAGAAAAACTAATATTTTGTAACAATAGTTTCTCGAACTTATATGGGAGATAAATCAGTATGTGGAGAGTTATATGAATTTAACACGTGATTATTAGTTGACATGTATGTAATGAGTTATTTCACTTCCTGTACGCATAGTATGTACATAGTGTATAGAGGAATTATTGTATTCCACCCAAAAATTCGATACCGAGATTTCACCGGAAATACATGTTTTGGGACCCCCTGAATCCAAAAAAAGCATTTTCAGAAAAAGGTCCGTAGGTGTATGTGTGAGTGTGTGTGTGTGTGTGTGTGTGTGGACAATATAACTCAAAAACGTATCCTCCAAGGATGTGGCACGAAGATTTTCAAGAAACTCCACCCATCGCTAACTACCCTTTACATGTAAAATTTTTCGAAAATGGCTCTAACGATTTTGATTAAAACCCCGAATATTAAAGATATTTACATCCCAAATTAAATGTATATCTTGAATTTTTTGGGAATAGCCTCTGAAGACCTCTTTATTCTGGATGAATTTTCCCAAATTTTGCTCAACTGCTAAACTGTAAGAGATAGGCAAAAACTTACTGTATAGAAAATGTAGGTCTCGTCAAAACACACAATTTATGTCCGTTACATTTTTGTTGTGGAGGTAACCGTTACCGAGATATTCCTTGTTATTGGTTTCAGTTGTGAAGTACTTATATTTTTCTCAGAGAGTAAGTAGTTTTCGGAAGGAAGCGATTTGCAATGACAATCTCATAACGACAGCTTTTAAAACATTTGATTATCGGTTTAGCCTTGTGTATTCCTCTATTTTCTTCCTACTTATAAAGGAAGAAAGTAATAAGAACATTCTGCTAATGTTTATCTCGATTAGAAAGGGGCAGAAAGAAGAATAATCTTATGTAAGAGCTTGTAGAACAGCTAGAGAAATTCATGTGAGTGTAAGACCTCAATTTTTACTTTCTCTATACGTACTATGCACATAGTGTATAGAGAAGGTATTCCACTCCACCCAAAAATTCGATACCGAGATTTCACCGTAAATATATGTTTTAGGGTCCCCTGTGTCCACAAAATGCATTTTCAGAAAAAGGTCTGTGTGTGTGTCAGTATGTCAGTGTGTCAGTGTGTCTGTGGACACGATAACACAAAAACGAAAAGTCGGTAAAATATCAAACTTGGTATTTAAGTTTAGTATCTTCCAGGGATGCGACACGAAGATTTTGAGAAAAATCTTCCCCACCCCAATCTACCCTTTACATGGAAATTTTTTCGAAAATTTTTATTTTCTTAAAAATGGCTCTAACGATTTTGATTAAAATATCATATAATAAAGATATTTTCCTCACAAATAAAATGTACATCTTGAATTTTCTGAATATAGCCTCTGAAAACTACTTTATTGAATTTTACAGAATTTTGCATAACTGCTAAACCGTAAGAGGTGGACAAAAACTTAATACACAAAAAAACATAGAGCACGTTACGACACACAGTTTAAGTTACATTAATTAATTTTTTTGTGGAGTTGATTATTTTTGAGATATTCCTTGTTAATGGTTTCAGCTTTAAAATACATACTTTTCTTATACAGGAATTTGTCAACTCCTGTCCACACAAAGTAACTTCAGTCACATAGCAACCAGCTTCTGACTATCATTTTAACCTATGGTTCTCCCTTATTTCGCTTCTACTTGCATGGAAGCAAGTAATAAGAATATTTCTGCTAATTTTTTCTCGAATAGCATGAAGTAAATAAAACCATAGGCTTTTTAACAATAATTTGTTGCAGAGATGAAGAGAAAATCATGTGAATGGAACACATCAGATTTTTAAGAATAGTTTTAGTTAGATAAATTATATACAAAACCTACGATAGTGAGCAGAGAAAGTTATATGAATGTAACTTTAGAAGTTTTGAAAAGCTTCTTCGATCACAGATGTGAGATCCAAAACCGTAGTAACAAAGGAAGGGCGAATATTCCCTCTAGCTCCACCTTTTCGCGTTGCAAGATCTTCCGCTAAATAAGCAATTTGCACATGCCTCTGAAACTGCGATGAAAGACTGTGGCGTGAAGCATTTTAATTCGGTATCACACGTGGCGGAAAATGAAGTGCTCGAACTCGTGGCATTCAAGACAGCGAGGTACATTGTTCTGTTTTTGAATGAAACAACTGAAGTATCAATTGAAGATAGGGCACGTGTATGCTCTGCGAGTATTTGAAATTACTTGACATGCGATCAGATTCAAGTATTTCTATTTGTGTAGGTACACACCAAGTGGTTTCAACAATAGAGTTTTGTTAACAGCTGTCACGGATGTTGCATTATTACTATTTTTAAGCTCTGTATATTAAAAGTTAATGATAAGAGTGTCTGTTATCAATGTTATAATAATTGTTAAACAGATCCATGTGTTATTATTAGAAATTGCCATACTAGGCAAAACAAAATCTGTATCCATAATGAAAAAATCTTATGTGTTCCATTCACGTGACTTTCTCTACATCTCTGTAACTTGTTAATAATCTTATTCTTCTATCTACTTCAGAATAATCGAGATAAACAAAAGCAGAAATGGTCTAATTATCAGTTCCTTATAAGTAGAAGCGAAATAACGGCATACGTTAGGCTAAACCGACAGTTAGATGTTTTAAAATGTGGTTTCTAAGGAATTGAAATTCAGTTCTTTGCATAAAAATGTAAATGGAGTTTTATTTATGGAACGGTCTTTAACTGCTGTGTTCTCAGCGTCCCATTCTATACTGGGCGTGAAAGATCGCTTAATTTTGCTCAGAGGCCTCTTTTATCGGATTTGAGGTTCTCTGAATCTACAACGCGGGACTAACGGCTTTACTTCCCTTCCGAAGGAAGCGATGCTAAGGATTTTTACGCCCGAATAAATCTATCGTCCTCCGCCGGGTTTGAACCCACGCCCTTGAGTATAGTTTCTTTGCGTGGCCAGGAGTTGACAAATTCTCGCATGGGAAAAGTAAGTATTTTAAAACTGAAACCAATAATAATATCTTGAAAACGGTCAACTCCACGAAAAAAATGTATAAGACACAAATTGTGTTTTTTTAAGGAAATAAACATTTTTGTTTTTTTGTGTAGAACTTTTTGTCTACCTTTTATGGTTCACCAGTTATGCAATATTAAAGATCTGATGTGTTCCATTCACATAACTTTCTCTACATCACTGCAACAAATGGTTGTTAAACAGTTTAGTTTTCTATTCACTTCATGCCAATCAAGCGGGGTAAAAAAAAAGCAGAAATCGTCTTATTATCTGCTTCCTTGTAAATAAAAAGAAAAAGGGGAGTACCATAGGTTAAAGTGATAGTCAAAAGCTGGTTGCTATGTGACAGAATCTCCTTTGTTTGTATGGACAGGAGTTGGCAAATTTCCGTATAAGGAAAGTATATGAATTAAAAATTGAAACCAATAATAAGCAACATCTCATAAACGGTCAACTCCACGAAAAAAATGTATATAACATAGATTGTGTATTTTAATGAGCTCTACATTTTTTTTTGTTTTAGTAAGGTTTTGTCTCTCTCTTTACGGTTTACCAGTTATGAAAAATTCCGCAAAATTCATCCAGAATAAAGGTGTATTCAGAGGCTATTCCCAGAAAATTCATGACATACATTTTATTTATCATGTAAATATATTTAGTACACTACATTTTAATCAAAATCAAGATAACCACTTTTGAGAAATTAAAATTTTTTTACAATTTTTCCATGTAAATGGTGGTTGGAGGTGAGGGGATTTTCTTGAAATTCTTCGTGTTGCATTCATGGAAGACACTGAACTTAAGTACCAAGTTTAGTATTTAATGGACTTTTCGTTTTTGAGCTATGCTGCCCAAAGACACATAACGCACACACACGCACACACACGCCGACATTTTTTTTCTCTAAAAATGTTTTATTGGCCACAGGGGGGCTCAAAACATATATTTCCGGTGAAATCTCGGTATCGAATTTTTGGGTAGAATACAATACCTTCTCTGAACACTATGTACATAGTACATGTTGAGAAAGTACAAAATGTTATGTATTCTATTCACAAACAATTTCTGCGTTCTTATTTTTATCCATATCATGCCCAATATTGTTAAATATCTGTCTATTATTTTAGGCTTCTGTTTCCCCTCTTGGACCTACAAGGAAAAATGTAAATGAACTATTTCTACAAACGTTTATCTCGAATAAAAGTAATAAGAAAGAAAAGTGGACTTTTTAAAAATTATAGTACAAGATTTATAGAAAGTCATGAAAATACAAAGCATGTGATTTGTTTTCTCTCGTGGTGATGCAAAGAGAACGGAATTTCAGTCATCATATAGCGACCAGCTCTTATAAGATTTGACTATCATACTTTAAACCTAGTGTGTTCCCTTATCCCCCTTGTACCTATAACACAAATATGTATTAAAATCAGTTCTGCAAACATCTATGTCAATTAACGTGCAGCAATCGGAAGAATAATCATTTGTAAGAATAGGAGATTTTACTGAAGAGTGGGCAAATAAAGTCATATACGTGTAATAGATCATATTTTTACTTTTCTACACGTACTATGTAACAGAGCGTATAGAGAAGGTATTGCATTCGCAGAAAAATCGATACGGATATTTCACCAGAAATACACGTTTTAGAGTCCCCTGTATCCAGAAAAAGCATTTTTATAAAACGTTCTGTGTATATGTGTGTCTGTCTTTGAACACGATAACTCAAAAACGAATAGCCGGTAAGATACCAAACTCGGTATTTAAATTTTGTATTTTCCAGGGATGCGTTATGAAGATTTTGAGAAAAATCCTGCACCCCACTCTACCCTTCACATGGAAAAATTTCAAAAATTATGATTTTCTCAAAAATGGCTCTAACGATATTGGTTAAAGTCCTTTATACCCAAGATATTTACTTTACAAATAAAACATATATCTTTAATTTTATGGGAATAGTCTATTAAGATATTTTTATTCTGGAAGAATTTTATTGAATTTTGCATAACTAGTAAATTGTAAGAGACAGACAAAAGTTTACTACAGAAAAATGTAGAGCTCCCTAAAACACGCAATATTAGCAATATACATTTTTTCGTGGAGTTTTTGAGATATTCCTTGTTATTTTTTTCAGATTTAAAATACACACGGAAATTTATAAACTCCTGGTATGCATAGAAACGGATTTTAAACACATATCAACCAGTTTTTAAAATATTTTACTATTGTTTTAACCTGGTGCATTGCCTTATTTAGCTTCTGTTTACAAGGAAACGAGTAATTATGAAATTTCTACTAAAGTTTATCTCGATTATCATAAAGTAGATAGAAGAATTAACTTTTTAACATTAATTTGTGACAACGATGTAGAGAAAGTCATGTGAATGAAGCACATCAGATTTTTCTTTAATGTAGGAGGGTCGTTTTTTTCCCAACCTCCGACAGGCTATAAATAAAAGACAAGTTCACAGAACAAATTATTTTATTACTAAAAGTTTTGTACACTTTTCAGCATAATCACTGAAAAGATTGAGACATTTATCGTACCTGTGCACAAGCTTTGCAATATCCGCTTCAAAAAATGTTGCCGCCAATGATTTCAAATGAGTATTGACATTGTTTTTAAGATTTTCCTTGGTTTGAAAGTGCTGCCCTCCTAGCCACGACTTCAGTTCAGGGAAAAGGTGAAAGTCGCTGGGTGCAGGTCAGGACTGTACGGCGGATGATCGAAAATGTCCCATTGAAATTGTTCAAGGAGGCGATGGGTTGTGCCAGCAGTGTGTGGACGAACATTGTCGTGGAGTCGGTCCCCATGGCCGCGCTCGCTAAAGCGCCTCCATTTAGTGTTTCATAGCGCAGGGGGTCCTGGGTTCGATCCTGCCTTGGGCACGGGTGTTTTTGTGTTTGTAAATGTACGTGTATTTGTCATAAAGAAACAGAAAACGGAAATGTAGAGAAACAAGAAAAAGGAATACAGCTCCGGAGTTCCAACCAGACTCCGGAACAGTATTAACAAAAAATCAGCACAATTTCTGGCCAGCATTCCTCTTCGTTTGTTTTGAATGGATCTCCGCAAACGTCGTAAAGTACGAAGATCTTCAAAACAACGTCAATGCTCATTTGAAATCATTGGCGGCAATATTTTTGAAGCGGGTATTGCAAAGCTTGTGCACAAGTACGATAAATGTCTCAATCTTTTCGGTGATTATGTTGAAAAGTATCCATAATTGTACAAAACTTTTAGTAATAAAATAATTGTTTTCTATGAACTTGTCTTTTATTTATAGTCCATCGGAAGTTGGGGGAAAAACGGCCCCCGTACTTAAGTATATAGCTCCAAGAGTAAATCAGCAATGGTGGCATTAATTGTGGGGATCTCGCTGATCATCCACTTTATCAATCCATTCACCGTTACATTTTCTATCCAGCATTGTCACTCAGGTAATGCAGAATGTACGAGGGTTACATGCTTCTGGAAACGCAAACTCTCGGAGACTCTAATCAACTACAATTGCGGTTGCCAGGCAACGACAGAAAACAAAAGGCGTGAGAACAATTGCATCTCTAATGTCCCTATGATGTGAATCTGTCTTGTCAACCTCAAGAACCCGCTAGGCATTACTGGAAATAAACCAGCTGCGGATTCATCTTACAAACGCGTCATCTGAATTTAACTTTTGGAGTGGGTTGTTGCGGGTTTCAACATTCATAAAACACGGAAGCGTTTTATTGGTGTTCCTGCTCGAGGCTTGATATTACATTAAAATAAGCAACGAAGCAAGAAAAGACTATTTCTGCTAATTTTTTTCTTGATCAGCAGGAAGTAAATAGAAGCATAAGCTTTTTAACAATAATTTGTTGCAGAGTACCACGATTAGCAAGGTGCAGAAAGAAGAAGAATCTTTATGTATGAAGTTTGTAGAACAGCTAGAGAAAGTCATGTGAGTGTAACACATCAGATTTTTACTTTCTCTATAGGTACTATGTACATAGTGTATTGAGAAAATTTTCGATACTGAGATTTCACCGGAAATACATTTTTTTGGGGTCCCCTGTATCCAAAAAAAAGTATTTTCAGAAAAAGATCCGTGTGTTTGTGTGTCCGTGTGTCTGTGAACACGATAAATCAAAAACGAAAAGTAGCTAAAGTGCCAAACTTGGTATTTAAGTTAAGTATCTTCCAGGGATGCGACACGAATATTTTGAGAAAAATCCCCCACCCCAAACTACCCTTTACATGGAACTTTTTTCGAAAATTTTGATTTTCTCAAAAATGGCTCTAATGATTTTGATTTAAATACCGTATATTAATGATATTTACCTGACAAATAAAATGTATATCTTGAATTTTCTGGGAATAGCCTCTGAAGACTATTTTATTCTGTATGAATTTTATGGATTTTTGCATAACTGCTAAACCGTAAGAGATGGAGAAAAACTTGCAACACAAAAAATGTAGAGCACCTTAAAACGCACAATTTATCTTATATACATTTTTTTCGTGGAGTTGATCGTTTTTGACGTATTCCTTGTTTTTGTTTTCAGCTATGAAAAACTTATACCTTTCTCATACAGGAATTTGTCAACTCCTGTCCATACAAACAAAGAAACTTCAGTCACACACCAACCATCTTTTCATTAATAGTTTAGCCTAAGTACTCCCTTATTTCCCTTCTACTTACAAGGAAACAAGTAACAAGACTATTTGTGCTCATTTTTTTCTCGATTAGCATGAAGTAAATAGAAGCATAAGCTTTTTAACAATAGTTTGTTGCAGAGAGGTAGAGAAAGTCATGTGAATGGAAGACATCAGATTTTTTTTTCATTGAGAAAGAGGTGCATAGCGAGCGTGTCGACTCAGTTTAACATTAAGTGGAAAGTTTTACGTGACGTGCTAGTGCGGCACAGACCACGTGACCAACAGTAGTATTCGGGATCGATATCTGTCATCTGCTCTGAATTTGAAAGAAACTGACAAGAGTCACGGCATTAACAACCTTACTTGGGGCTTCCACAACGCGGAGAGGTCTACCTGAATTTTAGTCGTAAAGTAAAAGTGTTGATGCAAAATTTTAAGGCATTTCAACCAATATAAGGCCTAATTAATGTCTTATTCACCAAAAAATCGATAATATTAAACTCGATAATTTAACATCGATAATTTTAAAACTTGGCGACAAAAACTAGAAACCAATAATTACTTTTTCTACACATATTATCTACATAATGTATACAGAATGTGTTGTATTGCACCCAAAAATTCGGTACCGAGATTCCGCTGGAAATACATATAAACTTGGTATTTAAGTTCAGTATCTTCCAAGGATGCGATTCGAAGATTTTCAAGAAAATCCCCCCACACCAGCCACCCTTTAAGTGGAAGAAAATTCCAAAATTGTTAATTGAATTTTTGGATAGTATACAATACTTTCGGTACTGATTATATGTAGCAGAAAAAATAAAAATCTGATGTGTTCCATTCACATGACTTTCTCTATATCACTGCAACAAATTATTCTATTTACTCCATCTAATGGAGCAAAAATTAGCAGAAATAGCCTTATTACTTGCTTCCTTGTTAGTAGGAGCGAAATAAGGGTTACCATAGGTTAAAGTGACCAGAGCTGGTTGCTATGTGACTGAAGTTCCTTTATTTGTATGGACAGGAGTTGACAAATTCCTGTATGAGAAAAGTATAAGTTTTTCAAAGCTGAAACTAAAAACAAGGAATATCTTAAATACGACCAACTACACAAAAAATGTAAATAACGTAAATTGTGTGTTTTAATGTGCCCTACATTTTCTGTGTGGTAAGTTTTTGTCCATCTCTTACGGTTTAGCAATTATGCGAAATTCCGTTAAATTCATCAAGAATAAAGTAGTCTTCAGAGGTTATTCCCAGAAAAAACAACATATACATTATATTTGTCGTGTAAATATCTTTAATATGATATTTTAATCAAAATCGTTAGACCTGTTTTTGAGAAAATCAAAATTTTCGAAAAAAGTTCCATGTAAAGGGTATTTGGGGGGTGGGGGATTTTCTTGAAAAACTTCGTGTCGCATCCTTGGAAGATACCACACCTAAATACCAAGTTTGGTTTTTAACAGTCTTTTTGTTTTTGAACTATGCTGCCCGCCCACACACACACACACAGAGACAGACAGACACACACACACACGGACATGTTGCTAAAAGTGCTTTTTTTTATTCAGAGGGTCTCAAAACATCTATTTCCGGTGAAATATCGGAATCGAATTTTTGGGTGCATTACAATACCTTCTCTATACACTATGTACTTAGCGTGTAGAGAAAGTAAAAAAAAAAAACACTATAAAAAGTCTAAACTCGCTAATAGTCAGGGAGCTATGTGGATGTAGTGCCTAAGCGGTACTCAAACCTATGCACATTAGGATAAGAATACTAGTTTAAGTAAAAGAATATGATGTAAATAATTGTAAAGTAACTTAATTACAATAAAAAAGGATATGTAAAGATTACTGGACGGCATTTTGATAGTGTTTAAGGCCCGATTTTACTACATATGGCATAATGAAAATGAAGATAGAGCACCGATGGAATGTGATGGCGGTGGAAACCGGAGAAGCCGGAGAAAACCCGGGGCGCCGCTTAGGATCGAACCCGGACCTTCTAGATGGGAGGCGAGCCATGGCGCGGCCCACGAGGTTAGTCCTAAAATGAAGATAGAGCACCGATGGAATGTGATGGCGGTGGAAACCGGAGAACTCGGAGAAAACCCGCGGCGCCGCTTAGGATCGAACCCGGACCGTCTAGATGGGAGGCGAGCCATGGCGCGGGCCACGAGGTTAGTCCTAAAATGTTAATTGCAGCTGCACCAAGCGTGCTCATTTCGGATTGGCTGCGGGGGTCATGGTATTTAGTGTGGTGTGTGTGTGTGTGTTTATCCCAGTTAGTCGTTACGTTTAGATAAGCAAGCAGTAAATCCTGCTCTCCACTTTAGATACCAGCTGGGAATAAAATACTAAGTGCACTTTGTATTCAACTCCGTGTTGAGAAAGGTTAAAAGGTAAACACAACATACAGCCATACTTTGTAACACTATGTGCAGACTTGCCAGATGTACTCTATTAAGCGGCATTTTGTGCGTTCGAGAAGAAAGAATCGTGTCTCGTATTAAAGTCTTACTGGACTCATTAATCCCGTATTTTATTTATGCTTAAAGATGGAATTTTGAAACATAGCTCTGCAACCTTCAATAAACATGCAGTGCATTCTTCTAACCAGAAAATAACTTTCTCTTGCGAAGAAGAAAAGTAACATTTTTACTACAGAGTGTTTAAAAACTAAGATGACATAATAAGTCACTATTTTCACTAATAGTTGGCATAAATAATTACTTTCTCTATACGTGCTATGTACATAATGTTTAGAGAAAGTATTGCACTCCACCAAAAGATTCGATACCGAGATTTCACCGGAAATATATGTTTTAGGGCCCCCTGTATCAAAAAAAAAAAAGTATTTTCAGAAAAAGGTCCGTGTGTGTCCGTGTGCCTGTGAACACGATAACTCAAAAACGAAAAGACACTAAAATACCACACTTGGTATTTAAGTTTTGTATCTTCCAGGGATGCGACACGAAGATTCTGAGAAAAATCCCCCAACCCCCAACTACCCTTTACATGGAAATTTTTTCGAAAATGTTGATTTTCTAAAAAATGGCTCTAACGATTTTGATTAAAATATCGTATATTGAAGATATTTACCTGACAAATAAAATGTATATTTTGAATTTTCTGTGAATAACCTCTGAAGACTACTTTATTCTGGGTCAACTTTACGGAATTTTGCATAAGTGCTAAACCGTAAGAGATGGACGAAAACTTACCACACAACAAGTGTAGAGCACATTAAAACACGCAATTTATGTTGTATACATTTTTTCCTAGGACTTGATCGTTTTTGAGATAGTCCTCGTTTTTGTTTTCAGGTTAGAAAAACTTAACTTTTCTCATACAGGAATTTGTCAATTCCTGTCCATACAAACAAAGGAACTTCAGTCACATAGCAACCAGCTTTTAACTATCACTTTAACCTATGGTACTCCCTTATTTCGCTTCTATTTACAAGGAAGCAAGTAATAAGGCTATTCCTGCTAATGTTTTCTCAATTAGCATGAAGTAAATAGAAGCATAAGCTTTTTAACAATAATTTGTTGCAGAGATGTAGAGAAAGTCATGTGAATAGAACACTTTTTTCTTTTGTTAAAAAAATATCGCCGAAGAAGGTATGGTTAACTATACATTTTAATAAATACTTAATACGTTTTGACTTCCTCTACTTCGTACATACTACATAATTAGAGAAAGTCTTGCATTCCACATAACAATTAGATACCAATTTCACTGAAAAGACACACTTTAGGGTCCCCTGTGTGTGTCCGTGATTACGATAACTCAAAAACGAAGTCAGTTAAACTTGATATTTAAATTCAGCAAATACCAAGGATGTGGCAAGAAGATGTTCAAGTAAATACCCCCCCCCCCACCGCGTTAACACTGTTTATATGAAAGATTTTTCAAATTTTAGATCTTCCCAAAAATGGCTCTAACGATTTTGATTAAAATACCGTATATTAAAGATATCAGGATGACAAATAAAATGTATATATTGAATTTCCTAGGAATAGCTTCTGAAGCCCTTTTCATTCTGAAAGACTTGCCATAACTGATAAACCATAAGAAACTTATTATACAGACATGTACATTTTATGCTTTAACCATATCTATGTTATATGCATTTTTAGAGCTAACCGTTTTTCGAGATATTCGTTGTTGTTGGTTTTAAACTTTTCATTACTTAAGAGTTTTCTCAAACGCGGATGCGATATTCACTTTTTCTCATCCTGGTCAAGCAAAGAGAAGGCAATTTCAATTGCAGCATATAGCGACCGATTTTAAAAATTTTAAATATTGCTGACTTCTCTTCTACGTAAAAGGAATTAAGTAATATAACCAATTCTGCTAATGTTTTTCTCGATTAGCATGAAGTAATGAGAGGAATACATCTTTGTGGGAATATTTTTTTGAAGAAGTAGAGAAGTTATGCGAAAAGAACACATCAGTTTTTGCTTCATATATATCACGCACACAGTAGAAACAAGATATTACATTCCACCCAAAAATTCGATACCAAGATTTCACTGGAAATAAATGTTTTGAAACTCTCTGAATAAAAAATCTGATGTGTACCATTCACATGACTTTCTCCATATCCCTGCAACAAAAAATTCTTAAAAAGCTTACACTTCTATTTACTTTATGCTAATCAGAAAAAATAGCAGAAATAGTCTAATTATTTGCTTCCTTGTCAGTAGAAGTGAAATAAGGGACAACTGTAGGTTAAAGTGATAGTCAAAAGCTGGTTGCTATGTCAATGAAGTTCCTTTGTTTATATGGATAGGAGTTGACAGGTTCCTGTATGAGAAAAGTATACGTTTTTCATAGCAGAAACCAAAAATAAGGAATGTCACTCCACGAAAAATATGTATATAACATAAATTGTGGTTTTAAAGTGCTCTACATTTTTTGTGTAGTAAGTTTTTGTCCATCTCTTACGGTTTAGCAGTCATTCAAAATTTAGTAAAATTCATCCAGAATAAACTACTCTTCAGAGGCTATTCCCAGAAAATTCAAGATATACATTTCATTTGTCAGGTAAATATCTTTAATATCCGAAATTTTAATCAAAATCGTTAGAGCCATTTTTGAGAAAATCAAAATTTTCGAAAAAAATTCCATGTAAAGGGTAGTTGGGGGTGGGGAGATTTTTCTCAAAATCTTCGTGTCGCATCCCTGGAAGATACTAAACTTAAATACCAAGTTTGGTATTTTACCGACTTTTCGTTTTTGAGTTATCGTGTTCACAGACACACGGACACACAGACACACGGACACACACACACACACACACACACACGGACCTTTTTGTGAAAATGCTTTTTTTGGATATTGGGGACCCTAAAACATATATTTCCGGTGAAATCTCGGTATCGAATTTTTGGTGGAGTGCAATACTTTCTCTATACACTATGTACATAGTGCGTATGGAGAAAGTAAAAATATATGATGTGTTCCATTTATATGACTTTCTCTGCATCTCTGCAGTAAATTATTGTTAAAAAGCTTATTCTATCTACTTAGGCTAATCGAGAAAAAAATTAGCAGAAAGGGTCTTATTACTTGCTTCCTTGTAAGTAGAAGGAAAGTAAAGGAGTACTATAGGCTAAATCGATAGACAAATCTTTTAAAAGCCTGCTGCTATGTGATTCAAATAAATACCTTTGTTTGTATAGACAGGAGTTGTAAAATACCCGTATGAGAAAAGTATTTTAAAATGAAACTAAAACAAGGAATGTTTCAAAAACGGCCAAATAAAAAAAAAAAAAAAAAAAAAAAGTATATAACATAAATTGTGTATTTTACCGAGCTCGCTCTACATTTTTGTTAAGTAAGTTTTTGTCTATCTCTATCGGTTTACCAGTTATGCAAACTTGCGCAAAATTCATCCAGAATAAATATGTCTTCAGAGGCTATTCTTAGAAAATTGAACATATACGTTTTATTTGTCATGTATCTATCTTGAGTATAAGAGATTTTAATCAAAATCATTACAGCCATTTTTGAGAAAATCAAAATTTTCGAAATTTTTTCCATGTAAAAGATTGTTGGGGTGGGAGGATTTTCTTGAAAACCTTTGTGTCGCATCCTTGGAAGATACTGTATGAAATGCAAGCAAAATGGATGACAGGAAATGTGATAATGGAGCAATTGGCGGAATGAGTGGCGGGGGAAACCGGAGGACCCGGAGAAAATCCGCTCAGACGCCGCTTGTCCATCACAAATCCCATATGTGGGTGCTTGGGATCGAACGCGGTCTAACCACTCAGTCACGGCGCCGCCCGCTATAAATGTTTCGGCTTACCCTCCCCTACGACTTACAAGCCAATGTCTAGAGGTCAGAAGCTTGTCGGGAGCCAACGGTACGAAATCACAGAATGGAGAACCTGTTACGAGGGATCGGCCCGTAGCCAGGCATGAACACGAGGAAGTGGATGATAAACATGTAATAATGTAAATTAGAACATTTTCGAAAATTTAAATGGGAGACCTTAAACTGTCGGTTGAACTAGTAGACTCCTGAGAGTCGTGAGTACTTGCTGCTCTGACGCGCACCAAAGCTGGAAAAGCCTGATATATGTGGTCGGAAAATAAAAAAGAAGTATCGTATTTGTCGAAACAGTGAAATGTCGGTATCATAAACTTGCGGAGAATGAGTTTGAGGGTCCAGTGTTTTGTGGCAGGGAGATAAAATACCAGTCACAAGCATCCCGTATCAGAAACACCGTAGACAGCCTGGCGTCTCTTTGCAGACCTCAAGTGTAAGGGGCTCCGTTCAATAACCTCGTAAAACATAAAAAGTGAAGCGAGACCCGCATGACCCCGTCCTTCTATACGAGTTCGCTGGAGTTACGATCGCTAGCAAATGTTTCCAAGCAGTTTTATGTGGCCGGTTCATAAAACACGCACGCCGCCTCTTTTTATTCCTCCATAACTTAGCCCGAATACGATACCAAATATATGCACAAAACGTACGCCAGGAAAACGACCACAAATGATATCTTTGTAAAACTCTATGGCCACTTTAAGACAAAATAAACGGTGAAAATTATAAAACTCTGATGTGTTCCATTTACTTGACTTTCTCCACATCTGTGTAACAAATCATTGTTAAACAGTTTAATCCTCTATCTACTTCATGATAATCCAGTTAAACATTAACAGATAATGGGTCAGTTGAATAAAAGTCAGTAAACTCTTTTACTTACATTATTTTAAGTCAATTCTAATAACAAATTGAATAAGCTATAAGTAATTACTTTTACTTGTTCAGTAATTACCAGGTTTTCAAGCAAATACTTAAAATTTGTTTGAATAACATTCAGTAATTACTTGCTGAGTTAAGTATTTGCTGAACTATTCTTAAGTTTGCTGTAAAGTTGACTTGCAAAAGTGTAGCAAATAACTATAGCAGCATTTTTACTTTCTCTACACGTACTATGTACATACTGTATAGAGAAGGTATTGCACTCCACCCAAAAATTCGATACCGAGATTTCACCGGAAATATATGTTTTAGGGTCCCCTGTATCCAAAAAAAAGCATTTTCAAAAAAAAGATCCGTGTGTGCGTGTGTGTCTGTGAACACGATAAAAACGAAAAGCCGGTAAAATATCAAACTTGGTATTCAAGTTTAGTATCTTCCAGGGATGCGACACGAAGATTTTGAAGAAAAAAAACACACACACTAAATTACCCTTTACAAGGAACTTTTATCGAAAATCTTGATTTTCTCAAAAAATGGCTCTAACGCTTTTGATTAAAATATCGTGTATTAAAGATATTTACTTGACAAATAAAATGTATGTCTTGAATTTTCTGGGAATAGCCTCTAAAATCTACTTTAATCTGGATAAATTTTATAGAATTTTGCATAACTGCTAAACTGTAAGACATGCGCAAAAACTTACCATAAAAAATTTAAAGCACGTTAAAACTCAAAATTTATGTTATATACAATTTTTCGAGGAGTTAATCGATTTTGAGGTATTCCTTGTTTTTGGTTTCCCCTTTGAAAAGCATACCTTTCTCATATGGGTCAACTCCTGTCCATACAAACAAAGGAACTTCAGTCACACAGCGACCAGCTTTTGATTATCACTTTAATCACTTTTGATTAAAATCTTGTATATTTAAGATATTTACTTCACAAATAAAATGTACCTATATCTTGAATTTTCTGGGAATAGCCTCTGAAGACTACTTTATTCGATTTGAATTTTATGGATTTTTGGATAACTGCTAAACCGTAAGAGATAGACAACAACTTACTATACACAAAATGTAGAGCACATTAAAGCACACAATTTATGTTATATACATTTTTTCGTGGAGTTGATCGTTTATAACATATTCCTTGTTTTTGGTTTCAGCTGTGGAAAACATACTTTTCTCATACAGGAATTTGTCAGCTCCTGTCCATACAAAGGAACTTCAGTCACATAGCAACCAGCTTTTGACTATCACTTTAACCTATGCTACTGTCTTATTTCACTTCTAATTACAAGGGAGCAAGTAATAAGACTATTTTGCTAATGTTTTCTCAATTACCATGAAGTAAATAGAACCCTAAGTTTTTTAACAATAATTTTTTACAGAAATGTAGAGAAAGTCATGTGAATAGAACACATCAGATTTTTTAAAACTGTTTTTATGAATTCAGGAAACTTCAAGGCATATTTCTGGTGAAATCTGGATATCACGTATTTGAGTGGAAAACAATACCTTCCCTATCTACTATGTAGATAGTACGGGTAGATAAAGTAGTGAGCGTATATAGAAAATATTTCTTACAGTTTTTTTTATGCGCATGGATGTGGTTACTTTCTAGTCAGGAGAGTACCATTTGGAATCATACGCATCTGTGTATTTTGCTCCGCCGTCAGTAATGCAAATAGGTTGCCTACTCTTTCACGCTGCAGGGGCTCGAGTCTTGTGAACCGTATTCTATTTTAAACACACCTGTTTGCTGATGAAGTATCTCCTTTTGATACACAGCATCCATCTGCAGATGCTCATAATGAAATAATATTTCTTCAGCAACGAAAACAGTATAATATATAATCATTTAATAACAAGTATAGTGAAAAATTCACACATAACCATGAAATTCGTCGTTTTCTTAAAACTTTTCTAGCTCATTCTTTCGAAAACAGCATGTTTTCAAGAAAATAATTAATGGTGAAAGTTTCTTCATTTGAGGAGCAAAGTTTAATATTAATTTTCATGATGAACTGAATGTTTAATTTCTATACCAGGTACTTTTATATATAGATGAGGAATTGCATTCTAAAATGCCGCAATTATAAAATCTACTCTTTATGTGGTATATTTTTCGAAAATTTGGATTTTCTCAAAAATGGCTTTAACGATTTTGATGAATATACCGTATATTAAATATTTTTACCGGAAAATAAAATGTATATCAGAATAATCTGGGAATAGCCTCTGAAGACTACTTTATTCTGGATGAATTTTACGGAATTTTGCATAACTGCTAAACCGTAAGAGATGGACAAAAACTTACCCCACAAAAAATGTAAAGCACATTAAAACACACAATGTATATTATATACAATTTTGCGTGGATTTGATCGGTTTTGAGATATCCCTTGTTTTTGGTTTCAATTTTGAAAAACATACCTTTCTCATTCATGAATTTGTAAACTCCTGTCCATACAAACAAGGGAACTTCAGTCACATAGCAACCAGATTTTGACTATAACTTTAACCTATGACACTCCCTTATTTCGCTTCTACTTACAAGGAAGCAAGTAATAAGATTGTTTCTGCTAATTTTTTCTCGATTAGCATGAAGTAAATAGAAGCATAAGCTATTTAACGATAATTTGTTGCAGAGATGTAGAGAAAGTTATGTGAATGAAACACATCAGATTTTTTTGGATACAGGAGAATATCGGGTGGAGTGCAATACATTTTATATACACTATGTACATAGTACGTGTAGAGAAAGTAAAAAAGAGATCCTATTCCCTCATTCGTGTATGTTACATCTATTTAACCTAACATTTTGGCTAAAGTCAGTAAGTATCCTTGAAAGCAAGCTAAACTTGGGAATTAACCTCCAAGATTAACCAATTCTTGGTCATCTAGTCCGTGTCACCTCGTACACCCTCGGGTTTTCTCGTGTTGTTTTTAAGGAGGCGTGAACCCGGAAGCTCTTGGCGCCACAAGTTTTACAGTAATTCCAGTTGAGTCAGTAATAAATACAGGAGTTCCTGTAAAGTATGCCTGAATTGCATTGGTAAGAATTTTAATGTATTTAATTACTTTCTCTACATCTGTGTAACAAATTATTGTTAAAAATCTTATGCTTCTATTTACTTCATGCTAATCGAGAAAAAATTAGCAGAAATAGTCTTATTACTTGCTACCTTGTAAGTAAAAGCGAAATAAGGGGCTACCATAGGTTAAAGTGATGGTCAAAAGCTGGTTGCTATGTGACTGTAGTTCCTTTGTTTGTATGGACATGAGTTGACACGAGAAAATATGTTTTTCAAAGCTGAAACTAAAAATAAGGTATATCGAAAAAATGATCAACTCCACGAAAAAAACGTATATTACATAACTTGTGTGTTTTAACCTGCTCTACACTTTTTGTGTGGTAAGTTTTTGTACATTTCTTACGGTTTAGCAGTTATTCAATATTCCGTAAAATTCATTCAGAATAAAGTAGTCTTCAGAGGCTATCCCCAGAAAATTCAAGATATATATAATTTTTCAGCTATATATCTTTAATATACGATATTTTAATCAAAATCGTTAGAGTGGCCGCGCGGTTAGACCACTCGACTCTCACCTAGACGGCCGGGGTTCGATCCCAAGCGACCGCATGTGAGATTTGTGGTGGACAAAACGGCGCTGGGGCGGGTTTTCTCCGGGTACTCCGGTTTCCCCCGCCATCGCATTCCACCGGTGCTCCATCATCATTCATGTATCATCAGTGTCACCGCCTGCGGTGCCATTAGTAGTTAAAGCGGGCGTTAAACACTACCAAAAAAAATCGTTAGAGCAGTTTTTTAGAAAATCAAAATTTTCGAAAATTTTTACATGTGAAGGGTAGTTTGGGGTGGGGGGATTTTCTTGAAAATCTTCGTGTCGTATCCTTGGAAGATGCCAAACTTAAATATCAAGTTTGGTATTTAACGGTCTTTTCGTTTTTGAACAATGCTGTCCCCACACCCACAAACACACACACACACACACACACACACACACACACACACACACACCCACACAGACCTTTTTGTAAAAATGCTTTTTTTTGGATTCAGGGGGACCCAAAACATGTATTTTCAGTGAAATCTTGTATTTTTGGGTTGAGTGCAATACCTTCTCTATACACTGTACATAGTACGTGTAAAGAAAGTATAAATATAGATGTCGTTAAAACATACAATTTATGTGATATACATATTTCCCAGAGTTGACCATTTCTGAAATATTTCCTGTTACTGGTTTCAGTTGTATTAATCTATCAGCACACGTTTCTCGTAGAATGGGAAATTGATTATTTCTGCGTTCAGAATGGAAAGAAGGCACATTGTGTTCTAACCAAATCTCAAGCGTGATTAAGAGACCTCTGAGCAAAATTAAGCGGTCTTTTACGTTCAATATAAAATGAAATGCTGAGAACTATCATAGTATGTAAAGAGCATTCATATTTAACACTCCATTTAATGCATGTAATTCCAAGGATATGCCACTAAGTTTTTTTAAAACATCCTCCACATCCCAAACTACCTTTTGCTTAGAAAAGTTTTCAAACATTTTTATTTTCTCAAAAGTGACCCTAACAATTTTGATTAAAATACCGTAAATAAAGATAACTACGTGGAAAATAAAACGTACACCTTAAATGTCCTGGGAATATCCTCTGAAATCCTCTTCATTCTGAATGACTTTTGTGCAATTGATAAACTATAAGAAATAGGCAAAATGTTACTAAACAAAAATGTAGATCTCGTTAAAACACACAATTTATGTCAAATACTTTATTGGAGTTGACAATTTTCAATATATTCCCTGTTATTGGTTTCAGTTTTAAAATACATAATCTTTTTCACAAAGGAGGCCCCCAACCGTTTTATATCTCTTTATTTTAGCTTCTGACCATAGATAGAGAACCGAATCTTAATGTCAGTCGTATTGTAATAGCTTTTAAAAGATTTGTCTACCGCTTTAGCTTTATTTATTCTCTTATTTCCCTTCTCTTACAAGGAAGTAAGTAATAAGATAATTTCTGCTAATATGTATCTCTAAGTATGATACAGACCAAAACATAATCTTTATTTATAGAACAGGTTGAGAAAGACATGCGATTGGAAAACATCGGATTGTTACTTTCTCTAGCACTTAAGTACATAAATATACGTTAGATTTCACCGGAAATATATGTTTTGAGGTCCGTGAGTCCGAAAAAATATTTTTTTGAAAAAAGGTCTGTATGTGTACGTGTCAGTAGAAGCTCAAAAAACGAAACGACGATTGAAAACCAAATTTGGTATTTATGTTTAGTATCTTCCAAGGATACAACACGAAGGTTCTCAGGAATTTTTTGAAAATGTTGTGTTTCTCAAAATGGCTATAGCAATTTTTACTATAATACCGTGTATTAAAGATATTTACAACACAAATAAAATGCATATTTTGAATTTCTGGAAATAGCCTCCGAAACCTCTTTTATTCTGGATGTGTTTGCAGAATTTTGCATGACGGTTAAACCGTAAGAGATAGACAAAAACTTACTACACAGACAATATAGATCTCGTTAAATACATAATTTATGTCATATGACATTTCTTGTACAGTTAATATTTCTAAAATTTACTTTTTATTGGTTTTAGTTTTAAACTACCTAGCTTTTCTCAACGGGACCATGTTAAGCGAGCCGTACTCGCTTATTTCCTTCCTACTTACAAGGAAGCAAGTACGAGGGTTGGGGCAAAAGTCGTGGCAACTATTTATTTTCTTGAAAATACCAATCCGGTTGGAAAATGTGACATATGCAAACGAAAGTACAAGGTGTTAACTACATGTTTGGACAATGAATAGCACTGAATATCGTAACACACTAATTTATTACGGTAGTATACAGAGCAATATGGCCTTCACGGTACAAAAGAATGACAACACAGTACACATATAGTTGACATGACAAACCTGAGCCTAAAGATCCTAAAAATAGTCCCCTGCTACTGTCACCACACGTTGCCAACGATGTGGGAGGTGCTGAACATCCTCTGCCGCAGCATTTGCCGCACCATGTGTAAATCGGGTCATCTGTTCGCGCACAGAATTAGCAATACCCTCTCGTGTTGCAAACTGCCTACCACGTAGTGGTTCCTTAAGTCAAAGGTCGAAATGTCGGAAGAGTACGGTGGGTGCTCCAATTCTTTCCATTCCCAACGTCGCGGTAGCTGCTCTACACACTCTGCTTTATGTGGTTTTGCATTGTCGTGCAGGATTATTGCACTGTCCACAAGATCTCCCGAACGCCACGTCGTACCTGTCGCACCAGGAAGTCCCTGTAGTACTGTGCGGTCACGGTTCTGCGTTTGGAACAAAGTGGCAAACAATGACACCCCTAACGTCATACGCGACGATCACCATCAATTTGACTGTGGAAGGATTCTGGCGGAACTTCTGCATCCTTGGTGATCCAGCATCTCGCCACTCCGCGGACTGACGTTTCAGTTCTGATTCGTATGCCCTGGCCCAAAATTCATCGATGGCCATTATTATTCATGATCGCCGTCCTGTTGCAAGCGTGCAAGGTGGTCGGAGCATATTGCATAGCGCACCCACCTTTGAACTTCCGTCAGTGCATACGGTACCCACCGGATGCGATTTTGCGTAGTTGCAACTCATTACGCAATATCCTGTGGACGGTGCGTTTCTCGATGCCACTTGCCCTCTCTAACTCCAGTAGCGTCCATCGTCTGTCTTCGTCCAGGAGCTGCTCGATGTCGGCACGTGCCAAGGCGGTCTGCACCCTGACAGGTCGTCCCGAACGTTGCTCATCACTGGTTGACACACGTCCTTGCTGAAACTTTCCTACCCACCGTGCTACTGTACGGCATGGTAGGGCATTATTCCCAAGGGCCTCCACTAATTCACTGTGACATGCCATCTTATTTATCCCTCGGAGAACGGTTATTTTAATGTAAGCGTGCTGCTCAACATGGGTTACTTCCATCTCGCACGACACTCGCTAACTGATTTCACAGCCCTCTCTGTGCTACTACGAGCTATCACAAAGCCATCTGTTATTGTGCATACGCACTATGCCTGCAGAACTTCCACAAGATGCATATAAGTTTGTGATCCGTTCACATATCTATAAGAGAAAAAACTAGTTGCCATGACTTTTGCCCCAACTTTCGTAATAAGACCAATTCTGAAAATGTTTATCTCTATTAGCATGGTGTAGACGAAACAATAATCTTTTATAAGAATAATTAGTGTTATGTAAATAATCAGATTTTTACTATTTAATCTCTCATTAAACGTTGTAGATATTAGTATAACAGCGAAATGTTTTCAGCTGTTTTCTTCATAGCGCTGTTATTTGAGTTTACGTCACACAATCACAAAGCGGGTAGATACACAGCAGCAATGATGGAACGATATCACCATGGTCACCATATGTGTTTATTGCCTGTTTACGCTTCATAGTTCAACATTAACATTTTGAATACTTTTCCGCATAGTTTGCATGGCCTACAGCGGTCAAACGATTAAATAAATGGCCAGCCTGTGCTGTACGTTCAGGGTATGTATGTATGTAGTTATTGGGACATCAAAATATCACATGTAAGGTCGCGGGGCGGGGGTGAGGAGGGGAGGGTTGTCATATGTCACGCAATGAATCTATCGAAATAACCAACTAACTAATAAGCCTGCGGCAAATAATATATAACTTTGTTTCCCTACGGCATGGCAACAGAACCAAATGTAACTCCATTTTATCAATTGAAATTTGTGTGCACTTCTCGAAAATTGCTTCATGGAGGATTGAATATCGGATATTATTTCCTATTTTCTCCACCATGTTCATAGTAGGATGAGAAAGTATTGCATTTCGCCCAAAATTTCGATGCCGAGATTTCACTGAAGTACACGTTTTGGAGCCCCCTAATCCAAAAAGCAACTTTTAGAAAAATCTGATGTGTTCCATTCATATGACTTTCTCTACATCTCTGTAATAAATTATTCTTAAAAATCGTATTCTATCTATCTGTCTGTCTGTCTGTCTATATGTTAATCGAGGTAAGCATTAGCAGAAATTGTCATTATTTGTACCTTGTAGATAAGTAGAAGGGAAAAAATCTAATTTGTTCCATTCACATGATGTTATCTAGCTGTTCAGTAAACAAACCTTTTATTCAAAACATAATCCTGTTATCTACATCATGCTAGTCAAGCTAAACATGAGCAGAAAAACATCGTATTATTAGCTTCCTTGCAAGTAGACGTGAAATAAGAAAGTGCACGGACTAAAGCGATAGTCTGGTCCTTTAAAAGTCGGTCGCTATGTGAAATAATTGAAGTTCCAACCATTTGTTTGCCAGAAGTAAATAAACGAAAAACGAGAAGAAATACGTCTTCCGATTTGAGAAAAGTTTAAGTGGCTTAAAATTAAAACCAATAATACGGGATATCTCGAAAAGAGATATATCTCTAAAAAAAAATCTGATGTGTTCCATTCACATGACTTTATATACGTCTATGTAACAAACTTTTCCCATATGGGAACTTGTCAACGCTTGGCCACGCAAAGAAACGGATTTCAATCCCATAGCAACCACATTTGATTGTTGGTTTAGCCTAGTGTGTTCGCTTGTTTTCCTTATACTCACAAGGAACTAAATAATAAGACCGTTTCTGCTAATGTTTTAGTATGAAATAGAAGAATGAGCTTATTAACAACACTTTGTTACAGAGATGTAGACAAAGTCATGTGAATGAAACATATCCGATTTTTTTTCTGAAGTTAACCATTTCCGAGATACTCCTTGTTATCTGTTTCAATTTTAAAACATTTAAGTTGTCCTCAAATGGGATGTTGTCATTCGTTTTTCTTACTCCTAGCCAATAAAGAAAGCAAAATTTCGAACATATCATACAGCGAGCCATTTTTAAAGGTTTGACCATAGCTTAAGAGTCTTTTTTGCAGAGAATTCAAGATATACACTTTATTTGGCATGTAAATATCTTAAACATGACACTTTAATCAAAATTGTTGAGCCATTTTTGAGAAAATCAAAATTTTCGAAATTTTTTCCACGTAAAAGGTACTCGGGGTGGGAGGATTTTCTTGAAAATCTTCGTGTCATATCCTTGGAAGATGCCAAGCTTAAATACCAAGTTTGGTATTTAACGGTCTTTTCGTTTTTATTTCTGCTGTCCAAACACACACACACACGCAAATAACGCACATACAGGAACTTTTTTCTAACCATGTATTTCCGGTGAAATCTCGGTATCGAATTTTCGAGTGGATTACAATATTTCTCTATACACTATGTACATTTTAAATGTAGAGAAAGTAAAAATTATTTGACTTAAAATGCGTGGTTTACCGAGATCTATAAATGTTGTGTAGTATGTGTTTTGTATATCTCTTACGGTTTACCAGTTGCGCAAAAGTCATTCAGGATGAAGAGAACTTCAGAGGGTTCCCCCCCCCCCAAAATCTGGATATACATTTTACCACGTGGCCCAACTACCCCGTATATGTGCGTATTTAGCCTTTGTGCGTTAAAAGAGTTGCAGAACTTAACGGGTTACTTCACATTAAAACCGGCCAGAGGAGAATTGGGTGAGAGTGACCTTTGTTTCACTGCCCATAATAAGCGTGACCCGCCTCACTTTCTCCGCGATCATCAGGAGGGGTAAAATGGTTATTCCGTTCCTCATTGTACTGGGTTTTATCCTTTTTGGTGTTCTAGAAAGGTGGGATCGTTTGAGGTTGCTAATAACTCAGGTTACTAAATGTCCATCACAAAGAAGATTAAATGGCTCCATTCCACTGTTGCTTATTTCACTATTAGAATTTAGCTTGCTTACATACATGTCTGACCTTGTGTTCCCCTCGATGCAATCACTATGTCGTCTGCCGTGCGATGAATAACTGGAACTCTCTCATAATGTCTGTGAACACGTCCTTATAAACCCTGCTGGGAGAGCGTATAGTTTGACTCTTCACCAACGGTGCTTAGAGAAATAAGAGCAGTGCGCTCTATCCACTGTAGCTAGAACTAGTGTAGTAACTCTTGAGTGTGCCTCCAGGAACGTATGACTGGTAGCCATTGGTGACTTCGCAGGCGTGATTTCTTGCTGCTATATGTTTGAAGCCAGCCGCCCCAGCTATTTATTATCCTCACAGAGAGGTGAAAACGGTACAGCATTTACTGGTTTTAATTTGAAATAGCTCTTTGAGTGCTGCAACCCTTTTAACGTACTAAGGAGTATCTATACACGCCAAATGCGGGGCAGTTGGACCACCTGTTTTTGTCACGAACATTTTTTAAGGTATGAGTTTTTAATCAATTTCGTTAGAGCTATTTTTGAGAAATACAAAATCTTCGAAGCATTTTCCAAGTAAAGCAACGTTTGGGCAAGGGGCATTGTTTTGAAAAACTTTGGAAAATGTTGAACTTAAATATTAAGACTGGTATTTAATGGAGTTTTGTGTTATATGTTCCCAAATACATACATGGACATATTTTCCTAAAAATTATGTTTTTTATTTCAGGGGACCCCAAAACATGTGTTAAAATGAAATTTATGAGTCGAAGTTTTGGGTGGAATGCAATACCGTCCTACTCTGGGGTTCTTTTATGTGCAAATAAAGTTTACAGTAAACCAAAGGCTGTAGTTACCTTCCGAAAGAGGGCAGTTAAGAATTTTTACGTCCCAGAGAGAGAGAGAGAGAGAGAGAGAGAGAGAGAAAGCCTACACCCTCCGTATGGTAACCACTACACCACGGAGAGTGACATATACCTCATATACTCATTAATAAATGATGCAGGATAGAGGAAGTCACCTTTTAGTTTCTCTTTCTAGTACATTGTATACAGGTAGGTTCACCCAACAGTTCAACCGAGATTTCACTGGAAATATATGTTTGCGTATTTACATGGATACGTATTTCTAGTGTAATCTCGGTCGAACTGTATATTCAAGTGAGTGCGTGTGTCCGTGGTGTGTGTGTGTGTGTGTGTGTGTGTGTGTGTGTGTGTGTGTGTGCGCGCGCGTGTGTATCTTTGAACAACATAAAAACAAAAAGTCGATTAAAAACCAAACTTGATTATTAAGTTCAACTTCCTCTAAGGAAGTGGCACAAAGGTTTTCAAGAAATTCTCTTAACCCCAAACTACCCTTTACATGAAAAAAATATAGAAAAGTTAGATCCATTTTCCCAAAAATGAATCTAACGAATAAAATAACTTATAATAAAGTTATTTACATGACAAATGAAACGTATATTTATAATTTTCTGGGAATAGCCTCATTTTCGATGACTTTTACATAACCGGCAAACCTTAAGAGATAGATAAAATCTTACACTAAAATGCAGATCTCATTAAAACACACAATAATATCATTGACAATTTTTCATGAAGTTCACCATTTTCGAGATATTCTTTGTTATTGGTTTCACTTTTAAAGTACTTATACTTTTCTCAGACAGGAAGTGTACGTTTTTCTTTTGTTCTACTCCTGGCCAAGCAAAGAAGCAAATTGTAATGACAATCGCATAACGGCAGCTTTAGCCTAGTGCTTTCCCTTAGTTCCCTTCTACTTATAAGGAACTAAGTAATGATATTCTGCAAATGGTTAACTCGATTGGCATGGTGTGAAAGAAGAATCATGTTTTGTAAGAAGTTTGTTTGTAGAACAGCTAGAAAAAGTTATATGAGTGTAACACATAAGATTTTTAAAACATTTTTAGTTTTTAATGCTGCACAACACACATGACGCAAAAGCCAATAAGGACTGATGACACAAGAAAGGAAATGATTATTAATAAAAAGCAATTTAGGATGGAAACGTTATGAGGACTGAGGGAGACTTGCATAAAGAGTTAGTCAAGGAGGACCGTACTGGGTGGCATTGAACCGTGACCTCCTACTCATGTATCTTAACGCGCTTTAACGAGCTCGGCCACCCATGTCAGTAAATGAACTGTTTCACTGTAACACATTACTACTACATTTGCCCTATTGTCATTCAGTTGCCGTGCAAGACTTCGTGACAGAGTCCGTGTAGTGCACTCTTCATTCACCTTTTACCTTTGCTGCTCAGATGTGACTGGCGCACGTGAAATGTAAATAACTGGAAGATGTCGGCGCACAACGCGTTGGCCGGGATCGATACTTGGCTCACGATTTGAAAGAAAGCTGTGCCAACCGGCCGATATAACTCAATCACCTCCTTTTCTGTACCTTCTACAAATTAAATTATCACTAGTGAACTAGTGCGAATAATTTGCACAGACGTAGTGAATATATAAACATCTGATGTGTACCATTCACAGGACTTTCTCTATATCCCTGCAACAAATTATTCTTAAAAAGCTTATACTTCTATGTACTTCATGCTAATCAGTAAAACATTAGCAGAAATAGCCATATTACTTGCTTCCTTTTAAGCAGAGGTGAAATAAGGGAGTACCATAGGTTAAAGTGATAATCAAAGCTGTTACTATGTCACTGAAGTTCCTTTGTTTGTATGGACAGCAGTTGACAAATTCCTGTATGAAAAATGTATGTTTTTCATAGCAGAAACCAAAAATAAGGAATGTTACAAAAACGACGAACTCCACGAAAAAAATGTGTATAACATAAATTGTGTGTTTTAACGTGCTCTATGCTCTACATTTTTGTGTAGTAAATTTTTGTCCATCTCTTACGGTTTAGCAGTTATTCAAAATTTAGTAAAATTCATCCAGAATAAACTACTCTTCAGAGGCTATTCCCAGAAAATTCAAGATTTACATTTTATTTGTCAAGTAATATACGATATTTTAATCAAAATCGCTAGAGCCATTTTTGAGAAAATCAAAATTTCCGAAAAAAGTTCCATGTAAAAGGGTAGTTGGGGGTGGGGGATTTTTCTCAAAATCTTCGTGTCGCATACCTGGAAGATACTAAATTTAAATACCAAGTTTGGTATTTTACCTACTTTTCGTTTTTGAGTTATCGTGCTCACAGACACACGGACACACACGGACCTTTTTCCGAAAATGCTTTTTTTAGATAAAGGGGACCCTAAAACATATATTTCCGGTGAAATCTAGGTATCGACTATTTTGGTGGAGCACAATACCTTCTCTATACACTGTACATAGTGCGTATAGAGAAAGTAAAAAGAGCAGGGGTCCTAACTGGTTGCCATTTGAGTGAAACATAGACAGCAAAGTTGCTCGATGCTCCTGTGAACAGTCTATTATATGGCATCAGATGGTCATTTTGAATAAATTACATTATGTTTAGCAAGCGGTAATATTATACCGGTTTCAGCAATCGATATTGGTGACAAGATGTAATTACTCACATAGTCGTGCGCTCATAAAACCAGTCTAGGATAAGCAAGGGTTTAAATATGCAGTTTCCGATAATTAGGTCACAGAGAGTCCTCACATATGAACTACTGATACTGTTGGACGCCCTCCGGACCAACGTTGGCAGAAAGGACAGTATAACTATTTAAAAGTATTCTCTTCCAGAACATCAAAATGTTAGAGTAATTCCTTGGATTTTCTCCCTAACCATGCATTCTTAAAATTGCTCTAACTATAGTAGAGCACTGTGTCTCCTCGCGCCCTTAGTGTATTTATTTATAACTCCCGATCTCTCCCCAAATGTACACCCTGCTGCACCTTGAACCCTGAGATCATCTGCTTCCCTCTCGCATGCGCGATTACCAACTTTACCTCTGAACCTACTACTCTCTATAATGTACAGTGGTCCCCTACTACACTATTGTGCACTGCGCGATCAGCTGCGCAGAAAGTAAACAAACAATTCTTTCAGTGCTGTGGCAGTATGCAACGTTTTGCTTTTGAAATACGTAATCCACCTTTCATAGGTTAATACAGCATGATTGGTAAAACTATGGCTCTATTATAGCTGGTGCTATTTGTGCTTTGGATATGAAGAACCAAGCGGGATGGCTCAGCATTCGGGAGGTCGCAGGTTCGTTTCCCGTGGCCGGTCTATCTAACTCATGGGTTTTTTTCGGGGCTTTCCCAAAGTCGCCAGGCGAATGGTAGGTAGTTTTTTTCGTCCTCGAATTTCCTGTATTTCCATGTCATTCTATTGTCATTTCATTCATCCTTCATCCCGTTGGTTTTTTTTTTTTTTTCAGAGTTGGAAGAGTAAACGATAGCGCTCGGTGCGGCATGGCAGGGGAAAAGGATGCTGACAGTGACCATCTTTGTTCCCCGATTTCGGCTGATGCCGGGGTGATGAACCACCCCTGACGGGGCGTTGGACCTTATGGGGCATGGTCCTCAATCTGCCTGTCTGACTGTCGGGGTGCTTCAATTTGGAAACTATAGTAACCCTGTCATTGAATAGGTAGTCAGGCTGAAAAATTCTATGACATAGTCCAGATTTGAACAACGGATCTTCTGGTCTCTCATCGGTTGCTCTAACTACTGAGATAATGAAATTAAGTTCCTCAAATAAGTCGCATGGTAGCTCAGTGGTTAGAGCAGGGATGGCGAACGGCACTCCCAAGAAGTGAGCAAATTAGACAAACTTCTCCTTACCTATAGTCGCTACTAGCGCACATACATACACACCCGCCAGATGGAACCGGTTCTCTCTAGCAGTGGCGGGCTGTGTATAGTTTCACGTTTGGATACGTTTTCTCGAGGTGAAATCACATATTAGGACTTTATTACTATATTTGTTCTACTGACATTTATTTCACAACAAACACGGCGTTTTTACCTTCTCTATAGGCACTATGTACATAGTGTGTAGAGAATGTATTGCACTCCACCAAAAAATTCGATACCGAGATTTCACCGGAAATATATGTTTTAGGGTCCCCTTTATCCAAAAAAAAATATTTTCAGAAAAAGGTCCGTGTGTGTGTGTGTCCGTGTGTCTGTGAACACGATAACTCAAAAACGAAAAGTCGGTAAAATACCAAACTTGGTATTTAAGTTTAGTATCTTCCAGGGATGCGACACAAAGATTTTGAGAAAAATCCCCCTCCCCAAACTACCCTTTACATGGAACTTTTTTCGAAAATTTCGATTTTCTCAAAAATGGCTCTAACGATTTTGATTAAAATATCGTATATTAAAGATATTTACTTGATAAATAAAAGTATATTTTGAATTTTCTGGGAATAGCCTCTGAAGAGTAGTTTATTCTGGATGAATTTTACGGAATTTTGAATAACTGCTAAACCATAAGAGATGGACAAAAACTTACTAACAAAAAATGTAGAGCACGTTAAAGCACACAATTTATGTTATAAACATTTTTTTCGTGGAGTTGGTCGTTTTTGAGACATTCCTTGTTTTTGGTTTCAGCTATGAAAAACTTACACTTTTCTCGTACAGGAATTTGTCAACTCCTGTCCATTCAAATAAAGGAACTTCAATGACATAGAAACCAGCTATTATTTTAACCTATGGTAGTCCCTTATTTCGCTTTTACTTACAAGGAAGCAAGTAATAAGACTATTTCTGCTATTTTTTTTTCTGATTAGAATGAAGTAAATAGAAGTATAATCTTTTTAATAATAATTTGTTGCAAAGGTGTAGAGAAAGTCATGTGAATGGTACACATCAGATTTTTTAATTTTTGCCCAACAAATGGTTTATAAGCATTATATTGCAAGTATAATTACGTGACATATGATAGTGTATTGGTTGTAGATGACGCCATCACTGCTTGTTTTGAGAACTACAACACTACATACTATGTCAACACGTAACTGAACCGGTCGCTATGCTTTGATAGTCACGAAGAGAGGGGAAGTAGGGGGAAAGCTAGCACACCCATCAAGCAATGTTCTCCATGCCTGGGTTAGAGCAACCGGCTAGAGACCAGAAAATTCGTGGCTCAAATCCCAGCTATGGTATTGAATGTTTACTTTCACTGCACGTACTATGTTCATAGTGTATAGAGAAGGTATTGTATTCCACCCAAAAATTTGATACCTAGATTTCTCCGGAAATACACGTTTTAGGGTCCCCTGTGACCAGAAAAAACATTTTTGGAAAAAGGTTCGTATGTGTGTATGTATCTGTGAACACGATAATTGAAAAACGAAAAGTCAGTAAAATACCAAACTTCATATTTAAGTTAAGTATCTTCCAGGGATGCGACACACAAATTTTGAGAAAAATTCCCCCACCCCAAACTACAATTTACATGGAAAAAAAATTTGAAATGTTTTTATTTCTTAAAAATGGCACTAATGAATTTGATTAAAATATCGTATATTAAAGATATTTATATGGCAAATAAAATGTGTGTCTTAAATTTTCTGGGAATATCCTCTAAAGATCTCTTTATTCTGAGTTAATTTTGCTGAATTTTGGTAACTGGTAAACCGTAAGAGTTAGACAGAAACTTACTGCACAAAAAGTGTAGATCACGTTGAAACACACGATTTATATCATATAGTTGTTTTCGTGGAATTTACCATTTCTGAGATATTCCTTGTTATTTGTTTCAGGTTTAAAATATCTTTCTCACATGGAAAATTGTAAACTGTTGGCCCTGCATGGAAACGGATCTCAACCACATGGCCACCAGCTTTTAAAGGATTTGAAATTCGCTTTAGTCTAGTTTATTCCCTTACTTTCCTTCTACTTACAAGGGACCAAGTAATACGAACAATTTCTCCTAATGTTTCTCTCGATTACCATAGAGATAGAATAATATGCTTTTTAACAATAATTTGTTACAGCGATGCAGAGAAATTCGTGTGTATGGAACAAATCAGATTTTTCAGTCTGACTCTACCAACTCCTCTCCTGCACACGGCTTGTATGAAAAAATCTGATGTGTTCAATTCACATGACTTTTTCTACATCTCTGCAATCAATTACTGTTAAAAAGTTTATTCTTCTCTTTACTTAATACTATTTGAGAAAAACTTGACTAAGGGTCTTATTACCTGCTTCCTTGTAAGTCGAAGGGAAATAATGAAGTACCATAGGTTAAAGTGATAGTCAAAAGCTGGTTGCTATGTGACTGAAGTTCCTTTGTTTGTATGGACAGGAGTTGACAAATTCCCGTATGTGAAAAGTATAAGTACCTGTGTTAAAACTGAAACTAATAAAAAGGAATATCTCAAAATCGGTCAACTCCACGAAAAAAACGTATATAACATAAACTGTGTGTTTTAACGTGCTCTACATTTCTTCTGTGGTAAGTTTTTGGCCATCCCTTATGGTTTAGCAGCTATGCAAAATTGCGTAAAATTCATCCAGAATAAAGTAGTCTTCAGAGGCTATTCCCAGAAAATACAAGATATGCATTTTATTTGTCAGATCAATATCTTTAATATATATGATATTTTAATCAAAATCGTTAGAGCCATTTTTAAGAATAAACATATTTCGAAAAAAGTTCCATGTAAAGGGTAGTTGGGGATGGGGAGATTTTCTTGATAATCTTCGTGTCGCATCCTTGGAAGATACCAAACTTAGATATAAAATTAACTGTCTTTTCGTTTTTGAGTTATCGTGTTCACAGACACACGGACATTTTGGTCTCAAAACGTGTATTTTCAGTGAAATATCGGTATCGAATTTTGGGTGCATTAAAATACGATCTCTATTTAGGTAGTACGTTTAGAGAAAGTAATTATTAAATTAACCCTGTCATTGCTGTGATGTCGTTCCTGGTTCCGACCGTCCGGTGTATCCTTTCACCTCATGTCATTCTCCCCTTTTAGGTATAATAACCCCAGGTTCTGCGCCGAGTCCGCTCCGATCGTGTCCTATCCTATCTGAGGATTAGCCACGCCTTTTCCGAAGGTGAGGGGGTGTGATTCTGTTTCGTGAGCGCTGGTGCTATCTCCCTGAGACACTTCCGGGATTATGGTTAGCGTGAGAACAGAAGTATCCTAGAACAGTTAAGGTCAGGATCGATTGTGGACTTAGAAAATGATGGGGAGAAGACAGCAACACGTTCAGTGGGCGGGTTAAAGGTCGTAGGGTTAAATGTGAGCAAGCGAGAAGAAAAACTGAACAAGAGGTACACGAAAACTCTGTTGTTGGAGGAACATGGCGCTTTCATCCCTCGTCTGCACTGTGTGCCAAACAAGCAGGTGGACAGACATTATTCCAAGTGTCACTCAAATCGGAATCATGCAATATCTGCTACTTAATATTAAGGATCATTAATACGAAGTACAAAATGCAGTCACGAGAAAACTGGAAAACATGAAATGGCGTTTTATTTATGGACGCTCTTTAACTGCTATGGTTCTCAGCGTCCCATTATATATATTTTTTAAACAATACCGGAGTCTGATCAGGACTCCGGTGCTGTATCCCCGTTTACATCCCCCCCCTGGTTTTACTGTTCCTTTACACAAACATATACTCATTGCACAAACATATAACACCCATGCCCAAGGCGGGACTCGAAGCACCAAAGCCTTAGCGAGCGTAGCCATGGGGACCGGCATATTGAGCGTGAAAGACCGCTTAATTTTGCCCAGAGGTTCTTTTACGTTCTGTAAATGTAAGACACGGCACCAACGGCTTTACTATTTCTACACGCGAACTTGGGCATATGAAGTTAGTATGGTAACCATTACACCACACGAGAAAACTATCTACTGCGTTATCTACTTCGTACGTAGTACATAGGTGGAGAAGGAGTTGATAGTAGAGAAAGTAAAAGAACTGATGCATTGTAGATCTTGCTAAAACACACAAAGTTTTCCTCAAAATCTTCCGTGTCGCATCGTTGGAAGATACTAAACTTAAATAGCAAGTTTGGTATCATATTAAATTTTTGTTTTTGAGTTACTATGTTCACTCACACAAACGAATCTTTTTCTAAAACGTGATTTCAGGTGAAATTTCCGTATCGAATTTTTGAGTGAAATGCAATACCTTCTCTATATACTATGTTTGTAGTACGGGATCGTGGGTTGGAGTCCCGTCCTGGGCATGGGTGTTTTTGTGTTTGTAAATGTGTACGTGTTTGTGTATGCATATGTAAAAAGGAAAAACGAATAGGTCAACTAAGGAAATTTAGAAACTAGAAAAAAGAGGTAAAAAGAAATACAGCGCCGGAGTCCTGACAAGCCTTACCTGATAAATAAAATGTATACTTTGACTTTTCTGGGAATAGCCTCTGAAGACTACTTTATTCTGGATGAATTTTGCATAACTACTAAACCGTAAGAGATGGACAAAAACTTAACCCACAAAAAATGTAGAACACGTTGAAACACACACTTTAATAAAACTATTTCTGCTAATTTTTTTCGATTAGTAATAAATAAATAAAAGAATAAGCTTTTTAACAATAATTTGTTACAGAGATATAGAGAAAGTCATGTGAATGGAACACATCAGATATTTTTAGGGTGGAGTGCAATACGTTCTCTAGCCATGTTCTACGTAGAGAAAGTAAAAATATACAGGAAGTAAAATAAATAAGTTGAGATCTCGAGTGTTTGTGTTTTAATATTTCCTTGTAAGGTAAAACTGTTGTTCACAAGACAAGAAAAGGAAGAGTTTTGCTCTACAAAGTTAGAATGTGTCATTCAAGGAGATGGTATTGTGGAAGCCGTCACGAACAGAAGAGAGTTGTATGTATGTGTGTGTGTGTTGCTATAATCATAATGTCCCCGTTTCAAAATAAAGAAAGAAAATTTAGCTCGTCGTATTGATTCTGTTCCACGGCGCAACGCTCGTTCTCTCTCTCTCTCTCCCTCCTTCACTGCAGCAGGTTGCTTGCTCTTCCTTCCCGAAGACCTTGCAGCTTGACCCCGAGGATGGTCACTCTCCTTCACCCTTTTTAGGCAGTCTTCCAGTTGGTTTCATCTCTTCCCCGTTGTTGATAACTAAGCCCCGGTTCTTAGGTTCTGAAATATTTTATTCCTGACCTCATACCCACCAAAATATATGTTTATTTTAATGTGTTGGGTCCCAACGAGTAATATACTTCCATTTTATAGGGTCTAGATTAAACCAATTTTACGTTACCACTTAAAAAAAATCTGATATGTTCCATTCACATGACTTTCTATACATCTCTGCAATGAATTACTTTTAAAAAGCTTTTGCTTCTATTTACTTCCTGCTAATCGAGAAAAAAATAGTAGAAATATTCTTATTTCTTGCTTTCTTGTAAGTAGAAGCGAAATAAGGGAGTAGCATAGGTTAAAGTGATAGTCAAAAGCTGGTTGCTATGAGACTGAAGTTCCTTTGTTTGCATGCACACGAGTTCACAAAGCCCTGTATGAGAAAAATATAACTTTTTATAGCTTAAACCAAAAACAAGGAATATCTCAAAAACAATCAACTCCACGAAGAAAATGTATACAACATAAATTGTGTGTTTTCATGAGCTCTACATTTTTTGTATGGTAAGTTTTTGTCTCTCTCTTACGGTTTAGCACTTATACAAAATTCCGTAAAATTCACTCAGAATAAAGTAGTCTTCAGAGGTTATTGCCAGAAAATTCAAAATATACATTTTATTTGTCAGGTAAATATCTATAATATGCGATATTTTAATCAAAATCGTTAGTGCCATTTTTTAGAAAATCAAAATTTTCGAAAAACGTTCCATGTAAAGGGTAGTTTGCAGTGGGGGGGGGATTTTTTTTAAAATCTTCATGTCCCATCCCCGGAAGATACTAAACTTAAATACCAAGTTTGTTATTTTACCGACTTTTCGTTTTTGAGTTATCGTGTTCACAGACACACTGACACACGGACCTTGTTCTGAAAATACTGTTTTTGGATACAGGGGATCCTAAAACATATATTTCCGGTAAAATCTCTGTATCGTATTTTTTCTCTATACACTATGTACATAGTGGGTATAGAGGAAGTAAAAATCTGATGGGTTCCATTCATATGACATTCTCTACATTGCTATAACACTTTTTTTTTACTTTCTCTACAAGTACTATATACATAGTGTATACAGAAGGTATTGCATTCTACCCAAAAATTCGATACCGAGATTTCACCGGAAATACATGTTTTGGGTCCCCCTGAATCCAAAAAAAGCATTTTCAGAAAAAGGTCCGTGTATGTCTGTGTAACTTGGTGGCTGTGGACAGCTTAGCTCAAAAACGAAAAGGTCTTTGAATACCAAATTTGGTGTTTAAGTTTGGCATCTTCCAAGGATGCGACACAAAGATTTTCAAGAAAATCCCGCCACCACCAACTACCCTTTACATGGAACTTTTTTCGAAAATTTTGATTTTCTTAAAAATGGCTCTAACGATTTCCATTAAAATATCGTATATTAAAATAATTACTTGACAAATAAATTGTATATCTTGAATTTTCTGGAAATATCATCTGAAGACCACTTTATTCTGGATGAATTTTACGGAATTTTGCATAACAGCTAAACCATAGATAGACAAAAACTCAAAAATGTAAAGCACGTTAAAACACGCAATTTATGTAATATAGGTACATTTTATTCGTGGAGTTGATAGTTTTTTAAATATTCCTTGTTTTTGGTTTCAGCTTTGAAAAACTTATACTTTTCTCAAACAGGAATGTGTCAACTCCTGTCCATACAAACAAAGGAACTTAAGTCACACAGCAAACCATTTTTGACTATCATTTTAACCTATGGTACTCCCTTATTTCGCTTCTAGTTACAAGGAAGCAAGTAATAACACTATTTCTGCAATTTTTTTCTCAATTAGCATGAAGTAAATAGAAGCATAAGCTTTTCAACAATTATTTGTTACGGGATGTAGAGAAAGTCATGTGAATGGAACACATCAGATTTTTTTTAACGTCCTTTAACCTGGTTAATCATATCGGACGATGAATGAAATTGGAGAAATGGTGCTCAAATGATCTCGGGGTCCATGGAGCTTAAAGTTACTCGACATTCGTCTTCTCAGGATAAGTGAAAATCCCGAAAAAGAACAAAACCTTATCCGGGCAACTCACCCTAAGCGAGATTCGAACTCACGACCTTTTAATGTGAGGCAGACACGCTACCACCACACTACCCAGGTGGGCATCAAGTTATTGTTAAATAGCATATTCTTTCATCTGCTTCATGCTAATCGATATAAACATTTTGCTTTCTTATAAGGAAAAGGGAAATAAGGGAATACACCAGGCTAAAACGATAGTCAAATCTTTTAATCTCCGTTTCTATGCAGGGACAGGAGTTCACAACTTTCCGCGTATAAGTATTTTGCATCTGAAACAAATAACAAGGAATATTTCAGTAATTTTCACTTAAACAAAGAGAGAAAAAAAACGAATATGGCATAAATTATGTGATTTAACGTGATCAACATTTCTTATGTAGTAAGTTTTTGTCTATCTCTTACGATTTACCAGTTACGCAAAATTCATTCAGAATAAAGAGGTCTTTAAAAGCTGTTCCCAGAAAATTCAAGATATACATTTTATTTGCCATATAAATATCTTTAATATACGGAATTTTAATCAAAATTGTTAGTCATTTTTTTAAAAAATCAACAATTTCGAAAATGTTTTCCATGTAAAGGGTAGTTTGGAGTGGGGGGGGGGATTTTTCTCAAAATCTTCGTGTCGCATCCCGGAAGATATTAAATTGAATTTTGGGTGTAATGCAATACCTTCTAAATAATAAACAAAGTTATAATACCACCAGTGTTTTCATATTGTCCATAACTCAGACCAGAGCGAAGCGACGGGAGTGAATTGTCGTAAAACACGAGTTATATTTTACAAGATAATTCAGAAAAATAGACTATTAATAATTTATAATATATAGGAAGGGAGATTTTTATCAGGTTATGATTAATACTTATATTAGCTTCAAATGGTAGATGACGTATTCGACCATGTTTATTTACCGAATATTTTTTTCTTCTTTCTTCACTGCTCCTGAATTATGATATGGCCAGCCATGCTACACCCAATGTACGAATACCGATAACAACAATAGGAATAAAGAACAATTATATCATTTCAGTTTTTCATAACGAATACAGAAAATGGAGACAAGCGTTATTTTAATTGAGGTTATTGCACTCATCTCATAGGTATGAAATGCAAATAATGATTATTTTCACTCCTTTTTTTGAACTAATTACATTATGAACTGGATAAAACTTTAAATAAAGATCAAAACTGCATTAATTGAAAGAACAACTGTGAATCTGACAGTTATTAAAAGTGAAAGTTGGCATCTTGTTACCAATAACCAAGACAGGAATTAAACAAAAAAAGTCAGATGTGTTCCATTCACATGACTTTCTCTACATCTCCGCAACAAGTTATTGTTGAAAAGCTTATTCTTCTATTTACTTCATGCTCATCGAGAAACAATTACCAGAAATTGTCGTATTACTTGCTTCCTTGTAAGTAGAAGCGAAAAAAGGGAGTACCATAGGTTAAACTGATAGTCAAAAGCTGCTTGGTATGTGACTGAAGTTCCTTTGTCTGTATGGACACGAGTTGACAAATTCCTGTATGAGAAAAGTATAAGTTTTTCAAGGCTGAAACCAAAAATAAGGAATATCTAAAAAAAAAAAAAAAAAAAAAAAGATCAACTCCACGAAAAAAATGTATATAAAATAAATTGTGTGTCTTAGTGTGCTCTACAATTTTTGTGTGGTAAGTTTTTGTCTATCTCTTACGGTTTACCAGATATACATAATTCCGTAAAATTCATCCAGAATAAAGTAGTCCTCAGATGCTATTCCCAGAAAATACAAGATATACTTATTGTTTGTCAGGTATATATATTTAATATACGATATTTTAATCAAAATCGTTAGAGACATTTTTTAGAAAATCAAAATTTTCGAACATTTTTCCATGTGAAGGGTAGTTTGGGGTTGGGGGATTTTCTTGAAAACCTTCGTGTCGCGTCCTTGGAGGATACTGAACTTAAATACCAAGTTTGGTATTTAACGGCCCTTCCGTTTTTGAGCTATGCTGCCCACAGTCACACACACACAGACACGGACATTTTTCTAAAAATGCATTTTTTTTTGTATTCAGGGTGTCTTAAAGCATGTATTTCCGGTGAAATCTCGGTATCGAATTTTTGGGTGCATTACAATACCTTCTCTACACACTATGTACATACTACGTATAGAGACAGTAAAAACGTCAGGTGCGACAAGATTTCAAAGAAATGAACATCAGGTGCGACAAGATGCTTCGTTAATACCGCTCCAGTCAGATGACCGCGATTGGTTGAAATTGCCTAATATTAGACCATTACACCGACGCTTTAACGCCCAGGTGTTTCTTTAGTTAAATGGCCAAGAAATCCAGGGGTTTTACGCCTACTTTGAGTTATTATATAGTACATTAATCAAATCTTCCAAAAAAGTATTGGTACAATCAAAAAGTATGTTATTCAAGTATTTCTTAACAAGTAAGAAAATAGTCATAACTTTCGTATTAATATTTTACTTTAAATTTACAAGTATCAAATATGAGTTTGAAAAAATCTGCATAAAGCAGCTTACACTCCATTTATTGAGTTCGAAAAACTCTCCCTCGAAATTGGAATTTTCAGAGCTTAATTTGTATCTTGAATTTCAGCTTCAGTTCACAGAAATCGAGGTAAATGCAGCATTTTAACATTTAAGAACACGAAAGGTAACAAACAGATCACCTTCAAGGAAAATGGCGCGACTACCCGAGAGTAGTCAATATTACTAACTCTCCTAAATTTCCTAATTGTTGACTAAAGGGAGGATAGATGGTAGATGCATATTCTTTGCCGCATATCCCAAGACCGAGTTAAGATCGTGGAATTGCATTAAAAGCGTTAGAAATATCTGCCCGAGCCATACTCGGGCTTGGGCTTCAATGTGTTAATTGTTAAATTGTCAACATAAAACTTTGTTTACAAAGTCACAGTACCTTACTCTATTTTTCAACGTAATCGTCAATTCTATCAAAGTATTTATAGTCACGTGGTAACGGTTTTTCAACGCAGATGTACTCATGGCTGGGAAATCTTATCCATCCAAAAAGTCATGTACTGTCCAAAGTGAAACACCGGTTTTTCTTAATTCTTTTATCAGCATTTGTTTTCAACTCCTCCATAGCGATAGATGAACTTCCACTCCGGTCTTTTTCGTGCACACTGGTTCACCCTTGATTACTCGTAAATTATGCGCCATTTCCTCACTGGAGACTCGTTCATTCTTTCTCACCATACACTTGCGCTATTGCCTGTAAAATTCCATTTACCGAACATGTGCATTAAAAAAAACAAAAAAAAACAAAAAACAATGAATTCTTTAGTGGTAGAAAAATATAACACCGGCATTGAAAAACTGGTACCACGTGACAATAAATATCTTGACAGAATGGAGAAATACGAGTAAGGTACTGTTATTTTCTAAATAAAGTTTTGTGTTGATAACTTTCGTTATTATTAAGTTATGCCAAATCGTCTGTCACTTCTTGAATGGCCCTCATATAACCTAAAAACTTTGATGAGCTCCACTATCACGACTTTCTCTACATATCTGTAACAAATTATTGTTAAAATGCTTATTATTCTGCCTTCTTCATGCTAATCGAGATAAGCACCTACAGAAATGGTCTTAGTATTTAGTTCCTATAAGTAGAAGGGAAATAAAGGAATACACTAGGCTAAACCAACAGTCACATGTTTTAAAATGTGAATGCTATGGAATTGAAATCAGTTTCTTTGCGTGGTCAGCAGTTGAAAAGTTCCTGTATAAGAAAAGTTTTAAGTATTTTAAAACTCAAACCAATAACAATATCTCCAAAACGGTCAACTCCAGGGAAAAAATGTATATGACAGAAATTGTGTATTTTAAGGAGCTCTACATTTTTTGTGCAGTAAGTTTTTACATACCTCATACGGGTTTACTAGTTAATGCAAAATTAAAAAAAAATGCATCCAGAATAAAGAGGTCATTAGATGCCATTCCCAGAAAAATCAAGATATTTATTTTATTTTTCATGTAAATATCTTAAATATAAGAGATTTTAATCAAAATCGTTAGCTATTTTTGAGAAAACCAAAATTTTCGATTTTTTTTCACGTAAACTGTAGTTGGGGGTGGGGGGATTTTCTTGAAAATCTTCTTGTCGCATTCTTGGTAGATACTGAAGTTAAATATCAAGTTCGGTATTTAACGGACTGTTCGTTTTTGAGCTATGCTGCCCCCCCCCACACACACACACGGAATTTTTTTTATAATTTCTTTTTGGATTCAGGGGATCCCAAAACATATTTCTGGTAAAATCTCGGTACCGAATTTTTGGGTGCAATACAATATCTTCTTTATACACTATGTACATAGTACGTGTAGAGAAAGTAAAACATCTGATGTCCATTCACATAACTCTCTCTAGCTATTCTACAAACGAACTATCCTTACAAAAGATTATTCTTAAATCTGCGTCATGCTAACTGAGATAAACAATAGTAGGAATTGTCTAATTACTTGTTTCCTTGTAAGCAGAGAGGATATAAGGGAATACACTAGGCTAAAGCCCTAGTCAAATCTTTTACAAGCTATCGCTATGTGAAGCAATTGAAATTAGGTTGCCTTTTGAATCCACGGGAGTAAACCAAAGATATCAAATAAATGTTGACTTCCCGCTCAGAAAAATTTAAAGTAGATTTTAAACAACAATGAATATTTCGGAAACGTTAGCTCCACAGTAAAAAAAATGCATATGCCATAAATTGTCTGTTTTTATGAAATCTACATTTTTTGAGTAAGTTTATTACTTTCTCTGGCCCCGTATGTACAATATACATAGGGATAGAGAAGTATTGCATTCCACCCAAAAATTCGATGTCGAGATTTCACCGGAAATACGTGTTTTAGGACCCCCTGAATCAAAAAAAAAGCATTTCCAGAAAAAGGTCAGTGTGTGTGTGTGTGTGTCCATGTGTCCGTGGGCCTGTGAACACGATAACTCAAAAACGAAAAGTAGGTAAAATACCAAACTTGGTATTTAAGTTCAGTATCTTCCAGGGATGCGACAAGAAGATTTTGAGAAAAATCCCCCCACCCCAAACTATCCTTTACATGGAACTTTTTTCAAAAATTTTGATTTTATTAAAAATGGCTCAAACGATTTTGATTAAAATATCATATATTAAAGATATTTATCTGACAAATAAAATGTATATCTTGAATTTTCTGGGAATAGCTTCTAAAGATCTGTTTATTCTGGATGAATTTTGCTTAATTTTACATAACTAATAAACCGTAAGAGATAGACAAAAACTTACTATACAAAAAATGAAGGCCTTGTTAAAATACACAATTTACGTCATATACAGTTTTTTCGTGGAGCTTACCGTTTTCGAGGTATTCATTGTTATTAGTTTCAGTTGTGAAGTACTTATACTTTTCTCAGACGGGAGTGTCCGTTTTTCTTTTGTTCTACTCCTAGCCAAAAAGAAGCGATTTGTAATGACAATCGCATAACGACAGCATTTAAAACATTTGACTATCGATTTAGCCTAGTGTATTCCCTTATTTTCTTCCTACTTATAAGGAACTAAGTAATAAGAACATTGTGCTGAATACCTCGATTAACAAGGCGCAGAAAGAAGAATAATCTTATGTAAGAAGTTTGTAGAACGGCTAGAGAAAATCATGTGAGTGTAACACATCAGATTTTTTTCCAGGTATCTCTAGCTTTGCGAGTTATAAAAAACTCATCCAGAACGAAGAAATCTTCAGATTCCAAGAAAATTCAGAATATATATTTCGTTTTTCATAAAAATATCTTAAACATATGGTATTTTAATCAACATCGTTGTTTTATGAATAGGGTAATTGGGTGTGGAAGATTTTCCCCCAAAATCTTCGTGTCGCATCTTTGAAATACACTGAATTTAAATACCAAGTTTGCTATTGAACTGACTTTTTGTTTTGAGTTATGCTGTCCACAGACAGACACACATTCGGACCTTTTTCTAAAAGTGTTTTTTTGATCTCAGAGGACCCTAAAATATGTATTTCCTGTTAAATATGTGTCGAAATTTTGGGTGGAATACAATATTTTTTCTGTCTACTATGTACATTGAAGATACGTGCTAGAGAAAGTAAAATAAGATGACTTTCACATGACTTTCCCTATATATAAAACAAAGAATTAATAACTCTTGCACTCAATTTCTATTTTTGTCATCTACCAGTTTGTTTCAAGCTATGTTGTGTCAGCGGGATGTGTGTTAACAGGTTCCGGGTTTACCTATAATGACGTAGACTATAAAGTAGATGAGCTCTCCAGCTTCAGTACCCATTTTGGTAACAACCTGGTGATACTTTTCTTGAAACTAATATATTTTTATGCGTTACTCTGCTGCAGCAGCAGGAAATGCCGTTTCTAAGGCAACGACTTGACTCTCAGTAATTGGCATCCACCCGACATGAAACACGAGCACAGAGGCATCACTACTTTCTCTTTTCAAGCTTCATCTGCATCTCAAACGTTGGGCCACTACAACTTTTCTGTTTTATACCTCCATCCTGTGCTTCTTAAAAAATATGTGTTCCATTCACATGGCTTTCTCTCAAAAGCTGGTTGCTACGTGACTGAAGGTCCTTTGATTGTATGGACAGCAGTTGACAAATTCCTGTATAAGAAAAGTAAAAGTTTTCAAAGAAGAAACAAAAACAAGGAATATCTAAAAAACGATTATCTCCACGAAAAAATGTATATTACATAAATTGTATATTTCAACGTGCCCTACATTCTGTGTGTGGTAAGTTTTTGTCTATCTCTTACGGTTTAGCAGTTATGCAAAATTCCCTAAAATTGATAAAGAATAAAGTAGTCTTCAGAGGCTATCCCCAGAAAATTCAAGATATACGTTTTATTTGTCAGGCAAATATCTTTAATATACGATATTTTAACCAAAACCGTTAGAGACATTATTAAGAAAATCAAAACTTTTGAAAAAAGTTCCATGTAAAGGGTAGTTGAGGGTTGGGAGATTTTCTTGAAAATCTTCGTGTCGCATCCTTGGAAGATACCAAAGTCAAATACCAAATTTGGTATTCAACGGTCTTTTCGTTTTTGAGCTATGTTGTCTACAAACACACACACGTACCTTTTTCTGAAAAAGTTTTTTTTTTATTCAGGGGGACCCAAAACTAGTATTTCCGGTGAAATCTTGGTATCGAATTTTTGGGTGGAATGCGATACCTTCTCTATACATTATGCATATCGTACATGTAGAGAAAGTAATAGATGGTAGTCTAAGTAAGCTTTCCTTTTTTACTTTTGCTATCACTTAAATATACCAAGAAGAAAAAGTGGTGTTGTATTCCACCAAAAAGTCCAAACAAGATTTCATCTGAAATACATGCTTTAAGAGCCCCAAAATAAAAATGAATTTTTGACAAAGGTCCGCGCGCGCAATCTTTCTATGTATCTGTTTGTGAGTGTATCCGAATGTATTTCAGTGAAGTACTTCTATTTAGTATCTTCTAAGGGTGCGACACGAACATTTTCAGGAAATTTCCTCCATCCTAAACTATCATTTACACGGAAGACTTTTCGAAAATTTTAATTTTCCCAAAAATGGTCTGACTATTTTAATTAATACACCGTATATTAAAGATGTTTACATAAAAATAAAATTTATATCATGAATTTTTTGATATAGCCTCTGAAGAGCTCTTCATTCTGAACGACCTTTGCATTTACTGGTAAACCGTAAGAGGTAAACAAAAACTTACAACTCAAAAATGTAGATCTCGTTAAAACAAAAATGTCTGTCATACTTATGTAATTTGTGTGGAGTTAACCGTTTCTGGGATATCCCTTGTAATTGGTTTCAACTTTGCAATACTTAATGTTTTCAAACGGGAAGTCACCATTCGTTTCATATCTCTTTTGTTTTACTCCTGGTCATGCAAATAAAAACTAATTTAAATTGTATTGCATAGCGACCAACTATTAAACGAGTTGTCTATCGCTTAAATCTACCGTACTTGCTTGTTCCCATGTAACTGTACGGGATCTACCATTTCCAAAATGTCTATCGATTAATACGAAGTAGATATTCTTATATGAAGAGTTTTTTGAAGAATGGGTAAAGAAAGTTATGTGAATGTAAACACATATGTGTGGATTACAATACTTCCTCTACTTACTACAAGGGCTACGCACAATACTTTTAGAAAAACAAACAATGATTAGTTTTAAAATGTTTAATTGTTTTTATTGTTTTTCAGATATTCCCCTTTAACATGAATACATCTTTACTTTCGATGCAATCAGTCAGGAGGGCCGCGCCGTGGCCGAGTGGTTAGACTACTCGCCTCTTCGATCCCAAGCGACCGCATGTGAGATTTGTGCTGGACAAAGCGGAACTGGGACGGGTTTTCTCCGGTTTCCCCCGCCATCGCATTCCACCGGTGCTCCATCTTCATTCCATGTATCATCAATATCATCGCTTGCGGTGCCATAAGTAGTTAAAGCGGTCGTTAAACACTACCAAAAAATAAAAAAATCTTTAAGGCGACCAAATTGTGAACATTTAAAATTTGGTGTTTCTTAAGCATCTATGTTTATGTGTTTACCACGTTTCTCCATTGTTATGTGTAAGTAATTCTGAAATTTTGAGTTATATGCATCAAACAGTTTTTGAGAAAACATAACTACTATACCAAAAATTCTGATGTGTTGCATTCACATGACTTTCTCTACATCTTTGTAGCAAATTATTGTTAAAAAGCTTATTCTTTTATCCACTTTATGATAATTAGCAGAAATTACCCTTTTTTACTCGGTTCCTTGAAGTAGAAGGGAAAAAATCTAATGTGCTGCATTCACATGACATCCTCTAGCAAACAAACCTTTTATTAAAAATATTATTCATGCTAATCAAGATAAACATAACCAGGTCTTATTACTAGAAGGGACATAATAAAATACACAGGCTAAATTGATAGTCTCGTCCCATAAAAGCCGGTCGCTAGGTGAAACAACTAAAATTCTAATCTCTTTGCTTGTCAGTAACAAACAAACAAGAAGAAATATCTTCCCGTTTGAGAAAAGTTTAAGTGGCTAAAATTAATATCCAATAATCCGGAATATCTCTAAAAGTTAACTCTACAAAAAAGTGTATGTGCAAGATATTGAGTGTTTTAATGGGATCTACATTTCCTGTGCAGTAACTTTTTGTATATCTCTTAGGTTTGCCAGTTATACAAAAGTCATCCAGAATGGAGAGGTCTTACGAGGCTATTCCCATAAAAGTCAAGATACCTATACATTTCGTTTGCCATAAAAATACCTTAATCATAAGTTATTTTAATCAAAACCTTTAGAGCCATTTTTGAGAAAATTAAAAATTTTGAAAAATGTTCCATGTAAAGAGTGGTTTGAGTTGGAGGATTTTCTTGAAAATCTTCGTGTCGCATCCCTCAACTTAAATACCAAGTTTGGTATTTAATGGTATTTTCGTTTTTGGGGTATGCAATCCACACACACACACACACACACACACACACACACACACACACACACACACACACACAGAGGGGCCGTTTTCTAAAAATGCTTCTTGGATTCAGAGGGACCCAAAACGTGTATTTGCGGTGAAATCTCGGTATCGAATTTTTGGGTGTAATACAATACCTTCTCTATACTATATGTGCTTACATAGTACATGTAGAAAGTAAAAAAGCTAGTTGCGCTTCAGTTTTCAAAAAGTAACAACACTTAATACGTTTATTCCAAGAATATCACTTTAAAATATTATTGCATGAGTTTCAAATTAATTAAACATCATAACAGGAAAAGATGTGATAAATTATTCGTTCATACATTTTTCATTATTTTTATGGATTAATTACACAAATACATAACTAATTTTATGTAGAAAGATAATTTTTATTTGTTATGATATTTAGGTTGTTTGGTAGAAAAAATCTGATGTGTTCCATTCACATGACTTTCTCTACTTCTGTGTAACAAATTATTGTTAATAAGCTTATTCTTCTACTTAGCTCCTGCTAATCGAGAAAAAATTAGCAGAAATAGTCTTATTACTTGCTTCCTTGTAAGTAGAAGCGATATCTGGGAGTATCATAGACTAAAGTGAAGTCAGAAGCTGGTTACTAGGTGACTGAAGTTCCTTTGTATAGACACGAGTTGACAAATTCCTGTATGAGAAAAGTACAAGTTTTTGAAACTTGAAACCAAAAACAAGGAATACCTCAAAAACGATCAACTCCTCGAAAAAATGTATATAACATAAATTGTGTGTTTTAATGTGCTCTACATTTTTTTTGTGTTAAGCTTTTGTCCATCTCTTACGGTTTAGTAGTTATGCAAAATTCATCCAGAATAAAGTAGTCTTCAGAGGCTATTCCCAGAAAATTCAAGATATATATATTATTTGTCAGGTAAATATCTTTAATATACGATATTTTAATCAAAATCGTTAGAGCAATTTTTGAGAAAATCAAAGTTTTCGAAAAAAAGTTCCATGTAAAGAGTAATTGGGGGTGGGGGATTTTCTTGAACGATATCAAACTTAAATACCAAGTTTGGTATTTAACGGTCTTTTCGTTTTTTAGGTATGCTGTCCACAGACACATAAAGAAACACACACACGACCTTTTTCCAAAAATGCTTTTTTTGGATTCAGGGGGACCCAAAACGTATTTCCGGTGAAATCTCGGTATCGAATTTTTGGGTGCATTACAATACCTTCTCTATACACTATATACATAGTACGTGTAGAGAAGGTAGAAAAGCTAGTTGCGCTTCAGTTTTCAAAAGGTTGTAACAAAACTTAATATGTGTATTCCAAGAATATCACTTTAAAATATTATTGCATGAGTTTCAAATTAATTAAACATCACAACAGGAAAAGGTATGATAAATTATTCGTTCATACCTTTTTCATTATTTTTATGGATTAATTACACAAATACATAACTAAATTTACTTAGAAAGATAATTTTTATTTATTATGATATTTAAGTTCTTTGGTAGAAAAATCAAACTGATTAGTTAAAATGTACACTTCAAAGAGCAGTTTGAACATTTACGTTCGTAGGAAAATGCATTCAGAGAAACACCCTTTTAATAATTGAAGTGTCATTTGTTATCACTAACACTTCCAATTTAAAGGTTCCGCGACAAGTTTTTAAATTGCACGTGGCTGAAAATAGTTTTGTCATATTAATGTACAAGGACCACAGTATATTAATGTGTTAAAATCCAAAAAACAACATCAAAGCTATAATGCCATTCTTTCTGAGGCACTTCAGAAACCATATTTTATGTTTCACTACTTCTTGTGACCACCAAAAGTGTTTCCACACATTTTAGCTTTAACGTTTCGAAACAAAAAGAAATCGCAATGTGCTAGGTCAGGGCTGTACGGTAGACGTTGACCTTTACGGCATCCAGTTACTCAGTTAAGTTTCCCAGGAAGCGAGGATGCGTTGTCATGGTTGCAACGTCGCATCGCCGTAAAATTAGTTTTCCTTTTAAGCGTTTTTCACACTTTTTAAAGAAATCTAATGTATCTGTGCAAAATTATCGTTAAAAAGTCTATTCTTCTCTCTACTTCATGCTAATCGAGTTAAACATTAACAGAACGGTCTTATTTCTTAATTCCTTATAAGCAGAAGAGAAATAAAACCGACAGTCAAATGTTTTAAAATATGGCTGCTATGGGATTCAAATCCATTTCTTTGCGTAGCCAGGAGTTGATAAGTCCCGTATAAGAAAAGTTTAAGCATTTTAAAACTAAAATCACTAACAAGGAATATCTCGAAAACAGTCAACTCTATCAAAAACTGTATAAGACATAAATTGCGTATCTTACGATTACCAGTTATGCAAAATTCAATAAAAATCAACCAGAATAAAGGTCTTCAGAAGTTATTCTAAGAAATTTCAAGATATATATGTTATTTGGCATGTAAATATCTTTAATATAAGAACTTTTAATCAAAATCGCTAGAGCCATTTTGGAGAAAATAAAAAATTACGAAAACGTTTCCATGTAAAGGGTAGCTTGGAATGGGGGGGGGACTTTCTTGAAAATCTTCGTGTCGTATCCTTGGAAGATACCAAACATAAATACCAAGTTTGGCAATGAAGTGTCTTTTCGTTTTTGAGCCATGCTGTCCACACACAGACACGAATCTTTTTCTAAAAATGTTTTTTTTTTATTCAAGGGGTCCTACAACGTATTTACGGTGAAATTTTGGTATAGAATTTCTGGTAAGAATGCAATATCTTCTCTATACACTATGTACATAGTACACGTAGAGAAAGTAAAAAGTAGCTGTGAAGTATAAACAAATACAATTTACTTTTGGAAATGTGGCATCATAAAGATATTTAGTGTCGTCCTCGTAAAAATAAATGTTAGGAAAATTTAAAATTGAATGTTATTTCCAGTACATTTCCAGAATGACTCCCAGCAAATTGGAATCAACGAACTTGTAAACGTGTATCCAGTTGTGTCGAATGCTGCATTTTCTCTAGTTTAAATACATCAGTGGCAGAGAAAGCGAAAGCACAAAAACGTCATAATGAAATCTGCATATACAAGTTAATTCTAATTAATGTCTGGGATAAAGCAATGTTTAGGGGTTTTCTCATAAAATAGAATTCATTTTATTCTGCAGGAGCAAAAAAAGTTGCATTTGTTTCAAGAGAAATTCTGTTAAAATTACGTCGCTACATAACCAAGCTCTAGCAGCTATATAACAATTAACTTTAAAGCCTTAATGGAAGAGCAAAAAAGAGCAACACAACGAATGAATAATAAGCTTCACCCTTCCTACGTTAAAACGTTTTCTAAAGCAGCAGCAGCAGCAGGGAGCAAAGTTTCAGCTCGCCCACGGGCTTCTCCAATCCTGGATACGTTGTGGTAGGGTGGAAATGTCAAATGTTACGCTTCCTTTCATTTGTTCGTGCTATCAGCGCCATCTGTACGGGGTTTCGGAAACGTCCAGCGTCGCTAACACCACCACCGGTAAAGGTAGGCAATTAGGTCCAACAATTGGTTTAAACCATTATGGGGAGCCGAAATGCCCTATCTTGCCAATGTTAAAGTTCGACCCATTATCTCAGCAACTGTTTAACATAATTACTACTTTCTTCAAGGTGTATTCAGCAATACCTTTACTGCTGATTGATTGCATCAGCTGTTGATTACAAAGAAAGGTATGATATTTGCTTTCTCTACGCGTACTATGTACATAATGTATAGAGAAGGCATTGTAATGAACTTTAAAAGTAGATACCGAGATTTCACCGAAAATACATGTTTTGGGTCCCTCTGAATCCAAAAAAGCATTTTTAGAAGAAGGTCCGCGTTTGTGTATGTCTGTGGACAGCACAGCTCAAAAACGAAAAGTCCGTTAAATACCGAACTTGGTATTTAAACCCAGTATCTTCCAAGGATGCAGCACAAAGATTTTCAAGAAAATCTCCCCACCCCCAACTATCATTTACATGGAAATATTTTCGAAAATTTTGATTTTCTCAGAAATGGCTCTAAAATGTCATATATCAAAGATATTTACCCAACAAATAAATGTAGGTATATCTTGAATTTTCTGGGAATAGCCTCTGAAGACTACTTTATTCTGGATGAATTTTACGGAATTTTTCATAACTGACAAACCGTCAGAGATAGACAAAAACTTACTCAACAGAAAATTTAGAGCTCCTTAAAACACACAATTCATAATATGTACATTTTTTCGAGGAGTGGGTCGTTTTTGAGATATTCCTTGTCATTGGTTTCAGCACCAAAAGCATACTTTTCTCATACGGGAATTTATCAACTCCTGTCCATACAAACAAAGGAACTTCAGTCACATAGCAACCAACTTTTGACTTATACTTCAGTCTATGCTACTCCCTTATTTCCCTTCTACTTGCATGGAAGCAAGTAATAAGACTATTTTTGTTTATTTTTTATTTCGATTAGCATGGAATAAAAAGAAGCATAAACTTTTTAACAATAATTTGTTGCAGAGATGTAGAGAAAGTCATGTGAATGGAACATATCAGCTTTTTAAAAATAAACTCTTAAAATGTTATTGAAAAATAATGACTTTAAAAACAATTAATCCATTTACATTAAAACTTTTGTGTCAAAATAAAACCTATTTATATGCAAATATGTGGTAAAAATTTCAGTCCTTTGTGTCAACTAGTTTCTGAGATAATGGGACATTTGTATAAACAATTTTACTTCTTCAGAAATTGCTTTCAAACATAAGATTAAAAAAAAAAATCTGATGTGTTACACTCACATGACTTTCTCTAGCTGTTCTGCAAACTTGTTACATAAGATTATTCATCTTTCTGCACCATCCTAATTGATATAATCTTTAGCAGAATGTTCTTATTACTTAGTTCCTTGTGAATAGAAAAGAATTAAGGGAAAACACTATGCTAAACTGACAGTCAAATGTTTTAAAAGCTGTCGTTATGCGATTGTCATTGCAAAACGCTTCTTTGTTTGCGACATTGCAGATTCTAGTTCAGCTGTAGATTTGACTCTGCCATTGGTCGATTGACCAATATGGCTGCCCATGCACAAGCAGACAGAACGAACGGAAGACTCTATTTCGCATTGGAAAGCAGAACCAATTTTCAGAAAGTCCATTTTTACCCCTTATTTCGATCCAGTTCATTTACATACTAATCTAACCTAACGTAACCTATCCTCGACGAAATCTTGAAACCCGTCGTTCACCTGTCACGTAGCCATATTGTCTCCGTAACCAATAGGAAAGACCCAGGAAAGAGCCTTAGTCTAAAACTGAACTAGAATCTGTAATTTCGCTCTTTGCTTGGCCAGGAGTAGAACAAAAGAAAAACGGACAATTCCTGTCTGAGAATAGTATAAGTACCTCACAATTGAGGCCAATAACAAGGAATATCTCGGAAACGGCTACCTCCACAGCAAAAATGTAAAGGACATAAATTGTATGTTTTGACGAGGTCTACATTTTTTTGTGAAGTAAATTTTTGTCTATCTCTTACGGTTTACCAGTTATGCAAAGTTCAATAAAAACCAACCAGAGTAAAGAGCTCTTCAGAGGCTATTCCCAGAAAATTCAAGGTAAACATTTTATTTGTCTTTTAAACATCTTTAATATAAGAGATTTTAATCAAAGTCGTTATAGCCATTTTTGAGAAAATAAACATTTTCGAAATTTTTTCCATGTAAAGGGTAGTTGAGGGTGGGGGATTTTATTGAAAATATTCGTGTCGCATCCTTGGAAGATACTGAACTTAAACACCAAGTTTGGTATTTAACGGACTTTTCGTTTCTGAGCTTTGCTACCCACAGACTGACACAGGCATGGCCATTTTTTTAAAACTTTTTTTTTGGGGGGATTCAAGGGGACCCAAAACATATATTTCCGGTGAAATCTCAGTATCGAATTTTTGGGTGCATTACAATACCTCCTCTCTATACAATGTACATAGTACGTGCAGAGAAAGTAAAAAAGTGTTCCACCTTAAGTCTAAAATAATAGTTCACTGAAAATATATGGTAATAGCTACCATCTATCCACAGATAGTGAAAGCAGCTAGACAGGATCGCACTCTAGCGCCATGTGCTTGTCGCGGAGCAAAGTAATGTGGCATAAAGCTACGAGACCTCCAAGGCTGGCTATACACCGCCAACTGATTACGGATGGCGTGAAGCGAAAATATGGTAGATGATGAGACCTAGAAGTCTACTGTCCACCATATACCGATCAACGAGATATTCAAACTAACCGATATGCTCAAGTAGGTAGTCAAAGTGACGTAAAATAGAATAGAATAAAAAATCTTATATGTTCCATTCACATACTTTTCTAAAACTGTTCCATAAAAACATTTTTCTTGTAAAAGATTATTCTTTTATTTACGATGTTCTAATCGAGATAAACATTAGCAAAAATGTTCTTATTATTTGCTTCCTAATAAGTAGGAGAGAAATAAGGGAATACACTAGGCTAATACGATAGTCAAATCTTTTAAAGCTGGTCGCTATGTTAAACAGTTGAAGTTCGGATTACTTTGCATGGTCCAGTTCGAGAAAAGCTAATTAGTTTAAAATTGAAAAGTATAACAATTAATATTTTGAAAACGATCAACTCTACAAAAACAAAACAAAAGAGCAAAAAACAAAAACTACGTATTGGACATAAATTATGTGTTTTAACGAAATCTACATTTTTTGGTGCTATGAATTTTTGTCTATCTCTTACGGTTTAACCATTATGCAAAAAGCTGCAAAACAGAATAAAGAGGTCTACAGATACTATTCCCATAAAATTCAAAAAATAAATTGTATTTGTAATGTGAATATCTTTAACAAGCGGTATTTTAATCAAAATCTTAAGAACCATTTTTGAGAAAATAAAAATTTCGAAAAATGTTCCATGTAAAGGGTAGTTGGGAATGGGGGGATTTTCTTGAAAATATTCGTGTCGTATTCTTGGAAGTTGCCAAACTTAAATACCAAGTTTGGTATTTAACCGACTTTTCGTTTTTGGGTTATTGTGTTCACAGACACACGGACACATACACACACGGACCTTTTTCTGAAAATACATTTTTTGGATACAGAGGACCCTAAAATATATATATTTCCGGTGAAATCTCAGTATCGAATTTTTGGGTGCTATACACTATGTACATAGTACGTGTAGAGAAAGTAAAAACGAGTTACCATTCTCACGGCTCACGGACATATACAACAGCGATTATGTGGTTATATGTGTTTAAATAAACATTGGAAATAATTGAATAAAGATGGCCATGACAACTCTACGACCAGAGAACAATTGTTTTGCTTAGTTACTTGCTTCAATAAACATTTAATAATTCAAAGAAAAACATTACTTATTTAGAAGATTTTGCAACACACTCAGTTCAGCGGTAATACATGACATGATATAGCAGAATTTGCAACAGGAGAATGTTACCTGAACAGTCAACAGGTATTTATTAATTGAAATATGGTAATTTCAAAAGTGTTTGAAACAATATGTGTATGAACACAAAGAAAATGTTCTTCCTGCACATTGCTTTGAAGAATCAAATCTATTATAGCAAATGATTGTTAATTTATGTTCACAGACGTATAAATAAACAAAATCATCAACGTTTAACAAACACTGCATATTAGATACACATTATATTTTTACTTTCTCTGCAAAGTAGACAGAGAAGGTACTGTAGTGCACCCAAAAATTCGATACGGAGATTTCACCGGAAGCACATGTTTTAGGGTCCCCTGAATAAGAAAAAAACATTTTTAGTTTCTCTAGCATGTACGTATAAACAACGTACACATAGTAGCAACGTACACATAGTAGCTAGAGGTGTTGCATTCCACCCAAAAATTTGATGTTGAGATTTCACCGGAAATATACTTTTTGAGGTCCCTCGAGTCGGAAAAAGCATTTTTAGGAAAAGGTCCATGTATATGTGTGTGTGTTTGGACAGCATGGGTCAAAAACGAAAATATACCATGGTTGCAGAACACACAAACACACACAACGGTCTTAAGAAGTAGCTTAAGTGACTTCTACTGGCCATCCAAACTTGAAAGTGTTGAAAACATTAAGTTGTTCAGATGCGAAACTCGCCAGATTGTCGAAGTTTTGACTTCTTCTTGGGATCATTGGGGTTTTAACTTCACAGATCCCTCGGCTGCGCTGTGCGGCTTAGGACCCTCCACTTTGGCCTACGCTTTGCAGCTTAGGGCCCTAAATGTTTATAACAGGCCAGTAACTGCAAAGCGGCCCTAATGACAATAACAAAAGTAACCACGTGTTGAAGTAACGCCAAGTGGTGTATTCATAATACGAAAAGACCATTAAATACCAAACTTGGTATTTATGTTTAGAATCTTCCAATAATTCGATAAGAAGATTTTTAAGAAATTCCCGCCCCCATAAACTAACATTTACATGGAAATATTTTTGAATTTTTTTCTAAAAAATGGCCCTAACGATTTTGATTAAAATACCGTATATTAAAGATATTTACATCGCAAATAAATTGTATATTTTGAATTTTCTGAGTATAGCCTCTGAAGAGCTCTTTATTCTGTTAGGTTATTCAGAATTTTGCATAGCGATTAAACTGTGTGAGATGGATAAAATCTCGCAAAAAATGTAGATCTTGTTAAAACACAAAATTTATTTCATTTGTGTTTTTCTTGTACAGTTGACCGTTTTCAAGATATTCCTTGATATTGGATTCAATTTTAAACTACCATTCTCCTCTCAAATGGGAGGAGCATGCAAAGCGAATCAAAAGATTTGACTATCATAGCTTAACATATTCCCATATTTCCCTTCTATTTACAGGGGAAAATATAAGTTAATTTCTGCTAATGTTTAACTTGATTAGCATTATGTAGATAAAATAATATTTTGTAAAATTAGTTTATATATGGAACAAGAAGAGAAAGTTATGTGAATGGTACACAAGATTTTTAGGAAAAGTGTGTGTGTGTGAATACCAAACTTGGTATCTTCCAAGGATGTGGCACAAAGATTTTCAAGAAAATCCCCCCACCCCTAACTACCTTTTACATGGAAAAATTTTAGAAAATTTTGATTTTGATCAAAATGTCTTATATTAAAGATATTTGCCCGACAAATAAAATGTATATCATGAATTTTCTGGGAATAGCCTCAGAATGAATTTTACGGAATTTTGCATAACTGGCAAACCATAAGAGATAGACAAAAACTTACTTAACAGAAAATGTAGAGCTCCTTAAAGCACACAATTTATGTTATAAACATTTTTTTCACGGAGTGAATCTTTTTTGAGATATTCCTTGATATTGGTTTCAGCTTTAAAAACTTATACTTTTCTCATACAGGAATTTGTCAACTCGTGTCCATACAAACAAAGAAACTTCAGTCACATAGCAACCAGCTTTTGACTATCACTTTAACCTATGGTACTCCCTTATTTCGCTTCTACTTACAAGGAAGCATGTAATAAGACTATTTCTGGTAAGATTTTCTCAATTAGCATGAAGTAAATAGAAGAATAAGCCTTTTAACAATAATTTGTTGCAGAGATGTAGAGAAAGTCACATGAATGGTACACATCAGATTTTTTTTTCCACCAAGCCTTGTGTAGGAGAGGAATTGGTTAGGTAGAATCAGATTGGAAAATAGAAGTGAAAATACAAATATTTTTAGGTATTATTGTAGATGAGCGGTTAACCTGGGCACAACATATTGAGTACATATGCAATAAAATCAGCAAGTCAGTATACTTAGTAAGATATTTTAACATTTATAAAAATCCTAATATTTTAAAACTCATTTATTATGGATGTTCCCTCTACCAAATATGGAATGAAAAGTATATTACATAGTACCACCAAAACATACAACAGTCTCCCACTTAACATTAAAGAATCACTTAACTTATCAGAAATTAAAAACAAACTCTTCAAATACCGACTTGAGCAATACTGTAATTCCTAAAAATTTGACAATAGAAAATCCCTACGGTGGTTTTTGAAATGTTGCATTAAGTTTAATCACATACCCACACAAATTAAGTTAAAAAATTTATATATATATATATATGCTCTAGGTAGAGAATAAAGGTCAGTCTCTACCTAGAGCAATATGCACATTGGGACATTCTTGTAAATAAATAAATGTATTTACCACATTTAATCCTATGGGATTGAAATAAGGGGGCTGCTGCAAAAACACATATGGACAGATTACTCATATATCAAAAGAAAAGTGTTAGAATCATGTTTAATTTAAAATCCAGGGAATCATGCAGGGACACATTTATTAATAAAAGGATGCTAACCATTTACTGTCTGTATGCTTACAGAGCAATAATGTTAGTAATAGACAAATATGATAAAATAAAAAACTAACAAATGTATGAATACAATACAAGAGGCCACATGAAGTATTATAGACGTAATGTAAATAAAATGTATCTGTGAAATATGTACTACATAAAGGTATTAAGCTTTTTAACAGATCATCTCCAGAAATTAAAGCAGTTGCAGAGGAGTCAAAATGAAAATTTAACTGAAAATTGAAGGTATATCTGTTAAATTGATGCTTATATAATTTGGATGAGCTATAAATTGTTATTCTGTATCAATGTGTGGTGTGTATATAAAATGACATGTCCAAAATCATTGTTTTGATAAACTGGATGAAATAAATATTTTTATTATTATTATATACCCAAATGACATCTTACAATGTTGTAAAAATGACATCTTACAATGTTGTAAGTACTCTGTAAGTCCCAGGCTTTATAGTTTAGCCAACTATTAGGTCAATTATTAATTTGTTAGTGCCATGCCGGCATGTTGCCATAGTAGCTCAGTGGTTAGAGCAATCAGCTGGAGAACGGGAGATCTGTGGTTAAAATCCCAGCTATGGCATTAATTTTCCACTCCCACTCTACAGCAGGGATGATAGTTCTGTGCCTGTGAAGACTGGGTGCGCAGTCATTTAGAGTTTAGTTGCTGAGCCTACATTCTTGGTCATACACAGTATACTGAAATGGCCAGTGTCACGGAGAGCCTTGACTGTGTAACTACGTCTGTCTCCTACCACTTGTTTTGGGTCCCCCTGAATCCAAAAAAAGCATTTTTGGAAAAAGGACTGTGTGTGAGTGTGTGTGCATGTCTGTGGACAGCATAGCTCAGAAACGAAAGGTCCATTAAATACAAAACTTTGTATTTAAGTTTGGTATCTTTCCACAGATACAACATGAAGATTTTTAAGAAAATCCCCCACCACCAACTACCCCTTGCATGGCAAAATTTTTCAAAAATAGCTCTTATGATTTTGATTAAAATATTGTATATTATAGATATTTACCTGAAAAATAAAATGTATACCTTGAATTTTCTTGGAATAGCCTTTGAAGTCTACTTTATTCTGGATGAATTTTACTGAATTTTGCATATCTTGGAAACCGTAAGAGATATACAATAACTTAGTTAACAAAAAATAAAGAGCTGGTTAAAACCCACAATTTATATTATAAACATTTTTTTTGTGCAGTGGATCGTTTTCAAGATATTCATTGTTATTGGTTTCAGCTTAAAAAAAACTTTGACTTTTCTCATACAGGAATTTGTCAACTCCTGTCCATAGAAACAAAGCAATTACATAGCAACCAGCTTTTGACTATCACTTTAACCTATGGTACTTCCTTATTTCCCTTCCACTTACATAGAAGCAAGTAGTAAGATTATTTCTGCTAATTTTTTTCTCGATTAGCATGAAGTAAAAGGAAGCATAGGCTTTTTAACAATAATTTGTTGCAGAAATGTAGAGAAAGTCATATGAGTGGACACATCAGATTTTTTATTCTACAGGCTTATTTTCCTGGTTTTTTGTTTTACTGTTTAAGTTTACATACACCACGTTTACATGAATAGAAAAATCCACGTCCTAGGCAGGAGTCGAGCCTGTGGTTCTCTATGTGATGGAGCACCAATATCAAATACCCTAGCCACAATGACCAGTTAATTTGCTTGCATGCGACAGACCCATCGCCCCAGATTTTTCTTTCCCTTAAATTAAACTATTTATGAAATCAAAGCAAGTAGTACAAGCCATGTTAAGCTCTGTTGACAGCCAACTGCCAGCAGAAGGTTAGTATGCCCGAGCATAGACTCTCAATGCATGAAAAGGTATAGAACTATTGTCGTTACTGTACCTATCCAACTCCTGTACATCACATGACTTGCGTTAAAAAAAATTAAATAAAGCTTGTAAAATCACACAATTTTTGTCAAATTTTTTTGGGTTTAAATTTCCAAATACTTATACTTTCCTCAAACTATAAATCATTTGTTTTTTTCTCCTGGTTATGCAAACAGCTCTTTTAAAAGATTGAATATTGATTTAGCCTAGTATATTCTTTTACTCCCCTTGAACCTGTACGGGAATATGACATGTACAGATAATCAATATTATTAGAATAAGGATATTATGTAACATCAATATTAATTAGAATTGTACAGATGTAATATAAAGGCATGTCAGAAACAGCTCAGGACCGCTTTGCGGAGCAGGTCAAGAACAGGTATGAAACAAGGGTAATTAGCAAACAGCTAGCTGGAATTCCAGGGTAAGAATTTAGGCAAAGTTTGACACATCAGCACAAGAAATGCTGGTTTGAGATTTGCTCAGAGTCATGTCACCAATGAAAGGTTGTTCTCTTCAGAGACGAGTCAAGGTTTAAATTGACGGGTTGTGATGGTCGTACACCTGTATGGAGATGCCCTGAGGAACGTCTTGCTCCAGCCACTATGGTTGAATATGACAGATTTGGAGACAGTTTGATTATGGTTTGGGCTGGCATTACTGTTGAATCTCAGAGCTTGTGCTTGTCCCACAGTGCATGAATGCTGATGTTTACATTAATGACATCCTTTCAACATGTCATACCCTCTGCTCATGGAATGGATTGTAATTTTCTTCTACAGCATGATAATGCTAAACCCCATACAGCACCAAGGATGCCTTACAAGAATGCCGGCCTGCACTCAATCTGATTGCACATCTGTGGGATAAGCTGGAAAATGTTGTTTGCAAGCAGCCTGCTGTGCCACAGAACTCGCAAATGCACTCACTGAAGATCCCACAAATTGCTATTAGGAGGCTGGTGCAAAGCATGGCCCCATAGGTGTTATGCAGTTTTTGCAGCTCATTGAGGACACACTAGATACTATGTATTGAAATAACCATGGAAATATTGATTAGTAAACAATGTAATCTTATACTTCCACTTTGTTTTGTGCATCATTAATTTGATCGTATTTCCAATTCTGTAAAATATAAATTTATTACAATGTGTATTACAATACATATAATAAATTTACACAGTTCAATTACAAACTACTAAACATTGAATTGTATCAAGATTTGTTTTGGGACATTGATTTAAACACGTGTTCAATTTTTACTTTCTCTACATGTACTATGTACATAGTGTATAGAGAAGTATTGTATTGCACCTAAAAATTTGATACCAAGATTTCACCAGAAATACGTTTTAAAACACCGGAATAAAAAAAAACATTTTTAGAAAATGTCCATGTGTGTGTGTCTGGGCAGCATAGCTCAAAAATGAAAAGACCGTTAAAACCAAACTTGATATTTAGGTTTGGATTCTTCAAAGGATGTGACACAAAGATTTTGAAGAAAATCCCCCCACCCCCAATTTTGATTTTCTCAAAATGACTAACAATTTTGATTAAAATATATATATATATTTGCATGCCAAATAAAACGTATATCTTGAATTTTCTGGGAATAACCTCAAAGACATCTTTATTCTGGATGATTTTTATTGAATTTTGCATAACTGGTAAACCATAAGAGATAGACAAAAACTTACTACACAAAAAATGTAGATCACGATAAAACAATTTATGCCTTACACATTTTTTTCATTGAGTTCATTGTTTTTGAGATACTCCTTGTTATTGGTTTCAGCTTTGAAAAACTTATACTTTTCTCAAACAGGATTTTGTCAACTCCTATCCATACAAAGGAATTTCAGTCACATAGCAACCAGCTTTTGGCCATCATTGTAACCTATGGCACTCCCTTATTTTGCTTTTACTTACAAGGAAGCAAGTAATAAGACTATTTCTGCAAATTTTTTTCAATTATCATGAAGTAAATAGAAGCATAAGCTTTTATCAATAATTTATTTCAGAGGAGAGAAAGTCATGTAAATGGAAGATTTTTTGAGACCTTTTCAAGATTGGTACACAGAAGCAAATTGAATACTGTGGGGAATTATATCCAAGTCCTGTAGAGTAATCTTAACCCTTTTAGTGCCAATCACTAGCTAAATGTGATCTGAAAATTGCCAATCACAATCTAATCATGAAGCCATTTTCATAAGTTTTAATTCTTTACAGTGGGAAAGTCTGTGTACTTTCTATGCCATAGCCATAGAGAAAGGTTCTCAGGAGCATTTCAGGACCTATCTTTACACTCAAAAGTACTAAACTAGCTCCAAATTTTATTTCTCTAGCTGGTGTTTATCTTGCTTGAAACATGACGTCATCTAGCAAAAGGTTACAAACCAAAGAAGAAAACAGAGCTGCAGTTTGCAATGTATTAGAAGTGAGTGATTTAGAATTTTCAGACAGTTTCAAAATCAAAGTATAAGAAGATGTATCTTCTAGCTTTAGTGATGAGAATGCATTCAATAATGGCCCTCGTATGAAGCAAATAATCAGTGTACTTATCAGAATAGATTTACTACGAAACACAAATGTTAAATTGTACAGTAATCTATGTTACATTTGTATCCTATTGCTTTATGTAATTTTCATTAACAGTGGTATCATGCTTATGTGTGTGAGGTTTTGATTTTTTTTCCCCTTCAGTTTTCAGGTTACACAAATTCATTTTTTTTTATTTTAGCTTAACATCCTTTAACCTGGTTGGTCAAATGATGCTCAAATGATCTCGGGGTCCATGGAGCTTAAAGTTACTAGACACTCATCTTCTCTGGATAAGGGAAAACTCCGAAAACATTTTTATCTTGGGAACTCACCCTAAGTGAGATTCGGACCTTTTGAATGCAAGGCAGACACGCTACCACCACACTACCGAAGTAGGCAAATTCATATTTTGTATTTTAAAAAATAAAACACCAGAGCATGCTGTTTTAGTTAAACATCTGTACTTTCATTTAATTAAGCTGAACTTTGTGTTGAAAGGTTTTGTATGCTTATTTATTATTTTGGGATTTTTAATTTTATTTTCAAATGTTTTTGTTTTTAATTTTTTTTTTTTAAATTTTGAAGAGAGACTTCTCATCCATATTGTACAGTACACAAAAGGGTTTACTAAAAGTGAAAAAAGATTCAGCTCTCTTTTGTCATTTGGTACTCATTTTATTGCAAATAATTTAAAACCTGCATTCTATTCTAAAATTGCTTGGCACTTTTCGGACAGCATTTTGCTATTCAGGCTGGCCTAAAAGGTCTAATCAATGGCAGTGAATGGAGATATGTTTGCTCTGTTCCACTGCAGGTTGTCACTTCAAAGGAATATCAGTACTGCATTTCCCACAATCTGGACATGAATAGAGCATTCTCTGTGTTGTCATTTCCAGCATTTATGGTACAGTGCAATGGACGATTGGCTCAGGCTGTAAACATCTCAGTATAAACAGTGCTGTAAATGAATTTCCTTTTAATTCACAGCTTGTGACAAGCTTTGTTCACATGTCACACTTATATTCTTTTTACACAGATGTGTCTTGACACAGGGTTTTTTTTCAATCAGCAACAGTTTTCACCTTATTTTTTTAAGATTATTTTGGAAATAACTTTTTCCCATAGGTTTAAAGTTTTATTAGTTATATTTTTATTTTCTTGACCACATATGCACATTGCAGGTAGAGAAGGTACTGTATTCCACCAGTAAGTTTGACACTGACATTTAACAGAATACACAATTTAAAACCCTGTGAATAATAATAATAGTTATATTTAGAAAAAGGTCGTGTATCTGTTAACAGCATAGCTCAAAAACAAAACGTTGACTAAATACCAAACTTGCTCGATACTTAAATTCAGCACTGTCCAAGGATGTGACACAAAGACATTCAAGAAAGTCCTCAAACCCCATTTTTCGGAAATTTTCTCAAAAATAGCTAACAATTTTGATTAAAATATAGTATATTAAAGATATTTACATAATAAAATGTATATCTTGAATTTTCTGGGAATAACTTCTAAAGATCTCTGGTAAACTGTAAGAGATAAACAAATGTAGATCTCAAAATACACAATTTATTTCATATACATTTTTTGTGCAGTTAACCATTTCTGAGATATTCCTTGTTATTGGTTTCAATTTTAAAACTTTTCTCAATTGGAAACCTGTCATTCCTGTTTCTTTCGTTTTACTCCTAAAAAGAGAACCACATTTCAATCACATTAACAATCAGCTTTTAAAAGACTTGACTGTTGCTTTAAGCTAGTGCATTACTTTACTTTATTTCTACTTACAAGTAAGTAATACAATCATTTCTACTAATGTTTATTTTGATTAGATAAAAGAATAATCTTTTTAAGAATATTTTGTTTGCATAACAGGTAGAGAAATACCAACACATGAGATATTTTTTTCTTTTACTCAGAAAAAAACACAATTTTCCTTTGCAATAGTTTTATTTTAATCCTTTTTGTATATTTTTATTATTTTTTTACAGAAATAATCAAGACAAAGAGTATACATAGACTGTTAAACTATGTGCTAGCGTGACTGGTAGGTATTGTATTACTTCTATGAAGAAGCAAGTGTAAACTTTTATTAGGTAGAGGGAAAATAAAAGTGGTTTACAAGTATTAAAATATTATACTATGTATTGCGCTGCTGGAATCTCTCTCTTACATAAGAGTGACATACAATGGGAACTTCATCATACATGCCATGGTAAACAAATATGCAGCCATGACTGTACTTTTTTTATATTATGCTATTTTTCCAGCTAACACTACTATACTGAGAGCCTTTTAAATGAAAGAGACAAATAAAACTTTTATTATTAAATATATGTGTACTTTATATGTATATGTAAACATACTTTCTCTTTATCTTTATGGGCAATGTCATTGGGATGATTTATGCTTGTGAATTATGATGTGTATAACAATGCAGGATATAAAGATAGTCTCTGTCAAAACACAGAACTTTGCAACTTTCTTCAGAATTAAAGCTGCAATACATTTCTATTTATATGTACACAAAAAAGTTTTTCTCCTCAATAGCATCCACAAAAATGTCCAGCAACTAGTTCACAAAACACCTAGGAAGTCCATCAATTTGCAATACTTTGTACAGAGATATACCATACAAATATTATCTTTCCTTAGTATTAACACAGTGCATTTATTATTTACATTGCACCAGTGAAAATAACTATCACTTAGGTAACATTAACAACAGAAGTGATAAAAACTGTGTATACTTTGCTCTAAATGCTAAAACGCTTTTGCGAAACTTAAGTTTTCACAGTATAAAGTTGTGTTGTACGATATTGCTTGACTTCCTCAAACCTATGCAGTAACAAAATGTCAATTCATTCATTATGATCCGTCAGTTCATGCTTTTCAAGAGCTTCACTTGTGTCCAATGTCTTGTCACACTTCATGCACTCATATGCAGCCTTCTGTGAATGTTTTTGTCTCATGTGAAGGGTTAGTTGGAAGTTCAGAAGGAAAGATTTAGAACAAATGGAACATGAAAATGGACGCACACCAAGATGCACTTTCTTGTGGCGCCAGAGTATGGCACGGCGAGAAAATGTGAGATGACATACATTACAGGAGAAAGGTCGCTCTCCTGTATGCACCCGTTCATGATCAATGAGATTGCGACGAAAGGTGAATGCTTTACTGCAGTATCTGCATGGATGTAGGCCTTCCTCATTCCCTTCTACAGGAGGTGGATCAGATAGTATAACAGGTTGTTTTTCTGGTTCTGAAAAATCTGAATGCTTTACTGCCTTGTTTGGAAGCATCTTACGCCTGTGTAGATGTTTGTGCTTGTCAAGCATTGAAGCAGAGCTGTACACCTTGAAGCAGATGTTGCATGGATATCTGCTGTTAGCCTCTCCATCAGTCTGTCTTGGGGATGGTTCTTCCTCAGACTTCATTTCTGGCAACTCATCAAGGTCAGTTTCCTCCATTGCTTCATCCTTTGTTTCCTTGGATTCAGATAACTCAATTGATGATGGTAATGGTGACGATTGTGGGAGAGGTGGTGGTGATGATGACTCTGGTGGTGATGGTGATGATGGTTCTGGTGGCAGTGGAGATGAAGATGGTGTTTCTTCAGCTTTTTCTGCTATTGCCAATGACTGCCGTTTAACTTGACGTGTGTGCCAACCCTTGTGGCGGACAAGTGCACGTTTGTTATTAAAATGTCGGTCACAAGAGGGACATGGAAATTTCTTCACCTTCTGTGCGCCAAGAGTTATTTGTGGCATTTTTGCTTGAGGATGTGATGGAAGTGCATCAGAAAGTGAATCTGGCGCTGAGGTTTCATCTAACATTTCTTCCTCTTCTGGTTGCTGCTCTTCCTGCACTGAAGTAGTCACAAAATCCCCTTTGTAGAACCTTTTGGGAGGGCAATTTTTCCGCTTATGCTTTGAGAGAGACCCACTGTTAGTGAAACTTCTATGGCAATAATTACAACTATATAGTCGTTTCTTTGTAGCTACGACTATTGGATGTGTTAAACTTCGTCTTGAATGCCAACCTTTATGCTTGCTGAGTGAAGACTGGTCAGGAAAGTTTCGTCTACACACTTCGCAATGAAATGGTCCTTTCGAAGCTGCATTTTTGTTGGTAGCTGCAGTTTTGTTGGGAGCTGCAACTCTCTGCACATGGATCATTTTGTGATTTTCCAATTCTTCTTCATCTCCGTAAACCTTATTGCATATATCACACACATAGCAACGGTCTACTTCTTCTACATCACTCATCATTTCATCAATAATGGAACCACCACTATCAATCTGACGTACTTCTGTATCCCCAAACCCTCCATGTTTGCGATGCTTATGTTTGTTTAATGATGAACTACTATTGTATGAATTCTTACATACCCCACAAGTATAGATTTTTAATGTGATGTGAGTCTTTTTGTGTTCATTCAGTTCACTGCGAGATGTGAATTTCTTCCCACAAAGCTTGCATCTGCAATTGATAATGGAAGAATGAAGTGTATGAAGCTTCTGATGCTGCTCCCAATTTCGCATTCCATTGAAAGTCTTCAAGCAAATGGGACATGAATAGCATTTGAATCGTGTATGAACACCTTTGTGATTATTTAGCGTCTTTGCATCAGGGAAAGAGCGGCAGCAGACGTTGCAAGTAAATTCTTGTCCTGCCTCTTCATAGGCAGGCGTCTGCTTTTGCTGTAGCTTGCTGGTGACTCCACCTGCATGTGTTCTTGAGTGCTTTGCCAACAAGTGCTTATAGGCAAAGAGTTTTGAGCAGGTGTTGCATTTATAAGCCTTACCTCCCATGTGTATTATCTTCACATGATTGTTTAAGAGATGTTTATTAGTAAATACCTTTTCACATATGTTGCAATGATAGTTACCAACTACTGAAAGGAATGAATTCATTTCGCCACCCTTTTGTTTAGTTGTATCTGGTACAGGATTTTGCTTCGGTGCTTGTTTTCTGACTGGTGGGTCTTTCTCGATTGCAATTGCCTCTTGCTGTTCAAGAGCGGGTACATCAAACATCTGACGAATGTCTCCATATGTAATCTCAATATTGTGAGTAAGTCTCATGTGCTTATGCAATGACGATGCATAACCCATTGAAACATCGCAAATGCTACATTTGAAGAGCTTCAACTTTGTATGACTTGTCATATGTCGTTTCAGAACAGAGCGAGTTTTCACCCATTTGTGGCAGATAGCACAATTGTAGCCACCACCACGTGCAGGAATTTCAGGATGCATGCTCATCAGCTTATTAGTAGCAGATAAGGTTTTGGCTGATGCTATGCTTTTGGCAAGTGGAAAGTTTTTGGCAAATGGCAAGCTTTTGGCAGGTGGTAAGCTTTTTGACTTTGGAATGATGGGTACGGGGGCATGCTGCCGAGTCTCGCCTCTCAATGTATGTATTCTTTTATGACTGATCAACGCACTGATGTTAGTAAAATTCTTCTGGCATATCTTGCAAGTATAACGCTTAAAACCATCAAAATTATGCCGTCGTAAGTGGTTGCTCAGTGCAATACCTCCGTCAAATGATTTGCCACAACGGTTGCAATTGAAATCGTTGTGTGTCCTCCGATGTGTTTGTAATTTATGCACACTATTAAAATTTCTGTTACATATATAACATGGAAATGTAGCTTTTTCATCACTGTTTGTACTATCCTCTGAGAAGGGCTTAAACATTTCCATTGACTCTTTTACTTGGGACTCCTGAGGCCGCAATTTTGGTGGAGATTTTGGTACTGCATTTGGGCCCTTACAGTTTTTACGATGCCTTGCATATTTCACACTATTGTCAAATACCTCCGGGCAGTATATACATGGATAAAGTTTCTTGCCACCAGCAGGGATCCTTCGGTGAAGTCTGACATGTCTATCCAAATTGCGCTTGCAGGAAAACTGCTTATTGCACTGTGTACACATAAAGTCATCTCTACTGTGTACTTTGAGATGACGCAAATAGTACGACCTAAATGGAAACGCCTTATTGCAGTGAACACAGAAGTATGCCTCTTTATCAGAATACACATCATCATCTGCATAAAAGTTTGGTGTGTTCCTTATTGAGAGAGTTCTATTTCTTGTTGATCTTCTTTCAATTCCATTTTCTTCTTTCTCAGTTTCATCTCTCGCATCTTCATATTCCTCTTCCAAGAGATCCTCCATGTTATCTGGTGACACAATCTCTGCAGTATCATTTCCATCCATTTCATCAGTAATAGATATATCATTGTCTTCACAATCAAAAGGTTCATTCTTGATCTGTCTTACTGGGTAGACTCTGTTAGAATCTGAGACATGATGCAATCTGTGACTATCTGAGGTGAAACTCAGTGGATCATCGATGATCACATGTGCAATTTCTCGTTGCTCTGGCCCACATTCTTCTATCTCCTCCTGCTTGATATCCATCAGCATCTGTAAATAAATTGAAATATTTAAAAACAAGCTTAACACAATGATTGCAAACAGCAATGTAATACACACAAATATTCAGTTAAACCAAATAATCCTACTCTACCCAGACTTTATGGCCTACAACAACAAAAATTCCATGAGATCAATAATCAGTAGTATCAATTCACCAACTTATAATTTGTCAAAATGGTTAAACAAAAAATTTAATTCATTCCCAAAATTCAATAGTCTTAGCATCAAAAACTCTCTGCAACTTATAACTACTCCCAATTTCAAACCAAATTTTACCGCCAAACTCAGGTTCAGCAATGGGCCACCCTCTTTCTCCATTACTTGCAGGTCTTTTTAGGAGTTCCTTAGAAACTAGTCACAAAAGAATTCCCATGGATCTTTAAAATCTGACAAAGTGGAAAATTCAGCTATCTATCAAAGCACCAATGCAATGGCCAACATCAGGCAATTTCTACCAATTGCAATCATCTGACTGGAGTGATAAGGTCGAAACATCCTATCGCAGCTGATGTTCATTTCTTGTTGTACCTGATGTTTGTTTGTTTAATCTGTCTTGGTTATTTGTATTTCTTATGTATTAGATGAGAGCAATAATCTCGCATAAAATAACATTTGTTTCCATTTCATGTATTATTAAAAGCTGAAATAAAATAATTTTTCCCTATTTCTATTGTTGCTATCGACATGCATACATTGGGTGCAAAGACAGTCAGCCATATCATAATTCAGGAGGCAGCGATGAAAGCAAGGAGGGGAAAACAAAACGTAAATATACATGGTCGAATGCGTAATCTACCATTTAAGAACTAATGCAAGCATTACAGTCATAATTGATAAAATCTCTTCCTATATACAATAATTCCTGAGTTTAATGGACCTTTCATTAAAGAGAAATCTGCCTTAAATGGAAATATTTCACAGCCTTGTAAATTTAAGGGTGACAAAACATGCTAAATTTCTTTATTAAATGGAAACTAATGTGAACAACGAAAATTAAAATGTACATTTTAATGGAAAAATTCCAGTTCCAGAATATAGCGCTTAGAACATTTTCAGGCAACGTGAAAATCTAGGGGGGGGGGGGATGAGCTAATGAATACTGAGAAAGCTTATCATAGTAGTCCTTCACTGCATAGTTGAGTTAACCACTGATGTTAAGAAAAGCACAGCTAATCATCTTTTTATTGTTGTTTGTGCCTTATACAATTTGCGCTATAATGACTTGTCAAACAGCACTTTAAGGTTCACCTCTAAACTTAGACAGGTGACGATTTAGTTTGGCAGCAGTCACCATGACTTTGAAAACAAAGGTTGTGCTTAGAGCTTAACACAAGAGTAAAAGTGATTTATGCTAGTGAACGCGATAAACTGAGTGTCAATCAGGTCTTGAAGGTGTTCAATGTAGACAAAACTCAAGTTTACGAAATTCTACAGAAGAAATTGAAAAAACTGAAAACTAGAATATCAATAAATAGTTTGGGAGTGGTTTGTTAGTGTCAGGGCAAAAAAATCACCACATATCAGGACATATGTTACAGGATATGCTAAAAAGATAGCCGAAAAACTGGGCAATACTGATTTCAAGTCAAATAACTAATGGCTGGAGTGTTTCCGCAAAAGACACTAGATACTTTGACTACTGGAAAAAATAAATGATTTGTTCTACAGCTATTTTACGTTCATTAAAAGTTTTGTTGTGTACTATGAATAGCAGAAATACATAAATACGTTATGCATGTTTTTTATGCCAACATGTCTATCATGATCATGATTTAATTTTCTTACTTCTTTGTTAAATGGAAACGCTTGAGAGTCCTGTTCAATTCCAATGAGGACAGGTTTTACTGTATTATACATTATTAGTAGTCTATTTCACTGAACTGTCTTATGAAATACAACTTGTATTTTCATCTCTTAGGACAATTCACTACTGTCGCTTTGGTTGTGAATTATCAACTCATATTACTTATGATATTTTTACAATAGTTCCAAAGAAGCATATGCAGGATGTATTAAAGATGTTAAATTTGCAAGACAAAACCATAACACTGGCAATTGAAAAGGATGAACAACTTCCATTTCTGAATCTAAAAATCATAAAAAATTGTACACAAAATCACCTTGGAATCTATAGAAAACTAGCACAAACAGACAATTACATAAAATCGAATGGCTACAACCCAAGACCTCATAAACAAGCAAGGCTTGTGAGCATACCACTCTTAGAACATAAATATGAAACTGAATTTAAAAAAAAAAAAAAAAAAAATGTTGAAATTGCTGAAATAAATGGCTTCCAAAAGTAGTTTGTAGAGAAAAAAAAAAAAAAAAATAAATAAATAAATAAATAAATACAGCACAAAAGGATAAGTTAAAGGAAACCATGCTCAACACAAAAAGAAGAAACGGTGTTTCAAAAAATTTACATATCATCCACATACATTTATTAAATTTAAAAAGGTTTTTAAAGAATACAGCATACAATTGGCACCAGTTAACAAATACACCATAAAAAATTTACTTGGATCCACTACTAAACACAGCAGCCTGCAAATAAAAAAATCCGAAATTTACCAAATAGAATGCAAGTTACAACAAAGTTTACATTAGGAAAACCAAGAATAACATGGAAACAAGAAGTATGGAACACTTTAGATGCATAACACACAAACATCTAAGAAATCAGCAATTGCTACCCACAACATAAACCCAGAACCAAAGCTATTGAAACAGGTAACCGGAAAGCAGGATTTGGCAACTTGGAAACAGATTTTTATATGGAAAAACTAAAATAGAATTATCAACTTCAATATCCCCCACAGTGACTCATTGTACAAGTTCATAGAGTCACCACCAACGATCAGTCTATGTCTGGCTGACAATGTAGGAAATTAGCTCCTGAAACATGTTATGGTAAATTTAAATGTGAGTGTTTAATTGACTCAAGTTTACTTTTAATTTTATAGAATAATTTTGCAACCTTCAGTAATTTCATAAAACTTGACAGGCTGACAGATATAATAATTGAGTAAAATAGGATGAACTTATTGATAAACCAATTTAATTTTGTCTGTCTTACCGAGGAATTCTGTATTTATAACATAGAAGGATATTAATTTATTTTACCTTTAAGTCTTTAATGTATTAATAAAAGCCATACATTTACACAATAAAATAATAATAAATACTACAAATTCACCCTTAATGGTAAGAAAAATATAAAACTAGCAGAACCCGCAGATCAGCTGATTTATGTCATTACATACTGAATTTTCTTTGTTGTCAATTCCTCATACTGTCTGCTTCGTTCACCTTGCATATTATGTGATGACAATAAAACCATTTTCTGTCGGGTTTTAAAGCTAGTTCTCAACAACCTGAGAATGGAAACTAGAACCAAAAAACAACTAAATTACAACATTTGGATTCACAACTGAGATCAATAAAGGGAATGCACATGGATAACCCATGTTGACAGCAAAGTATGTGAAATTTTCACATTGGAATTTGATTTGCTTGCAACTCACCGCCAATGTCAAAATGTGATAGAATCAACATTTTCTAAATACAGATATATTACTATTTTTGATTTCCCTAGTGTCTTACTAAGCATCATTCATTTATTAATTAGTGTAACTTAAGACTGAGTTGACACATCACTTTGAGCTTCACGAACATTAAAATTATTGGAACTAGCAGCTAGCTACTTGTTGAACATAGACCTTGTTGATGCATTGTTTTTATTTTCTCAAGCACATACATGCAATGTATGTAGTACACAGAGAAAGTATGGTATTCTACCAAAAAATGTGATATCGAGATTTTAACAGAAATTCAGGTTTTGAGACTCCCTGAATACAAAAGATGTAATTTTAGGAAAGATTCTGTGCATGTGTCTTGTTTGTGTTTAGCCTAACTCACAAACAAAAAGTCTGTTAAATACCAAACTTGGTATTTATGTTAAGTAACTTCCAAGGATGCAACACAAGAGCGAAAATAGCTCAACGATTTTGATTAAAATACTGACAGTATAGCTTGAATTATCTGGGAATAACCTTAAAAGAAGGGATGACTTGTGTAAAACTGGTAAACCTAAATCTACCCCCCCTCCAAAAAAATAAATGTAGGAAAAACTATGTATTTGTATGTGCACAACATAACTCAAACAATGTTAGTTTAAGACTTGTGTGGTAAATTCAGCATCTTAACAGTATGTTATTCTTTTCGTTTATTTTATTATGTTTTATGAGGGGATTTTAATTTAGTACCCAGGAGAAACAACAATTTTTAAACAAAACCCCCACCCAAATTACCCTTTACATATAAATTCACATCTTCCAAGATTGTGACAAGAAAATACTCCCAAGCCCAAACTACCATTTCTGTGGAAAAATGACCTTTAATGATTAAATAAATAAATAATAAATAAAAAAAAACAAAGGCAAATAAATAAACAAAAACAAAACAAACAAAAAAAAAAAAAAAAAAAAAAAAAAAAACTATATATATATTTTCATGGCAAAATGCATATCTTGAATTTTTGGGAAATATTATGCTAAGTGATCTTCATTCTATAGAACTTTTGTGTAATAGGTAAGTTGTAAGAGATATTCAAAATCTTTTAACAAAAACTGTGATATCAGTCAAATAACATTTTTTGTGGTGTTGCCATTCCTGAGATATTTCTTATCAGTTGGAATTTTAAAACATTTATACTTTTGTCAGCTGGAAAGTCACTTCATTTCCCCCTCTCCCCTTTTTCCTTTCTCTTTGAGCATGTAAAGGGCAAGGTTTTGACATCACATAAATGCTCTTTAAGTCTTGACTCACTTTATATGCATTGTATTCTAAAATAAAGTGTGTAAATTCAAAGTATCTGAATTAACAAGGAATAGAATAATTAACTTTTGTAAGAATTGTATAGAGAAGCTAACAGATAAAGTCCTGTAAATCAACATACCAGATTTTTATGGGGAATCAGATAAGACAACTTTGAAATTCAATATAGCCAACAAGAGAATGAGAATACAAAGGTGTGAAGACAGATAAAACTGCGCTTGAGTTTTTAGGAAACAAAAGTTTTACTTTAGTGGTTCCTGGCTGGATTCATAGGTGATCCTGTAGGAACAAATAGCAACTTCCAATGGATCATCGATTTTCATGTTCACAAATTGGGGCTTGTAATGGTTTGAATACAAAATCCTTGGTCCTGAACAATATTTGGTCTACCTCAGAGGAGTAGATTTAAGGCAAATGAAGTGGAGTTTATTTATGGATGCTCTTTACTTGCTGTGGTTCTAAGCATCGATTCTATGTTAGCCTTGAAAGACATCTTAATTTTCCTCAGAGGCCTTCATTATCAGCCCTAAGGATCCTTTGCATGCTGTAAATCTATGACACAAACCATGAGCTGTACTTCCCTTCTAAAGGAAGCCATGTTAAGGATTTTACACCCCCCCCAAAAATCCATTGCCCTTTGCTGGGTTTGAACCTGTGACCATGGGTACCACAGGTAACCACTAACCATAGAGAACGACATTAAAAGCAAAATGGATGACTATGGAGTGATGGGAGTAGCTGCTGCACAAATGATTTCCTAAATGAGATGGCAGAGGATAGCATATCTACCAAGGTTAGTCATAATTGGAAGGCAAGACAAACTTAACTTAAAAAATTTGATGTGTTCCATTCACATGACTTTCTCTACAACAAATTATTGTTAAAAGGCTTATTCTTCTATTTACTTTATGCTAATTGAGAAAAACTTAGCAGAACTAGTCTTATTACGTGCTTCCTTGTAAGTAGAAGTGAAATAAGGCAGTACCATAGGTTAAAGTGATACTCAAAAGCTGGTTGCTATGTGACTGAAATTCCTTTGTATGGACAGGAGTTGAAAAATTCCTGTATGGGAAAAGCTAAGTTTTTAAAAGGAATATTTCAAAAAACGACCAACTCCACGAAAAAAAATATATATAACAAATTGTGTGTTTTAGCATGCTCCATATTTTTTGTGTGATAAGTTTTTGTCCATCTCTTATGGTTTGCAGTTATGAAAAATTCTGTAAAATTCATCCAGAATATAGTAGTCTTCAGAGGTTATGCCCAGAAAATTCAGCATATACATTTTATTTGTCGTGTAAATATCTTTAATATATGATGTTTTAATGAAAACCGTTAGAGCCATTTTTGAGAAAATCAAAATTTTTGAAAAAGGTTCCATGTAAAGATAAACTTGGAAGATAAAACTTAAATCCCAAGTTTGGTGTTTAACAGTCTTTTCGTTTTTGAGCTATACTGTCCCCCCCCCCCCCACACACACACACACATATTTTTCTAATAATGCTTTTTTTTAATACAGAGAGTTTCAAAACATGTATTTCTGGTGAAATCTTGGTATGGAATTTTTAGGTGCAATACACTTTCTCTAAACACTATAGTACGCGAAGAAAAAGTAAAAATATTATGCAATTAACTAAAAATGTTTACAATGGTTTGATCTACTACTAGTATTTATCCATGCACACATTTCTCTTTAGCTCAGACATACTATAAAATCATTTATTCCAAATATGACAAAAGTTTTCTTCAAATGTTCACAAAAATCATATTATTACTGACATCTCTTCAAATGGATGGTAATCTTCTCCCACGTGTTGAGCTCTTCTGCCATTGTACTTTATTCAAAAAGAGGGATGTGTTCAATGTCATCTTGGTTGTCCCAAAAGTAAGCCAATACTGCTAATTTTTCGATTTGCCTATTTTTAATATTTCTAATATGTTTTATGTTTCTTTCTGTTCTGCCAATGTATACTTTGATACATTAATTTCAATTAATCCTATAGAGGCCTGTTGTTTTCTTTTCCATCCATAGAATTTTCTATTTTGCAGGATGAAATTGGATTCATCACACTGAACTTGATGTAAGGTGCCATAATTATATTAAGATTTCTAAATATTTTCTGATATGTTATAGTTGCCTACAGGTAGTAAATGAATCTTAGTTCTTACTACCCTTACTTTGTTTGGGAGTGGATTTTTGTAATTTTATTCTGTAGCTTAATTCTCGAGATTTTTTTGTACAGTTTATGGGAGAAAAAATACACGAAACATGAAACACACAGCTCAAAATCTTGACCACATTTTGGAAAGAACCTGCTAATGAAGTTCATCAATCCCACACCAGAGGGAAGGCAGTTGAACATCAAGGATCCTCATGTTAAAGCTGATAGTCAAAATGCAAGAGTAAGTAAAAGTTTTGTGAAGCACATGTGCATATATCTGACATTAAAATATTAAAATTAAAAGTCTCATATTGTTAACATGTTGGCAGCCTCCTGTATTAGGCATGTTGGTAATCATGATATATTTAGAGCATTTGCAGGTTAGCAGACTTGTTACAATTTTTAGGTCTCTTAAGTTGGTCCACTACATATTTAATGGAGAGTGGGGATACCACTCCCTTTTTGGTAAGCAACCTTGGAAGAACTAAGTTGTATTTACCTCTTTCTCTTTCAGCATGCAACCTTAGAAAATCTAAGAAATGTAAGTGAATAGTGATGGTTGATAACATGCTGCCTCTTTCCAAAACCACAATGGACAAAGTAAAAAATGTAAGGTATTTGTTTTTGGAAGTTATATAAAATCTTAGTATGTTACAGTATTTCCTTATGCCTAAATTAAGGATTCCCTTTTGATACCAGTACCAACTCCTTTGCTGCTAAGCAAGCAGCATCCCTCATGTTTGCCCAGAAAACTATGGTTAAGGAATATTTCCACAGGTGTTGTGACAATATGCCTGACAAATTAGAAGACAGCATTCAGATGTGATTTTCCAATATTTTGGTTAATATCTGTCAAGTATCCAATGCATTGAACAAGTGCCCAATTTATAAAGATACAGAGGTGCACTATTTTGAACACCTTTTATAAGAAAAGGTAGCCCGCCTGGGTAGTGTGGTGCTAGCATGTCTGCTCCACATTCCAAAGGACATGAGTTCAAATATCACTTAGGGTGAGTTGCCCAGAAAAGGTTTTTTTCCCGGGGTTTTCCCTTAGAAGAGAAGACGAGAGAATGTCGAGTAACTTTAAGCTATTATTTGAGCATCATTTCACCAGGTTAAAGGACATTAAGAAGAAGAAAAAAAAAAAAAAAAAAAGTAACCATAACATATTCATAATGTGTTTGGTGGGTCTAACACCATCTGTTGATATGTAATGTTTTGGAAGCATGTTGATCTTTAGGATCACAGCCTAAAAAGACTTTTAGTGTATTTCCTGTTTTCCAGTCTAGAATTCAATATCTATATTCTTGGTTAGCTGTATTATTTGTTACACTTGATTCAGACCTGTCTAGTTTTGCGGTGGCACCAAGAATCTGGTATCTATCTGTTCTGTATCTTTGTTTTCTAGCCTCTTAACATAAAACCAGAGTATACTCGTTTTTACAAATTTGACAGCATAATAAAATGTAGAGTATACTCAGGCTTATCATTTATGACCGGCATACATTTTAAAAGGTCTAAGTTACTCGTTCTATCTCATGTTTTGGCACTTATTTGATATTTACATAGAAATCACTGTGGTCTGTTGCTTTGAAAAGACCTTTGCTAACCTGCTGTCCAAAAGAACCAATATGTATGGCACTGTGCATCCAACAAGGAAAGAAATGCTACCTTCTTTCCGGACAAAGAAGCTAAACAAAGGGGAGGTTGCAGCATTTCAGCGAGGTAAATTAACTGCACTGAAATGGAAAGATAAGAAACGTCTGTATGCTGTCCACTATCCACAATGCCGAAATGCAGGCACGGAAAATATAAAACAAAGAAATTGTCAAACCAGCGGCTGTGTTTGCTTATGACACAGTGGGAGGTGTGGGTCAAGTAGACCAGCACATCGCAAATAATCTATTGCCATGTAAGAGGGGAAAGAAGTACTACAAGAAGATATTTTTTCATCTTTTGGAATTGACAGAATGGAATGCCTTTATCCTGTATAAAAAACACAGAGCAAAGCACAGTGACCTTGACTTTTGCATGGCAACTCACTGAAAAAACATCAGAGGGAGCAATTGTCACCAAAAACAGTGGGTTGTCCATCAGCAAAGGCAACCCCAACTCAACTTGTTGCACATCAGCGATTCCTCCAACCGAGAAGGAGCAGAATCCAACACGAATGTGTAGGATGTGCAGTAGTGTGCGTGATGCCAAAGGAAAGAAGGCACGGAGGGAATCTAGAAACATGTGTAAAGATTGTGGATTAGCTTTATATTGATCCTTGCTTCAGGGTATTCCACACAACCACAAACACATAAATAATGACTCTAAATGTGTTGCTGTTTATTTTTTAGTGCTTCAATGTCCAGAATTCACTTTTGCTAATGTAATTTCAAGAAGAAAAAGGGGATAAGCATATCACGAGTGTACTCGTGATTTTAAACTAGGGGATATTCAGCGATGAAAATTTCCATAGGCAAAAAAAGAACGATCATATTGCATACGAATACATAGGTTAAGAGGTCAGTATAATATGCTTTAATATTTTGTTTGCTTATAGGCATAGGCAACAAATGAGTTTCACTTGATATTGCACCATAATATATTTTCAGATTTTTTTTTTTATTTTCTCTAGCACTTATGTACAATGTACATGCTAGGTAGAGAAGGTATTGTATTCCATCCAAAAATTTGACAAGAAGATTTCCCAGATATGGAGGGCCCTGTATTGAGGTCCCTGAGAGAGAGAGAGAGAGAGAGAGAGAGAGAGAGAGAGAGAGAGAGAGAGAGAGAGAGAAAAAACTTTTAAAAAAGATGTGTAGTATGGATACAATAACTCTAAATCAGAAAGTCGCTTAAACACCAAAATTGAAATTTTAAGTTCACTATCATCCAAGGATGCAACACCAAACTTTTCAGGAAAATCCCCCCACCCCAAACTATCCTTTACACGGATTGTCTTTAAAAGTTAATTTTCTAAAACATGACTAATGATTTTTATTGAAATGCTATATATTAAAGGTATTTACAGAGCAAATAAAAGGTATATTCTAAATATCTTGGGAATAGTCTGAAGTCCTCTTCATTTTGCATGACTTTTGCAGACTGGTAAACTGTACTGAGATAGACAAAAACTTATTACATATAAACATGCAAATTTCGTTAAAACACACAATTTATCTCATATACAGTTTCTTGTATACCAACCATTACAGAGGTTATTTGTTATTCATTTCAATTTCAAAATCCTTAAACTTTTCTCAAATGGGAAGCCCTCATCCATTTCAACTCTCTTGTTTTACTCCTGGCAATGGAAATAGAATGGAACTTCAAAGACAATCGGAGTGACAGCTTTTAAAAGATTTGACTCTCACTTTAGCCTAGTGGATTCTCCTATTTTCCTTCTACTTATAAGGAACTAAGTAATAATACCATTTCTAGGAATGTTTATCTTGCTTAGCTTAGAGTATATAAAAGAATACTTTTTTTGTGAGAACAGAACAAATACAGAACAGTTTACAGGACAGATAGAGAAAGTCATCTGCATGGAAGCCATCAGATGTTTTGAATTTACTGTGTCCAATATTAAAGCTCTTTTCAGTGATGTTTTATTTAGCATAATGAGTAAGTTACTTAATTTTTCACTATGCTTGTCTATTATTTGCCAGTAAAGTTTATATCTGGGTATTGTTTTCCATTTCTTTTGGGTTTCTTTTTGGACATAAGGTTTTATGGTATTTTTGGCTTCTGAGGTGCTTATTCCTCAGACATGTTCTGGACCTAAGGAAGGGTATGGTGTGCCTTTCTTTGCCAGGACATCAGCTTCTTCATTTCCAGCGATACCTGCGTATGCAGGTCTGTGTTTAATATAAATTCATAAAATTTCTATACTAATTTAGATTGGAAGTAATCGGAGCTGAGAACTTTGTCAGAGTTTATAAGGAATATTTCCCTACAATTCCCTTTTCCTAGCATCTAAAAACTTATGGCTATATTGAATACAGGGGGTTTTAAAATGAAACAACCAAGATATAGACATTGTTGTTCAGATCCTATGTGACATGAAGATAGTTTTCAATGCCATTAAGGTACATCAGCAAAATGCCTCAAGGACAGCATGAATTAGGGAGTTACCCAGGAACAAAACTGCATATCTGCACCATGCTATCAAAGGTAATTCAGATAGGTTGAGAAGCACAGAGTAGCATGCTGTAAAAGTTTTCTTAAACATACCAACATTATGCGCAGTGGTTAGCTAACTTCCTGGTCTTCAAAACCCTACTAAACAACCTATACTTTTAGCTTTATGTTTATTCTTCTAACATAGTTTCATCATAAAGACAGTGAATGAAAGGAAATTAATGTGAAAATAAATTGCAATACATACACAACAGTACCTTTTAGAGGCAAGAGGCTTGTTTTGCTGTCTTTAACTCATAATACTAAATGAAACATTTGAACTTTTTACAGCAAGTTCTTGTTGATATTTAAGTTCAAATCCTGGCTTTAGGATTAAATTTTTAATCTGACTCTACTTGTCCAAGTTGAGAATTTACTATTAGGATAATTAAAAAATGGTAAGTTTAATAAGCAGAACACGTTCTTGATTAAGGCAAAATGTGGGTTTCCCATTCAAGAACAATCTTATAACTGTCAGAGTTACAAGTAGTTTTGACTATGTAACTGCCCTTTGCTCCTTTACCTAAATTTAAAACAGATTTGCTGATAATGGACAGGAAGAAATTCATTTGTTTTCAGTTAATATGCTTGCCAAAAACACCCTCTGAGGTGTTTGAGGGCATCATGCACTAGTAACACTTTGTGCACTGCCTAATCTCTTAATTATGCAATTTTAGATGTATAAAAACATACCTAAAAGTTTTGAAGTGGACATCAAAGTTTGGACTAGTTTAAATATAGGGTACAAGGTTGTTATATTGGCTTGGGTCATTTTAAAACAGTCTGTATAAATACCACTGTTTACCGGCAGTACACAGTTTAAAAATAAACACCAAGAGCATATAACTGAACTATCAAATGATGGCACCAATCTGTGTATGATTACGAGTCAGTAGGTATTAAATTATATGGAGAGAGATGGTTCCGAGAAGGTTTCCTGAAGTCAGTAAGAGAATAGCGAATTATCTGAAAATGAAACAGCATTTTATTTATGGATGCTCTTTAACTACTGTGGTTCTCAGCGTCCCATTCTATACTGGGTGTGACAAACTGCTTAATTTTGCTCAGAGGCCTCTTTCATCATGCTTGAGGTTCTTTTATGTATGGCTTTACTTCCCTTCCGAAGGAAACCATTCTAAGGATTTTGCATCCGAAAAAAACCATCGTCTGCTGGATTTCCCTGAAAGAAAAAAATGACTGTCTACAAGGTTATATTAGTGGTACAACTGGAAAAATTAAATTAAATGGAGTTTTATTTATGGTCACTCTTTTAACTGTTGTGGTTCTCATGTTCCATTCTATACTGGGCATGAAAGATCACTTAATTTTGCTCTAAGGCCTCTTATCAGTCTTGAGGTTCTTTTTTGTGCCATAAATCTATGACACAGAAACAACGGCTTTACTTCCCTTCCAAAGGAAGCGATTCTAAGGATTATTATGCCTGAAAAAATCCATCGTCCTCTGCCAGGTTTGAACCTGTGACCTGGGATATATGAAGTTAGCATGGTAACCATTACACCATGGAGGACAACATATAACTGGAAGCAAAGGAACAAAGGCTACCTCTGAGTATGGATAGGTTTGTTTAACTTGCCCATTTATTAGTCTCCAAATGATTTAACTGGATAAAGGACTCCAAAATAGAAGAGGTTAATGAGGCTAATTACGTAAAAATTTTATTCAGTGTCCTCTAAAATAATAATCTCACTTCATTATGTGCTACATATTTTACTTTCTCTATACATACTATATATATGAGAGAAGGTATTGTACTCCACCCAAAAATTTAATAAATGTTAAGTATGACATTTAGTATTTAACTTTAGTATCTTCCAAGGATGTGATGTGAAGATTTCCAAGAAATATCACCCTATCCCAAACTACCTTTAAAATGGAACATTTTTTGAAAATTTTTTTCTTCTCAAAATTGGCTCTAGTGATTTTGATTAATATACTGTAAATTAAAGACATTTACATGTAAAATTTACATCAAATCTTTTTTGGAAATAGCCCCTGAAGATCTCTTCATTTTGGATAAATTTTGCATAATTATTATACCGTAAAAGGTAGACAAAAACTTACTACACAACAAATGCAGATCTTGTTAAAACACACAATTTATGTCATACATTACTTTTGTATGTTTAACCGTTTTAAAGATATTCCTTGTTATTGGTTTCAATTTTATGCTACTTAAACTTTACTCAAACATGAGGTCATGTTTTGTTTCATCTCTCTTTTGTGTTATTCTGGCCATGCAAAGCAGTCTGAATTTCAATTGTTACACATAGCGACCAGCTTTTTAAAAATTTTGACTATACTTTAGCATAGTGTATTCTCTTTTCACTTCTACTCAGAAGGAACTAATAACCATTTCTGCTAATGTTTATCTCGATTACCACGTTGTAGACAAGGAATAATTTTTTATAACAATAGTTTGAAGATAAATTCATGTGAATGGAACACATTACATTTTTATTTCCTATAGTAAGTAAGCTGGCATTTTTGGGTCAAGTAGTAATTACCATGAGCAGCAACTGAGGACTTTGGAGCTAAACAAGCACTTTAATAAACCTACATTCCTATTTCTTTGTAAAGCAAAATCATCCTAGTGCAATTGCAAACTAGCCTCCACAGATGTGCCATCAGATTATTAATCTAAGAGTAAAGATAAAAAATGAAAACACTTACGTTATTGTCTACAGAATTCTCACTCAACTCTTGTGAGCTATGCATATCCATTTCCATATATACTTCATCCGGGGGCTCCTCTTTAACTTGCACAAGCTGAGATGACTCTGATTCATGTATCGCTTCATGCTCAGTTTCATCAATTGAAGATTGTTCAAGCGGTGGTTCTATTTCTGCAACTGAGACATCTTCAGGTAATTGCTCGGATGGCTGTTCCTCTCCAGCGTTCTGCAAAAGAAAGATGAGTTACATTAAATTATTTTCACTTTATGGCATGCCTCAAAATACAACATTCCATCTTGCACAAATGGAAGAAATTCAGTCTCTAATTTCCTATGGTTAAAATGCTAATCCCGCCATGAATATTTCAAATAGGGATACTTGAAACTCTTTAGGTATAGCATTCTACAGAAAAATAAAACAAGCTTTGAACTTATTTTGAAAGCATTTGTATTCTCTAGGATCGTTAAATTATAAGATAACTCCTCTTGGGGCATCTCTCCACTGCACGAGAGAACCAATATCGCAGGAAAGTGGTACCGGCAGAGGTGTACCAATATCCTTACCTTAAAAGATGGTATTGAGCTAAATAGGATATCGCTGTCTCTAATGCACATATGTTGCTATTAGCTTTTCTACCCTGCCATCAAATTGCTAATAACATGAAGCAAATTTCAGTTGTTATAATTTTCAGCTTTGAAGACATCATTCTTTGCAAAATTCTTTTATTCTATCAGATTACATCATTTTCATAGACTTCCTTTGGACCAAATTTCTAAAGAAAAACGTTTTTCAGTTTAAGTCCAATATTTGATGCTTCTATGCTTTCCACGCAGTAACACAACAATATTTATAGGCTTTTTCTTAGCTAGCTTAAACTAGAAGGCAGATGCATGCCTAATTTGAATTCTCTATCTTTGACAAAATAAGCATTATGATTTCTTAAATAAAAGATTTATGGAAAATTCTATACCTATGTAGAATAATAAGGCAACGAGAAACTTCTTTATTACTGGGTTTACGATGGGAACTACGCAAGAGCAAATGTTGCCAAGGGTTGGAGAAAGTTATTAAAACAAGCCTGAATCCTGTAGCTTCTAGCATGCATTGTGTATAACAAATAATCATCTATCCATTCAGCATGCCATACAGCAAGCAAATAGCGTGTCATGGTAAAAAGTTTGTTAAAAAGTGCTTACAGCATGTGGAACTCTGTGAAGTGGTAATGCACATTATTTATTTTTATTTTATGTAAATATATGGTTATGTAAGGAGAAGCTTGGAAGAGAGATGTGAACTAATGAATGTGTTAGATTATTGAAGCAAAATGAGCGTTAGTAAGGGAATAAACGAAACAGGTGTTCAGAAACAGTAGTGCTGCCATGTTCAATGCAGCACCCAAAATGTGATTTCCTGGCATCCTTCAGGAGTCAAATTTTTATTCTGAAAATTTCTAATTTTAAATAAAACTTCAGGACAAAATTACTTCCTTCTGATCTTCCTAAATATACACCCATGATCATGAAACTTTCTTTTGTACACTCAAAGCTATACTCATTATTTCCCTCAATGAATTGTATAACCTCAATTGTTGGGAATTGGAGACAAAGTCAGCTTAATCCCAATAAAGCTTTATCACAAACATAAGTTCACTCCATTAAACAAAGTTTGTAATGATAGAGAGTGAAGAAGTCAGGTTTTTAAACATTCAGTATAACCTGAGATTTGGATGTAAGTTTTTTATGTGTCTTGAGTTGAATGGATGTTTTTAATACAGTGTTACTATAAATGATCTTTGCAATTACAAACTTGAATAACTATCATAGGACACTCAGAAGTGGAGCGTGTGAGAGAGTTTTACACAAAGTACACAGAAATTCATTAAAATGTTTCATCCATATCGTCTGCAATTGCTTTTTCCAAAGCCCATATCCTCACAATGTGTTTGTGTATTTTATCTGACAGATGGAAATTGCCTTACTCACTAAATACCAATCAATGATTCGCTGAAACCTCCAGTTTCCATTCTAAGTTGTATCTCCTCACAGAAAGACTGTCGTTTGGTTCCAGGACCTGCAGCAATTGTAGACGGTATGGATGGAACTTCAAATGTTTCCGTAAAATCTTCCACACAATTTGTTGGGGGATGTTTAATTCTCTTCTCTCCACATTTGCCTCACTTACTGACATGACCAGTAGACTTCCACTTACAGATGTATCTTATGGTTTTGAAGTCAGCGTACCATTTATGGATACTGAGCCCACTGGGTGGATCAACACTACTTTTCTTCTAAAATTACATTGTATAGCGAGTGACAATAGACTGGGATATGCTACATTTAGTACATAAAATACCCTCTTGTCTTCGTTTGCAGCATTTTTCTGTTATACTGTCTCCTAGCAACAAAATTAATAACTATGCAACAGGTATTTTATCCAAAGGTTCAATAAACATAGTAAAAAATATTTGAGTTTCTCTTTCCATTAATACCAATATCATGTTTCTAAGTGTCTCCTAATGTTGGTTATTCAAGTTTGTAATCGGAAAGTTATTTATAGTAACGCTGTATAATATGGCTAAGACACAAAAAAACTTAGTTATAAAGGTGCTTAGAAGGAGCAATATTATTTCGTGGAATTCAAAGGAAAACCTGTGTGTTTATTATGCAACAGTAGTAGTGTTCCTCTTCCCAAGAAATATAATGTAGAACGTCATTTTTCGACAAATCACACAAATTTAAGTAGTGAATTTCCTGTTAATTCTGAATTACAAAACACAAAGTTACAGACAAACATTACAGCAGACAATGACCCTTTATAATAAGTCTTATGTTTTAGCAAAAAGAAAAAAACTTTCAGTGACAGGGAAAAAGTTAAAGAAGCAATGAACAATGTCACAGATTCTCTATTTGATGGTCACAAAAATAAATCTGCACTTATGTCTTCTATAAAAAAACCAATTGTCCAACATAACTGTTGCTAGATGTGTTGAATAGATTTCTAAGAATTTAGAATCTTAATTATATTGTGACCTACAATCGTGTGAATATTTTTCACTTAGCTTGATGAAAGCACTGGTATTTCTGATATTGGACAGTTTTGTTTCTTTATTAGAATGGTCTTTCATAACTTTATGGTCAAAGAAGAATTTGTAAAAGTGCTGCTACTTCATGAATGTACCAGGGTAGACAACATATTTAATGCATTCCTAAAATTTGTTGGAAGTAGTAACATTCCACTCTCTAAACTTGTTGCTATAACAGATGGGGTGCCTTCAATGACTGAAAAGAATAATGGGGCTCCAGCTCTTTGTGCTAAAGGTGATTAATTTCTAAATTGTCTTGATCACTGTATTATCCACCAGGAAGCTTTATAGGCACAGGTTTTGAAGTTTGACCATGTAATGAAAATTGTAACTTGTGTAGTAAATCACATCAAGTCATCATCTACATGTCACTGATTGTTCAGAAATCTTTTGAATATAACGTTCTGAGCATGGTGACATAATTCATGCACACATAAGGTGACTTATTAGGGGGAAAACTCTGGAATGATTTTGCAGTCTTTTGGATGAGATAAGACATTTTCTGAAATCATTGCCCGGATGATATTGTCAAGAACTAGATGAGATAACATGGCTTCTAGAATTAAGTTTCTTGACCTCAAAATTAAATGAGCAAAACCTCAAATTGCAAGAGAAAAATCACATTTCAGCCATGACAAGTTCTGTAAATGCATTTCGGAGGAAACTGAACTTATGAATTGCACATTTAAAAGAAATTCCCTATCACACTTTTCAACTTTGAAATCAGTTACGGAAACCATAAATATAGGCAAATGTGATGTTCTATCTTTTGCCCAGCATCTTGAAATTCTAGTCACAGAACTTAGTAACAGGTTTAGCCAGTTTTCAAGCATTTGAGCCAGTGATTATGTTTATCAATAACCCATTCGTTTCAGTTGACATTATTGAACTTGGAGGTAGAAAATGCAAGATATTTGGAAATTGTAAGCTTGAATTAGAAATGAAAATTTTAAACCTTCAAGAAGATATATCTTTGAAATCATGTTTATCAAGTTCAAGTAATTTCTGGACTCTGGTTGACAGGAATATACTACTGTGTCAAGAAAGTTCTGGGAATTTGACAATAAAACACAAAAAATAAATTCATCCAATTTTATGGCCTTCAAAGTAGGCCCCTTCTGAAATTATTCATTTATGCCAATGAATAATCCAATCATCAAAACATTTTTGAAGGCACTTTTAGGAATTGATGTCAATTGTCGCAGCGAATTTTCCTTTATGTCTTCTATCGACTGAAAACGGATGCCTCAAAGTGGTAACTTAAGTTTTGGAAAGAGAAAGAAATCAGCACGAACCAGATCAGATGAATACAGTGGTTGTTCGATGAAATTTGTTGAGTTTTTGGCCAGAAATTCGTTCACAATAATAGCCTTGTGAGCTGGTGCGTTATTGTGGTGCAGAATCCATAAATTGTCGTTCCACAAATCTGGCCTTTTCGCCGTATTTGCTCTCTCAAAGGCTGCATAACGCTCTGATAATAGTCTTTATTTACCACCTGACTTTCTGGCAATAGCTCTAGAGTGCACGCAACGCGATAATCGAAAAAAAAAAAAAAAAAAAAAAAAAGTCAACATGACCAGTTTTGATCGAGTTTAACGTGCCATTATAGGTTTCGGTTCAGTTGGAAGGCGCCATTCGGAAGTTTGTTGACTGGTTTGAGTGTCAAACTCGTAAACCCACGTCTCATCAACAGTTACAATGCGTTTCATGAGTATGTGGTCAGAACTGGCTCGTTCTAGCATGTCTTTAGCAATCGTTACGCGATAGAGTTTTTGTGGAAAATTTAAGTTTTTCGGAACTAACCGAGCTGCAACGCGTGTCATGCCAAAACAATTGTTTAAAATGGTACGAATCGATTCGTGAGACACAAAGTTCAGCGGCAATCTCTCTCAGACCTAAATGACGATTTTCAGACTCCATTTTCTTCACTTTAGCGATGTTCAGTTCAGTTGAAACCGTTGATGGCCGACCAGAGCAAGGCAAATCTTCCACATCTCGACCACTTTTGAATGCACTGTACCACTCATAAGCACGTGTTTTTGATAAAGTCGATTCACCGTAAGCCCTCTGCAACATTTTCAGCGATTCGGCACACGAAATACCATTTGCAATGCAAAATTTGAGACAGATTCTTTGTTCAATATTTGTATCCATCGTAAAATCGCAAATCACCTTTGAGATGAACTAACAAAATGGCGTACTGTAAACAAACTAGATGACGATCAAACTCCGCGTGGGTATAGAGGAAAGTTGTACCAACTTAGCGACAACAATAATTTCGAATCCCCTTTTAAACAGGATTTTTAAATGATCAATTCCCGGTACTTTGACAGAATGTAAATCCCAGCATTGGTAGTGTTGCTTTGAAAACTTATTCCCTTTTTGGAGTGACTGCTGAGACAGGGAAATCTGTGCTTCAAATACTGGCTATGGCATTGAATGTTTCAGTCTGGCTCTACCTATCACATGGCTTGTGTGAAAAAGCAATTAAATTAACATTAATTATGTAAGTTGAAACCTAAGCAATTTGAATTGTAATTCTCTGAAATACTTTACATGGTACAAGTTTACTGCGGTATGAGTAAAAAAAATAGTGGTTGCGATGTTGCTGCCACCTGCACCTCATTAAATACAAGTTAAATGTGCTCAAGCACTGAGAAAGTTGTAAATGTAAATGGAGTGTTATTTATGGACGCTCTTTAACTGCTGTGGTTCTCAGCGTCCCATTCTGTATTGGGCATGAAAGACCGGCTAATTTGATTCAGAGGCCTCTCTATCAGGCTTGAGGTTCATTTACGTGCCGTAAAGCTACGACACGGGACCACCGGCTTTACTTCCCTTCCAAAGGAAACCATGCTAAGGATGTTTGCGCCTGAAAAAATCCACCGTCCCCCACCGGGTTCGAACCTGTGACGTTGGGTATCTGAAGTTAGCATGATAACCATGACACCACGGAGGGCGACTGAGAAAGTTGGACAGCACTGAAATAGTGTATGGTTAAAGAATGAAAGATCATGTAGATGAGAGCACTCAAGTTGTGCAGTACAAAGAGTGGGGGAAAGAGGCGGAGACTTGAAGCGTTAGCCATGCAGTACTCACAGGAGAACTGGGATGACAACACATCCATATTATTTATCAGTAAGCATAATTTTGTTTGCATAAAATATCCAACATATTCGTGCATTTATATTGTCAAAATTTGTATAATATAATCAATTATTTTCTCTGGTACATATCTAGATAGAGAAGGTTGTATTCCACCTAAAAGTTCACACTAAGATTTCACCGACAATGGTTTTGAAACCCTGAATCCAAAAATCCAAGAAAAAGCATTTTTGGAAAACTTGTAGGTGCATGAACGTGTGTGTCAGCATAGCTCACAAATGAAAAATCTGTAAAATTGATATTTAAGCTCAGCATCTCCCAAGGAACAACAAAAAAAAAAAAAAAAACAAAAAAAAAAAACAAAAAAAAAAAAAAAAAAAAAAAAAAAAAACCCTACCCTTTGCATGTAACACTTTTCAGAAATTTTGATTTCGCACAAAAATGACACTAAAAATATTTTCATGACAAATGGAGTGTATACGTTGAATTTTTTAGGAATAGCCTCTGAAGACCTCTTCATTCTAGATGACTTTTGTTTAACTGTTAAACCATAAGAGAATTACAAAAACTTACTATACAAAAAATAGAGATCTTTACAACAGATAGGTTATATCATATACATTCTTACTTTCTCTAGTCCCGTATGCAACAAGGTACATACGGATAGAGAAGTATTGCATTCCAACAACAAATTTGATGTCAGAATTTCACGTAAATACACGTTTTTAGGACCCCCTGAATAAAAAAAAAAAGCATTTTCAGAAACAGGTCTGTGTGTGTGTGTGAGTGGACAGCATAGCTCAAAAACGAAAAGTCTGTTAAATACCAAACTTAGTATTTAACTTTGGTATCTTCCATGGACGAGATACAAAGATTTTTAAAGAAAATCCTCCCACTCCTAACTACCCTTTACATGAAAAATTTTTCGAAAACTTTGTTTTTCTTAAATGGCTGTAATGATTTTAATTAAAATACTACATATTAAAGCCATTTTTATCACAAATAAAATGTACATTTTGAATTTTTTGGGAATAGCTTCTAAAGACCTGATTATTCTGAATGAATTTTGCTTAATTTGGCATAACTAGTAAACTGTAAGAGACAGAAAAAAACTTACTATACAAAAAATGTAGAACTTGTTAAAAATACACAAGATATGTCATATACATTTTTTTCATGGAGCTAACTGTTTTCGAGGTATTCCTTGTTATTAGTCTCAATTGTGAAGTACTTATACTTTTTTAAGACAGAAGTGTCCGTTTTTCTTTTGTTCTATGTACTTTTGGCCAAGCAAAGAAGCATTTGCAATGACAATCGCATGACAGCTTTTAAAACATTTGACTATCATTTTAGCCTAGTGCATTCCCTTATTTCCATTCTCCTTATAAGGGACTAAGTAATAAAACTACCAATGTTTATCTTGATTAGCATGATGTTGAAAGAAGAATTATCTTTTGTAAGAAGCTTGTTTGTAGTAGCTAGAGAAAGTAATGTGAGTGTAACTCATCAGCTTTTTTTTTTTTGTAGAGTTAACTGTTTCCACAACATTCCTCGCTATTGGTTTCAATTATAAACTGCTTAAACTTTTCTCAAACAGGAAGTCAATTTTCGTTTCCCAAATTTTAAATGTTTCACATAGCAATAACTTAAAAGATTTGACTATCACTTTAGCCTAGTGCATTTCCCTTCTACTTACAAGGAAGCAAGTGATAAAACAATATCTGTTATTATTCCATCTTGATTAGCATGGTGTAAGTAAATGAATAATCTTTCATAAGAGTTTTTTTTTTTTTTTTAGAAAGACCAGCATTTGCCTGAGTACGTTCAAATTTAGAATTAATTTTACGAACTAAGGACATGATGGTTGCCACTATGTGCAAACTTGAATGTAATGGGGTTCCCTCTGCAGCCTCTCTTATCATAAACTGATACACATTAGCAATAGCTACTCATGTTTAGCTGTGAAAGATTTTCCCCTGTAATTCACATGGCACTCTATTTTTATCTCCACTGTGCATCACGAGGAGCAATGCTCATGTCATCATGGTACACTACACACAAATTTGCAACTTGACAGGTGACACCAGCATCAGTCCATGCCACTGCACATCATGTTGTCATGGCTCTCGTCTATTTGCAAGCACAATAAGAACATATAATAGAAAGAAAAAATGGCGAGGGAGGAAAAACATGCTAGATTAAAGCAAATATTACAATGGAACAGCATAAAACAGTGGGTTGCATTATTTATTCTTTGGTGTTTTAAAACATTCTACCCACCTGAATGTAATTTTGTCAATTGTAAACAATGATACCCCCAAAAATTAAAATCTTTATCACTTTATACTTTGGTATTTGATATGTTTTATGCTCATAAAATATATTTCCATGTACCAAAATTATAAAGAGAGAGAGAGTGTAGGTGAAAAAAAAATCTGAAGTGCTTCATTCACATAACTTTCTCTAGCTGTCCAATATACAAAGTATTCCTGCAAAATATTATGTTTTTATCTTCATACTAATCTAGATTAACATTACCAGAAATGGTTTTTATTACTTCTTTGTAAGTAGATGGGGAAATAAGTGAATACACTAGGCTAAAAAGACAGTCAGGTCCTTTAAAAGATGGTTGCTATGTGAAACAAATGTAGTTTGGTTTGCTTTGCATGGCCAGCACAAAAAGAGATGATAAAAAAGATGAAACCAAATAAAATCCCAATGCACAATATTGAATTCCCCTTTGGGATCGACATGCTTATCAATAAGCATCCCATCCTTATTACGGGGCTGTTGTGAACTAAAAAAATGTGATTGTTCCACTCACATGACTTTCTCTACATCTCTAACAAATTATTATTAAGCTTATTCTTCTATCTTAATTCATTCTAATCGAGATAAGCATTAGCAGAGATGTTCTTATTACTTAGTTCCTTGAACAAAAAGGAAAATAAGGGAATACACTAAGCCAAATCAACATCAAATATTTTAAAATGTGGTTGCTATGGGATTGAAATCTGATTCTTTGCATGGCCAGGAGTTGAGAAGTTTCTGTATGAAAAAGTTTTAAGTATTTTAAAACTGAAACGAATATCAACAAATATCTTAGAAACAGCCAACTCCACAAAAAAATGTATATGACATAAATTGTGTTTTAAGGGTACCCTAAACTGAAATTTCCAAATCTTGCACTTTACAAGCAATCTTTTTGAACATTTTTTTTACATACTGCTGTGATACAATTATCCATAGGATTTGAGGTTCATGCAGATATCTTTAATAATTTTGGATTTAAAAATAATTAAATGTTTTTACTACGCCAATTCATCAGAAGCTGTGCATGATGCATAAATTACTTTTTTGGAAAACCAAAACTATAGTACAGTTGTTTCATGCATGTAAATAAAATTATCATATAGCATTTTTGTTACTCTTCTGTTTGCTTCAGAAAAAATGTTCAAACCTTTAAATATTATTATTTTACTATAATTTATATTTGTTGTTTCATCGATTGTGCAATATATCAGGTAATTTTCATTTGTAAAAAAAATCATATGCCAATTCTTTTTATTAATATTCTCTGAGTCTGCGATGAAAATTTGAAGCAGATAGGACATAAACTGCATCATGTGGAACAATTTAAAGTTTTGAAAATGCTGAAAAATAAAAACACGAGAAAATAGGTTTTAAGGTTTAACATACTATTTAACACTGTTTGTTTGTAAGTCTTAGAATTTCATATTCTCATGCAGGATTTTTAAACCATGAATATCTGTCAACCCTCGCGAACAGTTTACACAAATTTCGAATGATATATAAAGCAAAGAAAAACTGCATGGCCGGAAATATGCTGTGGGGAGGCCTGCTGGGTGCTCTATCTCGCCTTTGGTTTAGGATGGGGAGGACCCAGGTTAAATAATTGGTGATACGGCACGCCTAGATGATGACGGGGCAGGTAGAAGCACCTGGTGTGATACCCGTTTTGTAAATTTTGAAACATATTACTATACTCACTTTTCTTTTTTAGTTATTAGTGCATATTTTTGTATTTTCAACTTGAAATAGACACATTTAAGGTCAAGTGTTATTGGTCAAAACCAAATTTCGGATTTTTAGCAATTTTTCACCATAGTGAAAACGTTAAAATACCATACCCACTTACAGTCATCCATTTAAATCATCACGTGATACGGTTTAAAGCGCTACATGGTAATAAAAACAACAGAAAATTGAACCGTTATGCAAAATTCAGAAAAATTCATCCAGAATAAATAGGTCTTCAGAGGCTATTTAAGAAAATTTAAGATATACATTTTATTTATGTAAATATAAATATACAATATTTTAATCAAAACCATTAGCCTTTTTTGAGAAAACCAGTTTTTTCAATTTTTTCCATGTAAAAGGTGGTTGGGGGTGGGGGGGGTTTTCTTGAAAATCTTCATGTTGACTCCTTGGAAGACACTGAACTTAAACATCAATTTTGGTATTTAACAGACTTTTCATTTTTAAGCTATACTGCCCACAGACACACAGTGCTTTTTTTGGATTAAGGGGCCCCCAAAACATGTATTTTCCAGTGAAATCTCGGTATCAACATACCTTCTCTATACACTATGCACATAGTACATGTAAAGAAAGTAAAATTGTATGGCTTCCTGTTTGCAATTTTAGTTTAGTTATCATTCTCAAGCTTAAACTAGCCTTAATTTAAAAACAAAAAGTTGGACAAACACTGAGGTTAATATTTAAGTTCAGCATCCAAAGATACAAATAAACATTTTCAAGAAAATTGCTCCATCCAAAAAACAGCCTTTACATGAATAGATTTGTGCTACTATTTGATCTAAATACCAAAATATAATCTGAGATTTGTTACTCTTGGTTAAATTTGTATTTTTTGAAATGCAGTATTCTTTTATTTTTGTTAACGTACAAAAACTACTGAAATTCAAAGGCAGCACCCACTTTTCAAAGATTTGAATGTTGCTTCAGCCTCTCGTGTTTCCTTATACCTCTAGTAAAATGTATAATAATAATTCAATGACATAAGAGAACTGATCTGGAGGCCATATATTTTTAGAGAAGGTCCTTGAAGTTGCCGATATGTGCCATGGATTCATTAGAGGTATGGAGCCACTTTGTTGCCATATCCCTGCTAGCTCTATGTAATCTAGCTGCTCCAAGTCTATGAAAACATTTACATATCTATCAGTATTTACAGTGCAAAGACGATTTGTTCAAAGCGTCTCTGTCCAAAAATTGGGCATCATACTCCTAATTTCTTTTTCTGGATGAACTGATGACTCAGGCACGGGCAGCTTCTTCATATTGTATATTACAACCGTAATCCTGGCTTACCCTTTAATATGTTATAAGGTACTATTTATACATTTTGGGTTCATTCCAACCTGATCTTGTGTAGTGGGCTTCAAGCACTATTTTGTTTGCGGATGCCAAGTATTCACTCCTCTTTGCAGACCAGTGATATGATGGGCAGGTATAGGACATGACAAACTAAAGGAGTGTAGAGTTTGTGGTGCGGAAGTGTGGGGCATAATGCTCCATGTCAAGAGTATGAAGTAGGATGACTGCTTTGATTTTTCATTACTTTAATCATATCTTCTATTGATTTCACAGTAAATGCTTGCTACATTCACTTCTGGTCACGGTCATGCCTAACTAAAATACATGGGGAGTCCTAACATTTTTCAAAAGTCAAATGTGGGGAAATATTTGTTTTTACTTAACATTTAATTTTTACTGTTGATAAATTTATTATACGAGGTACGTCCAGAAAGTAAGTTCCGTTTTAATTTATCTCCGTTGCAGCGCTGCGATCACAGTTCCGCACATGCGCGGTAGACGCTCTGTATCAAGGAGAAGAAACGTGCGCCATTTTGAGATCGCTGTCAGCCACATACGCTTTGTTGTGCTTGTTTACAATGTCGGTGTTGATTGAAAATCCCGTCGCTTGTGAAATCAGATCTGTGATTCGTTTTCTGAATGCTAGGAAAGTGAAACCAATTGAAATTTATCGGCAAATTTGCGAAGTTTACGGACAAAATGCGATGGGTGATTCAATGGTGAGAAGATGGGCCCGACAGTTCAATGAAGGACGTAGTGAAGTGCACGATGAAGAACGAAGTGGGCGTCCATTTTTGGTTACAGAAGAACTGGTTCACGCGATTGATGACAAGATCCAGGAAAACAGCAAGTTTACAATTAGTGCTCTCGCTATGGAATTTCCCCAAAGCTCACGATCACTAATTCATGAAATTGTTACCGAAAAACTGAAATTTCGTAAACTTTGCTCACGTTGGGTACAGGCGGCAAACCTCTATGACGAAGGTATACAAAAACTTGTGCCACGCTATGACAAATGCCTGCAAAATTTCGGCAGTTATGTGGAAAAGTAGTTTAAGAGTTGTAGAATTTTGTGCAATAAATAATTATTCTGAATCTGTACACAATTTAATTTTATTACCAAACGGAACTTACTCTCTGGACGTACCTCGTATTATACTTTACTTAATTAGGACCCCACCCCAAAATAGTGAAATTAGATTAAAAAAAATCTGATGTGTTCCATTCACACGCCTTTCTCTACATCTCTGCAACATAATATTGTTAAAAAGCTTATGCTTCTATTTATTTCATGCTAATCAAGAAAAAATTAGCAGAAATAGTCTTATTACTTGCTCCCTTGTAAGTTGAAGTGAAATAAGGGAGTCCCTTAGGTTAAAGTGATAGCCAAAAGCTGGTTGTTAAGTGACTGAAGTTCCTTTGTTTGTACGGACAGGAGTTAACAAATTCCTCCATGAGAAAAGTATGTTTTTCAAAGCTGAAACAAATATCAAGTAGTATCTTAAAAAATATCAATTTCACGAAAAAATGTATTTAACATAAATTGTGTGTTTTACTGTGCTCTACATTTTTTGTGTGGTAAGTTTTTGTCTATCTCTTATGGTTTAGCAGTTATGCAAAATTCCGTAAAATTGATCCAGAATAAAGCAGTCTTCAGAGGCTATTCCCAGAAAATTCAAAATATACGTTTTATTTGTCAGGTAAATATCTTTAATATACGAAATTTTAATAAAAATTTAGAGCCATTTTTGAGAAAATCAAAATTTTTGAAATTTTTTCCATCTAAAGGGTAGTTTGGGATGGGGGGATTTTTCTCAAAATCTTTGTGCCGCATCCCTGGAAGATACTAAACTCAAATAAGTTTGGTGTTTTACCGACTTTTCGTTTTTGAGTTATTGTGTTCACAAGACACACACACACGGGTCTTTTTCTGAAAATACTTTTTTTGGATACAGGGGACCCTAAAACATATATTTCCGGTGAAATCTCAGTATTAAATTTTTAGTGGAGTGCAATACCTTCTCTATACACTATGTACATAGTACGTGAGAGAAAGTAATAAAAATAACTGTCTTGGCTTTCTCTCATATAGGCCCCACGTTTAACATGAAACAAATTACATTTTCAAATTAGAATGATCCACTATCTCATACCTTGCATACATCAGTTTTTAATAATTACACAAAATAGCTTACACAAATGTGCAACTTTTATCCTTTCATTGCTTTTCTTGGAGGCACTCTTACTGGGAAAAATATGAAACAAATTGTAACTTATCTTTAGTCCAGTGCAAAGTTCAATATCAGCACCTTGCAAACTACAAGGTAGCTGATCAATGAGTGGTAGACAGACCTTAAGTCAACTGCTACAACTAAAAACTTTATATTTTTTTAAATGGTCAGAGACCCTATGGGAAAGTTGAAACAGGCTTTTGTTGTTGATGTATTTTCAGTATAAAAACTTCACTCATTATGACATTAATATTCTCTTATCAGTATAGCCAACTATTGTCTTAAGTGCATCTCTCTGATGGAGGTGCAGAATTCAAAGAATGCTATACAGGAAAACAAATTCCATTTAGTCTCTCATACCAGCAACTCTTTAATACTAAACTGAAAGGTAAAGGAAATTCAATTTCTTAGTAGACCTACACACAACCAAAAATCACCTGGCTGTTAAAACAAAAATAAAAGTTTTAATAGGAATAATATGATGCATAGGTGGCTGCAATGTTATTAATACCTTTCCTTGAGTTTTATTAGGTGGTAAAGGTGTACCGATGATCCAATGATAAAATATAACGTGAATGATTTATAACACCTTCATGACTTTATTGCCCTCTGTGGTGTAATGGTTTCCATGCCAACTTCATATACCCAAGGTTGCGAGTTCAAACCAGGCGGAGGAAGACAAATTTTTTCGGATGTAAAAATCCTTAGCATGGCTTCCTTCGGAAAGGAAGTAAAGCCATGGGTACCGTGTCGTAAATTTACGGCACGTAAAAGAACCTCAAGCCTGATAGAGAGGCCTCTTTAGAATGGGATGCTGAGAACCGCAGTAGTTAAAGAGCGTCCATAAATAACACGCCATTTCCATTTTTTTTCTTCATGACTTTCCCCAAAAATGGCTTATAAACAGCACAGTTATAGATAAACATATAATGAACATGCTTGTGAGTCATCACATTTGGAGGTATCATATTAAATAACATTTCTAAAGCAAAATTGATGGTATGGTATTTATTACTTTAATGAATTTAAATTGCAACTACCCATAACTTTGTGAACACCAAAGTTAATCAACAGATACTTTCTATATATCTGATTCTATTTCCATTTAGTAGAGAATTTTGTAAGAATATTTCAGCTTGTATACTGTACAACACTGTATAGCTGAAGTCTTCCAAATTGTCGCTGGTCTGTTATGACAGTTTGCTTAATGACTTTTGTGGAGAGTGAAGCAATTGCTCACCACAATCCACAGAGTACTGTGACATCAATGAGGCAGATTGTGCTTCCTTTTTCATTGGCTAATGAACCAGTTTGTTTGTTCAAGCTTCTCTATTAACCTTAGAATTATATTTTGATTAAGGCTATCAACACTGTAACCATGTCTATAAGCTCTTTGTGTGGTGGTAATAGAATTTGAAATCCAATAGATATTTACTTTCTCTACTACTTTGCTAGAGTAAGCAGAGGAAGTATTCCATACTACCCAAAAATTCATTACCAAGTCTTGAGAACGCTAGTAACGAGCTGCTAAAAATCGATATTTCTATACTCGAGCAGCAGTTTTAAAGACATTCTAAGCCATTTTTCAACCTGCTTTGCTTTAACACTGACTTATCAGCACCTGATACCCACACGTAGATTTTGAAGCACCGATAAAAAGATTTTGACAAGTCTTTATATATATATATATATGTGCATGTGCATACTTCTATTTCCTTCATGCTAATCAAGAACAAATTAGCAGAAATAGTCTTATTACTTGCTTCTTTGTAAGTAGAAGTGAAATAAGGGAGTACCATAGGTTAATGTGATAGTCAAAAGCTGGTTGCTATGTGACTGAAGCTCCTTTGTTTGTATGTATGGACAGGAGTTGACAAATTCCTATGCGAGAAAAGCATACGTTTTTTAAAGGTGAAATACAAACAATGGAATAACTCAAAAACGATCAACTCCACGAGAAAAATGTATATAACATAAATTGTGTGTTTTAATGTGCTCTACACTTTTTGTGTGGTAAGTTTTTGTCTATCTCTTAAGGTTTAGCAGTTATGCAAAATTCCGTAAAATTGATCCAGAATAAAGTAGTCTTCAGAGGCTATTCCCAGAAAATTCAAGATATACATTTTATTTGTCAGGTAAATATCTTTAACATATGATATTTTGATCAAAATCGTTAGAGCCATTTGTTTAGAAAATCAAAATTTTCGAAAAGTTCCATGTAAAGGGTAGTTTGGGGTGGGGGATTTTTCTCAAAATCTTCGTGTCGAATCCCTGGTAGATACAAAACTTAAATACTCAGTTTGGTATTTTACAGACTTTTTGTTTTTGAGTTATCGTGTTCACAGACACACACACACATATATCTTTTTCTGAAAATGCTTTTTATGGATACAGGGGACCCTAAAACATATATTTCCAGTGAAGTCTCAGCATCGAATTTTTGGTGGAGTGCAATACCTTCTCTATATACTAGGTACATAGTGCGTATAGAGAAAGTAAAAATTGCTCAACTCTCACCAACACAGCCTGAGTATGATCCTGGAGGCTGCTAGTGAGATTTGTGGTAGACAAAGCAGCATCACAGTGGGGAAAAACTAAACTGAGTATTATTAATGGATGCTCTTTAACTGCTATGGTCTCAGTATCCCATTCTATAATGGGCATTTTATCCAGTTTCCTTCACCATTCATTCCATCACCTGCTCCATAATCACCATCATTTTATACATTTTCTTTATCACTGTCATACCAGACAATAGGCTGTCAAATTAACTCCTATAAATATTGTTAAAAATTTTATCACCCATCCTGGCTGCTCTGATCCAGTCTGCCTGCTCAACAGGCTTCTGAACCAGTCATTGGCTAAGTCCTGGGGGATGTAAGTCCTCCATATGAGGATAAATACTTCAAGAAATTTTTCAGCAGTTAAGAGTTCTACTCGTATGTTCCTCACATTACCAAAAACAGGGCAACTATCCAAAGTTTTAGGAGTATAAATGGTCCTAAACATTAGCTTGGGCTTTTCCTTTCATAGTCATGTTTATAGACACACACACACACACACACTGACCTTTTTCTAGAAAGACTATTTTTGGGGGACCTCAATTAGTCCACAGCCCCAGGTGTTCGCTTCAGAATGCTTCTTCATAAGCACAATATCGTGATGCCTGTAATGCCTAGAATGTTTCCCAAAAGGGAAAGGGTGCACCCACCTTGGTTACTTACAACATCCCACATAAACCTTGGGATGACGGCATACCAAAAGTCTACAATTCCTTTTTCTAGTATCCGTAGACGTTTTTTAGAATTTTTGTCAAACTACAATGACCGAACTTGTATATATACTGATGGAAGTAAGTGCACCATTGGTGATGGGTGTGCCTTTGTTTATGATACCAAACAATATACATTCGGTTTTCATAGTGGCACATCTATTTATAGTGCAGAGCTATACGCAATTTATCGAGCCATTCTGCATGTTGGCCGTTGAAATTTGAGTGACTGCCTTATATTGAGTGATTCCCTGAGTGCACTTCAGAGCCTTGGTGATCTATACAACTATCATCCTATCGTGCAGCGTATCCACGATGCCCTCCACACTTTATATACTCCCAGAGTTAATTTGGAGTGTTCATGGATTCCTAGTCACATTGGCTTGCTGGGGAATGAACTGGCAGATTTTGCAGCAAAGACGGCAACCACTGAGCCCAGTACAAAAATTTCTTGTATAACATCGGAAGACTTTTAAGCTTGTTGTGTGCAGGGCGATACTTTCGTGCTGGCATGAAGAGTGGTCAGCTCTCCGTGGAAACAAGCTTAGAGTACAACAACAACCTGGGTAACTTCCTCTCGTCAATCTCGGCGGGAGGAAGTAATTTTGCCTCGTTTGCGTATTGGCCACTGCAATTTTACACAGAGATTCCTTCTTAAGAGTAAATCTGCTCCATTGTGTCCGCTATGTGGAGAAGATTTGTCTGTCTGTCATGTGTTGCTGGATTGTGTTAAAATAGCACATATTCGGGAATCTCTGGAACTGCCAGTCAGTCTTGCAGAAGTCCTGGTGGACGATAGTCGAGCGGTAGCTAAGATTTTTAAATTTTTATCGAAGATACCCTTCAAATTTTGGATTTAGTTGTTTTTATCCTTGTTTTTGTATTAGTTTTGATTTTTTATTTCTCTTTTTCTTAAATCACCAATGATTACTTTTATACATTAATTTTTAGATTACTCTTTCATTCTTATTGAGCTTTATCTCTGGCTTTTGCCATGATTGGTTTGATAAGGGCGCTGATGACCTTGTAGTTGAGCGTCCTTAAACACTAACCATCATCATCAAAATATTTCTGGTGAAATCTTGACATCAAAGTTTTGGGTGGAATGCAATAACTTTTCTGTTTATTATGTACATAGTATGTGTAGAAAAGTAAAAAAATTATTCTTTTATTTACATCATGCTAATCAAGATAAACCTTGGCACAAATTTTCTTATTACTTACTTCCTTGTAAGTAGAAGACAAATAAAGAAAATACACTGGGCTAAAGAATGGTCAGATCTTTTAAAAGCAGATTGTTATGTAAAACAATTGAAATTTGGTACTCTTTATATGGCCAGAGATAAAGCAAAAGAGATATGAAACAAAATATGGCTCCCATTTGAGAAAACTTTAATCAATTTAAAAATGAAACCAACAACAAAGTTGGAAACAGTCATCCTCCACACAAATGCGTGTGTATATATATTGTATGTCTTAACGAGATATACATTTTTTGCGTAGCAAATTCGTCTATTTCTTACAGTTTACAGTTATACAAAAATCATTCAGAATGAAGAGGAATTCAGAGGCTATTCCCAAAAAATTTAAGATATTGTACATTTTGTTTGTAATGAAAATACCTTACATATATCGTTTGAGTCATTTTTGTTAAAGTCAAAATTTTTAAAAAATGTTCCATGTAAAAGATAGTTTGGGGTGGGGGAATTTTCCTGAAAATCTTCATGTCCCATTCTTGGAAAATACTGAACTTGAATATGAAGTTTGACACATAACTGACTTCAGTTTTTAGTTATGCTGTATTTGTGCGTCCACAACAAACCTTTTACTAAAAATGCTGCCTCCCCCCCTTGATTTGGGGTCTCAAAGCAAGTGTTTCTGCTAATATAGTCGGCTTACCCTCCCTGTATATAGGACTGATATCCCTCCTAAGACTTGTACGAGCTTTAGTAAAAGCTAGACATAAAATTTTTTGATGGAATACACTTGGTTCTCTACCTATGTATATTGTACACACATATATACTAGAGAAATTAAAAATTTAAGCATTTCTCACACTTAAACTCTTCAATATCACATTGACCTTCATCTGAAAATCTCCAGGGGATAAGAAGAACTGAGTTTGGAACTGCAACCAAGCACAACCATGCATTGAGTTATGTACAGCGTAAGATGTGGACAAACGCATTTAAAATTTGTAAGCGGTAAGTTAATGACGTCTGTAGTGGACCGAGATGGGGGACGCAGCGGCCGGGTGGTAGGCCAAGGTTCCCCTTGAGCTGTCGTGCCATGGAGTTTAAGCAGTAAGTTAAGCTAGTCATGTAAAAACTCATAACCCAAGTTTTTTTCTGAGCTAAGTGTACTATGTACAGGTTTAAAGTTTGTCTTTATTTCACAAGTAAAAGAGGTTCAAATCATTACAGCTGATAGTGGGGTGTAACTATAGTATCTGTTGCAGAAACTGTAACAAACAGTAATTGAATTCTTGGTTCATGATGGAGAAAATGTGAACATTACCCCACAGGACCTTGTAGATGGAAACTTCTGTATGCTTGGGAACCTGTGGGATGCACTGGTGGTGATATCAACATGGTAAAGCTACTCATGCCAGGAAGGCTATAAGAAGCAGCTTACTCCTAGTCTACCTAATACAGAATGGAAATGCATCATGCTGATGGATAAGCATCACTGGGGTAGTTGAAAACAGTGTTGTGAATGATCTCCAAGGGCACCAGGCAACATCTGGCAGCATTTAGCCTTCCCAGGACTCTATGCTGTGTGACCTATTTTGGGACCTTTATGGAGACAACTGAAAAGGAATGATAGGGACCTTCCTTTAAGGAAAAAGAGATGCACAAAACTGCATCATCTATGGATTACATCTGGAAAATTCCTCTGCTTAGGAAAAATAAAAAGAAAGACAAGAGAAACCAAGAGAACTGGGGGAGATCAGCAACCAGAAATTCTACTTGTACTTGTAAAGGTAAGTACTATGATTAACCTTGCTATGAAAATGATTCTAATTAATTTGCAACCATATTTAAGGTACACTGTTAGCTCCAAAACTGATAATCCAAGAACTTTTATATATACAAATGCAGAGAGTACTGTTCTAGGGATGCACCTGTTGTTGAAATATCCTTGATGGTAATGGGGGCATGAAGAAAGCTGTGATGATGAACCTAATATCACAGCTGGCGAGGTCTTGGGGACTTGCTGCAACCAGACAGATAAAGATATCATATCAACCTCAATCCATAAGGAGAGCAATGCTTAGTACAAAGCTAAATATTCTTAAGGGCAAGTGAACCTATGTTGCCTCCCAAAGGAGTGAATTCACTGACCTAATACTTAGGATACACTTACTGAAGACTAGTTGAGGAGTTTAATACAATTAATCGCAATGCACTATGGTCAACATTGAACAGAGTAGGGATAAATGAAAGTTTAAGAAAGCATTGCAAAACTTATGGTATGGAAACAAGTACTGTATTAAAATTACAAATGATAGGGTGACTGAAAATAACTTGAGCAAAATAGGTCTTAGACAAGGGTGCAAGTTCATCCCATACTGTTTAACTTATTCATTAATGACATCTTAGAAGAAGTTAGCAAAGCCAACTTCCACATGCCCACAGTTGAACATGTTAGATTCCAGGCCCGATAATTTAGTAGTAGGATCAATTACTAACTTTGTTCTAACAAAAACAATTGAAGCAATATCAAAATTCTGGAAGGAGTGGGAACTAAGAATAAATACTTGCAAATAAAAAATCATGGTATTTAAGAATGGAAGCAAACTATGTAAAAATGAAAAATGGTATTAGGAAGGGGCAGAAATTCAGGTAATTAATAAATTTGACTATTTGGGTATTAGGCTTAGTGCAAATGGAGGGTGGAAGAAGCAAAAAAAGGCTTTAGCAAAAGAAAGGTTGGCTTTGAAAACTATTAGTGTCTGCAGGCACAAAGTACTGGAAATGCATATAAATAGGCTGGAGAAAATTTATGTGGCAATAGTAGAGGCTAAAATGATGTTTGGAGTAGAAATATGGGGTATTGAGGAGGGATTGTTTCACATACATTTTTGTAAACACATTTTGGGGTTACCTAAAAGCTCACCAAGTGGGGTTGCACAAGCTGAACTAGGCAGAATAGGGAGTAAAGGAAAAAGGACAAAAACCTTTAATTATTAGTTTAGGATCAAGAATGTAGAAGAGAATAGCATTTTGAAACATTGTCTAGTGGCACAAAAAGTGAGGGGAAGAACATTACCAATAAAGGTATCAACACGAATTCTAATTACATCTGAAGACATAATTCATTCATGAACAATTCCCAGTCTTGGGGTAAAAGCTGATGCTACACCAGGATGATTAAATCAAGCAACCTTTTGATTTAATTACCCTGGTGTATTTTATGGACAATGCTCAGAAATCTGGATTAACAGAATTAATGAGAGTTTGGACAATATCAGCCTGGGTACGGTGTGACAGGATAGAGCATGGAAAGTAGATTCAGGAAAGAAACTAAGAATTGATGATATGGAAATGCAGGTAGTTTTAGCCACAAAAAGTTACCGAGGGTATAGAGGGAGCCAAAGAAAATATGGGGTAGAGAGAATTGTGTAAGTATAGGTGAAAAGTGGACGAGGGAAGAATCTGCATGGGCCTGAACAGGGGTAGTGGAGTTGAAAGGTTCAGGAGGAAGTTTAAATATAGAGGAAAATAAAATGGTGTGTTATTTATGGACACTCTTTAACTACTGTGGTTCTCAGCGTCCCATTCTAAATTGGGCATGAAAGACCGATTAATTTTGCTCAGAGGCCTCTCTATCAGACTTGAGGTGCTGTAAATCTAGGACATGGGACAAACGGCTTTACTTCTCTTCTGAAGGAAGCCATGCTAAGATTTTACACCCGAAAAAATCAATTGCCCTCCACCGAGTTTGAACCCACGACCTTGGGTATATGAAGTTAGCATGGTAACCATTACGCCACGGAGGGTGACGTATATAGAGGAATGCCAGATATGTGGAACGCAAGACAACCATTGGCATGTAATACTGGAATGTGAAGAAACTAAAGAAATGAAAACAAAACCACGGATTGAGAATTGGGCTAATTTACCAACAGAGATAAGGGGCAACAAATTGGTGAATATGAAAGCTAGGCATGAAATCTGATCTGATAGCTGAATAACCATATGGCTGAAATTATTTGGGCCGCTTGGTTAAATAGCAACTTGGAAGGAGTCACTAGTATTTAGTATTGCTGTATTTTCATTGTATGGTAGAAATTGTAAAATAATAATATAGAATTACATTAAGTGGAAATACATTCATTCAGTTATTATGAAACCATTTGTAAAGCCAAAAGGCATTCATGGATGCTCTACTGCCAGGAGATAAAAGATATTCCAATAGCTCAAAAGTTATGAAACTGACAGCTAAAAATTCTTATAAGATAAGCAGCAACATCAACCTGTCTAATGGCAGTTACACTCACTCAGTCTGGACTGGAAATGCCATTGCATTTAGCTAGTATCCATTTTCCAGGTTCAAGGTAATCAGCGATCAAATAATCATTTGGGAGCAAATCAATCTGCGTTGCACCTGATCAAATGGAAGATCACCACAACCAAAGTCAGATAGGCTATTCAATTTATTTAAATCAGCAGGACTTGATTTGATCTTTCCTGTTGCAACAGAAAATTGATTCCATCAGTCCCTGCTCTGCAGAATTCAAAGAGGTTGCATAGACTTTGTCCACATTCCACTGGCATGGAGTCAATCTTAAGTGAGTATAACAATGGCCTAGCATGCTGAGGTGAAGGTATATCATTCAATAAGATTCTGTTCCTTTCTTAAAGAATCAAAAGAGATAGTTGAATGTATTGTGGAAAGTCAGATATCAATTTGCCTATCAGTCTGGAAATCAATGAAAACCATGCTTCATCACATAGTGCATGCTGTAGAGAAGTCACTTGTGTCCAAACACATGGCAATTGGTGCATTTCTTGATATAGAAGGTGCCTTTGTTAAGATTTCCTGTGAAATAATAATGAAAAGCTTTCAAGTATCACCGATTATTTTAGGTGGATACACTTCATGTTAACCAATAGGGAGCTGTCCGTGAGCATCTTTGGGGAGATGCTTGGTCTATCTGCTGCCAGGGGCTGCCCATTAGAATGAGTCCTCTTACTATGCTTTGTAAACTGGCAGTGGAAGAACAAACTGTGTATCAACTCAATGATGCCAGTTTCCTTACCATTGGATTTATGGATGCTATTTTCAAATGGAAATCTCCTAACACTACAGCGGAGTTGCTTCACTTTAAATTCAGCAAAAAATGAGACATAGTTTGGCAAAATTTTCTGTCAATCCAAGCAAAACGGTGGTAATTACCTTCACCAATGAGGAATACTAAACCATTAAAAAAACATACACTACCATCTTTGTTCTGAGTCAAATACCTTAATTGAAAAGACCATTTAGTTGCTAAAGGTTACAGGGTAATTTGGACCTCTAGAAGCCTATTTGACAAGTTATTGGGAGAAAAACGCAAAGTGATGTATTGGTTATATACTAAAATGGTTAGTTCCCATCTCTCTTATGGTGCATTGTATTGATGGTCAAGAGTTAAATTAGGGCAATACAAAAATTAACTTCAAATTGCAAAGGTTTTCTGCATTTTCATAATGAGACATAGTTTGGCAAAATTTTCTGTCAATCCAACCAAAACGGTGGTAATTACCTTCACCAATGAGGAATACTAAACCATTAAAAAAACATACACTACCATCTTTGTTCTGAGTCAAATACCTTAATTGAAAAGACCATTTAGTTGCTAAAGGTTACAGGGTAATTTGGACCTCTAGAAGCCTATTTGACAAGTTATTGGGAGAAAAACGCAAAGTGATGTATTGGTTATATACTAAAATGGTTAGTTCCCATCTCTCTTATGGTGCATTGTATTGATGGTCAAGAGTTAAATTAGGGCAATACAAAAATTAACTTCAAATTGCAAAGGTTTTCTGCATTTTCATTATAGGCGCAATGACAATAACCCCCACTGCAAATATAAAAGCAACTCTCCCTGGAACTCATCACATCTGGGTTAAGGAAAGCCTTTGGGTTTCCATAGGTTAAAGAATCAAATCAAGTTCCCCTTGATGGGCACTTAAATCACTTCAAACTACCCTGGGACAAACACTTGTTTAGAATATTCCTTACGAGACTGATATTATGGACCCAAGCGTTTTGTTTGACAAAACTTGCACTATTTCTTATCCAATACAGTAAATGTGAAGGACAGGTTAACAAGAAAAAAAAAAAAAGTCCAATTTGGTATACAATGGTTCTAAAACTGGATTTGGGAGAGGGGCTGGACTTTATGACAATAGTATCAATATATCATTTAGCTTGGACGAATACAACATGGTTTTATAAGAAGAGTTATTTGCTATTTTAGCTATTATTGGGAGAGTGTATGATGATGCTATAGTAATAGACCAATTCTTATATCTCAGATAGGCAGGCAGGCCTGAGGGCCCTTAACTACTTGTCTAAATCCAAATCGGTCTTAGAATTTCAGGAGTCCCTTATGGCACTAGCTGCCCATAATTCAGTTCAGCTGAAGTGGGAACCAGGACACATGCAGCTTCTGAGCAATGAAAGGGCAGATAAAGCCGCTAAGAGGGGAGCTGAGCAATCATTTATTGAATCTCAACCAGTTTTGGGGCTGTAATCGGGACTATTCAAGCCGGCTATTAGGGACTGGTTGCTCAGAGAACATAAGAAATACTGGAGATCAACTGTAGAGTTCAGGCACTCTAAAACACTCATATAGAGTTTGGACAGAAGCATTATGAGAACTGCTAAAACTAAGCAGGGAAAAGTTCTTGTGGGCAATGGATCTCTTTACAAGACACTGTCCTCTTAGGGTACTTGCACAGAATGGGGCAGCAAGTGAATCCTGACTGTAGATAACATCAACAGGCAGATGAGACAGTCTCCCATCTATTGTGTGAGTGCCCAGCACTTGCTCATCAAAGAGCTCTCGTTTTTGGGAGTTCTAGCAAATTGGAGCAGCTTTCAAACATATGGTACAGGGTCTATTTCAGTTCATTATAAAGACCAGACTTCTGGATCAATAAACATAAGATTGGCGATGTGCAATAAATTGGCAAGGTCACAGTGAAGGGCAATATCCCCCCCCTCTCTCCATCTTACTCAAATGTGAACAACTGCAAATGTTTGTGTTTATTGTACAGGGACTGTGCTCTCAATAAGATCCCATTGTGCATTGGGCTAGGCGAGTGTAATTATTATCAGGAAGTGTAGAATCTGATCTTGTTAATTTGTCATGTTCTACCACAATCAATACTACAGACCTGCTGAACCTTGCAAATGTTATTACTTGAAAGGATCAGCACATGACCACTCAATAATAATGGTAATAATAATAATAATAATAATAATAATTATGTGTGTGTGGAAGAGGTCATAAGGTATTCAAAAGAGTGCATAAAATGGATACCACAATGTCTTGCAGCAGACCACAAGTTTCATAGGAAAACTATTTCATCAGTATTGTTGTAGTACTTTGATGCTGAGAGGGATACCTTTTCATCTCAGACGGTTATAGAAGAAACCTGAGAAACAAAAAGGCAAATCAATGGAGTGGCATCGTCACTCATCGAATATGAATTTCATGTCAGCTCCCTATGCTGGAAAAGTAGTGGTGACCATCTTCAGAGACTGTGATGGAGTTATTTTAGGGATGTGATGCTAAGAGTTCAAACTAATACAAGATCTCTATCAAGAGTCAAACAATCTGAAAAATGTTTACAGTGACTTAGGCCTGCCAAGAATCCAGCAGAAATTTTGCTTCTGCATGATAATGCATGCCCTCACCTAAGAACATATCAAATTGGATTAGACACTGTTCCCAGCCATCCTATTGTCCATATCTGGCACCTCCAATTTCCACCTCTTTGGAGCTCTTCAAGATTCTTGCAGGAACTCTTGAAAGATGATGAGTATGCTTGATGCAATAAAGAAATGGCTTTGCACAAGTATGGTACTGGCTGGAAATATATCTATTTGTACCACACGGATGTAAGGCTTTACAAGCTCATGGGGACTATTGAGGAAAAAGTGTGTATAGAAGAAACCCTGATTTGTCACCACATTTCAATTATTTTGAATGATCCTCATAATGGTAAGGGAAACTGAATTGTGAATGTTAAGCAACAAATTATATGCACATATCTATTTAAGTTTGCACTCATAACAAGTGTTCTTTTCAGCCTTTATCACATTTTAGCACAGAAAAGACAGCATTTGGAGAATTTTGGCTAATGGACTATGATGTTCATTGTAAATAACATGTTGTGCTTGCAAAGTACTTACTAGTATATAAATGTTATTGCATAGCTAAAAGTATTCTCTAAAACATCACTTTTATACCGGAAACTCTGAAATTTATCAGTTATATAAGTAGGTAATAATGAATGCTATTTTGTAAAAGTGGAAATGATGTTCAACACATATTTTGAATCCTCAAGATCATCATGATTTGCCTTTTGCCATACTTGTATTCCACAGTAAGCGGTGCTCAAATGAAGCTTTACTTTGTTCTGTCTCTGCTTTTAACAATTATGTACTATGTCGCTCAACTGTAGCATGTTTTTTTTAGACATATTGCAGTAATTATCAGTACTGGTGCTCCAGTATTGCTTTCAGGCAAAGCTGAGCAGTCATATTATGAAAACTTGTTTTATTGTCCCTATGGCACTTCAGTAAAGGGTGTTTACTGAATTTGCTTGTGCATTTGGCCTAATGTAGCAATCATTTACAAGTGTCTCAATTTTCAGGATTATCTGACATGCTTACTGTACATTGGAGCTTAGTTTGGCCAACATTAACAACATTACTGTACATTGGAGCTTAGTTTGGCATCATTTATGTGCGAATTCAATTGGATCTTTTGTGCCTCATGGAGAATATACTGGTCTATAAAAAAAAAGGTCTTTATTCTCTTTATTTGTTTTGCCAAGATGCTATTAGTTAAATTTTCATCAATTGATTTAACAAAAGATACTTGAAAGAAAGCAGAGCAAGCTTGAACATACAGATATCTTCACTCACCTGTTAATTACTCAGAACATGCACGGCTAACATCAGCTGCCTGTTGAGTGCTGAATCAACTCTTGAGAAGTTTTTTGATGATCTGAGGTTTCTTCTGGTGCTCTATTGATGAACCTGAATATGGGTTGTCTGCTACTGACAAATCAAAGTTCATAACAGTCTTCAAATTTCTTTATATATTCTCCCATACTTCAAGTTCTCTGAGCTGGTTTTCATTAACTTGATTCTTAGTTTCAATATAATGTATTTGAAACTTAAGCATAAGGCAACCACTGACTTTTCGGTCTGCTTAAATTTGATGCAACAAGTGTTCCTTGTAGTGGGTGCCTATGTTTCTTTTTGTTTTACTAATGTATATCTTCTCACAATTTTTACATTGAATATAGTAGATTCCTCACTTATTTTCTTGAGATATGGGATCAAATTTTCTTGATTTGATGAGATTCTTATGTTGATTTTGTAGTACAGAGCCAGGGTGACATTTTTTAAAACTTTCTAAAATTTGTGTATCCAAAAACCACATCAGTCTTGACATCTTACAACACAAATTCCACATGAAAAATCTAATCAAATCAAAAAAATGTACATGATTCCTCAAGAAAATAAGGAGTCTACTGGATCCAATGTAAAAATTGCAAGATATACATTGGGAAAACAAAGAGGAACATAGGCATCCACTTCAAGGAGCATCAAATTCAAGCAGACTGAAAAATCAGCAGTTGCCTTACACTTTTGCTCCCAAAACCATGATATAGAAACTAAGTTAGGTTAATGAAGGCAGCCCAGAGAACTTAAAGTTTAGAAGATTTATGTAAAGAAATTTAAAAACCACATAATGAACTTTGATTTTCCAATAGCAGACAACCTCCTATTAAAGTTCACCAATAAGCGACCAGACAGAAGCTGGTCATCAAAAAAACTTTTCAAAAATTGATCCTGCAGTCAAAACGCAGCTGACGATGTGAGCTTATGCTCCCAATGCAAGTCATGCTTAATTAACAGGCGAGTGAAGCTAACAAGAGTGTTCAAGTTAAGCTCTATTTTCTTTCAAGTGTCATGACACTGTTTGATTGCAGTGTTTTTTAATGTTTTGATAATCTTAGTTCACTGCAAAGTCTACACTAGCATTGATAATAGGTTAATTTATTCCAATGTACACATTTAAAATTGTGGATTCAATGTTTTCAATTCTTTCTATTTTCTTTACTGAGCATTCATGCATTTCCAGTAGAAAAACAATGTGCTCAATATTCCAGATGGCATGAAATTCACTTGAAGCAACACATTGCCAGGTGGGGGGGGGGGGTAAAAACCTTTAGTTTATTGCTATTTAATCTATTTCCATTATACCAAAAGTTTGCAAAAACTCATAACAAATGCATATAATATTCATATTTTTCTACATTACCACAATAAACAGGCAAGGCTTTTATATTATTCTATCAGCTTATAAAAGAAATTCTATTGCATAACAGGAGTCTAAAAATTCTTAGCTGCTTGAACTTTTGCTCTGCATCCACACAATATATATATAAAACTGGAGGGCAAAATTATGCAGCCGAATTTTCCATTTGATAACAAGAAAGAAAAAAGAAAGAAAAAAAAAAAGAAGAAGAAGACAAAAAAACAGATAAAGGTATGAATTTTTAAACTGTGGAATTAAATAGTTTAGCAAGCTCAATACATTATCAGATGCCTCCAAGCATACACCCAAAATGATTCATAGCTAAAGATGATGATAGCCTTAAAACTTGTCCTGAGTAATTGAAGTTGACATTACAAGAATTGAGTGTTTATTTGCAACACTTGTGAAAAGCCCATTTCTGTCACCATCCATATTTTAAGATTAAAACATTCAAACATACTATGCTTGAAACATTGTCATGTGGACTAAGTTTTGAGCAAGTATCTGGAGAAACTTTGTCACAACTTAAATGTTATATCATAAAAAACACTTCAGAACCATTATAATTGCCCTTAGGTATTAGAAATCCTGAAATATATTCAAAACCTTACCCAGAAAAGTATGAATGCTACAATGTCAATAAGCAAGCATGCAACAGTTAATTTTTTCAGTAATTCTGAATTATTATTGACATTTTTATTCAGTATCCAGAAGCCAGGATGTGCTTCTACTGCACGAACTGCTAATCATAAAGTCCAAAAAGGATTGATGAATGTTCAGAAACTCTGTATTTAAATGTATCTTCAAAGCTGAAATGTCAATAAATTTTAGTGTATGTGACAGTCAAAAGTTTGAAATTGAAATAAGCTAATTTTATATAGGAAACAAATGATTGGAAATGGTGACACACCACTGTATTCAACTGATGTCATACAATACCATCTTCTTGTTGAAAATGAACATTGCTAATATTTTACCAAATCCAGATTGTTTCTTCTATATCTTGACAAAATTCTGTAGAATATTTGGGCGATGGTCACTGCCTCAGTTGTTCAGAGTCTGACCTTGAAGCCTGGATAGTTCAACATGGCTGCACTACTGCAATGTGGCTCAAGCTTTCGTATTCAGAAATGTTGAAACTTGTGCAACTGATCTCATATTCAAATTCAGCAGCTTGGTATTTTCCCAATTTAGCTGCTTAAAATTGAGGAATACATGGAACTTTTTGGGTTATCCACTTGGAATTTCTAATTTTCATAATCCTATTTGACGTAATAAATTTCATTAGCAGATGTAAGATCAACCATTCAAAATTTGTGATGCTTACTAGCTTACAAACAGCAGCCTGCTTAATTATAATGCTTGCTTGATTGATTACATTTAAAACATGCATATTTAATAAGGTGGTTACCTAAGCAATTTTCAGAAAACATGCTATTCCTGAATAGCTTTAAAGGGCATCAAAGCTGAGTTACCTTTAACCACCTCTTTTAAAAAAATCAATGAGCCTTCAATTACAAATACAATGGTACAAAAAATATGTAAACCTACATGAACACAGGTACTAATTATTTTCTTGAGTATATCACAAAAAATAGTAATTATATAAAACCGTGGCATACTATAAAGAACTTGAAATTCAGGGAATTTTATTAAGGAAGGCATGTGCAAAACTTAACTATGAAGGTGCTTGTTATTCCAACATCTGCGAATAGTTTTTCTTGGTTATGCACTGTAAAAAATATTTAATACTCCTGAGCACTGCTGTCTAAAAAATCAAATCTTTACACATGTTTTGCATGTTGTGTGGTAACTGCTACATAATGAGTATTCGATTTTGCCAGCATTGCTCAAACCCAAGTTAGCAACCCAAGCACAGCTCAGTTAAGTAACACATTCAGTTTTCATTAATTTCAAACTAAATAGAAATTAAACTTAAATTCAATGTTTCAAATTCTTTTCTTATAAAATATAATTTCTACGGTGTGGAGCCATAAATTAATATGTGGAAAATATGATTGGTGTTGCATGTCAATTTTTGGCTATACTATTGTTCACATATCAGATCTGATACCAAGGTGTGTCCAAGTAACTTTATGGTTCTACTTCAAATCATTCAAATATACCTAGCTTTTAATGTTCAAGATTACCATTAAAGCAACTCATATCAGTGAAAAGTAATAAATCTCAAAATGCATTGAACTTAGGCTCCTCACCACAAATTTTTTACTTTAGTTCTTACAAGTTAGGTACTGTGTGTTTTTGCAAAGTAAAACTGTTTCCCTGTCTTAACTTCAAAACACAAAGAACTGCAAATAACAAAAGTCTTTAAATGTTTCTTCCAATATTATAAAATGTGATTAAAGTTTAAAATTGTCCATTTGTTTGCTTTCCAGAAATTACATTTTCCTTTAATATCAAAGTGCTAAACTTTTTAAATAAACAAAGCTTTCAAAAAATTAATCCACAAGTGAACAAGTTTTACAATAAGGATACAAGTAAGAATGTGCCATTCACTTGCTTTTTAGACAGCTTACATAGGATTATATAAAAATCTGAAAGAATTATGCTCAACTATGCATTTTTGAACCACTGCACATAATAGTCTCACTAATCCTTGGTAAAAACATGTGTAAACCTTTCCATGAAATTCTGAGAAAATGCATAAAAGCTTACCTTTTCTCCTTGTGCTCTCAACTGTAATCTTGTCATCCATTCTTTAAGAGTTGCTTGTGATGAATCACACAATTGTTTGAATGAATGCCAGTTATTTACTTGAGACAAACATGTTGAACAAATTATTTTTGGCAATTCATCGCTATCGGACACCTGTATATCAAATAAGGAATGAATCAGCTTCAATTACTACACCTTTGAAAACTAACCTTAAACAATACAAATAAAGAAAACAACACTTTTCTTACCTCAACTGAAACACAAGCTAATATCCTAAATGAAAGTGGAACGGTTTGGCAGTCCGCATCGTCTTCGTCACCGAAAATGGGTAAACCACCTCCATCTTTTGATAAACACAACCGGCACAATTCACTCATATTGCTGGGCACATCAATGTCCGTTTCATCTATCTCCGTCATTTTTTGGCGTTATTTTAAGTCGTTACTTTGCTGAGAGTGTACATCTGACTTTTTTCAATTTGGCAATTGCACTGATATTTGATTGATTCGTCTTCTTTTCATTGTGCGTTCGGGCAAATCTTCAGGAAGACATCATTGAGAAGCGCATTATGGAACGAAATTGCTTGGCTTTCGTCAAATGTTCTCTCAATTGCCTTCGGCAGTGTTTGGGCGCACACTAATTTAAACACCTAATGCATCCCGCTACACAGACATTTAACGTTAAAAAAACACGGGTTTATTTCCTGTACACAGAAACCTACATCCACACACCATTTGGAAAGATATCAACCCGTCCGATAAGACCAACTGCACAGCGTTGTCTCGAATTCCACGGTTGGAGAATCTGTCACGGCTTTCTTGAGTGAACAAGAAAAGAAATCTTCTGTTTAAAAGTGAATTTATGATTGGTTTGGTGCTATTGAACCAAATCGAAGCATTGATGTCGTAAATATATGATGCATTTGGAAAATACGTGTCCTATAAATGAAAGCTTATGTAATACATGCAAAACCAAGTAATTTGGCAATAGCTTGTGGTGTGGGGTATAAAATATCCATTCACTGTCAAGTTTCATCCTGCAATTTAAATGCTTTTTCATGGCTTTCAAATGGATTTTATGAAAATGCCGAACAACCAAATGTAATTTCCGAAGCTACAGCTTTTTAAACCTGATTATCCACTGCCCAATGATACACGTTGAGATAGTCAAAAGATCACACGAAGCCATAATGCGTGACGGCTGATACATTATTGATTGACCGATTCACCTCCTGCGCGTTATAAGGTTTAGCTTTCCAAACTAGAGTAGAGTTTCAGAACAAGGTTGATAAATGATTGCCACTAACAATCAAACAGAGTAAATGCAAACATGGAAAATCAGTGTTCCTATCCTTCATACTACAGTGGGCCTTACAATTAAGATTTTAAAGTAACTTGACATTTGGATTTCACAAACAACCTTTCAGATGGACCATGTATAGCTTGTATTCTGAATATTTATGAGCGCCTTATCACGTATGTTTTACTTTTAGTGGCTTTCCATTGTATCTGCTTATATGCAGGCGTCTTACAACACCGATGCTCAACATCAACCTTATACCTCCAAAATTTGCTGTTTAATTATTTTAAAGAAATGCAAACGGTTATTGGACAGAAGCAGTTGGGCCTTATTTATTGATTTCATTTCTGTGTCTAGCAGAAAGCAAATTTGGACATAGAAAACAGAGTATATGCTCTTCCAATTTGAAATTATCAAGGTCACTTTAATTAGCTATAGTCATAGAGCCCCTCTTTGGTGATGATTTCATTGATGTTGGAAGATCAGAACGGATGCTGTTTAGGACGTGTGATATTTTATATTAGGTGCTAGGTATATTTATGTATGCAGCAATACAATTCTACATCTAACTTCATTACATAGCTCTTCAAATAGCTGCGTAGTATTGCATTGTGTGGCAAAGTACACTCTTGCACTAATTGCCAGCAAAAGTTGGTCAATCTGCTATGTTTACATTACTCCTTTGTTGTAAGTGTAGATTAACATAACCTTACAATATTTCATATCGTTTATATAATTGTCGCTCTTTTACATTCCGAGCAACGCATATCACGATACGTCAGTATTTGTTAAAAGAATGTAAACGTTCGTATTATTTTGCAATAAACCCACATGCCTTTAGATAGTATATTCTATACACAACTGGAAAAGCAACAAACCTGGATAGCGCAAATGTATCAATTTAAATCAATTTAAATACGAGCGTTGAATTACTAATTTGTTTCAGGTTTTTGCCACTGAACTGATAAATAATTTCTAAATTGAATTTAATTGGTAGTTTGCTTACTGTATTGTACACCTAATGGATTATATCGTTATAGGAATCGTAAATATTTTCATATTTCTGTTAATGATTCCCACATTAACATCAGAAAGGTGCCAAAGCAAGCATCAAAAGACGTACATGTACTTGGCAACAAAGACTCCTTATCGCTATGTCACGAATATTAATGATTCAACTATTTATTTTCCAGGTATGTGGAAATAAGTACGCAATATCCCGAAAGTTATAGTAATTATGTCTTTTAAAATATAGTAAGATATGCCACTTCTTCTAATAATTGCACATGTACATCCAAATCAACATTATTAATACCACGTATATAACCTATTTGTAACTAATTGTTACAGGTTGCAATGTTACAAAGATATGGATGTTAGTGAGACATGGAACACGGTACCCCAGTTGTAAGGTCATACAAAACATGCGGCAGAAACTGCCACTGTTACGTGACTCCATTGTGCAGAACCATAAGTCAAATCATGGTAAGCAAGTGTATTATATGCAGAGCCATTTCTTACATTTTTTATTTACTTGGCTGAAGAAGATCCTAAAGAAACAGGTTCAATTTCAGAACTACATGATATTCACAATTTGAAGACAACAGAATAAACATTCATCTGTTTCTGTTTGACTTAAAAAACTGATTAAAAGCTCTGTTTTCTATATATCTTCAGGTAAGTTGTGCAATGAGGAGCTAACAGCACTACAGGCATGGTCACCTCATGTCGAGGAGTCAGATGAAAAGCGGCTTGCTCATGAAGGGGAAGATGAAATGGTAGAACTTGCAGAGAGATTCCAGAATCGCTTTCCATATTTGTTCCCTGAGTCTTATTCCAATTCTTCATATAAGGTAAAGCTATAAACCTTTATATAACTTTCATTAGAAGTGTTTTGGACAACATTGAATTTATAAATGCGGAGGAACCCAAGCAAAATATGACCATGTTGGGATAAAATCAACAAAATTTCAGGCTTGGCTAAAAAAAATTCTCACATAATTCCCTGTTTGACTACAGAATTTGTACGTTTTGGGCAGCTGTGCAAAAATGATAATAAGGGTCTCTTGCAGCGGAGAATATTTTGTATTAGATAAGGAAATCTTAATTAGTCCTGTCATGTTTGCTGCCTAATTATTTTTGCTCCAAAATTACAGAATATTAAATACTTATAAGAAAGAATAAAGGGGAAAGGGGGGGGGGGAGAACTTTACTGAAACATTTTATGCAATACTTTCATACAAATTTCTCCACCCATTACAAGTTCACATCAACTCTTATGTATTATAAAGAAATGTTATGTGTTCCATTTCATGACTTTCTCTGCCTATTCTGCAACATATTCTAATATATGTGACTTTTCTGGGCCACTCAGGTTACTAGTCTTCAGTCGGCAGGTTTCATGCAATTTTGGGAAAAGGCAACCATGTGAGCCATAAACTACAGTACATACCCTGACACATAGTGTCTTCAATACTAAGGTTTCATTCTATTGATCCCAGGGCTTATGCACAAGTGCTGTGTTTTATTTAATAATTCACTAGTTTGCAGTAGTTGTAGATAATCTATTACCATAATGGCTGAGGGCCTCAGAAAGAAACTTTCTTTGGTTGTTGATGATAACACTGCAGAAAGACAGGTGGGCAGACTCTTCCCCCTAACCCTTGCTTCCCTGTAAAATCAGAGACCAAGAAAAGGCGCATGCTCAATTGAGGTAAAAATTAACAGAAATAGTGTTATTACTTATTTTCTTATAGGTACAACAGAAAAAAGAGAATACACTAGGATAAAGCTATAGTCAAAATTTTAAATAGCTGGTTGATGGGCTTGAAGTTCCATTCTATTTGCATGACCAGATTGAAAAGAAGAAAAGTGAATGACAACTTCACAAAAGTATAAATATTGAAAAATAAACCAATAAGAGGGTATATCGTTAACTCCCCCCAAAACTTTATTTGACTGAAATTGTGGTCTTTAACGAGATCTGCTCAAAAGTCATTCAGTATGAAGAGAGGCTGTTCCCAAAAAATTCAAGATATCCATCTCATTTGTCATGAAAGTTTCTTATAAACATTTTTATCAAAATTATTAGAGCAAGTTTTGAAACATACCATGTTTCTCTTTATGAAGATGATATAAAAATTGGATATAACAGATTCATATTATTTTTTCTGCATAATATTCTATAAATTACTCTTAGAAAAGCTTATTTCATGTTAAATGAGATATGCATTTGCAGAATGGTTTTATTATACACATTGCAAGAATAAGGGGAATCAGTAGGCTTAAGCAATAGTCAATTTCTTAAAAGTGAATGGCCTGAGATTTTGTTCTCTTTGCATTTCCACTATAAAAAAAAAAAAAAAAGAAGAAGAAAAGGCTGGGGGGAGGGGAGGAAAGAAAACTGAATGGTGAGTTAAATTTCTCAAGAAATCATATTTTGATTGCACTACCTCCAAAAAATTAGTTAAAGGTTTGCATATCAGTGAACAGCTTAACAAAAATGTAAAGCAGTTAAATACCAAACTATGTATTTAAGTTCAGCATTTTCCAAAGATAGAGATGAAAATGTTCAAAAAAATCCTCCACCCCAAACCATCCCTTATATGGAGAATTTTATGTTATTTTGGGTTTTTCTAATAATTTTGATTAATTAAAATATATGTGTTTAAGATATTTAAATGGCAACAAAATTTATGGAAACAGCCTGTGAAGCCCTCTTCATTACTATTTCTGTGTAATTGTAAAATATTTAAGAGAGAGACTAAATCTTACTCCACAGAAAAATGTAGAACTTACAAAAAAGCAATACTGAGAGTGAAGTTGTTTTATTAACTGTTACCGAGTCCTGTGTTAAAACATAGAACTCCATTTAGTTGTTTTTGGTGTTGTAGTTCTGGGAAACGTTACAAAAATGGAAGACTCTTAATGGCTAATATAGATTGTGTTAAAAGCATAAAATTTTCTGTGGCCTTTGATTCCCTAAGTTGCAGGTTCAAACCCAGTGGAAGGCAATGGATATTTTTGATGCAAAAATTGTTAACATGGCTTTCTTTGGAAGGGAAGTAAAGCTGTTGGTGCCATAGATTTACGACAAGTAAAAGAGCAAGCCTGAGCAAAAAGGTCTTAACAAAATTAAGCTATCTTTCATGACCAATATAGAATGGAACTGCAGTTGTAAAAGAGCATCCAAAAATAAATCTCAGTTTAATTTTGCTTGTGGCATTTTTTTTTTTTTTTTTTTTTTTTTTTTAAATATGGTACCGGAGTCTGATCGGGACTCCGGCACTGTATACCCTACTTTTTTTTTATTTACCTTTTATTTTCATTTTTACCTGTTTTTCTGTATTATTACTGGATTGCTGTTTTCTTACTTTTACAACACACACATAAACACAAACATATAACACCCATGCCCAAGGCGGGACTCGAACCCACGATCCCCAGCACTACGAAGCACCAAAGCGGGACGCCTTGGCAAGCGCGGCCATGGGGACCGGCCGTGGCATTAAGCATTTCCAAGATATTTGCTGTTGTTGGTTTGAATCTTCAAAGACTTATACTTTTCTTCATGTAGTTAAAGTGCTATTAGTTTTTTTAATCCTTAACTCCTGCAAAGACTGGATGTGTAATGAAAGCTTATCGTGATTAACAAGAAGTAGATAGAAGAATAAGCTTTTGTAACAATAGTTTGTAGAAGATTGAGTAAATTAAGTCTTGTGAATGTAACCATCAGATTTTGTGTTTGCATTTAGAGTTGTTGGAGTGGGAAGAAATATTTAACAAAAATATTTGTCTTAATTGCTGGACTAAAACCCCAAGTTTTGCATTTATCAGACTTCAGTTTTACCTTTTCTAGCATATATTTATAATGTACATATAAAATAGAGAAGGTATTGTATTCCACCCAGAAATTCAATAATTCAATAGCAAGTTTACATCGGAAATACCTGTTTTAGAATCCTCTGAATCCAAAAAATGTATTTTTAGAAAAAGGTCCATGTATATGTGTGTATGGACAGCTAACTCAAAAACGAAAAGTCACTTGAATACCAAACTTAGTATTTAAGTTCAGTATCTTCCAAGGATGCGACACCAAGATTTTCAGAAACATCCCCTCCCCCACCCTCAACTGCCCTTTACATGGAACATTTCTGTGTTTGAAAATTTTGATTTTCTCAAAAATGGCTCTAATGATTTTGATTAAAATACCAATGTTTAAGATTTATTATGACAAATGAAATGTATATCCTGAATTTTCTGGGAGTAATCTTTAGAGACCTCTTCATTCTGGAAGACTATTGCACAGCTGGTAAACTGTAAGATAAAGGCTACACAAGAAATACAGATCTCCTTAAAACACAGTTTATGCCATATATATTTTTTCGTTGATTAAACTGTTTCAGAAATAGTTTTTGTTATTGGTTTCAATTTTAAACTACTGAAGCTTTTCTCAAATGGGAAATCATCTCGTTCCTCTCTCTTTTAATTTACTCCTGACAGGCAAAGAGATCCAAATTTCAATTGTATCACATAGTGACCAGCTTTTAAATGATTTGATTATCATTTTAGCCTAGTGTATCCCCTATTTTCCTTCTACTTAGAAGGAAGCAAGTAATAAGACCAATTCTGCTAATGATTATCTCAATTTGCTTGACATAGATAAAAGAATAATCTTGTGTAAGAAAAGTTTGTTTGTGGAACAGCTAGAGAAAGTCATTTGGATGGAACACATCACATTAATGAGTTATGATTGGAGTACAACAAACTGAGAATGGTAACTAAAACAATAATGAAAACAGGAAACAATGTAGTACACAGAATTTTGGTTCACAACAGCCCGATAATGAATGTAATGTACATATTGATAACCCTATTAATCTCAAAGTGGAAAGCCCATTTATGCATTTGGATTTCATTTGCTTATGACCAATAATATTTTTACTCTCTCTACAAGTAGAATGCACATAGTAAGTGGAGAACCCAAAAATGTGATGTCGAGATTTCACCAGAAATATATGTTTTGAGGTCCCCTTAGTCCAAAAAGGCATTTTTAGAAATAGGTCCTCACCATAGCTTAAAAATGAATAGTCTGTTAAGTGCCAAACTTGGTATTTAGGTTCGGTATCCACCAAGGATGAGTCACAAAGATTTTTAAGAAAATTCTCCCATCTCCAACTACCCTTTACACAGAATATTTTTAAAAAAAAAAATTATTTTCTCAAAAATGGCTCAAACGGTTTTAATTAAAATACCATGTGTTTAATATATTTTCATGACAAATTATATTTTGAATTCTCTGGGAATAGCCTCTGAAGATCTCTTCATATAACTTTTCTATTAATTGGGAAATCTACCACGCAAGGAATGTAAATCTTGATAAAACACACAATTTATGTTATATACTTTTTTTGTTGTCAAACTGTTTACAAGGCATTGTTGGATTCAATTTTAAACTACTGAAACTTTTCTCAAACATGAAGTCATCTTTCTTTTCATCTCTGTTTTGTTTTTCCTGCTGACAAGCAAAGAGAACAAAATTTCAGTTATTTTACAAGACCATTTTTGCTATGTTTATTTTTATTAGTATGGTATAGATAAAACAATAAATCTATTGTAAGAAAAGTTTGTTTGCAAAATAGAGAAACTCATATGAATGTAACATTTCAGATTTTTTAGTTAAGGCTGGTTAACAAAACGTTGAGAATGGTAATCAAAACAGAAATGAGAACAGGAAGCAGTGCAGTAAAAAGATTTTGGCTCAGAACAGCCTAATAAGGAGAATGGGAATACATAGTGATGACCATATTGATCTCAAAGTGGAAATTCCATTTATGCATTGGAATTTCATTTGATTTTTAACAATGACATTTTTTTCACCTGCCTCCAATTCAGCCAACATAATGTAGATAAGCCATCAAAATTCAAAACAGTTGCAACAAGAGTGAGGTCTAGCAGTTGTTTCATATCACGCCTGCCTAGAGTGATTTATACAACGAAAAGTCTAACATGCATAATTATGATCTAATTGTTAGTCTTTGTGGCTCAGTTGGTTAGGTACTGGCTTTATGATCCAAGGTCAGGGTCCAAACTGACCCTGACCGATGGTCTTTAAGTATGCTTAAAAGCAACAGCCCTATGTAAATAGATTTACTGGTATGTAAAAGAACTCCTGGGGAGCAAAATTCTGGTATACCAGCGCTGCTAATACAATCTTAGCAATTGACAATGCCATTAACAAACAAATAATTTTTCAATCTAACACCAGGAAGGAGAACAAGAAAGTTAAAACTTTCCGAATCTTATTTCCTGTTCACATAAAGAAGAACAGGAACATACTCCCATTAAAATACTTGTATTTCAACATAGCCATTCTCTTGCTGGTTAGCTTTTCTTGGTTGTTGTGAACCAGCCTTTATGCTGTTGCTTCTCTCTCTCACTAACACACACACACACACACACACACACACACACACACCCCTCTCTTTTTGTGTTAAGGGAAATCAAAACATGTATCTCTGGAGCTCTTATTCTGAAAGCTTCAGGTGGAGTGCAATACTTCCTCATAAGTACCACCTTTATTGTATTAATCCATTTACCTAAGGTAAAACTTGAAAATAAATATTCCATCAATGTAATCAATGATACCAGTCCTCTTGGTCAGTTTAATTTGGGAAAAATTATTTATTTTATGATGATGATGATGATGATGATCATCATCATCATCATCATCATTATAGGCACGGCTAAATATTGCATTTAATGCAAACAAGAAATTGTTTATATTTATGGTTAATTCAAAGAAAATAGAATGATAGCCAGAGTTTATGTTAGAATGTTAGTGCTACTATCGTTATTCATCAATTATTAATATTTTATAATAATACGAGGGTGAATCAAATAAAAATAGTAATTTAGCCAGAGTACTGCGCAGTCACTATGGATGGGAAGGTGGGGTGGGCGTTGAAGGTCAGTGTGTTAGGAAAGAGAAACCAGCTTCATTAGCTGCTTTGATAGGTTTTGGCGCCAGTACAGCCATGAGTGAACAAGAGGTTCCTTTGCCTATTGTGTAATGCAATATTATAAATTTGTTAACCTATAAAGAGATTTTAACTCATTTGAAGGCAAAGTTTCGGGATGCTACACTGCCCCAGAATTGATGCTTACCCTAAGGTCTGATAATTTAAGGATGTCCGAGAAATTGTACAAAACGAAGGTCAAGGTCAAGTCTCACAGATGACAACATGCTGTTCAGAAGCTTATTGAAGGTGATTGCCGCTACATTGTTGAAGAGATCTAATTAGAAATGAATGTCAGCATCCCATTCTATACTGGGCGTGAAAGACCACTTAATTTTGCTCAGATGGCTCTCTATCAGGCTTGAGGTTCTTTTACGTGCCATAAATCTCCCATGGGACCCAAGGCTTTGCTTCCCTTCTGAAGGAAGCCATGCTAAGTGTCAGCATTGGGACATTATCAGTGACCACCTTGGATTTAAAAACAGTGCTCCATGGGTTCCACAGATCTGATTGGAGATCTGTGAGAGACTTCTAAATCCATTCCGGCAAGAAGGGGAGGATTTTTTTATGCACAACGTCACATGTGATGAGACATGAATCCATCACCACTCTAGAATCCAAAATGGCGAGCATGGAGTGGCGAAGAAGGGATGAAGCTTGCCCAGTGCAGGTCAGAACCACCCCTCAGCTGGAAAAATTCTTGCGACACTGTTTTTTTTGACTACAGAGGAGTTTTACTCAATTTTCCTCACAATAGATGTACAGTGAGTGCAGCTTACTACTGTGAATTGTTAAGGTCAGAAAAAGATGCTGTATGCCCATCAGAGATGTCATCCTTCTCTAAGACAATGCTAAGTCTCTCACCATGAATTTGACAAAGGACTTATTGGATGACATTGAATACCCTCCCTACAGTCCATATTTGTTTCCCCTGAACTAAGCTTTGTTTTTGCCCATGGATGAATTGCTTGGAATAGAACAATTCAAAACCAATGTAGATGTTGAGGAACGCATACAGAATTGGTTGACAATGTGCCCTCAAACATTTTTAATAAGAAATATTCAAACTTCCAAATTGTTGGCAAACGTGTGTAGAGAATGAAGGGAGCTATGCAGAGAAGTAGAGAAGGTATCACTGTGTATATGCTTAATCAATAAATATATTTAAAAAAATTACTGGTTATATTTGAATCACCCTCGTATTATGTTAGCTTTTGGAAGGTTGACAGCAATATGCTTTTATAAATATGTCTCATTTCAGTTTCGATACACAGCAACACAAAGAACAGCAGAAAGTGCACGACAGTTTGCTGTTGGACTTTTTGGTAGACGTGTCAGTCGCTATGTTTGGTTCCCTGAGGCAGTGCGTAAAGATCCCATTCTTCGGGTTAGTATTTGCAATTAATGGTCTTTTATTTGTTATTTTCAGGTAGATGTTCACCTAATATCTTGACATTTAATCAAGACTGAGATATGTTAAAAATGCAAAGAAATGACTTTCAGAAAATAGCAGCTAGATGAATATTAGTGTTTAAAGATTGTATTTGTGAATTCTCAAGTTGGATTTACATTTACACGTTTTTGGACAGAACTTTATTCTGTAAAGGTTCTGGTGAGAATGAAAGGAGTACTAGAGTAGGTTCAAAACACATCAGTAACAATAACCAGAACAAGACTGAGAACTAGAAGCCAAGCATTTAACATTTTGATTCACAATAACATGGCAACAAGAATGAGAATGCATTCATTTGTTTCTTATTTTTGGTTTTTTTGATTTGATTTTTTTTTGTCAGCTCTCCAGCTTAGCCAAAATAATCTGTGAATGCAGTCAACATAACACAGATTAGGCAACTTCAAATTTGATGGAAGCCATGCTATTTCCGATTCCTTAGAATTTTTTAAGCAGCCATACAGTATGTTTTTGATAAACATTGTTCAAACAATTTGAAATAGAAATAAAGCTCTTTTGCTAGAATTCCTTCCAATTTGATTTTCCCAGTTTACAATTGTGACTAAGGAGAGCTCTAGCAACTATTTTAGGAATAATTGCTACAATAAAGAGTCCTTAAAATGAAAAATAACAAGAGCTGGTATGCACAGTATGGATCATATATGCTGTACTCGAGAACGAGAACATGAAACTTAAACATGCTTCTTGTGCTTGTGAATGCTTCCAATGAAATACTTGTGTTTCAACATTCCTGCTCTCCTTCTGGTTACTGTTACCGGTTGTAGTGAATCAGCCTTTTACACAATTAAACTGGGTTCTCTAGTGAAATTTGATTATCTGTCACTTGTTTTCACTATTCAATTCGTTAGCAGTCTTTTTACATTTTTTATTTTCCATTTATATGCTGTTTTTAATATCTTTGGTTGTATTGGCAGCTTTTACCATTTGAAAGCCGTTTATCATTTTGTTCATTCGTTTTACAGTGATTTTTATCTTTAGGTTACAATTATTTTGAGAACATTACATTAAATTTACATACACATTCATACTTCCAGACTCTAGGGAGGTAAGGAATAATCCTGGGTAATATAAAATTCTCACTATCTAGCTGGAATTTCTGCATTTGGATGGTTAGTATGTTAACTACAAGATATCACATTGTCTTTTTTATGTTCCTGGATGGAAAATTCCATCTACACAACAGAAGCGAGTAACTTATTTTGGACAAATCAGTTCAGTATTCTAAAAACTTTCAAGTGCACTTTAAAAATAACAACAAAAATCTATGTGAGCATGTCAATAATGCTACCAAAAAAAAATGAAAGTGCTGTGGTTCTCAGAGTCCCATTGGGCATGAAAGATTGCTTAATTTTGCTCAGAGGCCTCTTCATTAGGCTTGAGGTTCTTTTACATGCTGTAAATCTATGACATGGGACCAACAGCTTTACTTCCCTTCTGAAGGAAGCCATGGTAAGGATTTTTACACCTGAGAAAATCCATTGTCCTCTGCCAGGTCTGAACCCGTGACCTTGGGCATAATGCTACAAATAGAATACAGAATTATACATGTGCTACAGTCACGAAGTTGTTCTGATGCCTTGAGCTGTGTATTACCAAAGACCTTGGAACTGTATTACCTAGAGCTGCCACTGGCTTTAGTATCACTTCGAAGCATTGAAACATCTCGTGCAGGTTTGTTTGAGTGGAGGGCAAAAATATGCTTGCTAAGCTTTTTACATATGAGGGTCAGCTGATAAGTTCCGGGCCTCTCAATGAAAACAGCATTTATAAAAAAATTCATTTGCTTTATTTCTCTACATAATCTCCAGAAAGGCTAATACATTTGTTATATCGGTGTTCTAATTTAATTAAACCATCTCTGTAGTGCATTTTAACAAGGTCCTTAAAATAGCTGTTTACCACATCAATGACCACCTCATTGCTGTGAAATTTTAGTCCTCCAAGAAATTTTTAAGGTTTGTGAACAGGTAGTCACTGGGTGGATGTTCAAGCAATTCCAACTTTGATCACATGTTTCCCATTGCAAATGATTGAACAGTGGGCAGGAGCATTGTCATGGTGAAACAAGATTTTCTTTTTTTAGCAAATAAGGTCTTTTCCTTTCCACCTCATCACTCAAACGTTGCAGTAAGCTTGTGTAGTAGTCACCAGTGGTACTTTTACCCTTTTCCAAGAAATCAATAAAAATAATTAATTCCCTGTGCATCCCAGAAAACACTCGCCATAATCTTGTTAGCTGACAAAATTTACTTTGCCTTTTTTGTAGTTAGTTCATTTGGTGCAATCCACTGTTTTGACTGATTGCCTTTCTGGAGTGTAGTGATGTATCCAAATTTCATCCATGCTGTCTCAAAAATTCGCTGGGATTTTTACGGTAGAGCTCCACATTCTTAACAGAAACAGTTTTTCTTTGCAACTTTTGATTGGATGTTAACAAACATGGCACCCATCTTGCATAGACCTTGTGAAATCCCAAAACATTACTTAAAAATATTACTTGCACATTCTTTTGATATGTTTATAGCCTTTGCTATCTCAAACAATTGTAATCTGTGGTCTTCCAGTACTAAACGATGAATTTTTTCAATGACCTCTGGAGTTGTCACTTCTACAGGACGTCCAGAGTAAGACTCATCACTAGTGCATCCCATTTTAAACTCTGCAACCCACCTTTTAATCACTGAATATGAAGGGGCAGAGTCTTTCAATGTACTGTCCATTTCCTCCTTGATTTCTTTAGGCTTTAAGCCTTTTAAATTTAATTTCAATTTAATCACTGCTCATTTTTCCAAATCCTCCATTTTCGTGAGAACTCTAAAGTTGTTTTGTTTAAAATGCTGTCATTCAAAAACTAAATAAGCTATTGACCTGTAACTATGGATACAAACTAGTCTAGAGTAAAATTATATAATGCTACTGTCTAACTGGCCTAGTAGCACCATATCTGTGTGAAGCCCGAGACTTATCAGCTGACCCTCGTATATTCAGCAAGCTTTAAAAGTGGGATGCTTTAAAGGCAAATGCGCACATGGGTGTTCCTGTCCTGACACAACTGTGCTCACCATCAGAAAAATGGTACTGAGATCACTTCAATCAGTAAGTAAGAATAAATTGTGGTTTTGAATTACAAATTAATTCTGTTTGATTTTTGTGGGTTTCCTCGATTGCTAGGCAAATAAATATTTATTATAGGATTAAAACACATAAATCAGAATGACTGAGTAAGTGATTAGCTGTTCTGAGACATGAAAAATTTATGCCATTCAAATATCACAAACTATGTTCAGTGCATTTCATGGATAATTGTTTTTATGAGAGTAAGGGAAAGATGATAAATCCAAATGCAGTTCCTTTGATACTTAGTTTTCCTGCTGATCTGATAAAGGTAATAAGTATTTTTATCCTTACAAATATTTTGTATCCGTTCATTGGTATCCCAAGTTACTGCTAAAATATTAAATTCAATAGTAACGGTATTCCCTTATTTAAAAGCATTATACCAAAATCTTGAATCACTTAGTATTTTAAATCTGTAATTTCACTCTGAAACACAATCCCTCAGAATGCTAAAGAGAAAATTTGTAGAAGCATTAGAATTTAGAGAAGAAAATAACAATTCTGGTATTACATTGATAATGTTATTACTAATGCCCCACCAAGGGTATGTGTTTTACTATTAGAATCAGCTGAAAATTGCAGTGCTACAGCTGGGATTTGAACATGGTTCTTCCGCTCTCCATGTGGTTGCTCAGAGAGCAGGTGAACCATGTTTAAGTCCTGGCTGTGGTATTTCATTTTTAAGCTGATTCTAATAGTAAAATAGTTCTGGTGTTTAAATAAATATTGAGCAGATTACAGAAAAGCATAATTATACTCATAGTCCCAGAAAACTGTAAATTAATGGAGAATGGATTACAAAGAAAATCTGATCAGATATTGCATATCTGTTTTTTGTACTAAAGCATTTTTATAATTATTTATGCATTTGTTTATTTTTATTTATATGCCACCTTAGGCGATATCATCATATTGTCAGTTTAACCTTCTAAACAATTACCTATATTGTTGAAGTATACATTAAAATTGTACTTCTCGATTAAAATCCACACAGATTCACTCTGGAATTAACATTTCTGGACTCTTAAGGATGGGTAATAATAATATTTAAATAAGAATTCCTTCACAGGCTACCAGCTTTTGCACTTTTAATCCATCATCCATGTTGACCACTTTACTACAGAGACACTCTTACAACTCCTGTTTATAATTCCTTGTTGATGACTGTGCATTAAGATGAAAGGCAGAAAGAAAACATGGAATCTCTGAGAAGAAAGGTCCTAGAGGTCCATAGTCAATTCCAGAATTTTGAATGCGATTCTGTAGAAAAACTTGTCCAAAGTGAGAACTGTCCGCAATATTAAAAGAAATTTCTGATCTCGAGGTTCAGCAATATAGTACTTTAGATAAAAACAGCTGAAAACTGAGCCCACTTTCTTATACAACAGACAGGATTTTCCTTTATTAAAATGTATTTTATTGGAAAATTTTGGCAGTCTTTCCAGTACAGACAAAGTTCCTCAAAATTATGGTCATTACCTGTGACAACTGCAAAACCAAAGGTGCTTTTCAACTTGACAGTTCTTCAAAACCTTCATAAGAAATGCAAAAACAGAAGAATATCTTTCTACTCTTGCTATGTTGTCCATTGAGCAGAAATTGATTTGAGGCATAGACAGTTTTAACAGCAGAGTGACAAATTTTCCAAGGTTGAAGATTGCCAGATGGATTTCATTTTTCCATTGGTGATTAGATGAGTTTTAATTATTTCAACTCACTTTTACTTTCTCCATACGCACTATGTACATAGTGTATAGAGAAAGTATTGCACTCCACCAAAAATTTGTTACCGAGATTTCACCGGAAATATATGTTTTAGGGTCCCCAATATCCAAAAAAAGCATTTTCACAAAAAGGTCTGTGTGTGTGTGTGTGTGTGTGTGTGTGTGTGTGTGTCTGTGAACACGATAACTCAAAAACGAAAAGTCGGTAAAATACCAAACTTGGTATTTAAGTTTTGTATCTTCCAGGGATGCGACTGGAAGATTTTGAGAAAAACCCCCCCACCCCCAACTACCCTTTACATGGAACTTTTTTCGAAAATTTTGATTTTCTCAAAAATGGCACTAACGATTTTGATTAAAATTTCGGATATTAAACATATTTACCTGACAAATGAAATGTATATCTTGAATTTTCTGGGAATAGCCTCTGAAGAGTAGTTTATTCTGGATGAATTTTACTACATTTTGAATAACTGCTAAATCGTAAGAGATGGACAAAAACTTACTACACAAAAAATGTAGAGCACATTAAAACACATAATTTATGTTATATACATTTTTTTTCGTGGAGTTCGTCATTTTTGTGACATTCCTTATTTTTGGTTTCTGCTATGAAAAACGTATACTTTTCTCATACTGGAACTTGTCAACTCCTATCCATATAAACAAAGGGACTTCATTGACATAGCAACCAGCTTTTGACTATCACTTTAACCTACGGTTGTCCCTTATTTCGCTTCTACTTACAAGGATGCGAGTAATAAGACTATTTCTGCTAATTTTTTCTGATTAGCATAAAGTAAATAGAAGTATAAGCTTTTTAAGAATTATTTGTTGCAGGGATATGGAGAAAGTCATGTGAATGGTACACATCAGATTTTTCATATTGCATTTTGCAGATTTTGTAGCAGGTGATCTATTTTAGCCATGAGGTGCCACTGCTAAATTCACATAAGCATGTTTCTGTGCTTCTACTTTCAACATGAACCTACCTAAAGAAGCTGCATTAGTAGGTTTGGGTATAAGTGTCAGATTTGCTTATTTAATTTGTGCTTTTTACTACTGCATGGAATTATAACATATCATATATCAGATGGAGTGTTCTTATATTCCTTATGCTTTCTTCTACAGTTTTATAAATTGTGTTCCCGATGGAAAACTGAAGTTGACAAGAATCCTGAAGCACTGAAAGAGAGACATATGTTTGAAGAGAGTCCAGAAATGACTAGTGCCTTAAGAGAAGTCAGCATGCGCCTAGGTTTCAACCATAGCCTTTCTCTAGGTTTGTAAAATTACAGTATTGTTTTTATCATACACTTTTTATTCTATCCTTTGAGCTGATAGATAAACTTAACTTCTTTGTTATTGTGCTATCTTTTGGTTTTAAAATAGTAGCATAAATGCAAATTTTGAAGACAATAGTTCTAATGAGGAAGGAGGGACTTATTTAGTGGAAGAAGTATAAAGCACTATTGAGGTTTGAAGGTAGAAATGATCGTCTAAGTGCCAATTTCTTAGTTTAAGCCTAAGTCAAAGCTTTAGAATGGTCATGCTTAAACAAAGCTTACGCCTTGGTATAAACATTGCAAGTTTCACAGCAAAGCTGTATGGCTTCCGAGTAGAACAATTCAACAGAACTGGTAATGTTAAAGATTTGAAGTTTTCTCAGTGTTGGTTATTAATGATGATTTCGTGGCCCACAATCAAGTTACATTGGAATCTTAAAAATCCAGCTTTTGACCATCTTAACTCAGTGGTCTTTGTCAGTTCCAATTCACCTTGAGTTTATCCCCTGAAGTCGCCATTAATAAGGAGGTTACAGTTATGCATGCCCATTGAGTGAATTCCCATCATAAGTAGCCATAGTAGCAAGAGTCCAGATTCAAAATGTACTACAAAAACTTCACTTCTCAAGAAATGAATATTCTGCTAGAAATTGTGAAGCAGCATGGAATAGAATTTATTCACCAAATAATATGCATATGTACAAATGTCTTTGTCAATAATTAACATACTATTTATAAGAATACACATAATCTTTACATAAAATTTGGATTTCATTAACGTTTCTTTTACTTTCTGTGTAAACATTTTGTCTGTTGATACCTTGAAGGAACTGAGAATCTTGTTTTACAAATTACTCCTTTGTGAGATATGCTGTTAATCATTTTAAAGGTCTTATGATGATGTAGATGAATGGACTCTGTAGCATATGTTATGAGTGTGATAGTCTTTATGTTTTTGAGCATAACACATTTTTATGAATAATGAGTGCTGTTTCTAGAATACATATACATGGCAGTGTCAGTATGTATTAAGTTCATTGAAAAGTGATTTACTTTATGTAGAGGGAGTATCTTGTTTGATTGTCCTTGGACTGGAAACAATTGGACAAGTTATACAGAGTAAGAAAAGCCAAATTTGGTGAAAAATTGCATCACAAAGAGTGGACTAGAAATAACTCTGCATGCTGTAATTTTGAGATGCCAGAAATATCTCTTTATATAATTAGCATATTACCTCACTGTTAGAGAAGCATTGTTTCTAACGAGAAGGCTTAAAAAATGAAGTATAAATTTAAGTTTTACTTCTTATCAGCTGGTTTTATGTTTAATTGTATCATCAATAACTTCTGGTACCATCATTGCTATCTGTTTACTCATCAAAATCTCTATCATTCGACAGGCGAAAATGCTTTGCACACATTCATCTTCTGTTGTGCACATAAAATAATTTGCATTTCTTCGTCATTTTCCAAACGCACATGTGAAGGTGGGCACCTACAGTTTATGTTCCTTTGGAATTGTTATCATGGGTAATCTTTCATATCAAGCAATAAAAGACAGACAGATATATAATAGTACTTGTGGAATCAAACCTTAAAGATGAAAGAGCTGCCCCATCATCAAACACCTGTTTTGTTTTTTTTTTTCTTTAAAGTCATGTAAAGAAAAACAAATTTCAATATCAGTCACACAACAACAGCTTTTAAAAGACTTTGACTATCACTTTAATTTAGCGTATTCCCTTATTTCCCTTCTACTTAAAAGGAACTAATAAGACTATTCTGCTAATGTTTATCTTGATTAGTGTGAAGTATATACAATGCGTTCCCTGAGCGAACAAACTGCCCCGCAGCTGCACCATAACATGTGAGGGCCAGTCACCACGAACCAGTATGGTCGCTCAGAGAATAAGCTTAATGTAAGAAGCTTGTGTGCATAACAGGTACAGATTTTTTATACCTAGTGTTACTTACTAAGGAGAGGAGGGAGGGTATTTATGACACAAAATGGGGTTATAGTGACAATAAAAGGTGTTTTTAAGCTTTCAGGGCAGGTGTCAATAATACACAAAATATAATCCAAGCTTGTGGGCTGTGTCTACTGGACTTCTCCTTCTTCTGTCCAGACATTTCGTCTACGACTGTGGCAGACATCTTCATGGCAGTGGCAAGGTTGAAGTACTCTGGTGGAAGTTCTAACTGTGACTATGTTGATTGCGGCTGGATGTAATCCTTGGCTGAATGGAGTATATTGTAAATCTGTTTGGTGGGTTTGAAGATGATGCTAATGCTGCCAACCTGAGCTAATCATCACTGACAACCCCTTCAGCCGCTGATATAAATATTGCAATCCATAGTGCAACCAGCAATGTCGCAGTTAGAACTTCCACCAGAGTACTTCGACCTTGCCACTGAAAATGTCTGCCACAACCGCAGACCAAAAATCTGAGAAGGAGGAGGAGTTGAAGGTTAGAGGTTGGGAAAGAAGCAGGAAAATGGGTGAATATTTATGAAGAATAAGGAGCAAGATAGATTAGAAAAGTAAAAAAAGAAACAGAAGATAGGGAGTCAAATTTGGGCTCGAATGCATGCAGTCAATCACAGAGTCACAACATGCTGAGTTCTTAAAGAAAGTGTGTAGTCTCAATTATAAGAAATGTATACATTATAAATAGTGGAAGATTGCAATAGATTCTATTCTAAATATTAAAAACAGAAGCACTATTAACAATGAAGAATTCATCATCTTGGAGTTATGCTGAATCACACTTATTTACACTCACCTCCACTTAATATAGTTGAAAAACATTGAAACATTTTCAAGAACATTCATCCTACATTTCTGTTTCTTCCTCTTCTTCCTGCTGTTTCCATTTGGTATTGGGGGTGCAAAGTTTTAACACTTCAGCCAATGGCAAGATTTCAACATTTATTGTGTAATCACGGTTTTTTATTATATATATTTTCTCCCTAATCTTCAAATCTATTGGTGACGCTAGTGGTTTTAATAATTTTATATTTTGCCCAATGTTGTGACATAGTGGATTTATCTGTTTGCTTTAACTGTATGTTTCTCTGGTGTTCCTTTAATCTGATTTCCAAGTTTCTCTTTGTTTTGTCTGTGTAATATTTCTTACAGTCTTCACAACTAATCTGGTAAATTCCAGATTTTAATGTGCTCTGAATTGTATTTTTAAGAGGTTTGTTTAGAACAATCTTCAGGCTGAATTTGTTTTGTGGAGCAAGTCTTATGTTGAATTCGGAATTTTCTAAAAGCCCCAGGGTGGTGAGTGAATTTTTTGTATTGCCGTTTTGTGGTGTTAATGTTATGGTTAGCGAAATTTCCGTGAATTTTTCTATCTTTTTTAGTGTTTTCGTTATGAGATCAGGGTTAAATTCATTTTCTAATGCTATTTATAATATCTGTTTTCATTCTTTTTAAAGTTTCCTCCTTGCTCAATGGGGCACTAGTAAACAGTAGATCAAGCTTCTAAGACAACCAGTTGATGTGAAGTTGGATGCAACCATTTTTCTTAATGTAACTGTCCACATGTATGGTTTTCCTGTGTATTCCAAATATGAAGCTATTTTACTAAGAAGAAATTGTTGCAAATGTGCATGCTGACTACAGATCCTAACTCCCTGATATCCATTGAGTTTTGGGTTCTTCTAGCAAAAACATCACAAACATTGTTTAAATTAGTGGTAGCTGCTATATAAAAGCAATGAAGCTAATGTTTGACATGTCATAAAGATTTGAATGCTATTAAACAATGTAAATGCAGTAATCTCTTACATTCTACCTTTAGCATATCATGTTTCCAAGGACTCCCTAGCATCAGGCACTGTGGTTACCAAGCTACTGAGTCCTATTCACTACTTTTCTTTCTAATATCTACATTTTCTTCTTCCTCGTTATTTCTTAATTTCCTCAGCCATCTATATCTAACTAAACTTAAATATTTTCCTAGTTCTAATAAAATGTCCGTAGACTTAACACTCAACTTCTTTTTACCTGTAATTTCATTTCATAAAGTGGACCATTTCTTCTTTTGCAATTTTTCTGTCATAATCTTTATTCCTTCACATTCTGTAATTAAATGCCAATAAATATTAAAATTCTCTGTTACATAATGTGCACTTTCCTTGATTTTCTCTTGCACCTAGAGGTTTTAGCTTCACCAACCCTGTCCTGGCCCACACAATGCCTTCTCTTGATGTTCTGACACAAATGTTGATATACTTTTCTCTTTTCTATGCCATTTTTAACTATACAGAGTGATTCAAACATACTTTTACTAAGTTTGGGGACAGATTCCTTACATCAAAACAAGAAAAAATGCTAATATAAACAGATGTCCCAAAACCTGTCGTTTTTTTATATATTTAGGCTTAAAAATTTTATTAATCAAAACATTTTAAAGTGTCACTTTATTCTATTTTTGACGTTGTTAGGTGGTGTTCAACACAAACACCACTCATGGCAAATACTGCAAATATTCTCTAGATATGTATGATTCATCAAAGCATGAAATGTCAGACACTCCAGTCAGTGTCGTAGCTTCTATAACAGGCTTCTATAAAACACGTAGATTAAGAGTTTCTTCATCGAGGATGTTTACTGCATAAACCAATTGTTTAAGGTGCTCTCAAAAATAAAAATCCAAAGGATTGAAGTCAGTCTGGGAATATGAAATTCCTGCAAACAGCACCTGTAAGGCATGTTGGGGGGAATGTATTATATAAGTGACAAATTACATATAACCAAGCAGCCATGCAACACAAAACCAACTCTGCAAGCCTTCTAACAAGATGCATAAATAAAGAAGTTATTAGATTGGACCTGGAAAGCTGTTGAACGTAAACTTTCATCAAATAAATTGATAATATGAAAACAAAGAGTTTTAGAGCATATGTTTATATGAGCCTATTTTGTTGTTACGATGCAAGGAATCCATATCTAAACATTGTAAAAGTATTTTTGAAAAAAAAATCGCTCTCGCGCTCTCTCTCTCTCTCTCTCTTTCTCTCGAATTAAAACTTCCAAATATTTCCTGCCTTTCCTTGTCTTCAATTCTCAATTTAACTCTTCCAGAATCCTTTAGAACCTAGCTATCCCTCCAGATATCCCCTCATCCTATTTCATTTAGTGTTCCTTCTATGCACTTATACCAAGAATCCGATTTGTTATGCTTTTGCTGTACCGCCAAATATTGCCTATTTTCCAATTCCTTAAATCTAAACCAGTACTTCAATACTCTTTCCACAATTTTAGCTGTACTGCCAAATTTCCCTAACTCCATTTGTGCATCAGCATTGAGTAAAGCTCTTGGTAAACCCAAAATTAATTTACAAGAGTTCCTGTGTATCTTATTTGCATTTTCCCACCCTCCTTTGAGATGCCAAATGTCCACCCCATAGAGCATTTTTGCCTCAACTGCTGCTCTGTATACCCTTTCCAACCATTTTATTTGCATCCCTGGTATTTTATCCAGACACACTCTAATTTACTAAAACCATCCGTTGGCTAAAACCATTTTCTGTTTGTTAAAACCCTATCTAGCATTACTATTTAATCTCATGCAGTAGTTTAAAATCTATGGCATTTAAACCTACCATGCTACTCCTCTAAACTTGATGAAATGTGGCAACAAGGCTGGTAGCATATCTTGTTAAGTGCACATTTTTTATTTTGATTTCCTGTAATATTTTTTAAACATAAATTTAATATGGTTGGTTAGAGCATTGCTACATGCAAAGCACAACATGAAAGAAAAATAAAGAAAATTGGGAAAGGCTTGCAGTGTTGGATTGACGTACACAGCCAAGGATGGAAGCTTCTGCTAGAACCAATTTACATGCTTCCTTGCCATGTGTTGGCACTGGCTGTTTGACTATGTTGTCAATTCTCTTCTAGCAGAGCACATATCTTGAATAATTGTTTGTTTAGTCCAGGTGAAGTTGGTTTTTTGTGCACATGTGATTTACTGCATTATCCTTGTTATAGTTTTCATTGTTTGTATTTTACGAAAAACACATTACTTGCAGTAGGCAACAGTGCCTCTCTCAATCACACAAAATGTCAGAGCTGGAGGTACAGTGGCGATTCTATAGTATGGTGTTTATTGTCTTATGGCCAAATATGTACGGTTCATGCAAACTTGAAGTATACACTTATTTATAAGTATATTTTCTGCATCATTACTGATAATTATATTTTTGTGCAATTGTGAATTTTTCAGATGAAGTTTATATCATGTATTTAACATGCAGCTTTGAAACTGCTTGGGATCATAGAGCTGCATCACCCTGGTGTTCCCCTTTTATGGAGAGAAATATAAAGGTATGTGGAGACATTTTTAGTTGGTTATAAACAGAAAAAAAAAACTTATACAAGGCATGGCAATAAACGAGCCAAACCTAATTTTTTTACTTTCTCTGCCATACAATGTACAAATTTTAATGCACTAATGGATCCATCAAAATTGTTACTTACAAGCAGAAGCAGTATTGTAGGAAAAATTACTCTTTAGTGCATTGCTATTAACTGAGCTTCGCAGTGTATCACCGATTCATTATTTATTGTTGTTACTTTACAACATATGACATGGGGAGGCAAGCAACTTTTCTAAGACAATGCGCCTACGCAAGCAGACAGAAATGACAGACAGTGCTGTATTGCTTCTCGCATAGCAGCCAACATGCGCTTCATTTGTGCCAATCATAGCCAACCTCTACTAATACTCCCCAGACATCTACATAGCAATAATATGGAAGAGATTATCAACCGATCATTTTGAAAAGTTCTGACCAAACTTTTCCTCACGTTTTATTGCTTTACAAACACACAGATGCAATCGGGCAGACACACAGATGCAAAGGTTGTATGTTCTTGGCAATATTCTTACAGAGTGTAACAGTTTTAGAAATGCTTGCTTGATTAATTAGACAGATCTGTCGATTTACCTTACTGATGCAGAGGCCTGTCTTCGACTATTATTTGACAAGGGTCTGCTGAGAACAAGAATTTTACACTCCGAATGTAATGCTAAATACGCAATGAGAGGCAACCTGAGACGTAACATAGCATAAGCGCAGACGCAAGGAAACACCATTCACAATGCAATTGTAAGCACAACGCAAGAAGTTGTCATGGGTTTCTAGATCTGCAAGTTACATGCGAATATCTTCCAAGCGCTCTGCAAGTTACAAACTGAATAACATAACCAACAATACCCCATAAAATTCACTCAATCTTTTACAAAATAAATATATTACATACTAACAAACTGGCGCACTTGCCAGTAACATCATAATAATTGCTTATTCAAAATTATTGAAAGGTAATTCTGCACAACAGCTCTATTAATTCTTCTGTCTGATAAACGGAGATACATTGACGTATCTATAGCAGGGAATTAAAGTGAAATGTGTAGATTCTGTGAAAACACAGAAAGTAATTTAAAATCGGTTAATAAATAGAAAGTTTTTAATTCAGATCCAGCAAAGACCATGAATTCAATACCTGCCAAATTATATGTAAATCAGGGTAATTCTGTACCTTCCATTTATTAATAGATTTTAAATGACTTGTGTTTTCACCACAATCTGCACATATCACTTTTATTTCCTACTATAGATACCAACATAGTAGTTTCTGTTTTGTAGATGGCAGCTTTAATAGAGCCATAGTGCAGAATTACCGAAAATAGTACAAGCATGGAGACTGTAGTAAGTGATAAAGCTACAGATTTAATGAACTAAGAATTATCTCTCCGCGTCTTCAATTTATGAGAACCAATAAATCTATACACAGATGATCCATTAAATCAAAGAAGGATTCGCAAGGAGACTGTCATAACCTCTTGAGGGAGATTAGAGATGGGGTGGCATGGCCAAATAGAACAGCATGCATGTTTAGCAGGCCCTGCAAAATCTTGCAGTGCGATCGTTTGTTATTGAATTCATAGGAAATGCATAGAGAAAAGAAGCAGAATTCTTCCTCTTTGCACGCAACGCAAGGATATAGTATGGAGTTGCAAACTCTTGTGTTGCATTGCATTGCGTCTTACGTGTTTCTATGTGAATGCTTACATTAAATAATATGAGTTCAAACTCTTGCTGTTACATTGCGTCTGCGCTTGCATTTCATTGTGAATGCAGCATAATGCTGTCTGCATCCCATTAAGAGACAGGACTGCACATTTCCTGAGTTTTGCTGCAGGTAGCACAATGTTAAAATAGAGCCTTATGACTTCTGGTATGAATAATTTATCTAGTAATTAAATATATTATTCTTTTTAAAACTGGACATGAAACATTCATACAGTCTATGCAAAGTTTCAAGTGGACAAGGCTATTGCCTGGACATTATCTTTTCCTCACTGCTTTGTTTACAAGCAGTCATGAGGTAATGGAGTATTCGGTCGGAGACCAATGTGCGAGATAGTATTTGACTGGTTTAGTTACTGCCATGAAGCAATAATAATAATAATGGCCTACTTCCATAGTGTGGGAGTAGTGTGTCTGTCTCACATTCAAGAGGTCCCAAGTTCAAATCTCCGTTTGGGTGAGTTACTCGGATAAGATTATCCTGATAAGATAAATGTGGTGTTACTTTAAGCTTCTTGTACCACAAGTTTGAGTGTCATTTCACTCATTTCATAGACATAGCAATTAGTTTTAGGCTAGGCTTAGTTAACATAGCATTGTCATCATAGTTTAGAAACAGTGTGCATTGCTATACAGTTGTAATTTATTGGTGAAAAAGTTTTTTGGCAGCATTTTGTTAAGTGATACTAGATGGATAATTTGACTGCACTGCATTCTTCAGTATGGCTACATGAGTAGAAAGTAAATATATAAACTTATGTTTAAAAAACATTCTCCTTCATGAAATCATAGTTAAGCATGATTTTAAATGCACTTGGATAAAGAAAATCTAAAGCCACACTTTGAAAATATATTCCACTGACGTTAGACTTGCTCCCTCATTTGAAAGAAGAGCATCATTATTATTATTATTATTATTATTATTATTATTATTATTATTATTATTATTATTATTATTATTATTATTATTATCATCATCATCATTATCATTATTATTATTATAATAATTATTATTATTATTGTTGTTGTATGAATTGCTGCAGCAATCTCCTTATTCCTCTGTTTTGACTCCCTGAGGTTTTTTCTTGTTTCCAAACATGAAGAACTGACTCACAGGAACAACATTTAGATCAAATGAGGAGACCATTGTCAGACTGAGGCATATTTTGCAGAGCTTGTTTTTTTCTTTGACAGTGTTTAAAGCCCACTTTTACTACAAATGACACTGCAGGCGACGACACTGATAATACATGAAATGAAGATGGAGCACCAATGGAATGTGATGGCGGGGGAAACCGAAGAACCCGGATAAAACCCATCCCTGCACCGCTTTGTCCACCACAAATCCCAAATGTGGTCGCTTGATATCGAACCCGGTCCACCTAGGAGTGGTCTAACCACTTGGACAGGCACGGCCTGCAAAGCTTGACAATTCCTATTTTATGGACATTGAGAGAAATGTATATCTCTAAAAGGCAACTGTGTTTATAAATAAATAATATTTGTTGGAAAAATAATTGTGTCTTCATTCCTAACAGGAGTACTAATTCAACCACTTTGTATTTAAAAAAAAAAAAAATGCAGCTTAATTTGTAAAAATTCACATAAATTTCTCTCTAACTGTTCCATATATAAAAGATTATTCTTTTATTTACATCATGCTAATCGAGATAAACATTAGCAGAATTGGTCTTATAGAAGGGAAATAAGGGAATACATTAGGCTAAAGCGACAATCAAATCTTTTTAAAGTTTGTTGCTGTGTGAAACAATTGATGTTCAGTTTGCATTTGAGCATAGTTAAGTAGTTTAAAATTGAAACCAATAACAAGGGATATCTTAAAAATGGTCAACTCTACAGGAAAAACAAATAATGTGTTTTTAACAAGATATACAACTTTTGTGTTGCAAGTCTGTTATAGTTGAACCATTATGCAAAATTCTGCAAAACTCATCGAGGATAAAGACATCCTCAGAGGCTATTCCCAGAAAATTCAAGATATACATTTTGTTTGTCGTGAAAACATTTTAATAAAAATATGATGTTTTCCATTCATATGACTTTCTTTACATCTCTGCAACAAATTAGTTTTAAAAAGCTCATGCTTCTATTTACTTCATGCTAATCGACAAAAAATTAGCAGAAATAGTTTTATTACTTGCTTCCTTGTAAGTAGAAGGGAAATTAGGGCGTACCATAGGTTAAAGCGAGAGTCTAAAGCTGGTTGCTATGTGACTGAAGTTCCTTTGTTTGTATGGACAGGAGTTGACAAATTCCTGAATGAGAAAAGTTAAGTTTTTTGAACCTGAAAACAAAAGCAAGGAATATCTAAATAACTATCAACTCCACAAAAAAAAATGTATGCAACATAAATTGTGTGTTTTAATGTGCTCTACATTTTTTGTGTGGTAAGTTTTTGTCCATCTCTTATGGTTTAGCAGTTATGCAAAATTCCGTAAAATTCACTCAGAATAAAGTAGTCTTCAGAGGCTATTCCCAGAAAATTCAAAATATACATTTTATTTGTCAGGTAAATATCTTTAACATATGACATTTTAATCAAAACTGTTAGTGCTATTTTTTAGAAAATAAAAATTTTCGAAAAAAGTTCCATGTAAAGGGTAGCTTGGGGTGGGGGTATTTTTCTCGAAATCTTCGTGTCGCATCCCTGGAAGATACTAAACTTAAATACCAAGTTTGGTATTTTACTGACTTTTCGTTTTTGAGTTATTGTGTTGACAGACACACACACACACATACACACACACACACATGGACCTTTTTCTGAAAATACTTTTTTTAGATACAGGGGACCTTAAAACATATATTTCCAGTGAAATCTCGGTATCAAATTTTTCGGTGGAGTGCAATACCTTCTCTATACACTATGTACATAGTATGTATAGAGAAAGTAAAAAACATAAGAGCCATTTTTAGAAAATAAAAATCTTCAAAAATTGTTCCATGTAAATGGTAGTTGGGTGTGGGGGGGATTTTCTTGAAAATCTTCCTGTTGCATCCTAAGAAGATTACTGAACATAAATACCAACTTTTCGTTTTTGAGCTATGTTGCGCCCCCCCTCCACACCCACACACTCCGTTTCAAAATTATTTTTTTTTTAATTCAGTGGGTCTCAAAACATGTATTTGCAGTGAAATCTTGATACCAAATTTTTGGATGGAATACAATACCTTCTCTATCCACTATGTAGATTGTACATACATGCTAGAAAAAAAATAAACTACAACTTAATTTATACAAACTTGAATTTTAGATAACAGAGGTAAGATGGTTTTCATGATGCAGTGAACTTCCAAAAATAATCATCTTAATTGATGCTAAATTTTTCAAAGTGGAGGTATTTATCCTTTTTAAATTGGAAGATGTCATGAAAAAGTTAACTAAAAGAATTTACAAGAAATTGGTTTCTGGTTTCAAGAAATCTCTTCTTCATTGTCAGCTAACTGCGACTGGATGGCTTACCTCTGATGATCATGGCTCTCTCTTTGTGTCTTGCAATGGTTTGGAAATTTTGACCAAAGTTATTGAACCTCAATACCTGGTAGACAAAAATCGATCCACCATCAGAGGGACAAAGAGATAACTGTATTCATCTGAGGCAAGCCATCCAGTCACAGTCAGCTGATGCTGAGGAATAGATGTCTTGAAACTAATTCTAAAGTAATTAACCTAATTTATACCCCCACAGAAAACAGATGAAAATTGTTACCTGTTTGACTTTCTGAACCAATCACAAAGCAGCATTCTGGTCGGTCAGTCAGACAATGGAAACAAATCTAGATGCTGCACATGTGCTCAGTTTGTGAACTCCTAACATGTGCATAGAGTTGTTCTGTACAAGCTACGTATTATTCATTGTTATTGTTGTTGATAGTGTTGTTGGTGTTTGTACATGAGAGAACATAAGACTTTCCAGAGGTGGATAGACTTTTGCGAAAAGTGTGGCACCTTCATGGAAGAAGAAAGTGAATCATGTGCACAAAATAATACAAAAAGCACAGGAATTAGACGGAATCATCAGTGAATGTGAACCACTAATGATATGACTTGGTGACGACGGCAATGTTGATGATGATGATGAAGACAATAACGATGATACTTCCGAGAATGATGATGACGGTGACTTGGATGGAATTGAGCTATTAAAATTCTAAACCAGTGAAAATCACTTTGTTACACCTTTTTACCTTTTTCTCATTGTAACAAACTATTTTGCATTTCTGTTCAAAATCGTGCAAACATGTCAGTGAGATGTATCCTCTTCAAGAAAAATTTGCAACAGTACAGGCGTACATATCTACCATTTTTTTTTTTTTTTTTTTTCCTTCTTTTTAAGGACACAGTACATTTTTGCAAAACCAGCAAAGATCAGAACGGGTTTTGTGACAAAGTGTCATACTACAGGGTCATTTGAAAATGCAAAAAAAGAAGCCCTGTCTCTTCTTACTTCTGCTGTGATCACAGATATTGAGCACAAATGTAAATGGCGTGTTATTTATGGATGCTGTTTAACTACTGTGGTTCTCAGCGTCCCATTCTAAATTGGGCATGAAAGACTGCTTAATTTTGCTCAGAGGCCTCTCTATCAGGCTTCAGGTTCTTTTACGTGCCATAAATATACGACATGGGACCAACGGCTTTACTTCCCATCTGAAGGCAGCCATGCTAAGGATTTTTACGCCCGAAAAAATCCATTGTCCTCTGCCGGGTTTGAACCCGCGACCTGGGGTATATGAAGTTAGCATGGTAACCATTACACCATGGAGGGTGACAATATTATTATTATTCAGCACAAGGAGGTCATTGTCAGCACCTAATGTAATGTAATCTAAAAGACAAGCTCAATCCAGTAAAATAGACCTTCGCATTAGCTTATTTGTTTGTTTATAGTCAACTTAACCTCCCTAATTTAGGACTGACACCTAGGACTTACAAGTGGATACCAAGATGTCAGAAGTCTATCGGTAAGCCAGCGGTATGAAAACCACAGAATGAAGAACACCATTGTCAGGCATGAGTGTGAGGAACTAAATGATAGGAAAGGTGATGATGGAATAATTGGTGGAATGAGTGGCATGGGAAACTATAGGACCGGAGAAAACCGGCCCAGATGTGCCGCTTTCTCTATCATAAATCCCACATACAGGCACTTGGGATTGAACCCAGACCAACTAGGTGGGAGGTGAGTGGTCTAACAACTTGGCCACAGCACTGCCTAGCTTATTTGTTATTTCTTTATTATCTAATTATTACATGTTTATCTATTTGTTGTTGTATCTGCTCATGGTGGACAGTGATTTGTGTGTAACTGTCTGTACTCAGGGCTGGTTTTTTGAGTGCCACCCTGTTTTTCTTCAAATAGAGGTAACAGAAAACTGCTTAAAAATGTTTTAGTGCTTGTACATAAATTGTTGCAGATTTTTGAGTATGCAGAGGATCTAGAATATTATTGGATTGATGGATACGGTTACAATATCACCTACAAACAAGCCTGTCCAGCTTTCAAGGACATGATGCAATATTTCCAGTAAGTTCTATGAACTATATAATTGTGTTACAACTTTGCACACTTCTATAAGATACATTTGGATAATGAGCAGATATAATATGTTTTAGGTCTGAGGAAATACCAGGAGGAACAGACAGCCCAAAAGCCACTGTATATTTCACTCACTCAGGCACAATTCTAAAAATGCTTGCTCATCTGGGATTATACAAAGACGAGACTGCATTACTTCACGATAATTTTCATACGATGGTAAAGCACAGAAAGTGGCGTGTAAGTCAGGTGGACACGTTTGGAACAAATCTAGCATTTGTGTTATTCAGGTAAGAAATTGTGGTAACAAGTGAAATCTAACCAAAAGAAATTTAATCATTCTCTATTTATCTGATATACAGGGCTTTAGAATTATTGGTTTACTGCTTGTGCAATGTTTTGCTGTTGGCGGCTTTCCCCATACCTAAACTCCGCTTCTTAGAACATGTATAAAATCTCACCTCATAAGGGGTGCTGGAAATGTCCTCCCTCATTTAACAGGCATTGTATCAGAAAAATAATTGTCTTCCGTGGTGTAATGGTTACCATGCTGACTTCATACACCCAAGGTCGCGGGTTCAAACCCGGCGGAGGACGATGGATTTTTTCGGGCGTAAAAATCCTTAGCATGGCTTCCTTCGGAAGGGAAGTAAAGCCATTGGTCCCATGTCGTAGATTTACAGCACGTAAAAGAACCTCAAGCCTGATAGAGAGGCCTCTGAGCAAAATTAAGCGGTCTTTCATGCCCAGTATAGAATGGGACACTGAGAACCAAAGCAGTTAAAGAGTGTCCATAAATAAAACACTATTTTCCATTTTGTATCAGAAAAATGCATTTTGGATATTACAATTAAGTTGAAGCACAATAATATTCTGATTTCTTGCTAATATTTTCCTTTAGTTGTTCTGAGTGACAATTTTGTCTTGTAGGGTAAGGAAACCTTATTTGGTGACATACCTTAGTTGGTGATAAATTTTGTTTCCTCTCGCACCAACTAAGGGTCTCTCTGTATTGGTTTAAATGTTTGTCAATAGATAGCGGTAACTCTAAGGAATGCGCCTGTAGTCTTGAGGTTGTCTTGAGCGCAGCGTGTACTTCTGTGGAGAAAGAAACACGAAGCCTTGCATGATTGTTGACGACTTTTTGCCAGTTTGTGCACTCTGTAGTGAATACTTTTATTTTGCACGTATGGTTGCTACAATCATCCAACAAAATTGTGGAAGAAAATTAATGTAAGTGTAGATATCTAATATCTATATTTTTTGTGCTATAGCTTACGAACAGAGACCATATTCTTAGCATTTTCAGCGTCATGCCAGTACATGATTCGAAAGCCAAACTTCCAAATTTATTTCTCTCTTTCGTAAAGTAAAATTTGTACTTCTTATGTAACTGTAGCATAGTACTTATATTGCATTTGTTATTATGAGTGTTCAATTCATAAAATCCAGTATCACCAAATTAGCTACCCTAGATATTTTAATAATTAAGAATTAATGAAACTATATTGTTCCATATACATGGAAAGTGACATAGAAAGTAATTAGTACCCATAAAGTATGTATTAGTTAATGTGGGATTGATGGGTATTTTGATATAGTTTTTTTCCTTTAATCCCCAGGTTGATTTTTAGTTAATCATGGCTCTGGCTTCTGAGAAAAAGGCAAAATCGAAGAAAGTATACAGATCTTACGAGAGTGCTGATATCTTACAAGCTGTTAGATTAGTGAGAGAATATCAAATGACTCTGTACAAGGCTTAAAGGAAACAGGTGTACCATGGAGTTCTCTAAAAAGATTCTTGGCAGAAAATGATCAGGCTGGTCCAGTTGTAGGGATATTTAAGAAGTTAGGGAAGCCTTTTGCATTGAAAACAGAAGAAGAGCAGAAGCTTTTCAAATATGTGATTAGCATGCAAGAACTAGGTTTTGGTCTGACATTTACAAGTCAGAATTCTTGCATACAAGTTGGGTGAATCTGTTGGATGTGGACATTTCTTCAATCTGGAGAAGAAAATTGCTAGTAAAAAATGGTGTTCAAATTTTGAACAACGTTATGGTTTGACTTTACGAGTTGCTGAAAATTTGTCAGCTTACCATGCTTCTATGGCTAATCCTACTATAATAAACAATTTCTTCAACAAACTGAAAAACGCAGAAAAATTGAATGTCCTTAACAAATCAGACCATATATGGAATGTAGATGAAACAGGGTTAAACTTTGTTGTAAAATCATCGAAAGTAATTGCACAGGTGGGGAAGAAATACATCTACAAGAGGACACACTCTGAACGTGGAGAGACAATGACACTGGTTGGATGCGTATGTGCAAATGGAACAGGGATTCCCTCTTTAATATTCAAGGGTGTGAGGTTCAATGAGACCTACAGGAATGACTCTCCTTCCAATTCTGAAGGCCATCTTTCTAAAAAAAGGTGGATTTCTACAGAACTATTCCTCCAATGGTTTCGTTTCTTTGTGAGAAGTATTGGAGAAGTCACCAGACCAATTCTTTTGTTGATGGATTCCCAGGGATCCCATATCACTCCTGAGCTCCTGGATTATGCCAAAGAGAATCAAATATACATTCTCACATTTCCTGCCCACACAACCCATATTCTGCAGCCTCTTGATGTGGGCATCTACGAGGTACGTCCAGAAAGTAAGTTCCGTTTCAATTTATCTCCGCTGCAGCACTGCGATCGCAGTTCCGTACATGCGCGGTAGACGCTCTGTATCAAGGAGAAGAAATATGCGCCATTTTGAGATCGCTGTCAGCCACATACGCTTTGTTGTGCTTGTTTACAATGTCAGTGTTGATTGAAAATCCCGCCGCTTGTGAAATCAGATCTGTGATTCGTTTTCTGAATACTAGGAAAGTGAAACCAATTGAAATTTATCGGCAAATTTGCGAAGTTTACGGACAAAATGCGATGGGTGATTCAATGGTGAGAAGATGGGCCCGACAGTTCAATGAAGGACGTAGTGAAATGCACGATGAAGAACGAAGTGGGCGTCCATCTTTGGTTACAGAAGAACTGGTTCACGCGATTGATGACAAGATCCAGGAAAACAGCAAGTTTACAATTAGTGCTCTTGCTATGGAATTTCCCCAAAACTCACGATCACTAATTCATGAAATTGTTACCGAAAAACTGAAATTTCGTAACTTTGCTCACGTTGGGCACATGCGACAAACTTCTATGAAGAAGGTATACAAAAACTTGTGCCACGCTATGACAAAAGCCTGCAAAATTTCGGAAATTATGTGGAAAAGTAGTTTAAGAGTTGTAGAATTTTGTGCAATAAATAATTATTCTATATCTGTACACAATTTAATTTTATTACCAAATGGAACTTACTTTCTGGACGTACCTTGTATAAAGCTCTCAAAACTGCTTAGCTACAGAAGTTGTCTTCTCATATGCATGATCATCCCTTTGATACGCCATCCAAACAAAACTTTCACTCCATTTTCAACTTACCCTTTATTAAGGCTATGTCTTCTAAGACTATCAAGAATTCGCTCTTGGAATGTGAGATTCTACCTCTAAATAGGGAAGCCATTCCTATAGATAAGCTCTCTCCATCACTCCTAATAGAACGATCTATGACTGCAAATGAAACTGAGAATGCAGCTGAAGGATATCAAACCAAGACATTTGAAAAACTTGAAGGCGGAGCATCAAAAGGGGATGACATATTGAGAATTCCTGCAGTACAAGAGAGGATGCCAAATCAGTCTTCTGGAAATGCCAAGAAAAGATGAATAACACCAGCAAAACTTCATACACCAGTGCAAAAACTCACCAAGCACAGCAAAAAATGAAATCCTGAGCCAGTCATCATCATCATCATCATTATCAACAGCAGCAGCAGAGCTACCACCAGTTGCATATTATCATTACTGAAAAATGTAACTGCAGCAAAAGCAACAAAGCGTTAGTCAGAGTTCAAATTAAGGAACTTCAAAACAAGAAAGAAATGAAGACAGCAATTGGATATGTGGAGTCTGTCAAGATAGATTTTCAAGTGACAAGAGAAGTAAAAATGGAAAAAAGTAGATACAGTGTTCGTTATGCCTTGTGACATTTCACGAATAATGCCAGAACAAAGCTGTTGATGACGATGTGATATATATGTGTAATGAGTGCAGCAATCAATAGATTTATTAATTACCTACTCATAAATTCAGTGATAAGTTTATAATTTGTAACCCCAAAACAATATTTAATACAAAAAAGACTGTAGAAATGAATACAATAATACTATAATACATTATTGTTTAATGCCTCACATGTAACTAAATGTATGTTCACTGTCACCAATTTAGGATACCTTGTAACCAAATTAGGTTACCTTGAAGCTTTGAAGAAAGTTGGGTGTTTTTTAAATAATGCATTTATAAAATGTAATACTTTTGCTGTAAAAATGTTTGTTATATATATATATATATATATGTGAAAACATTCTACCATGCTTTATATTTAAACAACCTATTATCCAAGAAATACATTTAATAGGATATTTGATTTATCACCAAATTAGGTTACTTTACCCTACACCTTTTACTTCAGGTTAACCTAACAGCTTGGTGAGTGAGAGGACCTTCACCAACACTAATTACTCTTGAAACACTTGCCTAATTTCGTTCATAAACTGCTCTGCATATAAGCAGTGACTGAATCTTGTGTAAATATCCACATGATTTCTCTTCTTCCATCAGTCAGGAGTTGAAAAAATGGAGTCAAAATATCACTTCAGTAGCTCCCTGAATTTATCGTCTGCTCATAAAAATATAGACCCAATAATGATCTTGTGCTAACAGTACACCAAACTACATAATTTGGTACTTCTTGTATACAATAAGGATTTTCAGAACTCCAGTAGTACCGACTGTTATGAGTTGGACCCAATTTTTAGGTGGCATAATCTTTATTTTAAATTGCTTAATGTGCTTAAAATAGGTGTTTTTTTTTTATGTTTTGCTTCATGGATCAGTACAGGCACCAATTATTTTCCATTTTTCTTAGTTTTGTGAGATTTATTTTTGAGCTTTTTTCACATAAGTTCACTTTGTCAAAGATGTCCATCAGATACACAGAAGAATAGATTTTACTGTTTTTTTTGTTGGGTATTGCAGTAGATAACTACATAAGCACCCATATTTTCTGGCATAAATGTTTTACTAATATCATGTAACACATTCTTGTATGAAGGTAAAGTTCTTTCAATGGAAAATGATGTCATTGAAGTGCATGTATATGCTATTGTAGTAGATTCTGTAGGTAATCTTCTCCTTGTAATAATAAATTTGTACTTTCATTATCATTGGCAAACAACAAAAACTCTGAGGAATCTCAAAAAAAAAAAAAAAAAAAAAAAAAAAAACAAGTTTTTGCTTAGGGTGAAAGTTTCCTGGAAACTGCAAAGAAACACTGTCAGAGTTTCTCAATTTATTAGAATAACAAGCAGCCATTAAAGATATACCTGATTTAACTATTAATAATTTTGCTTAGAATAAGTTTTACCTTCGTTACATTTTTTACTTTCTCTACACGAACTATGTATATAGTGTATAGAGAAGGTATTACATTGTTTAAAAAAATTTGATACCGAGATTTCACCGGAAATACATGTTTTGAGACTCCCTGAATCCAAAAAAAGCATTTTTAGAAAAATGTCCATGTGTGTGTCTGTGGGCAGCATAGCTCAAAAACGAAGAGACCGTTAAAGCCTAACCTTGGTATTTAAGTTTGGTATCTTCCAAGGATGTGACATGAAGATTTTCAAGAAAATCCCCCCACCCCAAACTACCCTTTATGTGGAAAAAAAAATTGAAAATTTTGATTTTCTTAAAAATAGCTAACGATTTTAATTAAAATATCGTATATTAAAGATACTTACCTGACAAATAAAATGTATATCTTGAATTTTCTGGGAATAGCCCTTAAGACTACTTTATTCTGGATGAATTTTACAGAATTGTGCATAACTGCTAAACCATAAGAGATGGACAAAAACATACTACACAGATACAATCAGGATAAAATATGCAATTTATGTCATATATATTTTTTTCATGGAGTTGATCATTTTTAAGATATTCCTGGTTTTTTGTTTTAGCTTTGAAAAACTAATACTTTTCTCATACAGGAATTTCTTAACTCCTGTCCATACAAACAAAGGAACTTCAGTTACATAGCAACCAGCTTTTGGCTACAATTTTAACCTATGGAACTCCCTCATTTCGGTTCTACTTACAAAGAAGCAAGTAATAAGTCTATTTCTGCTAATTAGCATGAAGCAAATAGAAGCATATGCTTTTTAACTATAATTTGTTGCAGAGATGTAGAGAAAGTCATGTGAATGGAACACATCAGATTTTTAAGTTACAAACCTTGAAATACAATTTGAACATAAATCTTGCAATGAAAGAAAAGCGTGATTGTCCCAATTAGCAAAGTGGGTTTTCACAATAATAATAATAATAATAATAATTTAGACTTGCCAAAACATATTTAACCACCAAATTTTGTCCAAGCTGAAAGAAAGCATACTTTTGCCTACCCTTGGCAGCTACGCAGTGAACTTTGCTGTTTTCTTAAAGATTATCTATCCATTGGCAAGTTTCCAGGCAGACTGGCCTCTGTCCCATGATGGCCCACTATAGAGTGGAGGAAGGGTAGTTCTAACAAATCCCACCAGGTCCCCTGAATCTTGTATACATCACTCTGAAGTTGGGGGAGATCTTCTTTATCCCATAAACGCATGATGTCAGTGAGTATAACCACATCAGGTACCAAACTTGTGGAAGGGGATAAATAAACAGCTCAAATTGATGGCTTTCTTGTCTTCAAAAACCATGTATACATTTAATATTCTGCAGCTTTGATGAATATGGAACTCTCACTGGTTCAGGTATTTCTTTTCTGGAAACATTGCCAATGATATAGAGAGCATCATAGAGTGGCACAGTTGCACTATCTAAGGAGTGAATACCTTCTAGTATAGGACAAAAATTTGTCTCTTAATATAAGCAAAGGAGGCGAGAAGAGTGGCTCACTCAAACTACTTTTTGATCTAGGCAATCTGCTAAACTTCTGCTTCATCCAAAGCTATTCATGACATTTTGATCATATTTAAGGACCTCAGCATAGTAAATGGCAGCAGTTAATTATTGGTTCTGGTAGAAGAGGGGTTGCTAGTAGATTCTCTTTGAACAAATGTGACATTTTATGGTAAAGCTAGCTGAAAGACTAAATGCTATGACCAGGATTTGAACACAGATCTCCCGCTTTCCATGTATTTGCTCCTAACCATAGAGCTACTATGACAGTAAACTCCCCAACTGACTCAAGTTTTTCCAGGTAGACCACTTAGCATCTCATTTCTGAGATAATCTGAGGAGCAACTTACAATTGGTAACAGGAACAGAATTAGTTTAACCAACTATCATTGGATAGGTAGACTAAGACTGAAAAATTCATTGCCATAGCTGGGATTTAAACCATGGATCACCTGTCTCTAGCCAGTTGCTCTACCACTGAGCTACCATGGCAACATGCTGGCATAGCATTGAATTTCTCAAGTGACTCACATGTTTCCTGGTAAACCACAAGGTGATCTCAAGTTATTTTGAGATGACAACCCCAATGGCTACTTACACTTTTGTAAGTACTTTACTCAGTCTGACTCTACCTATCCAACTCCTGTCCTACATACGGTTTTGTGAGAAAACAACAGTTGTCCATAATAGTTGGTTATACTTTGAATCCTGGGACTTAAATACTTACAACATTGTAACCATTACACCACGGAGGGTGACAGAAACAAAATGAGGCCAATAGAAGTGTCAACAGGAATTTTCCCATCATTGTCTAATAATGCCTTTGCATCTGAAAAGCGCAATGATATGCGAAATGTAGCATATATAGTTGGTATTGCAAAAAGGATGAAGTCAGAGCACCCATAAGGTAGTGTGGAAAGGATGACATATGCCGTTAACAGCGTTGGTAAGCAAGAATGTCGTTGACATAATGGCAGCACTTCCAGAGTGTGCCGAGTAAATGCTGAAATAGATAATGAATTACATTGAGGAGAAAGTCGACATAACTAATGAGCAAGTAGATCTAATTGACAACTGATAAGCTTTTATTTGATGATAGCTTTGTGTCTTAAATCTCTCTATTTAATCCAAAATATTTCTTGATCAAATATATTAAAAGCACCCCAATTGTATGATGGTGATGGAAGTATCTTCATGTTCTTTAGTAGCTCATGTACCATATAACCTCAAATAACCAACATCTGCACTAAGAAGTTAACCTAAAATGGGTCCCATCATTTCTCCGCCACTTTCAGATTCCAAGAAGGGTTAATGGTTGTGTGCATAGTTTATAATTTGTTCATTTTAAAGAATTACAACAAAAATATACTTATTCTTTTATTTAAACACCATGATCAAGGGAACAGTACTTAATACATAAGAAATATATTTGATTTTCACAGTTATCTTGCATCATTGACTCCATAACTGCGTGCATTCCCTTAGCATTGAATGGGGAAGAAAAATAGAGCAGTACTACGGCCATCTAACAGCAAATAAATAAGTATGTACTTTAGGTGTTCGACACCAGGAAAGCTTCTTTGCTTCTTTATTTTAAACGATAGGAGTAAGGAAAGGACAGTTAATACATAAACATTTTTTGAATTTCACTGCTGTGTTGCATCATTGTCTCGATAAACTGGTGCATTACCTTAATATTGAATGAAGAGGAAAAATAGACAACTACTTCTGGCATTTAGCAACAAATAACCATGGTCCAACTGCCATCTGATGGCTGTTATTTATCGCGTTCCCTTGGCACTGTAAGCTGATTCATATTATGAGACTTTAAATACTTTCCCATACGATTTTTAAACATTTTCTTTTTCAGAAACCTTGTCGTGACAATAATAAGCACAACGAAAAAAGAATTGTTCAAATTGGTTCTGTCGTTTGGAAGTGATGCACGTACATACATTTTGGCAATTCATTTTTATGTATATAGATTAAAATTAAATTATTTTGTTTGTTAACGATGCTGTCAATTGCCAGGATCATATCAATGCTGCCAGTGTGGCAGAATTTTGACACACAAGAGTTTTTTTACTTGGCAGTAAATCTGCTGACATGGGGCTGTTGCTGTAAGTTTAGGCCAAGTTTAAATCCATGACCTTGGGATCAGAAAGCCAGCACCTAACCAACTGAGCCATCCAGATTATTGTATATATAGCATTATTCTACACAGATGAAAACATTAGTTTTATAACTCAGTATAGCACACAGAACATAGGGAAATCAGTACCAAGTGGGTCCACTTTGGGCATTAATAACTGCTGCAGCACATCAAGGCATTGTGAGAAGATGCTTTGGGGGTCTCTCCTACCGTGCTGCTTCATTGTGTGCATAAAGTTCATCTGTTGTGGAGGACAAATATCTTTTTGAGGAGCTACAGTAATTACTAATTTACTATCAGCTATCCCTTATTTAGGTATTGATTTAGTTCAATGAGTATGAGGAGGTTTTGCCATTGATAATGCAACCTTAAATCAATTTTTTACATTCTGCTTTGTTCTCCCACTGGGTTATAACGTTTGAAAAGCAGGCGAGTCATCTTCTGAACCATGGACAGACCTAGTGAATGCGGTGGTGGCCAAATAAGAAGAGTGGCATGATGATCTTTTATAAAACTTCAGACGATTTGTTGAATGAAGTATTTCTTGTTCAGAATGGTTTTGAAGATGCCTCTGCAAGGTAACAGATACTGGATAGATTGCTGTTGATGCAAGTGGCATTTTTTTTTTTTTTATTTATGGACGCTCTTTAACTGCTTTGGTTCTCGGTGTCCCATTCTAAATTGGGCATGAAAGACTGCTTAATTTTGCTCAGAGGCCTCTCTATCAGACTTGAGTTCTTTTATGTGCCATAAATATACGACACGGGGCCCACAGCTTTACTTCCCTTCTGAAGGAAGCCATGCTAAGGATTTTACGCCTGAAAAAATCCATTGTCCTCCACCGGGTTTGAACCTGTGACCTTGGGTATATGAAGTTTGCATGGTAACCATTACAACACGGAGGGCGACTGCTGTTGATGCAGACTACACATGATGGTGTTTGATGGTACCTCATACCATAACTCCAGGTGCTGGACTGGTATGATGGCTCAGACATACATTACAATTCTGCTAGACACCAATGTCCCTCAGGAACTTGTGGTGAGTAGTTAATAGCAGCCACAGAAATGAATGCTTGAATGAGATGCTTTGATGCACAGTTAGCATTGAATAATGCTTGCAGACACACATACACCCGAGAAGTTAAAGGAGGCCATGCAAGTGAAAGAATTAAAAATAAAAACATGTTTCATAGGCAATATTGCCCATCATCAGCAGATTTCAGCTGTTGGACCTATTGATGATATCCTCTGTAGAGTTGTGTTTCTCTGTTGGTTGATTGATGAGCTTGTAAAACAGGTTGTCTTTGGCATTAATTTCAAAATTCATTAGTTTCCAATTCTAATGGCCATTGTACCAATCTTACCAGGTATATTCTACTTACCTGATGCCATTACTAGATAATAGGGCCAGCTGCGTGATTGTGTTCAGCAAGCCCTTTGCCACTTCAGGTCTGATTCTAATCATGGCTGCAACTGGATCTACTATATCTGGCACAACTTCTCTTGTACTCAGTCGTTTGTAATGAGCTGTCATCTACTCTTCTGCCCAAGACATGCAGCCTCACTTGAGGGATGGTGAAGAGGTACCTCTTGCTCATCAGCTTTGTGTGGACAGTTCCTTGCTTGTCACACTCCCAGCACACACCACTTGAAAATTGTCATTGTTGTCTCTCGGTTGTTTCTCTTTTCTTGTAGCGAATACTCCTTTTCTTTGAGGTGGGGTCCACTTCCATCCTCAGTGCTGCTGTTATCACCTCTTAGATTGTCTTGTAGTCACTGAGCATCAGGTATTGTCAAAGCTTGGCATGAAGGAGCAGGCAGCCACCTGGGGTATGTAACTTTGTGGTAGGTTCACCAGGGCTTTGTTTGCCAGCTGTTCAATTGCAAGTCCTTATAGGGGGAGGTTCCGACTTCTTCAGTGCAAGTGCTGCAGACCCCAAGCACCCATAGCACTTCTCTCATTACCGAAGTACACTGGACTGAACATCTGAGCCCCTCCTGCAAGGGAACTATTTGGATTGGATTGAACCCCGCAGGATAGTGGTTCCCAAATCCATGGGAGATTGGGTGCATTTGGGCAGGATTGTGAGATGCCTCATTGTCCTCTGGCTCTAGGTTGGATAGTTAATATAATGGCTGTTGTCCTGACCAAGATTTTTTGGTAATTAACCCTTCAGGAATGACACGCATAAGTGGCATACCCACTTCCATCCTGGTGTGTCGCATGCTGAGAGGGAGTCTTTTAGCATCAAGGTATTGCCCTAATGGAAAGAGCCATGGAAGGTAACCTAGCTGGTAGGAGGGATCTTCAGCTCCATGAAGAAACTTGCTCCAAACTTGTCCAATTGCCATCGCAAACTCCTGCATTGTTTCCCCTGGCTGCTGCAGCCTTCATTTAAGCTGAATGCAGTAGGCAGCACCCAAGCAATAGTTCCCAAACTGATTCTCGAGGGCCTCCCAGATATCTCCGGACATCCCTGACATCTGACTTATATTCAATATTTCTGCTGCCCATCCCTGGAGGCTTGCTGTCAGTTGTGCAGTTTTCCTTTTCTGCTAACCATTGGTAATGGGTGGCGATGGTGGCAAACTGTTCCGTCGAGCTTGGGTGGCATAATTTCATTTAAATGGATATGTTGCCATACAGAATAGGTCACACAGAGAATCCTCATTTAATTCATGAAGTTCTGTTACATGATGTCAAAATCAGTGTATGGTATGCTTTAACAACAAAACAGATTATATGTCTCATCTTTTTCAGTATATTGTAAAATCCATTACATGCTGCAGAGATATTCTTGCACCATTTTTTAAAGTGTTGTTAGATAAGAGAGAGAATATGGATATTTCCAACAAGATGTTGCCACTACTGCTCAAAAATCCTTGTAAGACATCAAGGTGGTTTTTGATGACATGCAATTTCTAAAGGATACACAGTCCTCCATACCCCAGATCTTACTGTGTGTAACTTTTGTTTGTGGAGAAACCTAAAAAACAAGAGTTTTTAGGAAACAATTCCCACACCATAGATGAACTTAAGTACAATATAAAAACAAATATGAACATTGTGCAAGAACTTATGTGTGGAATGGAAATTTCATCTGAACATACCAGGAATGTCTTTTAAGTAATACTCATTATAATGCATATTACAATCACTCATGAATAAATAATACAGAATTAAATAACAGAAAAAAAACCCAATGTAATAGATAGTGTGTAGAGCATGTATATGCACAATCTATAGCCTTACCATAAAATGGCTGCAAAGTGCATTTTCATTATGAAAATAATTGGATTATTTGATGGTCTGTTACACGTGAATATTATTTATTTGTTCCATGTATATGTGCTTTTTATGACACCTATAATTGATTGACCATATTGTGACAAGAAGGCAGCCAGAATGTAAATACATTGTTGCAGTGTGCCATTAAATTGAAGGACGGTCGTAAGCTACATAGCAAATACCGAAGTCTTCTAGAAGCACGAACAGTCAAGAGCCGAGAATGCTCTGAAAGTAGAAATGTTTCAAATCCTGATGGCTCATGTATGTAATAGCAAGTGCCAACAAATTGTTTTTTATGGTTTGTGGTTTTGTTCCAGAGGTGTGAGGCTTCTGCTGATTTCTCTACTAGGTGATTTTTTGCGCATCTCATCTGTTCCGTTCCTGATCCTTTTGGTCGTTTCTATGTATTTTTGTGCACATCTTCAGTTGATTCTATAAATTCCTGCTTTCTTGGATGGTGGCATCTTTTCTAACTTATTGGCTTTATGAGGTGTTTGCTTGTAGGGCGAATATCATGATATGTTCTCTGAAGATCTTTAGAAATTTCTGGAAGACCTGAGGATGGAATGTGAATTTTTTTTTTCTGCTGTGTTGTAGCTGCCATTTTTCTCTTTCTATTGTTTCAAGCTTTTTTAAAATATTTTTGTTATTTATAAGATTTTTTCACACTAGCTTCACTCTATGAGAGGCTTTAAAGTAACGGTAGAAAAATATAGAAAAATAAATTATTTTGGGTACATGCATTTTACTTACTCTTTTTTTTCTTTCTTTTCAACATAAATCCTGTTTATACACTTTTCTCAGCATTTCTCTGATTTTTTTTACCAGGCAAAAAGTAGGATTTTGGAAGATTCTCAAAATAGGTGTCCATTTTGGAGATGGCTTCCTTGTTGGATGTGAATCGTTTTCCACTGAGCCATTTTCATAAGTTTGGAAATAAAAAAATCACTGGAGGTCAAATATGGTGGATATAGTAGTTCAAACATTAATTCCATAAATTTTGCCATAAAAACTGTGCAGATGAACTTTGAGCAAGAGCATTGAATAAATATGGCATCAAAATATTCATCTTGGGGGGCATCCAATGAAAGATGATCATGTAGCATCTAATTTCAGATCAAACTTTGGGTTGTTCATTGCCCTATCTCAAAGTACACATAATTTTTTGCAGAAGAAATCTTTTTGATTCCAACACATTCTTCTTACTAAAGCTTCTACTTTGCTTTTGTCACAGACCAGTTTATTTATTCTGTGGAATTGTCACAAAACTCATACAGTTACAATTACAACTATTATTTCTAATGCTTTACATTGTGATTTCTCTAACTGTAAATGACTGTTTATTGCTATAAAAAATGTATTATTTTCTTCTTAGAAGAAAGCTGCACTGCACTTTTATGATAGATTGTTTAGGTTTGGGCAACAGTAACCTCAGGATTGCAATGTTACACCGTGCTTGAGACAGTTGTTTTTCATGTGTGATAATTGTGATTACCTTCTTTTTTTATTTTGTTAAATACACAGCCGTTTTTTCTTCTGGTAGGAATCATCCATTTTCCTTTAAGTACCAAATAACACAAAATACAACCACCACGTCCTTAAATGTCTTCCCTTTTCACGGTTATCCAACAGCATGACTTTAAAACATGACCTTATGCATCGAAGTGGTTACTGAACAGAGCTACAGCATGACCATTGACCAACCGTTTGTGCGTGTATTTCAAAATGCAAACTTTAAGCATATAATGAAATACAGGATTTTTTATTCCTGTGTGGCAGTAATATGGGATACAATTCTTCTTCAGATACAGGAAATTCCATATAATACGGGGCGTCTAGCAAGTCTAACGAAATATAAATTTTCTGAACTGAGGTTAGTGGTGGTGGTGGTTCTGTAGGGTGGGTGTATGTTTTATGCATATCAGTTTTTCGTATTTGTGGATTCTGGGTCCACTACATTTTTGTGGAAGCCATTGTTGGTAGTTGTTTGGAGTTTGTGATATTCTTGTTGATATTCACTTATTCTCCATGGGAATATGGACTGTATATTTGTGCGCTGTGTTACTGAGCTATTGTACTTATGTAGTTGTCTGTATGGATTTGTGTGTACTCCAAGTTTTGGATTTTGGTCAAAAAACTTCATATAGATGGGGCATTAGGCTGGGACATTATAGAAGTCCTAACACATGACACTTAAACATGTTAACCTTTATACAGATTTTGCATCAACTGATTAGTTGGCACATAAAGGGGAGCAAAAGTTGAGGTAAATAGAATTGATTATAAACAGTGTAGCAAGCAAGCAATTGCCTTCAATATAGCCACATGTCAAAATGAAGGCTGCAGTATAAGGGGTGTTCAATAAAGACTCGCACAACTTTTTTTTTCTTCCGTTAAGTGACTGCTTGCAACATATGCCTGGACACTGATGAACTATGTACTCTAATTGCTAAATTACTGAATGTATCATAATGATACCTCCTCAGTTGAATGTTGGCAGCCCATGAGAGTGAACATGTTTCATAATCATCTCCAAACATTATGACTGATTTTTGTTATCAGTTTTATGTAATAAAGATTTGTGTTCTCTTGAAGAAAAATGCTACAGTAACATGCAATGACTGCAATAACAGCAACAATAAATACAGCAGGTATCATAATTTATGATTACTCATGTCTCACTGTGAGACAGCTTGCATATATCCTTGGGATATCAGTCGAGAGCACTCACAGAATTTAAAAATGCATTTTTAGGGTGTATGCATGATGGACAGCAAATGCAGGCTTGCATCGATGTAGGCTGCTATTGGAAACAATATGTTGAGCACCTGGGTGACGCTTGGTGGCAAAACATCATCACTGCTGATGAAACATGGGTGTACTTTTATGACCCAGAGGTGAAGGGGAATAGTATAGAATGAGTGCATCATGGTAAACATCCACCAAGAAAGGCATGTGCACAGAAGTCAGCTAAAAATGCTATGGTCATCCCTTTTTACTTTCTCTATATGCACTATGTACATAGTGTATAGAGAATGTATTGCACTCCACCAAAAAATTTGATACCGAGATTTCACCGGAAATATATGTTTTAGGGTCCCCTGTATCCAAAAAAGGTATTTTCAGAAAAAGGTCCATGTGTGTGGTATTTAAGTTTAGTATCTTCCAGGGATGCGACACGAAGATTTTGAGAAAAATCCTCCCACCCCAAACTACCCTTTACATGGAACTTTTTTCGAAAATTTTTATTTTCTAAAAAATGGCTCTAACGATTTTGATTAAAATATCGTATATTAAAGTTATTTACCTGACAAATAAAATGTATATTTTGAATTTTCTGGGAATAGCCTCTGAAGATTACTTTATTCTGGATGAATTACTAAACCGTAAGAGATGGACAAAAACTTAACCCACAAAAAATGTAGAGCACGTTAAAACACACAATTTATGTTATATAATTTTTTTTCGTGGAGTTGATTGTTTTTGAGATATTCCTTTTTCTTGGTTTCAGCTTTGAAAAACTTATACTTTTCTCATACAGGAATTTGTCAACTCCTGTCCATACAAACAAAGGAACATCAGTCACATAGCAGCCAGCTTTTGGCTTTCACTTTAACCTATAGTACTCCCTTATTTCGCTTCTACTTACAATAAAGCAAGAAATAAGACTATTTCTGCTAATTTTTCTCGATTAGCATGAAATAAATAAAAGATAAGCTTATTAACAATAATAATTTACAGAGATATAGGGAAAGTCATGTGAATGGAACACATCAGATTTTTTAATTACCAGTGAATGGTATATATCAAGCAGTTCCAAGACACTGCAGTTACAGTAGAGTATTACATGAATGTCCTGAGGTTATTGATAAAGGATGTCATCTGATGTGTTACGCTCACATGACTTTCTCTAGCTGCTCTACAAACAAACTTCTTACAAAAGATTATTCTTCTTTCTACACCATACTAATCAAGATAAAAGTTGCCCTCCGTGGTGTAATGGTTTCCATGCTGACTTCATATACCCAAGGTCACGGGTTCAAACCCAGTGAAGGACGATGGATTTTTTCGGGTGTAGAAATCCTTAGCATGGATTCCTTCAGAAGGGAAGTAAAGCCGTTGGTCCTGAGTCATAGATTTACGGCACGTAAAAGAACCTCAAGCCTGAGCAAAATTAAGCGATCTTTCATGCCCAATATAGAATGGGGTGCTGAGAACCACAGCAGTTAAAGAGCATTCATAAATAACACGCCATTTTTTTTTTAAGATAAACAATAACAATGTTCTTATTACTTAGTGCCTTATAAGTAGAAGAGAACAAAGGGAAATACACTAGGCTAAAGCGATAGTCAAATATTTTAAAAGCTATCGTTATTTGATTGTCATTGCAAATCTTCTTTGCTGAGCCAGGAGTAGAACAAAAGAAAAATGGACAGTTCCTGTCTAAGAAAATTACAAGTACTTCACAATTCAAACCAGTAACAAGAAATATCTCAGAAACAGTTACTTCCACAACAAAAACATAAAGAACATGTGTTATGTGTTTTGACGAGATCTACATTTTTTGTGCAGTAAGTATTTGTCTATTTCTTATGATTTAGCAGTTAAGTAAAATGTGGCAATATTCATCCAGAATAAAGAGGTCTACAGAGGCTATACCCAGAAAATTAAAAATATACCTTTTATTTGGGATGTAAATAGCTTTAATCTACAGGATTTTAATCAAAATCGTTAGAGCCATTTTTGAGAAAATCAAAATTTTCGAAATTTTTCCCATGTAAAGGGTAGTTTGAGGTGGGGGGATTTTCTTGAAAATCTTCATGTCGCATCCTTAGAAGATACTAAGCTTAAATATCAAGTTTGGTACTGAACAGACTTTTGGGGGAGGGTGAGCATGCGCGCACACACACACACTACTAAAAATACTTTTTTTTTGTATTCAGGGGGTCCCAAAACATGTATTTCTGAGGTGAAATCTCAGTATCCAATTTTTTGGGTGGAATACAATACCTCTCTATACACTATTACATAGTGCGTGTAGAGAAAGTAAAAACCTTTTGAACAATGGAAGCTTCATGACATTGCCAAATCTTATGTTGTTATCTTATAGTTCTGACTTGGTTGCATTTGATTTTTCTCTATCGATGGTCAAAGAGCTTCAGGGAAGTTAGTTTGACAAGACAAAGCATTGAAAGCTTAAAGGCAACATGAACTTCAAGTAATGGCTTCCAAGAATGACAAAGGAAGGTGAGATAAGTGCATTGTCTAGGATGGGGAAATGTTTTGAGGGAGACAAAAGTATGTCTAAATAATTTTGACCATAAATTGCTGCATGGGCATTAGTTGCAGTCTTTACTGAACATCCCTTATATAATGAAATAAAATTCTCTTTTAATATCATGAAAACCTTTTGCTGGGATCTCTTTAATCAGTAATAAAATCAAAGTTGGTGTAATTATGTGGTTACAGGTGCAGCTCAGGGTTTCACATTCTGACACTTCATCAAGAGAGACCTGTAATCTTGCCTGCATGTCCCAACTCTCAGCTCTGCCCTCTGGATGCAATTCGTCGTTATTATCGAGAAAGTCTCTTCAACTGCAATTTTGATCAGATGTGTGGAATTTCTGCTCCTGCTGCATAACACCCCATTATTTCTTAATAATGGCTCATAGATTCTGTGTTTACTTAACAGAGTCATGAGTATACATGAAGGTAAATAGTGATTATCATCTGTGATGTTACTGAGGCAATCAATTGCACTGTACCTGACAAATGCTGTAACTGACTTATATTTATTGATCAGAAGTTAAGACATTTTGCCAAAGATATTTGTCTCATAGTGCTTAAAAGCAAGTTTCTGAAGCTTTTACAAGCTTAGCAGCTAATGTAGAGATACTTTTATAGCACAAATGGATTAGAGGTTTGAATTCCACTAAATTATAGTGAAACCACAGTTTCACAAAAAGTCAAATTGAAAAAAAATCCAGCAAGCTTCAATTTTCAGTTTTAAATCTTTAGATATGCCATATGTAGTTATGATCCATGACGTCTGTAGTGGACCGAGATGGGGGACGCAGCGGCCGGGCGGTAGGCCAAGGTTCCCCGTGAGCTGTCGTGCCATGGAGCTATATGTAGTTATGAGGAATTTATTAATCATGTATTAGTCAATTAAAAGAACACTAAGCTAATATTTTCACATTTGTTCAGATAATTATTGTTCTTTTTTTACATGTGAATAATAAATCTGATTCTTAGTACATGTTGCATCTTCCTTTGTCTTTTAATTACCTTTTAACTCTATGTCAAAATCTGATATTAATTAATGTTTAGAGGAATTTAATATTGATAACTTCAGAATTATATTAGTAAAAGGTGTGTTCAAAAAGAAATCAAAGCTGCTATAACACTAATAATATGTACATACTGAAGTGAGTAACGGTAAAGCAACACAGATATGTTAGACACAAAAAAATTGTATGACACCACTTCACTATCTTCTTAAAATTATTTAAAAACGAAGAACATTGGTTCACATCTCTTTTTTGATGCATCTTTAACTTCCCATGGCTAGTGTTTACATTCTAGTGTTATGGTCACTGTTGCTAGGAGATGGATTGTTTGTACCAGTATTGGTATTGCTATCTACCAGGGGTATGACAAATTTGGTGACTGAATCAATTGGTGGTACATCAAAATTCATGACATGATCTCTAATCTTCAAAATAAATATCTTCTCCTAAACCATTAAATCTATATGTGCATTTAATTGCTTTAATAATTTTACTTCTGCCCACCTGGCTAGTGTGGTGGTAGTGTGTCTGCCTCACATTCAGTAGGTCACAAATTCGAATCCCGCTTAGGGTGAGTTACCTGGTAAGGTCCTTAACCTGAGAAGAAGAATGGTGAGTAATTTAAGCTTCATGGACCCCGAGATCATTTGAGCATCACTTCACCAATTACATTCATTGTCCGATATGACCAACCAGGTTAAAAGACGTTAAGTTAAAACAAAAAAAAATAATAATAATAATAATAATTTTTTTTTTTTATAGTCTCCTTTAACATCTTAGGTCATATTGGGGGCTTTCCACTTGAAACAACTCATTGTCTGTAGGTACTTTTACGTTGGTTTAAATCATTTTGTTTTATTCAAACACGCACACATTCACACACATACTTCCAAACTCTGTGGGGGATAGGGAATAATTCTGGCTAGAGAAAAATTCTCCGCCCCAGCCGGGAATTGAACCCAGAACTTTTGAACTTGTTTCATGGTTAAAAGACCAAAAATGATCTGCCACTGCTGACTTATCAATCTGTTAGTATTTAATATGAAGTGCTCTTTAACTCTGGTTTTGGATGATGCTTAATTATTCCAATATAGACATGGTCAGAATCTAAACAATTTAATTGATAAATGCCAAATTTTTTTATCTTTTTGATGTTTTATCTATTTTAGAAAAACCTAACAGATTTCTTATACTATATTTATATTGAGGCATTAAAATAATCTCACGTTTTCTATTGCAATGCCTCCTGAAATACATTTTTGGGAATGGCATGCGGGTCCCTTTTGCATTGTCCTGAATCTCTTCTATGGTCTGGAAACAACATCCTTTCAATGTATTTTTCAGTTTGGGAAACAAAAAAAGTCTGCTGGGAGTAGGTCTAAAGAATAAGTGAATGGGGCGACACAGAAATATCACGTTTTGCTACATAGCTGCAGACAAGGAGCGATGCGTGAACTGGTCCAACATTCATTTCTGGTTGTTCCAGAGTTCAGAGCACTTCCTATGCCCTCATGTGCACTAGGATTTCCTGGTAGGCTTCCTTATTTACCATCTGATCATGGTACAAATTCATGATGGTCAGTGTGTTTGTAATAAAAAAAAATCTGATGTGTTCTATTCATATGACTTTCTCTACATCACTAATACATTGTTGTTAAAAAGCATTTTCTTCTATCTACTATATGATGATCAAGATAAAATTGCCGTCCGTGGTGTAATGGTTATCATGCTAACTTCATATACCCAAGGTCGTGGGTTCAAACCCGGAGGATGACGATGGATTTTTTGGATGTAAAAATGCTTAGCATGGCTTCCTTTGGAAGGGAAGGCAAATGCCCATGCCCAATTTAAAATTGGATACTGAGAACCACAGCAGTTAAAGAGCATCCATAAATAACATGCCATTTACATTTTTATCAAGATAAACATTAACAGAAATTGCCTTAATTACTTTCTTCCTTGTAAATAGAAGGAAAATAAGGGAATACACTAAAGTGATAGTCAAATCTTTTAAAAGCTGATTGCTATGTGGTTGAAATTGCCAGTCCCTGTAGCCACGCTCACTAAAGTGTCTCGCTTTGGTGCTTCGCAGCGCACAGGATCGTGAGTTCGAGTCCCGCCTTGGGCATGGGTGTTTCTGTGTTTGTCTGTGTATATGTAAAAAGGAAAAACAAATAGGTCAATTAAGGAAATTTAGAAACTAGAAAAAAGAGGTAAAAAGGAATAAAAAAAAAAAAAAAAAATCTGTTTTTATTCATGACCAAGAGTTTACAACTTCCTGTTTGAGAAAAGTTTTAAGTACTTCAAATCTGAAACAAATAATTTGAAATACCTCAGAAATTGTCAATTCCACAAAAAAAAACATATATGATATAGATTGTGTGTTTTAATGAGATCCACGTGTTTTTGTAGTAAGTTTTGTCTATCTCTTACGGTTTACCAGTTATGCAAAATTCATCCAGAATAAAGAGGTCTTTAGAGAATATTCCCAGAAAATTCAAGATATACATTTTATTTGCCCTGTAAATATCTTTAATATACATATTTTGATCAAAATCATTTAGAGCCATTTCTGAGAAAATCAAAATTTGCAGAATTTTTTTCATGTAAAGGGTAGTTTGGAGCGGGAAAATTTTTCTCAAAACCTTTGTGTTGTATCTCTGGAAGATACTAAACTTAAAAATCAAATTTGGTATTTTACCAACTTTTCATTTTTGAGTTTTTGTGTTCACAGGCACATGGACACACAGACCTTTATCTAATTTTTTTTATATAGGGGACCCTAAAACATGTATTTCCTTTGAAATCTTGGTCTCAAATGTTTGGGTGCATTCCTTCTTTATACACTATATGTATAATATGTGTACAGAAAGTGAAAACTCAAGCAACATTACCTTGAAGTTTGACCAATCCATGGATGCTTTTTTGGATAAGGAGACCCTTTGGCCATCCACTACCTTCGTTTTAGTTTCATGCCATAAACTCATATCTCATTGTTATGATGTTCTTAAGGAAGTTTTCATTGTCATTGGCAGTGGCAAGCAGTTCCTCACTGATTCCAACAAATCTGTTTCTGATCTTCAGAGTAACACAAATTTTACACTGATGCATCTCAAGTTTGTTATTCAAAATGTGAATGAATGATCCTGTGTTGAGGCCCATTTCGTCAGCAACTTCTCCAACAAATGATTTTTGCAAATCAAGCATGAACTTGATCCACATGGCTATTAACTGTTGATGTTAAAGGTCATTCAGCCAACATTCTTTCCTGTTGAAAATGCTTAAATCACTCAGAGTGCTGTGTGTGACATAGACCTCACTATATGCCTGGCTAAGCAACTGCAATGTGTCTGTGAAAGTTTTGCCATGGTTGTAGTAAAATGTCACATATACACTTTCTTCATGTGCTTTCATTGTCACTTTGCCATCAAACCGATGAGTAGCTTGTGCACATACTCAGCCAGCGGTTGTAGCTCACTTACTGTCAGCAAAATATGGCTAACAGCAGTTTGTTATCTAAGCATGCTGCTATGTGAGCTCAGTAGCTGCAGCTCATTGGCATGCTATTACAAAAGTTTGGTTTCTTTTTAACCTCATGTTTGTGGAGTTGGTTTTTTACATTATAACAGTTTTCATTAAAGTATGAGTTAAGTAGTATTAGAAAACTAACTCCATTAATTCACAAGAAAAACTGATATGTTCATTCATATGACTTTCTATGAGCTAGTCGTCATCCTCCATGATAGTGGAGGGTACCATCGAATGAAAACTATTAAATTATTGGATATATATTTCATTTATCATGAAAATACTTTAAAGGTATTATTCTTATCGTTTCTATTTATCCTCCTTGTATGGAGCACTTACAAGCCAGCATCTGGGGTCAGATGCCTCTTGAGGAGCAGATGGACTCTGGATTAGAGAGAGAGAGATAGCGATGATGGGTGATCAGCCTGATGTCTGGTATGAGAGAGAGGAAGAATATTATATGAAGTGGCATTAAAATGGATGAACGGAAAGGTGATTTTACAGCAAGTGATCAAATGAATGATGGGAAAAACCAGAGAACCTAGAGAAAATCTGCCCAAGCACCACTTTGCCCTATAAATCCCACATGTCCCCTGGGATCGAATCTGATCTTCCTTGGGGAGAGGCAAGTGGTTTAATCACTCAGCTACATCTCCACCCTGAAAGTATAACTAAAATGTATATTTCCCATTGATGAAATACAAAGCTGCTTGACATTATAGTAATAGGCAAGTTGAGAAGCAAAGGTGCTACGAGGTCAACACAAAATTTTTAAAAAGGCATGTTTCTAAAAACAAAAGAAATTTGTATATATATATATATTTAACATTTTGTGATCATTCAAAAATGAATTTGACTGGAGCACATTACTGTGTTATGATCTTTTACTATTTTAAATCATAATTAATGCCTAAACAATGTAAAGATTGGCTTAGAAATGTATTTAGCGAGGAAGCCTCCTCTAAGGCAACAATAGGTTTTTCTTAATGATGAACTCTTTGAAGGATGCCCAAGAACTGCTGCTGCTGCTGATGATGAAAAGATGCTTGAAGAACATCAGAACCATGATTTTGGATAGGTAGAGCCAGATTGAAAAATTGAATGCCACAGCTGGGATTTGAACCATGGATCTCCTGATCTTTAGCCGGTTGCTCTTACTACTGAGCTATCATGGCAACATACTGGCACGGCATTAAATTCTTCATTTGACTTGCATGTTTCCCAGAAAACCACAAGATGATCTCAAATTATTTTGAGATCACCCCATACCCCAATGGTGACTTACAATATCATAAATCTCAGGCTTCATAGTACCTATCCAACTCCTGTCATACACACACATACACATCTTGTGTGAAGAAAAAAAAAAAACCCATAAATTTATTTGAGTAACATTGGGCATTGGTATGAACCAAATCCAAAATTTTTTACATCAACAGTTAAATGTGAGAAACTTTGTGTCGAATTCCACATAAACTGACTCCTGATCAGAAACAGCAAGACACTGATTGGTGCAGAAAAGCTCTGGAAAAATTCCAAAGTGGCACTTCAAATTTGGTTTGAAATATTGTTGCTGGTGATGAATCTTGGATTTATTGTTATGATCCCCAAAAGAAAAGTTAATAGGCTCAATGGATCTTTCAAACAGAACCTAAGCCTCCAAAAAAAAAATTGCAGTGCTGATATGAAGATGATTGCTTTACTAAGATGAGTCATATTACTACTAAAGCATTTGAAGATAGATTTACCATTACTATCAATTGCCACACAAATGTCTGCTTATCACATATTTTTGAAAACATTTGTGAAAAAGGCCCAGAAGTAAAACTACTTTTATATCATGTCACTGCATACAGCAAAACTAACAATTGCCCGCCTGGGTAGTGTGGTGGTAGTGTGTGTGATTCACATTCAACAGGTAGCAAGTTCGAATCTCGCTTAGGGTGAGTTACCCGAGTAAGGTCTCTTTCGGGGTTTTCCCTTATCCTAAGAAGGCGAATGTCAAGTAACTTTAAGATCCATGGACCCCAAGATCATTTGAGCATCATTTCAGCAATGTCATTCATCGTCTGATATGACTAAGCAGGTTAAAGGTCGTTAAGCTTAAAAAAAAAAACTAACAATTGAGTATCTGGATGCCCTAAAGTAGCATGTTGTGATTTCTCTTTATTTTTAAAAATCTAATGTGTTCCATTCACATGCCTTTCTCTACATCTCTGTAACAAAATATTGTTAATAAGCTTATTTTTCTATCTACTTCATGCTATTCAAAATAAAAATTAGCAGAAATGGTCTTATTAATTAGTTCCTTATAAGTAGAAGGAAAATCAAGGAATACACTAGGCTATATCGAGTCACATGTTTTAAAATGTGACTGAAATCCATTTCTTTGTATGGCCATGAGTTGACAAGTTCCTGTATTAAATATTTTAAAACTAAAACCAATAACAAGGAGTATCTCGAAAACAGTCAACTCCAGGAAAAACATGCTTTGTTTCGTAATCCGCTTACCCTCTCTGTGTTTGTAGGACTGACACCCCCCTAGGACTTACAAGTCAATGCCTAGGGGTCAGAAGCTTGTCAGGGAGCCAACAGAACAAAACCATAGAATGAGAATCTGTTATGAGGGATCGGCCCATAGCCAGGCATGAACATGAAGTAGAAGATATGAAATGTAAGCAAAATTGATGATTGGAAAGGTGATAATGGAGCAATTGATGGAATGAGTGGTGGAGAAACTGAAGGACCTGGAGAAAACCCACCCAGTTGTTGCTTTGTCCACCACGAATCCCTCATGTGAGCACTTGGGATTGAACCTGGGCTGCCTAGATGGGAGGGAACAGTCTAACCACTCACCCGCGGCACCGCCAGAAAAAAAAAATGTATATGACATAAATTGTATGCTTTAAGGAGGTCTACAATTTTTTGAGTAGTAAGTTCCTGTCTATCTCTTATGGTTTACTAGTTATGCAAAATTCAAAAAATATTCATCCAGAATAAAGAGGTCTTTAGAGGTTATTCCTAGAAAATTTAAGATAAGCATTTTATTTGTCAGTAAATATCTTAAATATAGGAGATTTTAATCAAAATCATTTTTTGAGAAAATCAGAATTTTCAAAATTCTTTCACATTAAGGTTTTTGGAGGTGGGGGGGATTTTCTTGAAAATCTTTGTGTCCTATCCTTAGGGGATGCTGAACTTAAATACCAAGTTTGGTATTTAACAGAATTTTTGTTTTTGAGCTATGCTGCCCACAGACACGCACACACTTGGACCTTTTTCTATTAAAGCTTTTTTACTTTCTCTTGCCCCGTATGTACAATGTACATAGGGATAGAGAAGTATTGCATTCCACCCAAAAATTCGATGTGAGATTTCACCAGAAATACATGTTTTAGGACCCTCTGAATCCAAAAATAGCATTTCCAGAAAAAGGTCCATGTGTGTGTGTGTGTGTGTGTGTGTGTGTGTGTCTGTGAACACGATAACTCAAAAACGAAAAGTAGCTAAAATACCAAACTTGGTATTTAAGTTCAGTATCTCTCAGGGATGCGACACAAAGATTTTGAGAAAAATCCCCCCACCCCAAACTACCCTTTACATGGAACTTTTTTCAAAAATTTTGATTTTCTTAAAAATGGCTAACGATTTTGATTAAAATGTTGTATATTAAAGATATTTACCTGACAAATAAAATGTATATCTTGAATTTTCTGGGAATAGCTTCTAAAGACCTGTTTATTCTGAGTGAATTTTGCTTAATTCGGCATAACTAACAAACCATAAGAGATAGACAAAAACTTACTATACAAGAAATATAGGCCTTGTTAAAATACACAATTTACGTCATATACATTTTTTTTTTTTTGTGGAGCTTACCGTTTTCGAGATATTCATTGTTATTAGTTTCAGTTGTGAAGTACTTATACTTTTCTCAGACGGGAGTGTCCGTTTTTCTTTTGTTCTACTCCTGGCCAAGAAAAGAAGTGATTTGTAATGATAATCGCATAACGACAGCTTTTAAAACATTTGACTATGAATTTAGCCTAATGCATTCCCTTATTTTCTTCCTATTATAAGGAACTAAGTAATAAGAACATTGTGCTGAATACCTCGAATAACAAGGTGCAGAAAGACGAATAATCTTATATAAGAAGTTTGTAGAACGGCTAGAGAAAATCATGTGAGTGTAACACATCAGATTTTTTTTAATACGGTACCTTCTCTATACACTATGTACATTGTACACGTAGAGAAACTAAAAATTAAAGATAAATGCATGGAATCATTTTTCCATCATCAGATGAAGCAGCGGAATGTTATAAAAACCTGGTTTCTGAAGTGCCTCAGGAAGATGACATATTGCTTTAAGGATAGCAGTCTTTGTGGCCATGCTTGCTAAATTGCCTAACTTTGATGCTTCATGTCACAGGGGATCGTGGGTATTTGTGTGTAAAACAGTAAGAAATATAAAAACAAAGGAAATGTATGCAAAATAGAAAAAATGTAAAAGAAAAAAGGATACAGTGCTGGAGCTCTGACAAGACTCCAAAACTGTATTTTCAGTAAAACAAATAAAAAAGGGGGATTAGTTTCTTTAAATTCAAAAGTATATTGACGTTGAAGGAGAATATTTTGAGAAAAAATAAAACCATTTAAATTTTTTAAAACTAGTCCTTGTTTGATTCTCTTAAAATGTTCTTTCTGCATTGCCCTCTTAAACAGGACTTTAGGACCATTGTCACTCTAGAACTCCTGTAAAGTGTAACAGAGTTCAGTATTAAAGGCCAACAAAATGAAATTTAGTTTTATTTATGGACACTCTTTAACTGCTGCAGTTCTCAGTGTCCCATTTGCTCAGAGACCTCTTTATCAGGCTTGAGGTTCTTTTACGTGCTGCAAATCTATGACATGGGACCAACAGCTTTGCTTCTCAACAGCATGCTAGGTATTTTTACACCCATTAAAACCCATTGCCCTCTGCCGAGTTTGAACCTGCGACCTTGGGAAGCAGGCATGTTACCTCTAGACCAGGGAGGATGACTAGAGTCAACCTTCACCCTTTTGAGCTGGCACTCCTTTTCCAATGCATATTCCATCCTTAGAAAAGAAAGAAAAAATTCTGATCTGTTACATTCACATAACTTTCTCTATGTGTTCCATATGCAAACTATAGTTACTAAAGATTATTATTTTATCTGCATCATGCTAATTGAAATAAACATTAACAGAATTGGTCATATTAATTGGTTGGAAGTAGAAGGAAAATGAAGGATTACATTATGTTAAAGCAATAATCAAATCTTTTAAAAGATAGTCCCTATGCAAAATAATTGAGGTTCGGTTTGTTTTGCATGGGCCTGTTTGAGAAAAGTTAATTAGTTTAAAACTGAAACCAATAACAATGAATAGCTCTAAAATGGTCAACCCTACCAGAAAAACCTATGACATAAATTATTGTTTTTTCAAGATCTACATTTTCTGTGTACTAAGGTTTTGTCTCTTATGGTGTAACTTATGCAAAATTCTAAAAAGCTGATTCAGAATAAATATGTCTTCAGAGGCTATTCCATGAAAATCCAAAATATACATTTTATTTGTGAGGTAAATATCTTTAATATACAGGATTTTAATCAATAGCAAATGACTTTGGCATTACAAAATGTTATGTCCCCCCTCATTAGGAGAATGTTTTGAGATTTCCCATATCCAATTATCACATTAGACAATAAAAATCATTAAATTAAATTAATTAGTCATTGGGTAAAATACAAATATTACAGTAGAATTCTTCACTTATATCTCTATGTACTCTACAGTTCTCTCTTCAGTTAAACATATTTAGAACAAAAACTCATCTCATATGATTCTTATCTAATGTTTCAAATTTTTGCATACTATTTACAGAATTTTCTATTAGCCATGTATAAACTATCATTTCAAGCACTTAAGTCAATGTTTCCAGCTTCATCTATGCAAAATTTCGGGAAAGAAATGACATTGGTTGATATTAGATGAATGTTTCAACTTTGCAATGCACTTACATAGCTACACAGGGATTTAAATTAGATTTCTTCCATAGCAATTAGGCATTTAATTAAGAAACAAATTGGTTAAGATGTCAAACTTTTATAGTTTCCTTTTTCTTTCTTTCTTTTGAAGTCCAGAGATAAAGATGCATTAGCAAAACTATGTCAAAAGGTATAAAAAAGGATATAAATATAACTAAATCCTCATTGGAAAGTTTTATCTTTGATAAAAACTTAACCTTTTTTGACTGCTTGATTTTCAATTGTGATTTCTGCAAGACTGATCGGCAGTTGCAGACAGCCCAAAGATATGCTAGAGGAATACACTCCAGAAACACATGATGGATTGAAAGATGTTAAGAGGAAATGAAATGGCGTTTTATATGGGCTCTCTCTAACTGCTGTGGTTCTCAACGTCCCATTCTAAATTGGGCGTGAAGGACCGCTTAATTTTGCTCAGAGGCCTCTCTATCAGGCTTGAGGTTCCCTTCTGAAGGAAGTCATGCTAAGGATTTTTATGCCCCAAAAAATGTATCACCTTCAGCCGGGTTTGAACCCACGACCTTAGGTATATTAAGCTAGCATGGTAACCATTACACCATGGAGGGCGACAATGATGTTAAGAGGAGGTAATTACCATGTTTCCATGGGGAATTGAAATAGATTTGAGTCCAATTCCATCTCAATATAATCCGTGTTTCACATGTTAAATTCAATACAAACTGAGATCGTTTTGAATACGTAAGCTTTGAAAATAATTTTATTCATCCTTTCATGCTGGTCAACTTTTAATTGCATTAGCAAACCTGTTAAACATATATTTGTTATCTGTGTATTTCTTGTAGGATTTAAAGTTAAATAATTATATTTGGGAATACATTGAAAACTATAGAAACCATAAACTTGGTTCCATTATGATCTATTATGAAGCAATTCCAAAAATATATTAACAAATGACTACTGCATGCATCAAGTACAGCAGTAGAAGAGTTTCTTTAGCATATTCAAAATTATTAGAAAATTGAGAACATATTTCGATCCCACTTTTTAAGAGGATTAAATCCAAAATTCAATACGATTTGAAAACTGTTTCCATTCAGTATTCAATATGATTAGTGTACTAAAATCAATTTCAATTCCCCACTGTAATTATAACACTTGAGTTGTGTGGCTGGCATCTTTGCTGCCAATTACCCAGTTCATTCCCTGGCAAACCAACATGACCATACTACACATTAATCTTGGAAGCATGTAAAACATGTAACCTAAAGTTATGAGGTTTTTCAAGTACTTTTCATTTTGTGCCAATTCAAACCACCTTTGACATTTATGCTATGTTGCTAAACATAAAATATCAAATGTGTACTTCTAGAACCTCCCCTTAAAGCAAGCATGGGCATTTACTGGATCACAGACCAGAAGTGGTTCTTCACCTTCTGCATATGAAAGATGTCATTGCAGAAGTTCACTGTAATACCCATATATGATGTAGCCTATTAGCAGTATTGAGTAGCAGCATAGTTTCAATTGGAAGGTTGTTGCGACAGATTCTAACCCTGTAGGTAGATAAAGCTTTGGTCTTCCTTGTTGGCAACTCCTATCCGTACTTTTGGACTAATGTCCTGTTGAAAGGAAGTAAATAGACAAATAAAAACACCTAAATGGACACCCTCACTCAAGGGTTAAAAATAAAATTTGGTCCTCAAACCTCTAACCATATCAGTATGGACAGCTCGCACATGCCATGCCTTACACTGTGTGGCTATTCAGACCATGATAGCTGCAGTATTATGTGTGTCATAATCTTATAAAAGCTATGCAATGGTATGAGGGAATTTTTTGTAAAAAAAAAAAAAAAAAAAAAAAAAATCATCTAACCTTTGCATTACACCAATTGTTTTAGTTGGGCCCTCTCCATCCTTTTCCATGGTTAATCTTGAATAGAGAACATACATTTTGATGGGATTCAATCTTTAGTTTGATAGGTTAACTACTTATATCATGCCTGAGACCGCATGGCCATAAATCCAGGTGTTGAGGTTTGTCTATTTACTTATCTGATTTTATTTGTTGGTAAAAATGGATTATTTAACAATCATGCATATCAGTGAAAGGGTTAACCTACAAGGAAAAAAAAATCAAAATATAGTAAACTTGTGTGATATAATTAAAACCTTTGTTGTGCAGTTGGAACTGTGAAAGGGACAGCTGTATCAGTTTCCCTCCAAAATACAAATGAGAACATGGAATGTAATAAATAAATTTCCTTTCCAGAAAATGTGAGTATTCAGTTTGCCAGGAAATTACTTTTGCCATGCACAGGATTTACAAAAAGGACAAACTACAAGGTCAGGCTGGATTTGTAGCTACAATTATAACGTGTGAAAAACAATAATTTTTAAAATATTTCTGTTATGATAACCTTGGTGCAGGTCCATTTGTAAAACCACAAAGTTAAGTTTCTTTGCAGCCAACGTTTTAGCTGTATTTTATTCTACTTATTTATATAAGCAACTATTCACAAATGAATAATGCAAAGTCAAAATACAGATTTTGTTTGGCTGATGGAAACCATGGGCACAACTGAAAATAGTTCTATTGGAGGTAACCCAGATTTTAATGAAAAAATGCAAATGTAAAGAAAGGAATTAAATATACAATGTTTTTATTTTGGTAGTGTTTAACGCCCGCTTTAACTACTTATGGCATCGCAGGCAGTGACACTGATGATACATGGATGATGATGGTGCACCGGTGGAATGCGATGGCGGGGGAAACCGGAGTACCCGGAGTAAACCCGCCCCAGCGCCGCTTTGTCCACCACAAATCTCACATGCGGTCGCTTGGGATCGAACCCCGGCCGTCTAGGTGAGAGGTAAGTGGTCTAACCACTCGGCCACGGCGCGGCCCTACAATGTTGTTAGTATCACATTACTGTACTCTAATATTCAAAACAAATCAGTACTGTTTATCTAAGAATCAGCAACTGCCACAGCACTCATTGTATGTTTCTCCATCTACTGGTTCATTTCAAATTATGTGGTGTTAACTGACTTTGCTGGTCGCATGTCAAGTGGTACAGTTTTCCCATATCTGTCTTAAAGGACTCATCATGAAGTAATCTTTATTGTGCTCCAATTTAACCAAATTCAAAACGTATCAATATACACTTCTAGTTGAACATAAAGATTTGTAGAACAAACTGCTCCAACTCTGCTTGACTGAGTCAGAGTGTTCTTGCATATCATGCAATAACAGTCCTTGGAGGGGGAGCAGAATAGACAATAAGTCATTGGGTGAAGGTCACAGCACAAGTGCTTGTGCTCCCTGCCACTTTATTCCAACACTTTATTGTATTACGTCTGCCTACTCCTGAAAGCTGTGAATGTTCCACTGCTCTGTGCTGTGCAACAAAAAGGTACTTATGTAAATTAAGTGGACTCTGTTTGTAGCATATGGATGAGCACCAAATTTCAAATATGCCAAGAAATATTCTTCAAACTCCAATATATTGTATTTTGAAGCAGCTTGCTTTAAAATCTTAACACAATGCATGCTGCAGTTAATGAGTTGTCTTATGGTTAACGATAGAGATATAAGGTAATATTAATATGTGATCAACAATTGCAACTGCGTTTGAAATGTTCAAACCTATTCCTAGAATCAAATCCTGGCTGTGCTACTAGATATTAATAGATCAAATTTACAATTCTTACTCTCTGTACAACTTACCGAAAAGAAGAGGAAATGTTGCATTCCACCCAAAAACTTGATACCGAGATTTCATCACAAATACACATTTAGAGGCTCTCTGAAACCAAAAAATAACACAGTATTAGAAATGGATGTATGTGTGTGTGTGTGTGTGTGTGTGTGTGTGTAAACTATCATGTGAACATGCAAGAGAGAGACATTCAGAATCTTAATAATAACAACAACAATAATAATAATATACATTTTATTTTTGTTTTAGAAATAAACTCATTGCAGGTAGTGTGGTGGTAGCGTGTCTGCCTCACATTCAAAGGGTCGTGAGTTCGAATCTTGCTTAGGGTGAGTTACCCGGATAAGTTTTTATTAGGGGTTTTCCCTTATCCTGAGAAGACAAATGTTGAGTAACTTTAAGCTCTGTGGACCCCGAGAGCATTTGTTCACCATTTCATTCATCGTCCGATATGACCAACCAGGTTCAAGGATGTTATAAACTACAAAAAAAAAAAAAAAAAAAAAAAAAAAAACAAACTCATTGCAGTCAAATGCCGTTAAAATAACTTTGTATTGCTACATTTGACTGTTTGGATTATTTTTAGAATTACTCTGTGCTCACAATTAGTACATATTAATTACATAATTTATTTATAAATCTGTTTGGTTTAGATATCTATTGATTTAATATATTTACAAAACTTGCTAAATGCCGAAATAGTAATTGTTGATTACTTACAGGTCAGGTATCTTCATTCTGAATAATTTGTTTCATTAATATTGCTCTCTGATGTTCTATGTTTATGCAGTTGTATATTAGATGGTTGACTGTCTGTTGGGTTCTGGTTGCATGTGCATGTAGGGTCATCTATTATGTGAAATCGATAAATAGGATTTAGTTTTCCCATAGCCTGACAAAACGGCATGAGCTAAAAGCTGGATTGATTTAAAAATCGCTAGTAATCAGTTCCACATATAACAGAATGGAATTATGGAACAGAAGAAAATTGCTCAGGCCACAAAATATTATCATTTAAGATTGTCAACATGACCCAAAACATCATCATCATCATCATTGCTTATGTAGCATGAATCTATTGGCAGAGAGGCAGACACACATCTTAACAGCTGTAACAGTACACTTGGCTGTGAGGGATCACTATGTATTTCCCTGACTTTAGTTCCCTCATTATCTAATCTAGTGTAAAATAATGAGATCCTAACTAATGGTAGGATCAAGATTGTTCTGTCCATGCCCATGCAAATATCCACCTATATTTCTCATTTTCGTGGGAAATTACTTACAGCATTGTAATTATAATGAGCTCCAGGTACTACAATTTTGCACAATGCCATCTCTAACTCACTTAACATCTTTGATCCTTATTTGGAAATGAGTGTTTAACTTGACTGCATTTTCTTTAATCCTGTATCCAACATTATGAAAATGATAGTGACCAAAGTTAAAAAGTGGATCAAGAAAAAAATACTATTTATGAATGTTGTGTTTCTTTCTTAGTAGAAAAGGTGTGTTCCATTTACTTGGTTTCTCTACCTATTCTTTTACAAACTATTCTGACAACACAAGAACATCAACAGCAATCCATCTCCAACAACACACATTAACTAAAAGCTTAAATTCAGTTTCCCACAGAGGTGTTAACTTATATAATAAACTCCCTGATGCGATCAAAGTTCCACAGAGCAAAGCTTTATTCCGTTGATGAATTCATGAATACATCCTTTTGATTATGTGCTAAAAATACTTGTTTATTTGGAAAACTTTGCCACATGAGCCATCCAGCTATGTATGTGTAAATAAGTTGATTTCTCTAACACTGAAACATTGTTTGTTGCATGGGTCCTGTTCATCTGAGGATGTACTTCGGCACAAGAGAAACCTTAACGACTGCCTCAAGACAAGATTAGCTTAGCAACAATTGTACTCGTTTTGATCAATACTGTAAAATATAATGTATATAGAAGTGTAAGAGATTTGTTAAATTATGTATTATTTGTTTTTGACGAAGCCATGAATTCATTGTATTTCTTAAGGTGAATAAATTCTATTCTATTTTAGAAATTTTTTACTTTTTCAAAAATGGCTCAAATGATTTTGATTACAATTGTATATGTTTAAGATATTTTCATGGCAAATGAGATGTATAATTTGAGTTTTCTGGGAACAGCCTCTGAAGTGCTCTTCATTCTGAACCACTTTTGTATAATTAGAAAACCGTAAGAGATAGACAAAAACTTACCCCATAAAGAGTATAGATCTCATTAAAACACACAATATATGTCAAATACATATTTTGTGGAGTTAACCATTTCTGAGACATTCATTGCTGGTCGATAGTTAAACTTTTCTCAAGATGGAAATCACCATTCATTCTTGTTTTTTCTTTATTTTCTATTACTCCTGGGGGTACAGAAAGAATGGAATTTCAATCCTATAGTGACCATATTTATATATATTCTCTGCTGAATTATCCTACAGGTAATTATGATAGCTTCACAACAAACCTTGCTGTAGGCCACCTGGGTAGTGTGGTGGTAGCATGTCTGCCTCACATTCAACAGGTTGCCAGTTCGAATCTCGCTTAGGGTGAGTTACCAAGTAAGGTTTTTATGGGATTTTCCTTATCCTGAGAAAACGAATGTCGAGTAACTTTAAGCCATGGACCCCGAAGTCATTTGAGTATCATATCACCAATTTCATTCATTGTCTGATATGACCAAGCGGGTTAAAGTACGTTAAGCTAAAAAAAACAACCTTGCTATGCATGATCACAGTACAAGGCATGCAGGTGATTTACACAGACTAATAACTTAAAATTGTTTCAAAATGGATGTTACTACTCTGCAATAAAATATATATATATATATATATAATGAGCTTCCAAGTTATCTCAAGCTATTAGGCAATCACAGTCAACATAAAATCTTTAAGAAAAATTTAAAAATGTTCTTATATAATCACTCCCCATATATTGTTGAGGAGTTCCTTAATATCCTTACAACAAGTAAATATTAAATGTATGGCAGATGGTAATATATAGCATGTTATGTAGGTTTACTCTTGCAGTGGTGGTGGCTTAAAAACAAAAAAAGAAGATTATTAATTTTCTCTTCTCTTCTTTCTTTATTAGAAAGATAGAGAGAAATAATAGTATTATTGGTGATGGGTGTTCTATTGATCATGATGTATGTTCGGTTTGTATGATGTGTTCAATGTCCCTGAGTTCTTGCTTCCAGTGTGACCAAATGAACAAACACAAATAAACAAATCAGCTTTTAAAACATTTGACTATTGCTTTGCCTAGTGCACTTCTGCTCATGTTTATTTCAATTAGCATGAAATAGATAAAAAAATAATCTTTTGTAAGAATAGCTTATTGCAGAGGCAGAACAGATAGAGCAAGTCATGTGAATGTTACTCATCAGCTTCTTAATAGTGTTTGCAAGAGGGTATCTGAGAAAAATGAGTACTATCCACTTAATTTTGTATATGACTTGAGTGATTTTTAAAAGTTATGATGCTTGAACAAACATCCTTCATAGCTTTTATCTGCGCATCTGCTTCACTAGATGGCAGTTGAAGTTAGGAGCACCAGAAGTTTAGTTTGAAATTCATTGCCCACCATAAGTGTCTTCTGGTTTGTTATTTTCAACTACCACTAAACACATGGCCAACTCTATTTATACTCCAAGGACCACAGTCAATATACAGAACTGTGAACTAGTAAAGTTGGTAGAAAGAGTTCTAAACTGTATCCTGTTTAGCTCTGAAGAATCTGGATTGATCTGGTTATTGCTCAGCAGAAAGCCATTTTTCACTTTCTCTAGCACGTATGTACAATATAATAGTAGATAGAGAGGTGTTGGATAGTCAGACTGAAAAATTCAATGCCATAGCCAGGATTTGAACCACAGATCTCCTGATCTCTAGCCAGTTGTCCTACCACTGAGCTACCATGGCAATATGCCAGTATAGCATTGATTTCTCAACTGATTTGCATGCTTCCTGGTAAACACAAGGTGATCAAATTATTTTGAGAAGACAACCGCAATGGTGACTTACAATTTTGCAAGTACTTAAGTCCCAGAATTCATAGTATAGCCAACTATTATGGTCAATTGGTATTGGTTTAATTGTTTTTTCATACAAGCCGTGTGTAGGACAGGAGTTGAATAGGTAGAGTCAGACTGAAAAATTCAATGCCATAGCCGGGATTTGGACCACAGAATTTTTCAGGCTGACTCTACCTATCCAACTCCTGTCCTACACACAGCTTGTGTGAAAATCACAGTTACCATCTGTTTTCAGTTTTGTTATTGTTTTAGACTAAAGGTGAAATTTTGGGGCATGGTATTAAATATCCAATCTAGTATTCACCTTGATGACAAAGGAACACCATGAAAAAACCCATCCAGATTGGCTGGCCCGTGGGATTTGAACCCAAGACCTCCCGAGTAAAGATAAAAAATGTTTCTGCCTGAGAAAACATGCTCAGTTAATGTGTTCAATCTTGAAAACTTGGAGTTTCACATTGTGAAAAAACAGATCTGATGTGTTACATTCACATGGCTTTCTCTACCTATTCTGCAACAAACTATTTTTATAAAAGCTTATTCTTGTATCTACTTCATATTAATCAAGATAAACATTAGCAGAAATGGCCTTACCAATTAGCTCATTATTATAAGCAAGAGAAATAAGGGAATTAGCAAATGTAGCTGTAAAACTAAAGATGATTTACTGTTTGAGAAAGGTTTAAGTAATTTAAAATTGAAACTAATAACAAAGAATATCTCAGAAATGGTTAATTGTACAAATAAAAATGTATATGACATAAATGATATGATTTGATGAGATCTACATTTTTTGAGTAGTATGTTATCATCTATCTCTTATCGTTTACCAGTTATGCAAAAGTCATCAGGAATGAAAGTGTCTTCAGAGGCTATTCCAAGAAAACTCAAGATATGTTTTATTTTTCATGTAAATATCTTTAATATACAGTGTTTCAATCAAAATTTATATAGCCATTTTTGAGAAAATTGAAGATTTCAAAAAATCTTCCATGTAAAGGGTAATTTCATGCACACCCACGCATGCGCACAAGCACGCATGCACACACACAACACACCACACACACACACACACAAATGTAATCACATAACTTATGTGCTTTAATGAGATTATATTTTTTGTGTAGTAACTATTTGTATCTCTTACAGCTTACCAGTTATGCAAATGTAATTCAGAATGAAGAAAACTTCAGAGGCTATTCCCAGAAAATTTAAGATATACATTTTATTTGTCATATAAACATCTCTAATATACAGTATTTTAATCAAAGTCATTAGAACCATTTTTGAGAAAATCAAAACTTTCAAACATTTTTCTATACAAAGGGTAGTTTAAGACAAGGAGATTTTCTTGAAAATCTTTGTTTTGCATCCTTGAAAGATGCTAAATTTAAATATCAAGTTTGGTATTTACCAACCTTTTGTTTTTGAGTTATCGTGTTCTACACATGCATGCACATACACCTATACATTCATGCTTTTTTGGACTGAGCAGAGCTCAAAATATGCGTTTCCAGTGAAATTATGACATCAAATTTTGGGTGGAATACAATACTTCTCTACCTACTATTTACATCGTACATATAGAGAAAGTAAAAATTAACGGCTTCTCTGTGAAGAAATAAGTATTTGAAATTACAAAACCAATAACAAGGAATATCTTGAAAATGTTCACTCCACAAAAAAGATTTATTTGGCTTTAACGAGATCTACATTTTTATTTTCTCTATACACAATATGTACTTAGTGTACAGAGAAGGTATTGTAATGCACCCAAAAATTTGATAGTGAGATTTCCCCGGAAATACATGTTTTGGGTCCCCCTGAATCCAAGAAAAGCATTTTTAGAAAAATGTCTGTGTATGTGTCTGTCTGTCTGTGTATGCTGTGGGCAGCTCCAAAACGAAAAGACTGTTAAATACCAAACTTGGTATTTAGATTTGGTATCTTCCAAGGATGCGACACAAAGATTTTCAAGAAAATGCCCCCACCCCCAATTACCCTTTACAGGGAAATGTTTTCGAAAATTTTGATTTTCTCAAAAATGGCACTGATGATTTTGATTAAAATATTGTATATTAAAGATATTTACCTGACAAATAAAATGTATATCTTGAATTTTATGGAAATAGCCTCTGAAGACTACTTTATTCTGGATGAATTTTACAGAATTTTGCATAACTGCTAAACCGTAAGAGATGGACAAAAACTTACGACACAAAAAAGTAGAGCAGGTTAAAACACACAATTTATGTTATGTACATTTTTTCCTGGAGTAGATCGTATTACTTGTTATTGGTTTCAGCTTTGAAAAACCTATACTTTACTCATACAGAAATTTGTCAACTCCTGTCCATAGAGACAAAGGAACTTCAGTCACATAGCAACCAGCTTTTGACTATCACTTTAACCTATAGTACTCCCTTATTTCACTTCTACTTACAAGGAAGCAAGTAATAAGACTATTTCTGCTAATTTTTTCTCGATGAGCATGATGTAAATAGAAGCTTAAGCTTTTTAACAATAATTTGTTGCAGAGATGTAGAGAAAGTCATGTGAATGGAAACACATAAGGTTTTTTCATCTAAAATGTGATCCAGGTATCATGTTTCCCAACTGACCATTTCTATTTCCTCTTTACCTTCCACAAAATCTCCCCTAACTGATTTTGATGTTCAAAAATCTTTCTAAGTACAATTTCTTTGTTCCTGAATAAAAATTTCTTATTTATTAGAGCTTTCTCTTCAATCCTTTATGACTTTACATTGAAGTAAAATGTGGCTTTCCTTTTCCTTGGTGCCACAGATGGGACACATTCCAGGGATAGCCTTCCCTCCATTCCCATTAGTTTCCAAACACCCTATCTAAACCAGGCTAACCTTTCTGTTTAATGTTTTCTTTACAAATTAAAATATACTTCTCTCTGGGTCAACCTGTAGGTACTAAGTAAGTACTTTGAATTGTTATAATTTACTTTAGTATCCAGTAGACTATTTCACTGGGTTTAATATATGATAAATAGCTCTCTAGTAAAGTAAAGTATCTGATTCAAAATTTCTTAGGCTAGAAGAGATGAAAATCTCAGCTGGAGAAACAAAATAAAAGTCATGCTACCAAAACTTAGCTCTGCTTGCTTTGCCTTAAGAAACTGAAAACATGTCCCTAACCTAAATGCCTATGGACAGCTGTTTTACCCTATTTTCACTCCCCTTTGCGATATGGAATAATCTTCTGGGGTAATTTGGCACAAAGCTATGAAGTGTTTATACTACAACAAATGTCATGTGCATTATCAGTAATATCGGACCCTTCACTTATGTAGGCCCTTTTTTAAAACTCAGTAATTACTTTGCTAGTGAATACATATATTCTCTCTTGAGTTATCTTTCATATAAATACAATAATTTCATGACAAACCTTGCTGTGCATCACCATAATACAAAGTATGCAGTTTGTTTGCACAGACCAGCAAATAGCTGAAAGCTATTCCTAAAATTACACTTACTTCTATAGGTGATCCAAATTTGATACTTTTGCTAGTCTGCTATTACAGTAAATATTTACTGATACATTTTAAAATTATAGAGCTCTAAGCCTCAAAGCATAGCCAAGGGATTGTTTTATAAGTAGAGGTTTCGGCTGCAACTCTGGAGCGACGACAGGGCATAGTCAAGAAATCTGTGAAGCTAAAAACCCCAATGATCCCAAGAAGGGATCCCTCAGCAATCTAGCAGATTTAAAATCTGGGCATGTTACATTTTCAAATCCGGATCGCCTGTGGAAGTTTCACCATAATGTATAATACTTTCCTTATTAGCTAAAACCAGGCAATTCTAATCAACATTAGATGTTCAAGATTTAAAAAGATTTCTATATGCTTATTCCCCATTTGCTGTTGAGGAATTTTTAATGCAATGCAACATGTAAATATTGAATTTATGGGGCAGACGGTATTAGATTTGCAGTTGTTCATTGTTGTTTCTGGGGCAGACTATATTTGGTTTACACATGTTCATTATTGTTTCTCTACATTAAATGCATGGTAAGAAGTTCATTCTTTGAACTGTTCACCTGTTAGCTACATAATGCATGATGAAAAAAAAGCTTGGCATAGCTTATGGTATTAGTTATGTTGCATACCTCCTAATTATATGACGTTTTCAATTACCCTGAGCGTTGGTCGTGGTGGGACTAAACAAACGATAATGTCATTTTGAGATATATTTGGGGCATTAAAATAAATGTTAAAACAGGTTACTGCTAGTATGCGCATGCGCGACGTCAATTAAGTCTTAACAACACACATGACAAAATACGATCAAACTGCTGTGCATAAGGTCTTGTCTAAGCTATATTTTCTTTGCAATACAATGCATTTACCATCCAGCTCTCAGACGCACTAGGCAACCACCAAATTTAGACGAGCTTGGCCTGGGAGGTTCCAGCTTTTTCACACTCCAATCTCTTAATTTTCGTTTCTTGGGCTTCAAGGTTCTGCTGTGCCAAATTACGAAACTTCTGCCGAAGAGAATTAACTGTTAATACTCAGTTTTTATACGCAGCCAGTTCTTTAATAACATTATGGTTTACGAAACGCTGTAAGATTATCTGCATTTCCTGTGTGATATTCCACCAAAGAAACAGAATTACACGCGCCACCGAGTTTGTTTTGAAACACGCACCATGAAATTAACTACTATCGATATTCTTTTGTTTTTTAACTGCGCGATACAAGACCGGGAAGCGAGCTTCAGAGATTTGAGGAAACATTTTAAAAGTTCGAGCTTAAATGAGATTTCCAATATTTTGTAACGAATTTCATGCACATACGTACATAAACTGTTAACATACAGACTAATTAGACTCGATTGAATCAATGGAAACAGCTGATTAAAACAACCTTAAATTGATATAATGACGAATTCAGGTCAGCTGAGTTCTCCTGAAATGTTTTATTAAGGCCTAGGTTTGAAACTATTTTCCCCCAGATTCCTAATTATGACATTTAAAATACCTACTTTTCCGTGCCATGCACCTTGCTTCTGAAATCCTGCTGAGGTTAAAGGGGGCTAAAGAGGACTTCCGCCTAAAACTAGGTGCTAAAGTGCATTTTTGCAAAAAACACTGTTTTTAAATGTATTTCCCCGAATTAATTCAAAGAAAAATGACTGCTTGTGCTGTAGAGAGATATTTACTTTAGTTATACATAACATATTATGTTTTATTAAGTAAAATAGTTACAATCATTTATTTAAAACCAAAACGGGCTATCCCACGAAAATAAAAAGACTAAAATATATTTTATAAAAACCTAAAAATCTGGGGCCTAGTTATACTTGCGATACGGAGAGAGATTGAGGTTATTTTAATAAGCACGTGTCAAATGCCCGTCTGGTAGTGTGGTGGTAGCTGCCTGCTTCATATCAGTAGGTCGTGAGTTCGAATCTCGCTCAGGGTGAGTTACCCGGATAAGGTTTTTTTTTCAGGATTTCCCTTATCCTGAGAAGACGAATGTCAACTTATACTCCATGGACCCCGAGATCATTTGAGCACCATTTCATCGATTCATTCGTCTGATATGACCAATCAGGTTAAAGAACATTAAGCTACAATAAAACAAGCAACGAGTCAAATGAGGTATTACTTTATGGTTACCTATGTGGTTAAAGACTAACTGAAAGTTTCATATTTCAGTGCGTGCATCCATAGGTAATTTCTAAGGCTATTTGTGTTCATAGTCTGCATTTTAATATCAAGGTGAAGTGTTAAAAAGTGCAATTTGAAGCAAAGATTATGCTCAAATAGCCGAGATTGCTAAAGCATGTATACAAAGGAAGCACATGAAGAGCCAGTATAATGGAGAGCATTTTTGGGAAAATAAACATTTTCAAATTTGTTCTTGTAAAGGTTGGTTTGAGAGGAGGATTTATTTTTAAAATATTCGTGGCGCATCTTTGGAAGATAATAAACGCTCTTTAACTGCTGTAGTTGTCAGCGTCCTATTCTAATTCGGCGTAGAAGACAGTTTAAATTTGCTTTGAATCCCCCTTATAAGACTTGAGGTTCTTTCATATGCTGTGACTCTATGACACCGGTTCATTAACTGTACTTACATTCCCAAGAAAGCTGTGTTAAGGATTTTACGTCCGAAAAAAATCCACTAAGCCAAGTTTGTAGCCGCGACTTTGGGAACAAGAGACTAGCATCCCTAGACTACAGGGATGACAAATCCAGCCTTATCCTTGCAAGTTCGACATTACAAATAGCCAAAAACATTTCCGACAAATAGGTTACCTTTTGTATTTGCTAGCAAGGTAATATGCTTTAAAATTACTTGTCCTGTTTGTATTTTGGAAGGATAGCAAAGAGAAACAATGATACAGCTGCCCTCGTGCAGGAGTTTATTTATTAATTCGGTTTAGTGAATATGTTCCCAATTGGTTAATACATTTTAATGTCCCTTCCACAGTTCCAACTGTACAGCAAAGGTTTTAATTGCATCGTACATCTTGCATCTATTTTTATTTCTTCGTTGTTGGTTAAGTTCATTTGAGTATTTATTATTTATATACTTTTTACGCCTTTCAGTAAGACGTAAGTCCCAATTACAGAAATTAGTTGTCAACAAGGAAGGCAAAATCTTTGTATGCAGGCTTAGAATATACCATGACGACTTTCCAACTGTAACTCTGTCGCGGCCCGAAACTGCTTGCCAGAGTCTGTGAGATTTAGCTTGTCAAATCAAGAAAGGAAACAGACAGAAATACTTACCCTCTTTGTCTCTCTGTTTCTCTAAGACAATGGGCGTATTTGCAAAAAGCATGTAGCCATTTAACAGACAATAGAGGGTTGGGAGGGGAAGCGTCCTTTTCAAGAATTTAGACAAAGCAGGTAGAGTCTCCCAAAAACAAGGACAGAACCAAACCGGACAGGTTACATCTCATAGAGTATAATAGACTACATTTGCCTATTACTTGGGCATATACTTAAGGTCAAGAACCTCATATATATCTTGAACAAGTAAATACCCATGTTTGACAGAACGTACCAACAGCGACCAAGAGTCACTGACGGCAGGTACAACGCGGTCTCGTGATTGGTCTGCATGCCAGTCAGGATGAACAGGGATAGCTTATCTTTGACGTCACAGCGTAAAGTCCGGAAATAGTTCAACCTAATTTCTTTTCGTTCTGGTTATAATGCTTGGAAATGTCTTAGCCTGGTTATAAGAAGCACTGCAAATATTCTCTCGTTATGTGGGCACCCTCATGGGCTGTCTAAGGACCTCTAGCACCAGTCTTCTTCACTTTGGAAGAGTTGGGAAGTTAATGTTGGAGAGTGGGGGGGGGGCGTTGAGGTAAACAGTAGTAATTCTTGCTTTGAGACTTGAATGGTCCGGACCTCTTTGTGTTTGTTTTCGTTAGTGCAAACATTTGCTCATCGTCGACAAGTCTGCTCTCGCATTTTATTTTTACCGTCTCTCCGAGGCAGCGGTGCATAACACTTTCGTCCGTTGGAATCGTCACAGCGCAGTGTTTTCGAGAAAAATCACCCTTCGTCTCATTAGTCTATTCCGTTTATACAAGAATTGGGTCAGAAGGCGTCAGTTGGCTTTTAAATTTCTAGTTCTCTGCAAGTAGAGACAGTGATCGCTGCAAGCTAGTGAACGTTGAAGTGTTGTCAGAAAGTATTTTATTATCTACATCTTCTTAAGTTGTGTATTTAAATAATATGAAAATAAACGTCAATAAATGAATGAGTGATATTTCAGTTTGAAGAAACGTCGGATTTAGATGGGCTCTTGCTGTGTCGTAAAGTTACAAAATATAACATCTCTTCTGAGAGACATAGAGACTTTCATAGTTGATAAAATCCGCCACATTGTGGCCAATGTCGTGGTAGTTTTTCGAGAGTTACATCTGTATCAGATTGCACCTAACTTAGTTAAATTTGTTTTACTACGTTATAATTGCCATGGAATACAGCAAAGACAGTCAACTGTTGGAATCGCAGTCCGACGAAACGACAGGAAGCATTTCGCCATCGGTAAGTTACTGCTAATTTCAAACTTCTTTTATTTTTCTACAAATCTCCTGGGTTACACGATCGGTTACAAGGCCTTAAATATTCGATAAACAGAGTTCATCCGAAAATTTGGGTAAATAAAGATAGGGAGCTTTCATAAAAATGTCTGATGACTAGGCTTCGGACATGACTTAAGATTAACTACTAGTACACTGGTGCGAGCGGAGAGGAGAGAGGCAGAAGTTGTTTGCGGTGCTGAGTTTGTGCTACACGCATAAGTGGGCTCAGAAGCCAGTTCTATAGTAAGTAGCATGACATAAATAGCGTAAAATAAATGTAAATGGAGTTTTATTTATGGGGACTCTTTAACTGCTGTGGTTCTCAGCGTCCCATTGAAGGGCGATAAATAAATAGCGTGACAAAATGTAAATCTATATTGTGGCAGATGAAATAATCAGTTTCATGTTGATTTACATATGTGAACAGCCATTGCAATGGATTATAATATATTTTATGAATGTATCAAAAACAAAACGTGTTCTAGAAAATCTGTGTGCGCGTAAATATTTTCCACTCAAAAGTGCAACCAAATCGCAACCATGTCCGAAGCCTACTGAGGACTTTCTCTACCCTTATCGAGTGAAATGAAATGTAGTTTTATTTATGAACGCTGTTTAACTACAGTGGTCCTTTTTTTTTTTTTTTTTTTTTTTTTTTTTTTTTTTTTTTTTTTTTTTTTGCTTTAAAACAGTACCGTAGTCTGGTCAGGACTCCGGCGCTGTATCCCCCGATTACATTCCCCCCCCTAAATTTACTGTATGATTACTGGTTTTACTGTTCCTTTACACAAACATATACACTTTGCACAAACATATAACACCCATGCCCAAGGCGGAACTCGAACCCACAATCCCCCTGCCCACGAAGCACCAAAGCGGGACGCCTTAGCGAGCGTGGCCCGAAAAAATCCATCGTCCTCGCAGGGTTTGAACCCGCGATCTTGGGTATATAAAGTTAGCATGGTAACCATTACACCACGGAGGGCGACCATATCGAGTGAGGTGGCACCGCGATAAGATAAACTATTCACATTCAGAAGGTCCCGGGCTTGATTCCCGGTAACCACCCACTTTGACCCATGGTTTTGGCGCGCACGCATATCGAATGGAAACATTTCTCCCCGTGGTCACTAGATGGCTGCCAGATTGATGGGTCGCTTGCATGCCATCTCTTGCGGCCAGGCTTAGCGTTTACCAGTTATGAAACATTATACAAAAATCCTTCAGAATGAAAACTCTAAAGAGCCATTTTGATAAAATAAAAGAAGAAAAATTCTCCATAAAACGAAGGTACAAGGCTTGAATACCAAGTTTCATATTTAACCTCGAGTTATCGCTTTTGAATTATGCTGTTCATACACACGAAGACATATACACGGACACATAAAACACATTTTTCTAAAAATTAGTAAACTTATTAGGGGGTCTTAATATTTACTATCTAATGTTAAATTTTTGGTTAGAGTGCAACATTCTCTATCTACTAGCTATGTGGTAGAGAACGTATAAAGAGCAAGAAACGAAAACTTTCAAGCACGTCCATTAGGTGACGTTTAGCATGGCATTTTTCGAAAACAACTAACGTTACAGAAAAGCTTGATACAAACTGTGTAGTTTAAATACATCCATTTTTTTGTGCACTTAGTTTTCCTCTATCTTTTATACTTTCTTTGTAGTTTAAAATTACACAAAATTCAATCAAGTAATGGGGATTTCAAGGGAATGCAACAGAAAACAGAAAAGATTTGACTATCGCTTTAGCCTAGCGCATTCCCTTATGCCTTTCTTGTGTACTTATGAGCAAACAAGGAAGAAAATCCCCCCCACCGCTAACTACCCTTTACATGGAAAAAATGTCGAAATGTTTGTTTTTCTTAAAAATGGCTCTAACGATTTTTAATAAAATATCACAATTAAATCCATTTGAATTACTAATAAAATGTATATCTTGAATTTTCTGGGAATAGCTTCTGAGGATCTGTTTATTCTGGATGATTTTTCTGAATTTTGCATAACTAGTAAACTAATGAAAGATAGACAAAAACTTAATAACTCCTTGGCACGACAGCTCCCGCCTGGCCGCTGCGTCCCCCATCTCGGTCCACTACAGACGTCATGGATGGGGTGCAGTATTGGAGGGTGAGACGTGGTCAGCGTCTCGAGTCCCTCCCGGCCGGTTAATGCGGTCCTCATGACCTGGAGCCGCTACTTCTCCATCAAGTAGCTCCTCAATTGGCCTTCGAGGCTGAGTGCACCCCGGGCCAGGTCTCCCAGCCGGTACTGGGGATCGAACCCAGGTCTCCCGCTTGGTAAGCAGCTGCGCTACCACCGCGCTAAGGAGACGATCAGACAAAAACTTACTACACAAAAATGTAGATCTCGTTATAATACACCATTTATGTCATACATTTTTATTCGTGGATTTTATTGTTTCGAGATATTCTTTGTTATTGGTTTCAGTTGTAAAGTACTTTTACTTTTCTCAGGCAGGAAGTATCCGTTTTTCTTTATTTGTACTCCTGGCCGAGCAAAGGGTGTTTTGCAATGGCAATCAATCGCCTGCCTAACATTTAAGACATTTGACTATCACTTTAGGATAGTATATTCCTTTAGTTCCCTTCTACTTATAAGGAACTAAGTAATAAGAACATTCTGCTAATGTTTATATCGATTGGCATTTTGTAGAGAAAAAAATAATCTTTTGTAAGAGAGTGAGTGTAACACATTAGATTTTTACTTTCTCTATACGTACTATGTACCTACATAGTGTATAGAGAAGGTATTGCACTCCACCCGAAAATTCGATACCGATATTTCACCGGAAATATAAGTTTTAGGGTCCCCTTTATCTAAAAAAAGCATTTTCGGAAAAAAGTCTGTGTGTGTGTCTGTGTGTCTGTGTGTCAGTGTGTCTGTGAATACGATAACTTAAAAACGAAAAGTCGGTAAAATACCAAACTAAACTTGGTATTTAAGATTAGTATCTTCCAGGGATGCGACACGAAAATTTTGAGAAAAATCCCCCCACCTCAAAGTACCCTTTACATGGAACTTTTTTCGAAAATTTTGATTTTCTCAAAAATGGCTCTAACGATTTTGATTAAAATTCCATATATTAAAGATATTTACCTGACAAATAAAATGTATTTTTGAATATTCTGGGAATAGCCTCTGAAGAGTACTTCATTCTGGATGAATTTTAGGAAATTTTGCATAACTGCTAAACGTAAGAGATGGACAAAAACTTACTGCACGAAAAATGTAGAGCACGCTAAAACACACAATTTATGTTATGTACATTTTTTTCGTGGAGTTCATCGTTTTTGAGACATTCCTTGTTTTTTGTTTCTACTTTGAAAAACACACTTTTCTCATACAGAAATTTGTCAACTGCTATCTATACAAACAAAAGAACTTCAGTCACATAGCAACCAGCTTTTGACTATCACTTTAACCTATGGTATTTCCTTATTTCGCTTCTACTTACGAGGAAGCAAGTAATAAGACTATTTCTGCTACTTTTTTCTGATTAGCATGAAGTAAATAGAAGTATAAGCTTTTTAAGAATAATTTGTCGCAGAGATATAGAGAAAGTCATGTGAATGGAACACATTAGATTTTTTTTAAACACGAGTGGTCTCAAAACATATATTTCCGGTGAAATCTTATGCAATATAAGTAACTATTTTAACTACGTGTGAGCGGTGTATTGTAAATGATTGCAGTTTAATCAGTGCGTTTCGCTTTCAGAGCAGAGCAGAGGGATTTACAGATAATCCCACAAGTGTGGCTGTTATGGAACTCAGCAAAACCACGATTGACATATTGATCAAAGCGGATCGAAATATCACAACTGCTGAATATGCAATGAAGTGAACATCGCTGTTAATGATCTTGGAGGTTATAAACCTGTAGAGCGAAAGGGAACACGTGTGTCGTCGAACAACATAACTTAGTTTTACTGTTACGAAGCCCAGGCAGAGAGGCTATAAATGAAATAACTCTACAAGAAAGAAAATAAAAAGTCTCTATTGCCAATCTTCTCCAAATACTCTGCACAAGATTGCAATGTGTTAACGGGGATACTGACTTCTTTACTTACTGGATCTGAGAGCATTTTTACTTTCTCTAGCCCCATATGTACAATGTACATAGGAATAGAGAAGTATTGTATTCCACCCAAAAATTTGATACCGAGATTTTACCGTAAATACATGTTTTAGACCCCCTGTAACCAAAAAAAGCATTTTCAGAAAAAGGTCCGTGTGTGTGTGTCCGTGTGTCTGTGAACACGATAACTCAAAAACGAAAAGTAGCTAAAATACCAAACTTGGTATTTAAGTTTAGTATCTTCCAGGGATGCGACACGAAGATTTTGAGAAAAATCCCCCCACCCCAAACTACCCTTTACATGGAACTTTTTTCGAAAAATTTGATTTTCTTAAAAATGGCTCTAACGATTTTGATTAAAATATCATATATTAAAGACATTTACCTAAAAAATAAAATGTATATCTTGAATTTTCTGGGACCTTTTATTCTGGATGAATTTTGCTTAATATGGCATAACTAGTAAACCGTAAGAGATAGACAAAACCTTACAATACAAAAAATGTAGGTCTTGTTAAAATACACAAGTTATGTCATATACATTTTTCACGTGGAGCTTACCGTTTTCGAGGAATTAATTGTTATTAGTTTTAGCTGTGAAGTACTTACACTTTTCTCAGACGGGAGTGTCCGTTTTCCTTTTGTTCTACTCCTGGCCAAGAAAAGAAGCGATTTGTAATTACAATCGAATAACGACAGCTTTTAAAACATTTGACTATTGGTGTAGCCTAGTGTATTCCCTTATTTTCTTCTTACTTATACGGAACAAAGTAATAAGAAAATTGTGCTAATGAGTACCTCGATTAGCAAGGTGCAGAAAGAAGGAGAATCTTATGTTGAAGTTTGTAGAACAGCTAAGAGAAAGTCATGTGAGTGTAACACATCAGATTTTTGTTGGTTAATACAAGGTGGAGTCAGTTACAGTACGCTCCTTACAAGGGTTTTGACCTTCTCTACTAATTAAGAGTTTATTTTCATAGCTGCTCTTCAGAGTGATCATATAAAATTGTGGCGTCTGATGTTCGAAAAAGTTTCGGATTCTCCTTTTCACTTTCTAAAGCAAGTAATGTACAGTATAAACAGTAGGTAGAGAAAATATTGTTTCCAGTCGAAAATTTGATACCAAAGTTTCACTGGAAACACTTGTTTTGAGGACTACTGTAACCAAGTAAAGCATTTTTACATTCTCTATACGTACTATATATTCAAACCTGGCGGAGGACGATGGATTTTTTCGGGTGTAAAAATCCTTATCATGGCTTCCTTGGAAGGGAAATAAAGTCGTTGGTCCCGTGTCATAGATTTAGTAAAAGAACTTCACGCCTGATAAATAGGCCTCTGAGCAAAATTAAGCGATCTTTCACGCCCCATATAGAGTGGGACGCTGAGAACCACAGCGTCCATAAATAAAACTCCATTTGCATTTTCATAGTGTGTAGAGAAGGTATTGATATTCCACCCAAAAATTCTATGTTGAGATTTTGCCGGAAATAAATGTTTTGAGGTCCTGGTCCAAAAAAAAATTTTTTAGAAAAAAGGTTCGTTTATTAGTGTTAGTGTTTGTGTGTGTGTGTGTGTGTGTGTGTGTGTGTGTGTGTGTGTGTGGATAGCATTGCTGAAAAACTAAAAGACCGTTAAATATCTAACTTGGTATTTTAGTTTGGTATTTTCCAGGGATGCGACAACAAATTTTCAAAAAAATCTCTCCACCACAACTTCTCTTTACATGGAAAAATAATTGGTAAACCATAAGAAATAGACAAAAACTTACTATACCAAGACGTAAATCTTAATAAAACATATAATTTATGCCATGTGTTTGTGGTCAGCATAGCTCAAAAACAAAAGAACATTAAATACCAAATTTGATATCTAAGTTTAGTGTCTTTCAGGGATATGACACGAAGATTTTCAAGAAACTACCCCCTTCTCCTACTACCCTTTATATGGAACACTTTTCAAAAAGTTTTATTTACTCAAAATACCAGAGATATTTTAATGACAAACGAAATGTATATCTTTAATTTTTTGGGAACAGCCTCTGAAGAATTCTTCATTCTGGATACTTTTTGTATAACTGCTGTTAACTGGTAAACCGTAAGGATAGACAAAAACTTACTACACAAAATGTAAATCTCATTAAAACATTCAGTTTATGTCACATACATTTCTGTTGTAGAGTTAACCCTTTTCGAGATATTCCGAGTTATTGGTTTCAGTTTTAAGCTACTTAAAACTTTTCTCAAACGGGAAGACATATTTCTTTTCGCCTCTCTTTTGTTTACTCCTAGCAAACAGAGAGAACTGAATATCAATTGCTTCAGTTAATAACTGACTTTTAAAATATTTGACTATCGCTTTAGCCTAGTGTATTCGCTTATTTCCCTTCTGCTTACAAAGAAGCAAGTGACAAGACAGCTTCTACTGATAGTCTTCTTTAAGAAAAGTTTGTTTATGGAACAACTAGAGAAACACATTTGTTTCTTTGGGTTTAAATATTAGATCTCACTCTCTCTCTCATGCCTCCAGACTAGGGAGTACAAGTAATATTCTTGGGCAGAAAAAAAATTTCCACCCAGATGGAAATTGAACCGAAATCTCTCTACAATTTTAACACTAAATAAAATGGATGAAGTTTTGTTTCAATTCACTAAAAATGTATTTAAAAATAATTTGCCTTCATAAGGACGTCATTAATCAGGTATATGACGAAAATTGTGTGCTTTAAAAAGATCTAAATTTTTGTGAAGAACATTTTTTTCATCTCTTACAGTTTACGAATAATATGAGTCATTTAGAACGAAAGGTTGCTCAGAGATAGATAGCAATATACTCTTTAATTTTTTCAAAATAACCTAAACATATAGTATTTTAGTCAAAATAGTTTGAACCTATAAGCAAATGAAAATTTATGTAAAACATTCAATATAAAAGTAGTTTGGGGTGGGACATTTTAAAAGTCTTTCTATCGTATCCTTGGAAAATGCTGAACTATTGTCATCACACACACGTATACGCGCGCGAGGACCTTCTTTCTAAAAGTAATTTTCTGAATTATACATGTATTTCTGGTGAATTTCAACATGGAAGCTATTGGTGAAATACAAATTTTTCTTCCACTGAGAAGGTAATCAGCCTTTGTAAGAATAGTTTATAGTATGTTTAGAAAACAAAATATATGAAAATATGTATGCAGAAAGTAATGTGAATAATATACATTAGAGTATTTTTAGTAGCGATGTTCAATTACACACTTAAGATATGTAAAGAACCTATTTTTATTCGGACGACCTCAAAAAGCGTATTTACGTTAAAAAATCTGATGTGTATCATTCACATTACTTTCTCTATATCCCTGTAACAAATTGTTCTTAAAAAGCTTATACTTCTATTTACTTTATGCTAATCAGAGAAAAATTAGTAGAAAAGTCTTATTACTTGCTTCCTTGCACTTAGAAGTGAAATAAGGGACTACCAAGGTTAAAGTGATAGTCAAAAGCTGGTTGCTATGTCAATGAAGTTCCTTTGTTTATGTGGATCGAGGTTGACAAGTTCCTGTATGAGAAAAATATGTTTTTCATAGCAGAAACCAAAAATAAGGAATGTCTCAAAAACGACGAACTCCACGAAAATATTTATATAACATAAAGTGTGTGTTTTAACGTTCTCTACAGTTTTTGTGTAGTAAGTTTTTGTCCATCTCTTACGGTTTAGCAGCTATTTAAAATTCCGTAAAATTCATCCAGAATAAACTACTCTTCAGAGGCTATTCCTAAAACATTCAAGATATACATTTTATTTGTCAGGTAAATATGTTTAATATACGAAATTTTAATCAAGATCTTTAGAGCCATTTTTGAGAAAATCAAACTTTTCGAAAAAAGTTCCATGTAAAGGGTACTTTGGGGTGGGGGGATTTTCTCAAAATCTTCGTGTTGTATCCCTGGAAGATACTAAACTTAAATACCAAGTATGGTATTTTACCGACTTTTCGTTTTTGAGTTATCGTGTTCACAGACACACGGACACACACACACACACACACACACACACACACACACACACGGACGTTTTTGTGAAAATGCTTTTTTTGGATATTGGGGACCCTAAAACATATATTTCCGGTGAAATCTCGGTATCGAAATTTTGGGTGGAGTGCAATACCTTCTCTATACACTATAGTATACACTATAGTATAGTACTCATAGTGCGTATAGAGAAAGTAAAAATCCGTTTTGAACGTTTGAATGGAATATAATACTTTCTCTACTTACTATAGGAAGTGATAAAGAAATAAAATGTCTCAGTTTTCATCAGAATAGTAAAATATTAAGCTCCTACATCTTTAACCGTTTAGGGAAATCAAGAAAACGGTTGACAACGGAGTGTCGCATGATGGAAAGCTTTCTCCGAGGAATGGAAAGTTTAGAGTGAGAAAATCTTTGCTCGGCAGTTGTCGCCCTTGGGAAGAAAATGTTTTATGTGTCCAGACGTTAGTTACCGTATAACGTATTGCTATACTTTACATAGCACATTCCCCTGGGCAACATTCAGATAAAATATGCTGCATAATTCTTCCTCTCTAACCCACGTCTTGCTACAAGAAACACTAAGGTGTTTGTTAAACTGAAACACCGCTCTTAAAACTATAGACAGCGTTTTGTACATGATAACCGACTATTATTACAAAAGATTATTCTTTTATCTACATCGTGAAGCAGAAATGATTGTAATACTCTAGACTAAAGTGATAGTCTAATGTTTTAAACTGCCGGTTGCTATGTGAAACAATTGAAATTCGATTTTTGCTTTGCTCGGCTAGAAGAATAACAAAAGAGAGATGAAACAAAATATGGTGTCCGGTTTGAGACAAGTGGTTTAAAACTGAAGCAAATATCAAGCAATATCTCGGAAACGCTTAACTCTACAAAACAAAACAAAAAAGAAAAAGAAAAAAAAAACAAACAAAAAAAAAAACAAAAAAAAAACGTTGTATTTTAACGAGATCTGCATTTTTCCGCAGCAAGTTTTTGTCTGTCCCTTTCATTTACCGGTTATGCAGAATTTGTCCAGAATGAAGAGGTCTTCAGAAAATATTCCCAAAAAATTCAAGATATAGATTTTGTTTGCCATGTAAATATCGTTTATATACAGTAGTTTAAACAAAATAGATTGATTAAACCAACATTTTCAAAATACAAAATCATGTAAGGGGTAGTTTGAAGGGGGTGGTCCTGAAAATATTCTGCACATCCATGAAAGATAGGTACTTAAAATATATATACTATGTAAAATTTGGTATTTAATGTTCTTTGTTACTTTCTCTAGCCCGTTTGTACATAGATGATAGAGAAGGTATTGTATTCTACCCAAAAATTCGCTGTCGAGATTTCACCGGAAATACAAAATCGTATTTGTTTAGAGGTTCCCTAAGTCCGTAAAAAACATTTTTAGAAAAAAAAAAAGGTCCATGTGTGTGTGTGTGTGTGTATGGATAGCATAGCGCAAAAACCAAAATACCGTTAAAAACCAAACTTGGTATTTGTGTTTAGTATCTTTCAAGGAGGCGACACGAAAATTTTCAAGAAAATCCCCCACCAGAAACTACTCTTTACATAAAAATATTTTTGAAAAATTGTTTTGTCTCAAAATAGCTCTAACGATTTTGATTAAAATACTGTATCTATATTAAAGCTATTTACATCACAAATAAATTTATATTTTGAATTTTCTGGGAATAGCCTCTGAAGACCTCTTTATTCTTGATGAGCTTTGTTAAATTTTGCATAACGCATAAACCGTAAGAGATAGATAAAAACTTACTACACAGACATTCAGATCTCGTTAAAACACCTAATTTATGTCATACACGTTTCTGAGATAGTCCTTGTTATTGGTTTCAATTTTAATCTACTTAAACTTTTTTCAAACGGGAAGTTACGTTTCGTGTCATCCCTCTTTTTTAGAGACCATGCAAAGTGAACTGAAGTTCAATTGTTTCATATAGGACCAGATTTGACTATCGATTTAGCCTTGTCTATTCCTTTATTTCCTTTCTACTTACAAGGAAGTAAGTACTAAGACAATTCCTGCTAATGTTTACCCTGATTAGCAAGTCGTAGATAAAAGAATAATCTTTTATAAGAAGGGTTGTTTATGAAACAACTAGAGAAAGCCATGTGAATGGAACAGATATTTTTTATTTATTTATTAGTGTGACTCATAAATGAGTTTGCCTAGTGACACAGAATAAAATATATATTCAGAGGTTTTAACAAAAACGTTATGAATATTATTTCCCTTCTAATTACAAGGAAGCAAGTAATAAGACAATTTCTGCTCTCTTCTGATTCTGATTATATAGGTAGAGCAAATACTCATGAAGTGGATAGAAGAATAAGCTTTTTAACAATTATTTTTTACAGAGATGTAGAGCGAGTCATATAAATGGAACTCATTCGTTTTTTTTAATCAGGGCCCCTAAAACGTGTATTTCCGGTTAAATCCCGGTATCAAATTTTGAGTAGAATGCAATACCTGCTCTATATAGTACGTTACAAAGAAATTAAAAGTCTGAAGTGTTACATTCGTAGGAATTTCTCTACTTCATACTTAAATTAAGTAATGAAGTATTTTATCCTAAAAATTGATACCGAGATGTCAACCAAAATACATGTTTTGAGGTACCCTGCACCCGATATAAAAAGAAAGGAAAAAAAAGTATGTATTTATGTACCTTGTAGCTCTCAAAAGGCATTCTTTGTTGAAGTTAGTTTATCCCAGAGAGCGCGGATGCCAACAGATTTGCTTAAGGTGAAGTATAAAGGGGATTTGAGCGACAGAAAGGAGATAATTTATTATCCAATATCACCTAACAGGTTAAAGAAGGTTAAAACTCAAAGAAAAACTTAAACGAGCCAACAGTAAAACTGTTCACGTACGAGGGTCACTATTTATATTTTGAACCTTGGCAACACTGATTGCTGTAGGTGCCATCTGGTGTTTACATTGGAAAGTTTGGCATTGTTGACCTTAACCTACTGCAGCTATTTGGTTAAAAGACAGTGACTCAGCTAAAAAAAAAAGAATTAACTCGTGAAAATGTTCGTGCGATGATCTATTATGATTTTCGACGTGGATTATCAAGACAAGAGTGCATTGATCAACTTAATACTACATTCTGCCACTGTGAAACACTGGTATAACGAGTGTAATCGTGGCCGCCGTTCGCTCACCGATGAAATTCGTGATGGTCGTCCAAAATAAGTTGTTGTGCCAGAAAACATTGATGCTGTGCAAAAGCTGATAGTGCAAGATCATCTTACTACATGTTGTGCGATAGAGGCAGCCCTAGGTATTAGTTCCACCAACACATAAAATATTGTATGATACAAGGTACGTCCAGAAAGTAAGTTCCGTTTGGTAATAACATTAAATTGTGTACAGATACAGAATAATTATTTATTGCACAAAACTCTACAACTCTTAAACTACTTTTCCACATAACTACCGAAATTTTGCAGGCATTTGTCATAGCGTGGCACAAGCTTTTGTATACCTTCTTCATAGAAGTTTGCCGCTTGTGTCTTTGGTACCCAACGTGAGCAAAGTTTACAAAATTTCAGTTTTCGGTAACAATTTCATGAATTAGTGATCGCGAGCTTTGGGGAAATTCCATAGCGAGAGCACTAATTGTAAACTTGCAGTTTTCCTGGATTTTGTCATTAATCGCGTGAACCAGTTCTTCTGTAACCAAAGATGGACGCCCACTTCGTTCTTCATCGTGCACTTCACTACGTCCTTCATTGAACTGTCGGACCCATCTTCTCACCATTGAATCACTCATCGCATTTTGTCCGTAAACTTCGCAACTTTGCCGATAAATTTCAATTGGTTTCACTTTCCTAGCATTCAGAAAACGAATCACAGATCTGATTTCACAAGCGGCGGGATTTTCAATCAACACCGACATTGTAAACAAACACAACAAAGCGTATGTGGCTGACAGCGATCTCAAAAGGTGCACGTTTCTTCTCCTTGATACAGAGCGTCTACCGCGCATGTGCGGAACTGTGATCGCAGCGCTGCAGCGGAGATAAATTGAAACAGAACTTACTTTCTGGACGTACCTCGTAATTTAGTCGTGAAAAAGGTTCACTCTCGTTGGACCACACATAATTTGACACACTCTCAAAAGGATATTCGTGTTGATTGGTGCACACAATGCTCAAGAAATACAATGGTGGTGCTTCAAAAGACGTATATAAGATTGTAACAAGAGACGAACCATGGATATGTGCATAAGAGCCGGTACTAAACAGCAGTCAACTGTTTCGGTGTTTCAAGATTCAAGCTAATCCAACAAAAGTGTTTCGCACTCGAAATAAATGGTCACCTGCTTTTTACTTTCTCTATACGTATTATGCACATAGTGTATAGAGAAGGTATTTATTGTATTGCACCCAAAAATTCGATACCGAGATTTCACCAGAGATACATGTTTTGGGTCCCCCTGAATCCAAAAAAACATTTTTGGAAAAAGGTCCGTGTGTGTGTCTGTGTATCTGTGGACAGCATAGCTCAAAAACGAAAAGACCGTTGAATACCAAACCTGGTATTTAGGTTTGCTTTCTTCCAAGGATGCGACACGAAGATTTTCAAGAAATCCCCCACCGCCAACTACCCTTTACATGGAACTTTTTTCAAAAGTTTTGATTTTCTCAAAAATGACTCTAACGATCTTAATGAAGATATATATTAAAGACATATCCACGACAAATAAAATGTATATCTTGAATTTTCTGGGAATACCCTCTGAAGACTATTTTGGATGCATTTTACGAAATTTTGCATAACTGTGACGTAAGAGATGGACAAAATCCTACCGCACAAAAATGTAGAGCACATTAAAACACACAATTTATGTTATATAAATTTGAAATTGATCGTTTTTTAGATATTCCTTGTTTTTGGTTTCAGCTTTAAAAAACTTATACCTTTTTCATACAGGAATTTGCCAACTTGTGTCCATACACAAAAGGAACTTCAGTCACATAACAACCAGCTTTTGACTGTCACTTTAACCTATGATACTCCCTTATTTCGCTTCTACTTACAAGGAAGCAAATGATAAGACTGCTTCTGCTAATTTTTTCTCGATTAGCATGAAGTAAATAGAAACATTAGCTTTTAACAATACTTTTTTGCAGAGAAAGTCATGTGAATGGAACACATCCGATTTTTTTGTTTAGAAAAAAACTGGTAATATGACCTTCAGAGTAAAGTAAAACGGTCAATTTGAATGGTACACAACAATTTGTTTGCCGTCGGATCGTTCTTCAAGACAATACGAGCGCTCACATATCTCTTCTAACAACCGACTATTTGAACACTCAAAAAATCGAATTGAGACTCATCCACGGTAAAGTCATGATTTTGTATGCAAACTTCGTTTTGTTCCCGAACATTAAGAATAAAATGCGTGGCCAAAAAAGCCGTTGATTAGTTCAAAAACCATGTTTTGGAGGTGTCTCAAGCAAATTGGATAAAATGGTTAGAACTCATAAAGGAAAGTATTTCGAGAAACAATAAAGTAATTTATGAGAAATTATTAATTTTTTTCATTATTAGACTCAAAATATTAAACATATTAAATTCTTTAAACTTTTAGTATGAAAGAAATTCAATTTTTTTATGTAAATTTCAACAAAAAATTAAAATATATGATGCCATTTAAATGTTTCGTCGTAGACATCATTGTATAATAATGACTAACATTTGTTTCCTTTTTTTTTTTAATTAGCCTTTTAAAAACTTAAATTTGACATATCTAAGCATTTTTTTGAAAATTAGTTAATTTAGTTTTATTTACATATTTCCTTTGATATTAAATATTCTGTATATCCATTTCATTCGTGTCATACAATAAGCAACTAAATACAAAATAAAATGGCTCTAGTCACAATGAAGTAAAAATGTATGTGCTGTATCAGTTCTACCCTAATGAATAGTAATGCAAAAAGAATTACGCTTCAACGAGGATCCCACCGCCTACATTGCATACATTAATTGTCAGTGTTAATAAAAACAGTAACAATGCCAGTGCAAGATATAATGACCAACAAAATAAGCATCTGCTATTAAAAAATGTGTAGCTGGAATGGTGCATGCCTATAATGATGAATTCAGAATATTTTGTGTGGAAATGGAACGAGCATGCACCAACTGCTTCTGTATGTGCATCCAATTATGTCTACCACATTACTGATTTATAATTCTCATTTCATAATTACAGTTCACCCAAGCGCTGATTATTGTCTACATTGTTAAACAGCACAAAAGTTGTGAATTCAAATGTGATGATGTGGCAATAACCTTAAAACTATAGATGCACGCGACTTTTTTATTTCTTGTTTATTTCATTTATATAGCCCTCTTTATAATCTAAGGTCATATAGGGGGCTTTGCATGAGAAACATCTCGTTGTTTGTAGGTTAAGTTGGGTTTTAATCATTGTATTTTCTTTAAACACGCACATTCTCTCTCTCATACATACTTCCAGACTCTGTGGGGGATAGGGAATAATTCTGGTTAGAAACAAATTCCCCACCCCAGCCGGGAGAACCTACGGGTGAGAAGTCAGCTCGCCGACCACTCGACCACAGAGGCAGTCCACACGAATTCATATCAAAATATCTCAGCTGTTTAAGAGATGTTCATTTCTTCAAAGTGTACTCTTTAAATTCCTATAAAACTTTCTAGTTGCGTTGCACCTATCTTAAGCTATTCGATGGCGTATGACTATCTCTAATGTAAATCCGATTCTCAATAGGAAAAAAATTTATGGATATATGAATAAGAATGGAAGAATAGATAAGAATGTATAGGTATTCAGGTTAACAATGGATAGATAGGATGAATATAGAGATGGATGGGATGATGGATAGGAATGGATGGGTAGGGAGAAATGGTTGGATAGATACGATGGATGTATGTGTAGGGATTTTGATAGATAGAAATAGATGTATGGATAAGAAATGGTTGGATAGACAGGGATGGATGTAAGGATAGGAATAGATTATAGGTAGGGATGGCCGAATAGACAGGGTTGTATGTATGGATAGGGATTGTTGGAAAGATAGGGATGTATGGATAGGATGGTCGAATAGACACTAATGGGTGTATGAATTGGGATATTTGGAAGAATAGGGATGGATGGATAGATAAGGATGGATGTATGGATAGGGGTGGCTGAAAGATAGATATGAATGTATGGATAAGGAATGGTTGGATAGATAGGGATGCATGCATGGATAGAATGGATGTATGGATAAAGACGGTTGGATAGATATGGATGGATGTGTGGATAGGGATGGTTGGATAGACAGGGATAGATGTATGGATAGGAATGTATGTATGTGAATAGGGATGTATGTATGGATAAGGATGGATGTATGGATAGGAATGCGTGTAAGGATAAGGATGGATGTATGGATAGGAATGTATGTATAGATAAGAATGGATGTATGGATAGGAATGTATGTATGGATAGGAATGTATGTATGGATAGGAATGTATGTATGGATAGGAATGTATGTATGGATAGGAATGTATGTATGGATAGGAATGTATGTATGGATAGGAATGTATGTATGGATAAGAATGGATGTATGGATAAGAATGGATGTATGGATAAGAATGTATGTATGGATAAGAATGTATGTATAGATAAGAATGGATGTATGGATAAGAATGTATGTATGGATAAGAATGTATGTATAGATAAGAATGGATGTATGGATAAGAATGTATGTATGGATAAGAATGTATGTATAGATAAGAATGGATGTATGGATAAGAATGTATGTATGGATAAGAATGCATGTATAGATAAGAATGGATGTATGGATAAGAATGTATGTATAGATAAGAATGTATGTATGGATAGGAATGTATGTATGGATAGGAATGTATGTATAGATAAGAATGTATGTATGGATAAGAATGTATGTATGGATAAGAATGTATGTATAGATAAGAATGTATGTATGGATAAGAATGTATGTATGGATAGGAATGTATGTATGGATAGGAATGTATGTATGGATAAGAATGGATGTATGGATAAGAATGTATGTATGGATAGGAATGTATGTATGGATAGGAATGTATGTTGGATAGGAATGTATGTATGGATAAGAATGGATGTATGGATAGGAATGTATGTATGGATAAGAATGGATGTATGGATAGGAATGTATGTATGGATAGGAATGTATGTATGGATAGGAATGTATGTATGGATAAGAATGGATGTATGGATAGGAATGTATGTATTGATAAGAATGTATGTATGGATAGGAATGTATGTATGGATAAGAATGTATGTATGGATAGGAATGTATGTATGGATAGGAATGTATGTATGGATAGGAATGTATGTATGGATAAGAATGGATGTATGGATAGGAATGCATGTATGGATAGGAATGTATGTATGGATAAGAATGGATGTATGGATAAGAATGGATGTATGGATAAGAATGTATGTATGGATAGGAATGGATGTATGGATAAGAATGGATGTATGGATAGGAATGTATGTATGGATAGGAATGTATGTATGGATAGGAATGTATGTATGGATAAGAATGGATGTATGGATAAGAATGGATGTATGGATAAGAATGGATGTATGGATAAGAATGGATGTATGGATAAGAATGGATGTATGGATAAGAATGTATGTATGGATAGGAATGGATGTATGGATAGGAATGGTTGAACTAGCTGGACAGCTGGGCTATGAATGTATGTATGGATAGGAATGGATGTATGGATAGGAATGGTTGAACTAGCTGGACAGCTGGGCTATGAATGTATGTATGGATAGGAATGTATGTATGGATAAGAATGGATGTATGGATAGGAATGGTTGAACTAGCTGGACAGCTGGGCTATGGATGTATGGATAGGAATGTATGTATGGGTAGGAATGGTTGAACTAGCTGGACAGCTGGGCTATGGATGTATGTAAGTATACATTTCTGTTTCTATGAATGTCTGTCTATATGCATGGATAGTGATTGTTGGACCATAGGAATGGATGGATGGAGGGACTGATGGATGAGTAGGAATGGAAGGATAAGAATGGGTGGATAGGGACGAATGAATGTGGTTGAAGCAATGGATTGGGATGAATAGATATTTACATGAGAAATAATTGCATATCTTGAATCTTCGGTAAATAATCTTCTTTATTCTGCATTAATTTTGCTGAAATGTGAACAACTGTTAATCCGAAAATATTTTGGTAGTATTTAACGCCCGCTTTTACTACTTTTGGCACTGCAGGTAATGACAGTGGTGATACATGGAATGAAAATGCAGCACCGGCGGAATGCGATGGCGGGGGAAACCGGAGAACCCGGAGAAAACCCGCCCCTGCGCCGCTGTGTCCATCACAAATCTCACATGCGGTAACTTGGGATCAAACCCGGCGCGGCCGTTAAACCGTAAGAGATAGACAAAAACTGTCTACACAAAAACGTAGACCTCGCTAAAATACACATGTTATGCCATATACATTTTGTTTGTAGAGTTAGCTGTTTCCGAGATATTCTTTGTTATTGGTTTCAATTTTAAACTACTTAAATTGTTCTCAAACGGGATGTCATTTCTGCTTTCATCTTCCTGCCGACTTTTCAAAGAGAACCGAACTTCAATTGATTCTCATAACAACGAGCGTTTAAAATATTTAACTATCGGTTGAATACCAAACCTGGTATTTAAGTTTGGTTTCTTCCAAGGATGCGACACGAAGATTTTCAAGAAAATCCCCCCATCCCCCACTACCCTTTACATGGAACTTTTTTCGAAAATTTTGATTTTCTCAAACATGGCTCTAACGATATTGATTAAGATATCATATATTAAAGACATTTCCACGACAAATAAAACGATATCTTGGATTTTCTGGGAATAGCCTCTGAAGACTACTTTATTTTGGATGCATTTTACGAAATTTTGCATAACTGGGACGTAAGAGATGGACAAAATCCTACCACACAAAAATGTAGAGCACGTTAAAACACACAATTTATGTTATATAAATTTGGAATTGATCGTTTTTGAGATATTCCTTGTTTTTGGTTTCAGCTTTAAAAAACTTATACTTTTCTCATACAGGAATTTGCCAACTCGTGTCCATACAAACAAAGGAACTTCAGTCACATAACAACCAGCTTTTGACTGTCACTTTAACCTATGGTAGTCCCTTATTTCGCTTCTACTTACAAGGAAGCAAATAATAAGACTATTTCTGTTAATTTTTTCTCGATTAACATGAAGTAAATAGAAGGATAAGTTTTTCAACAATAATTTGTTGCATAGAGGTAGAGAAAGTAATGTGAATGGAACACGTCACAGAATGGCTTTGCACTCTGAAGAGTGGTTTTTACCTCGCCTGCAGTTTCAGGAAGGTGACCATTTCGCTTCACTTCGAGTAGCAGGTTGTTGATGGTAAATTCTTCGTCCTTTAAAAGGAGCGCATTAATATTTCATATTCTCAAATGAAATTTCAAACCTCCATTTCCGACCCATCTCGTCAAAAAATTTGAAATTCAATGCGTTTACTTCCTCGAAATGGCGTTTCAGAAATGTGTGACAATAAAGGAAAAAGTTATGATTTCCCGGAAAGCGACTACAAGCATTCCTGGAGAGGATTTCAAGGAAACGAACATGGAAACTTTGTTACGTAACGCTCCCTCTTCAGCAGGCATTTGTTTGTTATTGATTTTACCAGCTACGGGTTATCTATATTTTACCGCAGAGTTAAAAAGATCTGTGCTCCATTCACATGACTTTCTCTACATTTCTGTAACAAACTGTTGTTAATAAGCTTATTCTTTTAACTACTTCATGATAATCGAGATCAATATTAACGATCTTATTACTTAGTTACTTATAAGCAGAAGGGATATAAAGGAAGGCTGTTTTCTTAGCGCGTCTGCTGGCCAAGTGGGAAATTTCCCCCCGCTCGGAGACCTGGTACGGGGTGCATTCAGCCTCGTGAGGTCCCTGCGGGGCCAATTGAGGAGCTACTTGATTGAGAAATCGCGGCTCCAGATCGAGAAGACCGAATCAACCGGCCGGGAGAGACTCGAGTCGCTGATCACGTCTGACCCTCCAGCACACCCTTCATGACACCTTCGAGCCGAGATGGGGGATGTAGCGGCCGGGCGGTAGGCCGAGGTTCCTTATGGACTAAAGAGTTACAATATAAAGGAATACACTAGGCTAAACCGACAGTCAAATGTTTTAAAATGTGGTTGCTATGGGGTTGACAAGTTCCTGTATGAGAAAAGTTTCACTATTTTAAAACTGAAAGGAATATCTCGAAAACCGTCAACTCCACGAAAAACAAACAGGTGTATGCCATAAATAGTGCGTTTAAACATATTTTGTGCAGCAAGTTTTTGTCCATATCTTACAGTTTAACAGTTATGCAAAATTCATTCAGAGGCTATTTCCAAAAAATGTAAGATATACATTACAACTGTCATGTATATATCTTAGACATAAGAGCTTTAAGCAAGTTAGAGAAAATCAACGTTTTTTCCAGACCGCTTGTTAGTGTGGTGGTAGCGTGTCTGCTTCACATTAAAAAAGTCGGAGTTCGAATCTTGCTTAAGGTTAGTTGCCCGGATATGATTTTTTCGGGGTTTTTCCTTATCCTGAGAAGACGAATGTCGAGTAATTTAAGCTCCATGGACCCTGAGATCATTTGAGTATCATTTCACCAATTTCATTCATCCTCCGATATGACTAACCAGGATGTTAAGCTAAAAAAACAAAAAGCAACAAAAAAAACAACAAAAAAACATTTTTTCCATGTAAAGGGTAGTTGAATGTGGGGGATTTACTTGAAAATATTCGTGTCACATCCTTGGAAGATATCAAGTTTAATATTTAAAGTACTTTTCGTTTTTCAGCTATTGTGCCCCCCCCCACACACACACACACATTTTTCTAAAAGTATTTTTTTTTATTCAAGGGGTCCCAAAACAAGTATTCCGGTGAAATCTCAGTATCCAATTTTTGGGTGCAATACTCTACCTTCTCTTTACACTATGTATATAGTACGTGTACAGAAAGTAAAAATCTGACATGTTTCATTCACATTACTTTTTCTACCCTTTCTGCAAACAAATTATTCTTACAAAATATTATTCATTTGTCTACATCAAGATTTACATTAGCAGCAACTGTCTTCCTTGTAAGTCAGGGAATACGCTAAGCTAAAGTGATAGTCAAGTGTTTTTTAAAAACTGTGTGACGTGTGAACAAATGAAGTTCATTTCGCCTCGCATGGCCAGCTTTAAACAAAAAAGAGATGAAATGAAAAGTGGCTACCCCGGTTACGTAATAAACCAATAAAAAGGGGTGTCTCGGAAACAGTCAATTCCATAAAGATACATATGACATAAATTATGTCTTTTAACGAGATCTGCATTTTTTGGTAGTAAGATTTTATCTATCAGCTATGGAATTCTAGATATTAATTTTATTTCTGATGTAAATACCTTTAATATACGGTATTTTAATCAAAATCGTTACAGCCATTTTTAAGAAATACAAAAATTTCAATAATTTTCCATGTAAACTTAGTTTGAGGTGGAGAATTTTCTTGAAAATCTTTGTGTATCCTTGGAAAATACTAACTTTGAATAACAAGTTTGATTTTTAACGGTCTTTTCGTTTTTGAGCTATGCAGTACGCACACACATACATACAAACGAACCTTTTCCCAAAAATGCTTCTTTATTGATTCAGTGGACCTCAAAACATATTTTCGGTGAAATCTATACACCGAAATTTTGATTGGAATTTAATATCTTCTCAACTATGCGCATGGTATGTGTAGAGAACGTAAAAATCTTGTCTTTATTCTATTGTTTATTAATGTGCTTACAAACTATTGTCACGAAAGTTTATTTTTTTATCTACTTCATTTTAATCTACTCACATTACACATTCAATTATGTATAAAACGGAACAATGATAATTATGGTTTAAGAACTAGACGCTATGTGTGGGCCTTAAAGTGTCTGTTTCTAAGCTCTCTTATGAAATAAATTAAAATACACAGTACTTCAAAAGAAAGCCAAAGTATTGAACAAAGCGAACCGTTAATAACGGTTTATAATGGCTTATGTTCCAAAAAGGTTATCTGAAATAAATTGTGCGCTTTGAAAATATATCTATATTTTTACCTTCCCTAGCACGTATGTACAATGCACTAGTAGGCAGAGAAGATATGTTCCACACAAACATTCGATATCGATATTTCGTGTGTATATGTTTTTTGACTTGCGATGTGGACTCCAAAAATAAAAACATTTTTAGAAAAAGGCGCGCGTGTGTGTGTCGGTGGACAGCATAGCTCAAAAGCGAAATAAACACCAAATTTGGTATTAAATAGTATTTTCCAAGGTTGCGACATGAAGATTTTCAGGAAAATCTCCGCAACCCTAACAACTCCTCACATGAAAAATGAATTGAATTTATTTTCAGAAATGGGTCTAAAGATTTCGATTAAAATAAACACTCACACGGCCCATTTTCTACTTTTTTTATTCAGGGGATCCCTAGACATACATATCCGGTGAAATCTCGGTGTAGAAGTTTTGGATGAAATTCAATACTGTTAAGATTTGAAAGACCGTTACGGTTAGCCATTTCCGAGATATTCCTAATTATTGGTTTCAATTTTAAAATACATCTACATTTCTGAAATAGAAAATCTTTAGTCATTTTCCTTACTCCCGGTCAAGCACAGAACGGAATGTCACTGCTTTGGATAGCGACCACTCTTAAATGATTTTACTGTTGCTACCTCTAGCATAGTGTATTCCCTTATTCATCTGGTATCTGCAAGGAAATATGCATTAAAACCATTTCTGGTAACGTTTTTCTCGATTAGCATGAAGTAGATAGAAGAATAAACTTTACAACAACAGTTTCTTATAGAATAGGTAGAGAAATTCTTGTGAATGTAAGAAATCATATTTCTTGTATTGATCTTTACTTTATAAATAAAAATCTGATGTGTTCAATTCAAATGACTTTCTCTACATCTTTGTAAGAAACTATTGTTAATAAGCTTATTCTTCTATCTATTTCATGCTGATCGAGATGAACAGCAGTAGAAACGGTCTGATTTCTTAGTTCCTTTTAAGTAGAAGAGAAATAAGGTAATACGCTAGGCTAAACCGACTTAAAATGTGGTTGCTATGGGATTGAAATCCGTTTGTTTGCGTGGCCAGGAGTTGACAACTTCCCGTATGAGAAAAGTTTAAGTATTTTAAAACTGAAACCAATAACAAGGAATATCTCGAAAGCAGGCAACTTCAGGAAAAATGTATATGGCATAAATAGTAATGTTTTAACGATATCTACATCTTTTGCGCAGTTTATCAGTTATGCAAAATTCAGAAAAAAATCATCCAGAATAAAGAGGTCTTCAGAGGTTATTCCTAGAAAATTCAAGATATACATTTTATTTGTTATGTACATTTCTTAAATATAAGATATTTTAATCAAATTAAAAATTTTGAATTTTTTTTCCATGTAAAGGGTAGTTGAGGGTAACTAAAACTCTTTATATCGCATCATTTGAAGATACTGAATTTAAATACCAATTTTGGAATTTAAAACACTTTTCGTTTTTGAGTTATGCTGCCCACAAACACACACACAGGGACATTTTTCTAAAAATGCTTTTCTTGGATTCAGAACATGTATTACTGTTGAAGTCTCGGTATCGTTTTTGGTGCAATATATCTCCTCTATACACTATGTACATATTACGTATGCAGAAAGTATAAATGTTGATGGTGGTACTATTAGATGACTCTCTGAAGTGATATACTTGTATTAACTACTCTATGAAAACCAGAGAGCGTGGTACAAACTAATTTCGTACCTTTAGTTGCTCGTGGGCACGGCTGTTTAAATGTTTACATTACCGTAAAGTGGAGTAGGTTATGAGATTTTTTTAGCTACCATGATTCACTGCCGTTGTTTTCTCAGCGGTTGCAACACCTTTTGCCTTCCACAGCCCCGAGCAGAGTTTTTCTTTGAGAACGACGTGAGGCGCAGATCGATTTCCGTTTCACACTTGCCAACCTGCCCTGGGTTTCTGGGGCTAAAACTCTCTCGAAAAAGCATTACAAAAATGTGAGTTCATCATCTGCTCATCTTCCTGCTACACGTGTGGGGCTGTGGTTTCTCTAATAAAATCACCGTTACGTGCAAGAAGGGGCCCAGCATATTTTAAAGTAAATCCCTTGTAGAAAATGCACTATGGCAAAGCTTAGGGCTTCCGAATTAAAAAACAATGCCAGATTTTTTGTTGGTAGACTCGTATATAAAGCTGCGCGCATTAGGTTCCAAAAGTTAAAATACTCACATGTTTTGGGGTCCCCTAAGTCCGAAAAAAACAATTTTAGAAAACAGGTTCGAGTGTGTGCCTGTGGACAACACAGCACAAAAACAAAAAATCCGTTAAATAACAAACTTGATATTTAAGTTTGGTATCTCCCTAGGATGCAACACGACGATTTTCAGGAAAATTCCCTCACCCCCAACTACCCTTTACATGGAAAAAATTTCTAAAATTTTGATTTTATCAAAAATGGCTCTAACAATTTTGATTAAAATATTGTATATGAAAGATATTTACATGACAAATAAAATTTATATTTTAAATTTTCTGAGAATAGCCTCTGAAGACATGTTTATTCTGGTAAACCTAAGAAAAAGACAAAAACTTACTGCACACAAAATGCAGAGCTCCTTAAAACACACAATTTATGTTATATGCATTTTTTTCCTGGAGTTGACCGTTTTTAAGATATTCCTTGTTATTGATTTCAGTTTTAAAATACTTAATTTTCTCATATGGGAACTTGTCAACGCTTGATCACGCAAAGAATCGGATTTCTATACCATAGCAACCACATTTTAAAATATGTGACTGTCTGTTTAGCCTAGTGTATTCCCTTATTTTCCTTCTACATATAAGGAACTAAGTAATAAGACCGTTTCTGCTAATGTTTATCTAGATTACCATGATGTAGATAGAAGAATAAGCTTATTAACAATAATTTGTTACAGAGATGTAGAGAAAGGCATGTGAATGGAGCACATCAGATTTTATTTTTATAAGGCAGTAAACATCGCGGCAGGGTCAGCTATTAATTTTATTCCAATTTCTTAAACTGCTATTAATGTATCAGCATTCGTTTAAAGTTTTTTAATTTTCTGGGAATAGCCCCTGAAGACCTCATTATTCCGGATTTAACTTTCCTCGTTCTAAAATAATGTGTAAAATGGCTGTTTCAAAACGACACCAAACGAAGATAGCAGTCGATTAGCTTACACTTTGACTTGTCCGAAACTTGACGTCTCAACTTTTATACACTCTTATATTTAAAGTTTTATGTGGGTTTAAAAATAGCACACATTTGAGATTAGGAGAGTCGACTAGTGAACGCCGAGCGAGACGGTCGTGTCTGGCCGCTCTGCTTTGTTTACCTGTACTAGTGCTTCCTTGTGTTGTGCAGTTCGCTGTGTTCGCTCTTCTAGTGTGTTTCATTTTTGTGTTTAATTTTTTTTAAACTATTATCATGGCTCTCCAGCCGGACAATACCGGCAAGATCTTACATTCTGCTATAAATGTGGTATATAACGATACCACGTGTCAGGATAATTTCACTTCTACAACACATGTTTCACCATCCAGTCAACACTACCTACATCAACCGTCGACTTCTGCATTACAACACACTTCATTTTCTACTTCTGGGTTACCTGCAGATAATGCTGTAAGTACATCTATACTACGGCCATCCCAGCTACAATTAAGTCGGCCGCTTAATTCAGTTGACAACACTGTCCAGCAAGATGATGATACGATGACTGACTTTGCCCCATCGGACTGTTTAGGTCGCGACCAACGTTCGCAGCTCTCTCACTCTGAAAGCTCCTATCAGAACAAACGCCGCTGCACTGACCCACCTTCCCAACAACCTCCTGCATCTCGCTATACGTACACAATTCCTACCTCTAACCGTTTTTATCCTTTAAGTGAAACTGCTGATCCAGAAAGTACTGATACTATATCCATCTCTCAAAAAGAGAAAATTCCTCCTATTTGTGTTCGCAATGTTCACAATTATCAATTATTTTTGCAAGACATTAAGAAATGTGTGCTATCTGAATTTCATACTGAGCTTCGAGGGGCTATTCTTAAAGTTTATGCTACGACTACCACTGACTTTCGATGTCTTACATCTTATTTCACCTCCATTAACCAGGAGTATTATACTTTTCGCAACCCGTCGGACAAACTGTTCTCCGTTGTTATACGTAACATACCATGCTCGCTCAGTGATCAAGAGCTTTACGACGAACTCTGTGTGTTGAACTTTCCTGTTCGTAAAGTTACCCGTTTGCTTCGCAAAAACAAGGAACCCATTCCCATCTGTGCTGTAGACCTCGTGAATAATGACGCCGGTAGAAATATCTTAAATCTTTCCCGACTGCTGTACAGTGTGGTGAAAGTTGAACATCGACGTCAGAATACAGAACTGCCCCAGTGTACTAATTGCCAAAACTATGGACACACCAAGAACTATTGTCATCTAGGGCCCCGCTGCGTTCGCTGTATCGGCAGCCATCACTTCTCTAAATGTACAAAACCATCTACTACACCGGCTCAGTGTGTTCACTGTGAACAGGACCACCCAGCAAACTATCGTGGCTGTCCTCATTACTTAAAGCTGAAGGAACGTCAGTCTCGACACTCCCAGCAGCCGGCAGCACCTACACACCACAGTTCAGAGCGGCCACCCACGCCTTCTCTTCAACAGCACCCACAACAACAACAACCACAACGTCAACAGAGTCCTTCATCCCCTCATGTATCTACAAGGCCCTCTCGGGCTTATTCTCATGTATTGAGTGGTCGTTCTCCTGCCTTCCAAGACCGTCCTTCCGCCTCTTTACCGGAGGCTCCAACCTCCACAGCTCCGTCTTGGGCTTTTCTTAAAGATCTGCTTGCACAGCTTGGTACATTTCTCCGCACATTGTTTTCTCCGGTTCTGCCGCAAATGATGCAGCTTCTTCGCTCCCTACTCTCTCCTGTGTTTTCTGATGGCCAACCGTGATCTATTGTCTCTACGTCAGCTCACCCTCCTAAACTGGAACTCTAACGGCCTACGTGCCAAACGCTCCTCTTTTATTGCCTTTCTCACTCAGCACAATGTTGATATTGCTTGTGTTACGGAGACTCATTTTCTTCCCAATGAGACCTTCACTATTCCTGGCTATCTTATTTACCGGCAGGACCGCGAGGCAGAAAAGGCATCTGGTGGTGTTGCTCTTTTCATTAGACGTTCTCTGCGCCACAGCGAGATCTTTCTTCCACACGTGCCCAGTCTGGAGGTGGTGGGTATTAAACTTCACAGTGCAAATGATAGTGATCTCGTCATTCTCAGCGCCTACAAACCGCCCAATCGCCGGCTGAATACTACTTATCTCTCACTCCTCTTTCCTTTGGAGAACAGTACTCTTCTTTTGGGCGACCTTAACTGCAAGCACTCCTCCTGGGGGTGCCGATCCACCAATCCGAATGGTCGGCTTTTGTTTACGGCTCTGCACACCTATGGTCTTTCGATATTGGCGCCGGCGGATCCTACTTATTACTCTTCAAACCTCTTAAATGCTCCTGATATTCTGGACATCGGTGTGCATCGCAATCTTCACCTTCCTACCTTCGTTTCCTCCCTGGGAGAACTTGACTCTGATCACTGCCCGGTGATTGTCACCTTTCAACTTCCACCTGCCTTGCTCTCACCGATTCCCAGACTCATAAATGGATATGTACATTGGGATAAATTTCAGTCTCATCTGGATGCGACACTCTGCAACTCTTATCAACTCACCACAACCCTTGATGTTGACCTTGCACTACAGCACTTTACTGACACCATATGCCGTTGTGTCCGTCTTTCCACTTCTCCCAATGTGCGACCTTATTCTCCACCTTCCTTACCCCTCTTCATTTTAAATCTTCTCCGAGAAAAGCATCAAGTTCGTCGACAGTGGCAACGAGACAGACAACCTTGGCTCCGTAGGAAGCTTAACGGTCTCATTCGACGGGTGAAGCTGGAGTTGGAGCGACATCGGCATCAGTCCTATGAGCGCTATCTGGCGTCACTCTCTCCTCACGACCATTCACTTTGGGCAGCCACCAAACGTGTTCTCCGTGAGCCGACTGTTGTGCCGGCGCTCTCTGCAAGCGGAAGACTTGTCACAGATATTGCTACCAAGTGTGATATTCTGGCCGATCATTTTGAGCGGGTGTTCACCCTCCCTCTGCCAGCCGCAGATGTTGCTGCAGTAGAACAGGAATTAACTACTCATCGCACTCGCCCTACAGTTCATCAAAGGATTTCTTTTACTAGTCCACGGGAACTGTCTTCTCTGATTCGCGCTTTCCCACTTAAGAAATCTCCTGGACACGACTTGACTCCCAACATTGTTCTCAAGAAACTCTCCAAGAAAGCTCTGGCCTATTTGTCATCCCTCCTAAATGCCTGTCTACGCCTCGGCTATTTTCCTCGCTCCTGGAAGCTTGCTCATGTCGCGGTATTCCATAAGCCCAATAAACCAAAGCACCTACCAGACAGCTATCGTCCAATTAGTCTGTTGCCTACCTTCTCCAAGCTGTTTGAAAAAGTGATCCATCGCCGTCTACTCTCTTACCTTACTCATAACCATGTTATTCCGCCATTCCAATTTGGGTTTCGCTACAAACATTCCACTGCACATCAGCTTTTACGTTTAACCCAGTCAATTGTCCATGGCTTTGAAGCCCGTCAATATACCACGGCAGTCTTTCTAGATGTGGCGCAGGCGTTCGATAAAGTTTGGCACGCCGGCTTGCTTCTCAAGTTACACCGCAGCGGTATTCCTCATTATTTATTGTTCTTAATAGAGAGTTTCCTATCTGACCGCAGCTTTTCAGTGCGTATTGGCGGTTTCCTTTCCTCTCCACGCACTATTACCGCCGGTGTCCCACAAGGCTCTATCTTGGCCCCCACACTATTCAGTATCTACACTTCTGATATTCCAGATTTGGCCCCGACTTCTTTAGCTCTCTATGCTGATGACACCGTTCTCTACTATTGTCATTCTAATCCTCAACACGCCTATCAAGTGGTACAACACTCCTTGGATCGCCTCACTCAGTGGTGCAACGCTTGGCGCATCTCTTTGAACCCTCAGAAGACTGAGGCTAAGATTTTCACTCTACGTCGCTATCCTGATCTTCTTCCGTTGCGTATTTATGGTAACGATGTGTCTTGGCTACCTGCTCCTGTTCCAGTCAAGTATCTTGGGGTGCTTATGGACACTCGACTGACTTGGCGCGCTCACATCGATCGCCTCATTTCCCTGGCTTCCGGACGGCTTTCCAAACTCTCGCCATTGCTTCATCGTCGTACCACTCTTGGATTGGAGTCCTCCGTATTACTCTACAAGTCCCTCGTTCGTCCGCTTATCACCTATGCCTGCCAGGTGTGGGGAGCCGCCCACACAAGCCATCTACGTCGTCTCCAAGTCATTCAGCACCGCTTTATGCGCATCGCTACCAATGCTCCTTGGTTTATTCGTAATCAGCAGCTCCATCACGAACTGGGACTCTTACCTCTTCACGACTTTATTCGGAGGATCGCCCGTCGTTTCTTTTCCACATTGAAGGATGTTCCTGGAGCAGTGCACTATAACATAGGCGTTCGTACGCGCCAGCCAACCCGCTTGAAGAGAAGACTACCGCAAGACCTACTTCTGAGTGATCCCTCTGATTCTAACTCTAGTGATTGATATGTTCTTTTTTCTCTTGTGTGCTGCGTCTTATACCTGATGTTCGTTTATAACATACTGTAGATATGGGGTGGCCTGTAAGCCTCCTCTAAATGTTATTGTCATTGCCCTGTATGTTATCACTGATCTGTAAAGCATTGTATTGCTGATCGATCAAAAATAAATAAATAAAGAAAAAAAAAACATTTGAGATTAGCCAGCGAAGGAACAACGGTTGTTATACGCCACGTAAACAACCTCAGAAAGTAAAATACGAAACACATAACAAAACCCACATGCTACGTTTTCCATTACTAAGGTGACCTATTCCACGCCGGCGTGTCTATGAAACCACGTGACTGGCATCTCTCTTGGAGTGGACCAGGCACGTGCCATTTGGTTATGTACGACTGTCTAATCCATGGTGCTTTTATGGCAGTTTTTGTATGTGCCGAATTTAGAGCTGAAAATGATATTCACCTATCACGCACGGTATGATCAACAAGGTCCACATCTTCGTTTGGTGTCGTTTTGAAACAGCCTGTATAGGTTTAAGATATCAAAATGATAAATAAAACATTTACATTTAACTATAGTTGTAATTATAAGGGTAATAAAGAGCGTGAAGGACAGTCAAATGGTATCGAATGCTGACTGAAATTCCATACTCTTTGCATTGCATCAGGAGAAATAAACGAATTGCTATTTAGAAATTAAAACCTGATTTTTTTTATAGAGACATATTTAGGAAATACACGTTCTCAAACTTTTTTCCCTGTAAAGAATAGTTTTCACCCCCTTTTAAAATGACATATAACTAACGGTAATGCTTTTTATTTCACTATGTGAAATTGAGACAGTGCAATCAATTGGTTCGACAGGGCTAGTTCGAAGCGATAATTGCTGACTGGAATGGATAATAGTACTTGATTTACTGACTTTTTACTTTCTCTACACGTACTATGTACATAGTGTATAGAGATGGTATTGTAATGCACCCTAAAGTTCGATACCGAGATTTCACCGGAAATACATGCTTTAAGACCCCCTGAATAATTGCCGATCTCGGTGGCCGCGCTCGCTAAGGTGTCTCGCTTTGGCGCTTCGTGGTCCACAAGATCGTGGGTTCGAGCCCCGCCTTGGGCATGGGTGTTGTGTGTGTAAATGTGTCTATGTTTGTGTATGTAAATGTAAAAGGAAAACGTTAAGAATAATAATGTCTACTAAGGAAATATAGGAAACTGGAAAAAATGGAGAAAAAGGGAATACAGTGCTGGAGTCCTGACAAGCCTCCTGAGCTGTATTTTATTAAAAAAAATACAAAAAGAGCATTTTTAGAAAAATGTCCCTGTGTGTGTTTATCTGCCTGTGTGAGTGTGTGTATGTCTGTGGGCAGCATCGCTCAAAAAACGAAAAGACCGTTAAATACCAAATTTGGTATTTAAATGCAGTATCGTCCAAGGATGTGACACGAAGATTTTCAAGAAAATCTCCCACCCCTACCGCCAACTACCCTTTACAACAACAAAAAAAAAAGGATATTTTTTTTAAAAAAAATGATTTTCTCAAAAATTCTCTTACGATTTTGATAAAAATGTCGAATATTAAAGATGTTTACATGACAAATAAAATGTATATCTTCAATTTTCTGGGAATAGTCCCTAAAGACCTCTTTATACTGGATGATTTTTATTGAATTTTGTATTACTGGTGAACCGTAAGAGATGGAGAAAAACGTACTATACTAAAATGCAGATCATGTGTCATATACATTTTTTTAGTGGAATTGTTCGGTTTTGAGATATTACTTGTTATTGGTTTCAGCTTTAAAAACTTATACATTTCTCATACAGGAATTTGTCAACTCCTGTCCATACAAACAAAGGAACATCAGTCACATAGCAACCAGCTTTTTGACTATCACTTTAACCTATGGTACTCCCTTATTTCACTTCTATTTACAAGGAAGCAAGTAATAAGACTATTTCTGCTAATTATTCTCAATTAGCATGAAGTAAATAGAAGTTAAGTTTTTTAACAATACCTTGTTGCAGAGGTGTAGAGAAAGTATCACATTTTTTAAATAGTGTTTAACGCCTCTTTTACTACAAATGGCACCGCAGGCGATGACATTGATGATACTGGAACGAAGATGGAGCACCAGTGAAATGCGATGGCGGGGGAAACCGGAGAACCCAGGGAAAAGCCCGCCCTGCGCCATTTTGTCCACCACAATTTCCACATGCGGTTGTTTGGAAACGTAGCCGGCCCAGGTGAGAGGCGAATGGTCTAACCACTCGGCCATGGCACGGTCTAACTGACGTTCCAACCGATGTAGATCTTATGTATTTCATTCACATAAATTTATCTATCTATTCTGTAAAAGCTACACTTACAAAAGCTTATTCTGCTATTTCACGATCATCAGGTAAACATTTACAGAAATTACCTTATTAGATAGCTCCTTATAAGTAAGGGTATTAAGGGAATACACTAGGCTAAAGCGATAGTCAAATCCTTTACAGGCTGTCGCTAAGTGAAACCATTAACATTCGGTTCTCTTTTCAAAGGTCAGGAGTAATACAAAAGAGAGCTAAAACGAAAGATGACCTCCATTTTAAAAAAACATTAAGTAGTTTAAAATGTCAAACAATGTCAATGTTAACCCTACAGAAAATGTATATGATATACATTGTGGTTTTAATGAGATCTACATTTTTGTGCAGACGCACACACACATACACACACTGACCTTTTTCTAAAAAGACAATTTTGCATTCAGGAGTGCTTAAAATATATATTTAATTGAATTCCGATATCGAATTTTTGAATGCAATACAAAACCTTCTCTATCTGCTAGGTAAATTATACATACGTGCTAGGGAAAGTAAAAATAATCTAACGTGTTCCATTCACATGACTTTCTCTTCATTTCAATAAAAACTTATTTCTAATCTTTTTCTTCTATTTCACGCAAATTGAGATAAACATTAGTAGAAATGGTCTTGTTTGCTTCCTTGTGAGTAGAAGGAAAATAAGGGAATTCACAGGCTAAAGCGATAGTCAAATCTTTTAAAAGCTCGTTGCTATGTGATTGAAATTCATTTCCTTGTAGGCTAGGAGTTGGCAAATTTCCGTATGAGAAAAGTTTAAGTCTTTTAAAACTGAAACCAATAACAAGGAATATAAATGTATATAGCGTAATTTGTGTGTTATAACGAGCTCTACATTTATATGTAGTAAATGTTTGTCTATCTCTTACGGTTTACCGGTCATGCAAAATTCATCCAGAATGAAGGAGTTTTAGAGGCTACTCCCAGAAAATCCAAGACATGCATTTCATTTGTCATGTAAATGTATTTAATGTATCGCATTTTAATCAAAACGAGATTTGTTATTTAATTTTTGTTTTTGAACTATGTTGTCCAACGACACACACGGACCTTTTTCTAAAACAATTTGAACATAGGGGACATCAATACATATTTTCAGGAAAACTCGACATCGAATTTTTGCGTGGAATACAATACTTTCGCTATATACTATTTACATTGTAGAGTATAGAAAGAAAAAAAAAACTGCGACTTTACACGTTTGTATCATAATAATGTTTTTATCTAATGCATAAGAGGTGTAATATTTGATAACGTCATCCCAGTAAATTAACTGAACCTAAATTGTTGTATTGTCAGGAGGAGAGACGTCGCACGGGACGCTACGTGGCAGTTGGATTGGTCGCTGTGGGCTGTCTCTTGGGCCTGCACCAAGCCTTCGTGCAACAGAACGCAGTTCTAGCCGGGATGATTGTGCCTGCTTTAATAATGGTGTGCTACGTGCTGTGGGTACTGCACACTGCCAAACGGACGGGTGCCAAACTGCAGCAACAGGTGGGTATGTCGGTAACGAGGTTGGCTTTTATCTCTGAAATGCGTTTCTTTCCCAGCTGTTATCCGATCAACAAGGGCACCCTGGGGCAACGCGTCTGTTTGTAAACTTTAGTGATTCGAGAAGAGAAGAAATCTGATGCGAACAAGGAATACAATAACACACAAAGAAACAGATTAGAGGAAAAGAAAACAGTAAACAACAGTTTTAAACAGAAAAACAAGGAATTATAAGAGAAGAGACTGGAAATTAATAAAATAAGAAACATGAGAGAAAACAAGCAGAGAAACAGAACAAATCTAATGTGTTCCATTCACATGATTTTTTCTAATTGTTCTGCAAACAAGTTAATCTTGCAAAAACATTTCTTTTATTGCATTATGCAAATCGAGATAAACATCAACAGAAATGGTCTTATTACTTCCTTCCTTGTAAGTAGGAGGGAAATAAGGGAATAGACTGCGCTATAGCGATACTAAAATGCTTTAAAAGCTGGTCATATAATACAATTCAAATTTGGTTGTCTTTGCATGACCAGGAAAGAGAGATGTGGAACGAATAGGGCTTTCCGCTTTAAAAAAAGAGTTTAAGTAGTTTAAATTGCTCATAACATGAAATATTTTGGAAATGGTTAACTCTAAAAAAATGGACATGGCATAAAATGTTGCTTTTTTATGATTTACCAGTTGTACAAAATTCAACCAAAATGAAGAGCTCTTCAGAGGTTATTTTCAAAAAAATCAATATATACATTGCATGTTCATTAACATATTTTAAACATTATGCAAAACTGTTAGAGGCATTTTTGAGAAAATAAATATTTTCGACGCAAAGAATAGTTTAGTGTGGGAGATTTTCTTAATAATCTTCATGTTACAACTTTAGAACATGTTGAATTTAAACATCCAGTTTGATATTTAACTACTTTTTTGTTTTTGAGTTATGGTGTTGATATTTTTTGGTAGTGTCTAACGCCCGCTTTAACTACTTATGGCACCGCAGGCGGTGACACTGGTGATACATGAATGATGATGGAGCACCGGTGGAATGCGATGGCGGGGGAAACCGGAGTACCCGGAGGAAACCCGCCCCAGCGCCGCTTTGTCCACTACAAATATCACATGCGGTCGCTTGGGATCGAACCTCGGCCGTCTAGGTGAGAGGCAAGTGGTCAAACCACTCGGCCACGGCGCGGTCTATGGTGTTCACAGACCTACGTAAATACATACATGGGACATTTCCTAGAAATGCTGTTTTGTGACATGCTAAAATGCGTTTTTCTAATGAAATCTGGGTATCGATCTTTTGGGTAGAATGTAATACATTTTACAGCTGTGTACTAAGTAGAGAAAGAAGAAAAGAGGAGAAATAGAAAAAAATTGGAGAAAGAAGACAAAATATTTAAATAAATGTCTAGTGGCATTTAATTTTATAACTCCTCTATTAACTGTTCTTACAAAAGCCTTTTATTTTGTGAGCAGTATGCACAACGCACATAGTAGATAGATGCACAAGTATTGTATTACAGCCAAAAATTCGATACCGAAATTTCACCGGAAATAGATATTTTAAGATCCCAGAACAGCATAACTCTAAAAACGAAAACGATAAATCCGATGAAGATATTTATGTTCAGTATCTTTAAAAAAAGCGATAGGAAGACTTTGAAAAAAAATACCCCCATCCCAAATAATTCTGTTAGTATTTATCTCGAGTAGCATGAAGTAGGAGACCTGGGTTCGATTCCCAGTACCGGCGTGGGGATTTTTCACCCGCTGAGAGACCTGGACCGGGGTGTCCTCAGCCTCGTGAGGTCCCTGGGGGGCTAATTGAGGAGCAACTTGATGGAAAAGTAGCGGCTCCAGGTCATGAGGACCACATTAACCGCCCGGGGAGGGGGTTCGAGGCGCTGACTACGTCTCACCCTCCAATACTGCACCCGATCCATTAGGTCTGTCAGGGGGACGCAGCGGCCGGGCGGTAGACCAAAGTTCCTTGTGAGCTGTCGTGCCATGGAGTTATGTAGAAGTAGACAAAAAATAACCTTTTATTAGAATACTTTGTTTGCAAGGTATTGTGAATGAAATACATCAGACTTTTGAGTTATCCTATTCCACAAACACGGTCATCTCCTTAGCGTGGTGGTAGCGTTGCTGCTTGCCAAGCGGGAGACCTGGGTTCTATTCCCAGTACCGGGGTGGGGATTTTTTTCCCGCTGGGAGACCTGGACCGGGGTGCACTCAGCCTCGTGAGGTTCCTGGGGAGGCCAGTTGAGGTGCAACTTGATGGAGAAGTAGCGGCTGCAGGTCATGGGGACCTCATAGTGTTTGGGCTCTGACCACGTCTCACCCTCCAATACTGCACCCCATCCATGATGGCGGGTGGCAGGCCAAGGTTCCTTCCTGTCGTGCCATGGAGTTATTATAGTTATTAGCATGAAGTAGACAGGAGAATAATCGTTTCTTAGAATAGTTTTTTTTTTTTGCAGAATAGGTACAGAAGGTCTTGTGAATGAAACACATCAGATTTTTGAGTTATCCTGTTCCACAAACACACACACCGCATAAAGGATATTTATTTAAAATTATTTTGGGGGAATTTAGGGGCATTGGTACCATATAATATAAAACTCAAGATTTGTTCTGTTTGAATAGCCTGAGAAACCTATGTATGCAATGGAGTAATTTTCCATTGTTTGTTTTCAGGAAGGACATCTGAACATGGTAGTGGTGGAAGGCGAGGAGGAAGGTGGTATCCAGAACAGGGGCGCCGATGTTCTCTAGGGATATCTTCACAGTTGTGCTATGTAAACCACGTCCAGCACACAACCACGTGCTGCAATGCCACGAGGGAGTGATATGTTTAACTTGACATTTCAGTGATGCGAGTGCATTAAGGTGGCCATAATATAGTGTACAGATGTTTTATATGGCAGTGAAAACAATGAACAGTGACTATCGTTCCAAAACTAATGTTAACTGAAAACTCTGTTTCCAAGAATAATATATACAATTTACTGTAATTTATTGTTATATAAACAAATTCATTAGAAACAAAAGAAGTAACTTTTGAGTGAGAAATTAATTTATTAAAATTTTTGTATCAAATTAAAGTGAAATAAAGTTCATTGTTAACATTCATGCAGTTCACTTTATTTATTTTCGATACTTAGAACATAACATAAAGGCACAGAAAGTATTGCATTTCACCCCAAAATTAGTTATCGAGATTTCATCGGAAATACACGTTTTAGGCTACCCTGAATCCAAAATTGTTATTCATGATACAAGTGATAAAAATCTGATGTGTTCCATTCACATGACTTTCTCTGTACCTCTGCAACAAATTAGTGTTAAAAAGCTTATGCTTCTATTTACTTCATTCTAATCGAGAAACAATCAGTAGAAATAGTCCTATTACTTGCTTCCTTGTGGTCGTCTCCTTAGCGCGGTGGTAGCGCAGCTGCCTACCAAGCGGGAGACATGGGTTCGATCCCCAGTACCGGCGTGGGGATTTTTCCCCCGCTGGGAGACCTGGACCGGGGTGCACTCAGCCTCGTGAGGTCCCTGGGGGGCCAATTGAGAAGCTACTTGATGGAGAAGTAGCGGCTCCAGGTCGTGAGGACCGCATTAACCGGCCGGGAGGGGCTCGAGGCGCTGACCACGTCTCACCCTCCAATACTGCACCCCATCCATGATGTCTGTAGTGGACCGAGATGGGGGACGCAGCGGCCGGGCGGTAGGCCAAGGCTCCCCGTGAGCTGTCGTGCCATGGAGTTATGTTACTTGCTTCCTTGTAAGTAGAAGCGAAATAAGGAAGTGCTATTGGTTAAAGTGATAGTCAAAAGTTGGTTACTGTGTGATTGAGGTTCCTTTGTTTGTATGGATAGGAGTTGACAAATTCCTGTATGAGAAAAGTAGGTTTTTTAAGGCTGAAACCAAAACCGATGAGTATCTAAAGAACGATCAAGTCCACGAAAAAAATGTATATTAGATAAATTGTGTGTTTTAAGGTGCTCTACATTTTTGTGTTGTAAGTTGTTGTCCATCTCTTACGGTTTAGCAGTTAAGCAAAATTCCGTAAAATCCATCCAAAATAGAGTAGTCTTCAGAGGCTATTCCCAGAAAATTCAAGATATACATTTTATTTGTCATATCTTTAATATATGAAACTAATCAAAATCGTTAGAGCCATTTTTGGGAAAATCAACATTTTCGAAAAAAGTTCCATGTAAAGGGTAGTTTGGGATGGGGAATTTTCTCAAAATCTTCGTGTCGCATCCCTGGAAGATACTAAAGTTAAATACAAACTTTGGTATTTTACCGACTTTTCGTTTTTGAGCTATCGTGTTCACAGACACACACGGACCTTTTTCTAAAAATGTTTTTTTTGGGTACAAGGGACCCTAAAACATATATTTCCGGTGAAATCTCGGTATAGAATTTTTGTGTTGAGTGCAATATCTTTTCTATACACCATGTACATAGTACGTATAGAGAAAGTAAAAATGGTGATATTGTGAGTAGGAAGCTTGCGAAACGAGGCCGTATGCCGAGTACAGTAATCCTCCGAACATTATTCATAAAACAATTTTAACATGTGTGTCAGTCACTATTTTAGACAGTTCTCAATATTTATAGACGTAAGATAATTATAAATAGATTGTTTTACTTATTTCACGGAGTTCATTCTTAACGGTCTACGATATTCAATTATTACCTTGCATAGCATCAGTGCTGACAACATGATGACTTGTACAGAACGAAAACAACGAAAATAATAAACCTATGTCATACTGATTTCGTGACTTTTTGGTAGCAGTTATAATTTTGCTCTCTCCGCTGACAGCATAATTTCGTCTGGAAGTTTCCATGTTCATGACATGCAAATCATCCGTCATTTTATCGATCGATACGTGCTTCCAGAATCATAGCCTATTTGAATGAGGCCGTGGACGCATAAACCAAAGTTGGCTACATTGGAGTGTTATAATTTTACAGCACTGAGTGACAGAATGTCAGTGTGTCTGAGAACCCAATAACTGAAAAACGAAAAATCAGTAAAATATCAAACTTGGTATTGAAGTTTAGATCTATTCTCATCCTACATTCAACCTTGCACGTGCGTGTTGTAACAATGATACAGGGATGATGGCAAACTCTCCCTTCATCCCTACCTTTCTTACCATCTCCGAACACGACCGGCTAAAGCGATAAGAGGGGAAGCAGTTCAATGCTTGAGCTGCGCGAACCAAAAATGGTAACCTTTCTTAAGGATTTGAAACAGCATTGTCAGCGTTTCCTTGGAAATTCTTTTTCACCTACTTCTATGATTCACTTCACCTGTTGAACACCTTTTAACTTTCCTTCACGTGCAATGTACGTAGTAAACAGAGAACGCTTTCCACCAAAATTGGATACCCTGAACAAAAAAAAAAAATTAGAAAAATGTCCATGTGTGTGTGTGTGTGTTTGTGTGTGTGTGTGTCTGTGGCAGCATAGCTCAAAAACTAAAATTATGTTAAGTACCAAACTTGATATTTAAGCTCAGTATTTTCTGAGAATGCGACACAAAGATTTTCAAGAAAATTCACCCACTCCCAACCACCCTCAGAGGAAACAAATTTCGAAAATTTTGATTTTCTCAAAGATGTCTAACGATTTTGATTAAGATACCGCATATTAAAATCACTTACATTCCAAATAAAATGTATATGTTGTATTTTCCGGGAATAACCTCAGAAAATCTCTTTATCCTGGATAAGCTTTGCAGAATTTTGCATGACGGTTAAGCCGTAAGAGAGTGACCAAACTTAATACACAAAAACTGTACCTCTTGTTAAAACACATCATTTTGTAGTTTTAACGTTCTTTAACCTGGTTGGTCATGTCGGGCGATGGATGAAATTGGTGAAATGATGCTCAAATGATCTCGGGGTCCATGGATCTTAAAGTTACTCGACATTCGTCTTCTCAGGATAAGGGAAAACCCCGAATAAAACCTTATCCGAACAACTCACCCTAAGCGAGATTTGAACTCACGACCTTTTGAATGTGAGGCAGACACGCTACCACCACACTACCCAGGCGGGCTACGATTTTCTTGTAGAGTCGACTGTTTTTTTTTTAGAAATTCCCTGTAATTGGTTTTAGTTTTTTAACTACCCAACTTTTCTCAAACGGGACCATGCAAAGCGAAGTGAACCTCAATTGTTTCCTATAGCTTTTAAAAAATCTGATGTGTTCCAATCACATGACTATCTCTACATCTCTGCAACAAATTATTGTTAAAAAGCTTAAGCTATTTACTTCATGCTAATCGATAAAAAATAGCAGAAATAGTCTTATTACTTGCTTCCTTGTAAGCAGAAGCGAAATAAGGGAGCAAAATTCCGCAAAATTCATCCAGAAGAAAGTAGTCTTCAGAGGCTATTCCCAGAAAATTCAGATATACATTTTATTTAAGGTAAATAGCCTTAATATAAGATATTTTAATCAAAATCATTTTAGAGAAAATCAAAAATTTCGAAAAAAAAGTTCCATGTAAAGGGTAGTTGTGGGTGGGGGGATTTTCTTTAAAATCTTCGTGTCGCATCCTTGGAAGATACCAAACTTAAATACCACACACACACACACACACACTCACACACACAATGCCTTTTTTGGATTTCGCTGACATTTCGGTATCGAATTTTTGGGTGGAATACAATACCTTCTCTATACACGTTGTACATAGTACGTGTAGAGAAAGTAAAAAATTGACTATCGCTTTAGCATAATGTATTCCACTATTTCCGTTCTACTTGCAAATAAGTAAATAATACGACTAATTCTGTTAATGTTTATCTCGATTAACATGATGTTGTTAAAAGAATAATCTTTTGTAGGAATAGTTTATATTTGGAACAGCTAGAGAAAGTTATGTGAAAGGAACACATAAACAGGTGGAATAAGGATAGTAGCGGTCGCATGTATGTATCTGATTAGCCTCATGTGCTAAAACTGGTAATCTTTTGAAGTTTAAGTAGGAAAATTTTGATATGTTACATTCAAATAACATTTTGTACTTCCTTGTAGCTAATTATTATTAAAAAATATTCTTCTATCTATATCATGCTAATCGAGATGAAGATTAACAGAAGTTATCCTTATTATTTGGTCCCTTGTAAGTAGAAGGGAAAAAAATCTAATGTGTTCCATTCACATGATGTCCTCTAGCTGTTCGGCAAACAAACCTTTTATTCAAAAGATTAATCTGTTATCTACAGAATGCTATTCAAGATAAACATAAGCCCGCCTGGGTAGTGTGGTGGTAGCGTATCTGCTTCACACTCAAAAGGTCGTGAGTTCGAATCTCGCTCAGGGTCAGTTGCCCGGGTAAGGTTTTTTTTCGTGGTTTTCCCTTATCCTGAGAAGACAAAGACAAATGTCGGGTAACTTTAAGCTCCATGGTCTCGATCATTTGAGCATCAAATTTTAGTTATCGTCCGTTATGACCAACCAGGTTAAAGGACGTTAAACTAAAAAAAAAAGCTTCGATGACATAGCAACCAACTTTTGATAATCACTTTAACCTATGGTACACTCTTATTTTGCTCCTCCTTACAAGGAAGCAAGTAATAAGATTAGATTATTTATGCTAATTTTTTCTCGATTACAATGAAGTAAATAGAAGCATAAGTTTTTCAAAAATAATTTGTTGCAGAGATGTAGAGAAAGTCATGTGAATGGATCACACAAGATTTTTTTTGGATTCAGGTGGACCCAAAATATATATTTCTGGTGAAATCTCGGTATCGAGTTTTTGGGTGCAATACAATACCTTCTCTATACTCTACACATAGTACGTGTACAGAAAGAAAAACAATGGAATGCAGTTTTGTGTGGTAATGGAGTAGAGCATTAAGAGAAATCGGTTATTGTTTGAAGAGAGATCAATAACATGTGGTTTAATCATAAAGCTGATTGCTTTGCTATATTTAGTGTAATACTCTCTTAACGCATGAGGCAGGAATCCAATTTAGTTTGATATTACCAACTCTACAAAGACAAATATTACAAATGGAACTCACGAAGAGAAACGTATTTCTGTTCACCGCAGTTATAGGGGATATACAAATCGTACCAGAGTAAAGCGTTTTATTTAACGAGCATGCTTTAGGACTGACAGAACCAGCTCAGTTGTCTACCGATATCTATACTAAAATTATAAAAAGAGAAAGATTGTTTGTGTGTGTATGTGGAATATTCTCGTAAACCACGATGTTGATAATTTCTTTGCCATTAAAAAAATCTGATGTGTTCCATTGACATGACTTTCTCTACATCTCTGCAACAAATTGTTGTTAAAAAACTTACGCTTATATTTACTTCACGCTAATCGAGAACAAAATAGCAGAAATAGTCTTATTACTTGCTTCCTTGTAAGTAGACGCGAAATAAGGGAGTACCATAAATTAAAGTGATAGTCAAAAGCTGGTTGCTACGTGACTGAAGTACCTTTGTTTGTATGGACAGGAGTTGACAAATTCCTGTATGAGAAAAGTGTAAGTTTTTTAAAGCTGAAACCAAAAACAAGGAATATCTCAAAAACGATCAACTCCACGAAAAAAATGTATGTAACATAAATTGTGTTTTAACATGCTCTACATTTTTTGTGTGGTAAGTTTTTGTCCATCTCTTATGGTTCAGTAGTTATGCAAAATTCCGTAAAATTCATCCGGAATAAAGTAGTCTTCAGAGGCTGTTGCCAGAAATTTCAAGATAGACATTTTATTTGTTACACAAATGACTTTATAATGCGGCATTTTAATCAAAATCGTTAGAGCCATTATTAAAAGAAAACAAAATCTTCGGAAGACGTTCCATGTAAAGCGTAGTTAGGGTGGGGGAATTTCTTGAAAATCTTCATGTCGCATCCTTGAAAAAATACCAAACCTAAACACCAAGTTTAGTTTTTAAAGGTCTTTTCATTTTTGAGCTATGTTGCCCAGAGACGCACACACACATACACACAAACACACACACAGACAGACACACACGGACATTTTTCTAAAAATGCTTTTTTTTATTTAGGTGGTGTCAAAACATGTATTTTCCGTGAAATCTCAGTATCGAATTTTTGGGTGCATTGCAATACCTTCTCTATACACTATGTACATAGTACGCGTAGAGAAAGTAAAAAATCTGATATGTCTCACTCATATGACTCTCTCTAGCTACTCTACAAATTTCTTACAAAAGATTATTTTTCTTTCTATACCGTACTAGTTGAGATAGACATTAGCAGAATGTTCTTATTACTTAGTTCCTTATAAGTAGAAGGGAATAAGGAAATGCACTACGCTAAAGTGATAGTCAAATGTTTTAAAAGCTGTCGTTATGTGATTGTCATTGCAAATCGCTTCTTTGCTTGGCCAGGAGTAGAACAAAAGAAAATCTGATGTGTTCCATTCACATGACTTTCTCTATACCTCTGCAACAAATTAGTGTTAAAATGTTTATGCTTCAATTTACTTCATACTAATCGAGAAACAATCAGCGGAAATAGTCCTATTACTTGCTTCCTTGTAAGTAGAAGAAAAATAAGTAGTACTATTGGTTAAAGTGATAGTCAAAATTTGGTTGCTATGTGATTGAAGTTCCTTTGTATGGATAGGAGTAAACAAATTTCTGTATGAGAAAGGTGTTTTTTAAAGCTGAAACAAAAAACAATGAGTATCTTAAAAACAATCAAATCCACGAAAAAAATGTATATAAGATAAATTGTGTGTTTTAAGGTGCTCTACATTTTTTGTGTTGTAAGTTTTTGTCCATCTCTTACGATTTAACATTTATGCGAAATTCCGTAAAATTCCTCCAGAATAAGGTAGTCTTCAGAGGCTATTCCCAGAAAAATGAAGATATATGTTTTATTTGTCAGGTAAATATCTTTAATATACGAAATTTTAATCAAAATCGTTAGCCATTTTTGAGAAAATCAAAATTTTCGAAAAAAGTTCCAGGTAAAGAGTAGTTTGGTGTGGGAGGATTTTTCTCAAAATCTTCGTGACGCATCCCTGGAAGATATTAAGCTTAAATACCAACTTTGGTATTTTACCGACTTTTCGTTTTTGAGTTATCGTGTACATGCACACACGTATACACACACTCACACACGGACCTTTTTCTGAAAATGCTTTTTACTTTCTCCATACGCACTATGCACATAGTATATAGAGAAAGTATTGCACTCCACCAAAAATTCGATACCGAGATTTCACCGGAAATATATGTTTTAGGGTCCCCAATATCCAAAAAAAGCATTTTCACAAAAAGGTCCGTGTGTGTGTGTGTGTCCGTGTGTCTGTGAACTCCGATAACTCAAAAACGAAAAGTCGGTAAAATACCAAACTTGGTATTTAAGTTTAGTATCTTCCAGGGATGCGACACGAAGATTTTGAGAAAAATCCCCCACCCCCAACTACCCTTTACATGGAACTTTTTTCGAAAATTTTGATTTTCTCAAAAATGGCTCTAACGATTTTGATTAAAATTTCGGATATTAAACATATTTACCTGACAAATGAAATGTATATCTTGTATTTTCTGGGAATAGCCTCTGAAGAGTAGTTTATTCTGGATGAATTTTACTAAATTTTGAATAACTGCTAAACCGTAAGAGATGGACAAAAACTTACTACACAAAAAATGTAGAGCACATTAAAACACACAATTTATGTTATATACATTTTTTTCGTGGAGTTCGTCGTTTTTGTGACATTCCTTATTTTTGGTTTCTGCTATGAAAAACGTGTACTTTTCTCATACTGGAACTTGTCAACTTCTATCCATATAAACAAAGGAACTTCATTGACATAGCAACCAGCTTTTGACTATCACTTTAACCTAAGGTTTTCCCTTATTTAGCTTCTACTTACAAGGAAGCGAGTAATAAGACTATTTCTGTTAATTTTTTCTTATTAGCATAAAATAAATAGAAGTTTAAGCTTTTTAAGAATTATTTGTTGCAGGGATATGGAGAAAGTCATGTGAATGGTTGGTACACATCAGATTTTTTTGGATACAGATGACCGGTGAAATCTCGGTATTGAATTTTTGGGTGGAGTGCAATACCTCCTCTATACACTATGTCCATAGTACATATAGAGAAAGTAAAAAACGAATACTTCCGTTTGAAAAAGGTATAAGTACTTCACAATTGAAACCAATAACAAGGAATATCTCGGAAACGGTTACCTCCATAACAAAAACCTAAAGGACATTAATTGTGTATTTTAACGAGATCTACATTTTTTGTGTAGTAAGTTTCTATATATCTCTTATGGTTTACCAGTTACACAAAATTCAGCAAAATTTATCCACAATAAAGAGGTATTCAGAGGCTATTCCAAGAAAACTCGAGATATACATTTTAATTAGGACGTAAATAGCTTTAATATACGTCATTTTAATAAGTAACATGTTTGATATTTAACGGGCTTTGCGTTTTTGTGCCATGTTGTCTATAGACACACACTTCCACACACAGTGACGTATTTCTAATAGTTTTTTTTTTTTTTTTGACTCTGGGGAAATCAAACATATATTTTCGATGAGTTACAATTCTTTTTCTAAACACTATGCACGTAGTACGTGTGGAGAAAGTGAGAAAGAAAAAAATGAAAAGAAGAAAAATGCTTCATACATAATATAGTTATGCAATAATGAGTGGTGACTTTCGGCAGCGTGGAACAGGGCTTCGGACTTTTGAGTAACCCTATAGATTGGGATCGGCGGCGTCTGAAAACTTAGTAATCAGCCCTGGTTACTGCAAGGCACGATCATGTTGTGCCGAGTTAGCAAACTTAAATCCTGCCTCGTGGCATAATTACACAAGTCGTTAAAAACTAAAACGTAAACAAGAAGGCTAGACGGGGCATTTGGGTTTTGTACTCAGATATGTACCTGCACCACGCATGCGCATTGCAGCCATTCATGTAGTTTATAAGCTAAGCTATGATTTACCAACCTGGACCAATCGTACTGGCCCATTTTTACTTTCTCTACATGTACTTTGTACATAGTGTATAGAAAAGTAATGCATTCCACCCAAAAATTCGATACCGAGATTTCACCGGAAATAGACGTTTTAGGGTCCCATGTGTCCAAAAAAAGTGTCACGATATCTTCATAAACGAAAATTCGGTAAAATACCAAACTTAGAATTTAAGTTTAGTGTCCTTCAGGGATACGACACGAAGATTTTGAGAAAATTCCTCCCACCCTAAACCACCCTTTACATGGAACTTTTTTCCTAAATTTTAATTTTCTCAAAAATGGATCTAACGACTTTGATTAAAATACCGTACATTAAAGATATTTATAAGGCAAACAAAATGTATATCTTAAATTTTCTGGGTATAGCCTCTGAAGATTATTTTGGATGAATTTTATGGAATTTTGTATAACTGACAAACCATAAGAGATGGAGAAAAACACACAATTTATGTTATATACATTTTTACTTCCTCTACACGTACTATGTACATAGTGTATAGAGAAGGTGTTGTATTCCACCAAAAAATTCGATACCGAGATTTCGCCGGAAATACGTTTTGAGACCCCCTGAATAAAGAAGGTTTTTTGGAAAAATGTCCGTATGTATGTGTGTGTGTGTGTCTGGGGGCAACATAGCTCAAAAACAAAAAAACCCGTTAAACACCAAACTTAAATATCAAGTTCAGTATCTTCCAAGGATGTGACACGAAGATTTGCAAGAAAATCTCCCCACCCCAACTACCCTTTGCGTGGAAAAGATATCGAAAATGTTTTTCTCAATAATGATTTTGATTAAAATCTCTTATATTTAAGATATTTACATGACAAACAAAATTTATATCTTGAATTTTCTAGGAATAACGTCTGAAGATTTATTTATATGGATGAATTTCGCTTAATTTTGTATACCTTATAAACTTTAAGAGATACACAAAAATTACTACGTATAAAAATGTAGAGCTCTCTAAAACTAATAATTTACGTGGATTTCACCGTTTTCTGTATATTCCTTGTTATTGGTTTCAATTTTAAAATATTTATAACAACGAGCTTTTTAAACTTAAATATAGTTTTAGCATAGTGCATTCCCTTATTTCCCTTCCACTTACAGGGAAGCAAGTAATAAAGACAATTCGATTATCAAGAAGTAGATAGGAGAATAAACTTTATAGCAATAATCTGTAACAGAGGCTTAGAGAAAGTCATGTGACTGCAACTCGTCAGATTTTTAACTAGAGGAGACTTCAAGCAACATTTATACAGACTGATTTATGTAGAACTGACACATTTCTTTCTTTAATTATTCCGTTTGAAATTTATTCAATGAACCAATTTTAGCACCAAATTAAGCAGATGTTCTAGAGTTTCGATTCCTTGGCACTAGATGTGCAGATGTTTACGTTTTATTCCTAGTTGCATTGTTGACAACTGTTTCGACATTTTGTTCTTGTAAACGTGAAAATTCAGTGCGATATAGAGCTGAGTCAGGGATATTTTCAAGATGGCGCTGCATGTCATACATCAAATGAATCCATAAACCTAATTGCAAGCTTCTTTGACGACCAGATAATTTCCCAGGAACCTGTGGCCACCGAGATCTCCGGATTTGACATCGCCGGACTTCTTTGTATGGGGTTACTTAAAAGACAGGGTTTACGCCACACGTCCCCAGACATTGGACGATCTGAAGCACATCACAAAGCAGATTCAAGCTATTGACAACGAGTGGCCAGTAACGTGGAACGACGTGTTTTTATAGTGCCTTATGCAGGATAGAGGATATGTTCAACGTTTGCTATAGAGGTAAATAATCTCCCAAAATTCCTCTACAATATAGCTATAATAAGTTGTCGCTAGCATAACACGTTTTGAAACAATTAATGAAAGAAATGTGTCAGCTCTATATAAATCACCCTATACAAGGCATGAATCTCAGAATACTTTGAAGAAGCAGAAAAGTTAAAATGCATACACTTTTAGCATTCATTTCGTTTGCCATTGGCCTTAAAAGCGTGGAAACTACGAGGAGCATCTTGGTCTCGATAACACTGCCATTACGTCGCTTCAATGAGTGCATCTTGAACGGTTTCTAAAGGAACAGAATATAAACAAAAGACTATTGGACGGAGGCCAGTTCCAGCAGTTAATAGTGACTCCCAAACGCGTGTTTTTCCGCACGGAAAATTCCACACATTGGGCATATTTCTTCCTGAGACACCCACACGACGAGCTTTATGTGTTAGTCAGTCCTGGAATTAAAGCACTTCGTCTTCTTTTTCTGTTGAAACTTCATGGCTCGTGCAAAAATAGGCCAGCAAAATGCTCTCCTTGTTTCCAGAAAGATACATTCAGTACATCTCTGAAAATAAATCTAAGATCTGGTACAGTATATCCTTGTACTAAGTGAATACCTATTTTATAAAGAAACAACGAGGTACTAGAGAAACAATTACAATAACTAATTTCATATATCAGAATCGTGGCATAATATAAAAAATCTGATGTGTTACACTCACATGACTTTCTCTAGCCGTTCTACAAACTTCTTACATAAGATTATTCTTCTTTCTGCACCTTGTTAATCGAGGTATTCAGCACAATGTTCTTAGTACTTAGTTCCTTATAAGTAAGAAGAAAATAAGGGAATACACTAGGCTAAATCGATAGTCAAATGTTTTAAAAGCTGTCGTTATGCGATTGTCATAACAAATGGCTTCTTTTCTTGGCCAGGAGTAGAACAAAAGAAAAACAGACACTCCCGTCTGAGAAAAGTATAAGTAGTTCACAACTGAAACTAATAACAATGAATACCTCGAAAACGGTAAGCTCCACGAAAAAAAATGTATATGACGTAAATTGTGTATTTTAACAAGGCCTACATTTTTTGTATAGTACGTTTTTGTCTATCTCTTACGGTTTATTAGTTATGTCAAATTAAGCAAAATTCATTCAGAATAAACAGGTCTTTAGAAGCTATTCCCAGAAAATTCAAGATATACATTTTATTTGTCAGCTAAATATCTTTAACATATGATATTTTAATCAAAATCGTTAGAGCCATTTTTAAGAAAATCAAAATTTTCGAAAAAAGTTCCATGTAAAGGGTAGTTTGGGGTGGGAGATTTTTCTCAAAATCTTCGTGTCGCATCTCTGGAAGACACTGAACTTAAATACCAAAGTTTGGTATTTTAGCTACTTTTCGTTTTTGAGTTATCGTCTTCAAGACACACGGACACACGGACACACACACACACACACACACACACACACACACACACACGGACCTTTTTCTGGAAATGCTTTTTTTGGATTATAAGCTTTTTAAAACTCATTTGTTGAAGGGACGAAGAGAAAGTCATGTGAATGGAACAAATCAGATTTTTAAGATATGCTGCTCACACACACACACACACACATACACACACACACACACACACACACACATAGTTGTATAAAATCTGATGTGTTCCATTCACACGACTTTCTTTACTTATGTATAACAAATTATTGTTACTTATTCTTGTATTTGCTTCAAGCTAATCGAGATAAAATTAGCAGAAATAGTCTTATTACTTGCTTCCTTGTAAGTAGAAGCGAAATATGGGAGTATCATAGGTTAAAGTGAAGTCTAAAGCTGGTTACTAGGTGAGTGAAGTTCCTTTGTTTGTATTGACACGAGTTGACAAATTCCTGTATGTAAAAATACAAGTTTCTCAAAGGTGAAACCAAAAACAAGGAATATCTAAAAAATGATCAACTCCTCGAAAAAAATGTATATAACATAAATTGTGTGCTTCAATGTGCTCTACATTTTTAGTGTGGTAAGTTTTTGTCCATTTCTTACGGTTTAGCAGTTATGCAAAAATCCTCCAGAATAAAGTAGTCTTCAGAGGATATTCCCAAAAAATTCAAAATATACGATAGTATTATTCTTTCATATACGATATTTTAATCCAAATCATTGTAGGTATTTTTGAGAAAATCAAAATTTTCGAAAAAAGTTCCTTGTAAAGGGTAGTTGGGGGTGGGGGAATTTTCTTGAAAATCTTCGTGTCGCATCCTTGAAGATACCAAACTTAAATACCAAGTTTGGTATTTAATGTTCTTTTCGTTTTTGAGGTATGCTGTCCACAGACACAGACACACACACGCACACACATGGACCTTTTTCCAAAAATTGTTTTTTTTTGGATTCAGGGGGACCAAAAAAAAATGTATTTCCGGTGAAATCTCGGTATCAAATTTTTGGATGCAATACAATACCTTATCTATATACTATGTACATAGGACGTGTAGAGAAAGTAAAAAAATGTATATAACATAAATTGTGTGTTTTAATGTGCTCTACATTTTTTGTGTAGTAAGTTTTTGTCCATCGCTTACGGTTTAGCAGGTTTGCAAAATTCCGTAAAATTCATCCAGAATAAAGTACTCTTCAGAGGCTATTCCCAAAAAATTCCAGATAAATATTTTATTTGTCAGGTAAATAGCTTTAATATACGATATTTTAATAAAAATTGTTAGAGCTATTTTTTAGAAAATCAAGATTTTAAAAAAAAAGTTCCGTGTAAAGGATAGTTGGGGGTGGGGGGATTTTATCAAAATTTTCGTGTCGCATCCCTGGAAGATACTAATTGACTTTTCGTTTTTGAGTTATCGTGTTCACAGACACACGGACACACACACACACACACACACACACAAATATATATATATATACGGACCTTTTTCCGAAAATGCTTTTTTTTAGATAAATGGCACCCTAAAACATATATTTCCGGTGTAATCGGTATCGAATTTTTTGGTGGAGTGCAATGCCTTCTCTATACACTATGTACATTGTACGTATAGAGAAAGTAAAAATGCTTCTTTTTTTGTATTCACGGGGTCCTGAAACCTGTATTTCCGGTATCGAATTTTTGGTTGCATTACAATACCTTCTCTATACACTATGTACATACTGCGTGTAGAGAAAGTAAACATATGGTGTGTTCCATTCACATGACTTTCTCTAGCTTGGGACTGTAATTTTTTGAGATCCCTAAGTAACAAAAGCAATTGTCTTCTTATCAAGTACTTCTAGACATTCTACAATACCTTAAATAACTTGATTTCATTTTTACTTTCTCTATACGTACTATGTATATAATGTATAGAGAAGGTATTGCATTCCACCAAAAAATTCGATACCGAGATTTCACCGGAAATATATGTTTTAGGGTCCCCTGTATCCAAAAAAAGTATTTTCAGTAAAAGGTCCGGGTGGGTGTGTGTCCGTGTGTCAGTGTGTCCGTGTGTCTTGAACACGATAACTCAAAAACGAAAAGTCGGTAAAATACCAAACTTGATATTTAAGTTTAGTATGTTCCAGGGATGCAACACGAATATTTTGAGAAAAGTCCCCCCACCCCAAACTATCCTTTATACAGAACTTTTTTCGAAAATGTTGATTTTCTAAAAAATGGCTATATCGATTTTTATTAAAATATCGTATATCAAAGGTATTTATCTGACAAATAAAATGCATATTTTGAATTTTCTGGGAATAGCCTCTGAAGACTACTTTAATGTGGGTCAATTTTACGGAATTTTGCACAACTGCTAAACCGTAAGAGATGGACAAAAACTTATCACACAACAAATGTTGAACACTTTAAAATACACAATTTATGTTATATACATTTTTTTCGTGGAGGTGTTTCTTTTAGAAATATTCCTTGTTTTTGGTTTTAGCTATAAAAAACTTATAGTTTTGTCATACAGGATTTTGTGAAGTCGTGTCCATACAAAGGAACTTCAGTCACATAGCAACCAGCTTTTGGCTATCACTTTAACCTATGGTAGTCCCTTTTTTCGCTTCTACTTACAAGGAAGCAAGTAATGTCTATTTTTGCTAAATTTTTCTCGTTTAGCAGGAAGTAAATAGAATCATAAGATTTTTAAAAATAATTTATTGCAGAGATATAGAGAAAGTCATGTGAATGTAACACATCAGATTTTTTAATAAGCAATATGCAGTATTATTTCTCATTTATCTGTTAACTCGTAATGTTAGCTATGCTAAGGGAAAGCAGACAATTACGCAGTAGAATATCACTAAAGCCAACCCCTATTGTATATGAAAACCTTGAGAGCTTTCAGAATTTCTTTATGTTGCTTGCGTGCATCAGAGATATAAGACTGCGCTTTGGAGAAGTCCCAAATATTCTGAAAAGAGCTTATAGTTCTTTGTATTACCTTGTCACATGATATCAGCACAATAGACTCACGTGAACTGATGATGTAAGGTGTAACTTTTACCGCCAAGTGTCAGCCAATAAGCTTTAAGAAAGACTTTTTCTTCAGATATGTATTTAAGCTATCACAAACTGAGAATTGACACAGTGAGCTTTGTTCTTCAGAGGCAAAATCCACGCCACTTAACATAATGAAATTGCATTAAGAACTTTAAGTGCGTGATATGTATTTCTTGTAAGAGAGTGTGAAATATAAGGGTGTGAAACAGTGTACTCTTTAGCATTTTAACATGTCTTATCCAGGTTTCTCAAAATTTCCATATACTAATATTTAGCTGTATACATTAACTGTTGTGTCGAGGTGATTTCGCTATGAGTACTTCGTGTTCAACATTACCAAATAATTAGCAGAGCTATCAAGGATCCTCTTCTCCTTGATTTATTACTTACCAAGTAGTATTTACCTGTATACTTTTCGGGTCATCTCTCCTAGATTAATTGCTCTACCGAATCCACTACACAACGCCGAGGCAGAGAAACATCATCTACAACCAGCTAGGTGCCTACATAAGGGGGACAAGGTAGTCTGAACATATGGAAAGTACACCTTAAGTGAGTTAAATAACTACTGCTCCTAAAGTATTCAATAGTTTTTCCAGAAATTTGCATGAATTATTCTATAAATCATGCCATTTATTTCAAGTCGTTATTTGCATTAATAGAGTATGTAGTTAGTCTATAAAGAGTATTTCATTCAACTTAGTCTTAAAACATGTGAATTCATGTATCTTTTTCTCTGATACTATTTGCAATACATAATCACACTTTTGCATGCTTGTTCTTAGTATAATCAGCTATCTTCTGAATCTCAATTTTTACCTATGATACAACTTCAGTAAAAATTAAAAAAAGAAATATATTTAAAAATTCAAAAAAGTAAAATTGTGGAAAATTTACAGCGTTGTTGCTTTCTTAATATGATCAATATATTCTATGAAATAACTATTGTGGTTCAGAAAGTTCAATTATGAATTGTATATATGTGCTGAAAATTTTAGCTTTCCAGCTCCCATAGTTTCTGAGAAAAAGTATCCAAAAATACCGTTTTGAGAAAAGTGAATTTAAAGATACAAATGTTCTAAAAAGGACAGACTAGCGTTTAAATAATATACAACAAAAATATTATTTTTTTTACCATTTCGGAGTACCTTGTGCCCTTAAAACAGATCCTGCATCAAGTATGGTGGACTCATCTAATCATCGTCTGTTGTCACTTTGCAGAGGTGACCAATACAACAAAACTTAGTGAAGCCGAGGGTGCCAGAACTAAGAAACAATAGACACATGTTGCACCTGATATGTATATAGAGAGAAACATGACAACAAATCAAATTAAACATTAGCAGAAGTTGTCTTATTACTTGTTTCCTCGTAAGTAGAAGGGAATACACTAGGCTAAATCGACAGTCAAATCTTCTAAAGGTGGTCCTATGTGAAACAACTGAAGTTCGGCTCGCTTTGCATAACCTGCAGTAAAACAAGAGAGATGAAAGCAAACGTGACTTTCCGTGTAAGAAACCCTTAAATAGTTTAAAATTGAAACCAATAAAAAGGAATATCTCCAAAATGGTTAGCACTACATAAAAATGCATATGACATAAATTATCTGTTTTAACAAGATCTACAATTTTTGTGTGGTAAGTTTTTGGCTATCTCTTATGGTTTAACCGCTATGCAAAATTCTGCAAAACTCATCCAGAATTCAAAGGCTATTCCCTGAAAATTCAAAATATACATTTTATTCGTGATGTAAATATCTTTCATATACAGTATTTTAATAAAATACCTTACAGCCATTTTTAAGAAAAACAACCTGTCAAAGCTTTTTCCCATGTAAAGAATAGTTTGTGGAGGGATTTTTTTTTGAAAATCCTCTTATTGCATCCTTGAAAGATGAACATACATGGGTCATTCAATACTTTAGTGGCAGCATTTGGACTAACAACAATAAAACATATTTGGAGCAGTCACATTATTGCAGTGCTTAGAAGTAATCTCCTCCAACATGAAGAACTCGCCTCCATACATCATTCAATAATTACATTTGAATTAACAACAATAAAACATTTTTGGAGCAGTCACATTATTGCAGTGCTTAGAAGTAATCTCCTCCAAGATGAAGAACTCGTCTCCATACATCAGGGAGACAGTGGATGCCATCCACATCATCTTATCCTAATATTCGAACAGACCGCTCTATTGCTGCTATAATTGCCTGCCGGGTTCTAAAGCGAATACCTCTAAGTAGTGATTTCATTTTCTTAAATAGATGGAAGCCACATGGACTCATATCTGGGGAATATGGAGGATTTTCCAGAATGTTCCAGTTTCATTTGCGAAGTAAATTCAATAGGGGCAGCCGTGTGAGAGCAAGCACCATCATATAACACAGTAGGATGAGAATTCAGAAGATTTGGCCGTTTACGAAACACATCTGGTTGCAAATGGTGTTCCAGAAAGTAACTGTAACATGCACTATTCTCACGAGTCCCTTGAGGAGCTGAATGAGTGAAAAGAACACCGGCAGAATCTTAAGCAACAATGAACACGACTAAGTGATTACGGTCTGCCAACTCCACGTTTTTGATTAACATCTTCCCTTCCTCTACGAAATGCATTCGTCCACCTTGCCACGGTACGAAATGGGAAAGTCTCTCTACCACAAGCTTCCAATAATTCTGTATGGCATTGTTGAGCATTGATACCTCTTACAATCTGGATTTTAATGAAGCATCTTTGTTCGTGTTTACTATATACCCCTGCCGCTGAATCCTTGCACTTGACAGTTAAGTTGGTACACCCACAGAAAACAGATGAAAAGCTTTACCCGTTTGATTTCCTCAACCAATCACAAAACAGCATTCCGGCCGGTCAGTCAGACAGCGGAAACCATCTAGACGTCACACCGTTGCAATATCTGTCTATTTCCAACCACGTGCTCAGTTTGTGAACTCCTAACACATGCGCTGACCTGTTCTATACAAGCTGCGTATTATTCGTTGTTATTTATATTTATTGTAATTGTTGATAATGCTGTTGGTGCTTGTACGTGTGGGAACATTATATAGAGGTGGATAGATTTTTGCAGAAGGTGTGACGAGGGTGGACGCTGCTTCATGGAAGAAGAAAGTGAATCATGTCCACAAAATTGTACGGAAGGCACAGGAATTTTTTTGGTAGTGTTTAACGCCCGCTTTAACTACTTATGGCACCGCAGGCGGTGACCTGATGATACATGACTGAAGATGGAGCACCGGTGGAATGCGATGGTGAGGAAAACCGGAGGACCCGGAGAAAACTCGCCCCAGCGCCGCTTTGTCCACCACAAAGCTCACATACGGTCGCTTGGGATCGAACCGGGCGGTCTAAGTGAAAAGCAAGTAGTCTAACCACTCGGCCACGGCGCGGCCACACAGGAATTAGACGGAATCATCAGTGGATGTGAGCCACTAATGATATGTCTTGGTGACGACGACGACGATGATAATGACAATGACGGTGATGCTTACGAGGATGATGGCGACGGAGACTTGAATGAAATTGAGCCAATAAAATTGTAAACCGGTGAAAATCACTTTGTTATACCTATCTCTCATTGTAACAAGATATTTTGCATTTTTGTTTAATATTGTTGTAAATACGTATGCATGTTACATGCCTTATATTATCATTGTTATTTTCAATTAATCAATAAAAACGAATTAGTTTCATTATTTATCGGCATTCATTTACCACGTACACTGTTTATATTCGTCTTTACACACGATAGAGACATCTGTGATCAGCTGTTGTTGTTTACTCGTTACACTGGCAACGCCGCAAAGGAAGCATTGCCAACCTTACGCGAAACCACTCGAACTGTCAAGTGCAAGGATTCAGCGGCGGAGGTCTACAATTTAACTTACTAAAAATGTTTTATAAATAAAATTATTGTATTCAATCTCACAGCTAACAAACATCTCTTGTTTCATTGTTAACAGCTTACATTGTTTACCGCTGATGACGCCAAATGGAGACAGCGTTGCACTATTTATTATTGACCCATGTAGATACTATGTTTGTGTTTATCAGACTTATCGGTTTTAGGTTGCACTTCTTGCTATTTTGATTTTTTGGACATCCTGAAGTCTACATTTTAATTCTTCCAGGATTTGGGATACTTTCCCATGTAATTTCTCATGAAAGAGGGAAAAAAGAAGCATTTGGAAATTATGGAATAGAGGATGATTTAAAAATAAAAATATAATTCTTAGATTTAATATAATTCTTAATAATATTTATATAATATCAGCCATTCCTTATCTAGGTATTGACTTAGGTCAATGAGTATGAGGAGGTTTCGCTGTTGATAATGCAACCTTGCTGACACAGTAATGCGCATTTAATGCGTTCACTTATTCTCCAATGCCATGGCTATGCAGTGCTCTAGATGATGTGACGGTCATTAAATCTGAGAGAAGCTAATTGAGGGATATTGAAACAAAATTACTGTCCTTGAAACACTAGAACATCGCTGTCGCTTTAGTGGTGGCAGAGGAGGGATGAGTAGCATGTGGACATTAACTGCTTTCTATTGCCTGGGATGATTAATAGTCATCTGTGCAACTTGTTCATAAAATCGAGTAATAATTTGGCATCGGATTTTTATGGAATAAATAGGTAGGACGTAGCGAAGTTGGCAGTGCGGTTATAGTACCTATGACCCACGAGGGGGCACCCTGGAAGAAAGGGTTAAGGCGAGAGGAGACACTGGGTGGCCGGAGCCAGTGGCGACGGCAAAGCAATGATAGGGTCCTTTGCAGTGACCGGTAAGTGGAAAGTGGTAAATTAAGGGCAGGAAAAGTAAAGAAAGGTCAAGAAAAATTTTAAGAAAGATCTAACAGATGTGTAATTAGGCAATACAAGATGAAAAGTGAATAGTAGGCCAATCAGAAACAGACAAAAAAATCTGGTCCCATTCATATGACTTTCTCAACATCTCTCTAACAAATTATTATTAAAAAGCTTATTCTTATATCTACATCATGCTAATTGTCATAAACATTAAATTGTCTTATTACTTGATTCATTGTAAGTAGAAGGGAAATGAGTACACTAGGCCAAAGCTATAGTCACATAAAACATATATGAGATAGATTGTGTGTTTCAACAAACCCAACACTTTTTGTGTAGTTAGTTTTTCGGTTATTCAGTTACACAAAATTCAGCAAACTTCATCCGGAAAAAAGAGGTCTTCAGAGGCTATTCTCAGAATTCATCTTGCGAGCTGGAAAAACCCCTTGGGTTAAAGCTAACGGTCGCCGGAGATCGAAGCCGGGACGTCCCGAATGTGAGTCACACTTTACCTCGCCTGGTTATATGTACCAAAATCTGCCAGTGACAATCATTATGACCGGTGATGTGTACATGTTGTAGAACTATAAATAATTTTAACAATTTTTGTAAAAATACAAATAAATAAAGATATTATATTGCACTTTTTGGGCACTACATTTATTTTCTTTATTTTTTACGGAGAGGGGGATTTGATTTCTAAAGTATTACTTGCTCTATAAGAAATAAATATAAGGGGAGGGCATTGTATCCCATCCAAAAAATCTGATGTGTTCCATTGACATGACTTTCTCTACTTCTGTGTAACAAATTATTGTTAATAAGCTTGTTCTTCTATTTACTTCATGTTAATCGAGAAGAAATTAGCAGAAATAGTCTTATTACTTGCTTCCTTGTAAGTAGAAGCGAAATAAGGGAGTACCATAGGTTAAAGTGATAGTCAAAAGCTGGTTGCTATGTAACTGAAGTTCCTTTGTTTGTATGGACACAAGTTGACAAATTCCTTTATGAGAAAAGTATACGTTTTTTAAACCTGAAACCAAAAACAAGGAATATCTAAAAAACGATCAACTCCTTGAAAAAAAATTATATAGCATAAATTGTGTGTTTTAATGTGCTCTACATGTTTTGTCAGGTAAGTTCTTGTCTATTTCTTATGGTTTAGCAGTTATGCAAAATTTCGTAAAATTCATCCAAAATAGTCTTTAGAGGCTATTCCCAGAAAATTTAAGATATACATATTATTTGTCAGGTAAATATTTTTAATAATTGATATTTTAATCAAAATCGTTAGAGCCATTTTTGAGGAAATCAAAATTTTCGAAAAAAGTTCCATATAAAGGGTAGTTGGGGGTGGGGGGATTTTCTTGAAAATCTTCGTGTCGCAACCTTGAAAGACACTAAACTTAAATACCAAGTTTGGTATTTAACGGCCTTTTCGTTTTTCAGCTATGCTGTCCACAGACACACAGACACACACAGATACGCACACGCGGACCTTTTTCCAAAAATGCTTTTTTTTGGGATTCAGGGGGACCCAAAACATTTCCGGTGAAATCTCGGTATCGAATTTTTGGGTGCATTACAATACCTTCTCTATACACTATGTACATAGTACGTGTAGAGAAAGTAAAAATATTGTGTTACACTCACATGACTTTCTCTAGCTGCTATACAAACTTTTTACAAAAGATTATTTTTCTTTCTACACAATACTAATCTAGATAAACATTAGCAGAATGTTCTTATTGCTTAGTTCCTTATAAGTAGAAGGGAACTAAAGGAATGCGCTATGCCACACTTATAATCAAGTGTTTTAAAAGCTTTCGTTAAGCAATTGTCATTGCAAATCTCTTTTGTGCTAGGCCAGGAGTAGAACAAAAGAAAAACGGACACTTCCTGTCTCAGAAAAGTTTAAGTACTTTACAACTGAAACCAACAACAAGGAATATCTCGGAAACAATCACCTCCACAACAAAAACGTAAAGGACTTAAATTGTGTGTTTTGGCGAGATCTACATTTTTGTCTATCTGTTACGGTTTAGCAAAATTCATCCAGAATAAAGAGATCTCCAGAGGCTATTCCCATTTTTATGGCATTTTTTTTTATTGATGGGCGCTCTGTAACTCAGTGGCTCTTAGCGTCCCATTCTATATTGGGTGTGAAAGACTGCTTAATTATGCCTAGAGGCTTCTCTATCAGGCTTGAGGTTCTTTTAAGTGCCGTAAATCTACGACACGGGACCCATGGATTAATTCCCTTCCAAAGGAAGCCATGCTAACGATATTTAGGCTATTCCCAGAAAATTCAAGATATACATTTTATTTGGAATGTAAATTTATTTAATATACGGGTATTTAATCGAAATCATTAGCCATTTTTGAGAAAATCTAAATTTTCCATGTGAAGGGTAGTTTGTGGTGGGGGGATTTTTTGTGTCGCATCCTTGTAAGATACAAAACCTAAATACAAAGTTTGGTATTTAACGGTCTTTTCGTTTTTGAGCTACACTCTCCACAGACACTCACATGGACCTTTTTCTAAAAGTATTTTTTTACTCAAGGATCCCAAAACATATTTCCAGTGAAATCTCGACATCCACAATAACTTCTCTATCCACTATGTACATTACAGGCTAGAAAAGGAAATTAGATACCGAGATTTAGCCAAAAATATATGATTTAGGTACCCTGAGTAAAAAAAAAATCAGTTTTAGAAAAAGGTCCGTGTGTGTATCTGTGTGTGCCTGTCTGTCTGTGAACAGCATAGTTCAAAAGCGAAACACCGTTGGTATTTAAGTTTAGTATGTTCCAAGAGTGCTGCTGTAACAGCCCTTCGTTCATCCTTGCAGCTGGCGGCCTCGCTTAAGGAGGTTCTTGCTGATGACCACAGAGCGGTAGAGAAGGTTTTAGCGTTTTTATCTCGGGTGACATATCCAATAAGGGGTTAAGTTTTACTACTGTGTCAAGAAAGTTCTTGGAATTTACCAATAAAACACAAAAAATGAATTATTCATCCAATTTTATTTTATTGCCTTCAAAGTAGACCCCTTCTGAAATTATACATTTATGCCAACGAATAATCCAATCATCAAAACATTTTTGTAGGCACTTTTAAGAATCGATGTCAATTGTCGCCGGGAATTTTCCTTTATGTCTTCTATCGACTGAAAACGGGTGCCTCGAAGTGGTAACTTGAGTTTTGGAAAGAGAAAGAAATCAGCAGGAGCCAGATCAGGTGAATACGGTGGTTTTTGATGACATTTGTTGAGTTTTTGGCCAGAAATTCGTTCACAATAATAACCTTGTGAGTTGGTGCGTTATCAAGGTGCAGAATCCATGAGTTGCCGTTCCACAAATCTGGCCTTTTTCGCCGTATTTGTTCTCTCAAACGCCGCATAACGCTCAGACAATAGTCTTTATTTACCATCTGACCTTGAGTGCACGACACCGCGATAATCGATAAAAAACTGTCAACATGACCTTCAGTTTTGATCGAGTTTGACGTGCCCTTTTAGGTTTCCATTCAGTTGGAAGGCGCCATTCGGACACTTGTTGACTGGTTTGAGTGTTAAACTCGTAAACCCACGTCTCATCACAAGTTACAATGCGCTTCATGAATGTGGGGTCGGAACTGGCTCGTTCTAGCATGTTTTCAGCAATCCTTACGCGATTGAGTTTTTGTAGAAAATTCAAGTCTTTCGGAACTAAACGAGCTGCAACGCGTGTCATGCCCAAACAATCGTTTAAAATGGTACGATTCGATTCGTGAGACACAGAAAGTTTAGCGCCAATCTCTCTCAGACCTAAATGACGATGTTCAGACACCATTTTCTTCATTTTAGCGATGTTCAGTTCAGTTGAAACTGTTGATGGCCGACCAGAGCGAGGAAATCTCGACCACTTTTGAATGCAGTGTACCACTCATATGCACGTGTTTTTGAAAAAGTCGATTCACCGTAAGTCCTGTGTAACATTTTCAGCGATTCGGCACACGAAATACCATTTGCAATGCAAACGATCAAACTCCACGTGGGTATAGAGGAAAGTTGTACCAACTTAGCGACAACAATAATTTGAATCCCCTTTTTAACAGGATTTTTAAATGAACAATGCCCGGTACTTTCTTGACAGAATGTATTTCTTTTATCCAGACAGTGACAGTTCTTGCATTTTATATTATTTCTCACTAGTTACTTTTAACCAATGGGATGGTTTCAGTCACCTGTTTTTGTCCTATTTGGCCCCTTTAACAAAATCCGTTTTGCAATCAGCTGTGGTCATGAGTAGTTTTATCTGGATGTTATATCTAACCCTCCTTTTTAGTTTGCTTTGGTTTTTACATTATCTTTTACCTCTGGTGTTTTAATTGGAGCTTGTTTTTATAAGGGCGCTAATGGCCATAGTAGTCGAGCGCCCCTAAACATCAACCAATATCATCATCATTATTCCAAGAGTGCAACACGAAGATGTTTCAAAAAATCATCCCAACCTTAAGTTACCTTAACACGCAACATTTTTCGAAAATATTGAATTTCTCAAAAATGGCTATAACGATTTTGATTAACATGTCATATGTTTAAGATATTTCATGATAAACAAGACGTGTATCTTGAATTTTCTGGGAATGGCCTCTGAAGACGTCTCCATTCTGTATAACTTTTGTTTAACTCGTAAAACGTAAGAGATAGACAAAAGTTACTGCAAAAAATGTAGATATGTTTAAAACACAGAAGTCGTCATGTATATTTTTTGTAGAGTTAAGCATTTCCGAGACACTCCTCGTTAATGGCTTCAATTTTAAACTATACACACTTTTCTCAAATGGGAAGTCAACTGTCGTTTCATATCTTTTGTTTCACTCCCACAAAGTGAACCGAATTTTAATTGTTTCACATAGCGATATTGTTTAAAAGATTGTCTATCACTTTAGCCTAGTGTATTTCCTAATTTCCCTTCTACTTACAAGGAAGCAAGTAATACGACTATTTCTACTAATGTTTGGCTCGATTAGTATGACATAGATATAAGAATAATATTTTGTAAGGAAAGATTGTTTGTGTAACAGAGAAACTTATGGAATGGAACACATCAGATGTTTCAAAAATGGCTCTAGCTGTTTGGATTCTAGTAAGTTCAAGTATAAGCTACAGAATTGTTATGTCATTCAATGTTGTTTCGAAGCAGTCAGCAGCCCTGCGATCGTAATCGCCGAACGTGTGTGAACGGCTTGCCTCGTAATAGTTGTTGGCGGTCATTGTTACACCTGTGCAAGTATATACGTGTGGTGTCGGCAAGTTCTTTGACGTCGAAGCCGCGCATCGTTACAACTAAGGTGATTTTGAAAGTTTCCTACATCGTGACCAACAGATATAAAATGGGGAATGAAGCCTGCTCATAGTTCAGTTTCAAGTTAAAATGCAAAGCGACAGCAAATTCGTAGCGAGCAGTAGTGGCCGCCGCAGCGAATGTCGGAAGGAAACTGCAGAATTGTTGCGAAAGCATTGAAGAAAGACACATATTTACAAAAGTATTTATTTTCGCTGCATAATACATAGTACATAGGCAGCGAAGGTATCGCACTCCACCCAAAAATTCGATTACGAGATATCAACAGAAATACACGTTTTAGGTTCCATTGTATCAATAAAAGCATTTTCATTAAAATGTATGTATGTGTCCGTGTGTATATGTGTCTGTGAACACGATAACTAAAAATGAAAAGTGGGTAAAAATTCAACTTGGTATTTAAGTTTAGTATCCTGCAAGGTTGCGAACTGAAGATTTCGAGAAAAGTTCCCCCACCCTACACTACTCTTTACATGGAAAAAGTTCCAAACATTTTTATTTTCTTAAAAATGTCTCACAATTTTGATTAAAATACTGAATATTAAAGATATTTACATGCCAAACTAAATGCATATTTTGAATTTTCTGAGAATAGCCTCAGAAGAGCTCTTTATTGTGGATGAATTTTGCTCAATTTTGCATAACTATTACATCGTAGCATACTTAAAACTTACTACATAAAACTGTATACCTTGTTAAAAGACAACGTACGTAATACACATTTCCGAGATATTTATTGTTATCGGTTTCAATTTTAAAACTTTTAAAACTTTTCTCCTACGGGATTTTGCCAACTCTTTGTTATGCAAACAAATACATTTCAATCACATGGCAAGCAGCTTTCAAAAGATTTGACTATCGTTTCAGCCTAATGTACTCCCTTATTTCTCTTCTACTTAAAAAAAAAAGTATGTAATAAGACCGTTTCTGCTAATGTTTACCTCCATTAGTATGAAGTAGATAGAAGTGTAAGCTTATCAACAATAATTTGTTACAGAAATGTAGAGAAAGTCACATGAATGGACACATCAACATTTTATTTGTAATTAGGAGAAGATATAAAGGCTTGTTTGTGGAGAAATAAAACAGATTTTGTTAGAATGGTGTCAGGAGTGGGATGGTACGTCAGTGACGAACGCTCCTAAATTCAGAAAAAGTTGGAGCGAGTATGGATACCGCAAGAATAAGACATCTCGGGCTTAATTTAGCAGCCACGCCATGGTTGACAGGGATCTGTAACGCTGTCTCTCCGTTTACCCGGAAGACATATAGCCAGGGGGACTATACCAGGAAGAAAAACATTCTCTGGACTTGACGGGCTGCGGCATGTTTCTAATTTCTTCCTCCTAAAGGCAACGACTCAACAACGGTTTTTTTGTATCATAAGACGGGGAAAACTTCCGGCTTAATTGATTTCAGTGTTTGTGTTTTCACCACCTTTGAGAAAAAAGAATGCCAGTTTTTTTTTTAGACATCTGGATCTAAAACTAGAACTTATATCACAACACATAGTAATTAAAACTTGTACTTCATACCATTTTTAAGACACTAAATTGCTACAAACTTTGGTTTTGACTGCCTCGAGTAGTTACGAGCTGGCTTCTTACCCGGAAGCCAAAGGTTCGACTCCCGGTTGGAGCGGGGAATTTATTTAACCATGATTATTCCCTATCCCCCATAGAGTCTGGAAGTATGCATGTGCGTGCATCTAATAAAATAAAATGATTAATCTAATGCCAATAAACTTCAGTTAATGTAGAAGACAAAAAAAAAAAAAAAAACATGTTTTCAAGTCCAACCAAATGGCAAATACACGTTTTTTTACTTTCTCTATACGTGCTACGTACATAGTGTATATAGAAGGTATTGCACTCCATCAAAAAATTCGATACCGAGATTTCACCGGAAATATATGTTTTAGGGTCCCCTATATCCAAAAAAACTATTTTCAGAAAAAGGTCCGTGTGTGTGTCCGTGTGACTGAACACGATATCTCAAAAACGAAAGTCGGTAAAATACCAAACTTGGTATTTAAGTTTAGTATCTTCCAGGGATGCGACACGAAGAGTTTGAGAAAAATCCCCCCACCCCCAACTACCCTTTATATGGAGCTTTTTTCGAAAATTTTGATTTTCTAAAAAATGGCTCTAACGATTTTGATTAAAATATCGTATATTAAAGATATTTACCTGACAAATAAAATGTATATTTTGAATTTTCTGGGAATAGCCTCTGAAGACTACTTTATTCTGGGTCAATTTTACGGAATTTGCATAACTGCTAAACCGTAAGAGATGGACAAAAACTTACCACACAACAAATGTAAAACACTCAATTTATGCGTTACTTTTTACGTGGAGTTGATTGTTTTTGAGATGTTCCTTGTTTTTGGTTTCAGCTATAAATACTTATACTTTTCTCATACAGGACTTTGTGAACTCGTGTCCATACAAACAAAGGAACTTCAGTCGCAGAGCAACCAGCTTTTGACTGTCACTTTAACCTATGGTACTCCCTTATTTCGCTTCTACTAACAAGGAAGCAAGTAATAAGACTATGTCTGCTAATTTTTGCTCCATTAGATGAAGTAAATAGAATAATTTGTTACAGTAATATGGAGAAAGTCATGTGAATGGAACACATCAGATTTTTAATTTATTTAAGGTCACTTTATAACAACAAAGGTCATCAGCGACCACAATATTCTTACATATCAATGTATACACAATTTAATACAAATATATTACGACTGTGGTCATAAACTTAACTATTTGAACTTTGGTAGCAGTAAAATATAGTACATGTAAATTGGTAAACGTTATAATAGTATCAAACTCTGGTTTTAACAATTAAATCACATTATATAAAAGACAACATTCATTTCCATTAACTTGATAGCCTTTCTGCATCCTTCGGTGGTGTTAAAGATGGAATATAGATCACTCTTGAGGTTTAAGTTCAGTAAATCAGGGCACTCGAGGATAAGGTGACATGTTGATACGACTTCTCGGGCTGAACATTGTATTTGCATATGTTTAATCAATTTGTTGGTCTGATTAGCTTTTACATTTCATTATTGCGTTTTTACTTTCTCTACACGTGCTATGTATATCGTAGGTAGACAAAGTGTTGTATTCATCTTAAAACACCACTGTCGGGATTTCACTCATCTGCTGAGTCAAAAAAAAAAAATGGGAAAACAAAGTATTTGTAGAAAAAGGTCCATGTGTGTGTGTGTGTGTGCGCGTGCTTTGTGGTGCGGCCAAAAAAACTCAAAATCGAAAAGCCTGGAATACCAAATTTGGTATTTAAGTTCGAGATTTTTTTTCAACACGAAGATTTTCAGTAAAATCTCCCCGCCTCAAACTACATGTAAATTTTGTTTCTCCAAAAATGACTTATCATTTTGATTAAAATACCATATATTAAACATGTTTACCTGACAAATAAAATGTATATCTTCAATTTTCTGGCAATAGCCTCAGAAGTCCTCATTCTGCAAGACCTTTGCATAACTAGTGAATCGTATGATTCACAAAAAATATAGATTTCGTTAAAACACAATTTGTGTCATACATTTTTTCTCATCTCTCTTTTGTTTTACTCCTGACCGTGCAAAGAGAACCGAATTTCAATTGTTCACTTAACGTCCAGCTTTTAGAACATTTTACTATCGCTTTTGCCTAGTATATTTCCTTTTCTTCCTTCTACTTAGAAGGAAGATAAAAATAAGAGTTTATCTCGATTAGGATGATGTAGATAAAGTAAGCTTTTGCAAGAGTAGTTAGTTTGTACAACAGATAGAGAAAGTCATGTGAATGGAACACATCAGATTTCTTTCTCTACACGCAGTATGTATGTACTTAGTGTATAGAGAAGGTATTATAATGCACCCAAAAGTTTGGTACTGACATTTCACCGGAAATATATGTTTTGAGGTCCCCTGAGTCCGGATTTATTTTTTTTTTAGGAAAATGTACTTGTATGTCCGTGGGCAGTATAGCTCAAAAAGGAAAAACTTGGTATTTAAGCAGTATCTTCCAAAGATGTAACACTAAGATTTTCAAGAAAATCCTCAAGCCCCCAACTACTCGTTATATGGAAAAAAGTTGGAAACTTTTGTTTTTCTCAAAAATCGCTACAACGATTTTATTAAAATATAGTTATCTATTAACGCCCTCCGTGGTGTAATGGTTACCATGCTGACTTCATATACCCAAGGTCGCGTGTTCAAACCCGGCGGATGATGATGGATTTTTTCGGGTGTAAAATCCTTAGCATGGCTTCCTTCGGAAGGGAAGTAAAGCCGTTGGTCCCGTGTCGTAGATTTACGGCACGTAAAAGAACCTCAAGCCTGATAGAGAGGCCTCTGAGCAAACCTAAGCGGTCTTTCACGCCCAGTATAGAATGGGACGCTGAGAACCACAGCAGTTAAAGAGCATCCATAAATAACACGCCATTTACATTTTCGTTATCTATTAAAGGTATTTACATGACAAATAAAATATTATTTTGAATTTTTTGAGAATAGCCTCTGAGACATCTTTGTTCTGGATGAATTGTGCGGAATTTTGCATAACCAGTAAACCGTAAGAGATAGAGAAAAACTTACTTTACAAAAAATGTAGAGCTCGTTAAAACACAGAATTTATGCTATATGCATTTTATTTGTGGGATCACTTTTTTTAATAGATATTCCTTGATATTGTTTTCAGTTTTAAAATACTTATACTTTTCTCATTCGGGAATTTGTAAACTGCTAACCATACAAACAAAGGAACTTCAACTATGTAGTAACCAACTTTTAAAAGATTTGACTGTCGCTTTCGCCTATTTCCTTTCTATAGGTACTTTCAAGGAAGCAAGTAATAAGACCATTTCTGCTAATTTATTTCTCAATTAGCATGAAGTAAATATAAAATTAAGCTTTTTATCAATATATTGTTGCAGAGATATATAGAAAGTCATGTGAATGGGACACATCAGATTTATTTTTTATTGTTCCTTTTATCTGCATGGTTAAATAAGTGACATTTCAATTTGGAACGTATTATATATCGGCAATGGTGTTAACTCGTATAGTGTTTGTTGTTGCGTTTCTATTTTCTTTAATTACTTACTCTACACGTACTATGTACATAGTGTATAGAGAAGGTATTGTATTGCACCCAAAAATTCGATACCAAGATTTCGCCGGAAATACATGTTTTGGGTCCCCTGAATAAAAAAAAAACATTTTTGGAAAAAGGTCCGTTGTGTGCGTGTGTGTGACTGTGTGTAGCACAGCTCAAAAACGAAAAGACCGTTAAATACCAAACTTGGTATTTAAGTTTGGTATCTTTCAAGGATGCGACGCGAAGGTTTTCAAGAAAATCCTCCCACCCCAACTACCCTTTATATGGAACTTTTTTCGAAAATTTTTGTTTTCTCAAAAATGGCTAACGATTTTGATTAAAATATCGTATATTAAAATATTTACCTGATAAATAATATGTAGATCTTGAATTTTCTGGGAATAGCCTCTGAAGACTACTTTATTCTGGATGAATTTTGCATAACTGCTAAACCGTAAGAAATGGACAAAAACTTACCACACAGAAAATGTAGAGCACATTAAAACACACAATTTATGCTATATAAATGTTTTTCGAGAAGTTAATCGTTTTTGTGATATTCCTTGTTTTTTAACTTCAGCTTTTTAAAACTTGTACTTTGCTCATACAGGATATTGTCAACTCGTGTCCATACAAACAAAGGAACTTCAATCACCTAGCAACCAGCTTTGACTTCTCTTTAACCTAGATACTCCAATATTTCGCTTCTACTTACAACGAAGCAAGAAATGAGACTATTTCTGCTAATTTTTCCTCGATTAGCATGAAATAAGTAGAAGAATAAGCTTATTAACAATAATTTGTAGAGAAAGTCATGTGAATAGAACACATCAGATTTTTTATTAATTAAACCACTCACACATTCACACTCTAATTCATATTTACAGACTCTGGAAAGGATTAAGAATAATCTGGGCTAGGGAAAGCTCCCTTCCTGTCCCCAGACAGGAATCGTACAGGGTAGCACCAGAGCCTTACCGACTGAGCTACGGGACCAGTTTTATTACCGACCTAAATTGCCACGCTCCAGTATTAGCCACTTTTCCCCCACAGATATAGAGAGAATAGATAGGAAATACATTATGGTTAATGAAGCACATTTCTATCAAGCCACCATATTTTGATTGTACGCTTCTGAGATGAGTACGGCTTTTGTGGGTTAAATGTGCACTCAAAAGTAAGGTTTTGTGGTGTTAAATGTCAATTAAACAGTATATTAGATTTTAAACCAGTATAATGGTGTGGTGTTTAATTAGAGTTTCTCGAATAGTTGAAGCAAAAACAAGGAAAGTGAAATGTGTATCAATACATAGATTAGGATACTTATTTAAGTTATCTTTGTGATGTTAAATGCTCAACTAAGCATAAATTTAGAATGTAAGTTTTAAAGCAGTATAATGGTCAATATTTGTGTGGTGTTTAGTTGTAGTTTTTTGAATAGCAGAAGTATAAACAAGGAAAGGTAAATGTGTTTCAATACATACGTTATGACAACATGATTTTTCGGTGGTATACTTAGTGAAATATGTTAAATTTAATTGTTTTCTCACAGAAACCACGTGTAGGACAGGAGTTGGGTAGGTAGAGTCAGACTGAACAATTCAATGCTACAGCCGGGATTTGAACCACGGATCTCCCGGTCTCTAGCCGGTTCCTCTACCACTGAGACACCATGGCAACATGCGGGTATAGCATTGAATTTCTCAACTGACTCGCATGTTTCCCGGTAAACCACAAGGTGATCTCAAATTATTTTGAGATGACAACCCCAATGGCGACTTGCAATGTTGTAAGTACTTTAAGTTCCAGGATTCATAGTATAGCCAACTATTATGAATAATTGTGATAATTTTAATTGTTTACTCTCAGAAACCGTGTGTAGGATAGGAGTTGGATACGTAGAGTCAGACTGAAATATTCAATGCTGTAGCTGGGAGTCAGTTGAGAAATTCAATGCTAAGCTATGGTAGCTCAGTAGTAGAGTAACCGGCTAGAGATCGGGAGATCCGTGGTTCAAATCCCGGCTACGGCATTGAATTTTTTCAGTCTGACTCTACCTATCCAACTCCTTAGTGAAATATGTTATGCATTATTAACAGAACGATTCTGTATTGTTTGTTAGACTTTCAACTCGGAAAGACCGATGAGAAACTTGGGTAAAAGTAATTCGCAGACAAAACTGGCAACCTTCTCCGGTTTATAAGAAACCTCTTGCTAATTCGCCATTTAGCAGCTATCGCGAGAAATAATTAGAATCAAATTATGTGCTTATGATACCAGAACCGAAAGAATAGAGGGGTTGTTCCTCGGATGCAATACATGCATTCCGCAGGGCAAGTCATTGTAATTTTTGGAATAATTTCTGATACTGATCACACCTTTTTCGGTGTGCACCTATTTATAAGGCTGTGTAGTGGAATTGATGGCTATAGACATCAGAGACAAGCAATAAGATTTGGCCAAATCTGAAATAATATAACGAGAGCTCCAACTTTTATCCATAAAAATTGTAGCTCGACTATTTCATGACTATTTCGTGAATAAAATAACAATGAATAGCCTATATGAACACGAAGAATAATTTTCCTAAAATTCCATTTGTCTTGACGTATATTTGCACCGAAATCACTGTACAACTTGGTGCCCATATCATAAATTTCAGTTCGCTTTGTATTGCTACATTCTATTATTTTGACTGAGAAAAGCATGATTGCAATTAATATATCTATTGGAACTGGCACATTATGTACGGGAATACCACTACACACCGATATTCAGAGAGGAAACAGATGCACGTGGCTGTGATAAAAACGATTAAAATGCGGATATAATGAGTTTCAATTGTCTGAAATTTTACGCGCCGATGTACTGGATTTTTTTACTTTCTCTATACATAGTATGTACATAGTGTATAGAGAAAGTATTGCACTCCACCAAAAAAATCGATACGAGATTTCACTGGAAATATATGTTTAGAGTCCCCCGTATAAAAAAAAAAAAAAAAAAAAAAACATTTTCACAAAAAGGTTCGTGTGTGTGTGTGTGTGTGTGTGTCCGTGTGTCTGTGAACACGATAACTAAAAAAGGAAAAGTCGGTAAAACACCAAACTTGGTATTTAAGTTTAATATCTTCCAAGGACATGACACGAAGATTTTGAGAAAAATTCTACCCTTTACATGGAACTTTATTCGAAATTTTTTATTTTCTTAAAAATGGCTCTAATGATTTTGATTAAAATATCGTATATTAAAGACATTTACCTGACAAATAATATGTATTTCTTGAATTTTCTGGGAATAGCTTCTGAGGATCACTTTATTCTGGATGAATTTTACGAAATTTCGCATAACTGCTAAACCGTAAGAGAGGGACAAAAAACTACCACACAAAAAATGTACAGCACATTAAAACACACAATTTATGTTATATAGATTCTTTCATGGAGTTCGTTTTTGAGACACTCCTTGTTTTTGTTTTCTGCTATGAAAAACGTATACTTTTCTCATACAGGAAATTGTCAACTGCTGTCCATACAAACAAAGGAACTTCAGTGACATAGCAACCAGTTTTTGACTATCACTTTAACCTATGGTATTCCCTTATTTCGGTTCTACTTACAAGGAAGCAAGTAATAAGACTATTTCTGCTATTTTTTTTTCTGATTAGCAGGAAGTAAATAGTAGTATAAACTTTTTAAGAATAATTTGTTACAGAGATATAGAGAAAATCATGTCAATGGTACACATCACATTTTTTCGATACAAACACACACATATACACATTTCACAAACATATCAACACCCATGCCCAAGGTGGACTCGAGCCCACGATCCCCTCCACCACGAAGCACCAAATCGAGACACTATAGCGAGCGCGTCCATGGGGACCGGCTGGATTGGCCACTTCCTACGATCACATGTCATGAACAAAATAGTCAATAATAACTTCTGACAGACCGAAAAATGTGATTGTATTATTCCTTCAACTAGAGATCTCTCCCCTTCCATTGTCCCAAGATTTTTACTTCAAAAACTTGGAAAAGCAGTTAATTTGACATATGGTGTATATGGTATAGTGCTTTAACGTGCTTTAGCTAAATGCTAGGCATTTCCGCCCGCCAGATTACAGATTCTAGTTCAGTATTAGACTAAGGCTCTTTCCTGAGCATTTCCTATTGTTACGGAGGCAATATGAATTTCGTCGAGATTAGGTTAGGTTAGTTTTTTTTTTTTTTTTTTTTAGCAGTGGAAAAATCTTACAAAGACGCCTTAGGCGAGTTGGATTCTCAACAACTGAAAAAACCCCTGCAAGAATCAATGTAAAATTTCCCTCGGAACTGCCCAAGACGGCATTACTTCAGGGGGAAGCGATTCAGAGGTTAGGTTAGGTGTATGTAAATGAACTGGATGGAAATAAGTGGTAAAAATCTGATGTGTCTATTCACATGACTTTCTCTACATCTCTGCAACAAATTATTGTTAGAAAGCTTATGCTTCTACTTACTTCAAGCTAATCGAGAAAAAATTAGCAGACTATTACTTGCTTCCTTGTAAGTAGAAGCGAAATGAGGGAGTACCATAGGTTAAAGTGATAATCAAAAGCTGGTTGCTATGTGACAGAAGTTCCTTTCTATGACAAATTCCTGTACGAGAAAAGTCTGTTTTAAAAGTCTGGAATATCTCAAAAACGATCAACTCCACGAAAAAAAAACTTATATTACATATATTGTGTGTTTTAACGTGCTCTACATTTTTGTGTGGTAAGTTTTTGTCCATGTGTTACCATTTAGCAGTTATGCAAAATTCCATAAAATTCATTGAGAATAAAATAGTCTTTAGAGGCTATTCTCAGAAAATTCAATATATACATTTTATTTGTCAGGTAAATATCTTTAATATACGACATTTTAATCGAAATTGTTACAGCCATTTTTGAGAAAATAAAAATTTTCGAAAAAGTTCTACGTAAAGGGTAGTTTGGGGTGGAGGGATTTTTCTTTAAAATTTCGTGTCGCATCCCTGGAAGATACTAAACTTAAATACATAGTTTGGTATTTTCCCCACTTTTCGTTTTTGAGTTATCCTGTTCACAGACACACGGACCTTTTTCTGAAAATGCTTTTTTTTGGATACCCTAAAACATATGTTTCCGGTGAAATCTTGGTATCGAATTTTTGGGTGGAGTGCAACACCTCTATACACTATGTACATAGTACATGTAGAGAAGTAAGTATACACTATTTACACAAGGCACAGAAGGAAACTGGGACTTCTTGTTCTGTACACTGCATTCCTTAGCGTTTGTAGGGTACTTTATTACGTCATCTTTTTTATTTTACTGGCTGATACTGTCACCTTGCAAGTGAGTGTTCTATATCGAAGTAACAGAGTATACCTATGCTGGGTTTGTCAACTCATTCTCTAACAGGTATAGCCACCTCCCTCAACTGGAAGTGAGATTAAGATTAGGTAACGTTATGTACAACCCCTCCTCGGCCGCGCCGTGGCCGAGTGGTCAGACCATTCGCCTCTCACCTAGACGGGCCGGGTTCGATCCCAAGCGACCGCATGCGAGATTTGTGGTGGGCAAAGCGGCGCAGGGGCGGGTATTCTCCGGTTTCCCACCCCCGCCATCACATTCCACCGGGGCTCCATCTTCATGTATCATCGCGCGGTAAATACTACCCAAAAAAAAAAAAAAAAAAAAAAAAAAAAAACCTCCTTCCCCAATTGGAGAGTCGGAGTGGCCAGCGGATCTCAGAAGACACGCCCTACAAACGATCAGAAATTCGATGTCTATTGCTATGTGTGCTCTGTGTACATAGATTTTCAGAAAGTCCAAGTAAAATTGGACTTTCTGAAAATCGGTTCTTCTTTCGTTTTTTTCCTTTTTTCCCCTGTTTACATTTCCGCCCTAAATTTACTGGTTTTACTGTTCCTTTACACAAACATGCCCAAGGCGGGACTCGAACCCACGATCCCCTGCCCACGAAGCACCAAAGCAAGACACTTTAGCGAGCGTGGCCATGGCTCGTTCGTTCTGTGTACTTGTGCACAGGCAGCCATGTTGGACAATCGACCAATGGCAGAGTCAAATCTAAAACTGAACTAGAATCTATAATGTCGCTCTGCTTTTTCCACACGGCAGTGTTTCTCATGAACTGTTTAATGCGTCTAAAACTGAAAGGTTTACACTTGAATCAATCGGTGGAAGCAAGTGCTATTTACTGAAGCAGTTGCTAATGCTCGCGTCAGTAAACAGATGATGGATCAACGTAAATGAGAACACAAGTTTGTCCGTGCGGTGCGAATGAGGGAAGTTTTGTTAATCCAACGGAAATACTCTGTTATGAAGCCCAGTCACGTAATGGAAAAGAGGGAATTAAAGTGGCAGTCCTGCAAGCTTTTACACGCCAAAGTTGGAACCGTCACAGTTAGGATTAATAAAGCGCTAATGAAGTTGTCATGCTATCAATTTCAGTGTTTTAATAAGTGCAGCAGACACACTTTATACGTTTAACGTAATAGAACTATGAAAAATGTTATTTTAATTCCATGATTAAGCTACTTGAGTGTTTAACACAGTGTGATACTGATAACCTACATTAATATTACAAAAAGTGATGAGTTCTATTCACATGACCTTCTACTGTAAACAATCTATTGTCTAGTGTACTCCCTGACAAATTCCTGTATGAGAAAAGTATACTTTTTCAAAGCTGAAACCAAAAACAAGGAATATCTAAAAACGATCAACTCCAGGAAAAAAACACATATAACATAAATTGTGTCTTTTAAAAGGCTCTACATTTTTTGTGTGGTAAGTTTTTGTCTATCTCTTACGGTTTAGCAGTTATGCAAATTTTCGTTAAATTGGTCCAGAATAAAGAAGTCTTCAGAAGCTATTACCAAAAAATTCAAGATATACATTTTATTTGTCAAGTAAATATATTTAATATACGACATTTTAATCAAAAACGTTATGGCCATTTTTGAGAAAATCTAAAAGTTCGACATTTTTTCCAAGTAAAGGATAGTTGAGAGTGGGGAGATTTTCTTGAAAATCTTTGTGTCGCATCCCTGGAATATACTAAACTTAAATATCAAGTTTGGTATTTAACAGACTTTTCATTTTTGAGCTAGGCTGCCCACAGACACATACAAGGACACACACACGGACATTTTTCTAAAAATACCTTCTTTTTTTTGACTCAGAAGGTCCCAAAACATTTATTTCCGGTGAATTCTTGGTATCGAACTTTTGTGTACAATACCTTCTGTATAAACTATATACATAGTACGTATAGAGAAAGTAAAAATTGTGTTCAATTCACAAGGCCTCTCTACCTGTTCTGCAAAATACTATACTTATAAATATTTTTTTTTTTTTTATTTCGAGCTAATCAAGAAAAATGTTAGTACAATCACTACGTTCCTTATAAGTAGGAGGTAAATAAGGAAATACACTAGGTAACATCTCTCGCCTCTCACCAAAGTGACACTTCATCGGGTTCTCTGGTTTCCCCGCACCATTTCATTCCACGTATCATCAGTGCCATCCCCTGCGGTACCATAGTAGTAAAAGTGGGCGTTAAAACTATAAAATATAGGGGTTTAAGGGGTCTTTAAAACGTGTATCTCAATATCTGAATTTTTTTGTGAAATTCAATACTTCCTCTAGATAAATATTAGACAGAGAGAGATAGAGAGAGTGGGGAGAGAGAGAGTAAAAAATAAACTCGATGAAAGCACTAAGAAAATAAGGGAAAAAATAAAACTATATGGAGATAGCGTGTTGTACATACACAGAGAGAAAGAATGAAATAAAGAGGAGGAATATAAAAGATGGAAGCCACTTTCTCCATGGAATTCACACCAACCTATAACATTCTTTCAAGAGACAAGGCTAAGCCTCACATCAATAATTCCTCTAGAGTCTATTGTGTGTAGTATTTGTCGAGTATTCAGAGCTGGTGGTAGAAATTCTGTATTCATCGAGATACTCTGTGCGCTCCCAAAGCCATTTCCTATTCTCAAGAAGCGCTCGTGCAATTCCCTCTGCGAATATCTTCACACAAACTTCTTAATTCAATCAAATTTCTTACATTCAACAATGTCTTTCTAGATCAAAGTAAACAGTCTTGTAATTAACATGTTCATGTTCAGTTCTTATTTTAACATGTTCATACTTTCTATTCAGTTGTTGATTACGTATTTAGGAAACATATAAACACTTTGTTACTTTCTCAAACACAGTACATAGTAGCTGGAGAAGATATTATATTCCACCAATAAATTCGATGTTGAGATTTCACCGGAAATACGTGTTTTGAGCCCCCTTGAATCTAAAAAAAAATCTGATGCGTTCCATTTCAAATGGCTTTCTCTAACTTGCTGTAACAAATTATTGTTTATAGGCATATCCTTCTATCTACTTTATGATAATCGAGTTAAACATTAGCAGAGGTTGTCTTAATTACTTGCTTTCTTGTAAGTAGGAGGGAAATAAGGAAATGCACTAGGCTACAGTGATAATCAAATCATTTAAAAACTGGTTTCTATGCAGGGAAAGGAGCCTACAACTTTCCGTGTGAGAAAAGTTTTAAGTATTTTAAATCTGAAACAAATAACAAGGAATATCTCAGAAATTGTCAATTCCACAAAAAAAAACGTATATGACATTAATTGTGTGTTTCAACGAGATCCACATTTTTTGTGTAGTAAGCTTTTGTCTATCTTTTACGGTTTACCAGTTACACAAAATTCAGCAAAATTCATTAAGAATAAAGAGGTCTTTAGAGGCTGTTCCCAGAAAATTAAAAATATACCTTTTATTTGCAGTATAAATATTTTTAATATAGAGTATTTTATTCAAAATCGTTAGAGCCATTTTTGAGAAAATCAAAATGTTGGAAATTTTTTCCATGTAAAGGGTAGTTAGGAGTGGGGGGGATTTTTCTCAAAACCTTCGTGTCGCATCCTTGGAAGATATCAAACTTAAATATCAAGTTTGATATCTCCCTTTTTCCAAAAATTCGTTTTTGGATTCAGGTGGACCCAAAACATGTATTTCGGTGAAATCTCGGTATCGAATTTTGGGGGCATTACAACACCTTATCTATACACTATGTACATAGTACGTATAGAGAAAATAAAAAAGCATTTTTGGAAAAATGTTCGCGCATGTTTGCATTTTGGTTTTGAAACACGTGGAAGGATTCCTGCCGCACAATGGCAAAACGTATTTGTTTAGGAACTAATTAAAATAGGTTAATTATGCTTCACTTGCTGTATTTCATAGATCATAGCTTATCTACATGCACATGGAAAATTCTAATATTCCACTATTTTAGACATCCACCTTTTCTAGACGTTTTAAAGCCTATATCGACGTTTTGTTGATTTAGTTTATCTGCTCTATGCAATTATTATCTAATAATTCAACATGTTACATTTTACTTTCTCTACCCGCACTATGTACATATTGTATAGACTCTACCAAAAAATTCGATACCGAGATTTCATCGGAAATACACGTTTGGTTCCCCCTGACACCAAAAAAAAGATTTTTGGAAAAAGGTCCGTATGTATGCGTGTGTGTGTCCGTGGACAGCAAAGCTCAAAAACGAAAAGAACGTGAAATACCAAACTTGGTATTTAAGTTTGGTATCTTTCAAGGATGCGACACGAAAATGTTCAAGAAAATCCCCCACCCCAAACTGGCCTTTACATGGAAAAACTGTCGAAATTTTGATTTTCTCAAAAATGGCTGTAAAATTTTTGATTAAAATCTACTAAGTCATTATTCTGGATGGTTTTATTGAATTTTGCATAACTGATAAACCGTAAGAGATAGACAAAACTCACTACAGAAAAATGTAGATCACGATAAAACACACAATTTATGTCACATACATTTTTTCGTGCAGTTGATCGTTTTTTACATATTCCTTGTTATTGGTTTCAGCTTTAAAAGACATACTTTTCTCATACAGGAACTTGTCAACTCCTGTCCATACAAACAAAGGAACTTCAGCCACATAGCAACCAGCTTTTGACTATCACTTTAACCTATGGTAGTCCCTTATTTCGCTTCTACTTACAAGGAAGCAAGTAATAAGACTATTTCTGCTAACGTTTCTCAGTTAGCATGAAGTAAATAGAAGAATAAGCTTTTTAACAATAATTTGTTACAGAAATGTGGAGAAAGTCATGTGAATGAAGCACATCAGATTTTTATATTTTACATAGTGCATAGGTAGAGAAGGAATTGAATTGCACCCAAAAATTTAATACCGAGATTTCACTCGGGAAATACACGTTTTAGGTTCCACTGTATTACAAGCTTTATTTCCTGTGAAACCGTTTCTCTTGTGACTCTTGTTAAGTTCTTGGCTCTAGAATAGAAACAAAAAAAATCTGATGAGATACACTCACATGACTTTCTCTAGCTACTCTACAAACTTCCTACAAAAATTATTTTTGTTTTCACACAATGCTATTCGAAATAAACCTAGCAGAATGCTCTTATTACTTAGTTCTCATAAGTAGAAGGGAACAAAGGAATGCACTATACTACAGTGATAGTCAAATGTTTTAAAAGCTATCGCTATGCGATTGTCATTGCAAATCGCTTCTTTGCTTGGCCAGGAGTAGAACAAACGAAAAACGGACTCTTCCTGCCTGAGAAATAAGTACTTCACAATTGAAACCAATAATAAGGAAACTCTCGGAAACGTTACCTTCACAACAAAAACCGTAAAGGACAAACTGTGTGTTTTGACGAGATCTACATTTTTTGTGTTGTAGGTTTTTCTCTATCTCTTACGGTTTAGCTGTTAAGCAAAATTCGATAAAATCCATCCAGAATAAAAAGGTCTTCAGAGGCTATTCCCAGAAAATTCAAGATATAGATTTTATTTGTGATGTAAATATGTAAAATATACGGTATTTTAATCAAACTCGTTAGAGCCATTTTTGAGAAAATGAAAATGCTTGAAATTTTTTCCATGTAAAGGGTAGTTTGGAGTGGGGGGATATTCTTGTAATCTTCATGTCGCATCCTTGGCAGATACCAAACTTAAATACCAAGTTTGGTTTTCAAAGGTGTTTTCGTTTTTGAGCTCTGCTGCCCACTGACACAGACACACACATATCTACATATGGACATTTTTCTAAAAATGCTTTTTTTGGACTCAGGGGACCCCAAAATATATATTTTCGGTGAAATCTCGGTATCGAATGTTCATAGTACGTATAGAGAAAGTAATACTGTAACCTCAGAGATGTGTTTTTGACAACTTGACATAAGAAACGCGAAAAGAATTAAAATGTGTAGGCACGAAAGACAGACATTGAGTAAACTAAACTTAAAGAGCTTAAGAATTATGACTGAAAATAAGCGAGCTTCATTATCCACAGTTGACTGAGAGATTTTGACGAGTTCTATTTTCCGCTAATTAAAATCTGTTGATTAGTTCAATCTTACGAGTTCGCTGCCGAAAAACAATTAAACTATGTATCAAGAGCCGAAGTTGCAATCAGCAGAGTATGATATTTTTCAAATTGAAATTGAGAAAAACAGGCTAGTAGGAATGTAAAATTATCTCCCTCATATCCCAGATGAGAATTCACGAAACATTTAGGCAATTCTAAATTAGATTATCTTTTGCATTAAATAAAAAATCTGATGTGTTCCATTCACATGAATTTCTCTACATCTCCGCAACAAATTATTGTTAAAAAGCTTATGCTTCTATTTACTTCACACTAATCGAGAAAAAATAGCAGAAATAGTCTTATTACTTGCTTTCTTGTAAGTAGAAGCGAAATAAGGGAGTACCATAGGTTAAAGTGATAGTCAAAAGCTGGTTGCTATGTGGCTGAAGTTCCTTTATTTGTATGGAACAGGAGTTGACAAAAAAGCTGAAGCCAAAAACAACGAATATCTCAAAACCGATCAACTCCACGAAAAAAATGTATATGACATAAATTGTGTTTTATCCTGATCTACATTTTTTATTGTAAGTTTTTTTTATCTATCTCTTACGGTTTGCCAGTTATACAAAATTCAGTAAAATTCATCCAGAATAAAGTAGCCTTCAGAGGCTATTCTTATAAAATTCATGATATTCATTTTATTTGTCAGGTAAATATCTTTAAAAGCTTCGCGTCGTATCCTTGGAAGATACTGAACTTAAATACGAAGTTTGGTATTTAACGGACTTTTCATTTTTGAACTATGCTGACCACAGACACACGGACCTTTTTCCAAAAATTTTTTTTTGGATTTAGGTGAACCCAAGACGTGTATTTCCGGTGACATCTCGGTATCGAATTTATGGTTTGGAATGCAATACGTTCTCTATAAACTATGTACATAGTGCATGTAGAGAAAGTAATAATAAAAATCCGATGTGTTACAATCACATGACTTATTTAGTTACTCTACAAACAAACTTCTTACAAAAGATAATTCTTCTTCCAACACCATGCTGATCGAAATAAGCATTATTAGAATTTTATTACTTAGTTCCTTATAAGTAGACTCCATTCGAGGCAGTAAAGGATTGTGATACCCCTATAAGTTACCAAGACCTGTATCCACGGCTCATCCACACAAAAATACGACACATTCTAATTCCATTTTCAGTAGTTATTTTTACCGTTACATACTTTTCCGTCAATCCTTTCCCGGGATGCCTAAAAGCGTTTGACCAGCAGTGTGCGTGCTATACAGAACGTATCTTTATTCGTGTCATACATTTGGTGGATGTGTTCTTGACAACAAATGAGTAAAATAACCTGATGTGTTCCATTCACACGACTTCCTCTACATCTCTACAACAAATTATTGTTAAAAAGCTAATGCTTCTATTAATTCATGCTAATCGAGAAAAAATAGCAGAAATAGTCTTATTACTTGCTTTCTTGTAAGCAGAAGGGAATTAAGGGAGTACTATAGGCTAAACTGATAGTCAAAAGCTGGTTGCTATGTGACTGAAGTTCCTGTGTTTGCATGAACTGGAGTTGACAAATTCCTATATGACTGATAGTCAAAAGCTGGTTGCTATGTGACTGAAGTTCCTGTGTTTGCATGAACTGGAGTTGACAAATTCCTATATGAGAAATGTATACGTTTTTCAATGCTGAAACCAAAAACAAGGTATACGCCAAAAACGATCAATTCCAGGAAAAAAAATCTAATATGTTCCATTCACATGACTTTCTCTATATCTCTGTAACAAATTATTGTTAGTAAGCTTATCTTTTATTTATTTCATGCTAATCGAGAAAAATTAGCAGAAACAGTCTTATTTCTTGCTGTATTGTAAGCAGAAGCGAAATAAGGGAGTACCATAGGTTAAAGTGAAAGCCAAAAGCTGGTTGCTATGTGATTGATGTTCCTTTGTTTGTATGGACAGGAGTTGACAAATTCCTGTATGAGAAAAGTATAAGTTTTTCAAAGCTGAAACAAAGAAAAAGGAATATCTCAAAAACGATCAACTCTACGAAAAATATGTATCTAACATAAATTGTGTGTTTTAACGTGCTCTATATTTTTGGTGGGTTAAGTTTTTGTCCATCTCTCACGATTTAGTAGTTATGAAAAATTCACCCAGAATAAAGTAGTCTTCGGAGGCTATTCCCAGAAAATTCAAAATATACACTTTATTTGTCAGGTAAATAACTTTAATATACGATATTTTAATCAAAATCGTTACAGCCATTTTTAGAAAATCAAACTTTTAGAAAAAAGTTACATGTAAAGGGTAGTTGGGGGTGGGGGAATTTTTCTCAAAATCTTCGTGTCGCATCCCTGGAAGATACTAAACTTAAATATCAAGTTTGGTATTTTACCGACTTTTCGTTTTTGAGTTATCGTGTTCACAGACACACGGGCACACTGACACACGAACACACACACACGGACCTTTTTCTGAAAATACTCTTTTTGGTTATAGGGGACCCTAAAACCTATATTTCCGGTGCAATCTCGGTATCGAATTTTTTTGGTGGAGTGCAATACATTCTCTATACACTATGTCCATAGTGCGTATAGAGAAAGTAAAATTGCATATGAAATAAATCGTGTGTTTTAATGTGCACTGCATTTTCTGTGTTTTAAGTTTTTATACATCTCTTACGGTTTAGCAGTTATGCAAAATTCCGTAAAATTCATCCAGAATAAAGGAGTCTTCAGAGGTGTTCCCAGAGAATTCAAGATATACATTTTATTTGTCAGGTAAATATCTTTAATATTTGAGATTTTAATCATAATCGTTAAGGCCATTTTTGAGAAAATCAAAATTTTCGAAAAAAGTTCCATATAAAGGGTAGTTGGGGGGTGTGGGGGATTTTCTTAAAAATCTTCATGTCAGATCCTTGGAGGATGCTAAACTAAAATTCCAAGTTTGGTATTTAACGCTGTTTTTGTTTTTGAGCTATGCTGTCCACAGACATACACACATAGGACCTTTTTCCAAAAATGCTTTTTTTTTTTTAATTCAGGGGGACCCAGAACATGTAATTCCGGCGAAATTTCGATATCGAATTTTTGGGTGGAATACAATACCTTCTCTATACACTGTACATAGTAGTGTAGAGAAAGTAAAAAATTTATATGAACATGGGTCTGAAAATCATTTACTTCAGAGTTACAACAGAAAATCCAAAGTTACAAAAATTGCTCGAAATAGCTTCCTCTTGTTTTGATACATGCAGTTAAGTCTGTGTTCCAAGCTCTGGCGTACTCTGTTGTTGAGAGAGAAGCTTGATGGTATCTTGTTCACGGATGAGGCTGGTTTTACTCACAACGGCATCTTTAATTTTCATAAACAACTGGGCACTTGAAAATCCTAATGAAGTACGATACGACTTACTGCATGCATCGAAGGCAAGGGGAAGACTTTCGAGCAAATTTTACTTTCTCTAGCCCCATATGTACAATGTACAACTTGGAATTTAAGTTTAGTATCTTTCAGGGATGCGACACGAAGATTTTGAGAGAAATCCCCCACCCCAAACTACCCTTTACATGGAACTTTTTTCGAAAAATTTGATTTTCTTAAAAATGGCTCTAACGATTTCGATTAAAATATCATATATTAAAGTTATTTACCTAACAAATAAATTTATATCTTGAATTTTCTGGGAATAGCTTCTGAAGATCTGTTTATTCTGGATGTATTTTGCTTAATTTGGTATAACTAGTAAACCATAAGAGATAGACAAACACTCACTATACAAAAAAATTAGGTCTTGTTAAAATACACAAGTTATGTCATATACATTTTTCTCGTGGAGCTTATCGCTTTCAAGGTATTCATTGTTATTCTTTGTGAAGTACTTATACTTTTCTCAGAAGGGAGTGTCCGTTTTTCTTTCGTTCTACTCCTGGCCAAATAAAGAAGTGATTTGTAATGCCAATCGCATAACGACAGCTTTTAAAACATTTGACTATTGGTTTAGCCTAGTGTATTCCCTATTTTCTTCCTACTTATACGGAACTAAATAATAAGAAAATTGTGCTAATGAGTACCTCAGTTAGCAAGGTGCAGAGAGAAGAAGAATCTTATGTATGAAGTTTGTAGAACAGCTAGAGAAAGTCATGTGAGTGTAATACATCAGATTTTTGTAACTTTCGAATTTGTGTTGTAACTCTGAAATAAATGATTTTCTGACCCATTGTCGTATGTACTTTTTTTACTCTTTTGTGCTTTCCTTAGGGCTGACTACGTCTTGTTCTTTTTTTTCCCCCCCCCCTTTCTTCTTCCAGTGGAGCGGAAAAATCCACCTTATGGACTGACCCGGGCAAGCCCGGAGTGTCGGGGTCTCCCATGTGGGCATACTGACTAAAAAACCTCTCCACCGGTAGTAGAAGGAAGTAAGGAGAGGCGGTACGCAAGACTGCACCCGCAGATTTAATGTGAAAATTATGTGACTGCGGAGGGCAGTCAGAGAAGTGAATGAGTGCCAGGAGACAGACTTGACCGAGGCCCAGATGTCACCGCGGCGGATTCGAGGAGGGGAATGAAGGATGGAGTTAGTGCTGGTTAGCGTTTTCAAGCCTAAGCTTGTGATGTCCACGGATCAGGTTGAGACGTGAAGTTGGTTTAGGCTCCGACTTCTCCAGTAGAACTCTCACCTCCTCCCTGAAGATGAGCCGGATGTATATTTAACTGCTGCGACTATTGCATGGTGTAGAATCTGTGTGTCTGGAAGTGAGGTGGTGTTGTCCTGTTCCTGAAGCCTGTCCTCCAAGGCCGTCAGCTTGGCCGTAAGCATTAGAACCTCCGCATGGATTGAAGGTGATGGTTCTGATATCTACGTTGGCTGTGGTCTCCGGGCTGGTTGTGGTGATGAACGCCTGCTCTTGGGGTAGCTGGGGCACTGGGCTTGCCCGGTGAAGTGTCCCTTACCACCACAAATGGCACAGAACCGGCGACGGCGGCAGAGGTCGTGCCCAATGCTCTCCAAAGTGTAGGCGTTGGTGCCACAGTAGTGGCATCTCGGCGGCTAAGAGCAGGTATCTTGGATGTGCCCGTAGGCACAGCAGTGAAGACAGGGCCGGTGTCGTTCCTGTCTGCTGGCCTCAGCGTGCAGAAGTCGTCCTAATAAGGATAACTCTGACGCCAAGTTAACGTCCAGATCTGCTCGGTCCTGTAGCTCCACTCTAACCAGTGGTGTTGGGCCCCGATCGCAGATAATCCTAGTGGCCCTCAAACATGAAGGCCATATAGACTGCGCAGCGGCGAGGAGGTGCTGGGTGGAGAGATCCTGGGGGAACTCCCGAGCTACGGCACTGTACCGGGGAGGCGGCGAAGTGGCGATGGCTGCCGGAGAAGCAGCGGTGGCAGGCGGCGTTAGTGTTGGCGAGCGCGGCGAAGAAGCAGCGCTCACTGCCATAGAATCGGCAGGCGGCGGAGATACCGGTGAGCGCTTCCTACCGGCGAATGCCGGAGAAGCGGTGGCTGTTGGAGAAGCTGCTGGTCTGCGCTGGTGCGTTCTCTTCGGCATCTCGAAGTGAAGTCGTCCTATCTTGTTCGGCTGGAGTTCCTTCTTTTATACTCTGGTTGAGAAATGACAAGTACCGCCCCCTGTGTTCTCATTGGTTATCCTTCGGCCAATGGATGGGGCAGTCACACGACGGAAAGAGCATATTATCAGAAGCCTCAAACTTAACCAGCTTGAAAAGTCCGCTCTATCCGAACATGCTATTGAAACTGGCCTTCATATTGATTTCGACATCATGAAATTAGTGGTACCAGGCGAAGATTATTAACCTCACATTATACGCGAAAACATTGAGGTATTTAAAGAAGAACAAAAAGTTAACAGAGACAATAGAAAAATACTTGAATATCATCTGGAGATCTGTTAAAAAAAGCATTCTGCCCTGCTGCCAGTGACCCAATAGGAACACCGAAATCAGTAACCCCATCCATTGGCCTAACGACAACCAATGAGAATACAGAGTATAAAAGAAGGAACACCAGCTGGACAAGACGCAAGCCTCGTAGCTGTTGGAAAAACTGGTGCAAACACAGCTGAGAGCCATCCTCGAACAGAACAACGCTGTAAAGCCGAGTAATTCGGGTTCCGGGCTCATCACTTCATCCAACACGAATTACTTCGACTGGTCGACGAAGTCTATACTGATTTCAACGGGAAGCAGTACAACTCGCTACTTCTGCTGGACATCACCAGAGCCTTCGACAGCGTGTGGCATGAGGGTCTCCTCTCCCGACTTATAGAATATGCAACCCCGGCCTATTTAATCCATCTTATCCACTTCTACCTCCAGCACAGGACGTTCTCTGTCTTCGACAATGAGAATCTATCCTTACCCCGTCCCGTCAAGTCTGGTGTACCCCAAGGACCCACGCTATTTCTTCTGTACATCAACACCCTGCTCTCATCACCTCGATGCACGCTGTACTTGTTCGCCGATGACACCACGGTCAGTTCCACATCTACGCAGCTTGGAACTGCAGTCTATAGAATCCACAGTACTCCAATCTCCTCACATGGTTCAAGCGATGGCGCCGGCGCGTCCATCCACAGAAGAGTCAGGCAATCAACTTCAGGCGACGCCACCAAAGGACATAGCTCCCATCCGGTTGGCTGGAGAAGAGGTCCACTAGAGGAGTCTGTTCAGTACTTGGGAGAACTCTTGGACTACAAGCTGACCTGAAGGGACCACATTGCCCTTGTGGCGAACAAGATCAACAAAAGGGGGCGGGACATTTTTTTTCCTTTGTACAACCGCGGCTCGTGATGTCCGTGGACAACAAGCTGCTACTTTACAAGCAGGTCCTCCGGCCTGCCATTACGTACGCCTGCGATGTCTGGGGCGTCGCCACCAGAACTCGCTAGATCGCCTTGAAACCCTGCAATCCCGCTATCTACGAATAATCACCAACTCCCCATGGTACCTTCTTAACCACATAATCCGTCAGGATCTAAACACCCCGACCATATCCTGCGCTTATTCCTATCCTTCTTTAAAAACCTTCCAAATAACTTCAGTGTCCTAATCCGCGGTGTAGGCGAGTACGATATCGACCCTGGAGAGCGTTACACACGCCCCAGACTCCTTCTCGGCAGATAAAAAAAAAATCTTTCCGCATAATCCCTACCTAATATTGCAACTTCCGCACTTTCCCTCCGTAATCCAATATCCTCCACCACACCATCCTCCCGCTATCCCCGTCCATCAATAAAAAAAACCTTCACCTCCAGTAGAGGGCCTAGCCCTGAACTGGAAGCAGACGGAGGAGGCTTGCCTCCCTTCAACGACAACTCGTTGCCGACAAGTCATAGTCAGCCCTGAGGAAGCTTCATCAAAAGATGGGCGAAACATTGGCAGATTTTAGCCTCAAGACGCGGGTCTACACCGGAAGCACTGGACCAAGATAATTGTTTTACTTTTTTGATGACAGGAACATGTACCCCCCAAATATATGGCACCAATAAAGAGCATGCACACTGCTGGTCAAGAGCTTTTGAACACCCTGTAAAAGTACAAGGCGTGACGAAAAAGTAAATACCGGTTTGGAAAAAAGGCATAACATATTTGTTTTCACAACAATAATTACATATAAAAGAGCATTCTTTGATTTATGTTTCGGCATAGTTGCCACCATTGTTCAGGCATTTGTCATCTTCAAACTAACTTGTCGCCTTCCGTGGTGTAGTGGTTATCATGCTAGCCTCTAAACCCACGATTGCAGGTTCAACCTTGGCGGAGGGTGATGTTTTTTTTTTTTTTTTTTTTTCGTACGTTTCCTTCCTATAACAGTTGCACGTAAAAGAACGCCATACCCTGAAAAAATAAGGTTCCTGGGTAAAATTCCGCCATTTCGCTTCCGCAAGTCGTGATTTCGCCCTACAGTGCTATTTGTGTGTAACAAACTGATCCCTCGTCACCATGGCCCAAAGCGGCTAACTGATGAACTAAAAATTCAAATCCGATCAAGAAAACATCGTAAAGATGCAGGAATAATTAACTTTAAAGACTGCCATTTCTGAACACCGTGTTTTGTGTAAAACATTCTTATTGTGAACCGTCTGTTTTCACGAATTGCCTCATTCACTTGTGCAACCAGACTATCAGTAACAACAGAAGGCCGCCCACTCCGAACTTCTTCATAAAATTGGATCGTCCATCATTGAATTCCCAATCCACTCTGTCATTATTTCACCTGTCATCACATCTTCACCACAAATCTCTGCAAGTGGATGGATTTCCGCTGGCATAGCATCCCTTGCGTTCAAAATCCGTATTATGGAATACACTTCACAGCTGGCGGGATCAGGAATTGTCCTAAACATTTTGAACGATAACTCTCCTGTATTCAAAATGTGAAATTGGTCATTCAAGTATTCCGGAGCTAGAAGTTTTCACAGATGCATCGCTAGTTGCTTATGTCCAGAGTTTTATGCTTGCAGAGAAGTGGGAGCGACACAGCAGTTTTGGAGCAGTGTGTACATGTCGCGAATGGACAATGGAGTAAAGCTAATCCCATCAGACCCCAGCACTCAATACTTGTCATTAGATTGGGAGAGGTAGCTATTGAGGAAGCCGTAGCGAGACTCCTAGGTGGGTAAACTGTGACCTCTCCGTCGACCCTAATCAATCCTTACAGCCAAAGGTGAGTGTCACCCAACAGCATAATGGAAAGTAAAGAAGAACGAGCCAGCTCGTTTTTTCGAATGGATACTAAAATTACACTCGAAGACGTTAATGGCGTCTCCTAGTGGCGCAAAAAACTAATATGATTATCAGACGTTATATATACCGAGATTTCACCGGAAATACATGTTTTAGGATCCCCTGAATCAAAAAAGCATTTTCAGAAAAAGTTCCGCGCACGCGCGTGTTTGTCTATCAGACAGCGCACAAAAATGAAAAGACCGTTAATTACCAAACTTGGTATTTAAGTTTGGTATCGTCCAAGGATGCGACACGAAGATTTTCAAAAAAATCCCCCACCCCAAACTATCCTTTACATGGAAAAAATTCGAACTTTTGATTTTCTTAAAAATGGCTCTAACGATTTTGATTAACATATCGTATATTAAAGATATTTACATGACAAATAAAATATATACCTTGAACTTTCTGGGAACAGCCTCTGAAGACTGCTTCATTCTGGACGAATTTCACGGAATTTTGTATAACTGGTAAACCGTAAGAGACGGACAAAAACTTAGCACTAAAAAAAATGTAGAGCACATAAAAAAACACAATTTATGTTATATACATTTTTTTTGTGGAGTTGATAGTTTTTTTTTAGGTATTCCCTGCTTTAGGTTTCAGCTTTGAAAAACTTATACTTTTCTCATACAGGAATTGGTCAACTCCCTACCACACAAACAAAGCAACTTCAGTCACATAGCTACCAGCATTTGACTATCACTTTAAGCTATGATACTCCCTTATCTCGCTTCTGCTAACAAGGAAGCAAGTAATAAGACTATATCTGCCAATATTTTATCGATTAGTATGAAGTAAATAGAAGCATAAGTTTTTTAACAATTTGCTGCAGAGAGGCAGAGAAAGGGATGGGAATGGTACACATCAGATTTTTTTTTTACTTTCTCTAGCCCCGTAAGTACAATGTCAAAAATTCGATACCGAGATTTCACCGGAAATACATTCTCCGAAAAAGGTCGTGTGTGTGTGTGAGTCTCTCAGTCTGTGTGTCTGTGGACAGCATAGCTCAAAACGAAAAGACCGTTAAATATCAAACCTGGTATTTAGGTTTGGTATCTTCCAAGGATGCGACTCGAAGATTTTCAAGAAAATAACCCCAGCCCTAACTACCCTTTACATGGAACAATTTTCGAAAATTTTGTTTTTCTTAAAAATGGCTCTGACGATTTTGATTAAAATACCAAAAAGCTATTTCCATCACAAAAACTTGTATATTTTGAATTTTATGGGAATATCTTCTGAAGACCTGTTTATTCTGGATGCATTTTGTTGAATTTTGCATAGCTAGTAAACCGTAAAAGATAGATAAAACATACAAAAAATGTAGATCTCGTTAAAATACACAATTTGTGTCATACACATTTTTTTTCGTGGAGTTTGCCGTTTTCAAGACATTCCTTGTTAGCTTACTTTACTTTTATCAGACGGGAAGTGTCGTTTTTCGTTTGTTCTACTCCTGGTCAAGCAAAGAAGCGATTTGCAATGACAAGCGCAAAACGAGACCTTTTAAAACATATGACTATCACTTTAATGCATTCCTTTAGTTTCCTTCTTCTTATGAGTAACAATGCTAATGTTTATTTAGATTAACATTGTGTAGACAGCAGAATAATCTTCTGTAAGAAGTTTGTTTGTAAAGCAGCTAGAGAAAGCCATGTAAGTGTAGCATATCAAATTTTTTTATTTATACAGCCTCCTTTAACATTTAAGGTGATATCGGGGGCTTTGCATTAGAGACAACTCTGAAGGTTCTTTACGTTGGGTTTAAATCATTTGTTATCTCCCTCTTATACACACGCACAAATTCACTCTCACATGCATACTTCCAGACTGTGGGGAATAGGGAATCATTCGATTAAAGAAAAATTCCCGGCCCCAAATGGGAATGGAACCCGGGACCTCTGGGTGAAAAGTCAGTTACTCGACCACGCAGGCAGTCTAAGACGTGATATTCTTCCTCTTTTTTTTTTTTTTTTTTTTATACAGTTCCGGAGGCTTGTCAGGATTTCGGCGCTGTATTCCTTTTTTCTAGTTTTGTGTATTTCCTTAGTAGACCTTATTATTCTTAACGTTTTTCCTTTTACGTATACATACACAAACATAGACACATTTACAAACACAGAAACACCCATGCCCAAGGCGTGACTCGAACCCACGATCCTGTGCACCACGAAGCGCAAAAGCGAGACACTTTGGCGAGCTCGGCCATCGGGATCGGCTGTTCAACACCATGTTCACCGATCATCTTGAATAAGGGACGACATTGCTGCAGTTTGAAGCCAAAATGTTATAGAAATAACAAGTACGACTGCATAGTGGTGATATATAGGGGTTTTCAAAAGTCACTTCAAACTTTAACCCTTAACTGCACGAATTATTTTGCTACATATTCCGTTCTTCCTCTAATTCGCAAACCGTTTCACCGGCACCACAAGCAAAGCGACATGTGGACTGGCGATACGAGGTGGACTGGCCATTCATTCAAAGCTGAACGTCACGAGTACGAGTCCCAGCAACTGCAGTCAAATGCGGCTGTGGTAAAGGATGGGATGGGCCCAAGTAAAACAAGCGGTATGCTGGCAGCTGTAGCTAGCCTAATTTTATTGTTGAAGGTTAGTGAAATACAAAATTAGCAAAGAAGTCCAATGAAACTACTAAAAACTCTTTGTTTATATATGCAACACCATACAATAAAGGATTAAACGTTATAAATATTATAATATTTGAAACAGGAAAAAAATCTGATATATTCCTTGTAAGCAGAAAGGAAAAAGGGAGTACACTAGGCTAAAGCGTTACTCAAATCTTTTAAATCTGGTTGCTATTTGACCGAAACTCGTTTCTCTTTGGATTTCCAGAAGTTGACACATTCCCATATGAATAATATCTCAGAAACGGTCAGCTCTATAAAAAAAACGTTTAGGATATAAATTATGTGTTTTAACGAGGCCTACGTTTTTTGTATCCTGCGTTTTTGTCTATCTCTCAAGGTTTACCTGCTATGCAAAATTTAGCAAAATTCATCCAGTATCAAGAAAGACGTCCTCAGAGGCTATTCCCCGAACATTCAAGATATACATTTCATTTGTCATGAAAATATCTTAAACATATGACATTTTAATTAAAATTATTAAAGACATTTTTGAGAAAATAAAAATTTTCGAAGTATTCCACGTAATGTGTAATTGGGAGAGGGGAATTTTCTGAAAAAAACACACACACACACACATACACACACAGTTTCTAAAATTGCTTCTTTTTTTTATTCAGGAGGCCTAAAAATATGTATTTCCGATGAAATTTCGGTTTCGAATTTTTGGGTGGAATGTAATACCTTCTCTATACACTATGTACATAGTACGTGTAGATAAAGTAACGAAAACTTTATTTTTTAGCAGGAAGATTATTTTGGAGAGAACTAATTTTAGAATTTTACTGGCTTTTGTATTTTGAGCTATTCTGTTCAGAGACAGACCCATCCATATAATCAAATATAGTATAACTACGTTCTGCGACCCTAATAGACGAACGTGTGTGAACGGCTTGCTTTGTAAGTCATTGGTGTTTGTTTTACCTGCGTTAGTGGGCACGTGCGGTGTCGGAAGGTTCTTTGAGATACATCATTGTGAGTTTGTGACCCCTGCTACTGTTTCTGGAAGTTTGCTGCCACGTGATCGACAGGTATTAAAAACGGAACGAAGGGCCTATTGTTTACTCCTAAACATGACGGCCATCAAACGGGACTGCTCCCCTACCACTGGACAATAACCATTAGCCAAAAAAAACTGTACAAGGGGCGAGAGGCAATGTAGTATAATCTGTTTCCTGAAGAAACTGCTTGTAAGTCAAGAATCACGCCTCGGTTAAGGGACCAGTAAGTGAAAGACTTGGCAACAGTGAGGGATGGTTTCCAACCACAAACCCCCTAACCGCAAATTTTAAGAAGAAGCGCTGGAAGTTGTCTCTAGACTCGGGGAGTTTGGTCAGAACTGAGGCGCGGGCTCTTAGCTCTCCCGGCGTCGAGATGAACTGCTTAGAAACTGGATTATTTTTTTTTTTTTTTTTTTTCACACAAGCTGTGTGTAGGAAAAGAGTTGGACAGTTAGAGTCAGACTGAAAAATTCAATGCCATAGCCGGCATTTGATCTCCCGGTCTCTAACCGGTTGCTCTACCACTGAGCTACCATGGCAACATGCTGGCATAGCATTGAATTTCTCAACTGACTCGCATGTTTCCCTGTAAACCACAAGGTGATCTCAAATTATTTTGAGATGACAACCCCAAATGGTGGCTTACAATGTTGTAAGTACTTAAAAGTCCCAGGATTCATAGTATATTTGTCTTTTTTTTCACGCCAGTTGTGTGTAGGACAGGGATTGGGTAGGTAGTGGCAGAGAAATCGGGAGATCAGTGTTTTAAATCCCGGCTATGGCATTGAATTTTTCAGTCTGACTCCATCTGCTTAGAAACTGTTAGGGACCCTCCAAAGTGGCTCTCTCCCATACGGTTTCGGCCCCCTTTGAAATTATTTAATCTCATCCTATGCGTTGAGATGTGATGTACAGTAAGCCAATGGCTGCAGTGGGGAATCCCCACACACACTCAAGGTCTGGAATGTTATCTCAGCTTTAAGTATATCCATTTGGGGTCGGTGTCCATGACAAAGCAGGCTCTCCGAGATAATTGCGGAGGATCATTCTGATTTGTGAAGAGAGATAGAGTCATGAAACTGCCCATTCACAAAAGACAGAAAGTGATAAGAGCCAAAGTGTATTAGCAGAGCAAATATGCACACCTGGCAGCCCGTCGCTCTCAAGTGGCACAGCACATCCCAGTGTTTGCGTTTGATTAGATTGCCTTACCTTCCAACCCTACTTCATTTACATTTCCAACACTCACCCGCGACCTCTATCTCCAGAAAATAACACAAGTGCTTTCATAAATCTTTCAGCATTTCTTACCTTCACGATTCTGCAACGTCATACGATACACGTGTCCAGAAAGTGACAGACGATTTGGCATAACTAAATAATAACGTAACAGAACCTGATGTGCTCCATTCACATGACTTTCTCTACATCGCTGTAACAAAAAATCTGATGTGTCCATTCACATGATTTTCTCTATATATTTGCAAAAATTATTATTAAAAAGCTTATGCCTCTATTTACTTCCTCTTACTTGAGAACAAATTAACAGAAATAGTCTTATTACTTGTTTCCTTGTAAGTGGAAGCGAGATAACGGAGTACTAAAGATTAAAGTGATAGTCAAAAAAGCTGGTTGCTATGTGGCTGAGTTCCTTTATTTATATGGACAGAAGTTGACAAATTCCTATACGAAAAAGTAAGTTTTTCATAGATGAAACCAAAATCAATGGATATCTCAAAAACAATCAACTCCACGAAAAAAATGTTTATAATTGTGTGTTTTAACGTTCTCTACATTTCTTGTGTAGTAAGTTTTTATCTAAGTCTTACGGTTTAGCAGTTATGCAAAATTGCGTAAAATTCGTCCAGAATAAAGTATTCTCCAGAGGCAATTCCCAGACAATTCAAGATATACATTTTGTTTATCAGGTAAATGCCTTTAATATAAGATATTTTAATCAAAATCGTTACAGCCATTTTTGCGAAAATCAACAGTTTTGAAAAAAGTTCCATGTAAAGAATAGTTTGGGGTAGGGGAGTTTTTCTCAAAATCTTGGTGTCGTATCCCTGGCAGATACTAAACTTAAATACCAAGTTTGGTATTTTACCGACTTTTCGTTTTTGAGTTATTGTGTTCACAGACTCACAGACACACGGACACACTGACACACGGACCATTTTGTGAAAATGCTTTTTTTTTTGGATATAAGGGACCCTAAAACTATATTTCCGGTGAAATCTCGGTATCGAATTTTTGGATACAGTGCAATATCCTCTCTATACACTATTCACATAGTGCGTGTAGAGAAAGTAAAAAATCTTATGTGTTCCATTCACATGACTTTCTCTATATCTCTATAAATTATTATTGTTAATAAGCTTATGTTTTATTTATTTCATGCTAAACGAAAAAAATTAGCATAAATAGTCTTATTTCTTGCTTTATTGTAAGTAGAAGCGAAATAAGGGAGTACCATATGTTAAAGAGAAAGCCAAAAGCTGGTAGCTATGTGACTGATGTTCCTTTGTTTGTATTGACAGGAGTTGACAAATTCCTGTATGAGGAAAGTATAAGTTTTTCAAAGCTGAAACCAAGAAAAAGGAATATCTCAAAAACGATCAACTCCACGAAAAAAACGTATATGACATAACTTATTCCAGACAAATTTTTCATAACTACTAAACCGTAGGAGATGGACAAAAACTTAGCCCACAAAAAATGTAGAGCACGTTAAAACACACAATTTATGTTATATACATTTTTTTCATGGAGTTCGTCGTTTTTGTGACATTCCTTATTTTTGGTTTCTGCTATGGAAAACTTTCAGATTTCTCATACTGGAATTTGTCAACTGCTGTCTATACAAACAAAGGAACTTCAGTGACATAGCAACCAGCTTTTGATTATCACTTTAACCTATGGTACTCCCTTATTTCACCTCTACTTACAAGGAAGGAAGCAATATGGCCATTTCTGCTAATGTTTTACTGATTAGCATGAAGTTAATAGAAGTATAAGCTTTTTAAGAATAATTTGTTGCTGGGATATAGAGAAAGTCATGTGAATGGCACACATCAGATTTTTATTTTCTCTACATGTACTATGTACATAGCATATAGAAAAGCTGTTGCATTCCACACAAAAATTTGATAGCGAGATTTCACCGGAAATACATGTTTTAGGCCCCCCTGTGGGTGTGAGTGTGCCCGTGTGTCTGTGAACACGATAACTCAAAAACGAAAAGTCTGTAAAATACTAAAGTTGGTATTTAAGTCCAGTATCTTCCAGGGATGCGACACGAAGATTTTGAGAAAAATCCCCCAACCCAAACTACCCTTTACATGGAGAATATTTCGACAATTTTGATTTTATCAAAAATGGCTCTAACGGTTTTGTTTAAACCACCGTATTTTAAAGATATTTATATACCAAATAAAATGTATATATTGAATTTTATGGGAATAGTCTCTAATGACCTCTTTAATCTGAATGAATTTTGCTGAATTTTGCATAACTGGTAAACTGTAAGAGATAGACAGAAACTTATAACACAAAAAATGTAGATCACGGTAAAACACGCAATTTATTCATTAACGTCTTTTTCTTGGAATTGCTCATTTATAAGATATTCCTTGTTTTTAGATTTAAAAAAAAAAAAAAAAAAAGCTAAAACTTTTCTCACGTGGAAAGTTGTTAACTCCTGACCCTGCATAGAAACTGATTTCATCCACATGGCATGGCAACCAGTTTTTAAGAGATTTGACTATCGTTTTAGCCTAGCGTATTCCCTTATGTCCATTCTACTACAAGGAAGCCTGTAATAAGACTCTTTCTACTCATGTTTATCTCGATTGTTATTTGTTACAGTGATGTAGAGAAAGTCATGTGAATGGAACACATCAGATTTTTGTTGTTGGTTTCAATTTTAAAATACCTTCTCAAACGAGAAACTCCAATCGGTTTCCTTGTTTTACTCGTGGCCAAAGAAAGAAAACGAAATCTCAACGTGAATCACATAGCGACAGCTTTTTTACTTTCTCTAGCCCCGTATGTACAATGTACATAGGGATAGAGAGGTATTGTATTCCACCTAAAAATTCGATACCGAGATTTTACCGGAAATACATGTTTTAGGACCCCCTGAATCCAAAAAAAGCATTTTCAGAAAAAGGTCCGTGTGTCTGTGAACGCGATAACTCGAAAACGAAAAGTAGCTAAAATACCAAACTTGGTATTTAAGCTTAGTATCTTCTAGGGATGCAACACGAAGATTTTGAGAAAAGTCACCCCACCCCAAACTACCCTTTACATGGAAGTTTTTTCGAAAATTTTGATTTTCTGAAAAATGGCTCTAAGATTTTGATTAAAATATCATATATTAAAGATATTTACCTGACAAATAATATATATATTTTTAATTTTCTGGGAATAGCTTCTGAAGACCTGTTTATTCTGGATGAATTTTGCTTAATTTTGCATAACTAGTAAACCATAAAAGATATACAAAAACTTACTTTACAATAAATGAGGTCTTGTTAAAATACACAAGTTATGTCATATACATTTTTCTCGTGGAGCTTACCGTTTTCGAGGTATTCATTGTTATTAGTTTCAGTTGTGAAGTACTTATACTTTTGTCAGACGGGAGTGTACGTTTTTGTTTTGTTCTATTCCTGGCCAAGAAAAGAAGCGAGTTGTAATGACAATCGCGTAACGACAGCTTTTAAAACATTTGACTATCGGTTTAGCCTAGTGTATTCCCTTATTTTCTTCCTACTGATAAGGAACTAAGTAATAAGAACATTGTGCTAATGAGTACCTCGATTAGCAAGGTGCAGAAAGAAGAATACTCTTATGTAAGAAGTTTGTAGAACAGCTAGAGAAAGTCATGTGGGTGTATCACATCAGATTTTTAAAGATTTGACTGTAGTTTAGCCTAATGTATTCCCTTATTTACATTTTACTTATGAGGTACGGAGTAATAATATTTATTTATTTATTAATCAAGTGGATAAACAGAGAGTTTATCCATGAGTAGAACAGGTTCTACGAGTGGATAATAGAGGTTTGTCCACTTGTATAATACATTATTTTATCCTATAGGTACGATAAATTAATATATGACAAATATTCAGTTAATGATTTTAGAACAGATTGTAATAAAGTAAATAAGGAATAAGGTATTGAATTGTGGCGTTCTTATAGTTATAAAATATGGTAGGCTATGTATGAGTACTAATTTTGTTTTTATTGCTGCTAGTTTCAAATTGATGAATGTGGAAACGCGTGTTCCTATTTGCAATGGTATACATACTGGTAGTGTTACTACTTGTAATCCATTTGGAGGTATTAACTTCTACAGTAATACAAAAACTTCACTTTCATGTAGTTAAAGATCTGATGTGTTACATTCACATGACTTTCCCTAGCTGCTCTACAAACTTCCTACAAAAGATTCTTCCTCTAATGCTAATTTAAATAAACACCAGCAGAATGCTCTTATTACTTACTTCTTATAAGTAAAAGGGAACTAAGGTAATGCACCAGGCTAAAGTGATAGTCAAATGCTTTAAAAGCTATCGTTATGCGATTTGTCATTGCAAATCGCTTCTTTGCTTGGCCAGGGATAGAACAAAAGAAAAACGGACACTTCCTGACTGAGAAAAGTTTAAGCACTTCACAATTGAAACCAATAACAAGGAATATCTCGAAAACGGTTACATCCAAAACAAAACGGTAAAGGATATAAATTGTGTGTTTTGACGTGATGTACATTTTTCGTGTAGTGAGTTTTTATCTATCTCTTACGGTTTAGCAGTTAAGCAAAATTCGGCAAAATTCATCCAGTATAAAGAGGTTTTCAGAAGCTATTCCCAAAAAATTCGAGATATACATTTTATTTCGGGTATAAATAGCTTTAATATACGGGATTTTAATCAAAATCGTTAGAGTCATTTATAACAAAATCAAAATTTTCGAAATTTTTTCCTTGTAAAGGGTGGTTTGTGGTGGGGAGATTTTTTTAATATCTTTGTGTCGCATCCTTGGCAGACGCTAAATCTAAATACCAATGTTGGTATTAAACGGCCTTTTCGTTTTTGGGCTATGCTGTCCACAGACACACACACACAGACCTTTTTTTAAAAATGCTGTTTTCGGACTCAGGGGACCCCAAAACATATTCTTCCGGTGAAATCTCGACATCGAATTTTTGGGTACATTACAATACCTTCTCCATCCCTATGTACATTGTGCATCAGGGGCTAGAGAAAGTAAAAATGTTTGATATTGCTGTTATAGGCTATAACAATTTTGTAGTTATCAACCATTTATTTATTTACTTTATCTCGCTCGTTACCGGAGCAACGAATGAATTTTGTTTACTTTATTATAACTATCACTTTGATTTCAAGTCCAAGTTTTCTTATGGCGTTTCTGCATAGCAACGGTGTCTATAGAAAGTATCTGTAGCATAAAATAATTTATGGGAATATTTATCTTGATTATTATAATATAAGATAGAAGAATAATTTTGCAAGAATAGATTTTTTGCAGAAGAGATGGAAAAAATCATGCGAATGGAACACATCAGATTTGTTTCCTCCGCTGCGTGAGATTTTTGAAATATCACGGTGTAACATCCAGCAGGTTTCTGCCATTATATTAGCATTCCGCCCACTTGGTATCCTCTTTCCATCCGCTTAATGTCATAGTACTGGGTTTCTCACACAATACACCAAGATTTTCAAGGAAATAATCCAAGCGAGAATTCAGAAAAAAAAAAAAAAGAAAAAAAAAGTTTTAGACTCAATGAGTTTTTATATGTCCCCAGGACATTTTGAATGTTCATTACATAATTGAGGACCCTGTTGTTTCCAAAGGACTTCCAGGATTTTTTGAAGGAGTTTGGATTCCTCTTTCAACTGGAAGCGAAAATCGATCAAGGGAGGTTATTCTAATTAATAACCGTAATAATAATAATAATAATAATAATAATAATAATAATAATTTAATGTGACATTAGTGGAATTTGACAGAATATTGTCAAAAATTAAAAAAAAAAATGTTTCATAATAAAAAAATATGAATTCTAAAATTTATAAAAAAATATCGTTTTACTTTCTCTACACGTACTATGTACGTAGTGTACAGAAAAGCTATTGCATTCCACCGAAAAATCCGATAATGAACTTTCACCGGAAATACACGTTTTAAGGTCGCCTGGCTGTATGCAAAAAAAGCTATTTTAGAAAAAATACGTGTGTAATGTGTGTCCATGTGTCTGTGAACACGATAACTCAAAAACGAAAAGTCGGTAAAATACCACACACACACGCACCTTTTCTGAAAAAAACTTTTTTTGGATACAGGGGACCCTAAATCTCGATATCGAATTTTTTGGTGGAGTGCAATACATTCTCTATATACCATGTACATAGTGCGCATAGAGAAAGTAAAAATCATTGACAAGAGCTGGAATTTGAACCACGATCTTCTGGTCTTCATCCAGATGCTCTAATATGCCGACATGATGTTTGAGTCAGCGAGGAGTTTAATGTCGTGTCGGTATATTGCCATAGTAGCTGACTGGTGAGAGCAACTAGACGGAAACTAGGAGATGCATGGTTCAAGTCCCGGCTATGATATACAATTTTTCCAGTCTGACTCTACCTCTCCAACTTATGTTCTGCACAGAACTGGGGTCGAGAAAACAATTCATCAATAGTAATGTTTTAAAACATGTATCTTTATGAAAATATGAATAATTTTAGAGATTAAAATTTTAACAAAAATCATAATATTTCAGTAATCAAAGTTATTGAAATATCTCCATTTTAAGCTTCTGTGTATGATTCAAGTGCTAAAAAATTTTCCCAAATTTTGAGGCCTGTGGAACATTTTCATTATGAAATATATTTACATAATAAAATTTATGAAATAGTTTATGTCTTGTAATGCATTTATACAATTTGAAATGCAATTTGATATTTATATTAACATAGCAATGCAAACACTGTCAAACTTTCAGAAAAATATGATGTATTGCATTCACATAACTTTCTCTATCTGTTCTGCGAGCAAACTATTCTTAAAAAGATTATTCCTTTATCCAAATAATGTAATCAAGATAAACATTAACCATACTACTCTTATTATTTAGTTCCTTATAAGTAGAAGGGATATAAGGGAATGCACTAGACTAAAACGATAATGAAATATTTTAAAAGCTGTCGCTATGCATTTGTCATTGACATTCGTTTCTGTTTTCAAGGCCAGGAGTAAAAAGAGAGATGTGAAACAAAAGATAACTTCCAATTTCAGAAAAGTTTAAGTGGTGCAGAATTGAAACAAACAACAAGGGGTATATCGGAAAAAGTTAATTCTATATGACAAAACATGTGTGTTTTAACGAGATCTACATTTGTATGCTTCAGTGTATCACTTACAATGTACCAGATAAAGCAAAGTCAGTTCTTCAGAGGTTATTTCCAGAAAATTCAACAGATATATTTTCTTTATAATAAAAACAAATTTAATGGCATTTAAATAAAAATCGTTAAACTTACAAAATCATTATGTTCGAAAACTGTTCCATGCAAAAGAGGTAGGGTATTTTCCTGAACATTTTTGTGTCGCATCCTTGAATGATACTCAAATTAAATACCAAGTTTGGTGTTTAACTACCTTTTCGTTTTTGAGTTATGATGCTCACAGGCACAGAAACACACTGACAGAGACACAGTACCTTTTTCTAGATTTTTTTACTTTCTCTAGCCCCGAATGTACAATGTAAATAGTGGATAGAGAAGGTATTGTATTCCACTCAAAAATTCTAAACCGAGAGTTCAACGGAAATACATGTTTTAGGACCCACTAAATCCAAAAAGCATTTTCAGAAAAGGTCCATGTGTGTGTGTCTGCCTGTGGACAGCATAACTCAAAAAAATAAAAGACGGTTAAATACCAAACTTGATATTTGAGTTTGGTGTCTTCCAAGGATGTGACACAAAGATTTTGCAGAAAATTCTCCCACCCTTATCAACCGCTATATGGAACAATTTTCGAAAATGTTTTTCTTAAAATCGGCTCTAACGATTTTGATTAAAAAGCCCAAATAAAATATATATCTTGAATTTTCAGAGAATAGTTTCTGAAGATATGTTTATTCTGGATGAATTTTGCCGAATTTTGCATAACTGGTAAACGGTAAGAGATAGACAAAAGCTTACTGCACAAAAAATTAGATCGCGTTAAAATACACAATTTATGTAATCTAAATTGGGGTTTACAGTTTTCAACATATTCCTTACTATTAGTTTCAATTGTAAAGTACTTATACTTTTCTCAGAGAGAAAGTGTTAGTTTTCCTTTTCTACTCCTGGCCAAGCAAAGAAGCGATTTGCAATGACAATCACATAAGTAACTATGTAATAAAAACATTCTGCTAACGCTTATCTCGATTAGCAATGTATAGAAAGGAGATGCGTACTTTGCAAGAAGTTTCTTTGTAGAGTAGCGAGTGTAATACAATATCCTCAGTGTATTTTCGGGCAATCTCGGTATTGAATGCAACACCATCTCTATCTACTTATGTACACTGTACATATTAATAGAGAAAGTAATACTTTATACAAAAATCTGATGTGTACCTTTCACACGACTTTCTCCATAGCTCTTCAACAAATTGTTGTTAAAAAGCTTATGCTTCTACTTACTTCATGCTAATTGAGAAAAAAATTAGCAGAAATAGTCTTATTACTTGCTTCCTTGTAACTAGAAGCGAAATAAGGGAGTACCATAGCTAAAAGTGATAGTCAAAAGCTGGTTACTATGTGACTGAGGCTCCTTTGTTTGTATGGACAGGAGTTGACAAACTCTTGTGTGAGAAAAGCATAAGCTTTTTAAAGGTGAAATCAAATCAAGGAATAACTCAAAAACGATAAAAATGTATATAACATAAATTGTGTGTTTTAACGTGCTCTACATCTTTGGTATGGTAATTTTGTGTCTATCTCTTACGGTTTAGCAGCTATGCAAAATTCCGTAAAATTCATCCAGAATAAAGTAGTCTTCAGAGACTATTCCCAGAAAATTCAAGATATACATTTTATTTTTCAGGTAAATATCTTTAATATACGACATTTTAATCAAAATCGTTAGAGCCATTTTTTAGAAAATCAAAATTTTCGAAATAATTCCCATGTAAAGGGTAGTTAAGGGGTGGGAGGATTTTTCTCAAAAGCTTCGTGTCACATCCCGGGAAGATACTAAATTTAAATACCAAGTTTGGTACTTTACCGACTTTTCGTTTTCGAGTTATCGTGTTCAAAGACACATGAACACACGGACACGCACACGGACCTTTTTCTGAAAATGTTTTTTTTATACAGGGGACCCGAAAACATACATTTCCGGTGAAATCTCGGTATCGAATGTTTGGGTGGAGTGCAATACCTTTTCTATACACTATGTACATAGTGCGTATAGAGAAAGTAAACATATAGAGATTAGAAATTACATTCGTAGTGTCCTGTAACTACGATACTACTGTACTAGTACAAGAAATCAAGAAATATCTCTCAGGTCGTTTTGCAGTCTACTTAAAGGATCTGCATTTCTCAAACCCCCTTGGAATAAATGCATTAGGATTTTACAGCCATTCAGAAAGAGAAAAACAACCGCCTTCCCTCTACAAATGTTTGCGTTGTATGGGAAACGTATATTTCTGCATACATGAATAATTGCCATGGTTTCGAAAACTATAGTGTGTCTCACAAACACAATATACAACACCGTATCGGATTCAGCAATTCGTACTGATAACCAGAGCTAGGAAGTTCGTACCGTTCGCCATTCCATATATAGGTTGCGACAGACCATTTCGCCGCATCAAAACAAGTCATTGATAAAAACGCAGGGGGGAGAGGTAAACAAACCCGTTGTCAAGTAAACAGTACTGTTTACATAGAACAAAAATTACTTATGAGGCATTCGTAAAAACAGACCATCATGTACAACATACAAATTGTTACCTATATAAGGTTGACTCTGATTTCCTTTTTACTTTCTCTATACGCACTATGTACATAGTGTATAGAGAAGGTATTGCACTCCACTCAAAAATTCGATACCGAGATTTCACCGGAAATATACCTATGTTTTAGGCTCCCCAATATCCAAAAAAAGCATTTTCACACAAAGGTCCGTGTGTGTGCGTGTGTCAGTGTCCGTGTGCAGAATAACTCAAAAACGAAAAGTCGGTAAAATACCCAACTTGATATTTAAGTTTAGTATCTTCCAGGGATGCGACACGAAGATTTTGAGAAAAATCCCCCCACCCCCAACTACCCTTTACATGGAACTTTTTTCGAAAATTTTGATTTTCTCAAAAACGGCTCTAACGATTTTAATTAAAATTTCGTATATTAAACACATTTTCCTGACAAATAAAATGTATATCTTGAATTTTCTGGGAATAGCTTCTGAAGAGGAGTTTATTCTGGATGAATTTTACGAAATTTTGAATAACTGCTAAACCGTAAGAGATGGACAAAACCTTACTACACAAAAAATGTAGAGCACACAATTTATGTTATATACAGCTTTTTCTGATTAGCATAAAGTAAATAGAAGTATAAGCTTTTAAAGAATAATTTGATGCAGGGATATAGAGAAAGTCATGTGAATGGTATACATCAGATTTTTTACAAATGTATATTATGAAAACATCCAAGCAATTATAACTCGAATTGTAATATTTACTGATTGAATGTAAAATAATATCAAAATAATAAAACTAATTTCTTAAATTTCTGCAGACTCTTACCAGATGAAAACGAAAGCAGGAATTAAACTAAATCTTTACTCATCTGCAGATATATTACTGAAAACGATATGTACTTCCGAAGCCTTTCAAATGAAAACCCTCGTTCTACGTTCCAACAAACAAGATTCGTAATGTGATAAAGTTCGTTCCACTTCGCATGATGTGTCAGTATTACCCTAGCAAATAGCATTTGTTGTGATCTAAAGGTGCAATTTGTATGCGATACATCGCACTGAAATCTGCATTCTTTTCATTTTCATCTTTGTTTCAGGGTGCTCGTGGATAAGTAGATCCGTCTTGACAGTTCTTCCACATGCCGCACAGATTCAGTTCTGCTTCATACCTCTGGACTATAACAGTGTGATAGTTGTGGGTAACTTTCTGAACAAATTTGCAATCAATAATATGTTTCTGTGAAGCTGTTCTGCTACTAGACATTTGACAGTTTGTTTACTAGATTTGTCACCGGTTTCTAAATGAGTACATGAGTAAGTACACTGCTAGAAAACGTACTATGGTTGTAAACTTAATTTTGCTCACATTTGAGCAGAACAAAGATGTTATTCGAACGCCTTCCTTCCTACCGACGAGGTTCTGTGTTATGCAGAGTTTTGCTGAAATGGGTTGCACTCTATGTTGACCTTTGCTCACACAAGTAGCGCCGCATGGTATGGCCAACCCTGACCGCTCTTAATCTGCATAAGGAAATCGGTACGGACTTCCTCGCTCTGTTGATAGTGAGCGATGTTCTGCCTATCAGCATCCTCGGCGCTCCTTTGCCGCCATCATATAAAAACAGGAATGAAACCATACATTTTACTTTCTCTACACGTACTTAATACTGTATAGAGAAGGTGTTGTATTGCACCCAACAATTCGATACCGAGATTCCACTGGAAATGTATGTTTTGAGGCTCCCTGAATCCAAAAAAATCCGATGTTTTCTATTCACATGACTTTCTCTACATCTCTGCAACAAATTATTCTTAAAAGCTTATGCTTCTATTTACTTCATGCTAATTGAGAAAAATAAGCAAAAATAGTCTTATTATTTGCTTCCTTGTAAGCCGAAGCGAAATAACGGAGTACCATAGGTTAAATTGATATTCAAAAGCTGGTTTCTATGTGAGTGAAGTTCCTTTGTTTGTATGGACAGGAGTTGATAAATTCCTGTATGAGAAATCTGTTTTTTACAGCTGAAACCAATAACAAGGAATACGTTAAAAACGACTAATTCCATGAAGAAAAAGTATATGATATAAATTGTGTGTTTTACATTTTTTGTGTAGTGGATTTGGTCTCTATTACGGTTTATCGGCTATGCACGATTCAATAAAAATTATCCAGAATAAAGAGGTCTTTGAGGATATTCCCAGAACATTCAAGATACACATTTTATTTGTCATGTAAATATCTTAAATATAAGAGATATTAATAAAAAAAAATGTAAAGCCATTTTTGAGAAAATCAAAATTTTCGAAATTTTTTCCACGTAAATGGTAGTTTAGGTGGGGGGGGATTTTCTTGAACATCTTCGTGTCGCATCCTTGGAATTTACCAAACTTAAATACCAAGTTTTTTTGTATTTAACGGTCTTTGTTTTTGAGCTTTGCTGTCCACAGACTCACTCACACACATACATTGACCTGTTTCCATTTTTTTTAATTCAGGAAGACCAAAAACATTATTTCCCATGAAATTTCGGTATCGAATTTTTAGGAGCAATACAATACCTGCTCTATACACTATGTATATACTACGAGTAGAGAAAGTAAATACCCCCACACCCCAAACTACCCTTCACATGGAAAACATTTCGAAAATGTCGATTTTTCTCAAAAATGGCTTTAACGATTTTGATTAAAGTCTCTTATATTTAAGATATTTACATCAGAAATAAAATGTATATCCTGTATTTTCTCAGAATAGCCTTTGAAAACCTCTCTATTCTGGATGCTTTTTATTGAATTTTATATAATTGATAAACGTAAGTGATAGACAAAATGTAGCTCTCGATAAAGCGCATAATTTACATCTACATTTTTTCGTGGAGTTTGCCGTTTTCGAAATATTCCTTGTTATTGATTTCAGTTTGAAAATACTTACGCTTTTCTCATATAGGAATTTGTTAACTCCTGTCCATACAAACAAAGGAATTTCAGTCACGTAGCAACCAACTTTGACTATCACTTTAACCTATGGTGCACCCTTTTTGTCGCCCTCCATGGTGTAATGGTTACCATGCTGACTTCATATATCTAAGGTCGCGGGTTCAAACCCGGCGGAGGACGATGGATTTTTCCGGGCGTAAAAATTCTTAGCATGGCTTCCTTCGGAAGGGAAGTAAAACCGTTGGTCCCGTGTCGTAGATTTATGGCACGTAAAAGAACCTCAAGCCTGATAGAGAGGCCTCTGAGCCCAGTATAGAATGGGACGCTGAGAACCACAGCAGTTAAAGGGCGTCCATAAATAAAATACCATTCATTCGCATCCTTATTTCCCTTCTACTTACAAGGAAGCATGTAATAAGGCTATTTCTGCTAATTGTTTCTCGACTATCATGAAGTATATAGAAGCATAAGTTTTTAAACAATAGTGTGTTGCAGAGATGTAGAGAAAGTGTTGTGAATGGAACACATCAGATTTTTTTTTGTTCAAATTGCGTTTGATTGCAATTAATTACCAAAATGCCTGTTCATATGTTCTGCTATAAATAGGAAGTGTTTCGTTACAAGTCGTTCTCAAACTGTGGGTGTTCCACAATTGTGTTAACCAAGTTAAGAAGGTTTTTGTTTTATATTGTTAATATCACACTAATTTACATTATTTTTTGCAATTATTTATGTCACAACTACCAATTACCATCAAAGCTATGAAAATATGTATATGCTCATATCTGAGGTGTAAATACTAATATAAGTGCCATAGTAGACTAACAATGGGTATTTTAAACCTATGAAAGCTGGGTTACTATTTCAAACACAGAATTGTTGCATATTGTCACAGCACGGAAGGAATTGTCTGTTCTTGCTTCCCTTAGCGCAATTGATCAGTAGGAAATCCGCAGGAGCATCAACAAAATTGCTCTCTTTTCTTTACTCAAATCTGTTTTTGCTTTTCGCGCAGTTAGTCGCTCAATACACAGTAGGTAAGTCACAGGAGCATCAGCAAATTTGCTCTGTTTTCTTAACTCAAATCTGTTTTTGCTTTTCGCGCAGTTAGTCGCTAAGTACACAGTAGGTAATTCACAGGAGCATCAGCAAATTTGCTCTCTTTTCTTTACTCAAACTGTTTTTGCTTTTCGCGCAGTTGTTCGCGCAGTACACAGTAGGCAATTCACAGGAGCATCAACAAATTTGCTCTCTTTTCTTTACTCAAATCTTTTTTTGCTTTTCGCGCAGTTAGACGCTCAATACACAGTAGGCAATTCACAGGAGCATCAGCAAATTTGCTCTCTTTTCTTTATTCAAATCTGTTTTTGCTTTTCGCGCAGTTAGTCGCTCAATACACAGTAGGTAATTCACAGGAGCATCAGCAAATTTGCTCTCTTTTCTTTATTCAAATCTGTTTTTGCTTTTTGCGCAGTGCACAGAAGACAATTCATGGGAGCATCAGCAAACTTGCTCTCTTTTCTCTACTCAAAGAGCAATCAGGTGATGGTCCGTGTGCTGGGAGGTGTCTGCAGGATTACCTCCATCTAAGAACCTTAGGAGCCCCGCCTTATTGCACCTGCCACTCCATGGTCCGGGCAACAACCTTTCGGTTCTTTCATCTTAATCTTCCTGCTATAGGTTATATACGGCACAACAGGCCTCTGAGTAACAGTGCTTAAAACCTCCGCACCTTGTGAGAGATCAGGCCCATGAAAACCTTATTTCATTACATAAATACCTATGTAGTGCTGATAAATTTCAAGCTTGAATATAAGTTTAGCGTAGATAGGACAAAGAGATTTTATTAAAAATTGCCCACCCATACTTCCCCTCAATATAGCATTTTAGAAAGTTTTAATTTTCTCAAAATGACTAACCATATTGATATAAGTACTATATTTAAGATGTGTGCAAATAAATGTTTAACTTGAAATTTTCTGTGTGAATGCTTTTTGATATTTCTGTTTGACTGGAAAACCTTAAGAGAAAGACACATTTTTAATTAAAAAATTTGCTTTCTCTAGCACGTATGTAGAACATACATAGTGGATAGCAAAGTATTATATTCCACCTAAACATTCGATACCAAGATTTCACCGGAAATACATGATCTGAGACCCCCTGAATAACAAATGGCGTTTTTAGATACATGCCTGTGTATGTTTGTGTGATGCAAGACTCAAAGACGAAATGTCAAATTTGTTATTTAAGATCAGTTTCCAATGCTGCGTCACACAGATTTTCAAAACTGGTGATATATCAAATGAAGATTTCATTTCGCTTCTACTTACAAGGAAGCAAGTAATAAGACTATTTCTGCTAATTAGCATGAAGTAAATAGAAACATATGCTTTTTAACTACAATTTGTTGCAGAGATGTTGAGAAAGTCATGTGAATGGAACACATCACATTTTTTTTCGCCAATTTGACCGTTTTTTTTTTTTTTTTTTTTAGATATTCCTTGATATTAGTTTCAGCTTTAAAATACTTATTTTTCTCATACGGGAATTTGTCGTTTTCTGTCCATAGAAACAAATGAACTTCACTCACGTAACAACCAGCTTTTGACTATCACTTTGCTTACAAGGAAGCAAGTAATAAGATCATTTCTGCTAATATTTTCTCGATTAAGGTTAAGTAAATAGAAGCATAAGCTTTTTAACAATACTTTATTGCAGAGATGTTGAGAAAGTCATGTGAATGGAGCACATCAGAATTTTTTTTTTGATAGAATGAAATACTTTCTCAGCAACAGAACGAGTAACATAGAAGCAGCAACACGGAGAGTGCAAAACCGTGCGAAAAAAGCCGGAAGAATCCGGGGCAAACGGATTACCTGCGATCCTGAAGGTGGTCTAGAGGCTATAGCAAGAAGTTGTGGCCTATTCCGGTTTGCTAATCGCTTCCTATTGACATCCGACGCACGATCAATCCTTCCCAGTCATGAATGGTGCACAGAGCGGCGGTGGGGGGATGTAGCTGCGCAGGTCCTGGCCAGAGGTCTGTGTGTGTCTTCAAACCCAGCCGTCACTACAGCGAGCTCTCCGGAACCTCGTTGTCACTGCTACTGCTACCTGTTGGATCCAAGGTAATACTCCGAATTTTACTCTTTCCCTCCGGCCTGCCTGCCTGCTTTCTTTACCTGCAATTCTGTTATCTAGACTGCTCTTAACAGAACAATACATGCTATTTTATTTTGATTTGGATATATTCCTACGGTTTTCAACTATTTATTTAAAAATTTAAACTTACACTGCTCTTAAAACAATAATACCATCCAATAAACTGTGATTTTAATATTTACCTTCAAATTTCAACTAAATTTATGCAAATTTTTAGCACAACACTGCTATACATGCTATTAAATTTTGGTTTTTATATTTTACTGCAATTAATAACCTAATGCATCCAAATTTATATCTTAAGACAGCCCTATAAGAGTGTATAAGTAATACATTTTGATTTTGATATTTTACAGCAACTTTTATCTTAGTCTGCATAAGTTTTTTACATTTTTAATATTATATTTTCAACAGACTATATTCCAATGTTTATCTTGTTTACTCTTAGCAGAGAAATACAATATATTACACTCTGGTTTTTATATTTTACTGAAATTTATAACTTAACGATTTCAAATGTATATCTTATAGCTGTTTTTTGAGGTTCTATAAGTAATAACATGTTTATTTTGATATTTTTCTGCAATTTTTAAAGTTTTATAAGTTTTTTACATTTTACTCTGATATGTTCGACTAAATGCATTCAAATGTTTATCTTGTTTGCTTTTGCTACAGAAATACAATATATTAAATTTTGGTTTTAATATTTTACTGGAATTTGTAATCTAATGCATCCAAATTTGTATCTTAAGGAGACTGTCTTATAAGATTGTATAAGTAATCAAATTTTGATTTTGATATTTTGCTAAACTTTTAAAGCAAATTTATTCAAATATTAATCTTAGTTTGCTTTTAACGGATATTAGAAATTTTTTAGATTTTTATTTTCATATATTCGACAAATTGTATTCAAATATTTATCTTTGTTGCTCTTAGCAGAGAAATATAATATATTAAATTTTGGTTTTGATTTTTTACTGCAATTTATAACCTAATGCATCCAAATCGTATCTTAAGTTTGTCTTATGAGATTGTATAGTTAATAACATTTTGATTTTGATATTTTCCCGCAATTTTTAACTAAATGTATTCAAATTTTATCTTAGTCTGATTTAACGGATATTATAAGTTTTCTACATTTTTTGATATTTTACAAAATGTATTCTAATGTTTATCTTGTTTGCTTTTAGCAGAGAAATACAATATATTAAATTTTCGTTTTGATATTTTACTGCAATTTATAACCTAATGCATCCAAATTTTTATCTTAATACTGTCTTATGAGATTATATAATTAATAAAATTTTAATTTGGATATTTTGCTGCTATTTTTAGTTACATTTATTCAAATTTTTATCTTAGTCTGCTTTTAACAGATAGTATAAGTTTTACATTTTTATTCTGATATTGTATTCAAATGTTTAGCTTAGATCACTCTTATCAGAGAAATACGCTGTATCAAATTTTGATTTGGAAATGTTCCTACAGTTTTAAACTAAATTTATTCGAAATATTTATCACAGACTGTCCATACTAGGTAATACAAGCTATTAAATATTCAGTTTATTATTTTAATGTGCCAAGAGATGAAAATATCTTAAATCCATTTATCGGTTATAAACATGCCAAAAGTTCTAAAGTGTAGCTATGAGCTGCATGTATATTTCAACTTACAAATTTACATACATCTCTGATATTCTCTAAATGTAAATTCTTCTGCATTCCTGTAAGCTTTTGTGTGATTTATTACAGCTTTTATTGAAGTAAATCTACTTGGAGGGGGTATAGACTGTGTGCTTAATACGAGATATATTACAAACTTTCCGTAATGGCATCGAAACAATTTGTTGTAACAATTTATAGGAATAAAAAAGACTTTCTACACATCATAGAGAATTTTTGGATAAAATAAGAATATTAATTCATTTTATAGAAGGGTAATATTGCCCTTGTTCGTGTTTTTAGAATAGGGACTTTTTCATGTAAGTAACGGTTCGAATTCAACGTTTTCACTGTTTTAATTTCAACTTTTAAATTACTGAAGGTTTTGTTGGAGCTGATTTTTTTTTTCAGAATATTATTGTTTCTATTAAACTTGAGCTACAAGCCTGAAAATAATTGATTGCTATATTTCACATCACATGATTTAACACATTTCTATAATTCGAGAATTTAATGTATGAAACAACTTAAAAAATTAATCTATTGAATTTGGGAATATTAATTTGTCGATGATTAAACTTAGTTTACTTTATCCAAAAATAGAACTCAGTGATCTTCATGACCATTTCGAAACATACAATAAATTTTCAGGTTCCTGGCATGAATCCGTAGAAGCTTACAGAATGTGGGAAGTAACAATAAAAGTGAAGAAATAATTTGAGAGGTACTTTTGACAGTAATTTAATATGTGCATGGATTTAATTGAAAGTAATCAAGGTAAAGTTTCACAGCAGTTTAAAAATTTTCCAGCAAATCACTTTAAAAAGTGGATGTTTTCCTAAAACGTGACTTTGATACCTAATGGAGGAGTTTTTCTGATTGCCCTTTCTATAATGTATGTGAAATTTCAGTTAGTTTTACCAAACTTGAAGAATGAACAGAAATAGTACCATATACCATTTATGCTAACTTTAGTTAACTTTTATTCCTCAAATTAAAATTCCTTCTCGCGAAAAAGTGCTTACCTAATTACTCGAACCTTTTAAAGTATACTTAACCTTTTATGAAGACTTCTTCATTACCTAAATTTATTTTCTTCTAATTCCAAATAGATCTGTTGAGACTTGACAGTCATGCATCTCATGAACAAATATTTATTGGACAGGTCCATGTTGCGGAGCATCATAAGAAGCAAGTGAATTAATGCAATACATTGGTGAATAAGTGAAAATTAGTAAAAAGTATGCAACATTTTCGATGTTTGCTGTTTGCATTTTAATATACTTATAACTTACATTTTCAAACTACATAATTTGTTTTCCTAATATCAACAATATGAAAGCCACAAACCGCTATTTAATTGGTTCTGCGACATTTTATGTTTGAATTTAAACTCCATATTTCTCATTTTCCCCAGCATTCTTCACTCCTTGGAGTACAAGTTTATCATGAGAGCTTCATAAATTTCAGATTTAAAACTTTTTGAGCATTAATTGAAATAGTAAATATTTAAGATGACAATACTTTCCATAAGCTGATTGTAAACGTTGAAATATTTAATAACATGTGAAAATTTCACCCCTTAAACTAATTAAACATGAGAAATTTCTGAACAACAATTTCTTTATGCTTTTATCTCTTCTAAAATATTAAGAGTGATATAAATCGTAAGGTCCAGAGAGCATTTCATAATATTACTATATAAAAATGATTAGCTATTAATACAAATTAATCTTAAAAGCAGTTTAACATAGCTTGTTAAAATTTTGTGTCCATTGTATGCTTTAAGTAAAAAATCATATTTATTTTCAGAGATGCGTCTTAAAGTCGAAATAAATATCTGTACCTGAAATATTAATTTTATTGTAATCAATGTTTGGAAAGTACCAGTGGACAGGAAAACAGGATTTGTTCTGTTTCTATAGCTACCGATTGTGAATTATTTGTTTCTCTCCGTCTCTTTAAATGACAAAGCTTTTTCTTTGATGTCAGATTAATCATCTGAAACTATGGCACTTTGTGCTGGCTTAAAGCTACATCCTTTTAATGCTGTTTATTTATTTTTTAATAAATAACATAAGACTTAACACGTTAATCTACGAAACTTTCTAAAATATTCTAGTCTGAGGTAAAAGTTTCCAATTTCGAAATCACATTTTTGGCAGAAAAAACTTCTTAAATTTATAAGTTGAAATAAAATACATATTTCTCTAAAAAGCGAGAAACACAACGTTATTTTCAGTACAAAACTCAAGAAGCTTATTAAAGAAACATTTTTTTACTTTCTCTACACGTACTATGCATATAGTAGATACAGAAAGTATTATATTCCACACAAATATTCAATGTATAGATTTCACTTCTCTTGGGTCCCCTGAATAAAAGTCTGACGTGTACCATTCACATGACTTTCTCTATATCCCTGCAACAAATTATTCTTAAAAATATTATATTTCTATTTACTTTATGCTCATGAGAAACAATTAGCAGACATTGTCTTATTACTTGCTTCCTTGTAAGTAGAAGCGAAATAAGGGACTACCATAGGTTAAAGTGATAGTCAAAAGCTGGTTGCTATGTCAATGAAGTTTCTTTGTTTGTATGGATAGGAGTTGACAAGTTCCTTTATGAGAAAAGAATAAATTTTTCATCGCAGAAACCAAAAATAAGGAATGTCACAAAAACGACGAACTCCACGAAATAAAATTATATAACATAAATTGTGTGTTTTAACGTACTCTACATTTTTTGTTTAGTAAGTTGTTGTCCGTCCCTTACGGTTTAGCAGTTATTCAAAATTCAGTAAAATTCATCCAGAATAAACTACTCTTCAGAGCCTATTCCCAGAAAATTCAAGATATACATTTTATTTGTCAGGTAAATATCTTTAATCTACGAAATTTTAATCCAAATCGTTAAGAGCCATTTTTGAGAAAATCAAAATGTTCGAAAAAAGTTCCATGTAAAGGGTAGTTGGGGGTGGGAGGATTTTTCTCAAAAGCTTCGTGTCGCATTCCTGGAAGATACTAAACTTAAATACCAAGTTTGGTATTTTACCTACTTTTCGTTTTTGAGTTATCGTGTTCACAGACACACGGACACACACACACACACACACACACACACACACATGGACCTTTTTCCGGTGAAATCTCGGTATCGAACTTTTTGGTGGAGTGTAATACCTTCTCTATACACTATGCACATAGTACATATAGAGAAAGTGAAAACGGCCCTCGTAAAAAAAATATATAGGATATATGAAGAAAAGCGTGTTAAAAGAACGTTAAGACTGCAAAAAAACATAGGAGTGCTCGCTTTATCGGTGCGAACCTTGGTCAAGGTGAACTACACGACTTACCGAGGTAACCCTCATCCTAGAAGAACAATGTCGAATATCACTGAGCTTGAGGGACCCCGGGCTCATTTGAGCATTATTTGACTGATTTCGTACATTGGCCGTCCGATATGACCTACCAGGTTAAAGGACGTCAAAACTTGAAAAAAGTATGTGTTCTATTCACATGACTTTCTCTAGCTACTCCCCAAATTCCCCTTTAATTTTCTTTCTCTTTTATATCATGCTAATCGAGATAAATTGTCTTTTTACTTTGCTATAAGTAGAAGCGAAATAAGGGAATACACTAGGTTAAAGCGATAGTCAAATTTTTAAAAGCTATCGCTATGTGAAACAATTAGTATTCAGTTCTCTTTTGTTTCACTGGGAATAAAACAAAAGAGATGAAACGAAAATTGACTTCCCGATTGAGAAAAGATTAAGTAGTTTAAAATTGAATCCAATAACAAGGAACATCGTTAACTCAACACAAAGAGGTCTTCAGATGCTATTTCCAGAAAAGACAAGCATTTCGTTTGTCAGGAACATATATTTGACATATGGTAAACATTTTAATAAAAATCCGTTAGTCATTTTTAGAAAATCAAACTTTTCGAAAAATGGTACGTGTAAAGGGTATTTGGAGGTCAGGAGTTTTCTTGAAAATCTTCTTGTCGCATTCTTGAAAGACACTGAACTTAAGTACCAAATTTGGTATTTAGCAGACTTTTTATTTTTTAGCTATGCTGCCCACAGATACACACACAGACACGCGCGCGCACACACCCACACATACAAACACACACATTTTTCTGAAAATGCCTTGTTGGATTCAGGGGGTCTCAAAACATGTATTTCCAGTGAAATCGCAGTATCGAATTTTTGAATGGAATATATTGCCTTCTCTACCTATGATGTATATTGCATACACGTGCTAGAGAAAGTAAAGCATTAAGAATCGTTAAATGCGAATGAAAATATTGGAACTGTGTATATAAATACATAAAATGTTGTATGAATGCACAAGTGTTATTAAAGTAAAAATGATGCAATATGTAAACTTTAAAACAAACAATGCATTTATGAATAATTATAATAAATGTTAATACATTTTACTTTCTCTACGCGTACTATATACACAGTGTATAGATAAGATATTGTATTGCACCCAAAAATTCGATACCGAGATTTCACCGCAAATATCCGTTTTGAGATCGCCTGAGTCCGAAAAAAACAACAACGAATTTTTAGAAAAAGGCCCATATGCGTCTGTCTGTGGGGAGGATAGCTCAAAACTAAAAAGACATTTACATGCCAAATATGGTATTTAAGTTTGGTATCTTTGAAGGATGCGACCCGAAGGTTTTCAAGAAAATCCCCGTACCCCAAAATACCCTTTATATGGAATTTGTTTGTAAAATTTTGTTTTTCTTAAAAATGGCTTTAACGGTTTTGTTTAAAATACTGTATATTAAAGCTATTTACGTCACAAATAAAATGTATATCCTGTATTTTCTGGAAATAGCTGCTTAAGACCGGTTCATTCTGGAAGAATCTTGCTGAAATTTACATAAGTGGTAAGTAAACCCTTAGACAAAATCTTACCACACAAAAAATGTAGATCTCATTAAAAGACACGTTTTTGCTGCAGAGTTAGCCGTTGCCGAGACATTCCTTGTAATTGGTTTCAATCTTCTCAAACAGGGTTACCTTTTGTTTCATCTCTCTTTTGTTTTACTGGACATGTAAAGCGAACGGAACTTCAATTGTTCAGATATCAATCGCCTTTTTAGGGAATTGACTATCGCTTTAAAGTGGTAAATACCCTTATTTCACTTCTGCTTGTAAGAAACTAAGTAGTATTGGTGATAATGTTTAGTATGATATACATAGAAGAATAATCGTTTGTAAGAATAGTTTGCCGAACAGGTAGAGAAAGTCATGTGAATGCATCACATCAAATGGTTCATTAAGTGAACCGGAATGAGTATTTTTAAAATGTATTATTTTGATAATTTCTACACAAATTTGTAGTTTTAAATGATACGCAAATCATGTGTGCACTATAAGTTTTATCTTGTGGTAAAAAGTCAAATAATAATTAGAAATCTGTATAACTTTTTCTTTTCAAAGGTGCACTGCCTTAAAGCCGAAATATATACCAGGTGTACCAACTGCCACGTATCTGAGTGTGTAGATTTCCCTTGGTACGTTAAAAGATTTGCAGAACCCCTATCTCTCTCTCTCTCTCTCTCTCTCTCTCTCTCTCCAATGAGCGCCACCCACTCATCGTCTCCGCTGATAAGCAAAAGGGCAGGGCAAACGAAGACCACACCGGTGAGTTCCTCTCGCGCGGGTTTTGGCTTGAAACAGCCCCGTTGAGTTCTGCAACTCTTTTGACGTTCGAAGAGATATTTGCACACGATAAATACAGTACAGTTGGTCCACCTGTTATTAATTTTCTTGTAATCAACGCTTGGGAAGTATAGGCTGAGTGGAAAATAGCAGTTGTTCTGTTTATATTGTTTTCGATTGCCAATTGTTTGGTTTTCTCCATCTCTTAAATTTTTCTCTGAAAGATGTGAAACTATGAGGTTTTCTAATAGTTTATCTAAGAAATTATCAAATATACAATACCTGACTGCTTGAATCATTTTAATTAGGCAATTTTACATTCTCTACTTACTACTTAGTGGATAGGTAAGAAAGGTATTGCACTCCAAAAATTCGATATCGAGTTTACATCGGAAATACAAGAATTTAAATAAAAAGTTCGGCATATGTATGTGTGTGTACGTGTGTGTGTGTGTGTGTGTGTGTGTGTGTGTGTGTGTGTGAGAGGTCGACCGTGTGTCTGTGAACACGATAACTCAAATCAAACTCGATATGGAAGATTAGTATCTTCCAAGGATGCACTCAAAGACAAAATTCGAAAATGTTTATTTTCTCTAAAATGGCTTGAAAGAATTTGACTAAAATACCGTATATTAAAGATATTTACATCACCAATAAAATGCATAATCTGAATTTTCTGGAAATACCTCCGAAGATGTCTTTAATCTGAATTAATTTTACATACTTGATAAACCGTAAGTGATAGACATAAACTTACGAAACAAAAAATCTGATGTGTTACACTCATATGATTTTCTCTAGCTACTCTTCAAACAAACTCTTACAAAAGATAATTCTTCTTTCAACACCACGCTAATCGAGATACACATTAGCAGAATTTTAATACTTAGTTCCTTATAAGTAGACCGGAACTAAGGGAATGCACTAGGCTAAAGTGATAGTTCAATGTTTTAAAAGCTGTCGTTATGCGATTGTCATTGCGAATCGCTTCTTTGCTTGGCCAGGAGTAGAACAAAAGAAAAACGGCCACTCCCGTCTGAAAAAAGTATAAGTACTTCACAACTGAAACTAAAAAAAAGGAATACCTCGAAAACGGTAAGTTCCACGAAAATAATGTATATGACATAAATTTGTTTATTTTAACGATATCTACATTTTTTGTAAAGTAAGTTTTTTTTTTCTATCTCTTATGGTTTACTAGTTATTCTAAATTAAGCAAAACTCATTCAGAATAAACAGATCTTTAGAAGCTATTCCCAAAAAATTCAAGATGTACATCTTATTTGTTATAGAAGTGGCTTTAATATGTGATATTTTAACCAAAATCGTTACAGTCATTTTTAAGAAAAACAAAATTTTCGAAAATGTTTCCATGTAAAGTGTAGTTAAGGTGGAGGAATTTTCTTAAAAATCTTCGTGTTGCATCCTTGGAAGATTCCAAACTTAAATACCAAGTTTGGTATTTAACCGTCTTTTCGTTTTTGAGCTATGCTGTCCACAGATACACACACACAGACACACACGTTTCTGAAAACGCTTTTTTTTTTTTTTTTTTTTTTTTTTTTTTTTTTTTTTATTCAGGGGGACCTAAACCATGTATTTCCGGTGAAATCTCGACATGGAATTTTTGGGCGGAATACAATACTTCTCCATCCCATTGTACATTGTACATTCGGCTATTCCCATTACGGCTAGAGAAAGTAAAAATGTTGATCTCGTTAAAACACATGTCATACATGCTTTTTTGTACATTTGACCGTTTCCAAGGTATTCCTTGTGATTGTTTTAAGTTTTAAAATATTTGCAAATTTTTCATACAGTAATTTGTCATTCCTTTCTTTTTTTATTTCTGGTCATACACGGAAAACTGAATCATGTAGTAGCAATGGACTTTTAAAAGATCTGATTATCTCTTTAACTTAGTGTATTCACTATTTCTCTTCTGCTTATAGGAACGGAGTAATATGGCCATTTATGCTAATATTCATCTTGGCTGAATTTGACAGAAAAATAAGATTTGTACACAATAGTTTGTCACAAAATAAATGGAGAAACTTTCGGGAATCTTTCTCCTCATTTATACCTTTAAGATAACTGGGAGGTACAAAAACTTGAAATAAATTCTGTGCTTTAAACATACCTACATTTTTTGTGTAATAAGGTTTTGTCTATCTCTTAGGGCTTTCCAGTCGTATAAAAGTCATTCACAATGAATATGGCTTCAGGGTCCATTCCCCCCCCCAAAAAAAAAATCAGGATCTACATTTTAATTTCCACGTAAGCATCATTAATATGGGATATTTTAATGAAAATCGTTAGTTATATTTAGAAGATAAGAATTTCGGATAGTTTTGGAGAGGGAGTTTTATCTAAAACATTTCGTGTTGCATTCTTAGAAGATACTAAACTTAACTGTAACGATCGGTGTTTAATCGGTTTTCGTTTTTGGGTTTTGCTATCCACACTTCAACACATAAACAAACAAAAACACTTTGACTTTATGGGTCCTCAAAAGATGTATTTCCTATGAAATCTCGGTATCACCTTTTTGGGTTGAATACAATACATTTTCTACCTTCGAGAAAGAATGAAACGCAAGGTGATTATGGAGCAGATGGTGAAATGAAATGAAATTTTATTTATGGACGCTTTTTAACTGCTATGGTTCTGAGAAGCCATTCTATACTGCTCAGAGGCCTCTTTATCAGGCTTGAGATTCTTTTACGGGAGGTAAATCTACGATACGGGACTAACGGCTTGATTTTCCTTCCGAAGGAAGCCATGCTAAGGATCTTTATGCCTGAAAAACCCATCGTCCTCCACCGGGTTTGAACCCGCGACCCGGTAACCATTACACAACAGAGGACGACAGCAGATGGTGACATGAAGGGTGGGGGAAACCGGAGAAGACCTTCCCAGGCGGTGCTTTGTCCCCCGTAAGTCCATATCCCTGGTATCGATCCTCGGCGAGACGCAGGCCGTCTAACCACTCTGCCACCCCCTGAATATAGTTCAAATTACAAATAATATATGTTCTGTATATATACAAATTACACAAGGGGATTCCTCAGATTTCTCTTGTGGTAAAATGAAAAGCTTCGCAAGGCTTGTTCAAAGGACAGAAACAAGAGAAACGCGTTATGCGATGGCAAATAAAAGACTGTGCTGTCCTATATGCAGACGACGTTAAATTAGATGACATTCTGTCTACAGTTACGGCCTCCTTTGAGGAGAGCAAATACTCGCTCGTCCTCAACAGAAACATCTTTATATACCTTCTGGAATATACTATTCGTAGCGGACATTCCCAACATTCTAAGTGAATAGCTTATTTTCCTGCGCTCGCTACTCAGTTTATAAGAAAACTGGAGTCCATTCATTCAAAATCTACTCTCGTATTCCTTCACGCGTGTAATATATTGGATCATTTTCACAGCAGTTACAGGCGTGTACATATTAGACCAGAGTTTCCCAACCTGTGCTCCGTGAAACGCTTGATAGGTTTATGGACACCTCTCAGCAGTTATGCGATCGAAAATTCTGATGCCTTCTCATCGCATGATTTTACTTCCTCTATATACTACCTGGTAGTTAGAGAAAATATGCACTGCACCCCAAAACCGAAATTTCACCGGAAATACACGTTTTAGGGTCTCCTTTATCAAAACATATTTAGAAATAAGACTGCCTCTGTGGTCGAGTGGTCAGCGAGCTAACTTCACCCCCGGGGGTCCCGGGTTCGATTCCAGGCTGGAGAGGGGAATTTTTCTTTACCTAGAATTATTCCCTATCCTCCACAGAACCTAGAAGTACGTATGCAAGAGTGAATGTGTGTGTTTGAGGAAAATAAAATGATTTTAACCAAACGTAAACAAGTGTTTCAAGTGCAAAGCCTCCGATATGACCTTAGATGTTAAAGGGGCTATATAAATGAAACAATTTAAAAAAATTAGAAATAGGTCCGTGTGTGTGTCTGAACAAGATATTTCAAAAACGAAAAGTCGGTAAAATACCAATTTGTTCGTTTTCCCCCCCTCAAAAAAAAAAAAAAGATCTATCGATTTTGATTAAAATACCGTATATAATAACTCCATTGCACGTCAGCTCACAAGGAACCTTGGCCTACCGCCCGGCCACTGCGTCCCCCATCTCGGTCCATGACAGACAGTATTGGAGGGTGAGACGTGGTTAGCACCTCGATCCCCCTGGCAAATTAATGCGGTCCTCATGCCCTGGAGCCGCTACTTTTCCATCAAGTAGCTTTTCAATTGACCCCCAGGGACCTCACGAGGTTGAGGTCTCCCAGCGGGGAAAAAATCCCCACGCCGGTACTGGGAATAGAACCCAGGTCTCCCGCTTGGCAAGCAGCTGCGTTAAAATACCGTATACTAATATATATTGCGTACTAAGAACCTTAAGTTATACTTATCATGTCGAGAATGCCTATTGGGAATACGAGACCCCAGGGCCGAGTTTTCCCATGCATCCGAGACTTGATAAATAACTTACAGTTAGTGGTTAGTCAATTACCTTTTGAAATGCTTGAAAAAACTGTAAAACAAGAACAATAATAAATCAGAATTGCTTTTCAAATTTTAATTCAACATTCAGAACAAATCTGATATGTTCCATTCATTTAATTTTCTTTACATCTTTGTAACAAACATTGTTAAAAAGCCTATTCTTCTATCTATATCATGCTAATCGAGATAAACAGTAGTAGAATTAGTCTTATTACTTTGTTCCTTGTAAGTAGAAGGGAAATAAAATGCACAGGCTAAATCGATAGTCTCGTTATCTCTAAGAATACTGCGTATGACGTAAGGTTTTATCTATCTCTTACGATTTTTTTACTTTCTCTATACATGGTATGAATATAGTGTATACAGAAAAATCTGATGTGTACCATTCACATGACTTTCTCCATATCCCTGCAACAAATAATTCTTAAAAAGCTTATACTTCAATTTACATTATGCTAATCAGAAAAAATTAGCAGAAATAGTCATATTACTCGCTTCCTTGTAAGTAGAAGCGAAATAAGGGACAACCGTAGGTTAAAGTGATAGTCAAAAGCTGGTTGATATGTCAATGAAGTTCCTTTGTCTATATGGATAGGAGTTGACAGGTTCCTGTATGAGAAAAGTATACCTTTTTCATAGCAGAAACCAAAAATAAGGAATGTCACAAAAACGACGAACTCCACGAAAAAAATGTATATAACATAAATTGTGTGTTTTAATGTGCTCTACATTTTTTGTGTAGTAAGTTTTTGTCCATCTCTTACGTTTAGCAGTTATTCAAAATTTAGTAAAATTCATTCAGAATAAACTACTCTTCAGAGGCTATTCCCAGAAAATTCAAGATATACATTTTATTTGTCAGGTAAATATGTTTAATATCCGAAATTTTAATCAAAATCGTTAGAGCCATTTTTGAGAAAATCAAAATTTTCGAAAAAAGTTCCATGTAAAGGGTAGTTGGGGGTGGGGGGATTTTTCTCAAAATCTTCGTGTCGCATCCCTGGAAGATACAAAACTTAAATACCAAGTTTGGTATTTTACCAACCTTTAGTTTTTGAGTTATCGTGTTCACAGACACACGCACACACACACACACACACATACACGGACCTTTTTGTGAAAATGCTTTTTTTAGATATTGGGGACCCTAAAACATATTTCCGGTGAAATCTAGGTAACGAATTTTTGGTGGAGTGCAATACTTTCTCTATACACTATGTACATGGTGCGTATGGAGAAAGTAAAAATCTGATGTGTACCATTCACATGACTTTCTCCATATCCCTACAACAAATTATTCTTAAAAAGCTTATACTTTTATTTACTTTCTGCTAATCAGAAAAAAATAGCAGAAATAGTTTAATTACTCGCTTCCTTGTAAGTAGAAGCGAAATAAGGGACAACCATAGGTTAAAGTGATAGTCAAAAGCCGGTTGCTATGTCAATGAAGTTCCTTTGTCTATATGGATAGGAGTTGACAAGTTCCTGTATGAGAAAAGTATACGTTTTTCATAGTAGAAACAAAAAATAAGGAATGTCACAAAAACGACGAACTCTACGAAAAAAATGTATATAACATAAATTGTGTGTTTTAAAGTGCTCTACATCTTTTGTGGAGTAAGTTTTTGTCCATCTGTTACGGTTTAGCAGTTATTCAAAATTTAGTAAAATGCATTCAGAATAAACTACTCTTCAGAGGCTATTCCCAGAAAATTCAGGATATACATTTTATTTGTCAGGTAAATATGTTTAATATACGAAATTTTAATCAAAATCGTTAGACCCATTTTTGAGAAAATCAAAATTTTCGAAAAAAGTTCCATGTAAAGGGTAGTTGGGGGTGGGGGGATTTTTCTCAAAATCTTCGTGTCGCATCCCTGGAAGATACTAAACTTAAATACCAAGTTTGGTATTTTACCGACCTTTCGTTTTTGAGTTATCGTGTTCACAGACACACGGACACACACACAAATACACACACACACATGGACCTTTTTGTGAAAATGCTTTTTTTACTTTCTCCATACGCACTATGTACATAGTGTATAGAGAAAGTATTGCACTCCACCAAAAATTCGATACCGAGATTTCACCGAAAATATTTGTTTTGTGTGTGTGTGTGCGTGTGTGTGTCCGTGTGTCCGTGTGTCTGTGAACACGATAACTCAAAAATGAAAAGTCGGTTAAATACCAAACTTGGTATTTAAGTTTAGTATCTTCCAGGGATGCGACACGAAGATTTTGAGAAAAATCCCCCCACCCCCAACTACCCTTTACATGGAACTTTTTTCGAAAATTTTGATTTTCTCAAAAATGGCTCTAACGATTTTGATTAAAATTTCGGATATTAAACATATTTACCTGAGAAATGAAATGTATATCTTGAATTTTCTGCCAATAACCTCTGAGGAGTAGTTTATTCTGGATGAATTTTACTGAATTTTGAATAACTGCTAAACCGTAAGAGATGGACAAAGACTTACTACACAAAAAATGTAGAGCACATTAAAACACACAATTTATGTTATATACATTTTTTTCATGGAGTTCGTCGTTTTTGTGACATTTCTTATTTTTGGTTTCTGCTATGAAAGACGTATACTTTTCTCATACAGGAAATTGTCAACTCGTATCCATATAAACAAAGGAACTTCATTGACATAGCAACCAGCTTTTGACTATTACTTTAACCTACGATTGTCCTTTATTTCGCTTCTACTTACAAGGAAGCGAGTAATTAGACTATTTCTGCTAATTTTTTCTGATTAGCATAAGGTAAATAGAAGTATAAGCTTTGTAAGAATTATTTGATGCAGGGATATGGAGAAAGTCATGTGAATGGTACACATCAGATTTTTGGATATTGGGGACCCTAAAACATATATCTCCGGTGAAATCTCGGTATCGAATTTTTTGGTGGAGTGCAATACTTTCTCTATACACTATGTACATAATGCATATGGAGAAAGTAAAAATGGCTGCAACGATTTTGATTAAAACACCGTATATTAAAGATATTAACACCACAAATAAAATGTATTTATTCTGGATGAATTTTACCGAATTTGGCATAACTGCTAAACTGTAAGAGATAGAAATAAACGTACTAAACAAAAAATCTAGTTTGTCAAAACATATCATTTATGTAATATGCATTTTTTTCGTGGATTTGACTATTTTAGACATATTCCTTATTACTAGTTTAAGCTTTAAAATATTTATACTTTTCTCATATGGGAGTTGGTCAAATCCTGGCTATACAAACAAACGAACTTTAATCACGTAGTAGCAGCTTTTAAAAGATTTTACTACCGCTTTAGCCTAGTGTATCCCCTTATTTCCTTTCTACTTACAATGAAGCAAGCAAAAAGACCATTTCTGCTAATTTTTTCTAGATAGGTTAAAGAAATGGAAGCATAAGCTTTCTAACAATAATTTGTTGCAGATATGTAGAGAAAGTCATGCAAATGGAACACGTCAGATTTTTTTGTGTAATTCAGGGTACCTAAAACGTGTATATCTGTGCTATCTTGGTATCTAGTTATTGCTTTCTCTATCATTTACTCGTATGTACGACGAAGAGAAAGTAAAAACAGCTACATAGAGGTTACAAGGCCAATTAAATGAAGGGGAAGCCATAAGGGTTGAAACACTGGTTGCGCACGAACTGCTTTGACGTAAACAAACAATTTGTCGGCAGACATTTTCCATGTACGCACATCAACTGTTTTCTCTAGCACGTATGTGCAATGTACATAGTAGATTGAGAAGGTATTGTATATCACCCAAAAATTCGATACCGAGATTTCACCGGAAATACACGTTCTGAGCCATATTTAGAAAAAAATGTTCGTGTTTGTCTCTCTCTCTCTCTCTCTCTCTGTGCACGTGCATCTGTTTGTTTGGGCAGCATAGCTAAAAACTAAAAGACCGTTAATTACCAAACTTGATATTTAAGTTTTATATCTTCCAAGGATGTGACACGAAGATTTTCAAGAAAATACCCTCATCACAAACTACCCTTTACACAGAAAAATAATCTAAAATTTGGTTTTTCTCTAAAATGGCTCTAAATATTTTGATTCTTATATTTAAGATATTTACATGACAAATAAAATGTATATTTTGAATTTTCTGGGAATAGCCTCTGAAGACCTCTTTATTCTGGATGATTTTTTATTGAATTTTGCACACCTGAGATTTTGCACCAAGAGACAGACAAAAACTTACTGAAAAAATCTGATGTCTTCCATTCACATGACTTTCTCAATATCTCTGCAACTAATTATTGTTAAAAAGATTATGCTCCTATTTACTTCATCTAATCGAGAAAAGATCAGCAAAAATAGTCCTATTACTTGCTTCCTTGTAAGTAGAAGCGAAATAAGGGAGTACCATAGGCTAAAGTGAAAGCCAAAAGCTGGTTGCTATGTGACTGAAGTTCCTTTGTATGGGCAGGAGTTGACAAATTCCTGTATGCGAAAAGTATGCTTTTCACAGCTGAAACCAAAAACAAGCAATATATTAAAAACGACCAACACCACGAAAAAAATGTATATAACATAAGTTGTGTGTTTTAACGTGCTCTACAGTTATCGTGTAGTACGTTTATGTCCATCTCTTACGGTTTAGCAGTTATTCAAAATTCCGTAAAATTCATCCAGAATAAAGTACTCTTCAGAGGCTATTCCCAGAAAATTCAAGATCTACATTTTATTTGTCAGGTAAACACCTTTAATATACTAAATTTTAATCAAGATCGCTAGAGCCATTTTTGAGAAAATCAAAATCTTCGAAAAAAGTTCCATGTAAAGGTTAGTTGGGGGTGGGGGGATTTTTCTCAAAATCTTCGTGTGGCATCCCTGGAAGATACTAAACTTAAATATCAACTTTGGTATTTTAGCGACTTTTCGTTTTTAAGTTATCGTGTTCAAAGAAGCACGGACACACGGACATACACACACGGACCTTTTTCAAAAAATGCTTTTTTTGGTTACAGGGTACCCTAAAACATATATTTCCGGCGAAATCTCGGTATCGAATTTTTGGGTGGAGTGCAATACCTTTTCTATACACTATGTACATAGTGCGCATAGAGAAAGTAAAGAATGTAGACGTCGATAAAACACACAATTTATGTCATATACATTTTTTTCTTGAAGTTGGCCGTTTTCGAGATATTCCTTGTTATTGATTTCAGTTTTAAAATACGGGAATTTGTCATTGCTTGGCCACGCAAACAAACGGATTTCAATCCCATAGCAACCACATTTTAAAACATTTGCCTGTCGGATTAGCCTAGTGTACTCCCTTATTTCCCTTCTACGTATAAAGAACTAGGTAATAAAACCATTTCTGCTAATGTTTATTTCGATTAGCATGATGTAAATAGAAGAATAAGCTTATCAACAATAATTTGTTATAGAGATACAGAGAAAGTCATGTGAATGGAGCACATTAGGTTTCTTATAAAAGTGTTCGTGTCTCTGTGTGTGTGTGTGTGTGTGTGTGTGTGTGTGTGTGTGTGTGTGTGTGTGTGTGTGTGTGCTGCACAGCTGAAAACTAAGCGTCCTTTGAGCAAAAAAGTTGGAATTTAAGTTCAGTATCTTCTAAGGATGCGACAGAAAGATCTTCAAAAATTTCGCCCTCTGCCCCCAACTACCCTTTATAAAGAACTTTTTTTCGAAAGTTTTAATTTTCTCATAAAAGGCTCTAATGGTTTTGATTAAACTGCCATATATTAAAGACATTTTTGTATATTAAAGATATTTACTTGGCATATAAAATGTAAATCTTGAATTTTCTGGTAATAGTATCTGAATGAATTTTGCGGAATTTTGCATAACCGATAAACCGCAAGAGATAGACAAAAACTTACTGAACTAAAAAAATGAGAGCTCGTTAAAACAAACAATTTATGTTATATACAATGTTTTTTCTTGGAATTGGCCGTTTTTGAGATATTCCTTTTATTTGTTTCAATTTTAAAATACTTAATACTTTTCTCATACGGGAATTTGTCAATTCCTTGCCACACAAACATAGGCACTTCAATCACATAGCAGCCAGCTTTTAAAAGATTTGACTATCCGTTTATCTAGTGTACTCCGTATTTTCCTTATGTGTACAAGTAAACAAGTAAAAAGACCATTTCTGCTAATTTTTCCTCGATTAGTAAATAGTAGAATAAGCTTTTTAACAATATCTTGTTGCAGAGATGTAGAGAACGTCATATGAACAAAACACATAAGATTTTTAATTTATGTTATCCCAAAACTCATAGACAGGGACATACAAGGATCTTTTTCTATTTTTTTGTTGAGTCTTTAAAGCATGTACCTATTTTAGATGAATTATCGACATCAATGCAATATCGTTTCTACCTTCTTGTATGTGGCAGAGAAAGTAATACGTTTCTGTAAGAGTGGGATTTTATGTGTAAAATTCCACTTTTTAAACCTTTAAACTTGACATGTCCAAGCATTTTGTAATAATTGGGGATCTTATTTTTACTTCCTCTATACGTGCTATGTACATAGTGTATAGAGAAGGTATTGCACTCCACCAAAAAATTCGATACCGAGATTTCACCGGAAATATATGCTTTAGGGTCCCCTGTATCCATAAAACAGTATTTTCAGAAAAAGGTCCGTGTGTGTGTCTGTGTGTCCGTGTGTCGGTGTGTCAGTGTGTCTCTGAACACGATAACTCAAAAACGAAGTCGGTAAAATACCAAACTTGGTATATAAGTATATATATAAAATCTTTGAGAAAAATCCCCCCATCCCCAACTACCCTTTACTTGGAGCTTTTTTAGAAAATTTTTATTTTCTAAAAATTGGCTCTAACGACTTTGATTAAAATATAATATATTGAAGATTTTACCTGCCAAATAAAGTGTATATTTTGAATTTTCTGGGAATAGCCTCTGAAGATTACTTTATGCTGAGCAAATTTTACGGAACTTTGCAAAACTGCTAAACCGTAAGAGATGCACAAAAACTTACCACACAAAAAAGGTAGATCACATCAAAACACACAATTTATGTTGTATACATTTTTTTCGTGGAGTTGATTGTTTTTGAGATATTCCTTGTTTTTGGTTTCAGCTATAAAAACTTGTACTTTTCTCATGCAGAACTTTGTGAACTTGTGTCCATACAAAGGAACTTTAGTCACAGAGCAACCAGCTTTTGACTATCACTTTAACCTATGGTACCCCCTTATTTCGCTTCTGCTAACAAGCAAGCAAGCAATAAGACTATTTCTGCTAATTTTTGCTCCATTAGATGAAGTAACTACAAATTTGTTGCAGTGATATAGAGAATGTCATATGAATGGAACACATCAGATTTTTTTTTATTATTATTCACATACGAAACACCCTATATATTTCACCACGTTGACATAAGTGCAAATATTTATATATCTCTTTAATTTAAATGTCCCATCTTCTGTGATGCGACTCTGCTTTAGCTAAGAAGGGCTCCAGCAGTCAAAAAGCTGGAAACGCTTGCATTTGAAATGAAGGAGTCATTTCATACGCAACGTTGACAGCCTTTGCCGAAACATCTGAAAGGTAGGCAGCGCTAAATGGTCTCATTAAGACTGAGCTTGAAGCGTACAGTGATCTTAACGATCTTGCCGGTATAAACAAGCTTTGTTGGATTGTTCGAATGCTCGTTCAGCTTTAATATACCAGGTGGCCCAACCTCGCCGTTTTTCACGTGTGCAAGCATCTCGTCGTGCGTTAAAAGTGTTGAACTACTCAACAGGGCAATTCCAAGTAAATACATATCTGTGAGGAACTGACACTTTAGCGTGAGTGATCTTTGTTCTACTCCCTTTTGCTTATCAGCGTAGACAAATGCCGAATGGCCAGGGAGAAGGTAAGTGCTAGCTCATATCCACTTGAGTGCAACCCGCAGAGTCGTTAACAACACGTAGTTTGAAACGAACCGGTAGATGGAGAGACACAAACAGGCACCAATCTTGAATAGCCGTGATCGTTAGTGCGATAGGAAGTGGGCTGACCATCCAACAATACAGTCAAATGTGACGGTGGTAAAGGAACGGGAGGGCCCAAGTAATATAACCGGTGTGATGGCAGTGATTATTATGAAATTCAAAATATAAACTAGGATTAGATACCCTATTATTTTTATTGTAAAAGTTTAATGCTTGGATGCTGACGGGACTACATTTGACTGCATTTGGATAGATTTCGCTCTTTTTATTAGAAAAAAAAACGACAGTTTTATTGCTAAAATATTCAGTTTTTACTTTCTCCATACGCACTATGTACATAGTGTATAGAGAAAGTATTGCACTCCACCAAAAATTCGATACCGAGATTTCACCGGAAATATATGTTTTAGGGTCCCCAATATCCAAAAAAAGCATTTTCACAAAAAGGTCCATGTGTGTGTGTGTGTGTCCGTGAACACGATAACTCAAAAACGAAAAGTCGTAAAATACAAACTTGGTATTTAAGTTTAGCATCTTCCAGGGATGCGACACGAAGATTTTGAGAAAAATCCCCCCACCCCCCAACTACCCTTTACATGGAACTTTTTTCGAAAATTTTGATTTTCTCAAAAATGGCTCTAACGATTTTGATTAAAATTTCGGATATTAAAGATATTTACCTGACAAATGAAATGTATACCTTGAATTTTCTGGGAACAGCCTCTGAAGAGTAGTTTATTCTGGGTGAATTTTACTAAATTTTGAATGACTGCTAAACCGTAAGAGATGGACAAAAACTTACTAAAAAAAATGTAGAGCACTTTAAAACACACAATTTATGTTATGTACATTTTTTTCGTGGAGTTCGTCGCTTTTGTGACATTCCTTATTTTTTGTTTCTGCTATGAAAAAAGTATACTTTTCTAATATAGGAACTTGTCAACTCCTATCCATATAAACAAAGGAACTTCATTGACATATCAACCAGCTTTTGACTATCACTTTAACCTACGGTTGTCCCTTATTTCGCTCCTACTTACAAGGAAGTGAGCAATAAGACTATTTCTGCTAATTTTTTCTGATTAGCATAAAGTAAATAGAAGTATAAGCTTTTTAAGCATTATTTGCTGCAGGAATATGGAGAAAGTCATGTGAATAGTACACATCAGATTTTTTACAACATAAGGCAGCTATAATGAGCCTAATTTTATTGTTGAAGGTTACTGTTATACAAAAACAACATCTTATGTGTACCATTCACATGCCTTTCTCTACATCTCTGCAAAAAATATTCTTAAACGCTTATCCTTCTATTTACTTCATGCTAATCAGTAAAAAAATAAGCAGAAATAGCCATATTACTTGCTTCCTTGCAAGTAGAAGCGAAATAAGGAAGTACCATAGGTTAAAGTGATAATCAAAAGCTGGTTGCTATGTCACTGAAGTTCCTTTGTTTATATGAACCGCAGTTGACAAATTCCTGTATGAGAAAAACATAAATTTTTCATAGCAGAAACAAAAAATAAGGAATGTCTCAAAAACGAGGAACTCCACGAAAAAAAATTGTATATGGCATAAATTGTGTGCTTTAAGGTGTTCTACATTGTTTGTGTAGTAAGTTTTTGTCCATCTCTTACGGTTTAGCAGTTATTCAAAATTCAGTAAAATTCATCCAGAATAAACTACTCTTCAAAGGATATGCCCAGAAAATTTAAGATATACGTTTTATTTGTCAGGTAAATATCTTTTATATACGACATTTTAATCAAAATCGTTAGAGCCATTTCTGAGAAAATTCAAATTTTCGAAAAAAGTTCCATGTAAAGGGTAGTTTGGGATGGGGGTATTTTTCTCAAAATCTTCGTGTCACATCCCTGGAAGATGCTAAACTTAAATACCAAGTTTGATATTTTACCGACTTTTCGTTTTTGAGTTATCGTGTTCACAGGCACACGGACACATTGACCCACGGACCTTTTTGTGAAAATACTTTTTTTTAGATAAGGGGGACCATAAAACATATATTTCCGGTGAAATCTCGGTATCAAATTTTTGGGTGGAGTGCAATACCTTCTCTATAGACTATGTACATTGTGCGTATAGAGAAAGAAATTAAAAAGAAGTCCACTGAAAATAGTAATGCTTTGATTAATCTTTTTTGTTACGTATATGCAACAAAGTGTTAAGACTGAGCTTGAAGCGTGCAGCGATCTAAATGATCTTGCCGGTATAAACAAGTTTTGTTGGATTGTTCGAATGCTCGTTCAGCTTTAATATACCAGGTGGCCCATCCGCGCCGTTTTTCACGTGTGCAGGCATCCCTTCGTGCCTTAAAAGTGGTGCGGAACTCAACAGGGCAGTTCCAAGTAAACAAATCTCAGTCAAGGACTGAAGCGTTAACGTGCGCGGCCTTCGTTCTACTCCTCTTACTTATCAGCAAAGACGATGAGCGAACCCACTCATTGTGTGGCTTGCAGTAGAGAAGCTATGGGCAATCCCTGGAGTCGGCTAACAACACGAAGTTTTAAACGAACCGGTAGACAGAGACAAGTAGACATCAGCCTGAAGCGATTTGAATAACCGTGATGGTTAGTGCGATACGAAGTGGACTGGCCATCCATTCAAAGTCCAACATCGCGAGTTCTAATTAAATGTGTCTGTGGTAAAGGATGGGAAGGGCCCAAGTAAAATAACCAGTGTGATGGCACGTTTGGATGGGGTTACATTTGATGCAATTGCATGAATTTTGCCCTTTTTATTTAAAACATGACTATAATTTTATTACAAAAATATTAATATCTTTAAATTTCAGTTCCTAAAATACTCTTTTTATTTGATTTAAATAATCCTAAAGTTATTATAATTAATCTATTAAATTATGTATAAGATGAGCTATTTAAAACTTTTATCTAATACATTTTATTTACAAATAGTCTTTGTTATGATATATAATAAATTTATATTACGTGTATATATTTTTACCTTCTCTATATGTACTATGTACATAGTGTATAGAGAAGGTGTTGTTTTGCTCCCAAAAATTCGAAACCTAGATTTCACCGGAAATATATATTTTGAGACCCCTGAACCAAAAAAAAAAAAAGCATTTTTAGGAAAATGTCCGTGTGTGTGTGTGTCTGTAGGCAGCATAGCTCAAAAATGAAAAGACTGTTAAAAACCAAACTTGGTATTTAAGTTTAGTATCTTCCAAGGATGCGACACGAAAACTACCCTTTTAATTGAAAAAAAATCGTAAATTTTGATTTTTTAAAAAATGGCTCTAACGATTTTGATTAAAATCTCGTAAATTTTACTTGACAAATAAAATGTATATCTTGAATTTTTTGGGAATAGCCTCTGAAGACTACTTAATTCTGGATGAATTTTACGGAGTTTTGCATAACTGCTAAACCGTAAGAGATGGACAAAAACTTACCACACGGAAAATGTAGAGCACATTAAAACACACAACTTATGTTATATATATTTTTTTCGTGGAGTGATCGTTTTTAAGATATCCCTTGTTTTTGTTTTCAGCTATGAAAGGCTTATACTTTTCTCATACAGGAATTTGTCAACTCCTGTCTTTACAAATAAAGGAGCTTCAGTCACATAGCAACCAGCTTTTGACTATCACTTTAACCTACGGAGCTCCCTTATTTCGCTTCTACTTACAAGGAAACAAGTAATAAGACTATTTCTGTTAATTTTTTTCTCGATTAGCATGAAGTAAATAGAAGTAAGAGCTTTTTAACAATAATGTGTTGCAGATATATAGAGAAAGTCATGTGAATGGAACACATCAGATTTTTAAAATATATTTTATTTACCTAATCTTTACAATATATTTATGTTATTTTATACATAATTCCATTTTGAAATATATTATTCCGTGTTTAAATTTCACTATACTTATTAATTCTTACTTTCTCTATACGAACTATATACATAGTGTATAGAGAAGGTATTATATTCCACCCAAAAATTGGATACCGAGATTTCACCGAAAATACATGTTTTGGGTCCCCCTGAATCAAAAAAAAAAAAGCATTTTTTCAATAACCCTTTGTATGGAACATTTTTCGAAAATGTTGATTTTCTAAAAAATGGCTCTAACGATTTTGATTAAAATATTGTAAATTAAAGATATTTACCTGACAAATAAAATGTATATTTTGAATTTTCTGGGAATAGCCTCTGAAGACTACTTTATTCTGGGTCAATTTTACGGAATTTTGCATAACTGCTTATCCGTAAGAGATGGACAAAAACTTACCACACAACAAATGTAGAGCACTTTAAAACACAATATTTACGTTATATACATTTTTTTCGTGTAGTTGATTGTTTTTGAGATATTCCTTGCTTTTGGTTTCAGCTATAAAAACTTTATGCTTTTCTCATACAGGAATTTGTCAACTCCTGTCCATACAAACAAAGGAACTTCAGTCACATAGCAACCGGCTTTTGACTATCACTAACCTATGGTACTCGCTTATTTCGCTTCTATTTTCAAGAAAGCAAATAATAAGACTACTTCTGCAAGTTTTTTTTTCTCGATAACATGAAGTAAATAGAAGCATAAGCTTTTTAACAAAAATTTATTGCAGAGTTGTAGAGAAATCATATGAATGGAATACATCAGATTTTTATTATTTACTTCTTTTAGAAATTCATATTTAATTTATATTTTATATATTTAAACATAGGTACACAAACAGTTTATTTTTTCTTTCTTTCCTTTTTCTCTCTTTCTCTGCACCCATAATCAACTATACCTATTTTATTTACTGGTAATCAGCCACAATTAAAAATTACGTCTAAGAACATTATTAATTAGACAGGGGAAACTAGTGCGCGAGAAAGAACTCTAGCGTTTGTTTCATGCGATGGCTGCCTACAGCAGCATACTTTACAAATAAGGATCTAATATGCCGTGCCTGAGAACGAGAAAGTTAAAACTTGACTAATTCTCGTTTTCCGGCACCCAGAAAACCTTCCCGTTAGTTGTGAATGTCAAGTTTACAGTACATGCATTTTAACCTTGTCGTTCTCGTTCTCGTTACGGTTTTCGGTCTTTGAGGACCAACCTTTAAATACAAAGTTTACGCAATTCGCGATGAAATAGAAGAGAGCATCCGTAGTACATTTTCCAATATTCTGGTTTAGAGAAACCAATAAAGTGTTCAACAGGTGCCAGGCGGATACAGGGTGACCCAAAAGGTCGTCTACAATGTTTCAGAGAAGATGGAGGAAGTCAAAGGTACAATAACTATTTCATGTGACACAATCCATGTACACTCACCGTTTTCCTCCTAGGAGCGCTGAAAAATTAGAACGCACAAGGATCTAGGAATGCGCATCCTACATGATCAAACATCCGAGCGGTAACGTGAGAGATTCACATTCCGGGGGTTGCGGGTAGCATCCACCGTGTATCTGACTCATTGATTAGAATTAAATTAAAATTTAATTTATAACTCGTTGACTCACAAATAAAATGTATATTTTGATATTTCTCGGAATAGTCTCTGAAGACTACTTTATTCTGGATGAATTTTGCGGAATTTTGCATAACTGCTAAACAGTAACACACAAGGTATGTTATATATATTTTTTTTCGAGGAAATGTTCGTTTTTGAGATATTCCTTGTTTTTAGTTTCAGCTTTAAAAAACGTATACTTTTCTCATACATGAATTTGTCAAGTCCTGAGGAACTTCAGTCACATAGCAACCAGCTTTTGACTATCACTTGTTACTCTCGTATTTCGCTTCTTCTTACAAGGAAGCAAGTAATAATTTTTTCTCGATTAGCATGAAGTAAATAGAAGCACTAGCTTTTTAACAATAATTTGTTGCAGAGATGTAGAGAAAGTCATGTGAATGCAACAGAGCAGATTTTTTTGTGCAGGATAGACAATTTCCGAGATATTCTTGATTAGTGGTTTCAATTTTTTCTATACTTTTTTTCAAAGAGGCATTTGTTTTATATTTCTTTTGAGATATCTTCTCATATCTATCGTTCACTTGGAACATCTTTCGAAATTTTAATTTTTTTAAAAAATAACATCCCTAGCAGCTGAAACGTTGTTAATTACATTTCGTATTATCTATGGATGTAAGGGGTATTATTTCAATTATATGTATAACTAAGGTAAACTTAATAATTATTATATTGTGTCACACGTTCGTAATATCTAGGGGTCATTTCGCCACCACAGCACAAATGGATTCGTATAGCAATGCCTTCGTAGCGCGGTTTACCAGTCGCAAAATTTAAGAGAAACCTTGTTGGCAACCCTAGTTTATAATGATCGTCATTTGTACACCCCTACGTTGGGTAAATACACTGAAGCTAAAAAGAAGTTTAGGTTGACTTGGAAAATATTGAAGTTTACTTCATTATCTTAACATCTTAATTACTAAATTCCATCGGAATTACTAACGAAAAGTGACTTATAGGATGTACGCTCCTATCTGCGCATTTGTTACTCCAGCTTGCTTAAACTTGGGTTCGTGTTAAAGGTTATCAGAAAATCAATAAAACGTTATACAAACACGACATCTCCTTCGTGGGAGAGAGCAAGCCCAGAAAAACCAGCATCTACCAGCAATTTAAACCAAGTTCGGCAATGTAGCTTAAAATATCACTCATCAGTCTTTTATTACTTCATTACAGCGTTTTCTGAATTATTATTGTTATTTGGTGGCAGAAGTGGGATAACAGCCGCTAGTAAGATTCCTGACTTTTAGAGCTTTTGAACTTCTTGAACAATCATATCTCGCAGGTCTCCATGCCGCGCTCCTAAAGTGGCAAGCTTTGGTGCTCTGTGGCGCAGGGGAACGCGGGTTCGAGTCCCGAATTAGTATATGTGTTTGTATAGCTGTAAAACAGAAAGGTAACAGAAAAATATGAATGGTAATTTAAATTCGGGAATCCTTATAACAGAGGTAAATTCAAAATAAAACCCACAAACAGGTGGTTTTATACGACAAAAACTTTATCCAGGACACGCAGTCTAAAAGGGCACTTCAAAAATGGTATAATAACTTTCTGTCATTCAATTTTCTTCCAAAACCAAATGTAAAATATTTAGATGGATGATACTTCTATACGCGTCCTCCTTCGGAAGGGAATTAAAGCCGTTGATTTACGGAAAGTAAAAGAATCTCAAGCCTGATAAAGTAGCCTCTGAGCAAAAGTAGTGGTATTTCACGCTCATATAGAATTGAACGCTAAGAACCAAGTAATTAAAGAGTGACCATATACACATAATATCATAGTTAACAACATCTGAAGACTGACTCTGCGGTCAAGTGGTCAACATTATGGTTTCTCAGCTCAGAGCCCGGGTTCGATTCCCGGCTGGAGTGGGGAATTTTTCTTTAATTAGAATATACTCTTTTCTCCACAAAGTCTGGAAGTATAAATACGGGTTGATAGTATAATATACAAACACACCTACTTTAAGAAATATACAGCTCAGCGAAAAAAACACCAGCGGATATTTCACAAATCAAGACCCTGATATGACCTTAGAATTTAAAGGGGAGCTATATAAATGTAATGATGATGATGATGATGATGATGATAATTATAATAATTCAGACGTAGTGATAAGAAAAGTAAATATTAATGAGATTAGTGTTTTACAATATATAACATTTTCTGAGAGGTGACTATATTACTTTCTCTACGCGATGCATTCCCAGTGAAAACTCAACCCTGGGCAGGGCTTCGTTGCCCTATTTATATCCGTTAGTTACGTGACTGGACATATCCGCACATGCAATCGCACCGCTGCTGTCACAGGTTCACTCCGTGGTGTAATGTTTACCATGCTAAGTTCATAGACCCAAGGTCGCGGGTTCAAACCCGGCGGAGGACGATGTAAATCCTTAGCATGGCTTCTTTCGGAAGGGAAGTAAAGTCGTTGGTCCCGTGTCGTAGATTTACGGCACACAAAAGAACCTCAGGCCTGATAGAGAGGCCTCTGAGCCAAATTAAGCGGTCTTTCACGCCCAATTTAGAATGGGACGCTGAGAACCACAGCAGTTAAAGAGCGTCCATAAATACAATTACATTTACAGTTCACTCAGGCTTAACAATGCGTAGCTTCGACGTCAAAGAACCTTCTGATAGTACACGTGTCCACTCGTACAGGTCTAACTAACACAGTTGCGATGTCAAAAGAATTTGCCACGGCACAGGTGTCCACTAATGCAGTGTTGGATGCCAACAATCAGCTATGAATTACAAAGCAAGCCGCACATACACTTATGGCATGCACACTATTTCTGCTAAGGCTATCTCAATTAAAAAATGTAGTGGATTAGAAAAATAAACTTTCATAAGAATAGTTTGTACAGCCACTAATTTACGATAGAGAAAGTCACGTGAACATAATAATAATAATAATAATAATAATAATAATAATAATAATAAAACGTCTGAAATACTCCGTATAACGATTTTGATTAAAATCACTTACGTTTAATATATTTCATGACAGTAAAGTTATATTTTGATTTTGTAGGAATAGCCTCTGAAGTTATCTATGTTTTAAAACCACTTTTGTGTTTGATAAACCGTATGACATAGATAAAAATCTTACAACACTAGAAATATTTATCTCGTCGAAGCACAAACTTATGTCCAATTAAATGTTTCGTGGCGTTAACGATTGTCGAGATATTGTTTGTTATTGGTTTGAATCTTAATTTATAAAAAGTAATTATATGTATTCTTACAGGTTTCTTCTTTGATTTCGACCAAACTTGGCACGGATAACTTTGGGCCTTGCTTAGTATTTTAAACCTCCCCCCATTTCACATGGATTAATTATTTAATGTAGTGACTACAAAAGTTACAAGAACATCAATAGCTTTCTCAATGCTGAAATGTTACAGCTGAAACATTGCTAAAATAAGAGAAATAGTTACTTAGGCTTTCACGGCTTCCCAAAATAAGAAACAAACAGCGATGGCATATAATTTTCGCTTATCTTCTCCTTGTTATTGATCGTGGTGTAATAAAACAGTCAAGTAAATGTACACAACAGCTATATCAACTGTGGCCATTCTTGCGCAAATGTAGAGGCGCTACAATTGCTTAGTTGAAAAATCTGATGTGTTACACTCACATGACTTTCTCTAGCTGTCCTACAAACTTCTTACATAAGATTATTCTTCTTTCCGCATCTCGCTAATCGAGGTACATATTAGCACAATGCTCTTATTACTTAGTTCCTTATAAGTAGGAAAAAATAAGGGAATACACTAGACTAAAGCCATAGACAAATGTTTTAAAAGCTGTCGTTATGCGATTGTCATTACAAATCCCTTCTTTTCTTGGCAGGAGTAGAACAAAAGAAAACCGCACACTCCCGTGTGATAAAAGTATAAGTACTTCACAAATGAAACTAATAACAATGAATACTTCGAAAACTGTAAGCTCCATGAGAAAAATGTATATGACACAACTTGTGTATTTTAACAAGACCTACATTTTTTGTAGAGCAAGTTTTTGTCTATCTCTTACGGTTTACTAGTTATGCCAAATTAAGCAAAATTCATCCAGAATAAACAGGTCTTTAGAAGCTATTCCCAGAAAATTCAAGATATACATATTATTTGTCAGCTAAATATCTTTAATATACGATATTTTAATCAAAATCGTTAGAGCCATTTTTGAGAAAATAAAAATTTTCGAAAAAGTTCCATGTAAAGGGTAGTTTGGGGTGGGGAGATTTTCTTCAAAATCTTCGTGTCCATCCTTGGAGGATACTAAACTTAAATACCAAGTTTGTTATTTTAGCTAGTTTTCGTTTTTGAATTATCGTGTTCACAGACAGACACACGGACACGCGGACACACGGACCTTTTTGTGAAAATTGGATAAAGGGGACCCTAAAACATATTTCCGGTGAAATCTGGGTATCGAATTTTTGGGTGGAATACAATACTTCTCTATCCTTATGTACATTGTACATACGGGGCTAGATAAAGTGAAAATAACAATATTTCGAACTACATTATATTAAAAGGTAATAAAACGACATACTTAAATAGCACTAAATTCCACTTCTCTTCTTGTGTGTTTTCGTATTCTAATACTTTGTGTTTGTCATAAAATAGCATAAAAACATTCAACATAATCGCTTTTGACTATACAAGTGGCGTCTAAACTTTGCTAATATTCATGTTGCGATCATACTTAGATTTCGTATTTCCATTTATTATAATTTTAATTTCTTAGTTTTGAATCGAGATGTTTCTATAGAAAAGTTCTGATGTTTTTATAAGCAGAAAACCAAAACCTGAACGTAAATGGCAAATAAAAGTGAAAGTGGGCTTGAATAACAACAAAAGCATCAAAGCATACGAAGTACTTCTTTTTACTTTCTCTAGCCCGCATGTACAAGACACATAGTTGATAGAGAAGGTATTGTATTGCACCCAAAAATTCGATGTCGAAATTTTACCGAAAATATGTTTTTGGGTACCCAGAGTCCGAAAATAACATTTTTTAATTAAAAAAACGTTCCGTGTGTGTCTATGGACAGCATAGCCCAAAAATGAAAACACTGTTAAATACCAAACTTGGTACATTTAGGTTTAGTATCTTCCAAGGATGCGACGCGAAATTTTTCAAGAACCCCCCCCCAACTACAAACTACCCTTTGCATGGATATCCCTCGAAAATTTTGATTTTGTCAAAAATGCCTTTAACGATTTTGACTAAAATATCCTATATTAAAGATATTTACATCCCTAATAAACTGCATATCTGAATTTTCTGGGAATAGCCTCTGAAGACCTTTATTCTCGATGAATTTTGCCGAATTTTACTTAACAGCTAAACCGTAAGACATAGACAAAAATCTATTGCACAAAATTGTAGATCTCGTAAAAACATACAGGAAGTGTCCGTTTTTCTTTTGTTCTACTCCTGGCCAAGCAAAGAAGTGAATTGCAATAATAATCGCGTAACAATAGGTTTTAAAATATTTGACTGTCACTTTAGCCTAGTGCATTGCTTTAGTTCCCTTCTTCTTATAAGGAACTAAGTAATAAGAACATTCTACTAATGTTTATCTCAACAGAAAGAAGAAGAATATTTTGTAAGAAGTTTGCAGAGCAGCTACAGAAACTCATGTGAGTGTAACGCATTAGATCTTTTTGACTGTATTTTATTTTACCACAACTTGGTTATATCGCAACGTAACTTCGGCCCGGCTAAGTAACCATTGAGTCAGTGACGCTATGTGGCGGACACAAACTTCTTAAGGTCCATCCCCAATCCATACTACCTTCGCTTAACGCCAAGCAGATGGCGTAAAACTACATTCACAATGAGATGCAAAAACCGATGTATTGCAGCATAAACGCAAGTGCAAGGGAAGGTCATTCACAATGAAGTCATAAGCGTAACGCAAGATGTTGGAACAGATTTCTACATCTATAAATTACATGCGATATTTTCCAAGCACTCCGACATAACCAACGTTACCGTATCAGAAAACTCACTCAATCTTCTTTAAATAAACAGTTTACTTTCTCTACATCTCTGCAACAAACTATCGTTAAAAAGAATATGCTTCTATTTACTTCATACTAATCGCGTAAAAGCAGATATAGCCTTATTACTTGCTTCCTTGTAAGAAGAAGCGAAATAAGGGAGTACCATAGGTTAAAGTGAAGCCAAAAGCTGGTTGCCATGTGACTGAAGTTCCTTTGTTTGTATGGACAGGAGTTGACAGAGTCAAGTGTGAGAACAGTATACGTTTTTTAAAGCTTATTCAAAAAACAAGGAATTTCTCAAAAACAGCCAACATCACAAAAATAATACATAAAACAAATTCTGTGTTTTAAGCTGCTCTGCATTTTAGTGTGGTAAGTTTTTCTCCATTACTTACGGTTTAGCACTTATGGAAAATTCCGTAAAATTCATCCAGAATAGTCTTCAGAGGCTATTCCCAGAGAATTCAAAATATACATTTTATTTGTCAGGTACATATCTTTAATATACGATATTTTTATCAAAATCGGTAGAGCCATTTTGAGAAATCAAACTTTTCGAAAAAGTTCCATGTAAAGGGTAGTTTGGGGTGGGGAGATTTTCTTCAAAATCTTCGTGTCTATCATTGGAAGATACCAAAAGTTTGGTATTTAACAGTCTTTTTGTTTTTGAGCTATGCTGTCCACACACCCACACACAGACACTCACACTAGGATCTTTTTTTCTGAAAATGTTCTTTTTGGATTCAGGGGGTCCTTAAAAATTGTATTTCCGGTGAAATCTCGGTATCGAATTTTTGGATGGAATACAATACTTCCTCTATATACTATGTACATAGTACGTATAGAGAAAGTAAAACGTATTCTCAATAGTCTATTCTATAAAACGTATAAATGACTTCCTACCGACTTCAGTTAAGAAAATATTAACATACGCGCTTGTGGTGCCCCATTTGACTATCGTGACCCTCTTTTTACTTTCTCTACACGTACTATGTACATAGTGTATAGAGAATGTATTGCACTCCACCAAAAAAGTCGATACCGAGATTTCACCGCAAATATATATATATATATATATATATATATATATATATATATGTTTTAGGGTCCCCTATATCCAAAAAAAAGTATTTTCAGAAAAAGGTCCGTGTGTGTGAGTTCGTATGTCTGTGAACACGATAGCTCAAAAACGAAAAGTCGGTAAAATACCAAAGTTGGTACTTAATTTTGTCATCTTCCAGGGTTGCTACACGAAGATTTTGAAAAAAATCCCCCCACCCCAAACTACCCTTTACTTGGAACTTTTTTTCGGAAATTTTGATTTTCTCAAAAATGGCTCTAACGATTTTGATTAAAATTTCGTATATTAAACATATTTACCTGACAAATAAGATGTATATTTTGAATTTTCTGGGAATAGCCTCTGAAGATACTTTATTCTGGGTCAATTTTACGGAATTTTGCATAACTGCTAACCGTAAAACCTGGACAAAAACTTACCACACGACAAATGTAGAACACTTTAAAACACACAATTTATTTTATATGCTTTTTTCGTGGAGTTGATTGTTTTTTAGATATTCCTTGTTTTTGGTTTCAGCTATAAGAAACTTATACTTTTCTCATACAGGACTTTGTGAACTCGTGTCGATACAAACAAAGGAACTTCAGTCACATAGCAACCAGCTTTTGGCTATTACTTTAACCTATGGTCGCCCCTTATTTCGCTTCTACTAAGAAGGAAGTAAGTAATAAGATTATTTCTGCTAATTTTTTTCGATCAGATGAAGTAAATGGAATAATATGTTGCAGTGATATAGAGAAAGTCATGTGAATGTATCGGTTTTGGTTTGTGGCTTTGGAGGGAGAGAAGGAAAAGGTTGGATTGCCGGCTAGCTTAGGAAATGTGATGGTCTCAGGGTTTGCGGGGAGAAAACTGAATAAAATTCCTTCACTGATTTTTGAGTGCCCTTTACTGTCCTGCACTTGATATTTTACAAGTCCCCCTGCTCGTCCAAATTTCAAGAAATTGTTTCGGGGCCGAGCCTCGCCAAAAACCGTTCACAAATTAAATTAACTATTTCACCTTTCCCGTCCCACTAATCTCCCTCTTAATTCACTTCCCATTTTAATCAACTTCTTCATATCGCGGACTTGTATACCATCGTTTTGCTACGAGATATAACAGGAACGCGGGTTCACTTTACGGTGTCTGATGTTCGATTGCCAATGTGAACACCGTCTTTTTGAATCTCCGCCCACTTTCTAGGATATGCATAGACTTTCTCTATTTTGGTTACTTTCACTGATTTTATTCGCTGAGAATATATTGCGTTTTCATTGCGTCTCAGAATTTCAGACACCACGCTACGTTCTTACGGCTATTAACATTTTAACACGCCTGATTACACATTCTGTGTTTGGTGGAGCATGAATTTTGTCTGGGTTTTTCCCTTCATTGTCTGCAGCTCGGAGTTGCTAGGGTTTTAAATACCAGCTGCTTTTGGCTCGTCTTGCCTTTCCCTTACTGGACTCATGATCTTTCGTATTTCGAAGCGATTTTGTTTCCGATTCCTTTTCCCTTTTAACATAGCGAGCTTTGTTTAAGTAGTTTTGTTTCTTTTTAATCGTGATTGCGTTCTATTTATTACTTAATTTATTTTCTTAAACTCCCTCTGTTTATTTACGTTAATTTTCTTTCTTATGTATTTATTTTGTTATATTTCATTCGTTTCTTCTTATGTTTTATCATTAAGTTACTCTTATTTATCTGTCGGGTTTTATCACTTCAATTTGTTTCTATTAAGTTGTATAGAATTATATTTTTGTTTTTTATTCATTGTATCACTGCTGTATTGAATTTAATGTTAACCTGGTAGAGTGGAAGAGAAGGTCTTATGGCCTTATCTCCAAGCAGGATAAATAAATAAATAAATAAAATCTAACTATTTACAGTTTTGCTGTTATTTTACACTGAAGATGGAACTTTTAGTTGTGGTATTTGTTATCCAATCCGGTATTTACCTTGGTGACTGAGGGAAACCAAGAAAAACCCCAACGAGGGATTTGACCCCAGGCCAGTCTGAATGCGGGCCACAGACGTCCCTCGGTTTTGCTTTTATTTGTGTCCTACAAATTCTATTAAAAAGCAATTCATCATCTTAAAAGCGATTAACTGTCCAGATATAATCCCTGTGTGATGTGTTGAAGAGAAACGTGACCTATTTGAGGTTATGATTCCCATAGATGCTGAGAGAGTTTTTACACATGTTTATCGTATTATGTCATGGCAGTGTCGATGCCGTGATGGATGCGTAATTTTATATAGATAGCCACGCCCCTGATGCGTAGGAGGGGGCCGTGACCTTTTTCAACACGGGCGTGATCCGGGGGAATCCCACCACCGAGGTTCAGAGGGGTGCTCGCAGGAAAAACGTATCAAACTTTTATATAGAGTAAATCGTAGTGAGGTCTTCCTAATGTTTTTACTTTCTCTACACGTACCAGATTTCACCGGAAATAATGTTTTAGGACCTCCTGAATCAAAAAATAAAAAAAATAAAAAATAAAAAAATTGTAGAAAAATGTCCGTGTGTGTCTGTGGGTAGCATAGTTCAAAAACGAAAAGATTGGTATTTAGGTTCAGTATCTTCCAAGGATTGTCGTGTCCTTAGCGTGATGGTAGCGCAGCTGCTTGCCAAGCGGGAGACCTGGGTTCGATTCTCAGTACTGGTGTGGGGATTTTTCACCTGCTGGGAGACCTGGACCGGGGTGCACTCAGCCTCGTGAGGTCCCTGGGGGTGCTAATTGAGGAGCTACTTGATGGAGAAGTAGCGGCTCCAGGTCATGAGGACCGCATTAACTGCCGGGAGGGATTCGAGGTGCTGACCACGTCTCACCCCCCAATACTTCACCCATTCATGACGTCTGTCATGGACCGAGAGGGGGGACGCAGCGGCCGGAGTGATTATATCCTCCAAGGATGCGACACAAAAATTTTCAGGAAAATCTCTATGTCCTAAACTACCCTTTACATGGAAAACATTTCGAAAATTTTGAGCTTCTCAAATATGGCTCTAACGATTTTGATTAAAATCTCTTATATTCAAGATAGTTACATGACCAACCTTTTTGTGAAAATGCTTTTTTTGGATATTGGGGACCCCAAAACATATATTTCCGGTGATATTTCGCTATCGAAATTTTGGGTGGATTGTAATACCTTCTCTATATACTATGCACATATTAAGTGTAGAGAAAGTAAAAATAACACAATTTATCAAAACAAAAGTGGTATAATAAAGCTGAACTAATAAGTAAGCAATGCCTTATAATCAATTTTCTGGCTTTCTTTATTATTTCTTCTGCAAAATATTCTTATAAAAACAATGCAGAAATTGCTACAATACACATTTCATTATTAATACAAAGGAAACAGCAATAGTCAAATGTTAAACAAACTGGACGCAATATGCGGTCTTAAAATTGCAATAGCGAGGAAACAACTGAAAATCGAGAGGACTTTGAACGAATGCTAAAAAATCTGTTGGGTTCCATTCACTTGACTTTCTCTACATCTCTGCAACAAATTATTGTTAAAAAGCTTATGATTCTATTTACTACATACTAATCGAGAAAAAATTAGCAGAAATAGTCCTATTACTGCTTCCTTGTAATTAAAAGCGAAATAAGGGAGTACTATGGGTTAAGTGTAAGAAGTTGGTTGCTATGTGAAGTTCCTTTGTTTGTATGGACAGGAATTTTGAAATTCCTGTATGAAAAAAAATAAGTTTTTTAAAGCTGAAACCAAAAATAAGGAATATCTCAAAAACAATTAACTCCAGGAAAAAAAGCTGTATAAGATAAATTATGTGTTTTAAGGTGCTCTACATTTTTTGTGTCGTAAGTTTTTGTCCATCTCTTACGGTTTAGCATTTATGCAAAATTCCGTAAAATTCATCCAGAATAAAGTAATCTTCGGAGGCTATTCCCAGAAAGTTCAAGATATACATTTTATTTGTTAGGTAAATATCTTTAACATACGAAATTTTAATCAAAATCATTTGAGCCATTTTTGAGAAAACCAAAATTTTCGAAAAAAGTTCCATGTAAAGGGTAGTTTGGGGTCGGGGAATTTCTCTCGAAATCTTCGTGTCGCATCCCTGGAAGATGCTAAACTTAAATACCAAGTTTGGTATTTTACCGACTTTTCGTTTTTGAGTTATCGTGTTCACAGACCACGGACACACACACACACACACACACACACACACACACACACACACGGGTCTTTACCTGAAAATACTTTTTTTTGGATATCGGGGTCCCTAAAACATATATTTTCGGTAAAATCTCGGTATGGAATTTTTGGGTGGAGTGCAATACCTTCTCTATACATTATGTACATACTACGTATAGAGAAAGTAAAAATTGAACGATTCCAAAATTAATCATGAGTATCTCGGAAATGAGCTATATCACAAAAATTATATTTGATATAATTTGTTTAAAACTTGTTTTAAAAACATTTGTCTATCGCTTACCAGTTGCGACTTTTAACCATAAAATAGCACGAAATAATTTTCGAATGAACAGTTCTTAACAGAATATTTGCAGAAAATTCAAGACATACATAGATGGCAGCACTTGTGGCGATTTAATCAAAATCGTTAGAGCCATCGACATTTTCTAAAAATGTTCCATGTAGCGGATAGTTTGGGTTGAAATATTTTCTAGAAAATCAAAAGCATTCTCAAAAGATTCTAAACTTAAATGTCAAGTTTGGTATTTAATGGACTTTTCGTTTTAGAGTTTGGCTGCTCACAGACTCAAACATGCACCCACGTAACTCCTCAAAATAAGCATTTTCTATGAAATCTCTGTATTTTGGTTAAGCAAATAAATTCTTTTAAAGCTGCATTTTAATCGAGATGCTAAATACATGTTTTGGGTCTCCCTGAATAAAAAAAAAAAAGGCACTAATGGAAAAAGGATGGTTTTTGTGTGTGTGTGTGTGTCTGCTAAAAAACGAAAAGACATTTAAGGTTTCGACAGAAACATTTTCTTTATATCGTAAAAAAAATTGTTCATTTTTATTTTCCCAAAAATGAATAACGAATTTGATATACATCTTTTATATTTAAGCTATTTACATAACAAATAAAATGTATATCTTGAATTTTCTGGGAATAGCCTCTGAAGAACTCTTTATTCTGAATGATTTTATTGAATTTTGGATAACTGGCCATAAGAGATAGACCAAAATGTATTGCACAAAAGTCGTAGATCTCGATAAAGTATACAATTTATGTCATATACATTTTTTTCGGGGAGTTGGCCGTTTTCGAGATATTCCTTGATATTGATTTCAAAATACTTAAACTTTTCTCATCCGGGAACGTTTCAACTCCTTGCCGGACTGCCTCCCGAGGTCCCGGGTTCGATTCCCGGCTGGGCGGGGGATGTTTCTTTAGCCAGAATTATTCCCTATCCCCCACAGTATGTGTGTGAGAGTGAATATGTGCGTGTTTGAGGAAAATAAAATGATTTAAACCAAATATAAAAGAACCTACAGCAACGAGTGCAAAGCCCCCGGTGTGACCTTAGATGTTAAAAGGGGCTATATAAATGAAATAATAAATAAATAAAAAAAAATAAAAAAAAAACTCCTTGCCACGCAAATAAACAGATTTAGATCCCATAGCAACCACATTTTAAAAATATTAGCTTAGTGTATTCCCATAATAAGACCGTTTCTGGTAATGTTTCAGCATGAAATAGAAGAATAAGCTTATTAACAATAATTTTTACAGGGATGTAGAGAAAGTCATGTGAATGGAATACATACTTTTTTTTTAATGAAATACAAACCGCAAGAAAGCGGAAGGCTGTCGATATAACGTATAGGTTAGCTCTATACAACAAATTGAGATAAAATGAATTAGGACGATTTGTGTTGTGAAGAGATAATGCGAGCACCATGAGAAATTACTCATGTAAAAAGTAAAACCTAATCTAATCAATTTAAATTATTAAGCATCTGTAAGTACAAAGCGTAGTTGTCACGTGGATGGACTTGAAACCGAAGTTGGTAACACTGGAGTGGTATGAAAATGTTATTACTTTAGTGCAATAATCTAAAGTCATTCTGTCTGAAAAAATATGTTACTTATTATAATGTGTAGCTTAGGTTTGAGTACCCATCAAGGGCTACCTCGGCTTAAATCTAACTCTTAGAAGTGTACTCCAGTTTAGTGCTACTTACCTAATTCTCCGAATCCTTTGATATTTTTTCTCTCCTTTTTTCCGCACTCTCTTTTTCTTAGCAATTTTGACTTATTTTACACGTACTATGAACATAGTTACAGGTATTGTATTGCTCCCAAAATTTCTATACCGAAATATCACCGGAAATATGTATGTTTTGAGATCACCTGAATCCAAAAAAAGAAAAGGCGTATAAAAAGTCCTGAGTGGGTGGCTGTCTGTGTGTGAATCTGTAGACAGCATAGCTCAAAAAATTAAGTCGGTTAAATACCAAATGTTATATTTAAGTTTTTCATCGCCCAAGGTCGCGCGGGTTCAAATCCGGCGGAAAGCGATGGTAAAAGCCCTTAGCATGACTTCCTTTAAGGGAGAAAAAATAGAAATGGCGTTTTATTTATGGACGCTCTTTAACTGCTTTGGTTCTCAGCGTCCCATTCTAAATTGGGCGTGAAAGACCGCTTAATCTTACTCAGAGGTCTCTCTATCAGGCTTGAGGTTCTTTTACGTGGCGTAAATTTACGTCACGAGACCAACGGCTTTACTTCCCTTCCGAAGGAAGCTATGCTAAGTATTTTTACGCCCGAAATGGGTAACCATTACACCACGGAGGACGACAAAGTGGTCCCATGTCGTAGATTTGTGACACGTAATATAACTCAAGCCTAATAAAGAGGCCTCTGAGCAAAATTTAGCGGTATTTCATGCCCAATGTAGAATATGATCCTGACAACCACATTAGTTAAAGAACACCCATAGTTAAAACACAATTTAATTTAATTTCCCAAGGATTAGACAAGAAGATTTTCAAGAAAAGCCTCCCACGCTAACTACTCTCTACATGTAATATTTTTAGCGAAAATTTTGATTTTCTTAAAAATTGTTATAACGGGAATTCATCGTTCGTTTCATTTCTCTTTGGTTTTACTCATCGCCATTGCAAATACGAGCGTTCAAGGATTTGTCATTTGACGACCTTTTAAGGGATTTAAGTATCGCTTTTGCCTGGGCTATCTGGTATAAATGTGTTCAAACCTGGCGGAGGACGATTCATTTTTTCAGGCGTAAAAAACCTTAGCATGACTTACTTCGGAAGGGAAGTAGAACTCTTGCTCCCGTGTGGTTTTGTTTCGTAATCGACTTACGCTCCCCGTATTCGTAGGATTTAAAAGCCAATGCCTAGGGGTCAGAAGTCTGACGGGGAGCCAACGGCACGAAACCACAGCATGGAGAACCTGTTACGAGGGGTCTGCCCGTAGCCAGGCATGAACATGAGGAAGTGGATGATATGAAATGTAAGCAAAAATTGATATAGGAAAAATGATGATGGAATGAGTGGCGGGGAAAACGGAGGACCCGGAGAAAAGCCGCCCAGACGCTGCTTCGTCCATCACAAATCCCATATAAGGGCCCTTGGAGTCGTGGATTTATTGTACATAAAAGATCAAGTCTGATAAAGAGGCCTCTTGAGCAAAAGTAAGCCATTTTTCACGCTCAATATAGAATAGAATGCTGAGAGCCACAGAAGTTAAAGAGCGTCCATAAATAAAACTCCATTTCATTTTTACTTTTTCTACACGTACTACATACATGGTGTATACAGAAGGTACTCCATTTCACTAAAAATTTGATAGTTAGATTTCACCGGATAGACGTTTTAGGGTGCCCAGTATCCAAGAAAGCATTTTTAGAAAAAGGTCCGAGTGTAACCGTGCGTCTTAAACACGATAGCTCAAAAACGAAAAGTCGGTAAAATACCCAATTTGGTATTTCAGTTTAATATCTTCCAGCGATGCGATACGGAGATTTTGAGAAAAATCCCTCCAACACTAACTACCCTTTGCATGAAAAATATTTCGAAAATTTTATTTTCTCAAAATGACTATTTTGATTAAACTACTGAATATTAAAGCCATTTACATGACAAATAAAATGATATCTTGAATTTTGTGGGAATAGCTTCTGAAGGCCTCTTTATTCTGAATGCATTTTGCTGAATTTTGTGTAGCTGGTAAACCGTACGAAATGGACAAAACTTACTACACAAAAAATGTAGATCACGTTAAAACACACAATTTATGTTATCTACATTTTTGGTGGAGTTGAGCGCTTTTGAGCAATTCCTTGTTATTGGTTTCAGCTTTAAAATACTTTTCATTCTTGTCCATACAAAGGTACTTCAACTACATAGCAACCAGCTTTTGAAGGATTTTACTATCGTTTTAGTCTAGTGTACTTCCTTATTTCCCTTCTACTTACAAGAAAGCAAGTAATAACACCCTTTCTGCTGATTTTTTATCTCGATAGCATTAAGTAAGAAGAATAAGCTTTTTAAGAATAATTTATTGCAGAAATATAGAGAAAGTCATGTGAATGGAACACACAGATTTTTTTATATAAATGCATTTCCGTAGTTTGTCTTCAGTATTATGTGTCAGTACAGGCATTCGTATAAAATTATATATTGAGAAAATTTTCTAATAATATATTATTTTATCAATGCCACGAATTACTCGTGAACGTGCCTAAAAGTTACACTACGTACATTTACGATCTTGTTATTTCTTGGGTCTTGGCTAACGCTTGGTTGGGATGAAGTTCTAAGAAGTTTAATTGCTAAATGCTGTGCAAAAGCAGAAGCACGCAAAAGTCACAATGGACTGGGAGATCGCTTCGTTGGTGATTAATTTATCTCATTAATTATTTTCAAAGAACCTCGGGGGTGGGCAATATAATGAAGCACTAGGGAGGTACGGTTTTTCGCCCTAAATCTGCTGGGATCTTTACGGAAACGCGGAGCAGAAAATGTTTTCTTGACTGCTAGGCTTTTTATGTTCTCTATACGTACTTTGTACATAGTCTATAGAGAAGGTACTGTATTGCACCCAAAAATTCGATACCGAGATTTCACCGCAAATATATGTTTTCAGACCCCCTAAGTCGAATTTTTAGAAAAGGTCCGTGTGTGTCTGTGGAAAACGGAGTTCAAAAACTAGAAAACTAAATTCCAAACTTGGTATTTAAGTTTGGTATACTCCCAAGGATACGACACAACTACCCTTTTACATGGAAACATTTTTTAAAATTTTGTTTTTCTCAAAAATGACTCTAATGACGTTGATTAAAATTCCCTATATTATAAATATTTACAAGACAAATAAAATGTGTATCTTGAATTTTCTGGGAATAGCTTCTGAAGACCTGTTCGTTCTGGACACATTTTTCTGAATTTTGAATAACTAGTAAAGCGTAAGAGATAGACAGAAACTTACTTCGCAAAAAATGTAAACCTCGTTAAAACACGCGATTTATGTCATATGTATTTTTTGTTGTAGAGTTGGCCGTTTCCAAGCTACTGCTTGTTATTGTTTCAATTCTAACTTTTAATTTTTTTCAGAAAGGAAGTGTCGGTTTTCTTTTTTTCTACTTCTGGTCAAGTAAAGAAGCGAAATGCAATGACAATCGCATAACAGCAACTTTTAAAACATTTGCCTATCGCGTTAGCACAGTGCATTCCTTTAGTTCCCTTCTACTTATAAGGTACTAAGTAATAAGAACATTCTGCTAATGCAGCTCAATTAGTATGGTTTAGAAAGAAGATTGATCTTTTGTAAGAAGTTTGCTTGCAGAATAGTTAGCGAAAATCATGTGAGTGTAACACATATTTTTATAGTGTTTAACATACGCTTTTACTGCTGTGGCACCGCAGGTAATACACCCATGAAGATGTAGCAACGGTGGAATGTGATGGCGGCGAAAACCGGAGAACCCGGAGTAAACCCGCTCCTGTGTCCCTCTGTTCACCACAAATCTCAGATGCGGTTGGACCCCTGGGATTGAATCCGAGCCGTCTAGGCCACATGCACGTGCGCTTTCTGTTTTTTTTTTTTTTTTTTTTTTTTTTTTGCATTTCAACGTCCTTTAACCTGGATAGTCAAATCGGACGAAAATTATGGTGAAATTATGCTCAAATGTTCTCGAGGTCTATGTAGCTTAAAGTTACTCCACATACATCTTCTCAGGATAAGGAAAAACCCCGAAAAAAGCCATATCTGGGTACCCTTATCCTCAGCTTAAGCGAGGTTCGAACTCGCGACCTATCGAATGTGAAGCAGATACGCTACCATCACACCACGCAGGAGGGAAGATATTTTGTTTAATAATTCAGCTAGTTCGCGGTAGATTAGACAACCTTTCCCCATTATTGCTGAGGGCCTCAATTAAATACAATTTCTTTGGTCGACAACATTACAGAAAGACAGGTGGGCGGAATCTCTCTTCTTCCTCCAGCGCCCAAGAAAATGTGCGCACATAGAAGGTAGATGCAGAGATTTCCTAAAACATGGAGGAAGCAATAAGTATGGTTTATTCCAACGAAGCCCCTGGAAGGCTGAAATGAACGAGAGAGGTGAAGGGGGACCTTTACATGGCTTCCTTCGGAAGGGAATTAAAGGCATTGGTCTTGCGTCATAGATTTACTGCACGTAAAACAAATCTTAAGCCTGATAAACAGATCTCTGAGCAAAATTAAGCGGTCTTTCACGCCCAATATGGAATAGGACGTTGAGAACCACAACAGTTAAAGAGCGTTCATAAATAAAACTACATTTCTATTTCCATTGGAGGGGACCGGGTCCGGACGACGATATGCTCTAGCATGGACGAATTCCCATGTGATAACAAGACAAATTTCCAGGCATTCTCCCCAAATAGCAGGGCGAAACCTTTCCAAAGCGCACAATCCACCGTCGACTCGCAATGTGATTGTCATAGTTTAGTCCTTCAACCTTGAAACAGATGTCGGATTAGGATTACTCACAGACGGGGTTTCTAGTAACTGGGTACGAGCACCGCACGAAGGCTCTTGGGTTTATTTTTGACTTACGTGAACCCGAAAGGGGACCAGATCCCATAACGAGGATGCAAGCATGCACGGGGTATCTAACAGTTCCAGATTCAAAGCCTCCGACGCCGCTCGGGGTCAACCCACAGTTCCCGAGCCTCTGAGGATTTCCCAAAGGAGTCCTAGCCAGAAAGCACACCAAAGTGTGTCTCGATAAGCTGCTACAACGGTCAAGAATAGGCCTCTACTCTACGGATGGTAGAACAGCTAGACTTTACGAAAAGTGTTATGGTTTTGGATGACACCTTAAAAGGCTGCCTGCACTTTGCCATCTTACTTTAGATGGCAGAACAGGTAGACTGGATAGCCCCATAAAACTATCAGCTTGGCACGAAGCAAAGCTTTTGGATGAGCCCTTAAAATACTCATTGCACTTTGCCATTTAACTACGGATGATAGAATAGCTAGACTGGACGATCCTCTAAGGCCATCTGCTTGGTATGAAGTGAAGCTTTTATGTAACAGGGATGAGACCTTTAAAGAATAACTGCACTGACAACGGATGGCAGAAGAATTAGACAGGATCTAAAACTATCTGCTTGGCACGAATCAAAGGTATTATGGTTTTATGTAACAGGGATTAAAGGATAACTGCACTTTGCCATCAGACTACAGATGGCAGAACATTTAGACCGGATAGCTCTCTAAAACTATCTGTTTGGCACGAATCAAAGGTATTATAGTTTTGGATGAAACCTTAAAAGGCTATCTGCTTTTTCATCTGACTACTGATGGTAGAACAGCTCGACTGGACGACCCTCTAACGCTCTCTGCTTGGTATGAAGAGAAGGTTTTATGGAACAGGGTGCATCCAGCCGCAACCGGCTAAACGCCGTCGCCTGGTATTTCAATCCTGAAAAAGATGACAAGACAGTGATGAGAACAGGAAATAATAGATAAGAAATTCAAGGGATGTATTTAACATTCCCAGCATTCACTTACCTACCTGGGAAACCATTAAAGAACCCTGTGGAAATCGAAGCCAAGATCTCCCGAATGTAAATCCCATATGTTACCGCGCAACCATCTCGGTCGGTACGTGGACTGGTAGTCAAACACAAACAAAGTCAAAAACCTTTTGCTGTGTCAGAATCTTGTGATGGATTCAGTACTGCAGCAGCTGCTTCTAGATGTGTTTAAATAAAGGAACTGTGCAATATCTCAACTCCAGCTACTACCGAGCACTTCCGTGCATCGGAAAGTAACCATCACTTTGGTAAAAAAAAAAGATTGTTTTCACAAAAACACATATTTGTACATGAACGAGCACTCTTAACCGCCATTATAATAGTTTCCATCATTATTCAGGCATTTGTAACAGTGTAAAACAACATTTTTATGCCCTCTTCAAAGAAATCGGCCGCCAGGGAAGACAGCCACTGCTGAACACCGTATTTTGTGGAAACACATCACAAAGCATTCTCTTATTGTAAACCACCTGTTTTCACAAAATGCCTTTTTCACTTGGTGAATGAATCCATCAGTGACAACAGAAGGCCGCCCACCATCTGCTTCATAAATCTCTACAATTTGGCGGTGAACTTCAACTGTCTTAACATTCCTTGCGTTCAAAAACTGTAAAACGGAACTCACTTCACAGTCGGCGGATCAGAAACTGTCTTTGTTTTGCACGATTGCTAGTAACGTAAACACAACACGATCCGGCTGCAATGGCGTAGGTGGACCAGAGAAACGAGTACGCATGCGTAGAACTGCAACTGGTGGTAGAACAAAATTGTATTTATTTTCTGGACACTCTCTTATGAACAGATGCCTTCCCATCTGTTCACTAATAACTAACCACGATGACGAACAATTTCGCGCTTTTTTGAGCAATAAATGGAAAATAGTATGTACTATACCCCACAATATTGCAGATGTACCTGAGGCACTTATTAAAAACAAGAGCAGAAACCGAAATGTGAACGCTGATTTCCCTTTCCTCATCCAATATGCCTCTTGAGGCAAATTAACTTTTGAACATTTTACGTCATATTTCAATTTATTCTTATGGAAATCTGAGTGTTAGATACTGCACAGCTATAGCTATTTCTCTCTCTCTCTCTCTCTCTCTCTCTCTCTCTCTCTGACCTCCAAGCTGTTGAGGAAAAAGGATAACATAATAAATTCATTAAAAATGCAGAGAACGCTAATTTAATGCATAATGAGATTATGAAGTCTCTGCTGTTATCTAGTAAATGACGGATTAAAAATGCTTCAGGTATAAACCTTTTGGGCGTTGTGTTACGTTGAAATGTTATTTTTAAACTTTAAAAGTGAATTTCACCGCTAATTCATGGCGTAAATGACTTGTATAAACAAAAGGGTTCCTTTGGTTTAAAAATTATACAGGATGCCCCTATACAACACCGAACCAGGTGACCGTGCCGTGGCCGAGTGGTTAGACCACTAACCACTCGGCCTCTCACCTAGACGGCCCGGGTTCGATCGCAAGCGACCGCATGTGAGATTTGTGTTGGATAAAGTGGCGCAGGGGCGGATTCTCCAGTTTCCCCCCTCCATCGCATTCCACCGGTGCTCCATCTTCATTCTATGTATCATCAGTGTCATCGTCTGCGTGTCATAAGTGGTATAAACGGGCGTTAAACACTATAAAAAAGAGCAAGATGACTCAGGCGTTTTGTCTGGAGTTGGAATTCGGGAGGCCACGGGTTCAATTCCCGAGGCCGACCTCTCTGACCCCATGGGTTTTTCAATGGTTTTCTCCAGTCACCAGCCAAATGTTGCAGAAATTTCTTCATTCCCCGAGACTCTTGTTCCTTCATTTCATCATCGTTTCATTCCAACCGTTCACGTTCAGAGTTGTATATGTTGCAGAGTGTAGATTGCGGTGATGGCGATCCTTCGTGGTGGTAAATGTGCTATGGAAATACAGCTCTCGGCGGCATAGTGACGCTGGAGCCACTATGGAGACACCTAGAGCTCTTGTGTTGAAATGAAGAACTGTTTGGACTATGTTAGGGACCCATAGCGGTGGCTCATTCCCCGCGGTCGGATTCGGCTGCCCGTTGGATACTCTCATATCATCCTATCCTCGTGGGGTCTGACAAACAATATCCCATGGTGGTTGCAGTGTGGAATCCCTTCTGGAATATACCAATCAACCAGTCCTAGATATCACTTCGGAACCTAAGTTTACCCGTAGCCACCGACAGAGGTGAATCCGAGTTATGGAAAATAGATGTTCTCAGTGTCACAGTCCAGCTTGATAAGTGCAATTAAGAGGAATTATTGAGTATCGAGATTTTACCAGAAAGCTTTGGTATTCTTTTCATCCCCCCAAAACTGCGCGTGTTTCTATGAGCAGTAGACGAAAGGTCGGTTAGATACCAGACTTCGCAGTTAGTTCAACATTTTCCAAGGATGCAACACGAAGATTTTCATAAGTAATACCACGAGAGTTTTCATTTTGTCAATAATAGACGATCGCAGCGAAGCGACCAGAGTGAATTGTCCTAAGAGATGAAAACACAATTTGTATTTGATAAGACAATTCAACGAAATAGATTTTAATAATTTATAATACACAGGAAGGGAGATTTTATCAGGTTATGATTGAAATGCTTACATTAGTTTTAAAATAGTACATGACGCATTCGTCCATATTTATTTACAAAATGTTTGTTTTACTTGCTCTACACGTACTATTTACATAGTGTATAGAGTAGGTATTGTATTGCACACAATCACCATCATGCAATGTCACGGCTGACTGCATTGAAATCTTGTTACTTATAACCAAGACAAGAGATTAAACAAACGAACGTCAGGTACGACAAGATTTCAAAAATATTAACATCAGCTGCGATAAAATATTTCGACGATATCGCTCCAGTTGAAATTACCAAATCTCGGCCATTGCATTGGTGCTTTAATAGTTGAGCTAAATTGTCAAGAAAATCCTTTCGTCCCAAACTACTCCAATCATGGAAAAATTATGAAAGCTTTTATTTTCTAAAATATGGTTCTATTTTGATTAAAATGTCATAGTTACGTGATGAATAATAAGCGAGTGTATTGCATTGCACCCAAAAATACGATACTGAGATTTCACAGAAGATTCAAGTTTTAGGAACTCCTGTATAAAAATCTGATGTATTCCATTCACATGACTTTCTCTACATCTCTGCAACAATCGAGAAAAAATTAGCAGACATAGTCTTATTACTTGCTTCCTTGTAAGTAGAAGCGAAATAAGGCAGTATCATAGGTTAAAGTGATGGTCAAAAGCTAGTTGCTATGTAATTAAAGTTCCTGTGTTTGAATGGACAGGAGTTGACAAATTCCTGTATGAGAATAGTATAAGATTTTTAAAGCTGAAACCAGAAAAAAGGGATATGTCAAAAACGTTAGCTCCACAAAAAATGCATATAATACAAATTGTGTGTTTTAATGTGCTCTACATTTTTTGTATGGTACGTTTTTATCCATCATTACAATTTAGCATTTATGCTAGATTCCGTGAAATTCATCCAGGATAAAGTAGTCTTCAGAGCTATTCCCAGAAAATTCAAGATATACATTTTATTTGTCAGGCAAATATCTTTAACTTACGATATTTTAATCAAAATCGTTAGAGCCATTTTTTAGAAAATCAAAATTTTCAAAAAATGTTTCATCTAAAGGGTAGTTTGGGGTGGGGGGTTTCTAGAAATCTTTGTGTTGCATCCTTGGAAGATACCAAACTTAAATACCAAGTTTGGTACTTATGTGTCTTTTCGTTTTTGAGCTACTTGCCCATACACACACACACACACACACACACACACACACACACACGGACATTTTCTAAAAATGCTTTTTATGGATTCAGAGGCACCCAAAACATGTATTTCTTGTGAAATCTTGATATCGAATTTTTGGGTGCATTACAGTACCTTTTTTTACACACTATGTACATAGTACGTGTAGAGAAAGTATACAACATTTTTAGTAAAAACTGGCTGTGTGCGTGCTTTTGTCTGTGAACTTCTAAGACGAAAACTCGATAAAATACTAAAATGTATTTAAGTTCATTAAAATTCTTAAAGCAGTAATCCGTTGTATTTTGGAAATGGTTTTAGTGTTTTTTTGATAGTCTAGCCGGCAGCCAACCGTACTGGAAGGACTATGTGATAAATGCGAAAAAGTGGACGTGTATGGTGTACAGTGAAATTATGTTTGTCACACTCTTTTTGTGGGATACCGTTACTGCAGGGAACATGTTCAGGAATAATAACCACATTTGGAGATGTGTAGTACTCCCGAGAAGCTTCAATTAAGGTAACAAATTTGATTTCTTCTCACATGAAACCAAACGACACCCTCTCTTATTAATGTGTAAATAACTCGGGAAGTAATCGAAACCGCGTTATAAACATTTGTATAAGCACTTGTTTTGACATTACAAACATATTGGAAGAAAAAATCATATTTTTATCTAACCAATGAGGTTGCCGGTTCCCATGGCCATGGTGCTTCGTAGCGCAGGGGATCGTGGGTTCGAGTCCCGCCTTGGGCAGGGGTGTCATTTGTTTGTATATATGTGTGTCTGTGAAAAAAAAACTGATGTGTTCCATTCACATGACCTTCTCTACATTTCTGCAACAAAATATTGTTAAAAAGCTTGTGCTTCTATTTACTTCATGCTAATCGAGAAAAAATTAGCACAAATAGTCTTATTACTTGCTTCCTTGTAAGTAGAAGCGAAATAAGAGAGTACCATAGGTTAAAGTGATGGTCAAAAGCTGGTTGCTATGTGACTGATGTTCCTTTGTTTGTATGGACACGAGTTCGCAAAGTCCTGTATGAGAAAAGTATGTTTTTTATAGCTGAAACCAAAAACAAGGAATATCTCAAAAACAATCAACTCCACGAAAAAAATGTATGTAACATAAATTGTGTGTTTTAAGGTGATCTACATTTGTTGTGCGGTAAGTTTTTGTGCATCTCTTATGGTTTAGCAGTTATGCAAAATTCCGTAAAATTGACCCAGAATAAAGTCGTCTTCTGAGGCTATTCCCAGAAAATACAAAATACACATTTTATTTGTCAGGCAAATATCTTTAGCATACGATATTTTAATCAAAATCGTTACAGCCATTTTTTAGAAAATCAAAATTTTCGAAAAAAGTTCCATGTAAAGAGTAGTTTGGGGTGGGGGATTTTTTTTCAAAATCTTCGTGTCGCATCCCTGGAAGATAAACTTAAATACCGAGTTTGGTATTTAACCGACTTTTTGTTTTTGAGTTATCGTGTTCACGGACACACACACGGACCTTTTTCTGAAATACATTTTTTTTGGATACAGGGGACCCTAAAACATATATTTCCGGTGAAATCTTGGTATCGAATTTTTTGGTGGAGTGCAATACCTTCTTTATACACTATGTACATAGTACGTATAGAGAAAGTAAAAATGAGAATGTTTGCTTGTGAATGTATAACTTTTTGTTCTTATACACATTTATTTTACTATAGTTCATTTGTGTGTGCTCAGATGTTATTAAAGAACTCTAATTTCATATACCTAGTTCCCTGAGCTTGGAAGAAAGGATTTTAGGCTCATTCGTAGCTGGATAATTTCGCTTTGTTGATTTATTTTCGCTATTAGATTCAGATTTCCTGTTGTAAAATAATTAAACGATTCCAAACGCTGAGAACAAACAGTTAAGCTCTATCAGGAGTTCTATTATAAGAGAAATGTCTTTACTTTGGATTGAAACGTCATCCCCGCTCTGTCACTAACGTAAAGTACGCCAATTTCCTTAGCGGCTACATAGTTAGATATTTCTCAGGATGTGTAACATTAGAATGCAAAACTATCCGAGGCTGTGTCAGGCATAGAGGGACGCAGCAGAAATTCACCAAATGTGTATTTGAACTTAATCTTAAGCTTCACATTTCCCCTGATGGATATGTTGGCCGCTTATCTTAATCCCAAGAGCATGCAACGGCCTGCATTATCGACTTTCCATCCCCAAGTAAGAAATATTGGGTTCGCAGTCGTGTTTGCAAGCGTGCCGCTTCCTGCATGATCCCGCGGCTGTTTCCATTTAGTGTATTACCTCCCGATTTTTTATTTTTCTGCTTTTCACTAACCAATATTCTGGTTTTCCATTCCCAAAAGCTGAAGTTGTATTATATGAAAGCACTTTCACATTGCTTGTCTCTAGCCTCTCTCGCTTATTAGTTGGTATTCCTATTATTTTTACCAAAGATAAGTTTCCTATCTGCTTTATTTTAATCGAGATAAATAAAAAAATTCTGATGTGTTCTAGTCACACGATTTTCTCTACATTTCTGCAACAAATAACTGTTAAAAAGCTTATTACTTTCTCTATACGCACTATGTACATAGTGTATAGAGAAGGTATTGCACTCCACCCAAAAATTCGATACCGAGATTTCACCGGAAATATATGTTATAGGGTCCCCAATATAAAAAAAAGAGCATTTTCACAAAAAGGTTCGTGTGTATGTCCCTGTGTCCGTGTGCCTGTGAACACGATAACTCAAAAACGAAAAGTAGGTAAAATACCAAACTTGGGATTTAAGTTTAGTATCTTCCAGGGATGCGACACGAAGATTTTGAAAAAAATCCCCCCACTCCCAACTACCCTTTACATGGAACTTTTTTCGAAAAGTTTGATTTTCTCAAAAATGGCTCTAACGATTTTGATTAAAATTTGGCATATTAAAGATATTTACCTGACAAATAAAATGTATATCTTGAATTTTCTGGGAATAGCCTCTGAAGAGTAGTTTATTCTGGATGAATTTTACTGAATTTTGAATTACTGCTAAACCGTTGAAGATGGACAAAAACTTACTGCATAACAAATGTAGAGCACATTGAAACACACAATTTATGTTATATACATTTCTTTCGTGGAGTTCGTCGTTTTTGAGACATTCCTTATTTTTGGTTTCTGCTATGAAAACGTATACTTTTCTCAAACAGGAACTTGTCAACCCCTATCCATATAAACAAAGGAACTTCATTGACATAGCAACCAGCTTTTGACTATCACTTTAACCTATGGTTGTCCCTTATTTCGCTTCTACTAACAAGGAAGCGAATAATAAGACTATTTCTGCTACTTTTTTCTGATTAGCATTATGTAAATAGAAGCATAAGATTTTTAATAATATTTTGTTGCAGGGATATAGAGAAAGTCATGTGTATGGTACACATCAGAATTTTTTTTCTATATACTTCATGCTAGTTGAGAACAATATAGCAGAATTGCTTCATTGTCAGTTAAAGCGAAATAAGGAAGTACCATGGCTTAAAACGACAGTCAAAAGCTGGTTGCTATGTGAGTGAAGTCATTTGTTTGTATGGACAGGAGTTGGCAATTTCTGTATGAAAAATCTGATATGTTCCATTCATATGACTTTCTTTATATCACTGTAACAAATTATTCTATTTACTTCATTTAATGGAGCAAAAAGTAGCAGAAATAGTCTTATTACTTGCTTCCTTATTAGTAGAAGCGAAATAAGGGGGTACCATAGGTACTAGGCAAAAGCTGGCTGCTTTGCGACTGAAGTTCCTATCTTTGTATGGACACGAGTTCACAACGTCCTGTATGAGAAAAGTATGTCTTTATAGCTGAAAAGAACAACTCCACGAAAAAAATGTATGTAATATAAATTGTGTGTTTTAAGGCGCTGTACATTTGTTGTGTGGTAAGTTTTTTTCATCTCTTACGGTTTAACAGTTATGCAAAATTCCGTAAAATTGACAGAGAATAAAGTATTCTTCAGAGGTTATTCCCAGAAAATTCAAAATATACATTTTATTTGTCATGTAAATATCTTTAATATACGACATTTTAAAGAAAATCATTAGAGCCATTGTTTAGAAAATCAAACTTTTCAAAATGGTTCCATGTAAAGGGTAGTTTGGAGTGGGGGACTGTTCTCAAAATCTTCGTGTAGCATCTACCGACTTTTCATTTTTGAGTTATCGTGTTCACAGACACACGACATACTGACACACGGACACACACACGGACCTTTTTCTGAAAATACATTTTTTTTATTCAGGGGATATTAAAACATATATTTCGGGTGAAGTGCAATACCTTCTCTATACACTATATACATAACACGTATAGAGAAAGTAAAAAAGTATACATTTTTAAAGTTGAAACCAATAACAAGGAATATCTCAAAACGACTTACTCCACGAAAAAAAAATTATATGACATAAATTGTGTGTTTTATCGTGATCTACATTTATTGTATTGCAAGATTTTGTCTATCTTATACGGTTTACCAGTTAAGCAAAATTCAATAAAAATCATCCAGAATAAAGAGGCTATTCCTAGATAATTCAATATATTCATTTTCTTTGGCATGTTAATGTCTTAATTATAAGAGATTTTAATCAAAATCGTTACAGCCATTTTTGAGAAAATCAACATTATCAAAAATGTTGCATATAAAGGGTAGTTTGGGGGAGATTTTCTTGAAAATTTTCGAGTCGCATCCCTGAAAGATACCAAACTTAATACCAAGTTTGGTATGCAACGGTCTTTTCGTTTTTGAGCTGTGCTGTCCACAGACGCACAGACACACTTTCTAAAAATGCTTTTTTTTTGGATTCAGGTAGACCTAAAACCTATATTTCGGGTGAAATCTCGGTATCGACTTTTTGTGTGGAATGCAACATTCTCTACACACTGTACGTGTAGAGAAACTAAAAATATAGAAAAATGCGTACGCAGACAAAAACGAAAATACGGTATTTAAATATTTAAGTTTAGTATCTTCCAAGGATGCGACACGAAGATTTTCAATCCCCTAACCCAGACTACCCTTTAGCTGGAAATATTTTTTGAAACTTCGCTCTTTTTTTTGTTTTTTTTTTTTTTAATACTCTAATAATTGGGATTAAAATACCGCACATTAAATATATTTACATCAGAAATAAAATATATATCTTGAATTTTCTGGGAAAAAGGTATCTTGTTTCTGGATGAATTTCACATAACTGGTAAATTGAAGAGGCAGACAAAAACTTACTGCACAAAAAGTCCAAGTTTGGTACTTTAGTGACATCGAGCTGAAAGGAGGCTATGTAGAGAAATAAAGATGTTTTTCTCCAAAATGTTCGTGCTGAGAACTTAATGTTTGAGATAGGAAGAATCCGTTGTGTTCCATTTGCATGACTTTCTCTAGCTGCTACAAAATCTGACGCTTCTCTCTACTTCACGCTGATCAACATAAACAGAAGATAACATACATTTTCGTATTAATTACTTCCTCATTAGTAGAAGAGAAATATTACTCTGATGTCTAGGCCCCGGATTTTGATGAAATGTCGTTTTTGTTCTGAGTTGTCGGAGACGATGCTTAATGACAACAAAGTTGATTCTGCAAGAAGGCCGTAAAATATATGTAGCTTTTATGGGTAATCAAAATGTATTCTTCCCATATTTTCCAAGTTAAAGTCATTTTTTGACATTTATGTGTGGTTTTAGGACATTTTCATTATCTGATTGTCCATTTTAAGTCATTTTTACTTTCTTTACACGTACTATGTACATAGTGTATAGCGGAAGTATTGTATTCCACCTAAAAATTCGATACCGAGATTTCACCGGAAATACATGTTTTAGGACCTCCTGAATACAAAAAAAAGCATTTTTACAAAAAGGTCCATGTGTGTGTTTGGACAGCATAGCTCAAAAACGAAAATTCCGTTAAAAACCAAACTTGGTACTTAGGTTTGGTATCTTCTAAGGATTGCAACACGAAGATTTTCAAGAAAATCTCCCACCCCCAAATACCCTTTACATGGAAAAATTTTCGACAATTTTGATTTTCTAAAAACTGGCTCTAACGATTTTGATTAAAATATACTATATTAAAGATATATGCCTGACAAATAATATGTATATTCTGAATTTTTTGGGTATAGGCTCTGAAGACTACTTTATTCTGAATGCATTTTACGGAATTTCGCATAACTGTTAAACCGTTAGCGATGCACAAAAAGTTACCATCAAAAATGTAGAGCACATTAAAAGACTCAGTTCATGTTGTATACATTTTTGTCTTGGAGTTGATCGTTTCTGAGATATTCTTTGTTTTTGGTTTCAGCTTTGAAAAACTTTAACTTTTCTCATACAGGAATTTGTCAACTCCTATCCATACAAAGGAACTCAGTCATACAGCAACCAGCTATTGAGTATGACTTTAACCTATGGTACTCCATTATTTTGCTTCTACTTACAAGGAAGCAAGTAACAAGACTATTTGTTTGTCGATTAGCATGAAATAAATAGAAGCATAAGTTTTTTAACAATAATTTATTGCAGAGATGTAGAGAAAGTCATGTGAATGGAACACAGCAGATTTTTAAGGTCATCAAGCTCTGGGTCCTACTGATTCTAGGAGATGATTTAAATTTGTATTTATGCTGAAGCCCTTCAGCATCCACCTGTTGCAACGTCTCGTATAATGATGTCTGCATTGGACTCCTGGGTGAATGTGTTTTCCTGAACTTATGCAAATTGCATAGCGCTGCAGTGAGAACACACGTCATCAGCGCGAGGAGGATTTGCTCTCATGGGTTTTCTTTGCTCTTTCAGTTGTAAAGAACATGTCCTGGTGGATCCACAAGTGGGTGTGTTTGTCGCCCTCTCGTTTCTGGCTGACGTAATCCTGTCCTCATATTCGGACCCTTTTATTTTATTTTTCCACAATGTAGGTCGGTGTGCATGTGTATAAACAGCTTAACCCAAAAACGAAAATCCTGATAAATAACAAACTTGGTTTTGGTATAAAAATCTGATGTGCTCCATTCACATGTCTTTCTCTACATTGCTGTAACAAATTATTGTTGAAAAGTATATTCTTGTATCTACTTTCAGATAATCGAGATAAACATTAGCAGAAATTGTCTTAATTACTCGTTTCCTTGTAAGTAGGAGGAAAGTAAGGGAATACACTAGACTAAAACGATAGTCAAATATTTTAAAAGCTGGTTGCCACGTGGATAAAATACAACTAAAGTTTATAACCGTGTGAAAAAAGTTTACGTATTTTACATCTGAAACAAATAACGAGAAAAACATATATGATTTAAATTGTGTGATTTAACGTGATCTACATTTTTGTGTAGTGGGTTTTTAACTATGTCTTACGGTTTAGCACTTACATAAAATTCAGCACAATTTATTCAGAATAAAGAGGTCTTCAAAGGCTATTTCCAGAAAATTCAAGATATAGATTTTTTACCATATAAATATCTGTAATATACAGTATTTTAAACTAAATCGTTGGAGCCATTTTTGAGAAAATCAAAATTTTCGATTTTTTTCCATCTAAAGGGTATTTAAGGTAGAAGGATTATTCTCAAAATCTTCTGTATCACACCATTTTGTGGATTTTCTTACAATTTCTGGACCGGTAACCTCATTTGGTCGAGCACTGCGATGTTCGTCTTGGCAGCTCGTACGGCCGCGCTTAAACTCTGCCACCCAATATTTCACCGTTGTAAATGAGGGAGCAGATTCTTCCAAAGTAGAATCTAGCTCAGCTTTAATATTAAATGGACTAAGACCTTTCAAATAAAAGTATTATATCACATAACGATGACCTGTTTTATTCATATTTACAAATTCGTTGAAAGTATTCACAATGTAAAATCGTCAAACTTCAATCTTAAGCCTTCTAAGGTTGGTAATGTTTACCATTGTTGTTGCTTGAAACAACACCCGTTATCTATACGTTAGGTCGGTACTTCTGGGACAGTCACTGTATTAGGGTTGGCTGATAAGTCCCGGGCCTCTCAATGAAACAGCATTTTTTTTTTTTTTGCTTTATTTCTCAACTTAAAGGCTAATATATTTGTCATATCTGTGTTCTAATTTAATTAAACCATCTCTGTAGTGCGATTTATCAAGGTCCTCAAAATAGCTGTTCACCGCATCAATGACCTCCTCGTTGTTGTGAAATCTTCGTTCTCGAAGACATTTTTTGAGGTTTGGGAACAGGTAGTAGTCACTGGATGCTAGATCTGGTGAATAGGGTGCATGTTCAGGCAAATCCAACTTTAATTCGCACATTTTTGGCATTGCAATTACTGAACGATGGGCCGGAGCATTGTCGTGATGAAACAATATTTTTGTTTTTTTGTTTTTTCCAAATGAGGTGTCTTTTACTTTTCACCTCATCACTCAAACGTTGCAGTAGTAGTCACAAATGATACTTTTACTCTTTTCCAAGTAGTCAATAAAAATAATTCCCTGTGCATCCCAGAAATCACTCGCCATAACCTTGTTAGCTGACAAAATTGAAGTTGCCTTTTTACTTTCTCTATACGCACTATGTACATAGTATATAGAGAAGGTATTGCACTCCGTTCAAAAATTCCGATACCGAGATTTCATCGGAAAAAATCATTTTCAGAAAAAGGTCCGTGTGTGTGTCTGTGTGTCTGTGAACACGGTAACTCAAAAAGGAAAAGTCGGTAAAATATTAAACTAGGTATTTAAGTTTAGTATCTTCCAGGGATGTGACATGAAGATTTTGAGAAAAATCCCCCATCCCTAACTACCCTTTACATGGAAAGTTTTTCGAAAACTTTGATTTTCTTAAAACTTGCTCTAACGATTTTGATTAAACTACCGCATATTAAAGATATTTACCTAACAAATAGAATGTATATCTTGAATTTTCTGGGAATAGCCTCTGAGGACTACTTTATTCTGGATGAATTTTATGATATTCTGCATAGCTGCTAAACGGTAAGAGATGGACAAAAACTTAACGCGCACAAAATGTAGAGGACGTTAAAACACACAATTTATGTAATATACATTTTTTTCGTGGAGTTGGTTGTTTTGTGATATTCCTTGTTTTTGGTTTTACCTTTAAAAAACATACTTTTCTCATACAGGAATTGGTCAACTCCTGTTCATGCAAACAAAGAAATTTCAGTCACATAGCAACCAGCTTTCGACTACCACTTTAATTTAGTACTCCCTTATTTCGCTTCTACTTACAAGGAAGCAAGTAATGAGACTATTTGTGCTAATTTTTTCTCAATTAGCATGAAGTAAATAGAGGCACAAACTTTATAACAATAATTTGTTGCAGAGATGTAGAGAAAGTCATGCGAATGGAATACATAAGATTTTTTGGAGTTGGTTCACCTATCGCAATCCACTGTTTTGACTTCCATTTACTTTCTGGGGTGTAATGATGTATCCAAGTTTCATCCATGTTAATAAGCAGTCTCAAAAATGCACTGGGTATTTTATGGTAGAGCTCCACATTTTTAACAGAAACAGTTTTTCTGTGCAACTTTTGATCAGTTGTCAACAAACGTGGTTCCCATCTTGCACAGGCCTTGTGAAAGCCCAAACATTACTTAAAATTTCACCTGCACATTCTTTTGTTATATTTACAGCTTCTGCTATCTCAAACAACTTTAATCTGCGGTCTTCCAGTGCTAAACGATGACTTTTTTCAATGATTTCTGGAGTTGTCACTTCTACAGGGCGTCCAGAGCGAGGCTCATCACTAGTGCTCGTACGTCCCATTTTAAACTCTGCAATCCACCTTATAATCCTTTAACATGAAGGGGCAGAGTCTTTCAATGTACTGTCCATTTTCTCCTTGATTTCTTTAGGCGTTAAACCTTTCAAATGAAAGTATTTAATCACTGCTGGCTTTTCCAAATCCTCCATTTTCGTGAAAACTATAAAGTTGTCTTGTTTAAAATGCTATCATTCGAAAACTAAACAAACTATTGACCTGTAACTACGGATACAAGCTAATCTAGAGTTAAACTATACGATGCTAGCTCGGGACTTATCGGCCGACCCTCGCATGTGTCTGCTATATGTACACGAGCTCTGGTTTTTAGGTCAAAGTCGGCTAATAACACCCGAAATAAATTCGCAGCAGTGTCATCCGAAGAGGTAAACCTACATTAATCACGCAATTGCAAACGCCTCATTAGTCCTTGGTTATTAGCAGCGCTCATTAAAAACTGTCATGTATTTATGTGGGCCGTCTAGTTATTTATTTAATCCCCTGGTCAGGTAGTAAAACTGCCGGCGTCAGATCCATGCTTTATTACGTGAAGTCGATCGAAACGTGGCAGCGTCCAGGATTTGTGAGCTGGTCCCAGGTGCGGGACTAACCCGCTGGGGGGCTTTGCAATGTTCGGTCAGGCAAATAAATGTGAACTCTGCGAGAAAGCAGACTCTCTTCTCCGCCTACTCCCGATCATACTACAGCGATATCAGCTGCGTCGCGTTCCTTCCATATTCATATTGCTTCATTTTACTTTCTCTACACGTACTATATACATAGTGTATAGATAATATATTGCATTCTACCCAAAAATTCGATACCGAGATTTCACCGGAAATACACGTTTTAGGGGCCCCTGTATCCAAAAAGAGTATTTTCAGAAAAAGATCCGTGTGGGTGTGTGTGTCAGTGTGTCACTATGCTTGTAAACACGATAACTCATAAACGAAAAGTGATTTTGAGAAAAATCTCCCCACCCCAATCTACCCTTTACATAGAAAAAATTTCGAAAAATCTTATTTTCTCAAGAATGGTTGTAATGATTTTGATTAAAATACCGTATATTAAATATATTTATATGGCAAATAATATATATTGAATTTTCTGGGGATAGCCTCTAAAGACCACTTTATTCTCAATGAATTTTGCGTAGCTGGTAAATCGTAAGAGATAGAATGAAACCTACTTCAAAAAAATGTAGATCACATTAAAAAATACAATTTATGTCATAATTTTTTTTCCTTGAATTGACCATGTCTGAGATATTCCTTGTTATTTGTTTCAAATGTAAAATACTTGTAGACTCCTGGCGCTGCATAGAAATGGATTTTATTCACATGACAACCGGCTTTTAAAAGATTAGACTATCGTTTTAACCTATGTATTTCCTTATTTACAAGAAAGCATTTAAGATAATTTCTGCTGTTTATCTAAATTATCATAAAGTAGATAGAAGAATAAACTTTACAACAATAATTTGTTACAGCGATGTAGAGAAATGCATGTGAATGGAACACATCAGAGTTTTAACTTCCACTGCACGCACAATATACCTATATACTGTAAAGAGAAGGTGTTGTATTGCACCCAAAAATTCCATACCGCGATTTCACCGGAAATACACGTTTTAGGGTCGCCTGTATCCAAAATAATTTTGTGTGTTCCATTCACATGTCTAGTTTAAGTGAGAGTGAAATTATTTAAAAGCTGGTAGCCATGTGGTTGAAATCCTTTCTATGAATGGCCAGGAGTTTACAACTTTCCGTGTGAGAAAGTATTTTAAGTCTGAAACAAGAAACAAATAACAAGGAATATCTAAAAAAAAAGTCAACTTCACGAAAATATTTGTATAGCATAAATTGTGTGTTTTAATGAACTCTACAAGTTTTGTACAATACATGGTAATATATCCCTTAAGGTTTACCAGTTAGGCAAAATTCAGAAAAAATCCTCTACAACAAGGAGGTCTTCAGAGACTGATCCCAGAAAATTCAAGATACACGATTTATTTGCCGTGTAAATGTATATTTTAATCAAAATCATTAGAGCCATTTTTGAAAAATTAAAAATTTCGAAAATGTTTCCATGTAATGGCTAGTTTGAGGTGGGGGGGATTTTCCTCAAAATCTTCGTGTCTTATCCTTGGAAGATAGTGAACTTATTTACCAAGTTTGGTATTTTTCCGACTTATGTTTTTGAGCTATGCTGCCCACAGACACACACGGACCTTTTTCTAAAAATGCTTTTTTTTATTCAGGTGCTCTCAAAACATGTATTTCCGGTGAAATCTCGGTATCTAATTTTTCGGTGCAATACAATACCTTCTCTATACACTATGTATATAGTACGTGTAGAGAAAGTAAGTTAGTATTCTTTACATCCTAGAAAATAAGCGGATATTCTATCACATTCCAGGAGAAATTTCACTGTCATTTTCAGCAATTCAGTTGTTGATAGCGAAAATATTTAAACACTACAGAATGAAAAGAAAAAGCAAAATCCAGGAGAGGTGTTCTTTGATGCTTTTGAAGTAATACCTGAGAAGGTACGAACAGAAGCGACAAGCAAATTTAAAAAGAACGTACTTAAAGCAGCATTTTTAAAGCCTCATCTCTTGCTTGAATGAAACGGTTTGAAGAAAAGTTCACCAAAGCACGATATTCTTTTGTTATCCTTCTCGATACTAAAGTTTAAAAGGCTTTCAGAGAAAAGTGGTTTATTACACGGGGGTTCATATTTCACAAGCGACGAGGAATTTTAAAAAGGCTGTATCGGGACTGCCTTTGATATTGAAAGGCACAACAAATACCTATCGGGTTCCGCATTAATTAAAGGACCATATAATTTAGGCGGATTTGCTTCTTTTGTGGTCTATACGCTGGCTTTAATATATCTTTGAAGTCAGCGTTGATCTTTTTTAGTCGTGGTTAATGATCACAGCCAGACGGAACATTATTGACCTAAAACAGAAAGAAACAAAACACGTCCAAGAGCCGTGACAGCAAAAGAAGTACTGAGCGTTCAACTCAGGCTTACTCCGGCCAGCGGCAAAAATCCCAAACACTGAGTTCCATCAGCTTAAGGGGACTAGGAAGTCTGAACATACGGAAATTACGCCTTAAGTGAGTAAAATTATCACTGCTCTTAAAGTTTGCTGATGACGTCCTGCTCTACCGCATTGACAGGAACATACGCAGAGCCTTCAACCCTATACAGACACACCTCCGTCTCGTCCAGGAGTGGTGCATATGTCCGTTAACCCAGGCAAAAGTCATGCAGTTCTGTTCTCCAGAAAACGCCCCGCAATAGACCAGATACCCAACTTTTCCTATCAGGGCCAGAGGATAGAGTGGGGAAATTCCATCAAATACCTGGACGCCACTCTTGATAAGGGCCTAAGTTTTCGTGAATACGTGCGGGGAACGTCTGACAAAGCGGTGGCCTTCCTTTACCATGTACTGGCCTCACAAATACCGGTTCACTTAAAGTTATGTATTTTCAAGGCGCTCTACGACTGGGAGGTGTGGGGTATGGCAGCAGACTCCTGGCTTCTCTGGTTACAGCGGATCCAGAAGAGAGGACTCCGGTCCATATATTCTGTATGTCGACGTTTCCCTTTGAGACTACTACATGAAGCTTCGGCCCTCCCATATGTGGAAGATGTCATTAGGCGCCGGGCTCAGAAATTCTACGCCAGATTGGGCGAACATGAGAACGCACTTGTCAGATCGCTGGGGGAGTACTTACCCACTGGACGCCGAAAGAGGCTGTTTCGGGTTCCCCGCATGGCTTGCAGGCGCCCCCGGTAACAACGACGTCAAACCAGCCAACAGCGAAATAGCTGAACTAAGTACTCCTCCTTCCCATTGGGAGTGGTCTATCTAAATTAACCAACATAAATCATTTTAAAAATTAAACACCAACGGAGCAGAGGAAAGGATGCTGTTCCTGAAAATGCAACCGCTCGAGGAGCCTATTTAGCGCTACCTCCTTACCACCAACACTCGAAACCTCAAAATTAAACCTCAACCTTCACCTCATTCCTGTGGTTAAACCCTTACCAGGGTAGGTACACAACAACAACACCTAGGCTCACCACGAGCCTACCAGACTCACTCGCTCGCTCGCACGCACGCACGCACGCACGCATGCACGCTCTTAAAGTATTCAATTGTTTTTCCATAAATTTGTATGAAATCGTCTATAAACCATGATAATTATTTCAAGTGGTTGTTTGCATTATAGCTTAAGCGGTTGAGTCTATAAAAAGTATTTCATTCAGCAGAAAAGTAATAAAACTTAAGTCTTAAAACATGTGAATTCATGTACCTTTCTCTCTGATACTACTTGCAATACACAACACAGTTTGCAAGCTTGTTCTTGGTATAATCTTCTGAACCTCAATTACTTAGCTATGATACGATTTCAATTGAAATTAAAAAAAAAAGAAATAAATTTGCAAATTCCAAAAAAATGAAAATGTGGAAAATTTGCAATGTTGTTTCTTTCTTAGTATGATCAATATAAACTATAACATCACGATTGTGGTTCAGAAAGTTCAACAATGTGTTGTTTATATGTGCTGAAAATTTCAGCTTTCCAGTTCTTATACTTTCTGAGAAAAAGGTACATAAGTATTCAAAAATGCTGTTTTTAGAAAACTGAATTTATAGATACAAATATTCTAAAACGGGGCATTACATAATGCTTTTAAGAAATGCTGCTTTAGAATCCTTGGATAGGTAGAGTCAGACTGAAAAATTTAGTGCCATAGCCGGTATTTGAACCATGGATCTCCCGATCTCTAACCAGTTGCTCTGCCATTGAGCTATCATGGCAACATGCCGGCATAGCATTGAATTTTTCAATTGGGAACCGCCGCAGGGTGTGCAGCCCATTTATAAACAGACCCCATGGCATTAGCCTCCAAATATAGGTACCGTTGTCAACAGATTTAAAGAAGGTAGCTGAAATCTATCATTTACAGACCCAAACACAGGATTCTAACAAAAGAACAGCTTGATGAAATGGGACATCACTTGAACGATCTCCCAGCAAGTATTTACGTGTGGAGAATAAGAAGTAGTGCGTCGAAAACGTTTAACAAACTTTTAAAATTGAAAATGAGTTTTTACTTTCTCTACATGTATTATGTACATAGTGTATAGAGAAGGTATTGTATAGCACCCAAAAATTCGATACCGAGATTTCACCGGAATCCAAAAAAAAAATCTTATGTGTTCCATTCATATGACTTTCTCTATATCTCTGCAACAAATTATTGTTAAAAAGCTTATGCTTCTATTTACTTCATGCTAATCGAGAAAAAATTAGCAGAAATAGTATTATTACTTGCTTCATTGTAAGTAGAAGGGAAATAAGGGAGTACCATAGGTTAAAATGATAGTCAAAAACTGGTTGCTATGTGACTGAAGTTTTTTTGTTTGTATGGACACGAGTTGACAAATTCCTGTATGAGAAAACTGTTTCTCCAAGCTGAAATCAAAAACAACAAATGTCTAAAAAAAGATTAACTACAGGAAAAAATGTATATAACATAAATTATGTGTTTTAAAGGGCTCTACATTTTTGTGTGGTAAGTATTTGACTATCTCTTACGGTTTAGCAGTTATGCAAAATTCCGTAAAATTGATCCAGAATGACATGGTATTCAGAGGCTATTCCCAGAAAATTCAAGATATGCAATTTAGATGTCAGGTACATATCTTTAATATACGACATTTTAATCAAAATCGTTAGAGCAATTTTTGAGAAAATGTAAAGGGTAGTTTGGTGTGGGGGGATTTTTCTCAAAATCTTCGTGTCGCATCCCTGGAAGATACTGAACTTAAATACCAAGTTTGGTATTTTACCGACTTTTGGTTTTTGAGTTATCGTGCTCACAACCACATGGACACATACACACGGACTTTTTTCTGAAAATGCTTTTTTTTTATTCAGGGGACCCTAAAACGTGTATTTCCGGTGAAATCTCGGTATCGAATTTTTGGGTGCATTACAATACCTTCTCTATACACTATGTACATAATACGTATAGAGAAAGTAAAAGATAAAAGTACGTTAAATACCAAACTTTTAATATAACTTCAGCATTTTCTAAGGAAAGATATACTTTCAAGAAAATCCCCCACTCAAAATATTTTTACATGAAACATTCTTGAAAGTTTTAAATTTCTCAAAAATGACTACGATTTTGGTTAAAATACAATGGTTTAAGATATTTTTATGACAAGCATATACATACGTCTTGAATTTTTTGGGAGTATCATCAGATGGCCTTTTACCGCGGATGACTTTTGCATAACAGCTAAAACATAATTTATGCCATATACGTACACTTTTTCGTAGAGTTAACCGTTCCGAGATACTCCTTGCTATTGGTTTCAAATTTACAGTTTTCTCAAACGAGAAGTTGTCTTTTGCTTCATATATGGTGTACAAATTTTTACTTTCTCTATACGAATTATGTACATAGTGTATAGAGAAGGTATTGCACTCCACCAAAAAAAATCGACTCCGAGATTTCACTGGAAATATATGTTTTAGCGTCCCCCTTATCTAAAAAAAGTATTTTCAGAAAAAGGTCCGTGTGTGTGTGTCCGTGTGCCTTTGAACAGAATAACTCAAAAAGGAAAACTGGGTAAAATACCAAACTTGGTATTTAAGTTTAGAATCTTCCAGGGATGCGACACGAAGATTTTGAGAAAAATCCCCCCACCACAAACTACCCTTTACACGGAACTTTTTTCGAAAATTTTTATTTTCTAAAAAATAGCTCTAACGATTTTGATTAAAATATCGTATATTAAAGATATTTACCCGACAAATAAAATATATATTTTGAATTTACTGGGAATAGCCTCTGAAGACTACTTTATTTGAGTGAATTTTCCGGAATTTTGTATAACTGTTAAACCGTAAGAGATAGACAAAAACTAACCACACAAAAAATGTAGAGCGATTTAAAACACACAATTTATGTTGTATACATTTTTTTCTTGGAGTTGATCGTTTTTGAGATATTCCTTGTTTTTGTTTTCAGGGTTGAAAATCTTAACTTTTCTCATACAGGAATTTGTTAACTCATGTCCATACAAACAAAGGCACTTCAGTCACATAGTAACAGCTTTTGACTATCGCTTTAACCTATGCTACTCCCTTATTTCCTTTCTACTTACAAGGAAGTAGGTAATAAGACTATTTCTGCTAATTTTTCTAGATTAGCATGAACTAAATAGAAGCATAAACTTTTTAAGAATAATTTGTTGCAGGGATATCGAGAAAGTCATGTGAATGGTATACATCAGGTTTTCTCGTATAGCGAAAAGCTTTTAAAGATTTCACTATCACTTTAGTCTAATGTAGTGTTTCCCAACCTTTTGAAGTTCACGGCACCCTTGGGAATAACATTAAACACCAGGGGCACCCTTCCTTGAATTAAAAGAAAATTAAGCTTAATATGTTAATTTATTGAAATATTATATAATAATAACAACGTACACCATAACATAATACAGTAAACTTTACTACAATCACTGAGTAAAAATACATCAATAAATTTTGTTCGATTAATGATTAATGTGAAACCTGTGATTGATGCTTAGAGCACAGATATGTGATGTCGGGTCTTACAGTTGACAGTGAAACACGCAAATCATCCTCAAGGTTATTCAGTCTATTTCTTGCTTTGCATTTTATTGTCACCATAGCAGAGAAGGCTTGCTCGCATAGATAGGATGTTGAAAAGGGCAAAAGTGCGTTAATTGCTTTCTTCATTAGGTTAGGGTACTCCTCTCTCCGTTGAAACCAAAAACTAGCCACCGACGCCTCACTCTTGGTGAACTTACCTTTGAGTGTGGAATCAGCGCAAAGATCAATAAATTCATTTCGTTTGCAAGCAGTGAAATCTATTTCCTCTGCACTATCTACGAAATCAAATGGTGAGACAACCCAGTCGAGATTCGTAGTGGAAATAGTTGGAAAGTACGCATCTATTGCATCTTGCAATCTTGGTAAGTGATCACAAATGCGGTCTTTCAGTTTACCCAGATCTTTATCTCCTGCCACATTAAGAAGAGATGGAAAGTTCGACAAATCTCCTTTTTGAACTGGAGACTTCCAAGAACTATGTTTTCTTTTAAAACCTTTCATTTTATTGGTTGAGAAGATTATTGTTTCATGTCGACCCTGCATCGAAACATTCAGTTCATTCAGCTTATGAAAAATATCTGCCAGATACGACAGTTCAAAACACCAAGAATCACTTAGTAAGAGCTCATGAAATGTGTCTTGATTTTCATCCTTAAAAAAAGTTTTTAGCTGTTCTTTAAGTTCGAGAAACCGGTTCAATACGCGACCCCGCGACAACCACCTTACTTCTGTGTGAAGTAACAAAGAGGTATGAGCTGCATCCGTTGCGCGACATAACTGTTCAAAAATTCTGCACTTTAAAGGTCGAGACTTCATATAGTTCACCATTTTCACAACTTGGTTAAACACTTCAGCAGAATCTTCATTACACGCTTTCACGACTAATGCCTCTCTATGCAGAAAACAGTGAGTTATAATAATGGGTGGATTTTCATTGAGAGCTCTGGCAGTAAAACCTTTAATTTTCCCAGACATAGATGGTGCACCATCTGTACATATACCACAACAGTCTTTCCATGAAAGATCATGGTCATTGAGATAGGAATTAATAGAAACGAAAATATCATGGCCTGTGGTTGTAGTCTTCAGCGGTCTACAGAACAGAAACTGTTCACTAATATCTTTTTCATCAATATATCTGATAAAACCAAGGAGTTGCGGTTTGTCACCAATATTGAGACTCATCTACTTGCAAAGCAAATGTTCTATAAGTGTTTATTTTCTCCGTGACTTGTTCGTTGATATTGCATGATATTTCAGATATCCTGCGGCTGATTGTGTTGTTGGACAGAGGAACTTTCGAAATTTGATTAGCTGCTCCTTCGCCAAGTATTGTTGAAACTATAACTTGACATGCAGGGCCAATGATTTCCTCTCCAAGAGTAAGAGGTTTCTTTTTTTTAGCTATCAGTTCTACTACTTTAAATGAGGCTTCAAGAGCAGTATCACCTATGGTCATTCTCTTTACCATTCGCACAGCTGTTTTCTTCTCCCCTTCTAATATTATATGTGAAAAATACATTACACTTTTCTGTGACACACTAGGATGCTTTGTTGTAAGATGCCGCTTCAGTTTGCTAGGTACCATGGCCTCGTTGCTAAGTGTTTCGCCACAAACTAAACACACAGGGATAGGGTTTTCCTCGTTGTTATTCCACTTAAATCCATACGCTAAGTAACTGTCCTGGTATGTTCTTTTCTTTCGTTTGTCTTCTTTATGTGGTGAATTCGACGGTCCGGGAGAAACTGTAAGATTTGGCTTCTTAAAGCAAGCAGTAAGAGCCGACTGTTCACTTTCACTGTCCTGGCGTTTACGTTTAACAATGAACTATTCTATAGCTAAACACTGTGAATCAACGCGAGGAAGACAACTGAAAGCGCCAAGCGGCGTACACTTTTATATATTCATCTGTCGAAGTCTCGGGAATGTTCGTGAGGAAGCGAGTAGTCTCGGGAATGTTCGGCAGGGTATAGCTGTAATGCCATCTGTGGGATGCTAGTATAACTGAATTATTGAAATGAATGAGAGTAATTGATTTGACTTATTTTATTTCAAGACCTTACAAGACTTGAGGCTTCAGTAGAAGGTATTTTTTGTTGTTTATCTCAATATCTCGCGGCACCCCTTAGCCAATCACACGGCACCCTAGGGTGCCGGGGCACACCGGTTGGGAACCGTTGGTCTAATGTATTCACTTATTTCCCTTCTACTTACAAGGAAGCAGATAATAAGACCAATTCTGCTAATGTTTATCTCGATTAGCTTTATATCGATAAAAAAATAATCTTTTGTAACAAAAGTTTGCTTGCAGAACAGGTAGAGAAAATCATATGAATAGAACACGTCAGTTTTTGTTGTGATTGAAAATTGACATCTGTTCTCGGAAACAAAGAGTATGAATATCAGGTTCTTGATTCTGTGAAGATGGTATTTTCAGAATGGAAGACAAATGTTCCTTTGTAAGGTTTGATCTATATTTTGTTTGCGTTCATAAGGGAAAACAACTGTTCACAGAGATAGGTGGAACCAACATGACTCTTATTCTCACAAAAAAACTGACAGTCGAAGGTAGCAGTTGGACAAATAAGAAAAGAATTGGACTCCTTTTTCATTATATTTGTCTTTCAATACAGAATTGAACTGAATTTCAATCAATTCTATTTGAAGGAGAATGGAAAAACATCTGATGTATTCCATCACACGACTTTCTCTACATCTCTGCAACAAATTATTGTTAAAAAGTTTATGCTTCTATTTACTTTATAGTATTCGAAAAAGTTTGCAGAATTAGTCTTATTACTTGCTTCCTTGTAAATAGAAGCGAAATAAGGGAATACAATAGTTTAAAGTGATAGTCAAAAGCTGGGTGCTATGTCACTGAAGTTCCTTTGTTTGTATGAACAGAAGTTGACGAATTCCTGTATGAGAAATGATAAGATTTTCAACCCTGAAAATAAAAACAAGGAATATCTCAAAAACGATAAACTCCATGAAAAAAATGTATACAACATAAATTGTGTGTTTTATCGTGCTCTTTATTTTTTGTTGTGTAAGTTTTTGTCCATCTCTTATAGTTTAGCAGTTATGCAAAATTTCGTAAAATTCATCCAGAGTAAAGTAGTCATCACCGACTATTCCCAGAAAATTCAAAATATACATTTTATTTCTCAGGTATATATCTTTAATATACGATATTTTAATCAAAATTGTTAGAGCCATTCTATGTAAAGGGTAATTTGGGGTGCGGGTATTTTTCTGAAAATCTTCGTGTCGCATCTCTGGAAGATATTAACCTTAAATACCAAGTTTGGTATTTTACAGACTTCTCGTTTTTGAGTTATCGTGTTCACAGACACACGGACACACTAACACACGGATTCACACACACGGACCTTTTTCTGAAAATATTTTTTTTGGATACAGGGGACCCTAAAACATATATTTCTGGTGAAATTCCGGTATCGAATTTTTTGTGTAGTCCAATACCTTCTCTATACACTATATACATAGCACGTATAGAGAAAGTAAGAAAAAGCTGTGTCACACTCACATGGCTTTCTCAAGCTACTTTACTAACTTCTTACAAAAGATTATTCTTCTATCTACACAATGCTAATCGAGATAAACATTAGCAGAATTTTCTTATTGCTTAGTTTATTATAAGTAGAGGGGAACTAAGGGAATGCACAATACTAAAGTGATAGTCAAATTTTTTAAAAGATGTCGTCAGGAGATTGTCATTGCAAATCGCTTCTTTGCTTGATCTAGAGTAGAACAAAAAAACTGATGTTACATCCATATGATTTTCTGTAGCTGCTCTACAAACTTCCTACAAAGGATTATTCTTCTTTCTACAAAATGCTAATCGAGATAAACATTAGCAGAATGTTCTTATTACTTAATTTCTTATAAGTAGGAGGGAACTAAGGGAATGCACACGAATAAAGTGATAGTCAAATGTTTTAATAACAGTCGTTATGTGATTGCCATTGCAAATCGCTTCTTTGCCTCACCTGGAATAGAACAAAAATTCTGATGTGTTACAATCACATGTCTTTCTCTACATCTCTGTAACAAATAAGTGTTAAAAAGCTTATTCTTCCATCTACTTCATGATACTCGATATAAACATTAACAGAAATTGTCTTTAAAGACAAGCATAGTCAAATCTTTTAAAAGCTGGTTGCCATGTGGATGAAATCCGTTTCTATGTAGGGCCAAGAGTTTACAATTTTCCATGACAAAAAGCTTATAAGTATTTTAAATCTAAAACAAATAAGAGATATCTCAGAAATGGCCAATTCAACGTAAAAACGTATATGACATAAATTTGTTTTAAAAGGTTTTTAGAGACTATTCCCAGACAATTGAAGTTATGCATTTTATTTGGAATGTCAATATCTTTAATATACGAACTTTAATCAAAATCGTTAAGAGCAATTTTGAGAAAATCAATTGTTTACAAAACTTTTCCATGTAAAGGGTAGTTGGGGGTGAGGGGATTTTCTTGAAAATCTTCGTGTTGCAACCTTGGAAGATACTTAATATAAATACCAAGTTTGGTATTTAACGTGCTTTTCGTTTTTGATCTATGCTGTCCACAGACACACATACAGACACACTCACGAAACGTTTTTCTAAAAACGCTTTTTTCGGACTCAGGGGAACACCAAAACATATTTCCGGTGAAATATCGGTATCGAAATTTTGGGTAGACTACAATACCTCCTCTATCCACTATGTACATTGTACATGCGCGATAGAGAAAGTAAAACTCTGATGTGCTCCATTCATATGATTTTGTCTAGTTGTTCCACACACAAACTTTCCTTGCAAAAGATTATTCTTATATCTACGTCATGCTTATCGAGGTAAACGTTAGCAGAAATGTTTTATTATTTAGTTCCTTGTAAATAGTAGGGCAATAAGGTCAGAAACTAGGCTAAAGCGGTAGTCAAATCTTTTAAAACCTGTCGCTTTGTGCAACAGTTGAAATACGATTCTCTCTTGCTTTCCCGGGAGTCAAACAAAAGAGATGAAACGAAAGTGACTTCCCGTTGGAGAAAAGTTTAATTGCTAAAAACTGAAACCAATAACAAGGGATATCTCGGAAACGTGTAACTCTACCAAAACATAGGTATATTACACATTGTGTGTTTTGATGAGATCTCTATTTTTTTTATGGAGTAACTTGTTATGTATCTCTTACGGTTTGCAGAGGCTATTTCCAGAAATTTTCAGATATATTTTTCGTCATGACAATATCTTGAACATGTGACATTTTAAACAAAATCCTTATAGCCATTTTTGAGAAAATTAACGTTTTCGGAAGCTTTCATCTACAGAGTATTTGGGATTGTCGCATCCTTGGAAGATACTGAACTTAAAAACCAAGTTTCGTAATTAACCGAATTTTGGTTCTTGCCCCCCCTCAACTGATATACACATACAACACACAGACAGACATTCACAGGGCATTTTTCAAATAATGCTTTCTGTTTGGAATCAGGGGGTCTCAAAGCACACACTAACCTTTTTATAACATTTTTACTTTCTCTACTCGTACTATGTACATAGTGTATAGAGAAGGTATTATAATTAACCCAAAAAAGGGATACCAAGATTTCACCAGAAATGCATGTTTTCAGACACCCTGAATCCAAAAAATCTGATGTAATCCAATCGCATGACTTTCTCTACATCTCTGCAACAAATGTTTGTTAAAAATGTTATGTTTCTATTTACTTTATGCTAAGTTAGAAAAAATTAGCAGAAATATCCTTCTTACTTGCTTCCCTGTAAGTAGAAGCGAAATAAAGGAGTAACATAGGTTAAAGTGATAGCAAAAGATGGTCGCTATGTGACTGAAGTTCCTTTGTTTGTATGGACAGGAGTTGACAAATTCCTGTATGAGAAAACTATGTTTTTAAAGGCTGAAACAAAAAACAAGGAATATCTAAAAAACGATCAACTCCACGAAAAAATGTATATAGCATAAATTGTGTGTTTTAATGTGCTCTACATTTTTTGTGTGGTAAGTTTTGTCTATCTCTTACGGTTTACCAGTTATACAAAATTCCGTAAAATTCATCCAGAATAAAGTAGTCTTCAGAGGCTATTCCCAGAAAATTCAAGATATACATATTTTGTCAAATATATATATTTAATATATGATATTTTTATCAAAATCGTTAGAGGCATTTTTAGAAAATCAAAATTTCGAAAATCTTTCCACGTGAAGGCTGGACAGATTTCCTTGAAAATCTTCGTGTCGCATCCTTGGAAGACACTGAACTTAAAATACCAAGTTTGGTATTTAACGGTCTTTTTGTTTTTGAGCTATTCTGCCCACAGACACACACACATACACACAGACAGATTGACGGACACCCACACGGACATCTTTCTAAAAATGCTTTTCTTAGATTCAGCTGTTCTCAAAACATGTATTTCCGATGAAATCTCGGTATCGAATTTTTGGGTACAATGCAAAACCTTCTCTATACACTATGTACATGGTACGTATAGAGAAAGTAAAAAAGTATTTTTAGAAATATGTCGGTGTGTGTGTCTGTGTGTGTGTGGGCAGCATAGCTCAAAAACGAAAAGTCCGTTAAAAACCAAATTTGGTATTTAGGCTTGGTATTTTCTAAGGCTACGACACGAAGATTTTCAAGAAAATCCTTGCACCCCCAAATAGCCTTTACATGGAACTTTTTTTGAAAATTTTGATTTTCTCAAAAATGACTAACGATTTTGATTAAAGTATCGCATATTAAAGATATTTACCTCACAAATAAAATGTATATCTTCAATTTTCTGGGAATAGCCTCTGAAGACCTCTTTCTTCTGGATACATTTTATGGAATTTTGCGTAACTGCTAAACCGTAAGAGATGGCCAGAAACCTACCATACAAAAAATATAGAGCACATTAAAACACACAATTTATGTTACATACATTTTTTTCGAGGTGTTGATCGTTTTAGAGATATCCCTTGTTTTTGGTTTCATCTTTGAAAAACTTATACTTCTCTCATACAGGAATTTGTTAACTCCTGTCCATACAAACAAAGGAACTTGTCACAGGGAAACCATCTTTTGACTATCACTTTAACCTATGGTACTGCCTTATTTCGCTTCTACTTACAAGGAAGCAAATAATAATACTATTTATGCTAATTTTTTCTCGATTAGAATGAAGTACATAGAAGCATAAATTTTTTAATAATTTTTTTTGAAGGAATGTAGAGAAAGTTATGTGAATGGAACACATCAGATTTTTATATAGGGGGCCCTTAAACTTGTATTTCCAGTGAAACCTCGGTATTGAATTCTTGGGTGGAATGCAATACCTTCCCTACCTGCGTACTATGTACAAAATAGAAAAAGTTGGAAAAAATCACAAATTTATTTAAACACTTTGTATAAATCTCGGTATCAACTGCTTGAATGGTATGCAATAATTTCTCTACTTATGTACTATGTAGTACATAGTGTCAGTAAGCAGAGAATATAAGAACTGATGTGTTCCATTCACATGACTTGCTCTACACCTCTGCAACAAATCATTGTTAAAAAGCTTACGCTTCTATTTACTTCATGCTAATCGAGAACAAATAGCAGAAATAGTCTTATTACTTGCTTTATTGTAAGTAGAAGCGAAATAAGGGAGTTCCATAGGTTAAAGTGAAAGCCAAAAGCTGGTTGCTATGTGACTGATGTTCCTTTGTTTGTATGGACAGGAGTTGACAAATTCCCGTATGAGAAACGAATGTGTTTTTCAAAGCTGAAACGAAAAACCACGAATATCTTAATAACGATGAACTCCACGAAAAAATGTATATAATATAAATTGTGTGTTTTAATTTCCTCTAAATCTTCTGTGACGTAAGTTTTTGACAATCTGTTATGGTTTAGCAATTATGCAAAATTCTGCAAAATTCATTCAGAATAAAGTAGTCTTCAGAGGCTATTCCCTGCTAATTCAAGATATACATATTATTTGTCTTTAATATATTTTAGTCAAAATCGTTAGAGACATTTTTGAGAAAATAAAAATTTTCGAAAAAAGTTTCATGTTAAGGGTAGTAGGGGGTGGGGGGATTTTCTTGAAAAGCTTCGTGTCGCATCCTTGGAAGATACCAAACCTAAATACCATGTTTGATTCTTCACGGTCTTTTCGTTTTTGAGCTATGCTGTCCAGAGGCTCACTCACGCACACATATAGACCTTTTTCCAAAAATGCTTTCTTTGGATTCAGGGGGAACCAAAACATGTATTTCCAGTAAAATCTCGGTATCGAATTTTTGGGTGCAGTACAATACCTTCTCTATACACTATGTACATAGTACGTTTAGAGAATGTAAAAACCAGTCTCATTAATTTATTTAAACACTTTGTATTTATTTTAGCTGAAACCTGTTATCGAATTTTTGAGTGAAATGCAGAATTCGTCTACTAACTATGTAGTCGAAAGAGTTTAAAAGGAGCAACACGCATTTTCTGAAGTTCTGGTTAAACCGGGGCAAGGCTGAGAACGGAGAAGAAACTAAAAGCGGATATAAACAACAGACATAACTGGCAATAAAGAGAGAAGATAGGAGGGGCACAGTTTGGAACAGTAAAGGCAGTACAGTGCCAATAAAGTTAAAAAGAAACGTTATGCGCACGCATGCCTCCGGGCAGAATCCTGTTATTCATTTCTATGGAGTAAAACAAAAGACGGGACGGGACATGACATCTTGCGGATGAACAAACGAGCAGCGTTATTCACACGAAAAGTTTCAACATGAAAATGCTGTTCATTATTGCATCAGCCTTTTGTTAAATGCGTATCTGCAAAACCATCCTTAGGCTGGCTAACTTGCAAAGGCTTACTTCATTAAAAATGTAGATAACCATAAAATTCACAATTTATTTGTCTGTTATTAGCCTTTTCCGAGATATAATTTGTTGCTGATCTAACCTATCTAATGCGTTGTTAGCACTTTCTTTACTACATATAGTAAGTAGAGGAAATATTGTATTCTACCCAAGATTCAATAAAAGTCGGGCCCCGTGGCCGAGCTCGCTGAAATACCTCGCTTTGGTGCTTCGTGGCGCAGGGGATCGTTGGTTCGAGTCCCGTTTTGGTTATGGGTGTTTGCTAATGTGTGTATGTATGTGTATTTGGAAGCAAAAAACAAACGATGAATCAAATAGGCCAAGAAAGGAAATGTAGAGAAACTGGAGAAAAAGATGGAAAAGGAATACAGCGCCCGACAAGCCTCCGGAACTGTATTTAAAAAAAAAAAACCCCCGAAACTTCACTGGAAATACGTATTGTGGTCCTTTAAACAGAAAAAGAACACATTTTAGAAAAAGGTACTGTGTGAGTATGTGCATGAGAGTGTGTCTGTCTGTGAGCAGTATCTATAACTAAAAACTAAGACGAAACGCAATATTAAACTCCAGTATCCTCCAAGAATGCAGAGATCAAGAAAATTCCCCCAACCCAAATATGCTTTACATGGACTAATTTTCGAAAATTTTGTTTTTACAAAAATGTGTCTGATTAAAATTCCGTATATTAAAGATATTTGCATGACAAAATGTATATCTTGAACTTTTACTTTCTCTATAGGCACTATGTGTCCCATTCACATGACTTTCTCTACATCTCTGCAACAAATTATTGTTAAAAGGCTTATGCTTTTATTTAGTTCATGCTAATCGAGAAAAAAATTAACAGAAATAGTCTTTATTACTTGCTTTCTTGTAAATAGAAGCAAAATAAGGGAGTACCGTAGGTTAAAGTGATAGTCAAAAGCAGGTTGCTATGTGACTGAAGTTTCTTTGTTTGTTTGGACAGGAGTTGACAAGTTCCTGTATGAGAAAAGTATAAGTTTTTTAAAGCTGAAACCAAAAACAAGGAATATCTAAAAAAACAATCCATTCCTCGAAAAAAAATGTATATTACATAACATGTGTGTTTTAAGGTGCTCTACATTTTTTGTGTCATAAGTTTTTATCTATCTCTTACGGTTTAGCAGTTATGCAAAATTTCGTAAAATTCATCCAGAATAAAGTAGTCTTCAGAGAATATTCCCAGAAAATTCAAGATATACATCTTATTTGCGAAGTAAATATCTTTAATATACAGTACCTTAATATCTAATATTTAAGATATTTGCATGAAAAATAAAGCGCGTAGACTCTAAAGACCTCCTTATTCTGGATGAATGTTTATGAATTGTACATAACTTTTAAACGATATGAGATAAACAAAAACTTACTACCCAAAAATGTAGAGCTCTTTAAAAGCCACAATTTATGTCAAATACATTTTCCCTGGATTTGACCGTTTTCGAGATATTCCTTGTTATTTGTTTCAGTTTTAAAATACTTAAATGTTTCTCTTACGTCAACTTATCAACTCCTGGCCACGCAAAGAAATGGATTTCAATCCCATAGCAACCACATTTTAAAACATTTGACAGTCGGTTTAGTCTAGCGTATGTCCCTTGTTTTCCTTCTGCAAATGTTTATCACGATTAGCATGAAGTAGAGAGAAGAATAAGCTTTTAGAAAATTAATTTATTACAGAATAGAAAGAAAAAAATAATAGGAATGGAACATCAGATTTTTAAACATTTGACTAACAATTTAGGGCGGCGCTGTGTCTAAGTGGTTAGACTGCTCGCCTCTCATCTAGGCGGCCCGGGTTCAAACCGAAGCGCCCGCATATAGGATTTGTGGTGCACGAAATGGCGTCTGGGTGGGTTTTCTCCGTGTCCTCCGGATTTCCCCGCCACTCATTCCACCAATTTCTTCATCATCACCTTTCCTATCATCCACTTTTTCACACTCATGCCTGACTACGGGCCGACCACTCGTTCCAGGTTCTTCATTCTATAGTACGTGCCGTTGGCTTCCCGACACGCTTCTGCCCCCAAAGTATCCACTTGTAAATCCTAAGGGGGCGTAAATCCTACAGATGCCTTAAGCCGACTACGAACGAAAAAGAAAAAACTCTGATATGTTCCATTCACATGAGTTTCTCCATATATCTACTACAAAATATTATTAAAAAGCTTATGCTTCTATTTACTTCATGATAATCGAGAAAATATTAGGAGAAATAGTCTTATTACTTGCTTCCTTGTAAGTAGAAGTGATAGTCAAAAGCTAGTTGGAGTTTATTCCCAGTAAATTCAAGGTATACATTTTATTTGAAATGTAAATATCTTTAATATATGATACTTTAATCAAAATCGTTAGTCATTTTTAAGAAAATCAAAATGTTCGAAAAAAGTGCCATGTAAAGGGTAGTTGGGGGACATTTTCTTGAAAATCCTCGTGTCGTATCCTTGGAAGATACAAAACCTAAATATCAAGTTTGGTATTTAACGGATTTTTCGTTTTTGAGCTATGCTGTCCACAGACACACAGATTTTGGATTCATGGGGTCTCAAAACATATATTTCCGGTGAAATCTCGGTATCCAATTTTGGGTGCAATACAATACCTTCTCTATACTTATGTACAGAGTGGGTGTAGAGTAAATAATGATGTGAATGGAACTTCAGATTTTTGAAGATTTGACTATCAATTTAGGGCGGCTGAGTGGTTAGACCGCTCGCCTGCCGGTTTCCACCAATTTCATCATCACCTTTCCATCATTTATTTCATATCATCCACTTCCTCACACTCATGCCTGGCTACGGGACGACCACTCGTTCCAGGTTATTCATTCTAGGTTACGTTTCATTGACTCCCCAACAGGTATCTGACCCCTGGGCATCAACTTGTAGGTCCTAAGGGGGCGTCAGTCCTACAAATGCCTCTAGCCGACTATGAACGAAAAAAAAAAAACATCTATATTTACAGCCGGCTTACTCAGACATTCCGTTTTATAAACACTTTTAACGTAAATTGAAATGTTACCAACGTCGCGAGTGGAATTATTAATTGAATTTTGAACAACAGTTTGAATTCGCTATTAGATATACAGGTGTTTCAAAAATACGGGGCATAATTTCAGGTATGTGTTTCCCACATGAAGACAATTAAAATAGTTCATTATAACATGTGTCCGGAAATGCTTCATTTCCAAGTTATGGCCTTTACAACATTGAAAGTCCCACCTGTAGACAATGAAAATAGTTCATGTCCGGAAATGCTTCATTTCCGAGTTATGGCCTTCACAACATTGGAATTCACTGGAACGTTTTTCTTTCCGCAAATTTTGCCGTCAAATGAGACATTAGGAGGGCGCTCTGATAGTTCATTCTGAGGAAGGTTACATTCAGTGTTCTTTAGGCGTTAAGACTGTGCGACATGTATTCAAATCAAGAGCTGACAGAGATACACTTCATGTACGGTAAGGTGGACGGCAATGCTGCGCTGGTTCGTCGTTTGTACCAGGAGAGGTACCCACAGCGACAATGTCCAGGTCGGAAGACATTTGTACGTCTCCATTCCCGAAAGTGCGAGTGTGGAACATTCACCTCTCCTGGTTTGGGAAGGGGACGACCAAGATCTACAACTCCAGAAGTGCAGGAGGAGATTCTGGAGGCTGTGGACAGGACTCCTTCTATCAGCACACGACGGTTAGCGTTGCAAGTCAATGTTCCTCATACGACTGTCTGGAGACTGTTGAACGAGTATCAATTGTATCCTTATCATTTGCAACGTGTACAGGCCCTGTCACCAGCAGATTACCCTGAACGAGTTAGGTTCTGTCAGTGGTTCTTGCAGCAGTGTGGTGTAAATCCGAACTTTTCTGCCGTCGTATTATTTACAGATGAAGTACAGTTCACAAGAGATGGCATAACAAATTTCCACAATCAGCATGTATGGTTGCATGAAAACCCACGTGCAACTGTTGTATCTCATCACCAGGTGCGGTTCTCCCTCAACATGTGGGCCGGTATCATTGGTGATCGATTAGTTGGACCCCATGTACTTGTAAACAGACTTACGGGGCAGGCGTGCACAAACTTCCTGGAAAACACCATACCTGACGTTTTCGAAGACACTCCACTGATCAATCATCAACACATTCACTTCTTGCATAATGGCGCTCCTGCACACTTCAGTCTTACGGCTCGCCGGTACTTGGATCGAAGGTTTCCTGATCGATGGATAGGTAGAGGTGGCCCAATTGCTTGGCCTCCACGCTCACCTAATCTGAACCCTCTCGATTTCTACTTGTGGGGCCATTTAAAATCATTGGTTTATTCGTCTCCGGTGCCGGATTTGGAATCCCTTCGGAATCGAATTGTGGCAAGTTGTGAGGACATACGCAATACTCCTGTAGTTTGGGATCGTGTTCGCAGGTCAATAAGACATCGATGTGAGGTCTGCATTCAAGCAGGAGGTGGACATTTTGAACATCTTCTGTAATGACAACAACCTGCGGAAAGAAAAACGTTCCAGTGAATTTCAATGTTGTGAAGGCCATAACTCGGAAATGAAGCATTTCCAGACACATGTTATAATGAACTAATTTGATTGTCTACATGTGGGAAATACATACCTGAAATTATGCCCCGTATTTTTTAAACAACCTGTATATCACAGAAGTGGCACTACCTTTCCATTAATACATTGCCTGAACCAAGTTGAGATAAGAATGCCCTCTATGCGCTGAAACCATAACTAGAGCTGTTGACTTAGCTATCTGGTGCAGCCGTATAATTTTCTTGGTTTATGCACGTACTTAGTATTCGAGATCAACAAGAGCTGATGCCCGTGTTTACTTTACTTTATTCCTAGCGCCTTTTATCCATTCCAAGTTTCTCTCGCTTGCTGTATACATAATGAAAATGCTGTAAATTCAACAATCTCGACGTTCTTGCACTTTAATTATATCTCTGCTGGAACAAACTAAATTAAGTTCTTAATCCCTTCAAATGCTAAAACGCAAACAATTTACACTAACGGCATTTTCATTCACAGTCGGTTATGTATACCAACGCTGTAAAGACTGAAGATTTCTGTATGTGCATAGGATAATCTGAAAACACTCACTATTTTACTATAGGAAATTACTATTATTTTGGACAAGCATAGGCTCTAACATATCTTCTAATTCCTATTCTTTAATGACTAAAATAATAAGAATTGAATTTATACTTGGGGGAAAAAATGGCATTTTCTTTATGAAAGCTCTTTGACTGCTGTGGTTCTCAGCGTCCCATTCTATACTGGGCGTGAAAGACCGCTTAATTTTGCTCAGAGGCCTCTCTATCAGGTTTGAGGTTCACGACACGGGACCAAGGGCTTTACTTCCATGCTAAGGATTTTTACGCCCGAAAAAATCCATCGTCCTCCGCCGAGTTTGAACCCGCGACCTTGAAGTATATGAAGTCAGCATGGTAACCATTACACCATGGAGGGCGACTTTATACTTGGGGCAAAGTCATGACACACGCATCCGATTCGGGCTAACACCCTCTAAAAACAGAAGCAATTTATTTCTCTGTGTAGGATACAGATGTATTAAGCGACTACAATTTTACTGCATCGGTCCAAAATCAGCGATACGTAATTATTGTAGTCTTAAACATGACTAACATTTAAGATGACGATATACAAATCTTCAATTCTCAGCATTACGAAACTTTCCAGTTGCGGCCAAAATTAAATGAATATCTACTTATTCAGCACATGCTAAGTCATTCGCTGTTTAATGGAAAGTTTGCGACTGAATTGTTTCCTTACTGGGAGACATGTGAATGCAGGTTGGCGGTTTGCGAGTTGTACTAAACACAGGAGCTGGGCGTTGCTTAATGGTATATTCGTATAACGCAGGACCGTTCAAACACATAAAATCCTGAAATTTGTATTTCATTTGTGACAATATATGGTCCAAATTAGATACACTCATATTAAACGTATTGTTCACTAATAAATATCAAATTATTTGTAATTATTCATCTCCCACTCCGTAAATTTAAATGCCATGCAATATTTATCACTGAGTATACCTAACCGGATATTTACAACAGAGGTTGCGTATATTACACTGTTTTTCCATTTCTGTGGTAATTTATATAAATATCGCTATTTTTTATTATTTTATTCTTTGATTCTACTGATTACTGCTGTAACTAAAATGAACTAGAATATCTGTCATATAAACAGTATAAATATGCATTACGAAGTTAATTGTAAAGCGTACCATGTTGGTTAACATTTTCTTGCAGAGTTTAAATAAAAAAAATCCAATATGTTCCATTCTTATGACTTTCTCTATACTTTGTAACAAATTATTGTTAAAAAGCTTCTTATTCTTCTATCTACTTCATGATAAATAAGATAAACATTCGCAAAAATGCTTTATTGTTTGATTCCTGTAAATAGAAGGGAAATAAGAGAATGCACTAGGCTAAAGCGATAATCAAATCTTTTAAAAGCTATGTAACTATGTGATAAAATCCGTTTCTTTGCGTGTCCAAGAGTTTATAATTCTCATACGAGAAAAATATAACCAATAACAAGGGTGTGTACAAAATGGTCAACACAAAAAAAAATATATATATACACCACATAAATTATGAGTTTTAATGAGATATACATTTTCTGTGTAGTAAGTTTCTCTCTATCTCTTACGGTTTAACCGTTATGAAAATTTCTGCAAAACTCATCCAAAGTAAAGAGGTTTTCAGAGGCTATTTCCAGAAAATTCAAGATATACATTTTATTTATTAGCTAAATATCTTTAATATACAATATTTTAACCAAAATAGTTAGAGACATTTTTGAGAAAATCAAAATTTGCGAAAAAGGGTAGTTTGTGTTGGGGGAATTTTTCTCAAAATTTTCGTGTCGCATCCCTGGAAGAAACTCAACTTAAATACCAAGTTTGGTATTTTACCTACTTTTCGTTTTTGAGTATTCGTGTTCAAAGACACACACACACACACACACACACACACACACAGATATACACACCTATTTCTGAAAATGTTTTTTTTTTTTTTTTTTTTTTTTATACAGGCGACCCCAAAGCATATATTTTCGGTTAAATCTCGGTATCGAATTTTCGGGTGGAGTACAAAACCTTTTCTATCCATATGTACATTGTACATACTGGGCTAGAGAAAGTAAAAAAGATATTTCCAATTTTTTTTTTACTTTCTCTATACGTACTATCTACATAGTGTATAGAGAAGGTAATTGCATTGTACCCAAAAATTCGATACCGAGATTTCACCGGAAATGCATGTTTTGAGACCACCTGAATCCAAAAAAAGAATTTTTAGAAAAATGTCCATATGTGTGTCTGTCTGTGTGTATGTATGTGTGTGTGTGTGTGTGTGTGTGTGTGTGTGTGTGTGTGTGTTTGAGGGCAGCATAGCTCAAAAACGAAAAGACCGTTAAATACCAAACTTGGTATTTAAGTTCAGTATCTTCCAAGGATGCGACGCGAAGATTTTCAACAAAATTCACCTTCCCCCTACTACCCTTCACATGGAAAAATATTCGAAAATTTTCATTTTCTAAAAAATGGCTCTAACAATTTTGATTAAAATATCATATATTAAAGATATATACTTCACAAATAATATGTATATCTTGAATTTTCTGGAAATAGCCTCTGAAGACTACTTTATTCTGGTTGAATTTTACGGAATTTAGTGTAACTGGCAAACCGTAAGAAATAGAGAAAATCTTAACACAAAAAATGTAGAGCACATTAAAACACACAATTTATGTTACATACATGTTCTTCGTGGAGTTGATCGGTTTTTAGATATTCCTTGTTTTTTGTTTCAGGCTTACAGGAATTTGTCAACCCCTGTCCATACAAACAAAGGAACTTCAGTCACATAGCTATCATCTTTTGCTATCACTTTAACCTATGGTACTCCCTTATTTCGCTTCTACTTACAGGGAAGCAAGTAATAAGACTATTTCTGCTAATTTTTTCTCACTTAGCATGAAGTAAATAGAAGTATAAGCTTTTTAACAGAAATTTGTTGCAGAGATATAGAGAAAGTCATGTGAATGAGTTACATCGGATTTTTTTTCATATAAAGTCTAGATTGTGGTGGAGGGATTTTTCCTGAAAACTTTCGCTTCACATTCTTGGAAGATACTCAACTTAAATACCAAGCCTCTCACCTAGATGGCCCGGGTTCGATCCGAAGCGACCGCATGTAAGATTTGTGGTGGACAAAGCAGAGGCGGGGTTTCTCCGGGTTCTCCGGTGTCCCCTCCATGCATTCCACCGGTGATCCATCCATCAGTGTCAGCGCCCGCGGTGCAATGGTAGTAAAAGCGGGAGTTAAACACTATAAAAAACGAATTTCAATGACAATACCATAGCGAATGGAGCACAGAAGATTTTTACTTTCTCTACACCTACTATGTACATAGTGTAGGCATAGAGAAGGATTGTAATGCACCCAAAAATTCAATACCGAGATTTCACCGGAAATATATGTTTTGAGACCACCTGAATACAAAAAAGGCATTTTTAGAAAAATGTCCGTGTGTGTCTGTATGTCTGTGTGTATGTGTGTGTGTGTCTGTGGGCAGCATAGCTCAAAAACGAAAGTCCGTTAAAAACCAAAATTGGTATTTAGTTTTGGTATCTTCCAAGGATGCGACACGAAGATTTTCAAGAAAATCCATCCGCTCCCAACTACCCTTTACATGGAACTTTTTTCGAAAATTTTTATTTTCTAAAAAATGGCTCTAACGATTTTGATTAAAATATCGTATATTAAAGATATTTACCTGACAAAGTGTACATCTTGAATTTTCTGAGAATAGCCTCTGAAGACCTCTTTATTCTGGATGAATATTGCCAAATTTTGCTTAACTGCTAAACCGCAAGAGATAGACAAAAACTACTACACAGGAAATGTAGATAGCGTCAAAACACACAATTTATGTCCTTTACATTTTTGTTGTGGAGCTAACCGTTTCCGAGACATTCCTTGTTTTTGGTTGTGAAGTGCTTAAACTTTTCTCAGACAGTAAGTGTGAGTTTTTCTTTTGTTCTACTCCTGGCCAAGCATAACGACAGCTTTTAAAACATTTGACTATCACTTTAGCCTAGTGCATTTTCTTACTTCCATTCTACTTTTAAGGAGCTAAATCATAAAATGCTGCTAATGTTTATTTCGATTAGCATGGTGTTGAAAGAAGAATTATCTTTTGTAAGAAGCTTTTTTGTAGAGTAGTTAGAGAAAGTCATGCGAGTGTAACGCATCAGATTTTTTTTTCTTAGGAGTGTACCAAGTTAATTGCCAAGTGTAAAGATTCAGCGGCCTAGGTACATACACGTTACACATAAGGCTCGCAAGAAGAGGAATTTTGACGGCACGACAGTGGTCTAGGGGAGCAAGAATGTCGCTCTCAAGATTCACCAAGCTCCTGCCTGCATATTGTGAATCTGAAGAAGGGAGAGCTCCCCTGAGAGACGGGAGGTATTGTAGGAATGTTGTTGAAGAGGAATTCCTAAGGGTTCTTCATAGCTTATGTACCGCCTCTAAGTTTACCTATTGTTCCCGGAGACATTATCCTGGAATTAACATATTGCATAGCGCCTCTTTGCATTTAGGATTACCAGACATTCAGCGAGGAAATTAAAAACACAGCTTATGGATCGAACTTCCTGGTCGCCCAGCCAGAGTTATGGGGCAACGTACCCGGCTCGAAATCTGCAAAAGTGAGAAGTTAACTGTGTTGCCGACAAAACCTCTAAATAATAAAAATTCCATATTCAATTAACACACGAGTAACATAAGCTAGGACCCACACCTTTGAGGGACAAAGTAGGTAAATATAGCTTGAAAAAAAACAAAAACTGATGTGTTCCATTCGCATGACTTTCTCTACATCTCTGCAACAAATTACTAGTATTTTTTAACATCTAAGGTAATATCGGGGCTTTGCACTTGAAACAGCTCTTCTGTGGTTTCGTTTACGTTTGGTTTTAAATCATTTTATTTTCCTCAAACTTCCAGACTCTGTGGGGTATAGGGAATACTTCTGGCTCAAGAAAAATTCCTCGCCCCAGCCGGAAATCGAACCCACGACCTTCAGGTTAGAAGTTAGTTCGCTGACCACTCGTCCACGGAGGCAGTCAACAATTTACTGTTAAAAATCTTATGCTTCTATTTGCTTACGGAAAAAATTAGCAGAAATAGTCTTATTACTGGCTTCCACGTAAGTAAAGTCGAAATAAGGTGGTAGTATAGGTTAAAGTGATAGTCAACAGCTGGTTGCTATGTGACTGAAGTTCCTTTTTTGTATGGACAGGAGTATGAGAAAACTATGCTTTTCAAAGCTGAAACCTAAAACAAGGAATATCTCAAAAACGATCAACTCCACGAAGAAAATGTATGTAAAATAAATTGTGTGTTTTAATGTGCTCTACATGTTTTGTATGGTAATTTTTTGTCCATCTTTTACGGTTTAGCAGTTATACAAAATTCCGTAAAATTCATCCAGAATAAAGTAGTCTTCAGAGGCTATTCCCAGAAAATTCAAGATGTACATTTTATTTGGCATGTAAATATCTTTAATATAAGAGATTTTAATCAAAGTCGTTAAAGCCATTTTTAAGAAAATAAAAAATTTCGACATTTTTTTCCATGTAAAGGATAGTTTGGGGTGGGGGGATTTTCTTGAAAATCCTCGTGTCGCATCCTTAGAAGATACCAAACTCAAATACCAAGTTTGGGGTTTAACGGTCATTTCGTTTTTGAGTTAACGGATTTTTTTCTAAAATGCTTTTTTTGGATTCAGTGTACATAGTTCGTATAGAGAAAGTCAAAGTAGTTCTCTTCTCACATAGACATGACTCGCTCAATTTGCAAGTCCTACCTACCGGGATTTCACTGGTTGTTTTACGAGAACTTGGTACATCCGATTCAAATAAGACAGCAATTTATTACTCTTACCATTGGCCGTTGTACCTATTAGCTTCTTGCATACTTATTATCGTGCTTTCCTAGACACACTGACTTGTCTAGTTTTCTCCATGGGCGCGTGGCACAGCAATGGTTGGATGATTAATCTGGTATGTAATGTTTCAACAAGCCTATCTATTAAATATTAACTGTCATACGAACATTTCTCAAACTCTCATTAGCAAACTTTTCAAATAAAAATACATGTACACTAACTAAACCCTCATATTTTTACTTTCTCTATACGCACTATGTACATAGTGTACAGAGAATGTATTACACACCACCAAAAAATCCGATACCGAGATTTCACCGGAAATAAATGTTTTAGGGTCCCCTGTATCCAAAAAATGTATTTTCAGAAAAAAGGTCCGTGTGTGTGTTCGTGTGTCAGTGAACACGATAACTCAAAAACGAAAAGTCGGTAAAATACCAAACTTGGTATTTAAGTTTAGTATCTTCTGGGGATGCGACACGAAGATTTTGAGAAAAATACCCCCCACTCCAAACTACCCTTTACATGGAACTTTTTCGAAAATGTTGATTTGCTGAAAAAATGGCTCTAACGATTTTGATTAAAATATCATATATTAAAGACATTTACCTGACAAATAAAATGTATATTTTGAATTTTCTGGGAATAGCCTCTGAAGACTACTTTATTCTGAGTGAATTTTACGGAATTTTGCATAAGTGCTAAACCGTAAGAGAGAGACAAAAACTTACCACACAAAAATATAACATAACTCCATGGCACGACAGCTCACGGGGAGCCTTGGGCTACCGCCCGGCCGCTGCGTCCCCCATCTCGGTCCACTACAGACGTCATGGATGGGGTGCAGTATTGGAGGGTGAGACGTGGTCAGCGCCTCGAGCCCCTCCCGGCCGGTTAATGCAGTCCTCACGACCTGGAGCCGCTACTTCTCCATCAAGTAGCTTCTCAATTGCCCTCCCAGGGACCTCACGAGGCTGAGTGCACCCCGGTCCAGGTCTCTCAGCGGGGGAAAAATCCCCACGCCGGTACTGGGGATCGAACCCAGGTCTCCCGCTTGGTAGGCAGCTGCGCTACCACCGCGCTAAGGAGACGACCACACAAAAATATAGAGCACCTTAAAACTCACAATTTATGTTATATACATTTTTTTCGTGGAGTTGATTGTTTTTGAGATATTCCTTGTTTTTTCTTTCAGCTATAAAGACATCTTTTCTCCTACAGGACTTTGTGAACTCGTGTCCACACAAACAAAGGAACTTCAGTCACATAGCAACCAGCTTTTGACTATCACTTTAACCTATGGTACCCCCTTATTTCGCTTCTACTAACAAGGAAGCTAGTAATAAGGCTATTTCTGCTAATTTTTGCTCCATTAGATGAAGTAAATAGAATAACTTTTTGCAGTGATATAGAGAAAGACATGTGAATGGAACACATCACATTTTTTTTTTAAAGAGTGAATGTATTTACTTATGATATTGTTGGTTATGTTATTCAATTTGAAACCTGCGCAGCGCTTGGAAACAGATTTAGAAACCCGTACCAACTTCTTGCGTTATGCTTACGATAGCATTCGTACCTGCGTTATGTTGCTGCGATCTCGTTGTGAATGTAGCTTTATAGGCGAGACAGCTCGCTCTGGCTGGGAGAAAGCTTTCCATGATGAGAACAAATGGGCCATCTGCCCGGCGCGCCGACACTCCAGGACCTGAAACAACCGGGCCAGCGTCTCGCTTTGGCGCTTCGTGGTGCACAGGATCGTGGGTTCGAATTCCACCTTGGGCATGGGTGTTTCTATGTTTGTGTATGTAAAAGGAAAAACGTTAAAAATAATAAGGTCTACTAAGGAAATATAGGAAACTGAGAAAAAAGGAATACAGCGCCGGAGTCCTGACAAGCCTCCGGAACTGTATTTTTGTTAAAAAAAAAAAAAAAAACTGGCATTCGGGAGGTCGTGTAATCGGTCCTCCGCCGTCGAGCTTTTTGACCCATGGTTTTTAGAGGGTTTTCAGTGATCACTAGGCGAATGATATGGTGGATTCCTCACTCTCCCGAATTTCCTGCCCGTTCATTTCATCTATTTTTCTCAATCATTCATCATCAGCGTTTTAGATTTTTTCGGATAGTATTTAATGCCCGTTTTTACTATATATCGTACCGCAAGGATGACACCGATTGTTCATGGAATGAATATGGAGCACCGGTGGAATGCGATGGCGGGAAACCCCTTGCGTCACTTTGTCCACCACAAATGCCACATGCGGTGGCTTGGGATCGACCTCGGACCGCCTTCGTGAGAGGCGAGTGGTTTAACGACTCTGCTACCTAGTGGCCCCTCTTTCAGGGTTGTACGTGTTAGCGACAACTGCGGTGGTGCCCTTCGGTCGTGATGACTGCGCTCTGGAAATACAACTTTCGGCGGCGGGATGGCGTTGGAAGTCTGTAGACTCAGGAAGTTTGTTTAGACCTGGGGCGCGGGCTCCAAGTACTCCCCGCGTTGAGGTGAACAACTGCTTGGAAAATTTTAGGGACTTCCCACGGTGGCTCCCTACTCGCAGTCCAGTTCCAGCCAACCGTTCTAATTACTATCATCTCATTCTATCTTCCTGAAATTTGACGTACAATAAGCCAATGGCTGTAGTGTGGAATTCCCTCCGGCATCTCTCTCTCTCTCACACACACACACACACACACACACGCAATCTGAAACATAACAGAGAAATGTTAAGCTATGAAATTAGGCAAAAGGAGAATCTTGAGGGAATATACAACCTGGCATTCGTCTTGTTTTACTTTCTCTATACGCACTATGTACACAGTGTATAGAGAAGGTATTGCACTGCACCAAAAATTTGATATTGTGATTTCACCGGAAATATATGTTTTAGGGTCCCCTGTATCCAAAAAATGTATTTTCAGAAAAAATGTCCTTGTGTGTGTGTCCGTGTGTCCGTGTGTCAGTGTGTCCGTGTGTCTGTGAATACGATAAGTCAAAAACGAAAAGTCCCAAACTACCCTTTACATGGAACTTTTTTCGAAAATTTTGATTTTATAAAAAATAGCTCTAACGATTTTGATTAAAATATCATATATTAAAGATATTTACCTGAAAAATAAAACGTATATTTTGAATTTTTTGGGAATAGCCTCTGAAGACTACTTTATTCTGGGTCAATTTTACGGAATTTTGCATAACTGCTAAACCGTAAGAGATGGACAAAAGCTTACCACACAACAAATGTAGAGCACTTTAAAACACACAATTTATGTTATATATCTTTTTTTCGTGGAGTTGTATGTTTTTGAGATATGCCTTGTTTTTATTTTCAGCTATAAAAACACTTTTCTCATACAGGACTTTGTGAACTCGTGTCCATACAAACAAAGGAACTTCAGTCACATAGCAACCAGCTTTTGACTTCATTTTAACCTATGGTACTCCCTTATTTCGCTTCTACTTACAAGGAAGCAAGTAATAAGACTATTTCTGCTATTTTTTTCTCGATTAGCAGGAAGTAAATAGAAGCATAAGCTTTTTAACAATGATTTTTTGCAGAGTTGTAGAGAAAGTCCTGTGAATAGAACACATCAGATTTTTTCAGTTCTGGAGGCTTATGACTCCGGCGCTGTATTCGTTTTTTCCTCTTTTACCCTATAATTTCTTTTGTTTTTCTATTTGATTACCGTTTTTTGTTCTAATACACACACATATACACATTTACAAACACTCAAATACTCATGCTCAAGACTGGACTCGAGCTCACGATTCCCTGCGCCACGAAGCAGCAAAGCGAGGCACTTTAGCGAGCGCGGCAATCTTGGTGATCAAGGAAAAATCACAGAGACCCCATGGTCAGAATGAACGGTTGCCGAAAATTAGCTCTACACAGAACAATCGAATACTTAAGAGTCATGAATTCCAAATTAGAATTCATTGATATTTTAGTATGCAAATGATAATATTTAACTATGAAAATAAGAGTGCGATACATGACTAAGACAGTGAAATTTTCATTTTAGTCAAAAATTACAATATTTATTAAGCTTTTAAAATATACTAAATTTCAGAACAGATTTTTAAAGACAATGGAAAGTCTGCATTGTTTTTCCCAGTACCATTATTGGTAAAAAATATTATGTGTTAAGTATTGTTAAAAAGCTTAGGCTTCTATTTACTTCATGCTAATTGAGAAAACATTAGCAGAAATACTCTTATTACTTGCTTTTTTAAGTAGAAGTGAAGTTAGGGAGTACCATAGTCAAAAGCTGGTTGCTATGTGACTGAAGTTCCTTTGTTTGTATGGACAGGAGGAGATAAATTCCTGTATGAAAAAAGTAACAGTTTTTCAAAGCTGAAACTAAAAACAAGGAATATCTTAAAAACGATCAACTCCACGAAAAAAATGTATATAACATAAATTGTTTGCTTTAATATGCTCTACATTTTCTGTACGGCAAGTTTTTGTCTATCTCTTATGGTTTAGCAGTTATGCAAAAATCCGTAAAATTCGTCCAGAATAAAGTAGTGTTCAGAGGCTGTTCCCAGAAAATTCAAGGTATACATTTTATTTGTCAAGTAAATATCTTAAACATACGAGATTATCAAAACCGTTAGAGCTATTTTTAAGAAAATCGAAATTTTCGAAATTTTTTCCACGTAAAGGGTAGTTTGGAGTGGGGGTTTTTTTGAAAAACTTCGTGTCGCATCCTTGGAAGATACCGAACTTAAATACCAAGTTTGGTTTTTAACGGTCTTTTCATGTTTGAGCTATGCTGCCCATAGGCACACACACACGGATATTTTTCTAAAAATGCTTTTTTTTTTTATTCAGGGGGTCTCAAAACATATTTCCGGTGAAATCTCGGTATCCAATTTCTGGTGGCAATTAGAATACCTTCTCTATACACTATGTAGGTACATAGTGCGTATAGAAAAAGTAATGAGAAAGTAGGATATTTTATAATAACATTCCCAGCAATTCAACACCAGTTATAATTAGCATGTTCTCTTCTGAATCAAACATATTATAAGCAAATTCCTAGAGAACATAATTACTCTATGAAATACAGCTCGTGCAAGAAGAGATTTCAGCTAAGCTAGAGGATTTAAGGGCATAATCCTTCGGCGTGAACTTCATTATAGTACCTAACGTTAAACTTGCGTCATGTGGCGTCGCGTCAATTATGCATGATGTTAATAAGGTCTGAAATGTTATTACGTCATTCCTGGTTACGTCTTTCTCTACGTATTCGGCTTTTAGTTTGCCGACCTGTCGCTAAGTATTATCCAGGCGAACGTGGAATACATTGGCATACGGAAACTAACGGGAAGTATAAATTACTCTTAGGAAAAGAATTACAACGCAAGAATACCATTTTCATCATTGCAGAGATAAGACAGAGCTGGTTATATATAACAGGTACATAATTATGTTAAATCATTATTATTTTACTCTCTCTATACGCACTATGTACATAGTGTATAGAGAAAAAAAATCGTTACCGAGATTTCACCAGAAATATATGTTTTAAGGTCCCCGTGTATCCAACAAAAGCATTTTCAAAAAAAGGTCCGCGTATGTGTGAACACGATAACTCAAAATAGAAAAGTGCTAAAAATATGAAACTTGGTATTTAAGTTTAGTATCTTCCAGGGATGCGACACGAAGATTTTGAGAAAAATCCCCCACCGTTAATTACCCTTTACATGGAACTTTTTTTGAAAATTTTGATTTTTTTCAAAAATGGCTCTAGCGATATTGATTAAAATATCGTATATTAAAGATATTTTCTTGACAAATAAAATGTATACCTTGAATTTTCTGGGAACAGCCTCTGAAGACTACTTTATGCTGGGTGAATTTTACGGAGTTTTGCATAACTGCTAAACCATAAGAGATGGACAGAAACCTACCATACAAAAAATGTAGAGCACATTAAAACACACAATTTATGTTACTAACATTTTTTTCGAGGAGTTGATCGTTTTAGAGATATTCCTTGTTTTTGGTTTCATCTTTGAAAAACGTATACTTTTCTCATACAGGAATTTGTCACCTCCTGTCCATACAAACAAAGGAACTTCAGTCACACAGCAACCAGTTTTTGACTGCCACTTTAACCTATGGTACTCCCTTATTTCGCTTCTATTTACAAGGAAGCAAGTAATAAGATTATTTCTGCTATTTTTTTTTCTCGATTAACATGAAGTAAATAGAAGCATATCTTTAACAATAATTGTATTGCAGAGGTGTAGAGAAAGTCATATGAATGGAACACATCAGATTTTTTATTCTTTCATTTATATAGCCCCCTTTAACCTCTAAGGGCATATCGGGGACTTTGCATTAGAAACAACTCGTCTGTGGGGTCTTTACGTGGGGTTTAAATCGTTTCATTTTCTTTAAACACACTCATCTACTCTCACATACTCACTTCCAGACTCTGTGGGGATAGGGGATAGTTCTGGTTAAAGAAAAATTCCCCGTCCCAACCGGAAATCGAACACAGGACCAAGGAGGCAGTCTTCAAATTACTGTTTTCGTAACATTAGCCGTTGAAAATATTCATTGTTGCAAGTTTACGCCTTTCCAAGGTGTCATCTAACAGTTATTGTCGTAAGTTTGTGATTCTTGCTTCATTTCCATTCTAAGAGCTCATTACCACAAATAAACACATAATTGCTTTTGAAACCTTTTCCCTTAATTTGTTTAAATTCCTAGCAGTTTTGTTTTATGCCAAGGCCGCGGATCGCACGGATGCGTGCTCCGCACACAGTCTACTACACTCCGGGTTTTCCATTCCATACCTCCCTCGTTACTCACGAGTGTTGACTCTTTTATTTTCTCTAGCCCGCATGTACAATATACATGTAGATATAGAAGGTATTGTACTCCACTCTATGTCGAGATTTCACCGGAAATATAGGTTTTGGATTCCCCTGAATCCGCGCGTGTGTGTCTGTGGAGAGCATAGCTCAAAAACAAAAAGACCTATACCAAACTCGCTATTTAGGTTTAGTATTTTCTAAGGATGCGACACGAAGAGTTTCAAGAAAATCCCTTACCACAAACTACACTTTACATGGAAACATTTTCAAAAATTTTGATTTTCTCAAAAAGGGCTCTACGATTTTGATTAAAAATATTAAATAGATTTACATCCCTTATAAAATTTATGTCCAGCATTTTTTTGGGAATTGTTCCTGAAGACCTCTTTATTCTTGATGAATTTTGCAAAAAAATTTTAACTGCTGACCGTAAGAGAAAACCTACCGCACAAAAAATGCAGATCTTGTCAAAACTCACAATTTATGTCTTTTACTTTATTGTTGTGGGGATAATCGTTTCCGAGATATTACTTGTTATTGGTTTCAGGTTGTAAAGTAGTTATACTTTTCTCAGTCAGGAAGTGACCGTTTTTCTTTTGTTCTACTTCTGGGCAAGCAAAGAAGCGATTTGCGAAGTCAATCGCATTTAAAACACACTTTAAAACATTTAACTATCACTTTAACCTTGTGCATTCCGTTAATTCTCTTCTACTTATAAGGAACTAAGTAATAAGAACAATCTGTTAATGTTCATCTCTCTAAGCATTGTGTAGAAAGAGGAATAATCTTTTGTATGAAATTTGTTTGTAGAGTAGCTAGAGAAAGTCATGCGAAAGGAACACATATTCTTGTAAGTGTTTTGTAAGTCGCGAAGCCATTCTTACATCGTCTGATAACATTACTATTCACACGTATAAGTTTTTCTTGCGTAATATTTACAGTTTCTGCATTATAGTCACACAGTAGGGTTTCAGTTACAACAGTTTAGTAGCTGAATGAACAGAGATTTGTGCAACACCCACTTGCTGTGCAACACGGCTGAGAGACTTCTTATATGAGCGTTCAAATACAGCGTGAAATTGTTGCCAGGCATTTTCATGGACTAATAAGAGAATAACATTCCTAAGGAACTCAAACGCAAAACATGTATTGTCGAAACACTACAAAACACGAAGTCAAAGCAAAGATTGAGGGAGCTCACGGCCGATAAACGTACCTTTAACATGTCCTGCGCCGCTTCTGAGCAGTGACATAATACCGAGGTCACTGCCGTCTCGGCCGATATGCCGATTCGCTTGATCCGCGACCCTAGCATTGTATATGTGAATAAAATAGCGTCAATATAAAGATAGCATTTTATATAAAGAGTTTATGATATACCGGTAGAAGATAAGTCATTAATTTAATTTAAACCAGTTACACCACTCACTGTTTGGAATATATTTTATATCCTTTTTTATCAATGGCCATTTTTTGCAATTTTAGGTATTTCTACAACATAAAACGTACACACTGGCAAAGAGACAGCGGCAAACGACCGGCAGCTAGGAGCGGGAATGGTACTATCCCTTTCAAAACTTGAAGTAGACGATTTTGTTTCACTTTTGCTTGTCGTATTTGCTTGGATTAAATGTCACTTGGAAAACAAACCGTTAGACCCCCAACAACCAATTTAGATATATTGTATTAATTACTTCCGTGAGTCGGATTTCACAAATACCTATCTTGCTCTAGTTACGTTTCCTAAGTCTCCAACCGCATTATGTCTGCAAAACGGTTTTCGAAATATAATAGATAATTTCAAAATCCTGTAAGTTGTAACTAGTCATGCTAATCCAGAAAAAATAGCAGAAATAGTCTTATTGCTTGCTTCCTTGTAAGTAGAAGCGCAATAAGGGAGTACCATAGGTTAAAGTGATAGTCAAAAGCTGGTTGCTATGCGACTGAAGTTCCTTTGTATGGATAGGAGTTCACAAAGTCCAGTGTGAGAAAAATATAAGTTTTTTAAAGCTGAAACCAAAAACAAGGAATATTTAAAAAAGGATCAACTCTACGAAAAAAAATGTATGTAACATAAATTGTGTGTTTTAAAGTGCTCTACATTTTTTGTGTGGTAAGTCTTTCTCCATCTCTTACGGTCTAACGGTTATCCAAAATTCCGTAAAATTCATCTATAATAAAGTAGTCTTCAGAGGCTATTCCCAGAGAATTCAAGATATACATTTTATTTGTCAGGTAGATATCTTTTGTATACGATATTTTAATCAAAATCGTTAGAGACATTTTTGAGAAAATCAAACTTTTCGAAAAAAAGTTTGGGGTGGGGGGATTTTTCTGAAAATCTTCGTGTCGCTTTCCATGTAAACTATACAATTCATGTTATATAAGCTTTTTTGTGAGCAGGTAAATATTTCCAAGATATTCCAAGGCATTTCAATTATAAAATACTTAAACATTTCTGAATTTTTTTTTTTTTTTTTTTTTTTTTTTTTTTTTTTTGCGCAGCGTAACGTCCTTTAACCTGGTTGGTCATATCGAACGATGAATGAAATCGGTGAAATGATGCTCAAATGATCTCTGGATCCATGGAGCTTAAAGTTCACCGACATTCGTCTTATCAGGATAAGGGAAACCTCCGAAAAAAAAGAAACTCACCCGGCTAACTCACCCCAAGTGAGATTCGAACTCGCGAACTGATGAATGTGAGGCAGACACGCTACCATCACACTACCCAAGCGGGGTCCTTGTTATTGGTTTCAATTTTAAACTTTTATCGAACCGGAATTTGAACATATCTGCTTCTTTTGTTTTGTCCCTGGCTATAGCAACTAGCTTTTTAAAAGACTTTATATCGCTTTAATCTAGTGAATTCTCTTATTTTCTTTCTACTTACAAGGAAGTTAGTAATAAAGACAATTTCAGGTAATGTTTATCTCGATAGTTTGTTACTGAATAAGCAGAGAAAGTCTCGTGAACCGAACAGATCAGATTTTTCACATCAAATTCGTGTTTTGCAACGTGTAGCATGAAGTAACGACATATAACATGTCAAACAAATGGCTTGCCCTAGGCTAATAATTTTATCGGAATTCTTTAGCTAGCTCGCTGTAGCCAATTTCAAACTGAATCAATTCCTTTTATACGGAAATGTAATAAAAGCACGTATTTATTCAAGAGTTTCTGTTCCCCAAGCCTTACGGCGAGACCCTTATCGTACTTGAGCGTCTACACGCAGACTCTACTGTGAACATTCCTTTTAAAGTAGATCGACTAGACTGCTCCACTACACCACGACATTTCAAGCGATCTTCCACTCCTCAAATATCCCTAATACAATGCTATTCCAAGCACTGAAAGAATTATCGACACATCTTTAAATTATGTTTCTTAAACGCCTGTCATGCGGGAGACCGGAGATCAATTCCCTGTCGAGGAGAATATATTTTTGTCGCCCTCCATGGTGTAATGTTTACCATGCGGAGGACGATGGATTTTTTCGGGCGTAAAAGGGAAGTAAAGCCTTTGGTCCTGTGTCGTAGATTTACGGCACATAAAAGAACCTCAAGCCTGATAGAGAGGCCTCTGAGCAAAATTAAGTGCTCTTTCACGCCCAATTTAGAATGGGACGCTGAGAAGCACTGTAGTTAAAGAACGTCCATAAATAACACGCCATTTCCATTTCTTCTTAAACGACTACAGATCTTTTCGAATGCAGAAACTATTCTTATAAACAATTTTAATATGCAGTTTTTACTTGCTCTAGACGTACTATGTATATAGTATATAGAGAAGGTATTGTATTGCACCCAAAAATTGGATACCGAGATTTCACCGGAAATATATGTTTTGAGACTCCCTGGATCCAAAAAATAGGTACAGTGCTGGAGGGTGAGACGTGATCAGCGTCTCGAGTACCTCCCGGCCGGTTGATGCGGTCTCCTCGACCTGGAGCCGCCCTTCTCAATTCCAACCCCGGGGACCTCACGAGGCTGAGTGCAACCCGCTCCAGGTATCCCAGAGGGGGAAAATTCCTCATGGCGATATCGGAATAGAACCCAGGTCTTCCGCTTGGCAAGCAACCGCACTTCCATCGCGCTAAAAAGACAACCATCTTTGGAAGATACTGAACTTAAATGCAAAATAGATTTCGTTAAAAAAAACCAATTTATGTCATATACATTTTTTGTAGAATTATTTCATATTATTGGTTTCTGTTTTAAAAGTTTTCTCTCGATGGAAGCTGAAATTCGTTTCATATCTTCTTTGTTTTACTCCGGTCATCTAAAGAGAATCAGGTTTCACTAGTGACGAATCAGCTTTCGTGGTGTAATGGTTACCACGCTAGCTTTTAAACCCCAAGATTGCTGGTTAACACCTGGCGGAGGCATGGACTCTTTTCGGACGCAAAAATCCATTGCATCGCCTTCTTGGGAAGAGAAATAAAGCCAGTGGTCCTGTGTAATGTTTATTTGCACCTAAAGAAACCGAATGTCTTCAAAGAAGAAGGTTTCTGGGCAAAATTGCGCCATTTCGCAACCGCAATTCATGATTTCGTCCTACAGTGCCATCTGTGTGCGACGGACGATTCCTCGTCACCAAGGCGCATAGCGGTGAACTCACGAACTAGAAACTCAAATCCGATCAAAGAAACACAGTAACGATGCTCTATGCTCCACTTAGGAGCTACAGGAAATTAACTAACTAGTGAACAGCTTTTAAAATGTTGACTATCGCATAAACATGGTGTATTTCTTTGTTTCCGTTCTACTTACAACGAAACAAATAATAAAACAGTTTGAAAATGTTTGTCTTGATATACATGATGTAAATCCTATATGAGCTACAGAAGAATAAGCAATTAAAGCTTTTATATCTACTTGACGTAAACATGAAATATTTTATTTTATAAAAAATAGAACATGAAATAATCTTATTATAATTCCCCCAAGGAACCCCAGGTACTCTAATACCTTTTATAGTATGTATTGAAACAATCAGAAATATTATCAAATGAATAATCCTTTGTAAGAATAGTTTGGTTGTAAAACAGACAGAGAAAGTCCTGTGAATGGAACACATACGCGTGTATTTCCCGCAAAATCTCGGTATCGAACCTCTTTAATGAATATAATACCTTCTTTAGCTGTTATTTACGTGATAGAGGCAGTAAAAACACAAAGGTAAACAATTGTTTTGCAGGAGAGAATAAGTAAACATTCACAATAACGTTTTCAGATACTACGGAGGTTTAGAAAAAGAAAACTTAAAATGCATCTTCAAAACAGCAGAATGGCGTATTAAATATGGAAGAAAATATATCTGTTTAGAAACTTTCCTGTAGGAGATATGTTGCAGAGTTCCTGTGGGAAAACAAGAACTACGTGCACAGGGAGGAAGGAAGGAAGGAATATTTTCACAACAAAATCCCTTACCACAGACTACAGCGGTAAGGGGAGATAATGGCCTGTTAAGAGGAAGAGAAACTTTTCCTCTCTCTTAAAGACATACGAACATTACATACCAAGTTTGTATTACCCTGTGTGGTAAATGTCTTGTAATTTTTCTTTAAGAGCTCGCGGCGGATTTGTGTAGTATATACACTGTTTTGTAATGGAATAAAATATATGTAGCCAAAATATATCTCTATTTTAAATATTACTACCTCTTTTAGGAGATACAAGTGATCAATTAAAATGTTACATCACTCGCCTGTCACCAAGGTGACCTGGGTTCGATTCCAAGCGACTGCATGTGGGATTCGTGGCGGTTTCCCCCGCCATCACATTCCACCGGTGCTCCATCTTCATTCCATGTAACACCATGTTATCGCCAGTGGTGCTATATTAGCAAAAGCGGGTGTAAAACGATAGAAAAAAATCTGATGTGTTCCATTCACATGACTTTCCCTACCTCTCTGTACAAATAATTGTTAAAAAGCTTATGCTTCTATTTACTTCATGCTAATTGAGAAAAAATAGCAGAAAAAGTCTTATTACTTGCTTACTTGTAAGTAGAAGCGAAATAAGAGAGTAACAGGTTAAAGTAATCGTCAAAAGGTGGTTGCTATGTGACTGAAGTTCCTTTGTGTGAACAAGAGTTGACCAATTTCTGTATGAGAAAAGGTTCCTTTGTGTGAACAAGAGTTGACCAATTTCTGTATGAGAAAAGTATAAGTTTTTCAAAGCTGAAACCAAAAACAAGGAATACCTAAATAACTATCGACTCCACGAAAAAAATGTATTTTACATAAATTGTGTGCTTTAATGTGCTCTACATTTTTGTGTGCTAAGTTTTTGTCCATCTCTTACGGTTTACCAGTTATGCAAAATTACATAAAATTCATCCAGAATAACGTAGTCTTCAGAGGCTATTCCCAGAAAATGCTAGTTATACATTTTGTTTGTCAGGTAAATATCTTTAATATACGAAATTTTAATCAAAATCGTTAGAGCAATTTTTGAGAAAATCAACATTTTCGAGAAAAAAAATTTCATGTAAAGGGTAGTTGGGGGTGGGAGGATTTTTCTCAAAATCTTCGTGTCGCATCCCTGGAAGATATTAAACTTAAATACCAAGTTTGGTAGTTTACCGACTTTTCGTTTTTGAGTTATCGTGTTCACAGACACACGGACACACACACACACACATGGACCTTTTTCCGAAAATGCTTTTTTTAGATAAAGGAGGCCCTAAAAGATATATTTCCGGTGGAATCTCGGTGTCGAATTTTTGGGTGGAGTACATAGTGCGTATAGGGAAAGTAAAAATGTTTAACCATAGTATGAACGTTACATCCACAGAGCGAAAAGGTTGTGACTATAATCCTTGTAATCTGCTTGCTGTATCATGGGACCTGCTGTGACCTTTCAGTTTGAGTTGCCTCCATCTCTTTCTCTCTCTAAGGATCAGCTCTTGAGTTGCCTCTATCTCTCTCGACGGGGATCATCCCTTGTCTATTCTTGTCGTCCTTTTTAAAAATGCTTTTGCCATTCGTTAGCCTGCGGTTTCGTCACGGAAGTGTACCCTCATACAAAAGTTTCTCTTCTCTATAACGTATCCTGTTGTAATTAAATTGCATTAGTTTCATCCTGAGCTACAGAAAAGTACAAACATTGCTGCTCTTCCCACCCCTCACCCCTTAAACAAGAAACATCTCAAGTATACTATCCTGTATATCTTACAAGGCTGAAAAATGTAATACCATAGCCGTTATTTGAACCACGAATATTCATTTGCTGTGACCATTATGCTACCATGGCAACATACCGGCATGACACTAAATTCTCCAACTGACTTGTGGTTTTCCTGGTAAATTATTACTTTTTCTGCATAACACATAAGTAGAAAAGGCATTGCATTCCAGCAAAAATTCGATACCAAGATTTTACCGGAAACACGTTTTAGCGTTTCATGTATAAAAAAAAAGTATTTTTAGAAAAAAGGTTCGTTGGTATACATGTACCAATAAACACGATAAATTAAAAACGAAAAATCTACAAAATACCAAACTAGTTCTTATTTTAGTTCTTATTTTACCAAACTTGGTATTTAAGTTTAATATCTTTCAAGGATACGACACGAAAAGTTTGAAAAATATCCAGCCCCGCACCTGCAAACTACTTTTAAGAAAAATATTTCAAAAATTCGATTTTTGAAAAATGACTAATAATTTTGGTTAAAATACCGTATATTAAAGATGTTTACATGACAAATTAAATGTATATTTTGATTTTTTGGGGAATAGTCTCTGAAGAGCTGTTCATTCTGGATGCATTTTGGTGAATTTTGCATAACGTAAACCGTAAGAGATAGACAAAAACTTACTGCACAAAAAATGTGAATCTCGATAAAACACACAATTTATATCATATTCATTTTTTTTGTAGAGTTGGCCGTTTTCGAGATATTCCTTGTTATTGATTTCAGTTTAAAAATACTTTAACTTTTTTGTCATACAGGAGCTTTCAACTTCTGGCCACTCAAATAACGGATTTCAATGCCATAGCAACCGTATTTTAAAACATGTAGCTCGGTTTAGCCTATGCTTATGAGGAACTAAGTAATAAGACCGTTTCTGCTAATGTTTTAGCATTAAATAGAAGAATAAGCTTATCAGCAATAATTTGTTTCAGATATGTAGAGAAAGTCATGTGAATAGAGCACATCAGTTTTTTTTTTTTACATGTTGTCCCCCAATGGCGACTTATAAATTCCGTAAAAACTTAAGTCCCGGGCTTTATAGTTAACCAACTATTTTTAGGTCAATTAATATGAATAAATTGTTTCTTTTACACTAGTGAAGGACAGGAATGGAAGAAATAAATCCAGCCTGAAAAGTTCATAACCAGCATTTGAATCCCATATCTCCTGGTTTCCGTCCAGTTGCTCTGATTACTGAGCTACCATGGCAACATACCGGTACGACACTAAATTCTCCAACTGACTCATGTTTTTCCCGGTAAGCATAAGGAGATCTCCAAATATGACTTTCTCTACTCTTACTATGTACATAGTGTATAGAGAACATTGCATTCCAACCAAAAATTCGATACCGAGATTTCACCGGCAATATATGCTATGGATAAGCATTTTTGGAAAAAGGTCCGTGTGTGCGTGTCTGTGGACAGCATAGCTCAAAAACGAAGTCAGTTAAATACCAAACTTAGTATTGAAGTTCAGTATCTTCCAAGGATGTGACATGAAGAATTTCAAGAAAATCCCCCAACGCCTGACTACGCTTTACATGGAAAAATTTTCGAAAATTTTGATTTTCTCAAAAATAGCTCTACCGATTTTGATTAAAATATCGTATATTAAAGATATTTATCTGACAAATAAAATGTATATCTTATATTTTCTGGGAATAGCCTCCGAAGGCTACTTTATTCTCGATGAATTTTACTGAATTTTGCATAAACTGGCAAACCGTAAGAGATGGACAAAAACTTACTACACAAAAAATGTAGATCAAGATTAAACACACATTTTTTTTCGTGGAGTTGAGATATTCGTTGAATTTATTCTTTTCTCCTATAGGAATTTGTCAACTCCCGTCCGTACAAACAAAGGAACTTCAGTCACATAGCAACTTTGACTATCACTTTAACCTATTTCGCTACAGCTTACAAGAAAGCAAGTAATAAGACTATTTCTGCTAAATTTTTCTCGATTAAGTGAAGTAAATAGAAGCATAGGCTTTTTAACAATAATTTGTTGCAGAGAGGTAGAGAAAACCATGTGAATGGAACACATCAGATTATTTTTGAGATGTTATACCTCAATGGCGACTTACGAACTCTTAAGTAATTACTGGGACCAACCTGTGAAAATTTCAAACTCAAAGTTTGTTTAGCAACAATGTTCACTTACCACATACTTCTATTGTTATGTGTAACTAATTCTGAAACTTTGAGACAAATGCATCAAGGAGTTTTTGAGAAAAAATATTTTGAAATAAGAGTTAAAAATATTAAAATTATTTTGATTTGTTTTTACTGCTCTAACAAAAAAGCTCCTTGCGCTTCATTTTTCAAAATTTTGTAGCAATATGTTCCGGAAATATCACTTTAAATTATATTAGACGAGTTTCAAATTACTTAAATATTACTGAAGGAAAATATATGATAAATTATTCCTTAACACATTTTTCATTTTTTTTTTGGGGGGGGGGGAATTAATTACTTTTGTTAATATAACCTATATAATTAATGTTACTTATTTAGAAAACTAATTTGATAATTTTGTTTATTACTATATTAAGGTTCACCGATGGAAAAATCAAACTGATTATTTAAAATGTGCACCGTAGGGAGAATTTTTAATATTTACATGCTTTGGAAAATACATTTAGAGAAACAGGCCTTTTAATATTTGAGTGTCGTTTGTTACAGTTAAAACTTCCAGTTAAAAGATCGCGTGAAAATAACTTCGACATGTTAGTCTACAAGAATAACGGTATACGAATGTGCTAAAATACTAAATTCATCATTTTCAAGAGTTTTGGTCAATTTTCACTAGGAGGAAACCAGGTAATGCGTTGTTCAAATCTCAACTATAGGATTATATTTTTCAACCTGATTCTACCTATCCAACTTCTGTCCTACACGCGGCTGATGTGAAAGAAACAATTATTAATTCACACAATCTTAAAAATATTTATTATTTTACTTCTTATTTACTTCATTTCTTACTTAACTTTGTGTCATGCAAAGTTGGAACTAGAGATGGCAAACCAGCATGAGCCTTTCTGCATATTCAACTATCAAAACGTAAGAGTTTCTTTCGAAGGGGAATGTTCGAAGCGATATTTGCTGACTGGAATGGCTGGCTTTGCTTGCAATATAGTCCATTGAAGGCTGAATAGACACTTGTTTACAAATATAGCAAAGGTAGGACATTTGTTGGTATTCTATCAAAAGTGATATTTATTTCTAAACTGCTTACTTTTTGCACTGATTACAAATAAAATTTGTTCACAAAGTCTTCATTCGATGATTTCGCAATAATTTTACCGTACAGTTTTCTTCGACGCTTGATGGGATGGAGAGATTTTCCTGTAAAACTTCGTGTCGCATTCTTGGGGGATACTGAACTTAAATACCAAGTTTGGTTTTTAACGAAATTTATATTTTTGAGCTATGTTATCCACACACTGTCTCATAGGTACTGACCTTTTTCTAAACATGTTTTTTCTTATTCAGGGGGTCTCAAAACATACATTTTCGTTGAAATCTTGGTATTGACTTTTTAGGTGGAATATTATACACTATCTTCTATGAACATTATTTTAAATAATAATCCATATCCTATTTCTTAATTTTTAAAATGACGTCACTGGGACATTTTCAAACCTGCTTGAATGTGAGAGCTAAACAAGCTTATATTGAGAAAAGTATTAAACCTCAAATACGGAAATTTGGTATTTTGCCTTTTGTGTTTATATCAAATAAGTGGTAAAACTTAGGGCAAAATGCTATGAACTGTTTTTTACAGATGCCTCAATTTAAGAAACATTCGGTGCACCCTGAACATGTTAACTTCAGTATTTCAATACCAAAAAAAAAAAAAATTGATGTGCTCCATTCATATGACTTTCTCTACCTCTCTGTAACAAATTATTGTTAAAAAACTTATTCGTGTATTTACTCCATGCTAATGGAGAAAAAGTGAACAGAAATGGCCTTTATCACGTGCTCCCTTGTAAGTAGATAGGAAATAAGGGAGTACACTAGGCTAAAGCGATAGTAAAATACTTTAAAAGCTGGTTGCTATGTGATTGAAGTTCTTTTGTTTTTATGGCTAAGGGTTGGCAGATTCCCGCTTGAGAAAGGTAGGTATAAGTATTTTAAAGCTGAAACTAGTAACGAGCAATGTCTGAAAAACGGCCAACCCAACGAAAAAAAATGTATATAACATAAATTGTGTGCTTTAACGAGCTCTATATTTTGTGTGCAGCAAGTTTTAATCTATCTTTTACGATTTAGCAGTTATGCGAAATTCCGCAAAATAAAGATGTTTTCAGAAGCTTTCCCAGAAAATTCAAGATATACCTTTTGTTTTTCGTGTAAATATTTTTAATATACGAAATTTTAATCAAAATCATTAAAGCCATTTTTCAATCAAAACTTTTAAATTTTTTTTTTCATATAAAGTTTGGTGTGCGGGGAATTTTGTTGAAAATCTTCGTGTCACATTCTTTGGAAGATATTGAACTTACACACGGACCTTTTCCTAAAAATGTTTTTTTTTTGTATTCAGGGGTTCGCAAAACATGTATTTCCGGTGAAATCTCGGTATAAAATTTTTGGATGCAATACAATACTTCCTCTATACATATGTACGTAGTACAGGTAGAGAAAGCAATATATAAGGGTAGGTTTGGTGTCTTTTATAGCTATTTGAGAGTCAAGTCAAGTTTTTACCTGGCTAGAAGCCCGAGAAGATTTTGAATTCAGTTCTTATTTTATTTGAGAGTTATTTTCAATTTCCAGTGCGTGTTTATACACTGTCCATCACTTCCAAGCGATATTATTTTGGCCAAACTTCCATGGCTTGACGATAAGAAGGTTTATAAGAAATCTCTTTTACGAATTGTGTCAGTTTTCTCTTCACCGATACGAGACTAGCACTTCTTTTGTTCTCACCTCCCTGTATTTTCCCGGGAGAAGATAGCCAAAAGGAGCGATTTAATTGCACAGCTTCATCAAGAAATAACTACATTTTTTGTACCAGTCTCTGATATTTGTTGCGAAAACCGTCGGCGAGAGAGTTGGAAAGGACAAGTAATGTGATAAAAAAACAAAACAAAGGAAAAATAAAGAGCTCTTGGTTTCTTTTACTCATTTCAAAGAACTGCTAAAACTAAAGCTTCTGTTCATTCCTATACGTATTTCCATATTTATAGAAATATAAAAAAGTTGATGTGTTCCATTCAAATTGCTCTACATCGCTGTAACCAACTATTTTAAAAGCATATTGTTCTAACTACTTTATGATAATCGAGGTAACTATTAGGAATATATTGTCTTAATTACTTGCTTCCTTGTAAGTAGAAGGGAAATAAGGGAATACACTAGACTAAAACGGTTGTCAAAATTTTTAAAACTGGTTGCCATATAGTTAAAACCCGTTTCAATGCAGTACCAGGAGTTTACAACTTTTCCCTGTGAGAAAAGTTGTGTTTTAAGTCTGAAACAAATAAAAAGGAATATCTCTGAAACAGTAAATCCACGAAAAAAGATGCCTATGACATAAATTGCGTATTTTAACGAGATCTACGTTTTTTGTAGTAAGTTTTATGTATCTCTTACAGTTTATTAGTTATGCAAAATTCAGCAAAATTCATCCAGAATGAACTGGTCTTCAGAGGTTATTCCCAGAAAATTCAAGATTATATTTTTTTGTGATGAAAATGGCATTTAAGGTGATATTTCAATCAAAATTGTTACAGCCATTTTTAAGAAAAACAAAATTTTCAAAAATGTTTCCATATAAAGGGTAGTTAGGGGTGGGAACATTTGAAAACCTTCGTGTTGCATTCTTGGAAGATACCAAACATAAATACGAAGTGTTGAGTTTAACGGTATTTTCGTTTTTGAGTAATGCTGTCCAAAGACACGCACACATACATACGCACGGACCTGTTTCTAAAAATTCTTTTTTATGGATTCAAGGGGTCCTAAAACATGTATTTCCGGTTAAATCTCGGTATCGAAATTTTGGGTGGAATATAATACTTTCTCTATACACTATGTACATAGTACGTGTAGAGAAAGAAAAACATTGATGTGTCCCATTCACATAACTTTCCCTAGCTGTTTTTCTTATACAGGATTATTTTTATCTACGTCATGCTAATCGAAATGAACGTTAGCAGAACTGGTCTTATTACTTGCTTCCTTGTAAGTAGAAGGGAAATAAGGAAATACATTATGCTAAAGCGATAGTCTAATGTTTTAAAAGATGGTTGCAATGTGAAACAATTGAGGTTCGGGCCGTTTAGCATGGCCCCGTTTGAGAAAAGTTCCATTTATAATGCAGAGCTTATGCCATATACCGAGCCATTCTGTATATTTGACGTCGAAATTTGGGCGATTGCCTTATTTTTACTGTTTTAATTATCAAGAAAATTAAACATAGATTCCACATCCTTTTCCACATCCTTGCATCTTGAAAATTAATTCTGCAATGAGCTTCCTTATCCCTTCAAATTGAAACACTGCAAATGTTCCGAGGCTATTATTTTTCGTGTCTCCTTATTCTGCTCGGTTAACATTCGGGGTAACCACTGCGAACAGACTTCTGAGTACCTCAGTTCTTGAATAATCGTCATTGCACTACCCTTACTGAGACACATAATGCAACACAATTCGTCCGTTATCCGCTGGTCAGCTTGAATGATCTCGTCCACTCGCTCAATGTTGCGTAGAGTCACTGCAGTCACCGGTCAATCACTCCACTGTTCATCAACCAACATGTTGGCCCTTCAACTTCATTACAATGACGAACCCATCTTCTAACCATGCTGACATCCACTTTTGCATCACCATGTGAGCCTTTCATGAATGTGAATGGACGTTTCACCTTCCTTATTCAAGAATTCAATGACAGGATGCTGTCTAATATGAACATCAATGTCAGCCATTTTGCAACAGTAAGCAGTGCTGCCACTGGTTAACGCATGAAGTTGCTATTGCAGTGGAGTGGAAAAGAATGTTTGAGGAATTGTGCAAAACTTAAATTGTTCATATAACTTACATAGTTCAGGAGAAAAAAAAAAATACGAGGCATTACTTATTGATTGACCCTCGTAGTTCCCTTAGTGAACAACTACAATTCTATCGTGCAGAGCATCCAGAATGTAGGGCCGCACCGTGGCCGAGTGGTTAGACCACTTCCCTCTCACCTATACGGCCGGGGTTCGATCCCAAGCGACAGCATGTGAGATTTGTGGTGGACAAAGCGGTGCTGCGGCGGGTTTTCTCCGGGTACTCCGGTTTGCCCCCGCCATCGCGTTCCACCGGTGCTCCATCATCATTCATGTATCATCAGTGTCACCGCCTGCGGTGCCATAAGTAGTTAAAACGGGCGTTAAACACTACCAAACACTACCGCTTTCGGCCTTAATGTGGAGGACAACAGGAAATTTTATATTTACTTTTCGTTTTTTGAATAATACTGTTAATAGACAAACCTGCACATATATGGCGGACATTGCGACGTTATACCTCAAGTGTCTCAAAACTTTATATATTCAATGAAATCTCGACATCGAATTTTTTGAGGTGGAATGCAATATTTAGTAGTAAACTTATAAGTAAATGTGTTTTCTAAGGCTATATAAAAATAAAACCTTTGTGTAACACTCACAAGACTTTCTCTACCTATTTTGTAGCTTACTATTCTTAAAATAGCTTTTTCTTCTTTCTGCTTCATGCTAATCGAGATAAATATTTACAAAAATGGTCTATTACTTAGCTCTGAATGTATAACAGGAATAAGAAGGTGCATTACGCTGAATCAATATTTAGCTCTTAAGAGCTGGTCACTATATTATAGAATTGCAATTAGGTTCTCTTTGCACCACCAGGAGAAAAAAAAAATATGTTACGCAACCAAAATTATCTCACAGAAGATTATTTCTTTATTTGCATCAGGATAATCGAGATAAACAGTAGAAGAATTGGTTTTATTGCTTTCTTCTTTATAAGTAGAAGGGAAATAAGAGAAAACACAGACTGAAGCGACTAAAAGTAAAATATTTTAAAAACCACTCGCTAATAACTGAAATTCGGTTCTCTTGGTCAACTAGGAGTAAATAAAAGAGAGACCAGAAGAAAAATAACTTCCTGTTTGAGAAAAGTTTAAGTAGCTTAAAACAAAAACCAATAACACAGAATATCTCAGAAACGGCCAAGTGTACAAAATGTTTATGACATAAATTATGCTTATGATCAACATTTTTTGGTGCAAAGGTTTATATCTATTCTTTACAGTTTACCAGTTATATAAAAGTTATGCAAAAGTCATCCAGAAGGAAGAGGTCTTGAGGGGCTATTCTCAGAAAATTCAGGATATACATTTCTTTTGTTATGAAAATGTTCTTAAAAATATGATATTTTAATAAAAATCATTAGAACCTTTTTGAGAAAAGCAAAATATTTCGAAAAATATTCCATGTAAAATAAAATTCCTTATTTAAGAAAAGTGTAAGTATTTGAAAATTCAAACGACAAAGAATATATCGGTAATGTTGAACTCTACAAAAACAATAAAATAAATAATAATAATAATAATAATTATGACATAAATCGAGTGTTTTAACATGATCAACATTTTTTGTGGACCAGTTTTTGTCTATCTCATACGGTTTACCACTTATGTAAAAGTCCTCCTGAGTGAACAAGATTTCAAAAAATCAAAATGTACGTTTTATTTGTCTTGTAAATGTCTTAAAATGCGATATTTTAGTCAAAATCGTTAATCAGTTTTTAAAAATCCAAATATTCGAAAGCCTTTCCATTTATAGAGTAGTTTGGAGGGGAGATTTTCGCAGCTTTGGAAAATGCCTAATTTAAGTACATATTGTACTTAAATAACTATTCGTTTGGAGTTATGAAGCCTAGAGACGTACACTTAAGCACAGATGTTTTCTAAAATAGTTATTTGTGATACAAGAGGTAAAAATCTGATGTGTTCCATTCATATGACTTTCTCTACAATTCTGCAATAAATTATTGTTAAAAAGCTTACTTATGCTTCTTTTATTTCCTGCTAATCGAGAAAAAATTAGCAGAAATAGTCTTATTACTTGATTCCTTGTAAGTAGAAGGAAGTACCATAGGTTAAAGTGATAGTCAAAAGCTGGTTGTTATGTGACTGAAGTTCCTTTGTTTGTATGGAGTGCACAAAATCCTGAATGAGAAAAGTATGATTTTTATAGCTGAAACCAAAAACAAGAAATATCTCCACGAAAAAGAAATGTATATAACATAAATTATGTGCTTTAAAGTGGTCTACATTTGTTGCGTGGTAAGTTTTTCTCCGTCTCTTACGGTTTAGCAGTTATGCAAAGTTCCGTAAAATTGATGCAGAATAAAGTAGTCTTCAGACGATATTACCAGAAAATTCAAAATATACCTTTTATTTGTCAGGTAAATATCTTTAGTATACGATATTTTAATCAAAATCGTTAGAGCCATTTTTTAGAAAATCAAAATTTTCGAAAAAAAGTTCCATGTAAAGGGTAGTTTGGGGTGGGGGATTTTTCTCAAAATCTTCATGTCGCATCCCTGGAAGATACTAAACTTAAATACCAAGTTTAGTATTTTACCGACTTTTCGTTTTTGCGTTATCGTGTTCACTGACACACGGTCACACACACACACACACACACACACACACACACACCTTTTTCTCAAAATACTTTTTTTGAATACAGGGTACCCTAAAATATATATTTCTGGTGAAATCTCGGTATCAAATTTTTTGGTAGAGTGCAATATTTTCTCTATACTATGTACGTAGTACGTGTAGAGAACGTAAAAATGGTGTTTTATATTGGGGGTAGGAAGCTTGCGATCTATCCCACAGACAATACAAAACAATTTTAACACGTTATAAATAACTAGTTTTTTACAGTTCTCAATATTTATCGATATATTATAATCAAAATAGATTATTTTACCTATTTCACGGAATTCATTCCTAACAATATGCGATATTCAGTTGTTGCCTTGCTGATAATATAACTTACTCGTACAGAACGAAAACATTCTACATAACAGAGGTAGGCACACCATAGCCGAGTGGTTAGACCACTCGCCCCTCACCTTGACGGCTCGGGTTCGATCCCAAGCGACCGCATATGGGATTTGTGATGGACAAAGCTGCGCATGGGCGGGTTTTCTCTGGGTTCTCCATTTTCCCTGGCCATCGCATTCGATCTGTGTTCCATCTTCATTCCAAGTATCAGTAATGTCATCGCCTGCGGTGCCACAAGTAGTAAAAGCGGGTGTTTAATACAACCAAACAAAATAATAAGGGAGGCAGTGTAGCACTGCTGCATAATTGCTTGCATAATTTCGTTTGGTTCATCAGATTCAAATCATCCGCCGTTTTATAAATCGATTCAAACTCTCAAAGTCAGAGCCTACTTGAATGAAGCCTTGGCCACATAGACTAGTTGGCTACATTGGAGTGTTATAATTGAGTAACACTTGAGACAGTACAGGTCCTGTCACGGGGTTGAGAGTTATTTAAAAGGGAAATATAAATTATAGCATATAATAAAAATTATAGTAAGAGGGGACTAATGTACATTGAAAATGGTCAGAGAATAAATATTATAAAACACGTCTAAGTGTCCGAGGACAGACAGTTGCCACGAGAACCAGGTAGGAACTGTTAAGGGTAGGACATTGAGCTGAAGGGACGAGGGTTTACAAAGCAGGGAATAGAAACAACTCCCTTGCTGGTCGAGCGACACTTTTTCACTAGCTATGGAAGAGTGGCAGAGGTAAGATGTGATATTTGCGTCCGCGGGAGAGTCGATCGGGCTACATATGGCCGCGAGGGAAATAGTGTTTATTTAATACGGTCGAATTCACTAGCCCTGGAAGATACGCAGAAGTAAGACGTGATGACTGAGTTCGCGGTAGAACTGAACGGGCTACATACGGCGCGATAGAAACTGTTTATTTGATGCACCAGTAAATGGTCAAAAGTAATAAGGAATTGTAGGGTTGGTCGAGAAAGCGTATTTGAAAAGGAGAAAATTTAGAAGGAATTCGTGTGTGTTCGACAGCAGAAAAGGCCGAACAAAATGAATAAATGAATTCAATGATAATCTTGAACTCGAAGAAAATCGCTTGTGTCTTACCACACCTGAGAAAGACTCCATGCCAACAAAATCCTGAGCTAGGTACCCACATTTCCACACCATTCCTAAATATCCTAATCCTACACGCGGGTTACCCCTAAATCAGGTTATCGCCGCACACTGAGTGTCAGCATTTTCTAAGCTCTTTTAACAAAACTGATATCTGGTAAAAATCCTACTTTTTGTATCAACTGTCTAAAAATGTTTTATTCAGGGGACCTCAAAACATACTTTCGGTATCGAATAATAGAGTGAAATATAATTCGTTCTCTACCAATTCTATGCATAGTACGCAAGAGAAAGTAAAAATAATCTTGCCAAGCATATTCATGGTTTTCTACTGTTGAAAACTGTCCAACACGAAACATATACAAGATTGCATCGCTCTTGAGGCCGTGCGGAGAGGTTCAAATCGATGGAAGGCAAATGGCGCGGGAAATGGAGTTTCTTTTCTTTCATCCGTTTCCGGTTTCCTGCTTGACTGAGCGAGAGAGAGAGAGCGAGGGTGACCAACACATACAGGATTAATTTACCTGCAACATGCAGCAGGGTTAAACCTCCCTGGCCGGAACTTGATAACTGCACAGTCTTGTACGAGGTAATTAACTATACAACTTGAGACACTGTTAATTAGTGCTAGAGTATTCTAGCAAGAAACACTCAACGTGCATGCTATTGTTGCCTGTGTGGTCTTGAGCAGCTAATTCAAATACTATTTATCTAATAGAAGTTCGTCTTGTCAAAGGAAAACAAACATAGCAACTAAACAGACGAATTACGAAGTCTATCTCCATGTCTTAATAGTTAATTTGGTTTTCAGTACAGTTCCCTACAAAAATATTTCAATACCAGTGAAAACTCTACAATTGATTTGATTTTGTTTTCTGTGCAGTTCCCTACAAAAATATCACAATACTAATGAAAACTCCACAAGAGATTTCATATGGTTCTTTGTTATTTTTTGTTTGTTTGTTTGTTTTGTTTTTTGTTTTGTTTTTGCAATATAATTTATTTTGGATCGCTTTAACAGCATGGTCATATCGCGACTTTTCTTGCACATAAAATAGTTAAACATTGGTAAAATACAAAATAGTTACATTTGTACTTCACAATAACTCAAAAAGCTTAATTTGTCTTATAAATATTATAGTCTTTTTAACTGATTGTTATGTAGAGCACTTGGTAAGTCACTGAAGCCGGCCTGAAGTCTCTGTTAGGCGTATCTCGGACACTGCAGCAGGATATGAAGGACAGTAAATGGTGTGTTGTGCAGGACAGTAAATGGTGTGTTGTGCAGGTCTCACATATTGATTCTGGGTCTTTATTAATGATGAAGGAATGTGTCAGTTTGCAGTGTCCAATTCTGAAGCGGGTAATTAATTACTGTTTGCTCACGACATCCTAATTTTCGGAGGGGTTCAAAGAAATTGGTAGATCCGGCTCGGGCATCAAGCAGTTTGCTGTGGGATGTTGACCATGTCGTTTTCCAGTTTTCTATAAACAGTTGTTTGGTGTGTCTAATGACGTCTTGATGTGCGCAAGTTATTCCGTGGTCACTGATAGGTTGTCGGGTGGCTTCCTTTGCAGCTTTATCGGCGTTTTCATTTCCATCGATATTTGCATGTGACGGTACCCAAGTGAGGGTTACTTGTTTTCCAGAGCGCTGAGTGACAGAATATAGGTGAAGTATGTCATTTGTTAAAGGATGCATAGGACTTAGATTCTGAGTGGCAAGAATTGTGCTTAGTGAATCAGTGTAAATTACATATTCCGTCTGATTGGCATTTTGAATGATGTGCTTCCTTAACTGCAAAAGCTTTACAGGAGAAAATGGAAAAATGTTTCGGTAGTGCATAGTGCAAGGTGTGGGTAGGATATATAACTGCACAGCCACGACGTCCATCATTTGTTGCTGATCCATCGTGAGGATTTCCGTTTTGTACAGTTTTCTACAAAAATATCTCAATACCAGTGAAAACTCAGCAAGAGATTTGATTCGGTCTTCTTTGTGATTCCCTGCAAAAATATTTAATACCTCTGTAAGCTCCGCAAGAGTTTTAACTTGTTATTTTGTAGAATTCCCTGCAAAAATATTTGAATAGCAGTGAAAGCTCCGCAAAAGTTTGATTTGATTTTCTGTACAGTTACCTATAAAGATATTTCAATACCAGTGAAAGCTCTGCAAGAGGTTTTATTTGGTTTTCTGTACAGTTCACTACAAAGATATCTCAATACCAGTGAAAGCTCTGCAAGAGGTTTTATTTGTTTTTTTGTTCAGTTACCTACAAACATATGCCAATAGCAGTTAAAGCTCCACAAGAGTTTGATTTGTTTTCTGTACAGTTACCTACAAAAATATTTCAATACCAGTAAAAGCTTCGCAATAACTTTGATCTGGTTTTTTGTACAAAATATTTGAATACCAGTGAAAACTTCGCAAGAGGTTTCATCTGATTTTCTGTATAGCCCCCTACGAAAATATTTCAATACCAGTTAAAGCTACGCAAGAGCTTTTTACACGTACACAGGTAGAATATCATAATTCTCAATAGTATATTTATCATATTTTATTATGATATAATATACTCCACAATGTCATGAAAAATAATCACACTACCAATTTTCCACTCCCCGTGCCGCTGCTCCGTATCTGAGCTACGATCGGGTGTCTCGAATTTGTTAGATACAAACAAACCATACTAAACTTCTCTCGAGATAACGTACTCCCATTCTCGACTTAAGTAGTTTTTACTTTCTCTAGTATTTATGTAAAATGTTAATGGTGGATAAGAAGACATTGTATTTCATCAAAAAATTCGAATACATGATTTTGCAGGAAATACGTGTTTTCAGAACCTCTGAATCCAAAAATATTATGTGTTCTATTTACATAAGTTCTCTACATGTCTGTAACAAATTATTGTAATAAAGCTTATTCTTCGCCCTACTTTATGATAATCAAGACAAACATTAGCAGAAAGTGTTTTTATTGCCTGCTTAATTGTAAGTAGAAGAACAATAAGGTAGTAAACTAGCCTAAAACAAAGTCAAATTTTTTAAAAGCTGGTTTCCACGTGGTAAAAATCCATTTCTGTGTATGGCCAGGAGAGCATGACAAAATTTATTTTAAAACTGAAATCAATTACAAAGAAAATCTGAAAAATGGTCAACTCAAAAAAAAAAAAAAAATTACAAATTGTATGTTTTAAAGAGATCTACATTTTTGTGCATTACGGTTTTGTCTATCTCTTAAGGTGTACCAGTTATGCAAAGGTCAGCAAAATTCATCCGAATAAGAAGTCTTCAGAGGCTATTCCCAGAAAATTTAAAATATGCGTTTTGATGTAAATATCTTTAATATACAGCATTTTAAATCAAATTCGTTAGAGCCATTTAAGAGAAAAATAGAAGTTTCTAAAATTATTCCATTTAAAAGGTAGTTTGGTTTGGGGGGAAGGGAATTTTTTGAAAATCTTCGTGTCGAATTCTTGTAAGATATTTATATAAATACCAAGTTGGTTTTTAATAGTGTTTTCGTTTTTGAGCTATGATGTTTCCAGTCACACACACACACACGGACCCTTTTCTAAAAATTATTTTTTCGGACTCAGGGAACCTCAAAACACATATTTATGGTGAAATCTCGACGTCGAATTTTTGGAATACAATACCTTCACTAGCTAATATGTGCATTATATGTACATATATACTAGAGAAAGTAATATTTCACCATGAGTTGCAAGTACAGAGGTAAAATATTTTTCAGTAGGTTAAAGTCCTGAAAAGTGACAAAAGATTATTCTTTTATTTACATCATTGTAATCGAGATAAACATTAATACAAATGCTTTTATTAGTTGCTTCTTTTTAAGTAGAAGGGAAAAAGGGAATATACTAGGCTAAAGAAATAGTACTTTTAAAAGCTGATCGATAATGTGAAACAATTGAAAATCGGTTCTCCTTACATGGCCAGAGTAAAGCAAAAGAGATGTGAAAGGAAGGATGACTTCAGACGTTTCGTTTAACAGCATTCAAAGACACATTATAAACAAATGTGGAAGATGTCAAAAGATAGGTGTACTCTTGTGCTCTTATACAATGGCCGCCACTGCATTTATCTTACATCAGCTATATGGGACGAAGGTTGAAGTTATTGCTGGTTCTAAACGGCAATAAAAACAGATAATAAGAAAATGGTAGTTTAATATAAAAATATAAGGTTTAAGTTGTTATTCTATCCTTCGGCTATAGTTCGTGCATACTTCGGGAGAGATGAAGGGCCTGGTCAATGAATAGCAAGAATTACGTTGGGAAAATAGAGGTGGTCACGCTGATAGGATGGATTTTGTATTAATATAAACAACTCCATTCCATTATGGATAATATTTTATATACATCAATAAAGCTTTGAAAGTCTTTAATTTGTGGAATTATTTGCTGCCAAGATTGCCTTCAGGCACTCTGCTTGGAGTAAGTGCACTATTAAATTATTCAGAGAACTCTTTTACTTTCTTTACACGTACTATATACTAAGTATTATTGTATTCCATCTAAATATTGAAAGCGAGATTTATTGGAGACTATACATTTTGAAGTCCTCTGAGTCAAAGAAAGCAGTTTTAGAAAGCGCAAATATATGTGTGTGTCTGTTTCTGTGCCTGTGTGTCTGGGACAGCATAACTCAAAAACTAAAATTCAGTAAAATAGCATTCTCTGGTATTTTCCACTAATGCGACACTTGGAATTTAGGAAAATCCCCCCGACCCTAACCTGCCTTTACATGGAATTTTTTCGAAATTATCGATTTCCTAAAAAATAGCTTTCATGATTTTGATTAAAATACTGTTTATTAAAGATCTTTACATTGAAGAAACATAAAATGAATATCTTGAATTTTATAGGAAAAGCTTGCGGTATATAAATATAATTGATATTCCAATCTCTCTCTTTGGTTGTCAGGAGTTAGCAAACTAGAAAAAGAGGAAGATGTCTTCCCGTTCGAGAAAAGTTTAAGTGGCTTAAAATTGAAACCAATAATTTGGAATACCTTAAAAACAAAAAAGAAAACAAAAAATTATATGACATAAATCATGTGTTTTATTGAGGTGTAAATTTTTTGTGCAAACTAGAAAAAGAGGAAGATGTCTTCCCGTTCGAGAAAAGTTTAAGTGGCTTAAAAGTGAAACCAATAATTTGGAATACCTTAAAAACAAAAAAGAAAACAAAAAATTATATGACATAAATCATGTGTTTTATTGAGGTGTAAATTTTTTGTGCAGCAAGTTTTTGTACATCTCTTACAGTTTACCAGTTATGTAAAACTCATCCAGAATGAAGAGGTCTTCAGAGGCTATTCCCACAAAATTCAGGATATACATTTCGTTTGTTTAAAAATATCTTATACACAAGGTATTTTAATAAAAATCGTTAGAACCATTTTTTAAGAAAAATATAAATTTTCGAAAAATGTTTCATGTAAAGTGTAGTAGGGTTGAGGAGATTTTCTTGAAGTTTTGTATGTAACCGACTTTTTGTTGTTTTTTTTTCAAAAATGCTTGTATTTCCGGTTGTTGTGGAATGCAATAATATATCTGCACTATATGTACGTAGTACATGTAGAGAAACTAAAAATGTGATGTGTTACAGTCACATGGCTTTCTCTATATCTCTGCAATAGACTATTGTTAAAAAGCTTCTTCTTCCGCGTACTTCATACTAATCGAGAAAGATTTAGTAGAAATGGATTTATTACTTGCTTCCCTGTAAGTAGAAGGGAAATTCCCTGTAAGTAGAAGGGAAATAAGGGAATACACGAGGTTAAAGTGATTGTCAAACGCTGGTTGCTATGTGATAGAAGTTTCTTTGTTTGTATGGATAGTAAAGTATTTTACAGCTGAAACTAATAGCAAGGAATGTCTCAAAAACGATCAACTCCACGAAAAAAGGACATACCATAAATTGTGTGTTGTAACGAGATATACATTTTCTATTAAGTAAGTTTTTGTTTATTTCTTGCGGTTTACCATTACTCAAAATTCAGCAAAATCCATTCAGAATAAAGATATCTTCAGAGGCTATTCCCAGAAAATTCAAGATATATAGTTTATTTGTCATGCAAATATCTTTAATATCATAAATCAAAATCGTTAGAACCAGCTCTGAGAAAATCAAAATTTTCGAAAAAATTTCCATGTAAAGGGTAGTTGAGGGTGGGGAGATTTTCATGAAAATCTTCGGGTCGTATCCTTGAAAGATACTAAACTTAAATACCAAGTTTGGTATTTTACCGACTTATCGTTTTTGAGTTATGTTCACAGACACATGGACACATACACACACGGATTTTTTATGCAGGGAATCCAAAAACTTGTATTTCCTGTGAAATCTCGGCACAAATTTTTTGGGTGGAATGCAATTACCTTCTCTGTACACTATGTGCATAGTACGTGCAAATATCACGGTGAGGTAAATTATAGCAAACAGTATGTCTGCTTTATACGCTCTTGTGGAAGGCCGCCACTTCGACCCCCTTACCGTCTCGGTGCTCGGGTAAAAATAAAGTTGCTTAAGGGTATACAAGGGTCGTCGTCAAGCAAATACTAATGAATACCTGTCCTCTTCTGTAAAGCTAGGCTTTCTCGGAATTACCTGCGGGGTAAAACAGTTTTGTTTAAACAAGTGTGGCATTTAGTTTACAGATAAAGCCAACTCTGTACTTATAAATTCTCCTTCATCTCGAAATGAAAACAAGTAACCTTCTAGGTCTTTTCTCGCATAGGCTCGCATGGGTTTTACAAAGGGTAATACTAAAGCCAAAAGCGGATCTAAGTAGCCTTATAAAACTTGCAACAAAGAAGAAAAATCTATGTTACACTCACATGACTTTCTCTATCTGCTCTACAAACAAACTTCTTACAAAAATTATTCTGCTTTCTACACAATGCTAATTGAGATGAACATTAGCAGAATGTTCTTATTACTTAGTTCCTTATAAGTAGAATGGAACTGAAGGAATTCAATATGCTTAAGTAATAGTTAAATGTTTTAAAAGCTGTTGTTATGCGATTGTCATTGCAAATCGCTTCTTTGCTTGGCCAGGAGTAGAAGAAAATAAAAACGGTCGCTTCTGTCTGAAAAAAGTATAAGTACTTACAATTGAAAACAATAACAAGGAATAGCTCGGAAACGGTTACTTCCACAACAAAAACGCAAAGGACATAAATTGTATGTTTTGATGAGATCTACACATTTTTTGTAGTAAGTTAACTCGAAAACGTAAAGTCGGTAAAATACCAAACTTGGTATTTAAGTTAGGTATCTCCCAAGGATGCGACACGAACATTTTTTTAAGAAATCCCTCCCCCACAATTACGTTATACATTTCGAACATTTTGATTATCTCGAAAATGGCTCTAGCGATTTTCATTTGCTGAAGATAGCCTCCAAAGACGTCTTTATATGGAATGATTTTTTTTTTTATTTTGTATAACTAGTAAACCGTAAGAGGTAGACAAAACCTTACTGCACAAAACACGTAGAGTGGTTTAAAACACACACAATTTATGGAATATGCATTTTTTTCGTAGAATTGACCGTTTTCGAAGTATTGCTTGTTATTGGTTTCAGTTTTAAAATACTTAATCTTTTCTCATACAGAAACCTCTCAACACATGGCCACACAAAGAAATGGATTTGAATTTCACAGAAACCATATTTTAAAACACGTAACTGTTGCTTTAGCCTAGTGTATTCCCTTATTTCTCCTCTACTTATAAGAAACTAAGTAATAAGACCGTTTCTGCAAGTGTTTACCTCGATTAGCCTGAAGCTGTTAGCAGAATAAGCTTTTTAAAAACAATTTGTTACAGAGATGTAGAGAAAGTCATGTGACTGGGACACATTAGATTTTTCATTACATCAAGCTGATCGAAATAAAAATAAAAATTTGATTTTTACTTTCTCTATACGTACTATGTACATAGCGTATAGAGGAGGTACTGCACTCGACCAAAAAATTCGATACCGAGATTTCACCGGAAATATATGTTTTAGGGTCCCCTTTATCCAAAAAAAGTATTCTCAGAAAAAGGTCCGTGTGTGCAAATCCGTGTGTCTGTGAACACGATAACTCAGAAACGAAACCTCGGTAAAATACCAAACTTGGTATTTAAGTTTAGTATCTTCCCCAAACTACCCTTTACATAGAACTTTTTTCGAAAATTTTGATTTTCTAAAAATGGCTATACCGGTTTTGATTAAAATATCATACATTAAAGATATTTACCTGACAAATAAAATGTATATTTTGAATTTTCTGGGAATAGCCTCTGAAGACTACTTTATTCTGGATGAATTTTGCATAACTACTAAACCGTAAGAGATGGACAAAAACTTAACCGACAAAAAATGTAGAGCACGTTAAAACACACAATTTATGTTCTATACATTTTTTTCGTGGAGTTGATCGTTTTTGACATATTCCTTATTCTCGGTTTCAGCTTTGAAAAACTTTTCTCATACAGGAATTTGCCAACTGCTGTCATTGCAAACAAAGGAACATCAGCAATCAGCTTTTGGCTGTCACTTTAACCTATGGTACCCCCTTATTTCGCTTCTACTTACAATAAAAATAAGAAATAAGACTATTTCTGATAATTTTTCTCGACTAGCATGAAATAAATAAAAGATAAGCTTATTAACAATAATTTGTTACGGCGATATAGAGAAAGTCATGTGAATGGAACACATCAGATTTTTTTTCTTCCAGTATGCTTGTAATGTCAAAACAAGTGCTTATAGAATTTTTACTTTATGTATACGTACAATACATAGTGTATAGAGCAGGTATTGCACTCCAGCAAAAAATTCGACACCGGAAATATATGTTTTAGGGTCCCCTGTATCCAAAAAAAAGTATTTTCAGAAAAAGGTCAGTGTGGGTGTGTGTCCGTGTGTCCGTCTGTCAGTGTGTCCATGTGTCTGTGAACACGATAACTCAAAAACGAAAAGTCCTTAAAATACCAAACTTGGTATTTAAGTTTAGAATCTTCCAGGGATGCGACACGAAGATTTTGAGAAAAATCCCCCCACCCCAAACTACCATTTACATAGAACATTTTTAGAAAATATTGATTTTCTAAAAAATTGCTGTAACGATTTTGATTAAAATATCATATATTAAAGATATTAACCTGACAAATAAAATGCATATTTTGAATTTTCTGGGAATAGTATCTTAAACAACTTTATTCTGGGTTCAATTTTACGGAATTTTGCATAAATGCTAAATCGTAAGAAATGGACAAAAACTTACCACACAAAAAATGTAGAGCACTTTTAAAACACAATGTATGTTAAATACATTTTTTTTTCGTGGAGTTGATTGTTTTTGAGATATTTCTTGTTTTTGGTTTCAGCTATAAAAAACTTATGTTTTTCTCATACAGGACTTTGTGAACTCGTGTCAATACAAACAAAGGAACTTCAGTCACATAGCAACCAGCTTTTGACCATCACTTTAACCTATGATGCTCCCTCATTTCGCTTCTACTGACAAGAAAGCAAGTAATAAGACTATTTCTGCTAATTTTTTCTCGATGACCATGAAGTAAATAGAAGCATAAGCTTTTTAACAATATTTATTACAGAGACGTAGAGAAAGTCATGTGAAGGGAACACATCAGATTTTTTCTAATAGTCAAGCCAGCAGCCAACTGTACTGGAAGGACTCATAAGTTGCCTGTTTGAGAGCAGAAGATCAACATTTCCTACATTTACATTAAAGTAAGAATTTTGTTTGCGGGGATTCTCGGTTCTCTCGCACAGTTGCTTGAGCCCGCGGGAGGGAGGGGTTACCTTGTAATTTAACGACCCTATAACAGCGTGAAATGCCTCTAGTGAGAGAAACATTCCGTTTCCCCAACTGGTGATTGGATCTAGAATCCCTGGCCTGAAAATCAAAGCACTAACCGTTCGGTTACCAGAGCAATCCTATTTAATTATCCGCTAGAAAGAAAGTAGATAAATAAAATAATAAAGAAACTTACCTTGTATGGATTTTGCGTTGCTTTATCATACATGATGAGAATATACAAATCTGAAAGAAAACAAATTAAGTAATTAAAGATTATGGTAATTAATTGTGTGCAGAGTTGTAGAATATTTCCTAATTTTCATTAGCATACAACACTCAGTGTGGATCTTGAACTATTATTGGCGCCTAAATGCCCATTAGGAAATTGTCGAGTAACAAATGACATTTTTGAAAACCTTTCATAATTTATTAACAAATGATTTGCAGTAATTGCACAATTATAGAGGTTTCATTTTTACTTTCTCTACACGTACTATATGCACAGTGTTTAAAGAGGGCATTTTATTCCACTCAAACACTCGATAACAAGATTTCACCGAAAATACAAAAAGAATTTAATGCGTGTGTATCTTTGTGCTGCATAGCTCAAAAACGAAAATTTCATTGAATAATAAAATTGGTATTTAAATTCAGTATATTTCAAGGATGCCATACTAACAGTTTAAAGAAAATCCCCTCACCCAAACTACCCTTTACATGGACAAATTTCGAAAATTTTGATTTTTTGAAAAATATCTCCAACGATTTAGAATAAAATACCGTAAATTTAAGATATTTACCTGACAAATAAAATGTATATATTGCATTTTCTACGCCGTTTCTCCGTGGTGTAATGATTACCCTGCTAACTTCATATAACCAAGGTCGCGGGTTCAAACCCGGCGGAGGACGATGGCTTTTTTCAAGCGTAAAAATCCTTAGCATGGTTTCCTTCAGAAGGGAAGTAAAGCCGTTGGTCCCGTGTTCTATATTTACCTCACGTAAAAGAACCTCAAGCTTTGCAAAGAGACCTCTGAGCAAAATTAAGCGGTCTTTCACTCCCGGCATAGAATGGGACGCTGAAAACCACAGCAGTTAAAGAGCGTCCATAAATAACACTTCATTTACATTTTTAATTTTCTACGAATATTTTCTTAAGACTTCTTCATTCTGAATGGCTTTTGCAAAACTGATAAAATGTAAGTTGACAAAAACTTACTACACAAAAAATATAGATCTCGTTAAAACACACAATTTATGTGATACAGTTTTTTTTCGTGGAGTTAACCATTTTCAAGATATTCCTTGTTATTGGTTTTAATTTTTGAAATACTTAAACTTTTCTCATACGGGAACTTGTGAACTCCTGACCATACAAAGAAAGGAAATTAAATCACATAGCAACCAGCTTTTAACCGAGCTGACTGTCACTTTGATCTAGTGTGGATCCTTATTTCCTTTTTGCTTATAAGCAATCAGATAATAATGCTAATGTTTATCTCGATTATCAAGAAGCACATAGAAGGATAAGCTTTATAACAATAAATTATTACGGAAATGTTGCTATTGGCCATTATTTAATTCAATCATTTTGTCAGTAACATATCAGAAATTATACACGACTAGAGTTGAATTTAATTGCAAGTGTGAGAAAGTTTCTGGAACAATAGTATACGACATTCACTTGCAATTCCCTATAGGGCATGTTATATAAAGAACTTTGACTTACCGAGAGTTGTTTCCCCAATTTAACCCAGCCAGAAATTACCTTCCTGTTGTAAACCTCGCGAAGTCGTTGGCTTAATTTGGGGTCATGTCTGCTCTCTCGCTGTCTGAATCCTGACTGGTTGTTCTGTTTCCACGGCGGGTCAGCTCAGGGAAGAATAGTTACAACTTAGATTTGACTGGACAGCACGGCAGCTAAATAATGACGTATGATATACTCGGACTTTAAACAGTTTTATTTGGGAACCTCAAAACGTGTATTTTCAATGAAATGTCGGTTTAGAAATTTTGGGTGCAATACAATACATTTTCAGCTACTTATATACGTGGTAAAGAAAGTAATAACGGCTACTGGATATAAAAAAACTGATGTGTACCATTCACATGACTTTCTCTATATCCCTGTAACAAATTATTCTCAAAAAGCTTATACTTCTATTAACTTTATGCTAATCAGTAAAACATTAGCAGAAATAGCCATATTACTTGCTTCCTTGTAAGTAGAGTTGAAATAAGGGAATACCATAGGTTAAAGTGATAATCAAAAGATGGTTGCTATGTTACTGAGGTTTCTTTGTTTGTATGGACAAATTTCTGTATGAGAAATGTATAAGTTTTTCATAGCAGAAACCAAAAATAAGGAGTGTCACAAAAACGATGAACTCCACGAAAAAAATGTATATAACATGAAGTGTGTGTTTTAACGTGCTCTTCATTTTTTGTGGAGTAAGTTTTTGTCCATCTCTTACGGTTTAGCAGTTATTCAAAATTTAGTAAAATTCATCCAGAATAAAATACTCTTCAGAGGCTATTCCCAGAAAATTCAAGATATACATTTTATTTACCAGGTAAATATCTTTAATATATGAAATTTTAATCAAAATCGTTAGAGCCATTTTTGAGTAAATCAAAATTTTCGAAAAAAGTTACATGTAAAGGGCAGTTGGGGGTGGGGGGATTTTTCTCAAAATCTTCGTGTCGCATCCCTGGAAGATACTAAACTTAAATACCAACTTTGGTATTTTACCTACTTTGCGTTTTTGGGTCATCGTGTTCACAGACACACGGACACACACACGGACCTTTTTCCGAAAATGCTTTTTTTAGATAAAGGGGACCCTAAAACATATATTTCCGGTGAAATCTCGGTATCGAATTTTTTGGTGGAGTGCAATACATTCTCTATACACTATGTACATAGTGCCTATAGAGAAAGTAAAGATGGAAATGGCGTTCCATTCTAAATTGGGAGTGAAAGACAGCTTAATTTTGTTCAGAGGCCTCTTTATCAGGCTTGAGGTAAATCTACGACACAGGTTTAACGGTTTTATTTCACTTCCGAAGGAAACCATGATAAGGATTTTTATACCGGAAAAAAACATCGTCCTTCGCCGGGTTTGAACCCGCGAAGTTAGCATGGTGACCATTACGCCACAGATGGCGACAAAGTCAACAGACACTATATCTAGAGTACAATTAACTAACTTTGGCAATGCGTGGAGCATGCGGGTATTTGCGGGTGAGTTGCCGGCTATGAATAAAACCTAACAACCAGAATATCTCCAGATTATAATGGTTTATCCCATAATGGTGGTAAAATGTCAAAGTTGCAATTTATAGTCCGGTACGCTGCATCCGCTATCTAGTGGCCTCACCATTTTGATTTAGCCATGTCATTGTCTATTAAAACAAATGAACTGATACTATGCAATATGGCACGCTATAATACCGGAATCTGTCGCCGCTAATTACAGCTATTGCATTGAATCATGAATTAATAAAGATTTAATTTTCCCTTTTCGTTTGAAGCGTGTACGTATCTCTTCATCTATTTTTATTGTTGATTTGCCCCTCACAATTTAATCTTCGGCTCCATTATAGACAAAGCCGGCCTCTGGACAATAAACTGGAATGATGCAATTTTTATCAGCAATGTGTGCTTCATTTGATTTGCAAAAGCATTCTCCCAAGCGAGAAATTAGAGATTCCAAAGCCAGGTGGGGAATTTGAACAGCAAATCTCTGATATATTATAAACATTCACATGGTTTTCTATACCCCAATAGGTCGCCCTCCGTGGTGTAATGGTTACTATGCAAACTTCATATACCCAGGGTTCAAACCTGGCGGAGGGCGATGGATTTTTTCGAGTGTAAAAATCCTTAGCATGGCTTCCTTCGGAAGGGAAACAAAGCCGTTGGACCCATGGCGTAGATTTATAGCACGTATAAGGACCTCAAGCGTGATAGAGGGTCTCTGAGCAAAATTAACCGGTCTTTCACTCCCAATATAGAATGGGACGCGAGAACCACAGTAGTTAAAGAGCGTCCATAAATAAAACTCAATTTAATTTTTCATTTATCTTGACTTTTCGTCAAAACAATGTTTTAATGCAAGCCATTTATTACACACTCGTCTCCTTAGCGTGGTTGCTTGCCATGTTGGAGACCTGTGCTGGATCGGGGTGCACTCAGCCTCGTGATGACCCTGGGGGGGCCAATTGAGGAGCTAATTGATGGAGAAGTAGCGGTTCCAGGTCGTGAAGACGCAGCGCTGACCACGTCTCACCCCCCAATACTGCACCCCATCCATGACGTCTGTAATGGACCGAGATGTGGGAAGCAGCGGCCGGGCGGTAGGCCAAGGCTCTTAGTGAGCTGTGCCTTGGAGTAAATTTATTACACATTGATAGTAATAACCACCGGATGATAAACCCAGTACATTTAATATCTGGTGGCTCTCTTAACATTCTCATGGAACACAGGTCACGCCGTGGCCGAGTGGTTAGACCACTCGCCTCTCACCTAGACGGCTCGGGTTCGATCCCAAGCGACCGCAGGGGCGGGTTTTCTCCGGGTGCTGCATTGTCATTCCATTATCGTCAGTGTCGTCGCCTGCGGTGCCACAAGTAGTAAAAGCGGGCTTATCTGTCTCATGGGGCAGATAAAAATGTGATGTTAATGTCAAAACAAATGTTTGTACACATTTTTATAACACGAGTTTGATCACTTGGCGATTTATTGACATATTAATAAGAGAGGGTGACGTTTGGTTTCATGTGAGAAGAAATCAAACTTCTCGGACACATCCCCAAACGTGGTTATTATTCCTGAACATATTCCCTGCAGTAATGGTATCCCACAAAAAAGTGTGTCAAACATAATTTCACTGTACACCATAAACATCTAATAACTGACACTTTTTCACATAGTCCTTTGTGTTTTGGAAATAGCTTGGTATCTTTCTGTTAGTCCAGCCAACCGCACTGGAAGGACTATATGCAGTTCTTGAGCGTCCATAAATAAAACTCAACTGCATCAGGCATCCGTAACTTGCAGATAACATCATGTTCAATTTCATTAAAAAATCTTTCAGAAAAATATCAGAATTATATAAATCCTGTTGATTTAATTTATGCTCACGTTATGTCACAAAATATCTTCTAACGGAAAGGTTGGAATATTCATTAAGACTATTCTAACAGACCCAACGTTTTCAGGAATACCAACAGATATTACCTTACCTGAAGATTTCTTGTTTAGTCCTGAGCCTGTTTCCTCTAAATTGCGAACCCAGATGTTAATTACATGAGTAGGGTTCAGGATCATATGGATGGAGTTGAAAATTGCAGCAAAACTCCATATAAACAGCTTCGATACATTTAAATAATAAGATTTTATAGCAAAATATCATTGTCCATCAGTCCGATTTTACAAATTTAATAAGTTTGAGCATCTGACTAAACAATGACATAAATCTAAAGCTAATAACCATGAGATGCAAGTGCAGAGGAAACGTAGCATAAATGCAAGCATGAGGGAAGACCATTCACAAAGCATAACGCAAGAAGTTGGCACGGGTTTCTAGATCTGTAAATTACATGCAGATATCTTCAAAGCAAACTGCAGGTTTCAATTTGAGTAACGTAATCAACAATATCGTATAAACGAATACACTAAATAAGTCAATATATATGTTATAAAATGCAGACAACTGACGCTGGTGGCAGTGACGTCACAATAATTGTTTGACTAAAAACATTGAAAATGAAATAAGGATAGCGGCTGCAGAAAGTAATAAAGCTATACATTTATGAAATGTGAATTATCTCTTTGCGCCTTACAATTTGTGAGAGCCAATAAATCTAGAGGCATATGTACATACATCCATTAAATCAAAGGAGGATTCACGAGGAGTCTGTCATAACCTCTTGAGAAAATAGACATGGAGCAGCACGACCAAACAGAAGAGTAGGTATGTCTTCCATATTCAACATTAAATCCCGAAACTAATTCTGTTGTAAGAGGTGCAGGATGAACAGTATATCCATCTCTCTCAGCAAGAACTGCTCATGCAGGTCCTGCTATTGTTGATCAGCAGGCAATGCATAGAGGACGGAATCCACTATTCTTTTTTACTTTCTCTACACGTACTATGTACATAGTGTATTGAGAAGATATTGCACTCCACCCAAAAAGTCGACATTTTACCGGAAAATGTACGTTTTAGGACCCACTGTATCAAAAAAAAAGTATTTTCAGAAAAAGGTCAGTGTGTGTGTGTCCGTGTGTCTGTGAACACGATAACTCAAAAACGAAAAGTCGGTAAAATACCAAAATTGGTATTTAAGTTTAGTATCTTCCAGGGATGCGACACGAAGATTTTCAGAAAAATCTCCCCACCCCAAATTACCCTTTACATAGAAAAAAATTTCGAACACTTTGATTTTCTCAAAAATGGCTATCAGTTAACCTATGGTACTCCCTTATTTTGCTTCTATTTACAAGGAAGAAAGTAATAGGACTATTTCTGCTAATTTTTTCTCGATTAGAATGAAGTGAATAGAAGCATAAACTTTTTAACACTCATTTGTTGCAGAGATTTAGAGAAAGTCATGTGAATGTAACACATGAGATTTTTTCTATACGCAACGCAAGGATGAAAAGTGGAGTTTGCAAACACTTGCCAGTTACGTTTATGTGAATGCGTACATTCAATAACATGGATGCAAAGACTTGTGCTTATGTTGCGTCTGCACTTATATCTCATTGTGAATAGGGCATAAGACTTCTATGTATTTCAAGTATCAGCAACATCTGGCCCTTTCTTAGGCCCACCTGTACTAGTCACACAGTTAAAAGAAAAACTGCTTGACAGCCTTTTTTTGGTATTCATTTAATGTGCTTCCTATTACACCCTGGTACTTATTTTCCTTTTGATAGACATTTTAAACAACGTACGAGGATTACTTCCAGTCCATTGCTGATAACTATTAGCAAAGAGCAGTGTAGCAAAGATGGTTCGCTTCTCTAGGATGTATGCATATTTTAAACTTTGGCCACGAATTCAACGAGCTGTTCGGAAACGTAATCTCTTAAGAAGATTTCCGCCACGTTCCATATTCATTGCACACTCTCTGAAAGGTTTAACGAGGAAGACTTGTCGTTACACGTGTTTATGACAGCCTCTATAAAGTTACTTCCTCGGGATTCTAGGTTCATCACTTGGCAGCAGATAAAGTACTCCATGTAAGAACAAAGGGAACTACTCAGGAAAAAAAAATCTTATGTGTTCCATTCACATGACTTTCTCTACAACTCTGCAATAAATTATTGTTAAAAAGCTTATGCTTCTATTTACTTCCTGCTAATCGAGAAAAAATTAGCAGAAATAGTCTTATTACTTGCTTTCTTGTAAGTAGAAGCGAAATAAGACAGTACCATAGCTTAAAGTGAAAGCCAAAACCTGGTTGCTATGTGACTGATGTTCCTTTGTTTGTATGGACACGAATTCACAAAGTCCTGTATGAGAAAAGTATATTTTTCTAAGCTGAAACCAAAAACAGGGAATATCTCAAAAACAATCAACTCCACGAAAAAAATGTATATAATATAAATTGTGTGTTTTAAAGTGCTCTACATTTGTTGTGTGGTAAGTTTTTGTCTATCTCTTACGGTTTAACAGTTATGCAAAATTCCGTAAAATTGACCCAGAATAAAGTAGTCTTCAGAGGCTATTCCCAGAAAATTCAAAAAATACATTTTATTTGTCAGGTAAATATCTTTAATATGCGATATTTTAATCAAAATGTTAGAGCCATTTTTTTAGAAAATCTAAATTTTCGAAAAAAAGTTCCATGTAAAGGGTAGTTTGGGGTGGAGGGATTTTTCTCAAAATCTTCGTGTCGCATCCCTGGAAAATACTAAACTTAAATACCAAGTTTGGTATTTTACCGACTTTTCGTTTTTGAGTTATCGTGTTCACAGACACACGGACACACACACGGACCTTTTTCTGAAAATACTTTTTTTTGGGATACAGGGGACCCTAAAACGTATATTTCCGGTGAAATTTCGGTATCGAATTTTTTGGTGGAGTGCAATATCTTCTCTATACACTATGTACATAGTGCGTATAGAGAAAGTAAAATTTTATGTGTTACATTCATATGACCCTCCCTACATCTCTGTAACAAGTTATTGTTAAAAAATATATTCTTCCATCTAAACCATGCTATTCGAGATAAACATTGGCAGAAATTAATCTTATTACTTGCTTCCTGGTAAGTAGAAGGGAAAAATTCTAATGTGTTGCATTCACAAGATGTCCTCTAGCTTTTTGGCAAACAATCTAATGCTAATCATTGACATAATTAGTGTTGTATCTAGCTCCCTTGTGATTGGAAGGGAAATAAGAAAATAAACAGGCTAAAGCGATAGTCTCGTCTATCAAAAATCGGCCGCTATTTCAAACAATTGAAATTCCAATCTCTTTGTTTTCCAGCACTAATTAAACGAGAAACAAGCAGAATGAGTCTTTCCATTTGAGAAAAGTTTAAGTGAAACCAATAATCCGGAATATCTCGAAAACTCTTAATTCTACACAAAAAAAAAAAAAAAAAAAGCATATCATAAAAATTGTGTTTTTAATGAGATCTACAGTTATACAAAAGTCATCCAGAATCAAGAGTTCTTCAGAGGCTATTTCCAGAAAATCACGATATAAATTTTGTTTGTCATGAAAATATCTTAAACACAAGCTATTTTAATCAAAATCGTTAGAGCCATTTTGAGAATATCAAATTTTTCGATAAGAGTTCCAAGTAAAGGGTAATTTGAGGTGGGGGAACTTTTCTTGAAAATCTTGTGTCGCAACCTTGGAAGACACAGAACTTAAATAACGCGTTTGTTATTTAACCGACTTTTCGATTTTGCGTTATGGTGCCCACAGACACACATACACACACACATAAGGACATGTTTTTAAAATGACTGTTACTTTCTCTACACTTACTATGCTGATATTGTATAGAGAAGATATTGTATTGCATCCAAAATTACGATACCGAGATTTCACCGAAAATAAATGTTTTGAGAATCCCTGAATAAAAAAAATCTTATGTATTCAATTCATATGACTATCTCTACATCTCTGGAACAAATTATTGTTAAAAAGCTTATGCTTCTATTTACTTCATATATATTTTTCAAAACTGAAACCAAAAACCAAGGAATATCTCAAAAACGATCAACGCCACGAAAAAAATGTATATGATATATATTGTGTGTTTTAAGTGCTCTACATTTTTTTGTGTGGTAAGTTTTTGTCCATCTCTTACGGTTTAGCAGTTATGCAAAATTCCGTAAAATTATCCAGAATAAAGTAATCTTCAGAGACTATTCTTGGAAAATTCAAGATATACATTTTATTTGTCAGGTAAATATCTTTAATATATGATATTTAATCAAAATTGTTTTGAGAAAATAAAAACTTTCGAAAAAATTTCAATGTAAAGGGTAATTTGGGGTTGGGGGATATTCTTGAAAATCTTCGTGTCGCATCCTTAGAAGATACCAAACTTAAATGCCTAGTTTGCTATTCAACAGTCTTTTCGTTTTTGAGCTATGCTGTCCACAGAAACACACACATACACACACGGACCTTATACATTTTTTTAATTCAGGTGGACCAAAACATATATTCCAGTGAAAGCCCTGTATCGAATTTTTGGGTGCATTACAATACCTTTATCTACTATGTGCATAGTACGTGTAGAAAAAGTAAAAAGGTAACCGAAAAGGATTATTATTATTATTATTCATTATTATTTTATTGTATGGTATATGTAAGTATACGCACAAGGCTCTACTCTATAATTACATGTTCGATATGACCTCCATCCCTACCATTAACATACTCCGGAAACTCGAACATTCTAGAAACCATTGCAGAGCACTCTTTGGGTGTTATGTCAGACATAACCGTTTCAATGTTTGTAAGAAGCTGGTGTAAAGTTTGCGGAGGTGGCGTCAAACACTATTCTTTTAACAGTCCCCACATCGCACACTGTGAGGTTTGGACTTCGAGGTGGATAAGCAAAATCGGATCCTCTTGACATAAGCCGATGTGGAAACAGTTCCTCTAATGTTTGTCAATCTCCTCTCCTTATGTGTGCGGTTGCTCCATGTTTGCTGAAACACTTGATCGTCAAAGTTGAAATTGTTGTATGCTAACCGCTTTGGTTAGCATTCTTACTACTATATGTACTATATTGTAGGTAGATAAGGTATTGTATTCCACCCAAAAATTAGGTACCAAGAATTTCCTCTGAAATACGTTTTGAGGAGCCCGAGTCCAAAAAGTTCTTTTAGAAAAAGGTGTTTATTTGTGTCTGTCTTTCTGCCTGCCTTGTATGTATGTGTGTGTGTGATCCAACAAAAATTATTTATCTCCTCCACAAACTGATTGTAATCAGAATATGTTAACAAATAACTATCTCCCCTCAATGTTTTCGTGACAATTTTTCCGTATGGTTTCCATTCGACGTTCGCTGTGGCGACGACTACTGCTCTCTACGCATTTCCCCTCAAAACTTCTCTGGGCAGGGTTTCATTCCCCTTTAATAGCTGTCGATCACGTGGCAGCCGCACGTGCAAGCCACCGCAGGTGTCACAAATTCACTCAGGTGTAACAATGCCCATTCCGGCGTTCAAAGAACTTTCCGACTGCACACGTGTAAACTCACACAGGTGTAACAATCACAGCTTCAATGTCAAAAGATTTACGAAACAAGCCACTTATACACTTTCGGCAATTACGGTCGAGGAGCGTAGACACAGTTTTCAATTTTCGTATCTTCCAAGTATGTGGCATGAAGATTTTCAAGAAAATTCCGCTACACCAAACTACCCTTTGCTTAGATAAAATTCGAAAATGTTGCTCTTCTCAAAAATGCAGTATTTGTAGGATATTTACATTTTCTGGGGATTGTCTGTGAACATCTTCATCATTTTTGAATAACTAGTAAACTTAAAAGGTAACAAAACATGTAGATATAGTTAAAACACACAATTTATGTCTTATACATTTTTGTATGATTTTAACCATTTCCGAAATATTCCTGTTATTGGTTCAATGTTAAAATACTTAAAACGGGAATTTTTCATTCCCTTTTCTTATGTTTTACTCCTGGATACACAAAGAGAACGAATTTCAATTACAAAGCAACCAGCTTTTAAAAGATTTGTCTGTTGCTTTAGTCTAGACCAGGCATTTCTAACTTAATGCTCTGTGACGTCACTCAGAGCTTCTCTTGCCTTCTTTCTGTCATAACGAACATTCTCAGCCCGCATAGGTAGTTGTCACTCTTCTACAAAACCTATAACAGCAGGAGTTCCTCAAGGATCTATCCTGGGACCAGTTCTGTTCAACCTGTACACCTCTGATATGCCTGCAACGCCCACAGCTCAAATCGCTATGTATGTGGACGATACTGCAATCTTCTCAATACATCGCAATATCCACACCACCAGAAATCACCTTCAAGAGGCCTTAAATTTAATTATACCCTGGCTAGACAACTAGCGCATTTCGCTCAACCAGCAAACATGTAAAGCAATGATCTTTACACAATGCAGACAGAACTATCCACCACCAGTAACGCCCCCAGCGAAACAGATAACCTGGAAAACTGAGGCAAAAACAGTGAAAAATCTCGGTGTACTCCTGGATCGACGACTCACATGGAAACCACATATATGTAACAAATTTAAACTAGCCCGAGCAAGACTGGCAAAACTCTACCCTATCCTCAACAAAAGATCTTCACTCAAACTAAAAAACTGCACACTACTTTACACGACTCTATTAAGACCACTGCTACTATACGTTTGTCCAGTTTGGGGAGGAACCAGTCCTTCCGAAATCAAACATATCCAGATATTTCAAATAAGAATATTGCGAATCTCAACGAATGCACCAGAAATAGTCAACTACATAGAGAAACTGGTATCAGCATCATTCAACAGTATATTTCTTTACAAGCCGAACAGTTTTACAGCAAGCTGAAAGACGTCCCAGGAGCCATCCACTATTCTCTTGACAGAAAATCTAGCTATCCAGAGTCACTTACCAGTGGACCAGCTCCCATAACAAGACTTTCTGTAAAAAAATCTGATGTGTACCATTCACATGACTTTTTCTATATCCCTGCATCAAGTTATTCTTATAAAGCGTATACTTCTATTTACTTCACGCTTATCAGAAATAGTCTTATTCCTTGCTTCCTTGTAAGTAGAAGCGAAATAAGGGACTACCATAGGTTAAAGTGATAGTCAAAAACCTGGTTGCTATGTGGCTGAAGTTCCTTTGTTTGTATGGACACGAGTTCACAAAATCCTGTATGAGAAAAGTATGTTTTTTATAGCTGAAACCAAAAACAAGGAATATCTCAAAAACAATCAACTCCACGAAAAAAAATGTATATAACATAAATTGTGTATTTTAAGGGCTCTACATTTGTTGTGTGGTAAGTTTTTGTCGATCACTTACGGTTTAGCAGTTATGCAAAATTCTGTAAAATTGACCCAGAATAAAGTAGTCTTCAGAGGCTATTCCCAGAAAATTCAAAATATACATTTTATTTGTCAGGTAAATATCTTTAATATACGATATTTGAATCAAAATCGTTTGAGTCATTTTTGAGAAAATCAAAATTTTCGAAAAAATTCCATGTAAAGGGTAGTTTGGGGTGGGGGGATTTTTCTCAAAATCTTCGTGTTGCATCCCGGGAAGATACTAAACTTAAATACGTTTTTGAGTTATCGTGTTCACGGACACACACACACATACACACGGATCTTTTTCTGAAAATACTTTTTTTGGATACAGGGGACCCTAAAACATATATTTCCGGTGAAATCTCTGTATTGAGTTTTTGGTGGAGTGCAATACCTTCTCTATACACTATGTACATAGTGCGTATAGAGAAAGTAATAAAAACAAAAATGTGCCTACTTATGAGGGTCCCATTTTAATGTTATTCGGTACCATGCATGTAAATAATGTCTAAAATCAATGATCTGTAGAGCGCACATGCGCTGATCAATCAATAAACCATTAGACAAAAAAAAAAAAAAAGATAAAAAAGAGCTTCTCTCTGGTCTGAAGCAAGCTGGCAGAGAATACGGAGTAAATACAGCCGCTTGACCTTGTCGGAGCAGTGGCGTTAACAATATATATAAATTATAATCAAGCAATATAAGGATTACTTTTCATTATCCTTTTAGGTATCTAGTAACGATGGTACCATAGGGAATTGGGACTCTGCTACGTGCTACCGTATTTTACATATCGGCCGTGTTGTGCAAACCCGCAAAAATTAACACACAACTTAAAAGTATCTTGTACTCCAAATCTCATAAGCATTTTCTATGTACAAAAGTATATTTTATATGTGTGTATAAAGAATGGGACATAAGTAGGTATACAGCAAAGTGAAAAGGTTAAAGCACCAGAGCCACTTATAGTCATCAATTTAAATCGTCACGTGATACGGTTTAAAGTGCCACATTGTAATAAAAGCAACAGTAAATTGAACTACAAGCATTACATTATTCAATTAGGCAAAAAAAGTTTGGTTTTTGAGTTATGGTGCCCACAGAAATACATACACAGACTAACAGACACTCACAGCTAGAGAAAGTCATGTGAATGGGACACATGAGATTTCTTTCAACCAACCTATAATTTGTAGAAGAGAGAGTTAAGTGAGTATAACAGATTAGATTTTTAATTAGTCTCTTTTCTACGCCGCGCTACTAATTCTGTGTAATTTCCAAGTTCCAGGCGCACAAAGTCCCGCATTTAAATACTTTAAACCGTCGGGTGCAATGGGACACGTAAGTTGAAAGACTTTTGGACACTCGAACCGTCGACTGAGATTAAATTCATTGGGTCTGTAAAGCTAACGTGCACCTGTCGATGAAAGTAATTAAGGGGACCTAGGGACTCGAGGATTTCCTCGCCTCGCTCGCCCGACATTTTCCCTTCTGCAGCAGAGCAGAGCCCCGCCCCGGGCTGTAAACACGGTTGGCAGGCCTGCAGGGAACCCCAAGTGCTTTCCTCTGTAGTGTTTGCTGTTCATTTTCATTTCTTTCTGTTTTATGTGGTAGTTACTGTGCTCATATGTGTAGTTGAGACGCTATTTGGCTCGGCAGATTGGTATCCATTGAAATATGGCGGGCACTTTGCACTGTGCCCGAGAGAAATCTTGTGCTCTCTTTTCCGCGCTATAAGAAACGTCAGGTTTTTCATTAGACCTAAAATTGATTTAAAATGACATACTTTCAATTAAAGATCTAAAGTGTACCAATACCTTTAACCATACTCAATAACAGCTATTTATGATACAGGTGATAAAAATCTGATGTGTTACATTCACATGACTTTCTCTACATCTCTGCAACAAATGATTCTATTTACTCCATCTAATCGACAAAAAAGTAGCAGAAATAGTCTTAATACTTAAGCGAAATAAGGAGGTATCATAGGTTAAAGTGATACTCAAAACTGGTTGCTATGTAACTGAAGTTCCTTTGTTTGTAACATATATCGTGGGTTTTAAGGTGCTCTAAATTTTTTGTGTATAAAATAAATGGTGTGTTTTAACATGCTCTATATTTTTTGTATGGTAAGTTTTGTGCATCTCTTACGGTTTAGCAGTTATGCAAAATTCCGTAAAATTGACTCAGAATAAAGTAGTCTTCAGAGGCTATTCCCAGAAAATTCAAAATATACATTTTATTTGTCAGGTAAATAACTTTAATTTACGATATTTTTATCCAAATCGTTAGCGTCATTTTTTAGGAAATCAAAATTTTCGAAAAAAAGTTCCATGTTAAGGGTAGTTTGGGGTGGAGGGATTTTTCTCAAAATATTCGTGTCGCATCCCTGGCAGATACTAAAGTTAAATACCAAGTTTGGTATCTTACCGACTTTTCGTTTTTGAGTTAATCGTGTTCACACACACACGGACCTTTTTCTGGAATTTTTTTTTTTGGATACAGGGGACCCTAAAACATATATTTCCAGTGAAATCTCGGTATCGAATTTTTTGGTGGAGTGCAATTCCTTCTCTATACACTACGTACATAGTACATATAGACAAAGTAAAAATAGGCCACGGCCTCGTTTTGTAAACCTAAGAACAATATAAAACAATTTTAACATGTGTATCACACACTATTTTTACTTTCTCTACACGTACTAAAAATAAAAACAAAAATTAAAAAAAAATAAAATCTGTATACTATACCCCGAAATCTAGTCGCTTACACCGGGGCAAATATATCACACCTTATTTTGTTTATTAAGAAACATTTCCTTTAAATTTTACAAAGTAACAAATATACAATTGTCATATTAGTAACTTAACCTAAATAACTTAAATTATACACCTGAACCTATATATTTGTCAATATTAAATTTAATATTTAAATGTTTATGTATTATATTAGTTACTATTAATTACCCAAAAATTTAAAAGTATATATATAAAATTTAGGTTATTATTTTACACTATTATTATTAATTAAATATCAATTATTACTTTATTATACTATAAATAATATAATTATTTATTATTACCCTTTCATCAATTTATATTATTTTAATTTATTATTGTTTATTAATTATTTAATCGTTATTTATTATAATTTATTATATTATTTATTATTATAATTATATATATTAAATTCTTTAATATATTTTCCAATTATACTATTGCTATTTGTTTTATATTTATTATAATTATTTTATTTGAATATTTTATAACTTTATTCCACATTCTTGTTACTATATTTTTATAGTTATATAATGTGAAATAAACATAAAATTACAAATTTTAAAGTATTACTGGTAACCAATAAATAAATAACAGGTGACCAGTTATTATAATTTAAATTAATAACTAAAAACCTAAATCTAAACTTAAATAAAAATAATAAAAACTACAAACTACGTACTATGTACATAGCATATCAAGAAGGTACTGTATTGCACCCAAAAAATCGATACTGAGATTTCACTGGAAATAGACGTTTTAGGGTTCCCTGTATCCAAAAAAGTATTTTCAGAAAAAGGTTCGTGTGAATATGTTTTGTGTGTCAATGAGACTGAAAATGAAATGACGTTTTATTTTTGGACGCTCTTTAACTACTGTGGTCCATAGCGTCCCATTTAATACTGGGCGTGAAAGACCGCTTAATTTTGCTCAGAGGCCTCTCTATCAGACTTGAAGTTCGGCTTTACTTCCCTTCCGAAGGAACCCATGCTAAAGATTTTTACGCCCAAAAAAATCCATCGCCCTCTACCGGGTTTGAACCCGCGACCTTGGGTATATTTAGTTAGCATGGTAACCTTTACACCACGGAGGGCGAGACTGAACACGATAACTAAAAAATGAAAAGTCGATAAAATAGGTACCAAATTTGATATTTAAGTTTAGTATCTTCTAGGGATACGACACGAAGATTTTGAGAAAAATCCCCCCCATACTACTCTTTACGTGGAAAAATTTTGATTTTCTTAAAAATGGCCCTAACGATTATGATTAAAGTACCGTATATTAAAGGTATTTATATGGCAAACAAGGTGTATTTCTTGAATTTTCTGGGAACAGCTTCTAAAGACCTCTTTATTCTGGATGATTTTTATTGAATTTTGCATAACTGCTAAACCGTAAGAGATGCACAAAACTTACCATACAAAAAATATAGAGCATGTTAAAACACACCATTTATTTTATATACATTTTTTTCGTGGAGTTAATCGTTTTTGAGATATTCCTTGTTTGTGGTCTCAGCTTTGAAAAACTTGCAGGAATTTATCCTACAAACAAAGGAACTTCAGTCGCATAGCAACAAGCTTTTGACTATCACTTTAACCTAAGGTACTCCCTTATTTCGCTTCTACTTAAAAGGTGACAAGCTAATTTTTCTCGATTAGCATGAAATAAATGGAAGTATAAGTTTTTTAACAATAATTTGTTGCAGATATGTAGAGAAAGTGAAGTGAATGGGACACATAAGATTTTTTTTTATTTTCCCCAGAACTTTTTAACGGTGTGTAAAACGAATTAAGGTGATGCATATTTGAAATTTTACCAAAAATTGGGCAAAACAAAAAAAAAAATAGTTTTTCCTTAATATTATATGAATTCTGAACTTTAAGAAAATATATGGGTTTACCCAATTGACACTCTTTATCAACCATTAAGTGAAGCTATAAATGGGTATGCGTTTGCTTATTTTTAGACATTCCCAACTTTAAACCTTGTTTTCTCTCTTTTTCCTCCATCAGTTTTCCTTACTCAAAATGCTCCATGCGATGGAGTTTTTCACAAATTATTTATTTCAAAATATTTATACATGAACATTAATGAAAAAGTTTATATAGTTTTTCGAAATAATTCTACAATTTTGAGAAATATATTACTAACTTTCGATAAATAGGGTTCTGAAGAGCATGAAAAGAAATAATATTTGTCCACTAATAAGGATAATACAAAAATATAATGTGATATATGTGACAGATCTGCAAACTGATTAGTTGTAAAACTTGGTTTTTTTATGTGAATATTTTTAAAAATTCATCACCTGGCTCATTTTTAGTTTCTCTACACCTATTATATACACAGTATACAAAGAATATTTTGCATTCCACCAAAATATTCGACACAAACGGAAATACATATTTTGTGATCCTCTGAATAAAAACAGTTTTAGAAAATGGTCGGTACGTGTGTGTGCATGTGAAAGCATAACTCAAAACACGAAAATACTATTGAATACAACGTTTGGTATTACGTTTATATCTACCAATAATGCCATACGAAGATTTTCAAGAAAGTCCCCCCCTCCCCACCTCTGACTACACTATTTATGGAACTTTGTTTTTATTTTTGTCCTCAATATTGGCTCTAAAGGTACTAAATATTAAAGGTATTTACCTAATATAAATATATCTTGAACTTTCAGTGAATAGCTTCTGAAGACCTCTGCATCCTGAATGAATTTTGCGGAATTTTGCATAACTGGTATACCGTAATAGATAGATAAAGACTTACAAAGAAAAAAAAAAATGTTGACACATAATTTAAGTCCTATTTTTTTTCTCTTCTTTTTGTAGAGTTGATAATTTCCGAGACATTTCCTGTTATAAGCTTCAGTTTTAAACTACGTTACATTATCTCATACAGGGTTATGCAAAGCGAACCGAACTTCAATTGTTCACATAGCGATCTGCTTTTTAAACAATTTGACAAACAATTAATACAAACATTTCTGCTAATGTTTATCTCGATCACCATACTGTAGATAAAGGAATAATCTTTTGTAGCAATACTTTGTTTAGAAAGTCATGTGAATGGAACACATCAAAAATGTTATTAGAACAATGAATAAAACATTAATAAAATATTATTTTAACCTTAGTTGCCTGCTCTAGTATACTACATATGCAGTTTTTTCTTTAATTTAAGTTTAAAATTAAAGTTCTAGTAAAATATTTGGTAATAAACCTATAAAATTATTATATAGAAAATAGAGAAAATAGAAATGAAAATATATGTAGATTCTTTATTAATATTTTTCTTTCCAATTAAAAGTTTAAATACTTCAAGATGCTGCCAAAGACACTACCAAAAAGTGGTTTAAATGGCCATGAGTGTTATGTGTTAGTTAATAGACTGGCCATCCATTCAAAACCAAATGTTGCAAGTTCAAATCCCAGTGACTGTGGTAAAGGACGGGGAGAGCCCAAGTAAAATAATCGGTGTGATACTTGGAAGTTAATGGGGCTATGTGGGTTTTCTCTTTTATTTATTTAAAAAAAATACTGCAATTTTAGGGCAAAATTGTATATATATATATATATATATATATATTTACAGTATAAATCAGGCTTGATTACCTGTCGTTTATGTTTGGAGTTTCGTATAACATGAAATTAATCCTAGAGTACAACCCTATTTGTATAGATACGCTTAAAATAAGCGGAACTTATAAGTACCGACAGACAACAAAGGGTTATATAACTATGTAAGCTAGAATTTCACTGTTAATATGAATAATAACTGGTATAAATTCTAGTTTCTTACAGAATGCGGATTTTCCAAAATTCACTTATGCATTACCTTAAAATGAACATCAGAATACTGGCCTAAAGCAAATCTTGTAAGACTTCATGGAAATGGGTTTGGTGTGAACATGTAACCTTTTAATTAAAAAAAACAACAGGATATTGCGTTCCTTTCTGTGAATTCATCCTTGAGCCGTTTCTTTCTGCCACAGAACAAACGTTGTGGGAAACATATTTCACAACCAAACAGTGAAGAGAGGGATGCCTCGCCTAGGGGGGGTTTAAACGTACAAAGGCACGTGTTTTTGTGGTTTTACTTATTTCTGATGAAACATTTGCAACACGAAATATGTCAGGGATGTACATCATATTTACAATCTGCTTTGTTAATGGCCACAGTTTATAATGTGCCTTTTCCTGCAAAATCATACTCGTAGTATCTCCAACATTTTCCTATATGCCTATTTTATTCTTTCGCTAAGAATTGTAGCCATTATATAAGGACCGTTTTTTTTCAACCTCCCAAAGGCTATAAATAAAAGACAATTTCATAGAACACAATTATTTTATTACTTAAAGTTTTGTACACTTATGGTTACTTTTCAATACAATCACCGAAAATATTGAGACATTTATCATACCTGTGCACAAGCTTTGCCATACCCGCTTCAAAAAATGTTGCCGCCAATGATTTCATATAAGCATTGAACGTTGTTTTGAAGATCTGCGTTGGTTTGAAAGTGCTGCCCACCTAATCACGTCTTCAGTTCAGGGAAAAGGTGAAAGTCGCTGGTTGCCAGGTCAGGACTGTACAGCGGATGATCGAAAATGTTCTATTGAAATTTTTCAAGGAGCCAATGGGTTGTGCCAGCAGTATGTGGAAGTCAGCATTCCTCTTCGTTTGTTTAGTATGGCTCTCCAGAAACGTCGCAAAGTAAGAAGATCTTCAAAATAACATCAGTGTTCATTTGAAATCACTAGTGGCAACAATTTTAGAAGCAGATATTGCAAAGCTTGTACACAGGTACGATATATATCTCTATCTTCTAGGGTCTTATGTTGAAAAGTAACCATAAGTGTACAAAACTAAAACATTGTTTTCTATGAACTTGTCTTTTATATATATATATATATATATATATCGGAGATTGAAAAAAAAACGGCTCTCCTATTACCTGTCTGAAGAATGAGTGCAGACGGCCACAAGTTGAAGCTTGCGTAAACACAAACACATAAGCAGCATTACGTCATCACTCCCGGTGCGTGCCCTGTACAGCCCGACAATACTGGAATGAAGCAGTTAAGTCCCGTACTGTGAAGGGTTCGAATCAAGTCAAAATGCAAACATCGCCGCGCGTAGTTGTACGCTCACAAAGTCGAACCTGTTGTGGATCGTTTAGTTTATTCCTATTTACGTATGTTTTGATGGTCAGATTGTACTACATTACATTCCAGCCTTCTCTGAGCGCTCTGAACCCTACTATATTACTCCAGCGACCTACCCTAACAAATGCATTCTTTCATCAGACAGGTAGTACTTATACTGACTGTATCAAAACAATACCAAAGAATATAACAATATTATAGTTTATATTTGAACCAGTTGAAGTTTTGTTATCACAGCATCGAAAGTCTCTTAGATAAGTTTAATGTAACATTAAAAATTAAATCTTATTGAGATTAGGCAGCGCAAATATACTGATTCCTCAGATGTTCTTGGTAAATACCAGTCCTTTTTCGTTACCAGCGATCCTATCCTAGCTGTCAGGTAACGGGACAAAGGGCAGTTACCTCTCAAAAGACTACCTAAGACTTACTTTGTAATGACGGCCGCTGCTTTAGCGCCATGAAGCAGAGCTGTATTTTATCTCCCTTATTTAATATCTTTGTGGGTCTTAATACTGTCGCAAAGTTAGCAGAGAATATTGAAGCATCAGTAGTGGCAGATTTGCAGGTTCCACTACTTTTATTCGCGGACGACTTATTGTTGTGTTCTACGGCAGTTAACGGACTGCAACGACAACCGGACACTTAAGGATTATTGCGATGAATGGCTACTTACCATCACCTACTTGGGGGTGAAGCTTGACAGGGGCGTCACTTTTAGGTAGCACATCGAGGAACCGAGGTGTCGGGGTAATGGGGCTACGGCCTCCTTGTACCCGATGCTGAAGTCCAGGATGCCGGTTCCCCTTAAGTTGCGCCTTTTAGGGCTTTCACAGTCCCCTTGCTAATCTACGCCTGTGAGACCTGGGGCATGGCGGCAGACTCCAGTCTGCTGTTGCTTCAGCGGGTACAGAATAGATGTCTACGGGCTATCTATTCTGTGCCTCGTGGCTTTCCAACGATACTCCTGCACGAAGCCTCTGGCCTACCATACCTGGAGGACGAGATTAGGCGTCGGGCAACAAAATTCAACGAAGGGTTACCATTCCATCGGAGCGCCCTCGTTAGGTCTCTTGGGGATTACAATCCCACAAACCGCCGCTTCAGGCGATACCGGCTTCCCCGCATGGCTTGCGGGCATCCCCGGTAACGAAGGAGCACCTCCAACAGCTGCTACGGCTAAGCTCCTTATAATCCCTCAAGAGTTGCTTGAATTCAAAATTAAAACCTCAAAACAAACATTTTGATAAACACACACCAGCGGTGCACAAGGGTCGTTGCACCATCATAAGCAACCGCCGAGGGGCAACGCATGCCTCCTCCCGTCACTCCACAATCCCAACATTCACCCGCCATCCTGCAAAAACCCACAATCCCGTCAGAACGTGGTTAAGTTCTCTCCGAGAACAGGGACACGTCTAACACACCTCGGGCTGCCCTCAGCCTGCCAATTGCTCTGGTGGCTACTTACAGTGAATGTGATGAAGATTAAGGCAATGACTTTCAAAATGGTCGTGTTTACAGCAAGCAGAAGACCTGGACATACACAGGACAATGTTAAATCTTTAGTGAACTTAAGACTAACATTTACAATGAATGAAACATGGACAAAACACGTTGACATCACGAAACACAAGGCAAGGGTGAAAGTAACGGCAGCTCTCCGGATACGTTGAAGAATTCCAGCTATATTCGAAACCTTATTGCGAACTTACACGAAGCGATAGCTATATCCACCATGTCATATGGAGGAGAAACATGGGGATGGAAACAAACAGGGAATCTGGGCCAAGTGAGCAGCCAATTTTTGAAAGAAATTCTGGGATTACTGCGTAATAGTGAGAATAGAGTCCAAAATCAGAGAAGTTAAATATTGGATGAGAATTGTTAATAGAAACCTATCTCTAATCAGGGCAGTCTGCTACCGTGAACAGGAGATAGTGGAAGGTACTCGTAATTCAAATTAAAGAACGTTTTAAAATGGGATACATTTGGATGGCGGGGCAGGGAAACTGACGGAGTATTTGGAGAAAGATTAAGGACCACCTTTGTGATATTGACAGCAAATAATTGCGAAGTGCAATGAGGTTATCATTAGAAGTACAGTCTGGGCTAAAATCGGAGTGTGACATGGAACAATGCATCAAAACAGGACCAAACTCATTTAACAGCAGATCACGTGGATTATACTAGAAGTATAGCGATAATAAAAATTACTGACGGGAATATTATGAGAATCTGCCCATTTGCGAGGAGGAAGAGTCGTCGGCGCATATCTTGGCAAGATGTAGCGTAACGGAGGAATGGAGGGAAAAGTATTTACCGCGATCCTTTGCCACCGCGAATGGGTAGTTAGCAACATGTTGGGCGCTACTGGTCGGCAGAGAAGACACGGGAAGGACAGGTAAATTGCTGCTTAAGATTAGACAGCCGAGACCGGAGAAAGCTGACAGTAAAACGCGATTGTGTTTTATATATGTGTATATATTATATATTTTCGGTCAGTTTTATTGTGGTGTAAGTGTTGTGTATATATCTAAGTGTATTTGCTATAATAGGGCACACTAATGCGTCGTAAATGTGGTTTGCTGTTTATTGTGTTATAAACTTAATGTTGCTATATTTGAATATGTTTGTCTTCGTAGTTTCTCAAAAATTCGATTTCGAGTTTTCACCAGAAATAAATGTTTTAGTACCCCTGAATCCAAAAAAAGAATTTTCAGAAAAAGGTTCGTGCGTAGGTGAATATGTGTGTGTGTGTCTGTGGACAGCATAGCTCAAAAACGAAAAGACGGTTAAATAGCACACTTGGTATTTAAGTTTGGTCTCTTCCAAGAATGCGACACGAAGATATTCAAGAAACCCCACAACCCTAACTACCCTTTACATGGGAAAATTTTCGAAAATTTTGTTTCACTTAAAAATGGCACTAACGATTTTGATTAAAATCCTACATATTAAAGCCATTTCTATTACAAATAAAATGTATATCTTGAATTTTCTGGGAATAGCTTCTAAAGGCCTGTTTATTCTGGATGAATTTTGTTTAATTTGGCATAACTAGTAAATCTTAAGAGACAGACAAAAACTTACCATACAAAAATGTAAATCTTGTTAAAATACACAAGTTATGTCATATACATTTTCTTCGTGGAGCTTACCGTTTTCGAGGTATTCCTTGTTATTAGTTTCAATTGTGAAGTACTTATACTTTTCTCAGATGGAAATGTCCACTTTTGTTTTGTTCTACTCCTGGCCAAGCAAGGAAGCGATTTGCAATGGCAATCGCATTACGGCAGCTTTTAAAACACTTAAATATCACTTTAGTCTAGTGCATTCACTTAGGAACTAAGTAATAAAATTCTGCTAATGTTTATCTCGATTAGCATGATGTTGATAGAAGAATTATCTTTCGTAAGAAGTTTGTAGAGTAGTTAGAGAAAGTCATGTGAATGTACCACATCAGATTTTTATTTTTGTGCTCATTATTACTTTCTCCATACGCACTATGTACATAGTGCATGGAGAAAGTATTGCACTCCACCAAAAATTCGATACCGAGATTTCACCGGAAATATATGTTATAGGGTCCCCAATATCCAAAAAAAGCATTTTCACAATAAGATCCGTGTGTGTGTGTGTGTGTGTGAACACGATAACTCAAAAACGAAAAGTCGGTAAAATACCAAACTTGGTATTTAAGTTTAGTATCTTCCAGGGATGCGACACGAAGATTTTGAGAAAAATCCCCCCACCCCCAACTACCCTTTACATGGAACTTTTTTCGAAAATTTTGATTTTCTCAAAAATGGCTCTAACGATTTTGATTAAAATTTCGGATATTAAACATATTTACCTGACAAATGAAATGTATATCTTGAATTTTCTGGGAATAGCCTCTGAAGAGTAGTTTATTCTGGATGAATTTTACTAAATTTTGAATAACTGCTAAACCGTAAGAGATGGACAGAAACTTACTACACAAAAAATGTAGAGCACATTAAAACACACAATTTATGTTATATACATTTTTTTTTGGTGGAGTTCGTCGTTTTTGTAACATTCCTTATTTTTGGTTTCTGCTATGAAAAACGTATACTTTTCTCATACTGGAACTTGTCAACTCCTATCCATATAAACAAAGGAACTTCATTGACATAGCAACCAGCTTTTGACTATCACTTTAACCTACGGTTATCCCTTATTTCGCTTCTACTTACAAGGTTGCGAGAAATAAGACTTTTTCTGCTAATTTTTTTATGTGATTAGCATAAAGTAGATAGAATTATAAACTTTTTAAGAATTATTTGTTGCAGGGATATGGAGAAAGTCATGTTAATGGTACACATCAGCTTTTTTTTATTCTTTTGTTTTTAATATAGCTTATTATTTTGTGTATTATAAAGCTCGTACGGTCTTGTACCTGTGCGATTGATGAACTTCAGTGTGATCAAAAAGTTTCGGGAATGGTTTCACAACAATGCTGACGCTGAGATTTCTTTAAGTCTATCCTGTGACCATGTAGTGACGAGTGAACGCGTGTTTTGCATGTGCTGTGATTTTACCGCGTAGCAAAAATGTCAGATTACGAAGAACAGAAAACAAACAACAAATTTTGCTATAAAACTGCAACAAAAGGCTATGATATGTTAAAGTTATGGGGAGGAAGTTATGGGCAAAACTAAGCATTTGAGCGGTTTTCAAAATTTGAAAGTGGTTTGACATCAGTTAAAGAAGCAGATCGTTTGGGACGACCCTGTTTCAGGAAAACTGATGAAAATATCAATCAGGTGAGGGAAATAGTCTTAAATGATAGGTGCATTACAATAAGAGAACTTTCTGACTCACTAAGGGACAACGTGAGACGCAAAAGGCCGGAGAAATGGAGGAGTGGTGATTGGTGACAATGCGCCGGCGCACAAAGCTCTTTCTGTTCGCCAATTTTTGGATTAAAATAGGATGAATACTGTTCCCTATCTCGTCTATTCTCCAGATTTGGCACCAGTGGACTTTTTCTTTTCCCGCGACTTAAAATGCGGCTCCGAGGACATTGATGTCACCCATCGCGAATCTTAGAAGGCTCTGAACATGCTGAAAGAAGAGGACTTTCAGAGGTGCTTCCAGCAGTGGCAGAAGCGCTGGGACAAGTGTATCTACTCCAAGGAGACTACTTCGAGGGTGGCAATGCAGATTAGACAGAACCGTTGTGTAGTATTTATGACGTCATTCTGGAAACTTTTTGATCACACTTCGTATGTATACTGTTATTTAAATAAATACACTTATTCATTCAATATGAATATTAATTTACATTTACTGGAGTGTAATAGCCATACTAACAAACTTAAGACGTTTAACTACAGTAAACTAATGTAAGATCAAAGTCCGAAGTGATGTGGCCCTTGGTCTGGTACTAAAGATTAAGTTTGCTCCTCAGAGATAATAAAAGTAGTGCAGTTCTGCTATAGTAGTGGCAGTAATTCTGGACACTTCTTTGTTAAATAATCTTTCAGGATCATTCTTATCTGAAAAATTATATCCAGCAAGTGTTACCATAATACAATAACTTTAACGTGATTTTGAACTAATTAGATCCTTAATGTTTACTTTGACTCAACTTTGGAAAATATTTTCTGTTTACAAAAATATACATATTTTTTATTTTATATTGTTGGTATGAAATGTGAAAAATTGGTAATGCTCTCATATCATATAAAGGAGCTCAATATTTCAAGAAACCTATTTATTTTGAAATTATGACAATGCAATACATGACACTTATCTTAAAACTACCACATTTCCTCAATTTTGACCCCACTATTGTATGAAAGTAATAGTTCATTATATTTTATATTGTGTATCCAAAAAATTCAAGATATACATTTTTTTTTCCGGTAAACATTTTTAATGTACAATATTTTAATCCAAACCGTTAGAGCCATTTTTGAGAAAATTAAAGGGGAGTTGGAAGTGGTGGGATTTTTTTTTTAAATCTTCATGTCGTATCTTTTCTTTTTTGAGCTATGCTGTCCACCGACACACACACGGACGTTTTTCCAAAAATGCTTTTCTTTTTGGATTCAGGGGGAAGCAAAAAAATATGTTTCCGGTGAAGTCTCGGTATCGATTTTTTGGGTGGAATACAAATCCTCTTCTATACACTTGTAGTGTAAGTGTAGAGAAAGTAATAACATGATATAGTTTCCAAAGTTGAACCACAGTAAACATTAAGAACCAAATTAGCTCCAATTCATGTTTAAAGTTCAATACTGTATTATAGTAACACTTCCTGGCTTTAATATATCAGATAAGAATGATCCTGAATGAAGGCTGAATGCAATATTCAAATTTGAAAGTTAATTCAACAAAAAGTGTTCAGAATTACTGCCACTACTTTATATATGGATACCCTGTGCTTCTTTGCCGCTCCGTCACATTTATACATGTCACAGAAATCCAGCTGGAAGGTTACGCCGCGTAAAATATTTGTTCAAGGAATGCACTAAAGGAAAACGGATTTGCTCAAGAAACATTCACGTCTTGGCGTTAATGCGCCGGAAAAGTGTTACGACGTTACTTATGCAAGCAAGCGTGTCTGCGGTAATCTTCGTGTTTCTTTCATTGCTCACTTGCCTCGGTTTCTTTAATAAAATACGTGCACCAGTCAGTTATGGCAGTCATTGCTGTTTTTGTTACCGCTTAACAATTATAGTAACAACATGGAATAGCGTCGAGTCTATACTGCATGCCTTCTGGAGGTAAAAAAGCACATTCACATGACTTTCTCTACATCTCTGCAACAAATTATTGTTAAAAAGCTTATGGTTCTATTTACTTCAAGCTAATCGAGAAAAAATTAGCAGAAACAGTCTTATTATTTGCTTCCTTGTACGTAGAAGCGAAATAAGGGAGTATCATAGGTTAAAGTGATAGTCAAAAGCTGGTTGCTATGTGACTGAAGTTCCTTTGTTTGTATGGATAGGAGAAGTTTTTCAAAGCTGAAACCAAAAACAAGGAATATCTAAAAAAACGATCAAATTTGATAACATAAATTGTGTTTTAACGTGCTCTACATTTTTGTGTGGTAAGTTTTTGTCCATCTCTTACGGTTTATGCGAAGATCCGTAAAATTCATCCAGAATAAAGTAGTCTTCAGAGGCTATTTCCCAAAAATTCAAGCTATACATTTTATTTGGCATATAAATATGTTAAATCTAGGAGATTTTAATCAAAAACTTGCAACTTTTTTCGAAAATGTTGATTTTCCCAAAAATCGCTGTGTAAAGAGCAGCTGGGAATGGGGGGATTTTCTTGAATATCTTCCTGACGTATTCTTGAAAGATACCAAACTTAAATGCCAAGTTTGGTATTTAACAGTATTTTCGTTTTTAAGCTATGCTGTCCATAGACACACACGCGGACCTTTTTCCATTTTTTTTTATTCTGGGGCACCCAAAACATGTATTTCCATTGAAATCGCTGTATCAAATTTTTGGGTGCATTACTATACCTTCTCTATACACTATGTACATTGTAAGGGTAGAGAAAGTAAAAATTCTAATGTATTCTTTTCACATGGCCTTCTCTTGTTGTTCCACAAACAAATTCTTCTTACAAAAGCTTATATTTTTATGTAAGTCATGCTACTCGTAGTTAAACATCAGCTGAATTGGTATTATTACTTGCTTCCTTGAAAGTAGGAGAGGGTTAAGCGATAGTCAAATATTTTAAAAGCTCGTAGCTATGTGAAACAATTGAGGTTCGGTTCGCTCTGCATGCTCCCGTTTGAGAAAACTTAAGTAGTTTAAAATTGAAACTAATAAATTGGAATATCTCGGAAACGCTCAACTTTGCCGGTCCCCATGGCCGCGTTCGCCAAGGCGTCTCGCTTTGGTGCTTCGTAGCGCAGGGGATTGTGGGTTCGAGTCCCACCTTGGACATGGGTGTTAAATGTTTGTGTATATGTGTGTGTGAAAGAAGACATCAGAAATTCAGTAATCATACAGCAAACAAAGTAAAAAAAAAAAAAAAAGGTAAATAAAAGTAGGCTACACAGTGCCGGAGTTACAACCAGACTCAAGAACTGTATCTAAAAAAAAAAAAAAAAATCCACAATACATAAATTATGTGTTGTAACGAGATCTACATTTTGTCTAAAGTAAGTATTTATCTATCTTTTACGTTTAACTAGTTATGGAAAATACAAAAAAAAAAAAAAAAAAATCATCCAGGATAAAGAGATCTTTAGAGGCTATTCCAAGAAAATTCAAGATACACATTTTATTTGTCAAATAAGCATCTTAAATATTAGCGGTGGAAGATATTCTTGAAAATCTTCGAGTCACATCCTTGGAAAATACTGAACTTAAATATCAAGTTTGGTATTTAAGACTTCTCTCACATACACATAATTTTTCTGAAACTTTTCTTTTATTCAGCAGTTTCAAAACATGTATTTCCGATGAAATCTCGGTTCAAATTTTTGGGTGGAATTGGAAAATGTTTGTACCTTCTCTGTACACTATGTACACTACGTATACTACGTGTAAAGAAAGTAACATCTTTTTTCGGATTCAGGGGTCTCCAAACATATATTTCCGGTGAAATCTCGGTTCAAATTTTTGAGCACAATACAACAGCTGCTCTATAAGCTAGTACACTACATGTAGAGAAGTAAACATATTTCGGTGTAATTTCAATATATAATTTTTAGGTGAAAAACAGTACCTTATCTAGCTAGTATATACATTGTGCGTACATACGTACTAGAGAAAGTAGCAAGAGGTGGTGGAAAAGGCGAGGGAAGGAGGAGATGCATTAGTTTTTCTGTTTACCGTGTTCATACTACCAGCCCCGCACAGTAAACAGAGCACCTGCAACACCGACCTCTATACCTCCTCGCTGAGTAGAAAACGCTGTCACTTTCTACCCACTACTTGTGCATAAAAGCAACGCCCACCAAAAGTGATGTTGTGTAAGAAAGGACCAAGTTCTTCACTCTAATTTTACTTTACGACGAGTGAGATTTCGGAGCGTGGTCGTCAACTTTTTCTTGCAGCGTTCAGGACATCTTTAACAAGGTTTTTTGGGCATCAGAATGTCTAAATTAGAATTGAGAAGTTCCTTTTTAGCGAAGAAATTTTCTTTTCTTGGAGGAAAATGCTATTACTTTTTCTACACGTACTATGTACATAGTGTGTGGAGAAGGTATAGCACTCCACCCAGAAATTCGATACCGAGATTTCACATAAATATATGTATTAGGGTCATCCTGTATCAAAAAATAGAAAAAGGTCCGTGTGTATGTGTCCAAGTGTCTGTGAACACGATAATTCAAAAAAGAAAAGTCGGTAAAATACCAAAACTTGGTATTTAAGTTTAGCATCTTCCAGGGATGCGACACGAAGATTTTGTGAAAAATTCCCCCACTCCAAACTACCCTTTACATGGAACTTTTTTCGAAAATTTTTATTTTCTTAAAAATGGCACCTATGATTTTGATTAAAGTATTATATATTAAAGATATTTACCTGACAAATAAAATGTAGATTTTGAATTTTCTGGGAATAGTCTCTGAATGAATTTTATGGAATTTTGCATAACTCCTAAACCGTTAGAGATGGACATAAACTTACCCCACAAAAATGTAGAGCACGTTAAAACACACAATTTATGTTATACTCATTTTTTCGTGGGGTTTTTCGTTTTTTAGATATTCCTTATTTTTGGTTTCAGCTTTAAAAAAACTTACACTTTTCTCCTACAGGAATTTGTCAACACCTGCCCATACAAACAAAGGAACATCAGTCTCATAACAACCAGCTTTTTGCTATCACTTTAACCTATGATACTCCCTTATTTCGCTTCTAACAACAAGGAAGCAAGTAATAAGAAATATTTCTGCTAATTTCTTCTCGATTAGCACGAAGTAAACAGAAGCATAAGCTTTTAACAATAATTTGTTGCAGAGATGCAGAGAAAGATGTAGATATATATATATATATATATATATATATATATATATATATATATTTTACTTTCTCTGCATATACTATGTATTAGTGCATAGAGAAAGTATTGCAATGCAACTAAAATTTCATTACCGAGAACACAAAAGAAAGCATTTTTAGAAAAAGGTTCGTGTGTGTTTGTAGAATGCTTATTTTCTCAAAATGGCTGTAACGATTTTGATTAAAATTTCTTATATTTAAGATATTTACATGCCAGATAAAATATATATCTTAAATTTTCTGGGAATAGCCTCTAAAGAGTAGTTTATTCTGGAGGTCTTATATATAACTGGTAAACCGTAAGAGGTATACAAAGACTTACTACACAAAGGATTAGGTGTCATTAAAGCACACAATTCATGTCATATACTTCTTCTTTTTTTTTTTTTTTTTTTTTTTTTCTTTTTTTTTTTTTTTTTTTTTTTTGAGAGTTAATCGTTTCACAGCTATTCCGCTTTCCTGGTTTCAATTTTCAGCCAGTTTAACTTTTCTCAAAAGAGAAGACATCTTTCTTCGCGTTTCTGGTTTGTTTACTCCTGCCAAGGAATTTCAATTGTTTCACAAATAGACCGGCTTTTAAAGAACGAGACTATCGCTTTAGCCTGTGCATTTTGTAATTTCCCTTCTACTTGAATGGAAGCAAGTAATAAGGCTAATTCTGCTTATGTTTATCTTGATTAACATGATGTAGATAACAGATTAATGTATTGAATAAAAGGTTTGTTTGCCGAACAGCTAAAAGACATCATGTGAATGGAACATATTAGTTTTTTTTTTCCTTCTTCTACTTACAAGGAGCCAAATAATGACAATTACTGCTAATGTTTATCTCGATTATCATGATGTAGATAGAAGAATAAATAAAACAATAATTTGTTACAGAGATGTAGAGAAAGTCATTGAATGGAATAAGCCAGGATTTTTTTTTTTTTTTATTATTTTCACTACATTATGTTTTCAATTTTTTTTACCTTCTCTAGCTCCTTATGTACAATGTACATAGGGATAGAGAAGTATTGTATTCCACCCAAAAATTCGATACCGAGATATCACCGGAAATATATGTTTTAGGGTCCCCTGTATCCAAAAAAAAAAAAAAAAAAGCATTTTCACAAAAAGGTCCGTGTGTGTGTGTGTGTGTCCGTGTGTCTGTGAACACGATAACTCAAAAACGAAAAGTCGATAAAGCACCAAACTTGGTATTTAAGTTTAGTATCTTCCAGGGATGCGACACGAAGATTTTGAGAAAAATCCCTCCACCCCAAACTACCCTTTACATGGAACTTTTTTTCGAAAATTTTGATTTTCTTAAAAATGGCTTTAGCGATTTTGATTAAAATATGATATATTAAAGATATTTAGCTGACATATAATATGTATATCTTGAATTTTCTGCGAATAGCTTCTAAAGACCTGTTTATTCTGGCTGAATTTTGCTTCATTTGGCATGACTAGTAAACCGTAAGAGACAGACAAAAACTTACTATACAAAACATGTAGGTCTTGTTAAAATACACAAGTTATGACATATACATTTTTCTCGTGGAGCTTACAGTTTTCGAGGTATTTATTGTTATTGGTTTCAGTTGTGAAGTACTTATACTTTTGTCAGACGGGAGCGTGCGAGTTTCTTTTGTTCTACTCCTGGCCAAGAAAAGAAGGGATTTGTAATGACAATCGCATAACGACAGCTTTTAAAAATTTGATTATCGGTTTAGCCTTGTGTATTCCTCTATTTTCTTCCTACTTATAAGGAACTAAGTAATAAGAACATTGTGCTAATGAGTACCTCAATTAGCAAGATGCAGAAAGAAGAGTAATTTTTTGTAAGAAGTTTGTAGAACAGCTAGAGAAAGTCATGTGAGTGTAACACATCAGATTTTCATGAAATTGTTTTTATTAGGAATGTGAAGTAGCTCTGTTTATGTTCAGTGTTCTTATACTTGAAGCTAATAGGTATATCTTTTCATTTACGTAACAGTGGAAGGCAGTGTCATAAACTCAACACGCTCAGAAAAGGAAAACCCGGCGGCAAGTTATAATGAGGCATTAAAATAATCAAAAACAAAGAGCTTAGGGGTTTAAGGAAGGGTTTTGTCCTCTGTGTACACAGCTCCGGGCGGTGACCGCAATGCTGAGAATGGGAAAGCTCATTTTCTGGAGTGCTCTACACGAATTAAATTGCTCGTTTTCCGGCAACTGAACGCACCCATAGAAACACTAAAATCAGACACCATAACGAAACATGCAGTCAATCTCATTGAGTAACACTCTCTTCTAAGATTCTGTGATTGCTTCTGTACCAATGGTTTACTTGTGGTGTCTTACTGCATCACTACCAACTCCCAAGTAGAGGAAAATACCTTAACATTACTGAGTTTTAAATTCACGTGCCGTTCGCTGCCCTCTAGCATATATAAACTGCCTCCGTGCTCGAGTGGTCAGCAAAATGACTTCTTATCCCCTAGTCCCGGGTGCGGCGGTAACCTATTATAGGCGTCCCGGGTTCGTATCCTGCGTAAAGGTTTTGGATATTTAGGAATGGTATGGAGATGTGGGTGCCATAGCTCAGGATTTTGTTGGCAAAACAAAAAAAAATGGCGTTTATTTGTGGACACACTTTAACTGCTGTGGTTCTCAACGTCCCATTTTATACCGGGCGTGAAAGACCGCTTAATTTTGCTCAGAAGCCTCTCTATTAGGCTTGAGATTCTTTAGTAAATTTACGACACGGGACAAAGGGCTTTTTTCCTTTCTGAGAGAAGCCATGATAAGGCCTTTTACACCCGAAAAAAATCCATCATCCTCCGCTGTTCTTGAACTCGCGACCTTAGGTATATGAAGTTAGCATGGTAACCATTACACCATGGACAAATTTTGTTGGCATGAAATCTTTCTCAGGTGTGGTAAGACAAGTGATTTTCTTCGAGTTCCAGATTAATGAACTCATTTATCCATTATGTTGGGCCTTTTCTGCCGTCGAACACACACGTATTCCTCCTAAATTACGCGACTGCGCCTATCATTTGTTATTACTTTTGACCATCTGTTGGTGCATCAAATAAACAGTTTCTATCGCGCCGTATATAGCCCGTTCGTTTCTATTGCGGACTCAGCTATCACGTCTTACCTCTGTGCATCTTCCAGGGCTAGTGAATTCCACCGCATTAAATAAACACTATTTCCGTCGCAGCCATGTATAGCCCAATCGACTCCCCCGCGAACTCAAATATCACATCTTGCCTCCGCGAATGTTCCATGCCTAGTGCGAAGCTGTCGCTTGACCAATAAGAGAATTTGTTATTTCTGTTTTCCTTGTTCTGTCCCCCCTCGGGCAGTGTAACCTCACCCCTTTAGTTCAATGCCCTTCCCTTAACGGTACTATGCTACCTGGGTCGCTTATCAGCTCGTGATAACTGTTTGTCCTTGCCTTCTTAGACGTGTTTTACAAAATTTTTTGCTAGGTCATTTCCAATGTCCCTTCTTAGTATAATTTATATTATACTGGCTATAATTTTATCCCCATATTAAAAAAGCTTTTAACCCCGTGAAACGACATATACTGTCTCACGGGTTCGATTCCCGGCTGTGGCGAGACATTTTTCTTTAAGCAGAATTATTCCCTATTACGCACGGAGTCTCGAAGTATGCATGTGAGAGTGAATGAGCGTGTGTTTAATGAGATATATATATATGGTCAGATGAGATGTTTCTTAAGTCAAAGCCCCCGATAAGACCATAGAAGTTAAAGGGTGATATACAAATGAATCAATTAAAAAAATCTGATGTGTTCCATTCAAATGACTTTCTCTATATCTCTGCAACAAATTGTTGTTAAAAAGCCTTCTACTTCCTTCATGCTAATCGAGAAACAATTAGTAGAAATAGTCTTATTACTTGCTTCCTTGTAAGTAGAAGCGAAATAAGGGAGTGCCATAGATTAAAGTTGTAGTCAAAAGCTGGTTGCTAAGTGACTGAAGTTCCTTTATTTGTATGGACAGGGATTGTTAAATTCCTGTATGTGAAAAAGATGTTTTTGAAAGCTAAAACCAAAAACAAGGTATATCTAAAAACAATCAACTCCACGAAAAAATGTATATAACATAAATTGTGTGTTTTAAAGTACTCTGCATTTGTTGTGTAGTAAGTTTTGGTCCGTCTCGTACGGTTTAGCAGTTGTGCAAAATTCTGTATAATTCACTCAGAATAAAGTAGTCTTCAGATGCTATTCCCAGAAAATTCAAAATATACAGTTTATTTGTCAGTTAAATATCTTTAATATACGATATTTTAATCAAAATCGTTAGAGCCATTTTTAGAAAATCAAAATTTTCGAAAAAAGTTCCAAGTAAAGGGTAGTTTGGGGTGGGAGGATTTTTCTCAAAATCTTCGTGTCGCATCCCTGGAAGATACTAAACTTAAATACAAAGTTTGGTATTTTACAGACTTTTCGTTTTTGAGTTATCGTGTTCACAAACACAAGGACCTTTTTCTGAAAACACTTTTTTTGGATACAGGGGACCCTAAAACATATATTTCCGGTGAAATCTCGGAACCAATTTTTTGGTGGAGTGTAATACCTTCTATATACACTATGTACACAGTACGTGTAGAGAAAGTAAAAACTATTCATTTTTACGTAGGCGGCTTACTCTCCCTGGATGTAGGACTTACAAGCGAGTACCTGTGGAGAAGCCAAGAAGTTTCTTTATGAAATTTAAATACATTTCTACAGAATTGACAGATTGTTATTCTTTTCGTTTATTTTTTATTAGATTATAAAAATATTAAAGAGTTCTAATGTTAAAAGGGATTAGCTTTTTAAAAAATAGAATTATTATATATCTTTACATTTTTTGGGGGGGTTTAATTTTTTTTTAAAGATTTAGTTAACTAAATAAAGTACTAAGGGAAGTTAACGCTATGTAAGCACAGAATGAAGAACTTGGAACGACTGGTCGGCCCATAGCCAGGCATTAGCGTGAGGAAGATATGAAATGAAAGCGAAATGGACGATAGGAAAGAAGGTGATGGAGCAGTTGGTGGAATGAGTGGGGGGGGGAAACCGGATGATCCGAAGAAATCCCGCCAAGACGCAGCTTCGTCCGACACAAATCCCACATATGGGCGCTTGGGATCGAACCTGGGTCGCCCAGGTGGGAGACGAGCGATCTAACCTCTCTGCACAAACCATTCTTAAGAAACCCAATTTACATTCTCTATTTTGTACTTAGTACATAGGTGTAGAAGGTATTGCATTCCACCCAAATATACCGATATTTCAATGGAAATTCACATTAGAGTCAACTGTTCCCCAAAAAAAGAAAAGGTTCGTATGTGTACGTAAACAGCATTACTCAAAACGAACCTTGGGTTAAACGCCAAACTTGATTCAAGTTCAGTATCTTATAAAGATACAACAGGAGGATTTTCATAAAAATCCCTCCCTCTCCAACTTCCTATATGGAAGATTTTTCGAAAATTTTATTTTCTCAAAAATAGCTCAAACGGTTTTAATGAAATGCCGTATGTTAAGATATTTTCATGAAAAAAAAACGAAATATGCAATTTGAATTTTTTGGGGATAGCCTCTGAAGACTTCATTCTGGATGACTTTCGTACAACTGGAAAATCATAAGGGATACACAGAAACTTACTAAAACGAAAAATGTTGATCTTGTTAAAACACTATGTATATATATAAAAAAAACATTTGAGTATCGATTTTTCTAGTGCATTCCCTTATTCCCCTTCTATTTATAAGGAAGCTACTAACATAGACAATTTCGGCTAATGTTTATCTGAATTAGCATGATGAATATACATGAATATGAATAGAACAAATCATATTTTCAGAGAAAGGTCTGTGTGCTTGTGAAAAACATAACTCAAAAACAAAAGTCCGTTACATATTATATTTGATATTTTCGTTCAGTATTTTCCTGAATGCGACACGAAGAGTTTCAGGAAAATTCTCCACCCGAACCTACCCTTTATATGGAACATATTTTGACAATTTTGATTTTAAGTGTTGGATTACTTTCCAAGCCTTGGTCAGGGATCTGGAGAGAAGCTGCTCTGGCGCTGGTATTTATACCAGGAGATAAATTTCATTATAAATAAAATGTATATTTGAATTTTATGGGAATAGCTTCTGGATACTTCTTCATTGTTATCAACTTTTCCCAAACCGTTAAGCGTGAGCGCTAAAAAATAAAAAATTACTGCACAAAATGTTTGGATCTCATTAAAACATAAATTTATTTCCGAGATATTCCTTGTTGGTTTTCTCAAAAGGGTATTTGCCATTCATTTTCCTTTTGATTAGCTCCTGTCCATGTAAAGATAACCGAATTTCAATCGCAAAGCGACAGTCTTTAATAGATTTGACTATCACTTTGGCTTAGTGTGTTTCCTAATTTCCCCATTGAGGCGGGAACTGGTGACGTACCTGGTGGTGCTGGGCTGCGCAGCGACGACTGCAGCTGCTAAAGTCGGTTCTCGATGCTCCTCGGCTGTTGGTGGACTCAGCGACGAGCAATTGAGACCTATTTATATCTAACTGAGGTATTTAGCTACGGTGATCTCCAGGGTGTGGTACGGAAATTAACTTAAAATAACGTCGGCAGTTTTCGTTCAGTCCAGGCTTATTTCTCTTTTACAAGCGTTCCCGAGAATGTTCCTGTTGCGATTGAGTTTCGATAATTTCCCTTGAACAAGGGCGTAACGCGCATAAGGGTAACTAAACTTTACGCGGCGACGAGTGCAACTGTTACGTGCAGAATAATTGTAGATACTATAAATTTCCACCGTGACTTCCTTGTTTCCGGCGTCGCATGTTATGCGTGGTATTTATTTCAACTGTGTGAATCACTGTAATAACTTTACTATATGTACGAGGATTCTTGTTTCGAGCATCACAGATTCTGCGTGTAGTTACATTCCAACAGCGTCAATCACTATAATAACTCTGCTAATTCGCGCGTACTTTTGTTTTGGGCTTCGCAGGTCCCCCGTGGAGTTACATCTCAACTGCGTGAAAATTGCGGCGAATACTCCATATTTATAGCAAATTCAACCTTAGCGCAGAACTCTCAACTTGTAATCTCATTGGTCCATTTTTGGTGCCGAAAGTGGTTTGCTGTGCGCTTCTGCCGTGACGTGATTAATTCTAATTGGTCAATGCGTCTTTCGCGTGATTCTTGACCTAAATTTCCTCGTGGTTCCCCGGTGTATATGTCGCCTTCACTTTCTCATGTGGAGACGTGACAGTAGCGTCTTTCCCCAATTGCAATATACAAAGAACTATCGTAAACAGCTGAATTCGTCGCTTGAGAACTCTCGGGTTGAAGTTTGGAACGCTTACCAGGAACAATCTCTCTGAACATCCAATATACAATAAATACACGATATCTTACTTACTAATTAACCTAAACAATTTAGTCAATTAAGATATAGGGTGACAATCCATATCACCATCTACTTACTTGGAACTAAGTAATAATACCAATTTTGGCCATATTTATTTTGATTAGCATGAACTTGTCTGAAGAATGAATGCAGACGGGAATAAGTGGAAGCTTGCATAAACACATAAGCGGTATTACGTCATCACTCCCGGTGCAAGCCTTGTACAGTTCGGCAGTACTGGAATGAAACAGTTGAGTCTCTTACAGTGGAAGGGTTCGAATCGAATCAAAATGCAAATATTACCGCGCGTAGTCATACGCTCACAAAATAGAAAATTAATATTCATTTATAATAAAGAAAACAGCAAGTTTAACCAGTGTGGATCATTTAATTTATTCCTCCTTACGTACGCTGTGCTGATGTTTTGATAGACTGTACTGCATTATATTCTGCCCTAAACCATGTCATGCTACACCAGCGACCTCCCTTAGCATCTACATTCTTTCGTCAGACAAGTAGTACAATAATCTTCTAAAAATAGTTTGTGCAGAACAGATGGAGAAGGTCATTTGAGTAAAACAACATATTGCTTTTGTTTCTCATCTACAGTGACAAGGAAAATTATATTAACTTGAACCTTTGACTTTTGCTTTCGTGGTTTGACCTAAACCGTTTTATGGTAGAGCTAAGCTTAGTCTGAGATATAGCTGGTATGACCGCCAGGTTCTAGAAGGGTACTTTCTATCTTGCCTCTCGGAGTAACAGTATCTCTCCCCACAATGGGGGGGAGGTAAGAAAACAACTTCACCCTCCACCACGAGATGAGCTGTTTATATACTCACCATAAAGTGCATGTCATATGCCGGAATGGATATTTGCACTCCACGAGATGCTGCCAGGTTCTGAGACTCCAAGCATCCGATCGATTTGTTGCAGCATCGTCTTCTGAGATCTTCCCAACTTCCTGCTCTTGCACTAATACCAACACTAATTACAAAGCTCCTATAGCGCAAGTCTTAAATCAGCCAAGACGCTCCATGCGACCACTCTCGCCTAATTCCTGCCTACAGAGAACCAACCCCTTGCTAAGATATTATCAAAATACTCTTACCGACCCAGAGGACCCCGTAACATGTGAGGTTGTATTCCAGAGGTCCCGGGTTCGATTTCCGTTCAACCGGAAATTTTGACTTTGGATATTTTCTCGATTATCTATTAATCATTTGGATTGTACGACACTTGGTCGTTTTTTAACTTTCTCTATACGTACTATATACATAGTGTATAGAGAAGGTATTGCACTCCACCAAAAAATTCGATACCGAGATTTCACTGGAAATATATGTTTTAGGGTCCCTGTATCCAAAAAAAGTATTTTCAGAAAAAGGTCCGTGTGTCCATGTGTCAGTGTGTCCGTGTGTCTGTGTGTCTGTGAACACGATAACTCAAAAACGAAAATTCGGTAAAATACCAAACTTGGTATTTGAGTTTAGTGTCTTCCAGGGATCCGAAACGAAGATTTTGAGAAAAATCCCCCCACCCCAAACTACCCTTTACATGGAACTTTTTTCAAAAATTTTTATTTTCTAAAAAATGGCTCTAACGATTTTGATTAAAATATCATATTAAAGATATTTACCTGACATATAAAATGTATATTTTGAATTTTCTGGGAATAGCCTCTGAAGACTACTTTATTCTGGATGAATTGTGTATAACTATTAAACCGTAAGAGATGGACAAAAACTTAACACACAAAAAATATAGAGCACGTTAAAACACACAATTTATGTTAAATACATTTTTTTCGTGGAGTTGATCGTTTTTGAGATATTCCTTTTTCTTGGTTTCAGCTTTGAAAAACAACTTTTCTCACACAGGTATTTGTAAACTCCTGTCCATACAAACAAAGGAACATCAGTCACATAGCAACCAGCTTTTGGCTTTCGCTTTAACCTATGGTACTCCCTTATTTCGTTTCTACTTACAATAAAGCAAGAAATAAGACTATTTCTGCTAATTTTTCTCCATTAGCATGAAATAAATAAAAGATAAGCTTATTAACAATAATTTTCTACAGAGATATAGGAAAGTCATGTGAATGGAACACATCAGTTTTTTTTTACTTTCTCTACACGTACTACATACATAGTGTATAGAGCAAGTAGTGCATTCCACCATAAATGCCATATTTCACCGGCAATTCACATTTTAGGGCCCATGTATCCAAAAAATGGCATGTGTTATACTCATATGACTTTCTCTAACTGCTCTACAAACAAACTTCTTACAAAAGATTATTCTTCTTTCTACATAATGCTAATCGAGATAAATGTTACCAGAATATTCTTATTAGTTATTTCCTTACAAGTAGAACGGAACTAAAGGAATGTGCTATACTAAAGTGACGTCAAATATTTTAAAAGCTGTCGTTAGGCGCCAAGAGTAGAACAAAAGAAAAACGGACGCTTCCTGTTACAGAAAAGAATTGCCACTTTAAAACTCAAAAAATAACAAGGAATATCTCGAAAATGGTAAACTGCACGAAAAAAGTATATGACACAAACTGTGTATTTTAACAATATCTACATATTCTGTGCAGTAAGTTTTTTTTCTTATCTCTTACGGTTTACTAGTTATGCAAAATTCAGCAAATACATCCAGAACAAACAGGTCTTCATTTTATTTGTACTAGAAATGGTTTTAATGTGGTATTTTAATCAATATCGTTAAATCCATTTTTAAGAAAAACAAATTTTCGAAAAATTTTCCATGTAAAGGGTAGTTAGGGGTGAGGGGAATTTTCTTGAAAACCTTCGTGTCGCATCCTTGGAAGATACCAATCTTAAATACCAAATTTAGTATTTAACTCTTTTCGTTTTTGAGCTATGCTGTCCACAGATACACACGCGCGGACCTTTTTCTGAAAAGACTTTTCTTTGGATTCAGGAGGTCCTCAAACATATATTTCCGATGAAATCTTGGTATCGAATTTTTGGGTGGAATACAGTATCTTTTCTATCAACTATGTACATCATACATACGGGGCTAGAGAAGGTAAATTACATTTTTAGAAAAAGGTCCGCACGTGTGTCTGTGAACATAACTTACAAACGAGGAGTCGGCAAAGCATAAAACTTGGAATTTAAATTAAGTATCCGCCAAGAATACGACGCGAAGATTTTGGGAAAATTCCTCCACCACAAACTACCCTTTACTTGGCCAAAAGTTCAAACATTTTGATCTTCTCAAAAAAGACTCAAACGGTTTTGATTAAAATACTGTATATTAAGGATATTTACATGATAAATAAAATGCATATATTCAATTTTCTGGAAAAGGCCTACGAAGATTTCTTTATTCTAGATTAATTTTGTTGAATTTTGCATAACTGGTAAACCGTAAGAGATAGACAAAAATTTACTCTACGAAAAATAGAGATCTCGTTAAAACACACAATTTACATCCTACACTTTTTTTCGTGGATTTCATCATTTTTCAGATATTGCTTGTTATTGCTTTAGGTTGGTGAATGGAACATCAGATTTTGTAATTTCCTGTCGATTTTCAGTTGCTGATTGCATGGAAACAGTATAGACGTTTATGGACATCATATAGTATCTAGCTGGTACACACTTCACCTCCGGTGTTCCCTTTTTACTCTCTCTACACGTACTATGTACTACATAGTGTATAGAGCAGGTACTGCATTCCACCCAAAAAATCGATACCGAGATTTCACCGTCCACTGTATCGAAAAAAAAAAAAACATTTTCAAAAAAAGTCAGTGTGTGTGTGTGTGTGTGTGTGTGTGTGTCCGATAACTTAAAAACGAAAAGTCGGTAAAATACCAAACTTGGTATATAAGTTTAGTATCTTTCAGGGATGCGACACGAAGATTTTGAGAAAAATCCCCTCACCCCAAATTACCCTTTACATGGAACATTTTTCGAAAATTTTGATTTTCTTAAAAATGGCTCTAACGATTTCGATTAAAATATCGTATATTACCGACAAATAAAATGTATACCTTCAATTTTCTGTGAATAGCCTCTGAAGCTTACTTTAATCTGGATGAAATTTATGGAATTTTGCATAGCTCCTAGATCGTAAGAGATAGATAAGAACTTACTACATACACAAAAAATGTAGAGCATGTTAAAACATTCAATTTATGTTATATACATTTTTTTCGTGGAGTTGATCGTTTTTTTCTTGTTTTCTTTTAAAGAATATTCCTTGTTTTTGGTTTCAGTTTTAAAAAAAACTTTTCTCATATAGGAATTTTTCAACTCTTGTCCACACAACAAAGGAACTTCAGTCACATAGCAACCAGCTTTTGACTATCATTTTAATCTATGGTACTCCCTTATTTCCCTTCTACTTTTAAGGAAGCAAATTATAAGACCATTTCTGCTAATTTTTTCTCGATTAGCATGAAGTAAATAGAAGCATAAGCTTTCTAACAAAGTTTGTTGCAGAGGTATAGAGAAAGTCATGCGAATGGAATGCTTCAAATTTTTATTTATACAAAACGTGTAATGCACCTATTTCTGCAACGGTTTAACTCAATTCAAATGATGTAAATTTGAAAACAAATGAGACGTTTTCCATTCACATGACTCTCTCTACCGTCTCTGTAAACAAATTTATCTTAAAAAGAGTACTTTTACTTTCTCTAACCCTATATGTATAATGTAAAAAAATTCGATGTCGAGATTTCACCGGAAATATATGTTTGGGGTTCCCTGAGTCAGAAAAAAACATTAAAAAAAAAAAAAAAAAAAGGTCCGTGTGTGTCTTTGGACAACATAGCACAAAATACGAAAAGACGGTTAAATACCAAACTTGGTATTTAAATTTGGTATCTTACAAGGATGCGACACGAACATTTTCAAGAAAATTCCCCCACCCCCAACTACCCTTTACATGGATTTTTTTTTTGAAAATTTACATTTTATTAAAAATGGCTCTAAAGCTTTTGATTAAAATATCGTATTCTGGATGAATTTCAGGGAATTTTGCATAACTGCTAAACCGTAAGGGATGTGCAAAAACTTAACACACAAAAAATGTAGAGCATATTAAAACGCACAATTTATGTTATATACGAGTACGTTTTTTTCGTGGAGTTGATCGTTTTTGACATATTCCTTGTTTTTGGTTTCAGCTATGAAAAACTTACACTTTTCTCATACAGGAATTTGTCAACTCTTGGCCATACAAATAAAGGAATTTCAGTCACATAGCAACCAGCTTTTGATTATTAGTTTAGCCTATAGTACTCCCTTATTTCTCTTCTGCTTACAAGGAAGCAATAAGACTATTTGTGCCTTTTTTTTTCAACTAGCATGAAGTAAATAGAAGCATACCGTTTTTAACAATAATTTGTTGCAGAGAGGTTGAAAAAGTCATGTGTATGGAACATATGAGATTTTTAATATAGGAGACCCTAAAACGTTTATTTCCAGTGAAATCTCGGTGTCAAATTTTTGGGTGCAATGCATTATCTTCTCCATCTATGTACACTCAAAGACATTCAAGTTACCCTGGAAATGATCATTATAAGACGGGGCCTTTATTGTGTCTCCGCCCGTGTGTCCCACCTGTTTGGGCACTGGTTGTCATTGGCCATCTTCTGATTCAGGAGAGGCCTGTCATATAGCACTGCTATACTCTTAAACCGTATTGGACATGCCACACAACCAAAGGAGTAAAGAGATGAACATGAAGCGTAACTTGCTTTTTAAACAAAAATTTTAACTGAACTAATATGAAAGTACAATTGTGGAACTGTCAGTTACTAAAAGTGAAGGTTGGCTGACTGGATTGTCACCTTGTTGCCAATAATCAAGAGAGCAGATTAAACAGAACGTAAGGTGTAACAAAATTTCAAAGAAATGAACATCAGCTGCAATAAGATGTTTCGACAGTATCGCTCCAGTCAGGTGACCGCGATTGGTTCAAATTAATTAATTAATTGGCGCTTTAATAGTTGAGCTAAATTGTCAGCAAAATCATAGGGTCAGTCGTATTTTAATGCCTTGAATGTATCAGAAATAAACAAAGAAAGTAAAACTTTCTCTACATCTCTGCAACAAATTAATGTTAATCTCATCGAGAAAAAAATAGCAGAAATATTCTTAATACTTGCTTCCTTGTAAGTAGAAGCGAAATAGGTTAAAGTGATAGTCAAAAGCTGGTTGCTATGTGATTGAGGTTTCTTTGTGTGTATGGACAGGATTTGGCAAATTCCTGTATGAGAAAAGTATGTTTTTCATAGCTGAAACCGAAAACAAGAAATGTCTCAAAAATGATCAACTCCACGAAAAAAAGGTACATAACATAAATTGTGTTTTAACGTGCTCTACATTTTTTTGCGGTAAGTTTTTGCCCCTCTCTTACTGATTAGCAGTTATGCATGATTTCTTAAAATTCATCCAGATAAAGTACTCTTCAGAGGCTGTTCCCAGAAAATTCAAGATATACATTTTATATGTCTCGGGTAAATATCCTTAATATATTTTAATCAAAATCGTTAGTGCCATTTTTGAGAAAATCAAAAGTTTCTAAAAAAATTCCATGTAAAGGGTAGTTGGGGGTGGGAGCATTTTCTTGAAAATGTTCCTGTCGCATCCTTGGAAGATACCAAACTTAAATACCAAGTTTGGTATTTAACGGTCTTTTCGTTTTTAATCTATGCTGTCCACACACGCACACACACACACTAGCACCTTTTTCCGAAAATGTTTTTTTTTTTTTTTTTTTGGATTCAGTGGGACCTAAAACATGTATTTTCGGTGAAATCTCGGTATCGAATTTTTGGGTGGAATACAGCATCTTCTCTGTATACTATGTAAATAGTACGTGTAGAGAAAGTAAACATATTGGAAAGTAATTACCGCTGGAAGCAGGAAGGAACATTAGGATATAATGGTTTTATTGTTCCATTTATTTCTTATAGCTCCCAGATGTTTGTTTTCCTCTTGACTCATCACCAAGAGCCCGTTTTTATTTACTGTAACCAGTAAAGATGTCCCGTCCTGCCAATTAACCGCTATCCGACACTATAATCTCCCAGAGAGCACTTTCTTCCCACTGGCGACCTAGACGATTGTTTATCTGAAAACCATAAAACTTCTACCTCAAGTTTATTACCTTCTCTACTACTTATGTAAAGAAAAAGAAGTCTGATGTGCTCCATTCGCATGAATTTCTCTACATCTCTGTAACAAATTATTGTTAATAAGCTTATTGCTCTCTCCACTTCATGCTAATCGAGATAAACATTAGCACAAACGCTCTTATTACTTGCTTCCTTGTAAGTAGAAGGGAAATACTGGACTACTTTAGAGTAAACCAACACTCAAATGTTTTGAAATGTGGTTGCAATAGAATAAAAATCCGTTTATTTGTGTGACAGATGTTCACAACCACCTGTACGAGAAAAGTTTAAGTGTTATTAAAATGAAACCAATAACAAGGAATATCTCGAAAATGGTCAGCTGCACGAAAAAATTTATGTGACATAAGTTCTGTGTATGTGTATGGTGAGTTTTTGTCTATTGGTTTACCAGTTAAGCAAAATTCAGGAAAATTAATCTAGAATAAAGAGATTTTATGTACAGATTTTCTTGAGAATCTTCGTTTCGCATTCTAGGAAGATACTGAACTTAAATATCAAGTTTGGTATTTAATTCACTTTTTGTTTTTGAGTTATGCTGCTCACAGATACATACGTCCACACACACGGACATTTTTATAAAATTTTTTTTTTTTGGGACTCAGGTGGTCTCAAAACATGTATTTTCGGTGAAATCTCAGTATCGAATTTCTGGGTTGAATACAATACCTGCTATAAAACACTATGTAATAATATGTATAGAGAAAGTAATGTATATGGCAAACTTCTGTGTTTTAATGAGATCTACATTTTTGTATAGTAAGTTTTGTCCATTTCTTATGGTTTACCAGTTATGCAAACTTCAAGAAAATTCATCAAGAATAAAGAGATTTCTTGTGTCATGTAAATCTCTTAAACACAAGAGATTTTAATCAAACTCTTTAGAGCCATTTTTGAGAAAATTACAATTTTCGAAATTTTTCCATGTAAAGGATAGATGGGGATGGGGATTTTCTTGAGAATCTTGTTGCACATTCTTGGAAGATACTGAACTTAAATATCAAGTTTGGTATGTAATTCACTTTTTACTTTCTCCATACCAACTATGTACATAGAGTATAGAGAAGGTATTGCACTCCACCAAAAAATTCAATACCGAGATTTCACCGGAAATATATGTTTTAGGGTCCCCTTTAGCTAAAAAACGTATTTTCAGAAAAAGGTCAGTGGTTGTGTCCGTGTGTCAGTGTGTCTGTGAACACGATAACTCAAAAACGAAAAGTCGGTAAAATACCAAACTTGGTATTTAAGTTTAGAATTTTCCAGGGATGCTACACGAAGATTTTGAGAAAAATCCCCCCACCGCAAACTACCCTTTACATGGAACATTTTTCGAAAATTTTGATTTTCTAAAAAATGGCTCTAACGATTTTGATTAAAATATCGTATATTAAAGATATTTACCCGATTTACAAATAAAATGTATATTTTGAATTTTCTGGGAATAGCCTCTGAAGACTACTTTATTCTGAGTGAATTTTCGGGAAGTTTATATAACTGCTAAACCGTAAGAGATTGACAAAAACTTACCACATTAAAACATACAATCTATGTTCCATACATTTTTTTCTTGGAGTTGATCGTTTGAGATATTCCTTGTTTTTGTTTTCAGGGTCGAAAATCTTCTTTTCTCATACAGGAATTTGTCAACTCTTGTCCATATAAACAAAGGAACTTCAGTCACATAGTAACCAGCTATGGTACTCCCTTATTTCCTTTCTACTTACAAGGAAGAAGGTAATAAGACTATTTCTGCTAATTTTTCTAGAGTAGCATGAAGTAAAGTGAAGCATAAGCTTTTTAAGAATAATTTGTTGCAGGGATATAGAGAAAGTCATGTGAATGGTACACATCATATTTTTGTTTTTTGAGTTATGCTGCACACACACAAATTTTTTAAATTTTTTTTGGGGGGAGGATTCAGGGAGTCTCAGAACAAGTATTCCGGTGAAATCTCGGTATCGAATTTTTGGAAGCCATACAATACTTTCTCTATACACTATGTACAGAGTACGTGTAGAGAAAGTAAAAATTCAAATAACATTTCCGTGGAAATTCATGAATTCAAAAAACAGTTTCTTAGACGTCCAATATGTTACATTTACAAGAATATCTCCACCCATTCTTCAACAAAATAACCTTACAAAAGCTTGTTTGTTTTTATCTATTTCAGGCTAATTGAAATAAGCATTAGCAGAAATGGTCTTATTACACATTTTCTTGCAGTTACAAGGGGAATAAAGAAATACACTTATCTAGTGGGATACTCAAATTCTTTAGAAGCTTTCCATTTGAGAAGGACTTCTCATTTGAGAAACATAAAATTACTCGAAAAAACAACCAGTAACGAAGAGTATTCGAAAAAAGTTAACTCAGCAAAATACGCAATTGCATAAATTGCGCGCTTTAATAAGATCTTCATATTTTATGGAGTGAGGTTTTGTCTTTCTGTTGCGCTATACATGTAACACAGAAAGTCATTCAGAATGAATAGGTCTTTAGAAGCTAATCCCATAAAATTCAAAATACACATTTCAGTTGACGTGAAAATATCTTGAACATATATTGTATGCAAATCGTTACAGCCATTTTGATAAAAATACATATTTTCGAAAAATGGTCCATGTAAAATATTTGTGTCGAATCTTTCTCTAGCACATATGTACATAGTAGCTAGAGAAGGTAATTATTGTAATCCACCCAATAGTTCGATGTCGAGATTTTACCGGAAATAAATGCTTTCAGGTCCGAGAAAAGCATTTGTAGGAAAAGGTCCGTGTATGTGTGTGTGTGTGTGTGTGTGTGTGTGTGTGTGTGTGTGTGTGTGTGGACAGCATAGCTCAAAAATGAAGACACCGTTAAAAACCAAACTTGGTATTTAGTTTAGTATCTTCATAGGCTGCGACACGAAGATTTTTAAAAATATCTCCCCACCACAAACTACAAGGAAATGTTATTTGAAACTGTTGTTTGTCTTAAAACTGTGTATAACCATTCTAATTAAATACCGCATATTAAAGATATTTCACCTCAAATAAAATTTATATTTTGAATCTTCTGGGAATAGCCTCTGAAGACCTCTTTATCATGGATTTGTTTGTCTTAAAACTGTGTATAACCATTTTAATTAAAATACCGCATATTAAAGATATTTCACCACAAATAAAATTTATATTTTGAATCTTCTGGGAATAGCCTCTGAAGACCTCTTTATCATGGATGAGTTTTGCAGAATTTTGCAAGTGTTAAACGGTAAGAGAGAGGCATAAATTCAACACACAAAAATGTAAATCTCGTTAAAACACATAAGTTATGTCATATACGCTTTTCTTGTAGAGTTGGCCGTATTTGAGATATTCCTTATTATTAATTTCAGTTTCAAACAACCTAATTTTTCTCAAACGGTACCATGCAGAGTGAACCGAACCTTAATTGTTTCACATAGTGACCAGGTGTTAAAAGATTTAACTATCGCTTTAGCATTATGTATTCCCTTATTTCCCTTCTACTTACAAAGGATCAAATAAAAATACCAATTCGCTAATATTTATCTCAATTAGCATGATGTATAAATGAATGAATAAGTGTATTTATTAACATAGCAATATCATACATAGAATTTCAACACTCGCACGGGTCCACAGACCGTACGTGCTTTTGTAATACACATTACAAGCAATATTAAAACAACAACCACAACAAAGAATTAAAAGAGTAAACACGAAAATAAAAAGACAAAGGAAATACACAGTCAAAAGCAATATTAAACGACAATAAAATTAAGAGTGAATCCGAAAATAAAGATACAAAAATATTCAAATATAGCAATTTAAATTTACAGCACAGAGTACACCTTCATAAATGCACCCTCTTATAATACATAATTACACTTAAAAGACATATATACACATAATATATACAACCCTAGCACAACAGTGACCTAAGTATGACATAATATATATGTATGTAGAACATTGTAGTCACTTTTGTTTAGTTGATCTTATCCCCCCCCCCATACTTCTCTATTGGCAGCCTCCTCAGATCTCAGCTGTCTTGCCTTAAGTATAAATTTACCTAGCCCTTCCATGTTTTCCGTGCCTGCCAGTAGCGTCCAACATGCTTCTATCCCTACATTCGCAGTGGTAAAAAATCGCGGCAAATATTTTTTCCCGCCATTCCTCCGTGCCCCTACATCTTGCCAAGATGTGAGTCCACGACTCTTCCTCCTCGCAAATGGGACAGATTCTCGTACCATTCTCGTCAGAAATTTTCGTGCTCCTCCATGCTCCTAGTCTAATCCACGCGAGGCCCTCTGTAATGAGTTTGGTACCTGTTTTGATGTATTGCTCCATACCCCACTCCGATTTCAGCCCAGACTGTACTTCTAATGACACCTTCTCTGTGCATTGCGCAATCATTTGCCGTCTGTCAATATCACAGAGACGTTTCTTAATTGATAAAGGAATACCCTTTTGTAAGAATAGTTCGTATTTGGAACAGCTAGGAAAAGTTATGTGACTGGAACACATAAGATTTTTACTTTCTCTACATATATAGTGTATACAGAAAGTATTGTATTGCACTCAAAAATTCGATTCAAAGCTTTCACCAGAAATATAGGTTTTGAGACCCCATGAATAAGAAAAAAACATTTTTGGACAAATATTTGTGTGTGTATGTGTGCCTGGGTGGTTGTGAGGGGGCAGCATAACGATAACAAAACGTTCAGTATCTTTCGAGGATGCGACATGAAAATATTTTCAATAAAATCAATTTTCGATACTGTTAATTTTCTCAAAAACAGCTCTTAAAGATTTTGATTAAAATCTTGTACATTCCAGATATTTACATGATAAATGCAATGTATGAATTTTATGGGAATAGCCTCTGAAGACCTCTTCATTCTAAATGGATTTTTCTGAATTTTGAATAACTGGTAAGAGATAGAGATAGACATAACTTACCCCAGAAAAAATATAGATCTCGTTAAAGCACACAATTTATGCCATATACAGTTTTTTTCGTGAAGTTGACCGTTTTAAAAATATTTCTTGATATTGGTTTCAGTTTAAGATATTTTATTAGCTGTTCTCATGCTGGAACTTGACAACTCCTGGTCACGCAAAAGGAAAAAAAAAAAAAATCTGATGTGTTCCATTCACATGACTTTCTCTACTTCTGTGTAACAATTTATTGTTAATAAGCTTATTATTCTATTTACTTCAAGCTAATCGAGAAAAAATCAGCAGAAATAGTCTTATTACTTGCTTCCTTGTAAGTAGAAGCGAAACATGGAAGTATCATAAGTCAAAGTAAAGTCAAAAGCTGGTTACTAGGTGACTAAAGTTCCTTTGTTTGTATAGACACGAGTTGACAAATTCCTGTATGAGAAAAGTACAAGTTTTTCAAAGCTGAAACCAAAAACAAGGAATATCTAAAAAACGATCAACTCCTCGAAAAAAATATGTATAAAATAAATTGTGTGTTTTAACGTGCTTTACATTTTCTGTGCGGTAAATTTTTGTCCATTTCTAACGGTTTAGCAGTTATGGAAAATTTCGTAAAATTCATCCAGAATAAAGTAGTCTTCAGAGGCTATTCCCAGAATATTCAAGAAATGCATTTTATTTGTCAGGTAAATATCTTTAATATACGATATTTTAATCAAAATCGTTAGAACCATTTTTGAGAAAATCAAAATTTCCGAAAAAAGTTCCATGTAAAGAGTAGTTGGGGGTTGGGGGATTTTCTTGAAAATCTTCGTGTCGCATCCTTGGAAGATACGAAAGTTAAATACCAAGTTTGGTATTTAACGGTTTTTTCGTTTTTGAGCTATGCTGTCCACAGACACACATACACGCACGCACATACGGACCTTTTTCCAAAAATGCTTTTTTTGCATTCGGGGGGACTCAAAACATGTATTTCCGGTGAAATCTCGGTATCGAATTTTTGGGTGCAATACAATACCTTCTCTATACACTATGTACATAGTACGTGTAGAGAAAGCAAAACTTGATTTCAATTCCATAGCAACCAAATTTTAAAACATTTTACTTTCGGTTTATCCTGGAGTATTCTCTTATTTCCCTTCTACTTAGAGGAACTAAATAATAAGACCGTTTTAATTAATGTTTATCTAAATTAGAATGAAGCAGAAAGAAGAGTAATCTTTTTAAAAATAATTCGTTACAGGGATGTAGAGGAAGTCATGTGAATGGAACACATTAGAATTTTAGTGATTTATTTTATTGTTATTTTATTTTTACTTTCTCCATTCGCACCATGCACATAGTGTATAGGGAAAGTATTGCACTCCACCAAAAATTCGATACCGAGATTTCACTGGAAATATATGTTTTAGGGCCCCCAATATCCAAAAAAAGCATTTTTACAAAAAGGTCCGTGTGTGTGTGTGTGTCTGTGAACACGATAACTCAAAAACGAAAAGTCGGTAAAATACCAAACTTGGTATTTAAGTTTAGTATCTTCCAGGAATGCGACACGAAGATTTTGAGAAAAATCCCCCCACCCCCAACTACCCTTTACATGGAACTTTTTTTGAAAATTTTGATTTTCTCAAAAATGGCTCTAACGATTTGGATTAAAATGTCGGATATTAAACATATTTACCTGACAAATGAAATGTATATCTTGAATTTTCTGGGAATAGCCTCTGAAGAGTAGTTTATTCTGGATGAATTTTACTAAATTTTGAATGACTGCTAAACCGTAAGAGATGGACAAACACTTACTACACAAAAAATGGAGCACTTTAAAACACACAATTTATGTTATATACATTTTTTTCGTGGAGTTCGTCGTTTTTGTGACATTCTTTATTTTTGGTTTCTGCTATGAAAAACGTATACTTTTCTCATACTGGAACTTGTCAACTCCTATCCATATAAACAAAGGAACTTCATTGACATAGCAACCAACTTTTGACTATCAATTTAACCTACGGTTGTCCCTTATTTCGCTTCTACTTACAAGGAAGCGAGTAATAAGACTATTTCTGCTAATTTTTTCTGATTAGCATAAAGTAAATAGAAGTATAAGCTTTTTAAGAATTATTTGTTGCAGGGATATGGAGAAAGTCATGTGAATGGTACACATAAGATTTTTTATTTTATTTTTACCAAATGTATATATTAGGTGAAATCTCGGTATCGAACTTTTGGGTGGAATGCAATATTTTAGTACAGAAAGTAAAAGGCGGTCCATGGCATATTAATGGCAAGTTTTGTGGGACACAGTAAAAACATTTTCCGCGTTGTTTATAGACATTAAAAAATGCATGGATTCACCCGCCCATCTCGCCGAACACATATCCTGCGGGGTAGCGGTGGTATTTATACATGCAGATGTCGGGTTCCTGCGGTATTTCGTTACTTTAACTCAGCCTTAGCTTTCTTACAGGGAGAGGCGCCTGACTCTTAGACAAAGAGCTACACACGTTATCATATTTCAGTAAAGTTCTTGGAGCATTGCAGTGTAACTGTACAAATGGATGTAACACAAAGGATTTACGCCACCTCCTCTCTCGGAGGTTAATAACGATGAACAGGATCCGCTTTGTAGAATATTAAATAATTAAAAGGGTGGATCTGGTAGCTTCCATTACATCCATTATGCACCAGAGGGTTCTCTGAGCAGAGAGGTCGTCATATTCTAACACCATGGCTATAGGCTGTAGCAAAAATAGGGTCACTGTCAATCTCACCAAATGAAACTTTTGTGTGTTTCTGTGAAAAGCAGAGATAAAAATCTGATGTGTTCCATTCACATGACTCTCTCTACATATATACAATAAATTATTTGTTAAAAAGCATATTCTTCTATTTATTTAATGCTAATCAAGAAAAAATAGCATAAAGGGTCATGACATTCAAGTCATCCGCCATTTTATGGATCGATACGAGCTTTCAGAGTCATAGCCTACTTTATAACACTGAGTGACAGAATTTTCTACGTTCTTTTAACACTTCTGATATCTGGTAAAAGACCTACTCTTAGCATGAACTGTCTAAATATTTTTATTCAGGGGACCTCGAAACATATTTCCGAGGGAATCTCGGTATCGAGTTATTGAGTGAAACATAATGTGTGTGGTACCTATTCTATGCATATTACACGTAGAGAAAGTAAAAAAAAATCTGATGTCTTCCATTCACATGACTTCTTCTACATCTCTACAATAAGTTAGATATTTGTTGAAAAGCATATTCTTCTATTTACTTAATGCTAATCGACAAAAAAAAAAACAAAAAAAACAAAAAAAGTTAGTAAATATTACTTCTTCCTTGTAAGTAGAAGGGAAATAAGGGAGTACCATAGGCCAAATCGATAGTCAAATATTTTAAAAGCTGGTTGCTATGTAATTGAAGTACCTTTGTTTGTATGGAGAGGAGTTGACAAATTCCCGTATGAGAAGAGTATAAGTTAGCTGAAACTAATAAGGAATATCTCAAAAACGATCAACTCCATGCATAAAATGTAAATAATGTAAATTCTCTGTTTTAACGAGATCTTCACTTTTTTGGTATATTCTTACAGTTTACCTGTTAACAAAAATTCAGTAAAATTCATCCAGAATAAACATGTCTACAGAGGATATTCCCAGAAAATTCAAGATATACATTTTATTTGTCTTATAAACATTTTAAATTTAACATATTTTAATCCAAGTCATTACAGCCATTTATGAGAAAATAAAAATTTACGACATTTTTTCCATGCAAAGGATGGTTGGGGGTGCGGGGATTTTGATGAAAATCTTCGTGTCGCATCCTTGGAAGATACCTTACTTAAATATTAAGTTTGGTATTTAGCGGTCTTTTCGTTTTTGAGATATGCACAGACACACACACACACACACACACACACATAATCGACATTTTTCTAAAAATGCTCTTTTTGGATTCAGGTGGTCTCAAAACATATATTTCCGGTGACATCGAACTTTGGTTGCAATACTGTACCTTCTCAATACACTGTGTACATGGTACACATCGAAAAGTAAAAATGCTTATGTGCTACATTCACGTGATTTTCTTTACCCATTCTTCAATAAGTCTTTCTTAATAAATATTAATCTTATATCTACTACTCATTAATTGAGATAAACTTAATACATTTATGTACTAATTTGTGCTTATGTGCAAGAGAACGTAAAAATACTAGAAATAAGCATCCAGATAAACTGTTAGAAATGTATGTTGATTCAAAACTGAATTGGAAGTATCATATTAACTTTATTTGTAAAATATTATCCATGGTAATACATTTATTTAGATGTTTAGTAAATTACGTTCCAAAGTTTTACTCAAGGTAAGTACATTTCGCCTTATATTTTATGGCACCAACTCATATTTTAATAATATTCTGTTGCTTCAAAAAAATCAGATATGTTCCATTCACATGACCTTCTCTACATCTCTGCAACATATTATTGTTAACAGCTTATGCAACTATTTACTTCATGCTAATCGAGAAAAAATAGTCTTATTACTTACTTCCTTGTAAGTAGAAGCGAAATAAGGGAATGATAGTCAAAAGCTGGTTGCTATGTGACTGAAGTTCCTTTGTTTGTTATGGACAGGAGTTGACAAATTCCTGTATGAGAAAAGCATAAGTTTTTCAAAGCTGAAACTAAAAACAAGGAATAACTCAAAAACAATCAACTACACGAAGAAATTTTATATTATATAAATTGTGTGTTTTAATGTGCTCTACATTGTGTGTGTGGTTAGTGATTGTCCTTGTGTAACGGTTTAGCAGTTATGCAAAATTCCGTAAAATTTATCCAGAGAAAACTAGTCTTCAGAGGCTATTCCCAGAAAATTCAAGATATACATTTTATTTACCAGGTAAATATCTTTAATATACGACATTTTAATATTTAGAGCAATTTTTGAGAACATCATAATTTTCAAAAAAAGTTCCATGTAAATTATAGTTAGGGCTGCGGGGATTTTCTTGAAAATCTTCGCAGCGCATCCCTGTAAGATAGTAAACTTAAATACCAAGTTTGTATTTTACCGTCTTTTCATTTTTGAGTTACCGTTTTTAGGGACACACACACACACCCCACACACACACACGCGCACACGCAGCCTGTTTAATATTTATTTATTTATTTATTTTGGATGCAGGAGTCCCTAAAATATGAATTTCAGATGAAATGTTTGAAAAGAATAGAATATGTACTTACTATACATAGTATATAAAGTAAGAATGCTTTTTTCTTTTCATTCCCTCTTCCAGATAGCCACCAAAACCGTGTATTTACTCTTGAAATTTTAGCATAGAAATTTTGGGTGGAATGCAATACTTCCTCTACTATATATGTAGGTACACTTTAAAGAGAGTAAGTACTTTTTGCAGTAAATAAACAAACACTAGAATATTTTCAAATTGGAATGTTTGAGTACACTGTACCACCATAGAAAGAATGTACAAATCTGATTAAAGCTAATCTAGTTTTTTCACGGGCTACACTTTTAGAATTAAGATTATCGCTCATGGGGTCCCCAACCACTGGGATACAGCACTGCACGTAAGCTCTTATGGCCCTTTATGACTTAGGTGGGTGGGAGGGATGAGGCGACCAGATCCCGATGATGACGGAAACAAATAGAGAGGGTCCCTAACGTTTCCAGAGATAACCCATCCGGCGTCGCCTGCACACTCCCACAAGCCCCTGTAACCCGGTGACACTGTCAAGGATTATTGCAACCTAAGGATCCCGGAGTCAGCTCCTAACACACGGGAGCCCCGCGAATGCTCTCAATAGTAATTTGAACATTATGTTTTAACTTTAGTGCACGAGTAGGTATATTAATATTAACCAATTTTTATAAAAAGAATTGAAGACCGCCAAAAAAAAAAAAAAAAAAAAAAAAAATCTCCTTTTGAATGACGTCGCCAGGAAGAAAACTTTGCAGAATCCGAGCCACCGCTCAGCCGCAACCCGCCGAACACCGCTGTCTGGTTCTGAACTTTTTGTTGTTTTGGTTTTTAATTCATGTTTGTAGTTCATGTTAATAGATATAAATGTCCCTTGAAAGATGATCATTACTATTGTTAATTATTAGTATCTTGGTAAAAGGGAATTATGGAAATATAGAATTTTTAAGGACTTTTCGTTTTATTGCAGTAAAAAAAGCTGTCGAAGCCTTGGTTCTTTTTTTGTCCCTTGAAATAAACATCAAGGAAATACGAGTGTAGGAAATGATGGGCAGGAAAACATGATAGATGCACCACCCCAACATTGCCTACCTACCCGGATAAACCACGAAAAACTCATGGTAAGAGCAGGCGGTCACTGACGTTCGAACCTGGGATCTCCCGAATGGGGTTCACAGATGTTATCGTCTGGGCCATCCCGTTAAGTGAGTGCTTTATAAAATAAACGTCCAGAGAAGAAAGTATATTTTTGTTTCTCTAACAATTAAAGGTTTTAAGAGCTTCGCCCTGAGCCAAGTTGACTTTGCCAAAGGCGGAACATTTATGTTACCAGACGGAGCGGATGTTGTGCCCTTGCGCTATTCATGTACGTCAGAAGCAAGAAATATCTGTTTCTGTAAACGAATTTCTGAGCGCTCGTGATTATGTACAAACACTGCAAGTTTACTGGATAATAGAAACATCACTTTGCACTCAGATACATTCTTCTCAATTTGCGTCTTATAGATTTTGTAATGGTTACCATTCTAACTTCATATACTCGGGTTCAACCCCGGCGGAGGACGATGGATTTTTTTCGAGAGTAAAAATCTTAATCACGGCTTCCTTCGGAAGGGAAGTAAAGCCAATTTACAGCACCTAAAAGAACCTCAAATCTCATAAAGAGTCCTCTGAGTAAAATTAAGCGGCCTTTCGCGCCTAGTATAAAATGGGATGCTGAGAACCACAGCAGTTAAAGAGCGTCCAAAAATAAAACTCCATTTCTATTTATTTAGTCATCTTTTCTTTGTAGACACCCAAGACAATGCATACCAAAACCAAGATAATGCATTATAAAGCCGTAAAATTGCTGTTAAAACCTGATGTAGCTGCCTAGGTAGTGTGTGGCAACGTGTCTGCCCCGCATTCAACATGTCGCGAGTTCGAATAAGTTATTTTTTCGGGGTTTTCCCTTTTTCTGGGAAGATGAATGTTGAGTAACTTTAGGCTCCATGGACACCGATAACTTGAGCATCATTTCATCAATTTTATTCATCGTCCGGTATGAGTAACCAGGTTAAAAGACATTAAGCTACAATTAAAAAAAACGTGATATATTGCATTCACCTGTCTTTCTCTACCTATTTTGCAACAACCTATTCTTATAAAAGCTTAATTTTCCATCTATTTCATGAAAATCGATATAAAATTAACAGAAACTATTTTATTACATATATCGTGTTCCAAAATTTCACTTCAAACTGTAAGCAGCTATACATATTATAATATTTAAGAAAGATTAAGAATAAAAGAAGTCATAAATCAATGGGGTTGGGTTTCCTTTTTTTTTTCTTCTTCTCCAGTTCACCGTTACCATGGGTACAATGATGTTTTAATTTTTTTATTTTTTAGGATAAGTCCTTTACCTGGTTGGTCATATTAGACTAAGAATAGAAATTGGTGAAATGATGCTCAAATTATCTCGAAGTCCATGGATCTAAGTTACTAAACATTCGTCTTCTCAGAATAATGGAAAACTCCGTAAAAAAACCGTATCCGGAAACACACCCTAAACGAAATTCGAACTTGCAACCTGTTTAATATAAGGTACATACGCTACCTCCACACTACTGAGGCGGGCACGGGTGAGGTTTTGTTGAATAAAACATGAGTGATTTTATTCATACTGCTTAGAGAATTTATGAATTGAAAATCATGACTATCACTAAATAATAGAATACAGCTGATTCAAAGCTGTTATGACAGCAAGAGGAGTCTCTCTCAATGTGTCAGAGAATTAAAAACTTCACAATCTTTGATAATCAAGGCATCACTAGAAACTTTCCAACAAATTGGCCTCCACGATCTCCTGACCTCAATCCGAAATTATTAATATTCCAAAACATCATCTACAAAATGCTGTGCATGGAGACGCAGAAAGAATGGTGTTCGTTGAACAAGAGAACGGAGGCCTAGTATGAAACTTTTTAGTTTTCCCATCTCGAATATAATAGTATTTAAACGGTTTTAACTGACCTTGAAAGACACAATATTTCCTTAGAGGTACAAGGGGAATAAAGCCATTCATTAGTCTAAAGCGATAGTCATATCTTTTAAAAGCTGGTCACTGTCTGATTATATTGTAATTTAGGTTATCTATACACAGCGAGGAGTAAATGAACAAAAGAAAAACAAACTAGAACCTCCCATTTGAGAAAAGCATAAGTATTGGTAAATTTCAACCAATAAAAAGGAATATCTCGGAAACTGGTAACTTCACGAAAATGGTATGCTTTAAAGAGATCTACATTTTTTGTGGTAAGCTTTTATCTATCCCTTTTACCAGTTATCCAAATCATTTAGAATAAACAGATCTACTGATCCTATTAATAAAACGCTCTAAAACATATAGCATATAATCAAAATGTTAGGCTTTTTACAGAAAACGTTTGCATGTGAATGGTACTTAGAGGGCAGTTTTCTTAAACATCTTCGTGTGGTATCCTTGCAAAATACTGAAATTAAGTACAAACTTCAATATTTCATGGATTTTTTAATTTGTTTTACATGTTTCAAACTCACACACACATAAACGCACACTACATTACCAATTTTTTTTTATTCAAGCCTCAGAACATACATTTTCGGTGAAAACTCGGTACCAAAATTGTCAAGTGGAATATATTGCCTTCTCTATGTACTATATAAGTACATTGTCCATTCATGTTAAAGAAAACTAAAAAAAATAAAAAAAACATCATAGATTTTTGTGTGTTTTGTTAAAATCATGCAATTTTTATAGTTGTAAACACAAGCATATCACATTAATATTAATAATTGTAATTCCAATAGTAATTACAATAATGCTAATTACAATAATGCTAATTACAATAATGCTAATTACAATAATGCTAATTACAATAATGCTAATTACAATAATGTTAATTACAATAATGCTAATTACAATAATGATAATTACAATAATGCTAATTACAATAATAATTACAATAATAATTACAATAATTGCAATAATAATTACAATAATAATAATAATAATAATAATAATAATTACAATAATAATAATGACAATAATAATAATTACAATAATAATAATAATAATAATAATAATAATGATAATAATAATTACAATAATAGCTATAATTACAATAATAATTACAATAATAATTGCAATAATAATAACAATAATAATAATTACAATAATAATAATAATTACTATAATAATAATAATAATTACAATAATAATAATTACAATAATAATAATTACTATAATAATAATAATAATTACAATAATAATAATTACAATATTTACAATAATAATTACAATATTTACAATAATAATTACAATATTTACAATAATAATTACAATAATAATAATTACAATAATAATTACAATAATAATAATTACAATAATGATAATAATAATTACAATAATGATAATAATAATTACAATAATGATAATAATAATTACAATAATGATAATAATTGCAATAATAATAATAATAATAATAATTGCAACAATAATAATAATAAATACAATAATAATTACAATAATAATAATTACAATAATAATAATTACAATAATAATAATTACAATAATAATAATTACAATAATAATAATTACAATAATAATAATTACAATAATAATAATTACAATAATAATAATTACAATAATAATAATTACAATAATAATAATTACAATAATAATAATTACAATAATAATAATTACAATAATAATAATTACAATAATAATAATTACAATAATAATAATAATTACAATAATAATAATTACAATAATAATAATTACAATAATAATTACAATAATAATAATTACAATAATAGCTATAATTACAATAATAATAATTACAATAATAGCTATAATTACAATAATAATAATAATTACAATAATAGCTATAATTACAATAATAATAATAATTACAATAATAATTACAATAATAATAATTACAATAATAATAATAATTACAATAATAATAATTACAATAATAATAATTACAATAATAATAATTACAATAATGATGATAATAATAATTACAATAATAATACTTACAATAATAACAATAATACCCAAATTATATAAAATTTCAAAGATGAACACGTTTTTCACATATTTTAAACAATTTTAAAAACGTTTTTAGCTAAGGCAGAAATAATTGCAATGAAATCTTCCGTATATTTTCGAGTGGTGACGGGTTACGTTTTATTAATTCAGTATGAGTTTGGAGCTTACAATTATAGAAAACAACTCTAACAGCAGTATATATTAAGATATTAATACGCCAGGTCATCCATGAAAAAAAATGATCCAGCGATTAGTCCGCTGGAAATGTAGCTGCCAGAGTAAGCAGGTGCAGAGAGCAGGAATGTTACCCCAGATATTAGAGCATGTCTGATATGTCTGTGAGAAGAAGATATCAAATTCCAGTAAAATGAATGAAAGGAAAGGTGATTATACAGTAGGTGCTGGAATGAATGACTTTGCCCACCACAAACCCCACATCGATCTCCTGGGACTGAGCGCGGACCGTCTTAGTGAAAGGCGAGCGGTCGAACCATTCGGCGCTGCCCTATTGTTAAATCAACACAGAAGATAAAAATAAAAAGACTACGATTTCTTTGCTGTACTCACCAAAGGGCAATAAACCCCACACCACATGCTGTTAGTCTTTTTTAAAAGGAAACGAAAGAAGATGCATTAATTTTCACTAGGCGGTTGCTTCAGACCCATTTGCTTTTTATTTTCCACTTAGCACGAAATATCACGGCCGCTTGGACTCAAAGAGGACCAGGATATAGGCCGGCAATCTCTTTTAGCCATCCGCTACGTGCAGCTCGCAGGCTTTTAGGATCTGCTTCATTGGAAAGTGCTGCATCATTCATTAAGGGAGAGAAGATATTGCGGGATTAAACATCCACAGCTGCGTGTTACTGCGAGCTGGACAAATTAGTACATAAACACTTAAATTCACATTAAAGGAATCATTAAATAAGTAGGGTTTACCTCTTGAACATCTATCGCAACAAGATTTTGGAACAATATATAGATACTAGGTGGTCCAAGAGTGCAGATAACGAATTCAACTGGGAAATTGTAAGATAACACCAGTTCGTTTAGTGTGAGCAATTAGCGTGAACAAGCTTCGTTGCAAACCTCTTGCATATCAGCGAAAACGACGAAAAGGATCGCGCTCTCGCGGTTTCCAGACTTGTACTGGAGTCCGTGTTGATTTACATACAGAGCCTTTATTTCTGAGAGCATAGAGTCACGTATCGGTGTTCACCAATAGCTAGTTTAGTAATTGTGTATAGTTTATTCTTATTTAACACTAGAGACTATAAATTGTGCATAGTTTTAAAAAGACAAAGAATATATATAAAAATGTATCTTATAATTCATTCTACATCAAGCTCACTCAGAATTCCCTCCAGTAAATTATAAGATACAATTTTTACTTTTTCTACACGTACTCTATATATAGTGTATAGAGGAGGTATTGCATTCCACCCAAAAATTCGATACCGAGATTTCATCCCAAATACATGTTTTGGGTCCCCCTGAGTCCAAAAAAAAAACTTTTCAAAAAAAGGTCCGTGTATGTGTGCCTGTGTGTGGACAGCATAGGCTAAAAACGAAAAGACCGTTGAATACCAAACCTGATATTTAAGTTTGGTATCTTCCAAGGATGCGACACAAAGATTTTCAAGAAAATCCTCCCACCCCCAAATACCCTTTACTTGTAACTTTTTTTAAAAAAAATTGATTTTCTTAAAAATGGCTCTAACGGTTTTGATTAAAATATCGTATATTAAAGATATTTACCTGACTACGGTTTTGCATAACTGTTAAACCATAAGAGATGGACAGACATTTGACACACAAAAAATGTAGAGCACGTTAAAATACACAATTTATGTAATACACACTTTTTTTCCTGGAGTTGATCGTTTTTTAGATATTCCTTGTTTTTGGTTTCAACTTTGAAAAACTTATACTTTTCCCATACAGGAATATGTCAACTCCTGTCCATACAAACAAAGGAACTTCAGTCACAGAGCAACCAGCTTTTGACTATCACTTTAACCTATGGTACTCCCTTATTTCGCTTCTACTTACAAGGAAGCAAGTAATAAGACTATTTGTGCTATTTTTTCTCGATTAGCATGAAGTATATAGAAGCATAAGCTTTTTAATAGTAATTTGTTGCAGAGATGTAGAGAAATTTATGTGAATGGAACACAACATATCGTTACTGTATCGAGAGAAGAGGCTCTCAAGTTTGTTCAGTGTAAACGCCTACCCTTTCGAATATTCGATATTTTTTTTTTCAATCTGCTCTCTTTCGTGCTCACTGATTTATCTACTAGGAGGAACTGAACGAGACCAAGCAGTGGACATTGCTAGATAAGTGTAAGACCTTTGAAACGTTCTGTAGAGACCACGGCTACTTAATCACCCATAGTTATACTCTTGTGTGCACCAAACCTCAATCCGGACCGGGGTCTAGTAATAACATTGATCATAATAATACTCAATACTACGTGCTCTCGATTTATATGTATGTTTTCACGCTTTTATTTATTCTGCTAAGCGTGTGCTATCAATGATAATATAGTGAAACTCTACGTGCTCTGGTATTTAGATGTTTTTGTTACGTTGTTTTCACGATCTGTTTAATTCTGTTAAGCGTATAATAATAATAAATAATAATAATAACAACAACTTAGTGAAACGCTGCAAACTCTTTTTTTTTTTTTTTTTACAATGCATTAATGTTTTGATTTACCGTTCTAATAGGTGACTTTATTTTACTAACTGAAGTGGAAATTAGTTAACCTTTTCGGTCTCTTGTATATGACTTGGTACTCCAGTACAAGTCTAGTAACCACTAGAGCGCGATTCTCTCACCTTTTCGCTGATGTGCAACAAAAGTGGCTTTGTTCTCCCGCCACTGACAGGTGTTTTTTCCCCAACTGTCCCATTGAATTCTGGACTCGTGTTGGGCTACCTGTTATACCTTACTCGTGTTAGGAACAAATGCCATTTTGGGAATATACACTTCTTCCAACGCTACGCTAACTTTTTTAACTTCTACAAAAAATGTGAATTGTCAAGATCTGCAAAACATGCCTCTGTCTTGAACTATTTGGTGTAAAAATTGTTCCTGGGCGTTATTTTGTGAACAAAAACAAATCGCAGGGATTATTGTGGGTGTGGCAGCAATTCATGCAACAACTCCGAATGAGTGTGCTGGTGCTTTGTGGTGAAACAGCACTTTCTACTTGGTCAAATGGAGCCGTGTTGAGTCTTGTTTGAATTGGGCCAATAGCTTATGGTAGTATTGACCAGTAGCCCTTTTTCCTTTTCCTAAGCCAATGAGTAAGGCATCCTTCGCATTCAAAAACAAAAAATCGATATCACTTTTTCGATCAATGGGACAGCCTTGGCTACTTCGAATACATTCCCCGGAAGCAACGCATTGTTTTGACTGTTGCTTAGTTTCCGAAATATAATGAACGCAGTCTCATCGACACTGACAATCTGGTGCAGAAAGTCCTTTGGACTGAGCTTTAATAGCTCCAAACACAGCGTCAAAATTGATTATCGCACCCGCTTCTTGTCTGTTGTGTCCATATCGGCACCCATCGTGGAGTTTGACTATTTTTGAGATATCTCGCTCTTTTTTTTTTTTTTTGTAGTTTAACGTCCTTTAACCTGGTTGGTCATGTAGCACGATGAATGAAATTTGTGAAATGATGCTTAAATGATCTCGGGGTCCATGGAGCTAAAAGTTACTCGAAATTCGTCTTCTCAGGATAAGGGAAAACCCCGAAAAAACCTTATCCGGGTAACTCACCCTAAGGTAGATTCGATCTCACAACCTGTTGAATGCGAGGCAGACACGCTACCACCACACTACCCAGGCGGGCTATATTTCTTGTTATTGGTTTCAATTTTAAAGTAAAGAAATTTGTCAACACTTGGTAATACAAAGAAAGAGATTTCAAGCTCCTAGCGACCTGCTTTTAAAATTATCTGACTATCAGTTTAGCCTAGTATATTCACTTATTTCCCTTCTACTTACAAGGAAGCAAATAATGACTATTTCTGCTAATTTTTATCTCCATTAGCATGAAGTAGATAAAACAGTCATTTGTTACCAATATATAGAGCAATTCATGTGAATGGCACACATCAGATATTTTTACTATATAGAGTTGACCATTTCCAAAATATTGTTTGCTATTAGCTTCAATTATATACTACGTAATTTTTCCCAACCGGAAAGTCACCTTTCGTTTCATTTCTGGTTTGTTGTACTTAATAACATTTTGTAAAAAATAGCTTGTTGCAGAACAGGTAGAAAATGTCATGTGAATGACACATCAAACTTTTAAAACTTAATATTTCAAAATTACAGAAAAATTCAACAATTCCAATTCGTCTGAACTGGATAACACAAAGAACTTGCTACTAAGCAGAGAATTGTCGCCCTCCGTCGTGTAATGCTCCATGCTAACTTCATATACTCAAGGTCGCGGGTTCAAACCCGGCGGAGGACGATGGATTGTTCGGGCGTAAAAATCCTTAGCATGGCTACCTTCGGAAGCGAAGTAAAGCCGTTGGTCCCGTGTCGTAGATTTACAGCACGTAAAAGAACTCAAGCCTGATAGAGAGGCCTCTGAGCAAAATTAAGCGGTCTTTCACGCCCAATTTAGAAAGGGACGCTGAGAACCACAGCAGTTAAAGAGCGTCCATAAATAACACGCCATTTAATTTAGCAGAGAACTATTGCAATTTTTACGAAAAGAAGCTAATTTGGAAAAGGTTGTGTTGGTAACTGTTTTGCTGCATTTCTACGTTTATTGGAAGCGAACCTGAATATAGACCATAGAAAATGAACAGTTGCTCTGTTGTACAAAACGTAACAAGGAAGCACACATTAACTAATAAAGAATGCACGAAATTTAAAGCTAATCTCCAAACACAGTGGTATTTACTTGATAAACTAACGTTCCACGAGCAATCTCCGGGGGCTGTGAAGTAAAAACGATGAACTGTAAATGGGGAAGGGTTAAAGGTCAAACCAGAGGTAAACTTATGGTGCTATTTCAGTCTGTGGGTATTTCTAGTCAATAAACAAGATTTACGACCCGCGTGCAGTAAACTCTGTTTCTGTGTTTATTTCAAGAGAACCACAAAACAATATATTTCAATTCATTACCTCGGAAATGTGTGTAAAAAGAATCACTAAACCGCAAATTTATTTTTTTAGGATAGCCAGTTCATTCAGAATTATATAGTGGAATTAGCAGTGTAAATACAGTAACAAATATTAGTTTTTACTTTCTCTACACTCCACCCAAAAATTCGATACCGAGATTTTACTGGAAATATATGTTTTAGGGTCTCCTGTATCCAAAAAAAGTATTTTCAGAAAAAGATCCGTGTGTGTGTGGGTCCGTGAATACGATAACTCAAAAACGAAAACTCGGTAAAATACCAAACTTGGCATTTAAGTTTAGTATCTTTCAGGGATGAGACACGAAGATTTTGAGAAAAATCCCCCACCCGAAACTACCATTTACATGGAAGAAGTTTCAAATTTTTTTATTTTCTTCAAAATGGCTCTAGCGATTTTTATTTAAATGCCGTATATTAAAGATACATGGCAAATAAAATATATATCTTGAAATTTCTGGGAATAGTCTCTAAAGAACTCTTTATTTTAAATGAATTTTGCTGAACTTTTCGGAACTGGTAAACCGTAAGAGATAGACAAAAGCTTGCAACACAAAAAATGTACATCATTGTTAAATCACATAGTTTATTTCATATACATTTTTTTCGAGATATTCCTTGTTTGATTTCAATTTTAAAATACTTAAACTTGTCAACGCTTGACCACGCAAAGAAACGGATTTCAATCCCATAGCAACACGTTTTAAAACATTTGACTGTCGCTTTAGCGTAGTGCATTCCCTTACTTCCCTTCTACTTATAAAGGACCTAAATAAAAAGACCGTTTCTATTAATGTTTTAGCATTAAATAGAAGAATAAGATTATTAACAATAATTTATTACAGAGCTGTAGAAAGCCATATGAAAGGAACCGTCAGATTTTTTTGTAGCGTCCTCGTTGTTGACGCAGACTTTTCTCTTATTACTTTCAATGCACTTACAAATTCAAAGTTCCTTGAGTTGCCCTCCGTGGTGTAATATTTACCTTATACCCAAGGTCGCGGGTTTAAAGAGGGTGTTAAAACCTTAGCATGGCTTCCTTCGGAAGGAAAGTAAAGCCGTTGTTCCCGTACCGTATTTACAGCACGTAAAAGAACCTCAAATTTGTTTGGATATTAACTGCTTGCTTACTGTATATCATGCCACTGTACAATCAATGTTATCATACAATATTTTAATATGGGGATCTGCAACTGAAGTAAATAGGGTATTTTTAATTCAGAAGAGAGTGCTAAGAATAGTTTTAATATGGAACCAAGAGACTCATTAAGACATGTTTTAAACAAGTTTATATTTGTCTTTATTGATTTATTAATATATAATGCTGCACTATTTTATAAAAAAACACTCATATTTATTCACCCTCAACTGTGACGTTCATAATCATTTTACTAGAAGTATGAATGACATCCATAAAAGAAAATATAAAACAACTAAATACTCAAAATCACCAAAAGTGTCTCGTAAGTAAAATTGTCAAATGCTCTTCCATGTGACATTATTAAAACAGATGAAATGTGTAAATTTAAAAGATCACTACATTCATTTTTACATGACAAAACTTTTTATTATTTAAGTGAATTCTTTAATTAATGTACATTTTATGACGAGTCTATCTATACAGTGTATGGCAACAGACAATAAATCTGTCTATCTAGTCTGTTAGAGAGGCCTCTGAGCAAAATTAAGCGGTCTTTCAAGCCCAGTATAGAATGGAAGCTGAGAACCACAGCAGTTAAAGAGCGTCCATAAATAAAACTCAATTTCATTTCAAAGTCCTTGGGTTCAAATATCACAACGATACAGCACAATATTATTGATTTTAGTTTTAGTGTCCTCTCGCATATCTCCTCAGATATTCTCTAGGTGCGGAAGTACAGAAGTTTGTTTCATTTCTCCCGAAGATGAGCATCGTTGTTTACTTTTCTTGTATTTTTCTCGTCGTTATAATGGTAACAAAGATTTGAATGTTTAGCAACATAAATACATGGCATATTATAAACCTTTTCAAGTTTAATATATACATATTATTTTACAACTCTGGAGTAATTGTGTGTAGAGCAATATTCTTTATATTATTTCATTTACAATTATTATTTGGGTGTCGCAAATCTAAATCTCGCGAACATCCGATTTTGCTTCATATGCTTCTTAGCCGTTCATTTTAAAATCCATATTTATTACAATTTTCTGCTTCATTAATCATCCTTTGTATTTTGCTACTATGCATTTCAATTACCATTATCTAACTGGCATCTCGTATTATAGCAGAATTGCGCTATAACACATCTTTGAAACACACAATTTAGAATTATATCAAACTAGCTGTCCCCCCCCTCGCTTCGCACGGTGGTGTAGCTCATGAAAAATAACCACACACACACACACACACACACACACACACACAAAATGTTCGTTTACAGTACGACCATGCAATGAAATAAAGTTTAAATTAAATAACTTGACAATGCTTTATTGTAATGTACAATTTTCCTTCAGGGGAGAAAACATATAGCGCCCGATGGTTTGCCGACTCTCGAGCACGCAACGTACAACTACCCATGAGAAAAACACAACAATTAAAGGTATATTCCACACACTTCTATTTACCTTGGGATTTATTGTCATTGAGAATGCAAGGCACGCCGGAAACTGAACACGCTTAAATTCAAAAGGAAAGTCGGATGACATTAGTGGCATTCTTGGAATAAGCACATCCTCGCCTTTGAACTTTCCTATGCTATAGTAGCTTAAATCAAATTTTTGATACTTCTTTTAACAGCGAGTTTTGTTCCGCTGCATAATTTCGGCTGATTGAGACTGCAACATAATTATCACCGAGTCAAAAAAAGTAAATATACTTATTTCTTTATTTAAACGATGTGACCAATGGAACGATAGTTAATGCATAAGAAATATATTTGATTTTCACAGTTATCTTGGTTCATTGTCTCCATAACAGGGTGCATTCCCTTAGCATTGAATGGGGAAGAAAAATAGAGCAGTATGGACGGCAAATAAATAATTACACATTTTAGGTGTTCGTCGCGGAAAGCTTCTTCGCTTCTTTATTTTAAACAATAGGAGTAAGGAAAGGACAATTCATACATAAAAATGTTTTTGAATTTCACTGCTGCGTTGCGTCATTGTCTCAATAAACTGGTGTCTTACCTTAACATTGAATGGGGAGGAAAAATACTACTATGGCCGTCTAGAGGCAAATAAATAAGTACTTACTCTAAGTGATCGTCGCCAGGAAAGCTTATTTACTTCTTTATTTTAAATGATAGGAGCAAGGAAAGGACAGTTAATGCATACAAATGTATTTCAATTCCACTGCTGCGTTGCATCATTGTGTCAGTAAACTGGTGCGTTACTTTAGCATTGAATGGGAAGGGAAAATGTAGCAGTACTACGACCATTTAGCAACAAATAACTCTGGTATCACTGCCATCTGGCGGCTACTAACCGAAATGCGTTCCCTTGGCACTATTTTTATTCATGTTATGAGATTTTAAAAACTTTCCCGTACTATTTTTGAACATTTTCTTTTCCACAAACCTTATCGCGGCAATAACGAACAAAAAAGAAAAGGAATTGTTCAATTTGGTGCAGTCGTTCGGAAGTGATACGCATACATCCATTTCGGCGATTTCTTGCTAACATGTTTTCTCTTCCTTTTTATGCAAAACAATGAATTGCAGTTATTTCTCGTTCATTTTCGGGCAATGACTGATTATTAACATTCATTTAGACGAACCCTAGCTAAATTCCGCTTCAAAACTCTTTACTGTACAAAAACTGTAGATTTCGTTAAAACACACAATTTATGTAAAATACATTATTGTTGTAGACCTATTTCTGAGATAGTTTTACGTTTAAGGCTTCAAATATTTATACTTTTTTTTTCAAATTGGAAGTATTTATCCTTATATCTTCATCCTGAAACAAAGAGAATGGAATTTCAAAATGACACATAGCGACCGGTTTTTATATTATTTACTCCTTAAACTTCTTGTATTTCATTACTTGTCGTATACAAAGAAATAATATGTTATAGAACAATTTTTGCTAATTTTTGCTTTTTAAAGCGTAAAGTAAACAGAAGAATAAGTAAGAAATTAAAAAATCTGATGTGTTTCATTAACGTTCTTTACATCTCTGCAACAAATTATTTTTAAAAAGCTTATGCTTCTATTTATTTCCTGCTAATCGAGAAAAAAATTAGCAGAAATAGTCTTATTACTTGCTTCCTTGTAGGTAGAAGTACCATAGGTTACAGGCACAGTCAAAAACTGGTTGCAATGTGATTGAAGCTCCTTTGTATGAACAAGAGTTGACAAATTCCTGTTTGAGAAAAGTATAAGTTTTCAAAGCTGAAGCCAAAAACAAGGAATATCTCAAAAACGATCAACTCCACGAAAAACTGTATACAACATAAACTGCGTGTCTTAACGTGCTTTACATTTTTCATGTGGCAAGTTTTTGTCCATCTCTCACGGTTTAGCAGTTATGCAAAATTCCGTAAAATACATCCAGAGTAAAGTAGTCTTCAGAGGCTATTCCCAGAAAATTCAGGATATACATTTTATATGTCAGGTGAATATCTTTAATATTCGATATTTTATTGAAAATCGTTAGAGCCATTTTTCAGAAAATAAAACATATCAAAAAATTTTCCATGTAAAGGGTAGTTTGGAGTGGGAGGACTTTTCTCAAAATCTTCGGGTCACAATCCTGGAAGTTACTAAACTTAAAACACCAAGTTTGGTATTTTGCCGCTTTTTCGATTTTGAGTTATCGTGTTCACACACACACACACACACACGGGCCTTTTTCTGAAAATGCTGTTTTTGGATACAGGGGACCCTAAAACAAATATTTCCGCTGAAATCTCGGTATCGAATTTTTGGGTGGAGTGCAAACCTTCTTTATACATTATGTACATAGTACGTGTAGAGAAAGTAAAAACGAGTGTAGTGTGTGTTGACGGACTTGACAGTGCTGCGATCTTTTACACGCCGTATGACCTAAAGCTTTTGACGAGCGACAAATTTGTAGTTATAGTTTTCTCGTTGGTACCTCCATTGTGGTATTAACTCAAGTTAATTAAATTTGCTTGATTATAATCAGTGAGCAGGAAATTAATTAAAGTGAAAGGGGAGGAAGACCAATGGAGGGGGGAGATGCGACGGAAAGACAAGAGAGGGGTAGAAATTGGAATGCTAACCTGCACGTAAGCAATTAAAATCTTTGTGTTTAGTGCAAAGATTTCCCCAAGAGGGAGAAATGTTGCTAGCTACTTTAGAAGTTGGTTCTAACTAAACTCTATTTCATTGATGGACAAACTCACATATTGCAAACTTGTAACTAAAAAATCTGATGTGTGCCATTCACATGACTTTCTCGATATCCATGCGACAAATTATTCATAAAAAACAAATTCCTGTATGAGAAATGTATAAGTTTTTCATAGCGGAAACCAAAACTAAGGAATGTCACAAAAACGACGAACTCTACGAAAAAATGTATAGAACATAAATTGTGTGTTTCAACGTGCTCTACATGTTTTGTGTAGTAAGTTTTTCTCCATCTCTTACGGTTTAGCAGTTACTCAAAATTTAGTAAAATTCATCCAGATTAAACTACTCTTCAGAGGCTATTCCCAGAAAAATCAAGATATACATTTTATTTCTCAGGTAAATATCTTTCATATACGAAATTTTAATCAACATCGTTAGAGCCATTTTTGAGAAAATCAAAATTTTCGAAAAAAGTTCCAAGTAAAGGGTAGTTGGGGGTGGGGGTATTTTTCTCAAAATCTTCGTGTCGCATCCCTGGAAGATACTAAGCTTAAAAACCAAGTTTGCTATTTTACCTACTTTTCGTTTTTGAGTTATCGTGTTCACAGACACACGGGCACGGACACACACACACACACAAACACACGGACCTTTTTCCGAAAATGTTTTTTTTTAGATAAAGGGGACCCTTAAACATATATTTCCGTTGAAATCTCGGTATCGAATTTTTTGGTGGAGTGCAATACATTCTCTATACACTATGTACATAGTGCCTATAGAAAAAGTAAAAATCTGATGTGTACCATTCACATGACTTTCTCTATATCCCTGAAACAAATTATTCTTAAAAAGCTTATACTTCTAGCTAATCAGAAAAAATTAGCAGAAATAGTTTTATTACTTGCTTCCTTGTAAGTAGGAGTGAAATAAGGGAGTACCATAGGTTAAAGTGAAAGCCAAAAGCTAGTTGCTATCTAACTGATGTTCCTTTGTTTGTATGGACAGGAGTTGACAAATTCCTGTATGAGAAAGTATAAGTTTTTCAAAGCTGAAACCAAGAAAAAGGAATATCTCAAAAATGATAAACTCCACAAAAAAATGTATATAACATAAATTGTGTGTTTTAAAGTGCTCTACATTTTTTGTGGGTTAAGTTTTTGTCCATCTCTTACGGTTTAGTAGTTATGAAAAATTCATCCAGAGTAAAGTAGCCTTCATGGGCTATTCCCAGAAAATTCAAGATATACATTTCATTTGTGAGATATTTATCTTTAATATACGAAATTTTAATCAAAATCGTTAGCCATTCTTGGGAAAATCAAAATTTTCGAAAAAAGTTCCATGTAAAGGGTAGTTGGGGGTGGGGGGGTTTTTCTCAAAATCTTCGTGTCGCATCCCTGGAAGATACTAAACTTAAATACCAAGTTTGGTATTTTACCGACTTCTCGTTTTTGAGTTATCGTATTCACAGACACACACACACACGGACCTTTTTGTGAAAATGCTTTTTTTGGTTACAGGGGAGCCTAAAACGTATATTTCCGGTGAAATCTCGGTATCGAATTTTTTGGTGGAGTGCAATACAATCTCTATACACTATGTACATAGTGAGTATAGAGAAAGTAAAAAGTGTGTATTCAACTCACTTTAGCTCATAATAACAAGCTAAAAATTCATAAATCAAAAGAAGGTTATTCCTGTAATACTATACCAATTGGTGGATAGTTGAAACATCAGTTCTACTTTATCACTTACCCATAGTAAATAGAGTAAACGTTATATTCGGCCTAAAAGTTCAATACACAGATTTCTCCAGAAATACACAACTTGAGACTCCTTAAACAAAACACATTTTATTAGAAACAAAATCTGATATGTTACACTCACATGACTTTCTATAGCTGCTCTACAAAACTCCTACAAAAGATTATTCTTCTTTATACACAATACTAATCAAGATAAATGTTATCAGAATGTTATTACTTAGTTCCTTTTAAGTGGACTAAGGTAATGCGCTATGCTAAAATTATTGTCAAATGTTTTAAAAACTATCGTTATGCAATTGTCATTGCAAATCACTTCTTTGCTTGGTGAAGAGTAGAACAAACTTCCTGTGTAAGAAAAGTTTAAGTACTTCACAATTGAAACCAATAACAAGGAATATCTCGAAAACGGTTACCTCCATAACAAAAACGTAAAAGACATAACTTGTGTGTTTTGTGATGGGGTGCATTTTTTGTGTAGTACGTTTTTTCTATCTCTTACGTTAAGCAAAATTCAGCAAAATTCATCCAGAATAAAGAGCTCTTCAGAGGCTATTCCCAAAAAATTCGAGATATACATTTTATGTCGGACATAAATATCTTTAATATGCTGGATTTTAATCAAAATCGTTAGAGCCATTTTTAAGAAAGTCAAACTTTTCGATTTTTTTTCCATGTAAAGGGTAGTTTGTGGTGGCGGATTTTTTTTTAAATCTTCGTGTCGCTTCCTTGGAAGATACTAAACCTAAATACCAAGTTTGGTATTTAGCGGTCTTTTTGTTTTGGGGCTATGCTGTCCACAGACACACACAGACAGACAGACACACACGGACATTTTTTTTTAAAAATGCTTTTTTCGAACTCAGGGGACCCCAAAACATATATTTCCAGTGAAAACTCGGTATCAAATTCTTGGGTGCATTACAATACCTTCTCTGTCCCTATGGACATTGTACATATGGAGCTAGAGAAAGTAAAAAATCAGATGTTTACCATTCACATGACTTTCTCCATATCTCTGCAACAAGTAATTCTTAAAAAGCTTATACTTCTATTTACTTTATGCTAATCAGAAAAAATGAGCAGAAATAGTCTTATTACTTGCTTCCTTGTAAGTAGAAGCGAAATAAGGGACAACCGTAGGTTAAAGTGATAGTCAAAAGCTGGTTGCTATGTCAATGAAGTTCCTTTGTTTATATGGATAGGAGTTGACAAGTTCCTGTATGAGAAAAGTATACGTTTTTCATAGCAGAAACCAAAAATAAGGAATGTCACAAAAACGACGAACTCCACGAAAAAACTGTATATAACATAAATTGTGAATTTTAATGTGCTCTACATTTTGTGTGTAGTAAGTTTTTGTCCATCTCTTACGGTTTAGCAGTTATTCAAAATATAGTAAAATTCATCCAGCATAAACTACTCTTCAGAGGTTATTCCCAGAAAATTCAAGATATACATTTTATTTGTCAGGTAAATATGTTTAATATACGAAATATATTGTAAAGGTCCATGTAAAGGGAGTTTGGGGTGTGGGAATTTTTCTCAAAATCTTCGTGTTGCATCCCTGGAAAATACTTATCTTAAATACCAAGTTTAGTATTTCAGCTACCTTTCGTTTTTGAGTTATCGTGTTCGCAGACACACGGACACACACACGGACTTTTTTCTGAAAATTCTTTTTTTGGATACAGGGCTCCTAAAACATATATTTCCGGTGAAATCTCAGTATCGAATTTTTGGTTAGAATACAATACTTCTCTATCCCTACGTACATTGTGCATATGGGGCTAGAGAAAGGAATACAAACATTTTTACTTTCTCTATACTCACTATGTACATAGGGTATAGAGAATGTATTGCACTCCACCAAAAAATTCGATACCGAGATTTCACCGGAAATATATGTTTTAGGGTCCCCTGTATCCAAAAAAAGTATTTTCAGAAAAAGGTTCTTGTGTGTGTGTGTGTGTGTGTGTGTGTGTGTGTGTGTGTGTCTGTGAACACGATAACTCAAAAACGAAAAGTCGGTAAAATACCAAACTTGGTATTTAAGTTTAGTATCTTCCAGAGATGCGACACGAAGATTTTGAGAAAAATCCCCTCACCCCAAACTACCCTTTACATGGAACTTTTTTCGAAAATTTTGATTTTCTAAAAAATGGCACTTACGATTTTGATTAAAATATCGTATATTAAAGTTATTTACCTGACAAATAAAATGTATATTTTGAATGTTCTGGGAATAGCCTCTGAAGACTACTTTATTCTGGATGAATTTTTCACAGCTACTAAACCGTAAGAGATGGACAAAAACTTAACCCACAAAAATTGTAGATCACGTTAAAACACACAATTTATGTTCTGTATATTTTTTTCGTGGAGTTGATCGTTTTTGAGAAATTCCCTTTTCTTGGTTTCAGCTTTGAAAAACATGCTTTTCTCATACAGGAATTTGTCAACTGTTCATACAAACAAAGGAACATCAGTCACATAGCAACCGGCTTTTGGCTTTCACTTTAACCTATGATACTCCCTTATTTCGCTTCTACTTACAATAAAACAAGAAATAAGACTATTTCTGCTAATTTTTCTCGATTAGCATGAAATACATAAAAGTTAAGCTAATTAACAACAATAATTTACAGAGATATAGAGAAAGTCATGTGAATGGAACACATCAGTTTTTTAAAACATGTGACTGTCTGTTTATCCTAGTGTATTCCCTTATTTTTGTTCTATGTATAAGTAACTAAGTAATAAGACCGTTTATGCTAACGTTTAGTTGAAGTGGTTAAAAGAAAAGCTTCTAATTTATTACAGAGATGCAGAGAATGGAACACATGAGAGTTTTAGTAGCTAACACGACATGTGTATGAGTGGAAGTTAGGTTGTGAACTGCCAGTGTTACGTAATGTGGTTGTTAGCAGGTATTGTTGTCCACACGCAGTAGGTCCCTATTTCTGGATGCAGACCTGCCTGGTACTCATTGATCTGCTCGCTCTGCTCAGTGAAAGGGCCCCATTTCGCTGGGGAACCGGAAGTGCATTTAACGCAGCGGTCGCTTGCTGTTGCGTCTAACTGAATTTTTAATGTCCTCTCACCGTATTCAAATTAACAGCCTATTTGATGTAACGAGCGTGTGAACTTTTGACACACAGAATATTGTCAATAATATTACTAAGTTGATCACTACTTCACTGAAACTCTAATAGACTAATTGGTTTCAATGGGAGGGTAGAGTGCTGTAGAGTAAAATCTATTTCACACTTTGGTGGCAATTAACACAGCTGTGAAAATTAATTCACTCAAGTATATGTTTATTTTCTCTAGCATTTTAATATTTTGGGGCCATTTATGTGTGTGTATGTGTGAGTCTGTGGGTAGCATAACTTAAAATTCTGATGTGTTACACTCACACGACTTTCTCTAACTGTTCTACAAACGTCTTACAAACGATAATTCTTCTTTGTGCATCTTGCTAATCGAGGTACTCATTAGCACAATGCTCTTATTACTTAGTTCCTTATAAGTAGGAAAAAAATAAGGGAATACACTAGGCTAAAGCCACAGTCAAATGTTTTAAAAGCTTTATGCGATTGTCATTACAAATCCCTTCTTTTCTTGGCCAGGAGTAGAACAAAGAAAACCGCACACTTCCGTCTGAGAAAAACTTAAGTACTTCACAATTGAAACCAGTAACATTGAATACCTCGAAAACTCTAAGCTCCACGAGAAAAATGTATATGACATAACTTGTGTATTTTAACAAAACCTACATTTTTTGTATAGTAAGTTTTTGTCTAACTCTTACAGTTTACTAGTTATGCCAAATTATGCAAAATTCATCCAGAATAAACAGGTCTTTAGAAGCTATTATCTTTAATATACGATATTTTAATCAAAATCGTTAGAGCCATTTTTAAGAAAATCAAAATTTTCAAAAAAAGTTCCATGTAAAGGGTAGTTTGGGGTGGGGGGATTTTACTCAAAATCTTCGTGTCCCATCCCTGGAAGATACTAAACTTAAATACCAAGTTTGGTGCTTTAACGACTTTTCGTTTTTGAGTTATCGTGTTCACACACACACACACACACACACACACACACACACACGGACCATTTTGTGAAAATGCTTTTCTTGGATACAGGGGACCCTAAAACATATATTTCCGGTGAAATCTCAGTATCGAATTTTTGGGTGGAATACAATACTTCTCTATCCCTATGTACATTGCACATACGGCGCTAGAGAAAGTAAAAACGAAAATGCGACACGAGGATTTTCAGGAAAAATCGCGTTCCGCTTCCTTCCAACATGGTTGTGTACCCCCTCATCACCACCACCACAACAGATATTCTAAGGCCGACACTGGAAACCCTGAGTAAAAGGAATTTTAATGCCGGTGTTGGCGAAGTATAGCGAGAGACAGAAAAACAAGGAATATCTCAAAAACGGTCAGCTCTACAAGAATGTATATAACAAATTATGTGGATAGGCAGAATCAGGTTGAAAAATTCAATGCAGAGACGGGATTTGAACCTCAGATCTACCAGTCCCTCGCCTGCGGTGCCACAAGTAGTAAAAGCGGACGTTAAAAACTACTCCAAACAAATCTCTCCCAGTGTCTAGCCGGTTGCTCTAGAGACCAGGGGATCCGTGGTTCAAATCCCGGCCATGACATTGCAATTATGTGTTAACGATATCTACATATTTTATGTAGTACGTTTTTGTCTATCTCTTACGATTTACCAGTTAATCAAAATGCAATAAACTCCATCCAGAATAAAGTATCGGAGGCTATTCCCAGAAACTTCAAGATATACATTTAATTTGTCATGTAACTATCTTTAATATACGATATATTAATCAAAATCGTTAGAGCCATTTTTGAGAAAATCAAAATTTTCGAATTTTTTTCTATGCAAACAGAGTTCACACACACAGGGCTTTTTTTCTAAAAATGTGTGTGTTTTTTATACAGGGGACTAAAGGTACATTTCCAGTGAAATCTCGGTATCGAGTTTTTGGGTGGAATGGAATGCCTTCTCTACTAAGTAGAGAAAGTAAAAACGAAAGGTCGCCTAAGTACCTAACTCGGTATTTAGGTTCAGTATCTTCAAAAGATACGATACAGAGGTTTTCAAGAAAATCTCCCATTTCAGACTCTCTTTTACATGGAAGGTTTTTGATACTTTTTATCTTCTCACAAATGTTCCTAACGCTTTTGATTAAAATACCATATATTAAAGAATGTTTTTATCTTGAACTTTCTAGGAATAGCCTGTAAACTCTACTTCATTTTGAAATACTTTTGGATTGCTTTTCGATTTGCCCCTAATTGGGTGCCAACTGTGAAATTTTTCTTTCGATGCCCTGGTTAGCCAGTCGTAGGAACCAACAAGATCTTCTTTAATCTCTTTAGTCTTGGGAAGGATGCTAAGGAATGATTGTGTAATATAAATTATAGCGCCCAATTGTCTCTTTTCAAGAATAAACTATATTTTTTATAACTCATATACTACTTTATGTACACTAGTCACTGAAACAATTACTTTTATGATTATTCATCGCACATGCGAGAATAAAGTATTATTGAATACATAAACATACCCTACTCACAAGAAAAATCATATACCGCTAACTTCCCTACAATACCCAGCATTCCTTACCTTTAAAAATCTTATGTGTACCATTCACATCACTTTCTCTACATCTCTGTAAATTATTATTGTTAATAAGCCTATCTTTTATTTATTTCATGCTAATCGAGAAAAATTAGCAGAAATAGTCTTATTTCTTGCTTTATTGTAAGTAGAAGCGAAATAAGGGAGTACCATAGGTTAACGTGAAAGCCAAAAGCTGGTTGCTATGTGACTGATGTTCCTTTGTTTGTATGGACAGGAGTTGACAAAATTCCTGTATGAGGAAAGTATAAGTTTTTCAAAACTGAAACCAAGAAAAAGGAATATCTCAAAAATGATCAACTCCGCGAAAAAAATGTATATAACATAAATTGTGTGTTTTAACGTGCTCTACATTTTTTGTTGGTTAAGTTTTTGTCCATCTCTTACGGTTTAGTAGTTATGAAAACTTCATCCAGAATAAAGTAGTCTTCAGAGGCTATTCCCAGAAAATTCAAAATATACATTTTATTTGTCAGGTAAATAGCCTTAATATACGAAATTTTAATCAAAATCGTTAGAGCCATTTTTGAGAAAATCAAAATTTTCGAAAAAAGTTCCATGTAAAGAGCAGTTGGGGTTGGGGGGATTTTTCTAAAAATTTTCGTGTCGCATCCCTGGAAGATACTAAACTTAAATACCAAGTTTGGTATTTTACCTACTTTTCGTTTTTGAGTTATCGTGTTCACAGACACAGAGACACACACACACGGACCTTTTTCTGAAAATACTTTTTTTGGATACAGGGGACCCTAAAACATATATTTCCGGTGAAATCTCGGTATCGAATTTTTTGGTGGAGTGCAATATATTGTCTATACACTATGTACATAGTGCATATAGAGAAAGTAAAAAGAAATGAAGAACGAGTGGGAGTTTAATTACGCAGAAAACCAAATAGAATTATTGTGGTTATCAAGAAGATTTAAAATATCCTCCTTATTCCATTCATTAAGTTCCCTTCTGATCAAATTTAATCTTTTTAATCTCACCGAGCACGTCTAGAGCTTAGCTTGATTGGCTTCTTTTCTTTAGCGTTTATCAGCTTTGAAGCTCTTGAAATCCGTTAAAGCGGCGATAAAAGTCTTTATTCTTCTTTGCGTGCAAACATCTACGAATCTCACATTTCATCCACTTTTCTTATTACTCTCATTAACCAATTGCTTGGCACTTGGTTGTTTCCGCAAAACACCTGCATACTACACATGTAGAGAAAATACTGCATTCCACCCAAAAATTGTCACTGGAAGTGCGTTTTAGACTCTTGTAACCAAAAAATTCGTTTTAAGGAAAAGATCCGCGTGCGTTTGTCTTCGGACAGAATACCTCAAAAACGAAAAGTTGTTTAAATACCAAACATGGTGTTTAATCCAGTATCTTTCTGAAATGACACACAAAGAATTTTAGGAAAATCTTCTTACCCTTTATTTGGAAGAAGTCTAAATATTTTATTTTCTTAAAAATTAATCTTTCATGTTGATTGAAATTCCGTACATTTTATTTTTACTTTCTCTACATAGTAACCACATAGTAAGTAAGTAGAGAAGTTATTGCACTCCATTCAAAAATTCTATACCGGAAATACATGTTTTAGGACCCCCTGTATAAAAAAAAAAAGCATTTTGAGAAAAAGGTCCGTGTGTGTCCGTGTGTCTGTGAACATGATAACTCAAAAACGAAAAGTAGCTAAAATCCAAATTTGGAATTTAAGTTTAATATCTTCCAGGGATGCGACGCAATGATTCTGAGAAAAATTCCCCCACCCCAAACTACCATTTACATGAAACTTTTTCCGAAATTTTTGATTTTCTTAAAAATGGATCTAACGATTTTGATTAAAATACCGTATATTGAATATATTTATCTGACAAATAAAATGTATATCTTGCATTTTCTGGGAATAGTCTCTGAGGACTACTTTATTCCGGACGAATTTTACGGAATTTTACATAACTGCTAAACCGTAAGAGATGGACAAAAAGTTATCACACAAAAAACTCAGAGCACGTTGAAACACACAACTTATGTTATATACATTTTTATGGTGGAGATGGTAGTTTTAGAGATATTCTTTGTTTTTGGTTTTAGTTTTAAAAAAAAAACTTATACTTTTCTCAAATAAGAATTTGTAACTCCTGTCAATACAAACAAACGAACTTTAGTCGCACAGTAACCAGCTTTTGACTATCACTTTAACCTATAGTACTCCCTTATTTGGCTTTTACTTACAAGGAAGCACGTGATAAGACTATTTCTGCTAATTTTTTTCTCACTTACCGTGCAGTAAATAGAGACATAAGCCTTTTAACAATAATTTGTTGCAGAGATGTAGAGAAAGTTATGTGAATAGAACACATCAGATTTTTCATTCAGAGTTGTATCTCTTCACAGAAAGACCCTCACTTGGCTTTGACGTTTGGTTTCACAGCCTACAACAATTGCACACGGTATGGATGGAACTTCAATCTTTTCCGTAAAGCCTTCCACACCAGTTATTCTAGTTTGTAATCGGAAAGATCATTGGCAGTATTTTTCCTCCACCAAAGGCGCCAAGACTTTAAAATTTGGAATCAGGAAGTGCGTGGCTGGAAACAAACCCTCACTGTTGCCAGTTCTTCCACTTACTGGTCCCTTAACTGAGGCACGATTCTCTACTTGAAGTAGAGTCTATAGAGTCTTCAGGAAACAAAGCTTTTACTATGTTGCTTCTCGACCCTCCTAGTACAGGATAGTCTTTTTTTGCTCATGGTTATTGTCCTGTGGCAGGGGGAGCGGTTCCGTTTGAAGGTCATCATGTTTTGGAGAAAACTATATAGTAACACTGTATAGTATTTTTTTCAGAATGTGATGACCCTACCCCGCTCTTCTTTCAAAGTTTGCGGTTGGAAATCAACTCTCGCTGTTGCCAAGTCTTCCACTTACTGGTCCCTTAACTGAGGCGGGATTCTTGACTTGTCGACAGGAATCGGAGGTTTTACTACGTTGCCTCTCGCCCTTAAAATAGTCACGTCATTTGTTTGCTAATGGTTATTACCCAGTGGAAGGGGCAGCGATCCCGGTTGAAGGTCATAATTTGGAGAAAACCTTACTTCTGCTCTCTGCTGGCATTACCTACAACAAAGGTGCTAAGGGTATTGGAGACGGTGTAAAGGCGTTCACCCTGCCAGTGCTTGATCTATCTCTTATCGATACATTGTATTGACAGGTTGTGCAGCTGCAAGGCACACACAAGTGCAATCTGTCGGGCAAATCTCAAATTGCAAGCCTCCCTTTGGCAAGCTTCTGCAGCTGAAATGTCCTATTTCCTTCAAAATAGACAGCCCGCGCCCTTACTTCTCTGTTCCTTACCACCTGAAAACACCAGCAGAATCTGCCGACAGTTATATACTTCAGTTTCTAATACTAAAAGTATGTGTTACATTCATATTACTTTCTCTATCTATTCTGTAATATATTATTCTTACAAAATTCACTCGTCCTTCTTCTTCATGCTACTTGAGATAAACATTAGTAGAAATAGTCTTAATTATTGCTCCCTTGTAAGTAAAAGGGAAATAAAGGAACAAAATTGGCTAAAACGATAGTCTAATCCTTTAAAATCTATGGTGATGCAATTGATATTCTGTGCGATGCAACCTATATTCTTTTCTGTTTACATCACCAGAATTAAAAAATGAATAACAATTTATCATTAGAGAAAATCTAACTATTGGACATTTTAAAACCAATAAACAATAATATCTCGGAGATGGCCAGGTATATAAAATGTATATCACAAACTTTGAGTGTTTTAAGAGATTTAAATTTTTACCTTCTCTAGCCCCATATGTACAATATACATAGGGAAAGAGAAGATATTGTAATGCACCCAAAAATTTGATACCGAGATTTCACCGGAAATATATGTTTTTTTGCGGTCCCCTGAGTCCTAAAAAAAGCATTTTTAAAAATAGGTCCGCGTGTGTGTGTGTGTGTACATATATATATATATATATATATATATATATATATATATATATATATGTGTGTGTGTGTGTGTGTGTCTGCGGAAAGCATAGCCCACAACAAAAAGGCCGTTAAACTTGGTATTTAGGTTTAGTATCTTCCAAGGATGCGACACGAAGGTTTTCAAAATAATTCCCCTACCACAAACTACCCTTTACATGAAAAAAATTTCGAAAATTTTGATTTTCTTAAAAATGGCTAACGATTTTGATTAAAATCCCGTATATTAAAACTATTTATGTCCGAAATAAAATATGCATCTCGAATTTTTGGGGAATAGCCTCTGAAGACCTCTTTATTCTGGATGAATTTTGCTGAATTTTGCTTAACTGCTAAACCGTAAGAGATAGAAAAAAAAAAACGTACTACACAAAAAATGTACCTCATGACAAAACACACAATTTTTTTCCTCTACGTTTTTGTTGTGGAGGTAACCGTTTTCACGATATTCCTTGTTATTAGTTTCAATTGTGAAGTACTTAAACTTTTCTCACACAGGAAGTGTCTGTTTTTCTTTTGTTCTACTCCTGGCCAAGCAAAGAAGTGATTTGCAATGACAATCGCATAACGATAGGTTTTAAAACATTTGACAATCACTTAAGATAGTGCATTCTCTTATTCCCTTCTACTTATAAGGAACTAAGTAATAACATTCTGCTAACATTTATCTTGATTAGCATTGTGTACAAAGAAGAATAAGCTTTTGTAGGAGTTTTGTAGAGCAGATAGAGAAAGTCATGTGAGTGTAACACATCAGATTTTAGTACCTTAAGTTTTTGTCTATTTCTTATGGTTTACATTTATAAAAAATGTATCCAGAATGAGAAGCAGTTCCATGGCTATTCCCAACAAATTCAAGATATACATTATATTGGTCAAGTAAATATTTTAATATACGGCATTTTAATCAAAATCGTTGAAGCAAATTTTGGGAAAATAGTACATTTCAAAACATCATCCATGTAAAGGAATTTTCCTGAAAATCCTCGTGTCCCATTCATTGAAGATCTTGTAATTTTACAAAGTTTGGCATATAACGTAATTACATATTTTTACTTTCTCTATACGCAGTATGTATATAGTGTATAGAAAATGTATTGTACTCCACCAAAAAATTCGATACCGCGATTTCACCGGAAATATATGTTTTAGGGTCCCCTGTATCAAAAAAAAAAAAAGTATTTTCAGAAAAAGGTCCGTGTGTCTGTGATAACTCAAAAACGAAAAGTCTGTAAAATACCAAACTTGGTATTTAAGTTTAGTACCGTCCAGGGATGCCTCACGAAGATTTTGAGAAAAATCCCCTCACTCCAAACTACCCTTTACATGAAAAATTTTTGGAAAATGTTGATTTTCTTAAAAATGGCTCTAACGATTTTGATTAAAATATCGTACACTAAAGATATTTACCTGAAAATAAAATGTATATCTTCAATTTTCTGGAAATAGCCTCTGAAGCTTACTCTATTCTGGATGAAATTTACAGAATGTTTCATACCTCCTAAATCGTAAGAGATAGATAAAAACTTACTAAACAAAAATGTAGAACAGTTAAAACACACAATTTGTGTTATATAAGTTTTTTTCATGGAGTTGATCGTTTTTTAGATATTCCTTGTTTTTGGTTTCAGCTTTAACAAACAAACTTTTCTCATATAGGAATTTGTCAACTCGTGACCACACAAACAAAGGAACTTCAGTCACATAGCAACCAGATTTTGACTAGCACTTTAATCTATGGTACTCCCTTATTTCGGTTCTACTTTTAAGGAAGCAAGTTATAAGACTATTTCTGCTAATTTTTTCTAGATTAGCATGAAGTAAATAGAAGCATAAGCTATCTAATAAAACTTGTTGCAGAGATATAGAGAAATTCATGTGAATGGAACACATCAGATTTTTTTCTAAAAATTGTTTCTTTTGATTCAGGAGTCCTTAAGTCGTATATAGTATATCCGGTGAAATCTCGTTATCCAATTTTTGGATAGAATATATACCTTCCTTGCCTACTATGTACGTGCACAGCACTTGGTAGAGAGAGTAAATCGTTTGATGTGTTACATTTCTATGACTTCCTATACTCTGTATCTTTTATTAATGCATACACAACTACTTTTACGAAGTTTATTACTTTCGAAAATTTTGATTTTCTCAAAAATGGCTCTAACGATGTTGATTAAAATTTCGTATATTAAACATATTTACCTGACAAATAAAATGTTTATCTTGAATTTTCTGGGAATAGCCTCTAAACAGTAGTTTATTCTGGATGAATTTTACTAAATTTTAAATAACTGCTAAACCGTAAGAGATGGACAAAAACTTACTACACAAAAGATGTAGAGCACATTAAAACACACAATTTATGTTATATACATTTTTTCGTGGAGTTCGCCGTTTTTGTGACATTCCTTATTTTTTGTTTCTGCTATGAAAAACGTATACTTTTCCCATACAGGAACTTGTCAACTCCTATCCATATAGACAAAGGAACTTCATTGACATAGCAACCAGCTTTTGACTATCAGTTTAACCTACAGTTGTCCCTTATTTCGCTTCTACTGACAAGGAAGCGAGTAATTAGACTATTTCTGCTATTTTTTTTCTGATTAGCATAAAGTAAATAGAAGTATAAGCTTTTTAAGAATTATTTGTTGCAGGGATATGGAGAAAGTCATGTGAGTGGTACACATCAGATTTTTTTTCCTATATACTTAATTCTAATCAAGACAAGCCTTTGCAGAAATAGGTATACTACACATTTCTTTACACACACAAAAGATCAGCGATACATAAAAGTTTAAGGCCTTAACATTACACTATCTTTAAATGCAATTGTGAGAAACAACTGAAAATCAGGACATAAAAGAATGGCATGTACATTCATACCTCCAGACTCTGTTGGGGATAAGGAATGATTCTTCTTAAACAATAATTCACTTCCCCGGCGGGAATCGAACCCGGGATCTCTGGATTGAGAAGTCAAAACGTTGATCACTTGATCGCAGAGGCAGTCTTTGCATATTGTTCGTTATGTAACTGGTTTTTACTTTCTCTATACGCACTATGGACAAAAAATTCGATACCGAGATTTCACCGGAAATATATGTTTTAGGGTCCCCTTTATCTAAAAAAAAAAAAGCATTTTCACAAAAAGGTCCGTGTGTGTGTGTGTGTGTGTGTGTGTCCATGTGTCTGTGAGCACGATAACTCAAAAACGAAAAGTCGGTAAAATACCAAACTTGGTATTTAAGTTTAGTATCTTCCAGGGATGCGACACGAAGATTTTGAGAAAACTCCCCCCACCCGAAGCTACCCTTTACTTGGAACTTTTTTCGAAATTTTTGATTTTATAAAAAATGGCTAACGATTTTGATTAAAATATCATATATTAAAGATATTTACCTGACAAAGAAAATGTACATTTTGAATTTTCTCGGAATAGCCTCTGAAGACTACTTTATTCTGGATGAATTTTGCATAACTACTAAACCGTAAGAGATGGACAAAGACTTAACCCACAGAAAATATAGAGCACGTTAAAACACACAATTTATGTAATATACATTTTTTTCGTGGAGTTGATCGTTTTTGGGATATTCCTTTTCCTTGGTTTCAGTTTTGAAAAACTTGTACTTTTCTCATACAGGAATTTGTCAACTCCTGTCCATACAAACAAAGGAACATCAGTCACATAGCAACCAGCTTTTGGCTTTCACTTTAACCTATGGTACTCCCTTATTTCGCTTGTATTTACAATAAAGCAAGGAATAAGACTATTTCTCCTAATTTTCCTCGATTAACATGAAATAAATAAAAGGTAAGCTTATTAGCAATAATTTTTTACAGAGAGATAGAGAAAGTCATGTGAATGGAACACATCAGATTTTTATATATAGTATTTTAATCAAAATCATCAGATCCAATTAAGATTATCTGAAAGATTTCGACAAATATTCCATGTAAAATGGTAGTTCGTGATTCTGGATTTTCCCAAAAATATTCATATCATATCTTGGAAGGAATTAAACTTAAATGTTTAAGTTTGGTATTTAACCGACTTTTATTTTTTCAGTTATTCTTTTCACGGATACGCGCGCGGACCTCTTTCTAATAATGTATTTTTTTTTTTTTTTTTTTTATTTCAGAGGCTTCAAAACATTCATTTTCGATGCTTGAGTGTTCTTTATGGACGCTTTTTAACTGCTGCAGCTTTCAGTGTTTCATTCACATTGGGCGTGAAAGACTGCTTAATTTGCTCAAAGGCCTCTTTATTAGTCTTGAGGTTGCTTTTTACTGTTTGGTTTTTTTTACGTGCCTTGAATCTACGACACGAGACCAACGGCAATACTTCCCTTCCAAAGGATGCCAAGCTAAGTATTTTTACGGCCGAAAAATATTCATCGCCATTCGCCGGGAGTGAACCCGTGATCTTGGGAACAAGAGGCTAGCATATTCTCGTATCCTAATTTTGAAGGGAATACAATACTTCCCCTACTTACTATACCTAGTAGAGAAATTATAAAGTACTTTAGAACGAAGCAAAAATAAGATGCAGATTACGTTTTGTTCCATCGAACTACAGTTACGATTTCCTTAATGGTTCCATTTGTGAAGTATAAAGTGCAAAAATTGAAACATTTCTTTTTCGATAGACCCCACCACGCAATGTATTATTTACTCTACATGTACTATGTACATAGATAAGGTACGGTATTGCATCCAAATATTTCAACAGCAATATATGTTTTGAAGTCCCCTGAGCCCAAAAAAAAAGTTTAGAAAAAAGTGTGTGTGTGTCTGTGGGCAGCATAGCTCAAAAACGTAAAGACCGTTAAACATAAAACTTGGTACTTAAATTAAGTATCTTCCAAGGAAGTGACACGAACATTTTCAAGAAAATCCTCCTACTACAAACTACCCTTACATGGAAAAAATTTCAAAAATTTAGATTCTCAAAAATGTGTAACAATTTTCAATAAATCTCTTTATATTTAAGATTTTATGTGCCAAACAAAATGTACATCTTGAATTTTCTAGGAATAGCTTCTGAAGATCTGTTCATTCCACATGAATTTTGAATAACTGGTAAACTATAAGATATAGACAAAAATGTAACGTACAAAAATGTAGATCTAGTTAAAATACACAATTTATGACATACTTGATTGCAGAATTGTTCGTTTCCGAGATATTCCTTCTCATTGGTTTCAATTTTAAACTAGGTATCTTCGCAGACGGTATCACCTTTCGTTTCATCTCTCCTTTGTTTTTCTGATTTGACTATCACTTTAGTCTAGTGTACTCCCTTATTTCCCTTCTATTTACAAGAAGGCAAGTAATAAAACCATTTCTGCTAGTGTTTTACCTCGAGTAGCATGATGCAGATAAGGGAATAATCGTTTTTAAGAACAACTTTTTTTTTATTGCTTTCTCTATACGAACTATGTACATTATATACAGAAGGTATTGCACTCCACCAAAAAATTCGATTACCGAGATTTCACCGGAAATATATGTTTTAGGGTCCCCTTTATCTAAAAAAAAAAGTATTTTCAGAAAAAAATCCATGTGTGTGTGTCCGTGTGTCTGAACACGATAACTCAAAAACGAAAAGTCGGTAAAATACCAAACTTGGTATTTAAGTTTACAACCTTCCAGGGATGCGACACGAAGATTTTGAGAAAAATCCCGCCATTCCAAACTACCCTTTACATGGAACTTTTTTCGAAAATTTCGATTTTCTCAAAAATAGCTCTAACGATTTTGATTAAGATATCGTATATTAAAGATATTTATCCGACAAATAAAATGTATATTTTGAATTTTCTGGGAATAGTCTCTGAAGACTACTTTATTCTGAGTGAATTTTCCGGAATTTTGTATAACTGTCAAACCGTAAGAGATATACAAAAACTTACCACACAAAAAACGTAGAGCACATTAAAACATACTATTTATGCTGTATACATTTTTTCTTGGAGTTGATCGTTTTTTAGATATTCCTTGTTTTTGTTTTCAGGGTCCAAAATCTTAACTTTTCTCATACAAGAATTTGTTAACTCATGTCCACACAAACAAAGAAACTTGTCACATAGTAATCAGCTTTTGACTATCGCTTTAACCTATGCTACCCCCTTATTTCCTTTGTACTTACAAGGAAGAAAGTAATAAGACTATTTCTGTTAATTTTTCTAGGTTAGCATGAAGTAAATAGAAGCATAAGCTTTTTAAGAATAATTTGTTGCAGGGATATAGAGGAAGTCATGTGAATGGTACACATCAGATTTTTTATAATTTTATTTAATGTCGCCTAACTATACAGGTCTTATAGCGACATCATATAACAATAAGAAATTTTATAATATAATATTTACACATTAAATTAATAATTATATCTAGTTTGTAACATTAATTATTGGAATTCTAACAACAATAATTATATATGTAGTACATTATACAACAGTGTATTAAAAGTATACAATATTTTACTCTGCAGTAGCAAGTTTACAATTTTTTATGTATTTAAACAATGATAATAATTTGGTTAGTTTGTCGAGTGCTGCCTGAAGATCTGGAGGAATTTGGTGGCTGGTTCTGTACTGAGAATAGTGGGCACATTCCTTTATGATGTGCTTGACTGACAATCTCTGGCTGCAATGTTCACAAGATGGAGGTTGCTGTTTGGTGAATAGATAGTCATGAGTTAGTTTAGTATATCCAATTCTTAGTCTGGTATCATCTGTTGATGCCGGATGACAGTTTCGGATATTTTAATAAATTGTGTTACTTTTACTTTCTCTACACGTACTATGTACATAGTGTATAGAGAAGGTATGTATTCCACCCAAAAATTCCATACCGAGATTTCACCGAAAATACACGTTTTGGGTCCCCCTGAATCCAAAAAAACATTTTTGGAGAAAGGTCCGTGTTTGTGTGTCTGTGTACAGCATAGCTCAAAAACGAAAAGACCGTTAAATACTAAACTTGGTATTTAAGTTTTGTATCTTCCAAGGGTACGACACGAAGATTTGCAAGAAATTCCCCCCACTCCCAACTACCCTTTACATGGAACGTTTTTCGAAAATTTTGATTTTCTCAAAAATAGCTATAACGATTTTGATTAAAATATCGTATATTAAAGATATTTACTTGACAAATAATATGTATATCTTGAATTTTCTGGGAATAGCCTCTGAAGACTACTTTATTCTGGAGGAATTTTGCATAACCGCTAAACCGTAAGAAGTGGACAAAAACTTACCACACAAAAATTTAGAGCACATTAAAACACACAATTTATGCTATATTATTTTTCTCTTGGAGTTTATCGTTTTTGAGATATTCCTTGTTTTTGGTTTCAGCTTTGAAAAACTTGTACTTTTCTCATATAAGAATTTGTCAATTCGTGTCCATACAAACAAAGGAACTTCAGTCACCTAGTAACCAGCTTTTGACTTCATTTTAACCTATGATACTCCCATATTTCGCTTCTACTCACAAGGAAGCAAGTAATAAGACTATTTCTGCGAATTTTTTCTCGATTACCCTGAAATAAATAGAAGAATAAGCTTATTAACAATAATTTGATACACAGAAGTAGAGAAAGTCATGTGAATGGAACACATCAGATTTTTACTTCATGCAGTTTACTGTTGAGGCTATTTTCAATCCAGTTGTTCTACCATTTTTGTATCAGCTTTTTCTTAACATATTGTATAGCATCTTCATGTGGAATAGGGGTATGGGGATAAATTGGTGGTTCTTTTGCTGCTTTATCTGCTCTTTCGTTCCCCTCTATCCCCTGATGGGAAGGTATCCACATTAAAGTTACTTCTTTAGTTTCAAGCAAAATTTGGTTGTATAAATATTGTATTTCTTTGGTCAGTGAATTATCTTACGACAGATTCTGAAGGAAAATTAAAGCACTGTAAGAATCTGACAAAATTACGCAACAACTTGTTTGCATAACAACTTCGATCTCAAATTTTTGCACGAATTGCATGATTTCTAAAGCCAAGATGTAAAGAAAATACTCCCAAATGTGGCAGGATCGTGTAGCTGTAATTGGAAACACAGTTCACAGTACTCTGACTTGGAGTGCAGTTCTTAAAATTGAATTCATACTCATCGATACGGAAAAGGCGAAACAGAATGCGTCGAGAGAAGAGGTAATTTTATTGCATAGTGTTCCTAAACTCGGGCCTCAAGCAAGCCTTTGTAAGATACAGATTCAATTACTTGGGTATTCGAGAGTACTGCAGAGGGAGTGATTTTCCTGAAGCAGCTGTCAACTCAAATTGTCATTGTGATCAATGTAATAGACTCTATAGTCGTAACAGATTCCTTCATAATATTCCTGACACATTTCAAACTTGAAAATATTCAAGAATACAAAAGCTTTTGGAGCAAAGACGCGTCAGGACGTATACTGGAATATCTAATGTGTTCAACTCACATGAACAATCTAACTTTTCTACAAACAAATTTCTTACAAAAAAGTCTTCTTTTTACTTTCTCTAGCCCCGTATGTACAATGTACATAGGGATAGAGAAGTATTATATTCCACCAAAAAAATTCGATGTCGAGATTTCACCGGAAATACATGCTTTAGGACCCCCTGAATCCAAAAAAGGCATTTCCAGAAAAAGGTCCGCGTGTGTGTGTGTATGTGTGTGTGTGAACCTGGTATTTAAGTTCAGTATCTTCCAGGGATGCGACACGAAGGTTTTGAGAAAAATCCCCCCACTCCAAACTACCCTTTACATGAACGTTTTTAGAAAATATTGATTTTCGCCACAATGGCTTTAACGATTTTGATTAAAATATCTATATTAAAGATATTTACCTCACAAACAAAACGTATATCTTGAATTTTTTGGGAATAGCCTCTGAAGACTACTTTATTCTGGACGAATTTTACGGAATTTTGCATAACTGCTAAACCGTAAGACTTAGACAAAAACTTACTACACAAGAAATGTAGAGCACGTTAAAACACACACTATATGTTACATACATTTTTACGTGGAGTTTATGAGACATTCATTGTTTTTTGGTTTCAGCTATGAATAACTTACTTTTCTCATATAGGAATTTGTCAACTCCTGTCCATATAAACAAAGGAGCTTCAGTCACATAGCAACCAGCTTTTGACTATCACTTTAAAATGTGGTACTCCCTTATTTCGCTTTTACTTACAAGGGAAAAAGTAATAGGACTATTTCTGCTAATTTGTTCTCGATTAGCATTAAGTAAATAGAAGCATAAGCTTTTTAACAATAATTTGTCACAGAGATGTAGAGAAAGTCATGTGAATGGTGCACATCAGAGGTAAAGTTCACGATGTTATTAGGATGTCTATTATCAGCACGGGTTCGATCTCGAGTATTCTTTGAAACCTTCCAAAACGTCCAATTTATGTTATAATTATATATGCAGAAGGTTTAATACACATAATAGTAGCTTTGAACACTGGCACCTGAAGGATCCATGTTCGAAACTGGTAGTGGATTGGAATATTTAATGTGCCCGACTGAAGATTAAATAATAATATTTGCTTTTCATAAATGAGCTAATTGAAGCCTGGGGGAAGATTAGAGGCAGCTCGCATTTCAATAATATTTGTGTTCCGGAATAGAACCCAAACACTTTTGCTTTCTGATCGGTTTTCACATGTCCAGAGAAGTTGAAACCATTATGACGCTTTTATAGCAGCTATCTGATGTTACATTCACATGACTTTCTCTGCTTCTCTGTGCCACATTATAGTCTACCTACTTCTTGCTAATCGAGATAAACATTAGCAGAAACTGTTTTATTACTTAGTTCCTTAATGGTAGAAGAGAAATAAGAGAATACACTAGGCTAAACATTTGACTAGGCTAGCAGTCAAATGTTTTAAATGTTGCTATGGAATTGAAATCCGTTTCTTTGCGTGGACAGACGTTGACAAGTTCCCGTATGGGAACGTTTTAAATATTTTAAAATTGAAACCAATAACAAGGAATATCTCGAAAACGGTTAATTCCACAAACAAAAATGAATTTGCCATAAATTGTGTATTTTAACGAGATCTACAATTTATGTGGTAAGTTTTTGTCTATTTCTTACGGTTTACTAGTTATTTGAAATTCAGAAAAATTTCTCCAGAATGAACAGGTCTTCAGAAGTCATTCTCAGAAAATTCAAGATATACTTTTTATTTTTCATGTAAATATCTATAATATACGCATTTTAATCAAAATCATTAGAGCCATTTTTGAAAAAAACTACATTTTAATAAAATGTTCCATGTAAAGGGTAGTTTGAGGTCAGAGAATATTTTTGAAAACCTCTCTGTTGCATCCTTGGAAGATGATACATTTAAGTACCAAGTTCAGAAATTAACGGTCTTTTAGTTTTTTAGCTATGCTGTCCACAGGCGCGCGCGCGCACGCAAGCACACAGGCACACACACACACACATGGACCATTTTGTAATAATTACTTTTTTGGACTCAGTGTGTCTCAAAACATATTTCCGGTGAAACCTCGGTATGGAATTTTTGGGTGGAATACAATGCTTTCTCTATACACTATATGTATAGCACGTGTGTGTGTGTGTGTGTGTGTGTGTGTGTCTGTGGACAGCGTAGCCCAAAAACAAAAAGTCAGTTAAATACCAATCTTGGTATTTATGTTGAGTATCCTCCAAGGATGCGACAGAAAGATTTTCAAGAAAATCCTCCCACCCCCTAATACCCTTTACATGGAATATTTTTCGAAAATTTTCTTTTTCTCAAAAATGACTAACGATTTTGATTAAAATAACTTATGTTTAAAATATTTTTATAACAAACGAAATGTAAATCTTGAATTTTCTGGGAATAGCCTCTGAAGACCTCTTCATTCTGGATGACTTTTGTATAACTGGCAAACCGTAAGAGATATACAATAACGTACTACACAAAAAGGTACGTCTTATTAAAACATATTTATGTCATATATATATATATATATATATATATATATATATATATATATATATATATTGTAGAGTTAACCGTTTTTTGTTTATTCCAGATTATTGTTTTCAATTTTAAGCCACAAACTTTTCTCAAACGGGAAGACATCTCTCTTCTCGTTTCTCGTTTGTTTGTTCCTAGTAAGCAAAGAGATTGAAATTTCAATTGTTTCACATAGCGACCTGTTTTTAAGGGCTGAGACCATCACTTTAGCCTGTGCAATCTCGTATTTCCCTTCTACTTACAAGGAGGCCAGTAAGAAGATAATTCTGTATGTTTATCTTGGTTAGCGTGACGTAGATAAAATAATAATATTTTCAATAAAATGTTTGTTCACCGAACAACTAGAGGATGTCGTGTGAATGGAATACATTCGATTTTTTGCCTTCTACTTACAATGAACCAGTAATAAGACAATTTCTGCTAACGTTTATCTCGATTATCATGAAGTATATAGAGGAATAAGCTTTTTAATTCTAATTTGTTACAGAGATGTAGAGAAAGTCATGTGAACGTAATACATCAGATTTTTTTCTAAGCTCTGTAGGTTAGAAACGCATACGTTTTTCCACACGACGGAGTTTTCACCCAATTCTTTTTAAAATGTGTAAATTCTCGACGTTTAAATAATTAAAACTGTCAGTTAATTTGTTCATGGTATGACTGGTTGCTTAATTACTGTTTTTAAAGCTAAAAGAATGTGTAAAGCATTGGTTTACGGTCAGAACGTTTTAAAACGTATTTCCTTTTACAATAAAATTACTATAACAATTTTACGAAAATTTGGAGCGAGCTGCCTCGTAGCTCAATCGGCAGAACACATCTGCTGTGCGAAGGGCACTAATCATGTATAGTACTTTCTCTATACGTGCTATGTACATAGTGTATAGAGAAGGTATTGTAATGCACCCAAAAATTCGATACCGAGATTTCACCGGAAATATATGTTTTGGGACCTCCTGAATCCAAAAAAAAGCATTTTTAGAAAAATGTCCGTGTGTGTCTGTGTGTGTGTATGTGTGTGTGTGTGTGTGTGTCTGTGGGCAGCATAGCTCAAAAACGAAAAGTCCGTTAAAAACCAAACCTGGTATTTAGTTTGGTATCTTCGAAGGATGCGACACGAAGATTTTCAAGAAAATCCCCCCGCTCCCATCTACTCTTTACATGGAACTTTTTCTAAAATTTTGATTTTCTAAAAAATGGCTCTAACGATTTTGATTAAAATATCGTATATTAAAGATGTTTACCTGATAAATAAAATGTATATCTTGAATTTTCTGGGAATTACCTTTGAAGACTACTTTATTCTGGATCAATTTTACATAAGTACTAAACCGTAAGAGATGGACAAAAACTTACACAAAAAATGTAGAGCACGTTAAAACACATAATTTATGTTATATACATTTTTATTTTCGTGGAGTTGAGCGTTTTTGAGATATTCCTTGTTCTTGGTTTCCGCTTTGAAAAGCATACTTTTCTCATACAGGAATTTGTCAACTCCTGTCCATACAAACAAACGAACTTCAGTCACATAGAAACCAGATTTTGGCATTCAGTTTAACCTATGGTACTCCTTTATTTCACTTCTACTTACAATAAAGCAAGAAATAAGACTATTTCTGCTAATTTTTCTCGATTAGCATGAAATAAATAAAAGATAAGCTTATTAACAATAATTTGTTACAGAGATATAGAGAAAGTGATGTGAATGGAGTACATCAGATTTTTTTGTTTTGTTGAGTTAGACATTTTCGAGATTTTTGTTGTTATTGGTTTCAATTTTAAAATAGTTAAACCTTTCTGATACGGAAAGTCGCCAAAAGTTTCATCTGTCTTTTGTTTTACTCGTATTCCTGGCAATTCAAGGAGAACAGAATTTCAATTTTATCGCATAGTAACCAGGTGTTAGAAGAGTTAACTGTCGCTTTAGTCTAGTGTATTCCTTATTTCCCTTCTACTTGCAAGCTAAGTAATAAGACGATTTCTGTTAATGTTTAATGATGTAGATAAATGAATAATAATTTATAAGAAAGGTTTGTTTACAGAATAGCTAGAGAAAGTCATATGGATGTAACAGGTCAGATTTTCTTAATTATGGTGTTTACAAACACAGAAGGACGTTTTTCTGGATTCAGGGGTACTCAAAACATATATTTCCGATGAAATGTCGCCCTCCGTGGTGTAATGGTTACCATGCTGACTTATACCCAAGGTCGCGAGTTCAAACCCGGCGGAGGACGATGGATTTTTTCGGGTGTAAAAATCCTTAGCATGGATTCCTTCAGAAGGGAAGTAAAGCCGTTGGTCCCGTGTCGTAGATTTACGGTACGTAAAAGAACCTCAAGCCTGATAGAGAGGCCTCTCAGCAAAATTAAGCGGTCTTTCACGCCCAGTATAGAATGGGACGCAGCAGTTAAAGAGCGTCCATAAATAACACGCCATTTCCATTTTTTTCCGATGAAATCTTGGAACGTTAGGAATTTTAGGGTGGAATGAAGTTCTTCTCTAGCTACTACGTACATTTTACGTGATAGAGGAAGCATAAAGGCGTATGCTTGTTAATCTTGACTAAGTGTGTCAGAAGAGGTCCATGGAATCATAAAACAGAGCTACGCCGACGTATTAGAACCCTCTGATTGTGCTGTAAGCTAAGAACAGTTTTAACACACTTCGTACACAGGTGGTAGATACCTGAGGGTATAATCTGACACTCCCAGAGCAAGCTTGCCGATGGCAGTAACCTCGGATGAGAACATTCTTCCATTGTGTTGTTCCGGGAATGAGAACACCTCCCCCCGGCCCTAGGGATGAAGCAATCCGGGCCAATCAAACAAAAGATACGGATAGTCTTTGCGCAACCTTTCAGCGCAGATGAAGCGTTCCTAATCTCCAGTGTACCATTCAGTCATTCGTAAATTTATTCACTTTAAAAAAAAACAGAAGAGAAGAGCAGGGCCTATTCATCCGTTTTTTCTTTCGTTTGTATTTACGTTATCCGGGAACTTGTTGAGCATTACCTTTCAGTGTAAATAATTTAGCAAAGCATATACCAAAATACTATTCCTTTACCAAGCATCTATTGGATCCTTTCTTTTTACTTTCTCTAGCCCGTATTTATAATGTACATAGTGTATAGCAAAGGTATTGTATTCCACCAAAAAATTCGATACTGACATTCATCGAAAATAAAACTTCTGAGATCCCCTGCATAAAAAAAAAGTCATTCACATGACTCTCTCTACATCTCTGCAACAAATTTTTGTTAAACAGCTTATATTTCTATTTATTTCATTCTAATCGAGAAATAGTCTTATTACTTTTAAGCAGAAGAGAAATAAGGGAGCAACATAGGTTAAAGTGATAGTCAAAAGCTGGTTACTACGTGACTGAACATCCTTTGTTTGTATGGACAGGAGCTGACAAAATGAGAAAAGTATACGTTTTTTAAAGCTGAAACCAATAATAAGGAATATCTCAAAAACGATTTACTCCACGAAAAAAAATAAATTCTGTGTTTTAACGTGCTCTACAGTTTTTGTGTGTTAAGTTTTTGTCAATCTCTTACGGTTCAGCAAATATGCAAAACTCAGTAAAATTCATCCAGAATAAGATAGTCTTCAAAGGCCATTCCCAGAAAATTTAAGATATACATTTTATTTGTCAGGTAAATATCTTTAATATACGATGTTTTAATCAAAATCGTAACAGTCATTTTTGAGAAAATCAAAATTTTCGAAAAATGTTCCATTTAAAGGGTAGTTGGGGGTGGAGGATTTTCTTGAAAATGTTCGTGTTGCATCCTTGGAAGATACCAAACTTAAATACCAAGTTTGGTATTCAACGGTCGTGAGTTATGCTTCCCACAAACACACAGGCGCGTAGACACACACGCGCGCGCGGACCTTTTTCTAAAAATGCGTTTTTGGGATTCAGGAAGACCCAAAACATGTATTTCAGGTGAAATCTCGATATCGAATTTTTGGGTGGAATGCAATAACTTCTCTATACACTTTAACATAGTACGTGTAGAGAAAGTAAAAATTAAAAATCATGTCCATATGTGTGCGTATGTGTGTGTGTGTGTGTGTGTGTGTGTGTGTGTGTCAAAAAGTCGATAAACACCAGCATTAATTGCTATATTATGGGTAATTAGGTTCAGTGTCTTCCAGGGATATTATACGAAAATTTTCAAGAAAATTCCTCAGCCTTAACTACCCTTTACATGGAACATTATTCGAAATAATTGTTCTAATCATAATCAACAGTTGCATAGAAAGGCTAGTTTGGGATAGGGGATTCTCTTGAAAATCCCGTAAATACCGAATTTAAATAACCAAGTTTGGTATTTAACTGAATGTTCATTTATAAGTCATGTTGTTCTCACACACACACACGCACACGCACACGCACACACACACATATTCGCGCAGACCTTTTCCTTCAAGTACTCTTTTTGGATCTGCAGGCCTTTAAAACGTGTATTTCCTGTGAATTTTCGGTAGAATATATGTGATAAATGCAATACTTGCTATACTTACTGTATTAAAATAAAAAGTAAAAGTAATTTTTCGGCAAATTTGGCGCTTTTGTTTTATCTTTAAACATGTCCTTTAATTTTGATAATGCATTGCTCTGAATATACGATAGCAAAAACTCACATAACTATCTCTACATCTCTGTAACAACGTATTGTTAATAAGCTTACTCTTCTATCTATTTAATGCTAAAGTGCTAGCAGAAACGGTCTTATTACTTAGTTCCTTATAAGTAGAAGGGAAATAAGTGAATACACTAGACTAAACCGACAGTCAAATGTTTTAAAATGTGGCTGCTATGGGATTGAAATCCGTTTCTTTGCGTGGCCAGGAGTTGACATGTTTCCGTTTGAGAAAAGTTGAAGTATTTTAAAGTTGAAATCAATAACAAGGAATATCTCGAAACGGCCAAATTCACGAGAAAAATGTATATAACATAAATTGTGTGTTTTATCGTGATCTACTTTTTTTTTTTTTTTTTTTTTGTGTAATAAAGTTTTGTCTCTCTCTTACGGTTTTCTTATTATGCAAAATTCAATAAAAAGCATCCAGAATAAAGAGGTCTTCAGAGGATATTCCCAGAAAATTCAAGATATACATTTTATCTGTCATGTAATATCTTAAATATAAGAGATTTTAATCAAAATCCTTATAGCCATTTTTGAGAAAGTCAAAAACTTCTAATTTTTTTCCCGTGTAAAGTGTAATTGGGGTGGGGGAATTTTCTTGTAAATGTTCGTGTCGCATCCTTGGAAGATAGCAAACTTAAATACCAAGTTTGGTATTTAACATTCTTTTCCTTCTAAGCTACGCTGTCTACACACGGACTTTTTTCTGAAAATGTTTGTTTTTTTTTGGATTCAGGGGGACCCAAACATTTATTTCCGGTGAAACCTCGGTATCGAATTTTTGGATGCATTACAGTACCTCCTCCATACACTATGTATATAGTACGTGTAGAGAAAGTAAAAATACTGCAATATTGCAAAAGCAACTAATCCATATTCTACATATACGCTGGATATGGGACAGTAATGCTCTAACCAAAAATAAAACTATACTTTTTTACTTTCTCTAGCCCCGTATGTACAATGTACATAGGGATAGAGAAGTATTGCATTCCACCCAAAAATTCGATGTCGAGATTTCACCGGAAATATATGTTTTAGGACCCCCTGAATCCAAAAAAAAACATTTTCAGAAAAAGGTCCGTGTGTGTGTGTGTCCGTGTGTCTGTGAACACGATAACTCAAAAACGAAAAGTAGCTAAAATACAAAACTTGGTATTTAAGTTCAGTATCTTCCAAGGATGCGACACGAAGATTTTGAGAAAAATCCCCTCACTCCAAACTACTTTACATGGAACTTTTTTCGAACATTTTGATTTTCTTAAAAATGGCTCTAACGATTTTGATTAAATATCGTATATTAAAGATATTTACCTGACAAATAAAATATATATCTTGAATTTTCTGGGAATAGATTCTAAAGATCTGTTTATTCTGGATGAATTTTGCTTAATTTGGCATAACTAATAAACCGTAAGAGATAGACAAACACTTACTATAAAAAAATGTAGGCATTGTTAAAATACACAATTTACGTTATATACATTAGCTTACCGTTATCAAGATATTCATTGTTATTAGTTTCAGTGGTGAAGTACTTATGCTTTTCTCAAACGGGAGTGTCCGTTTTTCTTTTGTTCTACTCCTGGCCAAGAAAAGAAGCAATTTGTAATGACAATCGCATAACGACAGCTTTTAAAACATTTGACTATTGATTTAGCCTAGTGTATTCCCTATTTTCTTCCTACTTAAAGGAATTAAGTAATAAGAACATTGTGCTGAATACCTCGATTAACAAGGTGCAGAAAGAAGAATAATCTTATGTAAGAAGTTTGTAGAACGGCTAGAGAAAGTCATGTGAGTAACACACCAGATTTTTTTCCCTACTGGTAAGCTAGGCGTAATCTTGAGTTATCCTAATCCTGTATTCGCCTCCATTTTTACTTTCTACTCACTATGTACTTAGTGTATAGAGAAGGTATAACGCACACAAAACTTCGATACCGAGATTTCACAGGAAATACATGTTTTGTGTCCCCCTGAATCTAAAAAAAGCATTTTTACAAAAAGGTCCGTGTGTGTGTCTGTGGACAGAATAGCTCAAAAACGAAAAGACCGTTAAATACCAAACTTGGTATTTAAGTTTTTTATCTTCCAAGGATACGACACGAAGATTTTCAAGAAAATCGCCCCAGCCCCAACTACCCTTTATTGCAACGTCTGTTTGACTATTTTCTTCTGAGTTTCACTTAGTTTCTTTTCTCGACCCAGTCTAAATGTATTTACTTTCATCTAAACTTCATTTCATCCATTAATATCCCTCCCTTTTCTTCTTTCCCACTCGTAATTTTTTCCTCTTTCAGCCCCGTTCACTCAATTAATGCGCTACTAATGGCTTACCTTTGTACTGAACTGATGAACATACGCTACCATTTTATTGCACTTGACATCTGCATAATGTACCTCATAGTGTGTTAGGAAAACTGGCTTTGAAGTTCCAAGGTGGACAAAAACGAGATTACTGGGGTTAATTTTACACCTCTTTTACAATTAAAAGTTCAACCCCACCTCTATCTGCTTTCTAAATTGTGTTTAAAGTTGATTATTCCAAATATTGGAAAATGCCGCTTCACAAACTGTCGGTGAGATGAAAGAAAATATCTGTCATGTTATGTTGCTGAACGTAAGAAAAATCCAACAGACAGCTTCCATGGTCTAGTAGTCCCGGGTTCAATTCCCGGCTGGGGTGGGGAATTTTTCTTTATCCAGAATCCCCTACAGAGTCTAGAAGTATGTATGTCCGAGTGCGTGTGTGTGTGTTTGAGGAAAAAAAAAACGATTTAAACCTTCGTGGCGCAGGGGATCCTGGGTTCGAGTTCCGCCTTGAGCAGGGTTGTCTGTGTGTTTGTTTGTAAATGTGTATATGTATGTACACTAAAAGAAAAACGGTCATCACTTAGAAACACAAAGGAAATGTTGGGAAAATAGAAAAAAAAGGGAAGAAAGATGAAAAAGAAAAAAAGACAAAAGAAAGAAATACAGTGCCGGAGTTCCAACAAGACTAGGAAAAAAAACCCGTAAAGAACCTACAGACGAGTTGTTTCTAATGCAAAGCCCCCGATGTGACCTTAGATGTTAAAGGGGTTTATATAAATGAGACAATTAAAAAAAAAAAAAAAAGAAAAAAAAAACGACGACGTATTTCTTTCATATGACTTTAGATGTTAAAGGGGTTTATATAAATGAAACAATTAAAAAAAACAAAAAAACGACGTATTTCTTTCATATGACTTTGTCGACTTATTCTGCAATAAACTATTGTTACAAAAGCTGATGATTCTTCGTGTTAATCCAGATAACCAGAAAGGTCATTTAATGTTCTTATTTCAAGGCTTCGGACATGGCTTGGATTTAGTTAATTTCTAGTATACTGGTACGTTGTAAACAAGCGAGCGTAGAAGGGAAAGGCAGAAGTCGCGTGCGCCACTGATTTTGTGTTATACATAAAAGCAAAATTCAAGCAGCGGAAATGAGCTTTCTACGGACTGTGAACGGTTGTACAAGGGAAGAACATCGTAGAAACGAGAATATTAGAGAAGAACGAAAAAGTACAATCACTTCTTTAACAAATAGAAGAACATAGGAACAGTTGGGTAGAATATCTACAAAGAATGACAGAGATAGGATACCAAAGATGGCATTGATGTATGTTTCTGGAGGAAGAAGATCCATAGGAAGACTAAGAAAACGTTAAGCTGAACAGATGTGAGATTGGAACAGACAAAAACCTACTCCATGAAAGATGATGACCACTAAGGATAGCATCTTGGGGACCGAATCGAAGTTAGCGCAGCATGGTGTGTAGTTGTGATGTGTTGAAAATGCAATGTATACGTAGTGGTACTAATAGAAGGAAAATGGGGCAATGGTAGACTGTGATGTTTTCAGTAGCAGAGGAAGGCAATTCAGGTTGGGTGGGTAGTAAACATAAATACGACTGATTTACGCGAACTAACAAAGTTGCTGTTGTGCAACAAGTCATCAGCATCATTAACTATTTCATTTTCTCCCATGCTATTTAGATTAGAATGCGCAATATAGATTGGTAACATCTCAAATGTGAATCGTCTCAGATTGGCATGTAAACAGGCTTTAAATTGTGAAAAACTTCGCTCCACATTAAAAGATGTATTGGAGCAGAACAGAAATAAGACACAACATCGACTATTGTGTAAGCTACTCCATCACCAATTATTTCCTAAGCAACACCTCGTAGCACATTTCTTATTTCACGTATTATTGAAAATCCGATATTTTTCCAATCATTGTCTTCAATTTCTTTCTCACACGGTCTAAACAGTTCATCTACATCTTTCAAGGCTCCAGACATTTCAATGTTCGATGTTTCCGAATATGTGTTATTGTCATAGAGTTCTGCAAAGCTCTTCTCTAAGGATTGCAAATATTCATGCATTCCATTTGAAGCAAGAGATTTTACAATCTTGATGAAGAGCATACACTATCAAGCTGTTTACATGTGGCGCGTGAAGTCGTATATACAGGTCAGTCTCTACTCAGTAGGATGTGTCCCGCTATCGGTCCCCAAGTTGCTATCCCTAATGATGACTACACTGCAGTGACCTGACAACTCAGGTGTGACAGCGCCCCAGAGAAACTTCCGTGGGATTTTCCATTAGGTCGGTACCCTTTGCTACCGTAGAGCCGGAAGCGGATACGCCACTTTTGCGCGTCAATCCCATAGGGGATGACTACCGAAGACATCGGTGGGGGCGATAACTACCAGTTTCTGTCTACCAACACTCCAGGTTAGAGGCCAGAGGACATTGAGGCGTCTCACGACCACGTTTGGGCGTACCCAATTCCCACAGGCCCGTCGAGTTCAACCCAATCCTCGTTCGGGAGGAGCTCCAATGATCGGCCCGACGTACTTCTAGTAACGTAAGAAAGTACCAGGTAAAAAATAATATCGACACACACTTTCCCAATAATGCCACTCATGAATATTACACTAGAAATAATCAACAGTTAAGAGTTAATTTGTGCAGAAAAGTAACAACTAAAAATAGCTTTAATGACTTTTATGTAAAATTATATAATGCCTGCTACAGCATACTAAAAACTTGGACATTAATAATTTTAAAATAGCCGATAAGAGGCTTTTATTAGACCTGTGTCTATGAATATTGTGAATCACTAATTATGAGTACTTCTGACAGTGGTATTGTTTTAAATTTTATTTGTTTACTCATTATGTAACTGACAATGTATATGCACTGTACATTCTCTCAGACAATAAATTGATTGATAGACTGATATAAGAGGTCGGAACCTCCCACCTTCCGAGAGGTGGGCACAGAACTAAGCATAAACTTCTATATTAAACAAGTTGTTATTACAAAGTACAAACAGTATAAACAAAACAATAAACATGTACTGTGACAGATGAAATACTTTCATATACGATTTAAACCCGTGTTCAACTATTGCAATGGATTACAATACATTTACTTGATGTATCAACGCAAAACTTGTATTTGGATTCGTACCTTCAGAACAGACTGTACTGGTTTCTTTAGTTAAGTTAGCTAATTTCCTGTGGCTCCTAATTGAGGCATATCGCATCGTTACGATGTTTCTATTATCGGATTTCAATTTATAGTTCGTGAGTTCGCCGCTATGCTACATGGTGTCGAGATATCGGCTCGTCGCCCACAGATGACACCGTAGGACGAAATCACGACTTGCGAACGCAAAATGGCGAAAATGCCCAGTAACTTCTTTTTTCAAGCTATAGTGTTCTTTTACGTGCAAATAAATATTATACGGACTTTACTTCACTTTCGAAGGAAGCCATATTACGGATTTTAGATTTTAAGTAGAAGGGAATAAGGGAATTCACTATGCTAAAGTGGTTGTCAAATTTATAAAAGCTATCGCTATTCAATTGTCATTGCAAATCACTTCTTTGCTTGGCCAGGAGTAGAACAAAAGAAAAACGGACACTTCCTGTCTGAGCAAAGTTTAAGTACATCAAAATTGAAACCAAGAACAAGGAATATCTCAGAAAAGGTTACCTCCACAACAAAAACGTAAAGGACCTATATTGTGTGTTTTGTCATGATGTACATTTTTGTGTAGTGAGTTTTTTTCTATCTCTTATGGTTTAGCAGCCAAACAAACTTTGGCAAAATTCAACCAGAATAAAGAGTTCTTCAGAGGCTATTCCCAAAAAAGTCAAGATATACATTTTATTTCGGACATAAATAGCTTTAATATACGGGATTTTAATCAAAATCGCTAGACCCATTTTTAATACAATCAATTTTTTTTTAAATTTTTTCCATGTAAAGGGTAGTTTGTGGTGGAGGAATTTTTTTTAAAATATTCGTGTCGCATCTTTGGAAGATACTAAATCTAAATACCAAGTGTGATATTTAACGGTCTTTTCGTTTTGGGGCTATGCTGTCCACACACACACACACACACACACACACACACACACACACACACACACACACAGACCTTTCTTTTAAAAATCTGATGTACTACACTCACATGACTTTCTCCAGCTGCTCTATAAACCTCCTACAAAAGATTCTTCTTTGTACACAATTCTAATCGAGATAAATATTAGCAGAATGTTCTTATTACTTAGTTCCTTATAAGTAGAAGGGAATAAGGGAATGCGCTATGCTAAAGTGATTGTCAAATGTTTTAAAAGCTATCGTTATGCGATTTTCATTGCAAATCACTTCTTTGCTTGGCCAGAAGTAGAACAAAAGAAAAATGGACACTTTCTGTCAAAAATTTAAGTACTTCATAATTGAAACCAAGAACAAGGAATATCTCGGAAGCGGTTACCTCCACAACAAAAACGTAAAGGACATAAATTGTGTGTTTTGTCGTGATGCACATTTTTTGTATAGTGAGTTTTTTTCTATCTCTTACGGTTTAGCAGTAAAGCAAAATTCGGCAACATTCATCCAGAATAAAAAGGTTTCCAGAGGCTATTCCCAAAAAATTCGAGATATAAATTTTATTTCGGACATAAATAGTTTTAATATACGGGATTTTAAACAAAATTGTTGCAGCCAGTTTTAAGAAATTAAAAATTTTCGAAGTTTTTTTCCATGTAAAGGGTAGTTTTTGATGGGGAGATATTTTTGAAAATCTTCGTGTCGTATCCTTGGAAGATACTAAGCCTAAATACCAAGTTTGGTTTTTAACGGTCTTTTCGTTTTGGGGCTATGCTGTCCACAGACACACACACACACACAAACAAAGGACCTTTTTTTAAAAATGCTTTTTTCGGACTCAGAGGACCTCAAAACATATATTTCCGGTGAAATCTCGGTATCGATATTTGGGTGCATTACAATACCTTCTCTATCCCTATGTACATTGTACATGTGGGGCTAGAGAAAGTAAAAATGCTTTTTTCGGACACAGGGGACCCCAAAACATACATTTCAGGTAAAATCTCGGTATCAGGTGTTTTGGTGCATTACAATACTATCTCTATCTCTAGGTACATATTACATATAGGTCTAGAGAAAGTAAAAATGTAAATCTCGTTAAAAAAAAAAACTACAGTTTTGTGTGAAGATATTCATTGTTATTGGTTTCAGCTTTAAAATTATCACAAAGGGGAAATTTTCATTTCTTTTTCTTTTGTTTTACTCCTGGTAATGCAAAGAGAACACAATTTCAATCACATTGTGAATTGTGAATTAATTTTTGCTTCCTCTATACGTACTATGTACATAGTGTATAAGGAATTATTGCACTCCACCCAAAAATTCGATACCGAGCTTTCATCGGAAATATTGGTTTTAGGGTCCCCTGTATCAAAAAAAATCTGATGTGTACCATTCAAATGACTTTCTCCATATCCCTGCAACAAATAATTCTTAAAAAGCTTATACTTCTATTTACTTTGTGCTAATCAGAAAAAAATTAGCAGAAATAGTCTTAATACTCGCTTCCTTGTAAGTAGGAGCGAAATAAGGGACAACCGTAGGTTAAAGTGATAGTCAAAAGCTGGTTGCTATGTCAATGAAGTTACTTTGTTTATATGGATAGGAGTTGACAAGTTCCTGTATGAGAAAAGATACGTTTTTCATAGCAGAAACCAATAATAAGGAATGTCACAAAAATGACGAATTCCATGAAAAAAATGTATATAGCATAAATTTTGTGTTTTAATGTGCTCTACATTTTTTGTGTAGTAAGTTTTTGTTCATCTCTTACGGTTTAGCAGTCATTCAAAATTTAGTAAAATTCATCCAGAATAAACTACTCTTCAGAGGCTATTCCCAGAAAATTCAAGATATGCATTTCATTTGTCAGGTAAATATGTTTAATATCCGAAATTTTAATCAAAATCGTTAGAACCATTTTTGAGAAAATCAAAATTTTCGAAAAGAGTTCCATGTAAAGGGTAGTTGGGGGTGGGGGGATTTTTCTCAAAATCTTCGTGTCGCATCCCTGGAAGATACTAAACTTAAATACCAAGTTTGGTATTTTACGACTTTTCGTTTTTGAGTTATCGTGTTCACAGACACACAGACACACGGACACACACACACACACACACACACACACGGACACACACACTCACACACACGGACCTTTTTGTGAAAATGCTTTTTTTTTATATTGGGGACCCTAAAACATATATTTCCGCTGAAATCTCGGTATCGAATTTTTGCTGGAGTGCAATACTTTCTCTATACACTATGTATATAGTGCGTATGGAGAAAGTAAAAAGTATTTTCGGAAAAAGGTCCGCGTGTGTGTATCTGTGTGTGTGTGTGTGTGTGTGAACACGATAACTCAAAAACGAAAAGTCAGTAAAATACCAAAATTGGCATTTAGGTTTAGTATCTTCCAGGGATGGGACACGTAGATTTTGAGAAAGATCTCCCCATTTGGAATATTTTTCGAAAATTTTGATTTGCTCAAAAATGGCTCCAAGCATTTTGATTATAATTTCGTATATTAAACGATATTTATCTGACAAATAAAATGTATTTTTTTGACTTTTCTGAGAATAGTCTGTGAAGACTACTTTATTCTGGATGAATTTGACCGAATTTTGTATAAGTGCTAAACCATAAGAGATAGATAAAAACTTTCCACGCAAAAAATGTAGAGCACATTAAAACACACAATTTATATTATATACATTTTTACTTTCTCCATACGCACTATGTACATAGTATATAGAGAAAATATTGCACTCCACCAAAAATTCGATACCGAGATTTCACCGGAAATATACGTATGTTTTAGGGTCCCCAATATCCAAAAAAAGCATTTTCACAAAAAGGTCCGTGTGTGTGTGTGTGTGTGTGTGTGTGTGTGTGTGTGTGTGTGTGTCCGTGTGTCTGTGAACACGATAACTCAAAAACGAAAAGTCCGTAAAATACCAAACTTGGTATTTAAGTTTAGCATCTTCCAGGGATGCGACACGAAGATTTTGAGAAAAATCCCCCCACCCCCGACTACCCTTTACATGGAACTTTTTTCGAAAATTTTGATGGCTCTAACGATTTGGATTAAAACTTCGGATATTAAACATATTTACCTTACAAATGAAATGTATATCTTGAATTTTCTGGGAATAGCCTCTGAAGAGTAGTTTATTCTGGATGAATTTTACTAAATTTTGAATGACCTCTAAACCGTAAGAGATGGACAAAAACTTACTACACAAAAAATGTAGAGCACTTTAAAACATACAATATATGTTATATACATTTTTTTCGTGGAGTTTTTCGTTTTTGTGACATTCCTTATTTTTGGTTTGTGCTATGAAAAACGTATGCTTTTCTTATACAGGAACTTGTCAACTCCTATCCATATAAACAAAGGAACTTCATTGACATAGCAACCAGCTTTTGATTGTCACTTTAACCTACGGTTGTCCCTTATTTCGCTCCTACTTACAAGGTAGTGAGTAATAATACTATTTCTGCTAATGTTTTCTGATTAGCATAAAGTAAATAGAAGTATAAGCTTTTTAAGAATTATTTGTTGCAGGGGTATGGAGAAAGTCATGTGAATGGTACACACCAGATTTTTTTCGTAGAATTGATCATTTTTAAGATATTCCTTGATTTTTGATTCAGCTTTGAAAAAGGTATGCTTTTCTCATGCAGGAATTTGTGAACTGTACAGTTTAAAAGCCCAACAGTGAGCTATTCAGGAGTATAATATGAGTGTTTCACTTTAAATGACACAGTTTTCCAGACACATTCCCTGATTAGTTCAATTTGGCGCGGAAATAGGGACGCTTCCAGTTCTCTCAGCACAATGACGCAACCTAGCGAGAAGCAATATACGGCGCGCGATGTTATCAGCTTTCGTTAGCAGTAATGTCATGTGACACATGGTGGCTTTTTATGAAAGCTTTCCTGAGATTAACACTTTTTTTTGTGAAAGGTTTCGTTTGAAGCAATTTCAAGCAAGCGATGACATGTCAGGAGCTAAATAAGGGTGAAAAGATACGTTGTAGGGGCCGTACTGGGAGGGAAATGGAATTACTGACGAGGGAGGAAATGGAATAAACGCGCACACTGCGAATTTTTGTCGCGCTGGCTTCGTCTTCCGGGACATTGGATTACTGCTGCTACTGCTGCGTTAAATATACACATAGGACTTCATTAAAATACAGACTTGGCCTACTTTCTGTATACTGTATCCAAGAATCTCTGTACTCAGCAACTGAAATGTCAACGATGTATGATTCACAATGGAAACGATACTGGCGTCCCATCGCGACACTGCATTGCTCATGGAAACTAGTATTCACAATAGGGCGGTACATTACTAGCGATGCTGCTGCATAGCACACGTGAAACAATAGCTGCGGATTTAAAACAATTTCTAGCTCTGTATCTTCTAAAAAGAAAAATCTGATGTGATCCATTGACAAGACTCTGTGACAAATTATGGTTAAAAAGCTTATGCTTCTATTTACTTCATGCTATTCGAGAAAAAAAAATAGCAGAAATAGTCTTATTACTTGCTTCCTTGTAAGTGGAAGCGAGATAAGGGAATACACTACAATAAAGTGACAGTTCAAAAGTTGGTTGCTATGTGATTGAAGTTCCTTTGTTTGTATGGACAGAAGTGGACAAATTCCTGTATAAGTTTTTAAAGGTGAAACCAAAAACAAGAAATATCTCAAAAAAGACCTACTCCGCGAAAAAAATGTATTTAACATAAATTGTGTGTTTCAACGTGCTCTACATTTTTTATGTGGTAAGTTTTTGTCCATCTCTTACTGTTTAGCAGTTATGCAAAATTTCGTAAAACTCATCCAGAATAAAGTAGTCTTCAGAAGGTATTCCTAGAAAATTCAGGATATACGTTTTATTTGTCAAGTAAATATCTTTAATATACGATATTTTAATCAAAATCGTTAGAGCAATTTTTGAGAAAATCAACATTTTCGAAATAAGTTCCATGTAAAGGGTAGTTTGTGGTGGGAGGATTTTCTTGAAAATCTTCGTATCGCATTCTTGGAAGATATCAAACTTAAATACCAACTTTGGTATTTAACGGCCTTTTTGTTTTTGAGCTATGCTGCCCACAGACAGACACACACACGGACATTTTTCAGAAAATGTTTCTTTTTTTTTATTCAGGGGGACTCAAAACATGTATTTCCGGTGAAATCTAGGTATAGAATTTTTGGGTGCATTACAATACCTTCTTTATCCACTATGTATATAGTACGTATAGAGAAAGTAAAAACGACGGAAACAATCGACAAAGAAGATAGCAGAAGCTTCGTCGTTGGCGAGTTCGACCTATATTCGAGGAGCGCAGCCAATTTGGGGGCCTTTCTTACCCTAATCCCGAATATGATAATGGCGGATCTCGAATCATATTACAATTACATGCGAATGAGACCATTTGATGATATTTAACACATCATTGGTCCTCATATAGAGAAATAGTTAATTCGAAAATCAATCTCTTCAGCAAAGCGCCTTTGTGTAACTTTGATGTTATGGGCTTATTTATTTTATGAAGTCAGCAGCATAGACGTGGTTTTAATTAGGTTGCAACATTATTCTGGAATGAAAATATAATTTTGGTTGTCCAAGACAGATTCCATTTTCTGTAGCGTTTGTTTTGCCATTATTACACAGTTAAAAAAGCATAATATAAAAAAACGAACCACTTCCCTTGATATTAACTCCATCTTTAACAACTTTAACAAGGACCACAGAATATCAAACAACAGAAATTCTGTGGATGACGCCTATGCCGCGCGGTAAAACTAAAATCCAATTCAACTTTCTTCGCACGGGTTTCGTCGCGTCAGTTCTGAATTCCTATTGGTCAATCGTTTTGCCGCGTGTACCGCGTCGCTAATATCGATCCATTGTGAATCAGGAATAAGACTGTTGGTTTGAATTGGAGCATTCACACTGGACACCACACTGCCTCACCAAGTCACTGTGACCCAGCTGTGTCTCACCCTCGCCACATGTGTCGAACAAGGTCACTGTGTGCAGTGACGTCACCACCAGACATGCATTAGTTTAAATTGGAGCATTCACACTGGACACTACACTGCCTCACCAAGTCACTGTGACGTAGCAGTGTCTCACCCTCGTCACATGTGTCGGACACAGTCACTGTGTTCAGTGCATTCACCGCCAGACATGCATTCGTTTGAATTGGAGCATTCACACTGGGACACTACACTGTCTCACCAAGTCACTGTGACCTAGCAGTGTCCCACCCTCGTCACATGTGTCGGACACAGTCACTGTGTTCAGTGCAGTCACCGCCGGACATCATTAGTTTAAATTGGAGCATTCACACTGGACACTACACTGCCTCACCAAGTCACTGTGACCCAGCAGTGTCTCACCCTCGTCACATGTGTCGGACACAGTCACTGTGTTCAGTGCAGTCACCGCCAGACATCATTAGTTTAAATTGGAGCATTCACACTGGACACTACACTGCCTCACCAAGTCACTGTGACCCAGCAGTGTCTCACCCTCGTCACATGTGTCGGACACAGTCACTGTGTTCAGTGCAGTCACCGCCAGACATCATTAGTTTAAATTGGAGCATTCACACTGGACACTACACTGCCTCACCAAGTCACTGTGACCCAGCAGTGTCTCACCCTCGTCACATATGTCGGACACAGTCACTGTGTTCAGTGCAGTCACCGCCAGACATGAATTCGTTTGAATTGGAGTGTTGGTATTGAAACACAGATCACAATGTTGCAGATTTGCCAACAGACAATCATTTCTGAGCACAGCTAAACTTTCAGTTTACATTATACTGCACACAAATTGTAACTCTGATTTAGATTTAATTAATACGGAAGATGTTATAAGTGAAGCAGAAAGCCATCGTGCTATTCGGGATATTAAAAGCGATGACTATAGCAACAAAGTGGTGAAAAAGAATGCGTGGCAAGAAATTATAAATAAGTTTGTGCCTGATATCAATGACAAGAGCATGGATGAAAAAAAAAATTGGTAAGCTCTATGTTATTTTTTTCACTTTATATCGTATTTTTCGAACCATAAGACTCCTGAAATATAGTTTCTACCCGTGTACAAGGCTGGACATTTGCATCCCTCACCCTCTTTATAGCAAGTGGACCGTTATGGAATCTCAAAGCGAGAAGAATGGACAAAATGGATGATTAAGGACCCATTCACATGACTTTCTCTATATCACTGTAACAAATTATTCTATTTACTCCATCTAATTGACAAAAAATTAGCAGAAATAGTCTTATTACATGCTTCCTTGTTAGTAGAAGCGAAATAAGGGAGTAGCATAGGTTAAAGTGATAGTCAAAAGCTGGTTGCTATGTGACTGAAGTTCCTATGTTTGTATGGATACGAGTTCACAAAGTCCTGTATGAGAAAAGTATAAGTTTTTTATAGCTGAAACCAAAATCAAGGAATATCTCAAAAAACAACCAACTCCACGAAAAAATGTTGTGTTTTAAAGTGTTCTACATTTGTTGTGTGGTAAGTTTTTATCCATCTCTTACGGTTTAGCAGTTATACAAGATTCCGTAAAATTGACCCAGAATAATGTAGTCTTCAGAGGCTACTCCCAGAAAATTCAAGATACACATTTTATTTGTCAGGTAAATATCTTTAATATACGATATTTTAATCAAAATTGTTAGAGCCGTATTTTAGAAAATCAAAGTTTTCGAAAAAAGTTCCATGTAAAGGGTAGTTTGGGGTGGGGGGATTTTACTCAAAATCTTCGTGTCGCATCCCTGGAAGATACTAAACTTAAATACCAAGTGTGGTATTTTACCGACATTTCGTTTTTGAGCTATAATGGTCACTGACACATGGACACATAGGGATCTTTTTCTGAAAATGTCTTTTATGGATACAGGGGACCCTAAAACATATATTTCCAGTGAAATCTCGGTATCGAATTTTGGGTGGAGTGCAATACCTTCTCTATACACTATGTACATAGTGCGTATAGAGAAAGTAAAAATGAATGAGCGCGGAAATCATGAACTCACCCCTACAGGGCGAATGAAGAGAAATTTAAAAAATAGTTTCATTTCAAAATTGTCATAACAAAATTAGGGGTGCGTCTTATTGTCCTGTTAAGGCCTCCGCCTTATGGTCCGAAAAAATAGGTCCATTTCACTAGGTAATCAGTTGGTAAATTTGCAGTGTCAGACACCAGTAATCAAGGAGTGTTCACCAGTCACCGGTGTCCGTCAACTGCTGACAGTCACCAGTGCCCAAGTGTGAAACGAACCTAAAACTCAGATATGTTGTGAGGTAAGACAAACAAATGTTGAGCATAGACAGCATTGCTTTCCTTCCCCTTTTCTGCCCCGACTGAGAGGGGGAATAAAGATGTCAGCTTGGCACGAATAACACAACCACAACAGCGTGCAGCGTCATACAATTATTGCAGCTCACATGAAAGTAATTATTGTCACATATCCATAGTTATAACGAAAGCCCTTTGTTTGTTATTAGGCTAATTTTAACTTTCTCTAGCACATAGTGGGTAGAGAAGGAGCAGGATTTTTTAGAACACGATGACCCTGCCCCACTCTTCTTCCAAAGCCTGACTTTAAAGTTTGGAATTAGGATGTATGCGGCTGGGAACCAAACCTCACTGTTGTCAAGCTTCCACTTACTGGTCCCTTAACTGAGGCGCGATTCTCGACCTACAAGCAATGTTACCAGGAACTAGATTTTAGTACGTTGCCTCTCGTCCCTAGTAGCAGTGTAGTCTATTGTTTGCTAATGGTTATTGCCCAGCGGTGGGGGGAGTGCTCCCGTATCAGGGCCATCATCTTTAGGAGAAAACTATATTGGAATCTACCCAAAAATTCAATACCAGGATTTCAACCTTGCGGTTTAGGGTCCTCTGAAACAAAAAACACATGTTTATAAAAAGGTATGTGTGTGTTTGTATGAGTATTTATATGTCTGCGGACAGCAGAACTCAAAAACGAAATGTCAGTTAAATACCAAACTTTGTATTTAAGTTCAGTATCTTCCAAGGATTCCCACGAATATTTTCAGGAAAAATGCCCCAACTCCAACTACCCTTTACATAATTGGTTCTCAAAAATGACTAATAGTTTTGATTAAAATACCACATGATTAATATATATTTTTATGACAAACAAAATGTATATCTTGAGTTTTGTTCAAAGAGCCTCATTCTGGGTGTCTCATGTATAAATTTTGTATAACCGTAAACCGTGCGAGATAGACAGAAACTTACGGGGCAGCATAGCACAACGAAAGGCCCGTTAAATATCAAAATTGGTATTTAAGTTTACTATCTTTCAAGGATGCGACACGAAGATTTTCAAGAAAATCCCCTCACACCCAACTACCCTTTATATGGAACTTTTTTCGAAATTTTTTATTTTTTCCACGATGGCTCTAACGATTTTGATTAAATATCGTACATTAAATATATTTACTTGACAAATAAAATGTATACCTTGATATTTTCTGGGAATAGCTTGTGAAGACTACTCTATTCTGGATGAATTTTATATAATTTGTTATAACTGGCAAACTGTAAGAGATAGAGAAAAACATACGTAACAGAAAATTTAGAGCTCGTTAAAAACACACAATTTATGCTATATACATTTTTTCCGTGGAGTTAGTCGTTTTAAGATATTCCTTGTTATTAGTTTCAGCTTTAAAAAACGCATACTTTTCTCATACAAGAATTTGTCAGCTCCTTTCAATACAAACAAAGGAACTTCAGTCACATAGCAACCATCTTTTGAGTATCACCTTAACCTACGCTACTCCCTTATTTCGCTTTTACTTACAAGGAAGCAAGTAATAACACTATTTCTACTATTTTTTTTCGATTAGCATGAAGTAAAAGGAAACATAAGCTTTTTAACAATAATTTGTAGTAGAGATGGTCATGCGAATGGAACACATCAGGTTTTCATATTACTCTTTATATATTCACTCTCACATGCATATTTCCAGACTCTGTGGGGAAGAGGGAATAATTCTGGTTAAAGAAAGATTCCCTGCCCCAGCCGGGAATTGAACCCGGGTCCTCTGGGTGAAAAGTCAACTCGCTGACCACTCCACCACGGAGGCAGTCTCTCTAACTTTTGATTTATTTAATAATGGGAAACAACTGCTCACAGAGTTAGTGAAATCAAACATGGTTAGTATTCTCATAATAAACAGACACATTGTTGGGTAGTCTGGCAAATAAGAAAAATAATTTAGGGATCCTTATTTCATTGTATTTGTCTTTCAACAGGTTCATTTGCATATTAGCATCTGCTTTTAGAACTTCTAGGAGAAGGGAATGGCAAGCAAATACGAATTATCCTTATAAGTTTGAAAATCTTCAAACCTATTTTCAAAGTCATTAACTTCCTTAACGGGGAAGCACAATGAGTAAAACCATAATAATTGTGGGACTTCATAAAACCCTGGAAGTTGGAAAATGAATTAATCTGCCATTGTTCATCAGCCTTTCCCAAAGTCTGGCTTTAAATTTAAAAGCCTTATTGGCATACAGTGCAACTAAACTTGATTCTTCCCTTCTAACTTTAAAATTTAATTAATTTAAATGCCCCGTTATGTGCACTATAAACGCCAAATCCTGAACCGTATAATCGCCATAAAGTTTGTTTGGCGACTCGCCCTTCGTTACCAAGAACATTTTAATTTCTCCTCAAAGAAGCCAAAAGAGCTTTAAAACCGTGACACGAAAACCAACAAACTTCTGCATAGCCTACTAAGACTTTCAAACTCACTTCCATGTTACTAAGTAAAGATGAAAACCAACGTTTCAACCCCTGAACAAAGTTTACACATTTCAAAACGTGAATAATGTGTATTATTTCTGAATACAAAACGTGGCGAATGATGCAGTGGAAATGCATATACTATTCAATTTGAAAAATCTGATGTGTTCCATTCACATGACTTTCTCTAATCTCTGCAATAAATTATTGTTAAAAAGCTTATTCTTCCTTTTACTTGACGCTAATCGAGATAAACATTAGCAGAAATTCTTTATTGTAAGTAGAAGGGAAATTTAAACACACCTGGCTAAAACGACAGTCAAATCTTTTAAAATCTGGTTGTCATCTGGAATGTTTCCTTGTATTCCAGGAGTTGACAAATTTCGGTATGTGAAAAGTTTTAAGTATTTTAAAACGGTAACCAATAACAAGGAATATCTGAAAAATTGTCAACTTCACGTAAAATATGTATATGACATAAATTGTGTGTTTTGACGAGATATACATTTTTGTAGGTTAATCGACATTAACTAAGTGTAATCAAGATAAATTACAATTTGTACAAGTATACTCTCATATCCTGAAATATTATATGCGAATTTCCAATGTTATAATATGATATTTACGAACAAAGGGTCGTAATATAATAAACCTTACCTTTATTAGCAACTGAAACGAATGTACCAGTGCATAAGAGTTGATTCTTCAGGCCTGAAGTCGGAAATCGTTTTGTAATTCGTCACTAAAGACATATTTGCATTTTTGCATAATTTCGATTAATCATTAACACTGCTTCACTTCATAACAACCAACAAATGTGAGTAGAGAAGTTGAAAATGATCATTCTAGAAGCCGAGCAGAGGTATCTTGCATTGTTGCCTACGTAATGCTTCTAATTGGCTCCTCGCAGCTTATATTTCACGATTATTGCCAAGCAACCTGAGCTCGACGCGGTGGTGATATCACATCGTTGGAAGAAAGGTTAAATTCTTTAGAGTTTGTGTTTGTGAAAAATCTGAAGGTTATATTTTCGCACTTAATTTCCTCAAAGCCCGCCAGGACGTCTTTTAGGGTGCAAAAAATAGGGCATGTCCAGGACGTTTGGTAACCATACTTTTGTAATGAAAATTAATGTGTAAATCTATAGCTATAATGAAGTGACTGAGTATGGTAAGTGATGAAATCATGGAATTCACTAAGACAACTTTCAAAGGGAAATTCGTTATCAAAGATCGAAACAACCTCATTAAAACAGACAATACAAATGCAAGGGATTTTGGGTTTTACTGATATATGCACAATAGATTTCGAAGCTTTAACAGCCCATATTGGTTGATTATCGGCAGGATAAAGCAGTTTCATTCATGTGTGTATATCAGGTTGCATTGCTTGACAATCACTACATTCCACCACAGTATTTGTTACAGATCGATCCCTCAGGTGATATAATGCCTGGATAACAAAGATATCAAATTAATTTCTAATTGTCAACTGATCCTATGCGCCGCTCCAAGGGATTTGCACTACAGTCGATTCTATAATGTGCCCAGAAGCAATTTATTCTGTTTCATTAGTAGTGTTTCATAAAACCTATCAGATGCCATCATCTCTGAATGAACAAATGAATGCAAGCTAGTTATCACATGGGAGATTTCCAGCTATAAGTGAGGTATATGCACATTATTCAGAGAGCAAAAGAAAAAATCTGATGTGTTCCATTCAAATCACTTTCTCTACATGATTGTTAAAAAAGCTTATTGTTCTATTTCATACTAATCGAGATTAACATTAGCAGAAACGTTCTTGTTACTTGGTTCCATATAAGTAGAAGGGAAGTAAGGGAATACACTAGGCTAAAACGATAGTCAAATCTTTTGATAGCTGGTTGCCATGTGGATGAAATCCATTTCTTTGCATTAAAAAATTACTGTATGTAAAAGTTATGTTAAAACTAAAACCAATAAAAAGGAATATCTAAAAAATGGTCAATTCCACGAAAATATGTACGACATAAATTGGTATAAACGAGATCTAAATTTTTTTTCTAAATGTCTTTTGCTGCTGAAATTTGAATTTTAAACTGATCAATTTAATAAATCATGATAAGCTGAAATAACTTTCTTGATATTAAGTCGTAATTAAAAAAAATTTAATTCTGTAATTTATTTAAAATTAACTAATAATTGTTTCATGTTTAAGCTCAATTCTTACTGATTTTCAAAAACATGAAATATGTTTTGTTACAATAATATTTGTTTTTCTAAACCAACTTGTGAGGAATATCTTTAGAAGGATCCGCTGAAAGAGCAATTCCCAGGAGAATATCAGATCGATGCAGCGGATTCGTTCCCAGAGAGTGATTTCTAGGGAATTTTTGACGTGAATGCCATTTCCTTTTTAGAGTATCCAACTCGGAATATTTTTTAAAATTACAAAAAGTCAAGGTAGCTCGCACAATAGCGTCATCACAACACGGAAATACATATGTAGCAGATTTCTTAGCTGTGGTTGGGATATGGTTTCTAGTTGGTATGAGATAACACGGCGCTGCTGTCGGTATTGGTACAGTTGATTAGGCACTGGCATTTTGATCCCAAATTCGCGAGTTCAGACCGATGATTTTTAAGTGTGTTTAAAAGCGACAGCCACATTTCAGTAGAACTGCTGGGATATAAAACAACTCTGCGGAAAGAAATTCCGTCACACGGTCGCTGATATGATTCAAGCAATTAGAAGCGTTGCTAACTAACAAATATAGTGTTTACTTCCTCTTCTTCGTACGTAGGTAGAGAAAGTATCGCATTCTACCCAAAAAATTCGATACCGAGATTTCACCGGAAATACATCTTTTAGGATCTACAGTATCAATAAAAAATGTAGTTTAAAAAAATCTTATATGTTCCATTCACATGACTTCCTCTATATCTCTATAAAAATGATTATTATTAATAAGCTTATTCTTCCATTTACTTCATGATAAACGAGAAAAACTTAACAGAAATAGTGTTATTACTTGCTTCCTTGTTAGTAGAACCGAAATAAGGGATTACCATAGGTTAAAGTGATAGTCACAAGCTAGTTGCTATGTGACTGAAGTTCCTTTGTTTGTATGGACAAGAGTTGAAAAATTCCTGTATGAGAAAAGTGTACTTTTTTCAAAGCTGAAACCAATAACAAGGAATATTAAAAAAAAAAAAAACGATCAGCTCCACGAAAAAAATGTATATAAGATAAATTGTGTGTTTTAATATAATCTACATTTTTGTTTGGTAAGTTTTTGTCTATCTTTGACAGTTTAGCAGTTATGCAAAATTCCGTAAAATTCATCCAGGATAAAGTAGTCTTCAGAGGTTATTTCCAGAAAATCGAAGATATACAGTTTATTTGTCGCATAAATATCTTCAATATAATAGATTTTACTCATAATCGTTTAGAGTCATTTTTTAGAACATCAAAATTCTCGAAAAAAGTTCCATGTAAAGGGTAGTTGGGGGTGGGGGATTTTCTTAAAAATTTTTTGTCGCATCCTTGGAAGATACCAAACTTAACTGCCCAAGTTTGATGTTTAACGCTCTTTTCGTTCTTGAGCTATGCTGCACACACACACACACACACACACACACACACACACACACACACACACACACATGGACATTTTTCTAAAAATTATTTTTTGTACTCAGGTGGTCTCAAAACATGTATTTACGGTGAAATCGCGGTATTGAATGTTTGGGTGCATTACAATACCTTCTCTATACACTATGTACATAGTACGTATACAGAAAGTAAAAAAGGTTTGAGCACGCGCGACGTGTGTGTGCGTGTGCCTATGAACACGAAAAGTTGGTAAAATAGATACCAAGCTTGATATTAAATTCAGCATCTCCCAACGATGTGATTCTTTAAATGGAAACAATTCGGAAATTTTTATTTTCTCAAAAATAGCTCAAACGATTTTAATTAAAACGTAATATATTTATTTAACTTATTTTTACGCTAAACGAATTGTATATCTTGAATTGTCTGACAATGATCTTTGAAGTCCTGTTGATACTGGATTTTTTTAACATATATAACTGGTAAATCGTAAGAGATAGAGAAAATTTTACCATACAAAATAACAGATTTCTATAACATACACTAAATCAAATACATTATTGTGGAGTAAAGTGCGTTCGAGACGTTTCTAGTTATTCGTTACAAATTGTAAAATTCTTATACTTGTCAAATGGACGATTGTTATTCATTTTTCTGAGTCTTGGTCAAGCAAAGTGAACGGAATGTCAATACATTACACGACGACCAATTTTTGATAGATTTGACCATCGCTTTAGCCTAGTGTACCTGTTTATTCAACGTATCTACAAGGAAGTGTGTTCTAATCACATGATTTTCTCTACCTCATTTAACAACCGACTTTTTGTATATTCAAAAGTCGAATTGATGATTCATCTACCGTACGGTCCTAATGTGGCATCCAATGACTATTTTGGTACCCGAACATCAAGAATTAAATGCGTGGACAACGATTTTTGTCGGCAGAAGTAGTCGTTGATGCGTTCAAAAATCATATTTTGGAGGCGTCTCAAGCGGATTGAAAAAAAAAAAAAAAAAAAAAGATATGAAAAATATGTCGAGCTCATACAACACTGTATTGATCATAAAGGTATTTCGAAAAATAATAATACAATTTTCAATGCCAAATTGTTGTTTTTACTTTCTCTGGCACGTATGTACAACCTACACAGTATATAGAGAAGATATTGCACTCCACCCAAAAATTCGATACCGAGATTTACTGGAAATATACGTTTTAGGGTACCTTGTGTCCAAAAAAAAGGTATTTTCAGAAAAAGGTTCGTGTGTGTGTCCGTGTGTCTGTGAACACCATAACTTAAAAACGAAAAGTCGATAAAATACCAAACTTCGTATTTTCAATTAAGTATCCTCCAGGGATGCGACACCCCAAACTATCCTTTACATGGAACTTGTTGATTTTCTCAAAAATTGCTCTAACGATTTTGATTAAAATATCATATATAAAAGATATTTACCTGGCAAAGTGTATTGCTTGAATTTTCTGGAAACAACCTCTTAAGACTACTTTATTCTGGATGCATTTTACGGAATTTTACATGACTGTTAAGCCGTAAGAGGTGCACAAAAACTTACCACACAATATGTAGAGCACGTTAAAACACACAATTTAAGTTATATACATTATTTTCGTGGAGTTGATGGCTTTTTAGGTATTCCTTGTTTTTGGTTTCACCTATAAAAAACTTACCCTTTTCTCATACAGGAATTTGTCAACTCTTGGCCATACAAATAAAAGAATTTCAGTCACATAGCAACCAGCTTTTGACTATCACTTTAAGCTATGGTACTCCCATAATTTGTTTATACTTACAATGAAGTAAGAAATAAGATTATTTCTGCTAATTTTTTCTCAATTAGCATGAAGTAAATAGAAGCATAAGCTTTTTAACAATAATTTGTTACAGAGATGTAGAGAAAGTCATTTGAATGGAACATATTTGATGTTTTTTTTATTATTAGGCTCAAAATATATACAGTGCCCCTCGTATGCCTGGATTTACTATTCCGCTTTTGCGGTAACCGTTCTCCTGTGAATCCATTGGGAAAATAATAACGTAAAATCTCACCTTTGACATTTTGCTACAGATTACTCTTCTGTTTCCGTAAGGAAAAAAAAAACCTTCATTTTAGCGACATAAAAATGTCAAAAGTTCAACGAACATTGCAGCTGTAACATATGTGACAGAGAAATTTCTGTTTCCATTCGCCTCTTCGTGGAAAATACGGTTTGACAAGCGCTCAAAAATGTTATTCCAATTAGTAAAGTATTATAAAATGTAACACAGATGCGTCATGCACTTGTATTATACGTTAAGCTTGGTTTCTCTCTGTAAATTGAAAATAACAAAATGGGCATGCCTTTGGATTTTTATAAATGTAATTTTGCTATATAATATACATATGTATGTGTATGTAAGCACGTATTATGTTATGTGTTCCATTCACATGACTTTCTCAACATCTCTGCAACAAATTATTGTTAAAAAACTTATTCTTACATTTCTTTCATGCTAATCAAGAAAAAATTAGCACAAGTGGTCTTTTTGCATGCTTCCTTGCAGTTAAAAGGGAAGTAAGGGAATACATTAGGCTAAATCGACAGTAAAATCTTTTAAAAGTTGATTTCTATGTGATTGCTTTGTTAGTATGGCCAGGAGTTGACAAAGTCCCGTATGAAAAAATATAAGTATTTTAAAGCTGAAACCATTAACAAGGAATATCTCGAAAAAGGCCAACTCCACGAAAATATAAATGTTTATAAAATAAATTTTGTAGTTTAACGAGCTCTATAAGTTTTGTGTAGCCAGTTTTTAACTCTCTCTTACGGTTTACCAGTTATGCAAAATTCCGCAAAATTCATCCAGAATAAAGATGCCTTCAGAGGCTATTCACAGAAAGTTGAGGATATAGATTTTCTTTGCTATGCAAATATCTTTAATAATCGATACTTTAATCAAAATCGTTAGACCCATTTGTGAGAAAATACAATTTTTAGAAAAGTTTTCCATGTAAAGCATGTTGGGGCGAGGGAATTTTATTGAAAATCTGAGCGTCGCGTTCTAGGAAGATAATGAACTTAAATACCAAGTTTGGTATATCACAGACTTTTCGTTTTTGAGTTAAGCTGCCCACAGATTCAGACACACATATATACACGGGCACGGACATTTTTCTAATTTTTTTTTTTTTTTTGTATTCAGGGAGTCCCAAAACATGTTTTTCCGGTGAAATCTCGGTATCGAATTTTTGGTGCGATACAATACCTTCTCTATACACCATGTACATAGCTCGTGTAGAGAAAGTAAAAACGTCAGGCAATACCATACAGGTGTGAAGTAATCGATCACAATGTTAAATTAAAAAAATAGAAAAAGTCAGTACGTGCGTGTGCGCGTGTGTTTGTGCGAAGAGCGTAACTCAAAACAAAAGCTTACATACACTAATCTTGGTATTTAAGCTCAGGATCTTCCAAAGATGAGACACAAAATATTTCAGGAAAATACCCTCCCCTCAACTACCATTTACATGGAACACTTTTTGAAAATATTATTTTTCTAAAAACTGGCTCGAACGACTTTTATTAAAATACAATATGCTTATCACATTTTTACCACAACGAAATGCATATCCTGAATTTTATGGGAAGAGTCTCTGAAGACGTCTTTATTCTGGGTAACTTATTTGTAACTGGTAAACCGTAAATATAGAGAAAAACTTACCAAACAAATAATGTACATCTCGTCAAAACATACAATTTATGTCGTATATGTTTTTTTTTCTTTTTGTAGTGTTTAACGCCCGCTTTAACACTGATGATACATGAATGATGGAGCACCGGTGCAATGCTATGGCGGGGGAAACCGGAGAACCCGAAGAAAACCTGCCCCAGCGCCGCTTTGTCCACCAAAAAATCTCACATGCGGTCGCTTGGGATCGAACCCCGGCCGTCTAGGCGAGAGGCATATGTTTTTGTAAAGTTCAGCGTTTCCGAGATATTCGGGTTATTGGTTTCTATTTGAAGCTACTTAAATTTTTCTCAAACGGGAAGCCACCTTTCTTTTCGTCTTTCTTTCTTTACTCCTGGCAAGCAAAGGGAACGGAATATCAACCAGTTTTTAAAGTACCATTTGAGTATCGCCTTAACCTAGTTTATTCCCTTTCCCTTTTGCTTACACAGAAGTAAGAAGACAATTTCTGCTAATTTTTATCTTAATTAACATGATATATATATATATATATATATATATATATATATATGTTTTTTTTTTTTTTTTTTTTTTTTGCAGAACGGGTTGAGAACATCATGTGATTTGAACAAATATGATTTGTTTGTTTAGAGCCAAACATTTCCGAGATATTCTTGTTATTAATTTTAAATATTTCCAGTACTTAACGACTTTTCTCAAATGGAAAGTCGTCATTCACTTTTTTCTCCCTTTTCATGCAAAGAGAGGGGCATTTCAACTGCATCACAAAAGCGATTGGCTTTTAAAAGTTTTAACTATCGCTTTACCCCAGTGTATTTCCTTATTTCCCTTCTACCTAGAAGAAACTAAGTAGTAAAAACATTTCTGATGTTTATTAACACAAAGTGAAAAAAGTTTTCGTAAATATAATTCATTGGTAAATAAGTAGATTAAGTCATGTGAATAGGACATAAGAGATTTTTCAGAATCAACTACACCTTAAAGCCAACTTTAGGTACAGTTTTTCCACTTTATGAAGTGAAGTTCCAGCAGAAATAATTCTCCAGTTTCAAGAGGTAGGATATAAATCTTGCAGAAGAAGCCTGTCTCGTGTGGGGATGTGGCTAGCGTCACATAAATTTGAACAAATTACTGTACCTTGTGCGCGCGCTGCCATCTCAAAATTAAAGAATTACCTGTGGCAAAAGACTCCCTTTTAGTTGGATTGTCTGCACAGACCTCATACGCATTACTCTTTGCGATTTTTAAAAATTTCATCCTCCGAAATTTATTAATTTACGTGCTGCTTACCAAGCTCGTATAGAAATTTTACTAAAAACACATTCGAGGTTCCTTAAAGTGATGCATCTGTGAAATTTCGGAAATCCGCAGTATATAAGATATCTTATCAAAATATACAGAATGTTAATGAACTGCACCGAAAGATTGTGTACGTGCTGATATAAATAATTTGAGATCGGCGATGCAAGGTCCCCGGATAAACATTACGCAACTACATAGCGTTAAACATGTGGGTATCAGGTGCTGATAAGTCGGCGTTAAAGCAAACCAGGTTGAAAAAATGGTTTAGAATGTCTTTAAAACTGCTGCCTGCGTATAGAAATATCGATTTTGAGCAGCTGGTTTCTAGCGTTCTCAAGATTTAATGTCGCAAAAAATCTGTACTTATCACTTGACAGTGCGACACTGAAAATTCATTAACTACGTTCCTGAGTTATGTAGCCTACATTAGAGACGTTTTTTCAACTGCTCTGGTGGCTTAAAGCGTAACGCGGGAAGCTGCTATCCCAAAGGTCATGAGTTCGATTCCTGTCATAGAGCTAATGTTTTTTACTTTCTCTATACGCGCTATGTACATAGTGTATAGAGAATGTATTGCACTCCACCAAAAAATTCGATACCGAGATTTCACCGGAAATATATGTTTTAGGGTCCCCTGTATCCAAAAAAAAAGTATTTTCAGAAAAAGGTATGTGTTCGTGTGTCTGTGAACACGATGGCTCAAAAACGAAAAGTCGGTAAAATACCAAACTTGGTATTTAAGTTTAGTATCTTCCAGGGATGCGACACGAAGATTTTGAAAACAATCCCCCCACCCCAAACTACTCTTTACATGGAACGTTTTTCGAAAATTTTGATTTTCTAAAAAATGGCTCTAACAATTTTGATTAAAATATCGTATATTAAAGTTATTTACCTGACAAATAAAATGTTTATTTTGAATTCTCTGGGAATATCCTCTGAAGACTACTTTATTCAGGATGAGCTTTTCATAACTACTAAACCGTAAGAGATGGACAAAAAATTAACCAACAAAAAATGTAGAGCACGTTAAAATACACAATTTATGTTAAATACCTTTTTTTCGTGGAGTTGATCGTTTTTGAGATATCCTTTTTCTTGGTTTCAGCTTTGAAAAACTTACTTTTCTCATACAGGAATTTGTCAACTCCTGTACATACAAAGGAACATCAGTCACATAGCAACCAGCTTTTGGCTTTCACTTTAACCTATGGTACTCCCTTATTTCGCTTCTACTTACAATAAAGCAAGAAATAAGGCTATTTCTGCTAAATTTTCTCGATTAGCATGAAATAAATAAAAGATAAGTTTATTTACAATAATAATTTACAGAGATATAGAGAAAGTCATGTGAATGGAACACATCAGATTTTTAATATTATTTTTTCATTCCAGACGAAGTGCCGCGATACGTGGCGTACTGGCATTTCCGAAACTTATAGCCGTTATTTAGACATTTCAATAAACAGGTCGTAAGTTTCCTATCTCAAATTACTTAAGTAATCTACAAATTTTGTGAAAATATTTCGGTATAGTTCATTAACACACTGTATACCAGTCATTACACCAATAAGTGATATTTGTGCCAGAGATCAAAATTCTAGCTGGCGTGGTTATTTAAACAACCTTTTTACTGTTTAAATTCAGTGTTATAATAAAAATCTGATATGATCTATTCACATGATTTTCTCTACATTGTAAAAATTATTATTAAGCAGCTTATTCCTGTATCTAGTTTATGAGTGCCTTATAAGTAGACTGGAACTAAGGGAATGCACTAGGCTAAAGTGATAGTCAAATGTTTTAAAAGCTGTCGTTATGCGATTGTCATTACAAATCACTTCTTTGCTTGACCAGGAGTAGAACAAAAGAAAAACGGACACTCCCGTTTGAGAAAAGTATAAGTACTTCACCACTGAAACTAATACCAAGGAATACCTTGAAAACGGTAAGCTTCACGAAAAAAATGTATACGATATAACTTGTGTATTTTAACAAGATATACAGGGTTACTACAAAAGAAATAGACAACTTCAACTGCCTGTAAAACAAAAACTATTAGAGATAGCAACCTAATTATTTTGGAGGTATGTTGAGAAACTCTCAAAGTTTCGTTTGTTACTATTGGTAACGCTGTAGTGTTATGTTTGTTGTTGCAGAAGCTGAAATGGCGGACAATCCTGTGGAAAAGGCATATTGCGTGTTGGAATTTGCTAGAACGCAATCAGCAACTGTTGTCCAACGACATTTTAGAACACGTTACCACAAAACGCCACCGACTAGACAGTCAATCTACGACTGGTATAGAAAATTCGAGACAACGGGATGTTTGTGCAAAGGGAAGAGCTCGGGAAGACCAAGAGTTTCGGAAGAAAACGTTGAACGTGTTCGTTCTGCCTACATCAGAAGCCCTCAGAAATCGACATCTAGGGCAAGCATGCAATTACAAATTCCACAGCAAACTGTATGGAAAATCTTGCGGAAGCGACTGCACATGATGCCTTACAGATTACAGATGTTGCAGTTTCTGAGTGAAGAAGATAAGGTCATACGGCGTGACTTTTGCATCGACATGTTGCGACATGATGAAGACGATGCCGGTTTTTGTGAGCGCATCATTTCATTTTTGTGGTAACGTGTTCTAAAATGTCGTTGGACAACAGTTGCTGATTGCGTTCTAGCAAGTTCCAACACGCAATATGCCTTTTCCACAGGATTTTCCGCCATTTCAGCTTCTGCAACAACAAACAAAACACTACAGCGTTACCAATAGTAACAAACGAAACTTTGAGAGTTTCTCAACATACCTCCAAAATAATTAGGTTGCTATCTCTAATAGTTTTTGTTTTACAGGCAGTTGAAGTTGTCTATTTTTTTTGTAGTAACCCTGTACATTTACATATGTTTCCGGTGAAATCTCGGTATCGAATTTTTGGGTGCATTACAATACCTTCTCTATCGCTATCTACATTGTACATATGGGGCTAGAGAAAGTAAAAAACAAAAGAGTGCTGAAACGAATAGTGACCCCTTTTAAGAAGATGAATAGTTTAAAACTGAAACCAATAATAAGAAAAATCTCGAAAACGGTCATTTCTATAACAAAAATGTATATGACATTGCATGTTTAAACGAGATCCACATTTTTGCTTTCTCTACACGAACTATGTACATGGTATATAGAGAAGATATTGTCTTGTACCCACAAATTCGATACAGAGATTTCACCGCAAATACATGTTTTGTGACTCCCTGAATCCAAAAACACATTTTTAGAAAAATTTCCGTCTGTGTGTGTGTGTGGGGGGGGGCAGCATAGCACAAAAACGAAAGGACCGTTAAAGCCCAAACTTGGTATTTAAGTTTGTTTTCTTCCAAGGGTGCGACACGAAGATTTTCAAGAAAATCCCCCCACCCCAAACTACCCTTTACATGGAAAAAATTTCGAAAAGTTTGATTTTCTTAAATATGCCTCTAACGATTTTTATTAAAATATCGTTTATTAAAGATATTAACCTGACAAATAAAATTTATATCTTGAATTTTCTGGGAATGCCTCTGAAGACTATTTTATTCTGGATGAATTTTACGGAATTGTGCATAACTGCTTAACCATAAGAGATGGACAAAAACTTACCCCACAGAAAACGTAGCTCGCGATAAAACACACATTTTATGTCATATACATTTTTTTCGTGGAGTTGATCATTTTCAAGATATTCTTGGTTTTTCGTTTCTGCTTTGAAAAACATACTTTTCTCATACAGGAATTTGTTAACTCCTGTCCATACAAAGGAACTTCAGTTACATAGCACCCAGCTTATGGCTATCATTTTAACCTATCATTTTTATATCTATATAAATACATAGTAGGTAATGGAGGTATTGTATACCAAACAAAAATTCGAGGTCTAGATTTCACCGAAATATATGTTTTGTGGCTCACTGAATCTAAAAATAGCATTTTTAGAAAAATTCCTTGTGTGAGACTAGTCTAACTCAAAAAATATGAAGTGTTCGAATCTCATGACTTTCTCAACATCTCTGCAACAAATTATTGTTAAAAAGCTTATGTTTCTATTTACTTCATGCTAATCGAGAAAAAAATTAGCAGTTACTAATCGAAATAAGGGAGTACTATAAGTTAAAGTGATAGTCAAAAGCTGGTTGCTATGTAACTGAACTTCCTTTGTTTGTATGAATACGAGCTGAGAAATTCCTGTATAAGAAAAGCATAAACTTGTCAAAGCTGAAACAATAACAAGGAATATTTCAAAAAACGACCAACTCTAGGAAAAAATGTATATAGCATAAATTGTGGTTTTAACGTGCTCTACGTATTTTTTTTATGGTAAGTTTTTGTCCATCTCTTACCGTTTAGCAGTTATGCAAAATTTCGTAAAATTCATCAAGAATAAAGTAATCTTCAGAGGCTATTCCCAGAAAATTCAAGTTATACATTTTATTTGTCAGGTAAATATCTTTAATATGTGGTGTTTTAATCAAACATTTTAAGAGCCATTTTTAAGAAAATCAAAAATTTCGAAAAAAAGTTCTATGTAAAGGGTAGTTTTGGGTGGGGGGATTTTTCTCAATCTTTGTGACCCATCCCTGGAAGACTAAACTTAAATACCCAGTTTGGTATTTTAGCGACTTTTCCTTTTTGAGTTATCGTGTTCACAGGCACATGGACACATAGACACACACACACCCAAGGACCTTTTTCTCAAAATGCTTGTTTTGGATACAGGGGACTCTAACTCATATATTTCCGGTGAAATCTCGGTATCAAATTTTTGGGTGCATTACAATACCTTCTCTATACACTATGCACATAGTACGTATAGAGAAAGTAAAAACAGACCTCTGTATATTTGGAAATCAGATATAAGTTGAAATAACGTCAGGGAACACGTTTGACGGTGCTCTTTTTTCACCTCCGCTCGTAGCCAGGATGTATATTTGATTACAGCCATCACAAAGTGTGTGCAAACGCTGAGAATCCGCACCGAAAGCTATTATGTGGTGTGGCTGTTGATTAATGCCTAGCGAAATGAGGTAGAAGCTTGTAAATTATCCGGCGCGATGCTGGTGTGAACATAAAGATATCACATTATTATTGCAGCTCCGACCGTTATCGTATGATTGAAACTTATGTCATCATAAAAACAAACTTTGTAGAAAATAGCACACTACGCTGCGATATTATTAATGTGAAGTAGGGTTGGTTATTACTGCACTTCTAAAATACGATCTGCACGGACGATGTTTTAAATGTTATACATAAGAAAAATGAAAATAGAAAACACAGTTTTACGAGTTAGCTAGGCACAAATATGATGGTCAGATATCCCGTATACAGGTTGCAAGGTGAAAAAGTGCAAATAATTTGATATTTAATAGAGAACAATGCGTATAACACATAAATGTATATCATTTTATCCGATTATTAACACTATTGTCATAAAGTAACACAAATTTTAGGGTCTAGTGTTTTAAACAGCCCTGAATTATGTCTGTGATGTGTTTACGTACATCACTCCACCTATAGTCGGGCAGGGCAGAAAAGGGTCAACCGTGTGACCTATTACGTAAACAACCGGAATAATAACCATCCAAAAACATAATCAGAAAATAGCAAAAAAATGCAAATACTAGATCATCACATTGTCCTCAAACGCCCCCAATGTTAGGGATATGAGTGAGAAGACTTCAACAGCAACTTCCTGACGCTGAGCTGAAACATAAGTTTTGCACCATTTTTCTCTAAAATGCATGGTTGCATTAATAAAAAATAATATTGGTCAAATGTTTGATTGCATTTATGTCGCCACTCCTCATCGCTTATTTCTGCATCTATAATAGGGAAGTAGCGCTACAAAAATGAGTTATTCGGGATTTTATTATTTGTTACTAAAATGAGTCGTTTAACCAAAATGTTGTATTAAAGAATTAGACTTCAGCGTGCCTACTGGAATAAACACGTGTATATATGCTTGACAACATTGGCGTGGGTGTAAAGCGGAAGGAATATTGGCAGTAAAATTAATTGCCTCGACACTTTGTACAACAGTGTTTCCGTCAGTGCTTCAGATGCGTTGTGCGTTAAACACGTTGAGAACTATGACAGTATTTACAAATCCAAGATATCTAGATATGCTTCTTGCTTACATCAAAGCTCAATGCTTTAGATCATGATTTCTGGGGACGTTTTAAGAGCAAAGTGTACCACGCACACGTATATTTGAAGCAGCTCTATGATTGAGCAGAACGCAGAAGCTCTATCGAGGGTAGGCAGAATTGGCTAAGATGCGACTGCTATAAATGAACATATGCATATTGTTTTGTTTTTTTGGTAGCGTTTAACGTCCGCTTTGGCATCGCAGGCGATGACATTGGTGATACATGGAATGAAAATGGAGCACCGGTGGAATGCGATGGCGAAACCAGAGAACACGGAGAAAACTCGCCCTTGCACCGCTTTGCCCACCACACACGGTCGTTTTCAATCGAGAGGTGATTGGTCTAAATACTCGGCCATATTGCTTATGTTGCAGTTATTGATCATTAATTTATTTCCTGTTTAGCAAAAATATGACTGATTCAATTGTCCACGATGCATCTGAAATAGGTATTTTCACAATTCACATTTGAATTTACTTTATCCATGATTGGACAAAATTTAATGCGTAGCCTCTTGCGCAGCTTTTAGTTCAGATCTCATGAATACGATTGGATAGCTTGAAAGAAAGCCACCCCACCCATCGTTAGTGGCAGTAGCTGATGATAAACAGACAAGCACGAGACAAACCGGATTTCAAGCACAAACCAAAGCAAAAAAAAAAGTCCTACTCTGTTGCCAAACTGTGCAGATATAATGTATTCAATTATGTTCAATTATCTCCGTTATCTTTCGTAATAGATGAAGTAGTTATTGGACTTTATTATTCGTCATATTTGGATCTCCCAGCACACGAAATACACGCACTTATACCTCTAACTTCCTGCATAGAACAAACGTCTGTAAATGTCTAAACATTCTATTGGGGCGCCTGTTAACTAACTTACACAGCGTTACTAGGACCCATAATTTCTTCTTAGGACCATGACTTCGTTTTATTTTCCTTAACATTTATCTATAATAGACAGAGGAGGCATTGCATTCTATATAAAATTGGATGCATTACATTCAAATGATTTTCTAACATTTTCTTCAATAAACTATTCATACAAAAGCTTTTTTTTTTTCTTTTCTATTCTCTTCATGCTAATCGAGATAAAAGCTCGCAGATATGACTCTGTTACTTAGTTCCTTGTAGGTGCAAAGGGAATATTGGAATACACTAACCTAAAACGATAATGAAATAAGGAATATTTCGGGATTGCTTAACTCTACAAATAAGCTTATATATTCCATTCAAATGACTTTCTCTACATCTCTGCAACAAATTATTGTTAAAAAGCTCATACTTTTATTTGCTATTCCAGAAAAAATTAACAGAAATTGTATTATTACTCCTTCGTTAGATTCATTTTTAAGAAAAACAAAATTTTCGAAAATTTTTCCATGTAAGGTAGTTAGGGGTGGGGGGATTTTCTTGAAAATCTTCGTGTCGCATCCTTGGAAGCCACCAAACTTAAATACCTGTTTCTAAAAATGCTTTTCTTGGATTCAGGGGATCCTAAAACACGTATTTCCGGTGAAATCTCGACATCGAATTTTTAGGTGGAATACAATACTTCTCTATTCCTATGTACATTATACATACGTGGCTAGAGAAAGTAACAATAAAAGGATTTGTCTTTCTCTTTTCTCCTTGGTATATATTCGTTCCACAAACACACCAATAAAAAAAAAAAAAAAAAAAAAAAAAAAGCGATCGATCGTGTTAAAGAGGTTAACCAAACGTAAGCAAACGATATTTTGTGTGTTTGTCAGCTGCAATAACCACAGAATCGATACCCAATTAACGGTGACAGCCTACAAATTGCAATTACATGCAGACGTTTTCATTTTTTGTATCGTTGAAATGTAATTTCTGTCGCTGATAGTACGTATGCGAGAAACCAATAATAAAACATGTTTATTAGAATGGACAAATATTTGCAGTAGTCTTTGTCCTCGGCAATTTTTTCTTTCTCTACACGTACTATGTACATAGTGTATTGCACCCAAAAATTCAATACCGAGATTTCACCGGAAATACACGTTTTGAGACCCCCTGAATTGAAAAAATAATTTTTACAAAAATGTCCGTGTATGTGTGTGTGTGTGTTTGTTCAGCATAGTTCAAAAATGAAAAGACCGTTAAATACCAAACTAGGTATTTAAGGTTAGTTTCTTCCAAGGATGCAACAGGAAGATTTTCAAGAACATCCCCCATTCCCAAATACGCTTTAGATGGATCTTTGTTCAAAATTTTAATTTTCTCAAAAATGGCTTTAACAATTTTGATTAAAATATCGTATATTAAAGATATTTTTATGAAAACGAGATATATATCTTGAATTTTCTGGGAATAGCCTCTGAAGACTACTTTACTCTGGACTAATTTAACGGAATTTTGCATAACTGCTAAGTCTTATGGGATACACAAAAACGTACTACACCAAAAATGTTTAGCACATTAAAATATACAATTTATGTTTTATAATTTTTTTTTCGAGGACTTTTTGGTTTCAGCTTTAAAAAACATTTACTTTTCTCATACAGGAATTTGTCAACTCGTGTCCATACCAACAAAGGAACTTCAGTCACATAGCAACCAGCTTTTGCCTATCACTTTAACCTATGATACTTCATTATTTCGCTTCTACTTACAAGGAAGCAAGTGATAAGGCTTTTTATGTTAATTTTTTCTCGATTAGCATGACATAAATAGAAGCATTAGCTTTTTAACAATAATTTGTTGTAGATATATAGAGAAAATCATGTGAAAGGAACACATCAGATTTTTTTTTACTTTCTTTACATATACTATGTACATAGCGTATAGAGAAAGTATTGCAATCCACTCAAAAATTCGATACTGAGATTTCGCCGGAAAGATATATGTATTAGGGTCCCCTATATACATAAAAAAAAGCAATTTCAGAAAAACATTTTTTCGAAAATTTTGATTTTCTCAAAAATGGCTCTAACAATTTTTATTAAAACATCGTATATTAAAGATATTTCACCTGAAAAATAAAATGTATATCTTGAATTTTCTGGGAATAGCCTCTGAGGACTACTTTATTCTTGACGAATTTTACGGAATTTTGCCTAACTTAGAGGTGGACAAAAACTACCACACAAAAACTGTAGCGCACGTTAAAACACAACATTTTTATGTCATATACATTTTTTTCGCTGTGTTGGTCGTATTTTTAGATATTTCTTGTTTTTGGTTTAATCTTTAAAAAACTTTCTTATATAGGAATTTGTAAAATTTTGTCCATACAGACAAAGGAACTTCAGTGACATAGCAACCAGCTTTTGACTATCACTTTAACCTATGGTACTCCCTTATTTCGCTTGTAGTTACAAGGAAGCAAGTAATAAGGTCAGTTCTGCTAATTTTTTTCTCGATTAGCATGAAGTAAATATAACCTTAAGCTTTTTAGCAGTAACTTGTTGCAGAGATGTAGAGAAAGGCATGTGAATTGAACACATCAGTTTTTTTTAAGAGTTACCTTAGTAGAAGATGCATTTTATTCAACCAAAATATTGTATGCTAAACTTTTACATAAAATGCTCCTTTTACACGCTTCTGTACGCTGTATAAGGCACATGCTTTTAAAATGTGTGGTGGAGAGCGGTCCGTTTAGCGAGCTTTCTCGATAGCCAGACAATTTACCCCATAATGAACAGAGAACCTGTATCAGTGACAATTGCTACCTGATTACACTGTGGCATGTTACACAGCTGCGCGTAATTGACGTCATTCCAGGCCACTGTGTGCGGAGTAATACAACTGCTTTTGTTTCCGCGGATTTCTGGGCTCTTTAAGCCGGTCATGTGAACTAACCATAATGTTCAAGTAGGCAATGATAGGTTAGCGTGTCAGATGCATATATTATCAGGTATTCAGCAGAATAACATTGATTTTCTATTTCTGTTCATGCACCACCAAAGCAAATATCGTTTCATTTTACAGACACATATATCTAATAATATATGTAAGCGATCAAGTTTGACCTTACAAACAAAACGCCCAAAACAGATGTATGCGAGTTTACAAACAAATGCTCCAGGAAGTGCTGGAAAAATATCCAGATCACCGACAAATATACACTGACGCCGTCATTATTGACCATGAGAACAACATACTCCACAAACTGCTACAGCTATGTACAATTTTCACATGCCATCAAGGAAGCTCTATCTTACATTAACGAACTGGATAGCGAAACGCCTTTTCTTGTGCTTACTGACTCCAAAAGTGCACTTTCAGCTATTCAAGATATCTCAGCAGTTCATCCTCTAATTAACGAAATTCATCACCTCCTCAATTGCATCTTCACGAAGAAAAAAAAGCCGCAGTATTAATCTGGATTCCTTCACACACCAACACACCTGAAAATGATTTAGCCGACAAAGCAGCCAAAGATGCAACAAATCTTCCAAGATCGAAAATTCCATATCAAGACATCAATGCTCATTTGAAAAGAACTCTCCGCGATACATGGAAAAGCTCTTGGGTTACCTCTCCCAAAAGTAAACTCCACGACGCAAGAGGTAACTCTACAGCACTTTTTTCAGTCAAATTCCTAAATCGCCGTGACCAGATACTCATAACTAGAATCCGAATTGGACATACAAAACTTACACACTCCTACATCCTCTCTAAAGAAGAGCCACCACAATGCACAACCTGGAGCACAAGAAACAGTATCCAGCACATAGTCGAGAGCTGCCCGCGCTACCAACTCTACAGGAAAAAACTCAAGATCCCGGATAACCAAAAGCTGTCAATGAAGGACTCGAGCTCATGCCTCATACGGATACAGTTTTTTAAATGCACCAAATTGTATGATAAATTATTGTAAAACTGCTTCACAATGCAATCTCTCTGTAAACAATGTATGTATGCGTTAAAGTTTGTATCATGTTTTAAAGTCGCTATAAGACCTTGCAGTTAGGCGACTTAAAATAAATGAATTAAAAGAATACAGACGTGGTGCACTTAGCGACTATGTAACTATGCTAATATGTTCCCTAGCACATATGTACAAGGGCCGTTTTTTTTTTTTTTGAACCTCCGATAGGCTATATATAACAGACAAGTTCATAGAAAGCAATTGTTTATCACTAAAAGTTTTGTCCACTTATGGTTACTTTTCAACATAATCACCGAAAAGATTGAGACATTTATCATACCTGTGGACAAGCTTTGCAATACTCGCTTCAAAAAAATGTAGCCACCAATGATTTCAGATGAGCATTGACGTTGTTTTGAAGATCTTTGTACTTTACGACGATTGCGGAGAGCCTTTCAAAACAAACGAAGAGGAATGCTGACTTCAGGAATTGTGTTGATCCATGACAACGCTCGTCCACACACTGCTGGCAGAACCCTTCGGCTCCTTGAACAATTTCAATGACACATTTTCGATCATCCGCCGTACAGTCCTGACCTGGTACCCAGTGACTTTCACCTTTTCCCTGAAGTGAAGACGTAGGGCAGCACTTTCAAACCAACGAAGATCTTCAAAACAACGTCAATGCCCATTTGAAATCTTTGGCGGCAACTTTATTTTAAGCTTGTGCACAGGTATTATAAATGTCTAAATCTTTTCAGTGATTATGTTGAAAAGTGCACAAAACTTTTAGTAATAAAATAATTGTTTTCTATGAACTTGTCTTTTATTTATAGCCTATGGGAGGTAGGAAAAAAACGGCCCTCGTATATCGTACTTAGTATGGAGAAGGTGTTTTATTTTACTTAGAATTCGATACCGGGCTTTCACCGGAAATATACGTATTGAGATACCTAAATACAAAACAGAAATTATTAGAAAAGGGTCAGCGTGTGTGTCTGTGAACAACATAACTCAAAATTCGAAAAGTCCGCTAAATACCAAACCTTATGTTCAAGTTTAATATCTAACAACAGTTTCAGGAAAATACTCCCAAACCAAACTATCCTTACATGGAAAAATGTCCAAAATTAGCGATTTTCTCAAAAAGGACGATTTTAATTAAATACCATATATTAAAAATCTTTATAAATAAAATTCACATTTTGAATTTCCTGGGAATAACCTCTGAAGTACTCCTCATTCTGAATGATAGAGCATATCTGGTAAACCGTGCTTACCACACAAAAATGTATTTCCCGTCAAAACCCTCAATTTATGTCTTTTACTTTTTTGTTGTAAGCTAACCGTTTCAGAGGTATTCGTTGTTGTTGGTTTAGATTTTAAAATACGTATACTCATCGGACAGGAAGACGTTTGCCGCATGTTTTGTTTTACTCAACACTGTAAAAAAGTGAACTTCAATAACAATCGCATATCGACAGCTTATAAAACATTTGACTTTCGCTTTAGCATAGTACGAGGGCCTTTTTTTTTTTTTTTTTTTTTTTTTCAAATTACGATAGGCTGTAAATAAAAGACAAGTTCATAGAAAACAATTATTTTATTACTAAAAGTTTTGCACACTTATGGTTAATTTTCAACATTATCACCGGAAAGATTGAGATATTTATCTTACCTGTGTACAAGTATTGCAATATCCGCTTCAAAAAATGTTGCCGCCAATGATTTCAAATGAGCATTGAAGTTGTTTTAAAGATCTTCATACTTTACGACGATTGCGGAGAGCCTTTCAAAACAAACGAAGAGGAATGCTGACTTCTGGAATTGTGTGAATCCATGACAACGCTAGTCCACACACTGCTGGCACAACCCATCGCCTCCTTGAACAATTTCAATGGGACATTTTCGATCATCCACCATACAGTCCTGACCTGGTACCCAGCGACTTTCACTTTTTTCCTGAAGTGAAGACGTGGCTAGGAGGGCAGCACTTTCAAACCAACGAAAATCAAAACAACATCAATGCTCATTTGAAATCATTGGCGGCAACTTTTTTTTGAAGCTGATACTGCAAATCTGTTCACAGGTACGATAAATATCTCTATATTTTTATGATTATGTTGAAAAGTAACCAAAATGTACAAAAATTTTAGTAATAAAATAATTGTTTTCTATTAACTTGTCTTTTATTTATAGCCCATTGGAGGTTGAAAATAAAAAAAACGGCCCCTGTGTATTTCCTTAGTTCCCTTTTACTTATTAGGAACTAAGAACTAAGACCATTCTGCTAATGTTTATTCAATTAGCATGGTGTAGAAAGAAGAATAATCATTTGTAAGAAGTTTGTAGAACAGGTAGAGAAACTGGTGTGAATAGAACCACCAGATTTTATTATTATTATTATTATTATTATTATTATTATTATTAATCCTAATATTTTTATGCAATTTATTTCTCTTCGGCGCTAGAATTATGGGGAAGTGAAGATTTCTTTCTTTGAAGCACCTAGCCATTATAGTGAATGGGTTAGCTAATTTACCGCGAAATGACTGAATTATTAAAATACAGTGTAGTGGTGCTCGCGCTTGTGTGTGTGTGTGTATGTGTGTGTTTGTGAGTGTGTGAACTCGAGGATCTTGCACATCAAGGTGTACAACGGATGCCAATTGTCAATGTTGTTGCTCTACTTCCGAAATCGCACGAAATCTACCGAATGAAGACCGAAGCAAAAAATCTAATGTGATCCATTCACATGACTATCTCTAAATCTCTGCTACAAATTATAGTTAAAAAGCTAATGGTTCTATTTACATCATGCTAATCGAGAAAAAATTAGCAGAATTAGTCTAATTACTTGCTTTCTTGTAAGTAGAAGTGAAATAAGGTAGTACCATAGGTTAAAGTGATAGTCAAAAACTGAATGCTGTGACTGAAGTTGCATTGTTTGTATGGACAGGAGTTGACAAATTAATGTATGAGAAAAGTATACGTTATTCAAAGCTGAAACCAATAACAAGGAATATCTTAAAAACGATCAACTCCACGAAAAATATGTATATGATATGTATTGTGTGTTTTAATGTGCTCTACATTTTTGTATGGTAAGTTCTTGTCTATCTCTTGCGTATAGCAGTTATACAAAATGCCGTAAAATTAACAGAGAATAAATATTCTTCACAGGCTATTCTCAGAAAATTCAAGATATACATATTATTTGTCAGGTAAATATCTTTAATATACGATATTTTAAACAAAATCAATAAAGCCATTTTTGAGAAAATCAAAAAAATTTTAATCAAGTCCCATGTAAATGGTTGTTGGGAAAGGCGGGACTTTTTTGAAAATCTTCGTGTCAAATTCTTGCAAGATACCGAACTTAAATACCAAGTTAGGCATTTAACGGTCTTTTCGTCTTTGAGTTACGCTGTCCACAGGCTCACAGAAATGTTTTTTTGGGATTCAGGGTGACCCAAAACGTTTTTATTATATATGTATGCTTTATATACAATAAATAAGTAATGTTTCATTGGATAGCAGAATGACTTGTATGAATATCATTATATATAATAAATGTGCTACTTTCAGAGTGTCAGTATACATATATTGAACATCAGCAGTCATGTCCTTGAAAGCGTAACAAGCTATTAGTTATGTGGTTATAAGCTGGCTGTATGTAGGGTTAGATTACCAACTAAGACCCCTATTGTGGTTAATAGCGTTAATTATCACCGTAACGCAGAATGGAATGTGTAATTATGTATATGCATCTGCGACCATAGAGCAATAATTATCTGTATTTCATTCAGTCACGACTCTATGCAACTGCGTTTATACAAATATGTATTCTAAACAATTAAAAACATTTGAGGTGTTCCATCCACATGACTTTCCCTGTAACAAATTATTGTTAGAAAGCATATTATTTTCTCTACACGTACTATGTACATAGTGTATAGAGAAGGTATTGTGTTCCACCCAAAAATTCGATACCGAGCTTTCACCGGAAATACAGTTTTGGGTCCCCCTGAATCCAAAAAAAAGCATTTTTGGAAAAAGGTCCTTGTGTGTGTGTCTGGACAGCATAGCTCAAAAACGAAAAGACCGTTAAATACCAAACTTGGTATTTAAGTTTGATATCTTCTAAGGATGCAACATGAAGATTTGCAAGAAAATCCGCCCGCCCCCAATTACCCTTTACATGGAACTTTTTTCGAAAGTTTTTATTTTCTCAGAAACGGCTCTTAACGATTTTGATTAAAATATCCTATATTAAAGATATTTACCTGACAAATAATATGTATATCTTTGAATTTTCTGGGAATATCCTCTGAAGACTACTTTATTCTGGAGGAGTTTTGCATAACTGCTAAACCATAAGAAATGCACAAAAACTTACCACACAAAAATGTAGAGTATATAAAAACACACAATTTATGTTATATGATTTTTTTTCGAGGAGTTGATCGTTTTTGAGATATTCCTTGTTTTTAGTTTCAGCTTTGAAAAACTTATACTTTTCTCATACAGGAATTTGTCAATTCGTGTCCATACAAACGAAGGAATTTCAGTCACCTAGTAACCAGCTTTTGACTTCACTTTAACATATGGTACTCCCATATTTCGCTTCTACTTACAAGAAAGCAAGTAATAAGACTATTTCTGCTAATTTTTTCTCGATTAGCTTGAAATAAATAGAAGAATAAGCTTATTAACAATATTTTGTTACACAGAAGTAGAGAAATGGAACACATCAGAATTTTTTTCTATCTACTTTATGATAATCGAGATAAACTTTTTTCAGAAATTGTCTTAGTTACTTGCTTCCTTGTGAAACGAAGGGGAATAAGGGCTTATCATAGATTAAAGCGATAGTCAAATCTTTTAAAAGCTGGTTGCTATGTGATTGAAGTTCCTTTGTATAGCCAGGAGTTGACAAATTACCGCATGGGAAAAGTGTATGTTAAAGCTGAAACCAATAAAACGGAATATCACAGAAACGTCCAAGTCGTTGGATAAATGTAGGTATATAACATAAATTGTGCGTTTTATCGTAATCTACATCTTTTGTGTAGTAAGTTTTTTTCTATCTCTTACGGTTTACTAGCTATGTAAAATTCAATAAAAATCATCCACAATAAAGAGGTCCTTAGAGGCTATTCCCAGAAAATTCAAACTATACATTTTATTTGCAATATAGGTATCTTTTATTAACGGCATTTTTATCAAAATCGTTAGTTTTTTGAGAAAATCAAAATTTTCGAACATTTATCTATGTGAAGAGTAGTTTGTGGTTTTTCTTGAAACTCTTCGTGTGATACTAAACCTACATACCAAGTTTGGTATTAAAGGTGTTTCCGTTTTTAAGCTATGCTGTCCACACACACACACTTTTTCTGCAAATGCTTCTTTCTGGCTCAGGGAAATCTCGACATCCAATTCTGGGTGCATTAGAATACCTTCTCTATACAATATGTGCATAGAACGTGCAAAGAAAGTAAAAATCTGATGTGTTTCATTCATATGACTTGATCTAAATGTTCCACAAACAAACATTTCTAACAAAGGATTATCCTTTCATATGAATCGTGATAATCAACAAGAACATAACGAGAATTGGTCTTACTACTTGCTTCTTTGTAGGTAGAAGGAAAATAAGGAAATTTCGCATCCTTGAAAGATACTTAACTCATATACCAAGTTTGGTATTTAACCAAATTTTAGCCTTTGAGCTATGCTGCCCATAAGTTTCTATTTTTTTTTTCTTTTTACCAAAAGGATCTCAAAACATTATTGTGTAGAATACAATACCTTCTCTATCTACTATGATCGTGCTAGAGAAAGTAAAACTTCTATTTTTGTCTAGATAAAAACATTAACATAAATATCCTTTTGATTGTATCATAAAATTCAAAGATTATATAATTTTGGGCTTCAGCCCACCTGGGTAGTGTGGTGGTAGCGTGTCTGCCTCACATTCAAAAGGTCGTGAGTTTGAATCTCACTTAGAGTGAGAGTTACCCGTATAAGGTTCTTTTTCGGGGTTTTCTCTTATTCCTGAGAAGACGAATGTCGAGTAACTTTGAGCTCCACAGACCCTGAGATCTTTTGAGCATCCTTTGACCAATTTTATTCATCGTCCAACCAGGATAGAGGACGCTAAACTAAAAAAAAAAAGGCTATAAATCGAATTGCAATTTATTTTGAAAGGAATCCTAAAACTTATCTCCTTAGAAGGGAAATAGGGAATACAGTAAGCAAAAGTGACAGTAAATCTTTTTGAAGCTTGCAGTTTGGTTCTCTTTCCAAAGCCAGGAGTAAAACAAAAGAGGTATGAAACTGATGAGGGCTTCCTGTTTTCTCAAAGTTTTAAATATTTTAAAATTAAAACCATTATGGTTAGACCTATAAAAAAAAACTGTGATAAACTGTGTGTTTTAACGGGACCTATATTTTTTGTGTAATAAGTTTTTGTCTACTACGATTTAGACAAAGTCGTTTAGGATGTAGAGAGAGATCTTCGGAAGCTATTCCCAAGAAATTTAGGAGATACATTTATTTGACATGTAACATTTTTAATACACGGCACTTTAATCAAAATCGTTAAGGCTATTTATTTGGAAATTAAAATGTTCTAAAAATGTTCAATGTAAAGGGCAATTTGGCGTGGGCAGAAAATCTGAAAATCTTCGTGTCCCTAAACTTAAATGCCATGTTTAGTATTTTACCGGATTTTATTTATACTTTCTCCTCACGTTTTATTAGCTATGCTGTCCACAGACACACACACATGTACACACAGGGGGACTCAAAGCATGTATTTCCGGTGAAATCTCGGTATCGAATTTTTCTATGAATTACAATACCTTCTCTATACACTATGTACATAGTACGTGTAGAGAAAGTAAAAATCTGGTGTTCCATTCACATGACTTTCTCTACCTGATCTACAAGCAAACTATTTTACAAAATGTTGTTTTATCTACATAATCATAATCTAGTTACACATTAATAGTAATTGTCTAATTACTCTTCCTTTTAAGCAAAAGGGAAAAAAACGATAGTCAAATGTTTTAGAAACTGATCGTTATGTGAAACAATCGAAACTCGGTCCGCTTTGTATTGCCAGTGAACACAAGAGAGATGAAACGAAAGGTGACAAGGTTTGAGGAAAATTACGTAGTGTAAAATTGAAACCAGTAACAGGAATATCTCGGAAACGTTCAACCATACAAAAAAAGTGTATGTGGTGTTAATGGTATATTTTAACGAAATGTACGTTTTTGTGTACTAAGTTTTTGTTTATTTCTTAAGGTTTGCCAGTTATGCAAACTTCAGCAAAAGATCTCCTTAATAAGCATTTTAATCAAAATTATTAGATAAGTTTTAAGAAAAACAAATTTTTAGTTCATTTTCTATTTATCTGGAGGATTTTCTCTAAAATAAATGTGTTATTAAACTGTCCTTTCGTTTTTGATCTTTGCTGTCCACACACACACACATACAACATTTTTCTAAAAATACATTTTAAACTCTAAGGGTCTCAAAACATATATTTTCGGTGAAATCTTGGTATCGAATTTTTGGTGCACTGCAATATCTTCTCTATACATTATGTATAGTACGTGTAGAGAAAGCAAAAGTCTTATCCAGAGAGGCCTGTTTTAGCAGGACTTGAGCCACAGAACTTCTATTCATGATACGAGGGTGCTATGGTCTGTACAGGAGTACTTGGTTGTAATACCGTGCATTGATTTGGAAATGATTGCAATAGAGGTACGGCGAAAAGCGTAATAATGGAGTGATTTTCCAGTGCAAACACCGGCGGCGCAGTATCAGACGGCAAAACGACATTAGAAAGAATGACATGAAAACCGTGTGTCTATCTGTCTGGTGCGTTTCATCGGTTTATGGTCCAGGCAAGCGGAAACGCTTCAAAGTTTTATGCTCCTATTAAGTGCCTTTTCCCCTTTGTTCGGAACAACGCAGCATTAGACGAAATTTCATTGAAAGTCAGTGTTTGTACAGAGAGGTATCTTGGGACTCAAAAAAAAATTATGTAGCTTCCAGATGAATGGGTCATATCTGTAAAACCATTTATAGCTCATATCCATTACCCGTTTTACGAGCAGATGCGGTAATGTGGCTAAAAAAAGTAATGGATTTTGGCTGATATGAAAACGTAACAACAAAGGTTCTACTTTAATTGCCAGTTATGAACTTAGTTATAGCACTAAACGTGCGGTCCTGAAATGAAAACCTGGTCCATTAATAGCGTTATTACTTTTATCTGTAATTATCATTTTAAATATCATGGGTTATAAACTTCGTATTTTATGTAATGAAAACTATTCCCGGATATATTAGACAGAATTGAATTCTGTTATAGAACTAAAATCCAACGAGGATGAAAGACATAATTGAATGACTGCTAGCAAAACAAAAACAAAAAAAATCGTTGTGCTCTTTTCAAACGACTTTATTTAGCTACGACATACTAATTAAGGTACACATTAACCGAAAAAAATCTGGTGTGTTCCATTCACATGACTTTCTCTACACCTCTGCAACAAATTTTTCTATTTACTTCATCTAATCGCGAAAAAATTAGCAGAAATAGACTTATTTTTTGCTTCCTTGTAAGTAGAAGCGAAATAAGGGAGTACCATAGGTTAGAGTGATATTCAAAAGCTGGTTGCTATGTGCCTGAAGTTCCTTTGTTTGTATGGACAGGAGTTGACAAATTCCTGTATGAGAAATGTATTTTTTTTCAAAGCTGAAACCAAACACAAGGAATATCTAAAAAAAAAAAAAAAAAAAAAACAATCAACTCCACGAAGAAAATTTATATAACATACATTTAGTGTTTTAACGTGCTCTATATTTTGTGTGTTTTAAGTTTTTGTCCCTCTCTTACGCTTTAGCAGTTATGCAAAATTCCGTAAAATTCATCCAGAATAAAGTAGTCTTCAGAGGCTATTCCCAAAAAGTTCAAGATATATATTTTATTTGGCAAGTAAATATCTTAAATATAAGAATTTAATCAAAATCGTTAGTCATTTTTAAAAAAATCAAAATTTTCAAAAAAAGATCCCGGTAAAGGGTAGTTGCGGATTTTCTTCAAAATCTTTGTGTCGCATCCATGGAAGATACTAAACTTAAATATCAAGTTTGGTATTTAACCGCGTTTTCGTTTTTGAGCTATGTTGCCCCCCCCCACACACACAGAAAGATGACAGACACACACACACGCGCGCGCGCGGTCATTTCTCTAAAAATACTTCTTTTGAATTCAGGGAACCTAAAACATGCATTTCCGGTGAAATCTCAATATCGAATTTTTGGGTGCATTAAAATACCTTTTCTATACACTATGTACATAGTATGTGTAGAGAATGTAAAAATTGTCTCTATTAATTTCTTCCTTTTAAGTAGAAGGGAAATAATACTAGGATAAAGCGATCGTAAAACGTTTAAAAGCTGGTCCTAGGTGAAACAATTGAACCTGGTTCGATTTGCCTGGCCTGCAGTATAACTAGAGTGATGAAACGAAACATCACTTCCGGTTTGAGAACCGTTTTAGTAGTTTAAATCTGAAACAAATAATAAGGAATACTTCTGAAACGGTCAGCTCTACATAAAAAAATCTGATGTGTTCCATTCACATGAAGTTCTCTACATCTCTGCAACAAATTATTGTTAAAAAAAGCTTACGCTTCATGCTAATTGAGAAAAATTAGCAGAAATAGTCTTATTACTTGCTTCCTTGTAAATAGAAGCGAAATAAGGGAGTACCATAGGTTAAAGTGATAGTCAAAAGCTGGTTGCTATGTTACTGAAGTTGCTTTATTTGTATGGGCAGGAGTTAACAAATTCCTGTATAAGAAAAGTAGAACGTTTTTTAAAGCTGAAATCAATAACAAGGATTATCTCAAAAACAATCCACTCCACGAAAAATACATATGACATAAATTGTGTATTTTATCCTGTTCTACATTTCTTGTGTAGTAAGTTTTTGTCTATCTCTTACGGTTTAGCAGTTATGGAAAATCTAGCAGAATTCATCCAGATTAAAGAGGTCTTCATAGGCTATTCCCAGAAAATTCAAGATATACATTTTATTTATCGTTTAAATGTCTTTAATATACGACACTTTAGTCAAAATCAGTAGAACATTTTTGAGAAAATCATATAAAGCCTTGTTTGGGGTGGGGAGATTTTCTTCAAAATCTTCATGTCGCATACTTGGAAGATATTAAACTTAAATACCAAGTCTGGTATTTTACCGACTCTTCGTTTTTGAATTGAGTGAGTGTTAAAGAGCTTTTTTAAAAAATATTTTTTAGGAATACACGGATCCCTAAAACGTTTGTTTCCGTTGAACTCTCGATATATAATTTTTGGATGGAATGCAATACGTTCTCTATACACTAGCACAAAGTACGTGTAGAGAAAGTAAAAACTAATAGATTTTTGCTAATATGAAAACGTAATAACAAAAGCTCTACTTTAATTGCCAGTTATGAACTTACTTATGGCACTAAACGTGCGGTCCTGAAATGAAAACCTGGTTCATTAATAGCGTTATTACTTTTATCTGTAATTATCATTTTAAAGCTGATGGGTTATGAACTTCGTCGTTTATATATTGAAAACTATTCCCGGACATTATTAGACGCAATTAGATTCTGTTACGAAATTAAAATCCAACTGGAATGTGAGGATTGCTCGTAAAAACGGGTTAACTAGAATATTTTTTAAAAATCTGATGTGTACAATTCACATGACTTTCTCTACAACGTTTGGCAACAACTCCTATTATTCTATACACTACATACAAGTTAATAGAGATAAACTGGAACAGAAATGGTTTTATTGCTTAGTATTTGTAGGTGTAAAGGAAATAAAGCGATAGTAATAATAAATAAGTTGGTCACTATGTGGTAGTTTTAAAATTAGGCTCTTCATCCATGGCCATGAGTAGAGAAACTTCACCTTTAAGAAAACCATATTCGTTGGAAAATAAAACAAGGAGTTATCGGAAATGGTTAATAACAAACACTAGATCTACTTGTTTTTGTGTAGTAAGTTTTAAAATATCTCTTAAATTTTATCAGTTATGCAAAATATATTCAGAATGAAAAGGAGTTCAGAAGCTATTCCCAGAAAAGTCAAGATTTACGCTTTATTTGTAACGTCACACATTAAACTTATTTGCATTTTAATCAAAATCGTTAGGGTCATTTTGAAGAACATTTAAAATTTCTAAACCCTTCTATTTAAAGGTTAGTTTGGGATCAAGGACTTTCCTGAAAATCTGTGTGTAGCATCCTTGGTAAATACTGAACTTAAACACAAAGTTTGGCAAGTAACCAATTTTGCTGTTCACAGATAGATACACACAGATTTTTTACTTCTCTACGTGATATAAGTAGATAAAGTGCTGCATTCCACCCAAAAATTCCAAACGGAGTTTTCACGGAACATTGTTATATTTAATTGTTATATTTAAAAAAAAACATTTTCAGAAAAAAGTTTCGCTAGTCGGTGTACACGATATCTCAAAAACGAAAAACTTTGTAAAATACCAAACTTGGTATATAGGAGTTCAGTATCTTCCAAGGATGCGACACTTTTTAAGAAAAATCCGTCTACTCCAATCTCCCCTTTACATGGAAAACATTTCCCAAAATGTTATTTTCTCAAAATGTCTCTTAACGATTTTGATTGAAATACTTTCATTAAGGATATTTACATGACAAATCCAATTGTCTGAGAATAGCCTCTGAAGTTCTGTTTATTCTAGGTGAATGTTGCATAACTGGTAAACCGTAAGAGGTAGACAAAACCTTATTATTATTAGGAGTCTTCAATCCTTGGATTGGTTTGCAGCGACTCTCCATTCGGATCTTCTCTCTGCTTTCCGTTTGAGTTCTTCATATTTACTGCATTTCATATCTTCCATAATTTGTTTTATATATTGTGATCTTGATCTTCCTTTGCCACTTCTTCCTTCTATCATACCTTCTATTATAATATTCAGTGTGCTCTGATGTCTTAATAAATGACCTATTAATTTTGTTCTTCTTCTTTTAATTTGGTTCCAAATTCGTTTTCCGCTTCTGCTCTTTTATATACTGACAAAACCTTAGTACACAAAAAATGAAGATCTCATCAAAACACACAATTTTTACCATGTACACTTTTTTCGGGGGGTTGACAATTTCCGAGGTATTCCTTCTTGTCGTTTTCAGTTTTAAAGTACTTAAAATGTTTCTCATACAGTAACTTGTCAACTCCTGGTCATGCAAAGAGCAGCTTCTATCACATAGCAACCAGTTGTTAAAAGATTTTACTATTCTTTTAGCCTATTATATTCCCTTATTTCTCCTCTACTTACAAGGAAGCGAATGGTAAGACAATTTCTGCTAATGTTTATTTCGATTAGCATTGTGTAGATAGAAGAATAAACTTTCAACAACAACTTTTTACGGAGACATACAGAAAGTCACGTGAATGGATCAGATATTTTTCTTGCAAAGCTGCTTTTTTGGTTTAATGGATCCTCAAAACATTTCCCTTACTATCTCGGTATCGTCTATTTTGGCAAGATTGATAGGTACATTTTCTACCTACTTGGTACACTGTACGTGGTAAAAAAATTAAATGCTTTTCTTTGTTTCAGCGCTTCAAAACATGTACTTCCAAATATATAAAAATGGAATAATTATAAGTATTCTATTCCTATTAATTTTAAAAATTGGTCTATAACATGAATGAAATCAAGGATCTCTAGAATGAGCTTCTTAATAAAAAAAAAATCTAATATGATCCGTTCACATGATTTTCTCTACATCTCTGCAACAAATTATTGTTAAAAAGCTTATGCTTCTATTTACTTCATGCTAATCGAGAAAAATTAGCAGAAATAGTCTTATTACTTGCTTCCTTGTAAGTTGAAGCGATAAGGGACTACCATAGGTTAAAGTGATAGTCAAAAGCTGGTTGCTATGTGACTGAAGTTACTATATTTGCATGGAAAAGTATACGTTTTTTAAAGCTGAAACAAAAAATAACGAATATCCAAAAAACAACTCCACGAAAAAAATGTATATAACATAAATTGTGTGTTTTAACGTGCTCTACATTTGGTGTGTGGTAAGTTTTTATCTATCTCTTACGGTTTAGCAGTTAAGCAAAATTCCGTAAAATTCATTCAGAATAAAGTAGTCTTCAGAAGCTATTCCCAGAAAATTCAAAATATACATTTTATTTGTCAAATAAATACCTTTAATAAACGATATTTTAATGAAAATCGTTAAAGCCATTTTTTTGAAAATCAAAATTTTCGAAAAAAGTTCCATGTAAAGGGTAGTTGGGGGTGGGGGGATTTTCTTGAAAATCTTCGTGTCGCATCATTGGAAGATACCAAACCTAAATACCAAGTTTGGTTTACAACTGACTTTTCGTTTTTGAGCTATGCTGCCCACAGACACACACGGACTTTTTTTGAATTCAGGGGGCATCAAAACATGTATTTCCGGTGAAATCTAGTATCTTCTCTATACAGTATGTACATAGTACTTGTACAGAAAGTAAAAATGCTTTATTGGTAATGAAATGTTTATCGAATAGAGGGTAAGGCAGTAAAAACTAAGACGGTTTAAGGTTAGTTTGTTATTGTTTAGTTATTTATTATCAAAGTGTTAAATCTTATAATGCTGGAATATTAACTGCTTGGTTTAATTGTAGATATTTCTGGTTGGAATACAAGACTTGCTCTGCCTACTATAAACAGGTGTCAGAGGAAGTAAAAGTGTTCTGCCTTACGGAATCGTTTCAGAAATGTATTAAGAGTACAAAATGTTTTAACTGCTCGCAGCAAAGTTTGGGGCTTGTGACAGCAGCCCAGCTCACCAATTCTATATTTAACCCTGAAAGGCATGAGAATATCTCTATTGATCGTACTAGGCATCTTTATCCAGCCTTCACCTGCTGTGGTCGCGCACCCCGTCTGTTTCACAACAATTACCATCTTCCTTGCCGACAAGAGAGCATCGACCTCGCCTTACGTCAACATTTATGATATCTCTCTTTTTAGAACACTCTGAATTTTATTGTCCAATTCTATGCAGCTTGTATTGTCGTTACACTCAAATAACTAAGGCACCAAAATCAAGGGTGAATCGTTATTAAAGTAAATCAATAAAATAAAAGAAGGTTTTGGTTTCAATGTTACTTTCTCTACACGTACTATGTACATAGTGTATAGAGAAGGTATTGTATTACACTTTAACATTCCAAGATTTCACCGGAAATATATGTGTTGGGTTCCCCAAACCAAAAAAGTCCGTGTGTGTGTGTGTATGTCTGTGGGCAGCATAGCTCAAAAAACGAAAAGTCCATTAAATTCCAAACTTGGTATTTAAGTTCAGTATCTTCCAAGGATGCGAATTGAAGATTTTCAAGAAAATCGCCCCTCGCCCAACTACAATTTACATCGAACTTTTTTATAAAATTTTCATTTTCCCAAAAATGACTATCAATTTTGATTAAAATATCTTTAATACACAAGATATTTACCTGACAAATAAAATGTATATCTTGAATTTTCTGGGAATAGGCTCTGAAAACTTCCTTATTCTGGATGAATTTTGTTTAACTGCTAAATCGTAAAGGATGGAGAAAAAACTTGCCACACAAAAAATGTAGAGCACGTTAAAACAAATAATTTATGTAATATAGGTTTTTTTTCGTGGAATTGGCCATTTCTGAGATATTCCTTGTTATTTGTTTCTGCTTTAAAACACAAACGTTTCTCACCCGAAAAGTTGTAAACTCTTTGCCCTGCATAGAAACGGTTTTCAACCATATGGAAACCAAATTTTAAAAGATCGTATCCTACTTATAAGGAACCAGGTAATTAAAAACAATATCTGTTAATGTTTATCTCGATTATCATAAAGTAGATAGAGGATTAAGCTTTCTAACAATAATTTGCCTCAGAAAATAGAAATGGCGTGTTATTTATGGACCCCATTTAACTACTGTGGTTCTCAGCGTCCCAATCTAAATTGTGCGTGAAAGACCGCTTAATTTTGCTCTGAGGTCTCTTCTATCAGGCTTGAGGTTCTTTTACGTTTCGTAAATCTATGACAAGGGACCAACGGCTTTACTTCCCCTCCAAAGGAAGCCATGAGTTTTACACCCGCAAAAATCCATTGTCCTCCGCCGGGTTTGAAACCGCGACCTTGGGTATATGAATTTAGCATGGTAACCATTACACCACGGAAAACGTAGAGAAACACATCAGTTGTTGTTTTTTTTTTTTTTTTTTTTCACACAAGTCGTGTGTAGAACAGGAGTTCGATAGGTAGAGTGAGATTGAAAAATTCAATGCTATAGCCGGGATTTGAGCCACGGATGTTCCGGTCTCTGGCCGGCTGCTCTACCACTGCGCTACCATGGCAACATGCCGGCAGAGTATTGAATTTCTGAACTGACTCGCATGTTTCCCGATAAACCAGGAGGTATTCTCAAATTATTTTGAGATGACAACCCCAGTGGCGACTTACAATGTTGCAAGCAGTTTAAATCCCAGGATTTATAGTATATCCAACTCCTGGCCTACACGTGGCTTGTGTGAAAAAACAATTAAACCAATACCAATTGACCATAATAGTTGTCTATACTATGAATCCTGAAACTCAAGGTACTTATAACATTGTAAGTCGCCACTGGGTTAATCATCTCAAAATAATTTGAGAACTTGTGGTTTTTCGGGAAACATGCGAGTCAGTTGAGAAATTCAATGCTATGCCGTCATGTTGCCACGGTAGCTCAGTGGAAGAGCAACCGGCTAGAGACCGGGAGATCCGTGGTTCAAATCCCGGCTAGAGCGTTAAATTTTTCAGTCTGACTCTACCTATCCAAAATGAAGTTTTCTTAAAGCCCTAGGGCAGGCCAGGCAGGCAAAGCGCAAGAAGTGTGAATGTACCCTCCCTCTGGAACACAATTCTCTCGTTCAACAGTCACGTAGAGCCAAAGAAACCGGTTCGTGGTGGTGGTATCTAAATATTTATGAACGAAAATAAATCCTAAACTTCACTTAAAATGTGTATCTTCTTGTTAGCAGTCATTCGATGAGAACAATAATATAGGCTTAGTTTTCATGTGCACTTCAGAGGCAATATTACATAAACACCATGAGCTCCACAAATACCCAGTCCAAAAGTTCATGCATAAACACAAATTGCTTTCACTGTAGCTGCCTAGATATTTTCCACGGCGTACAAGCGGCGAATGACCCGCACAAGGCTATATTATACTGTGTCAGTTACTGCCTTCAGTTTGAGCTCTTAAGATTAGAGTTTCTTTATCGTGAATCTCAAAAGTGAAATGTTATTCAAGTGATGTATTGTGATACAATAGATTATTTTTGTAAGTCCACTGAAATACCTACCGAAAATATTATGCTTGAGTAAAGAACTTTTATTCAGGATTAGAGATAGTCGTTTCAATGTAACACACAAGTTTCTTTTTGCTTTCTATAGCACGTACGTAAAATGTATATAGTGGGTAGAAAAGGTATTATAATCCACCCAAAATTTAGATAGCGAGACTTCACCAGAAATACATGTTTTGAGACTACCTGAATCTAAAAGAAGCGTTTTTTTAAAACCATGTCTGTGTCTGTGAAACTCGTTTAAATACCAAACTTAGTATATAAGTTCACTATCTTCCAAAGATGCAGCACGATGATTTTAAAAAAAATCACCACACTTTCCTTCACATGGAAATTTTTTCGAAAATTTTGATTTTCTTAAAAATAGCTCTAACGACTTTTATTAAAATATCGTATATTAAAGATAAATAACTGCTAAACGGTAAGAGATGGACAAAAACTTACCACACAAAAAATGTATAGCACGTTAAAACACACAAATTATGCCATATACATTTTTTCCTGGAGTTAGTCGTTTCTTAGATATTCCTTGTTTTTGGTTTCACCTTTAAAAGACATACTTTTTCTCATATAGGAATTTGTCCATACAAACAAACGAACTTCAGTCATATAGCAACCAGCTTTTGAATATCACTTTAAACTATGGTACTTCCTTATTTCGCTTTTATTTAGAAGGAAGTAAGTAATAAGACTATTTCTGCTAATTTTTTCTCGATTAGCATGAAATAAATAGAAGCATAAGCTTTTTAACAATAATTTGTTGCAGAGATGTAGAGAAAGTCATGTGAATGGAACACAAGATTTTTTTCACATAGCGACCGGTTTTTAAAAGGTTCGACTATCACTTAAGCTTGTGTGTTTCCTTATGTACCCTGTACTTACAAAGGAGCAAGCAATAAGACAATTCCGCTAATGTTTCTCATGATGTGGTTGAAAAGGATATTTTTTTTTTTTTTTTTTTTTTTTTAAAGCTTAACGTCCTTTAGCCTGGTTGGTCATATCGGACGATGAATGAAATTAGTGAAGTGATGCCCAAATGATATCGGGGTCCGAGGATCTTAAAGTTACTCGACATTCGTCTTCTCAGGATAAGAGAAAACCCTGAAAAACAACCTTATCCGGATAACTTGCCCAAAGCGAGGTTCGAACTCGCGACCTATTGAATGTGAGGAAAACACGCTACCAGGCGGGCTAGGACAATCTTTCATAAGAAAAGTTTGTTTGCGTAACAGTAGAGAAGGTTCTGTGCTGTATATTAAACTTTTAAATGAAATTATCCAGAAGAGAAACCAGAAGTAGATTTTTTTTCCTGCTAATAATGGCCGATCGCTTCTCCCGGTGAACCACAAAGAAAGGAATTCCCATTAAGTTTAGTGATCCGTGACATTATACTCTCTTCCAAAATCAATCCTGCCAACCCTAATTGATTACTCCTCAGCGGTATTGCCAATCGCAAACATCGATGTTGTGCAACATTCCTTTGTTTGTGTGGTGGTCAGGAAACCAATAATTAAATGTCCTAGACAAACAGTAGACTGTCAGCAACAGCAAACCCCCTCCAACGAATCAGTTTCAATTAACACTAATAATTTCAAGGGAGTGTGATGTAGCATTCATTATGCAAAATATCAATATTTGGTGTTTATTACGAATCAAGAGAAATGCTCAGGGGAATGCTATAATGTTGCAATATGTTATTACTAGTTATTAAGTTATAAACTAGATAGTCTTAGTATTAAGTTGATGCACCTGTGAAAGTTGGGAAATCCACATAATGCAAGATATTTTATTGAAGTTATACCAGTTTTTATATACAATAATGCTGATATTTTTATATGTATTAAAATTCTAGCTTGCTTGATTATTTAAATAATTCTCTTTATTGTCTAAATTCATTGTTCTAAGGAAAATGAGCCACGTAATGGATATATACTTTTCTCATACAGGAATTTTGTCAAATCCTGTCCATACAAACAAAGAAATCTCATTGCCATAGCAACCAGCTTTTGACTATCTCTTTAACCTATAGTATTCCCTTATTTCGCTTCTACTTACAAGGAAGCAAGTAATAAGATTATTTCTGCTAATACTTTCTAGATCAGCAAGAAGTAAATAGAAGCATAAGCTTTTTAACAATAATTTGTTGCAGAGATGTAGAGAAATTCATGTGAATGGAACACATCCGACTTTTTCTTAATGTTCAATAAAATGTTGAAAAGCAAAATTTTTATCCTTTTTTCATAATTTTTTCAAAAATTTCAAAAAGTAATTGGCTAACCACGAATTGTAAGTTACTTACCAGATCTCCAATGCTTGTGAAATTTCGCCCCTGTGAGTCTCGTATTCCCAATATGCATTCTCGACCTGGAAGTATAACTTACAGTTCTTAGTATGCAATATACTATTTGTAAGAATTGTTTGTATTTGGAATAGTAGAGAAAGTTATGCCATTAGAGCAATCAGATTATTTTTTTCATTTCCTGCCATCTGTTTTTCAGTCCAAAACTACAAACTGATTTTCTCCATCTAATAACACCATTTTCGTGTAAATGCACAAATTAATGGCAACTTGTTTCTTTTGGCACCTGTACGAGGGTCGGCAGATAAATCCCGGACCTTACACAGATTAGGCGCCACTAGGCCAGTTAGACGATAGCATCGTATAGTTTTGACTCTAGACTGACTTGTATCCAGTGACAGGTCAATAGCTTGTTTAGTTTTCGAGTGACAGCATTTTAAACAAGAGAACGAGAATGGAGAATTTGGAAAACGAGCAGTGATTAAATACTTCCATTTGAAAGGTTTAACGCCTGAAGAAATCAAGGAGGAAATGGACAATTCAAAAAGACTGTGCTCCTTCACATGCAATGATTAAAAGGTGGGTTGCACAGTTTAAAATGGGACTACGAGCACTAGTGATGAGCCTCGTTCTGCAGAAAACCGCAAATTAAAGTTGTTTGAGACAGTAGATGCTGTAAACTTATCAAAAGAACGCACAGGAAATGTTTAAGTAATGTTTTGGTCTTTCACAAGATCTGTGCAAGATGGGTGCCGCGTTTGTTGACACTTGGTCAGAAGTTGCAAAGGAAAACTGTTTCTGTTAAGAATGTGGAGCTCTAGCGTACAAATCCAAGTAAATTTTTAAGACTATTATTACTTGAACACAACACTACACTCCAGGAAGTAAATCACAGTCAAACAATGCGCCTGGTAAACCAACTCCAAAAAAGGGAAAGTCAATTTTGTCAGCTAACAAGCTTATGGCGAGGGTTTTCTGGAATGCAAGGGAATTATCACTGGTGACTACTACACAAGCTTCTTACTACGTTTGAGCGATGAGGTGAAAAGAAAAATACCTAATATAGCAAAAAAACAAAAAAAAAAATCTTTGTTTCATCACGACAATACTCCGACCTATCGTTTTGTCGCCCTCCGTGGTGTAATGGTTACCATGCTAACTTCATATACCCAAGGTCGCGGGTTCAAACCCGGCGGAGGACAATGGATTTTTTCGGGCGTAAAGATCCTTAGCATGACTTCCTTCGAAAGGGAAGTAAAGTTGTGGGTCCCGTGTCGTAGATTTACGGCACTTAAAAGAACCTCAAGCCTGATAAGAGAGGCCTCTGAGCAAAATTAAGCGATCTTTCACGCCCAGTATAGAATGGGACGCTGAGAACCAAAGCAGTTAAAGAACGTCCATAAATAACAGGCCATTTCCATTTCCCATCGCTCAGTCATTGCAATGGGAAAGGTCTGATGTGTTCCATTCACATGTCTTTCTCTATATCACTGCAACAAATTATGGTATTTACTTCATCTAATGGAGCAAAAATTAGCATAAATAGTCTTATTACTTGCTTCCTTGTTAGTAGAAGCGAAATAAGGGGGTACCATAGGTTAAAGTGATAGTCAAAAGCTGGTTTCTCTGCGACTGAAGTCCTTTGTTTGTATGTATGGACACGAGTTCACAAAGTCCTGTATGAGAAAAGTATAAGTTTTTATAGCTGAAACCAAAAATAAGGAATATCTATAAAACAATCAACTCCACGAAAAAATGCATATAACATAAATTGTGTGTTTTAAGGTGCTCTACATTTGTTGTGTGGTGGGCTTTTGTCCATCTCTTACGGTTTAGCAGTTATGCACATTTCCGTAAAATTCATCCAGAATTCTGTCTATTCCCAGAAAATCAAAATACATACTTTATTTGTCAGGTAAATACCTTTTATATACGAAATTTTAATCAAAATCGTTAGAGCCATTTTTGAGAAAATCAACATTTTCGAAATTTTTTCCATGTAAAGGTTAGTTTGGGGTGGGGGGATTTTTCTCAAAATCTTCGTGTCGCATCCCTGGAAGATACTAAAAAATACCAAGTTTGGCATTTTATCGACTTTTCGTTTTTGAGTTATCGTGTTCACAGACACACGTACACACACACACACACACACACACACGGACCTTTTTGTGAAAATGCTTTTTTTGGATATTGGGGACCCTAAAACATATATTTCCGGTGAAATCTCGGTATCGAATTTTTTGGTGGAGTGCAATACTTTCTCTATACACTATGTACATAGTGCGTATGGAGAAATACATAAATGCTGTTTTCATTGAGAGGCCCGGGACTTAGCAGCGGACCCTTATATATACAAAGATGACAGTTGTACTATTGATTGAATATTGATTTTGTTCCATAACTGAAACCCTTTATGTGTGCGCGTGTGGCGCAGTCGAGTTTTGCAATAAATCCATCTGGAAAGTAAAGAACTGGTGTTAGAGACTGTGACAGATTGGCATTATCACGTTTCCATAATTAAGATAACGGAAGTGATAAGGCCATCATCTGGTGGCGACGTCACAGCCCTTTGTGTTAATGACACCTTCTGTTCTGGGCCATGTGCCATGTTATCTGGCCACGTTTCCAACATGTGGCGTTTTTCTGTTGCTTAACATAGAGCCTTTGCCATCCTCATATAAGCTTAATAATTGGGGCATTGATAACATTAAATATTTGAGAATTTTATATGACTTTTGTTTTAATAATTGTTCATGGTTTACTTTCTTCAGAATACTTACAGTATTACTTTCTCTGCACGCTATGTACATTGTGTATAGAGAATATGTAGCATTCCAACCAAAAATTCAATACCGAGATTTCAATGAAAATACACGTTTAAGTTTTCCTGCATAAAAAAGAATTTTAGAAAAATATCTATGTGTGTGTTCGTGTCTGGACAGCATACCTCAAAAAGGAAAAGCCCCTTAAATACCAAAGTTGGTACTTTAAATATCTATACGAAGATTTTCAATAAAATCCCTCGCCCCAAACTACCCTTTACATGAAACACTTATTAAAACAGTTATCTACAATAAATTTATATAACACAAATTGTATGTTTTAATTGAGAACTACATGCTTTTTGTATAGTAGGTTTTTGTGTATTTCTTACGGTTTGCCAGTTATATAAAAGTCTTCCAGAATGAAGAGGTCTTCAGAAGCTATTCCCAGAAAATTCGTCATAAAATCTCTTTAACATGAGGAATGTTAATCAAAATCGTTGAGACATTTTTGAAAAAACAAAATATTAGAAAAAAGTTTCATATAAAGGGTAGTTTGTGGTGGGGGGTTATCTTGAAAATCTTCGTGTTGCATCCTTGGAAGATACCAAACTTAAATACCAAGTTTTGTATTTAACACTCTTTTCGTTTTTGAGCTTTGCTGCCCACAGACACACACACGGATATTTTTATAACAATTATCTTTTTTGGATTCAGGGAGTCTCAAAACATGTGTTTCCGGTGCAATTGGATGCAATACAATATGTACATAATACGTATTGAGAAAATAAAATATACCTGATTTTGTTCCATGGCTTTCTCTATATCTCTGTAACGAATTATTGTTCAAAATCTTATTCATCTATCTACCTCATACCAATTGGGATAAACTTTAGTAGAAATGTTTGCTTGTAAGTAGAAAGGAAATAAGGGAATACACTAGGATGAAACGATAGTTCTTTACTTTCAAGATGGATTTATTGCAAAACTCGACTGCGCAACACTTGCACACATGAAAGGTTTCAGCTATGGAACAAAATCAAAATACAATCAATAGTATAACTGTTATTTTTGTTCATGCAGGGTGCCAAAAGACAAGTCGCCATTAATTTTTGCATTTACATGAAAATGGTCATATTTTCAGTTGGTGTAAAATTTATAATTTTGGACTGAAACAACAGATGGCAGCACAAGAAGAAAACTTCTGATTGTTCCATTTACATTACATAAACTGTAGAGATGCATTTTAACTATCGTAAGGGTTTAGTATAAAACAAATTTTAAATGCTAATTCACTATTCTTGCTTAAAAATCTAATGTGTTCCATTGACATGACTTTCTTTACATCTCTGCAACAAATTATTGTTAAAAAGTTTTTTTCTTCTATTTACTTCATGCTAATCGAGAAAAAATTATCAGAAATAGTCTTATTACTTCTTCCTTGCAAGTAGAAGCGAAATCAGACATAAGCATAGGTTAAGGTGATAGTCAAAAGCTGGTTGCTATGTGACTCAAGTTCCTTTGCACAGACAGTAGTTGACAAATTCCTCTATGCGAAAAATACGTTTTTTAAAGCTGAAACAAAACGCAAGGAATATCTCAAAACGATCAACTCCACGAAAAAAATGTATATAACATAAATTGTGTGTTCTCGTGGAGTTGATCGTTTTTTAGATATTCCTTGTTTTTGATTTCAGCTTTAAAAAACTAAATTTTCTCATACAGGAATTTTTCAACTCCTCTCTGTACAAACAAACGAACATCAGTCACATAGCAACCAGCTTTTGACTTTCACTTTAACCTATGGTACTCCCTTATTTCACTTCTACTTACAAGGAAGCAAGAAATAAGTCTATTTCTGCCATTTTTTTCTCGATTAGTATTAACTAAATAAAAATATTAGCGTTTTAACAATAATTTGTTGTAGAGATGTAGAGAAAGTCATGTGAATGGAACACATCAGATTTTTTGTCACATAAGGATATTTTATCCTATACTATAGGCTTTATTTATACATTTCATGTATCCTAGGTAACAACAAATGTGAGTTTTTATTTCATCGTGAATTATTTTAACTCCTTTTGCAGCTCCCCATCCTTTAAATAATGAAAATTACTTATATAAGTCCTTCGACTTGCCAGCAACAAACTAAGTACAGCTTTTTTAGGATAATCTAAAACTTCTTCATTCATATATTGATATATTTGGTGCAGTTTAAGCAACCAGAATTGAAACTGTTTATTCCGTCGGGGTTACACAGCAACGAACAAAGACTCCCTACGTCACGACTAAAATTAAATTTCTCGGAATGACGACTAACATAATATTAATAAACATAAGAATATTTCAGTTAATATTAGGATAGGATAAAAGTTGTATATTACACGTGGCTTATTAGACTATTATTTGCTCATGAGAAACTAGAACCTCACGCGCTACTTATGATATACATAATTGTCCATATTTGATGTGTACAGATATTCCTTTGAGCGTTAAGAGTTGCAGAACTCAATGGAGCTGTTTCAAGTTGGAGTACTGGAGAGAGCAACCTTTTCTTGATTATCAGCGTAGACGTTGTACAGATCGCAATCATTGAGTCCAGTAAAATGATGGTTTTCACCACTTGTTTACTAACCAGTTTTAACTTGAAATATCCCCGTTGAGTTTTACAACTCTGTTAACGCAAGAAAGTATATCTGCATACGTCAGATACGGGGCAATGTATGTCATTTTAATCAAAATCGTTAAAGCAAGTTTTGGAACATCTGAAAATCATCCTCTAAAATAGTGTGGGATGGAATGCTTTGGCAAGCAGTAAAAAAGACTTAAAATGTTTTGTGTATTCAGAGGCTCTCATTCGTAAGAGTAGATTCCTAAAATGGATAGAAAATGCAGTCAAGATATCAGGCAAGAATTAAAGGTAGAAGAAATAAATAATATAATTGCAAATAATACTCAGCAATGGGAACACATGTTCAAGAATTAATAATAATAGTAATAGAATACCTAAAACATCTATAAGTTATAAGCCTGATGGTAAAATAAACCAAGGAGGACCAAAGAAAAGATGGGCAGACCAATTTGAAGCTGGAATGGATTGAAAAGTACAAAACCGTGAAGCAGAAGAAGAAGAGGCTCTCATAACATGATTTTCCGGTGAAATCTCCGTATTGAATTAGATAGCACAATAGAAGCTGCGCCGGTTAGACCACTCGCCTCTCGCCTAGGCGACCCGGGTTCGATCCCAAGCAACCGCATGTGGGATTTGTAGTGGACGCCTTCACATTCCACCGGTGCTACATCTTCATTGCGTGTATCAACAGTGCCATAATAGTAAAAGCCTGCGTTAAACACTATTCCAAAAAATCTGATGTGTACCATTCACATGACTTTCTCTATATCCCTGCAATAAATTATTCTTAAAAAGATTATACTTCTATTTACTTTATGCTAATCAGAAAAAAAATTAGCAGAAATAGTCTTATTACTTGCTTCCTTGTAAGTAGAAGCGAAATAAGGGACTACCATAGGTTAAAGTGATAGTCAAAAGCTGGTTACTATGTCAATTAAGTTACTTTGTTTACATGGATAGGAGTTGATAAGCTCCTGTATGAGAAAATTATACGTTTTTCATAGCAGAAACCAAAAATGCTGAATGTCTCAAAAACGACGAACTCCACGAAAAATATTTATAGAACATAACTTGTGTGTTTTAACGTGCTCTACATTTCTGTGTAGTAAGTATTTGTCCATCTCTTACGGTTTAGCAGTTATTCAAAATTCCGTAAAATTCATCCAGAATAAACTACTCTTCAGAGGCTATTCCCAGAAAATTCAAGATATGTATTTTATTTGTCAGGTAAATAGCTTTAATAAACGAAATTTTAATCAAAATCGTAGAGCCATTTTTTAGAAAATCAAAATTTTCGAATAAAGTTCCATGTAAAGGGTAGTTGGGATGGGGGATTTTTCTCAACGTCTACGTGTCGCATCCCTGGAAGATACCAAACTTAAATACCAATTTTGGTATGTTACCGACTTTTCGTTTTTGAGTTATCGTGTTCACAGACACACGGACACACACACACACACACACACACACACACACACACACGGACCTTTTTGTGAAAATGCCTTTTTTTGGATACAGGGGACTCTAAAACATATATTTCCGGTGAAATCTCGATATCGAATTTTTGGGTGGGATACAATTCTTCTCTATCCCTATGTACATTGTACATACGGGGCTAGAGAAAGTAAAAATCTGATGTGCTCCATCTCTGTAAAAGGTATTGATAAAAAACTTATTCTTCTGTTTACTTCATGATAATCAATATAAACATTAACAGAAATGGTCTTATTAGTTGCTTCCTTATAAGTAGAAGGTAAATAAGGGAATACGCTAGGCTAAAACAGTCAAATCTTTTAAAAGCTGATTACCATGAGGTTTCTATGCGTGGACATGAGTTTACAAATTTCCGTGTCAGAAAAGGTTTAATTATTTTGAATCTGAAACAAATAGCAGCAAATATCTAAATTGGTCAACTCCACGAAAGAAAAATATATAACGAAGTGTGTGTTTTAACGAGATCTACATGTTTTGTTAAGAAAGTTTTTGCCTATCTTTTACGAATTACTAGTTTGCAAAATTTTGCAAAATTCATCCAGAATAAATATGTCTTCAGCGGCTATTCCTGTAAAATTTAAGATATACATTTTATTTGTTATGTAAATATCCTATTTATAAGTGCTTTTAATCATAATCGTTAGAACCATTTTTGAGAAAATCAAAATTTTCGAGATTTTTTCCATGTAAAGGGTAGTTGGAAGTGATTTTCTTGAAAATATTCGTGTGGCATCCTTGAAAGATACTGAACTTAAATACCAAGTTTGGTATTTAATGATATTTTCGTTTTTGAGCTATGTTGTCCACAGACACACATGACCATTTTTTTTCGTATTCAGGGGGTCTCAAAACATGTATTTTCGAAAAAATCTCGTAATCGAATTTTTGAATTCGATAGAGAAAGTAAAAATAGCACAATAGTGACTGCATTCTAACATTTGACTCAGTCGAGACGATAGTTTGCCGTCAATGCTGAGATGTATTGCATACTGCGAAATTATGAGTAACCCGATACTGTTGGCTCACAGCTAAGTTAGAACAACCTGGTCAGGAGGATAGAATAGCCTTCTAGAGATACGGTGTAGCGTCACCTTTCCTTGAGAGCCCTGCTTGCTTCTTGTAGATGAAGGACAGTTAATTTTACAAGCACTTCATAACAAAGCCCTGTGTGTAACCTAATGCAGTGGAACTCGTGTTTCATGAGGACATCGCAGTTAAAGCAGGTCAAACGGTAAAGTTAATGCTTTGACTGGTCATTCGAAAAGATTTGGTTCGGTAGAGTAGTCAAACTAGTAGATTAGCTACCCCAGACACCGCAACACAGCAGCTTTTCTGTCCAGATAGCCTGCCTGCACTTCTCAACCTGTCTAACTCTTCCTTTGAGAACAGAAAATGACAATTGTGGAATGCAGTAAATCACATCAATGGAGTAGCGTAGCCAGAAACCTATTAAGGGGACATTATTCATAGAACCCAGTTTTAGTTTCTCTGGCCCGTATGTACAATGTACATAGGGATAGAGAAGTATTGCATTCCACCCAAAAATTCGATATCGAGATTTCACCTGAAATACATTAAAAAAAAAAGCTATATCCAAAAAAAGCATTTTCAGAAAAGGTTCCATGTGTGTGTGTGTGTGTGTGTGTGTGTGTGTGTGTGTGTGTGTGTGTGTGTCCGTGAACACGATAACTCAAAAACGAAAGCTAGCTAAAATTCCAAACTTGGTATTTAAGTTTAGTATCTTCCAGGGATGCAACAAGATGATTTTGAGAAAAATCCCCCCACCCCAAACTACCCTTTACATGGAATTTTTTTCGAAAATTTTGATTTTATTAAAAATGGCTTTAACGATTTTGATTAAAATACCGTACATAAATGATATTTAACTGACAAATATAATGTATATCTTGAATTTTCCGGAAATAATTTCTAAATACCTGTTTATTCTGGATGAATTTTGCTTAATTTGGCATAACTAGCAAACCGTAAGATATAGACAAAAACTTACTATACAAAATATGTAGGTCTTGTTAAAATATACAAGTTATGTCATTACATATTTTTCGTGGAGCTTACCATTTTCGTGCTATTCATTGTTATTAGTTCAGTTGTGAAGTACTTATACTTTTCTCAGACGGGAGTGTCCATTTTTCCTTTGTTCTACTCCTGGCCAAGAAAAGAAGGGATTTGTAATGACAATCGCATAACGACAGCTTTTAAAACATTTGACTATCGGTTTAACCTAATGTATTCCCTTATTTTCTTCCTACTGATAAGGAACTAAGTAATAATAACATTGTGCTAATGAGTACCTCGATTAGCAAGGTACAGAAAGAAGAATAATCTTATGTAAGAAGTTTCTAGAACAGCTAGAGAAAGTCATGTGAGTGTAACACATCAGATTTTTAAACAGTTTATCTACAAAAATCTGATGTGTTCCATTCATATGACTTTATCTGCATCTCTGCAAAAAAGCATTGTTAAAAATCTTAGGCTTCTATTTACTTCATACTAATTGAGAAACATTAACAGAAATAGAAGCGAAATAATGCAGTACCGTAGGTTAAAGCGATAGTCAAAAGCTGGTTGCTATGTGACTGATGTTCCTTTCTTTGTATGGACAGGAGTTGACAAATTCCTGTATGAGAAATTTATAAGTTTTTCAAAGCTGAAACTAAAAACAAGAAATATCTTAAAAACGACCAACTCACGAAAAAATGTATAAAACATATATTGTGTGTTTTAATGTGATCTACATTTTCTGTGTGGTAAGCTTCTGTTCATCCCTTACGGTTTAGCAATAATGCCAAAATCCGTGAAATTCATCCAGAATAGTCTTCAGAGGCTAATCCCAAAAAATTCAAGATATAGGTACATTTTATTTGTCAAGTAAATATCTTAAATATACAAGATATTTTTCAAAATCGTTAGATCCATTTTTAAGAAAATCAAAATTTTCGATTTTTTTTCCAGTTTGGTGGGGGGATTTTCTTGAAAGTCTTCGTGTCGCATCCCTGGAAGATAATAAACTTAAATACCAAGTTTGGTATTTTACCCACTTTTCGTTTTTGAGTTGGTTCACAGACACATCGACACACACGGACCTTTTTCTGAAAATGCTTTTTTTTTTGGATAAAGAGGATCCTAAAACATATATTTGCGGTGCATCTCTGTATCGAATTTTTGGATGGAGTGCAATACCTTCTCTATACACTATGTACATAGTACGTATATAGAAAGTAAAAATGAAGTCATGTAATGAACTAATCCAGAGTAAAAATATTTTTAAAAATTTGATGTGTTCCATTAACATGACTTTCTCTACATCTCGGTAAAAATTATTGTTAAAAATCTTAATCGTCTATCTAGGTCATGATAATGAAGATGGCATTAGCAGAAATACTTTCTTGTAAGTAGGAGGTAAGTAAGGGAATATACTAGGCTAAAACGATAGTCAAATCTTTTATAAGCTGGTTGCCATGTGGTTGAAATCTGCATCTTTGTATTGACAGGAATTGATAAGTACAGTAATTGATATATGAAAAGTTTAAGTACTTTAAAACTGAAACCAAAAACAAGGAATATCTTAAAAATGGTCAATTTCTTAAAAAAAAAATGTATATGACAAACTGTGTGTTTCAGCGAGATCTACATATTTTGTATAGTAAGTTTTTGTCTATCTCTTACGGTGTACAATATATACAAAATCCAGCAAAATTCATCCAGAATACATGTGTCTTCAGAGGCTATTCAAGAAAATTCAAGATATACATTTTATTTGCCGTGTAAATATTTTTATTATACGGCAGTTTAATCAGAATCATTAGAGCCATTTTTGAGAAAATCAAATTTTCAAAAAATGTGCCATCTGTTTGGGGTGGGGGAATTTTCCTAAACATCTTCGTGTCACAGCCTTGGAAGATACTAAACTTACATAACAGTTATCGAGTTCACAGAGACACGGACGCATACACACACACCTTTTTCGAGAAATGCTTTTATATTCAGGGGACCCTAAAATATATATTTCCGGGGAAATGTCGGTATTGAATTTTTGGGTGGAATGCAATACCTTATCTATACATTATATACATAGTATGTGTAGAAAAAGTAAAATTCAGAAGTGTTTCATTCACATAACTTTCTCTAGCTGTTCCATACAATGTATTATTTCTTACAAAATACTATTTTATCTACGTCATACTATTTCAGATAAACATTACCAGAATTTGTGTTTTTACTTGTTTCTCTGTAAGTAGAAGGGAAATAGGGATATAAAACAGGCTAAAGCGATAGTTTCCTCCTTTAAAAGTGGGTCGCTATGGAAACAATTGAAATTGCTATCTCTTTGCTTGACAGGAGTAATCAAACTAGAAGCTAGAAGTTTGAGAGAAGTTTAGAATTGAAATAAATAATCCAAAATTTCTAGAAAACAGTTAAATATGCAATAAATGAAATGTAAATACGTTTATATGACGTAAATTGTGTATTTTGTGTAATAAGATTTTGTATACCTTTGATGGTTTGCCAGTTATCCAGAGTGAATAGGCCTTCAGAGGCTATTCCAAGAAAATTCAAGATACACATTTCGTTAGTGATAAAAACATTTTAAAATAAGGTATTTTAATCGAAATCGTTATAAGAATTTTTGAGAAAATCAAAAATTTCGAAAACTATTCCATGTAAAGGATAATTGGGGGTGGAGGATTTTCTTGAAAGTTCGATACGAGATTTCACCGGAAATACGAGTTTTAGTGTCTGCTGTATCAAATCAAAAAAAAAAAAAAAAAAATCATTTTTAGAAAAAGGTTCACGTGTGTCTAGGTTTGTGAACGCGGTACTGCGTGGTCTAGGGATAACATGCTAGCCTGTGGTTCCCAAGGTCGTGAGTTCAAGCCCGGTGGAAGGCGATGGATTATTTTTTTTTTTCGGCGTAAGAATCGTTAGCTTGGCTTCTTGCGGAAGGATAGTAAAACTGTTGGTTCGTAGACTTACTGCATGTAAAAGAGCCGCAAGCCTGATAGAGAGGCCTCTTGAGTAAATTAATTATCATGCCCAATATTGAATGGGACCCTGACAACCGCAGCGGTTCAAAAGATCCATAAGTAAGACGAAATGTCGGTAAAATGCTAAACTTGATATTTAAGTTTAGTACATTCTAAGGATGCAACTCGAAGGTTTTAAGGAAAATCCTCCCACCCCAAACTATCCTTTACATGGAAATCTTTTCGAACATTTTGTTTTTATCAAAAAGTACTAATATTTTCATTAAAATACTATATATTTACATGATAAATAAAATTTTACTTTTTCTAGCCCCGTATGTACAATGTACATAGGGATAGAGAAGTACCTATTGTGTTCCACCCAAAAATTCGATATTGAAATTTCACCGCAAATACATGTTTTAGGGTCCCTGGTATCCGAAAAAAAATATTTTCAGAAAAAGTTCCGTGTCAGTGTGTCAGTGCGTCTGTGAACACGATAATTCTAAAACGAAAAGTCGGTAAAATACCAAACTTGGTATTTAAGTTTAGTATCTTCCAGGGGTACGACACGAAGCTTTTGAGAAAAATCCCCCCACACTAAACTACCCTTTACATGGAACTTTTTTCGAAAATTTTGATTTTCTGAAAAAATAGCTCTAACGATTTTTACTAAAATATCGTAAATTAAAGATATTTACAAATATAATGTATATTTTGAATTTTCTGGGAATAGCCCCTGAAGACTACTTTTTTCTGAATGAATTTTACGGAATTTTGCATAATTGCTAAACCGTAAGAGATAGAAATAAACTTACCACACAAAAATGTAGAGCACTTTAGAACACAATTTATGTTATATATATTTTTTTCTTGGAGTTGCTTTTTGGATATTATTATTTTTTGTTTCGGCTTTAAAAAACGTATACTTTTCTCATACAGGAGTTTCTCAACTCGTGTCCTTACAAACAAAGGAACTTCAGTCACATAGCAACCAGCTTTTGGCTCTCACTTTAACCTATGCTTCTGCCTTATTTCACTTCTACTTACAAGGAAGCAAGTATGAATACTATTTCTGATAATTTTTACTCGATTAGCAGGAAGTAAATAGACACACAAGCTTTTTAACAATTATTTGTTGCAGAGAAGTAGAGAGTGTCATGTGAATGGAACACATGAGGTTTTTTATTTTGAATGACCTTGGCATAGAAAGTAAACATTTAAAAATCGATTCTACCGCTCTTTTATCATCTGCCAGGATATCAGCGGAGAAGATAAGCGGAGTAAAACGAATGTCGCTAAGGCCTCTTCCTGTGTGGCGGGTATTAACTTGAAATAACCGGGTTGAGTTCTGGACGGAGTTATAGCCTTGATTTGGTGTTTATTTCTGGGAGGAGCTAGATTTCGTAGTACATTATTTGTTCGCTAGGAGCGGTCATGTAGCTGTTTACCAGGTTTTCGTTGTTTCCGTCTCTATTATTCATTATGGAAGTGGCTGCCAACATTACTAAAAATAATCTGATGTGTTTCATTCACATGTCTTTCTCTACATCGTTGTAACAAATTATTGTTATAAAGCATACTCTTATGTCTACTTTAGCAGAAGTTGTCTTAAATATTTGGTTACTTATAACTAGAATGGAAATAAGGGACTACACTTAAAGTGATTGTCAATTCCTTTAAAAGCTGGTTGACAAGTATTTGAAATCCGTTTCTAAGTAGTGCCAAGGGTTTACAACTTTCTATGTGAAAAAACTTTTAGTTATTTTAAATTTGATACAAATAACAAGAATATCTCCGAAGTGATCAAATCCACGAAAAAAGCTTATATGAATTAAATAGTGTTTTTTTAACGCGATCTACATTTTTTGTGTAGAAAGTGTTTGTATATCTCTTACGGTTTACCAGCTACGCAAAATTTAGCAAAATTCATTCAGAATAAAGAAGTCTTTACAGGCTATTCCCAGAAAATTCAAGGTTACCTTCTACTTATAAGGAACCTGATTTCGAACCTGATCTAGGTTGGCGTTCACATATTAATTATATCGCCAATAAAGTATCCAGAGGTATATTTATGTTACGTGTTTTAAAAAATTATGTGTCTTCCAATGTTTTATTGTCAGTTTATTATGGACAAATGTATAGCTGTTTGAGTTATGGTATTTTATTTTGGGGAACCATGCTTTAGCTAAAAAGATATTTTTATTACAGAAAAAGGCAATTCGAATTTTATGTGGTGTAGCCCCCAGAACTCATTGTAAACCGTTATTTGCTAAGTTGGGTGTTTTAACATTGACTTCACTGTTTGTGTTCCACTGCCTCTTATTTGCTAAGAAAAATAGTCATAAATACAATCTATGTTACGAAATCCATCTTCATCACACCAGAACTAGTTCCAATATTTACATAAATAGATGTAAATATAGTAAGATCCAAAATGCCTTTGAAATAATATCATTAATTCTATTTAACAAACTCAGTAACAGCACTGAGGTCTCTCCATTGAATCTTTTAAGAGGTCAGTAAAGCGCACTTTGATTTTAAATCCATTTTACTGTTTGGATGACTTATAATACTGTCAATTGTTTTTGATCTTGATTGTATTTGACGTTGCTACACAATGTACTTTGTTCTGGCAAATAAACTTATATATCTATCTAATTAATAAGAACATTCTGCTAGTGGTTATCTCGAATAGTATTGTGTAGAAAGAAGATCTTTTGTACGAAGCTTTTTGTAGAGCAGCTATTGAAGCTCATGTGAGTGTAATGCATCACATTTTTATTGCTCAACATTTTTAGTATTTTCAACATTTTCAATCTAGACGTTCTGCTGAACCTTTACCCTTGATTTATGCAACACGTTTAACGCACGAAGGGATATCTGCGAATACGGGGCAGTGTAACCACAATAGTACCTCAAAATATCCCCACATTTTCCCTTTATTATTGAGGTCAAAACGATACCTGAATTTATTTCTTTTTACTTCTACACGTACCATGTTCATGGTGTATAGAGATGCTATTGTAATGCACCCAAAAATGCAATACCGAGTTTTCACCGGAAATACATGTTTTCTGTCCACCTGAAACCAAAAAAAAAAAAAAAAAAAAGCATCGATTTTCTCAAAAAATAGCTCTATAAATTTTGATTAAAACATCGTATATTAAAGATATTTACCTGACAAATAATATGTATATCTTGAATTTTCTGGGAATAGCCTCTGAAGAATATTTTATTCTGGATGAATTTTACGGAATTTTGCATAACTGCTAAACCGTAAGAGATGGGCAAAAACTTACCACACCAAAAACGTAGAGCATACTACAACACACAAAGTATGTTATTTACTTTTTTCGTGGAGTTGGTCGTTTTTTATATATTCTTTGTTATTGTTGTAAGCCTTAAAAAACTCCTGTCAACTCCTATCCATAAAAAAGGAACTTCAGTTACATAGCAACCAGCTTTTGACTATCACTTTAACCTATGGTACTCCCTTATTTCACTTCTACTTAGAAGCAAGCAAGTAATAAGACTGTTTCTGCCAAGTTTTTCTTGATTAGAATGAAATTAATAGAAGCATAAGCTTTTTCACAATAATTTGTTGCAGAGAGGTAGAGAAAGTCTTGTGAATGGATCACATCAGGTTTTTTACTCATTACTTATATATTTTTGATCCGTATCACCTACGTTCTCCTTATTTGACTATCACTTTAGCATAGTGCATTCCTTTAGTTCCCTTCTACTTATAAGGTGCTTAATTAATAAGAGCATTGTGCTAATATTTATCTCGATTAGAATGCCGTAAAAAGAGTTTCTGTGCAGCAGCTGGAGAAAATCAAGTGAGTGTAACACATCAAAATTTTATTGCTCAGTTTAGTATTTTCAACATTTTCAATTTAGACGTCCAGCGTAACCTTTACCCTTGATTTATGCAACACTTTTAACGCACGAAGGGATATCTGTACATACGGGGTTGCTGGACCCTTTCTATGAACCACATTAGTACCTCAAAATATCTGCACATTTCCTCTTTATGAATTGAAGCCAAAGCGATACCTGTATTTGTTTCTTTTTATCGACGGTTGCTATGGTAACCTCAGTGATGGTTGTTTTGCCTCTCAATATCAGATTCCTACAGCAGAACACAACACACGACGTTTGTACGCCGTTTCTATATCAAACGAAACATCACTCCGAGCAGAGAAACAAATGACTGCTGTCATTGCCAATGTTCCCATGAACGAGGAAAACTATTTCTGTGATCACGGCTTTTATGCTGCCAATTTATGAGACATAAATGTTTCCCTTACAGCAGGCCATTACATCAAACGCGGAAGCATCGAGGTTTTACATTTTTTGCGCCGCAGAATAAAAAGGGTTTAACACACGTGTGTTGCTGCATATAGCGAGGATTTATAGACGTATTTATCGCCTCAGCACTAAATGTCATGCTGCTGTGAAGAGTAGTTTTGATAAGGTTCTAATTTTCAAGTCTATTTTTTTTTCCTATTCGATTTCTGACAGTGGTCGATACATCGAGGTTAGCAAAGTATATCAACAGCATACTTAACTATTCTTAAACACACTTTAAATGCCAGTAACTCCTCTTTCTCTATATTTCTCTCTCTCTCTCTCTCTCTCTCTCTCTCTCTCTCCTGTTTTCTCCATTTTTACTTCCTCGACATAGTACACGCTATATAAGATATTGAACAGTAGCCGCGCCGTGGCCAAGTGGTTATACCACGCGCCTCTCACCTAGACGACCGGGGTCCGATCGCATGTGAGATTTGTGGTGGACAAAGCGGCGCTGGGGCGGGTTTTCTCCGGGTACTAAGGTTTCCCCCGTCATCGCATTCCACTGGTGCTCCATCACCATTCATGTATCATCAGTGTCACATCCTGCGGTGCCATAAGTAATTAAAGCGGGCGTAAAACACTACAAATCTATAAGATACTAAAAGATAGTAGGTAGAAAACTGCTTGTGAATGTAACAGAGATTTTCTGTTTCGTTTTGGCGCTTCGTGGTGCACGGGATCGTGGGTTCGAGTCCCGCCTTGTGTTTGTAAATGTTTGTGTGTTTGTGTATGTATATGTAAAAGGAAAACGTTAATAATAAGGTCTACTAAGGAAATATAGGAAACTGGAAAAAATGGAGAGAAAAAAAGGAATACAGTGCCTGAGTCCCGACAAACCTCCGTGTACTATAATTCTTATTAAAAAAAAAACTCCATTCTAAAATTCGATACCGATATTACACCAATATCATTTAGAAATAGGCCTGTGTGTGTGTGTATGTCTGTCCGTCCATGTGTCGTGTATCTGTGGACACGATAACTCCAAAACGAAATGTGGTAAAATAAGAAATGTTGCATTTAAGTTTAGTATCTTCCAAAGATGCAAAACGAAAATTCTTAGAAAATTTCCCTCACCCCAAACTACCCTTTAAATGGAAAAAATGTTGAAAATTATTGGTTTCCTCAAAATGGCTCAAAAGCTTTTGATTGAAATAGAGTACATTATATATATGCCAGATAAAATGTATATTTTGAATTTTCTGGGAATAGCCTCTGAAGACTACTTTATTCTGGATGAATTTTACGGAATTTTGCATAACTGTAAAAGCGTAAGAAATGGACAGAAACTTACAACAGAAAACATGTAGAGCACCTTAAAACACACAATTTATGTTATATACATTTTTTTCGTGGAGTTGATCGTTTTTGTGTTACTCATAATGAGGTGAGTTAAAACATACTTTTCTCATACAGGAATTTAACATTTCAGGTCCATACAAACAAAGGAACTTCAGTCACATAGCAACCAACTTTTGACCATTACTTTAACCTATGGTACTCCCTTTTTTCGCTTCTACTTACTAGGATGCAAATAATAGGCCATTTCGGCTGATATTTTCTCGATTAGCATGAAGTAAATGGAAACATAAACTTTTTAACAATAATTTGTTGCAGAGATGTAGAGAAAGACATGTGAATGGAACACATCAGATTTTTTTATAGATATTCTTTGTTACATGTTTCAGTTTTACAATACTTTTAACTTTTCCCATACGGCAACGTTTCAATTCCTGGAAATGCAAAGAAACATATTTCAATCACATACCAACCGGAATTTAAAAGATATAGCTATTGCTCTAATCTGTCTGAAGCCATAGACAGATCTTTTAAAAGCTGTCGCTATGCGAAAGCTGAAATTCGGCCAGGAGTAAAACAAAAGAGAAAACAGATGGCAACTTCGTCTTTGAGAATGGTATAACTATTTTTAAACTGAATCCAATAATGAGGAATATCTCGGTAATTGTTAATTCTACAAAAAATTATATGACATACATTATGTACTATAGCGGGGTCTAAATTTGTTGTGTGGGTTTTTGACTATCTCTTACGGTTTACCAGTTATGCGAACTCCGAATGAAGACAATTTCTAGAAATTTCAGCATAGAAATTTGATTTGTCATCTAAATATCATTTATATGCGGTATTTCAATCAAACCCATTATAGTCATTTTTGAGAAAATGGAAAATTTCTTAAAACGTTCTAAGTAAAGGGCGTATGGTTGGGTAAATTTTTCTGTGTCGCCGAGTGTATTTCCTTATTTTCCTCCTACTTACAAGAAAGCAAGTAATAAGACCATTTCTGCTAATGTTTATCTCTATTATCTTAAAGTAAATAAAAGAATAATATTCTTAACAGTAATGTGTTACCGAGATGTAGAGAAAATTATGTGAATAGAACAATAAGATTTTTATATATCAAGATAAACATTGCCAGACATGGTCTTATTACTTGCCTCTTTGTAAGTAGAAGGGAAATAAGGGAATGCACTAAGCCAAAGGGATAGTCAGATCCTTTAGAAGCCGGTTGCTAAGTGAAACAGTTGAAACTCGTTTCTCTTTGCTCTCCAGAAGTAAACAAACAAGAGACGAAAAAAGTTGTCTCCCGTTTGAGAAAGGTTTAAGTATCTTAAAACTGAAATATCTCGAAAACAGTTCATTATACAAAAAAATTATGGTATAAATTGTGCGATTTAATGAGATCTACATTTTTTGTATTGTTCTTGTCTATCTTCTACGGTTTACCAGTTATACAAAAGTTTTACAAAAGTCATCCAAAATCAACACGTCTTCAGAGGCTATTACCAGAAAATTCAAGATATACATTTTGTTGTCATGAAAATATCTTAAATATACGAAATTTTAATCAAAATCATTAGAGCCTGTTTTAAAAAATTAAAATTTGTTTTTTTTTTAATGTAAATGGTTGTTTGGCGGGCATTTTCCTCAAAATTTTCGTGTTGCATAAACTTAAATACCAAGTTTAGTACTTTATCGAATTTTTGTTTTTGAGTTATTGTGTTCACAAGCACGCGAACAAACACACAAATCTTTTTATATTTTTTTTTTTTTGGATATAGGGGACCCTAAAACGTTTATTTTTTGTCAAATCTCTCGGCATAAAATTTTAAGGTGGAGTACAATACCTTCTCTATACACTGTGTACATAATAGTGTAGAGAAAGTAATAATTAAATATTTTACAAGATTCTGGAACATTATATAGCCATTTTATAACAAACGAATCAGTATAACTGCAAGAAAAAGACATAAATATAAGCTTTTTTAAGAACAGTAGAGAAACTCAAATAATTCTATGTTATCATATTTGTTATGTATATGCACGAAATGCCACAAAAGTACTTGAAATCTAATTATGGTTGAACTATTGCCTATCTACGTTAGGGCAATACGGAACAACAAAGCTGATGCGTTACCCTCACATGACCTTCTATAGCTACTCTACAAGCAAACTTCTTACAAAAGATAATTCTTCTCTCAACACCCTGCTAATCAAAATAAACATTAGCAGAATTTTGTTACTTAGTTCCTTATAAGTAGAATGGAACTAAGGAAATGCACTAGGCTAAAGTGATAGTCAAATGTTTTAAAACCTGTCATTATGCGATTGTCATTGCAAATCGCTTCTTTGCTTGGCCAGGAATAGAAAAAAAAAAAAAAAAAACCGGACACTCCTGTCTGAGAAAAGTATAGGTACTTCACAATTGAAACTAATAACAAGGAATATCTCGAAAACGGCAAGCTTCACGAAAAAAGTATATTTTACATAACTTGTGCATTTTAACAAGATCTACATTTTTTGTACAATAAGTTTTTGTCTATCTCTTACGGTTTACTAGTTATACTAAATTAAGCAAAATTCATTCAGAATAAGCAGGTCTTTAGAAGTTAAAAATTCAAGATATACATTTTATTTGTGATAGATATGGATTTAATATGTGGTACTTTAATCAAAATCGTTATATCCATTTTTAAGAAAAACAAAATTTTCGAAATTTTTTTCATGTAAAGCGTAGTTAGGGTTGGGGGGATACCAAACTAAAATACTAAGTTTGCACATTTTAAGAAACAGGTCTGTGTGTGAACACAATAAGTCAAAAAAATCTGACGTATTCCATTCTAATGACTTTCTTTACATCTCTGTAACAAATTATTGTTAAAAAGCTTAGTCCTTTATGTACTTCGTGCTAATCGAGATAAACTTTACTTGCTTCCTTATAAGTAGAAGAGAAATACGGGATTACACTAGGCTAAAGCGATAGTCAAATCCTTTAAAAGTTGGTTGCTATGATATTGAAATTCGTCTCTTTGCATGGGCTAGGAGTTGACAAATTCTCGAATGAGACAAATTTATTTTAAAACTGAAACCAATAACCAGGAATATCTCGGAAATGGTCAGCTACACGAGAAAAATGTATAGGACCTAAATTGTGTTTTTATTGAGATCTAAATTTTTGTGAGGTAAGTTTTTGTCTATGTGTTACGGTTTACCAGTTTAGCAAAATTTAACAAAACTAGTCCAGAATGAAGAGGTCTTCATGGGCTATTCGAAAAAGATTCGAGATATAGATTATAATTGTGGTGTAAACTTCTTTAATATACTGTATTTTAATCAAAATAGAGTCATTTTTTAGAAAATTAAAATTTTATAAATTTGTCCTTGTAAATCTTCCTGTCACATCTTTGACGCAAGAACACAACACAAGTTTGGTATTGAATGGTAAATTAGTTTTTGAGCTAAGCTACACACACACACACACACACACACACACACACATACACCTACGTGCGGCATGTTTCTAATTTTTATTTATTTATTTTGTAGCTTGACGTACTTTAACCTTGTTGGCCGCATTGGACGATGAATGAAATTAGTGAAGTGGTGCCCAAATAGCTTCGTGATCCATGGTTACTCGACATTCGTCTTTTCAGGCAGGATAAGGGAAAACCCCGAAAAAATACCTTATCCGGGTAACTCACCCTAAGCTATATACGAATCTATGACCTGTTGAATGTGAGGCAGACACGGTACCCCCACAGTACCCAGGAGGGCTAAAATACATTTATGGATTTAGGCGGTCTCAAAACATATACAAGGTGGTTCACCTGACCCTTATAATTTGGTTTTATGCCACCCGCAGATTACAGTCTAACCTGAAAACATCGTTCCCAAGACCCATCTTCTACCCACCAACATTCAAGACCCATCTTCTACCCACCAACATTATAGACTTTGGCGCTGCAAGTTATAGCTGAACCGTAGCGTATTTGGTTGGCGCGGGTTGTTTACTATGTGTTCCAAGATACTCGGTTTAGATTCGAATATTGTCAAAACGTAGACAATTTTTTCCCTCCGCTTCATTTCTTCCTGATTGGGCAAAAAGTTAGATGGGATATTGGAACCTTTGTTCTTGCTTATTTGTTTCTTTTATTGATGTTCTCTTTATTTATGTTTATTCTAACTTTGTCAATCCAGTACTATTTAAAGCCTTAGCGAAATTTCTTTTTCAAAACAATTAGAATGAAAATTAAGGATCGAAACTGAAGAACACGTAAAATGAACTTCCGTTTGTTCTTAATTCGTAAACCTTTTAGTTTGCATCTAAATTTATTAGTTTGACAAACACTGAACTAACTTTGCAACTTGATGGGTAATACATAAAGAAGAAAACATCTGATGTGTTCCATTCACATGACTTTCTCCACATCTCTGCAACAAATTATTGTTAAAAAGCTTATTCTTCCATTTCTTTCATGCTCATCGAGAAAAAATTGGCAGCAATAGTTTTATTACTTGCTACCTTGTAAGTAGAAGCAAATTGAGGGAGTACCATAGGTTAAAGTGATAGTCAAAAGCTGGTTACTAGTTTTTCAAAGCTGAAACCAAAAACAAGGAATATCGCAAAAATGATCACCTCCACGAAAAAAATGTATATAACATAACTTGTGTGTTTTAATCTACACAACATTTTCTGTGTAGCAAGTTTTTATCCATCTCTTACGGATTAGCAGTAATGCAAAATTCCGTAAAATGCATCCAGAATAAAGTAGCCTTCAGAGGTTATTCTCAGAAAATTAAAGATGTATATTTTATTTGTCATGTAAATATCTGTAATATACGATATTTCAATCAAAATTGTTAGAGCCATTTTTTAGAAAATTAAAATTTTCGAAAAAAGTTCCAAGTAAAGGGTAGTTGGGAGTGGGGGATTTTCTTGAAAATCTTCGTGTCGCATCCTTGGAAGATACCAAACCTAAATACCAAATTTGGTTGTTAACGGACTTTTCCTTTTTGAGCTATGCTGTCCACAGACACACACACGGATCTTTTTGTAAAAATGTTTTGTTTTTTTTGGATTCAGGGGGCCCAAAACACGTATTTCCAGTGAAATCTCGGTATCGAATTTTTTGGTGGAATGCAATAGCTTCTCTATACTCTATGTACATAGTACGTGTAGAGAAAGTAAAAAAATGCACACAGACTGTGAGACCCGAACCGCTGACACGCTGGAGGTGATGAGGGAACATGAAATTAACCAGTTCAGCTACAATCATTCCTCCCGCTTTTCCGTTGAAACTTGTAGGTATAGTGTCCCACATGTCTCCCTCTCCGCTTCTCATCTCTTTATAACTGTTGTGTACCACTTTTTACTTTCTCTCCACTATGTACTTAGTGTATACAGAAGGTATTGTAATGCTCCCAAAAATTCCATACAAGATTTCAACGGAAATACATGTTTTAAGACCCCTTAATCCAAAAAAAGTAGTTTTAGAAAAATGTACCTGCGTGTGTATCTGTCTGTGTGTATGTGTGTGTGTCTATGGGCAGCATAGCTCAAAGACAAAAAGACCGTTAAATACCAAATTTGGTATTTAGGTTTGGTATATTCTAAGGAAGCAACACGAAGATTTTCAAGAAAATCCCCCCACCTCCAACTGCCCTTTACATGGAACTTTTTTTTAAGAAATGTTTATCTTCTTAAAAATGGCTCTAACGATTCTGATTAAAATATCGTATATTAAAGATATTTACCTGATTATTAAAATGTATATCTCGAATTTTCTGGGAATAGCCTCTGAAGACTACTTTATTTTGAATGACTTTTCCGGAATTTAGCATAACTGCTAAACCGTAAGAGATGGACAAAAACTTACCCCACAAAAAATGTAGAACACGTTAAAACACACAATTTATGTTATATACACTTTTTTCCGGGGGTTGATCGTTTTTGGGATATCCCTTATTTTTGGATTTAGGTTTGAAAAACATACTTTTCTCATACAGGAATTTGTTAACTCCTGTCCATACAAACAAAGGAACTTCAGTCACATAGCAACCAGCTTTTGACTATCGCTTTAAACTATTGTACTCAGTTATTTGCCGTCTACTTACAAGGAAGCAAGTACTGAGACTATTTCTGCTAATTTTGTTCTCGTTTAGCATGAAGTAAATAGAAGAATAACGTTTTAACAGTAGTTTGTTGCAGAGATGTAGAGAAAGTCATGTGAATGGAGGACATCAGATTTTTGTAGCTTAAGTCATTTGTTTAACTTTCTTTCGTTATTATTTACGTTGTAGAACGTATGACAGCGATCCTACTGATGTACTGAACAGGAGTTATTAAGCGTATGCTTTTGGAATGGACGTAACTATTGCTACTAAGGTCTATTTTCCTATGAAGAACGGGCTAGATTTGCGTGGTTACCAAACGGTTGACAAGCCTGGTAATTTCGACCTTATTGCTTTCAGAGTATGAAGTGTTGCCTATCTCAAAGAATAATAAGGGATAGGTGAACCACCTGGTATTTCCAGTGAAACTCTGTATCGAATTTTTGGGTGGCTTATACAAAAAAGTACAAAGAAAATCCGATAAAATATAAAGTTGGTATATAAGTTAAGTGTCTTCTAAGGATGTGACACGAAGATTTTGAGAAAAATTCCCCTCCATAAATTATCCTTTATAGAGGAGAAATCTATTTAAAAAAATCTGATGTGTACCATTCACATTATTTTCTCTATATCCCTGCAAAAAATTATTCCTAAAAAGCTTATACTTATATTTACTTCATGCTAATCAGAATTACTCGCTTCCTTGTAAGTAGAAGCGAAATAAGAGACAACCATAGGTGAAAGTGATAGTCGAAAGCTGGTTGCTATATCAATGAAGTTCCTTTGTTTATATGGATAGGAGTTGACAAGTTCCTGTATGAAAAAAGTATACGTTTTACATAGCAGAAACCAAAAATAAGGAATGTCTCAAAAACGACGAACTCCACGAAAAAAATGTATATAACATAAACTGTGTGTTTTAATGTGCTCTACATTTTTTGTGCAGTAAGTTTTTGTCCATCTCTTACGATTTAGCAGTTATTCAAAATTCATCCAGAATAAACTACTCTTCAGAGGCTATTCCCAGAAAATTCAAGATATACATTTTATTTGTCAGGTAAATAACTTTAATATACGAAAGTTTAATCAAAATCATCATAGCCATTTTTGAGAAAATCAAAATTGTCGAATAAAGTCCCATATAAAGGGTAGTTTGGGGTGGGGTTTTTTTCTCAAAATCTTCGTGTCGCATCCCTGGAAGATACTAAACTTAAATACCATGTTTGGTATTTTACCGACTTTTCGTTTTTGATTTATCGTGTTCACAGACATACGGACAAACACACACACGGACCTTTTTCTGGAAATGCTTTTTTTGGATTCAGGGGGTCCTAAAACATGTATTTCCGGTGAAATCTCGGCATCAAATTTTTGGGTGGAATGCAATACTTGTCTATCTCTATGTACATTGTACATACGGGGCAGGAAAGTAAAAAGGCTCTTAACGAGTTTGATTAAAATACTGCATATTTACATTCAGTTTCTCTGAAGTCTAGGGATTCATTTGTTTCAGTGGCATACAGCAATTTATTCCCCTAGTGACTAACTACTGTAGACAAAGCAAAAATCGACCTTATCTAATCGCTATATTTGGATGAAAATGCAGCGAAATTGGTTCGTGCTGCCGATTAATAAATATTTTAAGATCCAGGAGTAATAGGGAATCATATCCGACTTACTCCAGCAGGGAACTGCGACTGGAAAAAGGAATTCGTTACTCTCAACATGAGAGTGTGGCCATAAATCCAGATTACAACTTCCCTTAATAGGGTAAATAATATTTTATGGAGCCATAATGTTTCCCGCCTGGGATGGTAGTGCTGGAAACTCATAATAACGTTAAAGAAGACGTGCTTATTGTTGCAAAAGTGGACCCTCTGCGCATCAAATTCACGCTAAACAATGACGTAACAGTTTTACTAAATAAGTGAGTTTATAAAACATGTTTACGAACACTTTTTTACTTTCTCTAGTACACATGTAGAAGTACATACTTAGTGACACAAATAAGAAAAATCTGATGTGTTACACTCACATGACTTTCTCCTGCTGTTCTACAAACTTCATACATAAGATTCTTCTTCTCTCTGCGCCTTGCTAATCGTGGTACTCATTAGCACAATGTTCTTATTATTTAGTTCCGTATAAGTAAGAAGAAAATAAGGGAATACACTAGGCTAAACCAATAGTCAAATGTTTTAAAAGTTGTCGTTACGCGATTGTCATTACAAATCGCTTCTTTTCTTGGCCAGGAGTAGAACAAAAGAAAAACGGACACTCTCGTCTTAGAAAGGTATAAATATTTCACAACTGAAACTAATAACAATGAATACCTCGAAAACGGTAAGCTCCACGAGAAAAATGTATATGACATAACTTGTGTATTGTAACAAGACCTAAATTTTTTGTATGGTAAGTTTTTGTCTATTTCTTACGGTTTACTAGTTATGCCAAATTAAGCAAAATTCATCCGAAATAAACAGGTCTTCAGAAGCTATTCCCAGAAAATTGAAAATATACATATTATTTGTCAGGTAAATAACTTTAATATACGATATTTTAATCAAAATCGTTAGAGCCATTTTTTAGAAAATCTAAATTTTCGAAAAAAGTTTCATGTAAAGGGTAGTTTGGGGTGGGCAGATTTTTCTCAAAATCTTCGTGTCGCATCCCTGGAAGATACTGAACTTAAATACCAAGTTTGGTATTTTAGCCACTTTTCGTTTTTGAGCTATCGTGTTCACTGACACACACACACACGGACCTTTTTTCTGAAAATGCTTTTTTTGGATACATGGTATGCTAAAACATGTATTTCCGGTGAAATCTCGGTATCGAATTTTTGGGTGGAATACGGTGAGTGCAGAAAACAAACCAGCACTAGTAGGAGAGATTCTAAAATATTTCTGTGAATATGTGAATACTATTAACCCAAACAGTGTCAATAGCTAAAATAAAGCAGAAACTTAACCACACATAAACAAGAAAAAAATAAATTAACCAGATTTGCAAACATATGTAAGGAAAAACAAAATTTAAACACAGGAAATCAGACCTGTAGTAGGCATTTAATAGTGTAATGGAATATGTGAATGAATAAAGGTATAAAAGAAGTGATCGTCCTTCGTGGTCTAGGGGTAACATGTTAGTCTCTAGTTTCCAGAGTCGCTGGTTCAAACCCTGCGGAGGTTGATGTTATTTTGTATTTTGCATAAAAATTCTTAGAAGGCGGTGCCGTGACCGAGTGGTTAGATCACTCACCTCCTACCTAGGCGGCCCGGGTTTGATCCCAAGTGACCGCATACAAGATTTATGGTGAATAAAACGGCGCAGGGGCGGATTTTCTTCGGGTTCTCCAGTGTCCCCCGCCAATAAATTCCACATGTGCTCCATCTTCATTCCATGTATCGTCAGCGGTGCCTTACTTGTAAAACCGAGCGTTAAAGATTAAGTATATATAGCGCCCGCTTGTGGGATTTGTGTTGGCCAAAGTGGCAACTGGGCGGGTTCTCTCCGGGACTTCCGGTTTCCCCCGCCAGGTATTCCTCAAATACTCCATCATCACCTTTCCTATCATCCACTTAGCTTGCATTTCATATTATCCACTTCCTCATGCTCATGCCCACAATGCACCAAACACTCGTTCCAGGTTCCCCATTTTATGGTTTGCTGCCGTTGGCTCCCCGACAGGCTTCCGACTCCTAGGCATCAGCTTGCAATTCCTAGGGGATGTCAGTCAGGGTAGAAAGGGTAGGCCAACTTCGAAAATTCTAAGCATGGCTTCCTTTTTTGTTTGTTTGTTTTGTTTTCTCTGTGTGTTTTTTTTGTTCTTTTGTTTTCTTTTAGCTAAACCTCTTTTATTTTGGTTGGTCATATCGGACGATGAATGAAATTGGTGAAATGATATTATCTTCTCAGATAAGGGAAAACTCCGAAAAAAAAACTTATCTGGGTAACTCCCCTAGGCGAGATTCGAACTCACGACCTGTTGAATGTGAGGCAGACACGCTACCACCACACTAATCAAGAGGGCATGACATCCTTTGGAAGAGAAGTAAAGCCCTGGTTCCGTATCTGAACAACATTAAGCGGTCTTTCACGCGTGGCCGCGCTGTGGCCGAGTGGTTAGATCACTCGCCTTTCACCCTAGCAGCCTGGATTTGCCCCCAGGCGACCACATTGGGATTTATGGTGGACAAAGTGGCGCAGGGGCGGGTTTTCTCCGACTTCTCCAGTTTCTTCCGTCAATGAATTCCACCGGTGCTCCATCGTAATTCCAAATATCATTAATTTCATCGCCTGTGGTGACATAAGTAGTAAAAGCGGGCGTTAAACACTATGAATGGGAGCTAAATACCGCAGTAGTTAAACAGCGATTATATAAAAACCTCAGTTTAATTTAGTGTATATAGTAGAAACAGAAAGTATTGTATTCCACCCAAAAATTCGATACCGAGATTTCGTCGGTAATATGTGTATTCAAGACCACTGAATCAAAAATAAATAAATAAAACATTTTCAGAAAACGGTCCATGTGTATCCTGTGTGTGTGTATTATTTTTTTATTTTTTATTTATGGACGCTCTTTAACTGCTGTGGTTCTCAGCATCCCATTCTAAATTGGGCGTGAAAGACAGCTTAATTTTGCCCAGAGGTCTCTCTATCAGGCTTGAGGTTCTTTTACGTGCCGTAAATATACGACGCGGGACCAACAGCTTTACTCCCCTTCCGAAGGAAGCCATTCTAAGGATTTTTACGGCCGAAAAAAACCATCGCCCTCCGCCGGGTTTGAACTCGCGACCTTCGGTATATGAAGTTAGTATGGTAACCATTACACCACGGAAGGCATGTGTGTGTGTGTGTGTGTGTGTGTGTGTGTGTGTGTGTGTGTGTGTGTGTGTGTGGACAGTGTAACTAAAAAGCGAAAAGTCTATTAAGTTTCAATCTTGTTATTTAAGTTTAGTATCTTCTAAGCATATGACATGATTTTTAGAAAACTCTTCCAACCGCAAGCTGCCCTTTGCATGGAACATTTTTCTAAAATTTTGATTTTCACAAAAATGGCTAACGATGTTAATTAAAATACTGTATATTAGAGATATTTACATGACAAATAAATTATATATCTCGAATATCCTGAAGACCTCTTCATTCTGGATGACATTAGTTTAACTGGTAAACTGTAAGAAATATACAAAAACTTATTGCAAATATCTCGTTAAAATACACTACTTATGTCGTCTAAATGTTTTTCTTGGGGTGAAACATTTCCGAGGATATTGTTATTGGTTTCAATTTTAAATTTAGCAAAATTTTTCTCAAAGGGGAATTTGCGATTTCTATTTCTTTTGTTTTACTCTTGGCCCTGGAAGGAGAACGAATTTTAATCACATTGTGACCGGCTTTTAAAGAAATTGACTATCGCGTTAGTCTAGTTTATTCCCTTATTTACGTTCTACTTTCAAGAAATCAAGTAATGCGACCATTTTCTACTGATTTTTATTTCGATTAGCATGAAGTATATAAAAGAACAACATTATTAAGAAGAGTTTGTTTGCGGAACAGATAGAGAAGTCATGTAAATAGAACATTTAAGATTTTTTACTGTTATTTTAGACTAAAGTTGGAACTTCAGGCATTAATATTCATTCCGGTATTTTTTTTGGGTAGTGTTTAACGCCCGCTTTTACTGCTCTGGCACCGCAGGCGATGACATAGATGATACATGAAGATGGAGCCCCGGTGGAAAGTGATGGCGGGGGAAACCCGAGAAAACCCGCCCCTGCGCCGTTTTGTCCACCAAAAATCTCACATCCGGTCACTTAAGATCGAACCCGGACCATCTAGGTGAGAGACGAGTGATCTGACCACTCGGCCACGGCGCGGCCCATTCCGGTATTTATTTGGTATCTGATGTAACCATGAAAAAAAAAAAAAAAAAAAAAAAAAATTGGCTGGCGCATGGAATTTGAACCGGTTTGCCATGGCAATAATAAAATAATTTTATCCTATTCTATAAACTTCATGTATGCTATAAAACAACAAAAATGAGTTTATTTCATCGTGAAATACAGGAAGTAGTTTATTTCCTTGTAAATTATTTTAATACCTTTGGCAACTCCCCATTCTTTAAGTAATAAAAATGCCTTGTCCTAAAAGTCGACTTGTCGGTTAAGAAACCAAGCACAATCTAAAACTTCTTCATGAATATCCATGCATATTGATTTATTCGGTACAGTTTCAACAACCAGAATTGAAATTGTTTATTCCGGCGGGGTTACGCAGCAACGAACAAACAAAGCACTACCTACGTCACGAATAAAATTCAATTCCCCGTAATTACACTCTAATAATATTAATATTTAGAAATATAAGAATATATCAGTTAATATCAGCTTATGCGCTCGTGTACTAAACATCCCATCACAAATAATAGTCTATTTAAGTCACATATAATATAAATAACCACGAGGGCCCTTTTTTTCAACCTCCGATACCGTATAAATATAAGACAAGTTCATAGAAAACAATTATTTTATTACCAAAGTTTTGTACACTTATTACTTTTCAACATAATTACCGAAAAGATTGAGAAATTTATCGTAACTGTGTTCAAGCTTTGCAATATGCGCTTCAAAAAATCTGATGTGTTCCATTCACATGATTCTCTCTACATCTCTGCAACAAATTATTCTTAAAATGCTTATACTTCTATTACTTCATGCTAATCAGTAAAAAATTAGCAGAAATAGCCATATTACTTGCTTCCTTGTAAGTAGAGCGAAATAAGGGAGTACCATAGGTTAAAGTGATAATCAAAAGCTAGGTCACTGAAGTTCCTTTGTTTGTATGGACAGCAGTTGACAAATTCCTGTATGAGAAAAGTAAGTTTTTCATAGCAGAAACCAAAAATAAGGAATGTCTCAAAAACAATGAACTCCACGAAAAAAGCGTATACAACATAAATTGTGTGTTTTAACGTGCTCTACATTTTTGTGTGGTAAGTTTTTATCCATCACTTACGGTTTGATAGTTATTCAAAATTCAGTAACATTCATCCAGAATAGACTACTCTTCAGAAGATATTCCTAGAAAATTCAAGATATACGTTTTATTTGTGAGGTAAATATCTTTAAATAACGAAATTTTAATAAAAATCGTTAGAGCCATTTTTGAGAAAATCAAAATTTTCGAAAAAAGTACAATGTAAAGGGTAGTTGGGGGTGGGGGATATTTCTCAAAGTCTTCGTGTCGCATCCCTGGAAGATACTAAACCTAAATACCAAGTTTGGTATTTTAGCTATTTTTCGTTTTGAGTTATTGTGTTCACAGACACACGGACACTCACACACGGACATTTTTCCAAAAATGCTTTTTTTACTAAAAGGGGACCCTAAAACATATATTTCCGGTGAAATCTCGGTATCGAATTTTGGGTGGAGTGCAATAACTTCTCTATACACTATGTACATAGTGCGTATAGAGAAAGTAAAAATGTTGCCGCCTATGATTTTAAATGAGCATTGACGTTGTTTAAAATATTTTAAAATATTTTTAATTCAAGGTATTGCATCTTCATAATATTTTCATGATTAAACAAAAAATAATTTATATCCCCCGAATTAAATTCGTTTAATAAAAAACTAGATATCCCTAAAAACGATAAACATTGTAGCAGCAACAAGAATTATAATTGCAATAATTGGATTTATTAAATTCTCCTACTTTACGACGTTTGCGGAGAGCCATTCAAAACAAACGAAGAGGAATGCTGACTTCATGAACTGTGTTGATCCATGATAACGCTCGTCCACACACTGCTGGCACAACCCATCGGCTCCTTGAACAATTTCAATGGGACATCTTCGATCATCCGCCGTACAGTCCTGACCTGGCACCCAGCGACTTTCACCTTTTCCCTGAACTGAAGACGTGGCTAGGAGGGCAACACTTTCAAACCAACGAAGGTCTTCAAAACAACGTCAATGCTTATTTGAAATCATTGGCGGCAACATTTTTGAAGCAGGTATTGCAAAGCTTGTGCACAGGTACGATAAATGCATCAATCCTTTCGGTGATTATGTTGAAAAGTAACCATGAGTGTACAAAACTTTTAGTAATAAAATAATTGTTTTCTAGGAACTTGTCTTTTATCTATAGCCTATCGGCCCTTTTATTAAAGTGTATGAAATGTGCATTTCGGTGACAAAACGTAATATATAGATGATAATGCGGTGACAAAAATACATTTCTACTAATTGATGCTATTAACATTCCCCTATCATCTGAATCTAGTTCCATTTGTGGAACTCGAACAAAGCAATTTGGTATTCTGCACGTGTCAGCAGCCCATACGATCATTTAGTGAGAGGCAAGCCACTTCCACGCTGCTTCATTCAACATTCTGTTAACTGCTCTTGATTGAAATGAACTTACCTCCATCTCTGCTGTACCGAGCTACGTCACTCCCAACTGATGGTCACCAGCAGAATGTCAAGTGGATAACCTCTGCTTATCTTCGACACATATCTGGAAATTAAATTTTACATCATTTGAAACATTTTCTCTTATGATATGTAATATATACATATATTTTACTTTCTCTAGTAGAATAAAGAATATTCTTTTATATATATATTATGCTTATCAAGATAAATATTAGCAGAATTGGTATTATGTATTGCTTGCTTCTTTGTGAGAAAAAGGGAAATAAGGAAATACACTAAGCTAAACCGATAGTTAAAACTTTTTAAAAACCACTCGCTATATGAAACGATGAAATTCGGTTCTTTTTGCTTCCCACGTGTAAATGAAAGAAAGACGAAAAAAAAATATATGTTCCCAAGGAGAAAACTTTAAGTTAAAACTGAAACAAATAACAGGGAATATCTCGGTAACGGTTAACACAATTATAAAAATCTTATTGATCCATTCACATGACTTTCTCTACATCTCTGTAACAGATTATTGTTAAAAAGTTTCTACTTCTATTTACGTCATGATAATCGAGAAAAAAAGTAGCAGAAATATTTTCAGTGAAACCTCGGTATCGAATTTTTGGGTGGAACACAATAGTTCCTCTATACACTACGTACGTAGAGAAAGTAATACCTCGGATAATAACGAGGTTGGTTAATTCGTCACTCTAGTTTAAAAAGCTCTCATTCTAGAAAGGAAACGAAAAGCAAATGAAGAAAGACCGTTGTGAAAGAGACAAATACATTAGGTAGAAGACACTTGACTACGTTAGCACTTTGTAAACAGTTGGAGTGTGATCGAAGTTTCGATAAGATGCATGTGAACACGGAGATTGTATCAAGTGTGGGACAAAGCGCTGGGACGACGCCTGGAGCATGTACATTAGCCTCAGAGGAACGGTGATACAATCCCAATATCGCTCAATACACACCTATACAAGACCAGCATTCCTCCTGAGAGAGCCTGTTAAAGAGGATAGCTGCCTGCACTTGTTGCATTTTAAACATATACACGAGGACCATCTGGAAAATGCAGGGCCTCGGACAGAACTAACAGCGTTAACTCAACGAACATTTCCATTAAGGACATGTATTACTGAAAGCTGGAAATTACAAACTAATAACGCTAATTTTTACTTTCTCTACATTTATTACGTACATAGAGAAGGTATTGCAAATCCTCCCAAAATTTCCAAACCGAGATTTCACCGGAAATATATGTTTTAGGGTCTCCTGTTTCAAAAAAAAAAAAAAAAAAAAAAAAAAAGAGAAAACAAAACAAAAAAAAAAGCATTTTCAGAAAAAGGTCTATATGTCTATGAACACGATAACTCAAAAACGAAAAGTCGGTAAAATACCAAACTTAGTATATAAGTTTAGTATCTCCCAGGGATGCGACACGAAAATTTTGAGATAAATCCACCCACACAAAAATACCCTTTACATGAAAATTTTGATTTTCTCAAAAATGGCTATAACGATTTTGATGAAAATATCGTATACTAAAGATACTTACCTGACAAATAAAATGCATATCTTGAATTTTCTGGGAATAGCGTCTGAAGACTATTTTATTCTGGATGCATGAATGCAGAATTTTGCATAACTGCTAAACCATAAGAGTTGGACAAAAACTTACCACACAAAAAATGTAGAGCACGTTAAAACACACAATTTATGTTATATAATTTTTTTCGTGAAATTTACCGTTTTCGGCATATTGCGTGCTATTGATTTCAGTTTTAAAATACTTAAACTCTTCTTATACGGAAACTTGTTAACTTCTGGCCACGCAAAGAACCGGATTTCAATCCCATAGCAACCACATTATAAAATATTTGATTGTCGGTTTAGTGTAGTGTATTCCCTTATTTCCTTTCTACTTATAAGGAACTAAGTAATGAGAACATCCTGCTAATGTTTATCTCCATTGGCATGAAGTGGATAGAACAATAGGCTTATTAACAATAATTTGCTCCAGTTATGTAGAGAAGGTCATCTGAATAGAGTACATCAGATATTTATTAGAACATTGAATTTAGACAGTAAAGATATTATTTAACTAACTATTAAAACTAGAATTTTAACACATGGCAAACATATCACTATTATTACTTTCTCTATACGTACTATGTATTGTATTTCACCCGAAAATTCGATACTGAGATTTCACCGGAAATGTATGTTTTGAAACTCCCTGAACCCAAAAAATCTCATGTGTACCATTCACATGACTTTCTCCATATCCCTGCAACAAATAATTCTTAAAAAGCTTATACTTCTATTTACTTTATACTAATCAGACAAAAATAGCAGAAATAGTCTTATTACTTGCTTCCTTGTAAGTAGAAGCGAAATAAGGGACTACCATAGGCTAAAGTGATAGTCAAAAGCTGGTTACTATGCCAATTAAGTTACTTTGTTTACATGGATAGGAGTTGACAAGTTCCTGTATGAGAAAATTATACGTTTTTCATAGCAGAAACCAAAAATACGGAATGTCTCAAAAACGACGAACTCCACGAAAAATATTTAAAGAACATAAATTGTGTGTTTTAACGTGCTCTACATTTTTGTGTAGTAAGGTTTTGTCCATCTCTTACGGTTTAGCAGTTATTCAAAATTTAGTAAAATTCATCCAGAATAAACTACTCTTCAGAGGTTTTCCCTGAAAATTCAAGATATACATTTTATTTTTCAGGTAAATATGTTTAATATACAACATTTTAATCAAAATCGTTAGAGCCATTTTTGAGAAAATCAAAATTTTCGAAAAAAGTTCCATGTAAAGGGTAGTTGTGGTTGGGGGGATTTTTCTCAAAATCTTCGTGTCGCATCCCTGGAAGATGCTAAACTTAAATACCAAGTTTGGTATTTTACCGACTTTTCGTTTTTGAGTTATCATGTTCACAGACACACGGACACACACACACACACACACACACACACACACACACGGACCTTTTTGTGAAAATGCTTTTTTTGGATATTGGAGACCCTAAAACATATATTTCCGGTGAAATCTCGGTATCGAATTTTTTGGTGGAGTGCAATACCTTCTCTATACACTATGTAAATAGTGCGTATGCAGAAAGTAAAAAGTGTGTTTTTCAAAGCTGAAACCAAAAACAAGGAATATGTAAAAAACGAACAACTCCACGAAAAAAAGTATATGACATATTTTAGGTGCTTTAACGTGCTCTACACATTTTGTGTGTTTAGTTATCGTCTATCTCTTGCGGTTTAGCAGTTATGCAAAATTCCGTAAAATTCATTCAGAATAAAGTAATCTTCAGAAGCTGTTCCCAGAAAATTCAAGATATACTATTTATTTGTGAGGTAAACATATTTAATATTTGACATTTTAATTAAAATCGTTAGTCATTTTTGAGAATATAAAATTTTCGAAAAATGTTCCATGTAAAGCGTAGTTGGGAGTGGGGGATTTTCTTGAAAATCTTCGTGTCGCATGCTTGGAAGATACCAAACTTAAATACCAAGTTTGGTACTTAACGATCTTTTCACTTATGAGCTATGCTGTCCACAGACACACACACACACACACACACACACACACACACACACACACACGGACCTTTTTTGTAAAAATGTTTTTTTTTTTTTGATTCAGGGGGACCGAAAACATATATTTCCGGTGAAATCTCGATATCGAATTTTTGGGTGCGTTGCAATACCTCCTCTATACACTATGTACATAGTATGTGTAGAGAATAGAAAATAAAAAGATTATTTTTTATCTACATCATGATAATCCAGATAAACATTAGCACAACTGCTTATTGCTTACTTCCTTGAAAGTAGAACGGAAAAATGCAATCATTAGTCTTAAGCGATATTCAAATATTTTAAAATATGGTTGCTGTTGAAACAATTGAGGTTCGGTTCTCTTTGCATGGTCCCGTTTAAGAAAAATTGGGTAGTTTAAAATTGAAATCAATAACAAGGAATATCTCGAAAACGGAAAATTCTATAAGAAAAACGTATATGACATAAATTGTGTGTTCGAATCGTTAGAACAATTTTTGAGAATGACAAAATTTAAGAAACCTTACCCATGTTAAGGGTAGTTTGTGGTACGGTAATGTTCCTGAAAATCTTCGGGTCGCATCCTTAGAGCATACTATACACAAATACCAAGTTTGTTATTTTACCGACTTTTCGTTTTTGAGCTATGCTGCCCACTGACACACACACGCACACGCACAAACCCGTTTTTCTAAAATGCCTTTTTCGGAATCAGGGGCTGTCAAACGTATATATCTGGTGAAATCTCGACATCGACTTTATTGGTGGAATGCAATACCTGCTATAGCTATGCACATTGTATGTATGTATATACGTGCTAGAGAAAATATATATTTGAGTACCAATTTTCCTCCTATCATAGAAATAATGTTAGATACGTTAAACCATCAGGTTTAAATAATCCATTTATCGAATTAGAATTTCGAACAAATCTCCAACATCGGAAATAAATGCAGATATCTCTTCTGGCCAAAAATCAAATTTCAGACCGGATGTAGTACGTCTCGCCAAAGTGCAAAACAAATGAAAGCAAAGGGAGCTTCCGCAAAAATAAACTGCCAATTCAGAATACTACTAAGCTGGGTCTGGAGGGGGGGGGGGTCTTGCGCGTGCAGCCCAATTCTAATAACATATGGCATGGAAAAAAAAATTATGTTCAAGTATTCCCGGACCGCGGATCTCGTGCATCGTGTTTCGCGCACTGTCTATTACACTGAGTAGTTTTCTGTTTTAAAACACCTGCGTCCCTATAGAACAGCAAAGGGAATATGTAACATTCCAGAAAATTGATATGTTTTGTTCAAAAATTGTACCAAAGTCCGGAAATATGTATTAAAATCTGGTGTGTTCCATTCACATGACCTTCTTTACATCTCTGCAACAAATTATTTTATTTACTTCATCTAATCGAGAAAAAATAGCAGAAACAGTATTATTACTTGCTTCCGTGTTAGTAGAAGCGAAATAAGGGAGTACCATAGGTTAAAGTGACAGTCAAAAGCTGGTTGCTATATGGCTGAAGTTCCATTGTATGGACAAGAATTGACGAAGTCCTGAATGAGGTAAGTACAAGTTTTTCAAAGCCGAAACCAAAAACAAGGAATATCTTAAAAAACGATCAACTCCACGAAAAATGTATATAACATAAATTGTGTGTTTTAAGGCGGTCTACATTTTTTGTGTGGTAACTTTTTGTCCATCTCTTACGGTTTAGCAGTTTTGTAAAATTCCGTAAAATTGATCCAGAATAAAGTAGTCTTCAGAGGCTATTCCTAGAAAACTCAGGATATACATTTTATTTTTCAGGTAAATATCTATAATATACGATTTTTTAATCAAAATTTTCGAAAAAAGTTTTATGTAAAGGGTAGATGGGGGTGGGGGATTTTCTTGAAAATCACTGTGTGGCATCCTTGGAAGATAGCAAACCTAAATACTAAGTTTGGTATTCAACGGTCTTTTCGTTTTTGAGCTATGCTGTCCACAGACACACAGACACACACACACACACACACACACACACAAAGACACACAGACAGACAAACACACACGGACAATTTTTTTAAAAATGCTTTTTTTGGATTCAGAGGTCTCAAAACATGTAATTCTGTTGAAATCTCGGTATCAAATTTTGGGTGTAATACAATACTTCTCTATAAACTAAGTATATAGTAGTGTAGAGAAAGTAAAAATAGGGAGTAAAGTAATAAAAACTTATAAATTACTAAAGGGTTAAAATTGGCGTCACCAATTGGTAATTGTAAAGCAAAGAGCAAAGTTCTTCGATGCTGCTTCAAATCGCCTACTGTGTATTGCGTGACCAACTGTCCAGAAAGCACTGACATTAAAATATCTTACACATATATTTTAAATAAAATGCATAGTTAGGGCCATTTTTTAGAAAACTATAATTATCTTATCTAGCCTATACGCACTTACAACATAAATAGTAGATTACAATATATTTGTGTCGAGATTTCACCTAGTTTGAAACCCCTTGAATCAAAAGTATTTTAGAAAAAGGTCAGTGTGTGTAACTCTTTGTGTGCGGGCGCGCGTGCGTGTGTTTGTGAACAGCATAGCTCAAAAACGAAAAGTTGGTTAAGTACCAAACTTAGCATTAAGCTGAGTATCTCCCAAGAGTGCGACACAAACATTTTCAAGAAAATATCTTCCCCCCAGCTCAAACTAAGCTTTATATGGAAATGTTTTCCTAATTTTTAATTTTCTAATTAATTGACTAAAAATCTTGACTAAAATACTGCACCTTAACGACATTTATGTGATAAATAAAATGTCTATCTCTGAAGACCTCTTTATTGTGAAAGAATTTCGGTAAATTTTGCAAAACCGGTAAATCGTAAGAGATACTCAAAATGGTTTCAATTGTAAACTGTTTAATTTTTCTCAAACGGGAAGTCACCTTTAGTTTCATTTCTCTTTTGTTTTACTTCAATCGTTCTTCAATCTTTTAAAAGATTTATCTATGCCTTTTTCTAATGTATTCCCTTGTTTCCCTTCTACATAGTCCCCTTCTAATAATTACATTTTTAAGTTGTATATTACGTATTTGTATTAGTGCATCGTTTAACAAGTATTGTGGGTTTAACATTATATAAGATTTGTATAGAATTTAAAACTATTATGTTTGACTTCTTGATCGGCATAGATTTGTGGTAGAAATTCAGAGAGTGTGTGTGTGTGTGTATGTGTGTGTGTGTGTATATATAGTAATTAAATAAAATGGTATAGGTATGTGTGTATGTGTGTGTGTGTGTGTCCGTGAACAAAATAGCCCAGAAATGAAAAGTGGGTTAAATAAACTTGATATTTAAGATTTAGATATTCCAAACGTGCGACACGAAGATTTTCAAGAAACCGCTCATAACCCACTATCTTTAATGTTACAATTTTCAATATTTTAAAGTATTAAAAAATGGCTCTAACCATTTTAATTACAATACCTATATTAAATATATTTATATGACCAATAGTGTATCTTGAATTATCTGGGAATAGCCTATGAAGTCCTCTTCATTCGGAATGACTTATGCACAACTAGTAAACCATAAGAGATAGAAAAACATTTCTACACAAAAGAGTGTAGAAATTCGTTAGAACTCATAATGTATGTCATATCCATTTTTTTGAGTTAACAATTCCCTAGATATTCATTATTATTGATTACAGTTTTTAAATACCTATACTTTTCTAAAATAGGAAGTCGTCATCTGTTTTTCCTTTTGTTTTACTGCTGGTCATGCAAAGGGAAACGAATTTCAAAGTCTCATATAGCGGCATATTTTAAAATATTTTATCGTATTCCCTTAACTCCCTTCTAATTACAAGAGACCAAGAAATAAAACCATGTCTGATAATGATAATTGTTTTCTCAAAGAAACAGTGTGTAGGACAGGAGTTGGATAGGAAGAGTCAGACTGAACAATTCAATGCTATAGTGGGATTTGAACCACGGATCTCCCGGTCTCTAGCCGGTTGCTCTACCACTGTGCTACCATTGTAACATGCCGGCATAGCATTGAATTTCTCAACTGACTCGCAGGCTTCCCTATAAACCATACAAAGTGGCCTCAGTCATTCTTAGAAAAAGGCCAGAGTATGTGTGAGGGGGGAGGCCACAGCATAGCTCAAAAAAGAGACCTAGAGATCCGTGGTTCAAATCTTGGTTATGACATTGAATTGTTCAGTCTGACTCTACCTATCCATTTCTGATAATGTTTATCTCGATCAGTATGAAGTAGATAGAAAAATAATCTTTTTACTTTCTCTAGCCCCGTATTTACATGCACATAGGGATAGAGAAGTATTGTATTCCACCCAAAAATTCGAAGTCGAGTTTTCACCGGAAATACATGTTTTAGGACTCTCTGAATCCAAAAAAAAAGTACTTTCAGAAACAGGTGCATGTCTGTCTGTGGGTCTATGTACAGCATAGCTCAAAAACGAAAATATGGTTAAATATCAAACTTGGTAGACACGAAGATTTTTAAGAAAATCCCCCACCCCTAATTGCCCTTTACATGGAACAATTTTTTATTTTTTTTTTTTTTTAATGATTAACAATTTTGATTAAAATGCCACACATTAAAGCCATTTCTATCGCAAATAAAAGGTATATCTTGAATTTGCGGGGAATAGCTTCTAAAGACCTGTTTATTCTGGATGAGTTTTGCATAATTTTGGCTTATCTAGTAAACCGTAAGAGATAGATAAAAATTACAATATAAAAATGTAGATCTTGTTAAAATACACAAGTTATGTCTTATACATTTTCTTCGTGGATCCTACCGTTTTCGAGGTTTTCCTTGTTATTAGTTTCAATTATGAAGTACTTATGCTTTTTTCAGAAGGAAGTTTCCATTTTTCTTTTGTTCTACTGCTGGCCAAGCAAAGAAGTGATTTGCAATGACAATCGCATGACGACAGCTTTTAAAACATTTGGCTAGCACTCGAGTGCATTGCCTTAGTTCCATTCTACATATAAAGTACTACGTTATTAAATTCTGATAATGTTTATCTCGATTAGCATGGTGTTGACAGAAGAATTATTTTTCGTAAGAAGTTTGTTTGTAGAGTAGTTAGAGAAATACATGTGAGTGTAACACGTCAGATTTTTATGAATTGTTTGTTGCAGAACAGGTAGAGGAAAGTATGTGAATGAAATATGCAGCTATTTTAGAGTATTGATATTATTGTAGAAAGAATTTCCATTACTTTCATCAAATTTACAGAGATCCAGGGAGGAAGCCTTTGGGAAGTGGGATAAAATCCTGGTAAAGAAACTTGCCGCACATATCTCTTTCATAGATCCACCTATACGGGTTTACAGGAAATGGAAAAAATAAAACACAAAGGGGGTGAAAGGCTGACCCAAGGTATTGATTACTTTGCTAGTATCAAACACCCATTTGCTAATGGACGTAATGAATTCGGCGGCGAGAAATATGATTTCATGTTGCTTTGTATATTACCGAGTATGGAAAACAACTGCTTTGGCAAGCAACATTGTAGAAAATGAAAATTATTGCAGTGTAAGGTGCTAAATTATACACGAGGTGCTTATGAAAATGCAAAATATGTTTTAAAGTGTTGTACTGGCGGTGTTTGTAATTAGAGTGAGACAGAAGACACCGTCTGTTCCAGATGAAATGCTGCTAGAAAGATTAATGTAGGAAATGAAGGTGAAAACCGCAACACAAAAAACAAAAGAGAACTCTTGTCTGAGATTGGATATACAGAGAAACATGAAACACCATCTACCTTACCCAACTTTACCAGGATGACCTTTTACACCTCAAAAACGTTTAGTACCGTTCCCCTTACCAAGGTGGACCAGGTTCGATTCTAGAGAACTCTATATGGGATTTGTAGTGGACTAAGGGCCTCTGGGTGCGTAATTGCAGACTCTAGTTCATTTTACTTTCTCTATGCCTACCATATACATAGTGTATAGAGAAGGTATTGCACTCCACCCATAAGTTTAGTAACTTCCAGTGTTGCAACACGAAGATTTTGAGAAAAATCCCCCCACCCCAAACTTCCCTTTCCATGGTATATTTTTTGGAAATTTTGCTTTTTTCAAAAATGCCTCTAATGACTGAAGACTACTTTGTTATGGATGACTTTTATAGAATTTTGCATTATTCCTAAACCGTAAGGGGTGGGAAAAAACTTACCACACAAAAATGTAGGGCACGTTAAAACACACAATTTATGTCATATACATTTTTTTCGTGGAGTTGATCGTTTTTGAGATATTCCTTCTTTTTAGTTTTAGCTTTGAAAAACTAATATATTTTTCTCATAGAGGAATTTGTCAACCCGTGTCCATACAAATAAAGGAACTTCAGTCACATAGCAACCAGCTTTTGACTGTCACCTTAACCTATGGTACTCCCTTTTTTTTCGTTCTACTTACAAGGAAGCAAGTAATAAGACTATTTCTGCTAATTTTTTCTCGATTAGCATGAAGAAATAGAAGCATAAGTCTAATTTGTTGCAGAGATGTAGAGAAAGTCATGTGAATGGAACACAAGATTTTTAGACTAAGGATCTTTCCTGAGCCTTTCCTATTGGTTACATAGACAAAATTGCTACAGGACAGGTGAACGAGATTTTGTCGAGGTTAGGCCACGTTAGATTAGGTGTATGTATGAATGAATAAGTGTATTTATTGACATAACAATATCATACATAGAATTTCAACAATCACACGGGTCCACAGACCGAACGTGCTTTTGTAATACACATTACAAACAATATTAAAACAACAACAACAAAGAATTAAAAGAGTAAACACGAAAATAAAAAGACAAAGGTCCTACACAGTCAAAAGCAATATTAAAACAATAAAGAATTAAGAGTGAACCCGAAAATAAAAATAAAAACATATTCAAATATAGAAATTTAAATTTACAGCACAGAGTACACCTTCATAAATGCACCCTCTTATAATAGATAATTACACTTAAAAGAAATATATACACATAATATATACACCATATATAAAGCCATAGCACAACAGTGACCTAAGTATGACATAATAAATATATATGTAGAACATTGTAGTCACTTTTGTTTAGTTGATCTTATTCTTAAGTATAAATTTAGTCTTCCTTGCCTACTAGTAGCGTCTTCTAGCTCTACATTAGCGGTGGTAAAGAATCGCGGTAAATATTTTTCCCGCCATTCCTCCGTACCCCTACATCTTGCCAAGATGTGAGTCTTCCTCCTCGCAAATGGGACAGATTCTCGTCAGAAATACGTTAGGTGTATGTAAATGAACTGGATCGAAATAAGGGGTAAAAATGGACTTTCTGAAAATCGGTTCTGTTTTCCAATGCGAAAAAACAGTCTTGTGATTGTTCTGTCTGCTTATGCATGGGCAGCCATGTTGGTCAATCGACCAATGGTAGAGTCAAATGTAAAGCTGAACTAGAGTCTGCAATGGGCGGGTTTTTTCCGGGTTCTCCGCCACCATTCATTTCACCGATTCCACATTATAATCTTTCTTCTATCTTCATGATAATCTAGATAAACATGAGCAGAAGTGGTTTTATTACTTGCTTTCTTGCAAGTAAAGGGAAATGTGGGTATACACTAGGCTAAAGGGATATGAAGATCGCTTTAAAGCTGGTTGCTATGGGATTTAAATACGTTTCTTTGCATGGTCAGGAGTTCACTAAATCCCGTAGCAAGGAGTATATCGGAAATAGCCACTTCAGCGAAAATATGTATATGACATAAATGTTTTAACGAGATCTACATTTTTATGTATTTGGTTTTTGTCTATCTCTTACGAAATACCAGATAGGCAAAGCCCATCCAGAATGAAGACGTCTTCACGAATGTTCCCACAAAATTCAATATATATATATATATATACATTTTATTTGAAATGTAAATATTTTAATATACAGTATTTTAATCAAAATCGTTAGAATTATTTTTCATATACACAAAATGTTCAAAATTTTACCCGTGTAAAGGGTAGTTTGGAGTGGGGAGATTATTCTCAAAATCTTCGTGTTGCATTCTTGAAGATACTAAAATTAAACACCAAGTTTGGTATTATATCGATTATTCATTTTTGAGTTATCGTGTTTACAGACACACACACACACACACATGGACATTTTTCTAATTTTTTTTTTTTGGATACAGGGGACCCTAAAGCTCTATTTCCGGTGAAATCTCGGTATCGGTATTTTTTGTGCAATGCAATACCGTCTCATTACACTATGCACATAGTACGTGTATAGAAAGTAAAAATTACCGTATGAAAAAAATTTGAAGTATTTTTAAACTGAAACAAATAACAAGGAACAACTCAAAAATGGTACACTACACGATAAAGCTGTATATGACATAAATTTTGTGATTTAACGAAATCTACATATTTTTGTATGGTAAGTTATTGTCTATCTCTTACAGCATTATTTTAATACACAATATTTTAATCAAAACTGTTAGAGCCATTTTTAAGACAATCAAAATTTTCGATTTTTTCCTCATGTAAAGAGTAGTTCGGGGTGGGGAGATTTTTCTCAAAATTTGTGTCGCAACCTTGGAGGATACTAAACTTATATATCGAATTGGGTATTTTACCGACTATTTATTTTTCAATTATCGTATTCACAAACACACGACCACATTCACACGGACCTTTTCTTAATTTTTTTTATACAGGGGGCCCTAAAACGTATATTTCTGGTCAAATATCGGCATTTAATTTTGGGGTGGAATACAATACCTTCTCCTTACATTATATGTATAGTACGTGTAGAGAAAGTAAACATAAGTTAACCAAATCCCAATACTTGTCCAGTATGTGACGTATTTCATTACTTTCTCTACACGTTCTGTGTACATAATGTATAGAGAAGGTATTGTAATGCACCCAAAAATTCGATACCGAGATTTCACCGGGAATATATATTCTGAGCCCCCCTGAATCCAAAAAAAAAATAATTTTTAGAAAACATGCCCGTGCGTGAATGTCTGCGAGCAGCATAGCTCAAAAACGAAAGGTCCATTAAATATCAAACTTGGTATTTAAATTTAGTATCATCCAAGGATGCGACACGAACATTTTTAAGAAAATCCCCCCTCCCCAAGCTATCCTTTAGGCGGAAAAAATGATCCAAGATTTTTATTTTCTCATAATTGCTTTTAACAGTTTTGATTAAAATATCGTATATTAAAGATATTTACATGACAAATAAAATGTGCATCTTGAATTTTCTGGGAACAGTCTCTGAAGAAATCTTGATTCTGGATAAATTTTGTGGAATTTTGCATAACTGGTAAACCGTAAGAGATAGACGAAAACTTACTTAACAAAGCGTTTCGTGGAACTGATTGTTTTGGAGATATTGGTTTCAGCTTAAAATACTTATACTTTTCTCATACGGGAATTCGTCAACTCCTGTGTATCTAGACACACAAGGAATAATCACTTAGCTACCAGCTTTTAAAAGATTTGACAATCACTTTAGCCTATGTACCCGTATTTTTACATTTCTGCTAAAGGGTAATTTGGGGGGGGGGAGAACTTTCTCAAAATTTGTGTGTCGCATCCTTACAAGAGATATTTTTCTGAAAATACTTTTTTTTATACAGGGGGCCCTAAAACGTATATTTCTGGTCAAATATTGACATCGAATTTTGGGATGGAATATAATAACGTCTCTATACATTATATGTATAGTACGTGTAGAGAAAGTAAAAAATAAGTTAACCAAACCCCAATGGCTGTCCAGTATGTGAATTCTTTTATTTCTATCGTATATAAAATATATTTATAGTGGTTAAGTTTAGAATGACTTTTGAAAGATCCTGAATACTTCTGTTGAAATCTTGGTGTCAAAATTTTGGATGCAATACAATATTTTCTGTACTTACTACAGACAGATAAACAGTAGAGAAGCAGTACGAAATCAACAGCTATTATCAAATGAGTAATGCATAGAAGCTGTGGGCTGCAATGGAGTGGAACAGACTCTGAGGTAGTGTTTGGACATGATTAAAGTGAAGGTGGCAGAGCTCGCCTGAGCTTGGAATAATTTCCGCTCCAATAGTTAGGGTGACATAGACAGATAGCCTGCATCTGGTGCTAATGTAGAAACAAGGTGTCATTCACTCGAGCATCGTTTTATTCCTGTTGCAGAACACGCTTCAGCACAATGGTAGAGATTCAGGCATGAAGGGACGTCATCAGTTTAGGAGGCGGTTCAGTCTCCAGCCGTCCTTCCTGAAAGAGGAGTCCGATGATAGGCATCACAGGTATGTGCCACCTTTTCAATAACAAAGTTTGTCTCCAATCTGTACCCGATATATAGAGACAATAGTTTTATACGACAAATGACAAACTTGTTGAATTGCAAATACAAAAGGCTTTGTATGCATTTGACAATTTTGAAATGATATATATATACTTGCTTTTTCGCAACAAATGTGTATTTATTTCAAGTAACAAAAAAAAGGGTGGAAGGGATAAGAACAACTAAACAAAAATAACTACAATGTTTTACATACATATATTTTGTCATACTTGGGTAATTGTGTTATGGTTTTATATATTGTGCATGTATTATGTGTATATATTTCTTTTAAGTGCATTTAACTATTATAAGAGGGTACATTTATGCTTCTGAATAAGGTGTACTCTGTGGTGTAAATTTAAATTCCTGTATTTGAACATCTTTGTCTTTTTATTTTCGTGCTTACTCAATTCAAATGGCTTTCTCTACATCTCTGCAACAAATTGTTAGAAAACTTGTGCTTCTATTTACTTTATGCTAATCGAGAGAAAATTAACAGAAATACTTGCTTCCTTGTAAGTAGAAGCGAAATACGGAGTACGATAGCTAAAAGTGAGAGCCAGAAGCAGATTGCTATGTCATTAAAGTTTCTTTGTTTGTATGGACAGGAGTTAACAAATTTCTGTATGACAAAAGCATAAGTTTTTAAAAGCTGAAACCAAAACAAGGAATATCTCAAAAACGATCAACTCCACGAAAAAAAATGTATATAATCTTAATTGTGTGTTTTAACGAGCTCTACATTTTCTGTTAAGTTACCTTTTGTCTATCTCTTACGGTTTACCATTTACGCAAAATTCAGTAAAATTCATGCGGAATAAAGTTGTCTTCAGAGGCTATTCCCAGAAAATTAAAGGTATACGTTTTATTTGTCATATAAATATTTTACATATAAATGATTTTAATCAAAATCGTTAGAGCCATTTTTGAGAAAATCAAAATTTTCGAAAAAAGTTCCATGTAAAGGGTAGTTGGGGGTGGGGATTTTCTTGAACACACACACATGGACCTTTTTCTAAAAAAAAATTTTTTTTGGATTCAGGGGGACCCAAAACATGTATTTTCGCTGAAATCTCGATATCGAATTTTTGGGTGCATCAAATCTGATGTGTTTCATTCACATGACTTTCTCTACATTTCTGCAGCAAATTATTCTTAAAAAGCTTAGGCTTCTATTTACTTCATGCTAATCGAGAACAACTTAGCAGAAATAGTCTTATTACTTGCTTCCTTGTAAGTAAAAGCGAAATAAGGGAGTAGCATAGGTTAAAGTGATAGTCAAAAGCTGGCTGCTATGTGACCGAAGTTCCTTAAAATACCAAGTATTTCCGGTGAAATCTCGTGTCTAATTTTTGGATGGAATACATCTTCTCTATACACTATGTACATGACACATGACTTGCAGAGAAAGTAAAAATACCAGATTCGCAAAACATATGTGAGGAAAAACAAATGTTAAACACAGGAAATCAGATATAGTACTACCAATGTAAACGAACATGTGAGTAATAAAGGTATTTAAAAAAACAAAAGAAGGTAAAAGCATACTTTCCTAAGAATAATTTGTATAATCAATAATGAACGATATAGAATGGAAAAGCAAGTGAATTAAGCACATAAAATTTGTACTTTTTCTACACGTACTATGTATGTAGTAGATAGAGCAGGTATTGTATTGCACCCAAAAAGTCGATACCGAGATTTCACCGGAAATATACGTTTTGGGTCCCCCTAGATCCCCCCAAAAAACATTTTTGGAAAAAGGTGTGTGTGTGTGTGTGTGTGTGTGTGTGTGTGTGTGTGTGGACAGCATACCTCAAAAACGAAAAGATCTTTAAATACCAAACTTGGAATTTAAGTTTGTTATCTTCCAAGGATGCGGCCGAAGGTTTTCAAGACCCCCCCACACCAAACTGCCCTTTACATGGAAAACATTTCGAAAAGTTTGCTTTTCTCAACAATGGCTAACGATTTTGATTAAAATCTCTTATATTTAAGATATTTACATGCCAAATAAAATGTACATTTTCATTTTTCCGGCAATAGCCTCTAAAGACCTCTTTATTCTGGATCATTTTTATTGAAATTTGCAGAGTACAACACAAAAAATGTAGATCACGATAAAACACACAATTTTGTCATATACACTTTTTTCGCGGAGTTTATCGTCTTAGAAATATTCCTTGTTATTGGTTTTAGCTTTAAAAATGTTTACTTTTTTCATACTGGAACTCCTGTCCATACAAACAAAGGAACTTCAATCACACAGCAACCAGCCTTTGACTATCACTTTAATCTATGGTAGTCCCTTATATCGGTTTTACTTACAAGGCAGCAAGTAATAAGACTATTGCTAATTTGTCTCGATTAACATGAAGGGAAGAGAAGTATAAGATTTTTAACAATAATTTATTGCAGAGATGCAGAGAAAGTCATGTGAATGGAGCACATCAGATTCCTCCTTAAATTGAGACGAATGTATTTATTTTCTTGTCGGAATTTCTCTGTCTTTGTCAGAACTTTGCAATCGTGTGCGTTTCTCGCTTTTCCCTCTTTGCAATTCATGTAGCTTCACACACAGGTGGGTATCGATCGATTCGGATCGTAATATCTATGTGGCCGGACAAACGGGCGTAATTGGAATCCGCGTAAATTGAAACCATTTTGTAATGTAAATTAATGGAAAGTCAATTACATACCTGCCCAGTACGCAAACAATTAGAAGTAACGTCATACTATTGCATTTAAAGCTTTCAAATAGAGTAAACACAATGTTATATAAGAACTGAAGCTTTCCTGGCGACGTATTAATTCAAAATCTTCTCGGGCTTCTAGCCAGGTAAAAACTTGGCTTGACACCAACGTTTCGAAGAAGTGCATCTTCCTCGTCTTCAGGGTGAACTGATATATCACGCGAACCAATCAGATGTTAGCTTCATCCCAGCTCTATAAATACCAGTCTCCGCAAGCTCAAACCATCAGTTCACCCTGAAGACGAGGAAGATGCACTTCTTCGAAACGTTGGTGTCAAGCCAAGTTTTTACCTGGCTAGAACCCCGAGAAGATTTTGAAACAATGTTATATGTTTTAAATATCTGACGTGTTCTATTCACAACTCTTTCACTACCTATTCTACTAATCAACTGTTTTTTTTTCAAAAATTTATTATTTTATCTACATCATGTTAAACAAGATAAGCATAAAAATGGTATTATTACTTTCTCTATACATGCTATGTACATAGTGTATAAGAGAAGGTATTGTAATGCACCCACAAAATTGATAACTAGATTTCACCGGAAATATATATTTTCGACCTCCCTAAATCCATAAAAAGTAAAAAAAAAACATTTTTAGAAAAATATCCTTCTGTGTCTTCATGTCTGTCAGTCTGTCTCTCTGTCTGTGTGTCTGTGTGTGTGCGCGTGTGTGTGTGTGTGTGTGTCTGTGGGCAGCATAGCTCAAAAATGAAAAGACCGTTAAACACCAAATGTGGTACTTAAGTTTGGCATCTTCCAAGGATGCGACACGAAGATTTTCAAGAAAATCCCCCCACACTAAACTACCCTTAACATGGAAAAAATTTCGAAAGTTTTGATTTTCTAAAAATGGCTCTAACGATTGTTATTAAAATCTCGTATATATAAGATATTTACTTGACAAATAAAATGTATATCTTGAATTTTCTGAGAATAGGTTCTGAAGACTGCTTTATTATGGATGAATTTTACGGATTTTTGCATAACTGCTAAACCGTAAGAGATGGACAAAAACTTGCTGCACAGAACATGTAGAGCACATTAAAACACACAATTTATGTTACATACATTTTTTCGTGAAGGTCGTTTTTAAGATATTCCTTGTTTTTAGTTTCAGTTGTGAAAAACACTTTTCTAATACAGGAATTTGTCAGCTCCTGTCCATACAAACAAAGGAACTTCAGTCACATAGCAACCAGCTTTTGACTATCGCTTTAACCTATGGTACTCCCGTATTTCGCTTCTACTTACAAGGAAGCAAGTAATAAGACTATTTCAGCTAATGTTTTCTCAATTAGCATGAACTAAATAAAACCATAAGCTTTTTAACTATAATTTGTTGCAGAGATGTAGAGAAAGTCATGTGAATGGAACACACCAGATTTTTTATTGCTTCATTTATATAGCCCCTTTAACATCTAAGGTTGTATCGGGGGCTATGCATTAGGAATAGCTCGTCTTGGGTTCTTTACGTTGGGTTTAATACCGTTTTTTTTTTATTTACCTCAAGCACATACACAAACACACACACACACACACACACACGCATTTACACACACATACATACTTCCAGATTCTGTGGGGGTTAGAGAATAATTCTGGTTAAAGCAAAATTCCCCGTCCCTGCTGGGAATCGAACACAGGACCTCCGAGTGAGAAGTCTGGTCTTATTACTCATTACCTTCTAAGTAGAAAGGAAGAAAGGGAATACATTAGGCCAAAGCCGTAGTGGCCTTTCAACTTTTGGTTGCTATGTGATTGAAATTCGATTCTCTTTGCATTGCCAGAAGTAAAACAAAAGAAACAGAATGACAAATTCCCGTTTGAGAAAAGTTTTAGGTATTTTAAAATTAAAATCAATAACGAGGAATATCTCGGAAATGTTTAACTTCACAAAAAATGCATGACATAAGTTGTGTGTTTAACGAGATGTACGGTTTATCAGTTAAGCGAAAGTCATTCATAATTAAAAGGTCTTCAGAGGCTATTCCCAAATAATTGAAAATCTTTTTTTTATTTTTCGTGTAAATATCCTTAATATTGAAGTTTCTGAGAATAGCCTCTAAAGATTGCTTTATTCTGAATGAATTTTGCTGAATTTTTTTGTAACTGCTGAACCGTAAGAAATGGAAAATAACTTATATACAAAAAATGTTGATCTCCATAAAACATACAATTTATGTCATATACGTTTTTTTCGTTGAATTGACCTTTTCTAAGATATTTCTTGTTATTTGTTTCAAATTTAAAACACTAAACTTTTTTCAAACGGAAAGTTGTAAACTCCTGGCCCTGCATAGAAACGGATTTCAACCACATGCCAACCAGCTTTTAAAAGATTTAACTATCGTTTTAGCCTAGTGTATTCCCAATTTCCCTTTTACTTACAAGGAAGCAAGTAGCTAAGACAATACCTACTTATGTTTATCTCGATTATCATTAAGTAAATAGAAGAATATGCTTTTTAACAATATATTGTTATAGCGATGTAGAGAAAGTCATGTGAATAGAACACATCAGATTTGTATCTTATTATGTTATAAAAGGCGTTTGTCGTCAACCTCTTTAAATAGTTAGGAACATTGTTTAAAACCCTAGGCAAAAAAAAAAAAAATCAGATGTGTTCCATTCACATGACTTTCTCTACATCACTGCAACAAATTATTCTATTTACTTAATCTAATGGAGCAAAAATTAGCAGAAATAGTCTTATTACTTGTTTCCTTGTTAGTAGAAGTGAAATAAGGGGCTACCATAGGTTAAAGTGATACTCAAAAGCTGGTTGCTCTGCCACTGAAGTTCCTTTGTTTGTATGGACACGAGTTCACAAAGTCCTGTAAGAGAAAAGTATAAGTTTTTATAGCTGAAACCAAAAACAAGTAATATCTCAAAAACAATCAACTCCACGAAAAAAATGTATATGACATAAATTATGTGCTTTAAGGTGCTCTACATTTATTGTGCGGTAAGTTTTTGTCCATCTCTTACGGTTTAGCAGTTATGCAAAATTCCGTAAAATTAACACAGAATAAAGTAGTATTCAGAGGCTATTCCCAGAAAATTCAAAATATACATTTTATTTGTCAGGTAAATATCTTTAATATACGAAATTTTAATCAAATTGTTAGAGTAATTTTTTAGAAAATCAAAATTTTCGAAAAAAGATCCATGTAAAGGGTAGTTGGGGATGGAGGGACTTTTCTTAAAATCTTCGTGTTGCATCCCTGGAAGGTACTAAACTTAAATACCAAGTTTGGTACTTTACCCACTTTTCGTTTTTGAGTTATCGTGTTCACAACCACACGGACACACTGACACACGGACCTTTTTCTGAAAATACTTTTTTTGGATACAGGGGACCCTAAAACATATATTTCCGGCGAAATCTCGGTATTGAATTTTTGGGTGGAGTGCAATACCTTCTCTATACACTATGTACATAGCACGTATAGAGAAAGTAAAAAAAGACGCTAGGAACATTGTTAGAAAGCTAAGAATATTGTTTAAAAACCTAAATAGGTTAATAAAAGGCTAAAACTGCATTTTCAAGAAGCTAAAAATCCGAGGCATAGTAATAACACAAGATGACTCATCGTTTAACAGTACGTGTGTCCTATATGCGTTCACAGTAAACGGTTTGTATCAGCGATATTAATCGTTAATGACACACTGTGCCACCATGTATAAACATGTTCAGATTACAACCGAAAATAGAATTACTTCTTACAACAGAAACGTCTTTGGTATAATATAATTTATACACTCTCATTACTTTCTCTACACGTACTATGTACATAGTGTATAGGGAAGGTATTGCAATCCACCAAAAAATTCATTACCTCGTAAATTTATGTTTTAGGATCCCTTGTAACCAAAAAAAAAAAAAGCATTTTCAGAAAAAAGTCCATGTGTATGTGTGTGTCCCTGAACACGATAACTCAAAAACGAAAAGTCTATAAAATACCAAACATGGTATTTATGTTTAGTATCTTCCAGGGATGCGACACGAAGAGTTTAAGAAAAATCCCCCTACCCTAAACTACCCTTTACATGGAACTTTTTTCGAAAATTTTGATTTTTTTAAAAATGGCCCTAACGATTTTGATTAAAATATCATATATTAAAGATATTTACCTGACAAATAAAATGTTTATCTCGAATCCTCTGGGAATAGCCTCTGAAGACTAGTTTATTCTAGACGAATTTTACGAAATTTGGCATAACTGCTAAACCGTAAGAGATAGACAAAAACTTACCACACAAAACATGTTGGGCACGTTAAAACACATAATTTATGTTACATGCATTTTTTTCGTGGAGTTGGTCGTTTTTGAGATATTCCTTGTTTTGGTTTCAGCTTTAAAAAATTATACTTTCTCACACATGACTTTTGTCAACTCCTGTCCATACAAGTAAAGGAACTTCAGTCACATAGCAACAAGCTTTTGACTATCACTTTAACCTACGGTACTCCCTTATTTCGCTTCTACTTACAAGGAAGCAAGTAGTTAGACTATTCCTGCTAATTTATTTTCTCGTTTGGCATGAAGTAAATAGAATCATGAGCTTTTTAACAATATATTGTTGCAGAGATATAACGAGAAAGTCATGTGAATGGATCACATCAAATTTTTGGTATAAAGTCATAAAAGGTGCTTTCCAAATCTAAAATTACATACATACTTTTCTGCTTTTTCTATTTTTTTCTCTATTACCTGTGCAATTATAATCTAAGCAGAATTTTCTGTTGAAACCTGCTTGATGCTCTTGATACTTTTATGGTTCATAAATTCTTCTAATTTGTTCTTAATTCTTTTAGTTACAGTTCCACTAATTGTTGACATGACACTTATTCCTGCATATTTTGTCACATCCATATTATCTCATTTATGTTTAAAATATGTTTTACGTGGTTCGGACACCAGCTCACCGGCCAATCCCAATGATGCACAAGTAGTTTTAGAAAAAGGTTAGTATATCTATATAGAGCAGAGCTGAAAAACGGACATTCCATTAAACATCAAACTTACGAGTAGTATTTAAGTTTAGTATCTCCGAAGAACGTTATCGAAGATTTTCAAGACCCCTCCCCCCGCCCCGATTCAAACTACTCTCTACATGGACAGCTTTTCGAAAATTATGATTTTCTCAATAATGACTAATAATATTTCGCGTATTATGGATATTTACATCACAAATAAAAAGTATACCTTGAATTCTCCAGGAATAGCCTTTGAAGACCTCTTTATTCTGGATGAATTTTGCTGAATTTCACATAACTGGTAAACCGCGAGAAATAGACAAAAATTTACATCACAAAAAATGAAGATCTTATTAAAACATGTAACTTATATCATATACGTCTTTTTTGTAGAACTGACTGTTTCTGAGATATTGCTTGTCATTGGTGTCGGGTTTAAAATAATTAAATTTCCCTTAGGGGAACAAAGAAACGAATTTCATTCACATGGCAACGAGCTTTTAAAACATTTGACTATCGCTTTAGCCTAGGGAACTCCGTTTATTTCCCTTCTACTTACAAGAAATCAAGTAATAAGGCCATTTCTGTTAATGTTTATCTCGATTAGCATGAAATAGATAGAACAATAAGCTTTTTAACAATAATTTTTTACAGAAATGTAAAGGAAAGTCATGTGAATGGAACACGTCAGTTTTTACTTTTACTCCACGTACTATGTACATAGTGTATAGAGAAGGTATTACATTCCACTAAAAAATTCGATACCGAGATTTGACCGGAAATACATGTTTTGCGTCCCCCTAAATCCAAAAAAAAGCATTTTTGGAAAAAGATCCGTGTGTGTGTCCGTGTGTCTGTGGACACCATTGCTCAAAAACGAAAATACCGTTGAATACCAAACTTGGTATTTAAGTTTGGTATCTTTCAAGGATGCGACACGAAGATTTTCAAGAATATCCCCCCCAAGTACCCTTTACATGCATATTTTTTCGAAAATTTTGATTTTCTTAAAAATGGCTCAAACGATTTTGATTAAAATATCGTGTTTTAAAGATATTTACCTGACAAATAAAATGCATATCTTGAATTTTCTGGGAATAGCCTCTGAAGACTACTTTATTCCGGATGAATTTTACGGAATTTTGCATAACTGCTAAACCGTAAGAGATGGACAAAAATTTACCACACAAAAATGTAGGGCAGGTTAAAGCACACAATTTATGTAATATACATTTTTTCGTATTGTTGATCGTCTTTTAGATATTCCTTGTTTGCGGTTTCAGCTATGAAAAACATACTTTTCTCATACAGGAATTTTCCAACTCCTGCCCATACAAACAAAGGAGCTTCACTCACATAGCAACCATCTTTTGACCATCACTTTAAACTATGGTACTCCCTTATTTCGCTTCTGCTTAGAAGTAAGTAAGTAATAAGACTATTTCTGCTAATTTTTTCTCGATTAGCATGAAGTAAATAGAAGTATGAGCTTTTTAACAATAATTTGTTACAGAGATGTAGAGAAAGTCATGTGAATGGAACACATCAGATTTTTTAAAACTGTATTTAATTAAATCACCCTTATTAAAGATGCAAGCACCAGTCTTTTCACATTATCTTTCGTGATTGTTGCAGTGTGTCGCCGTCCAGGTCGGAGCGACATGTTGATGTGTCCGAAGCAACGTCTCCAGTCCCGGGTCATGCCCGTCACAAGATTGTTGTGATGGGATCTGCTAAGGTGGGAAAGTCTTCCCTCATCTCACAGTTCTTGTATGGAAACTTCCCCACCAAGTACAAGAGGACTATTGAGGAAATGCACCATGGGGACTTCAGGTATGTAACTAGTCTCTTGCAAAACGCTGTGGGAAGACTTCGCCTATCTCCAGTTCTTGTATGGAATCTTCCCCACCAAGTACAAGAGGACTATTGAGGAAATGCACCATGGGGACTTCAGGTATGTAACTGGTCTCTTGCAAAACGCTGTGGGAAGACTTTGCCTATCTCCAGTTCTTGTATGGAATCTTCCCCACCAAGTACAAGAGGACTATTGAGGACATACACCATGAGGAATTCAGGTATGCATCTAGTTCCTGGTAAAACGTTGTGTGTGGGAAAGTCTTTCCTTTCTCTCATCTCCATTGGTTCTTGAATGAAGCCTTGTATAAAACGGTATTGATGCGATACTCCACGAGGACTTGAGGTATGTAGCTAGTCTCCGGAACTTCATTGTGTGAAAATCTTTGCCTTAAATGTCACTCGGTTCTTGAATAAAGTCTTGTATAGAACTGCTATTGATGCGATACTCCACGAGTACTTGAGGTATGTAGCCAGTCTCTAGAACTATTTAGTGGGGAAATCCTTGTCTTAAATCTCACTCGGTTCTTGAATGAAGCCTTGTACAAAACGTTATTGATGCGATATACTATGAGGACTTGAGGTATGTAGCTAGTCTCCAGAACTACATTGTGGGAAAATCTTTGTCTTATATCTCACTCGGTTCTTGAATGAAGCCTTGTGTAAGATGTTATTGACAAGATACACCATGAGGTATGGAACTATAACGTGGGAAAGTCTGTACTTAAAATCTCACTCGGTTCTTGAATGAAGTCTTGTGCAAGAGGTTATTGAGAAGATACACCATAATCACCTCAGTGTAACTTATCTCTAGAACTATATAGAGGGGAAAATCTTTGCCTAAAATCTCAGTCGAGTCTTGAATGAAGCGTTGTTGAGGTACACCATGAGAACTTCAGGTATTTAGCCATCTCTGAAACTATATTGTTGGAAAATCTCTGCCTTAAATCTCATTCGGATCTTGAATGTGAGGATTTCAGGTATGTGCTAGTCGCAGGAATTAATTCTTGAAAGGTATTTACCTCAAATCTGACTAGATTCCTGAATGGAGGCTACAGTACCAAGTACAAGAGGCTGTGAGGAGACTGTATTTTGTCTCTGGTAATATGTTGTGGGAAATTTCTGTATCATCTACAGTCTCTGAACAGAACATTCCCCATAAAGTAAAATAGGACAATTGAGGAAGTGCACCAAAGAGTCATCACGTCTCCAGCTAGTATCTGGCACTATGTTGTGGGAAAGTCTTTGTCAATCTCCGGTTTCTGTGTTCAACCATCTCTACCAAGTACAAGAGGACTATCGAAGGAATGCACCAAGAAGGGTTCATGTATGAATGTGGTCTCTGACACTATTTTATGGACAAGTATCTCTCATCTCCAGTTGCAATAGAATCTTCTCTACCAAGTACAAGAGAACTATTGAGGAGATGCAGCATTTGGAATCCAGCTTCCAAACGAGTAGTTCGTTCCTTTAGTTGTAAACTTTTTTTCTGTAATATTTATAATTTTCCAAACTAATATTCGACGCCATCCAGCCCTTGTCATCGTTTATTTAGTCCATGCAGTAAACAAAACAATTCTTCGAGCCTCTCACCCATGCAGGTTTAAGAACCAATGTTCCATGCATGCTCGCTCTTTCTGTTTTATTCTATTTCCTGCTTAGAATTTCATTTTCCATCTACCACTTTCAATAGATCCTTCATGACGCTTCTATTAAGGCTACTTGGTATGAAGCTGCTGATTTATACAGATATCCACTAAATTAGCTGAATATTTATCATGGATTTATTAAACCTAACGATAGTATAATATAATTTTCAAAAAGAATCTCGTATAAAGTGTCGCGCATTATATCACTTTCTGAAACATTACATATCAATTTTGGAATACAGCTCTTAAAATGACAATATTTCATTGCTAAAGCTTTTCCTGATGAAACTGAAGTATATTCATTTTAAATGTCTAAAAAGCAAGCATATAAATCAAACTCTAATAACCCTAAAAAAGATTCAATCATGATTCATTCAATTGAAAGTATAAAAGCGATGAACAAAAACTGTATCACGATAGATATTTTAAAGAAAAGTAAAAAAAAAAAAAAATTAAGAAAACTAATCTAGTATTTGAGATTTATTTTTATAAACATTTATTAAAATTACTTTTTTTAAAAATGTCAGCAAAAAGTCAGTACCAAGAATCTTATATATGTATAATATAATATATTTTTCCCTCTCTGTTCCCCTGAACAGCGTTGCTGGCGTGGGTCTCACTCTGGACATTTTGGACACCTCGGGTGCCTACGAGTTTCCTGCAATGCGCGCCCTCTCCATATCCTCGGCGGACGCCTTCATTCTGGTGTACGACATTACGGACGGATCCACGTTTGAGGAGGTGCGAGCCATAAGAGATCAGATTCACGAGACTAAAGGGGGCACTGCAGTGCCCATCGTTGTGGTGGGCAACAAGACAGACCTCGAGGATACCAAACGTGAGGTAAGCACCGAGAATATTAATTCATTATCTTATAACTAGGTCTCGGATTTTAAAACAAATGCCTTCTTCAGTGCATTAAAAATAATTTCAGATCTTTAGAGATACTTAAAATAATTCAAATTCAAATCTACTGGATACAAAGATCTTGCGCAGCCAAATGCTACTGAGGTAATTGCACCCAAGAAGGCCACCCCAAGGTTTGATTCAATGTTAATTCACATCTACCAGGCTAACATTTTAAAAAATCTTATGTGTTCCCTTCACATGACTTTCTCTACATTTCTGCAACAAATTAGTATTGAAAAGCTTATTGTTCTATTTACTTAATGCTAATCGAAAAAAAAATAGCAGAAATAGTATCATTACTTGCTTCCTTGTAAGTAGAAGTGAAATAAGGGAATACCATAGGTTAAAGCCATAGTTAAAGGCTGGTTGCTATGTGACTGAAGTACCTTTGTTTGTATGGACTGGAGTTGTCACACTCCTGTGTGAGAAAAGTATATTTTTTAAAGCTGAAACCAAAAACAAGGAATATCTCAAAAACGACCAACTCCATAAAAAAGTACATATAACATAAATTGTGTGTTTTAAAGCGCTCTACATTTTTTGTGTGGTAAGCTTTTTTCCATCTCTAGCGGGTTATCAGTTATGCAAAATTCCCAAAAATTCGTCCAGAATAAAGTAGTCTTCAGAAGCTATTCCCAGAAAACTCAAGATATACATTTTATTTTTCAGGTAAATATCTTTAATATACGATATTTTAATCAAAATCGTTAGAGCCATTTTTTAGAAAATCAAAATTTTCGAAAAAAGTTCCATGTAAAGGGTAATTTGGAGTGGGGGATTTTTCTCAAAATCATCGTATCGCATTCCCTGAAAGATACCAAACTTAAATACCAAGTTTCGTATTTTACCGACTTTTCGTTTTTGAGTTAACGTGTTCACAGACACACGGACACACAAGGACCTTTTTCTGAAAATAACTTTTTTGGATACAGGGGACCCTAAAACATATATTTCCGGTGAAATCTCGGTATCGAATTTTTTGTCGGAGTGCAATAGCTTCTCTATACACTATTTACAAAGTATGTGTAGAGAAAGTAAAAATTTATGAAACCTATATATTGAACCTTGGGGAAAAGGAAAATGTGAAATTTATTGGATTACTCAAGGAATATGCTGTTATTTTGGGGGGGTTCTAAAATGGGAAAAATTGGTTTTATTAAAACCAGGGGTTCAAAATAGGGCCAGTTAAAATTATTTTACTTGAGATACAGGACAGAGGTGATCATGTAAACATTTTTAAGATTCTGAACAAAAGTGTGTCTTATTAAACAAAAGTAATGACTTACGAAAACTCAGTATGACAAATTTACTTATACAGATCAAAAAATTAAAAAATCTGATGTGTTCCATTCACATGACTTTCTCTACATCGTTATGACAAATTATTGTTAAAAAGTATATTCTTATATCTACTTTATGATAATCCAGATAAACATTAGCAGAAATGGTCTTAATTACTTGCTTCCTTGTAAGTATAAGGAAAATAGGGGGACACTCAAGAATTTTATTTTTCAGTATATTTCTTTAATATACGATATTTAATCAAAATCGTACAGCCATTTTTAAGAAAATCAAATTCTTCGCTTTTTACCATGTAAAGGGTAGTTTGGGGTGGAAGAATTTTTCTCAAAAATCTTCGTCTCATCCCTGGAAGATACTATTCTTAAATACCGAGTTAGGTATTTTACCGACTTTTCGTTTTTGAGTTGTTGTCGTTCACAGACACACACGCATGCACGGACCTTTTTCTACAAATGCCTTTTTTGGATATATGGAAAGGGTAGTTAGAGTTGGGGGGATTTTATTGAAAATCTTCGGTCGCATCCTTGGAAGATACCAAACTTAAATACTAAGTTTGTTAAGTTTGGTATTTAACGGTATTTTCGTTTTTGAGCTATGCTGTCCACAGAAATACACACACACACACATACACACACGAACCTTTTTCAAAAAAAAAATTGCATTCAGGGGGAATCAAAACATGTATTTCCGGTGAAATCTCGGTATTGAATTTTTGGGTGGAATGCATTACCTTCTCTAAACACTATGTACATAGTACGTGTAAAGAAAGTTATAATATATTTTCTAAAATCTTAGAATTCATATTGTATTGCTATACAAATATATTTGTTTTTATTTTTCACAATTTTTGGTCAAATTTTACACTTTAAATGTCTTTGTTGGGGGGGGGCTTTAAGTTTAACGTTCTTTAACTGGTAGATCATATCGGACGAAGAATAAACTGGGTGAAATGATGCTCAAATAAGCCTGGGATCTCTAGAGCTAATCAACATTCGACTTTTGAGAATAAAGGGACTAAAGAAAATACTTTTCTAGTAACTCTCATCAACACTTATTTTGATTTTTTGGGCATCCTGAAGTCTATATTTTAATTCTTCCAGGATTCGGAATAATTTCTCATGAGATTATCATAACAGATTCCTCTAAATAGACTATAATACCGCCAAATTCTTTACGTTTAAAGATCATCAAATTATACCATATTTCCAAATGGTTGAACATACCTAGTTTATGAACATCTGCACCCAAAAATAATCTTAATCCAACATCGAGGTCACAATCTTTCTTTTCGATAAGAACTCTTAAAAAAGAAGTATGCTGTTACCCCTAAGGTAATTTAATCCTTTAATAATTATTTATGGATCACATAACTATAATATTAAACTTTAAAGAGAGTTTCATTTATCTTATTCAGACTGAAATGAAAAAGATATAGAGATCAGTCGTAGTTTGAGAGATATTTTAGGCTGTAGTTTTAATCCCTTCAACTTGTATTTTATTTCATAAATAAATATTTGCTTTTAAATGCCTTCCGCACGAAATCAGCTTTCTGAAATGCGCACCGTGAATGAATATACTAATGCCATTGCCTTCGCTTCATGCATAAACATAAGATGGCTCTGCTCTTGATAAAAAGGGAATACATTTCTGTGGCCGCTTCAGGAGGCCGTTTACCAAAGGTGACGTAAACAGAGTAGGCCAGTTTGCTAAGTAAACTGCGGCGTTGTAATGTATTCATGAAATGTTCTGCTGTGTTCAAAGGGTATTTCTACGCATACACAATACACCTGGAACTTGCTTACCAAGGATATGAATGGGCAGAATTTACGAGTGTGTTTAAGGTCTTCATTGAGGGTGAAATAAAATGGCAAGCTTGATATGAAGTTTTCTTGATCTCTTTCAGATAGTATTTAGACATCGCTAATTTCATATAGTTTCTGTTGACTAGAAGAATTTTAAAATATTTTGAGTTGCTTTGCTGCGTTATTTTAGTCACCTACTTTAATTATACATATTTCAGACATTAGCATCTATTAAAGTATGTAAGAAAGTTATTTTTTTACGTATTTGCTTGATTTTAAATGAGAAAAGATACAGTAGAAAACCTGTTAACATTGACGCGTGTCATCCATCGTTAATTTTACATAGACTCACCCCATCCTTTAGCATGAACAGAGATGTGATCATGGAACTATAACAATTACTTTTCGATAGTGATGCTGAATTTTGAACAGCGAAACTCGGTACTCACTTCATAGAACGTCTGTGTGTTTGTTCACTAAAGGGCATAAACATTTATTTTCTATTATGTATTTTCTAATTCCACAACCCTTCAGTTTTGCATTTTTCAAGTTACTTTAATTTTACATGTTAATAAATCTATGGCTTAAATATTTCTTGTTTGCAACGTAGATAAAATAGTAATTTATAGATATATTTATTTGCTTATTTTCTAACTGAAAGCTATTTCCACTATTACCTTTGAAGCTATATAACTGTAAACAGACAGCCTACCTTATCCCTTCTAATGTTCAGATGTGGTATTAGACAGACTTCACTATGACATAGATTCAAAAGGAATAGTGATAATCATACATTTAAGAACTGGACGCCTTAACATTCCATGTGGTTTCCATGCAGTCACCAGAAACATATGAAAATCAACAGGACAATAAAATAATGAAAAAGTACCAAACATATTAAAAATCAATAATGAGCATCTCGAAAATTACTAATGTACAAGAAAACTTGTTTTAAATAAATTAGTGTTACAAAGAGATAAATGTTTTGTTCAAAATATTTTCATCCTTTAAGTTTTACTAGTTAAACAAGATTACGTCAAATCCTATCTTAATGAAGTGGACCTTCACAAGCAAATTCCAGAAACTTCCACTTACATATTTTATTTCTCATGTAAATTTCTTTATTATATGCTATTTTAATCCATGTCCTTAGAACCATTTTTGAGAAAATAAAAAATTAAAAAAAAAATTCCAAGCATAGGGTGATCTAGGGGTAGTATGCTAGCCTCTGTTCCCGAGGTTGCGGATTGAAACCCGGCGGAGGGAAATGGATTATTTCGGGCGTAAAAATCCATAGCAAAACTTCCTACAGAAGTGTCGTAGATTTACGGCATGGAAAAGAACCTCAAGCATCATAAAGAGGCCTTCAAGGAAACTTCAGTGGTCTTTCACCCCAAAAAATGTTGTTTTTTTTCTCGCTATTTTCTAAAATTATGTTTATGAAGAATATTTTGCGATGTTTTTAGAATGACTATTATACCCTAGGTTGTTTATGTAACAGGTCACACAGTAGGCCCTCATCTGACCATTGCGCTATGGACTATTCGTGGAGTGATGTATGTAAACACAGCTGAGACAGACAGCTGTTTAAAACACATTAGACCCTGAAATTTGTAGACTCTGATAATGCTATTAGTAAGCAGACAAAACGAGATACACTTATGTGTGAATTGTATTGTTCTCTACTAAATATCAAATTATTTACACTTATTCACCTCCACTACGTATACTAAATTCTCTATTATGTGCAGCAGGTAGGGAAAAAATTGTATTTCACCCAAAATTCAGAACGAGATTTCACCGTAAATGCACGTTTTGAAATGCCTTGAATACCACAAAATAAAACCTTTTTACATTGTCTATTATGTATTGCTTTCCACCCAAAATTCGTTAACGAGATATCACCGGAGGCGTTTTAAATGAAACAAAAAGAAAACTAGAAACATTTAGGAAAGGAACCGTGTGTGTGTGTGTGTGTGTGTGTGTGTGTGTGTGTGTGAGAACAGTATTACTCAGACGAAAAATACACTATCTCATTAATGCGACACGAAGTTTTTCAAGAAATTCGCCCCCCCCCCCCCCAACTACCCTTTACATAGAAAATCTATTTTTGGAAAATTTAATTTTATAAAAGTGACTCTAATAATTTTCTTTTTAATTGCTTCCTTTTAACATCAATGGTCATATCGGGGGCTTTCACTTGTGAAACTGTAGGTTCAGAACATTAGGTTAAACTTTATATTACTAAGCACACGCACATTCACTCTCACATTCATACTTCCAGACTCTATGGGGAATAGGGAATAATTCTGGTTAAAGAAAAGTTCCCCGTTCCAGACGGGAAACGAACCCGGGACCTCCGGGTGAGAAGTCAGTTCGCTGACCACTCGACCACGGAGGCAGTCTAATGAATTGTGGACTCGAGTTTAAGACACTTTCATAAGTAGTACGATAAAATGTGTATCTTTAACTTTGAGAATAGCCCATTTTTCAATCTGGGTGAATCTTGCATAACAGTAAACCGTAACCGATGGACAAAACCTTACTTAATAAAATATAGAGATTTCGATAAGACCAATTTAATGTCAATTACGTCTTTCTTTCTCCCTCTCTTCATCGCCGGAGAGAAAACGAAAGAGAAGAGAAAACAAATTTAAATCTATAACATAGCAACTTGCTTTTAACAGATTGGGCTATAGCTTAAGTCTAGTGTAGTGACTTTTTTAAAAGGAAATATATAATAAAACCATTGCCAATGTTATCTCGATTTTTACTTTCTCTATACGTACTATTTACACAGTGTATAGAGAGGGTATTGTATTCCACCCAAATATTCAATACTGAGATTTCACCGGAAATACATGTTTTAGGTCCCCCTGAATCCAAAAAAAAAAGCATTTTAGAAAAAGGTTCGTGCGTGTGAGTATGCGCGTGTGTGTGTGTGTGTGTGTATGTGGACAGCATATCTCAAAAACGAAAAGACCTTTAAATACGAAACTGGATATTTAAGTTTGGTATTTTCCAAGGGTGTGACACGAAGATTTTCAAGAAAATCCCCCCACGTCCAGCTATTCTTTACATGGAACGTTTTTTCGTAAATTGTGATTTTCACAAAAATGGCTAACGATTTTGATTAACATCTCTTATATTTAAGATATTTACATGCCAAATGAAATGTATATCTTGAATTTTCTGGGAATAGTCTCTGAAGACTATTGTGAATGAATTTTGCTGAATTTTGCGTAACTGGTAAACCGCAAGAGATAGACAAAAACTTACCACACAAAAAATGTAGATCACGTTTAAACACACATTTTATGTATATACACTTTTTTCGTGGAATAGATGCTTTTTGAGGTATTTCCTCATTTTTGGTTCCAGCTTTAAAAAACTTATACTTTTCTTATACGGGAATTTGTCTACTCCTGTCCATACAAACAAGGAACTTCATCACATAGCAACCAGCTTTTGACTATCACTTTAACCTATGGTAGTCCCTTTTTCGCTTCTACTTACAAGGAAGCAAGTAATAAGACTATTCCTGCTAATGTTTTCTCGATTAGTAGAAGCATATGCTTTTTAACAATAATTTGTTGCAGCGATGTAGAGAAAGTCATGTGAAATGGAACACATCAGATTTTTCAATAGGCATATAGTTTATATTAACTATCATAATGAAAACAAACAACATGCATGAATGGCCGTTCTCCTATGTATATTAAGCTGTATGAGTAATGTTTGTGACAGTGAGTAAGTGCATACATATCTACATAATAATTTGCAAGGCAAACTGCAGACGTCGACCACATGTGACCTTGAACCTGTGATAATACGATGTGGAACATATGTTCCCGTGAAGGTTTCCGACAGCAAGTGATAGTGAGCCATAATCAGAGAGAGGGGTTTTATAGCTTATTTCCATTATAAAACACAAAATGGAGTTAAATGGGATATCTCTTTGTCTCTGTATAACGCAGACCTGGCAGACAAAGGTGAAACTTACACACGTAGAGCCAAAGAAACCGGTTCATTCCGGAATTAGCCTTGTGGCAGCCTTATCAGTGCCAGTGGTGGCTTAGATGCGCATTATGAGAGAACGGCGAATGTTTAATCCGGACTTGTAGCACAAGTACTCTTACTTTCCCTACACGTATTATGTACATAGTGTTTAGAGAAGGTATTGCACTCCACCCGAAATATCACCGGAAATACATTATTTGGGTCTCCCAGAATCAAAAAAAAAAGCATTTTCAGAAAATGGTATTTAAGTTTGATATCTTCCAAGGCTGCGACACGAAGATTTTCAAGAAAATTACCCCACCCCAAATTAACTCTTATATGGATAAAATTTCGAAATGTTTGATTTTCTCAAAAATGGCTTTAGCAATTTTAATTAAAATATCGTATATTGAAGATATTTACATGAAAAAATGTATTTCTTGAATTGTCTTAGATTAGCCTCTAAAGATATATTTTATTTTGGATGAATTTTGCGGAGTTTTCATGCAGTTGAACGTTTTTGAGATAGTCCTTGTTATTGGTTGCAGTTTTAAAATACTTATACTTTTCTCATATGGGAATTTTTCAATTCCTATACAAACAAAGGAGCTTTAATCGCATAGCAACCAGCTTTTAAAAGTTGACTTCTGCTTACAAGGAAGCAAGTAATAAGACTATTTATCCTAATTGTTTCTCGATTAGTATGAAGTAAATAGAAGAATAAGCTATTCAACAATAATTTTCTGCAGACATGGAAAATATTATGTGAATGGAACACATCCGATTTTTTTTTGGAAGAAGAGATGACATCTTAAGCAGGAAAACTTTTAATTCACCCACCAGCCAATGAGACGCTCCCTTGTCACGTGGTTTTGTTTTCATCTCCTTTGAACTTAAAGTAAAATATAATAATCCGAGACACAATATAATATTAAAGTATCTTTCTTCGTTCATGAAAAGATTCGGCTTCAGATGCAGAATTGGGTGACTAGTTCTCCCATTACTCTGTTTCCCTCGACACATCTTGCTCTGAGTGATAAGTAGACCTGGTTGAACCGTTTGCTGATTTGTCTGTGCAGGTGGACCTGGAGACAACGGAGTCGGTGGTGACGGTGGACTGGGAGAACGGGTTCGTAGAGACGTCGGCCAAGAACAACGTGAACGTCTCCAAGGTGTTCAAGGAGTTGCTGGCGCAGGCCAAGGTCAAGTACAACCTGAGTCCGGCGCTGAGGAAGCGACGCAGGTCCAGACACTCCATATCGGAAGGTTCTGCGGCCAACAATACCGCCACGATCCCGTCTCCCGCCCAGCTCCAGCATCTGCAGCAGATACAGCAGCGCCAGCAGCAAGCGGGAGGGAAGAGAAATTCGTGCATTCTTTCGTAATGGGGGAAAATAATAACTTCCAGTCATGGAGATTTCACTCAGTCACATGTTAAAGGTTTTCAAATTAACAGGTCAACGGAAACAGTTTAATTATTTGTCTTGCCCTCAAAAGTACTGGAAGCATTGCTTGTAACCTCCAGAATTATAAAACACGCTTTAGAAACTAATTCAATTTCCTGAGGTTCAAATACTTTTTAATTGGGGCAACAAAGTTCCGTTAATCAATTGTCAGGAGTTTTCGCTTATGCGGAACCGCTATTAGCCTCTAGCTTACAGAAAACTACTGCAGGAGTCACTTCACTCTTCAATTGCTTGTGTTAAAACTTAAGGGTAGTTTCTATGCAGATTCTACCAAGAATGTATATATTGTTGTGAAACCGCTGGAAGGTACTAAAAATATTATTTACCAAAAATTGGTAATACATTTTACTAAGATATCTCATTAACTCCGCTATAAAATAAACCCACTATGCAAGAGTTTTTACGGACGAAATTGAGAAAACTTAAGTTGTCGTGCAAATGATTCGATGCATAAATTTTAAGATAAATTTGTAATAACTAGAACAGATTTGAGTATCATTCAGTGATTTGAAGAGAATTTACGAAATTGGTGTGTAGAGGCAGTTCATTTGAGATATTAATAGTATACTGAACGCGAAAAATATGAAGTAACAAAGAAATGTATACATTGTTCTTGTTTGAACTAGCTCTGCAAATATTGTATCTTTATGGAAAATCCACTGATTTAACGTGTGTTAGAATCAGGAAAAATTTGTTCTATAACGGATGAAATAATTTATTTGATCCTACAAACTCTAAAACTTATGGTAAATATAATAAAACCAGAGTAAACTGAAGAAATATAACAAATATTTGTTATGCAAAAATAGCTGATTTTCCTAGTAACTTAGCGGTGAAAACAGCGTAACCAAATTAGGCACTAAAACATACAACAATGAATAAGAAATACAAAGGATGTTTTGCACGGCAAAATTATTGAACAATAAGCATAAATAATAAAGTATCTAATGTACGCGTTCAACACAACAAAAGTTATCATGCGCTTAAGTCTGTGCCCCACATTTGCTAGGTTCTGGGTTCAAACTCCGCGGATCGACCAATCTGACTGGGTTTTCTCGAGGCCTTTCTTAACCGTCAAGGTAAATACCGGATAGAGTATTTAATACCATGACCAAAAGTTCAATCTTCAGTCTAAAGCAATATAGAACTGAAAGTAGATAATAGTAATAGCGTTGCGACCTATCTAGATAGTAAACATAGTTAGCCTGGACGGCACTCTAATGTCATCTGCATGGCTCAAATAGGGCTGAGACCTGGAAGGCTGACTGTCCTTCACATCCTGATCAACGCGATTTTTCACACGACGTAAAATAAAATAGATTAAAACAAAACTATCCCTTGAAAACGATGAACCGACTGAAATAAATTATTGTTGATATTTCAGGAAGTATATCCAAAGTTGCGTGTTTGGCAGCTTTCTGGTTGCAACTGGTGTAAACTTTATTTTGCCTGAATTTCGGTTTTTGAAGCGAAAAAACGTGATTTAAATTGGAGATTACAGACAGCACTAATGTTGCTTTATTTCTCGTGTCGCCAGAAAATGATATAATATATATGTACATATAGCTTAACGCCGTTAACCCGGAGGTCATATCGGACGATGAAGTAAGGGGTAAAATGGTGCTCAAACGAGCCCAAAGTCTATTGATTTATAGTTACTCCACATTTTCTTCTCAAGATAAGTTATTAGGAGATAACTGAAACCTTTTATAAAGTTTAATATTATAATTAGATTTGTCATCCATAAATAATGATTAAAAGTTTAGATTACACGAAACCGGAAAAAAGCTTATCCGAGTAACTCACTATAACCGAGGTTTTGAACATGAGCCAGACACTCTACCACCACACTACAGAGGCATACTAAACTTATCGTAACTCGTACAAATGTAAAAGATTAAATAGGCATTGGCTGTTCGAGTAAACTGAAATTTATAATAAATTTATAAAATAAATGTGGTTAAATATGCGAACCATAGATAAAATATTCTAATATATAATTTATTTCCTGTAACTCCTACGTGGTGCAAAAGCAACGCTACGATGGTTCCTTGATTGGATTTGAGTTTCTAGTTCGTGAGTTTGCCGCTAGGTGCCATAGTGACGAAGAATCCAGCCGTCGCCCACAGATGACTCTGTAGGACGAAATCATGACTTGCAGACACGAAATGGTGGAATTTTGCCCAGAAGCCTCCTTCTTTCAAAGTATGGGGTTCTTTAACGTACAAATAAATACATGGCATCACCGGATTTTCTTACGTTCCTAAAGAAGCCATACTAAGGATTTTTGCATCCGTAAAAAGTCAATCAACCTCCCATTCTAATATAGGCGTTACAGAGTAAGGTAAAGCAACTGATGTTTCTTAAATCATTCCCTTACCTTACTAAAGTTTTATTTTGTGATTAGCGTAATTACTAAAGTTTTAGTTGAGAAATGATACCGTGATGCTTGAAATTTAGGTTCATCAATGCTTCCAGAAATATGACAAGAGCAATGGGATACATACTAAGGGCAAACGTTTGAAAACCTTAGCTACAAAACGATGAGTGAAATCTCCTGTACTAATGTATTTGTTAAGTATAAAAATAACTAATGAATCAGATCACTATGCCACTTTTTGTTTAGCCAACAATACTTCCTAAGTGAATAATTATGTTTACTATTTTTCACATAACTAGTTTACTTCTGAAGGCATTTAGATAATAAAATCTAAGAGGTTAGCCTACACAGAATAGCGAAAGTTTTCTGCATAGAATCGAAAATTTCTCGTTGTACATTTTTATTCTGAGAATTTATTTTACAGAGTATTAAATGCTCGTGTCAAAATATCATTAAGTGAAGTTTTGTGCGGTAGGAATGGAGTTGATACATATTTAAATATTTAGTAGGAAATTCAGAAATGGAATTGCTTAGTTTTTTCAGCATAATTATTGGACATAAAAGTATGTCAAAAATGTGGAAGTTAAAGAAAAAACGAAATCAACATCTTTAGATATGCAAACTGCGGTAAAATAATGCCTAGTATTTCATTTCAAAGAGTATATGCAAATTAACATCGGTCCAACTAACCGACTGGGATGGTACAGGCGGTAATGTCTATGGGCCCTCATTCGATAGATCCCGGGTTCGATCCCTGCGACTTCTTACTTTGACCCGTGGGTTTGTCTCGATTTCTTTGGGTCGAATTGCGAATGCGTTTCCTGTCCATTTTTTCCTGTGTCTGTCGTTTCCTTGTCATCTACTTCAGAGTTGAAGGATCAGGCAAAGGTGTTCAGCGCGTTGTGGCTGGACGGTGGTTGTGCGCTCTGTAAAGGTTTCTTCCAGGCGGTCAGGAACAGCCTCCGAGATCCTTCGAGTCAGACCCTCCTTTGCAGTGCCAGCGGGGATTTTAGAGTCTTGTGGGAGTGTGCCGGGTGACCTCGGCTATGCTTGCGGCTCTGGTCGCCCTCTCAGGTCACGTAAATCAGCAAAAGATCGTAATTGCCTAGGTATAGTGCTGTCCCCATTTACGATATTCCTAATACTGACTTATGAAATGTTAAAAGAACACTAACATTTCCATCGTCTCTTTAATCGTTTCACTTCACAAAGAAAGTTCAGCTCTTTGGCTAATCTGAAAGGAAGAGAGAGCATTGTAGAAAAACCATGATCTTCGATGACCTTGAAGTTTTGGAGGCTGAGAAGCAGACACAAGAGCATTGAAGGTGTACCTTCTCACAACCATTTCCAGCCCAATTTATTTCCGACTGAAATTACATTTTGAAGACTGGCCGCATAGGCTGATATTTGTGGCCTTAAAAAGTTGGTCTTAACTGTCTCTTATTGTTAGCTCAGTTATCTAACTTCTAAAGCACTTAACATCAGTGATCAGAATTTCAATGTGAGGTTAACTTGGCTGGAACCCTCGCTGCAGTACCACTAAGTGCGATAAAGAAAGGGATGGGCCCAAATGAAATAAACGGTGACTGACATACCTAAGTGTTAACTAGACCTAGATAGCTTTGTAGCAGGACAGAGCGGAATAGTATTTGTGTAAAATCCGATTATTTACGTGTCCAGGAGTTGACAAGTTCCCGTATAAGAAAAATATAAGTATTTTAAAGCAGAAACCAATAACAAAAAATATCTCAAAACCGTCAACTCCACGATAAAAATGTATGACATAAATTGTGTGTTTAACGAGATCTACATTTTTTGTGTAGTAAGTTTTTTTCTATCTCTTGCGGTTTACTAGTTATGCAAAATACAGACATTTTCAATACAATAAAGAGATATTTAGAGCTGTTCCCATAAAAATCAAGATACACATTTTATTTTTCAAGTAAATATATTTATATGCGATGTTTTAACCAAAATCATTAGAGCCATTTTTGAGAAAAAATAACATTTTCGAAAGTTTTTCCATATAAAGGTAATTGTTGTAAGGATTTTCTTCATAATCTTCGTGTTACATCTGAATTTAAATACTGAACTTTAATGTCAACACATACACAGACAAACACGAATCTTTTTCAATTTTTTTTTTTTTTGACTCCTAAGACATGTATTTTCGGTGAAATCTCGGTATCGAATTTTTGGGTGCAATACAATACCTTCTCTATACACTATGTATATAGTACGTTTAGATAAAGTAAAAAGTATAATTGAAAAGGTTTTATTTTTGCTTGTTTTAAGTTTTGTTAATATCAGTAAGTTTAAAGAAAATACCCAAATATACCGCATTAAAGGTAGAGAGTTACTGTACGTTAACCTCTCAAAATCCAAAGTTTTACCGATATACCTCGAGCAATAAATACATACAATCTCATATGGTACCTTTGGGCTGGGGTTTGTAGAGTGACGGGTAAGAATGAGAAAGAAGAAGAGGGAGAGAAAGGAGGTGGAAATGTACTTCTGAATGCTTTTGGTCAGGGTTGGTGCGAGGATTTTGTAATATTTTTTATTTTGGGGATTTTATTGCGTATTTTATACCAGGAATTTCTTGAAATTCAGGAGATAAGGTTTGGCTTGTTCGTGGAATTTTCTTCTGCGTGCGTAATTTGAGTAAAGGCAAAAACATAATTTTATGTTCCGCCATTCAGCTATCATACACATTCGTTGATTTTTAGTCCGACGCGCAGCCTGAGAGTAAAATTTCAAATTTCTATTTTTTGTGCAGGTTTTTGAAAATTTCACTGTGATTGCTTTGCTAAAATGTTAATACAAATATCAAATTTTAATGGAATTGTATAACTACTTTGCAAGATATAAATTATTCCATTAATTTTGTTAAGTAAATATACTGTATACTCAAAAAGCGTCACGCGCTCAAAATGTGACATCTGTTGGCGGTGTTTGAATTGAAGCTTTAGACCGCATACAAAAACTTTACGCCTGGATAACTTTTATCACTGAATTAAAAATCTAGAAATTTTAATCTCTAAAATTAATACATTTTCCATAAAATGTTTTTAAAAATCTAATTTTTTCCATTGACATGACATTCTCTACATCCTTAACAAAATATTGTTTAACAGATTATTCTTCTAATTTATGATAACCGAGATAAACATTAGCAGAAATTGTTTTAATTACTTGCTTCCTTGTAAGTAGAAGCAAAATAATGGAATGCACTAGGCTAAAACAATGGTGAAATCTTAATCATGTGTTTGAAATTCGTTTCTATGCATAGCCAAGAGTTGACAAATATCCATTTAAGAAAAGTTTAAGTATTTTAATTTCGAAACAAATAACAACGAATACCAGTCTCAAAAATGTCCAACTCCACGAAAAAAAAAACGTTTATCACATAAAGAATGTGTTTTATCTATACCTACATTTATCTGTATTAAGTTTTATCCCTTTCTTACGATTTACCAGTTATGCAAAACTGCGCAAATTCATCCTGAGGTCTTCAGAGGTTTATACCAGAAAATTGAAGATATGCAGGTTATTTGCCTTGTAAATATCTTTAATATACGGTATTTTGATAAAAAATTAGAGCTATTTTCTCAAAAATCAAAATTTTGGCAATTTTTTCCATGTATAGGGTAGTTGAGGTGGGGGGTTTTTCTTAAAAGCTTCCTGTGGCAACTCTGGAAGATACTAAACTTAAATACCAAGTTTGGTGTTTAACGGTATTTTCATTTTTGAGCTATGCTGTCCACACACACGGATCTTATTCTAAATATGTGGTTTTTTTAGGATTCAGGGGTATTATTCATGTATTACTGGTTAAAATGTTGGTATCGAAATTATAAGTGGAATACAACAGATTCTCTATGCACTATGTATGTAGTGCGTATTGAAAAAGTAAAAATATCTATTATTGCGGTGAGGTTAATTTTATCACCAGTAATATTCAGCAAATATTTCTGCACACACTGAGAATTTTTAGTTTTATTCGAACAAAAACTGAGACGCGAAGAACCTTTTGAAAGTATGAACATGTAGTTTTGAGAAAAAACGATCTTTAAATAACTAGAGCGCGAAGCAAGAATGATATGTTGATTCTTAATGAATAACCAAAAATAGTTTGCTATAAAAGAAAATACCGTCGATTTTTTGACTGATTGTAATTAAAATTTCACCCCCAGTGTCCTTAAACCTCGAATGACGTTTATTCGTTGCACATAGTATATAAAGAGGATATTGTATGCACGCAAAAATTCGATACCGAGATTTCACCAGAAATACATGTTTTGGGTCCCCCTGAAACCAAAAAAAAGAAACAAGTTATTTTTGGAAAAAGGTCCGTGTGCGTGTCTGTGGACAGCTCACAAACGAAAAGTCCGTTAAATATCAAGTTTTGTATCTTTCAAGGATGCGACACGAATATTTTCAAGAAAATCCCCCCACCACCAACTACCCTTTACTGGGAAAATGTTCGAAAATGATTTTCTGAAAAATGGCTCTAACGATTTTTATTAAAATGTCGTATAGTAAAGATATTTACATGACAAATAAAATGTGTATCTTCAATTTTCTGGGAATAGCTTCTGAAACTACTTTATTCTGGATGAATTTTACGGAATTTTGTATTACTGGTAAACCGTAGAGATAGACAAAAACTTATTCAACAGTAAATTTAGAGCTGGTTATAACATACAATTTATGTTATATACATTTAATCGATTTTGAGATATTCCTTGTTATTGGTTTCAACTTTAAAAAATGAACGCTTTTCCCATACAGGAATTTTTCAATTCCTGTCGATACAAAGGAACTTCAGTCACATAGCAACCGACTTTTGAGTATCACTTTAATCTATGGTACTCTCTTATTTCGCTTCTACTTACAAGAAAGCAAGTAATCAGACTATTTCTACTAATTTGTTCTCGATTAGCATGAAGTAAATAGAAGTATAAGCTTTTTAACAATAATTTGTTGCAGGGATGTAGAGAAAGTTATGTGAATGTAACACGTATCAAAATTTTAATAGTTATTGATTTTTATTAACTTCGCAAATCCCCATGAGACAAGAGGGTATGAGAAATATTCGATTGCAGTTTTCGTTTGGTAGAGCCGCTGTTATAACTTCATGAATCGTCGAGTCGTGAAGATAAATTTGAAGGCCGCTTGTTAAACCTGGCACAGAGGGCACGTCGCTTTACCATGGTAGTTGGGGACATAATGTCGATATATTGCGCTACTTCACAATGCAAATGACGTGCTTCGCATGTGATCAGGAGTCCCGCTCGATATCACAGCATCTCGGAGAACTGATAGATACATGCACAGAACCGCTTTTATTGGCTCAACATCGGCGCAAAGCTGTACTACAAAGTGACGCAAGGAATTCGCTCGAGAGAAGTAAAGCTTCGTTTACCTCTATTTCCTTTCAAATGTTTTTTTGACCTCTAATAACCTTTTCTACTCCGTGCTAATTATGATAGGCATTAGCGGAATGGTTTTATTACTTAGTTACTTATAAGTAAAAGCGAACTAAGAAATGGAAATGGAGTTTTATTTATGGCCGCTCTTTAACTGCTGTGGTTCACAGCGTTCCAGTCTATACTGGGAGTGAAAGACCGCTTAATTTTGCTCAGAGGCCTCTTTTTCGGACTTTTCCCATCTAGGCGGCCCGGTTTCATGTGGGATTCATTGTGGAAGCGGCGTCTGTACGGTTTTCTCCGGGTCCTCCAGTTTCCCCCGCCACTCATTTTACCAATTACATTTCATATCATCCACTTCCTCATCTCCATACCTGGGTACGGAATGACCCCTCGAAGCAGGTTCTCCCACTGTGTGGTTTCGTGCCGTTGCCTCCCCGACAGGCTTCTGACCTCTACGCATTGGCTTGTAAGTCCTAGGGGGGGGGGTCAGTCCAACTACGGGGAGGGTATGCCGATTACACCACGGAGGGCGACAGAGAACGAAGACTGGAGCGATAGTCAAATGCTTTAAAAGGTGTCGTTATGTAGTTGTCATTGAAATTCGCTTCTTTGCATAGCCTGGACGACTTCCTGTTGAAGGTTTGAAAATTGATACCAATAGTAAAGAATATCTCGGAAACAGCTCTAAAACAAAAGTGTAACGGACATAAACTGTGTGTCTTGAGGATATCTATCTTTTTTGAGTAGTAAGTTTTTGTCTATGTCTTACGGTTATGCAAAATTCGTTCAGAATGAAGAGGGCTTCAGAGGCTATTCCCAGAAACTTAAAAATATGCATTTTATTTGTCATGTACAATCCTGGTCACGGAAACGTGACAATATGAGCAGCTGTTTAGGCTGGTTTCAACCCCGTCAGCTATAGCAAGTCGTGCTTAGTAACAAACACTTACCCTTTGTTTCGCGATGGCGGTAGCAAACTAGAGGCCCAGACAGCGTTAAATGCATTGAAAATACCATACTATCACCGGTTGTGGTGGAAAGGAGTAAAAGCCAGATTGCCAATCTATTTAGGTTTTTTTTGCGTACATTTTACAGGAAGGGGATGATAAATGAAGCAAATTTATCTGCTTTTTTACATTGTATTAATTAAACTTCAGACACGTATTTGTTTAAAATCATGCAATTTTATTACAGAATAAGTTACTTAGCAGAATGTATACAAAAATATCCAGTATACAAAATAATTCCTAAAGCATGTTTTCATCAAGCAGACAAACAAAGGAATCAATGAACTATAGTAAGGTAATGTTCTAGCCATTGTGCCAGAAAGTGGTGTTGATAATCGTTCCATTTGGGTTAAATTGTTTCCTTACCTCCTTCCCTTACACTACTCACCTTGCACACGCTTTTTGTTCATAGGTCATTGTTTGTGTGTCGGAGTTAAATACAACCAATAGGAAATTGGCAAACCAGAAGTGTCGTGGAAAATAAACGGTGACAAATTTCTCCAACATTAAGTAAAGAAACACACCAAACGACACGAACAGCATCGGCTCATTTTCGTGCACCGGGCTGTACATGTCTTTAAAATACAGTATTTTAATCCAAATCGTTCAGAACCATTCTTGAGAAAGTCAAAATTGTTATATGGATAGGACGTACAGAGAAAGTAAAGACGTTGTAGAGAGTCAACATTGTATTTGTTCAAAAAATGTGTCGCAAATATAAAATGATACTTGTCAAAATAATAAATAAATAATGTCAAAGTAACAACTATACTGTTATTACTTTTATAGCAAGAAGTCACTGCCTTAAGATATTTGGCTAAGGGGCGCCGGAAACTTGGACGATTTATTACATTATAGGTAAATTCTAATCTTTATTTTTGTCGGCTTATCCTCCCCTTACGTAGGACTGACCCCCCCCCAAGGACTTGCAAGTGAATGCCTAGGGGTTAGGAACCTGTCGGGGATCAACAAATGTAGAACTTGGAACGGTACATGCCGGTAGCCAGGCATGAGCCTGAGGAAGTGGATGATATGAAATGCGAACAAAATGCCTGATAGGGAAGGTGTTAATGAAGCAATTGGTGGAATGATTGGCGGGGGAAACTGGAGGACCCAGACGCCGCTTCGGCACATGCGGGTGCTTGGGAGGCGAGGGATCTACCCATTCAACCACGGCGCCGCCTATTAAATTCTAATCAAAATAAAGTTTTGGGAACGTGTATTTAAATAACAGATTATAATGAAAGAATATATGTTATATAAATCAAAACTATACTATTTTAATGTACATCTCCCCGTGATGTTTCCACATGTATCTAACCAAAACTAGTTTCCGCGCAGTTTTTTATCATGTTTCTTGACGATACAAAAGTCAAAAACAACAAACGTGAAGCAATGGGCGAGGTTATATTCGCTGCGAGATGAACAAGTAAAAAATAACCTCTCTTGATGAATTCTTCTCTGATTCGTATAAAAAAAATTGTAGCAGTTGTCTACCCCAAAGTAATGTGATTACTGACTCGATTTTGTTGAGGGAGGGATTGTTGGGAAATGGTTATCTGTAGCGCTGAAGTGCACACGAGCTGAGTAGCATAATATATCTCGGTAGATAAACGATAGTTGAAGCATATGAAAAGGCACCAAAATCAGGATGGTCTTATACGACAGATATAAAACAGATTGCATTTTTTAAACCCGAATACAAACTGTCTGAACACACAACACAACCTACGGTACTCGTTTTTATTTTTCATACTGTTTAAGGCCCATTTTTACTGCATGCGGCACCGCAGGCGATGACACTGGTGATACATGGAGTGAAGATGGAGCACCCGTGGAATACGATGGCGGGGGAAACCGAACAAAATCCGCCCCTGCACCGCCTTTTTCCACATGCTGTCGCCTGGAATTGGTGAGAGGCGAGTGGTCATTGCGCGGTCAACATAGGAGTTCGTCATTCGGAACGTGCTTCTACAGGCAAAACCTTAACAATGCTGAAGCGAGCTTTTGCTTTATGACGTGTGTAACCGTACCAATCGTTTAGTAATACAGAGTGGGTGTGTTCGCAAAATTGAATAGCCAATATAACGCTTCAAAGAATATTTATAAAATATCGCGTATTATCCAGACGATTTCTGTTCTATACTAAAGTTATAGCCTTTAATAGTATAGAGTTCATCTAATAGGACGGGCATACGGAAAATGTATATATCTTTGACGAAAATGTATACGTCGTCTTATGTGAAGGTCAACTTATCCTCTGAAATATACGATATGGAGACGAAGTTTAAAAATTATCTTCAGCGGATTATTGCAGTCAAATGAACTTCAATATTTACGAGGGTAATCCAGGAAATAACGTCCGTTTGCCCATTCGCGCTTTGCAGATCGCTATCGGTCTTCTGTCCAAGGTGGAGTGTGAGTGCTAGTCAAAACATACTGTGCATTCTGTGATTGTTCAAAATTAAGCGTGTAATATAAAATTCTACTGCCTCTGATCTGAGAAGTATTATTCAATTTCTTGACACTCTGATTTAAAACCAGAATATATGTACCATCAGCAAAAAAATGGCGATGTAGTATATTTCAGCTAAAACTCGGTATCGAATTTTTGGGTGCATTATAATACCTTCTCTATACACTATGTGCATAGTACGTGTAGAGAATGTAATGTGTTCCATTCATATGATTCCTCTACATCGCTGTAACAAATTCTTTTATAGACTTTATGACAATCGAGATAAAGTTAGCAGAAATGGGTTGAATTACTTGCTTCCTTGTAAGTAGAAGTAAAATAAAGGAATACACTAGACTAAAACGGTAGTCAAATACTTTAAAATGTGGTTGCCATGAGGTTAAAATCCGTTTCTACAGGGCCAGGAGTTTACAACTTTCCACGTCAGAAAAGTGTAAGTATTTTTAATCTGAAACAAATAACAAGGAATTTCTCAGAAATGGTAAATTCAAGGGAGAAAATGTATATGACATGAATTTGAGTTTTAAAGTGATCTACATTTTTCGTATAGTAAGTTTTTGTCTACCTCTTAAGGTTTACCAGTTACGCAAAATTTAACAAAATTCATTCAGAATAAAGGGATCTTCAGAGGCTATTCCCAGAAAATTCAAGGTATATATTTTATTTGCCATATAAATACCTTTAATATACGGTATTTTGATCAAAATTTTCGAAATTTTGTCCATGTAAAGGGTAATTTGGTGTGGTGGGATGTTTCTCAAAATCTTTCTGTCGCATACCTGGAGGATACTAAACTTAAGTACCAAGTTTGATATTTTACCGACTTTTCGTTTTTCAGTTATGTTCACAGACACACGGACCTTTTTCTGAAAATATTTCTTTTAGCCACAGGGAAACCTAAAACGTCCATTTCCGGTGAAATTTCGGTATCGAATTTCGGGTAGTTTTCTTTACACTGCACACAGTACGTGTAGAGAAAGTAAAAAGGTATTGGCAATATATACAGACATTTAAGTAGTCTGTTTTGGGGTATTTATTGTTCAGAGTGCAAGATTTAAAAGGCTCAGAGTAACAGATATAGCGTTTTATTGAAGCTAACGGCTCAAAATATTTTTTAAAAAATAAATTTTTAGTTGTTTGACAATAATGAACGAGTTTCAGGCGTGCATACTCTTAAAACGAGTGATATAGCTTCAATAAGGTGATTGAAAATAGCTGTAGTTACGTATGTTAGAGTGCAAACTAATTTCAAGAAATCACACGCATAATTATTAGGAAGGAATTGCAAGTGATCCAAAGCCAGTGGAAATTCTTTCCTTCTTAGCATTCCTGACATGTGCGATATGAATATATCCTGGCAACAAAGGGGATGGAAACGGATTCCAATTTTCACCAGCGGGGAACCAATTTCCTCCAAGTTCCTCCAATAGCTCTACTGCTGGCGGCGCTGCTCCCTTCCGGCAAATATCGTAGTGCTTGGTGCCATCTTGTGGCTTTATCGTGAAATACCAGGTCGATATGCCGCGAGATAGTTACTCTTGTAACAAATGACTAAGGGTTGTACGATCTTAGTTACTCTTTATTCCAAAAGAGAGCGCTACTTTTAACTACTGCTTTCATCGTATAAAACAAATATTTTAATTATTCCAACCGGAGTATGAAAGCCGAACTGTGAATTTTTCTTCAGCCAGTCTTAATACTCATCCTATTTAGTCTGAAGTGTGAATAAGATGTGAATTTGTTTGTTTATAACAAAATTAAAATTAATATACTTAATTTTTAATACAAATTTCGTATTTTAGTCAAGCTTGTTATTTCTCTAGTATAATTAATAAATAAGGAAAGTATTGCATTTCATCCAAAAATTCAATACTGAGATTTCGCTAGAAATCCACGTTTTAACGTCCCACATTTATACAAAAAGATCGTATGTCCATGTGTGTGAACGTATTAAGGGAAGTAGGCAGTGTGAGCACTTATAGCTAATCCAAGATATGTAAATTTCTCTGGCTGTAATTTATAGATCAATGTATAATCTGGATATATGCACTAAGTCTCTTTAAATGCTTATTATAATATATTTTGTAGTTTACCTGAAAAAACTTTTAACTTCAAAAAATAGTTTGCTAACTAAATAGCAAAAATCTTATGTGTTCCATTCACAAGACTTTCTCCACATCTCTGCAAGAAATTATTGTTTAAAAGCTTATGCTTCTATTTAATTTATGCTAATTGAGAAAAATTAGCAGAAATAGTCTTATTGCTTGCTTCCTTGTCAATAGAAGCGAAATAAGGGAGTACCAAAGGTTAAAGTGATAGTCAAAAGCTGGTTGCTATGTGACTGAAGTTATTTTGTTTGTATGACAAGAGTAACAAATTTCTGTATGAGAAAAGTGTAAGTTTTTTAAAGCTGAAACCAATAAGAAGGAATATCTCAAAAATGATCAACTCCACGAAATAAAGGTATATCACACAAATTCTGTATTTTATCGTCATCTACATATTGAGTACATTTTCATCTATCTCTTACGGTTTACCAGTTATGCAAAAATGAATAAAAAGCACGCAGAACAAAGAGGTATTTAGAGGTTATTCCCAGAAAATCCAAGATATACATTTTATTTGGCATGTAAATATCTTAAACATAAGAAATTTTAATCAAAATCGTTAGAGCCCATTTTGAGAAAATCAAAAGTTTAAACATTTTTTCCATGTAAAGGCTGGTTTGGGGTGGGGCATTTTCTTGGAATGTGTTGGAATGTACCAAACTTAAATACCAAGTTTGGTATTTAACGGTCTTTTTACTTTTGAGCTATGCTGTCCTAGACGCGCACGCACACGCACACATGGACCTTTTTCCCAAAAATTATTTTTTTTATTCAGGGGGATCCAAAACTTGTATTTCCAGTGGAAGCCGGGTATCGAATTTTTGGTTGGAATACAATACCTTCTCTATACACTGTGTACTTAGTAGATGTAGAGAAAGTAAAAATGAGACATTTTTATGTTCCCTTTTCTGAGAAACCAGTAGTAGCAGAAAGCTGAACCTTTTACTACGTAGAAAGACATTTAGCCTTATACCACTGATTTAGTGGAATTAAGCTACCTAAGATATTTCTGATTCTAAAATAATATTGTCTGTAACAAAATGGATACCTACATTTTTGAAAACAATATCCTCAGTTTTAAGAAACGTATTACACTTAAATATAAATCTAGTTCAGTGTATATGATAAGATTATCTCATATAGAAGTACAAAATTTGAGCCATGTAGCTTTTAAGAAAAAGGAATTTAATTTTAAAAAAAATATTTTCGAGATCATCGCAGTTAACTCGATTGGAAGCATGAGAGTAGAATTACATATTCTCCTGCAGCAAAGTTTAAATCAATTATATCTGTCAACTCTCACAGACTGTTTACATTAATTCCGAGTAATATATAAAGCAAGTGAAAACTGCAAGTCATTTGGTCCAAGTCAAACTGCACCCTGCCGCCAAAACAGTCCATAGTTCACGGCCGGATGGCTGTTGATGGGTTTGGGGTGGCCCAGTGGGTGCTCTATCCCGCCTGTGGTTTAGGATGGGGAGGACCCAGGTTAAATAATCGGTGATATGGCATGTCTGAATGATGAAGGGACAGGTAAAGCACTCGGTATGAGACTTATTTGAAAGACATTTAATATATTCCCAAATTTTAGTTATTTGTGCATATTATTGCATTTTCAGCTTTAAATACACAAAATTATGGCCTAATGTTATTGGTCAAAACCAAATTTTGGATTTTTGTCAATTTTTCACTATAGTGTTTCCTTGACTCAGCAAGGTGTTTCTTGCCCTAAATATGTTTGCAGTGAAAATGTCAAATAATCAGTAAACCATATATATTTTGAATCAGAAAGAATCACATAATTTTTTTCCTTTAAAAACAGAAAATGTCATTTTACACTATGCACTCTCATTAACACAAACCTGAAAAGTCTGATAAATATCAAATTTTAGGTATACCTATGTTCAGCATCTTTCAATGATGCGGCACAAATATTTTCAGGAAAGATACCCTCCAAAATTCTCATACGGAGATTGGACAGAAGCAGGTCACGAGGACCTGCTCTATCTTGCAAGATATGCTATGCCTGAACCCTACAGATGAATTCCAGCACTTCTCTCGTGTTCTCCGAGTAACCAGTGCCTGAATAGCTCACGGTACTTATTGCAACTACAGTCCTGGTTTAGGACTAATAAGGCTTTTCCTTTTCTCTTAGTCGTCAGTTCCCTGTGCCCGCTTCATGGCGTTAGCTCCCCCATCTCTGTGTGCAATTTGTAATGTGACGTTTGAAATGAAGTGAGACAAATGTTCTGGGTTATTTAACTATTAACAGTAAGTGAAATAAATTAAAATAAACTTTGTGCATTACAAGTCGAGCGCGGTGACTTTTTTGTTTGTTAATGTTTAACGCCCGCTTTTACTACTATGGACCGCAGGCGATGAAACTGATGAAGATGGAGCACCGGTGAAATGTGATAGCGCTTTGTGCACCACAAATCTCACATGCAGTCGCTTGGAGTCAAACCCGGCCCGTCTAGGTGAGAGGCGAATGGTCTGGCAGGGCCAGGTGGCTCCATGGCCGCATTACTAGAGGCTTCTGATTCGATTCTGCCGACCAGCTACCCGTGGGTTTTCATAATCTCCCCGGAGTGGCAGGCAAATGCTGGGTTGGTTTATCTTTCTACCTGTACCCATCACTTCCCTGTCTTCCGTTTCAGAGTTGATGGACCAGATGACGGTGTCCGGCGGGTTGCAGCTGGACGGTGGCTATGCTGTGTCAAGTTTTCTTCCCCGGCGTTGTTGCAGGTCCACTGATCATCCATCTTCGGTTGCTTTGGGCGGGTACCCTTCCGGGGTACCCTTCCCCGGAGGATCGAGATGTGGGTAGGGCCCGAGCGGCGTTGAATGCGTTCGATCTGGAAACGTTAAGGACCCGTTCATGCTTGCGCCCAACGGCATCCCGATCAGATCGTTCGTTTCTCTCCCCTCATCCCTCCTTCCCAGTGGTCTTGTAAGTTGCAGAGGGCAACAGTTGCATACGTGCTCTGCCCCAGCAAGCGAGATAACCCTAATCCAGCATTACAAAACTTGTTAGAAGTATTGCAGTATATCTTTTGCGTCCCAAAAGACCTTTTATTTTAGTGCCTTAGCCCATGGCACACCCAGTTTATTCATCCAGAATTGAAATATACTAACATTCAGTTAACGTTTTATTATGCGCATAGATGTGAATGCGGCATTTTATGAGCTTATTTTGGAAAGTAAGGTTTGGCAAGCGCACAATATGGGGAGACGAGAGACCCTGGGTCGGTATTCCCCCAATGTACCCCAACAACTGTACTTTTGGAGTTGGAAAGGTTTGTGAAAGAAAAATTATTAGTATTTGTGCATTTATATACGCTTATAATGAGCAATTTTTTGGCTTGGCAGCAATGAGTGTTAAGGGTTAATGATGTAAATAGGAAATATCAAATAAATAACTACGGGCAACACATAAATAAATATTTAGATATCTGGGGAACAAATCTCTTCCAATGATTTGTCTCTGATCACACCATTAAGATATATTCCTATACTTGTTGTAAAATGAGCTAGTACCCCATCCTGTTGGAAAAATATTCGACCAAGAAATCTCAATCATTTCAATATTTTTTCAGTATAGGTCCTTCACCAGAATATGTACTCAAGACCTTCCAGTGTAATTAGATTCGCCTAATAAACATTATAGTAGAGAATAATCGCATTTTGCTACATCCTGTATATCCTAAGTAGAATATATTTAAAATGCTGGAGAATGGCATTCGGTTTAAGAATCGATTTGAAATATTCAGAGGTGGGAAGTTATTCTGGAGCAGAGCTACGTACATTAACGTGTATCATTTCGCGTTGTTATACTTCCGCTAGAGTCTACTTTGAAGTAGTGCAATTTATATTTGCTTTTATTATTAATTACTGCAGTTGAGTTACAATTTTTTATATTTAAGCTTTTAAAAATAACATGTCTAGAGTGGACTTGTACTTTTAAGATCTCCCTCTATGTTATCTCATATTAACATTGATCTTTGTAAATGGATTTCGTTCTACTTTGGATCAAAATGTTACAATCTTTTTCAAAAGGAAAAGTAGCGCTAAACATAGAAGTCACAGGTACTATATACTAAATGAGTAGATTTTTCGGAAACAAGCATTCACCCTCACTGTTTAAGATACTAAAGAAGTGTCAGTAATAGTTGTAAAATTTTCAGTAGAATGGCAGTCGTGTGATGTGACACCACTTTGGAGATTAGTTGACAAGGGATCAGGAGGGAAGGGAGGATTCTGTGTTTTAGATGGGGGAAATGTTATTTTCATTAAAATTGTCGACAGTTCCAGTTAAAAATATATTAGGTTCCAATTAACCGTCGCATAGAGCATGAGTTTTTACGAATAGCTGAACAGCAAGATGATGTTATACTGTTACTTGCCTGACTGGTGATTTTATATCAAGTAGAGATTATATATCGTACTAGACAGAGAAGAGATGTCGTTTTAGGGATTGTGTTTTAACAATGCGACTGGGATTGATGACGTCAGAGACAGGGCTACACTCGCTCACCGCTCAGCTGTGTTTTTTCTCCTCTGTTCAAAAATCGGTTCGGAGAGCACGTGCTGCTTTCGTCTGTAGATAAATGTGCTGAAACTTCGTTCATTACTTACCGCAAATGCACTCCCTGGTGATAATTCGTCCTAGTATTAGAAGACAACACTCCCCTTCCTTCTAACCTTTTCATCAAGCATGCGCAAATTCCTAACGTACCTTAGAATGAATTCACACACACGCACATTTGCTTAATTAAAACAAACTTGAGCTGCACTTTCAGCAGGAGTAGTTTCCATGTCATTCGTGACTGCCTCCGTGGTCGAGTGGTCAGCGAGCTGAACTTTTCAGCCGAAGGTCCCGGGTTCGATTCCCGGCTGTGGCGTGGAATTTTTCTTTAACCGGAATTATTCCCTACACCCCACAGAGTCTGGAAATATGATTGTGAGAGTGAATTGTTGCGATGAAAATGTGAACTGTGTATGAGGAAAATAAAAAACTATATAAACTATATATAATGACCTACAGAAGAGTTGTAAACAATTTAAAAAAATGTTTCAAAACGCCTTAATAAATCGTGACAATATTTTTAGTGGGCATGCGTTGTCTTCCACACAACTTTGAAACAAGGTCACCGATCATACCTTGCACTACTTTTCTACCAGCAATGAACTTTTCTCCACCAGTTCATTTTGGACACATATAGCTGTTTCCGGATTAAAATTGTGTTGAAAATAAACTGGTAGGAGAATCGCTCATTTAGGGCAAAGATTAGCACATCTTCATTTATCGTTCTCTCACAAGACACACGAGTGGTTCATGGCAGCGCAAGTGGCACACAAATAATTGAAAACACCAAGAGGTTCAGGCGTTTCCTCTGGGAGTGGCATTAGGGAGTTCGTTGGTTCGATTCCCGCGGAAGACCTCTCCGATTCATAGCTTTTCTGGGTCACTAGCGAATGCTGGGGATATACCCTCAACCCTGTCCCTTCATTTTATCCCTATGTAATTCCAACCTGCCTCTTTCAGGGTTGTGTTGGAGAGGATTACGGTGTTGGTACCCTTCCGTGATAGTGAATGCGCTTAGGAAATGCAGCTCTCGGCGGCGGGATGGTGTTAGAGTCGTCTGTGACACCAAGGGTGTTCAGTCAGAAATAGGGCGCGGGCTCGTAACGCTTCCTTCGTCCAGATGAACCACTTGGCTTATGTTAGGGACCCGCCACGTTGGCGCCGATTTTTATAATACTTTTTATCATCTTCCTGAGATTTGGCGCAAAATAAAAAAGTACTGTAATTCCTAAAAATATGACAACAGAAAATCCCTATGGTGTTTCTTGAAATATTGCATTAAGTTTAATCACACACTCACACAAATTAGAATAAAAAATTCGTGTGTATATATATAAAATGTATACTTATATACTCTTTTTTATATGTGTTAATGTGATTTATTCTTTGTATTTTGCTTACCGCCTCACTAAAGGGCAGTCCCTACCTAGAGCAATATGCTCATAGGGACATTCTATGTAAATAAATAAATAAATAAAAAATAAATAAAAATAAAAATAAATTGCGTGTTATTTATAGACGCTCTTTAACTACTGTGGCTCTGGCGACCCATTCTAAGTTGGGTGTGAAAAACCGTTTAATTTTGCTCAGAGTCCTCTCTATCAGAATTGAGGTTCTTTTGCGTGCAGTAAATCTACGACACGGGACCAACGGCTTTATTTCCCTTCCGAAGGAAGCCATGCTAAGGATTTTTACACCCGAAAACAGTCATCGTCCTCCGCCGGGTTTGAACCCGCGACGCAAAATAAGCTCATGGGTGACTGCAATGTGGAACCCACTTCGAAATGCATCAAAGAACCAATCCACATAAAAGAAGCGCTTCAAAAAATCATATATAATAGCAACTTTAAGTGATAATTGTTCGTGATGTTTATTATATCAATACTGTTCTGACATCTGTTACTGAACATGTGAACTATTTAGATAACGTCTAAGCAATTCCAATACTGTTCTGACATCTGTTGCTGAACATGTGAACTATTTAGATAACGTCTAAGCAATTCCATCCTTTCTGAGTTAATTTGTAAGTTGTTGCATATCTACTAATAAACGAAGTTTAAATATTCTGTGCAGAAAACTTACGTACAAAATATTTCAAGAGAAGAAGTGTGACAGCAAGATCGGTAAAGAAGAAAAATATGTTAAGGACAAGGTTTCTACTGCATTAAAAGCTTATTGCTCATAAAAATCTAAAAAATAACCATGCTCTAACAACTCTACCATCCCAATAACATGTTAACAATGTGTACTAGACATAATTTCTTTATGTTGTATAACTACGTGTATAAATGTTTATCTAGTTATTCTTGATGGACTGCGGCGTAGAGAACTATGCTTCTCTCCATGCGAAATGCGTCGTTTTATACGCTTAAAAATGACATCAAAACATGACACAAGATATTTTTATTTGTTTCTGCTGCCTTTCTAGATTCGAGCAAAAGTATCGTCATTATTTTCTTCTAGTTATTGAATGTGCCATGTAAAGACTTGAGAAAATAAAATGCCTGAAAATAACTGGACAATCAGATCAAGACGCCATATTCACTGAATTGATAGAAAGTATATAAAGTTAAATTAGAAACAAATGTTCCTCATTAGAATTTTCCATGTTAACCTCAAAAGTAGATTAGAAAATGAATCCCATCAAAAAACAAGGGAAGCTTCATATTCTTTTCATAACTCCATTCAACTTTTGAGATCCTTGGAACTGAGAGGCAAAATTTAATTTATTGATGATATAAATATAGTCCGAACTGTCATTAACTTGAAGCATCAATGTCGCTTTAGAGTTTGTTGTGTACAATGAATCAGTTGTTTTCATTCCCCTCAAAATACAGAAAAAATGACAAATATACGAGCTTTAATTGTATCTAAACATATTAATGATAATTAAGAAATTCATAAAAATAATTTCTTCAGTAGGTGTTGATCTCCTCAAAAATATACCAGGTTTTCATATATTTTCGGAAATTCCAGCCAATATTTATTCATATTATGAGTCACTTCTAGATGGAGGTGTCTTGTACAGACATCTTACTATATTAAATCGACTTTCAACTGTGATGAAAAAAGAGGAAGATATAGAGAGCTGCATTGGCCCAACTTGGCGAAAAACATAAGCTAGCATGTGTCGATAATGTAGTTATCTAGTATAACATGGTGGAGGAGTTTGGAAGCTCATACTGTGGATAACATTGTATTTTTTCCCACCCATTCCATCCTCCATTTTGTTCCGTTTATTCATATTTTCATTGAACTAGGGTTGTATTAAAATCTTAGTCTTTTTGTTATTCTACGGCTATAGCATGAATGTTTTATGGAGAAAAGTATTTATTTCGCATATAAAGAATGAAATGATTAAACATTATATTTTCACAATTTACTGTGACTGTATTTTGGGGGTCCGTAATTGGTGTTAAATCCCATTTCTAACACTTCTGTTAGCGTGCGTTAGCGATTTACTCTAGAAAGCTTATAGCTGATTGTTGCACGTGTTCGGTCGGTTACTTTTGAGTAGCCACACTCGTTGTAGGGGCCGTAAATTTCACTCGTGAAGAGAGGCGGAACTACCTTAAATCCTTGGAATGCGACATCTATGCCCAATGGAAACGTGCGAGAATGTTGAATATGTTCGCTATAAAAGGAAGAGCTGCAAACCAGGCAAGGGAGTTTCGATTACCCGTGTCTCGGCTTTCTCTCACATAGATTCTCTAATCTAAAACAATTTGTAACGCTTAAATTTGAAATGACTGACTTCATGGCTGTCTTCCGCAAAAAGATAAAATACCGCAAGACCACACTAAAAATAACTTACAAGCAAGCTTCCGTATCGCGAAAATAAAATCGCCTGGAATTACGTTTCTTTCTTTCTTTTTCCTTTTTCTTTTCCTTCACAGGGTTGGGTACCTCCAAGAAAAATTCTGATGTGATCCAGTCAGATTAGTTTTCCTGCCTAGTCTATAACAAATTATTCGTATAAAAGGATATTCTTCAATCTACTTCATTCTAATCGAGATAAACATTAGCAGAAACGGTTTTATCGTACTTGCATTCTTATAAATAGAAGCGAAATAAGGGAATACACTCGGCTAAAACGAGTCAAATATTTTAAAAACTATCGCTATGAAATGAATTTCTCTGTGCATGGCAAGGAGTTAAACAAAAGAATCAGGAATGACAAATGTTCACCTCCGTACAAAAAAATGTATGTGACAATTATTGTATTTTAACGAGATCTACACTTTTTATATAGTAAGTTTTTGTCTATCTCTTACGTTTACCTGTTATGAAAAATTAATCAAGAAGAAGAGGTCTTCTAAGACTATACCCAGGCAATTCAATATATATATTTTATTTATCACGTAAATATATTAAATATAGGTATTTGAGTAAATTTTAAAGTCATTTTTGAGAAAAACAAAACTTGCTAACATTTTCCCATGTTAGGGAAATTTAAGGTAGGGAGATTTTCTTGAAAATCTTCGTGTCACAATCTTTGAAGATACTAAAATTAAATACAAAGTTTGGTATTTAACGGTCTTTTCGTTTTTGAGCTTTGCGGGTCTTTTTCTAAACATGCTATTTTTAGGTTTAGGAGTCCACAAAATATGCATTTTGCGTTAAATCTTGGCAGAATTCTTTGCCTAATATGTACGTATATAGTATCGGTAGAGAAAGTAAAATAAAGCTTAAGGAAGAAAAATTGCATAATTTTGTAAGTTCTCACGCTTCTTAAACGCCCACATATGAGTCAAACATTATTAGTTAATAATTATTCTGATTTGTAAATAATTTGTTTTGATGTCAAACTTGGGAGAGAAAGACAACACGCGAGTACTTTTATTTTCACAATGAAAAAGTCCCAACTTGCTCTGTAACAATGACCCCTTGTAGATTAAGGTTGATATTTTTCAGAATTGCACATAATTCCTTAATAGGAAAAACAGTAGCATCCGCGTTTTATCATCAATACCCGTGTAATGTTATAATCTCCGTTGGGAACGAAGACGGTAAATGATAGTTGTCTCGAAGACAGTTGCAAAAGGGGCAATACTTCCTAGACAGTAAGTGCTAGTCTGTTAGTGCGAAACAGTTTAATCTGTTTCTGTTGCAACCACGAAATGGTTTTGAAAAACAGTTTCCTGCAACAGAAATTCTGTAAACGTTTCGCCGCACTGATCAGCTGCAAAACTGCTGCAGACATGTTGTGCACCACCAAATACTATTGAGATAAATACAGGATTAAGATATATCGCAAGACATTTTGACGCTTGCGCCTCTGGTGGCAAGCCCTGGTAGAATCCTCACCGAATATGGCTGGGCAGTAACTGTTGCAATAAGTAAAACAACTACACAGGCGTTGCTGTTATTGTTGCATGGGTCGTTGCGGGGAACCATTCAAAGCCTAACGTCGCGAATTCGTGTCCCTTCAAATGTGCCTGCGGTAAGGATGGGGAGGATACAAGTAAAATAGCCGGTGTGATGGCACGCTTCCTTGTTATTGGTTTCAATTTTAAAACAAGTATTTTCTCTAATGGAATCACCTTTTGTTTCATCTCTTTTGTTTTTCGCGATAATGGCGCGCCAAGATTGAAGCTAGACATGAAAGAATAACACAATGCACGCAATTTCCAAAAGTGTTTTATGAAACAGTTTTAGTGATGAAACTCTTTCAAATAGTTGAGTTGGTGAAACTGTTTCAAAATAGTTATGCTATTTTTGTCCCACCATGGTCTGTTTCGTTTCACAATGTGTATGTGAACTTGCTTCTGTTAAACTGATAATTTCGAGTTGTTTTTATTATTATTATTATTATTATTATTATTATTATTATTATTAAGTGCAAATTATAAACCCACTTATGTCATGATATTTTAATTTCAGCTACTGGAGTGTAAATTATCAGTGAACCGAGAAATATTTTGGCAAATCTAGAATTTTGTGGAAATCTTGTGGAACGGTAACATGACTTTCTATATTCATTATAAATTCCTATATTACATTCTTAATATAAAAAGTTATTCAACATCCAAATATTTATGTAGGAAGAATAAATTCAGGGATCTTAGATCTCTTCTAAATAAGATGAAACGTGTTTAACCAGATAAATTAATATAACACGGAATATTTCGAAAAGGGCTATCAGCATCTGAATGTATATTTCACACAAATGCTGTACTTTAATGAGCTCTACCTTTCTTCCAGCATTGAGGAAGTTGCTCTGGATAAGACCGCCATGATTATTTATAACAATCAAGATTAATGTTTTCTTTTCATTGTCATTTCTTATCATTTATCAATAAAATTATTACAAGCTGTTTGAAGATTTAAGGGATTTGAACCGAGGAATGAAACTCGCAGGATTTGGACTTGTGAGTTCAGTGAAATATGGCATACCCCTTAGATAAAAAAAAATCGAAATCTTTGAGGCATTACAAGGGGAAGCTAAGGATGTCGCGTGGCTGCATGATACTTACCACAAACAGCCAATACACGAAGTGACCTGGGAAGTAACCATATGGAGAGTCTCAGAACATTCTGACCAACTTCAGTTGGCATATGTGGGGAAGTCTGCAAAGTTCCAAAGTCATACCCTTAAAAATATAATATTTAAAATGTTTTTTAAATTTTTGCAGACGTTTAAATACTCATAACAAAGTAAAATCAGTTTAAAGTTGGAATGCTAAAGGCTAACTAAAGTATTAGGTATTCAAATTGACACGCGATGAGTTCAATTTCATGTGTATGGTGAAATTAACTGTATCAAAATGTTTCTAAGGAACGAAAGCTAACATTTTTTTGTTTCTTCTTTTTTCCCCCTCACTTTTAACCTATGGGCGACTTTAAAAATAGATCAAAAGAAGGTACCTTATCAAAAAGTTAGATGGTCTCAAATTATGAAAGTGATATGAGATTTGAGCTTTCTGACCTGATATCTCTTCTCGCTAGATCTGCCAGGTCATAATAGCAGATGCTTTTAATTATCCTAACTTCCTTTTCTCTGAACGCATATTTGAGGTTTTCGGACCAAAAATATATGACAAACAGTCGAAACTATTAAACTCTTTACAACTAAAATTTTCAAAAATGTTGTGTCCGCTCCTTCCACATCTTATTTCGGAGCACTTTTGTGTTTATTCCACAAAATCTTTGGTATTGCAACTAGTAAAGTATAAGTAATTCTCAGAACTTGGGACCCTGTGTGATTTGCAATCAACAAAAGCTACAAGTATTACGTACACAGAGGAATGATAGTACTTTTCGACCACGATTTGAGGAGGGCGCCAGTTGTAGTAGCATTGCCAGGACGAGGGATCCGAAAGGAGCGATGGGCAAAGCGACAGTGGAAGTCTATTGTTGTGCAATGTAAATATTACTAACCTGTAGGTTTTCACAAACGGCACCTCTTTGTATGTTATCTTTATCTCTATAAGATGCTCTGCTCACTTTTCTGTAACTGTTTAATTTATCTTCCCACAGAAAGCAGTCATTTCATTCTCGTGGTTTCCTTCAGTTGCCAAGGTGAATACCAGACTGAAAATTTAACATGACGACCTAAGTTCCACTTTAATCTAATACAACTGTAAAACTAAAAAATAGATGATAATTGTGATTACGCTGCCATCTATCCGCAGATATTGGAAGCGCCTAGACCGGCTGGTACCCCAGCGCAGACTGCTTATCGCGGTCAAAGTAATGATGTATAAGACGTTAAACCTAGAAGGCTGACTGTCTACCGTCTGAGTACACATGGTGAAAAATCAGCCAGAGTGGATGGAACCCATTTACCATCTGCTTGGCACAAAGCGAAAGTGTATGATGGCTATTCTTCACCATATATATCAAACGAATATCACGAAGAGAACCAAACAGTTCAACTGGCGTAAAACAAATAAAATTTTAAAATACCAAATATCTGCACAGTATTTTAAACGATTAAAGGGTGTACGAGTATCAAGAAAATTACCAAAAAAAAAAAAAAAAAAAAAAGAGACGGTGACTGAGGTTTGTACCCAGGTTTTAAGACAACAAAATCCTGAGATTCGTCAGAGTGGGGTAAAATATTAACGTATGGATATAATGTTTGATTTTTGTTATATACCAAAAATGTGCGATAGATGACAAACATATAGCTAAAGCTCAACAGAATTTGGAGTTTTGGTTGCTAAAGCGAGATTTTTATCTTGTTTGCCCAGTTTTAAATACCATCAAATCAGAAAATCAGCTATAATTTTCACAATATCATACGGATATTTTATAGAGAAAGCAGCGTTAGTTAAATTTTTTGAGTATTCTTACATTTTATAGCAGGAGTTCTTTCTTGTGTTAGAATTTCTTTTAAGAAGTTTATTCTTTAAAGTATACCACAAATAAAGATCTCTTAAATCAGAAAACCAAAAGTAACTTCCTTATCTTCAAGCACCAGCAGTGACATTTTGAACGTATGAACGAAGAATTCACGAAAATAGCACAAACATTTTGTCAAATATTAAAATAAAACAATTACAATAAGGTTATTCAGCAAATATTTGGTAAAACAATTAGATTTGACATACATAGATAAAGTCCAAATTCCTGTTTAGATTAATTCAAGAGTGGTTTGAATTGTGAAAGTTCAAAAATAATTACCAACTTCATTTTCTGTTAAAAAAAATGTTTTTATTTAAGGTTCCAATACAGATTTTCTACAAAAACTCTGGAAAAAATTAATAAATTAGAAACGTTCCGGCAATATACACGTGACATTTAAATAAACATACCCAGGAGTGACAAATAACACGTGTAATTTCAATTTTTTTATTCACTTTTTTGCTAGTTAAAAAGTCTCCCAATGGTGCAATTTCCTACAACATTTTCAGATTTTCTATGTATGTTCTTTGAAGCTGATGAAAAATCTTTAAAGAAGTATGACATATATATAAACTTTCAATACGACTTTTAGATAGAAAAAAAGTGCTGTTTACTTTATTTTTTCCACAAAAAATTTAAACTTTCACAAAATGTATTCATTGATTGAAATATAAGTATTTATATAAAATTAAACGCTTATACTTGCAAATGTTCATCATGTGGAGGCACTTGAAATAAAAGAGGATTTTAATGCTGCAACAATTTTCATATAAGGTTTGGTGTTTATTGGTTGAAATTTGTAGAAATCGGCAACTTCAGTACCTGGTAGGTATCGTGCATAAAAACTTGTTTCTATGAAAGTAGAAAATACATCATATTTCTCTCTTTTTTCCCCTCCAACTACACCTTATTCGTTGTACCGTGAAAGTAAATATAAACAGAAGCGCGTGGTGGAAATAAATCTCATTAACTGGGGGTGTTTAGCATTTGTTATTCTTTCACAACATGGTTCCATACTTTATTAGTGCTTTCTTTGTATTCTGTAAAGCACTCAATATGTAGTTACAATAAATATATAACGCTAATGCAGAATTACGCTGTACATTTATCATAAACTACTAGAAATATTACAACGTGATCGGCTGTTAACTCCTCCGCAATCTTAACGTGCACCATGGAAGCATGTTTGATTTTGAAATTCTAAAACAATTTACATCAGGCATAGTATTTCTTAAATGTTATATTATGTGATGCACTACCATTTTCAGTTCGCCCAGCTGAAGCCTTTAACAGCTTCCCTCTTCCTGCTTTAGCCGACCGTGTTCAGAAATGGTAAGAAAAACAAGGATGAAGAGAGAGTTTGCCATCACCCCTGTATCATTATTACAATACGCACAGCATATCTGAATGAAGGATGAGTACTTGTTTCTCAATTACGTGGCAACATTGTAAAAAAAAAAATCTCCCTGGCCTGTCCTCTAAGGAACTTACGAGAGGAGAACTTAGGTGTTGAAGGTACGAACATTACTGTTAATAATTCTCATTTTATATACTCTTACAATAATATACTATGATTTTTGTGATCACTCACTGCCGTTTGCAATGCTCTTTCTCCCAACACTGGCAAAACCCTCGCGGTGCGCAGCGTGTCTGAAGGAAGAATGACGCAATCAGCAATAGTTGCGCCCACAACGTTCTGCGCAGCTTTTTCATTATCCTGACAGGGAATATGAGAACAGGAAGCGACATCGATATTATTGTTGCTGAGCGCACATGCAGAGTTCGTGTAAGCTAAACCAACAGCGTGTGGGAGCCGGATCTCAGTGGTGAACGCGGAGGAATACATTACTTTCAGCTTACAGGAACAAAGAATATAAAATTTGCCATTTGGACACTATGTTGATACAATAAGAACCCAAGGCAAACTACTCTACCACTACCAATCCTGGCAAATCAGCGTATGCTGTCATGAAGCGAGCACAGAATGCAGTGGCTTGCATCACATTTGATAGCCGAAGCCGAAAATCCCTCATCCTTTATAATTAAATTCCTATATACCCCTTGGTAAATAAATTCGGGGTGATCCTGGAGTTATTTCAACGAGAAAATGTAAGCAGTTCAGAATTTTGTATATCAGTAAATGTTTCAAAAAGTCTCTGTAATAGAATACATGTTACATACACTTTTATGTTTTGCTGTATATAAAAAAACAGTGTAAAAGAGTCAACAAACCAACTTTATCTGCTTTCTATGTTGTAAAACAGATACATACTATGTTAATAATGATGTATAACCCGTGAAAATTGATGTATTGTGCTTGTGTGAAGTTATTATTTTATTGTTCTAACTTATTTGCTTTCTTTTTTTCGGAAATTAGCTGCTATGAAGTTTTTGTAAAATAAAATACTATTTATAAAAAGCTATATATAAAAGGGATGGGTGTAGATAAAAAGGTCAATACTTCTGCAGAGAGTGTACTTTTACTATGGGTACTGGAGTTTGGTTCAAAAAGGAAATAATTCTAAGATAATCACATTTATTTTAGTAAATAATCAAATTTCTTAAGTTTTATGCAACTCCATACAGTGAGAGCATTAAACATTTTAAAAAAGATACCACTGGTCTTTATTACTAATTTTTTTAAAATCTGAAACCCAATAAAACCCTGAACACCATAAGCTAGAAATACATATATGCAATCCAATGCCTTAATATTTAACATAATTACTTGGAATGACTCTCGACATGTCCTCGAATTTTTTCCGCTACTACTTCCCATAATTTCCAAATGAGATCATAAGAAAAACACACAAATCTTACTAACAAGGAAGAAAAACAAAAGTTGTATCTGAAAAATCACAAAAAAGCACAGTTAAAAACATCCCATATAGCCGAAATAATTTGAATATATCTAAAATTCTCCTCTGAGCTAGTGACATCACGCTGGCGTTTTTCGCACCTCTATTTTGTGTTTTCAAGCAACTTCCCCTTCATTGACATTGATGACATTTTCCAAACATTAGAGAGGTTTGTTTACGGCTGCCATGAGCTCACGAAAACGCCATAGCTCCAGGAACAATGTGCTCTATTTCGCTTAAGGTTGGCAATTATTAGTTTATAATATTTATGACATCGTGAGAAACAACCGAATGGCAACAGGAATTTAAAAAATATCTGATATGTTCCATTCACATGACCTTCTCACTTCAAAAAAGTGTTCTTACAAAATAGTATTCTTTTATCTACATCATGTTAATCGAAGTAAACCTAAACAGAAATGGTCTTATTTCCCTTCTACTTACAAAGAAGCAGATAAGAGAATACACTTGGATAAAGTGTAAAAGCTGTACTGTGCGATTGCCATTGAAATTTGGTTCTCTTTCCATGGCAAGAGTAAAACAAAAAGATACGAAATAGATGAAGACATCCCGTTTGAGAAAAGTTGGAAGTATTTCAAAACTAAAACCAATAAGAGGGAATATCTCTGAAATAGTTATTTCTAAAAAAAAAAAATGTATGTGACATAAATTGTGTGTTTTAACGAGCTCTACACTTTTTGTGCAATAAGTTTACCAGTTATGCAAAAGTCATCTAGAATAAAAAGTTCTTCTGAGGTGATTGCCAGAAAATTCAAGATATTTAATAAATATATAGGTGTATATCAATACCATAAATATCACATAAATATCTTTTATATACGGAACTTCAATTAAAATCGTTAGCCATTTTTGAGAAAATCAAATATTTTGATTTTTTCCATAAAGTGGGTAGCTTCGGTGGGGCGGAGTCTTTTGTTTAAAATCTTCTTGTCGAATCCTTGGCAGTTGCTAAACTTAAATGCTAAGTTTGCTATTTAAACGACTTTTCGTTTTTTAGTTATCATGCTCACACATACATGGACATACACACACAAACATTTTTCTAAAAATATTTTTGTTTTTCGAAAATAGGGGATCCTAAATTGTGCATTTCCAGTGAAATCTTGGTATCGAATTTTGGGTGGAATCAATATATTCTATTGTTATGTACTAAGTATATAAAATCGTTTTTTTTTATTCAATATATATATATATATATATATATATATATATATGGTGAAATTTGCATCTAATTTTTGGATACAAACAATACCTTCTCTACATACTATGTACATGTATGTATAAGTACGTGCTAGATAAAATAAAAAAATTACAAAAGCTGTTGAGTAACAAGTTTATTACAACTAACTGTTATAAAGTAGTTTGCTTTGTCAGAAATATTTATAATAAAGTGTAAAAACCTGATGTGTTCCATTCACATGACTTTCTCTATATCACTGCAACAAATTATTCTATTTACTTCATCTAATGGAATTAAAATTATCAGAAATAGTCTTCATGTTCTTCGAGAAAAAATTAGCAGTAATAGTCTTATTATTTGCTTCCTTGTTAGTAGAAGCGAAATAAAGGAGTACCATAGGTTTATGTGATAATCAAAAGCTGGTTGCTCTGCGACTGAAGTTCCTTTGTTTGTATGGACACGAGTTCACAAAGTCCTGCATGAGAAAAGTATAAGTCTTCATAGCTGAAAAAAAAAGGAATATCTCAAAAACAATCAACTCCACGAAAAACATGTATATAACATAAATTGTGTGCTTTAAGGTGCTCTGCATGTGTTGTGTGGTAAGTTTTTGTCCATCTCTTACCGTTTTGGCAGTTATGCAAAATTCCGTAAAATTGACCCAGAATAAAGTAGTCTTCAGAGACTATTCCCAGAAAAATCAAAATATACATTTTATTTGTCATGTAAATATCTTTGATATACGACATTTTATGTTAGAGCAATTTTTTAGAAAACCAAAATTTTCGAAAAAAGTTCCATGTAAAGGGTAGCTTGGGATGGGGGGATTATTCTCAAAATCTTCGTGTCGCATCCCTGGAAGATACTAAACTTAAATATCAAGTTTGGTATTTTACCGACTTTTCGTTTCTGTTCACAGACACACGAACACACACACACGGACCTTTTTCTGAAAATACTTTTTTTGGATACAGGGGATCCTAAAACATATATTTCCGGTGAAATTTCGGTATCGAATTTTTGGGTGGAGTGCAATACCTTCTCTATACACTATATACATAGCACGTATAGAGAAAGTAAAAAATGGTGTTTTATAGTGTAAGTAGGAAACTTGCGAAACGAGACCGTAGGTCGAACAACAAACTATTTATGAACATATATATTATAATTATAGATTGTTTTACTATTTTACGTTTATTGGTCTGCGATATTCAGTTGTTGCCTTGCTTAGCACCAGTGCTGTCAACTTGATATCTTACTCGTACCGAACGAAAGCATTCTATATACAACGGAGGGAGTGTAGCAGTTGTAATTTTGCTCTCTCCGCTGCTTGATAATTTCGTCTGGTTCAGCAGATTCCATGTTCGAGCGTAAACATCCTTAGCATGGCTTCCTTCAAAAGGGAAGTAAAGCCGTTGGTCCCGTGTCTCAAGCCTGAAAAAAGAGGCCTCTTTCCAAAATTAAGCGATCTTTCACACCCAGTATAGAATGGGGGGGCTCTGAGAACCGCTACAGTTAAAGGGCGACCATAAATAAAACTCATTTAATGTTCATTTCCTCCATTTTATGGATCTATAAGAGCTCTCAGAGTCATAACCTACTTGAATGAGGCCGTGAACGCATAAACCAAAGCTGGCTACATTGGAGTGTTATAATTTTATAACACTAAGTGCCAGAATTTTCTACTTTTAACGCTACTAACATATGGTGGAAGACCTGATTTTAGTACCACAATATTAGCATCCCAGATCTATTTGTTTTGTTTATAGTGGTAATGAGCTCCTTTTATTCTGTAATTATTTTGAGTTCATAATATATTTTTAAAAATCTTCGATGGCTTATTTCTGCCTTGTTTAGTTTTGTCACTTGAAAGGTTTTGCGGAAAGCTAAAAGGAGAGACAGAATTTAAATAGAGCATATCCCGCACCTGCCACCATTTAACATGTCATTTATCCTCAGTACTATCTCTGTGACTACAGACATTAAATGTCATCTACAGTTGCAGTTTTCCATTCAGTGTATTGGGGAGCAATAAATTGCATTTTATATCCACTTCTGGATTTACCGGCAGTAGTCAGCTGGCAAGTCAACTCGCGAATCACTTTCTCTAAATGTACTATGTTCATAGTGTATAGAGAAGGTATTGTATTGCACCCAAAATTCGATACCGAGGTTTCGGCTAAAATACTTGTTTTGAGACTCTCTGATTAAAAAAAAACTGATGTGTTCCATTCACATTACTTTCTCTACATCTCTCAACAAATTATTGTTAAAAAGCTTAGGCTTCTATTTACTTCATGCTAATTGAGAAAACATTAGCAGAAATAGTCTTATTACTTGCTTCCTTGTAAGTAGAAGCGAAATAAGGGAGTACCATAGGTTAAAGTGATAGTCAAAAGCTGGTTGGTATGTGACTGAAGTTCCTTTGTTGTATGGATAGGAGTTGACAAATTCCTGTATGAGAAAAGTATAAGTTTTTAAGGCTGAAACTAAAAACAAGGAATATCATAAAAACGACCAACTCCACGAAAAAAGTATATAACATATATTGTTTGTTTTAATGTGCTCTACATTTTCTGTGTGGTAAGTTTTTGTCCACCTCTTACGGTTTAGCAGTTATGCAAAAATCCGTAAAATTCATCCAGAGTCTTCAGAGGCTATTTCCAGAAAATTCAAGATATACATTTTATTTGTCAAGTAAATATCTTAAATATACGAGAATTTAATCAAAGTCGTTTGAGCCATTTTTAAGAAATTCAAAATTTACAATTTTTTTTCCATGTAAAGGGTAGTTTGGGGTGGGGGGATTTTCTTGAAAATCTTCGTGTCGCATCCTTGGAAGATACGAAACTTAAATATCAAGTTAGATTTTTAATGGTCTTTTCGTTTATGAGATATGCTACCCACAGACACACAAACACGGACATTTTTCTAAAAATGCTCTTTTTGGATTCAGGGGGTTTCAAAACATATATTTCCGGTGAAACCTCGGTATGGAATTTTGGGTGTAATATAATACCTTCTCTGTACACTATGTACATAGTACGTATAGAGAAAGTAAAAAAAAAAAAAAGAAGGCATTTTTAGAAACATGTTCGTGTGTGTGTCTGTGGGCAGCAAAGCTCAAAAAGTGGGTTAAACACCAAACTTGGTATTTAAGTTGAGTATCTTCAAGGATGCGATACCAAGATTTTCAAGAAAATTCCCCCAACCATAACCCCCCTTATATGGAAATATTTTCGAAAAATTTTAAATTTCTCAAAAACGGCTCAACGGTTTTGATTAAAACTTCGTATATTAAAGATTTTTACATGATACATAAAATGTATAATTTGAATTTTCTGGGAACAGCCTCTGAAGACATACAAAAACTTACTACCCAAAGTATGTAGATTACTTAAAACACACAATTTATGTCATATACGATTTTTTTTCGTGGAATTGACTATTTTCAATATATTCTTGTTATCGGTTTCAATTTTAAAATAATTACACTTTTCTCAGATAGGAATTGTCCCTTTTTCTTTTGTCCTGGCCAAACAATGAAGGAAATTTTGATAACAGTCACATTACTAGCTTTTAAAACATTTTACTATCACTTTAGCATAACTCATTCCTTTAGTTCTCTTCTACTTATAAGGAACTAAGTAATAAGTAAATTCCGTTTATCTTATCTCGATTAGCATGGTGTAGAAAGAAAAATAATCTTTTGTAACAATTTTGTTTGTAGAAAGTCATTTGAGTGTAACAACTGGTTTTTTTTTATTCATAACATGTTTTTGTAAATCTTCAATGGCTTATTTCTGCCTTATTTAGTTTTGAAAGGTTTTACGGAAAGCTAAAAGGAGAGATATAATTTAAATAGAGCATATCCCGCACCTGCCACCATTTAACCTGAGTATTAACTTCCTGATTAGAGGCATTAAATGTCATCTACAGTAATAACTTTTCATTGCAGTGTATTGGGGAGCGATAAATTACATTTTTATTTCCACTTCTGGATTTACCGGCAGCAGTCAGCTGTCAATACACTCGTTAATTTTTCAGTACACTAACCTTTGCACTTAATTTCAATGGTATATAAATCGTTTCACTCACTCTTGCTTTTGTCAAGAGTCCATGCAAATAAGACACACACGCGGTTTGTAAACATGAGAGTTTAACATTGATTTCAGCTTGTTAACTGTTTGTGATAATTTACATAAGCATTAAAGCCATCGCCCTTAGGGCAGGTTTAACATCTGATTACGTTTGCTGAGTTACAAATTTATCAATTAGTGTTTGACATCAGTTAGTAAAAGCGATTCTCTGCCACAAAGGACATTTTCACTCGAAAACGCACGCGTGGGTGTATTAGTTATGGCTTTGCTAATGGTCTTTGAAGGTGAATAAATATCACTTTACAGGATGTATTTTAGATGTTAATTTCGCAATTTATCGCGAACATGATTAGAGGCTTAAAATATTTTGGACAATGACGATGAATGGGAGCTAAGAGCGCCCTTAACCATTTGTTGCCTGTCGGTACCTATAAGGTCCGCTGATTTTAAGGGTAACTATACAAATAGGGTTGTACTCTAGGATTAATATACAAGTAATCAGACTGTTATATATTGTCAAAATATATAAAAATTTTCCCCTAAAATTACAGTGATTTTTTTGAATAAATAAGAGAGTAAAGTCCACATAACTACAGTCAAATGTAACCAGATTAGCTTCTAAGCATCACACCGATTATTTTACTTGGGCTCTCCCCGTCCTTTACCACAGTCACTGGGATTTGAACTTGCAACATTTGGCTTTCAATGAATGGCCAGTCCATTACCTATCATCTAAAACGCATTCTTATTTGAACTCCATTTTTAGTACTGCCTTTGGCAGAATTATGAAAACTATTCTCTCTATGATTTTCTATAATAATTTTATACGTTTATTCTCATATATTTTTAATATAACCCCAGTTGTAAACTTCAATTAAAAGAAACACGGCATATGCAATATTAATGCAGGCAACTAAGGGTTAAAATCCAAACGTTGGCATAGACCACACAAATAAAAACAAAACAAAAAATCTGATGTGTCCTATTCACATGACTTTCTCTACATCTCTGTAAACTTAAATCGCCCTCCGTGGTGTAATGGTTACCATGTTAACTTCATATACCCAAGGTCGCGGGTTCAAACCCGGCGGAGGACGATGGATTTTTTCGGGCATAAAAATCCTTAGCATGGCTTCCTTCGGAAGGGAAGTAAAGCTGTGGGTCCCGTGTCGTAGATTTACGGCACGTAAAAGAACCTCAAGCCTGATAAGAGAGGTCTCTGAGCAAAATTAAGCGATCTTTCACGCCCAATATAGAATGGGACGCTGAGAACCAAAGCAGTTCAAGAGCGTCCATAAATAACAGGCCATTTCATTTTTTTGCTCTGTAAATTATTATTGTTAATAAGCTAATCTTTTATATATTTCATGCTAATCGAGAAAATTGGCAGGAATAATCTTATTTCTTGTTTTTTGTAAGTAGAAACGAAATAAGGGAGTACCATAGGTTAAAGTGAAAGCCAAAAGCTGGTTGCTATGTAACTAAAGTTCCTTTGTTTGTATGGACACGAGTTCACAAAGTTCTGTATGAGAAAAGTATAAGTATTTATAGCTGAAAAAAAAAACAAGGAATATCTCAAAAATATCAACTCCACGAAAAAAATGTATATAACATAAATTGTTTGTTTTAACGTGCTCTACATTTGTTGTATGGTAACTTTTTGTCCATCTCTTACAGTTTAGCAGTTATGCAAAATTCCGTAAATTGACCGAGAATAAAGTAGTCTTCAGAGGCTGTTCGCAGAAAATTAAAAATATGCATTTTATTTGTCATATAAATATCTTTAATATACGATATTTTAATCAAAATCGTTAGTCATTTTTTAGAAAATCAAAATTTTCGAAAAAAGTTCCATGTAAAGGGTAGTTTGGGGTGGGGGGATTTTTCTCAAAATCTTCGTGTCGCATCCCTGGAAGATATTAAACTTAAATACCAAGTTTGGTATTTTACCGACTTTTTGTTTTTGAGTTATCGAGTTCACAGACACACGGACACACACGGACCTTTTTCCGAAAATACTATTTTTGGATACAGGGGACCCTAAAACATACATTTCCGGTGAAATCTAGGTATCGAATTTCTTGGTGGAGTGCAATACCTTCTATATATACCATATATATATAGATAGCACGTATAGAGAAAGTAGAAACATGTTAAGATTTTGAAAAATTTAGTATTTTGATACCACGTTTTTTGGGAAAGAACAAAATATGGCAAAAATAAGGCAGACAATAAGGAGAATTTATAGCTGCATAGCGTAATCTTATAATATAAAAGCTCTCTCCATTAAGGAAGCAACAGACGCCATAACATATAACACCAGCTCTGCATGAAACATTTGCAACTGCACATTAAACGTGCAATTCCTCACAGGGATGTCTTCATCTCCCTGAGCCTGTGAGGGATAACACGTTTAAGATAATAAATAATCTTGGCTTACATCTATGGTAAAACAAATGAGGTGCTAGTTGAACGAAGGTTTTTCTTGGCGACAGATGCAAGACATTCATCTACATTATTGTTAGGCTAGGTCACCTGGGATGCTCATTAGAGCAACTGTCATTACCAGAGATAGCAAGTTTTTAACGATTTCCCTATGTAGAGTAAGAGCGGCCAGGGTTGGCAATATGCGGCGCTACTTGTGTGAGCAAAGGTCAACGTAGAGTGCAACCCATTACTGCGAAACACTGCATAGCCGCGCCGTGGTCGAGTGGTCAGACCATTCGCCTCTCACCTAGACGGCCCGGGTTCGATCCCAAGCGACCGCATGTGAGATTTGTGGTGGACAAAGCTGCGCAGGGGCGGGTTTTCTCCGGGTTCTCCGGTTTCCCCCGCCATCTCATTCAGCAGTAAAAGCGGGCGTTAAACACTACCAAAAAAAAAAAAAAAAAAAAAAAAAAAACCACTGCAGAACACAGAACCACGTCGGTAGGAAGGAAGGCGTTGGAATAACTTCTTTGTTCTGCTCAAATGTGATTAGATTATGTTAGATTATGGTAGGTTCGTTTAGGCCAGGACTTGTCAAGACACATACATGTATACATATGTTTATATACAATGGAAAAAAATGTATAAAGCTCTTGCTTAAAGCTTGGGTTACAAAAACAGAAGAATAGACATATAATCACACCATTTGTATTTAAGGCCTCTATTATACTTAATGTACTCTATAAAAGCACACATGAACTTCCATTTTTTTTTCTTTTTTTTTTTTTTTTTGCAATCACATTAAAGCAAAGAGTATCAAAAATTAGTGTTATAATGTATTATATGTAACACTAATGTAATGTCAGATGATAGCCTTCTAATAATCGACATAATAGTTACTACTAGTAATTATATAAACCTAACATATGATTATTGTACTATGTACTCTTCATAAATGTCAACAAATTCAACACAAATTTACAAATATTTTATAGAATTTCCAATACAAAAATTTACAATTATGCACTAGAGTGTAAAACATCAAAACATCAGGCTTTACAGATCTTGTGTCATTGCTAAATACTAAAAATTCATTTGACTCATTCGTGCAAGTCAAAGTATATATCAGTTTAATTTTAATATAAAACACACACATTAATATACACAAAATGCAATACATTATAATACTTATAAATACAATGATTGTTGACTGTATTGTCGGACAGATTTGTCACCTAAATATTCATCTACAGAGTAAAATGATTTATTGCAAAGGTACTCCTTAAGAGAGGCCTTAAAAGCCCTGAAATTCCCAACATTTTCTTTGAGATTACTGGGGAGAGCATTAAATATCTTGATTGTTTCATAATATACACCTTTCTGAAAGCAACGAAGATTGGCATTGGGACGATGAATCAATCCCTTTTGTCTAGTATTAATGTTATGAATTTCCATGTTTGTTATAAAACTATGTCGATTAACTGCATAGAATTTTAAAATGGATAATATATAAACACAAGGTAAGGTGAGTATGCCCAATTTTTTAAATAGTTCTTTGCACGACTGTCTGCTATAAGCATCACAGATTATTCGTATAGCTTTCTTCTGTATCCGGAATATGCATTTACTTCACTGATTTGTTTTACAACCATAGTAAGCTTTCTATCAGTGCACTTATGCATGCACTTATTCGAAAACTGATGGCAGTTCTGTAAACAAACTGTCAAACGTCTGGTAACGGAACAGATTCACAGAAACATATTATTTATTGCAAATTACACTGTTACAGTACAGAAATATGTGGCTGAAATGCATCTGTGAGGCAGATCTAAGTAGAAGAACTGTCAAGACAGATCTACTAATCCACGTGTAACCTACCTGAAGTAAATATAAAAATGAAAAGTGTAATTGAAAAGAATGCAGATTTCAGTGTGATGTATCGCATACAAGCTGCACATTTAGATCCCAACAAATGCTATTTGCTTGGTGATACTAATACATCATACGGAGTGGAACGAACTTTTTCGCATTACAAATCTTGTATTTCAGAACATAGAATGAGGTTTTCATTTGAAAGGCTTCAGAAGTACATATTGCTTTCAGCAATACAGCTGCACATGAGTAAATATTTAGTTTAATTCCTGTTTTTGTTTTTATCTGGTAAGATTTGGAAGATATTTAAGAAAGGAATTTTATTATTACTTTCTCTATACACACTATGTATATAGTGTATAGAGAAGGTATTGCACTCCACCCAAAAATTCGATACCGAGATTTCAACGGAAATATATGTTTTAGGGTCCCCAATATCCAAAAAAAGCATTTTCACAAAAAGGTCTCTGTATGTGTGTGTGTGTGTGTGTCTGTAAACACGATAACTCAAAAACGAAAAGTCAGTAAAATACCAAACTTGGTATTTAAGTTTAGTATCTTCCAGGGATGCGACACGAAGATTTTGAGAAAAATCCCCCCACCCCCAACTACCCTTTAAATGGAACTTTTTTCAAAAATTTTTATTTTCTCAAAAATGGCTCTAACGATTTTGATTAAAATTTTGTATATTAAAGATATTTACCTGACAAATAAAATGTATATCTTGAATTTTCTGGGAATAGCCTCTGAAGAGTAGTTTATTCTGGATGAATTTTACTGAATTTTGAATAACTGCTAAACCGTAAGAGATGGACAAAAACTTACGACACAAAAAAATGTAGAGCACGATAAAACACACAATTTATGTTATATACATTTTTTTCATGGAGTTCATCGTTTTTGAGACATTCCTTGTTTTTGTTTCTGCTATGAAAAACTTATATTTTCCTCATACAGAAATTTGCCAACTGCTGTCCATACAAAGGAACTTCAGTGACATAGGAACCAGCGTTTGACTATCACTTCAACCTATGGTACTCTCGTATTTCGCTTCTACTTACAAGGGAGCAAGTAATAAGACTATTTCTTTTAATTTTTTCTGATTAGCATGAAGTAAATAGAAGTATACGCTTTTTAAGAATAATTTGTTGCAGGGATGTAGAGAAAGTCATTTGAATGGTACACATCAGATTTTTTTATATTATTTTACATTCGATCAGTAAATATTACAATTCGTGTTATAATTGCTTGGGTGTTTTCATAATGTACATATGTAAAGAAGGAAGTCAGAGTCAGCCATATATATGTAACAATTTTTATGCTGTACATAATGTCTAAATAAATGTGCTTTTACAAATGTCTCATAAGATATTTCTGTTCTCGGGAGACAGTTCTGTATACTTGACAACAGGCTTGTTTACCTCTCCCCCTGCGTTCTTATCAATGACTTGTTTTGATGCGGCGAGACGGTCGGTCGCAACCTGTATGCGGAACGGCGAACGGTAAGAACTTCCTAGCTCTGATCATTTAACTATCACCCTTTGCTGCGTTGCCATGCCGCTCAACGCGCCTCTTTAATTCATTGTGATCTGCTAAGATAAAAATCTGATGTGCTACATTCCTATGACTTTCGCTACATCTCCATCTCTTTAACAAACTATTGTTAAAAAGCGTAAGCTTCTATCTACTTCATTCTAATCGAGATAAATATTAGCAGAAATGCTTTCTTCTAAGCAGAAAAGAAATAGGGTAATACACTAGGCTAAAACGACATTAAAAGCTGGTTGCCATGTGGATGAAATCCGTTTCTATGTATTGCCTGGAGTTAAATTCCCATATGTGAAAAGTTTTATGTATTTTAAAACTGAAACAAACAACAAGCAATATCTCAAAAAAGTTATAACAAACTGTGCGTTTTAACGAGATATACATTTTTAAGTAGTAAGTTTTTTCTATCTTTTACGGTTTAACAGTTACGCAAAATTAAACAAAATTCAATCAGAATAAAGAGGTCTTTTAGAGGCTATTCCCAGAAAATTCAAGATTTTATTTTCCATACAAATATCGTTAATATACGGAATTGTAATCAAAATTGTTTGAGTCACTTCTGAGAAAATCAAAATGTGCGAATTTTTTCCACGTAAAGGGTAGTTTGGGGTGGGAGGATTTTTCTCAAAATCTTTGTGTCGCATACCTGGAAGATACTAAACTTAAATATCAAGTTTGATATTTACCAAATTTTCGTTTTTGAGCTATCGTGTTCACAGACACACGGATACGGACCTTTTTCTAAAACTGCATTTTCTAAATAAGGGGACTCTAAAATGCCAATTTGCGGTGAAATCTCGGTATCGAATTCTTGGGTGGAATGCAATACCTTCTGTATACACTATGTACATAGTACGTGTGGAGAAAGTAAAGAAAGAAATAAAACGCTACATAGCGACTACCAAATGTTTCTTTCTAAAGGAGGCATGTGCATCCACTCAATATTTTAACTAATTTATTATATACCTAATTTAATTAATAATATCTAATATTCATCGTCCAAAAATGGTAAGCGATATGCGTCTTACTCGTTTACCTGTTATGCAAAATTCATTGAGAATAAAGAGGTCTTTAGAGGCTATTCTCAGAAAATTCAAGGAATACATTTTATTTTCAATATAAATATATTTTATATACGGTAGTTTAATCAAAATCGCTATCCATTTTTCAGAAAATAAAAACTTTCGAGTTTTTTTCCATGTAAACGGTAGTTTGGGGTGGCAGTGAGTTATCGTGCACACACACATAAGGACGCAAAAACATACAAGTTTTAGTTGAATGCAGTACCTTATCTACACACTATTTACTTAGTATGTGCAGAGAAAGTAGAAATAAGTTTAAACATTTGACAACATAGAACGTAGGAAGTTGGTGGGGTAGTCATAATGTAGGCTGGACTAAGTAAAACAGTTTGTATCAAGAACAGTTAGTTTTATAGCATCTTCTGATTCTGCTCCTTAAAATATTTACTAGTGTTATCGGAGGTCAGTAGCGCTTAAAGAGTTGAAGGTTAGCGGGCCACTCTGCGCAGTTTGAAGTCACGCAGTGCACCGTAGGTGATTCAGTCGAACAAGATTACTCTTCGTATTTTACTCAAAGAACCACCAGTTGAGAACACCTGATCTAATATTAATGCTCTGTTTGGAGATTTTAATAAAAACCTGTCCGTAGCTAAAAGCTTTGTAGTCTGCTTACCCCTTAGGACCTACAAACGGATGCCTAGGGGTCAGAATCCTGTTGGGGAGCACTATAGAATGAAGAACCTGGAACGAGTGGTCGGCATGAGCGTGAGGAAGTCGATGATAAACGCATAGATGATAGGTAAGGTGATGATCAGAGCTAGGACCTTCGTACCAATTTCCTTATGCAGATTAAGAGCGGCCAGGGTTGTCAATGCCACACTGCGCTACGTGTGCGAGCAAAGGTCAACATAGAGTGCAACCCATTACTACAAAACAGCTATGTCTGCGTAACACAGAACCACGTCGGTAGGAAGGAAGGCGTTCGAATACCTCTTGTTCTGCTCAAATGTGAGTAAAATTAATTTGTCTTTTAACCAGAGTAAGTTTTCTACTTATTTAAGTACTTATGTTGAAATCAATGGCAGTTCTAGTATACAAATTGTCAAACATCTAGTAACAGCTGAACTGAATACAATATCTATACTAATATCAGAACATATTATTGATTGCACATTTGTTCAAAAAGTTACCTGCAGTTACCGGTACAGTCCGGATGTATGGAGCTGAACTGAATCTGTGCGGCATGTAGAAGATCTGTCAAGACGGATCTACTTATCCACCAGCACCCTACCTCAAACAAAGATGAAATTGAATAGTGTGATGTTTCGCATACAAGCTACACTTTTAGATCCAAACAAATACTTTTTGCTTGGTGATACTGATACGGAACTGAAAAAATATGACCCGATCACATCATGAGAAGTGGAACGAACTTTTTCGCATTATAAATCCTGTTTGTCGAAACGTAAAATGAGGTTTTTATTTAAAATGCTTCAGAAGTTTTCAGTAAAATAGCTGCAGATAAGTAAAGATTTAGTTTGATTCCCGCTTTCGTTGTTACCTAGTAAGAATCTGAAGATCTTTAAGAAATTAAATTTATTATTTTGGATATTATTTTAAATTAGATCAGTAAATATCCCAATTCGTATTATAATTACTTGGGTGTTTTCATAATGTACATATGTAAAGAAGGAAATCAGTCAGTCAGTCTTATATATGTAACAATTTGTATGTTGTACATAATGATCTAAATAGGTGTGCTTTTACGAATCTCTCATAAGTCATTTTTGCTCACTAGAGAAAGTACTGTTTACTTGACAACAGGTTTGTTTACTTCTCCCCCTGCGTTCTTATCATTGACTTGTTTTGATGCGGCGAGGTGGTCGGTCGCAACCTATATATGGAACGGCGAACGGAACGAACTTCCTAGCTCTGGTGATGATGGAGCAATTGGTAGAATGGCTGGCAGGGGAAACCGGAGGGCCCGGAGAAAACCCGTCCAGACGCCGCTTTGTCCACCACAAATCCCATAGGCGGGCGCTTGGGGATCGAACCCGGGCCGGGCCGCCTGGCAGCTTAAAAGCTATAAATCCGTTGAGCAGAGACGGGATTACGTGTATCCTCAGCCGATGTGAGACCATGTTCCAATTTGTTAGTTGGTTTTAATATAATTCTTGTGTTTGCGTTTTCCAGAAGTATACCAATACGAGATGTAATTGTCTGACAGTTACCGGTGAAGGGCGCGAAACGTCGGTTGCCGGATCGTGGCCGAGTGGTTAGACCACTCACTTCTCACCGCCCATGCTGAACGATCCGGGTCTGGACGGGTTTTCTCCGACTCCTCCGCTTTCCCCTGCCACTCATTCCACCCATTTCTCCTACAATTTTGCTTACATTTCAAATCATCCACTTCCTCATATTCATGCCTGGCTACGGGCCGACCCCTCGTAACAGGTTCTCATTCTGTGGTTTCGTGCCGTTGGCTCCTCGACAGGCTTCTGACCCCTAGGCATTGCCTTGTAAGTCCTAGCGGGGTTATCAGGTCTACAAATACGGGGAGAGTAAGCCGATTCCGAAATGAAACATTTTATTTCCTTTTATGTTGGGTATCCTTTTTTCTTTTTCTTTTTTCTTTTTTTTTATAGTGTTTAACGCCCGCTATTACTACTCGTGGCATTGGTGATACAGGAAAATGAAGGTGGAGCACCGGTGGAATGCGATGGCGGGAGAACCCGGAGAAAACCCGCACCTGCGCTGCTTTTTCCACCACAAATCTCACATACGGTCGCTTGGGATTGAATCCGGACCATCTAGGCGAGTGTTAGGTATCTGTATAACGTTATTGTAAATGAAAAGTAAATGTGTATTTCAGTTAAAATTTTGTTCACCTATATCCTCATCGAATTTACGTACAAATGCTGGTGCAGACATTTTGGCAATTGCTTCCCATGTCTTTAACCGAACATCAGGGGCACGAGAGGGCAGCAGTGTCAGACCGTGGCCTACACGACCGGATACTGTATATAGAGCATTGTTTGCAGCAAGTTTTCCCTGAGGTTGTGATAAAGGACTTGCTTAAAGAACGATACCTGAAGAATGACGAACGGTGCGTGTCTTACTCTTGCAGGAAGGAAGGTGTTGCCTTACATGTTTTCAGTTAACCCCCAAGGTATCAACACATGGTTAAGTGACCCAGATTTGGGTCTACAATGTTTTCAAGGCGAACTTGCCTCCTCGACTCTATCGATTTCTCGCTCTGCGAGGTCGTGTCGTTTTCTCGAAATTATCGCAACACGCGATCTCGGGGACTATGGTCGGGGAGGGGGCGTGCGTGCTGTTGCACCCCCATGCGCACGGCAGTTCCTCGTCAAATGGTGTTCTATCTCAACACTTCGTAATGAACAGAATAAACAATATACGGTCATCTTCCCTACAGACCAGACTTTCGTTAAATCTATCCCATCATAGTATAGGACTCTACACCAATAAATCAGAAAATATTAATTAGGAATTCATGTCTATTGTTAGAATTGTTCTGCGAAGCATTCAGGTAACCTTGAAAACAATAAAAAGGTCACACACACACACACACACACACACACACACACACACACACACATTTCTGTTGCCCTTAACTACTTCAAAGTTGTCTTAATAAAAGATATAGCTACATTAATATTATGCTGCTACCTAATTTCAATACCCAAATCACTAGTACACTAAAACTCTGTGTTCTGTCTACATTAATTTATCTCTTATGCAAACAAACTATTGTTGCAAAATATAACTATTGCTTTCTCTAGCCTGCATATACAAAGTTCATACTGGATAGAGAAGATACTGCATTCCACCCAAAAATTCAGTGTCGAGATTTCACCGGAAATATTTGTTGTGGGGTCCCTGATTACGAAAACAACATTTTAGAAAAACCTGATGTGTTCCATTCACATGACTTTCTCTATATCACTGCAAAAAATTATTCATTTACTTCATTTAATGGAGCAAAAATTAGCAGAAATAGCCTTATTATTTGCTTCCTTGTTAGTAGCAGCGAAAAAAGGGGGTACCATAGGTTAAAGTGATAGTAAAAAACTGGTTGCTCTACGACTGAAGTTCCTTTGTTTGTATGCGCACGAGTTCACAAAATCCTGTATTAGAAAATTATAAGTCTTTATAGCTGAAAAAAACAAACAAGGAATATCTCAAAAACAATCAACTCCACGATAAAAATATATATATAACATAAATTGTGGGTTTTAAGGTGCTCTGCATTTGTGTGTGGCAAGTTTTTGTCCATCTCTTGCGGCTTAGCAGTTATGCAAAATTCCGTAAAATTGACCGAGAATAAAGTAGTCTTCAGAGGCTATTCCAAGAAAATTCAAAATATACACTTTGTTTGTCAGGTAAATATCTTTAATATACGATATTTTAATCAAAATCGTTAGAGCCATTTTTTAGTAAATTAAAATTTTCGAAAAAAGTTCCATATAAAGGGTAGTTGGGGGTGGGGGATTTTTCTCAAAATCTTCGTGTTGCATCCCTGGAAGACACTAAACGTAAATACCAAGTTTGGTATTTTACCGACTTTTCGTTTTTGAGTTATCGTGTTCACAGACACACTTACACACTGAAACACACGCACGGACCTTTTTGTGAAAATGCTTTTTTTGGATACAGGGGACCCTAAAACATATATTTCTGGTGAAATCTCGGTATCGAATTTATTGGTGGAGTGCAATACCTTCTCTATACACTATGTACATAGTACGTGTAGAGAAAGTAAAAAGGTCCGTGTGTATGTGTGTCTGTGAACAGCATAGCTCAAAAACGATAACACCGTTAAATACCAAACTTGGTATTTAGGTTTAGTATCTTCCAAGGATACGATACGAAGATTTTCAAGAAAATCCCCCACCGCTGACTACCCTTTATATGGAAAAATTTTTGAAAATTTTGATTTTCTTAAAAAGGGTTCTAAGGATTGATTAAAATCTCATATATTAAACCTATTTACATTCCAAACAAAATGTATATCTTGAATTTTCTGGGAATAGCCTCTGAAGATCTCTCTATTCTAGATGCATTTTGCAGACTTTCTGTTTAACTGCTAAACCGCAAAAGATGGACACAAACTTGCTCCACAAAAATGTAGATCTCGTCAAAACACACAATTTATGTCCTTTACGTTTTTGTTGTAGAGGTAACCGTTTCAATTGTAAAGTACATTTGTCCAACTCCTGGCCAAGCAAAGAACCGACTTACAATGACAATCGCATAACGCTAGCTTTTAAAACATTTGACTATCAGTTTAGCCTAGAGCATGCTCGTAGTTCCTTTCTACTTATAAGCAACTAAGTAATAAGAACGTTCTGCAAATGTTATCTCGATTAACATTGTGTAGGATAAAGAAGTGTGAGTGCAAGGACTTTTACCACAACATGCTTATCAAGATAAACATTGCCAGTGTTACTTAATTCCCTATAAGAACGAGAAGGGAAATAAGGGAATAATAGGCTAAAGTGACAGTCAAATCTTTTAAAAGACATTACTATGCGATTGATCTTGGAATTTGATTCCCTTTCCATTAACAGGAATAAAACAAAAAGAGTTGAAACGGATAAGGACTACCTGTTTGAGATAAGTTTAATAGATTTTATAATTGAAACGAATAACAGGGCTATCTCGGAAACGGTTAGTTCTACAGAAAGCTGTGATAAATTCTGATGTTAACAAGATCGGTCTTGTACGGTTTACTAGTTATGCAAGTTATCCAGAATGAACAGAACTTCAGGGGCTAATCAAAAAATTTAGAACATACATTTTATTTGCCATGTAAATATCTTTAATATACGGCATTTTAATAAAAATAATTAGAGTTTATGTTTTAGAAAATCCAAACAAAAATGTTCCATGTAAAGCGTAGTTTAGGGTGGAGGGATTTTCCTGAAAATGTTCGTTTCCCATCCTTGGAAGACTCTGAACTTCCGACTTTTCGTTTTTGAGTTATACTGTCCACACACACACACACACACACACACACACACACACACACACACACACACTCTCTCTCTCTCTCTCTCTCTCTGATTCTGTCTCTCTAAAACTGCCTTTGGGGATATTAAGTCTCCAAAACATGTGCTTCCTATGAAATTTCGGTGTAGAATTTTTGGGTGGAAGGCAATACTTTCCCTATCTACTTATTAATAGGTAAGTGATAAATAACATAACACAACATCTGATGCTATATTTATATGCTTTCACTAACCACTCTTTTACAATGCTTCCTTTATTATTTATTTTATTTACTTATTTATTTTTTACCTTTCGCGATTAATCATTTATTTCATGTCTCGTTCTACTTGGTTTGCTTCAGGATTTGAAATGTCGGTTATGGTGTTTCGGTGTAGCGTTTCAGGGAAATTTTCTCCAACGCACGGCATTCGAATAATTGTCAGGGTATACATATCGCCCCTAGGTGGGGGCTATTGACCCTCCAGGTAGGGTGGATGCCCCTGTTCGACTGCCATAGCGTCTCAACATGGAAATGGTAGGGATCTTGTCATTGCTGTGTCATCACTTCTGGTTCCAGCCGCCTGGTGTCTCCTCTTACCACATTCGTCCATCCCGGGTTGCCCCCTATGGAGCACAATATCTTCTCTAAAAACGACTTATCGCTTATCGTTTTGTGCAATTTGATTTAATAGAGAATCAACGTTCTTCTTAAGTGGTCAGTGTAGTCTGAACATACGAAAATTACACCTTAAGTGAGTTGAATTACCACTGCTCTTAAAATGTTCAGTTGTTTTCCCCAAAATTTGTACGAGTTATTGAAAAAATTATGAAAATTATTTGAAATGGTTGTTTGCATTAATTTCTTATGTGGTTGAGTCTATAAAAAGTATTTCCTTCTGCAGAAAAGTAATAAAACTTTGTCTTAAAACATGAGAATTTATGTACCTTTTTCTCCGATATTGCTTGCAATACATAATCACACTTTTGCATGCTTGTTTTTGGTATAATCACTAGCTTCTGAACCTCAATCATTGAATTATGATACAATTCCAGTAGAAATTAAAAAAGAAATTATTTACAAATTAAAAAAAAAAGAAAAATGTGGAAAACTTGCAATGTTGTTTCTTTCTTTATATGATCAATATAGACTATAACATCACGATTGTGGTTCAGAAAGTTCAACAATGTGTTGCATATATGTGCTGAAAATTTCAACTTTCCAGCTCTCACAGTTTCTGAGAAAAGGGTACATAAGTATTCAAAAATGCTGTTTTGAGAAAACTGAATTTACAGACACAAATGCTCCAAAAAGGGATTTGCATACCCGCTTTACAGAAATGCTGACTAGTATTTAAATTATATTTAAATTGATTGAAAATCCTCTTAACCCCCCAAAAGTATATCTCTTCTGAAACAACAGATGATACAGATTTTATTAGTGACTAAAACAAAAATGTTGATACTTTCTCTATACGTATATGTACATTGTGTATAGAGAAGGTATTGTAATACATCCAAAATTCGATACCGAGATTTCAACGGAAATACATGTTTTGAGACACCCTAAATACAAAAAAAAATTCTAGAAAAATGTCCGTGCGTGTGTGTGTGTGTGTGTGTGTGTGTGTGTGGGGGGGGGGCAGCATAGCTCTAAAACGAAAACACCGTTAAATACCAAACTTGGTATTTAAGTTCAGTATCTTTCAAGGATGCGACACGAAGGTTTTCAAGAAAATCTACCCACCCAAATCTACCCTTCACATGGAAAATTTTTCGAAAATTTTTATTTTCTAAAAAATGGCTCTAACGATTTTGATTAAAATATCGTATATTAAAGATATATACCTGACAAATAATATGTATATCTTGAATTTTCTGGGAATAGCCTCTGAGGACTACTTTATTCTGGATGAATTTTACGGAATTGTGCATAACTGGTAAACCGTAAGAGATAGACAAAAACTTACCACACAAAAGTTGTGGAGCACATTAAAACACACAATTTAAGCTATATACTTTTTCGTGGAGTTGATCGTTTTTTAAGATATTCCTTGTTGTTTGTTTCAGCCATGAAAAACATACTTTTCTCATACAGGAATCTGTCAACTCCAGTCCATACAAACAAAGGAACTTCAGTCACATAGCAACCAGCTTTTGACTATCACTTTAACCTATGGTACTCCCTTTTTCGCTTTTACTTACAAGGAAGTAAGTAATAAGACTATTACTGCTAATTGTCTCTCGAAGAGCATGAAGTAAATAGAACCATTAGTTTTTTAACAATAATTTGTTGTAGAGATGTAGAGAAAGTCATGTGAATGGAACACATCAGATTTTTTTTTACCATTTCAGAGTACCTTATTCCCTTAAATTATTTTAACCCTTATATGCATACACCACTTGAGAGAAATCCCTGGTCACTATAACGGCTGCAGTTTCGTGAATGTGGAAATGCAAATGTGCCTCTCTTTGTATTAAATTCCTCACAAGTTAAAACCTTGCAATTGGCATTGATCCCCCATATGGTAGCAGTCTCTGCTCGCCCTGTAATTTGTTATCAGCTAATTTAACAAGGTCACCAGCACGTCACGAAACTGTCTACATTTTTTGTCCCTTATTGCCTTTTAACGCAGTGAAAACTCATAACTGGGCAACGCCGTAAGGAAAGTCTGTTAATATCGTTTTCAGCGCTAAAGTTTCACCACAAGCTTTTTAATTAATCTGATACGAGATAAGAACTGCAAGTTATACTTATCATGTCGAGAATGCATTCTCAACCTGATAAGTAACTTACAGTTCGTGGTTAGCCAATTACTTTTTGAAATGCTTGAAAATACTGTAAAAATCTGATGTGTTCCATTGACATGACTTTCTCTACATCTTTGTAACAAATTATTGTTAAAAAGCTTATGCTTCTATTTACTTCATGCTAATTGAGAAAAAATTAACAGATATAGTTTTATTACTTGTTTCCTTGTAAGCAGAAGCAAAATGAGGGAATACCATACGTTAAAGTGATAGTCAAAACCAGCTTGCTATGTGACTGAAGTTCCTTTGTTTATACGGACACGAGTTGACAAATTCCTGTATGAGAAAGGTATAAGTTTCTCAAAGCTGAAACCAAAAACAAGGAATATTTAAAAAATGATCAACCCACGAAAAAAAATGTATATAACATAATTGTGTATTTTAACGAGTTCAATATTTTTGGTGCGGTAAGTCTTTGTCCATCTCTTACGGTTTAGCAGTTATACAAAATTCCTTAAAATTCCTCCAGAATAAATTACTCTTCAGAGATTATTCACAGAAAATTAAAGATGTACATTTTATTTGTCAGGTAAATATCTTTGATATACGATATTTTAACTAAAATCGTAAAAGCCATTTTTGAGGAAATCAAATTTTTGGAAAAAAGTTCCATGTAAAGGGTAGTTGGGAGTGGGGGGATTTTGTTGAAAATCTTCGTGTAACATTCTTGGAAGATACCGAGCCTAAATTCACTCACACTCACTCACACTCACTCACACACACACACACACACACACACACACACACACTGAACTTTTTCTGATTTTTTTTTTTTTTTTGATTCAGGAGACCCAAAACATGTATTTATGGTGAAATCTCGGTATCGAATTTTTGGGTGGAATACAATACCTTCTCTATACACTATGTACCTAGTACATGTAAAGAAAGTAAAAAGCCTGTGCTTCTATATACTTCACGGTAATCGAGGTAAACAATAGAAATGCTTTCTTGTAAGCAGAAAGGAAATAAGGGAATACACTAGGCTAAAACGATATTCAAATATTTTAAAACTTGGTTGCCATGTGGTTGAAATCCGTCTTTAAGCATTGCCTGGAGTTTACAAATTCCCCTAAGTAGTTTAAAACTGAAACAAATAACAAGCAATATCTCAAAAATGGTCAACCCTACGAAAAACATTTATGGCATAAATTGTGTGCTTTATTGAGGCCTACCTTTTTTATGTAGTAACTTTTTGTCTGTCTCTCACAGTTTACCAGTTTAAACCAATTTGCTTTTCTCATTCAGTTGTTGACAACACCAACAAAATTAATCATAATATATCTGCATGTTTAAGGTTACCACAGCATTTACATCACAAAGAAACAGAACTGAGGGAAAGCTTTCCATAGCTCTAGCCAAAATTTAGCAAAATTCATTCAGAATAAAGAGATCTTTAGATACTATTCCTAGAAAATTCAAGCTATACATTTTATTTGTCGTGTAAATATCTTTAATATAGGACAGTTTTGATAAAATCAATATTTTCGAAAATTGTTCCATATAAAGTGTAGTTTAAGTTGGGGGATATTCCTCGAAACCTTCGTGTCGCATCCTCGGAAGACAATAAACATATATACCAAGTTTGGTATCTTACCGATTTTCGCTTTTGAGTTATCGTGTTCACAGACACTCGGACACACTGACACACGGACACACACACACGGACATTTTTCTAAAAATTGCTTTTTTTTTCTTTTTTTTTTTTTTTGATACAGGGGACCCTAAAACGACTATTTCCGGGAAATTTCTGTATCAAATTTTAGGGTGGAATGCTATACCTTCCTTATACAATATGTGCATATTACGTACAGAGAAAGTGAAAATGAATTCTCGATGTGAATAAATGAAAGGCTACATCTAAATTATATGGACAAAGCCTTCTTATACACTCTTTAGTTAATGAATTTTGCAATAGATTCTTTACTTGAAGTAGCACATGTCTCGAGTGTTACGTCATTTCCTAATTGTACTGTAAGTATTAATGACCTCTCAAACTTTTACTGTAAGTACTTACAGTGCTTGTTGGCAAGGCAATAAATAAATGAATAGTAAATTTAGTTTACCAAATATGAGTTCATACTGATTAACTTGCATATCAAGTTTGTTATTTTAGTTTAGCGTCTCACAATATTACGTCACAAATATTTTCAAGAGAATCTCCCTCCCCTCCAATACCCTATACACGGAACATTTTCCGAACATTTCATTTTCTCAAAAATGGTTCCAACGATTTTGATTAAAATACCAATGTTTAAGATATTTTTATGACAAATGAACTGTATATTTTGAATTTTCTGGGGATATTCTCTGAAGACCTCTTCAATCTGGACGACTTTTGTCAACCTATAAACTGTAAGAAATAGATAAAAGCACACCACACAAAAAATGTACATCTCGTACATTGAAACATTAAATTTATGTCATACATATTTTTATTGAGTTCGTCGTTTCCGAGATATTCTTTATGTTAGTTAAATGTTATACTACTCAAAATATTCCTTATCTATTACTTTACCCTTGGCCATGCAAACAGAACCGATTTTCAATTGTATCACAAAGCTTTTACAATATTTGTCTATCACTTTAGCCTAGTGTAATTTCTTATTTATCTTCTACTTACAAGAAAACAAGTAGTAAGACCAATTCTGCTAGTGTTTATCTTGACTATCATGATATATGTAAAAGAATAATCTTTTGTAAGAATAGTTTGTTTGTAGAACAGGTAGAGAAAGTCCTGTGAATGGAATACATCAGATTATTGTTTACTTTAATGAGCTCCTTCCCGGTATTCATACAGTAAAGCTGTTTTTCATAATTTATTGTTGTTTGCAATGAGCATTTAAAGTGGCCTACCCTGTATATCAGTAGGATGGCAAATAAAATGAATAGCTACTATTTGTGCTAAATCCATAAAAGTTCCAGTTTATTAAAAAAATCTGATGTGTTCCATTTACATGACTTTCTCTATATCTCTGCAACAAAGTATTGCTAAAAAGTTTATGCTTCTATTTACTTCATGCTAATGGAGAAAAAATTAGTAGAAATATTCTTGTTACTTGCTTCCTTGTAAGTAGAAGCGAAATAAGGTAGTATCATAGGTTAAAGTGATAGTCAAAAGTTGGTTGCTATGTGACAAATTCCTAAGTTTTCCAAAGCTGAGGCCAAAAACAAGTAATATGTCAAAAACGATCAACTCCACGAAAGGAATGTATATGATATAAACTGTGTTTTAATGTGCTTTACATTTTTGTGTGGCAGTTTTTTCCATCTCTTATGATTTAGCAGTTATGCAAAATTCCGTAAATTCATCCAGAATAGAGTAGCCTTCAGAGGCTTTTCCCAGAAAATTCAAGATATACATTTTATTTGTCGTGTAAATATCTTTAATATATTAATCAAAATTGTTAGAGCCATTTTTGAGAAAATTAAATAGTTTTAAAAAAGTTCCATGTAAAGGGTAGTTGGAAGAAGGGGGATGTTCTTAAAAAGATTCGTGTTGTATCCTTGGAGGATACCAAACCTAAATACCAAGTTTGGTTTTTAACGGCCTTTTCGGTTTTTAACTATGCTGCCCACAGACACCCACACACCCTCACACACACGGACATGTTTCTAAAAATGTTTTTGTTATTCAGAGGGCCTCCAAACATGTATTTGCGGTGAAATGTCGTTATCAAATTTTGGGTGCATTACAATACCTTCATAGAATGTGTAGAGAAAGTAAAAATGAGTCTGTCAGTAATGACATCTATAACAGATAAGATTCTTTACAAGGAGATGAAAAGGAAAGCGGGAACATGGAGGAGGCTGGATTTGTTAAGCAAAAGTTGGTCAATTAACAGATTGAGCGTTCCTGAATTTTACAAGCATTTAGTTCGGAAGGCAGTGTGAGGTTAGAGTAAGTCATGCCAGAAATGTTTGTCGTAACAATCAATTTCAATAATGCTGTTTTGATCAAATCAGGAAACAAACATTTAATAAATTACGAAAAACTTCATGCAGCTTGCGTTTCTCTTTAAGGCTAAAAATACCGACAGTCGACCTTGAACTGCCGGGCCTAGGAACACGGTAATTTGCAAATGCAGAGGGCGAGGAACCCGTGTAAAGCGATTTATAATCACCCATACGAACAGAGTAGCGGCTGTTTTTTAAGTCGGTGAGCGAGATGATACATCAAATTGATAATGGATCCGGGTTTTGCATCAATTACTTTATCTTGTCTCAGCTAATGCCCCCTATGGATAGGTTTTAACAAACTAAAAGCTTCTAAAAATAGCGTTAGCGAGTCACGGCGTTCTAATTTAATATCTCGTGATTGATTATTCACGTTGGCACAGCAGTTTGGGCGTTCTGTTTACAGTACATCGATCTGTTTGTACTGTTTCAAGCAATTTCCGAAATCACTATGAGCAATGGAATTTAGCATTCCACAGGATGATCATAACCCAAGCCAGGAAATACAGTGTTCACAATTAACTATTTAGAATATAATGACCCAAACAGTTTAAATAAAGTGTTGATTAATATTTTTTTTGAAGAATCTGCACTTTCTACTTTCTCTACACGTACTATGTACTCGTACATAAGTATAGAGAAGATATTGTATTTCACCCAAAAATTCGATTCCGAGATTTCACCGGAACTAAACATTTAAGGTCCTCTGTATAAAAAAATCTAGTGTAATCCATTCACATGACTTTCTCTTTATCTCTGCAACAAATATTTGTTAAAAAGTTTATGCTTCTATTTACTTCATGCTAAGTGAGAAAAAATTAGCAGAAATAGTCTTATTACTTGCTTCCCTGTAAGTAGAAGCGAAATAAGGGATTAACATAGGTTAAAGTGATAGCAAAAGATGGTTGCTATGTGACAAGTTCTTTTGTCTGTATGGACAGGAGTTGACAAGTTTTTTAAGGCTGAACCAAAAAACAAGGAATATCTAAAAAACGCTCAACTCCACGAAAAAATGTATTTAACATAAATTGTGTGTTTTAATGTGCTCTACATTTTTTGTGTGGTAAGTTTTTGTTTAGCTCTTACGGTTTACCAATTACACAAAATTCCGTAAAATTCATCCAGAATAAAGTAATCTTCAGAGGCTATTCCCAGAAAATACAAGATATACATATTATTTGTCAAGTATATATCTTTAATATATGACATTTATACAAAATCATTAGAGCCATTTCTTAGAACATCAAAATTTTCGAAAAAATTTCCATGTGAAGGGTAGTTGGGGGTGGGGAGATTTTCTTGAAAATCTTCGTGTCGTATCCTTGAAAGATACTGAACTTAAATACCAAGTTTGGTATTTAACGGTCTTTTCGTTTTTGAGCTATGCTGCCCTCAGACACACACACATACACACACGGACATTTTTCTAATAATGCTTCTTTTTGGATTCAGGTGGTCTCAAAACATGTATTTCCGGTGACATCTCGGTATCGAATTTTTGGGTACAATGCAATACTTTCTCTATACACTAAGTACACAGTACGTATAGAGAAAGTAAAGCAATCAATTTGCATTAATTGATCTTATGGTCACACTATGAATTCCAGTAATTAAGTACTTACAGCCAAGTAAGTCGCCATTGTGATACGTCATCTCAAAATAAACAGATCACCTTGCAGTTTACCGGGAAACATGCGCATTAGTTGAGAAATTTAATGCTGTAGTGGCATATTGTCATGGTGGCTCAGTGGTTAGAGCAGCCGGTTAGATCCATGGTTCAAATCCTGGCCGTAGAATTGAACTTTTCAGTCTAACTCTACCTATCCAATTTATGCTCTTCACACAACTTATGAAAAAAAAAAAATATATATATATATATATATATATAATTGTATTGGTTATGCTTCTACATATATTTACGTCACCAAAAATAAACCTCGTACTACTATACCTCTTTTCTCTGGTTGGTGAAGAGACCCACAGATAATTTTCTTGATATCAAACGTAGATTTGGATTTATGATTTTAATAATGTAATATTTGATTGATACAAAAGTTGCTAACGCTACCTAACTACCTTTTTCCAGAAAAGGTTAAAACATTAAAATTTCTATATGTACCTTACTTTTTTTTCTTCTTATTTTTTTTAATAAAAATACAGTTCCATAGGAATTTTCTTATTTAACCTATTAATGTTTAACGCTTCCCTTTTACATATACATACACACATTTACAAACTCAGAAACACCCATGCCCAAGGCGGGACTCGAACCCACGATCCCGTGCGCCACGAAGCACCAAAGCGAAGCACTTAGCGAGCGCGACCGGCAATTACTTACATCATTAAACATATGGTGCGGTCTTCTTGGATAGTTATTGGTTTGGTATTACTTTTTATAAAAACTATGTTTAGCAAATTCTTACAAGATGTCAATTAATTAGGTTAAAATTTGTCTAAATTAACAATTTTAGTAAAGTACTTCTAAGGTGCGCCTCAGAAATATTAAATCGTATTGTCTATTGTCTCAAACTATTTAAGATATGAGACTGAAATGTTAACAGATGTGTGTGCTTACCCACCAATTTCATTCATCTACTTCTATTCAATAAATTTGTCAATTATATCAATCAATTTATTCTTAAATATAATTAACACCAAAATAGATTCAGAATAGCACAGAGCCTCTCTCTGCGGTCGAGTGGTCAGCGTTCTGGCTTCTTAACCCAAAGGTCCCGGGTTCGGTTTATGGTTGAAGTGGGGAATTATCCGTTAACTAAGAAAATTCGCTATCCCTCACATACTGCGGAGGTATCGATGTGAAAGTGAGCGAGTGTGTGTGTGTGCGTGTGTGTGTGTTTAATACTATAGAACTGTAGAAAAAACAACAACGTTAAGAAACTCTGCAGTTCAACAGGCAAAACACTAGCAGTTGTATCACAAAACAAAGTATAGGGGGATATATATGAAACAAACAAAAAATTAATAATTCGAGTTTTTATTCGAAGGTTTAATTTAGCTATCTTCAGTAATTTTGAGGAGATGGGCTATATATACTAGAAAAAGCCATTCACAAAAATCTGTTCAAAGCAAAAATAGAAAAAACAAACTCATATATGTATACTATCAAAGAATAAACTACATGGCTTGAGCATAGAGATACTTCCATATTTAATAGGATACCAATTTGTAGACAAAATTTCCCCTAAAAGATGGGCGGAAGATTACCTCTTTACTCCAAAGTGAATAAAGTTATGATTGATTTCTGTGAAATGTTTCACAAATCAAATTACAACATGAAGATGAAATGTTTTAAGCATATATATTTAAAAAGTAAGTACTGTGCCTACAATAACAATATATAGAAAATTAAAGAGGACATTTAAGTGTATAAAATGCTTAAAAAACTAAAGTTTTCATATGGGGGAAATTTCGCCTTTTAATTCCCCTAAATTGAACAAGGTAGCTCGTAATAACGTGTGCGACTCTCATTAGTGAGATCCGGCTTAAAAAAAAAAGAAAAAAAAAAAAAAAAAAAGGCCGACCAACTTTGACTGCAGGTTCTTTCGCTGTTATCCGCGATCGTTAGAGCAATGCTGGGTTGGAAAATGTAATGCGCGTGCAAGCGTTATGACAAATGACTCTAATAAATGTGTGAATTATTGCAATTGGTTTTTCCAGTCTGTAGAAAGAGGTTTTATTGACCCACGGATTTTGTTTTTCTTTGACGAATCTTGATTTCACTTAAATGGACATGTGAGTACTCACAAAGTCTACACTGGGCTTCAGAAAAACGTGTGCTATTGGATGAAACGCCTTACTATGACCAGAAAATTGGAATTTGGTGTGCGATAAGTGCTAGAAGAATAATAGACCCCATTTTCTTTGATGAAACTACACTTCATTACTTTGTTCACCGTGATACAAGAAATGGGATAATCGCCCATCCCAGATATGCTATGATCCAAGGCATTGGCACGTAAGTTCTCCAAAGAAAAAGGCAATCCGTTGAAATTGTTGGAGGAGGAGAAGAAGAAAACGTCTCCTCATAAATATAGCAGACAGGACACATCAGCAGAGTTATCGAGCACAACACAGCATCTGAAAAAAAGCATCACTCACCATAATGCAGAGGTCAAAATTGTTCAAGTTTTTGCACAAGCACTGAAAACATCACTAAACAAACACCGAGAACACAACAATAGTATGTAATGTGTTGTCTCTCCATGTGACTACCACGTGTTGTTGCTGGCAACACTGCAAGCGAAAGAGAGCTCTTCCTATTGGTTCACTTTTGTGATCGTCATGACCAGGTACCTTCCCCTTCCATTCCGTCCATCATCACGTGCCCAGTGAAAGTCCAACCTTAACAATAATCTAATTTGCGCGCGCCATACAATAGCCACTCTAAAAATAATGTGATTGATGAACATATCTAGCTGTAAACCTGACTTTTCTGTTATACACCTGTAGCCATAATCCAGAAATAGGGTACTAGGTTAATAAGTAAATGCAGGATCACAAAAATGAATTGGAGATAAAGCACCAAAATAGGTGTTCAATTAAACAAGATCAATCATAAATGTGTAGTTAGCGTTGTGAATTCTCACTCAGAGATGCCGGGTTTGATTCCTGGTTGGGGCGGGAAATTTTCTTTAACCAGAATCATTCGCTATTCCCCACAAAGTCTGGAAGTATGCATGTGAGTGAGAGTGTGCGCATGCTAATTCTATAATACTACAAAATGCCAGCAATTGCTTCTAAAGCAAAGCCCCCAATATGCCCATACAAGTTAAATGGGGCTACATAAACAACTAAAAAGAACAAAAAAATCCTATGTGTTCCATTCAAAGGACTTTTCTACATCTCAGTGACAAATTATTGTTGAAAAGCTTATTCTTCTATCTACTTCATGCTAAAGGAAGCAAAAATTAGTATAAATGATCTTAATTACTTCCTTGTAAGTAGAAGGGAAATAAGGGAATACAGGCTAAATCAATAGTAAAATATTTTAAAAGCGGGTTCTCATGTGGCTCAAAACCCGATTATTTACATGTTTACCAAGTCCTATACGAGAAAAGCTTAAATATTTTAAAACAAACTAATATAAAGAAATATCTCGGAATTGGTCAGCACCACGAAAATGTATTTGACATAAATTGTGTGTTTAAACGAGATATAACTTTTTTATGTAGTAAGTTTTTGTCTAACTCTTACGGTTTATCAGTTATATAAAATTTAGCAAAATACATCCAGTTTAAAGAGGTTTTCAGAGGTTATTCCCAGAAAATCTAAGATATAAGTTCTATTTTTCTTTCAAATATCAAATATATGGCATTTTCATCAAAATCGTTAAATCCATTTTTGAGAAAATCAAAATTTTCAATGTTTTTATGTAAAGTGTAGTCTGGAGTGGGGGGGATGTTTGTCAAAGTCTTCTTACCGCATCCTTGGAAGATACTAAATTTAAATATCAAGTTTGGTATTTTACGGAGTTTTCGTTTCTGAGTTATTGTGTTCTCAGACAATGGGCTTGAATGAGCGACGTTGGTAATAGCATGTTACCCCAGAATCACAGAAGACGATGCTCGATATACAGGAAAATAGCAGTCGATTAACTTACACTTGAACTTGTCCGAAATTTGAAGTCGCAAATTTCAAACTCTTCTATTTAAAGATTTATGTGTGGGATTAGACAGCGAAGGAACAACGGTCGTCATACGCCACGTAAACAACCTCAAAACGTGTTATACGAAACACACAGCAAAAGCCACATGCTACGTTTTCCATTACTAATGTGACCTGTGCCGCGCCGGCGTGTCTATCAAAATACCCCTACACCACGCGACTGGGACCTTCGCTACCAACCGGCATTACTCTTGAAGTGGACCAGGCACGTACCATTTGGTTATGTACGACTGCCTAATCCATGGTGATTTTATGGCAGCTTTTGAATGTGCCGAATTTAGAGTTCAAAAATATATTCACGTATGACGTGCGGTACGACCAACAATGTCCACACCCTGTATAACAAAGTACGCCATATAGGAATTTAAAGCTACTTGGATTGTGATACACGTAACAAATAGACTAGCCGAGTATTTGAGAAAGCTAGGACATGAAATATTGAACATTTTCACGATCTCCTTCGCTAAATCGCTACCGCCCACCTGTTTCTGCTAATTGCTGCCGTTAAAGTAATCTCATTTGGCGAGCCTCTTCACGGTACAGCACAAAGAGACTCTGGTAAAACCCATTATGTTACCAACATCACCAATGGAACAGCATTAAAGCAGCACGAACATTCCGTTATGCGCCTAACATAATAGCAACTTCATTCTCACATAAGACTGACACATGTTATCCTTGCCACACTGAAACTTGCGTGTAACAGAGATCTCAATCTCTGCCATCTGCAAAACACTACCAAAGTATTTAAATGATTAACAGAGCAAGGATGTTTTAACTCTAGATACTTCACCATTGCAGCTTCAACTCCTCTGTAAGGTAAAGTAAAAAATCTCATGACTTTCTCTACATTTCTGCAACAAATTATTGTTAAAGAGCCCATACTTCTTTTTACTTTTTTCGAGAAAAAATTAGCAGAAATAGTCTTATTACTTGCGTTCTTGTAAGTAGAAGCGAAATAAGGGAGTATCATAGGTTAAAGTGAAGTCAAAATCTGGTTGCAATGACACTGAAGTTCCTTTGTTGGTATGGACAGGAGTTGACAAATTCCTGTATGAGAAAAGTATACGTTTTTCAAAGCTGAAAACAAAATCAAGGAATATCTCAAAAACGATCAACTCCACGAAAAAAATGTATATAGCATAAATTGTATGTTTCAACGTGCTCTATATTTTTTGTGTGTTAAGCTTTTGTCTGTCTCTTACGGTTTACCAGATATGCAAAATTCAATAAAAATCATCTAGAATAAAGGTGTCTTTTGAGGCCGTTCCCAGAAAATTCAAAATATACATTTTATTTGGCAAGTAAATATTAAATATAAGAGATTTTAATCAGAATCGTTAGAGTCATTTTTAAGAAAAGCAACATTTTCGAAATTTTTTCCATGTAAAGGGTAGTTTGGTGAGGGAGGATTTTCTTGAAAATCTTTGTGTCGCATCCTTGGAAGACACCAAACTTAAATACCAATTTACCACAATTTGGTTTTTAATGGTCTTTCCGTTTTTGAGCTATGCTGCCCCCCCCCACACACACACACACACACACACGGACATTTTTCTAAACTGTTTTTTTTTTTTTTATTCAGGGGTCTAAAAACATATTTCCGGTGAAATCTCAGCATCGAATTTTTGGGTGCATTACAATACCTTTTTATACACTATGTAGATACATAGCACGTGTAGAGAAAGAAAAATAATAATATATACAGAATTATTCAAAATTACTTCTACAATACTGGGGACAGGTTTCTTGCATCAAAACAAGAAAAATGCTCATATAAACACATGTCCCAAAACCCTACGTTCTCGATTTATTGAGGCTCAAAACGCTATCAATCAAAACATTTTAAAGTGGAACATTATTTCATTTTTGACATTTTCAGTTTGTTAGGAAGTGTTCCACAAAACACCACTTTAGCAAATGACCCTCTTGCATCTAGACACGCATGTACTCGTCGAAGCATGGAATGTGAAATACTCCCAGTCGGTGTCGTATAATTTCGCGGCTTCCTCGACACGTAGATTAAGAGTTTCTTCATCTAGGATGCCTACTGTATAAGCCAATAGTTTAAGGTGCCCCCAAAGGACACAAATCCAAAGGGTGGGGGAATGTGCAGGCCATGGAACTGGTCCCCTTCTACTTATCCAGTTGCAATTGTATAGAACAATAAGATTAAAAGGTACTAGCACCATTCATAGACCACTTCTTTGTTCTTATTTGCAGAGGCACATTTTCTAATAAGCCTGGGAAAGTGTTCTGAATGAAGTCTCCGTAGACTTCACTTGTAAGGCGTGCTGGGAGAATGTATTAAATATCTGATAAATGACAAAAGTTAAAAAGTAACCATGGTAACACTAGGCCAACTCTGCAGGGTAAAATGGGTCAAAGCCTTCTATGAATGTGTGCATAAATAAAAGAGCTTATTAGGTTGGACATGACCTATTTTCTTGTTTTGATGTCAAGAATCCACCCCCAAATGTAGTAAAAGTATTTTTGAATCGCACTGTATTTTCATGCCTTTCTTTGCCTCTAATGCACTACTGTTTGTTTTTAAATCATTGCTACAAACTATTTCTTACTAACGTTTATCTTTCTGCCTAGTTCAAGTTAATTGATTTAAGTATTTACAAACCTACAATCGTTTCACACAATCCATGTGTGAAAAGATTATTAGAAATGTAGAGTCAGACTGAAAAATTCAATGCCAAAACCAGAGTTGGAAGCAAAGATCTTCCAGATGTGTGCGATTGCACTAATCTAAACATGTCCAAATTGAAGGAGCGGAAGGAAAGGCGAAGTAACATATTCCGCTGCATGTGAAGCATTAGGGCATGCTGCTTTGCGAAGTAATGGAATATTTGTAAATACAAAGGCTTCATCTGCATCATGCTGTCTTGAAAGAAAGAAAAAAAAACAGTGACGACTTCCCACTTTAGAAGTTCATAAGTATTAGAAAAGTTTTAACAAAAAGGAGTGCTCAAAAATGGTTAACCACTAAAAAAAATCTAAATATACTTTGTTTTGCATTAAGCAGACATCAAAATATATATTTGCGGTGAAACTCGAGATTTGATTTTAGTGTGGCATAAAATAGAACTTCTTTCTACTATATACATAGTACGTGGTATGGAAACTAAAATTAAAAAATGTGTGGCACTCACATGACTTCCCTTCCTCAATCTTCTACAGACTATTCTTTAAATATAATTTATTACTAATATTTAGGACTTGTTAATACAAAGGTCATCCAGAATGAAGAGGGTTTCAGAGGCTATTCCCATAACAATCAAGATATACATTTTAATTTGATTAAAATATCTTGAACATATGGTATTTTAATCCAAATCGTTGGTGCAATTTATGAAAATATCAACATTTTCAGAAGAAATCGCAACAGATTTAGAATCTGCAAATGTGGTAAGTAATCATAAGTAGTAAATGGCAGTGGAATTATTAACATTATATAATTAAATAATTAAAAAGTTTTCATTTGAAGGGTACTTTGGAGGGGAGCGGAATCTTCGTGTCGCACCCTGAAAGTTGCTGAACTAAATAGGTATTTAACGGACTTTTCATTTTTAAGTTATCTGTCAACGACACACGCACACATATCACGGACGTATGTTTGATAGTATGTGTAACTCATCACACTCTTGATTGAAGTCAAGGGAAAAGTACGGTCTGATGTCAACATGTCTGCTCTAATGCAAACTGTTCCCGCTGGCTGCGCACTAGAGAGCAGCGCTTACTTAGTTACTCACAGGAGCAGCATGCAGTACGCAATATTGAGAGCAAACTACCATCACGGTTGGATCAAGCACAAGCATTGTGCTATGACCTTCATCCAGTGACGTATCAGCTACTACGCTCTGCTCTAACTAGGATCGTGGGTTTTTGGTTGAGTACTCCGACGCAGTGGGAACTGCATACTCTGACAACATGCCAGCATAACATTACATTCCCCAACAGACTCGCAGTTTTACTTTCTCCAATTAGTACACATTAAATAGCAGAGAAGGTATTGTATTCCACCCAAAAATTCTATGCCGTAATTTCATTGGAGATACACGATTTAGTAAAATAGTATTTTAGGGTCTCCTGTAACAAAAAAATCTTGTGTGTTTCATTCACATGACTTTCTCTACATCGGTGTAACAAATTATTATTAAAAAGCATATTCTTCTGTCTACTTTGTGATAATCGAGAAAAACATTAGCAAAAAATGCCCTAGTTATTTGCTTCCTTGTAAGTAGGAGGAAAATAAGGGAATACACTAGGCTAAAGCGATCGTCAAATATTTTAAAAGCAGGTTGCCATGTGACTGAAATCCGTTTCTATGCAGGGCCAAGAGTCTACAACTTTCCGTGTGAGAAAAGTTTAAGTATTTTAAATTTGAAACAAATACCAATGAATATCTCAGAAGTAGTCAATTCCACGAAAAAAACTTATATGGCATAATTTGAGTAGTTTAGCGTGATCTACATTTTTGTACTATAAGTCTTTGCCTTAGTCTTACGGTTTACCGGTTACGCAAAATTCATTCAGAATGAGGAGGTCTTCAAGGCCTATTCCTAGAAAATTCCATTTATGCATGTTATTTGCCATAAAAATGTTTTTAATATGCGGTGTTTTAATCAGAATCGTTAGAGCCATTTTTGAGCAAGTCAAAAATATTTAAAAGTTTGCCATGTAAATTACTTATTTACCAAGTTTGGCATTTTACCGACTTTTCGTTTTTGAGTTGTGTGTTCACACACACAGGGACACACACACACACATATACGGACCTTTTTCAAAATACAGAGGATCCTAAAACGTCTATTTCCATTGAAATCTCGGTATCCAATTTTTGGGTGGAATGCAATGCTTCTCTATACACTACGTACTACATAGCATGTGCAGAGAAAGTGATAACCTTCTAAGCCTGAAGGTCTGACCATGAAGGGGTCACATGGAACTGAACCTCTAACGCTCTGTATGATAATTGACTAAGGCCACGTTTAAAACTGGTGCAAGCTCACAACATTGTAGAAATGAACGATAATTTAACACGCCATCATAATCTACATTTTTAAGTCTTCCGGTCATTCTACGTTTTTGCACAATCTAAAATTCAGAGTCTACATAAATATGAGCATTTTAACAGATATCCAACTACTTAGGGCAAGATTTGTGTGTTTGCATTTCGGTGCTCGTTTCCAGTTTTATTACGAAAACAAAAAATAAAATATACTATGTATGTGCAATTACTGGGCTATGGTTTAAATAAAAATAAAACTATCTTTCTGTTGAAATATATCTGAAAAAATAAAACCAAGGCTTGATATTAGTAGCGTAGAGCAAGATCGCGCTGCCTTACTATTCTCAATTGTTTTCTCTCATAAATTGACGGAAATATCAGATTTCTCCTGAAAGACGCGACAGGCTGTCCATCCCTTTCGCGGCACTACTACGTTTATACTCAAGTGTTCATTTTTATTTGCTCTACACATACTATGTAGTACCCAAAGACTGATACCGAGGTTTCACCGAAATATTTCAGAGTCCAAAACAGCATTTTTAAAAAGAAGGTACGTGTGTGGGAGCGTGGAAGTTACATATCTTCCAAGCATGCAGCACGAAGATTTTTAGGAAAATCGCCACAATCCATTGATTTTCTCAAAAATGCTTCTAACGATTTTGATTAATGTTAGAAATATTTACATGGCAAATAAAATGATATTGTTGGGAATAGCCTCTGAAGTCCTCTACATTCTAAATGAGTAGTAAAGCGTAGAGATAGACAAAAGCTTACTACACAAAGAATAAAGAGCTCGTCAAAGAACAGTATGCCCTATACATTTTTGTTTTAGAGACAACCGTTTCCGATGTTATTGGTTTTAATTCTAAAATGCTTAAACTTTTCTTAAACAGAAGTCATCCATGTTTCTTTTGTTTTACTCCTGTTCATAAAAGAGCACTGAATTTCAACAATTGCATAGCGATAGCTTTTAAAACATTTGACTATCACGTTGCCTTAGTGCATTCCCTTAATTCCCTTCTACTTATAAGGAACTAAGTAATAAGACCATTCTGCTAATGTTTATCTCGACAGAGGTAGATAGATAGATATAAAGATATAAATAGATGGATGGACGGACGGACGGACGGACGGAAGACTAATCTTTTGTAAGAAGTTTGAAGAATAGGTAGAGAGAACACGTCAGATTTTTATCCGTGATTTCCTGCTCAAGTAATGTCGATTTCATCGGTGGTGAAGCGAGTTTATGTACCGTAGAGACCCCTCCCCCAAAAATAGAAACCTGATGTGTTCTGAAAAATTCAATGCCATAGCCGAGATTTGAACCACGGATCTCCCGATACCTAGCCGGTTACTCTGCCACTGAGCTACCATGGCAACATGCCGGCATAGCATTGAATTTTTCAGTCTGACTCTACCTATCCAACTCCTGTCCTACACACGGCTTGAAAAAGCATTTAATCCAATATTGATGTGTTCTATTCACACGACTTTCTCTAGCTGCTCCACATATAAACTATTGTTACAAAAGATTATTCTTTTATCTACATCATGTTTACCGAGAGCAACATTAGCATAATTAGTTGTATTACTTTCTTCCTTGTAAGTAGAGAAGAAATAAGGAAATGCATTATGCTGAAGCTATGGTCAAGCCTTTTAAACCTGCTAACTATTTGAAACAATTGAGGTTCGGTTCGCTTTGCATGGTCCCATCTGAGAAAAGTTGGGTAGTTTAAAATTGAAACCAATAAAAAGGAAGTCCTCAAAAACAGAATTCTGCAAGAAATGCTTATATGATATAAATCGTGTGTTTTAACGAGATCTAAATTTTTTGTAAGGCAAGTTTTTCTGTGTGTCTTAGGGCTTAACCGTTATGCTAAATTTTGCAAAACTCATCCAGAATAAAGTGGTCTTCAGTGATTATTTCCAGAAAAATTCAAAATATACATTTTATACGTGAATTTCGTATAAAAGATAGTTTGTGGTGGGGAAGGGAATTTTCTTGAAAATCTTCGTGTCGCATCCTTGGAAGATACCAAACTTAAATACCAAGTTTGGTATTTGACGGTCATTTCCTTTTTGAGCTACGTTGCCCACAGACACACACACACACACACGGATCTTTGTCTGAAAATGTTTTTTTACTTAGGGGACCTCAAAACATGTTTTCGACAAATTTCGACATCTAATCCCTAGCTACTGTGTAACTTGGATGTACATACGGGCTAGAGAAAGTAATAAAATATTGTGATACTAATAACTATACATATGTTTAGGCCACTCCTCCCACATTTATGGCCCCACCATGTTCCAGTCATTGTTAATTGGCATATCGTTTTCCTAACTCAAATAGAATAGCAGCGGAAAGGAAACAGAATATTGGTGTTTCGGCTCCTGATCAAGACACTGACACTTTTATTCCTACTCTACTTTTATAAAAATAAATGGGAATATCCAACTTAAGTAAGAAAAATCCTTTTCAAGTAGTTCGAAATTGCAATTATTTCAAATGATTCTTCGTTTCAAGTGCTTTATTTGTGCATATATAACTCAGTTTCTTACCATGATTTTTTATTTTCATTTGTAATGCCAAATTTGTCCTTCGTCATATTTCTTCCACCAGTTTGATTCTCTTGGCAATACTTCATATAGCTCCGTAACCCTATACTCTTGCTCAGTCAAGAGATAATTCTCGACTTGTTGTACACGCCATTTGTTCCTTTGAAAAAGACCAATGTTTACAGAGCAATTTCATGCACTCTCTCCACTATATTTGTCTTGCACCCCATTTTCCTCGCTATAGATCTGAGAAGCGACCTCTGTTCAGTGATTAACGTTTTAGCAACTCTTTTGCCGCTCACTTTGTTCAGTACAATAAGAGGCCGAATAAGTGTGGAAGAACTGATAAGAGAGTGCTGCTAACATTAAACAAAGAATAACACCATAAGGAAGCAAAAACATCAGCACGTTTTTTTACTTTCTCGGCCACGTATGTGCAATGTACATAGTAGGTAGAGAAGCTAACGTGTTTCACACCACAATTCGATATCGATATTTCACCGGAAATACATGGGGGTCCCTTGAATTAAAATATATATATATATATATATATATATATATATATATATATATATATATATATATAGAAAAAGACCCCTGTGTACCTGTTTACCTATCTGTGTGCGGGGGGATAGCATTGCAAACTAAATACCCCCCCACACACATACACACACGCACACACAGCTCAGCATCTTCCAAGGATGCGATACGAAAATTATCTGAAAAATCCTCACTTATCCAACTGCTATTTTATTTTTCAATAATAGCTAACGATTTTGATTATAATACCACACATTTAAGATATTTTCATCACAACCGAAATGTAGGTAATTTTCTCGGAATACTTCTTCATTCTGGATGAATTTTGTATAACTCGTAAACCACGAAAGATAGACAAAACCTTACGACTTAAAAAATATAGATCTCATTAAAACATACAATTTTTGTCATATACATTCTTTATAAAGTTGCCGTTTCCTTCCTATTGGTTTCAATTTTAAACTATTTAAAACTTTTCTCAAACGGAATGTCAATTTCGTTTTGTTTCACTTTTGAGAACGCAAAAGAGAACCGAATTCCAATGCTTCACATATCGATAGCTTTTAAAAGATTTCACTATCGCTTTAGCCTGGTTTATTTCCTTATTTACCTTCTACTTGGAAGTAATGTTTTCTGATAATGTTTATCTCGAGTAGCTTGAAGCAGATGGAAGAATAATCTTTTGTAAGAATAGTATGTTGCAGGATAGATAGAACAAATCATGTGAATGGAACACATCAGATTTTTTTCTGATGAAAGCTTGATACTTACACATATTTACAATAGAATGCTAAAATTTGCCTCCCATTAGACATTTCAAAGGCCCAAAAGTTCGATCTGCTATAACGCTAGACTCTAAAGCGCTCTTATTAGAAAATATTCATGTGTAATGCAGGAACCGTTCCAACTCGCATTTCCATCGCATCAAATTATCACCATTTTGTTTGTTCAGCACCGAAAAATTGAATTGTCAGAGCAGTGAAGTGGTGACATCCTTCATCCGGCAAATAATCCCATGGTAGTTCTGGTGACGTCATGCAGCCCGGTGCTACTCGAATACGACGGCGAATGGAACCGTAATAATTCAAATAAAGGTTTGCTCAAACAATAGCAATAGTTACACGCGTGTGACGTGCTTTCCACGCTCTTCTGTTTCACTGGGTTACTGTAATGGCGTATCCCTCCGCGTGGCTTCACTCTTACTGGCCACCTTTCTCTAACTACAGTTTCGTGTAAACAAGAGGCAAATAATTTATAAATTAATATGTAATTTACAAATATTGTTTTTTTAAAACATCTGTTGTGTTCAATACACATTATTTTCCGTCCTATTCTGCACAAAATCTTACAAAGGCTTATTCTTCCTTCTACTTCATACTATCGAGATAAACATTAGCATTGCGTGCTTTCTTGTAAGTAGAAGGAAATTAAGGGAATACACTAAGCTAGGCAAATATTTTAAAAACTGTCGATATTGACATTCAAATCCGGTTTTCTTCGTATGACCTGGAGTAAAACAAAACAAACACCGATGACGTTTTCAATTTGACAACATTGTAGCGGTTTGAAACCCATACCAAGGAATAATAACTCAGATGGCTATCTCTACAAAAATTGTATTGGAGTAAATTGTACATTTTAACCAAATCTATTTCATGTGCACTAAGATTTTATAGATCTGTTTTGGTTTGCCAGTTATTCAAGTAATCCAGAATGAAGAGGATTTCAGGGGCTATTCCCAGAAGTTTTAAAGAATTAATTTTATTTTTGAAGCAAATATCTCTAATATATAGTTCTTAAATCCATTTTTTAAAAAAAATCTAAACCTTCGACAAAGCCTTCAAGTATATGTTTTTGAAGTAGGGATGTTCTTAAAAAGCTTTATCCTTAGTAGATGATGAACTTAAGTGAAGAGTTTGGAAGTTATCTAATTGTTTTACTTATACTGTTCACACACACTCACACCTGCACTGAACGACATTGAAAACATGTCTTAAAATCCTTTTTTTTTTTTTTTTTTTTTTTTTTTTGGTGTTCAGAGGGCAACAAAATATGTATTTCTGGGGAAACCTTGACGTGGATATTTGGGAGGTATACAATATATTCCCTTTAAATGTACTTCAGAGAATAGACGCAAACTATTTGTTGCGATACACATAAGGTCAAGTTTGAATGGCATGATGAAGTTAGTTTGTAAAATTGAACGACATCACTTCTCGGTAATGCTTGTGACTTTACAGTCGCTCTCCGTGGTGTAATGGTTATGTTAGCCTCATATCGCGCGTTCAAACCCGGCGCAGGAAGATGGACTTTTTCGGTCGTAAAAATCCTTAGTATGGCTTCCTTTGCAAGGGAAGTAAAGCCGTTGGTCCCGTGTCGAAGATTTATACACGTAAAAGAACCTCAAGCCTGATCAAGAGATCTCTGAGAAAAATTAAATGGCCTTTCTCGCCCAAAATAGAATGGGTACTACCGAGAACCACAGAAGTTAAGAGGGTCCATAAATATAACACCATTTGAGGCGTTATAAATCTCAAAAGATTAAATATATATAACATTTTTAATTTTTAAAGCTGAAACCAAAAGCAAGGAATATCTGAAACACTATCAACTCCACGAAAGAGAATTCATATAACATAAATTGTGTGTTTTAACGTGCGTGTTTTAACGTGCCCTACATTTTTGTGTAGTAAGTTTTTGTCCATCTCTTACGGTTTAGCAGTTATGTAAAATTCTGTAAAATTCATCCAGAATAAAGTAGTCTTCAGAGACTATTCCAGAAAATTCAAGATGTACATTTTATTTGTCGGGTAAGTATCTTTAATACAGGGCTACTACAAAAGAAATAGACAACTTCAACTGCCTGTAAAACAAAAACTATTAGAGATAGCAACCTAATTATTTTGGAGGTATGTTGAGAAACTCTCAAAGTTTTGTTTGTTACTATTGGTAACGCTGTAGTGTTTTGTTTGTTGTTGCAGAAGCTGAAATGGCGGAAAATCCTGTGGAAAAGGCATATTGCGTGTTGGAATTTGCTAGAACGCAATCAGCAACTGCTGTCCAACGACATTTTAGAACATGTTACCACAAAAATGTTTTTTCCGATTTCTCTATCCTAAAATTTAACACTTTCTGTATCCTTATATAGACGTTTCACCACCTTCACTTGCTCTGTCTTATCGAATTTTCGTTAAACAATAGTCAAATACCTTAACAAAAGAGCCCTATGTAAAATGCATTACATCTGGCACTAAGGAGTTGAAAATAATGTAAAAAGGTGTCAAAGTTTGCCCATTTTACCGTCTCTCTTCTGGTTTGCAGGTTATGTAAGATTATAGAAAGTTCATTCAGAATATAGGTGGTTTTCTGGCTATTTGGAGCAAATTCAATATATAAACTGTATTAGTCTTGCATTCATATGTTTTATGTATTTTGTGCAGGCGACGTTACAAGTGCAGCAGTTCAACAATTTGCACGTACCAGAAATATCAGCGCCTCCTACAGGAGAAGCAATTACGGCATATGGAAAATGAAAATGGCTTTCCATGTCACGCCATTCTCTTTAAATAGAGCAGACAGATGTCGGTAGTAAAAACAGCCTGCTTTATGGCCCCGTATCTTCGACATGGCTCACCTTATCAAAGCGGCTTGTATTATGTCTTAATACCAAGGTTTTGCAAGAGTGAACATTCAGATGTCTCTGAATTATTTATGTGATAGTGCAAGTGAAATAAGCTCGCAGATTACACCAGTTTCGTCTTCAAGGCGAGTACAATAAAACAAATGAACACAATATTAGTATTTAATGACCCTTTGCCTCGTATTTGACGCGTGTAGATATCCCTTCGTGCGTTAAAAGAGTTGCAGAAATCAACGGAGTTATTCCAACTTAAAATCGAAAAGTGGGGAGCTGGCGTGAGGATCTTCGTGATACTCCTCCGGAATAGCGGAGTGCACTAGGTTTAAGCGAAAATCATATCGTTTAATAACTGGTCGCTATGTGGATGTTTTGGAAAGCCGTTCTTTTACTTGAATGCAGAAAGAAAAACGAATAAACATTTCCTAATTGAGAACGAAACAAGTATGTTTAAATTGAAAACATTGCAACGAATATCTTGAAAATGGTCAACTCTTCCCCCCAAAATAATACATTTGAATAAATTGTGGGGAGAGTGAACATTCAGATGGTCACTGCATTATGGTGATAGTGCAAGTGAAATAAGATCTTGATTACATTAGTCTCCTCTTCGAGGCGAGGAAAATAAAACAGATGAACATCATATTAGTGTTTAATGTACCAATAAAAAACGAAATGAAACAGTTTTATTTATGGACGCTCTTTATATGTGGTTCTCAGCGTCCCATTCTGTACTGGGCGTGAAAAATCGCATAATTTTGCTCAGAGGCATCTCTGTCAGGCTTGAGGTTCTCTTACGTGTCGTAAATCTACGACACAGGACCCACGGCTTTACTTCCCTTCGCTACGGATGTGTATACCCGAAAAAATCCATCGTCCTCCGCCGGGTTTCAACCCGCGACCTTGGGTATATGAAGTCAGCATAGAAACCATTACACCACGGAGGGAGACTGAATGTACCAGTGGCCCATCTGCCCCGTATTTTATGTATGCAGATAGCCCTTCGTACGTTAAAAAAGCTGCATAACTCAACGGGCTATTTCAATTTAAAACCGGGAAGTGGAGAACTGGCTATCATTTTATCCGTCTGGAATGCACGAGTCTTCAGGGGACACAATGGTGAAAATCCGTCATTTTTTTTGCCAAAAATGCGATATTTACTTTTGACCAATAACAAATACCATTTTCTCTTTTGTTTAACACTATTGAATTAAGCAATCCGCTATTTTTAGATGTCTTATCCTCATTTTTAAGTAAGCCTGTGGCTCTATAATTATTGTCACCTCAGTTTTTGCTGTATTTTCGAAATGTAAGTCCACAACAGATCTACATTTGTGCACAATTTTGTGTATTTCAAGTTGAAAATGCAATGATATACACTAATAACTAAAAAAGTGAGTATAGTATTATGTTTCAACATTTACAAAACAGGTCTCTCACCGAGTGTTCATCCAGGCATGCCGTACCACCAATTATTTACCCTGGGCCCTCCCCATCCTAAACCACAGGCGAGATAGAGCAACCGGCGGGCCTCTCCAATCCCCACCAACATATATTTGATACCGTGAAATAGACTGTTTTGGCGACGTTACACGTTCAGCAGCTGAACAATTTGCACGTACCAGAAATATCAGTGCCTCCTACATATGGAAAATGAAAATGGCTTCCCATGTCACGCCATTCCCTTTAAATAGAGCAGACAGATGTCGGTAATAAAACAGCCTGTTAGCCCACCTTGGTAGTGTGATGGTGGCATGTCTGCCTCATATTCAACAGGTCGCGAATTCGTACCTCGCTTAGGGTGAGTTACCCAGGGGAGGTTTTTTCGGGGTTTTCCTTATCCTGAGAAGGCGAACGTCGAGTAACTAAGCTCCATGGACCCCGAGATCCTTTGAGCATCATTTAATTCATTTCATTCATCGTCCGATATGACCAACCAGGTTGAAGGACGTATCTTCGACATGGCTCACCTTATCAAAGCGGCTTGTATTATGTCTAACAGGTGCCAAGACCAAGATTTTGTAAGAGTGAACATTCAGATGATCTCTGTATTATTTATGGTAATAGTGCAGGTGAAATAAGGTGGCAGACAAGACTTCAAGGCGAGTACAATAAAACATATGAATATCATATTAATATTTAATGTACCAGTGACCCAACTGCACCGTATTTGACGTGTGCAGATATCCCTCCGTACGCCAAAAGCGTTGCAAAATTCAACGGGGTTATTTCAATTTAAACCGGGAAGTGGGAACCGGCCATCCAGAAAGAGCGGAATTTATTAATCTAAAGCGATAGTCATTTCTTTTAAGAGCTGGTCTCTATGTGAATATTTTGAAAATCTGTTCTCTTTTTTGACATGGAGAAAGATAAACGAACAACAATTTCCTATTTGAAAATGAAACAAGTATTTTTAAAGTGAAAACATCCCAAGGAATGTCTCCAAAATGTTTAACTCCCCCCCAAAAAATACATATTTTATAGTGGGCTTGCCCTTATATTGGGCTGATATCCCCCTAGGACTTAAAAGCGGGTGTCCTGGAGTCAGAAGCCTGTCGGGGAGTCAACGACATGTATCCTCAAAATGGAGAACCTGGAATGATACAGTAATTTGAGGAATGAGTGGCGAGGGAAACCGGAATACCCGGAGGAAACCCGCCCAGACCACCACATATCACACATGCGGGCGCTTGGATCCGGGCCACCTAGGTGGGAGGTTAAGCGGCCTAACCCCTCAGCCACGATGCCGCCTAAAATAATACATTTGAATAAATTGTGTGTTTTGATGATGTTCGGATTTTTACTTTCTCTACACGTACTATGTACATAGTGTATAGAGAAGGTATTATATTCCACCCAAAAATTCGATACCGAGATTTTACCGGAAATACATGTTTTGGGTCCCCCTGAATAAAAAAAACACATTTTTTGGAAAAAGATCCGTGTGTTTGTCTGTGGACAGCATAGCTCAAAAACGAAATTTTTATTTTTTCAAAAATGGCTCTAATGGTTTTAATTAAAATTACGTATATTAAAGATATTTACCTGACAAATATATACATCTTGAATTTTCTGGGAATTTTCTGAACACTACTTTATTCTCGATGAATTTTACGGAATTTTGCATAACTGCTAAACCATAAGAAATGGACAAAAACTTACCACACAAAAAATGTAGAGCACGTTAAAACACACAATTTATGTCATACATTTTTTTGTGAAGTTGATAATTTTTTAGATATCCCTTGTTTTTGGTTTCAGCTTTGAAAAACATAATTTACTCATACATTAATTTGTCAACTCCTGTCCATACAAACAAAGGAACTTCAGTCACATAGCAACCAGCTTTTGATTATCACTTTAACCGATGGTACTCCCTTATTTCACTTCTACTTACAAGCAAGTACTAAAACTATTTCTGCAATTTTGTTCTCAATTAACATGAACTAAATAGAAGCATAAACTTTTTAACAATAATTTGTTGCAGAGATGTAGAAAAGGTCATGTGAATGGAACACACAAGACTTCTTGTGCAGTAAGTTCTTGTCTACAGAATGAATGTCCTCCCTAGTCAGGGGTAACATACCAGCCTCTGGTTCCCAAGTATGCGGGTTCAAATCCGGCGGACGGTAATGGAGTTTTTGGGCGTAAAAATCCTTAGCATGCCTCCTTTCAGAACCGAAGTAAAGCTGGTGTCCCGTGTCGTGGATTTACGGCATGTTAAACAACGTCAAGCCTGATAAAGAGTCCTCTGAGCAAGATTAAGCGATCTTTCACCCCAATATAGAATGGGACACTGAGAATTATAGCCATTAAAGAGCGTCCAAAAATAGAAATCAATATTTGAAGCCAGTCTCAGAAAATTTAACATATAGATTTAAGTGTCATAAAAATATTTTTTACATACCTAGATTATTTTAGACAAATTCTTTAGTGTCATGTTTGAGAAAATCAAAATTTTCGAAAAATGTTCCATGTAAAGGGTAATTGTGGGTGGAGGATTTCTTAGAAAATTTTCGTTTCGCTTGGAAGAAACTGAAATTAAAAACAAAGTTTAATATTTAACCCACTTTTCCTTTTGGACTTATGTGGTCCATACATACACGGACTTTTTCATAAAAATCTGATACGTACCATTCACATGACTTTCTTCATATCCTATTGTGATAAAGAAGTATGCTTTTATCGTGGTAATCAAGATAAACGTTAGCAGATGTTTCATTTATATAGCCCCCCTTTAACATCTAAGGTCATATCGGGGGCTTTGCACTTGAAACAACTCGTTGTCTGTTAGATCTTTTACGTTTGGTTTAAATCATTTTATTTTCCTCAAACATACACACTCTCTCTCAGAGGTACGTCCAGAAAGTAAGTTCCGTTTCAATTTATCTCCGTTGCAGTGATGCGATCGCAGTTCCGCACATGCGCGGTAGACGCTCTGTATCAAGGAGAAGAAACGTGCGCCATTTTGAGATCGCTGTCAGCCACATACGCTTTGTTGTGCTTGTTTACAATGTCGGTGTTGATTGAAAATCCCGCCGCTTGTGAAATCAGATCTGTGATTAGTTTTCTGAATGCTAGGAAACTGAGACCAATTGAAATGTATCGGCAACTTTGCGAAGTTTACGGACAAAATGCGATGAGTGATTCAATGGTGAGAAGATGGGTCCGACAGTTCAATGAAGGACGTAGTGAAGTGCACGATGAAGAACGAAGTGGGCGTCCATCTTTGGATACAGAAGAACTGGTTCACGCGATTGATGACAAGATCCAGGAAAACCGCAACTTTACAATTAGTGCTCTCGCTATGGAATTTCCCCAAAGCTCACGATCACCAATTCATGAAATTGTTACCGAAAAACTGAAAGTTCGTAAACTTTGCTCACGTTGGGTACCAAAGATTCTTATTGAGCAACACAAAACAAAACGGGTGGGTAGTGCACTTCAGTTTTTAACCCGTTATGATGAAGACGGCGAAGAATTTCTGACACAGTCACAGGAGATGAGACTTGGGTTTCTTACGACACCCCTGAAAGTAAGCGGCAATCAATGGAATGGAGGCACACTTGATCCCCAGCAAAGGTTAAGCCGAAACAAATCTTGACACCTCGAAAAATGATGTTCACAGTGTTCTGGGAATGGAAAGACACCTTACTCATTCATTACTTACCTCGTGGTTAAACAATCAAAGCAGATGTTTATTGCGAGACACTTAGAAAATTGCGTCGCGCAATACAGAATAAACGCCGAGGATTGCTGTCAAAAGGTGTTGTTTTTCTTCAACGCACGACCACACACTGCAAATGTGACGAAAAACCTCCTACAGGGATTTGGCTGGGACGTGTTTGACCATCCTCCGTACAGCCCTGACCTCGCTCTTAGCGACTTTCATCTATTCTTACATCTCAAGTCTTTCCTTGGCGATCAACACTTCAACAATGACGAAGAGCTGAAAGAAAATGTTTCCAACTTTTTGAAGACACAGGCGGCAAACTTCTATGAAGAAGGTATACAAAAACTTGTGTCACGCTATGACAAATGCCTGCAAAATGTCGGCAGTTATGTGGAAAAGTAGTTTAAGAGTTGTAGAAATTTGTGCAATAAATACTTATTCTGTATCTGTACACAATTTAATTTTATTACCAAACGGAACTTACTTTCTGGACGTACCCCGTATAAGAGATTTTAATCAAAACCGTTAGAGCCATTTTTGAGAAAATCAAAATTTTCGAAAATGTTTCCATATAAAGAGTAGTTTAGGGTGGAGGAATTTCTTCAAAATCTTCGTGTAACATCCTTGGAACATACTGAACTTAGATATCAATTTTGGTATTTAACGAACTTTTCGTTTTTGAGCTATCCTGCCCACAGACACATACACGGATTTTTTTTTTAAAAATTATTTTTTGTATTAATGGGGCCCCAAAACATGTATTTGCGGTGAAATCTCGGTATTGCATTTTTGGGTGCAATACAATACCTTTTCTATACACTATGTACATAGTTCGTATAGAGAAAGTAATAAGCGACTTTTTTCTCTTATTTGTGCATATAGCGTTTGCTCATCCATATTCGCTAGCCTCTCTTACTAATTTTCTCTATAGGCCCGCCTGGGCTTATGGTGGTAACGTACCTGCCTCACATTCAACAGGTCACGAGTTCGAATCTTGCTTAGGGTGAGCTAATCCCGAGGTCATTTGAATTTCATTTCACAAATTACATGCATCGTCCGATATGACCAACCAGGTTAAAGGACGTTAGGTAAAACAAAACAATAACCCAAATTCCCTTTACTGATTTATATCCTGCGGCCCGCATACCCCTTTGCTCATTTGTCATTAACAGTTCTTTAATTTTTTCGAGGTATGTATTTATCTGCTTCCGTGTTTTTTGAAAATTCAAACACACATTTAATAAATCACTGTAACTCTTGGATTCTATATATAGGATGTAAGATTAGGGGAACCCAGTTTGTGTGGTATTTTTATTGGTGAAGCAGTCCATAAATGGTAGAAGTGGGAAATTCTTATTAATAATAAAATATAGTGCGATCCATACAAATCTGAACCATTTTAATAGGCTATAATTTCTCTTTGAAAGCTCGTGGAAATGTGAAATTTGTTTTAATGATCTCAGTGGCTCAAAGAGAATTGACAACAATCATGCAACAATAGATCAATGCCATCTGTTGCCAGTGTTTAGTTTGCAGTCATAGCAGCAACATGCAGTATTCACTTCGAGAGCGTTTTTCATTGCGAAAACATAATGGAAGACAAATTCTTTGGTAACAACTTAACAATTTCGAAGAGAATTTATTGTATATGATGTTCCGACAAAGGCAAAAATGTTATCTCTAGCAAGAAAGCTGGAGACATGTGGTATACTCGTTTGTAAGACTGGAAAACATACACCACCATTGAGTGCAGACTGTTATAATGTTCCAAGAAGGCTAATGAATTCTTCAAACAAATCGTTGCGTCAATTCCTTGCGTAAGCTTCGGCGGCTCTTCAGGGAAGGCTGAATTTGTTGCCAACGTTTCACCTCACTATGTGGGGCTTCATCAGGGCTTGTTCTCTCTCCACGACAACTGCTAGGTGAACTGTGCTGACCGAGATCTGGTACACTCGTGGTGAGCCTAGGTATAGTTTCTGTGTACCTACCATGGTAATGGCTTAACCACAGGCATGAAATAACATGGTTTAGGTTTGGTAAAACGAGGGCCGTATTTTTTTTTTTCAACCACCGATAGACTATAAATAATAGTCAAGTTCATAGAAAACAATTATTTTATTGCTAAAAATTTTGTACACTTTTCAACATAATCACAGAAAAGATTGAGGCATTTATCGTACCTGTGGACAAGCTTTGCAATACCCGCTTCAAATAATGTTGCCGCCAATGATTTCAAATTAACTTTGGCGTTGTTTTGAAGATCTTCGGATCTTGGGACATTTTCGATCATCCGCCGAAAAGTCCTGACCTGGCACCCAGCGACTTTCACCTTTTCCCTGAACTGAAGACGTGCCTAGGAGGGCAGCACTTTCAAACCAACGAAGATCTTCAAAACAACTTCAATGCTCATTTGAAATCATTGTTGACAACATTTTTTATTGTTTGTATGAACTTGTCTTTTATTTATAGCCTATCAGAGGTTGAAAAAAAAACAAAAAAAAAAAACGGCCCTCGTGAAATGGTATAGGTTTATATGGATCGCACTGTAGATATGCTTTTGTTGCGCCTTCTCAGACCACCTGCTGGGCGACGACTTCATTGTGTGCCACGTTCCTCTGTAACAATGTCTTGCACATGACTGAGCTCTTGGAATTGCTGCAGTTCCTAGTATTACTTTATCTCTTTCATCCTTTACGCTAGATCTGTGTGGGCCTTGTTCCCGCAGCTTACTAACAATACATTTTCTCTACCGTAAAACAACGGAACAGTCACAAAGGACCTAAAACTCTGCTAGAAGCCTGCGAGAATTGCAGAAAATTAAACTAAGCAAATTTCAAAAGTTTCTCGTAATTTTAAATTAATCAACGGATTCTAACTTTTATAATGAATTGTATAGTGTACTACTGTACAATCAATTCTATCACACAATATGTTAATACTTGTACATAGAATATACAGAAGGTATTGCATTCCATCCAAAAATCCGATGTCAAGATTTCACCAGAAATATGTTTCGGGGTCCCCTGAGACCGAAAAAAACATTTTTAGAAAAAGGTCCGTGTGTCTGTGGACAACATTGCTCAAAAATGAAAAAACCTTTAAATATCAAAATTGGTATTTAGGTTTAGTATCTTCCAAAGATACGAAGATTATTAAGAAAATCCCCCCACCACAAACTACCCTTTACATGGAAAAAATGCCGAAAACTTTGATTTTATCAAAAATGGCTCTAACGATTATGATTAAAATTCCGTATATTAAACATATTTATATCCCAAATAAAATGTATACCTTGCATTTTCTGGGAATAGTCTCTAAAGGCCTCTTTATCCTGGATACATTTTGCGGAATTTTGCTTAACTGCTAAACCGTAAGAGAAACATAAAATCTTAGCGTAAAAAAATGTAGATCTCGTCAAAACACACAATTTATGTCCTTTACGTTTTTTTTTTTTTTTTTTTTTTTGTGGAGGTAACCGTTACCGAGATATTCCTTGTTATTGTTTTCAATTTTAAAGTACTTACACTTTTCTCAGACAGGAAGTGTCCGTTTTTCTTTTGTTCTACTCCGGTCCAAGCAATGACAACTGCATAACGCTTTTAAAAATTTGACTATCACTTTAGGCTAGTGCATTCCTTTAGTTCCCTTCTGCTTATAAGGAATTAAGTAATAAAAACATTCTGCTAATGTTCATATCGATTAGCATTGTGTAGAAAGAAGATTCAGCTTTTTAAGAAGTTTGTAGATAGAAAATATTATGTGCGTGTAACACATCAGAGTTTTACTTTATCTACACGTACTATGTACTGAGTGTATAGAGAAGGTATTGTATTCCATCAAAAAATTCGATACCGAGATTTCATTGGAAATACACGTTTTGGGTCCCCCTGAATCCAAAAAAAGAATTTTTGGAAAAACGTCTGTGTGTGTGTGTGTGTGTGTGTGTGTGTGGACAGCATAGCTCAAAAACGAAAAGACCGTTAAATATCAAACTTGGTACTTATGTTTGGTATCTTCCAAGGATGCGACACGAAGATTTGCAAGAAAATCCCCCACCCCCAACTTCCCTTTACATGGAACTTTTTTCGAAAATTTTGATTTTCTCAAAAATGGATAACGATTTTGATTAAAATATCGTATATTAAAGATATTTACCTGACAAATAATATGTATATCTTGAATTTTCTGGGAATAGCCTCTGAAGATTACTTTATTCTGGAGGAATTTTGCATAACTGTTAAACCGTAAGAAATGGACAAAAACTTACCACACAAAAAATGTAGAGCACATTAAAACACACGATTTATGTTATATGATTTTTTTTCGAGGAGTTGATCGTTTTTGAGATATTCCTTGTTTTTGGTTTCAGCTTTGAAAAACTTATACTTTTCTTATACAGGAATTTGTCAATTCGTCTCAATACAAACAAAGGAACTTCAGTCACCTAGTAACCAGCTTTTGACTATCACTTTAACCTATGATACTCCCATATTTCGCTTCTACTTACAAGGAAGCAAGTAATAAGACTATTTCTGCTATTTTTTTCTCGATTAGCTTCAAATAAATATAAGAATAAGCTTACTAACAATAATTTGTTACACAGAAGTAGAGAAAGTCATGTGAATGGAACACATTAGATTTTTTTTAATGCAGAAGAGAGTGCTTAGAATGAGTTTTAATTTTAAATCTAGAGACTCGTTAAGACATGTTTCCAAACAATTTTATATTTTTACTTTGACTTATTAGTTATAATATTTTACTATTTTATAAAAATAAATCCTATTTATTTAGTCTCAATTGTGGTGTTCATATTAATGCTTGCCAGAAGTATGAATGACATCCATGTAGGAACATATAAAACAACTATACACTCAAAATCATTACATGCCATTATTAAAATAGGTGACATGTGTAAATTTAAAAGATCACCAAGTTAATTTTACATGACAAAACATTTCACAATTTATGTAAATTATTTAATTAAGGTACGTTTGTGACAAGTCTATCTGTGCAGTGTATGCCAACAGAGAAACTGTTTATCTAATGATATTTTCTCATACTTTTACTCTCTCCCTCCCACCCTTCTCTCTCTCTCTTTCTCTCTACCTATAGTAGTTAGAGGAAGAGTTAGATATCATTCACGTTGAAAAACATCTTATGTGTTCCTTTAACATGAATTCCTCGTTATTCTACAATAGATTATTCTTACAAAAGCTTACTCCTCTTTCTATTCTGTGCTAATCAAGACAAAACCTAGTTTCTTATAAGCAGAAGGCAAATAACTGAATGTGAAAGCTAAAGCAATGGTCTAATGTTTCAAAAGCTGTCACTATGCATTTTCATTAAAATTCGCCTCTTTGCATGGTCAGGAGTAAAACAAAAGAAACAGGGATGAGTTCAGGTTTGAGAAAAGTATAAGTATTTCTAAATTGAAACCAATAAGAAGAGATATCTCGGAAATGTTAAGTCTACAAAAAAAAATGTACGATGTTAAAGAGAACTACATTTTTATATAGTAAATGTTTTTTTCTATCACTTACGGTTTACGAATGAAGATATTTCCTGAAAATTCAGGGGATCTCCTAACACGTATTTACGGTGAAATTTCGGTATCGAATTTTTGGGTGGAATACAATCCTTCCCTACGGACTATGAACATAGTATTGTAATAAAACTAATATTTTGAGTTTCCCCTTCCAAACTGCCACACGCGATGCTTTCCCAAATTGCAGACTCCGTTTCTCTTCTTATACCTGTCGATCACGTGTCAGGAAACTTTCGGAAACAGGCGCACTTGCAAACAACCGCAGCTGTCACAAACTCACTCAGGTGTAACAGTGCGCGGCTTCGCCGTCAAAGAACTTGACAACACATGTATCCACTCGCAGAGGTTTAGCCAGACAGCTTCGATGTATCACATGGCTCACCGTTACCACTGGGTCTGGTATTCGGAAGGTCGTGGGACCGGTCTCTGCAACCGACCGACCTCTGACCGTTTTATTCGGAGGTTTTCCTGGGGTCAATAGGCGAATGCTGGAGAAGATTCATTCCCCCGAACTTTCAATTCCTCTTCATTTCATCCCAACTGGTCTTTTTCAGGGATGTAAGCGACAACGAGGTCTGTGGCAGAGGCGTCCATTTGGAGGAGGTGACTACACTCAAGAAATCTCTCTGCGGCGGGATGGCGCTAGAGGTGGTTTAGTTGGACCTGAGTGGCGGGCTCCTGGCGCTCCCCTGTTGAGATGAGAGTATTGCCTCTCCCTGTCCTAAAGTCGGTCGCCGTCTGAAATTTCACTTATCAGGGGTCTGAGGAAGGAAGGGACACACACAAATATATCAGCTTCGATTTTAAAAGAACTCTCACACTCTCACAGCATTCTCATGACTTTCTCTACATATCTGCAACAAATTATTGTTTAAAGGCTTATTCTTTTATTTACTTCATTCTAGCCCAGAAAAAAAAAATAGCAGAAATGATCTTATTACTTACTTCCATTTAAGTAGGGAGTACTCTACGCTAAAGTGATAGTCAAATGCTGGTTTCTATGTGATTGAAGTTCCTTTATTTGTATGCACAAGAGTTGACAAATTCCCGTATGAGAAAAGGTTAAGTATTTTAAAGCTGAAACCAATAACAAGGAATAACTCCACGAAAAAAAGGTCTATAACATATATTGTGCATTTTAGCGTGCTCTATAATTTCTGTTATGTAGATTTTGTCTATTCCGTATAGTTTACCAGCTATGCAAATATCATCCAGAATAAAAATATCTTCAGAGGCTATTCTTAGAAAATTCAAGATATGCATTTTATTTGTAATGTAAATATCTTAAATATACGATATTTTAATCAAAATCGTTGGAGCTATTTGAGGAAAACAAAATTATGTAACGGGAGGTTAGGGGTGGCGGGATTTTCTTGAAAATCGTGTCGCATCCTTAGAAGATACCAAACTTAAATACCAAGTTTTGAGCTATGCTGCCCGCAGACACACAAACACACACACAAATTTATCTAAAAATGTTTTTTTTTTTTATTAAGGGAGTCAAAAGACATGTATTTTCATGAAAGCTCGATATCGAATCTTTGAGTGCAATACAATACCTTCTCTATACACTATGTACATAGTACGTGCAGAGAAAGTAAAAATGGACCCCAATAATCAAATAAAAATGGAGTTTTATTTATGGACGCTCTTAAACTACTGAGGTTCTCAGTGTTCCATTCTATACTGGGCGTGAAAGACGGTCTAATTTCGCTCAGAGGCCTCTTTATCAGGCTTGAGGTTCTTTTCTCTTTTTGGGAAAATCGAACATTTTTAGAAATGTCGATGTTTAAGGCAGTTTGGGGTGGAGGAGCAGCAGCTTGAAAATAAATAGGAAGATGCTGAATATACGTACAAGTTTGGTGCTTATCGGACTTTTTGTTTTCTACTTCACAGACATTATTTACTGTCCAAAGCTGGTTTTTTTTTTTTTTTTATTTTCGACTTCCCCTACAGGGGTTCTTCGTCAATGTCAGGATGTTATCAGTAGATTTGTCAAAGAAAGTTTTAGTTTCAAGCTCCAGGATTGTAAACTTTTTTCCTTTAAAATCAAGAGATTTAAATGGAGTTGGAGTCTCGAGCAAATGATAAATCGCGTGAGCTGATGTGAAAAGAAGCACGTGTTCCGTTCATTGACGCTTTTTCGGTGAGAGACCTTCAACTAAAATTAGTTGTATGGATAGTTGCATGATACCAACCAGTTCCAAATATTCTGCATTCTTGAAAGAAAAACTATTCGCCAAAAACGTGTTTGCATTTCCACTGGGGGAAAATCTGATATTGGTACATAGTCGAAAATAGTAAATACGGTCCAAATAACTTTGGATTTTCCCAATAAGTCTCTACATTGTATAAGACGGTATTGTATTGTAACAAAAAAATTTATACCGAGATGTTTCGAGACGTCTTGAAACCAAAAAACATATTTTTAGAAAAAGGTCCGTGAATATGTGTATGAGAGTCTGTGGAGAGCATAGCTCAAAAACTAAAAAAAACATTAAATACCAAACTTGGTATTTTTGTTTGGAGCCTTCTAGGGATGTGACACGATTCTCAAGAAAATCCCATCACCCTAAACTAACACTTATATTTAAATATTTATTTTCTCAAAAATGGCTATATCGATTTTGATTCAAATACTATATATTTAAGTTATTTACAACACAAATAAAATGTATATTTTGAATTTTCTCGGAATTGCCTCTGAAGATCTCTTCATTCTGGATTAATTTTGCTGGATATTGCATAACTAGTAAACCGTAAGAGATAGACACAAACTTACTGCCACAAAAAATGTAGATTTCGTTAAAAGCTACAAATTAGGTTATAAACTTTTCTTCGTGAAATGGACCATTTTAGAGATATTCCTTGTTATTGCTTTCAGTTTTAAAATACTTAGAAGCTTTTCACCTACGGGAGTTTGTCATCTCCTAGCAATGCAAAGAAACGGATTTCATCCACATGGCAACCAGCTTTTAAAACATTTAGCCTACTGTATTCCATTATCTCCCTTCTACTTACAAGAAATTATTTCTGCTCTTGTTTATCTCGATTAACATGAAGTAGATAGAAACATAAGTTTTTTAACAATAGTTTGTTACAGGGATGTAGAGAAAGTCATGTGAATGGAACACATCAGACTTTTTTTGCCTGCTTCGGTTACCTCCACTGCAATAAGATACTTCATGTTGAGATATGGATTCTGTAGAAGTCTGCACAGTTCATTTGTAATGTCAAAAATATTCGGCTACGTCTGTCAAAATTAGAGAACAAAGACATATGGACTTTTTAATATAATTCTCTCTCTCTCCCGCTTACCTACTGCGAACCGAGGTTGTGAAATTGCATTCTATATAGCAATTTGTTGAAAATTGTTTGAACTAAAACACACGTTTCGAAACTCCCTAGATCCAAAAAGAAGCATTTTTAATTTTAAAAATCTGATGTGCTTCATTCACATAACTTTCTCTAGCCATTCATTGGGACTATTTATGTATTTACCCCATGTTGCCGACATTTTTACTTTCTCTACACATACTGTGTACATAGTGTATAGAGGAAGTATTGTATTACACCTAAACATTCGATACCGAGATTTCACCGGAAATATATGTTTTAGGACCTCCTGAAACCAAAAAAAAGCATTTTTGCAAAAAGGTCCGTGTGTGTGTGTGTGTGTGTGTGTGTGTGTGTGTGTGGACAGCATGGCTCAAAAACGAAAAGACCGTTGAATACTAAACTTGGTATTTAAGTTTAGTATCTTCAAGGGATGCGACACAAAGATTTTGAGAAAAATCCCCCCACCCCCAACTACCCTTTACATGGAACATTTTTCGAAAATGTTGATTTTCTAAAAAATGGCTCTAACGATTTTGATTAAAATATCATATATTAAAGCTATTTATGTGACAAATAAAATGTATATCTTGAATTTTCTGGGACTAGCCTCTGAAGACTACTTTATTCTGGACGAATTTTACGGAATTTTGCATAACTGCTAAACCGTCAGAGATGGAAAAAAACTTAAAACACAAAAATGTAGAGCCCGTTAAAATACACAATTTATGTTATATACGTTGTTTTCGTGGAGTTGATCGTTTCTGAGGTATTCCTTGTTTTTGGTTTCAGCTTTGGAAAACTTATACTTTTCCTATACAGGAATTTGTCACCTCCTGTCCATATAAAGGAACTTCAGTCACATAGCAACCAGTCTTTGACCATCACTTTAACGTATGGTACTCCCTTATTTCGCTCCTACTTGCATGGAAGCAAGTAATAAGACTATTTCTGCTAGCTTTTTCTCGATTAATATGAATTAAATAGTATACGGGCTTTAACAATAATTTGTTGCAGAGATGTAGAGAAAGTCATGTGAATGGAACACATCAGATTTTTTTAGATCGTAATACACTTTATGTATTTTTTATTCAAATGTTTTCTTGTATACAGAGGTTGAAATCTTTGGTGCAATATAATTATTCCATGTGCTTTCGTAAGATATAAATGTTTTGATTTTCTCTCTGCGATTTTGTTCGTTGTAAACAAGTAATGTTGATTTTCTTGGTTGTGAAGCCCGGAATTATAATAGAGGATGTTCATAAGCAAGGAAAGGACACTCCGAGACTGTAGTCGAGTGAGGTCGACTGTGATTTCAAGCGGTACATGTTTCCTAGGCAGGGGATTTTAGGCTACAGCGTACATATATTTGCAGCGGGATTACTAATTGACTTCGCTTATTGAATTGGAAAGTATTAACCTATATTGTCCCGAGGAAGATAACAGATTTTCCGTCGCAATTGATCAAGAATAAGAATCGCGAGAGACAGAACTTTCACTGCAACGAGAAGCACTGAATTGCGCTAGTGATTACAATTTCGTGTATTCATCGTAAAATCTAATCTAAAATAAATTGCAATTTTGCAAAGAGAACTTGAGCTATGGATTAATTAAGAAATTATAAACCAACATCAATTGCCTGGATCTAGAGAATAAGGCCCTGAGATTATTGTAGCCGCCGTTGTTTTCTGCTCCATCATATATAGAAGATTGTATCTTTAACTCTTTTCATGCTGATGGAGATAAATATCACCATAATGGTCTTATTACTTGCTTCCTTGTAAGTAGAGGAGAAATAAGACAATACGTTAGGCAAAAGCGATAGTCAAATTTTTACAAGCTTGTCCCTATGTGAAACAATTGAGGTTCAGTTCGCTTTGCATGTTCCATAGTAGTATAAAAATGAAATCAATAGCAACGAATATCTCTAAAACGGTCAGCTGTCCAAGAAAAACATATATGACATAAATTATGTCTTTTTTTTGTTTTTTTTTTAGATATAATTTTTGTTAGTGTGCTTGTCTACCTTTTACGGTTAAACCGTTATGCAAAATTCTACAAAACTCATCCAGAATTAAAAGATCTTCAGAGGTTATTCCCAGAAAATTGAAAATATAGTTTATTTGTGGTGTAAATATATTTAATATACGGTCTTTTAATCCAAATTCTTGGAGCCATTTTTGAGAAAAATAATTTTAAAAATGTTTCCATGTAAAGGGTAGTTTGGTGCGGGGATTTTCTTGAAAATCTTCGGGTCGTATCCTTGAAAGATGCTAAACATAAATACCAAGTTTGGTATTTAACGGTATTTTCGTTATTGAGCTATGCTATCCGCCGACACACACATACACGCAAACGGATCCTTTTCTAAAAATATTTTTCGGACACGGGGGACCTCAAAACGTTTATTTACGGTGAAATCTCAACATCGAATTTTTGGGTGGAGTACAACAACCTCTCTTTCCACTATGTATATTGTGCATATAGAATAGAGAAAGTAACAATCCGATGTGTTCCAGTCACATGACTATTTCTATTTATTTGTAACAAACTATTCTTATAAAAGTTTATTCTTCTATCAACTGCATGCTAATCTAGGTAAACATTAGCAGCATAAATGATCTTATTACTTGCTTTCATGTAAATAGAAGAGAAATAAGTTAATACGGTAGGATAAAGCATTAGAGTAAAACAGATGGAAAAGAAATGACAAATTGGTGTTTGAGAAAAGCAGGTTTTATAAGTATGCCTCTCATTGAACACATTCTGAGTTTGTATCACGGTTGATATGAATTAACCGGGTATATTTCCTTTTCGTAACTTGGTTAGTCATATCGGACGATGTACGAAATTGGTGAAATGATAATCAAATGGTGTCGGGGCCCATGAAGCTTAAAGTTACTTGAAATTCATCTTCTCAGGATGAAAAAAAAAAAAAAAAAAAAAAAAAAAAAAAAAAAAAAAAAACTTTATCCGGGTAACTCGCCCTAAGCGAGATTCGAACTCGCGACCTGTTGAATACCAGGCTGAGTTTTCTCGCATTCTGAGAAGACTAATTACGCGTAAATGTGAGGGACCCCGAGTTCTGCCGTGACTGAGTGGTTAGAAACTTGCTTCTCACCTAGCCGGCCCGGGTTCGATCCCAGGCGACCGCATAGGTTGGTTTTCTCCATCTTCAATCCATGTACATCAGTGTCATATGTTGTAAAAGCGGGCGTTTATCACTGTCAACAAAATATCACCGAGGGTACATTTGAACATCATTTCACCAATTTCATTCATTTTTCGAGGGATAACCAGGTTAAAGAACGCTAAACTAAAAAAAATATAATAATACCATTAAAGTTGAAACAAATAGCAAACAACATTTTGGAAATAGTTGACTCCACTAAAAAAAAAAAAAAAAAAAAAAAATCTGATGTGTTCCATTCACATGACTTTCCCTACATCTCTGCAATAATTTATTGTTAAAAAAGTTTGTGCTTCTATTTACTTCATGCTAATTGAGAAAAATTATCAGAAATAGTCTTATTACTTGCTTCTTTGTAAGTAGAAGCGAAATAAAGGAGTATCATACGTTAAACTGACAGTCAAAAGCTAGTTGCTATGTGATTGAAGTTCTGTCGTTTGTATAGACAGGTGCTGACAACTTCCTGTGTGAGAAAAGCTTTTCAAAGCTTTAACCAAAAACAAGGAATATCTCAAAAATGATCAAATCCATCAAAAAGTGTATATAACATAATTTGTGTTTAATTGTGCTCTACATTTTTTGTTTAATAAGGTTTTGTCTATCTCTTACGGTTTGCCAATTATACAAAATTCTTTAAAATTCATCCAGAATAAAGTAGTCTTCAGAAGCTATTCCCAGAAAATTCAAGATATACATTTTATTTGTCATGTAAATATCTTAAATATAAGAGATTTTAATCAAAATCGTTACAGCTATTTTCTTATAAAATCAAAATGTTCGAAATTGTTTCCATGTAAGGGGTAGTTGGGGGTGAGGGATTTTCTTGAAAATCTTCGTGTCGCATCCTTGGAAGGTACCGAAGTTAAATACCAAGTTGGGTATTTAACGGTCTTTTCGTTTTTGACCTATGCTGCCCACACACACACACGGACATTTTTTTAATTTTTTTTTTTTTTATTCAGGGGCTCTCAACACATGTATTTCCAGCGAAATCTCGGTATCGATTTTTTGGGTTCAATACAATATCTTCTCTATACACTATGTACATAGTACATGTAGAGAAAGTAAAAAAATCGTATATGTTCCATTCACATGCCTTTGTCTACCTGTTCTGCAAACAAACCATTCTTATAGAACATTACCCTTTTATCTGCTTCAAGCTAATCGAGATAAACATTAGCAGAAATGTGTTCATTACTTTCTTCCTTGTAAGAATGGAAATGAAGTACACTAGGTTAAAACGACAGTCAAAATCTTTAAAATTTGTCTCTAAGGGATACAATTTATTTTGTTTTGTTTTGTTTTTTTTCTTTTGCATGGCTGGGAGTATCACAAAAGAAATATGAAGCAAATGACGTTGAGAAAATGTTTTAGGTATTTTAAAATTGAAACCAGTAACAAAAAATATCTCGGAAACAGTTAACTCCACAAAAACTGTATAGGGTCGTTCAAATTACAAGGAAACCCCTCCTCTCTCGGCCTTTATATATTGGGCGAGGCGACCGAGGGTCACCGGGAAAGTTGTGCCGGCAGACGTACTAAAATGCTTACCTTTTGGTAAAAGCTGGAAACGTTGACCTTCTTTTTTGAGGTTTGGGAACAGGTGGTAGTCGCTGGGTGCTAGATCTGGCGAATAGGGTGGATGTTCAAGCAATGCGAATTTCAATTAGCAAATTTTTCGCATTGCAATGACTGAACGATAGGCCGGAGCATTGTCGTGATGAAACAAGAGTTTTTTTGGGAGGGGGGGGCCAATTGAGGTCTTTTTCTTTACATTTCATCACTCAAACGTTGCAGTCAGCTTGCCTAGTAGTCACTAATGATACTTTTACACTTTCCCAAGTAATCAATAAAAATAATTCCGAGTGCATCCCAGAAAACACTCGCCATAACCTTGTTAGCTGACAAAATTGATGTTACCTTTTTAGGAGTTGGTTCACCTAACACAATCCACTGTTTTGACTGTGATTTACTTTCTGGAGTGTAGTAATGTATCCAAGTTTCAACCATATTAATAAGCCGTCTCAAAAATTTATTGGGAATTTTACGATAGCCCTCCAGATTCTTAACAGAAGCAGTTTTTCTTTGCAACTTTAGATCAGGTGTCACCCATCTTGCATAGACCTTGTGAAAGCTCAAAACTTACTTAAAATATTACCTGCACGCTCTTTTGATATGTTTACAGCCTCTGCTAGCTCAAAACAACTTCAATGTGCGGTCTTCCAGTACTTAACGATTAACTTTTTCAATGATCTCTAGGGTTGTCACTTCTGTAGGGCGTCCAGAGCGAGGCTCATCACTAGTGCTCGTAGACCCATTTTAAACTCTGCAACCCCTTTAATAACTGAATATGAAGTAGCAGAGTATTTCAATGTACTGTTGATTTCTTTAGGTGTTAAACCTTTCAAATGGAAGTATTTAATCACTACTCGCTTTTCCAAATCCTCCATTTTCGTGAAAATTCTAAAGTTGTCTTGTTCAAAATGCTGTAATTTGAAAACTAAACAAGCTATTGACCTGTAACTATGGAAACTAGCTAGTCTAGAGCTAAATTATACGATGCTACCGTCTAAATGGCCTACTGATGCCATAACTGTGTGAGGCCAGGGAATTATCTTGTAAAAATGATTTTGCTCATTCGCCTAAACTTTGCAGCAGGAATATTTGTGATTTCTTGCATGATGCTATCAATCATTCAGTTCTTGTAATGTACAAGGAATAGAACGATATGAAATTAGAGAGGTGGTTCATGAGAGAGATATGTATTGATTTGCGGCTCCTTCGTTCCTGCGGCCTAACTTAGTTGCGAGTTCTATTTATGGGGTTCTTTGAAACAAAAAAGTATAACGTTCTAACCCACGTGCACTACAGGAACGTTGTGATAACACCATGCAAAGATTTCTGCTGCCAAGCTTAGTCGAGTGAGCGAGATCATTTTTATTTGCTCTATACATACGTACTAGGTATATAGTGTATAGAGAACATATTGCACCGGAAATATACGCTTTAGAGTCCCCTGTATATTCAGAAAAAGGTCCGTGTGTGTCAGTATGTCCGTGTGTCTGTGAACACAATAACTCGAAAAGAAAAGTCGGTAAAATACCAAACTTGCTGTTTAAGTTTAGTATTTTCCAGGGATATGATACAAAGGTTTTGAGAAAAATCCCCCCACCTCAAACTACCCTTTGCATGAAAAATTTTGATTTTCTTAAAAATGGCTCAAACGAGTTTGATTAAATTACTGCATATTAAAGATATTTATATGGCAAATAACATCGATATCCTAAAATTTCTGGGAATAGCATCTAAGGACCTCTTTAGTCTGAATGAATTTTGCTGAATTTTGCGTAACTGGTAAACCGTAAGAGATAGACAAAAACTTACAACACAAAAATGTAGATCACGTTAAAACACACAATTTATGTCATATAGGTTCTTTTCGTTAAATTGACAATTTCTGAGATATTGCCTGTTATTTGTTTCAGGTTTAGAATGATTTTCTCATACGGAATGTAGTAGCTTCCTGGCCCTGCATAGAAACGTATTTCTACCACATGGCAACCAGCTTTTAAATGATTTTGCGCTAGTGTATTCCATTATTTTTCTTCTGAATGGAACACATCAGATTTTTACAAGATATTCCACCTGTTTGAAGACACATTCAACATTTGGTCAATGCATGTCCAACATTTACTATAAGGTAATGATTTTAGTGCGTCTCTGTCGGCATTACTTTGCCGGCGACTGTCGTTTCACTTGCTCAATGTTGAGAGGTCAAGAGAGGTTACCTTATAATTTAACGACCCTGTATATGACATAAGGTATGTGTTTTACTGAAATCTACATTTCATTGATTTTGTCAATGTCTTACGGTTTAACAGTTATAAAAAATCTGAAGCCTTTGCTTCTATTTACTTAATGCTAATCGAGAAAAAAAATAGTCTTATTACTTGCTTCCTTGTAAGTAGAAGTGAAATAAGGGAGTACCATAAGGTAAAAGTGATGGTTAAAAACTGGTTGCTAGGGACTGAAGCACATTGTTTTTATGGACAAAAGTTGACAAATTCCTATATGAGAAAAGTATTAAGCATTTTAAAGCTGAAACCAAACACAAGGAATATCTTAAAAACGATCAACTCCACGGAAAAAAGTATATAACTTAAATTGTGTGTTTTAATGTACTGTACATTTTTGTGTGTTAAGTTTTTGTCCATCTCTTACGGTTTAGCAGTTATGCAAAATTCTGTAAAATTCATCCAGAATAAAAGTAGTCTTGAGAGGCTATTCTCAGAAAATTTAAGCTATACATTTTATTTGTGAGGTAAGTATCTTTAATATACGATATTTTAATCAAAATCTTTAGAGCCATTTTTGAGAAAATCAAATTTTTCGAAGAAAGTTCCCTGTAAAGGATAGTTTGGGGTGGGGGGATTTTTTTCCAAAATCGTCGTGTCGTATCCCAGGAAGATACTAAACTTAAACACCTAGTTTGGTAATTTACCGACATTTCGTTCTTGGTTATCGTGTTCACAGACGCGCACGCACACACGCGCGCACACACACACACACACACACACACACTGAAAATTCTGTTTTTGATACAGGCGACCCTAAAACATATATTTCTGGTGAAATCTCGGTGTAGACTTTTTGGGTGGAGTGCAATACCTTCTGTATATACTATGTATAAAATCTTCGTTTCGTATCCTTGGAAAATGCTGAACTTAACTATCAAGTTTGTTATTATATTGTTCACACACACACACACACACACACACACACACACACACACACACACACACATGTGCGCGTGGAATTTTTCGTAAAGATTTTTTTATACAGGGTACCCTAAAACTGTATTTTCAGAGCTCCTACTATAGAATTTTTGGAAGCATTGCACCTATGTACTAAGTAGAGATAATTTAAAGGTTAATGTAGTGAGCTGGCGTTGAATAACCGCTTTGGGAGCTTTCAAGTTCGATTCCCAGTGACGCTCACTCTGACCCGCTGGATAACTCCGGATTGGCAGGCGAATGCTGGAGTGGTGTCTCTCATCCCCTGAATTTCATTTTCCTTCATATGATTTTATTCATTCCGTTTGTTCTGTTTGAGGTTTGCAAATATCGGCAATGGTGTTTTGGTGCAGTGTGAGACAGAGGAGGGTGCTCTTTGTGGAACTTTTTCCTCTCTCCCCTTTAGGCTGGTTGTCGCTCGCTCCTTGAGAAGAGTAGGGCCCTCCAGTTGTGGCGGTATTCCTGGTCTGCTGTACGACTACCGGGGCGTCGCAATCTAGAAACTGCTGGGAACAGGTTGTTTCTATGCTGTTATTTATGGTTCCGGGCACCCAGTGTCTCGTCTCTCGTTATCCCCCTTCCCGGGGACGTCCCTTCGTGAGACGAAGGTACAAATACTCTCTCTCTGCTTCGGTGTGCTGACTTTCCTCCTGGCCACGCCGTGGCCGCGTGGTTAGACTACTCGCCTCTCACCTAGACGGCTTCAACCCCAAGCGGGATTTATGATGGACAAAGCGGTGCAGTGGCGGGTTTTCCCCCGCCATCGCATTCCACCGGTGCTCCATCTTCATTCCATGTGTCACCAGTGTCATCGCCTGCGGTGCCACAAGTAGAAAAGCGGGCGTTAACCCTACCAAAGAAACTCCCCTCCGAAAACGTCCTATCCCTATCACTACAGAGCGAGGTTACATTCGTCATTCATATACGGGAGGTCACGTGTTAGACCACCAGAGCTGAACAACCTGATCTGAATTAATTGTTTTTTCACACAAACCGTGTGTAGGACAGGAGTTGGATAGGTAAAGCCAGACTGAAAAATCCAATGCCATAGCCGGGACTTGAATGATAAATCTCCCGGTCCCTAGCCGACTGCTCTGACCACTAAGCTAACATGAATTGAATTTCTCAACTGACTTTCCCGTTACATAGTAATTTGAGTTGGCAATGCACATAGTAAATGAATAAAATATTGTATTCCATCCAAAATTTCAATACCGAGTTTTAACCGGAATACAAGTTTTGAGGACCTGCTGAATCCCAATAAGAATTTTAGAAAAAAATATAATATGTGTACACCTTAACTCAAAAAGGAAAATTCCGTTAAATACCAACCTTTATAGATCAGGATCTTCAAAAAATGCAACACGAAAATTTTCAAAAAAAATCTGTCCACCCCAAACTAACTAACATTTGATTATCTTAAAAATGAGTAACGATTTTGATTAAAATACAGTATGCTTAAATTATTTTTATCGCAAATAAAACGCTCATGTTCAATTATCTAAGAATGTCCTACGAAGAATTCTTCATTTTTTTGGACTTTTGGATAACTGGTAAATAAATCTTGAGAGAGAGAGAGAGAGAAACAATTACTACATAAAAATGTTTGTCTTACTAGAACACATAATTTATGTCACTTTTTTACTTTCTCCATACGCACTACCAACATAGTGTATAGAGAAAGTATTGCACTCCACCAAAAAGTTCGATACCGAGATTTCACCGGAAATATATGTTTTAGGGTCCCCAATATCCAAAAAAAAGCATTTTCACAAAAAGGTCCGAGTGTGTGTGTGTGTCCGTGTGTCTGTGAACACGATAACTCAAAAATGAAAAAAGTCGGTAAAATACCAAACTTGGTATTTAAGTTTAGTATCTTCCAGGGATGCGACACGAAGATTTTGAGAAAAATCCCCCCACCCCCACCTACCCTTTACATGGAACTTTTTTCGAACATTTTGATTTTCTCAAAAATGGCCTTAACGATTTTGATTAAAATATCGGATATTAAACATATTTACCTGCCAAATAAAATGCATATCTTGAATTTTCTGGGAATAGCCTCTGAAGAGTAGTTTATTCTGAATGAATTTTACTAAATTTTGAATAACTGCTAAACCGTAAGAGATGGACAAAAACTTACTTCACAAAAAATGTAGAGCACATTAAAACACACAATTTATGCTATATACATTTTTTTCGTGGAATTCGTCGTTTTTGTGACATTCCTTAGTTTTGGTTTCTGCTATGAAAAACGTATAATTTTCTCATACAGAAACTTGTCAACTCCTATCCATATAGACAAAGGAACTTCATTGACATAGCAACCAGCTTTTGACTCACTTTAACCTACAGTTGTCCCTTATTTCGCTTCTACTTACAAGGAAACGAGTAATTAGACTACTGCTATTTTTTTTCTGATTAGCATAAAGTAAATAGAAGTATAAGCTTTTTAAGAATAATTTGTTGCAGGGATATGGAGAAAGTCATGTGAATGGTACACATCAGATTTTTTTGTACAAATAACCTGTTCTAGTTATTCGCTATTACTGGTTTCAACTCAAACGGGAAATGCTCTTCCGTTTCATATCTTTTCTTTTCCTCCTGGCCATTTAAAGAGACCTGAATTTCAATGTCAATTGCATAGCGACAGCTTTTAAAAGTTTTCATTATCACTTTAATCTAATATATTCAATTTTATTTAGTGCCTTGTAAGAGAAAGGAAATCTCGAATTTCAAAGTTTTAATTTGATTCATTTAATAAAATCGTTGGCTATAGTAGACTCAATTACGATAGGCACCATAGATTTCTGAACACATTTTTACTTTCTCTATACGCACTATGTACATAGTGTATAGAGAAGGTATTGCCTCCAACAAAAAATTTGATACCGAGATTTCAACTGAAATATATGTTTTAGGGTCCCCTGTATCCAAAAAAAGTATTTTCAGAAAAAGGTCCATGTGTGTCCGTGTGTCTGTAAACACGATAACTCAAAAACGAAAAGTCAGTAAAATACCAAACTTGGTATTTAAGTTTAGTATCTTCCAGGGATGCGTCACGAAGATTTTGAGAAAAATCCCCCACCCCCAACTACCCTTTACATGGAACATTTTTCATAAATTCTGATTTTCTAAAAAATGGCTGTAACGATTTTGATTAAAATATTGGATATTAAAGATATTTACCTGACAAATTAAATGCATATCTTGAATTTTCTGGGAATAGCCTCCGAATACTACTGTATTCTGGGTCAATTTTACGGAATTTTGCATAACTGCTAAACCGTAAGAGATGGGACAAAAAATTACCATACAATAAATGTAGAGCACTTTAAAATACACAATTTATGTTATATATATTAGTTTGCGTGGAGTTGGTTGTTTTTTAGATATTCCTTGTTTTTGGTTTCAGCTCTAAAAAACATACTTTTCTCATACAGGACTTTGTGAACTCGTATCCATACAAAAAAAGGAATTTCAGTAACATAGCAAGTAGCTTTTGACTAGCACTTTAACTTATGGTACTCCCTTATTTCGCTTCTACTTACAAGGAAGCAAATAATAAGGCTATTTCTGCTATTTTTTTCTCGATTAGCAGGAAGTAAATAGAAGAATAAGCTTTTTAACAATAATTTATTGCAGAGAAAGTCATGTGAATGGAACACATCAGATTTTTCTTATCATTCTTGTGAACATTTTATGGCAAGTCTTGCACCTGCTATTGATATTGGATCTTTATGACCCCCTATAAGAATTATCCGTTTTGGTGCTCGAGGCTACGTTAGGACCCGATTGATGACTTGTGAAGCTGGAAGAATTTTTTTTTTTCCTAAAAATACAGTTCCGGAGTCTGATCGGGACTCCGGCGCTGTATACCCTACTTTTTATTTACCTAATTTGTTTACTTTGATTACTGAATTACTGTTTTACTTTTTACACACACATACACAAACATATAACACCCATGCACAAGGCGGGACTCGAACCCACGCTCCCCTGCGCTGCGAAACACTAAAGCGAGACGCTTTGGCGAGCGCGGCCATGGGGAACGGCACGCTTCGTGGTGCACAGGGTCGTGGGTTCGAGTCCCGCCTTGGGCATGGGTGTTTCTCTGTTTGTAAATGTGTCTATGTTTGTGTATGTATATGTAAAAGGAAAACGTTAAGAATAATAAGGTCTAATAAGGAAATATACGAAACTAGAAAAAAGGAATACAGCGCCGGAGTCCTGACAAGCCTCCGGAACTGTATTTTAAATAATGATAAGAAAAAAAATAGAAGCAGCCCCTGTAACAGTCAGAACACCGCGCGCAGGTCACATAGCCTTTGTGCTTCTATTGTGACCTCTGGGAGGAAAGGTTGAGTGGAGAGACGCGAAAGGCGCCGATTGGCATATGCATGACCCAAATTCTTTACATTTTTAGTTAAAGCGCATCCGGCGTAGCTTGCGACTGCACAGAAGCCCTGAACCCTTTGATCCTCCCTTGGTAAGACGCATTTGGAGGCGGGTTCTTAGTTCCCTAATGACACCAGAAAAGAAATTTCTACAAATGTGTTGCCCAGTTGCAATCCGCGAACATCATCGCTGGGTTCTAAGGAAGCCATGCTAAGGATTTTTACACCCGAATAAATCCGACGTCCTCCGCTGGGTTTGAACCCGCGATCTTGGGTATATGAAGCTAGCATGGTAACCATTACATCATGGAGGGCGACTACAACCCTGAAACAGAAGGCAGTTCAGGAAATGGATAGCATAGTCGTGGTGGCTCCCATGCGCCTGCCGAACCGAAGAAACTATTGAGCTAGAGGGGCGGTCGCCGAGGATCAAATGCGAGTGGCGCGCCTTACCGTAGCGTCACCTCGCTGGGTCCCTTGGTGAGTACTCTACGTCATGACATAAAGGCAGTTATTTCCTCGCTCGTCACACTATTGTATTTACTGTCTGTTCAGCGGTGTTATAGCTAGTGGAGTGGGGCGACCTTCCAGGCAATAGGGGTTTAACAATTGGAAGGAGGCAGTGTAGTTGCAAGCGAGGAGCAAATGCGTGTGACAGAGTGAACAGTTGGCAGGAGTCCAGGTTAAAGTGTTACTTGAGCGACAAGCCACCACAATCCACTAGCTATAACACGGCTAATTGCAGCTACCAAATTTATATTGGTAGACATGGAAATGAATTCATGTGTTGGAATTCTAAATTTCCTTCGGTGCAAATATTATTGGAAATATGTAGAAAGCACGCGATCTTACAACAAATATATCTCTGACTGAATTTAGTCTCTGTTGCCTTTTTTTTTTTTGTGGGGATTAAAAACGCCAGGAGGTGGTTTTGTTTGTTGAAGACAGAAACAAGAATGGAGCCGCAAGTATTTTTGGCGTGGAAGTGGTCCGGTTGGTGACCCCTGACCTACAGCATGAACAACTTCCGTTTCCCGCGCGACCTTCTGACGTAGCGAGCGGCGCATGGCGCAGAGCGGCACCGCGACGCTACAGTGAGCCAGTCAGCGCCGGGACGCCACGCTCAACACAAGACCCAGTGTTACCATAGCATGAGGTCTGCGTTCCAACTGCTCCTGGTCACGACAAGGTACAACACACACACTCGCTTTGTTTGGCCTCTAGCGCACTGCACTGCACACGCCTTCACTCTCCGGCGCGACGCTCCCAACCTACGCCACGGAAAGCGTCCTTTCGACACTTCTCTTGCACAAAAACATCTCTCGAACATGTACATTTAAATATGCATTATACGTCTAGTGTAATTTAACTAAAAGACCGTAATGTTTATAACCTCCTCCTACAATATTATCAGTATTTGTATTTATTTTCTTCATCTAAGTAATATTTATTTTTCGTGTGTAAATTATCAGATAAACACTTATCATAAATCAACGGAATCATTAAAAATGAACAAATAATTATTTAAATATCTCTAACATAAGTATTTTATAAATATTTTATGTGTAATAATTAAAAGATTTTACCCACTCATTTTTTTCTTTCAAAGATATTCCCCAAAAAATATATTTATATCTGAATACCCATACAACATATACTGTGGTAAAAATTTAATCATAGAAAGATACAATATCGGTATACTACTTGAGAATACATTAGTTACGAGAAAAAGAAAGGTCGACTGGTACTTTGAAGTGTAACAAGAGTCAAGCTTTCGAAAACGCAAAATTCCACACGTATAAAAATTACATACAGCATCTTCTGCTGTTGTATTATGGTTTCCAAGTTATAAAAATAACTAAAATGAAAAAGACTACGTCACCTGTTTACAGAAATGTTTAAAGTAGATACACAGTTTATTGGAAATAAAATAAATCAGGCGTATGAATTTCTATCCATATTGATAGAGTCAGCCTTGAGTGAATAAAAGTTGAAGAAATATTCCATTTGAACATATATTTGATATGAATAGAGAATTGTATTAAAATCTTTGGAATGTATTTTAAATAAAAGTTTGGCGTTTCTTTGAATTTGGTTTTTCATTCAGTTTTATTAAGACTTTTGATGAGCTCTAACTTTTTTAGGGATCCACAAACCTGAACGTATAACATAACCCGATTTTTAGGTACAATACAATACTTTTTGTACTTAGGCAAGTGATGAAAAAATAAAAAACAAACTGCAACCAAACAGATATTCTTCAGTTGTTTCTTAGACACATTTTAACTAAACGTATTGTTAAAGGTTATTTAATTATGAAAACGGATGTTCTGCTTTAGGGCGCGTTTTATTTAAATTATTAATATGATTCTGGATCAAAATTAATTTTAACATACTTAAAAAATTATGAATACATTTTAGATTCTGTATAAAAATAAATTTTAAAGTATTTAGCTTAAATTTTTTGTATGGCTTTGTTTCGATGTTTACTTTTGCTGTCCCAAAATGCAGTATTGAGAAAGTCCTAAGTGTGCGTCTCCGTATGTTGGTCTAAGACATACAGAATTTATGAACAGTCAAATTTTTGTTTAATCAGGAATTCTCGGCGTAGAATTTATTACGAATTTCCTACATTCCAAATAACGCATTACGGGAAACGTTTTTGGGCGTTTTCAATATTCTCAAGTACGTTTCCAGTTATTCTGTTTAAAATTGCATATAAATGATCAACAGGAGTTCTTTACTTTTACTTTCTCTATCACAAAAATGTTTGTACATCATAGCTTTATAGCAACTGAAAATCCACGGTAAATACATCCTCAAAAATCGAAATATTGAATAAGTACAAACTTGGTATTTAAGTGCAGCATCTTCTAGGAATACAATACGAAGATATCTCTGACCCTAAGCAAACGTTTATATTAAAACACGTCATGTTTACTTTCTCTACACATACTAATGTATATAGTGTATAGAGAAGGTATTGTATTGCACCCAAAAACTCGATACCAAGATTTCATCGGAAATACATGTTTTGGTTCCCGCTGAATACACAAAAAAGCATTTTCATAAAAAGGTGCTGTGTCTATGTGTGTGTGTGTGTGGACCGCATAGCTCAAAAACGAAAAGTCGGTTACATACCAAACTTGATATTTAAGTTCGGTATCTTACAAGAATGCGACACGAAGATTTTCAAGAAAATCCCCCACCCCAAACTACTCTTTACAAGGAGCATTTTTCGAAAATTTTAATTTTCTCAAAAATGACAAACGATTTTGGTTAAAATAATTTATGTTTAAGATATTGTTATGACAAACGAAATGTGTATCTTGAATTTTACAGGAATAGCCCCTTATGGCCTATTTATTCTGGATAACTTTCATATAACTGGATAACCTTCAAAAATGTTTCATTGGGTAGGTTAGATCTCTTAAATATATCAAGAAACCATGTTTTTAATAAATAGGTGAGTGAAATATTTGCCGAATTCTTTATACTTATATATTAATTAACCTATACAGCAAAAATTAAGTATTTTACTAATTAATTAATCCTTCCCAAAATTCTAAAAGAGTACAAAAGCTTACTACACAAAAATATAGATCTCGTTAAGACACACAATTTATTTCATTTTTTTTTTTTATATTTAACCGTTTTCGAAATATTTCGGATTAATAGTTTCTATTTTAGCCACTTAAAGTTTTCTCAAACGGGAAGACATCTTTCTTCTCGTTTCTCATTTGTTTATTCCTGGCAAGCATAGAGATTAGACTTTCAATCGTTTCACATAGCAACCGGCGTTTAAAGGACGAGACTATTACTTTAGCCTGTGCATTTTCTTATTTCCCTTCTGCTTACGAAGAAGCTAGTAATAATATTAATCTGCTTATGCTTATCTTGATCAGGATGATGTAGACAACAGATTAATGTTTTGAATAAAAGATTTGTTTGAACAGCTAGAGGACATCATTTGAATGGAACACATTTAGATTTTTGCCCTTCTATTTACAAGGGAGCAAGTAATAAGGACAATTTCTGCTAATTTTTATCTGGATTAGCATTAAATAGATATAAGAATACGCTTTTTAACACTAATTTGTTACAGAGATGCAGAGAAAGTCATGTGAATGAAACACATCAGACTTGTTTATTTTCTAATATATTGCTCTAACGATTTTGGTTAAATTGCCAACTGTTTTACACATTTGTGTGGCTAGTAAAATATATATTTTCAGTTCTCTACGAAAAAACAGTAAAGACCCATTAATGAGTTTTTGTAACGGTAAATTTTAAGGGTTACACAAAACTCGCCTATATATCTCGTTAAAACGTACAATTCAATGTGGGGGGGGGGGGAAACCGCTAAGAAACGATTCTAATTTCAAATCCACCGCACAGTAACCCGGTTTTTATTTTCTCTATCAAGTATAGTTACAAACATAGTAGGTAGTGAAGGTATTGTATTCCATCCAAATTTCGGTACGGAAATTTAACCTAAAGTAAAAGTTTCGAGAACCCCGCAATAAAAGTTATTTTTATAAAAAGGTCTGTGTGTCTCTGCATGTGGGCAGCATAATTCATAAATGAAATGTTGATTAATTACAAAACTGGCCATTTAATTTTAGTAACTTCCAAGAATGAAACATGAACATTTTCAGGAAAATTCCCTCACCCCAAACTAGGAAAAGTTTTCAAAAATATTATTTTCCTAAAGTTGAAAGATTTTGATCAAAATTTTATATATTAAAGACATTTACACGACAAATAAAATAATTGTATTTTCTGGGAATTACCTCTAATGAGTTCTTCATTTTGAATAAATTTTCTCTAACTAGTAAACTGCTAGAGGTAAACAAAAACTTATTACATAGAAATACATATGTCGTTAAAACCTAAATTTATGTAATATATTTTTTTGTTTACCTAACCATTTCCGAGGAAGTTCTTATAACTGGTTTCAATTTAATTTTTTTTTTACTCCTGGCTATGAAAAGAGAACCGAATTTCAATCACATACCAAGCATATTTTAAAAGATATGACAACCACTTTAGCCCAGTTTATTCCTGTATTTCCATTTTAATAATAAACAACTAAGCAATAAGACATTTCTGCTCATTTATATGTGGAATAGCATGAATTAGAGAGAATAATATGCTTTTATAAAAATCGTTTGTTAGGGAACATGTAGAGAAAGCCATGTGAATGTAACACATCAGAATTTTAAAGATTTTATTAACGCTTCAGTTTCTTGTACCTAAACGAAATTAATGATGAAATTATTTCCATAAACGTTCAGTTAATATGGAGTAAGAAAGGTTAGAAGAAGGAGTAGAAAACTTTTTGTGAATATAACATCAGAATGAAATATGAATAACATCTTAACAATTGGATAAAAACCTTAGAACTCAATATATATTCAACTCGCGTTAAATTTTTTGTAACATTAACCTTATTGCTCATTGTGTTTTCAAGAAGCTGTTGGATATTTTGCCTGAGCATTATGAAGTATTTTTTTTCCGACCGAACGTAATTGAACAGTTTACGAGCTCATTTCAGATCGCAAAACTTGATTTTTACGGAATCCATGCGCAAAGAAATGCAGTAAGCGTAAAATGCAAGAGTAAGGTAATTTTGTTCCAGCTTTAACCTTACCACAATAAATAGATATGGACCTACGTTTACCAAGAGTTCAAATTATAGCAGGCCGTGACAAACCAATATTATTATTGTTCTGCAATGTATTTTCAGAAAATGGCAGATTATGATAATTATGACATCCTTAGAGTTGCGAAATCCCGAAAAGTTTGAGGCACAATATTAAAAATTTATGAAGTGGTATTTAGAAAAGAACGAACTTATTACCCTTGGTAAATGGCTCCAACTTAACCTCAAATTTATTTCACCTTTGGTTTGCCTTTCTTTTATTATCAGAAAATTTCTCTTAGAAAAAATATTGTATGATACGCGAACGTAAAGTTTCTTTTTGAAATTCGACTGCGTTTTATTTCACAAAATTCCCGCTCGAATCAAAAACCAAAGCTTAACGCTCTTACATCAGAAATATTTAAATCTCAAAGAAATAAACTATTTTGTTTCGCCTGAAACAATTGCATCCTGCTTTATAATACACGAAAGCATTTTCTTTTCTTTTTTTAATTTTGGAAGGAAAATATTACGCCATAGTGCAACGGTATTAATTCAAGTATTAAGATTTAGTTATATAAGAAGAGCTTACGTATTGTGTAAATGCCAAAGTGTGTGTCAGGTAATCTCGATAAAGTGACTGAATTTTATATGTTTAAGTGTAACAATTTTACTGTGATTAAAATTCTATAAATCTCTGTACCTCAGCATTTTCGGATTTTTTATGACGTTATACACTTGCTCTCCCTATTACATTTGTACTTATTAAGAAAACTTATACAAAGTTAAAACTTTCATAGATCATTCCCCTATAGTAGATAAAGGAATTATTTCATTTCAGACAAAAAAAAAAAAAGAAAGCTACATAGAAATATATGTTTTGACGTCTCCCGAATTGAAACAGAAACTTCTTATGTGTGTGTCTAGTAGCATAACTCAAAGCTCTCATGTGTTACGTTCACATAACTTTCTCTACAAACTTCTTCACGTTAATTGAAATAAATATTCCTAAAAATGTTTTATTAATATTTCATTATAGATACAAGGCAATAAGTTTAAGTGATGATCAAAACTTTTAAGAGACAGTCGCTATGTGATTCATTTGAAATCTTGTTCTATTTGCTTGACGGAGAAAGGAAAAACGAATAACGGCTTCAAATTTGAAAATAGTATATTTTTAAATATAAATCAATGAATAGTTAAGTCCACCAGAACAATGTATTTAATATAAACTGTGCAACAATATTTTGAAACGGAAGACTTTGTACATTTTTTACGGTAAATCAAAATGAACAGGACTCCAATTAAAATATGTAAAATAAAACTTCATAAAATTCGAGGTGTATGTTTTATATTCAATGTAAATAAATGGAATCTTGACAGCCATTTTTGAGAAAATCAAAATTTTAGAAAATTTTTCCATGTAAAGGGCAGTTTATGGTGAGGGATATTCTTGAAAATCTTTGTGTCGCATTCTTGGAAGATACCGAACTTAAATACCAAGTTTAGTATTTATGACTTTTCGTTTTTGAGCTGTGCTGTCCACAGACATACACACACGCACATTTTTCCAAAAATGTAGAGAAAGTAAAAATGCATACCTTATTTACGTTTAGTCACAGCCTTATTAACTTTTACATTATAACAATACGTTTCGTCAATGCAGTAAGTATTTTATTGAATTCAATAAAATTCAAATATTTTTGACAAAATTAGATATTAAACATTCTTTATGTGCCCCTTAAAAGCTAAACTTCGCAGATACGTACTATAAGTGATTATATAATTGTAATAAATTCATTCCTTGTAAGATTTATGTGGGCTCTAGCTACATTTTATAGGACTCTGAATGTAACATTCCAAAGTTAATTTTGTTTCCACCTGTGTATACCTATTACTACAATTTATGAAGTATGGGAGTTATCAAAATTTCCTTACACGCATTGAAGTTATACATTTAAGAGTGTTCAAAATGTCAACAAAATCTTTATATAGCTAATGAAGCATAGGGTAATACGTTTTTAAAAATCTTATGTGTTTCATTCACATGACATTCACACGACTCTGTAACAAATTATTGTTAAAAAGCTTGTTCTTCTACTTCATGCTAATGGAGATCAATATTAGCACAAATTCTTTCTTGTAAGAAGAAGGGAAATAAGGGTTACACTAGGCTAAGGCGATAGTCAAATCTTTTAAACGCTGGTAGCCATGTGGAAATGCGTTTCTTTGCATTGCCAGAGATGACAGTATTTTAAAACTGAAACCAATAACAAGGAATATGTCAGAAATGATAAACTCTGCGAAAAAAAGTGCATATGACATAAACTGTGTGTTTCTTCCGCGAGATCTACATATTTTTTTAGTGAGTTTTGTCTATCTTTTACGGTTTGCTAGTTATGCAAAATTCATACAGAATAAAGAGGTCTTCACAGGTCTGGTCGTGTAAATATTTTTAGTATACGGTATTTAAATCAAAATTGTTAGCGCAAGTTTTTAGAAAATCAAAATTTTAGAAATGTTGTCCATGTAAAAGATATGCGGGGTTTTTCTCAAAATCTTCGTGTTGCATCCTTGGAACATACTAAACTTATATACCAAGTTTGGTATTTTACTGACTTTTCGTTTTTGAGTTATCGTGTTCACACACACACGGACATTTTAGTAAAAATGCTTTCTTTTCGGATACATGGAACGCAAAAACGTCTATTTCTGGTGACATCTAGGTATTGAATTTTTGGGTAGAGTGGAATACTTTCTCTACACACTATGCACATAGTGCGTGTAGAGAAATTAATATAATTTTCAGATGGTAAAAGTCAAAAATTAGGTTGACATACAACAAAAATAGCTATAGAAGCTTTTATATGAATACTGCGAACCAATGGCAGTTTAGAAAGTTGGTTTAAGTATACTAGATGCCCAACCATACATGCTTAACAATAACGACTTCTATGGCTTCTAAAGTAAGAAATCATGTCAAGGTACAATTATATCTGCGACTAAGGGGGAAGAGCAACTTGAACATTTTGTTAAATTTTAGGTATTTTAAGATGGAATTTAGAAATGAAACTCAGAGGAAATGCTATTTAAACTTAAAGGAAAGGACACAATTCAAAATCTCCCGTTTAACTGGAGTGCTATGACATGTGTATGAGAACGTTCATCAAGGATGTGGAGACGAAGATAAAATAGATTTTTCGTGTTGTTGTTTACGTTTTTCTTAGATTTTATCTTTGTGCTTAATTTCAACAAAGTATTGTCTTAACAGTGCTCCGCTAGTATCGTGTAATGTTATTCTTTGGCAGATAGCGCATATTTTGAGGCAGTGTAAGTACCCTTCTAATTCAGCGGCTAGAAATGATCCTAGAGGAAGGAGAGAGAAGCTACATTTGTCGTTACCAACATAAATTGCTGTACATTTTTAATAGCTCTAAAGAATAACGTGTAAAGATTCTTCCAGAACATATCACACATTTGGATACACTAGCATAGTTCTAAATAAACTATTTAGTTATAAAAGATGCACTTGAGAAAATTTCCGACATAGGCAGTGTGTTAAGTTGGTATGGAATTAGTATATCAGTTCCTTCCAAGTGAATATCTTTACCTGGTTCTAGTATTAAGGTGATTGGATTTTTACTTACTCTATACGCACTATGTACATAGTGTATAGAGAATGTATTGCACTCCACCAAAAAATTCGATACCGAGATTTGACCGGAAATATATGTTTTAAGGTCCCCTGTATCCAAAAAAGTATTTCCAGAAAAAGGTCCCTGTATGTGTATGTGTGTGTCCGTGTATCCGTCTGTCTGTGAATACGATAACTCAAAAACGAAAAGTCGGTAAAATATCAAACTTGGTATTTAAGTTTAGTATCTTCCAGGGATGCGACACGAAGATTTTGAGAAAAATACCCCCACCCCAAACTACCCTTTACATGAAACTTTTTTCGAAAATTTTGATTTTCTAAAAAATGGCTCTAAGGATTTTGATTAAAATACCGTATATTAAAGATATTCAGCTGACAAATGAAATGTATATTTTGAATTTTCTGGGAATGGCCTCTGAAGACTGCTTTATTCTGGGTCAATTTTACAGAACTTTGCATAACTGCTAAACCGTAAGAGATGGACAAAAACTTAGCACACAACAAAAGTAGAGCACTTTAAAACACACAATTTATGATATATACATTTTTTTCGTGGGGTTGACTGTTTTTGAGATATTCCTTGTTTTTGGTTCCAGCTATAAAAACTTATACTTTTCTCATATAGGACTTTGTGAACTCGTGTCCATACAAAGGAACTTCAGACGCAGAGCAACCAGCTTTTGACTATGACTTTAACCTATGGTACCCCCTTATTTCGCTTCTACTAACAAGGAAGCAAGCAATAAGACTATTTCTGCTAATTTTTGCTCCATTAGATGAAGTAAATAGAATAATTTGTTGCAGTGATACAGAGAAAGTCATGTGAATGGACACATCAGATTTTTTTTGGATAGTGTTTAACGTCCGCTTTCACTACTAAGGGGACTGCAGGCGATGACATTGATAATATATGCAATGGAGATGGAGCACCGGTGGAATGCGATGGCGGGGTAATCGGAGAAGCCGGAGAAAACTCGCCTCTGCGCCGTTTTGTTACGGCACGGCCTTTAAGCGAACTGGCATACATATAGTTTTCCCGTAAATGGCAGATGAGCACCAGAGGATAGGATCTAAGGCAATTTCAGATTGGTGGTAAAAACGTAATTATTTCTAGTTTTATTAATTGCTCTTCCTTAGGCTATAGTGGTAGAATCAGAACAAAAAGGAACACAAGTTGGCAATGAGGTACGAGAGCCACTGTTTAGATTTTGGGTCTTGGCAACACTGATTGTGTAGGTGCCATATGTGTTTCAACTAGAAAGGTACATTGTAACCTTAACCTACTTCAGCTATTTTGTCAATAGAGCGTTATTTGTATTGTTTACAGTGACTTTAAAATCGTGTCTCAGTGAAAAGATTAAATCAACTCGTGAAAATGTTCACTGTGAAATGCTGGTATAACGAGTTTAATCGCAGCCGCCGTTCGCTCACTGACGAAATTCGTTGTTGTGCCAGAAAACACTATTACTATGCAAAAATTGATATTGCAAGATCGACATGCCACATACTGGCATTAGTTTCATCAGTACATATAAAATATTGCATGATCATTTAGCTGTGAAAAACGTTTGCTCTGTTGGATCCCACTAACTTGACACAAACTCAAAAGGATGTCGATTGGTGCACACAAATGCTCAAGAAATACAATGGTAAGGCTTAAAAAGACATACAAGATTGTAACAGGCGACGAATCGTGGATCCATGCATATGAGCAGGAACATAAACAGCAGTCGACTGTATAAGAGTTTAAAGATTAACCAAATCCAACAAAAGTTGTTCGCACTCGAAGCATGGTGTACCAACATCGATTTCATGGCTCAGATGGAAGAGCAGCAAACAACAGAAACTGAAATTTGGTGGTTTCGGTTCCCTACCATGATATTTAGTTGTTATCCTGATTCTACCATTCCAATTTTCTTTGAAATTAACATTATCTGAAAAAATGTCAATTATTGTAGTTGTAGTATTAGTATAAAGAAGGTCATTAGCTGTTTTAAAGTAAAAGAAAAGTGTGTGATTTATGTGGTTCATTTGTGTACAACTCAGTTTTTACCATGATTTTTAGCTTATTTGTAATAAACGCGTGGAAACTCTTCCACCAATTTGATACGCTGTTAAATCTAGCTAGCTCCACAGCGCTATAATTTTGCTCAATAAGGGCATAATTTTTAGTTTGTTATCCATGTTCTTTGATTCTTTCATATGTCATATACATATAACAAAGAGAACAATGAAAAATGTAATGTCCTGCTGGTATGTTGCCAGGGAAGCTCCGTGGTAGAGCAACCGGCTGGAGACCGGAGATCCGTGTTTCAAATCCCGACTATGGCATTGAATTTTTCATACTGACTCTGCCTATCCAAAGAGAACAATGCTTACAAGTAATTAATAACTTCTAATTAAAAAAATAACGGATAAAATGAATTTCATGCCACATAATGTTTTTATACATTCATCTTTCCTTCGCTCCTGATGCAAGAACCAACCTCTGTCTATTGGTTAAGGTTTGAGAGGCAGAATCCTGATAAAGCCTATAAGAGACTTGCATATCTGGATAGAGCCTTACAGCCACGCAGGTAAAAGTCTTCGCTTCCCACCAATTTTGTCCCTCACTTATTCAAACAAATAAGACTACAGATAAGTGTGGGACACAGCTGATAAGTATATTCTGCCAACATTAAATAAAGAAAGACATTCTAGGGAACCAAAGGCATCGGTATGCATTTTTTCTCTTGACTGAAGAATTCCTTGTATGCACAGCAAGAAATAAAATAAATGTTGAGAAGTATTGTATGTTGTTTTAGATCACGGTTGCCGTGGTTCCAATGGAGAAATCGCAGTGCCAATTATTTTTCTGGAATTTTTACTTTCTCTAGCATGTATGTACATACCATATACACAGTAGCTAGAAAAAGTACCTATTGTACCACCCAAAAATTCGATTTCAAGATTTCACCGAAAATACGATATATCGTATATGCTTTGAGGTTCCCCGAGTCCAAAAAAGCATTTTTAGAAAAAGATCCTTAGTGTGTGTGTGTGTGTGTGTGTGTGTGTGTGTGTGTGTGTGTGTGTGTGAGAGAGAGCATAACTTAAAAACGAAAAGGCCATTAAAAACCAAACTTGATAGTTATATTTAGTATCTTCCAAGGATTTCAGGAAAATCCCCTTCCCCCAAAGTAATCTATTTACATAAAAAAAAATTCAAAAATGTCGATTTTCTCAAAAATAGCTTTAAAGATTTTTATTATAATAGTGTATATTAAACGATGCTTACATGACAAATAAATTTATATCTCGAATTTTCAGGGAATATCCCCTGAAGTCCTCTCAATTCTGGATGAATATGGCTGAATTTTGTGTAACTGGTAGAACCTAAGAGATAGACAAAAAATGTATTTCTTTTTTCATAATCGGCTTATCCTCCGCGTATTTAGGACTCACCCCCCCCTAGGACTTACAAGCGGATGTACAGTGGTCAGAAACCTGTCGGGAGCCAACGGCACGAAACCACAGAATGGAGAACCTGAAACGAGTGGTCGGCTCGTAGACAGGCATGAACATGAGGAAGTAGATGATGACATGAAATGCAAGCGAAAGAGGTAAGAAAGATGGAGGAATTAGTGGAATGAGTGGCAGTGGAAACCGGAGGACCCGGAGAAATCCTGTTAGACGCTGCTTCGTCCACTCGGACCACCCAGATTGGAGGCGAGTGGTCTAACCACTTGGTCACAGTGCCTCTCAGACAAAAACATACTGCACAAAAAATGTAGACCTCGTTAAAACACAATTTTTAATATACGGTTCTCTCTCTCTCTCTCTCTCTCTCTCTCTCCCTCTCTCTCTCTCTCTCTCTCTTTATAGAGCTGACGGTTTGAGATATTCCTGGTTATTGGTTTAAGCTTCAACATACTTAAACTTTATATTTTTCTATTACGAGGATTTTTCAACTCCTGGCCATAGAAACAAAGGAATATCAATCACATGACAACCAGCTTTTAAAAGATTTGACTATCGCTTTAGCCTAGTGTATTCCCTTATTTCCCTTCTACTTGCGAGGAGGCAAATAATCAGACCATTTCTGCTAAGTTTATCTTGATTAGCATGAAATAATAGAAGAATAAAATGTTTAATAGAGCCATACGGAAATCCATGTGAATGGAACACATCAGATTTTATTTTTAATGCTAATTGTAAACACTAGAGGTCTACAAGCTATCTAATCTATCAGCAGAAATTCACCAACAGCTGAGCCGCTTCCCAAACAGATGAACAAACACAACGGTAGCGGGAAAATAAACAAAGCAACAGAAAATACACAGCGTAAAATGTTCAACGAACATATTACAGCGGTGCGTTTAGAAGTATTTTGTAATTTAGCGCGCTAATCACCTCCTAATGGAGTAATTAAATTGACGCTAAACTGGTGGTCAATTTAAAATGTCTCAGTTAATGAAACTAGCGTTGTTGTACATATTAAACGGGTCATTAAAACACTTAAATACTAAAAACACTTTCACCATTAAAAAAGCTGATGTGTTCCATTCACATGATATCATCTAGCTGTTCGGCAAACAAATATTTTATTCAAAAGATTAATCTGTTAACTACATCATGCTAATCAAGATAAACATAAGCAGAATTAGTCTTATTACTAGCTGCTTTATAAGTAGAAAGGAAATAAGAAAATGTACAGGCTAAAGCGATAGTCTCGCCCTTTAAAAATCATTTGCTATGTGAAAATTGAAAGACCAACCTCTTTGCTTGCCAGGAGTAAACACACAAGACGAGAAGGAAGATTTGAGAAAGGTTCAAGTGGCTTAAAATTGAAACCAATAATCCGGAATACCTCGTAAACAGTTAAGTCTATAAAAGTGTGTATGACTAAATTGTGTCTTAATGATATTTGCGTCTTTGTAATAAGTTTTTGTATATCTCTTACGGTTTGCCAATTATGCAAAATTAAGCTAAATTCATCCAGAATGAACAGGCCTTCAGAAGCTATTTCCAGAAAATGCAAGATAAACATTTTATTTGTTATGTAAATATCCTAAATATAAGAGATTTGTATCAAAATCGTTCCTACCATTTTTGAGAAAATTGAAATGTTACTGATGGCGAACACTCCCACTAACTATTGAGTCATACATTGGACAGGCGGTGTAGAAAATCAGTATGCATTAAGTGTTTGAATTTGAGTTAAAAAGAGTATTCCCTCGTCGTGTAGGAAACCCCATTACAGCAGTACTGACATTACAGTAGGCTAGTTATAATAAATCCGATAAATATTAGCTATTGTATAGTGTTAATAAGATAAATGGAAAGTCAGCATAAATACCCACTGTTTACAGCATGATGTGACGGACTGTGCCATGCGCTCGATCATCGCAATTCATCGTGACCCCTCATTAGTCTACATTGGCTAGACAACAGCAACACTAGCGACATCGACGTCAGCGGTGGCCTGAAATGAAACGGGGTATAGTTCTATTTTTGTTTTACTTTTTGAATTAGAACGATGCATATAATATAAATACATGTAATGAGGAGGCGCCGTGGGTGAGTGGTTAGACATCTCGACTCCCATCTTGGCGGCCCGGGTTCAATCCGCATGTGGGATTCGTGGTGGACGAAGCGGCGTCTGGGCGGGTTTTCTCCAGGTCCTCCGGTTTCTCCTGCCACTCATTCCACCAATTGCTCCAGCATCACCTTTCCAATCAATTTACATCTCATATCATCCTCTTCATACTCCGCCTAGCTACGGAACGACCCCTCGTAACAGGTTCATGCCGTAGGCTCGCCGACAGGCTTCTGACCCCTAGGCATTGGCTTGTAAGTCCTAGGGGGAGTGTCAGTCGTACAATTCAGGTGAGGGTAAGTGTCTTTCAAGATGGTCTCGAATCATTTGAATTCCCAATTACATCTCTTGGCATTTTCTGCTCTCTGTGATGTCTTGAATAAGATAAATGAATTAAGAACAGCGTGGTCAAGCATTCCACAGAAATATCTTAGAGCCATCTTCTTACAATAGGAATGAACCCACTTGATCGAAGGTGTCAGCTCTACCTTTTGCAGAATTATAAAATTCAATGATCTCAGGTTTCTTTGTGCTGTCATTAACTACCTTTCCTGAGTGCATAGTTGACAGCAACACTACTGATTTGGACTTCTTAGGGGTCAAAGACACCAAAGACATTTTTTCGTCGAAAGAAAACTGATACGACAGAGATGCTTTCTGTTTGCTAGCCAGAAATGTTGAAAGGATTTCTGGTTTATTATGTCTAAGTGTTCCCACAGCTGTCAACTTGTAATTATTTACCTAAGTTTCTGCCGGATAAACTGACGCAAACCAATTATTACAGATGTTCAAAACACGTGACAATCTCGCTCGTCACTCATGAGCCACGCCACTTCTCGAGAGTGGCAACGAGAATCTCGTGTATCGAGAACTAGTGCTCACGAACGAGGCGCCTCGAGTATTCTCGTAACTACAAACGAAGTAGCTTTGCGTATGGTCCGTAATAACTAGGTTTGTTAGGTTTTGAAGTTTTAAGCAAGTTAGAAAGACTTAAAATTCGCTCAACTTAAGTTATATATATATTTTTTTTTTAACATCGGTAGAAAATACATCAAAATTGTTCTTCAATTCATTTGAATTACAATTTTTGTTTAACAATTCGTTTAGTTTTGTTTTGAGTGTACATATTAGATTAGCCAGGGAAAGAATTTATCAAGAGTTTTATCATGGTATAGAAATTGCGTGTATGAAATGTACGCCAGCGACATCTTGCAATGTTGAAACATCTTTTTCTGTCTGTAGGAATATATTAAATGCAACAGAAAATTTTCAAATGTGACTAGTTGTGTAAAGCAAAACTACTTAAATGTAACGTTTGTTTTAAATGAGTGCATAAATGTTTAGTTAAAGTGCTCGAGTACGAGTATACTATGTAATAAATTACCTTAAATTACAGTACATATTAATTACATGCTTCCGTGAAGTAAAATGGTTTTAATATTTTATCTACCTATATTATTTTTATAATAGGTAAGAAATGGTTTAGAACCTCAACAAAAAAGAAGAGGCTAGTACAATTGTTATACAACTAAAAAATTGTTTAAAAACCTATAGAGGTTAATCAAAGGCTAAAATTACATTTATAAAAAGCAAAAAATCCGGACCCTAGTAACAAAAGATGACTCATCGTTTAACAGTACATATGTCCCAAATGCGTTTACAGTAAACGGTTTGTATCAGCGATATTAGTCGTTAATGACACCCTGTGCCACCATGTATAAACATGTTCAGATTATAACCCAAAATAGAATTACTTATTGCAACATAACCGTCTTAGGAGCAATAAAACTTATACACACTTACTTTTAATAAAAGTGAAGACCACGTACATATATCTGCAGATTCTATGATACCACATTTCGTTTTTAAATCTTTCCCTAGTGTTGTTATTTAAATCTCTCTTTAACCTGGGGGGCTATTTAAATCTTAAACCATTTAAACAGATTAAGTAATACAGCTTGCAGGACTGATTATGTGAGTTTCCGCTCATTACACTGCAGTCTTGCTATTAACAGGCAACTGAGTCTTGCGAGAATCGAGACTCTCTTACGCTTGCTGGTCAACCTCTCTCATGCCAGCTATGCATTCAGCTGTATCCACTGGCTGCGAGAGGCGCGGCAAGTGGCAGCGAGAAACGAGAGACTGGAAGCTCACTTGACTGACTTTACCAATTATCCATGTAATATTCCTATTTGTTTCATGAATAAATTCTGAAAGTTTCTTTACATATTGCACTGCTAGTGGTGCGTTTGTCTCCCTTGATTCCTTCCCAATGTAAGCAAGGTATTGTGTTAACAATGTAGAATGTTCTGGCATCACATATTATTATAATTTAATGCACACCTGTCAGGTTTTGAGCGAATGTAGACACGAAATGGGCGGTGTCCACGAAACCTTAGTAATTGCTCATCTATTATACAAAATTCATGAACTGTGTAGCTATATATTATTTATTGAAACAATAACCCCCCCATATTTATGGGCTGCCAACAGGGACAGAGTAAAGCAGACAAATTATAAATTAACTATCTAAAAAAAAACTAAAAAAACTTGAAACTCTTCTATAAAATTAATGAAATATCGACAGTTTTCATTGTATAGCAATCAAAAAGGAAACTAAAAGCAGCAAAAGGATTATTAAACATAGGTAATGTTCACGAATAGACGCAAATTTGTCAGCTGGGCATCGCTGTGTCAAAGCGCAGGCAGTTGACTAAAAATCGGTAGTGAAGTTCTCTTATGACGCATCGGTATATGTGTGGACCAGTTTTGCCAAAGACTTCTTCAGTACAAAACTGTCCATCTTTTGGGGAGCCACAGATGTACAATAAATCAACAAGAGCGAAAATCCCTGCTGAATCTGTTTCACCAACTTACCTTGCATCTGCGTACTTAGATTTCTGCCTTGCTACTTCTTGGTTTGTGCAATTTCTGATACTTGAAAGCATAGTATCGTTGAACAGTATTTTCTGAAGATACATGTTCTGCAATTCCTTTGCCTCCAGGAATCTAGTGGTGTTCTAGATGATGGAGTTTCATTGGAACTCCCGGTGAAACTTCCTTTTATGATGTCCTTAGACATAGACATCTGTGCATTATCATCTGAGAGTTCACTTCCAATGCAAACATTGTCCTCACAATCAGTAAAATTAGAGCTTGAATTGTCTGTCACTCTCGTGGAACCACTGAATCAACCATTCCAAAAGCTGGGATCAGTTGTACGAACTCTTTCCATGGCCATTCTAAGAAACAATGCACCTTATAAAATAGTATACAGGAGTTACTGGTCACTTCACAACTGCAAATGTGGACTGATACAACCGTAAACAGGAAGCGTCTCTCATTGTTGCCGAATACCAACAGTCTCACATCTACCATCATAACAATTATAAAGTTTCTAGCAGTAGAACGTTATGATGGGGTTACGCATAACCCCAGTATGCATTCTAGGGTTAACCATAAATCGGTATACTTCAAATTACTGTACACCAAGAACGACATAAATGCAAAAAGATATAAAGAGCGGTGTATAGCAGTACAATACAATACATGCACTTTGTATGTACTTACAGAAAAACATGTAGGTCTGCAGCTGATGAAGTTTGTTGAATAGAAGAACAATTAAATACTGTAGATAAGCTTCTTGAGTACTCAAAAACAAAAAGGCCTTTAAAAACCAAACTTGGTATTTAAGTTTGGTATCATCCAAGGATGCGACACAAATATTTTCAAGAAAATCCCCCCATCCCCAACTACCCTTTACATGGAAAATGGCTCTAACGATTTTTAAAATCTCATATTTAAAATATTTACATAACAAATAAAATGTATATCTTAAATTTTTCTGGGGATAACCTCTGAAGACCTGTATATTCAAGATGAACTTGGCGCAATTATGCATAACTGATAAATCGTAAGAGATAGACAAAAACTTGCACGACATAAAATGTAGATCTCGTCAAAACACACAAGTTATGTCCTTCACGTTTTTGTTGTGGAAGTAACCATTTCCGAGATATTCCTTGTTATTGGTTTCAATTGTGAAGTACGTATACTTTTCTTAGACAGGGAGTGTCCGTTTTTCTTTTTTTACTTTCTCTAGCCCCATATGTACAATGTACATAGTGATAGAGAAATATTGTATTCCACCCAAAAATTCGATACCGAGATTTCACCGGAAATACATGTTTTAGGACCCCCTGTATCCAAAAAAAGCATTTTTAGAAAAAGATCCGTGTGTATGTCCGTGTGTCTGTGAACAGGATAGCTCAAAAACGAAAAGTAGCTAAAATACCAAAACTTGGTATTTAAGTTTAGTATCTTCCAGGGATCCTACACGAAGATTTTGAGAAAAATCCCCACCCCAAACTACCCTTTACATGGAACTTTTTTCGAAAATTTTGATTTTCTTAAAAATGGCTCTAACGATTTTGATTAAAATATCGTATATTAAAGATATTTACCTGACAAATAAAATATATATCTTGAATTTTCTGGGAATAGCTTCTGAAGACCTGTTTATCCTATATGAATTTTGCTTAATTTGGCATAACTAGTAAACTGTAAGAGATAGACAAGAACCTGCTATACAAAAAATTTAAGTCTTGTTAAAATACACAAGTTATGTCATACATTTTTCTCGTGGAGCTTACCGTTTTCGAGGTACTCATTGTTATTAGTTTCAGTTGTGAAGTACTTACACTTTTCTCAGACGGGAGTGTCCGTTTTTCTTTTGTTCTACTCCTGGCCAAGCGATTTGTGATGACAATCGCATAACGACAGATTTTAAAACATTTGACTATTGGTTTAGCCTAGTGTATTCCCTTATTTTCTTCCTACTTATAGGGAACTAAATAATAAGAATATTGTGCTAATGAGTACCAAGATTAGCAAGGTGCAGAAAGAAGAAGAATCTTATGTATGAAGTTTGTAGAAGAGCTAGAGAAAGTCATGTGAGTGTAACACATCAGATTACTTTTCTACTCCTGGCCAAGCAAAGAAGCGATTTGCAATGACAATTTCATTACGACAGCTTTTAAAACATTTGACTATCACTTTAGCGTAAGACATTCCCTTAGTTCTCTCCTACTTATAAGGAACTGGTAATAAGAACATTCTGCTAATGTTTATCTCAATTAGCATGGTGTATAAAGAAGAGTAACCTTTTGTAAGAAGTTCGTTTGTAGACCAGCTAGAGAATGTCATGTGAGTGTAACACATAAGATTTTTAGACTTATTAAAGGTCCGCGTGTCCGCGTTCGTGATAGAGGTTGTCCGTTTTACAGTTCAATTACTATTAGATGTTATAAACTTTCGCACGAACCAACAGTTATAGTCCGTTAACAAAGGGGTGCTCGTTCAGAGGGGTTTCACTGTATTTAGTTTTCATTCATTTTCTTTTCTTAGTATATCTTACTACTCACTACAGAAACACAAGTTGCGTATCAATAGACTTATAGCATGCACACCAATCAAACGGTCGAGGCAGTGACGTTTATGGATTGTTGTCGTGCAAGTAGCGTTGTACCGATTCAGGCTGTGATAACCTCTGTAATAATTAATATGGTCGTGCCCTTCAACTACCCTGTCGTATTCAGCAAACAAATGATGTTAACTTCATCCCAAGTTGGCAATAAATACCTATACATTACAATCCAGTGCCTGTTCCAGCAGTAGCCGACCTGAATATAGACAGCGGTGGTTGTTTCAACAATGGTAAACAGTGCCAACCTTAGAAATCTTTAGTTTGAATGTTAACGATTTTATATTGTTTGGGCATTTGGCAGCCATCATTAGCGAATGTTCTCAGCATGAACTGGATAAAACTGGTCATCGTTATGTGATACAATACTTACATTTGAAAGGTTTTAGTCCAAATAATATTAAAGCTGAGCTAGATTCTACTTTGGGGGAGTCTGCTCTTTTGTTTGCAACAATAAAAATTGGGTGGCAGAGTTTAAGCGCGGCCGTACGAGCTGCCAAGACGAACATCGCAGTGGTCGAACAAAATGAGATTACCAGTTCAGAAATTGTAAAGAAAATCCCAAAATGGTATTGGTTGACCGTCGACTTAAAGTGCGCAGCTAGTAGACATTACAGGTGTTTCAGAAAGTCCTGTACATCGCATACTGACTGAACATTTGGATATGAGAAAGTTGTGTGCAAGGTGGACCCGTTTGCTCACAATAGACAAAACAGCGTCGTAAGGATGTTTAGTCCAGTGTTTGGCAATGCTTTGCCACAATAAAGCTGAGTTTTTGCGTCAATTCATAACAATGGATGAAACCTGGGTCCATCACTTCACATCTGAGACGAAAAAAATCAAAACAATGGATTAGAAGGGGTGAATCGGCTCCAAAGTAGGCCAAGACAGTTCCATCTGCAAGCAAGGTCATGGCTACAGTTTTCTGGAACGCACGCGGGTGATTATCACAAAAAAAAAAAAAAAAAAAAAAAGGAAAATTAATCAATGGTGAATATTATGCGAACTTGTTACAGCGTTTGAGCGATGAAATCTATCAAAACCGGCCGCATTTTGGCGAAAAAGAAAGTTTTGCTTCATCAAGACAATGCACCAGTTCACACGTCAATTATCGGCATAACCAAAACCAATGAGTTAAAGTTCAAATTGCTTCCTCACGCACCCTATTCGCCAGATTTAGCAGCCCCCTCTAAATATTTTCTGTTTCCAAATTTGAAGAAATGGCTTGGTGGTAGAAGATTTGCCAACAATGAAGAAAGAGATGTAGTCTGGTGTCTATTTTGCAGACCTCAATAGTTCTCACTATAAACAGGGTATCGAAGCTATTGAACATAGCTGGGAAAAGTGTATTGAGCTGAAAGAAGACTATGTAGAGAAATAAAGATGTTTTTCCCAAAAATGTTTGTACGGTCTGATACTTGGTATAGCCCTCGTACTATATTTCCATATTCCCTTTAGAAATTATATGCTATAAAGCCATTCTGCTAATGTTTATCTTGATAAGTGCTAAGTAGATAGAAGAATTAGCTTTTTAGAAGAGTTTGTCGCAGCATAGGTAGAAATAATTATGTGAATGACGCACAACAGAGTTTTTGTTGAAATTTACAAGACTTAATACCACCTTCGCGTGATGTATAAAATGTATCGCTGCAGATTACTTTAGTTTTCGTAAACCCAGGGCAAGGTTCGCCATTCTATTCCAGTCAAGGTCCTGGCAGATTAGCGATGTTTAGGATGTGATTTTTTTTTTACTTTCTGTATACGTTAGTGTACAGAGAAAGTATCGCATTACACCCAAAAATTCCATACCGAGATTTCACCGGAAATACATATTTTGAGACCACCTGAATCCAAGAAAAATGTCCGTGTGTGTGTCCGTCTGTCTGTGTGTATATGTGTGTGTCTGTGGGCAGCATATCTCAAAAACGAAAAGACCGTTAAATATCAAATTTGGTATTTAAGTTCAGTATCTTCCAAGAATGCGACACGAAGACTTTCAAGAAAATCCCCTCACCCCCAACTGCCTTTCACAGGGACAAATTTTTGAACATTTTGATTTTCTAAAAAATACCTAAGGATTTTGATTAAAATATCGTATATTAAAGATATATACCTGACAAATAAAACATATATCTTGAATTTTCTGGGAATAGCCTCTGAAGACTAGTTTACTCTGGATGAATTTTACGGAATTTTGTGTATCTGGTAAACCGTAAGACATAGATAAAAACTTACCAAACAAGAAATATAGAGCACATTAAAACAGACAATTTACGGTATATACATTTTTTCGTGGAGTTGATCGTTTTTTTTTTTTTTTTTTTTTTTTTTTTTTTAGATATTCCTTGTTTTTGGTTTCAGCCTTGAAAAACTTATACTTTTCTCATAGATGAATTTGTCAACTCCTATGCATACGAACAAAGGAACTTCAGTTACATAGCAACCAGCTTTTGACTATCACTTTAACTTATGGTACTACCTTTTTTCGCTTCTACTTACAAGGAAACAAGTAATAAGTCTATTTCTGCTAATTTTTTCTCACTTAGCATGAAGTAAATATAAGCATAAGCTTTTTAACAATAATTTGTTGCAAAGGTGTAGAGAAAGTCATGTAAATGGAACACATCAGATTTTTTTTGTTGTTGTTGCAGATTTAATCAATATTTTCATTAACTAGATGGAGAAAATAATGCTGCTGCCCTTGTAACTTCATTTCAAAGGGTCATACAGCATTTTAAATACAGGTCGTAATTTAGAATTATCCTAAATAAATATAGAACTAATATTGACTAATGTTAGTTTGTCTTTAGTATAATTTTGTGTCCATATTTGTCTCTCTGTAACGTCCATGTTCTATAAAATGCTGAAACAGAGAATGTCGTGACCCGGTTTTCTTTTCAGGTCAAACCGCAATTTACCACACAAATTAGCTAGAGAGCTGTGTTCATATCCCAAGTTCAGTGAGCTGGAAATAGAACAAGGTGTGTTAACAGTTAGTTTGTGTACAGGAAGCTAGTTATAATGATCCAGTACAACGTAACAGGGAAATTGCGGGAAGCAATAACTCTCTGCAGCGGCTGTTTATACAACTACGTGACGCACTTCCGGAACAAAATTGTGACGACTCACGACATTGTTTTGTTAATTACATCACATTTCTTTATGTCAACAGCTGGCATGATACAAGCATTAAACACGATTTTACACATTTTGTGAAGTCTGACGCCATTTGGATGCGAGTGAACGAGGAAAATGCATCAATTGCATTTAAGAAAATATCTGTTCCATTCACATGACTTTCTCTACATCTCTGTAACAAATTGTTGATAAAAATGTATTCTTATATATACTTCATGCTAATCAAGACAAACATTAGCAGAAATTGTCGTTATTACTTCTTCCTTGAAGTAGAAGGGAGATAAGGGAATACACTAGACTAAAACGATAGTAAAATATTTTAAAAGTTGATTACCATGTGTCTGAAATCCTTTCTTTGCATTTCCAGGGGTTTATGAATTCTCGTACTTTAAAATTGAAACCAACAACAAGGAATATCCCGGAAATGGTCAACTGCACGAAAACTCAATGGCAAGACGGTCCACAAGGTACTTTGACCTTTCGTCCGGCCGCTTCATTCCCCAACTCGGACCGAAGACATCATGAATGTGGTGCTGAGCTGAAGGGCGAGACATGATAAGCGCCTCGAGTCCCTCCCGGCCGGTTGATGCGGTCTTCTCGATCAAGTAGTTCCTCAATTACCCTCCCCCCCCAGGGACATCACGAGGCTGAGTGCACCCTGGACCAGGCCTCGCAGATGGGGGAAAATTCCCCACGCCCACACCCGAAATCGAACCCAGGTCTCATGCTTGGCAAGCAGCTGTGCTACTACCGCCCTAAGGAGACAACCACAAAAATTGTACACAATTTAGTGTGTTTTATCGAGATCTACATTTGTGTGTAGTAAGTATTTGTTTACTTCTTACGGGTGACAAGTTATGCAAAATTCAGCAAAAATTCATCCAGAATAAAGAGATCTTCAGTGGCTATTCCCAGAAAATTCAGGGTATACATTTAGTTTGCCATGTAGATAAATAGTATTTTAATCAAAATCGTTATGCCCATTTTTTAAACAAAAATTCCAAAAATTGTCCATGTTAAGGGTAGTTTGGAGTTGGGGCTTTTCTTGAAAAGCTTCCTTTCACATCCTTGTAAGATACACACTCGCACCTTTTGCAGGGCCCAGACCGATAGTTTTTAAACGTGCTCAAAAGCGACAGCCCCTGTCACATTTACTGGTATGTTAAAGAACTCCTGAGGGATGAAATTCCGGCACATCGGCGCTGGCATGATCCTGGTAATTGACAGCATCGTTAACAAACACAATTATTTTATCCTACAGATACTTGTAGTAGACACCGTTGCTATACAGAAACGACATAAGAAAACTTGGACTTTAAATCAAAGTAATAGTTACTAGCGCAACGGGTAAACAAAATTCACTCGTTACTCTGGTAACGAGTGGGATAAAGTAAATAAATGGTTAATTACAAATGTTCTATAACCTTTTAACAGCAACATCAAATTGTTGAAAGTCTTCTTCGTATAATTTTCATGAAGTCGACGGTAATAAGAACAACTGATTCTTTTGCTTCATTCAATATATCATTTGGAACCGATATATTAACGTTCTCAACATTTATCGTAAATTTAATCAATTTGAAACTTAAAATTATCCATAAAAAACAAAATTAGTATTCACACATAGCCTACCATATTTTATAACTATGAGAACGCCGCAATTCAATACTTTATTCTTTATTTAATTTATTATTATCTGTTGTAAAACCATTAACTTGATTCAGGGATCCTCCGGTGAAATCTCGGCATCGAATGTTAGGGTGGAGTAAAATACCTACTATCTACATACGTGTTAGAAAAAGTAAAAAAGTGGACTGGATTCTGTACGTGCGTAACATCATTAGTGCTAAACTTTAAAATGGCAGAATACCTTACTGTACACAGCGAGAGATGTTGGTGTCCAGATATGGCACTCCATTCTGCAGAGTGGCGTGCCGGAGAGACATTAAACAGCCACCTCGTGTGGCGAAAAAACAAAAAGGAAATAAATTGTATATGTTAAAAACAAAGGATCCCAAAAGGAAGAAAACGCATTAAGTGAGTCATAACGGACGTTGAAATTCGTAAACCATCGCTGTAATTTCAGCATTCCTTCTCTCGCTTTATACAATACGCTATACTTTGTAATAGGGAATACTTTAAAGGACCCTTATCTCTAGTGGTTAGTATTTTTATTTTTTTTTACACGTACTATGTACATAGTGTATGCAGAAGGTACTGTATTCTAATCAAAAATTCGCTACCGAGATTTCACCGGAAATATATGTTTTAGGGTCCCCTGTATCGAGAAAGAGCATTTTCAGAAAAAGGTCCGTGTGTCTAAGCACGATAACTCAAAAACGAAAACTTGGTAAAATACTAAACTTTGTATCTAAATTTAGTGTCTTCCAGGAATGCGACACGAAGATTTTGAAAAAAATCCGCCCACCCCAAACAACCCTTTACATGGAACTCTTTTCGAAAATTTTGATTTTCTTAAAAATGGCTCTAACGATTTTGATTAAATTATCGTATATTAAAGTTATTTACCTGACAAATAAAATGTATATTTTGAATTTTCTGGGAAAACCTATGAAAATTACTTTATTCAGGATGAATTTTACGGAATTTTGCATAACTGCTAAACCGTAAGAGATGGACAAAAACTTAACGAACAAAAAATGTACAGCACGTAAAAACACACAGTTTAAACAATATGCATTTTTTTCGTGGAGTTGATCGTTTTTGAGATATTCCTTGTTATTGGTTTTAGTTTTAAAAAAACTTATACTTTTCTCATACAGAAATTTGCCAACTCCTGTCCACACAAACAAAGGAACGTCAGTTTAATAGCAACCAGCTTTTGAGTATCCCTTTAACCTATGGTACTCCCTTATTTCGCTTCTACTTACAAGGAAACAAGTAATAAAACTATTATTGCTAATTGTTTTCTAGAATAGCATGAAGTAAATGGCAGCATAGTCTTTTTAACAATAATTTGTTTCAGAGATGTAGCGAAACTCATGTGACCTTCTCTACATCTCTAGAATAAAAATTATTGTTGAAATACTTATTCTTCTATCTACATCATGCTAATCGACATAAACATTAGCAGAACCTTTCCTTATTACTTGCTTCCTTGTAAGTGGAACGAACACAAGGGAATACACTAGGCTAGGTAAAAATCTTTTAAAAGCTGTTTGCCATGGTTGAAATTTGTTTCTATGCAGGGCCGGATTTTACAACTTTCCTTGGAGAAATGTTTCAGTATTTTCAATCTGAGAACAATAACAAGGAATATCTCAGAATTAAGTCAATCCTACGAAAAAACTAATATGACTTAAATTGTGTGTTTTAACGTGATCTACATTTTTTGTGTAGTAAGTTTTTGTCTACCTCTTTCGGTTTACCAGTTACGCAAAATTGAACAAAATTTTCGAAACAAATGGGTAGTTTGATTTGATGTCTTTAGTTGAAAATTTTCGTGTCGCATCCTTAGATGACACTGAACTTAAATATCAAGTTTGGTATTCAACGGAGTTTTCATTTTTGAGATATGCTGCCCACAGACACACACACACACACACAAATATTTTCAAGGTGACCCAAAAAATGTATTTCCGGTGAAATCTCGGTATCGAATTTGGGGTGCATTATAATGTACATAGTACGCGTAGAGAAAGTACAAGGTACCCTATGAACATGATTACCTCTAACTGTTCTACAAACAAACTCTTCTTACAAAATATTCTATCTACTTCATGCTAATCGAAATAAAAATTAACAGAAAATGTATTTTCACTTGCCTAATAGAAAGAAAGTAAGGGAAGACACGAGGTAAAGCAACAGTAAACATTTAAAAACTTCTGCTCTGCGAAAGTACTTGAAATTCGGTTCCATTTTCATGTCCAGGAGTAAAACAAAAGAGAAATAAAAGGGATAACCACTTTCCGTTTTTTAGTATTTTAAAATTGAAACCAATGACAGAGAATATCTCTGAAATAGTGAGGTCTACAAAACTTGTATACGAGATAAATTGTGTTTTTAACGAGGTCTATGTACATTTTTGTGCAATTAAGTTTTGCCTATCTGTTACAGTTTACTAGCTATGCGGAAGTGATTTAGAATGAAAAAGTTATTCCAAAGAAATTTAGAATATACGTTTTATTTACCGTTAACGTCTTTATATACGAATTTTCAATCAAAATTCGTTTGAGCGTTTTCTTAGAAAATCGAAAACTTATAAAATGTTCAATGTAAAGGGTGGTAAAGGTAGGAGAAAAGCTTCGTGTGGCGCATCACACACACACACACAAAAATCCTCCTAGATTTTTTTTTTTTTTTAGATTGAAGGATCCGAAAACGTATCTTAGTATCGAATTTGGGGTCTAATAGAATACATTCTCTACCTACAACGAATATTGTACATATGTGGTTGAGAAAGTAATAAAGAATGAAAATATTTTAATTTCATGCTTGGAGCCCTGATATTCGTAACATCTTTCACCTTAGAATGAAGCTTTGGTGCGATTCTTCACTGTGTCAGAGAGTAGGGGAATTCTGGCCGCAGTGATCAAGGAAGTCTGTCCTAACACAATCTGAAAACTGCTGCTTTGTGATCTGATTGAATGGCAATAATATCGTATTTCCAACTGGTATGATTAAGCTTAACCATATATCCGCAAATCGAATGTTAGTTATAGCCGCTCAGTGGATCCATCCGCACCTAGAACCGTCTTTATGCGGTTCGGGTACCTGGGAGCACCAATCTCGTCCTTCCGTTGTAGGGAGCTAGTGAACTTCAACTTGAAATAATCCCGTTGAGTTCTGCAACTCTTTTAACTCACGTTTATAGATCTCCCTTCTTGCGTTAAAACGGTTGCAGAACTCAAAGGGGCTATGTCATGTTTAAAGCCAGCCAGTGAAGAACTAGTGATTGTGTTCGTTTAACTCCTCCCAATGAGTGCTACCCGCCTCTTCGTTTCCGCTGATATACAGCAAGGATTAAACAAAAGAGCTCAGCCAGTTCCTCACTTACCGTCTCCGCTGATATACAGCAGGGGTGAAGCAAAGGTGCTCAGCCATTTCCTGAATTGCCATCTCCACTGATAAGCAAGAGAACCTCAGTTACCCAATTACCACCGTCGCTGATATGCAAGAGATACAAAACGAAGCTCAGTCAATCAGTTGCCCAAATGCGACCGCCGCTAATATGCAAGAGATACAAAACGAAGCTCAGTCAGCCGTTTACCCAATTATCACCGCCGCTGATATACAAGAGATACAAAACGAGGCTCACCTAGCCAGTTACTCACTTACCGGTTTTAACTTTAAATAGTCTCGTTGAGTTTTTCGACTCTTTTAACGCACGAAGGGACATCTGAATACGGCAAGTACGGGGCAGTTGGGCCAATTGATATATGTGCATATCTACAGTATGTTTAATTTGTCTTGCAGCGACTTATGTCATATAGCGGAAAGTTGACAGTTCCATAGCAACAGTTTAAACTCTCAGTATTAGAGTGACTGTCTACTGAAGTAGTGTTGATTTGCACGTGTAACGCCAACCACTAAAGCACGTCACGCAAGCAACAGTCATGTATCAAGTGCTTCTAAGTAAAATGCACATTCAGAGATGGAGCCAATCCCGTTACAGGCCTTCCTGTGCAATAAAGACATTTGGTATATTACATTAATTATAAAACTTTCTCCAATTATTTTACTTTTTAAAGCTTCTCAAAACATTCAATGCTTATTTCTCTCTCTTATTTATAATAATTGAGATAAAGGCTTATAGACATAGTTACATTTGTAGGATCAAGGGGTTCGTGAAGCTGCAGAAAAGGTCAAAAGTTAAAAATGTGTGGGTATTTGCTGACTTTAAAATTACATACACTTTCCACATCTTTAAAAACAATTATAAGTGACTTTGAAAAAAATTCTTAGTGTTCCATTCATATGACTTTCTCTACATCTCTAACACAAATTATTGTTAAAAAGGTTATGCTTCTATTTACTTCATGGTAATCGACAAAAAATTAGCAGCCTGCCTGGGTAGCGTGGTGGTAGCATGTCTGCCTCACGTTCAAAAGGTCGTGTGTTCGAATCTCAGGGTGAGTTACCCAGGTAAGGTTTTTTCGGGGTTTTCCCTTATCCTGAGAAGACGAATGTCAAGTAACTTTAAGCTCCATGGACCCCGAGATCATTTGAGCATCATGTCACTAATTGCATTCATCGTCCGATGACCAAATCAGGTTAAAGGACGTTAAACTAAAAAAAAAGGAAAAAAGAAAGCAGAAATATAAGAGACTACCATAGGTTAAAGTGATAGTCAAAAACTGGTTGCTATGTCACTGAAGTTCCTTTGTTTGTATGAAGAGGAGTTGGCATATTCCTTAATGAAAAAAGCATGTTTTTTAAAGCTGAAAACAAAAACAAGGATTATCTAAAAAACGATCAATTCCACGAAAAATAATATACAACATGAATTGTGTGTTTTAATGTACTCTACATTTTTTGTGTGGTAAGTTTTTGTCTATCTCTTACGGTTTAGCAGTTATACAAAATTCCGGAAAATTCACTCAGAATAAAGTAGTCTTCAGACGCTATTCCCAGAAAATTCAAAATATACATTTTATTTTTCGGGTAAATATCTTTAATATACGATATTTTAATCAAAGTCGTTAGAGCCATTTTTAAGAAAATCAAAATTTTCGAAATAAGTTCCACGTAAAGTGTAGTTTGGGGTAGGAGGATTTTTCTCAAAATCGTGTCGCATCCCTGGAAGATATTAAACTTAAATACCAAGTTTGGTATTTTAGCTACTTTTGGTTTTTGAGTTATCGTGTTCACGGACACACACGGACCTTTTTCTGAAAATATTTTTTTAGATAAAGGGGACCCTAAAATATATATTTCCGATGAATTAGCAGAAATAGTCTTATTACTTGCTTCCTTGTAAGTAGAAGCGAAATAAGGGAGTACCATACGTTAAAGTGATAGTCAAAAACAGGTTGCTATGTGACTTGCTTATATGGAAAGCAGTTGACAAATGCCTGTATGAGAAAAGTATAAGTTTTTCAACGCTGAAATCAATTACCAGGAATATCTTAAAAACGATCAACCTCATGAAAAAAATGTATATAACATAAATTGTGTGCTTTAACGTGCTCTACATTTTTTGGATTAAGCTTTTATCTATCTCTTACGGTTTAGCAGTAATACAAAATTCCGTAAAATTCATCAAGAATAAAGTAGTCTTCAGAGGTTATTCCCAGAAAATTCAATTGTCATATAAATATCTTTAATATATGATATTTTAATCAAAATCGTTAGAGCCATTTTTGAGAAAATCTAAATTTTCGAAAAATGTCCCATATAAAGGGTAGTAGTGCGTGGGGAAATTTTATTGAAAATCTTCGTGTCGCATTCCTTGGAAGCTACTAAACCTAAATACCAAGTTTGGTTTTTAACGGACGAATACAAGACCTTCTCTACATATTATGTGCATTATAGATACTTGCGAGAAACAGTAATAAGGCGATATACAGAATAATACACAATTTAATACAAACTCCAATAATGCTAAAGAGTATTCCAAAAACTAAGGTAATAATGAGGTTGACACTGACAAGTTCGAGTGTTACTCACATGAGGATGATTCTTCCCTTTGTCCTAACTATTGTTAGCTGACATGTAAATGGCACCCTTAACTGTCTTACTGTAGCAGGTAGAATTCTCAAATTATCCCTCACAAACTGTAGGCAGGTTGCCAATCAGGCTGCGTCTTGCACACATCCTTAGAACGGTGTGCAGCCCACAGACACACACACACATACAGAGACAGACAGACACACGCACGGACATTTTTCTAAAAAGGTGTTGTTTTTTTTTTTGGATTCAGGGAGTCTCAAAACAATTATTTCCGGTGAAATCTCGGTATCGAATTTTTGGGTGCATTACAATACCTTCTCTATACACTATGTACATAGTACGTGTAGAGAAAGCAAAAATGCTTTAATTTGAGTTCTGAGAACCTCAAAAGCTATATTATGTTGAAATCTCTCAATATCAACTTTTAGATGAAATACAATACTCCTCTCAAAATTAGATAGGGGTAGAGAAACAAGTATATAGAGAATGTATTGAAGGTGCCTAGTATTGAATTGAATCTTACCTTTGAAATGCTTTAATTACTCTAGAAAGCTTAGGTATTTCTGTAATTATTTCATCGCGGCTACCAAGCGGTGACAGTCGCTCGCTGGACGGCGTACCGTGAGCTTGTTTGTGTATAGCGAGCGGAACCAGTCTTCACTGCGGTGAGTTGTTTGTTTGTTGCGGCGTCTCTGCCGGTTGTGAAAGCGGGCAGGCGTTCTACTTAATTGGGCACTTTCATTCTTCTTGCGAGAAGGTGGTAAAGCATTAAAATGGCCGTGTATAAGCGGGTAAATACTATTAAAATTCAGTTTGAAAACGCAGCAACTAGACCGTCTGCACTAGAAATACATCAATGGTTGGTAAATTTTCTGGTTTTAAAACCGGATCAAGTGGACACGCTTCAGCTCAATAGTCGTGAACGTGCTATTTATGTCAAGTTAGTTTCCACGTTATTATATGAAAAACTTATATCACGTTACACCGAAGAACAAAACTTTACATATGAATCTGGGGAAATCTCCAAAGTGAAAATCACGCCAGGTGACCAGCAAATTGTTAATGTGCGGGTTTTCAACCTCCCACCGGAGGTGCCCAGCGCAGTTTTGTCACAAGAATTGTCTAAATACGGTAAGGTATTTGATATACGACGTGAGAAATGGCATTCTCATTATCTGCTTCCGGCTAACAATGGCGTGTGTACCGTGAAAATGGGTATAAAGTGCAATATACCGGCTACCTTGGTTATTGATACTTATGTGATATCTATTGCCTATACCGGACAGCAGCAAGCCTGTCATTTGTGCCGTGAGACGACGCATTTAAAAGCGGATTGTCCCTTTAGAGCTACTCGGTTGTCTCTGCAACCTAGAAATCGTCCGGCAACCTTCAGCGAGGCAGTGGGTGCTCCGGCTAACTTACTGGCGGATGAACAGCAGGGTGTTATGCACACGCCCGGGTCATCAATGGAGACCCAAGTGGAGGTAATGCCTGTACAACGACAGTTGGATGAGGAAGAGGAGTTACCTATAGAGGAGGACAGCATGGTGATGCCGGAGACGCCGGAGTTTGTTGATGTCCAGCATGCACAGGACACAGTACAACAGGATACTGATCGCAGGGCGAATGATAGCGACGTACCTGAAGCGTCTGAAGACGCGACCCGCAACTTGGGTGCGCCGTCCAGAGTTTCTGTATCTGCTCGCGACCCTCGCCTCCAGTTCCAACCGCTAGACCGCCGTATTGATGCCTGTTTGTTATCGTCTTCGCCAGCTGGTGGCGCGGGTGTGCAACGATTTCTTCACGATCTTCCTGACGGTCGTGTAGTCAAGGCCAGTGATTCCGGCAAGAGGCCGGCTGAAGATGCCAACGACGCCGATGAGGACCTACGGCGTTGCTCAAGCATACTAAGGACGATCCTCATGAAGGTGCGGACAATTAATGGTTATACTCCCCGGATTGAACTGACACGTGTCCTAATTCCTGTTTGGTATCACGCCATTGGTCCTGAGATTGTAAGTACTTTTCTTTGCCCTGCATGCCAGTTGGACTTCAAATTTGGGCGTCACTTAATGTGAATGGGTTGCGTCAACCAGTTAAGCAACAGCTGCTTCGGGATTTTTTGAGTAGTAATGATGTTGATGTTTGTTTTCTTCAAGAGGTGAATGTTTATAATATGGACTTTTTATATGGATATGACTATGAGACTAATTTAGGCCCGGGTGGTACTGGGACGGCTATTGTATACCGCCAGGGATTGCCCTTGCACGGCTTTGCCTATCATCCTTCAGGTAGAATCCTCTCCGCGGAGTATGATGGTGTTACCTTCGTGAATATATATGCCCCGGCGGGAAGCAACAAGAGGAAACAACGCGAGGATTTTTTTCGCCAGGAGCTTTTAACTCATATTCCTCGGAGTTCCCCATTCTTATTGGTTGGGGATTTTAACTGTACGCTAGCAGCCAAGGACCAAAGAGGGGCCTTTAATGGTTGTATAGCATTGCAGCAGTTAGTGGACCAGTTTCAATTGGTGGATAGCTGGGAATTCAAGCATGGTAATGATGTGATGTACACCTTCGTACGGGGCCAGTCGGCCTCTCGACTGGACCGGATGTATGTTCTACCGGAGATGAAATCCCGGATACATCGCACAGAGATAGTGCCAGCAGCTTTTAGTGATCACAATGCACTGCTACATGCCGTTGTAGGTCGTGCGGAGATACGTCGTAGTGGTCCAGGGTTCTGGAAGCTTAATTGCTCCTTACTTACAGATGCCGAGGTCCTGATAGAATTCCAAGAATGTTGGTCCAAATTGCAGAAGTCTTTTCAGCGCTCTCCCCATAACGCAGCATGGTGGGTCTATAAGGCGAAGCCAGCGATACGCTCCTTTTTTAAAGCCGCAGCGTGCCGTAGAGCGTTAGCTCGGAGAGAAACTTTGGATTTTTATCTTGCAGTGCTACAAGATTTACACCTGCGCCAACAACATGGGGAGGACGTACACTGTCAGCTCCGGGAAGTCAAGGCTCATATCCAGCACCGTAAAACGCAAGAGCTCCAGGGAACCTTAGCCAGAATACATACAGCAGAAATGGTTTATGGTGAAAAAATGAGTTTCTTCTTCCTGGCGAAGGAGCGTAGGCAAGGTCGTAGAGCGTTTGTTACCAAATTGATAGATGATGGTCAAGAGGTTACGACCACGACAGGGATTCTTCGTGTGTTGCATTCTTATTACACCCAGCGCTTTGCCAGGCCGGTGGATATGGTGGATTCAATCCAGTCGTATATGTCCAAATATGTGCCAGTTGTGCAGGGAGGCTTAAAACAGTCGCCTACTCCCATGCTGAAGGAGACGGAGTTGCTCACTGCGATTCAGACAGCCAAACCTCATACAGCGCCCGGACCAGATGGGCTGCCGTACGAGTTCTATAAACATTGTTGGCGGTTTATTAAGAAAGAACTTCTTCTAGTGTTTCAAGAAATCTGGAGGGATGAAAACCCGCCGTCTACATTTGGAGATGGGGTGGTTCTACAACTCCCAAAGACCGCCACGCCCAGCCGGCCCGCAGATTATCGGCCCATCACCTTACTCAATTGTGACTATAAGCTGTTTGCAAAAATAATCGCCCGTAGGCTGCAAGTATGGCTAGTGCCCTTGCTTAGTGAGCAGCAGGCTGTGGTGCGCGGAGGTGCGGCTATGCACCATACCGTGGCAGCTTTGCGAGACTGTATTCTTCATTGTCGCCAAGAAACCCGCTCTGCTGCTCTGGTAAACCTGGACCTTGAGAAAGCATTTGATAATGTGGTTCACGAGGGTCTTTGGGCACGTTTGGAGTCATTGCAAGTGCCGAACAAGTTGTATCACCTCCTTCGGGCACTATATGGCACTGCGTTATCAAGGATTCAATGCAATGGGTTTCTGACTGCCGCCATACCGGTCAACAGATCCGTCCGCCAAGGTTGTCCCCTATCAATGTTGTTATTTGCTGTGTACATCGATCCTTTGCTCCGACAGCTGCAATCTACGATAACGGGTCTGGAGGTCTATGGGAAGAAACTAGCCGTTAGGGCATATGCCGATGATCTTACGGTGATGGTTACCGACGAGCAGGATGTCACGTATCTACGAAGATGTTTACAGAAATATGCCCAATGTGCGGGGATGACGTTTAATTTGAGGAAATCTGAAAGTCTTCCCATTGGACCGCATCCTCCGGATACCACGGTGTTAGGAATACCCACTGTGCAACGCACAAAAATTCTTGGGATATACTTCAGTGGAGACGACGAAGACCTGCGAGACTATAATTGGACGTCATGCATTAATACTTTGCGTGGTGTACTATACGGTCAAAAGTCGAGGATGCTGAACTTGATACAACGTGTGTGGTTTTGTAATGCCTTTGCGTTGAGTCGTATATGGTACTTAGCACACGTGCTGCCTCCAACAAAACGGCACAGCCAAAGAATTGAGCAAATAATAGGATACTTCATATGGACAGGAAAATTATATCGCATTTCCCGTACTCAGTTACGTCTTCCAAAAGGCCAGGGTGGCTGGGGGTTGTTGGATGTGGCGATGCAATGTAAAACACTTTCCTTAAAAATGATTCTGCAAGCACTGGATGGACAGGGTGATAGTGTAGAGGTGCTAGTACAACGGCATTATCAGTTGTTTTGGGAACGGAGAGAACTCCATAAGATTCCTAAAATGTTACGTGATCTCCTACGTGACTTGAGCACACTACCTTCAGCAGAAGTGGCTAATGGCCGTTTTCGGGCGGCTAAGGAAGTCTATACCTTTTTTCAACGGAGGGAACCTACTACTCCACATATACAAGTTAAGTATCCACAATTGCCCTGGAGGCAAATTTGGCGTGGCTTTGCTATACCGGAAATCAACACGGAATGGGTCTCGGTGGCATATGAGATTGTCAATGAAATCCTACCAACTGCAGATAAATTACACAGACATCATCTGGCAATTCTTCCCGCTTGTCCAACGTGCCAAGCCCCGGATTCACTCGCACATCGACTCTTGGAATGCTCAGGTAAAGGACTGATATGGACATGGCTCTTGAGCCGATGTCGGGGTTGGACTGGTGACACCTGGCAGCCTTCAGCAACGGATATTTTGCACCTGAATTTTCCCTGGACGCGTCCTGCATTGTGGAGAGCTCTTAGTTGGACAGTAATGGGTACCTATGCTTGGCTTAGTACCTTGGACACGCCAGCTGACTGTGTGGTTCCAGCTTTACGAAGTTTTTTGTATGCCGAGAGGTGGCGGATGATTCGAGACAACAGAATCAACGCCTTTAAACCCTGGATATACAGGATATGAGCACCTAATTGATTCTATATCGATCCGGGATGATCTTGGATGCAATAACATGCATTATTCCTCTTTATGCTGGCCTGTTGTGATGTAGAGCTCCTGCTTCTCCTGAAATAAATAAAGTTCCTAATTCCCAAAGGGGGGGTACCATGCCATTACAAACTAAATAAAAAATAATAAAAAAAAAAAAAAAAAAAAGGAAAAATAAAAAAAAAAAAAAAATAAAAAAAAAAAACTGGAAGACAAAAAAAAAAAGCGGTTGATCCAGGTTATTGAATAGCATTAAGATACCCCTTGCTTGAGCGGCAACTACTTCAGCACTGCTGCTAAGGGGTTAAGTATAACACACCGGCGTAGGATGCATAACATTTGGAGCATTGCCAGGAGCCGGGATTTCAGTCATGGATCTCCTGGTCTTTAGCCGGTTGCTCTAGCCCAGTGTTTCCCCCCAACCTTTTGAAGTTCACGGCACCCTTGGGAATAACATTAAACACCAGGGGCACCCTTCCTTGAATTAAAAGAAAATTAAGCTTAATATGTTAATTTATTGAAATAGTACATAATAACGTACACCATAACACAATACAGTAAACTTTACTACAATCACCGAGTAAAAATACATCAATAAATTTTGTTCGATTAATGATTAATGTGAAACTTGTGATTGATTCTTAGAGCACAGATATGTGATGTCGGGTCTTACAGTTGACAGTGAAACATGCAAATCATCCTCAAGGTTATTCAGTCTACTTCTTGCTTTGCATTTTATTGTCATCATAGCAGAGAAGGCTTACTCGCATAGATAGGATGTTGAAAAGGGCAAAAGTGCGTTAATTGCTTTCTTCATTAGGTTAGGGTACTCCTCTCTCCGTTGAAGCCAAAAACTAGCCACCGACGCCTCACTCTTGGTGAACTTACCTTTGAGTGTGGAATCAGCGCAAAGATCAATAAATTCATCTCGTTCGCAAGCAGTGAAATCTATTTCCTCTGCACTATCTACGAAATCAAATGGTGAGACAACCCAGTCGAGATTCGTAGTGGAAAAAGTTGGAAAGTACGCATCCATTGCATCTTGCAATCTTGGTAAGTGGTCACAAATGCGGTCTTTCAGCTTACCCAGATCTTTATCTCCTGCCACATTAAGAAGAGATGGAAAGTTCGACAAATCTCCTTTTTGAACTGCAGACTTCCAAGAACTAAGTTTTCTTTTAAAACCTTTCATTTTATTGGTTGAGGAGATTATTGTTTTATGTCGACCCTGCATCGAAACATTCAGTTCATTCAGCTTATGAAAAATATCTGCCAGATACGACAGTTCAAAACACCAAGAATCACTTAGTAAGAGCTCATGAAATGTGTCTTGATTTTCATCCTTAAAAAAAGTTTTTAGCTGTTCTTTAAGTTCGAGAAACCGGTTCAATACACGACCCCGCGACAACCACCTTACTTCTGTGTGAAGTAACAAAGAGGTATGAGCTGCATCCGTTGCGCGACATAACTGTTCAAAAATTCTGCACGTTAAAGGTTGAGACTTCATATAGTTCACCATTTTCACAACTTGGTTAAACACTTCAGCAAAATCTTCATTACACGCTTTCACGACTAATGTCTCTCTATGCAGAAAACAGTGAGTTATAATAATGGATGGATTTTCATTGAGAGCTCTGGCAGTAAAACCTTTAATTTTCCCAGACATAGACGGTGCACCATCTGTACATATACCACAACAGTCTTTCCATGAAAGATCATGGTCATTGAGATAGGAATTAATAGAAACGAAAATATCATGGCCTGTGGTTGTAGTCTCCAGCGGTCTACAGAACAGAAACTGTTCACTAATATCTTTTTCATCAATATATCTGATAAAACCAAGGAGTTGCGGTTTGTCACCAATATCGAGACTCTCATCTACTTGCAAAACAAATGTTCTATAAGTTTTTATTTTCTCCGTGACTTGTTCGTTGATATTGCATGACATTTCAGATATCCTGCGGCTGATTGTGTTGTTGGACAGAGGAACTTTCGAAATTTGATTAGCTGCTCCTTCGCCAATATAAAAAAAATATAGTTTCTTTCCTTGAAACTATAACTTGATATGCAGGGCCAATGATTTCCTCTCCAAGAGTATAAGGCTTCTTTTTTTTTAGCTATCAGTTCTACTACTTTAAATGAGGCTTCAAGAGCAGTATCACCTATGGTCATTCTCTTTACCATTCGCACAGCTGTTTTCTTCTCCCCTTCTAATATATGTGAAAAATACATTACACTTTTCTGTGACACACTAGGATGCTTTGTTGTAAGATGCCGCTTCAGTTTGCTAGGTACCATGGCCTCGTTGCTAAGTGTTTCGCCATAAAGTAAACACACAGGGATAGGGTTTTCCTCGTTATTCCACTTAAATCCATACGCTAAGTAACTGTCCTGGTATGTTCTTTTCTTTCGTTTGTCTTCTTTACGTGGTGAATTCGACGGTCCAGGAGAAACTGTAAGATTTGGCTTCTTAAAGCAAGCAGTAGGAGCCGACTGTTCACTTTCACTGTCCTGGCGTTTACGTTTAACAATGAACTTATCCATAGCTAAACACTGTGAATCAACGCGAGGAGGACAACTGAAAGCGCCAAGCGGTGTACACTTTTATATATTCATCTGTCGAAGTCTCGGGAATGTTCGTGAGGAAGCGAGTAGTCTCGGGAATGTTCGGCAGGGTATAGCTGTAATGCCATCTGTGGGATACTAGTATAACTGAATTATTGAAATGGATCGACCACTATCACCATTTGCCGTGCATGAGAGTAATTGATTTGACTTATTTTATTTCAAGACCTTACAAGACTTAAGGCTTCAGTAGAAGGTATTTTTTTTGTTTATCTCAATATCTCGCGGCACCCCTTAGCCAATCACACGGCACCCTAGGGTGTCGGGGCACACCGGTTGGGAACCGTCTAGCCACTGATCTACCACGGCAACACGAGAGCATAGAACTGATTCGCATATTTTACGGTATATCACAACCCAATTGCTCTGAGATGATACACTCCAAGGTGATTCACAATCCATAGTTAAACCAACTATAATAGTTAAATTATGAAGCCCGACACTTTAAATACTTACGAAATTTAAGTTGCTATTGAGGTATGTCATCTCAAAATATTTGGGAGTGTGCTTGTAAAGTAATGCCAGATGGGAGGATCAGATAAATTCTGCATCTAGGAAAGCGTAGAAGACATTGCGCTTCGTAATGAGAACAATGAAAAAGGGGAGAGCAAAGTCTATGGAAATTGCCTACCAGTCCTTAGTGCGGCCAGATATGGAACATGGAGACCGATACTGATTCGCTGGAAAAGATGCAGAGAAGAGCTGTAAAATTCATAAACATAGGTAAAGATTTTGGGTTTAAGAAAGACGAAGAAATTAAATGGCAGCCGTTAAAAGTTAAGCGTAACAGATATAGGTTAGTAGCATTATTTAAAGTTTATATTGGTCTAATTGCATGGATAGATGTTAGAAGGAGGTTAGAAAACTCTGTATTCTACGGATGAAACGATCATTTGTAAAAAATTAAGGTTAGAAGGTAAAGAAAGTAAATTTTATTTTATTAATAGAACCATTGAAGAAGGGAATGAATTACCTGTAGCAGACTTTCAAAGCTGTCCTGAATTTAAGGTGAATAAATGTTAGACAATTAAAGTAAATATTATTGTGAAATAATTAAGAGTCAAAAAAAGCTGTTCTGTAACTATTAATGTTGAGGCTTCATAGTAACTGTTCATAAAAATGACATAGTATTGCTATACTGAATAATAAGTAGTTAGGTATTTCAAGAACCATGTATATATAGTATGTTAGTTGTATTACTATTACAAATTTGCATTTACTATTATTAACTGTAACATTATTACTGTAAATGGATTTTGTACATTTAACTCTGCCAGTGGGCAGCACACATTTGCAGAGAATAAATAAATACATATATACAAAAAAAGATGATTTGTTCCATTCACATGATTCTCCCTACACGTCTGCAACAAATTATTGTTAAAAGCTTATGCTTCTATTTACTTCTTGCTAGACGAGAAAAAACAAGCAGAAATAGTCTTATTACTTGCTTCCTTTTAAGTAGAAGCGAAATAAGGGAGAATCATATGTTAAAGTGACACTCAAAAGATGATTGCTATGTGACTGAAGTTCCTTTGTTTGTATGGATAGGAGTTGACACACTCCAGTATGAGAAAAGTATACTTTTTTTAAAACAAACAAAACAAGGAGTATCTCAAAAACGATCCACTCCATGAAAAAAATGCATTTAACATAAAGTGTGTGTTTTAAAGTGCTCTACATTTTTTGTGTGGCAAGTTTTTTTCCATCTCTTATGGTTTAGCAGTTACGCAAAATTCCGTAAAATTCGTCCAGAATAAAGTAATCTTCAGAGGCTAATCCCGGAAAATTGAAGATACACATTTTATTTGTCAGGTAAATATGTTTAATATATAATATTTTAATCAAAATTGTCAGCCATTTTTGAGAAACTCAAAATTTTCGTAAAAAGTTCCATGTAAAGGGTAGTTTGGGGTGGGGGGATTTTTCTCAAAAGTTTCGTGTCGCATCTCTGGAAGATACTTAATTTAAATACCAAGTTTGTATTTTACCGACTTTTCGTTTTTGAGTTATCGTGTCACGGACACACACACAAACGCGCGCGCGGACTTTTTTTTGAAAATGCTTCTTTTTTTTTTATGGATACAGGATATCATAAAACATTTATTTCCGGTGAAATCTTGGTATCGCATTTTTGGGTGGAGTGCAATACCTTCTCTATACACTATGTACATAGTACATAAAGAGAAAGTGAAAATTACTACACAAAAAATATATCTCTGGTTAAAACACACAATTTATGTCATATACGGTTTTTCTTGTAGAATTGGTCGTTTTCAAGATATTCCTTGTAATGGTTTCAATGTTAAGCTACCAGGACTCAAACGGGGTCTTGCAAAGCGAACCAAACCTCAATTGTTTCACATATCGAACAGCTTTTAAAAGATTTGACTACTGCTTTACTACTTACAATGAAGCAAGTAATAAAACCAATTTTGTTAATGTTTATCTCTATTTGCATGACGTAGACATATTGTAAGAAAAGTTTGTACTTGGAACAGTTAGAGACAGTTATGTTAGTGGAAACATCAAATTTTGTGGAGCAGAGCTTTTCAGGACAAATTTCCAGTGAGTTGTCGATAGTGAATTTTTTTTTGTGAAACAAAGACAGGTGATGGTGAAAATGACCTCATTTTCTACTCTTCCTAGAACATATACCACGAGGAAAGTTATTAAACGTGTTTATGCCCAGTCGACGCACGCGCAGAAACTCTTTTCATAAAAGCCTCATCAGCTGATCGATACACCATTCAAGTGTTTACTCAGCCGTATGATGGTCACATCAATCTAACAAATTGCTTTGCCATCTCGTTTAACACTAATAAATCTCTAAGTGCAAAGTGGCAATCATCGTTAGTGCCACTAAATTAGAACAAGTTGTAAACATATTTAAAATTACTGAACACTGTCGACGATTTCAGTCAATTGTCTGGAATTTCTTGGCTATAATCGAAGCACAGTACTGGAATCAATCTCTCCGATTCTTCTTTCTACATATTGCTATAGACATTATCAGATTCTTATTACTTAGTTCCTTATAGGTAAAAGGGAATGCGCAATGCTAAAGTGTTGTTTTAAAAGCTCTTGTTATGCGATTGTCATTGCAAAACGCTTCTTTGCTTGGTCAGGAGTAGAACAAAAGAAAATCGGACACTTCCCGACTGAGAAATGTATAAGTACTTTACAATTGAAACCAATAACAAGGAATATCTCGGAAACGGTTACTTCCACAACTAAAATGTAAAGGATATAAATTGTGTGTTTTGAAGAGATCTACATTTTTTGTGAAGTAAGTTTTAGTTTCTCTCTTACGGTTTAGCAGATAAGCAAAATTCGGCAAAATTCACCCAAAATAAAGAGGTCTTCAGAGGGAATTCCCCAAAAATTCAAGATAAACATTTTATTTGGGATGTAAATACCTTTAATACACAGGATTTTAATCACAATCATTACAGCCATTTTTTACAAAATCAAAATTGTTGAAAATGTTTCCATGTAAAGGGTAGTTTGTGGTGGGGGCATTTTCTTGAAAAGCTTCGTGTCGCAATCTTGGAAGGTACAAAACCTAACTACCTAGTTTGGTTTTAACGGTCTTTTCATTTTTAGCCATGCTGTCTACGGACAAACACACGATCCTTTTTCTAAAAATACTTTGAGATATAAGGGATCTCAAAACGTATATTTACGCTGAAATCTCGGTATCTAGTGGGTGGAATACAATGCCTTCTCTATCTACCTCTTACATTGTACGTCTGCACTAAAGAAAGTAAAAAATGGCAAAAATGAAGCTAAAAATGTTAAAATGGAGTACTGTATCAATATTATATAGGATGTTTCAGAAGCCACTTCAAGCTTTAAAACGTGATAAATAATTAATATATGAGATAGGAAAAACCCAAAAGAAGTCACATACTGACAAATAAATGGTTTTATAAAACATTGGAAGGATGTCCTCCGTTCGTTTATTCAACGCAAGCCATTCTTACTGTGACTTCATACTTCAGCATTTTGTGGATGATACCTTGGAATATTAACAATATCTTGCGACATACTGTATTTCAGTTGAGTCCGGATTGTTAGACACGTCAGCAAAGTTCGTTTTTACTTTCTCTACACGTACTATGCACCTAGTGTATACAGAAGGTATTGTATTCCACCTAAAAAGTCAATACGAGATTTCACCGGATTTAGGCGTTTAGGGTCCTATGTATCCAACAAAAAAAAATGTTTTCGGAAAAGTCGGTAAAATACCAAACTTAGTATTTAAGTTTAGTATCTTCCAGTGATGCGATATAAAACTTTTGACAAAACTTCCTCCTCCGCAAACTATCCTTTACATGGGAAAAATTTAGAAAATTTTGATTTCCTGAAAAATGGCTTAACGATTTTTATTAAAATGCCGTATATTAAAATGGCAAATAAAATGTATATCTTGAATTTTCTGTGAATAGCCTCTAAAGACCTCTTTATTCTGAATGGGTTTTGCGCAATTTTGCGTAACTGATAAGCCGTGAGAGATAGACCAAAACTTATTACACAAAAGTGTAGATCACGTTAAACACACAATTTATGTTATATAGGGTGTTTCGGGTGTTACGGGGCATAATTTCAGGTATGTATTTCCCACATGTAGACAATCAAATTAGTTCATTATAACATGTGTCCGGAAATGCTTCATTTCCGAGTTATGGCCTTCAAAACATTGAAATTCACTGGAACGTTTTTCTTTGCGCAGGTTCTTGTCATTACAGATGATGTTCAAAATGTCCACCTCCTGCTTGAATACAGACCTCACATCGATGTCTCATTGACCTGCGAACACGATCCCAAACTCCAGGAGTATTGCGTATGTCCTCAAAACTTGCCACAATTCGATTCCGAAGGGTTTCCAAATCCGGCACCGGAGACGAATAAACCAATGATTTTAAATGGCCCCACAAGTAGAAATCGAGAGGGTTCAGATCAGATGAGCGTGGAGGCCAAGCAATTGGGCCACCTCTACCTATCCATCGATCAGGAAACCTTCGATCCAAGTACCGGCGAGCCGTAAGACTGAAGTGTGCAGGAGCGCCATCATGCAAGATGTGAATGTGTTGATGATTGATCAGTGGAGTGTCTTCGAAAACGTCAGGTATGGTGTTTTCCAGGAAGTTTGTGTACGCCTGCCCCGTAAGTCTGTTTACAAGTACATGGGGTCCAACTAATCGATCACCAATGATACCGGCCCACATGTTGAGGGAGAACCGCACCTGGTGATGAGATACAACAGTTGCACGTGGGTTTTCATGCAACCATACATGCTGATTGTGGAAATTTGTTATGCCATCTCTTGTGAACTGTGCTTCATCTGTAAATAATATGACGGCAGAAAAATTCGGATTTACACCACACTGCTGCAAGAACCACTGACAGAACCTAACTCGTGCAGGGTAATCTGCTGGTGACAGGGCCTGTACACGTTGCAAATGATAAGGATACAATTGATACTCGTTCAACAGTCTCCAGACAGTCGTATGAGGAACATTGACTTGCAACGCTAACCGTCGTGTGCTGATAGAAGGAGTCCTGTCCACAGCCTCCAGAATCTCCTCCTGCACTTCTGGAGTTGTAAATCTTGGTCGTCCCCTTCCCAAACCAGGAGAGGTGAATGTTCCATACTCGCACAGACGGGAATGGAGACGTACAAATGTCTTCCGATCTGGACATTGTCGCTGTGGGTACCTCTCCTGGTACAAACGACGAGCCAGCGCAGCATTGCCGTCCGCCTTACCGTACATGAAGTGTATCTCTGCCAGCTCTTGATTTGAATACATGTCGCACAGTCTTAACGCCTAAAGAACACTGAATGTAACCTTCCTCAGAATGAACTATCAGAGCGCCCTCCTAATGTCTCCTTTGACGGCAAAGGCCTGCGGAAAGAAAAACGTTCCAGTGAATTCCAATGTTGTGAAGGCCATAACTCGGAAATGAAGCATTTCCGGACACATGTTATAATGAACTATTTTGATTGTCTTCATGTGGGAAATACATACCTGAAATTATGCCCCGCATTTTTTAAACACTCTGTATATGTTTTTTTCGTTTAATTTGCCATTTAAGAGATATTCCTTGTTATTTGTTTCAGATTTGAATTCACACTAAAATTAAAAACTCCTGGCCCTCCATAGAAACGAATTTCAATCACATGGCAACCGGCTTTTAAAAATTTGACTATCGTTTAGGCCTAAGTATTCCCTTATTTTGCTTCTACTTATAGGGAATCAAGTAATTAAGACAATTTCTGCTAATGTTTATCTCGGTTATCATAAAGGAGATAGAAGAATGTGCTTTTTAACAATAATTTGTTACGACGACGTAGAGAAAGCCATGTAAATGGAACACATCAGATTTTTTAACGTAACCCAACACGAAAGGTTGGTCGGATTGAGATCTGGAGAATCCGGCGCCCACGTTGTTGGAAAGTGTCCATTGATGGCATGATCGCCAAACATGTCTGATTAATTGTTTTGCAGGGGTAGATATGGGACGAAGCGCCAACTTGCATGAAGGTTATGTTTTCCATGTCCTGATTCCTCACTCTTAGGCATGCCATAGTAACGCTCAAAAATCCTAGGCATGGCTTCCTTCGGAAGAAAAGTAAAGAACTCCATACCTTGAAAGAAGAAGCTTTGCTTGCAAACTTTCGTCATTTCACATCCGCAAATCGTGATTGTGCCATCTGTGGGCGACGATCCAATCCCTCGTTATCGTGGCGCATAGCGGTGAAGTCACGAACTAGAAATTCAAATCCGACCAAGAAAACATGCCCTTCTTCTTCGAAGAATTGAGAATTGAAACCAAATTAGACACTAACTTTTAAATCAAAAAGAGTTTATTTGGTGATGCAACTATGATTTATAACTTACAAACAGCAAGAATGAATAATATTTATATTATGTGCCTTAGACTATTATTTGTGAGTGGGGTGTTTAGTACATAGCGTGTAAGCTCGAGTGCTTTGTTCGTTGCTACGCAACCCCACCGGAATAAACAGTTCCAATTCTGGTTGTTTAAACTGCACCAAATAAATCAATAAATGAATGAAAATATGTGTCCTATTCACATGACTTTCTCTACATATCTGCAACAAATTACTGTTAAAAAGCTTATTGTTCTATTTACTTAAGGCTAATAGAGAAAAAAAATTAGCAGAAATAGTATTTATTTCTTGCTTCCTTGCAAGTAGAAGCGAAATAAGGTAGTACCATAGGTTAAAGTGAAAGTGAAAAGCTGGTTGCTATGTCACTGAAGTTCTTCTGTTTGTATGGACACGAGTGACAAATTCCTGTATTAGAAAATTATAATTTTTAAAGCTGAAACCAAAAACAAGGAATGTCTCGAAAACGATCACCTCCAAAAAAAATTCACATAACATAAACTGAGTTTTTTAAAGTACTCTACATAGTGTGGTAAGTTATTTTCTCTCTCTTACGGTTCAGTAGCTATACAAAATTCCATAAAATTCGCCCAGAATAAAGTAAACTTCAGAGGCTATTCCCAGAAAATTCAAGATACACATTTTATTTGTCAGGTAAACATCTTTAATATAGATTTTAATCAAATAGTTAGAGCCATTTTTGAGAAAATCAAAATTTTCGAAAAAAGTTCCATGTAAAGAGTAGTTTGGGGTGGGGGATTTTTCTCAAAATCCCCGTGTCACATCCCTGGAAGATACTAAACTTTCTCCATACGCATTATGTACATAGTGTATAGAGAAAGTATTGCACTCCACCAAAAATTGGATACCGAGATTTCACCGGAAACATATGTTTTAGGGTCCCCAATATCCAAAAAAAGCATTTTCACAAAAGGTCCGTGTGTGTGTGTGTGTGTGTGTGTGTGTATGTGTGTGTGTGTCTGTGAACACGATAACTCAAAAACGAAAAGTCGGTAAAATACCAAACTTGGTATTTAAGTTTAGTATCTTCCCCCCACCCCCAACTACCCTTCACATGGAACTTTTTTCGAAAATTTTGATTTTCTCAAAAATGGCTCTAACGATTTTAATTAAAATTTCGGATATTAAACATATTTACCTGACAAATGAAATGTATATCTTGAATTTTCTGGGAATAGCCTCTGAAGAGTACTTCATTCTGGATGAATGTTACTAAATTTTGAATAACTGCTAAACCGTAAGAGATGGACAAAAACTTACTACACAAAAAATGTAGAGCACATTAAAACACACAATTTATGTTATATACATATTTTTCGTGGAGTTCGTCGTTTTTGTGACATTCCTTATTTTTGGTTTCTGCTATGAAAAACGTATACTTTTCTCATACTGGAACTTTTCAACTATCCATATAAACAAAGGAACTTCATTGACATAGCAACCAGCTTTTGACTATCACTTTAACCTACGGTTGTCCCTTATTTCGTTTCTACTTACAAGGATGCGAGAAATAAGACTTTTTCTGCTAATTTTTTTATCTGATCAGCATAAAGTAAATAGAAATATAGGCTTTTTAAGAATTATTTGTTGCAGGGATATGGAGAAAGTCATGTGAATGGTACACATCAGATTTTTTTTATACAGGCGACCCAAAAACATACTTCCGGTGAAATCTCAGTATCGAATTTTTGGGTGGAGTGCAATATAGTGCATACACTATGTACATGGTACGTGTGGAGAAAATAAACATGAACATTCCCGAAAGAAGTTTTAGATTATGCTAAAAAATATGTACTTAATTTATTACCCGGCAAGTTGAAGTAATTATATGACAAGGAATTTTCATTATTTAAAGAATGTGAAGCTGCCAAAGGAGTTAAAATAGTTTAAAATGAAATATGGTACTTACTTTATTTCACGATGAAATAAAGACTCATTTTTGTTGTTTCCTAGAATACATAAAATATATACATGAAGTCTATACGATAGGATAAAATTACTAACATATCATTCAGCAAAACTGTAACTATGGTAACAGTGAAGTGAAAAAATCTGATGTGTTACACTCACATGACTTTCTCTAGCCGTTCTGCAAACTTTTTACATAAGATTATTGTTCTTTCTGCACCATGTTTATCCAGGTATTCAGCACAATGTTCTTATTACTTAGTTCCTTATAAGTAGGAAGAGAATAAGGAAATACACTAGGCTAAACCGATAGTCAAATGTTTCAAAAGCTGTCGTTATGAGATTGTTAGTACAAATCGCTTCTTTTCTTGACAAGGAGTAGAACAAAAGAAAAACGGACACTCCCGTCTCAGAAAGTATAAGTACTTCACAGCTGAAACTAATAACAATGAATACCTATAAAACAGTAAGCTCCACGAAAAAAATGTATATGACGTAAGTTGTGTATTTTAACAAGACCTACATTTGTTGTACAGTAGGTTTTTGTCTATCTCTTACGGTTTACTAGTTATGCCAAATTAAGCAAAATTCATCCAGAATGAACAGGTCGTTAGAAGCTATTCCCAGAAAATTGAAGATATACATTTTATTTGTCAGGTAAATATCTTTAATATACGATATTTTAATCAAAATCGTTAGAGCCATTTTTAAGAAAAACAAAATTCTCGAAAAAAGTTCAATGTAAAGGGTAGTTTGGGGTGGGGGGATTTTTCTCAAAATCTTCGTGTCGCATCCCTGGAAGATACTAAACTTAAATGTCAAGTTAGGTATTTTAGCTACTTTTGGTTTTTGAGTTACCGTGTTCACAGACACAGGGACACACACACGGACCTTTTTCTCAAAATGCTTTTTTTGGATACAGGGGGTCCTAAAACATGTATTTCCGTTGAAATCATGGTATCGAATTTTTGGGTGGAATACAATACTTTTCTATCCCTATGTATTGTACATACCGGGCTAGAGAAAGTAAAAATCAAAAGAAAACCAAACCCCATTGCTTGCCAAATACATGACTTTTTATCCTATCTTGAATATTATAATATTCATAGCGGTTTAAAAGTATTAGTAACTTTTGAAAAGCCCTGTATGTTTTAGCAGTATATAGAAAGTATACACAACGGTATTTCTGTAAAACTCTAGATATACATCTTATTTCTCTGATAAAAATATTAAACACAGCACTGCGCGTTTATGAAGTCCCCGCATATATTCTGCTACAGCTAAAAGGACATGTTTTGTAAAAGTCCCTGGAACATGTCAAATAATATTATTTTAAAATACAGTTTTTCAAAGAAACAAATTATTTTAATACCACTTTACACAACTTGGAATAATTTTAAAAATACACCTAATATTTTTCTACGCAAAATGTCGGTGTTCAGATTTCACCGTAACTATATTTTGAGGTCCCCCGAATTAAAAAAACAGCACTTTTGGGGAAAAAAACAGCCCACGTGTGTGTGTGTATGTGGACAGTAAAGCTCAAAAAATGAAACGTTTTTCAAATACCAAATTTGGTATTTATTTTCAGTATCTTCCAAGGATGCGACACGAAGAGTTTCATGAACCCCCATACCCAAACTACAATTTACATGGAAGACCTCTTCATTCTGGATGAATTTTGCTAAATTTTTCACAATTATAAACCATAAGAGATAGACAAAACTGTACTGTACAAATATGTAGACATCTTAAAACACACAATTTATGGCATTTGCATTGTTTGTTTGTTGTTTTTTTTCGTGAAGTTGACCTTTCCGAGATATTCCTTGTTATTGGCTCTTTTCTCATAGGCGAATTTGTCAACGCCAGGCAATGCAAAGAAACTAATTTCAACCACCTGGCAACCAGCTTTTAATAGACTTGAGTATCGCTTTAGCCTAGTGCATTCCCTGGTTTCCATTCTACTTACAATAAAGCATGTAATAAGAAAATGTCTGCTAACCTTACCTCAATTAGCATAAATTTGATAGAAGAGAAATTTTGGATGGAAAAATATTGGGTGTAATTTTAAAATGATTCCGATGTAGTTACAAGTTGTACAAGTGACGTTAAAATGATTTGTTTTATTGAAAAGTATTTTGCTATTTGAAATGTGCAGATTTTTAAAAAAACGTTTCTTTTTAGTTGTAGTAGAATATATACGGGACTTCTGAAACGCGCTATGCTGTGTTTAACAATAATTTGTTGCTGAAATGTAGAGAAAGTCGTGTGAATGAAAAACATCAGCTCCCTTGAACTTCTGTTGTCATATTGGGGACTTTGACATTTGAAAATGTTAATTGTAGTTTAAGGGCATTAGGTTAATGATATTTTATCATCGAACACATACACAATCACACTCACATGCAACTTTCAGACTCTGTGGGGAAGGGGAATAATGCTGGTTAAAGAAAAATCTTGTGTGTTCCGTTCACACGACTTTCTCTACATCTCTGCAACAAATTGCAGTTAAAAAGTTTACGCTTCTATTTACTTCATACTAATTAGCAGAAATAGTCTTATTACTTGCTTCCTTGCAAGTAGAAGCGAAATGAGGTAGTTCCATAGGTTAAAACGATAGCCGAAAGTTAACTGAATTTCCTTTGTTTCTGTGGACCGGAGTTAAACTCCTGTATGAGAAAAGTATTAGTTTTTCAAAGCTAAAACGAAAAACCAGGAATATTTTAAAAATTATCAACTCCACGACAAAAATGTATATGACATAATTTGTGTGTTTTATCGTGAGCTACATTATCTATGCAGCAAGTTTGCCCCCATTTCTTACGTTTTAGCAATTATGAACAATTCCGTAAAATTCATCTAGAATAAAGCAGTCTTCAGAGGATATTCCCAGAAAATTCAAGATATACATTTTATTTGGCAGGTAAGTATCTTTAATATACGATATTTTAATCAAAATCGTTAGGGCCATTTTTAAGAAAATCAAAATTTTCAAAATTTTGAAGTGGGAGGATTTTCTTGAAAATCTTCATGTCGCATCCTTGGTAGATACCAAACTTAAATACCAAGTTTGGGCTTTAACGGTCTTTTCGTTTTAGAGCTATGCTGCCCACAGACACACACACACACATGCACATTTTTCTAAAAATGATTTTTTTTTATATTCAGGGAGTCTCAAAACATGTATTTCCAGTGAAATCTCTGTTCGAATTTTTGGGTGTAATGCAATACCTTCTCTATTCACTGTGTACATAGTTCGTATAGAGAAAATAAAAACTTATACTTCCATTTACTTCATGCTAATAGAGAAAGAATTAGCAGAAATAGTCTTATTACTTGCTTCCTTGTAAGTAGGAGCGAAATAAGGGAGTACACTAGGTTAAAGTGACACCTGGTTGCTATGTGACTGAAGTTCCTTTGTTTGTATGGTGAGGAGTTGACAAATTCCTGTATGAGAAAAGTCTTGAGTTTTTCAAAACAAACAAAAAAACAAGGAATATCTCAAAAACGATCTAATATAAGAAAAAAAATGTATATTACATAAATTGTATGCATTAATGTGGTCTACATTAGTTGTGTGGTAAGTTTTTATCCATCTCTTTTGCTTTAGCACTTATGCAAAATTCCGTAAAATTCGCCCAGAATAAAGTAGTCTTCAAAGGCTATTCCCAGAAAATTAAAGATATACATTTTATTTATCAGGTAAATATGCTTCATATGCGATATTTTAATCAAAATCGTTAAGTCATTTTTGAGAAAATGAAAATTTTAGAAAAATAATCCATGTAAAGGGTAGTTGGGGGTGGGGGGAATTTCTTGAAAATCTTCGTGTCGTATCCTTGGAAGACACCAAACATAAATACCAAGTTTGGTTTTTAATGGTCTTTTCGTTTTTGAGTTATGCTGTCCACACACACACACACACACACACACACACACACACACACATTCGGACCTTCTTCCAATTTTTTTTAAATTCCGGGGGACCAAAAACATGTATTTCCGGTGAAATTTCAATATCGAATTTTAGGTGCAATACAATACTTTCTGTATACACTATGTACCTATTACGTGTAGAGGAAGTCAAAATTACCTGCCTAAGCTGGGATTCAAATCCACGACCTCCAAGTGAGAAGTCAGTTCACTGACCACTCCACCATTGAAGCAGTCATGTTATGCCTTCTTCACAAATTCTATGAATAAACACCGGTGTGTAGTTTACACACACAATGGCACAAAATCAATAGGTTTAATATTTTGGGTTTTTTCTAACTGACATATTTAATTAACCAAATTAGTACCGAGAGATTTACAGACTCGACATAACCATAAAAACCGCAATGGACATGTGACCACGAACGCTAGCGGTAAACCCAAACAGAATGTTCAATGCTCATATTCCACAATGCTTATTATTTATTCAATTAAACATTTCTGCCTGTACACGACACCTCGCGAAGAGACAGCGCTCCAATTGAAATTATATCAACAGCAAAGCACTCAGATGGATTGACAAGAATAAAATACAAAACATTTTATTCTTTGTACTATGTACATAGTGTATAGAGAAGGTATTGTAATGCACACAAAAATTGGATACAGAGACTTCACCGCAAATATGTTTTAGGGTCCCCTTTATCTAAAACAAGCATTTTAGGAAAAAGGTCCGTGTGTGCATGTGTGTCTTCTAGTGATGCGACACGAAGATTTTGAGAAAAATCCCCCCACCCCAACTACCCTTTACATGAAACTTTTTTCAAAATTTTTTATTTTCTAAAAAATGGCTCCTACGATTTTGATTAAAATACCATATATTAAAGATATTTACCTGACAAATAAAATGTATATCTTGAATTTTCTGAGAATAGCCTCAGAAGAGTACTTTATTCTGGATGAATTTTACGGAATTTTGAATAACTGCTAAACCATAAGAGATGGACGAAAACTTACTAACGAAAAATATAGAACACGTTAAAGCACACAATTTATGTTATATACATTTTTTTCGTGGATTTCACCGATTTTGAGACATTCCTTGGTTTTGGTTTCCGCTTTGAAAAACGTATACTTTTCTCATGCAGGAATTTGTTAACTGCATAAGGAACTTCAGTGACATAGCAACCAGCTTTTGACTATCACTTTAAGTTATGGTACTCCCTTATTTCGCATCTACTTACAAGGAAGCAGCTAATAAGACTATTTCTGCTAACTTTTTTTTCTGATTAGCATGAAGTAAATAAAAGTATAAGTTTTTTAAGAATAATTTGTTGCAGAGATGTAGAGAAAGTCATGTGAATGATACACATAAGATTTTTTTGTATTATTCTCTCTACACGTACTATGTAGATAGTGTATTGAGAAGGTATCCACCCAAAAATTCAATACCGAGATTTCACCGCTGCACACGATAACTCAAAAACGAAAAATGCTAGTCTTGGTATTTAAGTTTAGAATCTTCCAAGGGTGCAACTCAAAGGTTTTGAGAAACATCCCACTACCCGAAACTAGCCTTTACCTGGAAAATTTTTCAAACATTTTGATTTTCTCAAAAATTTCTCTATTAATTTTGATTAAAATGCCTATATTACACACTCATATATATATATATATATATATATATATATATTTATATTTATATTTATATGGCGATAGACAAAAACTTACTGCACAAAAACGCAGATCTAATCAAAAATCACAATTTGTGTGCTTTATATTTTTTCTCTCTGTCTTTCTCTCTTTTATCTTTCTCTTTTTCTCTCTCTTATTTTTCCTTCTTAATCTCTTTCTTTATTTCAGTCTTTATTTCTTTTGGTTAAGTGTATTTTAACCAATTAGGTCATATCGAACTATGAATGAATAACAGGGTTAAATGATACTCTAATATTGTATCCTGAATCTTGACAGCTTAAAGTTACCCAACGTTCATATTTTTGATATAATAGAAAACCGCCGGAATAACAATAAAATCTGATGTGTTCGATTCACATGACTTTCTCTACATCTCAGCAAGAAATTACTGTTAAAAATCCTATTGTTCTATCTACTTCTCACTAATCGAAAAAAAAAAATTAACAGAAATAGTCTTATTACTTGCTTCCTTGTAAGTGGAAGGGAAATATGGTAGTACCATAGGTTAAAGTGACAAGTCAAAAGATGGTTGCTATGTGATTCAAGTTCCTTTGTTTGTAATGCCATAAGTTGACAAATTACCACATGACAAAAGTGAAGTGTTTTAAAATTGGACCCAAAACAAGGAATATTTCAAACATGGTCAACCCCACGAAATAATCTACGTAACATAAATTAACTGTATATTTTAAAGAGCTCTACATGCTTTCTTAAGTAAGTTTTTGTCTATTTCTTACGGTTATACCAAATTCCGCAAGAGTCATCCAGATAGAGAGACTATTCCCAGAAAATTCAAGATATGAATTTTGTTTGTCATGTAAATATCTTTAATATGTGATATTTTAATAAAAATTGTTAGTTCATTTTTTAGGAAATCAAAATTTTCGAAAATTCTTCCATGTAAAGGATAGCTGGAGGTGGGGGAATTTCCTTGAAAATTTTTGTGTTGCATCCTAGGAGGATACTGAACTTAAATATCAAGTTTGGTATTGAACGGACTTTTCGTTTTCGAGCTATGCTGCCCACAGACACACATACACAGTCAAAAACATAGACACACACTCACTGACACACACCGGACATTTTTCTAAAAATGTTTCTTTTTTTTTATTTAGGAAATTTCAAAGCATATATTTCCGTTGAAATCTCGATATTGAATTTTTGGGTGCGATACAGTATCTGCTTTACACTCTAAGTACATAGTACGTGTAGAGGAAGTAATAAATAAAAGTAATTAAAATAATAAAACAACTTAATCCAGGTAACACACCCTAACGGAGATCAAACACGAGGATCTCCTAAATGTGAGGCAGACATGCTATCTCCACACCACATGGGCGGGTTCCAAATTGTTTTTTACGCCTTTCTTTGTGTTAATACATAGAGTGTGTGTGTGTCCGTGTCGCTGAACACAATGATTCAAAACGGAATAATCGGCACGATAAAGCATCAAACTTGATATTTAAGTTAAGTATCTTTTAAGGACACAATATGATAATTTTAAGGAAATTTCGCCACCCCTAATTACTATTTCATGAAAAAAAATCTGATATATTCCATTCACACAACTTTCTTAACACCTTGGTTACAGATTAATGTTAAAAATCTTATTTTTCTAATTCATGCTAATCGATATACACATTAGTAGAAATGATCTTATTACTTGTTTATTGTAAGTAGAAGGGAAATAACAGAATACACTAAAGCGACAGTCAAATCTTTTAAAAGTTGGTCGCTATGTGAAACAAATGAGGATCGGTTCCCTTATCGAGGTCCGGTTTGACAAAAGTTACTTTAAATTAAATCCAATAACAAGGAATATCTTGAAAACTGTCAACTCTATAAGAAAAGCGTGATGACATAAATGTGTGTTTTAAGGAGATCTACATTTTTTGAGAAGCAAGTTTTTGTCTGTCTCTTGCTGTTTAACCGTAATGAAAAATTCTGCAAAATTCATCCAGAATAAAAAGATCTTAAGATGCTATTCGCAGAAAATTCAAAATATACATTTTATTTGTTATGTAAATATATTTAATATACGGTATTTTAATCAAAATTGTTAGCGCCATTTCTGAGAAAAATAACATTTCAATTTTTTTTTCCTTTTAAGTGCGGTTTATGGTGGGGATTTTTACTTTCTGTATACGTACTATGTACATAATTTATAGAGAAGAAATTGTATTTCACCCAAAAATACATGTTTTGTGACCCCCTGAATCAAAAAAAAAAATTTTAGAAAGATGTTCGTGTGTGTGTCTGTGTCTGTGTGGGGGCAGCATAGCTCAAAAATGAAAAGACCATTAAAAACCAAACTTGGTATTTATGTTTGGTATCTTTCAAGGATGCAACACGAAGATTTTCAAGAAAATTCCCCCACCCCGAACTAACCTCTACATGGAAAACTTTTTGAAAATTTTGTTTTTCTTAAAAATAGCTCTAACAATTTTGATTAAAAACTCGTATATTTAAGATATTTACTTGACAAATAAATGTATATCTTGAATTTTCTGGGAACAGACCCTGAAGACTACTTTATGTTGGATGAATTTGGCGGACTTTTGCATAACTGCTAAACCGTAAGAGATGGGCAAAAACTTAACACACAAAAAATGTAGAGCACATCAAAACACACAATTTACCTTATATAAATTTTTTCGTGGAGATGGTTATTTTTAAGATATTCCTTGCTTTTAGTTTCAGCTTTGAAAAACGTACTTTTCTCATACAGGAATTTGTGAACTTCTGTCCATATAAACAAAGGAACTTCAGTCTCATAGCAACCAGCCTTTGACTGTCAGTTTAGGTTATGGTACTCCCGTATTTCGATTTTACTTGCAAGGAAGCAAGTAATAAGAATATTTCTGATAATTTTTTCTCGATTATCATTAAGTACATAGAAAAATAAGCTTTTTATCAGTAATTTGTTGCACAGATGCAGAGAAAGTCATGTGAAATGGAACACATCAGATTTTTTCTTAAAAATTGTAATGTCGCATCCTTGGAAGATAATAAATGTAAATACCTAGTTTGGTATTTAAGGTTTTTTTCGTTGTTGTGCTATACTGTCCAAAGACTCGCACACAAACACGGACCTTTTTCTAAAAAAAAATTCAGACTGAGGGAACCTCAAAACATATATTTCCGGTGAAATATCAACAACGAGTTTTGGGTGGAATACCATATCTTCTCTAGCTACTGTGTACATATAATATACTTACATGCTAGAGAAAGAAAAAATTTGTATGTTCCATTCATATGACTTTCTATTACTAATATGCAATAAGCTTCATACAAAAGATCATTCGTCTTTCTACTTCTTGCTAATGGAGATAAGCAGTAGCAGAATAGTCATTACTTATTTAGCTCCTGATAAGTAAAACGGAAATAAGCTTAGCTAAAGTAACAGACAAACGTTTTAAAAACTGTCTATATACGATGATACTTAAATTCCTTCTCTTTGCATGACAAGGAGTAAAACAAAAGAAACATGGTCGGCTTCCTATTTGAGAAGATTAGAAGTATTTTAAAATTAAAACCGATAACAAGAATATATCGGAAATGGTTAGATCCACATCAAAAATTTACATAACTTATGTTTTGATGAGGTCTACATTTTTTGTGTAGTATCTTTGTGCCTATTTCTTATGACTTACCAATTACGCAAAAGTCATTCAGAATGAAGAGGTTTTTAGAGGCTATATTCATTTTATTTTTCATGTAAATATCTTGAATATTCGACATTTTAACCTATATATTTTAAGTCATTTCTGAGAAAATCAATATTTCCGGAATATTTTCCATGTAAAGGATAGAGTGGGATGGAGGTGTTTTTCTGAAAAGCTTCTTTTGTATTCTTGGAAGATAACTTAAATGCCATGTTTGATACTTAACGGACTTTTCGTTTTTGAATTATTTTGTCCACATACAGATATTTTATAAAAACATTTTTCTTGGATCCAGGGATCTTCAAAATATATAATTCCGGTCTAAAAATTTTGGGTGGAATACAATACTTTCTCTACTTACTATGTACATATATAATAATTGGTAGAGAAAGTAAAAATGCATCACGATTGTCGTTGTCTAAACTATAATAGTGTTTCTGATCTATGGTTCGCTATAACAAAACACCCTAGTGGACGAAAAATCTGCAAACATTTACCGGACCTCGGTATAAAACGTGTGAAGTGACTTACAAAGGAGATAGAACAATCGGTGTACCAACTACAAAATAATCCATGTTCCGGATGAGCTACATTGTCCCCGAAGACAAACTTTATAATTCATTTTCGCAGAAGGGAGGTGTTGAAGTTACGGAGGATAATATCCACTCGAGCCTGGAGTGCTCTCTCTCCAGGCTAAACTCTTCCCCACAAACTTTTTATAAAACGTGTTTTAAAGTGTCTCTCAAAATGACGCCATTAAAAATTTTTCTTTCCCCCCTGTCTAATGAGTATGCTTAGCCATTTTTACATATAAAGTTGTTTCTATACCCTAGCCGTTGAATTTTTGCACTTGACAGGTCGGCTGGCTTCACGTAATGTAGGCTATATTATGGTTGCGACGTTGCCAGAGCTGCTAGTAAATAATAACAGCTGATTATGAATCTTGCTATCGTGACTAAAATCGTGTAGAAACAGTACTATTATAATAACTCGTAATATTTTTACTTTCATAGTTCATATATTTATTTATATATTTATGAGCTTCTCTACCCCTCTGTAACACATTATTGTTAATAAGCTTGCTATTCTATCTACTTCGTGCCAATCTAGATAAACATTAGCAGAAATGGTCTTTTTACTTAATTTCTTAAAAGCAGAAGGGAAATAAAATAAATACACTAGCATAAACAGACAGTCAAATGTTTTAAAATGTGGTTGCTATGGGATTGAAATCAGTTTCTTTGCGTGGCCAGGAGTTGACAAGTTCCGTATAAGAAAAGTATGTGTTTTTTTTTTAATAACAAGGGATATCTCAAAAACGGACAACTTCTCGAAAAAATGCCAATGACATAAACTGTGTCTTTTAACGAGATCTACATTTTTTGTGTTTTAGGTTTTTGTATATCTCTTATAGTTTACTAATTATGCAAAATCCTGTAAAACTCATCCACGATAAAGAGGTCTTCAGAGGTTATTCCCAGAAAATTCAGAATATACATTCTGTTGGTGTTGTAAATATATTTAATATACCTTATTTTAACCAAAATCTTTTGAAACATTTTTGAGAAAACCAAAATTTTCGAAAATGTTCCATGTAAAAAGTGGTTGGGAAGATTTTCTTGAAAATCTTCGTGTCACATCCTTGGAAGATACTGAACTTTAATACCAAGTTTGGTATGTAACGGTCGTTTTGTTTTTTAGCTATGCACGCACACACACACTTTTTTTATAAATGTTCTTTTTTGGATTCAGGGGTCTCAAAAACCATATTTTCGGTGAAATCTCGGTATCGAATTTTTGGGTGCAATACAATACCTTCTATACACTATGTACATAGTACGTGTACAGAAAGCAATAATGCTTACAAATCCGAATAAAATTAATACAGTATATTCAAAAAATAGACAAATGAATTTCACAGTTACGAAAAAATCTGATGTATTACATTCACATGACTTTCTCTACCATCTCTGCAACAAATTATTCTTAATAAGCTAATTTTTTTTTATTTACTTAATGCTAATCGAGAAAAAAATAGCAGAAATGGTCTTATTACTTGCTTCCTTGTAAGTAGAAGCGAAATAAGGGAGCTCCGCAGGTTTACTAAGACCGTTAAATACCAAACTTGGTAATTAAGTTTGGTATCTTCCAAAGATGCAACACAAAGATTTTCAAGAAAATCCTGCCACAACCAAATTCCCTTTACATGGAAAAAATTTCGAAAATTTTGATTTTCTCAAAAATAGCTCTAACGATTTAGATTAAAATCTCTTACATTTAAGATTTTACGTGACAAATAAATTATATTCTTTTAATTTTCTGGAAATAGCCTCTTAAGATATGTTATTCTGGATGAATTTTGAGGCATTTTGCATAATTGGTAAACCATAAGGAGAGCCAAAAACTTACTACACAAAAATTGGAGCTCGTTAAAACACACAATTCATGTTATATAGATTTTCTTCGTGGGGTTGATCGTTTTTGAGATATTCCTTGTTATTGGTTTCAGCTTTAAAAAACTTATACAGGAAAGTGTCAACTCGTGTTCACACAAACAGAGGAACTTCAGTCACATAGTAATCAGCTTTTGACTATCATTTTAACCTATGATACTCCCTTATTTCGCTTCTATTTACAAGGAATCAGGTAATAAGACTATTTCTACTAATGTTTTCCCGGTTAGCATGAAGTAAATGGAAGCATTAGCTTTTTAACAATAATTTGTTGCAGAGATGTAGAGAAAGTCATGTGAATGGAACAACATATTTTTTAGATATGGCTTGATATTTAATATCAATCTTTAAATACTTTTATCATACGGAAATTTTTCAACTCCTGCAAAAAAAAAAAGAAAAAAAAATCTGATGTGTTCCATTCACATGACTTTCTCTATATCTCTGCAACAAATTATTTTTAAAAAGCTTATGCTTCTATTTACTTCCTGCTAATCGAGAAAAAATTAGCAGAAATAGACTTATTACTTGCTTCCTTGTAAGTAGAAGCGAAACAAGGAAGTATCATAAGTTAAAGTGATAGTCAAAGGCTGGTTGCTATGTGACTGAAGTTCCTTCGTTTGTATGGACACGGCTTCACAAAGTCCTGTATGAGAAAATTTTTTATAGCTGAAACCAAAAACAAGGAATATCTCAAAAACAATCACCTCCACGAAAAAAAAGTGTATAACATAAAGTGTGTGTTTTAAAGTGCTCTACATTTGTCGTGTGGTAAGTTTTTGTCCATCTCTTACGGTTTAGCAGTTACGCAAAATTCCGTAAAATTGACCCAGAATAAAGTAGTCTTCAGAGGCTATTCCCAGAAAAGTCAAAATATACATTTTATTTGTCAGGTAAATATCTTTAATATACGATATTCAATCAAAATCATTAGAGCCATTTTTTAGAAAATCAACATTTTCGAAAAAAGTTCTATGTAAAGGGTAGTTTTGGGTGGGGGGATTATTTACAAAATCTTCCTGTCGCATCCCTGGGAGATGCTAAAGCTAAATACCAAGTTTGGTATTTTACCGACTTTTCGTTTTCGAGTTATCGTGTTCACAGACACACGGACACGGGGACCTTTTTCTGAAAATACTTTTTTTTTTTTTTTGGATACAGGGGACCCTAAAACATATATTTCCGGTGAAATCTCGGTATCAAATTTTTTGGTGGAGTACAATACCTTCTCTATACACTATGTACATAGTACGTATAGAGAAAGTAAAAAAAAAACACAAACAAAAATGAAATTCAACCACATAGCAACTTGGTTTTAAAAGATTCGACTATTCTAGTGTATTCCTTTATTTTCCTTCTACTTACAAGAAAGCAAGTAATAAGTAAATTTCTGCTAAAGTTTAGCTTGATTGGCATCAAGTAGATAGAAGAACAATCTTTTTAACAGTAATTTGTTTCAGAGATGTAGAGAACGCCATGTGAATAGAACACATCAGATTGTTTATGTTATAAATCCGGGAAACCCACCCAGCGTAGGGAAAGTGCAGAACTGATGATTGAGCTGATGTTCCAGTTGACACTACGGCGCATGCGCGGGGAGAGAGTTATCATCCATAACAAAAGCAACAGTGTTCGAGCCTGCCCAAGGCGGGCCGAGCAAGGAAATTGCACACAATCCATCGATCGCTAGGGACACTGCTAAAATAGAGCTAACTGTTATTTGGGTCGTGGCTGAAGGTTACCAGGGCCGACCTGCGCACGCGCACTAACGCATTTCTTCATCAAAACTTGGAGTTCATATAATTGCAAGTTCAACAGCCATTATCTGTTGTAGGACACGCATTCTCTGAGCTTGAATGATGGTCTTGAAAACAGTTTCATCCCCCTCTACTTAAGCCTATTTTGTTTTTGACGTATATTGAATACAAAAACATGACAAGGAAATAAATTATTTTTAGGCTTTTATCCCACTCTCTGCCTTTCATATGCGCCCATAAATTCCCCCCTTCTTTCCTTCGCATTATTGTTGTTTCGATTTCATTTCTGCTTTCATGTTTATTTCTTTAACTTCCCTTTTGAACTACCTACGTTATTTGCTTTCTCTAGTATCCAAAAGTTGGACATCAAAAATACAAATTCTGAATCTAAAACAAAACGTTTATGATAATTGTCAATGTATAAGCGAGTTCAAGAATGTGTGTGTGTGTGCGTGTGTGTGAGTAACGTATTTTTGACAATTTAGGTAGGAACTATGGAACATCACAAAGAGCCTCGAAATAATAATTTACTTAAAAAAACTAAAGGAATGTTCCAAGCAGTTTTGTCAGAAGTGAAGTACCTCGGGAACGTTCCGTTGAGGTTGATCAGGAATCTGAACTGCTTCTGGGTGTAAACATGTCGATCGCTTGCAAACACGAAGCAAGGTGGTGTAATGTTTTGGGAAATAACGGGGCAACTGGCATTCTGATTGGGCTACACTGCTGTTGTAGCAGGTGTGTTTATGTATTGACAGAGTACAAGTGACACCCACATAACCCGCAGCGTTGCCAACTTTTCTTTCTCTTGTTTTCGACAAAACTAAAGTATCTGCGTAGGAAATAGTCGAAGAAAAAAACGTAAGATACAAAATGTGTTCCAAATATCCAGATCTATCACTGGTTTAAATTAATGTAATGACTTACCTTCCACACGGTATGTGTGTGTGTGTGTGTGTGTGTGTGTGTGTGTGTGTGTGTGTGTGTGTGCGTACAGCTTAATAAAAATATCTGATGTATTCCATTCTCATAACTTGCTATTCTTATCGAAGATTATTCTTTTACCTTCATCATGCTACGGAAGTAAATCCGATGCTCCCCTGTATTGTTTATTTGCACGCAAAAGAACAGTATACCTTGGAATAAGAAGGTTCCTGGACAAAATTCCAGCCATTTCACGTCCGCAAATCGTAACTTTGTCCTACAGTGTCATCTGATCGTTCGTCACCATGGCGCATAGCGGTGAACTCATGAACTAGAAATTCAAATCCGATCACGGAAACAACGTAACGATGCCCTAAGCTCTATTTTGGAGTTACAGGAAATAATTAACACCATACCAATCAAGACAAACATTAGCAGAAATGCTCTCATTATTTAGTTCCTTGTAACCAGAAAGAAAATAAAGGTATACACTAGATTGAAGCGATAGTAAAATCTTTTAAAGGCTGTCTTTTTTATAGTGTTAAACGCCCACATTTACCGCTATGGAACCGCAGGCGATGACACTGATGATACTTGGAATGAAGATGGAGCACTGGTGGAATGTGATGGCGGGGGAAACCGGAGAACACGGAGCAAATCTGCTACCCCTCGCCGCTTTGTCCACCACAAATCTCACTTGCGGTCGCTTGGGATCGAACCGGGACCACCAAAGTGAGAGAAAAGTGGTCTAACCACTCGGCCACGGCGCGGTCTTTAAAGGCTGTCGTGAGATTGCTATTGAAATTCGGTTCTCTTTGCCTGGTTAGGAGTAAAACAAGATATAAGAAAGGAATGACGAATCTCCGTTTGAGAAAAGTTTAAGTACTTTAAAACTAAAACCAATAACCAAGAATATCTCGGAAATGCTTTACTCGACCAAAAGAGTTATGATATAAATTGTGTACTTTAAGGAGATTTAACATTTTTTGTCTAATAGACTTTTTTAAAGAGAATCACTGTTTTTGAAAAATGTTCCATATAAAACGTAGTTTGGTGATTTTCCTGAAAAATATTTGTGTCGCATCCTTGGAAAATGGTAAACTCAAACATCAAGTTTGGTATTTCGACTTTACTTTTTTTAATTTCTCTAAATAGTACTGGTGCATAGGTAGAGAAAGTAATGCATTCCACCCAAAACTGATATAGATATTTCACCGTAAATACACGTTTTAAGGTCCCCCGATTTAAAAAATTATAGAAAAAGGGCCATCTGTGTCCATGTATCAAAAACTAAAAATCTGTAAAATACTAAACTTGGAATCTAAGTTTAGTATCTTCCAAAGATGCGACACGAAGATGTTGAATATCTTCCCACCCCAAACTACCCTTTAAATGGAATAAATTTCGAAATTTATTTTCTCAAAAATGGATCTAACAATTTTGATGAAAATACCGTATAATAAAGATATTTACATAGAAAATAAAATTTATATTTTGAATCTTTTAGGAATAGCTCCTGAGGCGCTTTTCATTCTGGATGAATTTTGCTGAATTTTGTGTAACTGGTAAACCGTAAGAGGTGGACAAAAACTTATTAAACAAAAATCTCGTTAAAACATACAATTTATATCATATAGACTTTTTTCATGGATTTGACCAATTTTGAGTTATTCCTTGTTACTGGTTTCAGTTTATAATACATACTTTTCTCGTACGGAAATTTATGAATTACTTGCAATGGAAACAAACGGATTTCAACCAAATGGCAACCCGCTTTTGAAAGACATGACTGCCACTTTAGCCTAGTGTATTCTCTTATTTTCCTCCTACTTAACAACAAATATACCTCCTGCAGTCACTAACAATGGAATGCATCTTCGAGACTTTTTTCATTTTAAAGGATTTTCCTTACCAGATCTATAATAGAGTTTTCATCAAATTTTTCTCACATTATAGATGAAGATTATGAAACGTCAAGGACCTAAAAGTGTCTACACCTTGGATACTTCCGTAATAAATGGAAAAATAGGCCCACTTCTAACTAACCTTACATTGAACATTTTAAGAAAATATTTTCTCAAAAGTGGCTTTAACGGGTCTTGTTAAAATACCATATGTTTAAGATATTTTCATTATCAATGAATTTAAAATGTCTTCACTTACTGCAAAAGAAAATCTAGATCTCGTTAAAAATACAATTTTGCCATACCTTTTTTTTATGGAGTTGACAAATTTTGAGTTATTGCTTCTTATTGGTTTCAATTTATATTAAAAACTTTCCTCATAAGGGACTTTCTCAATTCCTAGCAATACAAAGAAACGAATTTATAACACAAAGCAACCAGCTTTTAAAAGATATGGCTGTCGTTTTAGCCCTTATTTCACTTCTACTTACAAGGAAGCAAGTAATAATCTAATTTTTATCTCGATTAGCATGAAGTACATAGAAGAATAAACGTTTTAACAATAATTTGCTACAGAGATCTAGAGAAAATCATGCGAATGGAATACGTCAGATTTTTACTTTCTGTACACGTACTATGTACTTAGTGTATATAGAAGATATTACATTCCATTAACAATTCGATACCAAGATTTCACGGGGTTTCACTGGGTACCACTAAATCCAAAAAGACCATTTTAGAAAAAGGTCCGTGTGTGTCTGAAAAGCATAGCTCAAAAACGAAAAGTCCTTTAAATAACAAATTTGGTATTTAAGTTCAGCATCTTCCAATGACGCGACACGAAGATTTTCAAGCAAACCTCTCCACTCCAACTAACCTTTACACGGAAAAATTTTCAAAAATTTTGATTTTCTCAAAAATGGCTCTAACGATTTTTATTAAAATATCGTATATTAAAGATATTTACCTGTAAATAAAATGTATATCTTGTACTTTCTGGGAATATCATCTGAAGACTACTTTATTCTGGATGACTTTTTCGGAATTTTGTATAACTAGCAAAACGTAAGAGACCGACAAAAGCTTACCATACAAAGAATGTAGACGTCGTTAAAACACACAATTTATGTCATATATATTTTATGACAAAGAGTTCTTCCTTCTTATTGGTTTCAGTTTATAATAAAACCTTTTCTCATACGGGAATTGATCAATTCCTAGCAATGCAAGGAAACGAATTTCAAACATGGCAATATGCCTAGCGTGTTCCCTCGTTTCACTTCTACCTACAAGGAAACGAGTAATAAGACCAGTTGTGCTAATGTTTACCTCAATTAGCATGAAGTAGATAGAACAATAAGTATTTTAACAACTATTTGTTACAGAAATGCAGAGAAAGTCATGTGAATGGAACACATCAGATTTTTTAATTCTACTGTCCACAGACAATTCACACGGATACCGCCTGAGCTGTCCTACTCGGTTTAATTCATTATCAACCCTTAGTGCCTGTTTCTTTCATCCTAGTATTTCGTTACCTACCTTACTAGTACCTCTTGGTATCCTAAATTGCATCGGCCACTTCGAGGAAACTCCTTAAATATTCAAATATGCGCAGTTAAAATCAGATTTCCTCCACAAGTCTAGATATAGAAGGAGGCAAAAATAGTTAAATCGAACCTTCGCCCTACTTTCTAGCGAACATGAGAAAAATTCTAATGTGTTCCATTCACATTACTTTTACTATATCTTTATAGCAAGTTAGTATTAAAAAGCTTATTCTTCTATCCACATAATCCTTAAAAAATGAAATGGAATTTTATTTATGGACGCTCTTTAACTGCTCTGGTTCTCAGCGTCCCATTCTATACTGGGCGTGAAAGACCGTTTAATTTTGCTCAGAGGTCTATCAGGCTTGAGGTTCTTTTACGTACCGTAAATCTACGACACGGGACCAACGACTTTACTTCCCTTCCAAAGGAAGCCATGCTATGAATTTTTACGCCCGAAAAAATCCATCGTCTTCCGCCGGGTTTGAACCCTCACCTAGCGTATATAAAGGTAGCATGGTAACCATTACACCACGGAAAGTGACTACATGATCCTAATTGAGATAAATGTTACCAGAAACGTTCTTATTACTCGCTTCCTTGAAAGTAGAAGGGAAATAAAAGAGTAGATTAGCTTAAAATGGTAGTCAAATATTTTAAAGGGACCAACCTACCTGTGAGAATTTCAAATTCAATGTTTCTTAAGCAATTACATTTATTTTTAGCGCATACTTCCATACATTTTGTAATTAATTATGAAGTTCTTAGACAAATGCACCAAGTAGCTCTGAGAAAATAATATTTTTGTTTTTCTAACTACTTTCCTAAAAAATCTTCTTGCGTTTTTGTTTTCAAAACCTTGAAATAAAAATTCGTATTTACATTCCAGAAATATTACTAAAAATGTGTTTCAAATTAAATCATCCCGCATGGGTAATGTGGTGGTTGCGTGTCTGTCTCACATTCAAAAGGTCGTGGGTTCGAATCTCGCTTAGGGTGAGTTAACCGGATAAGGTTGTTTTCCGGGGTTTTCCCTTATCTTGAGAAGACGAATGTCGAGTAACTTTAAGCTCCATGGACTCCGAGATCATTTGAGCATCATTTCACCAATTTCATTCATCGTCCGATATTACTAACCAAGTTAAAGGACGTTAAACTAAAAAAAAAAAAAAAAATACTACTTGATAAGTATTCATTCATATTTCTTTCATTATTTTTATGGATTAACTACTTTTGTTAATACAAATACCTAATTAGTTTTACTATCTTAGAAAATAAATTCAATAATTTTTATTTATTATGATAGTGATGTCCTCTGGTAGAAAAATCAAACAGCACCGTAGAAACATTTTGCACATTTACATGCGTTGGAAAATAAATTTAGAGAAACCACACGACTTTTAAGTTTGAAGTGTCATTTGTTAACATTAACACTTATCTTTTAAAAATTCACGGGACAATTGTTTAACAGAAAGTGGATGAAAATAACTTCGGTATATTAATCTAAATGAACCATGGTATATTAATATCTTAAAATCCACAAGTTAATATTTTTCAAGAAATTTTTCAAGAAATTTTCACAGTTTGGTTCCCTTAAAAGCTATGTGAAACAATAGAAGCTCAATTTGCTCTGCATGTCCAGTAGTAAAACCGAGAGATGAAACGAAAGGAGAATTTAAAATTGTTTGAGAATTTAAAATTGAAACCTAAAAGGAATATTCAAAAACGGTAAACTCTAAAGAAAAACGAATATGACATAATTTTTTTTTGTTTTAACAAGATCTAATGCTTTTGTGTAATAAGATTTGTCTATCTCTGACAGTTTATCAGTTATGGAAAATTCAGCAAAATGCATGCAGAAGAAACCGTCATTCAGAGGCTATTCCCATAAAATTCCACATATTCATTTAATTTGTGATGAAAATATTTTAATACACGGTATTTTAATTCAAATCGTTAAGACAGCTTTTGAGAAAAACAAAATTTTCAAAAAATGTCCAGTGATTTTTTTATAATGTTTAACGCCCGTTTTACTGCAATGGCACCACAGGCGATGACACTGAAAATAAATGGAATGAAGATGGAGCACCGGTGGAATGTGATGGCGGGGGAAACCGGAGAACCCGGGGAAAACATGCCCCTGCACCACCATACATCTTACACGCGGTCGCTTGGGATCGGACTCAAGGTGAGAGGCGAGTGGTTTAACCACTCCGCCACAGCGTGGCCGATTTTCAATGAAATGGGTAGATTGAGGTGGGGAGATTTTCGTGTCTTATCCCTGAAAGATACTAAACTTAAATATCAAGTTTGGTATTTCTTATGAGCTTACAGGAAAAATTCAAAAAAATACTCAAAATGTATATATTCTACACGAAATAAATATAATTTTGTTTCAGTTGACGTTGCTAACTTACCGACTTTTCGTTTTTGAGTTTTCGGGTTCACACATACACACACGGGTTTTTCTCTACAGATACTTTTTTTTGAAACACGGGACTCCAAAGCGTGTATTGTCTGTATCAATTTTTGGGTGGAGTGCAATGCTTTCTGGGAATATGTAACAAGTATAGAAGGTAATAAGGCAATCGTAACAGCTTGATTATAAGTAGATTCGTTTATATTCTCACGAAGAATAGGATAGAGGAAATCATTGCATTCACTCCAAAATTTCAAGTTCGATATTAGACCGGGAATACGCGTTTGGCGATACTTTGAAATAAATAAAATATAAAAGTCCGAAGAATTACATTCACAAATCTTTCTCTATTACTCATCTATAGATTATTTTATAAATGTTTCTTTGTTTATTTCTTTATTTAGTTTAATGAAAGGGCGAAATGGTATTCAAACGAACCCGGGGTTCATAGACCTTATATTCATTTTTCAGGATAAGAAAAAAGCCCTGTAAAAGAGTCTGATATGTTCCATTTATATGACTTTTCTACACACTGTTGTTACAAAGGTTTGTTCCTTTATCTCTATCGAGGTTAATTGAGATTTACATTAGCAGAAATGATTGTATTAGTACCCTGTAAGTAGAAGGGAAATAGGGTAATACATTAGGCTAAAACGAGTCAAATTTTTTCTAGGTGGGTCGCTATGTGATGACTTTGAAATTGTGTTCCGTTTGCTGGATCACGATAAAAATATGAATAACGATTACCAATTTGAAAAAGTATGAATTATGGAAAACATAAACCTATAATAAGCAATATCTCGGAAATGCTACAAAACATCCATTTGGCATAAATTATGTGATTTAAGGGGATTTACTTTTTTGTAGCAAGATTTTATCTCTCTCTCTCTCTCTCTATCTCTCTATCTCTCTATCTCTCTATCTCTCTATCTCTCTATCTCTCTATCTCTCTATCTCTCTCTTTCTCTCTCCCCGCTCTTAGCTAGTCGATTATATAAAATTCATTCACTGTACAGAGATTATTATATGCTATTGCCAGTAAATCCAAGAAGTACATTTTATTTATTATGAAAAAATCAAACACGTAACATTTTAATGTAAATCGTTAGCCATTTTTTTAAAATAAATAAAAGATGTAATGAAAACCTTTACACCTAAAGGGTATTGTTTGTTATGGGTATTTTCTTCAAAGTTCACGAGTCCCATCTTTGAAATTTGGTGAACTTAAATAATTAAGTTTGCTATTTATTCCAGTTTTCCTTTTTCAATTATGTTGATCAGAGGCACAAAAGTAGGCAGACAGACACCAGATACACAGACATACACATTGACCTTTTTCTAAAAATGCTTTTAGGGATTCACAGGACCTCAAAACATGTAATTCCGGTAAAATCTCGGTATCGAAACTTTAGTTCGAATGCAATACCTGTTTTACCTACTATGGAACTGGTAGAGAAAGGAAAAATAATCTATAATGGCAAGCGTGCGTGTTTACGTCTCTCCTCCCTCCCTCTTTGTTTTCCCCAGTCATTTGTCTGTCAACATATTAACTGTAAATAAAAAAAAAAAGTCTGATGTGATCCATTCACATGACATTCTCTACATCTCTGCAACAAATTATTGTGAAAAAGCTTATGCTTTTATTTACTTCATGCTAATCGAGATAAAAAAATTAGCAGAAATAGTCTTATTACTTGTTTCCTTGTGACTAGAAGCAAAATAAGGGAGTACCATAGGTTAAAGTGATAGTCATAAGCTGGTTGTTATCTGACTGTAGTTCCTTTGTTTCTACGGACAGGAGTTGACAAATGCCTGTATGAGAAACATTTTTCAAAGCTGAAACCAAAAACAAGGAATATCTAAAAAAAAAAAAAAAAAAAAAAACCATCAGCTCCAGGAAAAAATTTATATAACATAAATTGTGTGTTTTAATGTGCTTTACAGTTTTTGTCTGGCAAGATTTTTTCTATCTTTTACGATTTAGCAGTTATGCAAAATTCTGTAAAATTCATTCAGAATAAAGTAGTCTTCAGAGTCTATTCCCATAAAATTCAAGATATACATATTATTTGTCAGGTAAATATCTTTAATATGCGATATTTTAATCAAAATCGTTACAGCCATTTTTGAGAAAATCAAAATTTTCGAAAAAAGTTCCATATAAAGGGTAGTTGGGGTGGGGGATTTTCTTGAAAAGTTTCGTGTTGCAAGTTTGGTACTTAACGGCCTTTTCGTTTTTGAGATACCTATACTGTCCACACACACACACACACACACACACACACACACACACACACATGGACCTTTTTCCAGAAGTGCTTTTTATGGAACCAGGGGGTTTCAAAACCTGTATTTCCGGTGAAATCTCGGTATCGAATTTTTGGGTGCATTACAATACCTTCTCTATACACTACGTACATAGTATGTGTAGAGAAAGTAAAAATTCCGAAAAATAACAAATATTCCCCCATGCAGTCACCACTTAATAAAATGCAAAGTAGACTCTTATTACTTTCTCTACATGTACCATGTACATAGTGTATAGAGAAGGTAATTGTAATGCACCAAAAATTTGATACCGAGATTTCACCGGATATACATGTTTTAGGACCACCTGAATCCAAAAAGGCATTTTTAGAAAAATGTCCGTGTGTGTGTGTGTGTGTGTGTGTGCTCTCAAGTACCCTTAACATGGAAAAAATTTCGAAAATTTTGTTTTTCTCAAAAATGTCTAACGATTTTGATTAAAATATCGTATATTAAAGATGTTTACAAGACAAATAAAATGTATATCTTCAATTTTCTGGGAATAGCTTCTGAAGATATGTTTATTCTGAATGAATCTTACGGAATTTCGCATAATTGGCAAACCATAAGAGATAGACAAAAACTTACATTATGGAAAATGTAGAGCTTCTTAAAACACACAATTTATGTGATATACATTTTTTTTCGTGGAGTGGATCGTTTTTAGATATTCCTTGTTATTGGTTTCAGCTTTAAAAAACATATTTCTCTCATACAGGAACTTGTAAACTCCTGTCCATACAAACAAAGGAACTTCAGTCACATACCAACTAGCTTTTGGCTAATACCGTAGCCTATGCTAGTCCCTTATTTCCCTTCTATTTGCGTGGAAGCAAGTAACAATAGTATTTTTCTTCTTTCCTTGTGTTTAAAGTGTTCCACACAACAGAGCTTTCACCCAATTGCATTTTTATGAACATTTTGACACGTCAAGGACATTTTGGATACTACCTAAATAAACGAAAAAAATTGCCTATCTTTAACTACATTTTACATTAAAATTTTAAGAAAATATTTTCTCAAAGATGGCTCTAACGTGTTCAGTTACAATACCATATGTTTAAGATCTTTTCATTAAAAATGAATTTAATCTTTCTTGATTTTTCTAGAAATAATATATGAAGTTCTTTTCATTTTAAATGCATTTTGAAAAACTGCTGAACCATATGAGAGAGACAAAATTATGTATTACACAGAGAATGTACATCTCTTTAAGGCACATAATTTATGCCAAATATATATTTTTTATGAATGTGTGTAATTGTTTAAACTTTTCCAATACTTATACTTTTATCAAATAGGAATCGTTTGTTGTTTTTCCTGGTAGATAAACGAAGTTCAAAATCATTCAAGGTATCAACTCTTGTAAGATTTGACTATCGCTTCAGCTTAATGGATTCCCTTATTTATCGTGTACTTAAAGAAAATCTAAAATAAAATAATTTCTACTAATGTAGCATGAAGTGGAAAGAAAAACGAGCTTTCTTAAGGATAATTTGTTGAAGAATATGTGACAAATTCATATGAATGTAAATGGGGTGAACAATCAAGAGTGCCAATAATGTTCTCTCTGCGTAACTTGGAAATTAAATTGCCTTTCTTATATTTGTTCATTCTTTTATACTACATTAATTCCCATTACATCACAGATGTCTCTGTGAAATCGTCTGTGGTTGCATACTGAAACTATATGATCATTCCGTGTAACTTGAAAGAAGAGAAGCAACAGTTATAGATTAACTATTATCTCTGACAATTCTTTGAAGATGTATTGCTTTTACTTACATTCGTTTAAGCAGTTCAATGTGTTTTGTTTTGTAACAAGTTTAAAATAAAGTTTAACCGGAAATGACTGTGTCCTGACATAGTTAAATTTCGTGAGTGTAAAGTTAGAGAATCACTTGTTGCTGAGGTCGCGTGTTCAGTTCCTAGACAGCACACTCTATTCAACAAGTACTTTCCGTATTATAAAATAAGAATCTCTCGTTTTATTGGAGTTTGGCTAACGGCAATAAATGCTGGAGGAACTTCCTGACATTTCCTGAATCATTAATGCCGCTCTTGTTATTTCTGTTCTCCATTCTATTCTCAATTTCCAGCCAGTCGAACTACACGGATGTTCAAGTAAAGGATAATTTCAGATCACTGATTTCTTATTTAGAATTCACGAGACATTTATCATCCCAAAAGATGGGCAGAACGTAACACTGTCATTGAGCTAATATAATTTCTTTTATTTATTTGTATTTATTTTTTCAATCATTAAGTACATTAGTGCAATAGACATGGTCAAAACAATATATACAGGCTGTTTCAAAACGACACCAAACGAAGATAGCAGCCCTTTAGCTTACACTTTGATTTGTCCGAAACTTGATGTCGCAACTTTCAAACTCTTCTATTTAAAGTTGTATGTGTGTTTAAAAATCGCACATATTTGGGATTAGGCAGCAAAGGAACAACAGTTGTCATATGCCATGTAAACAATCCCAGAACGTGTTATACGAAACACACAACAACACCCACATGCTAAGTTTTCCTTTACCAAGGTGACCTGTGCCGCGCCGGCGTGTCTATCAAAACACCACGCAACTGGAACCTTCGCTACCAACCCGCATCTCTCTTGAAGTGGGCCATTGGTGATTTTATGGTAGTTTTTGTATGTGCCGAATTTAGAGCTGAAAATTATGTTCACATATCACGTCAGTCGTATAACAATTTTAGTATTAAAATATTTCATCCAAATTTTAAAATACATTGTCCATCAACAATGTCTTTACTTTAGTCTTAAACTTTACTACATTCAGATCTCTCATGTGGTTAGGAAGCTTATTGTAGGTTATAAAGCTAGTTAACAAATGACTATCTTTAGCTTTCTTCAGGCTATGAGTGGAATATGTAATGTTTCAATATTTCTGATATTTAATGAGTTTACATGACATAAGCTTAAATTGATTTAAATTCTTGTGGACATAATAATTGTAATATATAACAATTGTACACCGTTAACATTTTCTGAAGTAAGAAGTATGACAAAATTCTCATGGCTTTTTTTTTTTTTTTTTTTTTTTTTTTTTTTGTAGAAGTAGAATATCATTTAATTTACAAAAATTCCCATATGCTAATAGTCCATAGCTAAAAACACTTTCAAACAAAGCAAGATATATTTGCTTTAAACAGCTGCAAGGTACTTTGTTGTAAATGGTTCTTAGTAAATAATCAACTTTAGATAACATTTTACAGACCACTACGTCGTGAATTCCAGACTAATTCTGTGTCTAGAACTATTCCCAAAATCTTTACACTAGAATACTTAGTATCATTTGAGCTTTGTCTAAGGTCAAAAATATTTTTTTGCATTTCATCACAGTTAGTTAAAGAACTATTACTAGAGGACCATTTAGTAGCATCCTAAATTATATCATAGCACATAGCACATCATGACTATACACAGAGAGAACTTGAAATATCATATTCTAGGCTGCTTAACACAATTTAAATATTTTGGCAGTAGAAATTAGAGTTAAGACAATATCATATGAGAAACGTACTTGTTTATCTTGGGTACGAGGCCATACCAGCACAGAAGGGAACGAAAGAGCTGATGAATTGGCAGAAAAGGTTGTTGCCTCTAACTGATTTAAATTTTAGCTATAATTTATGTCCCATTTCTTATACAAAAAAAATTATGTGTTACATTTACACGATTGTATATACCTCTCTGCAACAAATTATTGTTAAAAAGCTTTTACCTCTATTTACTTCATATTAATTGAGAAAAAATTAGCAGAAATAGTCTTATTGCTTGCTTGTAAGTAGAAGTGAAATAAGCGAGTAGAATAGTTTAAATAATAGTCAAAAGCTGGTTGCTATGTAACTGAAGTTCCTTTATTTCTGCAGACAGGAGTTGACCAATTCCTGTATGAGAAAAATATGTTTTTCAAAGCTGAAACCAAAAACAAGGAATACCTAATCGCATACTTGGAAGATACCAAACTTAAATACCAAGTTTGGTATTTAACGGTCTTTTCGTTTTTGAGCTATGCTGCCCACAGACAGACAGACCCACATACGGACATTTTTCTAAAAATGTTTGTTTTATTCAGGGGGTCTCAAAACATGTATTTATGGTGAAATCTCGATATCGAATTTTTAGGTGCATTACAATGCCTTCTTTATACACTAGAGAAAATAAAAAGCTGATGTCTTCCATCTACAAGACATTCTGTACATCTCTGCAAGTATTTATTGTTAAAAAGTTTATTCTTTTATTTACTTCATGCCAATCCAGAAATAATTGATAGAATGGAACTTATTACCCGTTTCCTTTTAAGTATAAGGGAAATAAGGGAGTATCGTGGGCTAAATCGCTAGTCAAAACTTTTAAAAACCGGTTGCCATATGATTGAAGTGCCTTTGTTTGTATGGACAAGAGTTTACAACTTCTCGTATGAGAAAATTATAAGTATATTAAAGCTGAAACTAATAGTAAGGAATATCTTAAAAACCGTCAACTCCACGAAAAATGTATATAATATAAATCGTGTGTTTTAAGGAACTCTAAATTTTGTGTGTGGCAAGTTTTTTTTTCTTATGGTTTGCCAGTTATTCAAAACTCCACAAAATTCATCTAGAATAAACATGTTTTCAGAGGTAATTCCCAGAAAATTGAAGATATACATTTTATTTGTCACACAAATATCTTAAATATAAGAGATTTTAATCAAAATCGTTAGAACCATTTTTGAGAAAAACGACATTTTCGAAAACATTTTCATGTAAAGGGTATTTTGGGGTGGGGGTATTTTCTTGAAAATCTTTGTGTCGTATCGTTGGAAGATGCCAAACTTAAATACCAAGTTTGGTAATTAATGGACTTTTCGTTTTTGAGCTATGCTGTCCTCAGACACACACGGACCTTTTTCTAATTTATTTTATTCAGGGGGCTTTAAAACATGCATTTCCGGTGAAATGTCGGTATCGAAGTTTTGGGTGGAATGCAATACTTCCTCTATACACTAAGTACATAGTACGTGTAGAGAAAGTAAAAATGGTGTCTTAGGAAATTCCAAAAAAATTATGTTTCATTTATAAAACTTTGTAGTATTCCTGTTATAATATACCTTATTTATCTCGTTTTCTTTCACTAATATGACCTGAATGTAGCTATGGCTGATTTATTTTATATTATTGTAAATTTATTGGTATAGTAACTATAACCCTAACATAACTTCGGGTGAAATAGGCTTTTATGTACTTGTATATTCAATAAATTTAACTAGGCTGACTCAACAAGCGTCCCGATAGTTGAAACACTCACCGCCTCTGTCCGTTACACTCCAATATATCGTTTGAAACTGTTTTGAGAATGCATTAGTCACTATCAACGCAAACACAGGGCAATTATTTGCGTCCAAACACTGCCCAAATTCGCATCAGTGAAACTTTCTTAATGCAAGATAATGCAAAATGAAACTTTGGCCGAAATGATTCTACTTTTTTTTTCTCCTTTTTTTTAAATTCAAAGCCGTTTGTGAGATATTTGCTGCTTCTATTCACTGATTATTGAATAAAAACTTCTACATTTAACAAAAGCAGAACCAGTGTTCCACCCATCCGCTATCGCCATTACAACGCAAGAGCGTGGCAAGCCTGTGTCTGCTAACATTTGCGTTGGACTGGCCTGTTGTAACCATGCTTTGTATCATTACGGAAACAATATTTTTGCGCTTCTCAATGCGCATATCATATACCTACCCATAATATTTTGGCTAACTTTTCGCACTTTAAGAACCATATTACATGTTACTTGTGATTATGTTTTTTCTCCTTTTAAACTAATTTCCTTTAGTAATGAATCGGGATTTCCAAATATTCCATTCCGGGAGTTTTCTATGAAACATGTTTAAAAAAATCTGATGTGTTCCATTCACATGACTTTCTCTATATCACTGTAACAAATTATTCTTAAAAAGCTTATGCTTCTATTTACTTCATGCTAAGCCAGAAAAATTAGAAATAGTCTTATTACCTTCTTCCTTGTAAGTAGAAAGGAAATAAGGGAGTAGCATAGGTTAAAGCGATAGTCAAAAGCTGGTTACTATGTGACTGAAGTTCCTTTGTTTGTATGGACATGAATTGACAAATTCCTGTATGAGAAAAGTTAAGATTTTCGACCCTGAAAACAAAAAGAAGGAATATCTCAAAAACGATCAACTCCAAGAAAAAAATGTATACAACATAAATTGTGTGTTTTAATGTGCTCTACATTTTTATGTGGTAAGTTTTGTCCAACTCTTATGGTTTAGCAGTTATACAAAATTCCGGAAAATTCACTCAGAATAAAGTAGTCTTCAGAGGCTATTCCCAGAAAATTGAAAATGTACATTTTATTTGGTAAATATCTTTAATATACGATATTTTAATCAAAAGCTTTAGAGCCAATTTTTAGAAAATCAAACATTTCGAAAAAATGTTCAAAGTACAGGGTAGGGGGATTTTTTTCAAAATCTTCATGTCGCATCCCTGGAAGATTCTAAACTTAAATACAAAGTTTAGTATTTTACCGACTTTTCGTTTTTGAGTTATCGTGTTCACAGACACACGGACACATACACACACGGACCTTTTTCTGAAAATACTTTTTTTAGATAAAGGAGACCCTAAAACATATATTTCCGGTGAAATCTCGGTATCGATTTTTTTGGTGGAGTGCAATACCTTCTCTATACACTATGCACACAGTTCATATAGAGAAAGTAAAAAACCCAAGTCGGAAATTGGACAGGTAGGGTCAGACTGAAAAATTCAATGTTATAGCTGGGAATGAACTACGATCTTCCGATCTCTAGGCGGTTGCTGTACTACTGAGCTACCATAGTAATATGCCGGCACGGCATTAAATTTTTCAACTGACTCCCATGTTTTCCGGTAAACCACAAGTGAATCCAAAGCAAATGATGAAGTAATTCATAAAAACGTATTATTTCACTTTGGCCATGACTTTTTTGCTGGAAAAGATTTCACAACCGGTGAAAATCTCATAACTTTAGCGGTGGAGGAGTATAATATAGGCATTGAAACACCGGTACCATGTGACAAAGTGACCTTGATAGTAAGAGAGATTACGTTGAGAAATAGAGCAAGGTACTGTAACTTTGTAAATAAAGTTTTGTGTTCATATCTTTCGTTATTATTTAGCGATGCCAAAATACTCGTTAGTTTTGGAATCGCTCTCGTATAACGTCTTGATCTATTCGTGTGCCAGTTTTACCAATGCGTTTAATAAGAAGTTAAAACTCCTATGTTTAAATATTAACTTAGGAAGTTAAGTTTTTAATACGTGTGAAATTTGGACCAAATCTAACACTTAAGAAGCTAAGGTACGTTATGTTACTGAAATACTATCAGCTACATGGAGACAAAGATTTTCATATTTATTTCTACTTATTACTTTCTCTACACGCACTATGTACATAGTGTATAAAGAGGGTATTGCATTCCAACCTAAAATTCGATACCGATATTTCACCAGAAATAGACGCTTTAGGACACACTGTATCCAAATAAAAAGCATTTTTAGAAGAAAGTCCGTGTCTGTATGTGTCCGTGTGTCTGTGAACACGATAACTCAAAAACGAAAAGTCGGTAAAATACCAAACTTCGTATTTAAGTTTAGTATTTTCCAAGGATGCGGTACGAACATTTTTAGGAAAATCTTTCCACCCCAAACTACCCTTTACATGGACATTTTTTCGAAAATTTTGATTTTGTCAAAAATGGCTCCAACAATTTTGATTAAAATACCGTACATTAAAGATAATACAGACAAATAAAATGTAAATCTTGAACTTTCTGGGAATTGCTTCTGAGGAGATCTTCATTCTGGCTGGATTTTGCATAAGTAAATCGTAAGAGATAGACAAAATATGTAGATCTGTTTGAAGCACGCAATTTATGTAACATACATTTTTTTGGTGGAGTTTACCATTTTAGATATTCTTTGCTTATGTTTTCAGTTTTAAAATACTTTAAAAATTTTATATATGGGAATTTGTCAACAGCTGGCAATAAAAGAAACGGATTACATCTACATAGCAACCGGCTTTTCTCGTTTTAAATTAGTGTATTTCCTTATTTACATTTACTTACAAGGAAGCAGGTAATTAAGACAATTTCTGCTAATGTTTGTCTTGATCACCATGAAGTAGATAGAAGTACATGCTTTTTAACAATAATTTGCTACAACCATGTAGAGAAAGTCGTGTGAATGCGATACATCAGATTTTTACTTTCTCTATTTAGTACGAAGCGTGTCTGGGAAGTAAGTGCCATTTCGTTCTACCGCCACCGCAACGCTAGTGTTGCTGTTCCACGCATGCGCATTCGTCTCTGTAGTTACTTTCTGTCCACTGATGCCATTACAGCCGGATCGTGTTGTGTTTACAGTTTTCACTGATCGTGCAAAATGTTTACACAATTTATGATCCCGCCGACTGTGAAGTGCGTTTCGTATTATGGTTAAGCAAGTTGAAATTAATCGTCAACTTGTAGAGATTCACAGTGAAAAGTAAAGACAGATGGAATGGTGAGAAAGTGGGTTAGGCAATTCAATGATGGACGATCTAATGTTCATGATGAAGCACGGAGTGTGTGGCCTTCGTTATCACTGATGGTTTGATTCAACAAGTGAATGAGGCAATATGCTTCTTCTTCTTCTAATTCGCAAACTGGTCTTTATATCCCTTTCATCTGTGCCACAACTTAAGCGAATTGAATAGCCGTGGTTGTTAATGTGATACAAAGTGGGCTAGCCATTCATTCAAAGCCAAACGTCGCCAGTTCGAGTCCCAACGACTGCTGTCAAATATGCCTGCGGTAAAGGAAGGGGGGGGTTCCAAGTAGAATAACCGGTGTGATGGCACACTTGGATACTGAGGGGGTTACATTTGACTGCAGTAGAGATTTACGGTGAAAATGAAATGGTGATAAAGTGGGTTAACCAATTCATAGATGAAAGATCTAATGTTGATAACGAAGCACGGCGGCCTTGTGTATTCACTGATGGTTTGGTTAAACAATGAATGAGGCAATTTGTGAAAACAGGCGGTTAACAATAAGAATGCTTTGTGATGTGTTTCCACAAAACATGGTGTTCAGCAGTGGCTGTCTTCACTGGCGGCAGATTTTTTTAAGGGAGCAAAAATATACGATTCCTAGCTATGACAAATGTCCGAACAAGGGTAGCAACTATGTCAAAAATAGGTTAAGGAATGCTTTTTCACATACAAATGCTGTGAAGACAAATATTCCATGTTTTTGTTTTTTATCAAACAATATTTTTGTACTCTCCGGGCTCGCCTCATAATTTGTTTGAATATATAAACATTAGAGGTCACGTCCTCCGCGCTAGTATCGACGCTTCCTATTTTGAATTTCTTGCAGTACAATCCGGTTAACGCCAGTTACTCGCTCTCTCAGCGCTGTTCGACCCGTGTAGCGGCCTGCATATGCAAACCTCTTGTCATAGCCGCAAATCTCAGCTACAGAGCTCACAAGTCAAGGCTGGCGGTGTATCGATTGTGGTGTCTTGTTCAGCTCGTCCTTTACGCGGAAGAAAATACAAGAAACGAGGAGAATCCATTTCTCATCACGAAAACTGAAAAGCCACGGTCTTCTATAGAGCATTGTCATGCACAGACACGCTGCTTGTTTAACGCGCACAAGTTTGTTTTCCGATGCGGCCACCCACAGCGCTGCGGGCTATGTTGACTCTATACAACTTCTCCTTTACAACCACTACCCGCCATAATCAACTCAAACAATAACACCGTGTTATCAGCCGATAAACTTGATCTACCAACACTCACTCAATTTAAACAACAGTCCACCTAGATCGTAAACCTTTCACAAAAAAATCTTATGTCCACCATTCACATGACTTTCTCTACATCTCTGCAACAAATTATTGTTGAAAACTTATGCTTTTATTCACTTCATGCTAATCGAGAAAAAATTAGCAAAATGTTTTGCTTATTACTTGCTTCCTTGTAAGTAAAAGCGAAATAAGGGAGTACCATAGATTAAAGTGATAGTCAAAAGCTGTTGCTAAGTTCCTTTATTTGTATGGACAACAAATTCCCGATTGAGAAAATGTTTTAAGTACTTTAAAACTGAAACAAATAAAAAATATCTCAGAAATGCTCAATTCCGCGAAAAACGTATACGATATGAATTGATTGCTATAAGGTGATCTACATATTTTGTTAAGTATGTTTTTGTTAGACCACTCGCCTCCCATTCGATCCCAAGTGACCGCATGTGAGATTTGTGGTGGACAAAGCGGCGCCGGGCGGGTTTTCTCTGGGTTTTCCGGTTTCCCCGCCATCGCATTTCACCTGTGCTCCTTCTTCATTCCATGTATCACCAGCACAAATAGTAAAAGCGGGCGTTAAACATTACCAAAAACAACCGTTTACTAGATATGCAAAATTCATCCAGAATAAAGACATATTCAATGCTATTTCCAGAAAATTCAAGATATGCATTTTATTTGTCATGTAAATATCTTATATAAGAGATTTTAATCAAAATCGTTAGAGCCATTTCTGAGAAATTTAAAGTTTTTCGAATTTTTTTCCATATAAAAGGTAGTTTGCGGTGGAGAAATTTTCTTGAACAATATTCGTGTTGCATCCTTGGAAGATACTGAATTTAATATTAAGTTTGGTATTTAACGGACTTTTCGTTTTTGAACTATGCAGTACACACACGGACATTTTTCTATTCAGTGCATCTCAAAACATGTACATATTGCCGGTGATATCTATGTATCCAAATTTTGGGTGGAATGCCATTGCTTCTCTGCACACTATGTGCATAGTGCGTGTAGAGAGAGTAAAAAAACTTCTGATGTGCTCCATTTACATGACTTTATCTGTTTTGCAAACTATTGCCGAATTTTACGTAACTGCTAAACCGTGAGAGATAGACAAAACACGACAACACAGAACATGTAGATCAATTTATGTCCTTTACATTTGTGTTGTGGAGTTAACCGTTTCCGAGATATTCCTTGTTATTTGTTTCAGTTGCAAAGTACTTCTATTTTTTTTTAAACAGTAAGTGTCCGTTTTTCTTTTGTTCTACTTCTGGCCAAGCAAAGAAGCGATTTGCCGTGATAATCGCTTAACGACAGCTTTTAAAACATTTGACTATTAGTTTAACCTTGTAAATTTCCTTATTATCCTCAAACTTATAAGTAACTAAGTAATAAGAACATTCTGCTAACGATTATCTCAATTAGCAAGGTGCAGAAAGAAGAATAATCTTACGTAAGAAGTGTGTAGAACAGCTAGAGAAAGTCATGTGAATATAACACATCAGAATTTTTATATGGAGATAGAATTTGTAATGTTTTGTTTGGTTTGTTCGTATTTAAGTAAATTAGACTAGGTATTAAAATATTTATGAACGCTAAAAGCTAAATGTAAAGTAACAACTTTTCCCCCTATTTTATTTTGAAAATCACGGGTCGCCCCCAATATTTCTTAGCCGGACACGCCCATGGTTCCACCCAAAATTATGACATCGAGGTTTCACTGTAACAAGATAGTGCACGCAAGCAACAACAAATGCGATCAACAACATGAACACCACACCGAAATGCACGCAAAAACGCTAGAAATAGCAAAACATATTAACGTGTTGTACAATTGAAATTTACTTGTGATCATTTGTTCAATAAAATTAAAAGAAAAGAAACAACAGACGATGTTGCTTTCCCCTCGCCATAAATAATTAACCCTTTCACTGCAGACTTATCTTTAGGCGAGAAACGCCTCCCTGCTAGTAAAGACGAAACTACGGTAAAAAATCTGATGTGTTCCATTCACATGACTTTCTCTATATCCCTGCAGCAAATTATTCTTAAAAAGCTTATACTTCTATTTACTTTAGGCTAATCAGAAAAAATTAGCAGAAATAGTTTTATTACTTGCTTCCCTGTAAGTAGAGGCAAAATAACGGAGTACCATAGGTTAAAGTGAAAGCCAAAAGCTGGTTGCTATGTGACTGATGTTCCTTTGTATGGACAGGAGTTGACAAATTCCTGTATGAGAAAAGTATAAGTTTTTCAAAGCTGAAACCAAGAAAAAGGAATATCTCCAAAACGATCAACTCCACGAAAGAAATGTATATAACATAAATTGTGTGTTTTAACGTGCTCTACATTTTTTGTAGGTTAAGTTTTTGTCCATCTCTTACGTTTTTGTAGTTATGAAAAATTCATCCAGAATAAAGTAGTCTTCAGAGGCTATTCCCAGAAAATTCAAGATATACATTTCATTTGTCAGATAAATATCTTTAATATACGAAATTTTAATCAAAATCGTTAGAGCCATTTTTGAGAAAATCAAAATTTTCTAAAAAAGTTCCATGTAAAGGGTAGTTGCGGGTGGTGGATCTTTCTCAAAATCTTCGTGTCGCATCCCTGGAGGATACTAAATTTAAATACCAAGTTTGGTATTTTACCGACTTTTCGTTTTTGAGTTATCGTGTTCACAGACACACGGACACACTCACACACGGACCTTTTTGTGGAAATGCTGTTTTTGGTTACAGGGGACCCTAAAACATATATTTCCGGTGAAATCTCGGTATCGAATATCTTGGTGGAGTGCAATACATTCTATACACACTATGTACATAGTGAGTATAGAGAAAGTAAAAATTGCTAAAAATCCAAAATTTGGTTTGACCAATAATATTTGGCTTTAAATATGTGTGGGTTTTTTTTCAAGTTGAACATCGTACAATGAAAAACACTAATAACTAAAAAAAGTGAGTATAGTAATAGCTTTCAAAATTTACAACACAGGGCTCACATCAGGTGCTTTCACCTGTCCCGTCATCATCTAAGCACTGATTATTTAACCTGGGCCCTCCCCATCCTAAACCACAGGCGAGATAGAGCACCCACCAACAGCATATTTCCGGCCGTGAACCAGAGACTGTTTTAGCGAGTGTAGCTTGACTCGGACCAAATCACTTAGTTTTTCTTTACTTTATATATTACTTGGAGTTGGTTTAAATAGTTTGTGAGAGTAGACAGATATTGATTTAAAACTTGCTGCAGAATATGAAATTCTAAGACATAAAATTGCTCAAACCGCGGCACTGAAACGGTTAATACAACAAATAAAAGGCTGAAGAGGGCGAAATAAGTCCTAAAACAGAAATGGGAACCCAGAATCCCATAGTAGTAGAAACTGAAGCCAAAAAAACATTTTTAGAAAAAGGTCCGAGTGTGTTTCTTGCTTGAAAATGCAACCTGCTGCACCAATTTTAACTGAAATTTGCTTGGGAATGTCAAATAAATAATAAGTGGTCAAAGAGCTGACGTCTCAACCAGAGATCCCAGGATCGATTCCCGGCTGGGACGGGTAGTTTTTCTTTAACCAGAATTATTCGTTATCCCCCACAGAGTCTGAAAGTATGAAATGTGACAGTAAATGTACGTGTGCTTCATGATATAAAGTTGATTAACCTAATATTCTAAACCTACAGTAATACGAGTTGTTTCACAAGTCAAAGCCTCCGATATGACCAAGTTAAAGGGGGCTACACAAATGAAACAACAAAAAATTGATGATTTCCATTCACACGACTTTCTCTACATCTCTGCAATAAACTATTATTAAAACGCTTATTCTTCTATTTACTTCATACTAATTGAAAAAAAAATTAGCAGAAATGGTGTTATTATTGCTCCCTTGAGCGTAATAAGGTACGATAGGCTAAAGTGAAAGTCAAATGTTTTACAAGCTGATTGAAGTTCCTTTTTATGGCCAAGAGTTGAACAATTCTCGTACGGGGAAAAATATAAATATTTTAAAACTGAAACCAATAACAAGGAATATCTCAAAAACGATCAACTCCACGAAAAAAATGTATGTAACATAAATTGTGTGTTTTAAGAGCTCTGCAGACTTTGTGAAGTACGTTTTTGTCTATATCTTACGTTTTACCAGACATGGCAAAACGTCTTTAGAAGTATTCCCAAAAAATTCAAGACATGCATTTTATTTTTAATAGAAATAGCTTTAATAGAAATGGTATTTTAATTAAAATAATTAGAGCCATGTTTGCGTAAATCGAAATTTTCAATTTGTTTTTTTTTTTTTCGTGTAAAGGGTAGTTTGTGGTAGGGGAATTTTGCTCAAAAACTTCATGTTACATTCTTAGAAGATACTAAACATAAATACTAAAATTGAGCTATGCTGCCCACATACACAAAAACACATACACACATTGACACAAACACGCGGATCTTTTTGTAAAATGCTTTTTGGATCTAAGGTGTCTCAAAACACGTATTTCCGTTGAAATCTCAGTACTTAATTTCTGGGTGCAATACAATACCTTAATACCTTCTCTATAGACCACGGACATAGTACGTGTAGAGAAAGTAAAAAGTTATGTTCTGTAATTTATGACAGAGAAATATGAACTTACTGACGTAAAGAGTGAATAATTAAGTTAGTTACCACACCCTCCTTAGTTCTACTTCACTAGGATTACTCCCCAGCGCATTATTTAGAGCAATGAGGTCGAGTGAACCAATTTTGCAGTAACTAGACTGTACTTCATTTCTGAGATAATCGTTACCCTCACCTTCAGACGATATTTCTCTTTCTATACACGATACCATCAAAACCTTCACCTCCGTACTTCCAGTGGCCTACATTATCTCATGGCTGTCTCACTCGTGTATCGCTTTATCTTCAAAACAACACATTAATTCTTTCTTTTATAATCAAAGTTATTCTAGAAGTCACAATTGAATTTTAATATTAACGTCACAGATTAATGATCAATCCAGTGTACGAATATTAAGGTCTTTTGGTTTTTTCAACTACATTTTATCTTTCCCATGTACACTAACGGGCATAAAAAGTGTCCTGTTTTTATTGATCGCAATAGTGATTTTCTGTCCTTAATTAAATTATTCTGTTTGTTAACGACATTGTCAATTGCCAGAATCATATCAGCGCCACAGATATGCTGGAAATTCGTCCCGCAGGAGTTCCTTAACATGCCAGTAAATCTACTCACTTGGGACTGACGCTTTAAAGCACACTTAAACACGACAAGGTGTTCTCAAATTATTTTGAGATGACAACCCCAATGGCGACTTACAATGTTGTAAGTACTAAGTCCCAGGGTTCATAGCATAGCCTTTATGGTCAAATGGTACTGCATTAATTGTTTTTTTCACACAAGCTGTGTGTAGGACAGGAACTGGATACATTGTAAGTCGCTATTGGGGTTGTCATCTCAAAATAATTTGATATCACCTTGTGGTTTACCGGAAACATGCGAGTCAGTTGAGAGATTCAATGCCATGCCGGCATGTTGCCATGGTAGCTCAGTGGCAGAGCAACCAGATAGAGATCGGGAGATCCGTGGGTCAAATCCCAGCTATGGCGTTCAGTTTTTCAGTCTGACTCTACCTATCCAATACCCCTGTTGTTTATTTTTTGAAGATCTTATCATGTCGTCGATGTGCAAGTTAAATACTATAATTGACATGGGACAGACTTGTCTAACTCAATATCAATTTTGCAAAACTCACACGTCATTGTAACAGGTTAAAGTAGGACTCTGGTTGCTTTAAAAGCACGCATGTTCGTGTGCTTACAGTTTTTCATTGCGTTATCAACACAATATCGACCACAAGGGCAACGTTCTCATGGTGTGACGTGATCATGGAAAAGCTGACGAAATCTAATAACCGAGTATTCAAAGCGGATAAATGTTTCCGTGACATCGGCGTCATCGAGTATCATGAATTCTTCATGAGTAAGCTATATCCATGCTGGGTCAACTGGGTTTTAACAACCATTTAAAACTATGTCATCATTAACTCGATTGGTCGAGGCAAGAGTATTTTACTCACACTGATAGATAACTTATTCTTTTAGACGGTGAAACTCGAAATGGTACAATTAATAATAGGACATTTTTGGTGTGTAAAATCAAAGAAAGTTGTCAAAGCCTCTATGTAGTGGCTATGCATATTCAAATCCTGTCAAACTCCGCTGGCTACATAAATAACTGCACAGTGCATTTCAATGCGTGCGAAAATGCTGCATGACGTCATTCAAAATAGCAGCAACCAGAATAAATGTTTTAAAATAAAACTTATAATTGAGATAACAAACCTCAGTGGTCAAATGGTCAGCGAGCTAACTTCTCATTCAGAGATTTTGGGTACGATTCCCGGTTATTTCCAGAAAGTTCAAGATATACATCTTATTTGTCATGTAAACTTTTTTTTTTTTTTTTTTTTTTGTAGCTTAACGTCCTTTAACCTGGTTGGTCATATCGGACAATGAATAAATGAAATTGATGAAATGATGCTCAAATGATCACGGGGTCCATGGAGCTTAAAGTTACTCGACATTTGTCTTCTCAGGATAAGGGAAAACCCCGAAAAAAAAAAAAACTTATCAACTCACCCTAAGCGAGATTCCAACTCACGACCTTTTGAATGTGAAGCAGACACGCTATCGCCACACTACCCAGGCGGGCCTAAACTACTTTTATATACGGTATTTTAATTAAAATTACTCGAGCCGTTTTTGAGAAAAAAAAATTCGAAAAATGTTACATGTAAAGGGAAGTTTGGAGTGGGAGGATTTCTTGAAATTTTTGTGTGGCATTCTCGGAAGATATTAAACTGAAAACTATATTTTCGTTTTGAACTATGTATGTATTTATTTTCTACAATTGTGTACTGCCCGGTGGCAGAGTTAAATGTACAAAATTCACTTACAATAATAATCTTATAGTTAAATTAACAATAGTTATACAACTAACATATTACATATACATGTTTTTTCTTAAATGCCTAACTATGCTGTACACACACACGTGCGTTTTTTTCTAAAAAAAGTTATATTATTATATTATTCAGTGGACTTCAGAACATATATTTCCGTTGAAATCTCGATGTAGAATTTCTGGATAGAATACAATAGCTTCTCTGCCTACTAAATTCATATTGCGTGTAGAGAAAGTATAAATAGCTCACGCAAATATGTGGAAGAAAACTGTTTTAGCTGCAAATGAATTTTAGTTGTGTACGTGTGTTTTGTAATTGAAACTGTTTACTGATCTGCTAGATAGTGTGGTGGTAGCGTGTCTGCCTCATATTCAAGAGGTCGTGAGTTCAAATCTCGCATAGGGTGAGTTACTCGGATAAACTTTTCTTTTCTTGTTTTTCCAGGGTTTTCCCTTATCCTGTGAAGACGAATGTCGAGTAACTTTAAGCTCAATGGATCCCTAGATCATTTGAGCATCCTTTCACCAATTGCATTAATTGTCCGATATGATCAACCAGATTAAAGGGTGTTAAACTTAAAAAAATAAAAAAAGCAAACAAGCAGGTTTACTAGTGTCTGGAATATTCGAGGGAAACCAAGAAGGGACAAGGTGAGCCTTGATGCATATGCAACTGTCAAAACGTATAAGTGGAAGGTGTCATCTAAATACCCGAGGTCAATCATCTTCGTTCGAAGGGGCTTGTTCAAAGCAGCATTTGCTGACTGGAATGGATGTCCTTGCTTGATTTTATTAACGTCCCAAGCAATGTAGTTCATTCAGAGCTGAGTAAACCTTGTTTATAAAATGCACCAAAAATGGGATACCAAGACTTCACTGGAAATACACGAAAGTTTCTTGCCAATGTGTGTAAACAGAATAACTCAAAATAGAAACACATGTGGAATTTTCGAGTAAACCTTGGTAATAATTTCATAATTTTTGTGCGTATGTGTGTGTGAACAGAATAACTTAAAATCGATAAAAATATGTGAAAATTTCGAGTAAACCTTGGTATTAATAAACTTTTCGGGCGTATGTGTGTAAACTGAATAACTCAAAATCGAAACTAATTTGTGTAATTTTCAAGTAAACCTTGTTAATAATAACAAATTTTCATGTGTATGTGTGTGAACAGAATAACTCATAATCGAAACAAATTTGTGGAATTTTCGAGTAAACCTTGGTAATAACAACAAAATTTTTTTCGTGTATCTGCGTGGACAGAATAACTCAAAATGGAAACACATGTGTGGAATTTTCGAGTAAACCTTGGTTATAATAACATTTTCGTGCGTATGTGTGTGAACAAAATAACTAAAAATCGAAATAAATTGATGGAATTTTCGAGTAAACCTTGGTGTCAATAACAAATTGTCCTGCGTATGTGTGAACAGAATAACTCAAAATCAAAACATATGTTGGAATTTTCGAGTAAATCATGGTAATATCCTGCGTTTCTAACGTGTTGCGCATAACACACATCTTTAAAATTCATATTCAAATTCAAAAGTATTTTACTCCATAATTTTTAAAAATCGTATATGTCACACTTATATTACTTTAACTGTTCTCCAAACAGACCTCTTACAAAAGATTATTCTTCTTTCTACACAACGCTAATCGAGATAAACATTAGCAGAATGTTCGTACTACTTAGTTCCTTATAAGTAGAAGGGAACTAAAGAAATGCGCTATGATAAAGTCGTAGTCAAATGTTTTCAAATATACTGTTATACGAATGTCATTGAAATTAGCTTCCTTGCTTGGCCAGGAGTGGAATAAAAGAAAAACGGACACTTCCTATCTGAGAAAAGTATAAATGTTTTAAAACTGAAACCATTATAAACGAATATCTTGGAAACGGTCAATTCTACAACAAAAACTCCTATATCATAAATTGTGTGTTTTAAAAAGATCTACATTGTTTGTGCAGCAAGTTTTTGTCTATCTCTTACGGTTTACCAATTACGTAAAATTCATCCAGAATAAAGATGTCTTCAGAGGCTATTCCCACAAAATTCAAGGTATAAATTTTGTTTTCCATGTAAATATTTCTTATATACGCTATTTTAATCAAAATATTAGAGCCATTTTTGAGAAAATTAAAATTTTAGATTTTTTTCGGTGTAAAGGGTAGTTGGGTGGGGAGATTTTCTAGAAAATCGTAGTGTCGCATCCTTGGAAGATAGTGAACATAAATATCAATTTGGGTATTTAACGGAATTTTCCAGACAGACACACACACACGCGCGCGCGCGCATACACGGACAGTTTTCTAAATTTGTTTTTGATTCAAGGAATCTCAAATCATATATTTACAGTGAAATCTCGATATCGAATTTTTGGGTGCATTACAATACCTTCTCTATATACTATGTACATAGTACGTGTAGAGAAAGTAATAATAACGGCCGTCTCTGAAGTGTAGGGGTAGCGCGTCTGCCTCACATTCAAGAGGTCCCAAGTTCGGACCTCTGTTAAGAAGAGTTATCCGGATAAAGTTTTCCAGGATTTTCCTTTTTTACTGTAACATAACTCTTAAGCTCTATGGACCCCGTGCTCATTTAAGCATCATTTCATTCATCGTCCGCTATGGCATACCATATTAAAGGGCTTAAAAAGAAATAATACCATACTCTGACTTGTTCTATATGTCTAAATTTTCCTATTTCGTTTGTTTTTTGTTTTTCTCGTAGTCAGCTTACCCTCCTCGTATTTAATACTGACACCCCCCTAAGAGCTTACAAGCGGATGCCCAGGAGTCAGAAGCCTTCGTGGAGACAAACGGCTACGAAAACACATAATGGAGAACCTGGAACGAATGGTCGGTCCATAACCAGGCATGAGTGTGGGGAAGTGGATTATATGAAATACAAGCGAAATAGATGATATGAATGGTTACGATGGAACAATTGGTGGAATGGATAGCGGGGGAATTCAGAGGACCCGGAAAAAACCCGCTTCGTCCACCACAAATTTCACAAGTGCTTGGGAATGAACCCGAGCCGCCTAGGTGCCGCCCTCGTCATATTTCTATTCCTACAATTCCAACTGCTGGTGATAATCATTATTTTGCTCAAGAAATAATACAGTTACACAGCAATAGAAGCTTAAATATGTAGGTTTGGAATGAACTAAACAATGTAGATTATTGTTGTTGCTGGCGTGAAATATTGAACTGATTTTCTTTCACGATGTAACAATATTTTAGTTACTTATTTATACAGATATGTAAACACAATGAGAATGCATTTTATGAGTCACGTGTCTTGTTACAGCTGTTTGCTGAGTGTGACCTGCAGCACTAAACTCTACGAGACGGAGACTGACTACAACAAAAATGTGCCCCCTGGTGAGTGAATCTTCAATTATCCTCTAGTGCCAGTACATTGCAAAAGCAATATTTTTATACTGGTTTGTAATATTCGTAATATTCCTCTTTATACAAGAAACGTAATAATACGGAACAATTCCACCAAAAAAATTGTATGTGTTCCATTCACATGATTTTCTCTACATATCTTCAAGCTAATTCTTATTACTTGCTCCCTTGTAAGTAGAAGCGAAATAAGGGAGTCTCACAGATTAAAGTGATAGTCAAAAGCTGGTTGCTATGTGACTGAAGTTCCTTTGTTTGTATGGACCGGAGTTGACAAATTCCTGTATGAGAAAAGTATAGGTGATTTCAAGCTGAAACCTAAAACAAGGAATATCTCAAAAACGATCAACTCCACGAAAAAAATGTAAAAAACATAAATTGTGTGTTTTAACGTGCTCCACATTTTTGTGTGGTAAGGTTTTGTCCATCTCTTATGGTTTAGCAGTTATGCAAAATTCTGTAACATTCATCCAGAATAAAGAAGTCTTCAGAGGCTATTCCCACAAAATTCAAGATATACATTTTATTTTTCAGCTAATTATATTCAATATACGATACTTTAATCAAAATCGTTAGCGACTTCTATGAGAAAATCAAAATTTTCGAAAAAAGTTCCATGTAAACGGTAGTTGAGGGTACTTTTTAGTGAAATTCCGGTATCTAATTTTCGGTGGAATACCATCTCTACCTATGTACTAAGTAAGGAAAATAAAAATTATAGCTGCATGAAGCACCTGCAATGAATCCACCGTATCTCTATATTCTGTACATAATTATCTATGCTTTGCGATATAGTAATAATAATAATAATAATAATAATAATAATAATAATAATAACAATGTAATTTGTATATAGGTAGGAGCTTGAAAAAAATAAGGACACACACTCTTACAAAGAGCATGGAATTTCGAAGCCAGCACATAGCAAACTGCTTTTTTAAAACCTGCCTATTGTTTTAGCTTATTATATTCTTCTTTACGAGTATATATCAACGGAATGTGTAAAAGGGTACAGAAAATCAATCTAGATTATCAAGAAGCAGGTAGAAGTATAAACTTTTGTAACAACAGTTTTATAGGAGTGAGTAGAGAAATGAATGTGAATGAAACACATAATAATTTTTGTAGAATTCACCTGGCAATCTGATTTAACAACCATGATGATATAGCAGTGTGCGCTGTTTGATCTCAAAGGAAATGCCTACCTTTGTAGCTAGCTTTTGTTTTCCGTTGGCGGTAAACACACACACAAGAGCTTTCTGTGTATATATTTTGCGGTTAACATTTGTTCACTTCGTTCTGCGTGTAAAACATGGCATTGAATATGTTTGCCAAGCTTAGTTCAGCGTATTACGGTCAGCGTAAACGAGGCTTGCGAATTAGAGCAAATAATTTCCAAGTCAAAACATGACCTTGTTTTTTTGAATAAAAGTAAAGGAAAAAAAGAAGTATATACAGTGAAAAGGAGGTTGAGTAATCACATTAGTGTTGTGATAGTAGTAGCAGCTTCGAGTCTCAAGCCACACGAAACAAATTCACTTAGACGTTATCGATTGTGAATTAAAGTATATTAATATCCACAAGTGACGTAAATTGTATGTAAAGTTTTCTACTTCACATGAAATTTTAATAGCAGTCTGTAGATACTAGCGGGTTGAAAGCAAGATTAATCTCGTGTTAGAGGGCCAGAACCTTATATTGTGGGGCGCGCCCTAAATTCGATTAGAGGGGGTATATATACACAGGGTGTTAATGAACTATACCGAAATATTTTCACAGAATATGTAGATTACTTAAATAAGTAATTTGAGATAGGAGACTTATGGCCTGTTTATTGAAATGTCGAAGTAACGGCTATAAGTTTCTGAAGTGCCAGTGCGCCACGTATCTCGGCACTTCGTCTAGAATGAAAAAAATAACAATAAAAAAAAATTACTCTATGACTGGAACTGAACTCATGACCTTAGGGATAGCAGCTTCCTGGGTTACGCGTTAAGCCACCAGAGCAGTAGATAAAACGCCTCCTGAGTAGGCTACATAACTCAAAAAAATAGTTAATGAATGCTCAGTGTCGCACTGTCAAGTGATTAGTTCGAGATTTTACAGATATTTGCGACATTAAATCCTGAGAACGCTAGTAACGAGCTGCTAAAAATCTATATTTCTATATTTGGGCAGCAGTTTTAAAGACATTCTAAGCCATTTTTTCAACCTGCTTTGCTTTAACATCGCCTTATCAGCATCTGATACCCACACGTTTGACGCTATGTGGCTGCGTTATGTTTATCCGGGGACCATACATCGCCGATCTCAAATTACTTATATCAGTCACGTGTACAATCTCGCAAATTATTTCGCTGTAGTTCATTAACATCCTGTATATACCTATATATACATATATAAGGTGTTTTATTTTAATTTTATCTACTGATTACCTATAGAAATGTAGGTTTCACTTGGTATCTAGAAAATATATAGGTAAGTTTCGAGATTACCTGAATAAAAATCTCATGTACTCCATTCACATGACTTTCTCTACATCTCTGTAACAAATTATTATTAAGAAGCTTATTCTTTTATGTGCTTCATGCTTATCGAGATAAGGGAAACAAAGGAATACACTAGGCTAAAACGATAGTCAACTCTTTTAAAAGCCCTTTGCCATGTGTATGAAATCGATTTCTATGCAGGTCAACGAGTTTACAACTTTCCGACCGAGAAAAGTACAAGTCCTTTACATCTAAAAAAAAAAAAAAAAAATGAATATCTCAAAATTAGTCAATTCAACGAAAAAATCCTATATGACATAAATTGTGTATTTTAACGTGATCTACACTTTTGTGAAGTAAGTTTATGTCTCTCTCTCTTACGGTTTACCAGTTACGCAAAATTCAACAAAATTCGTTCAGTATAAAAATATATTTAGAAGCTATTCCCAGAAAAGTCAATATATACACTTTATTGGCCATATAAATATCTTTTATATACGGTATTTTAATCAACATCGTTGGAGCCACTTTTGAGAAAATCAAAATTTTTAATTTTTTTCTTTCTAAGAGGAAGTTTGCGGTGCGTACATTTTCTTGTGTTGCATCCTTGGAAGATACTAAACCTAAATACCAAGTTTAGTATTTAACGGTCATTTCGTTTTTGAGTTATGCTGTCCACAGACATACACACCTTTTTTTAAAACTGCTTTTTTCGGACTCAGGGGAGCCCAAACATATATTTCCGCTGAAACCTCTACATCAATTTTTTGGGTGGAATACAATACCTTCTCTATCTGCTATGTACATTGTATATGCGGGCTAGAGAAAGTAAAACAAAATAACAATAATAATAATAATAATACTTGTTTGTAAGAATAGTTGTAGAGCAAGTAGAGATAGTTATGTGAATGGAACTCATTTGATGTTTACTTTTTCTACACGTACATAGTGTATAGAGCAGGTATTGCACTCACCCAAAAATTCGATACCGAGATTTCACCGGAAATATATGTTTTAGAGTCCTCTGTATCCAAAAAAAGAATTTTCAGAAAAAGATCCGTGTGTGTGTGTGTGTGTGTGTGTGTGTGTGTGTGTGTGTGTGTTTGAACAAAATTCAAAAACGAAAAGTCGGTAAAATACCAAACTTGGTATTTAAGTATAGTATCTTCCAGGGATGCGATACGAAGATTTTGAGAAAAATCCCTCCACCCCCAACTACCCTTTATCAGGTATTTTTGTTGAAAATTTTTGGATAACAATTTTGATTAAGATATCTTATTTTTGAAGATATTTTCCTGACAAATAAAATGTATATCCTGAAATTTCTGGGAATAATCTCTGAAGCCTACTTTATTCTGGATGAATTTTACGGCATTTTGCGTAACTGCTAAACCGTAAGTAATGGACAAAGCCAACTTAACAGAAAACGTATAGCTCGTAAAACACACAATTTATGTTATCTACATTTTTTTCGTGGAGGTGATCGTTTTTTTAGATATTCCTTGTCGTTGATTTCAGCTTTAAAAAATGTATTCTTTTCTCACACAGGAATTTGTCAACTCCTGTCCATACAAAGGAACTTCATCCACATAGCAACCAGCTTTTGATTATCACGTAAACCTATGCTACTGCCTTATTTCCCTTTTACTTACATGGAAGAGAGTAAATAGACTATTTCGGCTATTTTTTTCTCGATTAGCATGAAGTAAATAAAACCATAAGGTTTTAAAATAAGATATTTTGCACAGATGTAGAGAAAGTCATTTGAATGGAACACATAAGATGTTTCTGGTATGTTTTTGGTAATGAAGATGGGCTTCAGAATGTTAGGTTAAATCACTGTCGCCATTTCGAGTTTCACTGTTAAGTTTCCTTTTAAACATTTTTCGCCCAACCTTGAGTAAATGCTGATCTGAATCTACACTCACCTTTCTAACAATTTCCCAGGGAAATGCGATGAAGTGTGTGGGAAAATTTTAACAAACGAGAGAAAATGGCATTGAAACACGCGCACGTCCTCAAAGCTTAAAATCATTCGTGTCACGGAAGGGCCTCCTGTTTCTATACTATTGTTTTTTATTTGCATGGTCGTCAGCTGCCTGAATTTCCTATCTCGCAGCCAAGTAGGTAAAACCTGATGTGTAAACGGTTTCGGATTCAAGACAAGGCTTCTCCTCTGTCCAGAATCTTTTGTGTACAAGGGATACTATTTATATTTTGAGGCAAATAATAAAAAATGTGATGTGTTAAAAAGCTTATGCTTCTATTTACTGCATGCTAATCGAGAAAAACTTAAAAACAGAAATAGTATTATTACTTGCTGCTTTGTAAATAGAAGGAAATAAGGAAGTACCATAGGTTAAAGTGATAGTCAAAAGCTGATTCGTATGTGACTGAAGTTCCTTTGTTTGTATGGACAGGAGATCATTTCCAGAAAATTCAAAATACACATTTTATTTTCGATATAAATATCCTTAATACACGGTATTTTAATCAAAATGGCTAGAACCATTTTTGAGAAAATTAAAATTATGAAAATTTGTCCACGTAAAGGGTAGTTTGGGGTGCGGGATTTTTCTCAAAATCTTCGTGTGGCATCCCTGAAAGAACTAAATTTAAATATCAAGTTTGATATTTCACCGACTTTTCGTTCTTGAGTTATCGTGTTCACGGGCATACGGAACGATTACACATATGATCTTTTTCTAAAAATGTTTTTTTTTTGGATAAAGTATACTCTAAAATGTGTATTTCCGGTGAAATCTCAGTATCGAAATTTTGGATAAAGTGCAATACCTTCTCTATACACTCTGTAAATAAGGTGTATAAAAAGGAAAAACAGTAATTTGTTCACTGAAAATTGCCAAATTGTTTCTCAAAATATTCTGCTTTATGATCCACACATTTTTGCATTTGTCATAGCGTTTTTTTCCAATCTGCTAGAAACACCTACAAAACATGGTTTTTGAACGCATCAACGGTTTCTTCTGCTGATAAAAATCGTTGTGGAGGCATTTTATTTCTTCACTGGGTGCCAAATCAGAAGTGTACTGCGGATGAGTAATAAATTCGATTTTTTGAGTGCTAAAATAATCGGTGTTAGACGAGATGTGAGAGCGCTAGCACTTTCTTGATTAACGATTCGACGGCAATTGCTTGTTTTTCATATTTCACTGAAGACTTCCGGCATACAAATGGTTGTGTACCATTAAGAATTGTTGGTTTACGTTCCTGTAAAGACACAGTTGCCACCTAACCAGCTTTCTGAAAAAACAGATGACTTTCGAAATTCTTCGAGTGCGAAAAACTTTTTTTTGTGTTTGATTAATCTTGAAACACCCACACAGTCAACTGCTCATATGCATAGATCCATGATTTGCCACCTGTTACAATCTTATATAGACATTGTTAAGGCCCCACCATTGATTTCTTGAGTATTTGTGTGCACCATCAACACGTGCATCCTTTTTATCAAATTATGTGGGATCTAACGAGAGCAAACCTTTTTGACGTCTAAATGATCATGCAAATTTTTATATATGCTGGTGGAACTAACGCCTAGAGTTGCCTCTATCTCACAGTATGTGGCGTGACGATTTTACACAGCAACTGATTTTGGACGACTTTCGCTAAATTCATCAGTGAGCGAACGGCGGCCGCGATTAACCTCGTTATACCAGCGTTTAACAGTGCAAATGATAGAGCTTTGTCGCCAAATGTAGTAATAAGTTGATCAATGCACTCTTGTCTTGAAAATCCACATTAAAGATCATAATAAATCATCGCACGAGCATTTTCGGGAGTTAATTTCATCTTTTCACTGAGACACAGCTTTAAAATCGCTGTAAACAATACAAATAACGACAAAACATCTGAAGCAGGTTAACATCAACAATATCAAACTTTCCAGTGGAAAAACCAGATGACTCCTACAGCAATCGGTGTTGCCAATGTTTAAAATATAAATACTGGTCCTCAGTTATGTGTACTGAAAAGCCAACTCTTACACGTATATCTAGTCTTTAACTGCATAATCATAACGGCGGCATTTCCCTATGGAACACATTGCCTACCGGTATGGTATTAACTAATTTTTACCGTCTCTACTTAGAACACAGTAAGTAGGTAGAGAGCGTATTGCATTCCACACAAAACTTCGATACCGATATTTCACTGGGAATACCGCTTTATGGTTTCCTTTATCAAAAAACATTTTTTTTTTTTAGCAAAAGGTCCTCTGTGTGTCCGTGAAAATAACTCAAAAACGAAAAGTTTAAATTACCAAAAAAATGTATTGTCGCAAACATGATTCTGCGACGTGGGGGATAGCTATTTGAGGGTGGTGAAAGGCATGCAGATGGTAGAGCAATGATTACATCGGCACTTAAATTAAGCTAATCTATTAAGTAAGATTAAATAATTTGTTGGTAGCGAATGTTTGGTTTACAAAGGTGCGGGTTGCAAAATATTCCATTAATCCCGGCCCATGTCATTCTGATTGTGGGGTTACTAATATAAAGCCTTACCTTAAGAACTATGCCATGGTGTGTCTAGGCGAGGTGAGAGATGTAGTGGCCGAAGTGGTAGCCGGTTGAGCCCGAAGCGACGCCCCAAGACGCAGTCAAGACAAGACCTGGTGGCTGGGTCTAAACTCCCTTAAATAGATTTAGAGGCGTCCTGGAAGGGCATTCCAACATGGTGGCCGTGCTCCTAATATGGTATTCTTTGTCAATCAGCACCAAATGCTTAATTGTTCTAGAATATTCTGTGTGACCTGAAAGTGAAAATGTGCACGTAGACCGACGGAAGTTGGTGGCATCAAAAAGTCCTCTGGGAGTGTCATCGGCAGAGGCTAGTCACTTCCATCCTGTTACTTAATCAGCTCATAATAAAACTTGTATTTTCCCAAGAATATGTAAGCATCAAATCCCAATTAATTCAGATTAATTAATTCGTAGTTAATAAAATATTACTAAAACAATATAGGTTAAACCCTCGCCAAAGACACATGTGACAGTATTTAAGTTTAGTATCTTCCAAGGATGACCATTTTGAGGAAAATCGCCCAACCCCAAACTAACCTTTCCATGAAAAAAGAATCCAATATTTTGCTTCTCAAAAATGGACGTAACGATTTTAATTAAAATAACCTATAATAAAACTATTTACATGATTAATAAAATATATATCTTGAACTTTCTGGTAATAGCGTCTGAAGACCTCTTATTTTGGATGAATTTTGTACAACTGGTAAATCGTGACAGACAGACAAAGACTTGCTACACAAAATATGTAAATCTCGTCATAGCACACAATATCTGTCCTTTACATTTTTGTTGTAGAGTTTTCTTGTTATTGGCTTCAATTTTAAAATACTTATACTTTTCTCAAAGAGGAAGTCGTCTGCTTTATTCTGGGCCTTGCAAGAAACGAATTTAAATGGCAATCGCAAAGTGACACTTTTAAAAACATCTGAGTATCGTTTTAGCAGAGTGTTTTCCTCATGGCCCAGACATACACAATCTCCTAAAGACTTCGTCGCCCTCCGTGGTGTAATGGTTACCATGCTAATTTCATACGAGAGCTGTAAATAGTGGCAACATTGATAGAACACAATATTTATTGAACTCACAAGTACAATTGCTTTACATTCCTTCAATGTAGTCACCCGCAAAGTCCCTGACCTTTCGCCAAATGTAGGGCAGCCGTTGGCAAGGCGATCTCTGTTGATGACTGCGAAGGAGCGCCCTACTGCGCGGACTACAGATGCCGCGTCAGGAAATCGGCGGCCTCGTAGGGGTTCCTTCAACTTTGGAAACAGGTCGAAGTCATAAGGATTCATGTCTGGTGAGTATGTAGGATGTTCCAAAACCTCCCAATGCCATCATTGCAATAAGAGCTGGACATTGTTTGCGACATAGCGTGCGTTGTTATGTCGCTGTTGACGGTTTGTCCCTCAGGCATAGCATGCGTAAGAATAACCCCCTCGCAGTCGTATGCCATAATCAGCATCAGCTTCACCCGACTGGGTTCCTGTCGAACTTTCTGTGGACGTGGTGAACCTGGGCGACGTCATTCATTCGACTGGCGCTTCAATTCCGGCTCACAGGCTCGTGCCCACGTCTCATCAATGGCGACAATACGCTGCAGAAATGCGTCTCCTTCGTCGCGGTATCTGTCCAGGTGAATGTCAGCCAGGCATACCGGTGCCATTTCTGTACCTCAGTGAGTCGATGTGGAACCTAACGAGACGCAATTTTCCTCAGGTGAAGGCATTTCGTCAGGATATGCCACACAGTTTGATGACCTCTACGGATAACTCCCGGACAGTCCATCGATGGTCCATGGCAACGATGTCAATCTGATCTTGCGGAATGGACGGCCGACCTGTGCGGTGCAAATCCGCAGTCTCAGTCCGACCTGCAAGAAACGCCTTGACCCATCGTGCAACCGTCCTGTACAGGCTTCACGTGATCCTCGATAACATGCTGATGCATTTTTTCCACGGGCAACCTCGATTTTAATCCACGAATGCTGATCGCCTTTGGTAAACATGCTTTAGAGTGGTGCACTTGACACTGTTCACTTCAACGCTACACAGCAACAACACTCAACTGGCAGCCCGACCAATGCACACCACACATCGGCACTAGTCACCTGATCGCTCCCATGTCCTATTGGCTCATACCCGCTCTCCTGTGAATGTGGAGACCATGTTGCCACTACTTTCTTTACAGCCATCGTATATCCAAGGTCGCGGGTTCAAACCCGGCGGACGACGATGGATTTGTTTGGGCATAAAAAATCCTCAACACAGCTTCCTTCGGAAGGGAAGTAAAGCCGTTGGGTCCCGTTCGTAGATTTACGGCATGTAAAAGAACCTCAAGCCTGATAGAGAGGCCTCTGAGCAAAATTAAGCGGTCTTTCACGCCCAATATAGAATGGGACGCTGAGAACCACAGCAGCTAAAGGGCGTCCATAAATAAAACGCCATTTCATTTCCTATGGGTTTCGGAAACCACTAACCCGCCGAGTCCAACCCAGTCCTTCCTTTCGGGATGGGCTCAATTGTTTAGCCCAGTGCATCTCTAGTAACGTCAGAAGTACCCCGAATGCTAGGACTCCGTAGCGCCCGCACCAAAACAGCTGAACAGATCCGAACTCTCCCCCCTACAGGGATAAAATGCAGTCGGAAGAGGCACGGCACCAAGCCTATTGTAGCTTATACCCAACGAGGGGACGCCCAAGAGAGGGATGAAGTGAGAGGATACACCGGTTGGCCAGAACTAGGAGCAACGGCACACCAATGATATGGTCCTACAGATTCCACATTGAAGCACCCCGACAGACAGACAGAGGCCCCTGCCCCACATAAGGAGCAACAGACCCGCTAGGAGCGGTCCTCATCCCGAGTCAGCCAAAGTCGCGGGACGGAGATGATTACTTAGAGCATCCTTTTTCCCCTGCTACGCCGCACCGAGCACCATCACCGACACTTCCACCGTGAAAGTCACTAACGGCATGAAGGATAAATTAAATACCAATGGAAACGACATGGACGGTCCCCTACGTGCACTATACCGAGAGGGACACCACAAAATAATACATGGATTTGTGCGAGGACGGCGGGGATCGAACTCGGGACCTCCCGAATACGAGTTATAAGCTCAAACGGAAAGTTTTAAAGCGGCAATTATCCCCCCCTCTCCCACTATTGAACCGTTAAGTTTTCACAAATTTTGCAAATTATATGGGGCTGTAGCAAACCTCATTGTTTCAAGGTTGCTATTATCACGCATAACAAAAGACTGCATGCAGCTTATGGAAGGCAACACATTAATGCCGAGAGAAAAACGCAGGCACCGGAAAAAGGCAATATTTATTACCGTTGAAGTAATTATAGTATTTCATATTACTCTTGTTTCACATTCAGACGGAAATCATCAATCAACCAGCCGTCCTGTTCTCTTAAGGAAAGTGAAAAACTGAAGATAACCTTACAATAAATATTTAAATCGGATAGTGAAACATCTGAAACAATTTCGTTTTCACCTATTTAGAGACCAATAAATCTCAACTACAATATTTTGTTATTTCATGCACACTCACAAAGCTAGTGCAAATTTGAGGTTATGTGGTAGTGGTACAGAGGTGTAAAAATCATTAGGTCAAACAACCTTTTAGTTAATTACACTCTTTAATATTATAAGACAACTGTCTCTTTCCCCAAGAACTCTATTTCTTCCAAAAATGTTATAATCAGAATATGTACACAAATAACTGTCTTTCGTAACAATTCTGCCGTATACTTTCTCTTCGACGTTTGCAACGGCGACGATACGAAATTCACGTCAAACTTGCTCAACTGTTGCATGCGATGCATTCCCAATGAAAACTGAACTCTGGGCATATATCATACCTGTTGGTCATGTGAGTGGAAATTTCCAGAAGCCGTCGCACCTGCAGTACAGCGCAGGTGTAATAAACTCGTTGCGGTGTAGCAAAGATACCAAAGAACCTCTCGACGGAACATGTGCCCCTCGCACAAGTTTATTACCGTGCTACTGAAAAGGTTAACATGCGGTTTATCTTTGGTAATAGGAACCTCTAAGATGACGCACCGATTATTCACCGATTATGCGTGTGGTTTTCTTGTGAACTTCACAGGAGCAACTGTGTTTACTGTGTATTCTTAAATATGTGGAGGAATTGGGATGTATCTAATTTTGATGCTAGAAATAACAGGAATAGTCAATAATCCTGCACGCACGCGCGCACACAATCTTCCCCCCCCCCTCTCTCTCTCTCTCTCTCTCTCTCTCTCTCTCAAAGGGCTACGAGGACTATCACAGAAGTACCCGATCTGACGTATAGATAACGGTTGTTTCAAACATCAACAATGATAAAAAAAAAAAAGTAACAACCTTAGAAAGCTTAAGTTTCACGATTTTACATTGTTTAGCATTTGTTTGGCAGCCATCATTAGTTAATCTTCTCAGCAAATTTGTAAACATGGATATAACTGGTGATCGTTATGTGATACAATATATTCATTTGAAAGGTCTTAGTCTAACTAATATTAAAGCTGAGCAAGATTATACTTTGAAGGAGTCTGCCTCTTGTTTACAACAGTGAAATATTGGGTGGCAGAGTTTAAGCGCGGCCGTACAAGCTGCCAAGACGAACATAGCTGTGGTCGACAAAATGAGGTTACCAGTCCAGAAATTGTAAAGCAAATCCACAAATTAGTTTTGGGTTACCGTCGATTGAAAGTGCACGAACTAGTAGACATTTTAAAAAGTTCTGTACATCGCATACTGACTGAAAATTTGGATATGAGAAAGTTATGTGCAAGGTGGGTACCGCGTTTGCTCACAATAGAACAAAAACAGCGTCAAGAGGATATTACAGTCGAGTGTTTGGCAATGTTTCACTGCAATAAAGCTTAGTTTTTGCGTCGATTCATAACAATGGATCACTTCACACCTGAGACGAAGGAACAATCAAAACAGCGGATTGGAAGGGGAGAATCGGCTCCAAAGAAGATAGTTCCATCTGCAGGCAAAGTCATGGCATCAGTTTTCTGGGACGCGCGCGGGTTAATTTTCATTGATTATTAAAAAAAAAAAAAAAAGGAAAGTAACCCATGTCGAATATTATGCGAACTTGTTACAGCATTTGAGTGATGAAATCGAACAAAAACGGCCGCATTTAGCGAAGAAGAAAGTTTTCTTTCATCAAGACAATGCACCAGTTTGCACTTCCATTATCTCTATGGCCAAAGTCAATGAGTTAAGAGTTCGAATTGCTTCCTCATGCACCCTATTCGCCAGATTTAGCCCCCTCTGATTAATTACCGTTTCCAAACTTGAATAAATAGCTTGGTGGTAGAAGATTTGCTAACAATAAAGAGGAGGAGTCTGCAGCTGATGACAATTTTGCAGACCTAAATAGTTCTCACTATAAACAGGGTATGGGACTATTGGGAAAAGTGTATCGAGCTGAAAAGAGACCATTTAGAGAAATAAATATGTTTTTCTGCCAACATTTTGTATTTTCTTTGTTAGGTTGGGTATTTCTGGGCAGTCCTTATAAGAGTAGAAACAACTGTGGTTTTTCTTTTTCCATGCAATGTCCTAGTTTCACTGGTTCAAATGTTTACTCTTTGTGTAACTTTTGCAGACTTAAACATAATGTACTTTTAATATGTCTGGCATTATTACGTTGTAATTATGCGGTCGTGGGGAGAGAATGCATTTGGCAACATGGGCTTCACTAGCGTCTCTAAACGGCGACCTGGCTTATTAACAATCTGGCCAGTCTGCTGTACTATGCCGATAGTGGTAGCGTTGCTTCCACTACCAGGATGTGCCTATATTAATCCGCTGCCTCTTCCTCCAATTCTGCCGTACTAATGAACTTCATCTCCGTCTTTACTGCCGTTAAGGTCTTCAGTGTTTCCCTGGGAAGTACCTCTATCGGGCACTATTACCCAGCAAGGGATGATCCAGGGGGGGGCGCGGGGACGTGCGAGCCCTCCTCATTAAACATAGTTTAATCAACAAATACAGTTTGCATCATAATAAATCTCAAACGTAGTTAACCTGTACACAGTATTACTAAAATAAATATGAACTTAGTTAAAATTGATTCAGTATACTACGAGAAAAAAAGTCTGATGTGTTCCATTCACATGACTATCTGCAACAAATTATTGTTAAAAACCTTATGTTTCTATTTACTTCATACTAGTGGAAAAAATTTAGTACAAATAGCCTTATTACTTGCTCCCTTGTAAGTAGAAGGGAAATAAGGGAGTACCATAGACAAAAGTGATCGTGAAAAGCTGGTTGCTATGTGACTGAAGTTCCTTTATTTGTATGGACAGGAGTTGACAAATTCCTCTGTGAAAAAAGTAGAATTTTTTAAAGATAAAACCAAAAACGAGTAATATCTCAAAGACGATCAACTCCACAAAAAAATATAGATTATAAATTGTGTGTTTTCATGTGCTCTACATTTTTTGTGTGATAAGTTTTTGTCCATCTCTTACGGTTAAACAGTTATGCAAAATTCCGTAAAATTCATCCAGAATAAAGTAGTCTTCAGAGCTAATATTTAAGATATACATTTTAATTGTCAGTTAAATATATTTAATATAAGATATTTTAATCAAAATCGCTAGAGCTGTTTTTGTGGAAATCAAAATTTTCGAAAAAACTTCCATGTAAACGGTAGTTGGGAGTGGGGAGATTTTCTTGAAAATCTTCGTTTCACATCCTTGGAAGATGCTGAATATCAAGTTTGCTGTCCACAAACACATACTACCTAATTCTAAAAATGTTTTTATACAGAGGATCCTAAAATGTGTATTTCAGGTGAAATCTCAGTATCGAACTTTTGGGTGGAATGTAATACCTTCTCTACACAATATGCATAGTAAGTGTAGAGAAAGTACAAATACAGATTGCATCATAATTCATCTCGAATACAGTTAACCTGGTTACGGTATTAGTAAAATAAATATGAACTTAAGTAAAATTGATTTAGTATGGTACGAGTAAAAATAAATATGTCGTCTACTTCTGAAATCTGATACAAGTACAGTTTTACATTTATTTACTAAGATAAAAAAGATTATTCGCATTATAGGGCGACATATAGAAACTGGACGCTTTTTATGAGCGATACGAGGAGCGTTTTTTTTTTTTTTTCAACCTCCGATAGGCTATACATAAAAGACAAGTTCAGAGAAAACAATTACTTTATTACTAAAAGTTTTGTACACTTATAGTTACTTTTCAACATAATCACCGAAAAGATTGAGACATTTATCGTACCTGTGCACAAGCTTTGCAACACCCGCTTCAAAAAATGTTGCCGCTAATGATTTCAAATGAGCATTTACGTTGTTTTGAAGATCTTCGTACTTTACGACGTTTGCGGAGAGCCATTCAAAACAAACGAAGAGGAATGCTGACTTCAAGAATTGTGTTGATCCATGACAACGCTCGTCCACACATTGCTGGCACAACCCATCGCCTCCTTGAACAATTTCAATGGGACATTTTCGATCATCCGCCGTAAAGTACTGACCTGGCACCCAGCGACTTTCACCTTTACCCTGAACTGAAGACGTGGCTAGGAGGGCAGCACTTTCAAACCAATGAAGATCTTCAAAATAAGTCAATGCTCATTTGAAATCATTGGCCGCAACTATTTTTGAAGCGGGTATTGCAAAACCTGTGCACAGGTACGATAAATGTCTCAATATTTTCGGTGATTATGTTGAAAAGTAACCATAAGTGTACAAAACTTTCAGTAATAAAATAATTGTTTTCTATGAACTTGTCTTTTATTTATAGCCTATCGGAGGTTGAAAAAAAGGCTTTCGTAGGAGGAGGAGGAGAAAGTAGTCACACCTCTCGATATAGCATACCATTTCAGTAGTTGTGGAACAGTGGACCATGCAATTAGGCGTGTTCGCGCAGGAAAACTATGTGCTAAATTGTGAGTGTTAGCACAACACAGTTGATCTTTCGTCACTATCTCAATATCAGTCGGAATGGCGCAGTTCCAAGCCGGAATACGATCCTGATTTGGTTTAAGTCCTATAGAGCAACAGCAAACATCATGAGTAGAGATAGCATCTTGGGAACCGATAGCGGGACACAGGAGGATACCAGTTACATGCCTACAGAGTAGAGATGATCTGTATTGTCAACCGCACGCGCATATATTATCTCATTGGGGAACGTAGCTCAACCAGCAGTATACTATGCTGTATAATACAATACTGTTTTAATGCCTTTGATGATAATGCATGTTCTTCAATCAGAATTGTAAAATCTCTTGCTTCAAATGAATTGTATGAAGATTTACAATTCATACAGAAGAGCTTTACAGATATATCCACGACTAACACATATTTGTAGACATCGAACATTGAAATGCCTCGAGACCTGAAAGATGTCGATGAACTTGTGCAAGCAACTAATCAGAGACCCGTGAAACCGTTTTAGATAGTGTGAAAAAGAAAGTGAAGACAGTGTTTAGAAAAAATACCGGGTTTTCAATAATGCGTGGAATACGAAATGTGCTACGAGGTGTTGCTATGGAAATAATTGTTAATGGAGTATCTTACCCAATAGTCGATGATGTGGAGCGAAGTTTTTCACAGTATAAAGCCTGTTTACGTGCCAATCGGAGACGATTCTCATTTGAAACGTTACGAATCTACGTATATTAAGAGACAATGCAAAGGATAATGATGACTTTTTTCACAATAGCAATTGAATAAATGTAAATATTAAAATCGTTAGTTGCTATTTATGTTTATCCAAGCTCCATCGCCTTCCACTGCTAGTGAAAATATCACAGACTACCACACAACCACTGCCCCATTTTCCTTTAATTAGTACCACTAGTACGCACTACATTGTCAACACATCACAACTATATATCATGCTGCGCTAACTTCGATTCTGTCCCGCTATCGGTCCCCAAGTTGCTATCCCTAATCATGAGGGAAGAAACCCGCAGGTCATGCAGGAACTCTGAGGATGCCTGAAAACATGGCAGAGTTAGAGGGCAATAAATATCTTGACAATTGGGATTACGTTGAGAAATGGAGTAAAGTACTTCAATTTTGTAAATAAAGTTTAGTGTTGATATCTTTCGTTATTATTTGGTTATGTCAAAACGTCTGTCACTTTCTGAATGGCCCTCGTACATTGTACACATGTACTGGAGAAAGTTAAAAGTTGAAGTTGGCGATGAAGTAAGATTCTCCAACTGCGGGTCCACACTATTTGCATTTGTATGACTTCTATCAAGGCCCCGCTGCCAGGTTGGCGTGCTCGCGTGGTGAAGATAAGGCGCTAAATAATTGAAGTATGTGTGTGTGTGTGTGTGTGCAGCTTTACAATGCCGTAACATCAATGTTATTCAGATCGATGTGTACAATGAGAAACCGCAATAACAGATTGGTACATGCACTTTCAAGGCGTGTCATTTTAAAATTCAAATTTCGTCTCTAGTGATGTTAAAATTAAACTTTGTGCCTGCGTTATAGTACGATAAATGGAGGCATTTACATTTGAAAGAGGCTACTCATCTGAAGTTTGTAAATTAATTAACATGCGATTAATTGCATGTACAAGATTTAAACATCTTCAGCGTTTATATATATTTATTTATTTACTTTCTCTACTACGTATACTAAGCAGAGAAAATATTATATTCCAGCCAAAAATTCGATACGTCCAGAAGTATAAGCTTGAATATATTAGTCCAAAAAGCATTTTTTTTTAAAAACCTAGATGTGTGTGTGTGTGGGGGGGGGCAGCATGACTGAAAAACGAAACGCCGGTTAAATAGCAAATTGGTTATTTAAGTTCGATATTTTCCAAAGATTCAACACGAATATTTTCAACAAGATGGAATCACCGTAAACTACCCTTTACATAGAAGGTGTTTCGATTTTTTTTAAATGTTCTAACAAATGGCTCTAAAATATGGTAAAGATACTTATATAACATAAAATAGTTACATCTTAAATTTTCTGAGAATAAACTTTAAAGATCTCTTCATTCTAAATGACTTGCATAACTATTAAGCAACAGACAAAACCGTATTCATAAAAAACTGTAGATCTCTTTAAAACAAGCAATTTCAAATAATTGTTTTGAGGCTATAACTTTTGTATTTCCGAGGTTCACTCATTCGAGAAGTTCCATCACTCAAGTCAGCGTATATTGGGCCACAATTACATTGGTTTCTCGATCATAGAGAACTTATCCCAGGGATTTTTTTACTTTCTTTACACCTACTATGTACATAGTGTATAGAGAAGGTATTGCATTGCACCCAAAAATTCGATACCGAGATTTCACCAGAAGCACATGTTTTGGGTCTCCCCAAATCGATAAAAAGCATTGTGTTCCCTTCATATAACTTTCTCTAGCTTTCCATCCACATATATTCTTAAAAAACAGTATTTTCATTTGCTTCACTCTATTTGAGATAAGCATTAGCAGAAATTGTCTTATTACTTAGCCTAAAGCGCTAGTCAAATAGCGCCAATTTGCATGGTCGGGGTTGAGAAAAGTTAGGTAGTTTAAAATTGAAACCAATAACAAGGAATATCTCGAAAACTGTCACGTCTACAACAAAAACACCCATGACATAAATTGTGTGTTTTAAAAGATCCACATTTTTTGTGCAGGAAGTTTTTATCATTCTCCTATGACTTAACCCTTAAGTAAAATTCTGCAAAACTCATCCAGAATTAAGAGGTCAGAAAATTCAAAATGCACATTTTATTTGTAATGTAAGTATCTTTAGTACACAGCATTTTAATCAAAATTGTCAAGAGTTTTTTTGAGCATAACAAAATTAAAAAAAAATCCATCTAAAGGGTAGTTTGTGGTAGGGATTTTTCGTGCAAATCTAAAGGTCACATCCTTGGAAAATACTAAATATAAATACCAAATTTGGTATTTAACGGTCTTTTTGTTTTGGGCTACGCTGTCCAGACATACACAACACACACGGATCTTTTTCCAAAAATCTGATGTGTTCTATTCATATGACTTTCTCTACATCAATGTAACAAATTAGTGTTAAAAAACATATTCTTTTATCTACTTTATGATATACCAGATAAACATTAATATAAATTGTCTTGATTACTTGCTTCCTTGTAAGCAGAAGGGGAAAAAATGTGCTAGGCTAATACGATAGTCAAAACTTTTAAAAGCTGGTTGCCATGTGGTTGAAATCTGTTTCTAGGCAGGACCAGGAATTTACAAATTGCCGTGTGCGAAAAGTTTAAGTATTTTAAAACTGAAACAAATAACCAAGAATATTTCAGAAATGGTCAATTCCACGAAAAAAAAAATTAACATATGTGTCTTAAGGTGATCTACATTTTTGTGTGGTAAGTTTTTTCTATGTCTTACGGTTTACCAGTTATGCAAAATTCAGCAAAACTCATCCAGGATGAAGAGTTCCTCAGAGGCTAGTCCCTTTAATATACAATATTGTAATCAAACTCGTTAAACAGTCTTTTGAGAATAACAAAAATTTCCAAAAATATGTCCATGTAAAGGGTAGTTTGTGGTGTGGGGATCTTCGTGAAAATTAATATGTCGCCTCCTTGGAAGATACTAAGTATGAATACTAAGTTTGGCATTTAATGGTCTTTTCGTTTTTGAGCTACGCTGTTCAGAAACACACACAGGCCTTTTTCTAAAAATGCTCTTTTCGGATTCAGGGGTTCTCATGTATTTTCGATGAGAACTCCTTGTTGAATGTTTGGTTAGATTACAATAGCATTTCTACCTACTATGTACATATATAGTATTAGGTATAAAATGTAAATAGAAGGTCAAGGCCAGTGTAGCCAACACTGATGAAAGGTTTTTACAGGAAGGAGAATCAACATGTTGCTTGCTCATTCAAGAACGCCTTCAGATTTGTTCTCGCTGCGCTTGACGTGATTACAGTATATTGTCCGCAACGAGCACGATAACTGCTTTAAGTGCACGCACCCATATTGATATTTTTATGAGCCAGTGGGAGAATTCAAACTTCAAAGTAGGTGAGGACTGCATCCAATTTTAAGTTCAAGAGAACCTGCAAGGGATAAGGTCCAAGGTTATACGACGATCATCCAGAAAGTGACAGACGATTTTACATAACTAAATAATAACGAAAAATCTAATCTGTTCCATTCACATGACTTTCTCTACGTCTCTGCAACAAATTATTGTTAAAAAGTTTATGCCTCTTTTTACTTCATGCTGACCAAGAAAAGACTAGCAGAAATATTCTCATTACTGGCCTCCATTCAAGTAGAAGAGAAATAAGGAAGTAGCATAGGCTGAAGTATTAGTCAAAAGCTGTTTGCTATGTGACTGAAGTTCCTTTGTTTGCATGGACAGGAGTTGACAAAGTCCTGTATGAGAATAATTTTTGCATAACTAGTAAACCGTAAGAGAAGATAAAAGCTTAATACACAAAAAATGTAGATCTCATTAAAATACACAATTTATGTCGTATACACTTTTTTTTTTTTTTTGTAAACTAACCGTTTTCAAGATATTCCGAGATATTGGTTTCCGCTTTAAGACAAACTATTCTCAAGCGGGAAGACATATTTTTTATTGTCTCTTTTGCTTATCCCTAGCAAGCAAAGAGAACCGAATTTAAATTGTTTCACCTAGCGACCGGCTTTTAAATATTGACTATTGCTTTAGCCTAATGTACCTTTTTATTTCCCTACTACTTAAAAAGAAAGACCAATTTTATTCTGCTAATGGTTATCCTGATTAGCAAGATGTAGACTTTGTAAGAAATGTTTTTGCGTGTGGAACAGATAGAGAAAGTAATGTGAATGGAATATTCACATTAGCTCAAGTAAAATACCAAGTTGTGTATTTAAGTTTTGTATCTTCCAAGGATGCAACACGAAGATTTTGAGGAAAATTCCCCACTTACGTAAGTTTATTTCGATTATTGAAAAGTAAATAAAATAATAAGCTGTGATAAGAATGGGTACAGAAAGCCACGTGAATAAAACACAACCAGGATAAAAACTATTTTTGTTTAGCCAGATTTTAATTTTAGTTCACGGTTACTGATAATAGAAATAGCAATAGTATTTTCCTTTGTGTATCACAATATCCAACACTGGTCAACACAATGTTGCGTGGACTATCTTTACATTATCATGCCGTCCAGAAAGGCCGGTTAAAAAAATGGCTTTGTTGCGTTTTGCAGTGACGTCAAGCCTACCAAAATTAACATAACGCTACCAAAATATTGCTATAAATAGTAATTTCAAGGATGTTAATTTTAATTTCAAAGCAAGACCAGTTTATTTTGGAGCGATATAATTAATGGCTGCGGCAAAAGAAAGAGGAATATCATTTGAATACGATTACAGCAGGAATCGGAGAAATCCTGCTGCCCATGCTACAAGTGTGAGCTTTTGCTTTGTCTGCTCGAGGCAAGGCTTACGGTCGATTAGCACGTCCGTTCTCCTCCCGGAATATGCAAAGTCTCTGGCTAATTTAAGGGTATACTCTGTAGGCAGCCTGAAACTTCAGTTATGTACTTGTTACCTACTCTAGCACGTATATACAATGTACATGGTAGTTTGAGAAGGTATTGTAATCCACCCAAAAATGATACCGAGATTTCAACGGAAATATGTTTTGAAAATTCAAAAAATAGTTTTTAGAAAAATGTGTATGTCTGTTGGCAGCATAGCTCAAAAACGAAAAGTCGATTAGATGCCAGCTTTAGTATTTAAGTCCAGTATCTTTCAAGGATGTATGCAACACAAAGGCTTTGAGAAAGATCCCCCCCCCCTGAAACTGCTCTTTACATGGAAAAAAGGGGCCACGCAGTGACCTCTCACCTATACGGCTCGGATTCAATCTCAAGCGACCGCATGTGAGATTTGTGGTGGACAAAGGGGCGCAGGGGTATGTTCTCTCCGGGTTCTCCGGTTTCCCCCGCCATCAAACTCTACCGGTGCTCCATCTTCATTCCATCTGTCATCAGTGTCATCACCTATGGTGCCAAAGTAGTAAAAGCGGGCATTAAACACTACCAAAAAAAAACTTGGAAAAATTTCGAAATTTTTAATTTTCTCAAAAATGGCTCAAGATTTTGATTAAAATACCGTATATATTTAAGATATTTACATAGCAAACAAAATATACAGCTTGAATTTTCTGGGAATAGCTTCTGAAGACCTCTTTATTCTGGATGACGTCTGCATAACTGGTAAACCTCAAGAGATAGAAAAGACTTGATACACAGAAAGTGTAGTCGTTAAAACTAACAATTTATGTCATATAAACTTTTTCGTGAAGTTGACCATGAGTATTGATACATTGAGATATTCCGTATCGATGGTTTCAGTTTTAAAATACTTCAACTTTTCTCATGTGGGAATTTGTTAACTCCTGGGCATTCAAAGAAATGAATTTCAACCGTATGATAACCAGATTTGAAAAAATCTGACTATCGCTTTAGCCTAGTGTACCCCCTATATCTACTTACAGCAAAGTAAGTAATAAGGTCATGTTTTGCTATCTTCATTAGCATGATATATACAGAAGAATCTACTTTTGTAAGAATAGTCGGAGGGGTAAGAAAATAAGTAATTTTTTATCAATTTTTCCCTTTTCAGCAAATTGAACTATTTTGCAATGTGCATCTCTGGGTAAAAGGGAATAACTGAAAACAGTATGCTAGATTTTGAAAATTAACTGTTTCAGATTATTCACGCATTTCTTTGTAACCGTTTAGGATATTCAGTTTTGTTTTTTGGCTCTCCTGTAAAATGGATGCAAATGACTTACCCTTTTACCCTGAGACCGTCTAATCTGCTGCAGAATAATTAGAGAAAGTCATGTGAAGGAACACACATTTTTCTTATGTGAAGTATATCTTTTCTCGAACTGTGTATGTTCATCTTAAGCTCAACATTTGACTTGAACCTGTATCATTTAGTCTGTAAATATTTTCATGTTGAGCCAATTAGGAAAGCAGTTGAACAAAGTTAGTTGACTTCACATGTTGTAGTGCCAATATTAAGTCAGAAACGCTTTTCGTAGGCTACTAGAAAGCCTATATTGGATGATACTTCGTTGGTCTCCGTGGTAGTTTGGGAATTATTTCAATTGTTTCTTCATTTTATCGCTAGTCAGCATTTCGATGAACTTTCGTCTTTGTTTGGCTTATGTTATAAGGCGAGTTTATATAGGGGTTGATGGATTCCCTCCTGGTTGCATTGTGGTGGGCGTATGATGTGCTTGGTTTTTCTCACCAGATGATCCCGCTTTTGATGCTAGTCAGTTGATATCTCTGGAGAAGTTGGGTTGGTAGTATGAAAATTAATCTGTTAGTTTTGTGCCGCCAGAAACTCCGTTGGCTGCACTGCGGCTCCCGCGCACTCTAGCAGCTAATTGTTGTCTCCAATTTTGCTTTTAGCTGCAAGCAGCAGCTTATAACGTATTAATATGGAATTATAAATGTGTATGCCCTGATGGATCTATCCGAGTCTAAATTCCAGCCAATCTCAGTTTGGTGAGTAAGAGAATTTTAATCTTAGCATGTTTCTTCACAGGACTAGGTATTTTATAAATTGTTCTTTGTTTTTCTTGAAATGTTACGTAGCTGACGCTCAATTTCTAACTCTTCTTAACTTTTAAACACAACTAAAAAACAAATTCCTACTAATATATATATATATATATATAGTAACGATACATACTTTAATTATATCACATGTACATAGGTTAAGGATGAGTACGATTTTACAATGCGTGTATCTCCTCAGAGTAGTATTTATGAGGCTATCTAACTTTTAACCGGATGCTGTTCTTTGTATGAATTTTATCATCATCTGCACATCGACGTTTTTGACCTATTGTCTTCTCAGGTTGCTATGGCAGCTGCGTTATTTTCATGCTAACATGAATACAGAATTACTTATTTTTTTAATATATAATTTGCTTTGCAATTATAATACAAATTAATGTATTCAATTGTTTTTCAGATATGTAATATATAATTTAAATAGTAATTCTTAATATGCAAATTACATAACGTTTATATTATGCCATGGAGTTGTAACTCACGTGATATCAACGTCCGGTTTAATTTTACAGTTTCAATTGTTTCTTTGTATGTCTTGCAAATGCATTCTAATGTTTTCTTTGGATTATATATACACATATGCGTTGTCAGCATTTTCTGACGCATAAAAATTACATATTACTTGTTTTAATATATTATTTCACAACAATATGATACTTTCACATAAAAGTTTCACGGAATATTATAAATATAGCGGTACAAACTTTCTTGTACTGGGTGTTGTCACATAGCTTTCTCGTAACGCTTTACCTCCTTTGACGTCATAAAACTTTTTTTTTTGTCGTGTCATTTATATAGCCCCCCTTTAACATCTAAGGCCATATCGGGGGCGTTGCGCACACACACGCACACACACAACATTTCACTCTCACATACATACTTCCAAACTCTGGAGGATGGGGAATAATTCTAGTTAAAGAAAAAATTCCCGCCCCAGCCCGGGACCTCCGGATTAGAAGTCAGCTCGCTGACCACTCGTCCACGGAGGCAGTTATGAAAAAGTTTCTTTTACTATTAAGATTTCAGCAAATACATTACAGATCTCTCGTGCAATAAGTATGCAGTTAACGAGAATTATTAGCTATGGTTAAGCAAATGCTGCGTCAGTTATTAGTTAATTTAAGGTGATGTATTTGTGAGATCTATCCAAAAATTTCGAAGAATAGAAAAGTTACTTTTTTCCTTAATAAAATGATGTGAATTCAAACTTTCAGAAAAAACATTGTTCCTTCCGATTGACGCACAAAAACTACCAATTAACTGAAGCTATAATTGGTTAGACATTTTCTAATTGGTAGTCACTCCCAAATTTAAGCCTTATTTTTTTGCAAACTTTTTCAAGCACTTTTGCATGCTTGTAATGCTCCATTCAATGCAATTTGATATTAATTTGTTCCAAAAATACTACATTTTCTCTGAAAATTACATTAAAGAAAATGGTCATATGCTTTTTGAAAATATGTCTTCAACTTTGAGAAATAAAGTATTAAATTTTGAAAAATCAATACTTTTGGAGAATACGAAAAGTAATAATTTGTCTGCACTAACTGGACTAACATAAAAATACAATATGACATGTATTTTCAAACTCATTTATTATAAAACTATTTTAATAGACATATTTTTAAAATGTCTGTAACAAATTAGTGTTAAAAGTTTATTCTTCTATCTATTTCATGATAATGGATATAAACATTAGCATAAGTAAAATGTTTCTTTGTAAAGGGTAGTTGTAGTTGGGGGACTTGAAAATCTTCGTGTCGCATATTTGAGCTCTGGAGTTATGTTGTCCAGGCAACGCACGACATTTCCTTTTTTATTCAGGATTCGGATGAAGTACAGTCTCTACTCAATATACAATCTATACATGCGTAATAGAGAACATAAAAATGATTCAAGTCATCCTATCCTCAATGTTTTCACTCATTTTGTCGATTATCCAGATAGGAACTCGTTCAGACTTTCATAATATACAAAGCAGAGATACTCGTATAGATGGGAATAGCCAAATTCTCATCACTGGAGTCCATTTTGCCTGTTGATGAGGTTTTATTGCACAAAAAAGTCAACCAGTGTCGATGGAAAGTTAAAAAGATATAGTGATATGTTGTATACATTTGACAAGTTCAATACTAAATATTAAACGTTGAAGTTAAATGGTGTGTGGACTAGTACATTCTGAGGACAATTCAGATCTACTATTAAAGCGCCATTGCAATGCCGAGATTAGGCAACGGTCATCGACTGAGCGATGTTGTCGAAACATCTTATCGCAGCTGGTATTCATTTCTTTAAAATCTTGTCGCACCTGACGTTCATTTGTTTAATCCCTTGCCTTGGTTATTGTTAATAAGGTGACAATCCAATCACTTTTAATAACTGTCAGTTCCATAATTTGCAGTTTCAATTAATTCAGTTCCAATGCTTATTTAAACATTTATCCAGTTCATAATTTATTTAGTTAAAAAGAAGATAGTGAAAATAGTAATTTGTATTTATGATGAGATGAGTGCAATAACCTCAAATAAAATAACGTTTGTTTCCATTTCATGCATTACATATTAAAAGCTGAAATAAAATAATTGTTCCCTAGTTCTATTGTTGCTATCGATATTCATACATTGGATTAGACACGGTCGGCCATACAATAATTCAGGAGGCAGTGAAGAAAGAAAGAAAAAACATTCGGTAAATAAGCATTGGCGAATGCGTCATCCACCATTTGAGAATTAATGTTAAGCACTACAATCATAACCTGATAAAATCTCCCTTCCTATATAACGCTTCGCTCCGGTCGTGAATTATCGACAAAATGGAAACTCTCGTGGCATTACGTATGATAATACCACTGTCGTCTATGGAAGGGGTTGTACATTTTTCACAAAACTTAGCCACTGAATACGTTTAGAGCAATTGTTTTCTCGTCACTTTTTAAACGTTTTTGTATCTATGTTGCACTACTGATAAAAGAGGCACACCACACGTGTTAAGTCATAATTGAATTGAATTGCCGACTGCAGAACTAGACGGTTTATGCAAGTTAATTGCTAACTGGAGTTGTTCTATTATTAATGTCTCTTTCCATCAATAATAAATCTTATTTTTAGTAGTGTATTAATATTATGCTACTATTCAGCCAGTATTGCGTATTTGATTGCTACAAATCGTGTATATGTGTGCGTACTATTTCTACGCGCGCCACCAACTATGCGCTCTAACGACTGATGTGAGTGCTTAACATTTCTTTTGTTGCACTTCAGCCCTGAGTACTAAACGATATAAATGTACACTCAAAGACATTAAAAATACGCCTGGCGCTGTGATTTTGCTAAAAATGTGAACGTTTGACGGGGACTTTCCACGATGTTCATTGGTGCCATTTTTTTACAATATTCTACGCGAGTATGAAAAGGCAAAATCCATTGGGCAATCCACCCTTCATCCCTCAAGCCTGCTTGACGCTCCCACAAAACAGGTTGACTTGTATATGTAGTTTGTTAATTTAGTCCACCTAGTGCGCGGATTATCTTGGCATTTGTACTTCAGTATGTAAGGCAGAGAAAAGATTAACCTATTTTGTATCACCAGGTGAAAGGGGCGGATTATTGTCCGACCAGAAAGTTTAGGGATCGCCAGTTCGCAACTCAGAATTTAATTTGTCTCCTTATTTTCATGTTAATCCCCCTCCTTTCGATAACGTAGGTTGTTCAAAACGTTTTTAAGGTAAACAGGTGGAAGACATGTGTGGAATCAGCGAAAAAACCCGTCTATGATGTGCATTTATAGGCGTATTTTTAATGTCTGAGTGCACATGCAGCGAGTCATGTCACCAAGATTCGGTAACCGTTAACCGGAAAACCTTATCATCTTTGTTACTTGGTAACCGCTATTGGGTAGCTAGTTATTTGCTGTTCGTTACTTTTTGGCAACTAGTTATTCTGAGTTCGTTACTTTTGTAACCGTTATTGGATATCAATTTATTTAATATTCCATACTTCTGTAACGTTATTAGATAAGCAACTAGCGTTTTGCATCTGTTACTTCTGTAACTGTTATTTTGTAACTAGTCAATTTTGTACTCGTACTTTGGCAACCGCTATTGGTAACTGGTTATTTTGTTGGTGAGGTAGAGTCAGTGCCACACCCGGGATATGATCCACGGATCTCCTGGATTCCGTCCAGCAGCTGACCACTGAACTACCATAGCAACATGCCGCCACAGCACTAAATTCTCCAACTGGCTCGAGTTTTTCCCGGTAAACCACGTGGTGGGCTTAATTATTTTGATATATTATACCTCAATGGCGACTTACAAGCTCCATAAGTACTTAAGTACCGGGCTTTAGTTATCTATTAGGTAATTTAAAATGAATTAATTGATTCTTCCATACCAGTCGTGTGTATGACAGAAGTTGGAGAGAGCGAGTGGGAGAGTGAATTCTTCAGTCTGACTTTACCTCTCCAACTTTTATCCTACACACGACTGGCGTAAAAGAAATAATTCACGTTAGATATTTTGCGGTTACTTTGTTAACCGTTATTTTGTAACTAGTTATTTTGTATTGGTTACTTTGGTAACCGTTATTTGGTAACTAGTTATTCTGTATTCGTTACTTTGGTAACCCTTATTTGGTAACTAGTTATTTTGTATTGTTTATTTTAGTAATCGTTATTTGGTAACTAACTATTTACATTTGTTACTTTAGTAGCCGTTATTTAATAACTAGCTATTTTGTATTGTTACTTTGGTTAGCGTTATTTTATAACTAGTTCTTTTGTATTGGTCACTTTGGTAACCGTTACTTTGTAACTAGTTATTTGGTATTAGTTACTTTGGTAACCGTTATTTGGTAGATAGTAATTCTGCATTCGATACTTTGGTATCCGTTATTTGTTTACTAGTTATTTTGTATTGGTTACTCTGGTAATCATTATTTGTTAATTGGTTATTTTGCATTGGTTACTGTCCTAACATTTGTTTGCCTACTATTTATTTTGTATTGGTTACTTTCGTACCGTGATCTGTAACGAGTTATTTTGTATTCGTTACTGCGGTGACCGTTATTGGATAACTAGTAATATTGCATTCGTTAAATTTGTAACCTGCCCGCCTGGGTAGTGTGGTGGTAGCGTGTCTGCTTCACATTCAAAAGGTCGTGAGTTCAAATCTGGCTTAGGGTGAGTTGTTCGGATAAGGTTTTTTTTCTGGGTTTTCCCTTGAATGTCGAATAACTTTAAGCTCCGTGGACCCCGAGATCATTTGAGCATCATTTCATCAATTCCATCCACCGTCCGATACGACCAACCCGGTTAAAGGACGTTAAGCTAAAAAAAAAAATGTAACCGTTTGTGAATAACGCTATTTACTGTGTATCCCTACTCTGCTGTAACGAACGCTACAAAACATTTCCAAGTAATTTACGGGTAGAAAGAAAGATATATGCCTAGATATAAATTTAGAAAGAACCCCGAAGAAAGTTTTAGTTGGATCAAATCCACGGGGTATTACAAAGCAATTAAAAGCTGCTCAGTGCCGTCTGAAGCCCCTGTAGGAACAGAAACCTTTCTCCTGCTGAAAAGGTCAAGTTAAACTGCATAATCAAGATAAGAAGAGTAAAACCTTGCCCGCTCAATGTCGACTCTATTCAACCACAGAGTACTGGAAGCAAGTAATCAGTTTCTCTCTTGTGATGCAAATTAATATTCTTCAAAACGTTATTACTCGTTTGTTTTCTATTTTTACTCATTTCGACAAAAGTAAATGTGTCTTACTTAGTTTTCTCTACACGTACTATGAATAGTGTATAGAGAAGGCATTGTATTGCAAACAAAAATTCGATACCGAGATATCACCGGAAATACTGTTTTGGGACCCCCTGAATCCAAAAAAATTGTTTTTAGAAAAATCTGTGTGTGTGTGTGTGTGTGTGTGTGTGTATGTGGGCAGCACAGCTCAAAAAAGAAAAGTCCGTTAATTACCAAACTTCATAATCTTCCACGGATATGACAGATTTTCCAAAAAAATCCCCCCCATTCAAACATTTTTTACATGGAAAAAAATCGAAAATGTTGGTTTTCTCAAAAATGCTCTAACGATTTTGATTAAAACCTCGTATATTTAAGACATTTACATGGTAAATAAAATGCATATCTTGAATTCTTTGGAAATAGCCTGTGTAGACCTCTTTATTCAGGATGAATCTTTCTTAATTTTGCGAAACTGGTAAACTATAAGAGGTAGACAAAAAGCTACTCCACAAAAAATATAGATATCTTTAAACCACAATTAAATTTTCTATACTTTTTTGAAGAGTTGACCATTTTCGAGATATTCCTTGTTATTTGTTTACATTTTAAAATATTCATATAGGAATTGGTTAACTTCTGGACATGCAAGGAAACGGATTTCAACCATTTGCAACCAGCTTTTAAAATATTTGAATATCGCTTTAGCCTTCTACTTACGAAACAAGGAAGCAAGTAATAAAGACAATTTCTTATAATGTTTATCTCGAATCGTATGAAGTAGATAGAAGAGTAAGCTTTTCTTAACAATACTTTGTTACAGAGATGTAGATAAAGTCATGTGAGTGTAACAATCAGATTTTTTTTAGTAAGGATATCATGGGTACGGAAAATATGAAATACATACATGAAAGGAGAAGACATGATCAATATAGGCAGGAAACAACCCTCAAAACTGTGCTTTACATAATATTTATTAAGGTGACATGACAATGGTTTCACTTTTCACACTCAGCAGAGCAAGTTTACATATCGTTCTAAAAGCCCTCAAAGCAGTCCCTGCAATATTCACAACACGCTGCAAACGATTTGGGAGGCGCTAAATACCCTCTGCATTACTATTTTCCTCCCATGTGGAAATCTAGTCACCTGTAGCTTCACAGTATTTCCAATATATTACGTGTTGCAAACCGCCTGCAACATAATGGCTGTGTTACCTTAGCAATGAGGTCTCGACGTACATGGAGACAGATCAAGAGTGCTCTACTTCTTCCCATCCCCAGCGATGTATTATCTGTTCGACACACACAGCGTTACCTACGCACCTCGCGACTGTCTGGTATGTCAAGGCATTATTCACAGCAGGTTCCACCAATCCGTGAGATATTCTCTGGCAGTTTACTCGCGGATATTAGCTGCTTTGATGTGCGATCGCTGTCCAACACGAGTCACATTCATCTGGCACAGTGTTCGCTGGACAACTGATTTCACATTGCTCCCTGCGTTCCTACAGGCATTCTATCATTATCTGAATTTTTTAACACACATTAGGATGCCTCTCTTCCACGCGACACCTACCATGCACTGATAACATTTCGTTACAAAATAAAATAATTTCCATAGTTTATGCTCCATCTCTCTAGTCTAATTTTGTGTAACTGGCAAATGTTATACTGTTACGACTATAGATTAAAAATCCATTAATTAGTTAGTTTTAGGGGAAACATATGGACAAAAAGTACAATCAAGTATCATGCTGAAATGGGTTTGTATTAAGAGTATGTATTCCTGAAATTTCATGAAAAATCACGAAATAAAATAATTTAAACTTTCCTCAATATATAAAAAGATACAATTGGCCACCAAGCGCATTTTAAATGTCTTATGTCACTGGAGCTACAGCAAAGCATTAGAGGTAAAACTAGATTCGGCAAGAAAAACTTCAGTTCGACGAGATCTAATTCGCATCATGCAAAGTAAAAGAAGTTGCCCAGAAGAAAAGCAGCAATGCAAGAAGTAAAGGATAAAAAAAGGCAACATCAGAGGAGAGAAAAAGGAAAACTGTGGGTCCAACCTACCAACCTGGTGAATTCTAATGTGAGCCATACAAACTTGATATTTTCAGCATTTTTTCCCCTGTAAAATGTTCTGTGCATTTTCACAGCGGTACAAGGAATAAGAATTGCATATGTTTTCAATTTTCAAACATAAAAATTATATTTTTATATCAAAAAAGCACATTCATAATTTTAAAAAAAAAAAATGTTAGAGCCTAAACTAAAGGAGACACAGAGAAACCTAGGACAATTTCAAAAAGCAGATGTATTGTGAACCTAGGGTTAAAATATTAGACCAAAATCTTAATTTTTTTTCGCAAGGGACCTCATAAAACGTGATAAAAACAAACAAATTTGACCATACCTTCCAAACCATTACAACAAAATTGATGAAATTTGCACTGTAACTAATTTTCATTATATTACATCGGTGGCATAAATTTAATTAGCATTAATTAACATTCTTAGTCATGATGTCCTTAAGGTATACGTATTCAAATATCGGCACCTATACTCCTAGCAAAGCTGTGCCCGAATTAATCTTGAGTGACGTAACTGGCATATGAAGCTGTTCGTGCAGTAATGGCGGGCCGGCCTGTCCTTTCTATCTAGATAATGCTAAGATTACGAAGTGCCGATCCCGGTGGCCACGCTCGCTAAAGTGTCTCGCTTTGGCGCTTCGTGGTGCACAGAATCGTGGGTTCGATTCCCGCCTTGGACATGGGTGTTTCTGTTTGTAAATATATCTATGTATATGTAAAAGGAAAACGTTAAGAATAATAAGGTCTACTAAGGAAATATAGTAAACTGGAGAAAAAGGAATACAGCGCCGGAGTCCTGACAAGCCTTCGCAACTGTATTTAAAAAAAAAAAAAAAAAGCCGGCCACGATAGCATGGAGGTAGCGTGTCTACCTTAGCATTCAAGAGGTCGAAAGTTCAAAATCACTTAGGGTGAGTTAGGCGGATAATTTACATAATAGAACTTAAAAAGCATATATCTCTCAAAGTTTTATCCAATTTTGTATAAATATTAACTAAACACAAATTAAATCACAGTAAAATTTTTATAACAAATCTGATGTGTTCCATTCACGACTTTTTCTAAATCTCTGGATAAGTTACTGGTAAAAAGCTTATTCTTCTATTTACTTTATGCTAATCGAGAAGAAAAAATCTGATGTGTTCAATTCACATGACTTTCTCTATCTCTCTGTAACAAATTATTGTTAATAAGCTTATCTTTTATTTGTTTCATGTTAATCGAGGCAAATTAGCAGAAATAGTCTTATTTCTTGCTTTATTGTAAATACAAGCGAAATAAGGGAGTACCATAGGTTAAAGTGAAAGCCAAAATCTGGTTGCTACGTGATTGATGTCCCTTTGTTTGTGTGGACATGAGTTGACAAATTCCTGTAAGAGTAAAGTATAAGTTTTTCAAAGCTGAAACCAAGAAAAAGGAATATCTCAAAAACGATCAACTCCACGAAAAAAATGTATATAACAAACTGTGTTTTAACGTGCTCTACATTTTTTGTGTGTTAAGTTTTTGTCCATCTCTTACGGTTTAGTAGTTATGCAAAATTCATCAAGAATAAAGTAGTCTTCAGAGGCCATTCCCAGAAAATTCAAAATATACAAAATATATATTTGTGAGGTAACTATCTTTAATATGTGATATTTTAATCAAAATCGTTAGAGCCATTTTGTAGAAAATCAAAATTTTCGAAAAAAGTTCCATGTAAAGGGTAATTTGGGGTGGGGGGATTTTTCTCAAAATATTCGTGTCGCATCCCTGGAAGATACTAAACTTAAATACCAAGTTTGGTATTTCACCGACTTTTCATTTTTGAGTTATCGTGTTCACACACACACACACACACACACACACACACACGGACCTTTTTGTGAAAATGCTTTTTACTTTCTCTATAGGCACTATGTACATAGTGTATAGAGAATGTATTGCACTCCACCAAAAAAATCGATACCGAGATTTCACCGGAAATATATGTTTTAGGGTCCCTTGTAACCAAAAAAAGCATTTTCATAAAAAGGTCCGTGTGTGTGTGTGTGTGTGTGTGTGTGTGTGTGTCCGTGAACGCGATAACTCAAAAACGAAAAGTCGGTAAAATACCAAACTTCGTATTTAAGTTTAGTATCTTCCAGGGATGCGACAGAAGATTTTGAGAAAAATTCCCCCACCCCAATCTACCCTTTACCTGGAACTTTTTTCGAAAATTTCGATTTTCTCAAAAATGGCTCTAATAATTTTGATTAAAATTTCGTATACTAAAGATATTTATCCGACAAATGAAATGTTTATCATGAATTTTCTGGGAATAGCCTCTGAAGATCACTTTATTCTGGATGAATTTTTCATAACTACTAAACCGTAAGAGATGGACAAAAACTTAACCAACAAAAAATGTAGAGCACGTTAAAACACACAATTTATGTTATATACATTTTTTCGTGGAGTTGATCGTTTTTGAGATATTCCTTTTTCTTGGTTTCAGCTTTGAAAATCTTATACATTCTCATACAGGAATTTGTTGACTCCTGTCCATACAAACAAAGGAACATCAGTCACATAGCAACCAGCTTTTGGCTTTCACGTTAACCTATGGTACTCCCTTATTTCGCTTCTGCTTACAAGGAAGCAAGTAATAAAACTATTTCTGCTAATTTTTTCTGATAAGCATAAAGTAAATAGAAGTATAGGCTTTTTAAGAATAATTTGTTGCAGGGATATAGAGAAAGTCATGTGAATGGTACACATAAGATTTTTTTTTAGATAAAGGGGACCTTAAAACATATATTTCCGGTGAAATCTCGGTATCGAATTTTTTGGTGGAGTGCAATACTTTCTATATTCACTATGTACATAGTGCGTATAGAGAAAGTAAAAATTATCAGAAATTTTCTTATTACTTGCTTCCTTGTAAGTAGTAGGAAATTAAGGGAATATCATAGCCTAAAGGGACAGTCAAATCTTTTAAAAGTCGGTTGCTAAGTGATTGAAGTTCCTTTGTATGGCCAAGAGTTTGCAAATTCCGTATGGGAAAAATATCAGCATTTTAAAACTGAAACCAATGATAATGAATATCTAAAAATCGGTCAACTCTGAAAAATTTTATGTAACATATATTGTGTGTTTTAATAAGAACTACATTTTTGTGTAGCAAGTTTTCTCTAGGTCTTACCATTTACCAGTTACTTAAAATTCCACAAAATTCATACGGAATAAAGATGTCTTCAGTTGGTATTCCCAGAAAACTCAAGATACATATTTTCCATGTTAATATCTTTAATATACAACATTTTAATCAAAATCGTTATAGTCATTTATAAAAAAATAAAACTTTCTAAATTTTTTCCATGTAAAGTTTGGAGGTGAGGGGATTTTCTTTAAAATCTTTGTGTTGCATCCTTGGAAGATAGTAAATTTAGATACCAAGTTTGGTATTTAACGGACTTTTCGTTTATGAGCTATGCTGTCCACACACACACACACACACACACACATACAGAACATTTTTCTAAAAATGCTTGTTCTGGGTTCAGGGGGGTCTCAAATGATATATTTCCAGTGAAATATTGATATAGAATTTTTGGGTGCAATACAGTACCTTCTCTATGTACATAGTACGTATAGAAAAAGTAAAAATACTAAAACATTTGCAACGAAAATTCACTCCTAGTGTCCTTAACCATTGAAAATGGATACCCACCACATAAAGCAAAATGTTATACTTTAAAACATGCAGAAATTAAGGGCATCAAATTGATACATTTCCTACAAAACGAATCTCCTGTGGTTATAGGCTATTAGACAGCTTTTATTTCAACTCGTAAATAATCAAATTTGACTTGGCGTTGAAAATGTTATGAGTGTTCTTACTTTACAGAAAATGCAAGAAAAAAATCTAATGTGTTACACTCACATGACTTTCTCTAGCTGTTCTACAAACTTCTTACATAAGATTATTCTTCTTTCCGCATCTTGCTAATCGAGGTACTCATTAGCACAATGTTCTTATTACTTAATTCCTTATAAGTAGGAAAAAATAAGGGAATACACTAGCCTAAATCCATAGTAAATGTTTTAAAAACTGTCGTTATGCGATTGTCATTACAAATCGCTTCTTTTCTTGGGCAGGAGAAAACCGCTCACTCCCGTCTGAGAAAAGTATAAGTACTTCACAACTGAAACTAATAATAATGAATACCTCGAAAACTGTAAGCTCCACGACAGAAATGTATATGACATAACTTGTGTATTTTAACAATACCTACATTTTTTGTATAGTAAATTTTTGTCTATCTCTTAAGGTTTACTAGTTATGCAAAATTAAGCAAAATTCATCCGGAATAAACAGGTCTTTAGAAGCTATTCCCAGAAAATTCAAGATATACATATTGTCAGCTAAATATATTTAATATACGATATGTTAATCAAAATCGTTAAGAGCCATTTTTAAGAAAATCAAAATTTTCGAAAAAAGTTCTATGTAAAGGGTAGTTTGGGATGGGGGAGTTTTCTCAAAATCTTCGTGTCACATCCCTGGAAGATACTTAACTTATACCAAGTTTGGTGCTTTACCGACTTTTCGTTTTTGAGTTATCGTGTTCACAGACACACGGACGGACACACACACACACACACACGGACCTTTTTGTGAAAATACTTTTTTTGGATACAGGGGACCCTAAAACATATTTCCGGTGAAATCTGGGTATCGATTTTTTGGGTGGAATACAATACTTCTCTATCCCTATGTACATTGTACATATGGGGCTAGAGAAAGTAATAAGACAATAGTATACGAATATTTTATTGCAAGCAATACACATGCGGTAAAAAAAGCCATTGGTATTTTACTTTAAAACATCATAAAGTATATGCATACATATTTCCTTATTTTATATATTCAAATAGGTGAGTTATAGGCTCAAGGGTGATCATTTTATTGATTCTATACACGTATGCTATGAACTTTCTGAATGCCGAAACCTTTCAATGCCCTTTTATGCAAGAAAGGTTGATGTGTTTCCTCTGCAGATTGTTATAAGTTCATTAGTTGCGCATGCTAATCATTTTATATAGAGAGGAAATTACTCGTATGTCAATCGAACTTCAGAAACGATAGATTTTGTAATTAATTGTATTGATGTGTTCCATCAACATAACATTTGATAACTATTCTTACAAAAGAGTATTCTTTTATGTACATCATGCTAATCAAAATAAACATTAGCAGTAATGCTTTATTACTCGTTTCTCTTATAAGTAGAAGGGAAATAATGGAATATACTAGGCTAAACGATAGTCAAATCTTTTAAAACCAGGCTGCTATGTGGCTGAATTTCGTTTATTTACATGGACAGGAGATAACGAATTTCCGCATGAAAAAAGCTTAAGTACTTTAAAACTGAAATCAATGACAAGAAATATCTTGGAAATGGTTGACTGTATGAAAAATGTATGAGGCATACATTTTGTGCTTTAACGAGATCTACAAGTTTTTGTGTGGCAAGCTTTTGTTTATGTTTACGGTTTACCAGTTATTCAAAAATCATCTAGAGTGAAGAGATCTCCAGAGGCTATTCCCAGAAAGTTCAAGGTATACATTTTATTTATCAGGTAAATGTCTTTAATATATGGTATTTTAATCAAAATAATTAGAGGCATTTCTGGAATATAATCAACTTCTCGTTTCTGAGTTATCGTGTACACATACACACATGCGCGCACACACGGACCTTTTTCTAAAAATGAAAAGTTTTTCTATGCATGATACCCTAAACGTGTATTTTCAGTGAAATTTCAGTAACAAATTTTAAATGGAACGCAATACCGTATCTAAATACAATATATATGCATGTAGAGAAAGTAAAACTCTTTAAGAAAAACCTACAAAATGTTCACATTGATGGCCTACGCCTGGGGAATCTTCACATTCTTTAATTTGGTTGAAGTTTTTCTTCAGATTTCTCTGTAATATGTAAAATCTGTGGTCATGTTATTAAATAAAAGGTATAGGGGGAAAACTATCATTTTTTTTTTTCAGTTTTGGGAGTGTACGTGTATGGTTTGGGAGAGGGAGAGAGAGAGACAGGAGAGACACATTCCGGAGGCTCATTGCAGCCACCAGTGGGCTTAAAGTGCCACACCTCAGGAGATTAGGATGAAATGATAGCATTATCAGCGGGTGGTCAAAGCCGGACCTTGAGGAAAGAGCCACCACAGAGGGTCCCTAACTTATTCCAAGCAGTTCTTCATCTCGACGGGGGGGGGGGGAGCTCTAGGAGCTCGAGCCCCAGGTTTGACCGAGTCCCCTGAGACCAAAAACTACTCCAAAGCCATTCCACCGCAGAGAGCTGTATTTCCATAGAATCCCCACAACGGAAGGGCGCCACTACCGCAGTCCTCGCCGACTTTTACAACCCTGAAAGAAACCGTTTGGATATAATGGAGATGAAATTAAAGGATAGGAAGTTTGGGGAATGAAAAGGAAACCTCTCCAGCATTCGCCTAGAACCCCGGGAAACCCCAGTCCCAGGCAAAATGCTTGAGCCACCTGGCTTGTTTATGACTAGTAGTTTAACATGTACTTTGAGAGCTATTCAAGATCACTATACCCTATCAGGGTAATGAAAACGCTGCGCAGAGCATTTACCGATTACGTCATTCTCCCTTCTTCCGCCTATCCTTTGATATCAAACATGCATGCGGATCGTGTGATTTTTGTCAGTGGTGGGAGAGAGAACATTACAACCGTCAGTGAATGAAAACATAAATCATATCGTGTTGTTTTTGTAAGAGTATATAAACTGAGAACTATGAGCAATGCTGGGAGCTTCAACACCATAGTTCTCCTCTGGTAAGTTCCTTACAGGACAGGCTAGGCAGATTATTTACAATGCTGCCACTTACTTGCGGAGTATTTGTTCCTATCTACATTCTACATTCAGCCAAGCACGTGTGCATTGTAACAATGATGGCAAATTCTCCCTCCATCCCGACCTTTCCTACCATCACCGAACGGTGGCCAGCTAAAGCGAGAAGAGGGGGAAGCAGTTGAAGCCATGAGCTGCGCGGACCACTATGATAATATTTCTAATTAACATGACAAACTATATTTACCCAGTTCCAATTATGGCCAAGAAAGAATTGATATACTGCGGAACAACATGAAAACGAGCGGAATGACTCATGTGGTTACGTCTGTGATCCGCATTCGGGAGGTCCTGGGTTCAAATCCCGTTCACCTATTTTTTTTCGCGGTATTCCTTAGATGCCAAGGTAACTACCGGATTAAATATTCATACCACTTCCGAAATTCCACTTTCAGTTTAAATTAAAAATAAATGTTAATTGCGATTGCGCTGCCAATCCACCAATAGTGAAACTAGCATACTAGATGGCACTCTAACCTCACCACTTGTCGCCGAGCTAACTGGTGTCGTATTAGGGGATGAGACCTCCAAACCTAGCTGCACTTAGTCATCTCACTACGGAGGCACCATCTGACTACGGATGAAAGAACACCTAGGTTTGTATGGCACTTGGCTCGAAGCGAAGATAGGATGTGTCGGAGATGAGACCTTAAAAGGCTACTGTTCACCACATACCACCAAAAGTATCTTACCGATCGGATCCGTTGCAATCGGACTAAGCCGTTAAACCGAAGTAAAATAAAATACAATAAAAAACGTGACAATACAAAAACGTGACTATGTCTTTTTATTTTTTTTCCCCTATTGTTCCATTTTTGTATACCGTAGCTTTGGCTTATGAAACAACTCGTTGACTGCAGGCTATTAACTTGGTTTTAATCTTTCTATCTTTAAGTAAACGTACATTCACTCTCACATGCATATATCCAGCCTCTGTGGGGTTAGAGAATGACACCATCACCCCCCCCCAAATAATGACATTTTAAACAAATAAGAGTGATTAAAACTAAAATATTTGGAAAAATGGAAGATATTGGACTCAAATGCCAAATTTTGTTGCTTAACCGACTTAACGCAGAGAAAAATATACACGCGCGCGCGCGCGCGCGCACACACACACACACACACATATGACCCTTTTTCAAGAATGGTAGTTTTGAGTTCGAGGCCTCTAAATAAGCATATCATATTGATATTTGGGTGGAATATCTCCTCTGCTTATTAAGTATGAAGGACAGCCTGTGTGTAAAAAACGAAGTGAGTGTGTGTGTGTGTGTGTGTGTGTGTGTGTGTGTGTGTGTGTGTGTGTGTGTGTGTGTGTGTGTGTGTTATTCCTGGAGGAGGTTCTACACTGTAGTTCCCAGGAGGTTAGAATGAAATGAGAGTATTAGCGAAGGGCGGCCGGAACCAGACCGCAGGAAAACAGCCACCTTGGAGAGTCCAAGTAGTTCATCTCGACGCGGAGAGCGCTAGGATCACGCCTTAAGTCTTACTGAACCCTCTGGGCCGTACAGATCCACCATTCGACCGCCGAGAGCTACATTTCCAAAGCATATTCCACTTCCACAGAAGGGCGCCACCACCGCTGTTCTCACTGACACTTGTAATCCGAAAAGGACTGGTTGGATAAAATGAAATGAAGGGAATAAAGAAACCTTCCCAGCATTCGCCCAGTGATCCGGGAAAGCTCCCTAAAAATATCATGGGTCGAAGAGGACGGAATCGAAGCCACAATCTCCCGAATGGGTCGGCCCATGGCCACGCTCGCTAAGGCGTTTCGCTTTGGTGCTTCGTGGACAGGGGGTCGTGGGTTCGAGTCCCGTCTTGGGCATGGGTGTTATGTGTTTGTGTAAAGGAACAGTAAAACCAGTAATCATACAGTAAAGTTAGGGAGGAAATGTAAACAGGTCAGACTCCGGTACCGTTAAAAAAAAAAAAAAATGTCAGCCCCAGGCGAAACGCCTGAGCCACATGGCTCGGTAAAAAGAAGTGATAAAGAAACCTACACACGTGGTAGAGCTCAATAAACGCCTATGTGATAAGGGTCAGTTTGGACGAGGAGTGCGCATGCCCCTGCAGACATCACGAAAACTTGCGTGATATCATGATGGCAACGCTACCTGGTGGCCTGTAAGAACATATGAAGGCAATTTAGCAAATGAAATCTCGTACTGCACATTGGCTACATTGAGCGAATTAAAACCGCTTAGAGAGATGGAAGTATCGGGTCAAAATGGGATTGGTTCGCTTTCTCTCTGACAATGCTGAGCTAAGCTTGTTCAGAGTCAAGATTGACAGAGAAGGAATTATTAGCTAGTGAAACAGCAAGTCTTATACTCTGGGAGATCCCATTTAAATCACACCTGGTTACAATTAAAACAAATGAATGAGATTAACGGTACAGCTTATTGGACATATCAGCGACATTATTTTATCTGTTATCAATTCGCTGATACCCTTCGCATTATTTTATTACTTTTGGACATTATCATGTGACCGGATTTACTTGGAAATGAACTTTGAATATATTTTATACATAGTTATTAGTTTAAAAAAAAGTAATCATATTGGTTGAATATTAACTACTATAATTATAGATATAAATTTGTGATTAACCTACTTCCTCATTTATGTAATCTGAAATTAATAAAATTGTTTAATTTTTACGTTTATATTATATATTTAAATTAAATAAATTTATGTTTTTGTAGAATTAATTGATAAAATTGTCTTTACTATAGTAAATTATGGGTTCCATTCACATGACTTGCTGTAGACTTTCTTTTATCTACTTCATGCTATCAAGATATGCCGGCCCCCATGGCCGTGCACACTGAATGTCTAGTTATGATGTTTCGTGGCGCAGGGGATCGTGGGTTTGAGTCCCGCCTTGGGAATGGTTGTTTGTGTGTGTGTGTGTATATATATATATATATATATATGTGTGTGTGTGTGTGTGTGTGTGTGTGTGTGTGTATTAGGAACAAAGAGCAAAAACGGCAATCAAATAGAAAAACTAAGGAAATGGGGAAATAAAAAAAGAGGAAAACGAAATACAGCGCCGGAGTCCCGATAAAACTTCGAAACTGTGTTTACAATAAATAAAAAACAAATGATCTTATTATGTTCTTCTTTGTAAGTGGAAAAATATAAGGTAATACACTAGGCTAAAGCAATACTCAAATCTTTTAAAACCTCATAGCAATGTGAAACAATTAAAATTCGGTTCCCTTTGCATTCCCGGGAGTAAAAGAAAAGAAAAAAATATAAAACGACAGTTGACTTTCCGCTTGAGAAAAGTTTAAGTAATTTAAGACAGAAACCAATAACATGGAATATCTCTGAAATGCTTAACTCCACAAAAAATATACATGAAAAGAAGTGTGTTAAGAGAGCTATAATTTTTGTAGCAAGTTTTTCTCTATCTCTTACAGTTTGCGAGTTATTCAAAATGCATCAATCATGAAGAGGTCTTCAGATGCTGCTCTTCCCAGAAAACTCAAGATATAAATGTTATCATGAAAATATTTTAATTAAAATCACTAGTCATTTATGAAAAAAAAAATTCCGAGAATTTTCCAGAAAAAGGTAGGGGGATTTTCCTGAAAATCATCGTGTCGCACCCTTTTCAGATACTGTACCTAAAAGAGTACTAAGATCGGTATTTACCCGATTTTTCACATTTGATTTTTGCTGTCCACGGACACAAACAACCGGATCTTTTTCTTAAAATACTATTTTTGGATTCAGGAGGCCCCAAAACATTTATTTCTGGTGAAATCTCGGTAGTGAATTTTTGTGTGGAACGCAAGATTTACTTCCCTTCTACATACACGGAGCTAAGTGATAAGGAAATTTCTACTAATGTTTACGGAGATGTAGATAAAAGAATAGTCTGTTAATAAGAATAGTTTTTTTGCAGAAAAGGTGGTCAAAGTCATGTGAATATCACCTATTAGATTTTTTAGAAAAATGACCGAGGGTGCGCCCGTGTGCGTGTGTGTACAGTATTACTCAAAAACCAAAAGTCAGTTAAAAAATAAACTTGGCATTTAAGTTATCTTCCAGTATGCAACAAAAAGATTTTCAAGAAAATCCCCCCCCCACACGTTTTATATGAAAAAGTTTCTGAGAGTTTGGTTTTTCTCAAAAATGTCTTTTACGATTTTGATTAAAATACCGTATATTAAAAATGTTTACTTGGAATGTGTTCCATTAACATGACTTTATATCTTTGTAACAAAGTATTGTTAATAAGCTTATTCTTCTATCCACTTCATGTTAATCCAGATAAACGTTATTAGAAACGGTCTTAATGCTTAATTCCTTTAAGTAGAAGGGAAATAAGAGAATACACTAGGCTAAACAGACAGTCACATGTTTTAAAATGTGGTTGCTATGGGATTGAAATCCGTTTCTTTGCGTGGCCAGGAGTTGACAAACTGAAGCCAATAACAAGGATTATCTCAAAAACGGACAACTCCAACAAAATAGATATGAAATAAATGTTATATTTCAGGAAGATATACATTTTTTGTGCTGTAGGTTTTTTTTCTATCTCTTACGGTTTACCAGTTACATGAAATTTAAAAAAAAAAAAAAAAAAAGCCATCCAAAATAAAGACGTATTCAAAGGTTATTTCCAGAAAATTCAAGATATACATTTTATTTGTCGTGTCTTATACATAAGAAATTTTACTAAAAAATCACAAAACCATTTTTGAGAAAATCAAAATTTTCTAACTTGTTTCCATGTAAAGGTTAGTTGGAGGTAGGGGTATTTTCTTGAAAATCTTCGTGTCGCATCCTTGGAAGATACTGAACTTAAATATCAAGTTTGGTATTTAACGGACTTTTCGTTTTTGAGCTATGCTGCCCACAGACAGATAGACAGACAGACAGACAGACACACACACAAGACATACACACACGGACATTTTTCTAATAATTCCTTTTTTAGATTCAAGGTTCCAAAACATGTATTTCCAGTGAAATCTCAATATCGAATTTTTGGAGTGCAATACAATGCATTCTTTATATACTATTTACATAGCAAGTGTAGAGAAAGTAATAAAATATATATTTTATATTTTCTGGGAATAGCCTCTGAAAACATACATTCTGTATGAATTTTCCGAAACAGTTAAACCCGACGAGATAAACACAAACTTATAACAAAAACATAGACGTCGTTAAAACACATAATTTATGACAGATTTGGGGGGGGAGGTTTGTTAAATACGGAAATAAGTTCAATATTTTTCAAGGACGTGACACGAAATTTTTCAGGAAAATCCCCCACCCAACTACCTCGAAAAAGTTTATTATCTCAAAATGGGCCTTAATGATTTAATTAAAACACCATTTCTTTAAGATATTTTATGACAAACGAAATGTATATCTTGAATTTCTGGGAATAGCCTTTGAAGTTTTCTGCATTCTGAATAATGTTTGTCTAAATGGTACACTGTAAAATAAGCATTAAAACTTACTACACAATAATAATAGATCTCGTTAAAGCACACAATTTATGTCATACTTTTTTTGTAAAAATAACTCTGCCGAGATATTATGTATTTCAAATTAAACTACTTAAAGGTTTTCTCAACCGGGAAGTCATCTTTGGTTTAATATTTCTTTTGTTTTATTATTGGACACGCAAAGATAAGCTAATTTCAATTGTTTCACATAGCAACCGGTTTTAAAAGATTTCACTATCGCTTTAACCTAGCGCATTTGCATATTTCCCTTCTACTTACAAGGAAGCAAGTAGTAAGACTATTTCTGATATTTTGTCTAGATTAGCACGATATAGAGAAACTAATATTTTGTAAGAACGCCTAGTTTTTTAAGGAACAGGTGGCGAAAGTTCGTCCGAGATCTGGCAGACTCGGTGAGCCTAAATGTAGTTTCTTGTGCCTACTCTGGTAAGGGCTTAACCACAGGAATGAAGGATGGTTTAGGTTTAGTGATTTTTTGTGAGGTTTCGGATGATAAGGAGATCGCGCTAGATAGGCTCCTCGAACGGTTGCATTTTTACTTTCTCTAGCCCGGTATGAACAATGTACATAGGTATAGAGAAGTATTGTATTCCACCCAAAAATTCGATACCGAGATTTCACCGGAAATACATGTTTTAGGACCCCTGTATCCATAAAAAGCATTTTGAGAAAAAGGTCCGTGTGTGTGTGTGTGTGTGTGTGTGTGTCCGAGTATCTGTGAACACGATAACTCAAAAACGAAAAGTAGCTAAAATACCAAACTGGATATTTAAATTTACTATCTTCCAGGGATGCGACATGAAGATTTTCAGAAAAATCCCCCCAAACTACCCTTTACACGGAACTTTTTTCGAAAATTTTGTTTTTCTTAAAAATGACTAACGATTTTGGTTAAAATGTCGTATATTAAAGATATTTACCTGACAAATAAAATGTGTATCTTGAATTTTCTGGAAATAGCTTCTAAAGATCTGTTTATTCTGGATGAATTTTGCTTAATTTGGCATAACTAATAAACCGTAAGAGATAGTCAAAAATTACTTTACAAAAAATGTAGGTCTTGTTAAAATACACAACTTACGTCATATACATTTTTTTCGTGAAGCTTACCGTTTTCTGGGCATTCATTGTTATTAGTTTCAGTTGTGAAATACTTATGCTTTTCTCAGCCGGGAGTGTCCGTTTTTCTTTTGTTCTACTCCTGGCCAAGAAAAGAAGCGATTTGTAATGACAATCGCATCGACAGCTTTTAAAATATTTGACTATTGGTTTAGCCTAGTGTATTCCCTTATTTTCTTCCTACTTATAAGGTACTTGGTAATAAGAATATTGTATTAATGAGTACCTCGATTAGCAAGGTGCCGAAAGAAGAATAATGTTATGTAAGAAGTCTGAGGAACGGCTCGAGAAAAGTCATGTGAGTGTAACACATCATATTTTAGGAGCAGCATCTTTATCCTCTGCTCCTCTGGTGTTTAGTTTGATTGGATTTGTTTATGTTGGAGAATATTGACTGACCACTCCCAATGTTTGTTCAGCTAGTTTACTGTTGGGGTAGAGAAAGTCATGTGAATGGAACACATCAAATTCCTTTAAATGTATGTGTATTTTACTTTATAAAGTCGAAATACAACAGTTAAGGAGTATATTTTATGCACTTAAAATATTACTGTTTAGTGTCTAAACGTCCGCTCTAATCGTGGGTGTTTTAGATATCAAATTCGAGGGAAGGGCTCCTAATCTGCCTGTATTGGAAAATGTTACAGGTAGAATATTTAGCAACAGAGTTAATGTGAGCAGAGTTAGGTATACTCTTTGTCATTTTGGTACTCTTTTTTGTACTTTCAGGAGCGAAGAGTCAGGGGAGGACCGAGGTATCAATATCATTATTCATCAACCGCGTCTCAGCAGTCGACGAAAATAAGGAGGTAAGTTTTCACTACAGACTGATTTGTTTCTAATAATAGATTGTCTAAAGAGCTATGGCAAAAATGTTCGAATAATGTGTCATAATCAGGTTTTGAACATATGAACTACACGTGGAGTCGGAATACACCCTCCCCAAAATGTTTACTTCCGTGATTTGTTTCCTGGTATTAAGATCAATACGGCATCTCGGTACTTAATTAAGGTGAGAGAAATAAGCAGGACTTGAGGTGCTGATGTTAACGTAACAAGTGCAGTGACGGCAGGTAACTGAGTTTCAAACGAAAATACACGTCTGACAGTTATAATTTAGGCCATCAGAATAAAAGTGTAAATACACTTGTATACCGTTTTTACGAGCGCCATTTTTTCATTCCAACATATAAAGCTTAGTTCATCTTGTGTATCTCCACAAGCGTCTTTATTAAATTATATCAATTGTACAAATGTCAGTACACTAAAAATAGCAATAACGGAAATATTAAAAATTCCCTTAGTGAATAAATGAACGTATTTTTAAACCCTTTTCCAGAATTACTGAACAATTACAGTTTACTGATTCAGAGAGGAGTTTGTCCATCCTTGATCATACAAGTTGCACGCGAAGTGGTTTGTTCATTCCTGACCAAACAATGTTTTGCCTCTGTTTAAATTATAAAAGGACAAAAGTTTAATGGAATGCCATATTCAGGCTGTCATTTAAAAGGTGTCGTTAAATGGTTAACTTTTGCTTCGTCTACTTAGAGGACGAGAATTCCAATGTGCTCAGAGCACGTCTGATTCAATATCGACCAACGAGAAGGGAAATGCAAGTATTTTTCCCTAAAGGAAAAGTTAAAAATCTTAGAAGAGGTTGATAAAAGTCCAAAGAAATCTGATATAGCAAAATGAAATGAAAAGGCGTTTTATTTATGGACTCTCTTTAACTGCTGTGGTTCTCAGCTCCACATTCTATACTGGACGTGAAATGTCACTTAATTTTGCTCAGAGGTCCCTCTATCAGGCTTGAGGTTCTTTTACGTGCCGTAATTTTACGATGTGGCTTTACTTCCCTTCCAAAGGACGCTATGGTAAAGATTTTTACGGCCGAAAAAATCTATCGTCCTACGCCGGGTTTCAACCCGCGACTTTGGGTATATGAAGTTCGAATGGTAATCATTACACCACGGAGGGCGACTGATATAGCGAAGAAATACACAATCATTGCATCTGTGCTTTCAACGTGTATCAAGGATTAAGGAAAACAGAGGAAACTGCCGAGTCAGATTCTATCGTTTCGCAACAAAAACAAGAAAAGCTGTTGAATTATGAACAAATCGACAACGGTGTTTACGCGTGGTTCCTGTCTATGTGTTGGTAGATAAATGTTTACTACATGTTTATTATGTAATGGTACGAAATTAATGAAATTACTTTAGTAGCTAATTTCGAACTATATTGTTTTCTTTCGGTCGTCTCCGCGGCTGCTTGCCAAGCGGCAGATCTGGGTTTAATTCCCAGTACCGGCGAGGGGATTTTTCCCCCCACTGGGAGACCTGGTATAAGGTGTACTCAGCCTCGTGAGGTCCCTGGGGGCCGATTGAGGAGCTACTTGATGGAGAAGTAATAGCTTCAGGTCGAGAATACCGCGTTAACCGGCCGGAAGGAACTCGAGGCGCTGACCTCGTCTCACCCTCCAATACTGCACCCCATCCATGATGCCTGCCTGGGCCGAGATGGGACAGACAGCGGCCGGATGGTAGGCCATGGCCCCTTGTGGGCTGTTACGTAGGTGCTTAATTGAATTGTTTTCTTCCACATCCATTCTTAATGTTTTATGTACACATATGCCAGTAACATTATTTTCAAATCTTCCTTTATTGTAAGATTGCCTCACGGACAAATCTTAACAAATACAAACATTAAAAAGAACACATATGAATGGTGTAATATAATAAGAAATGGAGCAATATATAGCATCAAATTTCAAGTTATAAATATACAACTGAAGAAATTGAGATACAATAGATATTGTATTAGTTTAAAAGTTTCAATTTTGTCCCTTGTAAGATAGTATTAAATAACTGCTTTAACGCAATTTCAAATCAACGAAATGGATCTTTAAGTGCCCAGAAATTCGCTATAACGATATTTGGCAACTTCATAATTAGTTATTTGCATAACCCCTGAGATAGAGATATTTTGCTGAAACGTATCCTTCCGCTACCTGAAGGAGAAGCAACTCGTGCAGGACCAAGTCCGCCATCATCAGGTAATCCACCCCCACGCACCAGTTAAGCCCCTTATGAAACACCACCGTCAGTCCTACACCAGAACCTATCTTTGTTTGGTTTCTATAGCAATGGAGCGATTCCGCAGAATCATTGGTAAAAGCTGAGAAGTATTTTACCACCAAATACAATGTATAAACTACAACGTACGGGCTGGAGCACCAATGTCATAGTATTTTTGCTTTCTCTAGCACGTATGTACAATGTAGGATTGTAGGTAGAGAAAATATAGTATTCCTACAAAAATTTGATACCCAAATTCACCGGAAATATATATTTTGAGGTTCACTGAATATAAAAAAATCTAATGTGTTCCATTCACGTGACTTTCTCTGCATCTCTGTAACAAATTGTTGTTAAAAAGCTTATTCTTTTATCTATATCATGCTAGTCGAGATAAACATTAGCAGAAATTGTCCTTATTACTTTTTTTGAGTAGTGTTTAACGCCCGCTTTTACTACTTGTGGCACTGCAGGTGATGACACTGGCTGGAGCATCGGTGGAATGCGATGGCGGCGGAAACCGGAAAACCCGAAGAAAACCCGCCCCTGCGCCGCTTTGTCCACTACAAATCTCACTTTCGGTCGCTTGGGATCGAACCCGGGCCGTCTGTCCTTATTACTTGGTTCCTTGTAAGTAGAAGCGAAAAAATTAATGTGTACCATTTCATTGATGTTCTATAATTGTTCGGCAAACAGACATATTATTCAAAACATCAATCTACATCATGCTAATCAACATAAACATAAGCAGAATTGGTTTATTACTAGCTCCTTGTAAGTAGAAGGGAAATAAGAAAATACACGGTATAAAACGATAGTCTCGTCCTTTAAAAGCCGGTTGCTATGTGAAACACTGAAATTCTAATCGTTCTGACTACCAGGAATAAACACACGAGAAAAGATCTGATGTGTTCCATTCACATGACTTTCTCTACATATGTGTAACAAATTAATGTTAAAAACCTTATGCTTCTATTTACTTCGTGGTCATCGAGAAAAATAAGCAGAAATAGTCTTAGTACTTGCTTCCTTGTAAGTAGAAGCGAAATAAGGGAGTACCATAGGTTAAAGTGATAGTCAAAAGCTGGGTGCTATGTGACTGAAGTTCCTTTGTTTGTAAGGACAGGAGTTGACAAATTCCTGTATGAGAAATGTATAAGTTTTTCAAACCTGAAACCAATAACAAGCAATATTTCAAAAACGATCAAATCTACGAAAAAAGAGTATATGACATAATTTGTGTGTATTATAGTGATCTACATTTTTTGTGTGGTAAGTTTTTGTCCATCTCTTATCGTTTAGCAGTTACGCAAAATTCCGTAAAATTCATCCAGAATAAAGTCTTCAGAAGCTATTCCCAGAAAATTCAAGTTATACATTTTATTTGTTAGGTAAACATCTTTAATACACGATATTTTAATCAAAATCATTAGAGCCATTTTTGAGAAAATCAAATTTTTCGAAAAAAGTTCCAGTAAAGGGTAGTTGGGGGTGGGAGGATTTTCTTGTAAATCTTCATGTCACATCCTTGGAAGATACCAAACCTAAATACCAAGTTTGGTTTTTAACAAACTTTTCGTTTTTGAGGTATGCTGCCCATAGACATACAATACAATACATACATTACATTACGTACATTACATACATTTTTCTAAAAATGCTTTATTTGGATTCAGGGGGTCCCAAAACATGTATATCCGGTTAAATCTCTGTATCGATTTTTTGGATGCATTACAATACCTTCTCTATATACTAGGTATGTAGATAGAACGTGTAGAGAAAGTAAAAAATTTGAGAAAAGTTTAAGAGGCTAAAATTGAAACGAATAATCCGGAATATCTCAAAAACGATTAACTCTACAAAAAATGTATATGACATAAATTGTGTGTTTAAATGAGATCTTTGGGTAGAACGTTTTTGTATATATCTTATAGTTTACCAGTTGTACAAAAGTCATCCAGAATGAAGAGGTCTTCAGAGGCTATTCCCAGAAAATCCAAGAAATACATTTCGCTTGTCATGAATATATCTTAAACATAAGGTATTTTAATCAAAATCAATAGAGTCATTTTTGAAAAATAAAAATCTTGGAAAAATACTCAATGTAAAGGGTAGTTATTGATGGGGCCCCATCAATAACTACCTTCGTATCACACATCCTTGGAAGAAACTAAACTTAATTACCAAATTTGGTATTTAACGGAATTTTCGTTGTTGGGATATGCTGTTCACAGACACACACTAATCTTTTGCTAAATATGCCCCTTTTTTTTATTATTATTATTATTCAAGAGTCTTGAGGGGTCTTAAAACATTTCCGGTGAAATCTCGGCATCGAAATTTGGGAGGAATAAAATACCTTCTCTACCTGCTCTATACATTGTACATACGTGTTAGAGAAAGTACTGAAGTGTTAATATTATAGGATTGATTGATTTTAATCTAGGACTTTGTACTTTTCCGGTTATAGGAATGGGACATCCTGGGGAAAAAGATTGCGTTTAACGTTTTAGAAGTTATAATTATTGATTTTGTAGAAACAGAAGCGGCATATTTGCACTCTGTAGTCTTTTTATCATTATTTGGTATTAGGTCGGTTACTGCAGTACGGCAGAAATCCCTTTCAAACTGCGGATTTCCCATTGTTTTGAGAGTAACATATCTTGTCCACTTAATACAATGTTTATATGTGCTCATTCGCAAGATTCCTCCTAGTTTTCACTTTAGCATTTCAGACGTATTTCGACATTTCTGTTCTTAACAGTATATTTTGTTTCAAAAACAACACTTTCGGAGTGGTAGTTAGGTCAGAATGATATATATTTATGCATTTCCATATCATCTTTTCACTCAGTTTTGTGAGATCTTATTTTAACTTAAGCTCATTTTTTTGTTTTACCAACAATAAATGTGTCATTTAAAACATAATAAAATGTTTCTAAATATAATAATTTGTGAATTTACTGTTTTAATTGTGTAACTTAAAATGCTCACTATTTAATTTCATTTTTAACTTTTGTAACGTAGAAGTACATTTGGATTTTATAGAATATAATATTTATCCCTTAGAAACTTTTGTGTAATCTAAACTACACCTTCAGGGCCATTTGTTACAATTTGAGTGTATTTTAGGGCTTAAAAATTCGCTTTTCAGGATCTAAAACTTTGATTTCGTGCTATGAATATTGAAAATGTTTAGATATTTTTAAAAATGTATTCACTTTTAAAATTTAGTCCCAGAAGAGCGGATTTATTGCATTTGTAAGAAGTACCCCTTGCGCCGAAAGGAAAACCCTTTACTTCCCATGCAGAATGTTCAGTGTTGTATTTCGCATATAAATGAGCAATGCATGGGCTGTAAATTGACATCTTTCGTTGTTTACCAGAATTGCTTGCTCTTCGTTAGTTAGGTCCAGGATGTGTTTTTCTGTCGTTGGTACAGAAACAGTTGTTTATGATCTAAGAGTTATGGTTATGGTTTTTGAATCGAATATAGTGAAAAGAGACGCAAAAAGAAAGTTTACGCTCGCGTATCATACAATTACGAGAATTTTCCGACAGTAAAAGAAAAACGACGAAAGATCAAATAAATTTGAGGTTAAGTTTGAGCCAGTCACCAAGGGTTCGTTATTTATTTCGCAGAGTTAGGATAGGGTGCGTTCAGTGTGTATAGTTTCGCTTTGTGTTGCTGGGCGCGAAGACGGAGCGTTTATAGCAGGTCGTGACAAACCAATGCCATCTTTATTTATTCATTTGTATTATAATCTGAGTTAATATTTATTTATTTATTTATCATTTGAAACATATACACGTTATTGGACACGTCAAGTTTAACAGCAAATAAATAAATATATACATGGATACAATAAATGCAGCGTTAATGGAAAAATATTTGTATATGCCACAAAAATACCTTACAGACCTATATTTATCATGTCATGTATGCCAAACAAGAGTTTATATACAGCAAAAGTAAAAACATAACATATTCGTAATGAACTACTTAACTAAACAATTTCAAAAAATCTATTAACAGATTAAAAATATCATTTTGGCATTGAGTATATTGAAAAATAGAGCTCAGTATTTATTTGGATATTAAATATTCTGTTGCTTTCAGCGACTTATTTGTAGGTACACCGTATTGATTAAGTACCCAATATTAATTAAATTCCACAACAGAGTAAAATTGGTTAGAAAACAAGAATTTATTTAAGACAGCTTTGAATTTTTAATGGACTAGATGGTAAATTATTGTAGAGTTTTAAGTTATTATATTGAAATGACTTTTCAAATAGTTTAATTTTATGAGTAGCAATATATGATTTACTACTTTCTCTACACGTACTACGTACATAGTGTATAGAAAAGCCGAAAATTCGTACCGAGATTTCGCCGTAAATATATGTTTTGGGTCCTCCTCAATCCAAAAAAGGCATTTTAGTAAAAGGTCCACGTGTGTCGTAATGAAGATAATGTATTAATGTTTTGAATAAAAAGTTTGTTTTCCAAACAGCTAGAGGACTTTTGAATGGAACACATTAGATTTTATTACTTCTACTTACAAGGAAGCAAGTAATGAGGGCAATTTCTGCTAATGTTTATCTCGATTAGCAGAATAGAAGAATAAGCTTTATAACAATAAGTTGTTTCAGAGATGTAGAGAAAGTCATGTGAATGGAACACATCAGGTTGTGTGTGTTTTTGTTTTGTTTTTTTTTTAACCTGAAAACATGTATTTCCGATGAAATCTCGTTATCAAAAATTTTAGTGCAATACAATAGCATCTCTATACATTATTACACAGTACGTGTAGAGAAAGTAAAAATCTGATGCTACAAATTGTGCTTTTAACGAGATCTACACTTTTCATGTATTAAGATTTTTTTTATTTTTTGTTTTTTGTTTTGTTTTTTTTTTTAGCTTAACGTCCTTTAACCTGGTTGGTCATATCGGACGAATTAAGATTTATTTCTTATAGTTTACCAGTTATGCAAAGTTCCTCAAAATTCATCCAGAATAAATAGGTCTTCAGAGGCTATTCCAAGAAAATTCAAGATATATGTTTTATTTGCCATGTAAGTATCTTTATATGCGATATTTTAATCAAAATTGTTAGAGCCATTTTTGAGAAAATAAAAATTTTCGAAATATTTTCTATTTAAGGGTAGCTGGGGAGGTAAATTGTCTTGAAGATCTTCGTGTCACATCCTTGGGAGATACAAACTTAAATACCAAGTTTGGTATTTAATCGACTTTTAATGTTTGAGCTTTGTTGCTGCATACACACACACGTGCGCGCGCGAACATGTTTCTAAATTTTCTTTTTTTTTTGATTCAGGGTGTCCCAAAACATATATTTTCAGTGAAATATCGGTATCTAATTTTGGGTGCAATACAATACCTTCTCTATACACTATGTACATAGTACGTGTAGAGAAAGTAATACGTTGTCAGGACTTCATTGTCATTGCAGTCTGCGACAAGGTATGGTATAGGAATGCGCCTCTACCGCCAAAATTGGCGTTACGTAGGAATCAGTTTTCTATTCTAATTCCCTCACCGATGCACCAGATTTATTATACAGTAAGCAATGATTCGAACTACGAGGTGCCACATTTTGCCGCCCTTATACATTTTCAGAAAACCGATGCGACACCACAGAAAGATCAAACGTCTTGAGAACGGCTTTGCAGTTAATGGATGGGCTACATCCTGCATGAACCATTTTGTTTGCAGTGGGTCACCCGTTGCCAGGAGTTCTGCAAACATTATCGTAACAGACCCCTCTGTCACTGACGAAAACACATGCTTTAAACTTAGCTCCCTATCTTTGCAATATTGTCATTTTATAACAGTAACTTTATCTTACTTTTTCCTTACCAACCCAACACTCCTCAATGATTTTCTCTTCTGTGCCAACAGTAAGAGAATTTAACTGGCTGATATTTTTCTTGTCTGTACACCTGTGGCGTGCTCCTCCTAGGAAGTAAGCCACAGACAAGGTTCTGTTTAGAGTAAAGATAGTGGGGAAGTTACAGGAGATCTCTCTGGACGTGTTCCTGTACGTGCACTGGGAGGATCCTCGGATCAGAATCAAGGACAGTGACCAGGACTACGTGGAGCTGACATGGAATGAACGAGAGAACGTTTGGATTCCAGACCTCTACATCCGACAGCTCCGGGAAATGAAGGTGCTGTCTCTCTTCCAGGAAATGACTTCCGTGCGTCTTTACCGCAACCAAACCATGCGCGTCAGCATGGGGTAAGTGTTCAATCCTTCAATAACTGTCATTATTCTCTTCTTGTAGCTTAGCACTATAGTTATTATTTGCAGTGATCTCTGTGATAATTTTTGTATTGGCCACACGCTTCCACTTGTAATAAATGAAACTTTGGCTGCACTTGACTTTATTTCCGACTGATTTCACTCCTACTCGGCGCTAGTATCCCCATAAACACATCAAAACGTTCTCGAAGAGGAAGATATCAAAACCCGCCAAAAGGAAATAATCATAAATGCTGGGAGGCGTACATAAGGAATTTGTTGCTTGGGCTATTTATTCGCGGGTCATTTGTTCTAAAGGGCTGACGAATGCACTACAATTCAGACGGTTACGGTTTACAATTTGTGCAAAATTCATCTGGAATGAAGAGGACTTGCAGCTATTTCTAGAAAATTCAAGATATACATTTCATTTCTCATGAAAATATCTTAAATTCGTAGTTTCGTAATTAAAATCGTTGGCAATATTTTAAAAAAGCAAATAGCCCAAAATTTCTCCATGTAAAGGATGATTTGGAGATGGGAATGCTCGTGAAAATTCTCTTGTCTCTTTGGTACTTTTTTTTTCCTTCTTCTTCTTTTAGGGTTGAAGGGGTCACTCAAGTCAACACATCCCTGACCAGCCAGACTCAACATCCCGCAAGAAAACACAAAGCTACAAGTACTCCGTTCATTTTTCCACCCTACGTTGAACCAGGTCTTTCGGACATGCTCCAAGACTTCCACCATGACTATGCTCACTCCAGTTACACAAGACAATAAAAGATTCCCGAATAACTTTCCATCACGCCTTCCTTAACTCCTCGGGGGCAGTCAGGGCCATTGGACATGGCTGTCAGCTATAACCACTACCATTTCTGCTGGGCCACTTACTGGCACTAACAAGGGTGCTCAGCGCAACCTCCCAACACCGAAACTTCATCCAATGGCGAGATAAGCCATTCTTTACCCTGTCCACCTCTCATTGTCTCTCTTTTAAAAAAAAGGGGGGCACTCAAAACATATTTCTAGTGAAAGCTCGACGTAAAATGTTTGGGTGCGAAAATAAATACCTCACCTGTCCTTATCAATCTCATGTCCTTAGGTTGGAAATCAAAGTACTATTACTGCCTCATTCGGGCTGCTCAGAATTCTTATACAGCAGCTGGTGGTTTTATTATTAATTTCGATTAGTTAACCGGCAGTTAAAAACACGCAAGTGTGATAAAAGTCCTTGAATGTCCAAAGCCACTGACCTTGCGTAGATATAGCGTGTCTGCCTCATGGACTATAGGACAAGTCAAAATGTTTACATTCTCTATGAAAGTAGATCCTAGATAGGATATATGGGGTATTGTAGTCCAAATAGATCTATCACATCGCGATTTGAAAGAAATTGATTCTTTGAAACACCAATCAAATTAAAGATACAAAGAAAAGGATGATTACAAATATTTTCATGCATGTTGGTGCATGTATCTTTCAATCTAGCTAAAACAAAAAAGCGGAGGTGTTCCATTCACATGACTTTCTCTACATCTCTCTGTTAAAAAGTTTCTTCTTCTATCTAATTCATGCTAATCAAGAAAAACATTGGCAAAAACTTGCGTCCTTGTAAGTAGAAGGAAAATAAGAGAATACACTAGGCTAAAGCGATAGTCAAATCTTGTGAAACCTAATTACCATGTGGTTGAACTTGAAATCAGTTTCTTTACATGGCCAGGAGTTTACAAATTCTAGTATGAGAATAGTTTAAGTATTTTAAAACTGAAACCAATAATAAGAAATATCTCAGAAATGGTTAACTCCACGAAAAAAAAAATGTTAGTTATATAAATTGCGTGTTTTAACGTGACCTACATTTTTTTGTGTAGTAAGTTTTTACCTATCCCTTGCGGTTTACCAGTTAAGCAAAAGTCACGCAGAATGAAGAGGATCTCAGAAGCTGTTCACAAGAAATTCAGGATATACATTTCATTTGTCATGTAAATATTTTTAATATGTGGTATTTCAATCAAAATCGTTAGGAGTCATATTTGAAAATTGCTAAAAATCTTGTTTCAAATCCTAGGAAGGTATTAAACTCAAACAACAAAGTTGGTTTTTTAACGGTATTTTCCTTTTTGTGCTATTCTGTCCATAAGAACACACTGACGTTTTACTAAAAATGGTTTTATTGGATTCGGGGGGTCTCAAAACATATAATTCCGGTGAAATCTCGACATTGAATTTTAGGTGCAGTACCATACCACTTCTTTATACTCTGTACATTGTACAAACGTACTAGAGCAAGTAAAACACAAAAATCTTGTCTCACATGGTCCTCTACCTATTACAAATTTGCATACATAAAGATGAACTAGCCCGCCGGAGTAGTGTGGTGTTAGCGTTTCTGCCTCACATTCAATAGGTCGTGAGTTCAAATCTCGCTTAGGGTAATTTACCCGGTTAAGGATTTTTTCGGGGCTTTCCCTTATCCTGAGAAGGCGAAAGTCGAGTAGCTTTAAGCTCCGTAGATCCCAAGATCATTTGAGCATCAATTCACAAATTTCATTCATCGTCCGATATGGCCAACTAAGCTAAAGGACGTTAAGCTGCTAAAAAAAAAGGTGTACTACAAGGACGGAAACGAACATTTTAGAATGTCATGTTTTAAAAACAAATTAAATGTATCTGATAGCTTCTTTCTAATGTTTAGCGAGTTGATTACCGTATAGTTTTCTCGATTTGCTTTAACAATTTGTTAATTATCATAATTTAAAGATTTTGTGTACACCCAGAAATGCTTTTGATTAGAGAAAACCCTACGCTATGATTTCAACGATTTTAAGGTGATGCATCTGTTGGAAAATTCACAGTGTAAGATATTTTACTATAATTTAATACCAGTTATATTACGCAATAATAGCGATAGTTCTGCCATGTATCAAAATTATAGCTTGCATGGTTTTAAGACGATATTAGTAAGCCGAGGGCAAAGTTTAGTTTTATGTAGTAATAAAATGGTTTATTTCGTCACGCCAACAATGGGTGATTTGTGTATGTAGAAGGAGGGGCTAGGCTAGGGGGAAGTGACGTCACATCTCACAAAGACGCTCCAAAAAGTGTGACAGAGTTACGATAGGATTCAATTAGAAAAAAAAATTGTGAAAATTTATAATATGGATAGATTGTATATTTTTGTGAATATTGTTGGTCACAGTTAATAGTTAAATAACAATTTAATGTTATGTTAATTAGTTTAAATAGAAAATATGCTCAGATTGTTTAGAAGTAAGGAATGTTTCTCGTATGCACATCAAACTGACTTTCTGGTCGCACAGGCGATGTGTAATCATAAGAGTAATTGTTTCAGTGTTTGATGTATGTAAAAACACAATTTGTGTCAATATTTTATGTGAGGTATAAAAGAAAATACATTTATTCTGGAAAAGAGTAAATCCGCTGTTATCATTTGTATTACGCGGTCTGTCCTTAGCGTTCTGTCCGAGACTAATCGACTGAGATTTAAAAAAATCTGATGTGTACCATTCACATGACTTTCTCCATATCCCTGCAACAAATAATTCTTAAAAAGCTTATACTTCTATTTACTTTATGCTAATCAAAAAAAAAAAATAGCAGAAAATAGTCTAATTACTCACTTCCTTGTCAGTAGAAGCGAAATAAGGGACAACTGTAGGTTAAACTGATAGTCAAAAGCTGGTTGCTATGTCAATGAAGTTCCTTTGTCTGTATGGATAGGAGTTGACAAGTTCCTGTATGAGAAAAGTATACGTTTTTCATAGCAGAAACCAAAAATAAGGAATGTCACAAAAACGACGAACTCCACGAAAAAAATGTATATAACATAAATTGTGTGTTTTAATGTGCTCTACATTTTTTGTGTAGTAAGTTTTTGTCCATCTCTTACGGTTTAGCAGTTATTCAAAATTTAGTAAAATTCATCCAGAATAAACTACTCTTCAGAGACTATTCCCAGAAAATCCAAGATATACATTTCATTTGTCAGGTAAATATGTTTAATATCCGAAATTTTAATCAAAATCGTTAGAGCCATTTTTGAGAAAATCAAAATTTTCGAAAAAAGTTCCATGTAAAGGGTAGTTTGGGGTGGGGGGGATTTTTCTCAAAATCTTCGTGTTGCATCCCTGGAAGATACTAAACTTAAATACCAAGTTTAGTATTTTACAGACTTTTCGTTTTTGAGTTATCGTGTTCACAGACACACACATACACGGACCTTTTTGTGAAAATGCTTTTTTTGGATATTGGGGACCCTAAAACATATATTTCCGGTGAAATCTCGGTATCGAATTTTTGGTGGAGTGCAATACTTTCTCTATACACTATGTACATAGTGGGTATGGAGAAAGTAAAAAAAATCTGATGCGTGACACTCGTATTACTTTCTCTAGCTACTCTACAAACATATTTTTTACAAAAGATAATTCTTCTTTCAACACCATGCTAATTGAGATAAACATTAGCAGAATGTTATTACTTAGTACCTAATAAGTAGAATGCACTAAGCTAAAGTGATAGTCAAATGTTTTAAAAGCTGTCGTTATGCGATTGTCATTGCAAATAGCTTCTTTGCTTGGCCAGGAGTAGAACAAAAGAAAAACGGATACTTCCGTCTGAGAAAAGTATAAGTACTTCATAATTGAAACTAATAACAAGGAATACCTCGAAAACGGTAAGCTCCACGAAAAAAATGTGTATGTAATAATTTGTGTACTTTAACAAGATCTACATGTTTTGTAAAGTAAGTTTTTGTCTATCTCTTACGGTTTAATAGTTATACAAATTAAGCAAAATTCATCCAGAATAAACAGGTCTTTTGAAGGTATTCCCAGAAAATTTAAGATATACATTTTATTTGTGAGATATATGTATATATATAGCTTTAATATGTGGTATTTTAATCAAAATCGTTTGAGCAATTTTTAAGAAAAACAAAATTTTCCATGTAAAGGGTATTTAGGGGTGGGGGGATTTCGTTGAAAATCTTCGTGTCGCACTCTTGGAAGATACCAAACTTGAACACCAAGTTTGGTATTCAACGGTCTTTACGTTTTTGAGCTATGCTGTCCACATACATAGACACACATGCACACACACGCGGACATTTTTCTGAAAATGCTTTTTTTGGTTTCAGGGGACCCAAAACATGTATTTCCGGTGAAATCTCGGTATCGAATTTTTGGGTGCAATGCAATACCTCCTCTACACACTATATACATAGTACCTGTAGAGAAAGTAAAAAGAATAAGTATTTTGTAAGAAGTAAATAAGCTCATATGAATGGAACACTTCAGATTTTTTCTTGTTTCATATTTTGTCGTATTAAGTTCATATTAAAACAGCACTCATGATTCATTTATGTGTATGGTAAGCGGTTGAAACGAAGGCTATATTGTGATGCGATGTCTCAACCTTCGTGGTTTGCCACGAGTTGCAGAATATCAAAGGAAAAACAAGAGAAGGCACACAGTTAAAATTTAATTTCGTTACTACATCCCATGTTTATATTTCGGTTCCGTCACAAAAACAAACATCTGAGACTCGTATAGACAATGCAAACACGCGAAAATGGGATCGATACGGAAACAAACAAAACACTAAGCTGGTTATCCAAAAGCTGTAGAGCGAGCTGTAGGGGAAGAATAAATATTTCCTTCTGAGAGAGTCTGATCGTTTCCTGATCCGTTTATCCAAGGTAGGGAAGGAAGGACTGCATTCGATCTAAATATTCTGTACTGAGATGAGACTCCGACAAAATGATTCTAATGCTTTCCAATCGCATGGCTTTCTCTACGTTCCTGTAACAAACTGTTCTTACAAAACTTATTCGTCTATCAACTTCATGTGCTATTAGTAGAAAATGTCTTATTACACAGTTCCTAATAACTAGAAGACAAATGGGGCAATACACTTGTGACAAGTAGTCAAATCTTTTTAAAGCTGTCACTGTCCCAGGCTTTTTTTTTTTTTTTTTTTTTGCATGGCCGGGAGTAGAAAGCTTGAATAAGAATTTCCCATCTAAAAAAAAAAAGTCTAAATAACAAAAATTTAAATTTTTGTTAGAAGAAATTAATTTTTTTGTGTAGTAAGTTTTCTCAGAATAAAGAAGATCTCAGAGGCTATTCCAAAGAGATTCATGATGTTCATTTGATATAATTGTAATAAATAGTATTTTATTCAAAAGTATTAGAGCAATTTTCTGTAAAATCGAAAAGTTCAACAATGATCCTTGTAAAGGGTAGTTGGAGCGCTGGGACATTTCTGAAAATCTCCATATCGCATCCTTATAAGATGTTGAACTTAAACCGACTTTTCGTTTTTGAGTTATGTTGACGTACACACACGGACCTTTTTCTAAAATGATTTTTGGATACAGGTGACCCTAAAACATATATTTCCATTGAAATCTCGGTATCGAATTTTTAGGTGAAATGAAATACTTTATGTACTGTGTACTAAGTACAGAAATAGAAAAAGATTCGGTAGAAAATGCATTTAATTCAGAGGTCTTGAAACCAGAGTGGCATTCAAATGTTAATTTTCAGATACAAAGTGGCTATGATTAGTTGTTAAGCCTAAATAATTGCTCTTAACAAGAGCTCCTCTGTTTGGATTTCTGTAAACTCTTTTTTACTCCGATGATTGTTTCCTCCCAGTTTGTTAAGCAACTGGAGTGACTAATTGAAAATTCGTGCGCTTTGCGATAGTGAATTTTTTTCACTGTCAACAAGGCCGGAATACTGTCTATGGAGTATTTCTTTCTCTACACGTTCATGTCATAGTTTCACAAGACTCGCTGATTTATGCCAATCCATCATTATTGCTTAATTGTCTTTATGACTTTTGCTTTCAGTAATACTTTACTTTACCAGTTTCCATACATATTTTTCTGAAGTTTCAATGTACACCAGCATAATTAAACATATACTTATTTTTACTTCATATAATAGGTAGAGAATAAATTGTATTTCACCCCAAAAATCATATCAGATTTCACTAAAAATATATGTTTTGAGGTCCTCTGAATCCAAAAAGTATTTTTACTTACCTAGCACACATGTGCAATGTACATATCTATATGGTTGATAGAGAAGATGTTGAAGTCCACCCCAAAATTTGACTTCAAGATTTTCCCGTAAATACATGTTTTAGGGTTCTCTGAATCCAAAAGTAAAACATTTATAGAAGAAAGCTCGAGTGTGTATGTGTGTTTAGACAGCATAACAAAAACGAGAAGTTGATTAAATACCAAACTTGGTATTTTCAGTATCTTCCAAGGATGCAACACGAAGATTTTCGTAAAATCACCCCCCCCCCAAATCTCTCTTTACATGGAACATTTTTCGAACATTTTGATTTTCCCAAAAGTGCCTCTAACAATTTTTTTAAAATACCATATGTTTAAGACATTTTTATGAAAAACGAAATGTATATCCTGAATTTTCTGAGAATAGCCTCTGAAGACCTCTTCATTCTGGCTGACCTTTGTGTAACTTTTGTTTAAGTGGTAAACGTAAGAGATAGACAAAAACATACTACACAATGAAATATAGATCTCGTTAAAGCACATAATTTATATCCCATACATTTCTTGTAGAGTTAACCGTTTCCGAAATATACCGTATTATTGGTTACAATTTTAAGCTATTTAAAATTTTCTCAAACTTTTCTCATTTTTCTTGTTGTCTCTGTTTTGTTTACTCCTAACAAACAAAGAGAACAGAATTTCAGTTGTTTCTCATTATGATAGGCTTTTAAAGGATTTGACTATCGGTAAAGCTATACGACGGTTCCACCATATACTGACATGCGCGCGGCACGTACACACGCGCTAAGTTGTTCAGATGTGAAAGTTGCCAGATTGCCAAAATTTTGACTTCTTGGGTACATTGGGGTTTTAGCTTCACATATTCATTGTCTACACCCTATCGCCTTCGGCCGCAACTGCTACACTCCTCAACTTATAAAAATATCCCTCGGCTACGCACTGAGGCTTAGGGCCCTCCACGTTGGGCTACGCGTTGCAGCTTAGGGCCCTAAATGTAACAGACCAGTAAGTAATTACAATGCGGCTCTAATGACGAAATAACAAAATTACCCGCGTATAGAAGTAATGCCAATTGGTGGAACCATTGTATACTAATAATGTACTATGCATATAGTAGGTAGAGGGTTTGCATTACACCTAAAAATTTGATTTCGAGATTTTATCTGAAATATATGTTTATCTTTCAAGAATGCAACACGAAGAATTTCAAGAAACCCCCCCTCCATTTTTCGTAATTTTTTATCTTTTAAAAATATCGTTTGCTGTTTTGATTAAAATACAGTATATTAAAGATGTTTGCATGGCAAATAAAATGTATATAAATTTCTTTGGAATAGCCCCTGAAGTCCTCTTCCTTCTGAATGACTTTTGTATAACTGGTAAGCCGTAAGAGATAGACAAGATCTTGGATTTCGTTAAAACACACAAGTTATGCCATATGCATCTTTTTTTAGAAATAATCATTTCAGAGATATTCCCTGTTATTGGTTTCAATCTTAAAATACTTCAACGTTTCCATCTGTTTTTGTTTACTCTCGCCCACGGAAAGAGCATGATATTTCAATGACAAAGGCCGAGATTTGACTGTGGCTTTAGCCTTAGATATTCCTTTATTACCATTCTACTTCTAAGGAACTCAGTAGTAAGACAATTTCTGTTAATGTTTATCATGATTATCATTCCCTAAATAAAAAACTGATCTTTTGTATGAACATTTTTTGCAGAACAGGTAGAGAAAGTCATGTGAATGGAATACACTGGATTGCTTTATTTACTTCTAGAAGCAGAGGCAAAGCCACGCAGACAGATTTAAAGAAGCTCAGTAAGAACCTTGATTATTCCCGAATGAGATTTTTCTTCGCGACAGCAAAACAAATTTCCACTGCAATTCTACTAATTACATATATAATACTTCTGAACCATCCATAACAAAGTAGATAAATCAGTGGAATAAAAAGTTAACAAACAAAATAAAAATATAAAACTAAAAAATGAAAATTCTTGAAAGACTGCAGGTAATAAAGCTTCTTTCTGCATGTTAAAATTTACCATTCTCTATCTATTAATTCGGCTGCTATAATGCTTTAAATAAAGGGGAACAACTAGTACACTCACTGTAAAAAACGTACTTACGAAATCTAGTCATGATGACAATGACGCTGGTGATTAGCAATAAAAATCCCACTTCGGGTTATCATAATACACACATAGTTATGTCCAAATTGCTTTTCAGAGACTTTCTCCCGTTTTACTCCGAACTTATCAGTACACAAAACAAACGCTATCGCTTGTGGTCGTTCAACTAACTCTATGCTTCGGGTTCCGGAAAAAAGCTGAATGAAGATATGCGTCAACCAGTGAGCTTCTTAGTTCATTGTTTACAAAATGGGTTTACGCCACACCCGTCAAAAGCGTCTGGCGAACCACATAGATTTGAAAGTCATTTTCTCATTTATCCAAATAATTTCAACTAATGGGAAATATGAGGCGTTGCAAGAATAAGAAAATTTCTGAAGCTCATTAAAAGGAAATTCTGTGGAAAAATATACGCGAGTCAATTTCAGATAAGTACAGCCTTATAGATGCATTAGTCATCAACCATAAACAATCGAAAATGGTTTTAAAGTGCATTGCTCATAAACTAATAGCATTAATTTTTATTTTCTCTACACGCACTATGTACATGGTGTATAGAGTAGATGTTGTATTGCACCCAAAAATTCGATACCGAGATTTCACCGGAAATATATGTTTTAGGGTCCCCTGTATAATTTTTTTTTAGAAAAAGGTCCGTGTGTGTATGTGTGTATGTGCGTGTGTCTGTGAACACAACTCAAAAACGAAAAGTCGGTAAAATACCAAACTTGGTATTTAACTTTAGTATCTTCCAGGGATGCGACACGAAGATTTTGAGAAAAATCCTACCACCCCAAACTACCCTTTATATGGAACTTTTTTCGATAATTTTGATTTTCTTAAAAATGGCTCTTACGATTTTGATTAAAATATCGTATATTAAAGATATTTACCTGACAAATAAAATGTATATTTTGAACTTTATGAGAAGAGCCCCTGAAGACTACTTTATTCTGGATGAATTTTACGGAATGTTGCATAACTGCTAAACCGTAAGAGAAGAATAAAAACTTACCACACAAAAAAATATACAGTATACGTTAAAACACACAATTTAAGTTATATGCATTTTTTCATGGAGTTGCTCGTTTTCAGATATTCCTTGTTTTGTTTTCAGCTTTGAAAAACATAATTTTCTCATACAGGAATTTGTCAACTCCTGTCCATACAAACAAAGGAACTTCAGTCACTTAGCAACCTGCTTTTGTCTATCATTTTTACCTATGATACTCAATTATTTCGCTTATACTAACAAGGAAACAAGTAATAAAACTGTTTCTGCTAATTTTTTCTCGATTATATGAAGTAAATACAATAATTTGTTGCAGAGATGTAGAGAAAGTCATGTGAATGGAACACATCGGATTTTTAATGAAATCTTGGTATCAAAATTTTGGATGGAATGCATTACTTTCTCTACCTACTATGTATACGTGGTAAGGAATTTCACCGGAAATATATGTTTTAGGGTCCCCAATATCCCAAAAAGGCATTTTCACGAAAAGGTCCGTGTGTGTGTGTGTGTGTGTGTGTGTGTGTGTGTGTGTGTCCGTGTGTCTGTGAACACGATAACTCAAAAACGAAAAGTCGGTAAAATACCAAACTTGGTATTTAAGTTTAGTATCTTCCAGGGATGCGACACGAAGATTTTGAGAAAAATCCCCCCACCCCAAACTACCCTTTACATGGAACTTTTTTCGAAAATTGTTATTTTCTCAAAAATGGCTCTAACGATTTTGATTAAAATTTCGGATATTAAACATATTTACCTGACAAATGAAATGTATATCTTGAATTTTCTGGGAATAGCCTCTGAAGAGTAGTTATTCTGGATGAAATTTTACTAAATTTTGAATAACTGCTAAACCGTAAGAGATGGACAAAAACTTACTACACAAAAAGTGTAGAGCATATTAAAACACACAATTTACGTTATATACATTTTTTTCGTGGAGTTCGTCGTTTTTGTGACATTCCTTATTTTTAGTTTCTGCTATGAAAAACGTATACTTTTCTACTGGAACTTGTCAACTCCTATCCATATAAGCAAAGGAACTTCATTGACATAGCAACCAGCTTTTGACTATCACTTTAACCTACGGTTGTCCCTTATTTCGCTTCTACTTACAAGGATGCGAGTAATAAGACTATTTCTGCTAATTTTTTCTGATTAGCATAAAGTAGATAGAAGTATAAGCTTTTTAAGAATTATTTGTTGCAGGGATATGGAGAAAGTCATGTGAATGGTACACATCAGATTTTTTGATAAAGAGGAGCCTAAAACATATATTTCCGGTGAAATCTCGGTATCGAATTTTTTGGTGGAGCGCAATACCACCTCTATATACATGTACATAGTGCGTATAGAGAAAGTAATAAAAACCTATGTTTACTACAGAACTGCATAGCAGAATCAGAATACAAAGTTCAATGTCACAGCCGCTATTTCTCCACAGACCACCCGGACTATAGTTGGTCGCTCTAACCACTGAGCTAACATTGCAACATACCGACAAGCTATTAAATTCGCAACTGACTCTACCTATCCAACTCCTTTCCTACGCGCGGCTTGTGTGAAAAAACAATTAAATTAATACAGAGATGTATACTTACTTCTGTGTCCACCTATACCCTTAACGGCCACCCCAAGGCCGAGTAGTTAAACCACTCGCCTCTCACCTAGCCGACCGGGTTCGATGCCAAGAGACCGCATGTGGAATTTATGTGTACAAAGCGGCGCAGGTCGGGTTTTCTTCGGGTTCTCCGGTTTTCCCCGCCATCGCATTCTATCGGTGCTCCAGTTTCATTCCAAGTATCCTCAGTGCCATCGCTGGCGGTGAAATAGTAGTAAAAGCGGGCGTTAAACACTATCAAAAAATCTGATTCGTTCCATTCACATGACTTTCTCTACATCTGTAAAACTTATTGTTGGAAACCTTATTCTTTTATCGACTTCATGCTAATCAAGATAAACATTAACAGGATAACATTTCTTGAAAGCAAAAAATAAACAAGGGAATACATCTGGGCTAAAACGGTTGTCAAATATTTTAAAAGCTGGTTTCTTTACATTGCCAAGAGTTGACAAATTCTCATATCTGAAAGGTTTATGTATTTTAAAGATAAAACCAATAACAAGGAATATCTCGAAAATGGCCAACTCCACGAAAAAAAGTGCATATGACATAAATTGTGTTTCAACGAGATCTACATTTTTTGTGAAGTAAGTTTGAGTATCTCTCTTAAAGTTTACTAGCTATGCAAAATGCAGCATAATTCATTTAGAATAAAGAGATCTTCAGAGGCTATTCCCAGAAAATTCAGGATATATATTCTATCTGCCATGTAAATGTGTTTAATATACAGTATTTTAACCAAAATCGTTAGAGCCATTTTTGAGAAATACAAAATTATCGAAAAAAGTTCCATGTAAAGGGTAGTTGGTGGTGGGGGGACTTTTCGATAAATCTCCGTATCGCTTGCTCGAAGATACTAAACTTAATTACCAAGTTTGGTATGTTACCGACTTTTCGTTTGAATACGGGCAGACGCACGGACACACACGAACCTTTTTCTAAAAATGCTTTTTTTGGATACAGGGGATCCTAAAACATATATTTCTGGTGAAATCTCGGTATCGAATTTTTGGGTGGAGTGCAATATCTTCTCTATACACTATGAACATAGTACGTATAGAAAAAGTAAAAATATATACACCCTTAACACAAACGCTTCTCCTAGCCCCTCTTCGTTCGTAAATAACGTACCAGTCTGTATACTAGAAGTTAATTTAAGGTGAGGTTTCTTTTAAATTTGGAAAGTCCACGCATGCAAGTTATCTTATTGAAATGTATACCGGTTATCAAACATAATAATTTTATTGTATAAATCTCTAATACAAATCTGAGGCGTTCCACGTGTTTCATTCACACGTCTTTCTCTACCTGTTCTACGAACAAACTTCTTACAAAAAAAATATGTTCTTCTTTCTACTCCATGCTAATCGAAATTAACATTAGCAGAATGGCCTTCTTACTCAGTTCCTTATAAGTAGAAGGGACTAAGGAAATACACAATTCTAAAGCGAAAGCCAAATTTTAAAAGCTGTCGCTATGCGATTGTCATTGAAATTTGCTTCTTTCCATGGCTAGATATAAAACAAAATAAACACGGGCGACTTGCTGTTTAAAAAAAAATGTAATTATTTTAAAACTTAAATAAAGAACAAGGAGTATCTCGAAAAAAGTTAACTCTACAACAAAAGTATAAAGGTCATAATTCGTGTGTTTTGACGAGATCTACATTTTTGTGTAGTAAGATTTATCTCTTACGGTTTATCATTTTTACAAAAGTGATCCAGAATGAAGAGGACGTCATAGGCTATTTCCAGGAAATTCAGGGTATACATTTTATTTGGGATGAAAATATTTTTATTATACGATATTGTAATCAAAATTATTAGAAATATTTTTGGAGAAAATAAGATTTTTGACGTAAAGCGTAGTTTGAAGTGAGGTGGATTTTCTTTAAAATCTTCATGTCACATCCTTGGGAGATACTGAACTTAGATACCAAATTTGGCGTTTAGCGGACTTTTCGTTTTTGAGTTATGCTGACCATACAAACACACACCACACACACACTAATCTTTTTCTAAAAATCCTTTTTTTTTTTTTTTTTTTGACTCATGGTTCTCAAAATATATATTTCCGATGAAATATCGGTATCAACATTTTGGGAGGAATACAATGCATACTTTGCACACACGTACGAGAGAAAGTAAAAATGTATACCTTTAAACTGCGTACAAAACAATACTTGTGGCATGAGATTGCAAATTAGAGTTAGTTTATTTAAATATTTCTCACTTTTATGTATAAAACCCTCCTAAATTCTTAATTGTTATTATAAATTGTTCCTAACAAAAGAAAAAAGTCCTCTCCCGTGACAGTGTTTGACCACTGCCGTGACCAGGATTCGAACCTGGGTTATTGCGGCCACAACGCAATGTCCTAACCACTAGACGATCACGGCTATTGAGAGGAACTGTTAAACGCGCTTTCACAGTAATTACTAGAACGTTTACAGTGCCGTCGACCGTAACAACAAAAAAAGCAGTCCGGCAACACTCGCCACTAAATGGAAACTGGCGTAGCATTAAAATAGCCTGGAATCACTTAACGGAAGAGAAATCCCTAAACATTAGTTAGCTAAAAGGGCTTTTAAAGCTTTTTAAGACATACATTTAAAAAAATTCGCAAACCTTTTTATATATCGAGAGTTACGGTAAGATATTACAATGAGAATGACATTTTTACTTTCTTTACCAGTTACATAGAGGTAGAGAAAGTAGTGTGGGCCGCGCCTTGACCACTCGCCTCTCATCAAGGTGACCGCATATGGAAATTGTGGTGTACAAAGCGGCGCAAGGGCGATTTCTCAGGTTTCCCCCGACGTCGCATTTCACCGGTGCTCCATATCATCAGTGTCATCGCCTGCGGCACCATATGTAGTAAAAGCGAGTGTGATATGTTCCATTCACATCACTTTCTCTACATCTCTGTAACAAAGTATTGTTATAGAGCTTATTCTTCTATCTGCTTCATGCTACTCCTGATAAACTCGCTTCCTTGTAAGCAGGAGTGAAATAAGGAAGTAGCATAGGTTAAAGTGAAGTCAAATGTTTTAAAGGCAGGTTGCCATGAGAGTGTTTCTTTGTATTGCAAGGAGTTGGCAAATTCGCGTATGTGAAAAGTTTTAGGTATTTTAAAACTTAAATCAACCATTACGCCAACTCCACAAAAAAATTATATGTTGTGTGTTTTAATGAGATCTACATTTTTGTGGAGTAAAATTCAGCAAACTACTTCCTGAGGCTTTTCTCAGAAAATTCATCATATAATAATAACTCCACGGCACGACGGCTCACGGTGAACCTTGGCCTACCGCCCGGCCTCTGCGTCCCCCATCTCGGTCCACTACAGACGTCATGGATGGGGTGCAGTATTGGAGAGTGAGACGTGGTCAGCGCCTCGAGCCCCTCCCGACCGGTTAATGCGGTCCTCACGACCTGGAGGCGCTACTTCTCCATCAAGTAGCTCCTCAATTGGCCCCCCAGGGACCTCACGAGACTGAGTGCACCCCGGTCCAGGTCTCCCAGCGAATTTTGAGAAAATAAGAAATTTCGAAATGTTATCCAAATGATTAGGGGATTTTCCTCAAATTCTTTGCGTCGCATCCTTGGAAGAAAACTTAAAATACCAAGTTTGGCATTTTACTGACTTTTCGTTTTTGAGTTGTATTCACAGACACAAGGACACACAAACCTACCTCTTTTCTAAAAATGCTTTTTCTTTTGGGGACCCTAAAACATGTATTTGCGGCGAAATGTCGATATTCAAATTTTAGGTGAAATACAATATCTTCTCTATCCAGTTTGTACATAGACAGATAGAGAAAGTAAAACTGTTTATTTTCGGATACAGGGGAAATCTCAATATAGAATTTTTGGGTTGGAATGCAAAACCTTCTCTACCTAGTACATGGTAAAAAGCAGTCGGGAGCAGTTTCTTCGCAAAGGAAGCTGATGTATTAAAAGTGCCTAGAATGACTTAGCGGAAGAGAAATCTCTCAATTGAGATGGCTAGAAACACTTTTTAACTGATTTTAAGGTTTTTATTTCAGTAAAACTTCTCTTTCGTATCTATATGTGGAGAGTTACGGTAAGATAATTATAATGCGAGAATGTTCATTTTTACTTTCTCTATACGTACTATGTACATATGTATAGAGAAGGTATTGCACTCCACCCAAAAATTCGATACTGAGATTTCACCGGAAATATATGTTTTAGGGTCTCCTGTATTCAACAAACAAACAAAAAATTCAGAAAAAGGTCCGTGTGTCTGTGAACACGATAACTAAAATACTAAAAGTCTGTTAAATACCAAACTTGGTATTTAAGTTTGGTATCTTAGAAGGATGCGACATAAAGGTTGTCAAGAAAATCCTCCCTCCCCAAAATACCCTTTACATGGAACTTTTTTCAAAAATGCCCCTAACGCTTTGATTAAAATATCATATATTAAAGATATTTACCTGACAAATAAAATGTATATTTTGAATTTTCTGGGAACAGCCTCTGAAGACTACATTATTCTGAATGCATTTTATGGAATTTTGCATAACTGCTAAACCGTAAGAGATGGACAAAAAATTAACAAACAAAAATGTAGAGGACGTTAAAACACACAATTTACGTTATATACTTTTTTTCGTAGAATTGATTGTTTTTTAGATATTCCTGGTTTTTAGTTTCAGCTTTGAAACACTAATTTTCTCATATATGAATTTGTCAACTCCTGTCCATACAAACAATGGAACTTCAGTCACTTAGCAGCTTTTGATTATTACTTTAACTTATGGCACTCCGTTATTTCGTTTCTACTTACAAGGAAGCAAGTAATAAGACTATTTCTGTTAATTGTTCCTCGATTAGAATGAAATAAACGGAAGCATAAACTTTTTCACAATAATATGTTGCAGAGATGTAGAGAAAGTCATATGAATGGAACACATCAGATGTTTTTCTTTACCACTAACATAGTAGGTATAAGAAGTAGAGTGTGTATATGTGTGAACAGTATAAATCAAAAGCTAAAACTAAAATTTGGTATTTAAGGTCAGTGTCTTCCATTGAACGTCTTAGTTGGTTAGGCGCTGGCCTTCTGATTCCAAGGTCTCGGGTTTCATTCCCGCCCCAGACCGATGGTTTTTAAGTGTGTGTGTGTGTGAAAGTGAAAGCTACTGGCATGCAAAAGAAATTCTGCGGCGCTGATATGAACCTGGCAATTGACAGCGTCTTAACAAACAAAATAATTTAATTGAAAGTAAGATGCTATATTGTTACAAAGGGTTTCACATGAACTCTAACGATTGTTTAAGGTAATGACTCGAGGAGTAAACCATGATCTCTGTTCAGCGACGTTTAGGCTAGTTAGTTTTGTCTCTCACACATGATAGTGAAATCCTGGCGTCGAATTTTTGGATGAAATGAAATACTTTGAGAGTAATTTTATTACAAGAATGCCTTTCAATAGCCCATCTGTAAATAAGGATAGGCTTTTGTCATCTCATCCTAAGGCTATTAAAAAGGTTTGACAGAATTAAATGTTTCAATGATTTATTGTTATTACAGTTTAACGTCCTTTAACCTGGTTGGTCATATCGAACGATGAATGAAATTGGTCAAATAAACTCGGGATCTATGGAGCTCAAAGTTGCTCGACATTCGTCTTCTCAGGATAAGGAGAACCCCCGAAAACAACCTTATCCGGGTAACTCACTCTAAGCGAGATTCGAACTCACGACCTTTTGAATGTGAGACAGACACGCTACCACCACACTGCCCAGGCTGACTTTATTATTATTATGAACATATGAGAAGAATGAATCAAGATAGGTTACCGAGAAATGAAGGAATAGAAACGAATGGAAAAAAAAGTTCGTTCAGGATGAAGTGCCACTGAAAAACTGTTCACAGAAAATGGTATGCGTATACTATCTCTTCAGTGACGTTTTAGCTAGTGATTGTTAATTATCTGACGCACGCACGGCACGAGTTCAGTATACTGAGGTGCCCCCCTTACACCAACTAAGCCACTCCTCAACCTAGCCAAAACATTTCTGAACAGAGAGTATGCTTTATTAATAAATTTATTAATTCAAACAATGACATTTCAATAAAAATCGTTAGAGACCCTGAGTTCGTGTGAAATTCTTTGTAACAATACAGCGTGAAAATATTGGATTTATCTTAATTTTGTCATGATGATAATGTTTAAGATCTATGTGGGTCAAAACTGGAGGTCATTCGATTCGAAATATGGGAAATGTTCAAAGATATATTTGCAATACAAAATGTTTAAAAAGAGGCCGAAGAAGCTCCATAAAGCGGTGTTGATTTTGCCGATGATTGTGAACGAGCAGTTATGACGAAATATTGTAAACAAAGTTAAAAGAAACAATCCTATTTAGTGTTAAAATTGGGTTGTTCTCACAAATGTCATATGCATTTTATAACGTAAGCACAATACAGGTCGTCTCCTTAGCGCGGTGGTAGCGCTTCTGCTTGCCCAGTACCGGTGTGGGGATTTTCCACCGCTGGGAGACCTGGACCGGGGTTCACTCAGCACTGCCTGGTGGTCAAATTGGGGAGCTACTTGATGGAGAAGTAGCGGCTCCAGGTCATGAAGACTGCCGCGGGGGGTCGGAGCGCTGATCACACGTTTCACTCCCCAATACTGCAAACCATCCATGCGCTACATGGGGGACGCAGCGGCCGGGCGGTAGGCCAAGGATCTCAGTGAGCTGTGCCATGGATGCACAATACTCTATATTTGAAATATAATGTTACAAATGCATTTTAAGTTTTATATTTTTGAATTCTGAATTCTTCAACAGAGTAGAGAAGTATATTTTAGTTCATCCTTTAGAAGTTTTGCTTGGTACAACTGCTAAATACGGCGGCTTTTGTGTATTCAGTTTTATTTTATCTTACCAAGTACTATGTAGATAGAAAAAAAAATTATATTCCACCGAAAAGTTCGTTGTCGTGGTTTCACCGCAAATATGAACTTTTGAGCTCCCCTTAAACCAATAAAAGAATGTTTACTTTCTCTATACGTACTGTGTACACGGTTGAAAAGGTTGTGTATTCCACCCAAAAATTCGCTATCGAGATTTCATCGCAATAAATGTTTTGAAATGCCAGAATCCTCTAAAAGCATTTTTAATTTCTTTACACGTACTATGTATGTAGTAGGTAGAGAAAGTAAATATTCAATGTCGAGATTTCACCGGAAAATATGTTTTGAATTCTCCTAAATCAATACAAGATTTAAGAAAAAGGTCCTACATGCGTTTCTGGGTGTGTACATATGTGTATTCGTGTGTCATCAACAGCAAAGTTCGGAAAATAAAAATACCAATCTTGGTATTTAAGTTCAGCCAGCATCTTTACGGAATTGTGCATTTTAAGGAAATATACTTTTTTTGTGCGTTAAGTTTTCGTCTATATCTTATGGTTTACCAGTTATGTAAAAGTCATCCAGAATGAAGAGCACTTCAACGGCTATTCCCAGAAAATTCAAGACATACGTTTTATTTTTCATGCACATTTCTTTAATGTAAGGCATTTTAATCAAAGTCGTTAGAGCCATTTTAAAGAAAAATTAATTTTTCGAAATCTTTTCCGTGTAAAGTGTAGTTTATATAGGATTTTTTTTTTTTTTTTTTAATCTTCGTGGCGCAACCTTGGAGGATGCTGAACTTAATTATCGTGTGTGGTATTTAACGAAATTTTCGTTTTTAGCTATGCTATTTACAGACACACACAAACATATTTTTAGCTTCTTAATGAGGGGGGTCTCAAAACATTGTACATACGTGGTACAGAAAGTAAATTGCGGAATATTTTGTCTTTAGAAATCCCATTATTAGAAAAACAAATTATTCATCAAGAGTAAAAGAGCATCCAAATAGTTAAAAGTTTATTAAACACATATATTGTAATTTTAATAATTCATATTGTAAAGCTAGAATAATTTGCGTTTGGAAAAAAAATCCTCTCCCGTGACAGTGTTTTACCACTGCCGTGACCAGGATTCGAACCTGGGTTATTGCGGCCACAACGCAATGTCCTAACCACTAGACGATCACGGCTATCGAGAGGGGTTGAGATAAGATATTTTCCACCAATTACTCAAACAGGATGACAGTCAACCGTGACGTCATTTCAGTTGTAGTTTTCTTATAGGAGTTGCGCATCGAAACGGAAACTTCGACTAGTATCAGCGGATATCTTATAGAAGATTTTAAATTCATATTACTAAGTATGTAAAAATGTCCTTCGTTAGAAGCCTCACTCCAAAAAATACTTTTAAAATGTATGTAAATTTAACAGGAGGCGGCGAGTGGTTAGACCGCTCCTCTCCCATCTAGGCGGCCTGAGTTAGATCCCAAGCGCCGCATCTGGGAATTGTGGTGGACGAAGCGGCATCTGGGCACTAATTCCACCAATTGCTCCAACATCACCTTTCCTCTCATCCACTTCCTCACGCGCATGCCTGGCTACCAATCTTTCCAGGTTCTTCATTCTGTGGGTTCGTGCCGCTGGCTCCCAGACAGACTTCTGACATCATCTTCTACAATATTGAACTAAAAAAGTAATTTTTTTTAAAATAAAATATATATTCCTAAGTATCTTTGTAACAAATTGTCCGTTTGAAATTTTCCAAAAATGATATTATTTAAAAAAAAAAAATCTGAAGTGTTCCATTTAGATGACTTTCTCTACATCTATCCCTGTAACAAATTATTGTTAATAAACTTATTTTTCTATCCACTTCAAGTTAATCTAGATAAACAGCGGCAAAAACGGTCTTATTAATTAGTTCCTTATAAGTAGGAGAGAAATAAGGGAATACACTAGACTAAACCAGACAGTCGAATGTTTTAAAATGTGGTTGCTATGGGATTGAAATCCGTTTCTTTGCATGGCTAGGAATTGACAAGTTGCTGTATGAGAAATTCTTAGGTATTTTGAAACTGAAACCAATAACAAGGAATATCACGAAAAGGTCAATTCCAGGGGAAAAAAATGTATATGACATAAATTGTGTGTTTTAAGAAGCTCTATATTTTTTCTGTAATAAGTTTTTGTCTATCTCTTACGGTTTACTAATTATGCAAAATTGAAGGAAAAAAATCATTCAGAATAAAAATCTCTTCAGTGTCTATTCCCAGAAACTTCAAGATATACTTTTTTTTTTTTTTTTTTTTTTTTTTTTTTTTTTTTTTTTAAGCTTAACGTCATTTAACCTGGCTGGTCATATGGGACGATGAATGAAATTGGTGAAATGATGAGCTTAAAGTTACTCGACATTCGTCTTCTCAGGATAAGGAAAAACCCCGAAAAAAACCTTATCAGGGTAGCTCACCCTAAGCGAGATTCGAACTCACGACCTATTGAACGTGAAGCAGACATGGTACCACCACACTACCCAGGCGGTCATATACATTTTATTAATGTAAATATTTTAATTCTAAGAGATTTTTAATCAAAATCGTTAGAGCCAGTTTTTAGAAAACCAAAATTTTCGAAAATGTTTGCATGTAAAGGGTAGTTTGGGGTGGGGAGATTTTCTCAAATTCTTCGTATATCATCCTTGGAAGATACTAAACTTAAATAAATAACATTTTTCTGAAAATGCATTTTTTTGGATTCAGGGAGACTAAAACGTGTATTTCCGTTGAATTCTTGGTATCGAATTTTTGGGTGCAATACAATACCTTCTCTATACATATGTACATAGTACGTGTAGAGAAAGTAAAACTAAAGGTCTTATAAATGCCACTGGATGACTTTGATGGTTAGGCGCTAGCCTTCTGGTCGCAAGGTCACAGGCTTCATGCCCGTCCCAGACCGATAGTTTTTAAGTGTGTTTGAAAGCGACTGGCATGTTAAAGAACTGCGGCACACCGGCGGCGCTGACAGATCGTTAACAAACAAAATAATTAGATTAAAATTAAGATGCTACATTGTCACAAAGGGTTTCACATGAACCCTTCTCTAACCATTTTATTAAAATTACATTGTTTGAGCGAATAACTTGAATTAAGCATACGTTTAGGCTACTCGGTAGAGTGGCGTGCCTCTCACACACGCACTTGCTCCTATTCTTTGTATTTATTCAGCTATACAAAATCATGTATAACCATTAAAATATCGGTACCGAATTTTTTTATGGAATTCGATACTTATACTGAAAATAATTTTATTTTAAGAACGTTTTTCAAGAATGTATCTATAAATAAGGATAGGCTTTCGTCATCTTGTCCAAAGACTATTAAAAAAGTTTGACAGAAGGACATGTTTTAATGATTTATTGTTATTATTATTATTATTATTATTATTATTATTATTATTATTATTATTATTATTATTATTGGAACCAACATATCAGAAGATTGAATCAAGAATGGAGTCCACCTGGAAGATCTCGAAACTCATGTGTGCGGGGACTTAGCACTGGAATGAGAGCAAGAGGACTGGAAGATATGGAATGGAGGAATACAGAGAATAGAGGAAAATATTCTTAGGCACAGAAAGATGCGAAAGCATTAAAGATTTCTATATAAATAAAAGAATAATAACAATAATACTTAATGTTTATATTATTATTATTATTATTATTATTATTATTATTATTATTGGAACCAACATATCAGAAGATTGAATCAAGAATGGAGTCCACCTGGAAGATCTCGAAACTCATGTGTGCGGGGACTTAGCACTGGAATGAGAGCAAGAGGACTGGAAGATATGGAATGGAGGAATACAGAGAATAGAGGAAAATATTCTTAGGCACAGAAAGATGGGAAAACATTAAAGATTTCTATATAAATAAAAGAATAATAACAATAATAATACTTAATGTTTATATTATTATTATTATTATTATTATAATTATTTCAAAGTCTCATGATTTAGTAGTTAAAAAAATGACACAAAATTCATCGGATGAAGTGCACATGATAAAATGTTCACAGAAAATTCTATTCATATACTATCTTTTCAGCGACGTTTTAGGGAGTAGGTAGAATTTAATTGTCTGCGCACGCGCAGCACGAGTTCAGTATACTGACGTACCCCCTTACACCCACTAAAGCGTTACCTGTGAGGTAAGCCACTCCTCCACCTAGCCAAAACATTTCTGAACAGAGAGAATGTTTTATTAATTCAAACAATGAAATGTTAAAAAAAAATCGTTAGAGTCTTTGAGTTCGCGCAAATCTTATGTAACAATACAGTGTGAAAGTTATGTAACAATACAGTGGATCTATGTTAACCTTGTCATGATGACTGGAGGTCATGGGTCGAAACTGGAGGTCTCGACAAGTCCGATTCGAAGTGTGGGAAACGATTCAAGATCTATCTGTAATACAAAATGTTTAAGGAGAGGCCGAAGAAGCTGCAAAAGCTGAAGCGGTGTTGATGTTTGCGAAAGTGAACGAGCATTTATGGCGAAATTGTGAAGAAAATTCAAAGAAACCAAATCCTATTTGGTGTTAAAACTGGGCTACTCTCATTGATTTAATATGCATTTTATCACTGTAGGCATACTATATTTGAAATATATTTTTAAAAAAAGTATTTTAAGTTTTATAATTTTGTATTCTGAATCCTTCAACACAGTAGAAAAGTATATTTTAGTTCATCCTTCAGAAGTTTTGCATCGTACAATTGCTAAATACGGAAGTTTCCGTGTCTTCAGTTTTATTTTATCTAACCAAATACTATGTGCACAGTAGGCAAAGAAGGCATTGTATTCCACCCAAAAGTTCGTTCTCGAGGTTTCACTGCAAATATGAAGTTTTTTTGGTGTTTTTTTTTTAATTGTATCCCCTATTTACATCCCCCCTGTATGATTACTGGTTTTACTGTTCCTTTACACAAACATATACACATTGCACAAACATATAACACCAATGCCCAAGGCGGGACTCTATCCCACGATCCCCTGCCCACAAAGCACCAAAGCGAGAAGGTTTTAAGCTTCCCTGAAAACAATGAAAGCATTTTACTTTCTCTATATGTACTATGTATACAGTTGGGTGAAAAGGTATTCCACTCAAAAACTCGACGCCGAGATTTCACGGCAAATAATATGTTTTGAAATCCCCAGAACCCTATAGAAGCATTTTACTTTCTCTACACATACTACGTGCATAGTAGGTAGAAAAGGTACCTATTATATTCCACCTAAAATTCCACGTAGAGTTCACGGGAAATAAATGTTTTGAGGTCTCCCGAATCAATAAAAGGTTACAGAAAAATGTCCATGCATACGTTTCTGGGGGTATATCTGTATGTGTATTCGTGTGTCTATGAACAGCAAAACTCAAAAAATTAAAATCCGTTAAATACCAAACTTGATATTTAAGTTCAGCATCTTTGAGGGATTGTGTATTTTAACAATATCTCCATTTTTCGTGTAGTAAGTTTCCATCTATGTCTTACGGTTTACCAGTTATGCAAAATTCATCCAGAATAAAGAACACTTCGGAGGCTATTCTCCGAAAATTCAAGATATGTATTTTATTTTACATGTAAATATCTTTAATATACGGCATTTTAATCAAAGTCGTTAGAGCCATTTTAATAAAATCCAAATTTCGAAACTTTTCCACGTAGTTTAATATGGAAGTTTTTTTTTTTTGTTTTTTTTAAATCTTCGTGGGAAATCCATGAAAGATGCTGAACAAGGTACAGGGTTTGGCATTAAACCAACTTTATACTCTTGAGCTATGCCGTTCACAGACAAATACGAACATTTTTGTTTTAATTTTTTTATTCAGGGTGTTCAAAACATATATTTGCGGGAAAATCTCAGTATAGGACTTTTCGATGCAATACAATTCCTTCTCTACTACCATGTGTATTGTACATATGTCGAGGAGAAAGTAAAACGGAATATTTCGTCCTTAGAGATTCTATCATTAGAAAAACATGTTATCTATATATCAAGAATTAAAAAAAACATAAAAAAACAGTTTAAAAGGTTTATTTAACGCATATATTGTTATTAATAGTTCATACTTTAAACTTAGAATAATTTACATTTGGAAAAAATGTCCTCTCCCGTGACAGTGTTTGACCACTGCCGTGACCAGGATTCGAACCTGGGTTATTGCGGCCACAACGCAATGTCCTAACCACTAGACGATCACGGCTATTGAGAGGTGTTGAGATCACCTGCTTTCCACAAATTACTCAAACAGTGATGATGACAGTCAACCGTGACGTCCTACATTTGTGTTTTCCTTATAGCAGTTGCGCACTGAAACGGAAAGTTCGACAAGCATCAACTGACATTTTATAGGGTGTTTTCTTCTGTCTCGAAGATTTTATGTTCATGTTAGTAAATGTGTAAAAACGCTCTTCGTTACAAGCCTCAACCCCAAAAAAGTCTTTAAATATGTAATATTAATAAGAGGTGCCGCTATGGCCGAGTGGTTTGACCGCTCGCCTCCCACCTAGGCGGCTTGAGTTCGGTCCCAAGCGCCCGCATCTGGGATTTGTGATGTACGAAACGGCGTCTGCGCTAGTTTTCTTTCCATTTCACCGTTGCGATCACCTTTCCTATCATACACTTTGTTTGCATTTCATATCATCCACTTCCTCACGCCTGCCGACCAATCTGACCCCTAGACATCCGCTAGGAGGGGGTGTCAGCCCTAAAATACGGGAAGGGTAAGCCGACTACGAAAAAAATCTGACGTGTTCCATTCACATGACTTTCTCTACATCTCTGCAATAATTATTGTTACAACCCTTATTCTTCTGTTTACTTAATGCTAATCGAGAGAAAAAAATAGCAGAAATGTTATTAATTGCTTCCTTGTAAGTGGAAGCGAAATAAAGGAGTACCATAGATTAAAGTGTTAGTCAAAAGCTGGTTGCTACGCGACTGAAGTTCCTTAGTTTGCATGGACAGGAGTTGACAAATTCCCGCATGAACAAAAGTATAAGTTTTTCAAAGCTGAAACCAAAAACAAGGAATATCTAAAAAAACAATCAACTCCACGAAAAAAATGTATATTACATAAATTGTGTGTTTTAACGTGCTCTACATTTTTTGCGTGGTAAGTTTTTGTCCACCTCTTACGGTTTAGCAGTTATGTAAAATTACGTAAAATTGATCCAGAATAAAGTTGTCTTCAAAGGCTATACCCAAAAAATTCAATATATACATTTTATTTGTTAGGTAAATACCTTTAATATACAATACTTTTATCAAAATCTTTAGAGCCATTTTTGAGAAAATCAAAATGTTCGAAAAAATGTCCATGTAAAGGATAGTTGGGGGTGGGGGATTTTCTTGTAAATCTTCGTGTTGCATCCTTGGAAGAAACTAAACTTTAATACCAAGTTTGGTATTCAACGGTCTTTTCGTTTTTGAGCTATGCTGTCCACAGACACAGACTCAGGCACACACAGGGAGCTTTTTATGGATTCAGAGGGACCCAAAACATGTATTTCCGGTGAAATCGGTATCGAATGTTTGAGTGGAGTGCAATACACCATGTACATAGAACGTGTAGATAAAGTAAAAATTAATAGGGCACATACGTTGATACAAAAGATGCAGTGAATTAATTGTTACGTCATCAGAGCTAGGAAGTTCGTACCAATTCCCTTATGTAGAGTAAGAGCGGTCAACGTAGAGTGCAAACCATTACTGCAAAACACAGAACCATGTCGGTAGGAAGGAAGGCGTTCGAATAACATATTTGTTCTTCTCAAATATGAGAAAAATTAATTTGTCTTACAAACATGGTAAGATTTCTAGCAGTGCACTTATCCATTACCTTATTCAGAAACCGATGGCAGTTCTCGTAAACTAACTGTCAAACGTCTAGTAACAGGACAGCTTCGCAGAAAAATATTATTGATTGCAAATTGGTTCAAAAATGTACCCACAACTATCACACTGTTTCAGTCCAGAGGTATGGAGCTGAACTGAATCTGATGTGTTCCATTCATGTGAATTTCTCTACATCTCTGCAACAAATTATTGTTAAAAATCTTATGCTTCTATTTACTTCATGCTAATGGAGAAAAAATTAGTAGAAATAGACTTATTACTTGCTTCCTTGTAAGTAGGAGCGGAAAAAGGGAGCACCATAGGTTAAAGTGATAGTCAAAAGCTGGTTGCTATGTGTCTGAAGGTCCTTTATTTGTATGGACACGAGTTGACAAATTCCTGTATGAGAAAAGTATAAGTTTTCCAAGGCTGAAACCAAAATCAAGGAATATCTAAAAAAACGATAAACTCCACGAAAATAAGATATGTAACATAAATTGTGTTTTAATGTGCTCTATATTTCTTGTTTGGTAAGCTTTAGTCTATCTCTTACGGTTTACCAGTTACACAAAATTCCGTAAATTTCATCCAGAAAATTCAAGATGTTCATATTATTTGTCAGCTATATATCTTTAATATGCGATATTTTTTAATCAAAATCAGAGCCATTTTTTAGAAATTCAAAATTTTGCAAATTTTCCCAGGTGAAGGGTAGTTGGAGGGTGGGGTGATTTTCTTGAAAATCTTCGTATCGCATCCTTGGAAGATACTGAACTTAAATACCAAGTTGGGTATTTAACAGTCTTTTCATTTTTGAGCTATGCTGCCCACAGACACACATACACACGCAGACATACATACACATACACGGACATTTTTTCTAAAAATGCTTTTTTTGGATTCAGTTGGTCTCAAAACATATATTTCCGGTGAAATCTCGGTATCGAATTTTTGGGTGCAATGCAATACTTTCTCTATACACTATGTACATAGTGCGTATAGAGAAAGTAAAAAAAGGTCCCTGTGTGTGCGTGGTGCCGGTTGCTCTGCCACTGAGCTACCATGGCAATATGGCTGCATAGCATTGAATTTCTCAGCTCCGTGGCTGAGCAACCGGCTAGAGATCGGGAGATCCGTGGTTCAAATCCCAGCTATGGCGTTGAATTGTTCAGTCTGACTCTACCTATCCAACTCCTGTAATGGCTTGTGTGAAAAAACAATTAGTCCAATACCAATTGACCATAATATTTGGCTATATTATGAATCCTGGTCTTTAAGTATTTACAACATTGTAAGTCGCCATTGGGGTTGTCACCTCAAAATAATTGTGAGATCTTGCGGTTTACCGGGAAGCATGCAATTCAGTTGAGAAATGCAATGCCATACTGGCAAGTTTTCATGGTAGCTCAGTGGCAGAGCAACAGGCCAGAGATCCGTAGTTCAAATCACGGCTATGGCATTGAATTTTTGTCAAACTCTACCTACATTTTATTTGTCAGGTAAAAGCCTTTAATATACGTTATTTTAATCAAAATCGTTAGATCCACTTTTGAGAAAATCAAAATTTTCGCAAAAAGTTCCATGCAAAGGTTACTTGGGGATGGAGGGATTTTCTTGAAGATCTTCGTGTCGCATCCTTGGAAGATACCAAACTTAAATACCAAGTTTGGTATTTAACATTCTTTTCGTTTTTGAGCTATGCTGTCCAGAGACATACACGGACCTTTTTTTAAAAATGTTTTATTTTTTATTCAAGGGGACACAAAACATGTATTTCAGGTGAAATCTCGGTATCGATTTTTTGGGTGGAATACAATATGTTCTCTATACACTATGTACATAGTACGTGTAGAGAAAGTAAAAAAAATTCGGACTCTGGGGACCCCAAAACATATGTTTCCGGTGAAATCTCGACATCAAATTTTTGGGTGGAACGCAATACCTGTTGTATCCACATTGTACATGCAGGCTGGAGAAAATAAAAATATAATGCATGCTTTTATGCATTTACTAATATGAATTTAAATATCTAGGTTTAGCATAAAACATCCTGTAAGGTAACTTTCCGTTTCGGTGCGTAACTCTATATGGAAATTACAAGTCTAGTGACGTCACGCCCATCCTCTTTGAGACATTTGTGTAAAGAACATAACCTCAACTCCTCTCAATAGCCGTGATCGTCTAGTGGTTAGGACATTGCTTTGTGGCCGCAATAACCCAGGTTCGAATCCTGGTCACGGCAGTGGTCAAACACTGTCACGGGAGAGGACTTTTTTTTCAAACGCAAATTAACCACACTTTAAAGTATGCATTATTCTCGCACAATGTGTGTGTTTAATAAACTTTTAACTATTTGATTATTTTATTACTTTCTCTACACGTACATAGTGTATAGAGAAGATCTTGCATTCCACCCAAAAATTCAATACCGAGATTTCACAGGAAATACGTGCTTTGGGTCCCCCTGAATTCCAAAAAAAGGCATCTTTACAAAAAGGTCCGCATGTGTGTATGTGTGTGTCTGGACAGCATAGCTCAAAAACGAAAAGACCGTTGAGTACCAAACTTGGTATTTAAGTTTGGTATCTTGCAAGGATACGACACGAAGATGTTCAAGAAAATACGCTGCACCCTCAACTACCCTTTATATGGAAATATTTTCGAAAATTTTGATTTTCCAAAAATGGCTCTAACGATTTTGATTAAAATAACGTTTATTAAAGATGTTTACCTGACAAATAAAACATATCTTGAATTGTCTGGGAATAGCCTCTAAAGACAACTTTATCCTGGATGACTTCTGCGGAACTTTGCATAACTGCTAAACTGTAAGAGATGGACAAACATTTACCACACAAAAAATGTAGAGCACGTTAATACACACAATTTATGTTACATTTGTTCGTAGAGTTCATAGTTTTCTATATATTATTTATTTTTGGTTTTAGCTTTGAAAAACTGTTACTTTTCTGATACAGGAATTTGTCAACTCCTATCCATACAAACAAAGGAACTTCAGTCACATAGCAACCAGCTTTTGACTACCACTTTAACCTATGGTACTCCCGTATTTCGTTTCTACTTACAAGGAAGCAAGTAATAAGGCTATTTCTGCTATTTTTTTTTTTTCTTTTCTCGATTGGCATTAAGTAAATAAAAGCATTAGCTTTTTAAGAATAATTTGTTGCAGAGATGTATAGAAAGTGATGTGAATGGAGCACATCAGATGTTTTGTGATAGTGTTTAACCCCCACTTTTACTACATATGGCACCGCCGGCGATGACACTGATGCTATATGGAATGAAAATGGAGCACCGGTGGAATGCGACGGAGGGGGAAACATGAGAAGCCGAAGATAACCCGCCCTTGCGGCGCTTTGTACGCCACAATTCCCATATGCGGTCGCCTAGGATCGAATGTAGGTCGCCTTGGTGAGAGGCGAGTGGTCAAGGCGCGGTCCACACTCCACTTTCTCTACCTCTATGTAACTGGTAAAGAAGTAAAAATGCTATTCTCATTGTAATATCTTACCGTAACTCTCGATATATAGAGAGGTACGCGAAAGTTTTTAAATATATGTCTTAAAAAGCTTTAAAAGAGCCCTTTTAGCTAACTCATGTTTAGGGATTTCTCTGCCGTTAAGCGATTCCAGGCTATTTTAATGCTACGTCAGTTTCCGTTGAGTAGCGAGTGCTGCCGGATTGCTTTTTTTTGTTGTTACGGTCGATAGCACTGTAAACGTTCTAGTACTTACAGTGAAAACGGGTTTAACAGTTCCTCTCAATAGCCGTGATCGTCTAGTGGTTAGGACATTGCGTTGTGGCCGCAATAACCCAGGTTCGAATCCTGGTCACGGCAGTGGTCAAACACTGTCACGGGAGAGGATTTTTTTTTTTCAAATGCAAATTATCCTAAGTTTATAATATGAATTATTCAATGTACGGTATATATAATTAATGCGTTTTAAAATATTTTCCCTTACTTGTTGACTATTTCGTTCTTGACACGTGATCGTAGGAAGTGGCCTATCCAGTACATTGGCGCGTAAATTCCAACCAATTGGAACTCATCTCCGCATTTTAGTTGTTTTTTTTAACACACTCACGTGCAATATTGTTTACTTTCTCTATACCTACTATGTATATAGTGTATAGAGAAGGTATTGTATTGCACCCAAAAACTCGATACGGAGATTTTACGGAAATACACGTTTTGAGATTTCCTGAATTTAAAAAAAAAAAACCTGTTTAGAAAAATGTCCGAGTGTGTGTCTGTCAGTTTGTCTGTCTGTCGGCCGCGTCGTGGCCGAGTGGTAAGCCCATTCGCCTCTCACCTAGACGGCGCGGGTTCGATCCCAGCGACTGCATGTGAGACTTGTGGTGGACAAAGCGGCGCAGGGGTGGGTTTTCTCCGGATTCTCCGGTTTACCCCGCCATCACATTCCACCAGTGCTCCATCGTCATTCCTTGTATCACCAGTGACATCGCTTGCTGTGCCTTGATAGTAAAAGCAGGCGTTAAGCACTATTAAAAAGTGTGTGTGTGTAGCATGGCTCGAAAACAAAAAGACCATTAGATACCAAACTTGGTATTTAAGTTCGGCACCTTCCAAGGATGCGACACGAAAATTTTCAAGAAAATTTCCCCACCCTAAGTATCCTTTACATGGAAAATTTTTCGAAAATTTTTATTTTCTAAAAAATGGCTCTAACGATTTTGATTAAAATCTCTTATATTTAAGAGATTTTAATGACAAATAAAATGTATATCTTCAATTTTCTGGGAATAGCCTCTGAAGAGCTGTTTTATCTTGATGAATTTTGCGGGATTTTGTATAACTCATAAACCGTAAGAGATAGTTAAAATTTTACTTAAGAAAAAATGTAGATCTCGGTAAAATCACAATTTATTTTATATAAATTTTTTTCGTGGAGCTGAAAGTTTTTGAAATATTCCTTGTTATTGGTTTTAGCTTTAAAAAACTTACTTTTCCCATATAGGAATTTCAACTCCCTCCTGTCCATACAAACAAAGGAACTTCAGTCAAATAACAACCAGCTTTTAAAACATTTGACTATCGATTTAACCTATGGTGCTCCCTTTTTTTCCCTTCTGTTTACAAGGTAGCAAATAATAACAGCCTTTCTGCTAATTTTTTTCTCGATTAGTATTAAGTAAATAGCAGAATAGACTTTTTAACAATAGTTTATTGTAGAGATGTAGAGAAAGTCATGTGAATGGAACACATCAGATTTTTTATAAATCTATCGCACCCATTTGCACGTATTTGTTTTATCTCTGAACTAATGTTCGTCTCAAAATAATACAGGGTGATTTATACAGAACTGCCACATTTCTTTCATTAATTGTTTCAAAATGTGTTATGCTAGTGACAACTTATTAGACCTAAATTGTAGCGGAATTTTGGGAGATTATTTACCTCTATAGCAAATGTTGAAAATGTCCTCCATCCTGCGTTAGGCACAACTCAACACGTCGTTCCGTGTTACTCGTCACTCGTTTGCGGACTCCGTTGTCAATAGCTTGAATCTCCTATGTGATGTGGTTCAGATCGTCCAATGTCTGGGGACGTGTGGCGTAAACCCTATATTTTAAGTAACCCCATAGAAAGAAGTCCGGCGATGTCAAATCCGGAGATCTCGGTGGCCACAGGTTTATGGAAACTATCCGGACGTCAAAGAAACTTGCAATTAGGTTCATGGATTCATTTGATGTATGGCATGTAGCGCTATCTTGTTGAAAATATCCTTGACTCAGCTCTACATCGTACTGCATTTTTACGTTGACTACAAGAACAAAATGTCGAAACAGCTGCCAACAATGCAATTAGGAATAAAACATAAAAATCTGCGCATCTAGTGACAACGAATCGAAACTCCAGAACATTCTGCTTAATTTGGTGCTAAAATTAGGTCATTGAATGAATTTCCAACGGTATAACTAAAGAAAGAAATGTATCAGTTCTACATAAATCACTCTGTAGTAACAGTGTGCAGTGATATTCCCTTACATAATGGCGGAAGTTCCAAAACATTTTGGGGAAACGTCTTTTGCAGAATTAGACATATTAATTGAAAACTCAAAGCCGCAGAATACTAAAACAAGAGAGAGAGAGAGAGAGAGTGCGAAACCAGTTCTACGAATCCTGTAAGCAACGATGCCAAGATTTATGATATGGACATCAAGTTGCAGTGATTTTCGTGCAAATATACGCCAAGACAAATTGGATTTTAGGAATATTATTCTTCCTATCCATATAGGCAAATCATTGTAATTTTATTCAAGAAATGGTCGCGAATTTATCGATAAAAGTTGGAGCTCTCCTTATTTTACTTGTGATAAAAAACATGCTACTTCTAATAATGGGATACCTAAAGACAAAACATTCCATCTTTAAGTTTCTGTTTTTTACAGTTTAAAACAAGAATAAACAATGTGGTATCTTAGTTATTTGCTTACAAAACATATGGATAGGTCGCACCTTTTAAATGTCGGTTTTAAGGAAAAATTAAATTAGTTTAAGACCCATTATATCATAAAATATTACACTGAAGTTTTAAAGGATACATAAATGCCTTATAATTACACTTATCTACTTTGATATAATAGTATTAAGAACTTCGAAATTTTTATAAAGTATACAGTTTTATTGTTTCATTTGTATAGCCCCCTTTAACATCTAAAGTCATAATGCGGGCTTTGCATTAGAAACATCTCGTCTGTAGGTTCTTTATGTTAACTATAAATCATTTTATTTTCCTCAAACACACACACACAAACACATACACACACACATTCATTCTCAAATACATACTTCTCGACTCTGTAGGGGCTAGGGAATAAATCTGATTAACGAGAAATTCCCCACCCTAGTCAGAAATCGAACCCGGAGCCCCCGAGTGGGAAGTCAGCTGGACCTATACAGTTTTATAACAATTAAGGAGCACATAATTGTTTAAAAAATAAACACTAAAATACATTCACAGTAACATTAAAGCATTATTTTATTATGCTAGAATGCCATTCAGCTATCTTCAATAACTTCTAAGAAAACGTTTCATTTATTTTAGGAAATGTCATTCACAGGCGAAGTTCTGAAAGTAAAAATCTGATGTGTCCAATTCACACGATTTTCTCTGCTTGTTCTGCAACAAACTACTATTCTTACAAAAGATTATTCTTCCCTTTACCTCACGGTTTTATTACTTGTTTGCTTATAAGCAAAAGGGAAATAAGGGAATACACCAGGCTAAAACGATAGTCAAATCGTTTAAAAGTTGATTGTCATGTGATTAAAGTTCGATTCTCTATGCATGACCAGGAGTAAAACAAAAGAAAAAAGAATGTCAAATTCCCAGTGGAGAATATATTTAAGTTTTTTAAAATTGAATCCATAGCAAGGAATACCTCAGAAATGGTTAAGTTTGCAAAAAAATGTATATGATATAAATATTGAGGTGTAACGCGATAATTTTTTGAAAAATAAGTTTTTGTCTATCTCTTACGATTCGCGAATCACGCAAACGCAAAAGTCATCCCGAATGAAGAGGTCTTCAGAGATTATACCCCAAAAAAATGACATTTTTTATTTGCCGTGTAAATACCTTTAATGTGCACTAATTTAATCAAAATTGCCAGAGCGACTGGTAATCACGTTAAGAAGAGAGTTTGAGCACTCTTTGTTATTCCTGTTTAAACAACTAAAATGACAATACCACAATTAATATTATCGAAAGTTCTTCCATGTAAAGAATAATTGGGGGTGGGTGGATTTTCTTGAAAATCTTCGTGTCATATCTTTGGAAGATGCTGCTGAACTTATGACAAGTTTGGTATTTAACCGACTTTTCTTGTTTGAGTTATGTTATTCACAGACAACTACAAATACAAAAAAAAAAAAAAAAAAAAAAAAAGCTTTTTTGGACTCGGAGGAACCCAAATATATTCTTGGTGAAATCTCGTCCTGAATTTTTGGGTAGAATACAACAATACCTACCTTCTGTATGTACTGTATACATAGTACGTGTAGATAAAGTAAAAATGCTCTTATTGGATTCAGGGGAACTCAAAACATACTATTTGCGCTGAAATTCTCTGCCTATTGAGTATGTGCATTTCATATGTGTGATGTCTGAATATTCCACACGTCAGGTACTGGATTATTGTGCGTCAGATCCCTGAAAGAGAGGAAGAGATGAGTGTAATTTCAAGGGCAGCCGAATCCGGACTGGGAGGGAGCCGACATGGAGGGTCCTTAACAGTTTCCAAACGTTCATCTCTACACGGGGAGGGCTAGGATCCCGTGTGACAGGTCCGAGCAAACCTCCTAAGTCTACAGGCAGCCACCAACGCAATTCCGCCGCTGAAAGCTATATTTCCAGAGCGCAGTCACCTCCATGGAAGGGCGCCTCTACCGCAGTTTTCAATAACTCTGAAAGAGACTGGTTGGGATGAAACAATGATAAAATTAAGAGACAGGAAGTTCGGGAGAATGACGAATCCTCCCCGACATTTGTCTAGTGACCTAGGAAAAACCTCGAAAAATGCCATGGGTCAGAGAGGTGGGCCGCGGGAATCGATCCCACGACCTCCCGAATGCCAGTCCCAGACGAAATTCCTGAGCCAGCTGGCTCGATGTTACTTGGTAGAGAAGGCAAAACTGAAGGCACGGAAGCCACCATATTTAGGAGGTGTATACCAAGCAAAACTTGTAAAACTCTCTACGCTAGGATTAGCATTATCGCGAAAAGGGTCCCAATTCACTGATGAAGTCGTCCTCCATCTTCCGGGATAACATGCAAGCCTCTGGTTCACAAAGTCGTAGCTTCAAACCCGGCGGAGGACGATGGATTGTTTCGGGAGTAAAATTCCTTAGCATGGCTACCTTTGGAAGGGAAATAAAGTCGTTGGTCCCGTGTCGTAAATTTACGGCACATAAAAGAACCCCAAACCTGATAAAGGGGCCTCTGAGCAAAATTAAGCGGTTTATCAGGCTCAAAATAGAATGGGACGCTAAGACCCTCAGCAGTTAAAGGGCGTCGATAAATAAAATAACGTGTTCCATTCTAATACCTTTTTCAGGTTATTCGGTAACAGATTATTCTTACAAAAGCTGATAATTTTCTCTACTTCGTACTTATCAAGATAAACAGAAAATAGCAGAAATAGTTGTATTAATACTTTCTTATAAGTAGATTGAAAAAGGGAATATACTAAACTAAAGCGACAGTATAATCTTTTAAAAGATGTTGCTATGCGACTGAAATTCGTTTCTTTACATGACCAGCAGTTGACAAATTCCCGTATGAGAAAAGCAAATGTTTTTATAACTGACACCAATAAAAAAGAATATCTCGGAAATGGTCAACTCCACGAAAAAATATTATACATAAATTGTGTGTTTTAGCAAAATCTATCTCTTTGGGTATATACTTATCTAAAAGTGAGCAATTTGCAATAACAATCGCATAACGACAGCTTTTAAAACATTTGAATCTCACTTTAGTCTAGTGCATTCCCTTAGTTCCAGTCTATTATGAGGAACAAGTAATAAAATTCTGCTAATGTTTATCTCGATTAGCGTGGTGTTAAAAGTGTCTTTTGTAAGAAGTTTGTAGAGCAGCTAGAAAAAGTCATGTGAGTGTAACACATCAGATTTTGTTTTTACTTTCTCTATACGTAATATGTCATAGTGTATATAGAAGGTATTGCGTTGCATCCAAAAATTCCATACCGAGATTTTACCGGAAATACATGTTTTGAGACCACCTCAATCCAAAAAAAGCATTTTTTAGAAAAATGTCCGTGAGTGTGTATGTGTGTTTGTGAGTCTGTGGGCAGCATACCTCAAAACCGAAAAGACCGTTAAATACCAAACTTGGTATTTAAGTTCAGTATCTTCCAAGGATGCAACATGAAGATTTTCAAGAAAATCCCCCCGTACTCAACAACCCTTCGCATGGAAAAATTTTCGAAAAATTGTATTATCTAAAAAATGGCTCTAACGAGTTTGATTAAAATATCGCATATTAAAGATATATACCTGACAAATAATATGTATATCTTGAATTTTCTGGTAAAAGCCTCTGAAGACTACTTTATTCTGGATGAATTTTACGGAATTTTGTGTTACTGGTAAACCGTAAGAGATAGACAAAAACTTACCAAATAAAAAATGTAAAGCACATTAAAACCCACAAGTTATATTATATACATTTTTTCTTGGAGTTGATGTTTTGTAGATATTCCTTGTTTTTGGTTACAGCCTTGAAAAGCTTATACATTTTTCATACAGGAATTTTTCAACTCCTGTCCATACAAACAAAGGAACTTCAGTCACATAGTAACTAGCTTTTGACTATCACTTTAACCTATGGTACTCCCTTTTTTCGCTTCTACTTACAAGGAAGCAGGTAAGTCTATTTCTGCTATATTTTTACTAAGTTAGTATGAAGTAAATAGAAGCATAAGCTTTTTAACAATAATTTGTTGCAGAAATGTAGAGAAAGTCATGTGAATGGAACACTTCAGATTTTTTTTTAATTTAGGGGGACCAAATATTTCCGGTGAAATCTCGGTATCGAATTTTTAGTTGGAATACAATACCTTATGTGTATACTATGTACATAGTACGTGTAGAGAAAGTAAAAACAGTGAAGATATTGCTGAAAATACCTTGAAAAAAACAGTTCATTACCTCAAAAAGTTATTGAGATAATGGGTCAAACATTAACATTAGCAAAATAGGGCATTTCTACTCCCCTAACACCATTCATCATCTGTCATCCTCCAATAAAAGGGACAAATTCCCTCTCTGGTCGTACAAGTTTGGAATACATGCCCTTGAAGAATATTTCAATGGCTGTTATACATACACGTTACAAATAAACGACGCACATTATACTCAGGGTTAAACATAAACATGATATTGCCCTCGAGAGGATTTCACTACGTGTTATTTTACAGTAATATGCGTCCTTTACACATTAAACATTTGCCCAGTTTTAAAACCGGTCGATAGAGGACAGTGTTATCGCCGTATACAATCAGAATCACGCAGGGAGGGAACATGCCGCATTGCACTCTCTGGGTTTCACGGCGAGAAATAGCAAACGTAAACACTGCCAACAGCAGGCATCGAGTTCGAGACTCATCTTCTGAAGAAAGTTTAAAACTTCCTCTCTTACTGACAACGCTAGAAATGTTGCATTTCGCCCAAAAAATTAAATTAAGATCATCGGAAAGAGTGTTCTGAGGCATCTGGAGAAAAAATCTGATGCGTTCTACTCATACGACTTTCATAACCTGTTCTGCAAACAAAGTATTGTTACAAAAGCTTATTATTCTATCAACTTCATGCAAATTAAGACAAATACTAACATAAATTTCCGTTTTCACTTTATTGGACCTCCATTATTTATACCTTCTTCGCCTGAACGGTGTTGTGGTTACCTGGACAATGTCCATAAAAGTAATATGAAATCTTCGCTCTTAATATTCATTCATAAATGATATTATTAATTCCTTATAAATATAAGAGAAATAAGTAAGTACACTATGCTAAAGCGATAGTCAGATATTTTAAAAGCTGTCGCAATGGGACTGACATTGAAATTTGATTCTCTTTGCATGGCCAGGAGTAAAACATAAGACAAATGGATGACAACCTCCTGTTTGAGGAGTAGAAAACTATTTTAAAATTTAAGCCAATAAAAAGAATATCTCAGAAATCGTCAATTGTACAAAAAAGTATATGACATAAATTGTCACAAAAGTCATTCAGTAAACTAGTGAAACGTAAGAGATAGACAGAAAACACAAAAAAAGTATATGTTCAATTCACATGACTTTCTCTACATCTCTGCAAAAAATTATTGTTAAAAAGTCAATGATATTATTTACTTCATGCTAGTTGAAAAAATGAGCAGAAATAGTCTTATTACTTGTACTAAGTAGAAGCGAAATAAGGGAGGACCGTAGGTTAAAGTGATAGTCAAAGACTGGTTGATATGTGACTGAAGTTCCTTTGTTTGCATGGATACGAGTTGGCAAATTCCTGTATGAGAAAAGTACGCTTTTATTAAAGCTGAAACCAGAAACAAGGAATTTCTCAAAAACGATAAACACTACGAAAAAAATGTATATAAAATAAATTGTGTGTTTAAACGTGCCCTACATTTATTGTGTGGTAAGTTTTTGTCCATCTCTTACGGTTTACCAGTTATGCAAAATTCCTTAAAATTCATCCAGAATAAAGTAGTCTTCATAAGCTATTCCCAGCAAATTCAGAATATACATTTCATTTGTCAGGTAAATATCTTTAATATACGATATTTTAATCAAAATCATTAGAGCCATTTTTGAGAAAATAAAAATTTTCGAAAAAAGTTCCTTGTAAAGGGTAGCCTGCGGTGGGGGATTTTCTTGAAAATCTTCGTATCGCATCCTTGGAAGATACAAAACTTAAATACCAAGTTTGGTATTTATCGTTCTTTTCGTTTTTGAGCTATGCTGCATATCTTGAATTTTCTGGGAATAGACACGGAAAGCTCTTTATCCTGGATAAATTTTGCTGAATTTTTCGAAACCGGTAAACCGTAAGAGATAGACAAAAGCCATGAGCGAGTGGTCGTCTCTCACATAGTCGGCCCAGGTTCGATCCCAAGCGACCGCATGTGAGCTTTGTGATGGACACAGCAGCGCAGGGGGGGGTTCTCCGGTTTCCCCTGCCATCGGATTCCACCGCTGCTCCATCTTCATTCCATGTATCACCAGTGTCATCGCCTGCGGTGCCACAAGTAGTAAAAGCGCGCGTAAAACGCTACCAAAAAAGAAAAAGATAAACAAAAACTTACTAGAAGAAATATAGATCTCGTTATAAAACATAATTTGTGTCATAGTTTTTTTTTTGAAGTGTTGGTCATTTCCGATATATTTTTTGTTGTTGGTTTCAATTGTAAAATAAACTTTTCTCATACGGAAATATATTAGCTGCTGCCCTCGCAAAGAAACAATTCAATCACATAACAACCAGCTTTTAGAAACTTTGATTATCACTTTAGCCCAGTGTACTCCCTTAATTCCCTCCTACCTACAAGGAAGCAAGTAATAAGACCATTTCTGCTAATGTTTATCTGGATTACAGTAATTACCAATATACTATCCGCAATCACTTATTTAGGAATTGACTTAGTCCAATGAGTTCGAGGTGTGTTTGCTGTAGATAACGCAACTAGATTTACGGTTTATATCTCGACTATGGAATTGAATTTTAATATTTAAGTTCAGTATCTTCCAAAGATGCCACACGAAGAATTTCGAGAAACTCCCTCCTCCCCATGGTACCCCTTACATAGAAAAGTTTTTGAAAACTTCTATTTTCTCAAAAATGTCTATAGCTTTGATTAAAATGCCGAATATTAAAGATACTTGTATGATAAATTAGCTGTATATTTCGAATTTCCTTGGAATATCCTCCGAAATCCTCTTCATTCTGAATTACATTTATATAACTGATAAACCTTAATGAATGGACAAAAAAAATGTAGATCTTCTTAAAATACATGTTTTATGTCGTTTTTTGTGGAGTTAAAATCATTTCCGAAATATTTCTTGTCATTGTTTGCAATTTGAAGCTTCTTCAACTTTTCTTAAAGGGCAGATCATTTTTCGTTATTTCTTTCTTTTGTTTTACTCCTGGCCGTGCAAGCGAAGCGAATTTCATTTGTTTCACTCGTCGATCAGCTTTTTTAAAGATTTTAATATCGATTTTGCCTAGTGTATTACCATATTTCCCTTCCACTTAGAAGGAACTAATATGTCTATTTCTGCTAATGTTTATCTCGATTACCACGGTGTAGATAGGGGAATAATATTTTGTAACAGTTTATAGGGAAAGTCATGTGAATGGAGCACATCGGATTTTTTTGTATAGCTAACCTATTCCGAGATATTCCCGTCGTTTAATTTTAAATTACTTACCTTTCTCAAACAGGAAGTTTTAATCCTGGTCATGGAAAGAGAACCGAATTTCAATAACAATCATATAGCGACAGCTTTTAAAAGATGTGACTGTCGGTTTAGCCTAGTGTATTCCCTTATTTCTCTTTTACTTACAAGGAAGTAAGTAATAAGACCATTTGAGGTAATGTTTATCTCAATAAGCATCATGTGGATGAAAGAATAATATTTTGTAAGAGTAGTTTGCTAACGGAACAGATAAAGTCATGAGAATGGAGCGCTTCAGATTTTTCTGTTTTTTTTTTATTTATTTATTTATTTTTTTTTATCAACGCTTAGTCTCGCAAAATATTGTCAGAATTCATGCTGTCCAACTGAAACACCTAGAAAAGATAGTGAGAGGGCTTTTTATTCGGTGTTACCAACATAATAAAGTAACACCATTAGTAGTGACTGTGCCAACGTGACGGTTTTTCCGTTATTCATGTAAAATGCAAATCTTGTTGCGAGGAAGCAGAGAACAATGGCGCCGTTCCATTTAACACAACCATGGAAGACAAAATTTGTGACACTGCAACGCGGCGTTTTAGTAATAGCACATCCCGTCATTTCCCTTGGGAAAATGACTTCCCATCACCGGAGTTAGAATACTTCCCCCGGAAGTGGACCAACAGACTAAGAGTTAGGGAGACAACGTGTGAATCTACTTTACCGTCTTCCTGCTTTTCGGAATAACACATTTTGTTTCTAAAGTGTTAGTCCTACACATATACGAAGGTCAGTCAATAACTGATGCATTCTATCTTTTTACTCTATTAATTAGCAAGAAAATTAAACATTGACTACACTGCATGAAAGCCACAACATCGAGGATTAAATTGTCACTTTTCAATGTAATCCCCATACTTTTCCAGTTTTAGTCCACCTTTTAACAAGGGCATGTATTACTGTGTGATAAAATGCACAGTCTTGTTTCTGAAGTCATTGACGAACAGATTTTCTCGTGGTCTCTGCATCTGGAAAGTGAATCCTGCAATGAGCTTCCTTATCCCTCCAAATTGAAACACTGCAAATGTTCCGAGGCTATTATTTTTCGTGTCTCCTTATTCTGCTCGGTTAACATTCGGGGTAACCACTGCGAACAGACTTTTGAGTACCTCAGTTCTTGAATAATCGTCATTGCACTACCCTTACTGAGACACATAATGCAACACAATTCGTCCGTTATCCACTGGTCAGCTTGAATGATCTCGTCCACTCACTCAATGTTGCGTAGAGTCACTGCAGTCACCGGTCAATCACTCCACTGTTCATCAGCCAACATGTTGGCCCTTCAACTTCATTACATCTTCTAACCATGCTGGCATCCACTGTTGCATCACCATGTGAGCCTTTCATGAATGTGAATGGGCGTTTCACCTTCCATATTCAAGAATTCAATGATAGGATGCTGTCTAATACGAACATCAATGTCAGCCATTTTGCTACAGCAAGCAGTGCTGTGGCAGTGCATGCTTAACGCATGAAGTTGCTATTGCAGTGGAGTGGAGAAGAAGGTTTGAGGAATTGTGCTGTTCACATAACTTACTTAGTTCAGGAGAGAGAAAAGAAGGAGGCATTACTTATTGACTGACCCTCGCAAATATATTTTTTTTCGATTGTAGCATGTTTACTTTCTCTAGCACGTATGTACAATATATATAGTAAGTATTGTATTCCACCCAAAAATCGATACAGAGATTTCACCAGAAAAGACAATGAAGGACGATTTGGCATACCTAAATAATAACGAAAGTTGACAACATAAAAACGTGGCAGAGATTAATAAGGTTACATAAGAGTAGTTTGTAGAAGGTACATATAAATAATTGATTGTGGTAGAGAAAGTAATTTGAATATGAGAAATGAGATTTGTAAATATTTGATCCCTTTGTATGTAGGTACAACAAAATCTGTAATGTAAAGTTTTCTGCAAATGTTTATCCCGATTAAAATGAAGTAAGGTTCTCATGAATAGTTTGTGAGAAGTCATAAGAATAAATGCCTGTGGCTAGAGAAAGATATGTAATATTTTGTTTCTCCATACAACCGAAATAACATGCTGTACCAATTTACCGCAATATTTCCCTTACAAAACAAACCCTACAAACATTTGCGATGCTTTTTTGTCATTTAATTCTCCCGCTCAGTTATATATTACTCACACAGCACGTCATGCCTGACGCCTGTTCTTTTTACAACAGCGCAGTGCCCTCAGGCAATGCAAAGCACCCCATTCTAGCTCCCTTTCACAGGAAACACAAAACCAACTGCACGAAAAAAAAAAACTTGCCAATGCGACACTTCCGTTTTAAAACACTGCATTGTTGGCATTGGCTTTGCACAAATGGAAAATGTGCATATGTTAGTTACATTCCATTAGCTGATTGCCTCGTGTTAAATCTGAAACTGTCCACGTCGGTTTATTTACTGCGCATGCGCAAAAACAACAATCGCCCCAGGGGACATATTTTCCCTCCCAATTACGTCAGCTAATATTTCATTAAAGTTTAACGTATCTTCGACATATTTGCGAATCAGTAACAAACGTTAAAACGCTTTGATGTGCAATGATTGCTAAAGGCAAGTAATATAATAGATAAAGTTAGCATTTGCGTCAAATACGATAAAATATAACATTAATCACACATTTCAACATTGGTATACGTTGTATGTTAATTCAAAATGTATTGACAATACAAGCAGGTGGTCATTGATTGCTGTTTAAAAATGTTAACTTATTAACTGATGAACTGAGCGAAGTTGCACAACGGTAGCGTGTAAGTTGAGATTTTATCTTTATTTTATTCTTACTTTCTCTACAAGTTCTATGTACAAACTGTAGAGAGAGGGTATTATATTGCACCCAAAAATTCGGAAATAAATATTTTGAGGTCCCCGAGTAAAAATTTAGAAAAAAGTCCGTGTATGTGTGTATGTGTCCGTGGGCAGTATAGCCCAAAAACAAAAGTCGGTTAAATACTAAACTTGGTATTTAAGTAAACATCTTCCAAGGATTCGACACGAAGAGTTTTAAGAAAATCCCCCCACCCAAAACTACCCTTTACCTTGGATCATTTTTCAAAAATTTTGATCCTCTCAAAAATGGCGCCAACGATTTTGATTAAAATACCTTGTCTTAGAGATATTTTTATGACAAACGAAATATATATCTTGAATTTTTTGAAATAGCCTCTGAAGACCTCTTCATTCTGGATGACTTTTGTATAACTGGCAAACCACAAAAAATATGCATGTTTTTACTCTCTGCAATTGGGTACTGCACGGTGACAGAGTTAAATGTACAAAATGTACTTACAATAATAATCTTAAGTTAAATTAAATAGTAATACAACTAACATATTATATATTCCTGTTTTATTTGCCTAACTACTTATTATATACTAAACAAAAAATGTAGATCTCTTTAAAAACACAATTTATGTCTCATATACTTTTTTTTTTTTTTTTAAGAGTTAAGCGTTTTCGAGATATTCCGGTTTAAATTTTAAGCCACTTAAAGTTTTCTCAAACCGGAAGACATCTTTCTTCTCGTTTCTCGCTTGCTTACTTATGGCAAACAAAGCGATTAGAATTTCAATTGTTTCACATATCGACCGGCTTTTAAAGGACGAGACAATTGCTTTAGCATGTACATTTTCTTATTTCCCTTTTACTTACAAGGAAGCTAGTAATAAGACTATTTATGCTAACGTTTATCTTGATTAGCATGATGTAGATAAAAGATTAATCTTTTGAATAAAAGGTTTGTTTGCCGAACAGCTAGAGGACATCATGTGAATGGAACACATTAGAGTTTTTCCTTTCTACTCACAAGGGACCAAGTAACAAGGAAAAGTTCTGTTATCTTTTATCTCGAATAGCATGGTGTAGATAAAAGAATAAGCTGTTTAACAATCATTTGTTAGAGAGATGTAGAGAAAGTCATTTGTTTGTAACACATCAGATTTTTTACACGATTTTTTCTACACGTACTATATACATAGTGTATAGAGAAGGTATTGTATTGCACCCACAAATTCGATACTGAGATTTCACAGGAAATATATTTTTGAGACCCCCTGAGTCCAAAAAGAGCATTTTTAGAAACATGTCCGTGTGTGTGTGTGTGTGTCTGGACAGCAAAGCCCAAAAACGAAAAGTCGGTTAAATAACAAATTTGGTATTTACGTTTAATATCTTCAAGGAAATCCTCCCACCACCAGCTACCCTTTACATGGAACATTTTTCGAAAATTTTGATTTCCTGAAAAATGCCTCTTGACGGTTTTCATTGAAATACCTTATGTTTATGATATTTTTATGGCAAATGAAATGTATATCTTGAATTTTCTGGGAATAATCTCTGAAGACCTTATCATTGTGGATGACTTTTGTATAATTGCAAACCGTAAGAATGCTCTTTAACTACTGTGGTTCTAAATAAATAAATAAATAAAATCCATCGTCCTCCGCCGTGTTTGAACCTACGGCATTGGGAGCTAGAGGCTAGCACGTTACCCCTAGACCAAGGTGTACGTGGGGCTGATATTCCGTGGTTCTGGAATCTCTTTCCGTCAACCGGATTCTCTGACATTGTTTCCTTGGTCAATAATCAAATACTGGGTTGAGTTGTCATTTGCTAAATTTCGTTTCCTTCATTTCCCTTTCATTCAGTTTTCTTCTCATGTTTCAGGAGTGCGTCTAGATTATGTGGTGTATGGCGATGCCGGACAGATAGCGCAGATGCTTGCTCCAAGCATTAGACAGCTGCTTGGTTGGAGAAGGGGCCCCCGCAACCGAGGCAGAGTAGCGCACGTAGTCTTCCGGATCTTTGCGCAGTTTTGGGACGCTGAGAACCACTGTAGTTATAGAGCGTCCATAAATACAACTCCATTTCAAGCTAGTCCCGCCTGAGAAGACGGGCTACATACATTGTAGAGAGAATCGAGTTTTATCGCAAGAAGCCCATTAATGCCGCAGCAACAGACTAGAATACAAACAGCTAACACACTGAAATGTAGTTTTATTTATGGACGCTCTTTAACTGCTGTGGTTCTCAGCGTCGCGTTCTATACTGGGCATGAAATACCGCCTAATTTTCCTCAGTGGCCTCTTTTATTAGGCTTGAAGTTCTTTTGCGTGCCGTAAATCTACGACACGGGATGAACGGCTTTACTTCCCTTCCGAAGGAAGCCATGCATAAGGATTTTTATGCGCGAAAAACATCCATCGTCGCTGGCATTTATTTATTTTTTTATTCTTTATTTGCTTCCTTACCATTATTATTAGGTATTATGTGTTTATATAATAATTTAAATTATTTAGTTTTTTCATTATTATATATGAATGATTTTATAAATTTATATTTATATATTAGAATAATTCTAGCTTTTTTGCTTAAAATACCAATATATTTAGTGCATTTATGATTACCTAAAGCTCAGGTTGTTTAAGGGTCTCCTCCACCTTGGGTATATGAAGTTAGCAGGTAACCATTACACACGGAGGACGAATAGAAGAATATATTCTAACACATTAGAATATTTCTTTATTTATCAATTCTTTCCTCACAGATTTTCCGGTGTTGCAGCTAGTCTAGCTAGCCCACAAAATACGTCACTAAGCAATCCTGTCAGGTGGCTCAGTCGTATCGTCTGGGACTGGCGTTCGAGAGGTCGTGGGATCGGTTCGCCGTGGATGACCCTTCTGACCGATGGGTTTTTCGGGGGTTTCCCCGGGTCACTAGGCCAATGAAGTGGAGAAGGAGTTTTATTTATGGACGATCTTTAACTGCTGTGGTTCTCAGCGTCCCATACAATATTGGGCGTGAAAGATCGCTTAATTTTACTCAGAGGCCTCTTTATTAGGCTTGAGGTTCTTTTACGTGCCATAAATCTACGACACGGGACCAATGGCTTTGCTTACCTTCCGAAGCCAATGCAAAGGTTTTTGATGCCGAAAGAATCCAACGCCCTCCGCCGGGTTTGAACCCGCGACCAAACTAGACTAGACCAATACTGGAGAGGATGCGTCATTCCCACGAAATTCCTATCCCTTTATTTCATCTTCATTTCATCCCAATCGGTTTGTTTTAGGGTTGTGTCGACGAGGACTACGACAGAGGCCCATTTCGTGGAGGTGACCATGCACTGGAAACAGCTCTCGGCGGCGGGATGACGTTAGAGGTTTTCTGCGGACTCAGGTGGTCTATCCGCTCCCCGTGGCGAGATAAAGACTGCTTGTGAGTGTTAGGGACCCTTCACGATAGCTCTCTCCCAGTTTGGATGTCGGCCGCCCTCTAAACTTACACTCATCTCATCCTTCCTCTACGGGTCTGACGTACAATAAGCCCACGGCTGCAGTATGGAACGTACACACACGTAATAATAATAATAATAATAATAATAATAATAACAACAACAGCTCCATGGCAAAACAGGCTCACAAGGAACCTTGGCCTACCGCCCGGCCGCTGCGTTCCCCATCGCGGTTCATGACAGACGTCGGGATAGGGTGCATATTGGAGGGTGAAGCGCCTCGAACCCCCCCCCCCCCCGGTCGGTGAATGCAGTCCTCTCATGATGAAACCGCTACTTCATCAAGTAGCCTCTAAGAGACCTCACGAGGCTGAGTGCACCCTGGACCAGGCCTCCCAGCAGGGGGAAAATCCCCACGCCGGTACTGGGAATCGAACCCAGGTCTACCACTTGGTAAGCAGCCATGCTACGCAGACCACACTCACACACGCGCGCGCGTATCTGAGTAAATTGTAGCGAAAATAATAAGCCCCACGGTTCATAAAAAATTTAAATAATGTAGATGATAAAGTCTTTATATAAACATTATTAATAGGCGACTTACATAAAACGAAATGCAAATTTGTCCTTGTTTTTCTGGAAAGAAACGAGGACTTGGAAAGCAGTTCACGGGGTAAGAAAAGGAGAAAACAATGCGCCGAGAACGTTACTCAGCGACAAGCGTATTATTAGGTCAGCAATAAAATATATGAATCTAATCTCTTCTACTTCACTAGGAACATTAAATATTGCGTGTTCCAGAAAAAGAGTTCACCTAATTTTATACGCAACAATGAATTGTGATAATTATTATATCCTGCTACTGTACTAAATCTCTCAAGTATGTCAGAATGATGAATGGTGTGTATGAAACCTTTACTGCGACACTGAAAATGCTTTTGAAAATCAAAGAAGATCTACTTTAAAAAAACCTGATGTGTTCCATTCACATGACTTTCTCTACATTTCTGTAACACATGATTGTTAAGGTTATTCTTCTATCTTCTTCATGTTATCGAGATAAACTTTAGCAGAAATCGTTTTATTACATATTTCCTTATAAAGGGAATGCTCTAGGTTAAACTGACAGTCAAATGTTTTAAAATGTGGTTGCTGTGGAATTGAAATCCATTTCTTTATGTGGCCAGGAGTTGACAAATTAATTCTCCGTATGAGAAAAGAAGTTGTGTGTGTTGTGTGTGTGCGTGTGTGTGTGTGTGTGTGTGTATGTAGACAGCATAGCTCGAAAACGAAAAGTCGGTTAACTGCCAAATTGGTACTTAAGTGGAGTGTCTTCCAAGGATGCAATACGAAGATTTTCAAGAAAATCCCCCCACCCGCAACTACCCTTTACATGGAACATTTTTCGAAATTTTTGATTTTCTCAAAACGGCTCTAACGATTTTGAATAAAATAACTTATGTTTAAGATCTTTTAGTGACAAACGAAATGTATATCTTGAATTTTCTGAGAATAGCCTCTGAAGACGTCTTCATTCTGGATGGCTTTTGTATAACTAGTAAACTGTAAGAGGCACACAAAAACTTATCCCAAAAAATGTAGATCTCATTAAAAACAACATTAATGCTATGTACATTTTTTGTAGAGTTAATCGTTTTCGAGATATTCCGGATTTTTGGTTTCATTTTTCTCAAATGGGAAGACACCTTTATTCTTGTTTCTCGTTTGTTTATTCCTGAAAAGCAAAGAGAATGGAATTTTCAAGTGTTTCAAATAGCGACCGGTTTTTAAAGGACTTGGCTATCGCTTTAGCTTGTGCATTCCCTTATTTCCCTTCTACTTACAAGGAAGCAAATAATATGCTTCTGCTTATGGTTATCTTGATTAGTATGATATAAATAAAAGATTAATCTTTTAAATAAAAGGAGTAGCTTAAGTAGGTCATGTGAATGGAACACATCAGATTTGCTTTATATCGACCCTAATTGGTGAAGAAAAGTTATTTATTTCGTACTCTCCAAAACTCTTAATTTTCCAAAGTTTAAAAATGTATTTATTAAATTTCTAGAATTACTTCGAAAAATTAATATGACTATGTTTTTAATGTGCTCTTGAGAAAATTGCTTGGTGTGGTTCAAAAAAGCGTTGGAAAAAAATTTGCGATAAAATAAGGTTTAAAGTTGGGTGTGTCTATCAATAAGCATGCGCCTACCCATCTATAGCTTCAGTTAGTTGGTAGTAAGGTGATGTATCTGTGAAATTTTACCTAAAATTTAGAAAAATTAACACATTATTTTGTTTCATAATAAAATGAATTCTAAAATTTAAGGAATTATATTTTTTCACCTGACACACTTTAACTGAAGCTATAAATGGGCACTCTCAACTTTAAAACTTATTTTCTCGCAACATTTTTATTTTCTCTAGGCCGCAAGTACAATGTACATAGTGTACAGAGAAGGTATTCTATTCCATCCAAAAATTCATACCGAGATTTCACCCGGTTTTGGGTCCCCCTGGATCAAAAAAAAAAAAAAACATTTTTGGAAAAAAGGTCCGCTCGCGCGCGCGTGTGTGTGTGTCTGTGGACAGCATAGCTCAAAAACGAGAAGAACGTTAAGTGCCAAAACTTGGTATTTAAGTTTGGTATCTTCCAAGAATGCGACACAAAGATTTTCAAGAAAATCCCCCACCCCCAACTACCCTTTATATGGAACATTTTTCGAAAAAATTTGATTTTCTCAAAAATGGCTTTAACGATTTTGATAAAAATATCGTATATTAAAGTTATTTACGTGACAAATAACATGTACATCTTGAATTTTCTGGAAATAGCCTCTGAAGACTACTTTATTCTGGATGAATTTTACGGAATTTTGCATAACTGCTAAACCGTAAGAGATGGACAAAAACTTACCACACAAAAAATGTAGAGCACGTTAAAACACACAATTTATATTATATACATTTTTTTTCGTGGAGTTGATCGTTTTTTTTTTTAGATATGGCTTGTTTTTGGTTTCAGCTTTCAAAAACTTATATTTTTCTCATACAGGAATTTGTCAAATCCTGTACATACAAACAAAGGAACTTCAGTCACATAGCAACCAGCTTTTGACTATCACTTTAGTCTATGGTACTCCCTTATTTCGATTCTACTTACAAGGAAGCAAGTGATAAGGCTATTTCTGCTAATTTTTTCTTGATTAGCTAGAAGTAAATAGAAGTATAAGTTTTTTTAACAATAATTTGTTGCAGAGATGTAGAGAAATTTATGTGAATGGAACACATCAGATTTTTAGAAAAAGGTCCGTGTGTGCGTGTATTTGTGCCTGTGAATAGCATAGCTCAAAAACGAAAAGTTGGTTAATACCAAACTTGGCATTTTTAAGTTCACTATCTTCCAAGGATGCGACACGAAGATTTTCAAGAATGTGCCCCAAGCAAATTACACTTTAGATGGAACATTTTTCGAAAATTCTCATTTTCTCAAAACTGGTTCTAACGATTATGCTCAAAATATCGTGTATTAAAGATATTCACATCTTAATGAAAATGTATATTTTAAATTTTCTGGGAATAGCCTTTGAAGAGCCCTTTATTCTGGTTGAATTTTGCATGAAGGTTAAACCGTAAATGATAGACGAAACTTACTACACAAAAAATGTAGATCTCGTTATAACACATAACTTATGTCATATATGTTTTTATTCTGGAGTTAATCGTTTTCCAGATTATTCCATGTTATTAGTTTCAATTTTAAATAAATTAACTCATCTCAAACAGGGCTATGCAAAGCGAACCGAACCTCAATTGTTTCACATAGCGAGCAGAATTTTAAAGATTTTATTATCGCTTTAACCTAGTGTATTCACTTATTTCCCTTCTACTTACAAGGAAGCAAGTAATAAGACAAATTCTGGTGATGTTTATCTAGATTAGCATTATGTAGATAGAAGAGTAATCTTTTGTCAGAGAAATTTGTTTGTGGAATAGCTAGAGATAGTTATGTGACTGGAACACATCAGATTTTTTGCAATACTTTTCCTACTCAAAATGTTTCACACATTGCAAGTTTTCTTTAATTTGTTTCCAAATGTTTATACTTATTCTCAAAAGCACGTTGAAGGAAATGGGAATACTTATTTTTCGAAATAGCGCTCCAATTTTATTAATGCATTGTTAAATTTTGAAGAATCGTGAGTTTTGAAGAGTATGAAAAGTAAGTCATGATTTGAAAGACTTATTTGTAAATCATTTGCTGTAAAACTGAACTTTTTATGTGAATAGTTTTTAAAAGTGCAACATGTGGCTCCTTTTTACGAGAATAATGAATTTGGATAGTTAACCGTTATTATTTAAATAACCATGCAAGCTAGAATGTTTATATATAACAGGAATATTACTGTGAGTTTCAATAAGATAACTAACATACTGTGCATCTTCCAAATTTCAGAAATATATCACATATTCTTTAATTCTTTTAAAACATAAGACAAGGTGTTACGTCAGGGTAACGAATCCATGTAAATAAAGGAATAATCTTTTGTGACAATAGTTAGTAGAGAAACTCGTGTGAATCGAATACGTTTTTATAAAAATGCTCTCTTTTTGATTCAGAAATCTTAAAACAAGTATTTTCAGTGAAATCACGATATCGACTTTTTGGGTGGAATACAAAATCTTCTCTCTATTATGTACAATATATATATATATATATATATATATATATATATATATATATATATATATATATATATATATATATATCTGTGGCGTTTGGTCAAAACACGTTCTAAGACAGAAATGATATCCGTGATAACTCCAGGGATTTACCAAACGATAGAGGGTTGTTTCTTTTATTTCACTACTAGCTTAGCACTAAAAGGCCAATTTTGAAGTTATTTTCTGACCAAACGCCACTTATAGACTCGTTAGACCACTCGCCTCTCACCTAGACGGCCCGCGTTCGATCCCAAGCGACCGCATGTGGGATTTGTGGTGGACAAAGCTGCGTAGGGACGGATTTTCTCCGGTTTCCCCGCCATCGCATTCCACCAGTGTTCCATCTTCATTCCATGTATACCAGTGTCATCGTGTGGGGTGCCATAAGTAATAAAAGCGGGCGTTTAACACTACCCTCCCCCCAAAAATACTGCTAGAGAATGTAATATATCTATTGAAATGAAACGACCCTAACATCCCCAACAAGGCTGCAGCAGTGAGAGTATTTTATCACTTCTGTATGACCTCTACCAACTTTGCAGGAAGGTTATTACGCCCGCGGAAATCAAGTTATTCATCAATTAGCATCAAGCGATTGCTTATCTGAGGGGAGGTTCCGTAGGCAAAAATTGCTTTTCTAATTTCCTAGCCATCAAATAAGGGTAGATGCGATCACTGCTGATACCTATATATTACTGACATTAACCCTTCATCCAGAGGGGATTCACTTGGTAAGGTACAAATATTTAATTAGTCAAATGAAGCTTGTACTAGCTTACTTCGTTTTAGATCGGATGTGTTTCACTCACGTGACTTCCTCTATAACTCTGTGACAAATTATTGTTAAAAAGCTAATTCTTCTAGCTACTTCACGATAATCGAAATAAACATTAGCAGAATTAGCATTACTTAGTTCCTTATAAGTAGAAGGGAAATAAGGGAATACACTAGGCTAAACCGGCAGTCAAATGTTTTAAAATGCGGTTGCTATGGGATTGAAATCCGTTCTTTGCATGACCAGAAGTTGACATTTTAAAACTGAAAGGAATATCTCGTAAACGGTGAACTCCACGAAAAAAAGTCTGATGTGTTCCATCACATGATTTTCTCTACATCTCTGCAACAAACTATTGTTAAAAAGCTTATGCTTCTATTTATTTCATGCTAAAGGTGAAAAAATTAGCAGAAATAGTCTTATTACTTGCTTCCTTGTAAGTTGAAGCGAAATGAGGTAGTACCATAGGTTAAAGTGTCAGTCAAAAGCTGGTTACAGTTCCTTTGTTTGCATGGACAGGAGTTGACAAATTTCTGTTTGAGAAAAATATAAGTTTTTCAGTGCTGAAACCAATAACAAGGAATGTCTAAAAAACGATCAACTCCACGAAAAAAATATGTAACATAAAGTGTGTGTTTTAATAAGCTCTACATTTTTTGTGTGGTAAGTTTTTGTCCATCTCTTACGGTTTAGCAGTTATGCAAAAATCCGTAAAATTCATCCAGAATAAAGTAGTCTTCACAGACTATTCCCAGAAAATTCAATATATACGTTTTATTTGTCAGGTAAATATCTTAAATATACAATATTTTAATCAAAATCGTTGTAGCCGTTTTTGAGAAAATTAACATTTTCGAAAAAAGTTCCATGTAAAGGTAGTTTGGGGTGGGAGGATTTTCTTGAAAATCTTCGTGTCGCAACTTTTCGTTTTTGAGCTATGCTATCCACACACACACACACACATACACACACGGACCTTTTCCTAAAAAAGATTTTTTTGGATTTAGGGGGACCCAAAACATCTATTTTGGGTGAAATCTCGGTTACGAATTTTTGGGTGGAATATAATACCTCCTCTATCCCTATCTACATTGTACATACGGGGTTAGAGAAAGTAAAAATGTATATGACATAATTTATGTTTTTTAAGAAAATCTACATTTTTTGTATTGTAAGTTTTTGTCTGTCACTTAGGGTTTACCAATTATGCAAAGTTCAGAAAAAGTCATCCAGATTAAAGAAATTTTCAGAGGCTATTCGCAGAAAATTTATTTATCAGGTAAATATCTTTAATATACGATATTTTAATCCAAATCGTTAGAGCCAGTTTTGAGAAAATCAACATTTTCGAAAACATTTCCAAGACAAGGTTTGGTGTGTGGAATTTTCCTCATAATCTTCGTGTAGCACGCTTGGAAGATACTAAACTTATATACCAGTTTTGGTATTTTACCGACTTTTCGTTTTTGAGTTATCATGTTGACAGACACACGGAAACACTGACACACGAACACATGCATACACACACGGACCTTTTTCTGAATTTTTTTTTTTTGATACAGCATACTAAAACGTTTATTTCCGGTGAAATCTCGAAATCAAATTTTTGGGTGGAATGCAATACCTTCTCTATACACTATGTACATAGTACGTGTAGAGAAAATAAAAATCGGGTGTGTTTTACTCACATGACTTTCATTATACATCGGTGACAAATTATTGTTAAAAAGCTTATTCTTCCATCTTCTTTATGCTAATCGGAATAGACATTAATAGAAATGGTATTATTACTTGCTTTCTTGTAAGCAGAAGGGAAATAAGGGAGTACCTCAGACTTCTGCATAGCTCAGTTGGTTAGGCGCTGACCTTCAGATTTCAAGGTCGCGGCTTCAAACCCGGCCCAGATCGATGGTTTTTAAGTGTGCATATAAACGACAGCCCTATGCCAGTAGGCTTACTGGCATGTATAAGAACTGTGGGACGAAATTCCGGCAGACTGCCGGCGCTGATATGATCTAACCATTCACAGCGTCGTCAACAAACAAAAGAGAAAGAAAGAAAGAAAAGGCTAAAATAATAGTCAAATCTTTTAAAAGTTGGTTGCTATGTGATTTAAATTCGTTTCTTTGCAAGGCCAGTTGACAAATTTCCATACGGGATAAGCTTTAAATGTTTTAGAACTGAAACCAATAACAAGGAATATCTCGGAAATGGACAACTTCACGAATAAATGTTTCATTTCGTAATCAGCTTACGTATATGCAAGACTGACACCCCCCTAGAACTTAAAAACAAATACCTATTTTTTTTAAGGGTCAAAAGCCTGTCGGGGAGCCAATGGCACGATTATATATAAAGGGGATCAGAAACCTGGGAAACACCCTGCCCACATTACTTCGACACAGACATAAACGCTTGCACAAGACTACATCTTTTATATCACACGGGTAAATCCGCGAGAAAAGCGGATAGGTACCGTGGTGATTTGCCCCCGCCCGAGTACACACGGGCGACTAGTTCCTGCTCCTGGCTCCTGGCTCCGGGGAGCCAACGGCACTCAACCATCCGGTCCCCATGGCCACGCTCGCTAAAGTGCCTCGCTTTGATGCTTCGTGGCATAGGAAATCGTGGGTTTGAGTCCCGCTTAGGCATGGGGTTTGTATGATTGTAAAATGTGTATATGTGCTAGTATTAGTAGCGAAAAGCAAAGGGTAATAAAAAAATGGAGAACCTGTTACGAGGGGTCGGCATGTACATGAACATGAGGAACTGGATGATATGAAATGTAAGCGATATGGATGATTGGAAAGGTAATGATTGAGTAATTTGTGGAATGAGTGGCGGGGGAAGCCGGAGGACCCGAATAAAAACCAGACGCCACTTTGTCCACCATGAATCCATGCGGGCGCTTGGAAATCGCACCCGGGCCGCCTAAATGGTAGGCAGGCGGTCTAACCACTCACCCACAGCGAAACCTACAAATAAATGCATGTGATATAAATCGTGTGTTTTGACGAGATCATTTTTTGTGTTGGAAATTTCTATCCATTACGGATTAACAGTTATGCAAAAGTCATCCAGACTATTCAGGGACTATTCCCAGAAAATTAAAATTATACATTTTATTTGTCAAGTAAATATATTTAATATATGGTGTTTCAATAAAAATTCTTAGAGCCATTTTGGAGAAAATAGAAGTTTTTTTCTCCACCTAAAGGGTAGTTTGGGGTGAGAATTTTCCTCAAAATCTTCTTGTCATATTCTTGGAAGATGCTAAACTTAAATATCAAATTTGATATTTTAAAGACTTTTCATTTTTGAGTTATCCTATTCACAGAGACAAGTGAAAACACAATATAGGACCTTTTTCTAAAAATGCTTTATTTGGATACAGGTGACCCAAAAGCGTGTATTTCCGGTGAAATCCCGGATTCAAATCTTATGTACTAAGTAGAGAAGGTAAAAATAGGATGTATTATATTAACTTGACTTTCTCTACCTCTTCTGCAACAAATTGTTCTTACAGGCCCTTCCTTATTCGTCCGTCTACTTTATGCTAATTGAGATAAACATTAGTAGAAATGAATTTATTGCACATTATTTCCTTGTAGGTACAAGGGGGATAAAGGAGTGCACCAGGCTAAAGCGATAGTCATATGTTTTAAGAACTGCTCGCTTTATGATGGAAGTGAAATTCCGCTATCTTTGGTTGAATAGGAGAAAGAAACACGAATACAGACTTCTAATTTGAGGAAAGTAAAATTATTGGAAGTTTTAAACCAATGGCAACTAATATAGAAATAATCAATCGAATTTTACATGAATTATTGTTGTAATGTGATCTACATTTTCGTGTAGTAGATTTTTACTTTATCCAGTTACGCAAAAGGAATTCTGAATATAAGGACTTCAGAGGCTATTCCCAGAAAATTTAAGATATGTATTTTATTTGTCATTTAATATCTTTGTTTTAATCAAAATCGTTAGTCATTTTTGAGAAAATTTAAATTTTCGAAAAATGTTCCATGTAAAGGGTAGTTAAGTGTGGGGGGGATACTTGGAAGATACTGAGCTTAAATAGAAAGTTTGTTATTAAAGTGACTTTTCTTTTTTTGAATTATTCTCTATCTGTGGAGAGAATAAATCACAGATACATACACGCACGTGCGGACCTTTTTCTAAAAAGGCCTTTTTTGGATTCAGACGACCCTAGCACATGTATTTCCGGCGAAATCTCGGTATTTATTTTTTGGGTGGAATACAATACCTTCTCTATCCACTATGTACATTGTGCATACTACTAGAGAAAGTAAAATGCTAGGGATAGCAAAGCACCGTTTCATGCATACAGTGACAAAATACTGTTGCATACGTGGACTTTCTGATCGGGAACCTGTAATGAAAATAAACCTCGTGAGCTGCCAAATTAGGTAGCATATCACATCAATTACCTGATGACGGCGTGATGGATCGCAAACTAATTGTAGGTCAGTGATGGATCGAAAACAATGTGGTGGAACCATACATAAAGCCAATGTTTACTTTTTCTAGCACGTATATACAGTGTACATAGTACATAGAGAATGTATGGATTCCACCAGAAAATTCGATACAGATATCACCGGAAATAGGTGTTAAAGGGTGCTCTGAATTAAAAAATGTGCGTGCATGTGTGTGTCTATGTGTGAGAGAGAGAGAGAGCATAAACCAAAAACAAAAAGTCGGTTAAATACCAAACGCCCTCATGTGGGATTTGTGGTGGACGAAGTGACATCTGGGCGGGTTTTCTCCGGGTGGTCCTCCGGTTTCCCCATTCACTCATTCCACCAACTGCGCCATCATCACCTTTCTTATCATCCATCTCAGCTTGCATTTCATATCATGCACCTCCTCACGCTCATGCTGGCTACTAATCGACCACTCGTTCCAAGTTCTTCATTCGTGCCGTTGGCTTCCCGACAGGCTTCTGACCCTTAGGTATCCGCCCGTAAATCCTAGGGGGGTATCAGTCCTACATAAGAGGAGGGTATGCCGACTACAAATCTTGCAAGACACGAAGATTTTTCAGGAAAATCCACCCCCAATTATCCTTTCCATGGAGCATTTTTCGAAATGTACATTTCTCAAAAATAGCTCTAACGATTTTGAATAAAATACCAGATATTTTTATGATAAACGAAATGTATATCTTGAATTTTCTGGGAATAGCCTCTGAAGACCTCTTCATTCTGGATGAGTGTCTATACCATGTATAGTGTGCATGGGATTTCGATACGTGGTTTTACCGGTAATACCTACATACTTATTTTGAGGCATCCGAAGTAAAAAAATTAACATTCTTAAAAAAGGTCCGCGCATTTATATATGTATCTGTGTGTGTGTTCATCGATCTGTAATCGAAAAGTCGGACAAAACAATTAAATATCAAGGAACTCTAAGCCAATTACGAGATATTGGAAAATTAGAACCTTTAAAAGGAATATCTCGAAAATGGATGCCACAGCAAATTTATTTGATATAAGGTATGTTTGTGCAGTATTTTTTTTATAATAACTAACAATTACCACTTATACATGACTATATTAAAACCCTTCGGAATAAAAAGGACTTCACAGGCACCTCCCAGAAAACAGTTTTAGAAAACGCTTATGTCAACTTAAAATGTAGATAAGATTAAACTTTTAACGGTAGTTTGTAAAAGCTATTTTAAACAAACGATACTGGATAGAGAAAGGGTTAGGTACAGCAGAAATTGTTGTCTATCGTTAACTAAAATTTAAGAGAAAATCATAATAGATTCAAAATCTTAAAGATACATAACCACTAATCAAACATATACTAATTGCTTGAAGGAATAAAAGAAAACCTATAAATAAAGGATGATTTAAAAACCTCAGTATCAAATTTGAGTTCCTTTGCCGATCCAGATTTCAGAGTATATTATTTGGCCGATAGGAGCACTCATGTAGCAGTTTACAAGTTTTTCATTGTTTTCGTTCTATAATTCATTATGGTAGTGGCTGCCAACATTGATAAAGATAATACTGCGAGATGACTATTGGTTACGAGACAATATGGCTACGTGACAGGTGAACGACAGGTTTCGAGATTTCGTCGAGGTTAGGCTAGGCTAGGTTTATGTAAATGAACTGGATCGAAATTAGGGGTAAAAATGGACTTTCTGAAAATCGGTTCTGCTTGCCAATACTAAATGCAGAATCTTCCGTTCGTTTTGTCTGCTTATGTATGGGCAGCCATGTTGTTCAATCGACCAATGGCAGAGTCAAATCTAAAACTGAACTAGAATCTGAAATGTCGCTATTAGGACAGTTGACTCGAGCATTTCGTGAGAAAAAAAAAATAGGGTGGCAGTATGGATTGCGCGTTCGTAAAAATTTCAAAATGGAGTGTGTTATTTACATTTTGCGATGAGTTTTATATATTAGAAACAGGCTCAATTTGGGAAGGTGGGTGGGTCACAGCAACTCAAAGTGATCACATCTATTACAAGACACATGTTCCATGTGCATTTTTATTGCTCAGGTTAGTATTTTCAAATTTTCAATCTGGACGTCCTGCGGAACTTTTACATGTAACATCCAAAGGGAGTATCATTTATTTTCTCCACACCTCTACAGAATGCCCACAGTTAGTGTTAATTAAAGTTGTGTTTGTCAGCGGCATTTAAGCAGTTCACAGCACACATGTTACAATGCACTAGGGACCCTGGTTGTATTTAATAAGACGGTTGATCCAACAAATGATAGTCAGACTACTCTTCCGTAATTACTGTTGCTCGAGGTTATTACTCGCTCTCCATTTCCAGTTTGATTAAGGGTGTGGCTTTCAGGTAATTAAGCGAACCCTCTTCGTCATTCAAACAAACCAAAAGTACTTCTTCTTGCTAGGATCACTCATAATTACCTTCACTGTTTTATCCCAATACTTATTCATCAGTAAAATGCCTAAGCGCCAATTATATATCGTGTTTAACATTAAGATGGCTCTGACTCGAAACAACGAATCGCTGCAGTGACGTTCATTCTTTTCTCGACGATAGTGTTTTTTACCTTCTCTATACACATTGCATAGAGAAGATATTGTATTGCCCCAAAAATTCGATTCCGATATTTCACCAAAAATACATGTTTTGAGATCCCCAGATAAAAACAGTTTTAGAAAAACGTCCGTGTGTGTAGCTCAAAAACGAAAAGTCCGTTAAATACCAAACTTGATATTTAAGTTCAATATCTTCCAAGGATGCGACACCAACGTTTTCAAGAAAATCCCCTTTACATGGAACATTTTTCAAAAATTCTCATTTTCTCAAAAATAGCTCTAACGAGTTTGATTAAAATACCGTATATTAAAGATATTCACATCACAATTAAAATGTATATTTTGAATTTTCTGCGAATAGCCTCTGAAGAGCTGTTTATTCTGGTTGTTTTGCAGAATTTTGTATTACAGCTAAAATGTAAAAGATACACAAAAAATGTGGATCTTGTTAAAACACATAATTTATGTCATATACGTTTTTCTTGTAGAGTTGACCGTTTTTGATATTTTTTGCTATTAGTTTCAATTTTAAACGATTTAATTTTCCTCAAACGGGACCATGTAAAGCAAAACCGAACGCCAATTGTTTCACATAGAGAACAGTTTTTAAAAGATTTGAGTATCGCTTTAGCCTAGTGCATTCCATTATTTCCTTCTACATACAAGTAAGACCAATTCTGCTAATGTTCATCCAGATTAGTATGGCGTAGATAAAAAAAAAAAAAAACGTTTAAGAAAAATGTATTCCTGGAATAGCTAGCGACAGCTGTGTGAATGGAACACATCAGATTTTTTAAATGTATTTAGTTTAAAACGCGCTCTTTAAAATAGTATTTTAGCGGCTGGTTGCCTAAGTCATCATAGAAATCTTTAGCGGCGTAAGTAATAAACAAAATCCAGAAGGCAGTGAACAACCATATCAGTTTTAATACGGTCTTAAGCAAAGTACTTGTCATAAAATTATAAGTTTATGTCCTGTGAGGAAGGATGAGGGGAGGGGAAACAAAGCGGCCGAACCAGGGAGTCACGACAGAGCAGAGGGCAGGTTCTTACCATTTCTAAAGTGCGTCTCAACCTTGAGAGACAAAATACGTTAAATGGAGCACACTGTTGCCACATGTATTGTCTGTGCAAGTAGACGAGAGCGGTGTAAACGTGATGCGCAGTGGCATGTTCTGAATGCTGCAGTCGGCTGGTCGATGTCTTCCTGCGTTTACATGTACATGGCTATCGCTTCCAGTCTCCGCCTCTTTCCCCCACTTCTTGTACTGCACAACTAACTGCTCACGTCTATTTGCAAGATATTACCATACGTAAATTAGAACTTCGGCGCTCAGCTGCGATAGGTCTGCCAATTCAATGTCATCTTATGAATTATACATCACCAAACTGCTATTTAAGGCTATTCTAAGATAATTATTATTTTCTACACATACTAAGTACATGGTATATACATATATATATATCGCTTAATTAAGGAATAAAAATCTTAAATATTTATTACAATATTAATACTCACGATGCTTTTTTCGCGATATAATTTCGTAGATGTCTTTACCTCCACGGTTCTTTGCGTTACTACCCTTCTTATTTATATAATTTTCCGTTGTTAAAACATTATATCCACTCCATGAACAAAAGATTCTCTCTCCTCAAAAAGTTGTCTGAAAGAATAAAAAAAGCAAACCCACACAACATTTTTCAAAGGATATAAAAACGAACGAGAATATATTATTTATTGAAACAATAACAACTCCCCATATTTATGGGCTGCCAACAAGGACAGAGTAAAGCAGACAAATTATAAATTTATCTAAAAAAAACGAAAAAAACTTGAAACTCTTCTATAAAGATAATGAAATGTCAACAGCGTTCATTGTATAGCAATCAAAAAGGAAACTAAAAGCAGCAAAAGGATTATTAAACATAGGTAATATAAAATTAACATAAATAAATAGTTTATATCAAAGAAATATAGACCGTGGAAATACTAAAAATGGTTATTATACAAATGATTTCGAAGAAGAGAAATTGAACCTCTTATTGCAGATTTTGGCAATTTCTTTTATTTTTCCCTTCTTCAGTCCAATTCAGGCAGGTATTGAAAAAATGTAAAGGAATGGTGCCCCGAGCTCCACCATCAGACCAATTACCTCTATAATATTTAGATCGTATTTTGCCTTGAAGTATGGGATTGTGGGAGTGTAAATATCCCTTTTCTCTTTGTCGGCGTCTTCTGGTTGTTCTTTGAGCTTTTCAAACCTACCGGTAGGGTCGATGATAAATCCTATTTTTGTGTCTTCTCGAATTGCAATCATGTCGACTCGTCTAGTGCTACCGTTAGTTTCCAGTCCGTGGACTTCTTCAAAGACTTTGTAGTTGTTCGTTCGCAGTTCGTCGGCGATCATTGGGCGGATGTTGTGATGGCGAGAGTTGCGTAATGGTTCTCCATGAGGGCAAGATCCCAAGACATGTGCAAGTGTTTCATGAGTATAAACCAAGAAATATGGCGGCTACAAGGCTTACGTAAATGTTTACAATCACAACCAGCATACAACACAACAATAAATATCAAACAAAAAGTGCAACATAAGTAAATATATGGTATCAATACCAAACTTGTTATTGATTGGCATTGAAGTATCTTGCAAGGATGCGACATGAAGATTTTCAAGAAACTCCTCCCACCCCCACCCCAACTACCCTTTAAATGGAACATTTTTCAAAAAGTTTGATTTTCTAAAAATGGCTCTAATGATTTTGATTAAAATGACATTTGTTTAAGATATTCTCATAACAAACGAAATGCATATCTAAAATTTTCTGGGAGTGACCTCAGAAGATCTCTTCATTCTGGAAGAACTTTGTATAACTCGTAAATCGTAAAAGACACGATCCCATTAAAACACAATTTACGTTATATACATTTCTCTTGTAGGTAGACATTTTTCTTGTAGAGTTAAACATTTAGGAGATATTTCTTGTAATTAGTTTCAATTTTAAACTATGTACTTAAACTTTTCTCAAGCGGAAAGCCAACTTTTATTTCATCTCTTTTGTTTTATTCCCAGAAATGCAAAAGAGAGCGGAATTTTATTTGTTTCACAGCTTTTAAAATATTAGACCATTGCTTTAGTCTAGTGTATTCCCTTCTTTATCTTCTACTTACAAGGAAGCACGTAATAAGACAATTTCTGGCAATGTTTATCTCGATTAGCACTGCGTAGATAAAATCGTAATCTTTTGTGAGGAAAGTTTGAGGAACAGCTAAAAAAAAAGTCATGTGAATAGAATACATCAGATTGTTTAAAAGAAAGTAATATTGGCGGCTCTGACTGGAAACAACGGTTCACTGCATTCGTGTTCATTATTTTCTCGACGATACCCGCTCTCTAAATCAGTAAATTAGCTGCCGGTCGCAGAAATCCAGATGGCATTGACCAGTTGTACCAACTTTAACAGGATTTTAGGCAAAATACTTTATCTTAAAATAAATATAAGCCTATGCCTCGTGCAGAGCATCCCCGGAGGAGGCATGAGGCAAAGGAAGACAGAGCAGAGGACAGGTCCCTACCGTTTTTACTTTCCCTCGCACATATGTACATACAATGTCTATAGTATCTGGAGGTGTTCTATTCCACCTAAAAATTGGATATCGAGATTTCACCGGAAATACATGTTTTGAGACCCCTGAATAAAAACAAATTTTTTAGAAACATGTCCGCGCGCGAGGGTGTGTGTGTGTGCGCGCGCGCGTGTGTCTGGTGGCATAATTGCTCAATAACGAAAATTCTATCAAATACCAAACAAGTTCATTATCCTCCAAGGATGTGACATGAAGATTTTTAGGAATATCCCCCAAATCAACTACAAGGAACATTTTTCGAATTTTTTTATTTTTCCGAAAATGGCTTTAACAAATTTTATTAAAATACCAATTTTTTTCAAAAATAATTTAGAGAAGTGCTTGTTATTTTATGTGAAGACAACTATAGTAATGATGTTTAATCTAAATAATATGTAATTGTGCCTATCTGTGTCAATTCAGAGATGTATTTCTTTGTTTTAAAGCCAGCATTGCAATTTAAATCATGTTAAGATCATTATAAAATATGCATAATTGTTTTAATGCATTTTTATAATATCTGCCTCCCTATACTTATTTGGCTATTATTAATTTTACGAAGAGAGTCTAAATACAAGTAAGGATCTTATTTTAAATACCTAAACATTACTTTTTCATGTCTAATTTACGCTCTGTAATTATTATTATTATTATTATTAATTCTGTCATTATTTCAGGGCTACCGTTATCATCAAATGTGATATGGACTTTGTGCTATATCCCCTAGATGTGCAGAAGTGTGCTGTGGATTTTAGCAGCTGTAAGTATCATGATAAAATCTTATATTAAGGATGCACCTCTAAATAGTCATAATGATATGAAACAACAATCTAAAAGCAAGAAAACAATTTCTGGAAAGCATACATTACAAGAAAAAAGTTTTCACAAAATACACTTTAAGATTTTATATAATCACAATGGAGGTCAATGAATATCTACTTGAGAATGAAACATTATTTCTCTATGTCTGTCACATTTTTTGCTATGCTTCTATGAGAAAAGAAAACTACATTTTTAGAGCAAAAAAAACAAACAAAAAAAACACAGAATTTATTGAATATTATGTCGCAAACTGGTTTTGCGACATGGTGGATGCTATTTGAGGGTGGTAAAAGGAAGGCGGATGGTAGAGCAATGATAACAATAGGACTTAAATTGTACTAATATATTAAGAAAGATTAAGTAATTTGTTGGTTGTGAATGTTTGGTTTACAGAGGTGGGGGTTGCAATCTATTTCATTAATCCTGGCCTATGTCATTCTGATTATGGGGTTACTAACACAAAGCTGTATCGCTTTCCTATGTCATGGTGTGTCTAGGCAAGGTGAGAGATAAAGTGGTTGAGGTGGTTGCCGGTTGAGCCCGGAGCAACACCCCAAGATGTACACAACCAAGCAGAGGTTCCCCGATGGTCAAGACCTAGTGGTCGGGTTTGCAATTCCTTAAACAAGTTTAGCGGCATCCTGGAAGAGCGTTCCAACATGGTGGTCATATTCCTAATATGGAGAACCAAATTAGAGAGATAGGGATAGCCTTAGCTAATCAGCATTGAATGTACAAATGTTATAGAATATCCAGTGTGACGTCAAAGTGCAAATGTGCACATAGTCCAATGGATTGGTGTCATCGAAAAGTCCATCAGGAGTGCCATCGGAAGAGGCTAGTGACTTCCATCCTGATACTTAATCAGCTAATAACAAAACTTGTATTTTTCCAATAATATGTAATAATGACATCCCAATTAATTCAGATTAATTAATTCTTAAGTAATAAACTATTACCAAAACAATATATGTTAAACTCTTGTCAATGACACACATGACAAAAATACTTCACCCATTTATCACACATAGTAACAAAATGTAAAAGTCCAAAGATTCAATTTCAAGTTATGCAGTAATTTGCATTGTTAATTCACTTGATCCAATTGGAACTGCTTCCAAATACCTACTCCAGAAATGGATATTGAGTTGCTGATCTTGTTTTAGAGAGAGAAATGTTTTTAGAGTACCCCTGTTTTCAATCATTGACTTTCAACTTTTGTGAGGATGTCCCTTTTAATGTTATTTATGACCTTGTCATTCACTTAGGTTCAACATTAAAATATAAAAGATTGAAATAACAAATGTGGTCTGTTTTTACTGTTACAGATAAATACACAGTTGACTACATGGTGTTCAGGTGGAGAGGAGATCCACCCCTGAGCTTTCCAAGTGATTTTGGGGATGGTTATCGACTCCCTAAATATGTAGTCTCATTTGTTGCTGAAGAAGAGGCTCAGAACATATATTATGGTGAAGGTAAGAGGCATGACAGGCAGATTTTTAAACATAAGCAGGAAGGGGGGGGCAGTGGAGCAGATGCTCCTCGAAATGATATTTCTACACTATTTTTATGGGGAAAATATTACGAACCATATCACGTACAATCACAATCATAAAACAAAAACAAAAAACATATCACACAGTTACATTTATTTTACATAACTTTCCCTACCCAATAATCACATATTAATTTCTGTACTTAGTTATACAGGTAAAGAATTTAAAGCTAAAATGAACATCCATGACATTGCAAGAAACAAATAATGCCTTTAAAACTTTAGAAAGAATTGAACATTAAAACTAGTATCAATGGATGGATACCTTGCAAGTCACAAAATAAAAGGTTATTGATATAAGTTTTGTGTTTTAAAGAGATCTAAATTTGTTTTTATTTTAATATTTGCCAGTCATAAAAAATGATATTAAATTTCTTCCGAATGAAGTGAACTTCACCTTTCACAACCATTTTCAAGATAATTCCCTGTTATTGGTTTCAATTTTAAAATACTTAACTTGTCTCAAATGGGAAGTCTTCATCTGTTTCATATCTCTTTTGTTTTAGTCCTGGCCACGGAAAGAGAACTGAATTTCAATGATAATCAAAAAGCTGCTGCTTTTAAAACATTTGACTTGCTTTAGGCAAGTGCATTCCCTTATTTTCCTTCCATTTACAAGGAACTAAATAAAAAGATCATTTCTGATAATGCTTATCTTGATTAGCATGTAGATAAAAGAATAATCTTTTGTAAGAATAGTTTGCTTGCAGAATAGATGAAGAAAGTCATGTGAATAGAACACATTAGACTTTTTTGTTTAAAAATGATACCTTTGGTAAAGGAGATTAATGATTCAATTTTCATGGTTTGCTGGCTCAAATTATGGCAGTACTTCAGGATGAACTAGCTAGCCACTAGTGTCTGCTAATGAGCAAAAATGAACTCATTAGCCAATACAGACATGGAAAAAAGTTCCAAATAAGTTGTGTATTAGAAATTTACAAGCCCATCTTCAAGTATAATTTTCTTCCACTGGCCAGACATATCTCAAGATGCCTCTTTCAAAGAGGCTGAATTGTATTTTTCGGAATCTTAATGGTGCCCAAGTCTCAGCTGTACATGTTAATAGTAGTGGCCTAACTAAAACTTAAATAATTTGTAAATAATTTTCCGAGACTAAAATTGTGACAGTGGCAGCTATAGGTGAAGTTAGTGAGACTCTACTTCAGTAGGTGCATTACATACATTTGAATTGAGGTATTTTAATTTCCTGTATGCTCAAATATCCAGACAATCAGTTGGGAACATATGTCTATATTGACTCAAAATGATTTACAAATGCAGTCTTTGATCCACTGTTGAAAATAATTCACTCAATTTTTCGATGCATAGACAGTCCTTGACTGCATACCATCCATGGCTTGGGCCACGCTGTGGCCAGGTGGTTAGACTACTCACCTAGATGGCCTGGGTTCAATCCCAAGTGACCACATGTGGGATTCGTGGTGGACAAAGCAGGGCCAGGTTTTCTACAGGTTCTTGAGTTTCACCCACCATTGCATTCCACTGGTGCTCCATCTTCATTCCGTATATCAGTGTCATCACCTGCGGTGCCAATTGTAGTAAAAGTGGACATTAAACACTATATAAAAAAAAAAAAAATCCATGGTTCATGCACCACTGTGTGCTAACACTCCTAAAAAGGAAGCATTTGGAAATTATGGTAAAATTTGAGCTACATCAGCAATTGGATTATTAGGTTTTGCAGTATGAGCTCATCATATAGGTATTTACAGCGGGAAAAGATGTACACTCACGACTCTGTACAGTTCACAGTACAACACTGCAATCCTTCCTCCTTTTATAGCTATAAAATGACATCACAAAACTTTCTGGAAACTTGTTGAAGATACTGGACATTTCTGAAGAATCTCGAGTGTACCAGGGCTGAGGTGTTATGTTCCAAAGTCTCCTGTTACGTCGCACCATTGTTTACACATCCAATTGTGAAGTCTCACATTCCAGCTCCACTGATGCATATAGAGCGAATATGCGAGTGATCACATACACAAATGGCATTGACACAATATATGTGCGCGAAGAAGGAAAAGGTTACTGCTACTTGCCTTCTAGCCTTGAAGAGAGACGAAAGGAGGGGATGGTGAGCCTCTTTGGATTTACAGATATTTATTGTCAGTGGATATGAAGACGTATGTTTATACCTGATTGCCATAACAATGAAACAGAATTTAAGGTTCCATGTGTTGCAAAAAATACCTGATTTTTGAGACTATGGTGCAGCTAAAAGCACAGGAATTTAGCAAACTATAGACAGCCCCATGCAGAGGCTAACCCATCAGTTTATTGATTTCATGAAAGAAAGTCCCCTCTCCTAGGAACGTTTCAAGCATCCCTAACAAGTCACCCCTTACCTGAGCAGTCTAAATTCCAAAATATTGTTTGCATAAAGGGGTTGTATAATTGAATACTCTAGCTGCCCCTAGTTTTTTACTTGACTGAGTTAGCTCTGCTACAATTTCTTTTTTCCACCTACTGTTTTGTTTAGTTAAAGTTAATGGAGAGATGAATCCATAAAATGATATAGTGTGCAGTACATTACATACACACAACTTTTGGGATGGACTGATTTGGATAAAAGGTATTAACAAGAAGATGAAACCTTTAAGAAACTAAAGCTCTTAACTCTATATTCGCTTTACATATTTGGGCTAATAATGCTGGCAAGAACTAAATTTGAAAATACTAAAATGAATAATCAAATATACAATTATGAAACCAGAGGAAATAAAATTTTCATTCTTACTCACATAGGATTGCATTGTATAAGACGAAACCTAGCTTTGTAGCCTGTTACCTATATAATAAACTGCCCGATGAAATAAAAGGCATACAAGAAATAAAAAAAAAAATAGAAAAGAGCTAAAGAAATTCTGTATTGTAGATTGTTTCATACATTAAACAAATTTTTATTCAAATGAATTATATAGTAATTAATTTGTTCAATTTATACTTTCAAAATTTGCTTTTAATATTGTAGAAAACTCGGAAAAATATTTTTGTAATATATCTAATTTATATCTTTTATTCCTGTATATCTAAATTTATTAATGCTATACACAAATTTTGTATACAAATAATTTCTATTTTAAAATTGTAATATATTTGTTAATCTGTAGTTAAATACTGACATATCATATATAATGCTTCTGTATATGATAAACAGGACAAATAAATTGATTGATTGATTCTTAATTAGACTGCACAAAAAGAGGAACAAAAGAGTGCAAAAATATTACAAAAGCACTATAGATATTTATGGTGCAGTGAGTGCAAGAGGTGTATTATATGGAAAAACTGTTGTGTTGGCCTTGTGGCCTTTCCAGGTTGACATAACAGAGAAATATGCCAACAGAAAAATATTTAAGAATTAGGTATATTGCATATGATTTTTATATTTATTTTTAAGAGCTTCACCTATAGTTTTGATCATGAGCCACACTAAACAGTGTCTGTTAGCAGAAATATCCATTTCTGAAATTCAGAACTAACAATGATCTTGCAATTACCTTCTACCTCCCATAAATGCCATTGTGCATAAATTCCAAACTTATGCAAGACAATTAAATTATAAACTTAAAAATTTGAATATGTGTTTTTTCTTAAAGGTAACCACTCCACAGCAAGGATGTTGATAACAATGAGCAGGGAATTACGCAGTTACCTTCTTGAGAGTTATCTTCCAAGCTCTCTTTTTGTCATCATGTCGTGGGGCAGTTTTGTTGTTATACCTGATATGGTCCCTGGACGCATGGTGCTCCTCGTTACAACACTACTGTCTCTTGTAACAATGTTTGACACTGTAAGGTGAGTGCACACAGGGTCGTATTTATGGCCGGGCAAACCTGGTAACTGCCCAGGGCGGCACATTTTAGGGGGCAGCAAAATGCCTCTTTAGTATAAGTTCTTTCTATTAAGATGTTTTTAAATCAATTTTAATAAACTCACTTATGGTGTTTGCCACTCATACTTAAGTACCCAAACTAGTGAAACCATTCTCTATGTTGTGAAAATTTAAATAATATATGTATTGCAAGTTGGGGGGGGGGGGCAGCAAATGTTTTGTTGTTGTTTTTTTTTTTGCCCAGGGGTGTCAGAGGTCCTTAATTTTGGCATGAGTACACATATTATAAAATGTTAATTGTTAATATGAGGGATATGCCAAAATATTTTAGCAGCTCTTAAATTGTTAGTCTGGTGAGAATGGGATTCTTTTAGTATGAAAAAGCTATGTTTTTTAACCTTGGAAGGCACATTATGGTTCCCCCACCACAGGATTTCATGCAACACTGTGTGCAGTCAACAAAGATGCACAAATTCTTGAGTCAGACATATTGCAAGATGGATCTCTCTCTATACGATTTTTGCACAATGATATATTATGACTATAGAAAGCAGTTAAATGCAGAGGAATGCTACTCTTCTCTAGTATGTGTTTTTAGTGAGACTCCCCTTCTAGGACTACCATTGGAAATTGGTTCCATGAATTTTCAGGAGATTGGAAGTCTCTTGACGATGAACCTCGTTTTGGTCACCCAACAACAGCAGTGATCCAAGAAAACCTTGATGTTGTGAGGAAAATGATAGAAGATGATTCTCATCTCATATTTTGTGACACTGAAAGGACCCTAAATATTGGATCAACTGCAGCACAGACCATCATTCATGATTATTTAGTCCTCACCAAGAGTGTTCCCTTCCTTGACAGAAGCTCAAAAGGATGCAGAGTGGGTTGGTGTCATTAAATGCTTGAGAAATTTGACTAAGAATGGTCCAAAGACACAATATCGTCACAGATGGCAAAACATGGGTTTATCACTATGACCCTGAAATGAAGAAACAGTTTTCAGTATGGTGTTTTTCAGGTGAACAACCATCCACAAAGATATGGAGAAGCAGGAGCTCTGGAAAGAAAATTGTGGTCACTTTCTACATTCTCTTACCTCTGTAACCTTGGATACACATCGTACAATTAATGCTGAGTGGTATTTGACTGAATGTCTGTCAAAAGTCATCACTACATGGAAGTCACAGTGCCCAAAGTCAAAGTGCATCTTCCTCTGCATCAAAACAATGCCTCAGCACACATAGCTGCCAGAACAATTGACTTCTTGGAGAAGGAAAAGGTGCACATCTAACCTATTCACCTGACCTAGCCTCTTGTGACCTCTTCCTGTTCCCAAAAACAAAACAAAAAATTTGCAGGCAGAGTTTTTCATCTGATGAAGAGGTCATTTACAACAGTACTCTAAGTGACATCTCCAAAGAAGCTTGGACGGAGACATTTTCTAAGTGGTTCCAAAGGGTGGAAAAATGTTTAAGTGCCCAAGGAGAGTCTTTTGAAAAGTTATAATAGTTATTTTCTAAATAAAATGTTTTTCTGAATCTCTGCTAAAAGCTTTTGGCATAACCCTCATATTGCAGTATGATCTTTAAGTCCTTCCACAGTGGTAGAATAAGCGAGATAACCCTGACCCAATGTATTTGCAATATTATAGTGTGGGCTGGTTCTTAAGATCTTAGCAGTTGTGCACCCTGAAGCCATCGCTCCCAATAGTGGACTGTTTGAAATGATTGTGGAAAACGCAGTAGAAAGAGAAAACAAACAAATGAAATTCATAATTAATTCACTCACTCATAGAATATATTGACAAATTCCACTTATGTATTTATTTGTCTATATTATTAAATGGAGATATAGTCAAGGTACACCTAAACAATACTCTCATTTCACTCCTTCAGAATGTTTGCTGATGTTATATGTATAGACAAAGTTCCTATAATAATTTTCAACATAGCATTTAAATTTAACATCCTTAAGTAATATAATATTATTTGGCAAAGCATAGTATAAATAAATTCCAGTTCTCCAAAACTTGCCTTAGTTGTGGAATTTCTATAATAATTTGATCTCAAGTCATAATTATTCTAGCATGCTCTGGTTTTATGGGGCAACTTGGCCTAGAAAGTCAGCTTCAACTGCGAGTTCTGAGCATGCAGTTGCATTAGAAACAGCAGTCAACTGGCTACAAGTATCATAGCGACAAGAGAAGAATTGTAATACAGCTTTAAATAAAGGCAATTATTGTAGTCAATTTAGAAATAATAAAAATATTTGACATTTCAAACATTCCAATACAAATAAGATATCACTGATTAATCTTTTAACCAGAGATTTACAGCGAGTTTTGCTTTTGATATGGCATGTCAGGGACTTTTTTACACTTGTAGTATTACCACATATAACACGAGTATGAACATAGCTGAAATATAGTCTTTAACACGTCTATCATCATCATCATTAGTATTAATATTATCATTATTATTAGTGTCATTATTATCATTATCATCAACATAAGTATTATTTTGGGAGGGAACTCCAGTCACTGGGACAGAGCACTGCATGTAAGCAACTGTGACCCTTTGAATCTTATGTGACCCCTGGGAAGGAGGAATGACAGGAGAGACCCAAAGAACAACCTAGATGACAGTGGGCACAAACAAGGAACATTTTTCCAAATCAAAAGCATTCAACGCCCCTCTGGCCCTACACACAGCCCTGAGCCTTCTGGGGTCCCCTGAAAGAACACCTACCAGAAAGCATTTGAAGGTAGTCCTCCAATGATGCCAGAGAAGAAACTTTGACAGAGCACAACCACTATCTTGCGCAACCTGCCAAATACCATTGCCTGGTCCTGCAACCCCAAAATGTATGTCAAGGAAGTGCCAGGTACAGGAACTTATGGATAAGAAATTTGCGGTAGAAGATGAACCACCCCAGCATTCACTTGCCAACCCAGGAAAACCATGAAAAACCCATGTGGACAGTCACTGAAGATTGAATTGGGACCTCCCCAATGCAGGTCACTGCCTGAGCATCCTGCTTGGTTTTAATATATCTAACTTAACATAGTGCCTCATTTCCCTGGTCATAAGAAGTCCTTTGGATACCTTTTTACTTGCATAAATAATATGAGCTTACCATTTCAAATATGATTGAAATAAAACGCTCAAAAATGTTACTGGGTCATGAATTATTCTTATACTCAAGTTGATCACTAAGTTGTCAGTTTTGTTTTCATTTAAACACAAAGAAATTTGCTGTGTATGCATAAATTTGTTTGAAGATACAGGCTCATCTGTTTAATTTAATTGATAAACACTTTTTTCAAAGTTTCTTTTATCACTGATTTACTGTTATTATTGCTAACTTCATTTAACTTCATCTATTATTTTTTGATTATCTTTACAACAGCTTTGCAGCAACCTAAAAGAAATAATCCAGTTCTACCACTTTTACTTTCTCTAGCCCACATGTACAATGTACATAGTGGATAAAGAAGGTATTGTATTCCACCCAAAAATTTGATATCAAGATTTCACCAGAAATATATAGTTTGAGGTCCCCTGAATCTGAAAAAAGCATTTTTAGAAAAATATCCATGTGTGTGTGTGTGTGTGTGTGTGTGTGTGTGTGTGTAATGTGACACAAAGATTTTCAAGAAAATACCCCCACTGCAAACTACCCTTTACATGGACAAATTTTCAAAAATTTTGATTCTCTCAAAAATAGCCTTAATGATTTTAATTAAAATCCTGTATATTAAAGATATTTACATCCAAAATAAAATGTATATCTTGAATTTTCTGGGAATAGCCTCTAAAGACCTCTTTATCCTGGAAGAATTTCGCCAAATTTTGTTTAACTGCTGAACTGTATGAGATAAACAAAATTTACTGCACAAAAAATGTAGATCTCGTAAAAACACACAATTTATGTCCTTTGCATTTTTGTTGTGGAGGTAACTGTTTCCAAGATATTCCTTGTAATTGGTTTCAATTATATAGAACTTATACTTTTCTCAGACAGGAAGTGTTGTTTTTGTTTTGTTCTACTCCTAACCAAGTAAAGAAGTGATCTGCAATGACAATTGCATAATGACAGCTTTTAATGACTATAACTTTAGCCTCCCGGGGTGCACTCAGCCTCGTAAGGTCCCTGGGGGGCCAATTGAGGAGCTACTTGATGGAGAAGTAGCAACTCCAGGTCATGAGAACCGCATTAACCGGCCGGGGGGAGGCTCGAGGTGCTGACCACGTCTCACCCTCCAATTCTGCACCCATCCATGACGTCTGTAATGGACCGAGATGGGGGGCGCAGCGGCCGGGCGGTAGGTCAAGGTTCCCCGTGAGCTGTAGTGCCATGGAGTAAAAAAAAAAATCACTTTAGCCTAGTGCATTCCCTTAGTTCCCTTCTACCTATAAGGTACTAAGTAATAAGAACATTCTGCTAATATTGAGCTCAATTAGCATTGTATAGAAAGAAGAATAGTCTTTTGTAAGAAATTTGTAGAGCAGCTAGAGAAAGTCACATGAGTGTAACACATCAGATTTTTTGCAGCATCATGAATAGAACTAGTTTCATGAGATTTATTTATTCAATTGTAAACAGTCTCCAAACAGCAATCTTTTGGAAACATCTGTAAATTTTTGTTTCATTTTTTTCTGTATATTTACTACCTTCTCTAAAAACATTCTTCACTAAAAACATATCTCAAAATATCAAAATCAAAACATTTTCAACTTACAAGGGTAGGCTGATACGTAATGCCTCCATCATCATAACTTCTCAAAGATGGCAGCATTGTCATGCAATGATTGGCAGACTCTCCTCATCTGCATCAGTTGAAGAGAAGTACTAGAAGAGAGCAGTTGTATTGTAAACAATGGAACCTCGTGCAGTAGCTCTGTCATTCTGATTAAAGCACTATGCTGTCATTGAATTCAGACAGCAGAAAGAGTCACACCAAAGGAAATATCTAATTCCAGAATGAATGTGGTTTATGGTGATTACATTAATGTGAGCTTTGTGCATTGTTGAGCCAGAAGTGTAAGGATCCATGAACAAGTGACTTGCATAACCAGGAAACAGTTATGATGCATCCTGTGACAACAACTGATGAGTTACACAGGACAAAGTTGACAGATTGATTTAGGATGATTGTCATATCACAAAGAGTGTGTAGGTCACATTATTGTCTTGTTTGGTTATCAGAAGATCTATGCTCAATGGGTAATAAAGTGTGAAGTAGATACAAAAATAAGCTTATAGTTTGTATACTCTTCAAATATAAATGCTAGTGGAATGTAACACATCAGCTTTTTTTATTTTCATTTTATAAGAACTGCAGCAAATAATTGTTTATATTTGTTTTGCTGGAAATAAATGCTTAAACTCACTATATCAGTATTGATTTAATTGTTTTTTTTACACAAGCCATGTGTAGGTCAGGAGTTGGATAGGTAGAGTCAGACTGAAAAATTCAATGCCATTGCCAGGATTTGAACCAAGGATCTCCTGGTCTCTAGCCAGTTGCTCTACCACTGATCTACCATGGCAACATGCTGGTACAGCATTGAATTTTTCAGTCTGACTTTATCTATTCACTATACCAGTTTTATCAGCTTAGTAATAAAACAAATATCTATGATTTTTGTATATTTATTTTAATATTCTTACCTAAAACTGTTTATTTCCACAGGAATAATTCTCCAAATGCACTGGAGCTCAAATGTATTGAAGTTTGGCTCATCTCGTGTACGCTTTTTGTCTTCTTTGCCCTGCTGGAGTACTTCGTAGTGCTCTTTGGTATAAGATATGACAAGTTCTGGCGACACAAGAAGAGAGATTTGGATAGATTAAATGCAACTTTGGGAGGAGGAGGTCAACCTCCAGACCATCAGCCAGCGCCAACTCTTGCTGCTGTTGCAGTTGCAGCAGCTGCAGCTGCTGCTGCCACAAATAATGCAACGGCCAATGCAGCATCAGCAAACAACAACCACAATAGCCATCGTCCACAACTTCCACCAATAGTGCACCATCGTGTTCCTAGTACCAGGGTTGACAACCTTCGTATGTTTGGTACAGGCAAAGTAGCACCTCAGGCTGGCAGCACAGCCTCACAAGAACACCACAGTAAAGAAGTCCATAGGGTTGGTACTCATTATAGTATATAAGCCTGTATTAACCGTATTATTGTACATACATTTTTAGTCCACCGCACACCACGGTTATCCACTGTGTCCCAGAATTCAACTGCACAAATTAGCAGGATTGTAGAGGGGTCCAAGTTAAACAGCTTGAAAAAGGGAACCTATGGGCTATGGGATCTTAATTCTTTGCTACAGCATAAAATGTATTAAGGGTTAACACACCACTGAGCCAACCACAGTGGACCGTGACATGAACACCCAGATTTCAGAGAGCATAGGTGTAGTGCCATTATTTAGTGCTATGGTTAGCATGTGGACACAGGGACAATTTGTTGAGGGAGTTGAAGCTTCAAGCCATCATTGAAACTTTTATTTTTATGTTGTCCCCTTTGTTTGCATTTTATAATAAGCCATTCATATTTTACATTACACAATATGATTTATTTGCACTGACAAGTAAAATAAATATAATGTACGATTGATTAGCTTGTAGGTGTTACAGAGAATATTTAAATAACATTTGCATTTAACACCTGAAAGTGTATGCTTCCCCATAACTCTCCAAGGAGTTTCTAAAATGCAGTATGTCACACATTAATGTGTTATGAACTTAAACATTGCAATTGTAAACACAGTTCACAATTTACGAAACAGTATTATCATTGTGTCTAATGAACTTCAATGAAAATGAAATGAAATAAAAATGAACAGCTGTCTCTATAATAAAACATGTACCTGCATAAAACTAATTAATAAATTATGCACTAGTCGGGAAAATGCATTCTACCTTTTCATCTCTGTAGGAAAGGCAAATAGAAAAAGATTTTGAGAAATAATACAATATCCAAACACAAAATACAACAGATCACAAGAGGAACTATTCAATGTGACGACCTGCAATATCTCTGTAGAGATTGCAGCTACGAAGAAATGAACCTTGCGCACTGTAAAATATTCCAGAAATGTTGTGATTCTCATCATAAGGAGCTAAAGTTCTTGTCTGTAATTATTCATCTTATTCAATGAACATCTGGTAAGAGAGGATCTTAAGCATACACAATGGTACCGTAGAAGAGGTACTCAGAAGTTTGCAGCTTAGATTATATTACGAAGCTAGTCTGTGTGATCTTTGTTTTGCCCTCATTGAAACAATTTATTTCCTTACACAAAATATGTATACTTTTACTATATGAACAGAATGTCAATTCATGGTTTTCACATGTGGACATTAAACAACGTTTTCAGAAGCATAGTCTTGTAGGAACACAGTAGCTCAAGTGGTTAAAACTGCAGAATACCTACATGCTGATAAAGTCGAAGTACTGCTGTTCAAATCCTGGCAATAATAAACAGCTAAAATCATATTTCAGTTATGTTTCAAAGCACACATTGCATAAGTGTTTTCAACAAACCTAATTGTTCTGTTGCATTAATCTATGCAAGCTCCTTGACAGTTACTGTATTTAATATTGAACACTACATAGATATCATTCACAGTCTTTTCAAAGTAATTTGTACTGGATGGTTTATTGTCTTGGTTTCAGAAATATAAACTAAGCATATTAGTGCTGTTCAAATTGTGAAACAGAAACTTTGTGAGCAGTGCAATCTCAGCACCATGGGATTCAATTACCAGCACTATACTGATTCACCCAGCAGTATGTTATAGTGACGAGCTCTAGCTAACTACATATGATCAACCAAACTGTTTTCAGTGGCGGGCACACTCTCAAAGAACTGGCAATTTTGCCAAAGTTGCAATTCCAATAATTTTAAATACCATATTGAGTATGTATCAATACTGCATTCACTTAACTACTGGCATAAAGATGAGGCATTCTGAATGAAAATAAGACACACACATTCACATTCTTTTAATTCATGTCCACTGATGTGCTATCCAGAAAACATGCCATAACTTTGACATAGGGACATTAGGTTTCCTATCCCAAACTATTTATCTAGGAACCCTTTATAATCCTGTCAACTTGTGTGGTTCAATTTTGGGACACCTGTGCTGAACCTTGCTCTACATCATGCTACTGTTTTTCCTCCCTTTTTCTCATTTTCTAACCTCTTTTCCTCAACCCTCTTCTTGTTGATCATTATTAACCACTTCTCTCTGATCTTATCCAAAAAGTTTTCCATAGCTTTTATATTTTTCTCTCATTTTGCAGATAAAATCCTACTGATTACTATATCTCCACCCACTTTTTCCCATTTCCAATGTCAAATTTGATCTCTCCATATTGTTGGTTGATTACAATATACAATGCAAATCTGTATCAACTCCTCCACAAATTGGACATTTTCTTACATCTTCTTCATGCCTTATGCCTTTCAAGTTTTTAACCCCTGTTCTTGCCCATTAAAATCCTTCTTGCCCTAGTTTATTGCATATTTATATGTATTTTTCCCTCTCCCAGACTGTTTTATTCCTCCCCATACCCTCAAGGATATTTTCTCTCTTGCACTGCTAAAATATCTTGTCTATAATATCACCTAGCCTTGATTCTACTACTTTCCAAAAGCCTAGATTCTGCACTTCCCATTCATATTTTCTCCATCAATCCCTGCATTTTTTCTAACCAAGACCCTTCCCATTTACTTTTTTCCTGTATGTTAAAGCATTCTTTGATAATAACCCTATCTTCTAGATTGAAAATTCTGTACAGATATTTCATAGCTCTTGTGATAATTTTGACCTTGGTGGAATGCCTTCCCAGTTTTAACTAGCTGTGCATTTCATGCTAATTATAGTTATAAATCTATTGGGAACAAAAATATAATGGCAAGTAGAGAGGCAGTATCAAATAAGGATTTTTAGAATAGGAACAAGAATTCACAGATGCTTTTTTTACCACACGTGACTGTGTCACCATTAAATCGGTCATGTTAGAGCTTCCTTGTGAAACCTGTTTTGTGAGGGAATTTTTAATTTACTATACCTATATATAAATTAAGAGAAGAAAGATGATTAATAATCTATGGAGTGTTAGGATTAATGATTTTTGCAGTTTTTGGAGGAAGACTGTTGAATTGAATAATTTTTTTAACTCTTTATTTTAATTGTTTACCATTTATTATAAAAATAATACCTATTTTAGTTTGTGGTAAGACAGATGCAAACAAAATGCACTCTTGTACATTATTATAACTTGTCTCAACCCTAAAAGACAGTAAGAAGTTAAATGGGATATCTGTCTCTAGTGTTCGAATCAGACTTTCTGGCATGGGGGGGGGGGACTTAAAAATCAATATCAACATTTATTAAATGGAGTAATGCACACCAAAATATATATTCACTTTTGATTGAAGATAGATTTGACTTATTCAAAAGGACATTCTGCCAAAGTTCCACTCTCTGGTTATGAGGCTCTTTATTATCATTCTGGCACACTAAACAGGTATTTAATCAATTTTATTGTTGATTTCTGTTGAAAACAGATGAGTACTGGAGGCTTAAAGGGATATCTTTCTTACCTCTCAATGTAAAGCCAGATATGAATCCTAACTGCTTCAAACTGCCTGTTTGAGACTTTTTGAGACAAAAAGTATGGGGGATAGATAAGAATGGTGGTAGATATATGATCATGCTTTGTTTATAGACCTATTTCCAGAAAGTCTTTGTCTGCTGGGTCCTTCAAACATAAAAAGTGATGACTGTAGGTAAACCAACTGTAAACTCTGCAACAGTGTCATCACATTCATTGGTTAACGAATGGTACCAGGGTACTGCATTAGCTGTAACATGATGCACGGCAGTCCTTCTTGCACCAATTGTACCTATGCTGTTTATTATTTCATACTTTACAGTATTCATCTGTATGACTATCATCATGTAGGATTGAATAATGGTGACCTTGTACACAAATGCAGAGCACACTGATGTACTTCTCAACCATGGAAAGTTCAAAGGAATGCACCAAAGGTTTACTGGCTCTGTCAACAACATTATCCCAACAAGCGTCACTCAGCCCATATCATATTCTCAACCAATATTTTAGAGGTGTTAAGAGAAAAAGGCAGCATGCATTCAAACATACAGGCTGTGGACTCTGCAGACATGTCATAAACCAGAGTTTTAACTCTTTTCCACATATCCAGGGGTGCACAAAATGTATCAAAGTAGGCAGCAACCATTTTGAGTACCTTCAGTAGGTAGTTAATGAAAATGTTATCTGTTTATTTATAACATTTCAGTTTTCTTTTTTCTATCCTTTGTGTCTAACTACTCCTGCATATTTCAGAAACATAAACAATGCATTTCTGGGCATGGGTTTACTCAAAATAATGATCACATGGTACCATCCACCTACCACTGAGCTTTGTAACATTTATTTATAACTGTGTTATGAGAAAGAAGCAATTGTTGCAATGGTATAACAAGGTGAAGGAAAATGTAGGAAAGGAAGATTATTTTAAAGTTTGCAATTGAAATGTGATACTGGGGTGGTATGTTTCCTACTAGAAATATGGAAACTGAAAGGTTTGAGAGGAGGAGTGAGGCAGGGGCTATGTCCAATTCATGGGGAGGAGGAAGATGAACTGCACATAATGTTTAAACATAAAGGGACAAATGAATGGAGAGTGGAGTTGATTACACAGAAGTGGTTAGAGAGACATAATGAGTTAGGGATAAAGAAGATATTCAAGGACCAAAGACAGCTAAGTGAATTAAAGGAATTCTTATGGAAAGTAAAGATGAAATGGACATGACAAATATATAAGGTTTATTAATATAATAATAATTGTAACAATTCTCCACTTATCTTTGAAATCCAAGAACTAGTTTCACAATAAAATGGTGTATTGCATCGTCAACTCAGTTTCTTTTTGATCATGTTTATTTACATTGTTATGGTTACTGCTACTAGGTGGATTGTGTACTAAGGCATTGCTAACTACTAGAATCAAAACAAATTTGGTGAGGAAGTCCATTGGTGGTATAACAAAATTATTGCATGATTTTTATACTTTAATATAAAATAAAAATTTTCTCCCAAACCATTAAATCTATGGGTCCATATAAGTGTTTTAATAATTTAACATCTGGATTTATTTAATGATTAAATTTCCAAAAATGTTCTGCCACAGCTGATTTATCAATTTGTTTGTATTTAATATTCCTAAAATGCTCTTTTTATTCTGGTTTCTAAATAACGTATATATAAGGTTTAATTAGTGAAAGTACATTGTGAACTAATTTTAAGTACAGATAATATAGTGATTAAGTATATAACTATAAGAAAAATGGAGGTTGGTGGCATACACAAATAATGGCCTGGGCCTCAAACTTTACCACCATTGTATTGAACTTGATGATGATTTTTTGTTATAGTGTTTAACACCTGCTTTCACTACTAGGTAATTCAGGCAAGATGATGTTGATGATGATAATAAGTGTTATTATTATAATTTTTATTTATTATTATTGTTGTGTAATAGATAATGCAAATATCACTGCAGGTCCTGGTATTTAAATAACAAAGTATCTATAACTTAATTCCAGGATCAGCATTCAACTGTGGTGGCAGGGGGAGATGGTTCAGAGCCCCCTGGAAGAAGAAAATTCCGAATGCTGGCAGAGTACGTTGTACTTTACTGTGGATCGCAAAGAGGCATGGTGGACCAGGTTTCTCTGGTGCTCTTCCCCATCTGCTTCTTTCTGTTCACCATTGTCTATTGGGTATCGTATGTCAGCGAGTCCAAGATCCAGGACCAATGACCAACGGGCTCTGAACACTGTGACACATGGGCAGAGTGTGCCAATCAGTGAGAAAGAGCCAGTGCTTCAGTGATAATACAAACATTCCTTTTACGAACATCTTTTCCAAGCATGCATCAGTTTATTCCCACAAAAACTCTGTCTTTGCAATTAATGTTTCTTTGTAAGATACACAAAGCTGATATTGCTAGATTCAATTCTTTTTCTCCAAAATTACTTTAAATAAGATTAAGTATTTTATATAAATTCATATTTCTTAAAAGTTTCCATCTAAAAAGTGAGGAGTGTGAAACTGATACAAAATTCCTTACAAGATAAATTTTATAAGTGATTTTCTAATAACTATTACAGAAAGTAATGTATAAAAATGCGTATTTGCTTACCAACATCAACCCTATACTTAGATAAAAGGCAATAATAATGCTTGGACATAACTGTGTATTGTGTTATGGAGAAACATTTCTCTGTTGAAAGTTGTAGAAATAAGCTTTTATGCATCTGGAAAAGACTTTCTCATGTTTATTTCATTCAAATGTTTTGGGTAAAAATTTGCCCTAAAATATGACCAATAGTAGAATTTTGGTATGTTAAACACTTCTTTAATAATTAAACTGATTTTTTTAATTTTTTTCTAAAATACAAATTCAGCCCCTTCATATTAAAAGAATAGAAATCATCTGTACATACTGTAGCAAACTGAAGTTACCAATTTAATACTTCAATATATTCTTATGGGCTTATCATATCTTTACATTCAACTTAAAGAATTTAAACATTATTGTTTTTGCAATTTCCCAATATTGTGATAAAAAGTTTGTTAACCCAATTAATTTTATACTGCTAAATACTGTTGACTACAGTATGACCTTAGATAATATATATGTATATTTCGCTTTCCTGTGGTTACCTCGGAATTTTCCCTTTCTTTCTTTTTCTGCTTAACCTTTTCATATGTAGGACTTCTAAGCCAGCTCTGAGGTGTATAGCACCTATAGGAGCTCTCATTAAACAAACCTTCAACTACTAGCTTAGTAGGGTATTAGAATGGAGGGGTGATGCCTTACTCACTGCAATGCCATGATAGATCAGCTGTAGCTACTACGCACCCCAGGGGGCACTGATGAGGTGAAGGAGCCGGGATGTACCAGATCCACAGAGCTAACAGAATAGCCTAATACTTCCGTTTGAACAATAAATGCTTCAGAATGAAACACAAATATGAAATATGTATTAAACTTTCAGCAGGTTAAGCAGGCAATTTTTATTTCAAAATTCAAATTATAATTAAAAAATTACAACAATTTATCCAAATTTGGATAAAAACAAATAATAAATGTAATTCAAGCTCCATCATACCAAGACAGCATATATTGGCCATGTTTACAGTGGTTTCTTGATCAATTTCTAGTTCACAAGTTCACCACTATGTACACAAGGTGACAAATAATCAACTTGATGCCCATAAAGGGTACTATAGGATAAAATCACAATATGTGGACAAGAAATATGCCAAATTTAGCCCAGAGGCATTTTCTTTCAAGGAAGGAGTTCTTTTATGTGCAAATAAATATTTCACAGGCCTATCAAAGAAAGCCTTGGTACATTTTTTTTTTCCTCCGAAAATATCCATCCCCTCCACCAGAATTGAATCTGCAACCTTGGTTATTAGAGGTAGCCATTAACCACAACACCACGGAGGGCAACTAATAAGCCTGAGCATAGTATTTAATTTCAGATGTATTCATATCATGGTTAATTTAATTAAGAGGAATTGATAATCATTGTATTTTGGATATTTTAGGTACCAATCATAAAAAATTTAAAAAAAAAAAACAAAAAAAAAACAAAAACAACATTCTATATGTTAAGGAAAATAAGCTAAAAAGTCTAAACCTCTCTCTTTCAAGTCCATTCTGGGTATGTAAGAACTTCTTCCATTTAGCACTGCCTAACAACTTGATGTAAACAGATATGCCCCACAAACCACATATTCACATTCATATGTAAACTGTAATCTTTCCTTTAGTGGTAAATGACTGGCCTAAAATGTTTTCAAAGTACTTTTGTAAACTGCAACTTTCACATTTACATCAAAGATATGAAAGCCTATAAGAATTTTTGAACTATTCTGGTATGGTTAACCTTTTCTACTCAAGTAGCTGTAAATTCTCACATCGAAAACGGTGCCTTCTATGAAACACTTCCCTATATGGGACTTCTTTAAGCACTAAGCTAATTAATACTGCTTGTTACTATAATCAAAACTATTACTAACTTGTTGATATTGTAAATATATAACCAAAAAGTGCCAAATATTTTAGTACAAATAAAATTGTACGTCACTCATAATCTATAATCAAGTTAGATTTTTCAAATTTATAATTGTAAGCATGAAATGGAGGCTTAAACTGCATTAAATATATGGCAAACAGCTTAACACCAATAGATATAATGGAAGTATAGGCTGATATATTTGTTGTCATCTACTTTATTATATAAAAATGTATGAGATTATTAGCTATTGTTATGCTGTTTCAGCAAATATTCAAATATCTTCCTTTAGTGTGTTATAAATTGCAGTGAAAATATAAACATTAGACATAGAAATTGTACATACAAATCAGTTTTCCTCTAATATCAACTCCCTGTTAATTTCAAGGAAATATCTTACATTACAGATTTAATGTACAAAACCTACTGTGCAACAACACAAGACCTATACCTGAATGAGCATGATCAAAAAATACAGAATTGACTGTTCAAACTGCAATAGGTTCCATATCAAAAGCATACAAACCAGACAACAGAACACATGAGATAAAATACACACAACACAAATATCTGCAGTAGCCCATCATTTCTGGTCTAGTGATCATTAAATCATGTCAAATTAGCCAGATACACAGTCAACTTCAACATATGGAAAAAGGTACTTATCATAAAAACAAGTCATAAAATATTGATCTGCTGCCAGAAAATTATCTATGGAATTTCATCTTCAAATGTAAGATACCACCACAAACAATCAAACTACCAATAGAAACCATGGATCTAGTCAGTTGAGGATGGAGGTGGAGATAAACCATTTCTGAAACAAGTTGAGGTTTCTTACAATGTAAGTGACATAAGTGTTAAAAAACCAACTCAACAAATTAATAAAACATATAATTTGACCGTCACTGTTACTAAATTCCTCCAAACATCAATCAAGTTGAGGTTTGTTTTAGGACTGATCATCTTCAAATATCTTACCTCTCTACAAGGCCCCTGCATCATGCGCTTTGATTCCCAAACACAGAGTGTACCTGGGTTCAATCCCACAGATTTTATGTCCAAGTATAGAACTGGTGTCCCTCAGCATCATGAGGAAACTGAGAAGCAATGATAGACCATAAATGCCAGCATCCTACTGGGGAACATGTAATGCTAGCTACATCACCTCTCCGTAGTGGCTTCTGATCACCTTTCTCATGTGTGTGTGTACAAGACTAACAGTCAGGTTGGTTGGCCTACATGATTATTTAATTATTGTAATAAGAGTCAAAACTAATTCAGAATACTACATTGCATGAAGTTATTTTTGTCAATCGTTACTTCCACACTCTGTGAGTTGGAAAGGAGTGTCGTAATGAAAAATTCAATGCCATAGCCAGAACTGATTTCTTGGTCTCCTCCGGTTGCTCTAACCCCTGAGCTACCATGACAGCATGCCAATATATCACGTTCCCATGGTTCATATTCAGGCTATGGCATTGAATTATTCAGTCTGACTCTACTTTTCCAAAGTCATTTTTATTACTAATCCTTTCTATCAGCAATGACTCATTACAATGTTCACAACTTTAGTTACCTTCTATGACAGATATTATTTAACCTCTCATAGTCTGTTTTTCATATAATTATTTTTATTTGTTACAAACTAGTAGGGAGTCATGGCCCAAGATAATAAAACAAAATTAAAGACTTAAAAACAGTTGGCAAAAATTGGAATGAAAATAAACTCAAATAAACTGAAACAAAAGACATTTATCTATAAGAGAAATATTGCCAATTGTGGAATAGGATTTGGTAATAAGACAGTGACTTCAATCTAAACGGTGAAATACCTTGGATTAACTCTTGATGCAATATTAACCTGGAATGAACATTTGATTTTATCAAGGAACTTGGACAGAAAAGTCATCAATTAAAATTCCTGTTATTGGATACTTCACCTTTACCATTATCTTAAAAAAAAGTTTTGGGGCTTGTATCCAAAACTCAGTCAACAGAATACAAACTACACGAATTGGGTTCCCCATCTAATGCTAGGCACCTTGGTACATTCGCATACAATATTTCATAAAGATTGCCTTATGCCCACTGTAGATTCCACCCCCCCCCCCAGTCCAGCTAAACACCCTCTTCAGTGAACATAAAAATAAAACACCAACATAGATGCCTCAGCACATGCCACAGGAGCAAGCACAACAAAGACTGAAATAAAATCAACATGTAGGCCTTCTAATATGAAATTTCATCTCTCACCAGGTAACTATTAAGGACAGGCATTGATTGGGCTGCAATCTTACCATAAGCCTGAGATTCCTTGTGAATAATTGTATTTCTATGAGCAAAAATAATAGTAATAATACTGCAATATATAAAAAGTTTTCAATAAATAAATTTAAAAAAAAGTTGCCATATTATTTTATTTAAAATAAATCACAAATGAACATTCTATCTGAGCTGCTTCCCATGTTGAATTTCTATGTCCAGCTAGTTTATTTTCATCCTGTATAATTAAGTGTAGTGTTTATATGTTGCAACTATGGTAAGTCAAAAGTTCAATGGATAGTTAAAACAGCAACACAAGCCAACAATTAGATCAGAAACAGCCTCCATTCCATGTAGTTCATCAATGTAACTACTACTATAATAAATAATAATAAACAAAGGCCTCAAAACCCTATTGATCACTAGCGCTAATGCCACATTAAATTAAAAAGTGCACATGCTTCAATAATGTTGATGCTGCAGTTTTATTTTATTTTCATTGTCCTTCCATATTTGAAAACTATAACTATAAACTGAATATTACAATTTTGTTAAGATGTTTTGCAATGTGAAGCATTGCAGTATGATTAAAAAATGTCAGATAACCAAGTTTTAGATGTAATGCAATAATGCTTTGATAATGATGACATCAGATAGAATAGTAGCAACAGTTAGGAAAACTTGTGTATAGTTATTTAACAGTGGTTTAGTCTTCTGAGTTAAAAACACTATAAACATACAGTTCATTATCTTCTATTTAACACTCCAGTTTTGAAATGTACTTAATTTCCTCTGTTGGAGATAAAATTAATGTTTTTCATATTTTACATATTCAATATTAAAATGAAACAAAGGTTGTAGTATAGGAATACTCATTAATTAAGGCTGTGAGAATTAATGGTGTCAGAAAAAAGTGTAAATAAACTGAAAAAGAATGGTAATGTTGAGAAAGAAACTAAATTAAGTTATACACATAATTTCTGGAATATTGTAACAAAACAAATTAGTATTATAGATCTTAGGTAGCATATTTACATAGCTTTTTTTCCTTGATTTCACAAAATCTACATATTCTAAAAAAAAATGAAAGAAAGAAAGAGAAAAAAAAGCTTGGCATTTCTGTGCATTTTCTTTAAGAACTGAAACAAATTTCTTTCAATTGAAGTTCAATGTTTTTGAAAGGCCTAATTGCTCATCAAAACCTAAATGAAAACAAAAAGCCATAAAAGAGCCCAACATGGGTCCTAAAATAAATACTTTTTGAGAAATTACTGTCATGTTTCTTTTCATCAGCAACAATAGAAATCAGTTCATCAATTCAGGCTACATCATTCTGCTAAAATCAGCACAACCCTGCTCAGCTAATTTTATTGTATTCATTTATTTTAAACATAGAGGATTTCACAGGCAGTTTGCAGAAAATAATCATTCTCTAGTAATGCAAATGTTTTAACATTTTAAATAAAATACCTGCCATTTTGAGAAAATAAAAAATAATATACATTTTCCATGCAAAGAATAGTTTGGATTAGTGATTTTCATGAAAGTCTTTGTTGTATCTTTGAAAGATGCTAAATTTAAATACTAGTTTGATATTTATTTGAAATTTAATTTTTGATATCTGTTGCTAGACAAATAAGTGTACAGAGCTTTCTCAAACCGTATTTTTTTTTTTTTTTTGTGATAGTGGGGATCAGGAGATCTCAAAATATGCATTTCCAGTGAAAATACAATGCTTCCTCAACCTACTATTTGTGTTAAAGTAATAAAAAATCTCTCTTTATTGAACATTCTTTTGCAGTGTTAATTTCATACAAAATTAAGTTTAGAGCCTACATTTATTGGACATTTGCAAGCACTGTTATATCTGAAAATATTAACGGTTTTATTCAATCACTCTGTATACACTTCCAAAGTATACTACAACCTTGTACATCCATGTAACAGAAAATGTCAATGAATTTGTGCACATTATTTACATAATACTGAGTTGGTTCTTGAATTAAGATATGACATCTTAATGATGGCAAATGTAGTACTCTCCAAGTCTTTAAAAGAAAATGTCTCAGCAGTGAATAGAATTCACTATTTTAGTGAGAACCAAATATGACATACTGTTTTGAAAGTATTGATATTTTCCCTTTCAGAATTTAGAAAAATAAAGGAACAAGTTGCTGATATATTTTTTCCAGCATTTTATTGCTGATATGTAAATAAATACCATCTCTGATGTTTGTCTGACAGAACAGTAAATGAGAAATGCTGTTCCTATTTTTATTTTTAAAAAATACTGTAATGCAGGGTTTCACACCTACATTCAATGCTGTGCCAAACAGCTCACTCTGGCACAGTGTGTGACTATGAGAAATCAGAAAATGTATTTCTGTGAAAGAATATATAGGGTGAACCAGACCATCTCTAATGTTACTTACTTTAGAAAACAAAGAATTACAATTTTTAAGACAAAAATATTTATAATAGCAAAGAAAATTTCACTGAGGTTGAGTTCATCAGTAAGCCATAACACTTTAAACCTTAAAACAGAAGTGTGGGGTCCAATAGTACCTTTGATAGTACTCTTCAAAATAAACAATGTTCATAGGAACATTCTAATGATTCATATTCTTTCAAGCAGAAAAGCACATACCTAATTTTGTTTGCCTAGATTGCAGCTGTCCAGCTGCTTACATGAGCAAGCAAACATGTTGAGGGAATCTCTCATTATACATATGGTCTGCAACCTGGAGCATATCCACCCAATTCAATTTTCAATTCAATTTATTAGTCCTGTATATAACATCAACATATCAAAACCTGCCTCACTTGTGAAAACCACCACTGTTTGTAGTAGAAGATATTTGTAATCACTATTAACCTTTATACTTATTTCATTAGCCACAAAAAGAATCTGATGGCTTCATTCGCATGACTTTCTCTACATATCTGTAGAGAAAACAAACACATACACATTATATATACAAATTATTGCTAATAAGCTTATTCTTCTATCTAATTCATACTAATCGAGATAAATATTAGCAGAAATTGTTTTATTATTTAGTCCCTTATAAGTGCAAGGGAAATAAGAGAATGCACTAAGAAAAACCAACAGTCAAATGTTTTAAAATGTGGTTGCTATGGGATTGAAATCCAATTCTCTGCATGGCCAGGTGTTGACAACTTCCCGTATGAGAAAAGCTTTAAGTATTTTAAAACTGAAACCAATAACAAGGAATATCTCGAAAATGGTCAACTCCACAGAAAAAATTTATATAATATAAATTGTGTGTTTTAAAGAGATCTACATTTTTTGTGAAGTACGATTGGTTTACCAGTTATGCAAAATTCAGAAAAATTCATCCAGAATAAAGATGTCTTCAGAGGCTATTCCAAGAAAATTCAAGATATACATTTTATTTTTTCATGTAAATATCTTAAATATAAGAGGTTTTTGGATTCAGGGGGCCCAAAAGCATATGCTTCTGGCGAGGTCTCTGTATAAAAATTTTGGGTACAATACAATACCTTCTCTATACATTATGTACATAATATGTGTAAAAAGTAATATGAAACAAAACACTTGACTTTCTTTTTTGTTTAGTGTCCTTTAACTTGGGAGGTCATACTGGATGATGGAAGTATGTAATGATACTCAAATGAGCCTGGGGTGAATAAAACTTTATTATCCAACCGAGACTCGGACTCGGAACCTCTTAGAGGCAGACATACTAGGTACCATCTGACCATAAAAACAGGCCAAACACCTGCATTCTCATTGTACTGCTAATCATCATTTGAGCTTACTTTTAATTTTCTTTCTTTACCATTTCTCAAAATGAATGACATTTCTATCAGCAAATGTGAAGTTTGGTTGCACTATTTACATGCTTTTCTTCTTGAAAAAGTATGGCTTAATTATTTCCAACAAAAGTTGTTTTGAAGAATATTAGTATGTTAAAGATATACAGCAGACTTAGATGTTTGGGAGAAAATTCACAGCTTAATCAAAACAATATCATGAATTGTGATTTGCTGCCACATAATCCTCTGGAAGTACATTACAAGAACACTAAACATATCAATGTCAACCAGCCCTTTCAAAACCACTGAGGAAAATACTACATCAATTGGAGAATGCTGACAACCCAATTCTTTATCAACACTCATTCAGATTTTTTGGACATCCTGAAGTTTAGATTTTAATGCTCCCAAGATTTGGAATAATTTCTCATAATTTCCCACAAAAGAGGTGAACAAACTTCAAAAATGTCTAGGTAAAATTACTTATCTAATTATCATGTTTAGTGCTTCTAATTCCAACTCAGAACAATTTCTAATTCAAATACACATCACAGTTACGACTAATTATACTTTTAATTTATGTTTTAACACCCAAAAAAAAAGGTTTATTACTCATTTTCAAAATGTTGTACATCATTTAAGTTGCACAGACAGGGGAAAGAGAGAAGATGAGGGTAATTGAGAGTGAAAAGGGAGGAAGGTAAAGAGTGACACTCGGGGAGAGGAAATAAAAGGGATAAGGGATTCAAATGGCAATATAGGATAGGATGGGACGGCTTAGGTTTAGTCTCTTATTGTTTAGTTATTTATTATCAGAATGTAAAGTCTTATAATGCTGGAATACTAACTGCTTTAGGAGAGTGAGATAAATCAAGAGAGAAACAATGAGAAAGCAGGAGAAAGACACAGAAAAGAATCTTGGCAAGACATGCAATAATATGAGCAGAGTTGCATGTTTTGATATTAAAGTGATATGCCATTGACATCTCAGTTATAGCTGATTGATATCGGTCAAGCTCAAGTGAATGTTCACACATGCTTTACTTATAACATATTTTTATATAAAAAATTTGAATGCTGTATTTTTCAAAATAAATCACTTATGGATAGTCTGGCTAACCCTGTATAACTACAAATCACTAGCTAAGAAAAGGAAACAAATGAAGTCCACCACGAGGTAATCCATAGCTTTGGATTCAGGATTTACTCTAGTTTAGATTAACTATACTGTTATACATGAAATGACTTTAAAAGCAAACTCTTTATTTGTAATTGTACTGTAATTTGAAACACCTTTTTCATTTTACTTTCTAGCATTTAAATCAAACTTATTCCTTCCTTTCTTTCTAGCTATCTTGTAACTGATTTCTTTGGTGCTGCTTGGCATATCATGGCCATTCTCCATCAGAGTAAAACCCTTAAAACTATTTCAAGAAAGAAAAACATATGGTGCTTCCTTGCATATTGATATATTGCTATTATTTTGTTTATGTAATATATATTTGGTTACAAATAGCTTATATTATGTAACTTTTAAAAAAAATGTAAAATACTGTTATCTATATGCAACATTGTCAGCCAGTACTTTACAATTTTAATACTTGAAATAAAATAAAATTATGAAACTAGTATATTCATGTATGTGATTTTTTCATACTGTAACTTTGGTATTACCTCACAAGATGTCTTAGGCCTTGTTTCATCATTTAAGCTTAAGATACAATGGAGTTTTATAGTATATAGTTCAAGAGATAAGCTCAGCTTATCCATGGCTTGGCTTAAACCATACTGATCTTTGATTTAAGTAATGGCTCTGTCATGTTATCTGGAGAAGATAATATTAGTGATGAATACAAATTATTTTAACCCATATACACAACAGAAGATATCTGGAATGTTTAGAATGCAAACTATGGATGACCAAGAATTCTACGAGAGATTTTAATTAGTAAACAGTCAACAAAGATGGTAGACACCAGAAATTGATACAAACCAATCAATATTAAACAAAACTTAGTTTCAAATGTGTACTTCATTCCTTTGTGTATGCTTTGTCTGTTCATTATCATCACATCTACTATGCACTACTTTTTAATTCAGTAACAAAGCCTTTTTAATGCTTCTTTAGACATTGATGTTATACACAAGTGGAAATGCAATCGTTATAGGTGGGCATTTTTCTGGTGTCTCAAAGCATGTAGAGTTATCAAAACTGGGTAATTCTGTGCAATGCCTCTATTAATTCCAGCGAGCACTAAATGCAGTACTGACTCCGGAGGAGTGTATTCGCTGGATGCCAGCCACTATGTGTTTGTGGTGTGTGTATGTGAACAGAATACTCAAAACAAAAAATCCAATATATACTAAACTTGGTATTCACATTCAGTATCTACCAAAGATGCTATTTTATGAACATTTTTATTCCCCACCCCAAAGTCCCATTTACTTGGAGTAATTTTTTATATTTCTTATGAAATTGCACATTTAGTACTTAGTGCTTTCCCAGTCATTTCATGGATATTCTGAAATTTACGTATGCTTTGCTTTAAACATTACTTACATTTTGTTTGCTCCTGTTATTGCTTTTTACTTTCTCTACACATACTATGTACATAGTGCAGAGAAACCATTGCTTTTCACCTAAAAATTCAATACCAAGATTTCACCAGATTTTAGGGGCCCCTGTAAAAAAAAAAAACATTTTTAGAATAAGCTCCATGTGTCTGTGAACATGATAACTCAAAAATGAAAAGTCAGTAAAATACCAAACTTAGTATATAAGTTTAGTATCTTTAGATATTGCTTGTTATTTTTTTTCAGTTTTAAAATACAGGAATTTGTCAACTCCTGGCAATGCAAAGAAATGGATTTCATCCATATGACAACCAGCTTTTAAAAGATTTTACTATCATTTTATCCTAGTGTATTCCATTATTTCCCTTATACTTACAAGAAAGCATTTCTGCTAATGTTTATCTTGATTAGCATGAAGTAGATAGAACAATAAGCTTTTTAATAATAGTTTGTTACAGAGATGTACAGAAGTCACGTGAATGAAACATATCAGATTTTTATTTCTGTTTTTGTACACATTTCAAGTTTATTTACATTACACGGTCATTTTCCACATTTCAATTTCATTTCCTCTTATAGAGAACATACTCTTGTTTAACATCTATAGTATACTTTCTTCTGAAGTAGGTACTTCATTTAGCTTTTGCTATAATTACTCAAAACTGTTTCACTCTGCTCTAATCCATTTTACTTATCACTATTTTCTCCCAAGTTTATATTTTCTTACTCAATTGCAATTTTTCTAATTGTTTGCATCCTATAACATGCTTATGCTGCTTCATAATTTTTAGGAGAATGCTGACTTCTTCAGAAGCCAAGTTTGCAGTACATTTAGACTCTGACTATCCTGTCATTTTAACTATATGTTGCTGAACAGCCTACAGATACTTATTTTAGGAACAGTATCATAAACAAAAGAACACTTGATGCACATGTGCAAGTGTTACCAACTTTACTATTTACTGTACAAAGGTAAACAAGGCTTATCTACTGTGAAACTCGCACACCTTAAAGGTAAAACGGGCTTAAAGAACATCCATAGCTTACTAAACCATGCAGAAGTTAAAGGCATAAAAATTGATAAATTTTCTATAAAACAATTATCCAAAAATGGAATCTATGAGTTTAAAAATAAAATAAAAGTATTGTTAACAAACCAATGTTTTGATTTGTTATTAAAAGTTTGAATTTTGGACTAAAATTCTCTTTTGGGAGGAAGGGCCTTTGTTAAGCTTTGGCTTAAGCTGTGAAACCAGACCAAAATGTTCCCTTTAACCCATTATTTGTGTTTCATATGTGTGTGCAAAGATCTGATTTTGGAATTGGCAAGGGACATTTTGCCTACTAAAGGGTCAAACAGCTCTCTTATAACTCAGTGACATAAAAAACTAATGCTCCATTGACATGACTTTCTCTCTACATCTCTGAAACAAATTATTGTTAAAAAGCTTATTCCTCTATCTACTTCATACTAATTAAGATAAACATTAGCAAAAATGGTCTTATTACTTAGTTCCTTTTAAGTAGAAAGGAAATAAAGAGGATACACTAGGTTAAAGTTCTGGTCAAATCTTTTAAACTGGTTGTCATGTAGCTAAAATCCATTTTCTTTGAATGGCAGAGTTTACAAATTCCTGTATGAGAAAAGTTTAAATATTCTAAATCTGAAACCAATAACAAGGAATATTTCAGAAATGGCCAACTCCACCAAAAAATGTATATTACATAAATTGTGTGTTTTAATGAGATCTGCATTTTTTGTATTGTAAGTTTTTGCCCATCCCTTACAGTTAATCAGTTACACAAAGATCATCCAGAATGAAGGTCTTCAAAGGTTACTTTTAGAAAATTCAAGATATACATTTTATTTGCCAGGTAAATATCTAATATAAAGTATTTTAATCAAAATTGTTAAGTCATTTTTAGAAAACCAAAAATGTTGATATGTTTTCTATTAAAGGGAGATTTTCCTAAAAATCTTTGTCTCATCCTTGAGACACTAAACTTAAATACCAAGTTTGGTATTTTACAGACCTTGCATTTCTCACCCACAGGCACATGCACAGGCAGGCACACACACACACACACGCACATGGAATATTTTCTAAAAATGCTTTTTTTTTACTTTCTCTACACATACCACGTACATAGTGTATACAGTAGGTATTGCATTCCACCCAATACCAAGATTTCACCGGAAATAGACATTTTAGGGTCCCCTGTATGCAAAAAAAAAAGTATTTTCAGAAAAAGGTTAGTGTGTGTGTATGTGTCCGTGAACATTATAACTGAAAAGCAAAAACTCAGTAAAGTACCAAACTTGGTGTTTAAGTTTAGTATCTTCCAGGGATACGACATGAAGATTTTGAGAAAAATCTCCCCACCCCAAACTACCCTTTACGTGGAAAAATGTTGGAAAATTTTGATTTTCTCAAAAATAGCTCTAATGATTTTGATTAAAATACTGTATATTAAAGATATTTATATGACAAATAAAAAGTATATCTTGAATTTTCTGGAAATAGCCTCTAAAGACCTCTTTATTCTTAATGAATTTTGCATAACTGGTACACCGTAAGAAATAAGACAAAAATATACATTTTTTTTGTGGAATGGGCCATTTCCGAGAGATTCCTTGTTATTTGTTTCAGATTTAAGATACTTAAACTTTTTTCACATGGAAAGTTGTAAACTCCTCACCCTGCATAGAATTGGATTTCAACCACATGACAATCAGCTTTTAAAAGCTTTAACTATCATTTTAGCCTAGTGTATTCCATATCTTCCTTCTACTTATAAGAAAGTAAGTAATTAAGACAATTCCTGCTAATGTTTATCTTGATTATATAAAATAGAAGAATATGTTTTTTAAGAATAATTTGTTACAGCAATGTAGAGAAAGACATGTGAATGGAACACATCAGATTTGTTTGGATACAGAAGACTTTAAAATGCGTATTTCCAGTGAAACCTTGGTATCAAATTTTTGGGTGGAGTAGAATACCTTCTCTACCTATGTACCATAGGCTATGTAGAGAAAGTAAAAATATATGAGCATTCTGTTGATATGACAATGCCATTCAATAAACATGTATCAATGGATAGGTGAACAACATGCTTTTGCAGTGAAAAGTTTTTATTAAAACAATAATTATGAAGACACTAGATAGCAATTTAATTCTCATTTTAATTTAGGACACCATGATCACATCGCATCTGTTCATTCCATAAAAATATGGATAAAGAACTTTGAGGAAATTGGGTCAGCACTGAAGAAGCAGCCTTCAGGTAGTAAAAGGGCCAAATGTACACCAGGGAATGTTACAGTGTATAGAAGCCCAATGCGCTTGGCAGTGAAGCATTCTGTTACAATAAATTAATTAGAAAGGAGTGTAACAAGACTACTACTTTTAGATCCTCATTTTTATCCTTACTAGCTTCAGGTGGTGTATCAACTTAAGCCTTGCAACTTTCTCTTAAGAATAACATTTTGTGAAGAGATGTTAAATCACATGAATGAAGTCATTTGTATTAATCAACACCCAGAAAGCTTCAAATCTTTAATTACACATTAATGAAGATGGATTTATTGACTAATTACGGATGTCTGAGGAATCATATTTTATCTGTTTAGCTTTATAAACAAACAACATTTTAGATACTGGTCTCAAAATAATGCTCTTTAAAGATTGCCCTAAAAATATTTGTCACAAAATTGCCAATGTTCCACTGGACATGCTGTGGATGTTATTTTCAAGAATTAATGGTATATTACAAGTGTCAGAACTTTAATTGTGGCAACTATTTATTTACAACTGATATAAAAGAGATGCATGTTTATTGCTCTTCAAAGTACTCAGCAGTATTGTGTACAACCTAATGCCGGCAATGTACTTAACTGAATACCTTTAGCAGCACCTGTTGTTTTGATAGTTCCAATGGAGTAGTCTATTGCCTGACTAATCGCTGGAATATTTCCTTTAATGCTATGAATGGTTCCTTCATCTATGGACTCAAGACACAAGGGCTTAAGTTCTGAGAGTATGGTGGATTGTAAAGTACTTCCCAGTCCCATCATCCAAACATAGCAGTCACGCGCTATATATGGCTGAACATTGTCATGCAAAATGGTTCTGCAGAAAGCATCACTGCTTCATTGATGGTGGAACATAATGCGTTAGTATAACATCATCACAGTCATACACAAGAAGCACCATAACTTTCAAGTTCCTGGGATTCAGAAGAACTTTTCATCTCTATGGTGACCCGTAGTATGTGTAGTATTATTGTTCACATTCCTGAGGTTCTGAAGAACTTTCTTCATTTGAAGTTGAACTTTTCATTTTCATGGTGACCCACAATATGTGTAGTATTACTGTTCATTTTTACAGGATAACCTGCAACCAACTGACAAAGAAGCAGTGACACTGTCTGCAGAACCCATCCATCATTTTGCACGACAATGACCACATACAGTAGTAGCTGATATGTTCAGTCAATGGAGCTGGGAAATGCTGTGCCCTCAAACAATCTCCAGAACTTAAGCCTTTGGTGCCAATCACAATCTATTCATCAACCAAAATTCTGCGAGAATTGCCAGTGACGATCTAATCCTGTTGCCATTTTCATATGTTTTAGCTCTTTCCAGCAGGAAAGTCTGTGTACTTTCTACATCATAGCCATGGAGAAAGGTTTTCAGGAGCATTTCAGGAACTTATCTTTACATTTAAAGCACTAAATTAACTCCAAATTTAATTTCTCTAGCCTGGGTTTATGTTGTTTGAAAAATGATGTCGTTTAGCAGTGGGTTACAAACCAAAGGGGAAGTAAGACTGCAGTTCGCAATGTATTAGAAGAAATCAAAGTGATTTTAAATTTTCAAACCTTGATGAAAGCATTTCTCACATCGACATAAGAGAGGAGGATATAATGTATTCTAGCTCCAACGATGAAAATGCATTTGATAACGACCCTTATACAAATGCAAATAATCAATATACTTATTAAAATGGATTTATGGAAGTACAACCAGATGACGAGACATGGGAATCATCCATTTAGCTACACAACAACATAAGAGCTAAATTGTACAGAAGCTTGCGTTGTCTCTGTTTTCATTATTGTATTATGCTTGTGTGTGTATTTTTGGTGATTTTTTTTCGTCATAGGTTGTATAAATTCATTTTTGTATTAAAAAAATAAAACACCAAATCAAAACAGTTTGTTGTTTTAGTAATAATTTCATTAGTCTGAACTTTCTGTATAGTAACATTTTGTATGCCTAATTATTATTTTGGCATTTTTTTATATTATTTTCAAAATTTTCTTTTATGTTTATTATTTTAAAAATAGTAAAGACTTCTCATCAATATAATATATATTATACACTAGACCAAAAGGTTTACTAAAAACAAAATAAGATTCAACTCCTTAATCGTTTGATACTCATTTTGTTACTGATAATTTAAAACCCTGCCTTATACTTTAAAACCTCTTTTGGTTTAACCATTATGCAAAAATCTGCAAAACTCAACCAGAATAAGAGCTCTTCAGAGACTATTCCCAGAAAATTCAAAATATACAGTTTATTTATGATGTGAACATCTTTAATATATGGTATTTTAATCAAAATCATTACAGCCATTTTTGAAAAAAAAAAATTCAAAAAATGTTCCATGTAGAGGGTAGTTTGGGGTGGGTGATTTTCTTAAAAATCTTCACATCGCATCCTTGGAACATACTGAACTTAAATATCAAGTTTAGTATTTAATAGGCTTCTTATTTTTGAGCTAAACTGCATGCACGGACACACAGACCTTTTTCTAAAAATGATTTTTTCAGGCTCAGGTACCTCAAAACATGTATTCCACTGAAATCTCAGTATCAAAATTTTGGGTGGAATACAATAACTTCTCAATCCAATATGTAAATTGTATATATAGGCTAGAGAAAGTAAACATTCAGTTGGTTTGCAGACAATGTTCTGGTGCTCATAAAAATAAAAGACCTTATGAAGATAATCACAACAAAGCATTGTGAAGCTGAGGGCAAGTCTGTGAGGGTAAAAGCAGCACCTTAATTAAGATTTAACTACCTACAGGACAGGATGAGGGTGGCAGATGAGACTAAGAATGGGAGATGAAAGGAGGCAACAAAATTTATCAATGGTCTTTCTGCATTGATATGTGTTTTTCACAAAAGTATTTACCAGGGTTGCTATCATCATTTTTAATATACAAACATCTGTTGAAAGGATTGTGTAGTAGCTCAGCTTTAGCTGCTGGTGGAGTTCTTTGTTACTAAAGCAATCCACATGCTAAGCAGGGAACCTGGTATCACCTTAAGTGTTTCTGTAATTATGATCCCCAAAACAATGAACAATGGCAGTTGAATAGAATGGCAAACTATAATAGAATTTTGTGGCCTATCATTCAATGTAGTTCCTCTGTAAAGACACATTCATCTTCTAAATGTGTACTCATGCACATGGAACAGGGGGATGAATAAGGGTTTAAGCAACTATTAATAAGAAAACAGGAACAAAGCCATGAAGGTACTATAAAATAACAAAACAACTGTATAATATATTTCAAATAAAATATTTACACCTTTGGACTATTACAAAATACTGATAACTAATCATAGCCATATAATGGACCTTCTAAATAAGCTTTGTGCATATCTAATGAGTTACGTCGAATGCGACGACCAACAGGCTCCAAATCTGCATAACATTTGTCAAATACACGTAGTATTGCAGCTCGAGCTTCATCATGTGACACTTTTCTCACTGCCAGCACTGAGAAAAATGCTTTTGTTTTTACACAATCCTGCAAAGAAAGAATGAGTTTTAATCAAAATCATCTAAGTACATTGGCAGAAAAAAAAGTGTAATACCATCAAGAGTTGCTTAAATTTAATGAAGAATTAAGCGAAAGGTAATATATCATAATAGCATCATATCTTGTTACTGATCCCAGTTTAAATTGTTTTTTGGGTTCAGAAGCCTGTATTTATAATTAAATCTTGAGATCTAATAAATGCCTCTTCCTATCTGAAGTAGACACTGGAGAATGTAAAAAGGTGTGATGCTTAATTTTCTAAGCAAATTATACTTCAAAATTGTAAATTTATAGCAGCTAAACACCCAATTAATAAATTAATTCTAATCCTGGAGTTCCTACAGGAACACAGCAAGGATCTACTTGACTTATTAATTAATTTCCAGCTGTCTATAAATAAAAGAACCTTACTGCATGTTGACGCTTTATACTTAATGGTGAGGCATCCCCCTGTTGCCAGGCACTAAGGAAACTACAGTGTGTCAAATTTGCAGCTCTGATTTCTGTACATGCAAGATGATCTATGTTTTTGAAGTCCAACTGATTCCTGCAGTAATCAAACATATGGATCATCTCATGGGCTAGCACACCTTGCACTATGCCCTCATTGCGGGCTACATTCTGACACACAACTATCTGTAAAACAACAAAGACAGGTGAGATTACAGGCACTGATTCTATAGAATTTAGCCACATTAAGAAATATCAATGATTTTTTTTTTTTTTTGTATATGCCTAATACAGAACGCCTCTTATCATTTTATGTTGCCCTAAATAGGTTAGAGATAAGAATGAACACATGAATTGCAATAAATGAAATTATTGATTCTATTGATGAAACTATTTCATGAACTGCCTCCATGGTCGAGTGGTCAGCGAGTTGGCCTCTCACCTGGAGGTCCCGATTGGGGTGGGGAATTTTTCTTTAACCAGAATTATTCCCTATTTCCCACAGAGTTTGGAAGTATATATGTGAGAGTGAATGTGTGTGTGTGTTTGAGGAAAATAAAAAACAATTTGGATCCAACGTAAAGAACCTACAGAGAACAAGTTGTTTCTAATGCAAAGCCCCTGATATGAAGACAGTCACTGCTCGCATGCCACTATGTGCTAACCCTACAGTCACTCACGAATCACAACGCTTTTGGCTTGTAATTCTTTCTTCTTTTTATAAGTAAAAATTACAGATTTTCTGGAAGATTTATGGAAGTCAAAGTTTCTGGAAGAATCTGGCGCATGCCAGCTGATGTCTGCATTTCAAGGCTTCCAGTTACTGATGCATTTCTTCCCTGTTTGCCTCATTCCAGCCCCACCCCACATACCAAAATGAATGCGAGAGCAGCCATATATGGCACTGTCGCAGTATTGTGGAACATTTTAGCTTGGTGTGAGTCATGAAATCTTTATCAGAGTCCACTGCAAAATTAGCTTCCCAAGTGGCAGCGCTGAATGAATTGAGAAAATGGCAGATGTATGCTTGAATTGTTGAATGTAGAAATGTTCATTGGCTTTCATGAAAGGTTGAAGGTTAATGGAGATGTGACAGTGGACTGCTAGATGATGTGTTCATCACTGTATACAAACTAAAGGAGAAACACCATTGGCTGATGACAAAAGGGAGTGGTTGGCCAGGACAGCAGTGACTCCAGGCAACATCCAGCATGTTGATGAGATAATTTGTGATTGTCACAGGGTAGCAATAGGTGAATTCTTTCTCTTGCTCTTTTCCCATGGGGGGGGGGGGAGGTTCCAACCTCTTCAGCTGCTTTGGTGCAAGCACAGCAAACCCCTAGCACTCATAGTACTTATGCCATTATTAGAAGTATACTGGGTTGAACATCTCTCCCCCACTTATCAAATTTAAATTAAATTAGGATTAATAATTTAAAATTATTGATAATACACACATTACAACTAAAAATAAAATAGATTACAGGGAGCTATTTGGAATGGTCTTGGCAGAATAATGGTTCCTGATATCCATGGAAGTTTGGGTATGTCTAGGTGGTAATGTCTTTTTGGGGTTGTGAGCTGTCTTAATGTTTAGTAGATAGAAGCTAATAACTGCTACCCCCACAGAGGTTTCGATAGTCATGCTCCAATGGGGTTGATACATGTAAGTGGTGTATCCACTTCCATTTTTGTTTAAGCAAGAGGATTAGTAAGTAAAATAGGCACCATCCTAATGGAAAAAGTCATGGACTTGATCCCTGAGCGTTATGAGGCACACCTACACAGTCAGGTCACTGCTTCTGATTCTCGTGTTCTTTATCAGTAATGATCAGAGCTAGGAGGTTTGTAGCTTTTGCCATTCCATATATAGGTTGCAACCAACCATTTTATTCTTTTATTTATTGTAAATAGTTACAACCTGTGTTTTACCTAAAGGATACCATGGGGTATTTACAGTTTGTTTACATATGAGTATAAGACAAACATATTAGTTCTTGAGTTTGTCAAAGATGAACTGAAGGAAGCTGGTAACGTCAACTGTGTTGACTTGGTATTTCAGTATCTGGTGCATGGTATTGCCAAGCTCTTACTCTGCATAAGAAAATTGGTATAAACTTCCTAGCTCTGATAACAAATCTCACTTGTGGTCGCTTGGGATTGAACCCTAGGTAAGAGGTGAGTGATGTAACCACTCGGCCACAGCGAGGCATTTAGTGAGTTTGTTTTATTCTGCCATTTGCGATATTTTTATAAAGCATAGTCAATTTTACAATGGATAAAATACTAGTTACATTAACAAATTAAACAAGTTAATATAAATACAATTCTGAATAGATATTGATACATAAAATAGCTATTTACCAATTTTGGAAAGCTAATGGTAGATTAAGCAGTTCAATTTGATAAGAGCTAGAAAGCATACATTTATATTACCAATTTAATTAGTAAAATTGCAAGTAGAAGCTATCTTATCACCTATTTATATCAGAAAGAACAGTGTTTTTTGAAAAACTTCCTTATATAGCTCTTTTATTTAGTTTATGCTTCTGCAATGGGGGAACTTTGTGCCTCTCATGTTGGTGCACTTCAGAAGTGAAGAACTCCCAATATTGGAGTGAAAAGCACACCATATAATGATAAGAGTTCTGGGATTTCAAAATTCTGCTGAGGTTGAGGCATGACTATTTTCTATTCACACTTAGGTTGATCCCCACCAAAACAGACCCAGTGGTCAGTGGACCGCGGTACAACACAGCAGCAATGTGTGCAGTAATGTAATACCATGCTAATAATCTAAATTACAGAATAAATTTATTCTTAAATGGTATTATATTGTATAAAAATACCTATGAGTTTAACAAACGCCGATTTATACCGTTAAACAGAGCTATAAGACCCAGCATGCAATTTGTATAAGCCACCTGATTTCAGCAAATTGTTTACACAGTAATGGTTGCTTGCAGTTTGAACATGTAACAAAAGAAAAAGCATTGTTTTGGGAGATGGATCAGTTCAGACAATGATTTCGATCTGGAGAGAACAGAGCTGCTTACACAGAGTGAATAAATGTAAGTTATTGCATTCATGTTACTTTATTTTTTCGCACGTGTTTTTTTAGATGTAATTATTACATGTGTACACATTTATTTTGATACGACTATCAATTTTATCACCATTATACTTAACAGAATAACTTAGTTACCCTTTAAATAGTCGGAATAAGGGCTCTGTTCATATTACATTACAATAAGCCATGTAGTTGAGAAAGTATGACAGTATTTCTGGCGCAAATGGTGGAAGGCTACATTCCAATGGTGCACTGGTCGCCTGGGGTTGTTTTGAAGATGATCAACTTAAGACTGAACTGGGTTTAGTGGCATGTGTATATGAATGGGACAACAGGATCCTATTATACCAAAATATAAGCTGAGGATAGGTTTCAATATCTAGGTTAGTGAAATCAAATAACCTGTTGTCCCAGATTGTCCTTTGAGAACATTCCAATGATTTTGCTATGATACTGAACCTCTTATTTAAGTATTTTCGGTGCATTTGTCTCCGTTTCTTACAAATTTTTACGAGGAGGGGATGATATAGCATTTAGCCAGATTTTTTCTGAATTGTCAAAGAATTATCAAACTGTATTAAATGATCTCTGAGATAATGCTAAACACATACATATACAGTTTTCTCACTTTATAATACTAGCATATACACACACCTGGTTCAATTCTTGATCGTATCCTCCACTAACAGAAACATCACAAACTTCGCATGCTATATGTCTTCTGATATCTATGGGGCTATAACAGAAATAAATTTATTTGTGTGTGCAATTATGTTTTAAGCAATTTATAGGGGAAATACGTGCTTATACTTACCATCCTGAGCTTTTCAAGGCATTCATCATTAATTTCACTAAAGGACCTAAAAAAAAAAGGAAATAATTTTAGTAATGACACTCTTAGAATAGTTTTTATCAATAAACCATTACATATCACTGTTGTTAAAATGTGGGGAATACACACTAATAACATTTATTCAGTAATGTATTTCATTTTTTAATGTGTTTATAATAGCAATTTTTCACTTTTCTCACTGTTTCTCAAACACGGAAGGCATAATATAAAAGTGACATACTTTCAACGCTATATGGGAACCTTGGTCCTTCTGTTCTTTCTGTGTGTTGCCAACACTCACAATCCAAACATAGCAAAGGAGCCACATAGAATAACTGAGGGGTTCAGGGCCATAAGCTACAAAATGTAGCAGGAGGGTCTGAGAAGCTAAACCCCAATGAACCACTGCAAAGCCGAGATATCTGTTAAGTCTAAATCCACCCAAATTACCACAAAGTGGATTTTTATTTTGGTAATATTTTCATAGGTTGGCAAAATTAGTTTACACCTATTTTTGCCACTTATTAAACAATGTAAATGACTGGTGTCACTTTGCCGTACATAAGCAACAGCACAAAGAATGGTCCACCTCAATACATTCCTGCCGAAGGACCTATGAAACTAAGCCCCAATGATCCCAAGAAAAAGTCAAAATCTCGACAATGTACCGATAACAAATATGGAAGATATACCAATAGCTAGAAACGTCTGGATTAACATAACACTCAAATTAACGGTAAAGCTATACGATGGTTGCAGCACACATACGGACTCCCGCGTGCGCACACACAACACACACACACACACACACACACACACACACACACACACAAAGGTCTTAAGAAGTAGTTTGTGACTTTTACTGGCGGTCCACATTTGAAAGTGTTGAAAACATTGTTATTCAGATGTGAAAGTCACCAGATTGCCGAAGTTTTTCCTACTTCTTGTGATCATTGGGGTTTTAGCTTCACAGATCCCTCGGCTACGCTTTGCGGCTTAAGACCCTAAACGTTTATAACAGATCAGTAAGTAACTACAAAGTGGCTCTAATGAGAAATAACAAATAACTTCTTAATCTTATAGCCATAAATCCGGTAAAATCCTTACTTTTAGTTACAAAGCTTTACTTACTAGTTTTGACACATTTATATACATTTCTTTCGCATTTGATTTTATCGTACGTTTCCTTTCCTTCTCCTTTAAATATTACGTCTCTCCAACTTGGATTATACTTTCCGCCTCTTCTTTCAGGGTACAAATCATAACCCCACTTCTTTGGATTTGCTGATTCTGCATTTTCTTCTTGTGAATTACTTACTTCGCTATTTTCGGATGAACTTTTAGAAATGCCTTCTTTCGAATTTTCAGAACAACTACCGAAATAAACCATCACTCTTAAATATTAATCCTTAATGTCACCATTCAATATGAACATACAATTCACGCACGTGCTTTCACTGTTTTTGTTACTTTACTAGAACTCAGTGTGACCAACATTTTCTATACCACAGAAAATACATTACATGGGGGCAAATATTCAAGGGTATTTGATGGGGGACTTAACATTTCTTTGCCGTTCGAAATTATCGTTCGATACTTTTTACTTTCTGTATAGACTAGATATTGCATTCCACCCAAAATTCGAGAGCGAGATTTCACCAGAAATATATGTTTTGGGGTCCCCTGAGTCCGAAAAAAAATAATTTTTGGAAAAAGGTCTATATGGTTTTTTGTTTGGTAGTGTGTAACGCCCGCTTTTAGTTCTTGTTGCACCGCAGGCGACGACCTGGGTAATACATGAAATGAAGATGAAGCACCGGTGAAATGCGATGGCGGGGGAAACCTGAGAACCCTGGGTAAACCCGTCCCTGCGCCGCTTGTCCACCACAAATCTCACATGCGGTCGCTTGGGATCGAACCCAGGCCGTTTAGGTCTAACCACTCGGCCACGGCGCGGCCTGTGTGTGCAACATAGCTCAAAAACGAAATACCAACCTTGGTATTTAGGTTTAGTATCTTCCAAGGATGCGACATATAGATTTTCAAGAAACATGGAACAAACAACCTTTAACGTGGAACAATTTTCGAACATTAAGTATTTTTCTGTGAGGTTACATTTGGTTAAAGTTACAGATATAAAGGTGCCTACATTATAAAAGCACACCAAAGAAATCTAAAATGATGTTTACATATTTTCTTTAATTCAAAAAAATCCACATTTTCAGAAAAGGGTAAAAATAATTATGCCCACAAAATATTATTTCCCACTTCTCATTATACATACAGTAATAACTAGTGAAGCTTTGTATTAACCTGTTAATAATGTTTATGTATTCAAACAATTTATACTTTTCTATATTATAGGGTGTCTTAGCCACCTAAGTATCAAACTATTTTAATTTTATGTATTCAGAAATGTATATCAGTGGTTACAGAAGCTAAAGTTTATGCATATCTCAAAAGAGATTCTGAGCAACAAAAGTAAATGATTACTCTCTAAATTAGTTATCAAATCAAATAAAAACAAACAAGTGGTCCATTACATTTCTAAGGTTAGTTAGCAATATTCTTTCCAATTAAAACTAATGAAGTACAATTTGGAAAAGTGCAGCTCTTTGTTCAAATAATTATTTGTATATGATTATGGTTATATTATTGATTTGCTTGTATTGGTTGTCTTAGAAACCTAATTTCAAAATGCAAGTTACAAATGCTTTTTGTCTATGCATTCTTTCAATGTAGTTGTGTGGGTGTTGGTGTAGATGGTGGGTGTGAGTAGAGAGAGAGAGAGAGAGAGAGAGAAAAGGATCCATTTGGGAGGGGTGAATTGAGCAAAATAAATTCTATATGTTCCATTTACATGACTTTCTCTATGTATTCTGCAAGCAAAGTTCTTGCAAAAGTTATATTGATAAACATCAGCAAATTCATCTTTTTTTGTCTATGTAGCTTAATGTTAATTGGTCTTATCAGATGGTGAATGAAATTGATGAAATGATGCTTAAATGATCTCAGGGTCCATGGAGCTTAAACTTACTTGATATTCTTTTTCTCAGAATAAGGGAAAACACAGAAAAAACTTCATCTGGATAACCCACCCAAAGCAAAATTTGAACCCTCAACTTCTTGAATGTGCAGCAGACATGCTGCCCCCACACTATTGTGGTGGGCAAAATGTCTTAATACTTAGTTCCTTATAAATAGAAAGGACCTAAGGGAAAACACTAGCCTAAAGAATAGTCAAATGTTTTAAAAGCTGGCACTATGCGACTGTCATTGAAATTTGTCTCTCTTTGATGCCCAGGAGTAAAACAAAAGAAACATGGATGATTTTTGTGAAACCAGTAACAAGGAATATCTCGGAAATGGTTAGCTCCACAACAAAAATACATAGGACATAAATTGTATGTTTTAACAAGTTCTACATTTTTTGTGCAGTAAGTTTTGGTCTATCTCTTATGAATAGAATAGAATAGAATTTATTCACCTTAAGAAATACAATGAATTCATGGCTTCGTCAAAAACAAATAATACATAATTTAACAAATCTCTTACACTTCTATATACATTATATTTTACAGTATTGATCAAAACGAGTACAATTGTTGCTAAGCTAATCTTGTCTTGAGGCAGTCGTTAAGGTTTCTCTTGTGCCGAAGTACATCCTCAGATGAACAGGACCCATGCAACAAACAATGTTTCACTGTTAGAGAAATCAACTTATTTACACATACATAGCTGGATGGCTCATGTGGCAAAGTTTTCCAAATAAACAAGTATTTTTAGCACATAATCAAAAAGATGTATTCATGAATTCATCAACGGAATAAAACATATAGTTTAGGAGTAGATTTTTAACCTTCTTCTTAAATGCTTTGCTCTGTGGAACTTTGATCGCATCAGGGAGTTTATTATATAAGTTAGCACCTTTGTGGGAAACTGAATTTAAGCTTTTAGTTAATCTGTGTTGTTGGAGATGGATTGCTGTTGATGTTCTTGTGTTGTAAGAATGGTATTCATTGTTGAGCTTAAAAATTCTCTTATTGTCATGTATAAAGGAAACTGTCTCTAAGATATAAATACATGGTAATGGTAAAATTCTTAAATCCAAGAAAAGTGGTTTACTTGGGGTACATTGGTTCACTTGCTTGATTATTCTTATTATTCTTTTCTGCAGTTAAAACACCTTAATACAATTGTTGGTAGATCCCCATAAGGGGATTCCATATGTCAGTAATGAGTATATATAACCAAAATACATTGTTTTTAGGACATCTAAGCTGCACGCTTTAGCTAGTAGCCTTATAGCATAGCATATACGACTTAATTTATTAATAAGAAAATTGACATGCTCTGTCCAACTGAGCTGAGAATCAATAACAATCCCTAAGAACTTGGTAGAATGACTCCTCATTAATGAATGTATTAAAAATTGAAATTTGAACAGGATTATGAACTCCCAATTGTTGATTGAAACTAAGAGATACAGTTTTACTTATATTTATATGAAGTTTATTACTTGTCATCCATTTCTGCAATTCAGTGGTAGTATAATTGATTTCTGCCTGCATAAGTCTTTCTTCACTACTTCCGAAAATAAGGTTTGTATCATCTGCAAAGAGAACACTACTAATGGGTGATAAGTGAGAAGGAAGATCGTTGATGTAGATTAAAAATAGAACTGGTCCTAGTATGGATCCTTGAGGAACGCCGCTTTCTATAGCAGCAGAATTTGAACGTACACCTTCTATTTCAACAATTTGGTATCTGTTTTCAAGATAGGAGACAAACCATTTGTTGGCTAGTCCTCGGACACCACAGGCATCAAGCTTCTGTATCAGAATTTTATGATCTACTGTGTCAAATGCTTTAGTTAAATCTAAGAATAGACCTGCCACTTGCTCTTTTTTGTCCTTAGCATTAAGGATATTTTCTATGAAAGAAAAAATTGCACTATTTATTGATTTTCCTTTCCTGAAGCCATACTGAGTTTCTGATATAATCTTATGCTTTTCTAAGAATGGAACAATTCTATTGTACATAATTTTCTCAAGGATTTTTGAAAAGACAGATAATAAGGAAATGGGTCTATAATTTTATACATTGTTTTTTTCCCCTTTCTTGAATAAAGGTTTTACTTTAGCTGTCTTAAATACATTTGGAAAGCATCCTGTTTCAAGTGAGGCATTACAAATATCCATTAGTGGCTTTGAGAGGTGGTGTACAGATTGCTTAACCAGAGAATCTGGAATTTCATCGATGCCACAAGAGCTTTTGTTTTTCAGGTTCCTTGTTATTTTCAGAATTTCATCCTCTGCGACCGGATAGAGAAACATAGTGTTGTTATTTACAGCAATATTGCTGGTTGGATTTAAGGAAGCACTACCTATTGAGCTTGATAAGATTTTAGCTATATTAGTGAAGTGTTCATTGAATATATTTGAGACTTTTTGAGAGTTTAAGATTAGATCTCCACCATGAGATAACATGATTTTACTTGAATAGTTAGATGTGTTTACCTCCCTTCTTACAACATTCCAAAGAGCCTTGCCCTTATTATCACTATTTAAAATAAATGCTTTGTTACTCCTTTTCTTTGCTTCTATAACCATTTTGTTGAGAATACTAGAATGCTGTTTAAAATAAGCTTTGAAGGCAGGGTCTGTACTAGTTTTATGCAGTTCATGAAGGAATCTTTTCCTGTTGCAAGATTTAATAATTCCTTTTGTTATCCAATTTCTAGACTGCGAGTGCTTTGGTGGTGAATTATATTTTTTATAAGGAAAAGCAATGTTGTAATAGTATGTTATACAGCCTATGAAGATATCTGCCTTTTTATTAGTGTCCTGCTCATTCGACACATCCTCCCAGGATTCTTTACTCAATAAAAAGTTGAAGTAATCTATATTCCGAGTTGAGAGACACTGCTTCAGAAAAGCTTCATTTTGATATGTCTGACCATTTATTTTGCTTGGTGGTGGCAGCAGTTGAAGAAAGACAGCATTATGATCAGATATACCAATCCCGATATTACTGGTTGTAAAAGGTAGAGCATTAGTGTTAATAATTATCTGATCTAGACATGTTCTACTGGAACTTGTGATTCTTGTTGCCGTATTTATAATGGGCATCAGATTATAAGTTTGAAGCAAAGTAATTAAACTATGTTTTTCTGCCAAGTCAACAAGAAAATCGACATTTAGATCTCCGCATATAGCAATATTTTTTTCTCACGTGAGAGTATGGACAGAAGCATGTCCAGTTTCTGGAAAAAACTGGTGAATAATCCACTGGGCGACCTATATAAGCAGACAAGGAGAATTTTTATATTTCCCACATTTAGTTCTGTGACATGTTCAAAATTTGTTTCACCATTTAGATGTGCTGTGTGTGTTTTATTTTTAGAATGTGTATTATTTTTAACAAGAATACCAGCACCTCCATTTTTTTTTATTAGAACGACAATATATATTTGCAAAAGTATAACCTGGAATACTATACAAGGGATATTCATCTTCATTAAGCCAATGTTCTGTAAGACAAATCACATTCACATGTTTGTAAGTGGATGATAAAATGACTTCAAGCTCATGCAGTTTGTTCCTAACACATTGCACATTTAAATGCATAAGGCTAAATATATAATTGTGGTTGAAAACATTACCTGCATTAAGAGAGACAGTATCCAGCTTGTCGTCCAGCATCCCATCATCCAGCCTGGTGTTGAGGTCAGGGCATCGTTCATCTGGGTTCACTTCTTTGTTTACTGCTACTGCATTTTCATTCTTGTTGACATGTTAGTATTTCTTCTCGTAGAGTTGTCATCCACCACAAAGTTCGTCAGTTTCCCTTTAGCACTGATGAAATAACAGCACACAGAAGATTTCCAAATTTATATGCGCCTACACGGTTAAAATGCACCCCATCCCTTCCAATATCATTTTCTCCCAACCAGAAATTTCCGTCACTGTTTAGTGGAGCACAGCCAATTTAGTTCTTGGTTTATTTTTGCCACTTTTCTTTGTGTCACATTACGTCTTCTTATCACACCACTAATGACAATCTTAACATCCGGCACTTCTGCCTTTACATAGTTTATGAGATCCATAGCGTCCCCCATAATTTCTTCTGCACACATACCAGGTTTTATATCGTTGGTCCCCGCATGCACCACCACCACGTCTGGTGCTTCTTCCTTCATATGGTTTACCACTTGTGCAAAACTCATCCAGAGGACTTCAGAGGCTATTCCCAACAAATTGAAATAAACATAAATACATATCTGTACATAAACAGTACAACAATGTATTGCTACTAGTTAGGAAAAGCCAGTTGCAGTATTTATGATTCAGTTTATGCTGTCAAAATGGAAAAATAAACATTACATTTTTAGTCATGTCTTGCAGATGTTTTAGAAACTAATTAAGGAAATCATAACTGCCAGAAAATTAGAAAAGCAATTCCATTGCAATGGCTGCAATTATACAAAATTTAAGAAAAATTCTTAACTTGCATTATAATGAAGATTGTTTAGGAAAACAAACAATATAAAAAGCAGACTAAAGCAAAAAACAAAAAACAAACAAATACTTTAGAAAGGGCAACAAGCCTATAAACCCAAAAGAATGGAAAAGAAAGTCCTTGGACCTAATAAGAGGAGCAAATCCTCTAAAAACAGTGAAAGCTAAGAATAAAATATTAAAAGTGATTTATTTTACATATCCATTATTTATTCAGTTAATTTTGCATAGAAATACTTCTTTAAAATCTCCGTGTCGCATCCTTGGAAAATGTTGAACTTATCAGGTTTGGTATTTATTCAACTTTTCATATTTTCATATATTTCATATTTGTTGTTCACTTACACATAGACACATGCACGCACACAAAAACATTTTTCTAAATTTGCGTTTTTTGTATAGAGGGGACCCCAAAATGTGTATTTCAGTGAAATCTTGGTATCAAATTTTTGGGTGAAATGTAATATCTTTTCTACAAAACTACTATGTACTAAGTAGAAAAATTATGTAATACCTTTTCTAAACTGGTAATCTGTATCCACAGGAGACCAGTTCAACAATAACTGTTGCACTATACATATTTAGCAAAGTCTTTCCCTAAATATTATAGGTATTCCAAATTTGCAATATTCAGGCAGTTTCAAACATTTTATCAAAATTTGTTTTGTATATAGGGTTCAGTTGGGATCACAAACTGTTCAGTTTTCATTACTCCAATGAGAGAAATTTTAAGGACTCATAGCTGAGTTTTGAACTCGAGAGCTTTGTTTAAATAAGTTTTAGCAGTGTCTTCTTATATTTCACAGCCGTACAGCAATTTTATCTGATGAAAGCAATTGGTGCAACGTATGAATATGATCCCCATTTTTGTTTGGAGTAATCTTGAATAAATTTAATCTGTATTTACAATGAGATAGTACATTTTCATTAAGTTTTCCAAATAAACTTATCAAATGTAATGTCTAAAATTGTTGGTATTTTGTTAATTTGAAATGTTTGATTACTCAGGAAAATATTTGAACTGAAAATTTTAGGGTTATATCTTCTAATGAAAACAAGTTTTGTAGTCAGAAGCTATTAGATTCTACTTTTGTGCACAGTTGATTTCAGTGATTGCTTATTACACTTGACTCATTCCTAATTTGGATTTGCATTTGTGGCTGATACTGCATATATACAAAGGTAATAAATTTTACTGGAGAGGTGATTGTATTAGGTAAGTCATGAACCATAATGTTGAATAATGTGGGATTAATAATGTAGAACACGTTGCTGAAGAAGCCAACAGTTAGAAATATATTTGGGAGATGTAAATGATCATTGACAAGTCTCAATAGTTCTACTATTGAGATGTGAGCATACAAATTGAAACTTCCTGCCTTTTATATCCACTTTTCAAGCCAATTGGTGACACCAACCTCCTAAAAATGATATACTATGGGGGTATATATCCATATCTCTCATATGGAATTGAAATATGGGGATGCTGTACAAGGGTTCATCAGGACAGCGTATTCGTCCTACAGAAAAGGTGCATTAGGATAATTTTTAACTTAAAAAATACTGATTCATGTGTAGATATTTTCAAACAAAATAAAATGTTCATATTGTATTCACTATATGTATATAAAGCTATTCTTTTTGCTGTAAGCTAAATTTGAAGATTTCTGATGTTCATGACTACAATACCAGAAACAATAATGACTATTTCAGAGAATGTACTTCTAAAAATTCAAGTGATAAAGATGTTTTTATGATGGGAAAAATTTTATTTAATAGACTGCCAGCATCAATTAAGTCACTAAATGGTACTAAACAGTTTCAAAACAAGCTAAAGTATTTCTTAATTAATAAATGTTTATATAAAGGTGATAATCTGTAAATATCTCTTAGTTGTTGCATGTATATATACTTATATTTAATTTTATATACTGTATTTCCTATGATAATATATTGTATTCTCTTTGACAATGTCAGAAGCTTGTAAAAGTGTATTGACAGCTAATAAAGAATTGAATAGAATTGAATTGAATATCCACTTTTCTGAGTTGTAAAATCAGTGACTTACATGGTGTGATATCAAATGCAGCTTCCAACTGAATCATAACTGCAATAGTAGTTTCTTACTTCAAATCCTAAATATATTTCTTGACTTGAATACAGTACTGTGTCAATTCTTTCATCTGATGAACAGAATCCACATTGGAAAAGGCTAACATGATTTTAGTCTTCTAATCTCCATAATACATTTTTAAACCGTACTTTCCAACAATTTAGAATAGCAAGATGTTAGAGATATGAACCTACAAAACACATTCTAATCTAATCTGTTAATCTTTGAAGTTTGGGTATGGGTGTTATAATTGCATTTTTCCAGCTAGGACAGACATCAGTTTTGGAAATATTGTTGAAGTGTTAGAAAGTTTAATTTTTTAGTCTTTCTGGTGTTTTTTTTTTTTGAAGTTGACGAAATTATGACCAAATAATCACAAGGTCCATGGAGCTTAAAGTTACTTAATAAGGGAATACCCAGGATAAAGGAAAACCCAGAAAAAAACCTTATCCGGGTAACTCATCCTAAGAGAGATTCAAACTCTTCACCTGTTTAGTGTGAGGCAGATGCACTACCCCCACACTAGCCAGGTGGGCTTGGTATTTTTTGTAGCATAGTATTATGAACGTCATTACTTCCAGTAGGAGGATTATAAACATCAGAGGTAAATTAAGTTCTTCTATTGTATACAAGGCATCAGTTATATAACTGTAAATCACAGTAACTCAAAATTATTATTAAGTACTGCTTATATTTATTGAAAATTTTGGGCATTGAGAAAGTTTTACCAAACATTTTTTGTATAATAACCCTTTAAAGATTTTTGATTTTGCAATTTTTTGTAATAACATTTTCATTCCCCTTTAAGCAAGAAATCGTCCATATCCATTACACATTATTGTTTTAAATTGTTTCCAAACAGTATAGTACTTTAAGTCCTGGGTTTTATAGTTTAGCCAACTATTAGGTTAATTAGTCTTAATTTAATTGCTTTTTCACAAGCCATGTGTGAAACAGGAGTTGGGTAGGTAGAGTCAGAATAAAAAATGCAATGCCATGGCCAGGAATTGAACCCCAAACCTTCCCATTTTCAGCCAATTGCTTCAACCACTGAGCTATCATGTCAACATGCCAGTATAGCACTAATTTCTCAACTGACTTGCAAGTTTCCTGGTAAACCACAAAGTGATCTCAAATTATTTTGAAATGCAAATCCCAATGCCAACTTACAATGATTTTAGGAATAGAAAATACTCAGGTAATTGATTAAAAATCAAGGAAAGGTTCTTGAAATATTGGAGAATTAAATAGAAGAGCTTTACAACAAGAAAAATCTGATATGCACCATTCACATGACTTTCTCCATATCCCTGCAACAAATAATTCTTAAAAAGCTTATACTTCTATTTACTTTATGCTAATCAGAAAAAATTAGCAGAAATAGTCTTATTACTCGCTTCCTTGTAAGTAGAAGTGAAGTAAGGGACAACCGTAGGTTAAAGTGATAGTCAAAATCTAGTTGCTATGTCAATGAAGTTCCTTTGTTTATATGGATAGGAGTTGAAAGTTCCTGTATGAGAAAAGTATACGTTTTTCATAGCAGAAACCAAAAATAAGGAATGTCACAAAAACGACGAACTCCACGAAAAAATGCATATAACATAAATTGTGTGTTTTAATGTGCTCTACATTTTTTGTGTAACAAGTTTTTGTCCATCTCTTACGGTTTAGCAGTTATTCAAAATTTAGTAAAATTCATCCAGAATAAACTACTCTTCACCTATTCCCAGAAAATTCAAGATATACATTTCATTTGTCAGGTAAATGTGTTTAATATCCGAAATTTTAATCAAAATCGTTAGAGCCATTTTTGAGAAAATCAAAATTTTCGAAAAAAGTTCCATGTAAAGGGTAGTTGGGGGTGGGGGGATTTTTCTCAAAATCTTCGTGTCGCATCCCTGGAAGATACTAAACTTAAATACCAAGTTTGGTATTTTACCGACTTTTCGTTTTTGAGTTATCGTGTTCACAGACACACGGACCTTTTTGTGAAAATGCATTTTTTGGATATTGGGGACTGTAAAACATATATTTCCAGTGAAATCTCGGTATCAAATTTTTGGTGGAATGCAATACTTTCTCTATACACTATGTACATAGTGCATATGGAGAAAGTAAAGAGATGGAATCGGAAAAAGCAGTGGGTGAAAATAATAAAGGGCTGTGCATCTTAAAGAATGAAGTGGAAAGGGTTATAAGAGAAATGAAGACAAGAAAATCCAGAGGGGATGATGATATACCAGTGGAGGAAGCTCACTGAAATTATCAACAAATTTACGATACTGGAATATGGCTTAAAGATTTCCTAGAGTTTACTATGATTGCAATGAAAAAGAAACAGCAGGCTAAGATGTGTAATTGTGGTGGTCAAAGCAGTGCAGGGGTATCTGGTTTCCCCCCCATTGCATTCCACTGGTGCTCTATCTTCACTACATGTATCATCAATGTCATCACCTGCGGTGCCATTTGTAGTAAAAGCAGGCTTTAAATACTATAAAAAAAGAAAAAAGACTTGTAATGATCACAGAACTATCAGCTTAATATCTCACTTGGAAAAAATTGTGTCAAAATATTAATCAAAAGACTGGAAAGTGTAATAGAAAACATAATAGGAGAACACCAAATTAGATTCAGAAAGGAAGAGGAACCAGAGATGCAATTGGAATGCTAAGGATTATATCAGAGAGGCTTCTAGTTGTTGATGAAGGAGTGTGCCTGCTTTATTGATTGGCAAAATGCTTTTGACTGGGTGAGTTGGGAAAAGTTAATGGAAATTCTCAAACAAGTAGGCATTGACTAGAAGGACAGAAGACTCATCCACAACTTGTATCTGGGGCAAAAAGTGAAAGTGTGTCTAGAGCTTGAGATGACCAACAGTGTAGAAATAGGAAGAAGTGTGTTTCAAGAATTTTACATGTCACCCATCTTGTTCAATCTTTACAGAGATTGGTTAGCAAAAGAAGCATTAGAAGGAGTTAGAAACTTTGTGATAGAAGAAATGCAATTAGCATGACCTGGTGCTTCTGGCAAAGAAACAAGAAATACTGCAAGAAGTGAACAATAAGCTGGTGGAAAAAGGAAAAAAATATGGAATGGGAATCAGCATATAGTATTCAAAAGTAATGAGGATATCAAAGATAAAAGAGCCACTCCAAATTGTCATTGGAAATCAAGAATTAGAAAATGTGAATCAGCTCAAGTACTGAGAAAGTTTACTGGTTATGGACACCTACTGCACCAAAGAGATCAGCTTAAGGATTGCCACAGTCCAGAAAGTCTTCTTGATGAAGATAATATTGCTGACTAGCAATTTGAACCTAGAGCTAAATAAACGTCTGGTAAAGCATTACATGGACCCAGAGCTAGGAAGTTCATACCAATTTCCTTATACAGGTAAGAGCGGCCAGGCTTGGTAATACCATATGGCGCTACTTGCACAAGCAAAGGTCAATGTAGACTGCAACCCATTTCTACAAAACAGCTATCACTGCATAACACAGAACCACATTGGTTCAAAGGAAGGAGTTCAAATAACATCTTTGTTCTGCTCAAATGTGAGCAAAATTAATTTGTTTTACAACCATAGTAATTTCTAACAGTGCACATATGCATGTACTTATACAGAAATGATGGCAGTTCTAGTAGTATACAAACTGTCAAACTTCTAGTAGCAGAACAGCTTCACAGAAATGTATTATTGATTGCAAATTTGTTCAGAAAGTTACCCACAATTATCAAAATGTTATAGTCTAGAGGTATGGAGCTGGACTGAATCTGTGCGGCATGTAGAACAACTGTCAAGATGGATCGACCTATCCTCAAGCATCCTACCTGAAATAAAGGTGAAAATGAAAAGTGTAATTGTAAAGAATGCCGGGTTCAGTGTGATTTACTGCATACACGCTGCATTTTTAGATCCCAACAACTGTTATTTGCTTGGTGATACTGAAATGGCACTAATAAAATATTTCAAATATGCCCTGACCATATCATGCGAGGTGGAATTAATTTTTTCACATTACAAATCTTGTTTGTCAGAATGTAGAATGAGGTTTTCATTTCAAATGCTTCAGAAGTACATATAGCTTTCAGTAATACAGCTGTAGATGAGTAAAGATTTGAGTTTAATTCCTGCTTTCACTTTTACCTGGTAAGAATCTGAAGATATTTAAGAAATTTGTTTTATTATTTGGATATTATTAAAATGCGATCAGTAAATATTTAAATTTCTGTTATAAATATTTGGGTCCTATAAGTCAGTTTTGTTTTTTTGGAAACAGTACTGTTTACTTGACAACAGGTTTGTTTACCTCTCTCCCCTGCATTCTTATCATGACCTGTTTTGATATGGCAAGATGGTCGGCCGTAAACTATATAAGGAACAGAGAATGGTACAAACTTCCTAGCTCTGCATGGAGCATTGCTCAATATGAATTGGGGACGTGGACTTTTAGAAAAATAGAGAAGATACTTTTGAAGAGTTTTGAGATGTGGTGCTGGAGACAAATACATTATATAAAGTGGACAGACATGGTAACAAATAAAGCAGTGGTGAGAAGAATCAATCCTACACACAATTTGCAGGAGTAAAGCAAACTGCAATGGGCACTTTCTAAGAAAATACTGCCTGTTACATGACGTTATAGAAGGAAGGTAGAAGGAACCATTAGAGTAAGAAGAATGATAATTCAACTACTAGATGATTTAAGGAAAAATTGGACATTTTGGGTACTGTAGGAAGAAGCAGAGAATAGAAAGCTACGGGGAACAAAATGTGTATACCAAGTTTGAGGATATACTACAAGATTGCTCTTTCTGTGTTTAAAAGATTTTGTCTGAAAATTGTTTTTGCTTTATTATAATTTACTATAGAATTGATAGCTCTATATTTCATCCATTGTTTTCAAATTTTCTATAGCTTTTGTGACTTTAGTTAAGGTATTATTCCAGCATATATTCATTGATTTGTTTGGTTACTTGATATCAGAGATGAATTGTTTTGCTACTTTTACAAGAATATGTTATTTCGGATGTTGTTGAGTTAATACTTTCTTGAGACTGATAAAAATCCTTATGCAATGTTGTTATACTCTTCTTATTAAATGAGGTCCAATTTGCAGATTTAATTTTCCCATTTGGTTCTTAGTGGAATACTATCATGTATACTATAGGAGTGGGAGCAACTAAGCATATACCTAGTTAAAATTGCCCAACTATTAAATTTTTTATCTGCAGGTATTAAACAATTTAAATTAAATTAGCGATGTGTATATATTATTGTGAGGTAGATAAATGTTATCAATCATTACCACAAATTTACTAGGCAACAGTAGCTTAATAGTCGATTATTCAATATTTCCATCAATTTGTAGTGTAACATTTAAGGCACCACTGAGATGACTCCTCCAACTCCTTTATGGTTATGTGTTAAGTTTTTACTGATTACTCTGATTTTATATCTGGATAAAATATCATAATATAACAATATTTCTTGAATGCATATAATCTGTGACTTCTTTTCATAGGTATACTTGTTTCAATAGTTACATTTTATTTCTTATGAGCCTGCATTCCACTAAAGTATTATTAAGTTTGTACCTAACTATTTTAAATATTATTTCTGGATTTTTGTTCGTGATAAGCAGTACCTAATGATATGGGGGTTGATTTTAACTTTAGGTCTTATTTCTTGTGTATTATGGAACACCAAGTCTCAGTTCATTGGTAGGTATCTATTCTTCCAATTCTGAACATCATGGATGTATCAATGTACATTAATTTTCTAAATGTTTAATGGATGGCCTTCTGATATTCCAAAATAGAATGCTCTATTACATCCCTCTCTGGAGATCAGTTCAATTGTTGAACAGAAGTTTGATGTGTTGCACTCTAATGGGTTTCACTACCTATTCTGCAACAAATCATTCTTACAAAAGCTTATTCTTCTAATGCTGCATGCTAATCAGAATGAACATTAAACTAAAGTGATAGGCAAATCTTCTAAAAAAAACTGGTCACTAAGTGACGACATTGAAATTTGGATGATCAGGAGTAAAAAATAAAAATAAACCCAACGACTACTTTCTACTTAAGAAAAGTTTAATTATTGGAAACTTTATACCAATAACAAGGAATATCTCCAAATAGATGGATCTTAAAAAATTTGTATGCATAGGACATAAATTGTGTGCCTAAATAATGTCTAGATTTTTTTTCTGTAGTAAGATTTTGTCTATCTATTAAAGTTTACCAGTTATGCAAAAGTGCTCTAGTATAAGGAGGGTTTCAGAGATATTCACTGAACCTTCAATATATACATTTTATTTGTCATGTAAATATCTGTAATATGTAAGTTTTAGTAACAATTGATAGCCAGTTTGAGAAAATCGAACATTTGAGAAAAAAATGTTCCTGTAAAGTGGTTTGGGCTAGGGAGATTTCCTTGAAAAATTTTGTATGCCATTCTTGGAATATACTATACTTAAATACCAAGTTTGGTACTTAATCACCTAAGTGGTTTTGAGTAATGCTATTTATAACATACATACATGGAATGCAATACCTTCTCTAAATACATTTTACATGGCAGAACAAGTACAATATCTGATGTACCGCATTCACAAGGCTTTCCCGATTACAAAGCATTGTTACAAAAGCTTATTCATATTTGTTCACTGTGAAAGTTTTGAGATGTGCGTAAATAAGGTTGACCAAATTAAACTGATTACACTATTGGTTAGCCACATTCTTTGCGAGTATAAAGATGTACCAGATGGCATCCTTTCAACCTCTATGTGGTGACAGCTAGTTTCCAGAATTGAGGTAAAAAGTAAGCAATCAAGGACCTGAAACTTTCCCGGCGTTGGCTATTAATGACTTCTTCCCGATATGTCAGCCAGGTAAGTATTGGACTAATTTCCAAACTTTTAACGACATACTCTGTCGCCATCATCAGGGAGACTTGGACTTAAACTTAATCCAACATTTACCTGGCTGACATCCCGAGAAGATATTAAAAAGAGAGCACTTTTGTGCAATGATTTTATATGATTTTAAAATCGGTTTAAGTGAGACCCAAAGTATTGAACTCCCGCAATAGGCTTTTGAGGACAGTGTTCCTTCCTGTGCCACAGTTTTTTGGTGCTTTCAAGAATTTAAGAGCCCAAGCTTCATTAAAGGACGAGGTTAGGAGTGGTCGTCCGTCTACAGCAGTGAGTGAAGAAAATATAGCTGCTGTGGAAATAACGGTTCGCGAAAATTATTGTGTGACATTTAAGGAAATTGCAACTATGGAGATTAAATCGCCAGCAATTGGCAAAATATCGCATGACTATCTTGACGTGAGGGAGGCCCCACAATTTAACTGATCTACAAAAGCGAACCCGTGTTGAATGGTGTGTAGAAATGCTGGCCAGGTTCATGGAGGCAATTCTCGACGGGTTTCTGACATTGCCACTGGTAATGAGGTTGGAATTTATCAGTATGACCCTGAGACTAGGTATCAGTCGGCTGTGTGCATCTTTCTGGATGATGATCTTCCAACGAAAGTGAAGCGTCCGCACAGCGTTGGGAAGAAAACGGTGGCCACGTTCTTCTCTAAATTTCGTCATCTGGCTACCATTTCTCTTCTGGAAAAAAGGAAAATACTGAGCACTGGTACACAATAGTTTGATTAGATTACCACAAGTGTTGAAAAACTTCGTGAATCCGGCAAAGAACGCACTGCGAGGAATTCTATTCTACCACAATAATGTCTCTGAGCACAAACCCAAAGCTATGATCCCGTTTTTGTAGTCCACAGAGGTGAAGCTGATGTTTATTGTCTTATCATCTAGCTACAGTACTACTGTACACATGTATAAAATTAGTGGCATATTTATACATTGACATGTCCGAATAACAATGTAAATTGTTCTAAAAGGATAAATAAAACATAAAACTCACCCCCTGCAGTCCTGATTTGGCTCCGAGTGACTTCTTTTTGTTCCCCACAAGCAAAATCGTATGCGTGGGAAAAGGATCCGAGCCCTGAAGAAGCTGTTGCAGTGTATGAAGGCGAACTTTTACATTGAAAATTAGAGACAGGGATGCTTTCAAGAGTGGCTTGAGAGAATGAGAAAGTGCATAAAGTATGGTTGTGAGCACTTTGAAAAACTTCACCAGTCAGACTGATTTTATTGGTAAGCAATGAAAGAAACAAATTTATTTAAAAAAATAGAGTACCTTGATACCTGCTACGTTATGATACTGGTATACAATAAGCTCAATTAAATGATGATACACCTATCAAATACCCGTTATTTTCATGTCATTAATATGATTTGTCAAATGTTTAATTCAGTATATAGTATTATCAAATATCACTCAAGTTCGCTATTAAACAGGTAATTGCAACTAGCGACAATAGCAAGCTCACTGTTGTATGTTTTAACGTTATATCGTTTTATGAAATCTTCGCATTTTTAACTTCAAAGAGTTTTAGTTGAGTATGAGTATGAGTTCACTGACTAATATAGGTAACCTGAAAGATTATATTTGATACTTTACGACAGAAGATGATGTATACGCAGGAAATGCCTGTACCCGCATGTCATTATAAAATGTAATACTTTCACTGGTTTCGTCTCACTGCTCAACATTCTGCAGCACTGCAAATATGGAGCTCCAAAACCTTACACTAATTGTTGCTCTTTTGTCTGTGTGCTTCGGCTGCCATCTTTCATCTGCAGCGGACATTTTAGAAGGTGAGTACAACAAAATACATACTGTGAAGCTGGGACCTCCAGCTTGCTCCAAAACTGATGTTATTTACTTTAAATCACAATTTTCTACCAAAGGTCGATTACTGAGTGCAAACCCAGCATATTCCCCTATTCTTTTCTTTTTCTCTGTCTACTGCTCTTATCTTCTGTCCTGAAAGTGCATCTCTAAGCAAGACTTTTCCAGTCCATTTGTTTCACTCTTCCTGATCACGTTTAGCAGTGCTCTTACTTTGCTCACTGTTTGTATAACAGTTTCACAGTTTATTCTGTTTGCCCATTTCACAAACCACATATTTTCCATATTTTAAGGTACGGATCTGTGAATTTTCCAAAATCTAAAGCAGTTGACTGAGCTTACTTCTGTAAAGAAACTTTGATGCAAAAGTTGGTCATTTCTGAATAATGCTTTTTATATATAAATGTAAACTATTCTATTCACATATCCCCCTCAGGGGGCATTTTTCATAACTTTTAAACAAAATTACACTTTGCGTTTTTTATTGAGCCAGAAAATAAGTTTGCTAGGAAATAAACGTTTAAAGTCTATAACAGTTTTTTCATTGTCAGGTTTAATGTTTTCAAAAGATATATGCTTATTAAAATCTGGTGAGTTGGGAAAGGTACAATCAGATTGAAAAGTTAAACGTATATCCGGAATTTGAACCACGGGTATCCAGTTTACCGAAAAAGCCATGTCGTTTACCTGAATCAGAGGAAAATTTAATATCGTGCTGACTTGTTGCCATGGAAGCTTAATTGGTAAGAGCAGAGGTATGGTTAATTGAAGATTCGTGGTTCAAGCGAAACTATGATATTGAGTTTATTAATCAGATTCTAATTTAACAAATTGACCATACATACCGCAGTGTGAGACAATAATTAATTAACTTTGGTGAGCTTACAGTTTAGGGAGGTACCATGGCGAGTGGTCTTCGCCTCTCACCTTGGCGGCCCGGGTTTGATCTGAGGGCACTGCATGTGAGACTTGTTGTGAACGAAGCGAGTCTGGACGGGTTTACTCGGGTTTTTCAGTTTCTCCTTCCATTCATTCCACCAATTGCTCCATAACCATCTTTCTTTTCACCCAGCTCACTGTCATTTCAAGTCATCTATTTCCTCACTTTCATACCAGGTATCGGGCTGATCACGCATCCTGGCTTTTCTCTGATCCAAAGCTTCTGCTTCTCAACAGATGTCTGACTTCCAGGTGCTGGGGGTGTAAGTCCTACATACGAGGATGATGCAGAGAAAGAAAGAAAGAAAGACTTACCTTAAAAAGATTCAGAACTGTTACAGCCACATGACTTTCCCTACCTATTATAATATGTTGTTACATAGCGCCCACTGAGTAATCTTAGGGAAGCTTACTTATAAATGTAGATCTCGTTGTTTTGCTATTCACACACACACGCGCGCGCGCGCGAGCGCGAATGTATGGTAAATAAACTATTGCATTCCATCCAAAAATTAGATGTTGAGATTTCACCGGAACTATATGTTTTGAGACTGCCATCCCCACTCCCCTAAAAAGTTTTAAAGCACGTGAGTGTGTGTCTTTGAAAAGCATAACTTAAATGCTGATATGTTTCATTCACATGACTTTCTCTAGCTGTTACGCAAACAATTTTCCTTACATCCTAATAAAGGTAAACAGCTGAAAATGTTTTATTACTTGCTTTCTTGCAAGTAGAAAGGAAAAATGGAAATATACTAAATCGATAGTCAAATCTTTTAAAAGCTGGTTCTGTGTGAAACAAACGAAGATCGGTTCGCTCGCATGGCCTGCAATAAAACAAGAGAGAAACCAAACGTCACTTGACGTTTGAGAAAAGTATAAGTAGTTTAAAATTGAAACCAATAAAAGGAATATCTCAGAAACGATCAGCTCTCATAAAAAATGTATATGACATAAATTATATGTTTTAACGAGATTGTTTTTGTATGGTAAGTTTTTGTCTATTTTTTACAGTTTCGCTGTCATGCAAAATTCTACAAAACTCATCCAGAATAAAGAGGTCTTCAGAGGTATTTTAATCAAACTCGTTAGAGCTATTTTTGAGAAAAACAAAATGTTCAAACATTTTTCCATGTAAAGGGTACTTTGTGGCGGGAGGAATTTCTTGTAAATCTTCGTGTCGCATCCTTGGAAGATACTAAACTTAAATACCAACTTTGGTTTTTAACTCTCTTTTCATTTTTGAGTTATACTGTCCACTGACAGACAGACAGACACACACACACACACACACACACATGGGCATGTTTCTAAAAGTGCTTTTTTCGGACCCATGGGATTTCAAAACATATATTTCTGGTGAAAAATCGACATCGAATTTTGGGTGGAATACAATACCTTCTCTATCCACTATGTACATTGTGCACACGGGCTAGAGAAAGTAAAAACGAAAAGTTTATTAAAAATCAAATTTGATATTAGAGTTCGGCATCTTCCAAAGGTGCAACACGAAGATTTTCAAGAAAACTCCCCCACTGAAAACTATATGGATTTTTTTTTTCAAAATGTTGATTTTCTCAAATATGTCCCCAACAGATTTGTTTGAAATATCATATGTTCAAGATAGTTTCACGACAAATTAAATATACCTATCAATTATGTATAAGTGCTAAATCTAAGATACAGACAAAATCTTACCACACAAAAATTTAGATCGTCTTAAAGCACACAATTTTTGTCAAATACCCTTTTACCTATTTATTTACCTCTTTATTTTATCCACCTGTTTATTTTTTAATTTTTTTTTTTTTTTTTTTTTTTTTTTTGTAGATTTAACCATATTCAAGATATTCCTTGTTATTGTTTAGCATTTTAAATTGCTTGTACTTTTCTCAAGTAGGATGTTGTTATTCGTCTCCTCTCCCCTTGGGTATGCAAAGAGAACGGAATCTAAACGCCCTTACATAGCGGCCCACTCTTAAAATATTGAATATCGCTTAACACTTACTCCATTTCCAGACCACCTTTTATCTACAAAAAAGCATACTATAAATCAATGTTTGCAAACATTTTTTCTATTTACAAGAAGTAAACAAAGCATACACATTTGAAAGGATAGTTTGTACGAGAGTGAGTAGATAAAGTAATGTGAGTGTAAGACCTCATATTATTGTAAACATGTTTTTAAATTGAGGTACCACAAGGCGTGTATTTACGGTAAATCTTTATATTGAATGTATTGTCCTTCTGGTATAGTGATTACCATGCTAGCCTCTGAAACCTAAAAATACCCCTTCTCGGGTTCAACCCCACCAGAGACACGGATGTTTTCGGACGTAAAAATCCTTAACAAAAAAATCCTCTTTTTATTTATTATTTTTTTATTTTTTCAGAAGGGGCGTAAAGAGTTGGTTCCGTATGATTATTTCCACATAAAACAACCCCATACCTTGAAAGAGAAGGCTCCTAGACAAAATTCAACTATTTTCACGTCCTGAAGTCGTGATTCGGTCCTGTGGTGCCCTCTATGGGCGAGGAACTGATCCCTCGTCACCATATGTACATGTGGCGAAATCGCGAATTAGTTATACGAGGGGTATTCAATAAGTCCTTAAAAAAGATAGAAAAATAGTTTTTGGTAGATTCCTTTTTATTTTCAACATAATCTCCTTTTAGCTCGATGCACTTTTCCCAGCGTTTCTCCAACTGTTTTAAGCCTTCCCAAAAGTAGGATTTCGGAAGGTCCTCAAATTAGGCATCTGTTTAGCAGATGACCTCTTCGTTAGACGTTAATCATTTTCAGCCGAGCCATTTTTTCAGGGTTGGAAATACAAGTCACTGGGGGCAAAATGTGGTGAATACGGTGGATATTGTAGTAATTCGACCCTTAATTCTACAATTTTCGACGTCGAAACTGCGCAGGTGTGCACTCTTGCATTGTCTTGATGGAAGAGACTCCTTTTCTTTGCCAGTGTTTTTTCTTGATTTCTCCGTTCAACCAATGCAATAACAATGCGTAATACTTTCCATGTATTGTTCTTCCTTTCTGCAAGTAATCAATGTAGTGATTCCGTGTCCATCCCCCCCCCCAAAAAAAAAAAACTGAGACCACCATCTTGTCTGTAGATTTCACCACCTTTGCCTTCTTCGGAGCCGGTTAGCCTTTAAAACCCCACTGTTTCGACGTACTTTTGTCTCTGGAGTATAGTAGTGCTTCCATGTTTCATCGACAGTTATGTATCGATGCAGAAACACGTCAGTGTTGCGACAGAAAAGTGCCAAACAGGTTCCGAACCGGTCACACGATTGCGTTTATTCTCATTGAGAGCAATGTGCCGCACCCATATTGCCGAGGTCTTTGCCAGACCTAATTTTTGGTGCAAAATTGAAAACACTGTACCTTGTGATATGCCTGTGGCCTCCTATTTCGCGAACTTGTATTCGTCAATCTCAAAACCATAACCTGGATTTTGTCATGCATTTCGGAAGTCCGCAACAATGTTCATTTGTGGATGTGTGGCACGTTTAAATTCATTTATCCAATTGTAAAGTGTTGCAAAAGCAGGAGCAGATATGCTATAAACTTCATCCAACTTGACTTTTATCTCTTTTGGTGTTAAGCCTTTTAAATACAAGTGTTTATTCCCCACACGAAACTTTTTTTTGTTTACTTTCTATACTTATGGTGCATAGAAAATGGAAATGGCCTGTTATTTATGGACGCTCTCTCTTTAACTGCTTTGGTTCTCAGCGTCCCATTCTATATTGGGCGTGAAAGATCGCTTAATTTTGCTCAGAGGCCTCTCTTATCAGGCTTGAGGTTCTTTTACGTGCCGTAAATCTACGACACGGGACCCACAGCTTTACTTCCCTTCCGAAGGAAGCCATGCTAAGGATTTTTACGCCCGAAAAAATCCATCGTCCTCCGCCGGGTTTGAACCCGCGACCTTGGGTATACGAAGTTAGCATGGTAATCATTACACCACGGATGGCGACTTATGGTGTATAGAGAAGATATTACATTCCACCCAAAAATTCGATACCGAGATTTCACCGGAAATATATGTTTTAGGGTCCCCGGTATCCAAACAAAGTATTTTTAGAAAAAGGTCCGCGTGTGTCTGTGAACACGATAATTCAAAAACGAAAAGTCGGTAAAATACTAAACTTGGTATTTAAGTTTAGTATCTTCCAGGGGTGCGACAAAAATTCCCCCACCACAAATTGCTCTTTACATGGAAAAATTTCGAAGAATTTTATTTTCTCAAAAATGGCACTAACGATTTTGATAAAATACCGTATATTAAAGATATTTAATTGCAAATAAAATATATATCTTGAATTTTCTGGGAGTAGCCTCTAAATACCTCTTTATTCCGAATGAATTTTGCGAAGTTTACGTAACTGGTAAACCGTAAGAGATAGAAAAACTTACCTATCTACAAAAAAAAAAAAAAGTTTAGATCACGTTAAAACACACAATTTATGTCATACACGTTTGTTTTTGTTTCGTGGAATTGATCATTCTAAGATATTCCTTATTATTAATTGTTTCAGATTTAGAATACTTAAACTTTTCTCGCACGGAAAGGTATAAAGTCCTGGCCCTGCATAGAAACGGATTTCAACCATCACTTCCTAGTGTTTTCCCTTACTTCCCTTCTACTTACAAGGAAGCAAGTAATTAAGATTATTTCTACTAATGTTTATCTCGATTATCATGAAGTAGATAGAAGAATGTGCTTTTTAATAATAATTTGTTTACAGTGATGTAGAAAAAGTCATGTGAATGTACCACATCAGAAATTTTTTTTCCATCTTTTTAAATAATCACAAGATTGTTGATTGAATCGCCTATTGCAACGCGATGTATGGAGCTGAAACTTTAACTGCCATCTAGTAAGAGATGCCAGTTACTAAATACAAACTTTTTTCGATGCTACGAGTGTAATTTCTTGGATTTTCTAAGAACTTATTGAACGCCCCTTATAAATTCCATCTGATCTGAGAAAATATCCTTAGTTGCTCCAAAATACACCGACATACCGCAGTAAATGAAACTGGGTTTTATTTATGAACGTTCTTTAACTGCTGTGGTTCTCAGCGTCCCATTCTATATTGGGCGTGAAAGACCGCTTAATTTTGCTCAAAGGCCTCTCTAATGAGGCTTAGGTTCTTTTACGTGCCATAAATCTACGACATGGGTTCAACGACTTTACTTCATTCCGAAGAAAACCATGCTAAGGATTTTTACATCCGAAAAAATCCATCGTCCTGCGCCGGGCATATGAAGCTCGCATTGTAGCCATTACATCACAGAGAGCGACATTTTGTGGTGGAATACACGTAATGCTTGCTCTACTCACTTCAGATAAGCGGTGGAGAAAGTAACACATGTTTCTTTCAGTAAAAGCTGATAGCATGTCGGTCACTCCACCGCGTTCTGTATATAAAGGCGTGACGAAAGTTATCCTTTGATAATACCCCGAGCTTTTGAATATGTCATTGACTTCATTTCATTTGCATTTTACGTGCAATCGATGTGTGACAGTTGCATCATATTGCGTTATCATAACTAGTGATAACTTTATGCATATCAACTAAAGGTAGAGGACATTTCAACACTCCATTAACACACAAGTTTTACATATATATCACGAATCATGGTGGGCTTAATGAAATACGTCATTTCATATCTCTCATCTTTTATACCTAAATAAGTTATGACAGTACTACCGTTATAGACCGAGCCAGGTGGCTCAGGCGTTTCGTCTGGAACTGGCATTCGGGAGGTCGGGGTTCGGTCCTTGGGTTTTACCGTAGTTTTCCTAGATGCTGGGGTGCTGTATATCTACCATGGTTATTTTCCCCCTTATTCCTTAATATCATTTCCCTTCTTCATCTTTCAGGTCGGCGCATGTATGACTTGAGGTTTTGCAGGCAGATAGCACGGTACCTTGCTCCAAGTGAAACTCTCTCCCCCCTGGTTGCGTTGATTGACGCTAAGTGCCGTTGCAGAGGCCTCCTTTTGGCCCCCCGGCGCTTGTATAACCACCGTGGCGCGCCAGGACTGCAATCTAGTGAACTGTTAGGGACTTCCGTGCGTATCTGCGCTTAGCTCTGTCCTATCCTGTGAGCTGGCCTGTGGCGTCCCCTTCTCCCAACCCTTCCCCGGGGGTGGTAGGCCGCAATAGATCAGTACCTGGTCGAGGTGTCCCTCGCTGTTAACATGGTCTACCCTCTACTACAGTGTTTGCTTTATTTTGGAATACCACATAGACTGGAAGAGTATTAGTGACCTGATTATAACGATACTAATGTGAATCTCTTTCGCACAAAGTAGTTTCATTAATGTCTTACCTCTCAATCAGAATCGAACGTAATCGACAGTTTCAAAGCATGGAGCTCGAAAGCAAAAACAGATAGTTTTCTCCCTTCGTTATTTTTACTTTATCTACAATGTATATATGCATGTAGGTAAAGAAGGTCTGGCTTCCCACCCAAATACTCGATGATATACTAAAATACAGATTTTGAGGACCCCTAAATAAAAAACATAAAAACATCCTACGTATACACCATAACTCATAAATGAAAAGTTGATTAAATTCCAACTTAGTATTTAAGTTCAGTATCTTCCAAGGATACGACAGGAACATTTTCAGAAAAAGCTCTCCCACCCCAAACAATCCTTTACATGAAAACTTTTTCGGAATTTTGTATTTTCAGGGAATAGACTCTAAAGCATCCTCATTCTGGGTAGCTTTTGCTTAACTGGTAAACCGTAAGAGATACACAAAACCTTGTAGATAAGAAATCTATATCTCATTAAAACACACAATATACATTTTTGTAGAGTTAAATATTTCTGAAATATTTATTTCTTTATATTTAAACTTCTCAGTACATATACTTTTCTTTAATGAGAAGTCGTCATTCCTTTTTCTTATTTATTTATTTTTTGTCCTGGTCATACAAATATAATGGATTTTCATGCATCACATAGCGACTAGCTCTTAAAAGATTTGAGTATCTTTAGTTTAGTGTAGTCCGTTATTCCACTTGAACTTAGAAGAAAATATCTAGTAAAACTATTTATGTTAACGGTTATCTTGAAGTAGATAGAACTAACTATAAGCGTTTGTAATAACAGTTTGTTGCAGAATAGACAGAGAAATTCATGTGCATGGAACACATCAGCCCTTTTACTCCCTCTAGCCCATATGTAAATATAATGTACTTAGTAGCTAGAGAAGGTATTGTATTCCATCCATAAATTTGAAGTCGAGATTTCACCGGAAATATATGTTTTGAGGACACCTGAGTCCAAAAAATCACTTTTAGAAAAAGGTCCTATGTGTGTGCCTGTGGGCAGGATAGCTTAAAAACGAAAATACCGCTAAATACAGAACTTGGTATTTATGTTTAGTATCTTCCAAGGATGCGACACGAAGCTTTACAAGAAAATACCCCCAACACTAACTACTCTTTACATGGAAAATTTTGAAAAGTTTGTTTTTCTCAAAGATGGCTCTTTGATTTTAATTAAAATGCCGTATATTAAATACAGTTACAACACAAATAAAATGTATATTTTAAATTTTTTTGGGAATAGCCTCTAGACCTCTTTATTCTGGATGAATATTGCAGAATTTAGCATAACTTTTAAAACTTAAGAGATAGACCAACATATACCCTACAAAACTGAGATTTCGTTAAAACACATAATTTATGTAATATACATTTTCCTTTAGAGTTGACCGTTTTCAAGATATTCCTTGTTATTGGTTTCAGTTTTAAACTACCTAACTTTTCTCTAAAACAGGAAGCCACCTTTCGTTTCGTCTCTCTTGCTGGCCATGCAAAGGGAACCGAACTTCAATGCTTCACATGGCTACCAGCTTTTAAAAGATTTGACCATCGCTTTAGCCTAGTGCATCCCCTTACTTACTAGGAAACAATAAGACCATCCTTCTAATGTTCATCTCGATCTGAATGACGTAGATAAAAGAATAATGTTTTTTAAGAATACTTTGTAAATGGAACAGCTAGAGAAAGTTATGTCAATGGAACACATACATTTCTTTTTGTTTTTATAATTTCTGCTTCGATTTCGATAGTAAGAGCAAATTAGGAATCTAGGACGCAATTTACTTCCACTATTAGGATTGGTACAACCTTAAAAATTGAAGTTTTGATGATCTGCGTATTCAAAATATAAAAATCTGAGTGTACCATTCACATGACTTTCTCTACATCTCTGCAATAAATTGTAGTTAAAAACGTATGCTTCTATTTACTTCATGAGAAACATTAGCAGAAATAGTCTTATTATTTGCTTTCTTGTAAGTAGAAGCGAAATTAGAGAGTACCATAGCTAAAATGATAGCCAAAAGCTGGTTGTTATGTAACTGAAGTTCCTTTGTTTGCATGGGCAGGAGTTAACAAATTCCTGTATGAGAAAAGTATGTTTTTCAAAGCAGAAACGAAAAACCAAGAATATCTTAAAAATTATCAACTCCACGAAAAAAATGTATATGACATAAATTGTGTGTTTTAACGTGCTCTACATGTTTTATGCAGTACGTTTTTGTCCATCTCTTACGGTTTAGCAGTTATGCACAATTTCGCAAAATTCATCCAGAATAAAGTAGCCTTCAGAGGCCATTCCCAGAAAATTCAAGATATACATTTTATTTGTCAGGTAAATATCTTTAATATACGATATTTTAATCAAAATCGTTAGAGTCATTTTTAAGAAAATCAAAATGTTCGAATTTATTTTCCATGTAAAGGGTAGTTTGGGGTGGGGGGATTTTTCTCAAAATCTTCGTGTCGCATCCCTGGAAAATACTAAACTTAAATACCAAGTTTGGTATTTTATATACTTTTCGTTTTTGAGTTATCGTGTTCACAGACACACGGACACACACGGACCTTTTTCTGAAAATGCTTTTTTTTTTTTTTTTTTTTTTTGATACTGGGGACCCTAAAACATATATTTCCGGTGAAATCTCGGTATCGAATTTTTGGTGGAGTGCAATACCTTCTCTATACACTATATACATAGCACGTATAGAGAAAGTAAAAAGGCCGTACAAGTTCTAATGCCGTATAATATGATATGAAACAGGTAAACCATTTCAGGGATTGCATTAAAAGCATTTAACGAAGCCCTTTTTCGCTGATAATTTTCCTAGGTACTTTAATTGAACGCTCAAACTCATGCTTGAAGTCAATACATAATTAAGTTGGCGTTCGGAGCTTCACACGTACCCTTTCTATCTCTGTAACGTTTTAAAATTATAATTCATAGGTACATAAATTGAAATACAGTTTGTTAGGCTGAAAGGTTTTGACAAAGAAATGTGTTACCTTCGCGTGAATTTTTCACTTCGTTTATTTGTGGATATACAAATTATCCTTACGAAATTTTATTTTTCTGCCTATTTCGTTTAATTGAGACAAGTATTTACATAAATAGCTACATTAGACATTTCATTATAGATACGAAGAGAATAGCGATAGTCAAATGTTTAAGAACTGGACCCAATGTGCTGGCTTTAAACATTCTATACTCTTTCCATGCAATCGCGAGAAATACTAACTGAAAATCGAGAGAACCTTAGAAAAATTACAATTCGAACAATAAATATTGGATATGATTGGACAAAGAAAAAGTTGTTGGGGATAAATTGTGTTCTAAAGAGTTCTATATTTTTTTTGTGGAATATGTTTTCGAGTATCCCTAAAAGTATACCAGTTATACAAGCTTATAAAAATTATTCCGAATGAACTGATCTTCACATGCTATTCCCATACATTTCAAGGTAGCATTTTGTCATGCAAACATCTTTAATATGTCACATTTTAATAAAATACCGTATATTATATTTTTTTTGGGAAAATCGAAAATTTGAAAAATGTTCATGTAAAGGGTAGTGGGAAAATTTTTTTAGAAATCTCTATGTCGAATCTTTGTAAATTTCCTATTTTTTGATTTCCAATTATCTGTTCACAGAAACACGCGGACCTTTTTTTTTTTTCTAAAAATGCTTTTCTTTACATTACGGAATCCCTATTTCTGTAAAATCTGGTAAAATCCTGATATCGAGTTTTTGAGTGGAATGAAATACCTGTCTACCTACTACAGCAGGTTTTTTTCAGCTTGGGTACGTGCTCAAAGAGCAGTGAGTAACTCGAGAGTCACAGGAGTCTACATGCAATACACCGCAGCAATGAGGGCAACCCATCGTCACGGCTAATTCATTCTCCCCTTCCTGCTCTGCTCTGATTTTTGCAGTTGAATACGCCCGTGTACTCTGGCTCAGATGATTCGTGTCGGAACAGCCTGTACTTCAGTATGAGCAAACTCCAAACCACTGGACACGCAACCGCAAAGTGAGAAGTACGACAGTTACCGAGGAAAAGAACGGTTCTTTAAAATTGTGTTCGATCTCCAATTATCATTCACTGTTATAAATGTGAAAGTTTGTCGTTACAAAATAATTCTCACACCTGCCGTTGGTGATACAATACAATTAATTACATTGGCTTTAACTAAGATAGCCTGTTGTACCATTGTGTTAATGCCTTAATAATTGTCTCTATTTTTTTCATTTATTTATATTAACACAATACCTATGAAAATATGTATATGTTCATATCCGAAATATAAATACAAATGCAAGATACATAACAGAGCAATTTTTCTACTGATCATGAACCTGCAACAGCTGTATTAATTTATTAAAGGTGGGTTACGTATTTCAAACGTAAAATGTTGCATACTGCCACAGCACTGAAGAAATTATTTATTCTTGCTTTTTCGCGCAGTTGGTCACGCAGTACACTGTAAGCGGTTTGCAGGAGCATCAGGGAAATTTGCTCTCTTTGCTTTACTCAAAGTGCATGCAGTTGGTGATCCTTGATCTAGAGCAGGCCTGGCAAGGAAAGGGCATGAGATGTGAACTTACCCTCCCCTTCGACCCCACTACCATCTTACAGCAGTCACATAGAAACCGGTAATTCAGTGCAGTGGTGGCTTACATGTGCAATATGAGTGAAAGGCGAATGTTTAATCCGGACTGGGAGAGCAAGCATTTTGTTGTTCAAGAACCGCCACTGTTGCACACGTAGCCTCTCCGCTTCTCTGCCAGGTGGAAGGAAAAAGGAAGGGGCGATTGTAGGATTTTTTCCATCGTCTTCAGCCAGGTTTGAATCTACGATCTTGGGTATATGAAGTCAGCATGGTAACCACTACACCACAGAGGGCAACTGATTATTTGAATGTGCTGCATGTAGATATGATAGAAAGATTTGAGGATATGCTCTCGATGGACATTCCAGATTGGGTGGTATATCCATTTTTACTTTCTCTATACGCACTATGTACATAGTGTATTGAGAAGGTATTGCACTCCATCCAAAAATTCCATACCGAGATTTCACCGGAAATATATGTTTTAGGGCCCCCTGTATCCAAAAAAAAAAAAAAAAAGCATTTTCAGCAAAAGGTTCGTGTGTGTGTGTCCGTGGGTCCGTGTGTCTGTGAACACGATAACTCAAAAACGAAAAGTCGGTAAAATACCAAACTTAGTATTTAGGTTTAGTATATTCCACGAAGATTTTGAGAAAAATCCCCCCACACCAAACTACCCTTTACATGGAACTTTTTTTCGAAAATTTTGATTTTCTCAAAAATGGCTCTAACGATTTTGATTAAAATGTCTTACATTAAAGATATTTAAGTGACAAATAAAATGTATATCTTGAATTTTCTGGGAATAGCCTCTGAAGACTACTTTATTCTGGATGAATTTTACGGAATTTTGCATAACTGCTAAACCGTAAGAGATGGACAAAAACTTACCACACAGAAAATGTAGAACACATTAAAGCACACAATTTATGCTATATACATTTTTTCGTGGAGTTGATCGCTTTTAAGATATTCCTTGTTTTTAGTTTCCGCTTTGAAAAACTTATACTTTTCTCATACAGGAATTTTTCAACTCCTGTTCATACAAACAAAGGAACTTCAGTCACATAGTAGCAATCTTTTGACTATCACTTTAATCTATGGCAGTCCCTTATTTCGCTTCTACTTACAAGAAACAAGCTATTTCTGCTACTTTTTTCTCAATTAGGATGAAGTAAATAGAAGCCGCTTTTTTAACAATAATTGGTGCAGAGATGTAGAGAAAGTCATGTGAATGGAACACATCAGGTTTTTTAGATATTCAATGTCGGATATCCCTGATTGCTATCTGTAGTATGGGAAGCATTTGCAGTATCTTATTTGGTAGAACGTGGTTTTAGCATGATGGTGCTTATATCTAAGCAAAGAAATGGACTCCAGATAACTCTGCGTGGAGATTTGAGATTGTTATTGATTGAAATTACACCAGACATTACTAAACTGAGCTCTTTTCATCATTGCCATCCATCACATTAAGATTTTAATGAATATCAATTTAAAACATTTAAGCTGGTTCACCACCTTTCAGCCTAAAGTTACTGTTCAGTTTGAACATGCATTATTGAATATAAAACGAATTCTAATCTCTTATTTTAAAGTAGTTATTCCTAATCAATTGTGATTCAATTTTCTATATTAAGATTTTAGAGAGTAACAAAAGGTAAATTAAGGGACATTAAGGAAGAATTCATTTAGCCATTTAGTGATCCGAAAAAGTTTCAGAACCGCTGATCTACAAGGTTATTATAGTTTATTCTCCCTTTCTCTCTTATATTTGTAATTTTAGGGAGTTCCAACTATTCCAAATAACGGATGAAAAATCCCTCTGTCATTTACGCAAAAGGAGTAGTACATCTGCGGCACGACCGTTTTGCTTAACCTTCCTCTCACATCTACTCCCATATAGAAGAACTTTTGCGGGTACATCGGTGGAGTTTATATAATTCTGGTAATCGACAGTGTCGATAACAAACCAATAATTTAAAGAAACAAAAATGACACAGAATCGATTGTCACTTTTCAATCTCTGTCTTCTATTTACTGACGTTTTATGTAATGGTCATCTATGTATATTGCTTGCAGTAAAATGCAATCCGTGTTTGTTACATTTTATTACAAGAAATTCTGTGCAGCAACTATTTGTATTCTGTGAAGTAACAGTAGCTTTTACTCCATGGGATTCACAAGTGAAAGTCAAGGCCTTCTTGATAATAATTTTTATTTGTTTGTTTAATTTCTTTAACCTGGCGGGTCATGGATATCGCATGATGAATGAAATGGGTGAAATGATGCCCAATTGAGTCCGGGGTCTACGGAGCTTAAAGTTTCTCGACATTCGTCTTCTTAGGATAAGGGAAAACCTCGGAGAGGGGAAAAAACAACCTTATCCAGGTAAATCACTGTACCCAAGATTCCAACTTGGGGTCTCTTGTATGTGATGTAGACACGCTACCCCCAAACTACAGAGGCGGGCTCTTCATAATCATCTTCTTTTATAACCCCATTATGTTGGTACTCAAATAGAAGGGCTTTGTAAATTATTTTATTATTTTAGAATTTTATGAAATGAAATTTAAAGCAATTTATAACCACATAATGTATCCGTAGAACGAATTGAACTTTTTAATGGTGAAATAATTTTCAAAATTGGATAAGTGGTTTTTGGGATTACTCTACATATACAAACGCGCGCGTGTGCGCACCTTTTCTAGTATAAAAATGTATGGAGTGTAACCTCGGAGGCAGTTGCACGCCATAATCATAGTACGTATAAAACCATTACGGAAATAAAAACTTCCATTATCATTAATTGAATTGAATTTATTGGCTGTGCATTCCAATACTTACTATACGTTAAACCTGTTTCATACGTTTATCCTTTTGCGGAATAATTTGAGGTTATCTCCTCTGGCGCCTATTTTCTCCTCCTCATTTCTTAATTCATGCTCTTCTTAACCAACATTTCCTTCTCTTTTTAATATGCAGCTTTCTTTAGCCATTTTTCTTTTATTGTGCTTAAAATTTCCCTATTTTACTTTCTCTACACGCAGGTATGTACATAGTGCATAGCGAAGGTTTTGTATTGCACCCAAAAATTCAATACCGAGATTTCACCGGAAATACATGTTTTGAGACACCTTGAATCCAAAAAAATATTATTAGAGAAAGATCAGTGTAAGTGTGTGTGTGTGTATGTGGACAGCATAGCTCTATAACGAAAAGTCCTTAAACACCAAACTTGGTATTTAAGTTTAGAATCTTCCAAGGATTCGACACGAAGATTTTCATGAAAATCCCCCTATTCCAAACTACCATTTTCATAGAAAAATTTACGAATTTTTTGATTTTCTCAAAAATACCTCTAACGATTTTATTAAAATATCGTATATTAAAGATGTTTGCATGAAAATAAAATGTATATTTTGAATTTTCTGGGAATAGCCTCTGAAGACCTCTTTATTCTAGATGAGTTTTGCAGAATTTTGCATAACAGTTAAACCGTCAGATATACACCGAAACTTACTACACAAAAAATGTAGATCTCGTTAAAACACATAATTTATGTCATATGCGTTTTTCTTGTAAAGTCGACCGTTTTTTAGTTACTCCTTGTTATTGGTTTCAGTTTCATAATACTTTTCTCAAACGGGACCATGCAAAGCGATTCTAACCTCAACTGTTTCACATAGCGACCAGTTTTTTTTAAAAGATTTCACTGTCATTTTAGTATAATGTATTCCCTTCTACTTACAAGGAAGCAAGTAATAAGACCAATCTTACTAATGTGTTTTCTCGATTAGAAAGATGTAGATGAAAGAGTAACCTTTTGTAAGAATAGTTTGTATTTGGAACAGCTAGAGAAAGTTTTGTGAATAGAACACATTATTATTTCCCATTTTATATTAGGATATTATCATTGATATATTAATTTTCATTATGACCTTGCATAAGGTATTTCCATTCCTTTACGTAGAACTGACATTTGAAGCTGTCAAAATGGGAAAATATGGAAGTTCCAGGATGAACCACCAATCCTCTGTAATCCTCTTTACCTCCATGAGCCCCGAGAAACCTAGGGCAGCCAGGAGTTTCCCAAAAACCAATCTGGTGACGTGTACACAATGCTAGACTTTCTGGCACCATCCATAATGAGCTTATAATAGTTTCCAAGGATCATGTTAAACCTGGTAAACCTGTGACTTATGTATCTCTGCTTAAATCTGTTAAAAATGTATAAGGAAAATACTGCAAGCTTCTCAGCATTGTGCTGCTGTTGGAAAACACTTTTAAGATATTTTCACTTTCTCTACTACCTATAGTGTGTAGGGGAAGTTTTTTATTCCATTAAAAATTATATATCGAAGTTTCACTAGAAATGTAAGTTTTAAGGGATAGTGGGAATGAAACTTCAAATTTCTATTTTCCTGTATAGATTTTTCTTAACATTTTAGTGTGATTGCATTGCTGTAATGTTAATGCGAATATAAAGTTTAAATTAAATAAATTAAACACTTTCAAAAGATAAATAACTTCATACTTTAATATGTAAATATATTGCATAATCAAAATGTTCCACGCGCCTTAACATTTGAGAAAATTGATTGGCATTTTCTGAATTGGATCTTTGAGCCCTACACAATATATATTTCAATAACTTTGGTTGCTGAATTATTATATTTTTTAAAAACGTTAGAAATATTAAGCTTTAAAATAAAACGTTTTTTCATTAAAATTACTATTAATATTACGATAGTTTTGTCATTTATATTGATATTACAATAGATGTTTCATCACATTTTTTGGAAATATTAGATTAGTTAAACAAAAACGGAGACGCGGGTGCGTTGAAAGCATGAAAATGTAGTTTTGAGAAAAACGCTGTTTTATAACATAGTATGCTAGGAAACAGAGAGCCTGAAGCAAGGGGGCGGGACAGCTAAATGTTGATTAACTATAGATATGCAATGATTCCAATAACTATTTGTTTTAAAAAAGCAATTCTCGATTTTTGACCGATTGCAAATAGGTTTTCAATCTCAGTGTCCGTTGAAGCCCCTGAACAAAAAAAAAAGTGTTCCATTCACATGACTTTCTCTACAAAGTATCATTACAAAAGATTACTCCTTTATTTGCATCATGGTAATCGAGATAAATAGTCTTATTAAGTAGTTCGTTATAACAGAAGAGAAATAAGAGAATACATTTGGCTAAAGCGATGGTGAAATCTTTTAAATGCTGGCCGCTATGTGAAACAATACAAATCCGGTTCTGATTGCAAGGCCAACAATAAAACAAGAGAGATGAAGGGGAAGATGGCTTCCCGTTTGTGAAAACGTTAAGGAGCTTAAAATTGAAACCAATAACAAGGAATATCTGGAAACGGTTAACTATAAAAAAGATATAACGTATAAGATATAAACTATGTGTTTTAACGAGATGTGCATTTTTGTGTAATAAGTTTTTATCTCTCTCTTACGGTTTACCAGTTAGACAAAACTCATCCAGAATGAAAAGGTCTACAGAGGCTGTTTCCAGAAAATTCAAGATATATATTTCGTTTGTCATGAAAATATCTTAAATATATTGTATTTTGATCAAAATGGTTAGAACTATTTTCGGGAAATAATTTTTTTTAAAAATGTTCCATATAAAGAAAAGTTGGGAGTAGGAGGATATTACCGAAAATCTTCGTGTCGTACTCAAATTAAATACCAAGTTTAGTATCTGTTCACTAACACACACATACGCACACGTGGGTCTTTTTCTAAAATACTTTTTTTAACATTCAGGAGGGACCATAAAATAGAAATTTCGGTACCCAATTTTTGGTAGGAATACAATACTGTCTCTAGCTATATGTACACATTGTACGTACATACGTGCTAGAGAAAGTAAAACTGTAGATCTGCTTAAAATCCGCAGTTTATTTCAAATAACGTTTTCTGTATCATAAGGCGTATTTCCGAGATGTTCTTTATAAATTCTTCGATTTGTTTAGTATCTGGTCAATTTTACTTTCAGTATTGTGTCTCGCCAAAAATACGATGTCAAGATTATACTGGAAATTATTAGAAAAAGGGTGTGTGTGTGTGTGTCTGTGAACAGCATAGCTAAAAAATGGTTAAATACCAACCTTCCATTAAATAACAAACTTGATATTTATTTCAAGAATGCTTCACAAAGATTTTCAGTAAAATTCCGCACTCCAATCTACTTTTACATGTTTCGAAAATGTTTCTTTTCTCAATAATAGCTCTAACACCTTTGATTAAAGTAGCATATATTTAGGATGTTTAATACTAAATGGGATGTGTCTTGAATTTTCAGGGAATAACCGCTAAGTCCTCTTCATTCTGGATGAATTTTGTATAAATGGTAAACCATAAGAAGTAAAGAAAATCTTATTGAATTAAAATGTAGATCTGATTAAAACATACAATTTATATGAACTATTTTTTTTTCTGAATTAATCGTTTCGGTTTCAGTTAGTTGGTTTCAGCTACTTCCTAGTTGATTCTAAAATACTTAGGTACACATTTCTCCAATAGAAAATCGTTATTCATTTTTCTGTCTCCTGGTGAAGGACACAACGGAATATCAATGCATCACGTAACGATCAGCTCTTGAAAGATTTTACTATCAGTTTAGCTTAGTGTATTCCATTATACCTGCATATCTTCAAGGAAGTAGGTAATAAAAATGTTCTACAAATGTTTTTATCGATACGTGAAATAGGTAGAAAAAGAATGTTTTGTGAAAGTAGTTTGTTGCGGAATAGATTGAGAAAGTCAGATGAATGTAGCACATCACCTTTTAAAAGTTCTTTCGATATTCAGCTATTTCTCGTTATTGCATGAAATGAAACTTTAAGGTCAGCATAATTGTCAGGTCTTAAAACATTTGCCTGACGCTACTCTTTTTGTATAACCAAATGTATATTTATCTACTTCTACAAAGATTATATCGATTATGATAATGGAAAAATAAGCTTTCCAAAAAAATAGTTTATATAGCATTTATAAACGACAGAAGGTAGAGAAAGTTATGTGGATGTAATACACGAGACTTTTTTTTTTTTTTTTTTTTTTTTTTTTTTGGAAATGTCTCTGAGCACTAAATGTCTATTCCAAAAAAACAGGAATTTACAATCTACATAGTAGACAGAGAAAGTGTTGTATTTCGCCCAAAAATTCGATACCGATATTTTATTGGAAATATATATTTTGAGACTCATGAATCCAAAAAAGCATTTCTAGAAACATGTCTGTGTGCATGTGTGTGTGTGTGTGTGTGGGGGGGGGTCTATGGGCAGCATAGTTCAAAAACGACAAGTCGATTAAATACCAAAGTTAGCATTTCAGTTCAGTATCTTCCAAGGATGCGACATGAAGATTTTCAGAAAATCCCCTATTCCCATCTACCCTTACATGGAACATTTTTAAGATATTTTCGTGACAAGCGAAATCTGATGTGTTCCATTCATATTACTTTCTCTACCTGTTCCACAAAGGAACTATTCTTATACAAAAGGCCATTCTTGTAACTACATCATGCTAATCGAGATAAACATTAGCAGGATTGGTCTTATTAATGCTTCCTTGTAAGTAGAAAGAAGAGAGTACACTAGGCTAAAGCGATATCAAATATTTTAAAAGCTGGTCGCTGTGCGAATTATTTGAAATTAGATTATTTTTGCATGAAAGGTAGTAAAACAAAAGAGCTATGAAACGAAATATGAGAAAAGGTTATGACACGAAATATCTCGGAAATGGTCAACTCCACGAAAACAAATGTATATGACTTAAATTGTGTTTTAACGAGATCAACATTTTTGTGTAATATGTTGTTGTCTCTCTCTTTCACTTTACCGGTTATGCAAAAGTCATCTAGAATGAAGAGTCTTTAGCGGTTATTCCTCGAAAGTTCAAAATAAGTGTACATTTATTTGTCATTTAAAATTATTTAGTATGCAGTATTTTAATCAAAATCGTTAGTCAATTTTGAGAAAATAAAAATTTTGAAAAGGATAGTTTGAGGTGGAAGGATTCTCCTCAAAATCTTCATGTCACGTCCTTGGAAGATACCAAACTTAAATACCAAGTTTGGTATCTTACCGACTTTTTCTTTTTTAGTTATCGTGCTCACAGACATTCGGACACACGTACACGGACATATACACATATTTTAAAATGCTATTTTTGGCTTTAAAATAGCCCATCATACGTAATTCCATGGCGCGACAGTCCACAAGGGACCTCGGCCTACCACCCGGCCGCTGCATCCCCATTTCGGCGCGAAGGCGTCATGAATGGGGTGCAGTGCTGGAGGGTGAGACATGATTAGCGCATCGAGTCCCTCCCGCCGGTTGATGCGATCTTCCCGATCTGGAGCAGCTACTTCTCAATCAAGTAGCACCTCAAATGGACTTCCAGGGACTTCACAAGGCTGAGTGCACCCCGAACCAGGTCTCCCTGCAGGGGAAAATTCCCCACGCCGCTACCAGGAATCGAACCTAGGCCTCCTGCTGGCAAGCAGCCCCGCTACCACCGCGCTAAGGAGACGAGCAGCTCATTATATGCATGTTCAAATTATCAAAGAAGTATAATTAAATGCATAGATTGTTAATACTGTTTATTTATAATAAAATGTTTATAAAGTTGCAGATAACTCCTCTAGCGTACATCAGGGACGTTTTCTGGATGTAAAGAAGGCTCGCAAGCTGGGGATGATCAAATTCCTGGGTGGACTGCTCGCCAACTCAGCTGGGAAAGGATCATTTGCTGCATCTAATACGTACAACCTCTTCGGCAAAACAGTCAACTCTGCCTTGTCCGTCTCGTATGGTAACTCGGGTGCCGTTCCATCTCTGCCAGGACTGCCCGATGGTGGTTCCTCGTCTCTCGTGGCCGGTGTCCCCGTTCCTCCGGCTGTCGGACCCGGAGCTGCCGTGGCGGGTCCACCAGCAGTTGCTATCAGAAGCCCACAGGACGCTATTGTCATCAGCACATCTAATGGTCTACTTCCAGCGTCAACAGAATCCCAGGAACTACAGAACTCAAACGATTTAAGGAGACCCATGGCGAGCAATGACGGGATTCGTGATCAGAAGTTTTCAGGCGGCCCTCTTCCTGAAGACAACGGCCAGACTACTACGCAACCCAGCTTCAGACAGAACATCGTGGTAGATCTCGACGGCGCTGTGAAACTTCTGGAGTCCGAACAGTTCAACAGATTCATCGCTCAGCATAACGCTAACGTAGAGGTTCTCAACAGTAGACGAAATGTCGTTAGCTAAGAACCTAGAACATGCCACAACCCAGAAATTTTATTTATTTATTTATGTTTTCTGCACTTTTTTCATATTAAAGGGAAATAGAGACAGTTCAAAAGGGTCACCAACAATACATAAGCTTTCCTGGATGAACTCACGCAGTATTATAATTGTACAACTACATAGCCAATAATAATAATAATAATAATAATAATAATAATAATACTTGTAGAAGGAGATCAAATACTTGAAGCACTTACTGAGGTATGCTTAAATATCCCTAAATGTATTTAAACCAGAATTTATGGCCAATTTTAATGATATTAAAATATATATTATAAAAATCTTATTTGTTATATTCACATGAATTTCTCTGCCCTCTGCCCTCTTAGTACCTGAAAAAATATTGTCACGGGTGTATTTTTCTATCCACTTATCTAACATGAGATAAGCATTTGCAGAAATGGCTACATTACACGCTTCATAATATATATAAAAGGAAATACGACAGTCAGATGTTAAAGAACTAGATGCTGTATGCTGACCATACTCTATGCACTCGTGAGAAACAAATGAATGTTGACAGGACTTTAAAAGGATGACAAAAATATTGAACTAACTATCCCTTATTAATGGTTATCCTGGAAATGGCTAACATCGCTAAAACACTATTTGAAATACATTTTGGTTTTTAAAGAATCTGCATTTCTCGTGCACTGTCTATCGTTTAATGTTTATCAGTTACACAAAATTATATAAGATTCCTTCCGATTGAAAAGCACTTCACAGGCTCTTCCCAAAATATTCAGTATACGTTTTGTCAAGTAACTATCTTTAATCTATGACAATTTAATCAAAATCTTTGAGACACTTCAGAGAAAACAAAAATATCTAAAAATGTTCCATGTAAAGGGTGTTTTAAGTTATGGGATCTTATGACGATAGTGAACTTAAAACACCAAGTTTGGCATTTATTCGACCTTTAGTTTTCGAGGGATGCTGTTCACAGACGCCGACGCACATACACCTATTTTCTCTCTCTCTCCCTCTCGCCCTCTCCCTCTCGCCCTCTCTCTCTCTCTCTCTCTCTCTCTCGCTCTCTCACACAGACTATCTCTCTCTCGCTTTCAAATACACGCAAAATCTTTTTTCTAAAATCGATTTTGTTTGATTCAGTATTAAGGTATTTCCAGTTAAATCTCGATATATACCTATAGAAATTTTGGGTGCAGTACAATACTTTTACACTTACTGTGGGTAAGTAGTAGCGGAAGTAAAAGGAAGAAGACTCCCATATTCTTGCGAAAGTAAACATTACCTATAGAACCTTAAAACACACTATAGAGATTGCAAATAAAAATATGCTGTTACATTCACATGACTTTCTCTAACCATTTCCCAATAAACTGTTCTTATAAGAGCTTATTCTTTTATTTAATCCATACTATTCAAGATAAACAGCAGACATGGGCTTTTTACATATGTTCTTATGGGCTCAAGGCAAATAAGGAAATACACTAGGCTAAAGCGATCATTTAATCTTTTTTAAGGCTGGTTTTGTATGACCGGGATGAAAAAAGTGAAAAACGAATGATGATTTCTTTTGAGAAAAGCGTACGTATTAAAAAATTTAAACAAAAAAAAAATCTGGTGTTACACTCACATAACTTTCTCTATCTTCTCTACAAACATCTTACAAAAGATTATTCTTCTTTCTACACAATGCTAATCGAGATAAACATTAGCCAAGCGATCTTATTACTTAGTTCCTTATAAGTAGAAGGGAACTAAAGAAATGCGATATGCTAAAGTGATAATCAAATGCTTTAAGCTATCGTTATGCGATTGTCAATGCAAATCGTTTATTTGCTTGTCCAGGAGTAGAACAAAAGAAAAACGGACACTTCCTGTCTGACAAAAGTATAAGTACTTTTCAATTGAAACTAATGATAAGGAATATTTCGGAAACGGTTACCTCCAAAACAAAAACGTAAAGGACATAAAGTATGTGTTTTGACGAGATCTATATTTTTTTGTATAGTAAATTTTTGTCTAACTCTTACGGTTTAGCGGTTATGCAAAATTCGGCAAAATTCATGTCTTCAGAGGCTATTCCCAAAAAGTCAAGATATATATTTTATTTGGTATGAAAATATCTTTAATATCAGGAATTTTAACCAAAATCGTTAGCTCTATGGTATGCATATCTTCTTTGCCTACTTTGTATATTGTGTGTGCGTGTGCGTATCTGTGCACACTATAACTCAAGTACCTTTCAAGGATGCGAAACGAAGATTTTCAAGAACATCCCCCGACCACAAACTACCTTTTAAATGAAATAAAAAAGTTTGAAAGTTTTAATTTTCTCAAAAATGGTTCTAACGATTGTGATAAAATTATTGATATTAAAAGTACTTGCATGACAAATAAAACATATATCTTGAATTTTTGGGGAATAGCTCTGAAGATCTCTTTATTCTGAATGACAGTTGCAAATCTGGTAACCCGTAAAAGATAGACAAAAATTTACCTCTTTCCCTAGCTGCTTCACAAAAAAAAAAAAAAAACTTTTATTCAAAAGATTAATCTTTTATCTACATCATGCTAAACAAGATAAACATAATCAGAATTGCTCTCATTACTTCTTCCTTGTAAGTACAAGGTAAATAAGGGAATGCACAGGCTAAAGCGATAGTTCAAATTCTTTAAAAGCCGGTCGCTATGTGAAATATTGCATTCTCTTTGCTAGCTAGGAGTAAACAAACCAGAAATGAAAAGAAAGATGTCTTCCCGTTTGAGAAAAGTGGCATAAAATTGAGACCAATAATCTGGAATTTCTCGAAAACGGTTAACTTTACAACTAAAATGCATATGACATTAATAGTGTGTTTTAATGAGATCTACATTTTTGTGAAGTAATTTTTGTCTATCCCTTCGGTTTTTCAGTTGTACAAAAGTCATTCACAATGAAGAGGTCTTCAGAGGCTATTCCGGAAAAATTCAAGATATACATTTCGTTTTTCATGAAAATATCTTAAACATAAGGTATTTTAAGCAAAGTCATTTGGGCCATTTTTGAGAAAAGCAAACTTTTCATAAGTTTTTCCATATATAAGGTAGTTTGGTGCGGGGAGATTTTCTTGAGAATCTTCGTGTTGCATCCTTGTTTGGTATTTAATTCTTTGTTCGTTTTTGAGCTATGATGTCCACAGACACACACACATATACATTCAGACACACTACACACCCGGACATTTTTCTAAAAGTGTTTTAAGACTCAGGGGACCTCAAAACTTATATTTCCTTTGAAATCTTGATATCGAATTTGGGTGCAATACAATACCTTCTCTGTATACTATGTACATAGTACGTGTAGAGAAATAAAAACTGTAGATCTCGTTAAAACACACATGTCATATAAGTTTATTTTTTGTAGAGTTATCTGTTTCCGAGATAGCCTTGCTATTGGTTTCAATTTTAAAACACCTTTCAAACAGTAAGTAGTTATCCGTATTTAATTTTATTCTTAGCCATATAAAGAGAAACGAATTTGAATGTAATCTCCACAGCAACCAGTTTTTAAAAGATTTCATAATCGCTTTAGCCTAGCGTACTCCCTTATTTCCCTTCTACTTAAAAAAAACAAACTAAGTAATAGATCATTTCTTTTAATGTTTATCTCGATTAGCATGACGTAGATAAAACAATCTTTTATAAGAATAGTTTGTTAGCAGAATAGGTAGAAAAAGTAATGTGAATGGAATAATCAGATGTTTTTCCTAACACTTCAATTGAAACGAGACAAACCTTTGCAGAAGTAGTTAATTACATTTTTCCTTATACAAAGGGAATAACGATAATCAAATATTCCGGTTTTAAAACTCGAAAACCTTTGCAGGCAATAGCGACTGAAAATCGAGAGAACTGCAATTAAATAAGACTGATTTGAACATTTCACACAATTACTAACGATAGTTAGAAAATGGCTTATATCAGAAAAAGGCTATGTGAAATAAATTGTGTGTTTGAAGGAGATCTAAATATGTTATGCAGTACTTTCGTCTACCGCTTAACGTTTACAGTTATACAACATTATATTGAATTCATTGTCAATGAAGTGCACTTTACATCTATTCCCTGTAAATTGAAAATATACATTTTATTTAGCATATAATCATCTTTAATATATGGTATCATAATCAAAATAGTTGAAACCAATCTTTGAGAAAACGGAAAATTTCGAAAAGTATTCATTTAATGGTAGTTCGGGATGAGGGATTTTAGGATTAAGATAGGATTAATCGCGGGGCTCTTTGCCACCTACGTGACTCCAGGAAGGTAGTGAAGAGGGGAGAGAGCCGAAGGGCGATCAGACCGCAAGCATTGATGGAGTCCTTATTGGTTAGAGTTGAAACGCTTCCGACGCTGCTCTACGCCAGCTCATGAGCCTCCGGAGGGAGCCCTGAAACCGGAAGACAGGTCACGACCGAGTCTTCCCACTGTCGACGCCAGGATAACCGTTTACAACGAGCAAGTCGCCATTCAGCCGCAACTCGGGAATAGCATCGCTTGGTCCGTTATGCCTGAAAGAGATGATCAGGAAATGATGGACCGGAAAATACGGGGGATGAAATGAACCTATCTAGCATTCGCCTGGCAACCTGGGGGAGCCCCGAAAAAGCATATGGAGCAAGTAGACCAGTCATGGGAGTCAAACCCGCAACCTTCCCAATAGAGCCGCAGATGAAACCACGAGCCATTCCGCTCGGTGTGGGGGATTTTACTAAAAAAATATCGTTTTGTTTCTTTGAGAGATACTGATTCGTTTTTGAGTTATACTGTTCACAGAAGCATACACATACACACAGAGTTCCCCTGCGGTACCATTTGTAGTAAAAGCGGACGTTAAACTCTATAACAAAATCTGATGTGTTCCATTCACATGACCTTCTCTACATCTCTGCAACAAAGTATTGTTAAAAAGCTTATGCTTCTATTTACTTCATGCTAATCGAGAAAAAATTAGCAGAAATAGTCTTATTAGTTGCTTCTTTGTAAGTAGAAGCGAAATAAGGGAGTGCCATAGGTTAAAGCGATAGTCAAAAGCTGGTTGCTATGTGAGTTCCTTTGTTTGTATGGACAGGAGTTGGCCAATTCCTGTATGAAAAAAGTATGTTTTTCAAAGCTGAAACCAAAAACAAGGAATATCTCAAAAACGATAAACTGCACGAAAAAAAGTTGTATAACATAAGTTGTGTGTTATAATGTGCTCTACATTTTCTATGTGGTAAGGTTTTGTCTATCTCCTACGGTTTAGCAGTTTTGCAAAATTCGGCAAAATTAATCCAGAATAAAGAGGTCTTCGGGAGCTATTCCCAGAAAATTCAAAATATACATTTTATTTGGGATGTAAGTATCTTTAATATACAAAATTTTAATCAAAATCGTTAGCGCCATTTTTTAGAAAATCAAAATGTTCGAACATTTTTCCATGTAAAGGGTAGTTTGGGCAGGAGGGATTTTTCTCAAAATCTTCGTGTTGCATCCTTGGAAGATAAAATTAAATACCAGGTTTGGTATTTAACGATCTTTTCGTTTTTGAGCTATGCTGCCTACAGACACACACACGGACATTTTTCTAAAAATGCTTTTTTTGAATTCGGGGGGACCCAAAACATGTATTTCCAGTGAAATCTCGACATCGAACTTTTGGGTAGAATATAATTACTTCTCTATCCCTATGTACATTGTACATACGGGACCAGAGAAAGTAAAAGTCATTCAGAGAGAGAGAGAGAGAGGGGGGGGGGAGAGCGCGTTTCTAAAAACTGCTTTTTTTATTCGGAGAATCTCAAATCGTTTATTTTCGGTAAATTCGTGTCATTAAATGTTGGGTGGAGTGTAATGCTTTCTCCACTTACTGCAAGTAAGTGGTAGAGAAAGTAAAAGTAGATGAAGGGAAACTCGCAGACTGAAGAAAATTTAGTACATACATTTTATTAGTAACGACGATATTTCTATTACAAGATTTTTTGAGAAAAAACAGTGAAAACATAAAGAGTGGGTTTAGGTTGGAGGGGGGAAGTCGGTGAAAATCGTCATAGAGGGATAGATATACATATATACTTATATAAGTATTTCTTAAATTGAGATAATTCAGAAGTCCTCAAAACATGAATTTCTGGTAAAATCTGGATTTATAATTATATTTTCTTTATTTCACGTGTCTAAGTTGCAGAGAAAACTCTATATTTCTTTCCTGCAAAAAAAAACTAATTTATTCCATTCACATGACTTTCCTTACATCTCTATAACAAATTACTGTTAAAAAGCTTATTCTATCTACATCATGCTAATCGAGTTAAACATAAGTAGAAATGACTTTATGCTTTCTTAAGTAGAAGGGCAATAGGGGTGTACATTAAGCAATAGTCAAAAATTTTAAAACTTGGTTACTATGTATTTAAAATCCGTTTCTTTGCATGGCCAGGAGTTAACAAATTCCCACATGATAAAATTTAAGTATTTTAAAACTATAACCAATAACAAGAAATATCTTGGAAATGGTTAGCCCCACGAAACAAATGTACATTATATAAATTGTGTGTTTTAACGTGATCTGTATTTTTGTTTAGTAAAACTTTGCTTGCCTCTTACGGTTTAACAGTTATGGAAAATTCATCCAGAATAAAGAAGTCTTTATAGGCTATTCCCAGAAAGTTTAAGATATACATTACATTTGTCAATAAATATCCTCAAAATCTTCGTGTCTCATTCTTGGAAGTGCTAAACTTAAATACCAAGTCTGTTATTTTGCCGAATTTTCTTTTTTTCATTTATCGTGTTCAAAGACACAGACACACGGACATAGGACACACTAACCTTTTTCTAGAAATTCTTTTTTGGGTTATGGGGACCCTAAAACATGTATTTCTCAGTATCGAAATTTTGGGTGGAATCCGATATCTTCTCTACATATGTACTATGTACTTAGTAGTGAAAGTAAAAAATCGATGTGTTCCATTCATTTGACTTTCCCTATTTCTCGGTAACAAATTATTATTTTAAAAATGTATTCTTCTATCTACTTCATGGTAATCAAGATAAATATCAGAAATGCTTTCTTATATGTATGTAGAAGGGAAATAGGGAATATACTAGACTAAAGCAATACTTAAATCTTTTAAAAGCTGGTTGCCATGTGGATGAAATCGTTTCTTTGAATTGTCAGGAGTAGACAATGTCCATATGTAAAAGGTATTTAAAATTGAAACCAATAAGAATATCTCAAAAACGGTCACTCTACAAGAAAAGCGTTCATGACAGAAATTATGTTTTAATGAGATCTACATATTTTGTGTATTAATTTTTTGTATTACTTGCGGCTAAACTGTTATGCAAAATTCTGTAAAACTCATCCAGAATAAAGAGGTCTACAGAAGCTATACCAAGAAAATTAAAAATATAAATTTTATTTGTGGTGTAAGTATCTTCAATATACAGTGTTTTAAACAAAATATTTAAAGCCATTTTTAAGAAAAGCAATATTTTCCAATTTTGTTTCATGCAAAGGATAGTTTGTAGTGGGGGGGGGAGGATTTTTTTGCAAATCTTCGTGTCGCATCCTTGAAAGATACTAAACATAAATACCAAGTTTGGTTTTTAACGGTCTTTTCGTTTTTGAGCTATGCTGTTCACAGACGCACATATACAGAAACACGGATCTTTTTCTAAAAAAGATTTTTTTCGGACTCAGGGGACTTCAAAATATATTTCCGGTGAAATCTTGACATCGAATTTTTGGGTGGTATACAATAATTTTTCTAGCTATTGTGTACATTGTAGGTACATACGTGCTAGAGAAGTAAAATCATTCAAACTATATAAGCAAAGGTACTTTAATAGGTAATTACAAAATTTTGATAAACCAAAGTATTCAGTGTTTTGTTTGTTTGTTCACATCAGTAGGTGTAACCACGTGGCGTTCCGAGATGGTGAGTGAAAGGCAAGATTTGTGTAGAGATAACGGTTCATCTTTTCTTTTCTCGGTGGGAAAACACACAGCCTCTGAGCACTTGTAGAGGATTGACAAATGAAGTCTAAGCTGCCCGTCGCGTTAATCTTGAGCACGTGTATCTCACTACGCCGAGCTTGGAAGGCGTTGCTACATATCTATTATTGTGCAAAGAGCATATGTAACAAAAAGAACTAAAGATGTTTTTTACGCTATTATGTATTCAAGGGGTTCAGGGTTAAAATGTATGTTTTAAACAAAATGTATGTTTTAAACAGTCATTTCATAATAACGATTTTTCAATTAACATTTTAGTATTGAAATATTTATTTTTATGTCGATAAAATAGTGTGCCAAAAAGAAGATTATATTAAGTAATTTATCAGAATTCTAAAAAGTATAATAGGATGTGTTACATTCACACGATTTTCTCTAAAACCTATTCTTTAAAAACACCATTCTTTTTTCCACTTCACGTTAATCCAGATAAATTGTTGCATAAATGTACTACTTTCTTCTCGATACATTAACTTAGAATACAAAAGTAAACATTTTAAGAGCTGATCGCTATACGATGCCTACACTTTTTTTTTTTCTCTCTTTGCTTGATTAGGATAAAGAGAAACGAATAGCGACATCCCATTTGAGGAACGTGTAGAGTAATTATTTTAAAATTGAAACCAATAACAAGGAATATCTCGAAATGGTTAACTCAAAAAAAAAAGTATTTGCTATAACAATGTGTTTCTACAATATGTATATTTTTGTGTGTAGTACGTTTTTGTTTATTTTATATGGTTTACCAGTTATGCAAAAAATCATCCAGAGTTGAGAGGATTTCAGAATCAATAACTATACATTTTATTTCTTATGAAAATGTCTTAATCATACGGCATTTAATCGAGATTACTATAGTCTGTTTTGAGAAAATCAAAATTTTCGAAAAATGTTCCATGAAAAGGTTTTTTATTATTATATTATTATTTTTATTATTATATTATTATTTATATTATTATTACTATTATTCAAGTGTTCTCAAAACACCTACTTTAGGAAAATCTCGATATGGAATTTTTGGGTTGAATGCAATACTTTATCTACTCACTATGTATATTGTGCATGGTAGAGGAACTAACAAATATATCATAATTAGAAAGAATCAAGTCTCTAACAAAACTTTTATTTTTTTAATTACATTTTATTTTACGTCGCTTTAACTCAGTTCATATCCCGACGGAATTTTCGGTAAGATATTTCGTGACGACATGTGGTGGGCAAGTAGCCTTTTTAGGTATCATCCCAGAATCATTCAACATTTGCTTAGCGCCAAGCAGATGGTGGTAGCGGGCCACTACCATCCGTAGTCAGATGGCAAAGTACAACTAGCCTATTTAGGCCTCATCTCACATCATACTTAACACCGCGACAAGCCGATGGAGTTAGGGAGCCGTGGTGTTAAATATCCAATCCTGTATTTACCTTGGTCACTGAGGAAAACCACGAAAAAAAAAAACAGCCAAATTAGTCGGCCATAGGACTTGAACCCAGGTCCTCTCGAACGCGAACCACAGACGTTACACCTGAGCTCGCATGTTTACTTCTTTACTTCTTTTTGCCTTGAATCCATAAACAAGTATAAGTCAAGTAACAAAGCCAAATGAATAGGGGTCCCGGGTTCGATTCCCTATCTTCCCTGGAAGTATAAAAGAGAGAGTGAATGCGTCCATGATCTAATGAATAAAACTAAACAAAATAGAAACCCTTCGAAAAAATAACTCACGAGCTAACACCATTGCCAAGGCAATATGTTCATCTTGGTGTCGCATCTTGGAAGATACTAAACTTAAATAACTTTGGTACTTTACCGACTTTTCGTTTTTGAGCTATAGTGTTCACAGACACACGAACACACAGACCAACGGACACATGAACCTTTTTCTATTTTTTTTTTTTTATACAGGAGACCCTAAAACTTTGACCAAATGCAAATTGTTAAACTTCTAGTCCTGCAAAGAAACGGGTTTTAACATGGCAACCAGTTTTTAAAATATTTGACTATAGTTTTAGTCTATTGTATTCTCTTATTTCCCTTCTACTTACAAGGAAACAAGTAAGTAATAAGAAAATTTCTGCTAATGAAGTAGATAGAAGAATGTGCATTTTAGCAATAATTTGAAACAGATATGTAGAGAAAGGCATGTGAATGGAACACATCAGATTCTTTTGGATCCAGGGAGTGTCTAAACATGTATTTCCGGTGAAATCTCGTATCATATTTTTGGATGCAATACAATACCTTCTCTACGTATGCACCATCTACTATATAAAGAAGGGAAAATAGCCAATTAATACGCTATACGAGGATTCAAAACATTCACATGGTATGTAAAATCTTAGTAGTCAATAAAAAAATGAATGTGTTATACTCACATGACTTTCTCTAGCTATTCTATAAACTTCTTACTTAAGATTCTTCTTCTTTCTGCACCTTGTTAATCGAGATAATCATTAGCAGAATGGTCTTATTACTTAGTTCCTTATAAGTAGAAAGAAAATAAGGGAATGCACTAGGTTAAACCGATAATCAAATGTTTTAAAAGCTGTCGTTATGCGATTGTCATTGCAAATCGCTTCTTTGCTTGGCCAGGAGCAGAACAAAAGAAAAACGGATACTTACTGTCTGCGAAAAATGTAAGTATTTCACAACTGAAACCAATAACAAGGAATATCTCGGAAACGGTTACTTCCACAAAAAAAAAAAAAAAAAAAAAAAAAAAAAAAAAAAAAAAATGCAAAGGACATAAACTGTGTGTTTTGACGAGATCAACATTTTCTGTGCAGTAAGTTTTTGTCTATCTCTCACCGTTTAAAGCATTTGATTGTCGGTTTAGCTTAGTGTATTTCCTTATTTCCCTTCTACGTATAAGGAACTAAGTAATAAAACCGTTTTTGCTAAAGTTTATTTCGATTAGCATTAAGTAGATAAAAGAATAAGCTTATCATCAATAGTTTGTTACAGGGATGTAGAGAAAGTCATGTGAATGGAGCACATCAGATATATACATGTATATATACACAAATTGTAAGATCATCAAAATATATATTTTCGACATCGACATTTTGTTTAGATTACAATACTTCCGTTACTTACTATAGTTACATAAAACATACAGTATAAATGTACTTTTTAATATATTGTCCTTAATTTTCACGTATGTGTACTCTAGGCGGAAGGGTATGTATGGAAGGAGGAAACGAGTTTAAAGTAAACAGAAGCAGAGACATGCTGTCTGCTGTGGTAGTTTGTCACAAAAGACCAGGAAAATATCACAAAAAGGTGTGTATGCACCTTAGCTTGCAATGAGGATTCCGTGAATTGGAACAAAGCGGGTCAGGCCTGTTTCTGAAATTGGCAAAGTGCAGCCCAGGTAAAAACAGGTTATAGAACACAGGGGTGTACACCCTAGTTGACTTTAGACTGACTTAATGCAACATTGGTGTATTGCACAAAATCGCTAACAATTTTGAGTATATCATTTATTATTTGTATTTCTACCACAAACAGAACACACGACCATATATTTATTTATATATAAATTACATTTTAATAAAAAAGAGAAACGCAAAAATTGCTTAAGAGGGCACTGAAGTGAAAAAAATGTGATGTGCTCCATTCACATGACTTTCTCTACATCTCTACAATTTATACCATATACATTTTTTTCGTGGAGTTGATCATTTTTTAAATATTCCTTAGTATTTTTTATTGTTTCATTTGTTTAACTTAAATGGTCATATCGGGTGCTTTGACTTATGAAACTGTAGGTTCAGAACATTAGGTTAATAAACTTTAAATTACTAACACACGCACATTTAACCTCACATTCATACTTCCAGACTCCATGGGGGATAGGGAATAATTCTGGTTAAAGAAAAATTCCCCGTCCCAACTGGGAATTGAACCCAGGACCTCCGAATTCCTTGTTATGGTTTCAGCTTTAAAAAAAAAGTATACTTTTCTCATACAGGAATTTGTCAACTCCTGTCCATACAAACAAAGGAAGTTCAGTCACATACCAACCAGCTTTTGACTAACACTTTAACCTATCGTACTCCCTTGTTGCAGAGAAGTAGAGAAAGTCATGTGAATGGAGAGTATTTAAATATCTGTTAAATGCATTATGAATACTTTTTATAAAGAATATCAATCCCCTAAGAAATGACTTACCTACTTCATTTTGGATTATGTTCGACTATTTTATGATTATAGCTTCGTGTTATGTTGCGTCTAAATGTTTTTACAGGTTGCCCAAGGAATTTATACCAATCCAGGTGGCATCGCCGTAACGTATACGATTCGCATTCAGGCGACCCGGTTTCAATCCCCGTCTACTCTAACTCATAATTTTTCGTGGTTTCCCCGGAGTTGGCAGGGGCATTCTGGGGTGGTTTCTCATCCACCACGATTTCCTTTTTATCATTTCCCCATCATTCCGCTCCCTCCCCATCTTTCAGATGTGCTTCCAAGTTCGTAGTTCAAGGGGATGTGGGCAGATGACGTGGATGAAGCTCAATGGAAGGAATATTCCCTGTGGACACTAGAGGGCTGCCAGGTCAACGGGTTGCTTGATCGTTCTCTTTGCCGGCTCCAGCAGTGGTATCGTCCATCAGGATTGAAAATATTAAGGTCTTCCACGCATCTCTGTGGTCTCCTATGGTCCCCTCATTACATCCCTTCCTCCTGGGGATGTTAACCACCATAAAATCTCACAGGTTGTAGTATGCGAGGTGTCTCCCTTTGTTATTTACCCTTTAAGGGAACATAGAAGTGCTCTTTTTTTTTTTTTTTTTTTTTTTTTTTCATACTTTAAAGTGCATATTTGCAATGGCTGATTCTGCAAGGTCGGATATGACCCATGTTTTGTAACCATTTTAAAGCTTTGGGTGGGTTAAATGACTCTATGTCAAATTTTAAAGCTATTTTTCTCAAGCTCAGTTTTTTGCATATTCTCCTATATTCAAAAATCTAACTTCTCTCACAAAAATACTGTTACAACTCTGAAAATTTCCCCCAACATACCTCAAAATATGTGCAGTAAAATGATGAATTGAAATTTTTATATTTGTCATGATTTACTTTTTAAAAATAACTAACATAATCATACTCTGATTTTCTTAGTTTTTCACTCTGAGGTATAATATTATACAAAAAAAAATATATCAAAATTGGAAAAATAAAATCATACAATTTGTTACAAAGGTATCAAGAAATGTAGTTTTAAAGAACACTTTGGGTAAGATGTCTGTTGGAGAAGACAGATTTTGAATGTTGCAAATGACATTTATATAACTTAATGAATAGATCCCACATGGCGTTACATATTATGCTGAAACTTGGTATATATACTTCTTTTGTTAATCAAAGTGCTTAGGCTTTCACGGCGGTGTCAATACTAGCTTGTGGATTGTGGGCCCAGATCTACTGGGCTCCTCCTTACTCTTCCCAGACGTACTCTACTGGACGTTTCAACTGCGACGTTTTACTTCGACCTCGCCGCTGCCACCGAAGATGTCTGCCGTAGTCGCAGACGAAACGTCTGGGAAGAATAAGGAGCCCAGTAGGCCACGGCCCACAAGCCCGGATTATGCTATAGCTAGTACTTCTTTTGCTGCTAGTAATGGCTGTGCTTTAGAAAATGACGTTTAGCATTTAACTAAACTGTGCTCTGCATGTTTTGGAATTAGATCATTCATTCAGTTTATAAATAAGTGTATTGTAAATACAGCTTATTATGCTTATTTTCATTCATTGATGCCTATGGAATAATATTTTGGGGAAATTTGGTAGATGCAAAAAAAAAAAAAAAGTTCATTATGGAAAAAAAAAAAAAAGTTAACAGGAGACAAGACAATCAACTTACTATAAACCACTATTCAAAATGTTTGGAAAGTTGGCATTAGCCTGCGAATATATTCTAACCGTATTGTTATTTGTAATAAATAAAACAGAAAAGTTTGCAAATAATACAGATATACGTAACAAAGAGACTAGACCAACAAATAATTAGCACATATTCCCAAAAAGGGTTTACTACAATGACATATTTTTATTTAAATGACTTTCTTCTCCTATAAAGGAATAACAAAAACAAATTTAGGTCATTATTATTATACCTTAGGAGGATTTAGTTCAATAAAAAAACTAGTAATAATACATGCAGTGTTGTAAATATAATATACATGAATATTCTAAAAATATATACTGTACAAATTGCTTTTTGGAAACAGACATGTAATTTATGCAAAAGTAACATCTTATAATCTTTGTAAATAAATGTATTAATAATTATCAAGAGTAATCAATAAATGTAACTCCTGACTTGATCTACAACCTAGAGTTTCACTTTGGTCTAACCTCAAAACAGGATACACAGATTGCAATAATTTAGAAGTCATCTTATAATCCATACATTATTCAATTTGATAGCACGTGGTGTTATTTATAACGCAACCTCTCTTGCGACTGACATTTGCGGAAAGCATTAGTTTATCAAGAATCATGTTTATCTGTTTTACAGCAAATATAGAGTATACTCACATCCTTCCATTCCGTAGGTCTCTATAAAACGGTTCCAGTTCATTAGCAAGGGTTGGTAGTCCATACAACACCATTACAAGGGGTGTGACCGCAGTTCCGGTTTACTGTAACCACTGACCTATAAAAACAGAGGGCATTGTGTATAAAACTTTACTGAATCACTGTTGTAAACTAAAATTAGCCCTCAACAGACCTCACATAGTTCCGTTCTTTATTTGAAATTGCATCTTAGCGATATGATGTATCACATCATACATTCATATCACTTTATTTACCCAGTATCACTTATTACGTCTGTGTATTGCAATGATTTGAGACAACATTTTCGATTTCTAATAAATAACATGCACATTTTGAAACGTTTTATATTTTATTCACCCTAATTTAGCTATCAAACTCAATTCAATAACATTATTTTTAGTTTTTCTACACGTACTGTGTACGTAGTGTAAAGAGCAGAAACTGTCGCCTTAAGGTAAATAAAATACAATTAGAAGTAATCTGGTGGTTCAAGAGGGAAAATATAGGGAACTAAAACTAAATATAACTATGGGGCAGTATAACCCAAAAACTAAAAACGGTTAAATACCATACATACTTGGTATATAAGTTCAGTAACTTCCAAGGAAGCAAATGCTAAGTTTTCAGAAAAATCCCCCACCCCCAACTACCCTTTACATGGAATATTTTGTCGAAAAAAACTTATTTTCTCAAAAATGGCTGTAATGACTTTTAATAAAATACCACATGTTTAAGAAGTTTTATTACAAACGAAATGTATATCTTGAATTTTCTCTTAAAATACAAAATAGCCTCTTAAAAACAAAAGGTATAAACATCGTCAAAACACCAATTTATGCTATATATATGAGTGTATAAATATTTAGAGTTATTTTATACATATTTTCAGAGATTTTCCTGGTTATTGATTTCAGTTTTAAACTGCCTAACTTTTCTTAAACTGAAAGTTACCTTTCGTTTCATCTATATTTTGTTTTATCTACTGCTGGCCGTGCAAGGATAAACCGAAGTTCAATTGTTCGTATAATAACCAGCTTTTAAAAGATTTGTTTATCGCTTTGGCCTAACATATCTCCATATTTCCCTTCTGCTTAGAAAGAAGTAATACAGTCATTCATGTCTGCTAATGTTTATCTCCATTAACATGATATAGATAAAATAAAACTATTTTGAGACAACATTTTGTAGCAAAAATCACGTGAATGGAAAACATCAAAGTAGAATCAAACTGAATAATTTCAGTGCCATAGCCTGAATTTGAACCGGCTATGGCAAGTGTTGTAATATTCCTAAGAGAACATTTTAATCATGCTCTACAAAAAAAAATCGTTCAATATTAAGTAATAGGAATTTCTCTCTATGAAAAAAACATCTGATGTGTTCCATTTACATGATTTCTCTACATCTCTGTAACAAATTATTGTTATAAAGCTTATTCTCCTATCTACTTAATGCTAAAACATTAGTAGAAAGGGTCTTATTACTTAGTTCCTTTATTAGTAAAAAGAAAATAATGGAAAACACTAGGCTAAATCGACAGTCAAATGTTGTAAAATGTGGTTGATATGGGATTAAAATCGTTTTTTTTTTTTCTTTTCTTTTGCGTGGGCAAGCTTTGACGAGTTTACGCATGAGAAAGGTTTACGTTTTTTAAAACTGAAATCAATAACAAGAAATATCTCGAAAACGGCCAACTCCACGAAAAAAATGTATATGACATAAATTGCGTTCTTTATCGTGATCTACATTTTTGAGTAGTAAGTTTTTGTATCTCTTACGGTCTACCAGTTATGCAAAATTCAACAAAAACCATCCAGAATAAAGAGGTCTTTAGAGGCTATACCTAGAAAATACAAGATATGCATTTTATTTGGCATGTAAATATCTTAAACATAAGACATTTTTATCAAAATCGTTAGAATCATTTTTGAAAAAATCAAAATTATCAAAACTTTTTCCATGTAAAGGGTAGTTTGGAGTGGGGGGATTTTCTTGAAAACCTTCATATCGCACCCTTGAAATATTTCAAACTTAAATACCAAATTTGGTATTTAATGGTCTTTTTGTTTTGGAGACCCTCTGGGATCGGGGTGCACTCAGCCTCGTGAGGTCCCTGGGGGGCCCATTGAGGAGCTACTTGATGGAGAAGTAGCGGCTCCAGGTCGTGAAGACCGCATTACCTGGCCACGTCTCACGCCCCAATACTGCACCCCATCCATGACGTCTGTAATGAACCGAGATGGGGGACGCAGCGGCCGGGCGGTAGGCCAAGACTTAGTGAACTGTGCCAAGGAGTCATTAGCTAATCTGTTGGGGTAGCACTTACAAATGTCATAGGGAAAGAAACTTCGAAACATTTTAGCAAATGTGCAATCAAATTATTGTATTCCCGGATTGCAAGATATTTACTATTTGTCCTATGTATATTTACTTAAGTTACTTACAATATATGTAAATGTACAAAACAAAACAGTTTGATACCGAGATTATATGGGCCCCCTGAATACCCCCCAGCCCACCTGGGTAGTGTGGTGGTAGCGTGTGTCTGCCTCATATTCAACAGGTCGCGAGTTCGAATCTCGCTTAGGGGGAGTTACCCGGATAAGGTTTTTTTCAGGATTTTCCCTTACCCTGAGAAGACGAATGTCGAGTAACTTTAAGCTCCATGGACCCCGATATCATTTGAGCATCATTTCACCAATTCCATTCATCGACCGATATGACCAACCAGGTTAAAGGACGTTAAGCTACAAAAAAAAAAAAAAAAAAAAAAATATCCCCCAAAAACATTTTTAGAAAAAAGGTCCGTGCGCGCGCCTGAGTCTGTGTTTGTCTGTGGATAGCATAACTGAAATACGAAAAGTTGGTTGAATACCAAACATGGTATATAAGATCAGTATCTTCCAAGAATGCGACACGAAAACTTTCAGAAAATCCTCTATCTCAAATTATCCTTTATATGGAACATTTTTCAAAATTGTCTATTTTCTAAAAAATACAAATAACGATTTTGATTAAAATGCCATATATTAAAGCTGTTTACGTGGGGTATAAATTGTATACCCTAAATTTCTTTGGAATAACCCTTGAAGTCCTTTTCATTCTGAATGACTTTTGCATAATTGATAAACCGTAAGAGATAGACAAAAACTTACCACAGAAAAAAAATTAACTCTCGTTAAAACTCAGGGTATATGTCGTATATAGTATTTTTGTAGGGGTAATCATTTCGAGATATTCCTTGTTATTGGTTTCAGTTTTAAATACTTAAGTTTTCTCAAACGGGAAGGCCTTATTCGTTCTCATCTCTCTTTTGTTTCACTCTTGATCTTGGAAAGAGAACCGCATTTCAACCTTTTAAAACTGTTAGCTATGGTTTTAGCCTAGTGTATTTCCGTATTTTCCCTACTGCTTATTAGGAACTGAAATACCATTCCTGGTAATGTTTATCTTGAATAGTATGATGTAGATAAAATCATAGTCTTGTGTAAGAATAGTTTGTAGTAGGACAGAGAAAGAAAGTCATGTGAATTTAATACAAAAATTTGTTTTTATTTATCGAATTTTACTGTTCTGTAACACCGTTGATATAAGAAGTGGCTATGTTTATGCAAGAAATATGTGTTTAAAATAATAAAGCACATGAATATAAAGCTTAAATATCTATCGTTTCTATTCACATGACTTCTCCTTCTCGTTCTTCAAAAGCTTTTTGCATAAATCCTTTTACTACTATTTGCTTGTAGATGGAAATGAATTGTGGAATATACTAGGCTTAATCGATAGTTAAATGTTTTAAGAGCGGATTTTAAATTTCGTTTTCTTTACTTGACCAGGAAGAAGAAAACGAATCAGACATCCTGAGGAAAGTATAACAATTTTAAAAGTGAAATCTATAACAAGGAATACCTCGAACATAATTAAAATAAAACTAACCAAAAAAAAAGCTTATAGAAAGAACAAAAAATAGTTGGCAGTAATTGAGGTCTTCATTTTTTTGTGGAGAAGAATTTTGTCTTTCTCTTGTGGTTTTACAAACCTCATTCAGAATGAAGAGAGCTTCAGATGCTATTCCCAGAAATACGTTTGATTTGTTTTTAAAATATCTTAAACGTATGGCATCTACCAAAATCGTCAGTGCCATTTTTGCGAACATAAAAATTGCGTTTTTTTTTTTCTTTTTCGGTAAACGGCAGTTTTGGGTGGAAGGTTTTCATGAACATTTTCAAGTTGCACCCTTGGAAGATGCGGAACTGAAATATCAAGTTTAGTAGTTAAACGCTTTTTCATTTTTTAGGTGTGCTGTTCATAGACAGCCACACGACCCGCCTTGATAGTGTTGGGATAGCGTGTCTCACACACATTGAAGAGGTCGCAAGTTCGAATCTCGTAAATGTGGATTAGCCGAATAAGGTTTTTATCAGGGTTTTCCTTTATCCTGAGCAGACGAATACAAGCAACTTAAAACTCCATGGAGCCCGAGATCATTTGAGCATCATTTCACCGACTTCATTCATCGTCCATATTACTAACCAGGTTAAAAGACGTTAAGACACAAAAATAAATAAAAAGGACATGGGCCTTTTTCTAAAAATACTTTAATTTATTCAGGGGGTCTCAAAACATGTATTTCTGTGGAAAACTCAGCGTTGGATATTTGGACGGAATACAAGATTTCCCCTACTTACTATATACAGTAGAGAAAGTAAAAATAGTAAAAATTAACGTCCTTGAAAACTGGACCAATTGAAGTACATTTTATTTCAAAGTTGTCAGTTAAAACCTTTGTATCATTTTTTCCTGGGTGTAATTTAATTGCTATTTGAAAATGGAGGTAGAAGTGGTCAGGAAATGAACGGATGAATGACCCGCCAGATATTTGACCAGTACTGTACACTGGGGGGAGGGGACGGTTCAACCCCTTCCTACCCCATCCGGAGGATGAACTAACTACTACCTGTGAGCTGGAACGTTTATTCGTCATCCAACAGTGCAACGAGAAGCATGGAAGTCACACGCCTTGTCCTCGTGCTGCAGATCTTGTGGTCCACAAGGAGCACCGCGGAGCATCGCTACTCGGGTAAGTTTCATTATTTCCTCTCATGCACTTAAATGTTCCTTGTATTTTTATTATTTCCCTTATTCTCGCTTCATATAGGCAAATATTACGTTTTCCTCGAAAAATCTGATTGTAACACTCACACGAATTTTTCCACCCACCACTGTTTTACAAAAACGTATTTTTACTTTCTCTAACGCGTATGTACAATGTACATAGTAGGTAGAGAAGGTATTGTATTCCACCCAAAAAGTTGATACCGAGGTTTCACCGGAAATATGTGTTTTGAGAGCCCCTGAATCAAGAAAAGCATTATTCTTGGTATTAAGACACGCTACCTGACAAGGATACAACACAAGATTTCCAGGAAAATCATCCCCACCCTAACTACTGCTTGTATGGAACATTTCTTGAACATTTTGATTTTCTCAAAGATGGTTCTGACTAGTTAGATTAAAATACTACCGTTTAACATATTTTCATGAAAAACGATATGTATATCTTGAATTTTCCGGGAATTGGCTATAGCTTCATCCTGGATGACTTTTGTATATCTCGTAAGCCGTATTTACTACACAAAAATTATAGATTTTTATTAAAACGCACAATTTATGTTATATATCTTTTTTATTTTTGTTTTTTTTAAATTAAACGTTTGCGAGATAACATGCTAAACTACTTAAACTGTTCTCAAGCGGAAAGTAAACTTTGTTTCATTTCTTTTGTTTTGTTTAACTCCCGTGAATGCAAATGCAAATATTTTGCACATAACGACGAGCTTTAAAAGATTTCACTGTCACTTTAGCTTAGCGTGCTCCCTTATATCCCTTCCACTTACAAGGAAGCAAGTAATAAGACCATTTCTGCTAACGTTTACCTCGAATAACATGAAGTAGATAAAGGAATAATCTTTTGTAAGAAAGTTCTGTTTTCGGGACAGCTAGAAAAAGTCATTTGAATGGAATAAAACATTTTTTTCTATATACATAAAATTAGCAAGATAAACCTTTGCAGGCATGATTTTATGCATACTTTTTACATGGCATCGCAAGAAACAAATTAATATCGACCAATTTTAAAAAAAAAAATGGCAAAAGCATTGAAAAATACAAACCAATAGTAATGAATATATATAAATGACTGCTGACACAAAATAAACTTCTTTTAAAATGATCTATATGTTTCTGTTGTTAATTTGTCTCCCTTGTCATTTACCGGTTATAAATATTCTACGAAATCCCTTCCGAATAAAGAAGATTTCACGGACTATTGTCAGAAAATTGAAGATATTCATTTCCATTTGGCAGTAAATATCTTATATACACTACTTTAATTAAAATCGTTAGAAGCATTTTGAGAAAACAGAATGTCCAAATATGTTCCATGTAAAGAATAGCTTGGGGTGGGGCATCATTTGTAATGTATTGTCGCATCTACAGACCAAATTAAACACGAAATGTGATATTTACCTGTTGTCGTTTTTTATTTATGTTGTCCAGAGACACGCACGCCAATGCTTTCTCAAAAAATACTCCCTTTTATTAGGGGGGATCAAAACCTCGATTTTGGGTGAAATCTTCATGTCAATTTTTGGGTTGAATGAAATACTTCCTCTACAAACTAGATATGTGGGAAAGAAGCTAAAAATCTTGTTTTGGGCTGCAAATTTCTTAACGATTTTATAAAAATACAAATTATAGAGGTATATTTGTCTCGTGATATGTAACGTTTGCGTATTTTAATTTGTAAATATCAAATCTGATGCGACACAAACATTTTCAACAAAACTCCCACCCCAATCTCCCTTTACATTGAACTGTTTCGAAAAATGTTGATTTTATCAAGAATGACACTTAACACTTTTTATTAAAATACTATGTTTAAGATATTTGCATGACAAATGAAATTATATCATTTAGCCTCTTCAATCTGGATGAATTTTGCTTAAGTGGTAAACCGTAAGAGTAAGAGAAACTTGCATCTAACTAAATATGTAAATCTCATTACAGCACACGGTTTATGTCAGATACATTCTTTTTGTGGTGTTAACTCTTCCGAAATATTCATAATTACTGGCTTCAATTTTCCAACTCTTAATACTTTCCTCAAATCGGAAGTAGTAATCGTTTTTTTTTTTGTTTTTTTGTTTTGTTTTCCTGGAGGATGCAAGGAGAGCGGAAATCGACCAACTTTTTAAAGTATTTAACTGCATCTTTATCGTATAAATGGCGCATTCCCTTAATTAATTACTAGGAAATAATAAGACCATTTCGGCTACCGTTTATCTCAATTAGCATACAGCAGAGGAATTAGCTTTTGTGGCATGCCAAATAGGCAAAGAAAGTCATGTGAATGGACACAGACGTTTTTAAAATCAATATCTAAGGAAGAAAATTACTACAAACACTTCTAGCTTAGTATATTTACCTACATAACCTCTCAAAACCTTCTAAACATAGGCTCCAATAAGTAAACAGAATAGCAAAATTTCACCTGTTTATACATCCCGTAACGTCTATATCCTCAACTTAGATCTAATTCTAATTACAATAATTTCCGTATAGTATAGAACGGAATATTTGTATCTTTTTTAAGAACTTACTAGTTTCTTGCTCTTATTATCACAGGGCATTTCATTATATAGCCATTTTCTAATCATAAACTAGAACTTTATAATATTTAACATATTTTAATGGTGATCTGTTACTGTCAAATTAGTCAGCTGATAGATATGTGAAATTTGTCATACAGTTCCAAGGCATCCAATGTATTCAAACCGTATGATACGCAGTTTTACTAGTACGGATCCGCAAAGTATTATTGCTTACAGAAATGCATTTGTTTTTCTTTGTTGGCATCTCCAAGCAAGCGTGAATGAGTCGCTTTTTCCGTAACAAAATGGCTGTTTTTTGTTTTTGTTTTTTTTTTTTTTTGTGGGGGGAGGTATGAATGAAATTGGTGAAATGATGCTCAAATTATTTCGGGGTCCATGGAGCTTAAAATTAATCGACATTCGTCCTCTCGGGATAAGGGAAACCCCCGAAAAAAATAACCTCATCCGGGTAAGTCACCCTAATCAAGGTTCGAACTCGCGACCTGTTGTCTACGCTCGGCTCTTGCATTGTTTTACGACGCAGAGCAACTGGAATTCATTGCGCCTTGTTATCCCCTTAATAACACCGTCATCCTGTTTATATGCACTGACTAGTTTTGTCCTTATTAGCAATTAACATATGGACTTTCTCTCTCTACTCGTTCTCTCTAATTATTGTGTAAATAGTAAATAAAATGTAGTCCTAAATTTGACGCACAAATACGACTGATTTTTTTTTTTTCCATTAAAATACAGTTCCGAGTCTGACCGGGACTCCGGCGCTGTATACCCTACTTTTTATTTACCTAATTGTTTACTTTGATTACTGTATGATTACTGAATTTCTGTTTTACTTTTTACACGCACATACACAAACATATAACACCCATGCCCAAGGCGGAACTCGAACCAACTGATTGATACTAGTTAAGCCAAAGAGACGAATAAGGTGTATCAGGTACAAAATTATTAGGCTGATATTTTGAAACAAAAATCAATTTTTATTTAAAATGTTCCACGTAAAGAATAATTTGGGATGAGATTTTTTGAAACTATTTGTGTCGTATATTTGGAAGATGCTGAAAATACATACCAAGTTTCGTATTAACCTATCTTTCGTTTTTAATCTCTCTCAGATACGTAGGTAATAGACAGATAAGATATTTGCGTTAAACATAGAAATTGATACCTAGATTTTACTGTAAATAGCTACAGCTTTGCGGTCCCCTGAATATTACAAAAAAAAAAAAAAACCACGAATAAAGATTTTAAGAAAAGATCCGTGTGTCAGCGAACAGCAAATGTCCAAAACGCTAAGGTATACTGTTTATGTAATACATTTTTTCATTGAGGTACATAACTATTTTCGAGATATTTGATTTTCTTCCCTCCGGCCAAACAAAAAAACTAATTTTAAATAAATCACATAGCGAATAGCTCTCAAAGGAACTATTCCTTAAGTGTGATATATTCTCCTATTCCCATTGTATTACACAGATTATGTAACAAAAGCGTTTCTACAGAGTTTTTATGTCGATTAACATGAAGTAGAAAGAATAATAAACGTTTGCAAGAATAGCTTGTTGAAGAATGGGTAGAGAAAGTCAGTGATGGTAATACATTACATTTTTAGTTATACTATTCTCAAATTCATTAAGAATTCTTTATTCCGGGGACCCCAGAACATGTGTTTACGATCAAATCTCAGCAACGGAATTTTTAGTGGAATGAATTCTCTACTTATTTACTATAGATAAAATATAGAGAAAGTAAACATGTATGTACACACTACAAGTAATATCTCCTGATTGGAGTTACAATTTTAACTTTTCTAATCACACTTCAATTCCTAATAATACCTGTGTTTTTACTAATTTAAAAGTGATATGTTCTATTCACGTGACTTTCTCCACCTATTCTGCAAACAAATTATTCTTACAAAAGATTATTCTTTTATTTACATAATGGTAATCGAGGTAACCATAAGCAGAAGGTGACTTATTCTTGCTTCCAAGTAGAAGGGAAATTAAGGAATACACTAAGCTAAAGCGATATAAATGTTTTCAAAGCTGTTTGCCATGTCAAATAATTGAGCTTCGGTTCGCTTTGCATTGCCAGTGAAACAAAAGAGAGATAAAACGAAATGACATCCTTTTGGGAAGATAAGTAATTTAAATTTTAAACCAATAAGAAGGAATGTCTCAAAACGGTCAGCTCTACAACAAAAAAGTATATGAGATAAATTGTATGTTTTAGGAGATCTATATTGTTTGTGCAGTAAGTTGTCTATTTCTTATGGTCTACCAGTTCCGCAAAATTCACCCAGAGGTCTTAAGAAGCAATTCCCAGAAATTTGAGATGTACTTTTTATTTGTATGTAAATATCTTTAATATATGGTATTTTAATTTTCTTGAAAACATTCATTTCGCATTCACGTTTGGCATTTAACGGTCAATTAACTTTTGAGTTATGCGTCTACACACACTAGGGCCCTTTTCTAATTTTTTTTTTTTTTTGAGCTTAAAAGACCTCAAACACACATTCCCGGCGAAATCTCGACATCGAAATTTTGGTTGGAATACAATGCTTTCTCTATTTTATGTCCATGGTACGTGTAGAGAAATTAAACATTGCTTTTCACCTTCCACGCACTCTTTAATAATATATCGCACATTAAGGGAGAGAAACACGAGATACATAATTGGAGCCCTCGGGTCCACAAATGTACTAAGGGTAAGTCTATTTCGATCCTGTATTTTTCCAGGGCCGTAGCCTTGAGGTGGTTCTATGAATACTCGTGTTAGGGATGAAGATGTTGTTTTTGTCAAACATAAATTATTCATTTCTCAATATTGTCCCCTTTGAATATGTATTTCTCCCAACGGCCCTGCCATTTTGGTCTTGCCCTTCAAAAAATAGGAATTATCAAGCTCTGCAAAATAGGTCTTTGTCTAGATGACTACCTCATTTGATCTTCATATTGTTCCTGCAAGCCATTTTCATGTTTAGAAACAACAAGAAATGGCAGGGATCCAGATTGAGCGAATATGGGAGGCGGTGGCAGCAGTAATCCATTGCACAATGCATGTAGTTTGACGGCGATCTCCGGATGAATGTGTTGGTGTGTTTTGGTGAAACAGAACTTTTTTTTTTTACCAAATGTGTCCAACTTCTTGCCGGGTCGGGCCAATAACTCACTTTAATATAGTCCAATAATCATCTTTCTAATAAATCAATGAGTATGACACACTTCGCATCCCAAAAAATCTTCGTCGTCCCTTTTCTGTCCAAATAGAGCTTCTTTGGAGCAAATTCACCGGAATCTACCCATTGTTTTGATTACTGCTTGGTTTTCGGAGTATAGTGATGATTCCAGACCTTATCGATGGTGACAATTTGACACAAATGGTCCTTCGTATTTCAAACACACTTTTGACTTTGAAAGCCGCACCCGCGTATTGTATACTATATACAATCGCAGCAACCACCAGACTGACAACTTTTTCATCTCCAACTTATTTAAAATAGGGTTACTGTTCCCGTATACACAGCTAAGACCTCTACCACTTCGCGAAATCTTCGTCTAACGATCAGTGATAATCATATCGTGGATTTTTTCAATCATATCCTCCCTAACTACATCTCTTGCAAGCATCATGGGCTGTTCATAAAAAACGGATGTTCGCCAACGTTTAAAATTGTTGAACCACATCTAACTGTTGTCACAGATAGCGATCCTCATAAAGAGCATCCAGTATTGCTTTTATCTCCTCGGAAGTTTTCAAATCCAAAAGTAATAAGCGAATCACTGATCGATACTACAATTTTTAATTTTAGCTAAAACACGTTAAACGACTAACTAAATGCCTACCAAATTCAAACTAACCTATGGATCAGCAAGAAATTTGTTTTGACGACGTGTAACAAATGACAATCCTCGATGGTAACACCAATTTTTAGCAACACCATCTATTTTGAAACACGGGTATTTATGGAACCACCCTCGTAAATTGTCGCATTTTGTATGCGAGTATTTATATTCAATTTCAGTGGAAATATTTCATTATTTACTTTGGAATTATTGACAAGGTATAGGGGACTTTGGAATACTGAGACGATGTACTTAGCACCGTTGTTGTTTATATTGTTTGATTCCTTACTTTGTCAATTTAAATCCAGCTTGTATAATTATTAGATATTGATACACAGATTACGTCTATACTACTGATATGGCTAAGAATCACTTTGAGAATCTGTTACAAATAAAATTAAGATTGCTCATCAGGTATTACAAGGCCCATTGCATTACAAAAGAAAATACCTAAAATGTTCTCTTCATATGACTTTCTTTTCCTGTTCTGTGGCTTATTGTTTTATTATTATTATTATTATTATTATTATTATTATTATCTACTTCATGCTAATCGAGATAAACATTAGCAGAAACTGTCTTATTACTTGCGTCCTTGTAGTTAGAAGGGTAATAAGAGAATACACTGGGCTAAAGCGATATTCAAATCTTTTAAAAGCTGTCGCTATGCGATTATTATTGAAATATTGTTCTCTTTCCATGGTTGGGTATAAAACAAAATAAATATGAAACAAATTAGTACTTTCCGTTTGAGAAAATTTTAACTAGTTTAAAATTGAAACTAATATCAGAAAATATCTCTGAAATTATGGTTAGCTCTATAAAAATATACGTAATTCTTTTTAATACGTTTTTGTCTACCGTTTACCAGTTATGCAGCCCATGGAGAATGAAGAGGACTTTAGAGACTATTCCCAAGAAATTCAGGATATACATTTTGTCACGTATATACCATATTTTAACTGTTAGAGCTATTTTTAAGAAAAGCTAAACTTTTAAAGTCTTCCATATATAGGGAAAATTGGAGCAGAGCTATTTGCTTGAGAATATTCGTGCTACACACACACATATATACTCACACACACACACACACACACACTCAAGGGGACAGACACACGCGGTACTTTTTCTAAAGTTAAAGTTAATTTTCCTTGGATACTGGGATTTCCTCCTCCGGTGAAATCCTAGTGTCGCATTCCCTTCCTACAATGTATATTGTGCATAGTATTCGGTAGAGAAAGTAATACATTAGATATAGCTCATCTCAATTTATCAAGTAATGGGATTCCCCAATTTGCATTATTGCACCCATTTTACCTTCACAGTTAATGTTAAAGTGAGAAAGTTGTCATGTTTCATTGTTTTTCTTCAAAGGAGTAGCCAGAGAGTTTTGGGGGGATGAAAACGTCCCCCAACCTTGTTAAGAGTAAATGCAAAATCTAATTTTAATGCCAATTACTGCACCTTAATCAATAATTGTGCAATCGATATTTTAAAAAGTATTTCTTCTCAGGATTAATTAATATTTATTTTGATTTTATACAAGTTATTTAAAATGGATCCCTATACATAAACCCCTTTAATATGTTTACTTTCTCTACCATGAACAATGTATTTTATTCCACTCAATATGTCGATATCGAGATTTTAACGGAAATAAATACATGTTTCCAAAAATACCTGAAAGACGCGTGTATGTGTGTGTCTGTGAATAGCATAACCAAAAAAAGGAAAAATTCGTTAAATATCAAACTTGATAGGTATATAAGTTCAGCATCTTCCAAAGCTGCGACATGATGATTTCAAGTGTCCCATACTCAAAACTATCCTTTAGGCAGGAAATAGCATCCCATTCTATGTTGGGCGTGAAAGACCGATTAATTTTGCTCAGAGGCCTCTTTTATCAGGCTTGAGGTTCTTTTACGTGCCGTAAATCTACGACACGGGACCAACGACTTTACCTCACTTCCGAAATCCATCGTCCTCCGCCGAATATCGGTCCTCCAACCCTAGTAACCACTACACCACGGAGGCTGCGCCGTGGCCGGATGGTTAGACCACTCGCCCCTCACCCAGACGGCCTGCGTTCGATCCCAAGCAACAGCATGTGAGATTTGTGGTGGACAAAGCGGCATAGGGACGGGTTTTCTCCGGCTTCTCCGGTTTCCCCCGCCATCACATTCCACCGGCGCCTCTTCTTCATTCCATATAGCATCAGTATCATCGCTTGCGGTGCCACAAGTAGTAAAAGCTGGTGTTAAACACTCTCCCAAACAAAAAAAAAAAAAAAAAAAAAAAAAAAAAAAAAAAAAAAAAAAAACTATACGATGGGCGACATCCTTTGTGTGGAGCATTTTTCGAAAAATTTTATTTTAATTAAAATGCCATATGTATAATATATTTTCTAAAAAATACTGTTTTAGATTCAGGAATCTCAAAACATGTATTTCCGGTGAAATCTCGATATCGATTACCTATCCTTCTTTATCCATTATGTACATTGTACGGTGGTAGAAAAGTACACATTATATGCTCAATTATTAGTCAATACTTCTTGGTTTAATTGTTTTTTCACATAAGCCGTGTGTAGGACAGTAGGATAGGTAGAGTCCGACTGAAAAATTAAACGCCATAGCCGGGATTTGAACCACGGGTCTCCCGGCGGAGAAGACAAGTGCATTATTTCCCCAGTGAAACCCGTTTTTTTTTGTTTTTTTTTTTTGGGGGGGGGTAACCGAGAAACTGACATTTAGCTGCAGTCGTGGACAAATGAAACTGTTAATATGCTTCAGTAGACAGTTTATTGTGTAGTCATGGTATATTTTGGGCAATATATGGCTTGATGTTGAGCAGGAAAGGTCACAGAGACTGCGGCATGCATCCTTGAGCTCGTTTGAATTCCAAAGAGGTTTCATCTGCCGTTGTGATTCATGCTAGCTCCAAGCAGAAAGTATGTAGGGATATTTGAAGGATGAGTCATTTTATTCCAACATTACCACAACCCTACCTGCTGCATACCTGAACAATCACCGGGAGGCAGATTCCTGCTGTGTAAATGGTGCACAGGGTAGAGTGGGCAATTAACTTCCTATCTATCTCACTCACACACCTGTTCGTGCACTTCACAGCTTCCTAGATCGCCTGAACGTGTTTACGGAAAACACTACGTCAATTCCGTCCTTCATTTTGATGTGAATGTCATTGAAACGAGTTGTAACTCTGCCGCTACTAAGATCGCCGTCGTGTTAATTGGATCCACCGATGTCTATATCGCATTTTCATCCGAATTACAGGGATATCTACATGCGTCAGCAGTATATTCAAGATCTCAAATCCGTCTGAATACCAAAAGTCACGTTTTACTTTCTCTACAACATATAATGAGTAGGTATTTATTGTACCAGGCTAATATTAAATTTCTAGGAGTTCAGATTGATAGCCAACTAACCTGGACTTCTCATACTGAATATCGAAAAAGACTGTCTAGTATGATATTGTTAATAAGAAACGTGAGAGAGAGAGAGAGAGAGAGAGAGAGAGAGAGAGAGAGAGAGAGACAGTATTCCTCAGGAATGTGTCAGAAGTATGTGTTTTTCATGTTTTGAATTCAGTTATAATATATTTTTGAATCCGTTTGGTGGGAGGCGTTAGTAAAATGTATGAAATCTTCTTTTTAAAAAGAAAAGTATAAAGACAATTAAAAAGGTTGCTATACAACTCCATGTAGACACTCTTTATTGAGTTAGGTATTTTGACTATTTACAATCTTTATATTTTAGGTGTTTTAGTTTGTGTACTAAATCTTCTGAAAGCCAAACATTAAGAAGCGATACGTTAATTATAATACAAGAATAAAATCAAATGTAAATATTCCTTATTTTAAATTACCAAAAACTCAAAATAGCTATATGTATTAATGTATCAAACTATACAATAAGCTGCCAGAACATAGTGAATGTCTAGATAAGAAAACTTTTAAGTCCAGAGTATAGTTGGTTACAAATCTTTTATATTCCATACAATTTTTCAAACCAATAAATTAAATATGGAATTTTAACTGACAAAGTGTGTAATCATAGAATTTCTGTATCAAACGAAGGCGAATGACTGTACAATGCTTTAAGACAAAAGGAAATAAATAAAAATGTGTTAGAAAAGCAAACTTAGTATTTAAATTGAGCAACTTCTAAGGTTACCACACGAAGATTTTCAGGAAAATCCCCCACTCCAACTACACTTTACATTGACAGTTTTTTCAAAATGTTGTTCTCACAATAAACCGCTTTTAACGATTTTGATTAAAACATCGTGTATTGAAGATATTCACAGATAAATGAAATATATAATGTCGCGGCCTCTTTCCACCGCGCGAGAGATCCGAGAGTCGCCGGGAAAGTGGTGCCGGCAAAGGTACACTAAACTGCGTAAAATAAATAATTACGGAAATGTTGACCTTCTACTCACATACTGGCAGAAAAAATTGTGAAAATATTTTCGCTCACTTGTCTAAGCTTAGCAGCAGGAATCTTTGTGATTTCCTGCATGATGTTGTCACTGAGTTTCTGTAGATTACACAGGGATTTCTGCTGCTGAGCTAGGTGAATGAGCGAGAACATAACTTATACTGCCTGTTTAGGGAGCAGATTGGTCAATATTTTCAGCATTTATTTAAAGTAAGGACTCCAGGGCGCCTTTGCTGGCACCACTTTCCTGGCGACTCTCGGATCTCTCGCGCAGTGGAAAGAGGCCGTGAGAAGGATTACCTCATAATTTAATGACCTTATATATATAACTTGCATTTTGTGGGAATATCTTTTGTTTTATTCTTCATTCTGGACCAATAGCATGTCTAGTAAATCGTAAGATACTGACAGAATCTTATTACATGAAATACGTGCATCTCATTAAAAGCAAATAATTTATATCAAGCCCACCTGGGTAGTGTGGTGGTAGCGTGTCTGTCTCACATTCAAATGGTCGTGAGTTCGAATCTCGCTTAGGGTGAGTTACCCGGATAAGGTTTTTTCGGGGTTTTCCCTTATGCTGAGAAGACTAATGTGGAGTAACTTTAAGCTCCATGGACCCCGAGATCATTTGAGCATCATTTCACCAATTTCATTCTTCGTTCGATATGACCAACCAGGTTAAAGGGCATTAAACTAAGAAAAAAAAAGTTTTCTCAAATGGGAAGTTAAGTTCTTGTTTTCTTCTACTTCTTCTTTCTTCCTTCTCTTGGTCATGCAAAAGAGAACGAAATTTCATAGCCATCACATAGAGATTAAAAGATTTGACTCGCTTAAAGCTCATTGCATTCCCCTAACTTGGTTATAAGAAATATGCAACGAGACAATCTCTGCCAATGTCATCTCGATTAACATAAAGTAGAGAGGAAAAAAAGATTTCATGAGAATAGTTTGCACAATAACCTTCACACCGCACACTGCTGCTCGCGCTCTGACCGCCGCAGCTCGTATTCTCGCCGAAACGGTTATAATATAGCCGCTACCGTTTTATGTTCTAATGTTACAGTTACAATGATAATAAGCACATGCCTTATCATAAGAGATGTTGGAAATGTTGTCCTTCTCTCCACACATCCCTGGCATCTTCTCAGGAAATTTGGATTCACACTCCAGAATCCAATATTTCATATTGCGTGAAGCTATATTTTATTACTTTCTCTATAGGCACTATGTACATAGTGTATAGAGAATGCATTGCACTCCACCAAAAAATTTGTTACCGAGATTTCACCGGAAATATATTATGTTTTAGGGTCCCCTGTATCCAAAAAAAGTATTTTCAGAAAAAGGTCCGTGTGTGTGTCCGTGTGTCTGTGAACACGATAACTCAAAAACGAAAAGTCGGTAAAATACCAAACTTGGTATTTAAGTTTAGTGTCTTCCAGGAATGCGACCCGAAGGTTTTGAGAAAAATCCCCCCACTCCAAACTACCCTTTATATGGAACTTTTTTCGAACATTTCGATTTTCTCAAAAATGGCTCTAACGATTTTGATTAAATATCATATATTAAAGACATTTACCTGACAAATAAAATGTATATCTTGAATTTTCTGGGAATAGGCTCTGAAGAGTAGTTTATTCTGGATGAATTTTACGGAATTTTGAATAACTGCTAAACCATAAAAGATAGACAAAAAAGTACTACACAAAAATGTAGAGCACTTTAAAACACACAATTTATGTTATATACATTTTTTTCGTCGAGTTGATCGTTTTTAAGACATTCCTTGTTTTTGGTTTCTGCTATGAAAAACTTAACACTTTTCTCATACAGGAATTTGTCAACTGCTGTCCATACAAACAAAGGAACATCAGTCACATAGCAACCAGCTTTTGATTATCACTTTAACCTATGGTACTCCCTATTTCGCTTCTACTTATAAGGAAGCAAGTAATATGACTATTTCTGCTAATTTTATACTGATTAGCATGAAGTAAATAGAAGAATAAGCTTTTTAAGAATAATTTGTTGCTGAGGTATAGAGAAAGTTATGTGAATAGAACACATCAGACTTTTTTTTATTTATATTTATTTACGCTAAGCTGTATATAGCTGAATATGACCGCCGTTCAGCCCTGGCTCTTTACCGGCCATGCTCATATTTTATAATAATCTCTTAATTCTTGTTTGTTACGTTTTTACTTACTCTAAACGTACTATGTACACATAATGTATAGAGAAAGTATTGCATTTTACCCAAAAATTCGATGCCGAGATTTCACCAGAAATACACGTTTTAGGGTCCCCTGTGTCCAAAAAAAAGTATTTTCAGAAAAAGTTCCGTGTGTTTGTGCACAGGATAACTCAAAAATGAAAAGTCAGTAAAATACCAAACTTGGCATTTAAGTTTAGAGAAAAATCCCTCCACCACAAACTACCCTGTACATGGAAAAAATTTCGAAGATTATGATTTTCTCAAAAATGGCTCTAACGATTCATAGTATGCGGTCAACGGGAATCGAATCCGGGCCCTCTCGAATGCGAACCTCAGCTTACCGAGGAGCATCTTACTCGGTGTGATATGTTTAACTAGTCGATATTACTGTTGGGAGTCATTTGTTTGTTCTAAACCGGGAACGGTACTTGATAAATTAACGACGCCTTTGAAACTAAGGGGCATTGTTGGCTGTCAGTAAGTTTTTGTACTTTTTTTTGGATATGTTTACTATCGTGAAATACTAAGTGAGGTGGCATTGCGGTAATACTTTCGATTCACATTAGGGGCGTGTCAGGTTCGATCTCCGATGACCACTTACTCCCGATTTTTTGTGGTTTCCCCGGAATTGGTAAGCGAACGCTGCGGTGGTTTTTCGTCTACCACAATTTCCTTTCATTATTTCTTCTTTATTTCCTTTCCTTCTCATCTTTTAGGTGTGCTTCTAGGTTTGTTGCTGTATGGCTGTACTAGTAGTTGACGTGGTTGCATTCTCAAAGCAAAGAATACTGCCCATGGTCTGTCATATCGCTGATACGCTTGATCATCCTCTCAGGTATATAATACCATCCAAGATGTTTTATAAAAATAATAATAAATAAACTAAAAGTAAAAAAAAAAAAACAATATAGCCATACTCAAAAAAACAGGAAAAAAAAAAAGGATAACAATATAGCCCCCAAAATATCCGCCTACCCGCTCAAATAAATAAAGAAAAATCCGCGGGGAACACATCTGATACAACTATAGGGCGAAATAAGCCCAGGGTAAGATAAACCCATGGGCGAAACATGCCCTAAAGGCATGTCACCCTCATAGGCGAGTTCTAAAGTGAAACGGGTTATCGGGCTTGGAAATGTTAGAGGCCTCAAGTCTCTCTCTGTCTGCGGCCTGTAGTCTCCGCTGTTTTTTTTTTTTTTTATTTTATTCTTTTTTATTATTATTAAAATTGGTTGCTCATATCGGACGGTGAATGAAATTGGTGAAATGATGCTCAAATGATCTCGGGGTCCATGGAGCTGAAAGTTACTCGATATTCATCTTCTCAGGATAAGGGGAAAACCTCGAAAAGAACCTTATTCGAGTAACTCACCCTAAGCATGATTCGAACTCGCGATCTGTTGAATGTGAGATAGACACGTACCACCACACTACCCAGGCGGACTAAAAAAGTAACTTACACCCGAACAGGGACTCGAACCCTGGACCCTTAGGTTAAAAGCCTAATGCTCTACCGACTGAGCTATCCGGGCTTCTGACGTAGATTGTAGTGGAGGAAATGTTGCTCTTTGCCGTTTATTGTCACTGTCCTGAGAAAAAGCTCACAAAACAGCGTTTTTAAACCTCTCCAATCCCTGCTCTAGTCCTCTGAGCTTTAAGTTTCCATATATTTTAAATGTATTTGAAAGGGCAGTCCATATGGAGATTTCATCAACATGTGTTTTTCAATGCCGATGTTCTACTTTTCTACTTTTTGAATGCTCAAATGCTCGGCGAGTTTCAGTGAGCAAATGGCGCATAATTTACTAGTAGAGAGCTATAGATAGCTAAGTTTATTTGCCAGAACAAAGTACATTGTGTACCAACGTCAATTACAAATAATATCAAAAACAATTGGCAGTATTATAAAATTCATCTAAACAATAAAATGGATTTAAAATCAAAGTGCGCTTCACTGACCTCTTAAAAGATTCAATGGAGAGAACTTTAGTGCTGTTTTTAAGTTTGTTAAATAGGTTCAAATGAATTTTGTATCTTACTATATTTACATCTATTTATGTAAATATTGGAACTAGTTCTGGTGTGATGAAGATGGATTTCGGAACATAGATTGTATTTATGACTATTTTTCTTAGAAAATAAGAGGCAGTGGAACACAAAACAATGAAGTCAAAGTTAAAACACCCAACTTAACATACAAAGGTTTACAATGAGTTCTGGGGGCTACACCACGTAAAATTCAAATTGCCTTTTTCTGTAATAAAAGTATCTTTTTAGCTAAAGCATGGAAGAGTAATCAAGGAAGAACCAATGTGCACGACAAAGACCGGACTGGAAACTCATAAAACGTTATGAAGGAGTTGAATGGAAATATTGATAAAAAGAATTCAGAAAAAAACCGTGTTTCACTTTGGACACCGTGTATGAGTTTTTTGGTGGAAAAGATGCTCCAACCGTTGAAGATCTCAAAGTGGCTGACATCTTGGCTCACATATTTAGCCGTGGAAGAGTGTAGGTAATGGCTAAATAGAGTAAGATACAGTAACTTTGTAAATAACGTTTTGTGTTATTATTTAGTTGTGCCATATCGTTCTTTACTTTCTTGATGGTCCTCGTACATTTCGACATTAATGCAAATGAAGTACAGCTCAGTAGGAAGCCTTTGTGAAGGTGACAATACTTTCACTATAACTGTCTTCTTCTTGGAAACAACACATTTTCAAACAAGCATGTGATTCATATCTAGAGAATGTAATTTCCAATTCTGGAGGAAATTGCCGTACGTTAGGAATTCCAGGTAACCAAAGTAATGGGGATTCTTTCACGCAACTGTTTCAAGAAGACAAGATTTCTTTACGATACAGCTTTACAGTATTTAACCATGTCAATGTCCGTGTGGGAAACATATGTTAATGCCATCCAAACCGAAACACGCCGAAGAAAAATCAGGATTGTCAACTTATTTAAGTTGATGACATCTCCATATATATTTCAAATACATTTAAAATATATCGAAACTTAAAGCTCAGGGGGCTAGAGCAGGGGATTGGAGAGGTTTAAAAACGCTCTTTTGTGAGCTTTTTCCATGACACTGACAATAAACGGTAAAGGCCGAGATCTTGTTTACTACAATCTACGACCAGCTTGCAGAAGCCTGGGTGGCTCAGTCGGTAGAGCGTTAGACTACTAACCTAAGGGTCCAGGGTTCGAGTCCCTATTCGGGCGTAAGTTACTTTTTTAGTCCGCCTGGGTAGTGTGGTGGTACGTGTCTATCTCACATTCAACAGGCCGCGATAAACAAACTACTCCCAACAGTAATATCGACTAGTTAAATATATCACACCGAGTAAGATGGCTCCTCGGAGCTGTGAGGTTCACATTCGGGAGGACCGGAAATGATTCCCCTTGACCGCAAACTATAATCTTGTGTATTTCGTGGCTTTCCCTAGTCGGCAGCGAGTTTCAGGGTTGGTTTCTCGTCTACTACGACTTCCTTTCTATAGTTTTTCTTTCATTTGGTTTCTTGTTCATCTTTCAAATGTACTATCTACAGTTTTCGAGGCGTATTGCAGTGCCGAAAATATGACGCAAATGCTTCCTCAAAGGAAAGAGACTCCCCGTGAACACTAGGAGGCTGCTTGGTTAACAGACATGCATCGCCCTTCTAGGCAGCTCCGGTAGTGGGACGGATTTTCGAGCCTGGAACTGTTAGGGCCTTCCACGGTTCTCAATGACGTTTGCCTACAACCTCTTGCGGTTCTTTCACGTCCTCCCTTCCTCCTCGGGGTGGTGCGCACTATAGATCACGAGGTCTTACCCTTATAACTTATACCTCCATAGCTATAAGAGCATTTTGTTCAATTTCCTTTCTATAGTATACATGTCGCTAAAGCTACACGGGGGCATAAAGGAAACTTGGAAGGTCAATATTTAAAAGATCTGATGTGTTCCATTCACATGACATTCTCTACATCGCTGTAACAAATTATTGTTACAAATCTTATTTTTCTATATACTTTATAATAATCGAGATAAACATCAGAAGATATTGTCGTAATTACCTACTTCCTTCCTTGCAAATAGAAGGCAAATAAGGGAATACACTAGGCTAAAACGATCGTCTAGTCCTTTAAAAGCTGGTTGCCATATGGTTGAAATCCGTTTCTATGCAGAGCCAGAAGTTTACAACTTTTCGTGTGAAAAAAATTTAAGTACGTTAATTCTGAAACAAACAACAAAGAATATCTCAGAAATGGTCAATTCCACGAAAAAAAATATATTGTATAGATCGTGTGTTTTAATGTGATCTACATGTTTTATGTAGTGAGTTTTTGTCTATTGTTTACGGTTTAGCTGCTATGTAAAATTCAGCAAAATGCATTCAAAATAAAGAGGTCTTTAGAGGCTATTCCCAGAAAATTCAACATATATGTACATTTTATTTGCCACATAAAATATCTTTAATATACGCTATTTTAATCAAAATCGTTAGAGCCATTTTTGAGAAAATCAAAATGTTCGAAATTTTTTCCATGTAGAGGGTAGTTTTGGAGTGGGGGATTATTCTCAAAGTCTTCGTGTTACATCTCTGGAAGATACTAAACTTAAATGCCAAGTTTGTTATTTTACCGACTTTTCGTTTTTGAGTTTCCATGTTCACAGACACACGGACACGCACACGGACCTTTTTCAAAAAATGCTTCTTTTGGTTACATGGCACTCTAAAACGTGTATTTCCTGTGAAATCTCAGTATCGAATTTTTGAGTGGAATACAATACCTTCTCTATACACTATGTACATAGTACGTGTAGGGAAAGTAAAAACAGATCGCTATTGTTGCCAATGGTCTCACAGGGAGGAACGTTTTCTTTATATATTTTACTATTAGGAATATTGGTTCTGCACTTTAATCTTATTAATATATTAAAGACTAACTTAAAATAAACGATAACGGATAAAACAATTTAAAAGCGCAGAATTTGAAACATTTGAATCCAAACCGGCGACGAAATCTACAACAAATAAACAGACAAAATATAAATAAATAAAAAGCCACTCAACTGCATGTTCTAACCAATGCTGGGTTAGAACATGCAGTTCTAATTTTCTGTAGATCTTTTACAGTTTTCCATTTTTATACTTTTGTATTATCTGACATTCGATAAGACAAGGGTTTTGTGGGCTATTCATAGAAAAATATTATGCACTTAAGTAGGTACACTTATTCTTCTTCCAGTACTTCAAAATCGCATATTTTATTCAAAATCGCCATCTCCACTTTTGAGATAGCATAAAATAGCGATAAATATAATCTATTACGTTCAAATAATTTCTCTACTCATGGTTGTCCTCCATGATCTAGGAGTAACAAGCTAGCCTCTTATTCCCAAGGTCGCGGGTTCAAACCCAGCGGAAGGAGATGGATTATGTTCTTGCGTAAAAATTCTTAGCATGGCTTCCAGCCTGATAAATAGGTTTTTCACGCCCAATATACCTAGAGGGAAGCTGTGAGTCACAGCAGTTAAAGAATGTACATAAATAAAACTCAGTTTCAATTTTTGTATCAACACACGCGTTTCTAGTACAATCTCGCTCAAAATTAATGCTCAATACTTCAAAAATTGTGCGCATATCACATATTAAACATATAATATTCGTCTTAGTTTATTTACATAAAATGTTCCCGGAAATGATTCCGCTTCCTCGTTAAACAGTTTTCCGAGTTAGAGCATTATTTAATATAGGAAATAGCTCCGTTTGGAGATTTATTTTACGCTTGGCCAGGTTTATGATATATAGGGAACCCGAATTAGATAGGTTTTACTGTATATATATATATATATTTTTTTTTTTTTTTTTTTTTTTTTTTTTTTAGCTTTTCGGTAATTTACAGAGGCTAGCGAATGACTGTTGTAATTATAATTATTTCGAGACCAAAGATGGAGCATAAACTGAATTAAACTATCAGTAAGTTATTAGTCTTTGAGTACTATTTCATGCTTTAAAACTATAGATTAAGTTCGATTACGAATAGTGAATAATGCGTTGGTGAGACCATATATTGCCTGTAGGGTATTCGCGGTAATTATTATTATTATTATTATTATTATTTTCCACAAAACCGACCGTAGATATTGCATTTTACTCAACTCGTTATCAGAAGCATATACATATTTTGAGACCCCATTAATCCAAATAAAGAGCATATTTAAAAATAGGCTTGAGTGTGTGAATTTAGGAAAAATGCCAAACTTAGTACTTAAGTTCAACATCTTCTTCTAATATTTTCAACAAAGTCCTATCTCCCCAAACTGCTCTTTACATGGTAAAATTTTCTCAAGTTTTGATTTTCTCAAAAATGTTGGAATATGTTATGTTTAATCAATTTTTGAATAATAAAATATATACCTTGCATTTTCTGTAAATATTTGTTAATTCCTCTTGATACCGCGTGAATTTTGTGTAATTTTGTATTGCTAATAAACCGTGAGACACAAATTTTACCGCATAACATGTGTGTCACATGGCGGAAGTTATCTTTCGTTTCACCTCTCTTTTGTTTTTAATCCTGCCTTGGCTAATAGAACCGAAATCCAATTGTTTCACATATCGAATGATTTTAAAGGATTTGAGTATAAGTTTAGCCTAGTGTATTCCTTTATTTTCTTACATTAGGAACTAACTAGTAAGGCTGTTTCTTCTAATGTTTATCTTGATTAGCTAGAAGTATATAAAATAATAAGCTTCTGTAACAATAGATTTTAACATACATTCACCATCACGTGAAGGTTTGGATTTCAAAACGTATACACTTCCAGGTACATCATATGATTTCATGTCAATTTTGTATAAATTTAAAACACACTTTTAGCGAGGTTACAGCGCGAATTGGTTTGCTGCTTTATACGTATTTTAAAATGACTGGGGTTGTTAGCAAATGCCGTAAACCTTTGTATACATTTATCATCATATGCTACATTATTGTTGTCGCTGCCTACCTGAAAAAGTTTAAAAAAACAAACCACTATTGTTGCATCAACCTTTTAGGTGCATATGAATACTTCAATCCACCTGGTTTTCTGGGAACAGAAACAAAGAAAAAGAGGGAGGAGCAGGTACGGATGAGGAATTTCCACTAATAGCACTGCTTTGCTTCTTCTGTCGGCTTTCATTAGCGAAGTTGTTTTACCAGCTAAAAAGAATAAGGGTGACCAAAATGTGTCAAAAAGAGATTGTACCATTACCTGCATATTGGCAGAGCCAGGTGGTTTAGGTGTTTCGTCTGCATTTGGAGGTCGTGAGATCGATTTTCGCTGCCTCCTGACCCATGGATTTTCGTAGGGTTTTCTAGGCCACTGGGCAAATGTTGGGGAATGAAGGAAGCCCGAGCTTCCTGCCCCTTAATTTCATCCAACTGGTCTCTTTCAGGGTTGTGGTGAAGAACACTACGGTGATGACATCCTTCCGTGGTAGTGGAAATCAGTTCTTGGCGGCGGGATGGCGTTAGCAGTTGTCTGTAGACACAGGGAGTTTGGTCAGACCTGCGGCGGGGGCTACTAGCTCTCCCCGCGTCGCGGTGAAGAACGGCTTAGAATATGTTAGGGATCCTCCACGGTGGCTCCTCCTCCATTGTCCGGTTCTTTTTTTCAATTTTAAAATAGATGCTTAAACTTTCCTCAAACGGGAACTCATTATTCGTTTCATATCTTTCTTGTTTTGCTCCTGGTAATGCCAGAATTTTAATTGCATCATATAGCGAATGCTTTTAAAACATTAGACTATCGTTTTCGCCTAGTGTATTTCCCTTATTTCCACTCTGTTTCCGAGGAAGCATGTAATAAGACTAATTTTCCTAATGCTTATCTCGATTAGCATGGCGTGGATAAAGGAATAAACTTTTGTTTGCAGAACAGGTAAAGAAAGGCATTTAAATGAGATACATACGATACATAAATGTGACATGACCGCTTGTAAGCATTAATTTTCATTAGAAATGGAATTACTCACAGATGTGATGCTGGGTCCTCCATAACGAAAGCCTAGTTCCAAGATTTCCATTGCAAAGTTACAGTGCCAAGGCATTGGTCAAGGAAAGAAATATCGCTATGTCGCACGGCACTTGTCCTTGTGCCCACGCTAATTTTGCAACGACCACTGTCACCCGCGCATGGCGGTGCCAAGAAGTACAGTTTTAGCGCCATTGTGTTCACTTTGTGCCGACTGATTTACAGCCACCAGGTTGGATGATCTTGCTGATTTCAACCCGACATTGTAACCATCTTCATGCTGGGTCACTTTCTCTTCAGGATTGCAATAAGATTGGGTTTTCCATAGTGAATCAACGACTGAAATAAGCGATGCAACATCAACTATTACATAAGAAGATCACGCAGTTGCTGTATTCATTTTCTAAGAAACAATTCCAGCATCTTAAGTAGATAGCTTGTGAAATTTGGAAATTCTATATTTTTACTTTCTCTACACCTACTATATACAAAAATTCGACACCGAGATTTCAAAGGAAATACAAGTTAAAAAAAAGAAAGAAATAAAAAACGTTTTTACTTTCTCTACACATACTATGTACAGTGTATAGAGAAAGTATTGTATTACATACAAAAATTCGATACCAAGATTTCATGGCAATTACATGTTTTGAGACCCCTGATCCCCTCCTCCAAAGTATTTATAGAAATATGTCCGTGTGTGTCTGTGGGCAGCATAATTCAAAAACGAAAAGTCAGAAAAATACCAAAATTTAGTTTCTTCCAAGGATGTCACACAACGATTTTGAGGAAAATCCACCAACCCTTACTATCCTTTACATGGAAAAATTGTCAAAAACTTTGATTATCTCAAAAATGCCTCTAACGATTTTGATTAAAATGCCGTATAATAAAGATATTTACATTAAAAGTAAAATATATATCCTGAATTTTCTGAGAATAACCTTTTAGACAAATTTTGCTGAATTTTGCATAACTGGTAAGCGGTAAGAGATAGACATAAATTTGCTGATCGAAAATGTAGATCTTGTTAAAACACACAATATATGTCATATACATTTTTTCGTGAAGTTGACCATTTTTTATATATTCCTTGTTTGGTTTCAGTTTTAAAATAATTAAAACTTTTCTCATACAGAATTTGTAAACTCCTGGCGATGCAAAGAAACGGATTTCAACCACTTGGCAACCTGGTTTTAAAAGAGTTGACTTCGCTTTATCCTAGTGTACGCCCGCATTTCCTTTTATTTATAACGAAGCACGTAATATAGACAATTTCTGTTAATGTTTATCTCGAGTATCATGAAGCACTTAGAAGAATGAGCTTTTTAATAATTATTTGTTACTGAGATGTAGAGAAAGTCGTGTGAATGGAACACATCAGATGTTTCTTAATCATTCAAGTTTCTTTATCAAGTATTTATGAGGTATTATTTAACAAGCTTTCAGATTTCAAATCAGTCCCTTATTATCTTAGAAAATAAAAACGTTTTCTGCGTTTTAATGATCTACAAAAAAAAGCTTATGGAGAAGTTTCCAAAACCATTTTAACTGTATCTTCCGAACATATCTGTATTAGAAACGTATCACATTATTTTCAAATAAAACATGAATTACTTTAAAAAACAAATTCAAAATTGTTTTCTAAGCTTTTCAAGAAACGAAGAAATAAAAAGAAAGAAAAACTCTTAAAGTCGCTTTAACTGCTCGGTCATGTTGTGAAGGTCCTGTTCGTGATTTTTTTTTTTTTAAACAGTGCGTATCCGCTGTTTACATTCCCATTTATCACAATTATCTTGGGACTTAAAGTACTTACAACAATGTAACTCGCCATTGGGGTTGTCCTCTCAAAATAATTTGATATCACCTTGTGGTTTACCGGCAAACATGCGAGTCAGTTGAGAAAGTCAATGCCGTCATGTTTACGTGGTAGCTCAGTGGTAGAGACCGGGAGATATGTGGTTCAAACCTCGGCTATGGCATTGAATTTTTCAGTCTGACTCTACCTATCCTACTCTTGAACAGCACACGGTTTCTGTGAGAAAACAGTTACGATTATCACAATTTCTGACAGTGTTTAGGCGCTAGTACCCCTAAGTAATATCAGGTATTACAGTGCCTGTAAATGACTGCAGCCCTGTCTTTTCCAGTGCTTTTCTCCACCATATACAGTTTCGCTTCCAATAGGTAATTTATTTATCTTTCCAAACTTTTACCCGTTCATTATACCTTCCAGCAAAGTCGTCGTCATAACAAATTAATTTTCCAATCTCAAATTTGTCTCAGCATATTTCCTCCTTCACTCAATCTTTTGACTAGTTATGTTGATTGGAAATTTGGAATATTGAATTTACACTTGAAAAATCAATATTGCGGTCGGGAATCAAACCACTTCGGCAGCAAGTTCATCTCACTACCCCGAGAACGATACCTCAGAGAAGCCTTGCCAATTACCATTGCTACAATCACTCTTCTATACATTTTTAATTAGATGAAATAATTCAACATCCAGATTTTAACACAAATACATGGTAGTGAATACTAATCTCTGGTTCCCGATGACGCGGTTTCAAACTCTGCGTACGGTGATGGATCTTCTCTCGTGGCGCTATCTGTGAGCAGTGAGCCAATCACTGCTACCATGCGCGCCTAGTGGTAAAATCTGTATGTAGAAACTCACTTGATTACAGAAAACACCGCTAGGGTATCTCAATCCGCCAGCGGGATGGTAGGAAACTAAGACGTTTTGAGGCACCCCGAATGTATGCCGGTCCACATGGCCGCGTTCGCTAGAGCGTCTCGCTTTTGTGCTTCGTGGGCAGGGGATCGTGGGTTCGAGTCCACCCTTGGGCATGGGTGTTATATGTTTGTGTGCAATGTGTATATGTTTGTAAAAGGAACAGTAAAACCTACGGGGGGAAATGTAAATGGGGATACAGTACCGGAGTCCTGATCAGACTCCGTTACTGTTTAAAAAAAAAATGTACCTATAGTTTCATAAATGCCGGAATGAATGTTTAGATGCGTTGGGCATCTTCCAATGATGGCATATACAAACTTTATTTTCATGAAAATCCCTCCAATCAAAACTAAGCTTTATGCGAAGAAACTTGTGTTATTTTGACTCTCTCAAAATAACTAACTAATTTGTTTAAGATATGCATAATGAAGAATTTACATGGTAAATACAATGTACATCGAATTTTCTGTGCATGCCATGTGAAGTCCTTTTCATTCGGAAATAATTTTGTGAAATGTTATGAAATATAAATCACAAGAGATCGACAAATATCACATCAGACGTAGATCTTGTTAAAATACCCAATTTTTGTCTAATGAATGTTTTTGTTGCAGAAATCATTATTCAATGCATTTCATTGCATTTTTACTTTCTCTACCCTACTATGCACATAGTGTATAGAGTAGGTATTGCACTCCACCCAAAAATTCGATACCGAAATTTCACCGGAAATATATGTTTTGGGTCCCCTGTATTCAAAGTCGGTAAAATATCAAACTTGGTATTCAAGTTTGTATCTTCCAGGGATGCGACACGAAGATTTTGAGAAAAATTCTCCCACCCCCAACTACCCTTTATATGGAACTTTTTTAGAAAATTTTGATTTTCTTAAAAATGGCTCTAACGCTTTTGATTAAAATTTCATGTATTACCTGACAAATAAAATGTATATCTTAATGTTCTGGGAATAGCCTCTGAAGACTACTTCATTCTGGATCAATTTTACGGAATTTTGCATAACTGCTAAACCATAAGAGATGGACAAAAGCTTACCACACAAAAATATTATAACCTATGGTACTACCCTAAGTCGCTTCTATTTACAGTCACCCTCCGTGGTGTAATGGTTACCATGCTGACTTCATATACCAAAGGTCGCGGGTTCAAACCCGGCGGAGGACGATGGATTTTTTCGGGTGTAAAAATCCTTAGCATGGCTTCCTTCGGAAGGGAAGTAAAGCCGTGGGTCCCGTGTCGTAGATTTACGACACGTAAAAGAACCTCCAGCCTGATAAGAGAGGCCTCTGAGCAAAATTAACTGGTCTTCCACACCCAATTTAGAATGGGACGCTGAGAACCACAGCAGTTAAAGAGCGTCCATAAATAACACGCCATTTCCACTTTTTTGCTTCTATTTACAAGGAAGCAAGTAATAAGACGATTAGCATGAAGTAAATAGAAGCATAGCTTTTTGAAAATAATTTATTGCAGAGATATAGAGAAATTCATGTGAATGGAACACATCAGATTTTTTACATTGTTTGAAGCATGAAATCAGATTTCTTTTGTTTCTTGCGAACACATCCCTACTGTTTAAAAAGCATATATTGCATTTTCTCAACAAGGGATCTAACGATTTGGTATAATCAATTATTCACAACCAAAATAGAACTATATCTTGAATTTATCAAAATATGGAAGTCCCCTTCACTCTGAATTAGTGAACTGTATACAATGCACAAAAACATTACGTTAGAAAAAGTGAGGAGGATTTTAAATACATTCATTTTGAGAGAGCTTTGCCCTTTATGAGATATTTCTTTTGGCTTGAATGTTCAGCAATCAAGCCACATACATACTTCTGACATATTGTGTGAATTCATGTCATTTCTCAACAGGTAGTGCAAAGAGTACTAAAACAAATGCTGGTCCACATGGCCGCGCTCACTAAAGTGTCTAGCTTTGCTTTGTGACGCAGGGAATCTCGGGTTCATATCCCACCTTGGGCATGGGTGTTCGTATTCTTGTAAATGTGTGTATATTTGTAAACAAAGGAAAACTAACAATAAATCAATGTTAGGAAATAGAAAAGGAAATAAAAGCACCAAGTAGTGCGATTGGTATTTGACGGTGGCATTATCACATGTGGGAGCATAAAGAAGTGGAACAGCAGAACGTAATACAAAAATAAGTTATAGTGAGCACAGAAAGTTGTGTGAGAGTGATACACTAAGCTTTTTAAATTACATTTTCTTCAATTTTAGACCTAACAAACCTATACTGTTGTCTGTGTGTGCTGGAAGAATATCAATAATTCGATCGGATGACGCAGTATTTGAAGATTGCATACATTTTATTCTGTGGCCTCATTTTTCCATGAGCCAAAACAGCCAAACCTAAATCTGTCTTCAGAAATTTATTATTTTGAGTCCTATAAGTGTTTATAAATAAGATCACAAGGACGATCAGCTGTAACATGTTTTTATTTAAGAAATCGCGAGGTCAAGTTTTGGTATGACATCTAATGTACACTCGTGGCATTGTTTCGTATTTACATTATTGTAAAACTTTTATTTTTGTAAGGAAATGGTAAGTGAAACTTACTTTTTCACTTGTTATTTATAATTCCACCTCTGATTTGTTTCACTTCACGAATTGAACTCTTTCGTAACCTAAAAAAAGTAATTATGTACACAGTATACCACCTTTAAGCTTTGGCTTTATCACAAGATTATTCAATGTTTTTCCTCACATTACACAATCTTTTCTCATTTTCATTTAAATTTTGGATACAGCTTCAAGTCTGAGTTCTTTATTACTTTCTCTATACGAACTATGTACATCGTGTATAAAGAAGGTATTGTATTGCACCCAAACATTCGATACCGAGATTTCATTGGAAATATATATTTTGAGACCTTCTGAATAAAAAAAAAAAAGATTTTTTGGAAAAATGTCTGTATGTGTCCGTAAACACGATAACCCAAAAATGATGTGTCGGTCAAACTTGCGATACGAAGATTTTGAATAAATCCTCCCAACGCATGGAAAAATGTCGAAAATGCTTATTTTCTCTAAAATGACTCTAACGATTTTGGTTAAAATACCGTATATTAAAGATGTTTATATGACAAATAAAGTGTATATGTCGAATTTCCTGGGAATAGCCTGTGAAGTCCTCTTCATTCTGAATGAGTTTTATCTAACTGGTAAACCGTAAGAGATAGACAAAAACTTACTGCACAAAAAATGTAGACCTAGTTAAAACACGCAATTTTTGTTATATACATTTTTTTCTTGGAGCTGACCATTTTTATGTATTCCTTGTTATTGCTTTCAGCTTTAAAATATTTAAAACATTTCATATACGGAAAATTTTCAACTCCTGGAATACAAAGAAACTGATTTGAACCTCATGGCAGGCAGCTTTTAAAATGTTTAAGTATCGTTTTAGCTAATGCATTCCTTTATTTTCCATCTACCTACAAGGAAATCAGTAATAAGACCATTTCTGCTAATACGTATCTTATCTTAGCATGAAGTAGAATGAAGAATAAGATTTTCAAAAATAATTTGTTACAGAGAAGAAGAGAAAGTCATGTGAATGGAACACAGACTTTTTTTTTCCTCTCAACCTCTCTTTTTGATAGACATTCTTTAACTGCTATGATTCTCAGCGTCCCATTCCATACTTTTTTTTTTTTTAAAATTATTTATTTATTCATTTTGTTAATTACAAAAGGTATAAGTTATATTATAAATACAGTATATCAGTTCACAATTCTTTATATATATATAGTTATGAACAATGTTGTCTGTGCGTTTAAATTAAACATGTGCAGGAAGATGGTAACAAAGTGAGAAGGTTTTGTAATCGCTATAGAATGAGCAAGGCAAAAGCTGTTGCCGACTGCAGTGAAAGACGCTTATGTTTTTGCAGATCTTCTCTTGCTGCTCTAAGATGACAACGTAAACCGTCGACGCTGGGATGCGTTTCAGACAGCATATAATGCTGAAAGCCTAGAGCGAGCCACACCTGTGCGAACCGGTCGGTAGTACTTCGAGTCTCTAGTTGTAGTAATGTGCGAGCATAATCGTTGGGATTTTGCGAAGGAGCAAGACGGTGCAATTGCGAAACAACCCAGTGCCAAATCTGTCGTGCTGTTGTGCAGGTAACAAAACGATGGCGTAGAGTATCCCGCACACCGCAAATGTTGCATGTGGGGGTCCTCACCATGTTGTATCGGAATTTTTTATCCTCTGTAGCCACAACATCATTGATGACCAAATATGCGCATGTAGTCCACTCCGTAGATAAGTTGCGCAAATGGATATTCCGCCATACCTGACACCAGGGTCTGTTGGGCATCCTATCCTCCACATGAATTGGTGCAAGCAGCCGCTGTAGGAAAAGCTTGTATAGCTCAGTTGATAGTCCTCTAGGTTGCTGAGGTAGGACATCGACATCAATGCCATCCAAAACATGGAGTGCTCTCTTAAAACCCGCAGGAGCAGCCCGAACTGGAGTTCCAAGAGAATTCTTGAAGGGTTCCCAAAATGCTATTTCTTGTTCCTCTCCATATCCCCTAGTGGCAAGTATAATAGATTTAACAAGAAGCGCTTTACTCTTAGGTCCCACTGCAATTAAACCTAAGCCGCCTTCGTTACGTTTTCGCCACAATTGGGTTTTAGCTATACGAAAGGGCTGTGCTCTCCATAAATAGTATCCAATAAGTCGCTCAATTCGGGAGACGTGTTTTTCAGGCATTGGTAGTATCTGCGCCATATACCATAATTTTGCCAAAACAAACTGATTGATGTGCCACACTTTCTGTAGAAGATTCAAGTTTCTGCCAAGATGTGCAGTGGTATTCAGCCTAATCAAATTTATTTTGTTATCCCAGTTGCGAGCAATCATCGATGTAAACGGCTTGGAGAAGAAGATGCCGAGAATCTTTACACTATATTGTATCGGGATATCGAGCAATGTGTGATCAGTCGGCCACGATCCAAGAGGGAGCAGTTGCGATTTCGCGGTGTTCATTTTGGCATTAGAAGCTTTCTCATAAAGTGTGATGGCGGTATGTACCAAGGGTAAGGCCTCGCGCCTACGGATGAGCAGCGTGACGTCATCAGCATAAGCTCTGGCACAAAATAATCGAGCTGGAGTGACAGTCCCAGTCAACTTAGCTTGAAGATAGCGAAGAAAGGGTTCTAAAGAAAGGGAGAAGAGAATCATTGATAGTGGACAACCCTGGCGTACAGAGTTAGTAAGCTTTATCGGCTTACTGAAGTATCCATTGACTTGCACCTTCGAAGACATCCCACTGTAGACGGTTCTGATTGCAGATATTAGCAACGGTGGAAGTTTGAATTTCTGAAGCACTTTAAACATATAAGCATGGCCAACTCTATCAAAGGCTTTATCAAAATCCAGACTGACCAACGCAGCAGCCTCCGACGGATTCCGTTCATAATGGAGAATTGTATCTCGGAGGACCAGAAGGTTGTCAATTATGGTCCTGCCCGGGATGCCACATGTTTGTCCGGAGGTTATAATTTTAGGTAGAATAACCCTTAATCTGGATGCAAGTACTTTCATCACAATTTTGTAGTCGGTGTTTAAAAGTGTTATGGGTCTATAGTCCCAGACACTCATTGGAGACCTTTTCTTTGGGATTAAGATGACGATGCCATCTGCGAATCCAGGGCAACAGTTCGATCCAATAAGGATCGCATTTACCAACTCTACAACTTCTGCTTTGATTATACTCCAAAAGGTCTTGTAGAAGGAATATGTCAGGCCATCTTCTCCTGGGCAGGAATGGAGGCTAGCGGAATTAATGGTTTGCAGAATCTCGGTGGCAGAATATCGCTGCTCCAAGGAACGCTGTTCCTCGACAGTTATACCGGTGTCAACATATTGGAAGAGCTCCTCCATGGCGTCATTGCGTAGGTCAGTGGTGTCAAACATGGTGCTATAAGATGTATGGATAGTCTGTAGGATTTGAGGCACAGAGGTGACCTTGGCGCCTACCGGTGTCAGAAGAGCATGGATGTAACGACCACTACCAGCACACTTCTCCTTAATGGTATGAAACAATGAAGCTTTCTCCTGTGCCACGACGGAGTAATGAGTTCGCGAACGGGTCATAGTTCCCGCCAAAAAATGTTGCTGTATGTCCACGAGTTTCCGCTTCACAGCTCGAAGGCAATGGGTTACGTCTTGGCCACTCTGTTGTCTAGAGAGAAGACCCATTAATGCTTCTTGGTAAAAGTCGAAGGTGTGCCGTCGTTCAATTGCCCTCTCACGACCTTTGATCTTGAAGAAGGTCGTAATACCAGGCTTAAATATATGTCGCCATTTCTCCACCACTGATAGCGGGGAGCGTCGAGCTTTACCCTGAAGACTTTGCCACAACTTGGCAAAATCAGCAGCAATAATGTTGTCATGTAATAAAGCTTCGTTTAATTTCCAATAACCTCTGCCATATAGCGGAATGCGACTCTCAGCGATTAATTGCAGTTTGACAGCATGGTGGTCAGTAAAGGCAACAGGTAAAACTCGCACTGTGTGAATCAGAGAGTTGAACTGAGCGCTTAAATAGAAACGATCTATCCTTGAGGCACAGTTCGCTCGACAGTAAGTAAATTCTACAGACGTAGCGTTCATATGTTCCCAAACATCACAAAGACGTAGCCCGGTTACCAGCTGATCCAATGCCAAAGACTTGTTATAACCAGGACGCTGATCCTTAGCATGTAGCACGCAATTGAAGTCGCCACCTACTAAAAGCAGGGCATAATTCCATCTCAAATAATAGGGTAGGATGTTTGTTATAAATTCTTCTCGCTCATGGCGCCTATCACTCCCTGAAGGCAGGTATAGGTTAAGCAGCAGCATGTTGTCCATTCTAGCACTTATAACACGACCACTAGGATGCATCTCTATCTCGGTAAACGTCAAAACTGCTCTGTACAAAATAGCAGTACCACGCATATTTTCTCCAACATTCACCACACAACTGTACTGTGGACCCATAAAGCCAAAGTCGGTTATGTTAACTTCTTGGAGGAAAACTATATCTATATCATGAGTCCGCACAAAATCACGTAAAAGAGCCTGTTTGGCAGTGCAGCGTAGGGAGTTGATGTTAACAGTGGCAAAGGTACGTAAGACAACCATTAAGACAAGGCCAGAAGTAAACCAGAGCAGGTCACCGTCCAAGATGTATCTAGTCATTTTCAACGGCATGAATATGTGTTCGTGATACCCGTGGAAACTTTTTCGGTAAGCTTCCAGACCGAGAAGGCAAGTGTTTCCTGAGTCGAGGGTCTCTCACGGTCTCCCACGCGATGTTAGTCTCCGTTTCTTCGGTGTCCTCCTCCTCACTAACAGACAGCGGGCGTTCCCTCCTAACCGGCACAGGTTCGTCGGAATCCATCTCACTCCATTTCTGGTGTTCAATTATTACAGTGTCTGGTGTATCGCAGGGGCCAACCATGTTCTGGTCACCACTATTAGGCACCACAACAACAGAAGATAGTGTAGGGGATGAGACACCCATTTCTGCTACTTCTGATGGAGTATTGACAGCTACCGGTGCGGACACAGAAGTCTCCTGCACCGCCACATCGTCACGCATACAGCTGGTATTCGGGTAGACTTCCTCTGTAGGTTTGACGTTACAAACAGGCTGTGTTTCACTAGCTTCAGTAGCGGGCCCATTTGACGCACCTACTGTTTGTTTACATTCCTCTTCGGCCCGAGCGCTAACTTGACCTCTCACTACATCGCTGAGTAACACAGCCCTGCGCGAGACAGAGACAGGCAGTACAGACTTTTTATATGGACAGTGTGAGCGAAAATGAGAAGCTTCCCCACACACATAGCAAGTTTGCGGTTGTCCTAGATAGGTCACACCAACAGGAAACCCACGCACTACTACTGTAAATGGAATTTCCTTTTTTAATTCCATTCGTACAGAACGAACACCAGACTTGACGGGGTACTTATAGCCTGCGTGCCATTGTTCTTCTTGAACCTCTAGTAATTTCCCATATTGTGAAAGTTTCTGTTCCAGAAACGTGTGAGTGATCTCAGGTACTAAATTGAACACCCGGACATTTACAATGCGGCAGTCAGCGGGCCCAATATTTACCGTTAGTATTTCACCATTTTCATAACTAAACTTTGCCGCCCCTTGAAATTGCAGTAAATATCTTTCATAGTGTGTTACAGATATAAATTTTATAAAAACTGATTTTTCTCTAGAATGAAACTGTAGTGTATCTACCTGATCAGGTGGTATTTTCATGTAGTCGTGAATCCAGTCATGCACTTCCATCGCGCTGGGTCGACGTTCAGCTCCTCGAAATGAGATTTGCAGCGTATTTTGCCGGCGTATTGCCTCCATCAGTAGAAATTCTTTCCTTGTAGACTCACACAGAACAATCTATTTGACGCTCCTTAACGTCGTTCGATTACGGGCAACACAGCGGACAAACAACCTGTCGGTCCGCTAGCTGCAGCCAGACTGTACTGGGCGTGAAATACCGCTTAATTTTCTTTAACAGGCTTCAGGCTCTTTTACGTGGCGTAATGTATTACACAGCCTTTACTTCCTTTCTGAAGGAAGCATGCTAAAGATTTTTACTCCAAGAAAAATCCATTGTCCTCCGCCGGATTTGGACTCCTCAATCTCAAGACCACGGAGAATAAGCTGGTACGATGAAATAAAAACTCAAGTGTATATATTTTTAATAAACTTCCACATTTGGCTTCTTTGCCCCTTTTAAGCGTTAGGGACATTTTTGAGAAAAATCAACGAAATTTTTTCCATGTAACTGGGTAATTAGGTGGAAAGTTCTTCTTAAAAATCTTCGTGTTGCAGCCTTGTAAACGTAGTTATCAACTTTGAAATTTAATCAACTTTTTGCTTTTAATTTATCTTGTTCACACACACCCACCCACCCATACCCACACACATACACACTGGCTCATTAGGATAGTTTTCTAATTTTTACTTTCTCTATACGTACTATGTACATAGTGTATAGAGAAGTTGCACTCCGCTCAAAATTTCGATACCGAGATTTCACCGAAAATATGTTTTAGGGTCCCCTACATACAAAAAAAAGCATTTTCAGAAAGATGTCCGTGTGTGTGTGTCTGTCCGTGTGTCTGTGGGCAGCATAGCTCAAAAATGAAAAATCCTTAAATACCAAACATGGTATTTAAGTTCAGTATCTTCCAAAGGATGTGACAGAAAGTTTTTCAACAAAATCCCCTCACTCCCAACTGCCCTTGACGTGGAAACATTTTCGAAAATTTTGAGTTTCTCAAAAGTTGTTCTAACGATTTTGATTAAAATATAATGTATTAAAGAGATTTACATAACAAATTATATGTATATCTTGAATTTTCTGGGAATAGCCTCTGAAGACATCTTTATTCTGGATGAATTTAGCGGAATTTTTCATAACTGGTAAGCCGTAAGAGATAGACAAAACCTTACCTAACAAAAAATATAGAGTTCATTAAAACACCAATTAATGTTATAAATTGTTTCTAGGTAGTTGGCCGTTTTGGATATATGCCTTGTTATTGGTTTCAGATTTAAAATACTTCTACTTTTCTCTTACGGGAATTTGTCAACTGCTGGCCATACAAACAAAGGAACTTCAATCACACAGCAACCAGCTTTTAAAAATGTCACTATCGCTTTAGCTTATGGTACTCCCTTATTTACCTTGTACTTACAAGGAAGCAAGTAATAAGGCCATCCGTGCTAATTTTATCTCGATTAGCATGAACTAAATGGAAGAATAGGGTTTATAACTATAATTTGTTACAGAAATGTAGAGGAAGTCATGTGGGTGGATCCAATCAGATTTTTTAATTTTATTTATTTTACGTGTCTCTAACTGCTTGGTGATATCGCGACGATTCTGTTCGTGATACTAGTTTGATATGTATGATGGACAGTAGTCTTTATGACCTTCCCCGTGCTTATATCACTTTCGCTTGACGCCAAACAGACGATGTAAGGTTCTGTACTCAGAAGGTATGCAGCAGCTTTCTAGGTCTCTCAGTGGTATAAGGTAACATGCTAGCCTCTGATTCCCAAGATCCCGGGTTCAAACTCGGGAGGGCAATGGATTTTCTTCGGGCGTAAAAATCCTTAGCATGGCTTCCTTCGGAAGGAAGTAAAGTCGTTGGTCCCGTGACGTAAATTTACGACATGTAAAATAACGTCAAGCTTGATAAAGAGGCCTCTGAGCGAAATTAAGCTCTCTTTCACGCCCAACGTAGGATGAGAATGCCATAGCAGTTAAAGAGCATCCACAAAAAAAACTGTTTTTCTAGGTCTCATGCTTTTACCTACCTCGTACATCATACTACTTTCCTCCGCGACCAGCAGATGGCACTGGGTACCTTTTGTTTCGCCGTTTTTATGCTTTCACTGTCTATGTATACATAGCAGTGTAATCACAACTACCAAAGATGTGCTTTTTTCAGTTTTAGAGTGGGACTTTGTGTCATAGTAATAAATATCCAATTCGGTGTTTATCCTGGTGACTGAGGGAAACCACGAGAAAAAAATCCAGCCAGATTGGTCGGCCTACGGGATTTGAACCAAGAACCTCCCGAATGCGGGCCACAGATATTACCGCCTCAGCCTGCGCACTCGGTGCTTCAGCTGTTTGTTTACAGCGTACTACACAAACAATTTAGATCTCCTTAAAAAAACAATTTGTGTCATACATCTTTTTTTTATGGAGTTGACCGCTTTCGAGATATTCCTTGTTATTGGTTTTAGTTTTAAAATACTTTTAACTTTTCTCATAAGGGAACTTGTTAATTTCTGGCCACACAAAGAAATGGATTTCAACGGATATCAACCACATTTTAAAGCATTTGACTGTCGGTTTATCCTAGTGTATTCCCTTAGTTCCCTTCTACTTATATGGAACTAAGTAATAAGATTGTTTCTGTTAGTGTTTATATCGATTAGCATAGAGTAGATAGAATAAGCTTATTAAGAATAATGTGTTACAAAGATGTAGAGAAAGTCATGTGAATGGAATACATGAGATTTTTTTTTCTGTTTAATTGTATACCAGAAATGCTTTGTTCGTTGCCATAGAACCAGGAGCTGAAGAATTAAAAGTTATTATGTTGAATGTAAAGTGATCTACAAAATAACTCAAGAAAGCAAATTTTTATTGGAAAAGTTTAAGGAAAACACTGCAAACAATTGCTCTGTCGTAGTTTAAAACAATGATCATAGGTCACTTTTCACTCGCATAGGCAATAGATACATTAAATGAGCAGAAGCTCTTCTCTGTTTTACACCTCTCTGCAATTTCGCATTATTGCATGATATTCTTTTGTTTAGATCGTTAATATGTAAAGTGACTTTATAGTGAAGCAGTTACTTCTATTCTCGCAAGAGGGAACTGTCCAGCTTTAATCCAAAGCATGTCCCCTAAGTTCTGTGTCCTATATTTTAGGTTAACCTTTTCAGGACAGTCCTGCTGGATATTTGCCAGCATTTCGAAAAATGTGCTGATTCTGCGTAGTGATTGTCTTTGGATCACTCCCAAAGGTTCTAAATAAGTACAACATGCTTTCTTTTTAGACTTTTCTGCGTTTCTAATGTCAATGGTTTAGTAAAATCAAAGTATTCGGTTCTAACACATTTTTACTTTCTCTGCCTCTTGCAGATAGGCATAAAAGGTATTGCATTACGCCCCCAATTCGATATCGATTTTCACCGAAAACACATTTTGAGACATCCTGATAAAAAGCTGATGTGCTACATTCACAAACATTCTTATGTCCCATTCACATTGAGATGTAAGCGAAGGCCAGCGTAAGAACAAGAGTTTGCACCCATGTTATTCAATGTAAGTATTCATATAGACACATGTTTCACGTTACGCAATGCAACGCAAGAGTTTGCAAACTCCAAACTTTATCCTTACGTTCCGTTCATAGAGAAAGAATTCTGCATTTGTTTCTCTTTGCATTTACTGCTATTTAACAGCTGACGATCGCAATGCAAGAATTTACAGCGTTTACTGTGCATACATACTCTTCTATTTGGCCGTGCTGCGATATCTCTCATTTTCCTCAAGAGATTAGAGCAGTCTCCTTGGGAATCCTCCTATAATTTAATGAATGAACTCACCATTGCGCTAAATGTGCAGCTTTATAACTCTGTGCGGTGTCAATGCTTGCATTATTTTCAATTTTTTAGTTAAACAATTATTGTCACTCATTGCCGCGAGCGTCAGTTGTATGTATGCAATTTGTGTAACCTATTTATTCATTTATAAAAGAGTTAGTGAATTTTGTTATTCAATTTGAAACTTGCAGAGCGTTTGGATGATATCCCCATGTAATTTACAGATCTAGAAACCGTGGCAACTTCTTTCATTACGCTTACGACTGCATTGTGAATGGTCTTTCCTCGCGCCTACCTTATGCTTGCATCTTTAGGCACTTGCATCTCATTATGAATGCAGAAATACTTCGATTTTTCTAAAAGTTAGTTTTAGCAGAGAAAATAAAATGTCCTAAAACTAGAAAATCGGGTATCAATAGGTAGCTATGGATTTTCATAATATGGGGCACCATAAGGATTTATGTACAATAGTGTTTCCCAAAGTATGTTTCGTGCTGTGAAAGACAATGTTGTGAAACTCCTATAGATAGATGTAGGTCAGACGTATAAACTCATATATATATATACAGAAATCTGTGCAACACACACATAACAGTGAGCAGGCACAATTCTTACAGTATCAGCCGCACCACGCACAGCAGGTGTTTAAATATTAAGTGGCAATTGTGTAAGTGCGTGACAACGCTTAATACTCACTTCCACAAACTGAATATTTCGTTGCAACATTTTTTAACCTTATAGAGCCATATAAAAGAGCTGGATATTTAAAATACGCGCCCGAACTTAAAGTCCTTAGAGCATGAGAGTCTTACAAGAGCATTTGTTATTTGGGACGCTACTGACTGTGCAAGAAAGGATCAACTTTTTCCGCGCGAGCGGAAACACTACAAATATGTCAAATGCCTGCAGTGTTTCTCGTGTAACAAACATAAATATGGCACCGCTAATAAATAAGGTTAGTCACTTGTTTCCAGAATAGTTCTCTCTGTAGGTAATAGGGATGGTAGCACCGTTAACGACTGTCGATTGTTCCGAATGTATATGGTGTGCTTGCGCATAAAACGATGCACTCATTTGTGTTTTTAAAGAGCAATGGATTTCAACGCTTCTTTTACATAAAAAATGTGTTACATTCACATAACTTTCTCTATTTGTTCTGCAAACAAACTATTCTTACAAAATATTATTTTTATCTACATACTAATCAAGATAAACCATGCTAATCAAGATTACCAGAAATTATCTAATTACTTAGTTCCTTATACTAAGATGGGAAGTAAGGGAAAACACTAGGCTAAAACGGCAGTCAAATCTTTTAAAAGATGTCGCTATGCGTTTATCGTTGAAGTTCTGTTCTCTATCCCAGGCCAGGGTAGTAGGCGACGAGCCGATCCATCACCATGGCGCATAGCGGCGAACTCACGAACTAGAAGCTCAAATCCGATCTAGGAAACATCGTAACGATACCCTATGCCACACGTAGGAAATTAACTATCCAAGGCCAAGAGTAAAAAAACAGAGATATGAAGTAAAAGATAACTTCCAGTTTGAGAAAAATGTCAGTAGTGAAAATTTAATTGAATAACAAGGAATATCTCGGAAACATACCAAAAATATGTTACATAAATTATGTGTGCTTTTTTATGTGTAGTAAGTTTTTATCTATCTCTTATGGTTTATAAGTTATTCAAAACTCATCCAGAATGAAAAGGTCATTCATAGGCTATTCCCACAAAATTCAAGATATTAATTTCGTTTGTAATAAAATATCTTAAACGTGTGATATTTTAATCAAATTCGTTAGATCCATTTTTGAGTAATTCAAAATCTTCTAAAAATATTCCATTTAAAGGGTACCTACTTGGGGTGGGAGGATTTTCTTGATACGATACTAGGCTTAAATATCAAGCTTTGTACTAACGGACCTTACTCAAGAGACACACTGACATGTTTCAATTTTTTTTTATTCAGGAAGTCCCGGTGAAACTCCATGTTGAGTTTTTGGATGGAATTCAATACCTTCTCTATCTACTTTACCGTGTAAATATGCCCTAGAAAAAGTAAAAATAATACAGCTACTTACAAATCTAAATCCTCCTGCGAAAAGCGTAGGCAATACGTAGAGGAATTAGTTTTAAAATAAAGACAAGAAATTATCTCACCATTGTATTTCCTAAAGTGTGTTTGTTATTATTACAAGAAAGTGCACATTTTAGCTTCTTGAGAAACTCCCTTCAGCATGCATATTATCGCACTGCATTTTTAACCATATCTATGAACAGCAAATAGGCAGAGTCCTAAGTCTCCGAAATGGGAAAGAAAATACAAAACTTACCTCCGCGCACAGACGGGCATTTTAAAACAGGTAGAAATTTACCTTGCGCGCAGTCGGGGTTGCCCGTGTTATTTTTACTTCCCTATCTCGCTTAAGGTGAGTGTCCCGCTACTAGTTACAGCAACATTTATAGTCTGGAGTAGAGCTCGGTCCGGGGTCACGAAATTGCCGGATTGAGCTTCGGTACATACACATACATACACTATGAGGCGTGGTCTCCATAGCCCGCTTCAAAACGTATTGTACTATCTAGCACTGCTCACTGTCTGGCCTCGCTCAGTTCCTGCTAGTAGATAAACCAAAGAACACTGAAAGAGAGCGCAGATTGAAAAATGTTGAAAATACGAAAGGGTAAGCATTCGACACTTAACACACTTGTGAATGATTCAAATATATTTTCAGTCACAGGAGAAAATCTTTTTCTTACAAATCAGTAAAGATGTATCTTGTAATTCACTGCAATGAATTCTGAGTGAGTTTGGTTGATTTATGTTCATTGTCTTTTTAAAGCTCTGCACATTATTATCCTGATGTTTTATATTAAGCTTTATACTCTTATTTATAAATATACAAGATGTTTTTATTTACTAATCATATTATGAAACTTGTTATTTTATGAATTAGAACGATGCATATGTCAATAATATAATGAACTACATTTGTAACAGATTATACCTTAACGTGTGCATGTTTACGCTATAAAGCCCTCCCCACTACCTTCTCTTTATACCACTCACTGCTCTGTATGTTTGCAACCGTATGAGCTTCGAAACTCAAAACCGAGCTCTAGTTTGGAGTCTCTTAAAACCCCGGAGTTGTTACAATATTCGTTTAGTTAAGAGTGTTGCATACGTTAGCTAGTCTGTCATTGATTTATACATACCATTTATTTATTACGTTGCCCAGCTATGCTAATGTTCTTAGTTTCAATATATTTGCACTTGTTTCATTGGCCCTTTATTGCTGATAATCTTTTCCAGAAAATGGCTTTGACGCAGCTCAATGGCTTGCTCAGTACGCCTCGAGCCCGTTTCAACCCCGGTCCATCCAGGATAACATTTACTTCAACATAACATCTGCTTCCACAACTGCTAAGCCTGAGAATACTTCAGAGCAGATACTGAACCTGACTGCAGATGAATTGACAACGGAACTTGCTCAACACACAGCAAGCCCTCTCAATGAGAAGGAAATTGTTTCTTCGCTTCTGCGCTATGGACAACACCACAGATATGTTCTCAAGGTAATATTCATTATTTTCTTCTTCTTCACTTTAGGGATTAGGAAATTCTACCTGTTCCGTCTTTGCAGTCCAAAAAGTACTCCCACCTAGTTTTAGAACGCCCTACATCTCTTCTTCCACCAGGATTACACCTTCTTATTATAACTGGTATTGTTTCCTCACTCATTCTGTCAATATGTTCTTTCAATTCTGTTTATCGTCTTTATTTTATCTTGACATGTATATGTATCTAATCCCTCTCGAATTCTTTCATTTCTAATTAAATCTCGTCTAGTGCATTCTTTAACTCGTCTTAGAATCCTCATATCTGCCTCTGTATTTTGCTTTTGTCTCTTTTAAAATCCAGGACTCACTCCCATACATGAGCACTGGAACTGCCCAGGTTTTGTAAGATTTCAATTTTGCTATTTCCATTGTTGTATATTTAGAGTTCTTACTCTGGTTCCGCATATCTACTGAAGCTTGTTTACCTTAGTTTCTAAGTCTTTAAGCCTTTGTCTTTATCAAAATTAAAATTCGAGAGCTGTTCCAGACTTTTGTTTTAATATCCATTATATATACAGGGTGGGAGGTGATTAAGTGCAAATATTTGTACCAGCATTTGCAAATACTGGGATAATCCAGTTTTTTTCACTATTTTCTAAAGTAAAGGAAGATTTGCGCCTAAATCGATCCTTCGTTCCCTCACTATGAATTGCGTGAATGCAGGTCAGCGATGTGAAAGTTGTACTAAACACAGAGACTGGCTGTGTGTAAACGTAAGCAAGACATAACGTAAATCCGTTCAAAATGCATTAGATCTTGATATATGTGTTTCATTTATGACAATGCTATTAGAAAGTTAACAAAATGAGATACATTTGTGTGACGGGTATTGTTCTCTACTAAATATTTGCACTTATTCACCTCCCATCCTGTAAAAACTAGGGTTACATACCCAACTATTTTGGTGTTAAAATTTATTTTCTTGGAAATACATTACATTTAAGACGTTCCTCCTTCAAAATAAGTTGTTGACTAGGTCAAGAATTATGGTTTCCTTTTTATTCCAGAACGTGCTCAGAGGGTTGAAACTTCTACGCGATTCAAGTATCTCCGATGTACGCCAATGTGTACGTGAAGCGCTCTTCAAAGCTAATGAAAAGCAGCCTTCCGTGCCCCACCACGCAACACAAACCTCTGTATTGGAGCATGAAGAAGAGAAGTACATCGTAAAAGCACTCCTGACTGAACCAAACTACATGGAATTCTGTGTACAGAAGACTGCACATAAAAACATGCGCAAGCAAGTGTATGACTCTCTCATGACAGAGGTGTCTTCTTTAATCAAGAACAGACAGGTGAAACAACTCGTGGAGTCACCAAATGCTGTAATTACAACAATCCGTACTGTCGAGCTAGAGCAGCCTCCAACTTCAACACCTGCAGACCCTATAGAAACTATGGAAGGCTCTACAATACCACCAACAACAGCAAGTTCTAATGGCGAGTTACAGGAAACGAGTACTACACCAAACGCAGAAACCACTTTTGAAGAGATGGAGCCATCTCGAACATTACTTGATTCCACGGAAGTTCCTCTATCACGCGAAGATATTAACATTGCATTAAATAAAGAAATGTTGAATTCCGGAGTTCCTCACCAGGTCATTAAACCATATAAGCCGTATACCGCCAACATATCAAATAAAATCCGCTCAAAAATTCCACTTATATATCACCACGGCACTATTTCCATCGCTCCTAGGTTTAACTACGTTCCATATCCTTCCCTCTCTGTCTTTACTGTTAGGGAGATAGATCCTGAAGTTATGGCAAAGAGAGCTTTTCCTATTTATTATTCAGAACTTTATAGGGCCCATCTCGCTAATGAAGAAACCCATTCAACAACTACAGAGGCATTAGACATCCAAGATAATGAGGATTCTACACATCAAGCAACAGGAGCTGCTCCACAAGGAGGGTCACTTCGCACAGTTAAAAAAATGCTCACCGACGATGAATTCAAATGGCCGGGACCTTTTGCAATGGAGCGTATTCGCATTAAACGATCACCAACTAAATTCTCCTTAGATGTGCAGAATATGAAAGATCAAAGAGATGTTCGTGATACGGCTGACGAAGACGTGCTATCTACAAAGAACAGTCGGGCACCAAAGGAGTATCTGCTACCACTTATGATATCTGAAGCAATTCCCGTCATCAGCGTACCTGGCGAGATTCCGGACCTGGGTAAGGAAATCAACGTGATCAAGGAGTTCTCTGAGCCTGCTTCTACGGTTGAACCTCCAATTGTACTGAAAGTTCAAAGAGTGCCCACACATGTTGACACTTCAGAGTTTTGGAATACGAGAGAGGACGATCATATCCAGGAGAACTCTTCTAGATATCCCTTCCAGGGAAGTGAAGAAGTTAACATCCAGGCCTTTCTTGAGGGTCTTCGTACTACGGAAAGTAGCCTAATGCGAGAGTCAAAAATGTTCAAAGAAGAAACTAGCACCGATAGCCTGGTTGACAATTATTCCCAGCAGACCATTACTGTAACAGAGAGTTTCTTGGAAATAAACCCTACTATTCAAGAAAATAATAAAAATTCCACTGCTGAAGTGTTGCTTAGAAAAGAGATGGGAGAGCTAAGTAATGAACGCGTACCTAGTCCAGAGAAGGAAGAAGTAACGAATTTTGAGAGTATAGCACCAGGTGGACGTGTGGATGGAACATCGACACAGGATTATGCTATTTCTCATACCACTGAAGAATCCGTCCGGACTGGCACCGAAATAAAAATTGAAACGCCCACTGCTGTTGAGGAGACAATTCAAACGGAGGGTGCTACAGAAGCAGTCACCGAAAGTATAGAATACGGCACAGCCGGATCTTCTGATGAGGGGACAGAGAGCGCGTCTACTGCCACAGCAGATGAAAATGTTTCATATGCAACTAATGAGCCAGTTTCGATGTATGCTACAACTGAAACTGAGATATCTTCTGATCCTAAAAATTCTGTACCGGCTGTAACGACTACATTCAACCACAGTGTCTCAGATATAACTGGAAAACCTATTGAGAACGCAGCCTTTGTCACAACAGTACCTTCCTCGGAGAGCAATGAAACTTCTGAAGGCACTACTTGGGATCCCGATTTTGATTTCGTAGTACTAGAAGAATTTTCATCTTCACATATCGCAAAAGATGACATTCCCATTGAATATATGGATTACCCTATATCGCTACTTGGAGAGTTAGCAAAATCCATGACTGAGCTTACAGCAAGATCAACAGGGTTGAAGTCTGAAGGACCAGCAAGCAGTCAAATTGTGAATGAAACCCAAGTTCTCTTTCTTACAGCTAAGCAAGTTGAAGAAATTGATGACAACAAAGACTTTCAGCCAACGTCCATGGTTACAAGACATCTCAAAGACAACAAAGAGAAAAAAAACATTGACATTCTTCCGACATCATTCCAGAAAGAGGCCGAGCACAAGGAACCCAGTGGCTTACTGCAAGGTATTGCATCATCCAGATCGAGGCGTCAGGTGAGTTCTTGTAATTTCTTTACATTCCAAGCTTTACAACACATTTGTTGCCTAGAAATTGTTGTTTCTTGTCATTTTGTTGTATTGTTATAACCTTCCTTTTACACCGATCTGGCATTTCTGTTAACATATGAGATCATCTATTCAGGGGGTTCTTTGATCTTTTTACATCTGATTTTATAATTTCGCCAACAGCTCTGTGCGGCTATTTAAATACTCGTATTCTTGAGCATACTGCGATTTATAAAAATCTGATGTGTTACACTCACATAACTTTCTCTAGCTGCCCTACAAACCTCCTACAAATGATTATTCTTCTTTGTACACAATGCTAATCGAGATCAACATTAGCAGAATGTTTTTATTACTTAGTTCCTTATAAGTAGGAGAGAACATGGGAATGCGCTATGCTAAAGTGATTGTCAAATGTTTTAAAAGCTATCGTCGTGCGATTGTCATTGCAAATCACTTCTTTGCTTGGCCAGGAGTAGAACAAAAGAAAAACGGACACTTCCTGTCTAAGAAAAGTTTAAGTACGTCACAATTGAAACAGTAACAAGGAATATCTCGGAAACGGTTACCTCCACAACAAAAACGTAACGGACATAAATTGTGTGTTTTGACGTGATGTACATTTTTTGTGTAGTGAGTTTTTTTTTCTATCTCTTACGGTTTAGCAGTTAAGCAAAATTCATCCAGAATAAAGAGCTCTTCAGAGAATATTCCCCAAAAATTCGAGATATACATTTTATTTCGGACATAAATAGCTTTAATATACGGGATTTTAATCAAACTCGTTAGAGCCATTTTTAAGAAAATCAACATTTTCGAATTTTTTTCCATGTAAAGGGTAGTTTGTGGTAGGGGGATGTTTTTGAAAATCTTCGTGTCGCATCCTTGGAAGATACTAAACCTAAATACCACAGACACACACACACGGACCTTTTTTTAAAAATCTGATGTGTTAAACTCACATGACTTTCTCTAGCTCTTCTACAAATTTCTTACATAAGATTCTTCTTCTTCCTGAACCTTGCTAATCGAGATAATCACTAGCAGAATGTTCTTACTATTTAGTTCCTTATAAGTAGAAAGACAATAAGGGAATACACTAGGCTAAACCGATAGTCAAATGTTTTAAAAGCTGTCGTTATTCAATTGTCATTGCAAATCGCTTCCTTGCTTTGCCAGGAGTAGAACAAAAGAATAATGGACACTTCCACTCTGAGAAAAGTATAAGTACTCACAACTGAAACCAAAAATAAGGAATATCTCGGAAACGGTTACCTCCACAACAAAAATGTAAAGGACATAAATTGATCAGATCAACATTTTCTGTGTAGTAAGGTTTTGTCTATCTCTTACCGTTTAGCAGTTAAGCAAAAGTTAGCAAAATTCATCCAGAATAAAGAGCTCTTAAGAGACTATTCCCAGGAAATTCAAGATATACATTTTATTTGGTATGTAAATATATTTAATATACGGGATTTTAATCAAAATCGTTAGAGCCATTTTTTAGAAAATCAAAATTGTCGAAATTTTTTCCATGTAAAGGGTAGTTGGGGGTGGGGGGATTTTCTTGAAAATCTTCGTGTCGCATCCTTGGAAGATACCAAATCTAAATAGCAAGTTTAGTATTTAATGATCTTTTCGTTTTTGAGCTATGCTGTCCACAGACACACACACGGACAGCCACACACACATTAACACGGACCTGTTTTCTGAAAATGCTTTTTTGGGATTCAGGGGGTCCTAAAACATATATTTCCGGTGAAATATCGGCATCGAATTTTTGGGTGGAATACAATACTTCCTTTATACACTATGTACTTAGTACGTATAGAGAAAGTAAAAATGCTTTTTTCGGACTCTGGGGACCCCAAAACATATATTTCCGGTGAAATCTCGGTATCGAATTTTTGGGTGCATACATTGTACATATTGGGCTAGAGACAGTAAACATTGGTATTTTATATGTTTCTCTCAGCATTTCTTGATTTAAGACTAGTCATGTCATAATGTTTGACCAATTAATTTCAATAATCATTAAAACTGAAGACAGAGCTATTAAAATTACTCATATGCGTGCTTTATTTTGTATTAAATAGTTTCATACTCATAATATTATCCATATAGCTTCTTTAGTTTTAAGAAACTGCAACATGGGTTTCCTTACAATGGCATGTTAAATCGAAGTCAAGCTCTGAGTGGGATGTAAACATCCGTTTAAAATGGACCATTTTAAATTAACAGAAATTGTGCGACATTGTTCATTAAGTTAGGGAAACACATGATTTTTCACGAGGAATTTATCCCGGGTTGCATTGTACTGCTGGGAAAATCTGTTTCGACCCCGTGGTATATAAATACTATTTTTCCACGGCGGAGCTAAATTCTATTTATTTTATTGAAATTCACAAACTAGTTGTCCTAAGTGGTCTAGGGTTGCCATGTTAACCTCTAGTTCCTAAGGTCGCGGGTTCAAACCCGGCGGAGGGCGATGCATTTTTTCGGCGTGAACATCCTAAGCATGGCTTCCTTCGGAAGGGAAGTAAATCCATTGGTCCTGTGTTTTAGATTTACGGTATGTAAATGAGCCTCTAGCCTGATAAAAAGGCCTCTGAGCAAAATTACCTAAGTGGTCTTTCACGCTAATGTAGAATGGGACGCTTAACCAGCTATTAAACTTCATACTTTTCTTTCCGTACACTCCATGTAGCTGAAATTATTTTATGATCAGTGTTCGAGTAAAATTGAGTTATGATAATTTGAGTGTATCATTAGCATACCGTATTTAATGTTTTTATCTTACTGATAACAAATTTAACCAATGCCATCAAATTCGTAGATAACAGTTTGCATATTTTTTGTTTGCTGTCATGACTTCGACACACACATGACACTCGCTTCATTTGCTATGATGACCACTAATGTAGAGCTGCCAACATACGATCAACAAAATCCACAACGTATTGCATTGCCAACGTATCAACGACAAAAACTGCTATTATGAAGAAATTCTAGCATGCGCTCTATTAGCTCTAAGTTAGTGTGTGTATGTGTAGTATGTGTGTGTGTGTTTCTAACTAAACTTATTTTATAGTAATTTGCGAAGCGGGCATGCGCTCTGTTCGCTCTAGTTAGTGTGTATACGTGAGTGAGCTAACGCGCATGCATATATAAACTGATTTTCGTGCAATTTTATTTTATTAATTTCTATTAGTGTCACCAAAACATGCGAGCGAAGCGGATATACACTCTGGTGGTTCTAGATTATTATGTGAGTGTGTAGATGTGATTTAAATAAACTGATTTCATGTCAATTATTTCTAGTAATTTCCCTTTCGCTCGCATGCGCTGTTAGCTTTAAGTTAGTGTGGGGGAGACAGAGAGTAAATAAAGTGATTTTCGTGTAGTTTTTTTTTATTATTATTATTATTAATTGCCATTGGTTTCACCAAATCATGCTCTCTTCGTCCGCATGTGCTCTGTTAGTTCCAGGTTCGCCCGCGCGCGCGCTTGTGTGAGTTTGGTAGTGTTAAACGCCCGCTTTTACTACAGACGGGCAACATTGGCAATGACAATGATTATACGTGGAATGAAGGTGCAGCACGATGTAATGCGATGGCGAGGGAAACCGGAGAACCCGGAGAAAACCCGACCCTGCGCCACTTGTCCAAAATAAATCACACATGCCGCCTTGGTGAGAGGCGAGCGCGGCCTGTGTGTGTGTGTGTGTGTGTGTGTGTGTGTAGGGGGAGGGGTTGTGTGTGTAAACTGATTTTTCGTGCAGTGTGTTTTTTGTAATATTTCCGTAGCCGAGGGAGGGCAGCAGTATCACTGGAAACACTTCTAAATTGTATCACAGTTAATTATACTTATTTTTGTCACTAAATTACGCTGCATACAGAATATTCGACACTTCTTCAGGTCATGTTGATTCAGCATCGCTATAAACGACAAATGAAAGACGTAAACCGCGACAAACCAGGAACCTGTTACACTGTATTTACAATTTACCTATTAATAGTTTACAAATAACAAAGGAAAGATTACAAATGCTGGTAATTTCTGTATCACAATAAAATTTTGTTAAGCTGTAAAATTGAGGAGCTTTAGAATCAAGATATTCAATTTATAAAAGTAAACATTATGTTCATTCTTCATAAGTATTCCCTTTCAAAGCGTCGCCAAACACGCGTTATAAAAAAAATATATGTGTTCTATCCACATGAGTTTCTGTAGCTGTTGTTCAAACAAACTTTCCTCACTTTTATCTACGTCATGCTAATCAAGACAAACATTGCCAGAATTTATCTTATTTCTTGCTTCCTTATAAGTAAAAGGGAAATAATGTAATACGCTAGGCTAAAGCAATAGTTAAATAGAGCCGGTCCTAAGTGAAACAATTGAATTCCGATTCTCTTTGCTTGCTAGGATCGACAAAAGAAAGACACAAAGAAAGATGACGCCATTTCGGAAAAGTTTAAGTACCTTCAAACTGAAACCAATAACTCAGAATATCTCGAAAACGGTTAACTTTAAAAAAAGACGTAAATTGTGTGTTTTAATGAGTCATATATTTTTGTGCAGCAAGTTGTTGTCTATCTCATATAGTTTATCAGTTATACAAAAGTTATATAAAAGCCATTCGAATAAAGAAGTCTTCAGAGGCTATTGCCAGAAAATTTAAACTATACATTTTATTAGTGATATAAATATCTTTCATATACATTTTAATCAAAGTCGTTAGATCAGTTTTTGAGAAAAACAAAATTTTCAAACATGTTTCCATATATGTAATAGTTTCTCATGGGGATTTTCTTGAAACTTCTTGTCGCATCCTTGGAAGATACAGAACATTAATACCAAGTTTGGTTTTTGTACGGTCTTTTAGTTTTTGAGTTATGCTGTCCACAAACACACACGGACCTTTTTCTAAAATATTTTGGACTCAAAGAACCTCAAAACACATATTTCCGGTGAAACCTCAGTATCGAAATTTGGGGTGGAATACAATACCTTCTCTATACACTATTAATATAGTACGTGTAGAGAGAATAAAGGAAATAGAGTTTTTTTTCCATACATTTAGCACATTCAATAACATTTATGTGTGTATTTAAATTGAAATATACCATACAACGATAATTAAGCGTATCAAGACACGCAATTACAAAGTCTCGCATTATAGTATATTAGTTTCACTGATGCCCTATGAATTGTCTGGTCGTTTGCACAATGTACATTATTACGACCTACATTGCAGAAATACGGCGCCGTGACCGAGTAGTTAGACCGCTCGGCTTCCATCTAGGCGGCCCGGGTTCGCGCCCAGGTGCCCGCATGTGGGATTTGTGGTGGACGAAGCGGCGTTTGGGCGGATTTTCTCCGGGTTCTCCGGTTTCCCCCGCCACTCATTCCACCAATTGCTCAATTATCACCTTTCCTATCATTCATTTCGCTTGCTTCATATCATCCACTTCCTCACGCTCACGCATGACCACTCGTTCCAGCATCTCGGTTTCGGTTTCCTGCCGTTGGCTCCCCGACAGGGTTCTGACCACTAGACATTGGCTTGTAAGTCCTAGGGAGGTATCAGTCCTAGAAATACGGGGAGGGTAAGCCGACTACGAAACGAAATATTACAGAGTTTCTTACAATCATGAGCGCGGAATATTCTATGCCCACTGAAGCCTTAGAAACTCCATGCATGTCTGCAACTGCATGAAATTGACAATCAGTGCAAAGCAACAGACAGCTTTTAAAGCTTACAAAATTCCGCTGTAATGAATCGAGAAAGTCATGTGAATATATTGCATGAAATTTTAGGTGTTTTTGCTATCAAAACTAAATCCAGATGTCTATGGTACTATGAACATATTGGTAATAATATAATATGCAGATTTTTTTCCTCGTTTCTGCTTAAAATGAAAGAAAAAAAAAAAAAGAGTTGAATAATCGTGCGTAACATTTCCAACGGACATAAAGAATCTGCTGCGTTCAATTCATAAAACTTTCTCTGCCTATTCTGTAGCAAATTATTCTAAAAAACGTATTCTTCTATCTCCCCTATGCTAATCGAGGTAAACAGCAGAAATAGTCCTATTACATGTTACTTACAGAAAAAAGTAAATAAGGAACACACTAGGCTAAAGCAACAGTCCATTCTTTTAAAATATGGTTGCTGTGTGATTGAAATAACTGTTCTTTTGCATGGCCAGGAGTTGACAAAATTTCCGTATGAGAAAAGTTTTAAGTATTTTAAAACTGAAGCGAATAACATGAAATATCTCGAAAAAAGTCGTATATGACAAATCGTGAGCTTTAATGAGATTTGCAATTGTTGTATAGTTCGTTTTTGTCAATCTCTTACGGTTTACAGTTATGCAAGTCATTCAGAATGAAGAGGACTTCAGAGGCTATTCCCAGAAAATTCATATAAGTATCTTTAATATACGGTATTATATTAGAACTATTTTTGAGAAAATCCAAACGTTCTAAATTTTGGACTGGAGGAGGTTTTCTTTAAAATCCTTGTGTTACTTCCTTGGTAGATTCGTTTCGTAGTCGGCTTACCATCCCTATATTTTATAACTGACACCCCAAAGGACTTACAAGCGGATGCCTTGGGGTAAGAGTCTTCGGGGAGCCAACGGCACGAAACCACAGAATGAAGAACTTAGAACGAATGGCTGGCATGAGCGTGAGGAAGTGGATGATATGAAATACAAGCGAAATGGATGTTAGGAAAGGTGATGATGGAACAATTGGTGGAATGACGGGGGAAACCGGAGGATCTAGATAAAACCCACCCAGAGGCCACTTCGTCCACCACAAATCCCACATGCGAGCGCTTGGCATCGAACCCGGGCCGCCTAGATGGGAGGCGAGCGGTCTAACCATTCAACCATGGCGCCACATTGTAAGATGCTGAACTTAAACATCAAATTTGGCATTTAACCGGCAGTTCGTTTTTGAGTTATTGTATACACTGACACACACACACACACACACACACACACACACACACATAGACCCTTTTCTAAAATGTCATACTGAGGACACTAAAAGGAGTATTTCCGGTGAAATCTCGGTATTGAATTTTTGAGTGGAATGCAATATTTTCCCTACCAGTGACTATGTACTAAGTAGAGAATGCCTGAAAAACTGTTTTTAATACCCACTTCTTTTGCATTATTCTGAAATTCAAACCTCCTGACAGAAAAAATAGACGATAAATGAATTATTAATGTAGGGAACAACGTGTTATTTCTGCTTAAGAGCTAAAATTATAATTGTTTAAAATATGTTGGTAAATGTTTACTGAAAATTCTCTAATTTTATTAAGCATGCTAATTAAATGATGTTCTTCAGGCCAAGCAACGAGAACTTCCGAGTGAATTTCTGAAGCTGTTCAAGGACAAGGACGTGGATACCAACGCAGTCATCTATCGCCGTGGGTCTTCGGCCAGCGCCAACCAGATTCCCACATCTCCGGAAAAATTTTCAAAATCAAGAACCCAAAACATTCTCATGAGCCTCAACGACAAGCGAAGAAAAGGCTTAGATGAAGACGCCGAAAACGAGACGGATGATGATAACAGTGTCGATGAAAATGCTTCGATTCTGGAGTTGATCGATGTAAACCGTGTGAGCCATATTTTAGACAAGAAACACTAGAAAGTGTAGGTTTATTTAAGCCTAAAGACTTGTGTGCATTTAACTAGGTGCAGATATATGTTTTAAGAATCGGAAAGACTATCGAAATGACCTTACACCAGGTGGCCCAGCTGCCCCGTATTTGACGTGTGCAGATATCCCTTCATGCGTTAAAGAAGCTGCAGGACTAATCGGGGCTAGGTCAAGTTTAAACCCTCCAGTTGAGTTCTGTAACTCTTGCACGAAGGAATATCTGCACAAGTAAGATACAGGGCAGCTGTAACTGCATATGGAATACCAAAGGTAAACTTTCTCTGGTGCGTAGGTTACATAATTACTGTTTGTTCATTTGTAGACACTGCAGAGAGGATAAGATCCTCTGTGCTTCTCTGAGTTTGCACTGCCTTTATGAATTCCCATTGATACATAAATCTATTGTACTTGTGACAAGTTTATTTAAACATCTTATAATTTATTAGAAACTGATATCACTGAAAAAGACTGACATTAAATTGAGTAAGTTGAGGTTTGCAAAGTGGCAAAAAACATTTTTAAATTGCTTTATTTGCAATTATGTTAATTTATGATATATTGTTCCAGTGGAACATCTAAAATGACAGTGTGATGTCACAGCTACAAACAATTACAAGGAGACACAAATACACACAACTGTAAACAAGTGCTGTGATACACAATGCCAGTTCTATTTGTAATATAATAATCAAATAAATCATACCATTCTTTTTTTACAATTCTTTGTTATTACTTATTTTATAGCGTGTTTAACAATTACATAAAGACAGGAAAGCTGATTTCTGAAGTTCAATTTTAAAAATCCTTAGGACGACAATTTTAGGGGCACATGAACCCCCAAAGGTAGGATTTTAAACAAATGCATATAACTTCTCAGCTATTTTTAAATGCATTTGCTTGAGTTTTACTTTCTCTGCACATATAGTAAGTAGTAGAAGTAGTATTCCACCAAAAACTCGTTGTCTAGCTTTTACAAACATGTATGTTTTGAGATCCCTAAACCAAAAAATATAAAAAGGTATGTGTGAAGTTCTTTAGCTACCAAATTTGATATTTAAGGATGAACACAAAAATTTCCAAGAAAATTCCTCACCGCAAACTACCCATTAGGTGGAACATTTTTCGAAATTTAGATTTTCTCAAAAATGGCTCTATGTTGACTAAAATGCCATTATGTTTAAGATATTTTCATGGCAAATGAAATGTATATCTTGAATTTTACGGGAATAGCCACTGAAATCCTCTCCATTATGAATAACATTTGTGTAACTGGTAAACCGTAGAGATAGACATTTTACTACACAAATAATAAAGATAACTTTAAAGCACACGATTTATTTTAAAAATATTTCTATTAAGTTAACCATTTCCGAGATATTCCTTGTTATTAGTTTAAATTTTGCCATACTTATAATCTTCAAAAATTGGAAGTCGTCATTACAGGTCTTTTTTTTTTTTTTTTACTCCTGGCGAAGTAAAGAGAACCTAATTGCAACGTAATCACATAGCGAAGAGCTCTTAAAAGTTTTGACCATTGCTTCAGCCAGGTGTATTTCAATATTTCCCTTACTTCTAAAAGGAAATAAGTGTTGAGAATATGTCTGTTATTGTTATCTCGATTACCATAAATTAGATAAAAGAGAAAGCTTTTGTAAGAACAGATTGTTTCATATAGGTAGAGAAAGTCACGTGAATATAATGCAGTAGATTTTTCACTAGAATATTATTTTTTTCCTCCAATAAATAAAGTGTAATTGTTTCTATGCTTATTTAGTAAAACTATTTTGAAATGAAATCACAATATCCTAACGTACTTTGTTTTAACATTTTTGGATGGGGTTAATAGCGCAGTAGCGGAGTGTTCTAGACGACTTGTCTCTCCCAAGAGTCCGATACAAAAGAACTGCATGCGGGCTTTGTAGTAAAGAAACCGGCGTTTGGACGGCTTTTCTGCAAGCTTTCCGGTTTTTCACGCCATTCATTCCACCGCACATTCCATAATCACTTATCCTTTCATTCGCCATAATTTCTTATTATCTTCCTCGCTCTCTCACCAGGCACTGGGCAGATCACCCATGTTGGCTATTCTCACAGATATGCTTAGGTCGCCGTCCATGGTGTAAATGTTACCATGCTAACTTTATATACCCAAGGTCGCGGGTTCATACCCGGCGGAGGACGATGGATTTTTGCGGGCGTAAGAATCCTTAGCATGGCATCCTTCGGAAGGGAAGTAAAGCCGTGGGTCCCATGTCAAAGATTTACGGCACGTAAAAGAACCTCAAGCCTAATAGAGAGGCCTCTGAGCAAAATTAAATGGTCTTTCACGCTCAGTATAGAATGGGACGCTGAGAACCAGAGCAGTTAAAGAGTGACCATAAATAAAAGGTCATTAAACTTCATTTCTGCTCCCCAATAGGCATCTGACCCCAAGGGCTGACTTGTAAGACCGGGTATAAGTCATACGAGGAGGATAAAAAGCGGAAGAAGAAGAAGAAAGAACAATTATAAATAAAGCAATTTTCGTTTTGGAGCAGTTTTAAAATTTCAGTAAGAAAATATTCGTAAATGTTCAAGCAATTTCATAAAGAAAACCTAAAGCTCGATAAATCAACATTAGTGTGTTGAAAAAGAAAGTAGTTGAAAAATGTGTTACATTCACATAATTTTTTATACTCATTCTGCAACACGTTTTTTCTTACAAACGTTTATTCTTCTCTCTAGTTCATGCTAATCAACTTAAACATTAGCATAAATGGCTTTATTTCTTGGTTCCTTGTAAATAGAAAGAAATAAGGGAATACACTACACAAAAACGATAGTTAAATCTTTTAATTGGCTGCCTCTGCGATCGAATGGCAGCGTTCTAGCTTCTACCCACAGGTGCCGGGTTTGATTCTCGTCTTCGGTGGATAATTATTCTTTAGTAGCAGTATTCCTGTATCTCCTAAATGGGGCATAGAGCATCGTTACGATTTTCCATGATGGGACTTGGGTTTCTAGTTCGTAAGCTCGCCACTAGTGGCGAAGAATCAGCTCGTCGTCCACAGATAGCACTGTATGTCGAAAACATGAATGTCGGAAAATGTTCGCCAGGAGCTTTCTTCTTTCAAGGTATAGGGATCTTTTACGTGCAAATAAACATTACAAAGGACCACCAACTTTACTTCCCTTCCGTAGGAAGCCAAGCTAAGGATTTACGCATCCGAAAAACATCCATCAACCTCCTCCAGGTTTAAACCTGCAATCAGGGTAACCTACACCACGGAGGACGACTGATTTTGCTTTGCCTAAAAACATTGCCATCCCCCGGAGAGTCAGAAACTATGCATGTGCAAGTTTTTAATAATGTAATACTGTAAAGTTAACGGTAATGAATCCTACTGTTCAACGAGAGCAGTTGTTTATAAAGCAAAGATTTAAAAATGACTCTTAAAGATTTTTATTATAATATTAAAGATATTACATAAAAATAAAATCTATAAATTGAGTTTTCTAGGAATAGTCTCTGAAGACCTGTTTCTTCTGGATAAATGTTGCTAAATTTTGCATAAAAGGTAAACCGTAGGACATAGACAAAAATGTTTTTTACAAAAAAAAAAAGTAGATGTTGAAACACGCAATTTATGTCAAATGCAATTTTTGTAGAATTGACAATTCCCAAAATATTCATTCTTACTTTTCACAAACGGGAAGTCACCTTTCATTACATCTCTTTTGTTTTACTAATGGCTATGCAAAGGGACCTGCACTCCAATTGTTCATATAGCGATAAACTTTTAAAACATTTGACTATAGCTTTAATATAATGTATTCCTTTATTTCCCTTTTACTTAGAAGGAAGCAAGCATTAAGTCAGTTTCTGCTAATGTTTTATCTTGAACGTCATGTGAATGGAACACGTCAGATTTGCCTGCATATCCTGGAAGTCAATTGTGGTATTTTAGCAAGGGTAATATACGAGTGTTAGCGTCCTGACAATTTTAGTGGACGATAGCTGGGCCAATAAAACCAGCACAGGAAGTTTGTAAGATCTGCATGCTGCTATATATTAGGATTTATTGCTTTTGCTGTAAAGTATGCCATATTTAGGCGGACAGACATCCTTCAAAGATACTGGACTTAAAGTGCCATTTTTGGTATTTAATTGACTTTTCGTTTTTGAGCTATCGTGTACTGTTCACATACTCACTAACAGACAGGCACGCACGCACTTTTTTCATAAATTATTTTTTATTTATTTAGGGATTCTCAAAGCATGTATTTCCGGTGAAATTTCAGTATCGAATTTTGGGGTGAAATGCAACCATAGAGAAGATATTGTATTCCACACGAAAATTTTGTGTCGATATTTCACCGGAAGTATATGTTTTGAGATTCAATGTGTCCGAGAAAAAATGTTTTTACAAAAAGATCCATGTGTGAGTATGTGTGTGTGTGTGTGTGTGTGTGCTCAAAAACGCAAAGACCTTAAATATCAAACTTGGTATTTATATTTAATATGTTCCAAGGATGCGACACGAACATTTTCAACAACAAAAATCTTCCCAGCACAAACTACTTTTTACATGGAAACTATTTTGAAAATGTTTTTCTCAAAAATCGCTCTAACGATTTTGAGTAAAATACCGTATATTAAGGATATTTACAAATATAATGTTAATTTTTAATTTTTTAGGTGTAGCCTCTTAAAACCTCTTTATTCTGGACGACTTTTGTAGAATTTTGCATAATGGTTAAACCATAAGAGATACACAAAATCTGAGTACACAAAAAATATAGATCTCGTTAAAGAACACAATTTATGTCATATACCGTTTCCTTGTAGAGTTGACAGTTTTGAGATATTCCTTGTTATTGGTTTTAGTTTTAAAGTACCTGACTTTTCTCAAACGGGACCATGTAAAGCGAACCGAATCTTAATTGTTTCACATAGCGACCAGCGTTTAAAAGATTTGACTATCACTTTAGATACTATTCCCTTATTTCCCTCCTACTTACAATAAAGCAAATTAAAAGACCAATTCTGGTAATATCTATCTCGATGAATATGGTGTAGATAAATGAATAAGCTTTTATAAGAACAGTTTGTATTGGGGGACTGCTAAAGAAAGTTATATGAATGGAATATATCAGATGTTTTATTAGGGGACTTTAAACCACATCTCTGATGAAATCTGGACATCGAATTTTTGAGTGGAATACAACACCCTCTCTATACTTGCACTATGTACATTTTTTATTGTTTCATTTGTATAGACCCCTTTAACATCTAAGGCTATATCGGGGACTTTGCGTTAGAAACAACTCGTTGCCTATGGGTATTTTACGTTGGGTTTAAATCGTTTTATTTTCCTCAAGCACACACACATATATACTTCCAGAGTCTGTGGGGGATAGGGAATAATTCTCATTAAAGAAAAATTCCCCACCCCAGCTGGGAATTGAACCCGGGACAGTGCACGTAGAGAAAGTAAAACTATAACAAATACTCTTCAATGTTTATGTACATTTTTCTTTTTTCTCCAACCTTATAAAACACTATACCGTTCATTTATTTGGTTACATTTTTAAAAACTGGAAATAAAAAAATTGAATGCCCAAGAGCGTATTGAGTTATTCCTGCATTTTTTTTATTGTTATTAAGTTTTAATATTTTTTAACCTGGTTGGTCATATCGAACGATGTATGAAATGAGTAAAGCGGTGAGTTATTCGACATTCGCTTTCTCAGAATAAGGAAAAACCTCGGGTGAAAAAACTTTATCCAGGAAACTCATCCTAACCGACTTTCGAACTCGAGATGGAGGCAGACACGCAGCACAATCACTTAAACATCTGATGTGTTTCTCTAGCTGTTTCACACACAAACTTTCCTAACAAAAGCTTATTATTTTAATTACGTCATTTAACCAAAATAAACATTGCCAAAATTGGTCTCAAATTATTTATTTTCGGTAAAATCTCCATATCGATATCCAATACAATACCTTCTCTATCCACTATATACAGTGTATTTGAGAAAAGTTAGATAGCTTAAAACAAACAAATAAGAAGGAATATCTAAAAAATGACCAACTCTATAAGAAAAACGTATATGACGTATAATATGTTTTAACGAGATATACATTTTTTGTGTAGTAAGTTTTTGTCTATCTCTTACGGTTTAACTATTTTGCAAAATTCTGCAAAGCTCTCCAGAATAAAGGGGTTTTGAGTGGCTACGACCAGGAAATTTAAATATATATTTTATTTGTGACATAAATATCTTTAATGTATGGTAGTTTAATTCAAATCTTCAGTGCCATTTATGAGGAGAACAAAATTTTCAAAACAATTTGCATGTAAAGGGTAGTTTGCCATTTTTTTTAAAAATGTTGGTGTCGCAACCTTGGAAGATACTAAAAATAAGAACCAAGTTTGATTTTTAACGTATTTTGTATTTGAACTAGGCTGTCTACAGACAGATACACGGACCTTCTTCTAAAAATGTTTTCTTTCGGACTCATGGGACCTCAAAACATATATTTCCGGTGAAATCTCGGTATCGAATTTTTGGGTGGAGTCATTAGATACCTTCTCTATACACCATGTACATTGTAGGTGTAGAGAAAGTAAAAATGTTTTATTTGTATCCAGGATATCTCAAAACATGTATTTCCGGTGTAATATTGATATCGAAAAAATTAAAAATCTTATGTGTTCCATTCACATGACTTTCTCTACGTGTCTGCAACAAATTATTGTTAAAAAGCTTATGCTTTTATTTACTTCATGCTAATCGAGAAAAAATTAGCAGTAAAAGTCATTATTTATTTCCTTGTAAGTAGAAGTGAAATAAGGGAGTGCCATGGGTTAAAGTGATAGTCAAAAGTTGGTTGCTATGTAACTGAAATCCCTTTGTTTATATGGACAGGAGTTGACAAATTCCCGTATGAGAAATGTAGGTATAAGTTTTTTAAAAGTGAAACAAAAAAACAAGGAATATCTCAAAACGATCAGCTCCACGAAAAAACTGTATATAATATAAATTGTGTGTTTAACGTGCTCTACATTGTTTGTGTTGTACGTTTTTTTCCATCTCTTACAGTTTAGCAGTTATGCAAAATTCCGCAAATTAACCAGAATAAAGTAGTCTTCAGAGGCTATTCCCAGAAAATTCAAGATATGCATGTTATTTGTCACTTAAATATCTTTAAAATACGACATATTTTTATCAAAATCGTTAGAGCCATTTTTGAGAAAATCAAAATTTTCGAAAAACAGTTCCATGTAAAAGGAAGTTTGGTGTGGGGGGATTTTTCTCAAAATGTTCGTGTGACATCCCTAGAAGATACTGAACTTAAATGCAAGTTTGGTATTTTACCGATTTTTCGTTTTTGAGTTATCGTGTTCATAGGCACACGGACACACACATTCCTTTTTCTGAAAATGCTTTTTTTGGATACAAGAGACCCTAAAACATACATTTCCGGTAAAATCTCGGTATCTAATTTTTTGGTGGAGTGCAATACCTTCTCAATACACTATGTATGCGCATGGTACGTCTAGAGAAAGTAAAAGTACACACATTACAAGATTTATAGCCTAGTGTAACAAAGGCAGATTTTGCCCTTGGCTGGTGCACCATGTGACCCAGAAATAACTTCTTAACTTAGTTTTAGAGTGAATTACTCAAAACTAGTTCCCATTAAAGTTTAGTATAGTTGCATAGTACGTCACACTGCTTGGTTAAATAGTTTGCATTTACTACCATAATGCCTGGAAAACCCTTAGTCGAGTGTAACCGACCAAGGAATGAGTTTGTTTTCTTCAGTTGGTTTTATTTTGCTTCTCTAGAAAAGCTCCTACAGCGATGAAGACCAACTGACGGAAATCAAAGCGGTCGGCATAAAGATCCATGTTATTGTTGCAAGCAAACAGATGGGAGCCAGGCGCCGGAGATAGAAATAATCTTCAACTCCTACAGAGGAATGAGTAACGGGCGTCGCCCCAGCATTGCCGTCACTGTTTCCTGCTGCAACGTCACTGGATGCTTATTGCACAATCTGATAGCGAGACAGAAACAAAGTTGTCATTGTCGGATGCGGTAAATAGTTAGATATTGATATTGTTGTTAATATTTTTTCATAGTGTTTAATGCCCACTTTTACTACTATGGCACCGATTCGATGACATGATACAAGGAACGAAGAAGTCGGTCCCCGTGGCCGCGGTCGCTAAAATGCTTAGCTTTGGTGCTTCGTGGCGCAGGGGATTGTGGGTTCGAGTCCCAACTTAGGCACGGGTGTTTGTTAAATAGGTTTATGTATGCGTATTTGAAAGCCCGTTCCAGTTCAGGCTGCCGCTGACGACGGTGCCGCTAGTGTTGCTGTTGTCTAAAGTATGTGGATTACTGAGGGGCCGTGGGGTGTTCCGCGGATCGAGCGCATGACACAGTCCGTCACGTAATGCTATAAACAATGGTCACTTATGTTGGCCTTTCATTTATATCATTAACACTAGACAATAGATAACAGTTCTCGGATTTATTATAACTCGCGTACTGTAATGGCGCAACGTACAGAATGAGTGAATATATTCGTTCAACGAACACTCGAACACTCATTTAATGCACACTGATTTTTCACTGTGTCTGTCCAGCATATGACGTAACAGTTAGTAGGAGCGTTCTCCACCGGTAACATCAGATGGGACGGGTGGTAAGTAAAAAGAAAGCGGTAAAATAATAGAGTTCGCAAAAGTAATGTAGGAAACTGGAAAAAAAAAAAGAAAAAGGTACAGCGCCGTAGATGTGACTAGACTCCGGAACTGCATTTTACATAATAATAATAATAATAATAATAATATTATGGTACGCTGGTGGAATTCAATGTAGAGGGAACCGGAGAACCCTGAGAAAACCCACCCCTGCGTCGCTTTGTCCACCACAAATCCCACATGCGGTAATTTGGGATCAAACCCAGGCCGCCTTAGTGAGAGGTGAGTGGTCTAACCACTTGGCCACGGTGCGGCCGTCTGTTGTTAGAGTCTGTGGGATTTAACTTCTCAGATCTAGAAAAGAGAAGCAGAAACACTTACCCTCTTGTAATGATGTATTGACAACGCAGTGTGTACGTAGTGGTAGTAATAGAAGGAAAATGGGGAAGTGTTGAATGGTAGACTGTGATGTTTTCACTAGCAATGGAAGGCGATTGAAACTGCATGGGTGGTTAACATAACTATCACTCATTTACGGGAACTAACAATTTTAATGTTTACATACATTCAATTGCTGTTGTGGAATACGTCATCAGCATCAGCATCCGTTTCATTTTATCTCAAGATACATAGATTACAATTCACAGCTACATTCATAACGTCCCAAATGTGAATCGTCTCCGATTGGCACGTAAACAGGCTTTATGTTGTGAAAAAACTTCGCTCCATCACAAGATGTGATTGGAGCAAAACGGAAATAAGTCGGCAATTATTTCCGCAGCAACACCTCTTAGCACATTTCTTATTTCGCATTATTGAAAATCCGACATTTTTTCCAAACACTGTCTTCACATTCTTTTTCACACAGTCTAAAACATGTGTCACGAGTCTCTGATTAATTACTTGCACAAGTTCATCGATAGCTTTCAAGGTTCGGGGCATTTTAATGTCAGATATTTCCGAATATGTGTTATTGTCGTAGATATATCTGCAAAGATCTTCTGTATGAATGGCTAATCTTCATGCCATCCATTTGAAGCAAGAGATTTTACAATCTTGATTGAAGAGTGAGACGTTATTTATGATCAGTTGATAATCAAGCTCATAAATCAAAGGTACGTCATTCATGTTATTGATATATAGGTGTATTTATTCTGTGTTTATAATTTAATTTAGATATATTTAATATATTTGGAATAATATTTTAATGAAACAGAAACTTCAGTATGGCCTGAGTTTAGTGCAATAATGACTTATAAATAGAAAGAGAGGCAAACACTTTCTATTAACCGTCTTTCTTAGTCACGTGATTTAAGGAACAAATCGAAAAACTATACGTCACAGGGCTTGAGCTAAAATTAGAAATAAACCAATAAGGTAAACAAATTTTGAATACGTAGGTCAAACCAATGGTTGAGAAACATCGCGTTATTTCCAAAGCACCAGAAAGTCCCTTGAAATCTTAAAGTCATGGAAGTCAGACGTTTTATCGGATAGCTCCCGAAAAACCTTCTTAAAAATTTTAGTAAAATAGCCATCGTTCAATTGAGTGAAGTTCACTTCGTGTTAGTAAATTTGAAAGTGTTTGTTCGTCAGAATAATAAGTGCCAACATCATGTCAACATTAAAGTCTGAAACCAATCCACACGCCCTGAGACCAAACAATCCTGAGAGAGAAACAAACCCTGGGAAAAATCCAAGAACTGAACTAACTCGACGACTGAGTCTCCAGAAATGGCTAGCCGAGGAGAAATCTACCAGTACTGCAGGTAAACTGTCCACCTGACGCTGATGATCAGAGATCTCGACCAATCGTCCAAGTAAGTGACAGTAATGAAAATTTTATTTATAGTAGTATTTACGATGACGATCATTATTATGTAGATGGAAGGCGCAAGCGCATGCACTATCATCAAAAGCTTTAATTATCTGTAAAACAGTATTGGAATATACAGCATAGTATACTGCTGCGTCGAGCCACGTACCCCAACGCCTTATTACAGGTTGTTTACATATGGTCCGTGCAGTCTGCAATGCAAGTCGGTCTCTACTCGGTAGGTATGCAACTGATATCTACATATAACCCTCTGTCAGTACCCAAGATGCTATCTCTAAAAATCTTATGTGATACATTCACATGAATTTCTCTACATCTCTGCAACAAATTATTGTTAAAAAGTTTATTCTTCAATCTACTTCATGCTAATTGAGAAAAATTAGCACAAATAGTCTTATTACTTGCTTCCATGTAAGTAGGAGCGAAATAAGGGAGTATCATAGGTTAAAGTCATAGTCAAAAGCTGGTTGCTACGTGATTGAAGTTCCTTTGTTTGTATGGACAGGAATTGGCAAATTCTGTATGAGAAAGGTGTAAGTTTTTAATAGCTGAAACCAAAAACAAGGAATATCTAAATAAAAAAAAAAAAAAAAAAGCGAACAACTCTACGAAAAAAATGTATATAACTTAAATTGTGTGTTTTAACGTGCTGTATATTTTTTTGTGTGGTAAATTTTTGTCTATCTCTTACGGCTTGGCAGTTATACAAAATTCCGTAAAATTCATCCAGAGTAAAGCAGTCTTCAGAGGCTATTCCCAGATAATTCAAGATATACATTTTATTTGTCAGGTAAATATCTTTAATATACGATATTTTAATCAAAATATGTTTAAGAAAACCAAAATTTTCGAAAAAAGTTCCATGTAAAAATTAGTTTGGGGTGGGGGGATTTTTCTCAAAATCTTCGTGTCGCATCCCTGGAAGATACTAAACTTAAATACCAAGTTTGGTATTTTACCGACTTTTCGTTTTTGATTTATCGTGTTCACAGACACACGGACACACTGACACACGGACATACGGACACACACACGCGCGGATCTTTTTCTGAAAATACTTTTTTTTGGATACAGGGGACTCTAAAACATATTTCCGGTGAAATCTCGGTATCGAATTTTTTGGTGGAGTGCAATACCTTCTCTATCCACTGTGTACATAGTACGTGTAGAGAAAATAAAAATAGAAAATCTACCCACTCGATCCAAGCGGCATTGACTGAACGTAGCGTATTGTCACAGATCAAAGAACAGCCCCAGTAACCATTAAAATTAGCACCAACTTGAACAAGATGGATAGTTGAACAAGATCACTCTCTGGGCTTTTAGGCTCCTTCGTCAACTCTCAACAACGGCATACAATAACATAGCACCAGTAGCAACCCCAGAGCCACAACGTTAGATGAGAGTGTTGAGATGAACAACTAACTTCTTACTTGCAACTTTCGCCACACCGAGCGCAACAGCAGAAACCTTACAACTCATTACAACGACACACCACTTCCAAACAACTAAAGGAAATCAGATGGATGGAGGTTTTCACAAGATCAACATGACAAGAAAAGCAGAGTAAGAGGAATTGCATATCGAGCGAGTTATTTTATTAGTTGAAAGTAAACCAGTATTATGGGATTGTCGAATGGCGTAATGGTAAATAAAGTTTAGAAACAGAAAGCTTGGAGCGAAGTGTGCTCTCATCTGGTGGCACATTTTAGACATTTGTCAGGAAAAATCCATATAAATTGATAACTGTTCTGCATTATTATTATTACTATTATTATTATTATTTAAAATACAGGAATACTGACAATGGTTTAGGCCTTATGAAATTGCTAGAGTTAGGATTTACATGCATTTTATATACTGAAGTAAAATTATATGAACATATTTTTCGTAGAATGGGAAGAAAATGTAAAAACCGCCCAAATTTAGGGTTAAAATCCCGTATCTGAGATTGAACTTTCAATCTGATTCCACCTTCTACATCCAAAATGTCTTATTAAATGTATTGTTATATATTTATACATACTTTTATTTTTTATGTTTTATATTTTATTTATATTTTTCGTTGTGTTTTGGTATGTAAATATTCCATAGGAAGAAACTGACAAAAATTTATTAATTCATTTTTACATTATTTTCATTATACATACATATATTAGTTTGTTTATTTCTGTGCCACGTGGAAAGTAGGTAGATAAGGTATTGCATTTCACCAAAAATCGTTACTGGGATTTCAGTGGAAATACCCGTTTTGTAGTCCCCTGAATAAAAAGAGCATTTTTAGAAAAAGGACCGTGTGTATGTCTGGAAGCAGCATAATTCAAAAATGAAAATTGGGTTAAATACTAAACTTGATATTTCAATTCAATTTACAAGAATGTGACGGATAGATTTTCAAAAAACTCTCCCTCCCCAATTACCTTTTACTTAGAAAAATTTTCGAAATTTTTATTTTCTCAAAAAAATTTCCGACAATTTTGATTAAAATAGCGCATGCTGAAGACATTTACATGACAAATAAAATGTATGTGTATATATATGTAAATGTTTTGGGAATAGTGCTGTGTCGTCGCACGCCACTGCAGAGAGTTGAGCTTCTGGAAAGAGCCTTAAGGCTTGCTTTCCTCCAATCTGAAAACTGAACTTAATATTTTTAGTTCGGACCACGTGATCACTAACTGTAGCATTGCTTATTATGGAAGTGCTTTCCTCCGCCGAAAACTTAACGAAACTGAACTGACAACTGAATCTCTTCTTTCTCGTTTGTCATTAGAAATTTTAAGTTTTCCACTAGAAATCTAGGCAACGAAAATTAAGGTGGAAATCGTTTTTTTAGTTCAGTTCAGTTGAGCTTTGTACGACGAGATAGCATAAGTGAGGTTATAGTTGCGGTATTTGTTTGTAATTTGGTTTAAATATTTGTAGCTAATGAGTGGAAAACGAAAGTTTTGTTCGTCATAACGAACTTTTATTCAACGCACAACATGCCGAGTATAGAGATATAGAGAAGAAACAGAGGCTTTGTAAGGAGTTGGGAGAGGAATTGGGAGAATCAAGTAAGTAAATAAGATTTACTGTATAATGTTTAATAGTTTTCAGTCAGTTTTGGCTCTTAAATAAGTTCAAAGATTCTAAAATAAAGTGTAGTACAACAGACTGGCATTATGGCGGGTTAACCTCATGATGTGGTAACTTTTTTCATTATTACTACTATCTGTTAATTCATAGACAAAAAAAAAAAAACAACAACAACATCAAAGCATCCAACTCCAACTCACTTTCTTCACTACTATGATTTTTAAAAGCTTGTTCCTTTAAGCACAACATAACAGGGAGCTCTATCCACTATCCACTACAATATGCAGTAGCCACATTTAATGACAGATCTCAGCGTACATTTTACGTAATACTGTTACTGCCTTACCGGCCCGTAAACGCCGCACGTGTTTACGGTCGTTCTCACGTTCGCAGAAGCCTTGCTATGCGCTGCGGTGGAGCTAGAGGCCTTGGAATGCGATAAACACAGGAAGAGCGACGACCTGGAATGCGACACATTGGCGAACAGGAACACGTCAGAAGCTTCGTCTTTCCAGTAACTTCTGTTAACGTCATTCACAGCTATATAAGAAAGAGTTGCAAAAAATCGCCTGTGATGCCATAAGTAGTAAAAGCGGGCGATAAGCACTACCAAAAAATCTGATGTGTTACGCTCATATGACTTTCTCTAACTATCCTTCAAACAAGCTTCTTACAAGCTTCTTTCAAAGCCACGCTAATCGAGATAACCATTAGTAGAATTTTATTACTTAGTTCCTTATAAGTAGGCTGGAGCTAAGGGAATGCACTATAGACTAAAGTGATAGTCAAATGTTTTAAAAACTGTCATGCGATTTTCATTGCAAATCGCTTCTTTGCTTGGCCAGGAGTAGAACAAAAGAAAAACGGAATCTCTTGTCTGAGAAAAGTGTAAGTACTTCACAACTGAAAATCATAACAAGGAATACCTCGGAAACGGTAAGCTTCACGAAAAAAATGTATATGACATAACTTATGTATTCTAACAAGACCTACATTTTTTGTACAGTAAATTTTTGTCTATCTCTTACGATTTACTAGTTATGCCAAATTAAGCAAAATTCATCCAGAATACACAGATCTTTAGAAACTATTTGCAGAAAATTCAAGATATACATTTTATTTGTGATAGAAATGCTTTTAATATGTGGTATTTTAATCAAAATCGTTAGAGCCATTTTTAAGAAAAAGAAAATTTTCGAAAATTTTTCCATGTAAAGGGTAGTTAGGAGTGGGGGTATTTTCTTGAAAATCTTCGTGTTGCATCCTTGGAAGATACCAAACTTAAATGCCAAGTTGGATATTTAACCGTCTTTTCGTTTTTGAGCTATGCTGTCCACAGACCGACACACACACACACACACACACACACAAACACGGACCTGTTTCTGGAAAAAAAATTGGACTCAGGGGTCCCAAAACATGTATTTCCGGTGAAATCTCCTCACGGAATTTTTGGGTGGGATACAATACATCTCTATCCCTATGTACATTGTAACTAGAGAAGAAAAAAAAGTTGCAAGAAAAGTTAGTCTTCAGTCAGTCAACTACGAGTATTAGCGCGCTGTGACGTGAGTGAGCAGTGTCGTGAGAAAGTCCTCAACTGTCGAAGCGTCGACTAAAATTGTTTGGAGCAATGAATCAAAGACGATTATTTGTATCCAATTTTCAGTAACTAAATACATTTGCTACAATACTTTATGACAAATACAGCAAATGTTCTATGTGTAAGTTAGAGAAACTGCTTATTATTTACTTTAAAGCCAACTAAGGCATGACGTTTAATTTTTAATTATGGGTATCATGAAATGCGTTTGTTTTAAAGTCAAACCTCATTTGCATCACTCTTTTAGTGTTGTTTAACGTCAACTGTACAATGTACGAGATAATGATAGAGAAGGTATTGTATTCCACCCAAAAATTCGATATCGAGATTTTACTCGAAATATATACTTTGAAACCTCCAAATAAAAAAAAATAAAAACGAAAAGTATTTTTTAGAAAAAAGTCTGCGCGCGCTTGTGTGTTAGTGTTTATATGTGTGCGTGTAGGTATGTGTGTCTTTGGGCAGCATAGTTCAAGAAAGAAAAGTGGCTAAATACCAAACTTGGTATTTAAATTCAGTATTTTCCAAGGATATGACAAAAAGATTTAAAAAAAATTCCCCTAAAAACTACCCTTTACATGGAACATTTTTAGAATTTTTTTATTTTCTTAAAAGTCACTTTAATGATGTTGATTAAAATGTTTGAGATATTTTCATGACAAACGAAATCTATATCTTGAATTTTCTGGGAATAGCATAAAAAGACCTCTTCATTCTGGTTGTGTGTTGCAGAATGTTGCATAACAGTTAAACCGTAAGAGATAGAAAAAAACTTACTCAAACAAAACATGTAGATCTTGTTAAAATACATATTTTATATCATATACATTTTTCTTCTAGAGTTAGCCGTTTTGGAGATATTCATTGTTGGTTTTAATCTTAAAGTAATTATTTCATCTGAAACGGAACCATGCAAAACGAACCGAACTTCAATTTTTTCAAACGACCAGCATTTAAAATATTTGACTATCGCTGTAGCCTGATGTATTCCCTTATTTCCCTCCTACTTATTCGGAAGCTAGTAATAAGACCAATTCTGTTAATGTTTATCTGACGTACATAAAAGAACAATCTTTTGTAAGAAAAAGCTGTATGTGAAACAACTAGAGAAAGTTATGTTCTCAAAATTTGTATTTCCGGTGAAACCTCGGTATCCAATTTTGGATGGATTACAAAAGTTTTATGTACTATGTACACCTACACAGTACTTTTGAAGAGAAAGTAAAAAGAGTAATAACACCTTTAAGGTCTTGAGAATCCCATGTTCCAGTGTATTAAGAAACAGGTTTTGCTATGCAGCGTCATGGTAGAGTTTATCAGTGACCGGCTTACCTCGTAATTTTGACTTCAGTGCAGATAACACGAGTCCAGAACGGCAATTATATGTCCGGTAAAATGTGATATATTGCATTCAGTGGGAGAACGGCTGATAAGAGAATGTCTTGTTATAGATACGTGAAAGGGGAAAAAACAGTCGGCAATAAATGAACGTATCAGAGACGTCAAAGTTGCGTTGTGCAACTCTCTAGAATAGGATAGGATAGAACTCGGCACCGAACCTGCGGTTATTGTATTTACGCCCCATGAGGGGCGCCCCAAGGGAGGCAGGGATGAAGTGATAGGACACACTAGGCGGCCGGTACGATGAATCAGCAATGACGTTTTCAGATTGACCTGCCAGGAGTGGTCCACATCCCGGCAACCTGCCGAAGTTTGGGGACGGTGATTATCACTTAGGAGCATCCTTTTTCCCTGCCACGCTGCATCAACCACCATCGTCTACACTTCTAACCCTAAAAGAAACCAACGGGATAAAGGAGGAATAAAATGGCAATGGAAACGACAAGGAGAGACAGGAAATTCGGGAGATGAAAGAAACCTACCCAGCATTCGCCTAGCGACCCGGGGAACCCCCGAAATGATCCATGGATCAGGTATGTCGGTCACGGGAAGCGAATCTGCGACCTCCCGAATGCGGACCACATGATGGTTGGGGTTTAAGGGCGCCATACTACTAGATTATCAGCGCCCTTGCGGGCCACAGACGAAACTGCCTGAGACATTCCGCTCGGTGCAACTTTTTAAACATTAATTTATATTTTTATATCCAATATAAACGGCTATCAGGGATAGAAATGTTTTTCAAAATCTGATGTGTTCCATTCACATGACTTTCTCTACATCTCCATAACAAATTATTGTTGAAAAGCTTATTTTCTATCTGCTCCATGGTAATCGAGATAAACATTAGAAAAATGTTCTTATTACTTTGTTTCGTGTGAGTAGAAGGAAATAAGGGAATACACTATACTAAAGCGGTAGTCAAGTATTTAAAAAGCTAGTTGCTATATGATTGAAATTCGTTTCTTTGTATTGCCAGAAGTTGAAAAAGACCTGTATGAGAAAAGCTTAAGCATTTTAAAACTGAGATCAATAAGAAGGAGTATCTCAGAAATGGTTAACTGCACGAAAAATATGTATGTGACTTAATTGTGTGTTTTAATGAGATCTACATTTTTGTGCAGTAAGGTTTTGTTTATCTCTTACGGTTTAGCAGTTTTCCAAAATTCATGCAAAATTCATTCAGAATTAGCAGGTCTTCAGAGGCTATTCCCAAAAAATTCAAGCTATACATTTTATGTATCATTTAAATATCTTTAATAATATGCATATTTTAATTAGATTCATTTTTAAGAAAATCAACCGTTTCATATTTTTCCCAGGTAAAGCGTAGTTTGGGATAGGAGAATTTTGTCAAAATCTTCGTGTCTCATTCTGGGAAGATACTAAACTTAAATACTAAGTTTGGTATTTTACCAATTTTTCGCTTTTGGGTTATCCTGTCCACAGACACACGGGCACACACATAAAACACACACGGACCTTTTTCTAAAAATGGGTTTTAAATACAGGGGTCCCTGAAACGGCATTTCCGGTGAAATCTTGGGATCGGATTTTTGGGTAGAATGTAATATCTCCTCTATACACTATGTACATCGTAAGTGTAGAGAAAGTGAAAATATGAAGTATTGCATTCAGATTATTTTCTGCATTCATAGTCTGCAAACTCATCTTATAAAAGCTTATTCTACCATTTCTTGTTAATCAATCGAGATAAGGTTACATTACACATTTCGTTGTAGGTATAAGAAGAATACAGTAGACCAAAGAAGGGGATCGTGGGTTCGAGTCCCGCCTTGGGCATGGATGTTATATGTTTGTGCAATGTGTATATGTTTGTAAAAGAAACAGTAAAACCAGTAAACCAGTAATCAGTAAAACCTACGGGGGGGGGGGAAATGTAAATAGGGATACAGTACCGGAGTACTGATCAGACTCCGTTACTGTTTTTTTTTACAAAAAAAAAAAAAACAACAACAAAAAAAACGATGCTCTGATTTTTAAAAATTTGATGTGTTTCATTTACATTACTTTCTCTATCTCTTCTGTAAACAAACTATTCTTACAAATGATTACTACTTTACTTACAGCATGTTAAGCGAGATAACATTATCAGCAATTGCCTTATTACCTAGTTTCTAATAAGAAGAAGCAGAATAAGGTAATACACTAATGTAAAGCGACAGTCAAATCTTTTAAAAATCTGTCGCTATGCGTTTGTCATTGAAAACCAGTTCTCTTTCCATGCGCAAGGAGTAAAACAAAAGATATATGCAACGGATGAAGTCTTCCCGTTTGAGAAAAGCATTTTAAAATTGAAAGTATAACAGGGCATATTTCTGAAATGATTAGCTCTACCAAAAAAAAAAAAAAAAAAAAAAATTATGACTTCATGTATTTTAACGAGATCTACAGTTTTTTGTGTTGTAAGTTACTGTCTATCTCTTACAATTTACAAGTTATCCAAAAATAATACAAAATGAAGGGGGTTTAGAGAGGCTATTCCTCCAAAAAGTTAAGATATACATTTTATTTGTCATGTAAATATTTTAATATACGTAATTTTATCAAAACCGTTAGAACCTTTTTTGAGAAAATCAGAATTTTCGGCAATTTTCCATTGTACAAGAGATTTTGGGGTCCTGAAAATCTTCGTGTCGCATCCTTCAAAAATACTAAATTTAGATACCAAGTCTGGTATTTAAGCCACTTTTCATTTTTGAGTTATCGTGTTCATAGACATACAGACCTTTTTTTTTTTTAAATACTTTCTGTTTGGATTCAGGAGACACTAAAATGTGTATTTCCGGTGTAATTTCGGCACCAATTTTTTTGGGTAGGATGCAATATCTTCTCTACCTATTATGTACGTTGTACATACGTATTAGAGGAAGTATAAATCAGATTGCTATAATATGATGGTTTAAAAGCTCTATGGCCTTTGTATGACCATGAGATTAAAAACAAAACAAAAAAAAAGTCATGGAATCTTTGCTTAAAATAATGATTATTTGAAAATTCAAATCACTAACACAATATCTCGGAAATTTTGCATAAATTCAATATATACAGTTCCTTTGTCATTCAATTATTTGATATATTAATATCAAATATATTAATAAAATTATATACATCCAATTTTGAGAATATAACGAACAATTTTTCATGTGGAGGCTGTTTTGAGGGATTTGCTTTAAAATCTCTTTGTCGCGTAAATTGGAAGAATTTCATTTTGAATACTAAGTTTCGTATTTAACCAAATTTCAGTTAGGAGACAGATAACACACAGACCTTTTTGTAAAAATCTGATGTGTTCCATTCACATGACTTTCTCTACTTCTGTATAACAAATTATTGTTAATAAGCTTATTCTTCTATTTATTTCAAGCTAATCGAGAAAAAAATTAGCAGAAATAGTCTTTTTACTTGATTCCCTGTAAGTAGAAGCGAAATATGGGAGTATCATAGGTTAAAGTGAAGTCAAAAGCTGGTTACTAGGTGACTGAAGTTCCTTTGTTTGTATGGACACGAATTGACAAATTCCTGTATGAGAAAAGTATAAGTTTTTGAAAGCTGAAACCAAAAACAAGGAATATCTCAAAAACGAAAAACTCCTCGAAAAAAAAATCATATAACATAAATTGTGTGTTTTAATGTACCCTACATTTTTTGTGTGGTAAGTTTTTGTCCATGTCTTACGGTTTAGCAGTTATGCAAAACTCCTCCAGAATAAAGTAGTCTTCAGAGGCTATTCCCAGAAAATGCAAGATATACATATTATTTGTCAGGTAAATATCTTTAATATATGATATTTTAATCAAAATCGTTAGAGCCATTTTTGAGAAAATCAAAATTTTCGAAAAAAGTTTCATGTAAAGGGTAGTTTGGGTGGGGGCATTTTTTTTTGCAAATCTTCGTGTTGCATCCTTGGAAGATATCAAACTTAAATACCAAGTTTGGTATTTAACGGTCTTTTCGTGTTTGAGCTATGCTGTCCACAGACACACACACACACACACACACACACACACACGCACACACACACACGTACACACACATGGATCTTTTTCCAAAAATGCTTTTTTTTTTTTTTTTTGGATTCTGGGGGACCCAAAACGTGTATTTCCGGTGAAATCTCGGTACCGAATTTTTGGGTGGAATACAATACCTTCTCTATACACTATGTACATAGTACGTGTAGAGAAAGTAAAAATTCATTATTTTTCTTCATAGTACCTGGAAAAGTAAATTTTCCGGTGGATTCGTGGTGTCGAAATTTTGGATGGATAGCAATAATACTTCTACCTACAGGAGATTTTCGCTATAACGCGTGCGCCTCCCACTCGGGAGGTCTCGGGTTCGTTTGCCGGCGAACGCCGACACTGACATGTTTTATTCGGGGGTTTCCCGGGTAGGCGAATGCTAGAGTAGTTTTTCTCAGCCTCCGAATTTCCTGCCCCTCTATATTGTTTCATTAACCACTTTATACCCTTTGATACGATTGGTGTATTTCATAGTTACAAGTGCTAGCGGTGTTTCGGTGCGCAGCGTGGAAGGGAAAACATACATATTCTCTTGTGGAACTCCCTTCTTTCTGTGGCCTTTGGCTAGTTGCCGGTATATACCGACCACCCCTATGAGGACATTGAACCCGCTAGATGTAGCGGTTCATCCTGTCTTCCAAGGACGCCCGCGGGATCGAGGGGTGCATTGTAGGTCATCCTTACTGCCGAGTCCCCTCCAAAAACTCCTTAATTTATCGTACTACAGTTAAGTAGGTATCTGCTGCAACATTTCTTCTATTTACCTGCAGTAAGAATCCAATAGAGAAGAAGAAAGAAAGCTTTATAAGGTAGTCTCAGAAAGTTTATTAAGGATTGTTACGTGGTTCAGTTGGTAGAGCATCTGCATGCTGGGCATGGCGTCCCGCGTTCGAATCCCGATTTCGCGCTATGAATTTTTCTCTAGCCAAAATTATGTTTCATCATGCCTAAAGTCTGGAACTATGAATGAGATAGTGAATTTGCCTGTAAAGTTAAACATAATTCACCAAAAGCTAGCATTAGCAATTGCTCCAAAAACAATATGCTTCTTTTACATGACTTTCTCTAAGTAAACTCCTCTAACAAGCAACTATTCCTAAATCTTAGTATTCTATCTACCTCATGCTAATCAAGATAAAAATTACCAGAAATGGGCTTATTACTTAGTTCCTTACAAGAACAAGAGAAATAAGGGAACGCACTAGGCTACAGCGATAATAGAACAATTTAATAGTTGTCACTTGCGATTGACGTTGAAAATCGGTTCTCTTTGCATGGACAGGAGTAAAACAAAAGAAGTATAAAACGGAGAAGAACTTCCCGTGTGAGAAACGGTTTAAGAGTTTTAAAATCGAAACCAATAGCAAGAATATCTCTGAAATGGTTAGCTCTACAACAAAAATATATATGAACAAATTGTGCGTTTTGACAAGATGCAATTTTTGTGAGCTTTTTGTTTATCTCTTACGGTTTACCAATGATGCAAATGTCGTTCAGAATTGAGAAGACTTCAGGGGCTATTCTGAAGAAATTCAAGTTATACATTTTATTTGACATGTAAATATCTTTAATATACGGCATATTAGTCAAACCATAAGAGCCATTTTTTACAATATCGAAAATGTTGACATTTTTCCCATATGAAAGTTAGCTTGGGGTGCATAATTTTCTTGAAAATATTCGTGTTGCATATTTGGAAGATGCTAAGTTTTTCGTTTTTGAGTTATATTGTTCACAGACTCATGGACCACGCAAACAGACATACAGGGACATATTTCATTTTTTTTATTAAAAGTGGTGAAATATCGGTATCGAATTTTTGGGTAGAATACACTATGTACATTGTACGTGCTAGAGAAAGTATAAACCTATCGATATGTCCTAAATTGTAAAGATGGCATATTAATGGGACAAAAACACGTAAATAAAATATTTAAACTGAGGTATTTTACACCAAATCATTAAAGCTACTGAAAGAGAATAAAAACAACGAAAGAATATTTTGTGTTGGAAGATTTTCTGGAAAATGTGAGTGCTTTATCCTTGGAAGAAACAAAGTTTCATGAAGCTGAGTAATATTTAATGAAGAAGTAAAACATATTAATTTTCCTTATTAATAATTTATATATAAACAACAAATCACCAAAATTGTAATTTCTGATCATCATAAAAAACACTATAGTCCCATAAAAACCAACTTTGATGTGTCTCAGTCACGCTACCGTCTCTGCGCATTATTAATTCACAGGTATGCCATACAAATTAAACGGGTCATACAAAAAGTGATTCGTTTGTCCAACTTTTAAGGTAATCCCGATGAGTGTGTGCATAGAAATTGTTTCAAATTAGTTTATATAGACTTCATGCGAGTTACCGAGCCAGGTAGCCAGGCATTTTGTTGGGGACTGGCATTTGGGAGGTCTTGGGTTCGATCCCCACCTCTTTCATATATCGTGGCCAAGCATTTCGTCTGGGACCGGCATTCGGGCGGCCAAGAATTCGATCCCCATCTCTCTGACCTATTTTGGCCAAGTATTTCGTCTGAGACTGACATTTGGGCGGTCTTAGGTTCGATCCCCACCTCTCTGACGTATCGTTTTTTCGGAGGTTTTCCCGGGTCACCAGGCGAATGTTGGAGAGGCTTCTTTGCTCCCTCGAACCTCCTGTTCCTTCATTTCATCAATTTAACCGATCTCTTTCAGGTTTGTGAGTGTCGACTTGACTATAGTAGTGGCGCCCCTCCGTGGTGGTGATTGCGCTAGGAAAACATCTCTCGGCGGCTGAGCGAGCTGGAGTGGTCTGTAGGATTTGGGGTGGTTAGTCAGACCTAGAACAAGGGCTCCTAGCGCTTCCGATGTTGAGTTGAAGAACTGCTTGAATTATGTAAGGGACCCACCATGGTGGCGCTTTCCCCGCGGTCGAATTCGGCTGCCCGTTGAATACATTCATGTCATTCTATCCTCCTGGGGTCTGACGCATAATGGTGGCTGCAGGGTGGAGCACGCCTTCCCTTCAAAATTAAACACACACACACACACACACACACACACACACACACACTCACAAGCAAAAATGGGGGCAACCCTCAAATGTTTTGTAATGTAGCTTCTAGATGCATAGATACCTGGTTCAGGCTTTATTCTTCTTTATTCCTATGCTAGATAAGCATCAGTAACTTTATGATGATGAAGATTTAGTTGGAAGCGGGATAAACTCTGTGCACCTCATCCATTAGTCTTTTTGTGCGCTTCCTTAGCTTTTTATAGACAGCTCAACTCGTAATCAGTTATTTGCCTTAAGAAGTCCAACCCGTGAAAATTTCAAATTTAATGTTTCTTATACAATTACGTTCATTTTTTATCACATACCTCAATTTTTATGTGTAGCTAATTCTCAAATTTTGACACAAATGCCTCAAGCAGTTTTGAAAAAAAACAACATATTTTTGTTTTATTTTTAATTTATCTTTTAACTAGCCAAGAACAAAAGTTTCTTGGACTTCATTTTCAAAAATATGTAATAAAACCTTTTATTTACATTCAAAATCTATCACCTTAAAATTATCGGACGAGTTTCAAATTAACTAAATAGTTCTGCATCTAAAGGTATGAAAAATTATTCATTAATACTTTCTTCTTTATTTCTGTGGATTAATTAATTAATTTTACTTACTTAGAACATTAATTCAATAATTTTTACTTATTATGATATTAAGATTCTTTGTTATAAAAATGAAACTGGTTGAATGAAATGTGTACCACAAGGAGCATTTTGTACATTTACATGCGTTGAAAAATGCATTTAGAGAAACACACCTTTTAATATTTGAAGTGGCATTTGCTACTATTAAAATCATCACTTAAAAGATCACGCAATAAGTGTTTAAATTGAAAATAACTTCGGCATATTAATATACGAGGGTGGTCTGAAAAGTTCTCGACTTCACCCAGAGATCGCGGCACTATTTGCATGGTTTTTTCCCCCTTACATTGGTGCATATGTTAATAGACCCTATGTAAAATTGTCATTCCAGGCAATAGTTGACTGTAGGCAGTTGTTTGAAGCAGTGGAAGTGCACATTGCTTTGGAAATGGAGAAATTCGAGTAAACTTTCTTGCTATAATGAGATTAACTTAATTTAACTCCGATTAATGAAATTATTGCACAATGAATTAGAGAGTTTTTATAGTTAATCCTACTCTTTCCCCCTTATAACTAGATGGGTTACAGATTATTTCACCCAAAACAAGTTAACAAGTGCAGAACGTCTGATTTATTAAATAACTCAAGATATCGTTCCAAATTCTGCAAATGTTGCGTAGGCAATAAGTACACTTCCATGATGGAAGAAGTCCAAGTTGGATTGGTCATGCAATTTTTACTTTCTCTATCGAGCAATAGCTATGTACACTGTACATAGTAGGTAGAGAAGTAACTATTATATTCCATCCCAAAAATTCGACTAGGAGAATTCACCAGAAATACAAATTTTGATACCCCCTAAATAACAAAAAAATCATTTTTAGATGAAGAAAAAAAAAGATCCGAGTGAGACGATATGCAGTATAACTCAAAAACGTGATATTTAAGTTAAGTAACTCTCAAAAATGCGACACTAAGATATTCAAGAAAAAATTTCCAATCCAAATTATCTTTGCATAGCAAATTTTTGAAATGTTTGATTTTCTCCAAGAGGTAGACAAAAACTTACTACACAAAAAATGAAGCTGTGGAGTTAACCATTTCCGAAGTATTTATTGTTATTGGCTTCAGTTTTAAAATAAGTATGCTTTTCTCAAATAGGAAGTTGTCCGTGGCTCTTTTGTTCTATTCCTGGTCATGTAAAGCGAAGCGAATTTCATTGACAATATGTGACAGCTTTTAAAACATTTCAATATCGCTTTAATCTAATGTATTCTCTTGGTTCCTTTCTACTTATAAGGAACTAAATAACGAGACAATTTTATCTAATGTTTATCTCGATTAGCATGAAGTAGAAAGAATAATATTTTGTACGAAGTTTGTTTTCAGAACGGGTAGAGAAAGTCATCTCAATGGAACAATTCAAATTTTTACTTTCTCTAGCATGCATGTACAATATACATAGAAGCTAAAGAAGGTATTGTAATCCACCCAAAAATCCGATAGGTACCGAGATTTCTCCGGAAACACATTTTAGGCCCCTGAATCCAAAAAAGAAAGCATTTTAGATAAGGTCAGTGTGTGTCTGTGTATGTGCGTATCTCTGAAAAAAATAACTAAAAAATCTTATGTGTTCCATTCACATGACTTTCTCTACATCTCTGAAATAATTTTTTTAAAAACCTTATGCTTCTATTTATTCATGCTAATCGAGAAAAAATTAGCAGAAATAGTCTTATCACGTACTTACTTGTAAATAAAAGCGAAATAAGGGAGTATAGGTTAAAGTGACTGAAGTTCCTTTGTCTGTATGGATAGCAGATGTCAAGTTCCTGTATGAGAAAAGTATGTTTTTAAAACTGAAACAAAAAAAAAAAACAAAAAAAAAACTGATTAGCTCCACGAAAAAAATGCATATTACATAAATTGTGTGTTTTAAAGTGCTCTACATTTGTTGGATGTTAAGTTTTTGTCCATATATCAAAATTTTCTTGAAAATCTTCGTGTTGCATCCTCGGAAGATACTGAACTTAAATATCAAGTTTGGTATTTTACCGACTTTTCGTTTTGAGTTAACTCCAACTATGTTTTATATGGAACATTTTTCTCAAAAATTCCTCTAACAATTTTGAGTACATGTTTCAGATATTTTCATGAAAGGAAATTTATATCTTGATTTTTCTGGGAATAGCCTTTGAAGACCTCTTCATTCTGGATGGCTTTTGTTAACTCGTAAGCTGTAAGAGATAGACAATAACACACTGCTCAAAAAATATAGATCTCAATAAAACACACAATTTATGTAATATTATATATATATATATATATATATATATATATATATATATTGTAGACTTATCCATTTCCGAGAGATTCCTTGTTACTACTATCAGTTTAATCAGTTTTAGATTATTTAAACTTTTCTCAAGATGGAAGTCAGCTTTCGTTTTATATATTTTTTGTTTTACTTCTGTAAATGCAAAAGATAAACTAATTTCAATTGTTTCCATTGTGACAAGTTTTTAAAATTTTACTATTACTAGTAATTTTCCTTATCTCTCTTCTGCTTACAAGGAGCCAAGTAATAAGACAATTTTCGCTAATGTTTATCTCGATTAGCATAATGCAGATAAAAGAATAATATTTTGCAACAATATTTCTAAGAAAAAGTCATGTGAATGCAACTTATGAGATTTTTAAATGGACAGGAGGCTTGAGCTATTACATATATTCTCAAGTGGTGTCTAGTTTCTTCACATTACTAGGTAACTTCAGTTCACAATTCGAGCTTGTACTGTTGAGCAGCCTTTGTCGACACGAGGCCAGGGTGAATGAACTTCAAAATAAAAGCTCAGGTAAACAAACAACCACCACCACCATGCCAGGACTTCCTCTAGTGTTCTGGTCCGAATGAGTGGCCATGGGGTGAAACAGTAGGATGTGACGTCATTGGTAAAATACCCGCCCGCAGCCGTCGCGGCACAGTTTTGTGTTCCCCCCTTCCTTGCACACCGGATGCACAAGGCAGCAGAACAGCTGTTCTAACCTGGCTCATGCTCTAATTGCACGTGTTGTACGTTTGCTCATAATGGGGGAATTCTGTCAAAACCAAACGGTCACATTTTGCAACTTCTGCAAAAATGCCAATATAAGAAGGTAGCAGGCAATGTCGTACATATTTATTGTTTTCTGTGCTTATATCTGGCGAAGATTTATGAAAAATGTTGCGAATTTATATTCGCATATGTGGAAAAGATGGCGTCTACCTTTTTTTTTTACGATTCTTTTTAATTGAAATCATCTTTTTAATTTTTTACATTGAAATTGCGTTCATTTTACCAATAACAATTATCTTAACCTTGTTTTAAGTAATTATCATTATTTATGACATGATAATTACGATGCAATGGCTTGAATTAAAAAACATGGTAATGAAATGAAACAAATATTATACAGATGGTCACAGAAATACAGATGGTTCCAAAATAATGTACGCAATGTTTGATCATCAGTAACTTTGTAATAAATTGAGTTACGAGGCTCAAATTTGATAAAAAATGTAGCTAAAGGGTAAACGCAGGCAGAAATGTGAACTAATAAAATTGTTATTGCTGTTTACTTTCTCTAGTGCGTATGCACAGGGTATATAGCAGTTAGGGAAGGTATCATATTCCACCCCAAAGCTTCACCGGAGCCGAATGAGTAGACCACTCGCCTCTCATCAAGCCCAGGTGGATTTGTGTTGCACAAAGCGGCACAGAGGTGGGTTTTCTCTCGGGCTCTCCGGTTTCCCCGGCCATCGCATTCCACCGGTGCTCCATTTTCATTGCATGTATCATCAGTCATTGCCTGCGGTGCCATAGTAGTAAAAGCGGGCGTTAAACACTAAAAAATATCCACCCAAAAATTAGACACCGGATTTCCCCGGAAATGTATATTTTGAGTCTCCCTGAATCAAAAAAGGCACTTTTAGAAAAGGACAGTATGTGTGGGTGAGTGGTTTGGTGTGGGCGTGCCTATAGCAGCATCACTAAAAAATCTGATTATTCCATTCATACGACTATCTCTATATCTCTGTAACAAATTATTGTTAAAAAGCTTATGCTTCATTCTATTTCATGATAATCGAGATAAACATTAGCAGAAATTGTCCTTATTACTTCATAAGCAGAGTTAATCTTATTACTAGCTTCCTTGTAAGTAGAAGGGAAATAAGAAAATGCACAGGCTAAACCGATAGTCTCGTCCTATAAAAGTCGGTCGCTATGTGAAACAATTGAAATTCCAATCTCTTTGCTTACTAGGACTAAACAAACGAGTAACGAGAAGAAAGATTCTTCCCGTTTGAGAAAAGTTTAAGTGGCTAAAGCTGAAACCAATAATCCGAAATATCTCGAAAACGGTTAAATAAATGACATATGTTGTGGACATGGAACAGGGGGAAGCAAAGGGCTGCAGAGGACCAGCTGACAACAGTTATGGTGGATTTTAGTTTTTACTTTCTCTACAGTTACTAAGTTCATATACATAGTGTATAGAGAAGCTACTTATTCCACCCAAAAATTCGATACCGATATTTCACCAGAAATACATGTTTTAGGGTTCCTGAATCCAAACAAAGGCATTTTTAGAAAAAAGTCTGTGTGTTGTCTGTCTATGTGTCTATGACTGTGGCAGCATAACTCAAAAATCTGTGTGTTCCATTCATATAACTTTCTCCAAATACAAAAGATTATTATTTTATCTACATCATGGTAATTGAGATAAACATTAGCAGAATTGGTCTTATTATCTGCTTCTTTGTACGTAGAAGGGAAATAAAGGCATACATTATGCTAAAGCAATAAATGAATATTTTAAAATGCTGGTTCGGTTAGATTTGCATGTCTCGTTTGAGAAAAGATAGGTTGTTTAAAACTGAAGCCAATAACGACAATTTAAAAAACGATCAACTCTACATAAAAACATATGTGACATAAATTATGTGCTCTAACGAGATCTGCATTTTTGTGTATTCAGTTTTTGTTGTCTATCTCTTACGGTTTAATCGTATGCAAAATTCTGAAAACTCATCCAAAATAAAGAGATCTTCAGGGGCTATTTCCGAAAATTCAAAATATACAGTTTATTTGTGATATGAATATCTTTAATATACGATATTTTAATCAAGATCGTTATAGCCATTTTTGAGAAAATCAAAATTTCAAACATTTTTCCACGTAAAGGGTAGTTTGTAGTGGGGGAGATTTTCTTGAAAATCTTCGTGTCGCATACTTGTAAAATACTAAACTTAAATACCAAGTTTGGTATTTAACGGTCTTTTCGTTATTGAACTATATTGTCCACAGTCACACACGTACCTTTTTCTAAAAATGTTTTTTCGGACTCAGGGGACTTCAAAATGTATATCTCGACATGGAATTCAATATCTTCTCTATTCACTATGTATATTGTGTTTCGGGTTAGAGAAAGTAAAAGTGAAAAGTTCTTTAAATACTAAACTTGATATTTAAGTTAAGCATCTGCCATGGAAGAACCGGAAAATACCCCACCTAACTACCATTTACATGGAACATTTTTCGAAAATTTTTATTTTCTCCTAAATGGCTGTAAAAATTTTGATTAAAATGCAACATATTTAAGATAGTTTGATAACAAATAATTCCTATATATCTTGAATTTTCAGGGAATAGTCTCAGAAAACCTCTGTATTCTGGATGACTTGTAGTAACTAGTAAACGTAAGATATAGACAAAAATGTTGCACCATAAAAAATGTAGATATTGTTAAAACACACAATTTTCTCATAATATGTTCTAGAGTTAATTATTTCCAAGATATTCCTTGTTTTTGCTTTCAATTTTAGAATAGTTATACTTTTCTTAAACAGGTAATCACTTGTGCTTCTTTTATTTTACTCCTGGTCATTCTTCTTTGTTATTGCTTTCAATTTTAAAATACTCATACTTTTCTTAAACAGGTAATCCGTGTTTCTTTTGTTTTCCTCCTGGCCATTCAAAGAAGTGAATTTTAAAGATAATTGCATAACGACAACTTTTATAACATTTAACTAGTACTTTAGTCTAATGTATTCCCTTATTTTCCATATACCTATAAGCAACTAAGTAATAAAACAATTCTGGTAATGTTTATCTTGATTAGCGTGAAGTAGAAAACAGAATAAACTTTTGTAAGAAGCTCGTTTACAAAGCAGGTAGGGAAAGTAATGTGAATGGATCACATCAAATTTATAGAAAAATGTCCGTATGTATACCTGTGCATTGTATGCGTGTCTGTGAACAAAATAATTAAAAAACGAAAGGTTGATTACAACTCAAACTTTATAATCTTCCAAGGATGCGACACAAAGATTTTCAAGAAAAATTCTCCAAACTTAACTACCCTATGCATAGGATAATCTTCGAAAATTTTGACTTTCTCAAAATCTATTGTAACGATTTGATTTAAAATACTATATGTGTATATTAAAGATATTTACATGACAAATAAAATATATAATTTGAATTTTCTAGGAATAGCCTCTGAAGAGAGAAAAAAAAATTACTTCATTCTGGATGACTTCTGCATAACTAGAACAGCAAGAGATAGAAAAAAAAACTTACTACGAAAAGATCCCCTTAAAACACTCAATTTATGTCCTATACATGTTTATAGAGATTGCTAAATAAAAATATCAAGTTTGATATACAATAATTTTTTCGTTATTGAGATATGCTGTTCAAAAATACACACGCCCGCGCGCGCGCGGACACACGTGAATCTAGTCCTAAAATGGTCAGGAAAGTAAAAAAAAAATAAATAAATAAATAGATAAAAATCACTGTTCGTTTTAAAGAATAATTAAAAAATAATTGAAAGAGATAGCAAACAATCTGATGTGTTCCATAACCTGACTTTCTCTAGCTATTCTGCAACAGGTTATTCTTACAAAAGCTGATCCTTCTCCCTACTTGTGCTAATCAAGACACACAGAAGATCGCATTCTGTTTGTTATGTGATATTTTAATCAAAATCGTTAGAGCCATTTTTGAATTTTTTTTCATTTAAAGTGTATATGGTATTTTACCGACTACTTTTCGTTTTTGAGTTATCGTGTTCACGGACCTTCTAAAAATGTTTTCTTTTTATACAGGGGACTCTAAAACGTGTGTTTCCGGTGAAATCTCGGTATCGAATTCTTGGATGTAATACAATACATTCTTTAGACCTACATTGTTCGTGTCGAGAAAGTAAAAATTCTGATGTTCCATTCACATGACTTTCTCTCCCTATTCTGCAACGAACTACTCTTGTAACTCGAGATAAACATTAGCAGAAATAATTTTATTTGTCCTTATAAGTGGAAGGGAAATAAGGGAAGGCACTAGGGCACTCGTATAGCAATAGTCAAATATTTCAGAAGCAGTCGCTATGTGATGAGAATTGCTTCTCTTTGCATGACCAGGAATAAACAAAAGAAAAACAAATGAGCACTTCCGTTTGGGAATAGTATGTTGTTGTTTTTTTAAATCGATACTTATAACAAGGAATACTTCGGAAATTGTCAATTCTATAAAAACGAGTATTTAATATATGTTGTCTTTTAACGAGATCAACATTTTTTTGTGTATAAGCTTTTGACTATCTCTATCTGCGGTTTACCAGTTATGCCAAAGTCATGCAGAATGAAGAGAACCTCAGAGGCTATTCCCAAGAAATTCAGGATATACGATATATTTTTTGTCATTTTAATATATTTAATAAACGACATTTCAAGCAAAATCGCTCGGGCCATTTTTGAGAACATCGAAATTTTCAAAATCATCCATATAAAGGATAGTTTATGATGGGGGATTTTTCTGAAAAATCTTCGTGTCTCATCGTTGGAAGATGCTTAACTTAAATACCAAGTTTGGTATTCAACCGACTTTATGCTATCTACAGACACTCACGCGCACACACATATAGAAGTCTGCAAAACATGTATATCGGGTATCTGGGTGAAATCTGAGTATCGGATTTGGTGAATATAATACTTTCTCTACCTAATATGTATGAACATAGTACTTGATAGAGAAAGTAGTAAGTCAGGTGGCTAGTAAAATCCATGTGAATATAACACCACATGTTTCTTTTTTGCCAAATTGAATATTTACTAGGTATCACCACTATTTAATCTCTTTACATTCAGAAATGATATTCCATGTTTGGACCACAACCAGAATTTAATCAGTTGCAATAAATGTTAGGGTGAAGCGAAACAAAAGAAGCTCAATAAATTAAGGAAGTCTTTGTCCATGGTTTCCCACGAACCAAGTGATTTTTCGTTGCAAATTGCCTAAGCTAGGGGAAAGACGGAGGGCGGACTATCATTTGATCTGGCTGTAGTCATTCGTATAGCACGAGCCCCAACATTGTGGCAAGGGGGGGGGAGCAAGAGCAGCTGGATCTGAGAGGGATGCGATGCGTCTATTGTGTGTACACGCACTCACATGCATGCAGGGACAGTTGGGCCTTAGTTTGTCAGCTGCCAGACATACTGCACTGGCTACTGCTTATGCTCAGAGCAGTTATTGTCTACAGAAATAGATTCTACTGCGGACACCCACAAGGCCATGCTTCCTGAGCTCCACACTTGCCTTACAATCATATATATTCATTATTATTATTATTATTATTATTATTGATTATGGCTACACGGATAATCAATGACCCGTGTCAAATTGATAAAAGTTGAGCTTTCGGTCATATTAAACCACGGGCTTCTTCAGGAACTGAATGAAGAGGACCATGAGGTTTAAAATGGCTGAAAGCTTCACTTTTATAAATATAAGGGTGGTTACCCGTGAGGCTATAATCAATAACATTAGTCATGAAAGCTTCAATTTTGCATTGTTATTTATTATTACTATTATCATTATATTTTTATTTTATTATTATTTACACACTTATTTCAATTGTACTTCCTCTACTATTAAGTTTGGTTCAGGAAATACAAAATTAAATCCAAAAACACAACATAATCATTATACTTCACGTACTTTGTTTTTGTTTTGTTTTTAACTTTCTCTACGATGTAGATACACAATAATGGAGAAGATATTGCATTTAAGATAAGTATCTTTAAAGAATGTGACACTACAAATTTTCATGAAAACCCCCACACCCCAAACTACCCTTTACAAGCAAAGCTTTTCGGAAATTGATTCTAACGTTTTTATTACAAGTCCATAATAGGTACTTAAGATATTTTAATTATATATGAAATGTATATCTTGTATTTTCTGAATGACTTTTGCAAAACCGTAAGAGATAGACAAAATCTTAGAATAGAAAAAATGCAGATCTAGTTAAAACACAATATTTATATCCAATATCGTTTTTGTGGAACTAATAATTTCCGAGATATTTCTTGTTATTGGTTTAAATTTTCCAATATTAATTATTTTTTTTCAAATCGTAAGTCGTAATGCTTTTAACTCCTGGACATGCAAAAAGAATGGAATTTCAAAGTCAACACATAGCGATCCAGAGATTTTACTGCCGATTTTATCTAATGTGTTTCCTTATTCCCGTTGTATGCACAAGATAACAAATAAAAAATATATTTGTGTTCAAGTTTATCTTGATGGCCATGAAGTAGAAGTCACCCTCAGTGTTATATTATTTGCCACAATAGCCTCTAAACACCCAAACTCAGTGGGAGGTAGCATGCCGTCCTTCGAAAGGGAAATCAAGCTGGTGTAATGTTTATTTGCATGTAAAACATCCTCAAACTTGAGAGAAGAAGGTTCTTGGGCAAAATTCTTCCATTTCGCGTCCGCAAGTCCTGATTTCGTCGTATAGCGTCATCTGTGGCTAACATCTCGTCATCGTGGCGCATAGCGGTGAACTCACGAACTAGAAATTCAAATCCGATCAAGGAAACATCGTAACATGGCTTATGCTCCACTTGAAGTTGCAGGAAATAACTGACTGACTTGTACTTGAATACGAGAAATTATAAAAACATGCTGAAAAACCGTTGACTTTTAAGTTGAGAATGTCGTGGAATAAAATAGTGGAAAAGTCGGTTAAATATCCGATATTTAAGTTCATCTCCCTCCAAAAATGTGACATGAAAATTTCCAGGAAAATTTCTAACTCCAAACTGGTTCTAACCATTTTGATTAAATATACCTACCATATGTTTAAGATAGTTGCAGGCAAATGAAATTTATATCTTGAATTTTCTGCCTCTAGATGTCCCAGATCTAGAGGCATTTTGTAAACTTTTAAAATAATATAAATAGACAAAAACTTACTACGCAAATGATGCACCTAGATCTCGTTAAATCACATAATTCCTGTCATAAATATTTTTTGTGGCATTAACATTTCCTAGATATACTTTATTATTGGTTTGTCGAACACTTCATACTTTTCCACCTGAAAGTAATTTTTTTTCGCCTGATCATGCAAAGAGACAACATTTCAAAGTCGTCATATAACAACACGTTCTTAAAAGATTTGACTGAGCCGATACTCCCTATTCCTCATCCACCTAAAGGCAATTAGATAATTAATGACTATCTGCAGATGTTTATTTGGATTATAGAAGCAGTTACAAAAATAAGCTTCTGTAAGAATAATCTGTGGAAGAGTGGGTAGGGAAGGCCTTGTAAATGTAACGAAAATATATATTTTTTAGTAACATCGGCCGTTTTATAAATATTAGACGTTACTTCTGGTAAGTTTTTCAAGGGTTAACGGCCTTGCGGAATCTATAAAGTATAATACAGCTGTTATCTGTTTCTCTGATGTTAGATCTTGACCTAAAAGTTTGTCAAGGTTGGCCCCATATGATCTTCTTTACCCACTATCACTTTTTTCTAAATGGTTTCGACAAACTTGTAATCGTGCGAATGGTTCCGAGTTCGATTCCCAGCAGGGGGTGCAAATTTCTCTTTAGCCAAGATCATTTTCTATCCTCTCTTAGGGTATGAATAAGAATGTAAATGTTGTGCGTCCGTGCGTGCGTACTTGTGTGTGTGTTTTTATTTCTAATATGTAAAACCCAGAGTAAACCCAGATATCCAATGAAATTATATATGAGTTAACACCATTACTGATAGACAATTCGATATAGGTTCCAAAGGAGGTGGCCACCAATATGGCGATTGAAGTGATTATTTATTTAATTTACAATTTCTCCAATCGTATTTTACGCGAAGTATACTAGACGAATAGCTAAATTATTGTAGGGATTCAACGTTACAGCTTACACAAACTCAAAAGTTAATAATGAAATACATCAAACTTAAATGTTTCCAGTAACTAAATAACAACTTAAAACTAAATAAAAATAAAATAAATATATGTAGATAGAGTTTTTAAAATTAAACACATTTACATTTGCAATGTTTACTTTCTCTAGGACGTATGTATAATGTACATATTAGAGAAGGCACTGTATTCCACACAAAAATTCAATACCAAGATTTCACTAGAAATACATGTTTTTTAGAAAAAGTCTGTGTGTATCTGCCTGTGTGTGTATGTGTGTGTGTGTGTGTGTTATAGGTCAGAATAACTCAAAAACGAAAAGTCGGTAAATATCTTATATGGTATTTAACCGTTAAATACCACCCCTTACATGGAACATTTTTTCCGAAAATGTTGATTTTCTCAAAATTTTCCTAACGATTTTGATTAAAAAACCATGTGTTTAAAACATTTTTATAATAAACGAAATGTGACGGTATTTTCTTGAAAATCGTCTTATTTCATCCTTGGAGACGATGAAGTGAAACACAAAGGCATTTATCCGACTATTCGTTTTTGAGTTATGCTATTGAGAAGAGAGAAAAAGAGAGAAACAGAGAAGGAGACACTGATGCACCCATACACAAGATCCTTTTTAACTCAGGGGGTCTCAAATCCTATTGGCGCATCGGTAAGTGCTATAGAAAACAGAAAATCCGACGTGTTCCATTCACATGACTTTCTCTACATCTCTGGAGCAAATTATTGTTAGAAAGCTTATACTTCTATTTACTTCATGCTAATCGAGAAAAAAAAATAGCAGAAATAGTCTTATTACTTGTTTCCTTGTAAGTAGAAGCAAGATAAGAGAGTACCATAGGTTAAAGTGATAGTCAAAAGCTGGTGCTATGTGAGTAAAGTTCCTTTATTTGTATGGACAGGAGTTGACAAATTCCTGTATGAGAAAAGTATGTTTTTAAGGGCGAAACCAAAAACAAAAATAATTAAAAACGATTAACTCCACGAAAAAATGTATATAATACAAACTGTGTGTTTTAACGCACTCTACATTTTTTGTGTGGCAAGTTTTTGTCTATGTCCTACGGTTTACCAGATATGCAAAATTCAGCAATATTTGTCCAGAATAAACAAGTCATAAGAGACTATTCCCAGAAAGCTTAAGCAAGATATCCATTTTATTTGTAATGTAAATATCTTTAACACGAGGCATTATAATCAAAATCGTTAGAGCCAGTTTTGAGAAAATCAAAATTTTCGAAAAAAGTTCCATGTAAATGGAGGATATTTCTCAAAATCTTCGTGTCTCATTCCTGGAAGATACTAAACTTAAAATACCAAGTTTGGTATTTTACCGACTTTTCGTTTTTGAGCTATCGTGTTCACGGACACATACGCCGACCTTTTTTCTGAAAATACTTTTTTTTTTTTTTTGGATACAGGGGACCCTAAAACATATATTTCCGGTGAAATACATTATGTACATAGTACGTATAGAGAAAGTAAAATCGTATACATTTAGACGCTTCCTTTGAAGATTAACAGAAAGATTAAGTCAAATGTAAGTATCACAATACTTCATATGTTAAGGAAGTTAATTCTTAAAGATTAAGAGAGCCTATTGTGACAGAGAATGCTATTTCCACAAAAAACAAAACAACAACAAAAAAAACGCATATGCTAAGCAAAATTGAAAACGTAAAAAGTATTTTTACAACGAAGATGACTCCGTTTTAATTTATGCAGAAAACACAAATGACAAAAAAAAAAGATAGTGTGCATCCAATAAGTGTAGGTTGGAAATCAATCAGATTCTGTTACCGGATAGCAAATCTTGATATTAAAAAAATCTGATGTGTTCCATTCACATGACTTGCTCTACATTTCTGTAATAAAATATTGTTATCTACTTTAAAATAATCGAGATAAACATTAGCAGAAATGCGCCTTTTAAGTAGAAGGGAAATAATGAAATGCATTAGGCTAAAACGATAGTCAAATCTTTTAAAAGTTGGTTGCCATGCAGATAAAATCCGGTTTTTGTTGTTTTTTTTCTTCTTTTTTCATTACCAGGAGTTCACAAATTCCCGTATGTGAAAAGTTGTAAGTATTTTAAAATTTAAACCAATAACAAGGAATATCTCAAAAACGATCAACTCCACGAAAAAAATGTATATGACATAAAGTGTATGTTTCAACGAGACCTATATAATTTGTGTAGTAAGGTTTTGTCTATCTCTTACGGTTTACCACTTATACAAAATTCAGAAAAATTCATCCAGAATAAAGAGGTCTTCAGAGCCTATTCCCAGAAAATTCAAGATATACATTTTATTTGTCCTTTAAATATTTTTAATCTACGGCATTTTAATTAAAATCGTTAGAACCATTTGAGAAAATCAAAATTTTCGAAATTTTTTCTATCTTAGGGTAGTTTGTGGTGGAGGGATTTTCTTGAAAATCTTCGTGCCACATCCTTGGAAAATACCAAACCTACATACCAAGTTTGGTATTTAACGGCCTTTTCGTTCTTGAACTGTGTTGTCCACAGACACACACATATACGAATATTTTTATAAAATTGCTTTTTCGGACTCAGGGGACCCCAAAATGCATATTTACGGTGAAATCTCGGTGTCGATATTTTGGGTGCAATATAATACCTTCTCTATACGCAATGCACGTAGTACGTACAGAGAAAGTAAAAAGGAGCAAATGACTTAGTAACACCTATCGAAGCTTCTAAATCAGAAAATAAAATAGCTTCCATTTCACATACACAGAGGTTAAATTTTACATACAAAGCATTGCGTTGTCAAAGAGGGTATAATAAAGAACGTATAATGCTCCATTTTACACAAAGAAATAAGGAATAAATTGATTCGAAAATTAAAGAAATTGGTTTAATAGAATAAAGAGCAAAACAAAAGTAGGAAACTGCCCTCTTGGGTAGTGTGGTGGTAGCATGTCTATCTCATATTCAACAAGTCGTGAGTTCGAATCTCGCTTATGGTGAGTTACCCGGATAAGGTTTTTTCGGGGTTTTCCCTTATCCTGAGAAGACGAATGTCGAGACCATTTGATCATAATTTCACCAATTTCATCCATCGGTCCGATATGACCACGCAGGTTAAATGACGTTAAGCTACAACAAAAAAAAAAAAAAAAAAAAAAGTAGGAAACAAATGTTCGTATTTTAAGTACACAATGCAAAGTAGGGACCTATGCTCCACTGGTGATCATTTGTAATAACTTCTTCAGATATGGTCAGCATACTTTCAGACAATGTAAATGTGGCAAATAGTTTGATTTGTTTCTTATCTTACCGAAACAAATCGTAGACGTTGCTGAAGGGGAATCTTGCTCTAAATCACGAATCTCGTGAGTGCACAATACAAGAATCCTTGACCTGTACACAATGCCATGGCCAGTCTACAGCTGTAGATAAGATTTGCCCTGAATTGCATAAACAATTACGTATTAAAAGAAACATGGCCTACCGTAATACTACTTTGAAAGAAGCCCTGACGTTAGAAAATGGTGACTAATTTGCAAATTGGGTCTCTACTGTTCCATAAATTAAGTAAAACTATATTTTTCCTGTACTTGTCTCACACTGTATTTATTCCTCGTCTTCTAATGTTGCTGGTGGACATCAAAATGTAGCACTTAGGAAGAACCACCAAGATTAATAAACCATCTCCAAAATTAAATCTTACGAGTTGACTAATCTAAATTCCTCTTCTACAGTCAGCCATGAACACAACTCGGAATTTTAGTTCCCACATTTCATCTCAGAATAAAGTCATACCTCTTCGGAGAAAATCTGACTCCTCTTCGACTACATCTCTCAATATGTTTCGTGAAGTACACACAGATGAACGTTTAACATTATTAGACAAAATTGTTTTTTCTGTTAATAACGGAAATATTTTCTGTTAAGTCAAGCAACTTCAGCGATCGTATTTTGCTAACATGCTTTAGCTAATGCCACATCGGCTAGGAACATACTGAAATAGAACTCTAGATCACTGAAAGCAAATAAAGAAAGTCTGATTATTAAACTTAACCGTGCAGAAGTAAGTACAGTACCAATTTGTGAAATCTGGCACGAACCCTTTCAGCATTTTTTCTTTTAACTTATTAAATCGTGAGAAATGTGTCCGTGAAGATGGGTACGGAGAGATTGCCTTCATTATCAGAGGGGGGGATCTCATGTGTTCCTTTCACATGATTTTCTCTTTAAACTATTATTACAAAAGATTATTCATTTATCTACATCTTAGTAATCGAGATAAATATTAGCAGAAATGGTCTTATTACTTGCTTCTTTGAAAGTAGAAGGGAAACGAAGGAATACACTAGGCTAAAGAGATATTTAATCTTTTAAAAAGCTGGTCGCTATGTGAATGCACGACCAGGAGTAAAACAAAAGAGAGGTGAAATGAAAAATTGTCATCTTAAACTTGAAACCAATAACAAGGAATATTTTGGAAACTCTCAATAAAATGTATCTATATGACATAAATGGTGTATTTTAACGATATCTACATTTTTGTGTACTAAATTTTTGTCTCTCTTGCGGTTTACCAGTTATGTAACACTGGTTCAGAATGAAGAGGTCTTCAGAGGCTGTCCCCAGAAAATTCAAGGTATACATTTTATTTATAATAACAAAATAGGTATTTTAATATACGCTATTTTGATCAAAAACATTAGTCATTTTTTGAGAAAAGCATTTTTTTTTTCAAAAAATTGTGCATGTAAAGGATAGTTTTGGGGGGGGGGGTCTTGAAAAACCTTCGCATCACATCCTTGGTAGATACTAGAGTTAAATACCAAATTTGGTACTGGATTATTTAGCTTGCTGTACGATGTACAGTTCTGGCAAATAAACCCCGTAAAAGGGGACACCGATTGCAATAGTACTTAGTAAAGCAGAAAGTAAGCTCTTAAAATATATATGAATAATTCTAAAAATGCAAACTTCACTAACCTAAAAAAGTTCAAGCAGAAAAAAAAAAAAAAGAGAAGAGAATAGGATGGAAATCATTTTGCAGTAGATTAAATGACAATACAAACACCTTAAGGAAAATGATAACAACTACAATAACCCACCTAAAATTCAATCAAGATTGCTTCTCTGAACATCTTTATAGAATTAATAATAAAAACGCTCCTTTCTATAATTATTATGATGGACAGAGAGAAGATTGCGTGCAAGAAAATATGGACAACAATACATTTCCAGGTTCAGAGAGTAAGATTAGGCATCCATGTTGTTTAATTATTTGCAACTCAAGATGTTCATATATATTCTGCTATGATAACATTTCTAAACCATGTGGATATTAACATTTAAATATTACATTTCTTATATTAATGCACTGAAAAATAGTTGAAGACTACAAGTAAAAGTTCTCAGGATATTGGTATGAAAATAAATACCATGAAACAAAAGAAATGAGAATAAAATAAAAAAAGATATATGAATTGTACATAGACAATCATAAAATAGAAAGAAGCGAATGTTTTAGATACTTGGGATGTATTTTATCCCAAAACGGAGGAACGGACCAAGATATAGGTAACAAAATAAGCAAAGAAAAAGGTTTTCTCACAATTGAGAACATTATGGAATTCACAGAATATTCAAAGAAATATTAAAATTAGAAATTTTAAATTAAATGTATTATCTGCATTGTTGTACGGATATGAAACCAGCAAAACGACACAAGAAATAAATAAAAAATTGCCAACTTTTATTAATCGATGTGGCAAAAAAATCATTATTTTTTTTTTGCTTTTTTTTTTTTTGGTAGTGTTTAACGCCCGCTTTAACAACTTATGGCACCGCAGGCGGAAATCATTAGTAACACCTCATTATGGGAAATAACAAAACAGTTACTAATTGATAGAGAAATAAAGAAACGTAAATGGACATGGATTGGACATATACTGAGAAAGGAACGTGGAAATATAGCTACATAGGTATTGGAATGGGATCCACAGGGAGAAAAAAGGATTGGAAGACCGGGGTAACTTGGAGAACAGTTGAAGAGTAACTGAGAGAAATGAATGGATCATGGAAGGCGATACAAGTCTTGTTAAGGAATAGAGTTCGATGGTGAAGATTTGTTGTGGCCCTATGTTTCAACTAGGAATTAAAGGAAATCACCATCAGAAGTAGGTTATTTATTACTATTGTCTTTGGCCGAATAGATCACATCTATTTTACTAATATATTTATAAAGTGGATATAAGAAAATATTAATATGAATAATGCAATGGAACCCTCTAGCCTAGAAAATCCTAATCCACAGCGCCTTTACCCTATGCAATGGATTGGTAATACGTTCATATAAAACAAGATCTTATGTTTTCTTTCTTTCTTTTTTGTTTTGTTTTGCTTTTTTATTGAATAAAAACATGCCCATTACAAAGTAATGTTACGTGTTTTAGTTTTCTTTTGTGGAAAATGGTTACTTCTATTAAGTTAAGTGTAATTTATAAAAGATAACTGCTACATGTTTACACATCCAAATATTCATTATGGCTTCACGGATGATCAGCCGTGTCAGGTATATAAAATCCAAGCCATAATGAATAACATTCGCCTTGAAAGCTTCAAGTCTTACACATCCAAATATGTTAAATTTACATAAGAAAGTTCTCACTTTTTGTGGTTTATAGACTTTGATTTCAGATTCCTTTTATGTACAAGATCTTGTGTATTACATTCACAAAATCTACTCTATCTATTCTTCAACAAATTTTTCTTGTAAAAGTTTATTCTTATATCGGCTTCATGTTAATTGGCATAAATATTAGCACAAATGGTTTTTTTTCTTGCAGTCACTTTGGGAGAAATAAGGGATTACAGTAGACTTTAAACAATAATAACTTTTGTAATAACGGTCGCTTGATGGCTTTGAAATTATGTCTCTGTGCGTGGCCACGAAAAAAAAAATTAGCGATTTTGCATTTGAAAAACTATAAAGTGTTTGACACTCAAACAGGTTTCGGAACGGGTTTAGTCTTTGCAATTGAAAAATAATAAGAAGAAAATAGGAGTCTTTGTTAATAGGGAAAGTCATGTGACTATTACACTCCGATTTCCGATATCGGTCCTCAGTATGAGAGCTTTATGTGGCCTTGATGCTGCTGGAAGAGGTATATTCCACAAAATGTTCGGCGAAACCAGTTAATTTTATCGAAGAGTTCGACGGAACCGGCAGAATGACACATAAAAAGCGACAATGGGGTGGAAACACACGGGAAGTGGTGGAAACTGTGTCAACCAATAGTGTGCAAGCTCTAGGCATGCCGGGTAAAGCGCAATAGCGGCCCCTCTCCTCAATATCGCACATATCACATGCCTGCGACGCGAAATAATAAAGACTTGGCCATGTGGAGGTAACATCATTTGGATATTCGGCTTGTTCGCGAAGGCTTCTGGGTATTCCGTCCTCCTACTCCCCTCGTGCTCTACATAAGAGGGTGGGGAGATTTTAAATTTCCGAACAGCTGCAAGCTACTGCGTCCTCCTCCTCGCCAGTTGCCCCTAAATATAGAATTGGAGAGAGGATAGAGGGCCGATGGACGCCTTGGTGTGAGCAACAAACTATGCTAGTGTTAACGTGTGTATCTTCATGTGTGGCGACGCCGTGCGAACGTTTGTCTGTGATCAAATGGAAGCGCTGAATCAGACTTTGTTGTAGTTTATAGTGCGCGGCGACCGTAAGCAAGATTGTTGCAGTTGTTATTGTTGGGGACTTAAGTGAATTAACTGTAAGAAGATGTTGATGCCAGGAGCAGGTCTAGGGGCGGCGACTGGGTCCGCAGAGGCGGTTCTTGGGGGTGCTGCTGATGGACTAGTTACAGGACTTGGGGTAGGTGGCCTAGGAGGCCTGGGGGCTGCAGCTGCAGCGGCGGCGGCTGCAGGAGCGGCGGCGGCTAGTGGAGGTGGTACTGGAGGCGTCCAGCAGAAGGACACGACGTGGACAAAGCTGTTTGTCGGAGGTCTGCCCTACCATACGACGGACAAGTCCCTAAGGGAACACTTCGCCGTGTACGGTGACATCGAGGAAGCCGTTGTTATTACTGACAGACAGACTGGCAAGAGCCGTGGCTATGGATTTGTAAGTAAAACAAACTTTCAACTACAATAATACAATACCTTTGTGATAAGTGATTAAAACAATTTGATGTGCTACATTCACGTGACTTTCTCTACCCCTTCTTAAATATGCTTAAAAGGTTCATTCTTCTACCTACTTAACATTAATCGAAATAAATATTTGCATAAATGTGTTTATTAATATTTCCTTGTAGATACAAAGTAATACGGAATACGCTAAGCTTATGATTATCAAATCTATCAAGAGATGGCGATAGCTAGGAAATTCCGTTCTCTTTGCTTGACCAAAAGAATTATATAAGTATTATATTTAACAACAGTATAATATTGGAAAATTAAAACCAATAACAATAAATACCTCCGAAATGAAACTGTATTTGACATACATTTTGTGTTTTAACAAGATCTACATTTTTATGTATGCAAACGATATTCAGAATAAAGGGGACTTTAGAAGCTATTCCCAGGAAAATCCAGATATACATTTTGTTATGAAAATGTCTTAAATATACAGCATTTTAATCAAAATTGCTTGAGCTATTTTTGAGAATGTTCAATCTAAAGAAGAGCTTGGTGTGGGGGGTTTTCTTGAAAATCTTTATATCACATCTATGGGAGATATTAAGGTTAAATATAAAGTTTGGTATTTAACTTACTTTTCATTTTTGAGTTACGGCATTCACAGACACATTTACACACACGAGCCTTTTCGTAAAAAGGTCATCTTTCGATTCAGGGATCCTCAAAACACTTACTTCCAATTAAAATGTATCAAATCTTTGGGTGGAATGCAATAACTCTCCTACTTTTTATAAGTAGTGGAGGAAGTAAAAAAAAATGACCACCATATGACAACTCACTCCTCTACAAATATTTCTTACAAAAAATATTCTTCGTTTTATTTCTTGTTAAATTAGATATTTTTTTTTTTTTTTTTTTTTTTTGCACATTTAGTTGCAGGCTATAATAAGATTGCAGTAAGCTAAAGTGAGTGTGAGATTTTTAAAAATCTGATGTATTCCATTTACATGACTTCCTCTATCTGTTGTGCAAACAAATTATTCTTACAAAAGATAATTGTTTTTTCTACACAGTGCTAATCAATATGAATATTACCATAAATGATCTTAGAACTTAAGTTTCTTATAAGTAGAAAGAAAATAGGATAATACACTAGGATAAAGCGAAAGTAAAATCTTTTAAAAGCTGTCGCTATGCGATTTTCATGGTCAAGAGTAAAACAAGAGATACGAAACGGATGTGGATTTCCTGTTTGGGAAAAGTCTCTGGAGCAGTCTTTGAGTGAATAGGGCCAGAAGCTATTTCTTGAAAATTCAAGATATAGATTTGATTTGTGATGTAAATATATTAAATATATGATATTTAAATCAAATTTGTTAGGCTAGTTTTAAGGGAAAAAATCTAAAAAAAAAAGCTTTTAAAATACCCAGATTTAGGTGGGGAGGATTTAATTGAAAATCTTCGTGTCGTGGAAGATATTAAACTTAAATATAAAGTTTTGTGTTTAACTGAGTTTTCCTTTTTGAGATATACTGTCCAGAGATAAACACACACACACACACATCCAGACCATTTTCTATAATACTTCTTATGGATTCAGGGGATCTCAAAACATATACTTTTGATGAAATGTCATCGAATTTTTTGGTCGAATTTAATACCTTCTCTGCTTAATATGTATGCAGTACGTGAGAGAGAACTTAAAGGCTAAATTTAGACATGTCAGAAATCTTTGTTAAGGAATCAAAACAAAGAGTTTATAAATGTTCCCTGCCGGTTTAACCCTTCACGTGAAAAAGTTCATTATGCTGAAACAGAAGAAGAGGAAATGCCCGGGAACACAATAAATGTATGGCATTAGGAGGAGTATGAACAGGATGCAAATAGCGGAAGAAGATGCTCAAGACAGAATTTTGTTGAGGGATAAAATTAATTTGGATTGAAGGAAAAACTACTGTAGAGTATAAAAGTTCCTAAATAGTATTAATTTCTCTACCACGTGTGTACAATGTGCAGAGTTAATAAAGAAGATATTGTATTCCATAAAATTCGACACCAAGATTTCGCAGGAAATACATGCTTTGAGGGCCTCTGAATGAATAAAAAAATTTATAAAAATGGCCGTGAGTGTGTATGCACAGCATAACTTAAAAAAAATTAAAAGTTGGTTAAATACCAAATTTGGTATTTAAGTTTATATATTCCAAGGATTCGACACCAAGATTTTGGGGGAAATCTCTCCACACCAAACTACCTTTTACGTGAAAAAAAATTCGAAAATTTTGATTTTTCAAAAAAGGCTGCAACTATTTTGATTAAAATGCTGTATATTAAAGAGTATATCTTGAATTTTTGGGGAATAGCCTCTGAAGTCCTCTTCATTCTGGAGATACATAAAATAATTAGCATAAAAAGAGTTTGATAAAACACACCAATTGTCACATTTCTAGTTTTTCTACACGTATTATGTACATAGTGCATAGAGAAGGTATTGTATTGCACCCAAAAATTCGATACGAAATTTCACTGGAAATATATGCTATAAGACCCCTTGAATTCAAAAAAGGCATTTTTAGAAAAATGTCAGTGTGTGAGTATGTGTCTGTCAGTCTGTCAATGTGTGTGTGTGTGTGTGTGTGTGTTTAGCATAGCTCAAATATAAAAGTCCGTTAAATACCAAACTTGGTATTTAAGTTCAGTATCTTCCAACGATGCGACACAAAGATTTTCAAGAAAATCCCCCAACTCCCTACTACCCTTTACATGGAAAATGTTTCGAAAATATTGATTTTCTCAAAAATGGCTCTAATTATTTTGGTTAAAATATCGTATATTAAAGATATTTACATGACAACTATAATATATATCTTGAATTTTCTGGGAACAGCCTCTGAAGGCATCTTTATTTAGGATGAATTTTGCGGATTTTGCATAACTGGTAAAGCGTAAGAGATAGATAAAAGCTTACTATAGAAAAAATGCAGAGCTCGTTAAAACACAATTTATCTTATATACATTGTTTTCGTGGAGTTGACCGCTTTCGAGATACTCCTGTTATTGTTTGGGTTTTAAAATACTTTTCTCATGTGGGAACTTGTCAACTCGTGGCCACGAAAAGATACGATGCCAACCACATTTTTAAAACATGTGACTGTCGGTTTAGCCTAGTGTATTCCTTTATTTCCCTTCTGCTTACTGAGTAATAAGACTGTTTCTGCTAGTGTTTATCTCGATTAGCATGAAGTAGATAGAAGAATATACTATTAACATAATTTGTTATACTGATGTAGAGAAAGTCATGTGAATGGAACTCATCAGATTGTTTTTCGTGGAGTTGACGATTTTCGCGTGGAGTTGACCATTTTCGAGATACTCCTTGTTATTGGTTTTAGTTTTAAAATATGTAATTAAATTTTTCTCAGGCGGAAATTTGTCAACTCCTGGCAATGCACAGAAACAATATTCAATCACGTTCTAGCAACAGTTTATCATAGTTCCTATGCATTGCATAAAGTTGATGTGTAATGTGCATTTATAATTAAGTTTTCTGAATTCCACAGTGCATTTACAAAATTATTCGTCTGCTACTTAGGCAATTTAATCAATTATGTGCACAGTTGCTATTTCCGACTATGTTAAAAACTTTTAGCTCTTTTTCGGTGGTTGAAGGCTGAAGTTTTTTCTACGTATGCTACAACATGTTTAACCTGACCATCGAAGATTTGATAATTAAACTGACAAAATGTCCAAACGAAATGTACATCAATCACGCACACGGTTGCTATCTCAGACTACGTTGGAAAAGTTTAGCTGTTTTTTGGTGGTTGAAGGCTGAATTTTTCTCTACATATGCTATAAAATGTTCAAACTGATCATCGAAGATTTTTTTCATTAAACTGACAAAATATCTAAACGAAATGAACATCTGTTGTATCTCTTGGATAGCTAGAGTCAGACTGAAAAATTCAATGCCATAGCCGGTATTTGTACGACGGATCGATCTCCCGGTCTCTAGCCGGTTGGTCTACCACTGAGCTACCATTGCAACACGTTTTCTGTGAAAAAACAATTAAAATTATCACAATTTTCAAGTATAGTTGGCTATACTATGAATCCTGGGTCTTAAAGTACCTGCAACATTGTAAGTCGTCATTGGGGTTGTCATCTCAAACTAATTTGGTATCACCTTGTGGTTTTCAAGGAAGCATGCGAGTCAGTTGAGAAATTAAATGCTATGCCCGGATATTGCCATGGTAGCTCAGTGGTAGAGCAACTGGCTAAAGACCAGGAGATCCGTGGTTCAAATCCCCGCTAAGGCATTGAATGTTTCAGTCTGACTCTGCCTATTCAACTCTTGTCCTGTACACAGTTTCTGTAAGAAAGCAATTAAAATTGTCACAATTCTGTATCTCTTGTTTGAAACTTGGAAAAGGACTCAGGATTGGACGTTAAACACCTGCCATAACAAAACACGTTTCATTTAGTCAATCATTTTCTGGATTTGCGGTATTTTAATCCAAATGTTAGTCATATTGAGACCGGAAATAGTATACAAAGCTACAATAGATCATGATGACAGAACCATCGCCTTAAACCTTCCTGAGGTATCTCAGTTAAATTCCAAATTAGATTTATAATGTTTGTTTTAGTAATACAATATTTACTGACAGGAGTAAACTTGAAGATGCATAGACATTTTTTAAAAAAAAAATAATTTACAACAACTACTATCACTACTATTACTACTACTATAATTATTACTACTGCTATTACTATCGTAATGTTCTATAATACAGTGCTTTTCGTTCAAACTAATGTAATTCTGCTTTTCCTAGACTTCTGTCTTACGCATACTCTCTACATTTTCCTATTCATTTTCCTTTTGATACCACCCATCTAATGTGTTCATGATTTTCCTTTTCTGTTGTCTTTAGGTGACCATTTTACTACTTTATCTTCGCAACCTTTTTATGCACCGCCATATTTTCAATTGTTTTCTTCAGTAACTGTACAACAATATTATCTTCAACTCATAGTTTATACTATTTAATACTTAGCTTTTCTCTCTTTTTTATTTGCAAGTTGAAGATATGATATCCAGGTTTCTACTCCGTATAACACTACATTTTCTATTAATGGTTTATAAATAGTTTTGTTTCACTTAACATTCTTTCTGCATATTCTTCCTTCGTTTATATTTTCATCGATTTAAAAACTGCATCATTGACTTAAGTTTCACTTCCTCCAACTTCAAAGTTATTATTATTATTATTATTAATAATAATAATAATAAACAAAAAGAGTAGGTAACTCAATATATTATTAATAGCTTTTTTCGTTTCTTATTTGCTGTGTTAATTTCTATAATCATAACGCGTACTTTAGGGTTTATTTTAATGACCCCCTGAAAAGTATTAATGGGCAAAAAATGTTTCTTGAGAGCCCGAGCTTGACTATTGGACTGGTTCAATTTTTGTTTTAACAGTTTTGTTTCCACATGGGCCTCAAGGATCACAGAAATGTTATACCAATCCGAAGTTTACATCAGTAGCTGTTAGAAAACTCTAGTGAAGTTAATCGAAGTAATGATTTTAAGGCAATTTCTCCCTAACATCCTCCACTTGGTTTACCATTGTTTAAATGAATGCTGAGCTTATTTGCGTTATCTATTGTATTATATGCAGTGCATGGTGAGGTGGTACTTACCAAAACAATGCGATTTGTGATTAGTCATTTCCTTTTGTCAGGATTTCCTGTGGATTAATGTGCCACTAAAGCTGCATATGATAATTAAATCAGTTGATATGGAATAGGAGACAGGTCATGACCTACGTCCCGGTTATTTTCCCTACTCCTTACTTATATATAGAGAGTAGAGGAAGTATTGCATTCCAACAAACAATTCGATACCGAGATTTTAACCGAAATATGTTTTGAGATTACTTGAATTTAAAAAAAAAATAGAAAAATATCCATACGTGTGTATGCGTGCGTGTGTGTGTGTGTGTGTGTGCGTACGCGTACTTGTGCGTGTATTGTGAACCCATAGTAAGATTTTCAATAAAATCAGCATGAAAATGCTCTTTACGGGGAACATTTTCCAAAATTATTTTCTCAAAAATGGCTCTAACGATTTTTATTAAAATACTGTACATTAAATAGGATTTAATGGCAAATAAAATCCATATCATGAATTTTCCGGAAGCTTGTGAAGTTCTCTTCATTCGGAAAGAATGCACTATAATCTTGTAGATACAACTGAAAAAATCTGATGTGTTCCATTCACATGACTTTCTCTACATCTCTACAGCAAATCATTGTTAAAAACTTATTCTTCTATTTACTTCATGCTAATCTAGAAAAACTTAGCGAAATCCTTTTCTTACTTGCTTTCATGTAAAGTAGAAAGGAAATAAGGGAGTACCATAGGCTGAAGTGATAGACAAGTTGGTTGCTATGTGATTGAAGTTTCTATGTATGGGCAGGAGTTGACAAATTCATATATGAGAAAGTTTAAGTATTTTAGAGCTGAAACTAATAACAAGAAATATCTCAAAAATGATCAACTCAACTAAGAAAGGGTATATAACATAAATTGTGTGTTTTAACGAGCTGTACATATTCTATTAAGTAAGTTTTTGTCTGTCTCTTACGGTTTAGCAGTTATACAAAATTCCGCAAAATTCATCCAGAATAAAGATGTGTTCAGAGACTATCCCCAGGAAATTCAAGATACACATTTTATTTATCATGTAAATATCTTTAATATATCACATTTTAATCAAAATCGTTAGAACCATATTTGAGAAAATCACAATTTTAGAAATCTTTTCCATGTAAAGGGTAGTTGGGTTGGGGGGGATTTTCTTGAAAATCTTCGTGTCGCATCCTTGGAAGATACTGAACTTAAACATCAAGTTTGGTATTTAACGGAGTTTTTGTTTTTTGAGCTATGCTGCCCACAGACAGACAGACAGACACACACGCACACACACACACACACAGACTCACACACGGACATCTTTCTAAAAATGTTTTTATCAGGGGTCTCAAAACATATATTTCCGGTGAAATCTCGGTATCGAATTTTTGGGTGCAGTCAATCCTTCTCTATATACTATGTACATAGTACTACGTGTAGAGAGAGTAAGTAACTTTAAGTGATAGACGTAAACTTACGCCACAACAGTAAATGTAGATCTTTTAAAACACATCATTTATTCCGAATATATTACTTTCTCTGCACGTACTATGCACATAGTATATAGAGAAGGTATTGTATTGCACCCAAAAATTCGATACCGAGATTTCACCGGAAATACATTTTTGGGTCCCCCTGAATCCAAAAAAAGCATTTTTGGAAAAAGGTCCGTGTGTGTGTGTCTGTGGACAGCATAGCTCAAAAACGAAAATACATTTAAATGCCAAACTTGGTATTTATGTTCGATATCTTCCAAGAATGCGACTCGAAGATTTTCAAGACAATCCCCCACCCCCAACTACCCTTTATATGGAACGTTTATCGAAAATTTTTATTTTCTCAAAAATGGCTCTAACGATTTTGATTAAAATATCGTATATTAAAGATATTTACCTGACAAATAATATGTATACTTTACATTTTCTGGGAACAGCCTCTGAAGACTAGTTTATTTTGGATGAATTTTACGAAATTTTGCATAACTACTAAACCGTAAGAAATGGACAAAAACTTACCACACAAAAAATGTAGAGCACATTAAAACACACAATTTATGTTATATACATTTTGAAAAACGTGTACTTTTCTGATATAGGAATTTGTCAACTCGTGTCCATACAAACAAAGGAACTTCGGTCATCTAGTAACCAGCTTTTGACTTCACTTTAACCTATGATGCTCCCATATTTCCCTTCTACTTACAAGCAAGCAAGTAATAAGACTATTTCTGCTAATTTTTTCTCGATTAGCATGAAGTAAATAGAAGAATAAGCTTATTAACAATAATTTGTTACACAGAAGTAGAGAAAGTCATGTGAATGGAACACATCAGATACATCATACTCATATGTGATTTCTGTTAATGTTTCGAATTGTACAAAATGTGTTATTCTTTTTCAATCCATTCGATATACAGCAGTTTCTTGTAATTGTTTTAAACAGAACGGACTCTTTATTGCCAGTATATACCGTCCAGTTAAAATTTTAATCCCTTTGTATCTGTAACGAAATATGTTATGTAGTTACTTCTGTAAAGATTCAGCTCAGTTAAAATGAAACAGATTGGAAAAATCTCATGTGTTCTATTTAAATGACTTTCTCTACAGTTTTGTAACAAATGTTTGTTAAAAAGCTTATTCCACTATTTTTGTTTCGTTTCATAATCGGCTTACCCTGCCCGTATTTGTAGGACTGACACCCCCTCTAGGACTTACAAGAAGAGGTCAGAAGCCTGTCGGGGAGCCAACGGCACAAACTATAGAATGGAGAACCTGTTACGAGCGGCCAGGCATTAACATGAGGAAGTGGATGATATAAAATATAAGCGAAATTGATGACTGGAAAGGCGATGATGGAGCAACTGGTGGAATGAGTGGCGGAGAAAACCGGAGACGCTTTGTCCGCCACAAATCGCACATGTGGGTACTGAGGGTCGAACCCGGGCCGCCTAGTGGGAGGCAGCGGTCTAACCACTCAACTGCCTTATTCCTCTATCTACTTCATGCTAATAGAGATAAACATCAGAACAAATGATCTTATTATCTACTTACTTCCTTATAAGTAGAAGGGAAATAAGGGAATACACTAGGCTAAAGTGATAGTCCAAACTTTTAAAATCCGATCGTTTTTGAGTTATCGTATTCACAGACACACTACGAATCTTTATCTAAAAGTGCTTTTTTTTGGATACAGGGGACCCTAAGTCGTGCATTTCCGGTTAAATCCTGGTAGCTAAGTTTTGGGTGGAGTGCATTGTGCTAGGTGGGAAAAGTAATAAACTTCTGTAAGCTAGTTGATATACGATTGAAGATAAAGAAAGTCACGTGAGTGCAGATTGTTTTGGATTCAGGAAGCCTCAGCCATCTGTGATTTTGCTCACACATAAAACACCAACTTGTGTTTTGTGCACCACCTTCTTCTGCTGTCACGTGCGTTTGTTTACGAAAGGAATTCAACAGTAAACGGGAAGGCCAGATCGTTGCTCTCACGGTTCTCTGTTCCATCACAAGAGAGCGTTTCCCTTGATAAAAACCTAACTTCCCCCACAGTGACGTTATACAAGAGTGGCATTAATTCAGGACACTTTTTCTTTCTCTAGCACGTATGTACAATTAACGTAGTGGATAGAGAAGCTATTGTATTCTACCTAAGAATTCGATACCGAGATTGTATTTGAAATACATATTTTGAGACCCCGAATGTGCTCCACTCTCATGACTTTCTCTACATATCTAACAAAGTATTGCTTAAAGCTTATTCTTCTATCTAATTTATGCTAATTGGGATAAGCATTAGCAGAAATGGTCTTATTACTTACTGATTTATAAGTAGGAGGAAAATAAGGGAATACACTAGACTAAACTGAAAACTACGTGTTTTAAAATGTGGTTGCTATGGAATTAAAACCCGATTCTTTGCGTGGCCAGGAGTAGACAAATTCCTGTATGAGAAAAGTTTAAAAATGTATATAACATAAATTGTGTGTTTTACATCTTTTGCGTCCAAAGTATTTGTCTATCTCTTACAGTTTACCACTCATGCAAAATTGAGACAAATTAATCCAAAATAAAGGGCTTCTTATAGACCATTCCCAGAAAATTTAAGATACACATTTTATTTGAAATGTAAATATCTTAAATAAAACAGATGCTAATTAAAATCGACAGAATCATTTTTAAGAAAATAACATTTTTCTGAATTTTTTTTTCCAAATAAAGGATAGCTGGGGATGGAGGATTTCCTTGAAAATCTTCGTGTCTCATCCTCGGGAGATACTGAACTTAAATATCAAGTTTGGTATATAACGGACTTTTCGTTTTTGAGCTATGCTGCCCTCACTCACCCACACACACACACCCACACAGACACACACACCCACACACACACCCACACAGACACACACACCCACACACACACCCACACCTACACGCACACCCACACACACCCACACACACACACGGACATTCTTCTAAAAATGTTTTTTATTTTCTCTACACGTACTATGAACATAGAGAAGGTATTGTAATGCACCAAAAAATTCGATACCGAGATTTCACCGGAAATATATGTTTTGAGACCCAGTGAATTAAAAAACATTTTTAGAAAAGTGTTTGTTTGTTTGTGTGTGTGTATGTGTGTGAGTCTGTGGGCAGCATAGCCCAAAACATAAAAGTCTGTTAAAAACCAAACTTGGTATTTAGGTTTGATTTCTTCCAAGAATGGGATATGAAGATTTTCAGGAAAATCCCCCAACTCTCAACAAACCTTTACATGGAACGTTTTTCGTAAATGTTGATTCTCTCAACAATGGCTCTAAAATTTTTGATTAAAATATGGTATATTAAAGATATTTACCTGACAAATAAAATGTATATCCTGAATTTTCTAGGAATAGCCTTTGATGCTCTTTTATTCTGGATGAAATTTAAGGAATTTTTGCATAACAGCTAAACCGTAAGAGATGGAAAAAAAACTTACCACACAAAAAATATAGAACAACGTTAAAACACACAATTTATGTTGTATACATTTTTTCGTGTAGTTGATCCGTTTTTAGATATTCCTTGTTTTTGTTTCCAGCTTTAAAACTGTGAAAAAGCTTATGCTTCTATTTACTTCATGCTCATCGAGAAACAATTAGTATAGTCTTATTACTTGCTTCCTTGTAAATAGAAGCGAAATAAGGGAGTACCATAGGTTAAAGTGATAGTCAAAAGCCGGTTGCTATGTGACTGAAGTTCCTTTGTCTGCATGGACAGGAGTTGACAGATTCCTGTATGAGAAAAGTATAAGTTTTTCAAGGCTAAAACCAACAACAAGGAATATCTAAAAAACGATCAACTGCACGAAAAAAATGTATATGACATAAATTGTGTGTTTTAATTTGCTCTACAATTTTTGTGTGGTAAGTTTTTGTCTATCACTTACGGTTTACTAGTTATACACAATTCCGTAAAATTCATCCAGAATAAAGTAGCCTTCAGAGGCTATTCCCAGAAAATTCAAGATATACATATTATTTGTCAGGTATATATCTTTAATATACGATATTTTAATCAAAATTGTTAAAGCCATGTTTTACAAAATCAAATTTTTTTAAAATTTTACCATGTGAAGGGTAGTTTGGGATGGGGGTATTTTCTTGAAAACCTTCGTGTCGCATCCTTGGAAGATACTGAACTTAAATACCGAGTTTGGTATATCACGGTCTTTCCATTGAGCTATGCTGCCCACAGGCACACACACACACACACGGACATTTTTCTATTTTTTTTTTTTTTTGTATTCAGGGTGTCTTAAAAATGTATTTCCGGTGAAATCTCGGTATCGAATTTTTGGGTGCATTACAATACTTTATATACTATGTACATAGTACGTATAGAGAAAGTAAAAGATATGCACAATTAATGCCACTTCTGAATATGACAAGCTTGAAATGATTTAGTTGTGCTGACATTTGCCTAAAGTTATAAAATAAAACCAGATCGTAAATGTGCACACGACTTTGCGTTTCAGTTCAGTTCTCGTATATGGTTGACATTTTAACAAACAATCTAAAAAGCTGATGTGTTGCACGCATATGACTTTCTCAGTTCACTGCGTCATAAATATTTACAAAAATCCGCTTTTCCATCTACTTCTTGCTAATACAAATAAACTTTCAATTCACATTTACACATTTCGCTGTAGGACACGATAAAGCGATTGTCACATGAATAGTGTGTCGATATGTGATAGCTTTGAAATGGCATGCTTTTTTATGACCACATAAAATAAGCAAATGAATATCGACTTTCTCATTTCAGAAAATTATAAGTATTTTAAAACTCCAACCAATAACAAAGAATTGTTTGGAAATGATTTAGCGCCATAAGAAAATTTAGTCAGCCTAAATTTTATGTTTTAACATTTTACACTTTTTGGGTATCAAATTTTTTGGGAGAAATGCATTACTTCCCCTGTGTTTTAAATAGTATTTAACGCTCGCTTTTACTACATAGCCACCGCAGGCAATGACACTTATGGAATGAAGATGGAGCACCGGTGGAATCCGAAGGCGGATGAAACCGAGAATACGGAGAAAACCCGCCCCTACGCCGCTTTGTCCACCACGAATCCCACATGTGGTCGCCTGGGATCCAACCCAGGTGAGAGGCGAGTGGTCTAACCACACGGCCACGGCGCGGCCCTTACTTCACCTGCTCACCATACGTAGTTGAGAAACATTTTTAACACTCCCCATATATTTTTATCTTAAGTGTCTATGGATTTCATTAACATTTATTCATATGTAGTATGCTTGCCAACTTTTCTGTCTGTCTATCTTACAAGAGTGATGGCTTTTTATTTTACCTCAGATTTTCATCACGAACATGACAAAAATCAAATTCTGTTGTATTATATTATTATAATTGTTACCATACTAACTTCATAATCACGAGGTCGCGGGTTCAAACCCGGCGGAGGACAATGGCTTTTTTGGGGCATAAAAATCCATAGCATGGCTTCCTTCGGAAGGGAAGTAAAACCGTTGGTCCCGTGTCGTATATTTACGGCAAGCCTGAAAAAGAGACCTCTGAGCAAAATTAAGCGGTGTTTCACGCCCAATATAGAATGGGACGCTGAGAACCACAGCAGTTAGAGAGTGTCCGTAAATAAAACTCCATTTCCTTTCTTTTTACTTTCTCTATATGTACTATATACATAGTGTACAGAGAACCCAAAAATTCGATACCGAGAATTCACCGGAAATATACGTTTTAGGGTCCCATGTATCCAAAAAAAGAATTTTCAAAAAAAGGTCCGTGTGTGAGTGTGTGTGTGTGTCCATGTGTCTGTGAACACGATAACTCAAAAACGAAAAGTCGGTAAAATACCAAACACAAGGATGCGACACGAAGATTTTCAAGAAAATACTATCGTTTAGATTATACTTCTTTCGAAAATTTTGATTTTCTAAAAAATGGCACTAACAATTTTGATTAAAATATTGTATATCAAAGATATTTACCTGACAAATAAAATGTATATCTTGAATTTTCTGGGAATAGCCTCTGAAGACTACTTTATTCTGGATCGATTTTACGGAATTTTGCATAACTGCTAAACTGTAAGAGATGGACAAAAACTTACTACACAAAAAATGTAGAGCACATTAAAACACACAATTTATGTTATATACATTTTTTTCGTGGAGTTCGTCGTTTTTGTGACATTCCTTATTTTTGGTTTCTGCTATGAAAAAGTATACTTTTCTCATACTGGAACTTGTCAACTCCTATCCATATAAACAAATGAACTTCATTGACATAGCAACCAGCTTTTGACCTACGGTTGTCCCTTATTTCGCTTCTACTTACAAGGATGTGAGAAATAAGACTTTTTCTGCTAATTTTTTTATCTGATTAGCATAAAGTAAATAGAATTATAAGCTTTTTAAGAATTATTTGTTACAGGGATATGGAGAAAGGCATGTGAATGGTACACATCAGATTTTTTGTAAATATACCGCGCTAATTGCTACACAGAACTATGATAGACCAAAGCTATCTGTACATTCATCCTTACTCACGAACACCACACATACAGACCCTCTCCCCCCCCCCCCGATTCTGGTGACTTCGAGTGAAATCTGCCATCGAATTTCTGGGTGAGATACAATACATGCCCTACTTACTAAGTAGAGAAAGTAGTAAAAAAGCAGAAATCCTATAGAATAGGCCACGTTTAGTAAAGCAAAGAGAGCAAATTTGTTCGATGCTCCTACGGATCGTCTACTGTGTACTGCCCTATAAACTGTGCAGAAAGCAAGCACAGGTAGTTTCTTCAGTGCTGTGGTAGTACATTTTGTGTTTGAAATATCCGCCTTTCGTAGGTTAAAACACCCAGTTTTGATTAATGATTAGTAGAACAATTGAAAGGTTATGTTTCTTGCATTATATATAGGTGGTTGCATATTTTCATGAGTTTGATGGTAATTAGTAGTCGTAACATAAATCATGTAAACTTTAATTATGTATGTAAACATTATTTAATGACAATTATTATAGCATCAAAGTAATAAAAAACAAGCTGTTTTAACCGTATTCTTTTATAGCACCTACTTAAAATGAACAAGCATCTTAGTAATTAATAGGTATCTAACACTATTAAAAAGAAACATATTTTCCTTGGTGACTATCGTACTCACTTGTTGCGTAATGACTAGAGCTCGGATTTGGGTTTCGACACTTACACAGTTACGAACACACAGAGCTGTTAGAGGTATAATGAGAGGGTAATTGGGAGGGGATTGTAGCATAAACACGCACACGTTAAGGTATAATCGTTCCAAAAATAGTTAATTACATGTATATACATCGTTCAAATGCATAAAGTAACAAAATAAAACAATTATGATTAGTAAATAAAAACGCCTTGTACCTTTACAAATAAAAGTATAAAGCATGATACAAAAAAAAAAAAAAAAAAAAAAAAAAAAACAGGATAATAATATACAGAACTTTGAAAAGATAATGAACATAAATCAACCAAACTCACTCAGAATGCATTGCAGTCGATTACAAGATACATCTTTACTATCTCGAAAGAAAATGCTATCCTGCTGTCACTCAAAATATGTTTAAATCGTCCACAAGTTTGTTTAGTTTCGAAAGCCTACCCTTTAGTATTTTCCATTTTTTTCAACCTGCGCTCTCTTTCAGAGTTCACTGGTTTATCTACTAGCAGGAACTGAACTAGACCAGGCAGTGAGCAATACTAGATAGTGCAATACGTTTCGAAACGGGCTGTAGAGACCACGCCTACACCATCATGGCATAGTTAAACTCTCAGTGCTCCGAACCTCAATCCGGCAACTGCGCGACCGAGCTCTAGTAATGACGTAATTTTTTTTTTTTTTTTTTTTTAGTGTAGAACTTTGCCGCAAATAAACACTTATTCTGCCGCTTTTCATGAATAAGAACGACTCCACCAAGGCAGCATAAACGTAGGAGTCGATGGCTTGCGTGTTAGGTTGCTCTTTGCTCTCAAATAATAAACTGACAAACGATATACTGGTCTAGAAAGAGAAACAAACCTTGCTGTCACGTGTTTACCCACTGCATACACGAAGCAAGCCTGTTTCTCGCGCACAAAATCAAGAGAGTTTTAGCGCTTGTTGTAGAAGAATAACATATACTTTTAAAACAAATATGGTTTTGAGGTGGAAAGGCACTCTTAACAAAACTTTCCGATGATATTGGTACCGCATTTTAGGAATACGTGTAATACTTCCTGTATCCCCCCCCTTGATACGTAGTAGAGAAAGTTTAAACCTGATGTGCTCCATTTATACGACTTTCTCAACATTTCGGCAACAAATTAAGAAGCTTATTCTTCCATACTTCATGCTAATCGAACAAAACATTAACAGAAATGGTCTTATTGCTAGTTTCCTTAGAAGTAGAAGGGAAATAATGGAGCACACTAGGCCTAAACGATAGTCAAATCTTTTAAAAGTTGGCTACCAGGTGCATAAAATCCTTTCTTGGCATTGCCAAGAGTTGACAAATTCCCGTAGGTATATGAAAAGCTTAAGCATTTAAAAACTGAAGCCAATAATAAGGAATATCCAAAATGGTTAACTTCACAAAAAAATATTATATAACAAACTGTGTGTTTAACGAGATCTACATTTGTTGTGTAATACGTTTTTGTCTATCTGCTACGGTTTACCAGTTATGCAAAATTCAGCAAAATTCATAAAGAGGCCTTCAGAGGCTACTCCCAGAAAATTCAAGATATGCATTTCATTTATCATCTTTAATACCCGCTATTTTAATCAAAATCGTTAAGGCCATTAAAATCAAAGTTTTCGAATTTTTTCCATGTAAAGGTTAGTTTGACGTTTGGGAATTTTTCTCAAAATCTTCGTGTCGCATCCTTGGAAGACACTGAATTTAAATAATAGGTCTTACCGACTTTTCGTTTTTGAGTTATCGTGTTCACACACATACACAACACATGCGGACCTTTTTCTAAATTTTGTTTTTATACAGGGCACCCTAAAACGTTTATTTGCGGTGAAATCTCTGTATCGATTTTTTTTTATGGAATGTACATAGTACGTGTAGAAAAAGTAAAACTTTGTTATTTATGATACACCTTACAAATTTAGTGCCGAAATAGAAACCTGTACAATGTAAGAAATGTGTTTACTTGTAAAGCACTCCTCGTGACAAATGAACATCGAGTGGAACGTAGTGCCAGGGCTGTAGTGCGCATGCCGCAGGTAAAAGTAGTGCTTTATTTCACAATGTCTGCCGATCTTACCTGTGCCAACTGTCTCAACATCTATTCTGTATAAACAAGTGCATGGAATCGCGAACAAGACAAAAGTGACGTGCAGCCGCCTGCAATTGTTTTCTCTTATCAGGAGGTCAATGTTGCCACATTTAACTTATGTGTGAACAGCTGGCTCCATATACGGGATGTATCAAATCGATAACTTCTGTCATTCATAGCACGCTCATTCTTCAGGCGAATGTCAAGAGAAGTTACAGAACCAAACTTATCAGGTTTTCTAATGCATGGGGGAATCTAGGATTTCTGTAACAGAAGATGGTTTAGGGTTCTCTCCAGATCATTTTTAAAAATCTGATGTGTTCCATTTACATGACTTTCTTTACTTCTCTGTAACAAATTATTGTTGATAATCTTATTCTTCTATCTATTTCATGCTACAATATTAACAGGAATGGTCTTATTATTTAATTCCTTGTAATTGGAAGGGAAATAAGGGAATACACTAGGCTAAAGCAATAATATGGTTGCTATGGGATTGAAATCCGTTTCTTTGCGTGGTCCCGTATGAGAAAAGTTTTAAGTATTTTACAACTGAAACCAATATCAGGGAATAACTCGAAAACGGCCAACTCCACCAAAACAATGTGTATTACAAAAATTGTGTTTTATCGACTTCTGCGTCTTTTGTGTAATAAACTTTTGTCTATCTCTTACGGTTTACCAGTTATGCAATATTCAGCAACATTCATCCAGAATAAACAGGTCTTCAGAGTCTATTCCCAGAAAGTTAAAGATGTACAGTTTATTTGTCATGTTAATATCTTTAATATACGGTATTTTAATTAAAATCGTTAGAGCCATTTTTGAGAAAATAACAAAATTCAGTTTTTTTATCATGTAGGTAAAGGGTATTTTGGGGTGAGAGAATTTTTTCAAAATCTTCGTGTCACATCCTTTGAAGATGCTAAATTTAAATACCAAGTTTGGTATTTTACCGACTTTTCGTTTTTGAGTTAACGTGTTCACAGACACAAGGACACACATGGACCTTTTTCTAAAAATGTTTTTATATAAGGGACCCTAAAACGTCTATTTTCTGTGAAATATCAGTATAGAATTTTGAGTGGAATGCAATATCTTCTCTGTACACTATGTACACAGTACATGTAGAGAAAGTAAAAATTTAGCTTCGAAAATTGAGACTCTGAGGTCGTCTCCTTAGCGCGGTGGTAGCGCAACTGCCTACCAAGCGGGAGACCTGGGTTCGATTCCCAGTACCGGCGTGGGGATTTTTCCCCCGCTGGGAGACCTGGACCGGGGTGCACTCAGCCTCGTGAGGTCCCTGGGGGGCCAATTGAGGAGCTACTTGATGGAGAAGTAGCGGCTCCAGGTCGTGAGGACCGCATTAACCGGCCGGGAGGGGCTCGAGGCGCTGACCACGTCTCACCCTCCAATACTGCACCCCATCCATGACGTCTATAGTGGACCGAGATGGGGGACGCAGCGGCCGGGCGGTAGGCCAAGGTTCCCCGTGAGCCGTCGTGCCATGGAGTTATATAATTGAGACTCTGAGGTAGAAAACATTTACGAGGAACAGATCCTACAATAGGAAATATAAGTAATACTATATCTGGTACTAAAACAATTTATCACATTTTGAACTAAAAGAAAAGTACTACAGCACTAAAGTCGTATGTATTCCATTTACACGACTTTCTCTAGTTGTTCCTCAAACAAATTTTCCTTTCGAAAGAGTATTATTTTATCTTGTTCATGGTAATCGAGATAAACCTGTCTTATTACTTGCTTTCTTGTAAGTAGAAAGGAAATAAGGGAACACACCAAGCTAAAATGAATTTTTTTTCTTCTAAAAGCTACCACTATGTGAAACAATTGAATTTCCGAGAGTAAAACAAAAGAGATGAAACGAACGTTGGCTTTCCGCTTGAGAAAAGTTTAAGTAGTTTGAAATTCAGAAAAGGAGAATCTAGATCACCTAGCTCTAACGGTAATATCATCACCAGACTCCCGTTGTTTCTACCACTATGATGGAGCATCCAAACCAGGGAAAGATGGAGGGAACGTGACCATTTAGCACCAATGTAACTCGGTGAAATTACCATGGTTATCTGAGACAATTTATTGTTCAAGTTTATATCCTTGTTTTTATACTAAAAATGTTGTAATTTTATCTATAAATGGAAATAAAAAAAATTGAAACCAATAAGAAGGAATACCTCGGAAACGCTACACTTAACTCTACAAAACAAAACAAAACAAAACAAAAATATATGACAAACCGTGTATTTTAATAAGATCTATATTTTTTTTAGTCTTATTTTATCTCTTTTGGTTTACGAGTTATATAAAAGTCATACAGAATGAAGAGGTCATCAGAGACCATACCCAGAACATTCAAGATATACATTTCGTTTGCGAGCAAAATATCTTAAACATATTTCATTTTAATCAACATCGTTAGAGCCATTTTGAGAAAATCAACATTTTAGAAAAATGTTCCATGTAAAGAGTAGTTGGTGTTGGTGGAGATTTTCTTGAAAATCATCTTGTCACATGCTGGAAGATGTTGAACTAAATAATAAGTAACAGACGTTTGTTAGAGATGCTGCCCACAACAGCATTATTATCTGGAATAGGAAATATTCAAGTTGCTCAACACCCAAATGCACAACTGCATTTTTTTTTATTTTTTTTTTTTTTTAGCTTAAAGTCCTTTAACTTAATTGGTCACATCGGACGATAAAATGAAAATGGTGCTCAAATGTTCTCGGAGTCCATGTAGCTTATAGTTACTGGACATTCGTCTTCAGGGAAAAAGCTCGAAAAAACCTTATTCGGGTAACTTACCCTAAGGGACATTCGAACTTGCGACCTGTTGAATGTGAGGCAGGCACGCTATCACCTCACTACCCAGGCGGGCTATGCTCATATTGTCGTTTACATTTGTGCTTAACAGATTTCCACCAAGACCCACAAACATGATTAATAATAGCTACGTACAACCAAATTGGATAGAATATGCATTACCTATATTATACCTGTGTTTCCTGTGCTTCTCATTATTACACCACAAACTAACATGTATAATTACCGCTATGAGCTGCTATAATTGGTGCAGTAAGTATTGATTACACCTGACGTTTCCAATGTAATTAATTTTATTTCAATATTGGTGAGACACTCTGCGAATGTACTTGTAAGGATCTGGACTGACATATATGCGCTAAATATGAGTATAACCATTTGAAATATATTGCACATTTGCAATTTTCATTGAACAACCTTGGATTTCTCTTCATTTTGTTGCAATTGTGAAAGAAGAATCCAAGAAGGGTTTTTATAGTGTTTAACGACGCTTTCACTACTTATGGCGAAGCAGGCGATGACACTGATGATACACGGAATGAAGATGACCACCGGTGGAATGCGATGAAGGGGGAAACCGAAGAGCCCGGAAAAAACCCGCTCCTGCGCCGTTTTTTCCATCTCAAACCCCACATGCGGTCGTTGGGATTGAACCCGGGCCGTCTAAGTGAGAGGCGAGTGGTCTAAATACTCGGCCACGGCGCGTCCGTCCAAGAAGGATAACTCTTCCTAGTCAGGGATTACCATAAAAGTACAGTCTGCTTATCTAACAAAATGGACAATGGTTAACAAAGAAAAGATATAAATATCCTAAAATTATAGTGAATTGTATATAATAATATATATTCACAATTTTTTAGATTGACTAAGGATGAACCCTTCCGTAGAAATTTATTTACAACAATTGAATTACAATATTGATTATAAAAATGGTTGTTTACAATACATAGTGAATATTTGAGGACATTTAGGAAAATAGAGTTGATACGTATCCTGAATTCTCTGAAGTTTACATAGTGTTTGGTTATTCAATTTAGCATTTCTGTTTTACTCTCTGTACTACCTAAGTAATTAGAGGAAGTATTGCATTCTACCCAAAAATTTAATACCAGTTTTCACCGGAAATACGCTTTTGAGACTGAATCTAAAGAAATCACTTGTAGAAATAAGTTTGTGCGTGACGGTGAACAACATAGGTAAAAAACCAATAGCTGGTTAAATACCAAACTTGGCATTTAAGTTCAAGAGCTTACAAGGCTGCGACATGAAGATTTTAAAAAAAAATCCCCCCAACCCAAATTACTTTTTACGTGGAAAATTTGTCACTACTTTTCATTTCTGAAAATGGCTCTAATGAATTTTTCTAATGTTATATTTGATGTTTACAAGACAAATCAAGTGTATCAGAGAAATATTCATTCTCGATGACTATTGCATAACTGATAATCCCTAAGAAGTAGACAAGATATTAATACACAAAAATGTAGATCTTGTTAAAGCATACAATTTATTAAAAAATATTTACGACGTTAATCATTTCCGAGCTAATATTTGTTGGTTTGAATGTTGAAATACTTTACTTTTTATGTCGTAAGTCACTATTTTCTTTTTACTTTCTCTACACGTACTGTGCATACAATAGGTAGAGAAGGTATTACATTTCATTATATTCGATGTCGAGAGTTCACAGGAAATCTGTTTTGAAGATCTCTGAGTCCTAAAAAAGCATTTTTAGAAAAAGATCTGTGCACGCGCGCGTGTTTGTATACAACATAGCTAAAAAACGATGGGGCCGTTAACTACTAAATTTTGCATTTAAAATTAATATCTTCCAAATATCCGACGCAAAGATTTTGTACAAAATCCCCCCCAAACTACCCTTTACATGGAAAAATTTCGAATATTTTGTATTTCTCAAAAATGGTCCTAAAGTCTTTGATTAAAATACCGAATATTAAAGATATTTACATGACAGATAAAATGTATATCTTGAATTCTCTGTGAATAGCCTCTAAAGACCTCTTTATTCTGGATTACTTTTGCTTAACTGGTAAACGTTAAGAGAAAAAAAAAAACTTACTGCACACATAATGAAGATCTCGTTAAAAAACACAATTTATCTTACATACATCTTTTTGTGGAGTTGACCATTTCCGAGATATTCCTTGCTATTGGTTTCAGTTTTAAAATACGTTATAAACTTTTCTCATGCGGGAACTTGTCAACTCCTGGCCATGCAAAGAAACAGAATTCAAGCATATTTCAACCAGTTTTTAAAAGATTTGATTATCTCTTATTTCCCTTCTCAAGTAACAAGAGTTATCTGCTTTAAGACAGAGAAGGTCCTATAGAGTTTAAGTGTAATAATTAAGGGAGTTAGAATAAGTAATTTTTATTATTGTAAAATTTAATTTTCTTCAAATCATATTCAAAATTAGCCTCCAAATGTGCTAAACTTTATTTGGCTTAGTATAAAGTAGATGAAAGAATAATATTTTTAAGAAAATGTGTTATAGAGATGTAGAGAAAGTCATTTGAATGGAACACACCAGATTTTTCTTGTGGTCATGCAAAATGTTTGAATATATTACAATGGACATTGATGTAGATTTGCAAATACGTCGGAAAGTAAGCTCTTGTAAGAATATTTTGCAGAAAATAGAGCAGAGAAAGTCATATGTGTGCAACTCACACAAAAACCAGTTTAACAGTTAATGTTACTGTTAGATTTCCCTTACCACAAGCAACAAATCTAAGGTAATGGAAAGTTTAAGCGAGGACTTAACGTGCAACACTTGGCCTTGCTGAGCAGATATGGGACAGTCCATTATCATGACTGCGATAACAATGGCAGTATATGGAAGAAAGGTAATAACTCTTATCGGGACGTACGCTGGCAAAATAAACCTGCTTTATATGGCTTATATATTTTACCGTGAGCTTCATTTCATGATAATTCCCAAGAACTGGCGTTGAGCACCCACAAAAATACAAACGTGAGGCCAGCAGGCTGGTTCGTTTAACAGTAGACGAAATAATAAGCGTAACAAATAAGCTTTGTTACTTTCTCTAGCCCGTATGCACAATATAGTGGATAGAAAAAGTATTATATTCCACCAAAAAAATTGATGTCGGGATTTCACCGGAAATATGTGTTCTGAGGTCCCCTGAGACAGAAAAAAAGTATTTTTAGAAAAATGTCCATGTGTGTGTCTCTGTTTCAGGGCAGCATAACTCAAAAACGAAAAGTCGATAAAATACCAAACTTGGTATTTAATTTTAGTATCGTCCAGGGATGCGACACGAACATTTTGAGATAAATCTCCCATGCCAAACTACCTTTTATATGGAAAAAGTTTCGAAATTTTTGATTTTCTCAAAAATGGCTCCAACGATTTTGATTAAAATACCGTATATTAAACATATTTACATCACAAATGAAGTATATATTTTGAATTTTCTGGGTATAGCCTTTGAAGACCTCTTTATTCTGAATGAATTTTGCAGAATTTCGCATAACGATAAAACTGTAAGAAATAGACAAAAACCTACTACATAAAAATGTAGATCTCGTTAAAACTCTAATTTATGTCATATACGTATTTTTTTTATTTTATCTACACGTACTATGCAAATAGAGTATATAGAAGGTGTTGTAATTCACCTAAAAATTCCATACGGAGATTTCACCGGAAATATGTGGTTTAGGACTCCCTCAATCAAAAAAAGCATTTTTAGAAAAAGGTCTGCGTGTGTCTCTCTACTTGTGTGTGAACACTTGGCTCAAAAACGAAAAGTCCGTTAAATACCAAAATTGGTATTTAAGTTCAGTATCGTCCAAGGATGTGAACACGAAGATTTTCAAGAAAGTCCGCCACCCCTAACTACACTTCACATGGAAAATTTTTCAAAGATTTTGATTTTCTCAAAAATGGCTCTTTCGATTTTCATTAAAATACCGTGTATTAAAGATAATTAAATGGTAAATAAAATGTTTATTTTGAATTTTCTGGGAATATCCTCTGAAGACGTGTTTATACGGGAAGAATTTTGCTGAATTTTGCCTCACTAGTAAAGAGTAAGAGATAAGACAAAAACTTACTACAAAAAAAATGTAGACCTCGTTAAAACACACAATTTATCTTATATGCATTTTTAATGGAGTTAGCCGTTTTTGAGATATTTCTTGTTATTGGTTTCAGTTTTAAATAACTTATACTTTTTACATACGGGAACTTATCAGCTCCTAGTCACGCAAATAATCGGATTTCAGTTCATTAGCAACCCCATTTTAAAAAATGTTACTGGTGGTTTAGCCTAGTGTATTCGCTTATTAGGAACTAAGTAATGAGACCGTTTCTGGTAATGTTTAAATCGATTAGCAAGAAGTAGATACACGAATAAGTTTTATTAAGAATAATTTTTGCAGATATGTAGAGAAACTCATGTGAATGGAATACATCAGATTTTTTTATGTAGCTTCGATGGTGTCTGAGATATTCCTTGTTATTGATTTCAATTTTAAACTAAACACTTACAACTTTTCTCAAACGGGCAGTGACTTTTCGTTTCATCTCTCTTGTTTTACTGCAGACCATACAAAGCGAACCGAACTTCTATTGTTTAACATAGGACCCGTTTTTATAAATTTGACTGTCGACTTGGCCTAGTGTATTTCTCTATGTCCCTTTTACTTACAAGGAACAAGTAATAATGCTATTTATGTTTCCCCGATTGGCATGTCGTAGATAAGATAACGATCTCTTTTAAGGAAAGTTGTATGTGTAACATCTAGAGAAAGTCATGTGAATGGAACACATCAGATTTTTTTTTTGCACGATAGTGCATAAAGTAGAGGTGTATAACACATGAAAGTAAAAATAGCAAGTTGCAACTTTACGCCCTATCATGAAAAAATACGAAAATATGTAAACATACAGAGTTCATTAAATATTTTAGGTAACAAATCTCCTATAGCTACATCTTCTATTTGCGCTGAACTATAACTGCATATTGAAAAACATTCTAAATACATAAGCCATGTTTTTTTTTTTTTTTTTTTTTTTTTTTTTTTTTTTTTTACTTTCTCTAATAGTACATGGTACGTAGATAGATAAATGGACACCCAAAATTCGATACCGAGATTTCACCGGAAATACACGTTTTAGCGTCCCCTGTATTAAAAATTATGTTTAGAAAAAGGTGCGGTTGTATATGAAAACGATAATTCAAAACATAACATCGGTAAAGTACCAAACTTGGTATTTGAGTTTAGTATCTTCCTTGGAGGCGATGCGAAGATTTCGAGGAAAATCCCTCCACCCCAAACTACGCTTTACATGGAAAATGTTTCGAAAATTTACAAATTGATGTAACGGTTTTAATTAAAATACCGTATGTTAAAGATATTTACCCACAAGTAAAATCTATATCTTGAATTTTCTGGATAATTTTAGCATAACTGGTAAACCGTAAAGAGATAGGCAAAACTTACCACACAAAAAAATGTAGATCTCGTTAAACACACAATTTTTGTTATATACATTTTTATTTGTGAAGTTGGCCATTTCTGAGATATTCCTTGTTATTGGTTTCGTTTTAAAATACTCTACATAGGGGAATTTGTCAACTCCTTGCAATACAAAGAAACCCATTTTAAAGATTTGATTATCGCTTTAGCCTAATGTACTCCCTTATTTCCCTTCTACTTACAAAGAAGCAAGCAATAAGACTATTTCTGCTAATGTTTATCTCAATTAGCATGCAGTAGATAGAAGAATGAGCTTTTCAACAGCAATTTGTTACAGAGATGTAGAGAAAGTCAGATTTTTTAATTCAATGCTCATTGAAACAAGTGGGTAACTAAGCAAAGCAATTGCTCTCAGGCCGTGGAACTGTCGTAACCATCTAAATCCAATTATACTATATATTTACTTAAACTCGCATGGCACATTATCGCTGTTGCACATGTTCGTAAAAATGGTAATATTTATTTTATTCTAATTTCGTACTGCCGACCAAAACATTGCAGGATAAACACGTGCAAAGTCTTTTTTTACTTTCTCTACACGTACTATGTACATAGTGTATTGAGAAGGTATTGTACTCCACCCAAAAATTCGATACCGAAATTTCACCGGAATTATATGTTTTAGGGTCCCCTGTATATAAAAGCATTTTCACAAAAAGGTCCGTGTGTGTGTGAACACGGTAACTCAAAAACGAAAAGTCGGTAAAATACCAAACTTGGTATTTAAGTTTAGTATCTTCCAGGGATGCGACACAAAGATTTTGAGAAAATCCCTCCACCCGAAACTACCCTTTACATGGAACTTTTTTCGAAAGTTTTGATTTTCTCAAAAATGACTAACAATTTTGATTAAAATATCATATATTAAAGATATTTACCTGACACATGAAATGTATTTCTTGAATTTTGTGGGAATAGCCTCTGAAGAATGCTTTATTCTGGACGAATTATACCGAATATTGCATAACTGCTAAACCAAAGAGATGGAAAAAAGCACCACACAAAAAATGTAGAGCACTTTAAAACACACAATTTATGTTATATGCATTTTTTTCATGGAGTTTTTTGGAGATATTCTTTGTTTTTGGTTTCGCTTTAAAAAATTATACTTTTCTCACACAGATCTTTGTCAACTCTTGTCCATACAAACAAAGGAACTTCAGTGACATAGCAACCAACTTTTGACTATCACTTTAACTATGGTACTTTCTTATTTCGCTTTTACTTAAAAGGAAGCAAGTAATAAGACTACTTCTGATATTTTTTTTTCGATTAGAATTAATTAAATAGAACAATAAGCTTATTAACCAAAATTTGTTGCAGAGGTGTAAAGAAAGTCATGTGAATGGAACACATCAGATTTTTAGATTCTCTTATGATTATAAACTCAGCAAAGCCACACTAGATTAAAAACGACGACTTTGCACACATGTATCATAAATATTTTACATTGTTTTCTTTTAGTGTATGTAATTATATAGAAACACTCCAGAAAGTATCCATCTCCTTTTTATTAGATTCACGTGTCTTTTTCTAACCACTATCGTTTATTACTTTCATTTTTGCTTAATGTATACAGTAAAATAATTGTTTGATATTCCAACCAAAAATTCTACATCAAGATTTCACGTGATCTTCCTTCCGATTGAATAGGACTTCGCAGGTTATTCCCAGAAAATGCATTACATTATTATTTATAATAATGTTATTTATAATAATGTGAATAGTTTAAATATAGCTTGTTTTAATGCAAATATTAGAATTTTTTGGTAGTGTTTAACGCCCGCTTTAACTACTAATGGCACCGCAGGCGGTAAATATTAGAATCATTATAAGAAAATATATATAGCCAATTTTCGATGTGAAGTGTAGTCCATGGTGAATGGGACTTCATGAAAAAGTTGTGTTGCATCTTTGGAAGATGCTGAACTTAAATACTAAATAGTATGTAACAGTATATAGCTTTTTCCGGTGAAATCTCGATATATCATTTATTGGCGTATTCAATTGTTCCTTTATTTACTAGAGTTAAAATTAAAAAAAATTCTACATCCAATTTAACAGATAGAACGTTTAAAATGTTAACATACTAAAATATAAACTATATTAAAGTTGATATGTTCTTGTGTGTTTAAAACATTTCACCAATTTTTTCAAGATTTTTGTGGTGGTTACACTTAATTTTAAATGGATTTAGTATAGAAAATATTTTGTAAAATTCCTGCAATTAAGGTCAAAATGGGGTTTTACTGAAATATTCATAAAACACTTCAGTTTTCATTACTTCTCAAATGCATTTGTCTACCACCTCTGTGGTGGAGTGATCAGGTTTCTGTTTATCAACTGTTTTTTATACCAGAAACACTTCCTATATCTCATAAAGCCTGGAAGTATGAGTGTGAGTTAAAAGTAAAACATATTAAAAACAACCGTTAACAAAACCTATTGTTCAACTAGTAGTAATACCATCAGTTTTTCTCAGGCAAAAGCCCCCTGATATGCCCATAAAAGTTAAAGGGAATGTGTAAATTAAACAATTAAAATACATTTCTCCATCAATTTGAAACATATTTCGGTGACAATGTCAGGTTGGAGCTTGTTATTAGTTTTGGAAAAGTGTACATTATCTGTTAGTAGATTCTGTGAGTTAATGTTTAATATGACTCAAACTTAAAACGTGGATTAACTTCACCTAGATCTCATTCTCTCCCCCAGTTAATCAACATGCAAGGAGTTCATGATCAAGGACCATTTCGCCTTTGACACTGGTCTACATGAACTTCACGCTCGTTTCATTACATTGGTACGCAATATCTTGAAACGTCAAATATTTCATCCTTCTAACGACCCAAAACGCTTGAGGTCACTTCATCTTCTTGAGGTGATGAATCGTTTATGACCCCATTTATCTTCGGTTGTTTTTGGAATCTTTTGGCCACAGTCATGGCCAAGGAGATATATGAAAATGAGACATTGTATGAGCACATCTGAGAATTGCAGGTAACTTGTTTCGATCTTGTTCATAGTTTTTAAAATTCTGCACTTCTTTGATAGCAGAGTTGCTCCTTGAATTATCTTAGCTATATAAAGGCCGCAGTTTCGCCATTATGCTGATCTTCCTATAATGTAACTAATCGAATTAGTCTGGGAGTGTTTAAAAATATACACCAATTCATCAAAATGTTAAAATCCATCAAAGCTAACGCACGCATCGCTTGAACTAATGTTTTATGTTGTTTTTTTCCCATGATTTTCGAGATTAATGCATATTAGCGAGGGTGACATCTCAGGATGTTCTCTGACCACACTAAATAAGTAAGGAGGCGGTCTAGCCGTACCACCGCTCAGGGTGGTGAGTTTTAAGGGATGTCTAAATCTTAAAACTCGATCAAGACATTTTAAAATATGACGGAATCATAAATCATGCTTAAATTCCTAGGAGTTTGTGTTATGAAGCTGGTGACAAATGAAATGGTCACTTCGGACGTAACCTTCATTGATGATATTGTATGCGGTAGGCATCCACCCTCAAGCGTAAGGGTTATGAACATAAGAATTTCAGTCACTGTAGCTTTATCCCTTCCTCCTGAGTTTTGCAGCCGCAATAGATCTCTATAGGTCGCAGGGCGCTGTGCATGCCTAAAGAGAAAAGCCTAGCATCAAACATTAGCACATGGCCTGACGTCACACTTTTTGGGCGTTGTGATACAATAAGCACATGTTTGTGTTGTGCACAATTGTGAGGATATTTTAATATTAATGGTTTTAAATTATATCCTATTGTTAAAGGATAGTATAGTGTACCAACTTGTGGTGATAATTACGCGAACGATTCAAAAGTGAACGTGGTTTTATTTTCCTGAAGACGAAGATCTAAAATCCAAATGGATTAGCACTATACATAGCAAGACTTTTGTGCCTACAGATACCTTCAAGATATGTGAATTATGCCTCAACGCTTTTAACAATTCCTAAATATTAAATCATTAAATAACCTATCGGAAAGTGCTGCAACATAACCTCTTCGTTCGATCAGTCACCTTCCAATGAATATGTTTTAAGTTTGTGAACCGCATTTTAGATAGTGAGAACTCGAGTAATTTCAACAGCCTTGAAATAGAGTTTATTAACATGTCCTTCGCCACAAACAATGATATGAAATGTGGAAAGACACATTATTTGATAGGTTGAAGTTTCATTGTAGCAAAGCAGATTAGGAGCCCGATCTCTATTTTAATACCCGTAAAAATGTATTCCGCTAGCATAACAGTTAAAAAAAATTAACAAACCGGAAAGAAAAATAAAACGTCATACCAGAGGTATTAAGCATATTGCTTTTTTTTTAGTCCTGCAAAATCCTGCATGGTACAAAAAATACTGTAGCAGAAAGTGTTATTAATAAACTTAGAAACCATAGTAAGTTATTACAGAACAGTATTTGCTGCTTTACTAGTACGTTCCCAGTTTCTTTTAATAATTCGTCATTAACGATGGTATTGAACTAAGAATTTAAACAGCTGCGCAGATCACTTTTGTTTCTAGAAATAAAGAACAGAAACAACTGCATTAAAAGTATCGTTAATATATTTAAAAAATTATTAACGTTCGCGTACAATACTAGTTCAAGCCGCTAAAAGTCCACCATATTGCAAGACTTTCTCTTTAGCTGGTGTTGCCTATACTCTATAATAATGATTATGTTAATCAGTGTAATCGATCTCAAGCATGTTTTCCTTTTGTTATTTCTTTAATCTGTTAATCTCCTGATGAAGAGATAAACTCAAATATTGAACATTTTTAATCTGAGCTATACATGCCTTTATCGTTAGCTAAGAACAATCTTGTCCTTTCGTCACATAAATCTTTGTTTGTTTTAATTATTGATCACCCTCGCAAATGTTATAAATGCATATGACAGAAAAGTAGTAACGGAGGACCTACATTGGAATAAAAATCTGTGTTCCATTCACATGAATTTCTCCACAACTCTGTAACAAATTATTCTTGAAAGTATTCTTCTATTTACTTCATGCTAATCGAGATAAACATTAGCAGAAATGGTCTTGTTACTTGCTTTCTTGTAAGTAGAGGGGAATACATTAGACTAAAGCGATAGTCAAATCTTTTAAAAGATGATTGCTATGTGATTGAAATTCGTTTCTTTGCATGACCAGGAGTTGATAATTTCTCGCATGAGAAAAGTTTTAAACATTTTAAAACTGATACCAATGAAAAACATTACTCGAAAAAAAAAACTATGTACAAAAATTGTGTTTTGGCGATATCTTCATTTTTGGTTACAAAGCTTTTGTTTAGCTCTTACGGTCTAAAAGTCATGCTAAAGTCATCCAGAATGAGAGGTCTTCAGAGGCTATTACCAAAAAAATTCAAGAAATAGGTTTTATTTCTCTTGTAAATATATTTAATATATGATATTTTAATCAAAATTGTTAGAACCATTTTTGAAAAAAGTTTTTTCCATGTACTACTCTGGGTCGTCTCCTTAGCGCGGTGGTAGCGCAGCTACTTACCAAGCAGGAGACCTGGGTTCGATTCCCAGTACCGGCGGGGGAATTTTTCCCCTGGACCGGGGTGCACTCAGCCTCGTAAGGTCCCTGGGGGGCCAATTGAGGAGCTACTTGATGGAGAAGTAGCGGCTCCAGGTCCGGCCAGGAGGGATTCGAGGCGCTGACCACGTCTCACCCTCCAATACTGCACCCCATCCATGATGTCTGTAATGGACCGAGGTAGTCCAAGGTTCCTTGTGAGCTGTCGTGCCATGGAGTAAAGGGTACTCTGGGGTGAGGACTTTCTTCAAAATCATGTGTCCATCCTTGGAAAATACTATACTTAAATACCGAGTTTGGTATTTAACGGGCTTTTCTTTTTTTAATTACCGTGTTCGCACAACACACACACACACACACACACACACACACACAAATATACAAACAGGGACCGTTTTCTGAAAATTCGTTTTTTTCTTTTTTTGGATACAGGGACGTTTTGTATCAAATCATTTGGTGGAATGTAATACCTTCTCTACCTATGTACTATGCAGAGAAAGTAAAAATACGCCCTGACTTTCGAACACGCATTTGGTGTTATTCTTTGGTCACAGTATTTTGAGACACTGGAAAGGTCTAAGTAGGAAACGGGTTGTTTGTACCCAGGTCTGTTACATGTGGCGACACGTTGCGTTAGCCACCGGTGCAGCCACATGACGTCCTTTCACTATCAAAAGACTCTTCTAAAGTATAAATTTGTTTGCTATTGTTTCACCGACAAAATTAAAATACTAATGTGCTACATTCTCATGATTTCCTCTACCACTATCGCTTATTTGTATGCATAAATACAAACTATTCTTACGAAAGCTTATTTGTCTATCTACTTCATGTTAATTACTTCATGTTAATCGAGATAAGCCTTTAAAGAATTGGTACATTTCACTTATTGTGTTAGGTACAAGAGATTTGTTGAGGAAATATCGATAGTTAGATTTTTAAATGCCAGTCACAATTGCTGACTTTGGAATTCCACATTCCTCCCATCATATTGCGAGAAATAACTGAAAAGCTACAGCACCCTAAGAAAATAACAAGTGTTGAAAATTACAAATCTATATTAACAAATATCTTGGAAATCGCTGATGCCACGAAATTATTTATTTTAAATAAATTGCATTTTTTTAGGCTGCACATAAGTTATGCTAAATTACAACAACAAAACTTTATATTTATATGAACTTAAAATTTCGCAAAGTGAAACTAAACAATGTCGGATCCCAACATAAAAGATCAAAAATTGTAATTGATGCTCAAATTATCGAACAAGTGAGCTATAAATATGAAGGATAAAAAATATCGTACCAGAAAAACTTTCATATGGAGGAGAAATTCGATGCACATCAATATGTTTGTGGGTCTAAAAGAAGATATTTAGGAAATAAATCAGCAAAGGAAACACAACTAAAAGTTTATAAAACAATGACATTGACAGTAATTCTTTATGGTGCAGACACTTGGGTAGCAACAGAAAGAGGGAAAAGGAGAATAAAAGCTTCAGAATTGAGATTTCTAAGATCAGGGGATGGTGTGTGTCTCTATTGGAACTAAAAGGAGCGAAGAAATATGAAGAGAACTAGGAATAAAATGAGTACTATATCGTATTCAAAATTGCGGAAGAACTGGAAACAGCATTTAGACAGATTGGATGAAAACCGATTGTCAAAGAAGGTATTAATTTTAAACTTCGAGAAAAATTAAATATAGGACTCAAATGGCTATGGAATGAACATTAAACATGGCTAGAAGATCCGTAGTTGGACTATTTTCTTCTAGCCATATTGTATACAGTAAGTTTTTAAACAATTAATAAAACAATATAAACACATAGTTTCGGAACAGATTGTTATAGTCACCAGATATAATAATTAATGAGACAATTTTGATGTAATTGATTATTTTACTATTTCCATGCGTTAACTATCTAATTAGTATCACCAATAAGTTGACCTTTAGTATTTACAACAAAAGTAATCACATACACTTAAGTATCATTTACAATAGCATGACTTTTTCTAAAAATGCTTATATTTGTTTAATCATTATTCAGGGCTTGCCTGAAACACGTATTTCGGGTGAAATTGCGACATCAAACTTTTCGGTGGAACACAATTAGGTATACCTCTGTGGAGGAATTCTACTCTCTGAATCTCACTGACAAACGTATATGCACATGCTCTGATTGTAGTGTGATATCTTTGTATCTCGCTCTTTGAATAAAGTAATTCTCTGGGCAAGATAGAGTTATGACTGTACTTCCTTGTGTCTGTTTCCAATATTTGGCTCCCATTGCTACAACTTCGCTCAGCGAAGGTGCATTTCTTTCATGAGAGGACCCATCCAATACAATATACTATTTGGCGCAGCCCCATTTATCTTTCTTCTCTAGAAGATAGGCAAGTAAAAGGTGTGGACAGATTCTTGTGGTAGTGCTAGTTCTCCATGGCCATTACTTATATGATCCAGAATCTGATTTTCATAAGCTAGTCTGAAGTCCTTATTTTTTTTTTTGCAGTCTTCTCTCAAGAACGTCAAAGCGCTTTTCGGCATTGCATACGCAGGTCGATGAAGACGTACTGACACCAGCGACTTTCTGATGGAAAGAGACTGACAACATTGCCAACCGGACTGGAGCCAGACAAAACAACGGACCAGATAAAAAAATTCAGACTCCGACAAAAATCAGCTGACAACTTCTGGAGTTAATGGAGCGAGGAGTATCAAATGCTCTTACGGAGCTTCTACCAAGCACGGCGACCACGTCAGGAAAGGTCCTAGTAGGCGACATTGTCCTAATTAATAGCTCAGCATTTCGTCTGAGACTGGTATTCGGGAGGTCCTGAGACGCTTTTCCACAGCCGACCTCTCTGACCCCATGAGTTTTTCCGAGTCATTTGTCGAATGGTGGGGAAATTTCTTCATTTCCCCACACTTCCTGTCCCTTAAATTTAGCTCCATTTTATCCAAAGGTCTCTTTCAGGGTTGTAAGTTTGGTGGTGGCGCCCTTCTCGTGGAGGTAACTGCACATTAAAAAGTCAGCTCTCGGCGGCGGAATGGCGTTGGAAGTCGTATGTACCCTCAGGAGGGTTTCGTCAGACCTAAGACATGGGCTCCTAGCGCTCCCTGCGTCGCGATGAATGCTTGGAAACTATTAGGGATCCTCCACGGTGGCTCCCTTCCGCTGTCCGGTTCCGGTTGCCCAATGTAGTACTCTCATCTCATCCTATCATCCTGGGGTCTTAGAACAATAAGTCAATACTGGCTGACGTGCGCAATCCCCTCTGGCACACCCACACTATACTACACACTGCTGCCCTACTATGCCACATGTGGAAGAGGGCATGAGTGAAGGCAGAGGTGGACTCATTCGGACAGAAGTCCTCACTACTTCGTATGAAAAGTAAATGGCCAGGTCTCTTGGAGATAGACCAGGTTGGGGAGGATGTTGTGGGATGACTTACCACTAAATCTCACTGACAAACGTATATGTACATACCCACAATGAAGTGTGATAATTTTGTATCGTATTCTTTGAATAAAGTGGTTCCCTGGACAAGATGGTGTTGTGACTGTACTTCCTTGTGAACCACTTCCCGCATCTCGTTTCTTATTACAAGTAGATAAGAAAAAGTAAAACATCGAGCATCCTGCATGAACGTTCATGGACACGTGTATCTGCACCGGGGACGTAGCACTGGCCCTTTTATTTTAAGTCTCGGTAACTTTGCCAAAGTTTGCAGGAAATCTGTAGCGTAAAGACGCAAGTAGTTGCAGCCAAGTACATGTAATTAAAAAGATTTGTTCGTTTAGAAACTTTTTTTTAACGAGGAAGGCCGTTTGTGCTATATTAAACTAGTCCGCTCTGTTGTAGCAAAAATATAAGCCCTTACAGCGTGTTTCATACTTTAATTGATTGTTATCTCTGTGATGATCAGCATCTTCAGTTAATTTCTGTCACAAGAGGTAATACAACGAAGAAACAGAAAGATTAGGAGGAAGGATCCGATGCTGTGTTCAATCTATACATGCAATAAAACTGTAACCGAAAAGTTTCTACTGTTTTTGGTTTTCGATGAAAAGAAAATCTGATATGTTCCATTTACACGACTTTCTCTACCTGTTCTCTCTTTTTCGTGCTAATTAAGGTAAACAGTAGCAGAAAAAGTTTTAGAAAATAAGGGAATACACTAGGCTAAAGCGATAGCCAAATCTTTTAAAAGCTGGTTGCTCTGTCATGCAATTGAAACTCCCTTTTCTTAGACTGGCCAAGATTAAAAATGTTAATAATGACTTTTAGTTTTTTGAGTTAAGCTATCTGAGTCTGTGACACTTGCACTGTGTGACAGTTGCACTCAGGAATTCAGTTCTGGGAAACCAATATTGCTTAAAGGTGGAGCTCAATTAGGACTAACCTAACCTAACATAATAATGTTCTCGGGTATAAGGATGATTGAGTGCAAGTCTCGCGAATGTATGCGTCAATGAGTATAAGTGTCATTTAGTGACATTAGCACTCAGGAATTTAGTTCTAAGAAACCTTTATTGTTTGAAGGTGGATTTTAATTATAGCTGATGTAACCTAACGTAATAATGTGTTCAGGTATAAGGATGATTGATAAGCATGGTTGAGTGCAAATGTTACCGAGTGTAGATGTCATTGAGTGCAAGTGAAACTTGTCCACACACACACACACACACACACATAACGTTTATAAATATACTTTTTGGATTCACGAGTTCTCAAAACATGCATTTGTGGTGAAATTTTGGTAACGAATTTGGGTGGAATACAATACCTTCTCTACCTACCATGTGCAGTGTACCAGAAAGTAAAAGAGACGTCCTTTAACTTGGTTTGGTCATATCGGAGTATGAATTAAGTTGATGATATAATGCTCAAATGATCTCAGGATCCAAAGTTACTCGACATTCGTCTTCTCAACATAAAGGGAACCCCCCCCCAAAAAAAAACAACTCACCCGGGTAACTCACCCTAAGCGAAATTCGAACTCACGACCATTTGAATGTGAGGCAGACACGCTACCACCACATTACCCAGGCGGGCGGTTTTATTTTGTTACATGATGTTGATCGTAATAATAATGAAGATGGCGGAAAACGTCCATTGCTTAGTATAGAATGAAGAGAAGTTTTGATGTCTACACGATCTTAATTTGGCATGAGAAAAGATAGGTTATGTTTAGGTAATATTTGTATTCATTTCATTTTATTAAATGCGCAACAAACTGTCATCTGAAATATTAAATACTGTTCTTAAAGAGATTAAAAGTGGAAAATGTATGGTTATAACCAGTTTATATTAAAAAGAAATTTAGCATACAAACACAGCAAAAATATTGCAATACGTTTAACTTGCATCACAATCAACCTCGCAACAATACATTGAAGACTTCTCGAATATAATCTTGGCATTTCTTAAAAATAGAAAATCGCTTTATTCCTGATTTCAGTTTTTCTAGCGCGTGAATAAACAATTTGTTGGAGGTTTGCGATATATTGGCGCACAGACGGACAATTGTATCAAAGTTCGATCAGAATTAATGTTCTAAATGTTTTGCTACAAAGGTACGCTACCGAAAACTGCAATTAACTAACTCAATATTAAAATAAAGTAAAATAAACATCGTGTGCTGCATAGTAAAACGTGTTAACAGCCGCCTGCTGAACGATGTCATCAATGAAAATGTATTTTCTCCCACGTGACTCTTTGCAGATAAGTTTAGATAGATAAGTTTATTTGCCAGAACAAAGTACATTGTGTAGCAACGTCAAATACAAGCAACTGGCAGTATTATAAAATTCATCTAAACAATAAAATGGATTTAAAATCAAAGTGCGCTTCACTGACCTCTTAAAAGATTCAATGGAGAGAGCTGAGTGCCGTTACTGAGTTTGTTAGATAGATTTAATGATATTATTTCAAAGGAATTTTGAATCTTACTATATTTACATCTATTTATGTAAATATTGGAACTAGTTCTGGTGTGATGAAGATGGATTTCGGAACATAGATTGTATTTGTGACTATTTTTCTTAGCAAATAAGAAGCAGTGGAACACAAACAGTGAAGTCAAAGTTAAAACACCCAACTTAACAAATAAAGGTTTACAATGAGTTCCGGGGTGTACACCACATAAAATTCGAATTGCATTTTTCTGTAACAAAAGTATCTTTTTAGCTAAAGCATGGTTCCCCCAAAATAAAATATCATTACTCAAATGGCTATGGATTTGTCCATAATAAACTGATAATAAAACATTGGAACACACATGATTTTTTAAAACACGTAACATAAATATACCTCTGCTTACTTTGTTGGCGATATAATTAATATGTGAAATGAATGCCTAGAAAGTTTGTATAAGTTTCAGTTAAGAAAGCAGGAGAACTAATATTATAAGACTTATTATTTTTCCTTTATAATATTATTTCCAGATTCTACGTGAAATTTACTCAGAATACCTATATAATTAGCAATCAGAATAGCTCATATTTGAGCATAATTACGTTGAAGTGTATTTTACAAATACTGTCTCCTGGTATTAGGAAAATATTTAATGGAAAATATAATAATAGTAGGAAAGCACAATTGCATAGAGTTGTTGAACAAAACTTCATTCAGAGATACAAGCCGTTAACCGTTCATCGCATTTTATAAACTGAGAAATCATATAAAAAAATCTGATGCGTTACACTCATATCACTTTCTCTATCTGTTCTACAAACAAACTTCTTACAAAATTTTACTCTTGTTTCGTCTCTTTGGATATAAACATTAGCAGATTTTTTTTTATTATTTAGTTCCTTTTAAGCGGAAGGGAAGTAGGGGAATATATTAAGCTAAAGCGAGCGTCAAATGCTTTAAAAACTGTCGCTATGCGATTATCATTGAACCTCGCTTCTTTGCTTGGCCAAAAGTAAAAGAAAAGAAAACACGTGCGAATTCTTGTCGGAGAAAAGTAGGTATACTTTAAAATTGAAACCCATAACAAGGAATATCTGTGAAACGGTTACCTCCACAACAAAAATATAAAGGATATAAATTGTGTGTTTTGACGAGATCTACATTTTTTGTGTGCTTAGTTTTTGTCTTAACTTTTACCAGTTATGCAAAATTCATTCAGAATGAAGAGGACTTCTTAGGCTATTCCCAGAAAATACAAGGTATACATTTAATTTGTATGTAAATATCTTTAATATATGGTATTTTAATCAACATCGTTAGAGCAATTTTGAGAAAATCAAAATGTTTGAAATGTTTTCCATGTAAAGGGTAGCTTGTGTTGGGGGATTTTCTTTAAAATATTCGAGTCACATCCTTGAAACATATTAAACTTAAATACCAAGTTTGGTATTTAAAGGACTTTTCGTTTTTAAGTTATGGTGCTCAAAGACACATGGACATACATGGACTTTTTCTAAAAAAGCTTTTTTTTTATTCAAGGAACCCTAAAACGTGTTTATTGGTATTGAATTTGTGAGTGGAATGCAATATCTTCTCTACTGTGTATGTGCTAGAGAAAGTAACACAAACATAAGACGAACTAAAAATTTAAGTCGTAAAAGTTAACTAAAACATGACTATCCTCCGTGCCAATAATAATAAAAACTTAAAAGAGCTTGAGGTTTTGATATGAGGAACACCTATAGACCGCAAAAATAGCAAAAGAAATGGGTGAATTAAATTCGGTGTACGAATACAGTCAAACTGAGTTATTACGCGTATCATGATGAGTAGTAAATTAATGAAAAAAGATGATGAGCTAATAACATATTGTAACTAATTGTATATTAAATTATCACGCCAACATTGTTTTCAACGCATGCAGATAGGTAGCGCTGCAGAAGCCATACTCAAGAGGTGATTATTGTTGCAGGTGATAATGGGGGACCGACCAGCTGCTGAGCGGGCCTGCAAGGACCCCAACCCCATCATCGACGGGCGCAAGGCCAATGTGAACCTGGCAATCCTGGGTGCCAAACCTCGAGGAAACATTCAGCCCGGTAGGTCAATGTTCTCTGCTTCAGAACCAAGTTTAGAAAACTTGTATACAGCGATATGTAGACTCTAAAAGACACTTCCAACACATAATAAATACAGCAATATTCTGATTAGATATAACACGAATGTGCTGCATTGTGTGTTCTTAAGTTTACTTTTGTACATATTTACATTTTAATTAAGTTGCTATAAGGATGTGAAATATCCATGTCATGTTTCTAGTATGTTTGAATACAAACTCAATAAAATTGTTATTATAAAGAAAAATATATCTGCTTCACTCCTTGGAAGAATTTACAGCGGTTAATAAAAGTGATAAATTTAAAATATACCAAATAAATAATGCCTAAGTTAACGTTCTTTTTGGTTTAAATTTAATTTGATATAAATAATTTGTTATTATACTGAGAAGTTCAGAAGTGTAATCTCTATATATGTTTATGTGACATCGCAAATAATAATATAACTTTCAACAAAGGAACATTACACGCAATGTTCCTTAAGAATAATATTGCGAAACTGTAATCATATGCTTCAAATGAACATGTTTGGAGTTATAAATTAAAAATGCAACAATATTTATGCAACCCTATCATATAAACACGTTGATTTGATGGCAGAAAGCTTACTGTAATTTAGGAGTGGCCTAAAGGTCGGACCCAAGGATTTTCGAAAATGAAATGGGCAATGATAGAATTCAGCATTTCAAGAAGAACTTTTAGAGACACAAATAATGCAGACGCAGGCACTGAAGAGGCAGGAAAATTGGGGTGTATTTTACTTCCAGCCCTAGTGCATTTGGTATATTGTATGTTTCTACCGCCACTAATGTTGGTAGACATAGGTTTACTGGAAACCAATTATGTGTGGGAATTCTAAATTTCCTTCTGGAAAGGAAAGGCGGGAAGACGCAGAAAACACAGGATCTGTAAAATAATATTAAATCCGCGTAATATCGTCCTTTATTTCTGAAGTTAAAGCCTCCGGTAGGATGATCTTGTAAGTTAAAGGGGCTATACAAATGAAACAACAAACAAATACAATAAACCGTTAATTATGCCTTTAGAAAACTTGCGATGTCACTGGAAATAAGTGATATTGGATAACGTAGCAAGAAGCATTATCTTTAAGAGAATTTCGACATCTGAACATTGCAGTGTCCTGTAAAGACTCATTCACAACCAGCAGTGGTAACTAGAACAAGAACGACGAAGTTAAAATGCATGTATTGCAATGGGAGCGTTCACATTTAACGAGAAGCTGGGCTCCGGAAACGAGAAACAAAGCTTGCCAAAGTTTCAGCTTTCTTGTTCTCGTTCCGGGCACGGCATATTAGATGCATATTGGGCTTATTAAACTCTTTACAGTAGGAATTATTCTAAACAACCGTGACATGAAGTAGCCGACAGAGCTCCTTTAGTCGCAAATCTTTCAAATTATAATGTTAGATAACACGCATTATGTTGGCTAAATTGTAGACAGATGAAAAAATTATGGTCGGAATACATTCCCGTTCCCGTTACCGGGGTGTTGTGAAACAAAGTCGTGTATCCTGTATGGCTTCCTGTTCTAGTTTTCCTTTTGGTTGCCGTTCTAGAATTATTCTATGGCAGCCTTTTAACTGGGGCTTTTGTGTGTGTGTGTGTGTGTGGTGTGATGCCAGAGGGGATTCCCACTGCAACCAGTGGCTTATTGCTCGTCAGACCCCAGGAGGATAGGATGTGATGAAAGTAATGCCAACGGGAGGCCGAAACCAGATGGCGGGAGAAGAGCTAACGCGGAGGGTACTTAACATATCCCAATCAGTTCTTCATCTTCTTGAGGAGCGCTAGGAGCTCATGCTTCAGATCTAACCGAACTCCCTGGGTCTACAGACGACCGCCAACACTATCCCGCCGCCGAGAGCAGTATTTTTAGAGCGCAGTCTCCTCCTCCCTGAAAGAGACCGGTTGGATAAAGTGGAGATGAAATGAATAACTTTTGAACAAAAAAATAAAACATAATATTAAAATTCGGGGGAATGAAGAAATCTCTCCAGCATTTGCTAGTGATCCGGGGGAAAAAAACCGAAAAAACAATGAGTCTGAGGGGTCGGCCGCGAGAATCAATCCCCTGACCTCCCGAATGCCGGTCTCAAACGAAACAGCTGAGCCTATGGCTCGGTACTGGGACTTGTAAATCTGAAGCGGCAATTTGATTAAGGGTATCAAATAGGCTTTAAGCGGTAGCTAATCTTTTAGGAGCTGGTTGCTCTATGAAAGCTTTTAAATCCTGTTCTGGTGTGATACATTTATTTGACTTTTCATGCCCATTCTGCAGCAAGTTATTAAAAAAGAAGAAAATGGTATTTTGCATAAATTGTATGCTTTAACGAAATTTAAAATGTTTGTACAATAAGAGTCTGCCTATCTCTTTCGATTTAGGAACAAGTTACCAAAGAAAACTCATTCAAAACAAAGAGGTATTCATTGACAATTTCCAGAAAATTCAAGAGTATTTATCATGTAGGTATATTTAACATATAGTATTTTAATAAAAAAAAAAGATGTTAGAGGCATTTTTTGAGAAAACAAAATGTTTCCAAAAATGCCCCATATAATGGGTAGTTTTGAGTGGAGTATTTTCTTAAAATCTTCAGGTCGCATCCTTTGAAGATATTGAAGCAAATGACAGGTTTGGTATTTATCCGATTTTTTTCTTTGAGTTATTCTGTTCATACACACACACACACACACACAAGGATATTTTTATAATAATTGTAGAGTCTCAAAACACACATTTCCAGTGAAATGTTGGTATCAAAATGTTTAGTGGAATACAATGTTTTCTCTATTAATGTAAGTAGGGAAAGTTAAGTAGGGATCCTGATGTGGAACTGAGTTGCAGGATTATGATTAGAATTAGCTACGGACGGGGCTCCAGGACTTTGTGGCAGAGCACTGGAAGTAGATTCTTGTGGCTCTGTACTACTTACGTGACCCTGGGAGGGAGAGATGAGAGAGATCCGAAGTGACCAGATCCGGATGATGACGGGCGCAAGCATGAATGGAATCCCTATTGGTTACAGTGGAATGTTTCCGATGTCGCTCTAGACCCTGCTTACGAGCCTCTGATCCTCCCGGCGTGTGCCCGGAGAGAGAGTCCTGAAGCCGGAAAGCGAGTCACAACCGACTGTTCCGAATTATGAAGCCAGGATAATCTTTTACAATACGCAAATCACCATCCAGCCGCAAGCCGCCGACCACCGTCGCCTGGATCTTCAGTCCTAAAAGAGATGATTAGGAAGTAATAGGAACAGGAAATGGTGGACCGGAAATCTTGGGAGATATAATGAACTTACCTAGCATAGACTGGAAAACGGGAAAACGGTCAGGTAGGCTGGCCTCTGGGTTTGAAGCCACGACAACCCAAATGAGAGCCACAACAAAACCCCTGAAGCCATTTCCCTCAGTACTGAGTTGCAGCACTCAATTCAAATAGAAAGGAATTTGACGAAGATAGAGATTTTGCTCTCTCTTCCAAATCAAACTCCGTGACACATTCACGCATGAATCGCCACCCATTTTTATCAGAATGGATGAAGGGAGAACGAAAGGTTTCTTTGTGACAAACGTGGAACAGTGATAGATGGGAACAATAAATTAGCGAAATAGCCGCAGCACTTCTAATTGCTTGGGGAGGGAAGGAAGGTGGCAAAATGCTCGGTTCCGATCACGCAAAGTGCGCCGGATGACGTCACGACCATCAATGTACGCAACAGGGTGATTGCCGCTTCCGTTTCCCTCTTCTTCGCCCCATGATTCCAACAAATGCTTTCTTTGGTAGACAGACCGATTTTAATTCCTTTGCCGTGAAGTTATACCATTTTGGACATTCATTTAGTGCCAAATAAAACCCAAATACTGTTAGTGCGTCGAGTGATCAGTAGAGCTCGGTTTTGGGTTCCGAAGCATACACAGCTGCTAACACACAGAGCAGTCAGCGGTACAAAGAGAGAGTAAGGAAGAGGTTTGTTGCGTAAACATGTACATGTAGTGTTACAATCTGTTCCAAAAGTACTACCTACCTGTCTGACGAAAGAATGCAGTTGTTTGAGGAGGTTGCTGGTGTAGCATGGCACGGTTTAGAGCGGTCAGAGAAGGCCGGAATATAGTGCATTACAGTGTGACAGTCAGAACATCAACGTAAACAGAAATAAACTAAACGGTCCACAACAGGTAAACTTACTGTTTTCTTTATCACTATTGAATATTAATTTTCCACTTTGTTAGCGTGTGACTACGCGCGGCGGTGTTTGCAATTTGACTTTGTTCGAACCCATCCACTGTAAGACTCTCAACTGCTGCAATCCAGTATTGCCGAACTGTACAGCTGGAGTGATGACGTAATACCGCTTATCTGTGTTTGCGCAAGCTTCCACTCGTAGCCGTCTGCATTCATTTTTCAGAAAGGTAAATAGTTCATAACAAGTATTGAATATACATCGTTCTAATTCATAAAGTAATACAATAAAACAATTATTTCATAATATGTTTAGTAAATAAAAACGCCTTGTACTTTTACAAATAAAATTAAAGTTTGATTTAAAAACTTCAGCAGAGCTTTGAAAAGACAATGAATATAAATCAGCCTAACTCACTCAGAATTCATTATAGTGAATTAGAAGATACATTTTTACTGTATCCAAAGATAAGGCTCTCTTTCTATTACTCAAAATATGTTTGGATCATCCACAAGTTTCTTCAATGTTGGACGCTTGCTCTTTCGTATTTTCGACATCTTTCAATCTGCGCTCTCTTTCAGTGTTTACTGGTTCACATACTGGTAGGAACTGAACGACGCTAGGTAGTGAACAATGCTAGATAGTAAAACGTTTCGAAATGGGCCGTAGAGACCTCGCCTACTCCACGTCATAGTTATACTCTGTGTGCACCGAACCTCAATCCGGCAATTTTGTGACCCCAGTCTGAGTTGGCCTCTCATCGATTCCTTCGCGACTGTTATTTATTTGGGTTGTTGTTTTACTTTCATGGAGTATTAATTGTATGTTTTTTACAAAATTAGAATTGAGCAACGACAATAATAATAATAATAATAATAATAATAATAATAATAATAATAATAATAAGAGGAAGAATTTAAAAATAATGTTTATCAATTACAATTATATAGGACATTTTAAATTATAATTTTTTAAATGTTTGCATATATTAATTCTCTCTGAGTCTAATGTTTACTGCTCCTTGCAGCCCGCAATCATTGCACATGTGAGCAGCTTGCTTTCAAACGTATAGCAATTGTTGCTCCTACGTGGTGGTTTCTTTTCATAGTTCCACTGCTATTGTCGCAGGTGTTCGAGAAATTAGCACGTGAAGAGCAGCGGCACTACCTCAAAGGCTTGGAATGTGACAGCTGGGTGCAATGGATATGTGCGAGAATGCTCGTTATTTTTTTGGAAATTTGTTGATGTCATCGACAGCTATAGAAGGAAGAGATGTAAGCCTGGCGAGTTAGTTTCGAATATGAGTTCACACCAGTTTGGTTTTCGTCACGCGCACTCCTTACAGTGTGGTCGGCCGAGAGAACGATCACTTCTACCACTACTATGGAAATTTAGGACTTTATTTTACTCCCATGGCTGTTTTAGGGTTTATTTCACCCTCTTCAGCCTTGCACTTTTATTTTTAATTAGTTATATTTGTCGGGAAAGCGGCATCATGCGTTGTTTCTCGCCTGTTTTTCTTTCTTTATTGAAAAATCATTTGTACCATATTTTAACATGTTTTGCTATTTGTAGTATTTTTAATACATTTCAGTGTTGTCTACACATATTTTATCTATGCCGTAGTTGTAGTTTGCTTGCATTTTCCTCGGGTTGTCAGTGATTTGGTTGAGGGATGAAGTGCTTAGTTTCTAGATGTAGTCAGTGTCTTCTGTGAGGCGTGTTAGTGTTTCGTTCTCGTGTTCGCTGTGTGCTTCGATGTTTGTATTAAGCCTATTATTGATTTTAACTTGTCTATTAAATACCAAACTTAATATTCAAGTTCATCATCTTCCAAGGATGCGACATGAATGAAGATTTTCAAGAAAATACCTCCGCCCCCAAAGTACTGTTTACATGGCATTTTTTATTTCAAAACTTATATTTTATCAAAAATGGCTAACGATTTTGATTAAAACACCATATATTATTGATATTTACATGACAAATAAAATATATATTTTAAATTTCCTGGGGAGAGCCTCTGAAGTCCTCCCTATTCTGAATAGCTTTTTTCATAACTTGTAAACCGCAAGAGAAAAACTTTCAACACAAAAATGTAGATCTTGTGAATACACACACACACACACACACACACACACACACACACAGAGTTTATGTTAAATACATTTTCGTTGTGGAACTAACCATTTCCGAGATATTGCTTGATATTGGTTTAAATATTCCAATACTTGTACTCTTCTTAAATGGGAAGTAGCTATTCATTTTTATTTGCCCTGGTCAAGCAAAGAGAACGAAATTTCAATACCATTTATATAGTAAACAGCTTTTAAAAGATTTGACCATCGCTTTAGCTTATTGAAAATGAAATGGGGTTTAATTTTTGTTGCCCTTTAACTGTTCTCAGGGTTCTATTCTATATACCGCTTAATTTTCCTCAGAGGCTTCTTTATAAGCTTGAGGTTATTTTTACGTGTCATAAATCAACGACATGGGACAGACAGCTTTATTTCCCTTCCGAAGGAAGCCATGTTAAGTATTTTTACGACCGAAAAAATCCATCTTCCTCCGCCGGGTTTGAACCCGAGACCTTGAGGCTAGCATGGTAACCGCTACACCACGGAGGGTGACAATTTAGCTTATTGTATTTCCTTATTCTTTTTGTAGAAGGAAGTAATATGTTAATAAAACCATTCCTTCTAATGTTTATCTTGGTAAGCGTGAAGGTAGATAGAATAAGAATAGTTTGTTGCAGTATAGGTAGAGAAAGTTATGTGAATGTAGCACATCAGATATTTTTTTTACAAAAGTGAAAAAAGTGCGATTTTAAGATTAAACTTTTAAAACGTATTTAAATAGTATCAAACATGCTCCATAACGTTGGGAACCAATCATTAAACTCCAAAAGGATCATAGTGAACGTTGTCGATGTGAGTGAACTGATCTTGGCATCAGTTCTGTCTTCAACCCCGTATTTTGTCTAGATATAATATAGCCCAGCTGGTGAGACTCGGAAATACAACGACTGTCTTCGCCCTGGACTACGAGCAGATGTCCGTCCACCTACGTGTATTGAGGATTTAAAACTTTGTGCTTTACCCCTCTCACCTGGCGTTGCTTGGCATATGGTGAGAAAGAAACGATCGATACATAATCCATTAAGTAATGGCTCCCAGCACTCACTCGACTGCGCGCTCTCATGTCATTTGTTTTCTTTTCGAAGTGTTTTGTTAGAGCGTGCTTTTTGTGTGGGAAAGAAAACACGGAACCGCAACTCCTTGTAGTCAATTAAGTTTACGTGAAAAGGAGGAGGAGCAATTGTTGCTTCATTTGTTATCGTGGAGTATAAAAATATGTTATTTTTGTCTTACCTAATTTTATTTCCGATAACACACACACACACACACACACACACAAAAAGACACCAGAAAAACAAAGGCTAAATCAATCAATATAGATTTTTTTTTTTTTTTTAGCTTAACGTATTTTAACCTGGTTAGTCATATCGGACGATAAATGAAATTGGTGAAATTATGCTCAAATGATTCCGGGGTCCATGGAGCTTAAAGTTACTCGACATTCGTCTTCTCAGGATAAGGGAAACCCCCGAAAAAAGCCACATTCGAGTAACTCAGCCTAAACGAGATTCGAACTCACGACCTGTTGAACGTGAGACAGACCCGTTACCACCAGGCGGGCTCAATATAGAATTGTGAGATGTCTAATGGAAACAATTGAGCTTCTTCCAATAAAGCGACCATAGGCAAACTATTGTGTTCGAGAAAAATGAAAATGAAATGATACGTTTTAAACACAAATATAATGTTAACTCTTTTGTTGGTAAAGTTGTTCGATTGTCAGCCTAGTAATCGGATATTGTGAAAATCAAATAAGGGTAATTATTTATCTTACTATCAGTCGAAACTGTTTACAATTAATTTGCTTCTAGGTTTGTACATTAGTTAATTTATTTGCTATATTATTACTGCAATTGATGTGACACGTCATCAATCTTCAACAAATTGTTACAAAAGCTTATTCTTCTATCTACTTCATATTAACCGAGGTAAACATTTGCAGAAATCGTTTTTATATTTCCTTGTAGGTACAATAGGAATAGGTGAATACTGTGGTCTTAAGCGATGACTTTAAAATTCCATTCTCTTTGCTAAGAGGAAGAAAAAGAAGAAAAATGAAAGAGGAAACAATAACGACTTCCTATTTCAGAAAGGTATAGGCACTGGAAAATTCAAACCAATAATAAGTAATATCCGGAACCGAGCGGGATGCCTCAAGCGGTTTTGTCTGTGGTACGCACTAGGGAGGTCGCGGGTTCAATCTTGTGGCCGGCTAACTGACCCATGGGTTTTTTTTTGGGTTTCTCCGGGTCGCAGGGTAGGTATCTTCCATCCCCCGAATTTCCTAATCATCCATGTCGTTTTCATTGTCATTCATCCTATGAAGGATGGTTAGGAAATTCTTTTAAAGTGTCAGCGTGGAAGGGAAACAGGATAATCATTGTGACTCTCAATGTGTAAATGTAAATGGCGTCTTATTTATGGACACTCTTTAACTGCTGTGGTTCTCAGCGTCCCATTCTATACTGGGCGTGAAAGACCGCTTAATTTTGCTCAGAGGTCTATCAGGCTTGAGGTTCTTTTACGTGCCGTAAATCTGCGACACGGGACCAACGGCTTTACTTCCCTTCCGAAGGAAGCCATGCTAAGGATTTTCATCCATCGTCCTCCGCTGGGTTTGAACCCGCGACCTTGGGTATGCGAAGTCAGCTATGTAACCATTACACCACGGAGGGCGACGCCCATGTGTGTAGCGGAGTCTCCGGTCTGCCTGACCGACTGTCGCGGTGCTTCCATGGTGGAATCATAGTAAAGGTGTAGGACAACCGCTGTTTATTTTCGTTCGGTCTACGCGTAGACGTCAGCTTGACGGCAAAACGAAGAACTTGGCTACTAAGCTTGTTGTTGATTGCAGTGAAGACAGTAATAACAGCTGTAAAGTGATTGTCTGAATGCTTCATTAAAAAAAAAACTAATCTAACAATACGAATCATGGATAATAATGTTTATCTTACTCAAAGAAACAATTTTCTATTATACGGTGGAGCAGGACTAGACTCGAATCTAAGATACTCGTACTTCGAAATGTTGAAGGACAATTATTCATTAACTTAAGAACTATAATAAAGAGGAATATTTATGATTTAAAATAATAGTTCAATAATCTGAATACAGTACAATCAATTGGATTTTGGTTGTAAGACTTGATTAAGCATAAATGAAATAGTAACTCTACAATAAAAGTACCAGTGCATGTGCTTACTACTACTATACTCATGGGTGACACTAAGCCCAAAAACTGCTAAAAACACAAAGTGAATTTTAAAGTTTTATAAAAATAAATATATGTTGTTTACTTATTCTACTTAGTACATAGCATATAGGTAGAGAAGGTATTGCATTCTACCCAAAAATTCCATACCGAGATTTCACTGCAAATACACGTTTTAGGTTCTCCTGCATCCAAAAAAGAAAGAAAGAAGAAAAAAAGAATTTTAGAAAAATATCAGTGTGTGTATTTGCGCGTGTGTTTGTGAACATGATATATCAAAAACAAGAAATTAAACACAAAACTTGATATTTATGTTCGGCATCTTCCAGGGATACGACACGAAGATTAATAAAAAAAAATCCCACAAACTACCCTGTACATGGAAAAACTTTCGAAAATGTTGAGTTTCTTAAAAGTAGCTCTAACGATTTTGATTAAATTTTCGTATATTAAATATACTTATTTGGCAAATAAAACATATTTTCTGGAATACCCTCTGAAAACCAGTTCATTCTGAACGAACTGTGCATAGCTGGTGAATCACAAGAGAATGACAAACAACAGCTGCACAAAAAGGTAAAACTCATTAAAACACAAAATATATCGCATGCACAATTATTTATGGAGTAAATCTTTCCTAGATGTACCTTATTGGTTTCAGTTTTAAAAAATTTAAACTTTTCTCATACGGGGATTTGTAACCTCCTGGCTATGCAAAGAAACGGAACTCAATCACATGGCAACCAGTTTTTAAAAGATTTGACTATCGCTTTAGTCTAGTGTGTTCCATTGTTTCCCTTCTACTTACAAGGAACCAAGTAACAAGGACAATGTATGCCTCGATTATCATAAATTGGATAGAAAAAAAATCTGATGCATTCCATTCACATGACTTTCTCTACATCTCTGCAACAAATTGTTGTTAAAAAGCTTATGCTTCTATTTATTTCATGCTTATCGAGAAAAAATTAGCAGAAACAGTCTAATTACTCGCTTCCTTGTAAGTAGAAGCGAAATAAGGGAGTATCATAGGTTAAGGTGGTAGCTATGTGACTGAATTTCATTTGTTTGTATAGATAGGAGTTGATAAATTCCTGTATGAGAAAAGTATAGGTTTTCTAAAGCTGAAACTAATAACAAGGAATACCTAAAAAACGATCAACTCCAGGAAAAAAATTAATATAAAAATTCCGTAAAATTCATCCAGAATTAAGTAGTCTTCAGAGGCTACTCCCAGAGAATCCAAGATATACATGTTATTTGTCAGGTAAATAAATATCTTTAATATACAATATTTTAATCCAAATCGTTAGAGCCATTTTTGAGAAAATCAAAATGTTCAAAAAAATGTTAATGTAAAGAGTAGCTAGGGGTGGGGGGATTTTCTTGAAAATATTCGTGTCGCATTCTTGGAAGATAAAATAACTTAAATACCAAGTTTGGTATTCAATGTTATTTTGGTTTTTGATCAATGCTATCCACAGGTATGCACACACATGTATTTCCGGTGAAATCTCGGTATCGAATTTTTGGGTGGAATTCAATACCTTCTCTATACACTATGTACATAGTACGTGAAGAGAAAGTAATAAACTTTTAACCATAATTTGTTACAGATGTAGAGAAAGTCATGTGAATGGAAAACATCAGACTTTTACTTTAGTTCTCTACAAGTTTTATAGTTATGTGGTCATATAAATCATGGGAAGTGTCTATTAAAGGCCTATATGTTCCTGTACAGTTTTGGTCAGAAAAGGACTAATTTTACTCACGTTATAGCCGCAACAATTTCGAAATATATAGCTTAAATGCAAGCATGCACATGTATTATTTTTAAACACCCAGAAAACATCTTATTTTAACGTCTGAAGTGTGCCTCTGTTACTTTTCTCATATGCTGAGACATTCTTATTTTAAAATTGTTCCACATTACACAGTTTTCTGTATATGAGCGTGAATTTTTGTTTACTTATTTATAAATAGCGACATTAAACGTGACCAGATTAATTTCTGTTAAAGTGCTTAACTGTGAGATGATTAAACAATATTAATGTTGTATATATATTTAATCTTAATTTGAAGTGTGTATATGTGGACCTTGTTTCCAAAATAATAAAATTTAACTGGATAAATTTTAAGAGTAGAGAAAACAAACTCACTGAAGCTACAGTAGATTTTAATAAATATTTAAAATATATACTTCATATGGAAGTCTTTGAAATGAGTTGAGTAAAATTTTAAGATTTACCACAATATTATTATTAGAAAAATATTTTGGATTTAGTAGTTTTTGAAATAAAAATCTGATGTGTTCCATTCTAGCAGTTCCAAACACAAACTATTCTTACAAAAGATTATTCTTTTATCGACATCATGCTGATCGAGATATACTTTTGTAGAATTGATCTTATTACTTGCTTCATTGTAAGTAGAAGGGAGTACCATAGGTTAAAGTGATAGTCAAAAGCTGGTTGCTATGTGACTGAAGTTCCTTTGTTTGTATGGACACGAGTTGACAAATTCCTGTATGAGAAAAGTACAAGTTTTTCATAGTTGAAACCAAAACAAGGAATATCTCAAAAAACGGTCAACTCCACGAAAAAAAAGTATATAACATAAATTGTGTATTTTAATGTGTTCTTTTTTTGTGGTAAATTTTTGTCTCTCTCTTACGGTTTAGCAGTTAGGCAAAATTCCGTAAAATTTATCCAGAATAAAGTTATCTTCAAAGGCTATTCCCAGAAAATTCAAAATATACTTTTTATTTGTGAGATATTTATCTTTAATATACGGTATTTTAATCAAAATCCTTAGAGCAATTTTTGAGAAAGTCAAAATTTTCGGAAAAAGTCCCATATAAAGGGTAGTTGGCGGTGGGGGATTTTCTTGAAATCTTCGTGTCGCATCCTTGGAAGATACCAAATTTAAACACCAAGTTTGATATTTAACGGTCTTTTCGTTTCTTGAGCTATGCTGTCCACAGACAGGTAGACTTACACACACAAGGACCTTTTTCTGAAAATGCTTTTTTTTTATTCAGGGGGCCCTAAAACATGTATTTCCGGTTAAATCTCGGTATCGAAATATAGTACGTATAGAGAAAGTAATAGGTGTTAGATTCTGCAACCATTTAAGTATGTGCTACCATCTACAACTCAGTTTTAAAAGGTTTGCATTTTGGTATCTTTTGAAAATAAGCTCCACATATCCAAAAGACCCATCGTGTTTTTAAGAAGGTTTGGAAAAAGGAAAGGGGGATGTCATACATGATGGACACCGTCTACTATGGATTTGACGTTATCCTGTGAGGTATACAACCGCGTTCTAATGACTGTAGGAAGAGAAATGATGTCATTTCACGTTTCCAAAGCGAAGTGGCGTGACAGGTGCATACAGTGATCACTCAAATGCCACTAAGTATACCACCAGCAAAATTGTGTCATTTCTCTTCTAAAAAGGTTTGTGTCCAAGTTTTAAAGCACTTACTAAGCTGTCTTTCATGCGAACAAATGCGTTCTTAGCTTCTAGTTGCTGGCTTAGCGATGTAAAAGGTTTTTGGTTTTCTCTTAACCCATTACTCTGTATTCCCTATTGCAAAACTGGTGTTTGTCTGCCCTTTCAACTTGTAGAGTCTTTATGTAACATACTCTTTATATGCTCTAGCCCTAAGTGCAATATGCAGAGTAGCTAGAGAGGGTATTGTATTCCGCGCAAAAAGTTAATACCGAGATTTCACAGGAAATACCTGTTTTAGGGATCCTGAATAAAAAAATTAGAAAAAGGTCCGTGCGCGCATATGTGCGGGTCTGTAAGTGTGTGTGCGCACGCGTGTATGTGTGAGTGTCCGTGGATAGCATCACTCAAAAACGAAAAGTCAGTTAAATACAAACTTGGTAGTACATCTTGAATTTTCTGGGAATATCCTCTGATGATCTGTTCATTCTGAATGACTTTTGTATAATTGGTAAACCGTAACTTGTCCTACACATTATTTTGTAGAGTTAGCCTTTTCCGAGATATTCTTTGTTGTTGGTTTCAATTTTAAAACTGCTGAAAACTTTTCTCAAACGGGAAGTTATCTTTCGTTTCATATCTCTTTTTGTTTTATTCTGGCCACGCAAAGAGATCCGAATCTTTAAAAGATTTGACTATCGCTTAAGTCCAGCGTACTCCATTATGTTCTTGCTACTTATAAGGAAGCAAGTAACAAGACCATTTTCGGTAATGCTTATCTCGATTGTTGTGTACCATTCACATGACTTTCTCCACCAGTTCTGCAAACAAACTATTCTTTAAAAAGATTATTCTTTTATCCACATCATGCTAATAGAAATAATCATTAGCATAATGGTTACTTGCTTCCTTGTAAGTAGAGGGGCAATAAGGGAATACAGTATGCTATGGCGATACTCAGATATTTTAAAAGCTGGTTGCTGTTTGAAACAATTGAAATTCTGTCCTCTCCACATTACCAGAAGTAAACAAAAGAATATCAAATGAAAGACGACTACGTTTGAGAAAAGTAAGTGGTTTAAAACTGAAACCAATAACAAGGAATATCGCGGAAACGGTTAATTCTACAAACAATTTATTTGACATAACGTGTTTGTTTTAAGGAGATCTGTAGTTTTTGTGTAGTAAGATTTTGTCTATTTCTTACAGTTTACCAGTTATACAAAAGTCATCCAGAATGAAGACGTCGTCATAGACTTTTACCAGAAAATTCAAGACATACAATTCGTTTGTCATGAAAATATCTTACATGTATGGCATTACAGCCATTTATGAGAAAATCAAAATTTTCTAAAAATGTTCCACATAAATGTAGTTTGGTGTGGGGAATTTACCTGAATATCTACATGTCGCATCCTTGGAAGACACTGAACTTAAAACTAGATTTTCGTTTTTGAGCAATGCTGTACACACGCACACACACATATTTTATAAAAATCTGATATGTTCCATTCACATAACTTTCTGTAGATGTTCCGTATACAAACTATTCTTACTAAATATTATTCTTTTTTCTACCTAATGATAATAGAGACAAACAGCAGAAATGGTCTTATTACTTGCTTTCTTGTAACCAGAAGGGAAATAAGGGAATACACTAGGCTAAAGGGACAGTCAAGTCTTTTAAAAGCTGAATAGCTGTGTGAAACAATTGAGACTCGGTTCGCTTTGCATGGTTTGTTTGAGAAAACCTAATTTAAAATCGTAACCAAAAAAGGAATATCTTGAAAACGGCCAAGTCTACAAGAAAAGCGCATAAGACAAATTATGTGTTTTAACGAGATATACATCACATACACGGACCTTTTTCTATTTTTTATTTCGGACTTATGGGACCTCAAAACATATTTCCGGCGAAATCTTCTATTGGGTGGAATACAGTACCTTCTCTAGCTACTATATACTACTACATGCGTGCTAGATAGGGTAATAGCTACTATGAACACACATACAGAGAAAGTAAAAATGCTTTATTTTTTATTCAGGGGTCTCTAAACATATATTATCGATGAAATCTCGGTATCGAATTTTTGAGTGGAATATAACACCTTCTCTAGCTACTATATACTAATTAGAAACGTGCTAGAGAAGGTAACAACTCTTATGTGCTATGTACATTGTACACACGTGCTAGAGAAAGTAAAAATCGATATGACTTAAATAGCAGTGTTGTCATGTTCCTTGCGGATGAAGATGTGAAGCAGAGTAAGCAGGTCATCGGCGTGTTTGCAAAACCTGGCCAGCTGTATACCGCAGGGGAGGTTTCCCAGACAGCGGGGCTCTCTCCCCTTATACTCACACACGCTGTGGGGTGCGATAACATCGCTTTGTCGGAAGGAAGCTTTCTGTTCTGCTGACAAGGGGAACGTGTTTCTCCATATAACAGTACACAAAAATCTCTTGACGTTTTCACCATTTTGCACTTTCACACATCGACCACTGGAACTTCCCCTGGCTCTTTAAGATAAGATTGTTCACTGTCACGAATTTGACAAGTGCCAAAGGGCTGCTGCATCTTAGGACCTGTCTCAAGGTCATCTAAAACGTCTAGTATTATGTTTTGCGGATGGAACAGGTTTTGCATTGTTTAAACTAATCAATGTTACTTTCCTTCTATTACCTATAGTGTGTAGAAGTATTGTATTACACCCAATAATACGATGTCAAATTTCAACGAAAATAGACATTTTAAGGCCCCTGAATCCGATTTTTTAGAAAAGACATGCGTATGTGGTGAGCGAACTATAACCAAAACAATATGATTCATTCAACAGCACTTTCTATATCTGTTCTTAAAACAAACTGTCTTACAAAAGATTATTTTTTTACTATATCATACTATCGAGATAAACTTTAGCAGAAATGGTCATATTATTTTCTTTCTTTTAAGTAGAAGGGAAATAAGGGAATACACGATAGTCAGCCAAAAGCGATAGTCAAATATTTTAAAAGCTGGTCGCTATGCGATTGACAACGGATGAGGAGATTCCCCCGTATGATAAAACGTTTATTTAAAACTGAAACCAATCAATGACAGGGAATATCTCGGAAATGGTTAGTTCCAAAGACAAAAGAAGAAAAAAAAATGAGTGTTAGTTAAATAAAATCTAAATTTATAGGACAGATAGAATGTAAGTCTTGAATTTCCTGCGAATAATCTCTTAGACCTCTTCCTTCTGAATGATGTTTGCATAACTGGTAAACCGTAAAGAGATACATAAAAACATACTGCACAAAAATGTACATTTCGTCAAAACACAGAATGCATGACATTTACATTTTTGTTCTGGATTTAACCGTTTCCGGGATATTTCTGATTATTGGCTTCGATTTTAAAATACATATACTTTTGTCAAACAAGAAGTCGTCCGTGCTTCTTTTGTTTTACTCCTAGTCACGCAAAGAAGCGAATTTCAATGGTGATCGTATAGCGACAGCTTTTAAAACATTTGATTTGCTTTAGTCTAGTGTATTCTCTTAATTTCCTTCTACTTATAAAAAAAAACAATGAACCATTCTGCTAATACTTATCTCGATTACCATGGAGTAGAAAGAATAATAATGTTTTGTAAGATTTTTTTTTTAATTGTTTCATTTATATAGCCCCCTTTTAACATCTAAGGTCATATCGAGGGCTTTGCACAAGAAACAACTCGTCTATAGGTTCTTTACGTTGGGTTTAAAACGTTTTATTTTCTTCAAACACACTCACATATACACTTCCAGACTCTGTGGGGGATAGGGAATAATTCTGGTTGAAGAAAAATTCCACGCCCCTTTCTGGAATCGAACACTGGACCTCCGGGTGAGAAGTCAGTTCGCTGACCACTTGAACAAGAGGAATTGTGGTTTTACATTCTGTTACTGGTAGGTCATATTGGACGATAAATGAAATGGATGAATGATACTCAAATGAGCCCAGGGTTTACAGAGGTTAAAGTTAACCGACTTTCGTCTTCTCAGGTCACGTTAATTCAGATTCTAACTCAGGACCTCTAGTTAACTTCATTTCACATACGCAACCAATATAAGTATACGACTTTGCTTTACGCGTTCATACACATATTTTTACCTTACCTGTAAGGTTGGGGCAGTACTGAAATCGAAACAAAGCCCACATATTGAGTTCAACAGAAATACAACGAGGATGTGTATATGAATGAACAGTATAATTCAAAACGAAATTAGGATGAATACAGAATTGGTTATATAATAGGTTATATCCCTGAGCAGCAAAGCATAAGCCTTGCATGAAATTTTACACATTTCAGACGGTTCTGTGAGAAAACTATATATATGACTATATAATACTATATTAAAAAATCTCCCGGAAATGTAAATAACACAGAAACAAGTTACCATAATGCAATTTATACATTTCCTTCAAAATACTTCCCTTCCGCAGTAACACACTTTTGCCATTGCGTGTGAAGAGACGGAAGCACTTCTAGAAGCCATATTTACTTTCTCCATACGCACTATGTACATAGTGTATAGAGAAAGTATTGCACTCCACCCAAAAATTTGATACCGAGATTTCACCGGAAATATATATTTTAGGGTCCCCAATATCCAAAAAAGCATTTTCACAAAAAGGTCCGTGTGTGTGTGTGTGTGTGTCCGTGTGTCTGTGAACACGATAACTCAAAAACGAAAAGTCGGTAAAATACCAAACTTGGTATTTAAGTTTAGTATCTTCCAGGGATGCGACACGAAGATTTTGAGAAAAATCCCCCCGCCCCCAGCTACCCTTTACATGGAACTTTTTTCGAAAAATTTTTATTTTCTCAAAAATGGCTATAACGATTTTGATTAAAATTTCGTATATTAAACATATTTACCTGACAAATAAAATGTATATCTTGAATTTTCTGGGAATAGGTGAAGAGTAGTTTATTCTGGATGAATTTTACTAAATTTTGAATAACTGCTAAACCGTAAGAGATGGACAAAAACTTGTTACACAAAAAATGTAGAGCACATTAAAACACACAATTTATGTTATATACATTTTTTCGTGGAGTTCGTCGTTTTTGTGACATTCCTTATTTTTGGTTTCTGCTATGAAAAACGTATACTTTTCTCATACAGGAACTTGTCAACTCCTATCCATATAGACAAAGGAACTTCATTGACATAGCAACCAGCTTTTGACTATCACTTTAACCTACAGTTGTCCCTTATTTCGCTTCTACTTACAAGGAAGCGAGTAATTAGACTATTTCTGCTATTTTTTTCTGATTAGCATAAAGTAAATAAAAGTATAAGCTTTTTAAGAATAATTTGTTGCAGGAATATGGAGAAAGTCATGTGAATGGTACACATCAGATTTTTAGATACCTATCGTAGGGTCCTTGTCGCATATACGGTAATTTCAGTGTTCGAAAATCTTGACTGAAACGTTTATGCCATTCATATGGCTGAGTTCTCTTTATCGCTGCTTCACCATATTCTTCTTCCATCATTCTCAATGCTTCTGAGGGAGATTTATTTAACAAAACTATATGTTCCAAAGTGCTGCGTTGCCGACATTATGAAAGGCGATAAACGAACACGCATACACAACAAAAAATGGTTGCCAAGCAAAGACAACCATCATTATTAGAATGAAAATTGAAATCGAGGTTTCCCACACCTAAAAAGAAAATATCGTACGCTTTCATATACATTAAGGAGAAAATAAACGATTCCGGCGACTTTTTGAATCTAGGATTATATATACATTTTCGGTAATTTATCCGTGAAGGTATTCTTGTTGAATTTTCATAATTAGAAAGCCATAATACACAAAAAAGATTGCAGGAAAAATTGAAAATGCTTTAAAATATAGTTTATATCCAATGATCTTTTGTAGGTTTAACCGTTTTATAAAAAGTTGTTCGTTTGAATTTATCGGTCTACCTTTTTAAGAAAGAAGAGTAGAATCACAGTCTCATCGAGTTCTTGTTTATTAAAACAGTTTCAGGGGAACATTACAAAACAGGAGGTAGAATAAAACACGAGCTTTCGAACGAATTATCTGTGGAGTAGGCAACAAAATAAATAATAGGGTGCTACACAATAAATACGTTTTAAGTTAACATTAATCGTTGTAGTTGCTTTACTCAGATTAAAACAGTCAAATGAAAGTGGGACGGACGCCAAAGTGTTTCTCTGAAAAATTGTTACATCAAGCATAATGTCCTAAAGTGCCAGTTCATTTATTCCCTGACAGAGAAGATGGTCAGTTTAATTCTTGTAGAAGTGTTAGGACGTTAATAAAGCCTCCATGTCAGCAATCGCAACTGGGTCCCATTTAAAGTTTTCCAGGAATATATTTGTTCATGTCATCAATGTTCTTAAACTTAAAGACATAATGCAAGCACATGGATTATTTAAGTTATATAATCAGATTTGATTCTATTGATAAATTCACCAGTAACAAATTTATCCATAAAATAAATTTATAAAAAAGTAATAAATCATTAGTCTAACCAGAAACCTACACATATTCAATCCGGCGTACTAATTTCTTTTACAAATGAACAGATGAAATGGAAATACGTAAAACGAACTTCAGCAGTTGTGAAGAAAAAGGGCTGGTTTCACCAATAAAGAAACGTATTTAACTCGGACCATTTAATACGTAGAAGCATTAATAAAATGTATAATATGCGATTTACTACCTGTCATTCTTTTGTTTTGTACCATATTTCACCTTTGTTAGTGTTGCTAGATTATTACTTTCTCTATTATGCATATACAATGTACTAAGTAGATAAGGTATTTTATTCCACCCAAAAATTCGATAATGAGATTTCACTAGAAATATATGATTTGAGATCCCCTGAATTTAAAAGCATTTTAGTATGTCTTTGTAATGTGTGTGTATGCGTGTGTGTGTAATATGACAAATTAACAGGAAAGATTAAAAAACAAATTACATATCACTGTTAACTTAAAAGATTTATATTTAGAGTATTTAAAATATTATGAAATAAATTAATTAGTATATTTAAATTATTGGATTTTTTATTAATTGAATGAAACGCTATAACCGAGCGGGATGGCTCAAGGGGTAACGTTCGTGGCCCGCATTCGAAAGGTCGCGGGTTCAACCCTCCGGGGCTGCCCAACTTGACCGAAGAGTTTTTCTCTTTCGGTTTTTCCTCGGTCGCTAGATAAACGTTGGAATGGATTATATGATCCTTTCATCAGTTCATTTCCATCTTCACCGCCAACAAGCCATTCTGGATATGATCTAGTTTATTTGCTCCTGACCTAAGGTATTCACTTGAGGGTGTAAATCCGACACAGAGGAGGTTAATACGTTGAGGATGAAGAAGGGTAAGGTATGCCGATCTGAAGTTATTTACTTTCTCTTCACGTAGATGAGGTATTGTAATGCAATCAAAAATTCGATACCAGATTTCAACAGAAATAAATGTTTTGGGACTCCCTGAAATAAAAAAGAAATTTTCTACTGTGAAAATGTATGTTTGGACAGCATAGCTCAAAAGCGAAAAGACGTTAAATACCAAACTTGGTATTTAAGTTTGGTATCTTCCAAGAATGCGACACGGAGATTTTCAAGAAAATCCACCTCTCCAAAATACCTTTACATGGAGCACTTTTTAGAAACTTTTGATTTTCTCAAAAATGGCTCTAATGATTTTGATTAAAATACCTTATGTATAAGATATATTTGTGACAAACGAAATGTATATTTGTGTAATTTTCTGGGAATAGCCTCTGAAGATCTCTTCATTCTGGATGCCTTTTATATAATTAGTAAATCGTAAGAGATATACAAAAACTTACTGCACAAAAAATGTAGATCTCATTAAAACACACCATTTGTGTTATATGCGTTTTTTTTTGTTTTTTTTTTTTTTTGAGTTAACCGTTTTTGAGATATTCAGGATTATTGGTTTCATTTTGAAGCCACTTAAAGTTTTCTTAAATGGGAAGACATTTTTCTTCTCGTTTCTCGTTTGCTTATTCCTGGCAAGTAAAGAAATTGGAATTTAAATTGTTTCACATAGCGACCTGCTTTTAAAGGATAAGGCTATCATTTTAGCCTGTGCATTTTCTTATTTCCCTTCTACTTACAAGGAAATCAGTAATAAGACTAAATCTGCTTATGTTTATCTTGATTAGCATGATGTGGATTAATGTTTTTTAGTAAAAGGTTTGTTTACCGAACAGTTAGAAGACATCATGTGAATGGAACATTAGATTTTTTCTCTTCTAATTACAAGGAGCCAAATAATGACAATTTCTGCTAACTTTTATCTTGATTATCATGAAATGGATAAAAGAATAAGCTTTATAACAATTTGTTGCAGATGTATAGAGAAAACCATGTGAATGGAACACATCCGATTTTTTTTATTATTGCAGTTTCTTTATTGGTAACGGAAATTGATTCATTAATCTGCCGTTACACGGTGATCCAGGCTCTGAAAACCTGGCTAAAGCGAGAGCACTATCGAAGAGTCAATGAACTAGGGAAGTCCAATCTACCGGGTTAGATTAAAATGCCTATCGCAACTGAGGCATCAGAAGTGAAAGTTAGCTCGAGCACCATTAACCAGGTGTTCTCTAGTGAGCAGCTGAGAAGTTCCAAAACTCAAAATTGTTGTTTAGACATCATAAATTGTTTTATCTCGATATACTTTCTATAAGCTTAGATGATAACATACAAATAGGTTGTGAGAAAGACTTTCATGAACTTTTTACTTTCTCTGCGCGTGCTATGTACATAGTGTATAGAGAAGGTATTGTAATGCACCCAAAAATGCGATGCCGAGATTTCACATACATGTTTTGAAACCCACTGAATTCAAAAAACGCATTTTAGAAGTGTCCGTGTGTGATTGTGTGTGTGTGTGTGTGTGTCTGACTGTCTGTCTGTCTGTGAGTAGCAAAGCTCAAAAACGAAAAGTCCATTAAAAACCGAATTTGGTATTTAGGTTCGGTATCTTCCAAGGATGCGACACGAAGATTTTCAAGAAAATCCCTCCACCCCCAACTACCCTTTATATGGAACTTTCTCCAACAATTTTGATTTTCTCAAAAATGGCTCTAACGATTTTGATTAAAATATCGCATATTAAACACAGATTTATTCATAATTATCGGATGATTACCACCCTTGCACCGAAGAGTGAGACTTAAATGCAGATGAATAATTTCTCCCACTCATGTTTCTGGGCCGTCTCTAAGGGTAGAAATCTATGGATCGTATGAGATGAGCAGTTGGAGAGGTACAATTCTTGTATATTTTCGAGAATGGTACTCTCAGTACTCCTTTATATGCTTGTGCCTCATCTCTTGGACATGGGAAATGATTTAATTTTGAGAAAATAGCAGAAAGAGAAAATTTCATTTACTGGTTGTAAAACAGGAGCAGCCAAGCTACTTTTGATGGGAAAAAATATAATGACAGTAAAATTAAAAATAATCTGATGTATTCCATTCACATGACTTTGTCTACATCTCTGCAACAAATTATTGTCAAAAAGCTTATGCTACTTTTTATTTCATGCTAATCGAGAAAAAAATTAGCAGCAATAGTCTTATAGTCTACTTATGCAAGTAGAAGGAAAATAAGGGAGTACCATGTGTTAAAATGATAGTCAAAAGCTGGTTGCTTTGTGACTGAAGTTCCTTTGTTTGTATGGACACGGGTTGACAAATTACTGTATGAGAAAAGTATAAGTTTTTTAAAGCTGAAACCAATAACACGGAATATCTGAAAAACGATCAACTCCACGAAAAAAGTATATAACATAAATTGTGTGTTTTAATATTCTTTACACTTTTTGTGTGGTAAGTTTTTATCCATCTCTTACGGTTCAGCAGTTATGCAAAATTCCGTAAAATCCATCCAGAATAAAGTAGTCTTAAGAGGCTATTCCCAGCAAATTCAAGATATGCATATTATTTGTTTGATAAATATCTTTAATATACGATATTTTAATCAAAATCGTTAGAGCAATTTTTGAGAAAATCAAACATTTCAAAAGAAGTTCCATTTAAAGGGTAGTTGGGGGTGGGGGTATTTTCTTGAAAATCTTCGTGTCGCATCCATGCAAGATACCAAAACTTAAATACCAAGTTTGGTATTCAACGGTCTTTTCGTTTTCGAGCTATGTTGTCCACACACATACACATACTCAGACGGACCTTTTTCCAGAAATGCTTTTTTTTGGATTCAGGGGGGCCCAAAACATGTATTTCCGGTGATGCATTTCCGGTGCAATCTCGGTATCAAATTTTTGGGTGCATTACAATACCTGCTCTATACACTATGTACATAGTGCGTGTAGAGAAAGTAAAAATTATTTTTTTGTAATTTTCTCTCAAACTTCTAAAATGCATCACCCTGGTAAGTGTTTGGGTATGGCATGATGCAAAATACTTTTTAGTGGTGTGATATACTTCAGTGGGCTGTCTTTCTGGCGATACTTCGATATCAATATTTGGAGTATTCTATCACAGGTGAGTCATAAAGAACCCAAAACTATAATTATACACATTCACAGCTGCCGGTGATGGACACCCCCACCCACCCGCCTCGTTCTCGACGGAACAAAAAAGAAACAGTTGTAAGAATATATTTTTGAGATGTACAAGATGTCTTGCAGAAGCAGCATTTTTGCGGGGGCAGCAACCGTATGTGTGTTTGTGGGGTGCAGCCTCCTGGAGAGACAGGCCAGCTGCGAGCGAAAATAGAACTCGCGTGTCTGTCTGTCTGTCCGCTAGCGATCTTCCTTGTCTAGCTGGCTGATGTCGCGAGAGACTCGTGCCACCGCGGAAACAAAAAAACGTCTCATTCAGTGGCGGACTCTGTTGGGGGTATATCCGAAATACCTTTCACGACAGCACCACTGCTTATACAAACGAATGCAAATATCATTAAATGGAAATTCCCCGAGTAGGAGATGACTTTTAAATGCCTCAGCTCAGTAAACAACTTGAAACTAACATATCAAAGGAAAAGCACATTCACATGTGAAAGGTTTATGTAAAGGACAAACGAGAAGTGTTTGCTTAAGGGCACATGTAGATGAAATTTCCAAATCTAACCGTTATCTAAATATTTTCACAATTTTTTCTCATCCTGTTATGTCACAATTTATAATTTATAAGTTTTAAATTTCATATGGTATCTTTAATCGGTCTTTTACTTTCTCTAGTTAGTGCATAGTACATAGGTAAAGCATTCTACCCAAAAAATTCTGTACTGAAATTTCACCGGAAATACACGTTTTAAGGTATAAAAAGCATTTTAGAAAAAGGTCCGTGTGTCTATGAACACGATAACTCAAAAACGAAAAGTCGTTAAAATACAAAAACTTGTATTTAAGTTTAGTATCTTCCAAGATCTTGGAGAATATCTCCCCACCCAAAACTACCGTTTATATGGAAAAAACTTAGATAATTTTTATTTTTTTCAAAACTAACTCTAATAATTTGATTAAAATATCGCATATTAAAGATACTTACAGATAAATAAAACGTAGGTATATCTAGAATTTTCTGGGAGTGGCCTCTGAAGACCTCTTCATTCTGAATGACTTTTGCATAACTGATAAGCCGTAACAGATGGACAAAAATTTACTGCACAAAAATATAAACCTCGTTAAAACATACAATATATGTCACATACATTTTCTCGTGGAGTTGACTATTTTCGATATGTTTCTTGTTATTGTTTCAGTTTTAAAATACTTATACTTTTCTCATACGGGAATTTGTCAACTCCTGGCTATGCAAAGAAGCGGGTTTCAACCACATGGCAACCAGTTTTTATTTATAAGATTTGACTATGCTTTAGCCTAGTGTACTCCCTTATTGCCCCTCTACTTACAAGAAAGCAAGTAATAAAATCATTTATGGTAATGCTCAACTCGATTGGCATGAAGTATATAGAAGAATAACATTTTAGTAATAATTTGTTACCGAGACGTAGAAAAAGACATATGAATGGACCACATAAGATTTTTTATTGTTTCGTTTATATAATCCCCTTTTACTTATATGGACATATGGTGGATTTTGTTTTAGGGACAACTGCCGGTGTTTTCTCGCCGAACCATATGGTTTACTATACTATTAAACACATACACACACGTTCATTCTCACATGCATACTTCCAGAGTTTGAGGGGAATAAGGAATAATTCTAGTTAAAGAAAACTTCCCCGTACCAGCTGGGAATCCAATCCTGGACCTCTATGTGTCTTTAATAGTCTTTGAGCATCAACACAAACTTTTATTATATTAATTAGGTGTTACCCAGAATACTTTCATTGCAAAGTTGCCGCCAGTGATTTCAAATGAGCATTGACGTTGTTTTGAACATCTTCGTACTTTACGACGTTTGCAGTGAGTCATTCAAAACAAACGAAGAGGAATGCTGACTTCAGGCACAACACATCGGCTCCTTGAGCAATTTCAATGGGACATTTTCGATCATCTTCCGTACAGTCCTGACCTGGCACCCAGCGACTTTCATCTTTTCCCTGAACTGAAGACGTGGCTAGGAGGGCAGCACTTTCAAACCAACGAAGATCTTCAAAATAACGTCAATGCTCATATGAAATCTTTGGCGGCAACATTTTTTGAAGCGGGTAATGCAAAGCTTGTGCACAGGTACGATAAATGTCTCAATCTTTTCGATGATTATGTTGAAAAGTAACAATAAGTATACAAAACTTTTTTAATAAAATAATTGTTTTCTATGAACTTGTCTGTTATTTATAGCCTATCGGAGGTTGAAAAAAAATGGCCCTCGTATATCTAATATAGTCTGTACGCTTATTTATTTGATTAGATTGTATGAAGTACGTCCAGAAAGTAAGTTCCGTTTCAATTTATCTCCGCTGCAAAGCTGCGATCGCAGTTCCGCACATGCGCGGTAGACGCTCTGTATGAAGGAGAAGAAACGTGCGCCATTTTGAGATCGCTGTCAGCCACATACGCTTTGTTGTGCTTGTTTACAATGTCGGTGTTGATTGAAAATCCCGCCGCTTGTGAAATCAGATCTGTGATTCGTTTTCTGAATGCTAGGAAAGTGAAACTTATTGAAATTTATCGGCAAATTTGCGAAGTTTACGGACAAAATGCAATGAGTGATTCAATGGTGAGAAGATGGGTCCGACAGTTCAATGAAGGACATAGTGAAGTGCACGATGAAGAACGAAGTGGACGTCCATCTTTGGTTACAGAAGAACTGGTTCACGCGATTGATGACAAAATCCAGGAAAACCGTAAGTTTACAATTAGTGCTCTTGCTATGGAGTTTCCCCAAACGATCACTAATTCATTAAATTGCTACCGAAAAACTGAAATTTCGTAAACTTTGCTCACGTTGGGTACCAACGATTCTTTCTGAGCAACACAAAACAAAACGGATGGGTAGTGCACTTCAGTTTTTAACCCGTTATGATGAAGACGGCGAAGAATTTCTGACACAGTCACAAGAGATGAGACTTGGGTTTCTTACGACACCCCTGAAAGTAAGCGGCAATCAATGGAATGGAGGCACACTTCATCCCCAGCAAAGGTTAAGCCGAAACAAATCTTGACACCTCGAAAAATGATGTGTACAGTGTTCTGGGACTGGAAAGGCATCTTACTCATTGATTTCTTACCGCGTGGTCAACCAATCAAAGCAGATGTTTATTGCGAGACACTTAGGAAATTGTGCCGCGCAATACAGAATAAGCGCCGAGGATTACTGTCAAAAGGTGTAGTTTTTCTTCACAACAACGCACGACCACACACTGCAAATGTGACGAAAGACCTCCTACAGGGATTTGGCTGGGACGTGTTTGACCATCCTCCGTACAGCCCTGACCTCGCTCCTAGCGTCTTTCATCTGTTCTTACATCTCAAGTCTTTCCTTGGCGGTCAACACTTCAACAATGACGAAGAGCTGAAAGAAAATGTTTCCAACTTTTTGAAGACACAGGCGGCAAACTTCTATGAAGAAGGTATACAGAAACTTGTGCCACGCTATGACAAATGCCTGCAAAATTTTGGCAGTTATGTGGAAAAGTAGTTTAAGAGTTGTAGAATTTTGTGCAATAAATAATTATTCTGTATCTGTACACAATTTAATTTTATTACCAAACGGAACTTACTTTCTGGACGTACTTCGTACATGGTAATAAGTATGCTCTTGCGATGGGAAGAAAAGAAAGAGGAGGAAAATAAAAATCGCAGCGATCAAGCATGTCCAAGAGACAGCGATTGTGAAAGGTCTAAACTTGGAATATGGGTTATTTAGTAAACTGCTAACGCTACGAAGACATTTATTTGACACATATTTCCTGGATGTTTATCTATCACTTAAGGTTTCCTAGTTATCCAAGATTGCGAAATTCAATCAAATATCCAGGACTTCGGGTTATTCCTAGAAAATTTAAGATATATATTTTTTCTCTCTACTATCTGTTAGGCTCGTAATGAGCCTAAGTATAGCTGCTGCGTATTTACCCTAAGAGGGCTTAACCACAAAAATGGTAGATTGTAGGATGGTGACCGGTTTTTGGTTGGGACATTATGGAGGTATCGCTAGTTTACAGGTCCTCAATGAATACCCTTTCAGAAGGAGCATCCTTGCCGCTGCTCCCCTGGTGTGTTATACAATTGATTTTTCATGCAAATATGTTATACTGCCTAATTCAGACACGGTGACGGGAAATGGTCAAGCAATGCACAATGACAAGTACACACTAACGATTTTGATTGCTGGAAGAATGAGCTTGTGATATACTCATCGCTGTGATATGATGGTGTGTGCCATTTGTTCTCTGGTTTCAGAGAAAAGAAATGTTGACAAAATATGGAATATAGTCTAATGTTAATTTAGAAAAAGCGTTATGATCTACCTTGGATTTTAGTTAATTTTCTAATGACATGTTTCTTATGTCTTTCATGCATCTGCATTTTGATATACTGTAATAATTTGTATCTAATTTAGTATATTCACAATCTCATAATTTGTGCCCATCTTAGTTTTGTTGAACTTCAGGCGCTTTAAGTACACAACCTCAGAGTTTTATTACCTACATATTAAATTTTAAACGCCACTTGGTCAACCATAGACAATTTTAGAACGGTATCAGCAGCTAACTGAATGCTTTGTGACGTCATAGTACATTTCTCTCTTGCTTTCAGTAGTGAGAGAATATCTTAATGAGAATCGTGGGGTAAACGGCTGGTCCACATTTTTAAATATGTAACCTTAACAATCAATAGTTAAAATTCAATAACTAATAGAACATTCGTTCAAAATATTAAATGAATACAACTATTCTCAACATGTTTTAACTGTTAAATTTTAACATTCCATCCACAACGGTTGATTTGTTGGGACAATGAAATCTCTCAACGAAATCTAAAAGGAAAATGGACTCAGTGATGAGGATTTGGCTATTGTTGATTGTATCTCTGGTTGATATATTATGAGAAAGAAGAATGTTAATGAAATTTCTATCTGGTAAATATGTGCAGAGTGAAAACATTCTGAATGAGCTTAAAATTGAGGTTAAGTTTGCCCTAAAGAATTTCTTACGATGAATAAAGTGACTGCAAGGTAGAGCGTATAAGCTTCAAATAGTGCACACATTTGAGAACAGCAATTACAGTGCATTTAAGGTTTGGAATATGTCTGCGTTTCCATACGGCAAAAATTTACACCATACAAGCCACAGACGGAATTAGACCAACATGATGATTAGCGAGCGAGCGCAGAGGAACAACTGAATACATGGTGGTCCAGGACTACCCCGGAGCCCGGAGATCAACGAAGTTATCATTCAACCTAACAAGTTTCCAGTAGGCCGAGAAAACAGTTTCAGGCACTACATTGACATAGCAACACGTTCAGTTATTGAGATTGAAAAATCTGATGTGTTACAATCACATGACTTTCTCTAGCCGTTCTACAAACTTCTTACATAAGATTCTTCTTCTTTCTGCACCTTATTAATCGAGGTATTCAGCACAATGTTCTTATTACTTAGTTCCTTATAAGTAGAAAGAAAATAAGGGAATACACTAGGCCAAATCAATAGTCACATGTTTTAAAAGCTGTCGTTATGCGATTGTCATTACAAATCGCTTCTTTTCTTGGCCAGGAGTAGAACAAAAGAAAAACGGACACTCCCGTCTGAGAAAAGTGTAAGTACTTCACAACTGAAACTAATAACAATGAATACCTCGAAAACGGTAAGCTCCACGAAAAAAATGTATATGACGTAAGTTGTGTATTTTAACAAGGCCTTCATTTTTTGTATAGTAAGTTTTTTGTCTATCTCTTACGGTTTACTAGTTATGCCAAATTAAGCAAAATTCATCCAGAATAAACAGGTCTTTAGAAGCTATTCCCAGAAAATTCAAGTTATACATTTTATTTTTCAGGTAAATATCTTTAAAATACGATATTTTAATCAAAATTGTTAGAGCCATTTTTAAGAAAATCAACATTTTCGAAAAAAGTTCCATGTAAAGGGTAGTTTGGGGTGGGGGGATTTTTCTCAAAATCTTCGTTTCGCATCCCTGGAAGATACTGAATTTAAAAACCAAGTTTGGTATTTTAGCTACTTTTCGTTTTTGAGTTATAGTGTTCACAGATACACGGACACACACACGGACCTTTTTCTGGAAATGCTTTTTTTTTGGATTCGGGGGGTCCTAAAACATGTATTTCCGGTGAAATCTCGACATCGAATTTTTGGATGGAATACAATACTTCTCTATCCCTTTGTACATTGTACATACGGGGCTAGAGAAAGTAAAAACTGATATCCGAAATAATTCTACATTTTAATGTTCACTGGTTAAATTCAACTGGTTAAATTCATGACCGAGCCAAGTGGCTCAGGCGTTTCGTATGGGATCGCCATTCGGAGGTCGTGGGTTCAATTCCCGTGACCGACCCCTCTGACCGGTGGGTTTTTTCGGGGTTTTCCCAGGTCACTAGGCGAATGTTTGGGAGGTTTCTTCATATCCCCGAACTTCCTGCCCCTTCATTTCAGCTCCATTTGATCCAACCGGTCTCTTTCAGGGCTGTAAGTGTCTGCGAGGACTGCGTTGGTGGCTCTATAAGGAAGTGGTGAATACGCTTTGGAAATACAGTAGTCGACGGCGGGATGGTACTGGGGTTTTTTCAGAGTTGGGGTGCGGGCTCCTAACGCTTCCCGCGTTGAGATGAAGTTCTTGGACTATTTTAGGGACCCTCCACGTTGGCTCTTTCTCCGCGGTCCGATTACGGCTGCTGTCGATTATACTCTCATTACATTCTATTCTCTTGAGGTTGAAGTACAATAATCCCATGGCGGCTGCAGTGTGGAACTCCCTCCGTAATGACACACACGCCAGCATCAAGGGAAAAACTAAAACCGCTGTTACACTTAAATATTTTGATTCAAAAAATGTTCAGAAAACGAATAAATGAGTTCAATAACAATCCTGAACTGAAATGAAACCACGTGTGTCTTACCACACCTGAGAAAGATCTTTAGCTAAGGACCCCACATCTCCACACCATTACTTAAATACCCTAAACCTGCACGCGGGACACGAACCCGGAACTTTCTATATACGGGAACCACCGCAAGTGCAATACCTTCTCTACTTATGCACTATGTAGATAAAGTAAAAATTAGCAAAGGAAAAGATCATAAGGAAAACTCAAATGCATAAAGTCTACCAACATGTCTGTTTCAAGGTTTTTCCGAGAACCTTGAGCACGGCATTAAAGCAGAAATGACTTGGCTCTATTTTCAAGCTGACTGACTGCATAACGCAATCCGACAGTGAAGCGTTTTTCCTTGGAACGGGCGTCACCAGCTCGTCGACATCAAAACGCCACTGACTTCCCACACTTCATCTCCACAAGAAGTTTGTTGACTCAGAAACCATCTTAAGAAGACAACATATTTTAGCTCTCACCTTGGTTTGTTATTTCTCCACTCAACGATGCTCCAAATTTGACATTTACAACAGTGATGTGACGGCCAACAAACACTTCTCTTGTTTTGTACACTTACCATGGTTAGTATGCAAACCTAATGTCACGTATAAACCTCTCTCTGCTCTCATTATCACAATACACTGATTATCACCGCGCACACACATACATATAGACACACACGCGGATATTTTTCTAAAAATGTTTCTTTTGGACTCAGGGAACTTCAAAACATATATAATAATAACACCATGGCACGACAGCTCACGGGGAACCTTGGCCTACCACCCGGCCGCTGCGTCCCCCATCTCGGTCCACTACAGACGCCATGGATGGGGTGCAGTATTGAAGAGTGAGTCGTGGTCAGCGTTTCGAGCCCCTCGGCCGGTTAATGCGGTCCTCATGACCTAGCGCCGCTATTTCTCCATCAAATAGCTCCTCAATTGGCCCCCCAGGGACCTTACGAGGCTGAGTGCACCACGGGTCAGGTGTCCCAGCGGTGGAGAAATCCCCACGCCTGTACTGGGGACCGAACCCAGGTCTCCCGCTTGGTAAGCAGCTGCGCTACCACCACGCTAATGAGACGACCTCCAAACATATATTTCCGGTGAAATCTCGGTATCGAATTTTTGGGTGGAATACAACACTTTCTAAATACACTACGTAGGTACATAGTACGAGTAAAGAAAGTAAAAATGGATGCGATCCACTTACATGACTTCCTCTGTTCTACAAACTTTTTAAAAACAGTTTCTATAACTGCTAATTATTCCATTGGCAAAAGATGTCAATTTTCATTATTATAGATGCTTAAGTTAGTAAAGGCATTCAACATTTTTCAACCACAAATGTCCTCGTCCAATCCATATCAAACCTACGCCCATGAAAGCGTTGGAGGGGCCAAGAAGTACCAAAATTTTCTAGCAAAGTCAGTAAGACGCTTTTCTAATGGAATGTCCCAATCTGTACGGTATTTTCTTGCAAGATTTGGGCGCCAACCTTGGTCCTATAATCATAAAAAAAGAAACCCAGCGGGATAGTTCAGGCGATAAAGTCTGTGGCGCGCATTCTGAAGTACTGGATTCAAATCCTGAGGTTTCTTCGAAGTTTAAACCAACAGTTACAATTATGATTATGCTGCCATCTATCCTAAGAAAGTGAAAGCAGCTGGACCGGACGCTACCCCAGCGCCATCTGCTTGTCACGGAGCAAAGAGCATGAGAAGGCTGTCTGTATATCTCTGAGCGAGTGCACATGGTGAATACCGGGTGGCACCCTTGCACCGCCTGCTTGGCACGAAGTTGCCGGTCCCCATGGCCGCGCTCGCCAAGGCGTCCCGCTTTGGTGCTTCGTAGCGCTGGGGATCGTGGGTTCGAGTCCCGCCTTGGGCATGGGTGTTATATGTTTGTGTATATGTGTGTGTGTGTTGTAAAAGTAAGAAAACAGTAATAATACGGCAAAACAAAGTAAAAAGAAAAAGGTAAATAAAATTAGGGTATACAGTGCCGGAGTCCTGATCATACTCCGGTACTGTATTTAAAAAAAAAAAAAAACAAATAGAAAAAACAAAGTGAAAATTATATGGGCATGAGGAAAAGACAATGGAGGCTATTGTCCATCATGTAGATCAAACGAGTATCACAAACAGAACCGTCGTGACATGACCAAACGGTTAAAGTGACGTTGAATAAATAGAATTAAACAAAATGACAATTTTCATTCAAATACAAGCTTTTAGATAGGCAAAACATCCAACAGTTTTTTAAACCGCAAATGTTGTCGCCCGAGCCATATCAAACCTATGCCCATAAATGTCAAGCCGCACCAACAATTTTCAGTGAAGTCAGCAAGACATCCTTCTATTATAATGCCTCAATATGAAGGGCGGAAACACACTAATCTTGGACCCTTATTAATATCAAAGTTTTTGTCATGCAATAGTCATAGTCATTTTCGTGGATATTAGTACAATAAGGTATGCAACTGAGACTGGCATTCCGTTAGTAGTAGTGCCCAGTAATATTCGAACTTAATAAGGCAAACCAAGGCGGGCAACGTGAGCCTTGCTAAATATGCAACCATCAGCATGAGTGGGGAGTTCAACCTAAAATGCTCAGTTCGGTCAAATCAGTTCAAAGCAGTCTTTGCTGACTGTGATGAATGGCCTTGCCTAATTTATTGACGTTCTAAAGACTTCATTCAAAACTGAGTAAACCATTGTTTACAAAATATAAAAAAGTTCGGGAATTTGTTTGCATATAAGAATGATGTGTTGGTTTAACCAGACCAAGTCCATGACCCTTTTTTATTAATTCATAGCATTATAGTAATCACTAAATAATTTATAATTCTCTCTACTCTAGTTTTCTTTTTGGATATGATACTAAGCAATATGTAGTCTTTTTTATTATTTTATTATAAAATTTGTGTTTATTTAGCTTACGTGTCATAACAACTTGATAATCTGCACCGTCATTTTTTCATGGTTCATAACTAGAGTTTGTTGTTCCGAAGTGTAGTTTTATTAATTTATGTTATGAGTGTTAGTAATATAAATATCATATTTGGTAAAACCAGTAATGAAATGTTACGCATATATGAGAACAACATAATAATTTGCATTTATTTTCGTACATAGGAACAATAAAGTGCATTAGGCATTAAAAACATGCGGGGCGAATGTCGTTTCTCCGAATACCGTAGAGAACTTTTGTATGTGACTGGATTACCGTGTGAAGCAGAGAGAGAGTCCACCGAGTAAACAAAGGGCAAAGTCGAACATAGCTTGCCTCCTCTCCAAGAAGTAAAGTTCGGTAGTGGCCACACTCGACAAATATGAACCGAACACAGAGCATGACACTAGCCAGCAGTCTAAAATGTTCTCCCAAGAATGAATATATACGCCATATTTTCCAGAGGGATAATTATACTGTCACGGATATTATTTCTCAGAAGCAAACATTCAATGACAATTTTTGGTATTTGGGAGTATTATTTCATGCAATTTTACTTTCTCTGCTGCTTACCCAAGTAGGATGTAGGATATTGAAAGGGAGGCGGACACCTCGGTCACTGCAACACAGTATATATCCGTCATATATTCCTCCCCTACAAGCAGGGATTAGATGAAAACAGGAGTAGGTCCAAGGTCCGATGGCAGCGAGCGGAAGTCCCTAACCTTTCCAGTTCGAATATCGGTGCACCTTTAGAGAGCAATCCTATGAGGGTAACCTAGTGACCCTAACAGGTGAGACGTGTTCATGGGGAGAAATTTCCCTTAGCACTAGCAATTACGCTATCTGCCCGCACCATTGACACTGAATGACTTGAAAGCACACCTGAAAGATGAAAGGGAAATCAAATGAGTGGAAATGAGGTAAAGAAGAATCATTGTAAAATATACCACGCCATTATTACATTGGCGACCGCGGAAAACCATGAAAAACCCGGGACGGCTGCCGGGGATTTAACCCAGGACTTTGCGAATATAAGCGTCACAATTTTATCGTGGGGCCTTCTTGCTCGGTAAGGAGAAAGGTGGTCGTGAAGATGTAATTGGATCAAATCCACTTTCAAAAGAATAACTGTTTTTTACGATTTTTTTTTTTTTTTTTTTTTTTTTTTTTTTTGAAGTATAGCATTTCACGAAAAATTCAATGTTGAAGTATGACTATGAATATATGGATCCAAACAAAGGTTTTTGTGGCTGTGTTTTAATAGTATTTACCGCCCGCTTCTACTACAGACGGCACCGCAGCGATGACACTGATGATGCATGTAACGAAGATGGAGTACCGGTGGAATGCGATGGCGGAGAAAACCGGAGAACCCATAGAAAAACAAATACATCCATACGCCGCTTTGTCTACTATAAATCCCACATGCGGTCCCCTAGAATCGAACCCGGGCCCCTTGGTGAGAGGCGTGTGGTCTAACCACTAGGCCACGGAGCAGCGTTTTGCGTGTGTACAGCATAACTGAGAAACCAATTTAAGTTCAAAATATAGTGCATAAGTTGAATGATCTGAAAAGCCTGAAAAGTTCTTTTCATTTCAAATGACTTCTATAATTATTAAACCGTAATAGCGAAATCTTACTAGAGAAATAATTCAGGTCTTTTAAACCCCACAATTTATGTGTCTACAAGTTCGTGTCAATTAAGTATTTCCGAGATATTTTTACTAATGGTATGAATGTTGAAGTACTTAAACATTTTTTCAAGTGTTACCTCCCTTTTTTTTCTTTCCTTTTTCGCGTGCATGCAAGGAATATGGAATTTCAAAGATACCGTATAGTAACTGTCTTTTAAAAATCTGATTATCGCTTTAGCTTACTGTATTTCTTTATAACTGCAATGGATGTGTAAATTTGTAATAAAAATGTATGCCGATTAACAAGAAGTAGGAAAGAGTAAGTTTTGTAATTGTAAAAGTGAGTAGAGAAATAATGTGAATGCAACACAAGAGATTTTTAAAAGCCTTTAACCTACAACTATCCTTAAAAGCCAAACCGAAGTATTAAAAGCTGTATACTCAAGAACAACGTCGAACGTTTTCAATTTTGCACATTTTCGAACAGCTTTTGGCCTTGTTTGTCTAGTACAAAGACAAAATGCTTACTTAGCGTGATAAATTATTTCTGTTCATTTGTGCTAAACAACTAACGGAAACCCTTCATATTTCGTTACTCCCACAGCGAAGTCCTAAGCGATACGGTGTAGTCTAACCGCAGGAACTGCTAGGGAGTGATGAAGCAACAGGGGATGGTGGAGACAAAGGGAGGGAGATGGTGTTAATAATTCAGAGACCCAGCCCCTCTGTTTACACCTGTCACGCGAACTCTCGCCAGCAGAAGTGGATAACCTCTTTAAACCGTCTGGCACATCATTCTAACACGCTCCGGAAATGTAATTTTTGCTTACCAAAAGCAAACACACCAAGTAAAAGGAACACTGGAAAAAATATATTTTTACATTTTTCCTGGATATTTTTAATTTTATGAGTAAAATAAATCTAAATGATTATGCAAACTATTATGTTGCTTCTGCAGCCGTTTTCACACTGCAATGGTAATAAAGTAGTTAAAAGAATATACGTTAAGGAAAGGAACCATATGATTTGCCAGGTGTATAATTTATCCCGAGGAAATGTACTGAGGAGGAAATATTTTCAATGTTGCATTTTACATACATGTATTTATTACTTTCTCTATTAACACTACCGCACGTGGAAAAGTGGTTAGACCACTCGCATTTTACCCGAGTTCGATCCCAGGAGACCGCATGTGGGACTTGTGGTGGACAAAGCAGTACAGGGGCAGGTTTTCTCCCGATTCTCCGGTTTTCCTCCATCGCATTCCACTGCTTCATCTTCATTCCATGTATCACCATTGTCATCGCTCGCGACGCCATATGTAGTAAAATCGGGGAATAAGCATTATTAAAAAGACTACTATCTACCAATACTAAGTACATGCATAGTAATTAGAGAAAGTATCGTATTCAACCTAAAAATTCTGTACCGAGATTTCACCGGAAAATATGTTTTGAGATCCCCTGAATCAAAAAGTAGTTTCTAGAAAAGGGTCCTGTGTGTCTGGGCAGCATAACTGAAAAACGGAAAGCCGTTAAACATCAAACTTGGTATTTAAGTTAAGTATTTTCCAAAATGAGATGCGAAGATTTTCAAGAAAATCCACCACCCCAAACTACCCTTTACATGGAACATTTATAGAAATTTCCGATTTTCTCAAAAAGACTCTTAATACTTTTGATTAAAGATCTACTGAAGATATTGAAATGCCTGCGCGCACGCGAACCTCTTCCTAAAAAATATATACCTATTTCCGGTGAAATTTCGATATTGAATTTTGGGTGGAATGTAATATCTTCTCTACCTACCATATATGCACGTTGTACACACATGCTAGAAAAACTAATAAAGCGCCAAACAGAATAAGTGCCCAAGAAAGTAGCTCCCGCGCTGCGTTCAACAGTCTGCTACTACTGCTGATCAAGAAAGGTCAGGGAAAAATATAGTTAACAGCTTAATTCATGGAAGAACATGCGTAAATTGGCGAGAAGTACTGGAAACCGTGCATGTCACAGAAAAATAAACTCACCCATCTCCATTTTTTGGGAATCCAAGAGCGCTGCACCTGTTCTGCTTTTGACACAGACAAGAAGCCATAGATTCCAGTCCGACAGAACAACCAAATCGCCACGAGAAACTAAATTGGAATATCACCACCGACAAGTAGAGCAGCCCACAGCAGGTGAGAGCAGACGTAGCTTCCCCTTTCAGAAACGAAGGTAACATCATTTGATTTGCAGGGCAGATGTCGCTGCCACTTTTGACGAATTTAGAAATGTACTACAGCCGCTAGTTATTGAATTCAGAGATGTTATGTTCTTCTAGGACAAACTACCTGCCAACGAGGAGCAGCTGAAGTTAACCTTGTTTGTGTATATTTTGAGGCTCAGTACAAAACAAAACAGTTTTTTTAATTGTTACATTCTCATGACTTTTTCTACCTGTTCTCCAAACAAAATATTCTTACAAAAGATTATTCTGTTATCTACATCATGCTAATGAAGATAAATATTAGCAAAAATTGTCTTATTACTTGATTCATTTTAACTAGAAGAGAAATAAGGTAATAAAGCCATAGTCAAATATGTTAAAAGCTGTACAATTTAAAACTAGTTCACTTTGCATAGCCTGGAGTAAAACAAAAGAGATATAAAACGAATGTCTATTTCCCGTATGAGAAAAGTATAAATAGTTTGAAACTGAAACCAAAAACGACAAATATCTCGAAAATGGTTAACTCAAAAAAGAAAGAAAGAAAATAAGAGGAGCCCAGTAGACCACGGCCCACAAGCCCGGATTATACTCCAGCCAGTATTGACATCGGCCGTGAAAGCCTAAGAATTTCGAAAATAAGACTATATATGACAACTTGTGGATTTTAACGAGATCTGTGTACAGTACGCTTTTGGACTGGCGCCGTAGCTCAGTCATTAGAGCACTGCTGTAAGGGTTCTAAAATTTAAATTATTTGTTTGTTAACGACGCTTTCAATTGCAGGATATCAGCGCCGCCGATGGGCTGAATTTTGTCCTGCAGGAATTTTTATATACCCATAATCTATTGGCACGGGGATGTCGCTTTTAAGCACACTTAAATACCACGGTGAGAGTTCCGGATTCGTTTCCAGGCGAGTGAGGGTTTTTCTCTGCACAAGAATATTCCCTATCCTCCCCAGAGTTTGGATGCTTGAATGAGAGTGTACTAATGTATAAAGTTCAAAGAAAAACGAAAACCAATGATAATTGTATATAAATTAATACTATTACCCATAGACAATATCCTCTATAGGTTTTTGGCCGGGGATATGAACATTGGCAGCGTATAAGTAGGGGAAAAATTATTTTGTTTAACAAGCATCCGTGCTGTAGCAGTTGCTATGCTGGCCTCTAAGGTGGAGGATGGTGGAGGATGTAAAAAGCCTTGTCCTTCGGAAGGGGAGTTAAGCCGTTAGTCCCGCTTCATATTTATTTGCACGTGAAAGAACGATATCTTGAAAGAAAAGGCCCTAGACTAAATTCTACCAGTCACTTACGAGCCGTGATTTCGTCCTATAGTGCTCTCTATAGACAATGAGTTGATTCTTCGTCACCATGTGCGCGCAAAATGGCGAACTAGAAATTACATTATTCAAGAACTGTTAGAGGAGGCCGAAGATCGAAATTTGGCTGTTGTGCCATTATAGAGAGATAGACGAATGTACACCTTCGCAGTTTTGATGGCAAAAATTGAAGAATTAAGGTTCAAATTAAACATCCATCGCATTCACCAGATTTGATCTCCAGTGACTTCTTTTATTTCCAAATTTGAAAAAATGGCTCGGCGGTCATCTCCCAAACAAATGCCTATTTTGAAATCCTAGTTTTTGGAAGGCTTAAAGCAGTTGGAGAAACGCTGGGAGAAGTTTATCGAGCTAAAAGGAAATTATGTTGAAAAATAAAAAAAAAAAAATCTACCAAAATAATTTATTTTTCTATCTTTTTCTAAGGACTTATTGAGCACCCCTCGTATTTTTGCGAATATAAACCGAGCGGGTTGCCACAGCTTTGGGGGGGGGGGTTACCGGGTCGCCAGACGAATCCCGATTAGATTTATTTCATTCGCTATATATTCCGCTCCATTTCCTGATCCCGTCATTTTCTTCCTATACATCTCACTTTCAGTGTTGCAGGGCCTGCGATGCTGTTCGGCGAGTTGTGACTAGAAGGTGATTTGCGCATTGTAAAAGGTTATTTTGGCATCGTCGTCGAGAACACCACGTTAGGACCCGTCTTCGGGTTTCTGGTTATTTCCGAGAGTCTGCCGGGAGGTTTGAGCCCCGTGAGGGTGGCGTCGCAGGCTTTCCAGTGGTAACTGTTTTTTTTTTTTTTTTTTTTAAATACAGTACCGGAGTCTGATCAGGACTCCGGTACTGTATACCCTATTTTTATTTACCTTTTTCTTTTTTTACTTTATTTTGCCGTATTATTACTGTTTATTACTGTTTTCTTACTTTTACAACACACACATATACACAAACATATAACACCCATGCCCAAGGCGGGACTCGAACCCACGATCCCCAGCGCTACGAAGCACCAAAGCGGGACGCCTTGGCGAGCGCGGCCATGAGGACCGGCACTGTTAGGGACCCACCATGCTTGTGCACATCGTCATCCGCATCTGGTCGGCCTTCCGCTCTTTCCCCTTATTCCACTTTCCTGGGGTCATTTAAGAGGCAAGGAGCCATGACAGCCTATGTCCGGTGCTCTGCCCCAGTGTCCTGGGGGCTCATCTAAACCAAATCCTAAAGAATAAGAAATTATCAATATCCACAAACTATTTTATGATCTAATAAAATATAGAGTTTGCATGTTTTAGAGTAGGTACTATAAGGTGTATTTAAATAGTTTAACCGTCACGGATAGCCGAGGTTACTATTGGTGAAGGACAGAACCGTCCTTCTACTATGTTCTAGGTGTTCTCCAGTGTTCGTAAATAGTGAGGAGGTACCCTAAACTTTGGCCTGGAACGTTTCTTTCCAAATTTCTTTCTTTTCTATTCATTTCATGTATCACCATCATATCGTGTATATGTAATACCGTATGAATGAAAGCGGGTGCTATAAATTATGAAAATAATTTTTAATTTTGTGAAATTTTGCTTCTGCTTTGTTATTTTGAAGTTGGTGGATATTTTTAATAATATTCTCTATAAATTGCTTATTTATTTTCAGTACAAAATTTTAGAGCCCGTATCAAGACATAACCTTCATGTCTAGAAACCCCCTAGACAACCCCTCCGCGTGCCACGTGACAGACACACGTTCTGATTACCGGTTACCGGAAGTACAAGTCTGAGGCGGAAGTGACACGTGCCCTTGAGCTTCCCTGTAACGTAGGTAATGAACTGTGCCGAGTTGGTATCACCATAAAAACTTCAGCAACCACCTCCATATCGTCAAGCCTCTTTCTTCTTCTTCTTCCTCGACGGATTATCTTCTCGTTGTAGGACTTAACAAATCAAAGCCTTGGGTCAGTAGGTATATAGGAAGAAGCAAACTCTGGATGAATGACCAGCCCAATGTATGCTATGTGAAGAAGAAAGATTTTAAATGTTGTAATGAAAAAGATAGGAAAATTCGCGGATACAATGATCCAGACCAGCGTTCACCTAGCGACCGAGAAAAGTCGGTCCCAGGAGTCTGGAGCTCCCGAAATCGAGTCACGTACCACGACGCCATTTCGCTCGAGCATCAAATAGATGTTTAAGGTACACTGGGAGAGGGAATTTGACTACAATCGGTTCAAAACTTCTAAAATTGCTTTCTCATAGCAAATAATTGTTGGGACCTTTGGCAGTCAACATTTAGCTCTCCTGCGCTTGCTTCAGACTCTACAGCCGATTTAAATATCGCACAATTGGGGAAGCACGGATAACCCCGGTCAGCGGGCAATGCCGGTCACGTAGTTCTCTCGATGACCATCGCAACAGTGGCCTGCTGGTTTGTGTCGCCCTTGTAAATGTATCCTTAAGACAATCTAGACATAGTCACCACTTCCGTAGTAGCGTTGTGAGCGGTAGTGAGAAAAATATGTTTAAGGCATTTTTATGTGATTTTTGCTTGAAGAACACCGCAGAGTAAATGTACCGTATTAAATTAATTAAACGCCTATGCTTATAGGGTTTTCCGAAAAGTTCATGATTCTCTTAATAATGTAGCATATGGGAGAATTAGTTTTAAATAATATGCTTGGTACTGACGCATTATTAAAGCAAAATGTGTCTCTTGGGCTAATGCCGGTCAACTGTAAAGCGTGATAGAGAGAATCCAGTATCGCTGTTATTTGATAAAAATGGCAGCAATATTACTATGGAAGATTTCGAAGTCTTCAAAAGCGATGGAATTACTGTTGTTTCTATTCTTCCACATATATTCTCCAGGCCTCTAGACATTACTTTCTATGAGTCATGTGGTGTGTGGACTCATAGAGAATGTAGTGGCTGAGAGAGTCCGAAAAATGTATTTTTTGTGCTATATGTGTATAGAGAGGAAAATTGTCATATTGAAGTTTTAAAATAAAATGTGTTCTTTAAATGCATTATAAAGATATTTTTACCTAAATAACAGATTTGAATATAGTGACCGGCATTACCCGCATGTGTGGTTAATCCCGGTCAGTGACACACTTAATTTTCGTATCATTAAGGTAAGAAGTAATTGCTTAAATAAAATTCTTCTTAGTATACATTTAGGTAAAGAACCAAACTAACGATTAATATAAAAGGATCACTTTTAAACTCCTACTCTATGCCATTCACAGCGACTTTGCTTAAGTGAATGCCATTGCCCCATTCTCCCCTTTACTTGTTTCCTAGCATACTATTATCGTAAGTCATATCACGAGGGTTTTCGTCTCGTCGATAACACACGATCGGAGCAAAGCGACGGGAGTGAATTGTCCTAGGAGATAAAAACACGAGTTGTATCTGATAAGACAATTCAGCAAAATATACTATTAATAATTTATAATATATAGGAAGAGAGATTTTATTAGGTTATAGTTGCAATACTTATATTGTTCTCATTAATGATTTGTTTTATTTCTTGCCTGACCAACCCGTTTCAAACTTTCCGTCATCACGCAATGGCACGACAAGTGGATTGTAACCTTATTACCAGTAGCCAAGACAGGGGATTAAACAAACGAACGTCAGGTACGACAAGATTTCAAAGAAATGAACATCAGCTGTAATAAGATGTATCGATAATATCGCTCCAGTCAGATGACCGCGATTGGTTGAAATTGCCTAATCTCTACCATTGCATTGTCACGTTAATAGTTGAGCTAAATTATCTATATAAAACGGCTTTTTCTCAAAATTATATGTTCATACTTTCAACATGTTCCACTCATCTCAGCTTTTGTTTAAATGCAGCTAAAATTTCCCATTATGTGGAGAAATATCTATTGTAGTACTACAAAAGACAGAATTACCCCTACACCAATAGTAGTTTTTTAAAAAATATATGTTTATGAAAAAAGTATTAATTTTAGAGACTAAAATTGCTAAATCTTTTTAAAAATTATAATAATTCAAGAATCAAAGCATTGAAATATCACCATTTATGGGGACTAACCTCGAACATTGCAAATTCAATATTTCTTAAGTAATTACGTTTATTTTTTTATCACATGCCTCCTTGTTATGTGTAACTAATTCTGAAATTTTGGTATACGTGTATATATATTTACATATATGCATCAAGTAGTTTTTGGACAAATAAATATTTTTGTATCTTTTAAACTGCTTTACCAAAAAAGTTCCTAACGCTTCAGTTTTCAGAATTTGGTAACAAAACCTTATATTTAAATTCCAATAACATTACTTTAAAAATTATTGCGTGAGTTAAAAATGAATTAAATATTACTACAAGAAAAGGCATGATAAACTATTCGTCCATATATTTTTCATTGGTTTTTAGATTAATTAACTTTTTTCATATAGATACATAATTAATTTTATTCACTTAGAAAATTAATTCAATAACCTTATGATATTGAGGTTCTCTGATGAAAAATCAAACTGACTGTGTGAAATGTGTACCTAAAGGAGCATTTTGAAAATTTACATGCGTTGAAAAATGCAGTTGGAGAAACACGTCTTTTAATATTTGAAGTGTCATTTGTTACATTAAAACTTCCATTTAAAAGATCACGCGACAAGGTTTAAATAGCAGGTGGCTGAAAATAGCTTTGGCATATTAATCTGCAAGAACTACGGTATATTACTCGTATGTTTAAATCGTAAAATCAACATTTTAAAGAATTTTGGTGAATATTCAACAAGAATTAAATTTTAACATCCTTAAAATAATAACAAATTCTAAATTTACATAATCCTGGAAGGATTAAAATGTAGACTTCGGGATGTCCAAAAAATCAAAATAAATGTTGATATAAAATAGGAGGTTTATCCCCTTAAAGTGTGTGATCTTAAAGCACCAATTCAGAAATTCCAGCCATTTGCACAAATTTAGAGGCCCGTGGAACATATTTACATAATAACATTTATAAAATAACAATGCAAAGTATTTATCCAGTTTTAATGAAATTTGGTATTCATGTTAGCACAACAGCAATGCAAACACAGTAATTTTTAAATAAAAATCTATACAGAAATGTAGAAATGTGAAATTTTACTCCTAGTGTACCTTAATTTCGTAAAAAATGACAGAAAAGTTTAGAGGGCTTGATGGCCGAAATGAACAAAACAAAGATAATTTAACACGTGTACGGACAAAGTAAATGGGCAAACTGATAAATATGTTGAACACAAAGTCGAAATTTACTCGTTTCCAAACGGGAAGTTAAGATACTATATTTGAAAATGTTTTTCAAAATTGCACCGATTTTTCAATTTTTAATGCGTAGTGTCTCCAAGAGTATTTTGTGTATATTTAATAGAGGAATTTTCATATAATGCTATTAGTATTGCTTAGTACATTTAATTCAAACTAGCTGTTGAAGAAATTTGTGAAGTCGTAAAAGCTGAGACGTTAACAGAAGTTCAGCAAAAGCGTCGATAATTCCGATTTAGGCATTTTTCTCCTCTTTGAGATCATAATACAGTTTTATATACTGTAAGTATTAGATATCAAAATTGTGTTCCAATAAATACATGTAAAACAATTTTAACACCACACACGAAAAATTGTCGCACCCTTGGAAATAAAAAAAAACTATAATACCAAGTTTGAAATTTAACGGTATTTTAGTTTTTGAGGTATGTTGCCTACAGGCACACACACACACACCACACATACACACACGAACATTTTTCTAAAACTGCTTATTTAGACACAGGTGACCTAAAAATTTATTTCCGGTGAAATCTCGGTATCGAATTTTGGGTGGAATACAATACCTTCTCTATACACTATGTAAATAGTAGGTGTAGAGAAAGTAAACATGAGCACATTGTCTTTCTAAAATACTGTCTTGGATGAAAATGTCACCACGGGTTTAAAACGTTAGTGCATGTTCGGACATTGGATACAAGCACGCTAGCACCGCCCAATAATTGTGAAGCGGTCTGTATTCTGATAGGTTGGTGAAACTGCACGCATTGACATTTATTAGCACCTGTTGTAACATTGTTGCAGACGTGCGCCGTTAAGGCGACGACGCGTAGGTGAAGGTCGATGAATAAACCGAACAGAACGGGACAGCGTCCCGGTAACATTTCGACTCCCGTTTCACGTTCACCCTGACCTTGGGTATTTTAGAGGTTTTCCCAAATGGTAGCTAAATGTAGAGGTGTATTATATCTTTGATGGGCAATCATAAGAGTCAAATAAATGTATGGCTAAATTTAGTTATGTACACTACCTTGCACTGAAAGAGTGCTCTTTTTCCTTTCCCCTTTTTCCTTTCCCCTTTTTACTTTCTCTATACGTACGAGTATGTACATAGTGTATAGAGAAGGTATTACACTCCACCAAAAAATTCGATACCGAGATTTCACCGGAAATATATGTTTTAGGGTCCCCTGTATCCAAAAAGGTATTTTCAGAAAAAGGTCTGTGTGTCTGTGAACACGATAACTCAAAAACGAAAAGTCGGTAAAATACCAGTATTTAAGTTTAGTATTTTCCAGGGATGCGACACAAAGATTTTGAGAAAAGTCTCCCCACCCCAAACTACCCTTTACATGGAATTTTTTCGAAAATTTTGATTTTCTAAAAAATGGCTCTGACGATTTTGATTAAAATATCATATATTAAAGATATTTACCTGATAAATAAAATGTATATTTTGAATTTTCTGGGAATAGCCTCTGAAGACTACTTTATTCTGGATGAATTTTGCATAACTACTAAACCGTAAGCGATGGACAAAAACTTACTACACAAAAAATGTAGAGCACGTTAAAACACACAATTTATGTTATATACATTTTTTTCCTGGAGTTGATCGTTTTTGAGATATTCATTTTTCTTGGTTTCAGCTTTGAAAAACTTCTATTTTTCTCACACTTTGTGAATTTGTCAACTCCTGTCCATACAAACAAAGGAACATCAGCGACCTAGCAACCAGCTTTTGGCTTTCACTTTAACCTATGGTACTCATCTATTTCGCTTCTACTTACAATAAAGCGAGAAATAAGACTATTTCTACTAATTTTTCTCCATTAGCATGAAATAAATAAAAGATAAGCTTATTAACAATAATTTGTTACAGAGATATAGAGAAAATCATGTGAATGGAACACGTCAGGTTTATATTAATTAGCGAATGTATTTTCGTTTGTATGCACCGCGTATGGGTGATACTTCGAAATTACACTTCGTGTACCTCGTGGTTTAACTGTATATGTCGGTTATGCTTTATAGAATCTCAGTTTCCACGGCCAAAACAATAATATTTTAGGATGAAAATTTGTGTACGGCTGCTCAGCGGTTTGCACTTTAAGACTCTTTCAGAATTCAAACTAATAAGTTCGTTCTAACGGCAATGTCCTTCTGGTATCTCAGGTCCATTAGTCTCGGAGCGCGCGCTGAAATGAAAATAACTATTCCTACTGAAATAATACTCCCAGCACTTATATAAAAATACTTCACTATATTCTGAATATTGAAACATTGAAATGTTGCTGGATGGGCAGTATTACAATCTCTTTTCAAATGAACTTTGGTTTCTGGTCGCAGACCAATTCTTGGTTGAGCGTGCGTACCGCATCCACGCATAGAAGCATTACTTACCTCCCGGCGCACAAATCGCTATGAAAAACAAATGAACATTTCTTTTGCTTTCAATTAATTATGAACATTACACTTAACATAGTATTGTAAAAGCTACATGAAACACTAACCCATGCACATTTTTATACACTTTACTTTCGCATGCTGTTCGCATATGTGTATTTGCTATTTTTATACATTTTTTACGTTTCTGTCATTGTTGTCTAAACATTGAGGTAAATTATTTTCATGCGCTGGCTCTTAGTACATGCGTACTTGAAAGGTAAGGTACTTTCATCCTTTATCCTAAAGTTAATATGTACATTCATGTTATTCAAAGATAATAAACATTTTATCAGCACAATATGTGGTTCATTCCTCTATACCGTAGTAGTGTTCGTCCCTCCGTTAGGTTTTTATGTTCAGGTAGTCAACCTCTGACTCCACCTAGCCGGTATCAGTTCTCTGTGTGACTGGTCTGAAAAACAATCCAGATACAAAATAAAGCTAATGAACGAGGTTATCGATGTGATATGAAAGAGTGGCTCGGACACCATTTATATGAACTACTTTCACTACAACTGTTAAAAATCTGATGTGTTCCATTCACATGACTTTCTCTACCTTTTCTACAAACTATTCATACAAAAGATTATCCCTTTATCTACATCATGTTAAATAAAATAAGCATTAGCACAAACTGCTTATTACTTGTTTTCTTGTAAGTATAAGGGAAATAAGGAAGTGCACTGGCTAAAGCGATAGTCAGCCTTTTCAAGTTGATCACTCTGTGAAACCATTGAAATTCCTTTTTTTTTTTTTTTTTTTTTTTTTTGCATGGCCAGAAGTAAAATAAAAGATATATGTAATGAAGGATGTCTTCCCGATTGAGAAATGCCTACTTCTGATTTAAAATTGAAACAATGCTTTAACGAGATCTACAGTTTTGTGTAGTAAACTTTATTTTTTGTCTCTTAGGGTTTATCGTTGTGTATCGTTGTCCACAATGAAATATTCTATTTCCAAAATGTAAGATATACACTTCGTTTACCAAGAAAATGTCTTAAACATGTGATATTCTAATGAAAATTGTTGGTGACATTTTTACTTTCTCCATACGCACTATGTACATAGTGTATAGAGAAAGTATTGCACTCCACCAAAAATTCGATACCGAGATTTCACCGGAAATATATGTTTTAGGGCCCCCAATATCCAAAAACAGCATTTTCACAAAAAGGTCCGTGTGTGTGTGTGTGTGTGTGTGTGTGTGTCCGTGTGTCGTGAACACGATAACTCAAAAACGAAAAGTCGGTAAAATACCAAACTTGGTACTTAAGTTTAGTATCTTCCAGGGATGCGACACGAAGATTTTGAGAAAAATCCCCCCACCCCTAACTACCCTTTACATGGAACTTTTTTCGAAAATTTTGATTTTCTCAAAAATGGCTCTAACGATTTTGATTAAAATTTCGGATATTAAACATATTTACCTGGCAAATGAAATGTATATCTTAAATTTTCTGGGAATAGCCTCTGAAGAGTAGTTTATTCTGGATGAATTTTACTAAATTTTGAATGACTGCTAAGAGATGGACAAAAACTTACTACACATAAAATGTAGAGCACTTTAAAACACACAATTTATGTTATATACATTTTTTTCGTGGAGTTCGTCGTTTTTGTGACATTCCTTATTTTTGGTTTCTGCTATGAAAAACGTATACTTTTCTCATACAGGAACCTGTCAACTCCTATCCATATAGACAAAGGAACTTCATTGACCTAGCAACCAGCTTTTGACTATCACTTTAACCTACGGTTGTCCCTTATTTCGCTTCTACTTACAAGGAAGCGAGTAATAAGACTATTTCTGCTAATTTTTTCTGATTAGCATAAAGTAAATAGAAGTATAAGCTTTTTAAGAATTATTTGTTGCAGGGATATGGAGAAAGTCATGTGAATGGTACACATCAGATTTTTTAGAAAATAAATTGTTACGAAAACATGTTCCATGTAAGGGATAGTTGCGAGTAGGACGATTTTCCTGAAAATCTTCGTGTGCATCTTAAAATATTGAACTTAAATACTAACGCCTTTTCGTTTTTGAGTTATACTGTCCACACACACGAACTTTTTCTAAAAAGGCTTTTATTCTATTCAGAGATTCACAAAACACGTATTTCCGGTGAAATCGTGGTATCGGATATTTGGATGCCTACTATGTATATTGTGCATATGTGCTAGAGTAAGTAAAATCAAATGTTGCCTAAATTGAGATATGTGCACTAACGTTCATAGAAACTGGCCATTAGATTGCAGGAATGTTTTTCCCTCCGTAAGGTTTGTACCTTCAGGTAACTAACTTTTGACTCCATCCAGCAGGTATCAGTTCTCTATGTACTGGCCTGAAGAGCAATCCAGAAGTACAAACGAATCACAATGAACGATGTCATCGATGTAAATTGAAGGAATGCCTCGGATACTGCACTATGAAATATTTTCGCTACGACAGTTAAAAGTTGCAACGCTAGAGCAATGCGACAAAATTTAGAGAAAGCGATGAATTGTTTGTGAGTGCCGTTAAACTAAAAGAAGCTGATATAGTTATCTGAGAGCTTCCATTAGCAACAGAGGGACGCAGACAAAGTTTTTGTTTTGTTTTATATTTTATTTTTGAGCCTAAAGTCAACACATCATCGCCTTAATGGTAATCCGCTTGAATGAAGACGCAGCACGTAATCTACCTTTGGCAATGGGACCTTATTTAGGGAGAATAAAAGTTCCCTGTTAATCCAGCGACTAGAAACTATGCTCGAAGATTAGAGCACTTCACGCTGAGGGAGGATGGAAGTTACATTTTTAATTACCAACATGCTGCATTCCATTATGGGTCACACTTTTTTGCACCTTCAATGTACGTTTTTGTCATCGTCAGCTCGAGATCTATATCTGGTAAAAAGAATAAAAGTCACGGCATATTGTAAAAGGTTGCATTCTGTAATACAAATAACATTGCACGTTAAATCCTCAAATTGTGTGCGCTCAAAACAAGTCAATGAAATATCTGGCTTGAACTGTTCAGGTAGCAATTGTTTTCCACAGCCACTATATTGACCGAGACTTGTATCACTCTTATGTTGGGTGTAGTTGTGCTGCTTATTGAGGTAGATTTTCAAATTACATTGTCGTTGTATACCGTGGGTAAAGCGATAGTCAGGTTTTTAAGGAGCGTGTCGCTATATGATACTAAGAATAACGTTCCCATTTGAGAAAAAAAACATGAAGTACGAATTGAAAATTCAAAGCAATAACTGGCATGATAATGCATATATCTGTGTGCGCGGGTGCATGTATGCGTGTAATATAAACTGTGTTCTTTGTGGTAAGTTTTTGTCTGTTGCGGCTTACGAATTATATATAAAAGCCATTCAGGATGAAGAGGACTTAAGGGGCTAATCTCAGAAAATGGAAGATATACATATCAGCTGTCTTAAACATGTGTTATTTTAATCAAAATCATCAGAGCGATTTTCGAAAAACGTTCCATGTAGAGGGTAATTTGGGGTGGAGGACCGAGCGAGGTGGCTCCGCGGTAACTTGTGCGACCCGAATTCAGGAGGTAGCTGTTTTGATCCCCAACTGCCATCCACTCTAACTCGGGTTTTTCGTAGGAGCCCGGGGTCGGCAGGCAAATACTGGGATAGTTTATCTTCCACGACTTCTTTTTCCTCATTCGACATTTCCTTCTCATTTTTGGCCAGGTGGCGCGGATACATTCTCAATGGATAGAATACTCCCCGCAGACACTAGTCGACGGGTCGCTTGATCCGTCTCTCTGTAAGCTCAGCAGTGGTACAGGTCACCGGACTTGGAAATGTTAGGGACTTCCACACGACTCTATGGTCTGCTCTGGTCCCCTTGCTTCACCCCTCCCTTCTTGGGGGTGTTAGTCAAAATAGATGTGTGTAGGCCGCAGTGTGCGTGGTGTCCTTCCGTTTTCTACCCTTTACCCTTTGGGGTGGGGGATTTCCTTGAAAATCCTCGTGTCCCATTTTTGGAAGATGCTGAATTTAAATAACAAGTTTGGTATTTAACCTACTTTTGTTTTTGAGCTATTACTAAGGACCTCGTCTAAGTCGAGTCAAGGTCGCTTGAGAGTGTGAAGGCCCTCATTGCGGTTAACACAGTTACACACTCCAGTCTACTACTGGTGGTAGAACGCAAGGTATTATTTCGTGCTTGTGATGGCTCCGATATTCCTGTTGAACTACAGTTAGAAATAATTTATTAACAAAACGATATTGAGTTAAAGCATAATATTAAAACAGGAAACGTATAAAGCATTTCTACTCTTTTGTTCCGCGAGAAAGGTCTCCTTAATTCCACGATCTCGTTGCAAGAATGTTTTTGCGTGTTTGGAACAACTTATGTATGTAAGAAACTGTTTACCTTAACGAAGCTTACAAAATCAGGTCATTGAAGTCAATTATGTCATGTTTGCGATTGGATGGTTCACACACAAAAAAAAAAAATCTGATGTGTTCCACTCCCATAACTTTCTCTAGCTGTTCCATAATTACTTTCAATATAAAATATTGTTTTATACACGTCACGCTAATCAGAACTGGTCTTATTGTTCGTTTTCTTGTAAATTCGTAGTTTGGAAATAATGGAATAAACTAGGTCAAATTAATAGTCAGATCTTTTAAACGCTGGTTGCCAAATGAAACAATTGAAATTCGGTTCTCTTCGCTTGCTAGGAGCAAAACACGAGAGATTAGAAGAAAGATGTTTGCCGTTTGAGAAAAGTTTAAGCCTTTAAAACTGAAACCAATAACTCGGAATATCTTGAAAACGGCAATTCTACAAAAAAGTGTATATAGCATAAATTGTGCTTTAATGAGATATGCATGTTTGTGTGGTAAGTTTTTGTCTATCTCTTACGGTTTACGAGTTTAACTTTACAAAAGGTATACGAAATTAATCCAGAATGAAAAGGTCCTCAGAGGTTATTCCCAGAAAAATCAAGATGTACATTTCGTTTGCCATGAAAATATCTTAAACATTTGATATTTTAATACAAATTGTTAGAGCCACTTTTGAGAAAATCAAAATGTTCGAAATGTTCCATGTAAAGGGTAGTTGGGAGTGGGGGATTTTCTTGAAAAGCTTTGTGTCGCACCCTTGTAAGATATTTAACTTCAAAACTAAGTTTAGTATTTAACCGACTTTTCGTTTTTGAGCTATGCTGCCCAGACCCACATACACACACAGACATGTCTCTAAACATTTTTTATTCAGGGGGTCTCAAATCATGTATTTCCGGTGAAATCTCGGTATCGAATTTTTGGGTGGAATACAATATCTTCTCTATCCCTATGCACATTGTCATACATGCTAGAGGAAGTAATAGTCCCACATATTAAGAAACTGGTTGAACACAAAAAACCCGCAGAAAACGCGGTGAATTGCGGAATTGTCAGATAATGTACTTTCATTAGCATGTTGTATTCAAATAACATGTGTATAGTGTTTTGTATTTTGTTAATAACAAGAGAAAAGCTTTGTTTTGTGTTATGTTAGGTATCTGTATTACGGTGTATAAAATATTATTCCCGTTATCGTGTAACAGTGAAAGTGGATTGCATTAAAAAGCTTCAGTTCAATTATATCCGAATCGAAATAAAAATGTTTGATTCCTGCACTGTAGCAATCGCTTAGCGAACATCAGGGCTTTGGAGTATTTCTTTATGTAAGAGAGGGAAGTAAGGTGAAGGTACCTTAATTTTGCTGTTTGTAAATCACAGACACACGCACAGAGGGATTTTTTTTTTCTAAAAATACTGCTATGGATTCAGGGAATCAAAATAGTTGTTTATGATACAAGTGGTAAAAATTGTGTTTAATATTGTAAGTAGGAAGCTTGCGAAACGAGGCCGTGGGTCGAGTACAGTAATCCTACCATCAGTATAAAATAATTTTAACATCTGCCATACAATATTTTTATACAGTTCTCAATATTTATAGACATATTAAAATTCTAAATAGATAGTTCGAGCTATTTCACGGAGTTCATGCTTAATGGTCTGCGGTATTCAGTTGTCTTACTTAGCATCAGTGCTGATAATATGATGACTTACTCGTACAGAACGAAAACATTCTATACAACGGAGCAGTTGTAATTTTTCTGTCTCCACTGCTTGCATAATTTCGTCTGGTTCAGCAGATTCCATGTTCATGACATTCAAATCATCGGTCTTTTTTATGGATACGAGCTTTCAGAATCATAGCCTACTTGAATGGGGCTGTGGGCGTATAAATTAAAGTTGGTTACAATGTAGTGTTATAATTTTATAACACTGAGTGGCAGAATTTTCTACTTTTAACACTACTTACATCTGGTAAATAAAAAATGTCTATAAAAATGTGTTTCTAGTGATATCTCGGTATCTCATTTTTAGTTGGAATACTATATTTCCACTGCTTACTATTCCTAAGCAGTAGAGAAAATAAAAATGTAATCTTTAATTTGAATTTTATTTAACATACGTATACAGACTCGCCTTTGTTGATCAGAACGATGAACAAATTGTGTAGTTTTGCTACCATGTTAGATGAAGGTCATCTGTAAATTCATTTTGTAAATGTAGACAATTTCTTCACTTTTCAAATAGTTACTGTTTCAAACGGTTTTCAAGCAGGGGTAGAATTCCGTTTATTTAGTGTTGCGGAGTTAGTAACTATTGATCCAAAATCCATGCAAATGATCGTGTCGGAAGAAAGAACTCGAGTCCATAAGGATTTTTGAAGTTTATATTTTGAGTTACAATTTTCAATAAATACTAAACGTACAAAGAACCTCGAAAATAATCACAGGTATTCCAAACATTACTATGATAAGTTCATCAGGAACGATACGCTTCTGGGAAAAAGTCAGTGTATCCACTTTTAAGCGAAGTTGATGATGTCTTATAGTATTTCTTCTTTTTAGCTAAATTTATTCCTTATTGAAGGTTCGCCTTCATAAAGATTGGAAGAAAAGTGTGCCGAGTAATCAATAATAAATCCGCGTTTAATGACAGCTCGTAAAATATTTATTGTTATGTCGTAAACTTTATAACTCGATAGTTATTGTTAAAATTCAGAAACTTTTATCTGATATTTATTCAAAAGAAGTAAAACGTTTTATTGTCTTGATAAGATCAATAAGCAGTGCGTAGTAAATAGAATTACATACGTTGTATATGTGTACTGAATGCTTCCTGCAGTACGTATATTCAGTCACTTTAAGTGCCTACTATGATGCTGATGAGCCTCCTAGTTTTAAGTTGGACTGTGCAGCTCACTTGACTAGGCGCTGGTCTTCTGATCCAAAACTCGTCGGTTCAAACCCGGCCCAGATCGATTGTTTTCAAGTGTGCTTCAAAATGAGAGCCCTATACCAGTAAATGCACTGCGGGATGAATTTCCATATACTGGCGGGGATATGATTCTGGCTATTGACAGCGTCGAGACCAAACGAAATATGTTTTTCCTTATATTAACCTAGCCTTAAATTCGTTTTAAAATCCATATGCTTATTTAAATGCGTTTTGATTAATAAATTTTCAAAATAGTTATGGTTTTCAAACCTCGTCCTGCGTCTTTATATACCAGGAATGGAGTGCTGATGGATGAAATTTCGACAGCGAAAGTCTAAATATTCTCGTTCATTAATGTGTGGAAATTTACCTTGCTTCAAACAAAACAGAAAGTGCGGAAAATGGAACTTTACTGTAGGTGTTTTTCTACATTATATGACTACCAATGTACGTATGGAAAATTATTTCAGTATTTCGGCTGATAAAACACAGATACACACATAGATCTGATATGTTCCATTCATATAACTTTCTCTGCTTGTCTGCAAACATATTATTATTACAAAAGATCTATCTACATAATGTTAATCGAATTAAACATTAGCAGAAAAAGAATTTTTACTTGACTCCTTGTAAGTAGAAGGGAAATAAGGGAATGCAGGAATTAAATGATAGTCAAATCTTTTTAAAAGTAGTCACGCTGTGATGAGATTGAAATTTGGTTGTCTTTGTAAGGCCAGAAGTAAAACAAAAGCGATGTGAAACGAATGGCGAGTACCCGTCTGGGAGAAGTTTTAAGTATTTAAAAATTGAAACCAATAACAAGGAATTGTTTCTGAAGAGGTTAGCTCTATACAAAAAAAAAAAATCTATATATCATGAATTGTGTGTTTTAACAAGATGTTCATTTTGCGTAGTAAGTTTCTATATATTTCTTACGGTTTATCAGTTGTGCAGAAGCCATTCAAAATGAAGAAGACTTTAGGGGCTATTCCCATTTAACTCAGGATATACATTTTGTTTTCTATTTAACCTTATTTGCAAATATACAACTATAAAAGTCTGACGCAAACGCGAGTTTGTCTACTAAATAACATTTGCAATTATTCCTTATACTTTATCAATATAAAATTATCTCATTAAGCAATCTGAAAGGTTGCCTGCGAGAACAAAGTCTGTAGTATCGGAAGCCATTTTGTTAGATATAATAACACCTCATGTGAAAGAAGAATTCCACATTTTCAGAGTTTCTTCATAGATTTCAAGCCTAATTCAATATTTGGAAACAGGACTGCGACGAGTAGCATAGATACAATCTGTGTATTTTAATGAGAGTTCTACGTTTTTCTGCGTTAAGTACCAATCTAAACAAAATTTACAGCAAATAAAGAGGACTTTATAGGCAATTTACACAGCATTCAAAACAGGTATTCTGTAGTTTTAGAATTATTCTTATTTTCCTCAACCCTTTCTGCTATTCTTTTAGCATCTATGGTGGTTAAAGGAAATGTATTCTAAACAAATTCAATATGGACAGGTTTTAGACTGAAAACATGAAAACCCAGATCGAACCACAATAGTTCTGCATCTTCCTGGGATGCGACATGAAGATTTCCCACGATCTCAAAATATCCTTTATATGGACAAATGTTCATTTTCACTTTCAGTACACGTACTATGTATTTAGTGTTTAGAGAAGGTATTGCATTCCACCCAAAATACGATACCTAGATTTCATCGGAAATAGACTTTTAGGGTCCCCCGTATCCAAAAAAAGGCATTTTTAGAAATAGATCCGTGTGTGTGTCCGTCTTTCAGTCTGTCCGTGTGTCTGTGAACACGGTAACTCAAAAACGAAAAGTCTGTAAAATACCAAACTTGTATACAGGGTTACTACAAAAGAAATAGACAACTTCAACTGCCTGTAAAACAAAAACTATTAGAGATAGCAACCTAATTATTTTGGAGGTATGTTGAGAAACTCTCAAAGTTTCGTTTGTTACTATTGGTAACGCTGTAGTGCTTTGTTTGTTGTTGCAGACGCTGAAATGGCGGAAAATCCTGTGGAAAAGGCATATTGCGTGTTGGAATTTGCTAGAACGCAATCAGCAACTGTTGTCCAACGACATTTTAGAACACGTTACCACAAAACGCCACCGACTAGACAGTCAATCTACGACTGGTATAGAAAATTCGAGACAACGGGATGTTTGTGCAAAGGGAAGAGCTCGGGAAGATCAAGAGATTCTGAAGAAAACGTTGAACGTGTTCGTTCTGCCTACATAAGAAGCCCACAGAAATCGACATCTAGGGCAAGCATGCAATTACAAATTCCACAGCAAACTGTATGGAAAATCTTGCGGAAGCGACTGCACATGATGCCTTACAGATTACAGATGTTGCAGTTTCTGAGTGAAGAAGATAAGGTCATACGGCGTGACTTTTGCATCGACATGTTGCGACATGATGAAGACGATGCTGGTTTTTGTGAGCGCATCATTTCATTTTTGTGGTAACGTGTTCTAAAATGTCGTTGGACAACATTTGCTGATTGCGTTCTAGCGAATTCCAACACGCAATATGCCTTTTCCACAGGATTTTCCGCCATTTCAGCTTCTGCAACAACAAACAAAACACTACAGCGTTACCAATAGTAACAAACGAAACTTTGAGAGTTTCTCAACATACCACCAAAATAATTAGGTTGCTATCTCTAATAGTTTTTGTTTTACAGGTAGTTGAAGTTGTCTATTTCTTTTGTAGTAACCCTGTATATTGAGTACCTTTCAAGGATGCGACACAAAGATTTTGAGAAAAATCCCCCCACCTCAAACTACCTTAACATGGAAAATGTTTCGAATTTTTTTATTTCCTCAAAAAATTGCTCTAACCATTTTGTTTAAAATACCGTATATTAAAGATATTCACACGGCAAATCAAAAGTATATCTTGAATTTTCTGGGAATAGCATCTGAAGACCTTTTTAATCTGAATGAATTTTGCCAGATTTTGCATAACTAGTAAACTGTGATAGACAGAAATGTATTTCACAAAATATGTAGATCTCACTGAAACGCACAATTTATGTCATATACACGTTCTTCGTAGATTTTACCATTTTTAGATATTCCTTGTTATTGGTTTAGGTTTTAAATTACTTATAATTTTCTCATACGGGTATTTGTGAACTCCTGGCAATACAAAGAAGCGGATTTCAACCACATGGCAACCAGCTTTTAAAAGATTTGACTATCGTTTTAGCCTAATGTATTCCATGATTTCCCTTCTACTTACAGGAAAGCATTTCTGCTAATGTTTTTCTCGATTAGCATGAAGTAGAAGAATAAAATTTTTAAAAGTAATATGTTGCAGAGATGTAGAGAAAGTCATGTAACTGGAACACATCAGAGTTTTTATTTCTTCGAAACAGTTTTAACAATTCTTACTTTAACATTCGGTGTTTGATGTAGGTATTGCCATTAGAAATAAGATGTTTAACTTGAATTTTCTTCAAACTAATGCGAAATTCCCTTTATTTGTTGAATTATATGTAATTTTTACTTTCTCTACATAGTACATGGTACATAGGTATAGAGGTTATTGCGCTCCACCCAAAAATTCAATACCAATATCTCACCGGAAATTCAAGTTATAGGGTCCCCTGTATAAAAAAAATTTAGAAACTTGGTATTTAAGTTTGGTATCTTCCAAGGATGCGACACGAAGATTTTGAGAAAAATGCTCTGCCCCCAAACTATCCTTTACATGAAAAGATTTCGAATTTTCTCAAAAATGGCTGTAACAATTTTGATTAAAGTGCCGTGTGCTAAAGATATTTACATGTTAAATGGATATTATGAAATTTCAGGGAATAGTCTCTGAAGCGCTCTTCATTCTAGATGAATTTTGCATAACTGATAGACAACTCCTGGTCATACAAAGAAATGAATTTCAGTCGCATAGCAACCGGCTTTTAAAAGGTTTGACTATCGCTTTAGCCTAGTGTATTCAAGTTTTCCCCATTCTACTTATAAGGAAGCAAGTAATAACACCATTTTTGCTAATATTTATCTGGATTAGCATGAATAAATAGAAGAATAAGCTTTTAAACAATAATTTGTACAGAGATGTAGAGAAAGTCATGTAAAAGGACACATGACATAGGTATTTTCGCAGTCATTTCCGAAATATTCCATACAGTTAGTTAAAAGCTTTCCCGAATATGATTGTATATATGACATACTTGAAAGTTTGCCATCCGTTTTAATTTTCATCACAGTTGGCATCTATAAATCCTATTTTCACATGTTGGTGAACCACCAAATGGTTAATTTGAAGTCATTTCTGTACAAAAACTTTGCGTGGATAATGTAACATGGATAGAACAACATGTCTACAGAAGTAATTTAATAAATTACAAAGGACATCGCTGTACCCTATGCTGGAGATAAGTATAATTTATCTTCCTCCGAGCAGAAATACATATTTAATGAGGTACGTCTTATAAACTTGCGTTTGGAGCGCTTCTATGAAAGTTCTCGAACGTGAACAGAACAGCAACGGGATCGAACGTGTAAACATTTCTCTTTTACGTTTTTTGGTCAGTTTTTCTTGGTATAATAAAGGCATTTTCCTGGAGGTCGGGCGAGCAGTGGCTGCTGTATCGACCAGTTTGTACAGCCGTGCTACACGATAAGAATTAACCATAGAGTTTGTGCGTATTAACAAAAACGAGGGAAATTTGTCAGTAGATGGAAGAATCACTCTATACCTGTGTGGATTGTACGAGGACCATTCACAAAGTAACAAACGATTTGGCATAACTAAATATAACGAAATTATCAGCACAAAACGTTATTTACAAAGTTACAATACTTACTCTAATTTCCAACATAATCGTAACTGCTACCAAGGTATTTATTGTCACATGGTACCGGTCTTTCAATGCAGATGCTATACTCTTCCACCGCAAAGATCTGAGCCAAGATGCCACTGTCACTTTGAGGTCTTCGTGGCTGGGAAATATTTTTACCCAAAAATTCATGCATTTGTCCAAAGTGAAACACCGGTTTTTCTGAATTCTTTTATCAACATTTGCTTTCAACTTCTCCGTGAAGATTGCTGAACTTCCACTCCGATCTTTGTCGTGCACACTGGTTCTTCCTTAATTACTCGTAAATTGTGTCATATCCTCACTGAAGGTTTGTTCATTGCAATATCACCATATATTTGCGTTATTTGCACATAAAATTCTATTGGCCGAACATTTTGTGCATTTAACAAAACGAATAAGCTCTTTGGCAATAGAAAAGTATAACATCGGTCTTGAAAAACTGGTACCATGTGACAATAAATGTCTTGACAGAACGGAGATTACGTTGAGAAATAAAGTAAGGTGCTGTAAATATGTAAATAAAGTCTTACGTTGATAACTTTTGTTATTTAGTTATGCAAAATGGCCTGTCACTTTCTGGATGACCCTCATATAATAATTGGAGGGTTCGAATTAACGGGGCATGAAGCGATATTCCCCTCCCATTCAATAATATCCCCGGCTCATAAAGATCAACTCCTTTTATTATAAGTCCTATTACTGCTGTCTTTGAAAATACAAGAAGATTCGGAAAACTCGATGCTGACTGTACATGGTTCGATTACGAGCTGACAAAGCTAAACTATCGTATCGCTAATACCAAATAGGCCAAACAAACCATTTTCGGTTTGATTAATTGGCGTTCGAGGTCAAACTCCAGCATATGCGCCAGCAGTGATGATTATAGTTGGATAGGGATAGCCAAACTAAAAGCTCAATACCATAGTCGGGAATTGAACTACGAATCTCCTGGTTTCCGTCTCCAGGTGCTCTGACCGCTGATCTACTGCATTACATTCTCCAACTAACTCGCGTTTTTTCCGGTAAAACATAAGGAGATCCCAAATTATTTTGAGATGCCATACCACAATGGCGTGATGATTATATTTGCAGTATTTAGTTCAGTCTTTTGCAATATTGTTGGTCAACATGGATAGACTTTGACAAGAAAGTGTAGAGTTACAGAAAGTAATTGCGGTGATGTATTCTAGTTTGAATCTCAAGTTTAAAATTAAAGTAATATTAATATTCAGTGAAAAACCGAGGCATTGGAAGTGGCATGTGTAATTGAAAATAGTAAGTACATTACAATAATCGGGTTTAAAAATGGAAAATAAATCCGATTCTTAAGTCCCCCCTCCCTACATCAGAAAGTCGGATTCGAACGTTGAATATGTGATGAATTTATCTTCTTCTTCTTCTTCTTCTTCTTCTACAACACGGGTTAGGCTATTAGCCTATTACGGCTCCAAAGTCTTGCTCCTTCCATGTTTTCCTCGGACGTCCCGGTTTTCCTTGTCCTTGTGGCTGGTAAGTGTATACCATTTTCACTTGCTCTAGCACGTATGTACATACTACTAGAGAAGGTATTGTATTTCACCCTAAAATTCGATGTCGAGATATCAAAAGAAATATATTTTGAGGTTCCCTGAATCCGAAAAAAAAGTCTACATATAGAGAAAGTGCTTCCTTGTGTGTTTGTTTTTCTGATGGACAATACAGCTTAAAAACAAAAGGACCGTTAACAACCAAATTTGGTATTTACCTATGTTCAGTATCTTCCAAGGTTGCGACACGAGGATTTTCAAGAAAATCTCGCGACCACAACGTACCCTTTACATGGAAAAAGTTTTGAAAATTATGTTTTTTTAAAAAAAATTGCACTAGTAATTTTATTAAAATAACGTATATTAAGAAATTTACAACACAAATAAAGTGTATATTTTTAATTTTCTGGGAATAATCTCTGAAAACCTCTTTATTCTGGATGAGTTTTGCACAACGATTAAACCGTAAGAGATAAATATAAACTTAATACACAAAAAATATAGATCTTGTTAAAACGCATAATTTATGCACTATACGTTTTCAGACATTCCTTATTATTTTCAGTTTTAAACTACGTTTCGCTAACGGGACTAGCAAAGCGAACCGAACTTCAATTATTTCGCACAGCGACCAGATTTGACTATCGCTTTATCTAGCGTATTTGTTTGTTTCCCTTACAGTGAAGCAAGTAATAAGACCAATTCTGCTGATGTTTATCTCGATCAGCATGAATATTTTGTATTTTGAACAGCTAGAGAAATGTATGTGAATGGAGCACAACACAGTTTTGGAATTATGTTTTCTTTCATTCTGTTTAAGTGTTGTTTCTGGTTTATTCTATATTCTATTATTATTTTGTTTAATTTTTAATTGTATGTTTTGTTTTTTATCTAATCTAGTATATCCAGCAATGGTGCTTCATTTCTGCCGTTTGAATACTTTTATATGCTGCAAATGTCCATGATTCTGAACCATTTTTTATAATTGGGTTAGCCATTGTTTTATACAATTTTATTATTGACTCTTTTCTTTGTGAATTTATAAAGGGTAGAAAGGGTCAAGCGAGCTAGCAGCAGTACTGTTTGTGATTACCCTTTGAAAACATTTTCAATTTGTTGGAATGTCTCCATAAGATAAGTTACAATTTCACATCAAATGAGTGAACCAGAAGTAGAGTTCTAGACACTTTGCTGAATGCAGCTTGATGCATGTCTCCAATCTGATAAATCCTTCTAGGTATGATTAAACGACCAACATTTTCCTCGCCTTCACACGCACTTGTCTATTGATAGCTAGTTTCACTATACGATTCTACTTACCTCTAAGGTAGTCCAGAAGTGAAAGTGAGAAAATTGAGGTTTTCAAAAAAGGCATTGTTTAATACTGTTTGATAACCAGTTCCTAAGTTTTCAATAGTGACAATACCATAAAGATAGTTTCTCAAACATTAATGTCTGTGAAAGGATAAGAGATATGCTTATCAATAAGACGTAGAAAGAGCTGAAGGTTATGGTGACATCTATCCCAAGCCTCTTAAGGACTGGAAAGAGAAACAAAACAGATAAATCTTCCTTTATTACCATAGATAATAACCAGCTACGACGATCATTTTATTTGCGAGCTTCAGAGCAGTTGAGCTTAAAAAATTGACCTGAGAAATAACAAACGCGTGGCTGACGTACGCTTCACTCAAAAGTTGGAAAAGCGTATTAAAAAAATAAGTCTGATGTGTTCCATTAATATAAGTTTCTCTACATGTTATACGGACTATTCTTACGAAGGTTTATTCTTCTATCTATATGATTCTGATCAAGGTAAGTATTACCAAAAATTATCTTATTACTTAGTTCCTTATAAGTATAAACATACACTAGTCTAAACTGATAGCCTTTTAAAAGTTGGTCGCCATGTGATACACTTGAAATTCGGTTTTCTTTGCATGGCTGGGAGTAAAAGAGATAGTAAACGAATGGCAACTAATAATTTGAAAAAAAAAATATAAACATTTTTAAATTAAAAAAAAATATATCAAGGAATGTCTCGGAAATGGTTAACTCTACAAATAAAAATTGCATATAACAAACTGTGTTTTAACGAGTTCATTTTTTTATGTAGAAATTTCTTATCTTGTAGGAAAATCGGAAATTCCGAAAAATATTCCATTTTTAAAGATTTTTTGTTAACGCCAGGAACACCCGAGTCGCCAGTGTGCCGGAATTTTGATCCGCAGGAGTTCTTCAACATACCAGTAAATCTACTGGCATGTGCTTTTAAGCACACTTAAAAATCATCTGTCAGGGCCGGTATTGAAAATGTGGCCTTGAGTTCAGAAGGCCAGCGGCTAACCAATTGAGCTACCCAGACCGACAAAATAAAAGTATTCTATGTACGGGTAGCTTGGGGTGCAGGGATTATTCTGAAAATCTTCGTGTCCCTTCTTTTTGAACGATGCTGAATATAAAGTATTAATTTGGTGTTTACCTATTTTTTGTTTTTGAGTTACCGTGTTCACAGACACATGTACTTTTTTTCTTTCTTTTTACAGGGGAACCTAAAGCATGTATTTCCAATGCAATCTCGGTTTCGAAGTTTTGTGTGGAATACAATACGTTCTCTACCTATGTACGAAGTATAGAAACAAAACTTCTTATTACTCTATTCTTGGTAAAGTATGTTTATCATGGATGTATGATAAACTCTCGTGAACTTGATTGGCAATTTTAAATTCCCATTTTACTTTTTCTATTGCGTATTTACAGTAAGTAGAGGAAGTATTGTAATTCAGTCAGAAATTCGACGTCAAGATTTCACCAGACATACATTTTTGAGGTCCTCTGTACTCCAAAAGAGAATGTTTACTTTCTTAACTACCTATAGTAATTAGGGGAAGGACTGAATTCCATCCAAAATTTATATCAAAATTTAAACGGAAACATATGTCTCGGGCCCTCTGAATAAATAAAAGAAAGCATTTCTATAATAACGCACATGTATTTGTGTCTTCGTGTGTGTCCGACTCAAAAAAATGAAAAGTCAGTTAAATACCAAATTTAATAATAAATATTGCATCTTCAAAGAATGTGACACGAAGAGTTTCGAGAGAATCTCTCACTCCAAACTATCTTTTTACTTTCTCTATACGCACTATGTACATAGTGTATAGAGAAGGTATTGCACTCCACCAAAAATTCGATACTGAGATTTCACCGGAAATATATATTTTAGGGTCCCCTGTATCCAAAAAAAGTATTTTCAGAAAAAGGTTCGTGTGTGTGTCCGTGTGTCTGTGAGCACGATAACTCAAAAACGAAAAGTCGGTAAAATACCAAACTTGGTATTTAAGTTTAGTATCTTCCAGGGATGCCACACGAAGAATTTGAGATAAATCCCCACCCAAAACTACACTTTACATGGAACATTTTTCGAAATTTTTGATTTTCTAAAACATGGCTCTAACGATTTTGATTAAAATATCGTATATTAAAGCTATTTACCTGACAAACAATATTTTGAAGACTGCTTTATTCTGAGTGAATTTTATGGAATTTTGCATAACTGCTAAACATTAAGAGATAGACAAAAACTTACCACACAAAAAATGTAGAGCACATTAAAACACACAATTTATGTTGTATATATATTTTTTTCGTGGAGTTGATCGTTTTTCAGATATTCCTTGTTTTTGTTTTCAGGTTCGAAAAACTTAACTTTTCTCATACAGGAATTTGTCAACTCCTGTCCATACAAACAAAGGAACTTCAGCCACATAGCAACCAGCTTTCGACTATCGCTTTAACCTATACAACTCCCTTATTTCCCTCCTACTTACAAGGAAGCAAGTAATAAGACTATTTCTGCTAATTTTTTCTCGATTAGCATGAAGTAAATAGGAGCATGAGCTTTTTGAAAGTAATTTATTGCAGAGATACAGAGAAAGTCGTCAGATTTTTTATTTTTATTTTCTCAAAGATGACTACGATTATGATTAAAATAGCATATGTTTAAGATACTTGATGAAGTATAAAGCTTATATCTTTTATTTTCTGGGAACACCTTGTGAAGTCCTATTCTCCTTGGATAACTTTTGCATAACTGTTAAACCGCAACAGATAGACAAAATCTTACCACAGAAAGAAATGTGGATCAGGTTATATCACACAACTTGTCAGTTTTTACTTTCTCTATACGCACTATGTACATAGTATATAGAGAAAGTATTGCGCTCCACCCAAAAATTCGATACCGAGACTTCACCGGAAATATATGTTTTAGGGTCCCCAGTATACAAAAAAAGCATTTTCACAAAAAGGTCCGTGTGTGTGTGTGTGTGTGTGTGTGTGTGCGTGTCCGTGTGTCTGTGAACACGATAACTCAAAAACGAAAATACGGTAAAATACCAAATTTTGATTTTCTCAAAAATGGCTATAACGATTTTCATTAAAATATCGTATATTAAAGATATTTACCTGACAAATAAAATGTATATCTTACATTTTCTGGGAATAGCCTCTGAAGAGTATTTCATTCTGGATGAATTTTACTTAATTTTGAATAACTGCTAAACCATAAGAGATGGACAAAACCTTACTACACAAAAATGTAGAGCACGTTAAAACACACACTTTATGTTATATACATTTTTTTCGTGGAGTTCGTCGTTTTTGAGACATTCCTTATTTTTGGTTTCTGCTATGAAAAACTTATACTTTTCTCATACAGGAACTTGTCAACTCCTATCCATATAAACAAAGGAACTTCATTTACATAGCAACCAGCTTTTGACCATCACTTTAACCTATGGTACTCCCTTATTTCGCTTCTACTTACAAGGAAGCAAATAATAAAACTATTTCTGCTAATTTTTTTCCTATTAGCATAAAGTAAATAGAAGTATAAGCTTTTTAAGAATAATTTGTTGCAGGGATATAGAGAAAGTCATGTGAATGGTACACATCAGATTTGTTATTACTTTCTCTAGCCCCATATGTACAATGCACATAGGGATAGAAAAGGTATTGTAAGGCACCCAAAAATTCGATACCGAGATTTCACCGGAAATATATGTTTTGGGGTCCCCTGAGTCCGAAAAAAAGCATTTTTAAGAAAAGGTCCATGTGAGTGTGTGTGTGTGTCTGTCTGTCTGTCTGTGTGTGTGTCTGTGGACAGCATAGCCCCAAAACAAAAAGTCCGTTAAATACCAAACTTGGAATTTAGGCTTAGTATCTTCCAAGGATGCGACACGAAGATTTTCAAAAAAATCTCCCAACCACAAACTACCCTTTACATGGAAAAAAGTTCGAAAATGTTTATTTTCTTAAAAATGACTAACGATTTTGATTAAAATCCCGTATGTTAAAGCTATTTATGTCCAAAATAAAATGTATATCTCGATTTTTTTGGGAATTGCCTCTGAAGACCTCTTTATTCTGGACGAATTTTGCTGAATTTTGCTTAACTGCTAAACCGTAAGAGATAGAAAAAAATGTAATACACAAAAAATGTACCTCATGACAAAACACACAATATTTGTCCTTTACGTTTTTGTTGTGGAGGTAACTGTTTTCGAGATATTCCTTGTTATTGGTTTTAATTGTGAAGTACTTAAACTTTTCTCACACAGGAAGTGTCTGTCTTTCTTTTGTTCTACTCCTGGCCAAGGAAAGAAGTGATTTGCAATTAAAATATCATAACGATAACTTTTAAAACATTTGACAATCACTTTAGCATAGTGCATTCCTTTATTCGCTTCTACTTATAAGGAACTAAGTAATAACATTCTGCTAACATTTATCTTGAAAAGCATTGTGTACAAAGAGGAATAATCTTTTGTAGGAGTTTTGTAGAGCAGCTAGAGAAAGTCATGGGAGTGTAGCACATCAGATTTTTTTTATGGAATTAACCTTTTCTGGGATTCTTTGTTATTGGTCTAAGCTTTCCAATGCTTATATTTTTGTCAAATAAGAAATAATTGTTTTTTTTTTTTATTTCTTTCTTTTAGTGCCACAAATTTCTGTGGAATATTGTCCGTAAAAACTCCAGAGCGTTTAAATCATAAAGTTGCTTGATTTAATCGTTCTTGTATATCTTGCTCATGCAAGGAGACTAGATTTTCAAAGGCTTCACATGGCGACCCACTCTTAAATGTTTTGGCTGTCGCTTTAACCTACTGTATTCCCGTATTGCCTTGTACCTACAAGTAAATATGATACAGAACCATTACCGTTAATGTTTATCTCGAGTACATAGAAGAATAAGGTCTTGTAAGAATAGTTTGATGTGAAATAGATGGAGAAAGTCATATAGCACATCAGATTTTTAGAAAATATCTGTGTTAGGTGTGCGCGCGTGAACTGAGTCACGTTTATAATTTCTCTACTGCGTATAGGAAATAGAGGAAATGTTGTATTCCACCCAAAAATCAAAGGGCAATTTATGGTGAGAGATTTGTTGAACATCTTTGTGTCGCATGCTTGAATAGTATTAAACTTAAGCACCAATCTCGTTTTGAGTTCTGCTGTTCACAGACATATATATATATATATATATACCTATATTTTTCTAAGAAGGTATTTTTGGAGTCATCAAAACATACCTTTATCCAGCTAACTCTCGACATTGATACAATAGCTTCTCCATCTACTTTGCACATTGTACATACGTGCTGGAGAAAGTAAAAAGGTAATATCATAGTTGGGATTTTAATCACGGCAGACATCCCGGACAGCCGAAGATTCGTGGTTTCGATTCCGGCTATTGCATTGAAAAACAATATAATTAGTGGTGTTTAATGACGGATAAATATTTTCTGTGGCGATTTAAGAGCTGACATCAGGTATTAACTATTGTTGTACTGATATAATTGAGATGTTATAATCAGATATGTTTTGTGTTGCAGGATTCCCGTTCCCTGGGATCCGTACCGGATATCCGGCCGTTCTTCCCACACAGTACGGGTAAGTGTATGCACATCATGAGACATAAATGGTGTCCCCTTTCAGTACTCTAACATAGATCAAAGTAGGTTACGTGCTAGTATAAAACATCCGACATAAACTTACAAATAGTGTACTCTTATTGCTTAAAATGCTATGCCAAATTATAATTTCTTCCTTTCTTTATCTTAAATGCATTAGAAAAATATTAAATAAACGAAAGTAACTAATTTTTTGACTCACAAGCGGACCTTTACAGAATGACTAGCTATGAAATTCTACAAGGCTGTGTCGCCGACAACGTGTTTTATGTTCGTGCTAGCAAGCTTGTCACAGCCGGCGGTATCATCGTAATACTGCTGTCTAATCTTTGGAGAACATTTACCTTCATTTAGAACTGACACACGCCACCCCAGGGCTTACAAGCGGATGCCTAGGGGTCAAAACCCTATCGGGGAGCCAACGGCACGAAATCACAGATCTTAGAATCTGGATAGAGTGCCAGGCATTAGCGTGAGGAAGTGGATGATATGAAGTGCAAGCGAAATGGATGAAAAGAAAGGTGATGATGCAGCAATTGTTGGAACGAGTGGCGGGGGAAACCGGAGGATCCGGAGAAAACCCGCCTAGATGCCGCCATCGTCCACCACAAATCCCGGGGTAAGAATCTGATGTGTTCCATTCCTAAGATTTCTCTGCAAACTATTCTTACAAAAGATTATTCCTTTATCTACATTTTAGTAATGAGATAAATATTAGCAGAAATGGTTGAATTACTAGGCTAAAGCGATTACCTTATAAAAAGCCGGTCGCTATGAGAAACAATTGAAATTCAGAGCGAAACAATAGAGAGATGAAACGAAAGATGACCTCCCGTATGAGAAAAAGTTTTTGAAGCAATAAACAATAAATATCTTGGAAACGGCTAACTCTACACTAAAAAATGTTCATGACATAAATTATGTGTTTTAACGAGATCTACATTTTTTGTGTGGCAAGCTTTGTCTCTTACGATTAGCCACTTATGCAAAAGTCATCCAGAATAAAGAGGTCTTCAGAAGCTATTTCCATAAAATTCAAGGTATACATTTCATTTAATGTAAATAACATTAATATGTCGTATTTTAATAAAAAATCGTCGCCCTCCGTGGTGTAATGGTTACCAGGCTAACTTTATGTACCCAAGGTCGCGGGTTCAAACCCGGCGGAGGACGATGGATTTTTTCGGGCGTAAAAATCCTTAACATGGCTTCCTTCGGAAGGGAAGTAAAGCCGTTGGTCCCGTGTCGTAGATTTACGGCACGTAAAAGAACCTCAAGCCTGATAGAGAGGTCTCTGAGCAAAATTAAGCGGTCTTTAACGCCCAGTACAGAATGGGACGCTGAGGACCACAGCACTTAAAGAGCGTCCATAAATAACACGCCATTTACATTTTTAATAAAAATCGTTAGAGACATTTTTGAGAGAAACGAAAGGGTAGTTTGGGGGTGTTTTTTTTAATTTGTGTGTCGTATCCTTGGCAGAAAAAACACCAGCTTAAATACCAAATTTAACGGTCTTTTCGCTTTTGAGATATTCTGTCCCCCCCCCCCCTCACTCACCCGTTTGCTACATTTTTGCACATAACATCTCAGACCTATGTTGTTTTTCATAATGGAAAATTCTCATCACAACACGAAACATGATATAAATTGCTAAAACTGCAACAAATAGTTTAACACAAATTGCCTATTTTAAAATCCTCTACTTTTTGTGGAGTAAATTTTTGTCTATCTTATAGTTTCATAGCTGTATTCAATCACAACGAATTCACAGCTATTTTTATTTTCGCAGACATGTAGACAGAGAAGGTATTGTATGCCACCCAAATATTCGATACCGAGATTTCGCCGGAAATACAAGTTAAGCCTAAAAAAAAACATTTTTAGGAAAACCTCGTGTTTGTGTGTGTGTGTGTGTATGTGTGTGTGTGTGTGTCTGAAGACACCATAACTCAAAATGAGAAGTCTGTTAAATACCAAAGTTGGTATTTAAGTTTATCATCTTCCAAGAGTACAACACAAAGATTTTGAGGGAAATCGCCCAAACTACACTTTACATAGCACATTTTTAGAGATGTTTGTTTTTCTAAAAAATTACTGTAACGATTTTGATTAAAATGACATATATTAAATTGTTTACATAGAAAATAAATTGTTTGTCCTAAATTTCTTGAGAATAATCACCGAAATTTTCATTCTGAATGAATTTTGCATGACTTTAAGAGATAAACAAAAAGTTACTACACAAAAAATGTAGATCTTATTAAAGAACACAAGTTTTGTAGAGGTAACCATTTCAGAGATATTCTGTGTTATTGGATTCAATTTTAAAATACTTAAACTTTTCTCAAATGGGAAGTCCTTATCCCTTTCATATCTCTCTTGTTTTACTCCTGCCAGTGGAAAAAAACCGAATTTTAATGACAATCGCATAGTGACAGCTTTTTAAAGATTGTGCTATCGCTTTAGCTTAATGTATTCCCTTATTTACCTTCTACTTATAAGGAAATAAGTAATAAGACCCTTTCTGGTAATGTTTATTGGCATTATGTAGGTAAAAGAAGAATATTTTGTAAAACATTAGTTTGTTTACAAAACAGATAGAGAAATGTATGTGAATGAAACACATGAGATCTTTTTATTCAGAAATTAGTAATTACGAAAATGTAAATAAAGTTCGGAGGATGAGTTTGTGAGAATCTTCGTGTTACCTCCTTGCAAGATGCTGAACTTAAATACCAAGTTTGGTATTTATGCTACTTTTTATTTCTAAGTTAGCCTGACCAAACATGCATCCACACATATACACAAATTTTCTTATGTTGTTATAAAATGCTCTTACGGGTTAAACGGACCTCAAAATGATACTTTTGCAGAAAAATTGGTTTAAAATGCTCAGAGAGAATAGAATATTTATTTTACCTACCACAGTAAGTGGTAGGGAAATTTAATTAAATTGTTTTATTTGGTAACGATCAATTGCCAGGATCATATCAGCGCCGGCTCATTTATATGCCTTTAAATCTACTGACATGGGGTTGTCGCTTTTAGGCACACTTAAAAACCATCAGCCTGAGACAGGTTTGAACCCACGACCCTGAGATGAACGCCTGCGGCTAACCAACTGAGCTACCCAGACCGACTAAGTGGTAGGAAATCAAAAATCCGTTCTGAATTACATCTCATTCTTAAGAAGAACCTGTGTGTTTTTCACTCCAGATTTGACCGAGCAAATACTCACATTGGGGAGGTCTCAGGTTCGATTCTCGATGGCTGCCCATTCTGACCATGGGTTTTTCGTTTTCTCCCTGGTGGTAAGATGAATTGTGCATTCTATCATGGAGTTCTTATCCTCTATTTCCTCTCATTTCATTTTCCTCTTTCTTGCTTCGGGTTGATTACAGTGCCGAGTGGTGCACATTGTGCTGTCATGGTGTCATGCTGCAGATACTTCCGCAGCTCCGGTGGTTTGGAGCGATCCTTCTGGACGGGGTTCAAGCCTGCTATTGTTATATTATTCCGGAAGTAAACACTTTTGAGGCAAATAAAGGCGAAGGGAGGACCAAGCACTTGGCCGCAGTAAATGCTCTCATTGGCACCTGACCGCAACACCCAGTCTAAGAGCAGAAAAAAGATTCCATCTTATCTTTGTTATTTATTTTACATTACGCTATTGGATAGTTTAATTATTTCATTGCAATGTGCTATGGTTTTACTAAAATTTTCGCATACAAGCTATCAGTGTAATGGAACCAGTACATTGATTGCATATTATGTGCACGTGCTGCGCGCAGTAATACTAAAGTTGACTGCACATTTACCTATAGACTCAAGCAGCACGTGCTCTCCGAACCGGTTTTTGAGAACACAAAACAGTGAGGCGGGAGCAGTAAGCGATTAGTGAGCGCATAGACCAGGTCTCTATCTCTGACGTCATCAATCTCCGTAGCGCTGTTAACTTGCAAACCCTCAAACGTTACCCAATCTGCGCTCTCTAGTCTTAATCATAAGTGCTCTAGCTTATCTTCATATCGGCCATTCGCCACTGCTTAGTAACAAACACGTAGCAAGGCTCGCTTGCTTCTCGTGTTCTTAAATAAACATTGGATTGATTCTTGTGCCAGATTCTTAAAACATAGAAAATATAAATTAGTGTTTGAAAATAAAATGCCAGTACTTCATAATAAACAGACAATTATTTGCTTAAAAGATATTCAGTTAATCGCCAGAAATCATCAGAGAGAGTCCCCTACATTTTTTTTTTTTTTTTTTAATGTCTATTGGGAAAAGATTGCGCGCATATGTGCGTCTGCGAGTAATATAATTCAAATCCGAAAAGTCGGCCAAATAACCAAACTTGATAATTATGTTCAGAATCTTCCAAAAGTGTAAAACGAAGACTTTCAAGAAAATCTTCCGACCCTAAACTACTCTTTAATAGAAACATTTTAAAAATATGTTATTTTCTCAAAACTGGCTCTAACGACTGTGATTAAAATCCAGTCTATTAACGATATTTACATGACAAATAAAATGCGTATCTTGAATTTTCTTGGAGTAGTCTCTGAAAATCTCTTTCTTCATTGTGGATGGCTTTTGCATTACTGGTACACGTCAGAGATAAACAAAACTAACTACTACACACAATTTATGTCATATACTTTTTCTTTTGTATTGGTTTTAATTTTAAAACAGTTAAAAACCTTCTAGCCATACAAAGAGAACCTAATTTCAATCACGTAGCAACCAGCTTTTAAAAGATTTGACAGGTGCGCTCCCTTATTTCCTTTCTGTTTATAAGAAACTAAGTAGTGAGACCATTTTGCTAATGTTTATCTCAATAAGCATGAAGTAGAGAGAAGAATAGGCTTTTGCAATAATATGTTTTAGAATACGTAGAGAAGCTTATGTGAATGGAGCATATCAAATTTTAGACCAGATTGCAATGTGCAATGCTGGTGTACATGGTTAGTTTTGGACAAACCTCGCCAAGATTTAAACTTCAGAATAACCGATTATCGAGAGGTATCCATCAGGTTCACACCCTGAAAGTTGGCGCACATCCAGTGACGTCATGAGCCTAACCTACGCAATGTTTCACCGCTGTGGTGATTGATGGAAGTTATTGCCTCTGAGACAAGGAAATACAGAGATAAATCCAGTGAGCCCGCGTTAGTGTCCGTTATTGCAAGTTCTTCAAACAGAAATCAGCCAACGTGGTGATGACGAGAAAAAACCTTTGTTTCTCACATTGAGGGCCTAGGTTTGAACCTTGTTTGGGCCAGGTGCCTGGTTGAGGTGTTTATTTTAAGTTATTGTACAGCCCTTGGGATGAATATCGGGCAGTGTTAGCAATATAAGTTACTCGTAGCGACGCATACGTTTACTATTTAAGAGTTTCTCTAACGCACACACACATATACATGTATATGGAAAGTAGACGAAACATTTTATTTCACCGGGAATACTATTTTCAGATCACCTGAACTGTGAAGACTATCTCAAGAAAGCAATACGACCACCCGAATGTAGGTAGCTCTGTACAGAGGTGCAACCAAAACTTTTGTACATATTACATAGGTAGAAAAGGTATTGCATTCCACCCAAAAAATGATACAAAGATTTCACCAGAAATACACGTTTTAGGTTCACCTGCATACAAAAACACCATATTTTTAGAAAGAAAAAAAAAGTGCGTTTGTGTAATTGTAAACAGGATAACTAAAAATGAAAAGTCGGTTAAAACCAAACTTTATAATTAAGTGGCGTATTCCAAGGATGCCGCACGAAGTTTTGAAGTATATCTTTCCAATACTAAACTACCGGTTTCATGGAGACATTTTAGAAATGTGTGCTTTTCTCAAAATTTAATATGAATCTAAAATATCAAATTTTTAGTGAAATATACTCTTATATAAAGCAAAATTGGAAGAAAAATTTAAACTTAAATTGTTAAATCCAGGATTGCATAGAATCACGGATGGAACCCTCAGTTACTGGAGTAACACTGCACGTAGACCCTAGGAGCCCTTTGTGACTTATGTGATCCCAGGGAGAGAGAGATGACTGGTGAGAGAAAATAACAACGGATGCAAGCATTGACGTAGCCCCTAACAGTTCCAACTGAAGCTACGATGCTGCCCGGGCCCTACCCAGAAGCCTCGAGCCTCCAGTTGTGCCCCGAAAGTACCCATGGAGTGATACGGCGACGACGCCAGAAATAATCTACATGCAATGCACCAGCCATCATACATTCGTAACTCACCCAACTTAATAGCGTAGTCTTCAAACCTAAAACAGATAACACGGAAGTGGTGGGAACAAAAAATTCGGGTATGTAATGAACTTTCCCTGCATTCGCATGGCGACCGACCGAAAACCATGGGTGAAGGCCGGCCAGGTAATCGAACCCACGACTTCCCGAATGCTAGTCGCATACGTTACCGCGGCACCATCTCGCTCGGTCTAACAGGCTCGTATATTTCAAACTGTCATCTTTATGCATTTAGCTATTCAATTATTCAACAGAATTTTTTGCGTGTAATTTTTTACATTCCCCCAATTTAGTTAATATAAAGAATAGTAGAAGATATTATTGTTGTTGCTGTTGTTGTTCCCGTATTTCCTAATAGTGCTATCAAAGGATGAACAGCAATTACGTTAGCGGATAATCCAATTGCTAAAATATCGGCTGGAATAATATTCCATATTCAACATTAAATCCCGAAACAAATTCAAATTCCCTTTCAGCAAAACCAAAAGAACTACGATTAGTTTAACATAAACTCGATAATAACATTAGTGAATAAGGAATAGTATTTGATAATCTGCAAAAATATTACATAATTTGTGTTTCCATTTATACTTGCAAAAGAAGTATGCAAAAGACACGATTCCAAATCTTCACAACCTTATACACCAAACGCTTAGATGTTGATAGGAAAGTGGATATTCCCAACATAAAGTATTCAAATTTAAAAAAAAAATGTAATGCGGTACATCACATAATTTTCTCTAATCATTTTTCAGCAAACTTATATTAAACAAGCTTAATCTTCTATATACATGATAATCGAGAAAAGCATTAAAATAAAGGTCTTGTTTTAAAAACATGGTAAATAAGGGAACAATAAGCATCACCCACTCAGCGTCTCCACTGATAAGCACGAGAGGTAAAAGGAAAGTCGCCCACGCCAGTTCCCTATTGACTACTTTCAACTCTAAATAATCCCGTTGAGTTTTGCTGTGCTTTTAAATATCGAACTCTGCACACGCCAAATACGGGGCAGTTGGACCACATACTGTAACTGATAAACCATAAGGAACGGACAAAAATATACCACACAAAAAATACAGATGTCATCTAAAAATAACTTGAGTCGAATAAATATGTTGTGCAATTATTTAATTCCATGGTATTCTTAGGATCATTTTCATTTTTTCAATACTTTATCCTAAATTTTTGATACAATACATTCTCTACCATGTATATTATAAGTATGTAGAGAAGGTAGGTAAGCTTCCAGTCCAGCCGAAATGTTGATAAAAGTATGTCTGTTTACATAATAGATAGTTTGTTGCAGACCAGGTAGAGAAAGCCATGTAAATGGAACACATCAGAATTTTTAATTATGCTGTTCAATATAATTTACCCATAGGGCTTTTAATTTGTTTTCTTTCTCTACTATGTGCACAGTAGGTAGAGAATGTGTTCCATTCCAACAAAATTCGATACCGAGATATCACTGGAAATACATGTTTTGATGACCATGAATCCAAAACAGACATTTTTAGAAAACGAATCATGTGTATGTCTATTAGTCTGTCTCAGTCTGTCTGTCTCCCTGTGTTTGTGTGTGTGTGTGTGAATAGCATACTCGAAAATAAGAAGCCAGGTAAATACCAAACTCGAAATTTATGTTTAGTATCCTCCAAAGATCCGACAAGAAAATTAAAAAAAAAAAAAAGTCCCCCCCCCACTTCAATTACATGTACTTTTTTTAAAAACTTATGAATTTCTTAAAACTGGCCTACGATTTTAGTTAAAATGATATATTAAAGCTATTTATGTACATGAAAAATAAAGCTTAATTTAGATATTTTGGGAATAGAATGTTTCGAAGGAAATTTAGTGTAATCTTGGTAACTGGTACATCTACACTAAGCAACAAACAAAAAACGCACTACACAAAAATTCAGATATTTTTAAAACACATAGTTTATTTCAAATAGCGTTTATTTGTGACATAAGCCTTTTCCGGGATAACCGTTACTGTTTGTTCAAATTGTCCAATTGTCATTCTTTTAAAGAAGGTTTTCAGTTGTTTTTCAAGACTGCATGGAGAGAGTGTGAAATCTTAAGGCCAGCATATAGCATCTAGTTTATAAACATTTGACTCTCGTTTTATCTTTGTATCTATGTACAATTAAATATAGCATTTTTAGCAAAGGTTTATTTCGATATAATAAAGTAAACAGAAAAATAAGCTTTCGTAAGATTAGCTTGTACAGCGAATTAAAGGATAGTGCAAATGTAACACATCGGGTTCGAGGACCAAACATGAATTTCCAGTGAAATTTTTGCTTTTAATTGAATACGGAATTTCCTCTACCTGGTGTAGGTAGCTTGTAGACGAAGTAGAAGATGAAGATTAGTCGAAGCCTACCTTTATTCATCCGTTCATCCGTCGGCGCATAAACGTTATTTTATCTCTGAATGCGGCGTGAATTTGAAAAGAAAATAAACACAGTTAAAGAATCAACTAAGTTGTTTCTACGGCAAACACACGTGGTGAGGTTTATATTTAGGAGTGGAAGGCTGCTAGGATTTCTCTTTAAAAATCTGATGTGTTCCATTCTCATAGCTTTTTCTAGCTGTTTTATATACATATACTATTCTTACAACAGATTATTCTTTTATACAAATCATGCTAATCAAGGGAAATAAGGAAGTGTATTATGCTAAAGCGACAGTCAAATGTTTTAAAAGCTGGTCGCTATGTGAAACAATTTAGGTTCGGTTCGCTTTGCATGGTTTCGTTTGAGGAAATTTAATTAATTTAAAACTAAAACCAACAAAAATGAATATCTCGAAAACGGTCAATTCTACGAGAAAAACTTATGAGTATATGACAAATTATGGGTTTTAACGAGATCTACATATTTTGAGTAGTAAGTTTTTCTCTATCTCTTACGGCTTAAACGTTATGTAAAAATATGGAAAATTCAACCAGAATAAACAGTTCTTCAGAGGATGTTTCCAAAACTTCAAAATATAAATTTTATTTGTGGTGTGAATATCTTTAATATACGGTATTTTAATCAAAATCATTAGAGCCATTTTTAGAAAGTCAAAATTTTCGAAAAATGATCCATGTAAAGGGTAGTTGGGGTGGGGGGATTTTCTTGAAAATCTTCGTGTCGCATCCTTGGAAGATACTGAACTTAAATACCAAGTTTGGTATTTAATCGACTTTTCTTTTTTTGAGCTATGTGTCCACAGGAACATACACACATACGACATTTTTCTGAAAATGTTTTTTTCGGACTATGGGGGACCCTAAAACATATATTTTCGGTGAAACTCGACATTGAATTTTCGGGTGGAGTACTCTCTTGCTACTATGTACATTGAATGCACATATGGGCTAGAGAAAGTAAAAACGATCAGTAAAATATTAGGTCAAAGTGCAATAAAATGCTGTTGATTTCTTTCTTCCCTCCTGCTGTCGACAATGTATCATGTACTGGTGATTGATAGCGTAAGCTGAATGAAATAAGGTTCAACTGCAGAAGAAGAGAAACTAGCATATTTATGTGCAAGGTCATTCATTTTTGACCCGTTTACAAGTCAGAACAGTCCCCGTGGTTCAGTCGGTACAGCTACTCCTTGCTATGCGAGGGAATCCGGGTTCGATTCCCGGTTAGGGGTTGGGAATTTTTCTCTAGCCATGAGAATGCTGGGAAATTTCATTTCATTCCCCGAATTTCATGTCCATCATTTTCTATTCTATTTCATGTCTTCTGTCTGAGGGTTGAAGGACCCAGCGAAGGTGATCGGCGGGTTGCAGTTGCATGGTGTCTATAGGGACCCATCTTCGGCTGCTTTTGGGCTAGGGACCCTTCGGAGAACCCTCGAAGGCTCCTTGCTAGAAGGTTGGGTATTGGTGGCGTCGGAGGAGGAGTGCAATCTGGAACAGATTCCATCCATACTTGCGCCCGATGCTGGTCGCCCTTTGGATTTATCCCCTCATCCCCTCCTCCCTGTATAAGAGACCTAAGGGCCTAGGTGCGCTCTTCTGCCCTTGGTACCATACCTTTGAATAATTCTAATCTTAAGAGCATTGTCGAAGTTGCTAGATAAAAGGTCGCTGGTATGACTACAGCACATAAAAGCGGCGTATAAACGGAGTACAACAAAAAACAAACTAATATGTACCATTCATAGGACTTTCTCTACATCTTCGTAACACATAATTGTTAAAAAGCTTATTCTTCTATGTACTTCATGCTAATCCAGATAAACATTAGCAAAAATAGTCTTATTACTTGCTTCCTTGTAGATAGAAGGGAAATTAGCTAAAGCGATAGTCAAATCTTTTACAATCTCGTTGCTATGTAATTTAAGTTTGTTTGTATTTTTGTATGGCCAGGAGTTGACAAACTCCCATATGTGAAAAGTTTAAGTATTATAAAACTGCTACCAATAACAAGGAATATCTCGGAAATGGTCAACTCCACGGAAAAAAAAATGTATATGATCTAAATTGTGTGTATTAACGAGATCTACATTTTTTGTGTAGTAACTGTTGTCTATCTCTTACGTTTTACCAGTTATACTAAAGTCATCCAGAATGTAGAATTCTTTAGAGGCTATTCAAGATATACATTTTATTTGTTGTGTAATTATCTTTAATATACGGCATTTTAATCAACATCGTTTATTCGAAGCGGAATTGACAGAAAGGAACTCCTGCTAGATGATCCGCCACCCGCATTCACCTGGTGACCCGGGTAAATCACGAAAAATCCAAGGGTCAGAATGAGCTGTCGACAGGGATCTAACCCGGGACTTCCGAATGCGAGTCGCACAAGTTACCGCGGCACTACCTCGATCGGTTCCAAGCTAAGGGAATACAGCAAAGTAAAAAGCCTCGTCCAGAAAGCTCAATTCAACCGAGATTCGAATAGGATATTCTTCAATATGAAACAGACATCTTATCGCCATAAAAGGAGATATAAATGTTATATTCTCTTACATTTTCGTATGGCATATTCAGAAATAACTTACGGCAATTTATGCAAGACTCATAAGGAATCGTAATGTAAGGTTGGCCGCGGAATAAAAGCCCCCCAACACAGGAGTTAGGCTATCGAACAAACGAATACGCCCACAGACCAGCGTACTGTCATAGTTATAGGAGGCTGGTGCCAAAAGGTATCAAGACGTTTTAGAAATCTCGCCTTAGGCACCGAAACTCCATGCATGCGGGATCAACTGATCTGCCGAGTGCAACCCACCTCAACAGCTTTCCAAAAGAGCGTTGCCGTTCTCCCTGTAACGTAGCAAGTGCTACGGGTACTAACCAGGCGTTTAGTTTGGGACTATCATTCGGAAGGTCGTAGGTTCGATCCTCGTGACCTACCTCTCTGGCCGGTCTTTATTTCGGGGTTTTTCCCGGAATGCTGGAGAGGTTTCTTTATTCCCGCCAACATCATGTCCCTTCATTTCGCATCCATTTCATCCAATCGATCTCTTTCATAGTTGTAAGTGTCGGCGAGCACTGCGGTGGTGGCGCTCTTCCGCTTTGGAAATACAGCTCTCATCGGCGGGGTGATGTAGTCACTTGTAGGAGCCAGGGGGTTTTGTCAAACCTGAGGCGTGGGCCCTAGCACTCCCCGCGTTGAGATGACCTGCTTGGACTATGTTAGGAATCCTTCACGGTGGCTCTTTCCTCACTGCCCGGTTTCGGCCGCTCGTCGATAATACTCTCATATCGTGCTATCCTCCTGGAGTCTGACACACAATAAGACCATGGTGGCTGCCCTGTGGAACCTCCTCCGGAATTCCACACATTACGGGAGCTAAAAGTCGTGGCTCTCACACCAAGGTAGTTGAAGGGAGTGGTATACGGCATGGAGTCAACTCCAAGCATGCGCACTGCTAACAGTGATATCGAAGTCTTTTAATCATTGCGAATGATTCATTTCATCGCTGTACATTTTAAACAACAAAAGCCGCCAATGTTTAAACAAAAAGCAATTAATGATTCGTGGCGCTGTTATGGAGGTTTCGGTAATGACAAGGTTGGCATTTGTCAGCTCGCGAAATGCTAATGACATTTCCGATAGCTCATTCGTCTACATGCCCATTACGTGTCCACTTTGCGTGACGTTTGTAATGGCTGTCCTTCTGGGTAAAGAAAGTCCAGTTTCTGAATAATATATCAGTAATTTCACACTTTCTGTATCACAAGTAGGTGTGATGTATAGGTCCACTCTTCGGTCTGCAACAGGAATAAACTTACATCTATCTACGACAAAGTATAAATACTCCGCCTATCGGTTCACTGTACAGCTCTAAACCAACGAGCAATCGGTTTAACATTTGCAACTGTTTAACGAGGAACATGTAGTGCTAACAGTTTTTAACTTCAACTCACCAACAGCATAAAAATCTGGTGTGTTCCATTCACATGACTTTCTCTACATCGCTGTAACAAATTATTGATAAAAGGCATATTCTTCTATCTACTTTATGAACATCGAGATACACATTAGCAGAAATTGTCTTAATTGCTTGCCTCCCTCTAAGTAGAAGTGAAATAAGAGAATATACTAGGCTAAATCGACAGTCAAATCTTTTAAAAGCTGGTTGCCACGTGATTGAATTCTGCAGGGCCAGGAGTTTACAGCTTTCTGTGTAACAAGGAATATCTCAGAAATGGTCAGTTCCACGAAAAAAAAAAAAACGTATATGAGATAAATTGTGTTTTAACGAGCTCTACATTATTTTGTGTAGTAAGTTTTGTCTACGATTTAACAGTTACGCAAAATTCAGCAAAATACATTCAGAATAAAGAAGTATTTAGAGGCTATTCCCAGAAAATTCAATATATACATTTTATTTGCAATGCAAATCTCTTTAACAAACGGTATTTTAATCAAAATCATTAGAGCCATTTTTGAAAAAATCAAAATTTTCGAATTTTTTCCATGTAACGGTAGTTTGCGGTGAGGGAATTTTTCTTAAAATCTTCGTGTCTCATCCCTGGAAGATATTGAACTTAAATACCAAGTTTAGTATTTTACCGAATTTTTGTTTTTGAGTTATCGTGTTCACAGACACACGGACTCATACACACACGCACGGATCTTTTTCTGAAAAGGTTTTTCATTTGGGACCTTAAAACGTGTATTTCCGGTGAAATCTCGGGATCGAATTTTTGGTTGGAATGCAATACCTTCTCTATACACTGTACATATTAGGTGTAGAGAAGGTAAAAAGGTTAGCAAGGTCTGAATATTACGAGTACCATCCAGAAAATGACACACTGTTTGGCATAACTAAAGAATAACGAAAGATATCAACATAAAACGTTATTTATAAAAGTTACACTACCTTACTCTATTTGTCAACGCAATTTCCATTCTGTCAATATATTTTTTGTGACGTAGCAGCAGTTTTTCAATGCCGATGTTAAACTTTTCTACCGCCACTTATTCTTCTAACTTATTCGTTTTTTTTAATACACAAAATGTCCGGTCTATCGAATTTTATAGGCAAATAACCTAAGCGTATAGTGATAATGTAACGAACGAGTCTTCAGTGAGGAAATGGCGTACAATTTACGAGTAATCAAGGATGAACTAGAGTGTACGATAAAATTCATCGATCGTTAGGGAGGAGTTGAAAGCAAATGTTGATAAAAGTATTCAGAAATACCGGTGTTTCACTTTGGAAACGTACATGACTTTTTGGATGGAAAATATTTCCCAGCCTTGGAGACCTCAAAGTGGTAGTGACATTTTGGCTCAGATCTATAGCGATGAAAGAGTACAGCATCTGCGTTGAAAAACCAGTACCATGTGACAATAAATATCACTAGCAATGACGATTACAATGAAAAATAGATTTAGGTTCTGTAACTTTGTAAATAAAGTTTTGTGTTAATAACTCGTTATTATTTAGTTATGCCAAATCGTCTGTTACTTTCTGAATGGCCCTCGTAGAATACTAAATATCGGGGTAACGGTAGAAGATATTTGTTACGGTTAGCTTTGAAATATTATTGGAGCAATAAATTCAAAGTATCTCTTTTCAAAACAAAACAGATGATCACGATTTAATAATAGTGAGTCAGAAGACATTCTTTTGGATGGGCGCCCTTTCAGATGAACGCACATGCGCGCGCGTACCTTTTTCTAAAGCATCTTTTGATTCAGGCACCCAAAACATGTAATTTTGGTGAATTACCGATCTCGAATTTTTTAAAGGAATTCAATTCCTTCTCTACCTAATTCATACGTGACTGATAATGCAAACACATTTTCTTCGTTTTAGGGCGCATAACAACATGTATTTGCGGTAAAATCTCATAGAATATTTGGGTGAAATACAATACTTCCTCTACTTATTACAGTAAATATAAGGAACGAAAAATATAAACAAGCCACAAATTAACAATTCTGACATTTTTACTTTCTCTGCACGCACTACATATTGCATAGAGAAGGTATTGTATTCCACTCAAAAATTCGAAAGCTATATTTCACCGAAAATGCATATTTAGGACCCCCAGAACCCCCCCCCCAAAAAAAAAGCATTTTCTGAAAAATGTCCGTGTGTGGTTTGTTAGTATAGCATATCTCAAACGTAAAGTCCGTTAAATACCAAACTTGGTATTGAAGTTCGGTATTTTCCAAGATTGCGATACAAAGATTTTCAAGAAAATCCTCCCCCCCCCATTCCTAACTACCTTTTACATAGAAAAAAATTCGAAAATTTTTATTTTCTCAAAAATAGCATACATTAAAGGCATTTGCATGATAAGTAAAATGTAATGTTTTCTGGGAATAGAACCTGAAAGCCTCTTTATTCTGGATGGATTTTGCACAAATGGTAAACCGTAAGAAATAGATAAAAACTTACTACATAAAAATTGAAGATCTCATTAAAACACCTATTTATATCATATACATCTTTCCGAGGAGTTGATGTTTTCGGCATATTCTTTGTTATTGGTTTCAGTTTCAAAATACTTATGGGTTTCAATCCTATAGCTTTTAAAAGATCTGACTATCACTTTAACTTATGGTACTCCCTTATTTCCCTTCTACTTACAAGGAAGCAAGTAATGAGACCATTTCTGCTAATGTTTATCTCGATTAACGTGAAGTAGATGCAACATTAACAATAATTTGCTACAGAGATATAGAGAAAGTCATGAGAATAGAGCACATCAGATTTTTCGGAGACATAAAAACCAAATATCACATACACTCAAAAGCACTGAACGCCCTGTAGTGCGTAATTTACTGCTGCGTTCTCCTATTAAGAGTGTTTGTTCCTGCCAACATTTAAATATCTGCATCACTCTCCAGGTTTTATTTCGGTATGGACAATTTGAGCAGCGACGTTTTGAGAACCGGCTTCTTTTGAGGATTCGTCACGTGCTACGTGTGCTATTTGTAATGTTAATTCCGTCTTGACTACAAGGGATTTTAAATCCTCGATGCAGAAATGCGCTCCTAAAAATAAATGTTTTATTGCCTTGACCTCACTACAAAAGTTACGTGAGACAAACAGCACGTAGTTCGTCGTATCAACTTCATAGAGGTTTACAAACTGCTTTTCACGGGGCATTAAAACAACAACTTGCTTTAATTGTTTTTTCACACAAGCCATGTGTAGGACAGGGAAATATGCGAGTCAGTTGAAAAATTCAGTACTATGCCGGCGTGTTGACATGGCAGCTCAGTGGAAGAGCAACCGGCTAGCGACCGGAAGATCCGTGATTTAAATTCCAGCTATGGCATTGAATTTTTCAGTCTGACTACCTATTCAACATATTGCTTGTTCTGCAAGGTAAATATGTTCCAGCTCATCTTAGAGCCTTTTCAAAGTGAGTGTGTTTTCTTCATGAATTAAAGTAACTTCTTGCAAACTTGAAACAAGTAGCCTTATTCTTGCGTTGCATGTGTGGATTTTTCCTTTCTCTCCAGGTTGTATTCCATTGAAAAAAAAATCTGATGTGTTACACTCACATGACTTTCTCTGGCTGCTCTACAAACAAACCTCTTACAAAAGTGTATTCTTTCTACACCATGCTAATCGTGACAAACATTACCAGAATGTTCTTATTACTTAGTTCCTAATAAATAGAAGGGAACTAAAGGAATGCGCTATGGTAAAATGTTAGTCAAATGTTTTAAAATCTGTCATGCGATTGTCATAGCAAATCGCTTCTTTGTTTGGCCAAGAGAATAACAAAAGAAAAATGGACACTTCCTGTCTGAAAAAAGTGTAAATACTTTACAATTGAAACTAATAACAAGGATTATCTCGGAAACGGTTACCTCCACAACAAAAACTAAAGGACATACATTGATGTTTTGCGAGATCTGCATTTTTTGTGCAGTAGGTTTTTTCTATCTCTTGCGGTTTAGCAATTAAGCAAAATTCGGCAAAATTCATCCAGAATAAAGAGGCCTTAAGAGGCTGTTCCCAGAAAATACAAGATATACATTTTATTTTGGATGTAAATATCTTAATTGTGCGGGATTTTAATCAAAATCGCTACAGCCTTTTTAGAAAATCAACATTTTCGAACATTTTTCCATGGAAAGGGTAGTTTGTGGTGGGGGAGATTTTCTTGAAAATCTTGATGTCGCATCCTTGGAAGATACCAAACCAATATACCAAGTTTGGTACTTTACTGACTTTTCGTTTTTGAGTTATCGTGTTCAAAGACCATTTTCTAAAAGTGCTTTATGTGGATAAAGAGGACCCTAAAACGTCTATTTCCAGTGAAATCTTGTTATCGGATATTTGGATGGAATACAACTCCTTCTCTATACACTATGTACATAGTACGTATAGAAAAAATAAAAATATATGTTTTAGGCCTTACGTATAAAGAACCTTTTTTTAAATTTTCGTGATATGCTCTTTAACAACAACAGTTCCCATTCATCAGTTACTTTAACGTTGTGCAACAGATAGATTATAAATCTAAATGTTCCATCCACATGAGTTTTTCTACCTATTCTGCAATAAACTGTTCTTACTAAAGCTTTCTCTTCTAGTCTTTATGCTAATCAAGATAAACAATAACAGAAATGGTCGTATTACTTACTTCCTTATAGGTACAAAGGAAATATGGGAAATCTTTTAAGACCTGGAAAATACGAATGACAACTTTCTATTTGAGAAAAGTATAAGTATTGTAAAAAGTAAGATAACAACAAGTAATATCTCGGAAATGGTTATCAAATTGCGTGTTTTAAGGAGATCTGATTTTTAAAGGAGTAAGATTCTATCTTATGGTTTATCAATTATGCAAAAGTCATTCAGAATGCGAGTACTTCAGATACTATTCACTGAAATTTTAAGATATGAATTCCATTTGTTATGAAAATATCTTAAACATATTGTATTCAAATTAAGCTGTAATGGATAGTTTGGGTGGGTGGACTTTCCTGAAAATCTTTGTGTCGTATCTGTGAAAGATCCTGAAGTTAAATATCAAGCTTGGTATTTGACAGACGTTTCATTTTTGAGTTATGCCCTTCACAGACATACACACACGCCGAACTTTTTCTAATGTATTTATTCATCGGTCCTCAAAACATATACTTCCGCTGAAATCTCGGTATAGAATTAATAATCTCCTACTTACTATACATAGTAGAGTAAACTGTCTTAACTTGTTTGACTAAGAATTTTTAAAGAAAATATCTTTTTATAATTTTAAAATAGCTTTTATTCCATGTACACATTGTCAATATAAATACTAATTTACTTTTTTACTGATTAATAATTTTAGTTTTGTACTTTCTTTATACTTTTGTACGCTCTATGTACTTATTCGATTGGAATCCTCCTCTGAGTACAAAGATTGTCTACTCAGAGGCGGTGCTAGATTTAGTTTTATTTATACTATATGTAACAATTGGTAGCGAATACATAAAATATGAAAATGAAATATGGGATAAATAATAAACTTAATGTTTCCATTTAGTACCTTAAAGGGACACGACATAAAGATTTCAAGAAAATTCCCTCCCTTCAAACTGCACTTGACATAGAATGTTTTTATTGCTTTTTATTTTCTCAAAAATGGTTGAACGATTTTGATTAAAATTATGCTCAAAATATGTACACTACTAAAGAAATCTATACCTTGAAGTCTCTACATCAAATAGCTCTTCCTTGTTCCATCAACCATTTTCGAGATATTTGTTGTATTTGTTTTCAATGTTTACCTTCTCAAGCACGTACATACAATGTATATAATAGATAGAGAAGGTACAGTATTCCACTCAAAAATTCGAATCTGAGATTCCACATGAAATACATCTTTTAATATCCCTTGAATTAAAAAAGAACATATTTAGCTCCGTGTCCGTGTGTGTGGGTGGGTGGATGCGCGCGTGTATCTGTGAAGAGCATATCTCAAAAGTGAAAAGTCCGTTAAATACCAATTTGATATAAGTTCAGTATAGTCCAAGGATGCCACATGATGCTTTTCAAAAACAAAATTTCCACACTCTAATTACCCTTTAAATGAAACATTTTTCCAAAATTATGATTTTCTCAAAAATTGCTTGAACGATACAAACGAAATGTATATCTTGAATTCTCTGGGATTAGTCTCTCAAGACCTCATTCTTCATTCTGCATCACTTTTGTACAACTCTTAAGCGTTAAGATGTAGAAAAGAAACTTTTAAATCAAAAACTATAGGTCACATTAAAACACAGAATTTATGGCATACACATACATGTATGTATGTATGTATGTGTGTGTCTATGTATGTAATGTATGTGTGTATATGTGTGTATGTATGTATGTATATGTGTGTGTGTGTGTGTGTGTTTACTTCCCGCTTGAGAAAACTACACGTAGTTTAAAACTGAAACCTATAAAAAGGAAAGGGTTAACTCCACACAGAAAACGTATTTTAAACTACTTTAACTTTTCTGAAGTCAACCTTCACTTCATCTCTTTTATTTTACTCCCGGGAATGCAAAAGAGAACCGAATTTCAATTGCTACACAGAGCTGAACTTTTAAAATATGTTACTTTTACTTATAAGGAAGCTAATAATAATGCCAATTCTGGCACTATCTATCTATATTAGCATGATGTAGAATAATCTTTAGTGAGAATTTTTTTTTTTTTTTGTGGAACATGTAAATGAAACGCATCAGAGTTTTAAATATCATTTCTTGAAGTGCTGTCATCATTCAAATGTTTCTCGTGATTTTATGCAAGAATAGAATTAAGGACAATGTATATGTCATTATATATACTGGCTGCCGAAATTCAAAGTGCATAAAATTATAGAGTAGAAAGACATTAAATAAGTCATCTTAGAATCTCCGATTGTGAAACCTTTTGTGGCGTGTCAGAGGTAAATTCTCGTAAAACGCACTAATAATAGTAAAACCGGGCATTAAACACTATCAAAGACAAAAATTAAAAACAAAAACAACAAAACACTGCACTGTTGTACAGTACCAGTGAAGCCTTGAAGCCTACTAGATGGCACAGTAATTTCGGCTTGTTCAGTACAGTACGCACATTTAATGGTTAGTTTCACCGAGCAGTCTTAGGCAGTATCGTCTGTTGCCCACATTCGGGAGGTTCCAGATCCGATCCCCTGCAACCGCCCCCTCACACCTATGGGTTTTTCGTGGTTTTCGCAGGTCTGCAGAAGAATGCTGGTGGTTCATCTTCTACCACAACTTTCCTGTCCATCATTTCTGTGCCTATCACTTTGATATCTGTTTCAGAGTTGAAGGTATTGTTGACGGTGTTCGGCGGGTTGCAGGTTGTGGCTGTGCGCTCTGTAAAAGTTTCTTCCTAGCGGTGTTGCGGGACAGTTCTGTCAGAATTCGTCTTTCGGGAGGCCTCCAGAAGCTTGGGGTTTGTGGGTAGGCAGAGTGACGTTGAATGCGCTCGATCTGGAATCTTTGGGGATCCTATCCCTGTGTGCGGCCGTCATCATCCGGATATCATGATAATTGTAACTGAAAATATAAGAACGTGAGGTGGCTATGGGGATATTATAACTGTTTCGGCGGGAATTTCAGCTGCTGTGGCCGGCGCATGAGTCGCCGTGCGGTGGCCACAGTGTGAAAGAAAAGCACTGTGTACAACATCGGACTTACTGTTTAAAAAAGCTGTTTTAATAGACTGCACCAACCTGCAAGTTGTCTGTACTATAGTTTAGACCGGGAAAAAAGCGCGTCTTGTTTGTGTAAATGTTTTTTAAAAAAACTATTGTGTTATCTTTAGTGAACATAATTCGGCATTTCAACTTATTTATTACTTTCTCTACACGCACTATGTGCATAGTGCATAGGTATTGCAGTCCACCCAAAAATTCGATACCGAGATTTCACCGGAAATATATGTTTTAGGGTCTCTTATATAAAAAAAAGCATTTTCACAAAAAGGTCCGTGTGTATGTGTGTGTGTGTGTGTGTGTGTGTGTGTCCGTGTGTCTGTGAACACGATAGCTCAAAAACGAAAAGTCGGTAAAATACCAAACTTGGTATTTAAGTTTTGTATCTTCCAGGGATGCAACACAAAGGTTTTGAGAAAAATCCCCCCAACTCAAACTACCCTTTATATGGAACTTTTTTGGAAAATATTGATTTTCGCAAAAATGGCTCTAACGATTTTGATTAAAATATCATATATTAAAGATATTTACCTGACAAACAAAATGTATTTCTTGAATTTTCTGGGAATAGCCTCTGAAGGCTACTTTATTCTGGACGAATTTTACGAAATTTTGCATAACTGCTAAACCGTAAGACTTAGATAAAAACTTACTTCACAATAAATGTAGAACACGTTAAAACACACAATTTGTGTTATATACATTTTTTCGTGGAGTTGATCGTTTTTGAGACTTTCATTGTTTTTGGTTTCAGCTATGAAAAACTTACTTTTCTCATATAGGAATTTGTCAACTTCTGTCCATATAAACAAAGGAACTTCAGTCTCATGTCAACCAGCTTTTGACTATCACTTTAACCTATGGTGCTCGTTTATTTCGCTTCTACTTATAAGGAAACAAGTAAAAAGACTATTTCTGCTAATTTGCTCTCAATTAGCATGAAGTAAATAGAAGCACAAGCTTTTTAACAATAATTTGTTACAGAGATGTAGAGAAAGTCATGTGAATGGTACATATCAGATTTTTTTCCAGGTTGGTGGATGTCCTCTTACAGGGTAGGGATACACACATACACTGTAAACAATTTCTAAAATGTGGTTACATTCACATGATTTGCTCTAGTTCAATCGTTTATTTTGAAATAGCTTCTACAAACACTTTTTACAAAATCTTATTTTTCTCTCTGCTTCAAGTTAATCAAGGTTACAGAAATAACTTCCTCGCCGTCGGGAGACTAAAGTGATAGTCAAAACATATATTCGATGTCTTTCAGATTCCATAAGCTTTGCAAATGAATGATGACAGCACTGCAAAAAGTGACAAATTCAAATCAATAATAACGAAAATTGCCTAATTCACATTTAAGAGACCCCAAGTTCGATTTTCGGATAGGGTGAGTTACTTGGATAAAAGTTACTTCCTGGGTTTTCCCTTATCCTGTAAGACGAATGTCGGGTAACTATAAGCTCTTTGGGCCCCGGGTTCATTTGATCAACATTTCACCCATTTCATTCGTCTTCCGATATGACCTATCAGGTTAGAGGACGTTAATCTTAAAAAGCAACAAAGCCGAAAACAACTGACACTGCAAGTATTAAATAAATTTAAATTGTTTGAAATACATTGAATGTTTTGAACATATCTACAGTTTTTGTTGAGTAAGATTTTATGAAGCTGTCGTTGTTTCTCTCCCTCTCTCTTATGGTTTAACAATTATATAAAATTATACAAAATATGTCTTGAATGGAGAGGTCTTCACAGACCATTACGGAAATTCAAGATACACATTTTAGTAGAACTGTAAATATCTTAAACAGATGGTGCTTTAATCAAAGTCATTAGAGACATTTTTGAGAACATCTTAAAAAACGAACTTTTTCAATGTAAATGGTAGTTTGTGATTAGGGGATTTTCTTGATAATTCGTGCGGTGCCTTGGAAGTAGTTGAACTTAAAAACCAATAAAATCGTGCGTCTAAAATGTTATGAAATAAGAGTTCGTGAAGTGTTTACATATTGTAGCTACTTATTTCATTTTCTTTCTTTCCTTCTTTTAACGTTTTCTGATATTTTAAAGCTCTGTCCTGAATTACCATCAACAACTTGATCATCAGAGTTATATCTACTTTTACGAGTAAATAATTTAAATATTCTTTAAGGAGTACCAGACTAGGACTTATTTTATTGAGTGTTTAAATACACAACTGATATAATTTGCATTGTGTCACACAAAAGAAATTTGTGTTTAGTTTTACTTTTATATCATAAAGATTTAACGGAAGTATTAATGTCCATTCTATTAGTTGCAGGTTGTTTTAAATGACAGTAAAAATATAAAGCTGGTTTTCTGAAACATTAACAAAAGAAATGTGTTATACACATTCAAATTGTATATCAGATAGCGCGTCTTGATTTGGTAAACATGGATTATAAGCCATTTTGAAGCTATTTCGTTCAGCATTTAGCCACAAGTTTCCGTGTTAGGTGAAGATTAAATAACTATAGGGCCAGAGAGAAGGTCTATTCAATTTGATTGTCTAAAACGTACTCGACCGTTCCAATTCCCTTCGATTTTTACTCACAGGTTAAACTTGGAAGACTCTCTGGGAGTCGTTGATATTTCATACAAAATGGTGTGCATTTAGGATATATATCGTTTATTATTTAAAATATCACAGGGACTTTATGAAATTACAGTAATTAATAAGGGTTAATGAGTATCCATGATAAGTATCTTCTAGGTTATTGCACACAGTCATAAAAATAGAGGTTAACTGAAACCTCATTCGAAGTTCAAAAATCCTCTTGTAAAACGACCGGCTAACCAACTAGTTCCACAGAATCATGCCATCACCTTTGCTATGAAATTAATATTTTATTATTTGACAATCATATGTTATTAGAACTAATATGTTGTATTATTTCAGGTAGTGTATGCATTAATTGTACCTTCAACATGTAATGAAGTAATCTTTAAAAAGATATGAAAACTTATTAGTGACTTTATAATGTAAAAACAAATAATGGAGCTACTTTTAAAAGCTAATTTACAATTGACACAGCTTACCATATCAATATGTTATATGCATATGTAATATAATTTCATTTTATAAAATATATTTCATGAATTTTATATAAATTCTGATAAAAATGGTAAAACACTGACGCAGGTGATTAATTGATCTTGATAAAGTGCCTATGTTTTATAAATGTGTTGATGAATAAATAATTTATATTAGCCATTAAAGGCAATATCTGTTGTTTATGTAGACCTAGTTTGTGTAGAAGTTAAATACAGATGGTTTATGGGCACCAGCACGAAACCTTGAACATGGAATAATATCTCTGCGAAATATAGTTTTCTGTTTAATTTGATAAGTTATTCATTAGTTCAACAAAGTGGTAATTAATGCATTGTAATATTTTATTGATTTAAGCTCTATCGCATATCTCCCATTTTGATGATAATTATAATACTAAAATGGTAACTCCATATGAGCTGGTGATTTGTGCTATGTGTCTCGTAGTTTACGAGATATGTTCAGCAAGTGCTTACTCCTGTTTCCAGACGGGGCTGAACTGAGTGCAGTGCCCACACAAAGGCTGAACAAATCTGAGCACCACCGCACAGCAGAGAACATACGCCATGTAGGCAAACATTATAGCGTGTGTGAGTGTGGGTGTGTGCGTGTGTGTATTTTATTTATTTTTATACTTTCTGTACTTTTTAATTTGAATTTAGATATTTCTTACACGATTTTCACACATGGAGTGCCTTCGTTTAAAAATATACCCCGAGAGCAGTATCAAAATTCAGTAATTATTTAAATGTTGCATATAAAAAGTTAAACGCGTTATACTGTCATAAATTAGAGTATCTAAATTTTGTTTCTATAGCTTTTTTATTTCAGAAATTAAAGAATGCTGTTATCTTGTGCCTTTAATGTGTATAAAACATGAAAATATGACTAATAACAATCGGATGCATTGGATACAAAATATTCTCGGTCCGAAGCTTAAATATAATTGCAGCGTGCAAAAGGATGTCGCCGGTATAACTTCCGGTTCTAGTGGACGAGTACATTGTTAAACGAAGGGACACTCCATCCTTTCTCTTTTTCTCTCCTGAACCATGTGCACGGTGGTGGAGTTTGCTGTGAAGGTTTCAAAGGTTTTTTGGGTGCTCGGTTTGACATTTACTATCATTCAAAGCAATATTTGTTTTATTTGCAATTTGTCTGCTGTTACTAGGCAAATGGTGTGGTTATTATTTACTTTTCTATTCACGTGTGGATGGTTTTCTCTCTCCACTGATTGAATTAAAACTTGAAAGTAATCAGATCACATGGAGACACGAGGGATCAGCTTAGCCATTTAAAATATTAATGATTTTTAAGGCACGAATTTTCATTAATATTACCCAGTGTTGTTATAAATGTAAACATCCTCGTAGCTTTTTAAATAGTGTTCATTGTTTGAATGCATCTTCAATAACATATGAGCTGATGCTAAATTTCATTACAGATGAATTCCCCTAAAACTGTCCAAGATAAATCTAACACATGCTTGCATAATTTCATATTAGCGGCTAGTTTCTACATAAAAGTCTGGATGGGGAGGCCCCATATAACATCAGCGGTATATGGCGTACTGGATACTGACAGGATTTTGATACCACTGGACTATAACATGAGTTTGATTTTGTACATGTCAGTGACGCTTCTTTTTTCTTTTATTTTCTATAATTTCAAATAATTATTTTGGCATTTAACTGAATTAATGTGCGTTAAATATACTTATAATCCATAGTGTCACAGATTTGACAGTTTCGTTTGCTAATTTTTCACCTATATAGGCCCTAACACGAATTTTGTAAAGTACAGATCATCGAAAATGCAAGTCGAAATAGAGAATTGACAGTGTTTCTTCTTTTCTTTGATAGATAATTTAAAATATAAGTGATCAAATAATTTTAATGCTTCCTTTTAGTTCTAAAGTCTTGCTGGTATAAAGCTTAGAATGCTGCAAATAATGTAAACCGGTAGAAAATACATTTAAGATAACGAGAAAAGAAACTCCGTTGTACATAATTTCTTGTCAAATGATAGTGACATATCAAATTTTGCCAACTTAATTCAGAGAATTGATAGGTGCACCTCCCAATTTTTTAATTACTTTCAAGTATAAATGTTTGCAGTTTCCACTTCAGTTGTAGGAACAAATTACCCTGTTTAAATTTAAAAATAAGAGTGAGCCTGATGCACAACCAGGAATCGAAACCTAATATGCTCAAACATAGCAAATGCAATCAAAGGCAAGATTTTTGCTGACCGGCAACGCCAACAGGAACGATCGCCAATTTATTTCTTTGTTCCCCGTTCCCGATCATATCATACTGTATGCTTATTATATATGACTTCAGTGTAGAAGAGAGACAAGGAGGTCGAGATCCATAACACTGGCTAGAGGTCTCTAAACGCGGCTTGAAAAACAAAATGGAGGCTCCCGGAGCTGCACGGCACGTGCTTCCATTTTCAGCTTATTTTCTGCTGTGGATAGTAAGGTTTAGGTTTTATAGAGCATACCATATCGTAAATATCATGACATCGCTGTTTAAAAATGTTGACATCTTGAATTCTAATGCATTCAGACAGAAACGACTACTATCTAGTTCTAATCAAATGATGTCAAAATGCAAAAAATTAATTTTCCAAATAATCATATGCTAAACATATCCTTGGTCCATATCCTGAGTTCGTTTTAAATTAAAGCCTTCAAATCTCCATCTTTCATCCCGAGTCCTAATTTAAAGTGGAATAACTTTGGAAACCAATATGTTCCATCTATCAAATTGAGGTTAGGATTGCTGTTGTGCTGGATACGTTTATTTGCCCATTCTGGTTTTCGTTTCCGTTCACAGGCAATTGTGCACCAGGCTTAAGTTTTAGCGTCTAACAGCAAAGAGGCAGTTGAATCTCAATCAATGACGACAGTAACACGGTTTCTGACAAAATCAAGGGAAAATTCGCTGACTAAAATTTTAAAGTGCAAAAATAAAATGTGATCACCTGACATGATTCATGTCTTAGCGTCCCTTATCGACTTGCTACTTATTGGCCAAATATTGCAAAACAATGGTATAGGTTCTTCTTGCGCCATACGTTTTTATTTATATATAGTATTACAAAATATACCTTGAAATAGTCCATAACTCTGAACTTACATACAGAAAGGCCATACATTTTTTCTTTCTACTGCAACTAAAGATTAGTTAGGGACAAAACTTTGGATACTAGTCTCATACTTTATTTCTGCGTACTTTCACCAAAAAAGTATTCCTCGAGCGAAACTGTGACAATGTGACATTCACTGTTTTTAAGCACTATTATGTTCTTCTAAGCTATACCCATATAAACGAAATATTATATCCACGATTAAAAATAAAGAAACATTGCTTGTTTATTTATTTACTTATTCACAATGTGACTCCCTTTGTGTCTCCTGATATTTCTATTGGTAGTTCGATATCTGATTGTAGTGCTACTTCATTTTCCCTTGTTTTTTTCTCTATTTATTACTACAGTGTGGGTATTTATAGATTATTAATAATAATAAAAGCATAATTAACTGTGTCTAAGATATGCGGTAGAACTCACATTGTTGTTGGTGTATTGTTGATAACCCACTATTTGTTCAAGTTTTCCAGCACAGAAGTTCGTTGCTTGCAGTAAGTTGTGTTGAAGGTTGGTTTTTCGAGTTTGGTAGTTTAATGAGTTTACCAAGTGCTAATTATCTAAACTGTCATGTTTACTTAACGACGGTAAATAACAATGTAATCCTAAACACTGTTTTCTCCCATTGTTTAGCACGTTCCTACTAGCAGAATTTCAACAGCACAATCTTGTAAGTTTTCAAACTGGTTTTTAACTGAGAGCAAAGGTACCAGGTAATGATGCAGTTCATCTATACGGATCTTTCGAAGCGCTCCTAGCGGAATGAGACGTGAATAACTTTAAGCTGCGGCATGGCAAATCTGGCATTGTTATAAAATAGGTTAGATTTGAAAAATCAAACATGAATATATTTTGTTTCCATCTAACTAAATAATGGTCACTGATTTTTACTTTCTCTGCTCTTACTATGCATATAGTTATAGAGAATGTATTTTATTCCACGTAAAAACTCGAAGTTTCACCAAAATGCATGTTTTAAGACCCCCTGAAACCAAAAAAGTATTTTTAGAAAAAGGTCAGTGTGTGTCTGTGTACAGATACCAAAGTTGATATTTAAGTTTAGTATTTTCCAAGGATGCAATACGAAGATTTTTAGGAAAATACTCCACCACATGTAAAGCTACTCTTTATATGGAATAACTGTCGAAAATTTTTATTTTCTCAAAAATGGCTCTAATGATTTTTATTAAAATAACACACCTACATTATAGATATTTATATCACAAATAAAATATATACTTTGAATTTTTCAGAATAGCCTCATTCTGGACGAATTTTGCATTACTGGTAAATCCTAATCGATAGACAAAATCTTAATGCACAAAAAATGTAGATCTTGTTCAAACAACGTATATATATATTTTGCGGAGTTATTCATTTTTAGATATTCCATGTTATTGGTTTCAGTTTTTAAATACTAACACATGCAAAGAAACGAATGTCAAGCACATAGCAACCAGGTTTTAAGAATTTGACGATGGTTCAGCCTAGTGTACTCCCTTGTTTCCCTTCTACTTACATCAAAGCAAGTAATAAGACCATTTCTGTTAGTGTTTATCTCGATCAGCATGAAGTACATAAGGGTTTTAACAATAATTTGTTACAGAGATCCAGAGAAAGAAATGTGAATGGAACACATCAATGTTCTGATAGAAGCACTCCTAGCGAAATAAGACGTGATTTAAGGTGCAACATGGCAAACTCAGGCATTGTTATAGATAAAATAGATTAGATTTGGAAAATCAAAATTTGTTCGCATCTAATTAAATAATGGTTAGTAATTTTTATTACTGGAGATGTTTTCAAATATATTCTGTGCCATTTCGGAAATGTTAGGGTTTCTACTTGACGATGACGAGTATTCAACCTGAAGGTCGGTCAATGGCTGGAACGGAATTGTGGGCGTTCAAGCAATAGATCATACTGCGGTGAAGTTGGTTTCCCTTCCGCAGGATAGTGATGATGAAAGGACACACACTCAATCCACCTAGCAGAGTAGAGAATCCTCACGCTGGTACAGGGGATCGAACCCGGGTCCTCCGCGCCAGAGGCATATGCGGTACCACTACGTTGACGGAACCGGAGGTCTCCACTTAAGGAAAACCATAACATGATAATAATCAATGTCCTTTAAGTGATGAAACAACCACACTGGTGTCATATTCACATGACCTTCTCGGTCCAATATTGTTTATTTTATATAGTTTATGCAAACTATTTATAAACAAGCTTTCTTTTCTATCTACTTCAAGTTATTCGAAATAAACGCTGGCAGAAGTAGTTCCATTGCATATTTCATTGTAGATGCAAGGGAGATTTAGGAAACGAGAAACAAAATTGACATTTTTAAAAGGGGCGCTATAAATTCCACAATAATACCTTGTCATCACGACAAACACTTGTATATTGACTCCACATTAAAGTCACAAAAAAATTGAAAAGCGCAAACCAATAATAATGGATATTCTGTAAATAGATGATGCTGAAAGAGGATACTTGAGGTAAACACTATGTTTTACACTTCTGTGCGGTATGTTTTTGTCTTTCTAGCGATATAGCTGTTATACATAATTATACAAAATATCTTCCTAATGTAGAGGGCTTTCCAGGCTATCCATAGAAAATGCAAGATATGAATTTTATTTTCCCTGTAAATATTTAAATAGTATGTGGCGTTTTAACCAAAAGCATTGAGTCAGTTTTGAGAGAATAAAAAATATGGAAAATGTGTCCATGCAAAGCGTATTTTAGGCGAGGCAGTTCCTTGAAAGCATCTTTAGAAAATTATGAATTTAGTCTCAAGTGAATTTATCAAACCTTTCGTTTTATAGTTATTCTTTTCACAGATATACACATGTACTTTTTTCGAATCAGGGGACCTTAAGCATGTGTTTCTAATGAAATAAGATATAGAAAATTTTGTTAGAATGCAGTAGATGCTTTCTCTAAGTGGCAGATAAAATAAAGAAAATCTTAGGGACTCTCTTTTTTACCGAAACAAATACTAACCTACCCTCATACTGTGTGCAAATCAAAGTAAGTTCAGCTATTTTATTTTAAATTTGAGCTCATTGAACTGCTTTCATGAGTGTAGTTCCTGTTCAACAATGCTTGTCACTCGCACTGATGATCCAATGCATATGTTGTTTTCTTCAAATGATCGCAAAACACGCCTTACGTCATATTTACTAATGACATCACAAATGAAAATAGAATAATTTCTCCTTGCCAAACATTTCCGCTAACTCTGAACAAATTGCTGCTCTATTTATACGTAAGGTCTCTATGCATTTTCATAGAATATTTGATACTCTTCGCGAGCCACTGTACTAATTATTTATGATGTAACAGCGTAAAATTATGGTTTTTGATTCGAGCGGGAATATTTGAAACGAGACGCGAGAATCAAAAATAAACGTTATGTTCGCGTATCCCACAATGTTTTTTCTACGAGAATTTTATGATATTAAAAGAAAAGCAATGCAAGATGAAATAAATTTGAGGTTAAGTTTTTTTTTTTTTTGTAGTGTTTAACGCCCGCTTTAACTACTTATGGCACCGCAGGCGGTGACACTGGTGATACATGAATGATGATGAGCACCGGTGGAATGCGATGGCGGGGGAAACCGGAGTACCCGGAGAAAACCCGTCCCAGCGCCGCTTTGTCCACCACAAATCTCACATGCGATCGCTTGGGATCGAACCCCGGCCGTCTAGGTGAGAGGCAAGTGGTCTAACCACTCGGCCACGGCGCGGCCTTATTGAGGCATTCACCAATGGTTATGGTCCGATATTTATTTCCCAATGTTAGGATAGGGTGCGTTCAGTGGGTATAGTTTCACTTTGAAGTGGCTGGGCGCGATGACGGTACGGTTTGGTATAGCAGGCCGTGAAAAAGCTTTTTTTTTTTTTTTTTTTTTTTTTTTTTGTAGTTTAACATACTTTAACCTAATTGGTCATATCGAACGATGAATGAAATTGGTGAAATTTATGCTCAAATGATCTCGGGGTCCATGGAGCTTAAAGTTACTCGACATTCGTCCTCTCAGATAAGGGAAAACCCCGAAAAAATCTTATCCGGGTAACTCACCCTAAGTGAGATTCGAACTCACGATTTTTTAATGTGAAGCAGACACGCTACCACCACATTAATTAAGCTGGCCAAAATCAATGTTATTGTTGTCTGTGATGTATTTTGAGAAAATGGCAGATTTTGAGAATTATGATATCCTTAGAGCTGCCAAAGAATATTTGTCACTTATTGACGTTGAGCGTAACATTATATCATGCACGACTAATTTTAATTGTTTGTCTGCTGATCAGTGATGTATGCACACTAATATTGTGAATTATTTTGGAGAGTGTAAAGTTGTAACAAAATTACTTTACGCTTGCTGCACTTCTTTGCGCGTGGATTCCGTAAAAATCAAGTTTGCTATCTGAAATGAGCTCGTAAACTACTCAATTACGCTCGGTCGTAGAAAAATATTTTATTAAACAGAACTCAAGTGAAGTAAACAATTGCATGTTGCATTATTGTTTTATTTCATCTATATAGCCCTCTTTAACTTCGGGGGCTTTGATTTAAGAAACAACTCGTTGACTGTCGGTTCTTGAACGTTGGGTTTTTAATCATTTTCTTTTAACACATGTACACCCATCTCACATACTTACTTCCAGACTCTGTGGGGAATAGGGATTGATTTCGGTTAAAGAAAGATTTCCCGCCCCAGCCGGGAATAAACCCGTGACCTCCGGGTGAGACGGCTGATCACTCTACCCCGGAGGCAGTCCGCTTTAGTAGTTGTCAAGGCAACGTAGGTGTACATTGAGAAAATTAATCAAATAAGTGCACGTTACGAATTTATAATTCAGGTAATAGCTTCCCCATGGTACGATTTGGCCAGAAATGATTTTCACTAGATGATATAATACTAGTTATTCTTAAACACTAAAGTTATACTTTCATATTGTCACTCATACTTTCAGATTCAAGGGAGGACGGGGAATAATTCCACTTTCTAGCTGGGAATCGAACCTGGAACCTCTGGTTTAGGAAGTTAGTTTACCAGCAATCCTCAGAGGCAAGTCCCAAGACGTTTTCTGGTATAAATAACACTAGATATTTGGGGAAATAAACCTAAACTTCAAGAATTAGAAGGTTCTCCATGTAAGCCACTTTTCATTTTGTGCAGATTTGAACCAAAATCAGAAAACAATCAATATAATGTTCTTCAAATTCTTAAACACAAAATTTGAACTGCTTCACTATAGGCTTCGCTCCTTATTTCATGCATGCAAGCAAAGGAATGAACAGAATATTGCTAACAGGCACCTAAAATGTTAGCTGTTCTTTTGAATTGCGTGCAACATTAAGAATGACTATAAGTAACAGCGTTGCCAGATAGCTGCACTTTCACTCACTCCGCCATTCTTTATGAGCATCAGTACAAAAACATAGACAAAAGTACTCAAATAACAACACACAGCTTTTTTGTTGTTTGTATCCAAGTATGTCTTGGCAACATATTTCGGCAATAAACATAAACGCCCAGATCAAAATGGTTCAAAATGTCTAAAACTCAATGGAATTTTAAAACATTAAGAAATATACACTCGTTAAATACAAAGTTCCTATCATAAAATATACGAGTTAGAAACGTTTCATGCTTTAGAAACAAAATATCAAATTATTAGAGTGAACATGTTTTCAGGCAAGGAAGATGTAAGAGTACATACTTGTAATAAACTGCAAACACGCTCAATTTCCTTTTAATTTAACTTAATTTCTGCTCCTGCCATAATAAAATGAGTAAATATAACGAGAAAGCTATTAGCAAAAAAAAAAAAAAAATCCTCTCAGGTAAAAAATTCCGCTGTGAAAATATACTAACTCACATAACTTGGGGCAGTTCGAAATAGTTTCGTGTAACAGCGAACTAAAGATGTATGGATGATCAAAATTGGATAAGATATTTGTTTTAACAAAATTATTTATAATAATTTATGAAATTTTGATGAATTTATCTCAGAGAAGGTTGAATAATTACAGTATTTGTTTTGATTTTTCGAACATGGGATTTAAGGACTCTTGATAGAGACACAGTAGCAATTTCCATTCTGAACCTCAATTAAATATATATTAAGGATTCTTGAAAACTATACAAGCTATCATAATGAAGCCACTTATAAAAGAACTTAGGTTAATAATTGCTAACTTGTTAGTATTTCAAAACACAAGAAGACTTTCAAATATTTTCTTCTTTAGGTGCATTTTCCTGTTAGACAAATAAAGCGAGACACTTCAGACTTTGTAATCGCTTTAAAATATTCTAAGGCATTTAACCAACAATAGCAATTTTAAAAAAAAATATAGAACTATATACGCTTTATTTTTAGTTCTTTTTTAGGTAAGTATAGTTTTCTTCATGTACAGATAACGAACGCTTTTACTGGCTGTTTAGAGCAATACATGTTGCATATGCCCAAAAATCACAGCAATGTACCTAAACAAAAAAGTGAAATACTTCTTATTTATTGAAATATCAACAAGTTAGCAATTATTAACCTAAATTATGATTTGACTATGGCTTCTGAATTAGAAGACTTTTTATAAGTGGTAAAATTTGCATTACGAGAGCTTGTATAGTTTTCACGAAATCTTTATATGTATTTCAGAATGAGGTTCAGATTCGAAATTGCTACTATATCTCTAAGAATGTTCTTAAACTGTGTGTAGCAAAAGTATGTTTAAAGTTGTATATACAAATTGCATTATATAAACACGAGGGTAATGTATTATTTTGGACATTTAGTGTTGGAAATTTTAAATAGAGCTTTAAGAACCTATTGTTGAAATGAAAAATAAAAAAGAGAGAAAAAAATGACAAAGGTGAGAAACTGAACATTTGACTACTTTCACAGACGTTTACCTTTCAAAAAGTCAGAAGTAATAGTTTTCATTGCAATACATTTACTATATACATTCTTTAATGCTCTTAAACTCATAAAACTTTCCCTAAATCATGGCCAGTCTTGACGCCTTATTCAGCGTCTGTGAACAAAACTACCAAGGCGGTTCGAACCTCACAGAGCAGGAAAATGCTCAAATTAGAGTTGACGGAGAGGGAGAAATGTGGGAGGTACTTAATGATCTTGCTAAGGGGAAAATACACAGTCTGCCAACTGACTGCCTGTAACGAAAGCCGGTTACTTCTTGAAAGTTTGCCATTTCAGATTTTTCTGTATATTGACCTTGCCAGATGGTCCAAAAGTATCAGGCTAAAATCTCACCTTAATGAGGCCTCCAGAGAAAATCAGACTTCATACCACGTTTACTTTCCTGATGAAATTAATACAAAAATATCTTATGTGTTCCATTCGCCCGACTTTCTCATCTGTTCTGCAAATAAATTATTCTTACAAAAGATTATTCATTCATTTACATCGTGCTAATCGAGATAAATATTAGCAAAATTTGTCATATTATTTACTTCCTTCTAAGCAGAAGGGAAATAAGAGAATACATTAAGTTAACGCGATTTCTTTCAAAAGTTCTCGCTGTGTGAAACAATTGAAATTCAGTTGTCTTTGCATGGCTAGGAGTAAACCGAGAGAGGTATGAATCGAAAGATGACTTCCTGTTTGAAAAAAGCTAAAAGTATTTTAAAATTGAAATCAATAACAAAGAATATTTTGGAAACGTTTAACTCTAGAGAAAATGAATCTGACATAAATTTCATGTTTTAACAAGATTTATATTTGTCGTGTAGTAAGGTTTGTCCATCTCTTGCGGTTTACTAATTACACAAAAGTCTACGGAATGAAACGATTTTCAGAGGCTATCTCAGAAAATTCAAGATACGTTTCTAAAAGAATTGAATTCAGGGGTCTCAAAACAGGTATTTCGGATGAAATCTCGGTATAAAACTTCTGGGTGGATTACTATACCTTCTCTATCTACTATTACATTGTACATACGTGCTAGAGAAAGTAATAATGTTCAAAATTTCTGAAATAAAAGGCATATTTTCTGTCTTTCGAAACCAGATGATGCTTTCAGATCTTAGGTGACAATTTAAACTTTAAACTTATTAGAGCAAATTTCAATTCAAAAATAAAGCTTTCAATCACAATATTGTATATTCTCATATTTTATTGAAAACCAATAGAAAAAACTGTCCTCTAAATAATAATAATAATAATAATAATAATAATAACTACTACTACAATTCGGCAGATGGAAACATACGGTTAGTTTTAAGTCCACCGACAAACGTAATTCTTGATTGTGAAAAAGAGCACAAAAGTTCATATCACCTCATGTCCGTATATGCAAGTTTCCACGGTAGATGACGCTGACGACATTCATAATTTGCGATGTGCGTTAAATGTTGCAAATAGTTTCTCATGACTTGAAGTGTGTGTTTTGTATGTTGCAGATAGTGTGATTTAAGAAACGTAGAACAATGGTTCGGTATTTACTCAGGAATAAGCCGAGATGATATTCGTGTATGACCAAGGTAACGATCGAGAACTACCATCGATGTACCGAACAATGCACTCTGACAGACAGCACTGTCCACATCACACAACATTTAGAGTCATTTTTCGGCGTTTTTGTAAGCATGGAGCCGCCTTGGACTGTGCGTACACCAGATATGGAGGAAGATGTTCTCCATGATATTTCAAACAACTCTGGAACAAGCTCCAGGCAATGCAACATGGTGTAAAACATAGAACGGTTTTCTGTATCCTACATGGCAACCGCTACTATTCCTATCACCTCCAGGGATTATCACCGGCAGATTTTCCTGGCTAATGAAGATTCTGTCATTGGTCTGTGCTATAGTCCAGCACTATTATGGGATTTCTGTCTTCAGTTCTCTTCACTGATGAAGTGATCTTTGGTAGAGCTGTCATCTTTAACCTGCATAATCGTCATCTGTGGGCTACTCAAAGAATCGTTGGAGCATCTCATCAACAGCGGTTCAGCATCAATGTTTGGCCAGATATTATTGATGACCACATACTTGGACCAGTTCTTCTTCCACAATGCCTAGATGGAGAAACGTAACTTCCTGCAAAATATTCTGCCTCCATTGATAGAGAATGTGCCTTTGGCAATAATACATGCTGCAGCATGATGAAGCACTGGCCTACTTTTGCATTAATGTTCGCTGACACCTCAACATCTTCCCAAAATGTTGGATAGGATGTGGTGGCCTATTGCATGTCCTCCTCAATCATCGCACTTGAACCCTCTGGACTTTTACTTTTGGGGGCATCTGAAAAGTACTCTGTACTTTGAGCCTGTTCCTGACATTCAGAACCTTCAACAGCGTGTCCATGTAGCGTCTGATAATATTCGGACACGTCATGGAACATTCAAACGAGTGAGGCTATCCATGATGCCAGTGTGAACACGTGCATTGCATCCCATGGAGGTCACTTTGAATATTTGTTGTGACATAGATGGGATTCAGGCCATGTACTGTGTGCCAAGGATCCTTTTTATATCATTCTTCTGTGCCGTCTACCGTGGAAACTGCATTTCCTGACACATGGTGATATGAACTTTTGTGCCCCATTTCCAGTCACGAAATGGAGTACGAGATTGCTCCAATTAATCTATTTTTTGTAGATTAAACATTTTTTATTATACCTATTAAAGCAAGTTTAATTCCTATATTATTTTTAATGTTTCGATGAAGAACAGTTTTATGAAATTTAATTATTAGCAAACGTCATGAAGAATTTAAGCTTCTTATTGGAAAGAATCATCCCCTGAAGTTTTTCGTTGCACTTCAAACCATGTTAAAGCGAAAGTCAAATTTTTTAAAAGCTGTTTATTATAAGTTGGCATTCAAATTATTTTCTCTTTCCATGAAAATATTGAAAATTTCAAAAACAATAACAAAGAATATCTCGGAAGTGATTAACTCCACAAAAACAATGTATATGGCATAAATTGTGTGCTTTAGCGAGATCTACATGTTTTGTGTAGTAAGATTTTGTTATCTCTTGCGGTTTACCAGTTATACAAAAGATCTTCGGAATGAACAGATCTTCAGAGGCTATTTCCAGAAATTCAAGATATACATCTTATTTTTTATGTTAATACCTTTAACAAATGTAAATATTAATAGTTATTTTTTTTAAAATTTCAAAATTTCGAAACATTTCAATATAAAAATGTAGTTTGAAATGGGGTGATTTCTAGAAAATCTGTGTCACATCTTTGGAAGATAGTGAATCTAAATACCACGTTTGGTATTTATTTGACTTTTCTTTTTTGAGTTAATTGTTCACATATAATTAATTCTGTGTTATATATCAACCACTATTTATAAAACATAAACGGATTAAAACTGAAATTAAAATATATCTTAACATCGTAATAAATATTGAATGATCATAAATATACATATTCAATGAATGGTGAGGCACAATCTTGTAAACCTAAACACACAAGCGCGCGCGGATCTTTTTCTTAAAATTATTTTATTCAGGAATCCTCAAAACATGTATTTAATGCTTTGAATGCAATACCTTCTCTGCATAGACACTATGTACTTGGTAGATAAAATAAAAATAGGTCTACATGATGTATAATTAAAATGTGCATTCTTGTCATTATTATTATTATTATTCTAATTGGCGTTTGGCTTAAATATGACTCATAGAACACTGCAGATTTGAAGCTATCTCGATGATAAACGATAGAATAATCTGTACTAGGCCATGCTTGGTTTACGACAGGGCTGAAAGAGCTTAAACGTTCTTATCGGTGACAGTAAAAATGAGTTCTATGAGACTATCTGGTCCCAGATAAACGCAAGAGTCAAATAAGGTAACGTTAACAGCTCACAAGAAAATCTAGAATACCCATCGTCGTGGTTTAGCGATAAAGTTCTTGTCTCGCAGTTACAGACAAGATGTGTTAAACTGTCTGGCTGAAATTGTTATTAAGTTTTTTACTTTCTCTATAGGCACTATGTACATAGTGTATAGAGAATGTATTGCACTCCATCAAAAAATTCGATACCGAGATTTCACCGGAAATATATGTTTTAGGGTCCCCTGTAACCAAAAAAAGCATTTTCACAAAAAGGTGTGTGTGTTTTTGTGTGTGTCCGTGTGTCTGTGAACACGATAACTCAAAAACGAAAAGTCGGTAAAATACCAAACTTGGTATTTAAGTTTAGTATCTTCCAGGGATGCGACACGAAGATTTTGAGAAAAATCCCCTCACCCCAAACTACCCTTTACATGGAACTTTTTCGAAAATTTCGATTTTCTCAAAAATGGCTCTAACGATTTTGATTGAAATTTCGTATATTAAAGATATTTATCTGACAAATGAAATGTATATCATGAATTTTCTGGGAATAGCCTCTGAAGATCACGTTATTCTGGATGAATTTTTCATAACTACTAAACCGTAAGAGATGGACAAAAACTTAACCCACAAAAAATGTAGAGCACGTTAAAACACACAATTTATGTTATATACATTTTTTTCGTGGAGTTGATCGTTTTTGAGATATTCCTTTTTCTTGGTTTCAGCTTTGAAAATCTTATACATTCTCATACAGGAATTTGTCAACTCCTGTCCATACAAACAAAGGAACATCAGTCACATAGCAACCAGTTTTTGGCTTTCACTTTAATCTATCGTACTCCCTTATTTCACTTCTGCTTACAAGGAAGCAAGTAATAAAACTATTTCTGCTAAATTTTTCTGATTAGCATAAAGTAAATAGAAGTATAGGCTTTTTAAGAATAATTTGTTGCAGGGATATAGAAAAAGTCATGTGAATGGTACACATCAGATTTTTTCCTCAGTCTTTAAAAGAGCAGCAGATAGCTTTACAATGATTTATAAGCGCATTTGAGCACTCTTTTCAGATGCTCTTTCATCAACCAGTGCTACCTTCCGCTTTAAGCTTACTTCAAAATTATTTTAAAAATGATTCCGTACCACTGAATAAACTTTGGGAAATAAAGAATACAGTGGGAAAAAATTGATGTGCTCGATTCATACTACTTTCTCTACCTGTTCTGCAAACCAACTATACTTTCACAAAAGATTATTCATGCATCTGCTTCAAGCTAATCGAGATAAACACAAGTCGAAATTGTCTTATTACTTGATTCCTTGTAAGTGGAAGAGAAATAATTCAAATTCGTTTATCTTTGCATGGATAGGAGTAAAACAAAAGAGATATGACTTCCCGTTTGAAAAAGGTTTAAGTTCTTTAAAATTGAAAGCAATGACAAGAAATGTCTTGGAAACGGTCAACTTTACAAAAAAATGTATGCATCATAAATTGTGTATTTTAACGCGATCTATGTTTTTTGTGCAGTAAGTTTTTGTCTCTTACCACTAACCAGTTACACAAAAGTCACCCAGAATGAAGAGGTCTTCAGAGGCTATTCTTAGGAAATTCAAGATATACATTTTATTTCCATGTACATAACTTAAAATATACGACATTTAATAAAAATAATTAGAGCCATTTTTGACATAAGCAAAATTTTCGAGAGAAAAAAAAAAAAAGCCATGTAAAGGATAGTTCCGGTAGAGGGATTTTTCTAAAAATCTTCGTGTCGCTTCCTTGGAAGATACTAAATCTAAATACCCAGTTTGGTATATAATAAACTTTTCGTTTTTGAGTTATGCTGTCCACAGACACACACGCGTACTCATACACACTGAAAAGGACATTTCTGAAGAATGTTTAGTTACAAAATGTTTACGTCAAGAGCTTACACATCCCTAATGTTATTTAATATATACATATGTATGTACAGGAAGTTTTACAGAATTGGAAGAACAAGTAAAGCGTCTGGAAATACCTACTGGAAATTCTACAATGAACACATTATTATTTGCAATTAGTAATAGCACAGGAGTATGATGACTTAGCATGTATTTATGAGTAGAAACTTGTAGACAGATATAATAAATTAGTTTTAAAATAAATTGATAGAAAAATTCAATATGTCTTGTGGTGAGGAAATGAAAGTGAAGTGTATAAAAGGAACCACAGGTTGTCAGTATTTGTGGGCCAAAATTAACTCAGCCCACAGAAAAGTGACATGAAATATAGAATCCAAATAATAAATCGGCAATGGTACGCGTTAAATGGCGTTTTGTGGGATAAAACAATAACAGTGGAAACAAAACTACAAATCTATTAAACAAAAATAAGAAATACATACATATGCGGTGACAACATTACATTTAAACATGAATATGATATCGAAGCTACTTTCCACTGAAATGGATTGTTTTAAGTACTCTAAATTGGAAAAAAATTGAAACACCATCATTAGATAAGAGATGAAAGTTCGCGACCCATAATTAGATTTTGTGAGCTATACGCAACTACAATGGCATAATCACGTACGTAGAATGCCAGAAACAAAATTACCTACCGGAATTTTAGAATGGGTTCTACCAAGGGTGGAAAGAGGGATAAACTAAGAAAGATCTAGATGAACGATATAACAAATGGCATGAACCATAGAAGAGTTCGATTGCGAAGAAAGAAAAGAATGGACAACGAAAGTAAATAACATTGAATACAGGAAGACGTGACTTCACCTTGTAATCCTGTTGAGTAACAAATTTTGTTGTGACTTCCTGGATAGGACGACGCTCAAATGTTAATCAAAGCAAACTGCATATACTGGTCTTTACAAATTTACGAGGATTACAGTTTTATCTACCCTGCATAATGTCTGTGTATATTCAAACTGTACTCTGTCTTCACAGAAACCCCCCCATGAAAAAAAAAAAAAAAAAAAAAAAAAAAAAAAAAAAAAAAGCATTTATCATATCAGCAGCATATATTTCGCAAACATCTAAAATGCCCCAAAAATATATAATGTAAATGCTATATTTTAGTGAGTTCTACGCTTCTCTGGTATTACCTTCCGTACATTTATTATAGTTTTACATTTATACAGGATATTAGGGATATGTGCGTGCAGATTTCACGTGTTGGGAGATCCAAATATGACGAATAATAAATTCCAATAATATTTTCAGTTATACTGAAAAATAACGGAGGTAATTGATACATTATCTGCACAGCCTGACAACAGAATAGGACTTGAGAGCCAAGTGTTTTGTTTTGCAGCCAGGCCAATGTTTTAGTGACATTAACGAGAGGTGGGATGGTTTTCTTTCAAGCTATCCGATCGTATTCACTACTGATCTGACCTGAACTAAAGACTGCGTAAGAGGCTATGCATAAATATAGTATGATGTTCAAAGATAAATCTGACTCGTGGAACTCGTGGAAATGCTTCATTAGGGTGTATCGTGGAATAAGTAAATCAAAGTCACATCTTTGCCAAAACGGGTTATGTATTAATGATCAATAACTGCAGCATCAACAATGTGGCATATTCATTTATAGTATAGGTTGAGCATGTGCTCCGTTAAAATCTATGCAGGCATTGCATCTTCTTTGCCAATTTTGCCTTACCCTTGTTAGAGCTTCTGCGTTCTGCCAATCTATTGGGCTGCTCCAAACATACACTGCGAAGATCATGAATGGTAGTAACCTCGTTATGGTACATTTTATTTTTCAAATGTCCCCCAGAAATAAATTTAAAGGATTGAATTTTGCCAAAAGCAAGAAGCATGTCTACATACTCTTAATTTGTAAAGACTGACATAGCTCTGAATGTATTTAACGCAACTGAAGCACTGATAGAACCAGCTGTTGTTGAATGTGTTATTTCAGTAGACACGCTGAAATCCAATTTCTTTAATACCATTTTGCGGCTAAACGACTTATTTCAGCAAAAAATGGTAAAAATGTGAATAACTCATCTCTTGAAGTCTACCTCGCTATTCTAATTGCAGAAGTAAACGACAAAGGAGTGGTGACATATTCGCAATTACTACTCTCTCTAAAAGCAACACCTGATCTAAATGCCAGTAATCACCTGGAGTCCAGGAAATTTCCGTGGGGTTTTCCATTAGGCAGGAAACTGGATATGGCACTTACACGCGTCAACCTCGAAGGGAAGACTGCCGAACAATCTCGCTGGGGGCGACATGTACCAGCTTGTGTCTAATAACTTTTCAGGTTAGTACCAGAGGACAACCCCGCCCGGACGTACCCAATTTCTCACGGTATTGAGCCACTACCACGTCGAGTCCAATCTAACCCGAACAACTCCTTTGCGGGAGGGGCTCATATGCTCGGTCCAACTACTTCTAGTAGCTCTAGAAATACCGCGGGTGCTCAGGGTCCGCAGCGCTCGCACCTTATCAAATATTTGACCAATTTTATTTTCTATTCATACAGGCATGAACTATAGAGGAAAATGGTACAGGAACTTAAGTTGCCGTTGAAGTCTGCGAATTCATGTCCCTAACATCCTTTATAATAATCTTTAAACGTCAATAAGAATGAAGAGATTTCTCATGCTATTCGCAGAAATCTCAACACATATAATTTATTCCTTGTGCAACGCCTTCCAAATTTGTGATACTTTAACAAAATCGTTAGTGGTGCCGTTTTAAAGAAAATAATAGATGACAAAAATTCGCCCGTGTAAATTGCGAATTTCCTGAAATCTTCCTATTATATCTTTGAAAGATACTGAACTTAAATACGAAGTTTGGTGTGTTCGCTGTTGTGTTACGCTGTCTACAAAAACTGAAACACACATACGCATACCGCTGAGTTGAGGGAATATCGAAACGTCTCTTTTCTGGTGGAATATCGAAGTTGAAATTCTTAGTAGGATACTGCATCTACCATAAGTAAGTGGTAGAGTAAGCTTAAAAAATCTTATGTGCACATACATAAGGCTTTCTCTACCTATCCCGCAACAAACAATCAATTTTAGAAAACTTATTTACTATCTATTTTATATTGATAAAAATAAGGATTTTTGTATAATTTATTTTATTACATATTTCGTAGTAAACAATGGAAATAGAATATGCAGGCTTTATTCGAAATACCGAGCAGGATGGCTTAAGTGATAACGTCTGTGGTCCGCATTCGGGAGGTCCCGGGCTCAAACACCGTGGGCCGACCAATCTGGTTGGGCTTTTTTCCTGGTTTTCCTCAGTGGTCAAGGTAAATACCGGATTGGATATTAAATACCACGACCTAAAGTTCAGTCTAAAATAAGAGTAAAAACTAAAATTATATGGTAATGCGAATTGCGCTGCCATCTACAGATAATTAAAACAACCAGACTAAAGTGACACACCCATCTGCTTGTCACGAAGCAAAGTACAAAGGTACATAGGGATGTGGCCTCGAAGGACTGGCTGAACTCTGTTATCGGACTACGGACGAGGGACGCAGTTAGACGAGAGGGCATGATGTTTGGCTGTATGCGCCATACTGACTAGAGATAGTGAAAGCAGTTAGCTGTGGCACCCTAACGACATCTCCTTGACAACAAGTAAAATATGGTATGGTACGGGGATAGTCTTGAACATACCGTCAACAAAGTATGTGATAGTACAGTTCCATAGCAATATGACTTAGATGATAAAGCGACGTAAAACAAACTTTACATGACCAGGAGGGGGTGGGAAAGGAAACCAGTATCATGGAAAATTTAGGAAATAGTTAATTCAATAAAAACGTACTTACGTATACTGTATGCTTTAACGAGATCTATCTGCACTTTTGTGTAGTAAGGTATTATCAATCTCTTGCGGTTTACTAGTTAAGCAAAAACATTCAAAATGAAGAGGATTTATAGAGGCTATTCCCAGAAAATTCAATCCATTTAGAAGAAAATAAAACTTCGAAAATGTTGTATATAAAGGATAGTTTGAAGTTAGGGTTTGTTTTAAAAATGTGTCGCATCGTTGGAAGATGCTGAACTTAAATGACAAGATTAGTAACTAACCAACTTTGATTTTTAATTATGCTGTTTACAGACACACGAATATTTTTCTATAAATGTTTTATGTATTCAGAGTGCTTCAGGGCTTATGTTTCCGGTGAAATCTTTAAATCGAGTTTTTATTGGAAAACAATACGTAGCAGAGATAAGAACTATAGTAATGCGCGCAAAGCATTAAACACAAATGTGTTTTGTGGCAAACTTTTAAGATATAAACCACTCTTAATTTTTTGCCTTCATCCAAAAAGTTTTAAATGTGCTTAAATTTTTCTTTAATTTTTGCATTATAGAGTTTTAATTCTGGTATACATTAGGTTGCCTAAGTACCGCAAAGATTCAAGCTACCTTTGATTCTGCGTTGACCAAATTTCACATCTTTGAACATTGTTCAAATCATATATATATATCAATTAAATGTGAGAGTGTATGAGTTACTTTAAGGCGGAGAGCAGGTGGACTAATTAAATCAGGTTGTCCCAACTCCACTCGTCTGAGTAAGAGCACTCTAACCTCTGAGCAAGACTGAAAGGGGAGCGTGATAGAATGGCTTGCTCTTACTTCATTCAGCACTGACAACAGCTTTTTCTCAATACTAGGTTTATTGCATACTGCAGGTATACCCCTGAGAATGGGTAACTTGCTGCTGTTTGGTTCGTAGTCAAGCTGGAACAATCTGAAGTTAATAGGTGATGCGCAGTTATGTTAGCATCTAAAAACTGAACTAGGCAGAGGATGAACTCTCTTCCTTTTGACGGAGGTGAGTTATAATATTTATAACGTTTCTTAATTTTCCTTTGTTTGCCTCCAACACATAGTTATGAATGAAAATCATAAAAGCTGAATATACGAGTGTTCATTATCTATCTGCGCCCGTCTAACCACCTGAGGAAGTTACTATTAGATAGACGCCAACCGAATAAATGTCCGAGATTAAAGTAAAGCAAAAATAATGGGAATGACAGCATACTAAAAGTCTGAAAGGTAATGTCTGTAAGAAAATGTGAAGATGCCAAAAAGGATGACATGACACGTGTAGTTAGGTATATATTTGACCGAAATGCTGTATATATTATGCAAACCTTATATTCTCAAACGCTCAAAGCGAGTAAGAATTACATAAATGAGTTATTCCATCAGAAAATAAAGTAGTAGATACGAAATAACGTTGGGCATAGATTTTCGTGGCCGCTGTTCATGCTTAAAGCTGTGTTTTGATACAAAAAGACGTTTTGCTATGTTTACATTACTTATGAGTAGTCACCAGCCAGCGACGTGCAAAGAGTAGGATACCTTTAGCAGCGCCTGATGTGTAGATAGTTCGAATGGAACGGTCTACTGTCTATGGATTTTGAGACAGCTTTGAAGCGATTGCCACGAAATGGTTTCTTCATCTTCGGAATCAAGTTAAAGTCACAAGAGATTAAGTTCAGGAGTGTGGTGAATGGTACAGCACTTTGCAGTTCCATCGACTCAGAAAATTAACCACAGCTTACGCTGTATGTGGCTAATTATTGTCGTGCAAAATAATGGGTAGGTATTGCAGAAAGTGTCTCCGCTTCATTGACTGTTTGCTGTGGAGGAACGTAATGCTTAAGGATATCATCACAGTCGTACGCGAGAAGCACCATAACATTTACATTGTTGGGGATCTGATGAGCCTTCGCACCCGCAGTATGCGCAGCATTACTGTTTATTTTTGGAACACAACCTACGTCCACCTCTGAAAAAGAAACGGCTACACTTTCTGAAGAACCCATCATTTTGCACGACAATGCAGGCCGTATACAGCGCACTCTGTGGCTGATTTTCTCGGCCGATGGAGTGAGGAAGTGTGGTACCATCCACCATACTATATCCGAACTTAAGCCCTAGTAACTTTGACTTGATTCCAAAGGTGTTGGAACCACTTCGCGTCGTTCTCTTCAGAACTGTTCCAGAGATTCGACAGGCAGCAGATCGCTCCATTTTAACTATCAACACATCAGGCACTACTAAAAGTAGCCTACGACTTCCCCGTCGAGCAACGTGTTGTACATAACGGTGGTGACTACTTTGAAGGATAGTAACATTTGGTAATACGTTCCAATGTATAACGTACGTATCACTTTTATGTCAGTTGCAAATAAATACTATGTCACTATTAAAGTTCCAACCCTCGTAGTTTCGAAGTCAGTGACACTGGCGTGTAATTAGCTATTCTGCGAGGCACAAGTTTGCTAGATGGCACTTGTATCAGTCCTTAAATGAAGATTTTCAAATAAAGTTGACATGGCACTATCCGAAAACATTGGTCATATCGCACTTATATGGCACACCCAAATGAAGTAAAAGGTATACCTTTGCAAGTTGTGCTTATTCTGGGTTAATTTTCATATACACATTTACATATATGGTTCAACGTATGTTCTCAAGTAACTTCAAGATGTGAAATTTGGAAAAGTAACTCTTTGGTTATTTAAAGAGCAATTTCCCGATTCAGCACGGAAACCAAAACCGACTCCTCGTGTCAATTTGGAAGTGCTATTATGACCGCTCTAGGAAGTCAGACGCACTATTTCTGAAGTGTCTGAAATAATTATGCTATCAAATCAAACAAGCAACAGCTTAAAATGAAGTAATATTTACTTTTAAACTCAGTTTATAAAGTAATGCATTTGCAAAAATAATGAAATGAGAGACTGCATCACCTCCCTCATTGCACTTACACGGAAAAGTTCAGTATGATTCACAAAGACTGGTCTGAAAGAATGATAAAATTATAACAGCACAATATTCTAATAGTGATTGACTATAAAGGTCTAGAAATTTAAAGAGCTTGCAAGATTAAAAGTCTACTTTGAGGATGACATCCCTAATAATATCAGATCGCCTTGAGAGGTACCAGAGTACTAATCAAATGAACCCATACGGATATCTACCATGGTAGCTCAAGTAACTACGGAAATCCGAAGATTCGTTGTTCAAACCCCGGCAGTGGCATTGAATGTTTCAGATCTGAAATGATCTTCCAACTACCTACACATATCTGAAAGAAAATTTGTTATAATACTTGGAAGACTACTCTGATAGAATTCGGAAATGTCGATTAATCTTGTCAGGTGGAAGTCCACTAGAAGATACATCAGCTGATCCCTCCGTATCTCATCCACTCCCCACTGTGCCTGCTGTATCTTTGTGTGTGAGTGTGTTTGCGCGTGTGTATGTTTTCGGGAGATTGTCTATTTTACATTAGAAAGGAAAACATCACAGCAAAAAATTGGAAGCTTGTTCATGTGTGAGTTTTTCCTTTTTCTTGCTTCAGTTGCCTTATCGCTTGATACAGAAAATCTTCAACGACAAGATGGCGTGCTAAAGGTAGGAACACTGCAATATTCTGCAACAAATGGCATATTTTTCATTATTCCACGAGGGAATGAGCTCTGTTGCAAGAGATTTCATCCAAACAACCAATACAAAATTCTGTAATTCCAAAACAGTATAACAGTACCCTTTCTTTGTAACTGGTCATTTAATCTGCTTAGTCTTAAGCTCTCATTGTCAAACAAAGATTAGATGCAGTAGATAGAAACGATAACTTATTAATATATTCTTTAACATATTTTAAATTGTCTGAAGAGAAGCGCAAATGATACAAGCACCAGGTACCAAAATATTCGTTCTTTGCCGAGACGCTCTTCGTCTTTTCAGACTTATACCACCTCTGCCTTGACTAAAGATAGTTTAGGCACCCAGTATTTCATGAAGTTTCGAACAGGCCTTCACGTCTAAACTGCACCACAAGTGAAAGGTCCAGGAGATTCAGAGTGGGAATCCAAAGGGAACTCTCCAGCAGCATTGAAGTATTGAGCTCTAACTAGCTTTAGATAACGATGAGCAACCTACCGAAATAACCAATACTTGACAGCAAATAATAATTTAAGGGATTCATAATATCAGTTCGACCGTTATGTACAGTGTCTTCATTCCCTGTTGGCAGATATGCAAGGTTGTGAAGCCCTGAATAGCCATTCCCATCAAAACAATGCATGCCGGTTGGTGGCATCTAGGATTCTGTAGCTATGAGTATAAAGTCTAACATTTTGAAGATTCGGATTTTCTTTGGCTGTGAAAAGCTTCTCACTTGTGAAGATAATTTGTCTGTTATTGTCATTCTCTTGCTTCATCAGAGAGCATTTTGCTCTCTGAACTCTAAGATGGCATAAATCTATCGTCAGTTGCTCCCTCTACGTCTTCGGAATGACCAGAGTGTGTCTTCTTACGGCAATGTCCTTAGCGAAATGTTCCTTTCGCATGTCTCAATATTTTGTTTCTGCGTAGTTGATTCCTTAAGACTCCGTGCAAGTACTGACGACGACCACATATCTTAATACTATTTCATTCCTCGATATTCAGAGCGGCTGCAGAACTTCAAGAATCTCTGCGTCACAGTCCATGTTCATTGTATAGTTGGTGCGTGATAATCAAACTTCTGGGGTTGGCGCCTATGCTGCAACTGTGCAGTTTAGCGGACCAACCTATGAAAATTGTCGAAAATTATGAAAAATTGAGATTTTGTGCTGTAATATATTTTAATTATCTTAAGATCAATGGGTATGTAATGGTATTTACACTAAAAAAATTAAAATGTGCACCAACACGGAAGTGAAGTTTAGAAGTATAAACATCTCCACTGTATAAAAAAACTTGTGTTCCATCTACATGACTTTCTCTATCTGTTCTGCAATCAAACTATTCTTATAAACTATTATTCTTTTATCTACATCATGCCAATCCAGATTAACAACAACAGAAAGATTATTATTTTCTTCCTTATAAGTAGAAAGGAAATAAGGGAGTTCACTAGGCTAAAGCGAAGGTCAAAAAAGCTAGTCGCTATGCTATACAATGGAAATTCAGTTCTCTTTGCATGGCCAGATGTAAAATAGAAGACATGAAATGAATGACAACTTCCGGTTTGAGAAAAGTTGAAGTAATTTAAAATTGAAACAAATAAAAAAAAATATCACGGAAATTGTTAACTCTCAAAAATATATAAGACAAAATTTGTGTTTTAATGACATCCACATTTTTTGTGTGGTAAGTTTTTGTCTCTCTCTTACGGTTTGCCAGTTATGCAAAGGTCATCCCAGAGGATTTCAGAGGTTACTCCCAAAAAAATCAGGATATACATTTTATTTGTCATGTAAATATCTTTAATATATGATATTTTAATCAAAAATTTTCAGAAATTTTTCAGAAAATCGAAAATTTTAAAAATGTTCTATGTAAAGGGTAGTTTGGGATGGAGGGATTTTCCTGAAATTCTTCGTGTCGCATCCTTGTGAGATGGTAAACCTAAATACCAAGTTTGGTAGTCAACCGACATTTTCTTTTTGAATTATTACAGTCTACGCCCGCGCCCGCGCGCGGACGTTTTATATTTTTTCAGGGGACTCAAAACATATCCGTATCGAAATTTTGGATGGAATATAATACCTTCTCTACCTACTATGAACATTGTACATGCGTGGTTGAGAAGGTAAAAAATGTATTTTCTTCATTATTTGAGTGCTCATTACAGCTCAAATTATTACTCGTGGTGCAAACGTTAACCGATAATTTGACAGCTTCGCCAAGGAGTTCTAAGAAGATAAGCAAATGTTGCTAGAAACTTTTACGAAATGTGTGCCTTTAGGAGTCATTTTATAATAAAGGGTAGACAGCAAGAAACATTTACTTGCAAATCATCAGTTTTGTAAAATTGTACGAAATATAAAACTGAAATTTTCTTCCAAAATTTTGAAAACTGCACTACAAAAGTATTTTTCTGTAGTTCATTCAAAAATATTTATATAAAATATTATTTCTTCATACGCTCCTCTGAAAATTTGGAAGTATGTTGTGGAATATACGGTAAATATTTGGTAAAAATATCAATTCTAATTGCTTAAGAAATATAATATCCAAATTTCATAGGTCGGTCGCTTTAACATGATATATTCTCTGTAAAATAGGGATGCAATGCGGACTAGAGATAACTTAATGCATTGTTATACACAGTTGCTGCATAATGGTCACGAAAACTAGTAACTTTTGAGACCTGCACAAAAAGCTCCGGGTAAATTAAAAGCCTCAAGTTACATGTTTTATTTAAAGTTAATTTCTCATTTTAACAAATTTTGGTGTAACGACAGATCTATATACAAGTATTAAAGATAGCCTAATTTTAGTGTAATCGAAATTAGAAAAACATCTGATGTGCTCCATTCACATGACTTTCTCTACATCTCTGCTACAAATTATTGTTAGTAAGCTTATTCTTCTATCTATTTAATACTAAAACATTAGTAGAAACGATGTTGTTCCTTAGTTTCTTTATAAATAAAAAGAAAATTAGGGAATACACTAGGCTAAACTGACAATTAAATGTTTTAAAATGTGGTTGCAATGGGATTGAAATCGATTTCTCTGCATGGCCAAACGTTGACAAGTTCCCGTATGAGAAAAGTTTAAGTTTTTTAAAACTGAAATCAATAACAAATAATATCCCAAAACGGCCAACTCCATACGACATAAATTGTATGTCTTATCGGGATCTACATGTTTTGTGTAGTAAGTTTTTGTCTATCTCTTACGGTTACCAGTTATGTAAAATTCAGTAAAAATCATCTAGAATAAAGAGGTATTTAGAGGTTATTACTAGAAAATTCCAGATATATGTTTTATTTGGCATGAAAATATCTTAAATATAAGAGATTTTAATCAAAATCGTAAGAGGCATTTTTGAGAAAATCATAATTTTCGATTTTCTTTTTTTTTTTTTTTTTCCATTTAAAGGGTAGTTTAGGGTGGGGGGATTTTCTTGAAAATCTTCATGTCGCAACCTTGGAAGAAATGAAATTTAAATACCAAGCTTGGTATTTAACGGTCTTTTCGTTTTTGGGCCATGCTGTCCATAGACACACACACACAGACACACACGGACCTTTTTCCAAAAATGCTTTTTTTTATTTAGGGGGTCTCAAAACATGTATTTCCGGTGAAATATCGGTATCAAATTTTTGGGTGCAATTCAATACCACTATGTAGGTGCATAAGTACCTGTATAGAAAGCAAAAAATGCACTTAAAATACAAAAAGCTTTGATCAATCATCTTTGTTGCATATATGCTGTACCATGTAATAAAGCGTTAAAGAAATGAACACCTTGACGAATCTCAAAGCAGAAACCCCGAGTATAACTACTGGCTGCGATAGTCACTTTTCTGTAACTGGAAGAGAAGTAAAACCGTTGGTCCTGTGTCTTCGACTTACGGCATGAAAAGAACCTCCAACCTGATAAAAAGGGCTCTGAGCAAAATTAAGAGGTCTTTCACGCCCAGCATAGAATGGGACGCTGAGAACTACGGTAGTTAAAGAGCGTCCATAAATAAAACTCCACTTCAGTATTTCATACAGACGTACACGAAATTTGTTTATAAATTTGTTTGTTTTTCTATTCAAGGATCCCAAAACATGTATTTCCGGTGGGATCTTGTTATCGGCTTTTTGGGTGGAATACAATACCTTCTCTATCTACTGTACATTGTAAATACTGCCAGAGAAAGTAATAAGTTTGTATTTTAGATGAAAGTAGTATAGTGCATCACATAGGAAGCAGACAACAAAATGCAATGTGAAAACTTAATATATCAGAACATTAGGTGGTTTGATATATAATTTAAAGAATGCTTCTGTGTGCACTACCTATATCGGATCGATTAATATATCAGCTGTTTCATGCAGATATAAATCCACGACCAACACGGCCTGCCGTAGTCACGTGCTGCACACATGTCACGGCCACAGAGATATAATCGCTTCAGGAGGCAATGCACAGATCCATTTTTAGTTTCTCCCTTCCTGAACTTCACATATGCGCCATAGAATAAAAAAGCAACTATTTTCTGCTTCCTGTCAAATAACTTAATACTTTTATTGCACTAAAGCTAGTTTCAGTAAACAAAAAGACATGGAACGTGGAGCACGCACCAAAGAAATAGAACTAGAATTTACACCGTGTAGAACATTTATCTTCTTTTGTTTTTTCAACAGTGTTGGTTTGGAATCGGCCGTCGTCAGTCAGAGAGGATACGTGTCATTTGATACGAAGTTTGTTGGAACACCAAACTTCAATACGCAGTGCAGTCAAAGACTGCCCTGCCAGTCGGTTTTCTTTGCCAATTTAGCTCAACCATTAAGGCGCCAATGCAATGGCCGAGATTAGGCAGTTTCAACCAGTTGCGGTCATCTGGGCGATATTGTCGAAACATCTTATCGTATTTCTTTGAAATCTTGTCGTACCTGACGTTCGTTTGTTTAATCTCCTGTCTTGGTTATTGATAACAAGGTACAATCCAGGGAACCAACTTTCACTTTTAATAACTGTCAGTTCCACAATTGCACTTTCAATTAGTTCAGTTACAATGTTTATTTAATTTTTTTTCCAGTTCATGCTGTATTTAGTTAAAAAAAAAAAGGAGTGAATCATGTTTTGTATTTCTTATTAGGACATGAGTGCATTAACTTCAAAGAAAATAATTATTCCCTATTTCTATTATTTCTATTGATATTCGTACATTGGTTGTAGGCATGGTCAGCCATATCATAATTCAGGAGGCGGTGAAGAAAGAAAGAAAGAAAAAAAAAAAAAACATTCGGTAAATAAACATGGTTGAATGCGTCATCTACCATTTGCGAACTAGTGTAAGAATTACAATCTTAACCTGATAAAATCTCCCTTCCTGTATACTATAAATTATTAATACTCTATTTCGCTGAATTGTCTTATCAAATACAATTCTGGTTTTCATCTCTTAGGGCAATTCACTCTCGTCGCTTCGCTCCGGTCGTGAATTATCGACAAGATGAAAACACTCGTGGTATTACTAATGATAATTAAGCTAACAATCAGCCTAAAGTTAAAAGAAATCTAATATTCCATTTAAGCATTGACAAAGTGACAATCCCAAACTTTGGATAGTAAATAAATGCTGCCTGTTACATTCCACTTTTTATTACTTTCTCTATACGCACCCTGTACATAGTGTATAGAGAAGGTATTGCACTACAACCAAAAATTCGATACCGAGATTTCACCGGAAATATATGTTTTAGGGACCCCTTTATTTAAAAAAAGCATTTTCGGAAAAAGGTCCCTGTGTGTGTCCGTGTGTCTGTAAACACGATAACTCAAAAACGAAAAGTCGGTAAAATACCAAACTTGGTATTTAAGTTTAGTATCTTCCAGGGATGCGACACGAAGATTTTGAGAAAAATCTCCCCACCCCCACTACCTTTTACATGGAACTTTTTTAGAAATTTTTGATTTTCTCAAAAATGGCTGTAACGATTTTTATTAAATTTTCGTATATTAAAGATATTTACCTGACAAATAAAATGTTTATCTTGAATTTTCTGGGAATAGCCTCTGAAGAGTACTTTATTCTGGATGAATTTTACGGAATTTTGAATAACTGCTAAACCGTAAGAGATGGACAAAAACTTACTACACGAACAATGTAGAGCACGTTAAAACACACAATTTATGTTATATACATTTATATACATTTTTTCTTGGAGTTCATCGTTTTTGAGACATTCCTTGTTTTTGGTTTCTGCTTTGAAAAACTTATACTTTTCTCATACAGGAATTTGTCAACTGCTGTCCATACAAACAAAGGAACTTCAGTCATATAGCAACCAGCTTTTGACTATCACTTTAACCTATGCTACTCCCTTATTTCGCTTCTACTTACAAGGAAGCAAGTAATAAGACCATTTCTGCTAATGTTTTCTGATTAGAATGAAGCTTTTTAAGAATAATTTATTGCAGAGATGTAGAGAAAGTCATGTGAATGGAACACATCAGATTTTTTTCTCTGTTTTATTACATAGGTAGAGAGGATATTATTGCAGTCAAGTCAAAAATTCGATACCGAGATTCCATTGGAAATACATTTTTAGTGTCCCCTATATCCAAAAATAGGATTTTTAGAAAACAATCCGTGTGTCTATTTGTCTTTCTGTTTGTCTGACTGCATCTGTCTGAACATCATACCTAACTTAAAAACGAAACACCAAAATTTAAAATTTAAGTTCAGATCTTCTAAGGATGCGACATAAAGATTTTCTACAAATTCTCCCCCACCCCAAACTATCCTTTACATGGAAAAATGTTTGAATTTTTTTAATTTTTCAAAAATGACTTTAACGATTTTGATTAAAATACGTATATTAAACACATTTACATGAAAAATAAAGTGTATATCTCGCATTTTCTGGGAATCGCCTTTCAAGATTTCTTCATTCTGGATGTTTTGTATAACTGGTAAACCGCAAGAGATGGATAAAAACTTACCACACAACAAAATTAAATCGCGTTAAAACACACAATTTATGATATATACCTATTTATTTTTGAAGTTAAAACTTTTTTTCCCTTGATTATGCAAAGAGACCGAATTTCAATCGCATAACAACCAGATTTTAAAAGACTTGAATATCGCTCTAGCCTAGTGTATTCCCTTATTTCCCTTCTAATTATACGGAACAAAGTAATCAGACAATTTCTGCTGTTTTTGTCTGGGTTCGCATTGGATAGAAAAGAATAAGCTTTTGTATGAAGTTATTACAGAGTAGGTAAAGAAAGTCATATGAAGGGAACACTTCAGATGTTTTAAAATTATAACTATTTAATAATTACTTCTGTATCTAAATGATGAAACTGCGAAGGTTATACACGCAGCAAGCGCTGTACAAATTATATGACTTGAATAGCTTAGTCACCTTTCTGCTGTATATATTATGTTTCTTGTTACTTCAGTCCATTTGCGCGCTTTTGGGCACTGAATTATACCATCTATCCTTGAGGGAACTCCCTCCCGAATGCGAACTAAAGCCCACTTGGTGTGGGAGTATTAGCGTGTTCAAAAGTCCAGAATTCTCGGTTAGGGTGAATTACCTGGATAGAGTTTTCTCCGGGATTTCTTTATGTTTAGAGGGAGATTATCAAAGAATTTTATATACTATGAACCCTGGGTTCATTTGAAATCGTTTATGTATTTAATTCGATAGGATCTATTTAGTCAGTAATGCTCAACTATAAAAACAAATGAAAGTGTTAGCGAATAAAGACAGATGCAACCTACTTCATGGTAGTGTGAGGGCAGCGTTTCTGCCTCACATTCAGGAGGTCACGAGTTCGAATCTCGTTTAGGGTAAGTTGCCCGAATATATAGGTAGGTATATATACCTTTTTTGAGATTTCCCTTATCGTGAGAAGACGAATGTCAAGTAACTTTTAAGCTTCGTGGCCCCCGAGATTGTTTGAGCATCATTTCACTGATTCCATGCTTTGTCTATATGATCAACCAGGTTAACGGACATAATTTAAGTTACAAACTATTTTATATTCGTATGTCAAATCAGGTATTAAAACTTGCAAATTAAGTTACAAAAATTAAGATAAAATGGATATTGCAAAGACTGGACATGATGATTCATTATGAGTGAAAGGATGAGACGAAAGAGCGGGCGGTAGACGCAGCGAAGGGAGAACCATAGCGTCTACAGGCGGACAATTCCCGGCCGGCCTTTCAGCGTCCTCCCTATGCTCATAGACAGGTTTGGAGAGAAGTTTTATGCTAGAGACAAAACATTTCCCCCCCTCAAAGTATATTCACTGCATACGCCACATATATACGTTCACGGCTACCCTGCAAGGAAAAAGGAAATGGAATAAATGAAAGTGAGGGACACAAATATTCGCGGTAGTATATAATCCAAAATAATCATCCCAAACAATTTGGGAAAACCAAGACAAATGCCAAAATCGGGGTTTCTATTCCAAAGGTAATCTAATCCACGACCTCCTGAAGCGAGCTACACCTGATCCATTCCGCTCGGTCGTTACTAACTGGAATGCAAGTATATCAGTGACGAAGCTGAAGGAGAGTATCCGAGGGTCTCAGGCTACCCAAATTATACAGATTAATTATATCTATGCTTTGAGCTGGGTAAGAATAATAAGAAAATCGACAATAAGTTGCTTGTATGCTCATGCAGCGATTTTCCTAAAAATTTAGGAATAACCGCTCCCATCCAAGCCACGTTAATGTAATGTTCGTAGGCATTCTTGGACTCTAGACTCTGACTTCCAGCGCAGCGTGCAACTGTGGATTACAAGAGGGTTAGTTATCGCTTTCTATTGTGCTGTGATTTCAACTGCTGGATCTATTTAAGGACTAAATGCAACAGAAATGTTTTATGATCGTATACTGTACCAAGGCCGGAATTGAAGTGATGAAAGTGATGAAAGTGATGACAGTATTAATCAGAAAAACAATTAATTACTTTAGTAAAAATCGCATGTGTTCCATTCGCATGTCCTTCTCTACATCTCTGTAACTAATTGTTAATAAGCTTATTCTTCTATCTACTGAATGCTAATCGAATACACTAGACTAAACCAACAGTTAAATATGTTCAAATATGGTTGCTATGGGATTGAAATCCATTTCTTTGCGTGGCCAGAAGTTGACAAGCTCCCATGCGAGAAGTTTAAGTATTTTAAACTGAAACAAACAAGAAATATTTCAAAAACGACCAAATCCACGGAAAAAGTGGAGACTATTCCTAAAAAACTTCAAGATGTAGATTTTGTCATGTAAATATTTAAATATAAGAGACTTTAATCAAAATCATTAGAGCCCTTTTATTAGAAAACAAAAATTTTCGAAATGTTTTCCATGTAAACGGCAGTTGGAGGTGGGGGATTTTCTTGAAAATATTCGTGTCGCATCCCTGAAAGATGCTGAATATAAATATCAAGTTTGGTATTTAACGAAGTTTTCGTTTTTAAGCTATGCTGCTCAAACACACACACGGATCTTTTTCTAAAAAGTTTTTTTCGGACTCAGTGACCTCAAAACATATATCTCCGGTGAAATCTCTACCTCGAATTTTTGGGTGGAACACTATACTATCTCTACTCACTGTATACATTGTACATTCGGGCTAGATGAAGTGACAATTGCTTTATTTTAATTCAAGTTCAATATTCAGAAATACTACAAAACTAAACTAAAATTTGAATTGTAACCAGAATATTTAGACACTCTGTACAGCGTTGTTTCCACCAGCGTAACAACGGTAATGAAATCCAAAACTTGTTCCAGCCAGGAAGATGCCTCTATTCTTGGCCTGAGCAATTAAATCGGGACATATGTCCCTGCCAAAGACATGCAGGTCGTAACCCTTGTACAACAGCGGCGACCTCTGCACCACATGAGCGCATCTAGTAAATGCCAACTTTTTGTGTCACTTTCTTTGGGAGGAGGGGGCGACGGTTTACGCCACATCGTTTCCACTTTGTCTACCACCTAGATTCCTCATGAGCGGAAGCATTGCATTCAGCACCAAAAATAGCCTTGCAAAAGCTTATTCTTCTAACTCTTGTTTATCGAGATAAACGTTTGCAGAAATTATTTTTAGTACACGTTAACGCAGCTACTTGTTGGACTGTTAACAAGCGGCGTAATAAACCAAATCCAGATGACAGTGACCAGCATACCAATATTTTAATTGGGTTTTAAACAAAATACTTCTTAAGTCTCTCATATTGCTGCCGAGATTTTGCTGGCTATAGCTTCGATTCAATGTTTCTGGTTCAGATTGACACTTTCTCGGGTTTTTAGTCAACATGTTACCCTCTGGTTCCCAAGGTCGCGGGTTCAAACCCAGAGAAGGGCGTAAAAATCCTTTGGAAAGAAAGTAATAAATCTACCTTGTCGTTGCTTTACAGCACGTAAAAGTATCTCAGGCTTGATAAAGTGTCTGAGCAAAATTAAGCAATCTTTCACGCCTTTATGTACAATAGGATGGTGAGAGCCGAATAGTTAATAGCGTTCATAAATAAATGTCAATTTCATTTTTTCCCCCAGCAAGTCGGGGCACTCCCATATGCTAGTGAGGATACAGTCTTTCCTGGACGAGAATCTGTAGGGATACTGGATAGGGCGAAGAAGCGCATTTCCCAGCAACTTCGAGAGATCGTTAAGTTTACCGAGCCTCGCAGCTGACCCAACTATACTGGAGACCAAATTTCCCGCGGACATATTGATCAACGTTGTTCAGCCAACCATTAGCGCAGGAAGCTTGTATTAAACTTGAGATGTATGTAGATATAGCTAAGTTCAGTAACGAGATGCAATCAACATTTGTGTTCCACATTTTTGTACCGTGTATATGGTACAGAAGGTAATGTATTCCATGCCAAAATACGATGCCGAGGTTTCATCGGAAATACATACATATTTTCAGGTCCCCTGAGTTAAAAAAAGCATTTTAGAAAAAGTCCGTGTGCACGCGCATCTGTGTGAAATTCCGTTAAATATCAAACTTAATAATTAAGTTCAGCATCTTTCAAAGATGTTACCCGAAGATTCTCAAGAAAATCTCACACCCCAAACTACCCTTTACATTATCGAATTTTCGAAAATGTTGATTTTATCAAAATTGGTTCTAACGATTTTGATTAAAATACCATATGTTTTAAGATATTTTAGGACAAACGAAATGTGTATCTTGAATTTTCTGTGAATAACCTCTGAATACGTTCTTTCTGGATGACTTTTGTATAACTGGTAAACCGCAAGAGATAGACAAAAACTTACTGTATAAAACATGTTAAAACACACAAAATATGTATACCATATGCATTTTTTTTTTTTTTTTTTTGTTATTCGTTGTTTTTGCTATCAATTTTAATGCACTGAAATGTTTCTCAAACGCGAAGTCATCATTCGTTTCATATATGTTTTGTTTTACTTCTGACCATTGACGGAGAACCGAATATAAATTGTTTCACATAGCTTCTAGGATTTTATTATCGTTTTAGCCTGTGCATTCCCGTATTCCCCTCCTCATTAAAACGAAGCAAGTAACAAGGCAGTTTCTGCTAATGTGTCTCTCGGTTGGCATGATGTGAATAAAAGAATAGCCTTTTGTAAGAATAGTTTGTAGAACAGGTAGAGAAAGTCATGTAAATGGAACACATCAGAGTTTAACTTTCTCTACACGTACTATGTACATAGTGCATAGAGAAGGTGTTGTATTGCATCCAAAAGCTTGGTACCGAGTTTTCACCAGAAATACATGTTTTGAGACCCCCTAACGATTTTGATTAAAATATCGTATATTATACATATTTACATGACAAATAAAATGTATATCTTGAACTTTCTGGGAATAGCCTTTGAATGAATTTTTGGGAATGTTTCATAACTGGAAACCGGAAGAGATAGACAAAAACGTATTACACAAAAGACGTAGATCTCGATAAAACACACAATTTATGTCATATACATTTTTTTCTTGGAGTTGTCCGTTTTCGAGATATTCTTTGATATTGAATTTGTTTTAAAATACTTAAAACTTTTCTCATGGGGAAGTTGTCAACTCCTTGATTGCTATGGGTTTCAATCCCATAGCAATCACAGTTTAAAACATTTGACTATAGGTTTAGCTTAGTGTATTCCCTTTATTTCCCTTCTACTTACAAGGAACTTAATAATAAGACCGTTTCTGCTAATGTTTTAGCACGAAATAAAAGCTTATTAACAATAATTTGTTACAGAGATGTAGAGAAAGTCATATGAATGGAACACACCAGATTTATCCAGATGCAACTGCTCCCATCAGAATAGAGGACAATGTAAAGACAAAGTAGAGGATAGACTGAACCTGTCGGAGCCCAAAGGATAACAAATTACCTTAGAAACATATGACCGGACGAAAGTGAGAGATACGCCGCTGAGTAGAGAATTTGTCAAAGAAACTTTCTGCAGTGGTCACATACATTCTTTGTTAAACTCATGTTCGAGCAACATATCCGATTTATGAGCAACGCCTGCGCATTGGCAAGGATTTGAAATATGCTCCATGCGATTGTAGTGCCAAGAGCGAAGTGATTACCTTTTCACCGAGCCTGGCCGTCAGCCAGCGGGTGCCTGTGACAGTTTTAGCTCAGCACCTGTGTGTCATTTATCTGAGGAAGGTACCGGACATGTCACGTCTGTGTGTCTGTCGCACGCATCGAGGGTTGGGGAACAAGAAAAAACAAGGAAGCAACACGTGACAACGATTGATGAGAGTTACGGCAGATTTGTAGTTTTAAATACTTGGGCTTAACGACTTCTTGTAGTGAGACTCGGGTCATTGTCCTCACTTGAAGTGATTATCGTGTAAAGTTCGTTTACACCTTGTTACAGGTCGTGCGCCAGTTCATGAGGAATGACATTTTTAAATGAGAGGTTAGTTGCGAGTCATTTACACACCTTTATTGGAGCATTGGTACACAGAAGCAGGAACGGCAGTCAGATGTTTTGTACATTATTCCCATGTTTCCCGTATTCACTCTCAACTCGGTTACTGCTTACACTACACTTTACACCCAATGTTCTTGTATTTCTTCTATTCTCGACAGTTTCCCTCATCTTCTTCTGAATTGTTATCATTTTCATTACAACTAGCATCTCAAATACTGGCAATGGCATAAACCCATATCGCACAACACGGCAGTCAACTGTACGCTGTGTATTCTCATCATAAGGAAGCAGAGTTATTTGTTATTGTAACATAAAATATTTGCTGACCTGTGTATCACTGTATCTTCGCTAAAGAACATTCGTCTAGAAGGAACGAGCAGCCTGTACATTAGTCGCCTAGAGTACGTTAGAATTTATTTTAAAAATCTGATGTGTTCCATTCGTTTGATTTTTCCTACCCGTTATACAAAGAAACTTCATACAAAAGATTATTCATCTATTTATATCATGCTAAATAAGATACATATTACCAGAAATAGTATTACTACTTTGTTCCTTATAATAGAAAGAAACTAAGGGAATACACTAGGCTAAAGCAATAGTCAAATGCTTTAAAAGATGTCGCTTTGCGATTGATTTTGAAATTCGGTTCACTTTGCATGGTCAGGAGAAACACAGATATGACTTTCTGGTTGAGAAGAGTATTATAACTATTTTAATACTGAAACAAGTAACAAGGGATGTCTCGGATATCATCCTATGTGTTTCATTCATATGACTTTCTCTATATTTTCTGCAAACAAACTATTCTTACAAAAGATGATTATTTTATCTACATCATGCTAATCGAGTTGAATATTAGCAGAAATATTATTACTTGCTTCCTTCTAAGCAGAAGGAAAATAATGGAATACACTAGGCTAAAACGATAGGCAACTCTTTCAAAAGCTGGTCGCTATGTGAATGTTTGACGTAAGAGAGATGAAACGATAGGGACTTCCCATTTGAAAAAAAGTTTAAGTAGTTTTAAATTGAAATCAATAACAAGAAATATCTTGGAAACGGTAAACTCTACATAAAATGTATATGACATAAATCGTGGGCTGTAACGCGATCTACATCTTTTGCGCAGTAAATTTTATACGAAAGTCATCCAGAATGAGTAGGTCTTCAGAGGCTATTCCCAGAAATTTTTCAAGATAAACATTTCTTTTTTCTGAAAATATCTTAAACATCCAATTTCAATCAAAACCGTAGGCGACTTTTTTGACAAAATCAAAAGTTTCGAAAAATGTCTCCATGTAAAGAGTAGTTGGGGTTGGGTGAGGAATTTTCTTGAAAATGTTTGCCTCACATCCTTGGAAGATACTGAACATAAATACCAACTTTGGTATTAAACCAACTTTTCGTCTTTTGGCTGCCCACAGGTAACGCGCACACATACAGATGGGCATTTATATATATATATATATTCAGGGGATCTCAAAACATGTATTTCTGGTGAAAACCATGTAAATAATTTTTGGGTGGAATACAACACCTGTCTACTTACTATGAGCATTACATACGTACTAGAGAAAGTAAAAATCAAAATCCTTAGCATGGTCTTCGGAAGGTAATGGTCACGTGTCAGATTTATGCCATGTAAAAGAATCTCAAGCCTGATGGAAGCCTCTGAGCAAACTTTCCGATCTTTCACGCTCAATATTAGAATGAGACTCATGTTTGGTAATTAAAGAGCGACCGTTAACACAATTTAATTTAGTTTTAAAATGCCATATTCTTTCCAATCGCAAGAAACGACTTAATATCGAAAGGACTTGAAAAGAACGACAAAATATTGAACAATTTGAACCATTAATACTGGTATCTTGGAAACGGATTAAGGCACAAAAGTTATTCAAAATGAATAATATGATTTAAAGAATTACATTTTTTGTGTCACACGTTTTCTTCTACTCCTTAAATTCACCAGTTGTACAAGATTATACAGAATGCCTTTCATATCAAGAGGATTCCTGTAAATTCAAGATAAAATTGTATTAATCGTGAAAATATCTTACACATAATTATGAGATTTTAATTAAAAGCATTAGAATTATTTTTATGAATAAAATGTAGATGGGTGAGGGCTTACTTAAAAATCTTCGTGTTGCATCCTTGGAAGGTCCTGAATTTAAAATATCAAGTTTTTCTTTAATCGACTTTGCGGTTTTGAGTTATACTGTTCACAGACGCGGAAAATGCATTCTAGGGAGCCTGTAAAGGATGACATTTCGCTATAAAATGTTTCTGTTTCTGTTAATACATAGTACAGAAAATAAAAGCAGGAAAAACAAAATTCTGAGGAAAGAAAAAAGAAGTTTTAAAAGTCACGCATTAATTCTGCACATCCATTTAACCGTCTCGAATTGGAAAACTAAATGCTCATTAAATTCTGATTCCCATGAGGATACTCCCATGAAAATGCTGAAAAAGTATTTTTTCCGAAATTTTGTGGAAAATCCAATAACAAAGCTTCTTAAAATGGAGTTTGCGTTTGAACCATTTTATGCAATTGCAATTGGAGCCCAAATACTTCCAAATGTGTTACCTTTACTAAGTGTAAAGAAAATATGTATTATTTATTCATTATGGTTTCAAGAAATCAAAAGATGAATACTATGATCTTGAAAGTCCCCTAATCGTTTTATGCCCCAAAAATACAATCAATAAACGTAAGGACCGACCCTGCCACTGCTATTGGTTCAAGAATATCATTGGATAATCCCTTCAAGCTTCGATTGGATAATCCTTGAGTTGTCTTGCGCAAAATCCATACGATGAAGGGGTTCTGACGGAAATGTGAGCACCTCCCCTTCATGCGGAAAGGGCGGCTAGTCCTGCGCAGATTTGTTACGTAGGGTCCCCGCTGCAGCGCGATCACTCTCCAGGGTAGAATTCCTACAATTTTTACTGCTTATTTCTGGTAGGTGGCAGTAATATAGTATTTCATTCCAGAATACTAGTTCCTACGAAGTTCTCTGAAAATTCACCCTTCCAAAAACAAGTTATTTGGACGCGAGAGGCATGTGTGTATGAGAGCGTTTCTGTGAACACCATAAGTCAAGACAGGAAAAGTCGGATGAATACCACACTATATTTAAATCCAGCTAAACTAAGTATTTCACGAAATGTCCTGACCCCATCTTTACTTGAAAACACTTTCATAATTTACATTTTTTTCAAAAACAGCTGTAACAGCTGTAGAGATACCCGTATGAATAAAATGCCTGTCTTGAACTTCCTGTAAACAGCTTGTAATGAACTCCACATTCTTACTGAATTTGGTTTCTTCGTAAAAACTTTGTTCAGGGAAAACTATTCTAAGTCTCGTACCGCATGTTTTGACATTTGGAAAATCTAAATGATATAGATTACGTTTCTCAGCAGCATTGAAGTGACACAAGCTAAGAGGAAATTGTTACTTTTTGAGGATTAGCAAATTAATTTTCAACGCTTGCTTCCTTCATGAGTGATAGCTTAATGAGATGCAGACAATCGTCAGCGTGACCACTGTGGTTGGCTGGAATGAATGAAAAGTTATTAAGCATCTTGCGTTTAGGGATGTTTCCTAATATCCCGATCTGTAACAGTCGTCGACCTGTCTGTGATGGCTATACTGAAGACACCATAGATGATGAGATAGACATTTTCTGCTACACACTGTAGCGTAGGACTTGATAAGACTTTGAGGCAAGTTATCAGGCTACTGGGATGTACGCAATGCATTTATCTGAAAGTAATGGCATTCCTAAATGATTTTATACAGGTATTTGTGATTTTCTCCTTAAGTGCAAGAGCTGTGATCATGATAAAATCTAGAGAGTTAATTTACGCCTGATCAATGACTCTGCTATCTGAAATTCTACACTGCCAAGCCGCCCGCAACATATTTCTACTAGTTGCAGTTGTTTTAAGCAATTGAGTTTATGGATATTTATAAACGAGGACAGTTATATGAACCACTGTGTACTCACTCTCATGTGACGGTAGACACATTAGGAAATGTAAAGGATTCCATAATAAGGCCTCCTTGTTATGCGGCGATGTAATTTGGGAACAGGAAAAGACAGAACATGTAAATCCATAGGTAGCATTTTGAAAAAAGAGTTCTTGGAGCTTCACAAGGCGCATCTAATTCGGGGTAAGGAAAATGGTAGAATGTTACGAAGGCGCGCTAGACCAATAAAGTACTAGTTGAGTCTGATGCACAGAGCTCTTCCATTCCAAATCTAACAGCAGCGAGAAAATCTCTCTCCTAAGTTTTTGACAGTTAAGCTGGAAAGAGATTTGAGAATGTGTAGTATAACAAATAGGTGAAATAAACGACAAAACGTGGAAAGATATCAAAAGAAGTCAGATTTTAAAATTAAACATTTGCTTAATCCTAACAAATGAAAAAAATTGAACCGAACTATAAAAAAAATAAAAAATAAATTTAAAAAAGGGTGATACATTTTCTTAAGAAGAAAGAAAAGATATGACGACATAGTATGATTTATTTAGACTGGGAGGCTGAGGTCACGACCATTCTGGAAAGAAAGTTTGTCCATTTTGCAATGGAGATAGTACACAGTACACAGTAAGAGAACCAGTGACACATTAAATTTGCAGTAAACGTTCAGCAAGTCCAGCAAGAAGGAAATTGGCATGTTGGGATCTACTGACTGACCAAAGGAACTGACAAAGTATGGCAATTTCCTGGTATGGCTAAAGTGTGCGAAGTCAGATCAAGCTAATGTGGGGCAGTTATCATTTTTATTTTGTTTCTGCATAAATAACTTATATCTTAAATATACACATACGGTCAGCAATCCAAACAGCAAGTGTTTGTTCCTTAAGCTCAATAATTTGAAACCAACCAAACAAGGCATCTCGCACTCTGCGACCTATGGGAGATCTATTGCGACTACCAACCTACAGAAAGAAGTAATGAAGTAAAGGAACCGCAGGAGGCTAGAAGATGCAGACAGACAGGGCGCAGACAAAAGTCCCTAACATTTTTTGGTTCGGAGACTCGTCCCACTTTTGGAACTGCACAGAGAGGTCGATGAACGACCTGTCCACGGGGAGTAATTGGAGCAAGCATTCTCTGTCCCTCATACAATGAAACCTAGAAGCATATCTGAATACCAAGATTCAGAATGAAAGAGACGAAGTAAAAGACATCGTGGCAAATGAGAAACCACTCCTACCGATCATGGATCACTACGAAAAACATAAGTTTATAGTGGACGGTCGACGGAAATAGAACCTGGGACTTCTCAAATGCGAGCTTCACACGTTACCATAGAGCCATCTCATTTTTTATCAATAAATATACCTTATGTATACAGGTAAACAAAAAGTATGGAATTTGGCCTTAACTGTTAAATGGGTCATTAAGTTAAGTAAGTGCTGACATGTTTATTCTCATGGGAAGCAGGGGCCCTCCAAACAGTGTAAGGGACAAATGTATACACTGATTCCATTTAAAATTCTGAAGTGCTCTCCCCTCACCCCACTTAAGGCCCACTGAGGCGCTGCCCCTTTGTTTTTGGACGGCCTCTACCTCTCAAGAGAATAAAAAGTCAGCACTTTACTTTATTGGTCCATATATAAGTAAAGTTATGACATATGTTGCATAGTTTTTTTCCATCCTGTATATCTCACTAAATTACAATTCTAATGTCATTCTTAAGCTCATTAGAATCGCCAGAAAGAAATAGATTTTCACTGTGAAATGGATAGAAAACTGCCCAATTATGTAGACTCTGAGTTTCCGTGGGCACGCAGAAATTAGCGTAGATTAACAAATTTAAATCAGGGGCCCGTTTCACAATATTTATAACTTACATAGTAACAATTTTAAATAACAAGGAAAAGATTACAAGTGCTTATGAACTCTATTTCACAATACAAGTTCACCAACCTGTTAAGTTTGAGAACTTTACAAATCCAGATATATAATTTACATACGTAAACATTATGCACATTCTGTCATATTTCCGTTTTAAAAGTGTCGCCAACCACGCATAACAATACATACTAAAGAGCGAAGCTATGTCTCCATTGGTAGGTTTTATGTGTGCATTTAATCTGAAATACACTATATAAAGCTGCTTAATCGTATTTTAAGTTTCAATGATATCAAATATTGTCGACATGCAATTACAAAGTCTCGTATTTTATTATATTGGCTGCGCTGATGACCTATGATTTAATTGGCCATTTGCAGAATGTGCATCATTACATCGTACATTGCGTAGATTAGTCTAAGCCTGAATGCGGATACTCTATGCACACTTCTGCATACTGAGGCCTTAGAAGCTCTATACATGTCTACAGTTGCATGAGAATGACAGCCAGTTCCCATCCAATGCAAAGCAACACATAGCGTTTCTTTTGAGGTTAGGGTTCCACTTTTGCCTGTTGCATGCTGAATGAGATTTCCTATATCTTGCAAATCCATTAAAAATGGGTCACCCGAAACCTCTCAATTTATTCATAAAGAGATGTAGTCATTATTAATTCTCAGCCTATAAAGTTTTTGTCTTCTGCCTTTATTTGCATGAACTTCATCGTTATCTAAATTACTGGAACTGTTACTAAATAGCAGTTTTAAGCTATCTTCAAACCTTAAGGCATTTGTAAACTTCTTACTTAACATACAGTGTGGAATTACTATTTGATTTTGAAACATAGCACTTGTAAACTCTATAAAATTTCCTTTGTAAGTATTTAAACTTGTTTGTAAAGTGAAACTTTACAAATTTCCATTGTGAAACAGATTTTTACAAATTACAGAGAGTATAGAATTGATATTTTTCCTCTTCCCAACATGGATCAGGCCAAAGACCTGTTCCGAGGCTAAATAAATTGATCGCTCCACCTTCTTAATTGCAGTCTAATATTACTTCGTCCATAGGGTTGATAAGAAACAGCCTATCCTGGATATCTCGAAGGAGATATCCTTAAAACAAGATCTTTCCATTCTTTCTGATAGCATTGAATCTCCTCAATTGTGATCTCTTCCACGAGATGTGCTCTATTTCAGTATTCCTCATTTGGTCTACTCTTTTTTATTATTATTATTGTTGTTGTTTTATTTATATAGCCCCCTTTAACATCTAAGGTCATATCGGCGGCGCTGGATCAGAAACAACTCGTTGTCTGTAGGTTCCTTACGTTGGGTTTAAATCGTTTTATTTTCCTCACATACATACTTCCAGACTCTTTGGGCGATAGAGGATAATAATTCTGGTTAAAGAAAAATTCCAAGATAGTCATAAATCGAACCCGGGACCTCCGAGTGAAAGTCAGCTCAATGTCCGGTCTAATCTTGTTATTCCCAATAATGGTCGTAGGAATCTCATTTGAGCTGCTCGTACTTTAGTGCTGGTTTTGACACGTTGTGTATTCTTTGTTTCACTTTTATACATTGTCTTTTATACATTCATTTTAATTTGATATAGATTTCTTTATTTTCCTCAATATCTGCTTTTGTATTCCAAATTGATACTTTTGAGCCTAAGTATTTAATATCTTCGTCTATAACTATTTTAATTCCTTTTTGTTCTGTTCCTACCATTGTCATTGCTTTCGTTTTCCTTCAAGAAATTTTCTTATTATATTCTTTTTCTATTTCATTTAAATTTTTTATTATTTTTTGTGATTCTATTTTATTTTCAGCTAGCAGTATTTGATCATCTGCAAATACTATAGTGTCTATATTAGCATTCTTCAAAACTAATCCTGTTATATGTTGTTCTCTAGTCTTCAATCATCTTGTTTAAATATAGATCAAACAATATTGCTGACTAACCGCATCCTCGTCTTAGTCCTTTATTAACATACAACGTTCCTTATTTCTTTCTCTACACGTACCATGTACATAGTGTATAGAGAAGGTATTGTATTGCACCCAAAAGTTCTATATTGAGATTTCCTTGAAAATATCTGTTTTCGGTCCCCCTGAATAAAAAAAAGCATTTTTAGAAAAAGGTCCGTGTGTGTCTGTGGGCAGTATAGCTCAAAAACGAAAACTTGGTATTTAAATTTGATATATTCCAGGGTAAGATTTTCAAGAAAATTCCCCCACCCCCAACTACCCTTGCCTGGAAAATTTTAATTTTCTCAAAAATGGCTCTAACGATTTTGATTAAAATATCTTATGTTAAACATATTTACATGAAAAACATATATCTTGCGTTTTCTGGACACCATTATTCAAGATGAATCTTGCGGAATTTTGCATAATTGGTAAATCGTAATAGACAAAAAACTACTGTACAAAATTTGTACAGTTCGCTAAAACACGCAATTTATGTTATAAACATATTAAACGTATTTTCGTTGACCGATTTTAGATATTTCTTGTTAATGGTTTCAGCTTTAAAATACTTAATACTTTTCTCATACGGGACTTTATCAATCCTGTCCATACAAACAAATGAACTTCAGTCACATAGCAACCAGCTTTTGACTATCACTTTAACCTATGGTACTCCCTTATTTCGCTTCTGCTTACAAGGAAGTAAGTAAAAAGAACATTTCTACTTATTTTTTTTTCTCGATTAGCATGAGAAAAAGGAAGAATAAGCTTTTTAACAATAATTTGTTGCAGAAATGTAGAGAAAGTCATGTTAATGAAACACATGAGATATTTTATTATTGTTCTATTATATAGTGATTTTATAGAATTAAATACAATCAGCAAAGGTTGTTAATATTTTGAAATGTGACCCAGAAGCTTGGTTTGAAACTTGTTTTTAAGTAATCACTCCATGTATAAGCATGTAACAAAACGTCGAGCAAATGGCCTTCTATCAGTTTTTCCCACAGCAACCAACAGATCGCGAAACACCACACAAGCGTTATCTTTAACAAAAAGTACGCAGAGACGTGCAATGCAGGAAGGACATTAGCCATATCACGTGACAGTTATCGGGCACTGTCATCTAACACGCCACAGCAATACATCACGCACACAATCAACCTTTAGGATATGAGAAATTATCCCTCTTTTAATGCCGTATTTCCCCGTGGGAGTGATACACATTAGCCGACCTGGAGAAACACTTCGCTCCCTCTGCAGGTGAGTGAGTAGTGGCTTTTGCACTAAAATGTTGCTTAACGATGTAAACCTTCCTGTAATCGATACATGTATATCCTTTGTTGGTGTATACAATACTCAAAATTACTCTTTTTCTCTGTCACTTATATAGGGTAGAGAAATAAAATGTATCCGACCTATCATTTCGAAATTGAAAAGTCACAGAAAATGTGTATTTTGAAATTACAAGAAAACAATTGCAAAAATCGGATGTTCCATTCACATAACTTTGTCTATCAATGGTTACAATGCTAACCTCATACTCCCAAGGTCAAGGGTTCAAACCCGGTGGAGGACGATGGATTTTTTCGGGCATAAAAATCCTTAGCATGGCTTCCTTCGGAAGGGAAATAAAGCCGTTGATCCCGTGTCGTAAAATAACCTCAAGCCTGATAAAAGAGCCCTTTGAGAAAAATTAAGCGGTCTTTCGCGCCCAGTATAGAATGGAACTAGAACCATAGCAGTTAAAGAGCGTCCATAAATAGAACTCTATTTCATTTATCTTCTTCATACGAACCAAGATAAATAGGAACAGAAACATGTTATTACTTCCTTCTAGGTACAAGGGAAATAAGGGAACAACTAGCCTAAAACAATAATCAAATCTTTTAAAATCATTTAAAAAATTGAATTTCCGTTCCCTTTGTATGGCCATGAGAGAGAAAAAAAACCAACCATGACGTATAGCAAAATTTAATCGAATAACAACAAAAAATGTATTAGACATAAGCTGTGTGATTTGTGGTAACATTTTGATTATTTCTTACGGTTTACCAGTTATGCAAAAGCAGTTCAGAATGAAGAGGTCTTCGGAGGCTATTCCCAGACAATTGAAGCTACGCGTTTTATTTGCGGTGTAAATGTGTATATTTAATATATGGTATTTTAAAGAAAGTCGCTAGAGCAATTTTTAAGAAAATCGAACATTCCCAAGAGTCTTCCGTGTGGAGGGCAGTGTGGGGTGAAGTATATTTTCCTGAAACATGTTGAAAATAAATTCCAACTATGACATTTAACCGACTTTTCTATTTTGAGTTATGCTATTCATAGATACACATCTTCCTTTTTCTTAAAATCCTTTTCTTCTTGATTCAAGGGTCTTCAAAACCTGATTTTTCATGAAATCTCTGTATCGAATTTTTGGGTCGCATAATGCAAAACCTTCTCCACCTATGTACTTTGCACGTGTTAAAGTTAAAAAAAAAATCTTGTGTGGCATTCACATGATTTTCTCCATTCATTATTCTACAAACTAAGCTTACTCTACCTAGGGGTCCAAGAACATTTATGACATATCTTGATATACCGGGTCAACTATTCAGTTCTCATAGGAAAAAGAAGAGAAAGGATAACTCTGTTCTTCATTATAACGTTTACTTTGGGGCTATCCCGGGCATGATCACGACAGACATATGAATTTTGTGTACCCCAGATCCTTAAATTGTGCCAATTGACAGAGCCTGATACATGAAACGTTGCCTCGTCTGAAAACAGGACTAAAAAATCGAGGGTACTCCTCAATAGGATCTGCATTTCAATAGCAAATGTATATCTGGTTTAATTTGTTAAACAATTTGCACCTTATAGGGGTACAAACGAAGCCGAGCATCAAGCACTCGATGAACAGTGTATGCAGAGAGGTGGCGGATGATTCGAGACAACAGAATCAATGCTTTTAAACCCTGGATATACAAGATATGAGCACCCGATTGATTCTATATCGATCTGGTATGATCTTGGATGCTTTATTCCTCTTTATGCAGGCCTGTTGTGATGTAGAGCTCTTGCTTCTCCTGAAATAAATAAAGTTCCTAATTCCCAAAGGGGGTTCCCATTACAAACTAAATAAAATAAAAAATACAATAACATAAAAAATAATATAAAACAAATAAAAAACATATAGAAAAAAAGATAAACATTAGCAGAGTGGGGGGAGTAAGGAAATGAAAGCAGGAGTAATACAAAAATAAAATAAATAAAAAAAAGCTTATTCCTCAAAAATAAAAAAAATAAAATAAAGTAAAAAAAGACAAAAAAAAAACAGTGAACTACCGAAATGCTTGGTGAATTGAGTTTTGTATTTCTTTGAAATCCAGCTCTAATTTCTTATAGCTTCGCTTCTTTAACACGTTAACGAGAACCTTGTGGGTGTTTCTTAAGTCTCCAAAAATATTGGCACCATACTTTAATGTCTTCTTTCATCAGTCGCATCTCCTCCATATTCTCTCCGGTAACGTCTTTGTACTACAGTTATTGATTTCGTCCCTGCATACCAGAAAACCGTTTGTATGCGTTGTTGCGGAGTCGCCATTTTGTTTTATAATTGTTGCAGCGTAGCGACAGAACAGCCAACTTCTAATAAAACAAAAATTCTTTGACTGTCTCCTGGGTTGAGTGGTCAGTGTTATTGCTTCTCACCCACTTCGATTCCCGGCTAAGGATGGGTATTTTTCTTTAACCAGAATTATTCCCTATCCCCTACAAAGCCTGGATATATATATATATATATATGTGTGTGTGTGTGTGTGAGAGTTAATATGTTTGTTTAATAGTATAGTACTCGTAAAATTAACGCTAATAAACCCTGCAGTTCAGCGAGAAAACATCAGCAGGTTTCTAAAACAAATGACCATATAAGATGAAGGCAATGTGTTCGATTCACATGACTTTTTCTACATGTCCACAACAAACTATTGTTAAAAAGCGTATAATTTTATCTACTTCAGCTAATCGAGATAAACAATAGCAGAAATGGTTTTATTATTTCTTTCTTATAAGTAGAAGGGAAATAAGAGATTATGCTAGGAAAAGCGACAGTCAAATATTTTAAAAGATGGTTGCATGTTAAAATCCGTTTCTTTGTACGGCCAGGAGTTTACAAATTCCCGTAAGAGAAAAGTTCTAATCATTTTAAAACTGTAACCAATAACAAGGAATATCTCAGAAATGGTCAACTCCTCGAAAAAATGTATGTAACATAAATTGAGTCTTTTAACGAGATCTGCGTTTTTTGGGTAGTGAGGTTTTGTCTATTTCTTACGGTTTATCAGCTTTGCAAAATTCATCCAGAATTAAGAGGTCTTCAGAGCTATTCCCAGAAAATTCAAGATATGCATTTTATGTCTTATATAAATATTTTAATATACGGTATTAATCAAAATCGTTAGAGTCATTTTTGGAAAATTAAAATTTTCGAAATATTTCCATGTAAAGGGTAGCTTGGGTTAGGGGATTTTTTTCAAAGTCTTTGTTTTGCGTCCTTGGAAGACACTAAAACTTAAATACCAAATTTTTTAGTTATCCTGTTCTCGAATATAGGAATATACATGCGCGGACCTTTTTCTATGTTTTATATACAGAGGATCCTAAAACATATATTTCCGGTGAAATCTCGGGATCGAAGTTTTGGGTGGAGGAAATACTTATGTGCCAAGTACTATGTAGATAAAGTAAAAATGTTCTGTGTCTCATTCTTTTATCACTACTCTCATTTCATAATTCCGCATGTTTCTTAGTAATGATTAATTAAAATATGGGAGGTATTAAGGAGACACCCTGTGTATTAAAATGTTTCCTCTAATCTAGTAATAATGACAAATTCTCGAATTCTATGGCGCATTACTTCAATCGTGGTTTACTTTTCCTACAGCAAAGTAAAGCTTCTAAACAAAGCAGCGTACTTACAGCAAAGCACAAAGACAGAGAGATCGTAAATATGTTTCATTTGAATGTTTTACCAGACCTTTAAAACCTCCAGGAAGAGCACGTAACTTACAGGACTTGGGCAACTTTCCAAGTTAGCGATGTTTTCACAACATATGCGTCCTAGACTCACAAGGCTAGAAGCCTTAAATTATACGTCAGTATATGTTTTGTTTAACTTAATTATATTAATGATGATGTTGTACTGAATCCGAATACTTCGGAAGAAAGGTCTTTCAGCTTGTTTGCCCTAGCTGTGAATCAAACCCAGGACACAGATTTTAAAAGTGCTTGTTGGGTGCTTGTATAAAAATTTTCTCAATTATTTAACGTAAGGCATACTGAAAAGTAGTGAAAGTCTCAGAAAAGTAGATTTTTTCGGATTCACGACCGAAAATCTTCAGGAACTCTAATTTCAAAATTCATTTTCACGTTTGACAGTGACCATGTAGACGGCAGGTAAAATTCGGTATCATAATTGGTCTGCACATACCCAGGGCTGGTTTGCTATCTATGTCGATACAATGTAAAAGCGATAATACTTAAACTTAATTTCCTTTTGTCCTGGAAACTTCTTTGCCTGCAGTGTAAATGTCTTTTTTACATCTCTATGTCAAAACTGAAAAACTTATATGAGAAATATTATACAACAGCTTTAATGGTTTAAATTTTTTAATATAATGAAACAATACAGTAGACGTGGATAGAGACGATATCATGGACAATTTTGAATAAAAGAGAACAAAAATACGAGGGAAAACAGAATCCAGAAGCTCACAACCTAACACGAGGGAAAAACAGTGATTTCTATTTTGCTGAATATAGAGATAAGGATGTGCAACATCAGATGACATCTCAATGTCAATAACTAAAAAATGTGTAAGATAATTGAAATATTATACGCATCCTTGATGGTTTACATTTTTTAAATATACATAAAACATTTCAGTAGACGTGGATAGAAACCTATTATTGATAATTTTGAATGTAAGAGAGCAAAAATGATAAGGAAAAAGGAGTTCAGGAGCTCATAATCTAAAACGAGTGAAAAACGGTGATTGTTATTTTGTTGAATATAGAGATAGGGTATAAAATATCAAATGTGGAAATAAAAATTGAAGTAAAGGTTTTAAAAGTTTTGAGCGAGCAATTCTAGTGTCCATTTCCCGACATTTTTACTGCCGCACATGACTGGATATTTCATGCGCCTTCCTCCTATGGTGATGTGCGTAGCAGGACTATCGGAGAAGTTGCCTAACAAATGGGCGTATTTGCTGCGTTTACATTGAAGATTCAGATTCCTCAAGAACAAGCCTCGCGATTTTAGGCACGGAAAGTAACCTTCCAAGCCTGAGTTTAGGGTTTCTTCCCGTCATGTCATTGTGAGGACTGAGGAAAACCTGGAAATCAACCTCAATAAGGGAGGATGGTCCGAGCATCATTTTAAACGCAGACCTCCCGTTTACGTCCTCTAGTATCCTTTATTTTATTTCAATCTTCCTTTATTGTACGGTTGAGTATAGCAATAAGAAATAGAACAATATACACCATACAGTATCAAAATTCGAGTTATAAATTTTCATGTGAAGTAGTGGAAGAACATGAGATACTCGTTAAATGAGAATATCATTGATAATGAATACTATAAACATGATTGCTTAAAAGAGCTATTGAACCCTTCAAATCAAATTACTAATTGATCTAATATCTGAGGTGTGTAGGCCTAGCATCTTGCAGGCGTCGGCGACGAACTTAGCAATTGTTTGTGGGCACCAATGAATAGCCCGATCACCGTGATGTGGTCGAAATCATTAAACCTTGGAGAAGGGGGAACAGCATTTTTACATTGCTATTTTAGAAGAAAAGTAATGTTAAAATATGTCAAATAAAAGTAGTTGTGGTTCGCGAGGTGATTTAGGTCAAGTAGTTGACTGTAATTATGTGAATTATACAACTGATAAGAGACCAGTCCGTCGATAGTCTAAGAATGTGTTAGAAGACACGTACGAGCTGATGTTTTGCTCATACATCGTACAAAAAGCTGAGTTCTCGTATGTGTACGAGAGTTTTTGTACGTATGCATGCAACCCTCATTTATAGTTTATTTCACTGCAGTCATTCCAGGCCATTGTAAGCGACAATGAAACGCGAATTCAGTACTTCTAATTAATGATTGCTGATATTTTAATTTATATTCATAAATGTTAATGCTTTATTTTTAGTCATCTAATGAAAAAATATTCTTGAAATGAATATATGTTAGTAATGTATATTTCGCTGTTTGTCTCGTTATAATAAACCGCCCCCGGGATATTTAAGGGGGCAAATTCTTGGTATAAAATCACTGGTGGGAAGAAACCCCTATCCACCATCCCCCACCCGGGATTTCCCACACTAATGGTCGAGTGCATATTTTTCTTTGTAATATGGAACTATTGGCTCGTTGATGTTATTAATTTCTCTATACGCACTACGTACATAGTGTATAGAGAAGGTATTGCACTCCATCAAAAAATTCGATACCGAGATTTCATCGGAAATATATGTTTTAGGGTCCCCTGTATCCAAAAAAAGAGTATTTTCAGAAAAAGGTCCGTGTGTGTGTCCATGTGTCTGTGAATACGATAACTCAAAAACGAAAAGTCGGTAAAATACCAAACTTGGTATTTAAGTTTAGTATCTTCCAGGGATACGACACGAAGATTTTGAGAAAACCCCCACCCCAAACTACCCTTTACATAAGTGCTAAACCGTAAGAGAGAGACAAAAACTTACCACACAAAAATGTAGAGCACATTAAAACACACAATTTATGTTGTATACATTTTTTTCGTGGAGTTGATCGTTTTTTAGATATTCCTTGTTTTTGGTTTAAGCTATAAAAACTTATATTTTTCTCATACAGGACTTAGTGAACTCGTGTCCATACAAACAAAGGAACCTCAGTCACATAGCAACCAGCTTTTGACTATCACTTTAACCTATGTTACTCCTTTATTTCACTTCTACTTACAAGGAAGCAAGAAATAAGACTATTTCTGCTACTTTTTTTTTTCTCGTCATCGACCTCCTTGACTTGGGCAGGGCTCGTTTCAAATCGTATTGTTGGATCTAATATGCAGCCAGTATGTAAACCAGGGTTAAAGGCATGTGCTCTCTTTTGTGGCGATTCCGGAGATCTCTTTGTGCGTCATATACCAAACTTTCTGGAGAGAATTAGCCAAGATATGTCGGATTGTGTGATGGCGAGTATTCCTTAGTGCTTGACCGTAGGGACAAAAGCAAGAACATGTGAAAGGCTTTCGAACTGGTGCAGACAAGGAGATTCCACATGGCTAAGCTCTAACGGCAGCTATCATCAGTGCTGTTGTTTCTACCGCTGGGGATGGAGCATTAAACCAAGGGAAAGGTGGAGTACAAGGGACCATTTAGCACCAGTGTACCTCAGTGTACTCCACTACTGAGTCACTTATTGATCAAGTTTAAATCCTTGTTTGTTTTTTTTTTATTCCAAAAATGATGTAATTTTATCTATAAATAGAAATAAAAGACAAAAAAACTCGCTGTGGCAGCGCCGACATAACCCTAATCTAATAATATTATATTATAATTTTATTTTTTATAAAGCTAATCCCTTTTAAAATTAAAAAGATTTAATATTTTTATAATTAAATAAAAATAATTTATATTGCCCGAATTAAATTCGTTTATTAAAAACGCGGCTATCGCCTTGACTTCCACCCGGTACAGCTCACACAGCAGTTAGATTGCATGTCATCTTCAAGGAGTCCTTCCATTCAGTGCTGGATAGGCCTTTGTGGTTTACAATCCAGTGTCTGTATGAGGTAGGGGAATTTTCTTGAAAATCGTTGAGTCTCTCTTTGGAAGATACTGGCCGTCAATACCAAGTTTGAAAAATAGTCAGACTGAAAAAGTCAATGCCATAGCCGGGATTTGAACCACCTTATGTCCTATACACGACTGGTGTGGAAGAAAATATGTTGCCCTCCGAGGTATAATGGTTACGCTAACTTCATATACTAAAGGTCGCGGGGTCAAACCCGGCGAAAGACGAATTTTTTGGGCGTAAAAATTTTTAGCATGTTTTCCTTCGGAAAGGATGTAAAGCCGTTGATCCCGTGTCGTAATTTTACGGCACGTAAAATAACTCAGGCCTGATAAAGAAGTCTCTGAGCAAAATTAAAGGGTCTTTCATGCCCAGTATAGAATGGGACGCTGAGAATCACAGCAGTTACAGAGCGTCTATTTTATTTAATTTCTTTTGGAAGAAGATTCGAGTCAGTTCGAAAATGTAGAGCCGTGCTAGCATATTACCTTGGTAGCTCAGTGGTTACAACGAAAATCAGGAGATCCAAGGTTCACTTTTCGGCTATAGCATTGATTTTTTCAGTTTGATTCAGCCTCTCCAACTTATATCCTACATACACCGGTGTGGAAGAAACAATTAATTTACAATACAAAGTTTGGTACTTCATCGTCTTTCGATTATGCTGTTCAGACACGCAAACAGGCGGACCTTTTAGGTACCTGTTTTTTTGTATTTAGTAGGTCTCAAAACATGTATTTTTTCGGTGAAATCCCGATATCGAATTTTAGGTGGGATTAGGCACGTGTTAGAAAAAGGAACAAAGGAAAACATAATCCACCCAAGGTGACTTTTGTATGGAACTTGTGTTCTGTACGCGTTCCGTGTTCCTGGTATACAACCGTATACATTTGCTTGTTCCCGCTAGGCGAGCGATAACAGCGAAGTTCCGGAACTTCCGCAATTCAACCTTGCTGTTCACTGCTTACATTTGTTTTCAAAATGGAATTATTTCAGTCCTTGCCAAAAATGTTAATAATGAATCGGAGCAAAAACTACACTTCTGAAATGCCAACAGTGTGAAACATATGGAGCTACATTTAAAAAGGGCATGTTTGAGTGATGTGTCTGCAGTTTTAGTGACGGATACGCGGGAAGTAGGGGTGAAAAGAACATAACCTCAAATATCAGTTCAACTGGGCACGAAATGGTAACGTAATTAACTATACAGATAGAAACAAGTGCGTTATGTGCTTAAACGGCAACGTTTAGATCATATAAAGTTTTAGAGGATGTGAATAAGTCGCTTATTAGCAATGGTAGTAGCAGCATAAGTATAAAGCAAGATGCAATAGGAGGCAGTTTAGATTAGAACTGCAAGCCCAATGCTCATTATATCAGGAAGGTGCAACTATATATTTGAGAATTCATCTGAGGGTTTAAAGTTTTGCTTTATCAACACAATACATTTCTCTACCCTTTCCGTCGCCCCTCGTGGTGTAATGGCTACCATGCTAACTTCATATCCCAAGGTCGCGGGGTCAAACCCGGCGGAAGACGATAGATTTTTTCGGGCTTAAAAATCCTTAGCATTGCTTCCTTCGGAAGGGAAATAAAGCCTTGGTCCCGTGTCAAGCCTGATAAAGAGGCCTCTGAGCAAAATTAAGCAGACTTTCACGCCCAATATAGAATGGGACGCTGAGAAGCACATCAGTTAAAGAGCGTCCATAAATAAAACTCCATTTTTTTCTTCCATTTCCACACAATACCGCAGATAAATCTTGGCGATCATCTAATATAAGTTATTTCAATATTGAGGTGTGTTACAAGTAAATCACGCTTCAATAAGAAAGTTTATGCCAACCTCTAAGTTTTTTTTTCTCTTTTTCAAAGCATATAGTAACCTCCTGTGTGGCAAATGCAGCGTAAAACAATAATGTATCACAGACGTTCACTGCGTTAACGTATTAATAGTTGTAATTAAATTCAGTGAACCATACATTTTCTATACATACATGTATAGGAACAAGTTATATACGATTCCAGAAAAGTATGTGAGTACCTATAAGGAGCATTTCTAAAAACTGTAATTACCTCCTACAGTAGCTGTCACTAAAGATGCTGACCATAGAAGTCTGCGAAACGTCTGGTTTAGTTTGTAACCTACGACAACGGCCGTGAAAATAGCCTAATATACTCTATAAAGAACATGCTGCAAAGAAGTGTCTTATACCGGGTCTTCAGATTTATTCGAACTTAAGCGTAGTGGGTTTAAATTGCATGACGTCAGCATTAGTTCAGCGAGCCCCTTGTCTCAAGGGGGAGGAAGAATTGAACCCTGGACTGCATGCATTGCCAACTTCGTAAACAAGTTGATATATTGGGTGGTGGAGAACTTTTTCGCCAGAATATCTTGTGTCTTCTTTAGTTTTGTGTGTTTTCTTAATTTATTCTGTGTAGGTCAAGATTTTGTTACTGCTACAAAGAGTATAAACAATCGTTTATTGTAATGAAGAAGTTATACCTTAAAGTCCTCTACGTTGCCACCGTTCAATTATTTAAATTGCATATCAACATAAAATGCTGCGATTTCGAGTTTATGAGACGCAAACGAATGTAAATTGTAAATATTAGAAAGATACGATACAAGTTCCACTTCACCAATTAGACTCAAAACTGTTGACATCCACCACCTTCTACTCATCGTTCGCTATAATCGCTGATAAATTACCTTGTGATTGACATTACTGCTGACATGTGGCTGTCTCAGTACGCTGCTGTCATATTTAATCGCTGCCCATCTGCAACGGCACACGTTCCACTGCTTTCTCTAAAATCCCCTCTTCTTTTCATGCATTTTCTATCACACTTCTCGTATGTTGAACTGCTTTTCCCCATTTCTCACCAGTTACCTTATCTATTCCTTTCAACATTGGGTCCTGTACTTCACTAACGTAAAAGTTCTATTATTTCGGCTAATGTAACCTTAACTTGTATATCGAGGGTGTAAGATATTTTCAAACCACAGTGTCACTCGTGGAGTTCTAGGATGAGAACAAGAACAATGTCCGCGATATATAAAAGACAGTAGCGATTATAAATATAAATACTTATGGAATCACTGTGTATAACACAATCGAACTTTTCACAGAAGGAAATCAAACAATCAGATCAGTCTTGCATGAGAACACGCGCGTAAATTTCCACTGAATCCATAGTTGTTGCAACGCCGATGACATGACATCTCTGATGGTAATGCATTCTTACAGTATGATTGGCCAGCAACTGACAAGCCCCTGACAGCAGACGACACACCCCACAAGTATCAATCACAAGGAAGTTTCTCACCGAACGTTGTTCCCTGAAAGAGGCAATACAAGACAAACTCGCTACTTAGTATTGACGTCACGGACGGACAAACGACTGGCGAAAAGGCCGAATAAATCTGAAGACGCTATACAAATCATCAGTGGAGACACACTTTAAGAAATATGTTTGCTGTTGCCGTTGCGCAGTTACACCAGCACGCTTAGTCATTGTTTTTGTTTTCAAGTGTGGTTTTAATAAAATATAAGGCAATCGTCATTTTGTTTGCAAAATCATGAAAGTTGTGTTATTGTTGTTGCAGAGTTCCGCCGAGCTACGTGTATCCGTCACCCTACTTGACGGCTGCAGCCGCGGCACCCAGCGGTATTGTCCCGCTACCTCCAGCGCCACTGTCGCATGCTGCAGCCGTAGCCGCAGCTGCTGCCGCCACCTCGCAGTTCTACGAGTACCAGAATGCCGCGGCCGCTGCAGCCGTCTCCTACCCGGGACAGTACCCTAATGGATTTGAAACATATCCTTATACCAGCGCTGCAGGTACGCTATGAGTAGAAATAGGCTAAATATCCCAAAATATATATTTGAAGCTTTTCTCCATTTGTTAAAGGCAATGCATCTATGAAAACCAAACCTATAGAACTTTCTTTTAATAAACTTGCACGTATAATTAAAATAAATGGAATATACCAATTCTCATGAGTTATGCCTATTATTTATACTTTTATTTATAATTAATCGCTTGAGACATATGCTAATACAAAATCTTTATGTTGAACTTACAGAAAATACTTAATTGCAAATTAACTACTTAATGTCTCTCCTTTTTATTGTGAATAACATTTGGTTAATACTATCCGCTTGCTTTATTATTCAATTAACTCTGGTTTAATCTTTCTTCACAATTTAAGCTCTCTCTAATGTACATATGAACTAGCAAATAAATGTAACTGTTCTTCATATGTTGACCGATGTAAGTGAAAAATTCATAAAACTGCTCGGCTTAGCACAAACTGGGTTTATTTGAAATTGAATATAATTATATCCACCTATTCGTATGTACGAGCATCTTTTTCTAGAAAACGGGGGGGGGGGAGCAAAATACAAACATTCTTCTACTTACAATAATGTACGTGGCAGAGAGTAGCACCTACCAGTTATAAAATCTAAACTTCGCCCCTGTTTGTTATGTTTAGTTTTATTTTTATCGTTTTAAGTTTATCGTCCTTTAGACTGGTTGGCCATATCGATGAATGAAACTGCTGAAATGATACTCAAATGACCCGGGGTCCATGGAGCTTAAAATCATCCTAAATTCGTCCTCTCAGGATAAGGGAAAACCATTGAAAAAAATCTTAACAGGTTAGATCACCCTAACCGAGATTCGAACTCGGGACCTCCTGAATGTGAAGCCGTACACGCTACAGAGACGGGCTTTTATTTATTGATATAACTGCGACGAAAAAAATTAAAGTAGAAATATTTGTTATCTTCAGCCCAGAATGAATTGTTTGTGTAAAGAGTTAAAAACATATTGTAGTTTAAGCCATAAAACCTAAGAAATTAAATTTAAAATCTGATGTGTTCCATTCACATGACTTTCTCTAAATCTCTGTAATAAATTCTTGTTAAAAAGCTTATTTTCCTATCCACTTTGTGCTAATCGAGATTAACGTGTCTTTATTACTTGATCCCTTGTAAGTAGAAGAGGAAAAAATCTGATGTGTTCCATTCACGTGATGTCCTCTAGCTGTTTGGCAAACATACCTTTTATTCAAAACATTAATCTGTTATCTACACCATGCATTCTCTAAAACGGTTAACTCTACAAAAAAAAAAAGTATATAACATAAATTGTGTGTTTTAATGAGATCTACATTTTTTGTGTAGTAAGTTTTTGTCTATGTGTTACGGTTTGCCAGTTATATAAAAGTCACCCAGAATGAAGAGGTCTTCAGAGGTTATTCCCAGAAAATTTAAGATATACATTGTATTTACATATACATGTTATATACGCATTTTAATCAAAATCGTTCGAGCCATTTTTGAGAAAATCAACTTTTCGAAAATATTTCCATATAAAGGGTAGATTGGGGAGGGGGGATTATCTTTAAAATCTTCATGTCGCATTCTTGGAAGATGCAAAACTTAAATACCAAGTTTGGTATTTTACGGACTTTTCGTTTTTGAGTTATGTTGTATACAGTCACACACACAAACACATACACACTCACTTATCTTTATATAAAATTCTTTATGGGGGTTCAGGGAGTCTCAAAACGTATATTTCGGTGAAATCTCGCTATCGAATCTTTGGGTGGAATACAGTCCTTCTCTATTTGCTATATATGTTGTACATATGCCCTAGAGAAGTTAATAATTTGAAAATATAAATATGTTATTTTCAGACCAGAAGACTTCTTTGTGTAAGGAACTAAAATCATAATGTAGTTTAATATCTAATCCATAAAAGTCACCTTATTATTATTATTATTATTATTATTATTATTATCATTATTATTATTATTATTATTATTACAGGAGCTGCGAGTTACATGACACCTTACACTTATGCTGCGCTGCCTCAAGCCGCAGGACTCCCAACAGCTGCAGCTGGAGGTTTCCCAGGACTCTCGCCATACCAGACAGCGGCCCAAGCAACACTTCAAGAGGCTAGAATGCAGTAACATTGGCCTAACTTTTAGGAGCTGAAGGAAGAATTAGAAAATTGAATTGTTAACAAAAGGTTCGTGATTAGGTTTGTCGCAAGTGACTGACATCAGGCTTACATGTGAAATGCGAATCAAACTTTGTGTATGTGCTGCAAGCTTGTAGAGATAGCATGAGGAAACCAAGAGGTTCCAGCGATAGGTTTCTGGTTCCTTAACTCCCTTTATGCAAGAGATCATCATAACAGCTTGCTATGAAAAGAAAAAGACCTTATTCATGTTTCATCCTACTTCTGTACTCAATATGTACCTATCTACAAAAACATTATTTTATTTATTATTGTTAATGTGATTCACCAGTACTTAAAATATGCACTGTTTCGTTTTAATTATTTTTATAATAAATAAGGTGATCTAACTTTGTTACAGGATGCATAAACAGGAAGATTAAGAGTAAATTAAGTTTTAATATTTGAAGGACAGCAACAATACCCAAAATATCTTCCATTTGTTTATAGTTGAATACATAATAATACTCTTCCTTACTCTTTATTTCATTCCTGATTATAGACTAATAAAATGCTTATGGTTTAGCTTACATTCATAGCTTAATTACAAACAATTTCCAGAACAAAATTTTTAAAATACTGTCACCACAAATACATCTACGATTCCTTCTAAAATGCAAAGCTTTAAAGCTTCGAACAACCTGTAAAGCTTGGCAAATAAATGACACCATCCAACTTAGATATATTGGTTTAAAAAACGCAGCTATTCCAGTATATTTATTTTAATTCTAATTTTTCCTTTCTTATAAATTTAATATATAAAACTAAATTTTAAAGTTTCACAGTCTTCACCTGCTTTTACTCTCCTCATAAAGAAGACTTACACTTCGAGAACTTGCAAGTGAACGACTGGGGTCAGATGCCTGTTGAGCAGCCGCCTCTGGTTCCCAAGGTTGTGAATTCAAACCTGACAGAGTACGATATTTGCATATTATAGTTATAGAGCTGATCCTATATCAGTTTACTTTTAACCATCACTCCACTAATTTTCGATTTTGTATTCCAGCATAAAAATTACGTTCTTAGCATGGTATAGTAAACATTGATCTGAACTGATTGTCTTAGTTTCATTTCTTGTAATTCTTTATTAAATTCAAATGTTTTTTTTCTCTGTTACTATGCAGTCTTGTAAATACAAATATGGCATTGTTTCTCTAAGATTAAAGTAAATAACGAAATTACTTTTTTGATAGTTATATTTATTTGTTGGTGCATATTTTGGTGTTTTTACTTACAATGGGAAAGGCCTTAACAGCCCATCCAATAGTTAATCTGTTCTTCCCTTGTTATCTTTTATTCTTCAACAAACTGTTCTTCATGGTAATTTGTATTTCTTCCCTTATGCGCTACATTTAAACATTTCTGAATGCCTCAGACAACTGAGTGAGATAAAACTGTAGAGTATACCAAAATGGAGTTCTTCATTGGAAAGACTATATATGATTATAACTTTTATTCTCCTGTGCTCTTAATAATGTAATCATAAATCTAAAATATCTCCATATGCCATCTGATGTGAAAAGTTAGATCTCCTGATGTTCTCAAATTCCTGTCAAATATTAGAGGGCAGAGCAACAGTAAGATCAATTGTTAGCAGCCTGAAAATTGATCAATGCAGGATCACAGGTCAATGTATACCGAGGTATTTCTAACATATAGCATGCCAAAAAGTGGCCTGTACCCAAGAAAAACTATTCATCAAAACAAAATTCATGGATGTGTTACTTGGTTAAGCTTTATGGTAGGCTTACAGTTGTTTTGCCCATTTAGATTTGTTGAATCCAAATGCTACATTTTAATACACTCTCTTAAATTTTTATTACAATTTTATTTGTTTTGTATGTTCATTTTATATTTCTTTACCTATTTTATAAAATGTGTGGCCAGATACGTTTCTGCGCAATTGTATGGCTATATATGTTAAATTTTCAAAAATAAGAAAAATTTGTCAGCGAAGCCTACAGTTTTACATTCTGTATAATGAGCTCATAGCTTTTTATCTGGAAAGGATATTTTTAAATATCAGAAAGATAGCTCCCTAAGCATTTATCTGAAATCGCCGTATCAATATCAAAGAATGGCATTCTACTATATTGAATGTTTCTTACAAGTGTCAGATACTTTTAAACTACACAAAGAAGCAAGATTTAGTGAAATGTCTAGCTAACTTAAATAAATTTGATTCAACTACATTCAAAAAGCTCCAGAAAGTGTAAATAACACAGAAACAAGTTACCATATAGTAATTTACACATTTGCTTCAAAATAGTTCCCTTCCGCAATTATACACTTCTGCCAACACGTGTAAAGAGACTGGAAGCTCTCCTGAAAGCCATTTTTAAATATCTGTCATAGTGCCCTTGTTGCATGTACAGTAATTTCTTCAGCGTTTGAGAAATCTTACTGAAACGTTTATGCCATTCACACACTTAGATTTTCTTCAACGCTGCTTCACCATAGGCTTCTTCCATCATTCCCAGTGTCCCTGAGGGAGACTTGTTCAATAAAATACAAAGATTTATGTTCGAACGTGCTTTGTTGCTGACATTATGAAAGGCGATAAACGAACATGCATACACAACAAAAACTAGTTGCCAAGCAAAGACAACAATCACTATTAGCATGAAAATTTAGACGAAGTGCCGTTATGGACATTACCAACACCTAAAAATAAAATATTATTTGTTTTCATGTACATTAAAGAGAAAATAAACGATTTCGGGAGCTTTCTGAATCTAGAGTTACAAATAGATACAAGCAACAAACCTTTAGAGCAATTTAATTGTTATCAACGTATTTGTTATTAAATTCCTGCTTTACAAGCAAGTTCTAGTCTTATGTTTTAAAGAAAATATGATAAAATTATATTTTAAAAAATTGTAGTACTTCTTTAATCATATATGTAACTTTATAATGCAAAAATATGCTTTAAGTACTTAATCCTTTCTATATAAATTTATATCATATTTATGTACCTATGGGTATTATTTAGAAACTTTTGAAATGATTAACTGTAGAAGCAAAATAGTTTCTCCAACAGGAAATTTCAACTGTGAACTATTACAGCAGAAAATATTAGTTACATTAAATGAATGTATAACAAAACAACTCTAATTGTTGATGTATAACCAATTGTTGGTTTGATGTAAACACATTATAATCATGTGTATGCACGATGTAAATACGCTAAGTTATCAAAAATATATTTATATAAATGCATATTATATTCAAATAATATGGTCAATATTGCCATATCTTAGTAACAATGGAATCCTTGCCAGAAATAAGTAATATTCATCTTTCTATGTTGAAAATGTACACATATATGCCAACATTGATACTAGTTATACGAAGATATAGATAGCGATAATGCTAACTGCTTTAGGTATTAACTGCAGTAGCCTTTAGAATATATTACTGACCTTATATAAACATAATTTATTTTAAGCAAAGTTGGATTTGTTTAGCTCCAACTTTTACGCAGTTTGCATGGTGATCTATCAAATATCAGAGTCATACCTGCTGAACGGCACAGATAACATTCCATATATGGAAGTTACTTCAATTAATATGCTCAATTTGAAAATTTTAACACTATGATGACCATGCATATTGTTGTTACACATCTTAGAGAATAGTGTAGGTAGCAATTAATATTAAGTTTAAAAATCCCCCAACTTAAGGGGGTATTTCCTTTAATAAATGTCCGTGCTAGCTTTGAAAGAAGGACCAGAAGTGTAAATAAATATAAACTGTTGAAGATGAAATGCATTTGAAGCCATATCTTTGTTGCTCAGTGAGAAAACTACAGTGATTAGAAGAAAATAATTAATTAAATCGTCTGTGCAATAACTACTTTTATTTATGTATTAATAACATTTCAAAAATAAAGTAAAGGCTAGTCAACAGGTAGTGAAATAAACAATTCTACTACTGATACGTTTAAGATAATGATAAAACTCACTTGTAAAGTGTTATTTGATCTTGGATGTGGTAAAGAATGAAGATCCAGAAGAAGTATGCTTAGCGTTTACCTTCTTTCACTCTTGTTTATGTTTCAAAATACATGGTTAATAATTATAATTATTATCCAGCACAAAGACTTTTGTTATATGTATCAAGAAATATGCTCAAGTTTTAATTTTTTTAATAAGCTGTATAAAGTGAAATATATAATGGAGATATGAGAATGCTTGTAAGCTAGGAGACCTACTCTTCCGAAATGTTCGGAGTAACTAATAAACCCTCCAAACTTGCAACTTAATACTTCAAATCCGTCCTTCATATGCCTGACTCAGAAAGGGGCATGCCTTTGGATTGTCCAGGAAAGTGCATTACAAATCTAATGCTCATTTTATTTTCATATGAAGGATGACAATATGTTGATCTACAAAGTAATAGAGTACATAAACTCCAACTATATATTTTGATGTAGTAACTTATGTCATATGTAAATTTACTATTATGTATAAATATACTATTTAAATCTTCATTGTGTTTTGTATTTCACACACCTGATATCTTAAAATTAACCAAAAGCTATAAGTTATCATGCTATTTTCTTAGGTATTATAAGATTTATTCAAAGGCTGTTTCCGGAAAATTCAAGATGTACATTTTATTTGTAATAAAGATATTTTTATGTGAGGCATTTTAATCAAAATTGTAAGAGCAATATTTGAGATAGTCGAAAATATCGAAAAACCTTCCATGTAAATGATTGTTAGGTGTGGGGAGATTTTCTGAAACTCTTTGTGTCGCATTCATGGAAGATATTGAACTTAAATACCAAGTTTTCGCAGATTTTTCGTTTAATACTTGTGCTATTTAAAGACACACATCAATCTTTTTATAAAATGCCTTTTTTGGATTCAACATTCTTCAAAACGTGAATTTTTAGTGAAATATCGGTATTGAATTTTTAGATGAAACGCAATACCTTCTCTATCCATGAGTACATTATGCATGATAGAGAAACTAAACAAATAAATCTCACATGACCTTTTCTTCTACAAATGTTGATAGGAAATTTTATTTTTCTATCTCCTTCATATTAAAATCGACATAAAACTTTTGTAGAAATTTTGTAGGTACAAAAGGAATACTGGGGGCTGAAGCGAGTGAAATCTTCAAAGCAAGTTGCAACCTGCTGGAAATTCCTCTTTTTGAGTGACCAAGAGAAACAAACGAATGGCGACAGAGTACTACAAAAATAAATAAAGTATTTTAAAAGTCAAACCAGCAACAATGAATATCATTATGGTTTAATGTTGTTGTAAAGTGTTTTAAGGAGAAGCATAAGTTTTTGAAACTATTAAAGAAAACGTAACTAAGTTTTTTCTATCTCTTCAGTTTATGAATGACATCATCGCACAAAACTAATTCAGAATAAACGTCTTCACAGGCCGCAGAAAATTCAAGGTACAAATATAGTATTTTAATCGTTAGAGCCTTACAATTAAAACGAAAAATATACCATGTAAAGAATCACATTTGGAAGTGAACTTACAATGTCAAGTTTGGGTTCCTTTTGGAGTTAATCTTCTTCCAAACACACACAGACTTTTTAAATTTCAGTTTTAATTTACAGGATCTCAAAACATGTACTTCTGTCGAGACCCATCAAATTTTGTATTATACAATATTTATATTTCGTATTATAGGCATTTTAACTGTAGGAGTCAACCCCAAGTACTCGTATAAGTGTTCTTTATGTCTTTGCTTGTTATTCAAAACAATTACCAGGATCATACCAGCGCCGCAGAGTTTCGTCCCACAGGAGTTCCTTTACACGCCAGTAAATCTATTAACATAGTTGTTATTGTGAGCACACTTAAAAACGTCCATTAAGGCCGTATTTGAACCCCCAATCTTGGGATCAGAAGGCCAGGCTTAAACAAATGAGTCGCCTGGACCGACGTATGAATGATGGATAATATTATTGTATAGAACTATAGACTACCTATACAGAAAATTTTGGCGGGTTCCATTTACATGACTTTAACTTTTTCACGAACAAATTTCTTAAAGCATATTTATTATACTAAGAGAATACACAATGTTAAAGCGATATGCAAATGTTTTAAAAGTTTTCCTATGCGATTGCCTTTGAAATTCGCTTCTTTCATGACCCGGAGTAAAACAAAAGAAACGCGGACGACTTCCTGTTTCAGAAAAGTATAAGCATTTTAAAATTGAAATCAATACAAGGAATATATCGGAAACAGTAGCTCCACAACAAAAATAAAATCTGATGTGTTCCACTCACATGACTTTCTCTACATCTCTGCAACAAATTATTCTTAAAAACCTTATACTTATATTTACTTCATGCTAATCGAGAAAAAAAATAGCAGAAATAGTCATATTAATTACTTCTTTGTAAGTAGGAGCGAAATAAGGGAGTGTCGTAGGTTAAAGTTATAGTCAAAAGCTGGTTGCTATGTGACTGAAGTTCCTTTGTTTGTATGGATAGGAGTTGACAAATTCCTGCATGAGTAGAGTATGATTTTCAAAGCTGAAACAAAAACAAGAAATATCTTAAAAATTATCAATTCCATGAACAAAATTTATATAACATAAATTGTGTGTTTTAATGTGCTCTACATTTTTTGTGTGATAAGTTTTTGTCCATCTCTTATGGTTTAGCAGTTATGCAAAATTCCGTAAAATTCATCCAGAATAAAGTAGTCTTCAGAGGTTATTCCCAGAAAATTCAAAATATACATTTTATTTGTTAGGTAAATATCTTTAATATACAACATGGTAATGGTTTAATGGTTAGAGCCATTTTTGAGAAAATCAAAATTTTTGATTTTTTTTTCCAAGTAAAGGGTAATTTGGGGTGAGGTATTTTTCTCAAAATCTTCGTGTTGCATTCCTGGAAGATACTAAACTTAAATGCCAAGTTTTTTATTTTACCGACTTTTCGTTTTTGAGTTATCGTGTTCACAGACACACACACACGGACCTTTTTCTGAAAACACTTTTTTGGATACAGAGGACCCTAAAATGTATATTTCCGGTGAAATCTCGGTATCGAATTTTTGGTGGAGTGCAATACCTTCTCTATACACTATGTACATAGTACTTATAGAGAAAGTAATAAAGGACATAAGTTGTGTGTTTCAGGAGATCTAAAAATTTTGAGTATTAAGTTTTATCCATCACTTACGGGTCACCTCCGTGGTATAGAGGTATTCTATAAAAACATTCAGTGTGCGCAGAAATGTATGAAATGAGGAACGTGTCACTGAGGCAGGGAATCACAAGCAAGTCTGACACTTCGTTTTTATTTGCCTCTGCTACGTCGGGTGATGTAGCACATGATATATTAAAGCATAAGAACGGTCTACGTGCTAATCGCAGACGATTTATGTTCCATGTACTTCGAAAATACATTATACAATGTTAAACTAGTGGTGTAAAGGAAAAGGCTATATTAACTTTTTCTGTGCATTAATGTCTTAATTAAACAATAAAGTAACCTCATTGCATACTTCCAATAGCTAAATAAAAATGCGTAAGTTTTCTTCTGATACTCCTTAATCCCAATCTACCTGTTTTCGAAGCAGAGTGTAGTGCCACTGTTATCGTGTTTGTTTACGGAGAGCACCGCAAGCTCGCAGCCGCTTCCCATTCTCTCTCCACCAGCCCTCGGTGCATTCATAAGTTGATGATTTACTTACTAAACCCCTTTTCCTCGTAACATCTAGAGTTAGGGACCCCGCCTGACCAAGCCTGCGGCCCGGATCTGGTCGACCTCTATGTCCTTCGCTTCACTCCTTACTCCTGGAGCTTTCCAGAAGCACCACAAGCGACTGTGCATATGAGTCAAATATCTGCTTCTTGATAACCACAACCATTTTGTCAAATGTAATAATTATGTTCCAAAAACTGATGTTATCATCAGATTAAAGCAAATATTAGAATTCCGAGCTGTAATGGTGTGTGTTTGTTGTCTCGGTGGCTTCTTGGAACTGATGGAAGCGAGAAAACATTCTCGTCAGCTGAAGAACTCATCGGCAAGTACGTATGGACACTTTTTGATATCAAGGTTGGAGAATCACTGTTATTGTGAGTTTGTGATGACCACGGTGAAATGTTCCTTTGGCTTGAAGCCAGTTGTCACTTGTATACGAGGTAACCAATACCCCCCAGTGGTCTGCTTGGCGAGGTGCCAAGGGAGACATTTGAAGAAAGGGAATGCTGATCTTCCGACGTCTATGTTATGCAACCGAAATGCGCCGTAGGATATTCGTTCTGAAGTATGAATAGCGACGCTCAAATATGCACTGCAAGAATATGTACACATGCCTTGCTTTTAACAATAGTATTTACAGTTACGAGGGATCTACCGATTATAGGTAAGAATGTGTTAAGAAATTCAAATGTTTATTAATGCACAGTGTTAATTTATTAAAATTCGATGTGCCCTTCTAAGAAACTTTATTTGGCATGAAATGGCGATGAAATGAAGGGACAGGAAGTTTGGGAAATAAAATCTCCCTAGCATTTGCCTGGTGACCCAGAAAAAAAAAAACAACCCATGCGTCAGAGAGGTCGGCCGCGGACTTTTTTTTTTTTTTAATATAAATCTAATGTGTTCCATTCACATGGCTGTTAAAAATATGTATTAATAAACCTATTCTTCTATTTCAAGCTAATCGAGATAAACATTAGCAGAAACTGGTTTATTACTTAGTTCCTTATAAGTAGAAGAGATTTCACCGAAAATTCATATTATAGGGTCCCCAGTTTTAGAAAAAGGTCCATGTGTCAGTGAGCTTTATAACTCAAAAAGGAAGAGTTGGTAAAATACTAAACTTGGTATTTAAGTTTAGTATCTTCCAGCAATACGACACGAAGATTTTCAGAAAAAAAGAACACCCAAACTACCCTTTCCATGGGGAAAATTTCGATTTCTTTTTATTTTCTTAAAAATTTCTCTTAACGATTTTGATTAAAATACCACATATTAAAGCCATTTCTATCACAAATAAAATGTATATCTTGAATTTTCTGGGAAAAGCTTCTGAAGACCTGTTTATTCTGAATGAGTTTTGCTGAATCTTGCATAACTAGTAAACCGTAAGAGATAGACAAAAATTACTACACAAAAATGTAGATCTCATTAAAACACAGAATTTACGTCATATATATTTTATTTATATATATTTTTTCGAGGAGTTATTCCTTGTTATTGGTTTTAGTTTTAAAATACTTAAACTCTCTCATACGGTAACTACTCAACTCCTGGCCTCGCTAAGAAACGGATTTCAACCCCATAGCAACCACATTTTTAAACCATTTGAGTGTATTCCCATATTTCTCTTCTACTTAGAAACTAAGCAATTCGACAGTTTCTGTTAATGTGGATCTCGATTAGCTTGAAGAGATAGAAGAATACGCTTATTTAGAATAATTTCGAAGATGTAGAGAAAATCATGTGAATTGAACACATCAGAGGAAAAGAGACCTGCATCCTTTCTTGGAGATCAGTGTCATCAGCTCGAAGAGGACAACTAGATTTCTTATAGTATTTCAACGCCCGCCTTGACTACGTGTGGCACTGCAGGCGAGGACAATAGATCTCTACCCCCAGCAGAACTTTTGTGCCTTCGATGAACAGGAGAAACGGATGAGCTGAAGGAACTGCAAACTGGTGCAGATGCAGAGATATGCAAAGTTTCCCAATAGTCCCAGGCTTGACCATTCGCCCACGAGATGATCGCTCCAGGATGTTCCTCTAGTGAGACCGGGGAACCCGAACTAGCTATGAGGTTCGCAGGCTTTCCTCTGGCAGGGCTGTGAAAAACTTCCAAATATCAAGCCTCAGCGTCATCTGCCCGTCACTGACAGAACAGCAGATTCGTAATGAACCTGAAAAATGACAAAGAAATGAAAGGAGATAAAGGAGAATCGCGAGAGCATACTACAGCCCAGTATTCACCTGGCGACCAGATAAAAAAAAAACCAAATGTTCAGAGTAGGCGATCACCGGGAATCGAACCTGTGACTTCCCGAACACGAAACCTACTCGTTATCGCGGAGCTTTCTCGCACGGTTTTCCAGAGATACTTTTATATTTAAGATACTACTGTGTCAAGAAAGTTCCGGGAATTTGCCAATAAAACACAAAAATGTAATTATTCATCCAATTTTATTTTATCGCCTTCAAAGTAGGCCCCTTCTGAAATTATACATTTATGCCAACGAATAATCCAATCATCAAAACATTTTTATAGGCACTTCTAGGAATCGATGTCAATTGTCGCCGCGAATTTTCCTTTATATCTTCTATCGACAGAAAACGGGTGTCTCGAAGTGGTGACTTGAGTTTTAGAGAGAGAAAGAAATCAGCAGGAGCCAGATCGGGTGAATACGGTGGTTGTTCGATGAAACTTGTTGAGTTTTGGCCAGAAATTTGTTCACAATAATAACCTAGTGAGCTGGTGCCTTATCGTGGTGCAAAATCCATGAGTTGCCGTTCCATAAATCTGGCCTTTTTCGCCGTATTTGTTCTCTCAAACGCCGCATAACGCTTAGATAATTGTCTTTATTTACCATCTGGCCTTCTGGCAAGAACTCTTGAGTGCACGACACCGCAATAATCGAAAAAAACTGTCAACATGACCTTCAATTTTGATCGAGTTTGACGTGCCCTTTTAGGTTTCGGTTCAGTTGAAAGGCGCCATTCGGAAACTTGTTGACTGGTTTCAGTGTCAAACTCGTAAACCCACGTCTCATCAATGCGATTCATGAATGTGGGGTCGGAACTGGCTCGTTCTAGTATGTCTTCAGCAATCCTTACGCGATTGACTTTTTGTAGAAAATTCAAGTCTTTCAGAACTAACCGAGCTGTAATGCGTGTCATGCCCAAACAATCGTTTAAAATGGTACGAATCGATTCGTGAGAAGGAAGTTCAGCGGCAGTCTCTCTCAGATCTAAATGACGATTTTCAGACACCATTTTCTTCACTTTAGCGATGTTCAGTTCAGTTGAAACCGTTGATGGCCGACCAGAGCGAGGCAAATCTTCCACTTTTGAATGCACTGTACCTCTCATATGCACGTGTTTTTGATAAAGTCGATTCACCGTAAGCCCTCTGAAACATTTTCAGCGATTCGGCACACGAAATACCATTTGCAATGCAATATTTGAGACAGATTCTTTGTTCAATAGTTGTATCCATCGTAAAATCGCAAATCACCTTTGAGATGAACTAACAAAATGGCATACTGTAAACAAACTAGATGACAGATGACGATCAAACTCCGCGTGGATATAGAGGACAGTTGTACCAACTTAACAACAATAATTTCGAATCCCCTTTTGAACAGGATTTTTGAAGATACTTTCTTGACAGAATGTAATTACTTGCCAAATAAAATGTATATCTTGAATTTTCTGGAAACAGCCTCTGAAGACTACTTTATTCTGGATGAATTTTACAGAATTTTGCATAACTGCTAAACTGTAACAGATGGACAAGAACTTACCACACAAAAAAATGTAGACCACATTAAAACACAATTTATATTATATAATTCTTTCTGTGGAGTTGATCCTTTTGAGCTATTCCTTGTCTTTGGCTTCAGCTTTGAAAACTTATACTTTTCTCATACAGGAATTTGTCAACTCCTGTTCTTACAAAGGAACTTCAGTCACATAGCAACTAGCTTTTGACTATCACTTTAACCTATGGTACTCCGTTATTTCGCTTCTACTTACAAGGAAGCAAGTAATAAGACTATTTCTGCTAATTTTCTCTCGATTAGCATGAAGTAAATAGAAGCATAAGCTTTTTAATAATAATTTATTGCAGAGATGTAGAGAAAGTCATGTGAATGGAACACATCAGACTTGTTGTTTTTTGGGTTTTTTTCTTTTTTTAGTTTCTCTACCCGCGTGAACAATGTATATAGTGGATAGAGAAGGTATTGTATTCCAACCAAAAGTTCGATGTCAAGATTTCACCGAAAATATATGTTTTAGGGTCCCCTGAGTCCGAAAAAACATTTTTAGAAAAACGTCCGTGTGTGGACAGCATAGCTCAAAAACGAAAAGGTCGTTAAACACCAAACTTGGTATCTTCAAAGGATGCGACACGAAGCTTTTCAAGAAAATCCTCCCATCACACACTCCCCTTTACGTGTAAAAATTTTCGAAAATATTGATTTTCTTAAAAATTGCTCTAACGGTTTTGATTAAAATCCCGTATATTAAAGCTATTTACATCCCAAATAAAATACATATCTTGAATTTTCTGGGAATAGCCTCTGAAGGCCTCTTTATTATGGATGAAGTTTGCAAATTCTGCCAGCTAAACAGTAAGAGATAGACAAAAACTTACTCGTTAAAACACACAATTTATGTCCTTTATGCTTTTGTTGTGGAGGTAACCGTTTCCGAGATATTCCTTGTTATTGGTTTCAATTGTGAAGTACTTTTCTTAGACAGGAAGTTTTTCTTTTGTTCTATTTCTGGCCAAGCAAAGAAGCGGTTTGCAATAACAATCGCATAACGATAGCTTTTAAAACATTTGACTATCATTTTAGCCTAGTGCCTTCTACTTATAAGGAACTAAGCAATACAAACATTCTGCTAATGTTTATCTCAATTAGCATTGTGGGAAAGAAAAATAATAGTTGTAGAAAGTTTGTAGAGCAGCTAGAGAAAGTCATATGAGTGTAACACATTCGAATTTTTTTAGTTATGCTGTCCACACACACTGACCTTTTTCTAAGCATTTTTTTTTTATCCAGGTGGTCTCAAAACATATATTTCCGGTTGTCTCGGTATCGAATTGTTGGGTGAAATGCAATACTTCTCTATACACTCATGTACGTTGTACATGCGTGCCATAGAAAGTAAAAATCTGATGTGTACCATTCACATAACTTTCTCTACATCTATGCAACAAATTATTCTTAAAAAGCTTATACTTCTATTTACTTCATGCTAATCAGAAAAAATTAGCAGAAATATGTCTTATTACTTGCTACCTTGTAAGTAGAAGCGAAATAAGGGAGTACCATAGGTTAAAGTGATAGTCAAAAGCTGTTTGCTAGGTGACTGAAGTTCCTTTATTTGTAAGGACAGCAGTTGATAAATTCCTGTATGAGAAAAGTATAAATTTTTCAAGCAGACACCAAAAACAAGGAATGTCTCAAAAACGATCAACTCCACGAAAAGTGTATATAATAAATTGTGTGTTTTAACGTGCTCTACATTTTTGGTGTATTACAATTTTGTTCATCTCTTACGGTTTAGCAATTATTCAAAATTCCGTAAAATTCATCCAGAATAAAGTACTCTTCAGAGGCTATTCCCAGAAAATTCAAGATATACATTTTATTTGTCAGGTAAATGGCTTTAAAATACGATACTTTAATCAAAATCATTAGAGCCATTTTTGAGAAAATCAAAATTTTCGAAAAAAGTTCCATGTAAAGGGTAGTTGGGGGTAGGGGGATTTTTCTCAAAATCTTCGTGTCGGATCCCTGGAAGATACTAAAGTTAAATACCAGCTTTGGTATTTTATCCACTTTTCGTTTTTGAGCTATCGTGTTCACAGACACACGGACATATATTTCCGGTGAAATCCCGGTATCGAATTTTTGGGTGGAAGGCAATACCAGCTCTATACACTATGTACATAGTACGTAGAGAAATTAAAAATTACATACCTATTTGGTCCCAAACCTCGGAATTTCAGATGACTGTCCCCCTAATATGATACATTTTCTATTTCCGTGTAGCAGCAGCAGCAGCTTAATGCGCCACATGGAAATATAAAATGCTTGTCACAAGACGAAAATAATGTCAGCAGAGTGGTGTTTCACTAATATAAACAGAAAAACCACTGCTTGCATCTGCTCAACAACGTTGGCGTCCAACTGTTTAGGAGCGGCGCCAATACATTGGTTTTATCTTCGTCGTTGGATTAGGCGTATATGGGTGCTCTCGATTTCATGCCAACACTACCGCATTTCTGCAGTTTTTTACATCCGACACTTATCTGTCCAGCGAAACATTTAAACTAGATATTGGATAAAACTTCTGGTGTGTTCCATTCACATGAATTTTTCTACATTTCTGTAACAAATTATTGTGAACAAGCTTATTGTTCTATCTAATTCATGCAAATCGAGATAAACATTAGCAGAAACGGTCTTATTACATAATTTCTTATAAACAGAAGGGAAAAAATCTGATGTGTTCCATTCACATGAATTTCTCTAAATCTCTGCAGCAAATTATTGTTAAAAAGCTTATGCTTCTATTCACTTCATGATAATCGAAAAAAATTAGCAGAAATAGTCCTATTACTTGCTTCCTTGTAAGTAGAAGCGAAATAAGGGAGTACCATAGGTTAAAGTGATAGTCAATACTGATTGCTATGTGATTGAAGTTCCTTTGTTTGCATGGACAGGAGTTGACAAATTCCTGTATGAGAAAAGTATGTGTGTTTTAACGTGCTCTACCTTTTTGTGTTTTAAGGTTGTTTTTTTTTTTTTTCCATCTCTTACGCTTTAGCGGTTAAGCAAAATTCCGTAAAACTAATCCAGAATAAAGTAGTCTTCAGACGCTATTCCCAGAAAATTCAAGATATACATTTTATTTTTCAGGTAAATATCTTTAATATATGATATTTTTTTAATCAAAATCGTCAGAGCTATTTTTGAGAAAATCAATTTTTTTTAAAAAAAGTTCCATGTAATGGGTAGTTTGAGATGGGGGATTTTTCTCAAAATCTTCGTGTCGCATCCCTGGAAGATACTAAACTTTAATACCAAATTTGGTATTTTAGCGACTTTTCGTTTTTGAATTATCGTGTTCACAGACACACGGACACACACACGGACCTTTTTGTGAAAATGCTTTTTTTGGATACACGGAACCCTAAAACATATATTTCCGGTGAAATCTCGGTATTGAATTTTTGGGTGGGGGTAGAGTGCAATACCTTCTCTATACACTATGTATATAGTACGTATAGAGAAAGTAATAAGGGAATGCATTAGGTTAAACCGACAATCAAATGTGTTAAAATGTTGCTATGGGATTGAAATTCGTTTCTTTGCGTGGCCAGGTGTTGGCAAGTTCCCGTATGGGAAGCGTTTAATTATTTTAAAACTGAAACCAATAACAAAGAATATCTCGAAAACGGTCAACTCCAAGAAAAAATGTATCTGATATAAACAGTGTGTTTTAATGAGACCACAAATTCCCCCGAGAGAAGTCGTATGTACTAAGTCTGTAATTAAAGCCACTCATACATTGCAGTTAAATTATCTCAGAATGGACGGAGCCTTTTAGTTTCCATCATTCTATATATTTGTCCCTAAATATCACACACTCACCCGCCAGAGATAATTTCCTTGCCTTTAATCTTATTTTACAAACGAAGCAAGGAAACGCGTCAATTTACTCGCAGCCAAAACTTTAAACTTTTTTAATAAAACAGAAAGGTTTCTAGAGACTCAAAGAGATCTGGACTTTCCGCCTCATATCTTGTCTGCACCGGCTTCCAGGGCGAGAACCTTGGGGGTCGCTTGCCAGAAGACAAAACAATACAGAAAACGGGCACCTGTCCAACCATCAATTCTTTGGAAATGTACGGAATCCAAAGAAAGCGCCAAAATATTTCCGTGCCTCGGCTTCAACCGCATGGATCAGCGCCACTGTTTGCGTCACTAGCTAGTGTACAACATAAAGATGTTGAAACTGTAAATTTCCAGTTGAACACTGCGTTTGAACAGGTAGAACAAGACTAATACTAAGCGATCTTCAAAGATTAGGACACAAAATGGCATTTAGGTATGTATAAATAAGATAGGAAGGCGACGGCGAAGCGTCGGCGGAATGTGTGACAAGTAGCTCAGACGGTAGAGCATCTACCTGCTGTGCGAGGGGTCCAGGGTTCGATTCCTGAGTAGGGATTTTTCTCTAGCCCAGATTACTCCCTATCCTCTGCAGATTCTGAAAGTACGAATGAATCTTTGTGATCTAATGAACAAAATTGTATATATATATATATATATATATATATATATATATATATATATATATATATGGTGATGTCAACAAACCAAAATGTATTACTCCGCGAACGCACGTGGACGGACCACGTGGTGCTTAGCTGTGCTCGTCTCCTATACAATTACAAAAGCGCACACCTACGCACTAATGTTCACTCTTCACAGATATTGATTAAGACTAAGAGATATATAATAAATCAAAGGAAATAAAACAAGTAGATAGATCAGTTGTTATTCGCTACGAAAAATGAAATTTTCGCGTAAAATTATAAAATGCAGGCGTATTGCATGCGTTCATCACTCCAAATGCCAATATTTTGTGTATATGTGTGTGTGTGTGTGTGTGAACAACCATATACTGCACATTACCTTCATATACTGCAATAATACAATGACTTTCCCAGAAGAGTTAATCCAAAGATGGAAGTGGGTCCACTCCTTCAAGATCCGAGTCATCTGTTGTAGATGCAATAGAATTTTCTGAATCATCACCGGGATTGATAATTAATCGATCAACTACAATGTCCACCATTCCCTCCAAATCCCACATTGTTTGCTCTTCCCGAACAATGTGTGATACACATTCGTTCTATTTTTCGGCTGTCACGTATTGAAATGCTGTTTGCACCAGATGTCACGTCTCGGCTAATTTAAAAGTTTTGTTGTTTCTAGCTATATACCCCTTTATTTGACTCCAAACAAGCTCAATATGATTCAGATAACAATGAAAAGGAGGTAATCTCAATACTACATTACCCGCCTTCTCAGCCAAATCGTCTATAACAAACTTTTCATGCCGAGTTTTACATGATCGCGCTAATTCTATCAGCTCAGATTTAACTGTGCACTCTCCTAAATTTCTATATTTGTCCTGAAGCCACTTTATAGTATATTCTTTTCTCCAAAAACTGTTGGGGATTCGTTCTAATTTCACGCTATGATAAGCAGCATTATCCATAATAATTATGCTGTTAGGTTCAAGTTTAGGGAGCTCTTTCTCAAACCAAGCCTTAAACACTTCCCCTGTCATTTCTTCATGATAGTCTCCTGTTCTTTAGACTCAAAAAAAAAAAAAAAAAAAAAAAAAGATCCCCGCCCTCCACAAAACCATTCTCGTTTCCGATGTGCAGAACTATTAAACGTTTCCCTTTACTTGCGGGATTTGTAAGCCCTGTACTGGAACCGGATAAGGCCTGTTTCTTTGTTTTTATCCGCGTATCAACCCATATTTTAGAGGTGGTATAACCCTCTTTAACCCATGTCTCATCTAAGTAATAAACAGCTCTTCTCTGCTGTCGGAATTGTCTGATATTTCGTAAGTATTTTCTTCGCCACCAAACAATATCACCCCTTTCCACTACAATGCTTTTGCGACTCCTATTTATAAATTCAAACCCTATTTCTTTGAGCAAATTATGGAGTGAAAATCTTTTCAAATTAGGCAATTCTGGATCACTGTTCACTGCATGTAACTGTTTATTGTAGGCGGCTCATTTGCGAAAAAGACTGGTGCACTTTGCGCGCAATAGCTGCTCGAACAAACTCATCACCTCTACGTCCAAAACACGTCTGCAGCATTTCCTCTTTTTCCCGGGTGTCGAAAACTTTCCCGTAGTTGACCACTCTTTTCTTGCACATTTTATGCTGCTTTCCGAAACACCAGTAAATTCGGCCGTTAAACTGAGGATATTGTCTAATGCAAGAGTAGGATATTCTTCACAAAACTTATTGTATACGTTAAGAACAATTGCTTTTTCGCCACTTTTTAGAGGTCTTCCTCGCTAATGTTTCACTACGCTAGAACCACACGTCTCCGCCATTGCTAACATACGTACAGTACGCTCTTCACGTGGTAACTGAACATCATCCGTTGCAATGAACGGCACAACACACGTGCATTGTTATGCAAGGGAATGATGATTAAAATTCAACCAATTTACGTTTATTAAATACTCTTACCATGTTATTTCTACATCATTGCCTAATTTAATATGAAAATTGTGTACTCCTTTCAGAAAATGAAAAGGAGCTACTTTTTTTATAGAGAAAAGCAGTAAAACGTTCAGCAACAAATCAGAACCATTACGACCTGTTACTTTTGTTTACATTACCGGTGAACTACCTCTGGACAGATTATATATATATATAGTACACGAGTTAACATTATTGCTGATCTTCACCAAGCGCCGCTTTCCCGCAAACTTCCCCACATTCACGTACCTCAGACGAAGGATACAATGGACCAACACCATCACCTACTTGGGGGTGAAGCTTGACAAGGGCGTCACTTTTAGGGAGCACATCAGGGGGCTGTGGTGCCGGAGCAATGGGGCTGCGGCCTCACTGTACCCGATGCTGAGGTCCTCGATGACGGTTCCCCTTAATTTGCGCCTTTTGAGGGCTCTCATAGTCCCCTTGTTAATCTACACCTGTGAGATCTGGGGCATGGTGGCAGACTCCAGTCTGCTGTTGCTTCAGCGGGTACAGAATAGGTGTCTTCGGGCTATCTATTCTGTGCCTCGAGGCTTTCCAACGAGACTCCTGCACGAAGCCTCTGGTCTACTATACCTGGAGGACGAGATTAGGAGTCGGGCAACAAAATTCAACGAAAGGTTACCATTCCATCGGAGCGCCCTCGTTAGGTCTCTTGGGGATTACGATCCCACAAACCGCCGCTTCAGGCGATACCGGCTTCCCCGCATGGCTTGCGGGCATCCCCGGTAACGAAGGAGTACCACCAACAGCTGCTACGGCTAAGCTCCTTATAATCCTTCAAGAGTTGCTTGGATTCAAAATTAAAACCTCAAAACAAACATTTTGATTAACACACACCAGCGGTGCACAAGGGCCGTTGCACCATCAAGGCAACCGTCGAGGAGCAATACTTGCCTCCTCCTGTCACTCCACAACCCCAAAACACACCCGCCATCCTGCAAAAACCCACAATCCCGTCAGAACGTGGTTAAGTTCTCTCCGAGAACAGGGACACGTCTAACACAAATCGGGCTGCCCTCAGCCTGCCAATTGCACTGGACTGGCATTATTGCTGAGGCAATATGCTCCAAAGGGAAAATGCCACCGCAAGGATCATACATTAATGGAACAGTTAACTGAAAATCCGAGGTTTGGGATGAAAGCATTTTTTTTTATCATAAGTAGTATGACGATAGCTCCAACTTTTATTGATAAATTCCCGTGTAATTTGCTGCGAGCGAATTTATAAAGAGAAAATTTGTAGCTAGAGTTGTATTTAAAAAGACTATTTCCTGAATAAAATAATAATGATTAGCCTATATGGACACGAAGAATAATATTCCTAAAACCGCATTTGTGTTGACGTATATTTGCATCGAAACCATTGTAACATAAATTATGGCCTCGTTGCTTACAGAATTCGTTGAACTGGTTCTACACACTCTCTGTTGTTTTTAATACTCTGCGGCTTTGAGTTTTCAATTAATATGTCTATTTCAGCGATAAACCTTTCCCCAAAAGGTTTTGGAGCTTCCGTCATTATGTACGGGAATATCACTGCACACTGATACTATTGTTATGAGACAACCATTAGTTCAGAGAGAAAACAAATGCACCTGGGTGTGATATAATTAGAAAAACAATTGCATGTGGGGTGTTATAAAAAAAACTATTAAAATGCAGAGATAATGAGTTCCGATTGGTTGGAATTTTACGTGCCAATATACTGGGTTGGCTACTTCCTATGATCACGTATCATGAAAGAAACAGTTATTAAAACATACTTTGTTTCTTTCTCTATTTAAAAGTGGTACACATTTTTACTCTGCTCCTTTCTTGGCTGTCCCGGTGGTCATTTAAACATTAGAGTAGTCTGCATTTTTAATGATAAGGCATCTTATTTTGTTCATTCCTCAATACTAGATATTTCTTTGTATAAAAAAGTCCCTTGTGAAACAACTTTGACCAGATTGTTATGAAACTTAGAATATTAGCTCTTTATGGCATTTATTTTATAATTTGGTCTGGATTTTGATGATATTTAAAATGCCGTATATTAAAGATGTTTACATGGCAAATAAAATGTATATCTTCAATTTTCTGGGAATAGCCTCTAAAGACTTCTTTATTCTGGATGAATTTTGCTGAATTTCTGGCAAACCGTAAGAGATAGACAAAAACGTACTACACAAAACAGGTAGATCTTGTTAGAACACACAATTTATATCACATACATGTTTTACTTTCTCTATATGTACATAATGTATAAATAAGGTATTGCACTCCACCCAAAAATTCGAATCCGAAATTTCACCGGAAATATGTTTTAGGGTCCCCTGTGTCCAAAAAAAAGCATTTTCAGAAAAAGGTCTGTGTGTATATGTGTGTGTGTCCGTGTGTCTGTGAACACGATAACTCAAAAACGAAAAGTCGATAAAATAACAAACTTGGTATTTAAGTTTGGTATCTTCCAAGGATGCGACATGAAATCTTCAAGAAAATCACCCCCCAAACTACCCTTTACATGGAACTTTTTTGGAAAATTTTGATTTTCTAAAAAATGGCTCTAACGATTTTGATTAAAATATCCTATATTAAAGATATTTACCTGACAAATAAAATGTATATCTTGAATTTTCTGGGAATAGCCTCTGAGGACTACTTTATTCTGGATGAATTTTACGGAATTTTGCTTAACTGGTAAACCGTAAGACATGGACAGAAACGTATTACACAAAAAATGTAGAGCACATTAAAACACACAATTTATGTTATATACATTTTTTCGCGGAGTCGATAATTTTTTTAGGTATTCCTTGTTTTTGGTTTCAGCTTTGAAAAACATACTTTTCTCATACAGAAATTGGTCAACTCCTGTCCATACAAACAAAGGAACTTCAGTCACATAGCAACCAGCTTTTGACTATGACTTTAACCTATGGTACTCCCTTATTTCACTTCTACTTACAAGGAAGCAAGTAATAAGACTATTTGTGCCAATTTTTTCTCGTTTAGCAAAACCTTTTTAACAGTAATTTGTTGCAGAGAGGTAGAGAAAGTTATGTGAATGGGACACATCAGATTTTTTTTTTTCATGAAGTTGACCATTTCTGAGATATTTCTTGTTATTGTTATCAGTTTTAAAATAATTAAAACTTTTCTCACATGAAATTTTGTAAACTCCTCCATGCACAAAAACGGATTTCAACCATTTGGCAACCAGTTTTTAAAATATTTGACTATAGCTTTAGCCTAGTGTATTCCCTTATTTCACTTCCACTTACAAGGAAGCACGTAATAAAGACAATTTCTGGTAATGTTTCTCTCGATTATTATAAAGTAGATAGAAGAATAACCTTTTTAACAATAATTTCTTACAGAGATGTAGAGAATGAAACACATCAGATTTTCTCTGAATGTTAGACCAATCATTGTTGAAGAAATCTCATAATTGCGCACGGCAGTGCTTCGCCACTAGATTAAACGCTTGCTTGTGTATTGCAAACAGCAAATCAGAAGGGGCAGGACAGAAGTCACTCTGTTTCACAATAAAATGTTAATTTTCAAAGTTTGAGGAAGTTTACAAATCCAGGTATACAAACACAACATTATGCGCATTCTTTCACATTCTCGTTTCAAAGCGTAGCCAACCACGCGTTACAAAGAATACTAAAGAGCGAAACATTATGTCCATACGTCTAGCACATTTAATAAGTTTTATGTGTGTATTTAACCTGAAATACACTATATAAACGTATTTGAAGATTCATAGATTTTAAATAATAATGACACACAATTACAAAATCCCCTTTTTTAGTAAATTGGCTAGGCTGATGACCTGTGAGTTACAGTGATGGATTTCTCCCTCGGCCTAGCGATTTTTCAATCCAAAAGCGATTAAGGTCTTTTTTGACCGAATGTGACAAAATGTAGGAATTTTCACACTTTTCCAATTTCTCTATTTTTTCAAATTATTTTAATTATTTTTTTTTTTTACTGTAATGTGAAATGTATTTGTACCTGTCAACATTTTTCTTTGAAACATAGAGAAAACCCTATTCTATTCTTTCTATGCTTATTCTTCTACTGTTTGTTAACAATGGGCATTTCAAACTATTATAACATATTTGTAATTGAAAGACCGAAGTGATTGGAGCATTTTTAAACCACCAATGAAATTTATGTTTCCCTTCTTTAAAATGGTGTTGCTTATAGAGTTGTTGACTATAAATTATAGTTTGTATCCATCAGCAAGCCATTAATATCATGGAAATTTTAGTTCCTGGTTTCTGTTCTGAGTGTGCGATAGGGCAATAAGCGGTCACATTGTTGTATTCAATGAAATCGGATCTCTCTTTCCATAGTAACGCCTTTAGGAAAATTGGCCAAAATTTGCCTTACTTTGCCCATTCTAATGCAGCTGTAGAGCGCATATTTTCAATGGTTAGTGAAAGAAATAAACTATCTACAGTCGGGCCAAATTTGACATGAGCAACATGAATATATGAAGTGTTACAACTACCCATCACTGACGAAATGTTGAAGTTATTCAATGAAAATATGTATAACACTATTAAAGGGATAGCAAAATAGATAAGATACTGTTAGCCGAAATGTGAAGAGGATCATCATTAACATTAATTTGAGGTGAACCGGTGAATACTCGGTTCCAAAGTGACATGTAGGTCAATTAGAAATAGCCTAAAATCTTATTTTTGATAGTGTTTAGCGCCCGCGTTTACTACTTGTGGCACCACACACTGAAAATGCATGGAATATAGATGGAGCACCGGTGGAATGCGATGGCAGGGAAAACCGGAGAACTCGGAGAAAACCCGGCTTTTAAAAGTTTTGTCTATCGATTTAGCCTAGTGCATAACCTTAATCCCCTTTTACTTACAAAGAAACAAATAAGACAAACTTGGCTAACGTTTATCTCGGTTAGCATGATATAAATAAAAGAATAATCTTTTGTAAGAAACGTTTGTTTGCGGAACAGCTAGAGAAAACCACGGGAATAGAGCATATCAATTTTTTTTTCTCGCAGAAATTAGAAAATAGGTTTTACGACAAACCTTAAGTCAATTGTACAATAACTGCTATTTTACAAACACAAATTACAAATGTGTGGAATTATTATCTATTTATGAAACAAAACCCTTGAAAACTCTATGAAATTTGGCTTGTAAATATTTAAATTTGTTTATAAAGTTCAACTTTACAAACTTGCATTGTGAAACATCTTTTACAAATTACAAACAAATTTTACAATTAACAAAGCTTGTGAACATTGTCAAACAGGCTCCTAATCTATGAAATAGTTATAATAATTAATAATTAGCTTTTATACTTTTTGTGCACGTACTATGTACTCAGTGTATAGAGAAGGCATTGTACTGCACACAAAATTTCGATATCGAGATTTCATCGGAAATGTATATGTTGAGACCCCGAAATTAAAAAAAAAGCGTTTTTAGAAAAATGTTCGTGTGTGAGTCTGTTTTTTATCTGTCTGTCAGTGTGTGTGTGTGTGTGTGTGTGTGTGTGTTTGTGTGTGTCTGTGGGCAGCATTGCTCAAAAACGAAAAGTCCGTAAAATACCCAACTTGGTATTAAAAGTTCAGTATCTTCCAAGGATGCGACACAAAGATTTTCAGGAAAATTCCTCACCCCAACTACCTTTTTTTCCCCTTTGTTTCTTGAAAATATTTGAGTCTCTATACACTATGTACATAGTACGTATAGATAAAGTAAAAATTTGGAACACCTTCAAACTCACAATTTATGTTACATACATTTTTTTCGTGGAGTTGACGTTTTTTAGATATTCTTTGTTATTGGTTTCAATTTTAAAACACATACTTTTCTCATACGGGAATTTGTCAACTCCTGTCCACACAACAAAGGAACTTCAGTCACAGCTTGGCAACCAGCTTTTGACTAGCACTTTAACCTATGGTACTCCCTTATTTCACTTATACTTACAAGGAAATAAGCAATAAGACTATTTCTGCTAATTTTTTTTTTCGATTAGCATGAAGTAAATAGAAGCATAAGCTTTTTAACAATAATTTGTTGCAGAGATGTAAAGAAGGCCATGTGAGTAGCACACATCAGATTTTTTTTCGTGCAATTGACCGCTTTTGAGATATTTCTTGTTATTGGTTTCAGTTTTAAAATATTATTACTTTTCTCATACGGAAACTTGTCAACTCCTGGCCACGCAAATAATCGATTTAAATCACATAGCAGCCTCATTTTAAAATATTTGACTGTTGGCTTAGGCAGTGAATTGCCTTATTTCTCTCCTACTTATAAGGAACTAAGTTTCTGCTTGTTTATCTTGATTAGCACGAAATAGAAGAATGAGCCGTTTATCAATAATTTGTGGTAGAGATGTAAAGAAAGTCGTGTGAATGGAACACCTCAGATTTTTTCTAGAGTGAGGTTCGCGTTGCTCATCCTGTATGAAGGTGTTATATTGGGATGACATTTTAATACTCCTTGTACATTTACTTGAGCTAGGATGCATCCTCGTATAAGATATAATCTCTTGCCTGCTAGAATCATTTCCGCTCACCCTGAAACAGGTGCAACACTTCACAGAGTGATGTCAACTCCACGTGGAGCTGTTTGCGTTCACGGTGACGTTTATTTCCTCGCAATGCGCGACGGTAAATCAAGGATCTTGTGTCTGGAAATCAGGAAGGGGGAATCCCGGCATATCTGTTGGCACTACAGCCAACCTTTCGTAAGGAACTCGGCTGTAAATGTCAAATAATCGTATCACTTAGGCGTTAAACACGATATAAATGGAACAATCAAAAGAAGAAAAGCGGATATTACATTCACATGACTTTCTCATCCCTGTCGTTTATTAGTGGCTATGCAAACTATTCTTACGAAACTTTATCTTATTTTTTTCTATCTACTCCATTTAACCGATCTGCTAGATCGCTCGCCTCTTCTCCAATGCGGCCCAAGTTCTATCCCAGGCGAGCGCATGTGGGATTTGTGGTGGACAAAGCGGTGCAGGGGTGGGTTTTCTCCGGGTTCTCCGGTTCCCCCCGCCACCTGTGCTCCATCTCCATTCCATGTGTCAGCCTGCGGTACCATATGTAGTAAAAGTGGATTAAACACTATTAAAAATTTCGAGATAAACATTCAAAGAAATACTTTCATTACACATTTCCTTGTAAATACATCGGAATAGGGGAATCGAAACTTTAAATGACAATCAACTTTTTTAGAGTTCATCGCTATGTAATGTCTTTGAAATTCCGTTCTCTTTGTTTGGCCAAGAGAAAAACATCACAACTTCCCCTTTGAGGAACTTATTAGTAGATATTGAAGTATTTAAACCAATAACAAGGAACATGAATATCTCCACAGTTTATATTCTTTGACATAAACTGTGTGCTTTAAGGAGAAATTTAATTTTTTGAAAACTGTTCCAAGTAGAGGTAGTTTGGGCCGGGGGATTTTCTTTGAAGATCTTCATGCCAAATCCTTGAAAAATATAGGATTTAATTTGTTAAATTTGATTTTGACCGACTTTTCATTCTTGCTATTCATAGACTTACACAAACGGGGATTTTTTTCTAAAAAATACTCTTTTTGTATTCGGAGGCTCTAAAAACCAGCATTTTCGATGAAATCTCAGAATCGATTTTTTTGGGTGGAGTACAATATTCTCTCTATTTTCTATAAGCTCGTGGTAGAGAACGTAAAAATGCTTCTTTAGTTTCGGAGGACCTCAAAATGACTATTACCTATGTAATATTAATATCGAATTTTGGGTGGAGTACAACATGCACTTCCTCCTTCTACTTAGCAAGCGGGATGACTCAGGTGGTAACGTTTGTGTCCCGCATTCGAGAGGGCCCATATTTGACCTCTGGTGACCGTCCGCTCTACCAAGCCCCCCCCCCCCCCGGGGTTTACCCTTGTCGGCAGGCGAACACAGAGATGGTTCATCTTCTGCCACAGCTTTCCCATCCATTATTTCCTGTATATATCACTTCCTTGTCATTTGTGTCGTCCTCCGTGGTCTAGGATTAACATGTTAGACTCTGGTTCCCAAGATCAACGTTCAAACCCGGCGGAGGGCAATGAATTTTTTCGGGCGTAAAATCCCTTAGAATTGCTTCCTTCGGAAGAGAAGTTAGGCCGTTGGTCGTGTGTAGTAGATTTAAGGTACATACAAGAACCTCAAACCTGATAAAGGGGCCTCTGAGGAAAATGAACGCAGAACCGCAGTAGTTAAAGAGCGTCCATAAATGACACACAATTTAATTTCTTGTAATTTGCTTCAGAGTTGAAAGAAACCAGGGACGGTGTTCGGCGGGTTGCGGCTTGCGCCCTGTAAAGATTTTACATAGCAGCGTTACGGGACCCGCCTGCGAGAGCATTCAGACGGGCGCCATGTTTTCGGGGTGTGTGTAAGACCCGAGTGGCGTTAGAAGGGTTGATTTAGAAACGTTAGGATCCTCGCCAATGCTTGCGCATGTGAGTCGCAAAGTACTACAATGCTTACATGTGCTGCTCTGCCCAGTAACTGGGCGTCTCAACTGCCATAGTCCTAATCCTCTACCTACGTTAGATAATTGTGAAAGGAAATTTAACATAATTGTAAAAAGTAATTATCTGTCTTTGTATGTGATATCGATCTATGACAGTGAATTACTGACGTAACAACCCCTCGATAGTCGTGTACATGAACTCGTTTTTCATGATATTCCGCCTTTATAATTTGGCGCAATATTTTCTGCTGCGACAGCCGTTTTGTATGTTAAGACCCAGAATTTGTCACACTTCCTTGGCTATTATTCGCTGCTCGTCCTTTGTGGAGGCGTGCGGGTTCTGTAATTTATTTCCACCTCTCCTTGCTGCATTATTTCAGGCAACGTCACATTAACCTCTAAAGTGAGTATCTTCCAGTAGTCCAATAAAAAACAATGAGCACAATAAAATGGCACAATTCCAGTATGAGGCTTTTGAACATCGTCTAGCCGTCAGCGAATTGTAAACCTACTTTCTTCGGAAATGTTGAATACTCTCTGCGAGGTACTTAGGTACGAGTAGGAGACTCGGCATCGAACCGACGAGGTTATTGTACCTATGCTACACGAGAGAGCCCCTGGGAGGGAGGAGGTAAGAGAAACAACTGGGCGGCCGAAGCCAGGAGCGACGGCACAGAAACCACAGAATCCGACAGTTATCAGATTGAGGCCAAGCGAGATAGTTCAGGCAGTTTCGTCTGTGGCCCGCATTCGGGAGGTAGCGGGTTTATATTCCGAGGCCGGCCTACCTGACCCACGGGCTTTATCGGCGATTTTCCGGAATTGTCAGCCACATGGTGGGTAGGATTCTTTCATCCACCAAATGTCCTGTCACTCCATGTAATTTCCATTGCCATTTCATTCGTCCTTCATTTCATTCGTTCCTTTCAGGACTGGAATTGTCGGCGATGGTGCTTGGTGCGGCGTGGCAGGGAAAATGTTCAAAGTGACTATATCCATCCCCCTACATCGGATGGGTGCCTGGATGAGGGCCGCTCCTGGCGGGGACGTTGGACCCTATGAGGAAAGGGGATTCCTTCCGATCTGCCTATCCGATTGTCGAGGTGCTTCAATGTGGATTCTGTAGATACTGTCATACTGTGCCTTAGCTCCTGGTTCCGGCCGCCTCTAGTATCCTCTCACCTCATCTCTCCCTCCCTCAACAAAACCTGTGGACACCTAACATGATTTTTGGGGTGGAAAAAATGTCCTAACCGATGAAGACCCCAAAATGGCAGCGACATCTTGGCTCAGGTCTTTGGCGGTAGGGGAGTATAGTATTCGCATTGAAGAACTGGTACCACATTACAATACATGCCTTGACAGGCAATAGTGATAACGCTGAGAAATAGAGTTAAATGCTGTAACTTTGTAAATAAAGTGTTGCGCAGATACCTTCTGTTATTGTTTAGTTATGCCAAATAATTCTTTACTTTCTACACGACCCTCGTACAATGGAAAAAAAAAAAAAAAACTAGGTTAACTATACTATTGCACTATTGTAAACTTCGGATCTGCCTGGCAAATTCTTCAGGCTGTTATGGTAATCCATAGATCTCAAAACGTACAGATACAGCCAGCTGTCGTATAACCTAATTAGCTCGATTAAGACTTCCCTTGCCCAGGTAGCAATTTTTATTCACTTTTCGCTTTCAGCCACGTAGCAGATTTCATGACGCTCGCAAAAATCTACTTCAGATTTTTCTTTCGCCTAGTCAAGCAAAGAGAACGAATTTTCAAGTTCTCATTTAATGACCAGATCTTAAAAGATTTGACTATCGCTTAAGCCTACTTATGCCCTTTTCCCCATTGTACCTACAAGATAAAATTATGGAATGAAAACATATCTACAAATATTTATTGCGATTAATGTTAAGTGGATAGGAAAATACCTAAGCTTTTTTAAGAATAGCTTGTTGAATGGGTAGAGAAAATTATGTGAATATAACAGATCAGATATATTATTAATTTCTCTATACGTACTATGTACATAGTGTATGGAGAAGGTGTTGTAATGCTGCCAAACATTCTGAATAGAGATTTCACCGGAAATACATGTTTTGGGACCCCATGAATCTAAAAAAAATTAGAAAAAGGTCCGTGTGTGTCTATCAGTCTACTTGTGTGTGCGCACGCGCGCGCGTATGTGTGTGTCTGTGGGCAACATAGCTCAAAAACGTAAAGTCGGTTAAATACCAAACTTGGTACTTAAGTTGAGTATCTTCCAAGGATGCAACCCGAAGATTTTCAAGAAAATCCCTCACTCCCAACTACCCTTTACATGGAACATTTTTCGGAAATTTTGATTTTCGTCAAGAATGGCTCTTAACGATTTTGATGAAAATATCGTGTGTGTAAGATATCTAATGTATAAGACTGTTTTATGACAAACGAAATGTATATCTTGAATTTTCTGGGAAGACCTCTTCATTCCGGATGACTTCTGTATAACTGGAAAACCGCGAGAGATAGACAAAAACTTACTACACAAAAAATGTAGATCTCATTAAAACACACAATTGATGCCATATACTTTTTTTTTTTACTTTCTCCATACGCACTATGTACATAGTGTATAGAGAAAGTATTGCACTCCACCAAAAATTCGATACCGAGATTTCACCGGAAATATATGTTTTAGGGCCCCCAATATCCAAAAAAGGAATGTTCACAAAAAGGTCCGTGTGTGTGTGTGTGTGTGTGTGTGTGTGTGTGTGTGTGTGTGTCCGTGTGTCTGTGAACGCGATAACTCAAAAACGAAAAGTCGGTAAAATACCAAACTTGGTATTTAAGTTTAGTATCTTCCAGGGATGCGACACGAAGATTTTGAGAAAAATCCCCCCACCCCCAACTGCCCTTTACATGGAACTTTTTTCGAAAATTTTGATTTTCTCAAAAATAGCTCTAACGATTTTGATTAAAATTTCGGATATTAAACATATTTACCTGACAAATAAAATGTATATCTTGAATTTTCTGCGAATAGCCTCTGAAGAGTAGTTTATTCTGGATGAATTTTACTAAATGTTGAATAACTGCTAAACCGTAAGAGATGGACAAAAACTTACTACACAAAACATGTAGAGCACATTAAAACACACAATTTATGTTATATACATTTTTTTCGTGGACTTCATTGTTTTTGTGACATTCCTTATTTTTGGTTTCTGCTATGAAAAACGTATACTTTTCTCATACAGGAACTTGTCAACTCCTATCCATATAGACAAAGGAACTTCATTGAAATAGCAACCAGCTTTTGACTATCACTTTAACCTACAGTTGTCCCTTATTTCGCTTCTGCTTACAAGGAAGCGAGTAATTAGACTATTTCTGCTATTTTTTTTTCTGATTAGCATAAAGTAAATAAAAGTATAAGCTTTTTAAGAATAATTTGTTGCAGGGATATGGAGAAAGTCATGTGAATGGTACACATCAGACTTTTTTTCGTAGAGTTAACCGTTTTCGAGATATTCCGGATTATTGGTTTCAATTTTAAGTCACAAACTTTCCTGGAACGGGCAGACATCTTTCTTCTCGTTTCTCATTTGTTTACTCCTGACAAGCAAAGAGATTGGAATCAATTAATTCACATAGCGACCGGCTATATTGCATATTACATTTTAAAGGATGGGACTATCGCTTTAACTTGTGCATTTTCTTATTTCCCTTCTTCTTACAAGAAAGCTAGTAATAAGGCTAATTCTGCTTGTGTTTATTTTGATTAGCATGATGTAGATAATAAATTAATGTTGTGAATAAAAGGCTTGTTTACCGAACAGCTAGAGGACATCATGTTAATGGAATACATTAAATTGTTGCCCTTCTACTTACAAGGGACCAAGTAACAAGGACAATTTCTGCTAGTGTTATCTCGATCACCATGGAGTGGATAGAAGAATAAGATTTTTAACAATAATTCGTTACAGAGATGTAGAGAAAGTCATGTGAATCATCAGAATTGTTTTAATTCAGAGGACGTGAAAACTTGAATTTCCGGTGAAGTTTAGATATAAAATTTTCGGTGGAATACAATACCTAATTCCGTTCAGAGAAACATATTACATTTTATTAGTACCTATGCAAAACCTTAAACATGAGTTTTAATCAAAATGGTTTGAGTCGTTTCTGAGACAAAAAACAACGAACATTTATGTAGTGAAGGGCAGTTGCGGCTGTAGAAATTTTCTTGGAAATCTTCACTGATATACTTAAGTGTAAGATTCAAATATGAAATTTGGCATATAATCAACTTTTGGTGTTTTGAGTTGCACCTTCACATATTTGTGTGGAGAGCATTATTCCTCTGTCTACAACCAGTGACGTGGAGCCGCGGTAATGTGTGCGACTCGCATTCCGGAGGTCGCAAGTTCCTTTCCGTGATTTTCGAGGATTCCCCAGGACTACAGGCGAATGCTGGGAAGATTCATTAATCCTCCGAATTTTCTGACAATGACTTTTTCGCCACTTCCTTCCTGTACGTTACAGGGGTGAAGATTAGGGGATTGTGTTTGGGACCCGGGCTGAGGCAGGTTCCCCCAACTCGAGTCAAGGTCGTGCGGGTTGTTTGCGGCCCTCATTGCGGGCAGCACAGTTACACACTCCACATGTCAGTGGTGATGGAACTCAAACTATAGTTTCATAGTTGTGATTGCTACTATATCCTCGATATCCTTATTGATAAGTTAAAATATAAATTATAAAGTAAATATTAAATGCAAAATTTAAAGATAAAGGTAAACATCGGAATAATCCTTTTTATTCTTTCAGAAGTGTTCTCTTCGTGGTGTTATTAATTCAGCCAAAAAATATAAAATTTAACAGTTTATTTTAACTTAAATTCTTTAATGCCTTATTGAACTACAGTTACAAATAATTGAATTTTAAAACGATGCTGAGTTAAAGGATGTCAAAACAGGAAGAATATAAACCAGTTCCACACTTTTTTCCACAAGATTTCCTAAAGTCCACAACTCGTTACACGAATTTTGTGCATGTTTGGGACATCTTAAGTATATGAGACGCTGTTTTCCTTTGTTGAGGCTTATAAAGTCACGTTGCCCGCCTGGATAGTGTGGGGGTAGAGTGTCTGCCTCATATTCAGCAGGTCGAATCTCGCTTAGGGTGAGTTACCCGGATAAGGTTTTTTTCGGGGTTTTCACTTACCCTGAGAAGACTAATGTCGATCAACTTTAAGCTCCATTGACCTCGGGATCATTTGAGCATTAATTCACCAACTTCATTCATCGTCCGATATGACCAGTCAGATTAAACAACGTTAAGCTAAAAAAATCACATCATAGAAGTCAAATGATGAACATTTTAAAGCGGCTTTGTGATTGGATGGTACTTATTATGTTAGGTATCTGTGTAACATGTATGAAATATTGCTGTTTGTTGTGTAAGTAACATGGAATGTGTAATTCAATAAAACATTCGTTCACTCATATCCATATCGATGTAAGTTTACATACAAATTCTTGGTTGTTCATTGTAGCAGTTGCTTTCCCTTGCCCACAGTCTTAGGTCAATTACTTACATTTACTTACGCACCAGAAGGTAGTCAGTTGAAGGCATGGAATGTTGAGTAATACGGTAGGTACCACCAGCTAGATGCGCAGATGATGAGTCAGCTGGTGTAGTGGTCGCTAGCCGGCTAGCTGGTTGCTCTCATTACAATGACAGTGTTTATGAGGATTTTGGTTGTTCAATCTTCTTGTGAATGTTGTACGTGATGGATTCAATTACGTAGAAGGGATGATCGTTTCTCTCCAGATAATTCCCGCATTCGTTCCATACATTTTGAGGAGGAAGATTATGAACGAGATTTAAAAGTGTAACTCTTCAAACTTACTCCTAAAAATATTAAAAAGCATTGCTGTACCACATTTAAATTTAAAGTTCTCTAATGACTTGTATCAGCAAGTTAACAGTCCTAAGAAAATAAGACAAAACTGCTCTTAAACAGAGATCCAAAACAACAGTAAATGCTCTTTTAGAAGAAACAAACAGCAATTCTGAAGTAAATATCTCCGAAAATCCGTTACCTCTCCCTCGCCATTTAACACAGCACCTACAAATATAGAGGCCATTAAATCTGAAGTTGAAGCACTTAGAAGTCACAATTTAAGATTAGAGAAGAAAGTAACACGTTTGGAAAATGAATTGTAAAAATTACAATCCGAAATGTATAAGCGTTGAACGTGCATTCCAGCAAATGTTCTCCTTTTGCCAGCAGCAAGTTTTACATACAGATAGATTATAAAAATTGGGACTCTGGTGACATTTCAAAGGAAATCACTTTGAGATGCATGTCTAAGAAAGCATATGTGAGAGAATGCCTTAAATAACCTCTACAAAGTCAAAAGACTCTTGGCGCAATTCATCATATCACAGAAATCATTAAATTACATGTGTACCTATTACAACAGAAAGCAAGTTCTGTTGGAGAGTTTGAGAAGGATCTTGTTCTGAGCTTTGATGAGATGAAAGTGAAATCCGATTTTTAATATGACGACACTGAAGACACAAGTTGTGGTCCGCAGTTACTAGTTCTATGCAGCTTAGCAGGAAATTGGAAACCACCAATATACTGCAATTTTGATGAGGCAGTAACAAAAGAATTACTAACAGACATTGTTCAAATGGTCGAAAGGCAGGTTTCAAAATCCATGCCTTAATCTGTGTTATGGGAAGATCAAATAGGAAATAACTCTCTATCCTTGGAATTATAAGAAAGAAATCCTACATCACGAATCCTGCTAGAGAAGCTGAAAATCGCCGCTTACGGGCTTTCTGCGACATTCCTTGAAATTATTCAAAAACTATTTATTGGACGAAGCATTTATTTTACATAATAAGGAAGTCACAAAATAGGTTTCTGAAAAGCACGTTGATGCTCAAAAATGCTATGACTTTCGCCACAATTTCATGTTACTTACAGGTACTGAAAGCCAAAAAGTTCCGTCCTGCCATTTATTAGGTTGAAGAATATGAACAAGAGAAAATCAAAAAACAGAAAATATCCGGAAACAAACGTACTGATTTGGCGAGAAAAAAATTGAAGAAAATGAGAAAAGTGTGCTACAACTAAATAAATAATTGCATATGTACATGAAGCAGGAAACACTACATTGGGTAATATATTTTATTGTATACCTTCTGTTTTTTCCACAATACTTACTAATATGCTGAGCTATTTATTAATCTAACTTTAAACTCTGTTAGGATGCAGTTATCAAGCAAAAGAATTTCAGCAAGATACCTAAATAACTGGGGACAGCAGTTAGGGAGCGAGAGACATAGGGCCATATGAAGAGACTTTATATTTAATATTTTAAACAATTGCTCCTTTAGCTTCAATCTAATGGTTAGAGCTGAATAAAGTTATGTTTTATTTGCGATTTGATAGGGAAAATTTGAATGTGTATCTTTACACAGCACCATAGCTTTTAATTTGTTAACAATGACCACAGCAGTAAGCACGCCGTGGTTGAGTATATACACCGCATGACGTCACGGCCAGCGTGTGCGAGAAACATGAGCGTGATACCTACCGTATACTTAACTTACCGTGGTTGAAGGTACCTGGGCTAGGGACTCCCCCAGAAGCTTAGAGCCGTGGGTTGGGCCCGAAGGCGTTCAACCTGAAACCGTTAGAGCCCCGTCTATGCTTGCGCCCGTCATCATCCGAATTTGGTCGTCCTTCGGGTCTCTCCCCTCATCCCGTTTTCCCTGGTTAACGTGAATCACAAAAGGCCCTCGGGGCCTACGTACGGTGTTCTGCTCAATCCTCTACCACAGGTAAGTAGTAGAGAACTCTATCATTCTTGTGCCAAAGCAGTCAAGAGATGACTAAAACTACACAATGCATCGTGCTCGCATACTTCATGCAAGATTCAGAAAATGTATATACCGCTTCCATTGTTTACAGTTTCATTTATATAGCCACCTTTAACTTCTATGGTTATATCGGGGGCTTGACTTGAGAAACAACCTCTGGTGTTTTGTTCGCTGAAGTGTTGGGTTTCTTAACGTTGGTTTCGTTTTACTTTCTCTAACCAGCATGTACAATGTGCATAGTGGACAGAGGAGGTATTTTATCCACCCAAAAGTTCGATGTCAAGATTTCACCGGAAATACATGTTTCATGGTCCCCTGGGACCGAAAAAAAGCATTTTTAGAAAAAGGTCCGTGTGTGTCCGTCTCTGTGTGTGTCTGGACAGCATAGTTCAAAAACGAAAACACCGTTAAATACCAAACTTGGTATTAAGGTTTGGTATCTTCCAAGGATGCGACACGAAGATTTTCAAGAAATTCCCCAATCATAAACTAAATTTTTTATGGAAACATTTTCAAACATTTTAATTTTCTCAAAAATGGCTCTAACGACTTTGATTAAAATCCCGTAGGTATATTAAAGATATTTACATCGCAAATAAAATGTATATCTTGAATTTTTTGGGAATAGCCTCTGAAGACCTCTTTATTCTGGATGAATTTTCCCGAATTTTGCTAAACTGCTAAACCATAAAAGATAGAAAAAACTTATGCACAAAAAATGTAGGTCTCATCAAAACAAATGTTTTTCACGTTTTTGTGGTTTCAATAGAGAAGTATATATACTTATCTCAGACAGGAAGTGTCCGTTTTTCTTTTGTTCTACTCCTGGTCAAGCAAAGAAGCGATTTGCAATGACAATCGCATAACGATAGCTTTTAAAACATTTGACTATCACTTTAGCCTTGCGCATTCCCTTCTACCTATTAGGAACTAAGTAATAAGAACATTCTGCTAATGTTTATTCGATTAGCATTGTGTAGAAATAACAATAATCTTTTGTAAGAAGTTTGTTTGTAGAGCAACTAGAGAAAGTTATGAGAGTGTAAAACATCAGATTTTCTAAAGTTTGCGCCTGCTATTAAACGCGTACCTAAGCATTAAGGTTTGGAGCTTACAAACTCTCGCTTCTCCGCGTTGTGAGCTTGCGCGATAAGGTCCCAAAAGAATCATATTTTACTCCCTGTATACGCCGCCCATACAGACCGAGCTACTGTGAACTAAAAATAAAAATCAGAAGACACAGTCATGTACTTGCAGGACATCTTTAATCACAGTTAATGAGCCCAAGCGGGTGCAGCCCGGAGCTGGAATAAGGAGCAGGAGAAGATGCTATAGTTAGAATAGCCAACACAAATGTTTGTTGCCATAAATAACAAAGGAACTTTGGCAACAGACCAGCGGGATGACACAGTGACAAAATAACTACGCGACTGCATTACATTATTGATTGAGAAAGGGTGCAATGGGAGATGAGATTCCAGTCTTTACGCGCTGTTATCGTGAAGTATCCTGCAGGGCACCACGTTTTCAGGACATAAAGAGCACTTGATTCGTTTGTTTATATTTCTGACGTCTGTGCAGGCTGCCAAAGCATTTCCAGACGATGAAATGCGTCGATATTTAACCTAGCTGCTCCTAACTTTTTCAGCCTTCCTTCATTTGGGATAGAACATAGTCCCGCTGATTAGCTAGCAGACATGATGCATTATCATTGAAGAGAAAACTGATGTGTTCCATATCTTTCTTTATTTGCTCTGCTACAAATTATTCTTACAAAAGCTCATTATTCTATTCACTTCTTGTTAATCGAGATAAACAGGCTATTTTCATTAAATATTTCGTTAAAGGTATACGGAATATACATTAGGCTAAAGCGATAGTTAATTATACTTTCTCTAGCATGTATGTACACAGTGGGTAGAGAAGGTATTGCATTCCACCCAAAAATATATTGGGTGTAAAATACCGCTTGCTCAGAGGCCTCTTCATCAGTTCTTTTATGTGCCGTAAATCTACGACACGGAACCAACGGCTTTACTTCCCTTCCAAAGTAAGCCATGCTAAGAATTTTTACGCCCGAAAAAAATCCATCACCCCCGCCGCTTTTGAATCCGCGACCTTGGGAATCATGCTACCCCTAGACCACGGCGGACGACAAAAGGCCTAATGTTTTAGCATATGAAAAGTGAACATATTATAGAACAATACAGATAGTCTTTAAAGTTATTATCACGTGCGATATCCACAAAAAAAAAAAAAAAAAAAAAAAAAAAAAAAAAAAAAAGATAGAAATGTGCACATACCCTAACAAATGCCCTTCAAAACATATAAAGGAGTATTGAGAATCTACTCAGGGCCTATATTAACAATAAACTCATGAAAGTAGTATAATTTGCAATGCAATCACAATAAAATAAAATTTGGTTTTTAATAAAATATCCAAATAGTATAATAACATTTTGCTCATTAGAGATTGGCGTTAATTTTATACAAAATCAACTTTGATCATTTGCCTTATCCATTGCAACAATGGTTGACATCCAATTCAAACTCGTACAGAAAATGGACTCAATATAATATTGCATACTATGCAATACTTCTATATTTACACTTGCTTTTCTTCCAAAATGCGAAGAAAATTTTAGTACGTAAAAATCAATAAAAATAGAACTCGTTCTATCACAATATCAACTATCATCAGTTTCTTATAACAGAATGAAATATTGCAGTGGAATTAACATTACTTAGGATTATTACGGCTTACTTCGAAGGCTAAGGGAGGGTGGTTTCTATGTCTACGGCGGTGACCACGCCTATTCGAGGTTCCACCACACAACTCCAGCCAATTGCAACATAAGTGGTAGACGGGATGGCTCGCCTTAGGAACCTTAAAGAGGCGCCGTCATAGCGTTGCCATAGATGTCACCCTTCTCTTAGCCTTCGAATTAACTCAAGATCCTAAAGTAATTTAAATTTCTTTAGATTTATAGATCACAAAAATGTGTGTTTCAAGTTTAAACGTATTCAATAACGCGTCAAAACCCCGAGGTATAACGTGCATTCCCAAAGCATTTGTTAGCGTTATCTAATTCGTTACGCAATGTGAAACTTTGTTAAACACATTTATGACATAACTGGTAGGTAAGCAATTATATTGCTATGTTCTCTTTTATAAAACATATTGGATTGTTGGTAGTCTTCATCTTTTCGTTTAAAAAATACAACTGCAAGTACTTACGTAGTTTGCCCACTTTCTTACAAATATGCAGTCCATAACATAGAATAGTGTCCACAAAGAACCCGGCTTTCGTACGCCACTTTTTCACTTTCTTGAAACACCACTGATTGCTTTATACTCTTATTTCTTAACGCGGAATTTCAACATAAAAATTCACTAGTACTGTTTGCAGCATTTTTAATGTGCGCTCTTCGTTTGAACTTACTTGTTGTTTACTTCTGTTAGTTACCATAATGCAGTTGTTCTCTTATAAACAAAAACCTATCGTGTTCACACCTAGTAAAACATACACCGATCGCTCTTGCGGGAAGGGACTACGCTTATCAAAGTAATTAACTAATGCGGAGTTCCAAAATAAATACCTAAGTAAACGAAACGTTATACTATTTATGTTCGTAGCATCTTATCATCCTCTGAAATGGCTATCAAACTCGACCTTCCGCCTCATTCCATAATTTTCTACCCTCGTACTGTGATCAAGTATGTTAACGAAACTGATGCCGAAAATAACTACTATTATTTTACTACCACCTCCACTTGTTTCTCTGTAACAGTTTTAAATACATTTTGTCCTATCCTATAGAGTTCCTGTATACATCTCATGTATCCTAGGAAACAACAAAAATGAATATTTCATCGTAAATTATTTTAACTCCTTTGGCAGCTCCCCTTTCTTTAAGTAAAGAAAATTCCTCCTCGTAAGTCCTTCGACTTGCCGGTAACAAACCAAGTACAGCTTTTTTTATCATAATCTAAAACTTCTTCGGGAATATCCATTTTCATTCATTTGTTGAATTATTTGGTGCAGTTTAAACCAGAATTGAAACTTTATTCCGTCGGGGTTACGCAGCAACGAACAATCTACGTCACGACTAAAATTCAATTCCTCGTAATGACGACTCTAATAATATTAATAAATATAAGAATATTTCAGTTAATATTATGTATATTACACGTGGCTTATTAGACTATTATTTGCTCATGAGAAATTAGAATACTCGCACTTATACGCTCGTGTACTGAACTTCCCACTCACAAATAATAGCCTATTTAACCAGTTATAATATAATTAACTAGTATCATACTGTACTGTGCTAATAATAGGTTACATCACAATCCATTAGGACCAACTCATTTCACGCCTAAGAGAATATATGCATATAGCTTGTCTTGCTTATCGCTTTAACACGTCAGATAATAGGTAATTAATAGAAATAATAATAATAATAATAATAATAATAATAATGAAATGCAGGGAAAGAATTTAACTACTCACTTATGAAAATATGAACACGCTCGCATGTATGTCGCTAGGGACGCAAAATTAGTTCATGATTATTTCCTACAATTTATAGTGCTTGTATAAAATGTATGCATCTTGTGAATAATCTCTTAATATGACACTCATGAAAAATATCAAACGAACAATAGTGAGAGCGGCAACATTCAGTCATATCATAATCACCAAGATTGTCGCTCGTTGCATAAATTACTATATTTATAGATCAGCACCTAACCTTAAGCAGACTATAAGCAATCAAAACCATATATACACAGAACAATAGAAAATATGCACGAGTTTAATCTCAGTGAGTTACTCTGCCATGAAGGTACAGTTGGCGTTGCTTCTGTGTTGGAGTGACAGGGTTGTGAGAGTATATCTTGAGGTCGCTGACCGCGGAGTCTAAAATGAAGCCGAATTGCTAGCCCAAAGAAAAGAAAACTGTTTATGGCACATTGTTAGTGCCGAAATGTTTGTGGCTCAGAATCGCGTTGTGAGTATGTGATTGTGTGCGTGAGTGTATGCGATATGCCAGAGAGGATTCCTCATTGCAGATATTGGCTTATTGTACGTTAAACCCCAGGAGGATAGGATGAGATGAGTAATTCCAACAGGGGGCCGAAACCGGGCAGCAGAGAGGGAGCCACCGCGGAGGGTCTCAACAGTTTCCAAGCAGTTCATCTCGACGCGGGGAGCGCTAGGAGCTGACAAAACTCCCCGAATCTACACACAATTTCCAACGCCATCTCGCCGTCCTTAGCTGTATTTCCAAATCGCAGTCACAACTCTGAGAGACCAGTTGGATGAAATGAAGGGACTTACCCAGCATTTGCCTAGTGTCCGAGAAAGCCCATGGGTCTGAGAGGTCGGCCGGGGGAATCGTTCCCATTACCACCCGAATGCCAGTCTCAGCCCAAATGTCCGAGACATCTGACTCGGAAGGATCGCGTTGTAATTGCTCGTTTATGATAAACCGGGGTGCCTAGACTGCGAGACATTGTAGCTTCTTTTCTTCGTTTTACAGAGGACTGCGCCACCCCATAAGAGCAATCGTAAGTGAGAACAGGGCATAAGAATTCAAGTCGACCGTGGTGCTTTTGAGAGAGCATCATAATTTACAGCAGGCATCATCAATATATAGCTCTAAAATAAATATTTTGTTAAAGACATTGTCAATTACCAGCATCATATCAGCGCCGCCTGCATGCCGGAATTTTGTCCCGCAGGAGTTATTTAACATGTCAGTAAATCTACCCAAGTGGGGCTGTCGCTTTTACGCACAGTTAAAAACCATCGGCATGGACAGAGTTCGAATCCGCGACCTTGAGTTCATAAGGCCAGCGCCTAGCCAACAGGTAACTGCAGGGAGCCGACTTTTACCAGCTCAGCTCTCGTTAGCATCTGCCACAAAGAAAGCTAACCGGCAGGCTGGTTTGTCAGTGGTGTTACCTGCGCGGGAGTAAATTTGATATACAAATTGATTTGAACTGCTATAATCATGTATGATAATGCGTATTTTACTTTCTCTAGCACGTATGTACAATATACATAGAGAAGGTAGAGTACTCCACAAAATTCGATGTCGAGATTTCACCAGAAATGCAAAATACTTTTACGTTTGGGGATGGATTCCTTACATCGAAACAAGAAAATAGGTTCATATAAATACATGCTCATTTTCGCGTTATTAATTCATTAATGAAAGTTACGCTCAACGACAATTTATTTACGCACTGATTCATAGAAGGTTTCGACACATTTTAGCCTGCAGAGATGGCCTTGGGTTGACATGCTGCTTTTAATATTTTTTAGTAGGTAATACATTCTCCCAACATGCCATACAGGCATTGTCTACATCTATAGGAACTTTATTCAGAACCTCTTCCAGACTTACTAGAAGTAACAAATAAGAAGATACATGTGGTTTATGCACGATGGGGTTCCAGCTCATTTTATTCTCATTGTTTTAGATGCACTGGCTCGTATTTACATGGCAGATGGATAGGTAGAGGAGGATCACTCTCATGGTCTGCGCATTCCCTTGACCTCAATCCTTTGGTTTTTATTAATATGGGACACCTAAACAATTGGTTTATGCAAGGAGCTTCCCGCATGAAGAAATACTTAATCTACTGCATGGAAGGTGGTATTTTACAGTCCATGCTTTGATGAGTGCATGCCATCTAGACGCAAGAGAAAGCTATTTGCTATGAATGGTGTTTCTGGTGATAACCATCTAACAAGCTAACGTCAAAATTAGAATAATGTGACACTCTAAAATGCTAAATGTGACAAAAGACTACAAACCTAATACAGGTTAATGTTGCAGGTCTATGAACTCTTTCCACTGAAGTAGTTTATTAAACATGGAAAACAGACCACAATAATATATCACCCTCCCCCCTGGTAGTATGGGGTAGCATATGTGCGTTACATCCAAGAGGTCACAAGCTTGTATCTTCCTTAGGATGAGTTACCTGGATAAGGTTTTAAGCTCCATGGATACCAAGATCGTTTGAGCATCATTTCACCAATTTCATTCATCGTCCAATATGACCAATAGGTTAAAAGACATTAAACTACTTAAAAAAAAAAAATTATACACATGTTAAATATATTCTCCACTCTTTCTCAAATACAATTTAAGATAGCTGGTTAGGATCGTTCAACAATAAAACTAAACTAAATTTTATGTTATTTTATTTTCCAAAACTTTGTATACAAACTCTTACAAGAATATAATAGATCCTTTGAACTGCATAAAGTTGAAGGATAGTATTTTAAATACTGTAGGAAAAATGCTCATTCTATTAAAATGTTTTAGGATTATTCCATGTTAAAGGCTCTGCAGCACTATTTATTACCTTTTTATAACCCAATTATCGTTTTATATATATAAAACATTACATATACAAAATTTTAAATATGTTTGTGAACATACAAAAAGTAGTATATTGCAATAAAAGTGTGGTAGGTAAGTGTATCTTTGAAAATTTAGGATGAAATCTCATATTTTCACTTCTGGGTTTTTGAAAATTATATTATTTTTTTCAATGATAGTGAATAATAGAAATAATTATACAAAAATAAAAGTAATTAGTCAGCTATTTAACAGCAGTATCAAAATTGACTATGCCAACCTTGCCAAAATAGTGATAGGTTAGACACACTTGTAATATTAACCAAGCCAGTCAACAACTGGAGGTAAGATGGCTGCTTCCATTAAAAGTTTTATTTAAATATTGCATGAATTAAATAATCAATAAATGAAGAGTGGACAGGGATATAAGTGCCACAAAATTAAATTTTCACGTTTGTCATGGAAATAGGCAAAAGTCTTCCCATCTATTGAATGGTAGCAGATCGAAGTACAAGCAGTTGACTATGTAGTTGATACAGTGATCAATGGATGGTGTAAGATAGAACTCTATAAGCTGAGTCTTTGGGGGATACAAGCACCATATGGTGGTCAGTTGCATGTCAGCTGTTATGTAGAAGTATATGTATTCTTGGTGTAAATTCTGTTTCAATTTAGCAATATTCATGAATCAAATACAAAAATGGGTAGATGGAAGAGGGAAGCTTTCAATAAATCATAGAGAGAATGTGGAAATGCATATACAACATCACAAGGATTGTTATAGTCATTACAAATTAAATACATTATTCCAGAGATATATGTAGATGTAACGAAAATAGTGATTTTTTTATGTGAAGTAAAAAAAAGAATCAAACCTTATACCTAATGTTACATAACCTAAAACAATTTTTTTTTCTACAGGTGAACTGTAAATACAAATTACAATGCACTGATGTAACAAAAGAACAACTAGAACTGTTCTTCATAGACTTCTATCAAATATCTTATTAACAGCAGGGTACCTATTTAATGAACAGAGTGGATATACTTCCAGTTAACAGGAAACAGAATGGAACCTATAGTGAAAGTAGAAGACAAGTTACTGTGCATATACTGTGCCATCTGGTTCAGGATTAGTGCAGGTATGTGCTCATTCAAGGAAATCTATAATTTCCAATAAATGGATGCAGGTCATTATTGAGAGGAAAAAAAACAGGTTGTATTGCTTAAGAGGATCATGGTTACATAAATACAAATATACTAATCAACATTGCAAAGTTATTAAGGAACAAGAGAAGAGAGAAGAAAGCCCACTGCAGAAGCAAAACAATGAGAGAATACCTTTCTCATGTGGGCCAAGCACTAAAACCGAAATATCCAGAGGCAGAGATATCAATTTTACCAAAGGGTGTTTTGCAAATGCTTTTCCTTTGAAAAACCAAGGGTAGATATTTGCCAAATATGTGAGAGACTCAGAGCCAAAATTAAGGCAGCATACAAACAAATTACAAATAAGTACAGTGTCATGCATTAAATTTGAAAATCTTTGTGCCACATCCTTGGAAGATACCAAACTATATACATATATATATATATATATATATATATATATATATATATATATATATATATATAGAGAGAGAGAGAGAGAGAGAGAGAGGGGGGGGACACCTTTTTTCCAAAAATGCTTTTTTTGGATTCTGGGGGACCCAAAACATGTATTTCCAATAAAATGTTGGTATCAAATTTTTGGGTGCATTACAATACCTTCTCTATACACTGTGTACATGGTACATGTAGAGAAAGTAAAACGTGGAGAAAAATGTATTTTTCTTTTTTGTTAAATTTGTAATATTTGTCTTTGTACATAGATCGCCTCCTATGGGATTTGCATCCCTTCCACCAGGTACATAAAAATTGAAATATTGCAAGAGCTGAAAATATAACATGGAATAACCCTTCTGTTAATTCTAATATGGCACTTATAAACACCTTCAATTAACATGATGTTAAAGTAACATGTCTTTAAATATACTGCACTTGCTTTAACAACACCCATAAATTATTTGTATTTTCATACAAAGAATTACTAATTCTTAAAATAAGAGACAATAATAATTAAATTATTTGAATAATAAAATAAGGTGCACTTCTCTTCATAAATATTGAGTTTTTTCAACAGGCAAAACTTTCGGTGAAGGTTACTTTAAAACTGCTTGAAAGGCCCTTTTTCAATTAAAAACTTGCAAATGTATCTATTAATTGCATACATATTATAGCAGTTTTACCCCAGCCAGTATAGTCAAGACTGCATATGCTAATCCCTGCTCTTTCTAATACTATTTGAGCTTGAGAAAAGAGTTACAATAAATATCTGCTGTCTTAATAACACTACTGCAAGTCGGGAACTGAAAGGTGTTGGGGTGGTAGTTACAAAGCGGGAGAAAATGACCCTGAGTGGGCTGGCTAAAATGAAAATGCTATACTGCTTTATGTAGTTTACATTCTATTTTCATTGTTCTTTTTCTAACCATTGTGTTTCTATTTGTACAATACACATCAGCAGATAGGCCAAAGGGTTTAGTATTTTCATTTTCCCAACTGCTACCCTGTTAAGTTTAGAAATTAATGAAACAAAAGGTCTTCATCTACTCTCTCTGAGGTCCAGTGGTCAGTATTTTGGCTTTTCAACCCTTCCCAGTTGAAGCAAGGAACATTTTTTCTATAGCCAAACTCACTGCTTATTTTTAAGTCTGGAAATATGAGTGTGTTTAATAGCAAAAAGTATTACAATCCAATTATGAAAATCTAAAGTTAATGAACTACACTACCATCAGGTGTTTCTCAAGCCAAAATTTCCATGTGAGAATAGAAATTAAAGGGGACTATACAAACAAAACAAGTGAGGAAAAAAAAAACAGAGGTATCTACATATCCTTATCTTGCCACTGTGTCTAAGCTAACCAAGCGCTGGAGAGGTGTGATGTAAGTGAATAGCTTTGAATACTATTTTGTGTTTAAATGATTGTAGTTGAATTAACAATGTTAACAGCTCAATATTTTTGAAATGAATATTCTAATATTGTAAAATAAATCCAACAATGAGTAGGTGTAAAGAAAATGACATGGCATAAAGTACTACCCACTGTGCTGTAAGCATTCAGATATGTAAATAACCTTCAGCATGATAAATAAAAGAGAGGGTTACTTAAAAAATACAAAAAAGATTTTCTTTCCAAACTGTCCTATTTATCTTTAGACATATTCCTTAATGTGACTTACCTTTGCCACCCTTTAGTCTTTCTGAAACAGGGCCTTTAACAGCAGGAGTAATGTAAAATATGTTGTGTTTAATGCAGCCCTTGGAGAAAAGTTTTAAAATCTGCAATTGTTTTCTTTTTATAAGTCTTACATGCAAAACAATTAAATAAAATATAAAACATATGACCTTTAAAATAAAACTGTTTTGTTTGCTCAAAAATTTTACTTTTCCCCCACCCATATAGATCTTTCAGGCTCCAGCCAACTTTGTACTACCACGCTCCTAGAACTATCCTTCCAGTTCAAAAATAGCTTCCTACCATGAAAACAGGGCATTTATAATGCAATCCATATGCTGATGACTTCCTTGAACAGAATGCAAGGATGTGATTTATCATAAGCAATTCTGTTCTCAAAATTATTTTTCAAAGTAGTTCACGAGACAACTACTAGATTTCACGTTTATATTACTCTCAAAGATATTCAGTCTTTCTCCCAGACAAGGCTTTTGAGGCACTTAATATATCAGTTGTGCTATATTCTCGAAGATATCCTGTTGTTTACAAGTGCTAGAGATAGATCCTCTTACTAACAATTACATCTTAACATTTAAATTATTCTGGCCCCAGTTCAAAATAAATTTGATCACTGAGTAATGAGGCAGGAAAGCATGTAACTAAAAACTACTGTAGGTATTAGCTTTTAGATGTTCAAACAATAGCATGTAAATCAGCTGAGATGCATATATGAAATGCATTATGAAACATGAGTATATAATGGGTGCTAAAACCTAAAAAGCACAATTTTCCCCATTTCTGACAAACCTTCACCTAAGCCTTGCCATAATATCCTTTGTTGTCTTGGTAAATGCAAGAAATAAGATTTAAGCAGAGTATACAAAACACCTGCTTAAAACATTTGAAGAAGTGAACAGCAAAGAATATACTATCATTTAAAAAAACAAAAACAAAAAACAATAGCACATAACCAGCAATATTATACAGAGAAGGCAAAAAAAAAGTATTATTGAACAAAGTTAGCTTAGAATATGAAAAGAGACTAGATTTTTATCTTTTCGTGGAGTATGACAAGATGCACATGCTTTTGATTAGTTAAATGATTAGTATTTCAGTGCCATCTTTCAAGGAAAACTACTAATTATTATATATTATTGGCACATTCAATCCTAGTGCTATCAATGGAAGAAAGGTATGGTAAATTTATTTCTTAATATGTTTTCCTTCATTTTTATCAAACATCAGATACATGTATTGCTTACTAAAACATTTATTAATAGACTAATGGACTTTGGAACTGTGCCTATTGTATTATTTTAACATCTGCACCAAAATTAGTTTTGTCCAGGTACACTTTTTAGTATAATATTGCAGTCTTAATTTGTGTGTGTTTAATAAAAAAAATAGAACAGTCTCATTAAAAGTGTTTTACTTACTAGTTTAGAATGACACCCTTATGAGATGTGAGCATGAAATCAACAGGTTTGTTCAAGAGGTTGAAATTATTTTGTTACTCTCTATGTTGCATCATTTGAGCTTATTATTAAGGTAGATTAGACATTCTGCTGTGGAATCAGAGTTTGTAGTGATTGTCAGTGGATGCAAAATTTCCAGTATAATTAGAGATAAAGTCAGGTCTATAAGCTCCCTCAGTCCTCACTCATGTATACCGCAATTGTATTACCTGCATTTTTGCTAAGATGTATAGATGTAATGTGGAGCATGCTAAGAATATTGTGAAATATCTACAAGAACAATAAGTTTTTATTCAAGTCATTTTAAAAGGTATATTTTAGTTGCACACTTGTAGCACACTGTTCCCAAAATTCCACTTAAACATATACAGAAAATGGTTTTAAAATGGACACATATACTAAGCACAGGAAATGGAACAGAGGAATGTTCATTTGTAAACAATCCATCTTTTGTTTCCTCTGGGTAATACTCTTTCTTTTAAAAAGTCTCAATAGCTTTTATCAAACTGTCTACTTACTTGCTTATTTGTAAATCACAAGTTATTTATATACCCTCTTTTCCTAAGGTTACTGTGCACTTAAGCATCCCAGTTTATACCTTTCCTAGCATGTGAAGAATAGGATCAAGAGATGATATGATACAGCCACAGTGAAGTAAAAAGTTACATTCATGCTCTCGGAGGGTCAGAAGTGTGCAATAGTATAATATTAATATAGGATGTTTTGTAATGAAATATTAAGATTGTCATCAGCAATAGCTAATGAATTAGCTTAAATTGAAATGGGGAGAGAAGTAGAAAAAGAACTGATTGTGAAAAGAGCTTTGAAACACTGGTATAAGATAATGAATTCAAGAGATTTGTTAAAACAATGCTTAAAATACCAAGAATTAAGTTCACAATGCACAGGTTGGATAAATGAATGAATAAATAACCTAGAAAATAATGGATTGGGGGATGTCTAGAGAAAAACAGAAACAAACAACAAAGGCTTCTGGAAGGTTTTCTGAAGAAGTTTTTCAGACTTTCAGACACAAAAGTTGTTTAGTCAGTTAAGTGAGAAGAGGTCACTAGTATTTTGTTACATTAAAAAATAATTGGGGGGGAGAGGGGGGTATATAGACAAAAATCAATATCTGATTGCACAGCAGAATGATGATCCAGTGTAAATTATGTAGAATAAGACATTTTAAAACCTTGAAACTATGAAAACAGATACAATTTCTAGTATATTTTTTTTGTTTCTGGCTAGTCTGTTTTAGCACGTGGGCCACAGACTTGTTTGGTTTGTTATTTACAGCCACACAATGGAAGCAAATATGGATTAAATTATACTTGCCTTTAATGCTAACAGAACATTAATAAAGTATTAACACAAAATCTCTCCTTTTATAAACCATATATTTTCTTAGGAAAATGTACCATTCACAGCATGCATAAGAGTGTGTCGAGAACATCCAACACCATTTGAGCATGCATATAGTATTTACAAATTCCTTATGTTTAGGAACTTATCTAAATCCTTTTCACAGCCCTTTTGTTATGAGCTTGGGCCCATTAACTTATCATTTATAAAAATACTCTTCAGTGAAAAAACTTCTTAAAAATATTCTCTAGTTTTGGAATTCTCTTTCCTTTTGATATTTACATATGCAAGCATACTTAATATTGCATATCATTTTCCTCAGGTGTGTAATCACTTCTGCCAACTGTTCATTTTTTCCAAGTTTTGGAAATCTCTTTCCTTTTGATATTTACATATGCAAGCATACAATTAATACTGCATATCATTTTCCTCAGGTGTGTAATCACTTCTGCCAACTGTTCATTTTTTCTAGCCACTTCCTAGAAAAAGTAAGCAATAAGTGATATATGGTTATTTATTTAACAGATGTATGTGTTTCTCCTAATGAAAGGCAATACCAAGTACAAAAGACCTCATATTTCCTGAACAGACGTCAAATTACCTGAACATGCTTTAGAAATCTAAGTGTGTTTTATTTACATATAAGGTATGTTTAATAAATTTTTACTTTCTCTGACACCTGATGATAGTAGGTAACAGGAAGTACTGTATTCCATCCAAAGATTTAATGTTGAGATATTAGCAGAAATAGAAGCTTTGAGGCCTCCTGAATTCATAAAAGCACTTTTAGAAAAAGATCCATGTGTCTGTACGTATCTAAAAAGCGTAACTCAAAAACAAAATTCTGGATCACAACCCAACCCAAAACAACAACAACAATAATAATAATAATATTTAAAATTGTCCCATCCCAAACAACCCTTTACATACAATAGTTTTGAAGGTTTTTATTTAATGATTCTAATTAAAATGCCATTTATTATGTATTTACATGACAAATAAAAAGTATATCTTAAATTTTCTAGGGTGGTGGTAGTGATGAAGTATATTTAAGGCTGTTCAACTAGAAAGTCATCAATGTCTTTTTAAACACATCATGGGAGACAAACCAATCATAGCAAAAGCTAGAGAAAAGATGAATTTATTAAAGCAAATTGAAAGATACAAAAACTTAAAAATTTGTTTACTGCTTAATTGACTGCCGGACCTCTGCAACATTTATCGGAGTTGCAAAGTCCTGATGTAGTACTAGAGGAGTGCACTCTAGCAACATTTGATGGGCCAATAGACCTTTACCACAGTGGACAAATAGGAGCAGTAACTGTGTATAAAGTTGCAGATAAAATCCCAAACCTAGGGGATAGCTACAAATTGATATTTCCATTATGTAAAATGTTATTTCAATATCAAAATGTGAAGAATAAACACTAATAACATTTTAGCAGCACTTATTCACTTATATTTTTCACTTATAAAGTGTTTATAATCCTAACTTTTCCTCCTGTCTCTTCTGTGTCATTTTCCTTCATAAACATAATGGACATCCCACCCAAAGCACCTTGACAACATTGCTTTGTCTGTCCTTGTCACTGCATGTGTTGTCAACATTCACAATCTGAACATAGCGGAAGTCATATAGCATAGCTGAGGTTAGAGGATCCCAAGCCACAAAACATATCCAAAGGGTTGAGGGCCCAAGCTGCAAAGCATAGCCAAGGGTTGAGAGCCCTAAGCCACAAAGAGTAGCCAAAGGATGTTCTTTAGAAGGAAATGAGTTTAACAGACATAGTCAAGGCCTTAGATGTAAAGCGACAGGGCATAACTAAGGGATCTGCAAACTAAACCCTAATGACCCATGGCATAGCTATGGGATATACAGGATCTAAACCTATCCAAATTACAAAAATTGCAGATTTTTATGTTAACACATTTTCATAGTTTGGCAATATTGATTTACAGATATTTTTGGTGCTCATAGCAGACAATGTAGTTGATAATAGCATTACTTTGCCATATATAAGCAAGCTCACAAACAAGGACAGGTGGCTGAATAAAATAACTTTGTCCAAGCAAAATCATGTACCTAATTTGTTCCTTGCTCCTTCAGATTATGCTTGATATAAGAATCACTGGAATCCATTAGTCTTTAGCTAGTAAAAAGAAAGATAACCTCTTGGTTCAGGAGTGAAACCAAATTGTTAAGAGCCAGTATGCAATTGAGCTAAAATCATCTCCTCATGAGAGATACACAAGCAAAAGTTATTCAGTTTATTGGAATATACCTTGCTATTCCATGGAGAACAGATCACTCTTTGTGCCAGCATGATAGGATCACTCTATGTATTACAATCCTAATCTTGACATTACATGAGATGTTGCAAATCTGTGTTCTATTTGAATAAGAACAAGAAATGATAATGAATCACTTTTTTAAAGATGCATTAAAAACCCAAAAGTGTAATAATTAAAGTAGGGATTACTGTTACAAATTTCCCAGAAACATATAAAAGAAGTAGGTGGTGTCCAGAGGAAAGGAATACATAATAATACTCTCGTGCTTTGTCTTTAGCTCTCAAAAAGTCTTGTTCTCTGTGGAAGCTGGATTTTCCAGTCTTTTGCACAATCATACATAAAATTATATTCTTAACGGCCTATAGTTAGATTCAATGTAGGCTAATATGGAAAAACAAATGCTGGTTACTACAAATCATGGTCTACCATATGATGTAGAAATACCTACTATACACACACATGCAGGCACATTGTTGGAGGGCACCAGACCTGCAAATGTTACTATCTGAACTTCAATCTGAAGTTAGTAAAAGCTGTTTTGGTTTACAACTCATTACTGTCCTATCTCAAATGTTTTGGAGTGACCCTTGTATTAAATATGCTGTAGAAAATAACAAAAAAAAAAAATGTCAATAAAAATGACAGATTTCTATCATTTTTTACTCGATTTAGAAACTTGTTATAACATGATGGATCTGTTTGGTAGCATATGTCATTGATGGTATGTGGTAACAGTAACCTTCAAGGTTTCAAGACCATACCATAGTACTTTAACTTTGCACCAAGCAGACAGTGCCAGAGTGCTATTCAGTCTAGCTGCTCTAGCATCTGTGGTCATGACATTTAGCTAACCTTAAAGGAATCATTTAACACCATATTATTTTTTTTTATGGATGCTCTTTAACTGCTGTGGTTCTCAGCATTCCATTCTATACTGGGCATGCAAGATTGCTTAATTTTGCTCACAGGCCTCTTTTATCAGGCTTGAGGTTATCCATGACACAGGACCAAGCTTTACTTCCCTTCCAAAGGAAGCTGTGCTAAGGATTTTTACACCTGAAAAAATCTATTTTCCTCTGCCAGGTTTGAACCAGCGACCTTGGGTTTATGAAGTTAGCATAATAACCAAGGAGGCGACACCACCATACTATTTGCTCCATGTCAAGCAGATGGGGTAGAGTGATGTCCAGTTTATCTGTGGATAGATGGCAGCACAATCACAATTTCCATCTATTTTCAGTTTTACTATTGTTTTATACTGAAGATGGAACTTTGGCTGTAATATTAAATATTCAATCTGCGATTTACCTTGGCAACTGAGAGAAACCACAATAAAAAAAAAAAAAAAAATCAACCAGACTGATCAGCCCACTGGATTTGAACCCAATTCCAGGTACAGATGTTACTGCCTGAGCCATTTCAGTCACTATTTCCAAGTTCTTTTTCCCTCCTTTCCTAGAAATAAATTTTGTTCTGGCACTGTTTATTATTGTCATAATTGGTGTATGTCCCACAGTTTCAAATGCAGTTATAAAATTATTAGCAGCCTTATGATGAAATTACACTAAAATACCCTTAAGCAGGAACGGTCACAAAATAAGTGTACCCACCTCTGTAGTGTGGTGATTGTATGACTGCCTCACATTCAAGAGGTCTCGAGTTGAAATGTTGGTTAGGCAAGTTATTCAGATAAGGTTTTTTCCAGGGTTTTCCTTTATCATGAGAGTATGAATGTCAAGTAACACTAAACTCTATGGGCTCATTTGAGCACCATTTCACTAATTTTAGTCTTCCATCATCCAATATGACCTTCCAGGTTTAAGGATGTTAAACCATAAAAATCTTATGTGTTCCATTCACATGACTCTCTCAGGGCTGGATTTAGGTATTTTTCCGCCCCTAGGCAGTGCTAAAATTTTTTGCCCAAAATTTTCCCCAAACATATAAGTAGCTATTCATTATGAATGTAAATTAGTTTTAAATGAAATGACATTAAATGAAAGTTACAATTAAAAATGTAATTATTTGGAATAAAAATACATGCATTTTATTTGTAAATTGTAACGATTTCCTTCACACTTTCTTCATAGAGAAAGCATTGACATTATCGAAGATGGTCTGACAAAGCACATCAGACTCCATGAAAAGAATTGACATAGCGTTCAGTTTATCTTGGCATGTTGTTGAACAAAGATACGTTTTAACTCTCTTGAGCACTGAAAATTATATCTTTGCCAAACAATTTGCTATAGGTGTATACAGAAATATACGTAGCACTACACCAATATTAGGATAAACATCCAACAGGCCTTTCTTATTGGGTATTTTGTATAGACACAGCAAAGATATTTCTTAATCTAAATTGTCCTCACTCATATAGCATCAAAGGTGAATGCATTCATTGTCAAATTCATCCTCTATGTCATCCAAGTAAGTTGCTCTTAAAGTATGTGCAGGCGTTAAAACACTACCTTAAAGTCTGAGCCTGTTCTAGAATTTCTTTTATGTCCAACTCATACAGCTTAGTAAGAAAATCAAAATTAGCAAACAAATCTTCATATGCATTACATCTACATTTCAGTTCTTAACACAACCTTTCAATAACAACATTGAAAACATTTATTCCTTTTGTCTCCGCCGGAAAACATAACATTTTCTCTTTGCTCACCATGTTGCAACTTACGTCTAAATTTTCTGGTGCTGTCATAATTGTATGTATCTTCATCACACAGGTTCATAGCTTTTTCCTCGTAAAGATCAAACATACATTTTTTGCATTCAAGACATGTTACTAATGAATTGTGAAGATTGATAACAACTTCTGATTCAGCCTTAACAGATTTAACTTTTGCTTACACTGTTAAACCTTTCTAAAATATCATTCCACAATAATGCAGTAAAGCATATCTCCAAAGTTTGGAATCATGAAGCCCTGCAGCTTCAGAATGAGTAGGTGGTTTCTCTCTGTTGTCGTCAGATATTGCAGTTAGAGCTGACTGAATCTCTAAGAACAAAGAATGCTAACCATGTCACATTCAGTTACGTGTCAAATGATGAATGCTAATTGATCTGTATGTGCAATGTCAGGAGTTGAATCTAAAATTATAGAAAAGTACTTAGCTGCTTTTATTTCATTTACTATAAAATTTAACACTTCTGGAGACATTATTTTAATGAACCAATCATAAATTTGTGATGACAAATATGATGATGTGTCACTTCCTTTATTTCATATCTCTCTACATGCTTGGCGAGAAATGGGTCGAACTGTGCAATCACTTCTAATACATGATATAGTTTCCACTATTGTTAGAACCAAGCTTTTCATCTGTGTCTCTAAACGGCAAAACATGCATAGCGAGGAATTTTACTGTTGCTGCTGTACGTTTTAGAGCTTCCCTCCAGTACCTAATTTCCTCTTCTGTTTAATGTAGCAAAGTCCAATCAATTTTTTCATGTTCTTTCATACATTGACTTGTATTTTTCCAGTCATTGTAACCTTCTGTAGCTAAGGTAGATGTATACAGGGAGCACAATAAACTATGCATTTACTTTTAGAAAACACTAACCACAGCATTTTACCATTAATTAAAGTTCGGCTGAAAAGTGGTTGCAAAAGGTATCTGAATACTGTTACCTTGTGCACTATAAAGTTTTGTCAACGTTTTGTGTTATGCCCTGTCTTAGTGTGTAGTCTCCCATTGCACTGTTTATAACCCATTTAGCAGGATCATTACATGGTTTAATAAATTCACTATCTTCATATCCTCTTGAACCACATGCACTGAAATTATTGTTTTCGTCACCCCAACTGGTACTTTCATTCATATCACTACACTGTCCAAGTGTACTTGTTTCCAGTAATTCTTTATTAGTAGAATCTATATTAACAGAGCACCATGAGCATCTTTGATTTTTTCTTTTGTTGAGCAATGTTGTAGAAAGAAATTGTCTAAATTCTGACACTTTCTGATTAACACGCTATTTTTTTCTTGCTTTACTTTAGCATTGTTTCTATATTGTGAGACACTTAGTTTTTTGCGCGATTCAGATTCACTCATTTGGCGATGAGTGATTTACAAAACAGTACGACAATTTCTTATACACTCTGTGCTTACAACCATTAACTATCCAAGTCCATTGAATACTAAAATATAGTCGTTAACAGTTCAAAACATATTCAAACATTCATTATTGAAACAAAACTGATTTCTGAAAGGCTGGCTGAAATTTATTTCTAAGCTATTGAGGACAATATAGGCTTATATTGAAAATGTAATTGAGTTGCATTAATAGCGATAAAGAATGAACATACATCCTATTTGATTTTCAACAAGACATTGTTGTTTATACAAACAGTTAAATGTAATCATTGCATCCCTGCCTCTTCCATAAGTCTTGCAATAAAATTGCGCAGCTGCAGTCTTTCCTTTTACTCTCGCCACAAGCCCACGACAATAAAACAACAATATTAGACTTCCACAAGTTGAACAAGATCAAACTTCAGAAAAGATTTGCCAATAATTTTTAAAAATAAATTTTATAGTACAAAAAGGAAACAGAAAGATAGGGAAAATGCTCTGAAAATTGCCTAGGTTGCCTAAGTATAAATCCGGCACTGCTTTCTCTATCTGTTCTATAAACTTCTTACAAATTCTTCTTCTTCTTACTCCATGCTAATTCAGATAATCATTAGCAGCATGCTCATATTTCTTAGTTCGTTATAAGACAGAAGGAAACACACTAAGGGAGTATACTATGCTAAAGTGATAGTCAAATATTTTAAAAGCTGTCGCTATACAATTGTCATTGCAATTCACTTCTTTGCATGGTCAGAAATTAAATTTAAGGAACACGGATGACTTCCTGTTTGAAAAAATGTAACTATTTTAAAATTAAAATCTCAGAAATGGTTAGCTCTACAACAAAAATGTAAAGGACATCAATTGTGCGTTTTGACAAGATCTACTCTTTTTGTGTAGTAAATTTTAGTGTATCTATTATGGTGTACCAATTATGCAAAAGTCATTTGGAATGAAGAGGATTTCAGAGGATATTCTCAGAAAATTCAAGATATACTTTTATTTGTCATGTAAATATTGTTAATATATATTTTAATCAAAATCATTAAAGCCATTTTTGAGAAAATCATAATTTTGAAACATTTTTTCATATAAAGGGTAGTTTGGGGGGGGGGCAGGGACTTTCTTGAAAATCTTTGTGTCGCACCCTTGGGAAATACTAAACTTAAGTACCAAGTTTGATATTTAATGGACTTTTCATTTTGAGTTATACTGTCCATGCCCACGCATAAACACATATATATGCTTCCTTCAGAGAGTCTCAAAACATATATTTCTGGTGAAATTTTGGTGTTGAATTTTTGAATGGAATACAATACCTTCTCTACTTACTATGTATGTTGTACATAATATATGCTGGAGAAAGTAAAAAACAACAAAATAAGAGTACTTATTCATAACTAATATGTAACACAAACAGCATATTCAACTAAGGATGTATACCTCTTTCAGAGCATCTCGTTCCTTGCATGCTTCTGCATATACTTCTCCTGTTGGCTCTTTTGTTGGCATTTTGTCTGCATATGGTATAAGTTTCTGTAAAGCACAGTAAATGGCCATTAAATTCACAGGTTTAGATTTTATACACAATTATTTTGTGGTAGCAATAGCAAATAACAAAGAAAATTATTATTCAGAGAGGTGTTAAAATAATCATATGTAGCAAGCATTTTAATGATTAATGAAATATGACTGATTGGTTGAAACACAGTCATTGTAATTGTAAGAGTATATTTAAGGATAAATAGGTAGAGCCATAGCCCAGAATTGAACCACAGATCTCCGGGTCATTAACTGTTGCCCTAACCACTGGGCTACCAGGGCAACATGCCAGCACAGCATTAAATTTCTCAACTGACTTGCCTGTTTTCCAGTATTTATTTTTCCAGTGATTAAATCCCAGCTACGGCATTGCATTTTTCAGTCCGAGTCTACCTATCCAACTCCTGCCCTACACACGGATTGTGTGCAAAAACAATTAAACTAAAAATAAAATCTGATGTGTTCCATTCACACGACTTTCTCTACATCTCTGTAACAAATTATTGTTAAAAAGGTTATTCTTCTATCTACTTCATTCTTATCAAGACAAACATTAGCAGAATTGCTTTCTTGTGAGTAGAAGGGAAATAATGGAATACACTAGACTAAAACAATAGTAAAATTTTAATGAGCTGGTTGCCATGTGGATAAAATACATTTCTTTGCATTGCCAGGAGCTAACAAATTCTTGCATGTGAACGGTTTAAGTATCTTAAAACTGAAACCAATAATAAGGAATACCTCAAAAATGGTCAACTCTGCGAAAAAAAAACGAAAATGACATAAATAGTGTGTTTAACATGATCTACATATTTTGTGTAGTAAGTTCTTGTATATCTCTTAAGGTTTACTAGTTATGCAAAATCCAGCAGAATTCATCCAGGATAAAGAGGTCTTCAGAGGCTATTCCTAGAAAATTCAAGATACACATTTTATTTGTCATGTAAATATCTTAAATATACACTATTTCAATCAAATCATTAGAGCCATTTTTAAGAAAATCGAAATTTTTGAAAATTTTTCCATAAGGGTAGTTTGGGGTAGGGAGAGTTTCCTCAAAATCTTTGTGTCACATCTTTAGAAGAATGAAGTTTGGTACTTTACCGAGTTTTCGTTTTTGAGTTATTGTGTTCACAGACACACATGCATACACACACATGGACCTTTATCTAAAAATGCTTTATTTGAATACAGGGGAAATTTCAGTATAACATTTTTGGGTGGAATGCAATACCTTCTCTATACACTATGTACATGGTATGTGTAGAGAAAGTAATAATGCCACTCGGGCATGTTGCCGTGGTAGCTAGAGGCTGGGAGATCCATGGTTCAAATCCTGGCTATGGCATTGAAGTTTTCTGTCTAATGCTACCTATCCAACTCCTGTCCTACACATGGCTTGTATGAAAAAACAAGTTCTTCCTACTTTGCATAACAGGAATTTGAATTCCTTAGCATTGGTTAGCATCAGAACTCCCTTTCCTAACATAGGCCTGTACAAAATTGAGGCTCCAAAGGGGTTAAATCTTTCTCTCCCCAGTGCCTTACAACTCATCATTATATTCTGAACCGCTTCCTCTTCTTTGACACACCAACATCACTTACTTAAGTTGTTAGCATTTTTGAAATAGCAATTGTTAGTCTTATGTCTGACTTTTGTTTCTCATTTGGAGATTATTGTGAAGTGTGTTGTATATGGAAAAATCTGGTGATGGTGTGTTGAGTTTCTAGAAATTTTTGGGAACTGAAATTCAAAGTATTTTTACCTTATCTACACATACTATGTACATAGTGTATAGAGAAGGTATTGTATTCCGCCCAAAAATTCAATAAGAGACTTCCCCGGAAATAGGCATTTTATCCAAAAAAAGCATTTTTAGAAAAAAATCTGTGTGTGTGTGTGTGCATGGGTGCAGGCATGTGTGTACATGATAGCTCAAAAACAAAAAGTTGACAAATACCAAACTTGGTATTTAAGTTTAGTTTCTTCCAAGATGCGACACAAAGATTTTGAAAAAAATCCCTCCACCCCAAACTTCCTTTACATGGAAAAAAATCTGATGTGTTCCATTCACATGACTTTCTCTACTTCTGAGTAACAGATTATTGTTAATAAGCTTATTCTTCTATTTACTTCAAGCTAATCAAGACAAAATTAGCAGAAATAGTCTTATTACTTGCTTCCTTGTAAGTAGAAGCGAAATAAGGGAGTAGCATAGGTTAAAGTGAAGTCAAAAGCTGGTTACTAGGTGACTGAAGTTCCTTTGTTTGTATGGACACGAGTTGACAAATTCCTGTATGAGAAAAGTACAAGTTTTTCAAAGCTGAAACCAAAAACAAGGAATATATCAAAAAATGATCAACTCCTCGAAAAAAATTTACATAACATAAATTGTGTGTTTTAATGTGCCCTACATTTTTTGTGGGGTTAAGTTTTTGTCCTTTTCTTACGGTTTAGCAGTTATGCAAAATTCCTCCAGAATAAAGTCTTCAGAGGCTATTCCCAGAAAATTCAAGATATACATATTATTTGACAGGTAAATATTTTTAATATACAATATTTTAATCAAAATTGTTAGAGCCATTTTTGAGAAAATCAAAATTTTCAAAAAAAGTTCCATGTAAAGGGTAGTTGGGGGTGGGGGGATTTTCTTGACTCAACTAATTGACAACCAGCTTTTAAACAATTTGACTATCATTTTAGCCTAGTGTATTCTCTTATTTTCCTTCTACTTACAAGGAAGCAAGTAATTAAGACAATTTCTGCTAATGTTTATCTCAATTATCATAAACTAGATGCTTTTGCTTTTTACCAATAACTAAAAGATGAAATATTAGCACAACTAACAAATGCTCTTGATGATAGCCACCTAAAATAAAGTGATTATAATATTCAAACATTACAATTTAATGCTAAAGGACAAATTAACCCCCCCCAGGCATTATAGTGTCAAGCCTGGTTTCTATTTCTTTTTGTTCTAGCAGCATATACAGCTACAATCATCATAATCCATCTTGTTGTAGAGTTTACCTTCCTGTTACTAGGTATGGTGTCCTTTAATTTGCAGCATGCTAGCCTCTAGTTCCCAAGGTTGAGGGTTCAAACCCGGTGGAGGGCAATGGATTTTTTTAGTGTAAAAATCCTTTATAGGCTTCCTTTGGAAGGGAAGTAAAGCTATTGGTCCTGTGTCAAAGATTTACGACACATAAAACTATCTCAAGCCTGATAAAGAGGCCTCTGAGCAAAATTAAGTAGTCTAGTGTAGAATGAAACGCTAAGACCTGTAGTAGTTAGTGTGTCCATAAATAGCACTTAATTTATTTATTTTTAATTTGCTACACAATAGTTGTGTGCTATAATGGTAGAAACAAACATATCTCAAGCATACAGAACAATTGGTATTCCTGCATCCTTTGCATCCTGGCCTGCGTAACATCAGTTAGGCAACCTATTCAAACCAAATCTAGCAGGATTTCAAGCTTCTGTCATTTATGATGTATGAAGTTTGTAATAGATTCCACAATTAGGGATAAGATATGAAAACAATTTAAATACCTATTGTAACAAAACTTTCTTTATTACACCAACACCTCTTTATTTCTTCCAGTGATTAAAAATAAAAATCTGTTTTCTAATAAGTCTTTCTGACATAATGCAACAATTCTGCCAAAGTTTCCTTTCAATCCTGGCTGTGGCAGTTATTACTGCACGCTTCAAATTTCCCATCAAAACTGCCTCAGCTGCTGCATGCTAAACATTCCCAGTTGAAACTGAACCCTCTAAGGGACTTGTTCTCTTCTTTTTACACCTGTCAATCAGGTGGAAACAAACTTCCAGAAGCAGTCGCACATGCAAACCACCCTAGGTGTCACAAACTCATGCAGGTGCAACAATCACAGCTTTGATGTTAAAGAACCTGCTGACAGCACACATGTCCACTCATGCAGAATTATCAATGCATGGCAACAGTCAGCTATGACTTCTGAAGCAAGTCTCTCACACACGTGTGGCGATTAGGGCTGCAAGGCATAGTCACAATATGGATAACCGGCCATGTGTATTGCATTAGGGAATAAATGAGGGTTCCTCTTCACATAGTGATAAAATATGAATAATTCATTTGCCACATAATCTCGAATAACTATTAAATCATAACCTCATATAATTCTGCAATAGGAAATTAACCTTATAATCTGGATAAACATTTTTTAACAAGTACATAGTTCTGCCACAGAGTTGTCAGATAATAGTTAGCCACATAGCCTGAAGTTACTATTAAAGGACAACCTCACACATTTCTGCAATATTAAATTAACGTTAAAATTTGGATGGTTTGCAGTATATTTAACAAACATAAACTTCTGTTGCAGGTGGCAATGTGTCGCATAATCCAAAATAATTATTAACGCATATTCTCACAATTTTGCAATATTAAATTAACCTTAAAATCTGATTATTTCATGTTTATTTAACAAATAATATAAGAGCAATTTGGACAGTAAGTTCCGATTATTTTTTTCAGAAAGCACTTTATTGTGGAGACTTTTATTACATACCATTGGACAGCTATTTTTCAACATAATTTTCATACAAATTGAAACATGTCATACCACCTCACAAGCTTGAAACTCCTTCTGCGCGAAACTGCCGCCTGTGATTGTAGCCATCCACTGACACTCTCCATGAGTTCTTCATCCATTTGAAACCACTGTGATCCACTATTTCTTCATGTTTGGGAAAAGGTGGAACTCACTAGGAGCCTACTCATAGGGGAGTTAGTGTGACCCTATGCCATGGATTGTTGTTTTGTTTTGAAATTCAAATATCAAACTCACATCTCATTTCCAGTGACAATCTTGTTGAGAAATTTCTCACCTTCATTCTGGTAGCACTGAAGAAACGTTATTGCTGCTCCCATCCTGGTGTTCTTTTGGGCTTCAGATATAAGTTTCGGCACCCAATGAGCACAAAACTTGCAATAATGTCACCACTTCATAAAGGACAGTCCAACCAATTTGTGGAAAATGCTCTGAGTTCGGAAATGGTGAAACAGTGATTCTTTCTGACAACTTCTGCAACAAGTTGATGATTCACAACAGAAGTCGGCCACTTCATCCTTTATTATCAAGCTACACAATGGAACAAAGTTAGCGATGCTAGTGCCACTCTTTCACGTAACATAACAGACCGAATTTATTTTGTAAATCATCCTTACACATAGTTCTGTTATATAGTCACAATTCTTAGAAGTCTTTCTTTCAGCGGAATAAGAAAAATTCCTTTTTGTATAATATGGCTTTGACCTCTGCTTAAGAATAAGGAGAGCAGTTACCATACTGCAATAATTGTCTACAATGAAGGTTAACGAAGATATGATTTTGTGGAGTATATATAGTTTTACAATGAAATTCTGCTGCATAATAATATGCAGTATTCAGTTGATGTGCAGAATCTGCTAGAGAAATACAGCAATGCTGGATTCAACAACCAATATAGATTGACCATTGGTAAATTACCAAGGTCACTTGTAAATCTATTTCCTGATTTTGATAACAATCTTTTCAGAATGCCTGTCTCATACCAGTGATTCCATAATCCAATATATATTTGCAAATTAAAGAAGGGGAAATGTGACTTGTATTTGCATATGCACATATTAATACAATAAGTCTTAACAGTCTTAGAGCTAGATTCCTAATTTTCTATGTATTTAGTTGTAAAACAGTCCACAAGTGAATACAATTTTTAGATTAGTACATGTGCTAGTTTTTGTTCATGTGAATATGCGGGTAACATGGCAATACAAATCATACATATGTGGTTCTTATATACAACTGGGCCACACGAAAACCATGCAATATTATTAAATTACTGTAGTATGGGGGATTCAGTGTCTGCGAGTTTGAATCTTAGTTAAGGTAAGTTGCCTGCATTAAGCTTTAGTAATCATCAAAAAAATCTCAGAGGAGGAGAAAGAACATTGTAAATGAATTTTTTTTTTGTAGTGTTTAACACCCGCTTTAACTACTACTGGCACCGCAGGCAGTGACACTGATGATACATGAATGATTATGGAGCACCGGTGGAATGCGATGGTGGGGGAAACTGGAGTACCCGGAGAAAACCCGCCCCAGTGCCGTTTTGTCCACCACAAATCTCACATGCGGTCACTTGGGATCGAACCCCAGCCGTCTAGGTGAGAGTCGAGTAGTCTAACCACTCGGCCATGGCACAGCCCTAAATGAAAATAAAAGTAATTCAGTACTAATGGAAATATTCTTGAAGAGAGCATTAAATTTCTGACATCTTATTCTGGCATGTGTCTGTTTTTACTCTGACAGGACAGCATCTGATTGCCAACATTCCACAAGGTCATTAAAATATTTTAAATTATTTCTTTCTTTTTCATTAAAATGTTTACTTTAGGGCATGTTTTCAACATATTGTTACTATATAACTATTGACACTCTAAACTTTAAAATAACTTACAAACTACTAGGTTTTAACCTAAAGTAAACTAATTAAATATGTGCACTATTCAAAATTTGCAAACTATCACCATGCAATCAGCAACTGTTGTAATTAAAAAAAAAAACAATGAAAGAGGAAACGGCAGCTGGTTATGTGATCATCTGCATGTTCATTTATATATTTCTTTGTGCATCTGAGTGGCTGCGAAACAACTATGCCATGCTGCCACATGAACATCAGAAATAAGGAAGCGCTTAGTGTTGGGAACATAAGGTTCCAAATGATTCCTCTTCAAGGAAAAATACTTTTTGCTTTAGGATCTCTTTTTCATATAAGCAATAACTATGAATTCGACCCTAAATAAATTTCAATGTTTTAAGGCATAAGGCAGGAAATACCAACTGCTAAGTAATTAACACATATAATTTTCACTGTAAATGAACAAATGATATTTGTATGTTTGAGAAATTAAGCACAAAAAAATCACTAACATAATGCCAGCAACATGAGAATAGCTTTCTTTACATCGCTCAGCAGTTCAGGCACAGGCCAAAACTATGTTATAGCTAGCAAAATAAGTAACTTATAGACATAACTTTTATGTTTATAAAGTTGCAAATTGAATTTATTACATGTTTGGATGCATTTTTTTAAAATCAGTATTGAGGTAATTAATCTCTCAAACTATCACTAACTGAACATACCTGTATGTCTGTAGATTCTGGAGCATTTGCCTCACAGACGTTATAGAATATTCTCAGGTACTCGAATTCCTTAAGAATGTTTGTCAAGTATTCTTGCAATATGTCTTTTTTGTCTGGGTCAACTGGCTGCAGAAGAAAACATTAATTTATTTACTTATTGATAAGAAATTAATGCAAGTGATCCCAGCCAGGCTGTAGTTCAAGCCATAGCCACTAGTTTTAACAATAATTGCAACAATGCACAAGACATGTTAATTAACTTATTAATAAGTTGGCAAGAGCTTGCTTTCCCAATTACATATTCTAATACTACACTGCAAGAGGGGATTAAAATTGATTTGAGTCCTTTTTCCATCATAATATAATCTATGTTTCATATGTTAAATTCAATACAAACTGAAAGGTTAGAGAATTAATAATACAAGTTTTTATATTGATTGACTTGGATTTACATTGGCAAACCTATCAAAAATATGTTAATTTGTTGTTCTGAGTATTTATAAGCAGGCTTTCAGTTGCACAATCATGGGAATGATAAAAAGACTCTTGTGCCGTTTTATCACACCAGTTCCTGGCAAGCTTATTGAAGAAAACAAAATGGCAAGGACTGCCCCGTGGTCATGTGGTCAGCCAGCTGACTTTTCACCCAGAGGTCCTGGGGTGGGGAATTTTTCTTTAACCAGAACTACTCCCTATCCCCTACAGAGTATGGAAGAATGTGGGGAAGGGAGTGGGAGTGGGAGTAGGAGTGTGAGGGGGGGTAAATAAATGGAGTTTTATTTATGGACGTTCTTTAACTGTTGTGGTTCTCAGCATTCCATTCTATACTGGGCGTGAAAGACTGCATAATTTTGCACAGAGGCCTGTGTATCAGGCTTGAGGTTCTTTTAAGTGCCGTAAATCTATGACACGGGACCAACGGCTTTACTTCCCTTCTGAAAGAAGCCATGCTAAGGATTTTTACACCTAAAAAAATCCATCAAGCTTCGCTGAGTTTGAGCCAGCAATCCTGGGTATATGAAATTAGCATGGTAACCATTACACCACAGAGGGCAACTGTGTGCGGGCATGTGTTTTTTGTTTTGTTTTTTTTTAGGAAAAAAACAATTTAAACCCAACATAGAGAACCTACAGACAAGTTGTTTCTAGTGCAAAGCTCCTGGTTAGATGTTAAAGGGGGCTATATAAATGAAACAATTAAAAAAAATGACAAGCATGAGTGTTACAGTAGAAGATGATATTTTTTATACATTTAATATAATTTGAATAAAGAGTCTTTCCACTCAACAAAATTTTGATCCAATCCTACTTTCTTAGAAGACTGGGTCAAAGATTTAATACAATCCAAGTCAGCATTTCAATATGCTATTCAATATGAAATGTGGAATCAAATTAATTTAAATTCCTCATGGAAACATACTATATGCATTCTTTCTGAATAAATAAACAGAAAACCATAAAAACATATATATAACAGAAGACACTGTGCGTTCCCTGAGTGACCAGACCATTTCACGGCAGCCTTGGACTGGGTGACGAGTGGTGCACCTACCGCCAGAGAATAGCACTCTACTACTGCTTGTCAGTCGAGTTGGATCTGTGGTAAGGAGAACAGATCGGTGTGCATGTTCGAAGTGACATTGTGTTCTCTTGGTGATAAAAAAAATGAAAATGGTGTTCTCAGTGTCCCATTCTAAATTGGGCGTGAAAGACTGCTTAATTTTACTCAGAGGCCTCTCTATCAGGTTTGAGGTTCATTTGCATGTCGTAAATCTATGACACGGGACCAACGACTTTACTTCCCTTCCGAAGGAAGCCATGCTAAGGATTTTTAAACCCGAAAAAATCCATCGTTTTCTGCCAGATTTGAACCCAAAGTCTTGGGTACATGAAGTTAGCATAGTAATCATTACACCATGGAGGGCGACTCTTAATGATAATTTGTCCAGTACTAATGGCTCAGTACACTTTAGAACAACATATTTTTCTACATGACATGTATGTGAAATATTCTTCTGCAAGGTGTCGTAGAGAATTTCAACTTTGTTACACAGGTGTTTGAATTCCTAGCAGGAAAGCTATTCTTAACTTGTCAATAAAAACAAGCTTACAGGATCGTTTATGAACATGAAATATGCTAAAAAACGCAGTGTGCTATCAGAAGAGAAGCTTGATGAAGTAGGGGTCCGGTTAGAGCACTCACCGCAAAAATCATTGAGATGTGTAGGACAAGAGGTTGGCATTTCCAAGACATAGTTTAGGGCAATGAAACTTCTGAAACTTAAGCTATACTAGGTAACTGTAGTTCGTGCTTTACAGCCACAAGATCCTGTACCTAGGGTTAAGTATTGCAATTTGTTTTTGCAGTCTGTTTATAATGGGACGTGGACCCACTTTTAACATTCTTCACTGAAGTGTGGTTTTATCTTCAAGGTCACGTTGCTAACCCAAAACAATAGATACTGGGCAACTGAAAATCCCTATATTATTCGTGAAAGTCCTCACCATGCTGCAAAAGTTGGGGTTTGGGGTGCAGTAAGTGTGCATAGAATTATTGGTCCCATATTTTTCAACACAACAGTTGATTCACGTGTTTATGTAAATTCCATTTTAAATGTTTTTTTTCCGCAGCTAACAAGAGTTGAACAATTATGTAGGTGGTTTCAGTGGGACTCAGCTACAGCGCACACTGCTGTGAATTTTATGCATGAATTGCAAAGTGTGTATGGTGACAGAATAATTAGTCAAGGATTGTGGCCATCTCGTTCTCTGACCTATCTCTATGTGACTTTTATTGATGGGGAACATTAAAGAATAAAGTGTAATCATCCAACCACACACATTACAAGAATTGAAGGACATCACAAGAGAAATACAGGCAACCAGTAATGATGAACTTCAAGTGACCAGAGCTGTTTTCGGAGATATAAGGGATGTATTTGCATTGAAGGCCATCAATTTCAATGTCTATTGTGATTTCAGGCAAGTCTAATGTAAATTAGTACAGTAGTTCAAGTTCCGTACACATTACCCTAGGTCCTCACCCATTACAGTGCAGCCACAGGGCGGTTCAGTCGCTCAGGGAATGCATGTACATTGCATAATGGATAGCACTGTGATGAAAAACCTCTGGGAGGACAAAAATACAGGGGCAACATCAAATAGTTTTAGAAAATCAAAGGTGGACTAGTTTCAGAAAATGTTAATAATTTAATTATTTCTCAAAACATTTGCCTTTAACATATTCCCCAAAATGCTGGAGAAATTTGAGTCGATATTTAGACACTTTAAGTTTCATTTACTTTATTTTAGTTGGACATGCTTCCCCATCGTTAGCTAATCACGACTGAAGATTAAGGAAGTTTGTTGTTGCTGATGTGGTGTTTGTGCTATTCTCTGATTCACTGGTGCTAACTTGAAGAGATCGTCTGTTGGCGATAACTCAACCTGACAAAATACCTGTACAACTGAGAGTTTGGGAGAGATCCACATTTTATAAAACCATGACATAGTCATGAATTTTGTGTTACCACTATCAGACGACCTCTTCAAGTTTACCACCAGAGAACCAGAGAGCCGCACAATCACTTCATCAGCAACAACTTCCCTAATTTTCAGTCGGGATTAGCTGATGAGGACAAAACTTCCTCAAAGCATTCCAAGTAAAATAAAGTAAGTGAAATTTAAAGTGTCTACATAATGACTCAAATTACTCCAGCATTTTGGGGAATATGTTAAAGGCAAATGTTTTGAGAAATAATGAAGTTATTAACATTTTCTGAAACTAGTCCACCTTTGATTTTCTAAAACTATTTGATGTTGCCCCTGTATTTTTGTCCTCCCAGAGGTTTTCATTGTTTACAACACTTCTTGTTTCACACACATTAATATTCCCCAACATATTTGTTCATTCAATGAAGCCAGTATTTAAAGCTGGTTCCACTGCTTCATCTGATACACAAAAAGTAATTCCATGGAATTTATCTTTCATTTTGCAACCAAGATCCTAGGTAAGGGCTGTATGGTGGAGGGTCACTGTAGCTAACCTTTAGGGCATCCAGATGTTAGTTTTTCTGTATGCAACAATAAGTTGTCATGATGTAAAATATTTTTTCTATTGACCATTTTCCAAGAACATCTGTGGCAAACAGACATTTGTGTACCAATCAGTAGAAATGCCTTAGTAGCAATGTGGCCTTTTTAGGGGAAAAAAAAATAGCAACCATCTTCTTACCAGCACAAGATGGTAGCTCAATGGCCAGAGCAACCACACAGAGAGCAGGAGAACCGTGTTCAATTCCTAGCTGCGGCATTGAATTTTTCAACTGGTCCTAATTAACTAACTGTATATCAGTGTACCTTTCAATAATATGTAGGAGAGAGGAGTATTACCTATTTATTTGTTTATAAAAGATTGGTATTATGTTACTCAATATGAAACTTGTGGAGTGCTTGGAAGATATCCACATATAATTTACAGAGCTGGAAACTTGTGCCAACTTCTTGCGTTATGCTTATGACTGCATTGTGAAAAGTCTTCCCTCGCACCTGTGCTTAAGCTCCAACATGTCTGCATTTGTATCTCAATGTGAATGTAGCTTAAAACAAACAAACTAAATAGCAATCAACTCACAAAACATCAGAAAGTAGCTTTCATATATAAATGAATCTCATTTGTTTTTAAAAACAGAAATTTTAAAGTAGCCCTTTTAGTACTCAAAAATGATTGTATAAAATAGCTGAATATAACACAATTCATGGATTTTTATTGCACAGTTTTAAAATGTCAAATACTTTTAACAGAGTCTGACGATAATAATGAAAACAAAACCAAACCATTCCCACTTACTTTCAAGCTGCGAACAATCTCCATTGCTTCCTTCATAAGCTCAGCGATACGAATAACACACTCCCTTCCTTCGTCACAACATAAAACGACATCCATCTTTGTTTTTGAAGTCAAAACGAGCTCACTGAAAACAAAAAGTGACACCATTAAGCTTTTTGCACTTGTGATTCTTCTGAAATAGCCTGTGGGCCTATGAATTGAGGGTCCTACAGTAAATTTTGCTACTCAAACATGACTTTCAAAATCCTATGACTAAAGTGAAATAAGTAGCAAGTGAAACAACAAAAGCTCTTTTATTTTTTTACTGCCTATAGCAGAGGAAGTACTGCACTTCATTCAAACTTTTGATACCAGATTTTCAAGGAAATTTTTTGTAAGAATGCGGGCAATATAGCCCAAAAACAGAGTAATTTAAATACCAAAATGGTACTTAAATTCAGTGCTTTCCAAGGATGAAACTCAAAGATTTTCAAGAAAATCTTCCACTGCAAACTACCTTTTATGGAAATTTTTTCAAAATGTTTATTTTCTCAAAAATATGTGTAACAACTTTGATTTAAGTACAATTAGTTTATGATATTTTTATGAATATCTTAAGTTTCCTGAGAATAGTTTTTGAGTTTCTGAGGCTATTCCCAGATATACATTTAATTTGTCATGAAAATATCTTAAACCTGTTATTTTAATTAAAATCATTAAAGCCATTTTTGAGAAATGTTCCATGTGGAGGGTAGTTTGGGGTGGGGGAATTTTACTGAAAATCTTGTGTTGCATTCTTGGATATTAAACTTAAATAACAAGTTCGGCATTTAGCAAATTTTTCATTTTTTAGTTACAGAAATCTTCACATTTTAAACACAAGGAAAATCTTTTCATAGACAATGTGCTCTTCTCTCACCATTATACAAAAATGGGGGCAGAGCTGCAAATCACGTAATTCTCTAGTGCACAGCAGCAACTTGCTTACAATAGCAGTTCAGGTCTCAGTCTACCTCTTGTATTTGCTGTACAGTGATTTGTTTGCTGTGTGTTGTTTTCGTCCGATTTTTAATCTGAGTGCTGTTTTTGAAGGTGTGTATTTCTGCATCTAATACACAAAATGGGATGCAAGAAGCTCATTTCTGAGGAGAAGACTCAAGCTGTAACTCAGAGTTAGGTAGGTACCTCTGCAATTTGTGTAGCTGCTGATCATAAGGTTTCAAGACAAGCTATTTACAACCTAAAAAAAGCAGCAGCCCCTTTGTCATGTGGCACCATAACATATAGAAAAACAGGCTCAGGTGGTAAAAGAAAGACTTCATCAAGGACTGATGACCTAAAAAGTGAAGTGATAACTAATCCATGGATTACAGCAGCCGGGTTAAAGAAGAATCATCAAGACCTGCTAAACAGTGTTGCAATCTGGATCATTCAGCATTGGCTTCAAAAAGATCTAGGTTTACCAATTCAGTGTGCTACCAAGAAGCCTCTTCTAACTGAAGCTATGATGAAGAAAAAAGTAAATTTCTGCAGAACATATCAGCACAGAACATCAGGTGACTGGCGCAAAGTAATGTTTTCTGATGAAAGCACTTTCATATTGGTCATAGAAAAGTCCAAAAGGTGACAAGGCCAAAAAATGTGTCACAATATGATTCAAAATTTACTGTCAAAACTGTTAAACATGCAGAAAGTGTGACAGTATGGGGTGCTTTTAGTGGTAATTATGGTGGCTTGTACTTTCTCCCTAAGAACATAACAATGAAGGGAAGTAATTATTTAGAATTGTTGCAACAGCATTTGGTCGAATTTTGGCCAATTCGTCAGTGTCAGTACTTTATGCATGATGGTGCCTCTGCTCATAGAACAAAGATGGTTCAGAAGTTCCTAAAAGACAATAATATACCTGTACTTGACTGGCCTGGTAACTCTCCTGATCTAAATCCAATAGAAAATGCTTGGGATCAAATGAAAGATAAAATAGAAGAGATGCAACCATTAAATATAAGGGGCTGCAGGAGGTAGCAGAATCAATGGCTAGGTTATCCTTAATATGACCAAGTACTAATTGTATCGAGAAGCTAAAAATACAATCATGTAAAGTCAGTGTTTGTTGTTTTTATTACCATGTAAAGATTTCCAGTGCAGCGACTGTGCACGCACGTGCACACACACACCTTTTTCTGAAATTTTTATTCAGGGGGTCTCAAAACATGTATTTCACGTGAAGTCTCTGTATAACATTTTGGGTAGAACAAAATACCTTCTCTACCCACTATGTACATTATACATAGGTGGTAGATAGAATAAAAATCTGATATTTTTTATTCTTTTTTTTTTTTGTGTTGCTTAATGTCCTTTAATATGTTGGTCATATCGGGCAATGAAGCTCCAATGCTCTCAGGGATCATGGAGCTTAAAGTTACTTACATTCGTCTTCTCAGGATAAGGGAAAACCCCCAAAAAGACCTTATCCAGGTAACTCATCCTAAGCAAGATTCAAACTTGTGACCTGTTGAATGTGAGGCAGACACACTACCACCACATTACACAGGTGGATTTAATGTATTGTTCTTACACATATAACAATGAGCTAATACCTAGTGAAAGTGAATCTTGACTATCAAGAAGTAGGCAGAAGAATAAGCTTTTATAAGACTATTCTCCATAAGAGTGAGTAAAACAGTCATATGAATCAGTACATCAGATATTTTTGTTCTTTCTTTAGTTCATAAATTGCAAATGCTGCCTACTTGCAAGTTACAAGTAAATATGAGAGTTATCTGACGTGAGGTTTCAATAAACACAGCATTAAGAACATTAGCTTTAACTTGGAACTACAGCATAACAATACTTTATAAATTCTTAAATAAGATTAACATGGAGAACATTCCCCAGAGATCTTAAGCTGGATGAAAGCAAGGAATCCATTTGATGTAGTACAGTTACTTTCTCTACACGTACTATGTACATAGTGTATAGAGAAGGTATTATATTCCACCCAAAAATTTGACATCAAGATGTAACCAGAAATGTATGTTTTGAGATACCCCCTCTCCCCAAGTCCAAAAAATCTGTGTTCCATTCATATGACTTTCACTAGCTGTTCCACGAACTTTTCTTACAAAACATTTATCTTTTATCTCCATCACGATAAACATTAGCAGAAATGTCTTATTAATTGCTTCTTTGCACACAGAACAGAAATAAGGGAATGCACAGGCTAAATCAATATTCAAATCTTTTAAGAGCTGGTCACTATATGAAACAATTGATATTCAGACTAAGTTTGGTATTTAACCAATCTTTTGTTTTTGAGCTATGCTGCGCACATACACATTCACAGACCTTTTTCTAAAATAAAATTAATTTGGGCTCAGGGTCCTCAAAACATGTATTTCTGCAGAAATCTTGGTATCAATTTTTTGGGGAGCATACAATACCTTCTCTATACACTATTTACATAGTACATGTAGAGAAAGTAAAAACAGCAAAATAACCTTTGAATGTTATTTATTACTGGACAGGAATGTGACAAGGATGGTTGTGTTAATTAGCAATGAAATCACATTCACGTTGTCGTGGTTTGTTTTCTTTCTGCAAACGATCACTTCTTTTTCAAGGTAGAGGTAATTGTGACTGCATTTTCTTCTTCAAATGGTCACTACTCCTTCTCAGTAGAAAGCACTATGGCTTCAGTGTAGGCTACCAGTCAATCACAATGTCATTTTTACTTTCTCTATACGTACTATGTACGTAGTGTATAGAGAAGGTATTGTAATGCATCCAAAAATTTGATACCAAGGTTTCATCGGAAATACATGTTTTGGTCCCCCTGAATAAAAAAAAAACATTTTTAGGAAAATGTCTGTGTGTGTGTGTCTGTCTGTGTGTATGTATGTATGTATCTGTGGGCAGCATAGCTCAAAAACGAAAAGACTGTTAAATACTAAACTTTGTATTTAACTTCAGTATCTTCCAAAGATGCGACACGAAAATTTTCAAGAAAATCCCCTCACCCCCAACTACCCTTTACAAGGAATTTTTTTCGAAAATGTTCATTTTCTAAAAAATGGCTGTAATGATTTTGATTAGAATATTGTATATTAAACATATTTACCTGACAAATAAAATGTATATCTTGAATATTCTAGGAATAGCCTCTGAAGACTACTTTATTCTGGATGAATTTTATGGAATTTTGTATTAACTGCTAAACCATAAGAGATGGACAAAAACTTACCACACAAAAAATGTAGAGCACATTAAAACACACAATTTATGTTATATACATTTTTTTCATGGAGTTTATCGTTTTTAAGATATTCCTTGTTTTTTGTTTCAGCTTTGAAAAACATACTTTTCTCATACAGGAATTGACCAACTCCTGTCCACACAAACAAAGGAACTTCAGTCACATAGCGACCAGCTTTTGACTATCACTTTAACCTATGGTACTCCCTTATTTCGCTTCTACTTACAAGGAAGCAAGTAATAAGACTATTTCTGGTAATTTTTTTCTCGATTAGCATGAAATAAATAGAAGTGTAAGCTTTTTAGCAATAACTTGTTGCAGAGAGGTAGAGAAAGTCATGTGAATGGAACACATCAGATTTTTTTAATATTTATTTTTGATCATTTTGGCTGCTTGGTCTCATCAAAACCTTACATAGATTTACAATTGATTCATTATTACCAATATTATACTACAATTATTTCATTCAACAAAAACACAGAAATTTACACGTTTACACTTTATCAGACAAATTTTTATCCTTAAGAAGCTGTAGAGTCTTGTCTTGTTTGTTCATGGCACTGAGAAATCCAAGATGCTGGCTTGTTGTCTGTACTTGGAAAACAGCATTAGTGAGCAGTGGGCAGTCCACAATGATGTGCTGGATAGTTATGGTGTGTTGCAGTTGGAAGCTGGTCTTTGTATAGAGGAAAAAAGTGTGTCAGTTTGCAGTGCCAATTTTTAGACAGTAAATGATTACTTGATTTCATTGTTTGAAGTAAAGGTTAGAGGTAAAGTCTGAACAAGCTTCATAAAGTTTGCTATCAAGTGATAGCCACTCTGTCTTCCATTTCTGAATATACGCTTGTTTAATAAAAGCAATGATGTCTTGGTGTAAGAAGGAATCACTTACGGATGTCTGGGTGCTTCTTTAGTATTTTGATTGGCTATTTCATTGCCATCAACACCTATAGACCAATTGGCATGCAGGAAATCATAGATAGAAATCTGATGTGTTCCATTCACATGGCTTTCTCTAGGTGTTACACAAACAACTTTCCTTACAAAAGATTATTTTTTTATCTACTGATTATGCTAATCAGTAAACAGAAATTGTCTTATTACTTCCTTCCTTGTAAATAGAAGGGTCATAAGAGAATACACTAGGCTAAATCGATAGTCATATCTTTTAAAACCTGGTCTTATATGAAACAACAAAAGTTTGGTTCAGTTTGCTTTGCATGGCCTACATTAAAACAAGACACATGAATCAAAATGTCATTTCCTGTTTGAGAAACGTTATAATTAGTTAGTTCAAAATTGAAACCAATGTCAAGGAATATCTCAGAAAAGATCAGGTCTACATAAAAAGCATATATAACATAAATTATGTGTTTTAACAAGATCTATATCTTACAGTTTAACCGTTATTTGAAACTCATCCAGAGTAAAGGGGACTTCAGGGGCTATTCTCAGAAAATTCAAAATATACATTTTATTAGTGATGTAAATATCTTTATCATCAACGTATCAATTTGACATCCATGGTGCAATGGTTACCATGCTAACTTCATATACCCAAGGTCACGGGTTCAAACTCAGCGGAGGACGATGGATTTTTTTTTTTTTGGGTGTAAAAATCCTTACTTCGGAAGGGAAGTTGGTACCGTAGATTTAGAAGAGCCTCAAGCCTGATAGAGGTCTCTGAGCAAGATTAAGCAGTCTTTCATGCCCAATTTGGAATGGGATGCTGAGAACCACAGTAGTTAAAGAGCACCCATAAATAACACGCCATTTGCATCACCATATCAAAATTGTTAGAGCCATTTTTGAGAAAATGTTTCCACATAAAGGAGTTTGGGATGGGGGGTATTTTCTTGAAAATCTTTGTGTCATATCCTTAGAAGATACTAAACCTTAAAAAAAACACACACACACACATACACCCAAACCTTTTTGTAAAAATGCTTTTTTTGGACTCAGAGGACCCCTAAACATATATTTCCAGTGAAATTTAGATATCAAATTTTTGGGTGGAATACAATACCTTCTATATCCACTATGTACATTGTATATATGGGGCTAGAGAAAGTAAAAGTGTACATAGCATAAGATAAGAAATAAACCTATATTAGGTAGAATAATTTGTGTCAATGTGATCTATTCAACTCTCTCATCCCACGGGCTCATGACAAACAATCAAAAAGTTGAATGTTGTTTCTGCACGTTACATATATAAACTGAAGTCAACATTCTGTCAAGCACAACTTAAAGTCAATATAAGCTCAATTATTTTCAGTGTATTGAGTTTTCTTTCCTCAGAGGAAATTGCTGAGTTATTTATTAAACACGGCACCTTAAAGTATACAGTGGTGTGCAAAATTTCTGGGCATGAAAAATTAAAGGGATTTGAAATTGAAGTGTATGCCAAAAAGAAAAAAGTGAAGTGTGTTTAAGTCTGTATTCAACAGGCCTATTTAATTGTTGTGGAGGTTTTTTGGCTATTGACTAACATTTTGTTCATACATCCTAGACAGTTTTTCTTGATTCAAGAATTGGATGTGTCAAGAAAGAAAGAAGTGGAGTTTTATTTATGCACACTCTTTAACTACTTCATTCTCAGTGTCCCATTCTATATTGAACATGAAAGACTGCTTAATTTTGATCAGAGGCCTTTTTTATCAGGCTTAAGGTTCTTTTACGTGCCTTAAATCTAAGACATGGGACCAACAGCTTTACTTCCCTTCCGAAGGAAGCCATGCTAAGGTTTTTTACAGGGTGTAACAAAAAGCATATGGTGGACTAGTAAGTGCTTTTAAAATTCAATATAAAGTGAGAGGAGGCCATCAGGTTGCAACGAATCATAGAGTCCTCTGGTTAGTGTGTGTATGAACTGGGTCAAAATAAAGAATAAAAATGTAATAACTATTTCTAATATATTTTGAAAAACAATGTAAATTATGGATTTTTGGAACAATATCTGAAATCTGTTCTTCTGTCAAAGTTTTACCCACTTTTTTAACCATAAGGAGTATGTTTAGAAATAATATCTATATCACCTACTAAAAACAAGCGATCTATTTGACAAGAACATTTATCCATAAATGAGAGCTAGTTTAATAAAGGTGAATTTTAGCGTACTTCTGTCAACTTCTATAAATGCTAGAAGAAACTTATTGCAAAAGATCCTTTCTTCCACAAAATATAAATATAGCACTCTTCTAAAGCACTATTGATTGGAGTGAATGAAATACTATAATATGTTGTTATGCTGCTCTATGTTTATTAAACAACACTGAGTAATGAAAATTGGGTAATTATAGAGAACTTGGGCCCCTCTAGAAATTAAACAAATTGTAGTTTGACTGTAAGTTTGGTTTATACTTTTTACGTTTTCACCAATTATTTTTATCGGAAAAGCTCCGTAGTTAAGTTAAATGCTAATTTATTATGTGCGCGTAGCGATCCTTTTTTGTGAATATTTATGAAGTATGCTGCCTAGAAGGAGTAGAATATACATAAAGAAGTCTTGTAGTACTTTTGCAATGTAAATATATAATAATACTACACACTAAAGTGCCTAAAACCTGAGTTTCATTGTCGGCGGCAGGCAAACAGTGTTGTGGAATGCAACACCGGCATATGTCGCTAGACGCTGTGCTGTTGTATGACAAGTATGTTTCACGCAGATACAGCTGTTCAGTGAATTTTACTGTGCAGAACTTCGGTCACTCTAAAATCGAATGAAACTAAGTGCGATTGATTGACTTTGTATTTATGATGACAATTTCAAAGCCTGTGGATTTCAAATTTAGCGCAAGGTTAGGTTCCAATCCGTTTAGGTTAGTGTGTGTATATAAATTTATGTTTCTAATTTTATATCGTGGTAGTACCTCATTATCAATATTTCCAACAACTCCTAACAGCGCAATGGATACAACATTAGCTTTTTAAACCATCTCCCCACCTGTAATCCCTCTCTAACCACATCGGTCCCGTTAGAGTGCAAAACTGGCATAAGTCGCAGCAGTTGTAAATAATTACCGAAAATTGTGTGTAAGATACACTCAAGACTTACCCTCCTTTTTTCATTAACAATTCATTCATTAAATAATTTCCTCAGCTCGTTATAAAAGAATTTCTTCCCTGCAAGGAAAATATTTTTGGTCCCTTTTATTAAACAAGGAATAAACAAGGAACTTAAACTGGATGTGTTCAGTTAAAGATTGCCTAATGGTTGATGGTAATTTCTGGTTAGATGATTGGAATTTTGGTAGGGATGGAGTGCATCTTAACAGAAGGGGTTCTTTTAAGTTTGGCAAATTATTGAATAATGCAGTTCTTTCATTGTATAAGGGAAACTGAGTAAATCTGAGGTGGATGAAATTCCAGTTAAAGACGGTAAGTTTGAAATTAAGAATTGTAAGCAGATCCCCGCACTAAGGGTCTTACATCAAAATGTACAGTATGTATCCAACAAAGTCCTTGAAGTTGATATTATAATTGAGGAAAATAATTGTGATGTGCTATGTATCACGGAGCATGGGCTTAAAGAGACAGAAATTAAGAATTTATCATTTCAGGGGTATAGACAAGCAGCATATTTTTGTAGGAAAGATTATAAAGGTGGAGGCACAGTAATATTTGTACGAAGAAATTTTGAGTTTATAGTGGATAAACTCACAGATTGTAGTCTAGAAAAAGATATGGAAATAGCTGTTATGGAATTGAATTACAAATCCTTAAAGATAAAAATTTGTTGCATACATAGGTCTCCAAATGGAAACATAAGACAATTTTTTCATTAAATTTGAGGAAATTCTTCATAAAATAAATAAAGGTAATAAATACGTTATAATTCTGGGTGATCTTAATATAGATACACGTAAAGACACAGCTGCATCGAAGAAGCTAAGTAATTTATTGTTATCTTTTAATATTACTTTAACTGTAACTGAACCTACTAGAATAACAAAAGTCACTGAGACAACTATTGATAATATAGCTACTAATTTTCCAAAACAATTTTTTAGATCAGAAGTTATATATACCTTAATATCTGACCATGCTGCACAATTAATTTCGTTAGAAATGGAGAAGATGATACCTAACAGCAAACAGATATTTAATAATAAAGAAACAATAAGTTATATTTCAGTAAGGAATTTTACTGAGTCAAACATAGAGCAATTTAAAGAAATGGTTAAAAGAGAGAATTGGGATAGTGTAACTGAAGCTAATGATGTGGACTTGAAACTTGAGTTATTTATGCAAATAATGACTTATAACCTCAATGTAGCAATACCAAGTACAAGAAGGAAAAAACTTGAGAAAAAAGCAATTAAGCGTAACCCTTGGTTCAATAATGAATTGTTGCAATGTAAAAAACAACTCTTAGTAGCTTATGAACCAGTAAAGAAATTTAAAACTGATGCTCTAATAAATACATATAAACAGCAAAAATCTCAATATCAACAGTTTATTAAATCCACAAAATCTAACTATATTAATGGTATGCTATCAGAAAGTAAAAACAAAGCAAGTAACTTATGGAAAGTAATAAATAATGAGAGAAACAATACATTAGATGATAAACAAAATAGTGTTCTTAGTAATATAGGAGTAGATAATGTGATTGTTAGCGAGCAGAGGTTAATGGCTAATATATTTAATAATTATTTCAATAATATTGTTAAGGACAATAACTCTTTAATTAATACTGATACTATTCCCATGAATTGTGAATCTCTTTATCTAGCTCCTGTCACTGATTCTGAAATATTTCACATAATTAGGAATTTAAAAAATAGTAAAAGTACTGGACATGATGAAATATCAAATAACTTGCTTAAAATATGTAATAACTTTATTACACCTGTCTTGACAAACATAATAAATGCTTCATTGCAAAGCGGCAAATTTCCAGAGAAGCTAAAAACTGTTAAAGTTATACCTTTATTGAAAAGTGGAAATGTTGAAGGCATAAATAATTATAGACCCCTTAGTTTGGTATCATCATTGAGTAAAATTTTTGAAAAAGTCTATAAATGTAGGTTACTGAAGTTCTTAAAAAAATATAGGATAGTGAATGCTGAGCAACATGGTTATATAAAAGGAAAATCGACAGAAACTGCACTTATTGAATTAGTACATAATAACCTTAAAGCCTTAGATAATAAAGAGTTTGTAGAGAATATATTTGTTGATATGAGTAAAGCTTTCGACTGTGTTAATTTAGATAGTCTTATTAGGAAATTAGAAATGTATGGTGTAAGAGGAGTAGCATTAGAATGGATACAGTCATACATATATAATAGAAAACAGTATGTGGAAATAAAATGAAAGGATGGTAAATGCAAATCATCCATAATTACTGTTAAAAATGGAGTACCACAAGGTTCCGTTCTTGGACCCTTGTTGTTTAAAATATATATTAATGACATAATTAGTTCCTGCAAGACATTACAAAATAATGAATTAATATTATATGCTGATGATACCGCAATATGCTGAACACATAAATGTTTACAAGAGTTGGAAATTAATGCGAACAATGTAATTAATCATCTTACTCAAATATTAAAATACAACAATCTAAATATTAATATTAACAAAACCAAGCATATGTTTATATCTAACAAAATAAATGAGTTTAAGGTTGATGTTAATATTGATGGAAGTGGAAACTATTAAATATCTTGGGATACTATTAGACAATAATCTTGATTGGCATGCCCATGTTGACGAATGCTGTAAAAAGTTGAATAGTGTTATTTATTTATTGAGATATATGGCTGCCTTTTGTAATATTAATGTACTATTAAACATCTATCATGGTTTATTTATGAGTTACATCAACTATTGTGTGACACTGTGGGCAGATACTACACAGGAAAGTATAAATAGAGTTTTAGTTCTGCAAAAAAAGGCAATTTGCATTATGCTAAAATTAAAATTAAGACAAAATAAATTCTGATAATCATGCCTATAACACTAGGAATAAGGATGAATATAGTATTGTTAGCCATAGATCAAAAATTTTTGAAAAATGTACGAAATATAAAGGAATTATATGGTATAATAAACTGCCAAAAGAAATAAAGTTAATAATGGATGTAAAAAAGTTTAAAAAAGAACTACGTAAATATTTAGTAAGTAAGGCATACTATTCAGTTGAAGAGTATATGGGTAACTGATGTATTTATTTCTTTGTATATCATTTATAAGTATTTCTTTCTCTGTATTTATTTATGCATTGTATTTTAGCTGTATTGGCAATGTCTAATAGATTTTGTAATCTCCATGGACAATAAATTGAATTGAATTATACGTGCCTTTACTGCTCTCTTTGAAAATTAAGACACTGAACACGTTTTATACAGATTGTACATGGCACTAGTGTGAGCTGTGACAGCTAAGCTTTGTATCATAATAGCAAGTAAGTAAACAATATAGAATCCACATTTGATTAGTTGGGTTGGCATTCAGGCTCGTAACTCCAGCATTGTGCCAACAATGATTCTGCGACTTATGCCAGTTTTGCACTCTAACGGAACCGGTGTGGTTAGAGAGGGATTATGGGTGAGGACATGGTTTAAAAAAACTAATGTTGTATCCATTGCGCTGTTAGGAGTTGTTGGAAATATCGATGAGGTACTACCACGATATAAAATTAGAAACATAAATTTATATACACACACTAACCTAAACGGATTGGAACCTAACCTCGCGCTAAATTTGAAATCCACAGGCTTTGAAATTGTCATCATAAATACAAAGTCAATCAATCGCACTTAGTTTCATTCGATTTTAGAGTGGCCGAATTTCTGTATAATGAAATTCACTGAACAGCTGTATCTGCGTGAAACTTACTTGTCATACATCAGCACAGCGTCTAGCGACATATGCCGGTGTTGCATTCCACAACACTGTTCGCCTGCCGCCGACAATGAAACTCAGGTTTTAGGCACTTTAGCGTGTAGTATTATTATATATTTACATTGCAAAAGTACTGCAAGGCTTCTTTATTTATATTCTACTCCTTCTAGGCAGCATACTTCATAGATATTCACAAAAAAGGATCGCTACGCGCACGTAATAAATTAGTGTTTAACTTAATTACGGAGCTTTTCCGATAAAAAAAATTGGTGAAAACGTAACAAGTATAAACCAAACTTACAGTCAAACCACAATTAGTTTAATTTCTAGAAGGGCCCAAGTTCTCTATAATTACCAACGTGGGAATAGCATAGAGAGGCAACCTCTCCCAACTGGGAAATGAAGCAAGAGTCCAATGTTGAAGGTATGCACATCATACCCACCTCAATATCAATACCGTGTTGGATCACACTCGTTTTAATGTGTTTATTTCTTCCAAAGAAACTAAATGTTTATGCATGTCTGCCTTATTCAAATGTCGTGTTATTTATGGACGCTCTTTAACTGCTGTGGTTCTCAGCGTCCCATTCTAAATTGGGCGTGAAAGACCACTTAATTTTGCTCAGAGGCCTCTCAATCAGGTTTGAGATTCTTTTACGTGCCGTAAATCTACGACACCGGACCACAGCTGTACTTCCCTACAGAAGGAACCCACGCTAAGAATTTTTACGCCCGAAAAAATCCATCGTCCTTGGGTATATGAAGTCAGCATGGTAACCATTACACCACGGAGGGCGACCTGCCTTATTCAAAATGTATTTTTGGGATGCAGCAGTAACTACGCTAACATCATTTTCATCACGCAAAATGAATAATTTCTTTACTTACATACTTGTGTGATCGTACTTCTCTTTCTGCTTTGAAATATTACTAGTCACTGCCTTTAACAAACCTTTCGAATTATGTTACCAACGATTCAACTTCGTACTTCTCACTTCACCACGTCCAATCAGTGCCTGTCAAGTGGAATAGTGACTTCCGGTGTCGAGTCAAGGTTCCAACAAAAACTGGTTCGAAAGGTGGCATTTCGAGCGCTGCACACCAAAATTATCTTGTACTACTGTCAATAGATGTCTCTTTCTACCAGAGTTCAGCGGAAGTATAAATTGATTTAGTGGTACCAATGGTCATTAATATAGATACATTTTAGTTTGGGGTAAATAAAGGAAAATTCCGAAATAAAATTATAAAGATAGGACTTAGATGGGACTTAGTATCAATTATTTCCATTTATTCACACATTACGTAACAGGACTGTGAAACAATAGCCCATATTGGCAGTCTGCTTCCTAGTATAATGTTGGCCATCTTGATGACTTGATGATTTGAATTTGAAAAAGATTTAACGTGCCCGTAATTTCATAACTGTAAAATGCACAAAGTCTTCAGAAAGAAAATATTGCCTTTTGAGGTTGTCCTGCTACAGGGAGGATTAGGGGAGTTAAATTGTTTCGTTTCCCGAATTATACTGAAAGGTAAGAAGATTACAGAACAACACAGGAATAAAGAATCAAGTCCATTACCTAACCTGAAAAATGCTGCCGCTTGGTTGTAATAACTTTGTGAAACGACACTTTAATAGCTGTTTTATATTCTCACGCGGAAAAATAATTCACTACAAAATTAAGTATTGTGTACACTATACATATAATTCTTAATGAAACAATGTTAGATTTGAAGCAATATTTTTATCTTAACCATAACCACCAATTTTGCCCCTTTTTCCTGGAGTGTATACTTGACACTGGTTATATAACTTAAACTAACCGCATACTGCATTGCAGACTCTTATGACTAATTTAATGTTTACCTCGGCCATCTTGTAATTAAATGTGAGTTGGCATTTCAGTACAAACTTGTATAAATTTACATTCAATGCACTTATTATTTACAATACTTTTCTTGCATTAAACAATCTAAATCATATTATGAAATGTTGATGAATGATATATAAGCATATATTTGCACAGTTTTCTGTCATTTGTTTCAGGGTAGTCTAAATACATTTGACAAAAATAATATTTTTAAACAAGTCTTTTGTCAATGATGCTATCAATTGCCAGGATACCAGTACTACCTGTGTGCCAGAATTTCATCATGAGAAGTTCTTTTACATGCAGTAAATTTATAATATGAGGTTGCTTTTAAACACACTTAAAAACCATCAGTCTGGGCTGTTTTAATTTGGCTGCACACATTTTGGGTATCAATCTGTAAACTTCAGTGGTTCAGAAAGACTATTTTGTGTTGTTTGCTTTGCTTCAGCATGCGTTATCTACATTGGAAAAACATTAATATAGAATAAGTGAGGTGAATTGTTAAGGTATGATCACTTAATTTGTTTCCTTAATTTCTTTTGGCAAATAACATTAATGAAACCAGGGGAAAAATGCATTCTATACTATTGGCATATAGATACGCTAAGTGTAAATGTGGAAATGTTGGTAAACTTACTTGAATTTTTTATTTTTAATTTTTTTCATTTCAATAGCATTGCTTTGTTTCTAATGCATTATAAGAATCAGCAAATAAATTTAGCTGTATCATGTCATAGGCACCATGTCTGCCCAATAATAATCTTGTTATATAATTAATATCTTAGGGTGAGTTACTTGGTTATGCATTTTTACAACTTTTTCCCTTTATCATGCAGTGACAAATGTTTGTAATAATGTGGCAAGTTAATTAATTCTTTTGGGGAGTTGTTTAGATATGAATTTTTATGTTTGTAATAATGTGGCAAACTAATTAATATTTTGGGCGAGTTGCTCGGATATAAATTTTTATGTTTGTAATAATGTGACAAACTAATTAATACTTTTGAGCGAGTTGTTTGAATATGAATTTTTATGTTTGTAATAATGTGGCAAGCTAATTAATACTTTTGAGCGAGTTGTTTGGATATGAATTTTTATGTTTGTAATAATGTGGCAAACTAATTAATACCATGGGGCGAGTTGCTCAGATATGAATTTTTATGTTTGTAATAATGTGGCATACTAATTAATACTTTTGGGTGAGTTGCTCGGATATGAATTTTTATGTTTGTAATAATGTGGCAAACTAATTAATACTTTTGGGCGAGTTCCTCAGATATGAATTTTTATGTTTGTAATAATGTGGCAAGCTAATCATTACTTTTGGGCGAGTTGCTTGGATATGAATTTTTGTGTTTGTATTAATGTGGCAAGCTAATTATTACTTTGGGCGAGTTGCTTGGATATGAGTTTTTATGTTTGTAATGATGTGGCCAGCTAATTATTACTTTGGGCGAGTTGCTTGGATATGAGTTTTTATGTTTGTAATGATGTGGCCAGCTAATTATTACAAAATGCAAAATTTGCACTAACTAGGTCAAACTTGTGCATCAATGACATAAATATAACAATCTGAAATAAACTGCTTAAAGAATCCTTTGGTATATCTATGAATATATCACAGGAAAATTAGTAATTGTCCTATGCAGAACGTCTGTGTGATTTAAGTTTGTAAACACTGCACAATTTTAAGTAATTGTTTATAAATATAAAACAAGGAATTGTTGCTTTTACTTTACAGCTATTATAGATGCAAATTAATTGGTAGTACGGGATTAAACATTTTCATAATCGAGGAGTTTCTACTCCATTTTTGCCCTGATATTATGAGCAGAAATTATTCTTTGATTAATTAATTTAACACAATCTTTTATATGTATTCTGAGATGAAACTGCACAAATTATACACACAGCTATTGTTGCATATGGCTTCCGAACATAATTCTAACATAATTGAAAATAAATTATTACAATAATGTCAGCTCAGTGCTTCAATAGCCAAGGCTTTTGTGACTCATTGTTATTACCTTAATGTTCAACTCCTGTATTATTGTGTGGAATGGACATTTTTATGTTTTACTTGCAATTGCATTTATCCAATTCATATAAAGACAATATATATGAAGGGAAGATATAGGCACTGATATTTTAGTGTGGTTTGTTTGCCATTCTTATTGAATAATAATCTTCAGTTTTGTAATGTTACAAACTATAAGAGTCATATCAGCTTTATTTTATGCCAGAATTTGTTCCACAGGAGTTATATGCATTGAAATGAAACTGTTGCAGTTGAAAATCCTTAAATGCAATTGCAAATCCCTCACTCTTGGCATAAATGAAATGTGCAGTATTCTCACTCTGAGAGTTTAATCGTTCCCTCAGTTGCTTATATGGCACACATTCTGTCGAGTCCTGCAGCCTGAGAAATATATGCTAAGCAAAGAGCTGAAGCAGCATTGCTTAAACTGTTACCAATATAAATTGGGATATGTACTCAAAAAGATGGTTCACTTGACAGACAGAATACCAAATTTGTCATACAACAATATATATTGGAGTTTTAAATTTTGTTTCTAAAACTACATGTTTTCTTTGTCAGTGTTGATTACCATACAAGATATTTGGTCTCAGAAACTGAAGAGTCTAGTATTCCTTGTGTTGTAAAGACAAGTAGATTTTAAACAAATGGTGTATTTTACTACTTTTTTATTTTCATTGTGCGGTATATGTTATTTTAATTGTAATAATTTGCTTTTTCTGTATTTGTGAAAGATACATATTTTAACCAAAGTTATTACAAGAATGCACAAATAGTATGATTGATAAAAGCTATGCCACTAGTTGCTGACATTGTCTCATGTACAACTGTTAAAGGTGCTGCTAAAACGTTAATACTACAGGAGAGAGTTTCAAATTTGAGGTCCCTCTCTGAGAAACTTCTGTAATCTTATGCAAAAAACGTTTATGTGTATACATTGTAATGGAGCTGCTGCTATTCAAAACTTAATTCATTAATACAAGCATTAACATAACACTTTTGTTTACTTCTTGAAATAGGTGGTGCTGTTTTTTTGTACATAGTTGTTATGCTATCTTCATTTAGAGTTTTTATGTGTGCATCTATGCTGTTTTTTACACTAGTTTTTAATGGAATTTTTCAATATTATTATTAACTTGCTATGTACAAAAAAATTGCATTACATTTAACCTTGTTGGCATCCCTTCCAGTTTTCCTCCCTTTACAGAATCCATTAATTCAATGTGAACTTATAATTGATGTGCTATATATCAAACAGGATTTTAATTCTACTCAATGAAAGGATGAAACATATATATTTCTGCACAATCCCAATTTCATATAAATACTGTGCTTCTCATCTGATTATATAAAAAAAATCTAATTTGTTGTATACAGCAGAAACAAGTTAAACGTGAATTTCTTCTTGCTGATTATTTCTTTTCAGGAATTAGCTACCGAACTTCTTTCTAAGCCACATCTCGGGCACAGTGAATAATTTACCGCACTTTTCAATTTCTCACACAAAAATATTAAATCAGCTTTTTGGAAATGTTCGGTAACAATTCATTGGTGCGTGAGATGGGACTTCGAAAGAACTTCGGTAGATAATTCCTGCGTTGAATACGCGAGGGAAGGGATGGTACAGAATCGCACGCTCGGTCGATATAGAAGTTGGTTATGTTATCGACGCTATGTTCTCACAACGCGTATGCGAAAGGTTTTAAAAAGCGCCCTATTCGACCCCTTACCCCCACCACGGAGTCGACAATCCAGGAATCTTATGTTTCCAATACAGCATGAGTCAGAACTAAATAGCAACCAACACACATCGACAAAAAGTAGCTAACAACGTGTTACCAAAAGACAAGAGGTCATTAAGAAATCAAAGTATATTGGACAACTTAGCTGACTGAACACTATGGAATGCGGTAGCAGCATCTGTAATCCCTCTGAGTTGGTGAGCCATAGCAGAGCATAGGATAGTTCACGCCCAAAGTTGACCTTTTTTTTTTCGCTAACCGCTAGCGATTTTATCTGCATTGTTATTGGTGCGATTGAATACAGAAGTGACATAGAGTTTATATACAAGCTGCATTGTCGCCAACATTTGACTGTAAGCATTCGCTACCTTCAAAGTCTTATTTTATTTGAACAAGGTCCCAAGAAACCCTTGGGCTCATTGTAAAGGACAATCATTGTTTACTAGTGTGGCATATAAATGACAAGTTGTCAACAAAAATAATTTAAAAACAAGAATAAGTTTAATACAAAATCTATCATAATACATAACAAGATACACAGTTTCATAAATCACAGTATAGATATGTGCTTTAATTTATTTGAGAACAATAATACTGATAGAAATGTGATACTGGATACTACGAATTGGTATACATTATAGCAAATACACTTCAAATTCAAGGGTATTTGATTATAGTTACTTCCAATAAAAAATAAATAGAATAACAAACAAATTGCACGTGAATATATCATTCATTGGGCAACGTATACTAATGGTTTGACATTTGCACAGAATATGATAGCATTTAAGTTGTGTATTTTGATATTCCAGCAGTAAATGCCTTTTTACCTCCATCTTAAAAAGTGTAAATTTATTAATTTGTATGGGAAGTTCATTATAAGCTTTGGTCATTATGTAAATAATACCCCTCAATCCATATTTAGTGGTAGCCATTTGTTTCACCACTATATTGTTAGAACCCCTGGTGTGATGATGAATATTACTTGGTTTCAATATATTAATGTTTGTGTGGAACAGTTTATTAATAATTTTAAAAGCAAATATAATCGTGGACAGTTCCAAGCTTATACACAGTGGGGTAATTCCTGTTAATAGGTATACATGTTTAGTCGGGGTATAATAATCTAAAATATAAATTATTTTAGTAGTTCTGTTTTGCAATATTTCTGATTGATGTAATTGAGCTTTCGTGCACGATTGCCAAATAATATCCATGTACCATTATTATGTTATTCGTTGTATCGTGCAATGAAATCCAATAATATAATTAATATTTTAGGCCATAGATGAAATTAATAATGGTTTATGCATGCTTTCGTGACTAACTCTGTAATAAAGAAGAATTTAAATTAAGTGCGTAACATTGCCCCGTAGCTTCTTTTTCTTTCGAAGCTGGCACATGTTGAATTGTTTGCAAGTTGGCCAATGTGACAAAATTTCCTTCAAATTTTACGGAATTTTAAGTTGTAAGATGGATAAGATTATTTGATGGCAACTATTATAAATCAATTTGTCTCAAGCGATTTTGCTGATTTCTTTTTATATTTAAAACTATGGTGTTGTTTCTTAGCAAAACCGTCCCTACATGGGCCATGGTTTAAATTAATTTCTTGCTCTGCATTATTGCATCACAAGTTGATTGTACAACAGTGTTTCATAATCCTGCCTATGATATATATTAGATTATCGTAGCATAAGCAAGAGAACACCCCAGATATCTTTAATCGGCTTGGTATCTGTATGCTGAATTTGACCGAATGTGTGCGACGAAGTATAAAATAATATACGATTCCTTAAGCCTCCTTCTCCCACAACAGGAAGAACTGCCGGTAATGTGGCTGGCAAATGCGCAGTGACAGTGTAACGCTAATTCTTTGGTCAGAGAGTTCTTTGAACACTGGAAAGGGGAGATATGAACACCACTGACTGTGCCGGCGACTACCATAAAGCGCTGAAACACTAACCGGTCTGGGCATGAGCAACTGTTTGGTGCCTTTGCCCTTTAGACTGGCTCAGAATACTCTGACCAGACTATATTGTTTTCGTTTGTACGTAGACAATCTCAGATTCATAGAATTCAGTTTGAAAAATGTGGTATTACATTCACCTGATTTTCTCTACCCATTCTACAACAAACTAACCTTACAAAAGCTTATTCTTTCTATTTACTTCACGTATATCGATTTACACATTTGCTTTTATTATATATTTCTTGAAGCTATGCCGGAATATGGGAATACACAAAGCAAAAGTGATATTCAAATCTTTCAAGAGCTTGTCATTATGATGGTGGCGTTAACATTCCGTATTCTTCGCTTGACCAGGAACAAGAAAAATGAAAACGACTTTCCATTTGAGATTGCCATTTTAAAATGCAAACTAATAACTCAGATATCTCAGAAATGATTAACTCTATAACAATATGTATTACTTATAATGTACATATACTGTTATATGTTACGACAATTACCTAACAACAGTTACAGTGTAAGAAAAATTGGTCACAAAATAAGTCTTTAATTCATTGCTGCACAATAATTTACTCGACATGTAGATAGTTAACGGCTCTCTCATGCCACTGCGCGCCCCAGTCAAAGATTGACTCAAAACTCTCTAACTAGACCAGACCAGAGCAATTTGCAGGCTGAGAGCAGCCCGAGGTGTGATAGACTTGTCCCTGTACTCGGAGAGAACTTAACCACGTTCTGACGGGATTGTGGGTTTTTGCAGGATGGCGGGTGAGTGTTGGGATTGTGGAGTGACGGGAGGAGGCATTTGTTGCCACTCGGCGGTTGCTTATGATGGTGCAATGGCCCTTGTGCACCGCTGGTGTGTGTTTATCAAAATGTTTGTTTTGAAGTTTTAATTTTGAATCCAAGCAACTCTTGAAGGATTATAAGGAGCTTAGCCGTAGCAGCTGTTGGTGGTGCTCCTTCGTTACCAGGGATGCCCGCAAGCCATGCGGGGAAGCCGGTATCGCCTGAAGCGGCGGTTTGTGGGATTGTAATCCCCAAGAGACCTAACGAGGGCGCTCCGATGGAATGGTAACCTTTCGTTGAATTTTGTGGCCGACGCCTAATCTCGTCCTCCAGGTATGGTAGACCAGAGGCCTCGTGCAGGAGTCTCGTTGGAAAGCCACGAGGCACAGAGTAGATAGCCCGAAGACATCGATTCTGTACCCGCTGAAGCAACAGCAGACTGGAGTCTGCCGCCATGCCTCAGATCTCACAGGCGTAGATTAGCAAGGGGACAATGAGAGCCCTCAAAAGGCGCAACTTAAGGGGAACTGGCATCGTGGACTTCAGCATCGGGTACAAGGAGGCCGTAGCCCCATAACCCCGACACCTCAGCTCCCCGATGTGCTCCCTAAAAGTGACGCCCCTGTCAAGCTTCACCCCAAGTAGGTGATGGCGTTCGTCCATTGTATCCTTCGGTTGAGGTACGTGAATGCAGGGAAGTTTGCGGGAAAGCGGCGCTTGGTGAAGAGGATAGTGTGGCTTTTCTCTGGATTGATGGACAACCGCCAACGCTCGCACCACTCTTGGATGAGGCGGAGGTGTCTCTGAAAGGGGTTGAAGGCTCTGCGTGGGTGTCTGTACAGAATAACAGCACGTCATCAGCATACTGGGCTATGTTGACTTGCTGCACTGTTGGTAGGTCGGCCATGTAGACGCTAAAGAGCGTGGGGGAAAGTACAGAGCCTTCGGGGACTCCGATTCTTTTTGGCCTATGTGTTGATTTGTGTCCCACAACTGAAACAACAAACGATCTGTGTTTGAGATATGAGTGTAGCAGGTGTACTATGTGAATTGGGAGCTCCAGACGGATGAATTTAAGGAGCAAACCCGCGTGTCAGGTCGTAGAGAAGGCCTTCTCCACGTCCAGCGACACCGCCGCAGTGTAGACTCTGTCCTGGAAACCCAGGGCAGCGGCCTCCACCACTCGCAATAGTTGCTGGGGTGTAGAATGCCCAGGACGAAAACCAAACTGATGGTCAGGGATGGCTCGAATGTCGCCCAAGCGGTTTAGCACTAGGCTCTCGAAGACTTTCGAGAGAACTGATAGGAGACTGATGGATCGGTAGTTGGAAGGGTGTAGTGGGTCTTTCCCCGGCTTCAAAATACATATCACCCGGACCACCCTCCACTCACGTGGAAAGTGGCACAAGGCGAGACACATATTGAAAACCTTGGTTAGAAAGAGCACCGCCTTGTTGGGAAGGCAGCGGAGCATGGCGGGGGTTAGACCGTCAGGCCCCGCTGCCTTTTGGGGGTTGAGACGCTGGAGTGCGCCCTGGAGTTCACTGGGTCGAATGACAGGAAGTCGGTCCGCTTCGTCGGGGGGACGTCGAAGGTATCGACGCACCTCCCGTCGAGCACGGTCCAAGAAGTCTTCGTCCTGGGGGTACTCTCTAACTTGGCTTGCAACTCTTCTTTATATAGCTATAAATGACGTCATAGAAGTTTCTGGAAATCGAAGCTTCTGGAGTGTGCCAGTTGTATCGATAGCATTCCAAGGCTTTAGGTAACGGCGCCGCTCTTCCTGCGTTTATCGCATTTCAAGATTTCCAAATCTCGACGAATATGAGAACGGTCCCTTATGGCCCAGTCTCACACAAACACACACTCACGCATACACACACACAGGGCGTTAGGAGTATGGGTGAGCCGACTTCAACAGCGGCGTTAAGCTGAGACATAAGTTCCTGTACCATTATCTCTATAGTGCATGGTTGTATAAATAAAAAATAAAATTGGTAAAATATTTTATTGGGGGCATGTTATCACTCCTTTATTGTTTCGTTCTGCAATTAGAATAGCAAGGTAAAGCTACGAGTGTTTTTACTGTTTGTTGATAAAATGAGACGTTTAGTAGCCATAAATTGATATTAAAGAACTGGATTTCAGCATTCCTGTTGGGGAAAACAAACAGTGAGTATACGATTGGCAACCGCACAACATTGTTGTGTGTGTAGAGCGGAAGATCTGGAATGTTGACAGCCAAACTACCTGCCTTGACATCTTGCACAACAGCTGGTTCTGTTATGTAGTGCTTCAGATACGATAAATGCATTTAGAACTATGACAGTCTCTTCAAATCAAGAGTATCTAGATATGTTTTTTGCTAATGGCAAAAGCCGGATGCAACACGTGAAACGCAACGCTTGTATAGAAATAAGTTTCCCAATAGGATAATTCCAAACCCAAGAGCATTTGCTGCAATAGCTGAGCGAGCAAGATAACCGGGAAGTGCGACTTTTCAACCTGAAAACCGAGGATTGGTTGGAGGAATGTGGAGGAAGTGGAGGAAATAATTTTGCTACTGGCGGAAGACGATCCAGGCGCAAGTACACGAAGTGTGTACGCACTGCTGGTGTATCAAATTAGACAGTTCATAGTACATTAATGGAAATTACTTCTTCATAATCACATTTAAAGAGTACAACATCTCAGAGTAAATAATTACCCGCCTGGAGTAGTATTCTGTCAGTGGCTAAAGGAATAGAATTGCGTAATCATAAATGTTTTCATCACAGGTGCTAGTGAATGATGACACATGTTTCACGTGTAATTGTGTGTTGGATTTTCATAGGCATCATACGTACGTCTTTGAAAATCCTCACACAATGTGACAAGCTCAATTTCAGCACCAATTTTCATGGACTGGAATAATTGGAGATAAGTTGATAGACACGTTTGTATTGTCCACAATATTGACTGAAACATCTCGTCAGCAGTTTCTGAAAAACTATCTGTCCTCTTACTACAGTGCAGTTGTTCGACGACATTTAAATCGAAATTCACTGATCGGAGGATAGGCCTATTTAGACCTACAAGATCTCTAGAGTTCAATCCTTCAGAATATTATTTTTGGAGACATTTGAGGTCTAAGGTGTACCATAATGAGCTTCCTACCATTGATGATCTTCGCACACGTCAGCTTTAAGCAGCTCTAGAGATTGGGCAAAACGCAGAAGCTCTAACGAGTGTAGGGCAAAATTGGCTAAGAAGTTGCGATGCCTGCTTAGATTCTAACAGAGCATATGTAAATGAACATATAAGTATCACGATCTGATGTTGCAGTTATTCACCATTAATAAATTTCCTGTCTAGCAAAGACGTGGCTTTAATTTAATTATCCACCATGCACCTGAATGAACTGTTTCCACAATTCACACTTGAATTTGCTTAATCTTTTATCATCAGACTAAATTTTTTGCTAAGCCTCTTACCAGCTTTTAGTTGAGGTACCGTGAATACGATCGGTTAGTTTTGAAAGAAAACCACTCCACTCCTCGTTAGTGACAATAGCTGATAATAAACACAGGCATACGACGAATCGGATTTCAAGTACAATACAAAACATACATTGGTCTGGCCGCAAACCAAAATAAAACATTCAGCTCCTATTATGTTGCCAGGTGCGGCGGTAACAAGGATTTCAAGTTCGTAACCGGGTGTAGGTTTTGGATATTAGTGGATATTAGGAATGGTGTGGGTATGTGTGTGTCCTAGCTCAGGAGTTTGTTAGCATGAAATCTCTTTTCAGGTGTGGTAAGACACAAGTGATTTTCTTCGAGTTCCATATTGTTATCGACCTCATTTATTCATTTAGTTCGGCCTTTTCTGCCGTCGAACACAAACGAATTTTTTCTTCTTTTCTTTTTTCGGTTTTTCAGAAATCAAATCATTGTTAATTTCGTTTGGAATGTGGCACGCCATAAGAGATATAGATTCAGTTTCATATACCGGTGGTTCAAGTAGCTGGCTTTGTCTATATATTTGTGTTGTAACTTCCCCCTTTGTTTCCGTCTTTCATAGCAACTAACTCGGCATCTACGCCATTTTCGATTTCTTCTTGTTTCTGCAAATCATTCGTGAATCTATTATGCACATCTATACTTAAACATTGCAAATTTTGTGCCTTCTGTTTTAATTTTTCAATTTCATCAGGCGCTTCCTGTACCTCAGCTCTTACTAACACTTGTTCAGCCCTGATCTCATCTAGTGTCTGGTTTTGTCTACCTATCTGTGCTCTAATCTCTCCCTTTATTTTCCTCTGTTTCTTTTTGTTGTTCTAAAAACCTCTCTAATTTCTGATTCTGCATTTTAAATTATTGATTGATTTTCTCATTTTGACTTTCTAGGGCTTGGAACGCACAACCATTTGTTGTAACCTGCTAATTACACTTTGCTCAAAATTTTGTCTCTGACCTATCGATTGTCTGTTTTCTATATTCATTTCTGCCTCTATATTTGCTACATTTTCTACATTTACATTCTCTACTCTTAAGTTAGTGTCCTCTACAATTTATCCATCTTATGTTCTGCATGGTCTCGGTCTACAATTTTATTATTTATTAACAGCATTTACACATGTACTGCCTGGTTTCTCGTAGCATTTTTACTTTTTCTTGGCTACTTAGTATATAAATCGTTCGACTTGCTTTTGTCGTTCTCGTCGTCGTACCCTCCAGTTGTTTCCTAACAGTTTTGGTGTCATCCAGGGCTCTTGGGATCCTTGTCCTTCTGCACCTTTGTGCTATTTGTTCTGCTGTGGACAGGTACTCAGCTTCTATGTCTGCGGTCGTTCCTCGAGGTTCGGCTTTCATGCTGTGCTTCTACTCGTATTAAATCACACTTGTATCATCATTCGATCCCCACGTTGGACGCCATTTGTGGCGGTAACAGGGGTTCCGAGTTCGTAATCCGGGAGCAGGTTTTGACCATTAGGAATGGTGTGAATATGTGGGTGCCCTAGCTCAGGAGTTTGTTAGCATGGAATTTCTTTTCAGATGTGGTAAGACACAAGTGATTTTCTTCATTTATTCATTTAGTTCGGCCTTCTCTGCCATCAAACACACACGCATTTCTCCTAAATGTTCTACTTTTAAGTTATGGTTTATCCGACCGCGCCTATTATTACTTATTACTTTTAGTGCAGTGATTTCGTCCGTACTCTTGTCTGTATTAAATTAACTATTTCCGTCAGAAATAAAGGTAGCCTGTTCAGCTCCATCACGGACCCCAAATATCACATCTTTGCTTTCGGGATGTTCCATGCCAAGTGCCAAAAATATCGCTTGACCAGCAAGGGAATTATTTCTCTTCTCCTTGCTATGTTCACTCTCGGACAGTATAACCTCATCCCTTCAGTTCAATGTCCTACTCTTAATGGCACTATCCTATCTGGGTCGCTCGTGGCATCTGTCTGTCCTTGGCTACTTAGACGTGTTTTATAATATATCTTCTCTGGCCATTTTCAGTGTACATTTGTCCTCTCCTGGTATAATTTATATTATTTATATCTCCCTTTTAAATAACCTTTGCCCCGTCTCCTTTCAAGATAGATGGACTTTATTATTCGTCACATTTGTGCGTGGGTTACAAACAACAAAGATGGTTATATTGAAACCATCATTCCACATGTTTTTTTTTTTTTTTTTTTCCCCTTTGTTTTTTGCATTTACCTGCATATTCACCAATGCCATATAGTTAATAGCTCAACTGCAAAAGAATTGCAATTTGGTTTGTGAAGTTTAGTTCCTATTACTGGGTTAATATAGGCACAAAAATCTTCGAAGCGAGGAACTCGTTAAAACGACAATCACGATAGCAAACATCTACGACTATGCCGATTTCGTATTCATACCTTTTGCTACTAGAACCTCTGAGGATAGTGACGCGCGAAAAGTGCACATTTATTCTATTGCAAGATAGTACAATGTATGTACATGGCAGAGAGAGTAAAAACGTGTACAAATAGTCGGTGAGCCAGTACATCGGTAAGCAAATTTTCTTATTTTTTTTTTAAGTTTGTTCCCCCCCCCTTTTTTTTTTACGGAGTTGCTACTACTTTCCTACTTTCCAGTGTTGTTGATCCGAGAGTAAACAAACGAGTAATGGCACCTTTAAAACAAATTTAATTTTATTTTACAGATAATTATGGAGTAGTGTGTTTTCAATCGGGCGGAATTTTGTGCGCTGGTATTGCGTGGGAACAATTTATGTATTAGCAACACTGATTGTTTTATCGAGTGTGACAATTACACCGGGGAAAGTTCCGCTCCACCCTTCCAAACACTGACCCATTAGCCACCTGGCGTGTTCTGAAAGTGCCTTCAAAAACTAGGACTCCCCCGCTAATCCTCGCTACTGAGAGACATTCAAGTCATTACCGCCTATTGGATTGGGTACCGTCCTTGGTACTCAAATATCTAGGGGCTGCTGTGCAATATACGAGGCTGTTACTCTGGGCTTTCAGATCGAGAAAACCTCCTCGTCCACCAGACATGCGGGTTTCCTGCATAAACTCGTTTAAATGGAGCCACCAACTTATATCATAGACTTAGTACACATCTATTTTAAGTACAGCACTTTTGATATCTGTCACAAGGGAAAACATCAACATACGAGTCATTAAGAGGCAGATTGTCCAAAGGCTCCGTTATTAGCCATGCTTTTCAGCGTTTTAATGACAAATCCATCTTACCTACAGAGTAGCGCGTCAACATAGGCTAATATGTTGTCGATGTGATGTTATTCTATACAAGGAGTGGCTTTCTCAGAGCCTTCAATCCCATACAAGCACACCTTCGTCTCATCCAAGATCACTGCAGGCGTTGACCTGTCAGTACACCCGGACAAAACCTACGCCATTCTGTTAGCGAACGCCGCTTCCCTACGAACTTTCTAACATTCATCTTTTACCAACGAAGGTGAGTGGACAAATATAATCCCTTATTTGGGCGTCAATTTTTCGGCAATGCATCCGAGTAGTGTCTCATCGGACAGATCCGACTCGTGATCATAGGCTCTAAAGCAGAACCTCCCCTTAAAATGTCAAGAAAAAATCTCATTATTTATTTATAACATAATTTTAAAAACCATACCTTACCTTCCGTATAACGGCGAAAAAAATCATTTGTTTCCTATTCACAATTAGATGCCATATAATAAACACTTACTTTTAAACACCATGTTTCTGAAAGGCTCCAGCAAGTTTGCCTTGCCAGATTGTCTGCATTGCCAATAAATTGAGTGCAGGAGAGTTGTCATAAGAAGGCCGAAAGCATCATTTACTCTTTCTTAAAAGTTTTCTTGCTCTTTAAGGCTCTGGCTGTTTTATTTCTCCAACCATAGATAGTGTGGGGGAGGGAGAGAGTGTGAGTGAGAAAGAGAGAGAACGAGAGAGAGGGCTGAGGGAGGGACAGAGATGGGATACCGTCAACATTTATTGCTGTGTTGATTCAGTCAGTAAATGGGAATCTTAAGAGCTATGCTGCTCTAAGTATCTATATGTACTGTTTTATTTCTGGGACCTGTGCTTGTTTTAATACTAGCGATCGTGTCAGTGCCAGAGGTTGTGCATATGTTAAAAATGTCAATCAAATTAATTTTATTCAGAACATTGCAAATATAACCCTCGATTATCATGACAAATTATCACTTTATGCTTAATGATCATCTATCAAATGCAGTGTGTTTGAACCTTCTTTGTTTTCAAAACATCATATTGCTTCTCTTGAAACTGAATTTAGAACAGCTGATAGAATGTTTAAAATAAACTCTCAAGAACTATGTAATGACTTGTGCTGAACAACAGAGGGCGAGTTCAAAAATGTTTCTGGTGCATTAGCGCTACTGAACTGTACATATTGAAATGATATTTCGGGAACTTTCAATCCAAAACATATTTGGCACAATACCAATGAATATGGCATAAAAATCTTGAAACCAAAGCACACTAATTTTGCTAAAGAAGGGCTGTTAAATATCCTGTCTTGCAACCGAATTTTCTCTGTAGTGATGTGATTAACAAGTACAGTAAAGGATGTGATAAGTTTTTGTAAAAGCTGCCTGAAAAGAATCTTATTCCAACGTCAATTTAAAAATGTGTTGTGGCATTTTTTATAACCTTAGCTCTTTGATAGCCCTTCCTCTACTTTTAAAAATAAACAGAGAATGCTTCTGCTCTGATGACAGATTCTGTGCAATCCTTTGACTCAATTGTGATCACTAACTAGCATTCAAAACCAAAAATTTAGTATCATCAACTATCATTTTTTTATTGTGCTTAACACCTGTTTTTACTACATAGGAGCACAGGCGATCATGACACTAATGATACATGGAATGAAGATGGAGCACCAGTGGAATGTGATGTGGGGGAAACCGGAGAAAACCTGCACCTGCACTGCTTTGTCCATCACATGCGGTCATCTGTAAATGGTGTGTACCTTCCAAGGCTTTGGACCTACCATCATTCTGACATGATGCCTATCCAAGGGTTGATCCAGGATTTCTACAAAGGGGGTCACACTGAGTTGTTTGGAGGTACTCCTCAAAAAATGTTTAAAACTTTAGCTTTGAAAATGTAGTCTTTTAGGTAGAAAAATTTGGAGGAACATATTCTAAAAGCAACAAAATAAATAGTACTGTATCTGGCACTAACAATATTTATTGCATTTTGGACTACTAAACATAAATTATTATAGTTGTGAAATAAGCAATATACAAGTAAAACTTTCTAGAATGTTTATTTACATTTTCAAACATGAATTGACTAATGTAAAAATGAGCACCCATGTAAAGAGTGCAAAATGAAACTTCCTTTCTCCAAGCATTGTTAACTTAGATTATAAAGAACATCTTGGCTGCACCATAGCTGAGTGGTTAGCCCACTCACCTGTCGCAAAAGTAGCCAGGGCTCAATCACAGGCAACTGTGGGATTTGTGGTGGACAAAGTGGAGCAGGGATGGGTTTTCTCTGCCATCTTCATTCTGTGTAAATGTAAAAAGAAGCTAGTAACAGTGAAGTAATAACACAAATATTAATATAAAAATAATAGTTGCAACAAATCTTCACTTATCTTTTGGAATCCTTGCTTTGGACTAGTTTTGCAATGAATTTATTGCATTATCAACATACATTTCCTTATGGCCTCAGTTTTGGTCTGGTTTTTGATCAAAAAAATCATTAAATAAATAAATTCATTGCGAAACTAGTCCAAAGCAAGGATTCCAAAAGATAAGTGAAGATTTGTTGCAACTATTATTTTTATATTAGTAGACCAAATCCTCAAAAATTTATTTGCTTATATAAATATCTTAGTTTTACTATGGATAGGAGCAATCTTCTTTAATATTATGGTTCTGTACTGGTAGTCAGGAATTATTACACTTCAAGCATTTGTTATGTGTTCCTTTAGCAAGTATACCTACACATTATAACATTCTCTATTTTATTTCCATATAGACTATTGTTCAACTGCACTATTATTCTCTGAGTCCTTTTTGTCTTCCTATCTACATTAATTACTTTCAATAGACAATATGGTTTGAGCCAAATTGAGGATCATTTTTGTAAAACTTGCTTTGTGAAAAAATTAAATTTTTCAGCAGGGACAAAAACAGTTTTCCAATAAAGTTTTAAATGCTAAAAAAAATTATTTTTAAGGTATTGATTTTATAATTAGGCATTTTTAAATGTCTATATGCAGAGTTTATTCAACACAAGAATTGTACAAACTTTCAAAATGTAACTGTTTTTTCCAAAACATGCTTTCTACATAGAATGTCAATACAACAAATTATTTGTAATTTTAAGAATAAAAGCTTCTTGGAACTTTTCATCAATAGTTAAAGATACCCATTTACAATATGGATAATGCTGTCACTGACAGCCATTTTTTTATATTCTGAAAAAACTCCCATAATGAACAATCTTGACATAGAGATATAAAAAGGAATAAAAGACGAACAAATATTATGCGTAAATTATTACGAAAGTAATTATCATCAGCATTTTATCAATGTTCATACTTCTCGATCATCCTCACTTATAATAGAAATTGTGTATTTATCACTTCAGCGTATTCAATAGGGTTTATCAGATCATCATAGAATGATTTGGCATAATCCAGAACTTCAAAAAATTGCATAAATTTTACATCTTCCTTTTTCTTTTTACTCACTTGATTTGTTTGCTTCTGTATGATGGCGTTATCCATGAGTTTGAAGTTTCTATTCCCTGACTTTGTTACTTCCACCTCTATTTCTGATCATGAGAACATATTTTTCACCAGAATTGACACAAGTCCTCTCCTACATACTTTTTTGTATTTTATGACTTGAACCTTTGAAATTTGGAATGGCAACATACTCTTCAGCACTTTGGGGCATAAAGCTGTGTCCTCGAAAAGGAAAGTAGAGTTGAACCTCCAGAAACATGTTGGATATTTCCAAAAATCTTGCTACAGTTGCCATAAGTATGCTGTTTTTGTTTTGAGCTGTACACAGATCTGAAAATAGTCTAAGAATCAATATTTTCTTCCCTTCTTTTATAAAGGTTTTATCAAGTTCCTGAAGATAATCTTGTAATACTGAAGCTACCTCATTAGCACCTCAACCAGACTGTGTCTCTAACCACGTGTAAAAATTCACCTCAGATTTATATATAGGCAATTTATTTTGCATTATGTACAGGTTATAGAGCCACACCTGCCTAGAGTAGAACACCTCACCAATGGATAACTTTGGAAGGGGTTGGTTCTGTTGCATATCGAACATCACATCTATATAATTGTCCTTACTCTCCTTCATTATCTGGAAAAATTTATTTGCTCTCAATTTATGTAATCGGTAGTTAATTTGAGCCTTCTTCTTCTCTTCCAGATTTTTGCAAGATTTTGATTTAAGCAATAAGGATTTACACATTGAACATATATCGGAATGGGGATTACCAAAACCTATATTAAAGTTTTTATAAAATACACTTTTGAAAATGACAAAGCTTATCCCTTTAGTGAACTGGCAAGAATAACCACTGACAATGAATGACTACAGGCAGGAAATGAACAACAAATGCAGACTTATTGTTACCATTCTGGTATTCATGTCATCATTGCATATAAACAATGTTTTTGGTACCAGTAACTTTAACAAAATGTACTTTGCAGTAGAAAGCAAGTTTTGCTGTAACTCTTGTGTAGTAGAAAACCAGTTTTGCAAAAACTCACAGGTTTTATAATATTATTACAGCTGCAGGAAGTAAGTTTAGCAAAAACAGATTGCACCATCATATAGAGGGCTTGAATATGCATGTGGATCAATAAAAAAGTGAATTTCAATTTTTTTGTAGAAAGCAGGTTTTGCAAAAACTGTCCTCAATTGTACTTTCTCTAGTACAAATGTACAATGTACGACCACATAACTAAAGAGCGAAATGTCGGTTAAATAAAACATTTAGTATATAAGTTCAGTATCTTCCAAGGATGTGATATTAAAATTTTCATGAAAATCCGCCCTCCCCAAGGAACATTTTTAAAATTTTTTTATTTTCTCAAAAATGGTTCTAACAATTTTGATTAAATACCATGTGTTTAATATATTCTTATGACAAACAAAATGTAAATTTTGAATTTTCTGGGAATAGCTTCTTAAGACCTTTTCATCCGGAATGACTTTTGTATAACTGGTAAACCATAAGAGAAAGCAAAAAATTACCACACAAAAATTGAAGATCTTGTTAAAACACATAATTTATGTCATACACAGTTTTGTAGTAGAATTAACCTTTTCTGAGATATTCCTTGTTATTGGTTTCAGTTTTAAGCTTCTTAAACCGTTCTCAAGCAGGAAGAAATCTTTATTTTTGTATCTCTTTTGTTTACTCCTGGCAATCAAAGTGAACTGAATTTCAATTGTTTCACATAGACCACCATGGTTTTAAGTTTCACTGGGATATCAACCACTCTCCCTGTTTTATTTCCAAATAAACTGGTAGGCTTTGGCCCTTTATGGGTTATCATGCCACAATTTATGTGGTTTACGTTCAGAATGAGAAACAATATCAGTGTATGTCTACATTTCTTTCTATCTGATACATATTAGTGCTAACATCTAATGCTATGAACAAAAGAAGAAAGCATTTAAAGCACAAAGGCTATGTTGCCAGATGCTAGCATTATTTTTAAATGTATTTATTATAACACTGAACAATATAGAGCACCACACTTGAAACAAGTTACTTACTCAGCTTTATACAAATCTGAGTAATGCCAATTAACATTGAAATAAAAAAAAAAATATCTGAAGTGTTACATTCACATTACTTTCTCTACATTACTGCAACAAATTATTCAAAGAATGAGCTGTTAGAAGAAATAGATAGAAATACAATTTATGATAATTGAAATAAACATTAGGAGAAACTGTCTAAACTATTTGTTTCCTTGTAAGTAGGAGGGAAAAAAGGGAATACACTAGGCTAAAACGATAATGGAATCTTATAAAAGCTGGTTGCCATGTGGTTGAAATCCGTTTCTATGGAGGGCAGGAGTTTACAACCTTCCATGTGAGAAAAGTTCAAGTATTTTAAATCTGAAACAAATACCAAAGAATATTTCCGAAAAGGTCAATTCCACGAAAAAAACGAATGACATAAATTGTCTGTTTTAACATGATCTACATTTTTTGTGCAGTAAGATTTTGTCTACCACTTATGGCTTACCAGTTATGCAAAATTCACCAAAATTCATTTGGAATAAAGAGGTCTTTAGAGGGTATTCCCAGAAAATTCAAGATATACATTTTATTTGCCATATAAATATCTTAAAACATACAGTATTTTAATCAAAACCGTTAAAATTTTCAAAAAATATTCTATGTAAAGGGTAGTTGGGGGTGGGAGATTTTCTTCAAAATCTTCGTGTCGCATCCTTGGAAGATAACAAACTTAAATACCAAGTTAGGTATTTTACGGCCTTTTTGTTTTTGAGCTATGCTGCCCACAAACACTTTTCTAAAAATGCTTTTTTTGTGTTCAGGGTGTCTCAAAACATGTATTTCGGGTGAAATGACAGTACTGAATTTTTGGGTGCATTACAATACCTTCTATAGACACTATGTACATAGTACGTGTAGTATCGTGCATTGTTACACGTGTGTGAGTGGCCACATGTGCTGTTGGCAAGTTCTTTAACATCAAAGCCACACATTGTTACACCTGCAGAGGTTTGTGTGACTGCTTCTGGAAGTCTCTTGTCATGTCATCAACAGGTATAAAAGGAGAGAACAAGCCCCGCAGAAAGTTCAGTTTCAACTGGATTGCAGCAGTTCAGTCAGTTTCGACAGTACATTCGTAGCATGCAGTAGTAGCCATCGCCAAAGTGAACCTCAAAAGGAAACTATACAGCAGAATTGTTGCAGGAGCAATGAATAAAGGTATTTATTTGTAAACATATTCTGATTGTACTACCTGTCCACATATTCTGATTGTACTCATGCTGCAGTGGCAAACGCTTGCTCTAACCATTGTGTCATACACTGGACAGGTGCTGTGGAAAATCAGTGTGCATTACACAACTGTTCGAGTATAGAGGTGCTTTAAACAAGTATGTTCATATATCATGCACAATTCCCCATTACAACAATGCTAACATTACAGTAATTGAGTTATAATAAATCTGATAAATATTGCACATTGGCCAGTGTTAATGACATAAATATAACTTCAACATAAATGCCTCACATTACGTGACGGACTGTACCATGGCTTTGATCTCCACAACTCCCTGCGGACAGTAGTCTACAACAACAGTAGGGACACCGCCATCAGGGGTAACCTGAGCTGGAACGGGCTATGATGAGTTTGTTGTAGAAATAAAGAGTTGTTTTTGTTTGTCAACAATGCTGTCAATTGCCAGGATATCAGCACCACCAGTGTACCAGAATTTTGTCCTGCAGGAGTTCTTTAACATACCAGTAGATCTACTGAAAGTAGGATGTCTTTTATAAGCACACTTAAAAGCTGGATTTGAACCCACTACCTAGGAATTAGAACACCAGTTGCTGAGACACTCAGATCAATTTATTTTTAATCTCTCATATGCAAGACTATACTTTTAAGGGTTAAATAAGGTAGGCAGCTTAACAACAAAGAGTGCAAAGACTAAAAATATTATTTGGAGAAGGACTTCATTGTAAAAGGTGTCCCATTTCTTTAATTTTCTTTATGAGACTAAAGAATATAAATAGTTTTCACATATCCCTCCCCTCATAAATTAAAATATAAAAGAGCTCAATTTAACAAGACTACTGAAGCAACAGAACTTTTATTCAGTCCAAGCTTATTTACTATTGTATTCTTTTCACAATGGATAAATTGACCTGCAAATTCATCTAATTATGGAAAAGGTTGCACACAGCATTATTACAAAATTATTCTCAACCAAAACTTAAAACCTAGCAAAATGTCATTAAGGGTGCCTTACACTCAAAAGCCAGTAACCATAAAAGCTTCTGAAGAAATATGATTTAGTTAATTTTTTAATATATATTAATAATATCTGTTACAGATACATGATCACAACACTTATGTCTTGTAGCAAGTTACAAACAGTTTCTGCGGCAGTTTTTGTTTTTTTTTTGTTTTTTTTTGTTTTTTTTTTGTTTTTTTTTTTGTTTTGAGGAGGAAAGATTTTACTTAAGCCAAATAGAAAACATGCTTTCCTGATGCAGCATTCATTTGATTTGAAATTACTCAAATTATAAGTACTGTTTATGAAGACCTATTGTTAAGTCTATTTTGCAGTCCTGATAGACTATGGCTGGAACCTGAAAGGGAATCTCATACATTTTCACAGAGTTTATTAAATAAATTTGTTTAAAAGTTTAATTACAAATTTTAAATCTTTAATTTATGTTTTTACTATAGGAGTATAAGAATGATGAATAACCTTAAGGGAGAGGTGATACTTAAAATATTAATTTTACTACCAGAATCTGATAACAATTCAACTATTTAATATTAGCACATTAACGCTTTCTCCTGCCCTAACAGGACAACTTTGTATTCATTATTTAATTTCCAGATTGATACCATTTCTACTTCATCATGAGTTATGTGCTGACATAATGCCCATGAATTTGAGTGAGTCTGAGCACCAGAATAGTAGAGTCTGTGGTGGTACATGGTTAATGAAGAGAAATGCTGGTGAAGGATTTTATAATACTAGGTTTATTCACAGTCATACTACTCACACTCATTTTGTACCGCATAAACTAGTAACCAATGGTATTGCTTTATTTCCTTTTGCACTGGTGGCCAACTAAATGTATGGTGGTGCATTGCATGATTTCAACGCATGGCGTTGTTGCACATGCACTCTTGTGCAAGGGTTTGATGGTCCCAATGTTTTCATTAGTGAATGTGGTTTTCTGCTACCATTGTTCGTGAACTGTGGAGTGAAGTAATGAAATAGCTGATAATGAACAGGAATCAGCTGGCACCAGCAATGGTGATCATGTGGAACACAAACAAGATATGTTTATGCCTTACTTTTATTTGTATATGTAGGTACTTATAACAGATGTGCAATAAGCTTGTGTAGTGTAGTATTCATGTTTGTGAACAATATACATTACATATATGTGACTTATCTTCGTCTATGTAGTAAATGCAGGCTATGGTAATTATTCATGAAATATGTTCCTTATTCTGTAATATTTTGAAATGGAGGTAGTACTAACTACTGTAAATGATTACTGAAATAGTGGTGCCCAGGCTAGTTGACTTTTATTTCAGCTGCACAATAATTACATAACACAAGAAAATTAAACATGTTATTTCAGTAACATTTAACTGTCGATTGCTGTGGGAAGAGTTAGATTCATCTATGAGAGCCTCTATAAGGCAGAACACTGAGATGATTATCATCAATTTAATTTCTCTGATACATTTTTGTCAGTCTTTTTTGTATATCCAAAACTTAATGTAGGAATGGTTGTACTTACTGCTAACATTTTGAACAATTTATATAATAACCAAACAAAATTCAAGAAATCTATAATATTTAAAACTTTTCATCAAGCACTATCAGTCTTCCTCGCATATTACTGGAGATACTTGTACAGTAATAATGTTCTTTGTTGGAATGTGTAATTCAGGTTTATTTTTTGAAAAAAGCTTTGCAATGCCATTTAATTATTTGGCATTATTAAACAAGGCATACATTTTTAAATCATGCATAATTTATTCACTAGATATTTGTTTTAATTTAAATTGGGAGCTTAATGGTAAAAATCAGCCCAGCTATTGGGCACCATCTCTGGTTTGAAGACAGTAAATGTGTATGTGCACACTTATAGGAAAGTATTATAGCTCTGCAGATCTAACTCCAAATAAAGCGTATTAAGTTTAGAGACATAAATTGAAGAATTTCCTTATGAAGATGTAAAACAGCACCATTATTTCATCCATACTGATAACACAAAGAATTTATTGATGACAATGTAATAAGACGATTTAATGAGAGCACCTAAACACTCTTTAGTTTATTAACATCATAATAATTAGGGCCTGTATTTTCATGTTTTAACTTATTTTCTTCCTTGCTAAACTAAAATTTCAAAATTTATGAAATTTATACATTAATTTCACAATTCCTGAAGCAGAATATGTGTATTTTATTGTACCTAAAATAACCTAAATAGCGGTTTTTCCTTCTTCAAATGAAGAATGTTGTTTCTCCACTGGAACTTGTCAATGATTTGGATGAAACAAAAGCTTTCTGTATCGCCAAGGCCAAGAAATCACTCAGGTATCCCACTCTTGTCACTTCCCTTGTATACATTAAGATCAATTTTTGCTTTATGCCAAAAGCTTATTCACTGGTTGAAAAGTGCAACCCTGACATTCAATGATGCTCTGAATATCATTGGCAATATTTCAAATGGCAGTTGCAAATTTGTCAAAAGTTAGAGCAGATTCAACAAAACTATGGTTTCAAAGCCATGAAAGTCAACAATTCAGTATTACAGGAACAAAAGCATACAGTAAAATTAACCCTAGAACCTGCTGTGTTAACATATAATATGCTGTACTTTGACTCATTCTCCATTGAAAGAGCTTTTTCTTCACATAAGAATGTTACATAATATTAAGAAATCTTTTACACACCAGAAAATTTGGGTGCTTTACTCTATTGCAATACAAAATATTTAGGGGGAGAGAGAGAGAGGGGAAAAAAAAAAAAGAAGAGTAAAATAATTCTGTGTTTTCCCTGGATTAAAAAAAGCTAGACACAAGAAGGTTTATGCCATCTAATATTTATAACTAAATTAATGACAATGTTGATTCACGTAACTTGACGAATAAGTTGCTAAACTTAATAAAGTTTGTATTACAAAGTTTCTTACTGTTGTTAGTATTGTTATTTCAACTTTTTATTACTCCGAAGGATATTTATTTATAAGACCTATTATTTATTTCTGATACAAAACTACTATTATAATCTGGTCTATTTGCATTATCTTCAGTCAGGGGAGGACAGTTTTGTGCAGCACCTGTTTTAACACCTCTTCCCCCTCCAAGTCCTAGTCTAAAAGAATATGAGTCGACTACAGGACACTATTTACTGTGATTCTTTTACTCTACACCCTATGGCACATCAACTGAAATTGTTCAACCCTTTGTTCTCCGAACAGGAATTGCAAACAGTACTTACAGAGAGCAAAGACAATCTTGTGCATATGTGTCTGCATTCTTAGATTAAAGCCTAGTTTACATGACAGCACTAGGCTTCTTAACTATTTCATAAAATCATTTGGACAGGATAATGTTTACATGGTAACACTCGTGTATCTGTAGTTTCATGAATTTTTATATTGATTTTGTTAGTATCATACTAACATTTAAAACAGGCTTACCTGAAACCAATGTGTGTTTCTTATGGAGAATGTTCAAGAGGTCAGAAATTATATGGAACAAGTAAAATAAAAATGTATCAAACAATTAATTCCCAAACAACATCAGATTTAATAAATAAATAAATAAATTTCATGATAGTGAATGGATTGGTGGTCCTTCAGATTTTAACAGCAGGAAAACTGAAAACATTTTTAAAAAATGAAGTGTGATTTAATCTGTTGGGTTGTACTAATACCAAGAAATACCTGAATATGGTTCTCTAAAACCCACATGCACCATCAGAAACCCAAATTCACACGAACAGAATAGGTATATGGTGATTTTGAATTATTGGACCAAACTTTTCAGTACTACAGTTGATTCTAATGTATACCAATTAGGGATTTTGTTTGTTTTTATTTTAGGAGTTAAATATCAGCTTAGTGCCTTTTTTGGGCATATTAATGCTATGTCAAACATATCCAATCTCGATGGAATTATTAGGGGAGATATTCAGAGAAAGAATATTTTGGAGTGTGACCCACGAGTACTCCTAATCTGAAAATGAAATGAAATGGCATTTTATTTATGGGCACTCTTTTTAACGGCTGTGGTTCACAGCATTCCATTCTATATTGGGCATGAAAGACCACTTAATTTTGCTCAGAGGCCTCTCTATCAGGCTTGAGGTTCTTTTACATGCCATAAATCTATGACACGGGACCCACAGCTTTACTTCCCTTCCGAAGGAAGCCATGCTAAGGATTTTTACACCCATAAAAATACATTGTCGTCCACTGGATTTGAACCTGCAACCTTGGATCTTAATCTGACACCATGTGTGTATAGGTGAAAACAAACTTTTGGAGCAACTGGCAGTTTTTAAGTAATTGCAACTATTTATATTCAGTCAATAACAAAGGAATTATTTATAAAAAATCAAACATATGAATTCCGTCACCATGAATATGCTAAGTAATTGTCATCTTCTTGTTAAAAGCATTAAGTGTGTACCTTACTTGCTGTATTTTGCTGATCAGTTCATTGGCTTTTCTGAATATATTATAATCTGAGCTCCACTGCCCTAATATAAAAGGCACTGTACTGGGCTTGCCACCTTCACACTCATATTTGAGGTCTCCTAATTGCTTCTTCAATGCGTGGTAACTTAAATATCCAACAACAGAATATAGAAAATGTGAACACATATAGCAAGTTTTAAAAAAAACTGTATAAGGAAAAATACTGAATCACAGTGTCATGAATTATAAAGTATATCAGCAATGCATTACACTTACTCTGAGATATTCCTTTCAGGTTCCATTTAAGTTTCCTTTTTCAGAAATGGCCATAAACATGTAAGTTATCTTTTAACACAGTTAAACTGGAGTCGAATTATGCTTTTATTCTTAAAAAAAATTAACAATGCACAATCAGAATTACTGCAGCATGTTTTGGACAGAAAAGGGGTGGATAAACAGGTAGAGGAAAATGCATTTACAGTCATTTAATTTCAGAAAAGGAATTCAATAATATCTAGAATTGGATACTTAATATTTTGTTTATAATATAGACAAGGTGTTGTTATAGTAAAACAAAGTTTATGCTGCAGTTTTTAAAATTATTGGTTTTAGAGAGCACAAAATATTTCATTAGCTTGCATAGAGAGAAGAACTCCAAATGACTCCAAGTAGAATATACATTCTTCCCAATTTATTACATTTTTGAATAGACATTAGTAGTGATTTTATTATTGCTGCCATTTGTTAAATCAGCCAATTTTGAAATGTACATAAGATACTACTATAAACTATTTGATTTTTGTTGATAAATCTAATAATCATTTTTATGAACAAAATACTAAACAACAGTGTACACACTTTAACATAGAACAAATATACTATTCCCTTTTATATTACATACTTCAATATTGCATAGAAGCACATTAACATTTTTTATTTGTTTCCGATTTGTTAATATTTTAATCAAGGTTGGACTTCTGTTACAATTTTATGACTTTGAGTTCTGATTTGAAAAATGAAAACTCTATGCAGTCCAAAAGCACTACATTTAACTGCAAATCCCACTGAATGCTGCACACACAAACATTTTGGTGCTTTGTCTAACATTTTGGTATTCTCAAAAAAGCATTAATTTTAACAGTGAATATACCTAAACGTACTTACTCGAGTATGGGAATGATTTATCATAGCAAGTCTGGTTTTTAATGCTCAATGTTAAAATTTGCACACTTGCCATTCAGTCTTTAATGCCCTATTCTACAAGCACTTTTACTATATTTTATGTTCTCCTAATTCAAGTATTTATATCAGTATTGCATTTTCCTTGAAAGATTAAGGAGTTTTAACTTCATGAATACAACTTCCACACCAGTAAAACAAAACACCTCCATAAGCGCTGGTACAACATCCGTGTTTGTGATCTCAAATACAAAAGTATGAGATCTCCAGTCCACAAATGAAAGAGTTTCTTCTGGCTTCCAATGTTTGTTTTAATTACCTTTAATAATCATTAACACAGGAACATAAAGTGTACAGAATATCACTTTCCTCTTCAACTATTTCACGTAAGCTGCATAAGTCATCATAGTTGGAATGTCATGAAATTGGTTTATAGATTGAGACTGAGTTTGGATTAATAATTTACCTTTACAAATTAATTGATTCATCTCCAATGAATCACTCTCTTCATGCTAACTTTGTAACTATCATTATCACACATGTTCATCAGTAAGTAGTATGTTTACCGCATTGAAAGAGAGAAAAAAACGGAGTCAAGAGTCATCATCGTTGACTGCTATAACACTTAACTTTCTCTCTCTTGTGCACCCTTCTCTACATCCACATAATAGGGAAGTGAAGCAATTAGATGGCTGTCTAAATCAACTGGTACACATCTGTTTAAGAAGATATTATATTTAAAAAAAGTATTTCTTTCTTAAAAATAGTTTAAAATTAGCAGAAAAGATGCCATAGTGGATTATTAAGCAAAGATAGCAATAAATTAGGTTAATTTTTTAAAAAAGGTGAGAAAGAATTGGAATCGGATAGTAAACACACAATATATATATATATATATATATATTGTACAGAGAATACAGAGTAGATCCTAATAATTAGAAAATTGTATGTAGTCGCTATGTAAATAGGATATGACTGACAAAGAGCCTGGACCATGTCATATTCAAACACAATTTACCTAGGACAAATGAATGAATAAATAAATAATAATAATACTTCACAGAGAAATACTGGAATTTAATTTTAGAATTTACATAATTATTCTGACTAAAGCAGTTGCCCTGATTCCCTTTAACAACATAAACACCAAAGTCTATTTCACATCAGGTGAGCACTGGTTCTTGATCACTTAACAAGGCGTACAACTATTTTAGAATGCAATAGATAATTTAAATATATTAAACAACCTTTTGTTTTGCTATTTTATTATTTCAGAATTTGAATCATAACACCTCACAAAAGCCCCAAATATATTTCATGCATCACTGCTTATAACTTCCATTCAGGTGCATAAACAGGGTTTATTGAAAAATGTTTCATGAGAATTCATTGTTCAAATGGAACAATTCATTTCTGCAGTAGATTTAACAAATTTTCTGCATAAAGTATCTGATAACTAGAAAATGATTGATCCTCCTATGACAAGAAATGGTCCCTGTTTTGATGTTATGTACAACATACAATAGTCTTGTTAAATGTATATGGCCTTAATGGCCATTTAACCGAAAACTTTAAACTTTCCTATATCTGATACCAGGCAAAATGTGTTTGTGCCTGTCAAAGTTTCTTATATACAAAACTTAAAACCTGCTACCTCTTTTTAATAAACCTATGTATAATTTGTTACTTTTAGAGTGTCAGTGTACTTCCAGAAAGTTTAGAATTTTTAAATCATGGAACTAACTTACTTTGCAGACAACACTACCAAAAATTAATTTTTGAAAAAAGCCAGTGGGTGCCCATACTTCAACCCCATCATTATCTATCAAAATAAAGGAGGGAGTAAATAAGTCTTTATAACTGGATGTTATAGCCTGGTTTCCAGCAAAATGACAAGATATGATATGAATAATCTGGATTTCAATAAGCAAATTTTCCAACAAGATGGAGTTACTCCATACACAGACCTGGAGAACAGAACTGTTAAGAGATAATGTTTCCAGAATTCATGATACATGATGTGTGGCCTGTTAAAGGAACAGATTCCAAGAACCCTGAAACAAGTATACGAGAACACTCATGGTGATGGCAGATGTAACCCTTCAATAATGCTCCCTTAATATCACAAGAATTTATTGTTTTCTATGAAGAAGAGCATGTAGACATGAAATTTCAGGATTAACATACCTTAGTCAGTAATACCAGTAATGTTACCTTTATTTGCTCCATCACATGTAGGGTCCAATGTGGTGGATAATTAAGAAAATTCATGTAAGAAATGGATAAAATAGAAAGTAGAGCCACTAATCATGTTAAGGTTTCCTATTCGTGGTTACAGCAGTTTTGTACCACACAGCCTATTCAACAAGCCTATTCTAAGGGAAATTGTTACATGCATGTGTGAAAGAGGCATTTGTAAAACATGTGATGGTCACACAAATCAGTAATAAACCCAAAAACCAATTTCACCACACTCCAGCTCTTGTGACTTAAGTACCCATTTTTTAAACATTAAAAACAAATGTATTGAACATAAAAAAAATAAAAAAATTAATTCAACTTACGATTTATACTTTTAACAAAATAAAGAAATGAAATTAAATAATTAGTACCAACATGTAAGCTGAGGAACATTGCTACTGAGATTTTTCACTCCTGCATTGTTGATGCACTCTTTTTGAAGCTTTTATTGATATCTTAGTGTATAATCAAAGTATGTTCATTTGAAATTACTGTAGGATCAGTTAGTCCATATACACATTAGATAATGAAACAATGATAATTTTAAAAAAATAGTTTTTGATAGTTATAAATATATAATTAACTTGAATGTTAAAGGATGTTTTACTGGCATACATTTTATGCAATACATTTTTTAAAGAAATTCATTTATTTCTAATGGAAACAAACTATCTAAATTTGACTTGCTCATTTAGAGATATGTATGGAAAGAAATAACATGCCTGAAATATTTTTAATATATAAAGGTATCCTATTTTTGGAAACTGCACACTGAAGTATGTGGCTGGATGCCTACATCTCCGTGCAGCACCATTTAAAGACTGCTAACATGCACAAACGACATGAATAAAAATAAATTGTTATGACCTTTCTTAAAAGAAAAAAAAATCAATTGTTATAACCTTTCTGAAGATTTAAGAATAATAATGTATATCTCAGTAACAATGTACTTTTTACTATTTATGACAAAAATAAAACACCCATAATTATAAGCTTTTCTTATATACTGAAGAAATTTGACCTCTACACTAGCTGAAAAATAATATTTAAATCATATTTGTGCACTTCAGTTTTAAAATTTGAGCAGCATTGCACAATACACAAATGTTTCCTCACTCAGCAAATCATTCACACTTTAAAAAAAAAATTAGCAAAAGCTATTTGAGAACTTATAAGCTGCAATTAACTCAGTGTCTTTCTTCATCATGGTCCCATAAACTTGTGCTGAATTATGTGCAACCAAAATAAATACAAAAATCTTTGGTGTCTTAAAATTTCTAACATTGATGCAAGATATAAAAAAGGAATGTATATAATGTTCAAAAAAAAAATTAAATAAACTGCCATAAAATAATACCTTCAGATTGATGTTCAGAATAAATAAAATATATATACATTTTATTGCTACAACAGTGATGTTACTTTCAGCCATGTGTTTCAAACATCGCAACAAAAGAAACATTAAATATGTGCATAACTTGAACTAGATTCCATTCTCCACGTCACAATTTTATAACAATCTTTCTGAACATTTTAAGCACATCTTACAATAAAAAAAGAAAGACAAGTAATTTTGTTGATCACGCAAATAATTGATCAGGAATTACCTTACAAAGATAACTGCCAAGTCTCTATTGGGCGTCATTAGTTAGCTATCAATTCTATCTCATTGCACAAAATATCCCTGTACCAGGAAAGACATTTACATAGCACAAGCATTCAATTTAAAATTGAGAAAGAAGGCAAGAGACATGCATACTCGGGCAAGTACAGTTTGTTATCTTTAGCATATCACTAAAGGGGACAACTGTGCATAAGATTCAAGAATTATTTGCCACTGCAATGAAATGGTGTTTGATACAAACAACTCAGCAATTGTAGTAGGCAAATACCAATGCGCATAAAATAGAATAATAATAAATAACATAAATAAAATTAAACATGATAAATTCTTCTAATTTTTATATATTACTTGACGTTGAACAAGCAAGAATTAACCTTTTATTTTTTTTTTTTTTAATTTTTGGTGAAGTTAATGGCATTTTTACAATTACTTCGGTATGCCCCCTTCTTTATAACAACGTTGTAATGGTTCTGCGACACTCGCTTAGCTGCAATCACTGATACTGCAAAGGATGCATCCCAGCAGCAAATGAATCACTTCGACTTTTTTATTTATAGACAGCTCAACCATTGTTGCATCTTTTAGCACATACAGCCTCCTTCTGAGTCCTGCTGGTCGTTTTGCTGAGGTGGCTGCGTCTGTAAATCAACAGCTGCGAGAACAGTAGTTAAGGAAAAATACAAACTTTAAAGATCTTTGTAACTTTGTTATTTATTATCATACAGCAGTAAGATGTGTAACAGAACATATGAAAATGAGGGGCAGATGGGGGAGAAAAAAGATGGGAAAACAGGCTATATGATTGCAGTAAATGTAGTATATAGTATTACTAAAACAAATCTGATGCATTACATTCACATGACTTTCCCTACCTACTAAAATTTATTTTTGTATAGCTTGTATACACTGTTCTTGCACAAGTTTATTTTTTATCAACGTCATGTTGATCAAGATAAACATTTGCAGAAATAGTTTCTTTACACATTTCATTGAAGGTACAAGGGGATTTTCATTGAAGGTACAATGGTTTTAGAAGAAACTGACCAATAGTCAGATGTTTGAAAACTGTATTGCTATATACTGACCAGGAAACTCCATGTTCTTGCCATGACATTACAAGGAACAAATGAATACTTGGAAAAACATCTGATGTGTTACACTCGCATGACTTTTTTTTAGCAGCTCTATAAACTTTTACAAAAGATTATTCTTCTTTCTTTCTACACAATGCTAATCAAGATAAACACTAGCAGAATGTTCTTTCCTTATAAGTAGAAGGGAACTAAGGAAATGCACTAGGCTAAAATGATAGTCAAATGTTTTAAAAGCTATCATTATGCAATTTTCATTGCAAATTGCTTCTTTGCTTGGCCAGGAGTAGAACAAAAGAAAGAAAAGAAAAAAAAACACTTCCTGTCTGAAAAAAGTATAAGTACTTCAATTGAAACCAATAACAAGGAATATCTCGGAAACCATTACCTCCACAAAAAAATGTAAAGGACATACATTGTGTGTTTTGATGAGATTTACATTTTTTGTGCAGTAAGCTTTTGTCTATCTCTTATGGTTTAGGAGTTATGCAAAATTTGGCAAAATTCAAAAGACCTCTTCAGAGGCTATTTTCAGAAAATGCAAGATATACATTTTATTTGGGATGTAAATAGCTTTAATATAGGTGATTTTAATCAAAATTGTTAGAGCCATTTTTAAGAAAATAAAAATTTTTGAAAATTTTTCCACATAAAGGGTAGTTTGTGGTGGGGGGATTTTCTCAAAAATCTTTGTATCGCATCCTTGGAAGACACTAAACCTTGGTATTTAACAGTCTTTTTGTTTTGAGATATGCTGTCCACAGACACACACACAGACACAACCTCACTGACCTTTTTCTAAAAATGGCGTTTTCAGACTCAGGGGACCCCAAAACATATAATTCCGATTAAATCTCGACATCAAATTTTTGGGTGGAATACAACACCTTCTCTATCCACTATATATGTTGTACATGCAGGCTAAGAAAGTAAAAATAACAGATTATTGAAAACTTTAAGCAATAAGAGATATTGTGAAAATGCATATGCCATAAAACAAGTAAATGAATTAAATTGTGCATTTTAAAAACATCTACTTTTTGTGTAATATGCATTTGTCTATCTCTTACACTTTATCATTTACAAAGAATTATACAATATTCCTTTTGAATGAAGGGTTCTTCAGATGCTACTCTCCAAAAATTCAATATACAGATTTTGTTTTTCATGTAAATGTCATATATTTTAATAAAATAGTAAAAATCGATTTTGAGAAAATCAAACTATAAAAAATTCATGTAAAGCAAGCTGCTCCGACTCTACTTGGCTGAGTCAGTGTACTTGCACATTAGGATGACTAACTTCAGAACATGAAAATAATGGAATTGAACCATAGTAAATTTTAGCGGAGTATTTGGGACATAAATCTTACCTTAATTGAATGGAAGGTATATATTAATATACATTACAGCATACTAAGCCCTTTAATATGATTTGAACTATTCCTTCTTATTTAAAATAAGAACTGAAGCTTTCCTGGCGACGTATTAATTCAAAATCTTCTCGGGCTTCTAGCCAGGTAAAAACTTGGCTTGACACCAACGTTTCGAAGAAGTGCATCTTCCTCGTCTTCAGGGTGAACTGATGGTTTGAGCTTGCAACCATCAGTTCACCCTGAAGACGAAGAAGATGCACTTCTTCGAAACGTTGGTGTCAAGCCAAGTTTTTACCTGGCTAGAAGCCTGAGAAGATTTTGAATTCCTTCTTATTTGTTGTGAGACAATGAATACAATTACAATTAGAATGTGTGTTTGATTAAACTTACTTTCATGACAGCAGATATTACAGCACCTTTGATTTTTTTGTCTTGCTGTGCAAACTAAAAGATCTCTTTGCAATAGTAATCAAAATTGAGCAGTATCATTAGATCTTATTCAATTAACTCTAGGCTACTTTGATTTCTTTGATCTAACCACTTATTGTTCATCATTGAGAAAACTCTCTTGTGAGCATTTGAACATTGAAGTATACATAAAAAATTGTTGCTACAGTTTGAATAGACATTGGTTGTTGGCTACATCAATGATTGGGATATTTGATCAAAGGTAAGAGGTTTGACAGGATACATCTTTGGTGCTATATATTCATAGGTTGGAACAAAAAATTACGATTCATTACATTCACAAATTGAAAAAATTAACTCTAAAATTCAGGAATTTCTAGGAAATATAAGAGATTGTCACCCTATCGCAAGGATGCAACAACAATTCTCAGAGCCAGCTGTAGGTGCGATAGCCAATACTTCACTGGATGAAGGTCACAGTGCAGTATTTGTGCTTCCTGGCACTTCATTCTGACATTTCTTCAGCCCTGACATTAGCCCTCAATAATGAGCTGTATTGCATGTTGCAGACAGACTCTTGTGAGTCAAAAGTACTTAGCTGCTCTTTAGCATGCACCCAAGCTGAAAAAGCCTAATGGAAAGGAGTAATTTTGGGGTGTGGGACTTCTTGAAAAACTTCATGTTGCATTTAGGGACATGCTGAACTTAAATATCAAGATTGATATTTAACAGATATTTCTTTTTGGGTTACATTATTCACACACTAATATACTTTTTTTTGTATTCGTGTTACATCAAAACATGCATTTCCAGTATCTTCACATTAACTTTTTGCATAGAATGCAATACCTTCTCTACTTACTTGAGAAACTAAAAAATAGAAGGCAAAATAGTAAGAACATGCCCACCCTCTCTCAGAGCAAGTTTACTCGTCCTCCCAATTCCATGCCCATGTGTAGTGACAACAATGATGTAGTTTTGAACAAGTGCTAATGGAACAATGCAATGCAATGACTTCAAAGCAAGATCAGCTCCTGTTTCGGTAAGGAAACATGTGTTCACTGCAAGCCTCTTGTAATCCTTTAAAATATTGTCTTACTTTGTGACCTCTAACACATTCAATTTTCAATCAGCTCCACAATAACTCCATGAATGCTTGTACGAAACTGCTTTATTGCTGTTGTCATACCTGATTTATATTTACATTACAGCAAACAAAGCAATCAAACAGGTGATATGATGCTATTTTAAAGATCAGCACTAGAAGATGGTGCATTTCAGATAGTTTTCTCACATTAAAAGAATACTTGCTTTTCTTCCTCTTATCATGAATCATATTTTTAGCACCCCATATTTTACACCATCTGCATCACAAATAATTGTCCATTATTGCTGGAAATATTGATATAATTTGTTTAAATAAATTTGTAAGAAAAGTAGTTGTATGGCAGAACACACACACAATCATATACATAAATAAATGTTTTTGCCTGTGAATAGTTCTTTGTGTTTGCTCCCTATTTCAGTAATTTTGATTAAAAATGTTAGCATGCCTTGTCTTATTAAAACTAGAAATAATAATGTTTATTTACATTTTTTTTCTTCTCATAACTATAGTAAGCAGAGGAACACAACTAGGTGTCAAAATTGACCAGAAATACAGGCTTGTGGTCTTTTGAACCAGAAAAGTGTGTGTGTGTATGAGAGAGAGTGAATGAGTGTGTGAGAGAAAGAGAGGGAGGGAGGATTGAGTGAGTGAGAGTGAGTGAAAGAGAGAATAGCACAACTTAAAAACAAAATGTTGCACAAGCAGTAATTTTAGTTTTACAGCTTGCAAAGATATGACAAAAGATTTTCAAGTATCACCCCCAGGCAAACTACACTTTACTGTTTAGATATTTGTATACCCAATGTGTATATGATTATTTTCCTATGAATAGTCTTTGAAGCACTTTTGGTATTTATTTTGGCATTTATTTTAGGTTTGTATACTAATAATTTTTAAGGGATTAAAGAAACAATACTATGAGAAACATTTAGATCCTTTAATACCCATGTTAAATTCCTTTGGCATTAACCATTTCAAATTATTCATTGAAATCCCAAATGTTTTATGTGCCTTTGAAGTGCTTTGTTGTTACTCCTTTGTTTCTTTTAATGCCATGCAAAGAAAGGAATTTCAAAACCAACATATTTAAGATTTGATTACCTCTCAAGACTCTTGCATCCGTTGTACCTGCAATGAAATGTAATGAAACCATTTCTGCACACTTTTATCTCAATTAAGATGTGGAGATATATACTTTTCTTTAAAGAAAAGTTTATAGAAGGGGATAAAATAAATAGCAGGTAGAATGCTATGTGAATATAGAATATCAAATTTGTTTGTTGTTCAAAACAAACTGCTGCACCACACTATATCAAAGTTCTGCTACATTTATATATTATGTCAATTACCATCTATTTTACACGGGCCCACCATATTCACTACAATAGGACTTGGTGACTGGTATCTGGATCATCTTCAATACTGAAATTCAATAACCAACTCACAAGTAATTTGTTATATTTATATTAAAATACAATAGTTATAATCCATTACAAATCCACTGTCACTTTACTAACTGGAAAATCTTACACTAACCTTTAGTATTCACATTAATAATTATCTTAGTTACAAAGATCAACCATTTAACATAAATAGTATTTACACAGAGCAAATCTTGAATTCAAACTTAGGTACTGAATATATAGGCATTATTATAAACAGTGCTATCTCTTCATAGCTCTTGCCTTGAGATATACAACCAAGTTTTAAACAAACTCCTGAATAACACAGATGATCTTATAGTAAATTTATAGTGTTGATAAAAAGTATATACTGAATAGTGAATTTAGAGTAGTAGCTATTGCACTTGTATAACGTATAACTTCCTAAGTCTTACCGTAACTTTACATTAGGCTGCAGAACGCTTTGCCAGTCTTCTTCGTCCTTAACACACCAGTCATTCACTCACGAGGATTCAAACACAAATAGGCAGTTCGAATGATCATGCTTACATGCAAACACAAATGTTACCAAAGCAAATATATGTGGTTCACATTAAAGGCACTATACATACAGCTCTGTAAAGAAACATTGGAATTTAAGCTACAAATACTTGGCAGCTTGTACTCTTAAAAATTTTAACCTATTCCTGCATTACATATAAATGTTCACACAGTAACCATAAATATCCAGTTTTAAGTAAACATTTCTAACCTCTACTTGATTTCCAAATTAACATAATCTCTCAACATAAAAACCCAAGTATATTTGGATTTTAAATTTGGGCAAAACAGTAAAACCCCAAATATACTTTAGGCATATCATTTCTGAGCAGCATGTATTTTAAAAGCTCAAATTTACTCGTTCTAAATATATTTTGGTGGTTCCTTGGTACTTTCTCTAGATTTGGCTGTAATCTAATCTTTTGACATAAGTATGTCTGTGAATTAGCAAGGTAAGTCAAATTTTCTGAATTTTCCTTCCAAGTGTTTTATTGATACTAGAGGGGTCTGTTTCAACTGGTTTTCCCAATATTTGTGTGTTACTTTCTCATACTTTATAAAAATGGAGAATGATGAATGTTCAGTATTGAATTATGTGGTGATGAAGGCTTTAGATCATTAGCACCCTGAGTATTTAGTGCTGTAGATCATTTCTGTGTTTTAATGCTCAGTATTTGTTTTTTTACATCTAATTTCAGCAAAAAAAACCAAGTTTTACCATATGACGACTATACTAAGGGATATTCAGAGATTAAAATGTACTTTGTTATGCTATTAAAAATGAGTTTCACTACTACATCATATTGTACCTAATTGAATATTTATTTTTGCAATAAAAAATAACTGAAAAAGCAAGCATCATTTTGTAAATAGTCTGTTTAAGAGGTTAAATACCAGTGGACAAATGAATTATATTTGTTTCTTATTTATTTTAAATTAATATTTGAAAAATAGTTCACATTTAATGAGTTAACATTTTAGAGAATCTGGTTGCTAAGGGATAATCAATTAAAATGTCTATAACAAATAGGGATGGGACCTTGATACCAGCAATACCTCTAAACTTGGTGATATCAAAGTATGTCAATTATTGCTTTAACTTTATGCTAAGATAGATAATGAATGAAAGGAGCGCACACTTCAAAGAGTTGCTGGACTAGTTCTTGATGGACCTTAGGTGAATCAGTGCAACATTCCAGACTTGTGTCTAAATGTAAACATGCAAAACAATGGAGGAAGCAGCAGAGGTACTCATGTAACATGCTATGTTAACTGAGTTGTGAATGAAGCTGATTTAGCTGACACACTAAATCATGTTTCTGCAGTAGCCCTGCTTAGCAATTCTCTCACTCTCAGCTACCTACTCCAGTTACCAAAATCTTGAATCCAACAGAAAGAGATATAACTTAAGACATGAGATATTACAAAGAATGGAAGATTGTTCTTTCCTTTCCTATGTCAAAGATGCAAGTCGAACTCCCATCATGAACATAGCCTACAGGTATACAGTATACCTAATTTTTACATTTTTATTTTTAGTTTAATGTTCTTTAAATAGGTCACATCAGGTGATTAATGAAATTTGTGAAATATGCACAAATGAGCTCAGGGTCCATGGAGCTTAAGTTATCTGACTTGTGTTTTCAGGATAAGGGAAAACCCCAGAAAAAACCTTATCCAGGTAAATCACCCTAACTAGATTCGAACTTGGGACCTCTTGAATGAAGAGTAGACATGCTACTCCCACATTACTGTGGTAGAGTCATGAATATTTTCTTTTACTAATATACAAGATATGTGTGAAGTGTAGAAGTATTTAAAGTAGACAGTACTATTATATGCAGAAATTATTTTTGTGCAATCATAAGTCACAAAATATAACACATTTAAATAAGCATTCTATTTATATACTGAGTGAAGTTTGCAGAACCTCTATTTTAAGAGCAATGTACAAGTTTCTTGTTGCTGTCAGACCATCACATCTGAATTTGGTGAGTAAGCTATATGCAACCTCAACATCAGCCACATGAAATATACAAGGTATTTACCAAAATTGGTTATATCTATCTATATGCAAAAAATTAACAAGGACATAACACAGCTTTTTATAAAGTACTGTATTAAAAAATCAGTATTGGTATTGAGTATCAAGAAATAGTAGTACTGTCCCATCACTTAGTAGAAATATACAGTAGAAGCACACTGCATTAATCTTTATTGCTCTATTTGCTGTGCAAAATTGAAATTGACATCCCATCTTTTTATACTGGATTAAATCTGCAATATTTTTATATTTAAACTAAGCCTAGAGGACTATAACATTTTTTAAAGCAGTGTTTCATGCGCATTCTTATTATATGTGCAGCACAAGCAGTGGCCACTGATGATCAAGGGCCTGGATTTTCAGGTGACATAAACCTTCTTTTAGGTTTTCTGTATGCTTAAAACAGATTATTGCAGAGTTAGACTGAAAAATGCAATGCCATAGCCCGGATTTGAACCACAGCATTGCTATGGCATTGATTTTTCAGTCTGACTCTATCCAACTCCTGTCCGACACACGGCTTGTGTGAAAAAACAATTAAACCAAGATTATTGTAAGTTTTGCTTTGTGGAACCATGCAGGCACTAATAATTTTCCTTTATTCTTAGTTTTATCAAATGTATTTATGAATTATTTCCAAAAAAGTTTACATTGTCAAAGACGTTCATCAAAAACACTCAAAGAATTTATTTTACTGTTTCTTTGTAGGCTGTTTTTGACATTGCAGTAGTTAACTATAAACATTTTTGTATTATTTTTGTAACACATTCTTATAGTACTGTCAGAAGAAAAATTGAATACTCTGACCAGGATTTGAATACAGATCTCCCGCTTTCCATGTGGTTGTTCAAAGTCATTAAATTATTATGAATATATGACATGACATTAAATTCCCAACCAGCTAGAGTTTTACCCAGGAAGCTCATTAAGCATGTCACTTTTGAGATACCAATCCCAATGACGACTTACAATTAGCAAGTACTTTATTTCCTGGGAACAGAAATAGTTTAACCAATGATATAGCATTGTTTATAGATAAGTGGAATTTTTGTTGGAGGTTTTTATTGTTTTTATGGTAGAACCGCTGAAAACCTGAACTATCTCCTAGTATAAGCAGTAGATGGAAATAACTTAACAAGACTGTCAATGGGAAAATACAATATTTGTTTGAAGAAGGCAAACAGCTATTTAGGTTATTTTAGGTGTCAACCCCTCATTTAGGTTTTATTAGGTGCAATGAAATTGACATATTCTGCTTCAGGAAGTGTTAAAACAAATATATAGATATCTTGAAATTTGTTAACACAGGGAAAAAAAGGGTTAAAATCTAAAAAGCTGGGTCCTTCTGATGGTGCATGAAATGAAATGATTGGGAAAGTAAAGGAAATTTGGTAAGGAAATGTTCCAGGACTATGTTCCCCAGTATTGCCAGGTATCAGGAAGAAGCATACCTGGGTTAAAAAATAAGTCCTGCAGGAGTTCTTTTACATGTCACGAGAGGTTATCACTTTTAAGCACACTTAAAAACCATTGGTCTAGGTCAAACCTGCGACCTTGGAATCAGAAAGCCAATGCCTAATGAACTAAGCCACCCAGACCGGCTATAATAACTAGTGATATGCTGGTTGTATGATGACTTTCAATATTATTGGTTATACTTCATACAGGAAGCACGAAAACTAGTTTTTCTTTGCAAATGCTTAGCTCTTGAAACTGATTTTCAAACCAACAGCCCTCTGGGTCTTGGGTTTCTGTGTCATTTTACAAATTCAATATTAATTATAGAAAAGTCTATGGCAACATCTAATCTCATGAAATAAAATGATCAACTGAGGGTTAAAAGAATCAATACCCCCTTTTGAATGTATGCCTTTGGGTCCATACAAACATAATCTTCAGTTTCACATGAACTGAAACTTAAGATTTATTTCTACGCTGTAAAGAAGAATAATTGTATAAGAAATTGAATATAATTTGATGTCTTTGTAATGCATCAACAGTTTAACTAATGCTACTTTCTCTAAGAAATTAAAAAACAACTTTTGGAAATGTACACATAACATGGCAAAAAGGGACAAGAAGAAAAATGTGGGCAAGTTTAGTTGCTTATAATACTGCTATCAGGTTCAGTTATCAATACATTAGATGCTAGGACTTAACTTTTACATGAAGATTTCTTTCTGTCCTTCAAGTTTTTATGTAAAAAAAAAAAAGCACAATGATAAGAGTAATACATATTTGCAAAATCTGCTGCCTGCACAGTCTCAAGATGATCTCCATCTGAAAGCACTAGGCTTGAATGTATGCAAAAGCATGTTTTTTTCATTTTTTTTTAAATTGCAAAGTGTTCTGAAGTTAGAATGTCTTTGAAAATGACATATCAGTGATCTCTCTGATGGCTAAGTTCATCCCAAAAATTGCTGATGTCTACATCTGTTTTCCTAGTTCAACAGTTCAGATTATGGAATGGAAATTATTACTGAAAGCTCAAATGAGTTTGGGCAGACATCTCTCCTTGACTGAGATTCAAACACTGAGCCTACGCTTAAAGCCAAGCCTACCCTCTCATCATGGAAGTGTGCTCAGAATCTCATCACCCACCCCAAACTATCCTACACAAAGAAAAAAATTAGAAAATGTTGATTTTCTCAAAAATGCCTTTAAGGAGTCTGATTAACATTCTGTATTAAAGATATTAATGTGACAAATAAACTGTATATCTTGAATTTTCTGGGAATAGCCTCTGAATAGCTCTTTATTCTGAATGAATTTTACTGAATTTTTCTTAATTGGTAAACCATAAGAGATAGACAAAAACTTACTACACAAAAACGTAGATCTCGTTAAAACACACAATTTATGTAATATACATTTTTTCATGAAGTTGATCATGTTTTAAATATTCCTCATTATTGGTTTCAGTTTTAAAATGCTTAAACTTTTCTCATATGGGAATTTCTCAACTCCTGGCAATGCAAAGTAGGTTTCAACCAAATTGCAACTAGCTTTAAAAAGATTTGACAACGCTTTAGACTAGTATATTCCCTTATTTCCCTTCTACTTACAAGGAAACAAGTAATAAGATAATTTCTGTTAACGTTTATCTCGATTAGCATGTAGTAAGCTTTTTAATAATGATTTGTAAGAGATGTAGATAAAGTCAACTGAATGGAACACATCAGATTTTTTATATTTTCACAACCCTGAAAAAGCTTAAGATAGCAGGATGTTGGTCTTTTAGACCATCAACTGATTCACTGAAACAGGCACCATTGATGACTGCCTCAGGCAGGGCCTATCACACACCATAAGGACCAAACACTTGATCAAAACAGTTATGGCTTACTTTCAAAGAAATCTGATGAAGCAATCAGGGATGTCTCATGAGCTGAACATTTCAAGGATATCCATATATCGCATGCTCAGAAGTGACCTAGGAGTGATGGCTTTTAGGCAAAATACTAGACATTTCCTCACTCCACAGCTTAAGCTCCAGAGGGAACAAAATGTTAACTGCTATTTCAGTGTTATGCAGAAAATGGGCACAGGAGGATTCTGTTCACTGACAAAAAGATCTCTACAACTGATATTTTTCAACACTAAAATGATAGGATTTATGCCGCATCACAATGGAAGCTCATGATAAAACTAAGGATCCTCAAAAGTCACCATCCTGTTTTAGTAATGGTTTGGTGAGGAGTGACGTAAAACGGGAAAATGAGCTCCATTTCTGTGAAAACAGAGTGAAAACATCAGTCAAGGGAGATGAGGAGACAGTACTGAGCTTATTGTGAAACTTTTGAGTAAAAGAATGTTCAAAAATGAGATGTGGAGCTTCCAGAAGGACTCAGCCCCACTTCACAAGGCAAGAACACAAGGGTGGCTTCAAAGCAATGAACAGGTTTCATTTCTCCAAACTGATTGATCCTCCAGCAGTCCAGATTTAAACCCTCTGGATTACAAGTTATGGTAAGTGCTTGAGAGAATGACTTACAGGAAGAGATACCCCAAAATCAACTGTCTATTGTGATCTCTCATGAAGGCAGTGGTGGATTTTTCAATGGAGACCCTCCATGCAGTAACTGATGTATGGACTTGTAAAGGCAGAACGTGGTCATTTTGAGAAGTGATTAGTGCCTTCTATTGGAAATATGCCTAAAAAGTCCTCATAAAAATAAAATTAGCTTATCTTTAAAACTTTGCCTGTAGTTCGTTAATAGGTTTTTAACAATATTTATGATGACATTAGGTATAAGCCCATTGCATCTTTATAACACTGATGCCTTCAATTGGATTTTATTCTTCTTCTTTGACACAGTTACAAAATGAAGACAAGGGATGGCTATTGAATCAAAATAAAACATTCATTATTCAACACACACAGATTACTGTTCTTTCCTGCCTCCCCTAAAATTTTACCACCATTTGCATATATGTGAAATAGAACCTGATGATAAGACTTCAAGATTGAATTTTTCTGTTTACCAATGTAATCTACAATCGGTAATTAATTTACCATCAAAAGACCCAATTTGTTTCAAACTTCTTTTAATGTATGCTAAATAATATCCTACAGATGTTTTGGATTTCTTTTTTGGGGCAAAAGTTTGGACACAATAAATGTCTGATAAAAATAATAATAAAAGATGCATATATCACAGTAATGTGCATCCATCCGTGTAAAAGAGAGAGAGAGAGAGTGTGTCTGTGTGTGAACGAATAGTCATATGGCAATGGGTTTAAACTCGTCTGCGGTTTATATCTTTAAAATGCTTATAGGTATTTTCAATTAAGAGAACATGGATTCTTTAATATTGTAGCACATCAATTCTGCTTCCTCTCTGAGAATTCAGATTTGCTCCAACCACACTTCATTTGTCTTTCTTGGTTGTTAAAGTTTTTCTGCACAAAGCCGATTATTACTGTAATGAATATCCTCATGCTCACAATTTAACAGGTCATGATTTCTTTCAGAATGTTATAATTTATCTTCTTCTGTTTCAGATCCTCTTAGGAGGATCCCAGGACTTACCATCTAGTGCCTTGGGTCAGTAGCTTGTCGAGAAACAAGCAAACTTGGGTCACAACATTATCCAGGATGAGTTATTAGGCCAAAGCCTGGTACGGTTGTGAAGAAGGAAATTAAATGTAGCGATAAAAGGGAATTCATAGATCAAATTATGCAATCCAGTATTCACCTAGTAATCAATCAAGGAGAGAGAGAGAAAAATAAATAACCTTCAGCCAGAAAGGGTTTGAACCTGGAACTTGTTATGACTAAAATCTTACCTTTGATACAAGAAATGTTGTCAATGTAGTGTAAGTCACATATCATAACTTGGTTTCTTTCCTAGGAGTGAAATGATCAGCAAAAAATCAATGTTACTGTCAATATTTTGTTTTTCAAAACCTTTGGTTCTCTTACAAATTAATATGTGCTTTCTAATTAATAATTTCTAACAAAATAAGCACATAGCATAACATAAACTTACTTTCTTTTATGCTTTGCTTTAAAAATGTGCACCTTGAAACAATAAAAAATAAATAAAGTAACTAAAAAAAAATTTTCATGGATGGATTTGAACTGCTAACGTGAATAAAAAAAAAAACAAAAAAAAAAAAAAAACCCAACTGTATGTGTAGGATTACAATGTGACAAAACAGCCAAGATTGGTAGAAATGAAATGGAGTTTTATTATGGACACTACTGTGGTTTTTAGCATCCCATTCTAAATTAGCAGTGAAAATCCACTTAATTTGGCTTAGATGCCTCTTTATCAGGCTTGAGGTTCTTTTACGTGCCATAAATCTACCGACATAGGACTAATGGTTTTACTTCCCTTTCGAAGGAAGCCATGCTAAGGATTTTTACACCTGGAAAAAATCCATTGTCCTCCACTAGGTTTGAACCCATGACCTTAGGTATAAGAGGTAACAAGAGACCCACCACAGAGAGCAAACAAAATGCTGGTCTCTGTATTTCTCCAGATGGTATTATCCAAGTGGCTAATGTCAGGATTAGAATGTGGTAAAAAATAAATAAATAAAAATGTTAATACATTTAAAAAAAATACGTAGCATATTTACTTATTTTGTTTGTTAACAATGCTGTCAATTGCCAGAACCAAATCAGTGCTGCCAGTGTGCTGGAATTTTATCCTGTGGTAGTTTTTTATATGCTAGTAAATTTACTAACATGGGGCCTGTTTCAAATACATTTAAAGACCATTGGTCTGGGCTGGATTTGAACCCCCAATTTGGGACAGAAGGCCAACGCCTAAGCAATTGAGTCACTCAGACCAACTAGAATGTGGTTAAAGGATTTAAGGGTTTCTTTATTATTATTATTTCTGAAACTAAGCTTTTGCCATAAAAGACATTCCAAAACACATAGGATATCATTTAGTAAATGTTAAATCTGGTTTAAAACTGACCAGTCACTAATTGCTAATGCAAATAATACCTTAAAGTAAATTGCTAACAACAGAATGTCACATTTGAAGTAGTTTTACTATAATCACAGAAGCTATTTATATAGGTAATCTAAGCAAATACACAAGCAAAAAAGTCAGATGAGAAATGTAGTTAGTAGATTTAGCAGTTTATTGCATGATGGCATAAATGTCAAGTTTATCCAAACAGAAGAAAGAAATTAAGTTTGAAAGAAGTATGCAACACAAAGAAAAGGATTTCATCCTGCACCCTAAAACTGATAATATGATCAGTATACTCCAAGCTCAAAAATAAGAGATGCCCTTAAAAGTTTAGTAACCAAAACATTGATATTATTAATAACATTAGAACATTTTTATGTTTTTCCTGCTGTTTAATTTGTAGCAACATACAGAACATTGCATTACTTATTGAACCAAAAGCAACAATAAACAATAGCATGCATTTGAAAAGTCCTTTCATTTACAAAGAGGATATAGCACATTTAAATTGTACTTTTTAGGCTAAAATATTGGTTTAATATGTACATTGTCTGAGGTTATTGTTTCACATGCTTGCTGTTGATAATGAAACACAACCTTTGTTGGCATCGAGTATATAAAACAAAAGAAACATAATGGAGCAGGTATGTTCAATATTCCATCTTTGATTGCCAATTAAGATTTATGCTGTTAAGTAACTGAAAGCTGCAAGTTGATTAGATTAGCTTTTGCCATATTTTAATACACTGTAGATAGTTGTAAAATGGCAATATAATAGTGTAAAGAGTAAGTCCATATGAAAGGTAAGTCCATTTAACGGCAAGCTTCAATTATTCCATTTAAAATAATTCCCCCCATGAGGAATGAGACTACTAACAGGAGCTTCAACCCAAGACAAAGACTGGCATTGTTGTAATTTAGGTTAGGTTTGAAAAGTCAGTCAATGAAAATCAATTTTGTCTTCTCCACCTAATTAAATGAGCACTAGCTGATATTATTGACAAAGCAATTCAAAATCACATAGGATGGTAAGCATTTGCAGTCATTACATTACATTGCAATTGTAGATTCTGTTTTGAGATTAGGCAGAAAATCCAACTCTAGGATGTAGATCGTCAGAAATCACATTTATTGATTATTCTTGATACTCTTGATAATTATTAATACATTAACTCTGATATAAACTTTTCCAGAAATGTCAATTTTGCATAATTTACAATTAATGTCTGTTTCCAAAAAACAATTTGTACAATATGTATTCTTAGAATATTCATATATATCTTATATTTACAACACTGCATTAATTATTACTAGTACTTTTTGACTGAATGAAATCCTCCTCTTTATAGAAGGTGTGAGTAATGAGGTATCTTTTTAATTCTGACTTAAACTTGTTTTTCTTCATATGCCGTTCCTTTATAGGAGATGGAAGTGATTAAATAAAACCGTTTACCACTAGAGTATACCCTTTTTAGAATGCCTGAAAATTATTTCTTGATCTATTTTAAGCTCCATTTGTGTCTAGTCTCTTTGTTATGTATATATTCATTTTTGTACACCTTTTTGGGTTATTTATTACAAATATGGATAGAATATATTTGCAGGCTAATGACAAAATTCCAACATTTTGAACAAGTTTACAGTGGGTTGATTGTCTTGCTGCTGCCATTTATTACTTCTTTTTTTTTTTTTTTTTTTTTGCGTAATAAACACTTTTTTTGGCATCTATTGAATTTCCCCAGAATATTATTCCATAGGTCATCAATGATGAAAATAATCATAAGCTGTTTTAAAATGCTCTTATTTATAAGCTGAATTAATGATCTGATTGCAAAATATGCAGAACTCAATTTGGGCAAGATATAAGCAATAGTGTTTACAATTCATATTATAGTCTATAAGATCCAGGAATTTTAGATTGCTAGCTTCTGCAAAAATTAATTGTAGATAGTTTTTTTTTTTTGTTTTTTTTTTAAATGTATACAAATTTTGTGACTTTAACCAATTATTTAGTATGATGAAGATTTTGTTAGTTGAATCTGGAAGCTGAGTGGCTTTGTATTCTTTAATTATACTACTTGCATCAACTGCAAAACTGCAGGTAGCAGGTAGATAATTAATGTACAGTAAAAAGCCAAAGAATTAAGTGTTTACATGCAATTTACATTGCTATCACTTACATGACATTTAGGATGCATTGTATAGCCTTCAAACAGGACCGCTCCCCCCTGCCACTAGGTAATAACCATTAGGAAACAAAAGACGAGCTTGTACTAGGGGTGAGAGGTAATGCAGTAAAATCTGTTTCCTGGAGACTCTAAAACTCTGCTTGCAATCGAGATCTGCACCCCATTTAAAGGATCAGTAAGAGACTTGGCAACTGTGAGGGTTGGGTTTCCAACTGCAAACCACTTAAACTCAAACTTAAAAGTCAATTATCATGTTCTGAATACTGTATTTTTTTTAAGGTAACTAAAATACTAATCCCTCCAAGATACAGTGCTGTTATTCATACTGTCTCCATTCAGCACTTTTAACCTCAATATCAACTATATATATATATATATATATATATATATATATATATATACACACTGGTGAAGTGTTCAAGAACTGGGAAAGAAGAGCAAAGGAAACCTTAGCCATCTCATCTGAAGTAAATCATCTTAATCGCAATTCAGGCCTACAAGTATGGGCACTGATGATAAAGTCTTAACACCTAATTCCCAACCTGCCATCTCCAAAGAATTTAGTAAACTTCAGGCACTCTTACACTCTGTGCTATGCTCAAGTTTAAAGTCATCAGATATATAATTGCTATAAATAATTTTTGCTAGATCGGTGCCCATGCCTCAGTCATATTAAACATCAGTTGCTTCACAGCTAAAAATATCATGTAAACCAATCAGATGCTAGCTTCATTTTTGGCACTATATATATGCGATTCCAGACAAAGAGGATGCACATTTTCAAAACATTGGAGTCAATCCATGCATTTACCTGGTTAGAAGTCTAAAAAAATTCAAGCCTTGGCAAGTAGGTCAAGACTTTCAGACCTAATCTTCAAGTAATATTCACTACTTATTATCAACTTATCTCTAACAGCATGTGAGTTTACTGGCAATCTCAGTAGGAATGTTCCACTTATGGCCTTTGCCTATTTGCAGTATTCTGTATCTAATAAATAATGATATTTTTCTAGTGTTGCATCATAAACTAACATTTCATATCAAACTCTTAAGAAATAATGTATATTATCTATTTTTAAGTACAGTTCTGTTACAATAAACATGTTTTGTCATTTTTTTCACAAAAAATAAATGCTCTGTAAGAATGTTAAATTATAAACTAATTCAAAGAACTGTCAGTTTGTATTTATAACGTGGAGCTCTTGAAAATATTCTCCCAACAACATCCAACAGTCACTTAGGTAGATAAACAAACATTTTTATTCACTGGCAACATTTGCAAATTACATAGGACTAAAGTAAAATAGCAATATTTTATTATATTTGCAATTATCAGTGCATAAAAGATATTCCTATTATTCAATTAACTATTATGGACAATTCAATTTGTAGTTTTCATATGGTAATCATCACTGTTTCCTTTTTTTCTTTAAGTTTTATATCCTGCCAGATGGAAATGTGATGAACAGAGCCCAGATGTTAGGAAAAATACTTTTGCTTACTGGGCACAAAAAAATTGACAGCTATGCAGAAGTAATTGTGTTTTGATGTATTTGGGAGTGTTAGAACCAGCTTACCTATATTTACCATTTTATGTCCTAGCTGCCTATTCAAATTATAAGTGGAAATTTTTGCCTTTTTGAAATCAGCTTAAACCTTTTCAATTTATTTCCAATTTTTCTATTACATTCAGCGGATTCCAGAAGACTAAATACACTTGAAATATTGTTTATGTTGGAATGTTATATTACATATTATGTTGTATTATCATTTTGCATCTTCTAATGGTTTGGCATTTCCCTTTGAGGTAGGTTCTCCAAAATCAAAAAGTATTATAGGGAAAAATTTTGAAAAATTGTGATGGTCATTTCTGTCGTGTGAGAGCAGACATAACATTATTTGTATGATCCTTAACTTCAGTCAACATTGGAAAATAAACTTCACAGCTATGTTAATGAATTACGTTCCACGTATTTTCAACTGATGGAACAGCTTTATGAAAAGACAATCAGGAAAACAGTGTTTTTCAATCAACACATGTTAACAACAAAGCATAAATCTGCTCTCACTTGAAAGAATGGTAACAAGAAAATAAATCTACCTCCAACACCATTATCATGTGCTGCCTCAAACAAGAATGACAACCCAATTGTAAACATATGGGAAGAATAAAAAAGAGAGAGAGAGAGAGAGAGAGAGAAATGGAGATAGTAATATGGAATATTGTTGGGCCACTCATTGTAATGAAGTTTATGTGCTTTCTTTTATTTACTATTGCACAACAACCACATCTACAAAGTGCAGCACTGTAAATAGTGTTCTAATCACTGCTTAGCATGAATTAATTTTGGGGAGAAAAAGTTTATAAATGTTCAGATTCATTTTTCTGAATCCTACACATTCACCAAAGATTTGAATTTTGAAAGAAATGTTTATAACAGATGCATGCATAAGCACAGATGTATATTTAAACAGAAAATAGGTGCAGCTATCTTATTACTCGTAAATAATATACAGCATAGCTTTGTATTACTAAAGAAACAGTTGCATAAATTGATATTCCAGTAACATACATCTGTTTTTGGTTCAGAGTTGGTCTCAAGTTGAATGTTCATTCAGATGCTATTATTTATTTTGCAGAGTCACTTTTGATATTTAAGACACCTATATTGCATTCCTCACAAGCGCAGAGCAATTTAAAAGCAGTCAGTATATCATCCAGCAGGTATGGCAATCTGCTGAAATAAAACACAACCGAGGCAAGTCTTATGAAATGGCAAGAAGTAAATGATCATGCTTTGTTCTACTATGTTTAAGAAAGAAACCACAAAGTGTAACTTTTATGCTGCTACACTATAATATTAATCCTGTATTCAGTTGTTGGCAATACATTACTCAATTTATTGTGAAGAAGTTATGGCAGTGTTGCAAAATATATGTATACGTATATGTATATGAGTCTACCTCACCTTGTTTACAATAGGATTGTTTTTGTCTGAGATACAGAACATCAGATAAATTTCAACAAATCTGTGTAAATCATTAGTTGATGCTGGATGAGTCTTACACAAGTACATTTATAGTATTACCTAGTGATAAGGTGTCATAATAATATATTATTTGTTGATTTTTAAACCAAATACTGATTTATATTATTATTAAACACCTTTTTTAAATACACAATTTTTCTACATATTTATTGCCTTTCTTGATGGCCTAAACACCTGGGCTCTAGCATTGAAAAACCTCATGATATTGCTATCCCTATATGTATCCTGGATTCACCTCTGTATGTATACCAGGTGGAAGGGGTACAGATGCCATTCTTTATACCAGAGATTAATCTCAATGGGTATACTGAAAAAGTTTGTGAAACATTTTGTTTCATCTTTTATAGATTTACAGAAAAATGTTTTAAAATCTGGACGTTTGGCAACAATATACTTTGCTTGCATGTGGGCTAAAAATAACAATTGATGGGTAAAGTCAGGCCTACTTTGGAGTAGAATACATACACTCTTTTCATGGGGGCCACCAATATTTTACTGCTTTATGGGACTGATGTCAACTGTTATTTTTAGCAAAATATTTAATGTTTACATTAAATGACTAAATCTAAAATATACTTATTAAAGATTAAAAACAGAAACAATATTAACAGTGAAGTATTCATGATGATAAAGTTGGAACACTTTATTAACACTAACCTTCACTATCTGACAATAAAAGGAAATAAAGGTTTTAACATATTAATAAGTTTTTGCTTAGCGCTGAATATAAATAATAAATATGTGCAATATTTTAGACTATTACATATAAAAATGTTCATGTGGTTAGAATTCAATGGAAAGAAAAGAAAGTATGTTTGTTTATTTTACAATTTAAGGAAATGCTATGAAACAAAATAAAGGTTTTTATGCAGGCATTTAATAAATGGGACCAACAACTAAATTACTTAGTTATCTAAACATTCAATAATAAAATTATGCACAATGTTGGTAAAAGTCTTGATATCGAAGACACCAACATGGAATACCTAGCAAGTGAGGGTACCACAGAAGTCCAGGGTGCATCTTTGGTCAGTTATTCAATGTGTTGTTACAATGTCGCAACTTTAGTACAAATTATGATTTGAGATACAAAGATGCAAAACAAAAAAGCAGTGCTACACTGCATATTTCAACAAGTATGCCTTAAACTCTCCATGTGTGAATTATGTCTCAAGAAGTGCACAGGCAGAGTAAAATTGTATAATTTTGACTCTCATTACAGAATAACCTCTTAAGAGGATGACATCTATACTCCTTTAGTATGAATAAGTTTGAAGTCAACTGTAAAGGGGCATTAAAGTAAAATCCAACCAGTTTAATTTATTGTACATGATACTTCAGTCACATGCATCAAGTTTGTCATTATCAAAGATTGGGCTTGAATACTGTTTAGAGAAAGATACAGACTTTTAGTTAACCTTGTTTTATTCTGGTACATTGTAAGGAACTTTGAATACGCCTATATGCACTGATAGCACATGGTTTTTTGTTGTTTTTTTTTTACTACTTTAAGGTTATTTGATTCACATTACTCAATATGTAATTACAACATAAAATGAAGTTTATATGAAGTAACAATTCTATAAGTGTTTAAAAATGAAGCTGCTCTTTGTGATTAGATAAGTAATCTTTAAAGAGGTACAATTATTATCCTAAAAATCCACGCTATTATTATTATTATTATTATTATACTATTTAGTAATGAGGTGTTTAAAGTTTTTATAGAATAAAACATAATGGTGATGATAATTTTGATAACATGCATTTTATACACTTTTTGTTTCAGTGCCTTAGAAATGTGGCATGATCATTCAGCAGAAAACTGACTGCAAAAGTCAATAAATATCGAAAAATTAATGGCCAAGGTGATACTTAAATTAATAAATTACATGTCCAACTTTGAAACTCTTGCAATGTCCATCAGATTAGTTTCTGTTAAATGTAAAAGGTAAAAAGGTGAATTCTTATTACAGGTAATGGCTTCATTAAGTGTTCCAAGCATTCCAATGTAGCACAGATCAATATTTAGCAAGGCTAAACTCTGTCATGAAAATGTTATGAAGGTATAATAGGCCTGCTTTAGTAAAAACCTCTTGTGCAAGCAAAAATCAATTCCTATATACCAGTCTTCTTGAATTATTGCAGTCATCACTGTTTCTTCTTGCATTTGAATTTTGATTTTCAGCATGCACAACCGCCTTCTTGACTTTTAACTTCATTGGGAGTGTCCTTCAACACAACTTCTTGCACTAAAGGTAACATTAAGGAAAATAACACAAGCATAAAAGAATTAAAAACAAGAGAAAATAAAAACACCTCAGCAGATCCTAAAGCAAGAGGGGCAGCCAGATATTACATATTCTCTTCATAAAGAGAGAAAATTATTGAAAAGCATATTTTTAGTTCATATCTCCCAAAAAGAGCTTAATTGCTTTTGCTAAGAAAAAAAGCTAAAGCCCAAAAATACAAGCTGTTTTATTTATGTGAATCCATGGCCAGGTTAGTGATATTAAAATTAGCCCATTAGATTTTTTTTTTTTTTTTTTATTATAAAGGCTAAAATCATTTTCAATAAAGCTGGAAGAATTACACAGTATGATATCCAATTCCTTCAAATTTAATTTGCAATGTTTGAAAGAAAAGTAACAATGAATGTATGTACATTAAAATTTCCCTATAGGGACAAATTAATTTTGAGCATATTTTAACTTCAATCATTCAGTTTTGATCCACTGGAAAGTCTCCTGGTATTAATGCAGATTTTTCATTTAACTGGATGTATCAAGATGAAATCATTCTCATTTGGGACTGAAATTTACTACTTGCTTTCAGTTTTTTTGTATTAGGTAGTTAATTTGACTATGTTTGGACGTATTGCTCAAAAGTTATATGTATTAATAAAATATGGCCCATCAACTCCATCAATAAGTAGTTTTGCATCATTAGTATAAGCAGATTCCAATAGCTGATTGTTGAATTTGTGGCCACTAAATGCCACAAAACTTCTAAGTATGTAGACTTGGGTAATGACAATGAATCAGACGAGCATTATCACAAGCAATAACACCATGATTACAAACAGCATTTTTCTCTATTCTTAAATATTTCTAATGGAACTTGTGTAATGAAGATCGGTGCTTCTGCAGAGCTAATGCAACTTAAATTCAAGTATCACATATACAATGTTGCTATTAAAAATTGTTCTCGATGAAATGTGAGGAAGCTTTTTTATCTCGCTTTTAATTTATCATAAAGCTTGAGGGGGAACCAATCAAGGAGAAATCTTTCTGTTTTGAAGGTGCTATGTTAACATATTTGACAATATTATTTTCACAAGCCTCTCTTAGCCAACTCTTATATAACTTCTTCCAAATGAAAATAATAATCTCTGCAATTAAGTTCAATGATGAATTTGGTGTTCAGGGCATTGATTATCAACTTCTATAGTAAATCAACATTCACAAAAATATTTACACCATTGGGAAATGTATTACTGTCTTTTGTAGATAATGCACTTCTTGAAAAATTCATTTTGAAAAATTCCTTCAGTGATGCAATTGATATTTTATAATAAAGGTATATTATTTAAGTTATTACAGTGAATTTTTAAATATCCTACTAGTTTGATAGAAAGAAATAGAATATAAATATTTTAGATAAGACATAAATATTAAATATGAGATTTTAATTTTTTTTCTTGCTTAAAATTGTACACAATATGGGTATACTGACTAGTAACATCACATCAAGCATATTAATAAATTAAGCTCATCATTTTTAATCCTATTATTTACAAGAAGGAATACAACATTTTATTCATTTATCCAAAAAGTGCATCATGTGGAACAATTTGAAAATGAGAATGTACTGACAAATAAAAACTAGAGAATAAGAGTTAATTGTAATGGTAAATGAAAATCTTTTGACTTTATACTCTTTAAAGAAAAGTTAGTGCAGGAAGATTCCTGAGTCCTGTCTTGAATGCTTTGTTAATATAAGAAAAGATTTGATACTGAAAATACAAGTTTTTAGGATCCCTGAATTAAAAAAAAAAAAAAAAACTTTTTAAAAAAGGTCTGTGTGCGTGTGTGTGTGCGCACGCTCGCATAATCTTATATAACTTGTATATAAATGAAAACCAACTACACAAAAAAAGTTATTTATTCAAAATAATACTGATCAATATTTTGGATGTTTGATTTAAACCCCAAATTTCCCTTGTCCATTTCAATATCTTGAGACAGACATTTGTAAACAATGTTTAACCGGCCTAAATCTGCTCAGAATAACTTATACTAATAATGCAATGGATAGCAACCAAACCTATACGTGCCTTTGCATTTAACATTGACTTGTTGAAGAATTCATTTTAAACCTATATGATGAGGAATGCTAACACATATTAACTCAATAACAGATACTTCTGAAATTTTCCCTAGGTACCTCAGCTTTTTTCAATTTGGACTTGAAATTATTTTGTTGTAGCTACCTTTAAATAGATATATCTTTACATATGTCATATGTAGCATATGACTGCCCCGGTGTTTTAACTGAAAAAACAGAAAATCATCCTGAAGGCTAAAATTATAGCACAATCAAATGTTTTCTAACATAATGCTAAGCAAAAGGGTACATACAAAAATGTTGCTTTCAGTGTTTTTCTGAAGCTTTAACTGTATTAACAATTTAGACCTTAAAGAAATATTTAATAAAATAAAACTGAAAAAGCACTACCAGTTTTAGTGCAATGATGCATTACCATTCACCTATATAAAATGACAGTAATGATATAAAAGTGCAATTAAATCATGCAAACTTTATTTAATTTACAAAAATTCTCTGAGGGAGTAGTTATGAGAATACACTCAAAAACATGACAGTAACTTTTGTAAAAGTGCAACCGATTATCATTGAAATTCACACCAAGTTAATATTCAGAAAACCCTAATTATGCTACAGTTCCATTTACCACTTTTTATTATTAATAAAGACAAAGTATCAAATGATTAAAAATGATCTCTTGAGTTTCGATTCTCAAACATAACCTCATCCGACAGTCACCTTGAAAAATTTTGAGAATGAACAACAATTAGTTGTGACACACCAATGCGAGTTTTATTAGCTTTAGATTTAAGTTTATGGAGCAGCATGCAACCTGGAGCAAACTCCACAATATAGTGTGAGCACTTCCAAATATGTGGGTGTTGTAACACTTTGATAGATCTCAAATGAAAGATTTCTGTGGTGTGATGTTGTATGGCTTTAAAGTGGTTAAAGGGAGTGAAAGGTTGTACTATAAATTTAGAGGCTATTATCTTTTACTATTTATCATGGCTTCCAGATTTTAAAAGAATAAGCAATTCCCTAAAGATGAAGATCATATAAGTCGGCCCATTACAAGAGCTGATGAAATTGTGATGAAAACCAGGACATTCAGCAATATCTTCACAAAACATATTATCAGTCAAAAGTCTTGATTGGTTCCACAGCAATGAAAATTGTAATTTTTTATATAAAATAACATGTCAGGAACCTCTGCACTCAGATTCCCCACCACTCAGAAATCAGCAAAATAAAGCATGATGGGTTGAAACCAGAAAATTAATTTAATGGAGGAAAAAAAAACAAAAAATAAAATATATATATTTAACATCATAAATGCTGAGAAAAGCTGGATGCATCATAATGATCCAGAACTAAGCAATAAACAATCTTCCCAGTAGAGGATCTTCCAATATAAGTGAGACAAGTGAGAAGTGTTGGCAAGAGCAAGAACATTCTCTCACCACCCCTGCCACCCCCTGCTCTCTCTCCCCCCGCTAGTATCCATATTTGAAGTTTTACTTGAAAGACAAAAGACTCATACTGGACAGCACACCACAAAATATTTCTCCAGTTCTTCAATGAACTGAGAACAAAGAAGTCTGGCCTGCATGGAATGGCGTTGCAGTGTGCTCTTGCCACACTGCACAAGAAACAACTGCATTTCTGCAGGAGTCAAACATTGTCTCATCCTTCATCTGGTCCACACCTGGCCCAGTAGAATTGTTTTCAATGCTCAAAAATAAAAATAAACAATTTGTGGTAAATCGTTTGAATAACTTTATGTCCTTATCATGAAATCTGTCATGCCAACTAGGTCATATTGGGAGTGGCCTCTTGTAAGATTTTCTATAATTCACTTCACCAGCGATGCCTGCTATCTCCCACTAGAGTCCACTTGATGAGTGATTAGCTCAATGCTGTGAGATTTCACTAGAGAAAAGAGGTGCCTAATGGGTGCAAAAAATGGTAGAAAAATTTGTTCAGCAAATGGGGTTCCATTCGATGCAAAATACCATATGCATGATCAACAGCTTAACTTGGCTTCTGAAGGAAGCTATTCTAAGAACTTTTAAACCAGAAAACATACATCCTCCACCAGATTTGAACTCGCAATCATGAGAACTAGAGGCTAACATGCTGAACACTGTGCCTTGGAAGAAAACAAATTCATTGCACCTTAAGATATAATTAGGTACTGTATTTTGGACATAACTCGTCATGAAATCATATTTAATAACCCACACAGGATGATAAGGAAATGTATTCATCTATTTAAAACATGCATTTTTTTATTGGAGTTTGCTTTTCAGTTATTATAACTTTACATTTTAACTGCATTTAGGTCACTCTCACAAATTTAGGTTAATTTATGTGTAAAATCAAGTCAATAATACTATATTGCTGCATACATATAGCATAAGATCATTTACTAACACAGAGTGATATATGCCTCAAGATCAGTGATTAAAATAGCAATATTAATGTATTCTTAATAAAGATACAAATCAGTGAGAAGTAATTGTCATTCGAAGAGAAGCATTTTCTAATTCAGTAAAATATTCCATATTTTTGGCCTTGGAACTAATACTTAGGTGTGATATAGTCTTCATTTTTAGTGCAATATAAGATTTAAAAATACTATCTGTGAGGAAGAAATAAAAGGTTCTAAGGAAGAAAAGTTGCAAGAAGAATGCATTCCTTTGCAAGCACATAACATGCCAGAAACCATAGTTACACCATACAGCTAAAAACATAGACATTTACTTTTCACAAATTGATTATACTGGATCTAAAACAATCTTCTGTTTCACCTCTTCCTGGTCACTCAGTAAACGTTTTTGTTGTTGTTTATTTTTGTGAAAATAAATTTTTAACACACAACTTTTATAAAACTTTTTATTTTCTGGGAGATTTTTAAGTTTTTGCCTAATCAAGAACACTCAAGACAGTCCAACATGTGCTCCAATGCCTGGTGCTACAACTCTCCCATTGGCCAGTCTATGGCACACCAACATATCGCTTGAAGTTGCTTTGAGAATTTATCAAATGTTATCATCCCAAACATACAGCAATTACTTGGATCTAAACAGTAAAAAGTTACATAAGTGAATCTTGACTATTAATACCCAATAATATAAATTAGTTATTAGTTGAAATTACTGTATATCAAAATTTGCTTTCTTTAGAGTTTAACACAGTCTGAGAGATCAGAAATTATGAATACACATTTTATTGAATGAAACACTGCTATACTCAACAAGCATGTTTTATCCATCCACTATAGCCACTTCACCACGCCAGCTCTCTCCCTTGCACAATTTAGCCATGAAGATTGTAGTTTGTGTTGGACCAGCTGGTCATAGAGCATGTAATGGGGACAACAGCAGAGCCCTCCTTTGTTATAACTTTGAACTCTCATTCTATTGATAGGCATGTTGGTTGATATTAAGTTGGCAATGAGTAGAGTTGTATGCTTATTCTGTTCCTTTGTTAAGCATCACAGACTCTGATATATAAATATGCTTCAAGTTCACTGGAGTAAAATATACTATGGCAGGCATAAAATTTAATGGTAGGTGGCAGAATTAGCTGGACAACTAAACATCCAATTAAATTAGCATGCACACCAAGTTTATGTTTTCTATAAATTTAAATTCGTTCCAAACGAGTTGACTGAACACTCACTACACAATTAATGCAGGAACACATTTTCTTAGTCTTTTACCTACATTATCAACTGCTATAGGCTGGCTCAAGTATCTGGTAATGGTTTGGTTGGTGGTGTGTCACCTGACGGTGTAGATTATAACCATTTCGAATAAAAGTTTATGTCATTCTGAAACTCAAAGTTCATGACTCATCCTTCGTTCTTTTTAATGAGGATCTTCTCCCAAAACTCCAATTCCTTAAAACTCCTTTTGGGAGAAGATCCTAATTAAGAAGAATGAAGGTTGAGTCATAAACTTTGAGATTCTGAGTGACATAAACTTTTATTCAAAATGGTTCCAATCTATGCCACCAGGTGATGCTTGAGCCAGTCGACAGCAGTTGATAATGTAGGCAAAAGACTATGAAAACATCTTCCTGCATTAATTGTATGGTGAGTGAAAACTTTGCATATTTAGTCAATTCCATCTCAATAAATATTAAATTTAAATTTGTTTTCCCTGTGCTAGGTTCCTTTTTTTTTATTGAAATCCTATAAATGGTTGATCTTATTACTATGTTCACCTGCTCTTCTCTAGTAGTGATTACCTGTCAATAACCATTAAGTTTTGTACCTGCCATAATTCTATAGTACCTATAATTATCTAATTTCCAAGGATATGTCTATTTATAACATAAGGGTAGGTCACAGTATCTTTTTTGTTGTAATCAGAACTTTTATCATGGATTTTGCCTATTGTAATATCACTGTTTTTGTTATTGGCAGTTGTTTATTAATGTGATGCTAACCTTAGTATTGCAATTAATACTTCCTGTTCTGAGCCAATGAACTATTGTTGACAATGTGCAATATTTGCATTCCTTTCCTAGTGTCAACAGTTGAATTGCTTCATACCATAATAAAATAGTGTTACTTAGCACAATAAAGTGTACAGTAAATGGGCTGCTGTAAAAAACTTTTGATTTATGACTGGGGAACATATAACTGTACTATTAATTCATCACTTTGTTCATTAATACAATGGCTGTTTCCCATATGGGTGAAAACATAATACTGACCTAAAAATACTATGATATTTCACTCCAAATACATCAATAGCCTGTTTAACAATACCTGGTCAACTGCCTATGATAATACTTAACAGTATTATAATCAATATAGATTCATTGGTTTCAACCCAGCGTGGGAGAATAAAATGTATTCAAGAGAGAAATTACTTAAAAACTGATAACAAGATACATAGTAATTGAAGAGTGCAGATTTAAAGAAATGTTTGCAGTGTACACTTCATTAAGTAGCCAAATACCTCCTATCTACACAATATTAAATATGCAAAGTTTTGGTATGCTCAGCTAACTATTCAATCCAACAGGATGAAATTTGACTATGGCATTCTTTATGTATTTTACCACCAATTAAACATAATTAGGTTGCTATTATTCATAACCCCTTTTTTCCTGATTTGTTTTCCAAATGTAAAAAGTGCATAAAATTTCAAAGTTAATATTTTTTAAAAGCCAAATGTATATTTAGTCATTGTTCCCTTGTACTTAACAGAAAAAGCAATTTAATAATACTTAACAGGAAAGCAATTTAATATTAATTATTGTTTAAAGAATGAAGTTCATAATTGAAGCCTTTTCACACTGAGCATCCTAAAGTTTTAAAAAAAATGTCAAACAGAGAAAAAGAACAAAGTAACACCAAGACAAGAGAAGGGTTTCAGGAGTTTGAAGAATTACTTTTATATGGCATTTCCAGTGATAGTTCAGGATCTTACTCTTAAAATGTCAATCAACAAGAATTATCAGAAAACAAATTTTGAAAATTTTAACTAAACTTAATGCAGGGTATATGGGATGTGATTATTTGATATTTCTATAATGTTCAGCGTGTCAAAATGTGTTTTAAGCAATAAATGAATAAATAATTGTGCCTACTTAATCTGTTGCTTTCAAGCTATAGGAGCTACTATTTGAACACTGACTGGAACATTCCTGTTGCCTTCTGGACTCAGAAGCCTGTGGAAACACTGCATTTCATGGAACATAATTGTAAGCAAAATGTGCAACATACTTTAATAAGAGCTTTATGTACATAGAACTGATTTATTCTTATATGGGTCAAATATTTGTTAAGAGTGCTTCAGAAGCGAGGCAGTGTTGCCATTATTTAATTTCTTATAGAATATGCAGAAGAGAAAAGGGAGTTGCGAGGATCCACTGAAAGTCATGAGCAACAATTATTAAAAATCTTAAATGTTATATTTTTTAAGCAAACTAAGTGCATTGTTTTAATCTACAGACTTTTCTGTCACTTTTTAACATAGTCTTCATTTCTTTGCACATATTTTCCCCACTGTTCTGCAAGTTTGAAAATACCCTTACAATGGAACACTATTCTAGCTGCCCAAAGACACTGCCCAAGTGGTGCTATTCCATACTCTGGCATTTTGTTTCAGGCAGGTAATAATGGATCCAGCGTTCATCACCTGCCACAATACTTGTCAAAAAAATTGCCTTCAATTTGAAATCTCTGAAGAAGGTTTTAGGTAATGGTTCTTCTCTGAAGTCTGCATAAACTTCTTGATAACCTAAGCTTTCAGTAATTTATTTCATTGCACTATGTCCTGCTTCAAGTTTTGCATGATTTCATCCACAGTAACATGCCTGTCTTCTCTAATGAGCTCATCAGCCTTGTTGCATTCTGTGGAGATAGTTCAAGAGAAATTGCTACAAGACTCATCTTGGATACTTGTATTCCCATTCTTGAAATGTTGCACCATCTACTAACACTGCTGGCACAGGCATGTGTAAGTCCAAGGTGAATTTCAGCAGCAGATTTGACTTCTTTAACAAGGAATCCATTGACAGCACACTGTCGAAATGTACTCTCAGTCATTTTGGAAATACTACCTGTTTTCACATGATAAGATACTAATGATGTCACAATATGGTGACATGTGGTGTAAAATCTATAGATTATGATCCTGCAGTTCTTTTTTTTGTTTTTTGTTTAATTAATAATGTTGGAATTTTAATTTCAACAATGGGTAGTTCACAACTTTTCATTTAGCTAAGAGTTTGGGTGTTATACAAGGCTAAAATTTTCTAGACATAAAACTGCATTTTATCACATTATTTGCCAGTATTCACTACCTAATTTGTACTTGGATCTTGTTATTTTAATCTTCCATTTCTCCTTCAATGTCACTTTAACATGTCAGGTTTAATGCTGGATTTTTCTCATGTTCTTATCCCTCTTCTGACACCACTGTGGCCTTTACTCTTACTTCTTGGCTAAAATGTCTGGCTGAGAGTCATTAAAAAGCTTTCACAGCCTGTTTTCATTATCATAACTTTGTTAGGATAACACGTGTTGCTTCTATTCATTTCTTTTACCATCCCTTCTGGTCATCACCTATATCTTCCTCATTGGCAGTTGACTTTTTTAGCTCAAATCTCTTCTCATAGGCTATAATTTTCAAATGTATCCACCAGCAGGAAGACAGGTGAAGCCCACTGCAAACTTCAAAACTTGCAACAGAGTTGCCCAGCTGACACAAAACAAATTATAATAACAATGCAACAATAAATTCATGGTCTCAGAAATAAATAGTCACAATATTAATCTAAATAGAAAACTGAATCTCTAGTTGTATCGTCAGCACTCTGGTTCCTCTGAACCAAAAATCCAAAGTTCGATTCTTGATGCAATATGAAGATTTTTATTTAAAAGAATCATTCCCTACCCACTGGAGAGTTTGGAAGTATGAATGTGTGGGAGTTGCATGGTAAAAAAATAAAGAAAACAAATGTTAAAACCTTACAGTTAAACAAGTTTTAATACTTTAAGTTGTAAAGTCAAAGCCCCCAATATGATCTTAGAATTAAGGCTGGACTATACATATGAAGCAATACAATAAATGAATATTTAAATAAAATTAAACAATGGACTATCATTGCACTTAATATCGCCTTAATCCAGTTCCAAAATCACAAGAAAAACTACCTCTTTTTCTATTCTTCCCTGTGTGATTCCAGCCAGGATTTTTGATATAAAACCTACCTGTCGCATGCTATTGTGCATCAGAGACATACCAGCTGGCTTCCCCACTCATGGCAAACTTTCTGCCCCTCAGTTACCATGTATTCATTAGCATCAGTAGTCCACTTTCATTTGTAAAGATGGGAAGACATTATATTTGTATGTAAATAATTAATTTAACTACAATTGGCTCATCACACTGATGAAGAATTCATCCTGAAGTTTCCTGCACAATTGTCTCCTTCCAGAATTTTAACATCAATTTTGTGATAACTTTTAGACTACTGTTTCTATGCAAAAAATGAAACACATATACAGATGTACAGTGATAAACAGAACGAACATTGATGAAAATCTTAAAACATTTACCATGAAATTACTCATATTTGGATGAACTTAAGGAGAACATTTGAACTGAAATACGATATATGGTTACAGGAATACAGATTTAAGAAGCATAGGCAGAGTGCTGCACAGCTGGTTGTAGTGTGTCATGCAAACCCCATTCAAGCGGTCATGTTTTATACCGAGGACCCTGTAAAACTAAGGAGTGAATGCTTATCATACCACCACTCAGTCCATCATTATCTTCTTTCTCTGTTTACTGTTCTCGTATGTAGGGCTTACACCCCCCCCCCCCCCCCCAGGACTTGCAAGCCAGTGCCTAGGATCACACACTTGTTGAGGAGCAGAGGTTCTGGATCAGAGAGAAGCCAGGATGGTTGATCAGCCCAATGTGGTATGAAAGTGAGGAAGTGAATGAAGTGAAATTATGGTAAAGGGATGAAAGGAAAGATGATTATGGAGCAATTGGTGGAATGAGGGCAAGAAAACTGGAGAACCTGGAGATAAGCCACCCAAGCACCGCTTCATCCACCACAATCCCAGGCCACCTAGGTGAGAGGCAAGCAGTCAAACCATAATAGTTATCCTAAATACACCATTTCAGGTCACCTCAATATAAGAATAATCCTTACAGTTGCCTGGGTAAATAGAATCAAATGACAATGACTGTACTAGGAGTCCATATTAATATCAGCCAGAACACATATTACCAATCTAAAGGAAATGCCTGTGGAAAAGGGGGGGTTGTTTATGATGCACTAAAAAAAAATCCTTCTAATCCAAAAAACATAACACACATATTTAGAAGTAATTTTGTCTATTAATTACATTAATTCTTTAACGTTCCCAGTAGATGACAAAAATTAATACCTGCATTCACTTTTTTAACTGTATGTAAAACTTTTCTTCTAGCATCAGTGATACAATAGGCTGCTTTCTGCAAAAGTCTTAATATTTCTTGCTTCTTAAATGGTGTAATTAATCTCAAACACACAAACCATGTTAATGCAAACAAACATATAAGCTTGTTAACGGATCATGCTAACTCATGCTAAGATAAAAGTGTAAGGCTTACCTTATTAAGAAGTGTATCTCAACATTAGTGTTTTGGCATGTTATAAATTCAAGAGTCCTTCATTACAATGGCTTATATATTGCTAATTTTTGTGTCTATCCAGTCTTCTAAAATAATAAGAACAGAGTAATCCAAGGGCTCCTATACCCATACCAGTGTAAATTTGCACTTGACAGCTATCAGTTAATTTGGTGAACCTGCAAAATAACAAATGAAAGTTTCCATCTACTGCACTTCTTGAACCAATTGCAATGCAGCATTTCAGTCAGTTGATCGCTCATGGAGCAGTAACGGAAACATAATCAACTCAGTTGCCAGTTGTAGCTGAATCCAAATTCTACCACATGCATGCATACATACAGTTTTGGCTTTGATTCCTTTTCTTCTTGTTTTGTTATTGTTTTTTTTTTTAGTTTTGTTTTTCTTACTTATATTATGTTTATTTTATAGAGCAGTAGCATTTATTATGGAGAGGTAGGTCACTGTGGAATGACTTGCAAAGGGATAAATCCTTTATGTCAAGGTGTGTCACAAAGTAGCAAAGCATTGAAATTGTTACCGAGGAGACACACCTTTTACAAGCAGGAAAAAAATTCTATGAAAAGGAGTATTGTCATTCCTCTTTTCCTGCTAACAAAATTATTAAGGGGCCATCAAAAACTCTGCGTGAAGTGGAAATCAGCATTATCAGCAGTTTTGTATTGGCAACTGTTGACCACATTGCAACTGCACCAGCGCCAATTCGATGCAAACTGTCAAGTACAACTTTAAACTAGTGGGGTACAATGCTTCTTAAACATTGTAGCTTTAAAGCATTCAAACCACTCTGTGCAAATTAGAAATGCTGTTTTCTGCCTCCTCAGCAAAGGAATCAAATCTGGTCAGAAAGGAGATCAATTAGTTTAGGTGTTTCACCTAAAATGGAGTAACATTATTCATGTCTGCTGCATACTTTAAGCTATATACAACCTGTGTAGTGCTAAACAAACAATATTATTTGACATCATCCCTATACAAAAATAACGAAGACAAGGTCTGAAATTGGTTAGAGCCATTCATAATCAGCTAATTTTAAATCCAAAAGAATTAATTACTTTCTCATGGAAATGGAAATCAATGCTTTGGTTCAATAGATTGTTCAAGTGATTGCACCCTTGACCCAAAAGTAAAACTAAATATAAAATCATTCTATAAACTGCACAACACAGCATTGAAAGTGTTATTGGGTATGACCTGTTAGCTGTGACTTGAACTTGTATAGTTAAGATTGCAAGTTTGTTTTGAGCATGGAACCTTTTGGGAAGAGGGGGGGGGGGGCGAATAAGTGGTTTTAATGTATTATGACAAATTATCTTCAAAATGTTCTTTTTTCTTTTTCATTAAATAATACATTCCACCCAAAATTTCATTTCTATATTGAGATTTCACTGGAAATCTTCACGTTTTGAAGTCCTCTGAATAAATAGAAAACAAGAATCTTAACAAAATCACTGTGTTCACGTCCACTACCTATCTACGTGCACTACCAAATTTTTTCGATGTGGAGGCACACATAAATGACTCTTTTTGTGATTTATATGCATTTCATTGTCTTGTTGATCTTGATTACAGTGGGTTTTTATTAGCCACAGGTGGTGTGTGGTGTTCTGGTATAAGAGGAAGAGCCCATCTATAAGTGGCTGGAGCAATCAATGTATTAGCCTTGAATAGTTTGAAGCCCAGTTGGGCTAAATTGGAATCTTACACAGTGAAGTCACAAGACCAATTGCAAGGGAGTGGAGACAGCTAAACATTCTTTCTTGTTTTACTAACCTGTTTTTTATTTGGGAACATATTTTCGCTGTCAGTTATCGGCATCTTTGGCTGCACTGACTTAGTTCAGAATTAGTCACTTTGAGTGGAGTTGCCCCCTGGTGGCTGTTGAATGACTCTGAGCAGGTTTTCTTTTTCCATCAAATCAACTTTCATCAAGTTTTCATCAAATTTCCTAATATATATGTTTTCCCAAACATCAACTCCTTTGGAGTCTGTGCCAGTTTTATGAGCATCATTTTTTGTTCTATTTCATGGTTAGTATTCCAGAAGTGTACCGCAGATTTTTGTTTGCTTATATCTTATATGACTCCAATGCTCTTTGAACCTGATAGTGAGGCTTCTTTTACGTATGTAAATTTTATCACAATCCAAACATTTAATTTTGTAAATCCCAGAATTTTGTTTTGCAGAGGTGTGGTCTATTTTGCTTGATTTTAAGAGGTTTTTCACTGAAAATCAGACAGCACAGCCAAAGATGCCAACAACTGATTGTCTAAAACATGTTTCTGAATAAATAACAGGTTAGTGAAGCAAAAATGAATGTTTAGATGTCTCCACTTGAATAGTTTGTTTATTGAACTTTATATATTGTAAAACTAAAAACCAATTTCTTTTTTACCTTCTGTTTTACATTATATGCACTCTGACTACAGTTTGTGGTGATATAATAATTACTGCAAAACATGGTAGGCAATAAAGGCCTGGTGATGACAGAGGATCTCGTATATCCTAGAATGACCTTCTGCCATTACCAATAGTCTCTGTGCTTGCAAAATAAACAGAGAGAAGATTTCCTTCATCAACAGCTCTTGGAACTGAGAGAACGTAATTAGTTCTGTAAACCTGAGAAATGCTTTAAAGTTATAACACCTACAGTATTTTTCAGAACATGGTAGCTCTGCCCCGCTCTTCTTCCAAAGGCTGCTTGACTTTGAAGTTAGGATTTGCAGTTTTTCTGTTTAGCAGCTAGGGTGTGTATGGCTGGAAACCAACCCTGCTGTTGTCAAGTCTTGAACTCACTGGTCCCTTTAGCAAAGCGTGATTTTCTCGCAAGCAGTCTCTCCAGGAAACAGATTTTACTACCTTGCCTCTCACCCCTAGTACAGAGATGTCTTTTGTTTGCTAATAGCTATTGCCCAAAAGTAGGAGGAAGTGGTCCCGTTTGAGGGTCATGTTTTGGAAAACCATAACCATCAAGCCCTTAAGCACAGCTGTGGTTTAAAAAAGGGGGGAAAAGTGGAAAATTAAAGGGGGTACACTTTTCAACAACATTCCATCATAATAAGCTTGTGTTTATGTTATCTTATACCCTGGCAAGATTTGAAATAGATAATTTATATTTTTTTCTGAATTTCAGTCGTTATGTATACTTTTTAAGATCTAATCTTATGATGTATAAAAAGGCCTAGTGCAATTATTGTAGTATCTACCAAGAGTACAATTTTATTCTATTACTTTTGTGGTTTATGAGTATTTTCTACTAAATGTAAACATTTATTAATAACATTGTTAAGATTGGAATTTATTGTTTTGACTTTAATTATTATTTTGTATTAGTATATTATTATAATAAATAGAGAATTATATATAACAATATAAGTAATAGTTGAAAGGAGTATAGCATCCATGCATTGACTTCACATGTGTACTCTTCATGATCTTTAAAGTGTGATAAACTGAACAAACTGTCAGCTGAGGGTGCAAACGTAGGTTCATGAAATGGATCCTAACAAGACAGTAAAGTAGACTGGGCAATAATATGACTCATTTTAAAACTTTATAGTTTCAATTCACTATGAATATTCCTAATACTAGAAAAGATAAACAAATTAAATCTGCCAGCAAGGAAGAAACGCCTTAACTAGTGACTTCTTTGTATTAGGATGGACTCCCTCTCTAAGAATCTGTTACTTACAACATAATGCATTTGTAATTAATGAAATGCTCATCTTTTCTCAAATCTAATATACACTTTTTCTCATCCAAATTTAGTTTCCAAAGCCAAGATATATAATAACTGATAATGCAATAGACTCACATAAAAACTCAAAAATATTCTTATTTTTCTACCTCTGCATGTGTTTTGATTTAGTTAAATTTTTCATTTTTTGCTTTTGCTTTGTATGCTTTTATATTTCACTTCAAATGATGTATTTTTGCAGAAGTTGTTTATTGACTTAAGAATGACTTATTAAGAAATGGAAAACAAAAAGCCAAGATTGAAACATGAAGTAGTTCAAAATTACGGTTATTAACTTATGCAGTAAAATACTGAAATTACTTAGGTAGGCCGCTAGACAATTCAGCGTAGCCAATATAATTTCATTATTGAATGTTATTAGATTTCCCTAACATGCCTGCATATGGAAAATTCTTTTAATTCATTCTCTTCAAATTGACTCATAATTTTTATGAAATCATTACATGTTTGAGATATTGGAATGACAAAAATGTAAAGGGTTATTCAAAATATATATTTCAGATTTTTCTTTTATAAAAACTGGGAAAACCAGAAACACATTTTACTGGAAAGATGGAGATTACCTACCGTTTTTAAAAGTACACTTCCAACTTTGACTCAGTGACATAAAGGTGATAACTTTTATAGAAAAATGGCAAGCACACAAAAGGAAAACTATATGCTGTAATTTCACGTCTAAGGGCAACAAGTTATTTCTGCAGCTGACAATTCACATGCAAATGACGATAAGTAGCATAAAAAATGCAATATTTGCAAGTCAATTTATTTGCTTGTAGCAAAAATTGGACTAATGCTTCCACCCAAGAAAAGGTATTTTGTTAAATGCATTCAGCCTCAGGGAACTTTAGACTTTCCTTTATCCAGTGACATTCAGAATGTTTGTCTTTCCAGTTTCTTGAATATAATAAGCTATAGTCACCTCCTCCTTTTGCATTAACCTTACATATCTTATATTTTTTGTAAACTGTCTCTGAGGTTGTCTTTATTATCATCAATTCTTATTGAGCTGGGAAACTAATGGAGATTGACAAAAACTTTCTACAAAAACATATAGATGCTATTAAAATAAGCAACTAATGTTGAACATTTTTATGGCATTATGCAATTCCAAAATTTGTTCATGTTTATTAGAATTTTCCAATATTTGAGCATGTCTAACACCATAGCTTGTAAATATCTGCTATTTAAACGGTTCACTATCATTTCAGCTGATAGCATGCCCCTGTATACCTAACTATTGATAAAGTATCATGTAGTGAATCTTGAATAATGTGTAGAATAACTATGAAAATAAACGCTGTTGAGTAAGAAATGCATGCAATATTATACATCAGTTCCTTTTAATTTTATTTCATGTGTTTTAAAACTGAGAGCATAAGATTCAAGTAAATCATGTCATGCTATTAATGTTTTAATAGAACTGCAAGCAACTGCTGTGAAATAATTAGAATTTTCTTCAAAAGAATATTTCAAGTATCAAAGTAATCAATATTCATAAGTGTTAGGAATTACCAGTGCATGCAACATTATATTTAATAGTGTTCTCCTTCCATAACAACTCCTCAGTGGAATTATTATTGTTTTTTTTTGGTGTTTAACATGCTTCAAAAGTATCCAGTCATCACCTCTGACATCACACCTTTATCTTTTGCTATTATGACAGACAACAAAATGCAGATTACAGTTCCACTGAAAATTATCCTTGTGTATTTTTTATCTGAGATCAAGGTTTAATTCAATTTTATTCCACAGCCCACCTCAGGGCAACAAAACCTACCAATCTATGGGTTGTTTAAATGGCTTTGCAGACCAGTCAATCAGGCGCCAAAGTATGTAAACTCAGATATGAATCTTCTGCTTGATACATGAATCTACCTCGACAGAGAATTGCTGACTGCTGATCCTTCAGTGCATCATAACTGCTACTTCCAGAGAGCAGACCATGCTGGTTATCAGTCATCTGGACCCATGATCCGACTTTGAACTTCATACCTAATTGGCTTTTTCTACGAATGAAAGACAAGCTTAGTTTTAGTACAAACGATTCTTGTACTTCCTAGTAAATTACAAAAGTTTTGGGGACATTATATATATATATATATATATACAAAGAAATTATATGACAATACATAGCTCGGAAACCTAAACGAAAAAGGAACTTCTTAAAGAGCTGTATTATATAGAAACTAAGCCACTACAAGAGGTTGAACATGATAAAAACTGAATGGGAAAGAAAAGGATATGTGGACACTTGTAATAGATTAGAAAGAAAAGGGTTGGCATGAATGAGAATAGAAAAACCTTAAAATATTTAAGAAGAAACGAGATAGGAGTTCGTGATCTGTGTGTAGAGCATTACTAACTAAATGTGAGATAGTGACAAAGTGAAAGTGAATAGTTTGGGAAATTAAATGTGACAAAGTAGAAAACAACAGTAGGGGTGAGAATGCTGACAGAGAAGACGAATAGAAGTGAAGGAAAATTTCTCAATAAAATTAAAAAGATATGGATAATAAGAAATGGCATATAGAAAGGGAATAAGGAGCTTCCAGTGAGGCAAAAGGCTAGTGTGCCAAGCACACCGGGGAGTAAAATATGCTAGGACACTTGAAACTTGAGATTAGGGAAATTTAAGTTTGTAACTGATATGTGAAATTGCCTATATGAAATAATTTTCTTAAATGTAAACAAACTAAATTGTTCCTTTATGCATTCTCTGCGTACGCTAAGGTTGGAAAACTGGAATCAGAATAAAAAATTTGGCACAGTAACCCAAGGATCCATGGTTCAAATTCCAGTTTTGCCACTGAATTTTTCAGTTTGATTCTACCTTTCCAATTCTTCTCACAAAAAAAAAAAAAAAATAATCAAATCATATCAATTGTTGAAACATTAAGAAACCTGACAAAAGAAAGACAAAATTGAGCTGAAGATGCAACAGAGCTTTAATTGTGAAATTACTTCTGTGGATTTTAAAAAAGATAACTGAAGAGTTGTTACAAATTAACTGGTATATTAACATTGGTAAAGCTGGTAAGTGTATATTTGAATCAAATAGTGTTCTAAATCAGGGCCATCCAAATTACGGTCCATGGCCCATATTCGGCCTGCCTACCCAATCCACCTGAATGGATTTCAACGAGACATAAAAGTGAATAAGATTACTCAAACATTTTTACCTCATAAGTTCATAACGAATGATCAAAAAATACTTTGAAGAAAATATAGCAATTTTGTACACTCCATCAGTTTTTGTTTCATTCTCAGTGAATTTATTTGCTTAGTGTGTTGCAAATACTGAAAAATGCTTTGAAATAGCACAAAATTGATAGTAAGGCAGGAAATATAATGAGTATAAATGTAAAAAGAAGCTAGTAACAGTGAAGAATAACACAAATATTAGTATAAAAATAATAGTTGCAACAAATCTTCACTTATCTTTTGGAATCCTTGCCTTAAAACCAAGAATGAAAATACAGACAGTGCTAGATTGCCCTAAAGGTTAGCCAGCATAGAGATAAACTAGATTAGAGAAGTTTGTTACATATTTAAGCTTTTATTCAGTAAGCCAAAACATGTTATATGAAATCTGATTTTCTAATCTTATTTAATTTGACGAGTCGATTAATTATGCAACAGCACTTACTTGGGATTTTTGCCAGAGCATGTTTTTGAAAGACTATTTTCCTTCATTTTCAACCAGACATCGATTAATTCCTTGTGGTGAAGCTGACAATGTTGTACTGCTGTATCTTCTGATGGTGGTTCAATGAACATGCTAACAGCATCCTTCTATAGAATGTCAAAATTGAAAACTCTGTTCCTATTTTTTAAGATGAAGATGTGTCCCCATGTGGGGTGGTTCTGAATTTATATTGTGGTTTTTTGTCCAAAAGTAGGTGGCAGCTGCTAATTTTTCCAATTGTCTGTGATTTGTTACTGAAGTGTTCTTTGGATCTTGTTTATAAATTTCTTTTTTATTTTCCCTAATAAATCTGATTACAATCTTTGCAGTCCATTTTGTATATGCCCGATTTTTTCTTTGCTTGGATGACATCCATGATATTTGAGCCTTATTCATTTTTTATGCTGTGATGGTTTACTGTTGTTGAATACAATCAAATTCAGAACCAAAACTTCTAAAACACATAACAGGAAAACAAAAACTGGCCACATGGGAACACATCTTCATTTTATATTTCGCAGAAGAAGGAATTTAGCAAGTTCATTGAACCACTACCAGAGGAGACAGTACTGACATCACCAGCTTCACAAGGAATTAATCGATGTCTGGTTGAATATGAAGGAAGTAGTCCTCAAAACATGTTCCAGCAAAAGTCCTTAGTAAGTGTTGTTCAGTGCAATTAATCAAATTAAAAGATTATAACAACACTGTTTTGTAACTTCCATGATAAGAGGTCTCAAATCTTAGTTTTTTCACCTTTTGATTGTTCAATTTTAGTACTCTGAACAAGGCTGGAGAGTAAAAATGCTTCAAAGCTTGATCTTTGGTAAAGACTGAATTCAGCTAATTTGTTGTGAAATTATAATCCATAATCAACACCAATAAAGTTCTCACATTTTAATAAAGATAAATGGCCTAAATAATCCACCATTTTCTTAAAAGAGTATATTTGCTAAAAAGGATACTGTCTTCTGGAGGCTTGTTCTCAGTCGAGTCCATACCTGGAAGAGCGGCTGCCACACGCCGGAACAGCTGTATGACAAAAATATTATTCTTACTTACTGAAACATTGAGAGCTCAAAATATCATAGTACACATCATTAACAGTTGAGCAACAATTGTGTTTTGCAAATCACATCTGTTCTTCCTACTGAAGCAATTTGGCATTCCATTTCTATTTACAGAGTAAATAAATTAGTAACCAACCCTTCTGCAGAGGGTGAACCAGACCACTTAATTCAGAACATACAATTAAAATTTTTTGAAAACAAAAATATTTCCAACTAAAACACACATAAACACCTGAGCTTGGTACCATCAACCTGCCAAAAGTTGGATTAGTGGCCTATCACATTAAAATTTCAAATAAGAGTGGTAATTAAAATAGGGAACTCTCTGTCTGATGAAAGAGGTCACTAGTGTGTCATGGCTTGGTTTATCAGGAAAAGTACACCCTGACAATCAAACTATTAAGAGAAATGTATGTAAATAAAAAAATCTGATGTGTTCCATTCATATCACTTTCTCTATTGTCTTAGTGTAGATAAAGCAATAATTTTCTTTAAATCATACTCAAAATTAGCCCCTAATCCTGATATAAATATTGTCAAAACAGAAATTACCATTTAATCTGCAACCAACTAATTTCAAAAAAGCTTATTCTTCCATCTACTTCATGCTAATTGACATAAACATTACCAGAAAGTGTTAATTGTTTTTTTCCACACAAGCAGTGTGTAGGACAGAAGCTGAATAGGTAGAGTCAGGCCAAAAAATTCAATGGCATAGCTGGAATTTGAACCATCGACCTCCTGGGCTCTAGCTGGTTGTTCTAATCACTGAGCTACCATGAAAACATGCTGATATGGCACTAATTATTTTGAAACTTATTTCAAATTATTTTGAGATCTCCTTGTGGTTTACCAGGAAACATTTGAGTCGGCTAAGGAATTTAGTGCCCCATTGACAAGTTGCCTTGGTAGCTCAAGTTGTTAGAGCAACTGGCTAGAAACCGGAAGATCTGTGATCCTAATCCTTTGAATTTTTCAGCCTGGCTCTACTGATCCATTACCAGCATTAGTCTTGTTAGTTACTTCCTTGTAGGTGCATACAAAGAATACACTAGGCCAAAACAATCGTCAAATCTTTTAGGAGTTGGTTGCTATATAATGACATTGAAATTTGGTTCTCTTTGCATGGCGAGGAGTTAAGAAAAAGAATAATGACTTCCCATTTAAGAAAATTTTTAAGAATTTCAAAACCAATAACAAGGAATATTTCTGAAATGGTTAACTCCACAAAAAATGTGTTTGATATAAATGATGTGTTTTCACGAGCTATACATTTTTTGTATAATAAGATTTTGTCCATCTCTTACAGTTTACCAGTTATACAAAAATCATCCAGAATAAAGAGGAATTCAGAGGCTATTCCCAGAAATTCAAGATATACATTTCATTTTTCATGAAAATATATTTTTTCTTGATAAAATCAAAATTATTGATAAATGTTCTACAAAGGGTTCTTTGTGTTGGGTTTTTTTTTTAAAATCATGTTGCATCCTTGGAAGAGGTTGAATTTAAATACAAAACACACTTTTTGTTTTATAGTTATGCTTCCCTCCCTCTCTCTCACATGCACATGCATGTACATGTACATGTACACTTGCACTGAACTTTCATTCTGACTTGTTAAGAAACATGTCCACTTTGACTAACGTACTCAACTGCTGTATTTTCAATCTGCATATCTGTACAGGTTACACACCAGAAATGGCATATCTTGTTATTTTTCTCTGTGAGCTTCCTCTATCTCCCATCTGCAGTTATTCCTTAGAAAAGTAGTACCAGTAGATCTCTTAAAAACAAATTACTTTTGTACCTAACTCTTTATGGAGTCATACTGCTTCAGGAATAAGAGCATATGTCCATTTTTGTTGTGATTAGGCTGCAGTTGTTTTTCTTAGTGCATGTAAGCTTGGCAGCCCAGAAATTTAAACAACATATTTTCCTAATACCATCAACACACACCAATGTTTATGCATTAAAGATACACAAAAGGAAATTATGTTAATGTTACTGAATTTTATGTCGTGAAATCACAGCTTACAAACCTCACCCATTCCCTGTTCAATCTGTTGGGTGTTTGCAGACAGCACACACCAGACCATATTTACTTGCCTGTCAGTAACTCTTGGTGCCCGCTGTTTATATTCTTTGTACTAACAATGACCGAGCAAGATTACACCATAATAATGTGTGTGACTTGCACTCGGGAGGTTGTGAGTTTGATTCTCACGGCTGGCCTATCTGACCCATGGTTTTTTTTGGGATTTCCCCAGGTCACCAGGCAAATTCTGAGTTTGTTCATTAAGGCATTGAAACTGGTCTGGAAAAATATACGTATGTGATACTTAAGTGTTACAAACCCAACTCAAAAATATTCTACACCTCCCAAATTTACCCATCTATTATTTCCTGTACCCATCATGTCCTTGTCATTTGTTTCAGGGTTGAAAGAGCATGCAAAGGTGGTGGTATCCTGGTACCATTATTGGTACTACTCAATTAGAATCACCATCATGGTTTTTGGATCAGAGTTCTCTTAGGGGGGGCCACTGGAGGTGCAGGGGTTATGAGCAGGGACCAGGCATCATTGGAACCATTCAATCTAAAGGAAACCTGCCCATGCTTATGCCTGCATGTGTATCAAGCAGCATCGTGAGCAACTATGTATACATATTTTTATCTCTATAATACTTATCACAATAATTATATGACTATCAATTTTTTTTTTGCAGTAAGCTAACAATTATAAATAATTTGAAAACAAGAAGCAAAGAACTGAAGATTTGATAAAGAAAGAATGTAGTTGGAAAATTGAATCAGAGATATATGGGAATAAACCTATAAAATTGTTAAATAAAATAATAGAAAAGAGAAATGAAGATAAATGTGGATCCTTTATTAATTTTGAAAACTTCAATGCCTCAAAATGGATTTCTGGGCTTCCTTGTCTATGTTATACCTACTTGAACTACCATGACAAGATATTGAATTTTTCAAGCTTGGTTCAACTTTCCAACTTACATGGGTAATATAAAAGATCAGTTTAATTATTACAAACAATGTCACTGTTACCAAATTTCTCCAAACATCCATTAAATTAAATGAAACTTGCAGTACATAAATTTAACTTAAATTATATATTTGATCTTTGGAAACAGATTTTGCTGACCAGATTGCACATGAGAAACATCTATAATTTACAGAAAGAAGAGCTCGCTTGCCCACCTAATATTTTGTCAACCAAAGAAAGTTTCTTTCTTTGAGGCCTTCAGCCATTATGATGAAGCAATTATTCAATTTACTGCAAACAAATTGAATATTAAACAAAACACAGCTCATATGCATGTGTGTGTGTGAACTCTGGGATCTGTAGACAGAATGAAACCTACATTGAAGCCATCAGATGTTAAGGTGAGAGCATATATGCCTCAATGTTGTCGATCTGCTCTGATTGTGTGAAGACTAGGGAGCCAAGCACCCAAGAAAAGCTGCATGCTTAGTATACCTACATTAGTTTGCCACTAAGTTGCAAGAGGTCCACATCAAAGAAGTAAAATTTATTATACTAATTCCACATTCCATTTAGCAATACCTGTTTAACATTGTAGCCTGCCTTGGCACTTGTCTCAATGAACATAACATTAAGTTCCTTTGCTTTGCGTTCCCCTTCTTCTGTTGACACTTGTCGTTTATCCGACAAATCTGTTTTGTTGCCCACCAACATGATGATGACATCACTTCCCCGTTCTGTTCGCACATCATCAATCCATTTTGATGTCTGGTGAAATGAATTGGCATCTGCAAGAGAGTGTTAAAAACATTTTATTCTATTTCTTATATCATTCAGGTGCAACTCTTAACTCTCACATGAGTATGCAAACACACAACATTTTCAAATCTGATTACTTACATCTTCTCTACCCTAGCTACTCTACTTGGAAACAAAATTTGGGAATTATTTTCTTTAGCAGCTGGTGGTCAATTTGTTTTAAACCTCTTTTAACTCCTTCTGCGATATGGACATAATATGACATCCTGCACATGACTGTTCAATAACCCATTTTACCAACGGGTAACATCAGAAAACACCATAAAATAATGTAAACCTCGATATCTGGATTTATGGCCATGTGGTCAAAGCATGATAGCTGTAACTAAGCTATCAAACCAAGGATCGTAGGATCGAATTCGTCAAAATGTAAGTTGTGCTTTCAAGAGAAACCGTGGAAAAGGATGGGGAGGGCCCAACTAAAGCAATCGGTGTGATGGAATGGTTGGATACTGAATGGGTTTCTATTGAATGCAGTTACATGCATTTTACAATTTTTTTTTTTTTTTTTTTTTTTTTTTTTTGCTTTTTGGAGGGGGGGTTGGAAAAAATTCACTCTCATCATTACACAGCATTATAAGATCAGATAATACTGCAGCTATCATGTGCCTAAATGGCGATGTGGTCTAAGGCATGGTATGTAAGAGCTGACTATACTGGTAAGGTTGGAGGTTTGCACCCCCAGTACCAAAATATTTTTGTTTAATTTAAATTTTTTATTTTTTTATTTTAACACCTCACCTCCATTATTGGGTATCCCTGAATTGGGCAATATATCTTAAACATAACATTAAGACATTATAGAGTCTTTAGGGAGGCAAAAACTTACTTTAACATAACATTGGTTCCACAATGGTGTATTACGAGTACAATTCTGTTTCTTCACTGAACGTTCGGGTGTGTCTATTGATTTGTTCCAAGTATACTTCACTCGTCTTTCTTTGTCATTTAGGTTTTTCTGCACTAATAAATAATTACTACTAAAACAAATACCTTTACTCACAATTCTAATAAGTAGCCAATTCTTTTGTTCACAATTCTAACAAGTAGCCGATTCTTTCAGTGTGTTACATTTTATAAAAGACTAAAATATTACCTTAATGTGAATGAAATGCACTTCACACGAATCACAATACAGTTTTATATATATAGCATGAAATCAATAATATTACTTTCAATGTTCTTTCATTTTTATTTGTGTTAAAATGAATATTTTATCACAGAATGAAAATGTAAACTGACGAACTTTCTTTTTTGTTATTTCCTTTAAAAAAAAATATATATCCCTCCAGATATACCAAAGGGGCTTAAAGAGGACAGAGGTAAGCTGCAAATATCAGGATGAGAATGTAGTATATGGGCTTAAGCGATAAGTCGCAAATGGAAGGAAATGTGCATGATGATGTAATAAGGTGCATGGAACAAGTTATAATATAAAATGTTTAACTTTCTTTCCTATTTCCAAAACTAAGTTTCTGCCCCAAAAATGACTCCCTAACACAACATTAGGATACCATTTCGTATATAATAAGCAAGGTTTAAACAAATCCATCACCTGCTGCTAAAGAATAATCACCCAAATTTCATTATGCACCATAGTACCTTTGCAGAGTTCCAGATTCAGTACCCTGATTCAAGCTTATAAAAGGTTAATAAAACACAAGCAATGAAGCTGCTATTTTTTTACTTGCAACTAGCAATACAATTATTTTCTTTTATAAAAATAAATCTTCATGAACATATTTGAAATGATCAACACAACCAGTGTTCAGAGAATTCCATATACTACCATTACTTTGTGTTTACATTTTGGAGACTTGTTTTCACTATAAGAATCTCTTATTTTCATATCATACTTTAGCAGGAGTTCTGACTACCATTTCTATAATGCCAGGGGATTGCAAAATCTGCTTTCAATCATTGAAACAGTAAAATCTGTCTGCAGAGTATGCCACATCAAGGAACTATCTCTTTATAACAAGCTATCTGGTAACTGGAAACTCTTAAATCAGAAGCAGTTCAAACATAAAGTTAAAAACCACATCTTAGCTCACATTCTACAGTATTAATGAATTAATGCCTACTACATGTACCAACCTTTGTATAAATAATTTGTAATCTTTGTTTCCATAAAACTTTACATATTACCTATAGTTGTAAGTTGTGTATGAGAGAAATGTAATTTGTGATGAAACCTTTGAATTCCTGTAATTCTTTTGGTAAATAAAAATTGTATCTATCATTTTGATATGAAGATATCAAATGACTGAATATTAATGAGAATGTGGTTTCAAACTACCTGCTTTATTTAGCTTCCAGAATTAAACTGTAAATGGACCTCTGTATCTTACCCAAAATGATGCTATATTCCGCTGCTTGGCAGGTTAAATTATTACACTTGTTTCATAAGCAATGCTTTATACCAATAAAACTTGAATTAACTCATTTTTCAAATTTAATCTTTCGAGTCTTCTGGAATATTTTACACCTCTGACATGTCTCCATGTTCTTTGAATTTTGTGTCTATTCTACTCATGGTTGCTGATTTGGACGAGTTTCAATGAAAAGTATGCATTTTTCTTGTTGTGTATGTCTTGTCACCAACTCCTATCATTGCCATCATCAGAATTTCAATCCTTTCAGATTTTGTTAAAAGCCATTTTGGAATAATGCCATGGACAAACAGTTACTTTAAATAATATCTGATAAGCAAGTCAAGAATTGGACTTCCCTTGGCAACCAAAGCTTCTCAAATTTCACATGGAATTTACAGGTGTTTCCACATTCAAGAAGGCCTGAGTTTAAATATCGATTAAACTGAGTTCCCTGATAAGGTTTTTTTTTTTTTTTTTTTTTTTGAGGCAGGGAGGGGGGGGGGGAGTTCCCTTATCCTGAAAAGATAAATGCCAAATAACTTTAAGCTATATGGACCCTTCATTTCATCAATTTCATTCTTTATATAATACCAGGCCAAAAGATGTTAAACCAAAAAGAAAAGGGGAGAGGCTATAAAGCTTTTTTTTTTCTTCTTCTTCTATTGTTTCATTTGCATAGCCCCTTTAACTTCTATGGTCATATCAGGGGCTTTGACTTGAGAAACAACTGCTGGTGTTTTGCTCACTGAATTGAGGTTTCTTATCTTTAGTTTTTCAATGTTATGCTATTAAACACATACACATTACTTCCAGATCTGTGGGAGATAGGGAATGATTCCGGTTGAACAAAAATTCCCCACTCCAGCTGGAAATCAAACCCTATAAAGATTAAAATTTTAAAATATTGTTGAAGTCAAGTAGAATAATGGCAGAACATTTATTATAAAATATTCCTCTCAAAATATTGAATTTGACATCTCTGAGCATGTTTTTTTAAATTGAGCAATTTTATGGTATGTTTCACATGGTCATAAAAATCTGACCTAAGAGGTCTCCTCTGATTTAGCAAATCCTATTTACAATACTTATTTAATCTTACTTGTGATGTCATAAACAACCACAGCCACTGTTGAATCGCGAATATACGAAGGTATCAAACTACGGAACCTTTCTTGTCCTGCTGTATCCCACAATTGCAGTCGAACCTGTGGACACAAATAATTTTAATCAATAAACCAACTACCAGTATTGCGTTCTGCATCTAACAATTACAATTGCAAACCACCTTATGTCTATGACACTTTTTAATGGTAATCATTAGATAGTATTTCCTCTCAATCCCCATGTTGCATTATTAGGAACAATTGTGCAAAATTTATTCATGTTGGGTTAATATTGCTAAGATAAAATGTACATAAATATTGATTTACTTTTTCACTGAAGTTCATATATATTTTAATATTTGAAGCACCTTTAATGCAATTTGTGTCACACTTGTTTGCAGTATGTGGTATTTTGTACATTAAAATCACAAAACATTCCTATAGCTCTAATAGTTGGTTATATGCTTTTAATTACAGAATGACAAAGGATAGACTGCAGTTTTACAACTTCTCTTAAAAGTTTGTATTAGATTACATGGTTAAAATTGTTGGCATTTATTGTCAAAAAACTATATCTTATTGTACTTCTCCATAATAGCCATGATTTTTCATTTCCTTTACGAGTGAAGAAAACCAACTGAAACTTGCGAGGATAATGCAAACTAGAGTTCTGATTTTAACTTTCCAAAAATAACAATTGTAAGTTTTGGATTAAAAAGAAACCAAATACAGATTAATGAAATTTACCAAATTTTGATATTTAAGACTGTGTACTTACCGTTCTATCTTCCAAGTACATTGTCTTTGATAAGAAATCTATTCCTATGGTTGCCTGAAACAAAAAGATACACCTAATTAATACAGTAACAAACTCGTTTTCATCAATATATCTTAAAGTATTTTAATCAAAATTATTAGAGCCATTTTTGAGAAAATCAAAATTTTCGAAAGTAAAGGGTAGTTGGGGTTCAGGGGATTTTCTTGCAAATCTTCGTGTCGCATACTTGGAAGGTACTCAACTTCGTTTTCGAGCTATGCTACCCCCCCCCCCACACACACACACGTGTTTCAAAAACTATTTTTTTTTTTTTTTTTTTTTTTTTTTTTTTTTTTGGAATCAGGAAGTCTCAAAACATGTATTTCCCAGTGAACTCTTGGTATCAACATAATACAAAGTACATATAGACAAAGAAAACAGTTTAAGTTGATTTTAAAAAGATAAAACTTGGCTTTTATAATTTAAATAACACAGCTAGGGCGTTAAAAAATCAAAATCAGATTTGTGACATTCACAATAATTTTTTACCTATTCTGAAACAAACAATTCTTACAAAAGTGCATTCTTCTATTTCATGCTAATCAATGCAAACATTATTCAAAATGGTTTTATTACATATTTTCTTTTAGGTTGTTCAAGGGTAATAAGGGAATATACTAGGCTACAGCAATAATCAAATCTTGTATGAACTGGGCACTATGTGATGGCTTTGATATACTGTTCTTGTCACATGAAATAAAAAAATGCCCCAAAATAAAAATTGTATTAGAAATTAAACAATATCTAAATTTTTGGTGTAGTAAGATTTGGTCTATCTGTTTAATGCTAGTCACTCAGATGAAGAGGACTTCAGGGGTTATTCCCAGAAAATTCAAAATATATGTTTTATCATGAAAATATCCTAAACACATGCTCTGTTAATCATATTCATTAGAGATACTTCGGGGTTGGGGGATTTTACACATATACAAGATTTTTTTTTTTAATTCAGTTTTTATTTAATTTATACAGGGGGCCTTAATACATACCAGGTAGTCCAACTGCCCCATATTAGACATGTGCAAATATCCCTTTGTGCATTAAAAGAGTTGCAAAACTCAATGGGGTATTTCAAATTAAAATGGTAAGTGGAGAACTGGCCAAGCAACCTTCATTTTATCCCACTTGCTTATCAGCACAGAAGCTGAGCTGGTCACTCTCTCACCAGTTTCCCATTGGCCAGTTCTAACTTTAAATAAAACCAATGAGTTCTGCAACCTTTTTAATACATGAAGGGATATCTGTGCACGTAAAAGACAGGCAGTTGGACCATGTGGTATATTTCCAGTGAACCCTACATCAAATTTTTGAGTTTAATACAATACTTAAACTACTTATTTTATGAAGCAGAGAAAGGTGAAACTGTTTCTATCACTTCCAAATATCTTGAAACACAATCATATCTACATAGCTTGATTTAACACCACCTAGTAAAAGTGAAATTTTGTCTAACATGTGGGCTGAGGTAATCAGTGAATAATACTAGATAACAACAAGAACAGATTTTTCTCCCAGTATATTTGCATAGATGATGTAAAATATAACTCTCAGAACCGCACAAAACTTTTACAACTCTAGCTGAAAAACTTTTGAAGTTGTTTCAACAAGGTGTTGTATGAGAAAAAATACTTTATGTAACAAGAAAAGTTGTCACAAGCTGTATCACAGGGAAAAGAATGCAGTAGATGTCAAAACTATTTTTGGTCATAACTGAAAAAAAAGTGTGTTGGGGGGGGGGGGGGTCCGTAACTAGATCTAAACTTAACAGTACCCTACACAGTTACCTTACTTTATCTTATAAATGTGCTAATAGCAGTCTAACGAAACTTTCTTATATTATTTTGATATGAATTTAAACAAACTGTGTCAGAAGTTTCAGGAGTTTTGAACCCTAAGCCCTGCCCCCGGTTTATATCTTTATGCTGAAGTAGGTTCATACAATTTGTGTCGTAAGGTTTTGAAACAGAAAGAATATTTCAGTAAAGCAATTGAAAACACATTTTGTCCAACAATAGTTTTCTTGTAGGTACATAGAAAACTTAGGACGTGAGTGTCCCAGCGGTTTAGTTGAGCTTGTACCAACTCATATTGAAATCTGTCTTGAAATTTTGGTGAAGGATTAATTTGTCACAAAAAGGTTGCATATAAAATTATGGCTGCCAATTTTTACAGCAAGGCTTAGAAATACAACAACACATCACAGATTTATAATATAGGGAAGCAACACTTAATATTAACCCTCTACGGCATGAACTGCTTGGCTACATATGCCACTCTTCTCCTAATTCTGGAACCATTTTAGATATTCCTACAGCAGGCAACCTAGTGTAAGCAATTTGAACAGTCATGACATGTAGTGACTTTGATAATAATGCACAGGCCATCCATTCAAAGCTGAAATTCGTGAGTTGAATCCCAGTGACTAGTCAAATGTACCTGTGGTAAAGGATGGTGAGGCTCCACATAAAATAACCGTTTGATGATGGGGTTACACTTGAGTGTAGTTGCATGAATTTTGCTTTTTGTTTCTAAAAAAAAAAAATACTATAATAATATTTGAAATAAATAAACATTTTATGACATAAAACAGCTACAAATACTTTGATTTCATTGTTAAATGCCAATATAATATGAAAATAACAAAAAAAGACATAAGTATATTACAACCTTGACAAATCATCTTTGTTGCCTAATGGCAACATCATGGAATAGAGGATTAACTGACTGAATTGGATAATCCTGGTAAGTGAGAGAAGGGGGTGATTCATGCAATAGGTCTACTCTATAACTACAGATGTACAAATACACTGCACATCTTGCTACTGTTCAGGATTCTGGTTTCAAAGTCTAAACTTTGCAGTTGAAATTAGCACTTAATTATTTGTTTTTTTATCTCATATGAATTTATCACAAAGTATTTCAACCTAGGTTTAGGCACAAAGGATTCGATATTACCCATATAAGTACTAGTATTTATAAAGATTTTCCAGGTATGAAAGAGTTGTTGATATCTGTATTTCTGAAAATGGGCAAACATTATTTTTTTAAAACATATATTTACCATAAATTAAAGACTGCTAATATTTCTATAATTAAGATTGAATTGGTAATTTAAGGGGGGGGGGAGAGAAGAAATCCATAAACAAAATACAAAAGATTACCAAATAAAAATACTCTCAAAGCAGCTTATAAGGATTTAGTGCACTACAGAAGAGTTGAATAATGGAGGGATTATGTTTTTGCAATGTTTCCTCATTGGCAATGTTTAAGAAAGTCATTAATTAATACCTGTACTTTATCACTTCCTCTGTCTCTTAGGGAGAAGAAATAATGCATTCTACTAAAATTCATGTGTGTTAAACTCACATGACTTTCTCCATTCAAGCTTACACAAAAACTGTTCTTACAAATGCTTATTCTTTTCATCTACTTCATATCAAACGAGACAAACCCATGCAGAAATAGCTTATTACACATCTCCTTATAAGTACAATAGGAATAGTATATTGCAGCAGGTTTTAAATGATAATCAAATCTTTTACAAGCTAGTCACTATGAAATAGATTTGAAATTCTATTCTTTTTGCATGACCAGAGAGAAAGAAAAGAAAAGAAAGAATAAAAAGAGAAAAGAAGTAAGCATTTTAAAATGCAAACTAATAGCAAGGAATATCTCGGAAAGGTTAACTCAACAAACAAAAATTGACAAACTGTGTGATTTAACAAGGTTTACATTTTTTATACAGTTAAGATGTTTATCTTATATGGTTTACCAGTTATGCAAAAGCATTATGTAAAGGATGGCCTCCAGTGAGAAGATTTTTTAAGTCCAGAAATAAAAGCAAAACCACAGACAAATTGTTGTAATTTGTATTTAATTAATTTAAGACTGAGGATCACTGTAACTATTGTTGAAGCACACAAAAAACTTTTTTTGCATGATATGCATGTTCTCAGCAGTGCATATAGTACATTTTTGAAACACATAAGCATAAAATAGCAAGTTGTAACTTTATGCACTATCTTGGGGGGGGGGGGGGTCGGATTCCATTCACCTGACTTTTTCTAGGTGTTTGGCAAAAAAACATTTCTTATGAAAGATTATTCTCTACGTTATGCTAATTGAAATAAACATTAGCAAGATTGGTCTTATTACTTGCTTCTTTATCATAATAAGGGAATGCACTAGGCTAAAGTGATAGCCAAATCTTTTAAATGCTGGTCGCTCTATGAAATAATTCAAATTATCTTTACTTTCTGGGAGTAAACAAAAGAAAGACGAAAAGAAAGATATTTTTCCGTTTGAGAAAAGTTAAAGTAACCAATAACATGGAATAATTCGGTAATGGTTAACTCTACAACAAAAATGTTTATGACATAAATTGTGCTTTTACGGTTTGCCAGTTATATAAAACTTATACAAAAGTCATCCAGAATAAAGAGGTCTTCAGAGTCTATTCCCAGAAAATTCAAGATATACATTTCGTTTGTCATAAAATATATTTTAATCAAAATCATTAACGCCATTTTTGAGAAAGCCAAACTTGTCGATAAATATTCGAAAAGTGTAGTTGGGAGTGGGGGGATTTTCCTGATAAACTTTGTGTCACAACCTTCGAAGATACTGAACTTGAATACCAGGTTTGTTATTTAACCGACATTTCGTTTTTGAGTTATGCTGTTCATAGACATACACGGATTTTTTTTTTTTTTCCAGAAATGTTTTTATTTGGATTCAGAGAAGCCTACAGCATGTATTTCCGACGAAATCTTGGTATGGAGTTTCTGGGTGGAATACAAAACCTATTCTATTCACTATGTACTATTGTACATATTGTACACATAGGTGCAAGGGAAAGTAAAAAAAAAAAAAGAAATATGCAACATACTGTATTTATTAAACACGAAATGTTTATTTTTTTAAATTAAAAGTAAAAATCATTTGTATTATAGCAATTATACCATAGAAGATTTTAGTTTCTTAGATTCTTCAAAAAATATGTAAGAAGAAAACTTTCTTTGTATTTATGTACATGCTTCTTTAAACATCACTTTTTGAAATTACCATATTGCATTTTATACACAACTTTATATATTTTAGGTAACATATTTCCTATAGCAAGTTCCGCTGAACTATAACTGCATGTTGCAAGTTCTAAACGAGCCATGTTTTTATTATTATTATTATTATTATTATTCAGTTTATTGAAACAAGTAACTAAGCAAAGCAATTATTCTGGCCGTAGAATTGTCACGGCAATCTTTATTTAATTATTTTAAATGTTTATTTAAACACATAGTTCGTCAAAATGGTAACTGCTTTCTAATATTTATTTTATTTTCGTGTAAAAACGTATGATATACAACTGCAAAGCCCTTTTTGAATTCTCGAGTTTTATATGCAACTACGCAGATTTTCATGAAATCCACAATGGACTAAAAAATCTGATGCGTTTCATTTACACGACTTTCACTACGTGTCTCTAATAAATTATTGCTAAAAAGCTTATTCTTTTACTTCATACTAATCGAGATAAACATTAGCTAAAGCGATAGTCACATCCTTAAAAAGCTGGATGCTATGTAATTGAAATGCCAAGAGTTGACAAATCCCGTACAATTACAATATCTCAGTAGCGTAAAGCAAAAAAAAACTATGACATAATTTGTGTGTTTTACTCAGTTCTGCAATTTTTGTGTAGCAAGGTTTTGTCTATCTCCTACAGTTTACCAGTTATGCAAAATTTATCCAGGATTAAGGGGTCCTCAGGGGCTATTTCCAGAAAATTCAAGATATATATTTTATTCATCATGTAAATACCCTTAATATATGATATTTTAATGAAAATCGTTGGAGCCATTTTTGAGAAAGTCAACATTTTCGCAACTTTTCCATGTCATGGGTACTTTAGGTGGGGGATTTTCTCCAGTCTTTGTATCACATCCTTGGAAGATACTATATTTAAATACCAAGTTGGTATTTAATGGTCTTTTCGTTTTTAAAGCCTGCTGCTTACAGGCGCGCGCGCGCGCGCACACACACACACACTGGCCTTTTTCAAAAACTCTTTTTCTAGATTCAGGGGGCCTCAAAACATGTGAAATCTCGGTATCGGATTTTTGGGTGGAACACAATACCTTCTCTATGTACATAGTACGTGTAGAGAAAGTAAAAAAACTAAAAAAAAAAACGTCAACTTTACACATTTGTATAATAACTATTATTTGATAAGTATCGCCAACTATGATGACAATTGAGTTCGTCGCGCTTACCTCTAAAAATACCAGGGCACATTAGTAATTACGAGTAAAACAGCTCAACTAAGGTACATATTTTGTAGCACGATACGTATACTGCACCATGCGCGCAAGAAAAAAGGAAAATACTGTAACCATCCTTTACAAACCGTAGGGCAGGAAAAGCGTCAAAAATGTTGTTTCAAATAAATTTCTAATGTGAATATTCATTGTGTTGACAACCTGTGAAGTAAAGTCGGTTTTGAAAACAATTTCGCTTTCTCGCCGTAACCCGCACCTCCCCCCTCCCTGACGTAAGTAGACAGACAGCCTGCCGCCTGACCCAATCCAACTCCTTCCAGCAAGGGGGAGAAAAAGTCAATACTCCTAGGCACTGTCTAGGCCGAAAACGTTGACCATAACGCGCAATGTTTTCGTTATCTGGAATGTCGTTATCCACATACCGGTGAACTGGACATCCTTGACGAATCAATTATGTAAGAGGTAGGCAGTATAACGTTTCGGCAGGTCCCAGAGCACAGCCCGGAAAGCTCTATCGACCATGGCCGGAAGAAACAGAAAGCCGCAAGAAGCTGAGAGAGAGAGAGAGAGAGAGAGAGAGAGAGAGAGAGAAAACTATTAGAGCGACCGAACAAAAATGATTCCCGCAAGAGCACAGCCGGCAAAGTGACAAAAGAAAAAAAGTCTACCCTTTAATGTCCTCGGAAAATTTCCCTTTATACCTCCCTCCCTGCTTATTACACTGAATAATCTTGAGTAAGTAGTTAGAAGAAGCCCTCTCATTTTATAATGAGGTATTAAACCTCTCTACAGTAAATGTAACCAAAAACAAACATAGAAATCGTTAACGCTAAAAACGTAAGACATCTTTAACGTTAAAAACTTGCATTATAATTTATTTCCGTGGCTATTGCACAAATGATGATAAAACATTCGCCATAAACTGTTTCTAGTTAAGTTGTGTTTTAAGTACAGAGGGCCATACAAGCACGAAGACGACATTCAACTCTTTTGCATATGATGCTCCCTTATATTAATTCATCTCCTTTTTTCTTTCTTTTGAACTTGTGGAACAACTCGTATATCTGTAGGCTTATAACATTAGGTTAATCATTTTATATCACTAAACGCACGCACATTCAGTTTCACATTCATATTCCCAGACTCTGAAAGGGGATAGAGAAAAATTCCCCGCCCAGCTGGAAATCGAACCCGGGATCTCCGGATGAGAAGTCAGCTTGCTGACCACTCGACCACAGAAGCAGTCTCATCCTCTTTGCATTAGCTCATGAGAAGCAAAGGAAACTACTATTTGAAATTTCAAAGTGCACTGCTTCAAATGCTGGAAAGATTTAAACGAATAACAGGGGGACTTTCCTTTCTCGTAATTTGTATGCCTGATGACTACTACATTTTTTTTCAAAAGTAAGTTATAATCTTCCAGTTTCACAATTAAAAATATGTGTTACATTCATATGACTTTCTCTACTTATTCTGTAACTAACTATTCTTACAAAAACTTATTTTTTATCTACTTTACGTATATCAGTATGAACATTTGCACATATACATATTTTTATTACATACTTTCTTGCAGCTTGCCCTAGAATAAGAGAATACACTAAGCTAAAGCATTTCAAATGTTTCAAGCGCTGTCCCCAATGTGAAGCATTGACATTGTGTTGTCTGTTTGACCAGGGGAAAGAAAAATGAATAACGATTTTCCATTTGAGAAATGTACTAGTATTTTAAAATTGAAAATCAATCAGAAATACCTTGGAAACAGTACATTAAAATATTTACATAGCAAATAAAATTTATACTATCCTGAATTTCTGGGAATAGCCTCTGAAGACCTTTCATTGTGGATGGCTTTTGATCCCCAAGAGATAAAGAAAAAGCTTACTACACATAAATGAGTATGTTGTTAAAATAAACAAAAGCCATTTGTCGTTTTTTCAACTAATAATTCCGATATCTCTTGTTATTGGTTTTAAAATAACCAATGCTTGAACTTTTCTCAATGGGAGCTCGTTTCACTTTTTTCATTTTGGTTATTCTAAGAGAAGAGAGTATCAATTGCATGACCTAGCGACTGGCTTTTATAAGATTTGACTATCGGTTTAGCCGAGTGTATTCCCTATTTCCCTTCTAATTACAAGGAACACACATGAGGTAGAAAAAAGAATAAGAAGAGAAGCATAAGAATTGTAAGAATAATTTGTTGCAGTATAAGCATAGATCATCATGAGAATGGAACACATCAGATATTAGCTCTGTGTGTGTGTGTGTGTAGATTTGATATTTAGTAGAGAACAATCCGTATAACACATAAGTCTATCTCATTTTGTCCGCTCACTAATAGTATTGTCGTAAATGAAGCACAAATTTCAGGGTCTAATTTGTTTTGAACGCCCAGAGCTATATCTCTGTCATGTTTGCATATATCACACCACCTTATAGTCGGACAGAACAAAGGGCAGACCGTGTGAACTGTTACGTAAACAGGGAATAATAGCCATCTAAAACATCGTGGCATTTCCTAAAGAGCATAACTTAAGAAAATAGTGAATATTCCTATGCTCATTGTACTTATAATGAAATGTATACTAAAACAAATGTTCATGTAGATTAACATTATGTAGAGAGAAGAGTAAGATTTTATAAGAATCGCTTGTAATAATGGCAATGAGATAAAAGAATGTATTATTGCACAGGTCACATCCATAGATAACTATTATCTTCCTACATCTCTCAGCCCTCCCATCCTGAATAAAAGCTATTCCTATTTCAGGTTTATAATTATTAAGGTTGTTAGCCCACATAAAGCATATTACAAAAATTAGCTTTAAACACATTCACAGAAATGTACAGTGACTGTACCATATCTTTAGTCTTGAGGATTATAAATATGTCGTTCCTTTTTTACTTTCTCTACACTACTATGTACATAGAGTATAGACAAGGTATTGCATTCCACCCTAAAATTCGATACCGAAATTCTGCCGGAAATACGTGTTTTAGGGCCCCTGTGTCAAGAAAACCCGTTTTAGAAAAAGGTCCATGTATGTCTGTGAACATTTCAAAAACGAAAAGTCGGAAGAATACCAAACTTGGTATTTATGCTTAGTATCTTCTAGGGATGCGACACGAAGATTTTGAGCAAAATCTCCCCACCCCAAACTACCATTTACATGGAAAAAATTTAGAAAATTTTCATTTTCTCAAAAATGGCTTCAACGAGTTTGATTTAAATGCCGTATATATTTATATGGCAAATAAAATGCATATCTTCAATTTTATTGCAATAGCCACTAAAAACCTCTTTATTCTGAACGAATTTTGCTGAATCTTGCGTAAATGGTAAACCATAAGAGATAGACAAAAAATTGCTACAAAAATGTACATCACGTTAAAACACGCATAAAACACATCATACTGTAGAGTTGACCATTTCTGAGTTCTTTGTTAATTGTTACAGATTTAAAATACTAAAATTTTTTCTCACACGGAAAAGTTGTTAACTCCTAACCCTGCATAGAAACGGATCAAAACCACATGACAACCAGTTTTTAAAAGATTTAACTAACGTTTAGCCCAGTGATTTCCCTTGTTTTCCTTCTATTTAAAGGAAGCAAGTAATTAAGACAAATTCTAATAATATTTATCTTGATTATAATAAAGTAGGTAAAAGAATAAGCTTTTGAACAATAATTTGTTACAGCGATGTAGACAAAGTCATGTGAATGGAGCACATTAGTTTTTTTTTTTTTTTTTTTTTTTTTTTTAAAGCAGAACTAAACAACTATTAATATGTAGGTTCTAACTTTGAAATGATGCAAATCTTTGAGACATGCAGATATCACATTCATTATCATAGTTTCACTCTCAAATTTGTTTTAGAGAAGTCTTACCTCAGATTTTAACCCCATTCATTTTCCAAATAACGTTCTGATTTATTCACGTTCTAATTCTCCGCTACTACCAAGGATATCAAGCTCTAATGATACTTTAATAATTCAGTGGAGATAAGATCCCTCCCGCATCGTCTGACCTTTCTGCAGCGTCAAAATCAATGAACCCAATCCGTTGGATGTAATTATGACTAAAATGCCTTTCTGCACGGTTCAACAAATGCCGTATATTGGCACATTGTATTTGTGCTCTCCCAGCAACTGCTTCCGAGTGACAAGTTCCGGGTCAAGGTGAAAACCCTCGACTACCCGACCAGCACGTGCATTAAGTCTGCTTCAAATACGCGTGCAAATATGCTGTATATTTACTGCAAGCGTGCAGGGAAATATCCGTTATATGACTGCCCTCGATTCGTTCCCACTCGAAATGCTTCACCAGGTTTGCAATTCACGTAGTAAAGATGAAAGGTAAATCGATGCAATGGCTCTTCGATATGGCTAGCCCAAGTCAAGAGAGCACGATCGGATAAAAGGTTGATAACCTAATTCTGGAACAATACGAGGCTGGTGAAATTGTTTCTCGTTTAGTTTTAGTCAACTTTTATAGCAGCATTTTTATAAAAGGGCCCTGTATATGTGAATGGTATGTATGTGCAATCGAGAGAGAGAGAGAGAGAGAGAGAGAGAGAAACAACAAAATTTAAAAACATTCAAGCCTAATATTTAAGTTCAATATTGTGTCGCTGTGGCTATAGCCCAAGCTTCGCGGCCGAGCAGTGATAAGCAAATACAAGAAGCGCTCTCATCCAGTGAAAACATTGCACTATGGAGAGATAACTAGAATATTCTGGAAGTTTTTCTTCCCCCGGCTCTAGAGCGCTTCCAGAACGTTCTGCGGAGATATCGGTTGCTATATAAGCTAGCGCGTCCTGGTGCGTTTTCCGAGCCAGTTCATGATGACATTTATGAGAACAATTAATGTTACTAATACGAGGGATTAAGAGAAGTTTTGTGTTCAACTTCCCAGCGAGTGAACCTCCGAGAAAAGAGGCTACATCGTGATATGTCATCTTGCGGCGATGTCGGGGAAGAGATGCAGTGGCAGGGGGAAACTGAACTACTTCACAACGAATGAAGTGATAGCGATTGATAATCAACTGAGGTTTCAGTGAAAGTTGAACTTAAATCAGGACAGTAAAACTGGACGAAGTTACATATCTCCCATGGATGTGACACGAAGATTTGCAAGATTAATTCCAAACATTCAATGATGTAAAAACGCATTCACAGGCCCTCTAAGTTTGAACCGATGAAGCTCTAGACCTCACTAGAATTTTGTCGAAATGAAATTATCGCGATTGTTTGGATACTGCTGAAGCTATTTCCCAATTGTTTCTGGTTTACAAGCTAAAGAAATAAAGAATATTCACTTAAAATATAGCACGCCCGTTACCTTATAGCATTTGTATGCAATAAGTTCAATTAATAGTAATTTAAGCAAAAACTTAATAATCTTGACGATTATGGGACTAGTGTCAAATTAAAATTATGCATAAATTGCATAAATTTAATGCAATCGTTGAATTATCAACTGAAGAAATAAATCGTGAAATAATTCAACCGATAAAGATGACACAATTGACAGCATCTTCATATTATGTTATGAATGAGCATGAGGCATTAGCTTCTTTCTCCATTACATTAGCTGGCATGTTGAGCCGAAGGAAGACTGACACTTGCATGCATGCCCTTCCTGTGAGAGAAGCGAGCAGGAGCTACGGACTGTGATAAGCACATGGTAACTAATTATACATTCATATCTTAATTATTCTACATTTAATATTTACACAGGTTTTTGCATATTTATAGCTTAGAGAAAAGAATATCACAAAATTATGTCACCACTTCTCTCTGCGCAGAGGCAACTTGAAGTACGTTATCGTTGGCACACGTGCCATAATCAGCCATTTTTGAACAATACTGAATGCAGTTATCAATCAAAATACATTTTTTTTCATTTTATTAATATTGTTTTAATTCTATGATCAGTCTTAGCAAATACCACTCTAATTTCGATATTAGGTCATTTCGAACGCACTCGTGGAAGTACACGTGAAAGCCCCAACCACCACACCCCACCCCTAACAATCATTTAAAGGAAAGCTATTTTCGTAATGATTGGTTCACAAAAACGGTTCCAAATACTTGATTAAAATATATATATATATATATATATATATATATTAGTTACACTATTTATAACTCAAGAATGGCTGAACCGATTTGGCTGAAAATCGGTGGGGAGGTAGCTTAGAACCAGGAGACTAGACATGGGGCGATTCATTAACGAATCGTTCATATGAACGAATACAAGAAAAGAATCGTATGAATCGTGTCAACCTTAGCATGAATCGTCGTTCAAAAAGAATCGTAAGAATCGTGCTAGTCTTAACATGAATCGTTGTACAAAAAGAATTGTGTGAATCGAAAAGAATCGCATGAATTGAAAAGAATCGTATGAGTTGAAAAGAATTGCATGAATCGTGTCAACCATAGTAGGTGTCGTCGTTCAAAAAGAATCGCAGATTTGAAGAATCGTGATCAGCCATTGTTATTCTTTTGCTTCGACCTTTCGGAGTACTAAACCGAGCTTCGACGGAAACTGCCGAGTGAGCACGATGTGTTAACCACTTATGTTAATGTGAAAACCCTACTGCGCTGAGGCCACGAGGCTAAAGAACAAAATGTATGTTTAAGAAAACGAACACTACCGATTATTGCCGAAGCCACCACGAGCGTCTTTATTTTAGATGAGTTATTGTACAGGTTAAAGTAAGTTTATAATTTACAACTATTTTCTACAGAATCTTAAATGTAATATATGCACAGGTAAATCGTCACTACGTTAGCAAGATATATGACTTCAGAAACTAATTTTACGTAAAAAAATAATAAAAAAAATGATCCAACATATTACAAATAACTTTTGTGTAGTGTTGCCAAAGCTGTGACCTTTATTGTTCTCTTTGTTTGACCAGCATAAAGAAAAAACGAATAACGACTTTCCATTTGAGAAAAGTATAAATATGGAAAGACTGAAAAAATAACAGAAAATATGTAGGAAATTGTTAACTCTGCATCGTAGGTAGATGCAGAACTTAAATATCAGCTTTGGCATTTACCTAACGGACTTTTCGTCTTTGAGTTATTCTGTTCATTCACAGCTACATAAACACACACGCACGCACGCACGCACGCACACAAACATAGTCCTTTTTCTGAAAATGCCTTTTTGGATTCAGGGGAGCTCAAAACATAATTTCCGATGAAATATCAACATGAAATTTTTAGCTGGAAAACGATAGTTCACCGTGACACATACAGAATAGAGAACGTTAATAATAGAAAACAAGTTTTTGTCAGGTTTCTGAGGTACCATTAAATTGATTATTCAAGGAATATGAAGGAATTTTCTCTAAAAGTTAAGCTTCACGTTCCTGATCATTTACCAACTTGCGAATTCCTCCGACAGCTTCTCAAAATGAGATAATCTACCATCATGTAGTTGCTATTAATAATTCTTTTGAAATTAGATGTCCTTATAATCCAACATGCTGTACGTTGAATGCAAACATGAAATGCATACACAAATTTGTTTGTGGTCTAATCGGTAAAATCTATGAAATGAAATTTAAGTCTGGTATCAATGTAAGGGGTAGCTCATGCCTCGCAATTTTATAACCTGCCTCTTTCACGATACGTTTTAGTAATTGATGATTTGCTAGGTGATTTTCTTGAAATTCATGACGCCTCTTTGGAAAATAAGAGAATTTAAATACCAAGTTTGCTATTTAATTGACTTTCCATTTGTTAATTATGCTGTTTAGAGGCACCCGCGCGCGCACGCACACACATTTTTCATTTTAATTAACGGGGCTTCAAAAGATGCTCCCAGTGAAATCTCCATTTCCAATTTCTAGGTGGGTTGCAATACATTCTCTATCTAATATGTATGATTATATGGTTGAGAAAGTAAAGAGGAACACAATCTAAATAAGTATCTATAAGAGATTCCTGGAATTTGACGAAAGGAAATCGATACAATACTCTGTGTTCTAACATGATCTTATTAACAGGTGTTGAATAATAATAATAATAATAATAATAATAATAATAATAATAATAATAATAATAATAATAATAATCACAATAATAAATTTATATACCTTGCAATATATCTCATGTAACACAACTAAAGTGGAATTTCTTAGAGTAATTTTAATGTAAAATTCAGAAAACTCCAGAATAATGGGGAAAGAATACGTTCAGTTTTACATTGTTTTTCTTTTATGCCAAAAAAGGCTCCTAGCCCCTATCGTAATAAAGTCGGGATTACAAGGTTGTTTGTATAGTAGGGCGATTCATGTAAGAATCGTGAATCGTGCACCTGGGCAGGCTTAAAAACAAGGCGACGATTCATGAACGAATTGTGAATCGTGCACCTAGGCAGCCTAAAAGACAAGGTGACGATTCATGAACGAATTGTGAATCGTGCACCTGGGTAGGCTAGGCGACGTTTCATGAACGAATTGTGAATCGTGCACCTGGGCAGGCAGGCTAAAAGACAGGACGATTCATGAACGAACTGTGCATAAGGTTACTGCGTTTAGCCAAGTGAGATACTTTGCCAAGCCGAGTGCGGCCGACATTCCGTGATTGCCGTGCCGAGTGAGTACTGAAAATTACCATAGATTCTGATGTTCTATCATCTGTCTGGCTCTGGTTAGCGAAAACAGAAAACCACATTAGCCATTAAATAGAATATTGTTGAGTTCTGACGATACGGAGTTAACGATGATGGTTATTTTTTTTTTAAAAACAATAGCGTATAATCGAAAGCGCAGTAAATCGAATCGTAAACATTTCCATTGAAACTACAGCACCACATCTAAGGAAAGGATTAATGTCCAGTAATTATTTTACTGAAAATTATTAAATATCTATTACATTGTATTGTATGGCTGTATGTTGTAGATATACCAAGTTGTTAACGGAGGGAAAAACAGAACTTTTAGAATTCCAGGATTAAATAAATTAGTATCTACGTTTAAATGATGATTTAACGGCACCGATTTATACACAATAACCTACACTAAATGCAGGTATAGAAACATCTTACTTCTAATATTAAAATTACCTCGGAAGAAAATAATAATTATTCTGGGTATTAGCGTTGCCTTATGATGTACAAATTATACGACTTACTAGCGTGCAACCGCGGCAGTGATGAATAATAATTACTCTGCTTATTAACATTACACAAATACCGCCAGGCGCCATGCAATCGAAGCTAGGTGTAAATTTTAGATTTAAAAAAACTCCTATGTGGTTTTTCTTTTTTCGTTTAATGGAAGACATTTTACCAAATGTTTGCAAAAGAGTACAGCGTTTTATATAAATTACAGTTTTTATGCCATAGGAGCTGCCATATAACTACCATCCCCGTGTAAAAACGAGATAGCTGAACATGAACACAAGACGGCATGGCGATGATTAATGAATCGTGAACGAATCGTATGAATGGATTCATATTGCATGAACGAATCGTATGAATCGGTTACTGAAAATGAATCGCTCGACCCAACTCTACAGGAGACGGACATAGGATACGTTTCATCCCGTTTCCGTGGGACGTGACATAAAACGTGGTATAACAAAACGCGACAGAAAAACGCATTGTTGTCTATGGTGTTTGTTTCGAGTTTCTATTAGCTTATTGTGCCGATATTATCATTAACAATGCTGCGACCAAGACAATCGAATCTTTCCCGACAAAGCCGTAATGCAACTAGGATTCGAAACATTGCGAATGAAATTGCACGTGAAGAGCAACTATCCAATTAAATTTTTTTAACTCCTTGGATATGCCTGGCTTACCACCGCACAATTTACGACTAAAGGTTGGCTCCGTAGTAACCATGCTTCGAGACAAAAACCAACCAAAACTGTGCAACGAAAGGCGTTTGGTGGTAAGTAAATTGATGAAAAATGTGATTTACGCGACGATACTCAAAGGAAAATTCGAAGGTGAGGAAGTTCTCATTCCGAGGATCCCGATGATCCCAACCGATTTGCCGTTTGAGTTTAAACGACTTCAATTTCCGATCCGTCCTGCATTCGCCATGACCATTAACAAATCACAAGGCCAATCCTTGAAAATTTGTGGTCTGAATCTAGAAAATCCATGTTTTTCCCCATGGTCAATTATATGTGGCATGTTCACGGGTCGAAAAACCATCTGCGTTATTTGTTCTTGTGCCTGATAATAAAACAAGAAATGTCGTCTTATCACAAGGTGCTTCACTGAAGAGTGCAACGCATGCACCAAAATACACGGCCAATAAATAATAATTAAAATACTTGATTTTTACTTTCTCTATACTCACTATGTAGATAGTGAATAGAGAATGTATTGCACTCCACCAAAAAATTCGATACCGAGATTTCACCGGAAATATACGTTTTAGGGTCCCCTGTATCCAAAAAAAGTATTTTCAGAAAAAAGGTCCGTGTGTCGGTGTGTCTGTGAACACGATAACTTAAAAACGAAAAGTCGGTAAAATACCAAACTTGGTATTTAAGTTTAGTGTCTTCCAGGGATGCGACACGAAGATTTTGAGAAAAATCCCCCACCCCAAACTACCTTTTACATGGAACTTTTTTCGAAAATTTTGATTTTCTAAAAAATGGCTCTAACGATTTTGATTAAAATTTCGTATATTAAAGTTATTTACCTGACAAATAAAATGTATATTTTGAATTTTCTGGATGAATTTTTCATAACTACTAAACCGTAAGAGATGGACAAAAACTTAACCCACAAAAAATGTAGAGTACGTTAAAACACACAATTTGTGTGATATACATTTTTTTCGTGGAGTCGATCGTTTTTGAGATATTCCTTTTTCTTGGTTTCAGCTTTGAAAAACTTATACTTTTCTCATACAGGAATTTGTCAACTCCTGTCCATACAAACAAAGGAACATCAGTCACATAGCAACCAGCTTTTGGCTTTCACTTTAAACTAAGGTACTCCCTTATTTCGCTTCTACTTACAATAAAGCAAGAAATAAGACTATTTCTGCTAATTTTTCTCGATTAGCATGAAATAAATAACAGATAAGCTTATTAACAATAATAATTTAGAGATATAGAGAAAGTCATGTGAATGGAACACATCAGATTTTTTGTATTATTATTTATTATCCTAATAAAAATTGAACTTAATAAAATCCAAAATATGCTCATTTATTGCTTCTAAGGCGGAAGAACATTCGCCGGGTCCGCTAGTATTATATAAAAAGCATCTCTCTTTAAAACAATCAACTAATATCGTATTACTATTTCCGATGTATCCGTTTCTTATGGTTTGAAATTTTCAATACTATCAGTTTATAAAGGATATCAGAATTAGTTGTGTCTGGCAATGTCATGGAAAAAGTTTAACATTTCAAGGCTAACCGATAAGACCCACTTTCTAAGCATTTGACTATTTCTTCAGCCCCTTGTATCTACAAGGCATACCTAATCAAACTACGCAATTGTCGATTAAAATGAAGTTAAATTGTAAGTATAATGTGTATAGACAGTCATGTAATGTAATTTATCCGCATTTTTTAAAACGGCATTTCGGTGAAATGTAACTATGAAAATGTTGCGTGGAATGTAATGACCATTATAGGTACCCGGTGGGTAAAATAAAACATAGACGCTGTTACTTTAACAAAAGCGCATCTCAATTGCAATAACGAAGACAAAACCTTCAATTGTTTCAAACATTAAGTGTTATTAGACATAATCCTAGAACTGATGAGACGCTCTTCCGTGTGCCAACTTTAGTTATGTTTTCTATTTTATTCAGCTGGGAATTAGCACCACTAAAGTGTCAGCTCCAAATGCACAACTTTATTGAATTTGAGTTAGCAAGGCATTGGTAGAAGAATGGCTATTACATTAGCACAGCGATAAAATTTGTAACTTCCTTTGAAAGAATTTTAACGGGCGTCGTCGTGGCGCAGTTACTAGGGCAAATGTCTCCCGTCCAGGGTATCAGGAATCGATTCTTGGCGCATGTCCTGATTTTTTCTTTCTTTCTAAAGCACATGCACCTCATGCCTGCGATCCGTTAACCCTCTCAGCAGCGAACGTTCGCCTCGGGAGCCGTAAATCCGTTGAGGTTCTCCTTGGCGTGTCTTCGAAGTCAACAAAATGTACACTTCCGTTCAAAAATGTTTGCCTATATACAAGAACGGGGCATCGAGATGCTACACAGACCCACATTCTTCCAGTGCACATTTTCTACCCCTATCCCATCAAATAGATCGGAGGTACTATCACGGTGGTTAGTTCTTTAGTCAATTTGTCACTCCATTTTACTCGCTTTTAGATGCTTGCAGGCTGACATTTTTCATCTCCAACGCAAAGAAAATGATACAATTTGCGATTAAAATCTTTATTATCATAAAAAAATAAGAAAATGTGTGTGTATAATTATTTCCAAAGTTAAAAGCCCCTCTGGGTCAATAATCCATTGGGCGTCTACTCAGATTGCTTTCAAATCTCATAAAAAGGCTTTGATTATATTACGGAAGTGAGGCATGGTAAGAGAGGGGATAAAAGAATAACAGCTAATGAAATGCGCTTTATGAAAACAGCACGGTACACAAAATCGGCCCATAAAAGGAATGAAGATATAATGGCGGAACTTGGATTGCAACCTGTTCTATAGTTTATATATGTACACACATAGAAAGACATCTCGGGGAATCCCAAGAAGTGTTGGAAATAAATTTCTTAATGAGAGTTCAACACTTGTTTGGGTGGTGATGAAAAGCTCTGTTATTCCCGATGGATATAGGCTATAAGATATCTTTTAATTTCAACTTCTAATATGTAAAAGACTAAAAAGGATTTAAAAGTACAGAATATTAGGTTACGAACTTGATGGAGTCAAGATTATATAACTGTGCATATATAATGCTTTCTGTGTTGGAAGCTGCTCCTGCCAGTGAAGAGTATTAAACGACGCGGCTCCTGTGGATGTTATTTAGAAAGAACAAAATCTAGTTAAGTATGTGGGAGTAAAAAACATTCAACATACTCCTTAGTACATAGCTTGGAACACTGAAGATAAGTAGTTGCTCTTGGGGGAGATCATTTCATTACTAACATTTTCGTGAGACAAACTTATCTTCAAATTCTCTTCTGGGAATATGTGGAGTATCTGATCCTACTATCATTTACGTGAATTGACAGAGTGTCAGGTAACGCACATTGGGCTCAATTAGTAATTGGCAATGTTGAGAAAGGCAGCTCAATCATTAAAAAGGAAATCACTTCTCAAGTATCAAACTTTCATGCTGAAAACCACCCCGAAATTTCCCTAAGAGAAGCCATGTGGGTTAAGACGGCCATGTTAAGGAAAATTAGCTGTGAATTTCAATTGTAAGGTCAAGTCTTCATTTGGAAACCTACTCTGGAATTACCTGAGATGTCTTGTACAATGAGAAAGCCATATCCAGGAAAATTAGCTGACAATTTCAATTGTAAGCTCTAATCTTCATCCTCAAATCTACCCTGAAATTCCCCTGAGAGAAGTCATGTGAATAAACAAGGCCATATCCAGTACATTAACTGCCAATTTCATTTGTGTGGTCAAACCTTCATCCTGAAACCTATCCTGAAATTCCCCTGAGAAAGGCGTGTGAAATAAGAAAGCCATATCCTGGAAAATTAGCTACCAATTTCAATTGCGAGGTTAAACCTTCATCCTAAAACCTACCCTGAAATTCCCCTGAGAGAAGGCGTGTGAAATAAGAAAGCCATATCCTGGAAAATTAGCTACCAATTTCAATTGTGAGGTCAACCTTCAACCTGAAACCTGCCCTGAAATTCCCCTGAGAGAAGTCACGTGGAAGAAGGCCATATCCAGGAGTATTAGCTATCAACTTCAATTGCAATGTCATACCTTTATCCTGAAACCTACCCTGAGATTCCCCTGAGAGAAGGCATGGGAAAAGTCATGTCCAGGAAAATTAGCTGCCAATTTCAATTATGAGGACAGACATTCGCCCTGAAACCTATCCTGAAACCCCGAGAGAAGTCACGTGGAAGAAGGCCATATCCAGGAATATCAGCTATCAATTTCAATTGCAACGTCAAAACCTTTATCTGAAACCTACCCTGAAATTCCCCTGATAGAAGTCATGTGGAAAAAGGCCATATCAGGAAAATTACCTATCAATTTCAATTTTAAGGTCAAACCTTCATCTCGATAACTACCGTGAAATCCCCATGAGAGAAGTAATGTGGAGGAGGCCATTATCCTGTAAAATAAGCTGCCAAGTTCAATTGTAACATTGTAGCATCTTCTTAGGAGACGACACACTTTCTGAAAAATCCTCTGACCCCAAACTGCCCTTTACATGGAAAAATTTACGAAAATTTTGATTTTCTAGAAATGGCTCTAACGATTTTGATTAAGATTCGTTACATTTAAAGATATTTTCATGACAAATAAAATGTCTACAAAAAAATATGTAGACGTCATAAAAATACACAATTCATGTCCTATACAGTTTCATTGTGGAGCTAACCACTTCCGAGATGTTCTTGCGATTGGTTTCAATTTTAAAAATGTACACTTTTCTCAAATGGGAAGTTGCCCCTGTTTCTTTTGTTTTACTCCTGGCGATGCAAAGAAACGAATTTCAATTACATCGCATAGCGACAGGTTTTAATTCATTTGACTATCGTTTTAGCCTAGTGTCTTAGTTCCCTTCTACTTTAAAGAACTAAATGATACGACTATTCAGCTAACGTTTATTTCGATTAGCCTGAAGTAGAAAGAATAATTTTTTGTAAGCAGTTTGTTTGCAGAGCAGGCAGAGAAAGTCATGTGAATGAAACACATCAGACTTTTCTTGTTTTTGGAGTTATGCTGTTACAGATACACACATAGGCACCTACACGGGCCGACCTCCAAGTTTTATTCATGGATCTCAAAACGTATATTTCTGGTGAAATCTCGACAGTAAACTTTTGAGAGAAATACAATAGCTACCTCATCTACTTACTATGCGAAGTAAAGAAAGTCAAAAAACAAAACAAAAACTGATATATTGAGTTGGAGAGTCAGACAAAATTTTGTGCGCGTTAGTGTACTTCGATATGCTGTAAAATGAAATGGTATGCATCCAGAGAAAGCTGGAACAATGGAGCGGCTTGTTGATAAGCAGTTAGGATTAAGCATGTAACAGCGGTTGATAACGTACTAATGATATTCAGTTGCAATCCCAGCATTGCTGAACCGGCATTAACAGTCACATAACTTTCCGAATACCTAGTGGTTCCATTGCTATTCCACGTTATGCAACAATGTCATACGATTCATGATATCGATTTGCCAGAATTTGTTTAATTTGCTCTGCTAATCGTTATTTCACGTGGACTAAGACAAAAAAAAATCATCAGCTTGATGGTTTATCATGAACAATGACTGTCAACTTCATATATGAAAGAAGATTAATGCTTAAAAAACAAAACTATAAATGACATTAAAGTCATAAAATGTTAAAACGTACACAACACAATTTGAGAAAAGAGTCAAGTATTGGAAAATTGAAACCAATAACAAAGAATATCTCAACTTGATAATGGTTAACTAAAATAAAATTATGCTTAAACAAGATCCAAACTTTTTGTTTTGTAAGATTTTGAGTGTGCCTTACGGTTTACCAGTTATGCAAACATCCAGAATGAAGAAGTCTTCAGACGTTATTCTCAGAAAATTGAACATTTATGCATTTTATTTTCCATATAAATATCTTAAACATATGGCATTTTAATCAAAATCGTAAGCCATTTAAAAAAAGTAGAAAAATGTTCTATGCATAGGGACATATTCCTGAAAATCTTCCGTGTTCCATCCTTGGAAGATGTTGAACTTAGCTAGCCAACTTTTCGTTGAGAATATAGGGTTCGAGTGATAGCTCAGAGCAACGGCATGAAAACCCGAAGATCCATACTTCAAATCCAGAATAGGGACTGCATTTTTTAGTTTGATTTCATCTTTCCAACCTTAGTCAGTAAACGGCATGTGTGAAAGAATAATTACAACAAAATTAATTTATCTATACAGGTGTCCATACTAACATTCCTCGGATATAAACAGATACAGCGTATAATACATAAAAACTGAAGCTAGTAACAGTGAGGCTATACAAAGATTAAATGTGTAACAAAACTTCGCTTATATTTGTGAATAAATTAATTTTAAGGATTAGTTTCAAAATCCTCATTTGATTGCATCTTCACTACTTTCATGCTATTTGTGTTGCTACGGTTACTGCCGCTAGGCAATTGCCATATACTAGAAATAAAACAAATTTGGTGACAGAATCAATTATTTTACACACCTATTGATAATCAGTTGTGGCAATTATTTAGGGAATTTAACCACGAAATAAATCCAGAAGTTAAATTATTAAAACATTTAAATGGACCCATAATTTAATGGCTAGGCTGAAAACATGTATTTTGAAGAACAGAGATCGCGCATTGAATGTTGATATACTCCCAACTGATTTTCAGTTATCAAATTTGTTTTAACTCCAGTAGATGGCAATACCTAGTAAGCAATCCATCACCTTGCAGCAGTAACCGTTACGATGTAAATAAGCAACAAGAAAGAAGTTAAAGATGCAATCAAATTTGATTGGTCCTTGAATTTATTCATAAAGTGAAGTTTTTTATATTGTGTTTTTATATACAAATTGATATATTAATAGGTACAGCTTAGGCAGTCATTAGTAGCATTTATATGAAATTGGTGTCAGTACAAAGAGAAACTTACAATAGTTTAATAGTTATCTCAAGATATAGAATGTGTGCTCCATGTGTCACGTTGCACACGCCAAGGCGATATTTCCATTCGTGCAACACGTGCTCCAATCTGCAGCAGTAGACTCGATGCTGACAGGGATGCAAATCGGAACTTTTGTAGATTTCGAGATAGTGGTGAGATATGTGACAAGATCTTTATGTGGCTCCATAAAAATAAGTCACAGACGAGAAAATCAGGGGACCCCGGAGGCCAATTGCAGAAGACCTTATCTTAGTTGTCAGCGCGCCCGAAAGTTGTTGATTCAGAACATTCCAACAGTGAGATGTCATAACACACTTGCTGTAGAATTCAGAGTTGAAAATGCCTCAGACTATTATTGTGATATGCTTCTATTCAACAATGACAAACGAAATGGCGGCGTCTGTCCTTTTTTTTTTTTTTTTTTCCCCTTTCCTCCTGCTGTTTGGGTATATCTCCTGATACTGTTGCGGTTTCTCTTTCTAATGTCACCTACACCGTGTAGTTCCGACAATTGATAGCGGCACTATACCTGTTAATAATCGAGGAATGCTTCTCTGGACATCCTGTAGGTATATTGTACGTTTTAGCAATATTTACGTTATCCGGCATACTTATGGTTGTTGACGTCAAACTGGTTCTGATTAGCTTCATGCACCACTAAGATGTGTTAATTGCAATCGGACCAATTAAAACCAACGCAACTGCACTAGCGTAATGCCTCAGGATGCATTCTGAACTGCACTCGGGACGTCACAAGTTTTAATTCCACGAACCCGGCCTATTGTATTTACCCAATAATTCGAAATTGAGATTTTACCGGAAGCTCCCCGAATTCGGAAAAAAAAAGTTGGAGCGCGCGTTTTTTGAGAACAGAATGACTCAAAAACGAAAGTCAGTTAAATACAAAACTTGATATTTAAGTTTAGCATCTTTCATATATATGACGCGAAGATTTTCAAGAAACTCCCCCATCTCAGGTTACCCCTTATAGGAAGTTTTCGAAATTTTTGATTTTCTCAAAAACGGCTCCTCTAAGGATTTTTTTGTTAAAATACTACAATTTAAAATAATGTATAACAAATCAAATGATGAGTATTTTCTGATAATCACATCTGAAATCCTCTTCATTCTAAATGACTTTTGTATAAATTAGATATGCAAAATTTTACTAACAAAAATCTGATATATGCTACATTCACATAACTTTCTCTGTCTACACTGCAGCAAACAATTCTTATAAAAGCTTATTCTTCTATCTCTCTCATGTTTATCAAGATAAACATAGTATTTAACTTGAGTGTCATCCAAGGATACGACCCGAAGATTTTCAGTGAAAATCTCCCCACCCCAAATACCCTTTACATGGAAAAAGTTTTGAAATTTTTGTTTTTCTAAAAATGGTTCTGACGATTTTGATTAAAATACTGTATATAATAGATATTTACACCACAAATAAAATGTACATTTTGAATTTTCTGGAAATAGCTTCTGCAGACCTGTTCATTCTGGACGAATTTTACTACATTTTACATATCTAGTACATCGTAAGAATTAAACAAAAAACTTACTGCACAAAAAATGTAGATCTCGTTAAAACACCGACTTATGTGATATAAATTTTTGTTATAGAGTTGACCGTTTCCAAGACATTCCCTGTTATTCGTTTCAATTTTAAACTACGAAACATTTATCAAACTTTCATTTCATCTCTCTTTTGTTTACTGCCGATTTTGCAAAGCGAACCGAACTTCAATTGTTCACACAGCGATTGCTTTTGAAAGATTTGACTATCGCTTTAGCCTAGGGTATTCTTATATTTCACTTTACTTACACGGAATCAAGTAATAAGACCATTTCTGCTAATGTTTATCTCCAAACAGCATGATGAAGATAGAAGAACACCTATTTGTAAAGGTAGTTTGTTTGCAGAACAGGTAGAGAAAGTCATGTGAAACGAACACAATAGATTTTTTGGACTAAAATGTCTGAGTACTAGAAACATATGCCAAATGTAGCGAACCTGGAAAGTAACGCTATGTGTTTTTACGATCTCAATATAGTTTTGAAAGAAGTGAATTTTGTGGAGCAAAATCATCTGATTTTTTTGCATGGGACAAACGACCATTTAAATTCAAATGACACGCTAATTGATGACAAGCAAACCCCAGATCTTGTCCGCTAGTCTGTAAAAAGAGATGGTATCTGAATGATTCGAAGCTAGGCAGTAGTTGGATCCAATTAGAGAGATTTAGACCAGTGGAACCGAACGCGAATGATGATGCCTCATCTTCTGTATTGTGCTGTTAATGTGAGTCCGTTATCGAGGATCAGCCCTAGTTACACCCTAAATTGTTAATTAACCACTAGATCTGATCATTTGGTAGAGCTGCAGCACAAAGACGACAATCCCTGGTTCCACTTAATTGATTCCTCCCTTCCTCGATCTAGTCAGCAATGCCATTTTAGACCTCGTTGTGTGAATGTCATTGTCAACTGAAACAATTAATGCTCTGACAAACCTATTTGTGGTTTTAAAGCTATAGGTTGGCACGTTTTACTTTCACTACATGTACTATGTACCTAGTGTGTAGAGAAGGTGTTGCATTCCCCCAAAAAATTCGTTACCTAGATTTCACCGGAAATACACGATTTAGGATTCTCTGTATCCAAAAAAAAAAAATATTTATAAAAAGGTGTGTGTGTGTGTGTGTGTGTGTGTGTGTGTGTGTGTGTGTGTGTGTGTGTGTGTGTGTGTCAACACGATAACTCAAAAAAGAAGAGTCCGTAAAATACCAAACTTGGAATTTAAATTTCGAATCTTCTAAAGATGCGACGTGAAGATTTTGAGAAAAATCCCCACACACCAAACGATTCTTTACATGGAAAAAAATAGAAAAGTTTTATTTTCTCAAAAATGGATCTAACGATTTTGATTAAAATACTAGAGATATTTGCATGACAAATAAAGTGTATATCTTGAATTTTCTGGGAATAGCTTATGAAAACCTCTTTATTCTGGATACATTTTGCATAACTGGTAAACTGTAAGAGATAGACGAAAACTTACTATACAAAAAATGTAGATCTCGTTAAAACACAATTTATATCATATACATTTTTTTTTCGTGGAGTTGATCATTTTTAAGATATTCTTCAGTTTTAAAATACTTAAAACGTCACATTTCAACTACTGGCAATTCATGGAAACGTATTTCAACTAAATCGTAACCAGCTTTAAAAGATTTGACTATCCGTTTGGCCTGACGTATTTCTGTATTTACCTTTTCCTTACAAGAAAGCAAGTAGTAAGATAATTTCTGCTAATGTTTATCCCGATTAGCATTAAGTAGATAGAAGAATAAGCTTTTTAGTAATAATTTGTCACAGAGATGTAGAGAAAGTTATGTGAATTGAACACATCAGATTTTTCTACTATCCTGTCTAACAAAACTATGGAAAACTCATTGGGTTTCTTTCCTTTACAGAAGCTCAATCCATTTTAAAACTCTATTGCGTTCCCTTATTACCTGCGCTGGTATGAGGGTAAGAATATTCAGTGGTGTTGCAAATAAGTGAAAAAAGACAGACGAAGAAAGAGCATTCGTCACTAGCGCTTCTGCCCTGTCTAGTTCGCCATAAAAGAGGGAGCGCGTAGAAAGAAAAAGATTTTGAGTACTCCTCTCTTTTTCTAATAACTAGGGGCCAACTTACACCTCATAGATTATGATATATAGGGTCGTTAAATTATAAGGTAATCCCTGTCTGGCCCTCTCTAAAGTGCGCGAGAGATCCGAGAGTCGCCGAGAAAGTGCCGGCAAAACCGCACTAAAATACGTATCATAAGATAAATAACGAAAATGTTGACCTTCTGCTCACATACGGGCTTGCACAATTTGCACCACTTTCCCGGCGACTCTCGGATCTCTCGCGCAGTGGAGAAAGGCCGCGAGGGAAGCTACCTTATAATTTAACGACCCTATATATGGAACCGAGCGGTGGCGCAGGCAGTATTGCGAGTGACTCGCAATCGGGAGGTTATGGGTTCGATTCCGGCGGCCGGTCTTCCTGATCCATGTTATATGGGGAGTTTCCTCGAGTCGCCAGGCGAATGCTGGGAAGGTTCATTACTTCCCCCGAATTTCTTGTCCCTCTATTTCACCTCACTTTTCACTTCACTTCAACCATCATCTGTTTGGTCTGTTCCACGGCTGTGTGTCAGCTGAGGTTTCGGCGTTGCATGGCAGGGAATAAGGATGCTTTCTGGTCGCCTTCATCCTCCAGCGGTGCAGTTTCCGAGCCCCCAGCGGGATGCCTAAACCCGCAAGAGTAGTAGTACTAGCCGCCGCCGGGTAGTTCCTGAAATGGTAGGAACTCTTGTCTTTTGCTCTGACGTGACTCCTTGGTTCGTCCGTCCTCTTTTTCCTCTCGCTACATCCTTTCGGGTGTGCCCACAGATACTCGTATAAAGAAAGATTTTCTAGTTCGAAATGCCGAATCCCTTCCCCGATTTATTCTATTCCATATAAATACATGTAGATAAGGAAAAAATCTAATGTTAGTTTTCTTCGATTTGCAGTATATCTGCACTGATGAACAGAGTAAATCCTTCTTTTGCCTTGCAAAAACCTCCCTTACACAACTTTGTCTACTCTCTTTCATTTATTTTACATAGCTTTTACAAACAACCGATCTTAACTTTACCCATCTTGCTTATCAGCGAAGACGCTGAGCGGATCGTGCCATTGCGTGCAGTAAAACGAAGATTGCCCTCGCCAGTTCTTCTCCACTGGCGAGTTTTAACTTGAAATAGTCATGTTGAGTTCTGCAACTCTTTTAGCGCACGAAGGGATAACTTACACGGGCAGTGAAGCCGATGTAGGAGAGAGCGGTGATCCATAAGGTGGAAAAGATTTTTATTTATAACTGCTATTGTTCCCAGCAACCATTTTATATTGGTCGTGAAAGACTGCTTAATTTTGTTCATGGGCTTATTTATCAGGCTTGAGTTTCTTTTACATGCCGTAAATCTAGGACAACTGGACCAACAGCTTTTCTTCCTTTCCGAAGGAAGTCATGCTAAAGATTTTAACGCAAGAAAAAGTCCATCGTCTCCGCCGGGTTTGAACCCGCGACTTTGGAAACCAGAGGCTAGCACGTTACCCCTTGACCATGGAAAAACTCTTCACAAGAGAAAATAGATAAGAATTGAGCTAAACTGTAGAGCAAGGTTTTATTTGCACAACCACAGTGATTTTCACATTTGGTACCATTGGTATAAATTTGTTGGGATGTACAATGTGTTGCATTCTTGATCATTTTAATAGTTTTCTCACAGAAGGCGTGTGTAAAACAGGAGTTGGATAGAAAGTCAGACTGCAAAATTCATTTCCATAGCCAGGATTTGAACCACGGATCTCCCGGTCTCTAGCCGGTTGCTGTACCCCTGAGCTACCATGGCAACATGTCGGCTTAGCATTGAATATGCCGGCATAGCATTAAATTTCTCAACTGACTCGCATGTTTCCCGATAAACCACAAGGTGATCTCCAATTATTTTGAGATGACAACCCCAATGGGGACTTACAAGTTGCAAGTACTTAAGTCCCAGGATTCATAGTATAGCAATTGTCCATAGTTGGCTATACTATGAATCCTGGGACTTATAGTACTTGCAACATTGTAAATCGCCATTGGGGTTGTCATCTCAAAATAATTGGAGATCACCTTGTGGTTTATCGGGAAACATGCGAGTCAGTTGAGAAATTCAATGCTATGCCGTCATGTTACCATAGTAGCTCAGTGGTAGAGTAAGCGGCTAGAGACCGGGAGATCCGTGGTTCAAATCCTGGCTATGGAATTGTATTTTTCAGTCTGACTCTACCTATTCAGCTCATGTTGCATTCTTGTTACACACTCACACACATATGTATATAAAATGAGTGTTTAAACAATAAACGGTACATAGGGAAAATATTGCAGTGACACATAGAATTCTGTTATAAGCGACTCTACTATTTTTTGCGTACTTTATAATTAAAGTACTATTGTTCTTAGAGATTAAAAAGAGTCGAAGGTTACGATTGTCAGCATTTCTTTTTTGTGGCACTTCTTACTTTCCCCTTCTGTGTGTTTTAATTTGGCGCAGTGTTTCTCCCTGCCGAAGTCGCCAAAATGCAAGTAGGACAGGAGAAGTTGGCTGGCTGGGTCACTGGAGTTGCGACCGACATCAATAATTACTGACTACATGCAAGCTACAGCGACTTGTGTATGATACGCCTTCTCCCAGCTACGTAACCATTTTTCTGGACCATTACGTTCACCCGCAGCCCCCTCCCCCTCACGCGTTACCCTAGCTGGAAGAGCACTTCAGTGCGGAACAGAGCTCTCCAATAGTTCCCTCCCCCTCTAATATGTTTAAGGACTATTTGAAATACTCCCAAGACTTTGTCAGTATTGCTTGCAGAGGAGAACGCAGGATTTGAGTTACCAATTATAAGTTCACAGCATTATTAAAACGCAAACTAATGTTACTATTTAGAATTTCCCAACAAGAATTTAAAATAATGTTTATATAAACTTGGTGTTTCAAAATATAGTCATTCACAGTTAAAACAATTTAAAACGTGTGCCATGCACTATTGTTAGGCAGCTCTCAATATTTATACACATATTATAATCATAAACAGACTGTTTTACCTATTTCTTGGAATTCATGCTTAATGGTTTGCGGTATTCAGTTGTTGCCTTGGTTAGCACCAGTGTTGGCAACATGATGACTTACTCGTACACAACGAAAACATTCTGCACAACAGCGGCAGTGTAGCAGTTGTAATTCTGCTCTCTCCCTGCTTGCATAATTTTGTCTGATTCAGTAGATTCCATGTTCATGACATTCAAATCATCCGCCATTTTATGGATTGATACGAGCTTTCAGTCATAGCCTACTTGAATGAGGCCGTGGATGCGTAAACCAAAGTTGGATATAGTGGAGTGTTATAATTATAAACAGAATTTTAACACTATCGATATCTGGTAAAAGACCTACAGCATCAACAGTCTAAAAAGTATATAACAGCACTCTCAAACATATAGGACAATAAAATCATGGCATCTAACATTTTATTTTTAATATATATGTTACATTAACACTGATTTCTTCACCGCACTACTATTTATTTTTATCTTTACTACAAACGACGGCGGTTCCATAAGAATCCGTGTTAGGAATGAAGACGTCATTTTCTTCAAACAAAAATTATGTATTTTTCAACATAGTCCCCTTTAAGCACATATACTTCTCCCAACATTCCTACCATTATTTTAAACCTTCCAAAACAGAATTGTCAAGCTCTGTAAAAAGGCATCTGTCTCGACGATAACCTAATTCGATCTAAATTTTGCTCCCGCAAGCCATTTCTTATGTTTGGCAACAAAACGAACTTACAGACAGGTCGGGCGAATATGGGAAATGCGGCAGCAATTCATAAAGCAGCTCATGCGGTTTGGCGGCAACTCTGGGTGAATGTGCTGGTGCGTTGGGGTGAAATGGCACTTCTTCACCAAATGGGATCATGTTTCCTTCAATTTCTCGTCGAATTTGGTCAATAACTCACTGTGGTATTGAGCATTGTTTTTTCTTTTGTTTAAGTTGTCCACCCTTCGCAACCCCCCCCCCTAAATCTTCGCCATCATTTTATCTGCCGATGCTTGCTTTGGAGCAAATTCACACGTTTCCGGAGTGAAATGATATATTAGTCTCATCGACGGTGACAACTCGGCGCAAAAAGACCTTCATGTTTCGCTTAAATTGCTCTAAACACAGCTTTGAAGTTGAAGTCGTGCCTGCTTGCTTTGTCTATGAACAATCGCGGCACCCATCGGGTCGACATCTTTTAGAGAACTTATCACGCACAGTATGATTTGCCGTTCCCTTCGACACACCTATGTCCTCTGCCACTTCGCGAACTTTCATTTGACGATCAGCAGGAATCTTACCGTGGATTTTTAATTTTTTTTTCTCGGTAACCATAACTGACCGGCGTCCTTGGCGCTCCATAGCAAAAAAACGGATGGATGTTCGACCACGTTTAATGTTGTATCAGTATCTGTGTTCATAGATGGCAAAACATCCCGATAAACAGCATGCAATTTCGCTTTAATTTCCTCGCAAGGTTTCCCACCCAAAAGTAAAAACCGAATCAAATAATTATACTCCACTTTTAACGGAAACACGTTGAACGACTAACTGAAATGGCTGCCAAATCTGAACCGATCTATGAATCAGTACCAAATTTGTTTTGGCTACGTGTAACAAATTACAAAACACAACGGTAACACCAACTTGCCTGAGCAACACCATCCATTTTGAAATACGGGTGCTTATTGAACCGCCCACGTATATTCCTATGAATCCATATTACTTTCTCTAGCACGTGTGAACAATGTATGTACAAAGTACGTAAAGAAGGTATTTAATTCTATTTTATTCGATTACCGGGTTTCATCTACATGTTTGGAGACTCCTGATTCCAAAAAAACACATTTTTAGAAGATGATCTGTGTGACTGTGAGTACGTGTGTATATGTGTATGTGTGTGGGCGAGTGTATGGCATAACTCAAAAACTAAAAGTCAGTTAAATACCAGACTTGGTATTTAAGTTTAGTATTTTCCAAAGATAATATTTGAAGAGTTTAAGGAGAATTCCCACATCCCTAATTACCCTTTACATGGAAGGTTTATCGAACATTGTGATTTTCTCAGAAATTGATCTAACGATTTTGATTAAAATACCATATGTTTAATATATTTTCAGTCAAACCAAATGTATATTTTGAACTTTCTGGAAATAGCCTCTGCAGACGTTTGTATAACTGATTAACCGTAAAAGATAGACAAAAAGTTACTGCACAAAACATATGTATTTAGATTAAAACACATAATATATGTTGTATACTTTACTTATTTATTGTAGAGTTTGCCGTTTCCGAGATATTCTTTGTTATTGGTTTCACATTTAAGCTATTTAAACTTTTTTTCATAGGGAGGTAATTTTTCGTTTTATCTCTCTCTCTCTCGTTTTACTTCTGGCCACGTAAAGGGAACTGTATTTCATTTGTTTCACATAGTGACCAGCTTTTAAAAGATCTGACTATCGCTTTTGCCTAATCTTTTCCTTTAATTTCCTTCTACTTACAAGGGAGTAAGTAGTAAGACAATTTCTGCTAAGTTTATCTTGATTAGCATAATGTAGACATGTGAATGGAACACACCATATTTTTTTTCTATGTACTTCATGTTAACCGAGTGAACGAGCTCTTGTCTATTGAGTTAGCCATTTTCATGTATTCCTCCATACTTCACTCATATATTAGCCAAGACTGTACTTCCAAAGAAGTTAAAAACTTACATGAAAAATCTGGATCTCGTTAAAACACACCTACAAGTTCAATTCTTTCGTATCATTAAAAGTATTCCTTGCTATTAGTTTGTATTTTTCAAACGCTTTATCATAGATGTTTTGAAGCTCATGATCCTCATTCAGTTGATTTACAAATTGTGATGCAAAGAGTACTGAATTTCAAGGCCAGTATACCCTTTTTAATGACTTGAATACGCTTCAGCTCCTGTATCTCTCGTACACCTACAATGAAACGTGTATTAAAATATTTTCTCCTAGCACTTATCTCGACTAACATGAAGAGGTAGAAAAATAACTTTTTATAAGAATAGTTTGTAGAAGAAATACGGAAATAAATAATGTCAGCCGATAAATGAATGTGAATGTAACACATATTCTTTTAATTTCAGTTAAGCTCACATTTTAACGAGTATTTATTTAGCTTGAGGATTGAAGGAGTAATTTAATTAAGGAAATCATATTAGGGTATTAGTTATTTCCTGTGATTCTATAAGTAATCGTTACGATATTTCCGTGATCGAATTTGAACTTCTAGTTCGTGAGTTCGCCGCTATGCGCCAGTTTGACGAGGGACCAGCTCTTCGCCCATAGATGGCACTACAGGACGAAATCGCGACTTGAGGACGCGAAATGACGAAATTTTGCTCAGGAACCTCCTTCTTTCAAGGTATGGGGTTCTTTTAAATGCAAATAAACATACGGGACCGCCGGCTTTACTTTCCTTCCGAAGAAAGCCATGCTAAGGATTTTTGCGTCCGAAAGAATCCATCAATCTCCGCCAGGTTTGAACCTTCAATCTTTGGATTTAGAGGTAACTACACACTACGGAGGGCGACGGGCATTGTGTAAGTTTAAATACTTATTGCACATCGGTCATTGTCACTATTTTCCTTAGGAAATTACGCACAGTAAACAAATCAACATATCTGTTGCAAAATCAACAAAATGGCCTCTTGGATATGCCATTAACAATTGGTGTTTATTTCTGTGGTACAGATTCAACCTTGCAAATGAGACCAAGTTTGCAGAAGACAAACAAGTGCATTTAGCACACGACACTGTTCTATGAGACCACAACCAACCAATTCATTTTACCATCTCTGCATTATCTCAGAGACAAAAGGTTTACATCCGCTATGCGAAAATTCCATTAGCGGGTTGGGAATAATTGCAAGCTCATACTGTTGCATAAGTGAGATGCGAACTGGATGTGTTTTGTCACATAAAGACACCCTCCTCGCCTTCTCGCGCAATAATGTTTCGCGGAGAGGACGGCGAAAAATATTATACAACAGATGGCGCCGACCGTGAAACGAGAAGGATGGGATTTCGAGTGTCGGCTTCATTAAATCTTGTATGTGCTCAGGCATTTGTTTTATTGTTAATGGTGGGTACGCTGTTTCAAGTGGCGCATGCGCGTAGCTAAATCAAGGACAATTAATCGAGTAAAATCTTGCATCGCGCCACTCAAATAGGTATGCAATATTGATCTTCATAAAAGGACTCCCTCTTAGAATTGCACGCCGACCTTCAAGATCTCCGGACTGCCTGTATTTAAAGCTAAATTTCCTTTATTCTAAGCGTGTTGTTTGAAAGACTTTTTAAACAATAGCTAACTTTTTAATTCTACGCTAGCAATATTTTTAACTTCATTATACCTTTAGTACAAAAGCATTTGCCTAACTTCGCAAAATAAGAGTTTATACGACTTGTGATTTCTGAATATCAGGTAAATCTCTACCCAGGGAGCCGTTTCTTCAGATTTGGAATAAAGAAAAAGTCACTGGTAGTCAAATCTTGTGAATATGGTAACTCAACGCACGTCATTCAACTTTGTGATAATTGAAGTGTGCTCCGATGCATCATCTTGGAGGAAAGTACTTTCTTCTTTAAAAATGCGGAAGTGTGGACTTTATATCATCCTTCAACTACACAGCACTTTGCACTGATGGTTTTGGCCTTTACCAATACCATCAATTACCTCAATTTCTTTGGAAATAAAACGCGATATATGAGTAGGAGAAGGAGAAATTAAAAATCGGATGTGTTATAAATAAATATTTTATTTGTTAACGAAGCCGTCAATTGCCAGGATAACATCAGCATCTCCGGTGAGCCTCAGTTTTGTGTTCAGGAGATTTACATGCCAGTAAGTCTACTGGCATGGGGCTATCGCTTTTAAACACACTTAAAAAGAATCGGTCTGGGCCGGGTTTGAACACGTGACCTTGATACCAGACAGCCAGCATCTAACCAGCTGAACTACCCAGACCGACTGGATGTATTATAGCTGGTGCATTAACGTTTGATGGCTGGATTCGTCTACAGTAGCAGAAGTTTGGTAAATAAACACATGTCACTGGACAGTGTTGGAACGTAGCTGTCATTAGTTGCAAGAGAACCGCCATTAGACAAGCACAAATGAAATCCCTAATGTTTTCCCTTACTTTCCGCATGATCGTTGAAACTCCTCGTGGAGTCGAAGTGCACAGCTGTCTCTAATAGTACGCTACCGTTGGTTAGAAGAGGAACCCCATTAGATAAATACTAAATGGGGTAACTGATATCAGTTCCTAACCTCTCAGGATAGTAGCAATGACCGTGAAGAGTCAGTATGACTTTGTTCTCAGGCGTTAATAAGGCTTTTGCACAAACTATACAGGTGTCTTAGATTCAGCTCCTGAGGAATACAAGGTGGAAGGTGAATAAGAGCAAATAATTTAATACTTAGTAGAGAACAATGCGTATAACACTTAAATGTGTCTCATTTTGTCCATTTACTAATTGCATTGTCATAAATGAACCACACATTTCACAGTTTAATATGTTTTGAACGGCCCTGCGTGATGTCTCTATTCTATTTATATACATCACGAAACGGCAGTTCCCTATACAATACGTAGGTACTCCGCCGACCTGCATTCACGTGACTCACAGTGAGAAAGCGAGGAACCGATTCATCGCAAACTTTCCTTTACATAATGGATGGCTTTACATATGCTGGAGTAGCAGATATTCGTTTAATTTACTGCCAATGCTGTGAGGGATTGTATTATCGGCGGCTTTTAAATCTTCCAGAACATCACCAACAGTGCATCAAACAGTCTCTGACACATGTTCTCTTGATTCCCAATTTGAAAGTTTTTTAAGTGTTCAGGTTTAATTTTAATGTGTCACCTTTGTAAGAGCAGTGAGGGTGATTTTGTAGTTCAAAGAACGGAAGCTAAAACTGCTTACATGTTGGTTTCAGCTATGTATTTGTTGAATACAACCAAATATATGTTAAGTATGATAATGTCATTGTGTTCATTATTCTTAAGTTGAACTCTGAATACATTGCTATTCCTAATCATATAATGTACGAAAACAAACATCTATGGTTTAGGTAGGTTGAAGTTTCAGAGCAATCGACATTCTTCCCTCACATCACACCACCTATACTCGGGCAGGGCAAAGGGTAGAGGAGGGTGAACCGTATTACCTGTTACGTAAACAATCACCGAACGTCTGAGATAGAGAATAACAGTCATCCTAATAATATCGTGAAATTTCCACATGAACATTGCTATAGAAAATAGCGGAAAAAACTGCAAATACTGGATCACCACATATTTGTATGCTGATACAAATATTTCCACTTTTTCACCTCCCATCCTGTAGATGCACAATAGCAATTATCAGCCCACAACAATAACAACAGAGGTGGGGTTTAGTGTTCCACATGGTAAATATTCCACATTTATGTGATCTCTTGCTCCCCAACCACTCTCGCCACTTCACATTTGACCTCTTGGGTATACGGTGTGATACGTTTTAGACAAGCTGTACATTCACCTGACATTTTCTATTCTACTAGTTTCTATTTTCTTCTATTTCTTAATACTTTTCTAATACTATTCTACAGACAATTATCATGATAGCTTATTCTTCTGTCTACTCTTGCTAACCGAGTTTAAAACGTTTGCAGAAATTATTTAATTTTAACTTGTGTTACAGATGCAAGAGGAGGATGAAGCAATAGGAAGTAGCGAAAGCTGTTTTTGAAGTTTCATTATATTTTCACATGCTCCAGACACAAAATATGGCGAGTTAGCAGTTCAAAACTGTATAAAGCATTTGGCAATTCAAAACAATAGCAACGAATATCCCGTAAATGGTTAAGGTGATGCATCTGTGAAAGTTGCCAAAAAATTGTGAAAACTTAAATCCTTTTTTTTTAATAATCAAATACTAGAATTCCAAAATTTCAGAAAATATGTCGTTTTTCCCAGTTGGCGCACTTTAACTATCAATTAACTGAAGCTATAAATTTACGTACAAGCTTATTAATAGACATGCCCAACTTTAAACTTTGTTTTCTTGCAAACTTTTTTACAATACTTTTCCATACCTAAAATGCTCCACACGATGCAATTGTTTTCTAAATTGTTATGCTGCCTCTCAAAAGCACATAAGAGAAAATGGTCGTAACTTTTTTTTTGAAATAATGCTCCAATTTGAGGAATAAATTATTAAATTTTGAAAAATAAATAGTTCTGGAGAGTACGAAATGTAATGTTTTTATACAATAATTAGGGGTTGATATTAAAAATATCATGCAATAGGTCTATTTGCAAACTCATTTACGATAAATTTGAAATTGTAATGTAAATATTTTTAAAAATGCATACCGTGGCTCATGTTTATTAGAGCTAAAAATGTAGACATATAAAACAATTATTTAAATAACCATGCAAGCTAGAAGTTTGATACGTAGTAAAAATGACTTATTGTGGATAACAACTGGTACAAATTTAAATAATATATCTCAAATACCATGGATGCATTACTTGATGGCAAAAAAGTTCAGCTAAATGGAATCCCTTTTTCGTTTATATCTAATTATCCTGCAAAGTGTACTTTGGGGTGAGGGAATGTTCCTGAAATTTTTCGTGCTGCATCCCGGGAAGATGTTGAACTTAAATACTCATTTTTGTAGCTTACCTAATTTCGTTTTTATGATATACTATTCATAGACACACATTCATACACGGACTTTTTCTATAAAAAAAAAATTGGGGGTGGATTCAGAGATACTCAAAACATGCACATATTTCCAGTGAAATCTGTATCAAATTTTTGGATGTAATGCAATACATTTTCTAGTTAATATACACTATATGTGGCACAGAAAGTAATAAAGATGCATCATATAATGGATACATTATGATGCATTAAATTAGTGATTCCAGTAAAAGAAGAGCTTACATTCTAGTTGTAATTCGTGCAGTTGAACACTTGTGTTCGTCCTGGTTTACCCTGACGTTGTTAACTCAGCTGAGCGATCTATTTGTTGAATACATGAGGAAAGGAACTAGACGACTGAATTATATTGTCAGCACACTCAGCGTTGTCCCGCCTGTCTCCAATTTTCCGCCCTTCCTTCACTGGTTATCGGAAATTGCCTTTGTACAGACACCGACATGAACAGTCCTCATGAATACGGATTATTGCATAAACAAAGGATAAAATCAACGTTTCCACGAATAAATAAAATGATACCCACGGGAAAGCTAAACTAAATAGCTTGCGTCAAGAGAGAAGTATTCAATCCGGAAATCTAAGACTAATTTTCTTTGAGTAATGAAGTGAGGTTGTAAGAATTTTAATGCTTTCCACCACATTATCACACTCGGAAAATGTTTAATTTCTCTACCACATACTTAGTAGGTTGAGTTAGTACTGCATTCAACACAAAACATTTAAATCGAGATTTCTCCGTAAAGACATGTTTCTAGGCGTCGACATGATAACTTCCAAGAAAATCCCCCACCCCAAACTACTCTTTCAATGGAAATTTGCTCTCTCAAAAATGGTTCCAACATTTTGATTAAAATAACATATGTTTATGATATGTGGCTGACAAATAAAATTTATATCTTGAATTTTCTGGGAATAGGTTTGAAGTATTTATTGTGAATGATTTTTGTGTAATTGGTAAATCTTACTACATAAAAATGCAGATCTCGTTAAAGCACACATTTGTGACAAATATAATTATATAATATAGGTATATAATTTCCGAGTATTCCTTGTTACTGGTTTTAACTTTCATATACTTTTCTCAACTCCAAATTCTATTGCAATTTTTTTTCCTCGTGGTCGTGCAAAATAAATGGACTTTCAAAGCCATCTCACAGCGACAGGCCCTTTAAAAAAAACTGACTCGCTTACCTGCGGATCCTAACCGAAATTGTTAATGTTTTTTTTATAGTGTTTACGCCTGCTTTTACTACTGCAGGCGATGACACTGATGGTACACGGAATGAAGACGGGGCACCGTTGGAATGTGATGGCGAGGGAAACCGGAGAACCCGGAGAAAATCTACCCTGCGCCGCTTTGTCCACCACAAATCCCACATGCGGTTGTTTGGGATCTTAGTAAGAGGCGAGTGGTCTAACCACTTGGTCATGGCGCGGCCGATGAAATTGTTAATGTGAATTGAAGGTTTAACTAGAGTAACATGCTATGAAACAACAAGCTTTTACAAAAATAATTTGTAGAAAAGTGGAGAATGCCATGTGAATGTAACACAAGATTTGTAGTTGAATTTTGTAGGAAGCTGGTTTTACAGACAGTCGTTTAAATTGCGATATGACATACTTCAAAAGGTCTTGTAGGTAGAAAAGCTTCATAGGACTAAAGTGCATCTTATCGACTACATAAAATATTACCAAAAGAAATGGATAATCCATCTACATCGCATGCGCACAAATAGAATCCCAAAAGGCATGCTTCACTATCAGCCATACCTGAAGAGATCTCTAGGCCGTCCAAAGAAACGCTGGGTTGAAAATTCGAGAGATGCGAGATCGTAACAGGTCATAAGAAAAGAACAACTAAAGTAAGGTGCAGTGCTTTAAACTACTAAAAATCTATAATAATGACTGTTTGCTATTGTTTTCTTTTTTCACAAATAGATGCAATTCACGAATTGGCCGGTCCCCATGGCCACGCTCGCTAAAGCGTATCGCTTTGGTGCTTCGTGGGCAGGGGATCGTGGGTTCGAGTCCCGCCTTGGGCATGGGTGTTATATGTTTGTGCAATGTGTATATGTTTGTAAAAGAAACAGTAAAACCAGTAATCAGTAAAAACCTACGGGGGGAAATGTAAATAGGGATACAGTACCGGAGTCCTGATCAGACTCCGTTACTGTTTTTTAAAAAAAAAAAAAAAAATACGGTGAGAGGGTCCTTGATGTGGATTAAATTGTTCAACATTTGTTAATTTGCTGATTCTTGAACAATGGCATCTAAGAATACGATTCTGAAGTTTCAACTCTGAACTATCACTAGAAGTGCCTATAATACTTTTTAAACGCCTACAATACTTTTCTTGCCTCGTTGCTTTTACTTTAAGGTCGCTTTCCGCTGTTTGGCAATTTTAGAAGTTCAGGAGTTCAACGTCAAAACGCTTCAACAACGAAACTTCATATTTAACAGTAATTAATACTAAACTACGTTTTACTTTCTCTAGCCTCCTTATGTATAATGTACATAGTTGCATAGAGAAGGTATTGTATTCCACCCAAAAATTCGATGCCGAGATTTCACCGGAAATACGTTTTGGGGTCCCCTGAGTCCGAAAAAGAAACATTTTTAGAAAACGGTCCGTGTGTGTGTGTGTGTGTGTGTGTGTGTGTGTGTGTGTGTGTGGACAGCATAGCTCAAAACGAAAATACCGTTAAAAACCAAACTTGGTGTCGCATTCATCTTCCAAGGAGGCGACACGAAGATTTTCAGGAAAATTCCCCTACCACAAACTACCCTTTACATGGAAAAATATTCGAACATTTTTATTTTATTTAAATGACTAACGATTTTGATTAAAGTACCGTATATTAAAGATTGTTACATCCCAAATTGTCTATTTTGAATTTTCTAGGAATAGCCTCTGAAGACCTCTTTATCCTGGATGAGTTTTGCCGAATTTTGCTTAACTGCCAAACCAGAAGAGACAGACAAAAGCTTACTGCACAAACAATGTAGATCTCGTCAAAACAAACAATTTATGTCCTTTACGTTTCTGTTGTTGAAGTAACCTTTTTCGAGATATTCCTTGTTATACAGCTTTTAAAGCATATGACTATGGGTTTAGTCCAGTGTATTCCCTTAGTTCTTTTCTACTCATAAGGAATTAAGTAATAAGAACATTCTGCAAATGATTATCTCGATTAGCAAGGTGTAGAAGAAGAATCTTATGTAAGAATTTTGTAGATCAGCTAGAGAAAGGCATGTCAGTGTAACACATTAGATTTCATTTAATTTGAAAAAAATCAGAAAAAATAACCCAAAATAATGTGGCCAAATTTTATCTCCTTGGGTTGAATAGTTCAGAGCTGAGCATTGCATATTTAATCATGTGTGGATAGGAAGTATTGCTCAATGAAGGCGTTGAGACTGAAACAAGCTGTTTACCAAATGGTTCGCTGCCACTGCCGGGAACTTTTATGCCAATCAATAGGTTGCTGCGCCAGTCTGAAAACTACGCGCACGTAATCGGGTTACCGGTATACGTGGTCATGCTCCATGTATACACGGCTTCCCAGGTCAAGTTCGCTATTGGACATTTCGCTCACATTATTAACAAAATCAGTGTTACTTGCGGCCTACTGTCATGATTCAAGAATCTTATCCACTAGCCGACTGCCCGACTGGTGGCTATTAACTCTAATAAAGTAATTTCATGTACCTGCTTCAGCATTACGAGTTTTTATTTTACAGAAGATTAATTTATGGAGCTTCACCCAGGAGTCGTTGTAAACCACTTTCTATTCAATCTGGTATACTTACTTTACCATCGATGAACGTGGCCTGCCTCTTGTATGTCAAGAAAAACATTAATGATTTTACTACTGTGACAATATACATAATTACCAAACACGTAAGAACTCAAACATTTATATGCCTAACATTAAATATAGTGTACGTGTAAATAGTTTCTGTTACGTCTCATTAAAACTGTTTAACTCCTTACCTATGCATATTGCTTCCACCATATACTGTTGACGGGTTTTATATTATAAATATGTGACGGTTGTATGATTAGGCATGTAGTTTACTGACGAAGTCATGAATAATTGTATTCAATAGACTAATAAACGATCTATCTATCCAGCTACCTCCCCTGTTCTTTGTGAAATGATCATGTAATGATCTAATAGTTATTTATGTATAAAGCATGCTAAAGCTTTTCGTACGTGGTGATTACAACAGTTTTTATGAAACATTCTAAATTATTAAACTAAAATGCAACATATAGTTTTCTCTAAAAGATGATGATCCTCAAACGGAACCTCTTCCCCTAGAATTGGGCAATAACCATTAACAAACAAAAGACGAACCTGTACTAGGGCGAGAGGCAATATAGTAAACTCTCTTCCCTGGAGACACTGCTCGCAAGTCGAGAATCGCGCCTCAGTTAAGGGAGCAGTAAAGTGGAAGAGTTGGCAACGGCGAGGGTTGGTTTCCAACTGCAAACCCGCTAATCGCAAACTTTAAAGTCTTTGAAAGACTTTGGAAGAAGAATGGGGCAGGGCCACCATGTTCTGAAAAATACTGTAAGTACTGTACAAATATTGTAACAAAAATGGCTTCTATTGCTGTAGAATGATTTTATTTCTCCCTATTTCAACGCTCGTACATCAAATGTCGTTTACTTCGGCTGTCTCTCTAATCAAATTGCATTTTCCAAAGACCTCCGACGACGACGAAAGTCGCATAAGCTCGTGGTGAGCCCAGATGTCGTTGCTGTGTACCTGCCCTTATTAGGACTCAACCAATGAAATGGTGTGGGATGCTTTGGGAATGTTAAAGGGGTGGCACTATTTTTATGCACATCAATGGATGCTTTTTCAGAAGCAGCATTCTTGCTGCTATTTTGGCTATCGTTTGCCAAAATAGGTGTTCTAAATTTTGATGATGACGCCCGTTGGAAGGGGTAAGAGGGAAATACATATGTTCAGCTGTTGGTTGGTTTAATGCCGGGATGCCCAGAAGACATTTCGGGCTAATCTGGCGTGGACATTTTGAATTCGGCGACAAATCTTATCCTCCACGTATGGAAGTACCGAGGCTTCGTGTAGTTGTAGCCTCACTGGGAAATGACAGCAGAATAAATAACCCGAGTCTCTTACTTTGGGTCCGCTGGCCTGGCTTCTATCCGTATATACTTCCATATACGCAGAAAGGGTATTTCCAGAACTGCAGGGTGGGCATACAAAGAGTCTTTTCCTTCTTGCGCAAATACGTCTTCATTTGGTAATGTGGCCGACGCCTGCAACAATCCAGAGCCACTCGCGCACGTGTTCACATTTCTAACAATACTGGTGGCTATGTAAGCACTCTACACGCAGGTCATCTACACCTGAAAGCATCTAGTTGACTAGGTAGAGGCTCGGCACGTAGTATTTAATATACAAGAAGTCAACCATTTGTTGACAAATTTCACGGCAGCTGAAACCTACCCTTTGTACCGTATGAATGCCTCCTAAGAAGTGTGGACCATAACAACGAGATGGCCTATCCTGCGCTATCGTTTCTAAATAAGATTGTGACTGTAAATATGTGTGAAAATCCAAAGGAAATTTCAATAAGAGCCAGAAACACTGTTTCGGAGCTGCTGTCAACAAAATATCGGCAGCAGTATGAGAAAGAGTATATTGAAATTAGAGACTGGTGCAAGGTGAACAACAAGCTGTGACAATACTTATAATCAAGTAATTTGTTTAAAAGCAAAGCCCGTGTCATAGATTTACGGAACGTAAAAGAACCTGAACCCTGACAAATAGGTCTTGGGCAGAATTAAGCTGTCTCGCGCAATATAGAACGGGATGTTGAGCACATCGATAAGCAAAACTCAATTTAAATGTTATCAAAGTTATTGAAATAGCTTGTTTAAAGTATGGTTCAAAGCTCAACTCAGAAAATACCAACTGTTCTTAAATTTTGAGGCGCATGGTACATTTTAATTGTGGAATATGTTTAAATAATAACATTTATGAAGTATTTTTCCAATTTTAATTAAATTTGGTATTCATATTAACATAACAACGCAATCATAGTAAAACTCGCAGAAAAATCTATACGAAAACACAGACATTTCAAATTTCGCTCCCAGTGTCCCTAAGATATTTGACAGCTTCTGCAACTGCAATTGTAAGAACAAAATAAATCAGGCGATAGTAAATTAAGTCGCCCTCCATGGTGTAGTGGTTACCAGCTAGTTTCTAAAGCCCAAGAGCGCAGGATAAAACCTGGCAGAGAGTGATGGATTTTTTAGGACGCAAAATTCCTTAGCTTCGCTTCCTTCGAAAGGGATGTAAAGCCGATGGTCCTGTGTAATGTTTATTTGCACGTAAAAGAAAACTATATCTTGAAAGAAGAAGGTTCATGGATAACATTCCGACATTTCGCGCCCGCAAGTCGGGATTTTGTCCTACAGTGCTATCTGTAGGCGAAGAGCTGATTCCTCATCATGGGGCATACTCGAGAACTAGAAATTCAGATCCGATTACGGAACCATCGTAACGATGTCCTATGCCCCACTTAGGAGTTACAGGAAATAATTAAACTAATAGTAAATTAACAAAAATCTCACGTGTTCCATCCACAATACTTTCACTACATATTCTGCAATAAACTGTTGTTACAAAAGCGTATTCTTCCATCTAATTCACGTTATCAAGATAAACATTTCCTGATATACTTTTATGACGTATTTCCTTGCTAACACAACGGGAGTAGCTAGGTCGGTAGAGCACCTGCCTGCTGTGCGAGGGGTCCCGGGTTCGATTTCCGGATACGGTGGGAATTTTTCTCTAGCCAAGATCAATCCTTAGCCTCCCCAGTTCTGGAAAGAAAATGTGATTGTGCATATGATACAGTGTACAGAAACCCAATGACAGATTACTGTACACTACTATCTGTAGGCAATATATTCCAAAGGTAAAAGCGCCGATATGAATACTGTAGTTAAAGGCTTACATCAATAGAAGGAAAAAATTAAGAGCTGGTGACTAAGTGATGGCTTTGAAATTCAGTTCTTCTTGCTTGATCAGCAGGGGGAACAAATAATGATTTCCCATTTGAGAAAAGTATTGCAAAATTTAAAGCAATAGCAAGGAATATCTCGGAAATTGTTAACTCCAGAAACTAAAATGTATTTGGAATAGATTGTATGCTTTGACAAGATTTACGTTTTTTTCTAATCTTTACGGTTTACCAGTTCTGCAAAGGTCACCCAAAATTAAGAGGACTTCGGAGGCTGTATTCAGAAAATTCAAGACATACTATTTATATTATCCTGATGTCTTAAACATAAGTATTTGAATCAAAATCGTTACATCCATTTTTGAGAGAAAAAAATGTGTAAAGAGTTTAAGGTGGGGCGATTTTATTGAAAATCTTCGTGTCGCATCCTTTGGAAACACTTAACTTAAATGTTTGGTATTTACCGAATTTTCGTTTTTGAGTTACACTATTCACACACAAGGACCATTTTCTAAACAAGCTTTTATATTTATTTACTCATTCATCCGTATTCTCATCGACATGTATAATAATATCGCCAGCTAAAAATTGACTTAAAAACCAAATATTATTTTTGCAAATATTTGCCAAATTTTCATTCATAGACCAAACGGTAAATATTGACATAGATTAGTCTCTTAAGTACCAGACTTTAATTGGTCGCAACAGAATGGATTGAATGGAGCACCAATATAATTCTTCGCTGTCGGTGTTTTAAGGTCTCGTAAATCTTATGCAGGCTTGATATTGGATGAAGAGATTTGACCTCATGTAGAGCTAGCACTGGTTGTTACTTAATATCTAACGATTTTAATTAAAATACCGTATATTAAAGATATTTACATGACATATAAAATATATATCTTTAATTTACTGGAAATAGCCTCTGAAGACCTCTTTATTCTGGATGAATTTTACCTGATTAATCATAAGAAATAGACAAAAACATCTGGTTAAAACACAATTTATGTCATATACGTGGCCCCCCCCCTCTGTGTAATATAAACAGTTTCTGAGAAATTCTTTGTTATTGGTTTCTCTGGTAACTTTTCTCAAACGGGCAGTCACCTTTCGTTTCATCTCTTTTACTATAGGCCATGCAAAGCGAATGAACTTCAATTATTTCACATAGGACCAGCTTTTAAAAGATTTAACAATTGCTTTAGCCTAGGGTATTCCCTTATTTCCCTTCTACTTACAAGGAAGCAAGTAATACGGCTATTACTGTTAATGTTTATCTCAATAAGCATGGTGCAGATAAAAGGATAATCTTTTGTAAGAATGTATGTGGAACAGCTGCCGAAAGTTGTGTGAATGGAAAACATCAGATATATTTTGTTTAAGACCTTCAGTGAATGGGGGTAAATAATTAAGATGCGCATGCTCATGAATGTTTGGCCGTGAACTAAAACGACGGCAATGGCAGACGCACGTGAGCAAGAATACCACAATGCAGTGAAGTGCAATGAAAGGGCGAGAGGAAACAAAAGAGGGATGCGTGAACTGCGCAGTTGTTTTGACATGAAGAGCGCTTTCATACAGGCGAGCTCATCATCCAAGAACAACACGACTTGTGATGTTGCTGCTGCTGCATCAAGTAACGTACCAACTAATGGAATGGCTGCGAGTGTTTCACACGCGAGAGGAACATTCGATTATATTGATCCTAGAAGATAATAACGGCTGTATGACGCCATATAGAACCAAACTTCGAGAAGCGCCGCCTTGCAAAAGTGAACTCTTTAACAGACAATGATGAAATGTCATAAAACTCCAAATACAAGATGAGCGACAAATACCATGACACCAAGTTAAGACATGCATAGCATAGGAGCCAATATTCTACATTGCAATTTTCCCCAAATGTCAAATGTTGCGTTTATTAGCGCGAGTAACGGCTCTATGCACACAGTCCAACTCAAATAGTGTGAGAGTGGTTCAGAAAAGCTTCCGCCTGAGAAAAAAAAATGATGTGTTCCATTCCCATGATTTTCTCTGTTCTGTAACAAATTATTCTTACAAAAACTTTTTCTTCTATGTACTTCATGCTAATCGAGATAAACATTATCGGAATGGTCTTACTACTTAGTTTCTTATAAGTGAGGCAAATAAGGGAATACACTACGCTAAGGCGATTATCACACCTAAAAATGGTTGCGATGTGGTTGAAATTAGGTTTTCTTTGCATGGCTAAGAGTAAAACAAAAAAAAAAAAAAAAAAAAAAAAAAAAAAAAAAAAAAAAGGAATAATAAATTCCCGTTGAAAGGGTAAATTATCTATTTTAAATTTGAAACTAATAGCAAGTAATATCTCGGAAATTGTTTACCTCACAAAAAAAGTACACGGCATTACTTATGTAATAACAAGATTTAAAAGTTTTAGTAAGTTTTTGTGACTCTTCGGTTTATCAGTTCTTTAAGTCATCCAGAATAAATATCTTCAAGAGGCTATTCCCAGAAAATTCAAGATATACATTTATTTCTCATGTAAATATCTCAAATATATGGTATCTTAAGCAAAATCGTTAGAGCAATTTTTCAGAAAATCAAAATTTTCGTGTTTTTTTTTCCTGTAAAGGGTAGTTTGGGGTGGAGGATTTTCCTCAAAATCTTTGTGTCGCATCCTTGGAAGATGAACTTAAATATTAAGTATTTCACCGACGTTTCGTTTTTGAAATATCGAGTTCACACACACGGACCTTTTTCTAAAAAAAGCTTTGAAATCTCAATATGAGATTTTTGGATGAAGTGCAATACCGTTTGTGCCTACCTACTACGTACGAAGTGGAGAAATAAAAACAATCAGGAGATTTTGAACCCAAATTTTTATTGTGTCTGCGATAGTTTTTATCCCTATTGAAATTTAGTGTTGGTAAACTAACCCATCTGCTTATTTGGTCTATTTTACTGTGTGCATGTGTATGAATTATATTAAATGCTCTTTCTTTTAATATAATTGCTATTGCAGGCATTGAAGATCATATTTGGCTGCTGAATTTATGTCACAGATTTTATCGTTTAAATGTTACCTGAATAGTTATTTCGGTTTCATTTTTCTTTAAGGTCAATAACCAGAAGTGGATAATAATCGATCTCCAGTTCGCCACAAAGGGTAATGTTTGTGACCCAGCTGCTGGAACCTATGTCCAAGGCTGGTAGCGATTCGTTTTATTCTCGCTTAGATATACAATTTCTATTATTTACTATCGCCGAACAAATAGTATGCAACGCGCGTTAAATGCATTGGAAAAGCTCTTCCTCCTTTTTCAATACTGCACTTACCGTTCTTGCATCACAATACATATATCAATAGTTTTCAACTCAATACACTTAAACTGTATTATTTAAAAATTCAGTATAAAATTATGTGTCAAAATCTGTAAAATAAGATTTTGCATTATGACCTCCGTGTCCAAGGTAAAATCTATCCATCAATCCATGTGTTCAGATTTGGGAAGAAGAAAAAGTCAATGGGAACCAAACGTGATGAATATTGTACAACCAGCAGGAGTTCCAAGTACCTACAAGTCACGCAAACTTTGCGACTGCAGCTGAAGTTTCATCGGTGCATTCTTGGTGGAAAGTAACTTTCTCCTTTGACAAATGAGGAACGTTGGCCTTCATGACTTTGCCCTTTTCAGATAGTCTCAACTCCATGCCCAGGTATCCCGGATAACAGTGTCCATACAGCACCCCTCTGAAGGAACAAGCTCATTCTTCTTTGGAACGATGTCACCCTCTTGCTGACATTGTTTAGATGCTTTTATCTCTAGCCTATGATAAGATTATCAGTCTATTTCATCAAATGATGTAGCATTGCAAAATTGGGTCGAACTGCACTGAACTTTTCCAAGACCACTCCGACGTGCTTGATCAGCTATTATTAAACGTGGCAACCATCGCAATGCAGACTTTCTCTCGTGCAAAATACTCTAGATAAGTTCTGATGTGATCTTGGCAAGGTCAGTAAGCTCACACCTCTCGATTCATCTGTCATTTAACACGACATTATGGATTTTCGTGACTGGACGTCCTGAGGCCTGTTTCACGATGTTTACGAGCTTTGATAATTGTAAACTTTGTTTGTAATTTGTAAACATCTGTTTCACATTGTAAAGTTGAACTTTACAAAGAAACTTATATGTTTACAGGTTAAATTTTATATAATTTGCAAATGTCTTGCTTCACAATCAAATAGTAATTCTACACATCTGTAATTTGTGTTTATAAATAAGCCGTTTATCTACAAATGGCTTAAGTTTGTAGAGTAGCCTATATTTTAATACTCGTGAGCAAAAATTGCATGGAAAAATATACAATTAAGTACACATCGTAATACATCTGAAAACTGCATAATATACTATTGTAGAAGTGCTTCAGATAATGATAAAGTTCATGAAGACATAAACATTACAGGCTCAGAATTAATGACTTTACATCTCTTCATGAATAAATGGGTTTAGGATATATCCTTTTGCAATGGAACAGTTATTGGAAGAAATAGGATATCACATTCAGTATCCAACAGGTAAAAGTGAAGTCCTAACCTCCAAACAGAAGTGCACATATATGTATGTATCCTAGCTTCGGGGTTACACGATCTACGCAATGTCGCAAATGTCCAATCAATCAGATAGCCAATATATCTACTAAAGAGCGAGACTTTGTAATTGGGTGTTGTTAGTATTTGATGTCATTGAATTTTCAAATACGATTAAACAGCTTTATATTGCGCATTTTAGATTAAATACATACATAAAACTTATCGAATACTAGATATATGGAGATATAACTTAGCTCTTTAGTATCTTTTGTAACACATGGTTGGAGACGCTTTGAAGCGGAAATATGACAGAATGCGCATAATATTTTTGTAAATTAAATACCTGGATTTGAAAATTTCCTCAAACTTTACAAGCTAACAAACTTTTATTGTGAAACAGAGTTTACAAGCATTTGTAATCTTTCCCTTGCTATTTGTAAATTGGTAATATGTAAATTATAAATATTGCGAAACAACTCTTGGACGTTCTACATCAGAAATGGAAGAATGCCACGTTAAATTCAGCCGCCCATTACTTAAAAGTAGAAAGCGATTGTGAGAATCTGTCAATGTAGAAACTCTTAAATTGTTATTGTGGGTGGCGTTAGATGTTTTAATCGAAATACTTAATCAATGTGCGGAATTTAATTTCAACTATTTTCGAAAAAAAAACTTCAAACTTTTATTCTGCAGCACTATAGTAACCAAAATAATAAAAGCATAGATGTGAAACAGTATCCTTGCCCTTTGGTGATGCCTCTACTGTTTTGACGCCACCAGCACCGAGGGTGTGTCAGGCTGAGAACTTTCCGATCGAAAATTGTTAACGTTACGAAAACGTTTCGCATAAACTGCTTATTCTATTACCAAATTAAAACAATTCTTAAGAATATTTATCATGAGTATCTGAAAAATATTTTTTATAATAATATGTGCAAGGGCTATTATTGCGCGTGCAGGCTAAGGCTCGAAGAAACTCGTGTGGACTTTTCCATCAGATTGTTCTGCATCTACACAATCAGCAATGATTTACTTACTATCTGAGAGCTAGGGATAATTTTGCATTGCATAAAAATTGTGTTAACTGTGACAGAAAAAGAGGAATTTCCTGCGCATTTAACAGCTGCACCGAACCCTTAAAAGGTTATATTCAGCTAATTAGGATGTGACACTTCGAAATGTGAAGAGGTGGGCGGAGGCAACTGTGTTCGTACCCAAGTACATGGAGAGTATTCATTGGAATCGACAGCAACATTGCCTGCAAATATGGGAAAATTACTTACATGGAATAATCTTGTTTTGCATTGAAATAGGATTTTAAATATTAGCTTGCTTATTCGAAATTCCTTTACTTGCGCTTTACAATTCTAATTATGAATTAATTTAATTAACCCCTATATGTTTTATTATTGCATAGTGATTGAAAGGTTTTTATATGTTGAATACTTCTTTTTCCTCCAGATGTTTAATTTCATGAAACCTTATTATATTCAAGAAAATGGTAGTCAAATATCATTAGTTATTTTATTTCTTATTTCTCTTAAAACTTTCAAAATTCTGCAAATGTATAGCTCACATTTTTGCGGGGAAAGTATTATTCAAATGATTGAGTATTAGAAACACAGTAAATGACATTTCAACCCTTCGTGCTTTCTCTTTTGTCCTGTAGTGTTATTTTCTATTTCAAAAGAAAATAAGGAAAGCAAGGAAAAAGAAAACAAGAAACAAGCAGAAACAGAAACATTCAAACATTCCAATAGTTGACACGCTACACTTATACTTATACACGCATACTTAGGAAATGGCTAATGAAACAAAAAATTCTTATTAGTGTTATTTATAAAATTTATACCATATCCTGACAATCACATTCAACGAAATAGGGGGGGGGCGAATATAATCCCCAATCCGGCTCTGTGGTGTGGTGGTAGCATGTCTGCCTCACATTCAGGAGGTCCCGAGTTCGAAATTCGGATAGGGCGAGTTACCCGAAGAAGAAAATTTTTGGGGTTTCCCTAATCCTGAGAGGACAAATGGATAAATGGGCCCCGGGTTCTTGAGCATAAACTCATTAGTTTCATTCATCGTCCGATATAACCTACCAGGTTCAAGGACGTTAAACTAAAAACACCAAAACAATAATAATCATTTTAACAAAAATAAATAAAAACATTAAAAATTTGAGGCACGACGTTTACTTTGCAACCGTCAAGAAATGTTATCTCGGTTTAGTGGTATATACTAAAATTTCTAATTATCTGTTATAAAATCTGCTGGATTTTTCTTTTAATTTACAGGCAATCTATGTGTAGTAACAACTGCATTCTCTATGAAATTTGGATATATCTCTCAATTCATGGCATTCTCACAAGCCACAGTCATTTATTATGGTTTCAAGACACAGGCAAGGAGAAGAATAAGAAACTACTTTAAGGCGTATTTTCATGAAAGAAATATTAATACCGGTTGCGAGGGTCCCTTCTCTCCCTCTCTCTCTCTCATACACACACAAATAATATAAATGTAAATTAAAATATAATTATATTTTATAAATATAATATCAATAGATATAATGAGTGGGGAAAATGTTATTGTAAGTGTGAATAATGAATTTTCATTTTCATTGCTCTCTTACTTGGGAAAGTATTGCATTCCACATGAAAATTAATTACCAAAGGTTCATACGAAATATATATTTTGAGGACCTCTGAATTACAAATTTTTATGTTTACCATTCACATGACTTTTTCTACATCTCTATAACAAAGTATTGTTAATAAGCTTATACTTCTATTTACTTCATGCTAATCGAGATAAACATTAGCAGAAATGGTTTTATTACTTGCTTTCTTGTTAGTAGAAGGGAAAAAGGGAATACACTAGGATAAAAGGATGTCAAATCTTTTAAAAGCTGCTTGCTATGCGGATGAGATCCGCTTCTTTGCATTGCCAGCAGTTGACAAATCCCCGTTTGTGAAAAACTAAGTATTTTAAAACTGAAACAATAGCAAGGAATATCCCAAAAAAGGTCAACTGCACAAAAAAATATATATATCACATAAATTGTATGTCCGAAAGAGATCTACATTTTTTGTGTACCAAGTTTTTGCCTATGTCTTATGGTTTAGCAGTTATGCAAAACTCAACAAAATACATCCAGAATAAAGAGGTTTTCAGAGGCTATTCCCAGAAAATTCAAGATATACATTTGTCATGTATCTATCTTTAATATACGGCATTTTAATCAATGTCGTTAGAGCCATTTTTGAGAAAATCAAACATTTTGAAATTTTTCCATGTAAAGGGTGGTTTTTGATGGAGGATTTCCCTCAAAATCTTCCTGTCACATCCTTGGAAGATACTAAATTTAAATATCAAGTTCGGTATTTTATCAACTTTTTTTTTTAAGCTTTATGTCCTTCAACCTGCTTGGTCTTATCGGCCGATGAATGACATCGGTGAAATGATGTTCACACTTAGGGTCCATGGAGCTTAAAGTTATTCGACATATTTTGTCTTCTCAGGATAAAGGGAAAAAACAAAATAAACTCGTGACCTGTTGTATGTGAGGCAGACATGTTGGGTGACAGCTTTACCGACTTTTTATTTTTGAGTTATCTTGTTAACAGACACATGCACACAGAGCTTTTTCTATTTGGGGGGGGGGGGTTACAGGAGATCCTAAAACGTGTATTTCTGGTGAAATCTCACTGTGTTCTATGAAAATAAAATAAAAAAGCGTATTTAGAAAATGGTTCATGTTTTTTTAATAAAAATATTAAAAATCGCTTGATATTTCACTTCTGCGTCTTCCATAGAGACTGCACATAGATTTCCAAGAAGACCCCCCACCCAAACTCCCCCTTACGTAAACATTTTTCGAAACTATGATGTTCAAAAATGGCAAACAATTTTGATTAAACTCCACATATTTAAATATTTTCATGAATATAAATTGTATATCTTGAATAACTTTTGTAATAGGCTCTGAAGACCTCTTCATTCTGATTGACTTTTACATAACTAGTAAACCGAACGATATAGAAAAAAACTTACACAAAAAATAATGATCTCGTTAAAACACGCAATTTATGTCAAATACTTTTGTGGAATTAACAATTTCCGAGATATTCCTTATTGTTGATTTCAATTTCTAAATAATTTACTCAAATGGAAAGACGTTCATATATCTTGCTCCTGGTCAATCAAGAAGAACGGAATTTCATTATAATCATATAGAGACCACCTTTTAAAAGATTTGAGTACCGTTTTAGTCCATGATTCCTTTATTCCTTTGTACCTACAAGGAAATTTGTAATATTATCATTTCTGTAATGTTTTCTCGATTATCGTATAATGAATAGAAGAATACGCTTTAATAAAAATAGGTTATTGACGAAATGGTGTAGAGAAAGTCATGTGAATGTAGAATATTGAATATTTTACTTGAAGATTAACATCCAGACCGGTAGTCCGCATCGGACGATAAATGAACTAAATTATTGAAATGTTACTCAAAATGGGATCCCGGATCTTCTCAGAGTAAGGGGAAACTCCCAGAATCCCCCTTTTAAGGTAACTCATGCTAATCAAGTTCCAGACCCGGACCTCTTGAATGTGAGACAGACACGCAACCTCCACACCATGGAGGTCGGCTGAAACCACTGAATTAAATCAGAAACCTCTTAAAAGGTCTTATTTATTGGAAACATAATACTGGTTTTGTGTATATAACGTGTTTATTGCATTTTTGGACAAATAAAACCAAACGTGTAATTGTTGCACTGGTTCACCAACCCGCCGCTATAGTGTGGGGTAGCGCGTTTTCTTCACGTTAGGGTGCTATTCCCTTTACATGAGAAGACGAACGTTGGTTTACTCTGGGCCCATATGAGATCATTTCATTCATTCATCCATCCATTGCCCAATATGACCTACCAGCTTAAGGGGTGTTTTTTTAAAGCGATTTGGGGGAGGGGGGGTTGTCGATATTTGATTTTATGTTGCAAAAAATGCACCACATTTCAAAGTACAATTTTTGCAACGTTGCATTCTCCTAGAATGGGGCATTAAAAAGCTTTGCGCTGGATATATACTATGCTAAACTTGATCATTTTTCCTCAGGTTAAAATTTCTTATATGCTCCCATATTCAAATTCTATCTTCTCCCACAAAAATACAGCTTGAGATCTTATACGAGTATGTTTTCCCAAAGCACTACAGAAATGTGTGAAATAAAATCTCTGATTTGAATTTTTATTTCGTTGTAGATTAGTTTTAAAAATTAATTTATATAATTATACGGTATGTTTTCCAGATGTTTTCCCCTTGTGATTTAATGTTTTTTTAAATACTATCCACTTTAGGAAAATGTTAACCAGTTTGTTAAAAAGATATTATGGAATGTAATTTTAAAAAAAAATCTGATGTGTACCACTTGCATGACTTTCTCTACATCTCTGCAAAAAATTATTGTTAAAAAGCTTATGCCTCTATTTACTTCAAGCTAATCGAGAAAAAATAGTAGAAACAGTGTTATTAGTTGTTTCCTTGTAAGTAGAAGGGAAATAAGGGAGTAGCATAGGTTAAAGAGAAAGTCAAAGCTGGTTGCTGTGTGATTAAGTTCCTTTGTTTGTATGGACAGGAATTAACCAATTCCCGTATGAGAAAATATAAGTTTTTTAAAGCTGAAATATACATAACACAAATTGTGTGCTTTAACGAGCTCTACATCTTTTGTGTGGTAAGTTTTTGTCCATTTCTTACGGTTTACCAGTTATGCAAAATTTCGCAAATGAAATCCAGAATATACATGTCTTCAGAGGCTAGTCCCAGAAAATTGAAGATTTACATTTTGGCTTGTCTTAAATATAAGAGAACTTAATCAAAATTGTTACAGCCATTTTTGAGAAAATAAATAAATTCGAAATGTTTTCCATGTAAAGGGTAGTTGGGGCGAGGGAATTTTCTTGAAAATCTTCGTGTCGCATCCTTGGAAGATACCAACCTTAAATATCAAGTTTGGTATTTAACGGTGTTTTCGTTTTTGAGATATACTGGGTGCAATACAATACCTACCTCCTATATACACTATGTACATAATACGTGTTGAGAAAGTAATAATGTAGATCAACAGTTGCAGGGTAAGATGGATTTTTATTTTAGCTAATTAAATCGAATAATTTAATCAATAGGTACATCCACAATGAAATGACATTTGAATGAAACTTGACACGAAGGCTTCTTTTGTTGGCAATAGCTTTAATACTATTAAAAATCACTATTATCGCTTTGGGGTCCTCTAAAAAGGACGTTAAATTACAAAAAGGTTCACCCAAAGGAAGCCTCTTCTCTCGTCTAGAACAGAATTACCGACTTTCCAGGAATTCTACCGCTTACCCAGTTCCGCATAAAGGAGAGTTCGCGCGAGCATTATCTCAATTCATTCGAAATAACGAATAAAATGCCTAAATGTGTTAGACTCCAATAGTGGAGACAATTCCTCTATAAGAAACTTGTTACCTCACTGGAAGAACGAGCGCGAGATAAATGCTGGCGATACGGGATTCTTCGTCCAAATGCAAATGAGCAATGCATTCCAGACATGCACGTTAACCATGCACTGGAAACTATGCCAGAAAGTGAAGGTTTTAGGAGTGAATGTTACTTTCATTCATTCTAACTGCTTATTTCACTGTTAGGTGTATCCAATTACTTTCCTGTGTTACCAGGAAGAAATTGCAACTTCAAATGAAAGCAAAATGTTTTAACCTTCTCATATATTTCATAAAATGAGCAGAATAACTAGCTTGCAGTAATTGTTGCAAAAGCTCCTATTTAATACACATTCCTTGTATCTTCAAGAGTTAACACAACTACACAACTACACAACTTCTCAACAATCTGGTGTTCCTTTCACGTGACTTTCTCTAGCTATTCCTATAAAAGTGTATTCTTCTATAATAAACATTAACAGAGATAGCTTTATTACAAATTTCCTTGTAGATACAAGAGGAATAAGGAAATACACTATGCTAATACGATAGTCAAATCTTTTAAGAACTAGTCGCTATGTGATTATATTGAAATCTCTTTGCATGACCAGGATGAAAAAACAAATAACAATGTTCTATTTGAAAAAGTATAAATATTAGGAACTTTAAACAATTCAAGGAAAATCTAAGAATTATTAACTCCATGGAAAAAAAAAATCTGACAAAGCGCATACCTACATTAATGAGATCTACATTGTTTGTGTAGTATGACTTTTTCTCCGTCTCTATTTCTCTTCTCTCTCTCCCTCCCTCTCTCTCTCTCTCTCTCTCTCTCTCTCTCTTTCACGCACGTGTTTTACCAGTTAAGCCAAAGTCATCCAGGAATTCAAAGGACTTCAAAGGCTATTCTCAGAAAATTCATGATAAACATTTCATTTGTCATGAAAATACCTTCAACACATTGTATTTTAATCAAAACTGTTAAGATTATCGAAAAATGATCCATATAAAGAGTAGTTTGGGGTTGGGAAGCATTGTTGAAAATTTTCCCATCACAACTTTGGAAGACGCAGAACTTGAATAACAAGTTCATAGAATTTTAGTTTTTGAATTATGCTGTACACAGGCACGCCAACACGCGGACCTGTTTCTAAAACTGCTATTTTGGAACTCATGTAATCCAAATATCTCGGCATCGAATGCTTGGTTGGAACGCAATACCTTCTCTACTTTCTGTGTACGTGGTGGAGAAAGTAAAAATGTTGGCTTTTCCTGGTGATGTCCTATGAATTGCACTGAATGATTCTGGGTAGTTAGGGGAATTTACATAAGTCCAACTTTGACCTTTTCAAAAATTATGATTTACCGTTACGGAGGGTTTGTCATTTTCTGATATGGGACATTTACAACTGCCGGTTTATAGAGGCGTATCTTGATATAAGCAACCTGCAAATTTTAATTTTAGTAAACAACACTCTTGTGTCTCTAATACATGTTTTTTCAACTAAGCGTTTGGTAAACCGTTTATTCGTTGTTTTTTCGTACTAGAAGGTATTGATTTATCAAATGCAAAGAACCTGCAGATGGCTTAAAGAGCAACAGGTTGTCAAAGATCTGCAAACAAAATAATACAGAAACGACTCATTCAACATAATCTTAGCTAGCGTCCCATGTGGTGAGTGGACGATCGATGCTTTCTCAAAATGGTGATGTGGGCTCGAACCTGGTGCCATGAGAAACTAATTATTTTGTTTTAATGCTGTCTCGCCTGAGTTAAAAGATTATCAGGCAATTATTTTTCTGTATCCGGAGATAATTTTATTTACGTAACCTTAATTATATTTCAACTGCGTGGAGGATTATAAAATGAACTATTTGTTAACGACGCTGAAAATTGCCAGGATCCGATTCTTTATCAACATTCATTTAGGGTTTTAATAAGAATTTTATCAATAAGATTTGATTTTTTTTTTTGTTTTGTTTTTTTGTTTGTTTGTTTTCCATATCAACACCACCGGTGTGCCGGATTTTCATCCCGTAGAGTTCTGTAACATGTCAGTAAATCTGTTATGGGGGCTGTTGCTTTTAAGCACACCTAAAAACCATCATTGGGATCAGACTGCCAGCACCTAACCGACTGAGCCACCTAGACCGACCTGGGCGGTCAACTGTCACATGAACATTGCCAGTTTTCTTTTTTCCTTTCTTTTTAATTCTTCCATTTATATTACTCTACTAATTGCAAAGGTCATATCGGCGGCATTTTTACCTTTGGAGCATTACTGCCTTTCAGCAATGGTGTTATCTGGTGTACAATTCTCATAGATTTTATGTCTATTTTTGAACTTTTACACATATACACACAGATACAGTATCCGCGCCGAGCCAAGTGGTTAGACCACTCGCCTCTCACCGAGGCGGCCCGAGTTCGCTCCTGGGTGACCACATGTGGGATTTGTGGTGCACAAAGTGGCGCAGAGGCGGGTTTTCTCCGGTTCTGCGGTTTCCCACACCATCGAATTCCACCGTCTTCGTTCCAAGTGTCATCGCCTGCGATACACTTTTACATCCATACTTCCAGGCTTTGGATGATAAGGATTAATCTTAGCTAGAGAAAACCTCTCATCCCCAGACTGGTATCGAAACCGGGATCGTCGCACAGTGCTTCACGGCTGAGTTACGGGACCTGCCGAAGAGCTAGTAGTCCGATGTAAACTAGTTTTCTGTTTATCATGTCTTAATACACATATACAAAGAAAACTTTCAAATTTACATTTTCGTAACCATATGGATAAACTACATTACTAATAAGAATTATTGCATCGGAAAACATGTGATATTTAAATGAACAAAATATATGTAGGTGAATCCTTGGGCTTAAAACTCTCTCTCAGTATTACGAAAAAGCATGAGTGTTTTTATCACTTTTATCGCCGACCTAGTATCGCTTGTTTGTCATACATTATCCGCAACATACTCGGGCTATCATTCTAACAAAATAAGGAGCCAGAGTAACATTCCGCAACGCGAATTATATATATATATATTTTTTTATTGTTGTTTCATTCTCTCTCCTTAACACCTAAGGTCATGTCGAGGCTTTGCTTTTAGAAACAACTCGTTGACTGTAGGTTCTTTAACGGTGGGTTTTTTAATCTTCTTTTCTTCAAACACACATTCACTCCCAATAAACACTTCCAGACTGTGTGAATAATTCTGGTTAAAGAAAAATTCCCGCCCAGCCGCCGGGAATCGAACCCGGGAAATCCGGGTGAGAAGTCAACTCGACCACGGATGCAGTCTCAAAGGACTTGATCCGCAAGGACGTGATCTACTCCCCACTATTCGCTGCGTTGTCTAGTTAAAGTTCGAGTGAAATAAAAAAATATTTTATGTGCGAGGAAAATCTTTAATAACTTCTGTTAATACTGTAGCTATGTATAAGATCTGTGAATACTGATGAAAATCCTGTGTCTCTAGAACTGTTTGTTCAATTTCTAAGAGCGTTTGAAATTTTGGATACAAAAAAGAAATTGTTTAAATTCATCTGCAACGTTTGACCTGCCTGGAACAAAACACCGTAAACTTATCAGCCTAGGTTAGCTTAGTTATTCAAACACCTGAATGTGAAGCTGATAGACTTGCGGTACCCATCTTGTGGAGTGTTTTGTTTTAAACGTTTCGAGATAAATAAATACCAGTAGATGATGAACTGGAGGTGTCCATACTTTGTGTGGATGTGTTCATTAATATATACATTTTAAATATTCCAGTACTAAAATGTGTTTCTTGGGAAAACCCAAATATAATTTTCTCAAGAGATTTAAGGCCCATTGTATTTCGAGTTTTTAAATTACAGAGACGTCGTCGAATATATAATAGATGACACAGAATACAATTTCTTTGGCAAGTCAATGATTCAATTCTTGATGGAGTAAAAGACTGCCAAAAGACACAAAGTATTAATTATAATAAAAGGGAGTTGTTTTATTTATTACCTTTGCAGTATTGTCCTTGACATGCCTCTCATGAACCTGCAAAGACTAGCTATCATATCACTTATCAATTACTTCATTAATAGCTGCTGCTGCTCCTAACAGCGTGTTTAGATTCTCTCTCCTTACGTTCACGTACTGCGATAGCACGTATGAACACTGCGCAGCTACGAATTAACCAAGGTCATGAACTAAATTGTACAAGGATACTTACGCATGTATACTAAAGCATAATTATATAGCCCAGAAGAAATAAATAAAAAATATTAAATAAAGATGGGAGAGAAACAAAAAATTAAGGGAAGAGGCAGTAAATAGAATAACTGAAATAAAGAAGAAACTTAAGGGTAGAATAAGAATGCATATGAAAATAACATAAACCGATAGAAATAAGTAATTAACGAATAAGATCTAATATTGTAATAAGGTAGCAGTTGTGAGTGCAGAATTGGGTACCAAAATTCTAAAGCTAGCAGTCTAGCTGCTAAGTACTGGGTATTTCCTATAGAATTAGAGTCAGAATGTATTAGCAGGTAAACCTGAACAAAAGAAATTTGAAAACTGTGTGCAACTGGGAATACAATATAGAAAGTAAAGCTTAATGTTTGTTTGAGATGTTGCCACAACGCTTTGTTAAGCGAAAGGAAATACTACCAATAAATATTTCAGCCAATAGAATTAGAGAACATGTAGAAGTTCGCGTAGGTTCGGCTGGAACCCTAGAAAAGAAGTGGAGCTTATAGAAACTGTTTGGGCCGGGAACGGCTGGGGAGCAACAAAATACATTGTTGAAAAGTTATTTGTGAAAATATTCTTGGAGTGAGTTGTAATATCCTCGAAGGGAGAGCCACGTGTTAAATTGTCGGTGGTGGGGGAAACAGATATTTACAACGTTGTCCAGTATTATGCGCGTTAAAAAAAATGAACACCAGCGGAGCAGAGGAAAGGATGCTGCTCCTGGAAAATGCGACCGCTCGAGGAGCCTATCTTAGCGCTACCTCCTTAACACCAATATAAGAAATCTCCAAATTAAACCTCATTCCTGTGGTTAAACCCTTACCAGCAACAACACCAGACTCGCAGACTTGCACGCGCGTTAAGTTCAGCGTCTTAAGAGAAGTTACAAATAAAGTTGTGTAGTTAAAGATTTCTAAGAATCACGTTCTAAAGGGGAACCGAGTTGGAAATTAAAACAAATTAATTCGGAAACGAAACTTTGAGATAGAGAAAAACTATGTATTATATTCAATAAACTTGTTTGACCGGGATTTTTAACATTGTAAGGATTACAATATTTTAAGTCAAAGGGGAAATTATTTATTTGTGTGATATTGGGTAAATATGGCATATCCGGGAAAACAGTGACTTTCATTGTAATCCCAAACACAAATCCTGAGATCTAGGTCATCCTACTCCTGCTCAAGTTCCTATTCCCAACTTCCTACAGAAAATACATTTTCCTTCCTAAAACCAAAAATCCCGCCTCAATACACATACATAAGTAGTGTTTAAAGTGGAATTGAATTATTAACAATGAGCTGTATAACGTGATCATTGCTTATTGGACCTTGTGTTGTGTATGTTTGCATTTGAATACTGTGATTGACTCCTCATTAATTAGATAAAACCGTTAAACCGTAATAGCCCAACAAGTTTGTTTCTCTTCCTTTTCACTTTTTATTGCTACCTTTTGGATTATCACTTCTGCAACAATGTCCCTGTGGAACTTTGTCACTTCAAATAATGTCGTAACGAGGCAGTTATAATACTAACGCCACTGTTACTGTAATACCGGGAGACAAAAGCGTAGTTCTTTTATTTTTTAAGCTGGGAATCTGATACAGAATGTACTTGTTTACAATGTGCTCGTCCACAGAGGTCCAGGTTAGGTTTCCAGTTATTCATTGCGCTGTCCGTGTGCACGTACCAAAACCATGCTGGATTTGTTTCTCACAACAGGAGCTTTCTTTCTTACATCAAACAGATGATACTGTTCATATTTTATACTTTTCAAAAGGATGAGACAGAAAATGAATACTGCAGAGTGAACTAACACGTTCTGATGAACCTCGTAACAGCAGCACAATACGGACTTGCTCCTCAAACATGCACAAAGGCTTCCAAACGCCTTCAGCTGTTTACACTATTAAGTAAAGTAAACAAAAATTATCTTACCTGGTATGTATTATCAAAACTATCGTACATAAATCTCGTTATCAGAGACGTCTTCCCAACTGCAACAAGAGAAAACAGAATTCTACAAATTTGTTTCAAGATACACAAGATACAAGAAATAAAAGACACACACACACACACACACACACACACACACACACACACACACACACACACACTTGCTCACACAGTAGGATTTTTTTAAAAAATTCTATTGTGGGGATTCAATGGGTCTCCAAACAATATTTCCGATGAAATCTGATACCAAACGTTTAAGCGGAGTACACCACTTCCTTTATACACAAGTACTATAAGATTTATAGGTACCAATAACAAAAAGTATCTCGGAAATGTTTAATGCCAAATATAATAACAAATAATAATATAGGAGATTTATGTTTGTGTTATTTTTTTTTTTTTTTTTTTTAAGTTTTTGTCCATCTCAATAGAAAGTTAGGCAAACCGAGCAGGATGGTTCAGGCGGTTTCATCTGCCGCCTGTATTCGGCATTTCCCGGTTGTTTTTTTATCCCCGTCGACCGCTCACTCTGTGTTCCCCCCTAGTTTTACCTTGTCGCCGCTGGGGTGGTTTTTCTAATATCGCGAATTTTTCGGTTCCTCGTACCCCATCATTTCATTTCATATCACCTCACAGGGTAGGGAGTTTGACTAAGTGGTGCATGGTGCGCAGCGTATATACGTTAGTAACCGTTTCCTCCACCTCTGGCACGGGGCACTTACCAGGATGAGCCATGGAGGTGCCTGCAGTGTCCATCTGTGGACTCTTTTAAGGACCTCGCAATTTCCGCACCTGTCAATACTTAGTTCGTGCAACAACCCTTCGGATCTTTCATCTCATCCCTTCCTCCCGGAGGTTGCATGCGGCTCAACAAGCCTTTGGCCGCAGTTCCTGTCCCATGCGAGGAAAGAAGTCTGTTTGCCTTACAGTCTCTGAATTGAGAAATCGAAATAGGGATTGAGTGGAATTCAATTAATTCCTCCCTAATGTAAGTACGTGGTTGATATGGTATTAAAATCCTCCGGATGCTGTTGTCACCTCTAAATGACGTTGTAATTCACAATGTCTTTATCTCTCCGCTCAATCCCATTTGGACAAATCAGTATAGATTTCACAGGACACAATAGGGGTCTCTAATCAATTCCTTGTCAGTACAGCGTTAATTAATTGCCCTTGCTAGGAGCATTGTCTTAGTTGCTCATACAATAGCTAAGCAATATCAACACATGAACTCCCTGGGGATACAAGGAAGCAGTTGGTCACTTCCCTGTCACGCACAACAAAATGTTGAGTCACTCCGCTGCCTAACTTGATAACCGTAATGCGGCTTTAACAACCACAACTGTTATGCTAATGAGAACATTTTATTCAAGTCAGGAATCCATGAAGCAAGTCGTGTTGTTAAACACACACAAAACAAACCTCCTCGGTATAGCTATTGTGGTTTCTTACAGGGAAAATACTCCAAATCATCTACATAATTATGAAAAGCTTATGTTTAATATTCAGGGTGCGAGGTGAATAAATGCAAATATTTATATAGGAAATATTTATAGGAGTTTGAGGGCGATGTGATATGTGTTTAGAGCTTTTTCCCGCTTTTTTTTAAAGTTATATTCATGAGGAAAATTTCACAATGTTTTAGGATGGCTATTATTCCCTCGATCAGATGTTCGGTTGTTTACGTAACAAGTCACACGGTTGATCCTCCACTGTCCTTTGCTCTATTCGGCTAAAGGTGGTGTGATGTATGTAAACACAGTAAAGACATAGCTCAAGACCGTGAAATTTGTGCTTCATTTATGACAATGCTATTAGTAAGCGAGCAAAACGAGATAGGCTTGTGTGTCATATCTATTGTTTCCTATTAAATCTCAAATTATTAGCACTTATTCATCTCCCATCCTATGTGTATGTGCGAGTCTATGTGGGTGTTTTAACTATTCATATAAAAAGTGGTCCTTCGATCTACATTCTTGATTTCTCTACCACGTACACGTAAGTTTGACTCGATTAAAATGAAGCAGATAGAGAAACAAGCGTTCATAAGAACAGTTTGCATACTCATTAATAGAGAGCAGAAAAAGTCAAATGAATGAAACACCAGATTTTGTTTTTCTTAGAAAGTATTTCAAATTAAGCAAAGTCCGCTTTCTGGGGGTAGCGTGTCTGCTTCACATTCAAGAGGTCGCGGGGTTGAATCTCGCATAGGATGTTACCAGATAAGGTTTCTTAAGGGGTTTTTCCTTATCCTGAAAAAGAGAATGTCGAGTAGCTTTAAATCCCTTGGATCTCGAGATCATTTGGACACTTCATTTATTTCATTCACTGTTCGATATGACTAAGTAAATGACATAGGGGAAGCAAGGCGTGTTTAATTAATCAGGCGGAGGGATAAATTCTTCTGAAGCCGGACAGGTCAATATGTTTAATCTTTCCATAGTGGATGATGACATTTTGTCGTGATAATCACGTGATATATTAATCAAATCGTTAAGACCCATTTTTAAGAATATAATGGCTTTATAAAAAGTGGTTTAAAATGGGAAGATTTTCTTCAAAATATTCGTGTCGCATCTTTGGAAGACTTAGAGATAAACAGGTCCTAAGTTTGGTATTTACACGACTTTCTCTTCTTACGTCTGATATGACCTATCACATTAAAGAATGATAAATTAAACTAAAAAAAAATTAAAAATAAATAAAAAGAAAAGAAACCCCCACCGAAAATATCTTTACTTGTAAAATGTTTCGAATTTTTTTATTTTATTGTATATCTTGAATTTTGGAATAGCTCTTGAAGATTTCTTTATTCTGAGAGACTTTTGCATAACTGGTAAACCGTAATAGATACACGAAATCTTTCGTTTCGTAATCGGCTTACCCTCTCAGTATTAGGACTGACTCCCCCTAGTACTTGCAAGCCAATGCCTAGGGTTCAGAAGCCTGTTACACGAAATGTTACAACACAAAAATGTAGATTTCGTTAAAGCGCACAATTTATGTCTAAACCACTTTTAATTTAACCATTTCAGGTATATTCCTTGTTATTCTTTTTGCATTTTAAAATACAAGTTATTTTACTTTTACTCTTGGCCAAGCAAAGAGAACGGAATTTCAAAGGTCGTCATATAGTAAGTAATCCGATCTTTACCCAAAAAAGTTTGACTATCGATTTAGCCTATCGTATTCCCCATTACCCTTGTACCTACAAGGAGAATATCAACAAGATTTTTTTGGAAATGTGTACGCTCTTTAACATAAAGTAGAAGAATAAGCGTTTGTATTCCTTGGCCATAGTCTTTTGAAGGACTGGAATGGGGAGTTAAGGACGTCACGTGGTTACATCGGGTCTGCACACATAACCAACCTGGGCAGAAGCAACTGTTTCCTACCTTTGCTCTCTGGACTACTTAAAATGACTGACAAAAGAATAAAAAAAAATCTGATGTGCTCCATTCATATCACTCTCTAAATCTGTAACAAATTATTATTAATACGCTTATTCTTCTATTTAATGCTAAAACATTAGCAGAAACGGTCTAATTACTTAGTTCCTTTATAAGTAGAAGGGAAATAAGGAAATACACTAGGCAAAACCGACAGTTAAATGTTTTAAAATGTGGTTGCTGTGGGATTGAAATCCATTGTTTTGCTTGGCCAAGCGTTGACAAGTTCCCGTATGAGAAATGTTTAAGTGTTTTAAAACTGAATCAATAACAAGGAATATCTCGAAAACGGCCAACTCCACGAAAAAATGTCCATGACAACCATGTGTTTTTATCGAGGTCTACATTTTTTGTGTAGTAAGTTTTTGTCTATCTCTTACGGTTTACCAGTTACGCAAACTTCATTCTGAATAAATAGTTATTTAGAGGCTATTCTCAGTAAATTCAAGATATAGATTTTATTTGTCATATAAATATCTTAATATACGGTATTTTAATCAAAATCGTTAGAGCCATTTTTGAGAAAATAATTTTCGAAAATGTTTCCATGTAAAAGATAGTTTGGAGTGGGTGGATTTTCTTGAAAATGTTCGTGTCGCATCCCTGGAAAAATACTATATTTAAATACGAAGGTAGTCATTTAACGGTCTTTGAGCTATGCTGCCCACAGACTCAGACGCGCGCGGACTTGTTTCTAAAAATGTTTTTTCGATGAAATTTCGTTATCGAATTTTTGGGTGCAATACAATACCTTCTCTATACCCCATGTACATAGTAAGTGTAGAGAAAGTAATAATAAGGAAAAGGTTGAGTAGAGAAAGTTGGGGACACGTGATCATCCTTGTAGACCAGAGCGCTGCGAGCCAGAAATCAATGCAGAGATGCTGTGACTCATGTAATTTACCCCCATATGGCGTTATTAATGAGAAAATTACAAAGCAATCAGGTGTCTGGAGCGGTTCAGCAACAACGCCCGCCGTACGGAAGTGGATATTGTCTTCTTTTGAAAATCAATACGACCCTCCAGGTGTCCCAAGAGTGTAGCTTTACGGTCTCTACGACAGCTAGGGCACTACAAACCCAAATACTTGTCGCTGTCCTTCTGTGGTAAAAATACGGAGCAGCAAACCATGGGAGCAACTTCTTATCTTCATTCAACCATTACACACAAATGTATGCTACAGATCGCGCACTAGTTCTTGACGAAAGACATTTTTAAATGAGAGATTGGATGCTAGTCACTTACGCACCTTTACTGTGTTTTCTTGAAACGTAATCATAAGGAAGTGGAGCTGTTTGTTATTGTAACAAACTATTTGCTGACCTGTTTATCAAGGGTAAGCTAGCTCACTGTGGGCCGCGCCATGGCCGAGTGGTTAGACCACTCTCTTTTACCGAGGGTTCGATCCCAAGCGACCGAATGTGGGATTTGTGGTAGACAAAACGGCGCATGGGCAGGCTTTCTCCGGGTCCTCCAATTTCCCCCGACATCGCATTCCATCGGTGCTCCATCTTCATCGCCTGCGGTGCCATAGCAGTAAAAGCGGTCGCTAGACACTACTCGCTGTATCTTCGCTAAAGGAGCGAGCAGCCTGTACCTTTATTCTCACCTTTGCTTATACAATAAGAAAAAATGAAACACACAACAATCTTTCTCAAATAAGTTACACAAAATGTATTTTTCAACCCGTTTTTACTTTCTTCCCATAAAAAAGGGTAGACAAGGGACGGGAAACCTCGCGCACTGCGACCTACGTAGCTCTATTGTGGCTAACATTCTCAAGAAGAAACAGATGAAGTGAGAAAACCACAAGAGGCCACAGAGACGCGCAGAAGTCCCTAACATTTGCAAGCCACTGCTGGAGCCGCCAGAGTCAAGCGAACCGTCGACCTGGCAGCTCTCTAGTATCCATGGGGAGTAGTCTTACCTTTGAACATGCACCCGCGCTTTCTGCTCCCACCGACTAACACCATGAAGACAACCGGAAAATCGAGAAGAAAACGAAATGAAGGGAAAATAAGTGAAAGAAAATCATTCGACTACTGATCCCGGAAAAACCCATTGGCCAGAGTGGGCGGTCGCCGGAGATGGAAACCGGGACCTTCAGGATGTAAGTAGCACACGCAACCGTGGCGCCCTCTTGTTCGGTGGTACGTATTGTGGCAGTGCGTGCGACAAACTTCTAGAAAGCTCTATGACTTATTTATTACTATAAAAAGAAGGAAGAGTTCAATCTGGTGTGAGTCAAGACTTCGACTGCACACAGGCATACTCCGGCTGTTTTCTATTTTTATCTCTCTTTTTATTCAGTGAGTCTCAAAACGTGTATTTGTCGCATTTCTGGGTGGTATACAATGCCTTCCCTGTTAACTATATGTGGTAGAGAAACTACAAATGTAGATCTCGTTAAAGCACACAATTTATATTAAATACACAATGTTGTGGCTTTGACCATTTCCAAGATACTCTGTTATTGGGATGACTTTTCCAATTATAATAATAACAATAATAATAACAATATATATAATAATAATATATATATATATTATATTAGCAAAGTCGCTATTCTTTTTCTCTCATGGCCATTCAAATAGTATGCAATTTCCAAGTTATCAAACACCAATTGGCTTTTTAGACATCTGACTGTTGCTTTAATCCACTGTATCTACCTACAATGAATATACAAATGTACCTTAAAAGCTTACCTCATCAACAAGACGCTGACAGAAGAACAATAGTACATTGCATCACTAGTTTATAGAAGAGTGAGGAAAAAAAGTCATGCGAATGCTACATTCAGATTTTTAAACTACACTGTCTCAATAGACACCTAGGTATTTACAATGTATTTTAAAACACCTCTAATTTAGGAGCATGCGAGTTTTAAAGTCAAGATAAAGAAAAGAATTTCTTCTTGGGGGGTACATTTCCCTGCTGAAATAAGATTAAATGTCCCAAGTTCTAAAACATCAGACAGAAGTTCGACTAAATGAGCAGTTACTACAATTAAAGATGAATGCCAGCAAAAACGTGCAATTTTCTTTCACGCTTGCAACAGATTCCTTAATCCAGAAGGCTGTGAATTAAGATTAAGATGCTGTTAGTGAGGAATCCCGCGCTGGATTACAAAATCAATAAAATGAGTGGAAAGGAGTGAACTGCCGAGCATTCACCTCACTTGGTCAAGGATGTTCCAGCAGGTCCTTGCTTCACATGGAAGAACAACTGCATGCCTATAATACAAATATTGCAAACTTGTTCGCCTGCGCAATTGGACACGTAGGTACATTATTCAGTAATCCACACACACACACACACACATATATATATATATATATATATATATATATATATATATATATATATCTCTGCTTTAAAATAAATAGCTTATGCTTCTATTTATTTCATGCTAATTGAATAAAAAAAAAATAGCAGAAATAGTCTTATCACTTGCTTCCTTGTTAGTAGAACCGAAATAAGGGTGTACCGTAGGTTAAAGTGATAGTCAAAAGCTTGTTGCTATGTGACTGAAGTTCCTTTGTTTATCTGGACAAGAGTTGACAAATTCCTGTATGAGAAAAGTATAAGTGTTTAAAGCTGAAATCAATACCAAGGAATATCTCAAAAACGATCTACTCCACGAAAAAAAATGCATATCATATAAATTGTGTGTTTTATCGTGATCTACATTTTTTGTGTAGTAAGTCTCTCTCTCTCTCTCTCTCTCTCTCTCTCTCTCTCTCTCTCTCTCTCTCTCTCTCTCGGTTTACCAGTTATGCAAAATTAAATACAAATCACCCAGAATAAAGAGGTATTTAAAGGCTATTTCCAGAAAATTCAAGATATACATTTTATTTGGCATGTAAATAGCTTAACGATATAAGAAATTTTAATCAAAATCGTTAGAGCCATTTTTGAGAAAATCAAAATTTTTGATACAGGTTCCATGTATAGGGTAGTTGGGGGTGGGTGGATTTTCTTGAAAATCTTCCCTCTCGCATTCTTGGTAGTACCTAACATAAATATCAAGTTTGGTATTTAACAGCCTTTTCGTTTTTGAGCTTCACAGACACACACGCACCTTTTTCCAAAAATGCTTTTTTTGGTTCCAGAGGAACCCAAAACATGTATTTCCGGTGAAATCTCGGTATCGAATTTTTGGGTGGAATGCGATTCCGCTGCTACGCAGAGCAACAATTGAATGAAACGCTTGGTGTTTTATTGTGCTCTAATCGTTGACATGCGCTTTGCCTTTGGACATCAGAAGTTCTCGAGTAACACCGAATGCATGGTTTGTTCTCGGAAGTCACTGATGTTTCATCATTGCACTAACGAGCACGCTTTAGCCAATCAAGTTAAAGAAACCATGAATGACAACGTAGTTGTTACTCCACATGGAGTGAAACACAACGTTACAACATCTCATGTTTTCTCTCCCATTCTTCTTCTAAGAATTAGTAAATGTCCACGCGACAGTGACGTTTCTTTTCGCGACACTGATCATCTTCATTTTCTCACCTGGCTTTGATAGGCCGCATGTAGCGTAGCACAAGGGAACTCAAAGCGTCCACTTGTGTCGTGATTGCCCTCTATAAATGGGTAAAAACTTAATAACAGTGACAAATAGAAAGAGAAAGTTGGATTATAGGTGCCAAAAAATGCATGGTTTAAAGAGATACTCGATTCTCACAGCAATGATGGTAGCAGCGCGTGGTTGCGCTTCTCGTAATACTCCGCAGTGCCTTGTATTTTAGACTGCTTGTAATTTCTAGCGGCTTTCCCAATTAGTTCGCTAAAACTGAGGGGGGGGGATTCTACACATATTTAGAGCCCCGTGGAAACTATGATTCGAACTGATCCATTTCGAATATGATGACACACAGGTAAGTCAAAATACCGATTTTGATTAAAATACTATATCTATATTAAAGATATTTAACCCTTTCCAGTCCAATGGTGCCATATGGCATCATTATCTATATTTGTTGTCCAAGATGGTAAATGTTAAAGTTCAACAATTCTCTGCCTTCATTCTGTGCGTTTCAGTATTTTCTTTAAATTTATTGATATTAACATGGATTAAAACCAGTAAAAGCGAACATAACATCCCTTCGAAAATACATTTTTCTAAGAAATACAGAACTTAAATCGGCTACACTGCTGCCCAGATCCAGCAAACACTTAGATATGTCAATCAGCGTTTAATTCACCTGGGCCTATCCCTTCATCACTGTAGAATTATAGCAAGAACATCCACTTATGTTAGCTTGTGACATTAAAATCTTGATCGGCTATAGTCAATGTTTTTGAAGTTTAGACAGTTGAACTACATCAAGTAGACAAACTTTTTAAGGCAAATATGCATCCTATAGGGTCAGTTTTCAGAAAACAATTTCAGTCGAAAATAAATCGGGCCGGAAAGGTTTAAAGGTTTAAAGGTTTAAAGTCAAATAAAAATCCAGATTTTGAATTATCTGGGAAAGCTTCTGAAGTCCACTTATTCAAAAGGAATTTCAATTAGCAATTATGGTTAAATCAATATTAGTGTGTTCGGCAAGAGGAATGCTATATACTCATCCAATAACCTTGATAATTAGCCTAAGTTAAGCGATACAGAAAACGTGTTCATCGCAAAAAAATTCTCTCTTTAAGGTACACAATGACCTCCCGTTTGAGAAATGTTCAAATAGCTTAACAAGGAATATCTCGAAAACGGCTCTTACAAATAAAAAATATAATAGTAATAATAGTAGTAATAATAATAATAATAATAATAATAATAATAATAATAATAAAATGTGTATGACAAAAATTATTGTTTTAACCAGATCTAATTTTTGTGCAGTAAGTCTTTGATTCTCTTATAGTTTACCAGCTATGCAAAATTCATCATTCCCAGAAAATTCAAAGATGTACATTTTGTTTACCAGTAAAATATCTTTAATGAACGGCATTTTAATCAACATCGAGAATTGAGAAAAACAAAGTTTTTAAACAAAAATTCTTGTAAATGGGGGGGGGGGGGGGCACACATGAATACAGACCTTTTGCTAATCTTTTATTCGGCGGACCTCTCGACGTCGTATTTTTGTACGGAATACAATATCTTCACTACCTATAATATATGCTTAGTACGTATGGAGATAGTACGATACTTTCGTAAAAATGGCTTGTATAGCCACAAACAATAGGAAGGGAAAGGCATGTCAATGTATTACAAGAGAATTTTGTCCTGCAATTTTATAAGCGGCTACATTTATCTGCCTTCAAGTTGATAGAAGTGTGGGATATTCTGAGAGTCAAATCTTTATTATATGAATAATAATGAACAAAGCAGTTGCTTTTGTTTGGTCATTCAATGCATATCTTGATATCTACTCCTCAAAATGACGTCACTTATCCGATAAAGGGGTAGCTACATTACTTCACAGTACATCTCCAAGGCCCACTCTCCTGGAAGCAAGACGTGGCTGGCCCATGACTGCTGCACACACGCGCGAGGGGGCCTTTTTCTGAAAATATCTCAAATCACGTATTTTTTTCGGGAATTCTGGATATCCAGTTTTTGGAACGAATGTAACACTACCTCTAAGAGACGTAGATTACCAAAGATATTGCTAGTGTCATCAAATATTTCTCAATGACTGCTTGGTTATCAAAGTTCCATCTTAGTGATCAGCACTGCTATATATTTTATCTTATCTCACTACTCGTGCGCATGAATTTCATAAGGCTTTAAAATAACAGTATTTCTGAATGAGACTGCATTTAGTCACTGCAGCGTAGTCTTTGCTTGCGATAAAGGCATTTTCTTCGCTAAAGTGATAGGTGAAATTTAAATTTTCTACATTGAATGTAGAGGAACCAATCAATAAAGGGAGGGGGGGAACTAATCAAGGAGAAATGGCTTAAATACAATAGACTTGTAGTGATTAAGAAAATGTTCACAGATCACTTTTAGTTAACGCAACTAGGAGAATTTCTTTGGAATGGTAGAATAAAATGGAAATACTCTATTGACAATTTCTAATATGGTTATCTAATAATATCCAAGGAGGACGTTGAAAATAGCATATAGAGAAGAGAAGATTGTAAACACAAAACTGTATATTGTTGTTTACTCGTAAGAGATAGTGATCACAATCCTATACTAAACACACTATCTCCAAATTCTTAAATAAATTTAATGACTCTTCAGAGGTAAGCGCCATAGCAGTGTCTTCTTGGAAATATTCAGTCTGACATTCAATGTAAATCAGCTGTTTAAAATGGAAATACTCCTTCTGCATTTATTGTTGTTCATAAAATATAGATCCTATTATTACGCATGCACAAAATTTCACGACATGCAAAAAAAAATATTTCCTATGTACAATCGGGTATCTCTGTACTGCAATATTTTGCAACGAAATATAGCCATACAAATGAAGCCATGTTTCGTCAGAGAGTGATTTTAAGTGTGAGTCAATTACCCATCAGTTCGCAAAAACCAATTGCACAGACTTACTCATGTCTGATGATCACATGGGTGTGGGGGATAAAACTGGTGAGTTAATTCACATGACTCTCCGCCTGTTCATCAAACCTGTTCTTACAAAAGAATCTTCTAGATCAACATTAACAGAAATGGCCTTATTACTTGCTTCCTTGTAAGGAGAAGGGAAATAAGGGAAATCACTAGCTAAAGTAATAGTAATGCTTTTAAAAGTTGGTTATTATGCGATGCAATTGAAATTCGTTCTCTTTTACTCTTTGAGGAGTAAAACAGACATGAAAGGAATAACCATCCGTTTGAGAAAAGTGTTTTAAAATTGAAACTAATAGTATTATATCGAAAACGATTAACTCTACAAAGTGCATAGGCACAAATTGTGTTTTTTAACGACATAGCATTTTCTGTGTAGTAAGGTGTTGTCTATCTCTTACGTTTACCAATTATGAAAACATTTAGAATAAAGAGGACTTGAGCCATACCTGAAAACTCAATTTTGTCATGTAATTAACATCAATACGCGATATTTTAATCAAAATCGTTAGAGCTATTTTTGAGAAAATCAGAATTTTCGATTTTTTTCTCTCATGTAGTTTGGATTTGGGGGGTTTACTTGAAAAACTTCGTGAACATCCTTGGAAAATTCTGGATTTCTATATGAAGTTTGGTATTTAATCGGCTTTTCGATTTTGAGTTATCGTGCTCACAGACATTCACACACACACACAAATAAATAAATTGTACGCCACTCGCCACTTTTCCAATGTATGGGGAGTTCCCCATACATTGGAAAAACTAAAAGAAAGCAGATAATAGAAATGCATTCCATTTCGGATACTGAACTCTGGTATGTGAATGAAAATTTCTTAAGTAGATGCCAGAAATATGTCCCCTGAGGGCAACATTTTCGACATATCTGATGAGAAATAAGTGTCCATTATCATTGTAACACCAACGATGAGAACGTGCGGTTTTGGAGGATAGTTATAACTTCTAATTGTTTCGGTGAGAATCAGAGCTTCGGCCGCCGGCGCGCGTGTCGCAGTGTGGTGGCCACAGTGAGAATGAAAAGCACTGTATAATTAGAATCCTTGCAGGTCCTGATATGAATTTAATCTTGGATATATTGTTTAAACAAAAAACCCAATCTTGCAGGTTTCTACCAAAAATGGACATAGTTTCAGCCCTCACAAAACGATAGTTAAATGAATGGATACGATTGTTATGCTATATTAAATATATTGTTTTATAAATCATTGAAGTAGAAAACGATGTCTTGAAGAGGTTTTCAAGTTTGTTGCATTATGTTATTGGAGTTCATAAAGCAAACATGCAAGTCATTGAAGCGAAATGTAGAGGTCAAATTCACACTGTACAGTCATCAATGGGGGACTGACTAACTCTGCAACACTATCAATCACGTAATTTATTGAAGTAATTCAAAATTAGGGATGACATATTCCTGAAGTTTTGCTAATATCCTAAAGTCTTTCGCTGGATGCAATATAAAAATTATATTCACCGCATTTCACCGCTCGCTGTGCTAGAAATGTCGTAAATATGGAGTTAAATCCAGTTGGACCTTCTCCGACCTCATAAAGCTTTCCTGTTGCCTGCATATTTATTAATAAAGCACTTTCCTCGAAGACAGGCGGTCTACTTTGTTTCCAGACAATGGGATTGTTCTGCGAACAACTCGGGTTGTTAAAACTAATTAATGCATCACATTTGTAAAAAACATATTTAGCCATGGCCGATAATATGCGTCTTGTATTTCGTCCAACTGGGAGGTTTAGTTATTAACACCAACTGCAAAACTGGAATTTTAATTACCGTCTACTTTCGGCGCCAGTATGTGTTCGAACGAAGATAGGTTTAGATAATACAACTTCCACGAACAGGGGTAACTGGTGCACAGGCTTTTCAGTTATGATCATCTTTAATCATAACACGCATGCAATTAAAAACTGCAAGAGTAAACGCTGTATAGTTAAGCCACAGAAATAACCCTTAATGTGTGTGCCTTTGTGATGAAAAGGGGACAGAGAACAATAAAAACGCATTCTCCTATATTTCATACATCCGAGAAGAAATGACATAGTTCTAAAGCTCAAAGGCATTAAATAGTTACCTATGAATCGAAAAAAAAAAAAACATATGAATCTTGTCCAGCGGGAGAAGGAAACAGACGTAAACAAAACCACTTAACACTTGGTCGTGAGACGCTTCCGCTCTCTTAAATAGTTCTTCAAAAACATAACTGGGCTCTGAAAGCCAACTTCGATTTTTCTAAAGCACATTGGGAACCAACTATAGTCAAATTTATAAATATGTGCATTCTATAATAATAATTATTTATTAATTAATATTATTATTATTACTATTATTCATAAGGTGGGCGCAACTTGGTTGCTAGGAGGGAATAGCACGAAAACAAAACAAGTTACGTTACGAAGCGTAAGCGAGGAAACCCCCTACGAAGTGGCAAAAAGACAATGTAACAAGTTTTGCGAAAATTATCAAGAACTTGCTATAAATGAAGTGATAAAATTATTATCCAAGTTTCCGGTGTCTCAGCTACAAGCCTTTAAAACGTGCATAAAAAGAACTCCATCGCTGGTGAAGTTAAAGGTTCCAGGCAATTGGGGACTGCGCTTCAGGCAACTGTTGGGTATGAGCGATGATTTTGTGCGGTCAGCAATCCGCCCTAAGGTTCACCAGGCCTTTGTTGACAATGAATCCCACATATTCAAAGTATTGTTTGGTTAACTCCGAACTTGATCTTACATATTTAAAACGATTTTCCCTTCACAAACTACTGCTGCAAACTGGTTTTGAGTTTGTGAACAGCGAACGAAAGAGTTTTATCGAGGACAAAGATGACATTTTTTGGCGGAGAGAGTTTAACAAATAACACGAAGGTGCACTATCTGAACGAAACCCTTGAGGCATACATGGCAAAACATTGACTGAAACCAGCATAAAATCAAAGCAGATCAGTCTGGTTAAGAGAACGGTTTAAGAATCCTATGGGGAGACATGAGCGTCTGGTTGTGCTGCACACAGGAAGTAAAGAAGTTTTGTTGAAGATGACGAGCTTGTTTGTTTCCAAAACAACCACCGGCAATCTCGAAGACTGAAACCTTCCTAATTTGAAAAGGTTCTCTTCTATGCCCAAATTGCATCATCGTGATTCATAATGCCCCTGCCATAGTGAGAGTGGTTAACCACTTGCCCCTTACCTAGGCGGCCCGGGTTCGATCCCTAACGACTGCATGTGAGATTTGTGGGGGACAACCCTCAGGGGCGGATTTTCTCCGGGTTCTCCCGCCATCACATTCCACCGGTGTTCCATCTTTATTTCACGTATCATCAGTGTCATCGCCTGCGGTGTCTCAGAAGTAAAAGCGAGCGTTAAACACTATCAAAAAAATAGTGAGAGAATAGAAACCCATACCAAACCGTTCTTTGAGGAAAAAGTCTCTACAGAGTCAAAACACTGGTTTCAACGAGGGTCTGTTAAAGGCAGAATTGCTGGTATTGGTGAAGTCTCATACAAATGACGAAATGGCTGAGCTTGCAGGTCATACAGTATTCCGACTTTCGTCTTATCACTACGACTTAAATCCGATAAAGAGGTTATGGAGTCAGATTAAGGGTTACGTCGCGCGTCGCCAGGAATGAAACGAACTTCAAACTCCAAGACATGCGTGCGCTGGTTAATGCAACATTCCGTATAGTACCTGAAAAGTGGAGTGTCGTATTCGTACGGTTGGGGAAGAACAAACATTTTGGGATTTGGAGGGGGAGGAGGGGTTATATCGAGGTCATGCTGGGAAAATGCATAATAAATCTGGGTGATAATCGAGCGACACAAACGTCCGATCTGGAGGATATCGAACCGATGTTCAATTCAGGTTAATGGAATGTGATCATGTGCATCAGTGGCATTTAATTGCCATACTTGTGCTACATGCTATTTTGAGACGCTGTCTTGTGGTGAAAAGCATATTATACGTCGCGTATAATATTGTTCTGTCCACGTGGACGTTCTGAAGCAATCGCAAGTGATAAAAACCGGTGATACCTTTACGGCTACTTCATTCCTCCGCCGGACTAGTTTTAATGCGTGCACTGAAAGAAAAATGGGGGTGGGGAGCCACAATGTCGCTAAAAAGTCACGGAAGCGGATAACTTTAACAAATGAATGATCGGGCCCATAACGCATGAAATTTTACGGTCAGGAGGGAACTCTTCCTTCATTAAGGAAACTGCACATAAAATTGCAAAAATGGCCCAATTTCCAAGGCGTGACTTGGAACATGATGAGGTATTTTAACTTTTAGGAGAAGGCCAAAATTAATCAGAACAGATTCCACAGGTTCGAAGCGTTTGGTGGCTGTTTTAATAGCGTACACGCTGTAAGCTCTCTATACGAGAGGGGGAGAAATGACTTCTGCTGCGCAAACTTCGATTGATAGGACTTCAGAGAGAAATATTAGATTGCCTGTCCTCAGAACTGCGTAACATTTTTAAGTAACTTGTTCTCGAGTACGCATTGGCAATTCCCCATGTCTAGAACTACTACGCTAGCTAAAGAAGGGTTATTCGGAAAGTTCTGGGTCTTAGAGAGGAAACACACGATTTTTAACCCAAACTTTGTTTCTTATTTCTATATTTCTTTTATTTAACTTTATACACCAACTTTGCTTTAACTTCCAAATACTTTCAATACACAATAAATTGTCCAGCTCTACTAAATAAAGCTTTCAGTTAGTTTGATCTCAGCGAGTAATTTTTTGTGATTTCGGAACAGGAAAATACCACTGGGGGGTCAAATCCGATGCACGTGGCAGTGGTTCAAAGCGCAAGTCATGCAACTTGGGAATCACAAATTGAGTTATGCCCTAAAGTATTGTCCTGGTGGAAAAGAAGTTTCTTCTTTAAGCGAACATGAATATCAAATAGGCTCTACTTGATCACATTTGATAGAAAGTATAGACTATATGAAACTATAATTTTACAGACCTGTTAAATAGTCTGGTGAATGGTTTCTTTAAGTTTCATTATCCTATTTGAATTAGTTTAGATTTAATAAATATATTTGTATATTGACATACATACATGGTATTTTTAGTTTTTCTACACTTACTATGTATATAGTGTATAGAGAAGGAATTATAATGCATACCTCCCTTCTACCCATCATTCGCTAGTCCTCTGCGAGAGGCAATGTATGATAAACTCGCTGTCTCGTATTGAACGTCATGTGCGGGCAAACGACTGACGGGTATTCTATGACCAGTAGTTAACGTTTCTGTAAAACTGTAATTTGATAATTTTATAGTTCAATGGGTCACAAAACATTATTTCTGATAAACGGTTAAGTCTGCGGTATATAATTTATAGAGACTACCTATGTTTTCGGATGCCCAGGGTGTGGTGTTCTTGGAAGTCCCAAAAGATCAACGGAGAATACTGTGCAACTTTGTTGGGAAATGTCCTATAAAGGCTTAATTTTGCTCAGAAGCCTCTCTATCAGGCTTGAGGTTCTTTTACGTGCCGTAAATCTACGATACGGGACCAACGGCTTTACCTCCCTTCCGAAGGAAGCCATGCCAAGGATTTTTTACGCCCGAAAAAAATCCATCGTCCTCACCGGGTTTAACCCGCGACCTTAGGTATTTGAAGTTAGCATGGTAACCGCTACACCACGTAGGGCGACGCTGGACAACAAAATTTCTCCACTATAGAAAATTATGGCGAAGAACCTATTAAAGTGGAAATTTGTGTATTCTGATTGGTCATTAAAAATACAATAACAAGTATTTAATCCATATACGACATCCATTTCGAAAGAAATGTCAAATTGTTTACTTTGCAACATTATAAAAAAACAATAAATAAATGAGATTGCATTATGTGCCATCCGAACCACAGCTGCAAACCATCTTTTGCTGTTTGATATTGCTATAAACAATTCCATAACCCTCACATTTAAAGGCAATTTCGGCGGTTTTGACGTCGTCATACTTGCTCATCGGGAATAATCTTTCTCTATATTACCAGTTATACAAAATTAACTCAGAATGATGACTTCATAGTCTATTCGCAGAAAATGCAAGATGCATCAACGCATTGTTAGTAAATGTCTTAAATAAATAATATTTTTGCAGCTTCGTAAGCTTAGGTCAACCATCATCAGTTAAATTAAATTCAGTTTTATTTTTGGATGTTCTTCAACTGCTGTGGTCTCATTTTGCTCAGAACATCTGTATCAGGATTGAGCTTCTTCTACGTGCCATAAATCTAAGGCACGGGACCAACGGCGTTGCTTTCCTTCCGAAGGAACCCAATCTAAGATTGTTATGCCCGAAGAAATACATCACCCTCCGAAGAGTTTGAACCCGCGACCTTGGAAATCAGAGGCTAGCATATTATCCCCATGCCAAGGAGGAGCTTGATTATATGCGAGGATCACTCTAATGCTCAATATATTTGAATTAAAAATAATGGTTTGTGAAGCTAAACCGATTTTAATTCCTGCTGCTTTGCTCTCGCCTTTCGGATACATTCAGCTGTGGATGATCGGGCGAAACAAATGACCACTTACTTCACTAAGGACATATACACTGAAGATACGATCAGATCATTTAAACAAAGAGCGGATGGAATTAGTTTAGGGAATACAATAATAAAAACATTAGTCTTCACAGATGACCATATTTTAATAGCAAAATCAGAGGACTAACTACAAAGAATGCTATATAAATTAAGTGAAATATCAAAAAAATATAATATGGAAATGTCAGAAAAATAAGAAAACAATGGCTTTCAAGGGTTCTCATCCAGGTCGGTCAAAGATAATATTAAGAAATAAACCAATAGAACAAGTAACAAAATTTAATTTTCTAGGCTACGAAATATTATATAGAATAGAAATAATAAACTAAATAAGTTCAATTATGAGTACTAAACAGAACTTTGAAAAATAAATCTAGAAAAGAATATAGCATGAAATTATATAACTTATGGACGATGACAGCACAATATTCAGCTAGAATACAAGCTGCAGAAATTATATTCCTCAGATCAATAACAGGACACCAAAGAACAGACAAAAAACATAATATGTATAGAAATCAGGCAACAATTAAACGTGGAAGAACTAAATACAACAATATTGAAATATAGAACGAACTGGAAACAACACCTACTAAGGATGACCGAAAACAGAATACAAGGGAGAAGAAACTTGGGAAGACCTAAGAAGCAGCAATTTGGAGTCGGAACAGACTTGTATGGTCTAAACCGTGATGATTAAGAAGACTTCACTAAGGATTCAAAATGTTAAAAGTCGATTTTATGTTTCCATATTTTAGAATTCTGAGTCATGCAAAAAGCTCGACAGCAAAAATAAAGGTCAGTACATGCATATGACCAATAAGTAAAGAATACTGATAATCTTAAGTCTATAAACAATAGGGGATAACGAGTTAGCTCCCTCTGAAGTGACAAAGGAACTTCCCTGGTACCGATGTCAATGAAGATCTGATGAGGGGAGAGACAAGTTGCGATTTGCTATCAGGTTACACTCAGATTGACTCCCCAATCGTAGAGAAAATGAGAGTAAACGTTATCTGTTTCACAAGTGTAATACGCAGCTGGAAGGTAAAAAAAAATTCTTGACGTGCACTTGTCCGAGATTTCCACACGTCCATTTTCCCTCCACGTGAAGGGGTGCCAGTCACAAATGAGTGGTATCTCCCCTTCAGTAAACCAGTGCCTAGTTTGTCTCTCCCTCTCTCTCTGTCTCTGAGGGTAGCCGGGGTATCGAGTGTGCTGACCATGGTAACTAATCACCACCAGCCTTGGGGAACGGGGGCGGGGGAGCTTTTGGCGCCTGGGGGCTTGTGGTCCATAATGCAACTCATTCACTCCCTGCACCATTTCTCTTCGTCGGCTCAAACTGCACTGCAACTTAATGAGCTAATCGCATATTGTTAGACAGCGCACGTAAAGTGATTCAGTGTCCGTTACTAAAGATGGTGTCAACAATGAAAATGTTTACCTCGGAAGTGCACAACATATTACCAGAACATTATGTCGTTAAACTCAAGAGAGGAGCCACCTACAAAATTGTGGCCCACCCCAACAAGATCCAGAAGTTACAAGGGGTTATAACAAATTTTAAAAAAACAAATTATTATTAAAAATATATTCTTCTATCTACTTTATGATAATCAAGATAAACATTACCAGAGGTTTTCTTAATTACTTGCTTCATAGTAAGTAAATGGAGGGAATACATTAGGCTAAAGCGATAGTCAAATCTTTTAAAAGCTGGCTGCCATGTGGTCGAAATCCGTTTCAATACAAGACCAGGAGTTTATAATTTTCCGTATGAGAAAAGTAATTTAAATCTGAAACAAATAAGGAATATTTCAGAAATTGTCAATTCCACGAAAAAACGTATATGACATAAATTGCGTTTTAACGTGACCTACATTTGTTGTGTAGTAAGTTTTTGCCTATCTCATACGGCTTACCAGTTACGTAAAATTCAGAATAAGGTCTTCAGGGGTTATTCCCAGAAAATTCAAGATATACATTTTATTTGTTATGTAAATATCTTGAATATACGGTATTTTAATCAATATCGTTAGAGCCATTTGAGAGAAAATAAAAATTTTCGAAATTGTTTTCATATAAAGGGGAGTTTGGGGTAGGGAGATTTATCTCAAAATCTTCGTGTCGCATCTCTGGAAGATATTAAACTTAAACCAAATTTGGTATTTTACCGACTTTTCGTTTTTGAGTTGTTCACACACACGAATCTTTTTCTAAAAATGTTTTTTTTTAAATACAGGTGTATATAAAACGTGTATTTCCGGTTAAATCTCACTATAGAGTTTTTGGTGGAATGTAATACCTTCTCTATACATAGTGCGTGTAGAGAAAGTAGAATATGTGTACATTTATACGACTTTCTCTACCAATTCAACTATTTTACGAACGCTTATTCTCTGTACTTCATATTAATCGAGATAAACGTTTCCAGAAATTATTTATATTAAGCTACAATGGGATAGGGGTAAACTTATGCAAGTCTTTTAAGAGCAGGTCGCTGCGTGATATTTTAAAATGACGTTCTATCTGATCTTAGTAATAAACTAATACATAAAATAACAAGAAACTGATAAATTCTTGCCTTGAAAAAATAAACAAGAACTTTGTAAATATAATTGCGTATAATCCAATGGAGTATAATGTATAAAACTAAAATGGTGTATTCTGTGTAACTAAGTAGTTACAATAGGTATAGATACTCCACTTATTAGAAATAACAAACAAGAGACGATAGCCAAGAATAATGGTGCTTAAAGAGCAAACTGAACAATTTCTATTATCATAGCTGAGGCCACAACATATATTAAGAAATTGATACACTTAATTGATACTACTCTTTTTAAAATAAAATGACAATAGACTTAACTAAAATGGTTTTACAAATTTAGAATGTGTTATAATTCTTGTTTTTATTAGCCGGCTTACCTTCCGCTTATTTAGGACTGACTGCCCCTAGGACTCACAAGCGGATGCATAGGGGCCAAAAGACTGTCGGGGAGCCAACAGCACGAAACAACAGAATGGAGAACCCGGAACGAGTAGTAGGCCAGTAGCCAGGCATGAGCATCAGGAAGTGGATGAATGAAATGCAAGCGAAATGGATGGAGCAACTGGTGGAATGAGTGGCGGGGGAAACCGGAGAACTCGGCGAAAACCAGCCCGCTTCGTCCACCACAAATCCCACATTCGGGCACTTGGGATCGAACCCGAGCTGCCTAGGTGGGAGGCGAGCGGTGTAACCACTCGACCAAGTTGCCGCCTTATTTTTAATTATCATTTAATTTTTGTGCATAGTTTACCAGCTTTTCAAATGTGTATAAAAAGTACTTCTCCCCGAACAAAGAATTGAATAGAAAAATGAAATATTATATTTTAAAACCTAGTGTCCATAGCTACGATTACATCGTTTATTTTTTCGTGCTTATTCGCAATTATATTTGTAGCTGCTTGTTATTTATTTTATGTATTGGCGTATTGTTATGCATTGTGTATAACATTTAGAGGTTGGCTCCATTAAAATTATCATTCAAGCTCCTATAATTCTCTTCGAAACCATATAGTATCTAATAGCAGCTGCAAGAAAACTGTAAATCGGTTCGTTACTGCGTGCTATCAATTTAAAATATTTTAATAAAAATCTGATGTGTAACATTCACATAACTTTCTCTACATTGCTGAACAAATTATTAAGTTATTGTTAAACAAAATCATTTTAATAAGCTGTTAGAGGAACCGGATACAAATACAATTTAATACTTGATATAAACATTAGCAGAAATTGTCTAAATTACCTTTCCTTGTAAGAAGGAGGGAAATAAGGGAATGCACTAGGCTAAAACGATAGTGAAATATTTTAAAAGCTGGTTGCCATGTGGTTGAAATCCGTTTCTATGCAGGGCTCGGAGTTAACTACTTTCCGTGTGAGAAAAGTTTACGCATTTTAAATCTGAAACAAACAACATGAAATATCTCCGAAATGGTCACTTCCACGAAAAATGTTCCATATAAAGGGTAGTTGGGGTAGGAGGAATTTTCTTCAAAATCTTCGTGTCGCATACTTGGAAGATAAACTTGAATATTAAGTCTGGTATTTAACGGCCTTATCGTTTTTTAGCTATGCTGCCCACAGACATATACACACACGGACATTTTTCTAAAAAAATTTTGTTTTGGATTCAGGGGGTCTCAAAACATATATTTGCGGTGAAATCTCGATATCGAACTATGGGTGCATTACAATACCTTCTCTATACACTATGTACACAGTACGTGTAAAAGTACTAACATATGCTGGTGTTCGAACCATGAACCCTTCCGTCAGTTGAATCAGTGAGGGTTTTACCACTGAGCTACGATATCAGATGGCCATGCTGGGATTATACACATACCTATAACATAGGTGGCGGTTGTATTAAAATCATAACTCCGCGTATTTTTACGTTTTCTTGAATATTCTACATATTCTAATAGCTCAGCTGCAATAAACTACAACCTGATTTGTGATATTTAGTCTTTTCAAGTGAGTGACAGTTTTAATTAGCGACCACAGCAGTATATATCTAGACTCCAGTCGCCCTCCGTGGTGTAATGGTTACCATGCTAACTTCATACACCCAAGGTCGCGGGTTCAAACCCGGCGGAGGACGATGGATTTTTTCGGGCGTAAAAGTCCTTAGCATGGCTTCCTTCGGAAGGGAAGTAAAGCAATGGGTCCCGTGTCGTAGATTTACAGCACGTAAAAGAACCTCAAGCCTGATAAGAGAGGGGTCTGAGCAAAATTAAGCGATCTTTCACGCCCAGTATAGATTGGGACGCTGAGAACCAAAGCAGTTAAAGAGCGTCCATAAATAACAGGCCATTTCCATTTCTAGACCACGGCCGATTTCATTTTCATACCCCTACTAATTGAGCCCTTGCCGATATTGAACCGTGGGAAGTGTACATTTACTTTCTTGAAAGATAGTACCGTAGCTTAGAAACAGCTTCTCATTAATGACTTCCGCAAAACGAAACCACAATATTTTAAGTACGTATTTGCAACCTTGTACGAAAAGATTATTCATAGTGACAGTGCCATCAGCTGATAAGCGAACGAAAAAAAAATACATTTCTTCATCAGAACGATAACTAGGAACGGTCCCAGCGGTGATTCAGTGACAGAATGTTTGCTTCCCTAGCGAGAGTACGGGATCGATTCTCTTCGAGTTGGATGAGTCTTGTACAAGTGTGTCTTTTCATAAAAAAAATGAGCCTGTCAGCATGGGTTAGAAGTCTTGATTCCTGCTGCCTTTTTACTCTCTCGGCCACGTATGTACATAACTAGATAAGGCAATGTATTTCAATCAAAAATTCCATACCGAGGTTTTCACGGAAATACATATTTTGAGACCAACTGAATATCACAATAAATAAATAAACAAAAAACAAAAAAAAAAAAAACCTTTTTAGAAACAGGTCCGCGTGTGTGGATATATTTGTTTCCGAGTTATGCTACTCAGAAACAAAAAGTCTGTTAATTATCAAACTTAAGTTTAGTACCTTTCAAGAATGCAAGAAGATTTTCAGGAACCTCCCCCTCCAACTCCAATTACTCTTTACATGGGACATTTGAGAAATTTTTGAGTTTCTCAAAATTGGCTCCAACGATTTTTATTAACATACCGTACGAATCGTATATCTTGAATTTTCTGTTCTTCATTGTGGATGACTTTGTATAACCAGTAAGCCGTAAATATAAACAAAATCTCGCTACACCAAAAATCTAGATCTCGGTAACACAATTTGTCACCTATATTTTTTGCAGAGTTAACCGTTTCCGAGATATTCGTTGTTAAACTACCTAGACTTTTCTCAAACGGGAAGTCATCTTTTCTGTCAACCCTCATGTTTTACTCCTAAGATGCAAAGGGAATCGAATCTCAATTTGATTGCAACCAATAATAAGGAATATCTCGGAAATTAATAAATTGCGTTTTTTTACGAGATCTACCTTTTTGTGTAGTAAGTTTTTGTCTATCTGTTACGGTATACCTGTTATGTAAAAGCCAGCCAGAATGAAGAACACTTTATACGCTATTTCCAGAAAATTCAAGATATACATTTTATTTGTCCAGTAAATATCTTAAATGTAAGGTACTTTTATCAAAATTGTTAGAGCCATTTTTGAGAGCATCAAAATGTTCAAAATTTGTTTTATGTAACGAGAAGCTTGGGGTGCGGGAAGGGGGGATTTTTCATGAAAATCTGCGTGTCGCATACTTGGAGTATATTAAACTTGGTATTTAATGGAATTTTCGTTAATGAGTTATTCTGCACACAAGCACATGCGGACCTTTTTACTAAAACCGGATGTTTCATTCACATATCTTTATTTGTTCCATAAGCAAACTATTCATACAAAATATTTGTATTTACATCATGCTAATCAAGGTAAACATTAATAGAAGTTGTCTTACTACTTGATTCTTTGTAATTAGAAGGGAAATAAGGGTATGCACAAGGTTAAAGCGATAATCAGCTCTTTTAAAAGCTGGATGTCGTGTGAAACAATTGAAGTTCAGTTCTCTTTATATGTCTAGAAGTAAAACAAAAGAAATATGAAACAAAAGATGACATTCCGTTTGAGTACAGCTTTAAGTAGTTCAAAATTAACAGGAGTATACAAAAAGTTATCCAGAATGAAGAGATCTTCAGAGATTATTCAGAAAATTCAAGATATGCATTTCGTTCCTTGTGAAAAATCTTAAACATATGGTATTTTAATATAAATCATTAAGAACCATTATTGAGAAAATCGTATCGCATTCTTCCAAGACACTGAAGTTAAAAAATACAAAGTTTGGTATTTAACTGACTTATTGTTTTTAGTCATGCTGTTCACTCAGACGCGGGCGGACCTTATATATATATAATATAATATAATAATCAGTCTTAAAATTTGTATTTCAGGCGAAATACGGTATGAAATTTCGGGTGGAATATATCTTTTCTACCTACTATGTACATTGTACTGTACATACGTGGTCGTGAAAGCAAGACATTATTCAGGATTCCTGTAAATATGTATTTCCGTTGAGCTCTTGCTAGGGAATTTTTGGGTGGAATGCATTACCCTCTCTATTATACACGTACATAATATTCGATAGAGAAAGTAAAAACATATATGCTAATCGACTTCACAAGGCATTTACTCCTCTCATTCCAATTATGTTGAAGTCAACATAACCTAATTACATTCAGTCCCTAATGTGCAGTACAGTGTATATTTACTTTTAATACAAACACGGTAGGTATACACATCGCCACATTTCAGTGCACTCGAAGTAGTTGTGTCTTTGGTTCTGGTATGCAGGAAGTATTTTAAGAAACAATCGCAGATTTCTAGCGCCAGTCTTCCATTTCAAACAAATTAGACCCTGCATGTTCGCTTAGAGGTTAACATTCTTTAAAACTGCAAGTGCTGAACTGATTATACACCCAAAAGTTTGAACAAAAATCTGTCTACACATTTTAAACAGCAAAGTTAAGATTCGGAGCCTCCCATTCGAGGTTGCAGTGGAAAATTTCAGAATCGAAGTTGAAAGCTTTGACGCTTTATTATCTCAAAGAGATGCTGCAAAGAGACATGCAATTGGCTGCAAACGGCCAACAAAAATTAATTTGCAAGATTACATGTGGCCCCATTCAAAACTAAGTGTGATGTGGTTTGGCACATTCTTAAAAAGTAGCTTTAATCTACAAGCCATCGGAATGAGCTTCCAACGTTCTAATGTGCCAATATTGATGCAAAAATCATGGATTGTTGGTTAGATTTCTCAAAATAAACTTTTGGGATGGAAAATAACTAGATTTGCATGAACCTGTTGTTTCAGCCAAATTCAGGGGTGCACCATTATCCGCTTTCTTGACTTGAAAAGCTCCTGTGATGCTATTTTGAAAAGTTCACTATATCGAGGCTGGTATGTTAAAGGTGTTGTCCTTCGTAACAGAGGGCGATAGATTTTTTGGGGGAGAGGCGTAAAAAATCCATAGCATGACATCCTTCGGAAGGGAAGTTGTTGGTCCGTTGGTCCCTTGTCGTAGATTTATAGCAAGTAAAAGAACCTCGAACCTGAAAAAAGGCCTCTGAGAAAAATTAAGCGGTCTTTCTAGCCCGATATAGAATGGGACCATGAGAACCACAGCAGTTACCGAGCCAGGCTGTGGCTGGCATTTGGAAGGTCTGGGTTCGCTCCCCGTTGACCGCGCACCTTGGCCCTGGGTTCTTCCGTGGCCTTCGGTTTAGGCGAACGCGCGCGCGCGCGCACACGCACACACACAGAGTTCCTTTCCCTTTCATTTAATTTCCATTCTTTATATTTCGAGTCGGCGCAGGTGTGCCTTGAGGCTTTGCAGACGGTTGCTTGCTCCGAGTGAAACTCGTTGCGCTGGTTGAGGTAGATGCCGTTGTAGATGTCTTCTCACGCTCACGGCAAATGGCAGGCTGAGGGCAGCCCGGAGTGTGTTAGACGTGTCCCTATTCTCGGAGAGAGTTTAACGTACTGACGGGATTATGGGGTTTGCAGGATGCTTCTTCCGGCCTCCCGGCGCTTATATAGCCTTCGAGGCGCGCCAGGGCTGCCATCTAGTGAACTGTTTGGGACTTCCGTGCATCTCTGGCTTAGCTTCGTCGTTTCCTGTGTGCTGGCATGTGGTTTCCTCTCAATAGATCAGTGACTGGTCGCAGTTACTGATATGTCCCTCCCTCTGTTAACATGCTCTACCCTCTACCACAACAATTAAAAAACATCCATAAATTAAACTGAATTCAATGTTGATGTCACTCATTACGAAATCACTTCCAATGGGTTAAGAGGAAAGGAAAAATATCAAGTTCGGAAAAAAGGCGCCAAACTAAATTATATAGCCTCTGCTTATATGTACTCATTAACAAACCAACATTTTGAGATAATTTTAAAAAATCTAATGTGTTAAATTCATGAGTTTCTATATTCCTCAACTAACTCTATTTACAAAAATATTCTTTTATGTGCTTCATGTTAATCGGGATACGTATTAGTGGAAATGGTTTCATTTTATGGCTTAAATTTTCTAATCCGTATAGTTTTCTCAAATAGGAAATATCATTCGTTTTTCTTTCTTTCAAGTTAAGAGTACTTGATTCCTTGAGTTTACACCACATAATGGAATACGCTAATGCGCCTTCACCTCTAATCCTTAATTTGAACATGCCTGAGCTAAAGCATTATTCCAATCTTTCAAGAGAGATAGCTGTCATATCGTTGAAAATCCGCTCTCTCTCTCAACAATAACGATTTTCCATTGAAGAAAGCTTAAGTATTGGAAAAGTTAAACTGTGACAACATCTCGGAAATGGTTAACTCCACAAAAAACGTATGATAAAATGTCTGATTTTTTTGATAACATGATTTTGCATATCTCTTACGGTTCACCAGGTATGTTAAGTCATCCAGAATATAAAGGACTCTGTGTGGCATTTTAAAATAAATCTTTTGGACAACTTTTTAAACATAATCATTGCAAGATTTCAACCAAGCATCGGTTTATCTTGTATATTCCTTTCACAAATTAGTTCACATTAGCTATAGGCGAATCTTTCAATGAACACCCCTGAATCTTTACATACTGCCACTTGTGGTCACATTTAAATCAATTCTAATGGTTTAGTTCCTTTCAATCGTCGAACTTCAAGCTTTTTTTACAGGTTCAACATTCCTATGTTCTTATGATGAACGTTGCGAATAATATCATTGACGTAGCGTGCATCCAGAAAAGTATGTGGCATCATTCTGTAGTGCCGAGTAATATAATACATGGTTTTATTCCTTATCCAATGTGGGCATTCCTCTGTCATTCATAAATGGAACCATGCTGGCCATTGAGGAATATTAATCTTGGCTCAAATATTTCGTAAAATTCAAGTATTATATTTACCCAACTCTGATGATCACATGAAACATTCTCAACATCTCTGAAATGGCATGAGCTTATTATCAGCAATTTTAACTGTAACCATGAGGACTTGAGGTGGCTGCGGGGATATTATAACTGTTTCGGTGGGAATCCGAACTGCGAGGCCCCAGGGGAAGGAAAGTACTGTATTAAGTTTGCGTTCCTGAGAAAAACTTAGTGAAAGGCACTTAGACAGTTTGGAATTCCCACTCTTCATTAAGTTCTTCAGGCCGAGCGGGATGGGTTAGGGGGTTTCGTCTGAGGTCAGCATTCGGGAGGTTACGGGTTCGCTTACCGTGGCCGGCATCCTGACCCACGAGCAGGAGGGGTAGGTGGTGTTCGGTGCGGCGTGGAAGAGAAAATGTGCGCTCAGTGATTATCTCCTACATCCGATTTCAGTTGGTTGTTGGAATGAGGATCGTTTCTGGAGGGGCGTTGCACCCTAAGTTGGGAGGGGGTCCCAGTGTGCCTGTCGCGGTACTTCAATCTGGTACCTGTAGGGACCCGGTCTTGCTGTGCCATTGCTTTTGGACCCCCCCCCCTGTGGGGTTGTAAGCACAATAACCTCAGATACGGTGCCGAGTCACCTTCCGACCATACGCTATCCTGTTATTCTGGCAATAGGAATGTATTCAAATCTGAATTGCACGCTCAAAAGTTCCGAGTTCGAATCTCGGTTAGAGTAAGCTACCCCGATAAGGGGTTTTCGGGGATTTTCTCTTATCCTGTGAACGCGAATGTGGAATAACTAGCTCTATAGACCCCGGGCTCATTTGAGCAACATTTCACCCATTTAATTTATTTCCGTCATCATTTACCAGATTAAAGAACTGTTTTAAAAAATAATTAGAATCGTATACTTAATATTTAACAAGTTTTATATCTTATATTATGACATGTTCCTCTAACAACCAGTAGCTTTGTTTTTGTTTCCGAATTTTACATGTAAAGACACTTAGTTTATGCGCAGCTATTTCTAAGTCGTCCTCTGATGTACTGAAATATGTTTGGCCATCTGATAAAACGCTGTTCAGGACCACGACCTTTTTTTTTTCTTTCTTTTTCTTGCTTCCTAATGTTCTTAGCCATTGACAATCTCTTTTTCTTCTGATAACCCGTTTGCTGTCAGGCCTCGGGTTCACCTCTTTCCGCCCATTTCTTCTGTATTTCTTTATTCACAGAGCATTCCAACCATTCTTTTCCTTTATTTTTTGTGTTATTCGCCCTATTATGTTTTTCCATTTAACCCTTGTTCTTCCTTTACCTAGTTTTAATTTCTCTAGCATACTATATATAGTAGGTAGAGAAGGTATTGTATTCCACCCAACAATTTGCAGCCAAGCTTTCACCGGAAACGTTTTGAATAAAAAAAACAAAGCATTTCTAGTAAAAGGTTCAGTGTGCGTGTGTGGACATCATAGCTCAAAAACGAGAAGACCATTAAATACCAAATTTTGTATTCACATGTAATGTAGTAGTACCTTCAAGAAAATTCCTTCACCCCAAACTACCCTTCACTAAGAGCGTTTGAAATTTTTGTTTTTTCTCAAAAATGGCTCCAACGCTTTTTATTAAAATACCGCATATTAAATTTTTACATGCTAAATAAAATGCATATCTTGAATTTTCTGGGAATATCCTATGAAGACCTCTTCATTCTGAATGAATTTTGCATACTCGGTAAACCGTTAGACACACAAATTCTTACCACACAAAAAAATGCAGATTTCTTTAAAACACAATTTATGTCTTATGTATGCATATACACATATACATTACAGAGTTGACCGTGTCTGAGATATTCTTTGTTATTGGCTACAATTTTATTCTAATTAAATTTTTCTCTAACTTGAGGTCATCTTTCATTCCATCTCTTTTGTTTTACTTATGGTTGTGCGAAGCGAACCGAATTTCAATTGTTTGTTTCACATAGACCGGTTTATTACAAGATCGCATTAGCCTTGTGCATTACCGTATTTCCCTTCTACTAGGAAGGAACAAGTACAACCATTTCTGCTAATGTTTAACTCATTGCTACGATGCAGATAAAGGAACATCTTTTGTTACAACAGTTTGTAGATAAAGAGTTGTGAATGGAATACATCAGATATTTCCTTTTAAGTTCTTCTTTCCCGTTTAATTTTCCTCTGTCTTGTCATTGATAATCTCGCGCATGTACATTATTAAACTGTATTTTGTTATTTTCCCTGTTTACTGTTAAACATTTCGTTCACTCGGACACCTCGTAAAACCCAAACAAGAGAAAGATTTTCCAACAATTTTAGCGAGCTTATCTCCCAACCCCTGGCGCGTTATGAGAGAATGTTTAATCTTTAAGGGTGAACAGGGGGAGTGGTAAAGTTTCACGAGACTGCTCTGTGGTTAGTGTTCGTGTAGGCTTCCTGCAATTAACTTCGGTCATTGCCGCTAATGGCCATGTGGTTAATGGGGAGACAATATTTAACTGGCAGTTTGCCTCCTTTACAAGTACGTAATGTACAAACCGTCCCCTGAACTTGACACCGTATCAGCTGTGGGATATACCGGTTTCTCTACGCTATGTGCACGTCTTTTCATTTCCCATCGCTCTAAAGAATGTTTCCGCTCAGTGTCTGCTTTCCGCTGCCTATTATTAGCAACCGAACACAGCAGCGTAGTTATTCTGGATTTTATGGCTAGATTACTTACACAAGAGAGCATGCTGAATATAATAGAAATGTCAGCAGTGGCGTGCGGTGACCATTCAGATAGCCGAAACAATAGTAAATCAAGAGACAGGTTCAGCTTTATGAAAATCACAACCAGTAAAAATAGAAGTCGCAACTATTAACGACTCAAATTTAAATATTAGTATTTGAAATACTATATTTAATAGTTACTTTGAGAAAAATGTAATAGAAAGTACCTAGCTTCTGGACTTAAATTAACTTTTGACCCTTTGGTAGATCGTCACTTTATGACTAAGAGAATTAAATTTTATTCTTGTCTCCTAGGAAGCAAATTTAGGAAATTTCCACACCTTTTTCTGAGCTTCTCTTAGTAGGCGAGCTCGAGTTGAACTCCAAGAGTAATTTTTTTATTCTCTCGGCGCTGAAAATGACTTTCTATTAAACATATACACACAGGAATTGTATAGAGACTTGCACTGACGTCTTAAGCTGCGGAAAACTTTGATTTAGCATTGAATAAGTGCTCAATAGTTCCAAGTCCATACGTAGCTTGTAACGTGCACTGGTCACCTCTTTTCCCAATAGAATGGCGACGAAGAACTTTCCATATTTGAAAGCGGTGCTGTGGGAACTGATACATAATTTTTCACGTGACAAATTTAAAATTGGCAATTTAGAATACCCTTAACATCTCATTTATATCAATGATCTCAAACATTTCAGGACAGAGGAGTTTATAGTCTATACTTTTCCTCTTAGAATACTCTTCTGCTTGAGAGACAGTTTCTTGAAATATCTGTTATTATCAGCCATCACGTAATACAGCTATTGAGATGAGAGTTTCTTTGATGTTTCTGTCGATAGTACAATATATCACTTAAAATGATTTTTTTCCGAACGTACATAAGAGAAAAGTAAATTTGAAACCTTCTGCTGATTCTAAATTATCTGACTCAATTCTAGAGATTGTTCAAGCATGCCATAAACACATCATAAAGTTTAGTTATGTTCCTAACATATTGACAGGCAATTTCATTGTGTTGGACAAGAGAAACATTCACATTTGCATGCTTTACAGTTGACAAAACGTTCGAAACTAGGAATATTAGATCGTATTGAATTCGTTTATAAACGTATTTAAACACAGTAGAGGTTTCTAAGCGCAGAAAATTCAATATATACATTTTATTTGTCAGGAAAATTAATTAATATGCACTATCTTAATCAAAATCGTTAAGCCATTTTTTAGAAAATCAAGATTTTCGAATAAAGTTTCATATAAAGGGTAGTTGGAGATGGGGTGGGGTCTTAAAAGTCTTCGTGTCGCATCCTTTGAAGGTACCAAACTTAAAAACCAAGTTTGGTATTTAACGGTCTTTTCGTTTTTGAGTTATGCTGTCCACAGACACAGGCGGACTTTTTTCTAATGACGCTTCTTTTGAATCAGGGGGACCCAAAGCATGTATTTTCGGTGAAATCGTACGTGTAGAGAAAGTAAACACTATATGAATGTAAAACATGAAAATCCAGATACATATAACTTAATCGTTTCCTTGTACAAATAATGTAAAGATTCTGGGATTAAGATTTGAATTTCCATCCGTAGGTTGTAAGAACACGGTACAGTACTGTATCAATCTTAGTAGGTCACTATGGTCCCTTTCCTGTGCACGTAAATGCCAATCTCCTCTTTCTCTGGCAATAACCGATAAGCCGGTTTCGGTAGAATGCAATCTCCGAATCAAAAATAATTATGCAGATGCGGTCTTAACTTGTCTCCTACTGATATCAAAGGAAATGCAAGACTGGGGGCTTACAGGCTGAACCTAAACTCAAATAACAACCCTTGGGACGTACTAGAATCACAGATATAATCAATAAACAATCAACTGGAGAAAATGTTGTGTTTTTACAAGCTATTCAACACAGTATTAGAATGGAGTTAGAACAAGGTGCACTCTTCCGAGGACAATCTGATCTGGTACAACTATGGCTCTAAAACAGACAATGGATCCGGAATAAATGGAGAGGCAACAAGGAGTGACATCCATGTTTTTCTTGGTCGCAATGCCACTATATTCCAAGCTTAGGCAACTTAAACCTGCGTCATTGAGAATTGAAAGGGGCTAACAAGGAAGCAACATTTACAAATTATCAGATAGCATCCAAGTTAGTCTGGAGCTGCCTCATACATTTTATACTAAAAAAATACAAGCTAAATTTTGGGTGGATGCCTGGACATGATGGAATGTTACGCCAAGATAGCTTGGCAAGGACAGAGTCTGCTCAAACTTTTACTGAGCCTCAACGAATATTTGACATTCGAAGAAACATTGCTGAGTGGGTTAATTATGCTCACCAACTGCGAAGGGTTGAAACAAAGGGATGCAGAAACAGTAAGGGAATGAGCAAACTATCCTCCTCACTCCTGAAGATGTATACAATCTCAACAAATCCAAAATAAACCATGGCGGGATTGCAGATTGCGGAAACACATAAATACATTAGCAATCTATAAAGACGATCTACATCCACTTTCAAATGGGATGAGGTTTGACCTTGAGCGCCACCAGGCCGGCAGCCAATCGGAGTCCTGCTGTGCTGATATATTGCGTTCGCGCTTAACTGGAGAGTAACGCGCTAAGTGATTCAGTCTCTCATAAATACTACTTGCGTTAACACAAAATATTTAAATTATGCAAAAAATAATTCGCGAGAAAGATGGGGAGTAATGTTCGTAGCAGAACCGTAAAAACCACAGATTTTTAGCTCAAATAAACATTATGTCGCCAGGCAGATTTGCATGTTCAGTATATGCGAGTGAGAGGGAAATATGAAAGGAGTGGGGGGTAGCGACCTGGCAACGCAGAGCACGATAACGCATCTCATTCGCTGCAGCGTAGAACTCTTCCCATTTGAAAATCATTTATGGTATGCAGGTTATGTAATAAAAGAGGTCGACATTGCCTCTCTTATAATCTTTAAATGAGAAGCATTGTGTAGCAAAAGATATAAAGGCTTGATGAACTTCCTTTGAGGTTTATTTAATTAAGATCATAGAGATACGATGGCCGTACAAGTTTTACTGTTAAAGGCATTCCTAACTCTTCCTTGAGATAAGTTAACCCAGCACATGCATGAACAGACTACTACAAATGATGTGGCGTCGTATCATTTCTTGTCGTGCAACACCAAGTAAGGCATTAAACAACTCCGTGATTAAATTCTTGCCAAACGTTTCTCAAATCAATGAGTACGTATATATAAAATACCTCCTGATCGAAAGAAACTGTCCACTAAGACCGCCTAATTGCTATATTGGGGTGCACAAGGGTGGCCTGTAACATTAAGGGCTTAGCACAAACCGGAACCGCGGTATCGATCGACACGAGGAAAAACCCAACCTCCGCCCGGGAATCGAAGACAGGCCGTCCAACATGTGGCTCAGTGTCTAGACATGTGACCTTTAACACGAGAATTGAATAAGCTGGCCTAAATGTGGAATTACTTTTTGCTTTAAATGAGGCGGAAGCTTGGCTAAGAATGATTTGCATTGCAATTCAACTGCAGATGATTTAATTCTCACTGACTAAATGATAAGAGGGATAGAAACGGCGAGAGAAACAAATGAAAGAAAAAATATCTATGCAGATAAGGGTATAAAGCAAGCTGCAGTTTCCTTCTGATCCTTATTAAGGGGAGAAAACATTCTAAAACAAACGTAAAAATGTACTTTTACTTTCTCTACACGCGCTATGTAGATAGTGTATAGATAAGATATTGCATTGCACCCAAAAAAAGAAAGAAAAGAAGAAAAAAACATTTTCAGAAAAAGGTGAGTGCGTGTGTGTTTGTCCGTGTGTCTGTGAACACGATAATTCAAGTACGACAAATTGGTAAAATATCAAACTTGGTATTTACGTTTAGTATCTTCCAGGGATGCGACATGACGGTTTTGAGAAAAATCCCCCACCCCAAACTACCCTTTACATGGAAAATTTTTCGAAAATGTTAATTTTCTCAAAAATGGCCCTAACGATTTTGATTAAAATACATTATTTTAAAGATATTTAAAGGGCATATAAAATGCACATCTTGAATTTTCTGGGAATTGCCTCTAAAGACCTCTTTATTCCGGGAGGATTCTGCATAACTGGTAAACTGTAAGAGATAGACAAAAACTTACTACGAGAAAAAAAAAAAAAAAAAAAAAAAAAAAAAAAAAAAAAAAAAAATGTAGATCGCTTTAAAACACACAATTTATGTTACATACATTTTTTCCTAGAGTTGATCGTTTTTGAGATATTTATAGTTAGTTATTGGTTTCACCTATAAAATACTTATACTTTTCTCATACGGGAATGTCAACTCTTGTCCATGCAAACATATGAACTTCAATCACACACAACTAGCTTTTGACTTCACTTTAGCCTATGGTACTCCCTTATTTCTCTTCTACCTGCATGGAAACAAGTACTAAGACGATTTCTGCCATTTTTTCTCGATTAGCATGCCGTAAATAGAAGAATAAGCTTTTTAACAATAATTTGTTGTAGTTATGTGAATGGAACACAGAATTTTCTTTCTTTTTTTTTTTCTTTTTTTTTTTGTGGTGGTCTCATATTTAAACTCTCCAGAGTAATTTGATATGTAATTTATTACTTTTTGTTAATTAAATACCTATGTTTTGAATTACACCGCTCCGCGTTTATAATGTTTTGTTTAGAATCTAAATCCATCCAAAAATTCCAGACCTCGTTTTCACCGGAAATTCCTTTTTTTGAGGCCGCCTCGATCCAAAAATTATGTCACAAAACGGCGCGTGGCTTTATGTAAATACAGCCCAAAAACGAAATGTCGAATAAACATAATATAACTGTCACTTTAAGTAAGGCATCCTTCAAAGATGTGCCTTGAAGAATTTCAATAAAATTCTCTCTCCCCAAATCGTTCTTTGCTTAAAACATTCGACTAATATACACACACACACGAATATATATTGAATTTTTAAGATTTGCCTGCAGTGTTTTGTGTAACCAGAAAAATGTCAACGATATACAGAAACTTGTTACGAAAATCGGAATTGTAAAGTTTCTTGTGGCATTTTCATTTCCGAGATATTCATCGCTCTTGGTCTGAAGTTCGCAATATATAAAATTAATTGAAGTGAGAATAGTCACAATTCTTAAGTTGCTCAGGATTTTCAAAGTCAGCATGGGGACCTGTCTTTTTAAACTTGTAATAGATCGAAAAATAAGTTTTTTGTAAACATAGTTTGTAGAAAATATAATATAATAAATTATATGGGGTATTAGAAAGGCAAGTGATGGTTCCCATAAAATAATTTTCTCTCCATTATATATATATATATATATATATATATATATATATATCGCCTTGGGTATTAAATCTATGGTTACATTGGCTCCTTTTCTTTTCTCTAATAATGTTCACTAGCTTTTTACCATTTCAATTAAAAATCTGATGCATTCCATTCACATGACTTTCTCTACATCTCGCTAACGAATTATTGTTACACTTTTTTATCTACACCATGCTAATCGAGATAAACATTAGCAGAAATAGTCTTTTTTACTTGATTCCTTGTAAGTAGAAGGGAAATAAGGGAGTATACTAGGCTAAAGCGATAGTCAAATCTTTTAAAAGATGTTTACCATGTGGTTGAAATCCGTTTCTTCACACGACCAAGAGTTTACAAATCCCCGTAATTTTAAACGGAAACCAACTACATGAAATATCTCAGAATGGTCAACTCTACGAAAACAAAAATATATGACATATTTTGTGTGTTTTAACGAGATCTACATTTTTGTGTAGTACGTTTTTGTCTATCTCTTACGGTTTGCCAGTGATGCAAAATTCATCCAGAATGAAGAGTCTTCAGAGGTTATCTCCAGAAAACCCAAGACATATGTTTAATTTGTCACAAACATCTTTGTTATACGGTATTTTAATCTACATCGCCATTTTGAGATAATCAAAATTTTCGAACTTTTTTTTTTCATATAAAGGGTAGCTTTGAGTGGGGGGGGGGGGGAATTTTTCTCAAAATCTTCGAGTTGAATAGTTGACTTACATACCAAGTTTGATATTTTACAGACTTTTTGTTTTTTGAGTTATCGTGTTTACAGACCTCTTTCTAAATTTGTTTTTGATCACAGGGCCCTATAACGTATTTCCGGTGAAATCCCGGTATAGAATTTTTTGGTAGAGTGCAATACCTTTTCTAGGTATGTACTATGAAGAGAAAGAAAAAAAAAACTTAACTAAATAATATATAATAGCAAACTTGGTATTTAAGTTCAGCGTGTGCGCACAATTCATGTCAAATTCTTGTGGCGTTAATGTCTAAATATCGCGATGAACAAGAATTAAATAGAATAAGCTGTTGTAACAGCGCTTAAAAATTAAAATGAGTTTTATTTTTTAATTATTACTTTTTCTGCACGTACTATATACATAGTGCATAGAGAAGATATTGCACTCCACCCAAAAATTGATACAGAGATTTCACCGGAAATATATGTTTCAGGGTCCCCTGTATCAAAAAAAATTCTTTTCAGAAAAAGATCCGTGCGTGTGTCCGTGTCTGTGACCACCATAACTCAAAAACGAAAAGTAGGTAAAATACCAAACTTGGTATTTAAGTTTAGTATCCTACAGGGATGTGACACGAAGATTTTGAGAAAAAATCCCCCACCCCTAACTACCCTTTACTTGGAAGTTTTTTTAAAAAATTTTGATTTTTTCAAAAATTGCTCTAACGACTTCAATTAAAATTTCGTATATTAAACATATTTACCTGACAAATAAAGTGTATATCTTGAATTTTATGGGAATAGCCTCTCAAGACTACTTTATTCTGGATGAATTTTATGGAATTTTGCATAACTGCTAAACCGTAAAAGATGGACAAAAACTTACCACACAAAAAATGTACAGCACGTTAAAACACACAATTTATGTTATATACCCTTTTTCGCGGAGTTGATCGTTTTTGAGTTATTTCTTGTTTTTGATTTCACCTTTAAGAACTTTTACTTTGCTCATACAGGAATTTGTCAACTCCTGTCCTGTCACCTAGCAACCAGCTTTTGACTATCAGTTTAACATATAGCATTCACTTATTCCGCTTCTACCTACAAGGAAGCAAGCAATAACACCATTTCTGCTAATTTTTTCTCGATTAGCATAAAGTAAATAGAGGGCTTCTTAACAATAAATTGTTGCAGATATGTAGAGAAAGTCATGTGAATGAATACATCAGATTTTTTTAACTGCTGTGGTTCTCAGCGTCTCATTCTATACTGGGCGATATCTCTTACCATTTACTATCTATGATTATTCAATATATTTAAATATTCTAAACATGTTTCACTGAAAGACCGCTTAATTTTGCTTAGAAGCCTCTTGATCAGACTAGAAGTCCTTTTACGTGCCATAAATTTGATACTGGAGCACCGATTTTACTTTTCTTCCGAAGGGAGCCATACTAAGGATTCTTACGCCCGAAAAAAATCCATCGTCCTCCGCCGGGTTCGAACCCGAGACTTTGGGACCCAGAGGCTAGTACGTCACTCCTAAACCACGGAAAACAGTCTGTATGTGGATGAGTAGAGTGCCATGTGAATGCAACACATCTGATTCTTTGCATGTTAGATCAGACACAAATTGAGGTTTTAATGCTTGAATCTAGATAGGTTGGCGAATATTACTAATTAAAGATCGAGGTTTCTATAACTATTTTATCCTGATTACTTCCACAAATACATTGTTATCTGTCTTTAAACACATGATTTCAAGTCCTGTAAACAGGAGAGATTCCAGTACCTCATTATTGAGAGGACTATGCATCCTGTATTCCCAAATTGCGGGGCATCGTGATCAATAATACTATCTGATGTGATGCTAATACGCAAGTACTTGTTTGGTTTCGAAACAATTGACAAACATCTCATATGTCGGCAAGACACAGATTAACCCAGTTATTAAGGGCCTCTGATTGACCTAAATGAAAATGTTTATACATCCAAAGAACCACATGCTCCTTGTGCAGTTCAACGACTCCTTTTCGCAATTTCGGTAATGACCTCGCCATCCAGTTTCGGAGAGCAATGTACTAAACAGCTTCCCACGAATGTGACATTTGCCAGTCGCTAGACTTGCTGCATTTGGCGCTAGTGTCAGAAAAACAAAACCCAAGCGTTCGAGGCAATTTTTTTTATTCGTTAGTTTAGGTATTTTTATTGGTTATGTACACAAATAGCAACAATGTTAACGCCAACAACAAACAGGATTAGGCAACTTTCTGTGAAGAATGAGTTTCCCGGCAGGAAGTATTTAGATGTTCTTTCGCTACAACTGTCCTCTATGGAATGCCGACAAAAATCGATTACGCTTTACGCAAGGTCTAAAATGTTGCGCCACAGTTATTCGGATCTGATGGATACTAAATTCTTCTCAACTTTAATCTTTGGGTTTTAAAACAGAAATTATTTAACATCAAGGAATGGTTTAAATTTTATAAAATAGAACATTTTATTATATACTTTCTTCACATAAGAATCAAATAACTTCCACACATAAGATAATGTTCAGAGTGCATGAAAACATTAAGCATGTTACGAGAAAGAAAACTTAAGAGAAACAAGTAGTTCATTACTTAAATACATTAATGTAAGCAGGTAGATAGTTTGTCATCTTTAACCATATGTAATTTTGACATATTTACAAGGTGTTTGAGGAATTTCGGAAAATATACCTTCAATAGAAATAAACCTTAAACAGAAAGTTTTGGTTATTTACACGAATTTTCATTCTTGAGTTACTGCTCTTCAAAGGTGCACACAAAGAAGGAATGATCAGAAAAATAATTCTTTTTCTTTATTTACGGAATGTCTGATTGTGTATTTCTTACTAAATTGTGATATCAAATTCTTATTTCTTATACAATAATTAATCCTTGATAAGCAGTACTGGGTGTTTAATGCCAAATACAAATATATTACCCTATTAGATTTCTATAAATTGCTAAATGGTTGATAATAAAATGCATACAGGATTAATTATTTTTTAAGTACAGCAGTAGTAATTTTGCATTTTTCAAGAGTTTGTAATTATTATTACATCTCTCTATATTGTTATCATGCACAAAAAAATCTTGAAAACAAAAATTTCTAAGAATTTTGTGCAACTATATTACTCACAATCTTTATATTATTCTTACAAGTTACATGGCAGAAATAGAAATGTCAAGGTTTTAATTACTTAGAATTTCTTTACATCCTTAGAAACAACATTCATGTTACATAAGTCTATTTACAACTCAAGTACATTGCAAAGAGCTCAGAAAAATTATTTTATCTTAGATCTTGACATCATATTATTGATACATGAGATAATGCATTTCAAAGATTCATAGAAGATCTTACTTTGCTTTGAAAGGCACATATTTTTGCAAGAGATTTACTATAGTCAACGTATAAGAAAAGTCTTATTTTTAATGTGTTGCTACTACAATTTAAGGCTGCATAACAAAAACTGGAATCTTTTCTAGATTTTTTCTTTATTTAAGTAAAATAATGTTACCGCACTTCAAGGCTGCCTAAGTTGTTGGTAAAAATGTACTATGATTTATATACTATTTGGCATTCTTTCTCTGTTTCACATTTTTCACTGTATGAGCTGGTACAATGACTGTTCTGATCAAGTTGCATAAGGTATAAATGAAATGTGATTAAACTCTAAGGAAGAGCAAAACTATACATACTTATAAGCACAAATCTTAAAACAAATCTAAATATTTTTAATCAGTGTGATTTACATATGTTACGAAATTTCTGTTCATATTTACTTTTCTGCTTTGTAAATGGACTACAAAGATGTGCTTCCATAGAACAAATAATCTGAAATTATTCCTTGACATCCATATACATCTTCATTTGAAAAGTGATATATGGGCACAATCCAAATTATATTTCTATGTAAGCTGATCAGTGCAATTTTACCAAATACTTTTAGCAGTGATTTCACAAAATGAAAAATTGTTATTATGCTACCTTTTTACATAAAATTAATATCCAATCAATGATTAGATCAAAATCTTGCAAAATCAAAAATTGTTAAAATAGCGAGACAAATTAATTTAGTAGTAATTCTTTATCTGCTAAGGCAGAAAGAATTGAGTTAATTTTATGGTGTGACAATGTTCAGATTTTCTTCAATACATTATACATAATTAAATGCAAAAACATTTAAAAATCAGCTGATGCAATATTCTGCAACAAAAAGTTTCATGTAATGAGATTGCTGCCTCTCATATAAACACAAGGGCAACTGTTTATTTACCCCGAAATATCTATGTAGTTATAAATTCTCCATCAAGACAAAACAAATTAACATCTTCTATATATTATTTCTATATGCAACCCTGATATAGCTTACTTTATGCGCATAAAATTAAAAAATGTATTCCTATATACTTTGATGCATGAATAATAAAGAAGCACAACATATAGAGGAAAGAAAACATTGTATAACTACTGCACTCTAAAGGAAGAATCCAATTTATTAAACTCAGATAAAAGCAAATTCTGTTTGACTGTGGAAACTGGGTATGAATATTTATGATTAGTGGTATTATTTTATTTAGTTAAGAAGTAAACCTCTTCAAAGTTTATCCCTAAGTGTGATGTTGGTACCTGTTTACTATCATTTGATACACAGATTATTGCTGGAGAAAATGAAAGGAGTATAACCTATAAATAGTCTGTTCAATGGATTACAATGGCACATTATAATTCGGAGTGCTTCATGTAAATGAATGTTAAGCTATTGTTTAACACACTAGGTAAAAAGCATCATGTAACAATGAAAAGTGATGTAAAAGCAGAATTGGCAGATACATATAAACTTTAAAATTAATGCTTTCTAAGCAGTTGCATACGTATTTCTACAAAACTACTGTGCATTCCTATCCTTTGCATTGCATGTTTTACAACAATTTGGGAAACGCTGCTATAACACAAAATATGTTTACATTAACTCAGGCGACTTCTAATTAGGGATATAAAATTCACAATATCACCGAGCTTCACAACAAATATTGTGCAAATATATCATGATATTATTATGTTCCAACTATGTAATGATCGTGTTCATATTTGATACAGTTTTGGAAATGCCTTAGGTTTACTTTGCCAATTTAAATATCAAAGCCGTGTGTTTCAAAATCAATGCCAGAGCCACCGGAATCGACTGTTTCAGTGCTCACTGCAATTACGGACATAGCATTAAGAAATAAACTCATGTGGTGAAAGCTAATCAACAGTCTTATTAAGAAACCCTAGAGAAAGCATACCATTCACTAATCATAGGCACAAGAGCTCAAAATACGGCCAATCGACATGGAACTTACCGCTTTGTTCTCCTAAGAAAACAAGCTTGAATTTCCTAAGAGGGTTGCCAAAATCTCCTGAGGATGACATCTTGTATATTAAAAAAATAATATCACCTAATAATATAGTCTTTACCACGAATATATCACAGAAATCATTAAATTTGACTACACTGACAGCCACTCCTATTTATCACTTCCCAGCCACGTTACGACGAAACGGGACATGACGTCACAGAACGTATATTTCAGCTTCCTACCGATAGATGCCTCTGAGGGTTACTGAGCTGGAAACCAATCCAATGCAAGTTGCACAGTAGCGCCAGTATCGCGCACTCTATGAACGCATGTGTTAACAAAAAACAGAAAGGGAGGGGGTGGGGGGCCTTTCACGTCATTTAAATTCAACACAAATTGTGCGTAGGGAAAGAGATGGAAAAGTAGTCACATAGAAAAATGCAATGCCATAGTCGGGATTTGAACCACCTAAGAGTTGGTTAAAATTTGAAGCCTGCGACTCAAATAACTTATGTCGCCATTGGCGTATTACATGTCAAAATAATTTGAGACCTCCTTGTGGTTTATTGGAAAAAATACGAGTCGTGCCCACATGTTGCTATGATAGCTCACGTCATTTAAATTCAACACAAATTGTGCGTAGGGAAAGAGATGGAAAAGTAGTCACATAGAAAAATGCAATGCCATAGTCGGGATTTGAACCACCTAAGAGTTGGTTAAAATTTGAAGCCTGCGACTCAAATAACTTATGTCGCCATTGGCGTATTACATGTCAAAATAATTTGAGACCTCCTTGTGGTTTATTGGAAAAAATACGAGTCGTGCCCACATGTTGCTATGATAGCTCTGATGTTTAGATAGATCAGACGGAAACTGGATGACGGGTGATTTTAATTCCCGACAATTGAAAGCCTTTCCAACAGATCTCGAAGTTCGCTGAAATAATTATATAAACGATCAATAATAACAATAATAATAATAAGAAGAAGAAGAAGAAGAAGAACAACAACAACAACAACGCGTCACTGATGAAAACATAACCTTGTCTCTCGAATATGCGCATATTTGAATTTGCTTAATTGGGATATCTATTTTATTTCAGTCCTTTAGACGAATATCAGGCAATGACATTTAACTTTAATGATATGGTACAGCCAGGGCTATTATTAGCTTAGCTGGTGTGTCGGAATATGATCTGCAGTGGTCCTTTTACATCCCATCCCAAATTGCTCTTCACATGGAAAACTTTAGAAAATTTTGATTTTCTGAAAAACGGCTCTAACGATTTTCTTTAAATAGTACATGTTTAACATAGTTTAATGACAAGTTAAATGTGTACCTTGAATTTTGTGGGGAAAAGCCTCTGAAATTTGCATTTTAAAATATTCAATATTTTTCTGAATTGGAAAGTTGTTCTTCTGTTTTTCCTCTATTGACCATGCAAGGAGACGTGAATTTCAAAAGCAACCACATACCTTATAACCGCTCTACCTAAAATAGCAAAAAGACAATTTATGCAAATGTTTATGCTGATTAACACAACTAGAAAGAATAATAACGTTTATAACAACAGTTTGAACAAACCATGTGATTTGAAAATCAGACTTTTTTTTCTACTGCTTATGCAAAGGGGGTGGAATTTCAAAGCATCATATAGTGGCCCGCTCTTAAAAGATTTGACTCTCGCATTCCACAAATACCATTTATGAAAATATTGGACTCAGGATAAATGAATAAGCTTTCGTAAGAATATTTCGTTAAAGAATCGGTAGAGAAAGTCAGGTGAAAGCAATACTTTAGATGTTTTTATTTTCATTGCCACGTCTTAGTAGGCAGAGAAGATATTGCATTTCACTAAATAATTCTCTCTCGAGATGCAATCGGACCTGCAATTATTAAGGATACTTTAATAATAATAAAAAAAAAAAAGGTTTCGTATGTGTCTGTGTGTCTGACCAGCATAGCTCAAAAACAAAATGTCTTATCGATAAATATCAAATTGGTATTTATACATAGTATCTTCCAAAGATGCGACACGAAGATTTTCAAGTATGTCCCCCACACAACAACTGACTTTTTATATGTAACATTTATCGTTGCTTTTTATTATTTTTAATAGCTCTAACGACTCTAATTAAAATGCACCATATATTAATGATACTTACAAGACAAATAAAATGAATACATTGAATTTTCTGAGAATACCATGTGAAGTCCAGGGGGGGATTTAATAATCTTGTATAACTGGTATATGTTAAGCTATAGACGAAAACATGGGGTTGGGGAGAGGGGATCTCAGGTGTTCCATTCACGTGATTTTCTCTACTTCTCTGTAATAAATTATTGTTAAAATGCTTATGCTTCTCTGTACTTCATGCTAATCGAAATAAACAAGAGCAGAAATGTTTTCTTGTAAGTAGAAGGGAAATAAGAGCATACACTAAGCTAAAAGGATAGTAAAATTTTCTAAAAGCTGGTTGCCGTGTGAATGAAATTCGTTTCATTACATTGCCAAGGGTTGACAAATTCCTGTATTTAAGTATTTTAAGACTGAAACCAATAACAAGGAATATCTAAAAAATGGTCAACTCCACGAGAAAAAAAAGTATATGACATAAAGTGTGTGTTTTAACGAGGTCTACATTTTTTGAGTAGCAAGTTTTTGTATATCTCTTAAGGTTTACAGTTATGCAAAACTCATCCAGAATAAACAGGTCTTCCCAGGTTATTCCCAGACAATACACATTTTATTTGTCATGTAAATATCTTTAATATACGGTATTTTAATCAAAATCGTTAGAGCCTATTTTGTGAAAAACAACATTTTCGAATTTTTTTATGTAAAGGGTAGTTGGGGGTGGGAGATTTTTCTCAAAATCTGTGGTCGGGTCCTTAGAAGATACTAAACTTAAATATCAAATTTAAGTTTTTTAGTTATAGTGTTCATCGGCACACGGACACACACATACACACGGACCTTTTTCTAAAATGCTGTTTTTTATACAGGAAACCCTAAAACGTGTATTTTCGGTGAAAATTCGGTATCGAATTTTTGTGTGGAATGCAATAGGTACCTTCTCAATTCACCACATACATAGTAGATACGTGTAGATGAAAGTAAAAATTGTTGATATCTATGGAACACACAAACTAAGACAAACAACTTCCAACAAATTCGTTTTTTGTTTAAATTGTTCTAATCGTTGTCATTTTGTTAAAGTACCTTCTATTTTCAGGTCCTTCTCGCGATTGCTTGGAATTTTAAGGTCCGTATTTAGCGTCCAATTCTTAAACAAGCGTCCAATTCTTAAACATTTAAGTACCGCAATGACCTTTGTATCTATAATGAAATGTGTACTGTAGCTGTTTCTGCTAAGGTTTACCTCGGTTAGAATGAAGTAAAAAGAAGAATAAGCTTTCTTGAGCACAGTTTGTATAGCCATTAATAAACGATATAAGTTAGAGAAAGTCATATGAATATAACAGATGAGATTTTTCTGGTACCTAAATAGAAATAATTTCTTGTATTGCGGAAAGTTAAAGGAAAAACTGCAGACGAACCGACATGACTCCCGTAATCGGGCAAAAGTGCCGCACGTACGATTACGGTCCTTTGTGCTTCTATCGTGCCCCCTGGAAGGAGGGGCTGAGAGGTGATACCCGAAGTGTTATCGGATGAAGATGGACATAAGCATTGACGGGGCCTCTAACGCTTCCAGATCTAACACATCCGACGCCAGGGTTAATCAACAGCTCCCCGAGCCACCAGGGTTCTCTCAAGGGGTGCCCGTCTAAGGGCGACCTGGCGACGCGACCTGATAACTGGTCTCGCAATGACGCCAAGGAATAAACCTCTATAAAGCTAACACCCACCGCCCAGACACAACTCGTCTTGTTCTGCAGCCCTAAAACAGATGACAAGGAAGTGATAGGTACAGGAATTAATAACGGGAAAGTTGTAGTAAAACATATTACCACCCAGCCCTTGCCTGTCGTCTCGGAGAAACCACGAATAACCCATACGTCAATAAATAACCCGTAGGTTAGCGGTCAACAGGGCTTGAGCCCAGGACCACCTGATGCCAGTCGTACACATAACCATGGCACCACCTCGCTCGGTTTCGAATCCAAAAATCAATATATTAATTCTTAACAACGAACATAAGAAAGCTTAGTACACCATCAGGAAGTGGAGATTACAAGATGGAATATGAGCAGTTCTGAACACAAAGCTTATTATGAATGTATATTGAGTGCATGGGGGAAAAAACTAACTGTTCAAATCATTATATATTACTAGGGCTAGGAAGCCGGGGAAAAATATTTTCTTCCTCTTCATTTTGTCCCAAATGTTCATTATTTATAGACAAGAATTTTTGTTTTAACGATAAATGAGAAAGTTTTGGATTAAAAAACAAAATGTTGGGTATGCTATTCACATAATTTTGAACTGGTGTATAGGCTTATTTTTTTTTTTTACAAATTTTTAGCATTATTAATAAGTTTGGAGAATTTTTTAACGATAATGAAACATATGATTTTACTTTCTCTACGCGTACCATGTACATAATGTATATAGGAAGAATTGTATTCCACCCAAAAATTCGATACACGTTTTAGGATCTTCTGAATCCAAACAAAACAAAATTAGAAAAACGTCTGCGTATGTGTGTCCATTTTTCCGCATATATGTGAACACGATAACTCAAAAACGAAAAATCGGTAAAATACCAAACTTAGTATTTAAGTTTGATATCTTCCAGGGATGCGGCGCGAACATTTTGAAAAATCCTCCACCCCAAACGGCCCTTTACATGGAAAAAATTTCGAAATTTTTTATTTTATAAAAAAAGACTAATAATTTTGATTAAAACACCGTGTATTAAAGATATTTACATGACAAATAAAATGTACATCTTGAATTTTCTGGGTAAAGCCTCTGAAGACCTCTTTATTCTGGAAGAATGTTGCTGAATTTTGCATAACTGGTAAACCGTAAGAGAGAGAGAGAGAAAGAGAGAGAGAGAGAGAGAGAGAGAGAGAGAGAGAGAGAGAGAGAGAGAGAGAGAGAGAGAGACTTACCGCAAAAAATGTATATCTCGTTAAACCACACAATTTTTATCATATACATTTTTTTCGTGGAGTTGCTCATTTTGGAGATATTCCCTGTCTTTGGTTTCAGTTTTAAAATATTTGTGTCATTCGGGAACTGTCAACTCCTGTCCATGTAAAAAGCGATCCTGTCCATCCAGTATCGCTTTAGCCTAGTGCATTCCCTTGTTCCTATTCTACTTACAAGGAGGTAAGTAATAAGACCATTTCTGCAACTGTTTATCTCGATTGGCATGAAATGGAAGGATAAGATTTTAAAAATAATTTGTAATAGAGATGTAGAAAAAGTCAATGGAACACATTAGACTTTTTTTATTTATTTTGTATAGAGAAGTAGGCATTTATTTCAAGTTACCAAAATAAATAAAAAGGGTGCCTCTGTGGTTGAAGAGTCAGCACTCTGGCTTCTCACACAGAAGTCCCGAGTTCGATTTCCGTTGGGGCGGGAAATTTTTTTCATGTGAGGGTGAATGTGTGCGATATAATGGTATAGTACTGCAAAAATTTGATGTGCTCTGTTACAAATACAAACTATTCTTCAAAATGATTATTCTTTTGCTTACATCATGCTAATGAGATAAACATTAGCAGAATTTGTCTAATTACTAGCTTCATTGATAGTAGAAGGGAAATAAAAATACATTAATGCTAAAGTGATGGTCAAATCTTTTAAAAGCTGGTCGCTATGTGAAACAATTCAGGCTCGGTTCGCTTTGTATGGTCCCATATGAGAAAAGTTAGATACCTAGTTTAAAACTGAAACCAATAACAAGGAATGCTTCAAAAACGGTCAACTCTACAAGAAAAACGTATATGTTGCGTGTTGCAGTTTGGTATGTCTGGTATGTGATATTGACTTTGTTATAGGTTTAAAATAAAAGGTTTTGACTTGAGAAAACAAGGAGTTCTTAGCATTTATTTTGTTTTACTTAACTGGCATTTTCATTTCAGTTCATTTCAATAATCACTAATTCTGTCCAAAAATTAGCATGAAACTAATGGAAATTTATGTAAAATAGTCAACTAATTAAAATATTAATATTAATGCTAATTTTTTACTTTCTCTACACGTACTATGCTTAGTGTATAGAGAAGGTATTGTATTGCATCCAAAAATTCGATACCAATATTTCACCGGAAATATGTGTTTTGAGACCATCTGAATCCAAAAAAAAAAAAAAAAAAAAAAAAAAAAAAGCATTTTTAGAAAAAATGTCCCTGTGTGTACGTGTTCAGCATAGCTCAAAAACGAAAAGACCGTTAAATACCAAACTTGGTATTTAAGTTTGATATCTTCCAAGGATGCAACACGAAGATGTTCAAGAAAATCTCCCCACCTCCAACTATCCTTTACATGGAACATTTTTAGAAAATTTTGATTTTGTCAAAAATGGCTCTAATGATTTTGGTTAAAATATCATATGTTTAAGATATTTTATGACAAACGAAATGTATATTTTGGACTTTCTGCAATACTCTCTGAAGACCTCTCCATTCTGGATGACTATTGTATAAGTGGCAAACCGTAAAAAATATACAAAAACTTACCCACCAAAAATTTATACTTCATTAAAACTCATAATATTTCATATACTTTTTTTTTCTTTTTTTTTTAGTAGAGTTAATCGTTTTCGAGATATTCCGAATTATTAGTTTCAGTTTTAGTCAAACTTTTCTCAAAGGAGAACACATCTTTCTTGCCGTGACTCGTTTGTATATTCCTGGAAAACAAGATTTTAATTTCAATTATTTCACACAGCGACCGGCTTTTAAAGAACCAGACTATCGCTTTAGCCTGTGCATTTTTTATTCCCTTCCTACTTTAAAGCTAACTCTGCATATGTTTATCTTGATTGTACAGATAACAGATTAATGTTTTGAATAAATTGTTTGTGTGCCGAACAGCTAGAAGACATCATGTAAATGGAACACATTAGATTTTTTCCCTTCTACTTACAAGGAACCAAGTAATAAGGACAATTTCTGCTAATGTTTATCTCGATTAGCATTATGCAGATAAAAGAATACTCTTTGTAACAATAATTTGTTACAGAGATGTAGAGATAGTCATGTGATTGTTGCACATCAGATTTTTAAAATAATCGTCATCTCAAAATCTGATTATAGGTCGTTATAGACCAAAAACTGGTGGATTTTATCTCCACTCCCCCACCCTCCCTTCGTCATTTTTTGGTTTAAATGTCTTTTTGAGCGTTTTTGTTTCATTTAACTGTTTTCCCCCCTTTTCTTTATTGCAGTTTTACTTTGTTTTGACTTTTCTTTTCCTGTCCGTAGAGCCTAGTCTCAATTCCAATTGAGAACCGTTTTAACAAAACTCAACAAATTCCATTTTAAACATTTTACAGGAAAGTTTTTTTTTCTAGTTTACTTTAGTTCTTCCGGGAAAAAAAAAATATATATATATATGTTAGTGTTTCTCTTTTTGAGATGCATTTATTGATAGGCAGTACAACTACTTTTGTTATTTTATTTATTTGGAATAAAATTAGACAAAACTTTAGAATTTTACAAAACTCAACATATCCATTTTTTGAAATGCACATAACTTAAAATGTTTAATTATTTTTCATTTACAGTTGGCAAAAACCTCATCAAAATCATTAACATGTGTTTTATAATAATGCTTAAATACAGCTGAATTGAAAATTGGTTAATTGAGACACATTTAACCTAATCTGTTCAAAATTAATTATTCATATACAAAAGAACTTCAATGTAGGATTAAACTTCTTTTTTTTTTTTTTTTTTGCAATACCCAAAATCACTGAAAATTAAATGTACAAAATCTCAATGCAATTGTTTCTCATCATAATCCATCCTGTTGTCAGAATCTTTGCCACATCCTTTTACAACTTTGCCATAAAATACCTTTCCCTCTTCTGATTCATTATGGAAGTAACTCATAAACTTCATGTCATCAGCTTTCTTCTTGCTGACATGGTTCACCATTGGAAGTTCAGGTGCACATTATAGAAATTGTCTGCCTTGGCTTAAACACTTCAACTTCTGTTAGTGCAGAAAAATAAGTGTTTTGTACGTAGCATTTTACACGATTATTTCAAGTTTTTTGTATGTAAATATTCTCACCTCTGTAATTTTAAAAGGTCGTTTACCTTTTACAGTATTTTTTGCAATCGATTTTAAATAATAAGTAAGCCCGTCTTTACCCAAAACTTTTACCTCCCCAAATTTAAGAAATGGAGATGTTACCGAGTTTCGTAAAAACGCTCTATATTGAGGCACTCTTTTCAATGAGACGCATTAAGTTTTGTAATACTATGAAAAGTGCATTCTTTTCCTCTCTTTACAATTGACCAGAATCCGTCAAAACCTGCATTTGTTGAGTTTTGTTAAAACGGTCCTCAATTTATTGTAACTAACAGGCCAGGCTTAGCGTGGTTGAGAAGACCCGTTCTATCGCATGCATGTGTTAGCACAGGTAGAGAGACCTGGCATCCTGAAATGCATACGTCCCTTGTTGAATGGCAAGGTGGCGCCGCAGTAACGTGTACGATTTGCATTTTTTTTTTTTTTTTTTTTTAAACAGTAACGGAGTCTGATCAGGACTCCGGTACTATATCCCTATTTACTTTTCACCCGTAGGTTTTACTGATTACTGGTTTACTGGTTTTACTGTTTCTTTTACAAACATATACACATGGCACAAACATATAACACCCATGCCCAAGGCGGGACTCGAACCCACGATCCCCTGCCCACGAAGCACCAAAGCGAGACGCTTTAGCGAGCGTGTGCATTCGGAAGGTTTTAGCTTCAAATCCCTGTGCTGAGCAATGACGCGATTTTCCTCTGTCGCTGGGTTGGATAATATGATCCGCGAATTTTACTTTCACCACTTTCATCGCTATATTTCATTTCCTTTTTCTTCGCCGCCATTGAGTTGATAACCCATCTTGAATACGGTCTAGAGGTCGACAGGCTACTGACCCAAGGTCCTGTTTGTGCAAACATTTACTTCAATTAACGTGAAGCAGATCGAAGCATAAACTTTTGCAACACTTGTTTGTAGAACATGTATAAAAATAAGCGATTATAACTAGAGAAAGTTGTGTGAATGGAAAATATTAGACTCTGTAGGTCAGGTGCTGCACAGAGTGAAGTTTTCTGTATATAGAATCCCCGACACATGATTCTGAGATATATTTATTTATTTTCTTTCTTTCTCTATCTTTCTTTTCTTCCTTCCTTCTTTCTCTCTGACTTTCTTTCTTTATTCATTTCTTTAATTCTCTCTTTCTTTCTCCCTTTTTTGTTTATTTTTTCCTTCTTTATTTCCTTATCTCTTTCTTTATTTCTCTCTCTTTGTTTCTTTATTTCTATATCTCTCTTTTCTTCTTTCTTTCTTTCTTTCTTGAGTCAATATTATTTCTGACACACAATTTATTATAATTTTACAGGCTACTTATTTATGAATGATAAAGTTATTTGTTGCTTTCCCTACTTGTAATAATAGGACTATCGTATTCCATCCAAAAGTTTGATGTAATTTACTGGAAATATGTGTTTTGAGGACACTGCATAAAAATACTTTTTAAAAAAGTGTGTGTGTGTGTGTGTGTGTGTGTGTGTGTGTGTGTGTGTGAACAGCATAAATCAAAAACGAAAAGTCCACTAAATACTAAACCTGGTATTTAAGTTCAGCAGCTTCCAAGATTTTCAAGAAAATAGCACTATTTCAAACTACCCTGTACACGGAACTTTTTCGAAAATTGAAAGTTTTTAGTATCAATTTCCCAATACTTATCTCAAATGGGAAATTATCACTATTTTCATCTGGGATTTTCTTCAAAGTTTTCGCACAGAGAACGGTATTTCCATGTCACTCCTAGCGACCAACTGAAAAAGATTTGACTCGTATTTCTTTTTCCGTTGTGCCTACAAGGAAGTATCTATCTATGCATGTCCTGATGTCAACACATGGGAGGGAAGAGAGAGAGACAGAGATACTGAAGCAGAAGAGCGTTAGGCTGTTGATTGGTTCTGGGAAGGTAATGGGTGTTAACTTTTACGTGGATGCATATTGTAACAGCCTCCTAAAAGTACAGTACTGTAATAGTTTTCAGATCCCTGCTCTGTCCGAGTTAGTTTCGGAGAGAAAAGTATGCAAATGCTTCGATCCTTATAAAAGGTAATAGCCCGACATTTTATCCATATCCGACACATACCAAGCAGATGGCCCTGGGTTCGTCAATTCTGAAAGAAATATTTACAACAGACGTACACATTCTACAAAAAAACATATAGACAGAAGACAGGCGAAATTATATATTGACTTTATTAACTTATTACTGTTAAATAAAATGCAGCTAACTTATATTACTAAAGGACACTGGTAATATATACACAATAAGCTGCAAGCCTGTACCAGACAGGTCTCTTAAACAACCGGTAATTCTCGAGGTGAATGCTGATTAAGCTGTTATTGTTTATATTGTAGGGTCGCTTCTGATAATGTGTTATTTAATACTGTATTTGCTGTACATCTCGCATGCCTCATGAGCCCAGGGTATGCAGTTTAAAATCATGGAACAGACCGGTGCTTCAGCCGTAATAAAACACAACCGAGGCAAGCCTTTAAAAAGTGGCGAGAGGCGAATGGTCGCGCATTGTTTCGCGGTGCTTAAAGAAAGAAACCCGAATCGGCCGTCATGCCTACAAACCTAAAACTACGGCTGTACCGCGCAGTCATTCCGCCCCTGATGCTGTACGGCTGTGAGGTCTGGGGTTCGGTGGCTCGTTCCATCATCCGCAGGCTGCAGGCCGTGCAGAACAGGGCATTGAGGATGATATACGGCACAGACCGCAGATTCCCGTCCCACATTCTCCATTCCCACTCCGGAATCCCTTACATAGTGGACGTTGTGCGAGAAAGAGCTCGCACAATATACACTAAACTTGCTCCCCACCCAAATCCCCAGGTGAACACTCTCGGTCTTTACGACCACACGCTGCCTAGGAGACGCGTAAGCTACCGCCTTCCCAAGGACGCCTTGGGATGGTAGTTTTCCGGCCGCCTCTCCCTTTATTGTTCTACCCGCCAAGTTAAGCAGCATCGGGCATGGTCACGACTCGGACGGGTGACCATCCAGTTGTACTCCAACCAGATCTGCAACACTGGCTTCCCCCACCCCGTACCTATATCCCTTCAAGTCTCCCCGCTAGCCGGCACTGCTTTCCTTGACAGCCCGCAAGCGGCTGGCCAAGGTAAGCAGCATCGGGCCTGGTCCCTCTTTGGGTGGGTGGCCACTCAGATAGGTAAGTCAGCCCGCGCCGGCTGCACAGAGGGAAACACCCTGCCCAATTACTTTGACACAGACAAAAACGCTTGCATTAGACTACATCTTTTATATCACACGGGTAAATCCGCGAGAAAAGCGGATAGGTACCGTGGTGATTTGCCCCCGCCCGAGTACACTCGGGCGACTAGTTCCTGCTCCTGGCGGCCGTAAAGAATATCGAAAAAGAAACGGGTGATCTCCTTGGAGTTTCTATATTTAGTGTGCATAGTGTTAGAATGGAACAGCAAGCATCCGGAAGCCTAAAAATACCGGGAAAATCGCGTAAACGCAAAAAACGTTCGGAGAAATGCGATGATTTTGTGAAAAGTGCTATTCGCGGTAAAGTTCATGATTTTTTTTTTTTTTTTTTTTTTTTCAGAAATGAACCACCGACTCGAAATAAAATTTTGCATGCAGTAAATTCTGACACAGAATTGCCACGTTTCTCACGAAGTAGTCTCCACAGGTTGCTGATTGATATCGGATTTAAATTTCAATCGCGAGGACGGAAATCAGTTATGGTGGACAGAGACGACATTGTGATGTGGAGACGTCAATATTTAGCAAAAATTACTTCCTTGACGAAACTTGACTGAATGAGTGATATACAACTTCTTCAGCTTGGTGTGATACAACCGTGAGAGATAAAAAACAAGCATTTCTCTCTGGTCTCTCCACTGAAAGAACCGACAGGCAAAGGAAGAAGACTTATCATAGTTCACATTGGAAGTGAAACTGGTTTTGTAGATGGTGGTTTGTTGACTTTTGAATCCAAAAGCACCAAGGACTTTCATTAAGAAATGACTGGTGATGTTTTTCTTCGGTGGTTGCAATCTGTCCTTCCGAAACTTGAGCCTAACTCCGTTATCGTATTAGATAACGCTAGCTATCACAGTGTTAAAGCAGAAATCATTCCCAATATGTCTTGAAGGAAAGATGACATTATTAAGTGGCTTCAGGATCATGCGTGTGAGTTTAGTGCCGAGATGGTTAAACTTGAACTAGTAGCCATTGTAAAAAATCTGATGTGTTCCATTCACATGACTTTCTCTATATCTCAGTAAATTATTATTGTTAATAAGCTTATCTTTTATTTATTTCATGCTAGTCGGGAAAAATTAGCAGAAATAGTCTTATTTCTTGCTTTATTGTAAGTAGAAGCGAAATAAGGGAGTACCATAGGTTTAAGTAAAAGCCAAAAGCTGGTTGCTATGTGACTGATGTTCCTTTGTTTGTATATACAGGAGTTGACAAATTCATGTATGAGAAAAGTATAAGTTTTTCAAAGCTGAAACCAATAAAAAGGAACATCTCAAAAACGATCAACTCCACGAAAGAAATGTATATAACATAAATTGTGTGTTTTAACGTGCTCTACATTTTTTGTGTGTTAAGTTTTTGTCCATCTCTTACGGTTTAGTAGTTATGAAAAATTCATCCAGAATAAAGTAGCCCTCAGAGGCTATTCCCAGAAAATTCAAAATATACATTTTATTTGTCAGGTAAATAACTTTAATATACGATATTTTAATCAAAATCGTTAGAGCCATTTTTTAGAAAATCAAACTTTTCGAAAAATGTTCCATGTAAAGGGTAGTTTGGGGTGGGGGGATTTTTCTCAAAAGCTTCGGTATTTTTCTAAAAGCTTAAATACCAAGTTTGGTATTTTACCGACTTTTCGTTTTTGAGTTATCGTGTTCACAGACACATGGACACACTGACACACGGACCTTTTTCTGAAAATACATTTTTTGGATACAGGGGACCCTAAAACATATATTTCCGGTGAAATCTCGGTATCGAGTTTTTTGGTGGAGTGCAATACATTCTCTATACACTATGTACATAGTGAGTATAGAGAAAGTAAAAATGTGAGAACATAATTCGATAAGTACGCATGCTTCTCTATCAGGAGTTGAAGTTCTGCAGGATTCCGATTAGAGGTAACCATTATGCTTCTGCACGATACCATTAATGCTGTAACTTATAGATATAACAAGTTAATGTGTTACTAAACTTGATTTATTGTCAACAAGTTAGCGCTGATATATATATATATATATATATATATATATATATATATATATATATATATCGCTAATGTTGCAAAACTTATGTGCGCACATGCACCGTTAACACGTGGCGAATTGAACCAGCTCCGCCTTGTTGTTGACATCAGGACAGAACTAACTTGACACAGATTATAATAAGGTAATTTCTGGTATTGTTATTCTTGATTAGCATGAAGCACGAGAGCGGTTCAATCAGTACTCGTATTTCAAAGTTCTTGCTAAGGCAAGTTGGCAAGTTAGTGTTACTATCGTGTACTTCATTTGTTACACGTCGCTAAAACAAATTTGTGACTGATATAGGTTAGTTTTGATGTGGTAGGCATTTGTGTTGTGTTGAACAGGCATTCACTAAAATGGAAAAAGTGCAGTACTGTTCGCTGTTTATTTTTTAGCACGTATATACGTGTTGCATAGCTATTGTATTCCACCCACAAATTCGACGTCGAGATTTGGCCTTAAAATATTAGTTTTGAGGTTCCTTGAGTCAGAAAAAACTTTTTAGAAAGACGTCCATGTGTATCTGTCTGAATGTGTCTATGGACTGCATAGCTCAAAAACGAAAAGACCGTTAAATACCAAACTTAGTATTTATGTTTAGTATCTTCCAAGGATGTGACACGAAGATTTTCAAGAAAATCCCCACCCCAACTACCTTTTACATGAGAATAAAATTTTGAAACATTTTTGATCAAAAATGACTCTAACGATTTTGAATAAAATACAGTATATTAAGATATTTATATCACAAATAACATGTGTATTTTGAATTTTCTAGGGATAGCCCCTGAAAGATTTTATATTCTGGATGAGTTTTGCAGAATTCTTTACAACGGTAAGCCGTAAGAGATAGACAAAAACTTACTTTACAAAAAATCTAGATCACTTTAAAACACACAATTTTGCGTTTTCCTTGTAGAGTTGACTTGTTTTCGAGATATTTTTTGTTGCTGGTTTAAATTTTAAACTTAGTAACATTTCTCAAACGGAGCCATGCAAAGCTAGCCGAACTTCAATTGTTTCACGTAGAAACCAGCTTTTAAAAGATCTGAATTTCGCTTTAGCCTAGTATTCCTTTATTACCCTTCTACTTTCAATGAAGCAAATAACAAGACCAATTTTACTAATATTTATCTGGATTAGCTTGATGTAGACAAAAGAATAATATTTTGTAAGAATAGTTTGTATATGGAACATATTGAAATTGATGTGAATGGAACATATTCAGATTTTTACTTTTTTATGGGAAATCTTCGAGAAAATGAAAACGAAACTGGATGCTATTTATGGGGATCTTTCGTATTTATGATAACAACTGTCGGCCTGATGGGTGCTGGCGATTGCTCGTAGTGGACAACAAGCTTTCAACTTCGAAGCTGTGTTAAGAGATATTTATGCGAAATCTGAAGATTTTCTGCGTCAGGTTGTCACTGCCGATGAGATCTGATTCATCGTACACTCAAAAAACCTTGCAACACAACGAATTACTTGTTATAATTTAGAATCAATTTCTTAGAAAAACGAAACGCATTAATCGACAATACTCTAGTGAGTTATTGGCTTGAATCGACAAGAAGTTGAAGGAGACATGCCCCATTTAGTGACGAGGAAAGTACTGTTTCACCATAAGAACGCACCAGCACATTCATCGGGAGTTGTCACCACCAAACTACATTAATTGCGTCATCGATTGCTACCGTTCCCCCTGTATTTGTACGACGTGGCTCTGGGCGATTTATTTCTTGATTCTAAGCATAAAGTAATGGCGTAATGTTTTAGTATTTTTACTTACTCTAGCATGTATGTACTACAATGTACATAGTAGCTAGAGAAGGTATTGTATCCCACCCAAAAATTCGATACCGAGATTTCACCGGGAATATAAGTTTTGAGGTTTCGTGACTAAAAAAAAAAAAAAGCATTTTAGGAAAAGGTCCGCGCATGTTTGTGTGTGTATGTGTGTGTGTGTGTGTGTGTGTGTGTGTGTGTGTCTGTGGACAGCATAGCTCAAAAACGAAAAGACCGTTAAATACTAAACTTGGAGTTTATGTTTAATGTTTTCCAAGGATGCCACACGAAGATTTTAAAGAAAATTCTCCCACCCTAAACTACTTCTATATAGATTTTTTTTATGAAAATTTTGATTTTCTCACAAATGGCTCTAATGATTTTGATTAAAATATTGTACATTACAGATATTTACACCCTAAAGCCTCTGAAGACCTCTTTATTTTGAATGAATTTTGCTGAATTATGCGTAAATGATAAACCGTAAGGGATAGACAAAAACTTACTACAAAAAAATGTAGATTTCTTAAAACATATTATTTATGTCATGTTACTTTTTATTTTTTACTTTATTTATTTACTTTTTGTAGTGCTGACCGTTTCCGAGATATTCCTTATTATTGGTTTCAATTTTAAAATATGTAACTTTTCTTAAACGAGAAGTCACCTATCTACCTTGTTTTACTGCTGGTCATACAAAGCTAATCGAACTTCAATTGTTTCACATAGCGGCCAGTTTTTAAAAGATTTGGGTATCACTTTAACCTAGTGTATTCCCTTATTTCCTTCCTACTTACAAGGAAGCAAGTAATTCATTTCTGCTAATTTTTGTTTTCAATTAGCTTTGTGTTGGTAAAAGAATAATCTTTTGTAAGGATGTTTTTTTTTGCGGAAGAGCTTTATGTGAATGGAACACATCAGATTTTTTCTTTCATATGTTATTGCTTGCCAGGGTCATTTTATTACTTTCTCTACACGTACTATGTACATATATAGTGCATGGAGAGGGTATTGCATTCCTCCCAAAAATTAGATACTAAGATTTCACCAGAAATAGACGTTTTAGGGTCCCTTGTATAAAAAAAAGCATTTTTAGAAAAAAGTCCGCGTGTGTCCTTGAACAAGATAACTCAAAAACGACAAGTCGATGTAATACCAAACTTGGTATATAAGTTTGCTATCTACCAAAAATGCGACACGAAGATTTTGAGAAAGAAACCCCATCCCAAACTATCCTTTACATGGAAAAACTTCGAAAATTTTGATTTTCTCGAAAATGGTTTTAATGATTTTGATTAAAATACTATATATGAAAGATGTTTACACGGCCAATAAAATGTAAATCTTGAATATTAAGAAAATAGTTTCTGTAGACCTCTTTATTCTGGATGAATTTTGCATAACAAAGAGATAGACAAAAATTTACTACACAAGAATATAGAACTCGTTGAAACACACAATTTAGGTTGTGTACATTTTTTCGTGGAGTTGACCATTTTGAGATATTCCTTGTTTTTGGTTTCAGCTGGCAATGCAAAGAAACGAATTTTATCCACGTGGGAACCAGCTTTTAACATATTTGATTATCGTTTTAGCCTACTGTATTCCATTATTTCCCTTCTACTTACAAGAAAGCATTTCTGTTAATGTTTATCTCGATTAGCATAATGTCGACAGAAGAAGAAGCTTTTTAATATTTTGTTACAGAGATGCAGAGAAAGTCATGTGAATGGAACACATCAAGTTTTTTTTTACGTTATAACAATGTTGGTGAAATGTTTGGGTACTTCGAGGATATCTACTGCCAGGAGTTGAACAGATGGTTAGTCACAAATGAGGGGGAAGTGTCTTCGAAAAATCGATGGGCAAGGTTGGGAACTTACTTCGGATCTGTTGTAGACAATCGATGTGAGTAAAACCAGTCGTGTTGAACAAATGACAAGCAGTGAAGAAATTAAATCCCATTCATTTGAGGCAAGGCATACCGTTATATACCAGCTGATCCACATAGGATCTTCTTTGTTGAAGTTAGTTTATCCCGGAAAGCGTGGATGCCAGAAGGTTTGCCTATGCAGAACTGTAAAGGGGATTTAATGCCGATGGAGAGGATTTTTACTTTCTGTACACGTACTATGTACAGTGTGTAGAGAAAGTATTGTATTGCACCCAACAATTGATACTGAGGTTTCACACGCAAATACGTGATGTTTTGAGACGCCCTGAAAGAAAAGTATTTTTAGAAAAATATCCGTCTGTGTGTCTGTGGGCAGCACAGTCAAAATTTGGTATTTATGTTCAGTATCTTCCAAGGATGCGACACGAAGATTTTCAAGAAAATCCCTCCCATCCCAAACTACCCTTTACATGGGACCTTTTTTCGAAAATTTTGAGATTTTCAAAAATGACTCTAACAATTTTTATTAAAATATTGTATATGAAATATATTTACATAGAAAATAAAATGTATATCTTGAATATTCTGGGAATATCCTCTGAAGTCATTTTTATTCTGGTGGAATTTGGCGGAATTTTGTATAAACGGTAAACCGTAAGAGGTAGGCAAAACTTGTTTAACAAAAAAAAAAAAAAAAAAAAAAAAAAATGTAAAACTCGTTAAAACACAATTTATGTTATATACATTTTTTTCGTGGAGTTGATCTGTTTTGAGATTGTCTTGTTATTGTATTCAGTTTTAAAATACTTATACTTTTCTTATACGGGAATTTGTCAAATCCTAGCCATACAAACAAAGGAATTTCTATCACAGAGCAACCAACTTTTAAAAGATTTGATTGTTCATTTAAGCCTACGATACTCTCTTATTTCCCTTCTACTTCATGGAAGCAAGTAATAAGACGATTTCTGCTAATTTTTTCTTGGTTATCATGAAGTAAATAGAAGCATAATCTTTTAACAATAACTTGTAGCAGAGATATAGAGAAAGTCATTTGAATGGAACACATCAATCTTTTTTTTTTTTTTGTTTTTTTTTTGTTTTTTGCTAGGTTTAATGGCAATAGCACCTCAGGCGGTGTCACTGATGGAGATGAGGCCTTTCTAAATCAAAGACCAGTGCTTGAAAAAAAACTTCTGATATGTTTCATTAATGTGACATACTATATCTATTCTGCAAACAAAATTATCTAAAAAAAAGTTGGATAGCTAGAGTCAGAATGAAAAATTCAATGCCAATGGCTGGATTTTAAAAACGAATATCTCGAGCTCTAGCCGGTTGCTCTAACCACTGAGCTATCATGGCAATATGCCGATACGGAATTAAATTCCTCAACTCACCTTCATGTTTCCCGGTTAGCCACAAGGTGAGATGATGCACCACAATGACGACTTATAATGCTGAAAGTGCTTTTAAGTCCCGAGTTTCATAGTTTAACCAACTATTAGATCAATTAGCGCTAATTAATATTTATTCATATAAGCCATTTGTAGGACAGGAGTTGGATAAGTAGAGTCAGACTAAAACAAATCAGTACCATAGCCGGGATTTGAACCACGGATCTCCCGAACTCTAGCCGATTGTTCTCATCACTGAGCCTATTATAGGGAAGACAAATCCGACCGCAATTGCATTTCATTTTTTTCCTAGTGATTGATGCTGAAGAGAGAAAAATTGCACTCTTTTGAAGTTCTCTGATTTAGTACTTTTTAAACACCAATAAATGAAAGGAATTCGATATTATTAGAGAACCATTTTAAAGCGTTTATTATTCTTTTGACTTGTCAAACTTGGGTCTATAGGACGGAATGGTGAGGCACGGCTATTTTATTTTCGAGCTATTTTTGCTAAAAATCCCAGCTCATAATGTAGGAAAGGCCCCTTATCAGATGTTAACGGCAACACATAAATGGAGGGCATTTTCTTGGTTAGGCCACTCGCCTCTCACTTAGACAGCCCGGGTTCGAAACCCAAGCAACTGCATGTGAGATTTGTGGTGGACAAAGCCGCGCAGAGACGGGTTTTCTCCGGTTTCCCCCAGCCATGGCATTCCATCGGTGCTCCATGTTCATTCAATGTATCACCGGTGTTATCGCCTGCGGTGCCACGAGTAGTAATAGCGGGCGTTAAACACTACAAAAAAATCTTTGATTATACATTTCGTTTTTGAGTTACAAGAGTTATACAATAGGTTAAAACGTTAGACAAATATTTTAAACACTGATGGCTATGTATGAATTTACATGGCTTTGAAATTCTATGTTCCTTGTTTGACCATGAGAGAAAATGAATGGCGACTAGTACTTGAGAAAAAGTATAAAGTATTTGAAAATTCAAGCCAACAATAACGAATATCTTGAAAATGATCAATGCAATAATAATAATAATAATAATAATATCAACAACAACGATAATAATAATAATAATAATAATAATAATAATAAATAAAATTAGTTTATTTGAAACAAAAATATATGCTTAATGAATTTTAATTGTTTTGCATTAACCATTCTATTTTAGGATACCCGATGATAATTTTAAATACGACATTATATTTAATTTAGCAACAGATAAGGCGCGCAATCGATATTGGTGGCAAGATGTAAATGACATCATAGTCCTGTCCTCATAAAGTAATGCTGGCATAAGCATAGTTTTAAGTATAAAGACTCCGATAACTAGGTCATGAGCCCTTACATCAGAGCTATAGATGCTGTCGACCCACTCTGGATCGACGTTGACAATAAGGGTAACATGTTGCTAAAAAGTGTTTTATTTCAAGAAGATCAGAATTGACCAGGTGAATGTGTAAAATTAAGGTAATCCGTTTTTTCTTCTTCTTTTTTTCATAGTTCTCTGACCATGTAATCTCATTAATTCCTTTAAATGTCTCCTCGCACCCTTGTGTACTTATTTATAGCTCGCCGATCTCTCTCCAAATGTACTTTCCTGCACATTAAACCCTGAGGCCACCTGCTTCCCTCTACGCATGCGCGAGTGCTAGCTTTACCCTGAGCTTACTATTCCCTAACGATGCACAGTGGGAAGGTAATTCCTACCCCATTCTGGGTGTCCTACATTTGGTGGACGCGCGGGCAGTGTTCCCATAGGAGCAAGGAGCAAGAGGACTTAATATGTTGTCACCAAATTCAATATACGTGTTTTCTGTGTAACGTAAATACCTTATACATATTATGCTATTTTAATCAAAATCATGGGTATTTTGGTGTGGGAATATTCTTGAAATTTTGGTATCGAATTCTTGGAAGATACTGAATTTAAATATAAAATTTTTATTTTTAAGTTAAGGAAGGGCACACATATAGGACATTTTACTAAAAATGACTTTTTATTCGGGACATCTAAAATGTGCAAAAAGAAAAAGAAAAAAAGGTTGATTGAGGTTAAATTCCCTCTTAACGAGGTGGAAAATACGGCTCAGAATCGCCCTACATTTCACTGAGCGTGTTGGAAACAATTGCACTACTGCTGCTAGTTCTTATTTCTGCTATCTTATTTTGCCAAAGTAGAAACGTGACACACGACACTAATCCTAGCGAATGTACATGGCAATTTAATGCAGGACAGCTTCATGGTCACGGACTAATACATTTTGTTTTGAGATAATCCTAAATTGTTTGCTATGGTGCGACTTATGTTGAAAAAATAGCACAGAATTTTATTGTACTTAACCCTTTGCATGCAATATTGGACTTAATTTTAGGTTTTGTCTGAGAGAAGCATTATTGGGAATCAAGGGAGCTCTGTAAAGTATAATTCACTTGATATTTTGTTCTTATGATAACGGATGTACCCAGCACATTAATTGGAACAACCAAGCCGAAAATGTGCCCAGTACAGGGCTCAGCATAATGTTTTAATTACCATTTCTTAAGTATAGAGTTATTTCATCCCATTTTATTTACACAGAGTATCAGGGACGTAATGTTCTTTAAAAACAGATATATACATCAAACAATACTATTCATATAAAATATAACATATGGGAACAAAGAAAAGAAAAATTAATGAATTGTTCTTTTCGTTCGCTATTTACCCCCCCCCCACCCCACCACCACCCCCGCCCAGGACTTACAAGCCACCGCCTGTTGAGGAGTAGGACTCTGGATCGAAAAGAGTAGCCAGAATAAATGATCAGCCCGATGCCTGGTATGGGAGTGAGGAAGATTATATGAAATTGTGGTGAACTGGAATGTCGGAAAAATGTTTATGGAGCAGGTGATGGAATTAATGACGGGGAAATCCTGAAGAACCAGCCCTTGTTGTCCAACATAAGTCTCAGATATGGTGCCTTGGTGAGAGGCCATCGCCAAGGCGTTGTCCGCCATGGCGCTGCCACAATAAATTTTAATAATTTAAAATATACTAACTACTGGATTGCGTAGTATGTGTATGCGGAATGAAAAGCTCTCATCCGCAGTCTTCAGCGTTCCCCAGTCAGGTGTGCTTTAGCGCTAGAAATGTCGTGTCGTTCCCTGCAGTGTATCATCCATAATGATAAACACTTTCACCCCTACAAGATGCAGGTTATGCAAAAACTGAAAGAACGTGAAAAGTTGCCCGAATGATCGATTGGCAGTCGATCCGCAGATTCTGAAAAACTTGGTGATGTCTGGTGAGGTCCATTTTGAACAGCGGATGTGAACAAGAAAAATTTCCGGTACTATGCGTGTATTACATGGGAAACCGGTCCATAGCGAACGTGTGGCGGTATGGTGTGCCGTTACTTCATTTGGCATCATAAGCCGTTATTATTTCTTTGAGGACTACACCGGAAGTTAAAGTTACTAGTGATCGTTATGTGGATATAGTTAATGTTGTTCTTATTCCAGCACTGCCCATCCACAACCTTCCTCAGACATAGTTCCAACAAGACGGGCCAACAGCTCATACGCTGGAATATCCTGCGGCCTGTATTTCGAGGCCGATTCATTTCCAGATTTGGAGAGTCCACTGGCCAGCACGGTTACCAGATTTGACTGCCCCTGACTTCTTCTTATGGTGGTATCTGAAGGGGGAAGTCTATACTACATGTTCTCAAATATTGGCAGGCCTTAAGGACCGAATACGAAACGTCGTGCAGGATATCATGCTACATCATGTGATGGTTCGCCACTTGGAGGAATGTGTAAAATGTGTTCGCCACTTGGAGGAATGTGTAAAATGTGATGGTCATTTACCAGGTGTCTTATTCAAGAAAGAGTAACTGTTATCTCGGATGACTAAATGGCACACATTTATCTACATTTTCATGATATGTTCAAATAAATTGCTGTTCTACTTAAAATATGCTGGTCTGTTTATATCCTATTCTTTCTGCCCAACCCTGTGTAACGTTTCATGCTGGCGGTGCCGTAGTGGAGTAGTTACACCTCTTGTCTTTCACCAAGCAATTAAATCCATACTCTGGGATGGAATCTGGGAATTTGTGGTGAACAAAGTGGCATCTGGGCGGGTTTTCTCCGAGTTCATTTAAGGAATTGTTTTATCATCATATTTTCTTCATCAATCACACTTTCATTTCATATCATCTTCCTCACTGGCATGCCTGGTTACGGACCGATCCCCCGTTCATGGTTCTTCACTCAATTTTCGTCGGCTCCTTGGCAGACCTCTGGCCCTAGGCACTCATGTGTCTTTGGGGTGTCCTGCATACTGGAGGGTAATTATTGCGAAGCATTCAGCCAATTTGTGTATTTTATTTTCTTCAAAAATGAATATCTTATGGCATATCTTTTGAAACCATCGGCTCCTTGGCAGGCCTCTGGCCCTAGGTACTCAAGTGTCTTTGGGGGGGGGGGTCCTGCATACTGGAGGGTAATTATTGCGAAGCATTGAAGCCATTTGTGTACATTTTTTCAAAAATCAATATCTTATTGCATATCTTTTGAAACATTACATTGCTTTTGCTATAAGGCCTATACTATTTTCTAAAGGTTGGCCATACTATAATCGAAAATTTAATTTTCCAAATTACATAGTTCCAGATTAATTGCTTGATTGTTTTCCTCCGGCAATAACTAACATCAAGCCAATTTGGGGTATAGCGAACGGTGAATAATGAAACGGATGAAAATGGTGCTCAGCTGAGTCCGGAGTCCTTAGAGCTTTCATGACATTTGCCTTCTTGAAGATAATCGACGACTTTTGTAAAAAGTTTGTGCAAATAATCCATTCGCCCAAGTGGAGATTCGAACTCGTTATCTTCTGAATATGAGAGAAGCACTACCCGCTCATACTATGGAAGTGGGCCAACCAATATTATCTTATAAATTTCTTAGTACTCTTTGCTGCTATATGGTTCGCCGCTGTACCGGCGTTAAGTGCTGCACTCTCTGATCCTACCAGAGATGATTTTTTTATAGATGGCAGTGACCAATTTTGCAACAAAAGTGAATAGATATACATCAATTCTAGTGTGTATACAATCAACGTTCTCGTTATTTTACGTAAACCACGAGAATTGTTCCATCATTGCAGTGAATGGAGTCTGGAAATAATGCTTTAAAAAATAATTCTAGACAATTCTTAAAATTTTGGGAATATTTAGAGCGTGGCTACGGCCGTGTCATGCTATTCTATGTCAAGTCTTATTAAAATCCAAGTCCATGACACCCAACAAGGGGAGGACAGTGTGAATATACGAAGAAAGAGGAACTCTTCAAACAGTGAAAATATTAGTAAGAAATTGAAACTAGAGGACAACACTATGACTGAAAATACGCAAAATAATCAAAAGAGAGCTAACTTCTCAGCTCTTAATAATCCCAATGGTGTGACCAAAACAGCACCTTCCTTAGTGAATACCAAACCCGGTGCTGCGAAGAAATTGGTGATTAAAAATTTCAAAGGTATGAACAACAATATAGTTTTTATCTTCAAGAATAAATGCTGAAGAACCTACATTAATTAAAATCTTATGTCTTCAATTTTAAGTGTTAACAGGTTGTGTTGGGTAAACATGTGGAGAGCAGCCATTGTATATTGCAGATGGTCTACAAGACTCATATTCTTAGAACACCTTAACCCTAGTTTTTTTGCACTGATTAACATATTTTATTTTTACGCAGGTTACCTTAAACTGTATTCAAAATCTGTTCTTGTACTATAAATTTGTAACATATAGTAATATGTAGGTGTGTAATTTTGATACCGTTTCATCTAAGAATGCCATTCCCTGGAATGGCATTTGAAAGAGCATACACATTTCATACTATTTTTCTCAGCTTGGTGAAGTATGTGTCGTGGACCGTTGCACACTTCTGTATAAAGCTGTACATTGTTCTTCTTTATTTATAAATGTAAAATCCTTGGAGTTGTGTTGTTACATGTATTGCTTTTTTTTTTTTTTAATACAATTGTCACTAAAGGGTACAATCAATGCACTGGGACTGATGACAAGTACAGCTTTGTATTTTAAAGAGCTTCTAAATATGCAGCAAAGGAGCTACAGGTTGAATACTCATACATGGGGATTGTTTAGTACATGTGACACGAGACAGTAAGGAAATATTATATTTGATGTGGGGATGTAAAATCCTATAATGGCTTTACTTCTATGGTTGACTGGGGCTTTGGATGGGCCAGACCCTTGGCTATGCTTTGTCATCATTCTGCATTCACTGTGTTTGGCTTCTGCTTTACTCCATTCCTCTCCTAAAAGCATCCCTCAGCTATGTCTTATGGCTTGGGGCCCCCAACATAAGACTATGCTTAAAGTGTGTATCAAAAAGTGGAACAAGTAAAGAAGTTTACCCAAGATTATTATACTTCTATTCATTAAATCCTTTTAGAATGCAACTCCAGGAGTAACTGAACAATCAGTACTTTAAGACGGTATTAATGGTTAATTAGATGCCGATTTTGAAAATGTTAGATTGTTTCCACATACTTGGAAGTAAAAGAGGACTCAGAATATCCCATCATGCTTGTTTTCTACTTAAATTCATTATGTGATCCAGATTTGTTTACTTTTGTTATTCTGTCATTAGAGCCACTTTTCATTTATTTATTAGGATTATAATGGCTGCCATAAACTTTAAGGGTCCTATGCTGCAAAGCATAGCCTGAGATGGAGGGTCCTAAGTTGCAATAAGAGCCAAGGGATGTTTTTATTAGTAGAGTAGTGGGCATCCAGATTCCTCAGGGCATAGCTGAAGAATTTGTGAAGCTAAAACACTGGTTATCCCAAGAAGTTAAAATCTCTGCTATCGATAGGATTCCAAATTTGGACACAATATTTTCAACACTTTGATATCTGGATCTGCTCTGAAAACTCCAAATTGCCAACATGGCAGTCAAATTCATCCTCTCTGTAGTTATCTTTTAAAGGCAAATAGTAATAATAAATATAGTATATGCCATTAAATTCTAGTAAAAACCAAAGACAGTTTCATATAAAGGAAAATAATAGTTTTCATGCCAAATGCAGAAGTGTACCTTCTGGAAAATACAATTTGAAAAATGTTTAATGGATTTCCTCCTGCAGGTAGTAATTTGTAAATTATTAAGCATGCATGCTTGTGGTTTCTGACATTCATGGTGGATAAATGAAATATTTTAGCCTTAAAATGAGTAATAGACCAGCAAATGCTTTGAACCCATATGTACTCCAGAGAAAACCCAGTGTTCTGGGTTTCTAGATTTAATATTATAGATAGTAGGTGTTTGTATGAATGAATTGGAATAAGCTGCTCCTGTTAGTTATTTCTTTGTTAATGTTAAGTTGTATAGTTGTGTAGTAGAAATACAAGCTTTGTCTGAAGATCTTGCATTCTTTCTAGTATATAAAAATGCTTAAAATCCTGAAGTGTCAAGTTAGTCTTGAAATTGTCAACATATGCTGCTAAAATAATTCTAATGCTTTGTTTTTTCTTTTCTGTAGTAAAGAATACAATTAGGCAAAAATCAATACTGTTCCAAAAACTTGTGTATATGTCTTAAGACTGTTACCATACATTTTAGCCCATTGCAGTTACATACTTTGGGTGGGGCTGTCTGTTTATTAGTGTCACCATGGAAAATTGTGATATAAATAGATCTTTGTTGTTAATAAGGTTCTTATGTGTGAATATATACATTATTATTTTAATATATGACTTTGCAGAATAAGTTGTTTCAAAAAACACAAAAGTAACTTGGCTCACAATTTATACAACTTTTAAGCTAGGTTTTCTCAGGTCCCTTTTATGCTGAGAATTGTTAGTTTTTCTTGGTCTTATTTGTTTGCTAGGGTAAACCAAATACATTCTTAATTAGTGTATAGTAATAGTGACAATTATGTACTTTCCAGGCCCCTTACCTTTAGAGGTCCTTCCTCCCCTACTTTCAGCTGCCCCTCTGTTCCTCTGCTATTGGTGTTATTTCTCAAGACAGTCGACAGTCTCAATCCCTATCATCAGTTTTGATGCATTTTATGCTGGGCAAATGAATTGGTGGGGTACAATTAGAGATAGCAAAACTTTTAACTGCTGCATTTCATAATAACGGAATTGTCATTGTTGACGATTATCTCATTTAAAATTAGCGTTATTTGTTTCACATTTGTTCTTAAGTGAAACAAAATAAATTTTAATTTGTTAATCTTTAATGGCAACAACAGTGTGATACTTTGTACCCGAAAGGAATGCTTTTTATGTATTAGTTTTAAGCCATTGGAGCAAGGTAATGGCAATTTATATGCAAATCAAAAACTTTTTCATTTTTTAATATTAAACAAGTGGGGTAAGAAAATGACAGATTATACATGAACCGAAAACCTTTTCATTTATTAATAATAAATGATTGATGCAAGAGAATGACAGTTGACCCAGTCATTTACTATTAATAATTGAAAAAGTATTTTATTTGCATATAAACTGTCATATCCTTGTGCCTATTGTTTATTATTAATAAATGTAAATGTATTCACTTTATGTAAAAACTGTCATTTCCTTGAACAAATCATTCATTATTAATAAATACAAAAGTATTCTATTCCTGACTGTCGCCTTCTTGCCCCAATTGTTGAAATTAATAAATAAAACTGCATTCATTATTAGTATACAATGGTTCCACCACTTGGCATTACTTCTATATGCGGGTACTTTTGCTATTTCGTCATTAGAGCCGCATTGTAATTACTTATTGGTCTGTTATAAACATTTAAGGCCCTAAGCTGCAAAGCGTAGCCCAACGTGGAGGGCCCTAAGCCGCAATGCGTAGCCGAGGGATATTTTTTATAAGTTGAGAAGTGTAGCAGTTGCGGCTGAAGGCGACAGGGTGTAGACGATGAATCTGTGAAGCTAAAACCCAATGTTCCCAAGAAGAAGTCAAAATTTTGGCAATCTGGCAACTTTCACATCTGAACAACTTAGCATGTGCGTGCGTGCCGTGCGCATGTCAGTATATGGGTGGTGGATCCGTCCTATAGCTTTACCCTGCATTCCTTTCATATATAAGGTATCATATCATTGGCACAATCCTTTAAAATTATTAAATTAAAATGTATTTAATTTCATTTAGAAATAAGTATAAAATAAAGAGGTAATGTTGAATATTAAATGTGACAATTGTTAATGCCTTCCATGACAGTTTGGCTGCCCCACCAGTATTTTCTTTTCCAAACATTCAGTGCAGCGAAACAATGGTGGTGGGGGCAGGGATTGTCAATTATATGAGAAATAACACCAGTAGTGGAGGAACAGAGGATAGGATAAAATTAGGGGAGGAAGGACCCAGAAAGTTCGCAATTGCAACAATAGTTATGTAATTCAAAATCTTCTCGGGCTTCTAGCCAGGTAAAAACTTGTTCAAGTTTTTACCTGGCTAGAAGCCCGAGAAGATTTTGAATTAACACGTCGCCAGGAAAGCTTTAGTTCTTATTTTAATAGTTATGTAATTGAAATTCTGCCTAATTTAAGACCTTGTGTTAATAAAGTACCCATCTTGTTCAAGTCTGTCCGGTAAACGAATGCAATTCTGCAAGTTTCTCTGATGAACACAAACACCGATATTGGAATTTATGTCTGTATGTCATCTTTCTCTGTTTGTAAGTTGCAGCATCTTAATATATTTTGTTTTTAATCTGATTACCACTCTTCATATCAGCTCATAAGACCAAAACCTTAAAATGGCCGTGTCATTTTACTGCAGTAATTAAACATTCATTTTCAAATTAAATCAGAAGTTTTTGGAAACTTTAATAAACAGTCCTCCACAAGAATTCAGCAGGAAACTTTTGCTTCCTCAAAATGGGGGTTTTATGATTGGTACTCTAGAATAGACAATGATAATTTTACTGCTCTGGCAATTCGAAGACTGATTTGTGGATCTTATTTTGTAGACAAGGAGGATTGTCTTTGTGGATTTAGTGCATTTGTGATGACTAAACAAATATTGCTACCTTTATTATTTATTTAGTGCTTGCTTTTCAGAAATGTCGGAATGGTCAGAAGCTATTAACTATGGTTTGAAAAAGTTAATATTACTTATTATTGATTTGTTTGATAAAGATAAACACATATGCCAATGAGTGCTTAGGCTTTCATGGCTGGCGTCTATCCAATAAAATGTTGATTCCTGGCTTCTAGGCTGGGGTCCAGTAGATGTATAATTTTTGTCGGACACATGCCAATGTTATGAATTATTTGCTTCCTAAATGTCTACCTCCATTAGTTTAATGTAATATAAAAACAAGAGCAATTTCTGGAGATTGAGGTCTCTTTATATTTAAATAAAGTAAACGTTTTTATAGCAGTTGAATATAAATTGTATATATGTGTATAAATGCAAGAATTGCATTTCTTGTAGAAAATGTTTTGTATTAGAAATCATATGGCACTATGACTGTTAGAACTATGGTTCTAACCTTTCCTGTCTACCTATAAAGCTGTAACCAACATTAGACTTTGTTGCATGGTATCTTGCCTAATGAGTAGAGAGCAGAAGTTTTTGTGCTTAAAATAGGTTCCTTAAATCTTGTCTTTAGAGTCCCTGAAATTAAAAATGGGCAGATATTAAAAACATGCTTTAATAAAAACAGTAATTTAATGATCTAAACATGATTTAACGTACATTGATGACTTCAAAACAATTTCAGAATTGACATAAATACCCACAATTACAGATTAAGATTAAACATCACTGCTGTAGTTGGCTTCACAGTAAATAATAACACTTTCTTTAAATTATCCATGGAAAAGTTATGGTGTTTGTCACACAGTTGTTGTAATTATTATTATTATTATTATTATTATTATTATTATTTAATGTCACCTGACAGCATGTATTTTGTAGCAACAACATGCATTAACATTGTTATATTTAAAACATGTTAACAGATTTTCCAATATTTACAATAAACTAGTTAATTTATAATCGCAAAGTATTAAAATTATTAAGCATGCTGAGATCTATCATTAAACTGGCTCCTGCATATGTTGGTCTTTAGAGCTTACTGTCTTAGTATGTTTAACAGTCAAGCTTTTAAGAATCTATTTATACCTTTGATGATGTAATTATGATTCTATGAATAGTGTAAAATAACACAAATAAAACAAATGCAAATGTAACACAAGAAAAATTAACCCAAATGAAATGGATACAGTGGCATCAGATTAAGCGGCTGTTCTCTTATTGGTACTTGGGTTTTGGGTGTGTGCCACTTGCAAGCTGAGATTGCAGTTCTCGCTATTGTATCACATATTCCATGACTTTCTGGTAGGATAAACAAAGGCAGTACAGAATATTCTTTTGTGGTTTTCTGTTTTGTTTAGTGCAGTCATAGTCCAATGTACTACAGAACAAAGAGTTTTCATTTGCTGCAACTTTATAAAATGCAAATCTGTGTGTCGGAGAGCATTTTGGGAATGCTTTCCTGATATTGATCCTGCTAACAAAAGTACAGTTCATAAAATAGTCAAGAAATTTAAAAATACGGGTTCAGTGTTAGACTGGGAAAAAATTTGAAAATGTCACATTTTAATAGAGAAAAAGATTGATGATATCAGTGCACAGTTAGAATGTTTGCCAAAAAAGTCTCTCTTGAAGTTAGCATTTTTATTTGTGGAGTAGTCTGAAAGGCAAAGTGTAGAAATCTAATCCCAAACATTACAACCACCACAAAATAATAATACAGGAAAAGATAAATAATATATCCAAACAGAATTTGAACATGTTTTTAATCTCTTAAAATGCTGCAATGTCTGTCTTCAAGAATAAGGAGAACATTTACATCTTCTTTGAAAAAGTAAGCAATGAAAGGGACATTCAATATTGTAATTTGTGAAATAATGGTTCTAGTTAATGTTCTTATGCTGTCCACAGACACAGACCCACAGACCTTTTTCTAAAACTGCTCTTTTATTTTTTTTAACCCAAAACGTATTTCTCTTGAAATCTTGACATAAAATTTTTGGGTAGAACACATTAATTTCTCTATACATCTTCTACATTGTATGTGTAGAGAAGGTAATATTACACAAGAACTTTGTTCCTGATTAATCTGAATTTCTGATCTATCCAGATTGAGTTTTGCTACTATTTCACTATGAAAATGTGCATGTGTGCTATGATAAATACATGGAATATATACACTTTTAATATCACCCTGCAGATAGTATAGAAAATGCCAGAGGTTGCACGCTTCAAGCTAACAATAAGTACTGTTACCATGATTTGTGTTACAGAACAACAAAACTAATTGTGTTTCATTTTCATGTCAGGCCTCTCCTGCTTTTGCAGTGAATCAAATTTCACTTTTGTACATCAGTGTGCATTCATTTAATAATTTGTTTCTGATTATCCCGATTTTCATTAATCCGAATTGCTACCACAAGGTTCTTGTGTAGTTGACCTTACAAGTACTATCTATTCGTCAATCTCTCTGGTACTAAAGGAAAAAACATTTATATTCCAATTAGGCAAACTGCACAACTGAATGACTAAAAGGTGAATCTTTATTAAAGGCTAAACAAAATTGCTTTTCATCGGCAGTGGAATGTGCATTTAGCTAACTCTGTGTAGTCCCTACTAACTTAGATCAGATATTTAGACAACTGGCCCATACTTATTCCCAGTTTATTAGTGAGAAAATGAAATGGACGAAGGTGTTAATGATTTTCATGCAAGACCTGTCATCTGGAACTAAAATATATAGAAATAAAAGCAAGAAAACAGAGTGTTTACATGAGCTTGCTCATACTTTTTAATGAACACATGAGGGCATTGAAAAAAAAAAGAGATTAAACCTAACTGCAATTCAGCTCATAAAGCTGCTCTGAAATTCATCTCTTGTTTTGCAGTTGCTGGTGAAATTATCGTCAGCAACAAATTTAAGTCTTTTTGAAATTCATAGAAAATTGTATCCTCAACTTCAAACCAGACAGATGCTATTTATATTGTTTTTATTGCTTAGAAAAGCAAGCACCCATACTTCTTTTTTCTTATTCTTGCACATTCTTCAAAATGCACATTGTGACCGTAAGGCTAAGTGTTCATAATAAGCTATGTGATTATTGATGTTAACAAACACAATGTGTTTTGTTTCACTCATTTTTGCAATGAGGATGGAATGTTGTTGGGAATTCCAACTGCACATATGTGCTTCAAATTACATGTTTTTAGAGTTGTTTATATTTGCATTTTAGAGTGTGTGTGTGTGTGTGTGTGTGTGTGTGTGTGTGTGTGTGTGTGTGTGTGTGTGTGTGTGTGTGTGTGTGTGTGTGTGTGTGTGTGTGTGTGTGTGTGTGTGTGTGTGTGTGTGTGTGTGTGTGTGTGTGTGTGTGTGTGTGTGTGTGTGTGTGTGTGTGTGTGTGTGTGTGTGTGTGTGTGTGTGTGTGTGTGTGTGTGTGTGTGTGTGTGTGTGTGTGTGTGTGTGTGTGTGTGTGTGTGTGTGTGTGTGTGTGTGTGTGTGTGTGTGTGTGTGTGTGTGTGTGTGTGTGTGTGTGTGTGTGTGTGTGTGTGTGTGTGTGTGTGTGTGTGTGTGTGTGTGTGTGTGTGTGTGTGTGTGTGTGTGTGTGTGTGTGTGTGTGTGTGTGTGTGTGTGTGTGTGTGTGTGTGTGTGTGTGTGTGTGTGTGTGTGTGTGTGTGTGTGTGTGTGTGTGTGTGTGTGTGTGTGTGTGTGTGTGTGTGTGTGTGTGTGTGTGTGTGTGTGTGTGTGTGTGTGTGTGTGTGTGTGTGTGTGTGTGTGTGTGTGTGTGTGTGTGTGTGTGTGTGTGTGTGTGTGTGTGTGTGTGTGTGTGTGTGTGTGTGTGTGTGTGTGTGTGTGTGTGTGTGTGTGTGTGTGTGTGTGTGTGTGTGTGTGTGTGTGTGTGTGTGTGTGTGTGTGTGTGTGTGTGTGTGTGTGTGTGTGTGTGTGTGTGTGTGTGTGTGTGTGTGTGTGTGTGTGTGTGTGTGTGTGTGTGTGTGTGTGTGTGTGTGTGTGTGTGTGTGTGTGTGTGTGTGTGTGTGTGTGTGTGTGTGTGTGTGTGTGTGTGTGTGTGTGTGTGTGTGTGTGTGTGTGTGTGTGTGTGTGTGTGTGTGTGTGTGTGTGTGTGTGTGTGTGTGTGTGTGTGTGTGTGTGTGTGTGTGTGTGTGTGTGTGTGTGTGTGTGTGTGTGTGTGTGTGTGTGTGTGTGTGTGTGTGTGTGTGTGTGTGTGTGTGTGTGTGTGTGTGTGTGTGTGTGTGTGTGTGTGTGTGTGTGTGTGTGTGTGTGTGTGTGTGTGTGTGTGTGTGTGTGTGTGTGTGTGTGTGTGTGTGTGTGTGTGTGTGTGTGTGTGTGTGTGTGTGTGTGTGTGTGTGTGTGTGTGTGTGTGTGTGTGTGTGTGTGTGTGTGTGTGTGTGTGTGTGTGTGTGTGTGTGTGTGTGTGTGTGTGTGTGTGTGTGTGTGTGTGTGTGTGTGTGTGTGTGTGTGTGTGTGTGTGTGTGTGTGTGTGTGTGTGTGTGTGTGTGTGTGTGTGTGTGTGTGTGTGTGTGTGTGTGTGTGTGTGTGTGTGTGTGTGTGTGTGTGTGTGTGTGTGTGTGTGTGTGTGTGTGTGTGTGTGTGTGTGTGTGTGTGTGTGTGTGTGTGTGTGTGTGTGTGTGTGTGTGTGTGTGTGTGTGTGTGTGTGTGTGTGTGTGTGTGTGTGTGTGTGTGTGTGTGTGTGTGTGTGTGTGTGTGTGTGTGTGTGTGTGTGTGTGTGTGTGTGTGTGTGTGTGTGTGTGTGTGTGTGTGTGTGTGTGTGTGTGTGTGTGTGTGTGTGTGTGTGTGTGTGTGTGTGTGTGTGTGTGTGTGTGTGTGTGTTTGTTGATTAAGGCATTGAAGACCTGCCTTTTTGGTTTATATGGTATTGTTGTACAGACCCCTGGATTTTCTCTCTTTGTCATCCTCCCTGATCTAGGTGTAACATGCTAGTCTCTGGTCCCCAAGGTCGTAGGTTCAAACCCTATAGAGGGCAATGGATATTTTTGGGGCGTAAAAATCCTTAGCTTAGCTTCTTTGGAAGGGAAGCAAAGTCATTGGTCCCATGTCATAGGTTAAAGCATATGAAAGAACCTCAAGCCTGATAAAGAGGTCTCTGAGCAAAATTAAATGGTCTTTCATGCTCCATACAGAATGTGACTCTGAGAATCACAGCAGTTAAAAGAGTGCCCATAAATAAACTCAATTTGATTTTGATTTTCTGTAAAGCTTATGATTTGGTTTTTGAGTTTCATCCCTTCAGCTGTTCGTAATTTGGAAACTTTAATCATGATTTTCTTAGACTACTAATGTAGGAAATATCTGGCAGTTGCATGGAATGTAAGTTTGCCATTCATTAAGATAAGAGTTGTTAAGTTGCTCGTTATGGTTAACTATACCTTACAACAAATGAGCTCAGCAATGCTTGGATATGAATGAAGGAAAACTGAATGAAATCTGGAAGGCTAGCAGGGGTTTAGCATCAATGGGGTGGGTGATCTATTACATACCCAATTTAAAGAAGGTGGTGCCGCTATATTATAGCAATTTATCTTAGTTTACAATTTTCTACTGTACTAAATGAGCTGATACAATCCTTGTTGAGAAGTATATTTTGAACACATTTTTTCAATGGAATGCTGTATAGCATATCATGCCAGTCATGGAAAAAGATCTGGTAGATGGAGTTCCTTCATGATGCTTGTCAGTTTTGTCAAACGATGTGCATGCAGTGGATGTAATAAGGCAGAATACATCTTGCTTGATAAGGTTTAGGTGGTTTAAAGTGAGCCTCTCATTGTTTTTCTTGCAGCAGAAGTAAATTTCACATTACTTTTCTACACATACTATGTATATAGTGTATAGAGAAGGTATTGTATGTTTTGGGACCCCCTGAAAAAAAAACGTTTTAGAAAAAGGTCCATGGGTATGTATGTCTGTGGACAGCATGCTCAAAAACTAAAAGTCTGTTAAATACCAAACTTAGTATTTAAGTTTCTTATCTTCCAAGGATGTGACACAAAGATTTTCAAGAAAATCCCTCCACCCCAAACTACCCCTTAATGAAACATTTTTTTAAGATTTTGTTTTCCTCAAAAATGGCTCTTAATGATTTTAATTAAAATACCATATATTAAAGTTATTCACAGCACAAATAAAATTTATATTTTGAATTTTCTGGGAATAGCCTCTGAAGAGCACTTTATTGTGGTTGATTTTTACAGAATTTGGCATAATGATTAAATGGTAAGAGATAGACTAAAACTTACTACACAAAAAATGTAGATCTTGTTAAAACACACAATTTATGTCACATTCATTTTTGTTGTATATTTTACAGTTTCCAAGATATTCCTTGTTATTGGTTTCAATTTTCTCAGATAGGAATTGTCTGTTTTTTACTTTCTCTTCACATACTATGTACATAGTGTATAGAGAAGATATTGTATTGCACCCAAACATTTGATACCAAGGTTTCACCAGAATACATGTTTTAGGTCCCCCCCCCCCAAATAAAAAAAAAACATTTTTGGAAAAAGGTCCATGGGTCCATGTGTGTGCACGCGTACGCTTACATGTGTCTGTGGACAGCATAGCACAAAAACGAAAAGATTGTTAAATGCCAAACTTGGTATTTAAGTTTGGTATCTTCCAATGCGACACAAAGATTTTCAAGGAAATCCCCCCACCCCAAACTACCTTTTACATGGAAAAAGTTTCAAAAATTTTGATTTCCTCAAAAATGTCTCCAACAAAATTTTTATTAAAATCTCTTATATTTAAGAGATTTACATAATAATATGTATATCTTGAATTTTCTGGGAATAGCTTCTAAAGACCTATTTATTCTGGATGATTTTTATTGAATTGGTAAACTGTAAGAGATAGGCAAAAACTTACTATACAAAAAATGCAGATTATGATAAAACGCACAATTTATGTCATATACATTTTTTTCGTGGAGTTGAGATATTCCTTGTTATTGGTTTCAGCTTTAAAAAACATACTTTTCTCATACAGAATTTGTCAACTCCTGTCCATACAAACAAAGGAACTTCAGTCACATAGCAACCAGCTTTTGACTATCACTTTAATCTATAGTACTCCCTTATTTCGTTTCTACTTACAAGGAAGCAAGTAATAAGACTTCTGCTAATTTTTTCTCGATTAGCATGAAGTAAATAGAATCATCAGCTTTTTAATAATAATTTGGTGCAGAGATGTAGAGAAAGTTGTGTGAATGGAACACATCAGATGTTTCTTTTGTTTTACTCCTGGCCAAGCAAAGAGGCCAATTTCAATGACAATGGCATTACGATAGCTTTTAAAACATTTGACTATTGTTTTAGCATAGCATATTCCATTAGTTCCCTTCTACTTATAAGGAACTAAGTAATAAGTGCAAGCTGCATAAGGAGAGTGAATGCATAAGGAGAAACATTGTTGAAGTACATCTGCATGCATCACAATGAGGGAAACACATTGTAGACAGAACTTTCCATTTCACGTAAACAATTGCACTGAATATGTAATTTGACTATTGTGCAATCAAAAAACTAAAGGGGAGAGAAGTTTTAGTTTTACTGTAAAAGAAAAAAAAATTACGTGTATATATTCAGTAAAAGAAGAATTATTCCTGTAATTATATTCTTTGTGAAAAAGAGCTGGAAATGTTTGGTAAAAACTGTGGAATTTAATTCTGTATATAAACTACCAGTTAAAATAATCATTGAACAACATAACTGGTAAGGCAGAAAAAAAAAATTTAGCAATACTGGCATATTTCACATTTTTTTAGAAAAATTAATTTTATTGGGAAAACCAGAGTGCATACACTCACTACATATTAAATATTAACCATTTCACAGCTACCTTCCTTATGCATGCATTGGCCATGTAGCCCACCTTGTTCGAGCTATTTGAAACTGTTCACTTATTAACAGGTTTATATTTGTCAATAAATAGATAGTCTAACTCTGCTGACTTGAATTGACTTTCTGTAAATGCAGGGTGGAAGAAGCTGGACATATAGATCACAAAATGCTTCTACCCTGCATGCTACTTTTCTTCTGCCCTGTATTTAGAGACCAATTGAAGTTGTATTGCCATTGTAATACCTTGGCACAAACAGCATTTAGCCCATACAAGGATACCCAATAATGGAGGTGAAGTGTTAAAATAATAATGATAATATTAATAATAATTTGAAGGCGAACCTCTGACAATGGTCAATTCTCACATACACAGCATGGCCAGATACATGATAGCCTGCAGTATTATCTGATCTTATAATCTTAAAATAATGCATACTGGTACAAGTGATTTTTCTTCTTCTTTTCTTTCTTCTTTCTTTTGTCATGATAAGATAGTAAAATGGTGTATCTGATCTGTATTCATTCGAAACTCATCAGCATTCATCTATCCCATCACACCGATTGGTTTTAAGCCAATGATAAGGTGTTCAGGTTGTTGGGTCTATAAATCCTTATAACAGCATAACTTCTGCTTGGGAAAAATAATTTATTTTTAAAACATCTTAGGTGTTTTGTGTTCCTTAATTAGGGATCTTCAAACTTAAAGTGCTTGCTAATTTATTATAGTAAATTGTTCATGCTTCTGAAATGATTACAGAAAAACCGAAGCTTCCAGACAACTATCAGGAACAAACATGGGAAAAATTGAAGGAAGCTGTGGTAGCAATACAGACGTCAAAATCTATACGATATAGTCTCGAGGAACTTTATCAAGCTGTGGAAAATATGTGTAATCACAAAATGGCATCTACTTTGTATATTAACTTGACAGGTGAGCTATGCACACAATAAGGTTTAGAATTTCAACAAAAATATGCAAGTGAAGTTTCATATAGTAAAACCTTAATCTTGTGTTCAGTACAGATATTCCTTTCCGAAACTTCAAATATATAACAACATAGAGCTTATTAATTTCTATACTTATCAGTTGAAGCTTGTTTCTTGCTAATAATCATTCACAAAAACAATTCATTGTTTCTTTAAATAGAGCTAAGGAACTATGTACTATCATTCCACTTAGAACCAAATCTGATGTAAACATGTGACATTAACTAGACTGCAATATGTGGGAAACTAAAGCATACATAACATATAGTACCTTAAATACATGTGATATCTGAGGATTTTTAAGATGTTTGTTAATTATATATAGTGCAAAATTTGTATTACTAGAGTGCAGTAAATAAAACTAAAGAAGGCCAGTTTAATTCTTTTTGGTTGCATTGATATGATAAAAGAGCGGTCAAGAGGGCAATAAGGCTGCTTTTACAAATACTGTGGTGTGGGGTAACAAGTTTATATCACATTCATGAGGTCTACTGTGGTGTGGGGTAACAAGTTTATATCACATTCATGAGGTCTGGAATTTGACTTCGGTTAGAGTGAATTACCATGATAAGTTTTAATTTTTTTGGTTTTTGCTTATCCTGAGAGGAGAATATCAGTTAATTTTAAGCTCTATTGGCCCTGCATGCATTTGAGCATGATTTCATTCATTCACTGTCTTATATAACTACCAGTTTAAAGGCTGTTAAACTATACATGCAAAAAATGTATGTGTGTAACAATAACCTGGGTTAATAGAATTAACGAGATCATGGAAAAAGTTGGCTTGGATATGGTGTGGCAAGATAGAGAGAACAAGGAAAGTGGGTTTTGGAAAGAAGTTAAACAAAAATTTTATGTTACAGAAATGCAGGAGATATTAGGAAGTTTTAGTAACAAAAAGTCACTGAAGGTATACAGGGAGAAAATATGGGGTACAGGGTATAATGAAGATATAGGTGAGAAGTGGATAAAGTAAAGATCTGCTGGGCGTGAACAGGAGTAGTGGAATTGAAAGGTTAAAGAGGAGGTTTAATTATAGAGGAATGCCTGAAGTGTGGAATGCAAGACAACTATTGGCATGTAATTCTGGAATGTGAAGAAACTAAAGAAATGAGAGCAAAAACTATGGATTGAGAGGAGGGCTAATTTACCAATAGAGATGGGGGGGGGGAAGCTAGTGAATATGAAAGCCAGGCATGAATTCTTAGTTTGGGGATTATCTGGGCAAGCACAAAAGAAAATGGTTGAAGAAAATAAATAAAAATGGGGATCACACGGCTTGTGTGAAATAACAATTAAACCAATACCAATTGACCATAATAGTTGGCTATACTATGAATCTTGGGACTTAAGTACTTGCAACATTGTAAGTCGCCATTGGGGCTATTATCTCAAAATAATTTGAGATCACCTTGTGGTTTACCAGGAAATATGCGAGTCAGTTGAGAAATTCAATGCTATGCCAGCATGTTGCCATGGTAGCTCAGCGGCAGAGCAACTGGCTAGAGATAGGGAGATCCGTGGTTCAAATTCCGGCTATGACATTGAATTTTTTTTTTCAGTCTGACTCTACATATCCAGCAAGAAACATATTGTGCTGAATGTTATTAACAAAAAATAATTCAAAAGAATCTAACTCATTGTGAGTAATATTATAAAACTAACTGCAGGTTATATCAGTGTTTCCTAATGGAGCATTTTGTGTGAAACAAAAAAAAAACAGTCATAACTTAGATTAAATTAGAAAAAGTTGATAACTTTATCAAGTGATGTGTTTATAGAAAGTGTACAAGTTTTTTTTTTTTTTTTTTTTTTTTTTTTTTTTTTTTTTTTTTTTAATAATGAACTACCAGTGTTGGAGAAATTCTTAATTCTCTCAAAAGTGATCAAAGTTGCCTTCTTTTAAGCGAGTCACCTTACATAAATTAATACTAGAAATTGAATTTGGGATTTTGAAGAGAAACAAAATGAGAATATCATACATGGGGATCCACAGTTTACACCTCTTCCTGAAAGTAATGCAGCTGTTAAAAGTTGAGTTTTATTTTAATTATCATGTATTTATTTTAATTCAACTTTTATTTTGGGTTTATTAATGTTATCTAATTATTATTGGGATGGTACACAGTTATATTGCATTATAATCAGGATACATGAGTGCATTGTGGCTTTTGTTTGCATTCATTTATTCCTCTCAGCTGATACATCATCATATGAGATCAACATCACATATTTAAAAATTTTAAGTGCATAAGGACCAGATAGACCAATTTTATTCTATACATTATCTGAAAATTTAAGTTTGGTGGCTAATTTCTATAGAAATATGCTCTCATTTTGATTATTTTAAGAAAGATACTATAATTGGGAACAGAAACTAGAATGAGCACAACAAAGTTTAAAATACATTTAATACAGATTGAGTATTCACAATTGAAGAGTGCAACCTAAAAACCTGCTAAAAACCATTTTTTAACAGAATTAGTTTTTCCATCAAAACCCATCTATATGCCATTGCTAATGCAGCTGAGACACAGCTATGTGCCACAGTATTAGTTCATACTTTCATCACAAAATGGAAATTTGCTATTTCTTATTCCTTTACCTAGAAGTTTGCCAAGTACCAAATGCTGATTGTTTCAAAAATGGAAGGAAGTACTTTAGTTTTGCATGTTGAAAATAATCTTGAAATGGGGAGAAAAGAAGAAAGAAAGGTTCAGGATATGTTAGGTTGCAGAAGAAACTACAAATTAGTTTTACTCTTCACTCAACAAATAAGTACTAAATAATAGGGACTTAAAATGTTTGACATTATGGAGTGACAACTTTGCAACGCAGAATAAAACAGGATGATGAGCTCCTTATTTGTTTATCTTGTGTCACCTGTAGTCTTCGATATCATTGAACAAAATTTGTTAGTATATGTGGCCATAGCTACTTGCCCTGCACAAGCGGCATCACCCAGATTGAGAAGAGGCTGTGCAAGGCATTGCACCTGTAGAGTCCCATGATACTGTAAAATCTGCTAATGTTAACAAGTTTGAAGCCACTGACTTGATTGAAAACAAATTTGTAAATGTTCAAGCTGCTGCTGATTACTTAATAAAAATGACACGCTTTTCAGCAGGGAAACCTGGGGTCGTAGAAGTGAAATTTACCTATAGCAAAGCAAAAACTTGGAAAAATGTTTGTGTTCTAAAAACAGAAGCATAAGTTTCTGCCTTAAGAAATGTAATATTCAATGGGATATAAGGGCCAAGAATACTTAGCAAATAAGAAAAAAAAAAAAGACAGCTCATCAGCAATACCATTTTATGAGAAATTGTGTTGTACTATTGTAGAGTGTTTTTAAGTGTCTTTCAATGGCATACTTGTACTAAGGCTGAATTTACCTCTGGTACTTAGCTGTCTTTTAAGTCAAGTGTAGGTACTTGCAAGGAACCTATCACTAGACTCATATCAAAAATAAATAAAAAGTTTTCCTGTTGTTTCATCTATGTGATATAATAATGCTCTAAACATAAGCTGCTGTTTTCAACTTGAAGTACCCAATATCGAAGCTCGAAAACACAGCATCTGGTCAAAGCAGTGGAACATCAGAGATGGACATCCCTTACCTGGAGATCAGCATTTCAGAGGCACATAGATGACTGTCCTGATTAGCATTTTTTTGCAAGGACAATTGAGAAACAAAAGTGGCTGGTGTTGATATAGTGATTAAAATTCAAGTTTGTCACCATGCACATAACATCACAATATGCTGGTTGGTTGGTATCTAATGTTGAGCAGTTGGCAGTGAAGCCATTCGCTCTCTTGCAATCCAGTATTTTGATGTCATATTATCATGTTGACTCAACACATCACAATATGTACACAGTCCTCTTCACATGTTAACAGTGATAAATGTTCCAAGATATTTGCAACTTATTTGAGGGTACTTCAAGTTGAAAACAGCTGGTTATATTTGAAGCAGGGACTTCTTACACCACATAGTTGACACAGGAAAACTTTAAGATATTAACATCTTGAGCATAGTGATAGCTGTTTTTAACAATTTATTAACTGTGTTTAATAGTTTATAATACCTATGCTACATTAATTAAACATAAACATGATTACAATTATCCTTCAATTTACTGTACACTATATCCAATATTAACATTTAAAATAAAAATTTCTGGAATACATTTTTATGACTATAGCTCCTAAACAGCTTTTTGAAACTTAGCAAGTATTTTGGTTACACTCTTCAATTAATGGGAAACTTTACTAGGTCCCAGAAGTGGGAGAAAAAGTTTGGCAGATTTTAACCTTTTTATTTGTATTCTGTGAATGTCATATTATTTGCATATGATACTCTTCAGTGTAGAGATTATTTAAGGTGGCCGCGTAAAATAGTACTACAGCTCTCTGTCACAAACTAGGCATTCTGTATTTTGTGAATCAAAATATTACTTGTTAATTCACTTTTCATTTCCATTCTTTGCTTATTGTGAACCAGGCTTATGTAAAGCTGAATATTCATTAAATGTTACACAGGGTCTTCAGATTTATTCAGCCTGTGCCACTAGTTGTTTGATCGTGCATGATAGCAACACTAGGCAGTGTTTATCATGCATTGCCACTTGCAGAGGACTAGCAAATGATGAGTAGAAGGGGTTAATGTCAACAATTCGAGGTCACCTTAGTGAAATGGGATTTAAGTTATACCTTTCTAATATTTACATTTGGAACATTTGTTTGCATCTCGTAAACTCGCAATCCCAGCATTTATACTGATAGGAACTCAAATAATTGGATGGTTATGGTAACACAGAGGGCTTTAATGGCACAACTTCTGCATTACAATAAATTCTTAGTCATTCTGTACAGCAGTAAATGAAAACTGACCTACACAGAATAAATTAAGAGACCACACAACAAATTTTGTGTTTGGTGGTCACTTCCATCTTGCACCAAATGTCCTGGTTAAAAACCGTTCTGCACCACTCAATATATCAACCTGTTTAGGAAATCTGCAATTCCCTTTGAGACCAAGGACTCACTGAACTAATAATGATGTCATACATTTAAATTCATTGGTGTTAAAGGCTAAATAAATCTGAAGATCCAGTATATAAACATTATTTATCCAATGTAATTCTCTTCATTCATCCACATTGTTGTCAAAATACAAAATCCTTTTTTACACTTTCCCTAAATAGTATTTTGACATGAATTCTGTTTCTATCAAACACCACTGTTTTATTGTGTTACATTTTTATTGCATCTTGTAAATTCACTTTCAGCTTTGACTAAAACGCATGTTCAAGCCAATATTGAGCAGTTTACCGTAGAATCAATGGACCGCCATATTTTTCTCAAGCGCATGAATGAGTGTTGGCAGTCACATTGTCAGCAGATGATAATGATTCGAGGCATCTTTCTTTATCTGGATCGCACATATGTGCTACAGAATCCTACTATTCACTCAATATGGTAAGTATGCCAGTATTAGAATAATGTTTTTCATATATGGTAAATCAAAAAAATGCTGAACCCCACAGAAATATTTTGTAGAAATTATTTTTACTAATGGGCAAATGCTTAGTTATACATCTACAGGTGTCAGAAATACAACATGAAAACATAACCTTCCTGACAAAACACACAAATTTGATACTGATGGCTATTCCCTGCTTCTACAGATCCTCATTGTACACTCGCCTAAGCTATCATAGCTGGAATTTTCTTTACTTAAATGCTCAGTAATTGTCACTAGATGAATATAAGTACATGACACTGCTTCCTTCAGCATTTTGTGAGTCACAAGAATATATTATGTCATGTGCGTGCATTTTTAATATTCTATTCCATTATTTTCATCATTATAGTTTAATCTGTACTTGGCATGTAAGTGATTTAATGTGGAAGATGAAATAAGGGCTTACATTTAATTGGTGCTCAATAAAAGTCACAAAAGTGACTAATGTATAGGAAAGTGATGAAAACAAAAATCCTGCAGGTGTGCACAATAGTGACCTATTAGTATTGTATATCTTATGAGACGTGCTAAAAAGAATCAATATATTTTTTTTACAGCCAGATAAATGTTTTGGAGCTTATCACATGCAAAGAATTCCATTATTACATGTAAGATGGCCAAGAACTGAGTATGTAATCTGTCTTCCAGAGTATAAAAATCAGCTATTTTGTTACATATGCCACTTTTCTTTCAAGTAACGGGAGCCTAAGAAGAAAATAAAAATAAATTTAATATTATGAATGTTATTATGCTGTCATAGCATTTATAGTTAAGTACACAAAATAATTTCAAAAGTACATAACCTTAAAAAGTTAGGAAAATAATCCACCCTAGAAGGGTTAATTAAGAATACACTGTGCTTTAGCAACTGTTTTCAACTGCAAATGTGGCTAAAACAAAGATTTCTTTTGTATTTGAGGTTTGAAATATCACAATAAAGAATTGCATAGCTTATCACAATTTAAAAACAAACTCTTTAAATACTTGAGCAATACTGTAATTCCTAAAAATTTGACAACAGAAAATCCTTAGGTGTTTGTTGAAATATTGATTAAATTTAATCATATCCCAACACAAAATAGGTTAAAATAATAATAATAATAATTTATACTTATGTACTCCTTTTTGTGTGTGTTTATTTTATTCTTTGTATTTTGCTTGCAGTCTCACTAAAGAGTAGTCCTTACCTAGAGCAATATACTCATTGAGACATTCTATGCAAATAAAATAAATAAATAAAATAAGATGAATTTATTTTGACTTATATACTTGCATATTAATATTCATTTGAATAATATTATTAAGGCTCAGAACTTGGGGCCCAATATGCTCTTTGGACAACAAGGGCTAACCCAATGTGTACTCAGTGACATATAGGGTATTTGTTGGTACTGAATACAATACCAACAGGTCGGTCGCCTACTGTTGGATGCCAATTAGCTCACATATATGTTGGAATTTATTGAACGAAGTAAAAAGTTGCATAATAGACTGAAGGGGGGGGGGAGACTATACCTAAATGATACGCAACTCCTGTTTGCTGAGTAAAATAATAATAATAAAAAAATGCCAGTTGATTTCCTTAGTTTGATAATGTGCTGAGTGCCCTGTGTTTGTATTTAAATCAGATTACTGTTTTGCATAACATTCAAAAACATTTTTTTTACTCTGTTGTAGATTTGAGTGTTGTAGCTTTCCAGACAGTTGTTTTCCTACCTCTCTTTTGTTCAGGAAGTAGATGAACTTGACCACCCATCTTGAGCACATTTTGTCCATGCCAGTTCTTCCCCAGTTGTACTGTAAAAAATATTTTAGAAGTTTTCATTGTGACTTATCTTGTTAAATTCTGGCTGGTCGCTGTTTAAGGGGAGTCGAAATGAGATTATTATAATTTTCATGTTTTAATTGCATATGAATATTTCAAATCTCCCGCTTAATTTGGTTTAACTTTCATATAGATATGCTAAATGAAAATAGCTGAATAATATTGTTGAAAATAATTCTGCATAACAGTTTTACATAACATTTTGGTATTTTCATTTAGTAAAATCCCAATAATTTTGTAACTATTAGTGTTAGAGAAGATTTTTTTTTTTTTTTTTTTTATTTATTTTTTTTTTTTATTTTTTTTTTTATTGGAGTTTTACTTAGCTACTCGCTCATATTTCCTTCATGTGAGAGTTTCAAAGTACTGCCAAGTTATGTTTGGAAAGTTAGATCACATTTTTTTAAAGGTTATGTTTGAAGGCAATTTCTGAAGAAATAAACATTTCTATACAAATATGTCCCATTATCTCAGAAACTAATTGACACTAAGGGCTGAAATTTTTACCACACATTTGCACCTGAATTGGCTTTATTTTATTGAACAAGTTTTTATGCATATGGGTTAGTTAAGTTTTTGAAATTTAAAAACCATTTTTCAATAACATTTTAAAAGATTTATTTCAAAAAATCATACCTTTCCTGTAATGAACAGAAATATTCTACAGGGTGTATATAAATGAATATCGGGGATTTAACTCTTTATCATATTTATTACAGCCCGCCTGGGTAGCGTGGTGGTAGCGTGTCTACCTCACGTTCAAAAGGTCATGAGTTCGAATCTCGTTTAGGGTGAGTTACTAGGGTAAGGTTTTTTTTCGGGGTTTACCCTTATCCTGAGAAGACGAATATCGAGTAACTTTAAGCTCCACGGACCCCGAAATCATTTGAGCATCATATCATCAATTGCATTCATTGTCCGATATGACCAAACCAGGTTAAAGAACGTTAAACAAAAAACAAAAAAATAATAATATTTATTACATTCAACTTACAGTTATGAATGATATGTCAAATGAAAAAGCAACTCAAACAGTTTTACCAAGAAGCTTATAAATGTTCTACCCTTTGTCACACAGCACACATCAAGTCTATAGCCGAGTTCTTCCCAAACGTTGATAAGTGTGTATTCAGTAATTGTAGCAACAGCTGCTTCAATCCGGTTTCTTAATTCAGGGAGGTCAGCTGGTAGCGGAGGCACATACACACAATCCTTGTTAAAGCCCCAAAGGTAAAAATCGTATGGCATTGGGTCAGGAGAACGTGGAGGCCATGCATAGCAAGCCCTGTCATTGGGGCCCCTGCGGCCTATCCAGTGCTCGGGTACAGTGAAGTTCAACCAATCACATACTTCGTTATGCCAGTGAGGTGGTGCACCATCCTGCTGGAAAATGAAGTTCTCTGGGTCATTTTCTTCCAACTGAGGGAAGAGCCATTGCTCTAGTGTATCAAGGTAAGAAGTGCCAGTTACAGTAGGTTCACCAAAAACGAAAGGCCCATAAACTTTTTGCCGGGATACGGCACAAAAACATTCACTTTAGGGGGATCTCGGTGCATTTGTACCATCTCGTTAGGATTTTCCGAGCCCCAGATGCGCACATTATGATTGTTAACATGTCCACTAAGGTGAAAGGTCGATTCATCACTGAAGACAACACGATCCACAAAATCGTCATGAAACAACATGTCGTTTGCGAATTTGGCACGTAATCCGTGGTCTGTCGGCTTTAGAGCTTGTAATAACTGTAAACGGTAAGGACGTAGCTGTAAGCGTTTTCTTACAACTTTCCAAACAGCTGACACAGGAACTTGTAATTCACGACTAGCCTTCCGGACTGATTTCTTTGGGCTACGAGTGAACGACTCTCTCATTCGCTCAACAGTATCTTCACTTACTCCTGGTCGTCCCGTGCTCTTCTCTTTACAAAGGTAACCGGTATCTTCAAACTGATTATACCATCTACAAATGTTTTTATCACTAAGAGGATCACAACCGAACTTACTACGGAACGCACGTTGCACAGCAACTACAGATTCGGTCTTTGCAAACTGCAAAACATAAAACGCTTTCTGTTTACTAGTTGCCATCTTTGCTACTACCGCTGTCTAGCGGATTGCGGCGGAAATATTGCACGCACATGCGCACTTATGCCAACAAACAAAATTGTTTGAGTTTCTTTTTCATTTCACATATCATTTATAACTGTAAGTTGAATATAATAAATATTATAAAGAGTTAAAACCCTGATATTCATTTATGTACATCCTGTATTTTACATCAATCAACAGTAAAGGTATTGCTGAATATACCTTGAAAAATTTAGCTCATTATGTTAATTAGTTGCTGAGATAATGGGTCAAACTTTAACATTGGCAAGATAAGGCATTTCCACTCCCCTTAAGCATAAAAATTTCTGTGTAACTTAATGATTTTGCTGATTATTATAAATGTCTTCACAGGATAGCAACCAAGTTAAATTGGAATCTGTTCCCTGACTAAGACCACAGAGTCAAGATGGATGAAAGTATGGATTTCTCTGATTCCAATTTAACTTGGTTGCTATCCCGTGAAGTAATTTGTAATAATCAACACCGATAAAGTTTCAAATAATTTTGCTGATATTTAAAACATCACTGTTTCTGCAAACTAACCATAGTTCTTAATTGTGAAACTGTACATTTAATAGATTCATTGTTACTGACTCATGAGTTTTATAATACTTGTTTTTTAACAAATGCAATTTTTCTGACATATTCAAGGGATATGGGGCTGGATCTCTTCCGTCAACATATTGTGCTCAATACTCTGGTTCAAACGAGGTCTGTTGAAGGACTTCTCATGTTAATTGAAAAGGAACGTCAAGGGGATGCAGTAGATCGAACATTGTTAAAATCTCTGCTCCGTATGCTGTCAGATCTGCAGATCTACCAAGAAGCATTTGAGAAGAAATTCCTTGATGCAACCGAAAGACTGTATGCAGCAGAAGGTCAGCGTCTGATGCAGGAGCTCGATGTGCCTGAATATCTTGCACATGTAGACAAAAGGCTAGCAGAAGAAAATGAGAGGCTGCTGCATTACTTGGATCCGGCCACCAAGTTTGTATATTATATTTCTGTAATATTACATACTTTAATTTGTGTTCTTCTTTCTTTCTCTAAAGCCTTCTAATAGCCAACTGTGAAAGAATACAAGGGCCATTAAATTAATTTCTGGATGTGTACTAAGTTTGACAAATACAACTTTATTGTTGGCAGCAATTAAAAAAATCTGATGTGTTCCATTCATATGACTTTCTCCACAGTTCTGCAAACAAATGTTTCTTACAAAATATTATTCTTTTATCTCTATCATGCTAATTGAGATAAACATTAGCATAATTGGTCTTATTACTTGCTTCTTTGTAAGTAGAAGGGAAATAAGGGAATGCACTAAGCTAAAACAATAGTCAAATACAATTTAAATTCGGTTCTCTTTGCTTGCTGGAGTAAACAAAAGAAAGATATCTTCCTTTTTGAGAAAAGTTTTAAGTAACCTAAAATTGAAACCAATAATACAGAATATCTTAGTAATGGTTAACTCTACATAAAAATGTATATGATATAAATTGTGTGTTTTAACAAGCTCTACATTTTTTGTGTAGTAATTTTTTGTCTATCTCTTATGGTTTACCAGTTATACAAAAGTAATTCAGAATGAACAGGTCTTCATAGAAAATTCAAGATATACATTTTGTTTGTCATAAAAATCATTAATCAAAATCAAAAAGAAATGTAAATGTAAATGGTGTGTTATTTGTAGATACTCTTTAACTACTGTGGTTCTTGGCGTCCCATTCTAAACTGGGCATGAAAGACTGCTTAATTTTGCTCAGAGGCCTCTCTATTAGGCTTGAGGTTCTTTTACATGCCGTAAATCTACGACATGGGACCAACGGCTTTACTTCCCTTCCGAAGGAAACCATGCTAAGGATTTAATCAAAATCATTAGAACCATTTTGAGAAAATCAAAAATTTCGAAAAATGTTCCATGTAAAAGGTATTTGGGGGTAGGAGGATTTTCCTGAAAATCTTTGTGTTGCTTCCTTGGAAGATACTGAACCTAAAAACCAAATTTGGTATATGTTTAACCAATATTTTGTTTTTGAGTTATACTTTCCACAGACGCATACATACATGCATGTGCAGACCTTTTTGTAAAACCGCTTTTTGGGATTCAGAGGGCCCTAAAAAATATATTTCTTGGTAGCGAATTTTTGGGTGAAATGCAATACCTTCTCTTCCTACTATGTATATTGTACATACATGGTGGAGAAGTAAAAAGTATTTCCCACTTATTATGTCAGCACATTCTCCATTTGTTGTAGAAAACAGTTTTGCCATTGAGGATTTTTATGGTTAAAGGGATAAACAGAAAGGCAATCACAGGAGCATTTACAGGAGGCACATTTCTTAATCATCTTTTATCAAGTATGCAAGTTTTTTACTTTTCCCTTTTACAATTTGATCGCTAAATGTATGTGAGGAGGCCATTTTTAGATTAGTAGTAAGGGATTCAAAGTATTACAGATTTTTCTATAAACATGACAAAGCATACTCTTGCATTATACAGTAAAACTTATTTATATGTTTTCAGGGGTGCAGAAAAAAAATAGTGTATGAAAAATGCATAAGTAAAAGCATACACTAGGCTAGGAAAAGGGAATGGGTGGAGAAGAAAAAAAAATGATGCAAACCTTTTATCTTAAAAATAATATTTAGTGTAGTCCAGTTTGGAGCATAACAACTGTCAGAGTGCACACGTTAATCTTGAACTATTGTCAGCTTGTCTTTGAAAGAGGTAACAATTAGTTCCAAGTTTCAACATGAAATGGGATGATTATGAAAATTGTGTTGCTGTTATATCGTTGCATAAAGTTGGAAAATATGAAGTGGCATTTTTTATGCACTACAAAAGCTGAAAATCAATTGTATGTTTATGTACCGGGCGATTCACTGCAACTGGGACTGTGAAGGATTGTCCAAGGGAGGGTTGCCCTCACAGTGTTAGGACTCCAGAAGCAAAAAAAAGCTTAATGGTGGCTCAAATTTGGAGAAATCTGGTGTGGAAGCAGGCTATCTTGTCCCATGAAATGAACATTTCAGAAAGGTCAATATCCAGGCTTCTATCAGGGGGACCTTGGACTAAGGGCTTATCACTGAGGTAAAGAACATTATCTTGATACATGTGTAAAGAAGCTGAGAGTGCTTAAATGTTAACGTCTCCTGAAGTGTTATGCACAAAATAATCGGAACATCTTCTTCATTGATGATAAAGTATTCAGTATTGAAGAGTCTTTCAGTTTGCAAAACAACAGGGTTTATGCATCATCTAATGTAGCCAGTAATAAGGTTCCTAAATTTCAGAAGACCTATCATCCTTCCTAAGTGATGGTGAAGTGGGGGGGGTGAGTTATTCTGGCACCACCCAGCTACATTTCTGCAAAAAGGGTGTTAACACTAGTACCAGAGTGTACAAAAACACTGTTTTGGAGCCTGTTGTCTAGAACTTGGATGGCACATTGTTCAATCTGTTCCAGCCCACAAGGCTAGGTCAACTCTAGGGTTGCTTCAGCATCATGTCCTGTCTTCATTTCACCTGAAGATTGGCCCAGTAGCAGTCCAGACCTGAACCCTTTGGACTACCGACTGTGGCCACTGCTTGAGGGCATTCATTGTCTGCAAGAGGAGACACCCCATATTGGAAGTGTAAAGATTCCTTGTCAGCGTGGCAGATTTTCCTCCTGGATGTTGTCTGCCATTGACAAGTGGCCACAAAGACTCAGAGCGTGTATCAGTGCAAAAGGTGGCCATTTCGAAAAGTGATTGGTACTGTGTGTAATTAATGCCTGTAAGTGCAACATACTAAAAGCAAATTAAAATACCTTTCATGGTGTTTGCGTTTTTCACTTTTTAAGTTGTAACAGTGTTTATGGCTATACTAGATGTATAACATTGTGTAAGAAATCCAACAAATTTTGGATATTCTGCAATGACTCAGTCTATTATGGTGACACTGCATAGTGTTAAATAAACTATAAACATCAGAAGTGTGTATTCACAGGATGCAAATTAATGTTAACTAGTGCATGTTCTCCATAAATGGAAATAGAAATAAAAGTGAAATGTACATAAACATAGTATGCAGATTGTGTGTGGAAAATGCAGAAATGAAAAGCAATAAAGCCACAAAACAAAATGTGTGGATCAAACACAAACAATGTTTAAAAACAAAACACCACCTCGTGACAGAAAATTACAAGGATCCTGTTAAGAAGAAGCAATTACCAAAGAGGTTTTTAAATTCATTACTATGAGCCTTGTACTTGTATGTGGAGTCGATTTTTTAAACACTGTCACTCACACTAATTGGAGGAACTAGTTTTGGGAGTCATCACTTTCATTTTCAACCTTGGAATCGTAATAACTGCTTCATACACTCCTCTGAGGTATGACACATTAGAAAGCATTTTACTGTTTACGGCATTCATGACATTATTAAAATCTATTGAAATATTTAGTGAATGCTGATTTATTGCTGATAGTTTGGAGAGTAGCACGAAGTGAACAAATTAGTATGGACTGTGCTGTTACCATGCACATCAGAGACCATATGACATGAAACATTTACTAAATCTGGAATAAACAGCATTCTGCCATTAGTATTTTCTTTGCTTTCATTGGTGAAGCAATATGCTCATTGGTGTGGTGTGAAAAAACATGAATGAATGTTTGATATGAGATAAGCAATGCAATACTATGTCTGTTGACTTAAGAATCAAAGGCAAACTATCAAGTGCAACCTAAACTGGCTGATCCATGGGGCCAGTGTACCATGGTACAATGCAGTAGCAATGTATAGAAAATATACCCATACTAAAAGTCTAAATTACAGAATGAATCTGCTCTTAAATGGTATAATATTTTATACAAATACCTAACAGTTTAATTAACACTGATATATGCCATTAAACAGAGCTACAAGTCCCAACATGCAATTTGTATGACCCACCTGATATCCAAACTATTGTTTACAGCAGTTACTGTTTGTTGCTGTTTAGTATCATGAAGAAGGGTTGCTGTGACTGGACTGTTGTGTCTGTTGTTGAGTGCAAAGCATAACCTAATAAACCATTGACTAGTGGTGAAAAAACAAGTGTTGAATGGTGGTTATAAATTTTGGGAGAAATATCTAACACTTCCCATAAAAGATGTGTTGAAATTAGCTTCCGAGTATACCAGTGTTTGGGCTACAAGTGTAAACAGTGCTCATAAAAAAAAAAGCTGAAAAGTAGTTACTCCTGGGGAAAAAAGAAACCATGTGAAATATGTGATGCAAAAATGTGACAATTTTGTGAAGAATGTAATTTGCATAATAGTACACAATGTTTCTTAAAAAAACAAGTCACAACATTGGATAAAGTGCTACCATAAGTTAATACTGATCAGAATTGCATAATTTCAGAAAAACCATATTTTGTAAAATTTTCCATGCATTAGGTTCAAATTTGTCAAAAACGTTCAAAAAAGTGTATAATTGTACTGTTCATTTTCCATCACATGCCACATGTACTCAGTATGTGATTGTGAAAGTATGATCATTTCTGCTGTGAATGGCGTAAGGCTACATTATTACGGTGCACTCTGACTCTGGTCACCTGAATTTTGTTTGGCCTGGATCAACATAAGGATGAATAAATTGCAGTAATTTCCAGGTAGAAAGTACAGCCTTTTCAAAGTTTTTAATCGTAAGATTTTTAGCAACTAAAATAGAAAATCATAATAGTATTGAAGATCTTAAATTATTACCAGTTTCATGATTTAAGTTTAAGCTGTAAATTAGGCTTAAGCAGTGGAGTTTTATAATGTACAATGTAAACAATAATCCGAGCTTATGTATGGCTTGACAGAACAGTGGTTTGAGCTAAGGAGTCACATCATTATCAGAAAGTCGGTGTTAGTGAAGAAATGCAAATTGATTTTACCAATATGCATAACAAGGCAGTGTAGAATTCTTCCAAACCATTCTCATATATGGAATGACGACAAAGACTTGAATTAAGTAAATAGTCGGCAATAATGGTACAAAATATTATTGATATGATTACAAAGCATTGAAACAGAGGATTAACTATATAACATTTATAAAAACTATTTGAGTCCAATTTGCTCTTAACTGGCTTTTGTCTGTACAGCAGATTTTTTTCTCTGTGATTATTTACCTGGACTGATGAGCGCTTGATAATATGTATCATCACGGCTGTAAATGCAAGAGAATTTGGAAACAAGTTAAAATTAACATTTACATGTTGACAATTAAGGTCCCATGGCAAGAATGCCCAAACATGTGTATCTATTAACCAAACTAAGAACGGAAATCCATACAACAAAACTTGAAAATTAACATTTTAAAAGTTGAGTCGAATTTAACACTCCTAATCTTTGTTATTTTGGGCATTATGCCTAGAGCATGTTTCACAGGATGTTTCCTGCATCATCACTACAGAGTCAACTGTCTAAACCTGGGAGAAACTGGAGTTTGAACTCATTTCCTCCTGTGGTGGTGGTTTTAAAGTAAATATGGAAGAAAATTGAAAATGTAGGTTTGATGGTTGACAAACCTATAGTTTCAGAGAAGGGGTCAGTCTGGGTAGCTCAGTTGTATAGGTGCTGGCCTTCTGAACTCAAGATCATGACTTCAAACCCAGACTGATGGTTTTTAAGCGTGGTTAAAAGCGACAACCCTATGTTAGTAGAACTCCTGCAGGAAAAAGTCTGGCACACCAATGGCATTACTATGAGCCTGGCAATTGACAGTGTCATTAACAAACAAAATATATTCATATAGATCGCCAGAGGAGGACATGACTTCCAACTCCAGTTTCATGCCAGGCCAAGATGGGCACTCTAGATGATAATGTGGGAAACATTTTGTGAAACACATTCTAGGTAAATAACCTAAAATAACAAAGTTTAAGAGCATTAAGTTCAATTCTTTTTGCAGATATTTTAATATGTATAATATTCACTTTACTTTCATTTAAAATATTACTGGCATCCCAAACAATTATCAGGGAGTATTTTCTTTCAAGAGCAAAGTTATTTTTAAAAAACAGCCTAGCTTGTTGATAACTTAGCATGTATAGATAGATTTTTTATTGCCATAGACATATACATGTATAACATCAAGAACAATTTAAACAATTTTTACCAATCAATTGTGGAGAATTCCTGGACCTTATAAAGAGGATTATTGTTTAAAACAGTTCTTATCCTTCTTTTAAAACGGTGAATAGAAGAATTTTTTAAATAATCGGGTAAACCATTAAACAATTTTAAAGATACAATTTCGTAACTATTTTGTGTTATGGTATACTTACACTTGTCTATATATAAATGGTTAGAAATCCTTGTAGGATAGTTGGGAATATGATTGCAACGTGAATATTTGTATATATTTTTCTTAACAAATAAAAGATAATTCATAATATATAAATATATATACAAGGAAGTGTCAGTATACCAAGCTCAATAAATAGTGGTTTATAGTGGGTATTGGGTAGAGCTTCACAGATAATCTTGATGGCGTTCTTTTGTAAAATGAAAAGTTTTTTGGCATAAGGATGGTTGCCCCACAATAAGACACCATAGTTAAGATGACTATATATTACTATAGTAAACTGTCAGTAAAGATTTTTTGTCAATATTTTGCTTAAGCATAAGCAGCATGAATATACTTTTTATTATTTTACTGTTTATATGATCTATATGTGACCTCCAACCCAGGTGTTCATTGAGATAAAAACCCCAAAATTTTACCCCTCAATCAGAAGTATTTGATGAATGATTTAATTTAAAATGCATGTGTACTGTTTTGCTTTGATTTATACTAAGTTTATTTATATTACACCATTTTAATACCTTCTGATAGGCATCTTCGACTTTATTATTACTATGATTGTGATCATATAAAAGTAAATGAGACTTTGTTACTTAACGTGGTTAACTTTTACACACACTTCACATACTTTCATGGAGTAGGACAGTTGTTTTGTAGGACCTTACCTGCATCATTGGAAATGTCCTTCTCCATAAAAGTAAGTGAAGGGTATGTAAAAGTTAACCATATTAATCAATCTGATTAACCTTCACTGTAAGTAGCTTCACAATATTATACATCTTATGAGATTTTATGTTCTTACTTTGTGCAGGTGGCCTCTTATCCATACAGTGGAAAAGCAACTTCTCTCAGAGCATTTGACTGCTATTCTCCAAAAGGGCTTAGACAACCTCCTTGAAGAAAACAGAGTACATGATCTCACTTTGCTTTACAGTCTGTTCACCAGAGTAAAAAATGGTTTAGTAGAACTCTGTCTTAATTTCAACACATATATCAAAGTAAGTTTACATCCAGACAGATTTAATAGTTTAATTCCTTATTGTATCTACTCGGATACCTACAATAAGAATCTGAGCATTGAAAAATTTAATTTGTTTTGTGTAGAGAAACTGTGCTTTTCTGTGTTAGTTAAAAGCTTTATAAATATATTGCATTTTCAAATTATAGGTGTCATTGCAATCGCATGAGTACTTTAGGTCTTCTCTTACATTTAACCCACTATAGTACAATCAACAATAATTAATCCTTAAATGCACAAATTAATTTGCTACATATGCCATTGTTCCTCTGTTTCATATCCCTTTCATTTTTATTTGGTGCAGAAGTGGTTTGAATAGCCATGGTTGTTAGTGCGATAGTAATGGACTGGCCATCTATTCAAACCCGAACATTATGAGTTTGAATTCTGGCAATTCGAGTCAACTGTGTGTATGGTAAAGGACAGGGAGAGCCACATAAATTAGTCAATGTGATGGCACACTGGATGGTGACAGGTTATGTTTGACTGCACCTGTATAGAATTTGCTTATTATTATTTAAAAAAAAAACAATAATAATAATAATAATAATAATAATAAAAATACAATATTGAAAGAAATTATTTTTTTTCAACACAAATGGCTGAAAGTATGTGTATTTATTTGTTAAGCTAAGTAATTAAAACTGCTGTAAAGTATTAAAATATTCTAGAACATTGCCTAAAAATCACTTTCATATTTGCAAAACCGTGTATTTAAGGGTTAATTGTTGATTGTAAGTTACCATCGGGTCATGTCTCAAAATGAATTTAAGAATATTTTATGATTTACTGGAAAAATGTGAGTCAATTTGGGAATTTTTGTTAAGCTAAGTAATTAAAACTGCTGTAAAGTATTAAAATATTCTAGAACATTGCCTAAAAATCACTTTCATATTTGCAAAACCGTGTATTTAAGGGTTAATTGTTGATTGTAAGTTACCATTGGGTCATGTCTCAAAATGAATTTAAGAATATTTTATGATTTACTGGAAAAATGTGAGTCAATTTGGGAATTTATCAAGCAGGATGACTAAGGCGGTAATTTTTGTGGCCCTTGTTAAGGAGATCCTAGGTTCGAATCCTGTGGGCCGATCAACCTAACTGAGGTTTTTTTCCTGGTTTCCCATGGTCTAAGATGAATTCCAGATTGGATAATTATTACCATAACCCAAATTACCACTTTAGGTCTAAAACAATTGAAAAATAGCCCACCTGGGTAGTGTGGTGGTAGCATGTCTGCCTCACATTCAAAATGTCGAGTTCGAATCTCACTTAGGGTGAGTTACCTGGATAAGGGGTTTTTCAAGGTTTTCCCTTATTCTGAGAAGACAAATGTCGAGTAACTTTAAGTTCTGTGTATCCCGAGATCATTTGAGCATCATTTCACCAATGTCATTCATCATCCGATTTGACCAACCAGGTTAAAGGACGTTAAACTACCAAAAACAAAAAAAAAAAAAAAACAAACATTGATGGTAATAGTGAATGCTTTGCCCTCTATCCAAATGAAAGCAGGTAGACTGGACAACACTCTAATGCCATCTGCCCAGCACCTGTAAAATCAGAGGTCCTGTTGTCTGGTACTAAGTTCTCTGTGGACACACAGAAATGGTCATCTTGTGCAGCAGCAAAATACAGTTCCCTAGCACTAAATCCTCTGTGGACTCATGATTAATCAAAATAGTGTGGTACAGGTATGAGACATAGACCTGTTTGCCACAAGGTATCTGCTAACAGAACCATTTCAGTATGTCTACATAGTTAAAACAATGTAAAAGAAATACATTAAACAAAATTGGTGAATTTTATGTTGCACTAATATGTTGCCATGGTAGTCGAGCTGGTTAGAGCAGTGACACATAAGTCGAAGATCCATGGTTTAAATGCAGGGCATGACGTCAAATTCTTCAGTGATTCCACCTTTCCATCAGACTACATATTGTGTTTGTGGAAGAACAATTAACACCATTTTTTGCCCCTTTCTGTTTTCCTTGCACTGCAAATATTACTATGAATTTTTTAATGAGATTTATATTGATGATATAAAGATACCAGTGGAAATTTCACCCTTGGAAAAATGGTCTCAAATGTAAAAGTTCCTTGTGATCTGATATAATTATGCTGACTTAATCTACTTCAGTTTAATGTAAATATGTTTTCCTATGTGGACACTGCAGTAACACATTCTGTAAATAACCACAAACTTATAGCCTGCAAATTATAAATGTTCAATTTTAAGTTTCCATGTTACATAAATTCATAATCATATCTAATATTTGAATGTATGCCTTTTGATTCGACCAGATGGAGAAATAAAAATTCAATTGGCGTTTCATGTAAAATATCATTTATAAATGTTCAGAATTGTTAATGAATGAACATTTAATTTTTAAAATTTTATTTAATTTTTTGTCATATAAACCCTGTTTAAAATGCTGCACAATTGAAAAAAAAAAAATATATTGTCTTTGTTAGAAGAACTGTGCAAAAATCCATTCATAAGTTATTGAGTTCTTACATACCAGTGAATGTTATTGTAAACCATTCTGTTTCATATTCATGAAGCAATGTTATTCTGATACAACACAGTTTTTATCAAGGTTGTTGATTCAGTATTGATACAGATCTAATTATTGTTTCTTGCTTCTTGCTACTGTAAAAGAATTGCTTCTATTAATTCAGCACCATTTCCCTTGTAGTGGCAGACCAAATAATCCTGTTTTTCAAATTTTTTTACAGAAAAAAGGTCGCACAATAGTAATCGACCCAGAAAAGGATAAAACTATGGTTCAAGAACTTCTAGACTTTAAAGATAAAATGGATAATATTGTTTGTCACTGTTTTCAAAAGAATGATAAGTTTGCCAACAGCTTGAAGGAAGCCTTTGAATACTTTATAAATCAACGTGCCAATAAGCCAGCTGAACTAATTGGTAAGTTATTGCATGTTTGCTATGCTTTGACATTTTTATAAACAAGAAACCTTAGGTTGGTTCACAAAAACCAATAATGGAAACCAAAAAGATGAAAGTTTTGAATTTATTTACTATAACACTATATGAAGTCTTACAATTTTTCCCTCTACATTACTCTGAATTGCTATTTTATCCTTTAGTTCACAAAACATGTTAACATAGTGATTCATGCATAGTAGACCTTAGCTTAGCTCATGTTACTTTTATTATTTGTTTTTTCTGTACATTTTTTTCTTGTTCTTCCCATAAATTTCTCTAACATTTTATATAACCTTTCTTCTTTAGCTCTCATTATCATAAACTTTAGAACTTGTGTACTGGTATTCTCTCATTTTTTACTTTCAGTACTTCTTACATAGTACATAAAGAAAGTATTGCATTCTGCCCAAAAACTTGATACTAAGATTTGGGTTACCTCAATCCAAAAAATGCATTTTTAGAAAAGGCTCAGTGTGAGTGTGGATGCATAACTCAAAAATGAAAAGTTGATTAAATTTAAAACTTTCTGTATTAAAGCTTAGCATCTTGAAAGGATGTAAAAAGATCATGAAGATTTTCAAGAAGAGCTTCCCACCCCAAATCACCCTTACGTTGAAATGTTTGAAAATGTTGATTTTTCTCAAAAATGGTAGTAACAAGTTTTATAAAATATTGTATTTAAAATATTTACATGGTAAATAAAATATAATTCTTAAATTACCTGGGAGTAACCTCTAAATTACTTTTCCATAACTGGTAGATCGTAAGAGGGAGAAAATACTTACTGCACATAAGGAAGGAACTTAGACAAATTACGGAAGAAAGAAGGAAAATAGGAGCAAAGCAAACAAATATAACCAGGGTGTGAAGTTCTATAGGGATCTAGGATAGAACATATGCCAAGTGAAGTTGTTAGATTAATAATAAGCATCTGGTTAAGAAAGCATAATATTCATTCAGATTTCTACCTCTGTGTTGGTCTGAGTGACTCAGCTAGTTAGGTACTGGCTTTCTGATCCCAAGATTGTGGGTTCAAACCTGGCCCAGGCTGATGCTTTTAACCTTTTCACTGCTAACATATTTTAGGCGAGAAACATCTTCCTGAGTTAATTTCAGAAATTTCAAATTTTTAAACTAAGAAAATCGTGCAAAACTAATGAAAATGAAATATGAACTTACCAGAAATGATGCTTTAGATGTTCTAGAAGTTCCAAATTTTCATTTTGAAAACATTTTTTATGAACGCATGCAACACACAAGGAAATGTAACTGTCACTATCCCCGGATGATAAAGCTTTAAAAACTTCTAACAATCCATTATCAGCAACGAAACGTCACACACTGCTTGAAGAAGCTATTATCTCACTGCTTTTGGAATACCCTGATTATGTCACGCGGCTCACTTGATTAGAAGAATGTGGAGCTACAAGACAAAGTTTTCCAGCACTGGTTTGATTTATTTCCTTTCAGATGTCATAACCATGCAAGAACATGGTTGAGAGTTGGTTCTTTTGAATCTATCAGATGAACCATTATGACCGTGCAGTTCAAACTTTTTTACATATGAAGTTCTAAGACTTAGTCGCTTAAACCTCCCAAGTTAACTCGGCCGTATTACGTCAGGGATGTTTTTCCGTGATCATTATCTCAACTGTAGCAGTGAAAAGGTTAAGATGATGCAGGGCGAAGTTCCAGCACACCAGCGGGCACTGATATGATCTTAGCAATTGATAGCATTGTTAACAAACAGTAAAATAAAATATTCTGCCTCTTTCACCACAAGGTCACAAAACAGTTGTTTGGAAAATTAAAACCCCCCCATATTTTATGCAAATCTTCTGTGCATATTTGCTAACATATGCTAATCTTTATAATGTAATATGATGATTATTCTGTCTTTGAGCCAGTGTTTCACAGAAATGTTTGTTATTTTCAGCTAAGTTTGTAGATTCTAAATTGAGAGCAGGAAATAGAGAATCTACAGAGGAAGAATTAGAACGCCTTCTAGATAAAATAATGGTACTCTTTCGATTTATCCATGGAAAGGATGTCTTTGAAGCTTTTTATAAAAAGGTAAATTATGTCTAATAAATTAAAATATCTAATAAATAGTGTCATATATTATCTTTCATATTTGACATTTGCAATCTGGATTTGCAAGATATTAAATTCTGCATGTTAGCATTGCAGAATATAAGGTTATTTTGTTAACTTATGCAGTAGCAGTAGATCGTAAACAATTAAAGTTGGAAAATAGAATACACAATTTAAAGATACAAAATGTACACTGTATACAAATAAAAGAAACTAATTTATAAAAAGCAGAAAGGCCTGCTGGATATTGTGATGGTAGCGTGTCTCCCTCACATTCAACAGGTCGTGAGTTTGAATCTCGCTTAGGGTGAGTTACATGGATAAGGTTGTTGTTGTTGGTTTTTTTTTTTTTTTTTTTTCCGGGGTTTTCCCTTATCCTGAGAAGACAAATGTTGAGTAACTTTAAGCTCCATAGACCCCTGAGATCATTTGAGCATCATTTAAACAATTTCATTCATCTCCGATATGACGTGGCAAATGAGCATTTATCAATAATCTTGCAACACAAGCTGAGTCTGCAACACAAAACAACGATAGTAAGACCCTATACCACATTGCTAAGAGACTAACAGGAAAGTTCTTTAGATTTGACAAACCAGTGAAAGCCTAAGGCACTGTCCACACAAAAGGAACAGCTATAAAGATGGAGAGACCACTTTCTGGAGATATTGAATCATGAAACAACTGAAAAGAGGAGACAGAGGTGATAATAGTAGAAGTCGAACAGGAAGATGTTGATATCAGTACAAAACTACCATCAAGAGAAGAGATTTAAAGGGCCATCAAACAACTAAAGTGAATGGTAAAGTGGCAGGAACGGACAGTATCGCGTTGGAGGCTTTGAAAGTGGATGTAAGTACTTCAGTCGAGATTCTGTTCTCACTCTTCACTAAGACTTGGGAAGAGGAGAAGATCCCCACAGATTGGAAGAAAGGACTTTTGATAAAGCTTCCGAAGAAAGAAGATCTATTAGAATGTGATAACTGGAGAGGGATTACCCTCCTCTCGATACCAAGTAAGGTACTCTCACAAGTAATTCTAGAAAGGATGAAAAAATGAGTAAACTCAAGGATGAGGAAAGAACAAGCAGGATTTAGAGAAGGCTATTCCCGTACATACTAGATCAATACACTGCGCATAATTATAGAACAATTCACTGAGCTACAATCGTCACTGTATCTGCTATTTGTAGACTTTGAAAAAGCGTTTGATAGTGTAATGAGGAAGAAGATGTGGAAGGCTATGGAAGAGTTAGGGAAAATCATAACGTTAATCCAAGTATTGTGAGAACTATACATGCCAAGTTCTACATCAGGGGATGTTATCTGAAATAAAAAATGGTGTGTTATTTATGGACACTCTTTAATTACTCTGGTTCTCAGCATCCCATTCTAAATTGGGCGTGAAAGACCACTTAATTTTGATCAGAGGCCTCTCTATCAGGCTTGAGGTCCTTTTACGTGCCGTAAATCTACGACATGGGACCAACGGCTTAACTTCCCTTCCAAAGGAAGCCATGCTAAGGATTTTTACAGCCGAAAAAATCCATCGTCCTCCACCAGGTTTGAACCCACGACCTTGGGCATTTGAAGTCAGCATGGTAACCATTACACCACAGAGGGCGACAGATATTGTCTGAGCCCATCCCAGTAAATATAGGAGTCAAGCAAGGATGTTTACTGTCACTAATACTATTTTTGATGATGCGGACCGATGAAGAGGAATTCAATGGGAACTGTCGGATGGTTGGATGACTTGGAACTTTGTAGATGACTTGTGTTTGTTAGCCAGCAGTTTTAAGAATATGGAAGCAAAGCTGAAGATTTAAAAACTGAAGCATCAGAGGTGGGATTGAAGATAGAAAGAAAACCAAGGAGATGCACTATAACAACCGAAATAAGGCACTATTAACTTTAAGAAATCAAGCAAGTTAAACAGTTTTGCTACCTGGGTAGTATAGTCATCCCTGAAGGAGCAGCTATAGAGGATATAGGAAACAGAATAAATAAGGCCAAAGGAGCATTTGCAATTTGGAAATCAAGGGAACTAAACACCTATACCAAACTACGCATATTCAATAAAAATATCAAATCAGTACTCTTCTATGGGTGTGAAACATGACTTCAAACATTTGTGAACAGAAGTTTGAGGAATATCCTGAGGATATGGTGGCCACAATAGTCTCCAATGAAGAGCTGAGGAGAAGAACCCATACGACAAGATAAAGACAGCATTGCAAAGAAAGCCCTGGAATGGAACCTGCATGTAGCAGGAGGAGAGGCAGACCAAGAAGCACATGGAGGAGGAGTGTGATAGCGGAAGGGATCAAGAGAGGAGGGAAGACCTGGACCGAGATCAGGATGATGGCACAGAATAGAGTCCGATGTTGGAGGTTCATTGATGCCCTATGCTGCACTTAGGAGATACAGGAAATAAGAAGAAGATAACTTTAGGCAGGTTTTTTTTCCAAGGGAACAGCAAGAATTTGATCATTGCAGTCATGCAGGAATCATTTTGTGTCACCTTCTTTGTATTTGTGATGGTCAATGCCTTCCAAAGTGATGTTTATTAAACATACACCTGCACAAAGTATGGACACAAGTTATCGCATAGCTGCATTAACAATGTACAACTTTGCCTCAATAAACGAAAGACATGTAAGACGTGGTCTCCTTTTTGCCATTAAGTTAAATGTCTTATTTATTGTAGTATGCTGTATATGCCAGTTCAACAACTATTGATATTACTGTATATCACAAAATGTTAAACACAGAACACTTCATAAGAAGCTACTGCAAGAGTAAATTATTGTTAGGTACTGCTTCACTTTAAGGACTGATTGTGTGTGCTCATGGAAATTCAATTGACAGTGCTAAAAAGATGCGGTTTCCATCAATATACAGAGAAACTAGTGAGCTCTCTTTACAAAACTAAGTTTTTCCAAAGTTATAAAATATTTTGCATGTGCATGTGACATTTTAATCACTTCATTCAAAGGAGTATAAGAAGTAGAACAAAAGTCATAAAAAGAACAAATAATTAAATCAAAATGAACAATTAATAAAATCAAATTTTAATATGCAGTTAGAAGAGTATAGTAGGGGAGTAAAGGAGGGAGACCTCTATACTCAAAATGAAAATGCAAGTGTAGCTGTGATCCTGCTACTATATGAATAAAATTTAGAGAGCACTCTTATAAAGTTAGTATTTCTGTAAGATATTTTATACACACTTTGCTATGTATTAATTTGTGCAGGACTTGGCTAAGAGATTATTGGTTGGCAAATCTGCAAGTGTAGATGCAGAGAAAAGCATGCTCTCAAAACTGAAGCAGGAATGTGGAGGTGGCTTCACATCAAAACTGGAAGGAATGTTTAAGGATATGGAGCTTAGCAAAGATATCAACATTGCTTTCAAGCAGGTACAATTTCTCTTAGTAAAATGTGCATTCTTTTAGGCCTTATAATTTTCAACTTTGCTGTTTCCCTCTTTTACAGCAAATAAACTATTGCTTAATAATTTATAATAAAACTTCACTTATCTTTTTCAAAGCTAAGGATTAATTTTGTAATTATAATTCAATGCATCATTTGAAAAAGATAAGTGAAGTTTAATTACACATTATTGTTATATTGGTTTTTGTATTGCTTCACTGTTACTAACTTAATTTTTTATACATAAGTTATTTATATTTGAAGAAGCTGTGTATTTTAGGTTATAACTTAAGATGGATGTTTTGGAATATAATAATTATATGTTTTCCAGTAGCTAACAATACCTTAATACATAATTCTTCACCTAGTACACTGTGTTCACAACTGCCATCTAGCCTCTATATGGTGTACTAGTATAAGGTTATCATCCTAGGAGTTGACATATTCATAGATTAAGCAGTATTTTTAAAACAACACAGTTGTGAATCATTTCCGAATGCCCCTCATATTTTTAATCTTAAAAATATGTATTTTTATGCACATAAATTTTGGAGCTGTTTCTAATACCATACTTATTTCCCATAAGCAATGAAATAATATACATTCTGGTTCTTATTGTTTATTTTTTATGTACAGCATATGGGTAACCTAAGGTATCCACACCTGTCCAACATAGATCTTACCGTCAGCATATTAACCATGGGTTATTGGCCAACATATCCAGTATTAGAAGTAAATTTGCCAATGGAAATGGTCCAGTATCAAACGATATTCAACAAATTCTACTTAGGAAAACATAGTGGTCGTAAACTACAGTGGCAGCCTACTCTCGGTCATTGCGTCCTTAAAGCCAGTTTTCCTCAGGTTAGTATTAATAAGATTAATCAATTTATTTTTGTATATGTTAGCAAAACTTATGATTAAGCAGGATGTCTGCTCTACATGACAAAGTAATGAAATGGAGATTTTGGTCATAAAATTAACTTTGCTGTCATGTCATTTGTGTGTTAACATGTTAAATTTACCCTCTAAATTGCTATTTTAATAATATTAGAGACACTGGTTTATCTAAAGTATAGTCAAATGAATTTCATTGTTTTCAAATAAATAGCAATATAAGTGTCCCTTTTTTGCTGATAATTTGCTCATGTGAGCCACAAAAAAAGAACTTGAACAAATAATAAAACATGTCTAAAATGAAATAACTCAGAAGTTTGAGACAAGTGAAGTTTTAATCAATGTGATAGTTGAAAATGAGTCGGAATAGTAACACTCACCTCACTTATATGTAATTATGTTCAAAACATATGTTTCAAGGGCAGTTGCCCTCTTCTTCAGTTGAAGTCCGACTGATGGCTGGAATTTGTGCTCTGTGGTCTATTACAGTGGAGCCATCTGGTGTTCTCAGTAGAAGTTCATAATCATGTGGGGGTATTTCAAAATTCATCAGTTGGTCTTTTTGTTGTGTAATGAGAATATTCTCCCAAACTGTAAGTGCTGCCGGGTTGTTTACAGGTTTTAGCAATTTTATGTCATTTTGTATTTCATGATGTGATGTCCAAAAATGGTATGCTACTGCTGATTTGTCAGACATATCAAACAGAAACAAACAGATAAATCGGCAGTAGCATACCATTTTTGGACATCACATCATGAAATACAAAATGACATAAAATTGCTAAAATCTGTAAACAACCTGGCAGCACTTACAGTTTGGGAGAATATTCTCATTACACAACAAAAAGACCAACTGATGAATTTTGAAATACCGCCACATGATTATGAACTTCTACTGAGAACACCAGATGGCTCCACTGTAATAGACCACAGAGCACAAATTCCAGCCATCAGTCGGACTTCAACTGAAGAAGAGGGCAATTGCCCTTGAAACATATGTTTTGAACATAATTACATATAAGTGAGGTGAGTGTTACTATTCCGACTCATTTTCAACTATCACATGTCTAAAATACTCAAATACAACTAAGCAGTTGTATTTAGGGCCATTTCACTAACCACTGTCAAATTTTAACACAATGTTAACTGATTTAATGCTAAGTTCTGCTTCATTGAATATAGCTTTAGCATATTTAAACTCAGCAAGTTAATATCACTATATCCTTTTGTTGGAAAATATTGTTTGTTAAGGTATATAGGATTTTTTCCTTAACTATACTATATTTTGATTACAATGTATCCACATAAAAAATTAATCTTTTTTTACAAAACTACATCCATTACCAATCTAAAATTTTAATTTAGCTGTCTTCAATAGTTTCTGAGAAAATTGATCATTTGTACCAGAAAATGACTTTTACAGAAAATGTAGTTAAAAAAAAAAAAAAAAAACTGGAGAAAACAATGTCACACATATATTTGCAAAGAACAACATAACTTGAGCACACAGAAGCTGTCATACTACAGAAGTACCAGTTTATAGAGAAAAACTTACCCTAATAGATGGGTTAAAAATTACCTCTCTGCTCCCAAAGTGTGTATGAGTTACGTATTTTTTCTGTGAAGTAAGTTTGCCAGTTTTCACCATTTAGTGCCTAATGTAGAGGGTGGACAGAAAGTCTCTTTACACTGACTTTGAAACTATGTAGTTAAAATACCAAAAATGTAGTTCAATACATCTTGGGTTCTGCCATATTTACAACATAACCTAAGTGCCTCCAAATCTGATTGTGCATTTGCAGCAGAATATTAGGAGTGTATTTTGAAATGCTTCATGAACTGTGCCTTTCTTTAGTTGTCCTTTATGGTCTAGGGGTAACATGCTAGGCCTCTGGTTCCCAAGGTCGTGGCTGCAAACCTGGCAGAGGTTGATGGATTTTTTAGTGTAGCCTTCTTCAGAAGGGAGGTAAAGCCGGTGGTCCTGTGTCATAGATTTATGGCAAGTAAAAGAACCTCAAACTGGATAAAGATGCTTGTGAGTATAATTAAGCAATCTTTCATGCCCAATATAGAATGGGATGCCAAGAACCACAGCAGTTAAATAGTGTCTGTAAATAAAACTCAGTTTAATTTAATTTTATCTGTGTCATTTGGCTGCTTCACAAATCCCACAGTGCATTGAGAGGTCAGTACTTCCTGCAGGCGAAGCCAATGGATCCATAGATTAGTCTGTTCCACATCAGAAGTTTGAGCTCAATGATTGGTCTCCCATTGCGATCCTGTCCCAAACGTTGTCTTCTTCCAAACTTGATTGGGACATTCTTGCATTGTTTGTATGGTGATTCAATGCTAATCAAGATAAATTCTGCTTAAAAATAACTGACCCATCTCAGTAGATTTATTGGCATGAAAATAAAGAACTGCAGGATGAAATTCTGGCTCACCAGCAGTTCTGATATAATCCTGGCAATTGAAAGCATTGTTAACAAACAAAATTTTTGTAAAGGTATTTTCCACCCAGCCTTTATAATGCTCACCCGTACATGTGAATTATACCTTATTGAGCGTAAAATATTTTATAAAGATAAATATAAAAGATTTTTGTTATATTTTCAGGGAAACAAGGAACTTATGGTCTCGCTGTTCCAAGCATTGGTCTTATTACTATTTAATGATTTGAATGAATTATCATTAGAAGAGTTGAGATCCGCTACAAATATTGAGGTAAGAGATGTGTTGATTTGATTTACAAAGAACAGGTATTAGCCAACAGTGTGATGTTGCCTAAAATTTTTCTCAAATTGTTGACAAAAATGTAAGAAAAGAATGATAAGTGGGGCAGGGACTGCTCAGCTACCATTCTGTTGTGTCCAAGTTTAATAAAGAGCTTGCTGCAATAGGTCCTAAAAACTTAAAATGGGCACTATATGACCATTATCAACAATGATAAGCATTGAAGTAATCTCAATAATTGTTTGATTTACCACTTAAAGAATGTTTTGATATGACAGAACAGTATACAAATATCAGCCATATCCCATATATTAAATGTATTACGAGGTGCATCCAGAAAGTAAGTTTGCCTATTTTTTTAAAAACAAAGACAACATTGTTACATGAAAAACTTTATTGGCAAAAAGTACAGCAATGTTTGAGCTATTTTTCAACATAGTCACCAAAAGAATTGACACTTATTACATCGTGGGATCATCCTGTGTCATAGAAGAGAAGTCTGCCATCTGTGAATGGAAACCAGCATGTGACAGTCGTCTTCAGCTCTTCATCATTGTCAATGCTGGCCAAAGAACAGGAATTTCTTGAAATGCAAGAAAAAATGTAAATTGCTTAGAGTAAGAATCAGGACTGTATGATGGATGATCAAATGCCTCCCAGCCAAACATCTGCAAAACAGTAGCTGTGTGCTAAGCTGTAAGAGAACGAGCATTGTCCTGGAGCAGCACAACACCTGCAGTAAACATTCCATGCTTCTTGTTCTGAATGGCACATCACAATTTCTGCAGTGTTTCATAGTAATGGTCAGCATTTGCTGTTTCACCTCTGGGCAGAATGCCTTCCTGTCCCATGACACTGTGCACATCATTTTCTGCACCAACACAGTCTGTTTAAATTTTGTCTTGACTGAAGATCCATTGTGACACCAATGCATTGACTTATGCTTGGTTTCTGGGGTAAAGTGAGAAATCCAAGTCTCATCATCGCACGTGTGAAGCTACTTGCCGCCATCAAGATACTGCTGCAAAAATGTCAGTACTGCTCCTAAATGTTTCGTTCCATGCTCAGGTGTCAGATTTTTCGGCACCCATTGGCACACAATTTCTTGAACAGCAGGAGCTTAGTGACAATTTCATGCAACAAGGCTTGTGATATCTGCGGAAAATGGCTGCTGAACTGCATAATCATGAAACAATGGTTCTCCACTATCCGCTGCCACACCAGCTCAACCAGATGATTTTTGATGAGGAACGGTTGCCCACTGTGCTCTTCATCCAGGACACTTTGAAGACCTTTGGAAAAAAGCCGACACCAGTGATGCACCATCTGTTTGCTCATGATGTTCTGCTTGTAGACCTGACGATGAAATTCGATGGGCGTTATGTTTTTTGCAGTAAGGAACTTAAACACTGACTGAACCTCGCAAGCAGTGGGAGAATGAATAAAATATGCCATTTCAGGGCACTGCTGCTGCGCTACTAGCACCAGATGGGATCTATCTGGCATGCATATGATTGATACATCCTAGATCTGTTATGCAAGTGCAATTTTCCTGGCTAAATAAGTTAACTTTTAAGGAAACAAAATCAGTAAAATTACTTTCCATATGTACCTTGTAAATTCCACTATTCCCTTAAACATTTCTTAATTTGCACTCTTTAGTTACCATGTATTTTCAGTTTTTAAATAATTTCTCTTGAATACGTTTTATATTCCCATGCTGATTTGATTCTGTTATGTACAGACTATTGTTGGGTTTGCAATGAAATAGATATGGTCTTTTTAGATTATTAATGTGTTGTGCCCACATAGGAAGAAGAAAGCAATAAAGGCATTCTATCAATGTCGTCCTCTGTGGTGTAATGATTACCATGCTAACTTCATATACCCAAGGTCGCGGTTTCAAACCCAGCGGAGGACGATGGATTTTTTCAGGCACAAAAATCCTTAGCATGGCTTCCTTCGGAAGGGAAGTAAACCTGTGGGTCCCGTGTCGTAGATTCACGGCACGTAATAGAACCTCAAGCCTGATAGAGAGGCCTCTGAGCAAAATTAAGCGGTTTTTAACGCCCAGTATAGAATGGAACACAGTTAAAGAGCGACCATTAAAAAAAAAAAAAAATAAAAAAAAAAATAAATAAATATGTACAGACTATTGTTGGGTTTGCAATGAAATAAATATGGTCTTTTTAGATCATTAATGTGTTGTGCCCACATAGGAAGAAGAAAGCAATAAAGCCATTCTATCAATGAACAAAGCAATGAGTTAATACTAAACTGAAAGATATACCAGTCATAAACTGTAGTTTTTAGTAAATTATCATTTTAGCATACACTTAACTGTATTAAATAGCCAATACTTTTTTATTATAACAAACATTGCAACTGCTGGCGTTAAGAAAGGATTATTATTAGTATTACAAACTTTGTTAGGCACATTGTCAACCATGACTCCTGGGCTCACAGCATGAAATATTAAGTGCACTACTAAGGTTAGCATCACATTGATAAATCACCACCACCAATTACAAAAATAAATAAATTAAAATATGCAAAAATCTGATGTGTTCTATGTGACTTTCTCTAGCTGTTCTTCAAACAAACTTCTTACAAAAGATTACTATTTTTTCTGCTCCATGCTAAACAAGATAAGCATTAGCAGAATGTTTTTGTTACTTGGTTCCTTATAAGTAGAAGAGAACTAGGGGAATACACTATGCTAAAGCATTAATTAAATACGAGCTATAATATAATCTCTCTCTATTTTTGGGGAAATCTCGCTATCAAATTTTTGGGTGTGCTTGCATGCATAGCTCAAAAATGAAAAGTTGGTTAAACACCAACCTTGCTATTTAAGTTCAATAGCTTCCAAGGATGTGACATGAACATTTTCAAGAAAGGACTGCCAACCCCAACTACCCTTTACAAGGAACAGTTTTCAAAAATTTTGCTTTCTTAAAAGTGGCTGTAACTGTTTTTATTAAAGTGCCATATGTTTAAGATATTTTCATGATAAACAAAATGTATAACTTGAATTTTCTGGGAATAGACTCTAACTTTTATTTTTGATGTTTAATAGTCACTGGTGTACCAGTAAGACACATTTTGGTAAAATAGGAGATAATACCTCCAAGGACTTTGTAATTATATTTAAAATTGAGAGCTCAGAAAAATGTTTGATCTTTTATAGCGTTTTCCTGTTTTCTCGTAACAATTTTCATTATTTTTTTACCTTATTCTCTGCAGTCTCACTTTTAGAACATATTTGTTAGCATAGAATAAAACTTCTTATATCATTTTTTGTAGCTGAAAAGAATACATTGATTACATGAGTTGTTTGTCATAGGATGGTGAATTAAGAAGAACACTACAATCACTGGCATGTGGTAAGGCTCGTGTGCTTCAGAAAACTCCTCGTGGCCGTGATGTCGAAGATAATGATAAGTTCCAATTCAATAAGGAATTCTCCAATAAGCTCTTCCGCATTAAGATTAATCAGATACAAATGAAAGAAACGGTGAGTGCGTCTTTGTTAATGAAGAATGGCTCAGGTGAGCACATATCGGTTGTATTTGTAATAATAATAATAGTAATAATAATAAATGAAGAAAGAGAGGAAGTAAAACAATCATGTGTCCATTTGCTCAAAGTACCATATTTATCCAAGTACGGAGATGTATGGAATGTGTGATGGTACAACGTGACAATGGCTGTGGTGGGAGCGTTGCTATAACAAAGATTATGTATGTTATTTTCTAATAAGACAACATATTTAGGAATCTTTTAATTTTATTTTACCCTTGTAGAAGTAACCTTTTTTTTTCCAATAAGAGTGCTCATATGACCAAAAACAACTAATTTTTGGCACAAAATGGAACACCTAAAATCTGCAACATATGACGTGACCTTGGTGATAATTTATACCATTTCTCTCAGGCTTCACCACTGCTGTACCTGCGAAGTTTGAAACCTATATTTTCCCTGTTTGGTATTCAGAAAACTTATATCGTGGATGCAAGACAATCCCACAGTTCTAAACATCAACATTTTGGAAAAAATATTGTCTTGCATTTGGATAAATACAGTAAATTATGTTGAAAAATATGTATATATTCTAATAAAATAAGATAAAGTATTTAGATAAGAGTGGATCAAAACACTGTTCCAATTATGAATTCTTGAAGCCTTTACTCCATTTTGCAAGGTATATAGGATTTGTTATAATTGCAGACTAATAAGTGGAAAACTTAATATATCGGACATTAACACATTAAGCAGAGTAGCAAAGTTATACTTGTCCTGAGATATAGCATGGACGAACATGTATATAGACTTAAAATGAAGTGGTAATAATACAGTGATTTGCTAGCCCATAATCGCAGTGTTCATGTTAACATTTTACTTCGGAAAGCTTATAGCATTTGTTGCACATGTTCAGTTGGTTTCTTTTAAGTAGCTGCAGTCATTATCACAGAGATTATAATCTTAACATGTGAAGAGTGGCAGTACTACCTTAAAATCTTGGGATGCGACACTTGAGTGCAACAGAGGTTGTGAGAAGTTTGGCTTTTTCTAGAAATTTCTGTTATCATTGATGGCTATAAAAGAGGCTGCTGCAAGTCGTTTCGACTGTGAGTTCTCAAAGTGCAACAGTTGTGCTGCAATGCCAGGTGACCCCCTTTTTACAGAACTTAATTTTGGAATTTAGCATATTACCTATATAAAAAGAAAATATGATAATCTAATTTTTAAATGAAATTTAAAGTGTGGATATACTTTGAACAAACTTTTTTTAACCTAATTTGAATTGGTGTGGAAATTTATGTAATGGTTGAGAGGGAGAAGGGGGAACAGAAATGCACCATATGTGTACAGTGAAAGAAGGTGTTGCAGCATGATTTTCATTTAGACAACATACCTAGTATAACACATTGTTGTAAATAGTTTTATCTACCTATCCACAAAGTTTGAAACATACTGCTATACTTGCATGCTATTTGGAAAGTGTATATCAAGAATGCAAGTTGATCCCCAGTTCTAAACACTAAAAGAGTCTTGTATTTGGATAAATACAATAAGGTATATCTCAAAAAATTTTAAGGCCATGAAAAAGTAGTTATATTTTTAATGAAACCTAAGTTATGCATATAGTAAGTTTTTATCTGTCTCTAATGGTTTATCAGTTACACAGAATCATAAAAAATTCTTCAGAATTTATCCCAGTACATTCATTACCCATGTAAATATTTAGATATTTTAATAAAAAGTTTTGCAATCATTTTTGAAGAAAATAAAAAAGCAACACTTCAGAAGACGCTACCACTTTGGTATGTATTCAGCTTTTCATTTTTTTTAATTTAATTCATGGACAGTTTTCTAAAAATTCTATAAAATTGCGTTCATTAAAGTAAGTTCAATATCAAACTTTTTACTGGAATACAAAACTAATTCTACTATTGTAGACACGTTGTAGAGAAAGCAAACAACTGTATAAGATTATTTTAGATAATACATCAATGTTTTATTGTTACTTTCAGACTGAAGAACAAAAGGCTACTGAAGAGAGAGTATTTCAGGATCGTCAGTATCAGATTGATGCAGCTATTGTTCGTATTATGAAGATGAGGAAAACTCTAAGTCACAACTTACTAATTAGTGAACTTTATAATCAGCTCAAGTTCCCAGTCAAGGTAAGAGCATAGGTTTAGTTTAGCAGCAGAAAAATAATCAACTCAACCATGTGAGGATGGCAGACATGTGTAGATGTATGACTTTGGCTATTGAAACTGGTGTAAGAAACAGAAAGACAATATGGATAGCAGACATGTGTAGATGTATGACTTTGGCCATACACATGTCTGCCATCCTCACCTAACCAAATGAGCTTGCTCACTCCTATTTATATTCCACATTCTATCTAGTATAGGCATCTCTGAAAATAGCAACATGTAAAATTACAACTATTCCTTCAATTATTCTAACTTAAAACATCATTTCAGGACAGAATTTTTGGGGACTGAAAGTTTTTAATAAATAATGTTGGAAAATAAATAAATAGCTTTATTTAGCTCTGTAACATTCCAGTTCTCAGCATCCCATTCTATATTGGGCATGAAAGACCACTTAATTTTGCTCAGAGGCATCTCTGTCAGGCCTGAGGTTCTTTTACGAATGTAAATCTATGACATGGTAAATCTATCTTTTTTTATTCCAACAGCTCTTTACTTTTCCACTAACTGCTCACGTTACAATCTGCTCACAAATAACTGTCTTTTGTTACAATTCTGACGTATAGTTTCTTTTTTATGTTCGCTGTGGCAACAATGTAGTTTGCCACAAAGTTCCTGCAAACTCAGCTGTAGCATGCGATGCATTCCCAGTGAAAACTGCACCCAGCAGGGCTTCATTACACCTTTTTATATCTGTTGGTCATGTCACTGGAAATTTCCAGAAACCGACCCTTCCAGATCAAAAAGGGTAAGAAATATATCAGATATTGACATGTATTATTTGTATGCTCGTATTATGCCTTGCGATATTGAAAGAAGTTTCTCACAATATTTTTTTTTAAGTGAGAGACATAGCACATTTACTTTTGACGATCTCTACATGTACTCTATTGTTCACTACAGTGCATTGACTATGTAGTATACACTTTACCTATATGTAAACTGTAGTGTTCAATAATGGAATTTACACATAAACGCTCGTCAAGTACAGCATAGCGTACTCATACTTTTGATACAACCTGTATGAACACTACAGGCAGGCAGGTTGTTGACATTGGGACTCACTCTCTCCCCTTCAACATACACAGACTACAGTGCAAGGGAAGTCAACCTCACAGAAAATGGTCACCCGGATCCACCCTTTAATGATTACACTTCCTTGTATGTAACGTCTACACTTCATTTTAGCTAAAATAGATATAATCAAAATAGAGTCAGTCAGACAATGAGTCAGTCATTTCAATATACATGAACTTGTTTCAGTAGAATTTGCTACCATCTTCAGCTGGAGGCTATTTGCTGACTGTAGTTGTTGCATTTCAGTGGCTTTTGTTGGAATTTGGCCTCTTCTAGATGAAAAAATAAAAATGGCTTAATAGGAAGGGTAGTACATATGTTCCATTTGGTGTTTGGTTTCTGGGGAGGGGGAAAAAAAAAGTATACTATTAACCTTTTGCTTGCTTTAGTAGGTATGCTTCCGGTTTAATTGATGGTTCAAAAAGTGAATTGCAATGCTGATTTGTTCATTTATTTCTATACATATCTGTTGTGTTCTTTGATGCTAATTTCTAATATTTGGCCACATGTTTGTAAGTAGATTTTGTGTATGCTGGATTTCAGATCTTCTGATACTACATTTGACAAGAGGTTTTTCTGAGTAAATTTTTAATGTTGTATTTACAATGGGATATATGATTAAAAATCTGATGCGTTACACTCCAATGACTTTCTCTAGCTGCTCTACAAACAAACTTCTTACAAAAGGTTATTCTTCTTTCTGCACCATGCCAGTTGAGATTAACATTAGCAGAATGTTCTTATTATCTACTTAGTTCCTTATAAGTAGAAGGGAACTAAAGGAATGCGCTATGCTAAAGTGATAGTCAAATGTTTTAAATGCTGTTGTTATGCAATTGTTATTGCAAATCACTTCTTTGCTTGATCTGAGTAGAACAAAAGAAAAATGGACACTTCTATCTGAGAAAAGTATAAGTGTTTTACAATAACAAGGAATATCTCGGAAATAGTTACCTCTACAATAGAAACATAAAGGACATAAATTGTGTGTTTTGACAATGTATACTTTTTTTGTGCAGTAAGTTTTTGTCTCTCTCTTATGGCTTAGCAGTTAGCGAAATTCATTCAGAATAAAGAGGTCTTCAGAGACTATTCCCAGAAAATTCAAGATATACATTTTATTTGGAATGTAAATATCTTTAATATACAGGATTTTAATCAAAATCATTGAGCCAATTTTTGAGAAAATCAAAAATTTTAAACATTTTTATATGTAAAGGGTAGTTTGTAGTGGGGGGAGGAATTTTCTTTAAAATATTCATGTTGCATCCTTGGAAGATACCAAACCTGAATACTAAGTTTGGTATTTAACAGTCTTTTTGTTTTTGAACTATGCTGTCAAAAAGAACATGCATGCGCACACGCACGCACACTAACACACACACACACACACACACACACACACACACAGACAGACCTTTTTTTAAAAATGTTTTTTTTTGAACTCTGATGACCCCAAAAGATATATTTTCAGTGAAATCTTGACATTGAATTTTTGGGTGGAATACAATACCTTCTTGATCCACTATGTGCATTGTACATGTGGGCTAGAGAAAGTAAAAATATTCCTGAATTTTCTATTAAACTTTATTATTTCTAAGCTTACTCAGCATGTAAGATATATTCCTCTGATTTCATTTTCTATTTTTGGCTAAAAGGTGTTCATAACAGTTATAGCAGTAGTGAAAGGTAACATACTATGTGTGCACATTTTTTTGAGTGCTTTGCTCCCTAATCTTCATTAGTAGGTCTTCTGCAATTTCAGAAGAACAAGGCGATCACATTGAGACATTAAGTATCCTATACACCCTGAAGTATAGTGGTTTCAGTGTTAAGGTTTCATTCACTCTATAGATCCCCAGAGTATACAAACATGTGCATCCACTGTGTTTCCTTTCAGCTAGTTTGTGGTAAATTAAATTACCTGTTCACTATAATGGCTGAAGACCTCAAAGAAAAAACTTTGTTTGGTTGACAGCACTGCAGAAAGTCAGGCAGGCGAGTCGATCTTCCCTCCTGCACTCACTTCAATGTAAATCTAGTGCCCAAGAAAAGGTGTGCTCATAGTACTTTAGACACATGAAGTGCGAGAAGTATGCTCATACATTGTAGTAAAGAATACTCAACACATTGTAGTGGAGTATTCAATAATAAAATACTGCCATCCGTATCAGAGTAATTCATTGTGTCAGATTTGCTGTTTTAGCACTGTTGTCTTAAGCCCCTTAAAGTATCATATATATGTTTATCAGGAGCTCTGCACCATTACAATAAAAGCAATGTATCCTTCATCTTTCTTTCTTTCTTTCTTTTTTTTTTCCACATCAGACGATGAATGAAATTGGTGAAATGATGCTCAAATGGTCTCGGGGTCCATGGAGCTTAAAGTTACTTGACATTCGTCTTCTCGGGATAAGGGAAAACCCCGAAAAAAAACCTTACCCAGGTAACTCACCCTAAGCAAGATTCGAACTCACGACCGTTTGAATGTGAGGCAGACGCGCTACCACCACACTACCCAGGCAGGCTAATGTATCCTTGTAACATGCACTGTTGTTTTAACAAGTGAATGAAGTAGTAAAAAATATTGTATATATATTGAGTAGAAAAACTTCAGCTGTAGATAAAAACAACAGCTTTTGAAATACGTAGTGTCACTAAATGATGAGTTATTTGATATAGGTACTAGAGATCCCCGAGTCCTGATTTTGGCAGGGCAGGACCGAATTTAAGACCTTTGTCCTGATATTTGCTGGGACCAATATTTGTCCCACTATTTTTTAAAATTATTTTTATGTTTTTGTAGATTTGAAACACAAAGGGGCCATTGTTACAAAATACCTACCATTAGTGATTTGTACATTGTTGCTGTGTTAAGGATTTTAATAATTTAAATATTCTGTACCTTCTTTTGAAATACTGTTTTGTTTAGGGAATGATGCACATATGGTATTCAATTGTCTGGTGAGTCAGGGAGGGTGGTCCTGACTGGAATTGAGCTGCACACCTCCAGTCATAAGTCTGTGCCTATGACTTCACACCACCCATATCTATGCATACTCTATACCATGTTTTGAAAGTTACAGGGAATGCTTTGTAATGTATTTTTGAAATTATTTAGTGTTTGAAACAATTTATTTTGATTTCTTTGACAGCCTGCAGACCTGAAGAAACGAATTGAGTCACTAATTGACCGAGATTACATGGAAAGGGATAAGGATAACCCGAATCAGTATAACTATGTGGCGTAAGAGTGGTGAGGGAGCTGTTCGGTAACACGCCAAGGACACAGCAAGAAAGACTGAACTTGCTAGGGAAGTGCCATGGTGTGGTGTAACTAAGTTGTTTATTGTTGAAGTGATGTGAACAGAACAGCAAGAACAGAAAAGAAAACGCTTGTGAGACTTCATTTACATAGTTAATAAAAAAAAGAATTCAACATAAAAAGAGGTCTAAAACAAGAATCAGTGATCTTTTATCTTCTCATTACTTTTTTTTTTTGTACCAACATCAGTGTGTGTGAGAGTTAGTGCAAAAGAAATGCTATTATAGCATTGTTTGCTGAGAATGTAAATACAAGATGTTAAAAGGCTTTATTTTCCTTTTTAGTCATTTCACTGAGAAAAGAATTATGTCTCTACTTCAGGAAGCATATGTAATTGAACGAACATTTAATATAAAGCAAATCTATATGTTTTAATAAATTAAGAGAGAGTGAGACAGAGATTACATATTAATAAATTTGTTGTTAATGTTATGTACTGTAAAATGAAAACTAATTCTCAGCAGCAGAATAACATCCTGTTTTTAGTGTAGAAAAACACAAATAATGCAATTTTTTAAAAGTAAATGTCAGGCTGTTCACTGCAGCTGTAATGTGTCAATAGCTAAACGTGCACTTACAGCATATACTTGCGTGATAAATCGTCTGGGTGATCACTCTTTTCTGTCCACATGTGCAACTCAGGTTTTATGAAATTGAAACATGTACCAGCATATGTAATTTATTTGGAAGATGGAACAAGTATTCTTTGTTCACTGTAAGCTGAAAGTACCTATTTGTCTAAACACAAGACAACCTCAAATGCAGGACAACCCCCATTTTTCAGTACTTCATTTTGTAATTTAGCATATAATCTATATAAAAAGAAGACATGACTTACTTTTTAAATGAAATTTAAAGTTGTGCCATATATTTTGAACAAACTAGGGACATTTAAGCTGATTAAGACTTCTTTTTTCTCTTTATATGCATTTGTGAAGATATCACTAGTTGGGTAGGAGAGGGGGGGAGATGGAAATTATGTCCCAGTATGTTTGCAGTAGGAGGGGATGGCATGGCAGCACAACTATGACAATGATATTGGATAAGATTTTCTATTTAGATAACAGATCTAATATAACATACCATTGTAAAATGTTTTACCTAAATTAATAGTTTGAATTTGTGCAGAAATCCAAGTTTTCAGTGGGGGAGAGATGCAGAGTGGTGCGTGTGCATGGGAGGATGGACAGTGATGGCAGCAGTAGCACGTCTGAAATAATGATGGATACAATTTTCTATTTAGACAGCATATCAAATATAATTCATCATTGTAAAAAAATGCCTAATTTGCACTCAAATTCATATTGTGTGCGGTAGATAGGAGAAGGTGCGATAGGAAGAACGGAAATATACTGATATGACCGCAGATGATGTTAGTTATAACAACAATTAATACAATTTTCTATTTAGACAACGTAACACATCTTTGTAGTAAGTTTTACCATGGTTTTACCAAATTCGAATTTGTGTGTAAATTCTCATTATGGGTTGCAGAGAGAATCAGAGGAGCTAACGGAAAAACACCAATGTATATGAGTGAGAGAAGGGAAACATGCAGCTAAACTTCCCTCTCCATGCTTGACTGTTGGCTCCCAATACAACGTTATATGCAACCACCGATGTGAAAGAAAAATCTATTTTAGTCACAGAGAGAAATTGTTTTTCTAATTAGAATGTTTATAGACCCTTTAGCAGTGCAAAATGAAAGGTACAAAATCTGCTGCATATGTCATGACCTTGACAGTAATCTGCGGTACCCACAAAGTTGGAAACTTTTTGCCACATGCAATTTGGAAAAATATATTACGAATGCTTGATGACCCATAGTTCTCAATATGAATATTTTGGAAAACATGTCTCATATTCGGATAAATAAGGTAATGTATTCCTATGTATTCACAATGAGATCCACCTTGCACACACTCGGTTTAGTTTACAGGGACTCTCCATGTGTGGTCAAGAACAGTAACATTGCGGTTACCTCCTCAATTAGATAAATAGAATTCTGTCTGCTCTTTAAGTTGTTGAACAACTAACCATTGCATTATTGTTGTATCTGAAAGCCAATCTGATTTACACTAATTACATATAACAAATTAAAACAACTAAACGAAAATTGGAACGAAAATTATAGAACCCAATGTCAGGTACAATGTATGCAAAAAAACAAACTACTTACAGTGCTATTCTGAATCATGAGTGGCACAATTCCTTCCAAATGAGAGGTCTCTGATTCATCATTACTTGATCCCACGTTGATTATTGGTGTATTCACTATGCTGTCCACCATTACCTCCAGATCCTACATTTGCTGTTTCTCATCACATGCGAAACATGTTGATATGATCCTGGCAATTGACAGTGTCAGTAAAAAAGAAAATAAGAAAAAAAATCTGATGTGTTACACTCACATGACTTTTTCCAGCTGTTCTACAAACTTCTTGCATAAGATTATTCTTCCTTCTGCACCTTGCTAATCAAGGTACTCGTTAGCACAAAATTCTTATTACTTAGTTCCTTATAAGTAGGAATAAAATAGGGGAATACACTAGGCTAAACCCATATCAAATGTTTTAAAATTTATCGTTATGCGATTGTCATTACAAATCACTTCTTTTCTTGGCCAGGAGTAGAACAAAAGAAAAACGGACACTCCCGTCTGAGAAAAGTATAAGTACTTCACAATTGAAACTAATAACAATGAATACCACGAAAATGGTCAGCTCCATGAAAAAAAATGTATATGACAGAACTTGTGTATTTTAACAAGACCTACATTTTTTGTATAGTAAGTTTTTGTGTATCTCTTATGGTTTACTAGTTATGCCAAATTATGCAAAATTCGTCCAGAATAAACGGGACTTTAAAAGCTATTTCCAGAAAATTCAAGATATACAGTTTATTTGGTATGTAAATATCTTTACTATGTGGGATTTTAATCAAAATTGTTAGCCATTTTTTAGAAAATCAAAATTTTTGAAAATTTTTCCATGTAAAGGGCAGTTGGGGGTGGGGGGATTTTCTTGAAAATCTTTGTGTCGCATCCTTGGAAGATACCAAACCTAAATACCAACTTTAGTATTTAACGGTCTTTTCGTTTTTGAGCTGTGCTGTCCACAGACACACACACACACACACACACATACACACGGACCTTTATCTGAAAATGCTTTTTTTGATTCAGGGGGTCCTAAAACATGTATTTCCGGTGAAATTTTCGTATCAAATTTTTGGGTGGAATACAATACTTCCTCTATACTCTATGTACATAGTACGTATAGAGAAAGTAAAAAAATGTCAAACACATTGGTACCACCTTTATTCTGTGATTTCTTTAAACCCTTATTCATGCACTTCAGCTAACTTGAACATCATATTCTTTTGTGCTAAATTACCCATCTCATAAATTGTTCTTTTCATATCCTATACACTGCTGATGCTAATACTTCTGTAAATATCTATGTTAACTTCACCACATTAACAACCATGGTAAAATTATGATCCAAAACTTTATTGAATATGTTCAGTACAATATCACTCCATAAAGGCTTTTCTTGCATATGTTTTATTATTTCACCTGAAGTTGAACTTGTTTCCATGGTGCTCGTTACAAAACTTATCATGTGGGAAGGCAAGTTATGCAGCTGATAATGTTTGTCAATAGCTTATGAAAACGTACAGTGTAATGTTGCAGTCAATTATACAGGGAGTTGCTTGATAAACCAGCCGAGTACAGACTGCTGGCCCACCAGTTATGTATAAATTGTTGCCTGTCATATACAGTTACAACAAATAGATAAATATGTAATTAGATAAAGAAATAACAGATAAGCTAATGCAAAGGTCTGTATTTATGATCTTGTCTTTCACATTACGTTAGATGCTGGAAATGATCTCCTTATGCTTCAATTTACTTTTGCACGTGCCCCTAACATGCTAATATACATTTAGCACTAGCCTCAATTCTCAACATTTTATTTTGAATATTGTCCTTCAAGTCTTCTAACTTTTTGGGTTATGTGTGTACACTTTTCCCTTTAGACTGCCCCATAGATAAAAGGTACAAGTGGTTAGGTCTGGCTAATGCAGTGGCCACAATTCTTTGCTGACACTCGTTTCTTCTGTGAATCTTTCATGAATTCTTGAGATTGACTTGCATGAAGTGTGACAGGTCATCCTATCCTATTGAAAGACAGCATGCACACATTCATTGGAGGGGCCAGGTCAGCAAATTTGTGTAAAATTCCACAGAGATTCACATATGCACATTTGTGTTTACGGTTATTTAAAAAAATATGGGACCCATAATACAACTTGTTGATATGGTACACTACACTCTTGATTTTTTTCACCATGAAGAAGTTCCTCAATATTCGCATAGGGATTGTTTGTTGACTAGTATTTGGTGTTCAGGGAGTTCATGTGTCCTGTCAGATGGAACCAGGCTTCATTACTCATGAAATGTATCACCAAATCCAACATGACACACTCAATTGTTTGTCATAGCCAGCCAAGTAATGCCTGTACTGTAATTCATATGTTTTGCCTTATCTTCTTCCTTCAGTTCTTGGACACATGTCATTTTTGGATGGCTTCATCCTTATATGATGTAAAACTGTTAACAAGACCTAAGCAAAATGCTCACCTATAGCAACAATTTGTGTGTTTACTTCTGTGAACTCTGGATCATTCGTGCTTGAATATCTGTGATCACAGCAAATGTACAAATGGATGGGGCTTGATTCTTTTTTACATGTACAATTGGCCCTATAGTATGCAATTTTGTCACCAAATCCTGTATACTGCAATGAAAATGCCAGGAAACTTCTTTGCAAAAATACCCTCCTCCGTTCCCTTAAATGAACTCTTAAGAGCTTTGTATATCTTCGTAAAAGCTGTGTTCACAGTGCACACAAAATAACTGTACAATGTGACTGACAGCACAATGATTAACTCGTGAGTACTGAAAAATAGATCACAGACCAATATTACAGTAGCCTAGAGGTTAAGAAGTCCTTGCTTCCATTCATAAGTTCCTAGGTTCAAATCTTGTGCTGCTTGTCTCTTTTTTTTTCCAGTTATGTAGAACACAATATTACATTAATATAACTTTGACATTTGAAGTTATAGGTCTCTCTATACACACACAAACATAAATCTACTAATACTTGTGTTAAATAACTAAACACATATGTGTAAATAAACTATTATCTTCTAAAACTAAAGCACAAAAGATGAACATGATATTCGCTGTATGAAACCCTCAGCCCATATAACTGCCCTCAATCCTCGGTGCACAGACAAAATTAAATGCTTGCAGTAATGTAGATTAGAAGCTACAAGATCCCAGGCTTCTTGAATTTGTGCCCAGAAGCCAACTTTTGTCCTTTGCCCACTTACAGATAAATTGGAGGGCAGCTCCCTCTTTATTCAGCCCACACATTCTCAATAGGGTTCAAATCTATTGAACAGGGAGGCCATTCTATCACTATGATATCCTGTCTCTCTGAAAACCAATTTGAAACCTTTTGAGATGTGTGGACAGGGTGATTATTCCGTACAAATTCAACAATTCCATCAGGATATCTCTTCCTCACAGAGCAAATTGAAATATTAGAGAGTATTACTGTGTATTACACACCGTTCACTGTATTGTCAAGATGCCATTAACACGCTAGGCTGCCCGTTAATATCCAGCCCCAACACAATACAGGTACACAACTATGATGGGATTGTGAAGCCACTTAATTTTGCATCATATCGGGACCCCTTTGTACAATAGACAATCAGCTTTTCCTTACGTGTGAAAGAAAATGTCACCTCGTCTGAGAATATCATGCTTTTAAGTTTCACACCACATGGTTGTGTGCAGCATACTGCTGTTCAGTAGAATAAACCATTAAAGAAGTATCATAATAACTATCTTATTATTAACTGTACCAAATGTAGAGTATAAAATAAGTATGTCCAATAAATAAATAGTTTCTATATGTTGATTAACTCCATGGCACGACAGCTCACTCGGAACCTTAGCCTACCGCCCGGCCGCTGCGTCCCCCATCTCGGTCCACTACAGACGTCATGGATGGGGTGCAGTATTGGAGGGTGAGACGTGGTCAGCGCCTCGAGTCCCCCCCGGCCAGTTAATGCGGTCCTCATGACGTGGAGCCGCTACTTCTCCATCAAGTAGCTCCTCAATTGGCCCCCCAGGGACCTTACGAGGCTGAGTGCACCCTGGGCCAGGTCTCCCAGCGGGGGAAAAATCCCCACGCCGGTACTGGGGATCGAACCCAGGTCTCCCGCTTGGTAAGCAGCAACGCTACCACCGCACTAAGGAGACGACCTCTATATGTTAATTGAACATCACTAAGAGGAGGTAACTAAGAAAAAAAAAAGTTTGCTACTTTGAGAAACTAACCAGCTATCCTCACCAGAGGAGTAACCTACATTTTGCAACAGTGAACATGCAGGGAAGGTGGCAGGTTTAGTAATGCTGTACAGTACAAACTGTATCATGTTTTGTGTCAATATTTTTATTTAATAGTGATTGTTGTTGAAGAAGCTTAAGTGTTATATTTGATTATGATAATTGGTCATACAGATTGGTTAGTGTTACTAAGATTGGAACTTGTGACAACTTGTTGTTGCCGTACACAACTGTATTGCAGATGGTGTACTCAAGGTGCTGTGCCATGTAGAGCTTAGGCAAATTTAGCTTCCAGACATGACTCATTTTTTTGTCCATGGGTGTGCATCTCCACTGTTGCAATTTTTTTCTTGAAGATGATACATCATCTAGCTGAGATATTTACTATGCATGCATGCTTGCACTCACATTGCAATCTATAGATGCTATTATGAGATTAGACTATGCCCAAACTCTAAGATGTAGATCATGTCAAGAATTACATTTATTCATACTTATTAATACATTTATTTACAAATAATAACTCTGACAATGAATTTTCAGAGGTGCCAGTTTTGCATAATTTACAATTAAATGTCTGGTTCCAAAAAACTGCACATGCATTCTTAGAATATTCATGTTTATTATATTTACAATGTTACACGATTAACAGTATTTTTTGATTGAATGAAACCCTCCTCTGTATAGAAGGTGTGAGTAACAAGGTATCTTTTTAATTCTGATCTAAACTTGTTTTTGTTCATTTACAATTCTTTTATTGAAGAGGGAAGTGAATTAAAACTTTTCCTTTGTAGTAAAGCCCTTTTTGGAATAACTGCAAATTACTTGTTGGTCTATGTAAAGTTCTGCCTATGTCTGATCTCTCCATTATGAATATCTGCATTTTTTGTAAACTTTTTCGGTTATTACAAATGACAATGTGGCTAGAATATATTCACAGACTAATGGTAAAATTCCAAATATTTTGAAAAGTGGTTTGCAGTGAGTTGATTATCTTTCCTCTGCCATTATTCTTATCATCTTTTTTTAATAATGAACACTTTTATAGCACTTGCTGAATTTCCCCAAAATATTATTCCATTGGTTATCAATGAATGAAAATATGCATAATAAGCATTTTTAGTATGTTCTTATTTATAAGCTGAATTCAAGATCGGATTGCAATATATGCAAAGCTCAGTTTGGGTATGATATAATCAATTTGGTGTTTCCAATTCATGTTACAATCAATCATAAAATCTAGGAATTTTGTATTACAGCTTCTGCAATCCGATTATTTTCATATTCCTTAGCCCTGACATGCTTTTATGTTTTGTGCAAAAATTAATGTAGTTGGTTTTTTAAAGTTTATGTGAATTTTGTTACTTTCAAACCAATTAGGGAGCTGACTGATATTGTGTTCTTTAATTATTATACTACTTGTGTCATCTGCAAAAATAACTGGATTGTTATTTATTACTGCAAGTAGATCATTTATATATACTAAAAATAATAAGGGATCCAGAATAGAACCTTTTGGGACACATACTTTATTTCAGACCATCAGAGAATGCATTGCTATTATTTGAAGTATTTATTGTAACCTATTGCTTTCTGTTCAATAAGTAAGATGTTATCCATTGATACCCTTTACCCCTAATACCATAATAAGATAATTTTGATATAAGTATTTCATGACAGTAAAATTTTTTGATAGATCACAGAATATTCCTAGTGTATTAAGTTTATCATCCAATGACTTGAGAACTTCATTAAGTAACTTGAAAATGGCATCACTAGTTGAATTGCTCTTCCTGAATCCAAACTGCTCATTTTGTTAAAATAATATACTTATCTAGATGGTGATAAATTCTTTTAAATATAATTTTTTCAAAGATTTTCGAAAAAGCTGTAAGTAAAGATACTTCTATAAAGTTCAACATTTCGGAGATTTGCCTTTTCTTGTATAATGGCTTAACGACTGAATACTTTAATCTGTCTGGGAATGTCCCTGTTAAGAATATGTTACATATATGATTTAAATATTTGCAAATAATGTTGCCACAAACCTTTAATGTTTTTGTGCTTATTTCATCATATCCTGATGAATCCTTGATTTTGAGGGATTTCTTACTTTTTTCATTTTGGTTGCATTTGTGGGCATTATCTCTTAAGGATGTAAAATTTTCCATACATGATTCCTGAAGCTAAGAAATTGGATCTCTCTTAGTCTGTTTCTTTGCCAGTTAATTTTCTGCCACCTGAATGAAATATTCATTAAATGCATTTGCTATCTGCTGGGGATCATTTGTCGTCACTTGGTTTACTTTATTTTCTTTTATATAATTTTTCAAGTTGTAATTTACCAGTCTCTTTTTTAATAATGCTCCATATAGTGCTAGGCTTATTATGAGAGGACTGTATTTGTTTTTCATAAAGATTTTTAGCTGCATTTATAACCCTTTTTAGAATTCTGCAGTGCATTTTATAGTGTAGTTTATGTCTACCATACTTGCTTTCTCTAGTTGCTAAATAAAGTTCTCTTTTATGTCTACATGATATTTTTATACCTTGTGTTAGCCAGTCATTTTTCGAATTGTTATTAATCTCCTAATGGGGATGGAAAACTGGAGTTATAGATTCTTAAAAAACTGTTTAAGATGGAGTTAAACTTGTTATTTACATTATATACTTTATACATTTCTTCCCATGATTCCTTGGATAGTTTGAGTTAAAAACACACTTTTCTTTATTTATAATTCTAAAGCTCGTGACGAGGTTTGCTTTTTTTGGAATTAGGAGTATAACAATAAATTTTGATTAGTTGTCTATCGTGGTCTGAAAGTCCATTAACAAAGGATTGTATTTCATGGTGCTCCTTTTTAGACATATGTATAAAAATATTGTCCACAGGTTTTGGAATTATTTGGAATTCTAGTTGCAAAATTGACTTTATGCATAAGATCGTATGATCTTAATAGTGAACCAATTCACAGCTTTTAATTGCTGTCTATCAAGAAATCTAAATCTATCTCAAGTCGCCACACAAAATAGATTGAATCTTTGAGTAAGGTGGGGCCAGTTTTTGGTGTGCCACCCTGTATATTAAAACTCTTGATGTTTAACAGATAGCAAGGAAAGCAGGATATTTATTAAAAAGTAAAACTTGTTGAAAGAATAACAAAGTGCTAAATACTGCCAATCAATGAAGCTCATTTCTGCCACATACTTCCAATTCTAACTACTTTCAGCTTATAGCAAACAAAGAATAGCTTCATTTGCTAAGTTATTTCAAGTGATTATAAATAGTAAAACTTTTTTTACATAACTGAAATTTTGAGTAGATTGGTTGTGATTCTCTACTAAGTTAACTTGGAAAATGTTTTGAAGTTTGTCAGCTTTATCATCACTGGCATCTGGAAGGGGATCCCCTAAATCAGTGTCTGTTTTACTGCTGTCTACTAGGAAATTTCACATTTTATAATGGCATAATTACTCTGTGTTCATTTTTGGTCATGTGAATTTTTCCTTTCTCTACTACACATAATTAGAGGAAGTATTGTACTCTACCAAAAAATGTGATGCTGAGATTTTACTGGAAATAGAGACTTTTGGACCCCCTGAATCCCACATTTTTAGGAAAGGTGTGTGGTAGGTGCATGGTTCCCCCCCCCACCCCAATAATGGCACTTATGACTTTTGTTAAAATACCAAATATGCAAGACATTATGACAAAATGTATCTCTTGAATTTTCTGGGAATAGTCTTTCAAGTCCTCTTAATTTGGGATTCCTTTTGAATAATTGGTAAACCTTAAGAGATAGACAAAATCTTACTACACAAAAAATATAGGGCTTGTTAAAAAACAAATTTATGCCAAATACTTTTCTGAGTTAACCTTTCGAAGATATATCTTATCGGTTTGAATTATAAAATTCTTGTTTTCCTCAAATGGGATATAATTTTTCATTTTCCTTGCTTCTGGTCCAGCATACAGAATGGAATTTCAAAGATATTGCATAGTAACTAGCTCTTAAAAAATTTAACTATTACTTAAGCTTAATGTATTCTCTTATTCCTTTGTATCTACAAGAAATACATAGTAGAAGGATGTATACAAATGCTTATTTGAATTAACGTGAAGGGAATAGAAAAAGCTACAATTTTAAAGGATAATTTATTGAACATTGGGTAGTGAAAGTCATGTGAATGTAACACTTCACATTGCTTTTCTATATTGTGGATTTTACCAGTGTTTTGGCATGTTTTAAAAGTTGTTAATGCCATATTCTATTGACCAATAATGCCAAGGTACTGTAAATTTGTTTATTTTTCTTAAGTTTTAAATTTCTTAGCTGTTCTTTTATTAAACTGATTTGTAGGTTCTGCCATAGATGATGGTAAAGTTTTGCACTTGTTTACAGTATAACCAACACTGAGTAAGGGGATGCTGTTACAGATGCCAATGGACTTAAGCTGACAATAGAATGGAATACAATCTTTGGAACATGTTTTGAGTGAAAACTAGGTAGCTTCAGATTTTACTTTTCATCTGCAGAAAGAAGAAAATATAAGCAAGAGTTCTGGAACCACTTAGAATGCTGCAAAAGTAATTTAATTTTTCTAATTGCAAAACAGGTTACATACTGTGTGAATTTTGTTTTGGTATGGCACGAATACAATTGTTATTTTTAAAAAATAAACAGACTGGATGAAGGTGTAAATAATTTGTACAATCTTTGTAAATAAAGTTGCAGACTATAAGTCCAGCAATTGAGAGCATGTCTCCAGGTTCACCTGAACAGAATGCAAAATTGGCATACAACTTTGCTCCTAAATGCAGCTTTATCTGCAATATAGAAGGTTTAGAATTATGTCTGTTTTTGGTATGCTAGGTGGGTGGTATGTAGCTTCCTGTGGTGCCATTGGCCTGGGTACTTAATGCTCATCCATCCAAGTAGTTACTGCTGCCAGTGCTGGCTAATTTGGCAACCTAGGAAAGCAATATGGAAATAAGGTACCAAATGAAATTACCATGTCAAATAGTGGCTGGATCACTGCTGCTTAAAGGAACACTGAACCCAAAAATAGCTTAATGAGAGCATACATTGCAAACCACAAGCATTAAATTACAAACACAATAGTGCAAACTAGACCTTTAAATGACTAACTACTGACTGTAATTTGTGGCATATCTTCAGTTATAGAAAAGCAAGTAGCCGTTGCCTCTAATTTGCCAATTTATTGCTGTAAAGCCATACATTTGAGAGTTCAGAAAACACCAATAACACCTACCACTTTTGCATGTGAGTTATGGTCAAGAGCAGCAATCATGGTCTTTACATATCCTCAAAACTAAAATAAGCTCGTTGCAGTAGATGCTTAGTCTTTTGTTGTTGAAACATTCCAAGCTACAGAGTGTCTTTCAGAATTCTTGATAAGGTAACATGAGTGGAGTTCTATTTAACCCAGTTCCTGGAACGGGTATATTTTACGCTATATTCTACACAATCACATGAACAGAGTTGGGTAAGCTATGAAGTCTGACACTTAAAATATTTACAATATTGTAAGTCACCATTGTCAAAATAATTTGAGATGACCTTGTGGTTTACTGGCAAACAAGCGAGTCAGTTGAGAAATTTAATGCCATGGTAGCTCAGTGGTTAGAGGAACTGGATAGAGACCAGGAGATCTGTGGTCCATATCCTGGCTATGCATAGAATTTTTCAGTCTGACTACCTATCCAATTAATAGTTTTCCTAACAGCAGCCATTATGTGATTAGAGACATCGGCAATGTTGGTAGGTCAGTGTGAGAGCCAGCTTCCAGACAAACAAAACAGTATACCTGAACTGGGAGGTGAGGGGACTAGCAGTATTGTTTTCCACACGAGTCTAAATCCAAACCCACACAAGTGAGAGCAAAACAACTCCTAGAATATCTATGAAGAAAATGATCATAGAAAAAAAAAAAAAAAAAAATCTCCCAAATAATGAGATCTATAACTGATTACAATTAGTGTAATGACCTCTTCTAGCTGGTATTAAAGTGGATGGCCAGAATTTGGAAAATCATTATATTCATCAGTTTTGTTACTATTTCATTGAATTTTGACCTCTAATTTACTGTTCTATATGAAAACAGTGCAGCCTTTATGTTATTGAATAACATAATTAAGGGACCAAATACAACATTTTATCTAGGTGATTAATGTAAAAATCTTGTTACATTTACATGACTTAATCTACCCTTTATCTTCTTTTTTTGTGCAAAATAATCTCAAGAAATTTATTTTTCCAGCTATTTTATTTCCATCAATATAAGCATTTATGGAAACAGTTACATAACATTTTTTCTTATAGATACAAAGAGAACAACAATAGTAAATGTTTAAGTATTGGATGTTATATAATGGTCTTAAAATTGCATTTTGTTTTCCTGTAATGGTGAGAGACAACTGAAAATCGATAAGAATGGAAAAAAAATTACAAAAATATTCAACACTTAGAACAATTAACTTGCAGACTATTCTCAGAGAATTCAAGATAAAGTACATTTTAGTTTTCACGTAATCTACTTTGCAATGTATTTTAATCAAAATCAAGTGCCATTTATAAGAAAATAAACAATTTCAAAAGTCTTTCATCTAAAAGGTAGTTTGGTGTGAGGGGGTTTTCCTGAAAAGCTTTGTGTCACATCTGTTGAAAACATTAAACTTAAATATAAGTTTGGCTTTAAGAGAGTTTTTATTTCTGAGTTATGATGTTCACATACAGAAAGATGCATGTGAGCACAGAGACCTTTTTCTAAAAATCTGATGTAATAATATTTGTTAATAGAGTTGCTTACAAATTTTGACATTGTCCAAATTAGTTAAAAAAAAAAACAAGAAAAGACAAAAATAAAATTGAAGATTTATTTACAAGTCATCCAGATTATATAAACATCTAATGTTGTGGTATATGTGTTTAACCCTGCTGTTCTGTTCGAATTTACTATACGGATGTACTGTTCGGGTCAATATGACCCGAAGTATTATAATTCAGTATAATCAGATAAAATGAGTCATAAATCATAAATAAGATACAATATTGTACTTTTTATTATTATTGTTACTTATTACAAACAACTTGAACCATTTTGAACCATGAATTACTTTATATTAAATAGAACTATTGAAAAAATATTAAATATAATACAATAATTACTGAATATAAATTTGACAGTTACCATTCCTCAGAAAGAACAATCTCGACACAAATAAGTAACATGTACTTTACAAATGTGTTTACTACACTTTCCACATAGCATGTTAGTTTTGTTGTCACGTGCACGTTTTACAGTTTTTCTTTCTGACGCAGAGTCTAATACCTTGACCACATTTTCAGGGGCCTGAATACTCTTCACTATTTTTAACAATTCTTCTGCCCTTGGAAAATATTTTCTGGATGCGATATGTTCCTTTATCAGAGATTTCCCAAGTTCTTCTAGAAATGGTCGTCTTCTTGTTAATTTATTCGTATTCTATATAGGGTCTATGGCAGTCCATAAAATATACTCATTGAAAGCAGAAACATCAAGAATGTTATAGAAAACAATCATTGGCCACTGATTTGTTTTCCTTTTGCAGGTATATGTACTCACTGCTTGATCTAATGTATCTACAGCTCCTTTACTAGTATTATAATCCAAAATCATTTGTGGCTTCTTGTCGTCCCTGTTGCTTATTTGAATATCATGGTGTAGTGTACTCACGAGTACTACATTTTTCTTCTTTGCAATTTAATTGACTACTGTAGTGTCATTTGTGAAGTAAAACGTAGAACTATGTACTTCCCCTCCATTCATTTTTTGTGGAAGTTCCGACTTGTTTTTACGTATAGTTCCCAACATCGTCAATTTTCGTTTCAGAAGCAGCTGTACCAAGTTGTATGAAGTAAAAAAAATTGTCACCAGTTACATTTTGGCCACTCAGCTCATATGTAAGATCACACACTACTCTCATATCTTGATTTTTTTCTGGTGCTGCTCCTTGTTCTTTTCTTGTGTATACTTGTGCTTTTAGAAGATACGATGTATCGCTGTCACAAAGAGACCATATCTTTATCCCATATTTTGTGGGTTTAGAAGGGATGTATTGCTTGAAGGGACAGTGTCCTCTAAATCCCACTAATTGTTCATCAACTGTTACATTTTCTGCATGATTATATAATTTAGGAAGCATTTCTACCCATTTTTCCCAAATGTGAATAAGAGCAAATTTATCACTAAGTCGCCTTTCTTCTCTAGTAGACCTCTAGTCAAACTGCAAAACACGCGTTATGTTACAGAAAGTTTCAAGTGACAATGTTGCCCAAAATATGTTCCGGCCAGTTTCCTTATCCCACAGGCTTTTTGTTGACTCCCCATAAGATCGATATACCCCAGAAAGAAACAGAAGCCCTAAATAGGCTTGAAAAATATTTCTCTCAATATTTTCCCACTGCTCACCATAACTCTTATCCCTCTATGTTTGTCATTTTTATTATTTCCTTTTCAAGTGCCTCATGAAATATAGCTTCCAAGGAACTTTTTATGTTAGATATTCTACTGGTTGCATACCTTGTAATTCCTGGTGTCTTCTTGATGACATGACTGCCAAGCTATAGAGGTGGTTGTAACAACTTATTGTCAGAAGCCATATACAGTACAGATTGGCTTGTCATAATGTTAAGGGATAAATTTTAGATTAAACATATCACACGAATCAACAATTATATATTCCTCAAATTTATAATAAGATTTGTTGATAAGGTACAATTTAAACCTCTTTCTTAAAACTATTACTATATTCCATTTTTAAAAGAAAGGTGAGTAATCTATTAGTGATATAATGGAACAAATAGGTGACTTCATAAAATTTGATTTTCTAAACTTTGTCAATGTGAATGGTATTTCTTGATTGAGTAAAATGACCATGAACATCACCATTAAATTTAAATAAGCAAGTATTATTTCTAATCATGTAATAGTTGTTATATTGTTTAAAAGTGTCACATAATATTTGCCCTAATTTAAAAATAATTCTTAACCATTTCTCTATTATAAAAACTATCAAACTATTGTTTGACTCCTATTAAAATATTTATATGCCCGGCTTGGTAGTGTGGAGTTATGTGTCTGCATCACATTCTGGAAGTTGTGAGTTTGTATATCGCCTTAGGTGAGTTACTCAGAATTTTTTTTTCTTTCTTCATGGTTTTACCTTATCCTGAGAAGACAAATGTCAAGAAACTTTAAGCTCCATGGACCCCAAGATCATTTGAGCATCATTTCACCAATGTCATTCGTTGTTCGATATGACCAACCAGGTTATAGGATGTTAAGCTTAAAAGAAGAAGAAAAAGGCGGCCACATTGTGGCCGGGTTTTCTCTGGTTTGCCCCCACATTCTACTGTTGCTCCACGTTCATTCCATGTATCATCAGAATCATCACCTATGGTGTCATATGTAGTAAATGCGGGCGTTAAACACTAATAAAGTGATAAAATCAATTGGCCAAATGTGTAATAAGAGCTCAAAAGACTATCACTATCAAAAGATTGTTTCAGAGATTTTAAAACAAAGTAGTCATTGTTAAAATATTTTGCATATACGCTCTATGTGCACATCCCATTTTATCCTAAAGAGAGAAACTAAACTCAAAAGTATAACGTAGTGTTTCCACAAGCTAAAAAGCAAAGTAGTTCGCATTTGAATTAAATTTCCCGCCTGATGCGCAGCTTGTTTAGCCGGTATATTTATCGTCGGTTGAACCACCTAGGAGCGCTAAATACGTTCATGGTCAAAAACATTACATAATTGACGTTGAAAAGTATTTTAAATATAGAAGACCCGCCTAATGTTTCGCTCGCCACGACAAATTCTCAAGCTTTACCTGCTTCTGCAAACCGGAGGTATCAGTTATGTGAAAACAAGCTGTATAGAAAATCCATATAGGTTATGTACATCTGAACTGCGGAAGAAGTTTGTTGATTGTAAGGTCAAAATCAGCAGATCTGTTACAATGTCCGCCAGCAATTTGGGTGATAAACCAGATGACAATCGTTTAAAACAGTGTTTATCACCACTACAGTATCATGTTACTCAAGAAAAGGGCACCGAAATACCTTATACCGGAAAGTTTACCAACTTATTCGAACCAGGTGTCTATGTGTGTGTAGTGTGCAAAACCAAACTATTCTCATATAAAGCTAAATATGATTCTGGATGTGGCTGGCCAGCCTTTAGTGATGTTGTCGATCCTAAAAACGTTAAATTAACAAGAGACCTATCACATGGTATGGTCAGAACTGAAGTGACATGCAGTAACTGTGGGGCTCACTTGGGACATGTTTTCGATGATGGACCTAAACCAACTGGTTTACGATATTGTATCAACAGTGCTTCCCTAGATTTTTGTTCGGAAAATAAATAGGCCATTTATGTACACAAGATTAGTTATTTAACTTTCTAAATAAAATGAACAATTTACTTGAAAGTAAAATACCTGCTTTTGCTGCAGTTACAGTACGTTTAGGTTGAACAGAGTATTGTATTGTATTGTAGTAATTTAATTGAAAAGCAAGTAATGATACAATAAAACTTTTAAAAATATATAGTTATGTGCATTTTATTTTTAATTTTGACATGAATCACCAGTTAATTTTAAAAATCAGATATAGTGAAACAGTCAAGTGACTTTCTTTACCAACTATTAGTTTTCAGATACACTATATGTGTTATTCACATAAACAGTTAATTCTTCTATTCTCTCTACACTGTTCATGGTAAGTTGGTAATGCAAATTGTGTTATAAAATGCAAATACACTGCATCATATATGATTTTTTTTTGAGTCATGAATGAAAAGATAAGCTTTGGTCAAGAGTTTGTGCAAAAATACAGCTAGCTATTTTTCTGTATGTGGCCTTGATTGAGATGCAAGGAAAGAATGGTTTTGCACATGTTTTAAAGATATAAAATCTGATGTGTTCGATTCACATGGCTTTCTCTACATCTCTGGAACAAATTATTCTTAAAATGCTTATGCTTCTACTTACTTAATTTTAATCGAGAAAAAAATAGCAGAAATAATCTTATTACTTGACTCCTTGTAGGCAGAAAGGAAATAAGGGAGTACTATAGGCTAAACTGATAATCAAAAGCTGGTTGCTATGTGACTGAAGCTCCTTTGTTTGTAAGGACAGGAGTTGACAAATTCCTGTATGAGAAAAGTATAAGTTTTTCAAAGCTGAAATAAAAAACAAGGACAACGTCAAAAACGATCAACTCCACGAAAAAAAATGTATATGGCATAAATTATGTGTTTTAATCTGCTTTACATTTTTTGTGAGTTAAGTTTTGTCCATCTCTTACAGTTTAACGGTTATGCAAAATTCCATAAAATTCATCCAGAATAAAGTAGTCTTCAGAGGCTATTCCCAGAAAATTCAAGATATGCATTTTGTTTGTCAGGTAAATATCTTTAATATTTGACATTTTAATCAAAATCATTACAGCCATTTTTGAGAAAATCGAAATTTTCGAAAAAAGTTCCATGTAGTCTTGAAAATCTTCGTGCTGCATCCTTGGAAGATGCCAAACTTAAATACCAAGTTTGGTGTTTTATGGTCTTTTCGTTTTTGAGCTATACTACACACACAGACACATGCACACACACACAGACCTTTTTGTAAAAATGCTTTTTTGGATTCAGGGGGGGGCCCAAAATATGTAATTCTTGTGAAATCTCGGTATCAAATTTTTGGGTGGAATGCAATACCTTCTCTATACACTATGTACATAGTATGTGTAGAGAAAGTAAAAATAAACCTGAGAAATTATTAAAGCTTTACGATGACATAAAAACAGAGCTAGTGCCATTGAAGGGAGTGTGTAGGTATCTATTTAACACTGGCTGAAATCATGGCTGCATTTGGAAAAATGTATTCCAACATGTCCTGCTTTTTTCTTGTAATAAGTTTTAAGCTTATATGACTTGCTATTTATATGAGTTAATCAAAGCTTCCATGCATCATAAAGAAAATTAAAATTGTGCATTTAAGTAATTTTGTATATATGTAGTTTACCGAAAGGTGTTGAATTATTGAGCATAGCAGTTATCAGGACTTTCCAAGTAAAGGGTGAAAAAAATGTGTTGCCTTGCATCCTTACAAATTCTCTCTTAAATTTTAACACAAACTTTGCTATACCTGATTTTTTACAAATGGGAATCGCAATATGTATTTTCAGAGAAATGTCAAGCCAAATTTTGAAATGACATGCAGTATTTCCTTTCCTTTACCACAGTGTGTGGTAGGGAAACTAAACATATTATAAAATATTGCAAAGATGGTGATAAGGCACCATAATGTTTTTTTTTTTTTTTAACTTCAAAATTGAAAGGAATGAGCAGAACATGAATTCTGGAAATTAATAGCAATACTCTAATACTGTCCTGCAAATACTTTTTAGATGAATTAAAACACCAAATTCACTAAATACAGAGGAACTATACATATTGAAATAAATTTTGACTTGAATAAATTTTAAATGTATGTTAAGTTTAATTTGTAGTACCTATGTATGTTGGAGCCATAAACCACTGCAACCAATAAAACAAAGCTCTGACCAAAAAGTGTAACGCTGAAAAGGTGGAGCATTTTAAAAGAATGATAAAACTATCACCTATTAAATTAAAATAAAATATGTAAGATATATTTAAATCTCTGTCCTCCAATGAGGTTGACCCCACTGGTCCTGGATGCTTTATTATATAAAGTATGCATTTGAAAGAATAAATTCTTAATTAAATTCTTTACAGTGAAACAGTATTAGTTGTCAACAAAAGAGATTAATAGTTAATTGATTGGAAATGATTAGTCAATGGTTTAGTTATCAATAATGAATATTAGAGTAACCTTTTAAAATATATTTAAATATAATTAATATTTGTATTTATGCAATTCTTGGATAAACAGTTTATTGTAAAATAGGTATAATTCTTAATAGAAATGCTACCATTTCTATATTTAAAGCTGAAAAGATAAATAACCAGCTTTTTTATAATATGGCAAACAACTACTGATGATGAAATAAAGAATGCAGCAGTATTTTACTGACATTTTTATGTAAAGTTATATCTTTTTAGTATGATACGAAAACGTTTTGTTTTATATTTGTGGTACCTAAAAGTAATGCAGTTTAATGTGTTTTGTAACACTTTCTGTAAGAGCTTCAAATTTCCACAACTGCAATATTGTTACTTGTGTAAAAAAACAAAAAAGAATTCATAAGATGCAGGACTACGTTGGTGAGCCTGCCATAGTTACTGTAAACGTAGTGTTAGAGTTGTCTAAGAGATGGCATTGCACTAGCGGATGTTCGCGTTTGCGTGTAAAGTGGTGCCATCAGCTGCCGTCATTTATTTTCCCTTGGATGACTGTGAAACAGGCGAGTGAAGAAAGAGGAAATGACGTCACAGTTAGGTTTTGGGAGTGTGAGGGAAGGTTGTGGTTGGGAATAGAAGAGTAATGTTTTCGCGTATTTATCGCGTGTAAATTACGCTTATTAACGAGTTTGTGTGGTGTATGTGAGTTAGAGAAGTGACGCTGGCATACCGGTGCTCTACGCCTAATATAAACAAGGGCTACGATTGATCAAGCTCAAGTTTACACACGTAAGTAATTTTTATTCATCACTGATACATCTTATTTCATGTGTTAACCATGACAGTCGTGTAAGTTAAGATCGTGTTTCGCAGTGCAATAAGTGATCTACTGCGCATTATGCAGTTGGATATTGTATATTAGGAATGCCGGGGATTTCACTGTAATTAGCAATTTTTAATTGAGTTGTAGGGTGCAGATTTTGCAAAGGGTAAAGTTTTTGTGTATGTTTACATTTTCACAAATTTAAATATAGTGAAAGGACCTAGATACCCTTTGCAGGACTTCATAATTCTTGCTGTAATTTGCCGGGGTGTCTATTTTGCATGAGTTTATGCATGGAAAGTGTTTTGATATTTATTAAGTTAGGTATAGTTATTTCCGAATATTTGCACGATGTTGATTGCTAATTGAAAATAACACTAAGTACTGGGAAACAATATGTATGCATATTAGTCTGATTTGAGAAGAGAAATATGAGCTGAAAGTTTCGCCCAGGCGGGATTCGAACTGGTGCATAAAGATGTAGACCTACGCCCTTAAGTTTTCGTTTGGGGATGGCTACTCACCGGCTGCCAGTTCACATAGCATGACATGGGCGCAAATTCTGTGAAGGTCCCCTGCTGTCTGCGGAGCTCGGAAAAGCATGTTTCGGTTGCAGCAGCTAACAGGTAACGTGTCATCGTGGTGTCATATGTCAGAACGTTATTTACTGATAGCGATAACCGGTGACGGTGCTTCAAGGTTTGTTTACCTCTGTTCTTCAAGTGATTGGATGCTGTCTTTTCAAATCTTCGCGGGCTCTGGTTCGATTCTTCTTTTGGTATCAAGAATCTGGACAGGATTCTTCTGGTTTCTCCCACTCTGAATGTGCGAGTGATGTGATAGGCTTACCTACAGTAAAATAAATCAATGTTCAGCAAGTGTTACAAACAATGGCAGGTGGGGTGAATGTACGGAGAGAACACCTTCGCATTTGTCATTCCAAACATACACGTGGATGGCGAGATTCACTTTTATTTTTCAAGTTTTATCCTGTTAGTTATCAACGTATCTCAAATCACCGAACTCACAAAATAATTACATATAAATTAACATCTCAGTGCAGCAACCAAGTCTCAGATGATAATTACACATAGCCAGTTAGCCTCCTCCCCTCGAAAAACATGATTATCGCCCCTCCCAAAATTCTCAAAATTTTAATCGAAATAGGTGTGTATTTTCAATAGGCAACAAATGCGGAATATATTCCTTTCACCCTCTGTTGCGACATAGAATAATCTTCTGGTGGGGTAATTGGCCACAATTCAAGAAAATATTATAAAAAATAATAAAATAGATTATAATAAATTAATTCAGTATAGTCCGCATTTCGTATTTTTATTATTCTGCCATTAGAACCACTTTTAGTTTATTTACTGGTCTGTTATAAACTTTGGGGCTCTAAGGAGCAAAGCATAACCGACGGATGTTTTACACAAGTAGAGGAGTGAAGTAGTAGCAGCCGAAGGCCGCTGTTGCGAAGCGACAATAGGGCGTATCTGAGGGATCTGTGAAGCTAAAACCCCAATGATCCCAAGAAGTCAAAACCTCGGCAATATAGCAGCTTTCTAATCTCGACTAGTTAATATTTTCAACTTTTTTAGATCCAGATCGTCTGAGTAAGCTTAAATATTAATAATATCAATGACAATAAATAAATAACCATATATATTATCAGGTATTGGGCCCCGTCATTCCTGAAGGTCCTTATTGGAACCCAAAACAGTCTTACTCTTGCTGGTGAAGACATTTCATATCCTCTTGAGCTATCTTGAGATAATTAGGATAACTAACCTTACTGTGTATAACCACATACAAGATGCTTTGTATTGACCAGCAAATTGATTAAAACTGCTGCAAAAAGGTTGTCATTATTCCACAATAAAAGTTTATAATAACGTTACATGCTACCTAAAACTATTACAAATTCCTAATCAGCATACAATTTCAAGAACGATTTTAAAATATTCCCGTATACTTACTCCACGTATACTATAGAGACATTTTCATGCCATGCCTCTGATAATAATATTCAACTCACAAGGCAGACTATATACTGGTTGTTTCGAAATGATATCGAAGTCCTATGTTTATACCTGAACTATCCGAAGTTTGGTGGCGTAGCTTGAAACTCTTCATAATACTTGCAAATTTCAACACTTTGAGATTAGGCAGCGTATGAAGCACTAGTGTGGTCGTGCTGCCCACATTTAACATCTCAAATGGTGTTCTTGGCAAGTACGTGACATGAACAAGCGGGATTCTCCTTTTGTCAGCAAACCTGGCCTATCTTTCATTTGAAGGGGCAAAGGACAGTTGTCTTTTGAGAAGATTACTTATGAGTTATGACTGGGGCAATTTCGAGGTTGCACCTTTTTCCCCCATTTGTATAGCCCCCATAACTGTTTTACTTTCTCCATACGTACTATGTACATAGTGTATAGAGAAAGTATTGCATTGTACCCAAAAATTCGATACCGATATTTCACCGGAAATATATGTTTCGAGATCACCTGAATCCAAAAAAAAAACATTTTTAGAAAATATCCGCGTGCGGTCTGTGTGTGTGTGTGTGTCTGTGGGCAGCATAGCTCAAAAACGAAAAGACCGTTGAATACCAAACTTGGTATTTAAGTTCAGTATCTTCCAAGGATGCGACACGAAGATTTTCAAGAAAATCCCCCACCTCCAACTACCCTTCACATGGAAAAATTTTCGAAAATTTTGATTTTCTAAAAAATGGCTCTAACGATTTTCATAAAAATATCATATATTAAAGATATATACTTGACAAATAATATGTATATCTTGAATTTTCTGGGAATAGCCTCTGAAGACTACTTTATTCTAAATGAATTTTACGGAATTTTGTGTAACTGGTAAACCGTAAGAGATGGACAAAAACTTACCGCACAAAATGTGTACAGCACATTAAAACTCACAATTTATGTTATATACATTTTTTTCGTGGAGTTGATCGTTTTTTATATATTCCTTGTTTTTTGTTTCAGCCTTAAAAAACTTTTACTTTTCGCATACAGGAATTTGTCAACTCCTGTCCATACAAACAAGGGAACTTCAGCCACATAGCAACCATCTTTTGCTATCACTTTAACCTATGTCACTCCCTTATTTTGCCTCTACTTACAGGGAAGCAAATAATAAGACTATTTCTGCTAATTTTTTATAACTTAGCATGAAGTAAATAGAAGCATAAACTTTTTAACAAAAATTTGTTGCAGAGATATAGAGAAGGTCATGTGAATGGATTACATCAGATTTTTTTTCTCGATTAGCATAAGTAAATAGAAGAATAGGCTTTTTAACAATACTTTGCTGCAGTGATGTAGAGAAAATCATGTGAATGGAAAACATCAGATTTTTTTTAAATTTATTTATAGACGCTCTTTAACTATGTGGTCCTCGGGGTTCCATTCTATATTGGTTGTGAAAGAACGCTTAATTTTGCGCAGAAGCCCCTTTATCAGGCTTGAGGTTCTTTAACGTGCAATAAATCTACGGCACATTGATTTTCCCAAAAACGACTAAAGATTGTGATTAAAATATCGGATGTTTAAGATATTTCCATGACAAACGAAATAGCCAAACGATTTCTGGGAATAGCCTCTGAAGACCTCTTCGTTCTTGATGACTTTTGTATAACTGGTCAACTGTAAGAGATACACAAACATATATATCTCATTAAAATACATAATTGATGTCATATGCATTTGTTTTAATGTATGTGTAGAGTTAACCATTTCCAAGATATTCCTTGTTATTGGTTTCAATTTTAGACTACTCAAATGTTTCTCAAATAGGAAATCATCTTTCGTTTCAAACAGCGATGGCTTTTTAAAAATTTGACTATCGCGTTATCCAAGTGTACGCCCTATTTCCCTTCTGCTTACAAGGAGGCCAATAGTAAGACAATTTCTGCTAATGTTTATCTCGATTAATGATCTAGATAACGGATAATCTTTAGTAAGAATAGTTTGTTTGCAGAGCAGGTAGAGAAAGTCATGTGAATAGACACATACGATTTTTTCAAGATGTGCTGTCTGTTTGAGAGCAGACGGTTAATATTTCCGGCATTTACTTTTAAATGAAGGATTTTAATGCGCTTTTGTTGGCATATTTGCCGGCAATGGGTTTTCTCGCGCAGTGGATAAAGGTCGCGAGAGGGGTTGTTACCTCTTACTATAACAATTCTATAGTTAAGGAATTGAGAGATTGCTTAGAAAAAGTGAAACATTGCAACGAAAGAATGAACATTTCTTAAATGATGGCCAGTGGATAATTAAATGCAAAAAATATAATTAAACCACTGTAGTTCTTCTTGAGGCGGACGAATTGATATGCCATCTGGCATTTTCTGCGATGTTTCAGAAAAAATCTGATGTGTTCAATTCACATGACTATCCCTACAATAAATTATGGTTAAAAAGTTTATTTTTCTATTAACTTAATGCTAATCGAGAAAAAATTAGCAGAAAGGGTCTTATTGCTTGCTTCCTTGTAAGTAGAAGGAAATAATGGAGTACCATAGGCTAAATCCTAGTCAAATATTTTAAAAACTGGTTGCTATGATATTGAAGTACCTTTGTAGGGACAGGAGTTGACAAATTCCCGTATGAGAAAAGTATAAGTATTTTAAAGCTGAAACCAATAACAGCCAACTCCATGAAAAAAGGTATATAACATAAAATGTGTGTTTTAACGAAATCTACATTTTTGCTAAGTTTTTGCCTATTTCTCACGATTATGCAAAATTCTCCAAAATTCATCCAGAATGTCTTTAGAGGCTACTCCCAGAAAACTGAAGATATGCATTTTATTTTTCATGTAAATATCTTAAATATAAGAGATTTTAATCAAAATCGTTAGACATTTTTGAGAAAGTAAAAATTTTCGAAATTTTTTCCATATAAAGGGTAGTTGGGGGTGGGGGATTCTCTTGAAAATCTTTGTGTCGCATCCTTGGAAGATACTGAAGTTACATACCAAGTTTGGTATTTAACGGTATTTTCGTTTTTGACCTATGCTGCCTACATACACACACGGGCATTTTTTTTTTGGGGGGGGGATTCAGGGTTCAGGAGGTCTCAAAATATGTATTTCTATGGAATATGGTATATCTTATTTTTGGGTGCAGTACAATACCTTCTCTATACACTGTGTCCATAGTACGTGTAGAGAAAGTAAAAGATACATTTTCATCAACCTCCGGCCCCTATTTTATAACGTTAAGTTAAAGCAAGCCAATGACTAGAACACTTGAATTGGTTGATGGCGATTCGGACGTTTCTCGCGTGCTATGTATGAAAAATTGCTGACTCGTATGACACATAAACTAGAACTAGGTTTGCAACCTTGCGGTGGAACGTAGTTTTGTGCTACAGCGCTAAAGATTGGGATTATGTAACTGAAACTAACAACTATCAGCCCTTAAGTCGCTTCTGTTTGTTTTCTTTCCCGATGACTGGTTTATTCGCTCTGGCTATATCAAATAGCACCGTGTTACGAGGTGTCGTGCATTTGCCTGCCTTCAGAAAAGGCGACCTTGACAGACCACTGCAGCTGCGTTAACGCCAGGAACGCAAGATACCAGCGTTTTTTGTTTCCCAGATGCTGTTATGCGCTTAACGTACGTGTAAATCACAAACATCTTTTGTGCGATTGTCACTTATGTATATAAGATGGTTTTTATTGGGTGAGTCTGCTTGATTCACACGATAATGCTTTTAGAAAAACTCTGATATGTTCCATTCTCAGGACTTTTTCTACATCTCTGCAACAAATTATTGTTAAAATGTTTATGCTTCTATTTACTTCATGCTAATTGAGAAAAAATTAACAGAAATAGGCTTATTACTTGCTTTCTTGTAAGTAGAAGCGAAATAAGGGGTGCCATAGGTTAAAGTGATAGTCAAAAGCTGTGACAGAAGTTCCTTTGTTGTTTGTTTTTTTTTTTTTTTTTTTTTTGTTGTTTTTTTTTTTAACGGACAGGAGTTGACAAATTCCTGTATGAGAACAGTATACGTTTTTCAAAACTGAAACCAAAAACAAGGAACATCTCAAAAACAATAACTCCACGAAAAAAATGTATATAACAAATTGTGTGTTTTGGCGTGCTCTACATTTTTTGTGCGGTAAGTTTTTGCCCATCTCTTACGGTAAAATTCATCCAGAATAAAGTAGTCTTTAGAGGCAAATTCCAGAAAATTCAAGATATACATTTGATTTGTCAGGTAAATATCTTTAATATACGAAATTTTAATTAATATCGTTAGCCATTTTTGAGAAAATCAAACACTTCGAAAAACATTCCATGCAAAGGGTAGTTGATGGTGTGGGGATTTTCTTGAAAATCTTCGTGTTGCATCCTTGGAAGATACCAAACTTATATACCAAGTTTGGTATTCAACGGTCTTTTCGTTTTTGAGCTATGCTCACACATGGTAATCTTAATAAACGTTAGCAGAAATTGTCTTATTACTTGCTTTCTTGTAAGTAGTAGGGAAATAAGGGAATACACTAAGCCAATGGTCAAATCTTTTAAAAGCTGGTACACATGTGGTTGAAACCCGTTTCTTTGCATTGCTAGAAGTTGACACGCTCCCGTATGAAAAAGTTTTAAGTATTTAAAAACTGAAACCAATAACAAGGAATGTCTAAAAACTCCACGAAAAAAATATATATGACATAAATTGTGTGTTTTAACAAGATCTACAGTTTTTGTCTAGCTCAAACGGTTTACCAGTTATACAAAATTCGGCAACACTCATGCAGAATGAAGCGCTCTTCAGAGGCTGTTCCCAGAAAATTTAAAATATACATTTTATTTTCATGTAAATATATTTAATATAGGGTATTTTGATCAAAATGTTTAGAGCCATTTTTCAAAAAATCAAAATTTTCAAAAATTTTTGCACATAAGAGGTAGTTTGGGCTAGAGGATTTTCCTCAAAATCGTCGTTTCGCAACCTTAGAAGATACTAAACTTAAACACTAAGTTTGGTATTTTACTGACTTTTCGTTTTTGAGTTATCGTGTTCTCACGTACCATATTACTATGTAGAGAAAGTAAAAAGGGAAATACCAACATAGTCTATAACACAACGCTGTATTACGTTTTAGATCTCTAGTTCTCACACTGAGGGCCGTGACTAGGGGCTTAGGCAGATTTTCTTTTTCAGGTTTTTAATCTGGATGAATGATAAAAGCGCGAGCATTAACAACAGACATTTTTAGATTTATAGAGGATGCAGAGAATTGTAGAAAAAAATCTGATGTAATCCATTCACATGACTTTCTCTATATCTCTGCAACAAATTTTTGTTAAAAAGTTTATGCTTCTATTTACTTCATGCTAAGTGAGAAAAAATTAGCAGAAATAGTCTTATTACTTGTTTTCCTGTAATTAGAAGCGAAATAAGGGAGTAACATAGGTTAAAGTGATAGCAAGATCATTGCTATGTGACTGAAGTTCCTTTGTTTGTATGGACAGCTATTGTTAAATTCCTGTATGAGAAAGTTTTAAAGCTGAAACCAAAAACAAGGAGTATCTCAAAATCGATCAACTCCACGAAAAAAATGTATATAACATAAATTGTGTGTTTTAATGTGCTCTACATTTTTTGTGTGGTAAGTTTTTGTCTATCTCTTACGGTTTACCAGTTACACAAAATTCCGTAAAATTCATCCAGAATAAAGTAGTCTTCAGAGGCTATTCCTAGAAAATTCAAGATATACATATTATATGTCAAGTATATATCTTTAATATATGATATTTTAATCAAAATCGTTAGAGCCATTTTTTAGAAAATCAAAATTTTCGAACATTTTTCCATGTGAAGGGTAGTTGGGGTTCGGGGGATTTTCTTGAAAATCTTCGTGTCTCATCCTTGGAAGATACCAAACTTAAATACCAAGTTTGGTATTTAACGGTCTTTTCGTTTTTGAGCTATGCTGCCCACAGACACACACGGACGTTTTTCTAAAAATGCTTTTTTTGGATTCAGGTGGCTCAAAACATGTATTTCCGGTGAAATCTCGGTATCGAATTTTTGGGTGGAGTGCAATACTTTCTCTATACACTATGTACATAGTACGTATAGAGAAAGTAAAAAGGCATTTTGAGTGTAGGAAGAAGCACCTGCATCAGCATTATATCGTAATTTGAATCTCTCTGATTTTGAATTATGTTTGAAGTGTGTCAGTTATAAAGAAAACACAGACTCTTTTAGATTTACTGCCCCTAACCTTGGTTTTTTTGCATCCTTATCGCGCATGTTAACAAATTTGAATGTATCCACCCACGTTCCCTTCGCTTTGATTGGCTGAGGTTATTCCCCCTGTAATTTTGGCTCATATAGCATGTGGAGTGACCAGAAATGGAAATCTTAGAACACGTGCATCACTCATGTAAATTACGCAAGCAAACGAATGCATAAACAATATTTAGTATCCATGGATATGATATCTTTTCTATATTGGAATCTGATTCCGCGATGTCAGTTTCGTTGTCTGATGAACTTCGGCAAGATTAATGACGATGCTTTCATAATATTGCCATCCAATTCCCACATTTTGTTTCCAGTTTGATCACGTGGGTAATTAATTGCTCCTTTCCAATTGATGTTAATCTGCGACAGTGTTTTACTAAGTAGCGCCCTAACTTCTAGTAGTTTGAATATGGTGTTATTTCTTGCCACAAAGCAGTTCACAAACCCATCATATTACTCATTCAACCATCACACTTACCGAGTATGGGATTTTGTTAGCTCTTCTTTCCTTGCCATTATGCACGATTTGTCACACGTAATAACAAATGCGCACTTTTCACCGTCTGTGGATAGCGACGACCGTTAGTGAATTTTAGCTTGGTCAGTGAAGAATTGAAGGCGTGATATAGTCGCACGTGCTGCTGTTACGAATAATCCAATATAAACAAGACAGGTAACCTCCCTAATATCGTAAAATAATAATCTTCAGTTGCTTCATTGCATGAAATGAAAATAATTTGATTGAATTACTCCGAATGCAGAGAATACGTTTTTGCTTTCTCTACACGTGCTATGTACTAGTGTAAAGAGAAGGTATTGTATTGCATCCAAAAATTCGATACCGAGATTTCACCGGAAATATGTTTTGAGATCCTCTGAATAAAAAAAAAAGTATTTTTAGAAAAATATCCGCGCGCGTGCGTGTCTAGTATAGCTCAAAAACGAAAAGTCGGTTAAATACCAAACCTATTATTTAAGTTGGATATTTTCCAAAGATGCGGCACAAAGATTTTCAAGAAAATCCCCCACACCCAACTACTCTTTACATGAAAAAATTACGATTTTTTTTTTTTTTTATTGCTTCATTTGTAACATCAATGGTCATATCGGGGACTGTGACTTGTGAAACTGTAGGTTCAGAACATTAGGTTAAACTTTATATTACTGAACACACGCACTTTCACATTCATACTTCCAGACTCTATGGGGGATAGGGAATAATTCTGGTTCAAGAAAAATTCCCCGCCCCAGCCGGGAATCGAACCCGGGACCTCCGGGTGAGAAGTCAGCTCGCTGACCGCTCGACCACGGAGGCAGTCTACGAAAATTTTGATTTTCTCAAAAATGGCTCTAACGATGTTGATTAAAATATCGCATATTGAAGATATTTTCATGACAAATAGAATTATATCTTGAATTTTCTGAGAATAGCCTCTGAGGGCATCTTTATTCTGGATGAATTTTGCGGAATTTTGCATAACTGGTAAACCGTAAGACATAGGCAAAAACTTGCATAACAAAAAACAAAAAAAAAGCTCGTTAAAACACACAATTGATGCTATATAGATGTTTTTCACGGAGTTGTCCGTTTTTGAGATATTCCTTTTTATTGGTTTTAGTTTTGAAATACTCACTTTTCCCATACGGCAATTTGTCAACTCCTTGCCATACAAACAAAGGAACTTACATCACATAACAAACAGTTTTTAAAACATTAGACTATCCCTTTATCCTATGGTACCCCCTTATTTCTGTCCTACTTATAAGGAAGTGAGTAATAAGATCATTTGTGTTAACTTTTTCTCGATTAGCGAGAAGTGGATAGAAGAATAAGTTTTTAATAATAATTTGTTGCAAAGATGTAGAGAAGTCATGTGAATGGAACACATCAGATTTTTTTAAATTAGGGAATTAGTTTCAATGGTGGTATGAAGTATCTAATAAGTTAGGAGCCAATAAGAGAGGACCAAGCTCTTCATGCTGTTCACACGCTGTTACGGTAAGGAAAAACGACTTTAGTTGTGTGTGATGTGAAACCTTGTGCAATAGTATGCACATGCAGTGGTTATAGATATGATTTTTCGCAAATGCAATATAATTTTTTGAAACTGTTAGTGCGGTAACATTTGAAATTGACTGAAAATACGAAAGTTATACCTACATACAATTTAAATGCGAAATTTGTTGCAATTCATGACAGCTTTTTCAAATAAAATTGTAAAAATATGCGTTACATTCACATGCCTTTCTTTAACCATTCAACAAACTATTTTTAAAAATGTCCATTATTCTGTCTACTTTGCGTTAATCGATATAAACACTTTTAGAAATGCTTTTACTGCATATTTTCTTGTATATATACGAGAATGGGATTGTACAAGGCTAAACCGATAATCAAATCTTTAAAAATTGGTCACTATGTGACGTATTTGAAATTCCGTTCTCTTTGCTTGATTAAAAGAAAGAATAGCGAATAACGACTTGCCGTTTAAGAAAAGCACGAGTATTGAAAAATTGAAACGAATAACAATGAATGTGTTAAAAATGGTCAATTGCAGAAAAATATATTTGACATAAATTGCGTGCTTTAACGAAATCTACATTTTTAATGAAGTGGGTTTGTGTCTGTCTTTTACGGTTTACCATAACTGGTAAACCGTAAAAGAATAATAAGAACTTAAGAGATTATTCCAAGAAAATTTAAAATATGCATTTGATATGTTATGAAAATATCTTAAACATAGTATGGTATTTTAATCAAAAAAGCTGCTTATACTTTACACTTATATTCTTATAGTCAACATGGAATTTATAGAAGAATAAGAGGTTATTGTCGTGAATATTTACTACTTATATTACATTGATTGTCTTTAAATTTGTTAAGAGCCATTTTTGAGAAAATTAAAATGTTCGAATTATATTCCATGTAAAGAGTAATTTGGAGTGGCGTATTTTCTTGAAATTATTTTTGTAGCATCATTGGAAGATACTGAACTTAAATATCAATGCTTGTTTTATTTAGGTATCCTAAAAAAACGTATTTCCGGTGAGATCTCGGTATCGAATTTTTAGGTGAAATGTAATGTACGTGATAGAGAAAGTAAAAAGCAACATGATTTTTTTTTTTCTGGACGGTATTCCTAAGCGCAATACAAGATGAGCATTCACTTGGAAGAAATTGCGATAAATGTATATTCCCAAGAATTGGCAAGCTTTTAATCTTGCCCGAATATTGTCAAATATTTAAGTGCATATAAAAGAGATCCTATTTTGGGTATCAGTAGGGATTTGTTGAGAGAGAGAAATATTTTCATTCCCACTGGTAGAAATGATGCAAAGCAATAAAGATGCAGACCGCCTGTAAATGCTGTTTACTGTTAAACTGTAATATATAGAATTTGCCAGTCTGCAATGTATTTTGGGTCATGCAATAACACAGATGTGCAAGAACTTTTGAGTAGTGCAATTTAATTATAATTAAAAATCACAGTAGAGCACGAATGGTAGAACAGAACGTTGAGATATGTTTTACAACTTCATTCAAGTGTTAATGATTCATGAACTTTTATTACTTAATTTAACGTTGTATGTTTTCCTTTTATTGCTTTAGGTTTGATAGTATAAATATCTGCTTTTTGTGTTATCCTTTATTCTGCACCAGTTTGTTCTGCTTTCCTCAATCTTGCTTTAATCTACCAAATTAATTTAAAATAAATGCACAGGTAACTTCATGCTTTATTATCTCACTAAGAAAACATTACAAATGTGATTTAATTTCAAAATATGTTGTTGTTTATAAAAGTAATTTCAATGGGATACATTTCTTCAACTTTTTATTAGCATTCTAAGTTGCAAACAACCCTAGATGCAAAAAGTCCCCAGAATCGTTTTGTTCTCTCTTTAATGTATATGAGAGTAAAGAATATTTTATTTTTACGTGTTGGCAACGTCCGTGACGACGTCATTTTAATTTTCATGCTAATAATGATTGCTTTCTTTACGTAGCAACTAGTTTTTATTGCGCATGCATGTTCGTTTATCGTATTTCATAATGTTGGCAACGGAGCACGTTCGAACATAAAGTTTTGTTAAACAAATCTCCGTCAGAGACATTGAGAATGATGGAAGAAACTTGTGGTGAAGCAGAGATGAAGAAAACTGAGGTGTATGAATGGCATAAACGTTTCAGTCAAGATTTTCGAGCGCTGAAGAAATTACTGTATATGCGACAAGGGTACTACCACAAATATCTGAAAATGGCTCCCAGCAGTGCTTCAGTCTCTTTATACTCGGTGGCAGAAGTGTGTCACTGCGGAAGGGAACTATTTCGAAGCAAATTATGTGTAAACTGCCTTATTGTATTGTGTTATTTACTCATTCCGGGATTTTTTTAAATGTACTGTATATAAACGCTGCAAAATTGTAAATACACAAATAAAAATGTGAAATTTCTGATTTGGGGGTCTTCCCTTATGCTAAAAATTTGAATGTCGTGTAACTTTTAAGTCCCATGGACTAAGTTCACGTAGCGCTTCTTAATTAACTACATCTGCGGTCTCATATGCTCAAAATGCTCAGTTCAGTACTGACTTTCTGCACAGTTTTTCCGGACCTTATATAAGGGACACTTGTGAATTGGCAATGGGTAGAAACTCTTGTCACTTAGCTTTTCTGTTGTAAATTACAACCAATTTTACGTTCCTCGTATCCTTGAGCTTTTATGTCCTCTACCTCGGTTATGCCATAAAATGTTTTCAAGAAGCGCTTTGTTAAGCCTGAGAGGTCGTTTTAGTAACGAAGTAAGCAAGGTAATAGCTTTCAAAAACCAATTAAACTCCAGACGCAGATGTAGGAACATATTTTGGTAGAAGATAGCTGATAGCAAATGCGAGGTTTAAGACATAAGAAACCAGTTTTCGTTTAAGGTCATTCCTCTTTCATTCTTTTTACGCCCCTGTTGTTTATATTTTCATGTCAAAATTATCACTACAGAAATTAGTGTATTTCTGAAAAATCTGTACTCTGTACCAACTCTTTCTAAATTTAAAATTGTTTTGAAAAAATGACTATATTAAATAGTTTTTATACTTATAAACTTTTAAAAACAATGTGAAAATCATAGCACTATTATAAACTTTTAAAAATAATGTGAAAATCATAGCACTATTACATGTAGATACACAGTTCTCTAAACCTGTTCAGTTGAGGATTATCGAATTAGGAATTAAGTTCGTTTAAAAATCTTACTTTTCTTGGTTAAGCTTTCAAAATCACGTTTTACTTTCGCTACTATGTATCATGGCAGGCAGAGGAAGTATGGCATTCCGTCCAGAAATTCCATATCGACATTTTCAAGGCGGCCGGGTTCGATCCCAGGCGACCGCATGATTTTTTGTGGCGGACAAAGCGGCGCAGGGGCAGTTTTTCTCCTGTTAATTCCGCGCGTGTGTGTTTTGAGAAAGAGAGCGTAGCGTTCAAAATAACTCAACAGCAAATGACAAGTTCAGCGTCTTCCAAGAATGAGACATGAATAGTTTCATAAAATTCTCCCTCTAAACTACCCTTTACATCAGGCTGTTACAGCTTGGGTGAATGACAGAAAGCAGAGTAATTACGACTCGCATTAGTCAGCCTAAAACACGCAATACAGCTCATATTGAGAATAAGCTGTTGTCACGACGGAATGAAATGTTGGAAGGAAGCAGTAAGAAGTGCAAGCACTTGTGCTATGACCATCAATACCAGTGATGCATTGGCTATCACGTCTCCCTCCTGCCGGGTTCTGATGCTGCGTACACGCGAGTATTCTAACTCAGCCGAGCAGATTCGCAGCAGCCTGTCCACGGTTCTGTTTTTCATCAAACAAAAGGAAGAATATTAAAAATATAAAATTAACTTGTTTTTATTTACACACGTACGTAATTGAGTTGCAAACTGATTTGTTTGTTTTCCAGTTGCATTTGGCTTTAACTGCACGGTAATATCGGCGGCATTCCCCTTTGAAACAAATAACATATCCAATGGTGTTAATATTGTACTGTTGTCATTAATTTCTCTTTTTCTTTAAATTGTATTCATTAGATTACACACGTACATAGTCTCTCTCTCTCTCTCTCTCTCTCTCTCTCTCTGAGGTACAGACGCACTGAAAGGTTCTTATTTTATCTTTTCAAGATCTATCTACCTGTTATTTGCCTTCTTAAAAGCAAGTAGGTATTTACTTTCTCTACACATACTATGTATATAGTGTACAGACAAGGTATTGTATTCCACTAAAATTCGATACCGAGATTTCCCGAAAATACATGTTTTGAGACACTTGTATCTAAAATAATTTTAGAGAAATGTCGGTGTGTGTGTCGGTCTGCGTATAAGTGTCTTGTATATAACATAGCTCAAAAACGAAAGCCAGTTAAATACCAAACTTGGTATTTAAGTTAAGTATCTCCCAAGGATGTGACACGAAGATTTTCAAGAAAATCCCCCCAACCGAAATATGCTTTTACCTGGAAAATTTGGATATTCTCAAACATAGCTCTTAACAATTTTGATTAAAATACCGTATATTAAAGACATTCACATTACAAATAAAATGTATATTTGGAATTTTTTTGGAAATAGCCTCTGAAGAGCTCTTTATTCTGGTTGAGTTTTGCATAAGAGTTAAACCGTAAGACATACACAAAAACTGTAGATCTCGTTAAAACACATAATTATGTCCTATACGTTTTTCTTGCAGAATTGAACATTTTTAAGCATTCCTTGTTATTGGTTTCAGTTTTAAACTACCCAACTTTTCTCAAACAGGACATAAAGGCGAACAGAACCGCAATTGTTTCACATAGCGACCAGCTTTTAAAAGATTTCTCTATCGCTTTAGCATAAGCCCTATAGTACTACTTTATTTCCCTTCTACTTACAGTGAAGCAAGTAATAAGGCCAATTCTGCTAATGTTATCTCGACTAGGATGATGAAGATAAAATAACAATCTTTTGTAAGAATAGTTTGTTTTTGGAACATCTATGTGAATGTATTCAATTTTTCCATCCAGCGAACTCTGAACGATGGACATCAATTAGACATGATTTATATTGGAATGTGACCGTCTTCTATTACAGTTGCAAACAAAAAAAAAAAGGTGCTTAATTAATAAGTTGACTATTGAAAAGTAAACTTCTGTTATGTTAGTGAATTTGGTGCCCATGTATTTCAACTGACGAAACAGTTTTATTGTGTAAGACTTGCGAAGGTACAGCTAATCTCGAAAAAAAAAAAAAAACAAAAAAAAAAACAACGTATTTTATCAAACAATAAAGTACAAGTCCCACCTGGGTACTACGATTGTAGCGTGTTGCCTCACATTCAACAGGTAGCGAGTTCGAATCTCGCTTAGGGTGTTACCCGGAAGTTTTTTAGGGGTTTTCCTTTATCCTGAGAAGACGAGTGTCGAGTAACTTAAAGCGCCATGGACCCGAGATCATTTGAGCATCATTTCACCAATTTCGTTCATCGTCCGATAAGACCAGCCAGGTTAAAGGACGTTAAACTAAAATAAATAAATAAAGTGCATCTCTCGATTCAAAGAATTATTATAAGGAAATATTGCTACTTCCAACAGCCGTTGCCACATCCAGCAATCAGTTTTCAATAGTCCTCTGTAAATCATAGTTGAGAGCTTACTCTGATCGGAAATTTTGCCACCCCTTCCTTACCCACACCACAGTGCATACTTAGCTGTGTACTTGACGAATAACAAGTCAGCGACAGTTCACTGAGAATGGCAGACGAAAATGCTAAATAGAAATTTCACGCAGCATGACAATTTGATTATTTCTGCGTTCAGAATGGCAAAAAGGCTGAACGTTTATTGTGTTCTTAACAGTTGTACTATGTGAGCCATTATAACATCATACATTTTTCTGCACTTGCTAATCAGCATGGAAAAGCTAAACTATAAGGAATGATTGTCAAAAATTGAACTCTCATTAAGAATGATACATGCTATAGTTTAGATGATACCCTTTTATCGATTATTGCGTCTCCCGTTAAGTCTGATATTGATGCATTTGTAGCGAGAAAAGGCATTCTGCTATACAGCCGAAAAAAGGTTTGTAAAACTTCATTTGAGGAAGGGAGATTGCTGCTCGGCCACTAGACTTTCAAATTGAATAATTCCGCCACTGCTGTGCTTTTACATGCCGAGCAACAGTTTTGATAACTCCAGGTGGCAGAGGGAGACGTCACACTTCTCCATTTGCCTGCTGGCCAGGGCTGCGATAGTCTTAACATTGGAACTACATAAATATCTTGTGGCAATGTGAAACTAACGATTTATAATGTGTATGATTTTTAAATCAAATTTTCTTCGTTAAATATTCTATTCTTTTTACTCTCTCTACTGCGTATACTAAGTAGAGGACGTATATTCCACCGAAAATTCTGTGTTTAGACTTCTGCGAAATTAGGATTTGAGGTTCCCTGAACCAAAAAAAAAAAAAAAAATACAAAAGCGCCCTGTGCGTGCGTGCAACGTAATTGAAAATTGAAAAGTTCGTTAAATAAATATCAAACTCGATATTTAAGTTCAGCGTTTTTCAAGAATGCAACACAAGGATTTTCAAGAAGACCCCCTTTCTCAAATTATCCTTTAGATGGGACATTTTTGGAATGTTTTAATTTATTCAACAAAGGTTTTTAACGTTTTTGATTAAAATACAATATGATTAAGAATTTACATTACAAAGGAAGTGTATGTCTTCAGTTTTCTGGGATTAGCCTTTAAGGTCCTCTTCAGTATGGATGTCTTTTGCATAACAGTTAAACCGTAAGACAAAAAGTTACAACACCAAATATGTAGATATCGTTAAAACAGTCAATGTACATATGTCAGATACTTTTTTTTTTTTATCGAATTAAGCATTTCTGTGATATTCCTTGTTAGTGGTTTAAGTTGTCCAATACTTAATACTTTTCTGAAATCGGAAGTCGTTATTTTTAACCAGCTCTTAAAGATTTGATTACCCCTTTGGACTAGTGTATTCCCCTTGAGCTACAAGGAAGTAATAAGACAATTTCTGCTAGTGTTTATCTCGATTAGTATGAAGTAGATACAGGAATACTATTTTGTAGTTATGTGAATGGATCCTGATATATATTACTTTCTCTACACTCACTATGTACATCGAGTATAGAGAAGGTATTGTATTGTACCCAAAAATTCGATACCAGATGTCACCGGAAATGCACGTTTTAGGGACCGCTGTATAAAAAAAGCATTTTTAGGAAAAGGTCCGGGTGTGTTTGTGAACACGATAACTCAAAAATGAAAAGTCGATAAAGCACCAACATTTGATATTTAAGTTTAGTAACTTCCAGGGATGTGGCACGAAGATTTTGAGAAAAGTCCTCCCACCTCAAACTACCCTTTACATGGAAAACATTTAGAAATTTGTTATTTTCTCAAAAATAGCTCTTAAAGCTTTTGATTAAAATACCATAGGTATATTAAAGATATTTATATGAAAAATAAAATGTATATCTTGAACTTTCTGGGAAGACCCAAAGGTCTTTCTTTAAAGACCTGTTTATTCTGAATGAATTTTACATAAGTGGTAAGCCGTAAGAGATATACAAAGACTTACTACAAAAAGTGTAGATCTCGTTAAAACACAAATTATATCATATACATTTTTTAAGGGAATTGATAATTTCTGAGATATTTCAAGGTATTTGTTTCAGATTTAAAATAGTAAGACTTTTCTCACGCAGAAAGTTTGTAAACCTCTGGCCACGCATAGAAATGGATTTCAACCATTTGGGAACCAGCTTTTAAAAGATTTTGCTATCGTTTTAACATGGTGTATTCCTTTATTTTCCTTCTACTTACAAGAAAGCAAGCAATTAAGACAATTTCTACTAATATTTATTTGGATTATCATGTAGTAGATAGATGAATATGCTTTTTAACAATAATTTGTTACAGTGATGTAGCAAAAGTTATGTGAATAGAGCACATCAGATTTTGTTCATTTAGCGCACCTTTTTTGTCCGTTTGCATATCTATTTGGAATGTTATAAATTCCTTAACATTCGGGCTGTATTTCTAGAACTCCATAATTTTTACAACTGTTATAATCGAAATATTCCAGTATGAACACTTCCCATTTGTATGTTAGTAGATGCTGTTCGTGAGTCACAAGTCTTTCCAAGAAATACTTTTTCTTTGCCTTGTTTACTTTACCTTTGAGGAGATTAATCACAAAAGCAGAAAGAGGTTGAAGGACTCAACGCTACGAAGTTGACAGAGACGCGCAAGAAGTCTGAATCAGTCCTTATCTCCATTGTTGAGAAAATCAGGACTTGTGAAAGTAAATATTCCCTTAAAAGCTAAAAGTGTTCTCTGACAGGATAACATCCTTGAAAAGACTTGGATTTGTCATGCTGCGAATTATATAGGTCAGCGAAGAGGCATTTGCTCGCTTGGGAATATATTGAAGATCTTCAACAGTTCTTCCATCCTCAAGGAGCGAGGACAGACATTGTTAGTAAATAAATACTAAAAAGCTTCAACAGTTAATCCTCTTATGGTGGGTTGCAAGAGCGTTTACTGATGTGCTAGCAGAGTTTACACATACCCCGATGAGCTTTGCAGAAATAAACTGTAACTCTTAGTTCGTTAAAGCGTCCTCGAACTTATGCCGAAAGATCCACCTTGTTACTTTATTGCATACATTTCTACTTTCTCGTACGTAGAAGATACGAGAAGGTATTGCATTCCACCCAGCAATTCTATGCCAAAGTTTCACTAGAAATACACGTTTTTGGAACTCCTACATTAAAAATATAGAAAACATTCGTGTGTGTGTGTGTCTTTGTCCATGATCACAATAACTCAATTTGTAAATTAAGTTCATCTTCCAAAGATGACTCGAAGATTGTCAAGAAAATCTTTCCACCTTAAACCGTCCTTTGCAGAGAAGATTTTTACCGAAAATTTTGATTTTTTCAAAAATGCCTGTATCGATTTGGATTAAAATACCATAGATATACTAAAGATTCTTACATAACAAATAAATTGTTTGCATTTTATGGGAATTGCCTCTGAAGACCTCTTTTGGTAAACCTCAAGAGCTAGAAAGAAAAAATGTAGTTTTTTTTTTTTTTTGTGGAGTTAACCATTTTCGACACATTTCTTGTTATTGGTTTTAATTTTGCAATTAATTTCTAAAGAAGCATTGTTCGCTTTTTTTTTTCTTTCCACTTGTAAAGCAAAAAGAAGGGCATTTCCAAACTATCACATTGCTTTTAAAAGATTTATCGCTTTAGCTTATTATATTTCTTTATTCTTCTTATACAAGGAAATATAAGGTACTATAAACATTTCTCCTAATGTTTATTTTGATAAGCATTTGTAGTAAATCAAATGTTTTAAAATATCATTTTATTTCTAATTTGTGTATACCATTTATCCTATTGATTTTATTATTTTTATTGTATATATTTATTATTAGAGTTTTATCATTTATTGTTTAGCGGATTTGTATTTAGTACATTGTCATTACAGGCAAACGATTTCGTTAGAGAAGTAAAACAAATTTAAAAAAAAAAAAAAAACACAAGAGGGGGAGAGGTGAAAAGAGAGAACTCTCCCGCCTGTCTTTCCGCAGTGTTATCATAAAAAAAAGTTAATTTCTTTGAGAACCTCAGCCATTATCTATGGTGAATAGGCTGTCTAATTTACCGCGAAATAGCTGAATTATTAAACGAAAGGCACGTGCCTGTGCATGAACTCTGGGATCTACAGACAGAATAGACCTTGCCATTGAAGTCACTGAATATAAGGGTGTGTAACTCATTTTATGTCTTTATGCCTTGCTCTTCTTCCTAATTTGTCGCCCTCCGTGGTCTAGGGGTAATATGCTATCCTCTGGCTCCCAATGTCGCGGGTTCGTACCCGGCGGAGGGCGATGGATTTTTTCAGGCGTGAAAATTCTTAGCATTTGCTTGCTTCTGAAGGAAAGTAAATCCGTTGGTCTGGTGTCATATATTTACGGCACGCAAAAGAACCTCAAGTCTATTAAAGAAGCCCCTGGGCAAAATTAAATGATCTTTCCCGCCCGTTATAGAATGGTACGCTGAGAACCACAGCGGTTTAAGAGCGTCCATAAATAAAACTCAATTTTTTCCCCGAAATTGTCCGAAACCTGCCGAATGAAGGCCAGGGAGCCGAGAGCCCAATAAAACGTGCGCGCATAGCATGTCTATCGGTCCGAGCGTCCAAGAACTTTATCGCTAGGGGAGAAAATGTTTATACGGCACATTGTTTTGATAGCCTTCTTCTCATTGCCCGGCAGCTCTGAATGTTACAACGAAACGTGTAGATGAGAATAATTGAGAGTATCAGGATTAACAAGAAGGAGATCAATAATAATCTGTAGGAATAGTTTTTGAGGAGTGAACAGAAAAAGTATTGTGAATGTGATACATCTTATGTGGTCTGTAAAATAATGGTTGTAGTGAGAAATATATTTTAGGTCAGTTATTTTTATTTTTATCTATCGGTAGGTATAATATTAGTGAGTAATCAATGCACACAGTCGTATAGAATACCTCGGCTCCAGCAATGTATGAAGTCGAAAACTGATCCATGCAAAAGAATCCCTCGGATGGCCGAAGCCGTATGGCGCTAGATGGATGTAAAGACGTTAACCACTCCCCTTCCCTCCTCGACCATAACAATTTTTACGACTGGATACAAGGAATCTCGGGGCCGGTTCTAGACTATGTAGCGAGTGAACAACTGTCACTTTTTTGTAGCCCAGCAAAGGTTTTCAACTCCTACGTCTCTCAATATGTAGAACTCCCGAATCTTCTATAAACTTTCCGTTGCAGTAAGAGCAAAAGCTCTTAATTCAAGGTATATTTGGATACAGCTAAGCTTTAGTGGAGGAAGTGGTGAGGTAGAAGTGTTCCTGGGTTGTTCAAGCTCTTTTTTCTTTTTTTTTTATTTATTTATTTATTTATTTTTTTTTATTTTTAGGAAGTTTACATTCTCTACCAATTACCATTAGGTAAAGGAAACATTGTGTAGGGCTGTTACAATTTGTTATAAATCCGTAAATATTAATGGTATATGAATTACTTTGCACTGTCTTGTAGAAAAAGTGTTGAAGTTGTTTGTGAACTCGCAAGTGTTCAATGTGTCTGTCATGAATGTCAAGACATTCCAAATTCTATATAACATATCTGCATCGATACTTGCCACGGCTCTTCTGATAAGTTCCTTAATTTCATTTAAACCAATGTGGAAATGGAGGAATGAATGCTATATCTTAGACAAAAACCCAAAAATAAAAGTCACATGAGTTCTCTAAACAGTCAAACAGGATACGTTAATATGTGATATAGGGGTCGGAGGCTGATCTCAAAGCACATTCCTTTTCTATACAATGTATTACTGATTTGTGGTCCTGGGTTTGTGTCTCTGTTATCCTCTGTGGTTTATTAATGGCTATTCAAACTAGTTTTACAAATACTTATTTTTGTCCGCTTCATTTAATTTGTCCACTACATTTCATTATAGATAACAAAGAGAATAACGATAGTGAAATGCTAAAGAACTGGACGTTCTATGGTGGTCTTAAAATGTCATTCTTTCCATACAAATGCGAGAAACAACTGAAAATCGAGAGGACTTTGCCTCACATTAAAGATGTTGCGAGTTTGAATCTTGCTTAGGGTGAGTAACTGGGATAAGTTCTTTTTGTTTTCCTTTCTTAGGGGTTTTCCCTTATCCTGAGAAGACGAATGTCGAGTAACTTGAAGATCCATGGACTCCGATATTATTTGAGTATCATTACACCGATTTCATTCATCGATATGGACAACCAAGTTAAATGACATTAACATTAAAAAAAGGAGCAAATTTTACAGTTAATATCGGATATCACGGAAATAGCTATGCTACAAACAAGTTTATTTGGAATAAATTGTGTGTTTTAAAGAGATCTAATATATGCCAGTTATACAAAATTCCTTTCAAATGAAGTGGAGTTTATAGACTCTCCCAGAAAATTCAAAATATTTTTTTTTCATAAATATATTTTGCTCAACCATGCCTAAATTAAATAATTATACGTCTGATAGCTGTACCTTTATGGACCTCATTAAACTGCATATCTTCATTAACGTGCAATCAATAGGAATCCACGTGTAACAATCAATACTTTCGCGTCTGCGCACATCTCGTAACGCTACCAAGTACCAACTGTTGAAAGCGGAATTGTCGAGTATTCTCGTATGTTCAAACATACAAATTTAGAAAAAATTAGTGTCCGACACGAGTTACAGTGAGATGCAATTTACACCGCCAGAAATTTCTGCAAATAACATGTGACTACTAATTTATTGCCACAAAAATCAAGAAACATGTTCGAAGAATTCTATGCACAATTCACGGATTGGAGACAATCAAAATGTACGTATAACCTCATATTCAGAAAATATATTTCTAAGTACTTCTAAGAATTGTCGCAAACTATGAAATCATCAACTTTGTGGACTCACTACTCTATTTTAAACTTAGGCACGTGGCCGAGGATAAATAGTCGCATGAAGTTTGACTATAATAGTAATTAAGATGCTCGTATGAAATTTTTCATCAAAATCGTTAGTCATTTTCGAGAAAATAAACAATTTCGAAAAATGATCCTTGTCAAGGGTTATTTAGGCAGGGAGGGGAATCTTCGTGTCGCATTTTTGGAAGACACTGAGTTTGATTTATCCTATTCACACACACACACACACACACACACACACACACACACACACACACACACCAAACTTGGTATTTAAGTTCAGTATCTTCCAAGGATGCGATACGAAGATTTTCGAGATCACCCTTTACATGGAAAAATATATTTACATAGAAATAAAATGTATATCTTGAATTTTCTCGGAATAACCTCTGAAGACATTTATTCTAGATGAATTTTGCATAACTGGTAAACCGTAAGAGATAGACAAAACATACTTAATATAACATCTACATAGATCTCGTTAAAACACACACTTTTTTAGATATCCCTTGTGTTTCATTTCAGCTTTTGAATACTTATACTTTTCTTGTACGGGAATTTGTCAGCTGCTGTCCATACAAACAAAGGAACTTCACCCACATGGCAACCAGCTTTTGATTAGCGCTTTAACCTATGGTGCTCCCTTATTTTCCTTCTACTTAAATTGAAACAAGTAATAAGATCATTTCTGCATTTTTTTCTCGATTAGCATGAAGTAAATACAAGAATTAGCCTTTTAACAATAATTTGTAGCAGAGATGTAGAGAAAGCATGTGAATGGGACACATCATGTTTCTTTTTACTTAGTACTCACAGAAGAGAAAGCAACAAAAAAGTTGGATTCATTGTGAGAATACTTGGTGCTGTTACTTTCTACAGCAAGTTTAACAGCACATTTTCGACTTCATTAATTGGCATTTTTATGAGCGGGAGTGTTGATGGTGAGCTTGATTTTAACGAAATTGCAGTAGATTGACTCGTGACTAGCCCTGGATGGGAATGTGAACGGGATCAAAGGGAACGCAAGCCCTCGCCACGAGATGAAACAATCCTTAGAACAGCCATCAGGAGAGATTACCCTTGTTGACTAACGACCCTCCCGTTCTTCGCCATGGAAAGCATAAAAGCAACTTCCATTAAGGAACACGTCGATACCAATCCTTGAGGAAATATGTTCCAGCCTGCGCACTTGCTGAATCATGGCATTGCTTACCACTTCCGGCACAAATGGTTTTCCTCTTCCGTCATTGATCGCTGGGAATAACTCTACAGAACCAGACAGACAACGTGCTGAGGACCGGGGTTCGATTCCAAATATGGATAGGAATGTTTACTTTCTGTATAATAAGTATAGAATTGTTGCATTTCTCCTCTCCCCCAAAATCTGACGTGTTCCATTCACATAGCTTTTTCTATCTGTCCTGCAAACAAATTATTCTTAAAAAAAAGAAAAAAAAAAAAAGAAACTTATTCTTCTTTCTACTTCCTGTTATTCGAGATAAGCATTACCTGAAATGCCAATATACTACTTGGTTCCTTATAATAGACGGGAAATAAGGGAATACACTAGACTAAAGCGATAGTCAAATCTTTTAAATGCTATTGCTATGTGATTGAACTTTCGTCCCCTTTGCATGGCCAGAAGTAAAACAAAGGAAGCAGGAATAAAAAATTCGCGTTTGAGAAAAGTTTAGATATTTTAAAATTGAAACCCAAAACGAGAAAACTCTCGGAAATGGTCATTTCTTCAAAACAAATAAATAAAATTACATGACAAATTGAGTGTTCAATCGACATCTACATTTTTTGTGTAGTAGGTTTTTGTCTATGTATTACGATTTATGCATTAGTCGTTCAGAATGAAGAGAGCTTCAGAGGCTATTGCAAAAATTTAAGATATGGATGTTATTTGTCATGTAAAGATCTTGAATGTACAGTGTTTTTTTATAAAAAACATAGGAGCCATTATTGAGAAAAGAATGTCGAAAAATCTTCCATGTAAAGGATAGTTTGATTTGGGGGATTTTCCTGAAAATCTTTTTGTCGCATCCATGGATTGCACTTGCTGTTAAATAACATGTTTGGTATTTAACTTACTTTCTTTTTCTTTAAAAAAATGTGTGTATTCAGGGTACTTCAAAATATGTGGTTCTGGGGAAATCTCAGTATCGAATATATGGATGAAATGCAATGCCTGCTCTACCTTTTATCTACACGGAGCTACAAAAAATGTATAAGTACTATTATTATGTTCTGGAAACACACTCATTCACACGATTTTTCTGCGTTCATTATTCAATCAGCCATGCTTACAAAAGTTTATTTGTCTATTTACTTCTTGTTAATGCAAGTAAAAGTTTGCAGAAATTGTTTTCTTACACATTTCGTTGAAGTAAAAGATGTATACGGGAGGTTTAAAGCTGTCAAATGTTAAGTAGAAATCGAGAAACAAACTAATGACGATTTTAGCACTTAAAAAGTACAAAGCAAATGAAAATTCTAACAAAGAACTACAAATATTTCTTAAACAGCAAATGCCGTCTAAATTGTATGTTTTAACAGGATGTACAGTTAATCTCTTATGGTTTAACAGTATACGAAAGTAAAGGTACACCATCCAGAACGAAGAGAAATTAACAGGATATCTGCAAAAATTTAAAGGGGGCAGTATTTTATTTGCCATGTATTTTAGTGTTATTTTATTTAAAACCATTGATAATGTAAATAATAATAACCACGAAGAAATAGAATTTAGCTACCTCAAAACCTGTACTTCGGTTAAACTCTCGATAGCGAATCTTTGCTTGGATTGTAAAGCTTCCTAATCTATCATAGTAAAGCGGCAGCTATGTAGGTATTCCTTGTACACTGACAAGCAGTTTATATTCCAGCATTATAAGACTTAGCATTTTGATAATAAATAACTAAGCAATAAGAAACTGATCCTAAACCAGCTCGACCCAATAAAATTCTAATTAAGTTGGGACTAATAATTAAAACAAATATTGATAATACAAATATTAAAACAAACAAAAATACAATTTTAATTGGAAAGAAAAAAATTACCTCTTCATTAAATTTAATTAAAAATAAAACTTAATAAAGACAAATATTAATATATTCTCTGTACAGCTGTAATGAAATTAAATAATAAGTGTTTGAAAAGGTATTGTGAATGTTTGTTTCGCCGTTAAACTATATGGTCATATCGCGACCGTTCTGTTAGGACTCTTGACTCGGTGTGCGACGGATAGTTTCCCTTCTGATCTCATCCCTGTATCCACAGTGTGATTATGATAGGGGGCAACGCGTCCTCTCTGCGACTTTCACGGATCTATTATTTTTATCGATCCGAAGACTGATATTTCTAATGAACTGAATCAGACTCATACCTTTATGCATACGACCTTGCTTCGATACGTGTCCACAGAGGCCTTAGTGCTAGGCAGTTGTACTCTGCTTCTATAGTGAGGGCAGTTGGAAGCTTGACGCGTGTCCGCGGAGGCCTAGTGCTAGGCAAAAGTCCGTGTGTGTATTGAATCGTGTGTCTGTGAACAATATAACTAAAAAAGGACAACTTTGATAAATACCATACTTAGTATTCTTATCCTCATCCTCCAAAGATGCGGCACGAACATTTTTAAGAAAATTCCTCCACACTCAACTGCCATTTACACATACATTTTTTCGATTTTTTTATTTTCTCAAAACTGACTAATGATTTTCATTAAAATATCATATATCAAAGATAAATTATACATGATAAATAAATGTATATCTTGAATATTCTTAGAATAGTTTGAAAACTCCACTTCAGACTAAAGGAATGTTGTATAATCTTGAATAACTCTTACACGTTAAGCAATAGACCAAACTTACTACATAAAAACTGTAGAGCTCTGTAAAACATACATTTTATTTCAGTACTTTTTTTGTGATTAGCTGTTTCCTGGATATCATTTTTCATTTCCTATATGTATTTTATATATTTATTTTTTGTGTCCCATTTATATGCCGACTTTTCCTTCGAAACGATTGCTCATGACAATGGTGTTCATTCGCTTACTGTTGGTGTTAATCTTTGGTGAAGTATTTCAAACTTCATACGCTCACTGTCACGCTCTCATTCATACTTCCAAATTCTTTGGAGGATGGGGAATAATCTTCAATTTTCAGACGGAAAACGAATCTGGAAATAATCGCACAGTAGACAGGTGCTCCACCCACTGAGCTACGAGACCAACCATATCCCTTATTAATGGTTCGATGTGTTCAATACTTAGTCAAAGTCCTCTCAATTTTCAGTTGTTTCTCGTGAAGACATGGAAATAGTATGAAATGTTAAGGCCAGCATACTTTAGCATCCAGTTCTTAAATATGTGACTATCACTATTCTAATATCTGTAACAAAATGTGTAATACCCTACCTATTTCTGCAAAGGTTTATTTCGATTAAAATGGGCTAGATAGACAAATAAGCGTTCGTAGACATACTTCGTATAGCCACAAAAAATAGAGAGTGTAGTAATATTTCCTGTATCTCCAAAGTGTAGCAAAGGGCATCGTTGCGATGTTTCCATGATCGGATTTGAGTTTCTAGTTCGTGAGTACGCCACAAAGCGCCATGGTGTCGAAAGATCATCTCCTCGTCCGTAGATGGCACTGTAGGACAAAATCATAACTTGGGGGCGCGAAATGGCGGAAAATGTTGCTCAGGAACCTTTTTCTTTCAAGGTATGGTGTTCTTATACGTGAAAATAAACATTACAGGGGATAACCGTCTTTAATTCCCTTCCGAAGGAAGCCACACTACGGAATTTTGCGACCGAAAAAATCTATCACTCTCCGCCAGGTTTAAACTTACAATCTATAGGCTACCACCACAACACCACGTAGGGCGACAATAATCGAAAGAGGGTGGAATAGTTTTTCATGGTATTGTTTTACACTTTAGGCGTAACTTTTGACCATAGTATTAATAATCCAATCCGGCATTTACTTTGGCAGTTGAGGGAAGCCAGGAAAAACACTGATACTTTCCATTCACATAACTTTCTCTACCTATTCTGAATGAACTATTCTTACAAAAGCTTATTCTTCTCTCTGCTTCATTCTAACCGAGCTAAACACTAGCTAAATATGACCTTATTTTTAATTCCTTATCAGTTTAATCGTAGCTCAGTCTGTAGAGCTCCTGCCTGCTGTACAAGGTGTCCCGGGTTCAATTCCCATATGGGGGTGAGACTTTTTCTCTAGTCTAGATTTTCTATCCTCCCCAGAGTCGGTATTATGACTGAGTAGGAGTGATCTAATAGATATAATTGAAGGAAATAGAAACCCAACAACAAACAGAACACGAGTTAACACCATTGCCTATAGACAAACTGTTCCACAGGGAAATGTCGCCGAAAGGACAATGCAGTTTAAGGCAGGGTATAAATGGAGCTATGCTAAAGCGATAATCAAATGTTTTAAAAGTTATCGCTATGTGATTGTCATTGAAACTAGCTCCCCTGAAAGCCAAGAGTAAAACAAAAGAAGCACAGACGTCTCAGTATAGGTATTTTAAAATTGAAACCAATAACCAATATCTCGGAAACGGTTAGCTCCAGAAAAACTGTAAAAGACATAAATTGTATGTTTTGACGAGATCTTCATTTTTGTGTAGCAAATTTTTGTCTATATCTTACGGTTTACCAGTTGCGCAAGCATTATTCAGAATGAAGAGGACTTTAGAGGCTATTCTCGAAAAATTCGAGATTGCATTTCATTTATCATATAAATATCTTTAATTCCATCAAAATCGTTTGAGTCATTCGCGAGAAAATCTACATTTCGGAATTCCTTTTCCGTGTCAAGGGTAGTTTGGTGCGGGGTAAATTTCTTAAAAACCTTCGTGCCGCATCCCTGAAAGATGCTGAATTTAAATATTAGTTTGAGTTATTACGGGATTGATTGAGGGAAAGCAGTCAGATTAATTGAGGGATTTGAACCCGGGACCTCCCGAAAGCGGGCCACAGATATTACCGCCAGAGTCATCCTGCTTGGTTTCTACACACAGTAGAGTCCCAGTAGGTAATTCGAGCTAATTGGGGCTGAGGCTACCTCTAATTACTAAAAACCATGAACAAGTAAATCATGAATTTAAGCAGCACAATAATTGTTAAAAAAATAAATAAATAAACCAATATAGTACGTACCTGTGTTAATATGGTGCGTTCACTACAGTACCAGATTTACAGGTGCAAACCAGCTAAAACAACGGTAGGTAGCTCTTTACTTCTGTAAAACGTGTACGACTTTTTACTTAAGCGTATTTTAATGACCATTGTCGCTGAGTAGTGATTATTGTACTAATACAGTTTTTTTTTTCTTTTTTTTTTTTCTTCTGAAAGGATGGTATGCAGTGAACAACTAATTAACACGTAGTTTTAATTAATGAAGGGTCGACAAAAAAGAGCAAGCGCACTCCAAACGTAACAGGTACCTGAAACCTGCATTAGCAGTATGGGGCCAAGGTTTTTTCTGTGCATTATGAACTAAAATTATGGGACAGTTTTACCTGTATTGTTGTGGAAAATTGAAAGAAGATTAAAAATGTATCATATTCGGAAGTGCGTAAACCGTACTTGAAAACAATATATAATAATGAATTTTACTCTACTTTTATGTAAAACTAGAACACGGAGTCTCGAAATACCGGGGCTCTACTGTATTTGTAAACATGCTGATTTGCATCCTCCCAGTGCTGTTCTAATACCTAGAAGAGCAAACCAACATTGTACAACCAAGAGGAACAAAAGCCAGTAGCTGTGTACATTAGCGAATTAGATTTCAGTTGCATTGTGCGGTTATTCTGTTTTCACCTTCGAATGAAATATGAATGAGAAATACAAAATTTACAGCAGGCTGACAGGGAGGCTAATTTGAATCTGGCACTTTTAGCCTAGCAGCATTACATTACCAAAGCTAAATGGACCGCTGAAATGTTCGCATAGAATGAATTCAATTCATTTCTATGGTAATGAATGCATGTTCACGGCGATTCCCGGATGAGGTTTTAGAGAACAGGTAGCCCTCAAATTACCGGGGATGTTTCTGCAGAAGCGGTGTGGCCTGAAAAGCTCGAAATCGAAACAGTTTTACATTGAAATGCCTTTTTCATATTCAAACCTGATATTTAATTTGAGACAAAAAAAAACTATTATTTAAATATAGCGTAACGGAAGACCAAATTTTCAAATCATTAATAAATGATAAATTTTGACGCCTAATACAGAGCAAGTATTGTGTCACCCAAAAATTCCATATTTTATATTTTATCGAAGACATTTTTGAGATGCCTTAAATCTCGAAAAGAACTCTTATAGAAAAAAAATATATTATCGGTTCCATTCATGGTATTCGCTACTTATTTTAGCGGGAATATATGTTTTGAGGTCCCTGAACTTCTAAAAAAGCTTGTCTTTGAACAGCATTACTCAAAAATGAAAAGTTAGCTAAATGCCAAACTTGATACTTAAAGATACGCACGATGATCTAAAGCGCAAACTATTTGCAGAACAATTTTTGTTATCTTTGACAAATTTGTGGCTTTGAAATTCCGCACCTTTTGCATATTGCGAGAATCAAGGGAATGATTTTTCGCACTTAAAATCCGAGATGGCATACGGCAGTGTGCGAGGCTCGTATTCGGGAAGTCTTGGATTCGGTTCCTGAAGCTAGCCACTCTAACCATGGGCTGTTTTGATTTTCCCTGGTAGGCAGTGCAAATTCTGGGTTGGTTTCTCTTCTACCAGGAATTTGTTTTTCTAATTTTCCATTATTTCGCTTTCTCTTTCATGATACAGTAAGTATAGGGACTGTACAGTGTCTGTCGGTGTCGGAGAAATGGCACAGAAGTTTGTCGACTCTGTCAGATGGCAACCTTCTCTGAGGCCTAAGGTGGATTGAGGTCTCCCCGGTTCCGCCGGAGGGAAGCCTGAGCAGTGACCCAATTGTCAGGCTTGAATCGTTAGAGACCTCTACTCGTTTCTATGGCCGACCTGCCTATGGCCTATAGCCTCCTGTTTCTTCACCTCATCCCTTTCTCTTGGGGTGGTAAGCACAAATTATTCGCGTTTGGTCTAGGCGCGAAATGTCTCCGTTCTTTGGTTAAATTATTTTAACAACGCTGTCAATTGTCGAGGATCATATCAGTATCGGCGGTGTGCCGAAATTTCGTCCCGCAGGATTTCCTGTACATGCCAGTAAATCTACTAACTCGGGGCTGTCGGTGTGAGCCGGTACCAGAAAGCTCTCTGGTCACAGTCATAATACTTATAAATCTATAATCGTGCAGAAACTTTTGCGCATTTCTTATAGTTTAACAGTTATTCAGAAGTATATCTACAAAATACCAAGGATTGCACAGGCTGTTTGGAGTATGTGCTATTTTAACCAGCCACTTTTTTAAAAATACTTAAAAAAAAAAAAAAAACGCTTTTCTATAGTATAAGGGATAATTAGGATCCATCTGTAAGCTGAAGAACTTAAATGTCCAATTTGTTCTTTATTCGAAATTTAGGTTTTGTCATTTCTCTTTCCCTGCCTATCTCTCTCTCTCTCTTTACACACACGCAGACACATATACGCATAAATCGATCTCTTTTTAAAAAGAGACGGGTTATTGGAACTCAAGAGATCTCAAAAGTTGCATTTCCATTTAAATCTCGATGATGATTTTTTTTTTTTTTTTTGAATATAATACTTCTGTAAACTATCGGTAAAGTGATAAAATGTTTAGGTCAGTCACTTCACTAGGGTTCAAGTTTGGTTTCGAACATAATTATATAAAACCCGAATCGAAATTGTAGGGTCCTTTATCTCAAATATAATATGGCGTCTTCGTGAGCTCAGTTTTAATTAATATTGCTTATTTATAAGTGTAATGCATATATAAGTAAAATCTTTTACAGTCCTTAATTTCGCTGGCCTGTATGTTTGGAAGGACAGCCATACATATTGTTCAACGAATCTCTGAATGCTTCTGTGGACGGCTGGTTACCATGCTAGGATCCAAATTCAGGGGTTCCGGGTTTGATTCCTGGCTGGAGGATAGTAATTAGTCAGGATTATTTCCCATCTAAAGTGAACTATGAACATGGTTGTAAGCTGTGTTTGAGTGAAATTAGTGTTTACTTGGTTAACAAGTGAATACTATTACGATGACCAAACTGTTCCAGAGACAAAGCCGGCGGTATAGAATTTTAATTGGAATGCAATATATTTTATACCTATGTACTATGTACGAAGTAGAGAAAGTCCTTGATATAAACTCCACTTAATGTTTTCACTAGTATCTGTTAATTTTCAAATGCTTACTCTCCGATGAATTTTTTCCCTAGGATTCCCAAGAATGTGGACTATCAGCGTTCATCAAAATTTTACGATAAGCTTACGATATTTTTGTCCTAGTTGTGGCAACTATTTTGTGGTTTTAGCAGTCAGCTTATCAAAGTATGATAGGATGGGCTGGACATCACTTCCCACATTTCACATACAGGAAGTTGTGCTTCCTCTGTGCTGACGAAACATGTAGTTAAATGGTGTGTTGTACAGAAGTGTTCACAAGTAATGCCATCTGTACGACATTCCATTACCAGTGTTCCTTTTGGAGGGGAGGGGGTAGTTTTGCGTCCTTTAACCTGGCTGGTCATATCGGACGTTGAATGAAATTGGTGAAATGGTGCTTAAATGATCTCGGGTCCATGGAGCTTAAAGTTACTCGATATTCGTCTTCTCAGAATAAGGAAAACCCCGAAAAAACTAAGTAACCCTAAGCGAGATTGGAACTCGTGATCTGTTGATGTGAGGCAGACACGCTACCACCACTCTACCCAGGCGGGTTCCAGCGCTCCTTATATGCCACCATATGCATGCAGGTAGTAAGCCAGTCTTGTAGTTCAGCTACCAGTGCTTGTTTCTTGTAAGCTTACCCAACTAACATGGAATGTTCCGCATACTTCGCTTTAAACGAGATAAACCTTTTTAGAAATAGCTACATCACACATTTCGTTATAGATGCAAAGGGAATTACAATAGTCAAATGCTTAAGAAGTGGACGCTGTATGCTGGCCTTAAAATTCCATACTGTTTAAAAGCATACGCAATAAACAGCGAAAGTCGAAAAGATGTTGAGAATGTCAAAGTATTGCACAATTCGGATCAGGCTGGTTCCGTAGCTCAGTGGGTAGAGTACCTGCTTGCTGTGCGAGTAGTCCCGGTTTCAGTTCCCGGCTGGCGAATGGGAATGTTTCTCTAGTCAATATTCCGTCTCCTCCCTAGAGTCGAAGTATGAATCAGTGTGATCTAATGGACAAAATTAAAAAAAAAAAAAAAACAAAAAAAAAAACAAATAAAACTAAAAAACTCACTGCTGACAGGCAATCTGTTCGACAGGGAAAAGCCGCCTTGCAGTTAAAGAAGAGGTGTAAATAGGAGGATGTAACGAACCATAAATAACGGATATCTGAATGATGTATACCATAAAATAAATTATTTTAAATAAAGTGTGTTTTAAAGGTATATTTTTCTGTGATACGTGTTCATCCTTCGCTTAACTTTTACTAATTGTACACGATTATACAAAATTTCTTCCGAAAATTTAAGATAATCTTCTATTTTAGTTTCCATGTAATCTTCAATGTGTGGCATTTTAATCAAAATAGTAGAACCTTTTCGAAAAATGTCCTGTCTAAAGGTAGTTGGGGTAGGAACTTTTTATTATCTTCGTGTTGCATTTTTGAAAGATTAAGAATTTAAATATAAAGTAATTTATTTATTGACTTTTCGTTTTTAATTATGCTGTTCACAGATAGCGGGCATTTCTAAAACAGCTTTTTTTTGGCACAGAGGGTATCAAAACAAGTGTTTCCGGTGAAATAGTGGAATGCACTACCATCTCTATGTATGTGGTAGAGAAAGTAAATATAGGAATTCGCATAAAGAAATCCAACATATTTTAGTTTATTGCCTTTGCTGAAAGTTGGAGAGTATTCGTTACGGAATGGGCTTCAAAAGACGAGACATCAAAGCAAATCTAATATAACTCGAGGGTAAATGTGAGCTAGACTGTTTTCTAAAATCAAAACCCTTCAAATTATTACTTTCACGTGACAAACTGTATTAAAAACAGAAAACTACGAAGGTTAGGGCACAAAAGCCCTTGTGATAATGAAGCGTGCAAATGGTTGCTAATAAAGCTACAAAGTTGCGGTAATTCTGTTGCCAGTTAACTTCCTTCGGAATTGAAAACAAGCACGTGAGAAATTGCAGACATGCAGGTATGTTCTCTTCCCTTGTGTTGCATCAGAGGGTGGTGTCCTCTCAATAGAAGAAGGGTGAGTATTCACAAGGGAACCCCTCCATCTTCGTTTTCTCACACGGACAGCATTGGAAACACATTTGGTTCCCATAGCACATGCTCAAGTCCCGAACTGCTACTAATCTTTGAGCGGAAGAAAAAGAATGGATGTGGCAGTTTTTATTGACTAACCAGTCTTGAGATCAGGTGCTCTGAGTGCAGCCGAGAGCAAAAAACGTGCTGATGTTTTTGTTTCCCTATAGTTTTTGTTTATTTAATCTTGGCACAATCCCCATATCAGTTGTGTAAAACATCTACCCAACCTTTCTTTGGAGTGAACAAGTGAGCGCTGAAGGGATGGGAAACGGAAGCAATTTACCTTGATGGTTGTGAGATACTCGCTAGATGTTTCCGTCTTTCATTGGTTATATGTAAAGATTCTTTCATTGAAACCTTAACTAGTTAATAGAGGTCGTTTCTGCCTCAGGAACGAAATAAAGAATGAGGATATAAGGGGAACATATGCACTGGTTGGAAGAAATTGCCTTGTCCTCTTTATTATACGAGATTTGAAAGGAACAAAGGAAATGACAGCAAACCAAAAATTAACTGGAGGAAAAATGTCAGGACTTTGGTATTGAAAACAAAAGTAATATGTCATTTGTAAGGAACTACGATATACAGAAGTGAATCCCATAAAATGAAAAACATAAAAAAGAATCTGATGTGTTCCATTCACATAACTTTCTCTACATAATCTGCAAAAGCCATTCTTGCAAAAGCGTACTCTTTTATCTACTTAATGCTAATCGAAATGAACATTAGCCGAAATTTCATTACTTAGCTCCTTGTAAGTAGAAGGGAAATACAAGAACACACTAGGCTAAAGAGAATCCAAATCTGGTAAAAGCTGTCCTTATGTTCCGTGGCCGGCCTACCTGACCCACAGGGTTTTCGGGGGTTTCTCCGGGTTGGCAGGCTCCCATGTCGTTTCCATTGTCATTTCCTTCACGCTTCATCCTATTGGCTTCTTGCAGTGTTGGAAGTGTATGCGAAACATGCTCGGTGCGACGTGGTAGGCACCCCTTATGAGGCGTAAGCACAGTAACCTTAGGTTCGGTACCGAGTCCCCTCCAACGAGTGTCGCGTGTGGTGTCGTGCCCCCATGTGATACAATTAAAACTGTTATGTTTGCATGACCAAGACTAAAAGAAAAAGGATATGAAACAAATGGCATATTCCCGTTTGAGAAAACTAAATATTGCAAAATTGAAACAAATAATAAGGAATGTCTCAGAAATGGTTAACTCCACAAAAATTACATATGACATAAATTGTGTGTTTTAACGAGATCTAAACAGACACGCATATATATGGACCTTTTTCTAAAATGTTTTATTCAGGGTACTTATAAAACGTGTCGAATCTCGGTATGGAATCTTTGGATGGAATGCAGTAGGTACCTTCTCTACCTACTCGTGTGGAGAAAGTATAAAAGGTTCTAATGTAGCGTTATTCTTTATGTTGATTTTATTGTAAAACGCTGGTAATAAATTTTAAGATAATCTTAATTACGAAATAATTATGGGAAGTTAGAAGCAGAACATGAACTTCACTGCATTAGTTGCGATGCGAACCACCCATCTTTTTATTTGTGTACCACTGCTTTACCATCTGATTTACGAATTGCCTGTTAGTTAATCATGAAAATTGCCATGTAACTCGAACTCTCGCAGTAAAACAAAAGGCGTTCTCGACCTTCTCTTGAGATAGCTTATCCCAGTGTCGGCTTATACATACCTTTGCATTCTTATTATACCTTTCCTTTCTACAGAAGTATTAATAAACCTGAATTGATTGCATTTTCTTAACTTTACAAAAACAGTCTACGGCTATACCAAAATAAAGAAAGAAGGAAGAGGGGGAAATGTGCTAATTATTATCTTGGTTATCTAGAATCAGGTGGAGCCATGAATGTGGGAGGAGCTGCTTAGCTAATCCTTACCAACTTAACACAGAGTTCATGTTATCGCTTTTTATTCTTCTTTTTTTGTGCTCGCGACTATAAATGACGCAGCTGCCTTAGCCCAGTGGATAGTATTTTCACTTCAAAAATCTGAGTATAACAATCTCACGGCTTTCATCTGTTTCCGTTTATTTATATATCTATTCCATAATAATTGTGTAGAAGCATGTTTTTCTTTCCCCCTGCTAAGCAATATCGCCGGATGCAACCTGAGTAAGTTAATATACATGCTACAATTAAACATTTACGACCCTTTGTACCGGAATGAAGATTTTTACCCCTTCTGGGAGGGCTTATATGGGGTACACTTTGCCTAATGAGTTCTTTGGTGTACTAATTGAAGTGCTAATTGGTTGAGAAGTAGCTCCTCGTGTCAGAAATAGTGGCTAACCCCTTTCCTACGCTCTACCAATGTCATGTGTCAACAGAGAGATTTATCCTGAATGAGCCAACAGGCGGCGGCGATCACACCTGTAGGAAAATTCAGGTTGAATAACCTCGCTCTTTGGTAGCCTAGCTCATCCGTTTATATATATATATATATATATATATATATATATATATATATATATATATATACACACACACACATATATATTTTTTGCATGCTATGCATAAGGAATAACATGTGAAGCTTTACGTAAACTACTTAAATTACAAGTTTGATGTAAACTGTAGAACAGCCCCCCCCCCCTCCCCTGTGATGGGGGTTACAGCGCTAGTCTGTCCTGTAGTATCCAAAGTTGCGGGTTCAATACCGGCGGAGACTGATGGGGTCTTTCGGACATAAAAAGCCGTAGCTTGACTTTCTTTGGAAGGGAAATGTCATCTATGAGCGACGTACTAATCCCTCGTTACCATGTACTACTAGTGGCAAAATCGCGAATTAGAAATTCCACTCGATCTATGAAAACTCTGCCATGTTTCTTTTTTGATAGTGTTTAACGCCCGCTTTTACTACTTGTGTCACCGTAAGCGATGGCACTGGTGATAAGCTTTGCTCGAACGAAGCTTGAATTTATACAGAAAGTATCTTGTGTTACTGTTCTTAAATTTATAGATTTTCAGGAAATTTAACGCACACTAAGTACGTGCTAGACTAACGGAAACGTGGACAGCCAACAGTTCTAAACGAGAAAAAACTAAGCGAGATAAGTTATGTCGTGGAAAGAAGTCCAAGAAGCCCACGTCTGTAGTGTGGTGGTAGTATGTCTGCTTCACATGGTCGCGAGTTCGAATTTTGTTTAGGGTGAGTTGCCCGGATTTTTTTTTTTTTTTTTTTTTTTTTTTTTTACGGGGTTTCCTCTTATTCTGAGAAAACGAATGTCGAGTAACTTAAACTCTATGGATCCTGAAATCATTTGAATATCATTTCACCGATTGCATTCATCTTCCTATAAGACCAACCAGGTTAAACGACGATAACTTTAACAACCTTATTGTATAATGAATACATTGCAGTTGTGCATACTTTTGAAATCAAAATTATGCAGAACAAGACACGTGTGATTAGGTTTTTATCCAACACAAATCTGAAGATGTCCCTCGTTAAATTCGAAAGTCGGTGTGATGTTTTCCTTTTAGCCATCTCAGCGGTGGCTCTGGTGGTAAATGGTCTGCTATTTGCTGAATTAGAGGGTTTTGATACGTTTTGAAGTTCTTTGAAGTGGTGTGTAATTCATGCGGAGGAACATCGTTACCTCCGAAGTCCTAAGTCGTCATGCAGCAGAACTTTATTGCGCACGCACCATGGTGATCCTATCATCAGTCATAGTCAGCTGTTCTGTATATTTTGGATCCTTTTGATTTGTCTGGCTGAAGCAGAAACCGAGATTGATTAACCAAATCATAATCCCAAATTGGAGGAATTATTGGTGGCGCTTATGTTGCAATGCTAGTGGTATTTTGCTTGGAGTATAGGTCGTAGGGGAAGTTGCGCATAGGGGAAGTTGCTTTCCTTCCCTCCCTCTCTGCAACGGCTGAGAGGGGTAATCGAGATGCCAGCTTGGCGCGGATAACACAACCACAACAGCGTGCAAGGTTAAACAATTATTGCAGCTCACATGAAAGTAGTTTTTGGCACATATCTGATTGTTTGTTATAAAGCTAATTTTATTGATATATATCTCATCAACAATATGTAGAGCGCGAGACGAATGTTTTGCTTGAAGGAACGTCGATATGTTTATTTTTGGTTGCGATCCAGCTTATCACTCAAAGAGTTTGCAACCATGAACACAGCCAATAATACTGTATTCACTACATGTTTCTACTGGTCCTGAATCCCGCTCTTTGTACTATCATCTTCGTCTACCTAACCAATATGGTATTGACATCATCGCGTAACGGTCTTCTTCCAAGTTAACAATAATCGCCAGAAGAATGCCGCACTAAAACTAGCGTTAGCGACCTTCGCTCCTTCTTGGACAGAAACAAATGATTTCTGCACATACACGTTGCCGCAACTTCTACTACCATCATCCCTTCAGGTAAAGAGTTGCTACTGCGCAACTTAATGTTTTGCTCTTGTCTGACCTAACGACCTATGTAACAATGTGTTTTGACGACAGAATAGTTGACTGTACAGCCCCCTTCCCAGATACAAATGCGCGAAATTGTTAATCTATTGGGAGCTTTAAAGACGTATTATGCAACAATCTCCATAGCCTCGATGAATTAGAAAACTGTATTCTGCGTGCGTTTTCCAATATTTCGACTGCATAAATGTTCCATTTTGTGTTTAACAGATGCCAATCTTGTGTGGACAAAGGAACCTCATTTCAAACACTTTTACAAAGAAAAGTGCACATGATATGTTTAAAATGTAGCATTATGTCGGTGAGAAGCTGCGAGTCGGTCCATTGTTACTCAGAACGGTTCGTATATCAGTGCTGTAGGAGCGGCGGGCTCACAGTCGCGACATTCAAGAAAAACCAAGTACATTGATAAACATTTTGCTGGCTGCAGCAACATTCGTTTTAGTCGACAATTTATACTACACCCTAACTTCTAATATGTAAACCACATAGGTATGCTGAGTTTCTGAGGAAGGCCACGCTATTTTTACAGTTGGATGCCAACGTATCGTTCATGCCATGAACTTCTTCAGGGCTCAATTCCTGAAAAGATCAAAAAGAGTCTTAGAAAGAACTGGCTCAACAGGATTCTCGAGCGCTGCCTGTATTATAGGTTTACTAAACATTTATATGACACTTTAAATCAAAATCGTCACAGAATTGTTACTTACTCTTTCTCGTATAGATATAGTAGGTACAGAACATATGTATTGAATATGTAACATCCAAAAATTCGATACTGATATTTCATAAAAAATGCATATTTTATGGATCCCGTACTCCCCAAAACTAGAAAAATGTCCCTGTGTGTGTTAGAGAGAGAGAGAGAGAGAGAGAGAGAGAGAGAGAGAGAATAACATGATTCAAAAGAAAAGTCCATTAAATACCAAACCGGATCCGAATATTTAAGTTCAGCATTTCTTATATGGATGCGACACAAGATTTTCAAGAAAATGCCTCCACCACAAACTACTCTTTGCATGCAACATTTTTTGAATTTTTTTTTTCTCAAAATGTCTCTAACAATTTTGATTGATATGCCATATGCTCAAGATATTGTTTATCTTAATTTTTTGAGAATTGCCTTTGAAGTATTCTTCATTGTGGGAGAATTTTGTATTACTACTGGCTAACCGTAAGGGATGGGCAAAGTCTTGCTGCATAAAAAAGGGTAGCTTACTTTAAAGCACACGATTATGTAATAGTCATTTTGTGGGAGTTAACCATTTCTTTGTTATAGGTCTATATTTTCCAATATTAATGACTTTCTGAAATTGGAAGTGTTCGCTTTTTACTTTCTCCATACGCACTACGTACGTAGTGTATAGAGAAAGTATTGCACTCCACCCAAAAATTCGATACCGAGATTTCACCGGAAATATATGTTTTAGGGTCACCAATATCCAAAAAAAGTATTTTCACAAAAAGGTCCGTGTGTGTCTGTGAACACGATAACTCAAAAACGAAAAGTCGGTAAAATACCACATTTGGTATTTAAGTTTAGTATCCTCCAGGGATGCGACACGAAGATTTTGAGAAAAATACCCCCACCCCCAACTACCCTTTACATGGAACTTTTTTCGAAAATTTTGATTTTCTCAAAAATGGCTCTAACGATTTTGATTAAAACTTCGGATATTAAATATATTTACCTGACAAATGAAATGTATATCTTGAATTTTCTGGGAATAGCATCTGAAGAGTAGTTTATTCTGGATGAATTTTACGAAATTTTGAATAACTGCTAAACCATAAGAGATGGACAAAAACTTACTACACAAAAAATGTAGAGCAAATTAAAACACACAATTTATGTTATATACATTTTTTTCGTGGAGTTCGTCGTTTTTGTGACATTCCTTATTTTTGGTTTCTGCTATGAAAAACGTATACTTTTCTCATACAGGAACTTGTTAACTCCTATCCATATAAACAAAGGAACTTCATTGACATAGCAAACAGCTTTTGACTATCACTTTAACCTACGGTTGTCCCTCATTTCGCTTCTACGTACAAGGAAGCGAGTAATAAGACTATTTCTGCTAATTTTTTCTGATTAGCATAAAGTAAATAGAAGTATAAGCTTTTTAAGAATTAGTTGTTGCAGGGATATGGAGAAAGTCATGTGAATGGAGCATATCAGATTTTTTACTCCTGGTTACGCAAACATTTCTACATAGCAATAAGCACTTAAAAGATTGACTTTCGCTTTAGCCTACTATATTTCATTTGTACTAAGAAGAAATTAAGTAATACAACTATTTATGCAAATGTTTTTCTCGATTAACGTGAAATGAAGAATACGCTTTCGTAAGCATATTTTACTGTAGAATAGGTAGAGAAAGTAGTGTGAATGGAACACTTTAGTTTGTATGAAAAAGGTAACTAATTCTAATATTTTGCTGATGGATAACTGATTTCCTAAATTTGGTTCTGAAAGTTGCAAATGAATTATTCATCAAGTTTCGGGTACCAACCCGTTCACTATCAAGTTATAAGTTCGAAAAGTTGGTATGTTTGTACAATGCGGCCTGTTCATTCTGAATTTGTGAATCTCTCGTTGCTAGGAACTTGATCTTAAGTTGTTCGTTTCTTACTGGTTGTAATGTCGGAGAAACAGAAGCTAGCAACGGGACGGTGATTGATGGCAAGACACACTGATAAGAAGTTAATGGGCCGTTAGCGGTCCCGTCAGGCTATCTTAATCACGGAAACGACTACATACACCATTTTTAACATCGGAAGTACTAAGAATTAAGTACGGTTTAGGACTTCAAGTGGATATTGCTGTAAGGCTTTTTTGTTTTTTACGATGAAATAACTATAAGATTGTGTTGGATAATTTAATGTGTATTTTCCCACATGCTTTACATAATTTAAACATTCCTATTCGCCAGAGGAAATTTTCAACTTATTGTAGGAGAGTAGATACGTATTGTATTCCGCCCAAAAATCCGATACTCCGGTAATGCATGCTTTGAAATCCTGTAAATGCTAAAATCTGTTTTTGAGAAAAAAAAAAAAAAAGAGACAAAACACACACACACACACACACACACACACACAGCATAACCTACTTTTTCAACTTCTTCAAGGGATTATTTTCCTTATAGGGCTTAAAAGCCAATGCCTTGGGTCAATAGCCTGTCGAGGAGCAAGAAAACTCTGGATACCAAGGATGGCTGATCAGCCCAATATCTGGTTTGATGGTGAAGAAGAACGGAATGAAATGAGGACGTCAAGATTGTGAGTCGCACACGTTTCCGCGGCGCCACCTCGCTCGGCAACACCATAACTCAAAAATGAAAAATCTGGTTTGTTCCATTCACATGACTGATCTGTGTAAAAAATTATTATTAAAAAGCATATTCTTCTATCTACTTTATTACAATCAAGATACATATTAGCAGAACTGTTCTCAATTACTTGCCTCCTTGTAAGTAGAAGGTAAGTAAGGGAATTCACTAGGCTAAAAGGAATGTCAAATCTCTTAAAAACTGGTTGCCATGTGGTTAAAATCCGTTTCTATGCAGGGCCAGGAGTTTACAACTTCCCGTGTGGTAAAGTTTAAACGAATTTTAAATCTGAAACAAATAACAAGGAATATCTCAGAAATTGTCAATTCCACGAAAAAAAAAAAAAAAAAAAGGTATATGACATAAATTCTGTGTTTTAACTGCCGATCCCCATGGCCACGCTCGCTAAAGCGTCTCACTTTGGTGCTTCGTGGGCTGGGGATCGTGGGTTCGAGTCCCACCTTGGGCTTGGGTGTTATGTGTTTGTGCAATGTGTATATGTTTGTAAAAGAAACAGTAAACCCAGTAAACCAGTAATCAGTAAAACCTACGGGGGGAAATGTAAATAGGGATACAGTACCGGAATCCTGATCAGACTCCGTTACTGTTTTTATTTAAAAAAAAAAAAAAAAAAAAAAAAAAAAAAAAAAAAAAAAAACATGATATATATTTTTTGTGTGGTAAGTTTGGTCTATCGCTTGCGGCTTTACCAGTTACGCAATATTCATTCAGAATAAAGAGGTCTTTAGGGGCTATTCCCAGAAAATTCAAAATATACATTTTATTTGCCATTTAATATCTTTAATATACGGTATTTTAAGTAAAAGCATTAGAGCCATTTTTGAGAAAATTAAAATTTTCGAAATTTTTTCCATGTAAAGGGTAGTTTGGGTTGGGGGATTTTTCTCAAAATTTTCGTGTCGCATCTCTGGAATGTACTTTACTTAAATGTCAAATTTTGTATTTTTATCGACTTTTCGAGTTATCATGTTCACAGACACACAGACACTCACGGACCTTTTTCTGAAAATACTTTTTTCTAATACGGGGGACCCTAAAACATGTATTGCCGGTGAAATCTCGGAGTCGATACCTTCAATACCTTCTCTATACATTTTGTACTTAGTACGTGTAGATTAAGTAAAAATAGGCGCCAAAGTTATATTATCTTCCAAGAATACGACAGGAGGATGCTCACTAAATCAGTGCTGTACACAGAAATGGCTTGTTATTTATTTGCTCCAGAACGATTCTTAACAATAATTTTTTTTCATATAATTAAATGAGATATTTGCATAAAGTACCTTTTCCTTTCTGCCAATACATTATGAAATCGTCTTCATTCTGATTGTAATAAAACTGGGAATCCTTAAGAGCTAGATAAAAAACTTACTGCAAGAAATTTACATCTCATTAAAACGCACAGTTTAGTTACGGAAATATTTTTATGGTGTTAGCCGTTTTATCTGTTTGCATGTTCAGTATTTTATCGTGCTTTTTAAAGTCATTGTACTTTGGGTTTTCGAGATGGTATGTAAAGAATATAAAATTTCAAAGCAAGCACTTGGCGAGCCGCTGTTTAAAATAATGGAAAATATCTGATGTGTTCCATTCACATGACTTTTTCTACATCGCTATAGAAAAGCATTGTTAAAAAGCATATTCTATGTATTTTATGATAATCGAGATAAACGTTAGCAGAAATTGTTTTAATTACTTGCTTTCTTGTAAGTACAAAAGAAATAGGGGAATACACTAGGCGAAAACGATAGTCAAATCTTTTAAAAGCCGGTTACCATGCGGATAAGACCCGTTCCTCTTCCCTGTGAAAAAAGCTTAAGTACTCGTATTTTAAATCTCAAATAAATGACAAAGAATATCTCAGAAATGGTCAATTCAACGAAAATGTGATATAAATTGTGTGTTTTAACGTGATCTAAAGTTTTTGTGTATCTCTTACGGTTTACCAGTTACGCAAAATTCATTCAGAATAAAGAATATAGGCTTTTCCCAGAAAATTCAAGATATACAGTTTATTTGCCATATAAATATCTTTAATATACAGTGTTTTAATCAAAATCGTTAGAGCCATTTTTGAGAAAATCAAAATTTTCGAATTTTTTTTCCATGTAAAGGGTAGTTTGGGATGGGGGAATTTTCCTCAAAATCTTCGTCGCATCCCTGGAAGATACTAAACTTAAATGCCAAGTTTGGTATTTCACCGACTTTTCGCTTTTGAGTTATCATGTTTACAGGCACACTGACACACACTCGTACACTCTCTCTCTCACACATACCTTTTTCTGAAAATACTTTTTTTTGAATACAGGGCACTCTAAAACGTGTATTTCCGGTGAAATCTCGGTATCGAATTTCTGGGTGGAATGCAATTACCTTCTCTATACACTATGTGCATGGTATGTGTAGAGAAAGTAAAAATTAGTTTACCTTGTGGATCTAAAAACTGCTCTAATCCCACAAAATAGAACATTTGCAAACATTTATCATCTTTGGCTGCCAACCTGGAGTTTTTATGCTGTTAGGGATGTATTTTTGAGTATTTGAGAAATTGGCAGTGAACGAGAGCCTATAATACTGATTTTGAAAAATGAAGTCTTCTGACACCGATGTAAATTTGCAAACCATGTTAGGTAGCTCTACCCATGCAATACTACACAAGAAAGAAAAGAAGCCACATCAGCTAAAATTCTGTTTACTTAAATGATCTACAGATATCACCACAGGTTAATAGGTTTCTGTTTTTCATTTTTCTTGCAGCGGAAATAAATCAGCGTCGTTGTGCTTTTGTGTAGTCTCTTGGGTTTATTTTATTGTTTTTTCCACGGTTTTGAAATGCTCCAAAAGAGTTTTATGGAGTGGATGAAATAAGGTTTTGTATCGAATCCATGCTCAATAAAACAAACGAAAGTGCCTCAATGCCGGGGAAAGTGTTGAAAACGAAACCCTACAAGTTGGCAACAGTGGCACATATACCTTCAGAATAATAAATTAATCTTCTGAGCGTAGGTGTGTAGAAGATTATATAATTTTAACACTAGATAATAAAACGTAAATAATAACTGTTTGGTATCAATACCACATCTTAGAATCTATGGCGTACTGGGCTATAGCTCTAATGCATTATGTTGTAATACATAGAGGTACTAATTATAAAAATAAGTTTTCGTGTTTAACATAGTACGTATATTTAAACTGAAACAAATAAAATTGAAAATAATACTCTTACTTGTGTAATTGTTCTTACGGTAAATTATTTTTCTCTCTACTTCATGCTAATCGAGATAAACCTTTGCAGTACCTAATACTTTTATTTCGCATTTCGATTTTTACTTCCTCTACACGTACTGTACATAATGTATAGAGAAGGTACTGCATTCCACCCAAAAACTCGATACCGAGATTTCACCGGAAATGCATGTTTTGGATCCCCCTAAATCCAAAAAAAAAAAAAAAAAATTGGAATAAGCTCCGCGTGCGTGTGTGTGTGTGTGTGTATGTGGATAGCATACCTCAAAAACGAAAAGACCGTTGAATACCAAACGTGGTAATTAGGTTTGGTATCTTCCAAGGATGCGAGACGAAGACTTTCAAGAGAATCCCTCCACCCCCAACTACCCTTTACATGGAACTTTTTTCGAACATTTTTATTTTCTTAAAAATGGCTCTTAACGATTTTGATTAAAATATCGTATATTAAAGATATTTATTTACCTGACAAATAAAATGTATATCTTGAATTTTCTGGAAATAGCCTCTGAAGACTATTATTATTCTGGATGAATTTTACGGAACTTTGCATAACTGTTACACCGTAAGAGATGGACAAAAGCTTCCCACACCAAAAAATGTAGAACACATTAAAACATACAATTTATGCTATATTATTTTTTTTCGTGGAGTTGATCGTTTTTGAGATATCCCTTATTTTTGGTTTCAGCTTTGAAAAAGGGGGCTATAGAAATTAAACAATTAAAAAAATCTGATGTGTTCCATTCACATGACTTTCTCTACAACTCTGCAACAAATTATTGCTAAAAAGATTACGCTTCTATATATTTACTTCATGCTAATCGAGAAAAAATTAGCAGAAATAGTCTTATTACTTGCTTCCTTGAGAGTAGAAGCGAAATAAGGGAGTACCATAGGTTAAAATGATAATCAAAAGCTGGTTACAATGTGACTGAAGTTCCTTTGTATGGACAGAAGTTGACAAATTCCTGTATAAGAAAAGTATAAGTTTTTTAAAGCTAAAACCAGAAACAAGGAATACCTCAAAAAGGATCAACTCCACGAAAAAAATTATATAACATAAATTGTGTGTTTTAACGTGCACTACATTTTTTGTGTGCTAAGTTTATGTCAATCTATTACGGTTTAGCAGTTATGCAAAATTCCGTAAAATTTATCCAGAATAAAGTAGAGGATATTCCCAGAAAGTTCAATATATACATCTTATTTGTCAGGTAAATATCTTTAATATACGATATTTTAATCAAAATCGTTAGAGCCATTTTTGAAAAAATCAAAATTTTCGAAAAAAGTTCCATGTAAAGGGTAGTTTGGGGTGGGGGATTTTTCTCAAAATCTTCGTGTCTCATCCCATGGAAGATAATAAACTTAAATAACAAGTTTGATATTTTACCGACTTTTGGTTTTTGAGTTATCCTGTTCACAGACGCACGGACACACACACGCACACGGACCTTTTTCTGAAAATTCTTTTTACTTTCTCTATACGTACTGTGTACATAGTATATAGAGAAGGTATTGTAATGCACCCAAAAATTTGATACCGAGATTTCACCGGAAATGTATGTTTTGAGACCCCCTGAATCCAAAAGAAGCATTTTTAGAAAAATGTCCGTGTGTGTCTGTCTGTGTGTATGTGTGTCTTTGGGCAGCATAGCTCAAAAACGAAAAGACCGTTAAAAACCAAATTTGGTATTTAAGTTTGGTATCTTACAAGGATGCGACACAAAGATATTCAAGAAAATCCCCCATCTCCAACTACCCTTTACATGGAAAACATTTCGAAAAATTTTGATTTTCTTAAAAATGGCTCTAACGATTTTGATTAACATTCTTTATACTTAAGATATTTACTTTGCAAATAACATGTATATCTTGAATTTTCTGAGAATAGCCTCTAAAGATCTCTTTATTCTGCATGATTTTTATTGAATTTTGTATAATTAGTAAACCGTAAGAGAGAGAGAGAGAGAGACAAAAACTCACCACACAAAAAATGTAGATCAGAATAAAACACACAACTTATGTCATATACATTTATTTCGTGGAGCTAATCGATTTTGAGATATTTCTGTTTTTTGGTTTCAGTTTTGAAAAACTTATACTTTTTCTCATACAAGAATGCGTCAATTCGTGTCCATACAAACAAAGGAACTTCAGTCACATAGCAACCAGCTTTTGACTATCACTTTAACCTATGGTACTCCCTTATTTCGCTTCTACTTACAAGGAATTAAGTAATAAGACTATTTCTGCTAATTGTTTTCAATGAGCATGAAGTAAATGGAAGTATAAGCTTTTTAACAATAATTTGTTGCAGAGTTGTAGAGAAAGTCATGTGAATGGAACACATTAGATTTTTTTGGATACAGGGGACCCTAAAATATATGTTTCCGGTGAAATCTCTATACACTATGTAGATAGTACGTATAAAGAAAGTAAAAATGATAAAACTGATAGATTTATAATATTTCTATCCCGGATTGGTCGCTTGAGCGACAGTCTTAAAGATGAGCTTGTGCCGTTCTTGCTCGTATAACCGGAGCCCACTCTCCGCATTAGAGGTTTAAAACTTTTGTTATTGATTTGATCTCTGTTAATACACTGGATTATTGTTATCATGGGATTATTGTATTAATATAATTTTATATTAACAAACGTGTCTAACAGACAAATTGACTTTGCCGATGGATTAATAATTAATGTAGGTACTTATATTAACAAACGTGTCTAACAGACAAATTGACTTTGCCGATGGATTAATAATTAATGTAGTTACTGCCGTCTACCTTCACTCTAGCCATCTACCTGTTCCGCAAGTATACTGATTCTATATTTTAATGAGCAATTAGCATTAATTGTTACAGTGTAGTAAATTAATCATAACGGCTGGATTGCGGTTTTGGGGTGTTGATTTCCTGTGCTACTGTGCGTGTAATGGTTGGAGCGGTGGTTTTTATCATTGGAAATCAGAAATTTAGCATATTGATTTGCTCATTTAACATGTGTGTGTAGAATTTGCTCTTTAACATTTTGTGCCATTTAAAAGAAAAACAAATAACTGATACACAGGTAATGTCTTTTTATACAGTTCACATTTTTGAAGGATGAACAGTGAAATAAAATATTGATTTGTTCCATTAACATGTGGTTGCTATGGTATAGAAATCCGATGCGTTGCGGTCAGGTGTTGTCAAGTTCCCGTATGAGAAAAGCATTAAGCATTTTAAAACTGAAATCAGTAACAAGGAATATCTTAAAACGGTCAACTCCAGGGAAAAAATGAATATAACATAAATTGTGTGTTTTAACGAGATCTACAGTTTTTTGTCTATCTCTTACGGTTTACCAGTTATGCAAAATTCATTCAGAAATGTATCTCCAGAGACTATTCCCAGAATATTTAAGATATACAGTTTGGTATTTAATAGACTTTTCGTTTTTGAGCTATGCTGTCCACAGACACACACACGGACTTTTTTTCTAGAAATTCTTTTTTTGGATTCAGGAGGCCCCAAAATATGTATTTCCGGTGAAATCTCGTTATCGAATTTTTGGGTGCAATATAAAACCTTCTCTATACGCTAATGTACATACTCGTAGTACGTGTAGAGAAAGTAAAAATTAGTACCTTGTTGTGAATGTTCAGTGGTTGCTGCATAGCTATACTTTGGAGTATTTTGTTACCCACATTTACAGCGTGGACAGATATGCGATCTCTTTTCTCCATTCCCATAGTCTTCCCTTTTTCCTTTGCCCCTTGCCTTTAGCATTCCCATCCTCTGCTAGGCTCACCCTCTTATTTGTATACTTCCTTACACAAGTGTTTGAACGGGGGTTGTAAAAGGCGCAGTAGCATCCCTCACTGAAACAGAATAATTCGCTCTGTTTATATTACCTTTTAGCAAGTGCATTGCTGACTGTTGGGAAAGTTCTGGGACTAAGAAAACTAGAAAGTCTTTAACCTAACTTTTTACTTACCAATAGTAGGGGGAAAGGATATGGTCGGAGGGGACTCTACACCAAACCTGAGATCATTGTTCCTACGCCGCACGAAGGGCCAACCCCGAAAGCGAGAGATGAGATACACCGGGCGGCCGGAATCAGGAGCGACGCCACAGAATTGGCAGGGTCCATACAGTTTCCAGATTGAAGCAACTTGGGCAGACCGATCCGGCCCCACACAAGATCGGTCCTCATCCCGACAACTGAAGTCGGGGTACGGAGATAGTCACTTTGAGCATCCTTTTTCCCTGCCACGCCGCACGGAGCACTATCGCCGACACCTTCAACCCTGAAACAAACCAATTGGATGAAGGATGAATAAAAGGAAATAGACATGACTTGGAGGGACAGGAAACTCGATAGTGAAAGAAACCTACCTAGCATTCTCCTGGCGACCCGGAGAAACTCCGAAAAATCTAGGGGTCAGGTAGGTGGCCAGAGAATCGAACGCGCGACCTTCCGAATGTGGTGGACCCATGCCGTTCGGTTACCAGCAATAACCAGAGGAAGTCTGTACTACATTCCATTCAAAAATCGACTGTGAGATTTCACCGGAAATGCAGGTTTTAAGACGCCCTGAAGGAGAAAAAAATTTTTAGAAAAAGATCCGCATGTGTGTTTCTTAGTAGTATAATTAAAAAACGAAACTTTTGTTAAATACCATACCTTACTTAAATTGAACATCTTCCAGGGATGCGACAAAAAGATTTTCAAGGATATCCCCCCACCGTAAATCATCTTTAATTTCTTAAAAATGTCTCTAGCGTATTTGATGTTTTAAGATGTTTGCACCAAATAAACTATCATTTTCCGGAAATAAGTTATGAAGTCTTCTTCGTTATGAATGATATTTGTATAATTGGAAAACTGTAAGAGATGGACAAAATCTTACAACACAGAAAATGTAGATATTGTTAAAGTATACAGTTTATGCCAAATATGTTTTTTTTTTTTTTTTCTGGAGTTAACCATTTCAGATATATTCCGTGTTATTTATTTGAAATTTAAAATACTTTGAGGTTCTCTCTAATGTACGTCGTTATTTTATTCTCTCTTTCGGCTGCAAAATGAGGACGGAATTTCAAAGCCATTAAATAGCACATTGCTCTTAAAAGTTTTGATATATCGCTTAAGCGTACTGCACATATTCCGTTAATCTCGTACCTACAATCAAATGTGCAGTACGACTTAGTTAAAAACTCAATGTGGTGGGCTTACCCTCCCCGTATGGAAGACGTGGATCTCTAGAATCAGGATCGGCGGCATGTGGTCAACTAGGATTGAACCCGGGCCGCCTAGCTGAGAGGAGAGCGCTCTAACCATTCGGTCAGGGCGCCGCCTGCAACAGGACAGTTTTCTGTAAATATTTATGTCGATCTGCATGAAGTAGATAGAAGAATATGTTTTTGTAAGAATAGTTTATCGCCCTCCGTGGTGTAGTGGTTACCATGCTAACCTCTATAACCCAAGATAGCAGCTTCAAACCTGGCGGAAGGTGAATGGATTTTTTTTTTCGGACGTAAAAATCCTAGAATAGCTTCCTTTGGAAGGGAAGTAAAGCCGGTGGTATCGTGTAATGTTTTTTTGCACGTAAAAGAACCCCACACATTTAAAGAAGAAGGTTCTTGGACAAAATTCCACCATTTCGGGGCCGCAAGTCGTGATTTCGTCCTGCAGTGCCATCTGCGAGCAACGAGCGGATCTCTACACCATTGCGCATAGCGACGAACTTACCAACTAGAAATTCAAATCCGATCACTGAAAAATCGTAATGATGCCCTATGCTCCACTAGGAGTTATAGGAGATAACTAAGAATAGTTTGAGTAGGTGAAGTCTTGTGTGTGTATGTATATAGACACACACACACACACACACACACACACACACATACTCACACATTGTTTCCCCTTTTTGACAGTATAACGTCTTTTAACATCGCCTTCTGGATAAGGAAACCCTCGGGGGGAGGGGGATCTTAATTCACTGTTATCAAGATTCGAACTCGGCACCTCTTGAATGTTAGACAAGCACGCTAACAGATATGGATTTTCTTCTTTTGTTCTACATAAATGTAAACGTGTCACGTTAAAATAAAAATTGGATTTATATCGTTACACAAATGTCTTACCTACCTTAAAAATAAATATATTGCCAAAATAAGAAAACTAGGATATACATAGGACATCACATAACCAGTTAGTTCCATAGCGAGGAAAGATGGTGAGAGGGGGAGAGACGGAGGGATTTTCGCTTTTAACGTAATGATGCCAGCACAGCTAGTTCTATCTGCAGATAAATAAATATATTAAAAGTCCGTTTTATTTACTTTATTGAGAATGCTACAGTGGACCACGTGGTGGACCCCCACTCCAGCCAACAGACGGAATTTCGGTGATTACACAAACCATCGCTCGCCAAAAGCTGTGGATGGCTTTTGAGCTTGTTATCGATGTTCTGCCAATCTCCCATTCATCTCCATCCCTTGCAAGAGAGGTAATATACCTACCCTCAGCAAAGCACGGTTATATATGTGCTGTTTTTCAATTACTCATTAATTTGTGTACACTGGAGGGCAGTTTTTGAAGTGGCTGAATGGTGCTGTAATATCGTAATAGAGTCAGCGATTGAACAGCAACAAGGGCACATGAGTCTGCATGGCATTTTGGAGTTTTTACATGATTAAAGAAGGCGAAATCTATGTAATATCGTCAATTTATTGGTTCTCGATGTATACTTTGCTTATAAAAGGCTCATTCAATTCACAGTGCCTTAATCACGATAAATATTTTACAGAAACATTTTCAAGTGGCTTAACTCGTCACATTACAACATAAGGTTTTGTATTGCAAACATGAAAATCGCTCAGGTTCAAATGTTGGGTAGCACAACAAACTACAACCTGGAAACAAATATACAGCAACTGACTTAGCACGTATATTGTTTAATAATAAAATTATTAAAACCTTCTTTATCATCCCCAGTGTTCTCGTTGCTTTCTCTGTAACCGAATGCCGAGGAGGGTTAACAGAGTTTAATTCTCTTAAAACAAGTATCATTTTCTTGAAGCTCTTCAGTAATCAAATCTTGCTTGATAGGGTTACAAGCAAGATCGCCATCTTACTGCCACCAGACTTGCAGGATTTTTTATTTGAGGTTTTCATTTTATTAGAGCAAGTCACGAGTTTTAAGTATTTAGTTATAAACATGAACATGATTTTTAGTAATAAACTACCCATGTTTCAACAAATGTGTGGCACAATAAACAGAAGCCTCAAAATTAAAGCCAAAAAAAAAAGTCACAAATGAATTTTTATAAGCCTTCCTTTACGGATCCGAAAAGTGGATATTAAAAAAAAACTGACAAAATGAAAATATAAGCTGCTGAGATAAAATTCCTAAGAGCAGTAAAAGGATGTACTCTCCTAGATAAACTCTCAAATGAAAAAATCTTGTGTTCCATTCACATGACTTTCTCTACATCCCTGCAACAAATTGTTAGAAAGCTTATGCTTCTATTTACTTCATGCTAATCGAGAAAAAAATAGCAGAAACAGTCTTATTACTTTATTCCTTGTAAATAGAAGTGACATAAGGGAGTACCATGGGTTAAAATGATAGTCAAAAGCTGGTTGCTGTGTGACTCAAGTTCCTTTGTTTGTACGGACAGCAGTTGACAAATTATATAATAATAATAATAATTATTTAATAATAAAAATCCCCTTACCCAAAACCACCCTTTACGTGGAAATTTTTCAATGTGTTTTATTTTCTCAAAAATGGTTTAACGATTTTGATTAAAATACCATAACCTTGACATTTTCATGATATATAAAAGGCGTATCTTAAATTTTCTGGGACTAGCCTCTGAATCCCTATTCATTCTGAATGCCTTTTGCATAATAGGTAAACCGTAAGAAATAGACAAAAACTTACTTCACAAAAATGTAAATCTCATTATAACACTTAGTTTATGTCGTGTATATATAGTTAAGTGAATATATATATATATATTTTCACTTAACATTTTTGCGACATTTTGTTATTGATTTAAATTTCAAAATGCATATTTTGTATTCATTTTTGAACGAAATTTCAAAACCAGCACATTAGCGACCGGCGTTTATAAGATTTCCCTCATGCTTAAGCTTAGTGAATTCTGTTATTCTTTTATATCTACAAGGAGATTTGTAATAAAAGTATTTGCGAAAATGTTTAAATAGATTAACGTCAAATAGCTAGAATTACCTTTTTTTTAATACTTATTTATTCAAGAAAGGTTTTAAAAAGTCATATGAAAAATAATTCAGATTTTTATTAAAAGAGCTTGATTCTGTGTTTAGATCATATGTCAGATAAGCATTGAATTAGATGGTCTTTAAGGATATCTACTTCGAAAAGATTTTAAAGAATCTTCTTACCCAAACCACGCACTACATGGCAAACTGTATTTTTGGGTTCTTAAGAAACGATTGTGATTAACATAACACACATTTGGAGTATTAAAATTACAAACGAAATATAGATGTTGAATTTTCGTGAATCTGCAATCCGCTGTTCATTATTATTACTTTTTTATTTCTAAGGATTTTGTGTAACGAAAATAATAAAAGCATCGAAATCTTGCTCTTCAGAATAATTTAGAGCTCGTAATTTATTTTTCTTTTCCTTATTTCTTTTTTTTTTTTTTTTTTTCTTTTCATTGCTTTCATTTCCTAAGTATTTATACTGCTGGGAATGCTCCATTGTTTTAAGCAATCAAAGCCATTCTTTTGTTTTTCTGAACTTGTGCAAAGAAATGTCAATAACATACAACTGTCATATCAACTTCCCGTATTGAACATATTTCTGCTAAAATGTATCAATGTTTACGCCTAGTGCGAAGGAAAAACCAGTCTTTGTTGATTCGGTAATTTGGAGATTAGATACGGCATTGTCGTGTAATCAAAATTATGTGACGTAGGTAAAATCACATCCTCCTTTGTATGCCGATTGCCTCGGGTTTCGGAATGACGGCCTCCGATTCAAAACTGCTGAAACCGTCTATCGGAAGCCAAAAACTTATCTCTCCATTAATGAGAGTCCAAGTTTCTAGATGCCATGGCTGCTTGTACATCATCCATGTTTTCTTGGCGAGCCTTATTTTCTTCTCTCATTTGGTATCCATTCCATTATTCTCTTTGGTAGTCTTAGATTTTATTCTGTTTATACGTCCATACCACTGTGGCATGTTCTACTCTCTAGTGACCAAAATATTTTTAATATTTCCACTACTCCTATAATTTCCTTTGTTTTTATTTGTTCCAATCTTCATTTTCTAGCTGATCTCCGTACATCCATTTCTGCAGCTAATATTTTCTTTTGTTCCCTAGTGAGAATTTGTCATACCTCTGCAGTTACACCATATATTAGGATAGTTTGAATTACTGATTTGTGAACATATAATTTCAATTCTTTGTGATACACTTTACCAACAAATATGTAGATTTTAATGTACTTTTTCAAGTGTAATGTTCTCAGACAGAATCTGTTTTTGTGTTTATGCAAATATGTAATTTCAACGTTTAATTCAATTTCATCACTGCTATCAAATTTTAATAATTCCTTTTCTTCTCCTATACGTAAATAAATTGCCTTTGTTTATTTTAAGTCCCAATTGTTACTAGTCTCTTTTTTTCCCACCTCATATGCTATAATTTCATGATATTGTGCTAATAACGCAAGGTCATCTGCAAAATTAATGGTTGTACGTACGTTTTCCGTGCTGGTATTCCCATTTCTTGACAGTTCCTTTTCAATTTTCATAAGGTGATGCATCTGTGAAAGATGAAAAAAAAAAATGGTGTGTTATTTATGGACGCTCTAACTACTCTGGCTCTCAGCGTCCCATTCTAAATTGAATGTGAAAGACCGCTTAATTTTGCTCAGAGGCCTCTCTGTCAGGCTTGAGGTTCTTTTACGTACCGTAAATCTACGGCACGGGACCAACGGCTTTACTTCCCTTCCGAAGGAAGCCATGCTAAGGATTTTACACCCGAAAAAATCCATCGTCTTCCGCCGGATTTGAACTCGAGACCTTGGGTAACCATTACACCACGTAGGGCACTGTGAAAGATGACGGAATATATTAAAATTTATAGGAATTATTATATAATTGTGATATTTTCACCATGTATCTAAATTGATTATTGTAATAAAAATGAGCCCCGTGATGCATTTTAAAATATTCACATACATTTTCAGTATTACAGAACATGAGCTTATAAATAGATATTCCACATACATTTTTACTTTCTCTACACTCCACCCAAAAATTCGATACCGAGATTTCACTGGAAATATTAAGTTTTAGGGTCCCTTGTATCTAAAAAAAAAAAACTTTTCAGAAAAAGGTCCGTGCGTGGTGTGTGTCTGTGGACAGCATAGCTCAAAAACGAAAAGACCGTTAAATACCAAACGTGGTATTTAAGTTTGGTATCTTCCAAGGATGCGACATGAAGATTTTCAAGAAAATCCTCCCACCCCTAACTAGTACCTTTTACATGGAAAAATTTAGAAAATTTTTATTTCCTTAAAAATGACTAACGATTTTATTTAAAATCTCTTATATTTAAGATATTTACATGATAAATAAAATGTATATCTTGAATTTTCTGAGAGTAGCCTCTGAAGACCTCTTTATTCTGGATGATTTTTATTGAATTTTACATAACTGGTAAACCGTAAGAGATAGATAAAAGCTTATACAAAAAACGTAGATCACAATAAAACACACAATTTATGCCATATATACATTTTTTTTTCGTGGAGTTTGCCGTTTTCGAAATATTTTGATTTCAGCTTTAAAATACTTAAAAACTTTTCTCATACAGGAACTTATCAACTCCTGGCCACTAAAGGAAACGCATTTCAATTCTATGGCAACCGCATTTTGAAACATTTGATTGTCGGTTTACCCTAGTGTATTCTCTTATTTCCCTACTACTTATAAAGGAACTAAGTAATAAGACCGCTTCTGCTAGTGCTTCAGCATTAAATAGAATTATACTTTTTTTTACGGAAATGTAGGGAAAGTCACATCAGAAGCGAATTAAGCACATCAGATTTTTTTATATTAGCTTTTTTGTTAGCATAGAAAAATTGTTATTTTTCTTATTCTCCAAAAAACTTTATTTTTCAATATTTAATACTTTATTTTTAAAATTTGGAGTATTATTCCGAAAAGGGATGTGATATTCTTCAATGTACTTTTGAGAGGTAGTATAATTTTTATAAACAATAAATTATTAAAACATACGTCGCGTCGAGCATTTTGATTAAGGAAAAGTCTGATATACTAGTCACGTAGATTTTTGTAGTTGTTCTATATACAAACTATGCTTACTTAAGATTGTTATTGTTTTAATTATATCATGCTATTAATCGAGATCAGCAGTAGTTTTCCTATATATGCTTCCTTGTAAGTAAAAGAGAAATGAGGGGATACATTATGCTAAAGCGATAGCCAAATATTTTAAAATCTGGACACTATCTGAAACGATGAGGTTCGGTTGGCTTTGCATGCACCAGCTTGAGAAAAGTTTGGTAGTTTAAAATTGAAACCAGTAATAAGGAATATCTCGAAAACGGTCAACTCTAAAAAAAAAAAAAAAAAAAAAAAAAAAGTGTGTGACATAAATTGTGTTTTAACGAAATCTACATTTTATAGGTAGTAAGTTTTTGCTATCTCTTACGTTTAACCGTTATGCAACATTTTGCAAAACTCATCCAGAATAAACAGGTCTTCAGAGGCTAGTTCCAGAAATTTCGAAATATAAATTTTATTATTTGAGATATAACTATCTTTAATATACGGTATTTTAATCAAAATTGTTAGAGCAATTTTTGAGAAAATAAAAATTTTCAAAAAACTTTCCATGTAAAGAGTAGTTGGAGTGGGGGGATTTTCTAAAAAGCTTCCGTGTCCCATCCTTGGAAAATATTAAACACAAATTCAAAGTTTGATATTTAACGATCTTTTCCTTTTTGAGCTATGCTGTCCTCACACAGTACCTTTTTCTAAAACTTTTTAACTCAGGGGACCTCAAAACATATTTCCGGTGATTAAATTTCTGGGTGGAATATAATACCTTCTCTATTCACTATGCACATTATACATTACGTGCTAGAGAAAGTAAAAAGTTCACGATAAAATAAGCTTTAACGTTAGGAGTGCCTATTAATAAGCATGTGCCCATCCATTTATAGCTCCAATTAATTGGCATTTAAAGTGCGCCGATTGAAAAAAAGTGTAAAATTTATAATATAATGAAAAAATATTTCACAGATGCATCACCCTACTACACATCCTATGTGTATCTTAAATAGAAAAAATCTGATGTGTACCATTCACACGACTTTCTCTATATCCCTGCAACAAATTATTCTTAAAAAGCTTATACTTCTATTTACTTCATGCTAATCAGAAAAAATTAGCAGAAATAGTTTTATTACTTGCTTCCTTGTAAGTAGAAGCGAAATAAGGGAGTACCATAGGTTAAAGTGAAAGCCAAAAGCTGGTTGCTATGTGACTGATGTTCCTTTGTTTGTATGGACAGGAGTTGACAAATTCCTGTATGAGAAAGTATAAGTTTTTCAAAGCTGAAAGGAATATCTCAAAAACGATCAACTCCACGAAAAAAAAAAATGTATATAATATAAATTGCGTGTTTTAACGTGCTCTACATTTTTGTCCATCTCTTACGGTTTAGTAGTTATGAAAAATTCATCCAGAATAAAGTAGTCTTCAGTGGCTATTCCCAGAAAATTCAAGATATACGTACATTTCATTTGTCAGATAAATATCTTTAATATACGAAATTTTAATCAAAATCGTTAAGAGCCATTTTTGAGAAAATCAAAAATTTCGAAAAAAGTTCCATGTACAGGATAGTTGGGGATGGGGGGATTTTTCTTAAAATCTCCGTGTCGCATCCCTGGAAGATACTAAACTTAAATACCAAGTTTGGTATTTTACCGACTTTTCGTTTTTGAGCTATCGTGTTCACAGACACACGGACACACACACACACGGACCTTTTTGTGAAAATGCTTTTTCTGGTTACAGGGGACCCTAAAACATATATTTCCGGTGAAATCTCGGTATCGAATTTTTTGGTGGAGTGCAATACATTCTCTATACACTATGTACATAATGAGTATAAAGAAAGTAAAAAAGGCCTTAATCCTTTTGTGTGATTTTATTTTCCACTTTTATTTTCGATGTTGAATTCTGATACAATGATTTTATTTTTATTACCATCTGCCCATTAATTGCAGATTCGTGTAAATAATAATAATAATGATAAAGCATTTCATTGGCGAACTTGCTTTAAAAATCTCAAATCTTTAGGCCTTGCCTTCCAAACTTGTAGTGTAGACACAGTTTATTGTATAAGAACATTGTGAGGGCCTCTCAAAATGTATTGTCATTATGAAAGGGGTCAGGGCCCCATTAGTATTGAAAGACTAAGGTACCTATATGACAAAAATTAATTATAACTGAACTTCTGTACATGCATTGAATTGGAATGATGTGCCCAAAGCGTGCAGACTATCCTTGCTGAAGTCTCAGTTTGATACAAGTTTTCTACCTGAAGGAAGATTAAGGTAGGGTGAGGAAGGGTGTAATGCTGGGAGGTTCTGGGAATCGGGATGTTGTTCTCCTGAGCGGTCAGACCCCTTTAATCCTCTACTTGGCAGGAGTGCATTGAACCTTCCTAACGATCCGAAAGGGGACGAAAGAAGGAAATTGCAGGAGTGGAAGCCTTTATTTTAGATTATCCTTATCAACAGTGAACCTACAGAGAGACCCTTTTCTCAACTGTTGTGCAAAAATTGTACCAACTTAAGCGACACATTGATAAAAATCTGAAGTGTACCATTCACATAACTTTCTCCATATCCCTGCAACAAACAATTCTTAAAAAGTTCGAAGGCTTTCACGGCCGGTGTTAGAATCACTTATAGAAAACAAAACCGGGCTTGTAGGCCGTGGTCCACTGGGCTTCTCCCTTCGTTCCCCAGACGTTTCGCCTGCGTCTGCGGCAGGCATCATCAGTGGCGTGTACATCTCCGTGGTCTCTCAGTAGCGACTATGAAAAAATTAGCAAAAAAAGTCTAATTACTCGCTTCCTTGTAAGTAGAAGTGAAACAAAGGACAACCGTAGGTTAAAGTGATAGTCAAAAGCTGGTTGCTATGTCAATGAAGTTCCTTTGTCTATATGGATAGGAGTTGACAAGTTCCTGTATGAGAAAAGTATACGTTTTTCATAGCAGAAACCAAAAATAAGGAATGTCTCAAAGACGACGAACTCCACGAAAAAATGTATATAACATAAATTGTGTGTTTTAATGTGCTCTACATTTTTTGTGTAGTAAGTCTTTGTCCATCTCTTACAGTTTAGCAGTTAATCAGAATTCTGTAAAATTTATCCTGAATAAACTACTCTTCAGAGGCTATTCCCAGAAAATTCAAAATATACATTTTATTTGTCAGGTAAATGTGTTTAATATACGAAATTTTAATCAAAATCGTTAGAGCCATTTTTGAGAAAATCAAAATTTTCGAAAAAAGTTCCATGTAAAGGGTAGTTGGGGGTGGGGGGATTTTTCTCAAAATCTTCGTGTCGCATCCCTGGTAGATACTAAACTTAAGTACCAAGTTTGGTATTTTACCGACTTTTCGTTTTTGACTTATCGTGTTCACAGACACACGGACACACACACACACACACACACGCGCGCGCGCGCGCGCGGACCTTTTTATGAAAATGCTTTTTTTGGATATTGGGGACCCTAAAACATATATTTCCGGTGAAATCTCGGTATCGAATTTTTGGGTGGAGTGCAATACTTTCTCTATACACTGTGTACATAGTGCGTATGGAGAAAGTAAAAATTGAATAAAATACTTGAGAAATGGTTTTTACATGTTATATTTTTACTTTGTCTACTTAGTACATAGATAGAGATGGTATTGATATCGAAATTTCACCGTAAATACACGTTTTAGGATACCCGTATCCAAAAAAGACATTTTAGATCCGTGTGTGTTTGTCAGTATGTCCGTTTGACTGTGAACACGATAACTCAGAAACGAAAATTCGCTAAAATACCAAACGTGGTATTTAAGTAAAGTATTTTCAAGGATGCGACACGAAGATTTTGAGAAAAATCCCTCAACCCCATATTACTCTTCACGTGGAAAAATTTTCGACAATTTTGATTTATTCAAAAACAGCTCTTAACGATTCGATTAAAATACTATAGTAAAGATAGTTACGTGTTAAATAAAATTTATATCTGGGATTTTCTGGGAATAGCCTCTAAAGTCCCCTTTATTCTGAATGACTTTTTAATTGGTAAAGCGTAAGAGATAGGTAAAACGTTAAATGCATACAAATGTAGAGCTCATTAAAACACATTTATACCATTTACAATTTTTTATAGAGTTAACCATTTCCGAAATATTCCTTGTTATTGGTTTCAATTTTGAAGTACATACATTTTTATACCCTGACATGTAGTGGCCTAAATGCTAAGGTTTCATTTTGTCTGTAGAGCCCACAGTTCACACATATAATAATTAATATAGCTAGTTCTCTGTAAATTAGATAACCGATTCATCATAATGGCTGAGGGCCTCGAATAAAGAAATGCTTCACCCAGCCCTCGCTTCCCCGCAAAACCAGCGCCCAAGAAAAGCATCGCGCATAGTACCTGAACAAGATTAAGAAATGATTATAAACATGAAGATTATAATTTACATAATCACAGTAGGTGACTGCAATAATTATGTATGAAACATATGCCCGATACAAAGGAAGATAAAGGAAAATTGAAGATTACAATTTGCTCAACCATAGCAGGAGGCTGTAGTCATTTTTGTATGTAATATACTCTTAATGTGTACAAAATAGTTTAACTACCAGTAGAGAAATTATAGAGAACAAATCCACCTCTGCACCTGACTTGCAGCAAACAAGTGTGTTACTCCAAGTCAGACTACCTTTATTTGTAATAATATTAATGCTGCAAACTCTTGTGTAACTTGTGCCGGATAAGAAGGAAGAAATTGAATCTTGAATCAGTAAGATACTTATCAGAAGGTGTCGTGGAGATCAAAGGTGAAGAAGTGAACCGTTTGATGTTGCTTTGTGAGACTTTTATGTCGTTATAAAGAGTAAGAAAATCGTTAGTGTGGGACTTCTGTTCTTTCTGCACGCATCAACTTTAATATCCTTTGTGAAAGAATTCTGCATGAAGGAGACACATTTCATTCAGAAATCAAATTGGGGCAGAAAGAAGTCGCGTGACAGCTGCCAGAGTCGCTACTTGTGTGAAAAACCAGTTCTGCCTACTGCTTACGCAACAGAACGATATTTAGCTTTTGAAAGGAACAACACGGCTACCGAATTGTTAGGAACCACCAGGCGCAGGTGCTCGTTTTCTGCTTCCCTTAGCATCTTGGGAGAGGATTACAGATTTCTTCAGTAGTCTTCTTTTCCATTCATTGATCTTTTTTGTTAAAACGAACTTAGAATTTTGTCTCGCTTCTGTGTTTTACAAGAAGGAAATGCATCCAAATGTACATTGAGAATCTACAACCTAACGTGGAATCTGAGCCACGGTGGGCTTAGGTTTTGCCTATGCTAAAGTTGGAGTCAATCGTCCAAGTGTTTACCAAACTACTGAACTCGAAGATCAATCGGTAAGAACGTGGTTACATATCCATCCAGGCCTTTGTGTTTTGTTGTTGCATTTCAATGATTACAGCTTCAAAGATGTCAGTTTCTGATCAGTTCTCTTTGTAGAAGTTCAACTTTCTTTTGTTCATTTCCAATCAAAATCAAAGTGCTATACCATTTGAGTGCATTTACCTGGCGTTTTACTGTATCGCAATTAAAATATATGCATTTTTTCGGTTTTTCAAAATCATTAATGCTATAGGAGCTTAATCAACGCTCAGATTTTTGAGAGGTGCAGATGTCTGCCAGGGCAAAGTTAAGATTGGTTCTGGCATCTCTAGCCACTGAAAATAATTATTGCAATTTATCCCACTTGTCCGGCGGAGTAAATTTAGTTTTTAGTAAGTAGAATCGACCTTTTCATTGCATCATTAAAACTTAACAGTAAGCAACACATTAATTTTACTTTCCTTATTACTTACATACAGCAACTAGAGGGAGTATTTTATTCCATCTAAAAATTCTTGCGACGCTTAGTATTTCAAGGAAACTCCTCCCTTGCCACATATTACGCTTTACATGGACAAATGCTTTTTTTATTTTCTGGCTTTAACGATTTTGATTAAAGCACTATATGGTCTTATTGACCTATGTGAACTAAGTTCAGTGTTCACTGTCACTTCACTTAGTTCTCAATGTTGTTTCCAAGGTTGCCAACGACAGCGGTTATCCGTCAACTCTGGAGGTTTCTGAACAGCGGGACATGCGGAGGTTAAAGTGTACCTTGAAATTATAAAACAATATTACAAATATTCCTGATATGTATTTGTAACTTTTTATGAAACATATCCGTATTTCAGCTTCCGGATTTCCTATAAACAGTCAAAGATTGTGCTACTTCTAAAAGCAAATCTGCGAAAATGGATTTGGTAGATAGATAGATAGATAGATAGATAGATAGATAGATAGATAGATAGATGGATAGATAGATTGTTATTCAGTGTTCACATTAAAGATGATTGTGACATATAAGATGGATAACGAAAACTGCAATCCCTCCTTTGGATTTATTCTTATTGTGTAACGTGCCTACACGGTTATTTTCCACCTAATAAACAGTCATTGCTGAAATAATAGACAAGCTCAGCAAACATAAATGCCCATACAAGAGGTCATTGTTCGGGAGTTAAAACTTCCTAAAGCCCTTCAGAAAATGTGTTATATGTATAATTTTAGCGGTTTTAATAAACTTTTATTTCATTCGTTATAATGAAACATTGGCGTGCTTCTAAGGTTTCTGATAGCATTAATAAAATAACTATTGCACTAATAAACGAAATAAGTATTTCAAAAATATCAGCCCTCCCCAGATCCTAATCTTGACTGCGCTACTGTAATGACAGGGGAATGAATATCTTTGCTGTTTTTTCTTGGAGAAAGTTGTGTAATTTAGATGGTTTCTTGCGGGATTCTACGTTCAATTCTGGTGTTTTTTTTTAAATTGAACTTCGTTGGCAATCCTGGTTGGTTCACTTCCTTCGCGATATAGTAAATATTCACGCCGGAGCTTCTTCTTCGGATGGTTCACTCGCTGGGAAGTACAACACAAGACCTCTCTGCATTAGCAGCACTTGCTGCATGTCACAGCAGTCGTCAAAAACTCGCTCGGAGAACATCACTTTTAGCGTTCCAGGTGTTTACGCAAGACGAGAGCGCTAATATCACCCCAACTGCCCGAGGCTGAACTCCGAAGCCGTTGTGTCACAGTAGGTTTAAGATATTTATTTGCACGAGAAATAAAGTGTATATCTTGAGTTTTCTGGAAATAGCCCTCGAAGTGTTCTTCATTTTGAATGCTTTTTGTGTAATTGGTAAGCCGTAAGATAGGGCAAATACACTAGTTTGTGTCAGATTTTGTCTCGATGAAGCACAGAGTTTAGTTTAAATAAAAAAGTTGTGATGTTATATTTCTGAGATATTTTTTGTTACTGTTTCGAATTTTAAAATATTCAGATTTTTTTCTTGAGGCATTTAAAGATAATGGCATTTCAAAATCACCTCACAGCGACCCTCTTTTTACTTTCTCCATACGCACTATGTACATAGTGTATAGAGAAAGTATTGCACTCCACCAAAAATTCGATACCGAGATTTCACCGGAAATATATGTTTTAGGGTCCCCAATATCCAAAAAAAGCATTTTCACAAAAAGGTCCGTGTGTGTGTGTGTGTGTGTGTGTGTGTGTGTCCATGTGTCTGTGAGCACGATAACTCAAAAACGAAAAGTCGGTAAAATACCAAACTTGGTATTTAAGTTTAGTATCTTCCAGGGATGCGACACGAAGATTTTGAGAAAAATCCCCCCACCCCCAACTACTCTTTACATGGAACTTTTTTCGAAAATTTTGATTTTCTCAAAAATGGCTCTAACGATTTTGATTAAAATTTCGGATATTAAACATATTTACCTGACAAATGAAATGTATATCTTGAATGTTCTGGGAATAGCCTCTGAAGAGTAGTTATTCTGGATGAATTTTACTAAATTTTTAATAACTGCTAAACCGTAAGAGATGGACAAAAACTTACTACACAAAAAATGTAGAGCACATTAAAACACACAATTTATGTCATATACATTTTTTTCGTGGAGTTCGTCGTTTTTTTGACATTCGTTATTTTTGGTTTCTGCTATGAAAAACGTATATTTTTCTCATACTGGAACTGTCAACTCCTGTCCATATAAACAAAGGAACTTCATTGACATAGCAACCAGCTTTTGACTATCACTTTAACCTACGGTTGTCCCTTATTTCGCTTCTACTTACAAGGATGCGAGTAATAAGACTATTTCTGCTAATTTTTTCTGATTAGCATAAAGTAAATAGAAGTATAAGCTTTTTAAGAATTATTTGTTGCAGGGACATGGAGAAAGTCATGTGAATGGTACACATCAGATTTTTAAAAACGTGACTCATTTTTGTCATCTGCTTATAGTTAATACACAATGTTGAATTGTAATGAAAATGATCTTTTTTTTTCGGTTTTTCTCGGTCGCTAGGCGAATGATGTGTTGGATAATTTAATCCGTGAATTTTCCTATCCCCTCCTCTTTATCCCTATATTTCATTTAATTATTTTTTACCGCTGACTAGGATTTGGTATGTTATTATCTAAAGTTTGCTTGTTTCTCGACAGGCTGCTGACTCAAGGCTTTGGCTTATATATCCTTGGGGGTTCGTTCTACAAAGAGGGGGGGGGGGGTAATCCGTTGAAGGAGGAAATAGAAGAAAAAACCCTGCCCAACTAAGCTGCACGGGTTTGAATACCGCGTTCAAAACTGAAGTGCCGCCAGATATTAATTACGTAATACGGTCTTACAGAAATACATCCTATACGGTCCCATATGCAGTAAAGGGATGATTCATTTGTTTCACCATCGTGGGACCTCTCAGCGGCCATTAAACCCTGGGGAATAAAAGCATGGCGTTATGACAGGGTGTGTAATTTACGGTTGGTAGTAAGGAGATAAGCGAAGCATTACTCCGTTCTGGGGAAATCCCAACCCGCTTCCTAATCTCCTGTGGTTATTACTGCAGATAATGTGTTTGCAGGGAGTTGTTTTAAGCTCTAAATGGACGTAATTATAATGATGTTTTTGTATTTATTTTACATACTCTTTGGATTGGTGGGGAACATATGTCTCCGTTTCATATGAGGAGCATCAGTCTGTTGTTTGGAAGTACATCCATTGCAAGAAGTATATTACTTATAGTTGCATTCTGGGGGAGGGTGTATTGACTTAAGGTGATGCATCCGTAAAATTTGACAAAAAATTGTGAAATTTTTAAAAAAAAATTTATTTCATAATATAATATGCATTCTAATTTTAAAAAGAAGAAAATTGGTTTTCTTCACCTCGCGCACTTTAGCTACAAATTAGCTGAAGCTATAAATATGTAGGTGGACTGTTATAATAAGCACTTCCAACATTAAACCTTATTTTGTCGCAAGCTTTTTCCAACACTGCTCCATACTCAGAATTCGCCACGCGATGCAGTTTTTAACTTATTTGTTCCAAATGCGTATAATGCTTCTCAAAAGTGCGTTAAAGAAAATGGTCATCTACTTTTTGGGGCTGCCTCTCCCTTAAGTGTGTTTCATATTTCCGGAAGAGTTATAGAACGTAAGTAACCAGTAATGATGAGCGCGAACGTTCAGTGATGGACGACGTGAACTGTAAACGTCCGTTCACTAATGTAAATCGTTAACTTTGAACTATTAATCTGATTATAGCCCAGGAAGTGCCGTTTTTTTGCTTTAATCTGTGTTAAGTGTGGTACAAGGAAGAATTTCAACGTGGGTAACAAACAGCAGCGAAAATTCCACTTGTGTTGCCTGCCATTTTTTGTACTTAACTGCACTAAACATTTTACACATTCTAAAGTTCATGTCATCGCAAAATTATTATACTTAGCTGGACAAGAGAAACGTTTACGGATTTCGATTTCAAGAAGTTTGCATATATGTTTTTCCCAGATTTTAAAACTCCAGTGCTCTAAATGTCAAAGTCTTGCCAAAAATACTCCACGATAACAAAGTTCAACGAAATCAGAAACTTTGCTGATATGAACTGATGTACAAGTTCCTTTCCATCGAAAAACTCAATTTTAAAAGATATTAAGCGTTCCTCTTTATACATTTGAGCCGGCTGGAAGTCTCTCTCCCTCCCTCTCTCCCAACCATTCTTTCTACAAAGCACACACAAATTCTTTCTTTGTAATGTTAGTATATATTAGAGAGGTACCATGTTTTTAGAACCAAGGAAAGGAAGCCATTGTCACTACTGCATATCCTGCGACAAATTAACAACGGTTTGCATGAGATATTTCTAGATCTCAGAAATGTATATCTTTTTTATTTCTGTATTCTTCTACAAAATGTATAACATCACCACAAAACATCCTGCGACATCTGAAGAGCACACACAGCACCTGTAATTTTTAATGTCCTTGAACACGAATGCTCTCCAGTTAGCAGCTGATTATGCCAGATTTCTTGTTCCCTGTGTGTGCAGGTCCTTCCTTATCTTAAATTGGTCACCTTGACAGCTCACCTGCTGCAACGCACGTGTCCATCTAGTTAACTTTCGCTGCGCCCTCAGCTTTAGGCGAGGGTTAGAAGACCTCATAAATCTGGCCTGTAAACAAAGGAGTTCGCAAGCGGTCCCGGCAGGGGAGCGGGATTTCCAGTCCGATTTTTAAAAGCTATTACTTTCGGATTAAAAATAAAATATCTAATGCGTTACTTTCATATAACTCTACTCAATATCATTTTGTTTAATCACTTTTCGACAAACTATTCTACGGTTTAATTGATATTTTCTACACAGTGTGCAGATGAAGTTGGAAAGATAGAATCATACTGAAAAATTAATTCCTAGCCGGGATTGTAACCACTTATCTCCTAGTTTCGTCCGGTTGCTCTTAACCTACTGAGCTACATGGCAACATTTTCGATTTTCTCAAGGGTGGTTGTTATTATATCATATATTAAAGATACTGATATGTTAAATAAAATGTACATCCTGAATTTCTTGGGAATAGCTTCTAAATTCCTCTTTTGTATCTATTTTACATAACTGGTAAACCGTTAAGAGATAGACCAAAGAGATAGAAAAATGTGGATGCAATTTGTGTTCTTTTCCGAGATATTCCTTTTTATTGGTTTACAATGTTGCATTAGTTCGGGAATTTCCACACAGGAAAGTAACCCTATCATTTCCCGACATCTTAACTGAGGTTAATGATAAATAATAGGTATATGATAACTAGTGTCATGACTTTTATATCAATTAATCACTCTCTGCATTCATTGAAACCTATTGGCGGAAATAAAATTTTAAGGAAGTTTTACATATTTTCTTCGTGAACAAAAATATTGTGGAAATCATATGCATTTTAGGAAGGCATTATTAACTTTTTCATTCTGCTCATGTATTGAGAAGGGAATTTCAATTCATTACTCAGTGACCAGTTTATAAAGATTTGGCTGTAGCTTTAGTCTAGTGTATTCCCTTATTTCTCTTCTGTTTAGAAGGAACTAAGGAGGTGATAAAACCATTTCTGCTAATGTTTATCTCTTTTAGCATGAAGTAGAGAGAAGAATATATTTTTATAAGAAAATCCTGTTGCAGAATAGGTAGAGAAAGGCATGTAAGTGGAGCACATCAGATTTTTTTGTTTTAAGTAATTTCACGCTGCTCCATCTAAAGATAGTATTGCCTCCCTTTCGCAAAATTTCAGCTTAGTACTAAACCTCATAATATATCAATATATCACGAAAAGCTTGACTCCACAACATTTACTACTTCAACTAATTGCCGTTTTGCGTATTCACATACCTTCACCGGATTGAATACGTTCCCATTCTACGGTCTTCTAGTTTCTCAATTGTTTCTGTATGCAGTAGAATCATCGGACACCTCTCTGACTGGTTGCAACAAATGACCGGGTTAATTCTACAGAAAATTGCTTCCAGTCAAGTTTCTGATTGGAGCATTGCGCAATGCGCATGCGTTAAATAATCGCCGACAAGTCAGAAACGGTATGTGCCGTTTTCAACATTGTAATTCTGATGATTTTGACTATATCGAATTTTTTTTTAAATACCTGTTTGCCATTTTTGTACGTTGGTATCTATTTCTAATTAGGTTTTTGAATACTCATTTAGAGACTTATTGGAGCTGAACTAGTATAACCTTTTTATAGTCGTTTTAACCTTAAGTCAACGCAAGTTTGTACAAGGGTAAGGGTATTGTAATAAAATAATCCAATATTGTTGGCTCTAAATCATTGAATTAATCTTTATATCGCGGAATAACAAACAAATTATTTAATATATCAGACTGAAATTTTTACAGGATATGGGTGCATACCTTTCTAATTTCACAAATTGATTCACTTTTATTCACTGACGTTTGTTAAGGCACATTGGGGTATTTTATTAAGCGTCTAGCTTTTGCATAAACTTGTCAGCATTATTTAAAAATAAAATAATCTAATATCGATTTATGCTTAGTAGATCCACAATAGAATTGCGGTATTGATTGGATGGGAACCGACAGGTGTGAAGTCGATACGGCAGATAAAACCAGTTTGTTATTGGAAAATCACGTGCTACACCTCGGGCCCGATAATATTTTAATGCCCTGCTCTTGTAGTGCAAAAGTAGCATAATTACCTCTGTTGATTCTCGTACCTATTAGGCTTATCATCGGACTTTTCATTTAGGTGTGTTGAATAGTTTCTGAGAAAGCAGGTCATTTATATCATAAAACGACTAACAGAAAATTTGTTCAAAGTAAAAATGAAGAGAAATATCTTATGTGTTCCATTCATAGGACTTTCTCTATCTGACTCGACTCTCACCTAGACGGCCGGGGTTCGATCCCAAGCGACTGCATGTGAGATTTGTGGTGGACAAAACGGTGCTGGGGCGGGTTTTCTCCGGGTACTCCGGTTTCCCCCGCCATCGCATTCCACCGGTGCTCCATCATTCATGCATCATCAGTGTCACCGCCTGCGGTAGTTAAAGTGGGCGTTAAACACTACCAAAAAAAAATTCTCTATCTGTTCTGCAAACTATTCTTAGAAAACATCATTATTTTACCTACATCATAATAATAAAGATAAAAGAAACATTAGCAGAAATGGTCTTATTACGTAGTTCCTTATAAGTAGAAGGGAATAAGGGAATACACTAGGCTAAAGCCAGAGTCAATTCTTTTAAAAGCTGGCGCTTAGTATTGACACTGGAACCCGGTTCTCTTTTCATGGCCGGAAGTAAAACAAAATGAATATGAAGCGGTTAAGGGCTTCCCGTTTGAGGAAAGTTTAAGTATTTTAAATTTGAAACTAATAACAGGGAATATCTCTGAAATCCTGGTCAGAAAAAAATAAGTATATGACATAAATTGTGTGTTAACAAGATCTACATTTTTTGTGCAGTAAGTAATGTTTATTTCTTACGGTTTACGAGCTATGCAAAAATCATTCAGAATGAAGAGACGTTCAGGAGCTGTTCCGAAGAAATTCAGGATATGCATTTAATCGAACATATCAAAAAATGTTCCATATAAAGGGTAGTTTGGGGTGGAGGGATTTTTTCTGAAAATGTTCGTATCTTATCCTTGAAAGATGGTTTTAACCGACTTTTCATTTCTGAGTTATGTTGTCCACAGACATGGACATACAGCCACACTGACCTTTCCTCAGAAAGGCTTTTTATATGCAGGAGTCCTCAAAACAGGCACTGTCGGTGAAAGCTTGGTATCGAATTTTTGGTAGAATACAATATCTTCTCTACCTACTATACATTGAACATAGGTTCTGGAGAAAGTAAAAAGAAGTAATTTATTAGTTGACGAGGAAAACAAACAAACAAGCAAAAAACAACAAAAAACTTGGTTAGTACACATGTTAGGTACAATATTTAACAGGCTTACCAATTTGTGGAGCTAAACTTACTCTAAATTGCCTGAATTTTTTTCACTCTGCATCAAAGAGTATGGAAGTTTTGATTTTTCCCGTTTTTGCTTAAATGGCAACAGATTTTGTAGAGTGTTAAATGAAGAATGAAATATTCGTGGATATCGTTTGCTTAAAATTTAAAAGCAACTTACATTTAGCGTACGCTAAAAATTATATCTACGATTTTTAGAAATGTTTCTTAAAATTTCTAATAAATATCAGAATGAAAAATATTGTTGGGATGTATCTGAATAAAAACGGATACTTATCGAATGTGTTACATAGAAGAGGCTACAAGGTGAGCGTAATGTCTGAAAAATGTTTAACATAAACTTTTTAATAGCTAATGACATGAAACAGTTTAAGACAATTTGTGTTTTAACTAAAATACATGATTTCAAGGGTTCCTAGACCGTTGATCCTCCCGGCATTAATACATAGAGCACAGATATGGACAACAACCCAGCAACAATGGACAACCCTACATGTCACTCAGAGAGAAATGGAAATAAAGATATCACAGAGATAGGATAGCCAGAAGTTAGGACACAAATGAAGACGTGGCGACCGCAGCGCAAATAGTGAAATGGAGATGGGCAGGCCACTCTGTAAGACTCAACAACAATCATTGGGCAAACATAGCAACGGTATGCAATCTAAGAGGAGAGAGAAGCCTGGTTTACCGAGAACGAGAAATGAAGAGTAACGCTGGCAACATCTGGACCAGGATTGCGAGGAACCGCAACGCTTGGAAGGCTCAAGAAAAAGTGTACAAGAACTGAGACATCCAGGCACGGGCTAAGTTAGAAGAGACATGCCGGAATAGGATAGTGAGAGTGAGAACAAGTGTTTAAGTGTAAAAGTGTCCAGTGTAAATAACTAGGTTAAGGCAGGTGAACACCACATTCATAGCTGAAATGTGGGAGGAACATTCGAGCTTCTTCCTCTTAGAGATGTCATGGCATTATTATTATTATTATTATTATTATTATTATTATTATTATTATTATTATCATCATCATCATTATATGCTCTCTTTTCCCTGGCATCTGCAAGGTTTTTGAACTATTTAAATTAAAATTGAATAAGAATTTCCAGGCTGTTTACACACAATCTATATGTGCATTTACCATCCGTATTTCAAATATGACAATGTAATCAAAATCACCAAAGCCAGCGTTCAGAAAATATAAAGAAATAATAGTTTTCCATCTAAGGGACAGTTTGAAGCAAATGAATTCCCTAAAAATCTGTCAATTTTGCATCCTTAAAAGACGCCGAAACTAAATATGAGGTTTACAAACACGCATACACAGAATGTTATCAGAAGTCAATAGCATGTATCTGTACCCAACAAATGCCGTTGTTTACAGGAAAAATGTGGGTAACTGAGGAGGAATGCTGGTCGGATGAATTACATAGCAGCTGTCTCTCGCCTTTGATGGATTATCTAGTGTTTGCGCAAGAAGATTGGTCCTCCAGTCCCCACATCAATCAAGGCTTATGCCTCTTGTTTGCTCTATATACCCACATTTTCATGTCGGCACTTAAGTACACTTTCCCCTCTGCTCTGCCCTACCTCAAGGATCAAATCAAACATGGAATTTGACACCAGTTTTGTCATAAATGTATAATAAATTCCCATTTTGAGAAAATGAAAGGTTTTACGTTGTGAGAAGGAAACGGCTGGTTTTCTGTGTATTTTACGTCACGTCAGTAGAGTCCAGAATATTTCAAGAAACTGGAAGGTTCAACATTGGGAAACACCTATATGTGCCAGGTGGCCCAACTGCCCCGTATTTGACATGTGCAGGCAAGCCTTCGTGTGTTAAAACAGTTGCAGAAATCAACGGAGTTTTTTCAAGTTAAACCGAGCAGTGAGGATCTGACGTCAGCGAGCTTCGATTTGTTCCTCTCATTGAGTGCCACCCGTTCACCATCTCCGCTGATAAGTAACAGGTGTAAAACGAAGGTCGTTTGCGCTGGTTCCTCGCTGACCAATTTTAACTTGAAATAGGCCCGTTGAGTTCTGCACACTTCAAATAGGGGTAGTTGGGCCACTGGTATAATGTATAGTGGTATAAGCATAATATCTTGGTATGGTCGGCGGGTAAAGAAATCCATTAGATAAGGACTTAACCAATAGTGAATACACATAGAAACGTTTTGTTTATCTCGGTTTCTCAAAGTATTCTCCATGTCATCAGCGTTTTATCCTCTATACCAACTTCTGGAAGCATTAACCCCGCTCAGTTTCAGGCATTGCAGATAATTCCTCTTCGTATACTGACTCTTCACCATAGGGAACAGGAAGAAATCACGTGCTGCCATATGCTATAGGGTGGATGACTTAATAGTTTTACCTCAGTACCTTGCAAAAACTCCATTGTTACATTAGCGGCGCGAGCTGATCTATTGTTATGATGTAACAAAATGTCCTTTAGTTCTGGCTTTGGACGCTTTTCTTGGAGTTTTTAAACACTTCCGGAACGCAAACTTCTGCGTGCCATTTTGCAGTAACTGTTTTCTAAGACAACTGTTGCTAAGTGACCACTTTATTTCCAGCACTTCTTGCTCTCGAGACCTTGACGGATGGTTGGTCTTCTGGGAATACACAAATGGAGAATTAATGTTGTGTTTCCGGATCAAACTATATCCATGTTTCGTCGACGTAACAATATCTGAAGTACGGCGAGACTTTCCACAGTTAAATCTTTGAACAAATTATTGGCACCATTCCAGCTTATGAAGCAGCGTCTGTGCTCCGGATAAATTATGGAGCACCCGTCTTGAATAAATGTATTTTACATGAAGGTGTCCATGAAGGATTATTGAAACACTCGGAAAACTGAAGGCTAATGACCTTAAAGGTTAGCATTAGATTTTCCCTAATCACTGTTTCCACAGTTTCTCTTCTTCTTTAAAAGATTGCCACCCCTCCTGGGTTCTCCAAGCCCTCGCCTGCAGCGAGGATTCTCTAATACTTATGCTTACCCTCAACGAGTCGTCTTACCGAACATTTCCGTTGCGATATGACTAAGTTTTTAAAACGACGTAAAGTAAAATAGATATAAAATATCTAATGTCTTCGATGCACATGCCATTCTCTGTCTATTCTGCAACCAAACTATTCTTACAAGTGATTTTTCTTTTATTTATATCATGCTAATCAAGATAAACAATAGCAGTAATTGCCTTATTGTTTGTTTCTTTCTAAGAAGACAGGAAGTAAGGAAATACACTAGATTGAAGCAAAAGTCAAATCTTTTAAAAGCTGATTGCTACGTGAACAAAGTTCGTTTCGCTTTGAATTGCCAACAGATAAACAAGAAAGAGACGAAACAAAACGTGACCCCGTTTGAGAAAAGTTAAGTAGATACTTTAAAATTGAAATAAATACAAGGAATATCTCGGAAACTGTCAACTCTACAACAAAAATATATATGACATAAATTGTGTTTTTTACGAGATCTACATTTTTGTGTAGCAAATTTTTGTCTATTTATTACGTTTGCTATTATTCAAAATTCAACAAAATTCATTTAGAATGAAGAGGTCTCCGGAAGCTATTTCCAGAAAATTCAAGACATACCCACATTTTATTTAAGATGTAAATACCTTTATAACACGGTATTTTAATCAAAATCGTTATCAATTTTTCTAAAACACAATTTTTTTTCCGTTCAAAGGGTAGTTTGGTGTGGGGAATTTTCTTGAAAATATTCGTATCACATCCTTGGAAGATACTAGATTTAAATGCCAAGTTTGGCATTTAACGGTCTTTTCGTTTTTGAGAAATTTTATCCACAAACACACACACAACACACCTGGATCTTTTTCTAAAAACGCTTTGTTTGTACTCAGGGGTCTTCAAAACATATTTCCGGTGAAATCTCGACATCGAATTTTTGGGTGGAATACAGTACTTTCTCTATGTATAGTACGTGTAGAGAAAATAAAAACGCAATTTGGCGGCAGTTCTGTTATACGCAGAGATCCTATTATCGAAAATTGTAATTTTGATTGATATATAAATTAAGTAAATTCGAGTTATTGTAGAATAAACTGATAAAATTATGTTACTAAAAATAAATTCTACTTTTAAAACTTTAAAGGGAGAAAAACATCTTATCATGAAATACTAATGAGAAATGCCTAATTGCAACTTGAAATATATATCTCCAGCAATCAGTGCTTACAAAAAATAGTAAATCTTTTTGGTGCCTCAGATCAGATATAAGTTTGATTGAAGGTTAGTTAAATCGGACACCAAAATAAATCAATGTTTTTTAGGAAACTGCAAATTACACAGAACTTGTTAGTAAACTTTCTCAAAACTAGAAACTGACGGCAGTCGCTTAGCTTTGCTCCCAAAATACATTTCGTGGAATCAGAACATTAACTGCCCCTCCTCCAGGTCCCAAAACTTCTCAATTGCGCAACTTCACACAAATTACAGATGAGAACAAATACTTAAATTCGTCTTATGCATATGGTACAACACCGAAGTCAAATCAATAATTAATTAAGAGAGTACCTCTGAGTGCTAAACGCCAACTTGCAAGACCAACATTGTAAACAAGTTTTGGCGATGAATTTCGAGATATTTAATTAGCTATAGAGAGGAACAACCGTACTCAAAGCCAGAGGGCAACGGTTACTTCGTAATTGACTTATAAGCGGATGCCTAGAGATCAGAAGTCTGTCGGGGAGCCAACGGCATGAAACTACAGAATGAAAAACCTGGAACAAGTGGTCGACCCGTATTCAGACATGAGCGTTAGGAAGTGTATGATATGCAAGCGAAATACAGATAGGAAAGGTGGATTGAATGGCGGGGAAAACCCGCCCAGACGCCGCTTTGTCCACCACAAATCCCACATGCTGGTGCGTGGGATCGAACCTGGGCCGCCTAGGTAGAAGGCGAGCGGTCTAACCACTCAGCCACGGCCAACAATCTGATGTGTGCTACAAGTACCTATTTGTCCCTGTGAAGTTTCGAACTCTTTAGTTTTAGTGATTCAATTTGTGGATCATAAGCGTGCTACAGATACCGTTATATTCTTAAACTAAGGATTTCCACACTCCCCTTACCAAACGCATATCCGGTATTCAGCTGTTGTGTAAGCCAGAACTGGTTTGGCTTCACACTGTAGGTTTAGACTTTCTATGCAGCACCACGTTTTAGACTGGATTTGAAATGAATGTATAAGACTGTTTATATTGTCAAGTTCACACCGGCAATAAAAGCGCGGTGCGCGACCCACATTATGCGGTGCTGAATTGTAATCCTGGAAAACCTGTATATGGAGTATTTAGAGTTACGAAACATCACTTTAAAATTGAAGAACGTTCAACGAAGAGATCTTAGAGGTGAAACATGAACTTAAACCCAAACATTCAGAAACCTACTCAAAGAAATACTATTTTCTCCATTTGAATTAGAAAATTAAAAAATGAGAGCAAGCACGTGTTCATGTGATTTATAAACAGATTCCTGTTACTAAAATGGGAGAGTTTTTTTTGTTATGAGATTTGTGATATAGTATCGCTTGGTGTCATTCCCTCGTTTTATCCCCTGCGATGCGTCTGGCCGGACTTGAAGAACTGGAAACTTCTTGGATGAAAGGCAAACCGAAAACCATAGTAGGCTAGACCCTGTTTCCCATCCTGCAGCATCCTTGTCTTAAGTAACTAAATTCGACACTCTAATCTCCTTAAACATATAAATATTATCCAGAGAGAGAGAGAGAGAGAGAGAGAGAGAGAGAGAAAGAAAGAGTGTGCGTGCGTGCGTGCACCTCCCTGTCCAATGATAACCCATGAAACAATTCTGCTCAACTCGGATCATCCTTTCACCAATGAAAAGCTTGTTCAAATGGAACACTTGATCCTTCATTTATAATACGTGTGCAAACGAGGATTTTACAGCTATTAACAACAAAAAAACACTGTAGGCTAAAGCGATAGTCAGATTTTTTTTTAAAAAAAAAAGTAATTCGATATATGGTAACTTTGAAATTCCTCGATATTTGCATGACCACCACCAGAAAAAAAAAACCGAATAAATACTTAGGTACTGCTTAAAAACATAAATAAGTATTTGCAAATTCAAACCGATAATAAAGAATACCTCGCAAACACAATAACAAGTTTTACATAAATTGACTTTAACGTGATAAAAGTGACATCACTTTGTGATGCATTGTGAAATTTAATCAAAATTGTGAAAAGTAAAAACAAAACCTTTATTTCATAATAAAATAATATAAATTCTAAGCATTTCCCATCTTGACGCTGTTTAACTACTAACTAAAGCTATAGATAGGCACATGTTTATTAATAGGCACACCCAACTTATATCCTTGTTTTTCCCAAACTTTTCTATACCCAAAATGTTCCACATGATGCAATTTGTTGTTTCTAATATTTTATACTACCTCTCACAAGTACATTAAAGAAAATGGTTATGCACTTTTTCGAAATAATGCTCCAGTTTTGAGAAATAAATTATTGAATTTCGAAAAATTAAATGTTTTGGAGATTATCTAAATGTTCTACAATAAGTAGAGCTAATATAGAAACTATGATACATTGTAAATGTATTTATTGTAAAACTTTAATTCTATTGTGAATATTTTGAAAAGTGTATTACGTGACTCATTTTTACTTGCTCTACACTTACTTGTACATAATGTATAGAGAAAGTATTGTAATGCACCCAAATATTCGAAACCGAGTTTTCACCGAAAATACATGTTTTGAGACCCCTGAATAAAAACATATTTAGAAAAACGTCCGTGTGTGTTCTGTAGCCAGCAAAAGTCCATTAAATACCAAACTTGGTATTTAAGTTCAGTATCTTCCAAAGATGCGACACGAAGATTTTCAGATAATCCCCCACCCCCAATTACCCTTTATGTGGAAAATTTTGATTTTCTCAAAAATGGCTGTAACGATGTTGATTAAAATATCGTATATTAAAGGTATTTACATGACAGATAAAATGTATATATTCAATGATTTGGAAATAACCTCTGAAAACATGCTTATTCTGGATGAATTTTGTAGAATTTTGCATAAATGATAAACCACAAGAGACGGACAAAAACTTACTGCACATAAAATGTGGAGCTCATTAAAACACACAATTTGAGTTATACACATTTTTTTCGTGGAGTTGATCGTTTTTGAGATACTCCTTGTTATTGGTTTCAGCTTTAAAATACTTATACTTTTCTCATACGGGAATTTGTCAACTCCTGTTCATACAAACAGAGGAACTTCTATCACATAGCAACCTGGTTTTAAAAGATTTGGCTATCGCCTTAGCCTATAGTACTCCCTTATTTCATTTCTACTTACAAGGAAGCAAGTAATGAAAACCCTTTCTGCTAATGTTTTCTCCATTAGCATTAACTAAATAGAAGAATAAGCTTTTTAACAATAATTTGTTGCAGAGATGTAGAGAAAGTCATGTGAATGCAACACATCAGATTTGTATTAGTGAAATGAATGTAGGCAATAACAATTATTTATTTAAATGATAATTTTAGCGAAAGCTAGAACTTCAATAAGATATCTGACATATTGTGGATTTTAAAAAAAACTTCACAAATGTATGTTACCTTAAAGTGAAATCTGTAAACTTAAAGATTACAGGTAAGCTGAACTCTTTGGTAATTTCACTAAATCAGAAGATCTCATGTTTTTGTAATTGATCATCTTCATCTTTAAGAGTAGTCAGGCTTGGTATTTAAATGCAGCATGAGGAAAACAAGAAAAGTTGAATAGAATTAGATTTTCCCTGTAGAATTCTTGAAAAAAGCGTTGTATAACCGGCTGCTCAATAGCAGAGATCATATGCTTGCATAATATAGCAAAGCGCGATATAGGGAAAAGAACAAAAAAGGAAATAGCGAGTCGAAGGGAATTCCCCAATGCCACCGCTGGGGAGAGTTTCTGCGAAGTCTCCATGCATATTCAGTTACGTTTGGGAATACAAAGTGACTACATAATATGAAAGCTGTGCAACATTTTCCATACATTACCATTTACTTTCATACCTTCTGTGTAAACTAATCAGGTAGAATAGTTATTTTTCAATTTACTTCGTGTTAATTGAGATAGACGTTTACGAAAATGGTTTGTTTACATATTCGTTAAATAAAGGGAGGTGCAGGAGACTGAAGTGATTTAGGATTAGTCACGGACGGGGGCCCTCTGAACTCGGTGGCAGAGCACTGGACGAGGCCCTTGTGGCCCTTTGCCACTTACGTGACCCCCAGGGAGGGGGGATGGGGGCGAGGAGATCCGGATGACGACGGGCACAAGCATAGAGTCCCTAACAATTACAATTGGCCTTGCGCACGAACTTCCAGAGGGAGCTCTGGAACCGGAAGGTAGTCCTGAACAAGTGTTCCCGACGGCAGGTTAACGTTTTTACAATGGGCAAATAACCATCCAGCTGCAACCCGCCGAACACTTCGTCTGGTTCTTCAACCCTGAACGAGGTGTTTAGGAAACTATGGGAACAGGAAATGGTGGACCAGAAAATTTGGGCGATAAAATGAAGCTACCCAGCATTCGCCTGGCGATCCGGGTAAACTCCAGAAAAAACCTATGAGTCAGTAGGCCGTCCACGGGGATCGACCCCGCGACCTCCCAAACGCGGGCTACTGACGAAAACGCCTGAACCATCCCAATCGGTGATTGAAGTGATAGTCTTCTTCGTCTTCAGACTTCACTTGTTAGCGCATAGTGATAAGTAACTGGTAGAGAAGTTATTGCATTCCACCCAAAAATTCAATACCGGAATTTCACTGTAAATACACATTTTAGAGTTCCCTGTTAAAAAAAAAATATTTTTTGAAAAACGTCGTAAACATGATTCAAAAACGAAAAATCTGTTAAATACCAAACTTTATAATCAAGTTCAGCATCTTCCAATGATGCGATACGAAGATTTTCAGGAAAATCCCCCACCACAAACTATCCTTTACATGGAACATTTTTCGAAAATTTAGATTTTCTCAAAAATGGCTCTAACGATTTTGATTAAAATACCTTATGTTTAAGATATTTTTACGATAAACGAAATATATATTTTGAATTTTCTGGGAATAGCCTCTGAAGACCTTTTCATTCTGGATGACTTTTGTATAACTAGTAAACCGTAAGAGATAGACAAAACTTAGTACAAAAAAAAATAATATATAGATCTTATTAAAACACACAACTTATTTAATATACTTTTTTTTTTTTTTTTTTTTTTGTAAAGTTATTAGTTTTCCAGATATTCCGAATAATTGGTTTCAGTTTTAAGCCACTCAAAGAGAATGGAATTTCAACTGTTTGACATATCGACCGGCTTTTAAAGGAATAGATTATTGCTTTAGCTTGTGCATTCCCTTATTTCCCTTCTACTTACATGGAAGTTAGTAATGAGACTAATTCTGGGAATGTTTATCTTGATTAGCATGATGTAGATAAAAGATTAATGTTTTGAATAAAATGTTTGTTTACCAAACAGCTAGAGGACATCATATGAATGGAACACATTCGATTTTCCCCCCTTCTACTTACAAGAAAGTAAGTAATGATCACAATTTCTGCTAATGTTTACCTTGATTATCATGAAGTATAAGCTTTTTAACAATAATTCGTCACAGAGATGTAGAGAAAGTCATGTGACTGGAACACATCAGATTTTTACATACGGAAGTTGTCAACCCCTGGTCATGCAGACAATCAGATTTCAATCCCATAGCAACCCCATTTTAAAACATGACTCGGTTTATCCTAGTGAATTCCCTTATTTTCCTTCTGCTTGTAAGGAACTAAGTAGTTAGACCGTTGCAGTTAATGTTTATCTCGATTAGCATGAAGAAATAGAAGATTAAGCTCATTAACAATAATTTGTGAGAGAGATGTAGAGAAAGACATGTGAATGAAACACACCAGATTTTTTAATGTTCACTCTGGTGTTTTCCTTCCTTATATTGCTTATAAGGACAAAAGCGATTTGTTCTCGGAGCGCACGATGCCGGAATAATCTGGTGTAATTAGAAAGAAATTCATCTTTTGTGACTCAAATTACAAGGGGAATATCCGAGATTGGGAAACATTGCCTCTGTCGTAAGCTGTGTTTTCACTCCAGTGCATGCTTCTGTTTTACAGATAGTAAAGTTCGGTAGAGCGTTTATTTGCTTGGTGTTGCTTGTTCTATTGCTGTGTTACACGCCATTTCGCGTGTAGACAGGCAGCTATCTCGTTTTGGAAGTAACAACCTACTCACAATAAAACAGAACCTAGTGTTTAGGCGGGTTCGAAGCTCCAAAAATACGTCAACTTCATGTGAATAATGGTGTGAAATAACTATTATTTCCTTTTTAATACTTTCTGTGGTTAAAGGAAGTATTGTATTCCATCCAAAAATTAAGCCCAAGAGTTTACCGGAAATATATATTTTGAGGTCCCTGAGTCCAAAAAATACATTCGTAGAAAAATGTCTGTCCGTCATGTGTGTGTGAGCAGCATAGCTAAAAAAACTTTCAAGGACGCGACACGAGGAGTTTCAAGGAATCTACCCTTTGCATGGAGGATATTTCGAGGATCTGATTTTCTAAAAAAAAAAAAAATGTCAGTATGTCATTGCATTTTAATCATAATCATCAAAGCCAAAATGGTGTGTGTGTATTTAAAGAAAATACAATGGTTAAAATCTACATTCAACGAGTTGTTTCTAAAGAAAAACTCCCTAATGACCTTAGACGTTAAAGATCAACTATACATACAAATGAAAATTAAAACAAAATGCCATATGTTTAAAATATTTTCATGACATGAAATATGTATCTTGAATTTTCTGAGAATAGCCTGTGAAGCCCTCTTCACTCTGGATGACTTTTGTATAACTGGTAAACCGTAAGGGACAGACAAAAATCTTACAGCACGAGAAACATAGATCTCCTTATAGCACGCAATTTATGTCCAATACATTTTTCTTCTTTTTTGTGGAATTAAGCACTCTGTAAATATTCCTTGTTAATGTTTTAAAATTGTCCAATACATTTAAGTTCTGAAATGGAAAGTGATCATTCAGATTTTAATAGTGATCATGCAAAGAAAAAGGAATTTCAAGCTTCACACAGCGACTGGATCTTAAAAGATGTGACTATTACTTTAGCCTAGTGTATCTCCCTTGTACCTACAAGGAAATATGTAAGAGAACCATTTCTACGAATGTTTATGTTGATAGCATGTAGTGCAAAGTGGAAATACTTTTACAAGAATAGTTTGTTGCAGAGTAAGTAGAGAAAGTCACATGCATGTATCATCAGTTTTTTTTAAAAAACCGTTTTTCTAAATTTAAATGACAAATACTGTATATTCTTTAGTTGAAATATTTAAAAACGTTCCATTTTATATTCATAGATCAAGGTGCAGCAATTAAAATTAAAAGTAGGTGTTTGTAATTACCTTTTCCATTTTAGCAAGAGGAGGAATTAATACCCAAAACTCCCCTTAGCTACGCCACAAGAACATACTGAAAAATCTGATGTGTTCTATTCACTTGTACATTTCTGTAACTAGTTATTTGTAAAAATTGTTTTATTATTTAATTCTTTATAAGTAGAAGGGAAATAAGGGAGTTCAGTAGGCCAAAGCGATAGTCAAATATTTTACAAGCCGGTTGCTATGTAACTGAAATTTGTTCTTTTTGCACGCCCCAGATGTGAAAAATTCCTGCAGAATAAAATTTTTGTTTTCAAATTGAAATCAATAACAAGGATTGTCCCAAAAAAAAAAAAAAAAAAAAAAATGTATACGACATAAATTGTTTGTTAAAAGATCTACATGTCTATCTCCTAGGGTTTACAAGTTATGCGAAAGTCGTCCAGAGGCTATTTTCAGAAAATTTAAATTTTTTTTTTTTTTCATTTATATAGCTCCTTTAACATCTAAGGTCATATCGGGGGCTTCGAATTACAAACAACTCGTTGTCTGTAGGTTTACGTTGGGTTTAAACTATTTTATTTCCTCAAACACGCACACATTCACTCTCACATACATACTTCCAGACTGTGGGGGATATGGAGTAATTCTGGTTAAAGAATAATTCCCCGCCCTAACCGGGAATCGAACCTGGGACCTCCGTGTGAGAAGTCAGCTCGCTGACCACTCAACCACGAAGGCAGTCGAAATATAAATTTTATTTGTCAAGTAAATATGTCTAATATATGACATTTTAATCAAAATTGTTAGAGCAATTGGGAAAATCAAAAAATTCGAAATTTTTCCCATATAAAGGGTATTTTGGGTGGGGGAATTTTCCTGAAAATCTTAAATGTCGCATCCTAGGAAGATAGTAAACTTAAACACACACACACACACACACACACACACACACACACACACACACACACACACACTTCTCAGCTTTCAGGGTACCTTAATACGTGTATTTCTAGTGAAATCTCCGTATCGAATTTTTGAGTGGATTGCAATAGCTTCTCTACCTATGTACATTAGTATGTACATGCTAGTTACAGTGTATAGAGAAGGTATTGTAATGCATAACAAAAATCGATACCGAGATTTCACCGGAAATATATGTTTTGAGACTCCCTGATTAAAAAAAAAAGCATTTTTAGAAACATTTTCGTGTATGTATGTGTGTGTCTGTGGGCAGCATATCTCAAAAACGAAAAGTCGGTTAAAAACCAAACTTGGTATTTAAGTTGATTATCTTCCAAGAATGCGGCATGAAGATTTTCAAGAAAATCGACCCACCCCAACCACCCTACTCATTAAAATATCTTATGCTTAAAATATTTTTATGAGAAATGAAACGTATATCTTGAATTTTCTGGGAATAGCCTCTGAAGACCTCTTTATTCTGGATGACTTTGGTATAACTGGCAAACCATAAGAGTTATATAAAAACTTACTACACAAAAAATGTAGATCTCATTAATACACACAATTAATGTTTTATACTTTTTTTTTTTTAAGTAGAGTTAACCGTTTTCGAAATATTCCGGATTATTGGTATCAATTTTAAGACACCTAATCTTTTCTCAAACGGGAAGACATCTTTCTTCTCATTTGTTTACAGTTGGAATTTCAATTGTTTCACATAGTAACCGGGTTTTAAAGGATTGATTTTCGCTTTAGCCTGTGCCGTCTCTTATTTCCTTTCTACTTACAAGGAAACAGTTAATAAAACTGATTATGTTTATATTGATTAGCATGATTTAGCTAAAAGATTAATCTTTTGAATAAAAGGTTTGTTTGCCGAACAGCTAGAGGACATCATGTGAATGGAAGACATTAAAAGTTCTTCCTTATCCCATTGAAATTGTCCAAGAAGCCGAGGGGTTGTGCCAGCAGTGTGTGGACGAGCGTTGTCATGGATCAACACAATTCCTCTTCGTTTGTTTTGAATGGCTCTCCGCAAGTGTCGTAAAGTACGAAGATCTTCAAAACAACATCAATGCTCATTTGAAATCATTGCCGGCAACATTTTTTGAAGCAAGTATTGCAAAGCTTGTGTACAAGTACGATAAATGTCTCAATGTTTTCGGTGATTATGTTGAAAAGTAACCATAAGCGACAAAATTTATAGTAATAAAATAATTATTTTCTATGAACTTGCCTTTTATTAGTAGCCTATCGGAGGTTGAAAAAAAAAACGGCTCTCGTACATTAGTCTACACTTGATAAAGTAAAAATGAGCATTTTTCTACATCTACATTGCCTAACGTGTGGCTATTGTGCAAATGCTAATGTTAATTGTAATCGTAGGGTCGGAATTGTGTACAACAAGCGTAACTCAAGCTAATATATATACAATGCTTGTTACACAAGTATTACCTATGGGTTATGTAAATAATGACGGTCTGGTTGTTATATAGCAGATCACTACTCCGTATAGTTACACGATATATGAATGCTGCAGTGCACACCGCTGAACGTTGAATGCGACATGCAGAAGCTACAGGCAGGCATTAGGCGAAATCTGCCCGGGCTAGATGAATAAACTGGTGTTTCGTCGGAAGTGGAGCGCTTCATAAAGGAGGATAGATGCTTTACGCTTGATGAGGAACCAACCCTGCCTGCCCCATCCACTCGGGGAGAGTTAGCTAATATTTTACAGCTCACTGCTTGCTCCAAGACACCTGCTGCCGCCGCCGCATTAAATAGTCTGTCGTTAACTCCTTTCAGTATGGCACATTTTTTACTTTCTTCAGAAAGTGCACGGCACCTGGGTAGAGAAGGTATTGTACTCCACCCTAAAATTCGATACCGAGATTTACTGGAAATATACATTATAGGACCCCTGTATTTAAATTAAAAAAAAAACTTTTTAGAAAAAGAACACCATATCTCAATAAACAAAAAGCCGGTAAATACCAAACTTGGCATTTAATTTAATGTCTTCCAAGGATGCGACACTAAGCTTTTGAGGAAAATCCCCCCCACCCCAAATTACACTTCAGGTGGAAAAAAATTCGAAAATTGTTATTTTTTCAAAAATGGCTCTAATAATTGTATAGTAAAGGTATTTACATGAAAAATAAAATGTTTATCTTGAATTCTCTGGGAATAGTCTCTGAAGAACTTTTCATTCCCGATAAATTGCATAAGTGGTAAACCGTAAGAGGTTGACAAAAACGTACCTCACAAAATATGTAAATCTCTTTAAAACAATGTTTACCTTATATAGTTTTTCGTGTAGTTAACCATTTCCGAGATATTAATTGTTATTGGTTTCAGTTAGATAATACTCTTTTCTCATACGAAAATTTGTCAGTTCCTGGCAATGCAAAAAAAAAAAAAAAAAAATGGAAATGGCGTGTTATTTATGGACGCTCTTTAACTGCTGTGATTCTCAGCGTCCCATTCTAAATTGGGCGTGAAAGACCGCTTAATTTTGCTCAGAGGCCTCTCAATCAGGCTTGAGGTTTTTTACGTGCCGTAAATCTACGACACGGGACCAACGGCTTTACTTCTCTTCCAAAGGAAGCCGTGCTAAGGATTTTTACACCCGAAAAAAATCCATCGTCCTCCGCCGGGTTTAAACCCGCGACCTTGGGTACATGAAGTTAGCATGTTAACCATTAAACCACGGAGGGCGACTACCTGGCAGTGCAAGGAAATGGATTTCAACCAAATGGCAACGAGATTTTAAAAGATTTGACTCGTTTTAACCTAGTGTATTTCCTTATTTCCATTCGAGTAATAAAGATAATTTGTGTTAATGCTTATCGAATTAGTATGAAGTAGATATAAGAATAACGTTTGTAAAAAGAATTTGTTACACAGATGTAGAGAAAGTCATGTGAATGGAACACATCAGATTTGAGAATAAGCTTTTGTAAGAGAAATTCATATGAATGCAACACATCTCATTTTTTCAGTATCCATTCCGATTGTTCCAAACAGTGCAAAAATTAAAGTACACTTGGGAGTAGAATTTATTTTCTCTACACTTACTATGTACATAGTGTATAGAGAAGGTATCGTATCGCACCCAAAATTTCGATACCGAGATTTAGCCGGAAATATATGTTTACAGACTCCCTTAATTAAAAAAAAAACATTTTTAGAAAAAGATCCGTGTGACTGTGAACAGAATAGCTCAAAAACTAAAAGATTGTTAAACGCCAAACTTAATATTTAAGTTTATTATCTTCCAAGGGTGCGACACGAACATTTTCAATACCCCCCCACCCCAAGCTAATTTTTTTGAAAATTTTGGCTCTCAAAAATGGCTAACGATTTTGTTTAAAATACCGTATACTAAAGATATTCACAATACAAATAAAATATATATTTTGAATTTTCTGGGAAGCCTCTGAAGATCACTTTATTCTGGTTGATTTTTGTAGAATTTTGCACAACGGTTAAACCGTAAGAGATAGACAAAAACTTATGCACAAAAATGTGAACCTCGTTAAAACACACAATTTATGTCATACCCTTTTGTTGTTGAGTTGGCCGTTTTCAAGATATTCCTTGTTATTGGTTTCAATTTTAAAATACTTTTCTCAGACAGGTAGTGCCCGTTTTTCTTTTGTTCTGCTCCTGGCCAAGCAAAGAAGCCAATTTCATACAATCGCATAACGATAGCTTTTAAAACATTTGATTCTCGCTTTAGCATAGTGCATTCCTGAAGTTCCCTTCCAGTTATAAGGAACTAAATAATACGTACATTCTGCTAATGTTTATCTCGATTGTCATGGTGTAGAAAGAAGAAGAATCTTTTGTAAGAAATCTGTAGAATAGAAGAAGTCATGTGAGTGTAACACATATATATTTTTTTATATAAGTAAATACTATTATTTTTTAAACAAGACACTAGTTCTCTTGAATTAACCCCTATGTTTTCCTTACGTTCGTTTCATTTTTGGTTTTACAAGGACATTAGTGTCACTAGCGAAAAGTAAAACTTTTGCTTTTGGAACGTTTCATGTGTAACGTTTCTAAGACTAGCGCTAGAAGTGCATGACATATTTCATGTGTGGAAAATGAGCATGTTCAAATGATAGCTCGTTAAAGTAGAACAGCGATATGGGCAAGCAACAAAAAGCCGAAGGGTTTTACGATCTAATAAATGTCCCATAACGCACATGTAATCATTATACTTCCCCTCCTAAACCAGGGCAGGGGAGTCCACGAAACTTGTGGGGAGTTAGTTATTTTTGTATGCACATCGTGCGTAGTGGGACCATAAAGTCGAATGGAACGCCATCTTGATTTAGAGCTGCACTGGTTGTTACTGTTATTTTATGAAATAAATTCCTTCTGAATTGAAAACAACTCCGCAGCGGAGTTTGCGACGCTACACGCAAGTCAATTAAAACAATACTGCAGGCTAATCGGGGATACAGTAGATTTTTCTTACAACCTCTTTTTTTTTCATTGAAATAATTACCCTATTATTTTTAAGGCAAGATAATATTAGCCATTGTTAAAACTGTGTGTTTTATTCACTTGACTTTTTCGACCCGTTCTGCAAACAAACTATTCTTTCGTCTTTTTTTTATTTTTATTTTTTTAGCGCAATGTCCGTTAACGTGGTTGGTCATATCGGAATGAAATTGGTGAAATGACGCCCATATGATCTCGGGTCCCTGGAACTTAAAGTTACTCGGCATTCGTTTTCTCAGGTTAGGGAAAACCCCGAAAAATACCTTATCCAGGTAACTCACTTTAAGCGAGATTCGAACTCGCGACCTGTTGAATGTGAGGCAGACACAACCCAGGTGGGCAATTATTCTTTTATCTGTTCATGCTAATCGAGATAAACATTACCAGAACTTATTACTGATTTCCTTGTAAGTAGAAGGGAAATGAGGGAATGCACTAGGCTAAAGCGATAGTCGGATCTTTTAAAACCTGGTTGCCATGTCATACAATTTATATTCGGTTTTCTTTTCATGGCCAGGAATAAAACAACAGAGATTATACGAATGACTCTCCGTTTGAGAAAAGTTAAAGTATTTTAAAATTGAAATCAGTAACAGGGAATATGACATAAATTGTGTTTTTTTAACGAAATCTACATGTTTGTGTAATAAGTTTTTTTGTGTATCTGTTATGGTTTACCATTTATAGAAAACTAATTCAGAACGAAGAAGACTTCAGAGGATATTTCCAGAAAATTCAAGATGGATATAATTTATCATAAAGATATCTTAATCATATGGTATTTTAATCAAAATTGTTACAGCTATTTTTGAGAAAATAAAATGTTCTAATAGTATTCCATGTAAAGGGTAGTTTTTTAGGTGGGTAGTGTGAAGATCACGTTTCAGTACGAGTAGGAAACAACTATACAGAATGGAAACCAATTAACCAAGGTGTTAGAAAGGCTGCAGTCTTTCCCCACTACTATTTCTCATACATGTGAATCATCTGATGAAAAAATGGAAAACAACAGAACATGGAAAATTAAAAATAAACAGAGACCTTGAGCTAGATGTATTATTGTTTGCGGATGATGTAATATTGCTGGCAGATTCTGAAGATGGCCTTCAGTGATCAGTTTATCAAATGCAATGTATCTCGGAAACTTATAGTTTGAACATCTCAGCATCAAAAACCAAAGTGATCGTCTTTGTGGGGGAAAAATCATTATGTGAACTAAAATATGCCTTTACAATAAACCTGTGGAACAGGTATCATTCAATAGCGTTTAAGTTTCGAAACAGAAAAAGATATAGCAATAAAATTAAACAATTTCAATTATGCAATGAGTACTATTAATATTCTAGTTCCAACTAGGATAAAGGAGCATACGACAAAGTGATCAACATCGTATCACAGTTAATGAAATTATATTTTTAAGAACTGCAGGATACACAAACTGGATAAGAAAAAGAATAAAGATTTTATGAAAGAATTGAAAATTGATGCAACAATAGAAAAAATGCAACATTATCGCCGAAGTTGGAGGTCCGATGTACTCAGAATACCTGCATCAAGGCTGGTTGGTAGGGGACTGTCGGCCATCCAATGCAGAGCTGGAATGAGACCGTAATAGGCCACTATCAAGTTGATCTTTGAACGACTTTTCGTTTTTTAAGCTAAGCTGTTCACAGACACACTCAAACATAAACACACGGACCGTTTTTAATGTACTTTTTTTAATTTGGTGTCTCAAAACATGCCTTTTCGGTGAAATCTCGATATCGAATTTGTACAAGTCAACATTGCACGTTAAATCATATTATGATCATTAAATAACCTACATGACTGTTCCAGTGTTTTTGGTTTGTTTGATTGTTTTAATTTTCTCTACACGTATCCCCCACTCATTTACATGGAAAATAATTCGAAAATTTTGATTTTCCCAAAAATGACTCTAACGATTTTGATTATAAAATCATATATTAAAGATATTTACCTGGCAAATAAAATGAAGGTATATATTGAATTCTCTGGGAATAGCCTATTAAGACTACTTTATTCTGGATGAATTTTACGGAATGTTTTATAACTGGTAAACCATAAGAGATAGACAAAAGCTAACTTGATAGAAAATGTTTTTTCGTGGAGTTGGCGGTTTTCGATATATTTCTTGTTATTGGTTTCAGTTTTAAAATACAGGAATTTGTAAACTCCTGTCCATACAAACAAATGAACTTTAAACCTGGCGGAGGACGATGGCTTTTTTCGGGTGTAAAAATCCTCAGCATGGCTTCCTTCCGAAGGGAAGTAAAGCCGTTGGTCCCGTGTCGTAGATTTACGGCACGTAAGAAAACCTCAAGCATAATAAAGAGGCCTCTGAGCAAAATTAAGTGGTCTTGCACGCCCAGTATTGAATGGGACGCTGAAAGCTACAGCAGTTAAAGAGCGTCCATAAACAAAACTCCATTTCATTTCCCTTATCTCCCTTCTACTTACAAGGTAGCAAGTAATAAGACCCTTTATGCTAAGTTTTTATCGATTAACATTAAGTAAATAGAAGAATAAGCTTTTTAACAATTGTTTATTGCAGAGATGTATAGAAAGTCTTATGAATGGAACACACCAGCTTTTTAATAATGTAATTTAATTACAGCAGTTGGGGAGCATATTTTTGGCACCTAAAACATTACTTTTACTGCCTAAAGTTCTGCTCTCTAGCCATAGCTCATAAAGGAATCTTCTTACCATTCAGAAGTTGCGGTCCTTTTTCCAAAGAATCTATATTAAAGTAGTATGCGTGAAATATAACAGCAAAGATGAGATTGTCACACAAAGATTTAAGTCTGGGGAAAAGAGAGTTAAGGCACGTACCTTTTATCGACATAAACACGGGGGGGGGGGGGTGCCGACGCTTATCAGATAAATTGACTTCATCTCCCTTGGTGTCAGTGAGATACATATCGTGATTCAGTAGCGCCTCAGATGCTCTCTTTTTTATATAAAGTAAAAGAACATCGTGTACATTTATTGCTTTCCCTATTTCCTCACCTAAGGCTGAGAAAGCGTTGTACTCAATAGCGTATTTCATTAGAAATACATGTTTTGAGAAGCTGGAAATTGAAAAGTATGATGCATAACAATCTGACCACTTTCCCACCTACAACGAAAGCATTTATATAAAAACGATTCTTCCGCTCATTGTTATTAACATTCGGTGATATGAAGAGAATCTAACATTTATATTGAGGGAATCCACAGCTGACTGACTACTGAATTATACACACAGGGTATTACTAGTATGTGTTCACTGTAGCGCTTTGACAAAACGTAGGTTACTCCTCTGCTGAGGGTCGCAGGTTCGCTTCTCGCATGTAGCAAATGCTTTTATTTTGGTGCTTCCTGGCGCAGGGGATCGTGGGTTCGAGACCGCCTTGGGTGTTTTTGTGATTCTAAATATGTACATGTCTGTATGTATGAGTAAAAAAGAAAACGGCAAACAAAATAGATCAACAAAGGAAATGTAGGAAACTAAAAAAAAAAAAAAAAAAGAGGAAAATGGAATACAGCCTGACAAGATTCCGGAACTGTATTTACTAAAAGAGAAGATAGTTCAGTAGTTTCCCAGAATATAAAATCAGAAAGCACTAATGAAGTTAAAAAGCAAAGTAAAGAAAATAGTAAAGTATATTTTCATAGTTGCTCAGACGTGCACCGTTTTGAGAAAATAAAAATCTGATGTGTTCCATTCACATGACTTTCTCTATATCACTGCAACAAATTATTCTATTTGCTTCATCTAATGCAGCAAACATTAGCAGAAATAGTCTTATTACTTGCTTCCTTGTTAGTAGAAGCGAAATAAGGGGGTACCATAGGTTAAAGTGATAGTCAAAAGCTGGTTGCTCTGCGACTGAAGTTCCTTTGTTTGTATGGACACGAGTTCACAAAGTACTGTATGAGAAAAGTATAATTCTTTATAGCTGAAAAAAAAAAACACAAGGAATATCTCAAAAACAATCAACTCCACGAAAAAAATGTATATAACATAAATTGTGTGTTTTAAGGTGATCTACATTTGTTGTGTGGTAAGTTTTTGTCTATCTCTTACGGTTTAGCAGTTATGCAAAATTTCGTAAAATTGACCGAGAATAAAGTAGTCTTCTGAGGCTATTCCCAGAAAATTCAAAATATACATTTTATTTGTCATGTAGTTATCTTTAATATACGATATTTTAATCAAAATCGTTAGAACCATTTTTTAGAAAATCAAAATTTTCGAAAAAAGTTCCATGTAAAGGGTAATTTGGGGTGGGAGTGTTTTTCTCAAAATCTTCGTGTCGCATCCCTGGAAGATAGTAAACTTAAACACCAAGTTTGGTATTTTACTGACTTTTCGTTTTTGAGTTATCGTGTTCACAGACACACTGACACACGGACATACACACACTCGCACACATGGACCTTTTTCTGAAAATACTTTTTGGGATACAGGGGATCCTAAAACGTATATTTCCGGTGAAATCTCAGGATCGAAATGTTTGGTGGAGTGCAATACCTTCTCTATACACTATATACATAGCACGTATAGAGAAAGTAAAAAATAAAACGTTTTCAATATAAAATGTTTAAAATGGTAGAGAAAATTCTTATAAAGATCCCCTTACATCCTTAAAAAAGTGAAATGTGTTATTTCTTTTGTAGAGTTTGAGCTATAATGTTGTTTCTCAAACGAAAGTCAAGTAACCCCAGTTGCAAGGTGATTACTTTTGAAATAATATCTCCTCTAGCGGTATTTCAGCGGCTTTTGAATCAATAATTAATCATTTTTTTTTCTCTCTCTCACAGTAGTTACAATGATTTGGACATTTTTTGGAATCGAGGTCTTTTTAATAACTGTCCAGGAGAGGTCCTAATCTCATGGAGACGATCGAAATTTAGCTCTACAAAATGCTGTGTCTTATATCTGATGTTCGTTTACAATTTCATGGTGTGGCTTGTAAGCCTCCTCTAAGTGTTATTGTCATTCTTATGTATCTGTAAAGCATTGTACTGCTGATCGATCAATAAAAGAAAAGCTCTACACAAACTGAAGTAGCCCGCCGCTGTAGTGTAGGGTCAGGACCTGAGTTCGAATATCAGTCAGGGTATGTTGTTCAGATAAGATTTTTCTAGGGTTTTTGCTTATCCCGAGAAGACGAATGTCGGCTAACTGAGCTCTATGAACCTCGGGTTCATTTGAGCATCATTTCATCAATCTAATTCATCGTTCGATATGACCTACCAGGTCAGAGGTCGTTTAACTAAAAAAAAGTAAATAAAATAAATAAAAAACAGTTGAAGAAAATCAGCTATATTCAGATATTTAGTTAAACACCACTATCATAAAATAAGAACTATAGCTTTCCTGGCGACGTGTTAATTCAAAATCTTCTCGGGCTTCTAGCCAGGTAATAACTTGGCTTGACACCAACGTTTCGAAGAAGTGCATCTTCCTCGTCTTCAGGGTGAACTGATGGTTTGAGCTTGCGGAGACTGGTATTTATAAGAGCTGGGATGAAGCTAACATCTGATTGGTTCGCGAGATATTATGGCCTGGTATTTAAGATGACTGAGACATGGGCACGGACTTTTCTACGAAGTCCGTGCCCATGTCTCAGTCATCTTAAATACCAGGCCATAATATCTCGCGAACCAATCAGATGTTAGCTTCATCCCAGCTCTTATAAATACCAGTCTCCGCAAGCTCAAACCATCAGTTCACCCTGAAGACGAGGAAGATGCACTTCTTCGAAACGTTGGTGTCAAGCCAAGTTATTACCTGGCTAGAAGCCCGAGAAGATTTTGAATTACCACTATCATATTTTGTAATGGGTAGCTAGAAGGTTCTTAGTTTAGAAGCCCAATGATAATATCAAAGTGCTAAAATCTGAAGTTTTTGTTTGGATGCGTGTCTTCTAGGACGTTCTTGCGGAATTGTTATAGCAACACCAGTTGCTACTGATCCAGCAGGCAACTGACATTACCAAATAAAGATAGAAAATGATAAAAGAAAAAAATTACTAATGTATTCCGGTGGCATGAGCTGTATATAATCTGACAATTTATTCTGTTAATTATCTCAAAAAGTTTATATAAGTTACTGAATCAAGTTGTATTTGAGACACCTCTCTTATTTGTACTGCTTGTATTTGGGTGCTTTTAGAAAAATAATTATTACTTTGTCATACATATTTTCAGCCATTTTTTTGTAGTAACAAAAATTTATGTAGCTTATTATTACATCCCAGTTCTGCAGACATGTGACCTACATTGGTATGACCTTATTGCGCTTGACAGCGCATGTTATATCGCGTGGCATGCAGTATGAAACTTTATTGCAGGCTTGCTCTGTTATAATGGTGAGGAATGAGGATGACTCTCCTGTGTTGCAGGTTCATCCTCTTAGGAGCCCGGACGGACGAGCCGGCCGGTTCCCCTCTCGAGCAAGTTCGGTAATACGCTAAACCGGTAAGTACATAATACACTGGCGGTTGCTCATTGCAGTTTCATTCCAGTTTTTAATGTAACCGAAATTAATGAAATACCTTTCTTCTAAAGCGCCTTACTACAAGGTCCTTTAGTGATGTGTAAAATCCTATTAAATGATTCTTCTTTACCTCTCGTTTATGCCCTTTCGAGCGTCAGGTCATTTCCTCAGCCGGTCATTGTCCATGTCCTATATTTTGTCCTATCCCTAGTTAGCTGTTTAACTTCCCTCAAGTCTTTCCTTTCTTATGCACTGTTTTCTCTACATAATCGCCCTCTCCCTCTTCTTCCTTCCTCTCTGGTCACCCATACCTGTTCCGGTTTTCTGCTCTCATCCATCCTATATGTGTGTTTAAACCATCTTATAACATTTTTTTTTATCATTGTTTATTATTGGTTCTTGATAAAGATATTCCTTTTTAACAGTGTCTTATCCTGCCCCTGATTTTCCGTATACATTTCCGTACATTGTGTACTTGTAATCCTATTTTCATGTTTCGACAATACTGTCCAGTTTTCTAAGCCATAAAGAAGTGTTGGAGATAAACTGTGTTATATATTCGCATTTTTGTATCATTGTTAGTTTTCTTTTCTCCTATTAGTGTTTGATTGATTTGGTAATGGATTTTTTTTTTTGTTTTTTTTTTTCCTATTAGTGTTTGATTTGGTAATAGATTTGGTTTGCCTTATTTATTCTATGATTTATTTATGTATATATTATTTTTCCTTTTGAATTGATGATTGCCACTAAATATTAAAAATTCTCAACTTGCTCCATGGTTTCTCTGTTCCATTCGACATTTACTCTTCTCTGTGCCCCTTTTGTTACATGCATTACTTTGCGTTTATTCACATTTACTTCTATGTCTCTATCTTTGTATATATTGGCCCACTACATTACTGAATTCTGTAGTTCAATATTGGCCATTAGGAAAATGTCATCTGCATAAACTAAATTTTATTAACAATAATTATGAAGTGCAACAATGTGGTTATAGTAAATTGTGCACCAACTTAAATTAGAATTAACAACCAAGTTGTTTGATACAGTAAAGTGTAACAGTATAATATATGATTTGCTTGTAAAATAATTTAGGATTAAATGGATTCATTCGTTTTATCGTAGATAACATAAAAAGAAATCTGATATGTTCCATCCGCATGACTTTCTCTACATCTCTGCAAAAAATTATTGTTAAAAATCTTATTCTTCCATTTCTTTCATGGTAATCAAGAACAAATTAGCAGAAATGGTCGTTTTACTTGCTTCCTTGTAATTAGAAGGAAATTAAGGGAATACACTAGGCTAAAGTGATAGTCAAATCTTTTAAAAGCTGGTTGCCATGTGATTGAAGTGCCTTTGTTTGTATGGGCAGGAGTTCCCTGTATGAGAAAAGTATAAGTATTTTAAAGCTGAAACCATTAACAAGGACTATTTCAAAAAACCTTCAACTCCACGAAAAAAATGTTTGTAACGTAAATTGTGTGTTTTAACGAGCTCTAAAGTTGTGTATAGTAAGTTCTTGTCTATCTGGATAGGTAGAGTCAGACCGAAAAATTTAATGCCATAGCCGGGATTTGAACCACGGATCTCCCGATCTCTAGCCGGTCGCTCCGCCACTGAGCTTCCATGGCAACATGCCGGCATAGCAATGAATTTCTCAATTCACTCGCATGTTCGCGGTAAACCACAAGATGATCTCAAATTATTTCGAGATGACAACCCCAATGGCGACTCACAATGCTGTAAGTACTTTAGACCCAGGATTCATAGTATGGCCAACTATTATGGTCAATTTGTATGTAATAAGTGATTTTTTACATATAGCCGTGTGAAGGACAGGAAATGTAGACAAAGAGAAAGCTGCAAGGCCTTTCAAACAATATGAATTTAGAGGGTTGGGGGATGATACAAAGGATCAGACCTTGAGTTATAAGACAGAAAGTGTTGTAATACTTTTTGAACCTAGAAAATTAGCGTGGGTTAAATACCTAGAGTGATGTTATAAAGTTCGCGATTGTGTTCCATTCACATGACTTTCTCTACATCGCTGTAACATTATTGTTAATACGCTTATTCTTCTATCTACTTCATGCTAACCGAGAGAAGCATTAGTAAAAACGGTCTTATTACTTAATCCTTATTAAGTAGAAGGGAAATAAAGGAATACTCTTAGCCAAACCAACAGTGAAATGTTTTAAAATGTGGTTCCTATGGGATTGAAATCCGTTTCTTTGTGTGGCCAGAAGTTGACTAATTCTCGTATGCGAAATGTTTAAGTATTTTAAAACTGTAACTAATAACAAGGAATTCCTGGAAAACGGTCAATTCCACGACAAAAAACGTATATGTCGTAGATTATGGGTTTTAACGAGATGGTTTACTAGTTAGGCAAAATTCAGTAAAGTCATCCAGAAAGAACAGGTCTTCAGAATCTATTACCAGAAAACTCAAGATATACATTTTATTTGCGAAGGAAATGACTTTAATATGTGATATGTTAATCAAAATCGTTACAGCCATTTTTGAGAAAAACAAATTTTTCGAAAATTTTTCCATGTAAAGGGTAGCTTGGGGTGGGGAATTTTCTTGAAAATCTTCGTGTCGCATTATTGGAAGTTACCAAAGCTAAATAGCCAGCTTGGATTTAACGGTGTTTTCGTTTTTGAGATATCAGATCCACAGGTACACACACGAAAATGCTTCTTTTTTTTTTTTTTGGATTTAGGGCGTCCCAAAACATATGTTTCCGGTGATATCTCGTTATCAAAATTTTAGGTGCAATATATTACCTTCTCTATACACTATGTACAAAGTACGTGTGGAGAAAGTAAAAATACATATTTCTCATTTATCGCTTAAAAAGCATACTATTCTTGAAAATATAATTCTAAAAAATTCGCGAAAAAATAACCCTTTATATCATTACAAAATTATGTCAGACTGCCTCTGCGGTCGAATGCCTCTGCTTCTCATTCAAAGGTCCCGGGGTTGATTCCCGGCTGGAGCAGTGAATTTGTCTTTAAACAGAATCATTCCTTATCCCCCATAAAGTCTGGAAGTATGAATGTGAGAATGAATGAGTGTGTGTTTAATAGTATAAAACTGAAAGCCAACGTAAGAAACCTATAGTTCAGCGAGATAAACACCAGCAGTTGTTTCTCAATTAAAAGCCCCCGATATGCCCATAGAAGTTAAAGGTGCTATACAAATTAAACAGTTAAAAAAAATGTCAAATGCATACAAAACATTTTATTTTTGTAATCCCACAAATTTCTCATTTATCGTTAAAAACAGAAAACTCTTACCTCTGGTTTTATGTATTTGCTCTGTCCTGTGCCCACTCCTTGAGCAGATCCTCCCCCTCACTCAGTTGAAGCGGTTGTCTGATAGGAACGTCTGTAATAAAGGCAGAGTAAGCCGTAGCTGACGTATAATCAAAGCTTTGAGCTTTGCTATTTCTTTGGTATTGCCAACACGTAGAAATGTGTGCAATATGTGGTGCAACGTGACCGACAGATAATGTAGGATCTAGGAGCAGTAGCGCCGCTGCCTCTTTCAAACTGTACAATAAACTTATTGCATGTAGGCCATGGATTCTCAAACCATTAAAACCCCCTTTTAAACTATAAACTTTCAAGGTAGATAGCATAGTTAAAGGCAATTAAAATAAGTTTCCTTAACCATCTAGTTTTATGCATGTAAATGTATTCTAAAATCACAACAAATTAAAAAAAAAAAACTTATTTGTTCTATTCACATGACTTTCTCTAGCTGTTCCGCAAACAAAAAATTCTTACCAAAGATTATTCTTTAATGTGCATCCTGTCAATTGAGATTAACATTAACAGTATTGGTCTTATTACTTGCTTATTTATAAGTAGAAAGGAAATAAGGGGAGGCACTAGGCTAAAACGATAGTCAAATCTTGTAAAAGCGGGTGGTTATATGAAACAATTGCAATTAGGTTCTCTCGCTCTTTCTCTCTTTTTGGGTGGAGCTTAAAGTCCTTTAACCTGGTTGATCTTATCGGACAATGATTGAAATTCGTGAAATAATGGTCAAATGATCTCGGGTTCCATATAGCTTAAAGCTACTCGACAATCATCTTCTCAGGATAAGGAAAAACCCGAAAAAAACTTATCCGGGTAACACTAAGCGAGATTCGAACTCGCGACCTGTTGATTGTGAGGCAGACACGCTACTCCCACACGCCCAGACGGGCTGTTTGTAATTCTTACGGAAATATCTTATTGGTATTTTAATGAAATTCGTTATAGCAATATTTGAGAAAATCGAAAATGCGAAATATCGTCCTATGAGAGGTGGTTTCTGATGAGGAAACTTTCTTGAAAGTCTTTGTATTGCATTCTTAGTGAGCGACGAGCCTGAATACCAAATGTGGTACTCATCCGACCTTGGTTTTAAGTTATTCTTTTATAGAAAGTCTATTCTTTTTCTGTAAGTGCTATTGTGGGTGTATGCCACAGGGGATCTCAAGCGTGTATTTCCTGTGAAATCTTGTTAGCCATTTTTATTTTCTCTACACGTACTATTTATATAGTGTGTAGAAAAGGTATTGTATTGCATCCAAAAATGCTATACCCAGATTTCACCGTAAATGCATGTTTTGAGATTCCCTGAGTGCGAAAAAAATTAGAAGTATGTCCGTGCGTGTGTGTTATTGGGCAGCATGGCTCAAAAACGAAACGTCGGCCAAAGTTGGTATTTAAGTTCAGTTCCAGGAGTCGATACGAAGATTTTCAAGAAAATCCCCCACCCCAACTACCCTTTACATGGAACATTTTTCGAAAATGTTGATTTTCTCAAAAATACCTCTAACGATTCTTATTAAAATACCGCATATTAAAGCTATTACATCACAAATAAAATGTACATCTGGAATTTTCTGGGTATAGTTTCTGTAGACCTGTTCATTCTGGGTGAATTTCTCTGAATTTTGCATAAACTGGTAAATCGTAACAGATAGACAAACATTTACTAGAGAAAAAAATGCAGATTTCATTAAAGCACACAATTGTCATACATTTTTTTCGTTTGACGTTTGCGAGATATGCCTTGTTGGTTTCAGTTTTAAAATACTTGACAAGTCGGATTTCAGTCTCATAGCAACCACATTTTAAAATATATGACTTCAGTTTAGCCTAATGTGTTCCTTTATTTCCCTTCTATCTATAAGAAACTAAGTAATATGACTATTTATGCTAATGTTTATCTCAATTAGCATAAAATAGAAGAATAAGCGCATTAAACATAATTTGTTAAGAGAGATGTAGAGAACGTCATGTCAATGTAACATTTTTTGCGAATATGTACTTACTATGGGTTTAATGGGGTTGAGAAAGTGAAGTTGTTAATTTCACATATTTTGAAGATCGTAGAAATAGTGCATGAGTTACGTAAGGAAAGCCATGAAAGTCTTACATCGGTTTTTTCAGGTAGTGGTAATGTTTCCTTCATGGGTATATCTGTTCTTTGTAATAAAACGGGTCATTTAGGATACCCTGGTAAGCTTTATAAATCCTGCTTGTGTTATAAGCCGTCTTAACTTAGTGGTGCTCCCCATGCAAAGCCAGGAAACAGTAATAGCTTTCTGTGCAAATTAATTTTGAGATTACGTTGGCTACCTTTTGTATGCAATCCATTGCAAGTGTTCATTAACGCCTGGCATGGCACGTGCTTAAAGCGCCACCGCAAAATGTTTACAATGCTGGAGCATGCACAAGTTGCAAACCCTACGAGCCAAGAATGCCGCAGGCGTTGCAGAGGTTTTAGCAAAAGGGAAAATTAAATTGAGCCCTTTTATTGACAGAGGTGCAAGCATTTGTTCAGCTATTATCGTGTCGAAGTATATACATTTAGGCAAATAAACCCATTATACGTTTTCTCATTATGTCGTCTCCCTCCGTGGTGCAGTGGTTATCATGAAACCCAAAAACCTGGCAGAGGGTGATATTCTTAGCATAACTTCCTTCGGGAGGGAAGTAAAGCCGGTGGTCCAGTGAAATGTTTATTTGCAGATAAGGAAGCCCCATACCTTGAAAGAAGAAGGTTTTTGGGCTAATTCCATTTCGCGTCCGGAAGTCCTGATTTCGTCCTACAGGCCATCTGTGGGCGATAGATGGGGAGGGTGACGAGCATAGCAATGAACTCGTGAACTAGAAATTCAAATCCGAACAAGGAAACATCGTAATGGTGCCTTATGCTCCATAACCAACACTAATATATCCCATTTCTCTGGTCCTTATGTATAAAATATATTAGTTTAATTTCCCATTTAATGTTACGTTTGTTATGTTAGGCGTCGCTGTAGTTGCATTGTTAGACCGCTCGCCTCTAGGCGGGCCGGGTTCGATCCCCCCCAGGGTCAGCTTGTGGACTTGTGGTGGTGGCATTTGAGCGACTTTTCTCCAGTTTCTACGGTTTTCCCCGCCATTCCATAATCATATTTTCTTTCATCCTTTTGAACATCTGTTCATATTATGTTGTTCTCTCATACTAGGCATCAGGCTGATTACACATCATAGCTACAGTCTCCTGTTCCTCATAAGTACCTGACCCCAGATGCTGGCTTATAAGTCTCCCATAAGAGGAGGTTGAATAGCGGAAGAAGATAACATTAGTATGCTGCATACAACTGTCGCTGTTGGGTGAAGCATCGCCTAGTTGCTACGCAGTGAAATCGGAAAAGGTCATTCGTCCCAAGATTACAGATGATGTTACTAATGATGAAGATCTAAATTCTGTTCCTAATTCTAGAAATTACAAGGTTTCTATTAACGAAAAGTATGATAGCAGCATTTCTGTAATTATTGCATTTCATTGAATAGAGCATATCTGGTGGAAAAATAAAAGCAAAGACAATTGAAAATTTTGATGCCACATGCATATGTCTTTCTCTGTCCTAAATCGTTTATTAGAGCGTATATAAACCCTTCTTACGAAAGTTTGTTTGCATCCACTTCATTTTTATTGAGAATTTTTAGTAGAAATAGTTACATTCATTTTTAACCCGATAGGTCATATCGGACGATCAATGGGAAAGGGGGGCTGGACCGGGTAGATGGGTTTTTTTAAACTGGAAAGTACTTGAAAAGTACTACCATCTACCACTTCTTGACTGAACTGCATTCTCATATCGGCAGCAGTCAGAAGGAGGATTTCATAGTCCCATTATTGTGTCTGTAATCTTTATGATTAGAGATTTCCGCGTTTTGAAGTAATTTAACTGAAATTTGAAGTCGGAGTTTAAGAGGTAAGTATCTACAACAGCATATTTTACTTTTACTACATTAAATTGCAAAGATTTAAGTATTGCTTTCAATGTCGTTACAATTCGGGAAGCAAATCGTTATTGTGGTATGCCTTAAGAAGAACAAAATGGCGTGTGGGGGCAGAAGCTGGGGGCATAACCGGGTCCCACCAATCCTGTGTCCTAACAAGTTTAGTGATGTTGACTTCATGCCAGCTGAAACCGCAAAACAACACACTCCTCAGCCATCAGCATCAACATCTGAGGGGTCACTACATACCCAGCCTTGTGAGTCAGTCTCTCTTCTTCCCTCCAAAATTGCAGAGACAGAAATTGGAGATCAGAGTCCTCTAAAAGAACTAGAATGTTCTTCAGAACAAATGTGTGTCGCATCTCCTTCCACCGAGACATATTCCAGTGACTTGCACAAAATAACAATATCGGCTGAGCCACAAACATTTGTAGTTTCACCAAAAAATGTGTCGCCAGTTCCCTGTGCTAAAAGATTTCCCTCATCGTGAGGAAGACGCCACGAGAAAACAGCTGTCCTTACAGAGTAGTCACCATATAAGCATGAGCTTCAAAAAAAGGAAAATACTCAACCTTAGTCACCAGCAATTTGTAGAAAGTCGCTTCAGTCTAAGTTTGGTGAAACAAGAGCAAAGAAAGCCAAGTACACCGAAGAAAATCCTAGCGTTTGCCAGTGCTCTTATCGCAAGGAGAAATATAGTGAGACAAAACAAAATGACGACTGGATTCAGTGTGTGAAGTGCTACAGATGGGCCCATGAACTTTGCACAGGTTGGCTTCAAAAGGCATTGAAATGTTTTGAATGTAATGACTGTTAAACACAAAAAAACTGTAGTACCCGGTTGTTCCCTGCCTAGGGGCAAAACCGTATTTTACAGACAACAATTTTTTAGTTTATATTACGTATATGATAAAAGATGGCAACAAAGCACATGTTTTAAAATGTTCACAATTCATGGTACAATAAAGTACATTTCTTAAAACATTATATGTTATGATCAATTATAATTTATTATTAGATACCCGATCTTGCCCCCACCTTGGAAGGGGGGGGGGCAGGACCGGGTAGTGAGGCACAACCGGGTAGATGGGTTTTTTAAACTAGAAAGTGCTACCATCTACCACTTCTTGACTGAACTGCATTCTCATATCGGCAGCAGTCAGAAGCAGGAGTTCAAGAATATAGTCGCATCATTGTGTCTGTAATCTTTATGATTAGAAATTTCCGCGTTTTGAAGTAATTTAACTGAAATTTGAACTCGGAGTTTAAGAGGTAACTATCTACAGCAACATATTTTTCTTCTACTACATTAAATTACAAAGATTTAATTATTGTTTTCAATGTCGTTACAATTCGGGAAGCAAGTCGTTATTGTGGTATGCCTTAAGAAGAACAAAATGGCGTGTGGGGGCAGAAGCTGGGGGCATAACCGGGTCCCACCAATCCTGTGTTCCAACAAGTTTAGTGATGTTGACTTCATGCCAGCTGAAACCACAGAACAACACACTCCTCAGTCATCAGCATCAACAAATATAAATGTCAATAAATGTTACACTACATACCCAGCCTTGTGAGCCAGTCTCTTCTTCCCTCCAAAATTGCAGAGACAGAAATTGGAGATCAGAGTCCTCTAAAAGAACTAGAATGTTCTTCAGTACAAATGGATGTCGCATCACCTTCCAACCAGACATACTCCAGTGACTTGCACAAAATAACAATATCGGCTGAACCACAAACGTTTGCAGTTTCACCAAAAGATGTGCTGCCAGTTTCCTGTGCTAAAAGACTCCCCACATCGTCAAGAAGACGCCGCGGGAAAACAGCTGTCCTTACAGAGTCACCATATAAGGTTGAGCTTCAAGAAAGAGGCAAATACTCAACCTAAGTCACCAGCAATTTGCAGAAAGTCGCTTCAGTCTAAGTTTGGTGAAACAACAAGAGCAAAGAAAGCCAAATATAGCGACGAAAATTCTAGGGATAGCCAGTGCTCTTATTGCAAGGAGAAATATAGTGAGGCAAAACGAAATGACGACTGGATTCATTGTGTGAAGTTCAACAGATGGGGCCCATGAACTTTGCGCAGGTTGACCCCAAAAGGCATTGAAATATTTTGAATGTAATGACTGTTAAGCACAGAAAAACTGTAGTACCCGGTTGTGCCCCACCGTTTTTACGGTTCTGCCCCTACCCTAGGGGCAAAACCGTATTTTGCAGACAACAACTTTTTAATTTATATTACGTATGTGCTAAAAGATGGCAACAAAGCATATGTTTTAAAATGTTCACAATTCATGATACAATCATTTACAATAAAGTGCATTTCTTAAAACATTATATGTTATGATCAATTATAATTAATTGTTAGATACCCGATCTTGCCCCCCCTTCCCCTAGTATGTGTAGAGAAAGTTAAAAAAATAATCTTACCCGTCTAACTCACCCTACCAGAGATTTGAACTTTGGATGTCTTGAATGTGATGCCCCCGCACTGCAGATGTGGCATTTACATTTCATTATAGATGCAAGAGGAATATTGATATGAACTGGATACCTCAACAGTCCATGTTGTTTCTACGTAATCGGGGAAAGTATATTAATGTAAAAAGTACTAAAATAATGACAATGTTTACTTCCTCTACACAGTACATAGAGAAGATATTGAACTCCACCCAAAAATTCGATACAGAGATTTCACAGAAAATATATGTTTTAGGATCCCCTATCCTAAAACAAATATTTTTTAAAATAAAAGGTCCGTGTGTCTGTAAACACATTAACTCAAAAACGAAATGCCTGTAAAATGCTAAACTTCACATTTTAGTTTTGTATCTTCAAAGAATGTGACATGATTCTGAAGAACCTCTTCCCACCACTAACAACCCTTTATTTGAAAAAAATGTCTAAAACTTTGATTTTTTTAAAAATGTCTCTACGATGTGGATTAAAATACCTTATATTAAAGATATATTCATAACGCATCCTCTCCATTCCGTTCCCCTAACTTAGTATACTCTACTCTTTACTCAATTGTCATGCTTTCCGACTAACGAAGCAGGCCTTCAATTGTAATTGACCATCTGATCGATCAAATGTATAAGTAAATTTCTAAGAACCAGTATGACGCAGTCCTCTCTTGTGATACGTATTCTGGTAATATAATTCCAAGGTCTTTGGTATTCTGTGACGAATTTGCTGGCACAAACTGGAGGTACTTCAGAGATTTGCGAGTATCACTGTATATTTCCAAAGGATTTGTCCAGTCCTCAAAGTCGGCTTACTTCTAGTTGACATTCATCCCAGCGTCTTAAAACGCGAACAAGCTGGAGAGCAATTCAGCGTCAAGACTGCCTCCATGGTCGAGTGCTCAGCGAGCTGACTTCTCACACGGAGGTCCCGGGTTCGTTTCCCGGCAAGGGCGGGGGATTTTTCTTTAACCAGAATTATTCCCTATCCCCCACAGAGTCTGGAAATATGTATATGAAAGTGAATGTGTGTGTTCGAAGAAAATAAAACGGTTTAAGCCCAACGTAAAGAACCTACAGACGAGCTGTTTCTAATGCAAAGTCCCCGATATGACCTTAGATGTTATAGGGGTCTATATAAATGAAACAATTTAAATAAAATCAGTGTCCTTCGATTAGGAATAAAATAGATACCTACATTTGTCTTTGGAATCAAATTCTTCAACAGCCACTGACTGTCTCTAAAGGTACCTGTAGGTAAAAAATCTGATGTGCACCATTCACATGACTTTCTCCATATCCCTGCAACAAACAATTCTTAAAAAGCTTATACTTCTATTTACTTTATGCTAATCAGAAAAAAAATAGTAGAAATAGTCTAATTACTCGCTTCCTTGTAAGTAGAAGCGAAATAAGGGAAACCGTAGGTTAAAGTGATAGTCAAAAGCTGGTTGCTATGCCAATGAAGTTCCTTTGTCTATATGGGTAGGAGTTGACAAGTTAAAATATGAGAAAGGTATACGTTTTTCATAGCAGAAACCAAAAATGACGAATGTCACAAAAACGACGAACTCCACGAAAAAAATGTATATAACATAAATTGTGTGTTTTAATGTGTTCTACATTTTTTGTGTAGTAAGCTAATGTCCATCTCTTACGGTTTAGCAGTTATTCAAAATTTAGTAAAATTCATCCAGAATAAACTACTCTTCAGAGGCTATTCCCAGAAAATTCAAGATATTCAAGATATTTGTCAGGTAAATATGTTTAATATACGAAATTTTAATCAAAATCGTTAGAGCCATTTTTGAGAAAATCAAAATTTTCGAAAAAAGTTCCATGTAAAGGGTATTTGGGGGTGGGGGGATTTTTCTCAAAATCTTCGTGTCGCATCCCTGGAAGATACTAAACTTAAGTACCAAGTTTGGTATTTTACCGACTTTACGTTTTTGAGTTATCGTGTTCACAGACACACGGACACACACACACACACACACACACACACACACACAGACCTTTTTGTGAAAATGCTTTTTTTGGATATTGGGGACCCTAAAACATATATTTCCGGTGAAATCTCGGTATCGAATTTTTGGGTGGAGTGCAATACTTTCTCTATACACTATGTACATAGTGCGTATGGAGAAAGTAAAAATGGACCAAAATTCATTTAAAAACAATATTTTTTACTTTTTCTACACGAATGTGTACATAGTCTATAGAGGTGTTTTCGATACCGAGATTTCTCCGCAAATACTTAGGCCGCGAGTGGTTAGACCACTTGCCTTTCACCTAGACGGCCGGGGTTCGATCCCAAGTGACCGCACGTGAGATTTGTGTGGTGGACAAAGCGGTACTGGGCGGGTTTTCTTCGGATACTCCGGTTTCCGCCGCCATCGCATTCCACCGGTGCTCCATCATTTATGTATCGTCACTGTCACCTTCTGCGGTGCCTTAGGTAATTAAAGTGGCCGTTAAACACTACAAAAAAAACGCAAATACATGATTTGAGACCACCTGATTTTAAAAAAAGCATTTTAGAAACATGTCCGTGTGTGTGTGTGTGTGTATGTAGCATAGCTCAGAAACGAAAAGTCTGTTAAATACCAAACTTGGTATTCAAGTTGAGTAACTTTCAAGGATGCCTATTTTCAAGAAAATTCCCAACATTTTTCGAAAATTTTGATTTTCTCAAAAATGGCTCTTGCGTTCTGATTTACTTTCTTTATCTCCAAGAGATATTTGTGACAAGAGAAATGTATATCTTGAATTTTTTGGGAACAGCCTCTGAAGACTTTTTAATTCTGGATCACTTTTGTATAACTGGCAAACCATAAGATACTAGACAAAAACATATAACACAAAAATGTAGATCTCATTAAAACACACAATTATGCTTGTTATACATATTACTTTCTCTATACGAACTATGTACATAGTGTATAGAGAAGGTATTGTATTGCACCCAAAAATTTGATACCGAGATTTCACTGGAAATATACGTTTTGAGACACCCTGAATCCAAAAAAAAAAATGTTTTAGAAAAATGTTCTTGTGTGTGTCTGAGTGTGTGTGTGTGTCTGTCTGTGGGCAGCATAGCCCAAAAACGAAAAGACCGTTAAGGCCCAAACTTGGTATTTAAGTTTGGTATCTTCCAAGGATGCGACACGAAGATTTTCAAGAAAATCCTCCCCCAACCCAAACTACCCTTTACATGGAAAAATTTTCGAAAATTTTGCTTATCTTAAAAATGACTAGCGATTTTGATTAAAATTCTTATATTTAATATATGTACTTGGCAAATAAAATGTATATCTTGAATTTTTGGGGATAGCCTCTGAAGACTACTTTATTCTGTACGAATTTTACGGAATTTTGCATAACTGCTGAACCGTAAGAGATGGACAAAACTTACTACACAAAAAATGTAGAGCACGTTAAAACACACAAGTTATGTAATATCCATTTGTTTCGTGGAGTTGATCGTTTTTCAGATATTCCTTGATTTTGGTTTCAGCTTTGAAAAACTTACACTTTTCTTACACAGGAATTTCTCAACTCCTGTCCAAACAAACAAAGGAACTTCAGTGGCTTAGCAACCAGCTGTTATCACTTTAACCTATGGTATTGCCTTGTTTCGCTTCTACTTACAAGGTGCAAGTATTCTGCTATTTTTTTCTCGATTAGCATGAAGTAAATAAAAGCATAAGCTTTTTAACGATATTTTTGTAGAGAGGTTAAATAAGAGTATAAGCTTTTTAACAATATTTTTTGTAGAGAGGTAGAGAAAGTCATGTGAATGGAACACATCAGATTTTTTTTTCGTAGATTTAACCGTTTTCGAGATATTACGGCTTATTGGTTTTGATCTTAAGCCACTTAAACTTTTCTCAAATGGGAAGACGTGTGTCTTCTCGTCTCTTTACTCCTGGTAAGCAAAGAGAATAAAATTTCAATTGTTTCACATAGCGACCGGCTTTTAAAGACTTGACTATCGCTTTTAGCTTGGGCATTCCTTTTTATTTCCCTTCTACTTACAAGGAAGCAAGTAATAAGACTAATTCTGCTTATGTTTATCCTGATTAGCATGATGTAGATAAAATATTAATTCTTTGAATAAAGGCTTTGTTTGTGGAACAGCTAAGGAAAGTCATGTGAATGAGGCACAGTTTTTTTTTCGGTGTAATTTATCTTAGAATCCTCTAATTTCATGATCGAAATTTATCCCTGAGATGCGAAGTGGTGCCATGTGACCTCTGCGCACGTGGACAAGTATCCCTTTTAAATAGCTAATTTTCTGGATTTCTGTTTTTTCAACGATTTTGGATATCGAAAGTGTTCCAGACGCTTGGAATGGACAATTCAAAACATTATTGGTTCTTTAATGTGCGTACCGAAAGGTAGTTAACTGCCTTGGCAAACATTCCAGCATAATATATAGTTTGTCTAGACAGACCAGATGGGGTATCGTTTGAGAAATTGCAAGCTGTATTATGGATATTGATGACGTCAGATTCAGGGGCGGTACACTTCTTATTTATTACTGTTCCCTAACGTCGGCGACGATTAGTGAGGCGACGGAACCTGGCTGCGCTTGCTGTTACTTTATCTACACCTACTTTTTTTGTGAGGTACCATGAGTCCGAAAAATATAATTTTTTGAAAAAGGTTCGTGTGTGTGTCTCTGGACAGCATAACTCGAAAAAAAAAAAGAAAAAAAACCAACGTTAAAAACCAAACTTGGTGTTTATGTTTAGTATCTTCCAAGGATAATATGACACGGAGATTTTCACAAAGAAAAAAGAACACGCTTCAAACTACCCAAATATATATATATATATATATATATATATATATATATATATATATATATATACTTTCGTAGAGTAAACTGTTTTCCTGATATTGCTTGTTATTGATTTCAATTTTAAATTAATTAAAGTTTTCTCAGCCGGGAAGTCAACTTTCGTTTCATTTCTTTTGGTTTACTCCCGGGAATGCAAAAGAGAACCGAAATCCAATTGTTTGACAAAGCGATGATTTTTTTAAAAACTGGAGTATTGTTTTAGCCTGATGTATTCCCGTATTTCCCGTCTACTTACAAGGAAGCAAGTAATAAGACCAATTCTACTAACGTTTATCTTATTTGGCACGATGCAGATAAAATAATAATCTTTTGTAAGGAACGTTTGCTTGTGGAACAGCTGGAGAAAGTGATGTGAATGGAACACATCAAAATTTTTAAAATGAAATATTCATTCTAACAGAAAGGATTTTTGTACATGTAAAATGAACAGTGCACTAAGATACACTAAAAGTGCGTAATCAGTTATTTCTGGGAGAAGAAAAAAATAGCAATCAGTGGAAAATGAACATCCTGTAACAAGTGTACTGGGTGTCCTTGGTTTGGAGCGCAGTTGTCCTGGGTTTGTTCTTCAGAAAAAAACAATCTAGCTTTGCAATTACGCCCCTTGCTTGGTCGACGCGTCATTCATCTCCAGGCTGCTTCAGCAGTCTTCGAGCCTGGAAGTATTAGAGATCTTTGCGTGTCTCTGTGGCTTGTCTACCTGCGGTCTGTAGCCTCCTGTGATTCCTTCAGTTCAGTATTAGCCACAGTAGGTCTAAGAAATCACAGTGCGCGATGTGTTCTCCGTTGTTTAAATCCATGGCTATCTATCTAGCTCTGCAGTTTTCAAAGACATGGGAAAAGAACACATTAGGTGATTAATTAATGAGACGCGTGGAAGTCGTTGAAACACCTGGATAAATATAAAAGGGAAAAAACTACAGAAGAGGATAATCCATGTTGGTATTTAATAACCCCAAATATTTTCCTCTTGAGTCTGGGGCGGTAGCTTTAAGGAAAACGCGGAACGTTAATATCGATTGTGCGTCTTTGAAGATGCTTCTTCACGCTTACCTTAATTAATGTTAACATCCGAGGATTCCAGTGGGCCCAAAACTATTTTTGTTTAATACTTGGATGTTTTAAAATAAGAAGTGGCTTTTACAGACTCTTAATAGAAATCTATTTTATCTTGATGTACAATAAAATAAAAGTCAGTAAAATACCAAACTTGGTATATAAAATTTAGTATCTTCCAAGGATGCGACATGAAGGTTTTGGGGAAAATCCCCCATCCCAAACTACTCTTTACATGGAAAAAGTTTCGAAAATTTTGATTTTCTCAAAAATGGCTCTAACGATTTTGAATAATATACCACCCATTAAAACTATTATATCACAAATAACATGTATATCTTGAATTTTCTTGGAATAACTTCTGTAGAGCTGTTCATTCTGGATGAATTTCTCTGAATTTTGCATAAACTGGTGAACCGTAAGAGATAGACAAAAACTTACTGACCATTTTTTGAGATATTGCTTGTTATTTGTTTCGGTTTTTAAACACTTAAAACTTTTTACATACGTGAATTTCTAAACCCTAGACAATGCATAGAAACGGATTTCATCCACATGGCAACCAACTTTGAATGCCGTTTTAGCCCAGTGTATTCCCCTATTTCTGTTCTGCTACAAGACAGCATTTCTGGTAATATTTATCTCGATTAGAATGAGATAGATAGAATCTTAAAGTTTTTAACAATAATTTGTTAAAGAGATGTAGAGAAAGTCACGTGAATGGAACACACCAGATTTTTATATCTACTCGTTTTAATCAAAGTAAATCTTTGTAGAAATAGCTGCATTATACATTTCATTGCAAAATACTCCTCCTATGCAATCGCGAAACAACCGAAAATTGATAGGGATTTAATGAATTACAAAGTATTGAATTTACACATTAATAAGGGATATCTCGGAAATGGTTAACGTCACAAAAAAAGTTATGTGGTACAAATTGTGTATTTTAGGTAGATCTATATGTTTTGTGAAGTAGGTACATTTTCGTTTAATGCGTGTTTACCAATTATACAGGATTATACAGCATTCGTTCCGAACGAAGTGGATTTCATAAGTATTCCTGAATAATTCATAATATAAATTTGATTTATTGTGTAAATATCTTCACTATGTGTTATTTTAATCTATATCATTACAGCCAATTTTGGGAAAATAAAAATATCTCGTAAGATTATCCATGTAATGGATAGTTGCGTTTGAGAGGATTTTCTTTTATGCCTTGGTGTCGTTTTTGAAAGATACGTAACTCAAATACTAAATTTGGTATTTATCCTACTCCATGATTTGAGTTATGCTGCCCCCCCCCACACATACACACGTGTATACGAATATTTTTCTAAAAATTCGGCAAAATCTCGCAATCAAATTTTTTATTTGGAATTTAATACTTCCCCTAATTATTATACATAATAAAGTAAAATATGATTAATGCTTTAGCCTACTACCTATATTTTCTTGTATTTACAACGAAATGTATCTATATATATTATAAAAACTTCTTTATTATGAAAAACTGATAAATGGATAAGATTTTTTTATGAATAGTTTATAGAAGAGTGAGTAGAATAATGCATTAGAATACAATTAAAATATTTTAACTCATAGTGCTGCTATGAGGAATTTGTGAGTGGAAAACAGTAAATTCTTTACTTAATGTAGAATAAGACGAGAAAAGAGGGAAACATTGAAATGTGATTGCAGGTAAAAGGATTTTCTCGGTAGTGATTTTAACATGCTGGGGGCGACAGAAAAAGGCTAACATTTTCCAAGAATGCAGAACGAAATACCGCAGACAGAGGCTGGGTGCGGAAGAGACAGGCAGGAAGAATACCAGGCATTCCGCAGAATTGCTAATGAAGCGCTTGATTCTTAACTGAACCTTCTCTAAGTGGGGACATCAGAGATAACCAAAAAGCTCCCTTACACCATTTGAGCATAATATTAGGCACCATTGCTTAAAGCTTTGGAACAATTTCATAAATAAAATCGGGAATATTTCGAAAATGATTAATGCCACAATAATTATTTATGACGTAACAGCACGAGAATTTGCTGACATTAAAAGAAAAGCAACGAAAGATGAAATAAATTTGAGGTGAAGTTTGACCCATTCTTCATTTCGCAACGTTAGGAAAGGGTGCGTTCAGTGGGTATAGTTTCGCTTTGTGGTTGCTGGTACGGTTATATCAGGCCGTGACAAACCATATTATTGTTATTCTGTGATGTATTTTGAGAAGATGGCAGATTTTGGTAATTATGATATAATTAGAGTTGCGAAAGAATGTAGCTTATTGACGTTGAACAGATTATATCGTGCACGTCTAATTTTGTTTATCTGTTAATAAGTGATGAATACATACTAAGATCGTGAATTATTTTGGCCAGCGTAAAGTTGGTATAAAATTACTTTACGCGTGGATTCCGTAAAAATAAATTTAGCGAAATGAATTCAACTGCTCAATTCGCTCGGTCGTAGAAAAACTATTTTGTTGGATTTAAAATAAGAGTTTCAATATGTATCTCTATTTCTCCTTAATTTATATTTATCAGTCTTATACAGATTGCCTCTGCGGTTAAGTGGTCAGCATTGTGGCTTTTCTACCCAGAGGTCCCGGATTTGATTCTGGGCGAGGGCGGGGAATTATTCCCTATCCTCCACAGTCTGGAAGTATGAATGTGGGAGTGTGTATGTGTGTTCATATTATAATACTTTCAGTTTAAATACTAAAAAAACCCTACGTTATGGACAGTCAGTGAGCAAAACAGCAGTTGTTTCTAAATAAGCTCGCGATAACATCATAGACATAGACAAAATGTCATTCTGTTTCTTAGGTATGTAAAAATCATTGACGATGGTGACATTTAATGAAAATCTTTATTTTATTTCTGTCACAAAAAAAAAAAATGACAAAAAATCCTGCAGGTATAAGGTGTTTGATAGGAGGAGATTTCATTAAAATGTTCTTGCTGCCAATAATTCCTCTGTCTACTATAGGGCGGCATAGAAACTCAGTAATCTGTGTTACATTCACATTACCTATCCATTCTTCTATAAACTATTCTTAGAGGCTTTATGCTAATCAAGATAAACTTTTGTAGAAACGGTTTAATTACACATTTTGTTATAGGTTTGAGCGGAATACATTAGGGTTAAGCGGTAATGAAATCTTTTAAAGTCGTCACGTGTTTACTTTGAAGTTCTTCTTTTTGCATGACGACAAGGGAGTGGGTGGAGAATAGCGACTTAAAAATTGAAAAAAGTATGGAATTTTGATCATTCATACCAATACTAAAGAGTATCTCGGAAATAATTGATGCCACTAAACATGTGTTTGACTAAATTTTATTTGTGATGAAAGTCGTTAGAACCATTATTGAAAAAATCAAAAAGAACATATGTGCAAGTAAAGAGTAATATGGGGAGGGCGGATAGACAATCGGGGCGATACGGGGGGGGGGGATGCTTTTCGGAAGGAACTTTTCAGCAACCGAGATTGGCATCTACGCCCCATGAAGGAGCGAATGAGGTGAGAGAAGATACCGGGCAGCATGGTTGACAGCAAAGCATTGACAGGTCCCTAGAGTTTCCAGATTGAGACAGGGCAGTTGGACAGCCGGCACAGGGAGCCTCGCCTCAACTAAAGGAGACGGTCACTAAACCACGGCAACCAAACCGGCCGAGGATCACAGGGAGCTTTACCTTTTCCCCTTCCTCGCTTCACCGAAACACCATCGCCGACACTTCCAACTCAGAAACAGACTAAACGGAGTAAAGGGTGAATGACATGATTAATGGAACGATATGTATGGACATTCGGTGGATGGGAGGAACCATTCCAGCACTCGCCCTTCGACCTGGTGAAGCCCCCGAAAAAAAAATCATGGGTCAAAGTGGGCGATTGCCGGGAATCGATCTCGAGACCTCTTGAATGTGAGATGCACGTGTTATTTCTGTAACACCTTGTGGACAGAAATGTTGTTACATGTGAACGACTATTGAGGAATGCAGGAAGAGCAACTAGGTGGTGTCGAAGTCAGGGAGCGCTCATTAGCAATCAGCCAAGGAAGTTGCCGTGTCATTTGTTTGGTATGTTACTTGACTGTACTTCTGTGTAGTTCCCGTTTTCCCCATTAGTGGCAGTTAACTCGGAAATTGAGTTGAGAGAACCAAAAAGATGTCTTCCGGCACACACTAAATTTCTAAAAGAATTTGTGTTATCAATGTTCCCAATAACATATATATGAACTTTATTAATGTTTGGCCTTATCTTATATTGCCAACAAACCACCACACATCGCGGGGTTGTGGCAATTGTTTACTGGCTTTACTTGCTGCAAATAGCTCTCTCACACCCGACGCATCCTTCATCTTCGCCTCTTTCCTTCTTTCTTCCTTTCTGTACCACGTACAATACAAATAGGTCAGAAGGTATTGCATAACAACCAAAAATTCGATACAGATATTTCACAAAAAATATATGGTTTAAGGATCACTGAATAAAATAAACACTATATATTCCAATTATGCGACACGAAGCTTTTCTGAAAAATCTCCCCCCCCCTGATTATCCTAAGCTACCCTTTACGTGGAAAATTAATCTTAATTTTCTCAAAAATGGCTCTTAACGATGTTACTTATATCTTCCTCTATATTTACATTAAAATTAAATGTGTATCTTGAATTTTGTAGGAAGAGCCCCTGAACCCCCTTCATTCTGGATTACTTTTGTGTGACTGAAGTTAAGAAATAGAATCTTAATACACAAAGCAAGTGGATCTCGATAAAGCATACAATTTACATAAAATGCTTTTTATTTTTCTCTCTTTTGTGTTAACCATTTGCAAGATACGAGGGGCGTTCAATAAGTCTTTAGAAAAAGAAAGAAAAACTTATTAATTTTGGTAGATTTTTGGTTGTTTTTCAACATCTCTTTTTAGTCCGATACACTTTTTCCAGCGTTTCTGCATAAGCTTTCGAAAAAGTAGGATTTCGGAAGGCCCTTAAAATAGGCATCTGTTTGGGAGATGATCTTCTCGTTAAACGTGAATCGTTTTCCGCCGAGCCACTTTTTCAAGTTTGCAAATAAAAAAAATCACTGGGGGCCAAATCTGGTGAATACGGTGTATGTAGTAGTAACTCCAATCTTAATTCTACATTTTTTCGCTTCACGGGCTGTAGCGCCACAGGATTATTATTATTTATTATTATAATATATTATTATAAATTAATATAATATATTATTATAAATAATAATAATAATATAAAGCAATTGTGCAGGCACTTCGTAGCTTTAAGGACATGTATGACTGAAAGTTTGATATTCCAAACTAATAATGCTAACCTTTTGGAATTTGTACCACAGACGTAATATAACGAAAGTAAGTTACAGTGCAAATTTCACCCATTTTGCTCAAATGGTTTGAAGGCTATGGTCAAATTTGTGTATGTTTTTGTCATGTCACTGCTGCAAAAAAAAAAAAAAAAAAATTGATGTAATATTTTAATCTTAGTTTCACAAATACATCTAATATTTTGAAATCACCCTAGGTTTCTCTGTGTCTCCTTTGGTTTAGGCTCCAAAAGTTTTTAAAGTTATGAATGTGCTTTTTTGTCATAAAAATATAATTTTTATGTTTGAATATTGAAAACATATGCTTAAATACATCTGACAGTAAAACTTAGGGCAATTCTTATTCATTGTACCTCTGTGCTCATGTACAGCAAATTTTATTTGTGTAACAGAAAAACTGCCCCGTAAGGAGCATTTTACAGGAAGACAAATGCTGAAAATATCAATAGCGAGAAAACAAGCAAAGATTGAAAACATGACTCACATTAAAATCCACTAGGTTGGTAAGTTGGACCCTCAGCTTTCCTTTTCCTCATCTCTGCTACGGCCGTCTTTTCTGTCCTTTTCTTCTTGCATTGCTGTTTTTCTTCTGCACAACTTCGTTTTTTACTTTGTATGATGTGAATGAGATCTCGTCGAACTGAAGTTTTTCTTGCAGAGTACAGTGCATTTTCACCCCTAATGTTTGTAATAGCTACAGTGACCTAAGGTATTTAAAAATTGCGCCTAATGGTCGATTATGCCTTTTTATATTCAGGAATGTTTATTTAATGGGATTAAAATAAAAAGTTTATTTTTTGTAATTTTTCATGAAATTTCGGTTATACATACCCAATTGCCCACGTGTTTTGTATTTTATTTCTTTTGAAATATTCATATTTTTAAACAAGTGTACAACAATTTTAAGCCCATTATTCATATAGCCATTTGAAAGTTTCAAGCTAATAATTTATATACCGTGGTCCACGAAGCATTTTGAAAGGTGAAAAGGTGCTTTAAAAAAAAAAAGGATAAAAAGGAACTGGAAAAAAAAATATAGTTTAAAGTTAAGCGCGATTCTTTACCTAAGTGGTTCAGGACTACTTAATTAAAATATTATCATTATGTAGTTTGAAAGTAAACGTTGTAGGTGTAATAAAACTGCAAAACCCAAGATCAAAAATTAGCACAGCTTTTACCAAATTTCGTCGGTGTTTTAGCCATATGTCATTGCGTGAGAAAGCGGTTTTCTAGTCTATGTGACCAAGACCAGGAGGTAAAGTTCATTCTTCCAGACGTTTCGTCTATAAATATGGCTGACTTCTTTAGTTGCGAGGCTAAGTTTCGTGGTGTAGACTTCGGTGACCAAGTCTGGAAGGACCACGCTCGACCAGGGCCTAGAAGACCGTACTCCGGCCGTGAAAGCCTATATACTTTATTTTGTCGGTGTATTTGCGTTTGTCTGGAAGGGAAATCTTTGAGCTAATTTCTAAGTTCTAATATTAAGCTACATATAAAAGGGAACAGCTCTTGAGAAAATTACCAAAAGTCAACTGAAATGTATCACCGAGGTTGAAAGACAGAAGAAGGGTATTTTCAGACCGCGATGCGCCACGTAAGATTAATTTCATATTTCTTGTGGAGCTGGAATATCCGCAGTTTGTCAAGAAACAAATTAGTTTTCACGGGTGAAATTTTGTTTGCAGAGAGCAATTTCCTCGAGTCCTAATAAACTTGTGATCAGCTTGGTTGAGGTTTCTGTGGTACGGCGCTCTCTGTACACGTGCGCCTGGTGGATGGTTAATTGAAATGGTTTGCGACAGGGTGCCTTTGTTACCTCCGGTTTGCATGTTTGCTCAGATCTATTACATTCCCTGCAGCAGGGAAAGCACCCTGACACAAGGTCTATAGGGAAACAAGCGAACGCGTGTGTATTCTTTCGTTCTTTCCCCTTTATTATCCATCTCATGTATGCATTTATTAAACTTCTAGAAGAGCCTGCGGCTCCGGTCATGTTGTTCCGTTAGCAGCGATCTCTTTTCCCTCTCCAAACTTTTTCTGGCAAATTCCGTGGAAGTAAGGGTGTGTAGGGGTCGGGGGTAGGTTGGCACAGGGCTCTTATTTCAGCCCTTAGTCAACACATTGTAGCACAAGTCTGATATATTGTTCCCTGGCTCTAAACATACTTCCATGGAAGCGACACTACTTTGTGAGTGGAAGCAATAAAAGGAAGCCAGCCTTGAGGTTAGTAAATATACGCTTCATTACGACTTTTACTTTCTCTACATGTACTATGTATATACCAGATAGAAAAGGTATATTGTATTCTACCTAAAATTTCGATGTCGAAATTTAATCTTAAATATGTCGATTTATTTATTTAATCTAATGCTCAGGCTGTTGAACAGTTGTCATTAGCCTCCTGGCTTCCCAATACAGTTGTCCATTTGATTTGTCCCAAAATTGCTGAAGAGTAGAGCACATTCCCAGTTTTGAATGGCATCTTCTTGACAGAGTATGCAGCTCAGTGAGTTAAGAATTTTCGTCAGGTGTAGATGGTGTGCTAGACAATTATGTTGTGTTATTTTTCGATAGTTGCAACAGTTTCACTTAGAGGTAATTCTGGTATGGGGTTTTTATTGCCGAGGATGCTGGCCCATTTTTTTTCATGCTTAGTCTGGTGATGAGTTTAGTTCTTTCAATTGTGAAGGAGGATTTAATTTTTTTTTTGTTCCCTTTTTTTTTTACCAAACTATCAGCTTCTTCGTTTCCTTCTAATCCAATGTGAGGTGGGATCCATTGCAGTTTAATTTCCTTTCCTCCTCTTTCTAATTTTTAAGTAGATCTTTAATTTCTGTTCTCCTTCATAATGTAGGTATTTATATTTTGCTATTTCTTGGATTGCTGAGCTTGAATCACTAAATTTAACAGCTTTTTGGATATCTTAAATATGTTTTGAAGTCCCCTGAATCCATAAACAGCATTTTTTTTAGAAAAAGATCCGTAAGTGTGGTGTGTGTGTGTGTGTGTATTTATGAGTGAGTGTTTTAACACCATAGCTCAAAAACGAAAATACTATATTTGAATTCTGAACTTTCCAAGGATGCAACACGAAGGTTTTCAAGAAAATCCCCCACCCCAAGCTACTCTTTACATGGAAGATTTCTCGAAAATGTTTATATTCTGAAGAATATATTTAAGATATTCTCATTACAAATGAAATATATACCCTGAATTTTCTGGGAATAGCCTCTGTAGATATCTTTATTCTGGATGACTTTTGTATAACTGGAAAACCATAAGAAATAGACAAAAACTTACTACACCAAAAATGTAAATCTCGTTAAGATGAGAAAATTTGAACACATAACAAGGAGTATCTCGGAAATTGTTAAATTCAGAAGAAAAATAAAAATATTTGACATACATTGTGTTTTTTGACAGGATCTCTAGTTTTTGTGTAGTAAGTTTTGTTTTTGTCTCTCTCTTACGGTTTACCAATTAATGCAATAGTCATCTATCTACATAGAATGAAGAGGACTTCAGAGGCTATTCCCTGAAAATTCAAAATATACATTTCATTTGCCATGAAAATATTTTAAAAGTACGGTATTTTAATCAAAATCGTTAGGGCCATTTGTGATAAAATCAAAATTTTCAACAAACAAAATGTTCCAACTAAAATATAGTTTGGAGTGTGAGGATTTTCTTGAAAATCTTCTGTCGCATCCTTGGGAGACATTGAACATAAATACCATGTTTAGTATTTAGGCAACTTTGCGTTTTTGAATTATGGTGTTCACACACAGACACTTATGGACCTTTTTCTAAAAATACTTTTTTTGGATTCAGTGAATCTCAAAACGTGTATTTCTGGTGAAATCTCGGTATTGAATTTTTGGATGGAACATAATAGTTCACCCATTTATACTATTCCTAGTAGAAAAATTAAAACAAGCATAATATTCAAACTGAACCTGTTTACAAAGCACGTGATTTTAATGCAAGTAGAAGCCAGTTTAGCTGTATCTGGGTCAGGTTAGGCAGGTTCTGACCCAGGTTCAAGGTGGCGGAGGAGTTATGTAAATGAGCTAGCTAGTACACGCAATTGTGTGGAATGATCAGAGGGGATATATTTTACTCGGACACTGACACGTGCTGTGACGTGGCGTGTCCCCCTTCCCAATTATGTGAGTAAGCGTTTCCTGTATGAATACTTATTGGGAAATCCAGTGTGAACTGCGGGCTACTCGAATGAGGTGTAAAATCACAAACTGGAAGTGACACTCATTGGGCCAAGTTTGATTTTTTGCCACCTTGCTATTAAAAATTGTAACGTTGTACACTCACGTGACTTTCTCTACCTATTCTGTAACAAATTATTCTTACGAAAGCTTCTTAATGTATTACTTCAGGCTAATCACGAAACAGTCTTATTACTTATTTCCTTGTGGGTACAAGAGAAATAGGGAAATAGAGTAGGTTAAATCGATAGTCAAATCTTTTAAAAGCTGGTTGGGGAATGTCATTGAAATTCCTTTCTCTTTGAATCGTCAGTAAAAAAGAAAATGAAGACTATTGAAAACTTCCCGCTTGAGAAAAGTATACCTATAGGAGCATTTAAACCCAAATAATACCTCGGACCTGGCTAACCTTATATATATATATATATATATATATCTGATGTGTTAACATTTACTGGTAGATGACTTTCTCTACAACAATTGTTGCAATAGAGTATTCGCCCGCCTGGGTAATGTGGTGGTAGCGTGTCTGCCTCGCATTCAAAAGGTCGTGAGTTCGAATCTCGCTTAGGGTAAGTTACCCGGATAAGGTTTTTTTTCGGGGTTTTCCCTTATCCTGAGAAGACGAATGTCGAGTAACTTTAAGCTCCATGGACCCCGAGATCATTTGAGCATCATTTCATCAATTTCACTGATCGTCCGATATGACCAACCAGGTTAAAGGGCGTTAAACTATAAAAAGTATTCTTTTATGTACATCTGGCAATCGAGAAAAACATTAGCAGAAATGGCTGTATTATTTCCAAGTAGAATGGAAATAAGGTAATACACTGGGCTAAAGCGATAGTGAAATCTTTTAAAAAACGGTCGATATGTGGAACAATTGAAATATTTTGCACGGCCAAGAGCAAAACAAAAGAGATGAATTGAAAGATAACCTCCCGTTTGAGAATAGTTAGAAAAGTAGTTTACATTTGAAACCGATAGCAAGGAATATCTCGGAAACGGTTAACTTAAAAAAAAAAAGTCTCTATATGACATTTGTGTGCTTTAATGAGATCTACATTTTTTGTGTAGTGAGTTTTTGTCTGTCTCTTACGGTTTACTAGTTACATAAAATTCACCCAGGCCTAAAGAGGTCTTCAGGAGATATTCCTAAAAAATTCAGATATTTTTTTATTTCTCGTGTAAACATCTTTAATATATGGCATTTTAACAAACTAGTAAACTTCGAAAAATCTTCCATTTAAAGGGTATATGTGTGTGGGGGGGATTTTCAAGAATGGCATTTCAAAATCACCATAAAGCGGACCAGCTCTCTAAAAATTTGATTGTGGCTTTAGCTTATTGTACTTCCTTATTCCTCTTGTGCAGTGAAATAATATGTCATCAAACCATTTCTTTTAATGTTTATCTTGAAAAACTGGAAGTAGATAGAAGCTTTGTAAGACTAGATAGGTTTTTGCAGCATAGGTAGAGGAAGTTATGTGAATTTAGCACATCAGATGTTTTAATTCAAGGAACATCAAAACGTGTTCTTGCAATGAAATCTCGGTATTGAATTTTTGAGCGAAACACAATACTTTCACTGCTTAACGCCTAATATAAGTAAGTAGTCCTTGCAAAGACAGTTACTTCTGTGCGTATTTCTTTTAGTGTATATTCAAGGAATCTGAAACTAAATGTTTGGGAAACCTAGGAATCGTATTGTGGGTGAAAAGCAATATTTCTATACTGTAGGCAAGTTTAAAATTCCTCCTTGTATTGAATGATTTTGAAATGGTATATACAGAATGTGCGAAAAGTCCCTACCCAGTGGGTAAATAATCAATCAACTGTTAGGTATTAAAATAACATTATTATTTTCAAAATTTTCATATTTTACAAGCTTACATGATGAGGGTTTCAAAATATCTGTGTGCATGCCATCAGTATCAGCGCAGTTAGATTTGACGCCAAGTTCGTTTATTGATGCTCTTCAACATAACTGGTGTGACTATTGTGCACAGTCATCATTTGTGGTAAATCGATGTTTCCGCACCTCTGCTCAATATTACCCCAGAGTGCACGTTTATGAGAAATCGAAAACAATCCACCGCATGTGATGATTTGGGCAGAAGTGACATCTGTTTTACCCATATTTTTTGATGGGTCTGTAAATCAAGAAACATATCTGAGGATGCTGATTAAATGGTTGTTCCCATAGCTGAGAGCCAGGGGATTAATGGAAACCCGTTACGTTTCATCAGGATAATGCTACACCGCATTTTTCATTGTCAGTTCGAAGGTGCCTTAACCAAGTTTTTCCAAACCCTGGATTGATCGAGGATCAGTTAATGCTCCTGCCCCATTGCCTTGACCTCCTAGAAGCCTGACCTCACCATACCGGATAATGCACTGGGTATTATTAAAGAAGAGGTGCGGAAACATCGGTACACCACAAATGATTACTGTTTACAACAGTTATTCGTGCAAGTTGACGAGAGCGGTGTAAACATGATGTGCAGTGGCATGATCTGATTGATGCAGTCGGCCGGCAGCCAATTTCTTCGTGCGTATGTACTCATGGCTATCGCTTCCAGTCTCCGCCTCTTTCCTGTACTGCGCAACTTGACTGCTCACGGCTATTTGCAAGGATAATACACCAGATATGTTGAAGAGGATGAATAAACAAACTTGGCGCCAAATCTAACTGCGTTAATACTGGTGGAATCCACACAGATGTTTTGGAACCCTAATCTGTAAGCATTGTGAAATGTGAAAAAGTTGAAAATAATAATGTTATTTTAATACCTAACAGTTAATTTATTAATAATGTAAATTAAAGCTGTTATATACAGTGAAGCTTTCATGTTGTACAAGCTTGCACGTCATTACTGACTCTTGCTCTATTAAAAAAATTAGTGGAGCAAGTGTCAGTAATGGACATCCAAGCTTGTACAATTGGTCTATTATTTACCCCAGTGGGTAGGGACTTTTCGCCCACTCTGTACATTCTGTTTGATGTACACATAACCACAGCAAGCAGACGAGATGAATAGCGGCTAGTTCAGAATGTTCAATGATCTACAGGGAAGATTTGCTATCACTGGCAGAATGTCTGCTACAATAGTGGACACAGCATAGTAATTCAGTCATTGATTTGAAACAGCCGCAACCTCTCGTGCTTGTTTTCTCTCCGGACCGAGTTTTGTACAGAAATAAAAAGGGAATTGCCCCACTCTCACAAACAATACAGTACTTGTTTAACGAACTTTTCCCTCTCGATTCTGACAGAGAAAGAGCGGATGGAACATGTGAGTGCATACTGAGTAACTTTTTTCTGCATTTTACGGCCAATGTAATTTTCTCTGAAAGCAAGCAAATAGATTGGAATTGAAAAAAACACACATATTGAAAACCAGACACCACTGTTTGGATAACAACAAAGGAAAATCTAGAAACGAAAGAATATCCAATATTATCGTTGCTGTTACGAATTGACGGATGAACCCCACTAAGGAGCTACATAGGCGTCCAGTGATAAACTCTGGTAATTGAAGCATAAATGAAAAGAAGAAGAGTGTTTTTGTTTTGAATTATTTCATTTGTATAGCCCCGTTTAAATTCAATGGTCATGTCGGGGACTTTGAATTGTGAAACAGTTGTAGGTTTAGAACATTAGGTTAATCAATTTTATATTACTAAACACGCGCACGTTCACTCTCACATTCATAATTCCAGACTGTGGGGGTTAGGGTATAATTCTGGTTAAAGAAAAATTCCCCGCCCCAGCCGGGAATCGAACCCGGTACCTCCGGGTGAGAAGTCAGCTCGCTGACCACTCGACCACGGAGGCAATCGAAAAGTGATTTTTGTAAGGGCATTGACTGTTTGTAGGTAGAGGATTTCTTTCTTTGCAAAATAGCAACGACACTGCCATAAAATGTAGGTCTCCACCTTTTCTATGCTTAAAACAGCCAGGCTACGCTCAACGGATGTAGTTGCCCAAATTGCCATTGTGTTCGCAAAGCTTCTGAATAAGGTATTTCAAGATTATTCTCCGCTCGCCCGCCTGTCGTGAGTAGTATACACGTCGTTCATTCATACACCTTTCACTACCTCACTCTTCGGCCCATATTTTATGTAATATCATATTAAGAAGTGGGTAATAAAGCATTATATGTAAAATTGAAAATATTACGTTTTACTTTCTCTGTACGTACTATATACATAGTGTATAGAAAAGGTATTGTATTCCACCCAAAATTCATAACCGAGTTTTCACCGGAAATAAATGCTTTCACACCCCCTGAATCCAAAAATAGCGGTTTTAGAGAACGGTCACTGCGAGTGTCTGTGTACAGCGTAGCTCAAAAACGAAAAGTCCGTTAAACACCAAACTTGGTATTTAACAAATACCATGTATGACAAAAAAAAAAAAAAAAAAATGTATATATGAACACCTCTTTTATTGTGGATGAATTTTGCATTGCTGGTAGCCCGTAAGAGATAAAAACTTACTACACCAAAAATGTAGATCTTGTTAAAGCACATAATGTATGTCATATATGTTTTTAGTGGAGTTGATCTTTTCTAAAATATTACATGTTATTTTATTTTGCTTTAAAATACTTATACTTTCTCATACGGAAATTTGTCAACTCCTGGCCATACAGAGGGATATTTCAATGTTATACCAACCAGTTTTTAAAACATTTGACTATAGTTTTAGCCAAGTGTACGCCCTTATTTCCCTTCTGCGTACAAAGAGGCATGCATTTAGACAATTTCTGCTAATTTCTCTCTGGATTAGAATGAAGTAGATTGAAGAATAACCTTTTAACAATACTTTGTTACAGAGATGCAGAGAAAGCCATGTGAATGCTTACGAAATAGAAGCTCATACGTAGGCTTCTCACATTTCTATCCTAATTCTTAATCAGCTTATTTCTGCTGCAAAGTACTAAAGTACAAGTGTTAAAGTCACATTGGAACTGAATGCACACATGTTTTTCTCAGGGGCTTCTATAATTTCACCATTATATGTGAGACAAAATAACAAAAGTTGAGTATCCAGCACAGGTTGCAGTTTAGTAGAGACTACACCACCCACTTACCTTCTGAACTCCATCTTCCATTACTCCCACTACTTCTTGGAAAGAGGCATACTTGAAGTCTCCAGGGAAGTCACCTGAAGTGACTGCGCTCTATGAAACTGAACTGCTGAATGCTGACAAGGATTCGCTCACAGACATTGCAGAATCGGAAGAAACGTTTTCCATCGCTGAATTCACAGCTTCGAAATGCTTACTGTAGAAGAAAGGTAAACGCTTAAATCTAGTCATTGTTGTCCACATCGAACTCGTGCAATCTAGCTCTGAATGTAACGGAAAGGTACGGGACTGACGACAATGGAAATGGAGTGTAATGTAAGATAAGCACAATACAATTTTTGCCTTTCTTGCTTTGTGCGAAAATGTATGAGATTGGCGAAAATGTACAACTCTACAATAATACTAAAATATGGAAAATTTTGTATCATGGTGTGAAATAGGTATTATTCCTAAAAACATGTATAAAAATGTAATTCGTCGACATTTTAGCTTTTCTTATAACTACAAACTTTTCAATAACAGAATATGTATAGTATTTTTCAGAACATGATGATCCCGTCCCACTCTTCTTCCAATAATGTTTGGGGATTAGGACGTATGTGGTTAGAAAACATACCCTCGCTGTTGCCAGGTCTTCCACGTACTGGTCCCTTTACTGAAGCGCGATTCTCGACTTGCAAATAGTGTCTACAAGAAATAGAATTTACTACGTTGCATCTCGCCTCTAGTACAGGGGAGTCTTTTGTTTGCTAATGGTTATTGCCCAATGGTAGTGAGGAGCGGTCCCGTTTGAGGGTCATCCTGTTTTGGAGAAAACTATACCCAGGCCCTAGTGATCATGGAAGTTAAGATTGATTACTGTGAATACAAAATAACTGATTATTTTATCAATAGTGTGCAGTTTTAAAATTGTTTGAGTAAGTGTTATTCCTAATTACCAACAAAAGCACGTGAAATTATATATTTAGCAACGGCATTTTTCAAACAAGCATTCTACTAAACATCTGCAACTTGTAATGCTAAAATCATATTATTTACAAAGAAAATATAACGACTTGATTTTCTGCCCACGCCTCTAACAAGCAATAAACTGGATTACCCTCAGGGAGCTAATAAGCAAGAAATATCTTGTTTCCGCAAAACGTGATTATATCGACATGTATCTAAATATCTACCATCAAGAAACATTGCATGCAATCTGTTGGCGCTCCAGAAAACTAAATTTTCCACAAGGTTGGTTTTAATGACAATATGGAAATTAATGTATTATTAACGATTAAAGCGGACGGAATACCTTCGTGAAATAATATACGTAAATGGGAGCTAAGAAGTAAATCTGATGGGATACATTCACATAATTTTCTGTACCAATATCAAACACATATATCCGTTATAGTTATAGCATTCATATAAAATTAACTACCTATTCTATCCACGTTGTGTCACGATATATTGCTTTTTCTAATATGTAGTTACAGTAAGCAGAGGAAGTATTTTACTCCATCCAAAAATTGATCTGAGTGACTCAGTTGTTAAGGACTGATCTGTTTCCAAGGTCAGGGGTTCATACTTAGCCCTAACTGATTGTTCTTAAGTATATTTAAAACGACAGGTCCATGTCAGTAGATATACTGGCACGTAAAAGAATTCTGCAGGATGAAATTCCGGCACACTGTTGGCGCTGATATATTCCTGGCAATTGATAGCGTCCTTAAACTTTTTTTTTTATCTTTGTTTGGGGAGCTATTACTGTAATTCAGAATAGAGCACTTGCCTGCTGTGTGAGCAGTCCCAGGTCAAGATATAACAGTAAACGAGCGAAGTCAATTTCCATGAGTAAACAGTTTGAGATATTGGCATGGGAAAGCCCAAAGATTTGAATTTTCTGGTTTTTCATTGAGAAGGTAATAAAGTAGCAATGCCAATGGGAGAGAAAAAGCAGCATCTCTATATGAAACGAAATGAAGTTGAAAACAGTTGCTGGAGAGCATTAGTTGTATGTGCACAGCTGTTGGCACGAGCTGTCAATACCCGAATGGGACACGTCTGAAGTGTCACTAGCGACTGTGGTTGTGATACAGATCCGTTATTAACAGTCAATATTCGTATAAAATCTCTTCCATTTGGAATGAATAGGTTGAGAAAGTCATTTGAATGGAACGCATCAGACTTATTTTTACTTTCTGTACGCGTACTATGTACATAGTGTATAGGGAAGGTATTGCATTCCACCCAAAAATTGGGTACTGAGATTCAACGGAAATTGATGTTTTAGTGTCCCCTGAATGTAAAAAAACACACTTTTAGAAAAAGGTCCCTGTGTGTGTGTGTGTGTGTGTGTGTGTGTGTGTGTGTGTGTGTGTGTGTCCGTGTGCCTTGAATACGACAGCTGAAAAATAAAAAATCGGTAAAATATACCAAACTTGGTAAATAAGTTTAGTATCTTCCAAGGATGCGACACGAAGATTTTGAGGAAAATCTCCTCAGCCCATAACTACCCTTTAAAAAGAACATTTTTCGAAATTTTTTATTATATCACAAATAGCTGTAACAATTATCATTAAAATACCGTATAATAAAGATATTTACAGGACAAATAAAGTGTATAACTTGAATTTTCTTGGAATAGCCTGCAATTAGGTCTTTATTCTAGATGAATTTTGCTAGATTTTGCATAACTAGTAAACCGTAAGAGATAGTTCAACTTTCTACACAAGATATGAAGGTCTTTTTGAGACACACAATTTATGTCATATACATTTTTTCATATAATTGACCATTTTTTAGATATTGTTATTGGTTTCAGTTTTAAAATACTTAAAAGTAAAAAATGTATATAACATAAATTGTGTGTTTTAAGGTGTTCTACATTTGTTGTGTGGTTTTTTTTTTTTTTTTTTTTTGTCCATCTCTTACGGTTTAGCAGTTATGCAAAATTCCGTAAAATTGACCGAGAATAAAATAGTCTTCAGAGACTATTCCCAGAAAATTCAAGATATACATTTTATTTGTCAGGTAAATATCTTTGATATACGATGTTTTAATCAAGATCGTTAAGAGCCATTTTTTAGAAAATCAAAATTTTCGAAAAAAGTTCCATATAAAGGGTAATTTGGGTTGGGGAGATTTTTCTCAAATTTTCGTGTCGCATCCCTGGAAGATACCAAACTTAAGTACCAAGTTTGGTATTTTACCGACTTTTCGTTTTTGAGTTATCGTGTTCACAGACGCACGGACACACACACCTTTTCTGAAAATACTTTTTTTGGACACAGGAGACCCTAAAACACATATTTCCGGTGAAATCTCGAATTTTTTGGTGGAGTGCAATACATTCTCTATACACTATATACACAGCACGTATAGAGAAAGTAAAAACGGATTTCGCCCACATGGCAACCAGCTTTTAAAAGATTTGACTATCGTAGTCTTAGTGTATTCCATTATTTCCCTTTTATTTACAAGAAAGCAATTGTGCTAATGTTTATCTCGATTAGCATGAAACCGACAATAATTTGTTGCAGAGATGCGGAGAAAGTCATGTGAATGGAACACGCAGATTTTGTGCTTATGAAGCAAAGGAGGCATAATTCATTACTTTCGCAGCAAAGCGAATTGTTAGTACCTGAAGCAAATATCGCGCCAATAGATTTGGCCATATGGAGACCAATATACAATTTTCCCACCCCATCCGGCACCGGTAGCTGAGGTCGTTAGCGTGTTTGGTGTTGACGCTTTCCGCAACAGGGTTGCGGGTTCGGATCCCGCTGTAGGTACCGATGTTAAGTATTGTGTGTTTCTGTGTTCGTGTTCTATCTAAAAGTCGTTTTATCCTCCTGATGACCAAGCAGGTTACGCCTGATGGCCAATAAATGTATAATCGAGCCCAGCAGATTCGGCCTTTGAATGTTTTCCATCGCTGTACTGCTACATTGCAACTGCCCTTTATTTAATGAATTTCCCATTATCCTCTGACCTTGGCGAAATCATAGGGGTGTGGATCACCCCGTATGCATTCCGTTTGGAATTTTCAGGTAGTTGCATATCTTTCACTTTTACCTCTTTCATTTACACGTCTATGCTTCAAAATGACTTAAGAGTGAACCGTCCTACACTTAATGAAAACACCCGAGAAGTTTTATTAGAAGATAGTGATAGTATGTTGAGCATATATGTGCATACATTCAAGAATATTGAGAAAACAAAATGTGATAAACTAGAGCCCGCATTTAATGTAATCGCATATTCTGTTCCTGTATATGTAGTTATAAAAAAATTAAAATATCGAGTAGTACACTGAAAGCGCCCCTATTTTAAAGCTTTAAATTACATAGATTTAAATATTTGAGGTATAATACACGTTTCGCACCATACATATTTTAACACTGTTGCGAAGTTATACATTTTTATCAATCCCCAATCATTTTCCTTAAAAAGCAAGAAAGGGAGGAAAATTAAACTTTATTATTGTTGTTGTCATACATTGTCGTCAGTACCAGTGCGATATATTTCTGTCACATTCAAAGCTAAATTGCGCGAGTTTGATTTGGACAGTGATTCGTTAAGGGAAGCGGGAAGTGTGGAGCTTATTAAAGTACACCCAAGACAAAGTAATCCTCCGTTTCTCAATTATTATCTTTAAAATTTCTTTGAAAAAAAATCAGGCATATATACCAGACTATGGGGAATATCTGTGGCAAATTTCACTATCGTAGCTCTTATACTTTCTCTTTAAAGTTTTTGTTTAATAAGTAAACAAAAATATTTTGAGAAAAAGAGGGACATTGCTGCCACAAAATTTGAATAACTATAAATTGCACGGCACTGAAATTTTTTACGCTTGGGCCTCATATGTCTGTTACGATATTGGTTTTGCTAGAATAAAATTTTCAATATGAAGAAAAATGAAAATTTAAAATGTTTTAAACAAAAATTGGTGCCGTATTCAAATGGTGAGTTATATCATAATTCTAGGTCAATATCTGTAAACCTATATCAAAAAGCAGTGTGCAAAATTTCAAACCTCTAGTCCTAATGGTTGCTGAGAAAAATAACAATTTACTTGAAACAGTTGTTTCCGAGAAAAGGCTAATGAAACAAAATGTTTATTATAATGATATTTACATCAAAACGTTCCATAGTCCTCTTCATCAGGTTGCTGGCCCTCCTTTTGCCTCTAATGAAGTCTTCTTTTGGTCCTTCGTTTTTTTTGTTTTTTTGTTTTTTTGTGTTTTTTTTTTTGTAGCGATTACCAGTAAATTTACGCGTTTTAAACAATCTGTTGGATTTAACAATCTTGCAAACTATGTTCAAAACAACAGATAGCCTATGTCGAATCAAATCAAACGCCCATGGGCATAAAGTACAATACAAATGTAGACCACGAGTTGCTGTACAGGTTAACCAGCACCTCAAACCGAGAAAACAAAAACTTCCCTCTTAAATTAGCTGATGTTTGTCAGTTACTGGAGAGGGGCATGCCAGGTCGCCATGTTATCATTTAAATGGAATGCACACATTTTTTAAACTATTTAAATAAAGAAGCATTTATATAAAACCAGATATATTCCTGTTCAGAAAATATCAGAGAATTTAACTGTAATGAAAATGAAAAATGACATTTTGGACAATTTCACGTTTCCCTTAACCGTTTACCCTTCTTGTTTTCAAAAGTCAGTGGCATTTAAGTTAGCCATGGCACCGATTGCATCTTCGTTGTCATCAAAGTTGAAAACATGGACTTTAACCAGTGGTGTTAAGCATCTTCGTCAAACGTATATAGTATACGACGAAATCACAAATTGAGCAAAACTTACAAAGCAATTTACATAGAAATAAACGAGTTTCTTCAAAGAAACAAATACTATTTGCACACTTACAGAGATAGCCTATATCATATAATTGTGGATTTTAGAAAGAACTGTGCGTGACGTTGGTTGCAGGGAACATACATAGAAGTGAACTGATTAAGAATTAACAAATATATTTGACTGGCATACCTCTAAACTCCTATTTTCTAAGAATAAATACATTAAATTAATTTTTTGGATTTTATATTTAACTGCTTCATTACATATTTGCGTACATATTTCTTAATTTTATATTGCATAAAATCCGGCCATAGTGACAGCCACAGCTCGGTTTTGGTTTTCGAAGCGCACACAGTTACGAACACACAGAGCAGTCGGGGGTATAAATAGAGGGGGTGGGGAGGGATTAGTAGCGTAGATATGCACACGCTGAGGTATAATCTGTTCCAAAAACAGCACATTACATGTAATGAAATATGAATCGTTCTGATTTATAAATTAACACGATAAAACAATTATTCCACAATATGATTAATAAATAAAAACGCCTTTTACTTTTACAAATAAAAGTATAAAGCTTGAGGACAAAATATTCAGGATAATAATATGCAGAGCTTTGAAAAGAGAGTGAACTTAAATCAACCAAGCACTCTTTATTGTATCGAAAGAAAAGGTTCTCCTCCTGTCAGTCAAAATATGTTTGAATCCTCCACAAGTTTGTTCAGTGTTGAACGCCTATCCTTTCGTATTTTCAACACTTATCAATCTGTGTTCTCTTTCAGTGTTCATTGTTTATTTACTAGCAGGAATTGAATGAGGCCAGGCAGTGAGCAATGTTAGATAGTACAACACGTACACCAGGCCTACTCCCTCATGTCTTAGTTATAGTGCACCGAATCTCAATCCGGCAATTTCGTTACCACGGACGGATCTCTAGTGATAACCATTCCCTTTTTGTTGTTTTCCCGCTGAACCGATGTGCCTTTGAGCCCGTGACAGGAAAGTAAAAACAATATAAGTGTGCGAAACCTTTGTACCCAGAACACAAAATTGAAGTTTGTGTAATGTGCAAAGCTGGTGATTTGTGTGTGTGTGTGTGTGTGTGTGTGTGTGTGTGTGTGGGTGGGGTTGTGTGGGGGTTGTTTGTTTACCTATTGATAATTCTTTTTATAATTTCTCTGGACATTTTTATTTTTTTATCTCTCTTTTTATGTTAATTGAGATATATTAAGATTAGCGATTGCGTCCAAATTTTATGTCCAGTTATTTTGATTTTATGCCAAATAAATGAGATTTTAAAATTTCGCGTCTTTTATAAGTGCTGTATCAGTCTAAATACATTATAAGCTTCTCATTTACTTATAGGTGTATTAAGTTGCTTAAATAGCAGCAAATGGATTTTTCCTTGTGGAATGCGCGCGCATCCCGTGTTATTATAGCTGTCAAAAAGCGTATGCACTCCAGGGTTAAAGAGGCCTGCTTTAATCATGAATGCTACAAATTCACTTGCTAGTCCCTTTAAAAACTGCCGAGTATTTGCCATTCTAAAATTAGCAAGAATAGCCAGTGGTGCTTAAACCCCTTGTAGCTACGCAGCATTACGTAATGAACATCCTTAGAACCCCATTATCCACGGCACTTTGCGCTCAGCATGTAAAAATTCGCTTTGAAGGCCATGACCCCTCTCCACTCAGGTGCTTGCTTGGGCATAAGTTTTGAGTGAGCGCGCGCGTGCGTGCGTGTGTGCTCGCACTCAGGTTTAGCTTCCGGCGGAAGTAAGGAAAACAAAACAAAGTCGGGGCGCGTGTCGCACCAAACTTCTAGAAAGCGGTGTTCACATGAGTGCGCTTGTCATTTGACTTTTGATTGATTGCAGTGAACGGTACATGTGTTTGCCGTTGGGTAAACAACATGTGAAGGTATTTCTCTAAAAGTTGTAAATTTCTTTTTACGAGCCACATTTTCCATTGCTGTAGAAACTTTAGTCCTCTTGTTTACCAAGTTTATAAAGAAAAATTAAATGTGGAGTAGAGCCGTTAAAGTATATCCGGAGGGGGGGGGGTTAATGTTGGAGAAGGCTAAAACTTTATGCCCGTAATACAAATAAACTTTTATTTAGCACATAAACCCTGCGATTTAAAATGACACTACACAAAGAGAACCATTTGTTTCTCATGTTGAGGATATTAGATTCACATGCTTTCTCTATTTACTCCAATATCAATAAATTGTTTCTTCCGCACTAGCCGTGTGTAGAGCAGGGGTTAGAAAAGTAGTCAGACTCAAAAATGCAATGCCCTGGTGGGGATTTGAACCACGGATCTCACGGTCTCCATCCAGTTGCTCTAACTCCAGATATGCCGACACGGCATTATAATTTCACATTGAGTGATTTAATAGTCAAACTATGAAGCTCGAGATTTAAAGTATTTACGACAGTGAAGTCGCCATTGGGGTATTTCATCTCAAAATAATTTGAGATCTTGTGACTTACGGGGAAAATCTTGAGTCAGTAGGGGAATTTAATTTTGATTCTGCATATTGTCATAGTAGCTCAGTGGTGAGAGCTACTCAGGAGATCCGTGGTTCAAATCCCTGATATGGCATTGCATTTTGTAGTCTGAGTCGACCTTTCCTATTCTTATTATAGCTTATTCTTTTATCTGCTTCATGCTAATCGAACGTGACCAGAACGTCTTCTTATTTCCTTGTACATACAAAAGTTAAAGCTACCATCGAAATGAAATTGAATTTTATTAATTGGCACTCTGTAACCGTGTTGTTCTCAGCGTCCCATTCTGTTGGGTGTGAAAGACTGCTTAATTTTGTTCAGAGATATCTTTATCAGGCTTTGAGGTTGCATAACCCTTCGCCGGGTTTGAACCCGCGACCTTCGTGCAAGAGAAAGCGATAATCAATTAAGTTCCGGCCCGTATGGCATTAAAATGCCGTTCTCTTTGTATAGCCAGGAGAGAAAAAAGCGAATGACGACTTCCCATTTCAGAAAAGGGTAAGAATTGCAAAATTTAAACCAATACGAGCAGATAGTTAACTTCACAAAAAAAAAAAAAAAAAAAAAAAAAAAAAGTATAGATACACAGACACAGATTTTTTTCTATTTCAATTCAGGGGTCCTCTGTATTTTCTATTAAGTCTCGTATCAATTTTTGGGTAGAATACGTTGCCTTCTATACCTACAATGTTCATTGTACATACGTCCTGGGAAAGTAAAGAAAGGCTCATAAAACAGAAGCTAGGTAGCTTATAATCTCAACACGATGAATTGTAGCTTTAGGTAGACGGTCTTGCTTTTATGTATAAACGGCGAAACGGTGAAATAGTGTTTCCACGAATGCTGCTCTCATGATTGAAGAAACGTTTGGTTGTGAACGAAGCTTTTATAAGAGCACATTAGAGTGTCTGGCAGAAGCAACAGCTGCCATGTTCCGGCTGGGTGATAATGCTAGCACTAAAGTTGTCTCTCTGTGCCTTAGGTGTGCTGGGTCGCAACAAAGAATGATGCATGCCACTTATTATCCAAGTGCTCTGCTCCAGTGCTTCCATTTCCTTTACAGTCTAGTGTGTTTTCCAGGAAGCGCCAACGTAAATATCAGTTTTGTTAATGGGGCTCTTCCAGACTTGTCGTAAAAATATCCCAACTTTATTGATAGAAATAACGTTTCCTCCAGCTCATAAACATTTGTAATTTGCTATTTTCTCATAAACGGCTCTAACCAGCCTTGCCCAGGGCTTGACGGGCTATCCTTGTGCGATTACCGTGCGTGTTTTGAACGTATTTAGTAATTGTTACTCAATTCACTTAAACAAATAGGTAGTTAATACGTCTCTGCTTTTAACGAATGGGCGGAATGGTTGCTGCATAGTTCGTTAACTTTTTTTTTTCCCCGATACATGACGGCTGTCCCAGAAGTACTCGACCTAACAAAGAAAGCACAAAATTTGGGGGAGAAACATCTTCATTTCTCTACATAGTCTCCTTTCAGCTCAATACACTTTTCCCAGCGATGTTCTATAGCTTCGATATCCTGTTTGTAGTGAGAACTATCGAGATCTGCAAAATAGCCATCAACTGCAGACTCCACCTCTTCATTGTTGGCAAATCTTCGACCACCAAGCCATTTCTTCAAGTTTGGAAACAGAAAATAATCAGAGGGGGCTAAATATGGCGAATAAGGTGCATGAGGAAGTAATTCGAACTTTAATTCATTGATTTTGGCCATGGCGAAATGGACTGTGATATAGTGTATTGTCTTGATGAAATAAAACTTTCTTTTTCGCTAAATGCGGCCATTTTTGCTCGATTTGATCACTCAAACTATGTAACACGTTCGCATAATATTCGCCATTGATTGCTTTTCGTTTTTAGAGAAAACTGATGCCATGATGTTGCCTGCAGATGGAACTGTCTTCGTCTTTTTTTGGAGTCGATTCTCCCCTTCCAATCCACTGTTGTGATTGTTCTTTCGTCTCAGATGTGAAGTGATGGACCCAGGTTTCATCCATTGTTATGAATCGACGCACAACCTCAGCTTTATTGCAGCGAAACATTGCCAAGCACTCGACTGAAACATATTCACGACGCTGTTTTTGTTCTATTGTGTGCAAACGCGGCACCCACCTTGCACGCAACTTTCTCATATCCAAACTTTCAGTTAGTATGCGATGTACAGAACTTTTTGAAATGCCCGCAATGTCTGCTAACTCGCGCACTTTCAGTCGACGGTAATCCAATACCATTTTGTGGATTTTCTTTACAATTTCTGGACTGGTAACCTCATTTGGTTGACCAACTGCGTCTTGGCAGCTCGCACGGCCGCGCTTAAACTCTGCCACCTAATATTTCACTGTGTAAAAGAAGGAGCAGATTCCCCCTAAGTAGAATCTAGCTCAGCTTTAAAATTAGTTGGACTAATGAAATTAAAGTATTGTATCACATAACGATAACGATGACCAGTTTTATCCATGTTTACACATTCGCTGAGAGCATTCACTAATGATGGCTGCCAAACAAATGCTAAGCAATGTAAAATCGTCAAACTTCGAACTTAAACTTTCAAAGGTTTTACCATTGTTGTTGTTTGAAACAACCGCTATCTATCGGGGACTTCTGGAATAGCCTCTATATGCATATTCTATAAGAAACCCATGAAGTATAATGCTTCTTTGCAGGGTTAGTGAATTTACCAACTGCCAAAAATATAATCTCTCACTGGTGTGCCATCATATGCATATATGAACATAGTCTTGTTCTTTAGTAGGGCCACTTGGGTTATTGCAGCATAACTGTGTGGACCATGATTGGTTGGGGATTTGGAGCTGATTGTATTTACTTAAGCTGTATACGTGCTCATATGATAATAATTCATATCTGTATATGGTATAAGAATTTATATAGTATTCATTGTTGTATTATTTATGTGAAGAGCAGGACTATGTGTAAGATCTATTATTGGTTGGATCACAACATGTGAGTCCTAGCCGAGTTCGGCTCAATATTTATCCCTTAAAACACGTTAACGTAATAAAAAAATTAAAACAAAAACATAAAAGCATAACTTGCTTCCTGATATTATTAAATGCTTACGGAACTCAACACTAATCTGCTGTTGTTTTAAATCTACGGCTTCCGGTCCTTTTTGTTGTATATCAGTACACAGTAGCTATATGGAGATAAATAAGATAACGAAGAAGGGGGTGATATTTAATATAATGCGGTTAATTGTTGTTGTTTCAACCATGTAAGTATAGCGCTGTATACAATAGCTGTTGTAATTATTATTTAAATGTGTTATTAATCCACGATAAGAGCGAACCACGAATAATATGTGAACTCGGTGGTCCTTTTGTTATGTTGTAAAGCCCAAGTAATTATTTGTCCTTTTGTTATTTTGTAAAGCCCAAGTAATTATTAGTCTTACATTGTTCGAGTTATTACGATAATCGTTGAGAAAGATATACGATAGAACTTTTGTAGGCATTGTACGAAATTAAGTAATTAATCCTGAGAAATGGGACGGAATTTCAAATTCTAAGCCAGATATTAATCCCATACCATCCATCCATCACCGTTACAGCATTTTTTTTTGAGAAAATAAAAATATTCTTTTGGGTGGCGACATTTTCTTCTAAACCTTCATGCCCATCCTTGGAATAAGTTGAATGCAAATTCCAAGTTTTAATATTTTTCGCACACAAATTTTCCCAAAATAATTTTCGAGGATTTTATGGGAGCTTATAACGTGCAATTTCAGTAAAATCTCATCAGCCAAATATAGAGGTTTGAATGAATAGAATCATTTTTCAACATAAGTGATCAAAGGGGCATGCTGCTACCATGCTCTTCTTCTGTTTTCTTTCTTGGCCAATTATGTTTACATATTTGTTTTGGTATTAATGAAAATTATCTATAATAAAGTACATATTTTCAAATAATACATGCACTTAATAATATATAAATTGTAGTTACTCGTTAACTAGACGTTTAAATTTAACAATAAAAAATAACGACCTCCCATCTATTTTTAAAATGGCTAAATTCTGATTTTGTGTCCATTAGGAAATTAAAGCCTTATATTCAATAATAAAAATCTAGACTGAGTATAACACATATCGAGAACTACTTCGGCTGTGCTCAAGACTCATCAGCTATGCTTCGCATGGCAAAAGACAAGACCTGAGTCATGCTACTCGCGCCTGAGAAGACAGGCTACCTACATCACATTGCGAACAGAATCGAGTTTTATCGCAAGGAGCCCACGCTATGCCGTAACAGCAAGCTAGAGTGCAAACAGCCAACATATTAGAAATAAATCCTCCGTAATTTATAAATATAATAAAAATTCTTTCTTCACAAATTTGCCGGGCTTCGCAGCTAGCCCAGCTACCCCACAGAATACGCCCTTATATATGCTCCGTTCACATAACTTTCTCTAGCTGCCCCATATACAAACTATTAGTATAAAATATTACTCTGTTATCTACATAATCCTAATCGAAATAAGTATTAGCTGAATTGATCTTATTACTTACTTCCTTGTAAGTAGAAGGAAAATAAGGGAATATATTAGGCTAAAATGTGTAAAATCTTTTAAAAGCTGAAAGTTATGTGAAACAATTGAGGTTCAGTTCACTTAACATGGTCCGATTTGAGAAAAGTTGGGTAATTTAAAATTGAAACCAATAACAAGGAATATCTCGAAAACGGTCAACTCTACAAGAGAAACGTATATGACAAATTGTGTCTACTTTTTACTTTTTCCATACGCACTATGTACATAGTGTATAGAGAAAGTATTGCACTCCACCAAAAATTCGATACCGAGATTTCACCGGAAATATATGTTTTAGGGTCCCCAATATCCAAAAACAGCATTTTCACAAAAAGATCCGTGTGTTTGTGTGTGTGTCCGTGTGTCTGTGAACACGATAACTCAAAAACGAAAAGTCGGTAAAATACCAAACTTGGTATTTAAGTTAAGTATCTTCCAGGGATGCGACACGAAGATTTTGAGAAAAATCCCCCCACCCCCAACTACCCTTTACATGGAACTTTTTTCGAAAATTTTGATTTTCTCAAAAATAGCTCTAACGATTTTGATTAAAATTTGGTATACTAAACATATTTACCTGACAAATATCTTGAGTATCTTGAATTTTCTGGGAATAGCCTCTGAAGAGTAATTTATTCTGGATGAATTTTTCTAAATTTTGAATAACTGCTAAACCGTAAGAGATGGACAAAAACTTACTACACAAAAAATGTAGAGCACATTAAAACCCACAATTTATGTTATATAGGTTTTTTTCGTGGAGTTCGTCGTTTTTTAGACATTCCTTATTTTTGGTTTCTGCTATGAAAAACATACTTTTCTCATACAGGAACTTGTCAACTCCTATCCATATAAACAAAGGAACTTCATTGACATAGCAACCAGCTTTTGACTATCACTTTAACGTACGGTTGTCCTTTATTTCGCTTCTACTTACAAGGAAGCGAATAATTAGACTATTTCTGCTATTTTTTTCTGATGAGCATAAAGTAAATAGAAGTATAAGCTTATTAAGAATTATTTGTTGCAGGGATATGGAGAAAGTCATGAATGGTACACATCAGATTTTTCAGTATGTGTTTGACTACCTCTTATGGTTTAAATGACATCCTGAATAAAGAGGTCCTCAGAGACAATTCCCACAAAATTAAAAATATAAATTTTAGTTGTGATGTAAATAAGGTTTTATGGTATTTTAATCGAAATCGCTGGAGCTACTTTTGAGAAAAACAAAACAAGGTAGTTGTTGCGGCGGGTGGGGGATTTACTTGAAAATCTTCGTGTTGCATTCGTGGAAGAGGCTAAACATAAATACCAAGTTGGTATTTAACGGTGTTTCGTTTTTGAGCTATGCATTCCACAGACATACACGCACCTTTTTCTAAAAATGTTTTTACGTGCTCAAGGGACCTCAAAACATCTTTTGCGGTGAAACCTCGACATCGAATTTGTTAATATTCTCTGTCCTCAATGTACATTGTGCATACGCGGTAGAGAAAATAAAAATCGTTATTGGAAATGTTAGAATGTTGTTTTCTTGTCCTGTTTTCCCTGTTTGCTTCACGTTGATAAATATTCTAGTCCTGCTTATTATTACCATTCCTTTAAGTGAATGTTGTGAATGGATCTGATGAACCTTTAAGCTAAAAATAATGCAGCTGAGGAATTTTCCTTGCTGGAAGACAGTTGGAAACATTCGTGCAAGTAGAGGCGACGAGTTGCATGGTGCAAGGGGGACTGCTGAAAGAAGCTGTTGAACGACGCATTTAATGTGTTTCATGGGCTGTACACATCCGGGAATGCTCCAGGCCTATTCTTTTCATTGTGTAATGGAGAACTGAAAGGAATTTCCGCTTGACACACCCATTCCACCCCCTTGGTCAAGCTGGGCCTCTTCTTGGAATTTCGGTACCAACATAGGGGTGATTGACGATTTCCTGGCCAGGGTAATGTATGGTTTATGGAAATAACGACTTTAAATGTTCGTAATAGCGTGAGAGAGATTCATACGTGTATTATACCACGTAGTTTATGAGAAACTAATAAACCTGTGAGAAATGACCATAAAATGTTCCTCAGCTTGGCTGTTTGTGGACTCATAACTACGTCCATCGTCACGAAGATATTGTGTTTGTTAGGGTCAGTAACACTTAAGAGAGTCTGGCCCCATAGCTCAGTCTAGAGCACCTGCCTGCTGTGTGAGGAGTCCTGGCTTCGATTCCTTGCAGGAATTTTTCTCCAAGATTATATTCTGTCCTCCTAAGAGTCTAGAATTATGAATCAGAGTGTATGATCTAACGTACAGTCTATGAGAACTGTGCACGAGTTAACACCATTGGCGAAAAGCAGTAATGTTCTAAAGGCAAAACACCCCCGATTGACGAAAACGATATGGTGCGATATAAATGCGGTGGGAGGCACTTGAGAGAAAAGGTTGTCGATTGTTTACACCCAGCATTGTCTGCTTTCACTCGAGTCGCTGCAAGAAACCATTCCTGGCAAAAAATCAATTTAAACGATTCGAAAGTTATTTTCTTCAGAAATTCCAAGCGTACGCGATGTCGCTAGTGTTGCTGTTGTCCAACAAATGACTACTGCGGAATCGCGGGGATCGAGCACACGGCACAGTCCTTCACGTAATGTTATGAACAGTGTACATTTCAGTTGACGTTCCATTTATACCGTTAACACTAGATAATAGGAAACATTTATCGGATTTATTATAATTCATCTACTGTAATGCCAGCAGTGTTGTAATGGAACATTCCTACACGATGAGTGAACAAGTTCGTTTAACACAAATGTACTCGAATATTCGTGTAATCCACACATTTTCAACAGCGCCTGCCCGGTATATGACGTTACTGCGAGTGTTCGCCATCGGTAACTTGAGAGTGGACGGGTAGTGTGTATGATGTAATTGTTTATTTCACTGCAAGTATATCTGGTGGCAGAGTTAAATATAAGCATGAAATATTACAAAGAATAATATACAAATAACTATAGTATAATTTTTGATAGTTTTAACGCCCGCTTTTACTACCGTGTCGCAGGCGATGACACGGACGATACATGGAATGAAGATGGAGCACCGCTCTGTCTACCACAAATTCCACGTGCGGTCGCCACCTAAATGAGAGGCAAGTGGTCTAACCACTCGCCCACGGCACGGTCCTGATAATATGATGAACAATAAAGAAGGATATGAAACAAAACAGTATACTATGAATCTAATTGCATTATTCCGAACAGATGATTATAATTATCAGTTACGACTTTTTAAAACTAGTATAATATCTAAATATAGACAATGTTGAAAACATTACTTTTACTGGTTCCATGCATTAATTATCTAATCAGTGTCACCGATAAATTGACTATTGATTTTTACTCTTTCTACTACTTTCTTATAGAACCTAGTTAGAGGGACTACTACGTTACACCCAAGATTTGCAGATCGAACTTTTATTAGAAATATTTATGTTTTGAGGTCTCCTGAATTCAAAAGCAGTATGTGCTTGTGTGCGTGTGTCTGCGCGTGCGCGAACACGAAGACTCTTGACCATAAACACCCTTACCAGAAATTTTGTTATTATTTTCTCAAAAATGACTCGTAAGATAAAGCAACGTTAACATTTAAGATATTTTCAGCACATAAAATATTTCTGCTGAATTTATCGGGAATGCCCATGTGAGGGTTTCGCTCTGAATTAGTTTTGTATAATTTTGTTTAACTGGTAAATGATAAGAGACGGACAAAAGCTTACTATAAAAATATATCTTCAAACTATACAATGTAGGTATGTGAAACAAAATGTTTGTGGCATTAACAATTTCAAGATATTTGTTGTTATTGGTTTGCTCTTTCATGTACTTTTTTGAATTGCTAAGTCATCACTCCTTTGTTCCTCGAGGTCTCATGAGCAAAGGCAGCATTTAGCGACCTGCTTTTAAATATCTTAACTATCCCTTTAGCTTCCTGTACTCCTCTAGTAGCTACAATGAGAAATATAATGGAACTATTTCTGCAAACGTTTTACTCGTGTAACATAAAGTAGATAGAAATGGTCTTATTACTTCTTTATAGGCAGAAGGGAAACAAAGGGATAAGGTAGGCTAAAGCCATAATCAAAATCTTTAAAAGACCTAGTCACTGTGTGATGACCTCGAAATTAGTTCTCTTCGCTTGGTGAGGTGTCAAGGAATATATCGTAAATGTCATCCCCCCCCGCCATATGTGTATTTCATAAATTATTTAACGATATCTACATTTTTTGTGTAATACGATTTTGTCTATTTCTTATGGTTTGGCAGTTATGCAGAAGTCATCCAGAATGAAGAGGAGCAGAAGTTATTCCCAGAAAATTTAACATATATACTTCATTTATTATACAAAAATTTGAAACATATAGTATTTATTATAAAAATATCTGAAATATATAGTATGTTAATTAAAACCTTAAGAGCCACGTTTGAGAAAATCAAACATTTCAAAAAATCGTCTATGTAAAGGATAATTGGGGTTTGGAAATGTTATGTATATTATTTTGATAATGTCTCATCCTTTGTAGTCGCTGAACTTAATTATCACGTTTGGTATTAAACGGACTTTTCGTTTATGAAGTAGAGTAATGTTGTTCAGAGAAAAAATTTAGTGATTTTATTCTTTTTATTCATTTATGGGTCTTTATAAGTACTTCTGATGAAATCTCGGTATTGAATTCTTGGGCAAAATGGAATACCTCCGGTCGGCTAAGTAGGCCCACTGGCACGCATGTGCTAACTGCGGTAGACAAAGCGACGTCTTGGCGGGTTTTCCGGTTTCCTCAGCATTCATTCCACCAAATGCGCCATTATCACCTTTCCTATCATCCATTTCGCCTTCATTTCATTTACTTCCTCATTCTCATGTTATGGACCGCTCCCTCGTTTCGGGATCTTCATTCCATGATTAAATATTCTTGGCTGCTTGACAGTCTTCTGACCCTAGGCATCCACGTGTACCTACGTCCTCATATGGGGAGGGTAAGTCGACTAGGTTAAATTATGAAAAGCTATTATGTACTTCGAGAATAGAAAGTAATAAGCTAGTAAGAATAGTTTGTGGAATAGAGATATAAATAAACGATAGAGGTTAAAGAAACTGGTGTCATACATTTTTTAAAGTGCTGAGGAGTGCTTTATGGAGTCGCTGTACATTTAAATTATTGGAGCATGTTTGCAGATGTGGGTGTACGTCAGCACAGGGGCAATAAAGACTGAAAATATGGGAGCGTGTGATGGGCCAGAAAGAGATGATAGATGTTACGGAGGAACCGTAGCTCTAAGACAGGAAATAAGATAACAATAACGGTGTAGGAGTGGTGACACAAGTCATCAACTCTTCATCAGGTTCCGTTAGACGGCGCCAAACCCAACAGACGTCTGCTGGCACAAACCATTAGCACTCTCAGTACTTGCATATGATTCACAGATACGGAATGTTTGAGGCAAATAATTAGGGGGGGGTCTACGTGTTCCATTCGCATGCCTTTCTCTACCTCTCTGCAACAAATGATTGTTAAAAAGCTAATGCTTCTATTTACTTCATGATAATCGAGAAAAACTTAGCAGAAATAGTCTCATTACTTCCTTCGTTGTAAGTAGAAACGAAATAAGGGAGTAAAATAGGTTAAAATGATAGTCAAAAGCTGTTGGCTATGTGACTGAAGTTCCTTTCTTTGTATGGACACGAGTTGACAAATTCCTGTATGAGAAAAGTATAAGTGTTTTAAAGCTGAATCCAAAAACAAGGAATATCTCAAAAACGATCAACTCCACGAAAAAAAAATTATATAATATAAATTGTGTATTTTAATGTGCTCTGCAATTTTTGTGGGGTAAGTTTTTGTCTATCTCTTACGGTTTAGCAGTTATGCAAAATTCCGTAAAATCCATCCAGAATGAAGTAGTCTTCTGAGGCTATTCCCAGAAAATTCAAGATATACATATTATTTGTCAGGTAAGTATATTTAATATGCGATACTTTAATCAAAATCGTTATAGCCATTTTTGAGAAAATCAAAATTTTCGAAAAAAGTTTCATGTCAAGGGTAGTTGTGGTGGGGATTTTCTTGAAAATCTTCGTGTCGCATCCTTGCAAGATACTAAACTTAAATACCAAGTTTGGTATTTAACGGTATTTTCGTTTTTGAGCTATGGTGTCCACAGACAGACACACACACACACATACACACACACTGACCGTTTTCCAGAAATTATTTTTTTTTTGATTCAGGGGAACCTAAAACATGTATTTCCGGTGAAATCTCCGTATCGAATTTATGAGTGCATTACAATACCTTCTCTATGCCTACACTATGTACATAGAACGTGTAGGAAAATTAAAAAAAATAGAACATTTATAACAGATATGTTGAGTGATTAAAGCTTGCTCACCGAATTTAATAAACTCCTTCAGTTTCCATGTCCATTATACTGAAGCTTGTAATTGCACAAATATATGTAACAAAATTCAGGAATGTTAAGCGTAGTTAGGAATGGATTCTGTTTACTTTCTCTACACGCTCCATGTATATAATGCACAGAGAAGGTATTGCATTCCACCCAAAAGTTCGATGCCGAAACTTCACTGGAAATACACGTGTTAGTGCCCCCTACATAAAAAAAAAATTAGAAAAAGGTTCGAGTGTCCGAGTGACTGAATACGATAACTCAAAAACAAAAAAGTAGGTAAAATGCCTAACTTGGTATTTTACCTACTATTCAAGTGTGGTATCTTCCAGGGATGCTACATGAGAAATTTTTTTAGAAAAATTCTCCCACCCCAAACTACCCTTTACATGAAAAAAAAATCAAAAATTTTGATTTTCTCAAAAATGGCTCTAACGATTTTGATTAAAATAGCGTATATTTAAGATATTTATATGGCAAATAAAATATATCTCTTGAATTTTCCGGGAATAGCCTCTAAATATCTCTTTATTCTGAACGAATTTTGTTGAATTTTGCGTGACTGGAAAACCGTAAGAGATAGGCAAAAACCTACCACACAAAATATGTAGATCATTTTAAAACACAGAATTTATGTCAAATAGGTTTTTTTCTGTGGAACTCGCCCTTTCTGAGATATTCATTGTTATTTGTTTCAGATTTAAAATACTGAAAGTTGTAAATTCTTGGCTCTGCATAGAAACGGATTTTTAACCACATATCAACTAGCTTTTAAAAGATTTGACTATCGTTTAAGCCTAGTCGCCCTCTGGGGTGTAGTGGTTACCATGCTAACTTCATATACCCAAGGTCGCGGGTTCAAACCCGGCGGAGGACGATTGATTTTTTCGGGTGTAAAAATCCTTAGCATGGCTTCCTTCGGAAGGGAAGTAAAGCCGTGGGACCCGTGTCGTAGATTTACGGAACGTAAAAGAACCTCAAGCCTGCTCTGAGCAAAATTAAGCGGTATTTCACACCCAATTTAGAATGGGATGCTGAGAACCACGGCAGTTAAAGAGCGTCCATAAATAACGCCATTTCCATTTCTAGTGTATTCACTTATTTTCCTTCCACTTACAAAGAAACAAGTAATTTCTGCGAATATCCATCTCTATTATAATAAAGTAGATAGAAGAAAGTACTTTTTGACAATAATTTGTTAATGCGGTGTAGAGAAAGTGATGTGAACGGAACAGATTTTTTAAAAATTATTTTTGAACATAGTCCCCTCTAAAAAATAGGAATATTAATCAAGCCCTGCAAATTACACCTTGGTCTCGACGATGACCTCATGTTATATAAATGTTGTTACTGCGAGCCATTTCTTAATGCTTGGTAACAAGATTTCGCAGGAACCCAGTCGGGCGAATATGGCGCAGTTCATGGAGTTTGACGGCGATAACTCCGGATGAATGTCGTGGTGCGTTGCAGCGAACATCACTATGTTCAATGGCAAATAGAGCCGTGTCTCCTTCAACTTCTTGTCGAATCGAGCAATAAACTAACTGTAGCATTGTCCAGTGTTTATTTTCCCTAATTGTAAGAAGTCACGAATATGACATCCTTCCCATCCAACAAAAGTGTCGCCATCACTTTTCCGGCCGATGTGACCGTCTTTACCACCTTTGGCGCAGATGGTTGTTGCTTGTTTTTGGAGTATAATAGATCCAGATCTCATCGTTGGTAACATCTCGACGTAAAAAGTCCTTCGGATTTCGTTTAAATAGCTCCAAACATAGTTTCGAAGTTGAAAGCCGCACCCGCTGGTCCAAAATATGCAAAACATGAATTACCGTTACAATCGACACAGCTATGGCATCTGTTATTTCGCGAAATTTCATTCCAGGACCAGCTAGAATCTTTCTGTGGATATCTTCAATTTTTTTCCCTATAACCGTATCTCCGGGCCTCCTGTATGCTCATCAAAAACGGATGTTCGACCATGTTTAAAACCGTTGAACCAATATATCGTAGATGGCGAAAAGTCTCCTTAAACAGCATCCAAAGTCGCTTTTATCCGCTTGCAAGTTTTCCCATCCAAAAGTAAAAAACTGACCACTGAATGATACTGCGCATTTTCCATTTTAGCGAAAACACGTTGAACGACTAGCTGAAGTGCCTGTCATATCCAAATTAACTCAGTATATTTGTTATGGCGACGTGTTACAAAATCATACACGATGGTAACACCAACTTGTCTGTCTGTTTTAAAACACGTGTACTTATTGAACCGCCTTTGTACTATTATGTAACAACACATACGCGCGCACACACACACACACCACTAACATAATTACTTTCTCTACCCGTACTATGTACATAGTGTATAGAAAAGGTATTGTATTGCACTCAAAAATTCGAATCCGATATTTCACCGTAAATACATGTTTTGGGTACCTCTTAATAAAAAAAAAGCATTTTCAGAAAAAGGTTCTGTGTGTGTGTGTGTGTGTGTGTGTGTGTGTGTGTCTGTGGGTCTGTGGACAGCATAGCTCAAAAACGAAAAGACCGTTGAATACCAAATATTTAAGTTTGGTATCTTCCAAGGATGCGACACTAAGATTTTCAAGAAAATCCCCCCACCTCCAACTACCCTTTACATGGAACTTTTTTCGAAACATTTTATTTTCTTAAAAATGGCTCTAACGATTTTGATTAAAATATAGTATATTAAAGATATTTACCTGTCAAATAAAATGTATATCTTGAATTTTCTGAGAATAGCCTCTGAAGACTACTTTATTCTGGATGGTTTTTACTGAATTTTCCATAACTGGCAAACCGTAAGAGATAGACAAAAACTTACTACACAAAAAAAAAAAAAAAAAAAAAAAAAAAATGTAGATCAGGATAAAACGCACAATTTATTCATATACATTTTTTTCGTGGAGTTGATCGCTTTTCAGATATCGTTGTTTTTGGGTTTCAGCTTTGAAAACTTACACTTTTCTTAAACAGGAATTTGTCAATTCCTGTCCACACAAACAAAGGAACTTCAGTCACATAGAAACCAGCGTTTGACTATCGGTTTAACCTATGGTACTCCCTTATTTTTCGTCTACTTAAATGCAAGCAGGTAATAAGACTATTTCTGCTAATTTTTTCCTTGATTACGGTGAGGTAAATAGAAACATAAGCTTTTTAAGAATAATTTGTTGCGAAGATGTAGAGAAAGTCATGTGAATGGAACACAGATTTTTTTTTTATTCAGAGAGCCTCAATCCAGCTTAATCTCGGTATCGAATTTTTGGATGGAATGTAATATTTCCTCTATGTGCAGGAAGGTGATGTGCAAAGTAAACGTTCTAATAAGATGAGATATCTGTACAGGACTGTACAAGCTAGTTTTGCAAAACCGTTTCCTTTCGTTCAATTCATATCAATACGGATAAGCATTTGCAGTCTCTCCTCCGTAACCTAGAGATAGTACATTCTTTGTATAAATTAACATCTTTATATACATAGTATAATAACTTTCACGAGAAAGAGAAAAGGGTCAGAATAAATACATAAGATGTGCATTCCCGAGATTGCGGGTGGAAACTTTTTCGAAAAGTTTGATTTTCACAAAATTGGCTCTAATGATTTTGGTTAAAATATCATATATTAAGTATATTTACTTGACAAATAAAAGTATATCTTGAATTTTCTGGGAATAGCCTATGAAGGCCTCTTTATTCTGGAATACTTTTGCGGAATTTTGCTTAACTAGTAAACCGTAAGATAGACAAAAGCTTATCTACTACACCGAAATTCAGGGCTCGTTAAAACACACAATATATATTATACATGTTTTTCTTAGAGCTGAATATCTTGAGACATTCCTTGTTATTGTGTGTGTGTGTGTGTGTGTGTGTGTGTGTGTGTGTGTGTGTGTGTGTGTGTACAGTATAGCTCAAAAAACAAAGAGACTTGGTATTTATATTTCAAGGATGCGACACGAAGATTTTCAAAAAAAGTCCCCCACCATAAACTACCCTTTACATGGACTTTTTTTGAATATGGCTCTTAGGATTTTGGTTGGAATACCGTATATTAAAGATATTTTCATTACAAATAAAATGTATATTTTGAATTTTCTGGCATTAGCCTCTGAAGAGCTTTCATTCTGAATGAATTTGGTGAATTTTGCGTAACAGTTAAACCGTAAGAGACAAAAACTTGATGTACAAAAAGTGTAGGTTTCATTAAAATCCATAATTTATGTCATATTCGTTTTTCTTGTTCAGTTGAACGTTTTCGAGACATTTGTTGTTATTGTTTTCAGTTTAAACTATCTAACTTTTCTCATACGAGAAATTGTCAACTCCTGGCGATGCAATGAAACTAATTTCAACTACATAGCAACAGTTTTTAAAGCAGCAGACTCGCTTTGGCCTAGTGTATTCCCTTTCTACTTAATAAGGGAGTAATTAAGGAGACAAAGTAGTCTGTACATATAGAACTTCACCTTATGTAAGTTAAATTATCTTGCTCTTAAATTCTCAATGGTTTTTCTTTATATTTTAATGAATTATGCTACAAATCACGAAAATTATTTCAAATGGTGGTTTGCATTGATAACTTATGTGAGTCTATATTAAGTATTTCATTCAGCAGAAAAATAATAAAATTTGTTCTTAAAACATGTGAATTTATGTACCCTTTTCTCTGATATTACTTGCAATACAGAATTACTCATTTGCATGCTTGTTTTTAGTACAATCAGCTATATTCGGAGCCCCAATTATGTAGTTATAATCATTTCACTAGAAATTGAAAAGACAGTTATTTACAAGGTCAAAAATGTTACAATGTGGAACAGTTGCAACGTTATCGCTTTTTAATATTACTAATATATATTATAAAATTATGATTGTTCAGAAAGTTCAACTATGTGTTGTATACACGTATTGAAAATTTCAGCTCTCTAGCGCTTATACTTTCTGAGAAAAAGGTGCATAAGTATTAAAATATGTTGTTTTGAGAAACCTGAATTTAAAGATACAAATATTCTACAAAGGTCATTGCCAAACAGCTTTAAAGGGATGCAGGCTGGCATTTAGATGCTGTTTAAATGCCTTAAAATCCTCTTAGCCCCCAAAAAGTATACAGTTTCTGAAACTGAAAATAATAACAGATTTTATTAGTGCCTAAAATAAAAAAAACTTGCTTTTTGACCATTTCAGAGTACCTTGTCCCCTAAATAAGATCGTTTCTGCTATTATCTATTTATTTTGATAAGCGCGAATAAAGGGAGGATCAGCTTTTGTAAGAATACTCTGTCGCAGATTAGAGAAAGGTATCAGCTTTTTCCAAAATGATTGTGAGTGTTTCAGCTAGACTTTTGTCAGATGCATAGATTTGCAGATTCTCCCTCACAACTATGAGAACGTATCAGCAGCTAGCACGTGTATTACCTAGGCTGGGCAATGTTCGATGCATTGTTCAGGTTGGATATTGATCTTGCTACAGCAGCAGCCCAGTTAATTCGGCGGCCAGCAGCGTGCCGAAAATGGGTGCATCGTGGCTCAGCATGTCACCGCGAACTCTTGACACTACACATCCGTTGCGAAATATCCCTTGACGTGCTTTAGGCTCGTGACTGTGGTGATCACTGCAGGTAAAGCCAACTGATAAGTTAGTGAAATGGACCGTATTTTTCGTACCATAAGGCCTTAACACGACAATAAGACGCTCCCTGAATTTTGTTATGAACATTTTGAAATAAAAGTATTTTTTAAAATTTCTCTTCATTCGCCCTGTAGGGGTGAGTTCATGGTTTCCGCACTCATTCATTTTTTTCATTTCATTTTGTTGTTGTAGCTTAACGTCCTTTAATCATCAATTTTGTCCGTTCTTCTCGCATTGAGACTACATATCGGCACACTTGCTATTGGTAGCACAAAATAAAGGGTGCAAATGTCCTTAAAGGTTATAACCTCCCAGCCTCGTACAGGGGTAGAAAGTAAATTTCGCTAGTCGTATGGTACGAAAAATACATATTAACGTGAAAAAAATAACACTACTTACCAATTTTGTTTTTTTCATCCATGCTCTTATCATTGAAATCAGTATTTATAATTTCTTGTCACGCATTCGTTTTCACACTTTGTTGCTGTAGTCATCGCTTTTAATATCCCGAATAACAGGATGATTTTCTACTTCATTTATAAAATGCTCCGTATTAATTAAATCTAAACTCATGGTTACAATGTGTGCGGTATAATGTAAAATTAATGTTTAGCTGTGCTCAGAAATTACTGCCTGTTGGCAAATCTGCAACACTGTGATCTGTGTTCCAATGCCAACACTCCAATTTAAACTAATGTATGTTCGGCGGTGACTGCACTGAACACAGCGACCGTGTCCGACACATGTGACGAGGGTGGGACACTGCTAGGTCACAGTGACTCGGTGAGGCAGAGTAGTGTCCCAATGTGAATGCTCCAATTCAATATAATGTATGTCCGGCGGTGACTGCACTGAACACAGTGACCGTGTCCGACGCATGCGGCGAGGGTGAGACACTGCTGGGTCACAGTGACTTGGTGAGACAGTGTAGTGTCCCAGTGTGAATGCTCCAATTTAAACTAATGATGTCTGGCGGTGACTGCACTGAACACAGTGACTGACACATGTGACGAGGGTGAGACACTGCTGGGTCACAGTGACTTGGTGAGACAGTGTAGTGTCCCAGTGTGAGTGCTCCAATTTAAACTAATGCATGTCTGGCGGTGACTGCACTGAACACAGTGACCGTGTCCGACACATGTGACGAGGGTGGGACACTGCTAGGTCACAGTGACTTGTGAGGCAGTGTAGTGTCCCAGTGTGAATGCTCCAATTTAAACTATTACATGTCCGGCGGTGACTGCACTGAACACAGTGACCGTGTCCGACACATGTGACGAGGGTGAGACACTGCTGGGTCACAGTGACTTGGTGAGACAGTGAAGTGTCCCAGTGTGAATGCTCCAATTTAAACTAATGATGTCTGGCGGTGACTGCACTGAACACAGTGACTGACACATGTGACGAGGGTGAGACACTGCTGGGTCACAGTGACTTGTGAGGCAGTGTAGTGTCCCAGTGTGAATGCTCCAATTTAAACTATTACATGTCCGGCGGTGACTGCACTGAACACAGTGACCGTGTCCGACACATGTGACGAGGGTGAGACACTGCTGGGTCACAGTGACTTGGTGAGACACTGCTGGGTCACAGTGACTTGGTGAGACAGTGTAGTGTCCCAGTGTGAATGATCCAATTTAAACTATTTATGTCCGGCGGTGACTGCACTGAACACAGTGACCGTGTCCGACAAATGTGGCGAGGGTGAGACACTGCTGGGTCACAATGACTCGGTGAGGCAATGTAGTGTCCCAGTGTGAATGCTCCAATTCAAACTAATACATGTCTGGCGGTGACTGCACTGAACACAGTGACCGTGTCCGACACATGTGACGAGGGTGAGACACTGCTGGGTCACAGTGACTCGGTGAGGAAATGAAGTGTCCACTGTGAATGCTCCAATTCAAACGAATATATCTCTATCAGTGACCGTCCCAGTATGAAAAGAGCCTTAACCCGGCAGCAGTCGCGCTATGAGTATTTTACCATACAGTTTTTAGAAAAGCGAACGTTTGCTGTCTGAGCTTATTACTTTGACTCTCTCTCTCTCTCTCTCTCTCTCTCTCTCTCTCACACACACACACACACACACACACATGTGTGTGTATGTTCATTTCAGAAATATAAATACTAATGTAAGAGCCATAATGGAGCAATTCATGAGCGTAACGGTATATTAACCTATGAAAGATGAATTACGTATTTATAAGCAAAATGTTGCATACTGCCATTGCACCTAAGGGGACAAGGTACTGTGAAATGCTAGTCTGCATTTCTTTAAAGCTGTAATGCAATGCCCCTTTTTAGAATATTTGTATCTTTAAATTCAATTTTCTTAAAACAGCATTTTTGGATACTTATGTACCTTTTTCTCAGAAAGCATGATAGCTGGAAAACTGCAATTCTCAGCATATGTGTGCAACACATAGTTGAATTTTCTGAACCACAATCGTGATATAGTATATATCGATCATATTATGAAAGCAACAAAATTGCAAATTTTCCATATTTTTACTTTTTTGAATTTACAAATATATTATGTTTTTGTTGTTGTAATTTCTACTGAAATCCTATCATAGCTAAATAATTGAGATTCAGAAGATAGCTGATTATATTAAGAACAAACATGCAAAAGTGTGATTATGTATTGCAAGCAGTATCAGAGATAAAGGTACATGAATTCACATGGCATGTTTTAAGACTAAGTTTTATTACTTTTCTGCCGAATGAAATGCTTTTTATAGACTCAACCACATGAAGTATTAATGCAAACCACCACTTGAAATTATTGTCAGGATTTATAGAATAATTCACACAAATTTCTGGTAAAACAATTGAATATTTTAAGATCAGTGGTAATTCAACTCACTTAAGGTGTAATTTCCATATGTTCAGACTACCTTGTCGCCTTTAGGAATTATCTGTTCGAAATGACGCAATACTTCAGCAGGACCAATGCGTAGGGTTGCTCTCGCTGCTTTACTCAAAGAGTCGGTGATGCCTGGATTATTCCCTCAGCATCTGAACCCTGCTAGAGATCAAGAACTGTTTACCTTGCGTTTCCCAACAGGCATGTCCCATCTCGAGTTTGTGTCACTTACAGGAGAGAAGGAACTTAGCGACGTTGCTTGGAGGATCCAAGTTCTGGGAAACCACTAATTAGGTGATTTAGTGAAACCTGTTTCGAGTGTAGCATGAAGGTCGAGCGTCAAGTACGAGAAGGTAATCTAATACCATGAGCGACGCACTAAGACCGTAGGGGAAAATTGAGAGTAGCGGCCTATGTGCAAAACCTCTGATGCGTTCCATTCGCTTGACTTTCTCTCTCTACCTCTCTGTAACAAATTATTCTCTAAAAACTTACTTCTATCTTCTTCATGCTAATCAAGTTAAACATTAGCAAAGATTAAGTTCCTTATAAACAAAAAGGAAATAAGGGAAAACACCAGGCTAAAGCGATAGTCAAATCCTTTAAAAGCTGGTCGTTCTGTGTTAGAAATAAAATCGGTTCTGTTAACATGACCAGGAGCAAAACAACAGAGAGATGAAAACGAATAAAGACTTCCCGTTTGAGAAAAGTTTAAAATAGAAACCAATAACAAGGAATATCTCGGCAATGTTTAACTCTTCTCCCCCCCCCCCCCAACTGAATGACATAAAATGTTTCTTTTAACGAGATCCACATTTTTATGTAGTACGTCTTTGCCTATCTTTTAAGGTTTAACAATTTTTACAAATGTCATCCAGAATGAAGAGGTCTTAAGAGGCTGTTCCCAGAAAATTCAAGAAATGTGTTTCATTTGTTGTAAAAATATGTTAATCATATGGTATTTTAATCAAAATCGTTAGCGCCATTTTTGTGAAAACCAGAATTTTCGAAACATCTTCCATGTAAAGGTCGCATCTACCAAGTTTGGTATTTAAGCGACGTTTCGTTTTTGAGTTATCGGTTCACATAACACACACACACACACCCACACCCACACACCACACCACACCACACACAGCTTTTTCTAAAAATGCTTTTTGGAGTCAGGGAACTCAAAACATATATTTCCGGTGAAATCTCGAATCTAATTTTTGGTGCAATGCTATACCTTCTCTACCTACTAAGTACATAGTATGTGTAGAGAAAATAAAAATACAGCAAATGTAAATTCAATGTTTTAAAATTTGGATGTTTTACATTCACATGATTCTTTCTACCTACTGTCATTTGTTTCTAAATAGCTTTTACAAATTATTTTTATATAATTTTGCTTTTTACTTTCTCTACAACGTATAATAAGTAGCGTAGTATTGTATACCAACTTAAAATTCGATATCTCGATTTCTGCGGAAATTTATTTTGACCCACCTGAATCCAAATTAAATAAAACATTTTTAGAGAAATGCCCGCGTATGTGAACAGCATAACACATAAAAACAACAATACTCAAATCAGGTAATTCACTTCAATATCCTCCAAGATATAACAAGAATGAGTTCAAGAAATTATTCAAGTATGTAGTTACTCGTAATCTGTCTCGGCCGTGCAAACAACGGAATGTCAAAGTAACACATAGCGACCCGCTCGTAAGCTTTGACTATCGCTTAAAGCCTCTGCATTTCCCATAATCCCCTAGTACCTACAAGAAAAGATGTAGTTAAACAATTTCTGTAAGTAAACGTTATAAATATTTGTCTGGATTGACATGAATTTTAGAGAAGAATGAGCTGTTGTAAGAAACGTTTGTTGAATGGTTAGGATAAGTAACGTGAATGTTTTATATATATATATATATATATATATATATATATATATATATAATATTTGCATTGCGCATTTTGTTGAAGCTACATAAGAGATAGAGGAAACCATAATCATACATTAAACCATAATCATACATTAAAAAGAAAGTCGGTATATGCTGGCAAGGTTATTACATACTGTTTGCGTGACATTGCCAGAAAAACTGAATAGCAAATCACTTTTTTAAAAAAAAGATAAACGCATTGAACAATTCAAAACAATCTGACCCCGTAACTTAATCAGAAGAGCACTTGCCTGATGTACGAGGGTCCCGGGTGTGGTTCCCGGCTGGGGGTGGAGATTTTTCTCTAGACCGGATTATGCCCTATCCTCTCCAGAGCATGGAAGTGTGATTGTGTGTGTGTGTGTTTGTGTGTGTGTATGTGTGTGTGTATGTGATCTAATGACTAAAATTAAGACAAATAGAAACTTATCGACTACAGTACACAAATTAACACCATTGCCCATACGCAATACATTCCACAGGGAAATGTCGCCGGAAAGATCATGCAGTTAAAGGTGGGTTAAAAAAAAAAAAAAGAGTATATGTCATAAACACCAAAAAAATATTTGAAATAAATTGCGCTTAAAGAGCTGTATATTTCTTGTGTAGTAAGTATTTTTGTATTTGCTTCGGTCTAACAGTTATAAAGAATTAAATAAAAATTCCTTCCGAATGAATGGACTTCACAGACCGTTCCCTAAAAATTCAAATAGTTTTATTTGGCGTGTGTGTAACGTTCTTTAACCTTGTTGGTCATATCGGGCGATGAATGAAATTGGTGAAATGATGCTCAAATGATATCGGATCTCTAGAACTTAAAATTATTGGTCCTCTCTGGTGAGGGAAAACCCCGGGAAAAAAACCTTATCCGAGTAAGGAAACACATGAATAAAACCTAGGACAGGGCTCTAAGCTAATTTCTCAATATTTGAAACGGTTTTGGCTCAATGATATTTAGGACAATTTTCGAACGTTGAAATTGACTTGATTCTCGGCACCTGGAGCTACTCGCCAGAGCATTTTTCTGTATGTATCGTATGTGTTTCTCTCCCCTTCAGTTTATGGATATACATACTGGATTTAATAGTCACTTGCCCTGAGATCCAGTATAATTACAAACATCAGCTTTGAGCTTTCCCAGTGTTAATTGTATGGTTTGACAGCCGAGTGTAATGTTGATAGCCCATGAAATTAGGAGCAGTTCTTGTTCACTTGTCCTGAATGAAGTAAACGGCACAGACTGACCTAGTTTATCTGATTTGGGGTTTACCACAGTGATCATCTAAGCTAATGAGTTTGGTTTTACCCAAATTTCAACACAGTATCGGAAATAACCTAAGAGAATTTCCCAAGTACATTAAAATAAGCGATATCTTCAAGTCTTTACTAATGAAAAAATCTGATGTGTTCCATTCACATGGCTTTCTCTGTTCCGCAAACAAACTTTTATTCAAAAGATTAACCTTTTATCTATATCATGCTAATCAAGATAAACGTAAGCAGAATCAGTCTTATTACTAGCTTCTTTGTAAGTAGAAGGGAAATAAGGGAATGCTCAGGCTAGTCCTTCAAAAGCCGGTCGTTATGTGAAACAATTGAAATGCCATTCTCTTTGTTTGCCAGCTGTAAATAAACGAGTAACGAAAAGAAAGATTTTTTTCCGTATGAGAAAAGTTTAAATGACTTAAAATTAAAACCAATAATCCGCAATATCTCCTAAGGTTTGCTAGTTATACAAAAGTCATCCAGAATGAAGAGGTCTTTAGAGCTATTCCCGAAAATTCAAGATATACATTTCGTTTGTCATAAAAATATCTTATGCATAAGGCATTTCAATTAAACTCGTTACAACCATTTTTGAGAATATTAAATTTTTCGAAAAAAGTTCCATATATACGATATTTGGGGGTGGGGCATTTTCTTGAACATCTTCGTGTCGCATCCTTGTAAGATACTAAACTTAAATACGAAGTTTGGTATTTAACTGACTTTTCGTGTTTGAGCTACGCTGCCCACAGACACACACACGCACGCACATGTTTCCACTTATGCTGTATTTTGGAATCAATATGCCTCAAACACGTATTTCCGATGAAATCTCGGTATCGATTTTTTGCAATAGAATACTTTCTCTAACCACTAGGTACATAATACGTGTACAGAAAGTAAAAATGCGATACGTTCCACCCATACGTTCCACTCAGTCTAGTAGAAACTATTCTTAAAAAATCGGATGTGTTCCTTCACATGACTTTCGCTACATCTCTGTAACAAATTGATGTTAAAAAGCTTATTCTTCTGTCTACTTAATGGTAATCAAGATAAACATTAGCAGAAATTGACTTATTACTTGCTTTCTTGCAAGCAGAAGAGAAGTAAGGGAATGCACCAGGCTAAAGTGATAATCAGATATTTTGAAATCTCGTTGCCATGTGGTTAAAATCCGTTTCATTGCATTGTCAGGAGTTGACAAATTCCATAGGTATGAGAAAATTTTAAAACTGAAACCAATAACAAGGAATAACTAAAAAATTGTCAACTCTACGGGGGGAAAACACTATATGGCATAAATTGTGTGTTTTAATACGATATACATTTTGTCATGCAAAGGGTAGTTTTAGGTGGGGGAATTGTCTTCAAAACTATCTTGTTGCACTTGAAAGATAATAAATATAAATACCAAGTCTGGTATTTAGCGGTCTTTTCGTTTTTTAGCTATGATGTACAAACACACAAGAACTATTTCTAAAAATGCTTTTTTTGGACTCAGCGGACCTCAAAACGTATATTTCTGGTTACTTTTTTGGTGGAGTGCATTACCTTCTTTGTATAGAGAAAGTAAACATATCCACAGATGTCAAACGTTAGGGTGTTGATGTGCTCTTTTAGAGCAGCCGTCACTGGAAGACACTGTGAAATGTTTTACTCACAGAGAAACCACAGAAAATAGATCCACAGAAAATGGATGCTGCAGTTACATATCTCCCGCTGGCCATGATAATATCTTCACTATATTTACAAGCGCTGCAAATTTCTGAAGCTCGTCCTTAAAGGGTTAAAAGAAAAGAAAACTGAAAGGGCTGGAGTATCTATATTAAACGCGCCTCTTATCATTATGGTGTTCTCAGGCCTTTGTTATCCTCTTTTTGTCCGCTGAAAATATGAAGTTAAGCTTTTTACAAGCTTATTCACGAGGAAATCAGCGTTTTCAGATTTTTTTTAACTTCATGTGCTTCCGTTTCCGCTCGAGGAGTTTCAAAATCTGCATCTCCCGTTACTCTTTACTAAAACAAAACGAGAAGAGCGGAAAAATAACTAGAAGCTACAGCCTTCCTCAACGTTATTTTTGTACCCCTCCCCCTTCCTTCCGCGAGCTTGCTGGAAAGTTGTGTTTTCTTTTAGCAGAAAATAAACAGAATCCTGAAAGATCATCTGAAGTCGTCGCAGCGCCTCGGTGAAATTGGAAGCCTTTATTTGTTTGTCATTCCTTCGTCGTACGTTATAGAAACACAATTTCAATAATCATTAAAGGAGTTGGTATATAATGTTACAACGATGCATTTAGGTTTGCCAAACAGCGGCCCGTTGACCTAACCCGACCCACGAGATGTTTTTCTATCGTCCACCTACAAACGCCTTATAAAAATAAATGTGTTCTCTTCACATTCCTTTCTTTGCCTCCTGCATCAAACTATTCTATAAACGCTTATTCTTCTATTTACTTAATGATACACGATATAAACATTAGCAGAAACATTATTACATAGTTCCTTATAGGTAGAAGGGAAATGAACGATAGTCAAATCTTTTAAAACTGGATGCTATGTGATCGAAATTCGCTTCTTTTTGCATGGCCAGGAGTAAAACAAAAGCAACAGCAATAACGAATTCCTATTTGAGAAAAGTATAAATATTTTAAATTCGAAACCAATAACAAGGAACGAGACGTAATTTTGTGTGCAATACATTTTTAATCTCTGTTACGGTTTACAGATATTCAGAAATCATTCAGAATAAAGAGGACAAATTCATATTATACATTTCATTTGTGATGTAAGTATCTTAAATATCTTACCTATGTTCTTACCTATTCTTACCTAATTCTTACCTATGTTTGAGAAACTAAAACATTTCAAAAATCTTCCATATAAAGGGTTCTTTGAGTAGGGGAATTTTCCTGATAATCTGTTTCGCATTCTCGAAAGATACTGAACTTAAACCCAAGATTATGATTTAATGGACTTTTTATTTTTTAGTTATGCTGTACACACACACACACACACACACACACACACACACACACACACACACACACACACACAAAAGTCGCGGTTTTTTTTTTTTTTCTAAAAACACATTTTTTGGATTTAGGGTTTGTTCAAAACATCTATTTCTAGTGAAATCGGCATCGAATTTTTTGGCGGAATACAATACCTTCTCTACGTACGTACATAGTATTTGGTAGAGAAAGTAAAAATATAACTATAATTTTAAAGAAATGGTTCGCCTGTTCTAAATTAATTGGTTCACAAATTTTGAGCAATTAAATATAATTAAGAGCTCAGAGTGTTAATTGACATACAGTGTAAATTATCTACGGTTCTATTTGTGAAGCAGACATATTTTCATAGTCGTATGTAGGACTTACATAGCCCAGAACTTAATTGCGAGTTCTGTGGTCAGAAGCCTCTGTGTAGCCGACGAGCATTGCATCAGAATGAAGAACCTGGAAGGTGGATCAGCCCATAGTCAGGCATGAAATTGAGGAAGATCATATGAACAAAGGCAGAATGGATGGAAGATAGGGCAATTAGTGAAATGACTGGCTGGGGAAACTGGAGAACCCGGAGAAAACCCACCCTGTGTCCGCTTTGTCTACCACAAAACCCACATGTGATCTCTTGCGATGAAAGGCGAGCGGATTAACCACTCGAAGGATAAAATATAAGATAGTTAACTTATTTGAGTTCTCTATTGTCTACATAATGACGCATTTTCTCGCTTGAAACACACTAAGAAGACTAATATCAGTATTAGCAACAACATAATATACAGTTTCAAACATATTTCGTATAGCTTTATTTCATTCATTCAGGATTACAGATAAGTCCCGAGCCTTAGCTGTAGAGCAAGGCAAAGAAGCAAAGAGGTGAACAGATGAGCGTGATTGATTGACATCTGGGAGACAAAGCATGGTAGACCGACCCAAATTTCCCGCACCGAAACTAGAGGCTAATTGTGCGGTATCTCTCCCAGTTCAGCCAATCTGTGCCCTTCAAAAGCCTCAAAAGTTCCTGAACTGGATGCTTATGGGATTCAATTACTTCGAGGTCCGAGCTCCCAAAGGGTTGTATCTTCTGTTTTCTAAAGCATCTCAGTGGAAAATAAGGTGCAGGGCAGTTTCATCTTCCCTGTTACACAATCTGCACCTACGGGACTCTTTTTCAATCCCCATTGTATGCATATGTTTCTTATTCCTCTATTGCATGAATTATTTTGTTACATATACCATTCTTCCTCTAATTCGCACAGGCTTTTATATGCCTTGACTTGAATAGCTGTGATCTTTATTGCGATACGAATTGGACTGGCCATCTATTCAAAGTCGAACGTCGCGAATTCAAGTCCCATCAAATTTTTCTGTGGTAACGGATGCGGAGGGCCCAAATAAAATGTCGCCCTTCGTGGTGTAATGGTTACCATGCTAACTTCACGTACCTAAAATCAAGCGGGTTCAATCCCGGCGCAGGACGGTGGATGTTTTCAGGTTTAAAAATCCTTAGCATGGCTTCCTTCGTAAGGGAAATAAAGCCGCTGGTCCCGTGTCGTAGATTAAAGGCGTATAAAAGAACCTCAAGACTGATAAAGAGTCCTCTGAGCAACATTAAGCCAGTATAGAATGGAACGCTGAGAACCACAGCAGTTAAAGAGCGTCCACAAATAAAACTCAATTTCAATGTTCCTAAGCTTGGATGCTGATGGGTTTACATTTGACGAGTTGCATGGAGTTTGCTCCTATTATTAAAAAAAACACTATAGTTTTATTGCAAAAATATTAATATTTTACAATGTAAAACAGCTATAGATAGCCTAATTTTATTGTTGAAGGTTAGTGTGTAATAGGAAATTTAAAAAAAAAAAAAAAAAAAAAAAAAAAAAAAAAAAAAAAAACTTATAATATAAAACCTTTGTTCAATAATAATAACAATAATAATAATCTTTTATGCCATATGGCAACACCATATAATAGAGGGCTAAAATTGCCATGGCCAGCCATAAGACTGACTAGTCTCAACTCCTTCCTGGTAAACTTCAAGATAGCAGGGTTTCGACTTGGACATGGTCTAGGCAACATGTTTGCCATGTCGCTGTCTTGGAATTGAAGCTCAGGCGGCAGAATGCTGTCTATGAACCTAGCCTAGTTTTACAGATGAGCGTAGTTTATTATTGAAAATTAAAGATGTATAGCAAGTTCTGGGATACTGTTGGAAGGTCCGTCAGCGTTAAACAGTAATGGAGGCTCTGAGATCATAAACGGGACTAGTCGTCATTTTGGCGGTGTATAAATTATTAATGTAGTTCTTATCTTTATATAATTTTGCATCTGTTGATGCTAAAATGAAAGCTGTCCAATAACTCTTCCCCTGTCTAAATCAGAGTTGAAATTTTGTGTTGTGCAAAACAGGATTTGTCACAGATAATATGGATAATTCATAGTGGTAGATTTATTAACGTTTGTCACATGCACCCAACCTATGAGCATTCCTACAGTGTTTGTGATACAGATTTTACAATTTTGAAATTACATAAAAGGAAACAAGACATAGTAGGTACACTCCAAAACAGTGGTCCACAATACTACGTACGGCAAGAAAACACATGCATGTCGAACTATGCACACAAGATGCATCTCTTGACTACGAGTAATATCTTGATGCATTTTTTAAGAAGTCTGTAACTATGAAAGGTAACAAATGGTTTGTTACAAAGTACAAAATATTTGAATACAATAATCATTCGAAATGTGTCTCTGTTTCACCTAGTAGCAGTGGAATGGTAAAATATGAATTCCCTCTGGTTTAATGCTGGGTTAGTGCCCCATTTTCATAACGTGCCGAGAAAGTACATGGACGTCATTGCTTTGAAACCTGAAAAAGTGCAGGATGTCTCACGCATGTTGATGTTATCCCATTGAAGTTTCATGAATACGTTGACACCATACGAAGGAAATGTGCCATTCATGATATGACTGGTGAACTTTGGGGCAGTGATAAAGAGTGAATTCTGGCCTCCAACCCTGCCAGTCCCCATGGCCGCGCTCGCTAAAGCGTCTCGCTTTGGTGCTTCGTGGGCAGGGGATCGTGGGTTCGAGTCCCGCCTTGGGCATGGATGTTATATGTTTGTGCAATGTGTATATGTTTGTAAAAGAAACAGTAAACCAGTAATCAGCAAAAACCTACGGGGGGAAATGTAAATAGGGATACAGTACCGGAGACCTGATCAGACTCCGTTACTGTTTAAAAAAAAAAAAAAAAATATGAACATAGTTTTGTAACCAAATACTAATATGTTATTGATTTGTCTTTCCATGGCAGTGTCCATTTTGGTATGTATCGTTATACGCATCTTTTGTTGTATGGCGCATTTTTATACACCTACAGTATTTGGAATGTAAAATGATTAAAAACACATTTTGCTGTAAAGTTGTATACATTTTTAATTACGCTTTATTTTTTGTAAAATGAGTGCTTAAATCAAAAAAGGGACATGTCAGTGATTTTTATATCCATTTACTAGTATGGTCTTTTATTATGTGATTACAGATTTTGGTATATGACTTTAATTGTCCTAATGATAATGTAAGATTAACCAGAACCTGTAGAAATGTTATTATTCAGAATTAAATAAAAAATTTATATAACTCAAAACTAATATTCAGTGACATGTCACTTTTTGATCTCAACGCCTCTGTTTTCGATAATCAAGCTAAAAGTAATCGACGTTGCTTTCGACCGGGACGATTTTACAACTTTCATATTAGTAAAGGAAGGATGAGAGCTTCGTCACACATACAAAAGAAAAGTAATGCAATACCCTGCACCTGGCACATATGTGTTGACTCATCTAACAATTCTCTAAGACACTTGTACTTATTTCTATTTCCTAATTAGCATTAAGTAAAAATCCAGCTGTGCTATGATTGTTGTTAATACCGAATATAAGGGAAGCTGTTGCTAAGGTGCTTTCTACCAGCAATATCTGTGATAAACAAGCTGTAGAGATGCATCTATAACAAGCATTATAATCTACAACATAATCTGCAAGCGACGTTTTGTAAAGTAATCTTAATGCAGTTGTGTATTTTCAGGATGTGACTCAATGATGTGAAGTGAAGAAATTTAAGGATAACTTGGATAGTTTTCAGATTGTTGAATACGGTTGGACGTTGAGCTATTATAATATTGTACTATTTTTCCTCGCTTGTTAGTTTTGTGCTTGATAGTTAAGGTTTGACATTCCGGTGGCAGTTTCTTGCGTAAAATATCGTATGTGTGTCTTTTGTATCCAATACGAAGTCTTGTGAGTTTTATTTGAACGCAGCGTCTTGAAGATGCAAACTTAGTAGATAATATATCATGTAATACTGATATTAGCAAAGCTAACCTTTTCTCTCTCTCTCTCTTTGTTTCAGGTAAGTGAGGTCCCTGAAGAGATAACGTACTTTGACAAGTAAGAATTGCATCATGGATGGGATCTTTTTGTATAAGCAACGCTTTACCCAGAGCTATGCTGTGTGTGCGGTATGCAACTATACACAGGCGGACATAGGCATTCACACATCAGGAAATGCATTTAATGTTGACTTACAACAATAACATGATTACAAGTGGCCAAATTTAAGCTAAGGATTCGCTATGTATTTTTGTTTGCAGACCTATATACATAAACATAAAATATTATGTATCCTTTTTCCGAAAGAAAAAAAGCCTTAGCGCTGCGATGATGGATGGACATGACTAGAGGTTTGGGTTCCGAAGCGCACACAGAACACTCAGCGGCATAAAGAGAGGGTAATGAGAAGGGGTTTGTAGCGTAAACATGCACTCATCGAGGTATAATGTATAGCTTATTACATGTATAGACATATGCACGTTCTAAATCATAAAGTAACACAATAAAACAATTGTGTTACTTTGTATGATTAGTAAATAAAAACGTATTGTACTTATACAAATTAAAGTATAAAGTTTGATGCAAACCATTCAAGATAGTAATGTGCAGAGCTTTTCATAAATCAACCAAACTCACTCAGAATTCATTGCAGTGAAGTACAAGAAACATTTTATCGAAAGAAAAGGCTCTCCTCCTGTCACTCAAAATGTGTTGAATCACCCTCAAGTTTGTTCATTGTTGAACGCCCACCCTTTCGTATTTTCGACATTTTTCAATATCCGCTCTCTTTCAGTGTTCACTGGTTTATCTATTATCAGGAACTGAACGAGACCAGACAGTGAGCAATGCTAGATAGTGCAATACGTTTCGAAACGGGCTGTAGAGACCACGCCTATTTCATCATGTCATAGTTATAATCTTAGTGCACCGAACCTCAATTCAACAAATCAGTGACCCCAGACCGAGCTCTAGACATAAGTATTTTTTACAGTAACTTATGTTTTATTGTTTTACTTAGCTGCACATATCTAGTAGTGCGTATGCATCTTTATTCTAATAACAGCCTGGAATCTTGTGTTGCATGGATTTTAATAAATCTCTTGTTACTTCTTAGTATTCCCCATTCTTGAACCATCACTTCATCCAGGCTTGTTTTACTGGAAATATTATGTTTTCTGATCTTTCTCTTCAACTCGTCCTATAAATGCTCAATAGGGTTCATTTCTAGTGATTGAGGTATGGGGAGTATTATAGAGAACTCAAACACATAAATTGTATGTTGTAAGTTTTGGATCATAGTCCTGCTGGTCAGTATTCAATCCTAGTTTTTCGACGCTGACTTTCAAATTTGTATTATTCAGATACACATACTGATACATGTTTCTATCAATAAATACCAATTGAAGCAGTCATGCACCCCCAGGCCATGAGACTATCTCCTCCATGTTTCACAGCACACTCTACGTTAGCAGGTTCCAGCTTAGTATTTCGTTCTCTCATGATGAAAAAGGTTGAACTTTCTCTCGTCAGAGAAAATTAATCTTGTTCCAGAACCCTTGAGACCTTGGCTACATATGCATTTGAAAAATGCAACCTTTTCCTCCTATTTTCCTTGCTGATAAAAGGCTTCTTTCTTGGAACTAGAGCATTCGAGCCGGCTCTTGATAGTCTTCGGGCGAACTTGTTTCTCATAAAGCTCTGTATTTGTACTACAATCTCTGATGCACCTATTTTACGCTTTTCTTAATAACCCACAATGTGTCTCTCTTCTCGTGTAAGATGACGTCTTCCAACACGATTTACGTTTATTAGTGTTTTTGCGTTTCTATAACGTTTAACAACACTGCTCCGGTTAACCATCTGTGCAACTTCAGCATATGATTTACTCCCATAATGTAAAGTTGGCATTACCGCTCTCTCTTCTAGAGCTGTTTCCTTCCCTTTTCTACCCACGTGGTTGTCACTTTCGTATTTGCTTGCTCGGCACGCTGACCTTGCTGCTATCCTAACTCAGCGACATTCGGTTTGGAACTGAGATTCGCTGTGATGCTTTGTTCACAGCAGGCAATGACACTGATGGTACATGGAATGAAGATGAAGCACCGGTGAAATGCGATGGCGGGGGAAACCGGAGAACCCGAAAAAATCCGCCCCTACCCCGGTTTGTCCACCACAAATCCCACATGCAGTCGCTTGGGATCGAACTCGGGCCGTTTTGGGAAAGCCGAGTGGTGCTCGACCACGGCGGGGCTTTATTATTATTAGCATTTCAGTCACTGGTTTGCAACCAAAGATTTAGATTTAAATACGTGTGTGTATACGCACACATTGTGAGCATCTGAAACAAATAATGACATAATAAAGACGATAATTCATTACCTTGAATATAAAGGCTGGAACTACGAGGGCGTGCTGAAAAGTAATGCCTCCAAAATTTTTATTCTGTTCGCAATATCGGTAGAGGTAACTAACACATGTCATGCATATTACTTGGTCATCCTTCCCGCTACACTAACACAAGTTATAACCCGCTGGCACAAGAGGGCTCCGATTTGTAGCCTGAAACACGGCGGTGTGCAACGTGACTATGTCGGTACGTCAGAAAACGTGTCTCCAATTGAAATGCATAGAAGAATAAAAGCTGTGTACAGTGACAAGTGCATCGGCATCAGTAATGTACGTCGCTGCAACATCTGCAAGAATCGAACGCCTTGCGTTCACTGTCATCGATCATCCTCCGTATAGTCCTGACTTGGCCCCATCCGATTTTCATCTGTTTCCTAGACTTAAAGAACACCTTCTAGGTGTTAACTTTGATTCTGATGAAGCGGTGCAAGCAGAGGTGAGGATATGGCTCCGTCAACAAGGTCAAACATTCTACAGTGATGGTATACACAAACTGGTCTCTCGTTGGGAGAAATGTGTTCGTCGCCATAGAGATTATGTTGAGAAATAAATATGTAGACATGAAGAATAAAGATGTAGAATGGTAATACAGTTTGCTTTATTCCAAACGTTTTAAGGGTGTTACCGGGAAAAAAATCGGAGGCATTAATTTTCAGCACGCCCTCGTATATACAACTGTGTGTGAAAATGTATGTCCAAATGGGTGCAGGCAAGAGATAAGCGGTCTGATACTTAGTGTTTTAATAATTAGATTATAAGAATTTGAAAGTAAGTTCAGCAATAGAATTTACCCTTCGAAACAAAGGTTTAAGGTAACACATCTTTGAATTTCGGAAAATCCACAGTATGATATTTTGTTGAAATGTATACAATTGTTACACATAATAACTGATATTTTTTCCGTGTTTCAGAGTTTTATGATTCTTCAAATAATTTTTACTGTCTAAAGTTATTCTTGTAATTAAGATGTTCCACGTAGTGCATTTAAATTATTCCTATCAAAACTTTAAGTTTGATAGTAAAAGTTTACAAATCTGTTACATCAGCTTTTTTAAAGTAGCCAATTATTATTGTAGAAAAATTATTAGTTTTTTAATCTCCGAAATTCTTGATTTTTCGAAAGTTAATATATTTCTCAAAACTCGAGGATTATTTCGAAAAAGTAATTTTCTTTAATGTACTAATTAAAGGAAGTACAACAATTTGGAATAAATTAGTAAAAATCGGCATCTTGAGTATGGAAAAACGCTGAAAAAAAATGTTTGCCAAAACAAGGTTCAAAGTTGAATGTGCCTATTAATAAGCATACGTCAGGCCATTTATAGCTTCGTTTAATTGGTAGTTTAAATGCGCCAAGTGAAAAGAAATAACACATTTGAATAAAGTTAAGAATGTGTATTATTTTATTATAAAAATCTTATGTGTTCCATTCACATGACTTTCTCTACATCTCTACAATAAATTATTGTTGAAAAGCTTATTCTTCTATTTACTTAATGTTAATCCAGAAAAAAAAAAATAGAAAAGGTCTTATTACTGCTTCCTTGTAAGTAGAAGGGAAATAAAGGAGTACCACAGGTTAAATCGACAGTCATATATTTTAAAAGCTGGTTACTACGTGATTTAATTACCTTTGTATGGACAGGAGTTGACAAATTATCATATTATGAGAAGAGTATAAGTACTTTAAAGCGGAAACTAGTTAAAGAATATCTCAAAAACGGCCAACTCTACGAAAAAAAGCGCATAACTAAATGTTTGTTTTAACGAGCTCTACATTTTTGGTTAGGTAAGTTTTTGCCTATCTTTTATGGTTTACCAGTTATGCAAAATTTCGCAAAATTCATCCAGAATAAACATGTTCTTCAGATGCTATTCCCAGAGCATTGAAGTTTATTTGTCATGTAAAATATCTTAAATATAAGAGATTTTAATAAAAATCGTTAGAGCCAGTTTTGGGAAAATAAAACATTTCGAAATTTTTTCCATGTAAAGGATAGTTGTGGATGGGGGGATTTTCTTGAAAAATCTTCTTGTTGCATCCTTGGAATATACCGAACTGAAATACCAAGTTTGGTATTTAACGGTCTCTTCATTGTTGAGCTATTCAGCCCACATACACACAACACACACTCACGGACACTTTTCTAAAAATGCTTTTTTTTGGATTCAGGGCGTCACAAAACATGTATTTCCGGTGAAATCTCGGTATCGAATTTTTAGTTGCAATACAATACCTTCTCTATAAACTGTGTACCTAGTACATGTAGAGAAAGTAAAAAGTATTTTTGTTTTAATTTTTCAATTTTTTATAAAATTTTAGAAATGAATTACCTAAGATGTACTTTCAAACGGAATAAAAAGAAAGAAGAAAAAAAAGCATACAGTGACTTCTCTACCTACATTATACATTGCACATACGTGGTACAGAAAATAAGACATGCTTGTGTAATTTCAAGTATTGTATCATTCGTGAATTGCGGTTAGATAATGAAAGCATTTTGTATGCTGATGTATTTCCTGCAGAATGACACTTTGCTAATAATAAACAGTTTATAACAGTGAGTGTAACGCTGGCTTGGCCATGACTACAGAGTGCTATGTTTGGAATCATTTATGGAAGTTTATCAGATGAGAGGGTGCATTTGGCAAGGTCTTTATGCCGCCCTCGACCCTTTGCGAGCAGGAAATTGAAGAGAGCAAATTTGCAATGCACATGGTACCGGAATGCATATGCAGGAATTGCCTTGACCTCCCTCCTTTTCGGTGTTTGGTGCAAATGGCTTTAATTTATCACCGACGTTGGGGGACGCGGAGTCGCTTCCCTTTTGTTTTCCGCACAGTGATGTTGTGTGACAATGAAGATATCTCTGTCCGTTCCTCACGAGGACAGATCAATGGCAGCTAAATTTCCGTTCCTCTCTGGCTTTACAGATACGTAAATAAGCTAGCTAGCGGTGTTTGCAATCTTCATTGTGTTTCACTTCGTGACGTAGTTGTCTGCGGTTTTCAGTCCATCAAGTTAAAATATTACAAACCGTGATTTTCAGGTAGCAAATACGAAGTTATCTTAGGCTATAAGTAGCAAATTAAGCCTTAGTTTGTAGTTACCTGTTACTAGTAACATGGGGTGGGATTTAAATAATTATTAGTGGTTGATGGTTGTGATGCCTCTGGTGCTGAAGCGGTGCCCTCTAGTCTGATCAGCTGGTTCTCTGCTAAAAACATTGGTTATCGGTTTTATTTTTGTCCTTAAAATATTTCTTTAGCGAGATCGCTGTGTGGTACAGTATTTTTCAGAACCTGATAACCCTGCCACACTTCTCTGCCAAAGGAAGTATGACTTCAAAATTTGGGATTATTAGGTGTGCGGCTGAAAACGAACCCTCGCAGTTGCCAAGTCTTCCACATACTGGTCTCTTAACATGCGCTCACTGGCTTGGACACGTACTAACACGAAACACGAAACTGAACTGCCTACAGAGTCTACTTGAAACCGAGTGTACTACGTTGCCTCTCTCGCCCCTAGTAGAGGGTCACCTTTTGTTTGCTAATGGTTTACCAATGATTATTGCCCAATGGAAGGTGATGGTGATGATTGAGAATAAGGGCGTTCAACTACTAAGTTCATTAGCGCCTTTATAATGCTAAACGTCGCAATAAACAAAGATAAAACTCAATACACGGAATAATACAGCAATAAAAGTAGAGCTAAAGTATATTATATAAAAAAGGTGAAATACTATCCACTCTAAAGCCAGAGATAGTAATAAAACTGCGATGTTAAAGTAGCGAAAACGAGCAGAAAAAAAGCTAAAATTAATCTTCAAAAGACCTCGGTATTAAAAACTAAAAACCAACCGCTCAGCTACTACGTCAGATAATTAAAGCAAACTAAAGCCTTAATGTAAAACAGCCTTCTGCTAAAATTTAAAACCTTTTCCACCACTATGTGATCATCGGTCAATACCTCCGCAAGAGTAGCCGGCATTCCAGAGATGATCCCAATGGAAGGGGAGAGCAGCCCGGTTGAGGGCTTTCATGTTTTGGAAAAAAACAGTACAACACATTTTAGCCAACAGCTAACAGAGTATTACGTCCATTAGGTTACTTTAAAATTGTTTTTCCCTGTGTGTTACAAAGAAACCTTCCGGCGTCAGTTGGTAAGTGGAAGATTTCTGGTCCAGTTCACGTGTAGGGCGTGGAGATAAATATATGAATTATTACACAGTTACCATCAACGAAAATCTTAAATTTATTTCTAATAAAAATCTTTTATGTGATAGTGTCGCTTTCAAAGACGCGCGCAGTCTGCTTTCTTATTTACTGAATTCCCTCTTTTAGCAGTAACTTATATTTATTTAAATTAATGGTTTTATTTATTTTACTGTCTTTTCTAGCCAACAAATGGATTAATGATAAATCGACTGTATTTAATTGCTGTGAATTAAATGCCTGAACTTAGCTACAATATCTATGCCTCAAGGAAATTCACTCTAGAAAGTGAAAGTATTCATTTCCACCTAAAAATGTTTCAGCACTCCCCTTCTCAACAGCTACAAAAAAAAAAAAAAAAAAGAAGAAGAAAACAGTTCTCATTGTTAACGTACAGAAAAAACAGACGGTGTTACCATTTATGGTCCTGATCTTTGAAGAGAAAAAGAGCTTTAAACTGTAGATGATATTAAAAGTAGAAAATTATGCCGGTGAGTGGATAACATTATAACATTCAATGATTACCAATTTTAATTTCCTGACAGACATGGTTTATTATTCGAGGTTGCTACTTTTTGATGTAATGGTGAATAATTTGAATATAGTAATTATGGAATCTAAAAAGCCAGTCGAAATTTCACAAGCAGTGGAGATAACATTACATAATTGCTGCCAATAAATTTAAAAAAACATTGCGAAACAACATATAACAAGTGTCTTCAATCGGTGTAAGGTAAGCAGTGTACAAACGAATTATAGTGAAATTGTGATATTAGCATATGTTGAAGGAAAGTCAAAGATTGGAAAGTGGCGAAAGTAATTAATATACAAAACATCTTACGCGTTCCATTCACGTGACTTTCTCTAGCTGTTCACAAACAATTTTTTCTTACAAAAGATTATTCTTTTATCCACATCATGCTACTCAAGACAAACATTACCAGAATTGGTATTATTACTTGCTTCTTTGTAAGTAGAAGGGAAATAAGAGAATGTACATGGCTAAAGCGATAAGCATATCTTTTAAAAGCCGGCCGCTATGTGAAACTATTGAAATTCGGTTGTCTTAGCTTGCTAGAAATTACTTCCCGTTTGAGAAAAATTTGGGTATCTTAAACTGAAACCAATAACTCGGAATATCCCGAAAACTGTCACTCTACCCGTTCCCTAAAATTTATATGACGTTAACTGTGTGTTTTAATGAGATTTACATTCTTTGTGGGGTAAGTTTTTGTATATCTCTTAGGGTTTACCAGCTATACAAAAGTTACACATAAATCATCCAAAATGAAGAACTCTTCAGAGGCTATTCCCAGAAAATTCAATATATACATTTCGTTTGTCATGAAAATATCGTAAATATATGGAATTTTAATCAGACTCGTCAGAGCTATTTTTGAGAAATTTAAATTTTTCAAAAACGTCCTACGTAAAGAATAGTTTTGGGTGGGGCGATTTTCTTGAAAATCTTCGTGTCGCATCCTTGGAAGATACTAAGCTTAAATACCAAGTTTGGTATTAAACCAACTTTTCATTTTTTGAGCTATGCTGCCCACAAAACACACATGGGCATGTTTTTGAAAAATATTTATTTTTGATTCAGGGGATTTCAAAACATATACTTCCGGTGAAATCTTGGTAGCAAATTTTAAGTGGAATGCAATATCTTCTCTATCCAGTATGTATATTTTGTAGTTGCTTACTAAAGCTAAAAAGGGAGATAGGAATAGTGCTAAAATTGTAGAGGCATATCTTTGTTGAAATCGGCTTAAAAAGTCCATACATTCGTATTAAAATGAAGCTACAACCTACAGTAGAGGAAATTATAGAACAGCAGTATGGATCGTGCCTGGATCTGGTATTTGTAATAAAGCAGATATTGGACAAGTTCAGAGAGTGCATTGTAGTATTAATTATACTATTTCTGGACTATGAAAAAGCTTTAATAGAGTGATATTATAGAGGTTATGGCAAATACTAGAAGAATACAATATTCTCCAAAACCTTACTAATGTTAGAAAATCGGTTTGTGATGCCACCCCCAACTAATTTTGGAAGAAGAGGTAACGCTTAAGATAAATCAAGGGCTCAGATTGGGATGTAGGCTTCACCAATTTTGATAAAGGTATTCATAAATAAAAATGTGTTCCATTAATATTACTTTCTCTAGCTGTTCCAAACAACTTCTCTTACAAAATTTTATTCTCTTATTTGCGTCATGCTAACCAAGATAAACATAACCAAAATTGGTTTTATTACTTGCTTCTTCGTAACTAAATGCCCAGTTTGAGAAAAGTTTAAGTAGTCTAAAATTTGAAACCAAGAACTCGAAATATCTCGAAAATGTTAACTCTAAAAAAAAGTATACGACATAGATTGTGTGTTAAAGAGATCTGCTTTTTTTGTGGAGTAGTTTTTGTCTTTGTGTTTAAGTTTTTTGGTGGAGTACTTATTGTTTGCTTATTATACAAAAGTCATCCAAAATGAAGAAGTCTTCAAAGGCTTTTCCCAGAAAATTCAAAATACACATTTCGTTTGTCATGAAAATAACTTGAACATATGTCACTTGAATCAAAATCGTTAGAGCCATTTTTGAGAAAATCGAAAACTTCGAAAAATGTTCCATGTAAATGGTAGTTGGAGATGGCGAGATTTTCTTGAAAATCTTCGTATCACATCCTTGGAAGATACTGAACTTAAATGCTAAGTTTGGTATTTAACCACATCGTTTTTGAGCTATGCTACCCACAACATTTTTTTTTGATTCAGTGGGTCTCAAAACATGTATTTGATCTGGATATCGAATTTTTTTGGTAGAATACAACAACTTATCTATCCATCTTCAAGAGAAAGTAAAATCATAGAGAAATGGAAAGAAATAATCCTAAAAGTATGAATTTGGGAAGAGATGGAACAATTAATAATATATTTGCGGATGACCAGGTTTTATTGGCTGAATCGGAAGTTAATTTATAAGACAATGTCTCTAAATTAAATAACGTGTTAAAATTATGTATGAAAATATCCACAGGAAACACTAAGGTAATTGCAACTGATGGAACATATATTAAGAGAGCAAAAATAAATGTAGTTGGTAGTTTACTGTTGCAGTAATATATGACTTACTGCCTTTCTACATAAATTACATGTTGCATAATATATGCTTATGTCGTGCGCTTTCTCGTCATGAGAGGCATCTATTTTAGACGTATTATCTTGTAGACAGGCATATATGTGCTGTACGTCCTTTCAAGGTACGTACTCTAACCCCTTTTATCATATATATGCAGTGTCTTTTACCCCTTTTGTGGGAGAAAGCAAATGTTTTCCATTCTCCCTAAATAGCAGATTAGTCATACATCTGTAAACACCTTACTTGGTGGAAAGTCAGGATGTTGTAACACGCGTACAGTTATGGCTGAACTTTTGTGTCAGATAATGAAAAGAACTTTCCCAAGTAAAAACTGCTCTTTTGTACTGTAGGGTAAAGGGCAGATTCCTCTCTCCCTCCTCGTGCAGGTGACTTCCTTCATTAGACTAACAGCCCGTGTTACTGAAAGGAACTTTTCAAAAGAATTCTGCTACAACCCTACTCTGCTATTCGTCTCTGAATTACCTGCATTCCTGTCCTTGAACGTTTCAGAGCAATTGAGTGTCTGAATGCGTTTGTGTTTATAATTATCTTAATTATCGTACATATAACCAGAAGCGGCTCGTAAGAATACATTTTTAGTGTTTACAAAAGTTTGAGAGTCGGATAATCCTAGAAATGTGAATAGTATCTGCTCCACAATAGTTAAGCAGCTGAACCCCCCCCCCCAAAAAAAAAAAACAACAACAAAGACGACGATGATTCTGATGCTAAGTTGTCTTAAGAAAGAAAGTGTAGTTTTGTTGCGTACAGCATTAAACAGCGTTCTAAGGCCAGAACGAAGCAATGTGTAAATTAAATTGCAATTGAGAATATGCATAGTCTAAAATATGCGGTTCTGCGGTCATGTACCTTATCTACTGCCAAAGCCGCAAGATGAACAGGATTAACGCACTATTGTAGCCTATGTATTAAGTAGAAAAGTGCTAAGAAGCATCTAACATTGGTGCCCTCTAGCGACCATGACTTCTAGCGCAGTGAGCTGCCATCTGGTGTCATTAATGTACAGCTGTGCCGATAGAGCGCGGGAGAAAACCTTCGTCATTCGAGCACGCTTTGCAGTGTGCACGCTGAATGTGTTTGGCCAATAAGGTAATTAGGTTCTACCAGTTGCGCAAGCGCAAAAATACTTAAAACTGCACAAGCCAAGATGTGCTACCAACATTGATGCCACATTTCATATAGAGTACCCTGGCAGATTTAAACGCCGTGTATTTTAAATTGCCGCATTTATGTTACGTATAAAGGCTTTCAAAGAAAAAACTATCCAATAAGTCCCCAAGATGTCTAAAGTTTGGGCAAACACGTGTTCTTGTATCTGCATGTAACTACATACTTCTTGAGCGCTCAGATGTCGTTGCCGTAGGATGGAAACAAGAGTTTCGCGTGTATTTTATGCAGTTGTACCTTAAATAATATCATAGTAGGCCGTCAGATGCAGTCTTGGTCATTTCTTCCTGGCTAACCATTGCTTGAATTAAAAGACCATGGTGAGTTATGTTTCACATATTTAACAAACTAATCATTATAATTTAGGTTTATTTCACTGGAAACAATTTAAACTTCCTTTATAGTCGAAGTTGGTTGATACATCTGCAATTCAGTTAAATGTCAAGTGGTACCACTGAAGCATGATCAACAATGCTCCATGTTTCTTTGGCTGGCAAAGCACATGCCTTTTTGACTCCAGTTTTGGCACTAGGAGTTCAGGGCTCAAGAAAAAGTTTTCAGGTAGTATTCGTTCTTGAAAATAAAGATTAACCCAAAGATTTGAGATAAAACCCAACGAGTTATATTCACATAATATTACTACCTATTTTGCAACAAGCTATACTTATAAAAGCGTATTTCCTCTCTCTGCTTTATGCTAATCGAATATAAACGTTAGCAGTAATAGTTATTAACACATAATTCCTTGAAGGTACATAAGGGAATAATGAATACAAAAGCTAAAGCGAAGGTCAGATCTTTTAAGAACGGATTACTGTGGAAAATATTGAAATTCCGTCATCTTTGCATGACTAGGATTAAAATTAATATTAATTTCCTATAAATATTGGGAAGTTTAGATTAATAATGATTATCTCACAAATGGCTAACTGCACAATAAATTGCGTGGTTTTTGAATATTGTTGTTCACAGACATTTCCAGACACAAAGAGAGAGAGAGAGAGAGAGAGAGAGAGAGAGAGAGAGAGAGAGAGAGAGAGAGAGAGAGGTTTTTGGATTTAGAGAATCAGTAAAACCTATTTCCGTAAGATCCCGAAGTTGAATTTTTGGGTGGAATGCATTACGTAGTGGAGAAAATAAAAATATGTAATTTTGTTGGATGTTTTGAAGCTTTAGAGGAGTAAAGACAGATGAAATTCAGTTAGCAGTAGGGTTTGTTTGCGTTATTCGACAATGCAACATCAGTATGAAGAGGAAGGTACTATACGCGCACCTTTTCTTGGGCGCTAGATTTAAGTGGCAGCCAGGGCCGGGGGGGGGGAGCTTGCCCACCTTTCTTTCCACAGTGTTGTCAACCAAAGAAAGTTTTCTTTCTTTGAGGCTCTCAGCCATTGTGGTGAATAGGTTATCTAATTTACAGCTAAGTAACTGAAACATGCATGTGCGTGAACTCAGGAATTTACAGACAGAATATAACCTTAGCATTGAAGCTACTAGATATCTAGGTGTATAACGTATTTCATGTCTCAATGTTGTCGCTCCTTCCTGTAATTGCGCGAAACCTGACGAATGAAGAATAGGAAGCCGAGCGCCCAAGAAAAGATGCCCGCATAGTAAGTAGTATTTATTATATGTTCGCTTCATTCCACTGTCCCAATAGACAAGTATGTTGATTACATGTCCCCGGGTTTCGTACAAACTTTCTCGTGTGACGATAGCTATGATAGGATTGACAACTCTGTTTCTAACCTACAACTTTCTGCACATTGTTTTTCTAACCGGACGTCCACAACGATTGGAATTTGGAACTAGTTCCCGAACTGGTAGTGTTATGAACACAGGAGGGTTCAGGTATCAATTTGTTAAATTCTCTCTCACGCAGGCGTCCTGTAATGTTCCCAGATCTCTGCTTGTCTAACGTAACACGAACCTGCGTGTGCATTCGTGCACCCTTGGGACCACCCTCTGATCCGCCCTCCAGCTGACGTGTGATCGCCAGTAGGGCTTCCTTCTATACTAGCGCCGCGCGTGGCAAACTCACGCAAGTACCGATGCGGTAAAGAACAGCAGCTGTAGAAATGAGCTATTTCCTTGAATTTTCCCCGTACCACCTGTTTGTTGAAATTGGAAACTAAGCAACAATTATATTGTGCCAAACAACAAACCGAGGGAAAAAATGATTGCCCCTGCAGTCAAGTGCTCTAGACCCGGTGTACCGGAAATTCACGGTACATTTTTCGTCAGTTAGAAATATTTACTACCAACATAAATCTGCAAATATGAATGGAAGAGTGAATGCACACGTTTTACGTTCTCTACCACGTATGTACAATGTCCATAGTAAGTAGAGAAGATATGGTTTTCCACCCAAAAATTCGATACCGAGATTTCACCGGAAATACATGTTTTAAGACACCCTGAATAAAAAAAAAACTTTTTTTTAATAACAAGGTCTGTGTGTATGTGTGTTTGTATACAGTATAACTCAAAAAATGAAAAACCCATTAAAAACCAAATTTGGTGTTTAAGTTTAGCATCTCCAAAGGATGTAACATGAATTTCAAGAAAATTCCACACCCATGTCATGGAACATTTTTCGAAAATGTTTTTCTCAAAAATGGCACTGAAGATTTCGATTAAAATGCCCTACATTAAAGACAATTACCTAACAAATAGTGTATCTTTAATTTCCCAGGAATAGCCTCTGAAGTCCTCTTCATTTTGAATGATTTTTGCAAACTGGTAAACCGTAAGAGATAAACATAAACTTACTACACAAAAAATGTAGATATCAAAACATACAATGTCCTTTACTTTTTGTTCGGGGGTAACCGTTTCCGTTATATTCCTTATTATTGGTTTTAATTTTCAAATATTTATACTTTTCTCGACAGGAAGTCGCCCGTGTTTCTTTTGTTTTACTCCTGGCCATGCAAAAAAGCGAATTTCAATGACAATAGCATAACGGTAGCTTTTTAAAACGTTTGACTATCGCTTTAGCATAGCGCATTCCTTTAGTTTTTTTTTTTTTCTTTTTTTTTTTTTTTTTTTTTTTTTTTTTTTTTTCTTTTACACTTTACTCCATGGCACGACAGTTCACGGGGAACCTTGGCCTACCGCCCGGCCGCTGCGTCCCCCATCTCGGTCCACTACAGACGTCATGGATGGGGTGCAGTATTGGAGGGTGAGACGTGGTCAGCGCCTCGAATCCCCCCGGCCGGTTAATGCGGTCCTCATGACCTGGAGCCGCTACTTCTCCATCAAGTAGCTCCTCAATTGGCCCCCCAGGGACCTTACGAGGCTGAGTGCACCCCGGGCCAGGTCTCCCAGCGGGGGAAAAATCCCCACGCCGGTACTGGGGATCGAACCCAGGTCCCGCTTGGTAAGTAGCAACGCTACCACCGCGCTAAGGAGACGACCTTTTTTTTTTACTTATAACGAATTAAGTAACAAGTACATTCTGCTAATGCTTATCTCGATTAACATGGGGTAGAAAGAAGAATAATCTTTTGTAAGAAGTTTGTAGAACAGCTAGAGAAAGTCATGTGAATGAAACGCATCATATTCGTTAAAGGCTTATGGAGAGAATCTTCTTTACGTTTTATTTTCTGTCCCATTTACGTACACTAGGATTAGTATTAGGATATTGTAACGGAGGGGACACTTAGCGAACTGCGACACCATTATAGAAGTATTGGGCTACAACCCCTGATAGGCACGGATGAAGTGAAGGATCCGTAGAAGGCTACATGCCGCAAAGATGCACAGAGGTCCCTAACATTTTCAAGCTTGAACACCCACGCACCATTAGGGACTAATTAGGGAGGACATCTTGGCAACTCTGCCAGGTGAGGCACCTCTCTCTCTCTCTCTCTCTCTCTCTCTCTCTCGCTCTCTCTCTATCTCTCTCCCTCGCTCTCTCTCTGTGGTGTTCACAGGCCGAATTCTTTCCACATCCGAAGCAACTGCGCCTTGTATTTGGCACTGCTGACAGTGCATGACCTGAAATCACACCTGAAACATGACATGGAAATGAAATGAGAGGGAGTGAGGGAAAGGATACTCGCAGCAGAAGAAAGCACCCCAGCATTCGCCTGTTGCCCAGGGAAAACCGCGAAGAAACCTAAGGTCAGAGTGGGTGGTCGCCGGGAAACCAGGACCTCTTGAATGCGTGACTCACACTTAAGTATTGTATTCTACCGTAAAATTAGATTCCGAGATTTCGCTTTTGAGCTATGTTGAATAAAAACTTAGAAACAGGTCCGTGGACACACACGCACATGTGAAAAGCATAACTCAAAAATAAGCGTTGGTTAAATAAAATGTTTTAGCTCTTCCAAAGATAGACGAAGATTTTCAATAATATAAATTCCCAACCCCAAAATACCCACCTGGAATATTTTTCGTTGTTTCATTAACTAACCTTTATATCCAATATATGAAACATTTTTCGAAATGTTTTATTTTGTTAAAAAATGGCTAAGGGTTTTGTATAACATGCAGTATAATTTTGTATAAATAATATACGTTGAACCAGGCTGTTCCAGCTAGGGTGCGCTCCAACACAGCGGCGACTTACGACTCACAGGGATTATGTGCAGTATGCAATACAGCTTGGAATTGAGGGTAAGCTATCGTCATCACTGAATCAACTGTTGGAATGAAAAGGCAGGAAGAGCCAGCATAGAGCTCAGTGACTTTCGCCCAGTACGTATTGAACTATCGCTCTCCCAGCTGGATAGATACCCACAAATACTCTGGGTCAGACAAGTCGAGTAGGAAAGGTCTGCATTAAGCGATAGACGAAAACAATTAAAACAAATATGTGAATCTTTTCGAAATATACAATTTATTCCAAATTACTATTGTGGCAAAACAGTTTTAGAGATATCGTTATAATTGTTCGACTTGTTCAATACTTCATTATTTTAATTTCCTGTCGATTTTCACCTGTTTCGCAATTGCACGGAAATAATTTTAGAGACAGCACGTAGCGCCGAGTTCTTAAACATTTGTCTATCGCTATTATCTTTGTGTCAATAAAGTGTGGCATATAATGATCTGTGAAGCGGTTTAGCTCTATTAAAATGAAGTACATGGGAAAATAAGATTTCTTAAGAATAGGTGCTCTGTATAGCCACTAATAAATGATAGAGGTTAGAGAAAGTCATGTAAATGTAACACATCAGACATTTTGTTCCTGTGGCGCTATAGCCCGCGAAGGACCTGGGCCTTCCGGCATCGCTTTCACCTTTTTGGATGCTGCCTTTCCGCAGTGTTCAACCAAATAAAGTTTCCTTTTGAGGTCCTCAGCCATTATGGTGAATAGGTAATCTAAAACCACGAACTAGCTGAATTATTAAACAAAAACTGCACACATGTATGTATGTAAAGTATGATGTATGTCACTGAACTCTGGGATATACATACTGAATGAAACCTTAGCATTGAAGCCACTAGATGTCAGGGTGTACTTCATGTCTCAATGTGGTCGCCTTGCTCTTCTTACCGAAACTGCATGAAAGCTACCGAGCGCCCCCCCCCAAACAAAAAAGTGCGCGCATAATACGCACAACAGAGATGGGCGATCATCCAATCGATACATCGCGTGATGTGGCAGTATCAGGCATCTCCTAGCCGGAAATTTGACTCCCGATACTAGGATCCCTACCTATCGCAGATCCTCGCTTTTTTCACAATGGTGAATGGACATCTGTCTGCGGGGCGTAAAATCCGCAACCTCATGGAGGGATTCGAACCTGGGTGCATTCCATATCCGGGAACCAGAGCAGCAACCTCTGGCCCTCAGCGCCACCGCGCAGGACATTTACAGATATTGCAGTTTGTAACATTCCGTTTTTGAAGCAGGATCAATAACCCCAAGACTGGTCCTTGGAGTGAGTAACATTGTTAATAACCTATCGTGTAATTAAAAGGAGAAATCTTCCCATTCATTATCCCGCCTAAGATTTATAGTCCCGAATACTTGCACTGGAAACCTATAAATCATGAGTCTGAAACTCAGCTGGGAGAAGGAAGGGGGTGTTACTGAATCCCTCCGTATCTTTGCTGCTCCTTGTGTCTTTTCTTAGTATACTTACTGCAGGATAGAGATACTCAGTCACACACACAGAACTCAGCTGGGAGAAGGAAGGGGGTGTTACTGAATCCCTCCGTATCTTTGCTGCTCCTTGTGTCTTTTCTTAGTATACTTACTGCAGGATAGAGATACTCAGTCACACACACAGATATATATATATATATATATATATATATATATATATATATATATAGTTATCTCTCATTACTTATTACAGGATACACAATGAGATTACTCATTAACATTAATTAAAAGTATCTGATTTTGTGTGTGTGAACATCATAACAGTAAATAAGTAAAAAAAAAAAAACTGATGTGTTTCCATTCACATGACTTTCTGTACATCTCTGCAACAAATTATTGTTAAAAAACTTATTCTTCTATTTATTTCATGCTAATCGAGAAAAAATTAGTAGAAATAGTATTGTTACTTGTCTCCTTGTAAGTAGAAGCGAAATAAGGGAATACCATAGGTTAAAGGGATAGTCAAAAGCTTGTTGGTATGACACTAAAGTTCCTTTGTTCGTATGGACAGGAGTTGACAAATTCCTGTTAGAGAAAAGTATAAGTATTTTAAAGCTGAAACCAATAACAAGGAATATCTAAAAAAGTTACCAATTCCGAGAAAAAAATGTATAACAAATTGTGTGTTTTAACGAGCTCTACCTTTTCTGTTATGTTAGTTTTTGACTATCTCTTAAGGTTTACCAGTTATGCAAAATTCCATAAAATTCATCCAGAATAAACTACTCTTCAGAGGCTATTCCCAGAAAAGTCAATATAAACATTTTATTTGTCAGGAAAATATCTAATAAACATATTTAATCAAAGTCGTTAGAGACATTTTTGAGAAAATCAAAATTTTCGAAAAAGCTCCATATAAAGGGCATTTGGGGTGGGGGATTTTCTTGAAAATCTTCGTGTCGCATCCTTGGAAGATACTGAACTTAAATACCAACTTTGATACTTAACGCACTTATCGCTTTTGAGCTATACTCCCCACAGACACACACACACATACACACACACACACATACGGACATTTTTCTAAAAATGCCTTTTTTGGACTCAGGGGGTCTCAAAACATATATTTCCGGTGAAATCTCGGTATCGAATTTTGGTGCAATACAACACCTATACACTATGTAGGTACATAGTACGTGTGGAGAAAGTAAAAGAAAACAAACAAACCAAAAACCATAAATATAGTTGTTAAATACTAAGTTGGTATTTAACGATACACAAAATAACGTAGAGACACACACGATTATCTTTTTTTTTTAATTTAAGGGATCCTCAAAACCTGTGTTTCTTGTGAAGTCTCGGTATTGCATTTTTGAGTGGAATGCAATAATTTCCCGATGTACTTTGTACATGGTAAAGAAAGTAGTAAGCGTATTGAGTAGTGAATGCCATGTGATATATTTTGCTATAAATGTGATTTGTAACATCCAGTTTGAAGACTCCAACCCCTCTCCTTCACAAAATATGTGCACCGTGAAATTGCGCCGCATCGTCAGCAGCTGCTGATGCTTGTAAACAAAAACTGCGCAGAAACTCGAGTATGAAATTACTGCGAGGCTTCTGCGGAAGCAAATCCAGAGGGAAGGCCAGGTGGTCCTCTGGCGTGTGCCACACCTGCTGCCAAACTGTTGCATCGCAGGAACACGCGACCCTCACAAGATTCTATTGTGAAGACGCCAGGTCAAACCTCAATGCTCATGCATGACGGGTCACCATCTGCACCGAATTCTTTCGGCTTAGCAACTGTTAATGTTAAATGTTTTGGCCTTGCTGAAAATCCAGAAACTTGAACGGAATACTGACCTTTTACTAACACTGGTGTCTATTTAGGAGTTTGACAGCCTTGCAAACGATCCATATTCATGTGCAGGCTTGCAATACACAAGAGCACATGGTGCGTTTTTTTAATAAAAAATTCAATAAGTTTGACATCCTTTCATCTGGTATGTCATATTGACAATGAATGAAATGGGTGAAATGATGATCAAATGAGCCCGAGATCCATTGAGTTTAGATCTCTTGATATTCGTCTTTTCTGGATAGGGAAAAACCCCGGAAAAACCTTATTCAGTAACTCACGCTAGGGGAGATTCAAACTCGGGACCTCTTAATGTGAGGCGGTCACGCTGCCACTACACTACAAGTCTTTTCTATATATGCCTTCATTTGCAAGGCATTTGATATTGACCAATCCAGTAAGCTATTACCAGACTTTCTGCGTTACATATAAGTATTATATAGAGAAGATATTCAATTCCACCCACAAATTTTATACCCAGATTTCACAGGAAGTTCACGATTTGTGGCTTGCTAAATAACATAAAAGAAAAACAACTTTTTAGAAAAATGTATATGTTTGTGTGTGTGTGTGTGTCCATGCCTATCCGTTCATCCGTCCGTCTGTCCGTGGACAGCGGTACTAAAAACAAAAAGTCTGCTGAATACAAAACTTTACATTTAAGTTGAGCTTATTTCAAGAATGCGACACGAAGCATTTTCAAGAAAATGTCCCCCACCCCAAACTACGCTTTGCTTGAAAAATTGTTTGATTTTTCTCAAAATTAGCTCTAAGAATTTAGATTAACTTATTAAATGTAAAGACATTTTCATGGGGAGGGGGAAATGTATATTTTGAATTTTCTGTGAATAGCTTATGAAGTTCTTTTCCACTGCACTGGTAAACCGTAAGAGGCAGACAAAAAGTTACTACAAAAATGAACATCTCATTAACATCGATTTATGTGACATGTGTGTAGTGAAATAGTTCCTTGTTATCGGTTTAAATTGTCAAATACTTTTACATTTCTCAAATGGGAAGTTGTAATTCATTTTTCTGTTACCCCTGACGATGCAAAGAGAATAGCGACCAGCTATTAAAAGATTTGACTCTCGTTTTAGCCTAGTGTATTCTCTTATTTTCATTCTACCTACAAGGAAATAAGTAATATGACAGTTCCTGCATAGTTTGTCTCGATTAGCATGTAGTAGAAAGAAGAATAAGTTTCCTAGGAATAGTTTATTGCAGAATAGATACAAAAAGTCATATGAATGGAACGCAGCAGATCACGTGTTCACAGGCACACGTCCCTACTGTAACACCCATAAGTATAAACCAGAGATGTTTGCAGAACTGTTAAAGTTGGCAACAACAGGTTCTTTGTCTAGCAGTATACTGAGAACACCCTCTCTATTGTGTTCATGGCAACGAATAAATGGCGAGAGCCAAGCTTGTAAGCGCCTGAATGTAGATGTTAGGAGGCATAGGAATTCTTAAGCATCTGGCTTCATGTTATCTATACTCAAACCATTATCTTCTACAGTATTTAAAACAAGAGAGACCAAGGGTCAGTGATACGCAGGTGGTGGTGTCTGCTAACACCAAAATACTGTGCGAGGGATGTGGGCTGGTTTGTTATCTGCGGCTTACCTTGCTATAGGCCAACCTTATTTCATGCCATCCTGTTTTTAATGCTTAGAAATTCAATGCTTGGTCAGTAGCACTAATCCATATGGAAACAAGATGTCTCCGTGGTCGAGTGGTCAGCGAGCTGACTTCTCCCTCGTAAGTCCCGGGTTCGATTCCCGGCTGGGGTGGGGAATTTTTCTATAACCAGAATTATTCCCTATCCCCCATAGAGTCTGGAAGTATGAACATGAGAGTAAATGTGCGTGTATTTAGTAATATACATTTTATTAACCTAATGTTCTGAACCTACAGTTTCACACGTCAAATCCCCCGATATGACCATTGGTGTTTTAATGAAACAATAAAAAAAAAAAAAAAAAAGTCGTACTCAAATATTCAGCTTCCTGTCAAAGAGCCACAACTAAATTTGCTTTTATCTGTTAAAAACCTAAAATGAAGGAAAATATGTACCCGTGTGAAAAATTACAAAGGCATTACGGTGCATGAAAACGTTCAAATATATTTTGGTACTGCCTGTGTGCTCTACAATTTTTTGCAGATCCGATGCACAGTGGGATCCATATAAACCTGAACCATTTTAATAAATCATAATTTCTCTCTAAAAGCTCGTAGAAATGATCTCAGTGGCTCAGAAGAATCGGCAACAATCGTGGTAATAGTCGATCAATGCCATCTGTTGACTATATTTAATATTTCGATGGAAATTGCGAGCATTTTCATAGCATTGTAGACAGTCGTAGCTCTTTGACATGTGTCATATGAATAGCCTGATTCTTGGCTCAATCGACGCAACGATTTGTTTGGATAGTTCACTAGCCTTCTTCGAACATTTGTAACAGTCTCTGCAATCAAAGGCAGTCTATGTTTTCCACTCCCACTAACGATTATACTAGTTGCTTCCAATTTTCTTGCTAGCGATACAATTGTTGCCTTTTTCGGAACATCTTGTACATTAAATTCTCTTCGAAATTCCCGTTGTGTTGTTACCAAGGAATTTGTCTTCCAATATGTTTTCGCAATGAAAAACGCTTTCGAAGTGAGTATTGCATGTTGCTGTTATGACTGCAAACTAAATTAAATGCTCCTAAATGCTCGAAATCATTAACATAGACAACAGATGGCATTGATCGATTGTTGTCGACTCTCCCTGAGCCATTAAAACAAATTTCACATTTCTACGAGTTTTCAGAGAGAAATTATCGCCTTTTAAAATGGTTCAGGTTTATATGTATCGCACTGCATATTGCCTATCGCTGCATCAGTCGGGATTCGACGTTAGAATTGCCTTTCCTTTCAAGGGTCATAGCACTACAGAGTCATTCAAGTAAACACTTGGATATTATGTGCATAAAGCTACCATTCACAACAGTCCACAATGGATACATAAAGGTTCATCTGAAGGTTTAAAGTTCGGTTTTTGTTTGTTATAATGCCAAGTCATTGCGTACAAGCCTGATGTCTATTTTACTTTGTTGGTTTCTGTTTTTGGAACACGTGCATTGCAGCGTTTTGGGAAATGATTGTAACTGGAAAATTACCTCCTTTTCTGAGCTCGGGAATGATAAATGGTGTGTTGAAATAGTTAATTTCTTATTTCTTTATTACTTATAGCAAGTATGTAGAAGTATTGTACCTAAACATTCGATCCCCGAGATTTCAACCGACTTGATGAGAAACTCATGAATCCAAAGGAAAGAAAAAGAAGAAGAAACGTTTATAGGAAGAGATACGCCGTGTTTGAGTGTGTGACCAGCATAGCTCAAAAACGAAACCTTAGTAAATACTTGGTTTAGGTCCAGTATCTTCAAAGAAGCAAAACGGAGATTTTCAACAGTCTCCTCCCCCCTCCCCCTAAACTACCTGTTTATGGAAGAGTTTTTGAAATTATCAATATTCTCAAAAACGGTTCTAATGATTTTGATTAAAGAACCATATATTAACATATTTTCATTAAAATGGAATGCTTATCTTGAATTATTTGCGAACAGCTCTGAGGTTCTATTCACTCTGGATTACTTTTGCTTTCCGTAAATGCAATAGTAAGACAAAATTTTATTATACAAATAATGTAGATCTCGTTGAAGCAATTTATGGAAAAGCAAAGTTGTTTTTTTATCCTGGCCATACAAATAGAATGGCATTTATATGTCATCACATAGCGACCCTCTCTTGAAATATTTGACCACTTAAGCCTTGTGAATTACCACAGTTTAAAGAAAACATTAACATTACGTAAATGAGAAATGTTTTGTAAAAGTAGTCTATTTTTAATATGTAGAGCACGACATGAGAATGTTACACAGATGTTTTTAATCCTAGTCATGCAAGGAGAATCGAATTTCACTGTTGTGACATAATGACCTACTGTTACAAGGTTTCACTATCGCTTTAACCTAATAATTCCTTACTCCCCTTATGTCTGAAAGAAAATGTGTGATAAAACCATTTTGCCAATGTTTATATCAATTAGCATAACGTATAAGAATATTTTGTTGCAGAATAGGTAGAGAAAGTCGCATGAATATGACACGCCAGATTTTTCAGTATTCTCGCTGATGTGTAAATCATATGTTGAGACAGTACTAATGACTGCAAGAATATATAAATAATTAACAAGCAAGATAATTTAAATAAATATATGTAATAATAGAAATAAGATTATATTATCAGAGGATGTCAGCATAAGCTTAGTTATAAGAGAGAAGATATTGCTGAAACTGTATGAGTCATAAAAAAGAAATCTTCGGAAAGCTTTTGGGGACAATAGCCAAGGAGTTGTGGTAAGATGTTTAAAAGAACGTCCTTGAGTCCAAAAAAACACAACGCAAGTCAATTGAAGGTGAGATTGAGAATTTACTGAGAGAGGCCTAAGTTAAATAGTAGGACAGTTTCTATTGGCCCCCGAAAAGAGACGCTACTGTGAGCAGTAAAGAAAGCCAATTAGAGCACGGTTTTAATGCTAAGGCAGAACAAGGGTGTTCTAGTATATTCCGCAGAGACGCAGTTTACAACAGTCGCTTTTCATTTACTGTACAGTGCAAGTCGTTTTAGGCAGAAGTGCATTTAGTTGTTCTCCCCCAGTATTTCGGTATTACATATTACTTACGTAAGAAATGTGCTACTCGTTATCTAAGCTTCATGTGTGAGGGAACACGTAATACAGTTTCAGCTGTGATCGCATAGAAATATAACGTGTAAATAAATTATGAAATCTCTTGGTAACAGTTTAAATACATTACTTAAACTAAAAGTTACAAATGTGTTATCTCTGAAATAGTTCCTTTTACCGTTCACGCCCTGTTAAGAAATACTTGCTCGACCGAGGAACTCACTAGGCGGAGCAAATATAAATAATTTGTAAAAAATCGTATGTGTTCCTTTCACATGACTTTCTCTACATCGCTATAACAAATTATTGTTACAAAGCATATTCTTCTATCTACTTTATGATAATCGAAATAAACATTAGTAGGCATTTTCCTAATTATTTGCTTTCTTGTAAGTAGAAGGAAAATGAAATATACTAGGCTAAAGTGATATTCAAATATTTTAAAATTCGGTTGCCATGTGGATGAAATCCGTTTTTATGCAGGGCCAGAAGTTTACAGCTTTCCATACGAAAAAAGGTTTAACTATTTTAAATCTGAAACAAATAACAAGATATATCTAAGAAATGGTCAATTTAATGAAAAAAATCTGTTGTGAAACGCCCACATGACTTTCTCTAGCTGTTCTACGAACAATCTTCTTATAAAAGATTATTCCTCTTTCTACACATTGCTAATCGAGATAAACATTAGGAGGATGTTCTTATTACTTTGTTTCTTATAAGTAGAAAGAAATTAAAGAAATGCGCTATTCTAAAATGATAGTCAAATGTTTTAAAAACTATTGGAATGCGATTGTCATTGCAAATAGCTTCTTTGCTAGGCCAGGAGTGGAACAAAGGTAAAACGGACACTTCCTGTCTGAGAAAATTATAAGTACTTTACAATTATAAAACTATAACAAGGAATATCTCGAAAACAATAAATTACGACAAAAATCTGATGTGTACCATTCACATGACTTTCTCTATATCCCTGCAACAAAAAAATTCTTAAAAAGCTTATACTTCTATTTACTTTATGCCAATCAGAAAAAATGAGCAGAAATAATCTTATTATTTGCTACCTTGTAAGTAGAAGCGAAATAAGGGACTACCATAGGTTAAAATGATAGTCAAAAGCTGGTTGCTATGTCAATGAAGTTCCTATGTTTATATGGATAGGAGTTGACAAGTTCCTGTATGAGAAAAGTATAAATTTTTCATAGCAGAAACCAAAAATAAGGAATGTCTCAAAAACGACGAAGTTACGAAAAAAATGTATATAACATAAATAGGTGTTTTAACGTGCTCTACATTTTTTGTGTAGTAAGTTTTTGTCCATATCTTACGGTTTAGCAGTTATGCAAAATTCAGTAAAATTCATCCAGAATAAACTACTCTTCAGAGGCTATTCCCAGGAATCTCAAGATATACATTTTATTTATCAGGTAAATATCTTTAATATAATTTTAATCAAAATCGTTAAGAGCCATTTTTGGGAAAATCAAAATTTACGAAAAAAGTTCCATGTAAAGGGTAGTAGGGAGTGGGGGGATTTTTCTCAAAATCTTCGTATCGCATCCCTGGAAGATACTAAACTTGAATACCAAGTTTGTTATTTTAGCGACTTTTCGTTTTTGAGTTATCGTGTTCACAGACAAGACACACACACACACACACACACACACACACACACACACAAACACACACACACAGACCTTTTTGTGAAAATGCTTCTTTTGGATATTGGGGACCCTAAAACACATATTTCCGGTGAAATCTCGGTATCGAATTTTTGGGTGGAGTGCAATACCTTCTCCAAACACTATGTACTACACTATGTACACAGTGCGCACAGAGAAAGTAAAAATCTGATGTGTTACATTCACATAACTTTCTCTATACCTCAGCAACAAATTATTCTTAAAAAGCTTATTCTTCTATTTACTTCGTGCTAATCAGTATAAAATTAGCAGAAATAGCCATATTACTTGCTCCCTTATAAGTAGAAGCGAAATAGGGAGTACCATAGGTTAAAGTGATAATCAAAAGCTGGTTGTTATGTCACTGAAGCTCCTTTGTTTGTATGGACCGCAGTTGACAAATTCCTGTATGAAAAAAGTGTAAGTTTTTCATAGCAGAAACCAAAAAACAAGGAATGTCTCAAAAACGATCAACTCCACGAAAAAAATGTATATAACATAAATTGTGTGTTTTAACGTGCTCTACATTTTTTGTGCAGTAAGTTTTTGTCCATCTCTTGTTGTTTAGCAGTTATTCAAAATTCCGTAAAATTCATCCAGAATAAACCACTCTTCAGAGGCTATTCCCAGAAAATTCAAGATATACATTTTATTTGTTAGGTAAATGTCTTTAGTATATGATATTTTAATCAAAATCGTTAGAGCCATTTTTGAGAAAATCGAAATTTTCGAAAAAAGTTCCATGTAAAGGGTAGTAGGGAGTGGGGGGATTTTTCTCAAAACCTTCGTGTCGCATCCCTGGAAGATACTAAACTTAAATACCAAATTTGGTATTTTACCGAATTTTTGTTTTTGAGTTATCGTGTTCACAGACACACGCACACACACACACACACGAACCTTTTTCTGAAAATACTTTTTTTGGATACAGGGGACCCTAAAACATATATTTCCGGTGAAATCTCGGTATCGAATTTTTTGGTGGAGTGCAATACATTCTCTATACACTATGACATAGTGTCTATAGAGAAAGTAAAAATCTGATGTGTACCATTCACCAGACTTTCTCTATATCCCTGCAACAAATTATTCTTAAAAATCTTATACTTCTGTTAACTTCATGCTAATCAGTAAAACATTAGCAGAAATATCCATATTACTGGCTTCCTTGTAAGTAGAGGTGAAATAAGGGAGCACCATAGGTTAAAGTGATAATCAAAAGCTGGTTGCTATGTCAGTGAAGCTCCTTTGTATGGACAGCAGTTGACAAATTCCTGTATGAGAAATGTATAAGTTTTTCATAGCAGAAACCAAAAATAAGGAATGTCACAAAAACGACGAAGTTCAGGAAAAAAATGTATATAACATAAATTGTGTATTTTAACGTGCTCTACATGTTTTGTCTAGTAAGTGTCTGTCCATCTCTTACGGTTTAGCAGTTATTCAAAATTTAGTAAAATTCATCCAGAATAAACTACTCTTCAGAGGCTATACCCAGAAAATTCAAGATATACATTTTATTTGTCAGGTAAATATCTTTAATATACGAAATTTTAATCAAAATCGTTAGAGCCATTTTTGAGAAAATCAAAATTTTCGAAAAAAGTTCCATGTAAAGGGTAGTTTGGGGTGGGGGGATTTTTCTCAAAATCTTCGTGTCGCATCCCTGGAAGATACTAAACTTAAATACCAAGTTTGGTATTTTACCTACTTTTCGTTTTTGAGTTATCGTATTCACAGACACACGGAGACACACACACACACACACACACACACGGACCTTTTTCTGAAAATGCTTTTTTGGATAAAGGGGACCCTAAAACATATATTTCCGGTGAAATCTCGGTATCGAATTTTTTGGTGGAGTGCAATACATTCTCTACACACTATGTACATAGTGCCTATAGAGAAAGTAAAAATGAGTATGACATAAATTATGTATTTTAACGAGATCTACATTTTTTGTGTAGTAAGTTTTTGTCTAGTTCTTACGGTTTAATATTTATGCAAAATTCATCCAGAGTAAACAGGTCTTCAGAAGTCATTCCCAGAAAATTCAAGATATAAATTTTATTTGTGATGGAAAGGCTTTGATATGTGGTATTTTAATCAAAATCGCCATTTATAAGAAAAACAAAAACTTCGAAAATTTGTTCATGTAGTTAGGGGTGGGTAGATTTTTTTGAAAATCTTCTCGTCGCATCCTTGGAAGATACCAAATTTTAATACCTAGTTTGTATTTAACCGTCTTTTCGTCTTTGAGCTATGCTGTCCACACACACACACACACACACACACGGACCTTTTTCTGAAAATGATGCTTTTTTTATTCAGGGGGTCCTAAAACATGTATTTCCGGTCAAATCTCGGTATCGAATTTTTGGGCCGAATACAATGCCTTCTCTATCCACTATGTACATTGTACGTTGAGACCGTTAATTGGCCTCGGCGTAATAATGACAATCATTCTATTAATTATCTAGTTGTATATAAGTAAAGAAAGTTAACATTTATTAGTTTGTATACATAGGAACCAAGAAGTCAGTTACTGACTTGAAAACTACACAGAATTCTGACGCCAGACTGCAGAGAGGGGTGAGAAGTTGCTTCTTTTTGTGTAAGTCACGTACGATTTACTTATACAGGGGCAGTCCAGTGTAAAACCCACGTGGCGCTAGAGAAACTAAAAACATATGTGACATAAATTGTGTGTCAACGTGATCTACATTTTTGTTGCGGTAAGTTATTGTCTATTTCTTACGGTTTTATCAGTTAGGCAAAATTCAGCACAAACCATTCAAAGTATAGAGGTCTTTAGAGACTATTCCCAGAAAATTTAAGATATACATCTAATACCCATATAAATATTTTTAATATACGGTATTTTAATCAAAATAGTTGGAGTCATTTTTGAGAAAATTAAACTTTTCTAATTTTTTTTCCATGTAAAAGGTAGTTTGGCGTGGAGGGATTTTTCTCAAAATTTTCGCATCGCATCTCTGGAAAATACTAAACTTAAATACATAGTTTGGTATTTTACCGACTTTTCGCTTTTGAGTTTTCGTGATCACACACACACACACACACACACACACACACACACACACACACACGCGCGCGCGCGAACCTTTTTCTGACAATACTTTTTTTTATACAGGGGACCCTAAAACGTCTATTTCCGGTGAAATCTCGGTATCGAATTTGTGGATGGAATACAATACCTTCTCTATACACTATATACATAGTACGTGTAGAGAAAGTAAAAAATATAATTTACAATATAAAAAATAATCAGAGATAACAAAGAGCAGGGGAACGCCGCAATGTGCTTATCGATCATTCTTGCTTTACTGGTGTATTTCCTTTTTTGTTGTTTTTGTTTTGTAGTTTAACGTCATTTAACCTGGTTGGTCATATCGGACGATGTATGAAATTGGTGCAATGATGCTCAAATGATCTCGGGGGTCCATGGATCTTAAAGTTACTCGACATTCGTCTTCTCAGGATAAGGGAAAACCCCGAAAAAAACCTTATCCGGGTAACTCACCATAAGTGAGCTTCGAACTCACGGCCTTTTGAATGTGAGGCAGACACTCTACCACTACACTACCCAGGCGGGCTATTTCCCATTTACACGTACCACGCTTTAACTACAGTAGTTTTATCGGCGGTCTTTCGCCTTTGAAACATGTTGCATTTTCATTGGGTTTTGTACACTATAACTGACTTGTCTATCTTTCACACTCACAAAGACAGACATTTGGGTGGGTAGGGAATATTGACTGACTTTTGAAGAATCTACTATGAGTAAGACAAGGGTTTGAGTAGTATAAACGTTTCAAAGAGGGTCGAGAAGACGATAAATCTTGGCTAGACTAAATCGACGAATCCGGAACCCCTCGCACAGCAGACAGGTGTTCTACCAACTAAGCTAGGAGTTCAACTTTTTGTATTGTGTTATTACTTTCTCTTCACGCACTGTGCACATATGTATAGACAAGGTATTATATTGCACCCAAAAATTCGTTACCGAGATTTCACCGGAAATATATGTTTAGAGATCTCATAAGTCCAAAAAAGTATTTTTAGAAAAACGTCGGTGTGTGTAGACAGCATAGCTCAAAAAATAAAAGTTCAATCTTGGTATTTAAGTTTATCATCTTCCAAAGATGTGACACGAAGATTTAAAAAAAAAAATACCACCACCCCAAACTACGCTTTACATAAAAATGTTTGTGAAAATTATGTTGTTCTAAAAATAGCTCTAACGATTTTGTTTAAACACGTATATTATGGATATTTATATGGAAAATAAGATGTTCATCTGGAATTTTGTGGGAATAGCTTCTGAACATCTGTTCGTTCGGGACAATTTTTTTTTGAATCTGTATTTATTACAAGTAAACCGTAAGAGATAGACAAAATAAAATATTTTGCCAATCGCTTTAGCCTAATACATTCCTTTATTTCCCTTCTACTTAAAAGGAACTAAGTATTCAATACATTCTGCTAATGCAGCTTGATTAGCATGGTGCAGAAAGAAGAATCATTTTGTATTTTTTTTTAATTTCATTTATATAGCCCCGTTTAACATCTAAGGTCATATCGGGGGCTTTGCATTAGAAACAACTTGTTGTCTGTAGGTTCTTCTGTACACACACACACACACACACACACACACATACAGACACACACACACATATATTCGCTCTCACGTGTAGACTTCCAGGCTCTGTGGGGAATAGGGAGTACTTCTGGTTAAAGAAAAATTGCCTGCACCAGCCGGGAATCGAGCCCGGGCCCTCCGAGTGAGAAGTCAGCTCGCTGACCACTCGGCCGCGGAGGTAATCCTGTAAAAAGTTTGTTTGTAGAATAGCTAGAGTAAGTCATATGAGTGTAACGCATATTTTTATTAATAATAGTACCTAATAATATCACTATTATTAAACAAATGAATATTCGAGTGCTGACCTAGGTATCCCACCGTTAAAAGAAATGTGGAGGTCATAAATATGAACCATGCGTCATTTAATGAAACTGAAAGCTAACATAAAACACACTTGTGGTGAATGTTAGCAAAGTTTGGAGCACGTTAAACTAATAGAGTTGAAACGTGAAGCATTGTTCTGGCGCCTGCAGGAAGAAGGGAACTATTGATAACGCGAGATGAGCAAGCGTTTTCACGCTAATACATAATTACTGAGGGGAATATTACAAGGACCTGAAGACTCTTTCCACTACACGCTACTCTGAAGGGAATCAATTAGCGCGAGACTGGGTCGCTTACACCCTCTGGCACATTTACTCATACAAATATTGTTAAACCGTGCTACACCGGTGAGGCTCATTTTCAAAATATAATACCCAGGAAAACTGTCAACAGCTAATGCATTACGAAACCTCAATTGAATCCTGGCCTTACATTTCTTGCACTTAATGTTAAGAAAACATCGTACAATTTCACTCAAACATTATATGTCGTGTTTTAACCAGAAATACACTTTGCGAGAACTCGGAAAAAAAAAAAAAAATAAAGAAAAAGTCGCGCGCGCGTGCAGTACTTTAATCCGTGCAGTAGGTCACATCGGATGGTGAATGAATGAAATGGTTGAACGTCCGAGGATCCTAGATCTTAGAGTTACCCGAAATTCGTTTTCTCAGGTTAAGGGAAAACTCCCAGAAGAAACCTTATTCCAGGTAACTCACCCTAACCGAGATTCGAACACGGTAGCTCTTGAATGTGAGACAGAGATGCTACCTATACTCTACAGAGGTGGGTAACTACCAAACAGGTATTGGAGTTCAGTATCTTTCAGATACCAAGGTTTTCATAAAAAAACTCGCACCCTGAACTATCCTTTATGTGGGCTTTGTTCCCAAGGTCGCGGGTTAAACCCGGCGGAAGGAGATGCATCTTTTACAGGCGTATACTTCCTTAACCTGACATACTTCGGGAGGGAAGTAAAGCCGCCCGTCCCGTGTGTAGATTTACGGCACATAAAAGAAGTTTAAGGCTTATAACCAGGCCTCTGAGCAACATCAAGCGGTCTCTCACACCTAATATAGAATTGGACGCTGAAAACCATAGCAGTTAAAGTGCGTCCACAAATAAAACACAGTTTCCTTTCCGCTGAGTAAGAATACTCACGCCTACGCAGCATGGGTTCTCAAAGCCCGGCTGAAGGGAAGCGTGATTTGTCAGTATGTCACTGGACGGAGGTAATAAAACAAATGCGTTCCAACACTTGATTCAGCCGTAACTATAGCCTACCGCCAATTTGGAGTTGCAAATAAATCCCTGCGAGTCATGAGGTTTCTGTAAGCTCTCCGATGCGCAACCTAGCTGGGACCGCTTACTTTTTTTTTTTTTTTTTTCGCCGTAGACGGAAACTCTTCTATACATCACAGTTAAGCTAGACCAAATACAGAACAGCAATGTAAATGTGGTTGGATTGCCATCCAATGATAGTCCCAAAAAGTAGTGCATAGAAAGTGGAGAGTACAAACCTAGAAAAATAAACAGAGATCTAAATACTGGCTGGAGTATATTCCGGGCTTGTGGGCCGTGGTCTACTGGGCTCCTTCTTCGAAGAGATCTAAATGTTCAGTCGCAATTCGGAATGCCAACAGCGCTTCGGTCTTCGTCGTATAGGTTCAGGAGGAAGATAAATATGGCGGAAAAGAGGATTGCGGTGACGCAGACAGGACCGTTGGAGCAAATGCGGAGGATTCATATCACCTTCGGCGGACCTATATCAGCGAGTAGAGTGGAGTTGCGCACGCACCAGGGAGCGCTGGTCATGAGACGTACGAATCTGTATGCGATGAATCCTGATGACCTGTAACGGAGCGGCAGAACCCCCTAAGACACAGGTATACTGCCACAGGGGTCGAATTAAGGGGGTATAAATATGTCGCTTGTACAGCAGAAGCAGTGGTGAGTAGATGCGGTGACGAATCCTCTGCACTAGACTGGAGAGACGGGTACACTATGTGTGGCCGCGCCGTGGCCGAGGGGTTAGACCACTCGCCTCTCACCTAGACGGCAGCATATGAGATTTTTGGTGGACAAAGCGACGCAGGGGCGAGTTTTCTCCGGGTTTCCCGGTTTCCCCCCATCGCATTCCACCGGAGCTCCATCTTCATTCGTATCACCAGTGTCATTTTCTGCTGTGCCATGGTAATAAAAGCGGGCGTTAAACACTATCAAAATAAAGTACACTATGTAAGCTGACTGTCCAAGATAAAACCGAGGTACGTTGTGGAAGTCACTATGGGTATCTCCGCCCCATTGAGATAAATAGGATGATGAGCCGCGTTATTTTTGTAGGTGAGCTTCACAACTCACGATTTATGAGCGTTCATAGCCGCTCTCCGATGTTGGCACCAGGAGTGAATTCGGTTGTAGAAGTGGTGAAGTGCCATATCACAAGTCCCCACGCTGAGGCCGCCACATCGTCGGCATAGTGAACAACGGTGAGTTCAGGATGAGTAGGAAAATCCGAGCTATAAACCACGCGTAAGGGACCCAGTACGCTCTCTTGCGGTACACCGGAGGAGATAGGGAGGTCCTTGGATAAGGCACGGTCTTAATTAACAGAGAAGGTGCGATTACGACTGTAAGAAATAGGTGTCCGAAAGATGCTGTTTGTTCTTGAGTAACAAACTACCGTGCCAAACTTAACCAAAGGCCTTCTCCATATCCATAAACAGTCCCAAGCACAAAAGACTGTCGCTCATATGAATCATGAATAGCGTCAAAATACAATGGATCTGATGAGAGGAGTGAAGAGAGCGAAAACCAAACTGGGTATCAGTGATAATAGGTGCGAGCTGAGGCAAAATACGGGGCAGAAGGAGATGCTCTAAGAGTAGGGAGAATAATCTAATCGGTCGACAACTGCGGGGGTCATTCTTAGCTTTATCGGGTTTATGAAGAAAAATAACTGTACCGTGAAGAAAATGAGTAATGCGGAGGATAGCGTTGTATATCTACGTCAGAAAAACTACCGTATTCTGGGATAAATGAAGTAGTAAGGGTTACACTGTAAGGTCAGGATCTGAAGATTTGTGATCTGAGGAGCGAACAATGATAGAGGGATAAAGTAGTCTTGGAAAAAAGGGCAATAAAGATTGTGTGAGAGTTCTTCCTTCACCAGACGACCAATTCCAGGTCCAGCACAAGATTTGGTGAAAACTAACATGTCAGGAGCTCGGAATTGCCCTTTTCCAGTAGCGTAGAAAACCATGTGTTGCCAACCTTAAGATGCGGCAAGGCAGCAGAGGAATGTGTCTAGCCTTCTGCCAAAAGGATACGTACATCGCGGGTGTTAAAGACGTTTGCTTTCAGCAGCATTGCAGCGTGCAACAATTGCGGCAACCTTCAGCTCCCGAGTAGCTCGATTACAATTGGTTTTATAAAGAGGGCAATGCATGCGTTCCCAAAGTTTCCGGCAGTCCTTTTTGATGGAATGCAGAAGACGGATATCGGTAGAACAGAAAGACACTACCTGAAGAATGTTTTTTTTTATTTGTTTTCTCAAAAACGGGCTATATCGTGTAAGATTTACATTCCAAATGTTTTAATATTTGCATAAACTGTATATATATATACAGGGTTACTACAAAAGAAATAGACAACTTCAACTGTCTGTAAAACAAAAACTATTAGAGATAGCAACCTAATTATTTTGAAGGTATGTTGAGAAACTCTCAAAGTTTTGTTTGTTACTATTGGTAACGCTGTAGTGTTTTGTTTGTTGTTGCAGAAGCTGAAATGGCGGAAAATCCTGTGGAAAAGGCATATTGCGTGTTGGAATTCGCTAGAACGCAATCAGCAAATGTTGTCCAACGACATTTTAGAACACGTTACCACAAAAATGAAATGATGCGCTCACAAAAAACCAGCATCGTCTTCATCATGTCGCAATATGTCGATGCAAAAGTCACGCCGTATGACCTTATCTTATTCACTCAGAAACTGCAACATCTGTAATCTGTAAGGCATCATGTGCAGTCGCTTCCGCAAGATTTTCCATACAGTTTGCTGTGGAATTTGGAATTGCATGCTTGCCCTAGATGTCGATTTCTGTGGGCTTCTTATGTAGGCAGAACGAACACGTTCAACGTTTTCTTCCGAAACTCTTGGTCTTCCCGAGCCCTTCCCTTTGCACAAACATCCCGTTGTCTCGACTTTTCTATACCAGTCGTAGATTGACTGTCTAGTCGGTGGCGTTTTGTGGTAACGTGTTCTAAAATGTCGTTGGACAACAGTTGCTGATTGCGTTCTAGCAAATTCCAACACGCAATATGCCTTTTCCACAGGATTTTCCGCCATTTCAGCTTCTGCATCAACAAACAAAACACTACAGCGTTACCAATAGTAACAAACGAAACTTTGAGAGTTTCTCAACATACCTCCAAAATAATTAGGTTACTATCTCTAATAGTTTTTGTTTTACAGGCAGTTGAAGTTGTCTATTTCTTTTGTAGTAACCCTGTATATATATATATATATATATATATATATATATATATATATATATTTTTTTTTTACTTTCTCTGCACGTTTTATGTACGTAGTGTATAGAGAAGGTATTGTATTGCACCCAAAATTCGATACCGAGATTTCACCGGAAATACGTGTTTTGAGACCCCCTGAATAAAAAAAATTTAGAAAAATGTCCGTGTGTGTATTTGGGCAGCATAGCTCAAAAACGAAAAGACTTGGTATTTAAGATTGGTATCTTCCAAGGATGCGACACGAAGATTTTCAAGAAAATACCCCCACGCAAAACCACCCATTATATGGAAAAATTTCGAAAATTTTGATTTTTTCAAAAATGGCTGTAACGATTTTGATTAAAACTCTCATGTTTAATATTTTTACATACAAAATAAAAGGTATATTTTGAATCTTCTGGGAATAGCTTCTAAAGACTTCTTTATTCTGGATGATTTTTATTGAATTTTGTATAACTGGTAAACCGTAAAACATAAGGCAAAATCTTACTGTACAAAAAAATCTAGATCACGAAAAAATACATAATTTATGTCATACATTTTTTTTTTTTTTTTTGTGGAATTGATCGTTTTTGAGATATTCCTTGTTATTGGTTTCAACTTTAAAAAAAACCTATATTTTTTCATACAGGAATTTGTCAACTCCTGTCCATACAAACAAAGGAACTTCAGTCACATAGCAACCAGCTTTTGACTATCACTTTAACCTATGGTACTCCCATATTTTCCTTCTACTTATAAGGAGGCAAGTAATGAGACTATTTTTGCAATTTTTTTTTCGATTAGTATTAAGGTTTTTAACTTGTTGCAGAGATGTAGAGAAAATCATGTGAATGGAACACCGATTTTTTTTTCCTGAGAGTAGCTTTTTTTTTTGTAGTGTTTAACGCCCGCTTTAGCTACTTATGGCACCGCATGCGGTGACACTGATGATACATGAATGAAGATGGAGCACCGGTGGAATGCGATGGCGGGGGAAACCGGAGAACCCGGAGAAAACCCGCCCCAGCGCCGCTTTGTCCACCACAAATCTCACATGCGGTCGCTTGGGATCGAACCCGGGCCGTCTAGGTGAGAGGCGAGTGGTCTAGAGTAGCTTGTGAAATCCCCTTCATCTAAATTATTATTATTATTATTATTATTATTATTATTATTATTATTATTATTATTATTAGCATGTAAACTATAAGAGACAGACAAAAGCTTACCTATATGATAAAACACGCAGTTTACGTAAAAAAAATGTAGATTTCCGAGATAATCGTCTCATGGTCATTAAAGGAATACATTTCAAAGCCATCTGTGTCGACCTACTTTTTAAAGGATTTTAGTATCGCTTCAGCCTCATGTATAAGTTAGCTTTCGTGCTACGAGAAATTAGTGGCGACATTAACTGTAAACGTTAGTCGTAATTCACACGAAGTAGATAGAAGAATTAGCTTTTGTAAAGATAAATATTAGAAGGACGGACAGAGAGTCGTGTGAATGTAGCATCAAACTTTTCTGTAAGTGTATTCGACACTTTATAAACATGTTGGATAAGGTTAGTAATATCGTACATCAAATGCTAGAAGAACTTCGTATAAACTGTATGGTGTGGGTCTTGCAGCATCGTAGACCTTCAGAGGTGATAGATATTCCAATTATTTCGAAGTATTGTACCACAGCATCACTTGAGCAACAGTTGCAGGAGGAGCTATGATCCGTCACTAGGATACCCAACTGTCTGCAGATCCCCATATATGCAGCAATTATGCCTGTTTACGACCCCAGAGATATGAATGGTGGACTCATCCGTTGGTATTATCGATCTTCGCCAGCATCTAACTTTAAAGGTTCCTCAGTCATTTACTGTAAACGCGATATTCATATTTGTGTTATTAAGTGTGTTATAAAATTGTCTTTCGATGGTCTTTGTTCCTCCACGTTTTTGGGAAATAAGTAGGTGTGGTGTAAGGTATTACTTTTGGGCTGTGCGGTTACGACTACGAATGTACGAGTGGATATTTGTGCAGAGGCTTAAAAATTTGGGCTGTGCAGATCACTAATATGTGGACGCCATCATATAACTACGGATTAGTAACATTTACTTATACATATGCTACAAACATATTAAAATGTGGCCCAATGTTTTTTATTAAGCTTTGTTTATGGTCGTTTTAATTTCTCAAAGTTTTATCACGACCTTACATGATTTACAACAATACAATAATAATATTTATAATTTACAATTACTAGTTTCTAAATGCATTTTGAGGTTTTCTGGCTACATGAGTTTATATACATTTATTGCTTTGAGGTATCTAAGGCCCAATTTTGCATTTCAGTTGTTTCAATTATTTTTCATGGAAACTTTAAGAAGCTGTTCCTTGTGTTGTTTTTGAGCTGAAGCTATCTGTGCCGCTTATCCTTTATAGGTAGAGGAAGTACATATTGTATATTATATCGAGATAAAAGCTTTGAGGTCCACTAAATTCTCCCCAATCCCAAACCCAAAAATATGTTAAAAAAGTATTGCGTGAGAGAGAGAGAGAGAGAGAGAGAGAGGGGGGGGGACAAAGCCGTTCGGTTTCTTCCAAGGATGCCACATAGGATTTTCAAGAAAATCCCCCATCCCAAACTACGCTTTTCTTGGAAAATGTGTTATTATTTATTTGCTCAAAACTGGCTCTAACGATTATGATTAAATTGCCATATGTGAAAGCAATTGCATAACAAAATATATATCTTGAATTTTCTTTAAGGTCCTCTTCGTTCAAGATACATTTTGTATAGCTGCTAAACCATAAGATATGGAAGAAAAAGTCTATAGAACTAGCCCATAATTCATGTCAAGTAAATTATTTGTTGCATTAGCCATTTCTGAGTTATTTCTTTGTGCTACTTTGAATTTTCCAATATTTTTATTAGGTATAATTTTGTTTCTCGTCATTATGCAAGAAGTGTGGAATTTCAAAGCCGCAGCCTAATTGAATCTTACTACCAACTCTTGAGCATCTCTTCAAAAGTTTATTTCCATTAATTAGATATAAAAGTAAGTTTTTATGTTATTTGTCACGAAAGTGTGTTTTCTACGTATACCCCATGGTATTGTAGCAAATGTTTTTATTGATTTAAAAATTGGTTACGAATAAAGTATTCAGGTCATTGTTACAAATGATTCACTCGACGCTTCGACAGTTGACGGTTTGCACGCACCTGCACCTAACACCCCATCACTAATGACTCACTGTAATCCACGACAAACCGGCTTGCAAATCTTTCTCCTTTTATAGTTGGAAAATAACGTCACAGGGCTTTCTGGAAGCTTTTGGAAACCGAAGCTTCTGAAAGAATCCAGACTTGTCGCGTGCTAAAGTCTCCGGTTACGGGCACGCCGCATTTCCAGGTCGCCAACTGCGCCTACTCACATACCAAGTCGACCATGAGAGCGGCAGCACATGGACGGCACTGTCCCAGTATATACACTAAAGGATATTAGGATTCCAATCATGAAAGTGTTGCAAGAAACCCCGTGTCTACCATTATAAATAATGTTAATTATTTATAAGAATTACTTTTAAACCAAAACTTCTCATACAAAACCAACATTATAATCTATAAATATCTGATGTTTATCAGTACTTATGTGCGGAAACGAAACCTCGGCTCTTAACAGTATATTTACGTTTTCATGGGGAATTGAAATCGATTTTAGTCCAATTCCATCTCACGTGTTAAATTCAGTACAAATTGAGATCATTTTGAATGCGCTAGTTTCGAAAATAATTTTATTCATCCATTTATGTTGGTTATCTTGGAGGATAGCGAACCTGTTAAACATATATGTGCTATCTGTGTATTAAAAACAGGGTTTGAAATTAAATAATTATATTTGAGAATAGACTGCAAACTATAGAAACTGTAAAAGAGGTTCTGTTATAATCTACCATAGAGAAATAAATAAAGAAGCATTAACACATGACTACCGTATACAACGAGTTTAGCTGAAGAGTTTATTTACTTATTAATTTGAATAAGGAGGTGTTTCCATGCAACATGATTCGATCCGATCTCATTCCTATCCCACTAAGATATTCGAATTCAAAATTCAATATGATTTGGATCCGCATTTCTATGCAGTATTCAATACGGAAAGTGTACTCAAATGATTTCAGTTCTCCATGGAAACGTGGCATTAAGATTGAATATATTTGAGAGGAGAATATGGACAAGAATTTATGGTCAAGTTAAAGAGAAATTGACGATGAAATATATAAGCTGTATGGATCCCCTAAGATTAATTAAAAATCAATTAAAATATAGAATTTAAGATGGATCGGTCATGAAGAAGCAATGCATGAAGATGGGTTGTGCATTGCAAACTGGAAGGTGGAAGACGAGTGGAAAAACCAAAGCTTAAAAGGATGATAGAGTGTTGGAAAATATGAGAGGGATGAAAATGAGGAATGGATAGTCAGAAAGAAGCTGGCGGAGCATGTCGAGGGAAGTCTCTTCAATATCTGCCTCTTCATAATCCATCTATTATCATACAAATCGTATTTGTGGAACGTGAAGACTGAGGTTTGCTGCACATTTTCCTGTAGATGCAAGGAGCACGTGCTCTACAAACTGGTTTTTGAGCAGCAAAGACAAAACATAAGGCAACTGTGTCGAGTACAGTCTTTGCAGAATGAAATGTTTGACGATTGCATTTTATATTATAGTAAACATTTACATATAAAAATGGAAATCTATTATGTTAATTTATAAATCATGTAACCTATGATATTACAGCAGTAGTATGTAACGTAGGTATATCTTATTGCATATTTAAAATATTTGTACGCAAACGTGTGATTTGTAGATATAGTAGTTAATCTATGTTGTGCTATTTTAGTCATCATTGCTAATCTCACATACCCAAGGTGGCGGGTTCAAACCCGGCGGAGAATGATGCATTTTTTCGGGCGTGAAAATCCTTAGCGTGGCTTCCTTCGTAAGGGAAGTAAAGCCGTTGGTCCCGTGTCGTAAATTTACGGTACGCAAAAGAACCTCAAGCATGATAAAGAAACCTCTAAGCAAAATTAAGCGATCTTCCACGTCCAGTATAGAGTGGGACACTGAGAACCAAGCGGTTACAGAGCGTCCATAAATAAAACTCCATTTCATTTCATCATGGTGACATTTAATGGAATATACAACCATACACATTTAGAGAGATTTTGGAGTGAATTTCCTATGATAATTTGCTAAGCAGCGATTATACTGATCTCCGTTTCATCAGCAGTAGATAAGAGCTCCGATCCAAATTTTCTACAAATGCTACAAATGAATGCTTCTCATGTCAGAATATTTTTAGATATTGCTCAATTGAAACAATAACAAGGAATATCTCAGAAATGGTTAACTCCACAAAAAGGTTGCGTATGACACATATTGTGTGTTTAGCGAGATCTACATTTTTGTGGGAAAATTTTGCCTCCTATGGTTTACCAGTTATAGTGTTTACGTCCGGTTTTACTACTTGTGGCACCGCAGAGAAAGGGGCTTGAGAGGCTACTGCTAGAAAAATATACACTTCATTTGTAAAGAAAATATCTTAAAATGTGTGGTATTTTAATCAACATAGATTGAGCCATTTTTGAGAAAAACAAAACTTTTCGAAATTTTTGTCAGGTAAAGGGTTGTATGGTGCGGGAGAATTTTCCTGAAAATCTTATTGTCGCATATTTAGAAGATGGTGAACTTGATTATCAGGTTTGTTATTTAAACGACTTTCGGTTTCGAGCTATGCTGTTCACACGGACCAATTTCTAAATATCCTTTTTTACTTTCTCTATACGTACTATATACATAGTGTATAGAGAAGCTATTGTATTGCACCCAAAAATTCGATACCGAGATTTCACCGGAAATATATGTTTTGAGACCCCCTGAATCCAAAAAAGCATTTCTAGAAAAATGTCCGTGTGCGTATCTGTGTGTGTGTATGGGGAGGGGCAGCATAGCTCAAAAACGAAAAGACCGTTAAATACCAAACTTGGTATTTAAGTTTGGTATCGTCCAAGGATGCGACACGAAGATTTTCCAAAAAATCCCCTCACCCCAAAATACCCTTTACATGGAAAAACTTATGAACATTTTGATTTTCTTAAAAATGCCTCTAACGATTTTGATTAAAATATCGTATATACCTGACAAATAAAATGTATATTTTGAATTTTCTGGGAATAGTCTCTGAAGACTACTTTACTTTGGATGAATTTTACGGAATTTTGCATAACTGCTAAACCGTAAGAGATGGACGAAAACTTAAAGCACAAAAAATGTAGAGCACGTTAAAACACACAATTTATGTAATATGTATTTTTTTTCTTGGAGTTGATCGCTTTTTGAGATATTCCTTGTTTTTGGTTTCAGCTTTGAAAAACATACTTTTTTCATACAGGAATTTGTCAACTCCTGCCCATACAAAGGAACTTCAGTCACATATAGCAACCAGCTTTTGACTATCACTTAAACCTAATGTACTCCCTTATTTCGCTTCTACTAACAAGGAAGCAAGTAATAGTACCATTTATACTATTTTTTTTCTCGATTAGATGAAGTAAATAGAATAATTTGTTGCAGAGATAGTCATGTGACTTTTCTTTTTCAGGCTGGCCTAAAATGTGTATTTTTAGTGAAATCTCGGCACTTAGTTTATCGGAGGAATGCATTAACTTTTCTACCTATATGCTATGTCTAAGTAGTGTTGCTTGTTCCATTGATACATTTTATAAATTAAGTGCATTAATTTCTCACTACAATATGTAAGATATTGATGCTCGTTTACCAAATGTCCATAAATAGCACAATATGGAGAAAAATGGTATACTTTTCTTTTAACGATACCTGATATAATGAACTTGACACCTATACTACGAATTGTATTAAGTATGTAAGTGAAACTAAAATATTTTAAAATATTAATTTTCATCAACTTTTCACGTTATTTACTAGTCAGCATGTCCTTTTTACTTTCCCTACACGCACTTTTTACATAGCGAATAGAGAAGGTATTATATTGCACCCAAAAATTCGATACCAAGATTTCACCGGGAATATGATTTGAGACCTCCTGAATAAAAAAAAAAAAAGTATTTTTCAGAAAAATGTGCGTGTGTGTGTGTGTGTGGGTGGGTGTGTGGGCGTGTGGGCATCTTAGCTCAAAAACGAAAAGTCCGTTAAATACCGAACTTGGTATTCAAGTTCAGTATCTTCCAAGGATCTGACACGAAGATTTTCAAGAAAATCCCCCCACCCACAGCTTTCCTTTACATGGATAAATTTTCGAAAATTTTGATTTTCTCAAAAAAGGCGTTAACGATTTTGATTAAGATATCGTATATTTACATGACAAATAAAATGTATATATTAAATATTCTGGGAATAGTATATGAACCTCTTCATTCCGGATGGATTTTGCCGAATTTTGCTTATCTGTTAAACCGTAAGAAATAAGACAAATACTACACAAAAAATTTAGACCTCGTTAAAACACAATTTATGTCATACATTTTTGAGTTATTCATTGTTATTGGTTTCAATTTTAAAATACTTATACTTTTCTCAGTCAGGAAGTGTCCGTTTTTCTTTTGTTCTACTCCTGGCCAAACAAAGAAGCCCATTTCAATGAGAATCGCATAAAGATAGCTTAAAAACATTTTACTAACGCTTTAGCATAGCGCATCCCTTTAGCTCCCTTTTTCTTATAAGGAACTAAGTAATAAGAACATTCTGCTAATGTTTAGCTCGATTAGCGTGGTGTAGAAAGAAGAATAATCTTTCGTAAGAAATCTGTTGTGGAACAGAGAAATTCGTGTGATTGCAGCTAATCAGATTTTTATGGAAGTTCTAGGTCTCATTATAGATCTTTTGTAAGCAGTGTACAAGTCTTCAACTTTCGATTCTCGAAATAACCATTATAATCCATTAGAAACAGTAATGGGTGGAGAAATGTTATGTGGTTATTACTCAGCGTATTGTTTGTGTTTGAACGGTTTGAGAATCGTTAGGCGCCGCCCAGTAGAGTTATCATTGGAGTACTTAAAAAAAACAGAAGACATTGTGTTGACCTTCGCATCATTATAGTCCTTACAGTTGAAGAACCGGTGACAGATCGTGGGAAACTAGCCAATCGCCAGGACGTTCGTCTGCATTGTTCTGATTCAGCGCCTGCGAGAAGAATGAAGCTGTAGCTTCACATTGCATGTGAAATGTTTGACGAATCAATGGATTATGATTTTTACATCAGAATCTTCAGAAAGGTACGTGGAATCAAATCAAGTGGCATTAAAGACAGTTGCACTGTTTTAGTAGAGCAGACGGGAACGGTTTGTGTGTGCGCGCGCGTGCGTGCGCAAATAACACACAGAAGGAAATATGTGCCTATTTGCACGTTCTGAGAGATTAACGATTTTTTTTGTACCTGTTTTACATTCTCTTCCAATGATAAGGGAATACCACTTCATCCAAAAATACGATATCGATAATTAGGTAATCATAATATCTTCAAGGATTCGGCACATAAGATTTTCAAGACAATCCCCCCTACCCAGAACTGTGGCAATTTAGTAGTTTTTGTTTCTTTCTTCTCTTTCCTTTGTCTTTCTTTCCTCAAATCATCCTGGCCGTGCAAAGAGGCGAAATTTCAAAATCATTTCGTAGCGATCCGCTCTAAAAACTATTTCTTTAGTTTAGCGATTGCCCCTGTTCCCTTTATGCGTACAAAAATATATGTACATTTTTGTTATGTTTATCTCGAAATAGATGAGATAAATAGATGGTATAAAAATAAGTTGTCGCAGAATAGATAGTCATGTGAACGTAACACATGGTGTTTTTTATTTAATAAAGCTTGGTTTGAAAACATCGCAGATACGGAAACAAAACGCTTATATTCATGTTCTAAGAAAATAACTTTCTCTTCCAATGGTAAGGGTATAAATGGTATAATTTAACCCAAAATTACGATGTCGATAATATTCGGAATTGTACTTTTCGTGTTGCCTTTAAATCCGTAAAATCGTTTTTAGAATCATTCAGAAACGGATAGTAAGATAAATACAAATTTGATATTCCAGGGCTGCTGGTTACTTATATTCCAACAAATTTCTATCCTCATATACTACAGTTCGCATGAAAACATATACAGTGCGGTTTATTTACCAGCTATAGCTCATAACGATTTTAATAGAAACATCTGGATGACTTATGTGTAATTGGTAAATTGTTGCATACACATAAAATCTTACACTGCGAAAAAAATGCAAATATCTTTAAAGCACATAATCAATGTTTGCCTCATTTTTTTAAGTGGGGTTAAGTCGATAACCATTTCTGAGACATACTTTGTTAATTGTTTGATTTTCAAATATTTAATACCCTTTTTCAGATGATTAGTCGTAATTCTTTAAATTTTAAACCTAACACATAAATACACGCTCCTGAAAAATCCACTCGCATTAGCCCACTATTCTTCTTGTACCTACAACAAAACGTTAATGAAAAAATTTACTTTCTCTAGCACATGTGTACACAGTAATTAGTGAAGATATTCTATTCCACCCAAAATGTCGGTGCTGAGATTTCACCAGAATACCTGTTTTGACGAACCCTGACTCCAAAAAAATCTTTTTAGAAATAGGCCTGCACGCGTATGTGTGCGTCTGTGGACAACATAGAAAACGAAAAGTCGATTAAAAACCAAACTTGGCATATAGGTTTAATATATTCCAAGAATATGACACGGAGAATTTCAGGAAAATCCTCCCACCCGTTATATGGAACATTTTTGGAAATTTTCAATTTTTCTTAAAAAATGGCTCTAACGATTTTGAATAAATTCCGTATATTAAAAATGTATTTACATGTGAAATAAAATGTATATCCTGAATTTCTTGGATATACCTCCTAAAGTTCTGAATGATTTGTGTGTAACTGGTAAAGCGTAAGAGACAGACAAAAATCTTACTACACAAAAATGTAGATTTCGTTAAAAATCACAGATTATTTCATATACCATATGTTTGTAGAGCTAGCCGTTTCAAAGATATTCCTTGTAATTGATTTCAATTTTCAAATACTTTAACCTTTCCCAAGGTTTCATATCGCTTTTGTTTTACTCCCGGCCATGACAATCGCATAACGACAGCTTTTAAAGCATTTGACTGTCGTCCTAGTGTATTCCCATATTTATCTTCTGCTAATGTTTATCTCGATTAGCGTGAAATAGAAGTATAATATTTTGTAAGAATGGTATTTTGAAAACAGTTAGAGAAAGTCATGTGAATGGAGCGCATCATGATTTTTTTTGTTGTTCTAAGTTTACCGTACATTAACTTGGTTCGTCATATCGAACATGAATAAATGAAATGGATGAAATGATACTCAAATGAGCCCAGGTCAGGTCTATAGAGCATAAAGTTATTCGGTGTTATTAAGATAATGAAAAACCCTGGTAAAAACCATATGCGAGCAACTCACCCTAACCGAGATTCGAACTCGGTACTTTTTGAATGAGAAGTAGACACGCTATCGCCTCTCCACAGAGTTCATCGCAATAGGCAAGAAGTAGATAAAATAATTAGATTTTGTGACAATTTGTAGCCTGGCCCCATAGATCAGTCGGTAGAGCACCTGCCTAATGTGGGGTAGGGTCCCGGGTCCGATTCCTGGCTGGGGGTAGGGAATTTTCTGTAGCCAAGATTGTTCCCTATCCGCCTTAGAGTCTGGAAGTATGTGTGTGTGTGTGTGTGTGTGTGCGCGCGCGATCTAATGACAAATAGAAAACCCAACGACATCAGTACACGAGTTAACACTTGCCGATCGGCAATGTGTTCTAAATGAAACAAAAAAGAATAGTTTGTAGTAGAGTGAGTAGGGAGTGTCAAGTGAATGCAGCACATCAGTTGACATAAATGTATCAGAATATAATTTTTTTAATTTTTGTTGTTGTTTGTTTTCATTTATATAGCCCCGTTTAACATCTAAGGTCATATCGGGACCTTTGCATTAGAAACAATTCGTCTGTCGGTTCTTTTCACGTTAAATCATTTTATTTTCCTTAAACACACACACACACACACACACACACACACACATTCACATACATACTTCCAGACTCAGTGGGGGATAAGGAATAGTTCTGGTTAAAGAAAAATTCCCCGCCCCAGCCGGGAATCGAACCCGGGACCTCCGGATGAGAAGTGAGCTCGCCGAGAATATCATTGTCTCAGTATCAGAAGTCGTATGTTGCAACCGTTTTCAGACCAGGCAGTCTGCAAACACACTTACCCTAGGGTTACATATGCTAGATGCGAATGTAGTTCATTAGCTGCAATAAATTTCATTACGACGTACAAATTACAGTGGTCCAGTAGATCTGCGCTATAATTAATAATAAATGGAAACACCCCAAATGACACGGTTGAAGCTGTCTGAAATTACCTTCTCTCACCGCTGTGTAGGCGATGCGTAAATGTACGTAAATTTATACCATAATGTCCCATCCATTTAATCCTTTGGGCGTGTTATCGAGCCAAATACAACGTAATTAACGGTATGTTATAAAGATGAGGTTAAGGATATGCAAAGTAACACAGTAGCCTATTATCTCGTTTATAATCTCCCTGGGCCGTTCGAAATGACTGTGTTCCGTGCTGCTGATAAAATGTGAAACATTATCATTTGATGTGTGTTAGGGCAATACTCTTATTTGTGAGGTATAGTTAGCGCGTTAATTATTGTAAGCTGTTGCCTATAGGGCTTAAAAAAGTGTTTAGAAAATAGGAGCAAAGATGCTTTATCAAATGCTTGAGGCAAGAATGCTCAAAATGTTACGCAGTTTTCTCACAAAGTTGTGGGGGGTCTGGATTAAATTCGTAGTAGGAGAAAACATGTATTCCATTCCATCAAAAAATTCGAATTCAAGATTTACCGGAAATTCGCGTTTTGAGGTCTCCTGATTATAAGTTATAATACGTCTGCAGCATGTGATAACCTTTTGAAAACATTCAGATTAAATTGCAAGATTTATACATTTCACCCATGAGCACCTCCCTTAAATGATGCTTCTGTCATATTTGATCAAAAATTGTGAAACAATTTTTTTTTTCATAATAAAATGATATGAATTCTAAAGTTTAAGGAAACTTATCGTTTTCCCACTTGGAGCGCTTTAACTGTCAATTAGCTGAAGGTATAGATGGGTAGCTGCATACTTATTAATAGGCACTCCCAAATTTAAACTTCATTTACTCGAAAACTTTTTTCCAAAATTTTCCATACTCAAAGTTCCACGATACAGTTTTTTACGAATTTGTGTAAAAAATGTTACTGCCTCTAAAAAGCACATTAAAGAAAATGTTCATATACTGTTTCGAAATCATGCTCCAATTTTGAGGAAAAACTATTAAATTTCGAAAAAAATCAAGAGTTTTGGAGGATACAAAAAGTCTTTTCCACATTAATTTAGGCTAATATTAAAAAAAAAAAAATATATATAGAGTGAATTTTCCAAAATTCACAGATGCATCACCGTGAGAGGTCTTCATTCTCGGTTGGGCTCAGTTATCTAATAAGAGTTTGTCTATGCGTTTTCCCTTAACCTATAAAACAGATCTCAAGTGACTAAATTTTATGGGTCTGGGTCTAGAGTTTGAGTATCGTTTTTCCCATTTCATTCATTTTGTATGAAATAATACTAAAAGTATTGTTAAGCAAACCAATGTTTTGAAGTATTTTTAAAATCGAATTGTCTGATATAGTCGAACCAATTCAAGTATTTTTGAAACGATTTTTTTCGATAATTATCATTTTAATGCTAAGAAGTAGATAGGAAAGGTGGTTTATTTACAAGTGTGTAAAATAACTAGGAAAATAATTATAGTTGGCAGAGAAAGTTGTAGATTATAGTTGTGGTTTTCAAAAATAAAATAAAGAACAAAGTCTGCATTTTTCACTAAATCCGGTGCTTATTAAACATCTTAAGTGACGCCAATTTTGAAAGAGAATTAGAGTTTGTTAATGTAACAAAAATAAAAATTTATGAATACGTTTCTCAAATTTCAGCTCTAAGTTACCTACTGGGTATTGAAGCAGTTATGTCTTAACTTTCAACTAGTCTAGTTTTACTGAAAGTTTGAACACAGCTTTGATTAGCATACTTGTAAAAACTCTTTATTTTCGTGTTGTTATGTTAGCTTTCCAAGAAACCTCTTTTCAAAAATGAAAATCGAGTCGATGTTAAGTGCCGCATGTGATGAACACTTGAGCATTTTAAACCTTTAAAAGCATGGATATGGAGAGTTAGAAGGCCGAATGGTTAGACCGCTCGCCTCCCGTCTAGGCGGGCCGGGTTCGATCCCAAACACCCGCATGTGGGATTTGTGAACGAAGCCGCGTTGGGCGGATTTTCTCCGGCCCCTCCAGTTTCCTTCGCCACTCGTTCCACCAATTGCTCCATCATCACTTTTCCTATCATCCAGTTCCTATGGTCATGCCTGACCTCGGACCGACTACTTCTTCCAGGTTCTCCATGCTGTGACTTCGTGCCGTTGGCTCACCGACAGGCTTCTGACCCTAGGCATCCGCTTGTTGGTCCTAGGGGGGGTGCCAATAAGGGGAGGGTAAGCCGACTACAAGAGTTGGAATATATTTTTAGTAGGTTAAAAAGGAATACAACACGTCAGAAACGTTTTGATTTCAAAATGTTTAAAAAATATATGCTGTAATAAAACTAAAAGTATGGCATTTTGTGGCAGTGAGCAAAGGAGAGTATGAATAGTAATTAATGAAGAGATTATGGAGTAGGTATCATTTTTGGTATAAAAACTGCACCATTGCTGCAACTGAAATGAACATGGATTTAGAAGAGAATTTAAGAAAATTCAGTAAACTAAATGGCTGCATCAAAAGGAATTATGACACAAGTATGAGGAAAGATATACGATTAGTGTTAAGCCCAGCATTTAAATATGTCCGCGAAACTTGGACAATGTGAGCAAGTGACAAATATGTTCTTGAAGGAGTACAAATGATGTTATGCGAGTTGACTAGAAGAGATAGGCTGAGGAATGAGGATATACGGACCCAATTAGGGGATGCTAATACTGTAGAAAATATAGAACAGTTCCAAAATAAATCTGAGGGAAATGTTCTTAGGATGCTGTCTTCAGATATCCACAACAAGCATTAGAATATAGGAGAGAATAACCAGTTTAGCCTTGGAACAGTCTTAACGGCATGCTAGAAGAAGTAGCAGAAAATTAGGGACATTATTTCTCGAATATATATTTTCAAATATTAAATGTCCTATACCATCAAATCGTTTCTGGAAAAATAATAAAATAATGTAATACTTTTAATTTTTTAAAAATCAATATGGTATTACGTTATTAAAATTCTAAATCCAAAATTATACGCAAGAAAAGACCTTTGAAAGCTTTTGTTCACGCTGATAGAGGATACATGTCATGTACTGTAAATTTGAAAGAAATGCAATAAATATTACATAGTGAGGTGCATTTTTAATTGACAAAAATGGGGAGAAATTACTAGAATCTCAGGTTTTAAACTTTGACGCCTGCTTTTGCATTTAAATGGTCAGAAACGTATTGGATCCTAATCCTGCAAGGTTTGCAGGAAATGCCATTGAAAATTCAATGAAAATAGAAATAATGTATTTTTTTTCCCAGAATGGGGTACCTACATTGAGCATATATTTGGGCAACAGCTCATAGCTGTGGTTTTATAAGTGAATAAAATTCCTGCCGGCTGCGACATAAGGCAAATCCATTGAAGTAACAATTCGCAGCTGTTTGTTGAGTTTCTTTGAACTCGCGTGCTTTAGGGTGGCACGCTTCCTGAAACATCTGTTGCTGGTGTTTATTGCTGCACCTTCTCAAAGACAGCTTGCAGCGAGGAACCGCGAAATCGTGTGGTTTTGAAACTACGGGTTGGGGAGTGGGGGTGGGCGAGACACGAGAGAAACTCCATTATATTGCGAATTTCTCCCCTCGCAGCAGTCATGTTTTGTTTTCGAAACGCACGTTACAAATGTTTCTTCTCTTTAAAATGGCAACATAGTACAAAGGAACAGAGCAAACTGGATGTACCAAGCAAATTTATGAATATAATTATTCATACTCTAAAATCAGAGGGGGGGGGGGGAACAACACTAAATACCATAGGTAGTTGAATTTAATATCCTGAAGGTATGCTGTCACGTTAGCTCAGTTGGTTAGAGCAGCGGCGTGGTAAGCCGACTTCATGGTACTGTACAGGGTGGGCATAAATGACGATTTTAAACCACTAGGTGCACTGTTTGCTCAAAGAAACAATGTAATGCTACAATGCACACAATGGGCAATGGCACGCAGTTTCAGATGTCCTGGCTCACTGATGATTTTATTTCATTTTGTTAGTTTTCTTTTTGTTTTAGGTTGATAATAGTTGACAGTTGTGGTTATGGTCTAATCGTGCACTGCTTCCGATTCAGTTGCAATGGAGCATTGGCCTGTAACGCAACCTATTCATTCAGTAGAAACATTTATCAGAACAAACTCGGTTAAGCTGTTTCGCAGGCATTCCGACGACATTTCAGTAGATGCAACCAAAATCATATACTGTGAACTGTGTTGCCAACGTGAAAAAACTAATAAAATATGAACCATGTCATCTGAAACTCAATGTTATTGTGTACATTGTAACATTACTGAAATATAGATACTTGACCTAGCACACCGATTGGTTTAAAAACCGAAGGTGATGATGCCCCACTCTGTATTTTTCAGTCTGGTTCTACCTTTGCAACTTTAGCGTACATATGGCACGAATGGTATTAACGAATTATCTTCTTTGCTATTTCAGTCTACTCCATTTTCTATATCCATCCATCCATCCATCCATCCATCCATCCATCCATCCATCCATCCATCCATCCATCCATCCATCCATCCATCCATCCATCCATCCATCCATCCATCCATCCATCCATCCATCCATCCATCCATCCATCCATCCATCCATCCATCCATCCATCCATCCATCCATCCATCCATCCATCCATCCATCCATCCATCCATCCATCCATCCATCCATCCATCCATCCATCCATCCATCCATCCATCCATCCATCCATCCATCCATCCATCCATCCATCCATCCATCCATCCATCCATCCATCCATCCATCCATCCATCCATCCATCCATCCATCCATCCATCCATCCATCCATCCATCCATCCATCCATCCATCCATCCATCCATCCATCCATCCATCCATCCATCCATCCATCCATCCATCCATCCATCCATCCATCCATCCATCCATCCATCCATCCATCCATCCATCCATCCATCCATCCATCCATCCATCCATCCATCCATCCATCCATCCATCCATCCATCCATCCATCCATCCATCCATCCATCCATCCATCCATCCATCCATCCATCCATCCATCCATCCATCCATCCATCCATCCATCCATCCATCCATCCATCCATCCATCCATCCATCCATCCATCCATCCATCCATCCATCCATCCATCCATCCATCCATCCATCCATCCATCCATCCATCCTCTTTCAGTACCATAATATGTTTATCTTGATTCTGTCCAGAATCATTTTCTCATTTCCGCTCCTTTCAGCAAATACCTTCCAGTACATTTCTTGCTAGCATTTTCTCTTCATTTTCCCAGTCAATTTCACTCCTTTTTATCAACTTCAGTTCAGTTCGTCCACCCTTTCAAAATGTTACGTGAGCCATTTGTGTGGGCAATGAACAAGCAATTCTTGTAAGCTAGGAAGGGGTAATTTTAAAAATACTATGTAGATTTTCGGACATGATCTTTTATAGAGGGGATTCATACGGTATGTGAAATTATTATAACTATGGAATATCAAGTTTTTGCTGTTACTATTTTGTTCACAATTCAAATTTCTTAGATATCACGGTGTGTCCAGAAATCTTTATGGCTCTATTTCAATCATACCCTTATCAGTGATGAGACAGTATTATAGTACCGAAAGATGAGTTGCATAATTGATAGAGCAAACCTGTCAAAACCAACCAGAAATAATTTCCCTCAGCTTTATCATATTGTAAAAATTTCCCGGACTTTTCCGGAAATTCCCTGGCTTTCCCTGACCTTCCCTGAAACACACAGACAGACACATACACACATATAGTCTAGGAATGACGAAGTTCTGTAACATGTTTCGGCTACCGCTAAGTTTTGTTCTATTATTGTTATCTTCGAAGAAATATGAGCAAATGAATTATGAAGTGAATTATGTACAAAGTCTGCATTTACGCGTGTTAACTCGACTGAGGGATCACGACATGGAAAACAATCTTCATGCAAGATGTCGCTTCACCTCACATCTACACCCCTGCAAAACAATGAATTACGCAGATGTTTGGCGATCGTTTACATACTCACCCTGTATGTACACGTATGTAATATTTTTATAAAGTAAATTAAATCGAGAATTAAAGAGAATGTTAGATGATGAGGCCAATCTTAAAAAGTTACATCTATGTATGTATTTTAAAACCTGTGTTCAACTAAAACTGACATGAAACTAAAAAAGAGTTCTCACAATAGAATGCATGATTGATCATAGGAATAGTCAGAGAAATACATGCAGCAATTCAGGGAAAGTCAGGGAAATACAAACTTCTTTGTGAACTCTGTGCTCCATCTGCTTCCATACTCATCTGTCTCCACCAGTCTCTTTGTCTCTCCAGGTCTTTCCCTCTTTATCAGATACTCTTTCTTCCCCCTGTGTAGCTCACATGCAATGCAATGCAACATTCCGCGGGTTATTTATAACAATTCAAACAATTTTAAAACGGTTAATAATGCAAAGACTGCTTTTCCTGGTTGTCATTGTAACCGGTTTATGTATACAACCAGTAACGTGGAAAAACTACATTACTTCGTAAATATTCCTCTTCCGACATTTTGGGATAACAAAACTTATCAAAAACATTTTACTTGTAAGCTTTCCATATGTAACAATTTAAGCTGACCATTTTTAAAACTGGCCGAGCGAGATATGTAGATTTTTTAATTTTATTTTGCACCCCATTTGGACATTCCCTTTGGGGGAACGTAATTAAAATGTCTAAGTCGGTATGGGATAGTTATGTACCAAGTTTCATTAAACTTGGTTCAGCTCTTGGGTGAAAATGAAAATCTTGTGTGTCACAAACAAATATAAGAAAGATACTGTGAAATCCGCGCACACTCAAGATATTTTGAAACGCGACTTCTGGCTGCAAATTGATCCATGCTAGGTACGAATAATTCAAAAACTAAAATTAAAAAAAAATAAAAAAGATAATAAAATCGATTGTGTTACACTCACATGAATTTCTCTAGCTGTGCTACAAACAAACTTCTTACGAAAGATTCTTCTTGTTCTTTCTACACCATGCTAATCGAGATAGCATTAGCAGAATATTCTTATTACTTAGTTCCGTATAAGAAGAAGCAACTAGAGGATTCGCTATGCTAAAGCAAGAGCCAAATGCTTTAAAAGGTATTCGATTGTCATTGAAATTCGCTTCTTTGCTTGGCTAGAAGGAAAACAAAAGAAACACGGGCATCTTCCTATCTGAGAAAAGCGTAAGTATTTTAAAGGGAAACCAGGGAATATCTCGGAAACGGTTACCTTCACAACAAAAATGTAAAGGGCATAAACTGTGCGTTTTGACGAGGTCATCATTTTTGGTGTAGTAAAGTTTTGTCTATCTCTTACGGTTTACCTGTCATACAAAAGAAAGACACCTCTAGGGGCTATTCTCAGAAAATTCAAGATATACATATTTTTATTTATCATATAAGTATCTTTAATATACGATATTTTAATCAGAATCGTTAGCCATTTTTGAGAAAATCAAAATTTTTGAAAAAAAATCCATGTAAAGAGTAATTTGGGGTAGGGGGAGATACTAAACTTAAATATCAAGTTTGGTATTTAAGGGACACACACCCACACTCACATACACACACACACACACTGGCCTTTTTCTAAAAATGATTTTATTGGATTCAAGGAGTCTCAAAACATATATCCAGTGACATTTCGGTATCGTATTTTTGGGTGAATACAACACTTTCTCTGTCTATATGTACGTTGTACATATGCGCTAGAGAAAGTGAAAATAATAATTACTATTTCGTTAAATGTACATTTTTGGCTTTCGTTACTTTGAGGTTAAATATTTTTTAATTTCTTCTATTGACATAACTATTTACTACAGCATTATTTATTTTTAAACAGCAGACGCTCCGAGTGAAAATTTAAGCAACAGAATTAATAATATAACGATTATTTTACTCCTGTTTTCGATAACATTTGTTATTCATTTATGAAACGGTGTTAATAAATGGAGATCGTTGCATTCCTTATGATAATACACGAAGACTCCAACAATACCGTAGCCTCGCGAGTAAGTACCTACCATGTTTACTATGTAAGCGCCTTCAGCCGGAGTTCTGCTGAAGGTCCCCCGCACTTGTTCCCGGAAGTTGTACGCCAGCTGTGTTTGCCTTTGCTCTTCTTTGAATTATCTTCTGCCAAATAGAATAAAAGCAGCAAAATGGATGATACTGCACATAGGAAAGTTTGGATCCATAGCTGAGTGCACCACTGTCGCTAAACAAACCAGTCAGGAACGTTCACCTTAGCGCGGTAGGAATTTGACCAGGGTAATCATCGCAAAGTGGTGTACCATGTTCATCAACGTTTAATCGACTAGTTGGTAGGCGCTCACCTTCGTTTACAGCACCGCTCTCTGCAGGTGAATGTGTTGGTAATATCTCTCTATATGTGCCTAAGTTGGGTCTTGGCTAATATTCTTAATTCCTGATTGTGGGCTTTATAACATCAGACCAAATGCTGTTAATTTTCCTTTTTCAGTGCTTTTAGAGTCTGAATGTTTACTATTATTAAAAATATAGTAAGAAATTAAAGCACCAGTTGCTGTTAAATAGACTTTATTTATTATTTAGACATTCAACGTAGCACAAGCATTACGGTTTAGTCACTATTAATAATAAAAATAATCTCGTACCGCTACAGCCCTTCGGAGACTGGGGCTATCAAATCGACTGTCGGCCGCACGCTCATTTATTCACAACAAAGATGGGCAATCACCCAACCTATACGGGGAGATGATGTGACCAACATCACGCATCTCCCAGCCGCAACGTTGGCTATAATGGCCGGGATCGCTGTCTATCGTAGTTCCTCACTTTCCTCATGAAGCTGAGTCCTACACCCGGGACTTTGCGCACCCACAAGGGTGAGGTCTATCCCAGGCGCTTTCCCTGGCCGGGAACTAGACGGTCACAAGTCACTATTGGCACATACTCGTAAAACTATACAACACAATTATCCGTCAGATCACAACTCACAATTGACCTACGGAGACACAACTCACTACAAAGCGGAACTTTCTCGAAGGAGAAGTGAATCTTCTGGAGCAGTAATTACCAAAATGCGGGGAAGTGGCATTTAATAGATTTGCTCGGTTATTGTTATAAAGGGCTGGTTGTTAGCCTGCCTAGTCGGCCAGGTAGCAAAAGGAATGCGCTCTCACCGCTGCGGGGGTGGCTGAAGTATAAAACTTCTATTAATAATAGTTTACTTAAGTGTGACTTATCAATCTCTGTTACCTAAATAATCCGATGCAGGGGAAAGTGTTAGATTAGAGACCACTAAACAAGAAGAGTAGGAAAATTAATAGCACAGTACTAAGGAACAATTGTGGATTTCCAATACCGGTTTTGGAAGAACGCTTTTTGCGAATCATTTACTATAGTATATTGAGATAACATTATTAAAAACATGATCATTTTAAATTGTAACTAAGTAAAGTGCAGCCTCTCGCATTGTGCTTGAAGGCGCAACTTAAACTAGAGAGGAAATAATTTTCTTGTAACGGACAGCTTTCCACCAGTCCCTTGGGATGCTCTGTAAAATTGATTAAGCTGAACCAAGGATTTGCTGTTGCTTGGGCATCATAATTCTAACGGACGTTGCTTCAGGTTGGGTCTGTAATAAAAAGTCTGGCGGAAGATTTTTCTCTCTCCCGCGTTAACCTAGATGTGGAGCTTAAGGTGCAGTAATTAAGGTGCCTTTATCCTCGACCCCTACCTCCTTCGCAATTTTCGGTTAAACTTTTCTAATCTTGAGAGGATGCGATGTTAGCCTCTCAAGTGAAGTAGCGAGGGAACTCGTCCAGATGATTTCATAGCACTTTCAACAGCTCGGAGCAGTATTGCTGAAACAACTGATTTGTTACGCTCTCATTACCTTCTCTGATCAATATTGTTACTTTCTAAAGCACGTACATAGTACATAGGTAGAAAATGCACGTTTTAGGGTCCCCTTAATAAAAAGAAAGCATTTCTTTAGAAAAAGGACCATGTGTTGTGTGCGTGTTCGTCTGTCTGTGAACAACACAAAAACCAAAAGTCCATAGTAAAAACCACTTGGCACCATCTTCTAAGGATGCGACACGAAGATTTTCAACAACACACCCCCACACCAAATACCCTTTATATGGAACATTTTTCGAAAATTTTGATTTTCTCAAAAATACTCCAATGATTTAGAGTAAAATACCTTATGTTTAATATATTTTTATGACAAATAAAAGACTTCTCTTGTATTTTCTGGGAAAAAACCCTCAAGTCCTCTTCATTATGTACGAATTTTGTATAAGTGGCAAAATTTAAGAGAAAGACAAAAGGTTACTGCGTAAAAAAAAAAAAAAAAAAAAAAAAAAAAAAAAAAAAAAATACAGAGCTTGCTAAAACACTTAATTTGTGTCACATCCAGTTTTTGTGTAGAACTAACTATTTTCGATATATTCCTTGATATTGATTTCAATTTTAAAACACTAAAAAGCTTTCTCAAACGGACGTTTGTCATTCCTGCTTCTTTTGTTTTACTCCATGCAAAGAGAACCAAATTTCACCACATAGTAACCAGCTTTTAAAAGATTTGAGTATCGCTTTAGCCTAGTTGTATACCCTTATTTCCCTTCTACGTGCAAGGGACTAAGTAGATAGTAGTAATTCTGCTAATGTTTATCTTGTTTAGCATAAAGTAGGTACCAGATAGACAGAAGCTTTTGTAGAATAGTTTTGTTACCGAATAGGTATAGAAATCATATAAATGGAACACATCAGATTTTCTCCTGTACACATTCTCTGAAAACAAAAAACCGGATCTGTTTTATTTACTAGCAAAGTAAATATTTTAAAATTCTTGGTATTGTGGTAGATAATTAAACTTTGGAAAGACCATATTGATTATGTCAACAAAAAGGTATCAAGAGTGTTTTTACTGTGGAATTTGAAAAGGCACTTCACAAAAAAGTACATCAAAATAGCGTGTATTTCCGCAACGTATTATCATATGGACCTATTATTGTGGGGCAACAGTACTTATGTTCATACATTTTTAAAACTTCAAGAAAAGGAAATCAGAATTATAGCCAACCCACCAATGAAGGCCCACTGTAAACCGTTTATAAATGAACAAATAATGTCAGCCACTAATACGTATATCTTTCAAAAGGATATTTTCAAAGTTTACTTCAAAGGAGTGATATTCACACATATACGAAATACCAGAAGTAGCAATTCGATTTACCCAACTATAGAGTGACCAAAACAATGAATAATTTTCCAATCATGACATTAAAAATAGGGAACATCATCTCATCCGATGTATATGAATTAGACAAGAAAACTTTTAAGGATTTTCTCTGATTATTTGACAAGTAATCCTTTTTAAGATGTTAACAAATGTTTTAATAGAAGTATAGTTGTACATTTTTATACAGTCCTATAATTTTAATTAGCAGCATGTGTTAAAATTCTGACTATGTGGGAATATAAGCAACAGCTTTTTACTTTCTCTAGCCCGCATTACAATGTACATAGTGGATTGAGAAGGTATTGTTTTCTACCCAAAAAACTCGATGTCGAGATTTCACCGGAAATATATGTTTTGGGGTCCCCTGAGTCCGAAAAAAGAATTTTTAGAAAAAGATCCGTGTGTGTCTGTGGACAGCATAGCTCAAAAAACGAAAAGACCGTTAAATACCAAACTTGGTATTTAGGTTTAGTATCTTCTAAGAATGCGATACGAAGATTTAAAAAAAAATCCCCCCCCCCTTTTATACGCAAAAACATTTGGAAAATTTTGATTTTTTCAAAAATGGCTCTAATAATTTTTATTAAAATCTCGTAGTTTAAAAATATTTATATTCCAAATAAAATGTATATCTTGAATTTTCTGGGAATAGCGTCTGAAGATCTCTTTATTCTGGAGGACATTTTGCTGAATTTTGCTTAACTGCTAATCCATAAGAGATAGCCAAAAACCTTACAGCACAAACATGTAGATCTCGTCAAAACACACAATTTAGGAACTTGACGTTTTTGTTGTGGAGGTAACCGTTTCTGAGATATTCCTTGTTATTGGTTTCAATTGTAAAGTACTAAACTTTTCTCTGACAGGAAGTGTCCGTCCGTTTTTCTTTTGGTCTACTCTTGGCCAAGCAAAGAAGTGATTTGCAATGATAATCGCATAACGACAGCTTTCAAAATATTTGACTAACATTTTAGGATAGCGCATTCCTTTAGTTCTCTTCTACTTAGTAATAAGAACATTCTGCTAATGTTTATCTCGATTAGCATTGTGTAGGAAAAAGACAAGAAGTTTCAAGAGCAGCTAAAGAAAGTCATGTGAGTGTAACACATCAGATTTTTAATGATTGCATTAACTTCTAAAGTAATATCGTGACAACAAACAACCTTACAACAGATGACCTTAGAGTTGTCTCCTGCAGCTGTTTAATTTTGTGTCAATGCAGACCAGGCTGAGATTTCCGTACTGAACCGTTTACCTTAGTTTTATGGACATGAGTTTTGTGGAAATTGTATATCAAGCATGTTTTGGGGGGTTTAAACTTAATTCCTCGTGAATGTCAAATCTCGGCGATACCACTGAGTAAACTCACCGGTTTAGAAAAGTAGTGGTTTTAGAAAAACATCCTGAGGAGCTGAGTACATAAACAGTTCAGAACATATTTTTGATGGCTTTAAGAGGATGCAATATTTTTCCTTTAGTTGTGGAGCTCTGGTAACCATTTCATTTGCCAAGCTAGCTATCGACCTTTTCTGTCGCACCACATTGGCCATTGCCGAGGTGCTTTATCTATTTTCGATATCGCCGCAAGCGGAAGCTCGCGCGCTCTCTCTCTCAGATGCCATTCCTCCTCTTACTTCACATTTCTATCCTGCTCCTGCCGTGCATTGTTCCCTGCTTCATTGAGTGCCCTTATAGTTAAAAACTGCCACCAGCCATTCGTTAATCTGATCCCTGGGTCCGGGCGCCTACCCCTCAAAACTGGCTTCATTCGGCCTTTGACACACAATTTATTTTCATGTAATGTGTGTTTCCTTACCTATTCTTCTACAAAATATTACTGGATAAATTGATTTTACTATGTGCACTGGATAAATTGATTTTTCTATATGCACTACGTAAATTAAGAGGAAGTATTGCATTCCACCCAAAAGTTTGACGTAGAGATTCCATCGGAAATAATATGTTTCGAGGCCCCTTGAATTAAATAAACTCAGAAAAAGTCCTTGCATGTATACGTGAACAGAATATCTCAAAAACAAATATTCGGTTAAATAAGCATATTTTAAGGATGTGACACGAATATTAAAAATTCTCCCACCTCTCCTTTGTATAGGACAGTTTTTAAAACAGTTTGATTTTCTCAAAAATGCCTCTAACCAATTTTACCAAAATGCCAAGTATGGTATTTTCAGGACAAATTAAATGTGTATAGTGAATGTTTCAGGCAAAGACCATGACGGTCTTTTTATTCTGAATGTCTATTCAACAAAATTTAATGCAGTATATATCTTATGATAAATTGTGTGTTTAATTTCCGTGATGTTCCTTGTTATTGCTTTAAATGCTCCAATACTTATACTATTCTGAAACGGGAAGTAGTTGTTCGTTTTTTACTTTTTCTGTCACAAACGAGGTACATAGTAGCAGAAGGGATTGCATTCCACCCCAAAAATTGGTATTGAGCTTTCTCTGAAAGTATACGTTTTGAGGTCTTCTGAATTCAGATTATACAAATGTCTGTGTATGTCTGTAAACAACATAACTGAAAAACAAAAGTTGGGTAAATACCAATAATAGAGAAACATGGAAATCTTCCATCTAAACTATTTTTTTACATGAACCATTTTTCGAACATTTTGAATTGCTTAAAAATACCATTTAGTGCTTTTGACTAAAATAATTACATGTTCAAGATGTTTTAATGATAGATGAAATGTGTATCTCAATTATATTTTCTTCATTTTGGATGAGTGTTGTATAACTGGTAAAACGTAAGAGATAGACAAAATGTTACTACACAAAAAATGTAGATCTCTTTAAGTACATAATTTATGTCAGAGTTTGAATTAACCATTTGCGAGATATTCCTTGTTGGTTTCAAATTTAAAATACAGTATTTCCGAAGGGGAAATCGTTATTCCTTTTTCTTTCCCTGATCAGGCAAAGAGAACGGATTTCAAAGCTATCACGTAAGCCCAAATCTATGTTTAAGAGGTTAAACCATTTTCTTTACTAATAATACCGATCGCATTGCAAGCATCAGGAAGAGGCACAAGTTTGTCTTTAGCTAAATCTTTTACTTAGTCTTAATAGGCTGGTTCTGTAGCTCAGTTCCCCTTTGCTCGGCGGATGCTCAGGATTTGATGCACCTGTGTTTTTTTATCGGTTATTTAATATCCAATTCTCCAGTTAACAGCATCTCAGAATTGCCACTGGCATATCGTTGAGCATATGTCAAGTCAATAAAATACCTAATATAGGATAGTTATTCTACAATCAGCGAAACTATGGCACCAATAGACGCCGCAAAGGTTAACAAGATTAAAAAAAAAAATGATAAAATACTTTAACAACCCAGAAAAACAGCTTTATTCCCGATTGTCAAAACATCACAATCCATGTAGGTTGCACAGAGAGGAGAGAGAGGCAAAGAGGAAAGGAAACGCGATGGAAAATGAGAGGTAAGAAACAGGATGAGGAAGAGAGAAAGGAACTTTCTCGTGCAAACCATCAATTCGAGCAGACTAATAGATTCCTCTAGTGCAGGCATTATTTTTTTTTTTCTTTCTTCTGAAAGTCTAAACTTATAAGGAGCCATTGCCACGAGGTTGCTACAGATCGAGCTGAATTTTTTTAGCCATAGTAGATCGAAAATAGAAATAACACATGTCTCGGCTTTCGCTCCCACAGGCCCAAGTTTGACAAAAAAATCTTGTTTATAAGTTTGAATAATTTACTAATATGTAGTTAATTCCTTGTATATACCATTTGTTAACTGCGAGAACTTACAAAAGAGAAACATTCTATCTTCTTTTTTCGTTCTTTCTTTCTCTCTTTCCCCCCCTCTCTTTCTATCTTTCTGTTATTCTGTTTCTTTGTCTTACTTTCGGGGCACCCGTCGCTGGCAAAAAATAAACTTATTTTCGGTCGATTTTCACTTTGCTGAATGAACTCTTGGCTAGTTATCTTCAGTGAAGCCTCGGTTCTGGCAAAGTTTATTATTAGCGCCTGGGATACTAAGAGGCAGCTGGTCGTTGAGTGGAAGACATGCCTGAAGTCAGCCGTTACAACTTAAAACTCTTGTGTTTTCTGACGCTTAGGACCCAATGGGAGAAAAAGCCGAGATACAGATATTTTTGTTTTGGGTGCGTTTTCACAATACAAAACTGCAGGTCAATCTGCGACATGAGTTGACAATGTCCCCTTGTTAGTCTATCAACTGTTTACCAGATGCCAGCTCTAGTGTATTTTACTTGATGATAATGAGCATAATAAGGTAATGAGTACCATCTCGCTTTCTCTGTGTAAACATGAATGTTTGTGGTTGGAGGTACCCGAACAAAAGAGGAATAGAGCAGCGTAATTGAGTTTTCAGTGGCTTGTCTCCCAGTGTAAGTGGAAGGGTCGGGAGGAATAAGTAAGGATGTCGCAGAATACGAAATTGGACTGGGCACCTGACAACAGATCGATGGCTGAGCATGAATGCAAACCACGTTTATTGGTCGCCCCCACATAAAAATGCCCTGGCCAGTAATCACTATCGATTGTTTTTGACTGGAAGTGGGGATTTGCTGCACAATTGTTGTTGGAGACAGAAAACAGCTAGGGAGAGAAAAAAAGACGAAAATCTATAGCAATTATTTCCAGCGAACTTTTTGCTTGGGGTGATTTAGTATCTTCTCTTCTTCGAGGTCTTCCCTTTCCTTGATTGGTTTGCCCATTTTTTCTGATGGCGCTCTCAAGTTTTAGTCCTTCATTTTCATTTTACCATCGAAGTGTTCTGCTGTGAAGTGGATTCCTACTTTAGAACTTCTATGCCGCGCCCGTGGTTCGTACAACTGGTATTTGACAACGACAATTACAGCATAGCAAATCTATCCTTGAGGCAGAGATGGATTCATGATTAATTTAGGGAAAGGCTATTCATGGTAGGAGGTGAATAAGTTCAAATATTTGTATCAGCGTTCGAGAATAAGTGATGATACAGTATTTGCATTTTTTGTTGTTGTTATATTTTAAATTTATGTTCATGGGGAAACTTTTGACGATGTCCCTATCTCAGACGTTCAGTTGTTTACATAACACGTCATATGGTTGAACTTCCTCTGATCATTGTCCTTTCCCTGCCCGTCTATACGTGGAGTGATACAGTAAACACATCAGAGACAGCGCAGGGCCGTTCAAAACAAGCCATATGTTGTTTACATAACAGGTCAAATGGTTGACCCTCCTCTGACCTTTCCCTGTCCAACTATAAGTGGAGTGATGCATGTAAACACATCAGAGACAGCTCAGGACCGTACAAAACACATTAGACCTTGGAATTTGTGCTTTATTTATGACAATTCTATTAGTAAACAAACAAAATAGATACACATGTGTTATACACATTCTTCTCTACTAAATATAAAATTATTTGCACTTTGCACCTCCCATCCTGTATATTGAACCATAACTTAGCAATGATCTAAATGCAGTCAGTAATAAAGCGTTTTCATTTCTGAATTTTCAGACACCTATCATATAAGTGAGCCCTTCAGATATAAAAATTAAGTTAAATTTTGAGTAAACGAGTTATTAAATAAAAATTCATTCGTAAGGAAAATAAAGCAGTTGGTCCCGTGTAATGTCCATTTGCACGTACTATATCTTGAAAGAGAAGGTTTTTGTGTTCACTTCCACAAATCGTAATGTAGTCCTAGTCTGTGGGCGAAGAACTGTCGTGAATTAGAAGTTTCGCCAGATCTAGGTAACACCGCAAAATATGCGCCAACATGGCAAGAAGATACATTTTAAACGTAATATTTAAGTAGTTTATTATTCCGTTTTACTGTAAGTTACTGCTTCTCATAGTTTTGAGAGATTTCTTCTTATTCAGATGTTATATAAGCGTAAATGTGAAGTATATTTTGATTCCAGTTGTGTGTATCCATTTTTTCAGTCTTTTCAAGTTAATAGAACTTCCGTTGAGATATTGTCCACCGTAGTAAGTTCACTTGTTAGTTGTGAACACTTGGTTTAAGTAGATAAAATAAAATTAAAAGTTGGTTTTAATTTTACCAACGCAAAGCAACAGAACACCGTGATACTCAACTTTCCTCCATGAGTCAGTTTATTCTTTGAAATATGATATTTGTATAGTGCGTGCTTTATAATTCCGGCTGCGGATTGTGCATATGCGTGCTCTGCACACAGTACCTACATTGCTGGATTTTCCGTTCATTCGTGTTCTTTTTCTTCTTATATTTCAGTGCTAAGTTCAGTTCAATGGTGGCTACCACTTGTGACAGGCCATCATCTGGATATGCCGCGATCCTCCATTTCACAAGCAGACCTATTCACTACAATAGATATACTTTAAAATTAATTCACAATGTAATCTCATTAATTATACCTTATCCGCCTTGTCCATTTAATTATAACTCTCCATAAAAATTCCCTGCTTTCTTAGTCATGAGTGTTGGATAGTAATATCCACTAGGATTACTAAACCTTGTTCATTTCTGGCATTCTGGAGAACGTTCAAATGTAGCACCAATTTCGCATCCCCCCTCCCCTCCCTCTCCCTATGTTAGAACATTTCGTTTCACTTCTTAGATTTACCGTTGTCGTTGTCCTCAACTTATAAGCCAGAAATGTAACATTTCCTCTACATGGAACTGGAATACCAGGAAATTTCTCCTGAAAGTGACTTATATCTGCTTACATGATTTGGTTTTTACTATATCAGAAGCACGAATTTTTCAGGAGACATTTCAGTGGACTAATAAGAATAATCTAATGTAATTCATACACAACACGTCTTGATTAAACTTCCATTTTTGAGATACACAAACAACAAACTCCAGCATTTGCACCTCGAAATGAAGGCAGCAACAGACACACACGTGCGGGTCAGTCCCTCTTGTGCGCTGCGGAAAAATACAATGGTTACTTCAGTCCAAGCGAACTATTATGCGAGTACCATTCCTTGGGCGCTCGGCCCGTCTTCATTCGGTAGGTTTCGTGCAATTTCAGAAGAGCAAGGCGACCACATCGAGACATGAAGTACGCTATACATCCTGGCATATAGCTTCTTCGATGCTAAAGTTTCATTCTGTCTGTAGTTCTCAGAGTTCACGCATATTTTATTTACCGCTAATTTCTTTGGTTGACAACACTTGGTGTCTCTTGCTTCTCCGCGGCCCTCGCTTCCCTGTAAAACCAGCCACCAAGAAAAGTTGCGCGCACAGAGGCATATACGCGATCCCCACTATGAAATCGAAAGCATGATAGTATTAGAGATCGCCTTGAAGATTTACCGCGATGCTCCGAATCGGAATAAAATATTTAGATGTACATGAATGTACTCATGGTAGCTCAATCGGTAAGAGAATATGCACGAATCGATCGAATATTAGTAGATAAGGTCCTTCAAATCCGATTCAACTTTCCAAATTATTATCTATACACTGCTAATTTTAATTGTGTACATCCTGCAAATTAATAACGTGCCTCGTGTGGGGTACGATACTGAGTAGAGGGGAACTTGGACAATGCCACAGTCATAGAACGTTTGAAAGCATTTGAAATCTATGCGGAAAAATCTTGTGTTTCACTAACATGACTTTCTGTACTCACTCTTCTAGAAATTATTCTTACGAAAAAGGTTAATCTTCTACCTATTTCTTCTTAATCGAGATAAGGTTTCATTACACATTTACGCATTTCGTTATAGTTCTAATAAGGATATAGTGAGCAAAAGCAATAGTTAATATTTATAAAAAGGCGATCGCCCAGTGACGGCTTTGAACTTCCATGCTTCTTGCTTGACCACGAGGGAAAAGAAGAAGAAGAGCGACATACCTTTTGAAAACTGTATACATGATTGAAAATTCAAACCAATAAGAGAGAATACCTCAAAATGGTTAAGCTCTTAAACACTACTTGACATGAATTGTTTTAATGAGATGTATATTTTTGTGTAGGAAGTAAGGTTTTGCTTATCTCACATGATTACCTGTTATACAAAAATCATTCAGAATAATGAGAAATTTACAGACTTTACGCAGAAAATTCAATATATAAGTTGTAGTTTAATCAAAATCGTTAGAGCCACTTTTGAGAAAGTAAAAAGTAAAGAAAGTTATTTTTGAAAATGTTTGTGTCGCTTTTTTGAAAGAAACTGAACCTAAATACCAATTTACGATGTTCTCTCGCTCTCTCTGACACACACACACACACACACACACACACACACACACACACACACACATGGCGTGCGGGCTTTACTAAAACAAAAATGCCTGTTTTAGAAATAGGGAGCCTCAAAACATATTTTACTGGTGAAATCCCGGTAATTTTGAACAAAATACATTATTTCCTCTACTTATTTAAAGAAAGTAAAAATAAATGACAAAAAGAGTTACATTGAAGCTGTATTAAAAGAGTGGGCACACGAGGAACACCGCTAAAACTAATCAGGAAGGGGGAAAATGCTTGGAAGGAATAATGAACTGAAACTAAGATTTGGAGACAAAGATTGACGTTGCTGACATTGAAATATTATAGATATGCATATATATTCAAGAAAGAATTTACATTTTAAACATATGTATCATGAAACTCAGAGAGGAGAGAGAGAGAGAGAGAGAGAGAGAGAGAGAGAGAGAGAGAGAGAGAGAGAGAGAGAGAGAGAGAGAGAGAGAGAGAGAGAATATGGTTTGTCTCCATAAAGCGTTACGAAATTATGTCTCATACATTGTCGATCGATGCTTGTGATAAATCCATACAGTTTGCCAACTTCATTACCGCAAGTGGTTTATCTGAAATAGTTCGGTGAGATCAGAGCACGGTATGCAAGCTTAAAATACCAAATGTTCATTTTTATCCGTGATTTCCCGCGCAAGAAATGTTGTCATCAATGCCATCAGTGATGAAGCGAGTTTATGTACTGTCTCTGTAGCGACAGGCGATTCTATTAAATGTGATGCCATTCTGTTCATGCGACTTGAATACTGTCCCTCTAGCACCAGGCGTTTATGCTTTGTTTCGAAATAGATATTGTATCTATACAATATACTGTATACATCATATTCATATACTGCTCGTATCTTGGCACCAGAACGATAACTATTATAATTACACTTAGCCATAGACACTGTGTGTGTTTTGTTGATATTCAGCTTGTCAGCAAAGAACAGAGCAACGGAAATTATCCTAAAGCCTAGAGTAAAGCTAAAGCCAAAAATAAGAAAGAAAAATAATTGTAAATATTTATAGCCATAAATCGACCATGTTGTCGTGTAAATGCATTATATATGTAATGAATGAGTAATAAATGTGTACGAATGCTAATATTTTCAAAATATGTTTCGTTACAATTCTGAAAATTAAAGAGGAAATATAAGAAACGATATATAGCATTGGAATTAATAGGGAATATTTTCGTGTATATTTTATTATGGAAGAAGCTATAATGTTTGTGGATGTAATTAAAGCAGAATTTAATATATTTGAATTAGTAAAATTACTAGAAATGTAAAAGAAAGATGAAACAAATGTATAGAAATGGAGACGCCGTTGGAGTAAGACACGCTTCGGGTGCAGAAAGCAACGATCGGGCATAAATAATAATAATAATAATTACATAATATATTGTGGTTATTGTTATTAAAGTAATTCTACGAGAGGATTGCTTCGATGAATAATAAAATTCATAACACGAAATAAGTAATAGTGTGTAAAAATTGTATATTGTGATTTCATCGTTAAAAGTTTCATAAATCCAATAAAAGTCATAAATTACAATTCACCTTCAATTGTTCATATTCCACAATGACAGTTTCTGTACCGATCGCCCTGAAAAAGAACTCGTACTAGAAAAAAAAAAATAAAAAAGGTAAATGAAATAAAACACTTCGCTACGCCGAGGCACACCTCGAAGTAAATTCAACCACGTTACTGGAGTAAGAAGAGAAACTGTATTGTTGGAGTGAGAAACTATGTATTGTTACGGAAGGTGGAAGGTTTGCCGGCACAGTTTGTTTAACTTCGAAAATTAAAATTTCCTTCCTTCCAACCGAAAGTCGCCGCAAATATTATTCATTAAATGGGATGAAGCATGGAAAGACTGGTTGTATTAGCAATGCAACACATCCATAGCGCTGTGGTACTCTTTCGCTTCGACAAACCATTACCGTTCTTTCTATGTAGAGGTCGCTGTGATAGTTATCTCCTTCTCGGCAGAGAATGACTTCAATGTAGGCTCACCAACCAACTGTGACGTTCGTTATTCGTGCTCAATCGGGGCGCGGAAAATCAAGGATAAAAATGAACACCCAGTCTATTTAATTGGATTAGTCCCTTGTCAAAGCCAACAGTAGGTGCGTGATTAATTCGTTTTATCAACTAGCAGTTTGGTGCTGTTTACGTTGTGGTTAGTGGGCGAGGCTGATAGAATGTTTAATTTGATGCTTAATTTTGAGCGATGGGTGGAGATCCATCGAAGCGAGTGGCTGTGCAGATAGCGGTTGAACTGCTGCCAGGAGGTCGCTGAGCGAGGCCTGCCTGTTTCATCAAACTTGCTCGTCTAGTTCTCGATGATTGACGACCTGCAAACGATAGATAGACTAATGCATATTACTCGGAGAAGTGATTATCTCCTCTCAACAGGGGTGCTAAGGATTTAACGGAGCAAACGGTGAAAGATGACAGAGGCTTCTCTACTCCACCTCTCTGCATCCAGCGTCAACATAATGCAAACCCTAAGGTCGGTTAAATGAATATGAGACGTATGCTGTACATTCACATTACTTTCTCTGCTCACCCTTCTACAAACTATTCTTACAGTCACTTATTTTTCTGTCTTCTTAAGTAATGCAACTCTGAAATTTGATCAAGAATAACTTAAAATTATTATTTGATATATAGTGTAGGTATAAATTTGTCGTTTTTTAAATCGACGGATGATTTTATAACCATACGAGAGTCAACAAAACGTTGCAGCATACATTTTTACTTTCTCTACACGTACTAGTGTATAGAGAAGATATTGCATTCCACCCAAAAATTCGATACCGAGATTTCACCGGAAATATACATTTTAGGGTTCCCGTAAAAAAAAATTACAGCAAGGTCTGCACATGTGTGTGTCCGTGAGTCTGAACACGATAACTCAAAAACGAAATATCGGTGAAGTACCAAACTTGGTATTTAAGTTAAGTATCATCCGGGGATGAAATCAAAATTTTGATTTTATCAAAAATGGCTTAACGATTTTGCCTAAAATACTATATATTAAAGATATTTACATGGAAAATGAAATATATATATATATATTTTTTTTTTTTTTTTTTTTTTAATTTTCTGGGAATAGCTTCTAAGATCTCAGTCTGAATGAATTTTGCTGAATTTTGCGTAACTGGTAAACCGTAAGAGATAGTCAAAAACTTACTACACAAAAAATGTAGATCTCGTTAAAACACGCAATTTATGTCATGTACTTTTTTTTTTTTAAATCGGAATTGACCATTTAGGCATAGACGCAGATTTCAACCAGGGCAACCAACTTTTAAAAGATATGACTATCGTTTGAGCCTAGTGTATACCCTTATATAGCTTCTACTTACAAAGAAGCAAGTAATTAAGACAATTTCTGCTAATGTTTATTTCGACTATCATAAAGTACATAGAAGAATAAGGCGTTTAACAATAATTTGTTTCAGCGATGTAAAGAAATCACGTGAATGGAGCACATCAGATTTTTTTTCTTCTTCTCGGATATAGGTGTACAACAGCGATTATTGATGTGATCATATGTTTAAATAAACATTGGAAATAATTTAATAAAGATAGCCAAGACAATTCTCCGACCTGTAAATAATTCCTATTCTGTTTCAACAAACACTGATTAATTAAAAAAAAAAAGGCTCGTTTAGAAGATTTTGCAACATGCAGTTACCGTTCAGCGAAGTAGGTGATCCAGCGGAACTTGCTGTAGAAGATCTGTTTAGTTATAACTTATTATTTTAACACTTGTGTGTTACAAAACTTCATTTTATGCTCTGAGAGCAGTGCGTAAAATTCCATTTTGCGATGTATAATGACTGCATTCGACTGCAGTTGTATGGACTTTGCTTTTTATTATTAAAATCTGATTTGTTCGATTCACATGACTACTATTGTTAAAAAGTTTATTCTTCATGATAATTGAGACAAACATTAGTAGAAATTGTGCTTATTACTTGGTTCGTTGTAAGTAGAAAGGCAAAAATATAACGTGTTCCATTACTATGATGTCGTCTAGCTGTTCGGTAAACAAACCTTTTATTCAAAATGTTTATTCGTTATCTTCATGATGCTAATCAAGATAAACATAAGCAGAATTAGTCTTACTACTAGCTTCCTTGTATATAGAAAGTAATAGAGAAAATGCACAGGCTAAAACGATAGCTTGGTTCTTTATAAGTCGGTCGCTATGATAAAAATTAAAGTTTCAATTTCTTTGCTTGCCAGGAGTAAACAACGAGAAATGAGAAAAAAGGATGCCTTCACGTTTGAGAAAAATTTAAGTGACGTAAAACTGAAACCAATAATCCGGAATATCTCGAAAACGGTGAGCTCTATTAAAACACATACACAAACACACACACACACACACACACACACACACACACACACACACACACAAATGTTTTAATGAGATCTACATTTTTTGTGTAGTAAGTTTTTGTATATCTCTTACGGTTTTCCAGTTATATAAAAGCCATTCAGAATGAAGAGGGCTTCAGAGGCTATTTCTAGAACATTCAAGATATATTCTGTTTGTCAGAAAAGTATGTTATAAATCAGACAGTTTAATCAAAATCGCTAGCCATTTTCGAGAAAATAAAAATTTTCGAATTATGCTCCATGTTAAGGGTAGTTTGGGGGATTTTCTTGAAAATCTTTGTGTCGCATCCTTGGAAGATACCAAAGTTAAATACCAAAATTGGTATCTTTTCGTTTTTGAGCTATGTTGCCCACAGACACACGGATCTTTTTGTAATTTTTTACTCAGTGACCCTCAGAACATGTATTTACGCTGAAATCTAGGCATCTAGTTTTTGGGTGGAATGCAATAGGTACCTTCTCTATACACTATGTACGTAGTATGTGCAGAGAAAGTAAAAACGCATTGCAGTGGTAGGTATTGAAATAATTTAATATTTTCACAATATAAAATAGCCACAAACACTTGTGTTTTAATTTTAAATGTTAATATACATTAAAATAACAAAAGCATTATAAAGTATTCTAAAATTTGGCCGTATATATTTGTTTGCAATATGGCATATACATCACCTTACAATAAAGGATTGAGAACAATTTCTTAAAGTTAAAGTGGCATCAGATGTTTTCATATACGCGTTCCCGACGGCTTGTCTGGAACATTTTTTCTTGTTTACAAGTGTGGCTTAGTAAGAGATCCTACCCGCCGGCGTCTCAAAGACCCACGTGCGGTGCTAGAAAGGTAGTTGAGACTCCTCTGGGAGAAGTTTGTTAAGTATGCGACAAACGTCCCGACTCAGACAGGCGTGTTGCATTTAGCAACACCAGGTAGCGTGGAGGTTTCTAACAAAGTTTGATTCTCACGAAACTTTAGGATAAACCTTCCCGAAACAGCTGCATTATATATTTCACTGTAGATATAAAGGAAATGGCGATTGTCAAATGTTTTAGAATTGAACGCTATACGCTGACCTTAAGATACCATTCTCTTTCCATACGTTTTCGCCTATTGCTTAATTGTAACCTATCTATAGACTATACCTATAACATTGCGGTCAAATGAAATTTCACAGGCTATTCCCAAAAAAATTCAAATGTACATTGTAATTGGTATCTAAATAAATATCTTTATATAGTATGGCATTTTAATAAAAACCGTTACAAACTTTTTTTTTTTTTAAAATAAAATATGTAGAAACGTGCTCCAGGTAAATGGTAGTTAGGGTCTTAGAAATCGTCTTGAAAATCTTCATGTCGCATATTTTGAAAATTCTGAAACTAATTACCAAGTTTAATATTTAACTGACTTTTTATTTTTGAGTTATGCTGTTTGCAGGCATAGGCGCGCGCGCACATACACACTGAAATACTTCTTTTGTGTTCAGGGCCAAACATACTTCCGGAGAAATCACGAGGCTAATTTTTGGGTGGAATACAAAGCTTCCCCTACTTAAAATGTGTTTAGGAGAAAGTTATAAACCCTAGTGGGTAGAGAAAGTCATATGCATTTTTCTCTATTCTTAGTTTCTTTTGGCGACAGTATGCATTACATGCCTAAGAAATTGTCTCTGGAACAATGAAAGCAACAAAACATTTTCTAGATTAACGTGTTCAAATAGATTGATGGGGCTACACTACTACACGGGCCCACATTTAAGAGGTCGCAAGTTCGAATCTCGGTTATGGTGAGTTACCCAGATGTTTCTCCGGGGTTTTTCCTGATCCTGAGAAGACGAATGTCGAGTAACTTTAGGCTCTATGGACCCCGGGTCCAATTCAGCATCATTTAGCCCATATAACTCATTAGGTTAAAAGACGTTAAACTAAATAATAATAATTAATAATAATAATAAAAGAATAATAAGGAAATATTAAATAATACAAGGGTTAGTAGGGTTTCATTTTGCTATTGGGAATGTTTGCAAAACGAAGGCCATATGCTGAGTGGCAAACACCTACCATATTTTAGATGTGCTAGAATTTGGAAAATATCCATAGTATTATACTTATTCCTGAAACTAAGATCACAGTTAAAACGAGATCAACTCACGTGTATAGCGTGATGTCATATGTTTTTAAGATTGTTGATTCGCTAGCAGTGCTCTTAACATGCATTACTCATCTACATTAAGAATGTTATAAATAGAGCTTGGTTTTGGGTTCCGAAGCGCACAGTTACGAATACACAGAGCAGACAGCAGTATAAAGAGAGGATAGTGGGAAGGGATTTGTAGCGTAAACATGCACATGTTGAGGTATAATCTGCTCCAAAGTAGCTGATTACATGTATTGACGTTGTATGTATCGTTCTAATTCATAAAGTAATACAACAGTTATTTCATAATATGATTAGTAAATAAAAACGCTCTGTAGTTTAACAAATAAAAGTGTAAAGCTCGATACAAAAAATTCAGTATAATACACTGCAGAGCTTTGAAAAGACAATGCAACTAAACTCACTCAGAATTCATTGCAGTGAATTACAAGATACAACTTTACTGTATCGAAAGAATAGGAGCTCCTCCTGTCACTCAAAATACATGTTTGAATCATCCATAAGTTTGTTCAGTGTCGAACGTCTACTCTTTGGTATTTTCGAAATATTTAGCCTGCGCTCTCTTTCAGTGTTCGCTGGTTATCTACTAGCAGGAACCGAACGAAGCCAGGCAGTGAGCAATACTAGGCAGTGCAATATTGACAAAACGAAGTGAAGAGATCCGCCTTCTCCATCACGTCATAGTTAGACTCAGTCCGCCAATTTTGTAACCCCGGACCTAGCTTTAGGTGTAAGGTTCTGGTACTTACCAATGACATTAAGACGTCTAATCATTGACTAATTGATTCATATCATCAATATTTCCATGTTTATTTTTCTCTTCGAAGTATGACAATTCATTAAAATTATTTGAATATATTTTGCCATACACCAGGCAATGAAGTGATTAAATGACATTTCATATTGCTTTCTAGATTTTTCTGGACAGTGTTCTGTTATTCTTTCTGCGGCTTGTGTATTTCACTTGGTTCTTCCATTTAATATTCATCTTAATTCATTCTTCTAGACGTCCAGCTTTCTGTGCACTTGTGAGAGACCTCTAGCAACATGCTGACGCACTGTATTGTACATCTTTCTACTTTTTGTGTTACAAGTCTCCTAATATCAAGTTCCGTTACATCACCTATTACCGCTGAATTGTAACTGCTTGTGCAAACTTTTCTAAATGAGCCATGTTTTTTTTTAATGATGCAATGTTTATTGGAACAAGTAAGTAAGCAAACAAATTGTTCTCAGGGTGTAGAATTTTTTTGTCCTTATTCAATTGTCCCCAACATTTATTTAAACACACATGGCCACATGAATAGTTATTTAGCGATTATTAAATTGTATATGTGAAAAAGAATGATTTTGTTTTTCGATTTTCGTGTGGTTATGAAACAAAAGTCCAAACTCGATTAAAAAAGTTACGACTTTACACACTTATATCACAAATAACTACTAAGCACACGTGCTATAATCTAAAGCTTTTAGTTCGTATGTACCATGCATACTTAATATGGTTTTCGGTACAGCTTTAATCCTATCCAAATACACACCTAATTATTGAAAGCAATTTTGCCAAAGCAAATACATATTTACAATGTCCGCGCCTCATCTGTTTTTGAAATAACAGTATAGAACCTGCTGTCATTTTGTATTTACAATATGCATTAATGGAAGCGAATTTGTCAATGCGGAACGCAATTGTAATAATTCGGCCCGTGAAAAGGGTGGGATGGGAAACAAAAAGCTCTACATGTTATGAACTGTGTTGAACGAGAAGGTGAAATCGGCCATTTGTTTAAAACTCGTCGCGAACCATCCGGAAATATATATCCTGTCGACATTTCAAATAAATCCGAGCCACTTCCTTGTTTTCATTTCATGCGCTTCTCCTGTTTCGAGCTGCAACGTTTTATTTATAGCAGAAAATAAAAAAAGCGTTGCACAGAACGTGTTTTTGGTATTTACATGCATGATGCCGCTCTTAATGCTTATTTAAACACTGCAACATGTTACACAAATGGAACGCTTGATGTACGACTGGCGAGAGAGCTAGTATAGAACCTTCTGATGGGCGCTTTCATCTATCTAGTTACACGCCCCAGAAAACTTGAGTGCTAAATCATTTTTTTTAACTGTAGAATTTTTAATGTAGTGCGCACAAACTAAAAGCTTTAGATTTATTGCGATAGAATGTACGCATCTCTCCGTTGTTACCAATTTTGGTTTCATATCCAATCATACGAGAATACGCTTTATATTTGCACATGTTTAATAATTCGACTTGGTGTGATTAGGTATTAGTTAATTCCTGTAGCTCCTAAGTGGAGCATAGGGCATCGTTACGATGTTTCCATGATTGGATTTGAATGTCTAGTTCGTGAGTTCGCCGTTATGCGTCATGGTGACGAGGGCGATTAGGTTTTACTTTTCATTATATCCTTTTACATGGGTAACTTCTCATAGCGCTCGTATTATCTATTCTCAATACTAATCGTCTTACTTCAATTTATCGCAATTCGTTGTAACTATAGGTAATATTGGCAGCCTTCTGCTTTCTTTGATCTAAAACGTTTTTCTTATGTCTAGTCTAACCTACATTAAGATTAAATAGTGCATGTGAATTTAGAAAAAAAAAAATCTAATGTGTTCCATTCACATGACTTTCTCTACATAGCTGTAACTAATTATTGTGAAAAAGTATATTCTTGTATCTACTTTATGCTAATCGAGATAAACATTAGCAGACATTTTCTTAATTATATGCTTCCTTGTAAGTAGAGGAAAATAAGTGAATATACTAATGTCAAATCTCTTAAAAGCTGGTTGCCATGTGGTTGAAATCCGGTTCTATGCAGGGCCAAAAGTTAACAGTATTTTAAATCCGAAACAAATAACAAGAAATATCTCAGAAATGGTGGTCAATTCCACGAATAAAACGTATATGACATAAATTGTGTGTTTTAACATATGTTTTTTGTGTACTACGTTTCTGTCTATATCTTACAGTTTACCAGTTACGCAAAATTCATTAAGCATAAAGAGGTCTTTAGAGGCTATTCCCAGAAAATCCAAGATATACATTTTATTTGTCATATACAAATCTTTAATATATGGCATTTTAATCAAAATCGTTGGCCATTTTTGAGAAAATTCAAATTTTTTGCTATGTAAAGGGTAGTTTGGGGTGGAAGGTTTTTCTCAAAATCTTCGTATCGCATCCCTGGAAGATATTAAGCATAAATACTAAGTTTGGTATTTTACGGACTTTTCGTTTTTGAGTTATCGTGTTTGCAGACATACGCACACACACGAACCTTTTTCCAAAAATGCTTTTTTTAGATACAGTGGACCCTAAAGCATGTATTTCCGATGAAATCTCGGTATCGAATTTTTGGGTGGAATGTAATATCTTCTCTATACACTATGTACACAATACGTGTAGAGAAAATAATAAAATGGAAGAACCAAGTGAAGTATACAAGCCGCAGAAAGAATAGATAAAACTTACTACAATACTCAACAAATCTAGAAAGCAATATTAAATATATATTTTAATCACTTCATTTCTTAGTGTAAAGTAAAACATGTTCAAATTAATTTCACCGAAAATGTGCATTGTGGGCAAGCTATTCGATGATTAAACTTTGTTTTAATGTCAAGAGCAAACAAGATATTACTAAGCATCATAAGCTTAATAAGTTATAACTTTCTTAAAGCGAAAGTCTGAAGGTTACAGCACTAAAATGCTGATGTGTTCCATTCACATGACTGTCTCTACATCTCTGTAACAAATTGTTATTAAAACATGTATTCTTTTATCTACATATGCTAATCAAGATAAACATGAGCAGAAATAGTATTTTTACTTAGCTCCTTGGAGTACACAAGGCTAAAGCGATAATCAAACATTTTATTTGAAATTCGTTCTCTTCGCCTACATGACTAGCAGTTGATAATTACCATATGAGAGAAGCATTAAGTATTTTAAAATGAAGACCAATAACAAGGATTGTCTCGGAAATGGTTAACTGCACAAAAAATTGTATATGAGATAATTTGTGAATTTTAACGAGCTCTACCATTTTGTGTAATAACTTTTTGTTTATCGTTTATACAAAAGTTATTAAGAATGAAGAGATCTTTAGAGGCTATTCCCAGGAAATTCAAAATATACATTTTATTTATCGTGTAAATATATTTAATGTACGGTATTTTAATCAAAATCGTCAGAGCCATTTTTAAGAAAATTAAAATATTTGACATTTTTCCATCCGGAGTAGTTTTGGGTGAGGAGATATGCTTGAAATTCTTCGTGTCGCATTCTTGGAAGATGCTGAACTTACACACAACACACACAGACAGTTCTTTTTCTTAATTTTTTTGGCTACAAGGGACCCTAAAACTTATATGGAATTGTTTAGGTGGATTGCAGTACCGTTTCTACTTATGTACTAAGTAGGTAGAGAAAGTAGAAATCAGAAATTGTAACCCAGAAACAAACTGATGTTTTCATTAATATTGCTATTGATTTCTTGACGCACACCAGAGAGTGTGTTTTAATGTAATTTCTCGTTTCAAGAACCTCGCTACGTTTTGAGGTGATTTTTCTTTAGTTTCAGGAACCAGTATAACATCTTATTCATATTTTGCACATTCGAGCGATGTCTAAATATAGTATATATGCCACACGTGTTAAAAGTGGTTTTACTTTGCCGCAGGCTTTCGATTCTCTAAATAAAACCATACTTTTAACCCTGTATCGTAATACTCAGAATATTTTTGCACGATGAGTGGAAAGTTCTTGATGTACTCCGCCTGGCCGAGGATACACCAGATTTAGGAGTTTTTTTTGTTTTAAAACAGCTGATGACTCGATGCATTTAGTCCAATGGCTTTGCAACTTTTTAATAGCCTGAGCAAAATAAGATTTCTCCAATTGAACATAAACTTCTGTCTCAGCTTCAGCCTCACCATTTAACGTGAATCTTCTTTCATCCAGCTACGTTTTTAGGTTTGGAAACAAAAACTAATCGAGGGGCGGAGGGGGGGTTTAAGTCCGAATAAAATGGCGGATGAGAAAACATTTGGAAACGAAGGTCATGAAATTTTGCAGCCCAGAACTACCAGTTGTGTGTGAAGACACATTATCGTAATGGGGGTGCGGGGGGGGGGACTTTTTTCACAAGTGTTCTTTTTTTGCTTGAGAAGCATCTTTCAGTATATCCAAAAATGAGGCCAGATATTCCCCGGTGAGGGTTCTGTCTTTCTAGCACGACGAGCACGCTATGAGAATAGCTATGAATTTTCCTCCCCATAGCTTCGTGCGCAGGGGATCGTGGGTTCGAGTTCCGCCTTTTTTTTTTTAAATACAGTTCCGGAGTCTGGTCGGGACTCCGGCGCTGTATACCCTACTTTTATTTACCTAATTGTTTCACTTTGTTTACTGTATGACTACTGAATTGCTGTTTTCTTCTTTTCTTTTACATACACATATACACAAACATATAACAACCATGCCCAAAGGCGGGACTCGAACCCACGATCCCCTGCGCTACGAAGCACCAAATCGAGACGCCTTGGTGAGCGCGGCCATTGGGACCGGCGCCTTGGGCATGATTGTGTTTATATGTTTGAGAAATGTGAATATGTGTGTGTAACACAAGAAAACAGCAAACAAAGTAAAAAGTTAGGTAAGTAGAAAAAGGGTATACAGCGCCGGAGACCCGACCAGACTTCGGAACTTTATTAAAAATAAAAATCAACGACAATTATCTGGACTGCTCCTTCCTCTGTGGCATGTAGTAACGAATTTAAGTTCCAGCTTCGGAGAAACTTACCGGAATTGAGTTTATGGGACACTGGAAATTAAATTTCTAGTTTCTATATTTTATATGGATGTTTCTGAAATTTTAACTGTCTGCATTGTTGTTATGTTAATGTGAGTACCAAATTTCATACACATTGGATACATACTTTGCATGGTATAAATTATTTCATAAATTTTATTATGTAAATATATTGTATATTCAAAATATTTCAAACGCTTCAAAATTTGAGAAATTTAGTTGACATTTTTAAAATTTGAGCTTTGAACTACAAACAAAAACTTTACTCGTTGATACTTCAATAACTTTAATTACTGAACTATTATACTGTTTTTAAAAGTTTGCGATTTTTATCTCTAAAATTAATACAGTTTTCATGTATACATTTTTTAAATTTACTATTGGTGTTAGGATAATTTTGTCACTTGGCTTCTATAGATACTGCTACATATTCTGGGAAATTTTAGTTCTCTTTAAACAAAGGCTCAGATGTTTGGAGCATCTTGAAGATGTGAAAATATGATTTTGAGAAACTTTTATAAAATAGAATGCTCTGAATTTAGGTTTATTGTACGATATTAAAATGACTGTAGAGCCCGAAGTAAGGGGGCATAACTAAATATTGATTCTTTATGAATGCTTAAAGGTCGATCAACCATTAGCTATAAAAAACTATTTTAAAATTTTTGACCGATTGTAGTCAAAATTTCACCCCAAGTGATACTTAAATCATTTTTCGAGGCAATTTTATTCTATTTTTTTAGGTTCATATTTAACAAGAAAACGATTTTTTATTATTTTTCTTATTTATGGACGCCCTTTAACTGCTGTGGTTCTCAGTACCCCACTCTATACTGGGCGTGAAACACTACTTAATTTTGCTCAGAGGCCTCTCTATCAGACTTGAGATTTTTTACGTGCCGTAAATGTACGACACGGGACCAACGGCTTTACTTCCCTTCCGAAGGAAGCCATGCTAAGGATTTATACGCCCGAAAAATCCATTGTCCTCCGCCGGGTTTGAACCCGCAACCTTGTGTATATGAAGCTAGCATGGTAACCATTACACCACGGAGGGCGACACAGGAACACGTGATGCTGAATTTAAATATGAAGTTTTTGAGTTTCGGTATTCACACACGAACAGGAATGCACGCAGACGGACCTGAAGATTTATTTTTAATTCTCTAACAGATTTTTTTTTTTTGGTGAAAATATGATATCGAGTTTGGGTGGAATGCAATACTTCCTCTGCCTACAAGATACATGATAGAGGCATTTAAGAAAATAGTTAAAACTTTCTTATTAGTCTTAAAAACTGGGAGCCTAAGTACTGAAATTCTTACGGAGCTTATGATTTGAGTCGAGAAGAGAGCGAAGAGAGGGTATAAAAAGGATTTGTTAAGAATTAAATAAATTGCATTCTAAATGAGGAATTAGGTATTTATATTGAAGTGACCGTGTTAGTAGTTAATAGCTAGTAAGGTTCTGGCTCGTCCTAGGGAGTAGGGACACAGTTGGTGGGTCGATCTTAGTGGAGGTAGCAGCTGCGAATTGTGTTCGGGTTCAACGTCTTTCTTTTTCTCATCCCGCCGATAACCGCTCCTCGTCTCTGAGCTCATCAAGCCTTCGTTCACGATTAACTAAGATACAGACGTTATTACATCTTTGAGGTCTCCCAAAAAACAAAAGAAAGATAAAGTTTCCAGCGCTCATCAAGAGTTAAGCTCAAAAAAGTACCATACTTACCAACTTTCATATTTAAATTGAGCATATTGTAAAGCTGTTAGGTATGATTATAAATGAATTTTCCGTACTCCAAACAACTATACATGTTATTCTTTATGTTCTGGTTTTCTGAAAATTTCTTTTACTCAAACGATTTAAGATATTTTAATTATGATTAAAATGTATATCTTAAATTTTTCTAAATTGTGTTTTAAGTGCTCATTATTTATTTATTCTCCAAAAATTTTATCCCTAATTTACACACAAAAACTTAATTATGACTAAAAATGCTTTAGTTTATAATATAGAAATTCAGATATCAGATATAAATTATTAAATAATTGTAAAACAATTATATCACATTATACAAGATATTCTCAAAGCGCATTATGCAATTCTACACTCGAAAAAAATCTGATGTGTTCCATTCACATGATTTTCTCTACATCTCTGCTACAAATTATTGTTAAAAAACTTATTCTTACATTTACTTCATGCTAATCGAAAACATAGCAGAAATGGTCTTATTACTTGTTTCATTTAAGTAGAAGAGAAATAAGGGAGTATCATAGACTAAAGCGATAGTCCAAAGCTAATTAGTTGATATGAACTTGAATTTCCTTTGTTTGTATGGGCAGGAGTTGACAAATTATTGCTAAAAGGCTCCTATTTACTTCATGTTAATCCAGAAAAATTCAGCAGAAATAGTCTTATTACTTGCTTCCGTGTAAGTAGAAGCGAAATAAGGGTGTACCATAGCTTAAAGTGATAGTCAAAAGCTGGTTGCTATGTGACTCAAGTTCCTTTGTTTGTATGGACACGAGTTACAAATTTCAGTATGAGAAAAGTATAAGTTTTTTAAAGCTGAAACAAAAAACAAGGAATATTTTTGAGAAAATCGAAAATGTCGAAAAATTTGCCATGTAAAGGGCAGTTTGGGATGAGGGAATTTTCATAAAAATCTTCATGTTGCATCCTTGGAAGACACTAAACTTAAGTGCTAAGTTTATTAGTTTTTAAGTTACGTTGTTCACATGCGCGCGCGGATATTTTTCTAAAAAAATTATTATAAATTTGGTATTGCAATATTTCTTTCACATTTTTTTTATTTTATCTTATGTGGTATTACTCATCAACATAAGGTGAGTAAACAGCTTGAAGTGAATATAAAACGAGGTGTTTTTAGTTGCAGTGCGAGAAAATATATTTACTTTTTTCCTTCTATTTGTATATCCCTTTACGTTCTTCGGGCAAATGTCAGAAGGTTTCAACTCTTGTGTGCCCCGGTCCCACTTGAACATCGTTTTACAAATTCCAGTCAGTCACTGATATACTGACATTAAGTATTAAGAAAAAGTACATAAATATCACATAGCTACAACATGTAGGGTTCGGCGGCGGTGTCTATATTTTAAGTCTTCCGAAAAGGCAGCGTTTTTGCGTGTTTATTCGATTACGTTTCGCCCACATGGCACCTGTTGACTGTACACATTACTTACTATTCCATTCATATGCCTCGTATTTGATATTGACCAATAACGTATAGCAATGCCGCAGATATCGACCAATCATGATCGCTTATCTTGCAAGGATTCGGGTTTATCGGAAGAAAATGTCAGCTCGTTGCTGAAGCAAATGCATGGTTACCAGTTTTTCAATGCCGATGTTATACTCTTCTACTGCAAAAGATGTGAGCCAGGATAACACTGCTGCTTTGAGATCTTCATCGGTTGGGAACTTTTTTCCAAAAAGTCATGAAAGGTGTCCAAGTGAAACACCGATTTCCCGAATTCTTTCATCAACGTTTGCTTTCAATTCTTCCATAACGACTGGTGACCTCCCAATCCGATCTTCTTCGTGCTTACTGGTTGTTCCTAGCTTAAACATTACTCATCATTTCCTTACCTCATTCCATTATCACCGCACACATGCGTTAACTGCCTATAAATTTGATATGGCAAAACATTTTGTGCGTTCAAAAGAAAGGGGGGGGGGAGGACTAAACAAAACAAATTAGGCCTTTGGCGGTTGAAGAGTGTACGCTGTTATAGAAAAACTGGTAGCATATTAGAATAAATGTATTGACAGCAATGCGGTTACGTTGAGAAATGAGTAAGGTACTATAACTTTGTAAATTACATTTGCTGTAAATATCTTTCATTGTTATTCAGTTATACCAAACTACGAGTGTCATCCAGTTACTTTCTGCATGACACTCGTGGTTTGAGTAAGCCCTTCATCCAATCCTCTTCAGCGCCCATTATTGAGAACCACCATTTTCCTTAAACTTTTAAAATTGTGATTTTAATTGATGCACATTCTGATAGTGTCAATTTCCAAATAAGTCATATTCATGGAAATAAAAATGTGTCGTCATTAATTTCTAAGTTTAGCTTATCTTAAGTTTGAGTATTTTCTCATTCCCACTGTTGATAGCATTAGTTAGTATTCCGTTACACATTCGATTGTTCATTCTTTAAGTATGCAGTGACTTAACAGCTAACACGAGTGGTTTTATTTTTGAACAATACCACTAAGAAAGTAATTGTAAGGTTACATTTTATCCATGGAATGGTCATAATCAGGCATGGGAGTTTTTAAGCAGTTTATTTCAAGTTATGCGCACTCAAACCAATATTACTGGAAGGAATGCAAAACAACATATGGGTAGGCCAAGGGTCACTGAGAGGCAGATAATAATGCTGTTTGAAACGCCAGAAGATTACGTATGGGGGAGAGGGGAGCGATTTGCTACCTGCATCTTCCTTGCTTATATACTATAGTGACAAATTCAACCGTATTGCCTTCCGTCTTGACTTTAATGCTTAGTAACTCAAGTGTTTGTTCATAATAAAGCTCGCCAGGTTACGAGATTCATCTGATAAATTGTAACCTTTTGTGGGATTACGTAGGTAAATTCCGTTGCCTATAGGATACTACACACTCACTTTTTACTTTCTCTACCACCTACAACGCACTATGTACTTCTACCTAGAGAAAGTATTACATTCCATCCAAACAGTCGATACCGAAATTTCATCGAAGTATTTTTTGAGTGCCCCTGAATTAAAAAAAAAAAATAAGAAAAAGATCCCTTTGTGTGTCTGTCTGTAGACAGCATAACTCAAAAACGAAAATTAAAACTTAAGTTTAGTATCTTCTAAGGATGAAACACGAAACTTTTCAGGAAATCACCTCAGACTACACTTTATTTGGATTTTTTTTTTTTTTTTTTTTTTTGAAATTTGCGATTTTCGCAGCAATGGCTAATGTTTTTTTTTTTTTATTAAAAAGCACAAATGCACATATTAAACATATTTACATGACAAATAAAATGTATATCCCGTATTTCTTGAAGTCCTCTTCATTCTGAATGACTTTTGTATAACTGATAAACCGTAAGAGATGGACAAAAAGGTACTGCGCAAAAAATAAATAACTACATAAATAAAATAAATAAATAAAAATACAAAATAAAAAAAATCTGATGCGTTTCATTTACATGATTTTCTCTACATCTCTCCAACAAATCGTTGTTAATAAGCTTATTCTTTTATTTACTTCATGCTAATCGAGATAAACATTAGCAGAAATGGTCTTATTACTTTTATCATTACACACGAAGGGAAATATGCGAACACGCTAGAGAAAACCGACAGTCAAATGTTTTAAAAATGGGATTGCGAGGGGACTGAAATCCGATTATTTGCATGGTCAGAAGTGGGCTAGTTCCCGTATGAAAAAATAAGTATTTTAAAACTGAAAGCAATATCAAAAAATATCTCAAAAACAGCCGACTCCACTAAAAAAGTTTAATACAACATAGATTGTGTGCATTAACGAGCTCTACATGTTTTGTGTAAGTTTTTTTCTATCTCTTAAGCTTTACCAGTTATGCGAAATTTCGCAAAATGTATCCAGAATCAAAACATCTTAGAGGCCATTCCCAGAATATTCAAGATATACATTTTATTAGTCATATGTATATCTTTTAATATGCGATATTTTAATCAAAATCGTTAGTGCCATTTTTGAGAAAATCAAAATTTTCGAAAATTGTTCCATGCAAAGGGTAGTTGGGAGTGGGGGAGGGGATTCTCTTTAAAATTGTCTTGGCGCATCCTTGGAAGGTACTAAACTTAAACACCAAGTTTGGTATTTAACGGAATTTTCGTTTTTGAGCTATGCTGCCCACAGACACTTTTTTTTTTTTTTTTTTTTTTTTTTTTTTTGTATTTAGGGGGTCCTAAAAATGTATTTCCGGTGACATTTCGGTATCGAATTTTTGGATGGTTTACAGTTCCTTTTCTATGCATTATGTACATAGTACGTGTAGAGAAAGTAAATTTTTCGAAGATGTTTTATTTTCTTAAAAATATTTCTAAAAATTTTGGTTAAAATCTCTTATATTTTAAGATAAAATGTGTAAAATGTATGTTTTTATGGCAAATAAAATGTATATCTTGAATTTCTGGTAATAGCCTTTGAAGACCTCTTTATTCATGATGAAGTTTTCTACATTTTGCATAACTGGTAAACCCTAAGATATAAACAAAAACTTACTACACAAAAAAATCTTATGTGTACCATTCACATGACTTTCTCCATATCCCTGCAACAAATAATTCTTAATAAGCTTATACTTCTATTTACTTTATGCTCATCAGAAAACAATAGCAGAAATAGTCTAATTACTCGCTTCCTTGTAAGTAGAAGCGAAATAAGGTACAACCGTAGGTTAAAGTGATAGTCAAAAGCTGGTTGCTATGTCAATGAAGTTCCTTTGTTTATATGGATAGGAGTTGACAAGTTCCTGTATGAGAAAAGTATACGTTTTTCATAGCAGAAACCAAAAATAAGGAATGTCACAAAAACGACGAACTCCACGAAAAAAATGTATATAACATAAATTGTGTGTTTTAATGTGCTCTACATTTTTTGTGTAGTAAGTTTTTGTCCATCTCTTACGGTTTAGCAGTTATTCAAAATTTAGTAAAATTTATCCAGAATAAACTACTCTTCAGAGGCTATTCCCAGAAAATTCAAGATATACATTTTATATTTCAGGTAAATATGTTTAATATACGAAATTTTAATCAAAATCGTTAGAGCCATTTTTGAGAAAATAAAAAATTTCGAAAAAAGTTCCATGTACAGGGTAGTTGGGGGTGGGGGGATTTTTCTTAAAATCCTCGCGTCGCATCCCTGGAAGATACTAAACTTAAATACCAAGTTTGGTATTTTACCGACTTTTCGGTTTTGAGCTATCGTGTTCACAGACACACGGACACACACACACACACACACACACACACACACACACACACACACACACACACACACACACACACACACACGGACCTTTTTGTGAAAATGCTTTTTTTGGTTACAGGGGACCCTCAAACATATATTTCCGGTGAAATCTCGGTATCGAATTTTTTGGTGGAGTGCAATACTTTCTCTATACACTGTGTACATAGTGCGTATGGAGAAAGTGAAAATGTACATTTTCTTAAAACTCACAATTTGTGTCATATATATTTTTTATTCATGGAGTTGACCGTTTTCGAGATATTCGTAATTATTGGTTTCAGTTTTAAAATACTTAAACTTCTCTCGTACGGGAACTTGTCCAACTCCTGGCCATGTAAGTAACGATTTCAATCTAATAGCAACCGCATTTTAAAACATTTGACTATTGGTTTAAACTTGAATTCCCTTATTTCCCTTCTTCTTATAAAGAACTAAGTAATAAGACTGTTTATGCTAATGTTTATCTCAATTAGCATTTGTATTAGTAGATGGAAAAAATAAGCTTATTAACAATAATTTGTTACAATGGGGTAGAGAAAGTCACGTGAATGGAACACATCAGATTTTTAATGTATGGATAACCATTTTTAAAATATTGAGTACTAGGCTTATCTCATTATTCATTTTTACTTTCTCTACACGTAGTTTGTTCATAGTGTATAGAGAAGGCATTGTATTGCACCCAAAACTTCGATACTGAGATTTGCAAACATTTCAAGAGAATATTTTACATACTGTGAATTTTCCAAATTTTACAGATGCATCACTTTACGGTAGATATCTTCATAAATTTGCAATCGAAACATTTTATTAGTCTTAAGATACTGATGCCTTGAGGTAATTAATCATTCCTGGTGGTTCGGATCTGATTGATTCTTTGGCCCCTGATTAACATTCGAAACCCGTGCTTAACAGAAGACGATAAAGTGTAGTAGCCGAGTGGGTGAATTCAAAATCTCTGTCAGCTGTTTTTTGTCTCATGGATTCTGCTAGAGATTTTACTATTGGAGATTTACCGCCCCCTTTAGAGATTATTATATCCCTCCAACCCCTCCAACATACCACACCCCTATTCCTCCCTCAATCATACTATTTAAACAAAATAAATTTCAAATAGAATAATTGATTCTGTTGAGCTGAAATTTATTTTCATTAACTTTCTTTTTATTATTATTTATTTATATATCTTTTTACTTTTTTATTATTTTTCTATTTATATATACCCGTTTAACATCTAAGGTACTATCGGGGTCTTTCCATTAGAAACAACTCGTCGTAGGTTCTTAACGTTGGATTTAAATAATTTTATCTTTTTTTTTTTTTTTTTGTTGGCATCAACATGGCTTAGATTAACCATTTGCACTTTAACATGTACAGATGAGCATAGTAGGTAGAAGGTATTGTAATCATTCAACAATTTTATGCCGAGAATTCAACAAAAGTACGTTTTATGGGGACCCCTGGTAATAAAAAGAGAAAGAAAGAAAGAAAAACACATTTGTAGAAAAGGGACCTTGTGTGGACAGCATAGCTAAGACGAAAATCCGGTATTTAAGCTTAGGAACTTAAAGGATATGAGACGAAAGTTCTCTTGGAAATTCCCCCACCCCAAATTATTCTTTACATAGCATGAATTTCGAAAATACTCAGTTTCTCAAAAATGCTTGTTATCGGTTTGATTAAAATACCGTATATTAAAGATATTTACATGAAAAATAAAATGTTCCCTCTATTATAAGGTAGTGAGTAATAACATTAGATATTTCGCATCATCAGATTGAGCTTCAGGTGATACTCTGGGTCAGTAAAGGAAGGACATGTACAGTAGTCGCCGGTTTGCAAACTCACACCAACACAAAAATCGGACTTTTCCATTCACATGACTCTCTGTACATTTCTGTAATAAATTATTGTTTAAAAACTTGTTCTTCTACCTACATCATGTTAATCCAGATAGGCGGAGGTTTGTATTTCTAAGCTTGTTATAAACTTCATTGTAGTCATTGTAATTTCTTTTAACCTGTATACTTTTCTGACAATGTACATACGTTAATGGTGTCATATGCCCCATATCAATGTTATTTACTTGTTATTTATTGTTAAATTATTATAAATGGCCTGTACAGCTTTTGGCTGGTCGGTCAAAATAAACAAATAATTAAAAAAAATAAAAAAAAAATGAAGGCGGAGGAGGATGGATTTTTTCGGGCGTAAAAATCTTAAGCATGGCTTCCTTCGGAAGGGAAGTAAAGCCATTTGTCCCGTTACGTAGATTTACGGCACGTAAAAGAACCTCAAGCCTGATAGGTTTCTGATCTAAATTAAGCGGTATTTCACGCCTAATATGGAACGGGATGCTGAGAACTATAGTAGTTAAAGAACGTGCATGAACAAAACTTCGTTTCCATGTAATTGAAATAATAATTAGCAGAAATGATCTTAGTACTTGCTTCTTTGTAAGTATAAGGGAAATAAGGGAATGCATAGGCTCAAACGATAGTCAAATCTTTTAAAAAACTGTTTCCATGTGGTTGAAATCCGTTTCCTTGCATGGCTAAGAGTTTGCAAATTCCCTAATGTGGAAAGTTTTAAGTATTTTAAAACTGAAAGCAATAACAAGGATTATCTAAAAAAAAAGGTGAACTCCAAAAAACATATATATGATATAAATTGTGTGTTTTAACAAGACCTACATATTTTACATTAAATTTTTGTCTATCTCTTATGGTTTTACGGGAAATTCAAGATATATATTTTATTAGTCATCTAAATATCTTTAATATACGTAATTTATTCAAAGTCGTTAGAGCCATTTTTGAGAAAATCAAAATTTTGATGGGGTGCGGGATTGTCCCCAAAATCTTCGTGTTGCATTGTTGGAGGATATTAATCTTAAATACTTAAGTTCGGTATTTTACAGATTTTCGTTGTTGAGTTATTGTGGTTACAGGCATTCAGACACACATACGTTTTTCTAAAACAATTTTTTTTTGATCCCAGGGAACTTAAAACGTATACTTACAGTGAAATCTTGGTATCGAATTTTTGGGTGGAGTGTCTAAGTATTATTACTATGCAGAGAAAGTAAAAATCTGATGTGTTCCATTCGCATCACTTTCTCTACATCTCTGCAACAAATTATTGTTAAAAAGCTTATGCTTCTGTTTACTTCATTTTAATCGAGGAGAAATAGCAGAAATAATCTTATTACTTGCTTCCTTTTAAGTAGAAGGGAATTAAGGGAATACTACAGGCTAAACTGATAATCAAAATGTGGTTACTATGTGACTGAAGTTCCTTTGTTTGTATGGACAGGAGTTGGCAAATTCCTGAATGAGGAAAATATAAGTTTTTGAAAGCTGAAACCAAAAACAAGGAATATCTCAAAAACGACCAACTTCACGAAAAAATGAATATAACATAAATTTTGTGTTTTAACGTACTGTACATTTTTTGTGTGGTAAGTTTTTGTTTATCTCTTACAGTTTAGCAGTTATGCAAAATTCATCCAGAATAAAGTAGTCTTCAAGGCTATTCCCAGAAAATTCAAGATATACATTTTATTTGTCTGATAAATATCTTAACTTAAGTACCAAGTTTGATGTTTTTACCGACTTTTCGTTTTTGAGTCATCGTGTTCATAGACACACGGACACACATTCACACACGCGCGCGCGCACACACACACACACGGACGTTTTTCTGAAAATGCTTTTCTTGGATACGGGGACCCTAAAACATATATTTCCGGTGAACTCTCGGTATGGAATTTGGGTGGAGTGCAATACCTTCTCTATATGCTTTGTACATAGTATGTATAGAGAAAGTAAATAAAAATAGACTCGCTTCCAAGGAATTTGAAAGAAACACAGTTTGGCTACGTTGCTTCTCACCCTCCTAATAAAGGTTGGGTTTGTACTAGCAGGGGAAAGTCTCTGGTCAGGGGTTTGGGGCAAGGTCATGTCATGTTTAAAAAAAAAAAAAAATGGTTGGAACTTTTTGAGTATTCCTTGCACGTACAATATCAGTAAAATGAATTTTTTTGCTAGATAAAGTGCCCCTTCTGCCCGCAACGAGACCAATTAACTTTGGCGAGAAGTATAACTGTATATCGCATTAGCTTATTTAATTACCTTGTGTTTTAACTGATTTGAATAGTATTTTTAATTTCCAAATGGCTAAAGCAGATCCAGGGGCCATCAGCATTGACACTATGTTTAAAGCGTCAGTGAAATAAATGTAAATCATAAATGTTAGTTTGTTAAAAACGCAGTAAATAACCACACAGTGGTTCAGTGATGTATCTGTGAAATATAACCAAAAATTGTGAACAATTAAACAATGCTTTTTTTTCGTAATAAAAGTATATGGGTTCTAAACGTTTAAAAAAATATATCATTCTTAACACTTAGCCCACTTTAACTACCAATTAACTAAGCGTATACAAGGGTAGACGCATGCTTAGTATTAGGCACTTCCAACTTTAAACTTTATTTGTTCGTAAACTTGTTTTCCAACGCTTTTCTGTGCCCAAAATGATCCACGCGATACATTTATACTAACTTCTTTGAACACTTTTATAAGTCTTCTCAAAAGTAGGTATATTCAGCAAAATGGTCATATAGGTTTTAAAGCAATGCTCCAATTTTGAGAAATAAATTATTAAATGTTGAAGATATTTTTGGAGAGTAGGAAAAGTAATAAGTTGTCTACACTAATTAGGGCTAATATAAAAAATATAATATGGCAGATTTGTTTGTAGACTCCTTTATTGTAAAACTGGCATTTTTATGTGAATATTTTTTAAAATGTATCTCGAGGCTCATTTGATTAATTAGAGCAATGATTTTAGAAAATAAAACATTATTATTTAAACAGTCACGCAAGCTATAATTATTGGTTTAATTGTTTTTTTTTCTCTCACACAAGCCGTGTGTAGGACAGGAGTTGGATAGGTAGAGCCAGACTGAAAAATTTAATGCCATAGCCGTGGTTCAAATCCCGGCTATAGCATTGAACTTTTCAGTCTGACTCTACCTATCCAACTATAATTATATTTGATATATTGAAAAAATAGCACTTATTGTTCATAGTAACGTATACATTTAATAAGATTTTTATGATACAATTTAAGTGTAAGGTATGACTGCGTAAAAGACATGAAAAACCCTGTGCCCGTAACAACGCTATTCGAGAGATCAAGAAAAAGTGTGCGAGTAGTAAAGCTGAATGCCACCTGCAGCGGCCCCTGGTCGCATCTGGGCGTGACGCGTAGTTGCATTTATTTAGCGAGACCATTGACGTCACCATAGCAACGTGCTTTGAATCATGGCATTGCTCTCCCATTAGTCTGATGGGAGTTTGTGGTTTTAATAAACTGGGCAATTTGAGTATCCTTTGTGGAGGAGCACAATGGGCTAGTTACAGTGACAGACTGTCTGACCGCGTACATCTTCTGAGGTAGAGCCTGTCAGGCCTTTGTACAGGACAGATGAAAGCAGTCTCTGTGTGCAACATGCATGTTCATTTTCAAGCACTCTGCTAATTCAAATGCAAAATACTGTTAAATTGAATCATTTTTATGAGGGGGGTTCATTAGGTGCTCGTGTTAGGAATGAAGACCCCTCTTTTTCTTGCACAAATTATTCAGGATTGGTAGAGTCAGACTGAAAAATTCACTATCGTAGCCGGGATTTGAACCACAAATCTCTCGGCCTCTAGTCAATTGCACTAGCCACATTGAATTTTTCAGTCTGATTCTACCTATCCAACTTGTTTTCTACACACCGTCTGTGTGGAAAAAAAAACAACAAACTATTAATTAAGATTAATTGACCAAACAGTTAAGCTACGAAGCGCCGAACTTAAAGTACTAAGCACATTGTAAGTCGCCATTGGCGTACATAATCTCAAAATTATTTGAGATCCCTTGTGGTTTACCAGAAAACATGCGAGTCAGTGGGAGCATTTAATGATATAATGGCACATTGCCATGGTAATTTAGTGGTTTGAGCAACCGGCTAAAGGTGGAGAGATCCGTGGCTCAAATTGGCATTGCATTTTTCAGTCTCTACCTATCCAGCTTGTGTCCTACAATTAACAAATTATTTATTTCTCAGCACCGTCCCCTTTTAGGGATATACACTTCTTCCAAAGTTCCTGCCATTTTTAACCCCTCCAAAAATAAGAATTGCCAAATTCTGCAAAATACTCCCCCGTCTCCATGATCAGCACCTCGTCATTTGATCTAAATTTTGCTTCCGCGAGACATTTGTTCATGTTTGGCACAAGAAGTAATTGCAGGGAGTCAGGTCGGAATATCGTGTGGCAGCAATTCATAACGTGTAGTATGTGTGTTGTTTCCAGTTTTGAAAAGGAAGTCCGTGATATTACCACAGAAGTTAAAAACGACTAAACAAAATGTAATAAATAGCTGAATAGCAGTATCTGCTTGTAAGGCTCCCTAAAATCTGCGATTTTTATTCTTTATATTTTCGTAGGAGCGCCGTACAAATCTAAAATCCACTCTTGAAACATACATATCCCTGCTGTTGCATTACATTCGCACTGGAAATTTCAAATCAAACTTGACTCAAACTTCAACGTGTTTCCCGTACAACCAACCTGATTGAAAACCTAAACGCCGAAAAAAGTTGTGTATTTTACGCGAGAACATCCTAGTTATAGTAAACCTGTATGCAGCTGTACATCCAAATTAGTTGAATACTAGAGAAATGTTCCATATGCCGACAGGCGTGTGGTGCCCATCTGCGTTCCGCTTGTTAAAACAAACCATTAAGCAAGAAGCCAAGAAAAAGAAGAAATGAAGTGCCACATGTTATGACTGCGGATCTACAAGCAGCGTCTGCAACACTTAGCCCAGGGAGATCCGGCAAACATTACTGACCTCAATAGAGATAACGATCTCTTCTTTAGTGATGCTATCTACTTCCGTTAATCACAAGAAGTATTGACCACAAATGATTTCTGTGCACATTTATGTATCTACACAAGAATATGTAACAGGCTGAGACCAATCAACTGCTCAAAAAAAAAAAAAAAAACAAAAAAAAAACTAGGTGTATGTTATCATTGACATAACTTGTGGAAGGCGAAGAGGATTTACCCTCCAGCGTTTTAACTTAAAGTTTTGAGTTGTTTAAGGTAAAGCATAATATTGCAGTTAATATTAAATGAATAGAGTATTTTCAGCTAGAATACTGTGACAAAGTCGGGTCTCTACGGGCTCGTTTTCCAGCGCGAGTAGGCGCATGATTGGTTGGAGAGGAAGGCGAAGCGCTTCTGTACTCAGGAGGTATCTGGAAGGCAATAGAGAAGAATGGCAAAGATTGAGGCTTGAGAAGCTTCTCGAAAGATATTTGCAAGACAAATAGTATATATTTATTGAAGTGTCTGTGAATTGATACAATTTTATATAGCATTTAAACAGGAGATAAAATACAAAAGTTTACTGCACGAAAATGCGTTTCCAATAAAAACGTCCAGTTTCAAATTATTTCTGAGATGATTTTGTACTTGGTTTAGATTTTCTTATGTTTTACATCTCCTATATTCTTCTTGGGCTACAACGAAATGTTTAATGAAATAATTTTTGTGAACATTTGTCTCGATAGCCGGAAGTGAAGAGAGAAATAAGTTCTTGTAGGAATTTATTGCTGAAGGAATTAAAAAATTAGCGGCAATAATAAGAGAAAGTCATGTAAGTGCAATGCATGAGATTATTTTAGGACGGAAAATGTTACGTTTTCTCCACGGGTGCTCCAACTTCATTCCATATATCATCAGTGTCATCGCCTAAGGTGCCATGGTTGTAAAAGCGAGGTCAAACACTATAAAAAAACATCTTAAGCTGCACAAAATGTAGTTATGAACTGGTGACTGCTGTTGCATTTCCGAGCAGCTTTCTGAAATCTGTAGCCAGCGCATACTCCAAATACATCAATTAATCACACCATTAGGAACAGTCGGAAGCACACAGCATTTCCCGCACAATATCGATTAATATCCAAACGACCTCAGAGCTAAATGTGAGTAAATTTGAAGTGAGAATAAACACATTTCTCACCGCATATTTACTTTCTCTACCTCTTGCCGGAGGTAGCGGAAATAGTACTTATAACCTAAAAGTCGATATGCAGATTTAATTGGAAATACAATTTTTAGGTCCCATTAGCATTTAAAATAACATTTAATTTTACACATAAGAAATGTGTGCAAATCGAGGCTGAAAGCCGAGTAAAAATAAAACCACTTGTAACACATGTTGACATGCACTATTTTTAGACAGCTCTGAATATTGTGTGTGGAAATACCACTATGTATTCAGGCATGCGCATTGGTAACCTGAACTTAAATCCCTAGTTTTGTATTTAACTTTTATTAATATCCTTAATGTTGACAACTTGACAAGTTTAGCATCTTCCATGTGACATGAAGATTTTCAAAAATACCCCCCCCCGACCTCAAACTACTCTTTGCATGGAAACATTTTCGAAAATTTTAATTTTATAAAAAATAGCTTAACGATTTTGGTTAAAATAACGCATATTAAAGATGTTTGCATGAGAAATAAAATGTACATATTAAATTATCTGAGAATAGCCTATGAAGACCTCTTCATTCTGGATGATTTTTGCATAACGAGTAAACCGTAAGAGGTAGCAAAAGCATATTGCACAACAAATGTAGATCTCGTTAAAGCATATATTTATGTAATATACTTTTTTCTTTCTTTGGGAGTTAACCATTTCCGAGAAGCTCCTTGTTATTAGTTTCAATTTCAAAATACTTAAAACTTTTCTCAAACGATAACTTGTCATTCCGTTTTCTTTTGTTTTACTCCTAGCCATCCAAGAAAACCGAATTTCATTACATAGAGGCAGATTTTAAAAGATTGACTCGCTTTAGCGTAATGTATTCCCTATTTCCCTTCTACATAAAAGGAACCAAGTGAAAATATCGTTTTGGTAATGTTTGTCTTGATTAGGGTGAAGTAGGATGAACTTTTGTGAGAATGTTTGTTACAGAATAGGTAGAGGAAGTCATGTGAATGTATTACATCAGATTTGTTTTTATTCCATCTCTAAAAGCATAGTTTTCGATTTGAGAGATTAGAAGCAGTGCTCAAGAAAAGTGAGATGATTCTCAGGAACTTGAAAAAAATTACCTGCGCCTATGTTCGAGAACTAGTAGAAATGTTATAAAAAGTGCATTAAAGTGCTAGGTAAAAGATCATGTAATTATTAAAATTAAACATCTGAGAAATAAAATGTCGGCCTGAGTGGCTAAGTTAGGCGCCGGCCTTCTGATTCTAATTTCGCGGGTTCAAACCCGGCCTACACCGATGATTTTTCAGTGTGCTTAAAAGCGATAGCCCCATGTTAATATATATTGGTATGTAAAAGAATCCTCCGGGCACAATTCCGGCATACCGGCTGCGGTGATATACGGGTAATTTACAGCACCGTTGACGAAACAAAATAATTTAAATTTGTGAAAACAATCAGTCTCAGTCTTTGTTGATCAGCCCTTGGAAGTACCGCGTGTATCAGTAGGTCTTGGATCCAAAATTAATAAATGATTAATAATAATAATAATAATAATAATAATAGACTACCTCCGTGGTCGAGTGGTCAGCGAGCTGACTTATCACATAGAGGTCCGGGTTCGATTCCCAGCTGGGACGATGCATTTTTCTTAATCAGAATTATTCCCTATCCCCCACAGAGTCTGGAAGTATGTATGTGAGAGTGAATGTGTATGTATGTATGTGTGTGTAGGTGTGTGTGTGTGTGTGTGTGTGTGTTCGTTCAAGGAAAATAAAACGATTTAAACCCAACGTAAAGAACCTACATGCAACGAGTTGTTTCTAATGCAAAGCTTCCGATGCGACCGTAAATGTTAAAGGGGGCTATATAAGTGAAACAATTTAAAAAAAGAACTAAATAATACTAATATAGCATTAAATAAAGTGATTTCGCTATTTCAATAATCGTTTCACTGTGTCTCTGCTAAATGACAATATTGCTTGTGGTTCGTCCAAAGGTATACGCTGTTTAGTCCCTTTGAAATTGCTACTTTTAAGTTGTACGCAGGAAATTAAGAGAATGACATGATGGTGATATGTTTTAAGTTTCTTGACGGTTTCCTTTGAATTCACGTGATATGATGCAGAACTGTGTGCCGCGTCGCAGTGAAGTGTGCAAATTAATTTCTTTTCCGTTTCGCTTGGAGCGCACACAACATGATCCGTGAAGAGTGAATTTGCATCATGTATGTTATTCCTTGTAGTGTAAGTAGCGTGAAAGTCATTAGGATAAAAAAAGGGGGGAAAAAAAAGAAAAAAAAAAAGAAACGAAGTGGAAGAGGCATTAGTGCGTTATATCAGGATTTTCCTCCGTGCCCGTATTTTTTGCTGCGTTTAATATCTTACGTTCCTATAGGCGATTTTGAATGTGGGAATAATTTTTCGTCGACAATGATTGTCATTTGTTTTGCCATTGCTTCGTTGGGTTTCAATTTTGTAGGTTTGAAAAGTTCACACATTCCATCATATTTTCTGCCCGAAATCAAACCTGTGGCTTCTAGGCGGATAAGCCAAAGCGCTGGATGCCGTAACAATTAGTCTGTTAAGAGATATCTGTTTATTTATTTTACAGCTTTAATTGCGTAATCATGTCGCGACGTATGTTAGGAGATTCCTCTTCACTCGGTGTGTGGTGGACAATTTTTTTCACATCAAATCATCCTAAAATTTAAGCGCCACAATATGGGTAAATGTAAGTAAAAAGGGATCACATATCTAATGTGTAACATTTTTCTACAACTTATTTTTGCATATTAGGTACACGCACCCGCATTAATGCCGTTATGGCATAAAGAAGAGCCGCTGCATCTTCACTATGTTTGTTTGTTTTCGTTGCAGTGGCGGCCTCCTAAAACTAATGCTTGTGCGTTATCACCAAATTTTTACAGCCAGTACTTTGGTGTTTACAATTTCAACACAAGGGTGCCTCGTTTTCAATTTTTTTTTTCAGATAGTAATTAGAAGAATTCCAGAATTCTCCTCTAGTGCGTCTTTGATTGGGCTACCACACCTGCACCATCCGTGACCAGACATTCCCTATAATATTACGGTCGGGCGATTTCCAAAACCACTTGAGTCAGGGTGTTCAGCAAAAAGTTCTTATATATTCCTGGAACAGTGCAGACTACCTTTGGCCTGCACCAAGCATATTTTTGGCATCTCATCCGCGAGGTAAAGAACCTCACACTTGGCAGAACAACTCAGGATGGCCACACATTCCATAGAATCCATTCTCAGAGATGTCTCGAGTAGTTCTTCAGGTCCAGCTCCACTAATCCAACATCAAACAACTTATACGCCCAGGTCGCTCTATAATCTGTTGATATCTTGGATCCAACTTTGGACCATTACGCCTCCAATACTTCAATTAATTATTCTGGTCAGTGCAGAAAACTTTCTCAACGGGTCAAATAGTCGTGCTCCACACTTCCAAGGGAGTTTGAAGCTCTTCCTCCGCAAATCACATGCACAGTTATTGATGCCGAGGAGAAATGCTCCTTTCGAGTCGCTCCTCTTGGCCTTAGTCTGCGATTAGCCGTTATCTCACTAATAGACAAGTCCTGTTGCGCAACTGTTTCCTGTAGTGACTGAAAATAATAGGCTTCCACTTCTGCTATTGCACCATTAGCATCCTGTGGAGTGTGTGTGATTTTTTGAAGACCGGCATCTTGTAGCGTTTGTATCCACCAGGGCGTAACGTGGTAAGAATTTCTAGACTCTAGAGCGATGTCAGCAAGATCCGTATTTGCCCTCCACATCCCCACAATCATGCCGCGTTTCACTTCGGATATATTTGGGAACATCCTTGTCGTAAATTCAAGTCGTGGCAAATGAATTGTTACAGGCGCCACTACGTAGACTGCTGCTATACACAGGGTCGAACAAGTAAAAACACGCACGTCCAGGCAGCGAAAGGGTTGCAGTGAGACTACTTACGGCATTAATGCGGGAGGGTGTACCAGTTGGTCCAACTGTCCCGTAATTGACGTGCGTAGCTATCCCTCCGTGCGTTAAAAGTCGTACACTTCAACGGGGCTGCTTCAAGTTAAAACTGGCCAGAAGGGAGCTAGCGAGAAAAATTGAAATTGAGTGTTATTTATGGACGCTATTTTAATTGTTGTGGTTCTCTCAGCGTCCCATTCCATATTAGGCGTGAAAGACCGCTTAATTTCGTTCAGGCTTACGTTCTTTTACGTTCCGGGACCAACGCCTTAACTTCCCTTCCGAAGAAAGCCATGCTTAGCATTTTAACGTCTGAAAAAAATCAATCGTTCTCCGCTGCATTTGAACTCCCGACCTTGAGAACTAGAGGCTAGCTTGTCACCCCTAGACCTAGCGAGAGATACCTCTCATAAGCGCGACCCCGCTCACCGTCTCCGCTGATGAGCAGTAAATTAGAAGTCGTATAGCCAGTTCCCCACTTGCTGGTTTTAACTTGAAATGACCCGTTGAGTTCTGCAACTCTTAACGCACGGGGGGATATCTCCACCCGTCAAATTTGGGCCAGTTGAGCCACTTGGTATACTTGGTTCGTTAACCTTTTATGGTATATCCTTAAAAAAAGTTTTGCATAAACATTTAAAATAAATAACTAAAATAAATGCTATAATTTAATACATAATTTAATACTGATTTAATACATTTTACATTATTTTCACTTAGCAAATGCCCCATAATTTTCTAAAATTATGTTCTTAGTGTAATGTGAAGCAAGAAAGTACTTGGAGACAACATTGAGGTAGAAGTGTTTACACAAGCAATGAATTTGTTTTAACGATAAGTTAAAAAAACAAAGCAGGGGGGGGACCTGTAGGCGTCTGGATAAATGTGTTTCAACAACACTTCGATATGCCAATCAGTTTCCATAAATGCCCAAACAAGAAAAATTGATGAAAATTGCTCCTAAATAGAGATCTTTTTATGCAGAATTAGGTTGTTGTCACAGCCCAGTGCCCTTAAAATTAATGCACTAACCTCCCTTTCACTCTGTATCCACGTTAGTACATAAATACATGCACACACAAACGCTACACATGTGCCCATAACGAAATTGACATTTGTTGCTTCCCATGCCATTACGTGATGTACATAAGCATACATTACTGTTATTTGCTTTGGATAATGTCCGCTAAACGCCGCTGCAGTTTTATCTTTTCGCGTTTATTAGAGTGGAAACCTGTTACCCAGTTTTATAGCCCTCCTGTTCACCCAGTTTTGGCCGTCGAAATGCTCAAAATGTGGAATATGTTTCCGAATAAAGGTTCTTGATTGCCCTGTTTGACTGTAAAATGGGCCACCTTGTTTGAGAGTTGTGTCGCGTGTGGAAGAATCTCATCTTGCAGAGGGATTACATACACAGACCATTTCAAATGCTGCCACAAATAAAAATCCGGTCTGCTGCACACACAGCGGATGATGTACTAAACAAATACGAACAGCACATGCAGTGCAAACAGATTACTCAGAAAAGGAATCATAACAGGGAATTGAAACGTTTCCGGATGTTTACTCATGTAACATTTCATCCTAATGTTTTCCGTACGTTTCATCATGCATTTTGGTTATATCCGGCATTGCGTAATAATCGTATTCTTTTCGTTAGATATTGTCACATATTAGAGGCAGGAATTACGACAAATTTACCATTTAAGTAATAAGTCACAAGCGATTGCCTCTTTGGTCGAATGTTCAGCGTTCTCGCGTCCCGGCTGGGGCAATTTATCTCTCATTGGAATCTCTCGTACCCTCCTCAGAGTTTGAAAATATATTAAACAGGTGCTTTAATGTTAAAAAAAATGCATTCACATGACTTTCTCTACATCACTGTAACACATTATAATTAAAAGGCATATTCTTCTATATAACATATGATAATAGAGATTAACATTAGCAGAAATTGTCTTAATTACTTGCTTCCTTATTAGTAGGAGGAAAATAAGGGAATACACTAGGCTAAAGTGATAGTCAAATCTTTTAAAAGCTGGTTGCCATGTGGTTGAAATCCGTTTCTATGCATGTCCAATAGAAAGGTGTGAGAAAATTTAAAGTATTTAAAAGCTGAAACAAATAACTTGAAATATCTCAGAAATGGTCAATTTCACGAAAAAAACTATATGGCATAAATGTGTGTCTTAACGAGATCTACGTTATTTATGTAGTAAGTTTTTGTGTATCTGTTACGGTTCACCAGTTATGCAAAATTCATCCAGAATGAAGAGATCTTTAGATGCTATTCCCAGAAAATTCAAGATATGCACTTTATTTGTTATGTCTTTAATATCCGATATTTTAATCAAAATCGTTAGTGCCATTTTTGAAATTTTTTCCATGTAAAGGGTAGTTTGCGCTGGGGAGATTTTTCTAAAACGTTTCGCGTCGCATCCGTGGAAGATACTAAATTTAAATACCAAGTTTGGTATTTTACCTACTTTTTTTTTTGAGTTATCGTGTTCACACATACATGGACCTTTTTCTAATTTTTATACAGGGGACCCTAAAACGTGTATTTCCGGTGAAATCTGATTATGAACGTTTGGGTGGAATGCAACACCTTCTCTATACGCTATGTACAGAGTACATGTAGGGGAAGTAATAATTAAAAACCAAATTTAAAGAACCTACAGTCAATGAGTTGTTTCTAAAATCAAAGTCCTCGGTATGACAATAGATGTTAAAATGTTGGCTGTGTTTGCTGTACTGTTCACATGCGTAACGTTCGAATGTCCATGAATGGCTTCAAATTCATATCTCAGATAATTCCATGAAATGAGACATACAATTTTCTCTTTCACTTACCCAAATTTCATATCAACATTTGACGAAGAAAATGTTTTGAGGTCCTCTGAACTCTCCATTTCTTTCTTTCTTACTTTCTTTTTGTAATATCCCTGTGTATGCGCACCTGCAACAAAAAGCTGGACAAATACCATTTTCTAAGGTTCACAGACTCAGATACTCTGTATACGGAATATTTTTGGCTATTTTAATTTTTTTCAAAAATGGTTTAACTATTTGACGAAAACACAAAATGTTTAAGACTAATTTTCATGACTAATAGAATGCATCTTGAACACCTATGAAGTACCCTTCATTCTGAATAACTTTTGCATAACTGGTAAATCGTAAGATATAGATAAAATCTTACTACATCAAAAACTGTTATATATTCCACTTACATAACTTTCTCAACCTATTCTGCCACAAACTATTCTTACAAAAGCTTATTCTTCTGCCTTTTTCGTGCTAAAATTGATAAATAACAGAAATGGTTTTCTTTCTTATTTCCTTGTAAATAGAAGAGAAATAAGGGGATACGCTAGGCTAAAGCAAATCTTTCAAGAGTCATTTAAATTCGGTAAACTAAAAACGGAGTATCTCAGCAGTTTAACTCCACAAGAATGTATCCGACATAAATTTGTGTTCTTTAACGAAATCTACATTTTTTGTATGTAGAAACATTGTGTTTACCTCTTATGATTTATGTTTTTGCAAAAACCATCCTGAGCGAAGAGGACTTCAGATAACATTTAAGATATGCATTTCATTTGTAATAAAAATAACTTAAACATAACCCATTTAGTCATTTTTGAGAAAATAAAAGTTTCTACAAATGTCCCATAGTTTGGGGTAACGATTTTCTTGGACATTTTTATGTTGAAAGAAGTTGAACTTAAATATCAACTTGGTATTTAACTGATTATTCATTCTTGAGTTATGCATGCGGTTCACACACACACACACACACACACACACACACACACACACACACACACACACACTCACATACCACATGGAGCTTCTAAAATGATTTTTAATTCAGAGGACCTCAAAACTTATATTTACGCTGTAATCTCGATATCGAATTTTTGGTTGGCATAAACCGCTTTCCCTGTTTTGTATATGTAGCAAAGAAAGTCAAAATGTAGATCTCATTGAAGTGCACACTTTTGTGGCGTTAACCATTTCCAGATGTTCTTTGGTTTATTCTTTTTCAAATGGTAAACCATAACTCGTTTTTTCCGTCTTACAGGCAAAGAAAATGGAATTTCAAAGCCAATTATCACATAGTGATGTGCCTTTCAATGTCCTTTGACCTGGTTGGTCATGAATGAAATCGGTGAAATGATGCTCAAATTATCACGGGTCCATCAGGCTTAAAGTTACTCGACATTCTTCTTCACAAGATAAGGGAAACCCTCGAAAATAAACCCTATCCAGGCAACTCACCCTAAGCGAGATTCGAACTCGCGACCTCTTGAATGTGAGGCAGACACTCTACCCCCACCTCCACTACAGAGGTGTGTACACCTTGGCTTTATACAAAATAAAGTGTAATTTCTTAATGATGATTAAGATGGGTCATCTGTGAAATTTGGAAAATCCATAGTGTGTAAGAAATCTCATTGTAGTTTATACCAGTTGTTGCACACAGAAACAGTGTTATTTCTATCATATATCAAAATACTAGCTTGCATGGTTAAATTTTTTTTACTGTCTAAATTTTTTGTTCTAGTAAAAATCTGCCACGTAATGTATTTTAAAAAAAAATCACATTAAGAGTCCAGCTTTACTGTAAATGAGTTTACAAATAGATCTCTTAATTTTTTTTATTAGCTATAATTAGTGTAGAAAATTTATTACTCTTCTTATTCTCCAAAAATCTTGATTTTTCAAAATTAATATTTTATAAAAACTTGAGCATGATTTCGAAAAAGTAATATGGCAATTTCTTTAAGGTCCTTTGAGAGGCAGTACAAAAACTTTGAAAACATTAGTAATAAATTGTAGGGTGTGGTTCATTTTGAGTATGGAAAAGTGTTGAAAGAAAGTGTGTGAGAAAATAAAGTTTAAACTTGGGAGTGCCTATTTATAAGCATGCGCCTACCCATCTATAGGTTGGTAGTTAAATTTCGCCAAGTGGGAAAATCGATGTATTTTCTTTTATTACGAAGCTAAATCATTTTTTTAACTTTTCACAATTTTTGTTAAAATTTCACAGATGCATCACGTTAACAAGAAGTAGACAGAAGAATAAGATTTTGTATGAGTAGTTGGTAGACGTGATGATTCAGCTCGTGATGAATTTCCTCCTGAAGCTCTGAGTTTTGATTTGCAGATTTTACTTACCCTAACAAAGCTGTCGTCACTATTGCTGCAGGGCGATTCTGCTACCGTGTCCTTCCTTGAAACGGAGACACTCCTCAGGTAGTAACAATGGTATCAGCCAGACAGCCTAAAGGGATTAACAGCTGTAACAGAACATGAGAAGCCATTGTACTCTTTGCTGCATATTAGACGTTTTGGACAGATGAGGTTTTCTTTGGTTCTTTCTTTCAAGTGTGGCCATTCATTTTCGTGAGGTTCCTTGTTATCACGCCTTGGAATATACTTGCATAACACTTACGGGCTGACAAACGAATTTCGCTTAGGTTTTTCACTATTAAGGAGCAGGTTTCACAGGTTTTCTCTCTTTACCACGTACAATGTATCCAGTAGATATAGAAAGCATTGCATTCCACCCGAAAACTCGATGCCGAGGTTTCTTTAGATATACATGTTTTGAGAATCCCTAAACACAAAACAAATCTGATATGTTACACTCACACGACTATATGTAGCTGTTGTACAAACAAACCATGCTAAGCGAGATAAGCTTTAGTAGAATGTTCTTATTATTTAGTTCCTTATAAGCAGAAGAGAACTAAAGCAATGCACTATGCTATAACGATACTCAAACTTTTAAAATCTGTCGCTATACGATTGTCATTGAAATTCGCTTCTTTGCTCGGTCAGAAGTAGAAAGATATATGGGCGATTACCTGTTAGAGATAAGTATAAGTATTTTAAAAGTAAAACCAATACCGAGGAATATCTCGGAAACGATTATTTTCACAACAAAAATGCAATGACTTAAATTGTGTGTTTTGACGGGATCTACATTTTTGTGTAGTAAATTTTAATTTTTAAGAAAATCGTTATAGACATTTTGAGAAGATCAACATTTTCTAAAAATTTTGCATGTAAAGGGTAGTTTAGGGGTTTCTAAAAATGATTTTTATGGTATCTCGGTATCGAGAATACGTGGAATACAATACCTTTTCTGTCGACTACGTAGACATGCGCTAGAGAAAGTAAAAACGCATTCTTAATCTGTGTGTGTGTGTGTGTGTCTGTCTGTCTGTCTGTCTGTCTGTCTGTCTGTGTCTGTGAACAGCATAACTCAAAAACGAAAAGTCTGTGTAGTACCTGCTATTTAAGTTCAATAACTTCCAAGAATGCGACACGAGGAATTTCATATAAATCCCCCATTCTTAACATGGGACACTTTTCGAAATTTCTTAAAAATGGATCTAACGCTTTTGAATAAATGCCATATATTAAAATATTTATATTCCTGGTAAATAGAATGAATTTCTTGCATTTTCTTGGTATAGCTCCGAAGCCTCTTCATTCTGTATGATTTTTGCTTAACTGTTAAACCATGTATATTACTATACAACATGTAGATCCCATTAAAGCACACATTTATGCCCCAAACATGTTTATGGAGATATTCCTTATTTTTGATTTTAAAATTTGAGATGGGAAATCGTTATTCGCTTTTTCATCCTGGTCATGCAGAGAGAAGGAAATTTTCAATTGCACCACATGGCAACCAGCTTTTAGATTTGTCTATCGCTTTAGCCTAGTGTATCCCCTTATTTCCCTTCTGCTTTTAAGGAACTATGTAATAAAACCATTTCTGCTAATGCGCATCTTGATTAGCATGAAGTAGAGAAAAGAATAAGTCATGTGAATAGAACACCTCAGATTTTTGTATAAGCAACCAGAATTCTTGTTTACAAATGGAAACTGTAAATTTGTTTTTAAAAGCTTTGGACTTCCCTGTATCCAGCGATGTGTGTTAGCATTTTTCACTGTTTATGTTAAAAAAACCCGAAATATGCTGTTTCTTTCTGAATAGCCAGGTATAAGGCTTGTATATGCCGAGAATACAAGTGGAATAATGTAGAGTTTATCTTGAATGACCTCAGATCTAACTCATAACAGTATCGTGCTGAATGATCTCACTCTTCAGCAGGCTAACATATGAGTATACGAGGGCAATGCTTTGCAGCTTAACCAATAGAGGTTATATTGGGAATATAAATTTATGTAGATCTCTTTAAAACACACATATTTGTTCTGTTAACCATTTCGGAGATATTCCTTGTTATTGGTTGGCATTTTAAAGCACTTAAGCTTTTCTCAAACGGGAATTTGTCCTTCCTTTGTCTTTTGTTTTACTCCTGGACATGTAAAGACAACAGAATTCAATCACATAACAACAACATTTTAAACTATTTGACTTTGGCTTTAACCTAGTGTATTCCTTTATTTCCCTTCTACTTACAAGGAATTAAGTAATAAGACCAATTCTGCTAATATTTATCTTGATTACCATGAAGTAGAAAGAAGAATAAGATTTTGTAAGAATTATTTGTTACATAAGAGGCAGAAAAATTCATGTGAATGGAGCACAGATATAGATAAGAAATTCCCCATCCTTATGCATTGTGGTTGGTGGAGCACGTTTTTGTCTAAACTTCTGAGAGACTGTGGCTTTTGTGGGTTAAATATATGCACCAAAAAATAAGATTCTGTGGTGTTTAATGTCAATTAAGCAGTACATTTGGACTGTAGGTTTTAAATCAGTATAGTGGTGAATACGTGTGTGATGTTTGGTTGCAGTTTCTCGAATAGCAGAAGTAAAAACAAGGAAAGGGAAATGTGTTTTAAAACATAGGTTAGGGTACTTATTTAAGTGATTTTGTGGTGCTAAATGTAGAGTGTAAGTTTTAAACTAGCATAATGGTCAATACTTATGTTGTGTTTGGTTGTAGTTTCTCGAATATCAGAAGGATAAACAAGGAAAGGGAAATGGTTTCAAAACATAGGTTAGTGTACTATTCAATGGTATACTTAGTGGAATACGTTATACATTATCAACAGAACGATTGTATATTGTTTGCTAGATTTTAGATTTCCAATTCGGAAAGACCGTTGAGAAACTTGGGTAAAGATAATTCGCAGACAAAATTGGCATCCAACTCCGGACTGCAGTCCACTGTGAAAGTGGGGTAATCTCTGACACGTGTCACCCTTTTTAGGAGCCCATCTATTTATAAGTTCATGTAGTGAAATTAATGACGATAGGCATGAGAGCCAAGCAATAAGGTTTGGTCAAAATCTGATATTTTGCCATCCATATTTTAGACTAAGCAATAAAAAAACAAATTAAATTCGCAATACTGCAATAATACCAATTTATCAGTAATAATTTCTGACAGGCCGAAGAACGTGACTGTGTGAATATTCCAACTAGAGATCTCTCCCCTTCCATTGTCCTGTGTTTTTACTTCAAAGACTTGGAAAAACAGTTAATATAACAGATTTTGCATATGGTGTATATGTTAGTGTGTAGAAACTCAAGATGGAGGCTGGTCATAAACCGTGCTTTAGCAAACGTTAAGCATTTCTGCTCTGTGGAATGGAACACATCAGTTTTTTTCATGCGTAGAGATAACGCGGCGATGCTAACAAATTGGTCTGTTGTACCGAACACGCCTAATAGCAAATATTTTCCTTATACAGCACGCTGCGTGTCCTAATGATAGGCATCCCCCGCCCCTACATATTCGCCATAATTGTTTACGGAATGCATCCATCCACGCTGCTTGTATTAATGGTGCTGTTTGGCCATTTATTGCCTATGTTTGTTAACGCCCCTCATTCCCGTTTTAATGCGTCCATGTAACGAGCATAAAGTCCTGATTGCTGTAGTGCAATATAGATTTGTGTTTTTCAGCTAGCTGGATTGTATTACAATGTAAATGTGTTGTTTGTTGCAGGCCGGTCTGGAGGGGGACCCTGCTGCCCCGGGAGAGCCCCGGACCCCCCCTGGTCCGTTACAACCTTCTTCCAGTCCGGATATGGACGACGCTAGCAGTAAGCGACAGGCAACAAGGTAAGTTCAAATGCCTCATTCGCCTCATTTCTAAGTCATACATTTTGTGATAACTACTACTCGCACACTTTTTCTTGAGCTCTGCACACACTCCTGGCGCTACTAATGACCATGCTCCACTGTTAATTACTTGGAATTTAATTGTAATTCGATACCTTATTTCTGTTTACTTTATATCTAACGATTTCAAACAGTAATTTTAGCTTTCAAATGGCTGAAACAGGTGTTAGGTAATTAACATTGACACTATGCTCAAAGCGCGGCTTAAATCGTCGATATAATAAACCTAAATCGTAATGGTTAATTTGTTAGGCATGTGGAACATAACCTCAACGTGGTCTTTTAATTGTACCGTTGGTTAGGATGGGAAATAATCTGGACAAGAGAAAAATCCCTACCCTCAGCCGGGAATCGAACCCGACACTCCTTGCGCGGCAAGCAGGTGCTCTACCGTCTGAACTACGGGGCCAGCCTTCACGGTCTCTCTTTTTTTTTTACTTTCTCTACACGTACCTACCTAGTGTAGAAGGTGGGTATCCTATTGCACCCAAAAATTCGATACCGAGATTTCACTGAAAATATATGTTTTGGGACCCCCTGAATCGAAAAAAAAAAAAACGCATTTTTAGAAAGATGTCCGTGTTTGTGTGTGTGTGTGTGTGTGTGTGTGTGTGTGTGTGTGTGTGTGTGTGTGCGCGTGAACAGGATAGTTCAAAACCGAAAAGTCCGTTAAATACCAAAGTTATCTTCCAGGGGACACGCGGAAGGTTTTATCAAGATTTTTTATTTCTCTGCTGTTTACCCATAGTGAATACAGGAAGTAATGCATTCCACCCAAAATTCGACATCGAGATTTCAAGAAAATACACTTTTTGAGGCCCCCTGAATAAAAATAAAATTTGCAAAAAGCCTGTGTGATAGTATATGTCTGTGACCAACTTAGCTAAAAAACAAAACGCCGGTTAAAAACCGAGCTTAGTATTAAGCTCAGAATCTTCCAATGTTGCGACCTGAAGATATACAAGAGAAATTGCCCTTTACCTGAAAGCATGCTCCTTGTTTTTGATCTCGAAAATGGTTCAATTGGTTGTGATTTAAAATACCTTATGTTAAGATATCCAGGGTACTGCGTGTGGGATTTGTGGTGCACAAAGCGGCGTCGATGGTTTTCTCCGGGTTCTCCAGTTTCCATGACATTCATTCCACTACTTGCTCTATAATCACTTTTCGTTTCACTGTCCTTTCATATCCTGTTTTTCTCGCTCTCAAACCGGATCGGGCTCATCACCCATCTTGTTACTCTCTCTCTCTCTCTCTCTCTCTCTCTCTCTCTCTCTCTCTCTCTCTCTGTGATTCAGATTCCGTCTGATCTGATTCCAGGTATGCTTAAATCCTGGAGAGAGTAAATCCCCCCATACGAGGAGAGTAAATGATGAAAAGTTATTTTTAAATTCCAGTTAAAATTAAATATAATTTTCCTACAAATATGGTTTTTCATTAAATTTATATGAGAATAAAATACATAAAATGAAACAGATTATTAACATGTAATGCTTTACTAGTATAAATAAAATACTGCTTTGTAATGTTAAGGATATTTCCATGACATGTATAACTTGAATGTTCTGCAAATAAACTGTGAAAACCTCAGGATTCTGAATGAGTTTTATTTATATTGATAAACCGTAAAATGTAGACCTTCACAAAATTTATATGAAATAACTTGTTATAGTGTTAATCATCACCGAGATATTCTTTGTTATTGGTTTGAATTTTCAAAACGGAAAGTCTCTTATTTTTTTGAAGTATAAAGGAGTATATAATTGCAAAACGATCCGCTTTTTAAAAATCTTGAATCACTTTAGCGTACTGTATTTTTCAATTAACAAGCAGCAAATAGAAAAAAATAAGCTTTAGTAAGAATACTCTGTAGAAAAGTCAGCAAAAATACACTTTTGCTGTTGTTTTAGATCTAGTAAGAACTTTGAGTCGTGGTATTCTTCCGGTAGGTATTGTTTTGCGGGCTGAGGAAATCACGGGAGGTAATGAAAAGGGAGAAAAAAAATTGGTTGACTTAGGGATTTGAACCGGGGACTTTAATGCGGGCTACATATAGCGCCTTAGCCTTTTCATTCTATGTTTACGATTTTTTAAATATATTTTATTCTCTGTCGCGTCGCTTGGATATCTAGGTCATATCGCGATGTAACTGTTCTGCCAGACATCGTGTTGACGGTAGCCTTTCAGTACTATCCCATACTATACCACTTTCCGCTTTGTGCCAAGCAGACATAGTATTGACTGCTTTCAGCATCTGTGGTCAGTGTGGCACATGCAGCCAGGCATCAGTCGCCCTGCCATGCTAACTTTATATACCCCAGGGCGCGGGTTCAAACCCGGCGGAGGACGATGCATTTTTTCGGGCGTAAGCATCCTTAGCATGGCTTCCTTCGGAAGGGAAGTAAAGCCGTTGGTCCCGTGTCGTGGATTTACAGTACGTAAAAGAACCTCAAGCCTGATAGAGAGGCCTCTGAGCAAAATTAAGCAGTCTTTCACGACCAATTTAGAATGGGACGCTGAGAACCACAGTAGTTAAAGAGCGTCCATAAATAACACTCCATTATTATTATCTGTCTGGCATCGTGCTCAAATGATCTCGGGGCTCATGGAGTTTAAAGTTACTCGACATTCGTCTTCTCAGGATAAGGGAAAACTTTTAGTAACTCACCCTAAGCGAGATTCGAACTCGCGACCTGTTGAATGTGAGACAGACACACTACCCAGGTGGCCTAATTTTACGTTATTACATTGTTATTATGTTAATAAGAATACCAAATGTCATTCACATTGGATAAATACTTTGCCAAGATATAAATTATTTCATAAATTTTATTATGTAAACATTTTGTATAATTAAAATAATCCATTTTAAAAATTGAAAAAAAAAAATTGCTAGACATTTTATGAATTGTAGCTTTGAATTCCACTCAAACTTTAAGCGGCGATATTACAATTACTTCATTTACTTAATTATTATAATTTTACTTTCTCTAGCCCGTATGTACAATGTACATTTTATTGTTTCATTTATATATGCCCTTTTTAACATAAAAAGTCATATCAGGGGCCTTGCACTAACCCGTCTGTAGGTTGTTTACATTGGATTTAAATCGTTTTATTTTCCTCAAACACACACACACACCCACATACACACATTCACTCTCCAGACTCTGTGGGGGATAGGGAATAATTCCGGATAAAGAAAAATTCCCCGCCACAGCCGGGAATCGAACCCGGGATCTCCTGGTTAGACGTCAGCTTGTTGACCACTCGACCACGGAGGCAGTATTTTTACTATTGTTTTAGATAGAAGGTTGAACTTTGTTCAGTCGAAATGTGGTATGAAATAACCATTCCGGTATATACCTTGGCCACCGAGGAAAAACAACAAAAAATCCCAGCAAGATTGTTCGACCCACGGATTTTGAAACCGGCATCTCCCGAATGCGGGCCCTAACATTACCGCTTGAACCGTTCAACTCGGTTTTGTGATTTTGTTTAAATTCTTAAGGCGTTCAATTACTTCAGGTAAAGCATGCCATGGTTAAATTCATATTTAAAAGACAGTAAGAGGTCGGAACACTGAGGTAAAAGGTATACAGTTCTGTGTTTACTAATAATGATACGTCAACTTGCATTTGTACAGTGATATAAAGTTTTGTCCAAAACCAAGGGTTGTAGACTATTGCTTAGAGTAGCTTCCTGCTCCTACCTTTTCACCTTTGTCTTTCCATCCAGCCTTGCTAGCTTTGTCTGCACAATTTAATTGAAGTTTGACTTTTAAGTAGTTTTTTTTACTCTCTCCCGGGCACATTTTCCGCAATATTCCACAAAATTCCGTGTCCGTTAATGGAAAAGCACTTAAGTTTGTTCTTTATACATGAATGCACGCCTTCATTATCCAGTGTCAGGGTCACTGCGCAATTGTGACATAGACTCCGATAAGGCTGTTGTAGTTCCTGCAGTACAACCATGCGCTATCAAGGTGAAACTGTATTTATCTTCAATTAAGTTTAATATTTCATGTTGCATAAGGGAAAAGTCGCCACTTTTTGCTTTCTCTATCACGTATGTGCATACAATATACATAGTAGCTGGAGAATATACTGTATTCTACCCAAAACTTCGTTGTCGAAATTTCACCGGAATTTATGTTGCGTAGAGAAAAAGACACCGCATTTTACACTCTGTATCACAATGCACATAATAGGTAAGGAATCGATACCGAAATGTCACTGAAAATACATGTTTTGGTGTCCCCTGAATACAAAAAAGAAACTTAAAAAGTCTGTTAAACACCAGGCTTGATATGTAAGCTCAGCATCTTCCAAGGATGCGACATGAAGATATTCAAGTAAATCTCCTCACCCCAAACTTCTCTTTACTTGAAAACATTTCGAAAAGTCTGATGTTCTCAAAACATGACTAACCATTTGGTTAAATTACATGTCTATAGATATTTTTATGACAAATGAAATGTATATCTTGAATTTTCTGGGAACAATTCCTGATGTCCAGTTCATTCTGGATGACGTTTGCATAACTAGTAAACCATAAGAGATAGAGAAAATCTTAATTAAAAATGTAGATCTCACAGCACAGAATTTCGCCAAATACGTTTTTGTGGATTTATCACTTCCCGAGATATTCCTACTAATTAGATAAAGAAGGTATTGCATTCTACTTAAAAATCTGCTGTCGAGATTTCAACACTGATATGTAAAGCAAACATTTTTAGTGAAAGACCTTGTGTGTGGTGTGTGTGTGGGGGGGGGTGGTATTGAAGTTCAGTATCTTCCAAGGATGCGACACGATTTTCAATAAAATTCTCCCACCCACAACTACCCTTAAATGAAAAATGTTTCTCTTTTTCTTCTCATTAATAGCTCTAACGATTTTAATTAAAACACTGTATATTAATAATATTTACATCACGAATAAAATGTATATCTTGGATTTTCTAGAAATAGCCTGTGAAGATCTCCTCAATCTATATGAATTTTGCACAACCGTAAGAGATAGACAAAAACTTAACTATACAGAAAAATGTAGATATTTTTAAAACTTACATTTTCTCATATATATATATATATATATATATATATATATATATATATATATATATATTGTATATTATATGTTTATCTCATTAGCAAGATGTAGATAAAAGACAAGTTAGTGGAACAAATCAGATTTTTAAGAATGAAGATGGTGGAAAATAGGAGGAAAAAAATATGTATCTTTCTTCTACCTCTGGCAGATGATCCTTTAATTTGGGAATTGATAGCCAACGTTTAGAGTGGGATATATCTGTGATGGATAACATCTATTTTCCCTACTACGTATAATAACTATAGGAAATGTATTACACCCAGAATGTTTATATAAGGATCTCATAGAAATACGCGTTTTGAGGTCCCCTGAGGATAAGGTGTCTATGATTTCTCTAGCACGTATGTATACTGCATAGGCGGTAGAGAAGAGTACGTATTTCACCCAATAATTCGATACCAAGATTTCATTAGAAATATGTGCTTTGAGGACCGCTGATTAAGAAAAACATCTTTAGTTAAAGGTCCGCGCGTGCATCTATGTGTGTGAGTATGTATGTGGTGAGCATAGCTCAAAAGTCCGTTAAATACCAAACTGTGTATTTATGTTAAGTACTTTCCAAGGATACGACACGAAGAAAATCCCCCATCACAGCTACCCTTTACCTTTTGATTTAATCGTACTGGAGTAGCAACATTTTTTACTCCCATACCAGGAATTAATCAGCAATGAATAACATCTTACGATGTAATTAGAATTCGTGTTACCTAATGCTTTTATTGGTAAAGTTGTTCGGTCATTAACTTCAAGTAGTCGACAACTTTTTGAAAATTTTGATTTTCTCAAAAATGTCTTAACGATTTTGATTAAAATGCCGCATATTAAAGATATTTACATAAAAAATAAAATGTATATTTTGAATTTCCTGTGAATATCTTCTGAAGACATCTTTATTCTAGATGAGTTTTGCAACATTTTGCATAACGGTTAAACCATAAGCGCTAGACAAAAACTTATCACACAGAACATGTCGGTATCGTTAAAACAGAGCATTGTGTCATAAACGTTTTTCTTGTGGAGTTGACCGTTTTCAAGACATTCCTTGTTTCAATTTTAAACTCCCCAACTTTTCTAAAACATGACAATGCAAAGCGAACCGAACCGAACCTCAATGCTTCATATAGTGATGAGCTTTTAAAAGATTTGACTAACGCTTTAGCCTAATACATTTCTTTATTTTCCTTCTAACTTACAAGGAAGTATGTAAAAAGAACAGTTTTGCTAATGTTTATCTCTTTTAGCTTCAAGTAGATAAAATAATACACTTTTGTTTGTATATAGAATAGCTAGAGAAAGTTATGTGAATGAAACGCATCAGATTTGTTTTATGTTCAACTGCAGAAGCAGTTTGTTATTCCAAAGTATTGATTGTCCCCTGAAAATATCAATAATACATTACTAAGGCAAATGGAACAAAATATGTATTAGTTTAACAGATTAGAAATGCTTTCATTTATAATTATTAAAATACAGCTGTTTATGACATGATAAACACCGGATAGAAAGTGTGTGTGTGAAATATACTATCCTTCCGCAGAGCTCAGTTTCTTCATAAGGTGATGATCGTTAAGTTTGCTCAATAAGCGACACTGGGAATGAAATGCTGACTACAATCGATGAAAAAAATCGAAAATCTCTTTTTACTTTCTCTGGCCCATAAGTACAAAGAATACAAACATTTTCGAAAAAATGTCCGATATAAGGGATAGTTGGTATGTGGGGGGGGGACTTTCTTGAAATTCTTTGTGTTGCATCCTTGGAAGATACTAAACCGACTTTTGTGGTTTGAGCTATGCTGTACACAGACACGCAGACTTTTTCTAAAAAAAAAAAAAAAATCGGACTCAGGGACCTCAAAACATAATCTCGATATCGACTTTTTTGCTGGAATACAATACTTTCCCTATCCGCTATGTACATTGTACATACGGGCTAGAGAAAGTAAAATTATAATAATTAAGTAAATTAAGTAATTGTAATATCGCCGCTTAAAGTTTGAGTGGAATTCAAAGCTACAATTCATAAAATGTCTAGCAATTTTTTTCAATTTTTAAAATGGAGTATTTTAATTATACAAAATGTTTACCTAATAACATTTATGAAATAATTTATATCTTGGCAAAGTATCCAATGTGAATGAAATTTGGTATTCTTATCAACATAATAACAATGTAATAACGTAAAATTAGCCCACCTGGGTAGTGTGGTGGTAGAGTATCTGTCTCACATTCAACAGGTCGCGAATTCGAATCTCGCTTAGGGTGAGTTACCCGGGTAAGGTTTTTTTCGGAGTTCCCTTATCCTGAGAAGACGAATGTCGAATAACTTTAAGCTCCAAGGACCCCGAGATCATTTGAGCTTCTTTTCACCAATTTCATTTATCGGCCGATATGGGCAAGCAGGTTAAAGGATGTTAAGCTTTAAAAAAAAAAAAAAAAAAAAAAAATCTATACAGAAATACAGTGTCCTTTAAAATTCAAGGTGTACTTAAGGAAATAGACGCAATGGGATGGTGCGGAGATATGGCTCTAGTGTTAATCCGAATATAAAAAGACTGTCATTAAAACACCATTGTGTTTAAACCCCTGCTACTGTCATTTTGCCTGACAGATTTATTGCTAGCGCACACGCGTGTGACAGAAAGCGCCAACAGTTGACAGAGGCGACTAGAAAAACGCTGGAAACGTTAAACCCTTACACGACATTTCTATTAGCTCCAGAGAAGACGTGTATTGACACACATAACACACACTCAGCGCAGTTGACAGCAGATTCCCTGTAATCTGACAGATAAAGAAACATTTTCCATGCAGGCATCGCTCAGGAATGGAGTAGCAACATTTTCCTCTCGAGAAAGCTCTCTCCCGCTCCTTCAATTTCAACAAGCCAGCCGCAATATATTTCCCTGACTCTGCACCCACTATGGGTCCCGTGTGGCCTTCAACTATCCACGTTTTTATAGTTACAAATTGTTATGTCGATTTCACTCGTGTAACAACCGAGGAACACGCACTCCAGGAATAGTACCACATATCTTGCACGTGGAATGCCGGAACGGTACTAAATGTAGCATATATGTGAGGATGGTCTGACCTTTAACCGCGAATGGTTAACGCTGTCCTTGGTGGTGGCAGCAAATTCCATTTTACCACTACACATGGAATGTACTTAAAGTGAAGCTTTGATGTTCTCGGTTTTCCCCACCGGCAAGACATCTTTACATTCCTAACATTTAATAAAACTGAATCCAAATCTCTCTTTATTACTTATCTACAGTATGCCGAGAAACTACCTACTCTATCTCAAATAAAACAAGAAAACAGCTGATGTGTTCCATTCACATGACTTCTATTTTTTGTACTTTAACGTCCTTTAACCTAGTTGGTCATATCGGACGATGAATGACATTTGTGAAATTATGCTCAAATGATCTCGGGGTCCATGGAGCTTAAAGTTACTCGACATTCGTCTTCTCAGGATAAGGGAAAACTCCGAAAAAAACCTTATCCGGGTAACTCACCCTAAGCGAGATACGAACTCACGACCTTTTGACACGCTACCACCACACTACCCAGGCGGGCTAACAAATTATTGTATAAAAAGCTTATTCTTCTATTTACTTCATGCTAATCCAGAAAAGTTAGTAGAAATGGTCTTATTACTTGCATCCTTGTAAGTAGAAGAGAAATCAGCGAGTACCATAAAGCGATAGTAAAATCTTTTAAAAGCGGATTGCCATATGATTGAAGGCCCTTTGTTTGTATGGCCAGGAGTTGACAAATTCCCTTACGAGAATAGTATAAGTATTTTAAAACTGAAGCCTATAACAAGGAATACTTAAAAAACGGTCTACGGGGGAAAAAAAAAAAAAAGCAGGCTCTACATTTTTGTTAAGTTAACTAGTTATGCAAAATTAAAAAAAAAAGAAGAAAGAAAACAGAATGAAGACAATTTTGATTTTCAAGATATACATTTTATTTGGCATATAAATATCTGTAATATACGATATTTTAATCAAAATCGTTAGAGCCATTTTTGAGCAAATCAAAATTTTCGAAAATGTTTCCATGTAATGGGTAGTTGGGATGGGGGGATTTTCTTGAAAAAATTCCTGTCGCATCCTTGGAAGATACTGAACTTAAATACCAAGTTTGGTATATAACGGACTTTCGTTTTTGAGCTATGCTGTCCACAGCTCACATACACACACACGGTCCTTTTTCCAAAAACGCTTTTTTTTTTTTTGGATTCATGGGGACCCAAAACATGTGTTTCCGGTGAAATCTCGGTATCGAATTTTTCGGTGGAATGCACTATTAACATATCTAGTACGTGTAGAGAAAGTAAAAAGGATTATTATGTTATCTCTGTCTTGCTAATCGAGATAAACATAAGCAGAAACAGTCTTATGACTTAATTCCTTGTAAGCAGAAGGGAAAGATGGCTGAAGCGATAGTCAAATCTGTTAAAATCCTGTTGTCATGTGATTGAATTTGTTTCTTTACATGGCCAGAGGTGACAAAAGTTCCATATAAAAAAAAATTAAGTATTTTAAAACTGAAACGAATAACAAGTGGTCAACTGCACGAAAAAAAAATGTATATGACATAAATTGTGTGCTTTAACATTTTTGAATTATCGTATTCACATACACACGCGCACACATATGGACCTTTTTATGAAAATTATTTTTTTTTTATTCGGGACCTCAAAAGATATATTTCTGGTAAAATGTCGCAATAGAATTTTTAGGTGGAACCTTCTCTATACACTATGTACATAGTAGTGTAGGGAAAGTAAAAATGTGTTTGATATAAAAACAACCAGTACAAGTAAAAATGCCCAAAATGCCATAAACTTTAACACATCTGTGTGGAAAGTAAGAATGACATCTATCTTTATCACCAAAAAACGTTAGTTTCTCTGCCACTATATGGGGTTTCTAACGTTGAAATGCGATTTTTGCAGTGGCTAGCGCTAATTTAGTTAAATCCCGCTGTTAAAACAAACTTGAAGAAAATTCCGCCCCGCCCATTGCTTCTCCCTCAGTCCAGTTCTCGAACTTGTGCTCAATAATTCGGAATTGCATACTGTATTTTAATAGGCACCTTCAGTTGTATGTTTCATTTGGCCTGAATTAGTTCTGGGCCAGTAAACTTAATTTTGGTGTGACAAAAAAAAAAACAAAAAAAAAAAAAAAAAAAAAAAAACTTCAAATAATTGTTTTACCTTGAACTCCCTAAATGCAAACCAATATCTTACTGTGTGTGCAGCCCACATGAGCAAGTTTTGGTACTGCTGAGTAAAATCTTGTTTGTGGACTGATAAATAGGAAATACAATGCTTGATGAATGGTACGCATTTGAAGTAACGAGATAGATGCAGGTTTCCAGGCTGTAAATCAATACAAGGAATTAATTGGATGACGCTGCTGCTCGACGTCGTTGCCCCGCGGGATGAACCATTACAGCGTATTTTCATTTGCAAACAAAAACCAGAAATCATCCTGGCTTGGCCGTTTTTCCGAGCCTACAAGGAAGGGAAAAAACTTCCGCACTTTCGCTCGATACAGCTGTAATTAAAATGGAGCGAAAACTAATTTTTTTTTTTTTTTTTGCGTTAACGTTTGATTTTTCCTATTCCCCGATGCCACCATATGTTACGTTAGCGCTTAAGTTCATTGAAAGACAGGTTGTGATAATAGAAGGGTTTCACAAGTGAGAAATATCTGCAAAGTCAGATGTCGCGTAAATATCAAGACGGTATTGTACAATGTAACGTTTCAACAAACTATGCGGGAAACAGCCTCTTTTCTTTTCCGATCATTTACAAGAGTACCGAACGTATTACTGCTCTTCTCTTTTCCGCGATCCAGTGTTGCCAACACGTGCTTATTTTTTCCGCCAGACCAACTCCCAAAAACCCGTCAAAATTATTAATTTCCATATTTTCTTTCAAAAATAGGAATTAAATGAAACTACAGGTCAGCATCTTGCAAACATTTTTTGGTTAGATCTGGAAGATGATCAAGGTATTAATTGCAGTAATTAAGTGCTAACAATGTAAGACCAGCTTCTTCAGCTGCACATTCATACCTGTGTTTGATAGACAATTTTGATTGTGAAGTTGAAAAGGGTTCAGCTGCTTTTAACTGTTTCCTACTTTTTCCATGAATAAGTAAATCTGACAAGCACACATTCATGTTGCATTGGCAGTACTTGGCACCGCGCACTACTAGGTTCCTCGGGCACATGTAACAACCATTCTTTAATTGATCATAATTTAACCGTTCTTTTCTAAAACGTCGCACATACCGCTTAGTCTCCTGTTCAGTAAGGCAATTAAAATGAACAAAACCCACTATAAAGTAACTGTTAAAGATGCAACAAAGCACCACATTGGAACACCGAATTAGTACTGAGTTCACTATTCTGCGTTCAAAATTCACACTGATTTATAAAGTAGAGCACGTTCGTTGCATGACATCATTATATGCAGTATAATATTCATTTACCAGAGCCTTGCAGATACCCGAAGATTTACATTCGTGAGTTTTTCTAAAGAGATAGCATTAATAATTTCTAATATCTGTCAAAAAAAATCAGTCAACCGCCAAAACTAAATTTTGCTCGTCATACTGCTTGAAAATTCGTCAATTCTGACGGAAAATCCCTCAAGTTGGCCACGCTGCCGCGATCCCTCATTTTTGGTGTCGAACACAGGACTCCTATTCTCTCGCTTCATCGCTCGCTGAGTAAGCATCCTGCATCACAACAAACTCTGCCTCATGCTCGCTGATTGAGATTTCGAGAAAATTCGCGGAAGTAGGGGAGGAAGTATCCAGAAATCTGTTCTTGCGTCTCAGAGGTTTTTCTGGATTTTTCGTACGCCGAGATTGTCCCCCTCTCCACCCAACCATACACTGGCGAGTGCTGAAGAAACGCCCGCTGTCAATAAACGAAGCATAGTTTAATAACCTTATATGCTCTGTTTTAATATAAAATGATTCTATCTACTTCATGTCATGCACAAGAAATTCTTACCTAGAAATACTTTCAAATTAAGCAGTAGATGCTCACTAATGTAAAGCATGCGGAAACCGTATTTATCTTATATCAGAAGTCTGGAGGAATACATTCAGTAATAAGCCCTTGCGAATAAAAAGAAAAGAGTGTAAACATTCAAACATACCATCAAATGGCACACGCTGTCAATAAACGAAGCATAGTTTAATAACCTTATATGCTCTGTTTTAATATAAAATGATTCTATCTACTTCATGTTATGCACAAGAAATTCTTACCTAGAAATACTTTCAAATTAAGCAGTAGATGCTCACTAATGTAAAGCATGCGGAAACCGTATTTATCTTATATCAGAAGTCTGGAGGAATACATTCAGTAATAAGCCCTTGCGAATAAAAAGAAAAGAGTGTAAACATTCAAACATACCATCAAATGGCACACGGAAAATGTAAATATGTAAACGCACATACAACATGAAAGATATTAAAAAGTAAGGAAGAAAGAAAGAAAAGGAAAAAAGTGCCGAAATCATCGTTTGTGATAATAGTCTATTAATGAAGCGTTAAATTTTCTCTGTGGTATCCAAAGGTCGCGTTGCCTCACCTAAGTGTGTGCAGACAAAGAAAGATTCTGCTATTCTTTCGGTGGAACTTTGTGTCGCGGAATTGAGTATCCCATCCGGGTTTTCTTGGCAGCTGAGAGAAACTACAAAACAACAACTCCAGTAAAACAGATTTGATCCTGATACCTCCCGAATGCGAACCACATATGCTATCACCTGACACATCTCGCCCGGTACATTAGTTGCTCTCTGAATAGACTTCAGAAAAGAGTTACACAAGTTTTCCTTAATTTTTCAGAAAATTATTTCCAATCCCTGGTTTGCTGCAAGTAGATATAGAAGATTTTTGGTTATCATCTGTAGCCCATGTAGGTCTGCCACTATTCTGAAAAAAAATATCAACTTTGTTTTTGTGGAGATTAAACTTAGTGCACTAATTCTGCCATATTAATGCAAGGGTCATCCAGAAAGTAACGAACGATTTGACATTGGAATGCACAGAATGTTTGGCCAATCGAATTTTATAGGCAAATAACGCAAATCTATGGTGATAAAGCAAAGAATGCGTCTTCAATGAGGAAAATGTGCACAATTTACTAGTAATTAGGAAGAATTAATGTGCACGACAAAAAATCGCAGTGGAAGTTTATCAATCGTTTGGTGGAGTTGAAAGCAAATGTTAGTAAAAGAATTCAGAAAAAAATCGGTGGTTCATTTCGAATACCGTACATGATTTTTTGGGTGGAAAAGATTTTACCAACCAATGAAGACTTCAAAAGTGGCAGTCAGATCTTGGCTCAGATGTTTAGCGGTGTAAGAGTATAACATGTGCATTGAAAAACTGATACCACGTGACAATAAATATCTAGATAACAACGACAATTACATTGAGAATAAGGTGTTGTAATATTGTAAATGGTGTGTTGATCTGTTTATTACTAGGGGCGTTCAATAAGTTCTTAGAAAAAGATAGAAAAACAAATTATATTTGTAACTTTTTTTTTTTTTTTATTTTTCAACATAATCTCCTTTTACCTCGATACACTTTTCCCAGCGTTTCTCCGTTTTAAGTCTTACAAAAAATGGACTTTCGGAAGGTCCTAAAATAGGCATCTGTTTGGGAGGTGACCTCTTCGTTAGACGTGAATCGTTTTCCGCCGAGCTATTTTTTCAAGTTTGGAAATAAAAAAAGAGTCACTAGGGTTAAATCTGGTGAATACATGTTGTAGTAATCCTAACCTTAGTTCTACAATTTTCGCCATCGAAACTGCGCAGCTGTGCTCCCTTGCATTTTCTTGATGGAAGAGAATCTTTTTCTTTTCCAGATGAGGGCGTTTTTTTCCCCTTCATTTTTCCGTTCAACCGGTGCAGTAACGATGCATAATACTCTCCTCTTATCGTTCTTCCTTTCTGCAAGTAATCAATGTAGATGATTTCGTATGCGATCCAAAAAACCACGGTCATTCCTCGGCTGCAGGTTTCACCACCTTTGCCTTCTTCGGAGCCGGTTCACCTGTAAAAGCCCGTTTGTTTCGACTGTACTTTTCCTCTGGAGTTTAATAGTGCATCTATGTTTCATCCACAGTTAAGTATCGACGCAGAAACTCGTCAGGATTACGACAGAAAAGTGCCAAACCAGCTTCTGAATCGATCACGCGATTGCGTTTATTCTCCATTGAGAGCAAACGCGTCACCAATCTTGCCAAGACCTTTGTCAGACCTAATTGCAAAGTTGAGAACACTGTACCTTGTAATATGCCTCATCCTCTACTATTTCACTCAAAACCATATTCTGGATTCTGTCAATCATTTCGGAGGAAGTCACTTCTACAGGACGTCCGGAACGTTTAAATTCGTTTATCCAATTGTAGATTGTCGCAAACGCAGGAGCGGATGTGCCATGAACTTCATCCAACTCGGTTTTCTCTCGGTGTAAAGTCTTTTAAAAACAGAAATGTTCAATCACAGCACGATACTTATCCCTCCTCCATCTTTCTAAAGAAGCACATTGTTGATTCAATCGCCTATGGCAACGAAACCACATAATGGATATAGCTGAAACTTTAACTGTCATCTAGTAAGAGGCGACGGTTACGAAATACAAAATTTTTCGATGCTACGGGTGTAAGTTCGTGGATTTATTAAGGACTTATTGAACGCCCCTAGTATTATTTAGTTAAGCCAAATCGTTCGCACAATTAATTGTTATGATCAACAAATCACAAGGACATTGGAACATATTTTAACGAAACCCTGCGAGATAGGGTATGTCCGGGTATTGAAGCCTGGGCGGGTTGTGAGACGCTTCAATGAGAGATTAGTAGACAGGATTTAGTAATTGCACCCCCTCCCGCCAACGTTTCGGTAGTCGTTATCCTATGATGTTGACGCGTGTAAGTGACATGTCCACTTCGGTCCATGTGTTAGCAAGCTGGTCAGCATTTAATGTAGGCAATGTCCTAATGGGCGGGGGGGGGGCGGCAGTAAGAAAAAGTCTGATGTGCTACATTTACATAGCTTTCTCTAGCTGTTCCATATTTAAACTATTCTTAGTAAAGATTATTTTATCCACTTCATGCTAATCGGGATAAACATTGACCGAATTGGTCTTATTACTAGAAGGGAATACAAGAGGAGAAAGCAATATTCAAATAATTTAAACGCTTGTCGCTGTGTGAAACGATTGTGGTTCGATTCGATTTGCATGGTGTCGTTTGAGAAAAGTTTGGTAGGTTAAAACTGAAACCAATAAACCGGAATAAGCCAACTCTACAGGAAAAATAAAATGACGTTAATTATGTGTTTTAACGAGATCTACATTTCTTTTTGTACGATTAAAACCTTATTTATTTAAAATTCTGCAAAACTCATCCAGAATCAAGATCACTTCTGAGGCTATTCCCAGAAACTTCAAAATATACATTTTATTTGCAATGTAAATATCTTTAATACGGTATTTTAATCAAAAGTAGAGCCACTGTTAGAAAAACAAACATTTCAAAAAATTTCCCTTGTAAAGGGTAGTAGTAGGTGGCGTGGGAATTGTTTTTGAAATTTTCATGTCGCATCCCTGAAACATTCTTGATATTTCACGGTCCTTTCGTTTTGAGCTATGTTAACCACAGCCACACATACCTTTTTTTCTAAAAATGTATTTTGCAGATTCAGGGCACCTCAAAACATATATTTTCGGTGAAATCAATAATTCCAACTATATTAATTGAACCTGGATACAAGAAATAAGGGGAGGGATGGGGGAGTTGGTCTCATTAAATCATACAATTCAATTTTTTGTGTATATAACCATTATTATTGGTTTAGATTTTCATATACATGCACTTTTTACAGTGATGTCCCCTCTCCTTTTTTCTCGTGACCATGCGAAGTGAACGAAATTCAAGGTAGTCATATTAGCAACCAGCTTTTAAAACATTTCACTATCGCTTTAGTCCAGTGTATTCCTTTATTTCTCTCGTACTTACAAGGTGAAAGTAAGTGATAAAAGAATATTTCTGTTAATATTTATCTTGGTAGCAGAAGTAGACAGAAGGATCATATTTTCTAAGACTAATTTGTTGCAGAGTAGGTAGAGAAAATCATGCGAATGGAACTCATTAGATTTATAGAAAAAGGCTAGTTTATGTGTCTGTGAACAACATAACTGAAAAATCTGACGTGTAGACAATTCACATGAGTTTCTCTACATTTCTGAAGCAAATTATTTTTAAAAAGCTTTTTCTTCTATCTACTTCATGCTAATTAGATAAACATTAGCACACATTGTACTTGTTACTTGATTCCTTGTAAGTAGAAGGGAAAAAATCTAACGTGTTCCATTCACATGATGTTCTCTAGCTGTGCGGTATACAAATCTTTTATCCAAATATTATTCTATGTTCCACATCATGCTAATCGAGATACACATTAGCAGACGTAGTCTTATTACTTGCTTCCTTGTAAGTCGAAGGGAAATCAGAAAATGCACAGGCTAAAGCGATAGTCTCGTCCTTTAAAAGCCGGTCGCTATATGAAACAATTGAAATTCCAATCTCTTTGCCTCCCAGGAGTAAATTATCGAAAAAAGAGAAGAAAATTGTCTTCCCGTTTGAGAAAAGTTTAAGTGGCTTAAAACTGAAACCAATAATCCGGAGTATCTCGAAAACGGTTAACTTACAAAATAATGTATTTGACATAAACTGTGTTTTAATGAGATCTACATTTTTTTGTGCAGTAAGTTTTTGTTCATCTCCAGTTTGCCAGTTATACAAAAGTCATCCATAATGAAGAGGTTTTCAGAGGCTATTTCCAGAAAGTTCAAGATATACATTTCGTTTGTCATAAAAGTATCTTATACTTAAGGTATTTGAATCAAAATCGTTAGAGCCATTTTTGAGAAATGGTAGTTTGGGGTGGGGGGATTTTTTTGAAAGTTTTCGTGTCGCATTTGTGGAAGATACTCAAGTTAAGGAGGTATGCTGCCCACAGACACACACACGGACCTTTTTCTAAAACACTTTTTTTTGAATCAGGTCTTAAAACATGTATTTCCGGTGGTGAAATCTCGGTATCGAATTTTTGGGTGCAATACTGTACCTTCTCTATACAGTATGCACTTAGTATGTGTAGAGAAAGTAAAAACGGAAAGTCTGTAAATACCAAACTTAGTACTGAAGTTCAGTACTACGTCTACATAGGCAAGTGTTAGAGAAAGTCTGATAGGTATTTGTGATGCTGGTGAAAAGCATTTACGTGCGATCAACTTAGTCTATTGAAACTTCTCACCGGCACTTATTTGGCAATTCCAGATACGAGTCAAGTTTCTTAGTGTGCTCACAAGTTTCTCATATTGGGTTTCTCGACCTCTGGCCTTTCTGCTGGAAGAATATGCCCACACCACGGCCACATATTGCCACTTGATGTGACGTAGCTCTATCACGTGACCACCTTGTCCATAAAGCCTGAAAGGAAAGAGGAAAAGAATCACATATTATGGTTGGATATATTGAGCGAGCGGCTATGTACGTGGATGTAAGGTCACGGTAGCAAAAAAGCTGGACTAAGAGATATGAGTCAGGCCAGTACTCTTAGAATACAAGCCTCGAATTCTGTATGCAACTAACTCTTCGTTTAGATAAAAATATTTTCATTTTTACTTTTTCTAGCACATATGTGCAACGTACATAGTGGAAAGAGAAGGTATTGTATTCCACCCAGAAATTCGACACAGAAATTTCATCGGAAACACATGTTGTAGGGTCCTCTGAGAAAAAAAAAAAAGCATTTTTGAAAATATGTCCATTTGTGTCCAGTACCTGTGGACAGCATAACTCAAAAACGAAATTCGGTTTAATACCAAAAGCGGCATTTAAGTTCAGCAGCCTCCAAGGATGCAAAGATTTTCAGGAAAATACCTCCACCACATACTTCACTTTACAAGAAACATTTTTCGACATTTTTTATTTTCTCAAAAATAGCTCTAACGATTTTGATTAAATTTCCTTATACTTAAAATATTTTTATGACAAACTGTGTATATCCTAAATTTTCTGAGAATAGTCTCTGCAGGCCGCTTCATTCTGGGTGACTTTTGTATAACTGGTAAATTGTAAGATTTCGTTAAAACACACAGTTTATGTCATATACATTTTTACTTTCTCGACACGTACAATTCACATAGTGTATAGATGAGGTATAGCATTCCACCCAAAAATTCGATTCCGAGATTTCAATGGAAATACATGGTTTGGGTCCCCCTGAATCCAAAAAAATCATTTTTGGAAAAAGGTCTGTGTGTGTTTGTGGACAGCATAGCTCAAAAACGAAGAGTCCGTTAAATACCATAATCGGTATTTAAGTTCAGTATCTTCAAAGGATGCTACACGAAGATTTTCAAGAAAAACCCCTACATCCAACTACCCTTTACATGGAAAAAATTTCTAAAATTTTGATTTTCTCAAAAATGGGTCTAACGATTGTGATTAAAATATCGTATATTAAAGATGTTTACCTGAAAAATAAAATGTATATCTTGAATTTTCTGGGAATAGCCTCTGAAGACCACTTTGTTTTGGATTAATTTTACGGAATTTTGTATAACTGGCAAACCGACAGAGATAGACAAAAACTTACTTAACAGAAAATGTAGAGCTCGTTAAAACACACAATTTATGTTATATACATTTTTTTTCGTGGAGTGGGCGTTTTTGAGATATTTGTTACTGGTTTCAGGTTTAAAAAACATGTTTTTCTCACACGGAAATTTGTCATCTCCTGTCCATACCAACAAAGGAACTTCAGTCTCATGGCAACCAGCTTTTGACTACATATTTAACCTATGCTACTCCCTTATTTCGCTTCTACTTACAACTTATTCAAATTAAATACCAAGTTTGGTATTTAACCGTGTTTTCTCTTTGGAAGTATGCTGCCCACAGATACACACACGGACTCTTTTCTAAAAATACTTTTTTTGGAATCAGGTCTCAAAACTGTATTTCCGGTGGTGAAATCACGGTATCGAATTTTTGGGTGCATTACAATACCTTCTCTATACACTATGTACATAGCACGTATAGAGAAAGTAAAAAGACACGCGGCATTCGCACAGCAACCGAGAAAACCTGCGTAAAAAGCTTAGGTTAGGTTGGACCACCCCGGGTATTTGAGAACACATATGGAAAAACATGACATATTCGGTCCATATAAAAAAATGCAGGGAGCAGAAATTAACCTTCAGTGGTCTTATAGAAAAATATATTTTAATTTTTTTTTAAAAGCCATTACAGGTTGTCGAAACGCGTCCAGATTACCAACACCAACACCTTGTATAGTGGAGCATGTGTTTGGAATAGATGTCCAGATTTGAACAAGAAAAATATATGATAATGTTAAATTCAAAGTGCATTTTACGAATTATAAAATATTTTAGAAGTTCAGAGAACACGTTCGAGCCGAAAAAAGAAAACAAGAAATACTACATATCTACCTGCATCCAAAGAAATGAAAAAGTGAGAGCACAATAATGCATTTGTTAAGATATTCTTCTTCTTGCACATAGGTCTTGCAGTTTAGCTAGTGCCTCCTTAATGATAATAGCATATTCTTCGCTAATTTCTTCATATCTCCCCCGTCTTCTAATCCCCTTGTTATGCAAGTACCTCTCTACACAACTCAATCTTGGTATCCTATCTCTTCTCCATTTGGGTTTTCTTTCAAAGATCTTTTTAATAGATCTACTACTGTCCATCCTAATCTCATGTTCAACCCAGTCAATTCTTTTAATTCTTAACAAGTGTTATAAAGATTTTATGCATCAATTAAATCCCACAATTATATTCATTTTCTACCTCTGTTTATCCTTTATCGATTTGAAGATTTTCCTTAATGTTTTCCTTTACCATCTTTCCAACTGTAATTTTATGTCTTCTGTGATAACTCAGTTCTAAGATAAATAGCACATTTCTTTCATTTTTAAAATTATTGTACTATATCAATAATAAAATTATTACTTGAAGTACCCTGTTTTAACTTTCTATACACGTACTATGTATACACTAGGTAGGAAAGATATTGTATTCCACACAAAAATTCTATGTCGAAATTTCATCGGTAATATATGATTTGAGGTCCTTGAATCCAAAAATGCATCTTTAGAAAAAGGTCCTTGTGTGTGTGTGTGTGTTTTTGTTGTTATTTTTTTTTTAAAAAGATAGCTCAAAAAACGAAAAGATCGTTAACTGCCAAGTTGTGTTTTTAAATTTAGTATCTCCCAAAAGTGCGACACACAGATTTTTAAGAAAATCCCACTCCCCGAGATATTCCATGTTATTGGTTTTAATTTTAAGCAACTTAAACTTTTCTGAACGGCAGACCATCCTCGTTTTTTCTCTCTTTTATTCATATAAAATATCTCACATTTACACCCACAGAAAGAAAGAGAGGGGGAGATCATTTTATCCTATTTTCTAGAATCAGGGGGTTTAAAGTGCTTTTGAGGGTGTTCAGTATATCTCAAAAGCATGAAATGAAATTGAGTTTTATTTATGGACGCTCTTTAACTGCTGAGATCTTAGCATCCTATTATATGTTATCCGTTTACTTTTGCTCAGAGGCCTTTTTATCATGATTGGGGGTTCTTTTATTTGTTGTAAATCTACGACAGGGACCAACGGTAATGCTGAAAACTTCTATCCCCGAAAAAATCCATCGCCCTCCCCCAGGTTTGAACCCGCGACCTTGGATACACGACTAAATCACGGAGGGCTTTTTTCGGTGAAACAATATTGAACATTTTCGAGAATGTTATTCTCTGTCCAATGTAGGCAAATTTAGAGAAAATAAACTTTTATAATTTATGGATGCTTTTATAATAATGTTACCCATACGAGTAATTCTGAGAACTCTTTCCGGCAGCAAAATACGTTTTACAGAATTCTGGAATGTTTGTGTCAACTTGAAAGAATTCATTGTGAATTAGACTTTAACCGCTTCTAATGTGAACAAGCATTTGTAGAAAAAGTTTTGTCCTTCTACAGTAACCGTAAGACGCAGTGATTTGGAAGCAAGCTTGTAATCAATCAAAGTTTTCCCAACCGCAGTCCTTCACTCCAAACACAGCTGTGGGGTTATAGCTGTGAAGAGTGTCAGAACGGTCGATGCAAACACGTCTGGTACAAGCGTAAAGCTGAGATTTCATTTTGTTTCAAATGGCCCTGTTTTATACACAGTTTTATTTGCTAACTCAAGCAGTTTTCATAAATATTAGGGAATACCGCAGTGACATTGTATGTCATCAGCAAATGTGCTAAAGAGCTACCCACATCTGCCCTAGGATCCGTTTTCTAAGAAATAGGTCGTCTTTTGATGTTGATTTAAAGTAATGAACAAATTTACTGCCGCATTTTGGTTATTGTTCAAATTAGAAATATTGTTAATAAAATCACAACAGACTAATAATGTCGGGAACTAACTTTAAATTAATGTTACATTAGCAAAACACATGTACTTGCACTGACATCTACAATGCGTGTGACATTGTGGCCATGATTATGTTACAGGGAAGTAGCCAGGTAATGTCAAATATTATAATTGGTGATAAATTACCTTGTGTTTGACATTCCTGCTAACACGTGGCTCTCTAGGTACGCTGTTGACATGTTTATTCGCTGTCCGTCTGCAGCGCCACATGTTCCACTGCTTCCTCTAAAATGCCTTCTTTCCATGCTTTTCTTCACAGTTGATCTACGTTTCCCAATTTCTCATTACCTCGTTTATTTTTTCAAATTGAGCCCTGTACTTCACTAAAAGTGAAGTTTTATTATTTCGGTTAACGTAACCTCAACTCATTTGTCACGGCTGCAAGACATTTTGAAATCACAGTGTCAGGATGAGAACAAGATCAATGTCCACGATATCTGAAAGCTAGTAATGATTATAAATGTAAATCAGTACAGAATGACTATGCGTAACACAACCAAATCAGATGCCGTGCGTGAGAACGCGCGCGCTTATTTCCACTGAACCCGTAGTTGTTGCAACGCCGATGACATCATGCCTCTGACGGTTATGCATTCTTACACTATGATTGGTCAGCAACCCGACGAGCCCCTGCCAGCAGACGACACACCTTATAAGTGTCAATCACAAGGAAATTTCTCACCGACAGTAGATAGTAGATGTATTGCCAGGCATTGCCCGGGTCAGAATTAGAATTAACCCATATAATCCTTGGAAGGCAAATACCTCTTGACTGGATCTTATGGAATCCCGCATATCCAGAGCGGGAAAGATCCTCATTCTCCATTACTGCTTCTACCAGTAGTCTCGAGTCACGTCGACCCTTGGTATTTGTAACCCAGTTGGTCCCAAAGTGGAATTTTAGGTTATGTGGCATTTTTTCTTCTGTAGTGTTATTTTTCTTGGGTCCCAAACTGTTGGTTTATGTGTCCATCTGGTATAATCCATTCCCTTGACGTGGCCTCCTCACCTCCATTTGCCGTGAGCTGGTGACTGTCATCTTCCTCAGCTCTTCATTTCGACTTTGTTCTGAAGACTGACGCCAAGGATTTTTCTAACTGTTTCCTTTGATATGTTTCTAACATTTTTAATTCTCTGCATGTCAGTGACCTTGTTAGATGTTCATATAGTAGGATAGGAATAAAACATTTGTCCGTTATATCTTTTTTAATTTAATGCCATCTGCCTTGTTTGTGAGAATACGTACATCTGCTGAAATGTGCGTTGAAACTTTATTGCGGGTAGCATTGCTGAATTATATTATTTGGGCAAGGTAAGTGTATTTGTTCGCGTACTTTAGTTCTGTGTTGTTCATTTTGATAATTACAAGGGGTGCCCGAAAAATAAGTGCCGGTTTGGAAAAAAGACATAAAGTACTTTTTCACAACATTTACATGAACATGGAAGAGCATTCCTTTACTTATTTTTCGACATAGTTTCCTCCATTGTTCAGGCATTTATCATATCGGGGAATCAATTTGTATATGCCCTCTTCAAAAAAAGCTGCCGCCAGTGCAGAAAGCCACTGCTGAATAGCGTGTTTTGTGGAAACAACACAAAGCATTCTTATCGCGAAACGTCTTGTGCTTCGTCATGAACATTCGATCGTACATCATTGAATTGCCGAACCCAGTTTCTCACCATTCTATCTGTCGTTACATTTTCATCGAAATTCTCTACAAGATGAATTTCAAGTGGCTTAACATTCCATATTACGCAACGTACTTCATAGTCGGCGGGATCAGAAATTGTCTTAAAGATTTTGAACGGTCACTAACTACTGTAAACGCAACGCAATCCGGCTGTAATGACGTCTGTGGACAGACAATGAACCAGAGAGACTAGTGCATGTGCATGGAACTGTGACATTTGCGTTGCGGTAGAACGAAACGGTACTTACTTTCTGGACACACCTCGTACTTTAGTGGGTACTGTTTGTTATTAGGTTTGGTTTTCGAGGGCTTAATTCCAGTCCTGGTTCCTTGCACTGCTGGGATACCTCCTGTATGCCTCGTCTCAGTTCTTCTGCGGATGTTGCAAAAGCCAATTATATTAGTAATTTTTCTTTCTTCTATAAGTCGAAGTACTCTGTAATTGGTACTTATACCCAGAGCTTGTGCGTTTTGTCAGATTGGAAAATAGTAACAATTTCTACACAGGGGTTGAAAATTAATGTGAGTAATGACTAACTTTTGAAGTTAATGCCGGTCCCCGTGGCGCGCTTGCTAAAGTGCCTCACTTTGGTGTTCCGTGGCGCATGGGATCGTGGGTTCGAGTCCTGCCATGGGCATGGGTGTTTACATGTTTGTTAATGTGTGTATGTAGGTATGTGTATTTGAAACCAAAAGGTAAAGGAACTGTAGGGGAACTGGAAAAAAGAGGGAAAAGGAATACAGCGCCGGATCCCGACAATCCCCCGGAACTTTATTTGTTTAAATAAAAAAAATTGTGTGGTATCCTAATATAATTCTCGCCAAGTATTGTAGTGCGAAAGTTTGTGCTCTGGTTGATCATACAATACAGCTTTTATATATAAGGAGTTGAAAATAAAGTAGGAGTACCTTTTAAACTTTTATGTACCTAATTCAAAATAAAGATTTTGTTAGTTTTTGGAAGTTGTAGCGTAACCGATGATTTTTGTTAACTGCTGTTGTATAATTGTGTAACATTTTGACCGCTTAGTTGAAATAATGCAGATTTCTACACTAAAGGGGTAAAACCATGATAGGAGAATATACCTCATAATTGCATACAGCAGTGTGGCACCAATGTTTTACGCTTGCTTGGGTGTTGCGAACAGCGTGGATTTGCAGTTCGTTTTGCACTTGGCGAAATGCGGTTCAAGAATGCCCGTGTCTAATTTAGACATTGGGAAATTGTACTACGGTCTACCCCATCATCATAACTTCATAAATTTCTATCGGAGTATATCCAACCAAGTAAGCTTTCACTCAAAATAAGAAGAATCTTTAAGGCACTAATAACTTGACTGATTGTTGTCGTACCATTTTAGAGAATTTACAGATAAAGGTTATTTCTAAGGAATTCAACTATATTGTACCGAATTAGTCCCACTAAAACTATCCATTCAACATCCGCACTTAAGAAGATAGAAACGCAATATATCACTAAAGTCGGGGAGATCATTGCGATCCCTGATATCCAAAGCACATCGCAGCTGATAAGAGGTGTGTCTGCTGCCAATAGATTCATGCTACGTAAGCAACGAGGAATTCCTTGTTGCAAGATTTAACAAACATTCGTCAATGTAGTTTCAGTTGACGCGAGTATGCGCTTGTAAATGCTGTTGTGCTGTGTGCTAGTGTTTTAGATAGTTTGAAAATGGTTTATTATCCTGCTGCAGCCATGGACGGGACGAAATGGCAACAGTGTGACGGAGTGGCCACGAGGTAAGGCAACTGTCAGGCATCACTATGGATCTCTCCGATTTTAGACAAGATTGGCAGATGTATGCTATAAGATCGAGGCGGAATTTTCTGATTCCCAAGGATCTTTTAATGAAATAAATGGACAAGTACTGTTAGGCTTATGTCAGGCGGAGTTACGCATGAGACGCCATTGGGATCGCGCCTCTGTTTCTGCAGCCTGCTTTGTCTCGTGATCCGAGATTGGAGTTAACTGTCAAGCCACTGTGCTCGCGATGTTGTGTGGCACTCTGAATAACAAATAGCAGGCTGAGAATATTGCGCCATCTATAAGTAACTCGCTGAGTCGCGGATGGTCTACGTCGCATCACTTGGGTCCTATTTTAACTTTCCATCCACTTGTAAAAATACCACAAAGTTATATGACCACAAAGAATAATTTTACAGGATGGAGGTAGTGACTGGAAATATTTTAGATTTACATTTCTAGGAAAGTGTGAGGCACACATATTGAACGTTATGACTTGAGTAACACGCTATCAAAATACGTTTATCATATTTTGAATAATATCTTTAAGATGGACATCGCCTCATCGCCTTGTCGATTTCATTTTGGGGATCTGTTAAGACAATTGAAATGATCTCTTAACTCCCTTCAGAAGTTTTCTTTGATTTCAACATTCGATCTTTAAAGGAAAGGTTCTACACCAGAAGTACTAATGGATTGTTGAACTAAAATGAAGTATCCTAAGGGAGATAAAGCGATTTCAACTTGCTACATGAGAGAATGATTGACAGAAGCCATATGCCCTCGTCAACATGGTAAACCTTTAACGAACGTGATATTTAAACAATATGGCGAGAAATTTGGTCACAGCTATTCATTTTACTGTATTTTATGAACGATCGTCATTAATTAAACGAATAAAGAGTTAAGATTTGTAAGTTTCTTTGAAAGGAAGCCTTATTTAGAACTAAAAGAGTGCATTTGCTGGATGCATTATTACTTAATAATGTTGTACTCTGTTACTTAATTCTGTTTTGATGTTTGGAGTAATGTTGCATAGTAATTAGTCAACATTTTGATACTAAGAATTAGTTACTGCGCTAGAAGATATGAAGATAATGGAGTATGTGTGTGCTCTATAGTCAAGAACAAGATACCAGAAAGGTAATATACGCATGAAACAACGTTGTCCCTGGTTCGGAAGATAGCAGTTCTATACACTTATACACTAGAGGGGATATTAATTAAATCGCCCTTAGCTTAAAGAAAGTGAGTAATAGAGATAGGGAACACCGGAAGAGGCCTCTAAGCATTGGAGAATAATACAGCGGCCTATGTGGCAGACCGTCAGCGATGTGCATTATGGCGATTCTCGGGAGGAAGAGTTGAAACAGAAGACCGAAAAGCTACTACATCTGAAAAGTGTCTCCCGCTAAGCCAAAGCAGATGCCAATAATTCCATGTTGTGCCTAAGCTGATTCCAGCGCTACCCCTTCAATGATTGGGATCTCTTAAGAGAACACCCTGTGTACAGTCCAACTAACCAGGTACCTGCTTTCCTCGTATTCCCAAAACTGTGTACCGAATATTCTCCTCGAAAACTTGAGATCATCAGCATTTTTTATCATCCGTCATGTCCAAGTTAAGCCACTTAGGTCCATGTCTCATGAGTATAGTCCCTTTTGATGTATTTCTCCATACTTCACTCAGCTTTTAGCCCCGAGTCTGCTTCTAAAGACATATTCTCCTGCATTATACAAATGGTGTGTTGCTTGTCAATATAGCAAAAGCGATTCTTAATATTTCTCCACATACTCCGTCTATTTCCCTGACCCGCAATCCGGGTGTAGTCATTTCCAATCATTTGTTTAGCTACCCATGTTGAATTTCCTTCCATTTCAGTTCACGGTAGCACACCGCTCTAATTAGAGGTATCTTTTCAGCTTTCCAAACTATTTATCGAAATTTGCGTGACATTGGTAATAATTTGCGTAATGGTGAAAATGTTAATAAAACTCCACGCGCGCCTATGTGTGTAAGAATAGAATATTCCCATCAGGCATTTTCTTTAATGTCTTTAGCATAGGCCTTTCCCTCAGACGAAAGTAAAAGAATTGGCCATTATTCGCAGTTCGTTTTTCGCTGTGGTTAAGGAGTTAGAAGATGGCGTAAATAGCGAATAAATAATAAATGACGACGGCGAGAAAGATGTGGTGTCAAACTTCGGAGCCTTCTAGAAAACGAGGACTTGAATTTTTACGGTTATGTATTATGCATTCAGAGGAGACATCCCACTAACACTTGGTCGATGGGAATATTGAACAGTCGGAAGTAGGAATAAAGGTGAAGGGGAATGTGGAAGCGGAGAAATAGAAGCGAGGCAAAGAATACTACAAAGAAAGGGAATATGTGAAGCACGGAGATAAAGTTTAGATTTACTTGGGAATTGGGCTACGTAGCATCACATTTGCTTTGAATGCAGTTTTCATTTTCTCTATCAGCATGTACAATATGTACATAGTAGATAGAGAACGTAATGTATTCCGCCCAATATTCGATACAGAGATTTCACCGGAAATACAGGTTTTGAAGCCCCTTGAATAAAACAGCAGTTTTAGAAAAAGGTCCACGAGAGACAGAGGGAGGCAGCATCAGTTTGGTATTTAAGTTCAGTATCTCCCAAGGATGCGACACGGAGATTTTCCGAAAAATCCCCCCACTCCAAAAATGGAACACTTTTTAAAATGTTTCTAATAAATGGCTCTAACAATTTTGGTTAAAATGCCGCATATTAAAGATATTTAACATGAAAACTAAAAGGCATATCCTGAATATCTTAGAATAGCCATTGAAGTCCTCTTTATTCTAAATGTAAATGGCGTGTTATTTATGGACGTTCTTTAACTACTGTAGTTCTCAGCGTTCCATTCTAAATTGGGCGTGAAAGACCGCTTAATTTTGCTCAGAGGCCTCTCTATCAGGCTTGAGGTTCTTTTACGTGCCGTAAATCTACGACACGGGACCCACAGCTTTACTTCCCTTCCGAAGGAAGCCATGCTAAGGATTTTTACACCCGAAAAAATCCATCGTCCTCCGCCGGGTTTGAACCCGCGACCTTGGGTATATGAAGTCAGCATGGTAACCATTACATTACCTGACAGAAGAGATAGTTAAAAACTTATCTGCTACATAAAGAATGTAGATCTGTTAAAACATATAATTCATCACTTTTTTTTAGAGCTAATCATTTTCGAGATATTCCTGTTATTGGTTTCAATTTTTGAACATTTTTATGTAACCATGTTATGTATTGGGGCTTGCTAAAAGACACAGAAGGCCGCGCCGTGGTCCAGTGGTCAAACTACCCACCCGGGTTCAATCCCAAGCGACCGCATTAGAGATTTGTGGTGGACAAAGCGGTGCAGACGGATTTTCTCCGGGTTCTCCCGCCATCATATTCCACCGGTACTCCATCTTCATGTATCATCAGTGACGCCTGCGGTGCCATAGCAGTAAAAACGGCCGTTAAACACTATAAAAAAGAAAAAGACACAGAATACTTATGAAATAATCACATAAAAATATGGTGTTGAAAGGAAAACTAGACGAAATAATAATAATAATAATAATAATAATAATAATAATAATAATAATAATAAATAATATAAAACGATAAGACTATACATTTTGATAATAATGCTATATAAGGATATACATTTAAGTTTAAATTTAGTTAAATTTAGTTATAGGTGCTGTATTATTAAGCAATGTGTTTCACATTGATTGTTTCTCAAAGGGGAGTCTCTTGTATTACTCCCGGCAATGGAAAGAAACGAATTTCAATGGCAGTCGCATAGCAACAGCTTTTAAAAGATTTGACTATCGCTTTAGTCTGGCGTATTACCTTATTTCCCAGGTAATAAGACGTTTGGTTACGTTTATCTTGATTAGTATTATGTGGATAAAATAATAATCTTGTGTAAGAATAGTTTGCTTGCAAGACGGATATAAAACGTCTTTGAATGGAACTATTCTATTCTTCTTTGCATTCAATCCAAAAATTCGATTTCCAGATTTCAATGGAAACAGATGTTTGGAAATCCCCTTAACAAGAAGCAAACTAAAGAAGTGCTCTCGAACTTTGGATAAACAAAACTGTTTTCAATTCCCGGAGTTTTTGAGAATTTTCATTAGTGTTTATTTTCTTAAATTGCATGTTGCTGAGAAACAAATCTGATGTGCTATGGACATAATGACACTCTCTTTATTAATTTCTGTATGCATTCTATCTTAAAAATTATATATATATATATATATATATAGACACTTCAGTTAAAATACAAATTTTGTGGTTTTCAGAATCCTAAAAAGAACTTTTTAGAACATTTTCAACTTTTGGTTTTTGAGTTATGTTGTACACAGGCACATACGGACCGTTTACAAAAAAATCTACCGAGTTCCATTCACATGACTTTCTCTACCTGTTCTGCAAACGAACTATTCTTACTAAAGCTTACTCTTCTATCCATATGATGCTAATCGAGATAAAAATGATCATAAATTACCTTATTACTTGCTGCTTTCTTGCAAGTAGAAGGGAATTACGAGAGTACACCAGGCTAAAGCGATAGTCAAATCCTTCAAATGCTGGTCGCTGTGTGATACAATTGAAATTCGTTCTCTTTGCATGGCCGGAATTAAAACAAAACATATGAAACAAACCAGGAGTTTCCATTTGAGAAAAGTTAAAGCATCCTAAAATTGAAACCAATAACAAGCAATGTATATCTCGGAAATCGTTAACTCTACAAAAGTGAAAGAAAGAAAAAAAAATTGTATAAGACATACGTTGTGTGATTAACGAAATCTACATTTAAATGTGATAAGTATTAGTGTATCTCTTACACTATACCAGTTATATAAATGTCCTCCACAATGAAAAGTCATCAGGTGCTATTCCCAGAAATATACATTTCGTTTGTCATAAAATATCTTAAACATTCGGTATTTTAATTAAAACCTTGGAACCATTTTTGATAATCAAAATTTTCGAAATATCGTCTATGTAAAGGACTAATGGACATACGCTAAATGTAAATATCATGTTTGGTATCTGACTTTGCGTTTTTGAATTATGCTATTCACGTACACATAGACCTTTTTCTAAAAAGGGTTTGGGGAGGGGGGTGTTCACGGCACCACAAACCATATATTTTCGGTGAAATCTGGACTTCCAATTTATGGGTAGAATATAATACCTTCTCTACCTCTGTGTGCATAGTAGATATGTGCAGAGAAAGTAAAAATGCTGTTTACTTTCTTTACACATATTATGCACACAGTGTACAGAGAAGGCATTGCATTCCACCCAAAAATTCGATACTCGGATTTCACCGGAAATAGACGTTTTTGAGTCCCTTGTATAAAAAAAAAAATTATAAAAAAGGTCCGTGTGTCTGTGAACATGATAATTCGAAAACGAAAGTCGCTAAACTTGGCATATAAGATTAGTATCTTCCAAAGATGCGACACGAATATTTTGAGGAAAATCCCGCGACCCCAAGCTAACCTTTACATGGAAAAATATTCGAAAATTTTCATTTTCTCAAAAATGTCTAACGATTTTGATTAAAATACCGTATAATAAAGATATTTACACGGGAAATAAAATGTGTATCTTGAATTCCTGGGAATAGCCTCTGAAGACCTCTTTATTCTGGATGAATTTTATGGATTTTGCATAACTAGTAAACCGTAAGAGATAGGCAAAAACTTACACAAAATATGTAGATATCGTTGAGACACACAATTTATGTCATATGCATTTTTTTTTCATGGAGTTTATCATATTTTAGATATTCCTTGATATTAGTTTCAGTTTTAAAATACTTTAACTTTTCACATACGGGAGCTTTTCAACACCTGGCAATGCAAAGAAGCGGATTTCAACCAGGTGGCAACCAGCTTTAAAACGTCTATCGTTTTAGCCTAGTATGTTTCATTATTTCCGTTCTGCTTACAAGAAAGCATTTCCGCTAGTGTATATCTCTATTGCATGAAGTAGATAGAAGAATAAGCTTTAAAATGTAGAGAAAGTCATGTGAATGGAACACACCAGATTTTTTTATTTAAGCGTCCTCAAAACATATAGTTCTGGTGAAATCTCGGTATGAAATTTTTGAATGGCATGGAATACCTATTTTATCTATTATATACATTGTAGGTGGTAGAGTAAGGAAAAAACGGGATAGATGTGCCTTTCATCTTGGTAAGTTTCAAGTCTGTCGCTCCCTCTTCCTATGTTTCTTCGACGTTCGGAAGCGAAGTCCTGTTCCATTAACTTTCTGTCACTTATATTGCAATCCAATTACTGCAAATGAGATGTGTGCTCTTTTGTTAATCATGCTATGGAACTTAACGAACTTACAGCCAATATACTTCATACAGTGTTCCAATATAGCTTGACTAATTGCATTCTGATATGCTTGGAGAAACACAATGGAAAGGTGAACTCTTTATTGCCTAGTAATGTAATGAGGTAATGAAGTAATAACTCTTGAAAATACCGTGGCAACAAAGGTCCTTCGCCACGTTGGAAACAAAACGAAATTGTATTCAGAGAGAGAGAGAGAGAGAGAGAGAGAGAGAGAGAGAGAGAGAGAGAGAGTAAGTTATAACATTTTGTATTTCAGTAAAGTAAGTCAGTGGGGCAACAAGAGTTCCACAGCATAATCAACCATGGACTGAGGAGTTCCTGTGGCCATGTTCGTTATGTGTTTTACTCTGGCTTTTCGATTCCCGACTCGACTGTGATTTTTACTTTCCCTACACGTACTATGTAATAGTGTATAGAGAAGGTATTGCATTCCACCCAAAATTCGATACGGAGATTTCACCGGAAATACATGTTTTGGGTCCCCATGAATCTAAAAAAAGCATTTTTACAAAAAGGTCCCATAGCTCAAAAGGAAAAGACCGTTGAATACTAAACTTGGTATTTAAGTTTGGTATCTTCCAATGATGCGACAGAAAGATTTTCAAGAAAATCCCCCCAACTCAAACTACCCTTTACATGCAACTTTTTTCGAAAATGTTGATTTTCTCAAAAATAGCTCTAACGCTTTTGATTAAATTCTCTTATATTTAAGATATTTACATGCCAAATAAAATGTATATCTTGAATTTTCTGGGAATAGCTTCTGAAGACTACTTTATTCAGGATGAATTTTACGGAGTTTTGAATAACTGCTAAACCGTAAGAGAGGGATAAAAACTTACCACACAAAAATGTAGAGCACGTTAAAACACACAATTTATGTTGTATACATTTTATTTTCGTGGAGTTGATCGTTTTTAAGATATTCCTTGTTTTTGGTTTCAGCTTTATAAAACTTAATATTTTTCTCACATAGTAATTTATCAACTCCTGTCCATACAAACAAAGGAACCAGTCACATAGCAACCAGCTTTTGACTGTCACTTTAACCTATGGTACTTCCTTATTTCTCTTCTACTTACAAGGAAGCAAGTAATAAGACTATTTTATTAATTTTCTCGATTAGGATGAAGTAAATAGAAGGATAAGCTTTTTAACAATAATTTGTTGCAGAGGTGTAGAGAAAGTCATGTGAATGGAACACATCAGATTTTTTGTTCTGTTCGCTGAAAGCAATATATATATTCTTCCGTGTTCAGCATTGAGATCCGCTCCTGGTTTAGTTTAAACGAAATCTTATGTGCTCCATTCAGATGACAGCTGTTCTACAAACAAACTTTTCTTTATCTACGTCGTACTAATCAAGATAAACATTGCCAGAGTTGGTCTTATTACTTGCTTCTTTGTAAATAGAAGGGAATACACTAGATTAAAGTGATAGTCAAATCTTTTAAAAGCTGGTCGCTAAGAGAAGCAATTGAAATTCGGTTGAATGGAATAAACAAGATAAAGACGAAAAGAATGATGTCTCCAATAATTTGGAATATCTAGAACGGTTAACTCTACAAACAAAATAAAGCAAAAAACAAACAAATAAAAGTGTATACGATATAAATTGTGTGATTTAATGAGATCTACATTTTTTGTGGAGTAAGTTTTTGTCTGTCTCTTATGGTTTACTAGTTATACAGAAGGCATCCAGAATGAAGAAGTCTGCAGGAAATTCAAGATATACATTTCGTTTGTCATGAAAATATCTTAAATATATGACATTTTAATAATTTCTTGGGTGCTCGTCTCCCTAGTCTTCATTCGGGTTTCACGCAATTTTAGAAATAGAGCATAGCAACAATATTGAGACATGAAGTACGCTATACATTTCAATATTTAGTGGCTTCAATTTTAAGTTTCATTCTTTCTGTAGATCGCAGTGCGCTGTGTTCCGTATAATAATTCAGCTAGTTCTCAGTAAATTAGATAACCTGTTCACCATAATGGCTGAGGGTCCCAAAGAAAAAACTTTCGTTGACAATATTGCTGAAAGAGAGGCGGGTTAGCTCTTTCTTTTTGCCCCGGCCCTTACTTCCCCGTAAAACTTATCGACCAAGAAAAGGTGCGCGGATAATACATGTTACATTATTCATATAAAAGTGATTATTCTATTCTGCTTACCTTGGAAGAAGGCTTCAGCATGCGGAAAGAGTATTCAGATGTTTACTCGTAACAAACTCTTGCGATGAAAAGAAAAGGGGGCAGCAAGAATAGGAAACTTTGAAATTTGCTCGTCATAAGACGCTAAGAAAAGACCTAAACTTGTTTCTCCCCCACCCCTTTTTACTTTCTCTACACGTACTATGTACATAGTGTATAGAGAAGGTATTGTATTGCACCCAAAAATTCGATGCCGAGATTTCACCGGAAATACAGGTTTTGGGACCCCCTGAGTCCAAAATAAAGAATGTTTAGAAAATGTCCATGTGTGTATGTGTATGAGTGTGTGACTAGGCAGCACAGCTCAAAAACGAAAATACCGTTAAATACCAAACTTGATATTTAAGTTCAATAACTTCCAAGGATGTGACACGAAGATTTTCAACAAAATCTCCCCACCCCCAACTACATGGAAAAAAGTTCGAAATTTTTGTTTTCTCAAAAATGGCCCTAACCATTTTGATTAAAATCCTTTATGATTAAGATGTTTACATGACAAATAAAATGTATATCTTGAATTTTCTGGAAATAGCCTCTGAAGAGCTCTTTATTCTGGATGGATTTTTTAAATTTTTGCATAATTGTAAACCGTAAGAGATAGACAAAAACTTACTGCACAAAAACTGTAGAGCACCTTAAAACACACAGTTTATGTCAGTTTCTAAATACTTAGACTTTTCTTATTCAGGAACTTATTTACTCCTGGCGACGCAAAAAAAAAAAAAAAACAAAAAAAAAACAAAAAAAACAAAAAAAACATAGCAACCATATTTTAAAACATGTGACTGTCGGTTTTGCCTAGTGTATTCCCTTTTTCCCTTTTACTTATAAGGAAATAAGTAATAGGACCGTTTGAGCTAGTGTTTATCCCGATTGGCATTAAGTTGATAGGATAAAAGAATATGCTTATTAACAATAACTTGTTACAGAGCTGTAAAGACAGTCATGTGAATGAAACACGAGATTTTTTTAAAGTCAAATCGGACGATGAATGGAATTGGTGAAATGATGCTCAATTTAGCCTTGGGTCCATGGAGCTAATTTTCTCTAATCAGGATAAGGGGAAATCCGGGGGTGGGGGGACCTAAACCGGGTAATCCACCGGAACCGAGATTCGAACCCAGACATCTTGAATGTATGACCCCCACACTACAAAGGCGGGTGTGTAGTTATGGGCGGCGCCGTGGCCGAATGGTTAGTCCGATTGCCTCTCACCAAGATGGCCCGGGTTCGATCCCAGGGACCGCATGAGGGATTTTTATGGACAAAGCGGCGTCTGAACGGATTTTATCCGGATTCTCTTGTTTTCCCCGGCATTCATTCTACCCATCATCACCTTTCCTTCATGTACTTCACTAACTGTCATGCCTTGTGATGGGCCTATCCCGCGTTCTGGGTTCTTCATTCAAATAAAGATACAGAAAATGCAAAATAAACATCTTAATTTGTATGCCAATGATTAAATATGTGATGCCTGTTTGGTAAAGTAAAAATAACGGTACATTTTCATGTAAATGGCGTGTGCAGGGGGGAGAACTTTTCTTTATAATCTTTGTGGGGTACAACCACCTTTTTATAAATACTTTTTCGGTGGAACTCAAAACCTGTATTCCCAGAGAAATCTCTTATCGCATTTTGGGTGGAACACAATGCTTAATTGTACAGTATAGATAAGGGGTAGAGAAAGTAAAAATAACCACAATATATCATAAGCACTAAAAACAAAAATACCTACACTGTACCAGCCTCGAGGGTTAAACTAACGCGAAGGCGAATGTTCGAATTTTAGAGCCAGTTCCAAAGAATCGCCATAATCGTATGTTGCGTTTCAATACAACAGCCACAAAAAATGCATATGTTGCGAGACTTTGGAACAGGTAGAAAAAGTCTGAATGCAACATCAGAATTTTTACTTTCTCTAGTTCGCACGTACAATCTACCTAGTAGATAGAGAAGGTATCGTATTCCACCCAAAAATTTGACGTTAAGATTTCACAGGAAATATATGCTTTGGGATCCCCTGAGTCCGAAAAAATCATTTTTAGAAAAAGCTCCGCGTGTGTCTCTATGAACAGCATAGCTCAAAAACCGTTAAATACCAATTGGTATTAAGGTTTAGTATCTTCCAAGGATGTGACATGAATATTTTAAAGAAAATCTCCCCACCACAAACTGTCCTTTACATGGAAAATTTTTCGAAATTGTTGATTTTCCCAAAAATGGCTTTAACGATTTTGATTAAAATCCCGTATATTAAAGATTTTTACATCCCAAATAAAATGTATATCTTGAAGTTTCTGGGAATAGCCTTGGATGACCACTTTAACCTGGATGAATTTTGCTTAACTGCTAAACCGTAAGATATAGACAAAAACTTAGTGCACAAAAAATGTAATCTCGTCAAAACACACAATTTATGTCCTTCAGTTTTTGTTGTGGAGGTAACCGTGTCCGAGATATTCCTTGTTGGTTTCAATAAAATCGTAAAGTAATTATACTTTTCTCAGACAGGAAGTGTCCGATTTTCTTTTGTTCTACTCAGGACCAAGCAAAGAAACGATTTGCAATGACAATTGCATAACCATAGCTTAAAACATTTGACTATTAACTTTAACATAGAGCATCCCTTTAGTTTCCTTAAACTTATAAGGAACTAAGTAATAAGAACACTCTGCTAATGTTTATCATGATGTAGAAAGAAGAAATACTTTTTTGTAAGAAGTTTGTTTGTAGAGCAGGTAGAGAAAGTCATGTGAGTGTAGCACGCCTTTTATTTTTTCTGTTAAAGGTAGCTTTCGACGTTGTGAGATTGAAAGTGTGTTTAATTTACAAATGGTTACATTTAAGTATACTTATGTGACCCTTTGACCTGAAGAAAGACACAGCCGAGCGACCTATTTCCTAAGGATTTTACTTTGAAGAAATAAAATTGTTTCAAATTCCCCAGCTACTGGGGGTGCACTTCCCTGCATACATATTGTCAATCAGATGTGTGCAGAAGGAAAATGGAAAGCAGAGCACCTCGGTTTTTTCAGCTCAGCCGTAAGATGAGGTTGTTAGTTTTTCAATTCGCCTGTAACGAGGAACGGGGTTGCAGTACCCTGCTCTTTTGTGGATTTAGAGCCCTAGGGACGTGTGAAAGAGAGGGCGGAAGAAACGCGGGGGGGGGGGGGGCGAATGACCTGGCTCACCTCGCCATTAACGTCGATCTGAGATAACACAAGCACGGAGGTGATCGCCCCTATACCCAAATCCACATTGTAAAGTTAGTCAATTACTAATGGGGCTTTTAGCGTTAGGCATATCTATTTATAGAATCAGGGTGTTATGTGGAAATGTTCGTTTCCATCTCTATAGAAATCGCATGTACCTCTTTCTTTCTTTGCTGTGAATAGTAAAAGGGATTTTTTATTTTATTTTATTTTAGATTAACGTCCTTTAACCTGTTTCGTCATATCGGACGATGAATGAAATTGGTGAAATGACGCTGAAATGATCTCGGGGTCCATGGAGTTTAAAGTTACTCGACATTCATCTTCTCAAGATAAGGGAAAACCACGAAAAGATCTTATCCGGCTAGCTCACCCTAAGCGAGATTCGAACTCGCAACCTGTTGAATTAGAGGCAGACACGCTACCACCACATTACCCAGGCGAGGGGGAAAATATTGTATTCTAAAATTTCACCAGAAATATACGGTTTTAAGGTCCCCTGATAGCGTCGCCGAGTTAAGACTACTCGGCTCTCACCTAGGCGGCCCGGGTTCGATCCCAGGGGACCGCCTATGGAATTTGTGATGGACGAAGCGGCACGTGGATGGATTCTCTGGTTTCTCCTGCCTTTCATTCCACCAATTGCTCCATAATCATCTTTCTGGTCATGCGTGTCACTGTCATTTCATATCATCCACTTCCTAACTTCCATAATAGGCATCACCCATCCTGGCGTTTCTCTGATCCAGAACTTCTACTCCTCAACAGACGTAATTGTAAGTCCCGGTGGTCTAGGAGTAACATGTTAGCCTCTGGTACCCAAGATCTTGGAGGGAGGGCGATGGATCTTTTCGGACATAAAAATCTTAGCATGAACTTCCTTCGGAAAGGAAGTAAAGCCGCTGGGCCCGTATCGTAGTTTACGCACCTAAAACGGGCGCAGGACCGAAGCCTCCGTACCCAGGTAAGCTTAGCAAGTAACAACCCCCAAGCCTCCCGCGAAACCGGTGTAATTAGCCAACAGGTGGGGTGAAATGGATATGCCTAATGTTGCCCTTGATTTCTTTCAGTGTACGACAAATTAGCTCACAGTTAACATGTTTTCCGACGAGACTGAAATGACGGTGAGTAGGACAGGAAGGAAAAGTCTACTTCGGAACGGCTATACTTTCGGATTCCAGAAGTGTTTAAAAAGTGGGGTAGCGCGATGGACGTGCAATGTTAAAAGTTTCAAAAGTGTTATTAGTATCTTTTCCATTAAAGAAATAGATGTCCTGAATATTCAAGAGGATCATAACCACGCGGCACCACCTAGTGACAAAATTCAGAGACAGAAAATACTTTGTGATCTGAAGAGAAAAGCTACGGAAGGTATATGTGAAAGGCCATCAAAACTAATATACAAGCAAATGAAGAGAGAAAACACGGAAGAAGTAACCTTTGTAACATCTTCCACTAGTTTTATGTAATGCTTCATCAAAATTATAAACACCAAATTGGAACTGTTTTTCTTTTGATGCTAGAGCCGAGTCTCTTCGTTATTAATCATAAACGCAAAAAAATGTAACATTTTCTACTAGAAGTATGTAATGCGTCATCAAATATTATAAACACCAAACTGCAACTGTTACGTGTTTCGGCCGGGAGGCTTGGGGGCTATGCAATTAGGGACTATTAAGGGTCCAGGAGGCTTCAGGGCTATTTTTCTGACCGCGGGAGGCTTCGGTACCGCACTCCGTAAAACAACTCAAGCACGATAAAAGGACCTCTGAGAAAAATTCAGTGATCTTTCTCACTCGTAGTATGGGACGTTAAGAACCGCATCAGTTAAAGACGTCCATTAATAAAAACTCATTTAATTTGAGGAATGCAAGTCCTATATTGAAGCATAGTAAAGAAAGAAAAAGAAATAAAGAAAGAAACAACAAAGAAGTCTCTTGATACCAGAAAAACATTTTTACTTTCCTTGGTATGTAGAAGAAGTACTCTATTCCATCCAAAAATTCGATATCCATATTTCCCGGAAATATAAGTTTGAGGTCCTCTGAAACCTCCCCCCCCCCCCAAAAAAAAATTACAGAAAAGGTCCATCTTTCAACAACAGCATGATTCAACAACGAAAAGTTTGTTGAGTACAAAACTTTATGTTTAAGTATTTGCAGCTCCCTAGGATGTGAAATGAAGATTTTCAAGATAATACCATAATATGTCACCCCCAACTGTCCTTTACAAGGAAAATGTTTCTAAAGTTTTGATTTTCTCAAAACTGGCTCTAACGATTTTGTGTAATATATCATAAGTTTAAGCTCTTTTTATGCCAAAAATGAAATATTTATCTTCCATTTTCTGGTAAAAGCTTCATTAAGTTTTCTTCGTTCTGGATGACCTTTGTAAGACAGAGACAAATTCTTGCACAGAAACCAAGGATTTAATTAAAAACACAATTTATATCAAATAAATGTTATGTGAAGTTAACTATTTATGCAATATTCCTAGTTTTTTTTTGTAGTGTTTAACGCCCGCTTTAACTACTTATGGCACAATAGGCGGTGACACTGATGATACATGAATGAAGATGGAGCACTGGTGGAATGCAATGGCGGGGGAAACCGGAGAACCCGGAGAAAACTCCGCCCCAGCGCCGCTTTGTCCACCACAAATCTCACATGCGGTCGCTTGGGATCGAACCCGGGCCGTCTAGGTGAGAGGCAAGTGGTCTAACCACTCGGCCACGGCGCGGCCAATATTCCTAGTTATTGGCTGAATTTTCATATATTGGCATTTTAATAAGTTGTTATTTTTACTTTCTCTATACGTATTATATACATAGTGTATAGAGAAGGTATTGCACTCCGCCCAAAAATTCGATACCGAATAGTAGATAGAGAAGGTATCGTATTTCATCCAAAAATTCGATGTTGAGATTTCACCGGTAACATATGTTTTAGTGTCCCCTGTATCCAAAAAAAGCATTTTCAGAAAAAGGTCCGTGTGTGTGTCAGGGTCCGTGAACACGATAACTCAAAAACGAAAAGTCGGTAAAATACCAAACTTGGTATTTAGGCTCAGTATCTTCCAGGGATGCGACACGAAGATTTTGAGAAAAAAACACCCACCCCTAATACCCTTTACATGGACCTTTTTTTTTTTTTTGAAAATGTTGATTTTCTCAAAGATGGCTCTAGCGATTTTGATTAAAATATCGTATATTAAAGATATTTACCTGACAAATAAAATGTCTATCTTGAATTTTCTGGGAATAGCCTCTGAAGATTACTTTATTATGGATGAAATTTACCGAATTTTGCATAACTTCTGAACTATAAGAGATGGACAAAAACTTAAAACACAAAAAATGTAGAGCACGTTAAAACACAATTTATGTTGTATACATTTTTTTCGTGGAGGTGTTCGTTTATGAGATATTTCTTGTTTTTAGTTTCAGCTGTGAAAAACTATACTTTTCTCATACAGGAATTTGTCAACTCCTGTCCATACAAACAAAGGAACTTCAGTCACATAGCAACCAGCTTTTGACTATCAGTTTAGCCTATGGTACCCCTTATTTCGCTTCTACTTACAAGGAAGCAAGTAATAAGACTAATTCTATTAATTTGTTCTCGATTACCATGAAGTAAATAGAAGCATAAGGTTTTTTAACAATAATTTGTTGCAGAGATGTAGAGAAAGTCATGTGAATGGAATACATCAGAATTTTCATATCAGTGATAAACATATTCAATTGAATACAGGCTACACAAGTGGATATGCTCGATGTTCAAAGTTAGGTAAAATTCAAGACGAAGAAATTTGAAAAGGAATGGTTATCAAACTCAGTTTATCTTATTCTTATCCATTATCAACAATTAAGTTGGTATGGGCATGTTTGAGGGATACCAGCAAGAAAAAGACGGGAAGCGCAAGGGTTGCATGGATGGAAGAAGTGATCGAAGAAGTACGGCAAAGAGAGTTAGAAGACGAAGATTGGTAGTTCAGGAAAACACGGAGAAGAGTAATTTGGGCACATCAACTTTTAAACCTGTTCGTATTAATTTCCGTTTTAAAATGGTTCATATGTAAGTGGTAAATTATGTGTCAATTCGCCTTTTATTACTTGCTCACCAACTACCCGTAATAGATAGAGGATGTATTGCAGCCACAAAGTAATAAAAGTGATAAAATAATAATACGATATCACGATTCCATTGGAAGTATATATAAGTTTTTTAACCTGAACCAAGAGAGAAAAATATAACTTTAAAACGAAAAGGTCTATAAATTAAGCTGGTAGTTCTTCACATGGCAACCAGCTTTTAAAGGATTTGACTATTGCTTTACCCTAGTGTATTCCTTTATTTCCCTTCTACTTACCAGGCAGCAAGTAATAAGACCATTTCTCCAATGTTTGTCTGGAGTAGCATGCAGTAGATAGAAGAATACGCATTTTAAAAATAATTTGTAACAGAGATGTAGAGAAAATCATGTAAATTAAACACATTTTTTTTATCTGCATCTTTGGCAAATTCCCATCTCAGAAAAAGTTTAAATATTTCAAAGACCACAAAAAAACTGTATGACAAATTGTGTGTTTTAACCAGGTGTGTACTTTTTATGTAATAAGTTTTTGTCTATCTGTTGCTATTTACTGTTTGTGCATAATTCAACGTGATTCAGCAAAATTCATCGAAAATGAAGAGGTCTTCATAGGCTAGAAAATTCAAAATATACATTTTATTTGTAATATAAATATTGTTAATATACGGTATTTTGATTAAAATCCTTAGAGCCATTTTTGAGAAAATAAATATTTTTTCCCTGTAAAGAGTAGTTTGAATATCTTCGAGCGCACCCTTGAAAGATGTTAAACTTAAATATCACGTTTACTATTTTACCGACTTTTCATGTTGAGTGTATTTCTAGTGAAATCTCGGTGTAGAATTTTTGGGTGGAGTGCAATACCTTCCCTACCTTTATACCATATACTAAGTAGAGAAAGTAATAAATTTCTTACATCCTAATGTACTCCTCACAAAGGCAGTTTTTCATCTTTTTTCTCCAACACCTCAAATCACCTTCATTGGCGTGTGTGTGTGTGTGTGTGTGTGTGTGTGTGTGTGTGTGTGTGTGTGTGTAAAATATTGACATTAGTAATAGTGTTTGTTTTTAATTAAATTCGAAAAGCCTGCGACGCTAATTTTCAATCTCTGAAGTTTGCATTAATTTGCATACAAGAAAACCCTAAGAGAGAAGCAGTTAACTGCATTAGGATATTTTGCTGGTTAAAATACAATTTGTGACCAATACATGTTTGAAGTTATAATTATGGTTGAATTTTACTATGATATGTCATCTCTTTTTTGAAGCGCTGAGTCACTTTTGCTTTGTTTATCATGGCATTCGATGATTATGGAATTTCCAAGCCTTCGTCTATAGCGAACCTGCTTTTAAAATTTTTACTATTGTTTCAAAATCTTACATTCCCTCTGTGATTACATTGCAACGTGTAATACATCATTTCTGCAAGCTGCTAGAATAACAAAATAACGTTTGTAAGAGTGATTTGTTGAACGAAAAATACATTTTTATTATGGGTAAAGACAGTCTAGAGAAAATAACGGACCAGAGTTTCAGAATGGGACCTATGCCCTCCCCCAAATGGTTTGTACAGCTTTGAGAATCAACGTTTGATAATGCTGTATGTGGTGATGGTCATGCGTTATATATTTTATAAAAACGCATCCAGCAAGTCATCTACAGTTGGCTATGCCTACGCGGAATTTATTTAATTTAAATAGTTTTCACTAAAAACTATTGTGTGTACCACATTCGCAAACGCTTTAGTGGACTCGTATACAGGCTGTTTCAAAACGACACCAAACGAAGATAGCAGTCGATTAGCTTACACACTTTGACTTGTCCGAAACTTGATGACGGAACTTTCAAAGTCTCTCCTATTTAAAGTTTTATGTGTTTAAAAATCGCACACATTTGGGATTAGGCAGCGAAGGAGCAACGGTTGTCATACGCCACCTAAACAACCTCAGAACGTGTTATACGAAAAACATAACAAAACCCACATGCTACGTTTTCCATTAGTAAGGTGACCTGTGCCGCACCGGCGTGTCTATCAAACCACCCCTACACCACGTGACTGGGACCTTCCCTACCAACCGGCATCTCTCTTGGAGTGAGCCAGGCACTTGCCATTTGGTTATGTACGACTACCCAATCCATGGTGATTTTATGGCAGTTTTTGTATGTGCCGAATTTAGAGATGAAAATTATATTCACGTATCACGTATGGTATGATCAACAAGAGCCACATCTTCGTTTGAAACACTCTGTATATTTCTGACTCATCATACGCTTCATCCGAAATACGTAAAAGGTGATGTATCCGTGAAATTTGGAAAATCCACAGTAAGCTATCTCATTGAAATGTTATATTATTTTATATTGTACACAATCATGGTAAAGTTTTTGCACTGTAGGAATCAAAATCCTAACTTACATTGTTATTTAAATAATGAAGTTTTACTGTCTAAATTCATTGTTCTAGTAAACATGAGCTACGTGATGCATTTTTAAAAAATATTCACCTACAAAAATCCAGTTTTACGGCAGTTGAATTTACAAATAGATATGTATATTATATTTTTTTTTATATAAACCCTAATTAGTGTTGAAAAAAAAGTTCTATTTTTCATAGTCTCCAAAATTGTTTATTTTTCAAAATATAAATAATAATTTATTTAAAAAATTGTTTCGAAAAAGTAATACAACAATTTTCTTTCGTGTGCCTTTGAGAAACAGTATAAAATGTTGAAACAAATTAATGAAAAAGTGCATTGCGATATATTTTGAATATGTGAAGATGTTGGAAAAAGGTTTGCGAGAAAGTAGTAGATAAAGTGCGCTAAGTGCGAAAAAAAATATTTTCTTTACTTCTAGAATTCATATCATTTTATTGCAATTTTTTTTTGTTGTTGTTGTAAATTTTACAAATACATCACCGTAGTTTGACAGCTAAAGCCTTACACACACACACACACACACACACACACACACACACACACACACATATATATATATAAAGTCCTCTTAACATCTAAAGTCATATAGGGGGCTTTGCATTAGAAAGTACTCGTCTATAGGTTCTTTACATTGGGTTTAAATCGTTTTTTATTTATTTATTTTTTTTTTCTTATATATATTTTCCTGAAACGCACACACGTTGACTCTCACATACATACACTTACTGTGGGGAATAGAGAACAATTCTGGTTAAAGAAAAAATTCCCCGCCCCAGCCGGGACCTCCAGTGAGAAGTCAGCTCGCTGACCACTCGACTACGGAGGGAGTCTAGTTAAAGCCTTGTTTTCCGCACTTGATACATAAATAGCTGTAAAAGACAAGTACTGCCGATTTATTTACTTCGGAAAAGACGGATCTACAGAGAGCCGAGCTTTTGAGATTACGGTCGTATAAACTCTGAGTCGTGTATTGGACATTCATTAATATTTCTTACCATAAGTTTATACCCTTGTTAGCGTTTGTACCAATAGCCTGTTGTTTATGTTGAAATGAAGTCTTTTGATTGTCTTGCACCGTTATATGCACTGTCAAGCTTCATGCTAAATCATTCGGAATGTTTTCATTACCGGAAATTACGCATGCGCAATGTGTGAGATGGCTTTGGCGTTTACGGCAATTAAGAATAGAAGGTAAGTACTATGCGCGCATCTTTTCTTGGGTACTGGTTTTACAGGGAGGAAAATGCCGGGAGTAAGAAGAAAGAGCCCGCCCGCCTGTCTTTCCGCAGTGTTGTCAACCAAAGAAAGTTTCTTTCTTGGAGGTCCTCAGTCATTATGGTGAATAGGTTATTTAATAACAAACAAGCTGAATTATTAACGAACCACAGCGCAGGTGCATGTGCAAGATGGAAGCCTTAGCATTGAATCCACTATATCTGACGGTGTATAGTGTACTTCTTGTCTTAATGTAGTCGCCATGCTCTTCCGAAATTCCGCAAAGCCTATCCAATGAAGATGTCCTAGCCGAGCGTGCAAGAAAACGTGCTCGCATAGTACACTGCCGTGAGGTTGGTGACACAGCAACATGCCATTAGTAGCGTTTTTTATATCTGGTCGAACTGGAACATATCCCAGAAGTTGGTCTTAAAATTTAAACATTTTACTAGTAAATCTGCGGGGTTCGCGACTGTCATTGATAACGTGAACCTGCGCCACAAATGCAGACCTTTAGACAGTAACGAAACTAGCCAATCAGATGCTTGTTTAAGAATGTGAAATTTGCCTTATGAGGTGCTAAGGAAGGATAAAGGGGATGGAAGAAAACGATAGGATGTGATAAAAATGCTAGTTAACCAAGGTGCCCTTTTACTGCTTTTATGTCGCATAAAAGGGAAACGATGTGTTTTATTTAAACTCCTTTGATCAGATGACAATCTTAAGAACCAGTGGAAGGAAATGTCACGTGGAAGCCAGCACGTGTGACCTTCCATTTGTCAGTCTGTAAACAGCATTGAAACGCGCTATTCGAGGATGAGCGTTTTCAAGGTATCCTTGTTAAATATTAATTATTGTGTGCAAAAAATGGTTTTTAGTTTTCTGTGCTAATACTTTTTGTGCCTCTGCCACGCAGAAGGTATTGTATTTCAACTAAAAATTCAATACCGTAATTTCATTTGGAATACACGTTTGCAACCGAAACAGCATTTTTAGAAAAATATCCGTCTATGTATCCTGAATAGCATAACTCAAAAGCAAAACCTCGGTTGGATACCAAACTTAATATTTTAGTGCAGTATTCCCTAAGGATGCGACACAAATTTTTACAAGAAAACCCCGCACCCCAAAGTACCGTATACTTGTAAAAATATCGAAAATGACAAATAAATAAATGCTTATTTTTAATTTTTTGGGAATATAGCCTTTGAAGTTTTGTTCGTTCTGGATGACTTTTGTGTAACTGACTAAAAGTAAAACATCAAGAATGAAGAGGTCTTCATGGGCTGTTTCCAGAAAATGTAATATATACATTTCATTTCTCATGAAAATATCTTAAACATGTGATATTTTAATGAAAATCGTTAGTCGTGTTTTAGAAAATAAATATTTTCGAAACTTCCATATAAAGGGTGGTTTCCTGTCTCATCCTTGGAACATGTTGAACTTAAATACCAAGTTTGATTTTTAACGGACTTTTCGTTTTTGAGTTATGCTACAGATTGACAGACAGACACACACACAAAACACAACAGGACCTTTTCTAAAAATCTTGTGTTCCACTCACATGACTTTCTCTACATCTCTGCATCAAAATATTGTTAAAAATCTTATTCTTCTATTTACAGCATACTAATCGAGATAAACATTAGTATAAGTTGTCTTTATTACTTGCATCCTTGTAAGTAGGAGGGGAATAAGGAAATGCACTAGGCTAAAGCGATAGTCAAAGCTTTTACAAGGTGGTTACCATGTAGTTGAAATCAATTTCTCTGCATGACCAGAAGTTTACAAATTCCCGTATCTGGAAAGTTTTAAGTATTTTAAAACTGAAACTAATAACAATGAATGTCTTGGAAATAGTTAGATCCATGAAAAAAATGTCTACGGCATAAATTGGTGTTTTAAAGGATCTACATTTTTTGTGTAGTAAGTTTCTATCTCTTACACTTTACCAGTTGTTGAATATTCCTCCAGAATAAAGAGTTCTTCGTAGGCTATTTCCAAAATACTCAAAAATAGAGGAAGAGGTGGGAATATGGAACCCTGCTAGTAATATGGAACCCTGCTAGTAATATGGAACCCCCAATTATCTGAACAACAACGAACTAGAATCTAACAATTACAGTTGAAACACGTTGTTTGGTTGTGTAACAGTTGATAGAAGCGTATGTTGGTGGCAGTTGAGTTAAGGATTTCTATGGACACGGTCGAGTATTTTTCGATTCATTGTAAAACTTTGTAAGGTATGTAAAGTATTAGGTGTATTTTACTCTATATGTTTTGTACGATTTTGTAAATGTCAAGGATTGTTATACGTATATGCTTTTAGAATCCGGATTCCATATTACATGCATGCCACAAGTTTTTTAGTTTGACCCTGAAATGAGCTTTTGTTGTATTTTTAGATACCGCGAACTTCACTTGAGACGAAATCTCGTAGAAAAAGGAAGTTGTGGGTAAAGGAGGACGTGATACAAACTGTTTTGGTTGTACGGGATAGGAAAATGGGCCTTGAGAGGGGCAAAGAATTTTCGTGTCCCAAAAATATTAAGACGACTGGCCCTTGATACTGTGCTTTCTCCTGATAGTGTGGTAGTAAAGAAGCTTGGAAGAAAGCCAATACTTCCAGAACGCATTGAAAACGAACTGATAGATTATCTCCTAATGGAGGCTAGATTCTACGGATTTACTCGTATATACGTTCATAAAATGGCATTCCAATTAGCTGTAAGAAATGGCGTGAAAAATCCATTTGGAGGGGAATCAGTGGTAAGGCCTGGTTTGACCATTTTACGCGACGTCAACATGAAAAGCTGGCTATTCGGAAACCAACTGGAACTAGTGTAGTTAAGGGTATTACCCACGAAAATGTTGCAGCATTTTATGATTTACTGAAGGTGCAATATAATCAGTACAGGTATCTCTCTGACAGAGTATTGAGCGTGGATGAAACAGGATTGAATATAGTGAGAAGTAAAATTCCTCAAGTTGTTGGACTGAAAGGAAAACGACAGGTATGCGCTCTGACAGCTGCTGAGCGAGGGTCTCTTGTCTGTTCGATGAGTGCTAGAGGCTCCTGTACCACATGATGATTTTCCCCAGAAAAAATGTGACAGAAACACTGATGAGAGGGTATCCCCCTGGATCTATTGGGAGAGCTCATCCCTTTCATCAGGATGGGTACAGAATCACCTTTTCACTGCTTGGCTAGAACAATTTATTGAGAAGACTGCCCCATCAGAGATGTTCCCGATTCTACTGATCCTCGAAGATGTATTACCTTCAATTTGTTCGTGAAGTTCATAATTATATTACTATTTTGCAAGTTAATAAACATTTAAAATATACTTTAGTTTTAATTCCTAATTTTCTGGTGAACATCTTGGGGGGTCCACATTACCCGTACTATAACTTTGACGGCGAGTTTGTTACATTTTCATAAAATAAAATAAATGCTAGTTTTCTCACTTGGTACAGAAATAAATTAATGGGTTAGAGGTCAATACATAAGGGATACAAAATTTGGTAATTGGTATGAATAGAATTGATAGTTTAAGATAAATAACTTAAAAATAGAGTGGAGTTCTATATTCCCACCTCTTCCTATATATTTTCTTTGTCATGTAAACATATTTAATATATGATATTTTAGTCAAAATCGTTAGAGCCATTTTTGACAAGAATCACAATTTTCGATTTTTTTTCCCCATGGTATGGGGTGGGAGATTTTTCTCAAAATAATCGTGTCGCATCCCTGAAAAATACTAAACTTAAATATCAAATTTGGTATTTTACCTACTTTTTCTTTTTGAATTATGCGTTCACAGACACACGGACCTTTTTTTAAAATGCTTTTTTGGATGCAGAGTACGGATGCAATTCCTTCTAAACCTATGTGCTATATAGAAAAAGCAAAAATATATTGTTGAGCTCCGGGACAGCAAAATCTCGAATACAGTATCTTCTCTACCTATGTACGTGGTACGAAAATAAACAAATAAACGTTAGAGGTTATAGAAAAAATATACTGGTTTTGAAAACAACAATGTAATGTAAGTTGCACAGAGAATTAGAGTGGTAAGGGAGGATGAATGAGAAAGGGGAGAAAGGGGCAGAGATAAAGAAGGATCTCCACATTTAACTTAAAAAACGCGAACAGACGTGAGGGTTATGGTAGTATTAATAACGCATACATGCCAGAGAAAGTTTGCTGCAAAGCAGAGTTTTTGTGAAGGATTGTGTGACTTGCATAAAGAGTATTACAAAGTTAGGCTTGACGTATCATAATGGAATAACAATGTTTTGCTCCGCCAGAGCAGACAGTTGAATATGCGGAGTTGTGTGCGTATAAATGATGAAGGCGAATGATACCCTCTGTTTTTGTAATATTTAAATAACGCAGGCGAATTATTGAAAGAGAAACATTTGAATATGTATGAGGATGTGTATGTGTGTGTGTGCGTGCGTGCGCATAGCAGCTACTTGTTGAGGAGGGAAGGTGGTGCATGCGGTTGCCATGGTGATGCGGGACCCCCGGCATCGACCGCTTGCCCTGCCCGGTTCGACACCCGTCTTGCAACCGATTAGAGCTAGAAAGTAGAGTAAACTCCTATATTTCTGTCCTTCTTAGGGTGTATAGGAGACGACACCTGCAATTAAAGTTTGCTTTGTTAACTAATCAGACTTTTTTTACTTTCTTTACCACGTACACCTAATAGGTAGAGGAAGTATATAGATATTTCATTCCATCAACATTTGAAATGGAGAATTAATATATTGAGGACCCTTGAAACTGAAACAATCATGTTTCGAAAAGAAGTCCGTATGTGAATGTGTGACCACCATAACTTTAAAACGAATAAAAATTTACAAGAAAATGAAGTTTAAATTTGGGTGTGCCTATTAATAAGCATATACCTACTTGTCAATAGTTCGGTTAATTTGTAGTTTGTTGGGAATACGATGTATTTCCTTATAGTTTAGAATTCATTTATTTTATTTCGTTTCGTAATCGGCTTACCCTCCCCGTACTTGTAGGACTTACAAGCCAGCGCCTAGGGGTCTGAAGCCTGTCGGGGAGCCAACGGCAAGAAACCACAGAATGGAGAACCTGTTACGAGCGGTCGTCCCGTAGTCAGACCTGAACATGAGGAAGTGGGTGGTATGAAATCTAAGCGAAATTGATGATTGGAAAGGTTATGATGAAGCAATTGGTGAAATGAGTGGCAAGGGAAACCGGAGGACCCGGAATAAACTCACCTAGATGGGAGGCGAGCGGTCTAACCATACGCCCGCCTTATTTTATTATGAAATAAAATATATATTATTTTTAATTTTTACTTTCTCTACACGTACTATATGCAACGGTTATGGAGGCAGTATTGCATTCCACCCACAAATTCATCGCCCTCCGTATTGTAATGGGTACCATGCTAACTTCATATACCCAAGGTCGCGGGCTCAAACCCGGCGGAGGACGATGGGCGTAAAAATCCTTAGCATGGCTTCCTTCGAAAGGGAAGTAAACCCGTTGGTCCCGTATTGTAGATTTACGGCACGTAAAATAACCTCAAGCCTGAAAAAGAGGCCTCTGAGCAAAATTAAGCGGTCTTTCACGCCCAGTATTGAATGGGGCGCTGAGAACCACAGCACTTCAGTTAAAGAGCGTCCATAAATAAAACTCCATTTCATTTCACCCAAAAATTCGATACTGAGATTTCACAGGAAATACATGTTTTGGGATCCCCTGAATAAAAAAAAAGCATTTTCAGAAAAAGGTCCGGGTGCGTGTCTGTGGGTAGCATAGCTCAAAAACGAAAAGACCGTTAAATACCAAACTTAGTATTTAAGTTTGGTATCCCCCAAGGATGCGATACGAAGTTTTTCAAGAAAATCTACCCACCCCAAACTACCCTTTACATGGAAATTGATTTTCTCAAAAATTATTAAAATGTCTTATATTTAAGACATACATGCCAAATAAAATGTATATCCTCAATTTTCTGGGAATAGCCTCTAAAGACCTCTTTATTCTGGATGACTTTTAATCACAATAAAACACACAATTTATGTCATATATATTTTTTTCATGGATTTGATCATTTTTTAGATATTCCTTGTTTTTGATTTCAGCTTTAAAAAACTTATACTTTTCTCATGAAGGAATTTGCCAACTCGTGTCCATACAAACAAACGAACTTCAGTCACATAGCAACCAGCTTTTGACTGTCACCGTAACCTATGGTACTCCCTTATTTCGCTTCTACTTACAAGGAAGCAATTAATAGGACTGTTTGAGCTATTTTTTTCTTGATTAGCATGAAGTAAATAGAACCATAAACTTTTTAACAATAATTAGTTGCAGAGATGTAGAGAAAGTCATGTGAGTGGAACACATCATATTTTTATGTATACTTTTACAACATAAACTTTTATGTTATATTTCACACAACCAAGAAAAGCAGAAAACGATTGGTACCTGATCCACATATCAATATAGCATACAAGAAATCTAAACTGAAAATTTATGCTTCCTGAAACTCCGAGCTCTAAAAGTCTGGAAGATCCATAGTTATCCCTGACAGCTAAGCTCATAAGAGGTGTGTCTACCTCTGTGCCAATAGATTCATACTACGTAAGCAATGATGTGATCCTGTTGCAAGATGTAACAAACATTCCTCAATGCAGTTTCAGTTGGCTTGAGTATCCGCTTATATTGCGATATTTTGTTTTTCTACATACTTTTTCTACGTGTTGTAATGTACTGTTGTGCTGTGTGCTAGTGTTTTAGTTAGTGTGTTTTAAAATTGTTAATTGTCCTGCAGCCGTGGTCGGGACGAAGTGGCAACATTGTGACGGAGCTGCCTCGAGGTAAGGCAACTGTCAGGGATCACTATGGATCTCTCCGATTTTAGAATGACTAATGTTCTAATTGGAGTTTGCTTACTCCTCGACAAGCTACTGACAGGTACCTGCTTTTAGTTGTGTAAATACTATAAAGAGGAGGGTAATCCGTTAAGGCAGAAGGGCGCCTACGACATGCGAAAAGCTAACGGATTGATTTTTACCATGTTTATTGGCTAGAAATATACATATGTACCACTTTTAGAGAGAAGTACTACATGTCCAATTGGGATTCCGAATGCGTACCTCTGCGTTACCATTGCCATTTCGCCCAGTTTAATGTTTATTTTCTCTACGCGTACTATGTACATTGTGTAGAGAGAAGGTACTATATGACACCCAAAAATTCAATACCGACATTTGGCCGGACATACATGTTTCGGTACTTCCTGAATCCAAAAAAAAAAAAAAAACAATTTTAGAAAAAGGTCCGTGTGTGTCTATAGGCTACAAAGCTCAAAAACGAAAAGTCCGCTAAGTACCAAACTTCAGTTTCTCGCAAGGATGCGACACGAAAATGTTCAAGAAATCCCCCTACCCCAACTACCTTTACATGGAGAAAAATTCAAAAATTTTCGTTCTCTCAAAAATATCTCTAACGATTTTGGTTAAAATCTCTTATGTTTAATATATTTACATGGCAAATAAAATGCATATCTTGAATTATCTGGGAATAGCCTCTAAAGAGCGCTTATTCTGGATGATTTTTTTTTTAATTCTGCATAACCAGTAAACCGTAAGGGATAGACAAAAACTTACTACACGAAAAACGTAGTGCTCCTTAAAACACACAATTTATGTCATATACATTCTTTTATTGGAATTGACCATTTTTGAGATATTCTTGTTATTGGTTTCAGTTTTAAGATATTTAAACTTTTCTCATACACGAAGTTGTCAATTCCTGGCTACGCAGAGAAACGTGTTTCAATCCTATAGCAACTACGTTTTAAAACATGTGACTGTCGGTTTAACCTAGTGTACTCACTTATTTTCCTTCTACTTATAAGGAACTAAGTAAAAAGACCGTTTCTGATAGTGTTTATCTCGATTGTCGTGAAAGGGCTAGAAAAATAAGCTTATTATCAATAATTTGTTACAGAGATGTAGAGAAAGTCATGCGAATGGAACACATCAGATTACTCTTATACGTAATGAAGTTTTCTTTGTTCCTATAACTAATGTTAAAATGCGCCTCTGTGAACAACTCAATAAGCTTAGAGACCCAAGAAATTGTATCCCGTGTATCGCGAGGCACAAGGAAATAATCAAATTGCTGGCCACTGTTGCAATGAACCTTTCTTCCACAGAAATGCGCGGCTAACGAGTTGGGCGAGCTTCGTGCCTTCCCAGAGGAGATATTTTAATTCGATTATCGATGTCGACGGTGCATTTGCGTAAATCTCTCGATATCAGCATGCATTCCTCTCCACGGGAGCATGCATACTGGAATAGAAGTTTTATGACAAAGGACATTATGTATTTGCTTCACTGACCTGTAAAGAAACCCGCACCAGGTGCAGAAGAAGTGTTGCTTTGGGTTGAGGGACACTGGGAGTGAAATTTCAAATTTCGATATAAATTGTTTTGAAACATTTATTGTGATAGCATTGCTGTTATATGTATTGGAATACTAATTTCATTAAAATTGGCTAAATGCTTTGCAAGATATACATTATTTCATAACTTTTACTCCGTAATTGATATTCATATTCAAAATGTCATGCACCTCAAAATTTAAGAAAATTGGTTGTCTTTTTCTGAACTGAATATTTGAAGCGCGCGCGCGCACACACACACACACACACACACACACACACACACACACACACACACACAAACTGTAAACGATATATTTCAAAAGGTTTGATTGTTGAATTATTATATTTTTTAAAGGGTTAGACATGTTAATCTTTATAAACTAATAATTTTATATATACACACAACAGTTTTGATGTTGGGCAATTTTGACGTTTGTAATATTACAGTTAATACTTCTGCACATTCCGGGAAATTTTAATTGTATTGAAACAAAAATGAGATGCGGGAAATACTTTGAAAGTGTGAAAATGTGGTTTTGAGAAAAACACTTCAGTGAAATAGTGCCTATGCTAGAAAACAGGTATATTGCACGATCTTTAAATGACTGCTGAGCCCGAGGCAAGGCGAGCCAGATGTTTGTTCCTAATAGATGCCCAGAGTTTCCAGAAATTATTTGGTATAAAAAGAAATTTTCGATTTTGTGATCGAGTGTTAACATTTCACTCCCAGTGTTCCTTTAGGGGGGATGTAGGTGAAGGGCTCCGAATTACTTGGATCCATAAGGTAAAGCATGTGTGAAAGTTGGTCAGAAAGTGAATAATATAATAGTGAAATACTGAAGAACTTGTACTTCAGTAATACGAAACTTTGTTTTGGTAATCGTCACATAACGAACGTGTTGATTTTAGTCCTGAAAATTATCACAATAGGGACATAATAACCCCCCTAACGTTTTCAAATATTATTGTATATCCTACAACTGTTATGTAAAGGAATGCATATATGGAATGTGACTTTTCAGAATGCTGTTCCACACGTGATCAATTTTAGTTGGATAGTACTCAGAAAGTAAAGGTTCTATAGGACAAATCTTTAAACTTAATTTTCTCAGTTTCACTATTTTTACATTTTCCTATCTTCAAAATGTTCCACACGATGCCATTTTTACCAGTCCTTACAATAAGCCGCGCCGTGGCTGAGTGATTAGACCACTCGTCTCTCACCAAGGCTTCGATCCCAGGCGACCACATGTGGGATTTGTGGTGGACAAAGCGGCTCAGGGCGGGTTTTCGCCGGGTTTTCCGGTTTCCCCCGTCATCGAATTCCACCGGTGCTCCATCTTCATTCCATTTATCATCAGTACCATTGCCTGTGGTGTCATATGTAGTAAAAGCGGGCGTTAAACATTAAAAATAAAAAATACTTATAATAGTTTAAGCACAGTTTTAAGAGTAACCGTCGAATATAAGTATCTGTTTACATTTCTTTCATTGTGCTTCATTTTTTTACAGATGACGACCCCTTAAAAAGTGTGTAATTTTAAATTCTAATTAACTACAATGCAGATATTAAATTATGTCTTCCGTAGTTCAATGTTACTTTCTCTCCTGCTTACCTATAGTAGGTAGAGGAAGTATCGAATTCTATCCAAAAACTCGACATCGAGATTTCACCGAATATATAGTTTAGAGATTCCTTGTCTGTGTGTGCGTGTGTGTGTGCGCGTGTGTGCGTGCGTGTGTGAATAAACAGCACAACTAAAATACAAAAAGCTGATAAATACCAAATTTGGTATACATTCATTGATTTCCAAGGATGTAACGAAGATTTTCAAGAAAATCCCCCACTCCAACTACCCTTTACATGAACAAATGAAAGATTGTTCAAAACTTTCGATTTTTCAAGAAATGGCGTTAACGCTTTTCATTAAAATACCACACAAAATATTTACATGAAAAACTTTATACATCATGCATTTTTTATGGAATGTCCTGGGAGTCCTCTTCATTCCGAAGAAATGTTGCACAATCGTGTGTTACCAGTACACATTAAGCGATAGACGAAAACGCTCTAAACAAAAAAGTAAGTTTCTTTAAAACACGATATTTATTCTAATAACTTTTTTGTGGCGTAAGCAATTTCTAAGATACCCCATGCTAACGGTTCGAATGTCACTACTTGTCCCTTGCTTCCCCTCGACTCCCACTTTTTCTCCTATCCTGCGCATATGAAGTGTCAGGACGATATGGACGGGCTTTAAACATAAAAAGAAACTATTTCTCCAAACTTTTATCGTTAATAGTATGAGATAGATATAAAAATATGTTTTCGTAGGAATAAACGAAACGTGAAACACAAAGTGTGAATGAAACACGTGAAATTTGTATGTCTATATCTGACAGCCAAGTATGTAGATTCCTGCAAATAATAATTACTCTCGGAAATACCGGCAGTCACTGTTGCTGTTTTACTGCTTTTTGTTTCTTTTCTTAGTGTGATGGCATTTTCATTTGCGAGTTTCTGCAGGGCTTCATTAAGTATATTGTTATTGACCTGTCTCGCGCAGACATGTGTGTCATGAAAATCTCTTTAAAATTGTTTCTCATACACTCTATTTATTAAACACTGGAGGTTACGAATGGGATTTATTAAGACTACTTAATTAATAAAACCAAACAAATTATAGACATAATAAAATCATCATTGTATTAACAGTCGGATCACGTCATACTAAATGAACGAACTATCCAACGTGTATATACTACCCTAAGCCTAGTTTATTCATGTATTTCCCTTGTATCTGCAAGCAAATATGTAATATATATATATATATATATATATATATATATATATATTTTTTTTTTTTTGCAAGAGTTTATTCCGATTAAGCCGAAATAGATAGAAAGATAAGCTTGCTTAAGAACAATAAGAGTTTGTTGAAGAATGGGTGTAGAAAGTCTTATATATTTTTTAATACTTTCGTGAAATTCGATTTATAGATAATGTTTGGGTGGGGTTACATACACTTGTTATTTAAATAACAAACTATTTAATAAATCTATGATGTTCAACAAACCTCTGCAAATACGCAGTTGAATTTCATCGAGTGTGCCAGAAACAACTGGTTAAAATTAAAGATATAGATAGTATAAAATTAAAGATATATATAGTATAAAATTAAAGATATATATATATATATATATATATATATATCTTTATTTTATTATTTGTAGAGGTATGTTAAATGACATACAATTTTAGGAGTTCCGTCCTATAAATTACTCTTGACGTAAAGCTTGCATATATAAAGTACTCCTCTGCTGTTGTTCATGAGTTATTTAATGTGGTGGGACGGACAGAGCGATTCCAGTCGATGCTCACAGTAGTCGGTGGGTTTAAAAACGTGCTGACGAATTTAATATCCTCAAATATCTGCTGTTCAGCCTGCTTAACTGTGAATAAAGGAAAATAATTTTCATTGAAAAAAGTTTAAGCCTTAGCATGGCATTATTCCCTCTAGGCTTCTTGTATCGTTAGATATCGATAGATGCCTGTGCATTTTGTGAAAGAAAAGTCTCGACTTCAGACGTATCTGAACCAAACTTAACTCTGGTTGAATAGTTTGTTCTTGCATCGCAGACAGCTTTTACCACAGAGAGGTTACTCCCCTGTCCGCCTGCGGCGCTGATATGCCTGGGGACAAAATATATAGAGCAGAAATGGGAGGAAAAGTTGTTCGTTTTGTTTTCAGTGTGGCAGCACTTAGATATTGTACCACGATGCTTGGAGCTCGATGCTGGAGAAGGGGATAGAGAATGAGAGGGAAAAAATGTGGGGGAACTTTTATTGAAATGCCACGCAAGTTAGAAACAAAGCTTCGAACTGGAAGCAAAATTTCATATCAAAGAGAACCCATGATTATGACTCACGTCGGTGTTTCCACGATTTAATTCACCTGAAATGATTCCGTCTGTAGTGAAGCTATTGTGACGATAAATTTGAACAATTCTACCTTAACTTTCCCTCCCACGTAACTACAGTAGGAAGCAGAAGTAGTGTATACCATTGTGGGTTGAAGGCCCAAAACAGCGGCGCCATGACCGATGGTTAAACCGCTTGATTCTCACCAAGGTGGCCCGGTTCGATCCTAGGGGACCGAGTTCTCCACTCTGATTCATTGTTCGTCTGCTCCTCTACAGTCTTATAACTTTGGACTCCCGTATAAGCCATCGAATTGTAAGCCGAAGAGGGTAAACTACGAGGGGCGTTCAATAAGTCCTTATAAGATCCAAGAAATTACACTCTTAGCACCGAAAAAAAAGTTTTTTTTTTTTTTAGTTTTAGTTTAACGTCCCTTTAACCTGGTTGGTCATATCGGACGATGAATGAAATTGGTGAAATTATGCTCAAATGATTTCGAGGTCCATGGAGCTTAGTTACTCGACACTCGTCTTCTCAGGATAAGGGAAAAACCCCGAAAAGAACCTTATCCGGGTAACTCACCCTAAGCGAGATTCGAGACAGACACGCTATCACCACACTACCCAGGCGGGCGAAAAATAAAATATTGTATTTAGTAACTGCCGTCTCTTATTAGATGACAGTTAAAGTTTCAGCTATATCCATGACGTGGCTTCGTTGCCATAGGCGATTGAATCAACAATCCTGTGCTTCTTTAGAAAGATAGATGGGGGGGGGGGGATAAACGAGCTTTGTGCGATGATTAACCACCTCTATTTAAAAGGCTTAACACCGAAAGAGATTAAAACCGAGTTGATGAAGTTCATGGCACATCTGCTCCTGCGTTTGCAACAATTTACAATTGATAAATGAATTTAAACGTGACCGTACATCCACAAATGATGAGTATCATTCAGGACGTCCAGTAGAAGTGACTAACTCTGAAATGGTTGACAAATTCCAGGATGTCGTTTTGAGTGATCGACGAAAAAAAAGTTGGCGAAACAGTAGAGGCCACAGGCATATTACAAGGTACAGTGTTCTCAGTTGGCACCAAAATTACGTCTGACAAAGGTCTCGACAAGATGGGTACCGCGTTTGCTCTCAATGGGGTATAAGCGCAATCGTTTGATCGATTCTGAAGCTAGTTAGCCTTTTCCGTCGCAATCCTGCCGAGTTTCTGCGTCGATGCATAACTGTGGATGAAACGTCGATATGCTCGAGACAAAAGTACAGTTAAAACGAGGGTTTTTAAAGGCTCCGAAGAATGCAAAGGTGGTGAAATCTGCAGACAAGATTATGGCTTCGCGTTTTTGGGGTGGGGTAGGATACACGTGGAAAATCATCTACACTGATTGCTTGCAGAAGGGAAGAACGATAAATGGAGAGTATATGCATCGTTATTGCACCGGTTAAACGGAGAAATCAAGTAAAAAACGCGCTCATCTGGCAAGAAAAAGATTCTTTTCCATCGAGACAATTGAAAGCTGCTCACCTGCGAGTTTTGATGGCGCAAATTGTAGAATTAACTACAACATCCACCGTATACAGCAGATTTGGCTCCCAGTGACTTTTTTAATTCCCAAAATCGAAAAAGGTGTTCGGCGGAAAACGAGTCACGTCTAAAGAAGAGGGCATCTCCCAAACAAATGCCTATTTTGTGTTCCTTCCGAAATTCTAATTTTTGGAAGGCTTTAAACAGTTGGAGATACGCTGGAAAAAGTGTGTCGAGCTAAAAGGAGCTTATGTAAAAAAATCTACCAAAATAATTTGTTTTTCTATCTTTTTCCATGGAGTTATTAAGGCCCCTCGCAAGTAAATGAGTAGAAGCCGCTTTGCAAGAATAAAGCTATTTTTACTTTGCTTACGAGTGTGCAGTATTAGAGGAAGTATTGTATTCCATCCAAGATGTGGAGATTTCATTGAAAATAGGTGTTTTTAAGCCCCCCCCCCCGTAATTAAAAACCATCTGCGTGCCTGAAGGCGCACACGTATGCCTGTGAATTGCAGAACACAAATAAGAAAATCGAAAAGTACCATACTTCGTATTTTAAGCGCACTGTCTTCCTTGTATACGACTTGAAGACTATCAATACAATCCCCATCCCGAACTACCGTTTACATGGAACATTTTTTCGATTTTGTTTTATTATTTTCTAAAAAATGGCTCTAATGATTTTTATTGAACTACCATATGTGTAAGATAACTTCCATTGCATATAAAATATATTTTTTGAGCATGTGCCGGTGTTAGCGCATTCTGGTCGCTTTATCTAGCTTTCTGGATAGCTGGAGTTTCAGTTGGCTGTTTAAAGCAAATGACCCATGCAATAAGCTCTTATTTTTGGCTCCCCCTAGTTCTGGTAATTTCCTCCTCGGTGGGTGTGGAATAGCTTTCCCTTTGAGAACGCTCCGCAAAGTATTGAGGAGTCTTTATAAGGGGATTCCTACGCCCAGGAGAGGTCATCCAGGGACATTTAAATATATCTGCCAAAGGATTCAGTGGACTTCAAGCTAGATAAAGGTCTAACTTTTCTCCAACACATCCGATACCTATCACATCAGGCCATTGCACCCCTTATTAGGAATGTAACTTGCCTTAAAGCTACACCTTTTTAAAGTTCTGATAATCCCTTGACTCCTTTACGCTTTCGAGATTTGGGTCTTAGCCGCGGATATCATTCTGCTGAGCCTACAGAGCGTATAGAATAACGGCGTTTGGGTCATCTATTTTGTATATCATTCCTTCCCCGTGAGACTACTTTACAAAACCTTATATCCTCCATGATGATGAAGAAAGTTCATCGACCTCAGTAAAGAGCCTACATTTACTTCTTGGATGCGTCTTGTACTAGACTTTTACTCAAAGCTGATGGTCCTCATAAAACTGACCGTCTTTTATGTATTTCATTACGTAAAGGATGAAATTAGATATCGGGCACCAACATTCTACGTAAGATTACCATTCCATCGGGGCAACCTCGTAAGATCTTTTGGTAGTTATAACATCAGCTAAAGCCGATTGAGAATACCGGGTTCACCGTAAGGCTTGCTGGCACACTTAGCTCCTTCGCGATCCTTTCAAGAAATGCTGGACACAACATTCACAATAGTTTGTAAAACACATAACGTCAGCTGAGCAAAATAGCCGTTGTACCTTGACCAGGAGCCGTCGAGGAGCAATTTTGGGAACTCTTGTCGCTCCTTCAATCTCACTCTTACCCGTCACTCTGCACGCCCCATTCTATCTATATGCAGTTAAATCCATCGCGCGTAGGTACGTGAAATAACACTCCATCAAAGCTGGCTGCAGCCTGCCAACATAACACAAGATAACACAACTCGACCCAACTCGACTCGACGAGGAGAGGTCAGTTCAGTCATAGGTGGGAGTGAGCCGAGTGCAGTCTACAGCTGAGTGCGCTTGAGAGCCTAAGCGACAAATGAAGCTTAGTAGCATTTGGACTTATCACTGGTTTCAAGCTCTTAGATTTTCAGGGAAAGCTATAAAATTTCAATGTCAGTCACTAGGTATATGCTGACTTGCTTTCAAAATCCGAATATCGACTTTCGTTTTCTTTAGTTTCTGCTTACCTACAACAAATTATGAAATGAGGCTACTTTTACCTACACATGCATGAACTTTTTATTTTGTTGAAACATTTTAATTTCTCAACCACATATAGCAAGTAGGTGAAGAAGCATTGTACTTCACCTAAAAATTAGATAACAGATTTCATCATAAATACATGTTTTGAGACACTCTGAATCCGATTAAAAGAAAACATTTTTAGAAAGAAAAAGTCGTGTTTGTATGTGTGTGTTCTTTGCAATGTTGGTGTCTGAATCAGTGAACAGCATAACTGAAAATCGAAGTTGATTAAATACTAAACCTGATACTTAAGTTCAGTATCTTCCAAAGATTTGCAAGAAAATGCCCCCATCCCAAACAACGTAAAAATTTCATTTCCGCTCTTGAATTTTATGTTTGTCCGGCACAAGGACCATTATGATCCTAAAACTTCCATTTTGTTTCATTCCTGTTTTATTGTGTAGAGTTGTTAATTATAAGCATATTTCTTGAAATGTATTTATCTTATTTTCTGCATCTGTTTGGACTTCGAATTGCCATTTACACTTGCACTTTTTCCTAAAATGGTTTTGAACATTTATTTGCAATGAAATCTGGGTATTGAACTTTTGGGTAGAATGCAGCACCTTCTGTAGCTACTATATACATGGTAAAGAAAGTAAAAAGGTTATGTGTTGAACTTCTATAGCTTTTACATTATATAGCATTGTCGTGATGTTTTTCTAATTTGGTAATGTCCACACTTGAAGGAGCATGATTCACAGGAATCCTTGAAATTGAAACATCTGTTAGGACAGTACCGCATTGTGCTTGTCTCTTACATTGTTCTCTTGTTTGTTGCAGGTGAGTTGACACAATGCTGGCGCGATGATTGCCGTGAGTACAATGCTTGCATCTTTTGAAAGCTCTGTCTGGGCCGATATCCGGCCATTTGCAAACTCCAGCTGTTGGAGATACGTCAACAAAAGCTCGTGCTGACGCAAGTGAACTGCGAAAGAGGGAAGAAAGAAGGAACGTTGTTTAGTTTGCGTGCAATCGTCACTGTGACGGCGAAACGCCATATGTTGGGTGCATACTGAGATATGTTTCGTTTTTACTTGTTTTCGTGCCTAAAGGGCATAATTAACCTTTAAACTGATATAAAATATTTGAGAGGCATTCATTCGCTGGAGAGAATACTGCCATGTGGTATCAATGAAAGGGAAGTTGTGGTTCTACTGGTGTGTGTGTGTGTGTGATACACTGAATTAAAATATTTACTAGATAACCCGTGGGAATAATTCCCACAGCCTTGATAAATATGAGAATACACTATAAATTTTTACGAGGGTCATCCAAAAAGTAACAACTGACATAACTAAATAATAGCGAAAGATATCAGCACAAATCTTTATTTAGAAAGTTACACTACCTTACTGTATTTCTCGACATAATTTCCGTTTTGTCAAAACATTTATTGTCACATGGCACTAGTTTTTCAAAGCCGATGTTATACTTTTCTACCGCCAAACAACTTTTAGTATTATAGGTAAATAGCGTAAGTGCACTGTTATTTGGTGGTAATGCAGTAAACGAGGCTATAGTGAAGACATGACGCATAATTTACGAGTAATCAAGCAAGAACCAAGGTGCACGACAAAGACCGGAGTGGAAGTTCATCATTTATTAAGGAGGAGATGAAGCAAATGTTGATAAAAGCATTCAGACAAATCTGATGTGTTCCATTCACATGACTTTCTCTACATCGCTGTAAAATGCATGTTCTTCTATTTAATTTATGATAATCGAGATGAACATTAGCAGAACTTGTTTTTATTACTTGCTTCCTTGTAAGTAGGAGGGAAATAAGGGAATACACTAGACTAAAACGAGTGCCAAATCTCGTAAAAGCTGGTTGCCTTCCGTTTCTATGATCTGCCAGGAGTTTATAACTTTCCGTGTGAGAAAATTAAGTATTTTAAACCTAAAACAAATAATAAAGAATATCTCAGAAATGACCAATTCCACGACAAAAACGTGTATGACAAATTGTATGTTTTAACGTGCTCTACATTTTTTGTATAGTAAGTTTCTTGTCTATGTTTTACAGTTTATCAGTTACGCAAAGTTCAACAAAATTCTTTCAGAATAAAGACGTCTTAAGATGCTATTCCCAGAAAATTGACGAGAACATTTTATTTGCCAAATAAATATATTTTACTATACGGTATTTTAATATCATTAGAGCCATTTTTGAGAAAATTTAAATTTTCGACATTTTTTTTTCATGTGAAGGGTAGTTTTAGGTAGGGGGATTTTTCTCAAAATCTTCGTGTCGCACCCCTGGAATATACTAAACATAAATATCAAGTTTGGTATTTTACCGGCTTTTCGTTTTTGAGTTATCGTGTTCACAGACACACACGGACCTTTTTCCAAAAATGCTCTACATAGTACATGTAGAGAAAGTAAAAACCGGAGTTTCACTTTGGACACCGTACATAACTGTTTGAGTGGAAAAGATTTCCCAGGCGATGAAGACCTTAAGTTGCAGTCACATCTTAGCTCAGAAGAGTATAACATCTGCATTGAAAAACCGGTGTTGTGTGACAATAACTAATTGACAGCATTGGCGACTACGTTGAGAAATATAGTAAAATACTGTAACTTTGTATATAAAGTATGATGTTATCTTTCGTTTTTATTTAGTTATAACAAATCGTTCATCGCTTTCTGGGTGACCTTCGTATTTACCCCTAGAGCAATCCAAGTAGAAAAGGCTTTTGGAGAATCTAGGAGTATTTTACATTTTGCATGGATTTTATTGTGGATTTAGATGTTTTGCATACATCTGGGAGATTCCCTAGTGCGTTTATTAACTTTAAGCACTAGCTTTGCATTATATATAATTCATGAATTGTATTGTTATGAATTATGGTCAACAAAATAACACAAATGAGAATATGACTAATCATTAAAGACGTGTCAGGGAGGGGGGGGGTTGTGTTTCATTCAACTATTCTTATAAAAGCTTATTCTTCTATCTACTTTATGCTAATCAAGATAAAATATTAGTAGAAATGGTCTTACTAGTTAGATCCGTATAAGTAGGAGGGAAATAAGGGAATACGCTAGGCTAAAGCGATAGTCAACTCTCTTAAAAGCTTGTTGCTTTATGATAAAAATTAGGTTGTCTTTACATGCCAGGAGTAAAACAAAAGAAGCAGGGTCTCTAGGGTATGATGGTAAAGTGTCTGTCTCACGCCTCACATTCAAGAGATGCTAAGTGGAATCTAAATTTTGGGACCCCGGGCTCTTTTGAGCATAATTTCAGTCATTGTCCGATATGGCCTACCAGTTAAAAGACTAAAAATTTAAAAAAAAAAAAAAAAAAAAAAAAAAAAAGACAAATTCCCGTTTGAAAAAAGTTTAAGTATTTTAAAATTGAAATCAATAACAAGGAATACCTTTGAACTGCTTAACCCCACAAAAAATGTGCCTAGTGTCGTAGCCTTGCAAGTACTAAGATTAAATACCACATTTCGTATTTAACGGTCTTTTCGTTTTTGAGCAATTCTTTCCAAACATACTCGCGCACACACACGCGGGCATTTTTCTAAAAAGGTTTTTATTTGTATTCAGTGGTCCTCAAAACGTGTATTTTCTGACATTTCGTTACCTTTTGGACGGGATACAATATCTTCTCCACCTACTATGTGCATACATAATGTTGGTAGAGAAATATAAGTGTTACATCAAACTCGAGTCAAACACACGGACGGCTTCTGTCGTAAATATTACGCGACGAAAGTCATGCTCTTAATGTTGCATCCTTTTTTCCAGAGCTGTACAGGCAACATATTTTTTTTTTTATTTATTTTTGATCGATCAGCAGTACAATGCTTTACAGATCAGTGATAACATACAGGGCAATGACAATAACATTTAGAGGAGGCTTACAGGCCACCCCATATCTCCAGTATGTTATAAACGAACATCAGATATAAGACACAGCACACAAGAGGTAAAAGATCATATCAATCACTAGAGTGAGAATCAGAGGGATCACTCAGAAGTAGGTCTTGCGGTAGTCTTCTCTTCAAGCGGGTTGGCTGGCGCGTACGAACGCCTATGTTATAGTGCACTGCTCCAGGAACATCCTTCAATGTGGAAAAGAAACGACGGGCGATCCTCCGAACAAAGTCGTGAAGAGGTAAGAGTCCCAGTTCGTGATGGAGCTGCTGATTACGAATAAACCAAGGAGCGTTGGTAGCGATGCGCATAAAGCGGTGCTGAATGACTTGGAGACGACGTAGATGGCTTGTGTGGGCGGCTCCCCACACCTGGCAGGCATAGGTGATAAGCGGAGGAACGAGGGACTTGTAGAGTAATACGGAGGACTCCAATCCGAGAGTGGTACGACGATGAAGCAATGGCGAGAGTTTAGAAAGCCGTCCGGAAGCCAGGGAAATGAGGCGATCGATGTGAGCGCGCCAAGTCAGTCGAGTGTCCATAAGCACCCCAAGATACTTGACAGGAACAGGAGCAGGTAGCCAAGACACATCGTTACTATAAATACGCAACGGAAGAAGATCAGGATAGCGACGTAGAGTGAAAATCTTAGCCTCAGTCTTCTGAGGGTTCAAAGAGATGCGCCAAGTGTTGAACCACTGAGCGAGGCGATCCAAGGAGTGTTGTACCACTTGATAGGCGTGTTGAGGATCAGAATGACAATAGTAGAGAACGGTGTCATCAGCATAGAGAGCTAAAGAAGTCGGGGCCAAATCTGGAATATCAGAAGTGTAGATACTGAATAGTGTGGGGGCCAAGAAGAGCCTTGTGGGACACCGGCGGTAATAATGCGTGGAGAGGAAAAGAAACCGCCAATATGCACTGAAAAGCTGCGGTCAGATAGGAAACTATTAAGAACAATAAATAATGCGGAATACCGCTGCGGTGTAACTTGAGAAGCAAGCCGGCGTGCCAAACTTTATCGAACGCCTGCGCCACATCTAGAAAGACTGCCGTGGTATATTGACGGGCTTCAAAGCCATGGACAATTGACTGGGTTAAACGCAAAAGCTGATGTGCAGTGGAATGTTTGTAGCGAAACCCAAATTGGAATGACGGAATAACATGGTTATGAGTAAGGTAAGAGAGTAGACGGCGATGGATCACTTTTCCAAACAGCTTGGAGAAGGTAGGCATCAGACTAATTGGACGATAGCTATCTGGTAGGTGCTTTGGTTTATTGGGCTTATGGAATACCGCGACATCAGCAAGCTTCCAGGAGCAAGGAAAATAGCCGAGGCGTAGACAGGCATTTAGGAGGGATGACAAATAGGCAAGAGCTTTCTTGGAGAGTTTCTTGAGAACAATGTTGGGAGTCAAGTCGTGTCCAGGAAATTTCTTAAGTGGGAAAGCGCGAATCAGAGAAGACAGTTCCCGTGGACTAGTAAAAGAAATCCTTTGATGAACTGTAGGGCGAGTGCGATGAGTAGTTCATCCCTGTTCTACTGCAGCAGCATCTGCGGCTGACAGAGGGAGAGTGAACGCCCGCTCAAAATGATCGGCCAGAATATCACACTTGGTAGCAATATCTGTGACAAGTCTTCCGCTTGCAGAGAGCGCCGGCACAACAGTCGGCTCACGGAGAACACGTTTGGTGGCTGCCCAAAGTGAATGGTCGTGAGGAGAGAGTGACGCCAGATAGCGCTCATAGGACTGAAACCGATGTCGCTCCAACTCCAGCTTCACCCGTCGAATGAGACCGTTAAGCTTCCTACGGAGCCAGGGTTGTCTGTCTCGTTGCCACTTTCGACGAGCTTTTCTCGGAGAAGATTTGAAATGAAGAGGGGTAAGGAAGGTGGAGAATAAGGTCGCACATTGGGAGAAGTGGAAAGACGGACACAACGGCATATGGTGTCAGTAAAGTGCTGTAGTGCAAGGTCAACATCAAGGGTTGTGGTGAGTTGATAAGAGTTGCAGAGTGTCGCATCCAGATGAGACTGAAATTTATCCCAATGTACATATCCATTTATGAGTCTGGGAATCGGTGGGAGCAAGGCAGGTGGAAGTTGAAAGGTGACAATCACCGGGCAGTGATCAGAGTCAAGTTCTCCCAGGGAGGAAACGAAGGTAGGAAGGTGAAGATTGCGATGCACACCGATGCCCAGAATATCAGGAGCACTTAAGGGGTTTGAAGAGTAATAATATCGAAAGACCATAGGTGTGTAGAGCCGTAAACTGAAGCCGACCATTCGGATTGGTGGATGGGCACCCCCAGGAGGAGTGCTTGCAGTTAAGGTCGCCCAAAAGAAGAGTACTGTTCTCCAAAGGAAAGAGGAGTGAGAGATAAGTAGTATTCAGCCGGCGATTGGGCGGTTTGTAGGCGCTGAGAATGACGAGATTACTGTCATTTGCACTGTGAAGTTTAATACCCACCACCTCCAGACTGGGCACGTGTGGAAGAAAGATTTCGCTGTGGCGCAGAGAACGTCTAATGAAAAGAGCAACACCACCGGTAAATAAGATAGCCAGGAATAGTGAAGGTCTTATTAGGAAGAAAATGAGTCTCCGTAACACAAGCAGTATCAACATTGTGCTGAGTGAAAAAGGCAATAAAGGAGGAGCGTTTGGCACGTAGGCCGTTAGAGTTCCGGTTTAGGAGGGTGAGCTGTTGTAGAGACAATAGATCACGGTTGACCATCAGAAAACACAGGAGAGAGTAGGGGGCGAAGAAGCTGCATCAGTTGCGGCAGAACCGGAGAAAACAATGTGCGGAGAAATGTACCAAGCTGTGCAAGCAGATCTTTAAGAAAAGCCCAAGACGGAGCTGTGGAGGTAGGAGCCTCCGGTAAAGAGGCGGAAGGACGGTCTTGGCAGGCAGGAAAACGACCACTCAATACATGAGAATAAGCCCGAGAGGGCCTTGTAGATACATGAGGGAGTGAAGGACTCTGTTGACGTTGTGGTTGCTGTTGTTGTTGTGGGTGCTGTTGAAGAGAAGGCGAGGGTGGCCGCTCTGAACTGTGGTGTGTAGGTGCTGCCGGTTGCTGGGAGTGCCGAGACTGACGTTCCTTCAGCTTTAAGTAATGAGGACAGCCACGATAGTTTGATGGGTGGTCCTGTTCACAGTGAACACACTGAGCCGGTGTAGTTGATGTTTTTGTGCATTTAGAGAAGTAATGGCTGCCGATACAGTGAACGCAGCGGGGCCCTAGATGACAATAGTTCTTGGTGTGACCATAGTTTTGGCAATTAATACACTGGGGCAGTTCTGTATTCTGACGTCGATGTTCAACTTTCACCACACTGTACACCAGTCGGGAAAGATTTAAGATATTTCTACCGGCGTCATTATTCATGAGGTCTACAGCACAGATGGGAATGGGTTCCTTGTTTTTGCGAAGCAAACGGGTAACTTCACGAACAAGAAAGTTCAACACACAGAGTTCGTCGTAAAGCTCTTGATCACTGAGCGAGCATGGTATGTTGCGTATAACAACAGTTTGTCCGACGGGTTGCGAAAAGTATAATACTCCTAGTTAATGGAGGTGAAATAAGATGTAAGACATCGAAAGTCAGTGGTAGTCGTAGCATAAACTTTAAGAATAGCCCCTCGAAGCTCAGTATGAAATTCAGAGAGCACACATTTCTTAATGTCTTGCAAAAATAATTGATAATTGTGAACATTGCGCACACAAATAGGAGGAAGTTTCTCTTTTTGAGAGATGGATACAGTATCAGTAGTTTCTGGATCAGCAGTTTCACTTTAAGGATAAAAACGGTTAGAGGTAGGAATTGTGTACGTATAGCGAGATGCAGGAGGTTGTTGTGAAGGTGGGTCAGTGCAGCGGCGTTTGTTCTGATAGGAGCTTTCAGAGTGAGAGAGCTGCGAACGTTGGTCGCGACCTAAACAGTCCGATGGGGCAAAGTCAGTCATCGTATCATCATCTTGCTGGACAGTGTTGTCAACTGAATTAAGCGGCCGACTTAATTGTAGCTGAGATGGCCGTAGTATAGATGTACTTACAGCATTATCTGCAGGTAACCCAGAAGTAGAAAATGAAGTGTGTTGTAATGCAGAAGTCGACGGTTGATGTAGGTAGTGTTGACTGGATGGTGAAACACGTGTGGTAGAAGTGAAATTATCCTGACACTTGGTATCGTTATATACCTTATTTATAGCAGAATGTAAGATCTTGCCGGTATTGTCCGGCTGGAGAGCCATGATAATAGGTTAAAAAAAATTAAACACAAAAATGAAACACACTAGAAGAGCAAACACAGCGAACTGCACAACACAAGGAAGCACTAGTACAGGTAAACAAAGCAGAGCGGCCAGACACGACCGTCTCGCTCGGCGTTCACTAGTCGACTCCAGGCAACATATGAAAACCAGGTCTAACGAATTTGGGGCTGAGTAAGTAATGAGACAATAAGCTGGTACTATATTCTTTTGATAGATTCCGCAAGAGTTGAATAGGGAAATTTACGATTGATGGACATCAAATATGGATATGTTTCGTAATATAGGAAGATGTGTTTAACAAACACAAATTTCTGCCACAGAGTTGCAGATTATATGTGATTTTTTTTTAATTTAATATCTAAGGGGCTTTGCATTAGAAACAACTCATTGTCTGTAGGTTCTTTATGCTGGGTTTAAATCGTTTTATTTTCCTGAAACTCTCACATATATGCTTCCAGACTGTGGGGGATAGGGAATAATTCTGGTTCAAGAAACATTCCACGCCCCAGCCCGGAATAGAACCTGCGACCTCCGGCTGAGAAGGCAGCTCGCTGACCACTCCACTACGGAGGCAATCTTATGTGATATCTGCATCTTGTTTACGTATATCCTATTATAAATTTTTACCTAATTATTTTTGTGCGCTTTCCTGAAGGGAAATAAAACAACTGTCACTGTCAGGTTCACCTCTTCTGTCTAATGGCTCTTGGGAGAAACAAAGAAAGAAAAACCCTAAAAGCTTATCGACTCTCTCGTATGGTCAAGTGACCCGCCATGCATACGGGGAATATTTGATAACTTCTCAACATATTTTGTGTTCAACATGGTCGTTGAACGTGCTTCCAACGGACGCCTACTAGTATTTGATAATATATAATAATAATAATAATAATAATAATAATAATAATAATAATAATAATAATAATAATAATAATAATAATAATAATAATAATGTTAGCCTTAACCCACACTATCAGGCACAGTTTTAGTAAAGTGTCACAGATTTTTCACTATACACATGACAAAAGCATTACATTTTGTTGCATTATACAGTAAAACCTTTTTAATCAGGATACATACATATGGTTCAATATAAAATTGTCCAACAGAGAGGGATTTTTTTTCATTCAATGGAAAAGAAATGACTGTAAAATTGAGTTTTATTTATGGATTTCTCTAACTGCTGTGGTTCTCAGCGTGCCATTGGGCGAAAGGTCGCTTAATTTTGCTGAGAGGCCTCATTATTAACCTTTAGGTTCTTTTACGTGTCGCAAATCTGCGACGGTAGCCCCACTTCAATAGATTTACTGCCATTTACTCCTGCGAACGAAATTCCTACATACCAGCGGCGCTGATATGATCTTGACAATTGCCAGCGTTGTTATCAAAGTTGTTTTGTTTTTTACACGCTACATTTTGTTTACTGTTACAACAATAAAAATAACAATGTGGGTATTCCATGAAGTATGTAGAAATACGTTCACAAAATATGCAAAGAAAATCTCTTATTAATATGTACTAATGGTCCCTTCACTCTAAGCTTAACTTTCACACAAAAAAATAAACTGGGCTCAAGTTCCAGGGATTAGAAATACCGGTTCACAATACCAATTGCAAAGAAAAAAATATGAGTGTTCCATTCTCTACAGCAAATTATTGTTAAAAATCTTTTGCTTCTATTTACTTCATGCTAATTGAGAAAAATTAGCAGAATTAGTCTTATTATTTTGCTTTCTTGTAAGTAGAAGCGAAATAAGAGAGTGCCATAGGATAAAGTAATAGTCAAAAGCTGGTTGCTATTGACTGAAGTTCCTTATATGGACAGGAGTTGACCAAGTCCAGTATGAGAAGTGTGTTTTTAAAGCTGAAACTAATAACAAGGAATATCTCAAAAACGATAAACTCCACAAAAAAAAAATGTATGTTTTACCGTGATCTACATTTTTGTGCATTTCTTACGGTTAACCAGTTAGGCAAAATTCAATAAAAATCATCCAAAATAAAGAGGTCTTTAGAGGCTATTCCCAGAAAATTCAAGATATACATTTTATTTGGCATGTAAATATGTTAAATATTAGAGATTTTAATCAAAATCGTTAGTTATTTTGGAGATAGTCAAAATTTTCTAAATTTTTTCCATGTAAAGGGTAGTTTGGGGTGGGGGATTATATTGAAAATCTTCGTGTTGCATCCTTCGAAGATACCAAACTTAAATACCAAGTTTGGTGTTTAAGGTCTTTTCGTTTTTGAGCTATGCTGTTCATAGACACACACACACACACACACACACACACACACACACACAAATACGCACCTTTTTCCAAAAATGTTTTTTTTTATTCAAAGGGACCCAAAACATGTATTAACGGTGAAATCTAGGTATCGAATTTTTGGGTGGAATACAATACCTTCTCCATACACAATGTACCTAGTACATACGAGGCTAGAGAAAGTAAATAACCTCTCATTTAACTGCGTTAATGGTTATTAGGACACAATAACAGCCAATGTGTACCTCATTCAAATTTAGTAGTCATAATGCAAGGTACAGAAGGACAAAATAAGTAATTCCAGGAATGTAGAAAGAGATTGACGGTTGATAAAACAACTGATCTGATGTTTACCATCCACATGATTATATTTATTCTTACAAAACCTTATTATTCGTCTATCTCTTCATGCTAATTGATATTAACATTAGAACAATATTACCACTGGCTTCCTTCTAAGTAAAAGGGAAATAACGGAGTACACTAGGCTAAAGCGAAGTCATATCTTTTAATATCTGGGTGCTATGTGATTGAAATTCGGTTCTCTTTGCATGGTCAGGAGTAATACAAAAGAAACCAAAATAATAAATTCGCGTATAAGAAAAGTTTAAGTATTTTAAAATTGTAACTAATAACGAAATATCTTGGAAATGGTTTAACTCCACAAAAATGTCTATGACAAATTGTGTTTTAACGAGATCTACATATTTGTTTAGTACGTTTTTACTTTCTCTATACGTACTTTGTACATAGTGTATAAATAAGGTATTGCACTCCACCAAAAAATTCGATACCGAGATTTCACCGGAAATATATGTTTTAGGGTCCCCTTTATCCAAAAAAGCATTTTCAGAAAAAAGTCCGTGTGTGTGTGTCCGTGTGTCTGTGAGCACGATAACTCAAAAACGAAAAGACGGTAAAATACCAAACTTGGTATTTATGTTTAGTATCTTCCAGGGATGCGACACGAAGATTTTGAGAAAAATCCCCCCACCCCAAACTACCCTTTACATGGAATTTTTTTCGAACATTTTGATTTTCTAAAAAATAGCGCTAACGATTTTGATTAAAATATCGTATATTAAAGATATTTACCTGAAAAATAAAATGTATATTTTGAATTTTCTGGGAATAGCCTGCGAAAACTACTTTATTCTGGGTCAATTTTACGGAATTTTGTATAAATGCTAAACCGTAAGAGATGGACAAAAACTTACCACACAACAAATATAGAGCACTTTAAAACACACAATTTATGTTATATACTTTTTTTCGTGGATATGATCGTTCTAGAGATATTCCTTGTTTTTGATTTCAGCTTTGGAAAACTTATACTTTTCTCATATAGGAATTTGTCAACTCCTGTCCATACAAACAAAGGAACTTCAGTCACATAGCAACCAGCTTTTGACTATCACTTTAACCTATGGTACTCCCTTATTTCGCTTCTACTTACAAGGAAGCAAGTAATACATTTCTTTATTAATAAAATAATAATAAAAGTAATAGGAAGCAAATAATAAATTTCTGATATTTTTTTGTTGATTAGCATGAAGTAAATAGAAGCATAAGCTTTTAAACAAGAATTAGTTGCAGAGGTGTAGAGCAAGTCATGTGAATGGAACATATCAGATTTTTTTCTGTCTTACAGTCTACCAGTTATACAAAGGTCAGACAGCCTGAAGAGGTCTTCAGAATGCCATTCCCAAAGAGTTCAAGATACACATTTTATCTGTCATTTAAATATCTTTAATTTACGGCGTCTTAATCAAAATCGTTAGAGCCATTTTGAGAAAATCCAAATTTTCGAAAAGCTTTAATGTAAAGGGTTGTTTAGGGCAGAATGTTATTCTGGAAAATCTTGGAAGATGATGACGTAATTATCTAGTTTTGTGTAGCAGACTTTCCGTTTTTGAGTAGTCGTGTTCAAAGAAACACGGTCACACACATGCAGGTATGGATCTTTTTCTAAACATTATTTTAAATATGGGACCCTAAACCTCTATTTCCGAACAAAGCTGTTTCGAGTTTTGGGTGGAATGCAACACCTCTATCTATCTATGTACCATGTGCTAAGTTTATAGTTATTAAGCTCAAAATGTCTTAGCGAAAATGTATAAATAGCTGTCTAAGCTAGTGATTTCGGAATTCCGTGTCCTTCAATATAGAATTTTTCCGCTTCCAAGAAAATATGTCCAACTTAATGTGGTGCCTAACATACAGGGATGCCCAAGCGTAAAGGTTCACTTAATTAAAATTTGGATTACAGATTGAATGCACCGCACTAACAGTGCACAGTGCTACGATAGGCCAGAATGTATCTATGTGTCTATCCTTCATCACGATCGTGGCCCCTATTTTCTGGGCTGCAGTAAAATTCATAAGCTTGCAGATCTAAAATTTGATTGCACCATTAATGGTTTCTAGGAACCAGCAGTAAATGGGCGCGGCCGTTCAACAATGGATGATGTGAAATGTAAAGTGAACTCTCTCATGTAAATTAAAGCGAACAAACGCGCTTAACTGAAGCACACGCACATACGTGCTTGTGGAGACAGGAAATGAATATCATAATAGCATTATCACATTTATGTGAAGATGCGGAGAAAGAAGCAACAAATAACTGAAGCAAGAAACGGAAGTACTGATTAATTCATGATACTTATTTTATTAACAATTATCTCACGTGGTTCCGATTTATTAATTTTATTCCATTCATTATGTGAAGATGCGGAGAAAGAAGCAACAAATAACAGAAGCAAGAAACGGAAGTACTGATTAATTCATGATACTTATTTTTTAAACAATGATAACACATGTGTCCAATCAATTTATTAATTTCATTCCAAGAATTTTCGCATGGTTAGTATTACGTAGAATAACATTCACTAGTTTTGTCTAATACTGTGAATAGCTTTCAGCTAGATGTATTAGCTTTTTTTAGTTCATTTTGTGGGACTGCAAACTTAATGTAAAAATATTCCTGCCTAACCTCAAACAAACAAACAATTTTATATCAACAATGCTATATTGCGTATTCGTTTGTTTTCTACGAAGAATCATAATTGGCGATTATAAGCGAAACAAAAAGCTCCATTCCGCCTGTAGAACAGAATGTATTCTTGTCCTTTCGGTTCTCTATAGAGCCCGAAAAGTGGTGTTTTATGCTTCAATAAGTGCTGTGGTTCCAGAAAGATTTTCAGCATTTGTGACAAACCATAATTCCCGTTTATTTTACATATATGTAAGTTATGAGCATATAACATTTACTGAACATATTACGCATTAGAAGTAGGCAATCTTGTAAATGTATATTATAAGCACTAACATGTCCACTTAATCGTGTTTTAAATTCACTGAATAACACTAGCAAAGAACAACATATTTTTAACTAGTAAAAGTCGTGTAGTAAATGGCTTTCCTTCTCTGAAATATTTTTCATCCTTGTACAATGTAAAAAAAGAAATATCTTGATTCTGGTATGCAAAGACAGACAATTAAAAATAATGTAGTAAGAAATAGAAAGAGCTCCACGTAGTTTTCAACTTTATTCCGACGCCATACTAGGAAGTTGGGAAATAATTAAATTTCAGGGAACTTGTACAAGGCACCAGTTTTTTTTTTTTTTTTCTTTCTCGCTTGTTCTTCGTCTGAAACTGATATCATTTCCTTTCCTCCTCTCTGCAACATTTATTGCATGCGACGGAAAACATTGATCTCACGCTTCTTGACATTTTCTTTAGAAGGCTTTGTGAAAAGAAGGGTTGTGGTCTTATTTTAACTGGACGTGGCGGCAGTAAATTGTTAACTGCCGGACAACCATTGTGTCCCGTGGGCAACATATCCTTCAGGTGCAGCCTGTCTGACATCTCACTTGGCTATAATGGAACTTCACCCCTTGGACAAGTCTTGTGCCCCTGCAAGGGTAGAAATTACAGTCTTGGTTATACTTTCTTCATCACAACAATCTTATAATATTCAAGTTAATTACACCGATTCTCCATATATTTTCAATAGACTTTTAAGTTATTACTTTCTTTACACGTACTATGTACATAGTGTATAGAGAAGGTATTTTATTCCACCCAAAAATTCGATACCGAGATTTCACAGGAAATACACAATTTGGGTCCCCCTGAATTCAAAAAAAGCACTTTTGGAAAAAGGTCCGTGTGTGTTTCTGTGGACAGCATAGCACAAAAACGAAAAGACCGTTAAATACCAAACTTGGTATTTAAGTTTGGTGTCTTCCAAGGATGCGACACGAAGATTTGCAAGAAAATCGCCCACCCCGAACTACCCTTTTCATGGAACTTTTTTCGAAATTTTTGATTTTCTCAAAATTGGCTCTAACGATTTTGATTAAAATATCGTATATTAAAGATATTTACCTGACAAATAATATGTATATCTGGAGGAATTTTGCATAATTGCTAAACCGTAAGACATGGATAAAAACTTACCACACAAAAAATGTAGAGCACATAAAAACACACAATTTATGTTGTATAATTTTTTTCGAGGAGTTGATCGTTTTTGAGATATTCCTTGTTTTTGGTTTCAGCTTTGAAAAACTTATACTTTTCTCATACAGGAATTTGTCAATTCGTGTCAATACAAACAAAGGAACTTCAGTCACCTAGTAACCAGCTTTTGACTTCGCTTTAACCTATGATACTCGCTTCTACTTACAAGGAAGCAAGTAATAAGACTATTTCTGCTAATTTTTTCTCGATTAGCATGAAGTAAATAGAAGCATAGGCTTACTAATAATAATTTTTTACACAGAAGTAGAGAAAGTCATGTGAATGGAACACATCAGATGTTTCAGAAATGGAAAGCAGTTTTGAAGAAACTCATCTTAATTCATCTTCAGCAAAGCTATTTCCATAATCCTCATAAAATAAATATGTTTGGAAAATATTGTACATCAACAAAGTTAAAGCATATGTATGATACGACCTTATATTTTAAAGGTGACATATCTTAGTATAAAAAGTCAAGTCTATGTATGTCTGAATGTATGTATGTAATGGGTACCGATTTGGACCAAATTTGGCTCGGATAACTTTTGAATTAGTCTACACAAAATAGGATTGAAATATAGCTCTGTTGTTGTGGCACAGTGGTGGTGATAGGGGTAGATGTTTTTTTCCCTGATAGTACTTAACCTCCTCTTTTACTGCATAGACACCGCAGACGATGGGAAACTGGAGAAAACCGCCCCTGCTTCGCTTTGTCCACCACAAAACACACATTCGGTCGCCTGGTATCGAACCTGGGTTGTCTTGGTGAAGGGCGAGAGGTCTAACCACTCAGCCATGGCGCGGCCCTGGGCATATATGGATACAAAATCTACTTCAAGATATTTGTTCAAGGTTTTTGATAATAAGGTTGTATGGACATATAGGAGTCACAATACTTGCCTAAGCACTACTGCATCTAATCTACAATTGGAAATTCGGTCCCTTTCCACTGGATTACATATTTAATTTCAAGTAATTTATATAGACGCTGGCAAAATCGCTTATTTTTCAGCGATTATCATTAATAGCTGGACCATTGCCAATATAACAAACATAATTAATACGGGTCTAGGAGAATAATGACATCAAAGACGGGGCGGGGTCGATACTCTCGCTGTCCGCTTCACTGCTAGTGGCGTGACGTGACTTAGTTATTCTTCTTGATTTTGGTTTTTACCTTCTCGACCACAAATGTGCAACTTACAAAGTAGGTAGAAAGGTATTACTTCGCACCCAAAAATTCGATACCAGGATTTCACTGAAAATTAACATTTTAGAATCACCTCTATTGAAAGAAGCGGAAAAAATAGAAAAAGGTCAGCGCATGTGAGTGAGTGTCTTGTCTGTTTCATACCATACTTGATAAGTTCAGTATCTCTTAAGGAAGCAACACGACGATTTTCAAGAAAATCTCCCCTACTCCAAACTAATCTTTATATGGAAATTGTTTATGATTTTTTTCTTTAACGGCTCGAACTATCTTTGTTTAAAACCCGAATGTTAAAGATACTTAAACGACAAATAAAATGTATGTCTTGAATTTTCTGGAATAGCCTCTGAAGATATTTTCATTCTGAATTAGTTTTGCGTAACTAGTAAACCACAACACATAGGCAAAATCCTACAATACAAAAAATGTAAATCTCGTTAAAACACACCAAAACACAATTTGCAATATACAACTTTTTGTGGAGTAAACCATTTATCTTGTTGTTGGTAGTCATTCCTGTTTTTTTTTTTTTTCCTTCCCATTTATATAGCCCACTTTAACATCTAAGTTCATATTGGGAGCGTTGCACTTGAAACACCTCGTTGTCTGTAGGTTTAAATAATTTTCTTTTCCTCAAACACACTCACACATTCACTCTCACATATATATTTCCAGACTCTGTGGGGGATAGGGAATAATTCTAATTAATGAAAAATGTCCGGCCCCAGCCGGGAAACGAACCCGGGACCTCCGGGTGAGATGTCTGTTCGCTGACCATTCGGAGGTAGTCTCCTGTTTCTTTTGTTTTACTCCTTACCAACAAAGGGAATTGAATTTCAATCGCATAGCATTAGCCTTTAATAGAGTTGACTATCGTTTAGCCTAGTGTATTCATTTGCTTTCTACATTTAAGGAATTATGTGATAAGACCACTTCTGCTAATGTTCATCTCGATTAGCATGGCGCGCGCGGCTGTGTGTGTGTGTGTGTGTGTGTGTGTGTGTGTGTGTGTGTGTGTGTGTGTAGAATAAGCTATTGTAAGAATAATTTCTTACGAATAGGTAAAAAAATCCACGTATAAACTTTACCAGAACTACTGGTAAGAAATAAAAACGTCTCTCCTTTCAATTAAAGTTGTAGCTAAAACTTCATTCTGAAATGGTATTTCGCCGATAGCGGCGACGGTGCGGCATTTCAAGTCATTGAAGAAGTTTGGATCGTAGCTCCTGTCTTTTGATGGTGATGTGGAGAGCATTTTGACTTTCTCTACACCTATTGTGTACATAGATTATAGAGAATGATTGTAATGCAGCCAAAAATTCGATACCGAGATTTCACCGGAAATGTATGTTTTGAGATCCTCTGAAACAAAAAAAATAGAAAAATGTCCGTGCGTGTGTCTGTAGGCAGCATAGCTCAAAAACGAAAAACCATTAAATACCAATCTTGGTATTTAAGTTCAGTGTCTTGCAAGGTTGCGACACGAAGATTTTCAAGAAAATACCCCCACCCCAACTACCCTTTACATGGAACGTTTTTCGAAAATTTTGTCTTTCTCAAAAATGGCTCTAACGATTTTGATTAAAATACCGTATGTTTAAGATATTTTTATGATAAACGAAACGTATATCATGGATTTTCTGGGAACAGCCTCTGAAGACCTGTTCATTCTAGATGAATAACTGGCAAACCGTAGATATACAAAGAGATATACAAAAACTTACTACACAAAAAGAGTATATCTCATTAAAATACATCATTTCTTTTTTCTCTTAAACTATTCTCAAACGGGAAGACATCTTTCTTTTCGTTTCTCGTTTATTTAATCCTGGCCAGCAAAGAGATTGGGATTTTAATTGTTTCACATTGCGCTCGACTTCTAACGGACGACACTATCACTTTAGCCTGTACATTTTCTTATTTCCCTTCTACTTACAAGGAAGCTAGTAATAAGACTAATACCGCTTATGTTAATCTTGATTAGCATGATGTAGATAACAGATTGTTTGTCGTACAGCTAGAGGACATAATGTGAATGGAACACTTTAGTTTTTTACCTTCTACTTACAAGGGACCCAGTAATAAGGACAATTTCTGATAATGTTTATCCCGTTTATCATTATGTAGATAGAAGAATAAGCTTTTTAACAATAATTTGTTACAGAGATGTAAAGAAAGTCTTGTGAATGGAATACATCAGATATTTTCTAAAATACTTTTGGATGAAGGATTCAGGGAGTCCTAGAAACATATGTTTCCGGTGAAATATCGATATCGAATTTTTCTATGGAATGCGATATTTCCTCATTACTAGTTACGTGGGAAAACATTGAAAAAAAAAAATCGCAGAGTTCATTGCGCCCATCGCTATCAGCGTGAACAATGCCACACACTTTGAACCCGTGTAGCGGAGAAAAGGGGTTGGGGCTTAATGAATTTACTGCACAGTTCGTTTACGCTTTGTTCTGAAGCTCCATTCATGCAGATCCTGCCTTAATAATGAACACCACATATCAACAAAGAACCACGGAGTGCTTAATTAGCGTATGAATAATGATGATGCTAACAGTACATAATAATGGATACGTTCCTTTTCCAGTGAAAAATAGAAAACGTAAATAATTAGGTGAAATTTGGGAACTACGTGCATCCTCGGGCGGCGCCATCGGTGAGTGGTTAGATCGCTTGCCTCCCATCTAGGCGGGTTTCTCCCGGTCCTCCGGTTTCCCTTGCCACTCAATCCACCAATTGCTCCATAATCATCTTTCATATCATAAATTTCGCTTACATTTCATATCATTCACTTCATGTTCATGCCTGGCTACGGGCCGACCCCTCGTTCCAGGTTCTCCATTCTGTGCTTTCGTGGCGTTGGCTTCCCGACTGGCTTCTGACCCGGAGGCATTGGCGTTAGTCCTGCAAATACGGGGAGGGTAAGCCGATTATGAAACAAAAGAATCTTTCAAGGACGCGACACGAAGACTTTCAAGAAAATACATCCACCTCAAACCATTACAAGGAAAGTTTTTCGAATTTTTTTTATTTTCTTAAAATGAATGATGATTAAAATACTATATATATTAAAGATTACATAACAAATAAAATGTATATCTTGAGCTTTCTAGGAATAGACTCTGAACACTTCGTCATCCTGGATAGCTTTTGCATAACTCGCAAACCTAGAGATAGACAAAACTTACTTTACAAAGGCTGTAGCTCTGTTAAAACACATAGTTTAAGTGATATACTTTTTTTTTTTTTTTTTGTGAAGTTAACGAATATCGGTTACATACCAAGGAGCTTTTAAAAGATTTGACTCGCTCAGTCTGGTTTATCACCTATTTCCCTTCTACTTATAAGGATCTAAATGATAAGACAATTTGTGATAATGTTTATCACGGTTAGAATGAAGTAAATAAAAGACGAACCCCTTGTAAGGCTATTTTGTATGCAGAACAGGTACAGAAAGTCATGTGAATGGAACACTAGATTTACGTATACAGAACCTGTTTCTGCAAACGCTCAATACAGCTTCGTATTTTAGGTTGATTACGCCCTCTATACTTAGGTTGAAATTTTATTTATACTCTTTTCACACTAACAGATAGCTTGTATGATCTCAAATTCCAAACTTTGATCCCAGAGTGGCTACTTATTTCCATCACAATAACCTTGTATCTAGTTTTAAAATTTAGAATTTCCGGGCTGTTTTGCCGTGGTCTATAGGTTAAAATATTTCTTCCTAACGTTTCGTCCCTGTCTGTAAGGGACATATTCAGAGGCAATGTGCTCACGTCGCTATCATCGGCACTTCAAAGCGATACATCAACACGCGCATCACAGAATAAAAGAAACTGCCGCCTAGGACAAACACAGACATCAGCCGTGGCACAACATGTTTTATCCTTGGACGGCCACCGAATGCAATACCATAAAGTAGAGGTTATAGCTACAACGAAACATTATAAGCCCCGTTTATACAGAGAGGTTATAGGAATTTAAATACAAACACCTTTAACAAAGACGAAGGACTCAAATTAAACCACACCTCCGAAATTTCCAGGCTAAATACAAAGTCCCTCACAGACAGATACGCAACATTAGGAAGAAATATTTTAAAGAAAAATATTTTAACCTACAGACCACGGCAGAACAGCCCGGATATTTTACATTTTAAAATTATGGACACTGGCCGTGAAAGCTTGTGCATATATAGCCTTGTATGTGATCAACCTCAGGGAATGTTGAATATACACACGTTACCTCTCTAGCAGAAAGCTCCACTTTGCGTACCAACTATTTGAGGAAGTAGCCCTCTTGATACCCATTAGTTGAAAATCCTCGTCCTAGCTTTTGGGTTTAGTAGTTTCATGGTAACTGCAAGTCGACAAACAGTGTTTGACAGCGGATTGCGCCCGAAAGGCACATGAAAGACTTGAAGTGAAACAAAAGACAGACTCTGGATGTGAAATCGATATCAAGGACTGGGCTTTCCGCAGCGAATATAACGAGGTAACGCTCTGAATATCCATGTACACACGGTCAAGATGTGAAGATAATGTGGGCAAGTGACATCATGACATCAATGGAGCAGATTACATCATACAGTCCATTTCAGGTTTAATCAAAGGCTTATACGTAGCTGCCCGCCGACACTCGTGCTCCTGACAACTAATCTATATCACCCCGTCAGTGACACTTTCTGTAGATCTGGGACACCTGATTCCAGAAAGTATTCATTACCGCTTCAAAACATTCAAGTAGCTAAATTAACGAGCGAAAAATTGTCATTTTTTCTTTCTCTACTGCATTAATAGTAAAAGTATTGTATTCCACCCAAAACTTCGATTCCGAGATTTCGTCGGAAATACACATTTTGTGATTCTCCGAACCAAAAGAAAAAAAAAAGGTTTTAGAAAAGTTTCCTTGTATTTAAGTTTAGTGACGCGAAGATTTTAAAGAATACCCACTCCAAACTATCCTTTAAATGGAAGTTTTTTTCTTCGACATTTTCTTATAGATACAAAGGAAATAGCAAGTCAGATGTTAAAGAACGCGGTATAACTTCTTACTTGCAGACAGTAGCCAAAAATAAAAATTAAATTAAATTTGTATACCACACCCTGGTACCTAATTTCTTATACGGTGCGAATATTCCAATCTTACTATTTAATTTCAGTTTTTATCTACAATATTTATACAATTCTACGGATAATAATCTACAAATACTAATCAAAAGTAAACTTACAATTGGAAAACAAATAATTAACATACGAACTATACAAAAATTACACTCCTACAATACTCTTTTCACTTTCTCTACATGGTACATTGTACGTAAGTAGAGAATGTATTGCATTCCACCCAAAAATTCAATACCAAAATTTCACCGGAAATTCCATATTAAAAATACTTTTTGAAAAAGATTCTGTTTGAGTGTGTGTGTTCCTGTGTCTCTGGACACGAAAACGAAAAGTCGGTAAAATACCTAAATGTAGTACTTAAGTTTAGTATCTTCCAAGGATGCGACACGAAGATTTTGAGGAATATTCCCCTACCCAAAGCTATCCTTTACATGGAAAAAATTTCGATTTTTTTCCCTTCAAATATGGCTATAACGATTTTGATTAAAATACCGCATATTAAAGATATTTACATGACAAATAAAATGTATATTCTGAATTTACCTGGGAACAGCCTCTGTAGACCTTTATTCTGGATGAATTTTGCTAGATTTTGCATAACTACTAAACCGTCAGAGATAGGCAAAAACTTAACACAAAAAAATGTAATCTCCTTAAAACACACAATTTACCTCGTATACTTTTTTTTTTTCGTGAAGTTGACCCTTTTTGAAACATGCCTTGTTATTGGTTTCAGGTTTAAAATACTTAAAACTTTTCTCATACGGAATTTTTCAACTCCTGGTCATGCAAAGAAACGGATCTCAATCACATGGCAACCGACTTTTAAAAGCTTTGAATATCGCTTTAGCTTAGAGTACTGCCTTATTTCCCTCCTACTTAAAGGAAGCAAGTAGTAAGAACATTTCTGCTAATCGATTGAAAAATAAGCTTTTTAACAGATTGTTACAGAGATGTAGAGAAAGTCAAGTGAATGCACATCAGATTTTTAGACAGGTTTCCTAAAATGTTTGTGTGTACGCTATGTGCTTTCACTATCTTCTTCTTCTTTTTTTAACGGTTCATACGTCAGCAATAGACTCAAACGGAAAATAATGCAAGAATTTCAATGGAAGAAAAAATATATGCAGGACCGTAGTTCTACGAATGAGTTATAACGAAACTTCGAGTATTTGGTCGTATCTAAATCATTACACTCCTCGGTAGATCACTAAATGTGTATAGATCCTCGCCGGACTATGTTCTGAAGTGGATTGGGGAAAATAAGAGACTACGAGGTGAACGCTCGAAAAAGGCACCAAAGAGAATTGCAGAGCTGATAAGGATGAAACCGGAAGCACGTTCTATGACAGGGGATTGCGGCGCCGTCGCTGCAAGTGAAAATAACCCGTCCGGTAGCGTGACCGGATAAAAGCTCTGCTGAAATTTTAAAAGCAATTCACCACCACATTAATATTCAAAGGCACAGAGCATCCCCGGGAGGCAAATGTGCAAAGGCCACAAAGGCCAACTTCTTATAAAGGCCTCAAAACTAGGGAATTTCACCAAAAACGAGTCGCGGCAGAAGAAAAGTATCAGTGAAAAATAGTTATCTATGTTAGTGCAACGCTATGCATTATAGGACGATTGGCGTAATATTAGATACCAATTAGGCGTGGTTTACTGGCCAAGAGAAGATCTTTTATTTCAAACTTCAAGACTCGCTTCTAAAATACTTCTATCCTCTATCTGCAGGCGTTGATCTTAACTGTCCCATACTTTTTTTAAAATCCATTTTATAACTCCGCCTTTAACTGCACGGTCATATAGATATTTCTTTTTGGAATATATTGCTTATTGGTAATGGTGTTAACTTGTGTACTGTTGTAATTGGATTTCTATTGTTTTATTTAGTTTATTGGATATCTCTCTCTCTCTCTCTCTCTCTCTCTCTCCCTCTCAAAAACATACATATACAGATTCATAATTTTTTTCTGGAGAAAAATTCTCACCCCCAAACCCCCAACTGGGGATTGAGGCTCGGACCCCTCGCACGCCATTAAGATGCTCTACCGACTGATCTACGGTGCCAAACCCGGTAATTTTGAACCTATTTCAAGTAAATTTAAAATATGTACAATTTCCCACGCACAAAATTTAGACTCCCTACGTGCAATGTTTCTCATAAAAATTAAATATATGAAGAAAGAAGACTCTCCATCCAAATTAATGATTTCAAGAAAATTTGATTTTTTTTTCAGACATTTATGTATAAAAACTCAACTCTGATAAATATCATATTTCACATTTGAATCAGGTCGTGTAAGTCGATTTTCAAGAATACCCCACAAAACAATCCTTTACCCGGAAAACGTTACATATTGTATTTTTCGAAAATGGCAGTAGTGATTTTGATTAAACCAGCATGGGATATAATACATGATGAGAGGGAGATAAAATGTGATTTGAATTGACATTGCGCAACGCTTCTTTTCTCTACACGACTCATTATTAAAAGCGTGATATATGTTTTTTTTTTATCTGCATTGCGCTGCAAGCTGGACAAATTAGCGAAATCGATTGAAGAATAAATTTATTCCAACACGGTATAATACACAGATGAATTCGCAACGAATAGAGAAAATACTGTGAGTGTTAAACATTTGTTATCTCTCGATGTTGTAATAGGCAGTCTTTTTTCTTAATTTGCGAACAAGATATACAGTAGCAAGCAATGTCCCAATCCTGACGGCGCTAAAACACCACAGTATAGAAGAAAAATACATCAAAATATTCGCCAAGTAATACTCAAGTATGAAAACTAAAATCCACTGGAGAGAGAAGACAACAATTTCCAGCTGAAGAGAGGAGCCAGACAAAGAGACCCTGTATCGCCCAGCTTGTTTATTAGTCTGCTAGAAGACATCTTTCGGAAAATGGGGATGTACTGTGGGACATAGATGAACTGAAACTCCGCGACCTAAGGTTCGCAGATGATATCACCTGTTTGCAACTTCCGCGGAGGAATTAAATCGAGGAATACAAGAATTAGCCCAGTAGAGCAAGAAAGCTGGGCTGGAACTAAATAATAATAATAATAATAATAATAATAATAAACTAATGACTAACAACATCGAAAAAAGTATCCAAATTAACAACAGAGAACTAGAATACGCCACCAAAAAGACCTACCTAGGATAAATAGTAACATTCAACAACGCTACCCGCTAGGAAGTCCAGCGACGCATCTCAGCAGCATGCTTAAAGTTCTTGAGCCTGAAATTTATCCTCACAAGCAAAGAATACAGTGTAAGAATGAAAAAAGATATACTGGACAGCTGCATCCTTCCTCTCTTACTATATGGAGCCCAAACCTGGGTCCTAACAAACAGAGAAAGAAAAATGTTGGGAACATTTCAAAGGTGGAGAGAAAGATTTTAGACGTCAGCCTCCGTGACAGAATCCGTAACGAAGAACTTGCGGAGGATGACAGACACCAAAGACACAACATCAAATGGAAGTGGGCGGGCCATATCATGAGGATGGACCAAACAGATGGGTATACAAGACGGCTGACAGGAATCCAAGAATCGGCCGGCAGACGATCTGAAACTTCACTTTGGACACAACTGAACAACAGCGACCAAGGATCGCAGAGAATGGAGATTACTGATACAGGCAATATCAAAAGGTTCTTTCCCGAACTGGCTACGCGGGATTGCCGGTACTGCCACCTTGCCAGCCAAGAAGCATTGCCTTCTAGGGATTCTACTGACTAATTCTGATAGCAATATCAGCAAGGAATTAGAAGCACTGTTAGGACTTACGAGGTACGAATTAGAGGCAAAAATAAAATGACCTAACCGTTATTTTGGAACCGTTTCGCGGATGTGGAACTGGAATAACCTCAGAATCCTGCCTTTGTTACCACGTTGACTTCGTAATTAATTTGAAACAGCAATTAGAGCAGCGGCTTTAAGAGAGTGGTTTTTTCCGAACCGCCTGACACAGAGTTGTTGTTTAGTCTTCAAATAAGATCCTTGTTTTGTACAATGCAATAATTCATACATGTGCATTAATTTGTTTTATTGTTATAATACAGCAAAAAAAAAAAAAAAAAAAAAAATTAGTTTCCTCCCGAAGATAAAATCGATTCCCAGGTATGATTAAATACTTCCTATTTTAAGATTTAAGGGCAACCGAAAGAATAAAATGAATGGAATTCCACTTCGGAAGATTCTTCAACATTTTCTATGTTGGAGAAGTGGGTTGCGGAGTTTAAAACGCGGCCGTTCTCCCTGGACGTCCCGGTGCCACTGGGACTAGATAAACTAGCTAATGTCCCAGTGCAGTTTTAACTGATAAAGGAAGGAGCATGAGGGTGCTGACATTTCATTAGATCTTATCTGGAAAATTTTAGACGAGAAATTGTACATGGGAAAGCCAATAATGCAATGGGTGAATGTTTGGTAACCGCTGATCAAAAGCGTATTTGAAGGAATCTCTCCCAGGAGAGCTTGCACCGATTTTTGCGATGTGAGTCCACTGTTGATTAAACAACACCACGCGGCAGAGACAAAGCAGCAATCCAAACAATTGATGCGAGGATGAAATCTTCCAAGGAAGGCAAAGTGAGCTACTCCAACATTAAAGGCGTTGACCACCATGGATTTGATTTTAATAGATTATCTGGAAAATGGAAATCCATCATTGGAGGGTACTGGAGTAGCTAAAAGAAACACTTCCGCATTTATTAAAGAAGAACGTTATCTCCACCAAAGTATTATAAGTTGAATGACTTGCGCTTTTAACTGCTTTCACATGCACCATATGTACCCGATTTTGCTCCCAGTGACTTTTTCTTCTTCCCGAACCTAAAGTGTAGTTTATTTTTAATATGTTCAGCCAGCAGCTGGGCTAAAGGAGGGAAGGACAAGTCCGTGCAGCAAGGAGTACGAGGCAACATATACAGTACACGTGTGAAGAACGCAGGCGACGTTGAACGATATAATCTCTAATACAAGTCAATAGGAAAAGAGGTGGTAATTGAAAACGATGCATCAGCTACACAAAAATGCTTTTTGTAAACATAGCTAGGTGCCGTTGGAGTCGTGGGAGGGCCGAGGAAGTTCTGTCAGAACTAGGGAGCGGGCTCCTAGCACTCCCCGCGTCGAGATGAACTGCTTGGATTATATAAGAGACCTCCACGATGGCTCTTTTCCCGCTATCAGGTTCTGCCGCCATCGGTAATATATCTGTCATCCTATCCTCCTGGGGTGTGACTACAATAAACCCATGGTGCCTGCAGTGTGGAACCCCCTATGGAATGTACCAAGCAACATAAATACAAAATGCATCCTGTTGATCAATTAGCTATAAAGCAGGTCGTGTAATTGTCGGACTTCCCTCGTCACTGTACTCTGAATCCCATAGAGTACATACGATCAGAACTGAAAGAAAACATCGCATCCAATAATACACCGGAAGGAAAAAAAAATGTTATTGAAATACGAGCCCTATTGAAAATGTGATAAAGGACACTGAGAACAAAATCATTGGCCTAACTACAGACGCTGTTTTGAAGAAATAGAAAATAAATATCACTCATTTTAAGGTATAATGAAAAACAGCGAGCCCCTGACAATTCATCTGTAATTTTCTCCAAAACAGGATGGCCTTCAAACGGGACCGCTTCTCCCTGCCACTGGGCAATAACCATTATCAAACAAAAGACGACACTGTACTAGGGTGAGAGGCAACATAGTAACATCCCTGTTTTCTGGAGACTCTAAAGACTCTGCTTGCAAGTCGAGATTCGCGCCTCAGTTAAGGGTCCAGTAAATGGGAGACTTGGCAAGGGTTGGTTTCCAGCCGCACACCTCCTAATCCCAAACTTTAAAGTTACGCCTTTGGCAGACGGTTATCATGTTCTGAAAAATACTGATCAGAAGACGACTATGCATTTTCAGATGACGGTCTTCATTTTAAATTATATTTAATATCTTATTTGCAATCACGTCGAAACAGTTTTGAGCCAAATAGAGACAAATTCAAGTTCGCGGTGATGTCGCATAATCATACCACAAGTGAACACCTAGCTATAAGCACAGGACTCGACTTGGCACAACGCTTCAAAAGTTTGTCGTGTTACCAACAATTCTTGGAAAAACATGGCGACGATGTAGAAAATAACAGAAAGGTTGTACAATGTAAATAACATTATTTGAACTTCATAATTGCTCTGTAATATTTATTTTTATTTAAGATAGGGAAGGTTACATTTTGGACGCCAATCGTATAACAGGGGTGTGGACAATGATCCATCACATAACGCCTTAAGGCAAGCCCCAAGGAAGTTCGATTTTGAGGCAAAATAACCATAAAATAATTAAAACATGAACACGTACTTCTAAAAATGGCGCTGCATAATGAAATGCCTCCCAGGAAACTTCGGCAGTTCTATCCTTGGGGAACGGATATGTTCAATTAGGTTGATTGCCTGCTACTGAATTCGACTGAGATTATTCATTCATGATCCTGAATTATTCCCGGCACATCCTCTCGGGAAGAGCCGATCGCCAATTTTTCCCTGCTATCGCATTTCTAGTAGAGGGACAGCCCGACAGGCAGAACAGGCTGTTTAAATTTTCAGGCCCTTCAACAAAAATGTGTGTGTGTTGAGATCCGGACTAAAATGCTTAGTAAATATTCCATCTTGCGCTTGGGGAAAATTGAAAGAACGCTGCTGAAACGTGAAAAGACGTGAACCTCTTACATAGTACCTTGGTGTAGCAAATGAATTTACACTAGCATTTTATTACATGTTCACGTGGTGTCCAAACAAACTCCAGCACATCCACATACCCTCAAGTTGGACATGTCTACACTCCCTTCTTTTTATATTCAGTCCCATCAACATTGTAACATTGCTTCTTATTCCTCCCTTGTTTCTTCATTGCCTAGAATCGAAACTTTAACTACAAGCGGTTAAAATATCGAAAATAACTTTTTTATTTTCTCTACGGGCACAATGTACATAATAAGTAAAGAAAGTATAGTATTGTATCCAAAAATTGATGTCAAGATTTCCCCGAAAATGTTTTGAGGTACGTGGAGTAAAAAAAATTAGATAAGGTCCGTGTGTGTGTGTGTGTGTGTGTGTGTGTGTGTGTGTGTGGACAGCACAGCTCAAAAACTAAAATATCATTAAATACACACTTGGCATTTAAAGACTAAATCTTCCAAGGATGTGATTTAAGAAAATCTCCCGCCCCAAACTAATCTTTAATCGAAAAATGTTTGAAAATTTTGTTTTTTTCATAAGTGGCTCTAACGTTTTGATTAAAATGCCGTAAATTAAAGATGTTTGCATGGCAAAATGTATATCTTGAATTTTCTGAAAATAACTTCTGAAGAGCTCTTCAATCCGTATGAATTTTGCTGAATTTTGCATAAGTGATAAACCGTAAAAAATAAACATAAAACCTACTACACAAAAAATGTATTTTAAAACACAGGCTTTATGTCATGTACGCTTTTGTTATAAAGTTTACCGTTTCCGAGATCTTCCTTGTTATTGGTATCAATTTTTAACCACATTTTTCTCAACCGGGATCACGTATTGTTTCGTCTCTTTTGTTTATCTGCTAGCAATGTAAAGCGAACGCAACTTCATTTGTTCATATAACGACCAGCTTTTAAACGATTTGACAATGACTTTAGCCTAGGATATTCCCTTATTTCTCTGCTGCTTAGAAGGAAGCAAATATAAAGACAGTCTCTGCTATTGTTTATTTTGTAGATAAAATAATAATCTTTTCTAAGAATATTTGTTTGCAGAACAGGTAGACAAAATCATGTGAATGGAACACATCAGATTTTTATAGCAAATGATAAACGTTTCGTTCGCCATAAAATATCTCAATCATATAGTGTTTTAATGCAACGTTTTTCATAAAAAGTATTATTTTAAATTACTATTGGTGAAAGGAATTTTGTCTTTTGCAGTATTACAACATATACTCTGCACATTCTGGGAAATTTTGGTTGTATTTAAACATAAACTGAGACGCGTGGAACATTTTGAAGGGTGCAAATGTAGTTTTGAGAAAAACGTCGCTTTATAATTAGAATGCTAGGAAATAGTTGCATTGTACGGTATTAAAATAGCTGAGAGTCCGAAGCAAGGGGACAAAAGCTAAATCTTGATTCTCTATAGATGCAACGCTTTAGAGCAGTTTTTGACGAAACAAACATTTTTGGAAAGTGTCCATGCAAAAGATAATTGGTGACGGAGAATCTTCGTGTCGTATCATTGGAAGATTGTGAACTTAAATACCAGGTTTGATATTTAAGCGATTCTTCATTTTTGAGTTATACTGCCCCTTACCCCACACTTATGGATTTTGCTCTGATTCAGGATACCCTAAGTGTTGTATTTCCTGTGTAATTTTGGTATCGAATTTATTGTGCATAAGTGCTACAGAAAGTCAAAAAAAAAAAAAAAAAAAAAAAAAAAAAGTAGGTTTCATCACATGACTTTCCCTAGGTGTTCCACGTGTAAACTATTCTTAGAAAATAGCACTCATTTGTACGCATCATGCTAATTGAGATAACATGGGCAGAATTAGTCTTTGCTTCGTAGTAAGCAGAAGGGAAGTAAGGAGAAATACTTCGTTTCGTTTCCTGCCCAGCACTAAAACCAGAGAAACGAAACTAAAGTTGGCTTAGTTTAAAATTGTAACAAAAAAATCTGATGTGTTCCATTCACATGACTTTCTCTACATCTTTGCAACAAATTATTGTATTTACTTCATTCTAATCGAGAAAAAATTAGCAGAAATAGTCTTATTACTTGCCTCCTTGTTAGTAGAAGCGAAATAAGGGGGTACCGTAAGTTAAAGTGATAGTAAGAAGCTGGTTGCTATGTGACTGAAGTTCCTTTGTTTGTATGGACACGAGTTTACAAAGCCCTGTATGAGAAAAGTATATGTTTTTATAGCTGAAACCAAAAACAAGGAATATCTCAAAAGCAACCAGCTCCACGAAACAAATGTATATAACATATACTGTGTGTTTTAAGGTGCTCTACATTTGTTTGTGGTAAGTTTTTGTCCATCTCTTACAGTTTAGCAGTTATGCAAAATTCCGTAAAATTTACCCAGAATAAAGTAGTCTTCAGAGATTATTCCCAGAAAATTCAAAATATACATTTTATTTGTCAGGTAAATATCTTTAATATACGATATTTCAATCAAAATCATTAGAGCCATTTTTTAGAAAATCAAAATATTCGGAAAAAGTTCATGTAAAGGGTAGTTTGGGGTGGGGGTATTTTTCTTAAAATCTTCGTGTCGCATCCCTGGAAGATACTAAACTTAAATACCAAGTTTGGTATTTTACCGACTTTTCGTTTTTAAGTTATCGTTTTCACGGACACACACACGGACCTTTTTCTGAAAATACTTTTTTTTTTGGGTACAGGGGACCCTAAAACATATATTTCCGGTGAAATTTTGGTATCGAATTTTTGGGTGGGGTGCAATACCTTCTCTATACACTATGTACATAGTACGTATGGAGAAAATAAAAAGGAATAATCTAGTAAACGGTTAACTAAAAAGAAAAACAACAACAAAAACAACAACAAAAAACAACAAACAAACAAAAAGTATATGATATAAATTATGTGCGATCTACATTTTTTGTGTACCAAGTTTTTGTGTATCTTATACGATTTAACAGTTACGCAAAATTCACTCAGAAAAAGAGGTATTCATGTCTATTGCCAGAAATTTTATTTCATATACGGTATTTTAATCAAAATCGTTAAGAGTCATTGTTGGGAAAACAAAATTTTCAAAAATTTATCCATGTAAAATGTAGTTTGTGTTGGGGGAGACTTCCTTCTTCATGTTGCAGCTTTAGAGGATACTAAACATAAACACCAAGTGTGGTATTTAACGGTATTTTCGTTTTGAGCTATGTTGTCCACACACTTGCACGTACAGGCACACACATACACGCGGACCTTTTTCTAAAAATGCCTGTTTTGGACTCAGGGGACCTCAGAATATATATTTTCGGTAGATCTGGACATCGAATTTTGGGTGTTATACAATACCTTCTCTACCTACTGTGTACCTTGTGCATAAGTGCTAGAGCAAGAAAAAATATAAATTACAGAAATTAATGGAGGGAGCCTGTTGATTAAATGCCGAGAGAGAGGTTCCCCAAGTTCATGTACCATGAGCCTATGGGAAAAAAACATCTGGTAAGATAAAGAAAAGGATGGTCAGACATGTTTTGAAGCCGGAAATGGCTTCTTATTGTTGTTATTGAGATGTATTGCCATCTTGGAGCAGAAGAGTAGCCGTTTTTAAAGTGGACACCTATTTTTACACGAAGGGGCTACGTCATCCACACCACATGAATGGAGGACCACACCTGTCTGGTCAGCGGGTCCATCGGAACTAGCCGGGAGAACTAATAGGGAACCCAGGGGACGCTCGTCTACGCCATGACAAGCCAGGCAATTTTGGTACAAATCAAATGGACAACTGTATTGCGAAGTCAGGAGGCTAATGACAATTGTTCAACATTAGATTGCATTAGATTAAATAAATACATTATTGTTATTATTACCATTTTGTAATTTTCGTCAATTATGTGCATACCCTTAAAATAATATGAGCTACAGGAAGTGCAATTCTGAGTGGTAAAACTTTCTACACAATCCGGGGGGTGGGGGATAAAGGGAGAAGAAACAGTTTAATATAGAACTTCGTGAGGAAAGAAGGTAAAAGGCGCTAGCAGATTTAAAAAAAAAAAAAAACAGCAGGAAGTGATACAGCGTTCGCTTTAATCCTGGGGTTAGAACTACAAAAGGATAAAGCGCGAAGAAGAAAAATAAAATTTACTTTTTTTTTTCGGTACATTTTACAGTTAAGTGAAAACCCTAAAGGACAATCTTTTTCTCTCATCTGTGCGCTAAAGTGTTCCTCGCCGCGGATTAGATACAATGGGGAATTTTATAACGACCTGCTAACAAGCCACGTTACTTCTGTTTCTGCGGTAAAGTAAGCTTAAAGTAATGCGCCTTTTGATTAATAACAATCCGGCATTATCGTCAGCTTGCTGCCGGCTAACAAGCCGCAGAGAGCGGCGAGCAACGATTTATAGTCTTATTATACACCAGCCCCATTGTCTTATCAGCCTGTGTAACTAGTAGACGCAGTTCTTTTACGATTCAAATAATACCCTTCTTGCGCAGGTACGTTAACTTTTACAAACGACGTTGTTAAACACCCTTGGCAGTAAGTGCATAAAGGACAGGTGTTTCAAGATAAATGAGTGTATGCACTTCAAAACACCAAGAAAGCTGACAACACTTAACTTCCAGGAAAGAAACTTTTAGTCCTCTTAAGGGGTCTCCCAAGTAATAAAAGTGATTTTTACTTTCTCTATGTAGTATATGGTTCGCAGATAGAGAAGGTATTGCGTTGCATCCAAAGAATATATAGCGAGATTTCGCCGGAAATGCACGTTTTAGGGTCCCCTGCATTAAAACGCATTTAGAAAGAGGTCCGTGTATGTCCGTGAACACGATAACTAAAACCGAAAAACCGGTAAAATACCAAACTTCGTATTTAAGTTTGCTATCTTCCAAGGATGCGATACGAATATTTCGATGAAAATCCCTCCCACCCCAAATTACCCTTTATATGGACAAAACTTCGTAAATTTTGATTTTTCAAAAATGACTAGTGATTTTGATTAAAATACCGTATATTAAAGGTACTAGGTTCGGCTGATAAGTCCCGGGCCTCTCAATAAAAGCAGCATTTATTTATTTATTTTTTGTTGGTTTATTTCCCAACATAATCTCCAGAAAGGCTAATATATTTGTCATAAAACTGTTCTAATTTAATTAAACCATCTCTGTAGTGCGATTTATCGAAGTCCTCAAACTAGCTGTTTACCGACTCAATGACCTCGTTGCTGTGAAATCTTCGTCCTCCAAGAAAATGTTTAGAGGTTTGGGAACAGGTGGTGGTCGCTGGGTGTTCGATGTGGCGAATAGGTGGTTGCTCAAGCAATTAAAACTTTAATTCGCACATTTTTCCCATTGCAATGGCTGATGACTTTTTTTTTTGTACCAAATGAGGTATTTTTCTTTTCACCTAATCACTCAACCATTGCAGTAAGCTTGCGTAGTATGCGTAGTAGCCACCAACGATACCCTTACCCTTTTCCAAGTAATCAATAAAAATAATTCCCTGTGCATCGCCATAACCTTGTTAGCTGACAAAACTGACTTTGCATTTTTTGGAGTTGGTTCACCTGGTGCAATCCATTGTTTTGACTGTGATTTCCTTTCTGGAGTGTAGTGATGTATCAAAGCTTCATCCATGGTAATAAGTCGTCTCAAAAATTCACTGGGATTTTTACGGTAGAGTTCCACACTCTTAACAGAAGCAATTTTTCTTTGCAACTTTTGATCAGGTGTCAACAAGCGCGGCACCCATCCTGCACAGGCTTGTGAAAGCCCAAAATATTACTTGCACGTTCTTTTGGTATGTTTACAGGCTCTTATATCTCAAACAACTTTAATCTGCGATCTTCCAGTACTAACGATGAATTTTTTCAATGTCACTTTTACAGGGCGTCCAGAGCGACACTCATCACAAGTGCTCGTACGTCCCATTTTAAACTCTGCAACCCACCTTTTAAACATTGAATATGAAGGGGCAGAGTCTTTCAATGTACTGTCCATTTCCTCCTTGATTTCTTTAGGCTTTAAACCTTTCAAATGGAAGTGTTTAATCACTGCTCGTTTTTCCAAAAAATAACTAAAAGTATGTAAAATAGAACCAATGTTTTTCTTCATTCTTAAAAGTTGATCCTCCATTTTCGTGAAAACTCTAAAGTTGTCTTGTTTAAAATGCTGTCATTCGAAAACTAAACAAGCTATTGACCTGTATCTATGGATACAAGCTAGCCTAGAGTTAAATTATACGATGCTACAGACTAACTGGTCTAGTGGCGCCATATCTGTGTGAGGCCCGGAATTTATCAGCCGACCCTCGTATATACATCACAAATAAAATGTATATATTGAATTTTCTGGTAATAGCCTCTGAAAACCTCTTCATTCTGGATGAAATCTGCAAAACTGGTACTACATAGACAAACATTTACTACACAAAAGGTATAGATATCGTTAAAACATACAAAGCATACAATTCATGTCATAAGATTTTATAAAACTATATTCCTTAATACCAGTTGAAATATTCCTATAGGGAATATTTTTTTGTCTGTTTTGTTTTTGTTTTAAATTTAATGTCACAAAGTGGAAAAACCTGCAGTAAACACTGCATGAGTATACTAATTAATATTTTACAACTAATCTATGGCCAGTATCAAAACTCCAACCACGCTTTTCATTACGCACATTCTGCAGTGCTTTGTAAAAATACTTCAGGGTTTTTATTCTATTTTTGTGGAACAAGATAGATTTTAAAAATGGGGAAAATAACATAAAAATTGAACTTGAGAAAAATGGCTTTAAATTTTGATAGAGTAATTCAAAGCTTTAAAATGGCGTCCAAAGTATGTGTTGCATCCGCTCTAGGTGAATCAAACACTGCAGTTAGGTATTTAAAGTGTGGTGCATTTTTTAGCTTTTCAGTGTCCTCTTAAGGGCATCCGTAGTTGATATTTGTAAATATTGTAGCTTATATTTTCTCTACTACGTAGTAGAGTATATTTTTTTAGAATGTATTTATTGTAACGTCGTTAACCCGATGGTGATATCGGACGATGAATGAAATTGTTGAAATGACGCTGAAGTGATCTCAGGGTCCATGGAGCTTAGCGAGATTCGAACTCGCGACCTCTTCAATGTGAAGCAGACAAGCTACCCCCACACTACCAAGGCGGGCAGAGGAAGTATTGCATTCTATCCAGAAATTCGTGTCGAGATTTCACAGGAAATATATTTTGAGAACGCCCGAGTAAGAATTAAAAAAAAAAAAAAAAAAAAAAAAAAAAAGAGTTAAAGTTTTGTGTGTGTGTGTGTGTGTGTGTGTGTGTGAGTGATTGAAAACAGTATATCTGAAAAACGAAAAGTCGCTTATTCAAGTCCTCTGTCTTTCAAGGATGTACCAGGAAAATTTTCAAGGGATTTCCCCCACCCCAAAATACCTTTTACAAGGGATATTTTAAGAAATTTTAGTGACAAATAAAATATATCTTTAATTTTCTGGGAATAGCCTTTGAAGTACTCTTCACTCTGAATGACTTCTGCATAACTGGTGAATCATAAGCGGCATAGAAAATGTTACTAGCGTTTTGGTTTTTAACATACACCAGGCATTATACATTATTATATGTATATTATACGTGATAATTTTCATTGCAGAAACTGTTCCTAATAAGAGATTTTCCGTTCAAGTGTTAACATTCCACTTCTGAGTCACCAGGTAGAGGAAAAGGCTCATACAAATGTCTCTGAGTAGAAGTGTTATTGCGTATGTGTTGCCATAATATATGTGGTAGAAAAAGTTTTTTTTTTCATTCAGGGTGTATTTATGCTGAAATCTCATTATGACTTTTTGAATGGATTACAATATTTCTTCATTTATTATACAGAGGCGGAAAAAAGTATTCAAACGTATGCATATGCAGTTTTAAAGTTTGAAATAAACAACACAGAAGGCGGATTTATACACTATTATTTTGTGGTTTCACTGATGCATTATGTGTGTTGCAAACAAATACACTGCGCATTAATTATATATTATATTAATTATATAATATCTACATATAGTATACGATGGAAATCGACTTATGTACCTTCGAAACTCCTTTCATGTGTGATGTCACACAGTAAACTTCAACTCCTGGTGACCACAGTCAAAATAGGACGGAAAAGAACGATTCTAGAGGAGAGCAAAATCATCTTGCATATGAATGAGCAGAATAAAATATGTAAAGAAATTGGAAAAACTGTACACAGAAACCTATCCACTTTGTGGAGGGCCATCCAATATTACAAAACGAGGAATATACCGTTGTCAATCTGCCTAGGAAAGAGCTCCGCTAAAGTTTATTTCTAAGAGATAAAAGAAAAGTGGTGAAATGGTGAAATAATCTCCCAAAATAACAACAGAAGTTACAGCACATCTGGAAGAACATCTTGGTAAGGTGGCTCATTAAAGAACAGTTCGTAGGGATCTGAACAGTAGCGGGTACAATTCGGTAACCCCAATGCGTTCTGGGATCGTGTGTTCTAGTCAGATAAAAGCAGTAGGTAACGAGAAAGGCAGCCTGCGGCATGAACTGAAATCTCGTGATTGTTCCAGACCAGTCATGGCCCGATGAAGAAAAATTTCAGTCGCCTAGAACATCTATATTCTAGATAGAAAAATAAATTGCTTGTTAAATTCGTAGAAAAAATACAGTTAAATCATGAAGCCTATTCAATGCTAGCTATGTTTAACACTGCCATTACTACGTAACGCTGAGTCCGCAGGACCCAATCTCCTTAGCTAGGTTCAGTATATACCTACCGAAGTGATAACCGATTAAAAATGTAGAAATAGAAGAATGCTGAATGGGATCCTAAACATGTGGAAGCTAGGTCATACATGGGGTCGAAAGTTTAATGGTATGAAAAATGGAAATGGCGTGTTATTTATGGACGCTCTTTAACTGCTGTGGTTCTTAGCGTCCCATTCTAAATTGGGCGTGAAAGACCTCTCAGAGACCTCTCTATCAGGCTTGAGGTTCTTTTACGTGCCGTAAATCTAAGACACGGAACCCACAGCTTTACCTCCCTTCAGAAGGAAGCCATGCTAAGGATTTTTACACCCGAAAAAATGCATCGTCCTCCGCCGGGTTTGGACCCACGACCTTGGGTATATGAAGTTAGCATGGTAACCATTATACCACGGAGGGCGACGCCTAATGGTATGGGAATGTAAGTCGTCAGTGGTGTAGGTGAGCTTGCTTTTATTGATGGCAACATGAAAAGTACGTTTACAAGAGCATACTATAAGAATATTTGTAGAGAAGTGTCCAAAAAGTAAATCCTGGAAATAATTTTATTTCCAACTGACAACCACATGAGAAGTTTTATGGATCATCTTCAACATCCCCTTACACTCAAAATTCCACATCAATCATCGGACTTGAACCCGATCGAGAACATACTCGCAAGAATTGGAAGATAGGACCAGAAAACACTACATCACAAACACTAAAGATTGGAAGAGGGTATTCTGCAAGAATGGAATAAATGATTTGAATTTAACTAGCAAGCACGGGAATTCAATATCAAAATGTTTGCAGTAATTATACACAGGAAAGTCACAATAAGCAAGTACTAGAATGGTTTGCTTTGTTGATTTGAATGCTTATGTCCAACTGTTAGGAGAATATTGTTTCAGTTTTCATTACAAAAATATATTTTGTTTAATACACCGTGACCTTATAAAATGAATAAAGGTTTGTAAAAGAAATGTGTTTATCTCGCCTGGAATTCAGTCCCAAGACAGCGAAATGCCAAACTTATACCTAGACCGAAGCACTGCTCCTGAAACTTAACAGGAAGCAGTTGAGACTAATAGTCATTCTTATGACTTATTCCATGGCAGCCCTTGAGGGGCTAGAGCCTGCCTCTCTATTGAAGTCCATTCTTTTCTATCTTCATTCTCCTCCTCCATCCTCTTATATCCAGCTCATTCATATCCTCCAGTATCCTTTCTATCCTTTTCTTTCTCAGTTTTCCCACCTGGTTTTTCCTTTCATATTCTTTGCAATAGGGAGCCCTCCTCACTTCTTTCTATATGTCCTGCCCATCTAAGTTTTGCACTTTTAATAAATCTCACAATTCAGGAGTCTTCATAGACTCAGAGAGTTTTTTCGTTACTTCTAATTCGCCATTTCTAATTTTCATACTTGAGTCCATAGATTCTTTGTAATATCATCCTTTCTATACTGCGATTCTAAACTCGTCAGACTTTAATATAAACCAAGTTTCTTTTGCACAAGTCGTTACAGATTTACTATTTTATACAGTACAGTCTTATGACTGGCCATGGGAATTTTAAGAAACGTCTGCACAATGGGAATTGAAAGAGTCCTATAAGTGCAGGTTGAGTAACAGGAAAGATGAAACTCCCCTGCACCTGACTTTCCATTGAGATGCACTAGAAAACAGAAGATACAACCTCTATAGGAGTAACTTGGAGTCGAAGTAATTGAATCCCATACACATCCGTTCAGGGACTTCTGAACTTTTGAAGGGCACAGATTGGCTGAACTTGCACAACTGGCAGGGATACCGCTCAATAAGCCTCTGGTTTCGGTGCGGGCAAGTTCAGTCGATCTATCTTGTTTGTCTCCCAGATATGAATAAATGTGTTTATTTTATTGTGTATGTTTTGGTGGTTAAATGTTTTCATTTAACTATAGTACTATATTTTTCATAGCTTAATATTGACATTTGAATACCTGAGTCTGCCTCAGTAGATAAGTAGTGGAGAAAGTAAAAAGGAAAAAAACCCTTGATTCCCTCTTATAATCTCCACCGTTACACTGACCTCCCAAACGAAAGTGGAATGAAAGTATACCGTAGGGTTACCAGGTCTCCCATATTTCCCGGGTTCTCCCGTATTTCAGCCTTTATTGAGTCTCCCGGCTCCCGTATTTTGGACTATTTCTCCCGAATTTCATACACTGCCAAGAATTCTAGGTTTTAGAAGTATATTTGGAATACGCGATATATCGAAGTGGTAGTTCTTTTTTCCCAGTAGTATTTTAATTAGCAATGGTAGCACGCGTGTCGTTCACTTGCGTCTTTGATTTGAAGAGAGGAACGCATGTTTGTGGTTCTATAAAGTAAGTAAAATCATGGAAGGCGATGGCCGCAATGAACCGAACAGAACTCCACCCAAGAAAAATCCTAAGTACGTGTGTGTTTATCTTTCTGTTTGGGAAGATACTTATTTTTGGGCAGGACCTGTGAAAGGTAATAAGTATTACGCACATTGTTCTTTATGCAGAAATAGTGTTTCCTTAATGAACAACAGGTGGACTGATGTAAGGAACAAGACTTTTGGAGAACTTATCAAAGGTGAATCGCTTATTACAGTAAAATTTTAAACGAGTTACACAGAGTTCTTTAATTGTGTGAGAACTGGTGTCAAGCTTCTTGATGACTGTAAATCAAACGCTAAATATTCACAATAGTTTCATATATTGTAAATACTTATACCTATTATTGTTTTAAATTATATTTGTGTGCCAAATATGTATTTTCTGCTGAAATCAACAAAGTAATCGGTGGATAGGCCGTGTTAAGGAATCGGGAAAATCATTCCTGAAATCTCCCTTATTTTCAGTTAGAAAACCTAGCAACTCTGGTATATGGGCACAAGCTCCAGCATCAGTGCGTAATCTGCTATTCGCCCATGGCTTCTTCTGTTTTTAGACGCTGTTTCTGTTTGTTGCGGACCCCAGCTGGGAATCACGGCGGTAGAATGCCGCTTAATTTCACGGTGTTTTGCTGCCGGGCTGAGACGCAATAACATGGCGCTAAATGCGTTTTATTGCTCCGAGCCCTGTGATCAAACCCTCATTCACGTTTCACAAACACCAGGGTGTGCAGTTCACTTGATGAAAAACATCCCAGCTTCTCTTGGCGCTTTTTTATCAACAGGTCCCTTAGGTCGCTTTCATCAACAGCGATAATCTTTGCTTTCTCTAACATGTGCAGTGTACACAGTAAATAGAGAAGCTATTGTATTCCCCCCAATATTTGATACCGAGATTTCACCGGAAATGTATGTTTAGAGAATCCCTAAATTAAAAATCTGGTGTGATACACTCACATAACTTTCTCTAGTTGCTCTACAAACAACCCACTTACAAAAGATTATTCTTCATTCTCCACCACGCTAATCGAGATAAATATTAGTAGACTCTTATTATTACTTAGTTTCTTATAAGAAGAAGGAAACTAAAGGAATGTGCTAACTAAAGCGATAATTAAATGTTTTAAAAGCTGTCGTTATGCGATTGTCATAGCAAATAGCTTTTTTGCTTGGCCAGGAGTAGGACAAAAAAAAAAACGGACACTTCCTGTCTGAGAAACTATTACAATTGAAACTAATAACAAGGAATATCTCGGAAACGGTAACCTCCACAACAAAAACGTAAATGACATAATTTTTATGTTTTGACGAGATATACATTTTTTGTGGTGTAAGTTTTTGTCTATTTCTTACTGTTTACTTGTTATACAAAATTCATCCAGAATAAACAGGTCTTCAGAAGCCATTTCCAGAAAGTTGAAAATACACATTTTATTTGTGATAGAAACGTCTTTAATATGTGATGTTTTAATCAAAATCGTTAGAGCCATTTTTGAGAAAAACAAAATTTTCGAAAATTTTTCCACGTAAATTGTAGTTTCTTGAAAATCTTCATGTCGCATCCTTGAAAGATACCAAATCTAAATACCAGTTTTGATATTTAATGGTCTTTTCGTTTTTGAGCTATGCTGTACACACACACACACACACACACACACACACACACACACTTGGACCTTTTACTGAAAATGCTTTTTTTTTTTTTTTTTTTTTTTTTTTTTTTATTTATTCGGGTGGTCCTAAAACATGTATTTCCAGTGAGATCTCGACATCGAATTTTTGGGTGGAATACAATACCTTCTCTATCCACTATGTACAATGTACATGCGGACTAGAATAAGTAAATCACATAGAAAAACCTATGTGTATGTGTCTGTGAACGGCAAAATTAAAAAATTAAAAGTCTGATAAATCCCAATCTTTATGAAGTTCAGTACGTTACAAAGATCCGACACGAAGATTTTAAATAAAATCCCCTTCTACAAATACCCTCTACATAATTTTTTTTTTATGTTTGATTTTCTAAAAAAAAAAAAAAACGCTCTTAACGCTTTTGATTAACATACCATACGATTAAAATGTTTTAATGAAAAATTAAACACTTACCTTGAATTTTCTTGGAATAGCTTCTGAAATCTCTTCATTCTGGAAGACAGTAGCATAATCGATAAACCATAAGAGATAATCAAAATCGTACTGCTGAAAACATGTAAATATAGCTAAAACACACAATTTATGCCCTATGCATATGTTTTGTGAGTTAACCATTTCCAGATATGTCTGGTTAGTACTTTCAAGAAAATGAATAAGACAGCAATTCTGGCTGTATTAAACGGGGAAATAAGTATTCATACACCATTAGGAATTTAAACATAGAAACAACTAACAGATGCCTTGCAGCAAAGAACGTCTTCAGTGACAACCTGGAACATAAATAATGGGCCACGAAGGTAAAGAAACAGCTGTGGAGGAAAAGAAATGTATCTCCCAATATCAAAAAGGAAACTCATTTTAAAATATTGCTGCTATTATTGGAAGAAACCGGGATAATGTGCAGTCCACAAAACACAATATAGAGAAAGAAACGCATTTATAGGAGAGATCGACTACATAAGCTAACGAAAAGAGAAGAAATCTTAATAAAAATGGTAAAAGAGTTCTTTAATTGACAGCTTCTGCATTGTCCTCGCATGTTAATGACCAGTTCGGGACGGAAATCACATCAAGGGTTGTTTGCCATATTCTAAGAGTAAGTTGTGGAACTAGGGCACTTAGAAGAAAATCATGCATAAGCATGAATAACAGGAATGTTGAAGCTGGGTTTGTTAGAGAGCATGTAAGCAAGAACACAACTTTCTGGGACAAGAAGGAAGCAAATTTAATGTGTTCGTAAAAGGCCGAATTTTGTCTGCGAAGTTCAAATACTGAGCCTGATCCCAAAGACATTTAAGCCTCAGATAAACACGGTGGTGGATGAATTGTTATTTAATTTATTTAATCTAATGCTCAGGCTGTTGAACAATTGTCATTAGCCTCCTGGCTTCCCAATAAGTCCATTTGACTAGTCTCAATACTGCGGAAGAGTAGGGCATGTACTAAGATGTTCCCAGTTTTGGATGGCCTCTTCTTGACACAGCATGCAGTTCGGTGATTTAAGAATGTTCATCCGCTCAAGCCGGTCCCCATGTCCACGCTCGCTAAAGCGTCTCGCTTTGGTGCTTCGTGGGCAGGGGATCGTGGGTTCGAGTCCCGCCTTGGGCATGGGTGTTATATGTTTGTGCAATGTGTATATGTTTGTAAAAGAAACAGTAAAACCAGTAAACCAGTAATCAGTAAAACCTACGGGGGGAAATGTAAATAGGGATACAGTACCGGAGTCCTGATCAGACTCCGTTACTGTTTAAAAAAAAAAAAAAAGATGGTGTGCAAGATAATCTGTGTTATTTTTCGATAGTTGCAACAGTTTCACTTCGAGGTAATTCTGGTATCGAGTTTTTATTCTTGAGGATGCTGGCTCATTCTTTTTCACTGGTTAGTCTGGTGATGAATTCAGTTCTTTCAATTCTGAAGGAGGCTTTACTTTTTAGTTTTGCTGAATGAGCGTATACGTTGTTTTTTTTTTTTTATTTAATACTTTGTTCCCTTTTTTGCCAAACTATCAGCTTCATTTCCTTTTAAACCAATGTGAGATGGGATCCTTGCAATTTAGTTTCCTTTCCCCCTCTTTCCAGTTTTAATTAGATCTTTAATCTCTATTATTCTTGATGATTTAGTGTATTTATACTTTAGTATTGCTTGGATTGCTGAGCTTGAATCACAGAGTATAACAGCTTTTTGGAATATACTCATTCTGATAAGCAGTTGGGAGAGACTAATATATATTACCTCTATCCCACCATCAAAGTTAGTTTTGAGTTTTCCACACAAAGCGTAGAATGTAAAAAGTTTATAGCAAACAAAAGAACCTATATCTTTATTATACAGAGAACCATCGATATATATATATATATATATATATATATATATATATATATATTGTGTGAAGCCATTCTTCCTGTGGGTATTCTTTATTGTTTCAAAAGAAATTTGTTATAAAATGTACTTATTTATTTCTGCTTTCTTTATCTCTTGTGGTAAGATTAATGTTGATATAATTTAGTGAGTTTACTACGGGCCGTACATTTTCGGTATGCAGTTCAGGAATACACACACCTGTTTCGAATCTCATCTATGTGTTGCATGCATCCATTTGTAGCGTTAAGATGTCGGAGTTTTCTTTTATATTCTCTCCAATACTTGTCTGAAGGCAATCTGATGTTTTCATACTGAATTAGAGCTGATTTATTTATTTATTTCAGAAGATATAGGAAGAATATTGATTACAATTTCCAGTGCCGTAACAGGTGTAGTTTTTACAGCTCCAGTAATTAAACGCATTGCCTGATATAGCGGATGAATTATGTAATGCCCTCTCTGGTGTTAGGCAATTTGTTTTCATTGAAGGTAACATAGATAGCAGTATTTAAATATCCTAAAGAAAAGCCTGAAAAATTTTCTTTAGCTTTCCCTTAGGCACAGAGACATTTTCAATAAGACAATGACCCTAGCACACAGCGAAAGTTGTTCGTGTATGACTGTTCTACCATACTCTCAAAATTCTGAAGTTTCTAGCACACAGCGCTGAACTTAATCATTTGAACATCTTTGAAATTCTCTTAAAGAATAATCAGAAAACATGAAATTGAAGCAATGCTACAAAAAGAATGGCAAAATTCTTCATTAGAGACTACAAAGAAACTGGTTCATTCCATGCCAAGAGGTTAACATAAGTGATGCAAAGTATTACAATTATAATTGTATACATAAATAGCCATTTACTTTGATGTATTACAGATTCGGAAGGAAATGTTGTACTCCTAGCTTACCATAATAACATCCTTTTTGTTATTTTAGTAGCATTTTTTACTTTCTCTACACGTACTATGTACATAGTGTATAGAGAAGGTAATTGCACTCGACCCAAAAATTTGATACCAAGATTTCACAGCAAATATATATTTTAGGGTCCCCTATATCCAAAAAAGCATTTTCACAAAAAGGTCCGTGTGTGTGTCTGTCCGTGTATCTGTGAACACGATAACTCGAAAACGAAAAGTCGGTAAAATACCAAACTTGGTATTTAAGTTTAGTATCTTCCAGGGATGCGACACGAAAATTTTGCGAAAAATCCCCCCTTTACAGGGAACTTTTTTCGAAAATTTTGATTTTCTCAAAAATAGCTCTAACGATTTTGATTAAAATATCATATATTAAAGATATTTACCTGACAAATAAATTTATATCTTGAATTTTCTGGGAATAGCCTATGAAGACTACTTTATTCTGGACGAATTTTACGGAATTTTGCATAACTGCTAAACCGTAAGAGATGGAAAAAACTTACCACACAAAAAATGTAGAGCACTTTCAAACACACAATTTATGTCATATGCATTTTTTTCATGGAGTTGATCATTTTTGAGATATTCCTTGTTTTTGGTTTCAGCTTTAAGAAATGATACTTTTTTCAAACAGGATTTTGTCAGCCCTGTCCATACAACAAAGGAGCTTCAGTAAATAGAAGAATAAGATTTTTAACAATAATTTGTTGTAGAGATGTAGAGAAGTCATGCGAATGGAATACATCAGCTTTTTTACTTAACGAAGGTATATGAATACTTTTTTTTTTTTTTTTTTATTTTTATTTATTTTCATGACTGTATGTTGACCGTTTATGGTTACGTTATTCTTGATGCTGCTAGCTGTCCATGATGAAACTAAATCCCAAAACAACCCACAGAGTTTTGCTGTTGGAGGGGATGCAGGCCACCCGCATGTCGCTCTACAGCGATAACCTGCCCCACCCAGCGCATTAAATGTGCATGAGCAGAGCGCCAAGCGTGTGGAGAATTTTTGTTGGTGTGAACACGTCAGTGCTTGCTTTAAGTGCTAAAATGTTCATGCAACAAGTGTCTCTTTTCAATCTGTGTCTGTTTCTATCTTCGTTATTTAAATTCAGGGTAATTTCCCCCTTTTAAATACTATTCACATTGATCTAGATCAAGTAATGTATATAATACGAGGATCATCCAGAAAGTGACAGACGATTTGGCATAACTAAATAATAACAACAAATCTGGTGTTACAATCATATGACTTTCTCTACATCTCTATAACAAATTGTTGTTAAAAAGCTTATTCTTCTACCTAGACAATGTTAACCGAGATAAACATGTCCTTATGACTTGGTCCCTTGTGAGTAGAACGGGAAATATCTAATGTGTTCCATTCAATGATGTCCTCTAGCTGTTCGGCAAACAACGTTTTATTCATAATATTAATCTGTTATCTACATCGTGCTAATCAAGATAAACATGAGCAGGATTAGGCTTATTACTAGCGCCTTGTAAGTAGAAGGGAAATAAGAAAATGCACAGGCTAAAGTGATAGTCTCGTCCTTTGAAAGGCGGTCGCTATGTGAAACAATTGAATTACAATATCTTTGCTTTCGAGGAGTAATCAAACGAGAAATGAGAAGAAAGATGTTTGCCCGTCTGAGAAAAGTTGAAGTGACAAAAATTGAAACTAATACTCCGGAATATTCGAAAACAGTTAATTCCACAAGAGAACAAAAAAAAGTTTGTAACATAAATTGCGTGTTTTAATGAGATCTACGTTTTTTGTGTAGCAAGTTTTTGTATGTCTCTTACAGTTTGCAGTTATACAAAAGTCTTCCAAGGCTATTCCCAAAATCCAAAATATGCATTTTGTTTGTCATTAAAATATCTTAAGCGCACGGTATTTTAATCAAAATAGAGCCATTTTTGAGAAAATCTTCGTGTCGCATCCTTGGAAGACACCAAACTTAAATACCAAATTTGACATTTAACGGTCTTTTCATTTTTGAGCTATGCCGCCCAAACACACACACACATACATACACACACGCACGCACGAGCATTTTTCTAAAAAGATTGTTTTTTGGGATTCAGGGGGGTCTCAAAACGTTTATATCCGGTGAAATCTCGGTTTCGAATTTTTTTAGTGGTATACAATAGCTTCTCAATAGACTATGTACATAGTGCGGGTAGAGAAAGCAAAAATAGCAACATAAAACTGTATGTATAAAGTAACAGTACTTTGCTCTTATTTGTCAACGCAATTCCATTCTGTCGAGATATTTATTGTCACGTGTTACCGGCTTTTCAATGCCGATGTTATACTTAGCTACTGCCAAAGAACTTATATGTTTTTTGTATTTTTTTTTTAATCCACATAATGTTTGGCCATTTGAATGTCATAGGCAAATACCGCAAGTGTATAATGTTAATGCAATGAATGAGTCCTCGGTAAGGAAATGGCGCATAATTTACGAGTAATCAAGGAAAAACCAGTGTGCTCCACAAAGTCCAGAGTGGAAGCTCATTAGTTATTATGAAGGATAAAACGGTATTTCACCTTGGCATTCCTGCATAATTGGCCTATTATGACCGTATTTCCTATAGCAGTGACGTAACAGAGAAGATACCTCTGTTGTTAAAATTATTAAATATAGAATATTTAAGATCTGAATTCATAGTAACGAGGGCTGTTCAGTTAGTACCCCTGTTTCAAAATAGATGAAGTTGCTAATGCAAGTTGGTGTTACCGTCGTGTACTATCATTTGTTACACTTTGCCTAAATGAATTTGGTACTGATGCATAGATTAGTTAGGATTTGGCAGACATTTGATGCATGCTTCTGTGAAATTTGGAAAGTCCATTTGATGTGTAAGATATCTTATTTCAATCTATACAAATTAATATACACAGTAATAGTGATATTTTTGCCATGCATCAAAATTCTAGCTTATATGATTATTCAAATTTTAATTTTTACTGTCTAAATTCATGGTTATAATAATAATAATGACCCATGTGATGCATTTTAAAAATATGAAATAAAATCCGATTTTACAGTAAATGAATTTACAAATAGATCTGCCATATTATATTCTTATATTAGCCCTAATAAGTACAGAGAATGTATTAATTTATTACTGTCTAAAATGTTTTATTTTCAAAATTGGAACATTATTTCGAAAAAGTAAATGACTATTTTCTTTGGTGTATTTTTCAAAGGCAGTATAAAAACACTGAAGCAAAGTAATAAAACTGTGGGACATTTTGAATATGGAAAACTATTGGAAAAAAGTTGGCGAGTAAACAAGGTTTCAAATTGGAAGTGCTAACCTATTAAACATGCGCGTGTCCATTTATCGCTACAGTTAATGGGTGATTAAAGTGCGCCGAGTGAGAAAAACAATATATTTTCTTAAACTTTTGAATTCATTTCAGTTTATTACAACACAAATTATTTTTTTAGTTTTTCACAATTTTAGTCAAATTTCTCAGATGCATTACCTTAATCGTTCAACGTGTTTTCACAAAATTGGAAAAACTGCAGTGTCGTTCATGATAATTTTTACTTTCTCTACACATACTATGTACATAGTGTATAGAGAAGGTATTGTAATGCACCCAAAAATTGGATACCGAGATTTCAACGGAAATACATGTATTGGGTCCCCTGAATTAAAAAAAAAGTTCTGAAAAATGTCTCTGTGTGTGTGTGTGTGTGTGTGTGTGTGTGTGTGTGTGTGTGTGTGTGGACAACATAGCTCAAAAACGAAAAGATCGTTAAAGACCAAGCTTGGTATTTAAGTTTGGTATCTTGCAGGGATGCGACACGAAGATTTTCAAGAAAATCCCCCCACCCCCTATTACCCTTTACATGGATTTTTTTTTTACAATTTTGATGTTCTCAAAAATTACTATAACGATTTTGATTAAAATATCGTACATTAAAAATATTTACCTAACAAATAATATGTACTACTGTGTCAAGATAATTCCGGGAATTTGCCAATAAAACACAAACAATGAATTACCCATCCAATTTTATTTTATCGCCTTCAAAGTAGGCCCCTTCTGAAATTATGCATTTATGCCAACGAATAATCCAATCATCAAAACATTTTTTGTACTCACTTTTAGGAATCGATGCCAATTGTCGCCGCGACTTTTCCTTTATGTCTTCTATCGACTGAAAACGGGTACCTCGAAGTGGTAACTTGAGTTTTGGAAAGAGAAAGAAATCAGAAGGAGCCAGATCAGGTGAATACGGTGGTTGTTTGATGAAATTTTTTGAGTTTTTGGCCAGAAATTTGTTCACAATAATAGCCTTGTGAGCTGGTGCGTTATCGTGGTACAGAATCCATGAGTTGTCGTTCCACAAATCTGGCCTTTTTCGCCGTATTTGTTCCCTCAAACGCCGCATAACGTTCAGATAATAGTCCTTATTTAGCATCTGACCTTCTGGCAAGAACTCTTGAGTGCATGACACCGCGATAATCGAAAAAAACTGTCAACATGACCATCAGTTTTGATCGAGTTTGACGTGCCCTTTTAGGTTTCGGTTCAGTTGGAAGGCGCCATTAGGAAGCTTGTTGACTGGTTTGAGTGTCAAACTTGTAAACCCACGTCTCATCACCAGTTACAATGCGTTTCATGAATGTGGGATCGGAACTGCATGTCTTCAGCAATCCTTATGCGATTGAGTTTTTGTAGAAAATTCAAGTCTTTCGGAACTAACCGAGCTGCAACGCCGCGTGTCATGCCAAACAATCGTCTAAAATGGCACGAATCGATCCGTGAGACACAGAAAGTTCAGCGGCAATCTCTCTCAGGCCTAAATGACGATTTTTAGACACCATTCTCTTCACTTTAGCGATGTTCAGTTCAGTTGAAACCGTTGATGGCCGACCAGAGCGAGGCAAAGCTTCCACCACATCTCGACCACTTTTTAATGCACTGTACCACTCGTATGCACGTGTTTTTGATAAAGCCGATTCACCGTAAGCCCTCTGTAACATTTTCAGCGATTCGGCACACGAAATACCATTTGCAATGCAAAATTTGAGACAGATTCTTTGTTCAATATTTGTATCCACCGTAAAATCGCAAATCACCTTTGAGATGAACTAACAAAATGGCGTACTGTAAACAGACTAGATGACAGATGACGATCAACCTCGTGTGGGTATAGAGGAAAGTTGTACCAACTTAGCAACAATAATTTCTATTCCCCTTTTAAACAGGATTTTTAAATGGTCAATTCCTGGTACTTTCTTGACAGACAGGTATATCTTGAATTTCCTGGAAACAGCCTCTGAAGACTACTTTATTCTGGATGAAATTTACGAAATTTTGCATAACTACCAAACCGTAAGAAATGGACTAAAACTTACTACACGAAAAATGTAGTTTTCATGGAGTTGATTGTTTTTGAGATATTCCTTGTTTTTGGTTTCAGCTTTGAAAAACTTATTCTTTTCTCATAGAGGAAATTGTTAACTCCTGTCCATACAAACAAAGGAACATAGCAACCAGCTTTTGACTATCACTTTAACCTATGGTGCTCCCTTCTTTTCTTTTCTACTTACAAGGAAGCAAGTAATAAGACTATTTCTACTAATTTTTTCTTGAATAGCATGAAGTAAAACATTAGCTTTTTAACAATAATTTGTTTTAGAGATGTAGAGAAAATCATGTGAATGGAACACATCAGATTTTGTATTTTTGGGTAGGAAAACGGGAAGACAAAAGCGTAATTTGATGCTGTTTCTGAGGATCTTTCGCCACCTATGACAACATTTAGATATTGGCTCAACGACTTAAAACGTGGTCGAACTTCCCGTTTTTTATGAGGAGCGCCTATGTCGGCCGACAAATGTGGTTATAGAGAAAGTCATAATTGAAAAATTTTATAATATGTTCTCGCCGATCGCCGATCAAAGTTCGCGAAGTGGCAGAGGTCACAGGTGTGTTGACGGGAACGGCAATTAATATCTTCTATGTTAGGTTGGAGATGAAATAGTTGGAGGTCCGGTGGGCGCGAAAGGAAAATTCCAATCCTCGAGAAGAAAATCTAACCCGGCTCATCTGCATTTGGAACCTATCGAGCAAACCACCAGATCACAGAGCTGTTGGTTTGAATTTCTACTTAATCCACGTTAGGCGATGTATTATATTCCATTCAAAAATTCGATGTCGATATTTCTTTGGAAACACGTGTCTTGCATATTTAAAAATGTTAAACGAGAAAACGTACTTCAGTTTTTTTCTCCATTATTATTATTATTATTATTATTATTATTATTATTATTATTATTATTATTATTATCATCATCATCATTCTTTCCCTAGGCGCTCATTGTTGAGAAAAAATAATGCTTATTATCTACGGCCAATATTCTTTTCGCTAAATGAACTTACTTCTCTTGGTTGTAAATTATATTCATTGCGGTCTTGGGCGTAGATACATGTAGCCTTGGTGCGGGCAAAGTTCATTATCAACGCCTCGCTCAGTACCAGGAGCGGAAGTTGGTCCTTAAATCAGCCGTTACAGCTTAAAAGTTCTTAATTTTTTTCGACGAATAGAAACCCTATAGGAGAGAATACTGAAAAGCGAGTATTTTTCGTTTTCGATGTGTTTTCACTAAAAAAAAAAAAAAATTGCAGCACAATCTGTGATATCATTGTGACAGTGATTCCTGTTAGTTAACATTCTTTCCTTCAAGTAATTGAACAATGGTGACTTGCCACATCTCAAACAGGGACGTCAAAAGCATAAAGTAAAAACCCTTAGCATGGCTTCCTTTGGAAGGGAAGTAAAGCCGTTGGTCCCGTGTCGTAGAGTTACGGCACGTAAAAGAACCTCAAGCCTGATAAAGAGGTATCTGAGGTAAATTAAGCGGTCTTTCACGCCCAATATAGAATGGGACGGTGAGCACCACAGTATTAAAGAGCATCCATAAATAAAACTCCATATCCATTTTTGGGGGTAATGTACTGTTTTACAGTCGGAATCGCTTTGTTGATGGCTTAATCAACGTGAAGCTGGATACAACGCTGTTTGTACCAACCACTCCCATGGGATCTCTGTAAACGTTGAGGAATTGACATCGATGGAGCTAACACGTAATTTAACCTATCATTGTGTGTGTATGTGTGTGTGTGTGTGTGAGAGAGAGAGAGAGAGAGAGAGAGAGAGAGAGAGAGAGAGAGAGAGAGAGAGAGAGAGAGAGCCAGATGCACTATACAAAGAAAATTTAATACGTACAGTCACATGACTTCTCTAACCTCTATAGTTTATTACTAAGTATACAAAAATTGTTACCGAAGTTGATTTTTATATCTACTTAAATTTAATTGCGATAAACCTTGACTGAAATGGCCACATTACACACTTTGTTATATGAATACTAGGTATAACAGAATAATTAATTTTTATGCGATAGAGGAAATAAAAGTAAACATTTTTATTTTCTCTAGCACGCATGAGCAATATATTCCACCCAAAAACTCGATACCGAGATTTCATCGGAAGTACATGCTACAACATCTGAAAAAAAAAAAAATTAAAAAAAAATAGAAACATGTCCGTTTGTGTGTGTGCACGCACATGTTTGCGGGCAGCATCGTTAAAACGAAAAGTCGGATAAACACCAACCTTGGTATTTAAGTTCGTCTCTTGCAAGAATGCTACACAAAGATTTTCAAGAAAATTCATCCACCTCAACTACCTTTTACATGGAAAATTTTTCGATTTTTTAAATTTATTTATTTGTAGAGTTAATTGTTTTCGAGATATTCAGAGTAATTAGTTTTAGCTATAAGCTACTTAAATTTTTCTCAAACGGGAAGACATCTTTCTTTTCGTTTCTATTTTGTTTACTCCTGGCAAGCAAAGATTCGATTGTTTCACATAGGAGTAGCTTTTAAAAGATTTGGCTATCGCTTCAACCTAGTGTCTTCAATTATTTCCCTTCTACTTACAAAAAAAACAAGTAATGAGACAGTATCTGGTAATGTTTATCTCGAGTAGCATGCTGAAGATAAAAGAATAATGTTTTATAAGAAAAGTTTGTTTGTGGAACAGACAGTGAAAGCCGTGTGAATGAAACACATCTGATTTTTCTCAATTTTTGGGCTATTTTGACAGTACCTGCACCATGCTCATCTAATTGCGAGCTCCCTCTCTTACTCTCTTCTCTGTGTAACTACTATTCCATTAGCTGTTTAAAAAAAACAAATTGAGAAAAAAATCGTTTTAATGTAAAAAAAAAATAAAACAAAATACAAGCAAAATATTTATTTTTACACAAACCCTTGCCTCTTACTTAAGAAATCCAGTACGACATGTACTTCCTCGTATTACTGTTTTACGTATGCGGATAGTAGTTACATAAAATTATTCTAATGTTTTAAATACTCATCGCATCGAAACTTTGTAACATGTTGTTTTAAAATTCTTAATCGAAATACTTTTTTTCCGCCCACATTGGGCAAAGTAATGTAGCTGCTATTTAGTCTAGTTTCCGCGCTACAAGATATATCTAGTTTAATAATAATAATAATAATAATAATAATAATAATAATAATATTTTTACCAATCTTCCATGAAACAGTAACCCTAACTTTATATTATTACGATTTGCTTCATCAACATTTATTATACACGTTATAAAATTACCAGAAAGTATTTCGTTTCAGATTATATAGGTATTATATGGCACCGGCGGGACGAATGTTCAGCGAACCGCACTGTCCGGAACCCTTATTGGGACACGGGTAGAATTATCTTACATTCCTTATTCCCTGACCTAATGAAATCTTCGATAATAATGTCGCTCAGTGAAGGTTGACACGGGAGATTTGATTCAGTTCAGCTTTGCTATTTTCTCAGGAGTCCTTCGTAAGATTAGTATAGCATATTTGCATTTACTCATCTCATACGTAAAGAAAGATAAATATGTGCGTTGTAAAGAGAAACATGTACTCGTCTCTCTGTCTGTTGTTATAAGGTCTGCACCACTCTCTGCCCTTAGCTTGCTTGAGGAAGGGACCTGCCACTGTGATGGTCCTCAAGACAAATAATATAGCAGTTATTTAGCTACCATAAGAGAGAAAGCCAAGTTACGCGTCGTTGAACTGAAAATGCTGTGTAGAATGGGGGAGCAGAAGGAAAAGCTAGTCACTGTAGAAGCTTAGAAAAGCTGGCAAGGTCACAATACGTATTCATTAGAGCATCTATTACCAGCATTTAACACATCAAACATTTCTAATATAAAAATTCGCTTTTTAATGGATCAGTAAAAATATTGTTTTCTTCTATTTGATGTTATTGTAAACGAGATTTGATGCGGAGATAAATGCATCGTCTTTATCGCTAGTTTTGTGGGTGGTTGGGGCATCTGGATGCATATCTGGTCGCATGAAACGTTGTGATTTGAAAATCAAGTTAAATAAGCATGTGGTACGCATATCATGTTACATAAATCATAATCCATAAATCCGATTCATTTGTATTCCCAGTGAAACTGTCTCTTGCTCCCCTAATTAGCGAAATCAAAGGGAATGCGTAAAGAAAGACCGTTTTTGATGGCGGCTTGTTTCACGTCAATTGCGCCTTTTACAGCAAATAAACCTAAAATGTAGCGTGCTTTCACAATAATTGTGTTATTTGCTCTTTTGGTGATTGGGAAAGATTGAGAGCATTAACAGCTGCAACAAGGCTTGGAAAAACAAGCAATCCAAAGCAAACGAATGTTTTTACGCCCTCATGTGTCTACACAACGTTAACTATATCTGAATAAATATGAATAAAAGTAAATACCTATGGACAAAAATATAGGCTTCCCTACAGAATCAAGTGCTTTACTGCATCCGGCACCACAGGCGCTGGCCACTGATGATACATGACAGAAAATGATAATTGGGAAAGTTAATATGCGAACGAAGTGTTCCAGATCTAAATTTAGGGTACCCTCTGGCATTTGTCAGTTATGATGACTGAGGTTAACTGGAAGGGAAAACAAACAAACAAAAAATACTTGGGGAAGTCGGGCTTAGCGGGATTTGAATATCGGACATCCCGTTCAGCAGCCCGAGCCGAACGACCTCGGCTTCTCGTGTTGATACTTCATGAGATGGCCACAGGTATGGCTGGTGCTTGGGGTATGTTCAAAAATTGTATTTTACACGTGTATTATGTACCCAGAATAAAGCAAAGCAAAGCAAAAAAAAAAAAAAATCTTGGGTGTAGACAGCTTTCAATTATTACAGTGAAAGTTAACCTAAACCACAGTGCCAACAGAGCTACTGAAATTGGAACAGCAGTTTGAGAACTGTCTGAAATGACTTACGGAAAAATCTCAAATGAGCTCGTGCTCCTTAGCACTACCCAACATTCGTCTTCTGGATAAGGTAATCATAGCCCTAAAGGAGATTTGAAATCGAGATCTCTTGGATGATAGGCAGACATTACCACCACACAACACAGACGGGAAATTTTTGGAGTTCTGCTCCTTTCCCTCAACACCGGGATATTTCTTGTACACTTTTAGTAATAAAAATCTGATGTGCTACACTCCCATGACTTTCTCTAGCTGCTCTACAAACTTCTTATATTATTATCTTTTCTACACAACGCTAATCGAGATAAAGATTAGCAGACTGTTCTTATTAATTAATTCCTTATAAGTAGTACGAAACCAAGGGAATACACTAGGCTAAAGTGATAGTCAAATGTTTTAAAAACTATATTGTCATTGCAAATCGCTTCTTTTCTTGGCCAGAAGCAGAACAAAAGAAAAACGGACACTTCCTGTCTGAGAAAAGTATAAGTACTTCACAATTGGAACCAATAACAAAGGAATATCTCGAACACAGTTACCTGTACAACAAAAATGTAAAGGACATAAATTGTGTGTTTTGACGAGATCTACATTTTTTTTTTTTTTTTTTTTTTTTTTTTGTAGTAAGTTTTTGTATATCTCTTAGGGTTTAGCAGTAAAGCAAAATTCGGCAGAATTCATTCAGAAGAAAGAGGTCTTCAGAGGCTATTCCCAGAAAATTCAAGATATACATTTTATTTGGGATGAAAATAGCTTTACTATACGGGATTTTAATGAAAATCGTTGGGCCGCGCAGTGGCCGAGTGGTTAGACCACTCGCCTCTCACCTAGCGACTCGATCCCAAGCGACCGCATGTGAGATTTGTGGTGGACAAAGCTGCGCTGGGGCGGGTTTTCTCTGGGTTCTCCGGTTTCCCCCGCCATTGCATTCCACCGGTGCTCCATCTTCATTCGTGTATCATCAGTGTTGCCGCCTGCGGTGCCTAAGTAGTTAAAGCGGGCGTTAAACACTACCAAAAAAAAAAAAAAAATGAAAATCGTTAGAGCCATTTTTGAGAACATCAAAATGTTCGAAAATTTTTCTATGTAAAGGGTAATTTGTGGTGGGGGATTTTCTTGAAAATTTTCGTATCGCATCTTTAGAAGATACTAAACCTAAATACCAAGTTTGGTATTTAACGTCTTTTCGTTTTTGAGCTGTGTCCACAGGCGCGTGCGCACACACATACACGGACCTTTTTCTAAAAATGCCTTTTACGGACTCAGGTGACTCCAAAACATATATTTCCAGTGAAATCCCGAGATTGAATTTTTGGTTGGATGCATTACCTTCTCTAGCCACTATGTACACTGTACATACGGGCTAGAGAAAGTAAAAATAACACACGTGTGTGAACGTCATAGTGGAATATAAATTACTTTTAGATAATGACAGTTCACTTAGAAGACTGAGGGAGGGGTGGTTTCTATGGCAATGCTAGTGACCGTGTCTCACCTTCGAACGCCAACCAATAACAAGAAAGGGATAAATGGGGGTGGCTCGGCCTAATTGATTTTGGGTTAGGTGGTGAGGCGCGGTCACCGCAGTTGCCATAGAAACCAGCCTGCCCTTAGCCTTCGAAGAAAACGGTCAGGCTTCTAAATTAATTTAAATTACACTGTAGTGACGGAAAATTAATGATAGCTATTCATTATGCCAATCCGGCTTTTAAAAAACAGGGTTAAGAAACACTCTGTTTGAAAAGCATTAGAATGCCATTTAAGTTCCTATGTTACGCTGTTTCCTGGTTGTAGAGCGGTATCCTTTTCTTTTAGACGGTAGTACTTCTTTCTAAGGCTTTTTCCGCATAGCGAGATCTTTTCGTGAACAATTGGGACACTTAAACTCCTCATAAAAAGCATCCTATTTGATACGTGACTAGTTTTTGTGGCTTTATACACGCAAAAAAAAAAAAAAAAAAAAAAAAAAAAAACCTGATGTGTTACATTCACAGAGCTCAATCCATTCTTAAATAAACTGTTCTTAAAAATACTTGTTTTCTATCTTCATCATGTTAATCTAATACCATTTGCAGAAATGATTTTTACACATTTCCTTCTATATACAAAGGAATAGGGGAATACGGCAGGCATAAGCGAGTCACATCTTTTAAGAGCTAGTCGCTACATAAAGGCTTTGAATTTCCATTCTCTTTGCAGGTCCAGAGGGGCTTATGTATTTGGCATGCATACTGCACTTTAATGAGGTTACATTTTTTCTGTAGTAACACTTTGTTTTACCAATTATACAAGTCATTAGAGTGAAGAAGACTTCAAAGGCTATTCCCAGAAAAGTCAAGATTTACATTTCATGAAAATATATTCCTTTAAGGGTATTTTAATGTTATGGCTAGTGCCGTTTTACAGATTTTTTTTTTCGAAAAATGTCCTTGTTTAAGGTAGTTTGGAGTGGCGGAATTTTTTTTTTTTTAAATAAAATCTTGCCTCATTTTCACACTCACAAATGTACACGCACACACCACTTTCTCAAAATAGCTTTTTTATTCAGGGGGCTTCATGTATTCCCAATGAAATCTCGACACCTAATTTTTGGGTGGAATACAATATTTCCCCTGCGTACTGTACGTAGTAAAGTAAAAATAACTAACCATGTTATACACTCCAAAGCAAATCCATAACATCACTTAGAAGTGACTTTTATTTTCATAAAATCCAATTAGCTGCGTTAAAAATTTGCTGGTAGGGGGTCATTTATACAGGAAAATGTTATCCACAGAAGAAAGCTGTTAAGAGCAAAAATGGAGGAAACAAATTCACTAATACATGGAAAGAAAGAAATACATGGTTTGTGCACACAGAAGGTACCATACTTAACGGTAGTCGATTAGAGTAAACTTCCGCTAAAATATGCAGACTTTCCATTTCAGAAAAGTATGTAATTATAAAATAATTACGAGATCTACATTGTTAGTTTATTACGATTATGTCTATCTCTGTTTACCAGTTATGCAAAAGGCATCCAGAATGAAGAGGACTTATATTATGTCTATAGAAAAGTAAAGATATAGATTTCATTTGTCTTAAAATAATTTAATATACCTATGTTATTTTTAATAGAAATCGTTAGCTATTTTTGAGAAAATTCGAAAAATGTTCCACATAAAGGATTGCTTGGGTAGAAAAATTTCGTGGAGGATATTGATTTTCGTTTTTGAGTTCAGAGATACAAAGAAACACTTTTTTTATTATTATCAAAAATACATTTTTCAATTTTTTTAGAAAATGTTCTTATTTAATGGGTACCAAAACGTGTGTTTCCGTGAAATTTCGGTATCAAATTTTCGGATCGAATGCAATACTTCTACTATACGTAGTAGAGAAAGTAATAATTTTCGTAAGAATACTTTTTATAGCCATTAATAAACGATAGAGGATGGGGAAAGTTATATGAATGTAACATTTAGATTTTTATTTTTTCTAGCGTACACATAGTCAGTATATAGATAGATAAATAGATAAGTTTATTTGCCAGAACAAAGTACGTTGTGTAGCAACGTCAATTAGAAGTAATATCAAAAACAATTGGCAGTATCTTAAAATTCATCCAGACAATAAAATGGATTTAAAAACAAAGTGCGGTTCACTGACCTCTTAAAAGATTCAATGGAGAGAGCTTTAGCGCTGTTATTAGGTTTGTTAAATAGATTTAATGATATTGTCTCAAAGGAATTTTGAATCTTATTACATTTACATCTATTTAAGTAAATATTGGAACTAGTTCTGGTATGATGAAGATGAATTTCGGAACATGGGTTGTATTTATAACTATTTTTCTTAGCAAATAAGAGGCAGTGGGACACAAACAGTGAAGTCAAAGTTAAAACACCCAACTTAACAAATAAAGGTTTACAGTGTGTTCTGGGGGCTAACCACATAAAATTCGAATTGCCTTTTTCCGAAATAAAAGTATCTTTTTAGCTAAAGCATGGTTGCCCCAAAATAAAATACCATAACTCAAATGGCTATGGATCTGTCCAGAATAAATAGATAATAAAACACTGGAACACACATGCTTTTTTAAAACACGTAACATTAATATACCTCTGCTTACTTTGTTGACGATATAATTAATCTGTGAACGCCAATCGAGACCAGGTTCGAAATGAATGCCTAGAAATTTTGTACTAATTTCAGCTGAAAAAGCAGGACAACTAATATTAAAAGTGAGGTCAATTGCTTTGTTCTCATTGGGTATAAGACTATGTATTTGCAACATTTATCATTTTTTTTTCAGTAAGTGCATCAAGTTTATCGTGCAGACTGGCATCAATTGACAGAGATACTTACCATCAAATCGTCCGCATACAAATATGTTTCTAGGCAATCAGCTCGTATATTAAAAGCAATGTCGTTAATATAAATTATAAAAAATAAAGGGCCGAGCACAGAACCCTGTGGAACACCATGCTTAACTAATTTGAAATCAGAGTAACTAGCAGTTATATAAAGAAAAATAAGATTTGATAAAATTCAAGCTGTTCTTGTCAAACCCATAAAATTCTAATTTCTTGCACAACATTTCATGAGATAAAGTGTCAAAAGCTTTTGTTAAATCGAAAAATCTGGTATGAACCAAATCACCTTTGTCAAGATATTTAAAAAAAAAAAAAAGTGTCTTAAATGCAATTAGAGCCTCAATTCTGCTGCTAGAAGATCTAAAGCCAAATTGACAATTGCTAAAAAACGAATTTTCATCAAAATAGTGTGTGATTTGTTTATTTAAAATAATTTCAAAAACCTTTGACATAATTGGCAATATACTAAAAGGCGTATAATTTGAGCAATCAGATGTAGCCCCTTTTTATAAATAGGATTTACTTTGGCAATTTTAAAAATGTCTGGAAATTCACATGAATCAATACAATAGTTAACTAGATCAGTTAAATATATTGCGATGCCAATTTTAATATTTTTGAATTCAAGCCATAAACATCCAGGCATGCGCTGTTGTTAAGTTTTAAAATGGTAAGATAGACACGCTCATCATTAACATGACTGTACCGGAAAGTTCTTGTTCTGGGTAACTTATCCAAAAAGTTAAAAACATCATGATTAACATGAGGTAAACTAGATATAATGTCCTCAACTTTATCAATAAAAAATTAATTAAAACAATCTGGAGACAAATTAAGTGGTACCTTGTGAGATTTGCAACTGGTATTTAAAAATATGGATGCAACTGGCCAAATATATTTAGTTTTATTCTCACTGTTATTGATTTAAGTGGAATAGTAATTGATTTTAGTTGTTTTAAGAGTATATTTGTATTGATTTTTAAATTCATTGTATGTATGTTTAAGTTGAGAGAACCCAAAATATTTACCGAGATCATAATATTAAAGGCATTTTTGTTTTAAATTTCTGAGTTCATCTGTATTCCATTTTTTATGTTCATTTGACCATTTAGGTGTACACTGAGTTAAAGGAAAAGATTTGTCGATAACATGTAAAAACATTTTAAGAAAATACTCAGGTTTACCTGCAGGACCCCTCTTATACAAATAAATCCAGTATATGAATTTTAATTAGTTAGTAAAATGACATCGATTGTAATCATTAACTGGTCTTTAAGATTTAAATTAGGTTTAGAATCATCATCATTTTTTGTGATTTTGCCAGGATTAAAATAAAATAAAATAAAATTTCATGATGGTCAAATAAAACAGTATTGAATACCTTTGGGGAGCATCTGTCACTATGGATAGATATGATAATATTATTCAGACTAGTTCTAATAGAAGCACTTAAACCTGGTCTAGTAACTTCATTAACAGTTAAGCATAATCCAAAACTATCAAGTAAGTTACGAAATTCAATAATATTGTTTGAAACAGTAAGAAAATCAATATTAAAATCACCAGCCACAACCACATATACATTGGAATTATATTTGTGATATACTAAGTTTAAAAAATCTTAAAATCTACTAAAAATTCATCAATTTGAGCCCTTTTACTATCAGGCTTTCTATAAACTGTTACGCACAATAGGTTGCAGAAAGCAATAAAAGTAGAACACGAAATCTGAAAATGTCCCCTTGGTGAGAGAATTTTCCAATCCACAAAGTGCATCTGTAATAAAAATAGCAGAGCCCCTTGATTACCCTTTGATCTACAGTAACTATCAGACGAATAATAACCAGGTACTTTAATTATGTTGATCTCACCATGGTTAACCAATGCTCTGTAATACAGACAATATCTACTTGCAATTGATTGAGTAAAATTAACATATAAATCAATTCTGATGGAAATGTACTGAGCATTCCAGTATAGCATATTAATACCATCATCACCAACGGATTTAAAAGTAGACCAATTTACAAGACGAGTTATTAGGTCCCTTCCACGTCGTTAGGATTTGCTTGTTTACTGTCACACCCACAATACTGCACTGTATTATCATCCAGGATTTTAATATTGCTTAATTTAGCACAACTGCTATGAAAATAATTTTCACAGACGCAACATTTTAAGCCACTAACAAATTACAAGTAGCCGATACACCAGTCGTTCCTTCACCCGTTAGGTTATGTGTACAGACAAGAGCGAATGCAAGGCACATCCGTTCACTGCGACTGCTAGCAGCCTAAAAGTAGTTAGTGCATTCCACAAAAAAGTTCGATTTTCTTAAAAATGATTTTAACATTTTCATTGAAATTCACAGCAATATCTAAAGGGAAAATTCGCAATCAAAGTTAGGGAGTCTTCGACTGGAGTGTTAGCGCGCAGTGGCGAGAAACAGCCGTCAACTATCTACGCGTTGAAGCATCGAGTGAATTCTTTTCAGCAGTGAATTAAACACTTTAATTTAAACCAATTTTTGAGGCAATAAAGACATTTGTTATGGTGTCTTGAATTTTGTGATAATAACCTCCCTATCCTACCCATTCTGGTTGTCTTTAACATAACTGGCAAACCGTGTGGGAGAGAGAGAGAGGGGGAGAGAGAGAGGGAGAGAGAGAGAGATCTTGTCAAACACATAATTTATGTAAAATAATGTGTTTGTAGTTAACTATTTCCCACATATTCCTTTTTATTGGTTAAAGTTTACCAACACGTACCTTTTTTTTTTTTTCAAATGGGAGGACACCATTCTTTTTTCCTAACTTTTATTCTCGGCCACTTAAAGTTAATCTATTTTCTAAATTTTCATATAGATTTATAAAGTAATTCATGTTATATAATGCATTCGTAGAATAATTAGTAAAAATATAGTAATTATTGAAAATATCTAACATTTTTGAGCACCTTATACCAAAATGTAGAAAAGTAAGCTAAATTTAAGCTAATGGGTTCATACCCCATCTATATGCATGTAGTGGAAAAAACGTATTGGAAACTGTAAATCAATAAAAAGGAGTATCCGGAAAATAGTTAACGAAAAAAACTTTATTGGACATAAATTGTATCTGACTATGTCTGTAGCCTAGTGTATGTATTCTTTTATTTCCCTTCAGATCACAAGGAACATAAGACTATTTCTTCTCATGTTTATCTCGGTTAACATGAAGGAGTAAGAAGAATAAGTTGTTTCAAGAATAGTGTGCTGTAGAATAGGTAATGAAAGTCAAAAGAATATAACATATAAGAATTTGGATCGGTAGACATGCGAGTCAGTTCAGGAATTTAATGCTGTGAAGGCATGTTGCCATGGTAGCTCAGTGGTAAGAGCGACCGGGTTCAAATCCCGGCTATAACATTGAATTGTTCAGTCTGACACTACCTATTCAACTACTGTCCTATACTCAGCTTGTGCGAAAACAAATACATATCAGAATTATTCAGCTTTGTTTTCTGTTCGCGGGCTTGCCAAGAACTTAGCATTTTTCGCTTTCAGCTTACCCTCGCCTGCACCTGTAGCCGCGATAATGTGAAGAAGCAGCAGTGTGTAACGCGTTAGTGGATATCGCCCTGCCAGTCCTTGACTGCCAGTTAGGAAGCGACGCTTGTGTTAATGGAACTTCGCTTCTCGCGAATTTTTTTGTACATATGGTAGTTATGTACAATTAACGTCAAGCACGAGGGCAGTATTTCAAGTAGTGTCATCCGAGCTGGGGAATAAATTTCCCCTCAAGTGTTTGTACATAACCGAGAGCGTTGCTGCGTCATGGTGTGCATGTCACTTGAATGAAAACATGCCATAAGGAAGAGAAAACTCATCATGGGGTTCATTTCAGTCACCAGCACAGACATGTTTTGATAGTGATATTGCTAGGCGATATATTTCCAGGGGATGATATCAACACAGAGTTCCTTTCACAATTATTACACAGACGAAGTCGTAAAACAGTATTCCATCTACAATGCAATGAAAGTGCAACCGAATATTTTCTACTAATTTTCAACGCTTGACTAGTAGGTACTGCTGTTTATAACGGACTAACCTAAAGCCAAAAGTCGCATTTCACTGGAAATACATTTTTGAAGTCCCACGTAAACATATTTTTACTTAGCGCGGCTGCTTGCCAAGCAGCAGACCTGAATTAGATTCCCATACCGGTATGGGGAATTTTCCCCCGCTGGGAGACATGGTCCGAGGTGCACTCAGTATCGTGAGGTTCCTGGGAGGGTGGGGGTCAATTGAGGAGCTACTTGATTGAGAAGATCGAGAAGACCGCTTCAACCGGCCGGGAGGGACTCGAGGCGCTGCGCTGATCAAGTCCCACCCTCCAGCACTGCACCCCATTCATGACGCCTTCGGGCCGAGATGGGGGATGCAGCGACCGGGCGATAGGCTATGGTCCCTTGTGGACTGTCGTGCCATGGAGTTACGAGTCATCTCGTAAAGTCACCAAGACAGTAAATAACGATTTGGCATAACTAATAATATGAAAGATATTGATATAAACTAGTTATAACCTTAGAGTACCTTACTCTATTTCCCAACGTATTCACAATATTGTGATATAAATTTTCCAACGTCGATGACCGCCAAATACCTGATTAGATTTTTTAATCACAAAATCTGCGGCCAGTCGAAATTTATAGACAAATAACGCTAGTGTATGGTGATAATGAGACGAACCAGCCTTCAGTGCGGGAATGGTACGTAGTTTAATGAACGAAGACCAATGTGCACAGCGAATACCGGATGGGAAGTCATGGAGGAGTTGAAAGCAAACGATAAAAAAGTATATCCTTGGAACAAGCATCTGTCTGGCACCGCAACTCACTAAACTTAGAAGCACACCTGAAATATGAAAAACAATCCCAGCATTCGTCTACCATCAGCGTCCTAGGTGAGAATGGGCGGTCATTGCAAATCGAACCCGAATAGCGTGGATGATCAAACTCGTTTGATGGTCAAAATATCCGACTTTAAGCAAATTACTATTCTTTTCAGACTTGCCTCACCTTTTGTATTTACAGTTTCATGAATATTAGGATCCAAAGAAAGCAGTTCGATAGTGCCTAAAAACACCTATTTTGACGTTGGTGCCAATTTTCCACTTTGTCTATTTTAAGCGCCTGTATTCCAGTTAAACATATATTTTCTGTGTTACATTTGTATTTCAGTTTTATTAAACACAGCAAGACCAACTGACAGTTATGAGATATGCAGTAGGCGTTTTAGCGACAGGTCTCAGCGTACAATTTAATACTCTGTGACAGACATCATAGCTTTCCCATGGATAATTTAGAGAAAGCGCTTATTAATTGCTGTGAAGCTAACTACGGCAATGGTGTTTAATCTAAATTGTTCAATTAGTCTAATTAATGTCATTGTTTAGTGTCATATGTGTAATGTATTTGCCGTGTTTTAAAGTTAACTTTGCAAATTAAATTATTAATAATAGATATTGCATTTCACTTAACAATTTGATACAGAAATATCACTGAAATGTAATGTTATAGGGTTTCTTGTATATAGACGCAGTTTTAGAAAAAGCAATGTGTGTGTGTGTGTGTGTGTGTATGTGTGTGTGTGTGTGTGTGCGCGCGCGCGCAACACAAAGATTTTTCAAGAAAATCCTCCCGCCCTAAACTAACCTTTATGTGTACAACTCTTCCAAAATTCTTTAATTTCCTCAAAAATGATTTTGATTAAAATAACTATGTTAAATGTATTTACATACGTAGTCAGCTGACCCTCACCGTAATTAGAACTGACATGGCTTACAAGCTGAAGCCTAGGGGTCAGAAGCCTTTCGAGGAGCCAACGGCACTATAAAACGAAGAACCTGGAAGGAGTGGTCGACAGATTATTCTTTTATCTACTTCTTGCTGTTCGAGATAAACATCAGCAGAAATGGCCTTATTACTTGTTTCCTTGTAAGTAGAAGGAAAAAAGGGGGTACATAAGGCTAAAGTTATAATCAAAACTTTTAAAAACAGTCGTCATGTGGTTGAAATCCGTTTTTTTTTCTTCTTCTTTTCATGGCTAGGAAAGTTGACTGTTTTTTTTTTTTTTAATTGAAACCAATAACGAGGAATGTCTCCGAAAGGGCCATAACGAGATCTACGTTGCATTGTGTAATAAGTTTTGCACTATCTTGCGGTTTACCAGTTATGCAAAAATCTAACCTTTTTCAATAAAATGCTATTTTCTGGATTCAGAGGACCCTAAAACATATATTTCCGGTAAAATCTCGGTATCGAATTTTTGGGTGAAATACAATACCTTCGCTATAAGGTATACGTGCAGGAAACGTAAAAATGTAGATCTCATTAAAACACGCAACGGTTTCCGAGATATTCCTTGTCATTGGTTTCAATATTAAACTACTTAAACTTTTCTCCAACGGAAAACTAACTCTCGTTACATCTCTTTTGTTTTACTCCCGGGAATGCAAAAGGTTCGATTTTCATTTGTTTACGCAGCGATAACTTTTAAAAGATTTAACTATCGCTTTAGCCTCTTGTAGTCCCTTGTTCCCCCTCTACTTACAAGGAAACAAGTAATAAGAGCATCTGCTGATGTTTATCTCGAATAGCATGAAGTAGATAAAAGAATAATCTTTTGTAAGGAAAGTTCGTTTGTGGAGCAGCTAGAGAAAGTGAATGAAACACATAAGATTTTTGTATAGGAGCAAGTGCGCAGGCATTTCTCCGAAATTTTTCCTTGGCAGCCACCAACTTGTGCTAAGAAATCAATTTCCGCCACCCGGAACTTGTTGCAGACACACGCTGGATCAATGGATGTTTACTGCAACAGCAGTCCGATACTTGGAGGTATATTTCTGTCCGTTACAACATATAACACGCAAAACATGTTTAAATGTCTAAAAATACCGCCCTGTTGAAAGCATACCGAAATAGCTACCAGTTACTGGTTTATGTGTTTAATGGAGTCTCCCAAGAGACTTTGAAAACAGTTACACCGCGTACAGTAAGCTTTAAAACACACTCCACTGGAATAATAGAAACTACCACATTGCTATACTATAGTAAGTGCAGGAATTATTGGATTCCACCCAAAAATTCTATATCGAGATTTCACCATAAGTTGGGGCCTCTAGCTACAAACGAAATGCAACTCAAAGCATTCTAATGTGTTCCACTAACATAACTTTCTCTACCTGTTCTGCAAACTGATCTTACAAAAAAATCTTCTGTTTACCTCAAGTTAATCGAGGTAAAGATTAGCAGAAATGGTTGTTTCCTTCTAAGTAGAAGGGAAGTAAGAGAATACACTGGGCTAAAGCGATGATCAAATTTTTTATAAGCTATCGCTATGCGATTATCTTTGAAAATCGGTTCTGTTTGCATGACCAGGGGTAAAACAAAAGAGAAAAAAAAAAACGAATCGCCATAATCCGTATGAGAAAAATGTTAAAGTATTTTAAAAGTGAAACAACAACATGTCGGAAATGGTTAGCTTAAAAAAAACCAACAAAAACACACACATGTTGTGTGTTTTAACGAGATCTACTGCTTTTGTGTAATAAATGTTTGTAGGGGAAGGTCGGGCTGTATCGGACAAGTAGGTTTACAACTTATAACCGCCTGTAGCAGTATTTGTCAAACCATTAACGTGTGCACTAAGGTAAAACACAGCCGTTCTCGCCATTTTGGATCGAGCGGCCGAGGCGTTTGCAAATGACAATCAGATATTTGTTTTTTGTGAGTTTTCTAGTGCACGTAGCTTGTCTGACATTGAGTAAAACAATGTTTTTAGTGTTTTCTTTTATGTGTGCGTGGGTTACTAAACTTTATACTGTAAGCGATAAATATGCTTAGGTCTGACAGTGCATATGTTATAAAACAAAGCTTCGGAGTGCAGCGTTCGGGTTGTATCGGACAATATTTAAAAGTTTAAATTCTGAATATTTTCATTTTATCTTATTAGGATAGAGAAAAAAATGTCATAATTGGGATGAAAATCACTTGAAGGAAGCCGTAGAAAAAGTTGGACTTCATTAAATGACAATTAGGGAAGTTAGTAAAAGATATGTTGTACCTAAAAGTAACGTAGGTGATAGATTTCAAGCTCTTGCCTTTGAGTAAAATTGAGGTTTTAACCCTAGTTTATCAGTATGGAGAGGAACTAAAGATGAAGCATAATAACGATGAAAGCTGGGAAAGACTTTTACTATGACTTTATGCAGAGGCATACACACTTGCGGTTAAGAATTGCTGAATCCACCAGCCTTCAGAGAGCAGCAGGTTTCATACTACTTCTATCAATAAATGCTTCAGGAAATCTTGTTTATTCCTCCTTACTTTGTTCTCCGGCGGGTAAGATTAGACAACGAGTTAAAAAGGATGCACCAGTAGGAAGTGTATTCGATGCGCAACCAAATGGGTGGATAACGGCAGCTGGATTTCTAAAGTGTCTGGAGGTTTTTGCAGAACGGGTCAATCCAACTGAAAAATATCCTGCTCTTTTGATTGTTGATGGTCACTCGAGTCACAATGATCTAGATGTGATCACATTTGCAAAACAAAATCACATCCACATGTTGAGTATGTGAAAAGGACAAAAGTAGAGTTAGTAAAAATCAAGTAAAAAGGACTGGTAGACCTGAAGTTGAAGAAAGAGCTCAAAAATCTTTGAACTTGGAGGAAGAATTGCAGGAAGAGGATGGATGGACTAGTAGTGTTATCTCCAACAAAACTTTTCAAGAGGACTGGATACAGTGCAGTATTTGCAAAGGTTGGGCCCTTGAAAACTGTGCAGATCTTGAAATTAACAGTCTTTATTGTGAGTGTGAGCCGTGTCTTTCTAAAAAAAACCACAAATGTCATCGATTCAATTATTATAAAATGTTTTTTCTACACTTATAAGTAATGTATAGGAGGTTACTTCTTTTGATATTATTTTGTATAACCATGTATGTTTAGATATAAAACGTTGTTATATGATTTTAAAAAAAACGACGTTATTTCAAACGCATCACCGTGTCCGATACAACTCTCCAGAAATCAGAAAGGTCAAAACGCAAGGTTTATAAAATTTCAAAGAGAAACCATTAAAGAGGACTCTAACATAAATGAACTTCTAAAGATATTGAAATAACATGTTGAAATTTTCAGTACAGAACAGCATATTCCATTTTAATCGTTAACAAATTTTATAACTTTGGAAAAGCTTAAGTGTCTGATACTACCCGACGTTCCCCTATATCTCTTACGGCGGTTTACCAGTTATGGAAAAGTCATTCAGAATGAAACTTTCAGGAGCTTTTCCCAAGAATTCAGAATGTGCATTTTATTTGCCGTGTAAATATCTTTAATATACGCCATCTTAATCGATATCGGTAGATCCATTTTTGAGAAAATCGAAAAATTTGAAAAATGTTCCATGTAAAAGGCAATTTTGGGTGGGGAAATGACCCTAAAAATATTAGTGTTTGCATCCTTGGGTGATAACTAAACTTAAATACCCAGTTTAGTATTAAACCGAATTTTCGTTTTTGAGCTATGCTTTTTTGGATTCAGGGATCCTGAAACCAGGCATATCTGATGAAATATGGTTATCGAATATTTTGGTGGAATACAATGCCTTCTCTACCAACAATGTACATTGTATATATGTGCTAGAGAAAGTAAAAATGTGGTTTTTATTCAGGGGCCTCAAAACATATTTTTTCTGAAATCTCAGTATCACATTTTTGGGTGGAATGCAATACGTCTCTTACTATATGTAGTAGAGAAAGTAAAAATGGGCTATACCTTGTATTGAAATAATCCTATTTACTGTCCCATTATGGCATCTGCCACGGACAGTTACGCAATATCTGCCATTGTTTCGTTTTATGTAATGAAATGCTCAGTAATGTGTATATAACATTCAGCTCACGTGTTCCCAACTCAGGAAATTAGGGAGACATTGGTTGTGACGCGGAGTGTTTCCCCAAGTTGTAAATTGGGGCGTGCGTTATTACAGCAGCCCATGTGAGGTGAATAATTACACGTTTCTGACCACAGAAACATTAATGTTTTCATATAGTCACCGTACTTGGAGCCTCCACAGTGCTATTCTTATAGCCACGATACGTGAAAATATATATGCCTTTCTACTTAAACCATGGTATAAAGTATTCCAACAATAGTTTATTATTCTGTCCTACGTGCTAATCATTTGCAGAAACAGTCCTAATATGTATTTTCGTTGTTGGTGCAAAGGAAATACAGTTCAACTAAGTGATAGACAAAATATTCTTCTCTTTGCATGACCACGAGAGAAAATAAAAGGTTGATGTCTTTCATTCATTTGACTTTCTCTACCTGTTTTGCAAACAAATTACTCCTACAAAAAAGTATTTATTTATCTATATAATGGTAATCGAGGTAAACATTAGCAGTTACTTGCTTCCTTGCAAGCAGAAGCGAAATACGCTAGACTAACGCGATAATGAAATATTTTAAAAGCTGTCGCTATGAGAAAAAATTGAAATTCTATTTTCTTTGCATGACTAGGAGTAAAACAAAAGAGGTATGAAACAATATATGACTCCCCGTTCCACAAAGGTTTAAGTAGTTTAACATTGAAACTAATAAAAAGAAATATCTTGAAACGGTTAACTATAAAATATGATGGACATAAATTGTATGTTTTAATGAAATTTATATTTTTGTCTTTTACGGTTTACCAGATGCACGTCTTCTAGAATGAAGAGGTCTTCATAGGCTATTCCCAGAAAATTCAAGATACACATTTCATTTTACATATAACTATCTTAAACATATGGTATTTTAATCAAAATCGTAAGCATTTCTTAAGAAAATCAAAATTTTCGAAAAATGTTTTATGTAAATAGAGTAGGGGGTAGGGGAATTCTCTTGAAAATCTTCATGTCGTAAGCTTGGAAGATACTGACCTTAACAAGTTTGGTAGTTAACGGATTTTTTTTGTTTTTGCACACGGACATTTTTCTAAAAATGATTTTTTTTTTAAATCCAGGAAGTCTCAAAACTGTATTTCCAGTGAAATCTCGGTATCGAATTTTTTAGTGGAATACAATGCCTTCTTTATCAAATGTGTGCATTATACATACGTGCTAAAAAAAAAAAAAAGTAACGAATAATGTCTTAACGTTTGAAAAGGTTAAAGTATTAGAAAATACAGACAAAAACAACGAATGTATCAAAAATTTTATTTCATAGGTTGTGCGCTGTCACGAGATCTATAAATGTGTTGCAGTAAGATTTTTAGCCTGACTGTAGTGTAAGAGTAACTTAGTTGCCTCTCACTCAAGAGGTTCAGAGGCTAGGGTATGTTACCTGAGAAGATTTTTCTGAGGTTTTCCCGTATACTGATAATACGAATGACGCAGGGCTCATTTGAGTTTCATTTCAACTGTTTCATTCATCTTTCAAGTTTCACGACGAGGTAAATAATAATAAAAAAAAAAAAAAATCAAAACTCCCTCTTACGGTTCTCCAGTTATAAAAAAGCCGTCTTGAATTAGGGTATCAACTATTCTCAGAAGATTAAATATAAATAAATAAATATATATATGCACATTGTCATTCAATCCTAAGCATATGGTATTTTGGTCAAAATAGTTATAGCCATTTTTGAGATAGTAAAAGAATAAAGTAAATTTATGTATGCAAAGTGAAATGGGGTGGGAGAACGATCTTGAAAATCTTCGTATAAGTGCTTGGAGGATGCTGAACTATATACCAAGTTTGATAACCCGACCTTTCCTTTGTACTTTCTTTACTATGCATTGTAAGCAGAGGAAGTATTATATTCCACCCAAAAATGTCCACCAGATTTCACCGGAATACACGTTTTGAGACTTCCTCAATAAAAAAAATCACTTTTAAAAAAAGCTCTGTGCGTATGTTTACTAAATTTGGTATATTAAATACTAAAAATCGTTAACGATGTTGGTTAAAATACTGTATGTTTACGGCATTTTAATGATAAATATAACTTATTTTTTGTGACGATAGTCTTTGAAATTATATACGTTGTGAACGATCTTTACAAAACTGGTAAACCGTAAGAGATAAAAATCTTATTACATTATAAAAATGTAGATTTGTTTAAAGCACACAATTAATGTCCAACTATATTTTTGTAGAGTTTACAATTTCCGAGCCATTTGTTGTTATTGATTTCAATTTTAAAAAAAAATATTTTTTTTCTCAATTGCGGAGTTCTTTTCTTTTTTCTTTTTTTCCCCTGTGGTGAAAGAGGAAATATGTAACAAAACCATTTCCGCTAATGCTTATGTGTAGTAGCATGAAGTATAAGAATGAGCTTTTGTAAGAATAGTTTGTTGCAGAATAGGTAAAGAAAGTCGTGTGAATGTTACATATAGCTTTGACCAGCCCTTGGTGAAACGTCGAGAACTATGAGACCAAATGGAAAACGGCCTACAAGCCCGGAAAATAGTTTCATTAATGGTTACACATAAGATTTTTAAGTTTTATATATTAATAGATTATTAATGAAATATAATTTGAAGGTGAATTTAATTGTAATTCTATAAAGATGTTAAAATGATTATAGCTCTATAATGTGAACATACGCGTTTTCACGCGCGCGCGTGCTCACTTATACTCTTTCTCACCCTCCCTCCTCCTCTCTCTCTCTCTCTCTCTCACACACACACACACACACACACACACACACCTACACACGCGCGTGCGCTCACACGTTTATAGACATGAGTTTTCTTTCAGGACTCAGAATAAGGTGCATAGTTGTAAGTTATATACTGTGGAGAGTAAAACATTTGACACATAAATAATGTGCAAATATTCTATGATGTTTAAGCCTAACGGTTGTCTTTTTAATACTACTCTCAGAAGCAAATCTGCACATAAATCAAAGACAGAAAGGTTTGGATACGCCTTGAATAAGCCAGAAACAGCCGAGTTCCTACTGTTTAGAGTTGAAGTGAAGTAAAATAAAGCAAAGATGGTATCGAAAGTGTCCTCGAAATATCCGCAACGAAACTGAGAACAAAGCGTTGCTTCTCCTGGTAGATTTAGGTCAGCTTTGCTATTGTCAACGTCGCTTCGCAGTTTCCACACTTTACACTAATGAGGGATTAGTTTTGTTGCCGACCATTTGCGTTGAAAAACAGTAATTGCTTCGTGTGGTTTCCACAATGAGATAACACTTGCGTTAATTTATCTTTCTGGAGGACAAGTGAACTGGCCTGCTGAGAGAAAAACAGTTTGTTACGCTCTTGTGTTTTCTACGTCTTCCCTATGATATTTATTAACATAGAAGGACATTTAGAATTCAAATACATGAATTGTTTCCAAGTGACCGTTATTTAGTGGCTGTATTACTATAGCATTAGGACGGAAGTAAACCGCAACTAACCGAGCGATAACGTGGAAACTGGCATTTGGGAGGTACCAGAATCGAATCCCATCGAGCATATACTCTCACCTTTTCATGGTTTTCCCTGGTCGGTAGACAGGTTTTTTCTCATCTACCCAGTTCCCTTTCATTCCATTCCATTTCCTTTCCAGATATGCTGTTAGATTTCGTGGCGTATGGCTGTACCAGACAGATGTCGTGGCCATTTTCACACAGGAAATAATATTCCTCGTGGACACTAGAGGGCTACTTGGTGGGACGGAAATAAACTGCAAGCTACCGTTCAAAATGGCTCTGTGATAACGTGTGAACCTGGTATTCGGGAGGTCCCGGTGTCGATTCCTATCGAGCATATACACTCACCTTAGGTTTTCATGGTTTCCCCTGGTCGGTAGCCGAGGTGGTTTCTAACTACCATGTGTTTCTTTCCCTCAGTTTCATTTTATTCTATTTCATTTCCAGGTATGCTACTATGTTTTGTGGCGTATGGCTGTGCCAGACAGATAGCGCGGATGTTCTCTCAAAGGAAATAATATTCCTCGTGGGTTCTAGAGGGTTACTTGGTTGGACGGGTCTTTGAATATATCAGTGTTGGGCTTAATCTTCAAAATATGCTACAACATATGTTCTTTATAATTCGTTTGTAGGTTTCTTACCTTGTATCATTGAAGAAAACCTTATATGCTATTCCTTACTGTTTTCTTGACCTTTTTGACAGCAATTTTAATGTTACCTTCTCTATTGCTTATAAAATAACGGCTGGTTCTTCTTACTGCATTCATATTTTCAGCCATTATCTCAACAATTCAAGCCTCTTGGATAATCTTCACTTCTGCCAGGAAGTCAATGTTGAAATGCTATATGTTTTTACCACTCATGGCTTAATTTTCTAGATTATATAATCTACCGTTAAATGAGCTATTACGTGGACTGTCTAAAAGAATTTTTGCTAAAGTTTATCGCGACTATTTCGTCCACGGCACGTGATCGTAGGAAGTGGCCAATCCATTGGCGCGTAAAGTTCCAACCAATCGGAACTCATTATCTCTGTATTTTATTTATCACACCCACGTGCACTTGTTTTCTCTCTGAACTAAAGTTCGTCTTATAATAAAGGCATCAGTGTGTATTGATATTCCCGTACATAATGGCGGAAGCTCCAAAACGTTTTGGGGAAAGGTCTATCGCTGAAATAGACATATTAATTGAAAATGCAAAGCCGCAGAGTACTATAAACAACAGAGAGAGTGCATGGAACCAGTTCAATGAATTCTGTAAGCAACGATGCCATGATTTATGATATGGACATCGCAGTGATTTCGGTGCAAATATACCTCAAGTCCAATGGGATTTTTGGAGTATTATTCTTCGTGTCCATGTAGGCTCATGGTTATTTTATTCAGGAAATAGTTTTATTAAATATAACTCGAGCTTCAACTTTTCTCTAGATAAATTCACTCGCAGCAAGTTGCTCTCGTTATATTACTTATGATAAATATGAAGTGCATATAAAAATAAACGATAGGTTCGAAAATCCTGTGAATGTAACAGTACTTTTTGAAAGTACTTTTTGAAAGTCTAGGGTAGTTGGATCACTTCTAAGGGTATCAGGTAAGCTTAATATGAATCTCTTTTAATCATTTACTTTGTTATTCATTATTATAAAAGGTGTTTTGCCAAGTTTCCATCTGAACTCAAATACGACACGGAATGTTATGAGAAAGCCAGCGTTCCCACTTTGCTAGAAGTGGGAATATCGTTGCATTTATATATGCATGAAATAACGTAGTGAAGTCGCGCCAAGTTTGTGCCCCAGATACCCAGAAACAAAAGCTATGTTTCAGCTGATGCGCGAATGTTGCCAGCCATATCGATTCTCTCGTGTCTCATTCAAGAACTGCTTTCAACAAGTACATGTCCAATGACTCTAGAAAGTAGTCGCTTCTATTTTAAACTATTCTAGCTGTAAAATTAAGGGAGAGAAAATTGTTTTTAATATGCACAAAGAACGATATTAATTATACTGCTCTTGAGTTTGTCAATATATATTTTTTATTTTATCAATTTTATAATGCTTAATTTTTCGTTATTTCTTACAGTAAGTAGTGAAAATATTGTATTCCATCCAAAAATCTGATGCTGGGATTTCACTCCAAATAGTATTTTCAAGACCCCCTAAACCCAAGAAGCATGTTTAGAAAATGGTGCTTGTGCAAGTCTTTGAACAGCAAATAACTCGAAAATGAAATGTTGGTCAATTACCAAACTTGGTGTTTAGGTTTTTCATCTTCCAAACCATTTTGAATAAAATCCCTTCACCCTAAACTACTCTGGAACATTTTTGGGAAGTTTTGAATTTATTAACTAATAAATAAATAACTATTTTCATTGAAATATGTTCAAGATGTTTTCAAAACAAAGGATGCCTATCTTGATTTTCTGAGTAGTGTTTGAGGTATTGTACAGATTTTGCTGAAGTACATCATTTATTTATTTTGTTTCTTTCTCTTTTTTCCCTAGATTTAACCATTTACGAATTATGCTTTGTTATTGGTTTGCATTTTCAGATAAACTTTTCTCAAATGGTATTCAATTCGTCTTTTCTTTCTTTTACTTTTTCTCTTGACCATGCAAAGAGAACGAAATTTCAAAGCTATCACATAAAGATTTGGCTTGCGCTTAAAACCTACGTAGTCCTTGAATCCCCTTGTACCCATAAGGAAATATGCAATCAGATAAGTTCTGCAAATGTTTATCTCGATCAACGTGAAACAGATAGAAGAATAAGAATTTATAAGAAGAGTTTGTACAAGAGTGGATTAGAATTAGGAGTAACTCACGACATCCCCACTCACTGGAGCGAACAGCGAACGTAGGCTCTTGGTGCCCTTTGCTTCTTAAATTACCCCAGAAAAGGAATGCTGAAAAAGTACCTGAAGGGCAACCGGATGACGGTGAGCGCAAGCATGGATGTACCCCTAAGTTTTGAGAACAGGAAATGAAGGACAAGAAGTTCGGGGATGTAATGCACCTTCCCAGCATTTGGCTGAAGATCCTGAGAAATCTACCAAAAACCTAAGGTCAAGAAGGCTGACCACGGGAGTCGATCCCACGACCACCGGAGTGCAAATTGAACGTGATATTGAGGCGCCATCTCGCTGGGTTTCTACAGGAGGTAGTACAGAGTCATGCGACTACAAGAAATAATACTTTTTGAAAGTTGCACCGATATGACGTTACGTACAAAATAACCAGCCTTGTTGATAATATGACTATTTTGTCTCGATTTCTTCAAAATATGCAGAAGAGATAAACTACCTAAAAATTCTGTTGAGTCTAAGCTCTAATATCCGAAGTTCGCCTGAGGAGCTCCACGGTGGCTGAGGAATACGATTTGTCAGGCGTAGAGCCTCTAATCACAGGACCACAAAATCGCACGCATGCCCTTAATGCTCCGAACCTTGAGAGGAAGTGATGAATGGGAGACCTGAAAAGTGACCAGATTCGGACGAGGAGGACCACATTTCAGGCCAGGACTCCTAATGATTCCAGTAAGACATTAATTCTGACGCCTATGCTATCCTGCCATAACCATATTGAACCTGGTGGGTTTTCCGGAAGGAATCAAACCACTCTCAGAAAGTGGTTCCAACTGGCCAGTCAAGCATCAGGTAGAACTCCACGGCGTAAATTCCACCGTCTGCTCGCATCGCAATAATGACCGTCATCTGGTCCTATAACACTGAAACAGATGAAAGTGAATGATGGTGACAGGAAATTCGTGGTAGAAGAAGAGCCACCCAAGCATTTGTCTAGCGACCCAGGAAAACCACGAGAGAAGCCATTGCCAGACTGATTGGACTGACGGGATATCCAGAATGCGAGCCTACTCGTCACCGCGTTTTTTTTTCTTCTTCTCCGTCGAGCATTTAAACTCAGAAGGAAAAAATTACTGCTAAAAAGAAGAAAATCTCGGAAACTTGGTATTTACGTTAGGCAGGTAAATTCCAAAAATGAGGCATGAGGGTTTTCAAGAAAAGCACTCCACCTTAAACTGCTTTTTACATGAAAGATATTTCGAATCTTAGGAATAGTCTTACTATATTTATTAAAAAGCTCATATAATTACGTGGATGATGAATAAATTGCATATCTTAAAGTCCTGGGAAGAGCCCGTCAAGTCTTGTTCGTTCGGAAGGAATTTTCTATAATTGATAAAGCATAATATGGGACAAAAACTACTTCATAAAGAATGGTTCTCTTTAAAATCCACAATATACTTACAACAAATATTTTGTTTGTAAATTAATTGTTTTTCCCACGCTAGCCGTGTACAGGACGGCTGACTAGCTTTCCAATTCCTATCCTACTCACGACCAGTGTGGAAAAAACAATTCACAATGATTGATCTAATAGTCAGCCTGTGACTCACGACATCGTAAGTCACCATTGTGGAATTCATTTCAAAATGATTTGAGATCTCCGTGTGTGGTGTAGCGGGAAAAATGCGAGTCAGTTGAGTAATTTAAGTTGTCTCGGCATGCTGCCAGGACGGAAACCAGGAGATCCACGGTTCAATCCTGGCTATGTCATTGAATTTTTTAGTCCAACTCTTCTGTTTATTTATTTATTTGTTGACATGAAGCATTTTTTGGAAATATCCGTCATTAATTTAAAGTTTCGAATGTTTTATCAGTCGTTTCTCAAGAAGTCATGGAAAGTGTTGAAAGCATATAGCGGCCTGTTTTTATGCAATTGGCTATCGCTTCGGTCTCCTGTACCCACTTTGTACCTACAAGCAAATATATAATGAAAGTAATGTATACAGTAAGCCTTCGTAAAAATACTGTGTACAAGCTAAGTGCACAATAGTGGTAGAGAAATTCAGATGAATGTTACACATTAGAACTTTTGAAGCTTCGCAAAACTTCTGTTTAGAAATAACTTATGATGTTGAATGCATTAATGCGTCCACAAAGATGAAGATGAGCTGTAGAGCGAGTAAAAACCACACGGTACACAGTTTTACATAATTGCTATGATGTCTCTTGGAAGTGCTCTGCTTTGATCTGCAGAAACTCCATTATGCACGCGGAAAAGTATCCCCATATTGCTGAAAAGTAACGTAGTTTTGACTCGTAATAAAAACAGTTCTTTTTTCAGCTAACCAACATTGCTATATAATTTAATTCAAAGGAGGTAATGAACGGGGAAGGCCACAAAACAAAACAGGCAATTTAAAGTTTGCCAGCCTGTTGGTACGGAAGGGATGTTTGTGTAAGCAAGACCGGCCATTTTTGCCGCTTGTTAACACAAAATAATTAGTTTTCTCCAACACGCATGCGGCAGATTTGCTGGGCGGAGCGGCGCCTGCCTGGGATAATGCTGGCAACCCGCCACACAGAGTTCGTCGGCCCGGCTCTTACATCATACGTCCCTTAAAACACAAAGGGCGCAATGCGTAACTCCTCTTCTGTTTCCGTCGGCTGATAAATGCTTTCCAGGGTCCGCTAAAAAGCTTTTCCTGTTGCAGTTATGTCGTTAATCTTTTTTAAAAACATATTCCAGTAAATTGTTTTACAGTCTGCTGTGGAGATAACTAGTAAAACTCAAGTGGAATAATTCAAACTTAAGTGATTCTCGACTGTGTTGTTTTATCAACTCCCGAGATAAGAACAGTTTGCTTTTGCTCATAGAGTGGTTACGCTTTTGTCACCTAAATCGGTAATGCGCGTTAAGATAACTCCCAAAATGACAAAAATACTGAAATATTCACAGTTCTACATTGTGTTCCACTTTCGTATATTTAGTGGAGGAAGTGTGATAATACACCCAATCAAAAGTTTTGCAGAATGTGTACTAAAAGTAATAATTGTTCAACAACAGAAGTTAGTATAAAAATGATATAGATCCAGTTGCATTTACTGTAAGACTTAAATTTTTATGGGATTATTTTTAAAAATAAAGGAGCACATTAGAATAATATTTTAGACAGTAAAATGTATTATTTAAATAATTGTGCAAGCTAGAATTTGGAAACATGGTAAAAATCACTTATCATATGTAATAACTGGTATAAACCTCAGCGAGATATCTTACATCGCATTTCTCTGGATGTTAAGATTCTATACGGTGTAGCAGTTTTTTTGGGCTTAACGTCCTTTAGCGTGGTTGGTCACTTGGGTGAAATGATGCTTAAATGATCTCGGGATCATGGAGCTTATACTCGACATTCATCTTCTCAGGATAAGGGAAACCCCCAAAAATAACCCTATCTAGGTAACTTATCCTAAGCGAGATTCGAGTTTTGAGGACCTCTTGAATGTAAAACAGACTCGCTATCCCCACACTACCGAGGCGGGCTAGCAGTCTTTATGCTGTTAAATATTTGTGGAACCAAAGACAAGACACCGGTTCAATGTTTCGACAGTTCTGATATGGTTTCACCTCCAAAAGGTACTCTTAGATGTATAATGCTTTGAGAACGTTTCGTCGGGAGTTAAGGAAATAAGAAGCCCAACATGCGTCGATGTTTCTTACCTATTTATGTCAATAAATTCCCCCATTGAATATTGGATAAGGCAGCTAGTAATTTATATGGAGAGTCTGCTAAAAACGCACGCGATTTTAGATAGATTTTGACAGCCCCAAGGCAAAGCCTCAAGCTTAAGCGAAGGATAACCAGATTCGAGGCGGCAGGCGGGGTCCCTAACTTCTCCAGACTTCCGCACTAAAGGATCCCCCTCCCACACTTACCTAGTTCTTCCCTTGAAAAGATCTCAGTATACCGACACACACCGAAGGCCAGGGTGGACAATTCTACAAAGCAAACGCCATCACCACACGCCGTCCCCTTCCCTGATCCTGTGATCCTGAAACATAAGGAAATGAAATAGCGAGAAATGGGAGACAGTATAATATAATTCTGCCCAGCATTCGTCTTCCAACTGAAGGGAAAAACCACGAAAATACGCAATGGGAATCGAAACCGGGATCTCAGAATGCGAGGTTTGCACCTTACCGCAAATCCGTCTCGCTCGGTGTTTCCAATGTTTACTAAATACCAGTAAGCCAGGCACACTTTTTTTAGCTTAACGTTCTTTAACCTGGTTGGTCATATCGGACGATGAATAAAATTGGTGAAATGATGCTCAAATGATCTCGGGGTCCATGGAGCTTAAAGTTACTCGACATTCATCTTCTCAGGATAAGAGAAAACCCCGAATGAAATCTTATCCGGTAACTCACCCTAAGTGAGATTCCAACTCACGACCTTTTGAATGTGAAGCAGGGACACACAGTTTTGTGAACGTAGTTTATAAAACGCTTTACTTTAGGAACGCTGGGAGTGAATTTTGACCATAATAGGTTAAAATATTTTTGCGGGGGGGGGGGGGGTAAATGGTGGTTGGAGTGTTAGCATGCCTAGAGTGTGAAAATTTACAATACTCCTCTAGCTTCGGGCTCTACAGACATTTAAAAATTGTATAATATATCAGATTCCGAGCATACTATTTTATATAATGGCATTTTTGTTAAAACTAGATTTGCACACTTTCAATATATTTCATGTGTCTCAGTTTTTGTGTAAATTTCATTAAAATTTACCAGAAGATGCAGAAGTATCTGATGTAATATTCTCCAGGACAAAGGAAGATCAATACTAATATCAAGTTCAAATTATATTTTTTTTTCTATGAAAATATAATTAGTTTTAAGGATTAAAAAATGTATAGACTTATAACATTTTACAATTCGCTCATCATATGCATTTAAAATATATTTTCATACAATTTTTGTTTCTGATTCAAAGCTCCAATTGCTAAAATGGAGGCCTACCTCTGTAGTGCGATGGTAGAGTGTCTGCCTTACATTCAAGAGGTTCGGAGTTCGAATCTCAGTTAGGCTGAGTTATGCGGATAAGGTATTTTCCCCCTTGGGGTTTTCCCTTATCCTGAGAAGATGTATATTGGGTAACTATAGGCTCTATGGACCCCGGGGCTCATATGAGCATCACTTCACCCATTTAATTCATCCATCATCCGATATGATTATCAAGTTATAGGACGTTAAACTTAAGAAAAATCCATTGAATTTTAAAATTCATAGCCACTGTCCCTTAATAACGGATTGAGTGAGAGTTACAGCAATACGAAATTTGCCATAATCTGTCATAGATACCGGAATTGTGTGCAAGTGTAGTGGAGATGTTTTGAAACAAGATCTTGTGTATAATAAGTATTTTATCTCAAAGACATGGTTTAATGCAGCAGTTTATTTACTGTATATCTCGAGCGTATAGTTTCACTTTGCCCTTCAGGGACGGCCCAAGGTAAGTAGGCGGGAAGAGTAGTTAGCAGTGGCTTAACAACTATTCCCGACACTCCCTGCCTCACGAGTAAGTAGATTTGACATCTCCAACGTATGTGTAACGAAGTAGCTATGCAACTGAGAATAAACCTGATTATGTCCTTACTTTCTCTACAGCTCACATTTAGTACGTAAATTAATTATTACGTTCCATAAAACATTTCCATATCGAGATTTTACCAAAAATGCATATTTTGTGGCACTTTGAATTCATAAAAAAACAACAACACTGTTTGTCTGCATGTGTGTCTTTTAATGATAAAATTACATACCAGAAGCAAGTATACTTGGATATGAAAATACATGATAATTGCGATTATAATTCAGAAATAGTGAAAGGAAGTAGCCTGGACGGCACCCTAGCCCCATCTGCCTGTTACGGAGTTAAGTGGTATGGTGTGAAGAGACGAGATGCATTTCACCATTTGACTGCGATGGTAGAGCAGCTGGATTGGACGGCAATCTGACACCATCTGCTTGACGCTAAGCGAGGGTAGTATGGTACGGGGATGAGACCTTGAAGACTACTATCCGCCACATACTGTCAATCAGTGCTTTACGGAATATATCTGACGCGATATGACCAGGTTGTTCTAAATAAAATAGAATTAAAATAAAAAGATGTATAAAATGTATTTTCGCATTCTTCAAGCTGAATCACATTAGCCGTCGGAACAAATGAAGTGACTACTGTACACGCGATCAATTGGCAGTGTCTATTGGGGTGAGGGAAGGACTTAAAACATGAGCACAACTGTAACTAATACTTACATATGTGGTAGAGAAAGTAGAAATATAACCTTTTTTAATGATTATTCAGGAAGTCTCATAAAATATGTTTCCGATAAAATCTCGACATCGAATTTTTGGATGGAACACAAATCTCTTGTTGCTGTAAGGCGTAATAGAGAAAGTAAACATCTGATGTGATCCAATCACATGGCTTTCTCTACATCTCTATAATAAATTATTGTTAGTAAGCTTATTCTTTTATTTAATGCTAAAACATTAGCAGAAACGGTCTTATTACTTAGTCCCTTTATAAGTAGAAAGGAAATAAGGGAATACAATAGGTTAAACCGACAGTTAAATGTTTTAAAAGTGGTTGCTATGGGATTGAAATCCGTTTCTTTGCTTAGCCAGGAATTGACAAGTTCCCGTATGAGAAAAGTTTAAGCACTTTAAAACTGAAATCAATGACAAGGAATATCTCGAAAATGGCCAACTCCACGAAAAAAAATGTCTATGACATAAATTCTGTGCTTTATCGTGATATACATTTTTTGTGTAGTAAGCTTTCGTCTACCTCATACGGTTAATGTGTTATGCAAAACTCATCCAGAATAAAGAGCTTTTTAGAGGCTATTTCCAGAAAATTCCAGATATACATTTTATTTGGCAGTAAATATCTTAATTATTAGAGATTTTAATCAAAATCTGTAGTCATTTTTGAGAAAATCAAAATCTTCGATATTGTAAAGGGTAGTTCGGGATGGGGGGATTTTCTTGAAAATCTTCGTGTCGCATCCTTGGAAGACACCAAACTTAAATACCAAGTTTGGTATTTAACGGTCTTTTCGTTTTGGAGCTATGCTGTCTACACACACACACGGACCTTTTTCCAAAATGCTTTTATTGGATTTAGGGGGACCCAAAACATGTATTTCCGGTGAAATCCCGGTATCGAATTTTTGGGTGCAGTACAATACCTTCTCTATATATTATGTAAAAAATGTAAATGGCGTGTTATTTATGGACGCGCTTTAACTACTATGGTTCTCAGCGTCCCATTCTAAATTAGGCGTGAAAGACCGCTTAATTTTGCTCAAAGGCCTCTCTATGAGGCTTGAGGTTCTTTTGCGTGCCGTAAATCTACGACATGGGATCAATGGCTTTACTTCCCTTCCGAAGGAAGCCATGCTAAGGATTTTTACACCCGAAAAAATTCATCGTCCTCCGTCGGGTTTGAACCTGCGACTTTGGGTATTTGACGTTAGCATAGTAACCATTACACCACGTAGGGCGAAATACACTATGTACACAGTATGTGTAGAGACGGTAAAAATGCTCCACGGAATTATTTTTGTACAGTTTAAGGATATTCTACCATGATTTAGTTCTCTGAATTAAAGTTTCCTAAAAATAGGCACACTGTGGCTAAACATTTTCTAACACAGTAATATGAATCACAATACACGGTGTTTTACCCTAAGGAAAAAACGGCTAACTTATGTGTTTAGTAGCATATTTGTTCTATAAACATAAACTGCTTTAATTTTATTATTATGTGCATAATTTGGTGTAAAAGTTCAATCTCATTGGACTTTTATCACGATTGTTTTTTTTTTTTTTAACTTATTTTCTTGAAATCGAGGCTGTATCGAGTACGATGAAAATCAGTTTTATACTGTTTATATGTTGAACACGTAATAAGTATGCTTGACATGTTTGTCGCATGAGGAAATGCTACCAATTAAGTGGACTCCAAATGAGAAAAGAAAGCGAGGACATCCCCTTGATACTAGGAAGAAGGGCGTCACCACTTCAATAACTGAGAAATCTTCAGGGTGATGATTGGAAAAATAGATAAAACTGACAACGAACAGGAAGGCGAGCGCTACGCTGTGATACCGGATATACGAGTATGTTAGTTAAATTTATGACAAAATGTTTAGCTGAATTGTTGGAATTTGTAGATATATTAGTTTAATTACCGAGGATCCTTAAATCGTTAAGTCGACAAGAAGGTCACATATATATTACTGGTATGTTTTCGCTTTCTCTCTTAATACTATGTATAATGTAAACTATCCTTGACATGGAATCTTTTTTCGATTCTCTCAAAAACGGCTTTAACGATTTTGGTTAAAATATCGTTCATTAAATATGTTTACATGACAAAATGTATGTCCTAAATTTCTTGGGAATAGCCTCTGAAGTCTTCTTCAGTCTGGATAACTTTGGTATGTTATTGATAAGCGTAAGAGAAAGATAAAAACTTATTACACAGAAAATGTAGATCTCGTTAAAACACACAATTTAGGCCGCATACTTTTTTTTTTTTGGAGAGTTAACCTTTTGCGAGATATTCTTTGTTATTGGTTTCAATTTTGCAATTCGTTTCATATATATATTTTGTTACTCCTGGCCATGCAAAGGGAACCGAAATTAAGTTGTTTCACATAGCGACCTGCTTTTAAAAGATTTGACTATCGCTTTAGCCCAGTGTATCCCCTTTTTTCCCTTCTACTTACAGGGGAAAAAGTAAGAAGGTCATTCTGTTAATGTCTATCTAAATTAGCGTGATATAGGTAAAAGAATAGTACTTTGTAAGAATAGTTTGAAGAACAAATAGAAAAAGTCATGTGAATGGAACACATCAGATTTTTGAAGTTCCTCTACTTCTTAGATTACCTATTAAATTAGTTTGTTTAATTATGAGAATATTTTATAAAACAACAGTTGTCTATTTCTCAGAACTTGCAGCTTTGTGAATTAAAGGGTAAATACGTTTGAAAATAATGTAATTTATCTCCATTCTGTGCTGCTCGACTCCTGCAGCTAATATAAACACTAACACAAAAGCTCTGTATTAATTAAATTTTCCTGCTGGTGTATATTTTTTAAAGACATTAAAATCACAGAAACAATTTATTTTATGTAAAGAGGACGCTAACATTCATTTCTCTTAATAATGCTTGTGCTAATGGCATTGGCTTAATTAGAGGATGGTGAGATGCGCAGTTGTCAAAATAGGCCGTGAGCTAAACAAAACTGTGTTTCCAATTTTACATTTGTAATGGAACACAAAATAAATTGCAATAACCTAGTACATACATGTCGACATTGATTAAATGTTGTAACATACATGCCAACAGCCCATCATCGACCGAGTATCGAAAACAGTTAAATTGAATTGAAACAGACGGAAATATATTGCTCTAGGTATATTTCTATTCTTGGAAATAGTGAGGAAAGTGCAATTATTTGATAAAGATAATGAGACAAATGAGTTAATAATATAAAATGTACATCCATTAGTACTAATGAGTCAGTTATATTCCATGTGCTCAATGTGTTTTAAGAAATCCGTGCATAGGAATTTTGGAGGACGAAATTGATGATCTCGTTTCAAGGAAAATCCATGTTTACAGACTTTTTCTTTACCACTTATCTAATTCTATTAACAAGAGGTCATCATCACATTGATGTTTTAGATTGTGTTGTGATATTTACAGTGAAAATGCATCAACAACAAAAACTTAGGTCTGTCTTCCACTCATGATCAACTGTCTGGTCCAATGCCAGACGCTGCAGTAAATATATGCAAGGTTATCATAAAGCAAATAAAATTTGTATTATGTACTCAAAAATCTATTTTTTTTAAGTTTGTCCTTTAACTGAAAAGTCATGATTGAATCTAATGGACAAAATGGTGCTCAAATGAGCTCGGAATCCTTACAGCATAGAGTTAACCGACATTCGTCTTCTTAGAATAAGGGGAAATCCGGAGAAAAAAAAAAAAACTTTATGCAGGTAACTCAAACGAGATCCGAACTCGGGATCTCTTGAATGTCAGGCACGCTCGCTGCCACCACATTACAGACGCGAACCTCGAATTATTAAATATGGAGCTTACAACTGAAATCTCGTACACATTAATTAAAAATATGCCATGCATGTTTAAACAGTTCATGTGACAGCATAGGTATAATCTGAACATAAGAGACCTCATTAAAAATGCCTACCACATTGCTCCAAGGTTTAAAAATATAGTTTGTATAAAATCTGATGTGTTCCATTCGCATAGCTTTCTCTAACTGTAAAGTATACAAACTATTCTTACAAAAAATTATTCTTTTATCTACATCATGTGATAAACATTAGCAAATTGGTCTTATTATTTGCTTCCTTGTAAGTAGAAGGGAAATAAGGGAACTATTTGAAGCTGGTCGCTATGTGAAATAAATGAGGTTCGAAAATAAAATGTAAATGGCGTGTTATTTATGGACGCTCTTTAACTGCTAGGTTCTCAGTGTCCCATTCTAAATTGGGCGTGAAAGACCACTTAATTTTGCTCAGAGGCCTCTCTATCAGGCGTGAGGTTCTTTTACGTGCCGTAAATCTACGACACGGGACCGACGTATTTACTTCCGTTCCGAAGGAAGCCATGCTAAGGATTTTTACACCCGAAAAAATCCATCGTCCTCCGCCGGGTTTGAACCCGCGACCTTGGGTACATGAAGTTATCATGATAACCATTACATCACGTAGGGCGGCAATGAGGTTCGGTTTGCTTTGCATGGTCCCGTTAGAGTAAAGTTACCTAGGTAGTTAAAACATTGAAACCACTAACTAACCAGGAATATCTCAAACATGGTCACCTCTACAAGAAAAACGTATATGACATAAATTATGTTTTTTAACAAAATCTAAATGCTTTGTATATCCAGTTCTTGTCTATCTCTTACGGTTTAACCGTTATGCAAAATTCTGCAAAACTCGTCCAAAATAAAGAGCCATTCAGAGGATATTACCAAAAAATTCAAAATATACAGTTTATTTGTGATATAAATATCTTTAATACACGGCACGTTAATAAAAATCGTCAAAACCATTTTTGAGAAAATCAAAATTTTCGAAATTTTTCCCATGTAAAGGGTAGTTTGGGGTGGGGGAATTTTTCTCAAAGTCTTCGTGTCACATCCTTGAAAGATACTAAACTTAAAACACCAAATTTGGTATTTTACCGACTTTTCGTTTTTGAGTTTTCATGTTCAAGGACACACATACACATAAACGACCTTTTTTTTTTTTTTAATATTTTTTTTATACAGGGGCTCTAAAACGTGTATTTCTGGTGAAATCTCTGTGTCTAATTTTGGGATGAAATGCTGTACCTGTTCTATACAAGTACGTGTAGAGAAAGTAAATATATCAAATATGGTTTATATAATAGTTGAACACATCTGTATATTACATCCTTATAAGGAACGAGCCTTATTGAATTGACATAAACATGTGCACATAATATACACATTCAAACGTTCTAGTAATTGTATCATTCAAATTACACATATTCCCAATTAATGTGTGGATGAAAACAACACTGCATCGGGACATAAAAGTAATGGAAAGAAAATATGTATTGCTTCAACAATGGAGCAAGAAAACGGGGATGGGACAGAATATTAAACTTTTCCGAGGCTATGCGAGTATTTTTGCACAAGATCGCACTAAAAATAATTTGAAACAAAGGTTTAAAAGAGAAAATGTGCCGCAATTATGTTTCTTTTTCAGAGTGATATGGGGGGAGAATTAAAAATCGCATAGTTTTATTAACTCCTCTCGTTTAATACGTTTTAAACACCGATCTATGTAAGGAACTAGATATTATTAGTGAAACATTCTAATTTGTAAATTCATCTGAATCTGTAACATCAGTATGACCATGGCCCCTATTAACCAGAGGGTTTATTTCTATTTCACTTACTCTCTTTCTCTGTGTGAAGATTATAACTCAAAAACGAAATCGGAAAACTTGTGATTTAAGTCCGAAGCTACACGAACATTTTTAATGAAAAATTAGTTGAATGACTGAAGTTTTACTTTCTCTGTCAGCACATAGTACGTACATGGTAGGCAGAGAGGGTATTGTAATCCACCCAAAAATTCGGTACCGAGATTTCATCAAAATTAATGTTTTGAGGTTCCCTGGGTTAAAACTATTTTAGAAAATGGTCCATGTATGTTTACATGTCGGTGCACAGCATAACTCAAAAACGATAAGTCCATTGGACACCTAACTTGGTATTTAAATTGAGCATCCTTCCAGGATGCGACAGGATGATTTTCAGGAAAATGCCCCTACCCTCCAAACTCTCCTCTATATGCAAAAAATGTCTACAACTTTATTTTCTCAGAAATGGCTCTAATGATTTTGATTGAAATAGGTAATGGTAAAGACACTTATGTCACTATTAAAAAATATCTTGCATTTTCTGGGAGTAGTCTCTGAAGTCCTCTTCATTCTGAATGACTTTTACATAAGTAAGCCGTCAGAGGTAGACACAAAGCTGTAGATCTCATAAAACACACATTTTTGTGGAGTTAACAATTTTAAATATATCCCTAGTTATTGGTTTCAATTTTAAAATACTTAAAAGGTTCTGCTTCGGAAGTTTGACAACCATGTAAATGGAACCTAATTTCAAACATAATAAGCAGCTAGAGATATTATTACCGTATTTCCGTATTTCCCTTCTACTAATGAACTAATTAATGGAACCATTTCTACTAATGTTTATCTTGATTAGCATGAAGTAAATAGAAGAATAACATTTTAAAAATAATTCTTAAGAGAGAGGTAGAAAAAGTAATGTGAATGGAGCACATCATCTTTTTTTTTATGTAAGCAAAACATACCTATATTCCTGGTGAAATCTCGTAATAGAATTTGTGGGTGGATTATAATACCTTCACTATCTATACATTTTACGTGATAAAGTAATTAACGATAGTGGGTAGAGAAAGCGATAGGAATGTAATGTATTATATATTTTCTTCCATTGAATTAGCATTTGCGAAATATTTCATGAATGTTTTCACAAATGAGAGTACATCATTTTGAGTATGGGTTTGTGCTCCTGGAAGAGTTCGATTGTTGTGAATGTCAACTGCAAGTTGAGGCGCTCTTGAAGATCGGTGACGTATTGTTTTGAAACAAAGGAGTGTTATCAAGCTGTCAGGCAGCTGTCTACTGGAAGAGTGGGGTTGATAAGGCTGAGTTACTTCACACCTTCCTCCCCAGCAGAGCTCGTTACACGATACAAAGGTGCATTTTATTATTGAAGCCAGCGCTCAAACTTGCACTTCATAATGAGCTTTGGGACACACCAAGCTGTCAACTTTAAAATGGCTTGGGAGAATGTGCACTTTCTTTGCTCACTTGAAAGGAAACGTCTTCCGGAAATTTGATACTGGGACATATTTTGTATATGGATGAGCAAAAGTTTTCCGGTGGTTTTCCGGGAGGATAATGGCGCTCGACTACTCCTTTCTGAACGTCCTAGGTCCGCGAGAAGTAAATGAATTTGTGCACTAACACTCCATTCCGAAGTAGGCATACACATTATAACAACATAAAGTAAATATAACGTAATATACATACCATATTCAAAAAGTTCCCAGAATGTTTAAATAATACAACAACAAATTAACATAAGGCAATTTACACATTTCCTTCAAAATAATTCCCTTCCGCAGTGATACACTTCTGCCACCGCGTGCAAAGAGACTGGAAGCACTCCTGGAAGATACCTGTTTAGTACCCTTGTCGCATGTACGGTAATTTCTTCAGCGTTCGAAAATCTTGACAGAAACGTTTATGTCATTCATACACCTGATATTCTTCGTTAGTGCTTCACCATAAACTTCTTCCAACATTCTCAATGTCTCTGAAGTAGATTTGTTCAACAAAACACAAAACTTTATGTTCGAACGTGCTCCGTTGCCAACGTTATAAAATACGATAAACGAACATGCATACACAACAAAAACTAGTTGCCAAGCAAAGACAAATATCTTTATTAGCATGAAAATTAAAATGGTGTCGTCATGGACGTTACCAACAACTAAAAATAAAAATATCCTTTACTTCCATATACATTAAAAAGAAAATAAACGATTTGTGGGACTTTTTGAATCTAGGATTCATATATATATATATATATATATATATAAATTATATAATTTTATTTTCAAAAATGTTCTAATGCTTAGGATATATCAATTTTTATTTGTGAACTAAGTATAACATTTAGGGTGATACGTCCTATATGCATAGACTCAAGAGCCTGGACGCAAAATCGAAGCTTTTATTTTATATAGAAGTTAAAGAGCGTCCATAAATAAAACTATATTTACATTTATTAGCTGAAATACCCAGCCTTGCCCGTTGTTGACGGTTTATTCTTATTTTTATCCTTAGGTTGGATTTGTCAAATAACTGCGCTTCTTCGGACGTATTTAGAAATGATTACACAACACAGTCAAACAAAAGGTTAATTAAAACTATGGACACTATAAAGAAAGGAAAGTACTTGAGATAACAATATACAAAAGCACGATTAAACATCCACAAATATTACGGTTTATAGTAATGGTTTCTTGTGAAAGCAGCTGCAACTTCCGCGTTATCACATTTGAGTTGACACGTCGCTATTTATAAAGAAAATCTAGTTGGGAAGACGTAATACTAGTTTAAGTAACTTTAATATATCCTTGTTTATTCATGATAATCAACATACATAAAACTACTAAGAAAACACAAGGAAGAAGCAAAGAAAAACAACAAAATCTACATATAAAAGAGAAGAGAGGAGGAAAACGAGGAAGTAGTAGTGGTAGTAGTAGTTCGTCTGGTTTGATGCTATTGCTGTTACCCATGTCCACTTATTATATGCCATCAAATTTTAGATTTGTTGTTGTTATTTTTTCTGCTTATAAAACATCACAAACTTTTCATACAGAAATAAACCCGCTGGTTACAAAATTGAGAAACTACAAATTGTAGTAGTAGTAATAATAATAATAATAATAATAATAATAATAAGAATAAGAATAATAATAATAAGAATAAGTGAATGTCCAAACTTCGGAGTATGATCACAGAATCTGTAAATGTTTGCATCAACTTACTTATTACTGTAGAACTTTTGTAATCAATGCGATTATGCTGAATCATTTTGTGTAATTTTATATCACTATACAATAAATAATCAAATGAAGATAAATAAGTTGATAATGAAGAAGAAGCTGTTTAACTGTATTGGGTTATTATGGTCTAGTTCGAAACCTTATTAATCTTTCAACCTCGCGATTATACCGCCTTTGCATTTGCGCAAACATAATTGCTGTTGTAATATTTGGAGCTTTATTACCCCATGATCAATGTCCAATAGAAGAGGATTAACGGTATGTGTACTCGCAGTTATTTTATTATTTAGTGAAGCCGTTAAAGCCTAAGTAGGAAGCTATTTTTCTTAGATTGGCAATGTTCGAGTTATTATATAAAAAGAACAAAAGTGTTATGCAGGAAGTGCGTCATCGCAGAATTAGTATGACATTCGGAGCGTCCACGCAAGCGAGTTTTCCGATCATACAAGCTTTTTAATGGCTCTTCCAACAAGTTGTTGCAAGCAACTGTTTTCTACGAAAAGAAGCTATACAGTTTGGAGGACTTTCTGTGCTTATCGTCTCAATATTTAAGTGGTTCTGAATTTTGGATTATGAAGACGAGAAGGAAGCCGAAGAATTTATGAGCATAGAAGCAGGCGTGGCAGATAAAGCGGTACTGAATGTGAGTGAGTAATCCTAGGGTGTCAAATCCAATGTCTACTTTAATTTCGAAGACATTGCTACCAAATGTTGATGTAAGCAACTACTACTCTTTCCATTGATCAAACACAATACCTTTCTTTGCAAGTGTTCCATTAATTAGGGCGTTAATTAGGATATTTTATTTAATTTGTATAAAAAGTGTGAAGGGTCTAAATCATTAGGTATTCTCATTTTATTTACACTGGTGAATAATCTGTTCTAATTCTGAGTCGTTCATATACAACTGTAACCTTTCATACTTTATTTGGGAGACAGGACTTCTGCTTGCGCGTGTTCATGGAAATTTTTTCCCGTACAAATACATGAAATCATAGTTCCAGTGTCAGTTTTACTGCCAGGAAACCAAAAGCATTTCTACTTTCGCAGAATATGATGTGTTGCATTACATAGGCACTACTTTCGCTACCCATTCTTCTACAATCTGTTACAAAATTATTCTTCTATCTTTTTCGTAATGAACATTTGCAGAAACTGTTTTGCCACACATTGTGTAGGTATTAGTGGTTACAGTTGGCCTAAGCGATAGCAGTTTTTAAAAATGAATTCCCTGTATATTGGCTTTGAAATTGTGTTCTTTACCATTCGAACCAATTATAAAATATATATTTGGAAATGGTTTATGCTATTCTGTATTTTACTCGCCATAAACGTGTGTTTAAACGAGATCTAAATTTTCTTAAGTTCGTTTCTGCCTATTATGGCTCAGAATTTGCACAAAATTCATTCATGATGTCTTCGCTATGCACAGACAATTCGAAACAAGCATTTTGCCACGTGAATATTTTAAAGTGAGTTATTTTAATCAAAAGTGTTATAGTCATTTTTTGGCAAAATAAGAAACAAGACATTTTCCATATAAATGATAAGTATTTTGGATTAGTGGAATTCTTGAAAATGTGTGTTCCATCCTTGGTCAATGCAGAATTTGAATACCAAATTTTTTAAGCTACCAACTTTTCGCTTTTGAGTTTTCAGTGTATGTGGTTGTCTGTAAACTCACAGATTTTTACTTTCTGCACTACAAATAGTAAGCACGGGAAGTAGGTTCTATATTTCACCCAAAAATTCCTTATCGACATTTAACCGGAAATATGTTTTTATACCTTCCGAATAAAAAAAAAAAAATCTGATGTGTTACACTCACATGACTTTCTCTAGCTCTCTACAAAACTCCTACAAAAGATTATTCTTCTTTGTACACAATGCTAATCAAAATAAATGTTAGCAGAATCTGATTACTTAGTTCCTTATAAGTAGAAGGGAATAAGGGAATGCTTGTCAAATGTTTTAAAAGCTATCGTTATGCGATTGTCATTGCAAATCACTTCTTTGCTTGGCCAGGAGTAAAATAAAAGAAAAACAGACACTTCCTGCGTGAGAAATGTTTTAAGTACTTCACAATTGAAACCAATAACAAGGAATATCTCGAAAACGGTTACCTCCGCAACAAAAACGTAAAGGACAAACATTGTGTGTTTTCTCATGAGGTGAATTTTTTGTGTAGTACGTTTTTTTCTATCTCTTACGGTTTAGCAATTAAGTAAAATTCAGTAAAATTCTTTAGAGGCTATTGCCAAACAATTCGAGATATACATTTTATTTCGGACATAAATAGCTTTAATATACGAGATTTTAATCAAAATCGTTAGAGCCATTTTTAAAAAAATCAAAATTTTCGAAATGTTTTCCATGTAAAGGGTAGTTTGTGGTGGGGGGATTTTTTTTGAAAATCTTCGTGTCGCATCCTTGGAAGATACTTAACCTAAATACCAAGTTTGGTATTTAACCGTCTTTTTGTTTTGGGGCTATGCTGTCCACAGACACACACACACACACACACACACACACACACACACACACAGACACACACGGACCTTTTTTTAAAAATGCTTTTTTCGGACTCAGGGGACCCCAAAACATATATTTCCGGTGAAATTTCGGTATCGAAATTTTGGGTGCATTACAATCAATACCTTCTCTATCCCTATGTACATTGTACATATAGGGCTAGAGAAAGTAAAAATGAATATAAAGATCCGCGCGCGCGCGCGCGAACAGCTTAGCTTAAAAGCGAAAAGTAGTTTAAATACCTTACTTGATATTTGAGTAGAGCAAGGACGAGACACGAAGATTATTTTACAAAATTTCCGTTCCGCTAACAACGCTTTACATGGAACTTTTCGATATTTTTTTTTATTTTCTCAAATTCACTTTACTGATTTTGATTAAAATATCTAATATGTTAAAAAACTCATATTTTCATGACAAATGGAATGTATATCTTTGTTTCTGGGAATAAGCTTCTAAAGTACACTTCATTCTGCTGACTCTTGCATAACTGGTAAACTGTAACGGACCAAATGTTACTATACAGAAAATATAGATCTCATAAATACCAAATTCATTTATTTTTTATTTTATTTATTTATTTTTGTTAGTTAACCATTTCCAAAATTTTCCTTGTCATTGGTTTCAGTTTTCCAATACTTATACTTCCCTCCAACGGGAAGTGATTATTCGTTCATTTTCATTCTGATCATGCAAAGAGAACAAAATCGCTAAACCGTCACATAGCGACCAGCTGTTAAAATTTTACTACCGCTTTAGCTAGTGCATTCCTTTAATGTTCTTGCACCTACAAAGAAATAAGGCTATTTATTCCATTGAATGTTTATCTAGATTAGGATGAAGTAGATGAAGAAAAAGCTTTATAGGAATAATTCGATGGAGAATAGGTGTAGAAAGCCATTGAACGACACATCAGATTTTTTATGAGAATGTTTCCAATGACTTCAAAACATGTATTTTTATGAAATTTCAAAATGAAATGTTGGGTGAGATACAGCACTTCCTTTATTTATTCTAAGCACATTGTAGAGAAAGTAAAACTACTGTGGCGCATATGTTTATCGTTAATAGCTTGAGATGAAATCTTTTGGACTGGATGTCCCTGTTATTCAGCAGGTAGAATTGGAATGCTTCCATGATTGTCTGATCCTGAGGGCAGAGGATGCTCATTACTCTCAGAATTTGAAGTTCTCCTCAGTCCCTGGCGACGTGATGGTGGAACACAATGGCGTTCTTGGGGGATCTGCGAGGGCTTTGTTACGAGTGAACAGGGTTTAATCCTAAAGGAGATCCTACTCCGCCACATCGACGCCGACAAAGTCATCCATCCGGAAGGGTGGAAGGGCAAAAATATGGATGTGGTAGCTTCAGCCTACGTTTTAATTACAGTAACGTCGACGTGTAATTTGCTTCATTTGGCAGCTGTCGGAGTCCATTCCCTGAGAGTTTGTGATGCTTCTGTTATTGAAGGGATCGACGTTGTTGTGGAGTGGCATATTCATGACGTCGCAACGGAGTAACGAGATTCCCTTCCCATCAAGACAGGAAGCGTCATTATGGCGCTTTCCTGTACGGGTTCCTCAGAGACATCTGGCGTGTCTGTGATCCTTAAATGTTTTCCGAATCTTTTGGCATCACTGTTAAAACTTTCTACCAGGATGTTCCCTAGAAATAAGGAACTGGGAGCAGTTGACGCTTTCATAAATAAACGGACGTGTACGACGTTGAACATGTATGACGTTTAAAAAAGTGAGTATCCACAATCATTAATTACTTTGTCTGCTACTACACACATAAATAGAGGAAGTATTGCGTTGTACCCAAAAATTGTATGTCGATATTTCAGCGGAAATATGTTTTGAACCCAAATAAAGCATTTTTAGAAGAAGATCCAAGTGTTTGTAAACAGTATAACTAAAACTGTAAACGTCGGTTAAATCTAAACCTAGTATTTCAGATATCCATCTTCCAAAGCTGCGACACGAAGAATTGCAAGAAAATATCCCACCCAAACTACTCTTTACATTCTCGAAAATTTTGATTTTCTAAAAAACGGCTAATGACTGTGATTAAAGTAACATTTCTTTAAGATATTTTCATGAAAAATGTATATAATGAATTTTCTAGAAATATAATTGAAGCTCTGTTCATTCTGGATGACTTTCACATTACTGATAACAATCCTACTGCACAAAAAATATATATCTCATTTAAACACACAAGTTATGTAAATATCTATATTTTATGTGCGGTTAACAATTTGTTTGTTCTACAGTCTCTATTTTTATGCCAAAAGTGTGCTACCCTTTTGTTATTTTGTGGTTATTCAGGGTACTTAAAACGTACACTTTCAGCGAGAATTTGATATCGATTCCAGTACCTCCTGTTACATAGCCAAGCGATAACAAAAGCAGCATGTTGAATTTAATATGTTTACGTTCTTGAAAAATGCAAGTTTTCAGTACAATAATACAATTCCACCAAAATAATTAAGGCCCACGATAATCTCTCAACAAAACCTACTATCCTAACCTAATATGAATAACTCAATAAATTCAAAATCTTCTCGGGCTTCTAGCCAGGTAAAAACTTAGCTTGACACCAACGTTTCGCAGAAGTGCATCTTCCTCGTGTTTAGGGTGAACTGATGGTTTGAGCTTGCGGAGACTGGTATTTATAAGAGCTGGGATGAAGCTAACATCTGATGGGTTCGCGTGATATTATGGCCTGGTATTTAAGATGACTGAGACAAGCTCCTTATAATCCTTCAAGAGTTGCTTGGCACACCAGCGGTGCACAAGGGCCGTTGCACCATCAAGGCAACCATCGAGGAGCAATATTCGCCTCCTCCTGTCACTCCACAACCCCAAAACACACCCGCCATCCTACAAAACCCACAATCCCGTCAGAACGTGGTTAAGTTCTCTCTGAGAACAGGGACACGTCTAACACACCTCGGGCTGCCCTCAGCCTGCCAATCACACTGGACAGGACTGGATTCAAAATTATAATCTCAAAAGAAACATTTTGATAAAAACACACCAGCGGTGCACAAGGGCCGTTGCACCATCAAGGCAACCGTCGAGGAGCAATATTCGCCTCCTCCTGTCACTCCACAACCCCCAAAACACACCCGCCATCCTACAAAACCCACAATCCCGTCAGAACGTGGTTAAGTTCTCTCTGAGAACAGGGACACGTCTAACACACCTCGGGCTGTTTTTTTTTTTTTTTTTTTTTTATTTTTTTATTTATTGATGATGGGGGAAAAGGCAACTAACGCCCTAACCCCAGGCAAGCCTGGGAGTGTGAGACTCCCCACCCTGGACTCGAACCAGGGTGGCACTACTCACAAAAAACCCCCACCGGAAGTAGGAGGCCCATGCCTCTCTGTTGCAGTACCTCATTAAGCACCTGCGCATTTTTGGTGATAGTGAATGCTGCCTGCCAGTGGCAGTAACAGCGAGTGATGGTGATATTAGCCAGTGGACACACATGACTTGCGCCCTGAGTGCCCCGCTGGAGAAGTAATTGGTGTAAGTGAAGGGTAGTTAGTGGTGATGTTTGTAAAGGTTAAGGTGATTCTTCCTGGTGTACCCTTGTTCTACGTGGTATTCTCTGAGCAATTGCTGCGCTGTCTTAGGCTGCTGTGGGAATGGTCCTTCAGCTACCTGAACCAGAGGTTCAGGGTCGCTGTGGTGGTTTGGTGGCCATCCTGGCGTTGTCTTCGGGGCTTTCATCTCCTCCCTGATGATGAGCCGGATGTCGCTGAGGAGTCGGTGGTTCTTGTGTGGAGACGAATGTTGCTGCTGATAATTTTGGACGCTGGCTATCCGGTTGGACAGCTCAGCGGTGGAGGCCTGCAGAGTGGAGATGGCGGCGGTGGTGGCAGCTTGTAGGTCCAGCAGCTTCCTGGTGATGACGCTGGTGCAGACCTCTTCTAACTCAGCTAAGCGAGCGCCGATATTCAGGATCTCCGCATGAAGGTCCTGAATGGCATCCCGCGTCGCTGTGTCAATAGAAGCTGGAGGTGGTGTGGCGTCTGTGTGTTGGGTCTGCGGTGATTGTACTGGCTGCGGAGTGGTGCACCCGTCCCTCGGGTAAAGGGGACACTGGGCCTGGCCAGTAAAGTGTCCTGTGCCACGGCAGGTGGCACAGAACCGGCGACGGCGGCGGAGATCATGCCCAGTGCAATGTGTCGTCAAGACGCTGGTCCCACAGTAATGGCATCGCGGCGTTGAAGTGCAGGAGCCTTGGCTGTGCCCGAAGGCGCAGCAGCGGCGGCAGGGCCGGTGGCGTTCCTGTCTGCTTACTTCGACTGGCAGAAGCCGCCCTAATAAGGGCAACCCTGATGTCAAAGCAGCTTCAAGGTCAGCCGGGTCTTGAAGCTCCACTCTTACCAACGGAGTTGGTCCCCGGTTGCAGAAAATGCGAGTGGCCCTCAAGCATGAAGGCCACCGCGACTGCGCGGCGGTGAGCAGATGCCGGGTGGAAAGGTCCCGAGGGACCTCCCTTACCACGGCACTGAACCGGGGCGGCGGTGTGGAGCTCGGCGGAGATGGTGTCGGTGATGGCGGCAACTGCGGCAGCAGTTGCGGCGAGGGTGTGGTGGCGGCCGGCGGCGAAGCAGGGCTTGCCGGGACCGGTTGCAACGGAGGTTCTGCCTCCTCGGCGGCTGTCGAGGAAGAGGCGTCGGGTGCTGCCTTAGCAGCGGCGAGTCTGCGCTGTCTCTTCTTGGCCATCTTGACGAGTCGAAGAAGAAGCCCCTCGGGCTTTTTCTTTTTTTGGAAAGGGGAGACAGAGAGAGAGTTGGAGGGTTGAAAGAATGGCTTATCTCGCCATTGGGTGAAGATTAGAAGGGAAAAATCGGGTGTGATAGGAAAGGAACAGTGAATGGGGAATGATGGAGTTCCGCGGTAGCACCTCCGTGATTATTGGTAAAGTTGATGTTGTTGCAGCATATGGGGCTGCAACGCCCTCAGCCTGCCAATCACACTGGACTGGCACGGACTTCGTAGAAAACTATTTATAGCAGTTATTCGGCTAATGTTTTGTGTTTGAGCACGCACCTGACTTCTTCTTCGACTCTTTAAGGATGGCTAAGAATAGACAACGCAGACTCGCCGCTGCTAAGGCAGCACCCGACGCCTCTTCCCCGGCAGCCGCCGAGGAGGTAGCAACTCCGAAGCCACCGGTCGCGGCAAGCCCTGCTTCGCCGCCGGCCGCCACCGCAGTCTCGCCGCAACTGCAGCCGCAGTTGCCGCCAACGCCACCGCCACGACGCCTCCACCCAGCTCTACGACGCCGCCCCGGTTCAGTGCCGTGGTACGGGGGGTCCCTAGGGACCTTACCACCCGGCATCTGCTCACCGCCGTGCAGTCGCGGTGGCCTTCTTGCTTGAGGGCCACCCGCATTTACTGCGACCGGGGGCCAACGCAGCTCGTTCGTTTGGGGTTACAGGACCAGGCTGACCTGGAAGCTGCCTTGGCATCAGGGTTGCCCTTATTAGGGCGACTTCTAGTCGTAGAGGCTAGCCGACAGGAACGCCATCGGCCCTGCCGACGCTGCTGTGCCTACGGCCACACAGCTGAAGTCTGCTCTTCCTCACCAAGGTGCCACTACTGCGGTACCAACTCCACCACAGCCGAGTGCACTGGGCACGATCTCCGCCGTCGCCGCCGATTCTGTGCCACCTGTCGTGGCACAGGAAACTACACAGGGCAAGCCCAGTGCCCTCTCTACCTAAGGAGCAGCACTTCTTTACCACCTCCTGCCCGCCGCACCACTCCACCGCAGACATCAACCACTGAGGCCTCACCACTTGCACTCTCAACAGACGGAGCGACGCGAGAAGCCATTCAGGACCTCCGCGCGGAGATCCTGAACGTCGGCGCTCGACTAGCTGCCCTGGAAGAGACATGCAGCCTCCTCACACAGAAGCTGCAGGAATTGCAAGCTTCTAACGCCGCAGCAGCCACCAGCCAGCAGACTACAGCCGCCGACCTGTCCACCAGGATCGACGCCCTCATGCAGCCTCTGAGGCAGGTTCTCCTGCAGCAAGCTGCTTACTCTGCTGACCAGTCTAGACGTCACCAACCCAACACTGCTCCTCCTCCTGTACAGGCTGAGGGGCACGCACGGCTCGGGGATCATCGGCAACCAACACAGTGGAAGACTACTGGGAGCTTCGCGGAGCAATTCCGAAGCACAATGTGCGGCAGCTTCCTACCTCTCGTCTACTAACGCGGGTGCATCAACGGGACCGCGCAAAGCCACGTGATTCTCAACAAACTACTGTTATAACGTGGAGGGTTTTTTTAGTGGGTATGCCACATGAGGAAGCGGAGAGTCCCACATATCCTCCCAGCCATTGCACTTCGGCTGGGGGTTGAATGCATAATGCATTTTTCCCCTCCACGGTAAAAAAAAAACCGTAATATCACGCGAGCCAATCAGATGTTAGCTTCATCCCAGCTCTTATAAATACCAGTCTCCGCAAGCTCAAACCATCAGTTCACCCTGAAGACGAGGAAGATGCACTTCTTCGAAACCTTGGTGTCAAGCCAAGTTTTTACCTGGCTAGAAGCCCGAGAAGATTTTGAATTAATACGTCGCCAGGAAAGCTTCAGTTCTTATTTTAACTCAATAAATATTTTCATTCCATAATATTTCTCTACTTAGGTGAATATGAAACACTATGATTAAAATACGAAACAAGTCTTGAAAAACACACACACACACACACACACACACACACACACACACACACACACACACACACACTCTCTCTCTCTCTTTCTTCAGGACGTGCAATTTTATGTTAAATACTGTGTTGAAATAATTTATGTGCTAAATATTGTAATACAAGTATGCTGCACATGGACTCAGTTATTGTTTTACAAGTTCATTGCAGTGTCAACAATTTAGTTATTTATTTAACAGTTGAAGGGGATACGTAGAATCATGGAGGGCGTTTCAAACAAAGATCCGAGCTTAAAAGCAGGTATTAAAGAAATTATGCGAAAGGTGTGGGGCAATTAATGCATGTAAGTCGAAAGTAATATATGAGAAACAGAAAATGTTCGTGGAAAACAGAAAATGATATTGAGAAATATATCATATGTGCTCTATGTTGATTCAGGAGGACGAAAAATAAGTGAACGAAATAGTTAAATTTGATTTACGGTTTGGAGGATAAAAAAAAAAAAAAAAATGAAATTAAAATAGTATGACACAGAAACATTTAAGCTTTTTGACTTAAATTGCAGAACAGTTACTCCCCGCTTTGTATGCAGTTTTACAGGCACCAAATTTATTTTGGAAGATAGTGAGTTTCCTTGGAAACGAGTTCAAATCTTGAAATGCTAAACTTCGTTTATCTAAGTATTATTGAAAATCCATAGAAAGCATACGAATATGCATAAATAGCTATTGTAAACTCATTGAAGGCTGTATCTGCCTGTTATCAAAGGAAATGACGTTCACAATAATTCGCTACCATTATCGATATTAACTAATATTTTAATATTCGCCTTTAAAGTTACGGCATGCCAGAGGCGCTGGCTTTGTTGCTTCAATCAGTCGTTTTGCTAGTTAATAATCGTCTGTACTGCTATGTAATTGGTAAACATGAAAGAATGTTTGAACTGCTCAAATTAATATAGTTGTAAAATAGCTGTATTAAAACTGAATTTTAAAATGGCATAGACTATCCGAAATTTGATTAACAGACTAAAATGCCCGTTGGACTGTAAATAATTGCATGAAAAGCTATTTTGAGCTTTAGAAACATCGACTCACAGCATTGTTCGAGGATAATTGTGTTGCTGGAAGTTTTTATGAAGCTCATTTTGCACGTTATTCTGTTATGTTGCTTTATTTGCGCAAATATTGCAGTAATTACTCACGTTGACCGGAAAAGCAGTTAATGTTAAAAGGCCAATCGTAAAGCCCCTTTATTGAATGACATATATAACTGCATATCTCTACAAGTTGACCCCTAAAATTACTTCCATTCAGAAGCGAGCATTTCCATAGCAACTATTCTTGCACATAATGTTCTAACTTGAAATTAAAACATAACGGCTCTCTATGGACACTTCGTTTAAATGTGTGTTTATAAAGTGAAAATGATTATTTAACGGTAGTAACCAGTTTTTGTACTTATTGTACTTTAGGCAGCTATATATCTTCAAACACCATTTCCACTAAAAGCGACATAAATGTAAACATCTGATGTTTGCCATTCACATGACTTTCTCTGTATCACTGTGACACGCTATTGTTAAAAAGTATGTTCTCCTATATATCATAATCGAGATTAACATTAGCAGAAATTGCTTCTTTGTAAGTAAATGGAAAATAAGGGACTACACTAGGCTAAAGCATTAGTCAAATATTTTAAAAGCTGGTTGCCATGTGGTTGAAAACCGTTTCTATGTATGGCCACGAGAAAAGTGTGAGAAAAGTTTTTTAAGTATTTTAAATCTGAAACAAATAATAAGGAATATCTCAGAAATTGTCAATTCCACGAAAAAAGCATATATGACATTGTGTGTTTTAACATGATGTACATTTTTTGTGTAGTAAGTTTCTGTCTATCTCTTACGGTTTAACACTGCAAAAAATTCAGCAAAATTCAATCAGAACAAAGAGGTCTTTAGAGGCTATTCCCAGAAAATTCAAAATATACATTTTATTTGCCATATAAATATATTTTTATACATGGTATTTTAATCAAAATTGTTGCCATCTTTGAGAAGATGAAAATTTTCGAAAAAAGTTCCATGTAAAGGGTAGCTGGGGGGGGGTTCTCAAAAGCTTTGTGTCGCATCCCTGGAAGATACTAAACTTAAATACCAGGTTTGGTATTTTACCGACTTTTCATTTTTGAGTTATCGTGTTAACTGACACACGAACACAAACACATATAAACACCCGGACCTTTTTCTAAAAACGCTTTATTTTGGATACAGAGGACCCTAAAATGTCTATTTCCGCTGAAACCTTGGTATCGAATCTTTGGGTGGAATACAAAACCTTCTTTATACACTATATGCATAGTACGTGTAGAGAAAATAAAAATCTTGTGTTCCATTCTCATGACTTTCCCTAACTGTTCCACCTACAACATTCCTTACAAAATATTATTATTTGGTCTATGTCAAGCTAATTAAGATGAACATTACCAGAATTGGTATTTTTAGTTGCTTCTTTTTTTTTTAAGTAGAAGGGAAATAAGGGATAAATAGGCTAAAGCGATAGTCAAATCTTTTAAAATTCGGTGATATGTGAAACAATTTAAATTCGGTTATCTTTGCTTGCTAGGAGTAAACAAAAGAGAGACGATAAAAAAAGTTGTCTCCCGTTTGAGAAAAGTTTAAGCAGCTTAAAACTGAAAACAATAACTCGAAATGTTTTTAAAAAACGCTTAACTCTACAAAAAAAGAAAACAAAAATGTTTTAATGAGGTTGTGTAGTAATTTTTTTTCTATCTCTTACGGTTTACCAGTTATACAAAAGTCTTCAGAGACTATTCCGAGAAAATTAAAGATATACATTCCGTTTGTCATTAAAATGTCTTAAACACATGACATTTTAATAAAAGTATTTTTAGCCATTTTTTGGAAAAATAAAAATGTACAAAAAATATTCCATGTAAAGGATAGTTGCGGGTGGGAGGATTTTCTTGAATATCTTAGTGTCACATCCTTGGCAGATACTGAACTTAAATAGAAAATTTGGTATTTAACAATGTTTCGTTTTTGAGCTACGCTGTCCACACACACAGACATATTTCTAATAATGCCTTTTTTTTTTTTTTTTTAATTCACGAGATCTCAAAACATGTACTTCTCCTGAAATCTCGATATCGAATTTTTGGGTGGAATACAATACGTTATCTATCCACTGCTAGAGAAACAAAAATCTGATGTGGCACTCACATGTCAGAGTAGAGAAAGTAAAATCTTGATGTGTTATATCTGCATTACTTTCTCTACTGCCTACATTTATTCTTGGTTTGCAAAATATTCTTACGAAAACCTATTTTCTATCTCTTTCTAGAGAAATTTGACCAACTTCGGCATTGGGCAACATAAATTTCATTTCATGAATTGCTAAAAGATGAAAAAGAGTTCACAAAGCCTTCGGAAAACTTCTCGTTGAGTGTGTACGTTTACTTTAGAAGTAAATGTTAATATTTTTACTCATTCATATTTCCGTTCTACTTTAAAGCGGACGAGGTCGTAATATTTCTGCTTACTCTACCATTTGCGTGTGGTAGGCAGGGAAAATAATGTATTCCAATAAAAAATCAATTAATACTATTTCAATAGTTATAGGCATTCTTGAGATGTACCGAGCTATACCCCTGAAAACATTAAAAGAAACAAATAAAAAGTGAGACCAAGCAAGAGTTCCAAAGTAACCCTCGAAAAGTCGGATGAATACCACCTCACCGTCTTTCAAGAATGCGACACGAAAAATTTCAAGAAACTCTCCATCCCCAAAGTACATTCGTGGGCAAAAAACGTGCCAACTTAATAAGCAAAGGGCTATGTTATATCAAGATAAGTTGATAATGTTGTTTTTTACAGAAACATTCGAGTCACATTGAGAATTTCACGAAGGGCGAGCATCGATTTCGTAGTCCAATTGAGGGATCACAGCATGGGAAATTGAATATTGGTAGTTCGAATCCTACCAAAACGTTGATATTTTTTACTTTCTCTATACGCACTATATACATAGTGTATAGAGAAGATATTGCATTTCACTCAAAAATTCGATACCAAGATTTCACCGGAAATATGTTTTAGGGCCCCCTTTATCTAAAAAAAGCATTTTCGGAAAAAGGTCCGCGCGGTATTTAAGCTTAGTAGCTTCCAGGGATGCGACACGAAGGTTTTGAGAAAAATCCCCCTACCCCCCAACTACACTTTACATGAAACTTTTTTCGAAAATTTTGATTTTATCAAAAATGCCGTTAACGATTTTGATTAAAATTTTGTATATTAAAGATATTTACCTGACAAATAAAATGTATATCTTGAATTTTCTGGGAATAGCCTCTGAAGAGTACTTTATTCTGGATGAATTTTACGAAATTTTGAATAGCTGCTAAACCATAAGAGATGGACAAAAAATGTAGAACACGTTAAAACACAATTTATATACATTTTTTTCATGGAGTTCGTCGTTTTAGAGATATTCCTTGTTTTTGGTTTCTGCTTTGAAAAACATAGTTTTCTCATACAGGAATTTGTCAACTGCTATCCATACAAAGGAACTTCAGTCACATAGCAACCAGCTTCTGACAATCACTTTAACCTATGGTGCTCTCTTATTTCGCTTCTACTTACAAGGAAGCAAGTAATAAGACTATTTCTGCTAATCTTTTCTGATTAGCATGAAGTAAACAGAAGTATAAGCTTTTTAAGAATAATTTGTTGCAGAGATGTGGAGAAAGTCATGTGAATGGTACACATCAGAATTTTTGTTTTGAATTTACTTTTGCAAAATTACTTCGGAATTTAGATTATCTTAAACAAAAGTTTGAATATAAACAATTTTACTTACTTTTTAATACGAAATCGCTTTGTTTCTTTTTTTTTTCTTTTTCTTTTCTCGATGTTTCAGTTTCTTACCATTATTTTTTAGTTTTGTTTGTAATACAAAACGTGGTGTTATATTTTTCCATCAGTGTAACTCTGTTCTTTGAGATATTGCTCCGCAGCACTATTCTCTTGCTCAGTAAGGGCAATAGTTATCGGTATGTTGTCCATGTGGTTTGTCCTTTCATATGATTCATATATGTAATAAAGAGAAGGCAATTATGCAAACGCTCCGCATAATCTTTCTTTACTCCCGACCTGACAACCTACCTCGGTTCATTGGTTAGGACTTGCAGACAATAAGAGACTGACAGCGTGTGCCACACAGATGAAATGCTTTCTTTTAGCACCCCTTTCCATCTCACTGGTCTGAATAAAATGCAAACCAATAAGAACTCAATTAGGTGGCAACACAACTGATGAGGATTCTGCCAGCATTAAATAAAGAAAAACACTATAGGAAACCAAAAGCATAGACATAGTCTTTAGCTCTTAATAGTACCTGCTTAGAAATGCTTTCCTGTTTTTGAATAAATCATCATATGACGTATTAACTGAAGAAATGTAATGTTTACGAATGAATTATCACATATTTGACGTATTAACTCAAGGAAAGAAACTATATTACCTATGGTTTTGTCCACTTCTCAGTTCGTATCTTGTCCATTCCAAAATTCACACTCTTCATTCTCCATGTTCTCCAATCCGTATTTTATCTTCTACTTTCCAACCAATAATTTTTTAAGCATCATTGCTTTTCTAATCCTGTTCATGAGTTATATCCCACTTCTGATACCATTATGACTTGTCCACTCTTCACTGCCACTTCTGTTCAGCAATGTGATGTAGTCGAATCTTCACTCTCTTTTCACACAGTTCTATCACTTCACTAATGAGATTTCAATTTTCACTGTCAACTCACATACTTCTCGAGGCGTAGCACAAGTACACACTAAATAGGCTCTTTCTCCTTCCGATTCACTCGTTGGGAGTCGAACACAAGATTTCTCCAGTCCATCGTAGTAGAAGCATTCACTGCACGTTTAAACTAACTTCAAACATTTCTTAGAACAGCGTGTCAGAAACGTATTCACTAAGTATAAAAAAGAGGTTCACTCGCAACCAGCCGCTCAAGTTTTCAAGAGAGTTGTAGAATGTTCGGTAGGCGGGGAGAAAGAAGGTTCCAGAATAATGTCCTTATCTCCATAGCGCTTCTGAAATTTAGGTTCGGTGATATCGCTCCTCTGTGTCATCTTTATTTACATCTCCACCGGCCAGTCAGTTGGCACCTTACAACGGAAAAGCGAGGCCCATAGCTGCTTCACGATATGAATTAGTTACGTATTTTGACGTATTGGCTGAAGTAATGAAATGTACTTATTGAAGTTTTTTGTAAACCTACTTATTTATTTTTCCTTGGCTGTGAATCTATTACAGAATGAATGTTTAATCACGCTAACTTGAGCAGTAATCCACTACATAATAGCTCAGGTAAAGATCCAGCGATAATTGCATATTATGCATTGCGTAATTCAAGTGAGAACGGTAAATAAACATTTGAAGAAGAAAAAATATAAATTGTTCTTTTTTCCGTAATTAGTTTACTCCTTTCTAAACATTTCTTTCTACAATGTATTGTTTTATTCCAGTTTTAAGTATTTTAAATAAAAGTTTTACATTTTATTGAGAGTTGTCACTTTGTAAATTTACTTTATAGTTTATCACACGATTTTCTATATCTCTGGTTCTATTTCAGCTATAGGTTTAGGATATATTTGTGCTGTGAAATTTGTTTCATTTGTTGAAGTAAATAACAATTACGCTTCTCATATTTTCGCAGTTCTGTAACGTGTACTAATTATTCATTATTCAATTTATTAATAATAATTATTAACATTACTTGAATGTAATTATAAATTATGAGTAACATTAATTGTTTAAAAGCTAATACTGCACCTATTTTAACTATGTGTACATTCAAAATTTGACAGGAGTATTTGAATTTACTGTAATAAATAATTTGCCAAATACTATTAATTATATTGGAATAAACGGCGATACAGCAAAGTAAACACACAGTAACAAAAGCACAGATGATAAGATTAAATTGTTGCTGGGATAGATATATGGAAAATTACTGTATATGAACATATTATCTTTTCACATAAACTTGCTTAATTTTTAACATACCGTATTTTTCGGACCATAAAATGCATTTTTTTCGTTATAAAATGCAGTCTAGAATTTAACTGCATCTTATAGTCCAAAGTTCATATGTGAAAACCAGCTAAATTTACCGGTAGTTTTAACAATACATGGATCATTAGCAAGGGGATGTGAGCCTTGTGGACTGTATACTGCTACCTAATTGAGGTTCAAGGTTCAACATAGCATAAAACACCAATAGAAGAATGTGAGCCTAAATGACAGACATACCTAATAACAGTGTTGCCCCATAACGGGTTAAAGAATGCGATAGCAAGGAAAATTTTCTCTCACAGCCCCTTTCTTTTATTTTCAGGTGCCAGTAGCAAGTGTACCGTTGTGAAAGTGACATTCAGTTGTGAATTTTTCTAAGCTCTCCTGTGTGTATGCGATGCTGTCTAAACAGAAGAGATTCTCGTGCAGCGTTGCATTCAAATTAGAAGTTGTGTAGTATGCAAAAGATCACGGTAATAGGGCAGCAGAAATGCATTTTGGCCCCCCACGACTGAGAAAATGATCGGCGGAAAGTGAAAATGAAATCTAAAGGATATATTTGTTGTGCTTCAAAACAGAGTGAAATGTATAGGATACCTACATCTTGTAAGTAGTAGAGAATAAAACCTTTAATTTTATTTCAAAATGTTCTTAACAAAATCATGACTGCGCCTTATGGTCCGAAAAATACGGTATAACTTTGGAAAAACTTAAAAAATCGTAAATGGCCTGAGAATAGAAATAACAGTTCTCATTATTAATCAGTAATCTTGACAAGAATCTCTTAAGTTTGATTAAAATCTGTTAGTTCCATAGAAAAACGGTCACCAACTTCACACATTTTAATATAGCAGAGGTAGGCTTGTCTACATTAGTAAAGAGTTAACTGTCAATGGCGATATCTAAGGGACGTAAATAGATTCGCTAAAAAAAATCGCGTGTTTATTTTGAATTTTATATGCATTTTATTAGATTTATATACGTTTAAAAACTCCATATTTTAATCGTTTATAGTGTTAGATTTTCCTTCCTTTTCCAGGTACTCGAAATTTTCTGTAAACGTAAACGAAGCGAGAGAAACGGCTAAACTCTCTGACGGCTGTAGACGATCTCCCTCCTAAGTCCTTTGTTGCGATTACGTGTCGCGCGGACGGCCAAGGGATTCATTTGTATTAAGCTTCGTGCCTCACTGCACAAGACGCAGGTGCCTGACCCCTGTAGGGCTGCAACACTTCCATCATCTCTCTTTTGCTTCCAACAAATCCTTCTAAATCCTTCTCTCGTAAATGAGATTGACCCCATCCTGCCGCATTATATTTTATTGATGTTTCACCCCAACTTTTTTTTCTCTCTCCAAAGGTTGTATACAGTCCCTAAATTGGTTTTCTGCCTGAAATGATAATCTGATCAAAAAACTGGTATATTGCTGTCCCACCCACTGTTACATCAGTTTCGGTTATAAATTCACACACACACACACACACACACACACACACATACATGCGCGCGCACTCTCGCATTGAATCCAGAAAATATTCGATTTCACTATTTTACATATGAATGTTTTCAGATTGCTAATTTTATTTGTTTTATAATTTTTTTGAGAATCTCATGTAGTGAGTTCGAAATTCCATGCCCTTTGAATGACTAAGTGTAAATAACTATGAGTATTTGAACAAGAAGCCAAATAATACTATTTCGTAATTTGATAGCGCCACAAAAGATTTTATTTGTATAAATTATGTGCATTAACGAAATCGACATTTTTAATTTCTGTACTACGTATAGTAAGTAGGGGAAGTATAATACTCCACCTACAAATTCGATGTCTAGACTTCACCGGAAATATGTCGAAAATCAGTTAAGTAGCAAACTTGATATTTAATTGCAGCATCTTCCTATACGCGATTTTCAAGAAAATCCTCTACCCCAAATTACCGGTATCATGGAATATTTTTCGAAAATTTTGCTGTAAGTAATCTGATTAAAATTCGGTTTGTTTAAGATGGTTTTTTTTTTTGACAAATGAAATGTATATCTTGAATTTCTTGGGAATGCTCTCTGAAGTCGTCTTTATTGTGGCTGTTTCGAAATGACATCGAACAGATATGTTCTTGTAAAGTTTGATATCGCGGTTTCGGAACTCTTTTAGGTGTGTTTTTATGTAATATTAAAATTGACATAATTTTGAGATTAGGCAGCACACAAGGCATTAGCATTTGATGCCCTCATACACCTCAGAGGGTGTTTTTGGTAAGCACGTGTCATAAAAACAAACGGATTTGCCCTTGCTCCTTATAAACCTGTCGTAGCTAACATATAGCGGCAAAGTGCTGTTGCATATTCAAAATACTAATTATTAGTCTTTCAGCCTTGAATGTAAACGAGTATTTTGCCCACCCTAATAATTTTTAGTCATCTTAACAGTAGATTCTTAACAACTTATAGTAACCATCAACAAGAACTTACTGTTGAATATACACATGTTTCATTTATTACGAGTTAAAGATAGTATAAATAAGTTTCTTGTCTCGCTGCAAAAGGCAGTTGTTTAACTTTATCTACAGTCCTTTGGTAGTATTGTGATTATTCTTGCCTCTCTTGTCTTTCTTTTTCCTTGCCTCTATCCCGAAGATAATTAACATTAAAGTGGTTCTAAAAGATGGCATTACAGGTGTAAGAATCCCAGCTTATTTTCCGAGTAACTTCCTTTCATTCATTGCCTGTTGTGATGTATGCGTATGTTGGAAGAATAAACAAATAACTAAAGCTATAGAATCTTCAGTTGAATTTCGTAAAAAAAAGAATCCCTTAATGTTAGCTATCCACTGTGCAGCATGTTAGTATGTTTACAAAAACTCGACTAAAGCAGGCAATTAGGTTTTCCCAACCTACTGCGTTACATCCTGTACGTGGGTCAAGCACACAACTTTGTTTCTGGGCAGTGTCTAATCCACGCGGACCAGGAAGCTTTTTATTGGTGCACCTTCATTGGCGTTGAAAACTCCATTTTCGCATCACATAGGATCTTAGCAATGACGTCCACATCCTGCTTCGGTGTCGTTTGAAATATACTGTACAAAACTATTAGCCGTTTTTTGAGAAAATCAGAGATATTGGAAAATGTTCCATATAAAGGATAGTTTGGTGTGGGGGATTTTCTTAATATCTTCTTCTCACATCCTTGAATCCAATTAATACAGAGAAAAAGATGCTCGCGCGTGTGTATGTCTGTCTATGAACAACATATCTTAAAACGAAAAGTCGGTTAAATATTAAACTTAATGTTTAAGTTTAGCTTCTTTCAAGGATGCAATAAGAAGATTTTCAAGAAAATCCTCCACCCCAAACGACCATATACATGAAACAATTTTTAAAAATTTTGATTATGGCATATGCTTAAGAAATGCTCATAATAAATAAATTAATATCTTGAATTTTCTGAGATTAGTTTCTGTCGTCATTCTAAATGCCTTTTGCATAATGGTAAACCGTAAGATAGAAAAAAACTTACTTCCCAAGAATTATATGTGTGGTTTAAATACACAATTCATGTCTATTTCTTTTAGGGGGGGGAGACAATCATTTCCGAGATATTCATTGTGGATAGATACACTTTTCTCAAATACTGAATCGTATTTGTTTTCTCTTTCCTGGTCAAGCAAAGAGAACGGAATTTCAATATCATTACACCAGCTTTTAGGGGAGATGACCATCGCTATTTATTTTATTTCTACAAGGAAATGCATATGTAGTAAGAGCATTTCTCCAAATGAATATCTCGATTAACGTGAAGTAGATTGAAGAATAGGCATTTTAAAACCACTTATTGAACACTGAGTCGAGAAATTTATGTGAATGTAACACATCAGATGTTTTAAATCTTTCTTAAACGTTATTTAACATGGTAGGTGTTATCGGACGATGAATGAATGACTGGACTGAAATGATGGTCCAATGAGCCCCGGATTCCCACAGCTCAAAGTTAGCCGACATTCGTTTTCTTAGGATAATAAAAATATAACAAGATTCGAACTCGTGGCCTCTTTGATTGTGAGGCAGACACGCTTCCACCACACCACAGAGGCAGGTCATTTACTCTTGAGGGCAAACGCTAAGTGCTTGACAATCAGTTATAGGAAACAAGCGCCAACCTCGAAATTGAGCTTTCTTTTATCGTTGTTTCAATCCTATTGAGTAACGCTTGAGAAGACCTGAAAGACTTTGGGTCCTTCATAGTCTTTTAATTGCTACCATCTACTGAAGTTCTCTACCCATTGACCTGTTACTAAGTCAGCTGTTTCTCTTTTACTGGAGAGCTAATTACCTGTCTTACCAATTTTCTTATTCTATTTTTCTTTTCTGTATATCGAGGATTCGATTTTTACTTTTTCTACACGTACTATGCCCATAATATATAGAGAAGGTATTGCACTCCACCCAAAAATTCGATACCGAGATTTCACCGGAAATACACGTTTTAGGTTTCCCTGTATCCAAAAGAAGTATTTTCAGAAAATTGTCCGCGCGCGCGTGTGTACGGGAACTTGCCAACTCCTCATAACGCAACGAAATAAAGTTCATTCCCATAGCAACCAAATTTAAAACATTTGGCTGTCAGTTTAGCCTTGAGTATTCCCTTATTTACCTTCTACTTAATAAGGAATTAAGTAATAAGAGCATTTCTGCTAATGTTTATCTCGATTAGCATTAACTAGATAGAAGAATAAGCTTGTTAACAAATTTGTTACAGAGATGTAGAGAAAGTCATGTGAATGGAACACATCAGACTTTTTATCACAGATTGAGTCACTTTCTTTACTTTTCCCTTCAGAGCTGTGTAACAAGCAAAGTATTCGAATCCCAGGTAGTTGTGAAGTGTTTGTTTTTCATGCAGACATCTTCCAGCTTTCTCTTTGTGAGTGTCTTACTGAGTTGTACTCGAGAAACTTCCTCGTTCCAACGGCAAGGGAAGCTTTTCAGGAATAACTCATCAAGCAAATGGACTCAAGACAGAATCCCAATACCACATGTCCCAAAAAGGAGTATTATTTCTGTAGCTTCCACTTTTTATGTCTTAAAGAGTTTTGTACAGCCTTTTCTGCCCATAATACACCATAGCTTTTCTTTACACATTGGATTAAATGATTTCTGATACTAGGTGAAGGCTGGACTTGTGTCAAAATTATACTATCTTTTTATTTTCTCCTCTGTTTTAGTATATAGAGGAAGTATTGCATTCCAACAAAATGCACGTATTAAGATATATTCAATATCATTATTTATTAATTGAAACCAAATTAAAGATGTATCACTGTTAATGGTAACATTGAAATGTGTGTTTTGAGGTCTCCTGATTTCCACAATAAATACAATTTCTCACGCACAATGGTTCTGTGCATGAGAGAGAGGGAGAGAGAGAGAGAGAGAGAGAGAGAGAGAGAGAGAGAGAATAGCGGAACTAAGAAAATTAAAGTAACAGGTGCTATGTAGGCCAGAGCTTATTAAAATCTGCTGCGTTAAATTCACTAGTTTCTGTACTAGATCTTGTAAAAGTATTCTAAAAATATCATTATCAGGTACTAATCGAGATAAATGTTTGTACTAAGCTTAATGCATGGGGATAAAGAAATAGTAATAGCGAAAATTTTAAAACAGGTTCGCTGTGTGATCGCTTTGAATATTTCAATCTTTGCATGACTACGAAAAAATAAACATTAATTGCCAGTTGGCATACCCAAAAATAATAAGTTTTGAAAATTCAAAAGTTATCTTGGAAGTAGTAAATAATAATAATAATAATAATAATAATAATAATAATAATAATAATAATCCCATGGCGCTATAGCGCCGAAGAGCCAACGGCTACCAACCCGGATGCCGGTCTCACGCCCACGTACGCACGGTAGAGGTAGACGAGCATCTAATCGATATGTGAAGGTGATGTGGCTAGCATCACATTAATTCAAAATTACTTTTTGATAAGGTCGAACATAATTGGAGTAAATGGCTGAAATTTTGCAGAGAAACGAATATAAAACAAGGTCTACTTTAAAAATATGGTATTTAGGATTTTCATTTGATTTCCCCTTAATCAAAATCTTAGAGCCATTTATTGAGCAAATTAAAATTTACGGAAAATGTTCCTTATAAGGAAGAGTTTGAAGGGAGGGATTATCTTGAAAATCGTTGTGTTCCCATCTTTGGAAGATGCTGAACTTAAATACCAAATTTGTTTAGTAAGCTATCATTTTTAGTTATGCCATTCTCTCTCTCTCTCTCTCTCTCTCTCTCTCTCTCACACACACACACACACACATACAGCGTCTGACCTAGACGGCCCGGGTTCGATCCCAAGCGACCGCATGTGAGATTTGTGGTGGACAAAGCTGCGCAGGGGCAGGTTTTCTCCGGTTTCCCCCGCCATCTCATTTCACCGGTGCTCCATCTTCATGTATCATCAGTGTCATCGCCTGCGGTGCCAGAGCAGTAAAAGCGGGCGTTAAACACTACAAAAAACACACCACACACACACACACGCACGCACAGGGACTTATTTTTCTAAAACTGATCTTTGTTGTTTTCAATGCTCCTCAGTGTTTCTGTGAAGTCTCTATTTGGAGTTTCTGGAGGAATATAATACTTCCTCTGGTAAGCAATACAGCAAATAATATGTGTTGCATTGTAAAATTGTTTCTCAGAAAAGGACATATCAAGCCGCATGTTTCCGGATACAAAAAACTCCATATGAAATAATTTCAGCAAAACACATTTCACTGGAACAAAAATTTAATTTCTAACTTTAGTTTAATTCCACGTCGAAATTAAAATGGAGCGACAGTGGCCGTTCTCTTTTTAATTTCTGCCGAGGTCGGGTCTACTGCAAAGCCAATCACTCATGTGCGAGAGTGACAAGAGAGTGACAGTTGCAAATTAAGTTGTGCCCTTTGTACCGCGGTAATAGGGGCCAATAAAGCGAGGAAGGGAAGTCACAAAAGATTCACTCCCACTCTGGTAAATATTCTTTCTTTTGGAAATTAAACACGTCTCATTTTGTTGTGATTCACTTTCATTGTGCATTATTTTTAAATTGATGGCTGCTCAAAAAATGTAATGTGTTCCATTCACATAACTTTCTTTATCTATTCTGCAAAAGAGTATTCTTTTGTCCATATCTTGCCTATCAAGATAAACACTACTAGCAAGAATGATTTTGTGATTTGCTTTCCTTGTAAGTAAAATGAGAATGAGGAAATTCACTATGTTAAAGCGATAGTCAAATCTATTAAAAGCTATTGCTATTTGAAACAATTGAAATTCGGTTCACTTTGCGTGGCTAGGAGTAAAACAAAAGAGGTATGAAATGAGAGATGACTTCCCGCTTGAGAAAAGTTTGTGTAGTTTAAAATTGAAACCAATAACTGAAAAGACTGTGTTTTTAGATCTACATTTTTGCTTAGTAAGTTTTGGTCTAAATCTTACCATTTACCGGTTAAGCAAAAGTCATCCAGAATGAAGAAGTGTAGGTAGGATAGGGAATAATCTGGGCTAGAGAAAAATGTCCACCCCCAACCGGGAATCGTACCCGGGATCTCTCGCACAATAGGCAGAAGCTCTACCGATTGAGCTACGGGGCCAACCGTAAGCTTTAACGCTATGTAGCCGGAACGGATGTTAAGTCCCAAACCATGTCGTATATGATGATGATGATGATGATGATGATAAATAGTGGGTTTGTAGTTATAATAATGAGAGAGTGAGAGAGAACAACAGCGAATGTTGTGGAATAGGTAACATAAACAAAAGGGGTCACCCTCTCTGGCGCCACATATCTAAGCCGATGTAGCACTAAAGGGGTACTCAAACTTAGTTTTACATTTGGATAAATAATATAGTTAAAGTAACAAGGGCATGATTTTGTAAATATTTGAAAACGTGATGTAAGTAGTCCTGTTTTCTTGCGTGCCTTCGCTGTCTCAGTTTGTAACGTGACCAAGCAACACTGACCGTTTCCGAACCAAAATGCTAACTCCTTCTTGTTTTAAAATATTTCCAATAGAATATATAACGAAGAGGGACACGTCAGATATACTTCAGCAATCATTCCACTAGGAGGAGGGGATGAAGTGAAGGAATCTCAGGAGTTTACAGGCAGCAATAATATTAAGTCCCTAACATTTCCTGGGTCGAAGGCCCGTCTCACTACCGGAACTACCCAAAGAGGGTGGTGAACGACCCCTTCAACCAAGCAGCCCTCTAGTGTCCACGGGGAATACGCTATCCTTTGAGTTATTGTATGCGCAATCTATACAGCACTGTCACACATCAAGAAAGTTAAAAGCACACTTATAACATGAGAAGGGAACGAAACGAAGAAGTAAAGGAAACGAAATGTAGCTGAGAAACCATCACACCATTCGACCGCGCCGTGCCCGAGTGGTCAGACCACTCACCTCTCACCAAGGCAGCCCGTGTTCGATACCAGGTGAGCGCATGTGGGATTTGTGGTAGACAAAGCTGCGCGTTTCCTCTGGTTTTCCCGTCATTTCAACCAGTGTTCCATCTTCATTCCAATTTATCATCAGTGTCATCGCATGTGGTGCCATATTTAGTAAACACGGGCGTTAAAGCACTGTCAAAAACGATACCGACCGGGAAAAACCACGTAAAATCTAATGCTAAAAGGGCAGTGGACAAAATCAACTCGCAACGTCCCGAATACGAGCGTCACACGTCACCGCAGAGCCATCTTGCCACAATAACATATAACCAGAAGGGAGGAAAATCAATTGCTTCGTCCAGTGGAATGTATTGGCTAGTGATATAACATCAGGGACAAGAACCGCAACGGAAACAGCCAGGGTCCAAGAGAGAATTTAACCTAGACCGCATGGTCAGCTCCCAGTCCAGTCGTTATCAATGACGCGTGGTTTTATTTCGGGCAGATTACAACTACATCCGAATTAGAACCACAGCAATCACTGCGTCCTGCGTTTTGGGGTCAAGGACGTGGTTGCAAAGGCCGTTGCTGATTCTCGTGTGCCTTCTTGAGGTCCGGTCACAATGCTAGTTAAAATTATAATACATAAAATCTTGTGTTACATTCACTTCGCTTCTCTACATTTCTTCAAAACTTTATCACTTTCTCAGCCATGCACAATGTATACAGTTCCGATACAGAAATTTCACCTGAAATACATGTTTTGAGGACGCAGGAATCAAAAAAAGGATGTTTAGATATAGATTCATATGTAATTGTGTGAACAAATAACTAAGGACTGCCTCCGTGGTCGAGTGACTTCTCACCCCGGAGATCCCGGGTTCGATTCCCGGCTGGGGCGGGGATTTTTTTTTCTTTATCCAGAATTATTCCCTATCCCCCATAGAGTCTGCAAGTATGAATGTGAGAATGAATGTAAGTGTATTTAATGATATAAACATGATTAACCTAATGTTCTAAACCTACAGTAATACGAGTTGTTTCACAAGTCAAATTCCCCGATATGACCATTGAGTTAAAGGGGACTTTACAAATGAAACATTAAAAAAAAAAAAAATAATAATGTAAGTAAAAGAAAAATGATGTGTTCCATTCATACGACTTTCTTTATCTGTTCTGCAAACTAGCTATTCCTAGGACCGCGTCATGCCGAGTGGTTAGACCACTCGCCTCTCTCCTAGACGGCTCCTGTTCGATCCCAAGCGACCGCATGTAGGATTTGTGGTGGACGAAGTGGCGCAGGGGCAGGATTTCTCCGGGTTATCCGGCGTCCCCCCAATCGCATTCCACCGGGGCTCCATCTTCATTCCATTTATCATCAGTGTCATCGCCTGTGGTGACACAAGTAGTAAAAGCGGGTGTTCAACACTATAAAATCAAACTATTCTTACAAAATATTGCTCTTTTTCTACGTAATGCCAATCAAGGTAAATATTACCCGAAATAGTCTTATTATTTAGTTTCATATAATTAGAAGGGAAATAAGGGAATGCGTTTCGCTAAAGCTGTCGCTTGAGCGATTGTCATTAAAATTCAGTTCTCTTTCCATGGCCAGGAGTAAAACAAAATATTAGAGAGGTAGAGTCAGACCGAAAATTCAACGTCGGGATTTGGATCTCACGAACTTATGATTGATCTAATAGTTGGTTAACTATAAATCCCGGGATTTAAGTACGGAATGTGTAAGTCGCAATTGAGGTATCACATCTTAAAATAATTTGAGATCTTCATGTAGTTTACCGGAAAAATCGCGAGGCAGTTGGAGAATTTAGTACCGTGCCGGTATATTGCCATGGTAGCTCAGTGGTTAGAGGAACTGAATTGAACCAGAAGATCTGCGGTTCAGATCTGTTGCATTGCATTTTTCGATCTATTTTTCAACTTTTTCTTACACACGATTGGTGTGAAAGAAACAATTTATCCACAAAACAAAAGATACACGAAACGGATGAGGACTTCTATCAAAAGCATTTTTGTGGTTAACCATTTCAGAAATGTTCCTTGTCATCTGTTTAATGTTTTCCAATACCAAAGTTTTTCCCCCGAAATAGGAGGCTTTTTTACTCCTGGTCATGCAACAAAACCAAATTTGGACTGCCTCCGTGGTCGAGTGGTCAGCGAGCTGACTTCTCACTTCGATTCCTGGCTGGGGCGGGGAATTTTTCTTAACCAGAATTATTCCCTATCCACAGAGTCTGGAAGTATGTATGTGTGAATGAATGTGTGTGTTTGAGTAAAATAAAATTATTTAGACCCACGTAAAATAAGTGAAAAGCCGCCGATATGACCTTAGATGTTAAAGTGATAATGTAAATGAAAAAAAAAAATTAAAGTCATATAAAAAATGGCTCTAAAATATTTAAATATTGTTTTACCTAGTGTAATCTTATTTCCCATGTATTTAAAATGGAATCAGTAATAAGACATTTCTGCCAATCTTTATCTCGATTGACATGAAGTACATAGAAGAATAAGCTTATTGTGAAAATAGTTTGTTGTAGAATAATTAGAGAAAGTCATCTTAATAGACCACATACTTTTTTCTTGTAGTACATTTTCATCTGTCGCTTAATAGCGAGATAGTGAGGTTATGCTTCTGAAGTGTGTGCGTTAATAGCCTGATTTGTGTAGATATCCGAAACCCAAAGCCGCGCCATGGCCGATTGGTTAGACCGCTCGCCTTTCACCTAAATGGCCCGTATTCGATCCCAAGCGACCGTGTGAGATTTGTGGTGAACAAAGCGGCGTAGGGGTGGATTTTTTCCGTGTTCTCCGGTTTCCCACGCAATTACAATCCACCGGTGCTCCACCTTCATTCCTTGCATCATCGTCATCTCCAGTGCCTTAGTCGTAAAAACGGGCGTTAAACACCATCCAAAAAATCCAAAACCCAAGGATTCAAGAGGTACCGAGTTCGAATTTCCGTTAGGGCGCGTTACTCGGGTGAGCTGTTTTTCCGGTGTTTCCCCTGTTCCTGAGAGACAAATTCGAGTAGCTTAAAGCTGCATAGCTCTCGGGCTCATATCTTTTCACCGAATTAATTCATAGTCCGACACGTCCCACCAGGTTAAACAACGTCATACATCAAACTAAATGTAAATATATTTAATATATAAGCTTCAATAGTTTTGAAAATACAATATTCTGAAAAAATGCTCCATTTAAAGGTAGTTGATGCTGGGTGGGTTTTTCTCCCCTTCTAAAAATCTTATTGTCGCATCCTTGGAAGATACTGAAGTGCCTAGTTTCATATTTACCCGACTTTTCGTTTTTGAGTTAAGTTGTTCACAGACAGACTGTTTTATAAAAAGAAAACAACAACTATATTTTGGATTCAGGGGGCATAAAAATATGTATTGCCGGTGAAATCTCTATATCAAATTGTTGGGTGGAAAGCAATAGCTTCTCTATCGCTGTGTACGTGACGGATAACGTAAAACAAGCAGAAAGACAAGCGTGCGCGTTCAGCATGCTTTTCAAGGCTACTGGTTAATGAATTTAAGCTGGAGAATGCAGGTTTATTTTGACGGTGTTTCGCTTGTAGCACGTTTTCAATTATCATTTACTCGAGGTCGTGTTTTGATGCAGCACTCATCATAGTTACGTCAATTTTATTTTCATCTCTAGCAACACAGCGTAGTGATGGTGGGGAATAAGCAAGCTAATACAGGTGCTTCTTTTTACTTTCTCTACACGTGCTATGTACAGTCTATAGCAAAAGTATTATAATACACCCAAAAATTTCATACCGAGATTTCACCAGAAATACATGTTTTGGGTCCCCCTGAATAAAAACAAATTTTTAGAAAAAGGTCCGTGTGTGCGCACGCGCGCGCGCATGTGTCTATGGACAGCATAGCTCAAAAACGAAAAGACCGTTCAATAGCAAACTTAGTATTTAAGCTCAGGATCTTCCAAGGATGCGACACGAAGATTTTCGAGAAATTCACCCCACTCCAACTACCCTTTACATGGAAAAAAAATTCTAAAATTTCGATTTTCTCAAAAACGGCTCTAACGATTTTGATTAAAATATCGTTTATGAAAGGTATCTACCTCACAAATAAAATGTATATCTTGAATTTTCTGGGAATAGCATCTGAAGACTATTCTGGATGAATTTTATGGAATTTTGCATAACTGGCAAACCGTAGGAGATAGACAAAAAATTACTTAACAGAAAATCCAGAGGTCATTTAAACACACAATTTGTGTTATACACATTTTTTTTCGTGGAGTGGATTGTTTTTGAGATATTCCTTGTTATTGGTTTCAGCTTTGAAGAACTTATACTTTTCTCATACGGGAATTTGTCAATTCCTGCCTATAGAAACAAAGGAACTTCAATCACATAGCAACCAGCTTTTGGCATTACGTTAGCCTATGCTACTCCATTATTTCCCTTCTACTTGCATGGAGGCAAGTAATAAGACTATTTCTGCTATTTTTTTCTGGATCAGCATAAGCTTTTTAACAATGATTTTTTGCAGAGATGTAGAGAAAGTCATGTGAATGGAACACATCAGATTTTTTATTTTCTCTACTACATACATAGTAGGTAGAAATGATATTGCATTCCGTCCAAAAATTCGATACCGAAATATCATCGGATCCAATTCTTTACCCACCTATTTTTATTTTTTGGGCATCCTGAAGTTTATATTTTAATTCTCACAGGATTTGGAATAATTTCTCATGTAATTGCCCATGAAAGAAGTAAAAAGAAAGTTTTGGAAATTATGGTGTAATATGAACTATATGTTTTGAGATCCCTAAATTAAAAAAAAATAAAAAAGGTCAGTGTATGTGTCTGTCGTCTGTGTGTGTTAGAGAGAGAGAGAGAGAGAGAGAGAGAGAGAGAGAGACACTTGACTGAGTAACATGAGAAAAAAATTAAGAAAAGTCCTTAAATAACAGATGTGGTATTTAAGTTTAGCATTTCCAAAGGATGCAACACGAAGACTTTCAAGAAAATCCCCTCACCCAAAACCACCCTTTACATGGAAACATTTTCGAAAATTTTATTTTCTCAAAACTGGCTCTAACGATTTTAATTAAAATGCATTTAAAAACATATTCATGACAAATAAAATATATATCTTGAAGTTTCTGGGAATAGCCTCTGAAGATATGTTCATTCTGGATAAATGTTGCTGAATTTTGCATAACTAGTAAACCGTAAGAGATGGACAAAAACTTGTTGCACCAATAATTTGTTTATAAAGTTGACCATTTCCGAGACATTCCCTGCAATTGTTTCCAGTTGTAAACTACGCAACTTTTCTCAGACGGAAGATCATCTTTCGTTTCATCTCTCTTTTGTTTCACTTCAATTGTTCAATAACGACCAGCTTTTTACTATTGCTTTAGCCTAGTGCATCTTCTCGTTTTTCTTACCCTTAGAAAGGAGCAATAATACGGGAATTACTGCTAATGTTTGTCTCTATTCTTTTCCAAGAATAGTTTATTTGAAGTCATGAACACATCAGAGTTTTAGAAAAATATTCCTGTGTGTGAACAGCATAGCTCAAAAACGAAACGTCGGGTAAATGTCAAACTTCATAATATTTATACTATATATATATATATATATATATATATATATATATATATATATATATAAGAATATGACATGAAGAGTTTTAAGAGAATCCCGCTCCTCAACTACCCTTTATGCGAACATTTTTCGAAAAAAAAAATCTCTTAAAAATAACTAACCATTTTAATTAAAATACCCAAGTTTAACACATTTTCATGGCAAACGAAATACATGAATAGCCGGTGAAGTTCTCTTCGTTCTAATTCTGGTTAAAGAAGAGTTGACAACACCAGTCAGCTCGCAATTAAATTGTCAGTCATTTTTTGAGAAAATCTAAAATCTGTCATGTAAACGGTAGTTTTGGATGGAGGGATGTTGTTGAAAATATTTTGCCGTATTCTTTGAAGATCTGAAGGTAAAATATAAGTTAAGCATTTAACTTATTTTTCGTTTCTGAGTTAATGCTATTCATAGACTCACACGAATCTTTTCTGAAAATATACTGCCTCTTTTTACTATATATATTGAAGAAAATAATTATGAAAGTGACATTTTTCTTCTAGTATATGCATTTTTAGAGACCTAGTAGCCGTTTGAATATTTCAGCATCCTCATGAAACATTCCTCTGTAGAGCTCCTAAATGAAGATCGTTACTTTGCACAGTTGCGAATGGAGGCTTAGGTGCCTTAAAACAGGTTATGAGCCATAAAGTGTGAGATACCAACGTTATTGCGAACAGTTAAGGCGTTACAGCACAAAGCTGAGATAGTCGAGTGAACATTTTGAAAACAGAGAATATGACGACATTATTAAAATTCCCACCAGCGGAACTTTCGCACTCTGTTCGTTAGAATATTTCAGCTACTGAGATGTAGGTCACACAAGCAGGGTTCCTTAACCCCTCTTACTTTTCCGCACCACAAGGAAATGTGATACAGCGCCCTCTAAAGGACTGCTAATGCCCTTTGTGCGTTTCAACTTTAACGTAACTCTTGCCCAAGTCAAGATCTCATACCTTTTAATTAAACACATCCAAGAATAATGAAAGAGGTGCCTAAAATAAACTTCCTATTTTAGATCTCAAGCACAATGTACGACGAGCACAATGTACAGAGTACTTAGAGAAGGTAAGCTTATTTCACCCAAAAATTCAATACCGAGATTTCGCCTTAATACATGTTTTGAAACCCCCTGAATAATAACAAGCATTTTTTAGAAAAAATGTCCATGTGTGTTTATGTGTGTGGAGCCCCCCTCCACACACACACACACACTTACACACACACACATAAACACACAGCATAGTTCAAAAATGAAGAATCCGTTAAATACCAAATTTTGTATAAGTTCAGTATCTTCCAAGGATGCGACACGAAGATTTTCAAGAAAACCCTCCACCCCCAACTACCCTTTACATGGAATATGTTTTCGAAACTTATTTTGTTCTCAAAAATGGCTCCAACGATTTTAATTAAAATATATTTTCCTGACAAATGAAATCTATATTGAATTTTATGGGAATAACCTCTGAAGAGCTCTTCATTCTGGATAAGTTTTGTAACTGGTAAACCGTAAGAAATAAACAAAAACTTGCAGCACAAAGCATGTAGCTCCCGTCAAAACAATACATTTTTATCAAATACATTTTTGTTGTGGAGCTAACCATTTCCGAAATATTCTTGTTATAGGTTTAAATTTTCAATACTTATAATTTTTCAAGTGGCAAGTCGTTATTCATATTTTTTCGTTATATCACATAGTGACGGCTTTTAAAAGATTTTGACAATTGCTTTAGCGTACTGCATTTCCTTATTCCCTTTGTACAAGGAAATAATTTCGTAATAAAACCATTTCTGCTAATGCTTAGTTTGATAAGCATGAAGTGGATAGAAGAATACGTTTTTGTAACAACAGTTTTCTGCAGCATGGGTTGAAAAATTTATGTGAATGTAGCACAAAATTTTTGTAAATGGCTCTAATGATATTGATTAAAATGTGTTTAAGATCTTATATTTTCTGTGAGTAGCCTACAAAGTTATTTTCATTCTAACTGAATAGTGTGTAACTCATAAACCATAAGAAGTACACGAAAACCTACCACAATATTATTGTATTAAATAAAATTAGTATGATTGAAAAATATGAAAATAATAAAAATCAATTTAAAGATTTTATTTGTGGAATAAAAAAGAAGAGTAAATAGCCTTAAAAGCACTGTCAAATTGCGTGTGGCATTAAGCATTTTCGAGTAACTTGTTGTTATAGCATTAAATATACCTATCTTAATGAATTTTTTGAAGTACTGGTTCACTTGTTTCTCGCCATGGCATGCAATGAATGCTATTTTCAAGGCCAGCATATAGTGAACTACTTTTTAAAGATTTGATTATTGCTCAACAGCCTCCGCATCCGTCTTGTTCCTAGGGTGGGTGCAACATGATACAATCACCTGTATGTTATATTCAACAGAAATGTTTACACATATTTTAACATGTTTTAATGCATATTGAGGTTACAAACTGTATATTGTCCAGAATTCGATATACTACATCCCCAGTGTTGCAAAATGAAACAACCACCTCACCTCAGTAGCCAGTGTAGGAGCCTTGTTTGAGCAAAACCTTAAAAACATGATCAAACTTACTTTCTCAGTTCAGTTTTGGCAAATTTCCACTACATGTACTCTACTCTGGAGAAACCATTCCCATGTGAGTTCGCAACATGAGCTGTTCTGCTGCAAAATCCAACATGGAACTGCAATCACTTACCAAAAGATAAAAATGAACGTACAGCATATATTGGTAGTCAATGACTTTCATTAGATACGTTGGGGACGCAAGGCTTGTACGAAAATAGCCAATCTCAGCGCAAATCATTAACCTGATTTTTTTCTTCTCCATTACTGGACACACTTCCTTCCATTGGTTCTCCCAGGTCACATGTTCTTTTGCCAAGGATATCCATATTTTCTTAGACATTTCAGTAAGCTGATGCTGCGTTTCTTTTTCTTGTATAACAAGATGTTTTTTCTTTATGAGGTGTAGATTTTTGTACCCGATTGTTTGGATCATGAGGTTATCTTCTCGGGAAGATCTCACGTGCACTTAATTATTTTAATATCTACTGTTATCCCCTTCCTGGGTGTAGGTTTCCATGGTCTTCCAGAGGACTTCTTAGTGCCATCAAAATTGCACAAAAAATATTTCACAACGGAAGGAGATCTGCGAGTCGTCCTTGCTATTTCTCTGGATGTTATAAACGATTATTTGCCATTTCTGATTACTTGATAGCGCCAATTTCGTGAACACTTCCTTCACCACTATTTTCTTGGACTACTGATGCGCAGCTATAAACAGTCAACTCGATGTACCTGCGCGCTCTACGCTATCATAGTGGTCAAAATGGAGCGGCAGAATATTATACGATGCTTACTTGTATCGTTTTGCAACAGACCAATCGTCTCGTGTTCGGGTTACTGTATGCCAAAGGCGTCAAATGTTTCAGGCACATCAACTTATGATGCATTGGATGTTTCTATCCAAGCTTATTAGGTACTTATATTGCGCTACAACCGAAAACCGGAGTGACTATGATTTTGCAACGCACCTAATAAACGAAATGTGTAATGTAGCCATTTCTGCAAACTTTTTTTTTTTTTCCGTTAAAGTGAATTAGTTAGAAAAAATAAGTTTTTATGCGAATAGTACACATGAATATAAATGAACGATTCAATGGCGGTCCTTCGATTTTCCATCCCATATATGTAAATGGGACATAACTACATATATATGTATATATATATACACACACATACATACATACATACATACATACATACATACATACATACATACATACATACATACATACATACATACATACATACACAATGAATGCAATGAATTTCACCAATCTGTCAGAGTTATGTCCTTGGAGTTTAATCCTCTAATTGTTTCGAGCGGTTTCATTCGTTTATGTGCAGAAACTGTGCCATTACTTGTCTGTTGTTCGCATATGGTCATTTGTTTCCATTAGACATTGCCGGTGTTGGTAATTGAAGCTCGGGGAATGAAGGAGGATGCCTTCTCTTGGACATAGTAAGGCACAAAGTTTTGCATGCTGCATCGAATGGACCGAAGTGGATGCAGCGCATACAGCACCTGTGGGAATCGACTAACCTGTGGTCACATGGGTCGATAGGAGCCCACCACACCTGCTCTTAATAGCAGAGGATTTGCGCTTTCATACCGTGTAAATCAGTAGAGTAGAGGATGCGTTAATACTTGCTTAATACCGCCTGAATTCAATGTTTCGTCCGCACCTAGGGGTTTATCATTTCTATTTGCTATGGTAGCAAAACTTCACCGAAAATACACCTTTTCAGATCCACTGAACCCAAAAAGAAGCATATAAATACTTTCTCTGCTTCATACATCGTAGGGAGAGAAGTTATTGCATTCCATCCAAAAATTCGTTACCAAGATTTTACCGGAAATAATTTGAAGGCCCCAGGGAGGAAGCCTTTTTAGAAGGTCGGCCCGATGCGCGTGCGTATGTGTGTGAGCATGTACAAAAACTGTCTGATAATTACCAAACTTAGTACCTTACATAGATGCAACACGAACATTTTTAAGGAAACCTCCACACCCCCATTTACACTTCTATATGAAACATTTATCGCAAGTTTTGATTTCGTAGAAAATTACTGTAACGATTTTGATTAACATATCATACTCATAAGTATAATAATTATATTTATAGGGCAAAATGTATATCTTGAATTTTGTGGGAATAGTCTGTGAAGTTCAGTTCATTCCAAATGATGTTTGTATAATCTTGAATAACTTTAAGCGATAGACGAAAACGCACTACACAAAGCATACAGAGGCCTCAAAAGTCATATTATTTATTCAAGCAATATTTTTTGTGCCATATGACATTTCCGAGCTATCCATTATTATTGGTGGTTTGATATGTCCAATACTTCAGTAAAGTCCTGTCGCTATTCAGTTTTTTCTGCGATTGAATGGAATCCCAAATATTTTAGGTTCGTGTGCTTGAGCAGAAACACAGAAATAAGGTCGGTGCATAAAGTAAAGTTTTGTAGCAAGTAATGGTAAAAGTAGCAAGTTTTGACTCTTACGTATTATTGTGAAAAGAAAGAGTTAATGTGTTCCATTCATATGACTTTCTCTGTCTGTTCTGCAAACACACCATTTATCTATATCATACTTATCTAGATAAATTAGAGAAGAAATGCTCTTATTATTGGCTTCTTTGTAAGCAGAACGGAAACATTGGGCTAAAGCGACAGTCAAAATTTAAAAACTTTTGTTATTCGATTGAAATATCTTGGGAATGGTTAGCTCTAAAAAAGCAAAACAATAAAACAACTTATAATATGACATAGATTGTGTGTTTTACTGAAGTCTTGATGTTTTGTTTAGCAAGTTGTATATTCTTGCGGTTTACCAGTTTTGCAAAATTTATTCAGGACGAAGGAAACTTTAGGAGTCATTCCCAAGAAATTCAGGATATGCATTTTATTTGGCATGTAAATATACACACTTTAATAGGTAATTTTAGCACTATTTTTGAGAAAATTGAAAATTTCGAAAAATGTTCCATGTAGGTGGTATTTTGGGTGGACATTTTCCTGAAATCTTCGTGCCGCATCCTTGGAAGATACTGAACTAAAATAACAAGCTTGTATTTACCTGACTTTTCGTTTTTGAGGTATGCTATCCAACCACACCCACACGTGGTGAAATATTGCTATAGAATTTTTGGGTCTAACACTGTACATACGTGCTAGAGAAATTAAAAATAAATATGTAACATACAGCGTCTATTAAAAATCGTTAGGTAACAAGTAAACATCAATTTCCGCTACATTATCTTTTTCCGCTGAGTTGTAACTGCATATTGCAAAACCTTCTAAATGATTAGACAATATTTTTTGATTATTCAGTGTTTACAAGTAACTAGGCAATTGTTCTCAGGCCGTAGAATTATCCTAGGCATCTTTATTCAATTACTCCCATTGTTTGTTTAAACGATATGGCCACATAAATAATCGCTGTTGTATATGTCCGTGAAAATGGTAACTCCTTTCTAATATGTACTTTAATTTTATACTACCTTAGGAAAAACACTGTGATACACCTGTTCAAATTCTGTTTTTAGATTATCGTGTGGTTATAAAATTCATCTCGTTACGCAAAACCCTCACCCAAGAATAAAACGACGACTTTACCATCTTACATCATAAATAATTAGTTCAGTTCTTATAAGTGGCTTATGTGTTCAAAACAATTTTGGTTTATATTTTCTAAAGTTGTCTTCCGCAATTAAAATTATGGCTATAAAATAGTGATGGCTTTTCATACTGAAAAATTTATATAATGAAAGTTTGGGGTTTCTTATGCTCTCAAGCAGAAATTTGAGTAATTAGTAATTTAATGAAGGAGTTGGGGAAAAAATGAAATAAAATTGTGAGAGTATAATTATTACCAGCCAAAACTCAACACGCAACTTTGCGTGTAAATCTGCAGTGAGCGTGCTGCTGTCCAAGCGTGTTTTTCAATGGGTGACAGTATAGAGGAGGACGTACATGTCTTTTAGTCTTTTATCTCCCATTACTGCTTACAATCTGTTCTGTTCATCGGCGATGAGGAAAAGAATACATCATTACATGACTGTAAAATAAGTAATGCGATATGAAGGAGCTTTGGAAGCTATCCGCAAATAAAATTAGGGAACTGGTCAAGCTTTACGCAATCAGCTGTGGTCTTTAGTCCGCCTGCCTCTCTGAAACATGGGAAGAATGAGAACGTGCTATTGCCAGTACCGTTTTATGACACGACACGGGCAGTTGCCAGGCTGATGGCAGCCCTATGGTGTGGTAGACATGTAACCCATTCTTGCTAGAATTTAACCATGTACTGATGGGATGTGGGGTTTGCAGGATGGCGGGTGTAAATGTGGTTGGGGAGTGAAAGAAGTTAGCAAAATTGCTCATCAACGGTTGCCAGTCATGGTGCAACGGCCCTTGTGCACCGCTGGTGTAATTTCTTTACAAAATATTTTTATTTATTTTGGGGTTGAAATTTTTTCTGGGATTGTAATCCCGTAGAAACCTAACGAGGTAGCTCGGATGGAAGGGCAAATAGTCGTTGAATTTAATCGCGCGGTGCCTAATCTCGTTCTCCAGGTATGGTAGGCCTGAGGCTTCGTGCAGGGGTCTCGTAGGAAAACAGAAAGGGCCAGAAGGCTGTACCCGTTGAAGCAACAGCAGACTGGAGTCTTGGAGTTTGAAGTGCGAGATACACCGGTAGCTACGGCAGTTCTTTCTGTGATCTGCGTAACGGATATCATTGGCTTGCAGTTCATCGGTGAAGAACTTAGGTACCTTGCATTAGATTACAGATGCTTCCCTCGTCTTCCAGCAACAGCTTGAAAAAAAATGCGAAAGTCAACAAAATAACAAACCGAAACACACCATAGCATTTTCATGTCTATAAAAGCTACTGTATGTAAATAAGCAAACCTAGAACTGGTCACAGCACGTGTGCTGTCTGACTGAGACTAGGTAGTAGCGGATAGCAGTGTTACTGCTCCAAACGACTTTTACCACCCCTCCCTCTCTTATAAAGTGAGGTAGCGATGCTTAGATACATTGTTTAGAAGTAAACGCACTAATCGATTCTGGGTTTCCTGTTCGCACACACACACACACACCACACCACACGGCCGCGCCGTGGCTAAGTGGTTAGACCACTCGCCTCTCACCAACATGGGCCAAATTCGATCCCAAGTGACCACATATGAGATTTGTGGTGAACAAAGAGGCGCAGGGGTGGGTTTTCTCCGGGTTCTCTGGTTTCCCCGCCACCGCATTCCACCGGTGCTCAGGCCGCTAATTACCGCGAAGTTGAGTGCCCTTAAACCCCACTTATCACACACACACACACACATTTTCTAAATGCCTTTTTTTGATTCAGGGCGTCTCAAGCTGCCTTCTTATATTTTGAGTGAAAATCATAAACGATAGACAAAAACTTAAGCCACGTCGACGATGTGCAAATATAGGCCGCCCCGTAGCCGAGAGGTTAGACCACTCGCCTCTCACTAAGGCTGCCGGAGTTCGATCCCAGGCGACCGCATGTGGGATTTGTGGTGAATAAAGAGTCACAGGGACGAGTTTTCTCCGGTTTCCCTTGACTCGCTTTCCACCGGTGCTCCATCTTTTTCCGTGTATCATCAGTGGCATCGCCTGCTGTGCTATATGTAGTAAAAGCGGGCGTTAAACACTATTAAAGCCTGCAGGGACACCCAAGCGATGTTTTTGTAATCAGGAGTATCTCTACAGTGTCTGATACCACCACTAATTTTCGCTTGGTGACAGGTGATTAACCCACCGTCCATAGATAGCGCTACGGAAGAAAACTAGGACGCTGCGAGCGGAAAATGACCGAACGTTTTGCGCAGGGGAGTTGGATAAAAAACACATGGAGTAAGCATTTTTCAAAGTTTTTCATACATCATGTTTAAACTTTTTACCATTTACGTTCATCTGAAAGCTTGCGATTCTTTTGTTTTCTTTCCATTGCAAAAGGTTTTTACTACGAATAAAACATTTTAATGTTGTTTCCTTGCGTCGTAACTCAGGATTTCTCGCTGAATTTGAAAGCATTCCTCAGTAAAAGTGTATCGTGAGAGGGAAAGATGGATAGAAGAATCATTTTTCATAGGAATACGAGCATATCGGAAATATATGATTTTGTTATGGCTACAGAAAGTCGCATGAGTGTTTATATGACGTGCTTTTTTAATTGTACAGCCTGCGGCTAGGTGGTAAACATCTCATTTGTAAGGAAATAATTGGTTTTGAGTATTTGTTGTAACGGGTATAATCTGCATAATGTAATGAGATTCGTATTCGGGAGACCCTCGGTTCAATATATTGGTCTTCCATTTTGACTTCTGTGTTTTTACCGTGGTTGATGGAGCAATGGAATTGATAATTAAATGCGGTGAATTTTTGTACTTATTTCCTGTTGTTTTATGTATAATGCTTCAGCGTCGCAGTGTCAGGTAAATTGTCGGCGGAGGAAGCGATGGATGGATGGATGGATGGATGGATGGAGGGAGGGAGGGACGGACGGACGGACGGACGGACGGATGGATGGATGGGTTGGGATGGGATTTAGGGTTTTCACCGAAGGCTGCTTTGGGGAATTTTTCCTCTTCAGCCGATTTAGTTATTTTTGTTAGTTTTTATTGATTTTGTGGGCGGCTAAATGCGTTCGCATAGGCCGACACCTTTTTTTTATATTTTTTTCTTTATTTATTTCAAATTACTTTTATTTTTCTTTCTTTGGGAAGGCATTTTTTTATCTTTTGGGGGTGTTTTTGTGTTTCTGGCAATCTTTTGAATATTTCGGCGTGATTTCCAAATGTTTGTTTGAATGCTTCTACTTGCTTGTGTGCATTATTTCAGAGTTTGTTACCATTTGCGTCAGAGTTGTTTGCGTTTGTCCCTTGACCCAGTCTGTGTCTTGGGTAAGATTATTTTGAGAAACTGTCCGACCGCTAGCGTGGTTTCGTCATAAGGACGAAGCCTCACTTTGGTTCCGCGGAGCAGGGATGTTAGGGACCCCGTCTTAACTTGGTCAGTACTAAACGCATTAGACTCATTACTACACTAATAGTAGAAATGTAGTTTGATACGCAAAACTTTCACATTTAAAGTAGTGGAGATGAACAAGCTTCTCGATTATTAATTGCTAATTAAAAATACAGTTTAAGAAAATTCAGATTTATAGCGGCGCGTAAGAACAGGCCTGTTGCTAATTAATTGGCATCTAACAACTCAAAAAAAAAAACAAAAAAAAAAAAAACAGTTTCACATATATAGCAGCGAATAAGAACAGGCATCTTGGGAAGTAAATGCAAGCAAACTACAATGTACTTAACAGTTGAAGCATTACAAAATAGCTGAAACTCAATATACGCCACCTTCTATTAATAGGGTAGGGAGAAGTCAACGGTCTGGTGTGAATTGCTTTCTGCCTCAGACATGATACACTGTGCAAGGAACGAGACACCCGACACTGCTCTCAGAAACCCTGATATCGTGTACCCACTGCAGTGCACGAAGCTAGCCTGCTTGCTCTAGCACAAAACAAGCGAGTTGGTGACTCCTACTGTAGAAAATGTGACCAGGTTGGGATTGATCTGCTTTACCGGAACAGTTTTTGCATCATCATAATTAAGTATGGATAATTCCTTCCATCATCCTTGTTGTTAATATTACTGAAGAATATTCAATTTTAACTCAGATTTATACGATTCCGAGTGGTTTGTGTTGTTGAATTCAGGAATATCTGTATAATGTAAGAGGAAGCTATAAATATACATGGATAACACATATATTTTTCTTTTGTTTCAGGTGAGTGAAGTCGCTACCAACTAAGGAACAAAGGCCGGTTTTGGCAAGTATAATTAAAATATTAGAAGTGAAATTAGAATACGGCCACAGCTAATACTTTCGGTCTTTCGCTTTCAGAAAGTCGAAAGCGTTTGAAAGAAACGATTTGCCTATTCCTCTTCAGTCAAAGCTGCCGCCTTTGATATCATTTGAAGCGTAAATAATATACTGCCTTTAGGCGGGAGTCGCTTTGATCGAGATTTCGCAGTCAGTCGCAAGCGACGGTCCAGCGATTTAAAGCGCGAAAATCTGATGGAGGAATTTCAGCAGCAGTTTGCCTTGCTTTGCCTTCTCAACGTCTTTGAAACCTGATTCAAGGCAACTTCAGAAGCAGGCACCGGGCATATGATAAAGATTTTATTTCTTGGGCGTGTACGCTTATATGTAAAATTCTCCACGACTGTAATAATTACTTTTTACTTCCTCTACTTAGTGGCAGAGAAGGCTTTGCATTTCACCAAAAGTTCGATACCGAGAGTGCACTGGAAATATAAGTTTTAGGGTCCCGTGTATCCAAGAAAAAGCCTTTTTTTTTTTTTAATGGTCTGTGTGTGTGTGTGTGTGTGTGAGAGAGAGAGAGAGAGAGAGAGAGAGAGAGAGAGAGAGAACAAATTAACTCAAAAACGAAACGTCGGTTAATTACCACTGATATTTATTGATATTTATTTTAAGTTCACATCTTCTAAGGATGCGACGCGACAATTTACAAGAAAATCCCATTTCCAAACTACGTTTATATGGAAAAAATAATAAAAAAAAAATATTTTCTAAAAAATAGCCTTAACGTTTTTGATTAAAATACCGTATTTTAAAAATAATTATTTCAGGTTTAGTATACTTAAATTTTTTCTCAAACGGGGAATCTTCATGCGTTTTATATCTCTTGTTATGTTCCTGACCTGGAAAGAGAACAGAATTTCAAGGTCAATCGCATAGCGACAGTTTTTAAAAGAATTGACTCTGGCGTAAGCCTGGTGTAGGTATTCATTTAGTTCCCATCTGCTTATAAGGAACTAAGTAATAAGTCCATTTCTGGTAATATTTGTCTCGATTAGCAAGATGTACCGCTGTAAAAGTATAATATTTTGTAAGGATAGTTTGCAGAATAGAGCACATCCGATTTTATTTCTTCCTTTACCGCTAACCAATAGTAACTGAGCGGGATGGCCCAGGCGGTTTAGCCTGTGACCCGTATTTGGGAGGTCATGGTTCGATCCCTGACCACCTGACTCACGGGTATTTTCGAGGGATTTCTCGGGTCGCCAGGCGAATTTGTGTAGGTAATTACATTCTCCCAATTTCTGTCCTTTCTTCTCATTTAACTTCACCCTTGATGTGGTTGGGGGGCTGTAAGTGTCGAAAAAAAAAACTCGACAGGGAATGAATGCTCTGTCTACTTTGTCCTCCGGCGGGGAGATCTCTGGTCTCCGAGCCTCCCAATGTGACGTCTAAGTCTGCAGTGGGGAGTAACCCTGGTTGTACTAGCTTTCGCTGGGGATTTTTCTTCTGGAAATGGTAGGAACCGTGCCCTATGCTTTGCCGTAACTCCTTGGTTCGGCCACCATCTGTCTCCTCTCACTTCCTTTCTGCTACGGTGCCCCGCAAGGGGCATAGTTACGAAAAATCTTATTGGTTGACATGCCTCACCTGTCCTGACCTATCCTATCCTACGTATAGTAAGCACTTTGTATGAACGTTTTCTTGGGCGCTGACTCCCTATTTTTCATTCAGTAGGTTTCGCGCAATTCCGGAAGCAGAACAAAGCGACAACATTGATGCATCAACGTTATACACCCTAATATCTAATGACTTCAGTGTAAAGTTTCATTCTGTCTGTATACCCCAGAGTTCACGCACATGAACATGCGCTGTGTTCAGTTAGTTCGCGGCAAATTAAATAACATATTCAATATAATGGTTGAGGGCCTCAAAGATAAACATGTTCGTTTGTTGACAACACTGCAACAAGAGAAACGGGCGACTTCTCTTCTTCCCCTGACCCTCGCTTCCTTGTGAAACTAGCGCCCAAGAAAAGGTGCTTGCATAAGGACGTATCGCATCCCAACCAAATATTCGATACGGATATTCAACATTTGATCTTCTAGAATAAAATAAAATAGAAAAAGGTGTGTGTGGTGGGGGAGGGGGGAGATACTCCAAAAACGAAAACTAGATTAAATATTAAACTTGGTAATCAAGTCTATGAATTGAAATTCAGAAAGTTTTAAATCCGGAAACGTTTCCTAACTGGACTGGCGATGTAAGTCTGAAGTCTGTGACAGAATATAATATAATTAATAATATTAAAATCATAAATAAAAATGTATTATAAAATTTATAATAAATAACAGAACAACTACCTAAAACAACACAAATTTAAAATCTTAATATTGCTGTAAAATTATTTTGTAAAGAGCACCTTTAATATCTAATTATTTATTATATTATGTTTGTCCCGTCTGGAATATCGTCGAGCTTTCCCTGCTAAACCTAAAAATACTTTGATAAGACAAGTGCTCTATAAACATTGATGGCTGGTAGCAAATTGTGTTAGGTTTGAAGAATTGGCTAAAATTAAACTACCGAAAAATATCCGGTAATGCATACTTCATTGTAGTGTGGACATACTGTAGAACTAACCCTCTTACTATTCTAAATAAATATATGAGTTTTGCATTTATGAGTTTTTATGGACAGTTTTTCACGTGAATCTAATTTTATGGCTACATGAAGCGAAAATGCATGCAATAATGTTGAGACGAGTGCGTGTTAAACAGAGTTGTGACAGCGTGACCGCTTGGGGATAGAAAAAACTGCACTACCAACTGAGTTTTATTTAATCCAACGTAATCCTGGAACAATACAAACAGCACAGCTACTGCCTGCGGGTGATGGATGATCCAACAAGACCTGTACTGCCTATCCCTCCAACCCATGAAGTGTGAACGTGCCAATGGATGGCTGCCCACCGACCACTGGAGTGAAAAAGCGAGGTATAAATGTTGAATACGGAAGCCCTATAAAGGTCAGCATTAAATGGGCGCAAATATCCTCTCACAGGCCCTGGGTAATGTTCAGACCTCTCCCCCAAAGGTCATGCTGATGCGGTGTAACTTGTCTGAGTTAACAAGGTGCACTTCTACTTTCTACCAGTTCTGGTAGTAGAGGACGTATTATATTTCCATCCCCCAAAAATCTATGTGTTACATAGACTTTCTCTATTTTGCAACAAAATATTCATACACTTTTACCTGCTTCATATTAATTAAGATAAGCATTAGTACAAATGGTTTTATTTAATATTTTTTTATAGGTTCAAGGGTAATAAGGGAATACACTAGGCTAAAGGTAAGCAAATCTTTTAAGAGCTGTTCCTATGAGATGACTTTGAAATTCGGAACTTCTTGCACGGCCAGGAGGAGTAAAAACGATGACGGCTTCCTATTTGAGAAAACTGTAAAAATTGGAAAATCTAAACAAATAGTAAATGTCTCGAAAATGCTAACTTCAACACAGAGAGAGAGAGAGAGAGAGAGAGAGAGAGAGAATTATCTTACTTAAATTGTGTTTTTAACAAAATCTGTATTTTTGTAGCAACATTTTGTCGTTTACAGTTTACCAGTTATGCAAAAGTCATCCATATGAAGAGGAGTTAGAAAGTATTCTCATAAAAGTTCAAGATTTATTTTTTTTTCATGAAAATATCTTAAATATTACATTTTAATTAAAACCGTTTAAAATTGGATAGATAGATTCAGACTGGAAAATTCAATGCCATAGCCGGGATTTGAGCTACGGATCTCCCGGTCCCTAGCCAGTTGCTCTACCACTGAGCTACCATGCCAACATCCCGGTATACAATTGAATTTCTCAACTGATTCGTATATTTCCCGGTAAACCAAATTATTTTGAGATAGCAACCCCAATGGCGACTTACAGTGTTGTAAGTACTTTAAGTCCCAGGATTCATAGTATAGCCAACTATTATAGTCAATGAGTATTGATTTAATTTTTTTTTTTTTTTTTTTCACACAAGCTGTGTGTAGGACAGGAGTTAAATACTAATTGGCCAGTTATGCGAGTCAGTTGAAAACTTCAATGCTATGCCGACATATTGCCATGGTAGCTCAGTGGCAGAGCAACCGGTTAGAGGCCGGGAGATCCGTGGTTCAAATCCCGGCTATGGCATTGAATTTTTCAATCTGACTACCTATCAAACTCCAGATTACACACGGCTTGTGTGAATATATACTCGTTTAAAAATGTTCCAAGTAAAGTTTGGGTTTTAAAATTTTTCTTGAAATACTTCGTATTCCATCTCTGGAAGATGCAGAATTTAAATATAAAGTTTAGCATCTAACCGAGTTTTCATTTTTGAATTATGTTTGTACACACGCACACATTTTTTCTAAAATGTTTGTTTTTATTGAGGGGGTGTATAATATGTATAAAATATATATATTAATCTCGGTATCATCTTTTTGGTAGAATACTATATTTCCCTGCTTACTTTACATAGTAGAGAAAGTAAAGCGTTATCGAGACTTCGTGTGTATTGAAATACATGACTTTTAGTTACCTTCACCCCCCCAAAAACTATTTTAGATACGAGAGAGAACAAAACTTAAAAATTAGTATGTGTTAACGTTCACATTACTTTTGCTAATCATTCTTCTACAAACTATTACAAAAGCTTATAAATGGAATTTTTGGGTGCAGTACAATACCTTCTCTATCCATATGTACATATGGGGCTAGAGAAAGTAAAAATGCTTTTTTTGGATTCAGGGGGTCCTAAAACATGTATTTCCGGTGAAATCTCTACATCGAACTTTTAGGTAGAATACAATACTACTCTATTCCTATGTGCATTGTACATACGGGGCTAGAGAAAGTAAAAACGTATATAATATACATTTTGTGTTTTAATGAGATTGATTTTTTTTTTTTTTTTTTTTTTTGCAGTAAGCTTTTGTCTCTCTCTCTCTCTCTCTCTCTCTCTCTCTCTCTCTCTCTCTCTCTCTCTCTCTCTTACGGTTTACTACCAGTAAAATTCATCCAGAATGAACAGCTCTTCAGAGGCTATTCCCAGAAAATTAAAGTTATACATTTTATTTGTCCTGTAATTATCTTTAATATACGGCATTTTAATCAAAATTATTAGAGGCATTTGTGAGAAAATCCATATTTTCGAAAACTGTTCCATATAAAGGGTATTTTGGGGTGGGGGGACTTTTTCCTCGAAATCTTCGTGTCGTATCCTTGGAAAATACTAAACTTATATACCAAGTTTGGTATTTTACCGACTTTTCGTTTTTGAGTTATCGCATTCACAGACACACACGGACCTTTTTCTAGAAATACTTTTCACTTTCTCTACACGCATATGTACATAGTGTATAGAGAAGGTATTGCACTCCACCCAAAAATTCGATACCGAGATTTCACCGGAAATATATGTTTTAGGGCACCTTATATCCAAAAAATCTTATGTGTTCCATTCACATGACTTTCTCTACATCTCTGCAACAAAATTTAGTTAAAAAGCTTATGCTTCTATTTACTTCATGATTCTCGAGAAACATTAGCAGAAATAGTCTTATTATTTGCTTTCTTTAAATAGAAGCGAAATCAGGGATTACCATAGGTTAAAATGATAACCAAAAGCTAGTTGCTGTGTAACTGAAGTTCCTTTGTTTGTATGAACAGGAGTTAACAAATTCCTGTATGAGAAAAGTATGTTTTTCAAAGCAGAAACGAAAAACCAAGAATATCTTAAAGATGATCAACTCCACGAAAAAAATGTATATGACATAAATTGTGTTTTTTTTCGCGAGCTACATTTTCTGTAGAATAAGTTTTTGTCCATCTCTTACGGTTTAGCATTTATGCACAATTCCGTAAAATTCATCCAGAATAAAATAGTCTTCAGAGGCTACTCCCAGAAAATTGAAGATATACATTTTGTCAGGTAAATATCCTTAATATACGATATTTTAATCAAAATCGTTAGAGCCATTTTTAAGAAAATAAAAAATTTCGAAATTTTTTCCATGCAATGGGTATTTTGGGGTGGGGGGATTTTCTTGAAAATCTTCGTGTCGCATCCTTGGAAGATACCAAACTTAAATACCAAGTTTGGGTTTTAACGGTCCTTTCGTTTTTGCGCTATGCTGCCCAAACACACACACACACACACACATACATACACAAACACATATATCTACACACAGACAGACACACACACGGACATTTTTCTAAAAATGCTTTTTTTTTTTTGATCCAGGGAGTCTCAAAACATGCCTTTCCGGTGAAATCTCGGTATCGAATTTTTGGGTACAATACAATACTTTTTGTATACACTATGCACATAGTTCGTGTACATAGTTCGTATAGAGAAAGTAAAAAAGCATTTTCACAAAAAGGTCCGCGTGCGCGCACGTGTGTCACCATGTCCGTGTCCGTGTGACTGTGAACACGATAACTCAAAAACGAAAAGTCGGTAAAAATACCAAACTTGGTATTTAAAAGTTTAGTATCTTCCAGGGATGCGACACGAAGATTTTGAGAATAATCCCCCTACCTCAAGCTACCCTTTACATGGACAAAATTTCGAAAATTTTGATTTTCTTAAAAATGGTCTAACGATTTTGATTAAAGTATCGTATGTTAAAGATATTTACCTGACAAATAAAATGTATATCTTGAATTTTCTGGGAATAGCCTCATAAGACTACTTTATTCTGGATCAATTTTACGGAATTTTGGATAACTGCTACACCGTAAGGGATGGAGAAAAAACTTACCACACAAAAAATGTAGAGCACGTTAAAACCACAATTTATGTAATAGACTTTTCTTCATGGAGTTGATCGTTTTTAAGATATTTCTTGTTTTTAGTTTCAGCTTTGAAAATCATACTGGAATTTGTCAGCTTCTGTCCATACAAACAAGGAAACTTCAGTCACATAGCAACCAGCTTTTGCCTATCACTTTAACCTATGGTACTCCGGTATTTCGCTTCTACTTACAAGAAAACAAGTAATAAGACTGTTTCGGCCAATGTTTTCTCGATTAGCATGAAGTAAATAGAAGCATAAGCTTTTTAACAATAATTTGTTACAGAGATGTAGAGAAAGTCATGTGAATGGAATGCATCGGCTTTTTTATATATATATATATATATATATATATATATATATATTTCCAGTGAAATCTCGGTATCGAATTTTTCGGTGGAATGCAATACCTTCTCTATACACAATGTACATAGTACGTATAGAGAAAGTAAAAATAATTCACAGTGACGAGGACTTCATAGGCTATTTCCTGAAAAATTCAAAACGTTCATTTTATTTGTCATGCAAACATCTTAAATATGGTTATAGCCGCTTTTGAGAGAATACAAAATAACGAAACATTCTGTTTGAAAATGCAACAATCAATTGGCCTAAACTGTAAAGAAGTTGATGATTTTTCTTGTAAAGAGTAGCTTTTGTGGGGATTTTCTTGTTAAGTTGTATGTAGCATCTTTGGTATTTTTCTAAAAATGCTTTTCTTTTATTTAGGAAATCTCAAAACATGTATTTCCATTGAAATCTCTGTATGTAATTTTTGGGTGAAATATAGTATTTTACTTACGATAGGTAAGTAGTAGAGAAAGTAATACGACTTTGTAAGAATAATGTTTTGTAGAAGAGCTGTCTGACCCAGTTAAGGTTTTACTTCAGTCTTTACTAGGTGTCCAAATCAAGTTTGGAACTCCTGACTGTAGATCGAGTAGGAACCAGTTATGCGTTGTAATCGAAGGCATTTGACAAGAGATTCTCTCTATTTGCTCACGAGGATAATTTACCACAAGAAACTCGGTAGTTTCCACATGCCTTACGTTGAAATAGGATTACAAGAGAAATGTCAACTGAACAAAGATCAGCTGTCAATGCACACAGGCAGCCGTATCGTTATATTGAGCTAGTTATTGACTCGGAAATGATTGGGTTGGCTGCCGAGAGGACGATCTCATTATACTGACCTCGGGTTAATTTACAGCGCGCGCAGAGTAAGACTCAAAGTTCCCAGTTTATGGAATATATCAACACGTATGTTGATGCTGCGTTCAGTAATGAAACAACTCAAGTATGGAGTTAAATATTATACGCAGTATTTTCAGGAAAGTTGTCGATATATTTATTTCAAATTTGCTTGCAATCGGTGCAAAACTTCGAGAAACCTTATTGAAGGCGTTACAGGGGATTGCAAAGACAAACTCAGCTTTTAAGGGAGTATGCACCTACGTCTATAATACTGTTACTTTCTTTCTCAGAGAAAGTATGAAATAAAATTATAACACTCAGAATTTGCTTATTATAGTTGATGAGAACACACAACATTTTTAATGGTACATCTAAAAATCTGTTTACATTCACAGCACTTTCGCTACCTATTCTGCAACAAGCTATTTTTACAAACGATAATTTATTTACTTCATGCTAATCGAGATAAATATTAATAGAAATTGTTTTATTACATACTTACTTGTAGGTACAAGGGAATACACTTGGCTAAAGCGATAGTCAAATCTTTTAAGTACTGGTCCCTATGTGATGAATTTTAAACCCCGATATATTTGCATAACCAGGATAAAAATGACCACTTCTCATTTAAGAAAACTATAAATATTGTAACATTTAAACCTATATCAAGGGATATATCAGAAGTGAACAACTCCACAAAAAAAGTGTATCCTACATAGATTCGGGGTTTAACGAGTTCTGTATTTTTGTGTAGTAACGTTTTGTATATCTCTTAAGTTTAGCCAGTTACGTAAAATCATCCTGAATGATGAGAACTACTGAGTCTATTCAAGATGTACCTTTTATTGCTATGTACAAGTAAATATCTTTAATACAAATTGTATTTTAATCAACATCGTAGTACTCATTTTTCAGAAAATCCTAAATTCGAAAAATGTTTCATGTACTTTCGCTACTGCGTATACTAAGAGGAGGAAATGTTGCATTCCACTCAGAAATTCTATACCCAGAGTTCACCGGAAGTATATGTTTCGGGTAACAGAAAAGGAAGAATATTTTAGATTAAGGTACTGAGTATGTGTTTTTAAACATTATAACTAAAAGGGGAAATGTCGGTTAAATATCACACTGTATATTGAAGTTCAGTATCTTCCAAGGGTGCGGCCAACCCAAACTTCCCTTGATTTTTTGGGAATGGCCTGTGAAGTCCTATTCATTAGGAGGAAATTATATTTAACTCCAGGGAACCCCATGATTGTGAGATTTGTGGTAAACAAAGCGGCGTCTGGGCGGGTTTTCTCTAGTTCTCCAGCATTCATTCCACCAATTGTTTCATCACCTTTCTTTTCATTCATTTCCCTTTAATTTAATACCTTCTTCCTCGCTTTCATGCCTGCCTACAGCCGATCCTCCATTCCAGGTACTTCACACTGTGATTCAGTGTTCGTCTCTGCTCGATAGGTTTTTGACCCTAGGCACTCCTGTGTTAGTCCCGGGTGGGGGTGGGCTGGTTAGTCCTATGATACAACTATGGTAAGATCTATAGACATCTTTAAAAGATACAATTTATTAAGTTTTCTGTGGCTTGTGCCACTATTTTCCGATAAATATATATTGGAACATATACGAGGTACGTCCAGAAAGTAAGTTTCGTTTCAATTTATCTCCGCTGCAGCGCTGCGATCGCAGCTCCGCACATGCGCGGTAGACGCTCTGTATCAAGGAGAAGAAACGTGCGCCATTTTGAGATCGCTGTCAGCCATGCACGCTTTGTTGTGCTTGTTTACAATGTCGGTGTTGATTGAAAATCCCGCCGCTTGTGAAATCAGATCTGTGATTCGTTTTCTGAATGCTAGGAAAGTGAAACCAATTGAAATTTATCGGCAAATTTGCGAAGTTTACGGACAAAATGCGATGAGTGATTCAATGGTGAGAAGATGGGTCCGACAGTTCAATGAAGGACGTAGTGAAGTGCACGGTGAAGAACGAAGTGGGCCTCCTTCTTTGGTTACAGAAGAACTGGTTCACGCGATTGATGTCAAGATCCAGGAAAACCGCAAGTTTACAATTAGTGCTCTCGCTATGGAATTTCCCCAAAGTTCACGATCACTAATTCATGAAATTGTTACCGAAAAACTGAAATTTCATAAACTTTGCTCACGATGGGTAGTACACTTCAGTATTTAACCCGTTATGATGAAGACGGCGAAGAATTTCTGACACAGATAGTCACAGGAGATGAGACTTGGGTTTCTTACGACACCCCTGAAAGTAAGCGGCAATCAGTGGAATGGAGGCACACTTCATCCCCAGCAAAGGTTAAGCCGAAACAAATCTTGACACCTCGAAAAATGATGTGCACAGTGTTCTGGGACTGGAAAGGCATTTTACGCATTGATTTCTTACCGCGTGGTCAAACAATCAAAGCAGATGTTTATTGCGAGACACTAAGAAATTGCGCCGCGCAATACAGAATAAGCGCCGAGGATTGCTGTCAAAAGGTGTTGTTTTTCTTCACGACAACGCACGACCACACACTGCAAATGTGACGAAAACCCTCCTACAGGGATTTGGCTGGGACGTGTTTGACCATCCTCCGTACAGCCCTGACCTCGCTCCTAGCGACTTTCATCTGTTCTTACATCTCAAGTCTTTCCTTGGCGGTCAACACTTCAACAATGACAAAGAGCTGAAAGAAAATGTTTCCAACTTTTTGAAGACACAGACGGCAAACTACTATGAAGAAGGTATACAAAAACTTGTGCCACGCTATGACAAATGCCTGCAAAATTTCGGCAGTTATGTGGAGTAGTAGTTTAAGAGTTGTATAATTTTGTGCAATAAATAATTATTCTGTATCTGTTCACAATTTAATTTTATTACCAAACGGAACTTACTTTCTGGACGTACCTCGTATATAATAAATAAATTTTGTAATAATTTGTGATTCTTTTAACGTTTTTTTGATAGTCCTTTTTCATGGAAACTGAATGGAATGTTAATGTTAGGATAGAGCGTCCAGATCTTAAACATTTGATTACCGCTATTCCCCTTGTATCTATAAGGAAACGTGTAGTGTAGCTATTTCTGCAAAGGTTTACTTCATTTAAAAATAAGTAGATGAAAAAAAAAAATAAACGTTCCTAAGAATAGAATGTACACCCATTAATAAGCGATAGATAGAGAGAAAGTAGTGCATAGGATTTTTTTTTTACTATCTTTGCATCATACATAGGTAAGGCATTGCATTTCACCCAAAAGTTCGATACCGAGATTTCACTGGAAATGTACTTTAGTGCTCACTAAACAAAACAAAAAAAAAACAAAACAAAAATTAAAAACTGCAACAGGAACATTTTCAGTAAATACCATCACCCCAAACTGCCGTTTACTTTGAAATTTTTTTGCAAATTTTGATTTTCTCAACAAAAAAATAAAGGTTAACGATTCTGATTAAAAATATTGTATATTAAAGATATTTAAATGACAAATAAAATGTATGTCTTGAATTTCCTGGGAATAACCTGTGAAGTCGTCTTCATTCTGGAAGACTTTTACTTAGCTGGTAGGTAAACCGTAAGAGATAAGAGAGGGAAAAAAAAAAAAAAAAACAAACAACATACAGATTTATTGTGGAGGTAACCATTTCTCAGAAATTGTTGGTGGTTTAAATTTTACAAAGTCATTATTCAAATTTTTTCATCGTGGTCCAGCAGAGAGAATGGACCGGCACATAGCGACCGACTTTTAAAAGGTTTCACTATCGTTTTGTCTTATCATATTTCCTAATTCCCCCTGTAAGAGGAAATAATAATGCCGTAATAAAACTATTTCTGCTAATGTTTATTTTGATAAGCATGAGGTAGATAGAAGAATTGGCTTTTGTAAGAATTGTTTGCTGCAGCATAGGTGGAGAAAGTTATGTGAATGTAGCCATGTTTTTGTTTGTTTGTTTTTTCTACAGTCTGCTAATCATTAGTTTAACGAAGCTGTAAATAAAGGTAATCTTTGTGAACCAGGCTGCGGATTTTGCAAGTCCAGCGTCTGAAGATTAACGCATGCACGTAAAATCCTATGAGCTCCAAGTCACAGTGCATAATTAGGATAAATATTTCTCCTTATACGATAGCCAGCTAAGGGAATTAGCACAATAAATTGAAATTAGCGTGTTATGAAAGCCGAAGCAGATGGTGCTGTTGCGGTCCAGCGGGAATGTGCTATCATGGCATACCAAGGGATTCTTAACGATCTCTTTTTTTCTCTTCCCTCGTAATTGCCGGGATGACGTCATGTTGCCTCTGTGAATTAAGACACGTTTTGATAATGGCACTTCCTCGAAGAGATGCTGTTTCCATTACCAATGTTAATTGGTTCAAAAATGTAATGGTAACAGCATGCCTTTCGTATACCGCGTTCATTCTAAAGGATGCATCATCAGAAATGTAACTCTCAGAAAATTACACATGGCCCCGATAAAAGAAATGACTTTAGTGTTAAAGGAAGAGCTTAGTTGATAGAAACTTAACATTTGGTATCCAGGAAGTAAGGACTCGTTAACATATTCAGAGGGAATATTTTACTAAAACACATGTGACTTTCAAGGTTGAAGTATAGTTTGCCACATATTGCAACGATCTAAACGCTATATATTAACAAGGGGGTGGCAGTGGTGGCGCAGTGGCAGGACGCTGAAAACCCAAAGTTGGTTACAATCTATGTATTAAGCTGGAAAGAAAAGTAAAATTGACTGTAAGAGGCACATAGAAATACTTCATTTGTCAAAGATTGAGAATATATTACCATGTTTTTTTACCATTTACATTTAAGTTTAACATAGGAAATGAAAATCTCGGTGTGTAAAATTCCTTCTTGGCGCTGAGACTGCCACCTTCTACGAGGTCGTCATAATTAACTAAGAACTTCTCCAGCGAGAGCCGCATGGCTAACCCACCTTTCTTAGCTGGACTTCAACAGTTTTCTCTCCTGGTTACATCCTATCAACAACCGATCCTAGCGACCATCTTTAAGGACAACACCACACATGCGCAAAGACCCCAATTCAGATACTACAGCATCACTTCCGTTATTTCAACATTTGTCCTATAGAGAGCCACGAGATTTGTTATTCTCGTATTGTAGTCAGCTGTCCATCAAGCCAAGATGTTCGGACGCAACTTCACAAAGCACGGAGCGGGGTGGCTCAGGCGGTTTCATCTGTGGCACGCATTCGGGAGGTCGCGGGTTCTATCCTCGTGACCGACAGATCCGATTCATGTGAATTTTTTGGGTTTCCTCGAATCGCCAGGGAATGCTGCTTTCATCCCCCGATTTAGCTATCCCTCCATGCATCCTTTATCACGTTGGTTTCCTACAGAGCTGTGTCGGCGATTGAGCTCGGAAGAGAAATAGGATGAAAAATGTGAATATCCGACTTCCGCTGGTTACCGGGATGACCGCCCCTAATGGGGGTGTAGGACCCTTTGTGGGGCGGGGTTCCTGGTCTGCCTGTCCGATTGTAGGGGTGCTTCTATCTGAAAACCGTAGAGAATCTGCCTTTACTGTGCCGTCGCTCTAGGTTCCAGCTGCCTTTCTCTTCGCGTTTCACGTCCCATCTTTGAATATAGGCACATAAAATTAGGTTCCAAGTCCCACCTGACCTATTCCTATTCACTAAGCAAAAACGAGAAAGAAATGTGCACATCTTTCTTGCGCGATTTTATTGTTACTTAAGGATTACATTTCCAAATGTCTCCCCTTATTCAGCTCCATCCTCACGTCGTATCAGTTTCCATAAACATAATTATTTATATGTTCCAAAACGGCTCAAGCAATATCCTTCGCATTTGAATAGCAAGATCTAAGTGGTATAATTACATAAATGACATTAGCCGCTATTGAAATTTAGAAGCAGGGATGTTTCCAAGGTCTCGCATCATATGTATATACTCTTTCTATGTTTGTTGTGGTATCTCAGAGACGCGAGAAGGGTAAATAATCGGAAAATAATATGAAATGTGACCTTGCGCAATGACACAGTAGGAGTCCATTGCGAGATAATTACTACCATTACCATCAAGTTCTCAGATTACAATAAGCCGTTGTTGTGTCCTACCGAATCACAGCATGCAGATAATTCAGTCAGAGCACGTATCTGATTTAAAGCAGTTAGGCGTGTGCTTAGGCGAATATTGCGGTTAACGTTTACTCCTGAATGAGTTGAAGTTAATGTCTGCTGACCTGTTTGTGCACATTAGCTGTCACATCTGATGATCACAAGAGGACATGTGCGGCAGAGTGGAAACTAGACAGCCTTGCTCACGATCTCTAAACTGACTAATTCGCTCATCAGCTTCCCTATCGAAACACGACGTTGTGATTTAACATCCCCGGGGCCATGTACGAGAACGGGCTGCATATTGCGAGCATTACAATAAAATCATGGTAGGTTTGGCCCACACTCTCTTCGTGTGAAGCGTGGGCCAGAAATGTAGCTGTCTTACAATCACATGAGTTTCTCTACCCACCCTTCTACAAAGTGCTCTTACAAACACTTTTTACTTTATCAGAAAGTATTACATTGCAGCTAAATATTAGATAGCAAGATTTCGCCGCAATACATGTTTTGAGACTCACCGAATCAAAAAGTCTGAATGTTATAAACATAGAACTTTCCCCACTAGTCATCTATAAGTTATTTTTTAAAAGAAACTTTCTTTTCTATATACTTCACTTAATCGAGATGAACATTTGCAGAAATGTTTTTATTACATTTTTATAGATACAATGTGAATAGGGAAATCCATTAGGCTTAAGGAATTGAAATGGAGCTTTATTTATGGACTCTCTTTAACTACTGTGATTCTCAGTGTCCCATTCTATATTGGGCGTGAAAGCGCTTAATTTTGCTCAGAAGCCTCATTATCAGGCTTCTTTTACGTGCCGTAAATATACGACACGGGACCAACGGCTTTACTTCCCTTCCGAAGGAAGCCATGCTAAGGATTTAAGTTCGATATCTTCCAGGGATGCGACACGAAGATTTTCAGGAAAATCTCGCTACCCCAACTACCCGTTACATGGAGCATTTTTCGAAAACTTTTATCTCAAAAATGGCTCTAACGAAAAAAATCTATCGTCCCCCACCGGGTTTGAACCCGCGACCTTGGGCATATGAGGCTAGCATGGTAACCATTACACTACGGAGGGCGACATCAGGTTAAGGATAGGCAATTCTTTAAAAAGCTGGTTGCTATGTGATGGTCTTGAAATTTTGTTCTCTTTGCTTGACCAGAAAAAATAAAAACGAAAAACGAATTCCCTTTTGAGAAAGGTATAAGTATTGGAAAATTGAAGCCAATAACGAGGAATATCTCGGAAATAGCTCACTCCACAAAGAATTGTATTTGACATACATTGTGTATTTTAACAAGACGTACATCTTTTCTGTATTAAGTTCTCTCTCTCTTATGTTTACATTAGGGCAAAAGTCACTCAGAATAAAGAGGACTTTAGAGGCTATTCCTATAAAATTCAAAATATACATTTTGTTCTTCATGAAAATACCTTAAACATATGGTATTTTAATCAAAATTGTTAGAGCCATATTTGAGAAAATTAAAATGTTCGAACATTTTTCCAAATAAAGGGTAACTTGGGGTAGGAGAGATTTTATTGCAAATCTTCGTGTTGCGTACTTGGAAGATGCTGCACTAAGTAAGGTATTTAACCGACTTTTCATTTTTCAGTTATGCTGTTCACAGACGCGCACAGACCTTTTTCTAAAAAGAGTTTTTAATTCAGAGGACCCTAAAAATATATATTTCCAGTGAAATCCCTAAATTGAATTTTTGGGTGGAATACAGTACCGATTCTATGTACTATGTATGCAGTAAAGAAAATAAAAATAGCAAGTGCACAAAATGAGACTTCAGTGGACGAATTAAATTGAGTCCGAAATACTGGATAACTCCGCTAAAGCATTTGCGTACCATTTTACACTGAGCATGAAAGACCGTTGGATTTTGCTCAGAGGCCTAATCATCAGGATTGTTGTTCTTTTACGTGCGGTAAATATACGACACGGGACCAAATTTCTTATTTCCCTTCCGAAGGAAGCCATGCTAAGGTTTTACACACGAAACAATCCATCGTCCTCCGCTGGGTTTGAAATCCTTGGGTACCAGAAGCTAGCATGTTACCCCTAGACCACAGAGGACGAGCATCAGAACGGTGAACTGTTTACAATCAATGAGAGCCAGGTTTCCGAATCCTGCTTTGTCCACTCTAAACCTTCACTTCTGCCGGTATGTCAATTTCTTGACCTGTCCAGCATTGAGGAAACCTGCCTGCCACGCTTGGACAGTTCGTCTGCCGATTTAGTTGCCCTTGGAGTCACTCCCATCATTCATCCCTTTCAAGGGTCAACGCGAAGCACAGCGATGCTCTGTCCCGGATTCTGGGATCCCTCCGATATGTACCTTTGCTCCACATTAAAACTTCATAATTAAAATGAGATTGGAATAAGCCATAGTTGGCCTTTAACAAAACTTTCTTTGGAATTAATGTAAAAACGCTGATGTGTTTCATTCACATGACTTTCTGTACTTCTCAGTAACAGATTATTTATTCTTCAAAATCTTATTCTTCTATCTACTTCATGTTAATCAAGAGAAATGGTCTTACTATTTAGTTCCTTGTAAGTTGAAGGGAAATAAGAGAACACGCTAGGCTAAAAGTTATGGTGAAATCTTTTAAAAACTGGCTGCTAAATGATTGAAATTCGGTCCTCTTTACAATACCAGGAGTAAAACTAAAGAAAACGGAATTACGAATTCCCATTTGAAAAAAGAAGCTTTTTAAAAATTGGAAACCAATAAAAAGCAATATCTCGGAAATGTGTAACCCCCCTCCCCCCCAATTTAAAAAAGTAAAGTACATGTATGACCATTTATGTGTGTTAACAAGATATACATTTTTGTTATTATGTAAGTTGTATATTTCTTACGGTTCACCGTTTATACAAATGACATCCAGAATCAAGAGATCTTTAGAAGCTTCTCAGAAGATTCAAGATAATACATTCGTCATAAAATATCTTAAATACACGAAAACTTTAACCAAAATCCTTAAGAGCCATATTTGAAAAAATCGAAAATTTCGAAAAAAAAATGGTCCATGTAAAAGGGTAGTATCCTATCCTTGGAAGACACTTAACAGAAATACAAGTTTGGTGTTTAAGCGACTTTTCGTTTTTGAGCTATGCTGTCCACGCGCGCGCGGGCTTCTTTATTAAAATGTTTTTTCCCCGATTCAGGAGCCTTCAAAATATGTATATCCGGTGGAATATCGGTATTTAATTTTTGGATGGAATACTATACCTTACCTACTTTCTGTGTACTTTGTACATACATGCTAGAGAAAGTAATAAAATCCTTGAGAATATTAAATACAGATAATCGGTTGTAAGGGTCGTCTCCTTAGCGCGGTGGTAGCGCAACTGTTTACCAAGCGGCAGACCTGGATTCGATCCCCAGTACCGGCGTGGGAGACCTGGCCCGGGTTGCACTCAGCCTCGTAAGGTCCCTGGGGGGCCAATTGAGAAGCTACTTGATGGAGAAGTAGCGGCTCCAGGTCATGAGGACCGCATTAACTGGCCGGGGGGACTCGAGGCGCTGACCACGTCTCACTCTCCAATACTGCACCCCATCCATGACGTCTGTAGTGGACCGAGATGGGGGACGCAGCGGCCGGGCGGTAGGCCAAGGTTCCCCGTGAGCTGTCGTGCCACGGAGTTATTATAATCGGTTGTAAGGTACATGGGGATTATTAAGACGTCAATAAAAGCTGTTTGTTCTGTACGAGCATTAAATTCGCATTCAAATGAATTAAATATTTAAGTTTAACGCTGCCTGTCTTTCATAAAGAATCTTTTTGCCTTCAGCGTTTCCCCTTCTGTGCTAGTTATGATTAAGATACATTTCGGAGAGAAATATATTGGATTAGATTCCGGGAGCAGGCCCTTAGCATGATCTCGAGGATGGTACTGTGAAATGTAGTGTAAACAATATCTGCGAATATACCGAGCTCTCTCTTCGTTGTGACTGGCTACGTCACTGGAAATGATACGTACAAATTGAGTTAGAGCTGAACTTTAATGTAATAGCCCAGAAGTTGTTCCTTACTGCCTCTCTGCCCTGAATTCACGTTGTGAAGACGGTCAGACGCTTGTCTCTTCGCCGAGACGAGGCAACAAATCCCTTAGACAACTTGGAAGAAGCAGAACATATAGTTTGCAAGTGCACAAAAGTGTTTGTTTCGTGCAGTTTCTGCGAAATAAAAAAACATTTGTGAAATGTATGATTCTTGCAACTATTTAGCGAATGAAAAATACATTTGGTGGATTCTAGCCTTAAAAATCTGATGTGTTACATTCACACGACTTTCTCTACATCTCGGTATAAATTTATGTTAAAAAGTTTTTTCTTCTACTTCATGCTAATCGGGATGAACATTAGCAGCAATGACCTTACTTACTTCCTTGTAAGTAGAAGGAAACTAAGGGAATGCACGAGGATAAAACGATAGTCAAACCTTTTAAAAGCTGGTTGCCATGTGGTTGAAATACGTTACTTTGCACTGCCGGAGTTGACAAATTACCGCATGAGAAAAGTTCTTAAGTGTTTTAAAACTGAAACCAAGGAATGTCTTAAAAATAGTGTTAATAAGTTTTTGTCTATCTCTTACGGCTTACCAGTTACGCAACATTTAAGAAAATTCAGTCAGAATAAAGTCTTTAGAGGCTATTCCCAGAAAATTCAAGATATTCACTTTATTCGCCATGTAAATATCCTTAATATTTTAATCAAAATCGTTACAGCCATTTTTGAGAAATTCAAAATGTTCTAAATTCTTTACCGTGTAAAGGGTAATTTGGCGTGGGGGATTGTTCTCAAAATCGTGTCGCTAAATAAAAAGTTTGATATTTTACCTACTTTTCATTGAGTTTTCGTGTTCACAGACACACGGATCTTTTTCTATAAATGTTTTTTTTTTTTTTTTTTTTGGATGCAGGGATCTTAAAAGTCTATTTCCGGGGACATCTGGGTATCGAATTTTCGGATGGAATGCAATACCTTCTCTATGCACTATGTGCATAATACGTGTTAAAGAAAATAAAAAATACTTAATCGACTTACCCTCTAAGGTTCCCCGAAAAATCCATGTATATGTCAGTGAAAAGCATATCTCAAAAACGAAATTTCAACTAGGCACCAAACTGGTGTCTTAAATTAAGCATCTTCCAGAAATGAGACACGAAGCTTTTCAAGAAAAAGACTCTAGCGATATTGTTTTTAGATTGTATATGAAAAACAAAATTGGGTATCTTTTAAACCATACAAGTTCATTTCAAATAATTTTCGTGATGTCAGGCATTTCCAAGATAGTCGTTATTATTAGAATTCTTCGTTTAAAATACTGTCGTCGCTGTTCAGTTGTTTCTCGCGATGTCATGAAATGATTGGAATTTTAAAGCCGGCATATAGCGTTCAGTTTTTAAATATTTGAATATCCATTTTGGTTACCTTTGTCCCCCTCGTGTCTAAAACGAAATGTGTAAGGAAATTATTTCCGGAAATGTATCTCGAATAAGATAAAGTACAAAGATAGAAAACATGGGCTTTCAAAAGAATAGCTTTTAGAAGGTACATAAAAGTAAATATTAGTGTGTATAGAAAGTCATGCGAATGTAGCACATAGATTTTTATGGTTATACACTTCAAAACAAAGTTACTCGTCAAGGTTTAACAGTACCCAAAAGTGAACTTTTCTCTTCGAAATGCGATCGAAATTACAATGTGTTTTTAGTGACAATGGCTTGTAGTTGAGTTGGTGTACCGTTCGTTATCTTCTTACAACAGATTTCATTTAACTGCACCACGTTTTCAAACGTTATTAACATGGCGCTGGCCCGCATTCGGTAGGTCTTGGATTCAAATTCCGTGGACCGACCAATCTGCTGTTTTAGTACTTTCTCTACACATTTTTGGAAAAATGTCCGTGTGTGTGTGTGTGTGTGTGTGTGTGTGTGTGTGTGTGTGTGTGTCTGTGGACAGCATAGCTCAAAAACGAAAAGACCGTTAAATACCAAACTTGGTATTTAAGTTTGGTATCTTCCAAGGACGCGACACGAAGCTTTTAAAGAAAATCCCCCCCACCTCCAACTAGCCTTTACATGGAAAAAATTTCGAAAATTTTGATTTTCTCAAAAATAAAATGTATAGGAATTTCCTCGGAATAGCCTTTAAAATCCTTTTTATTCTGGAGGATTTTTATTGAATTTTGCTTAACTGGTAAACCGTAAGAGATAGACAAAAACTTGCTACACAAAAATGTAGAGCACAATAAAACACACAATTTATGTCATATACATTTTTTTCGTGGAGTTGATCGTTTTTTTAGATATTTCTTGTTATTTGTTTCAGCTTTGAAAAACTTGTACTTTTCTCACACAGGAATTTGTTAACTCCTGTCCTTACAAACAAAGGAACTTCAGTCATATAGCAACCAGCTTTTGACTATCACTTTAACCTATGGTACTCCCTTATTTCGCTTCTTCTTATAATGAAGCGAGTAATAAGACTATTTCTGCTATTTTCTTCTCGATTAGCATGAAGTAAATAGAAGCATAAGCTTCTTAACAATACTTTGTAGCAGAGATGTAGAGAAAGTCATGTGTATGGAACACATCAGATGTTTCTGATTTTTTTTTTTTATCTTGTTTTTCTCAGTCGCCAAGGTAAATTCTGGATTGGATATCTTAATACCATGGCCGAAAGTTCCACCGTCAGTCTAAAGCAATATTAAGACAGAAAATAGATGGCATATGCAATAACGCTACCATCTATTCACAGGTAGTAAAATCAGGTGGACTGGACGCATTAGCACCATCTGCTGGGCGCGAAGTGAAAGTGGCATGGTACGGGGGTGAGACCATGATGGCTACTCTCCACCACATACCGATCGGCGTCTTACAGAACTGTTGCGATATGACAAAGCAGCTAAAGGGACGTTAAATAAATAGAAAAAAAAGAGTGTGAGTATTCTAGCCAACCATGCATAGTGTAGAATATTTAGTCAAAGTGTTAGAATTTGTAGATAAAAATTTTACAAGGTAGAATTTCTCATTTCCTTAATATTAGCTGGAGAATTCCAGTAGTCGAGAGTATAAAGACAAAATAAACCTTTCTGGACCCAAATTACAGCTAAAGTGACAAATCGTAGACTTCTTGACAGCGTAGGTAAAACGCTGTAGCGAAGGAGTTTGTAGCAGCCACATTTAAGCGGAGAGCTTAATGAAATATGACGTGCCTTTACTAAGAAAGTAGATTACTCAAGAGTGAACCGTCAGATTGTGTTGGAAAACGTCTCAGCCAACTCGACGGACCGACCGCGTATGCCCTTCGGCTGCTTAATAAAAGATAACGTCCTAACTTTACATAAAACTTCGCCTAGCTTCAAGGAACCTTTGGAAAAAAAAAAAAAAAATGTTCGATAAAGGTGAGCAACCAGAAGGAACAATGGTTTCTTTAAAAATATAAGCCTTTCTTAAAGCGATAAACCTTACAGTACGCTAAAATAATTACAGAGTCTTAATCACACGCGTTTCATGTAACCTTAACAGCTGAAAATGAAATCCTTATTGTTAACTTTTACCACAGTTCGATCCATATAAACCTGAGCAATTTTAATAGGCCATAATTTCTCTCTGAAAGCTCGTAGAAATGTGCAATTTATTTTAATGATCTCAGTGACTCAGGGAGAATCAAATGAAATGAAATGGCGTGTTTTATGGACGCTCTTTAACTGCTTTGGTTCTCAGCGTCCCATTCTATATTGGGCGTGAAAGATCGCTTAATTTTGCTTAGAGGCCTCCCTTATCTGGCTTGAGGTTCTTTTACGTGCCGTAAATCTACGACACTGGACCCACGGCTTTACTTCCCTTCCGAAGGAAGCCATGCTAAGGATTTTTACACCCGAAAAAATCCATCGTCCTCCGCCGGGTTTGAACCCGCGACCTTGGGTGTATGAAGTTAGCATGGTAACCATTACACCACGGAGGGCGACCACAATCATGCCAACAATCGATTAATGCCATCTGCTGACTATATTGATGATCTTGACGGAAAGTACGAGCATTGTAGACAATCTTTAGTTTGCAGTCATAACAGCAACACGAATTACTCACTTCGAGAGCGTGTTTTCATTGTGAAAACAATGGAAGACAAATTCCTTGGTAACAACACAACGGGAACTTCGAAGAGAATTCAATGTACGGGATGTCCCGACAAAGGCTCGCAAGAAAGCTGGAGACAACTGGTATACTCGTTAGTGGAAAACACAAACCATCATTGAGTGCAGCGACTGTTAGAAATGTTCGAAGGCTAGTGAATTCCAAACAAACCGTTGCGTCGATTGAGTAGGAATCAGGATATTCATATGACACATTTCAAAGAACTGCGACTGTCTACAATGCCATGAAAATTCTCTCAATTTTCATCGAAATCATCAATAAAGTCCAGATGGTATTGATCGATTTTTGCAATGATTGTTGTCGATTCTCCCTGAGCCACTGAAATCATTAAAACAAATTTCACATTTCTACGAGCTTTCAGAGAGAAATTATGACCTTTATATGCATCTCACTGTATTATTCATAATTGTGATATGTGAACAACAAATGTCTTCCCCCCTCAAAAAGGAATTATAACCACACCTACATTCTTAAAGATTGGAATCTCAGTGCAATGCACAGAACGAATGACCATAGATCCACAGGACGATTTGTAACCCGTAGCTCAGGACATATTAGGAGCGTTCTAAAGGTCCTCGTCCCCACCAAGAAAACACTAGTTGTAAGAGATTTTTGTTTTCATTCTCTACACGTACTAGGTATGTGCGTAGTAGATAGAGAGGATATTGTATTCCTCCCAAAAATTCCATTTCGAGATTTCACCGAAAATACACGTTTTGAGATCCCTGACTCCAAATACATGATTTTTACAAAAATATACCCAAAAATACCAAAGCTACTATTTAGTTTCAGCATCTCTCAAGAATACGACACGAAGATTTTCAAGAAAATCCCCACCACACTACCTTTTACATGGAAGTTTTTCGTAAATTTTGGTTATCCCAAAAATGACTGACGATTTGATCAAAATCCATATTTTAAAGATATTTATGCATAAAATAAAATGTATATATCCTGAGTTTTCTGGGAATGACCTTTGAGGACCTCTTCATTCTGGAGAACTTATACATAACCGGAAGAACGTAAGAGAGACAAAATTTGCTGAACAGAAATTGTAGATCTCGTTAAAACACATAATTTGTTATAAACATTTTTATGGAGTTAACCATTTCCAAGAAATTCCTTGTTATTGGTTTCAGTTTTAAAATACGTATGCTTTTCTCAAACGACAACGCTCATTAGTTTAATATCTTTTGTTATACCCCTGGCGTGCAAAGAGAACCGAATGGTTCGACAACTCCTAAAAGATTTGACTATCGCTTTAGGCTGAGTATTCGCTTATTTCCCTTCTACTTGCAAGGAAGCAATAAAACCATTTCTGTAAATGTTTATCTCGATTAGTATGAACTAGATAGAAGAATAATCTTCTTTAGTAATAGTTTGTTTGCAGAACAGGTTGGGAAACTTATATGAATGAAATAATAGATTTATTTTTAATAGATACAATCCTGTGTTAATGAGTACATTTAGTTTGACTTTCTAACTTTTTAATACCGTTAGTAAAATAAGAGTTCTCCAAAGCAAGTGCAAAGTAAGCGACTCTCATTTGATGTGAATCTTGGTTTTTCCAAATTTTTCTTGGGGTTTGGGAACTAAAAGTAATCCCGGGAGCAAAATTCAGCGAATATGCCGGATGTGGAGGCGGAGGTATGCATTTTGCAACAACAATCCCAAACGTATTTGAAGGCGCATTATCGAAGCGGTCGTCTAGCCTGAATTTCATCATTCAGTTGGTCCAAAAGTGAAGCTTACTAGTTCCCGGTGATGGTTCTCTCCTTTGAAGCTAGTTTACGAACATTACAGCATGACAAATTCCAGAAAACGTAGCTGTACCCTTTCATGCATGTGGAAATCTTTTGTCTGTTTATCTGATGCTCCTTGTGGCTCCTTCGTCTGTGAGGTCCTGGTAGATGATGACAGAGCGGTGGATGCGGTTTCAAAGAATTTATCAAAAGTAACTTTAACAAAGAATTTAATTTGTTTTAGTTATCTGACGGGTGATAATGGAGCGATAGGTATTGTTTTTAATCTTTTTACATTTTTTATTACATGTGGCCTTTTAATCATGATTTAGTTTTAGCTACTTCTCATCCGCTACTTTTCATCACTTTGCGTTCTATTATTCGGAATAATTTTATAGATTCATCCTTCTTTAGTTTTAGCAGTGGTTAATTTTAAATACCTTGGAATGTCCTTTTTTGACTCTACTTTTATTTCTGTTTTATTTTTATATTTATTTTTATCTCTGGCTCTTGCAGTGATGTTTTATAAGGGCGTTAATGATCCAGCAGTTGAATGCTCTCAAATCCCAGTCATCATCACAGCTCATCATTTTAAATGGATTTATGAACTCGTTTAAATGCTCAATCGTCGAGAATGAAGGGGGAAATCCTTTAAAGCCGAATCCAAAAGGTAGGAGTACTGATATCGAAAGGGCCCCCCCCCGCAACCAAAGCTAAAAATAAATAAATATTTTGTTTATCAGTTTCCAGGATCATTACAGCACCGCCAATGTGCCGGAATTTGGTCTCGCTGAGTTCTTTTGCATGCCAGTAAATCTCTGATACGGAGTGTAATTTTAGGAATATTTATGAACAATGGGGCTACTCACCGCAAGTAGAGTCCCAGCCAATTTTCTTCTACCGTGGTTCTCCTGGGACGGAGGGATGAGGGGTGACACCCGACTGGATCCAGATAACAACGGGCGGAAACATTTCGGATTCCCTAACTTTTCCAGATAGAACTCGTCAAACGTCGTCCATAAGCCCCTGAAACCCTGGTGCCGAAGAATCCCGGAGGCAGGTCCTGAGCTGTAGCCCACCGCAGGGACGCCAGAAGAGACCTTTGTAGTGTGCAAGTAGCCGCGTAACTGCAATTCGCCAAACACCGTCGTCTCGTACTGCGAGCCTTAAACATATGACAATTAAGTTATGGGTATAGGAATTTATGGACAGGAAAGTCGTGGTAGAAGATGAACCACCCCAGTATGCTTACCGATCTTGGGAAATCACGAAAAACCCAGGGCCAGAGAGGGCGATCGGCAGGGACCGAACCCGGGATCTCCAATGACGTTATCGGCGTTTGGCCATCCCGTAATGTCGAATCTAAGTTATTCTACTGGTTACACTCTTTAAAAAGGACTATTTATTACAGCTCGTATTTCAGCTGTATCCATTGTGTAGAAAATGTTACAGTGGTTTGTTTGTATGATCGTCACAAGCAAGTGGAGATCGAAACTTCAGAGCTTACCATCTTTACAATGATACTTAACAACTATCATAGTAAATTATCCATCTTCACGACATCTCTCAGTCTGGCTGAGAACTTTTGGAAGGCTCATCTTAAACCGTAGGGTGAACTTGTTTTTAAGATTAGCCTCTCATGTTCGAACTTTGAGTGGCATTCAGACTGAAAACAGCGTTACCAGAAAAATGAAGTATCAGCGTTCCACCATTTGGATTCCTGAAGTTGTGAATAACGAAATTCAGCGAATTAAAGCGTAAGAAATTGCGATCGTAAATTATTTCACCCGATTTCCAAAGGTAATGCTCACACACCCGGAAAATTGTAATTCGAGAATTCACAATAAAGTGCATAAAATATTTTTCATGGCAATAGTATATGTGTGAAGTGGTTCCCCACTTGCGACTTCTTGCGTGAACATTCGAAAATGTGACTGCATTCGCGAAGTTGTACTTATATTTGTTAAAACTGGGGCATGTAAAAAAATAGTTTTCAATCAGTGGATTTTGTGAAGTTATTTACGAAGCAACTTCATCACCGTTCCTTACATCTATTTCATCGTCATTCCATATCATTTTCTTCCTTACTCTCATAGAACTGATCACCCATCATGACTACTCTCGCAGATCCAGAGTCATTCTGCTCATTACTAGGCATATGACCTGTAATTCCTGGGGTCTCTAAGCCATGCATAAGAGAGAGAAAAAAAATAATTATGCTTATTATTATTATTATTATTATTGGATTAATTTTTCATCTTCTTTGTGTGTGGTGTTTGTAAATTACTTTATGTTATGCAGTTAGTGGAAAATACAATTTATATAACACCAGACATTACCAGTGAACATGCGATTTAAACTATTGAAGAAATAAATTACGAAGCGTTAACGGGTGTTAATAAGAAGTGCAGTAAATATGTTGATGATTCATGATAAACCTCGTTTTTTAACACTTCAGATCATAATCCATTTGCACTATTCTACTCTTATCATTCAACTTGCTGTAATAACTAGGTACAAAATACTTCTATAAATACTGCTTCCCACCCCCAACCGCATAAAGAAGAAAAATTACAATTTTCTTTTCGCTAATTTTACTGTTAGAATGCTCTAAAATACGGATGGATACTTTATGCAGTTTGTATAGTTTTTTCAGTTTTCCTCAAGAGGTTTACAACTTTACTCACGAAATGTCACTATAATATATGCAAGGCAATTTAAGCACGAATTTTCCTGGACTGTTTTAATGCTCTTATTTGTAAAATCACCAGAAAACGATTGTATAATCCCACAATACATGAAAATAATACTTGCATAGTGTAACTTAAAAATCTTATGTGTTCCATTCACATGACTTTCTCTACATCTCTGCAGTATGTTGTTAAAAAGCTTATGCTTCTATTTAGTTCATCCTAATTGAGAATAAAATTAGCAGAAATAGTCATATTACTTGTTTCCTTGTAAGTAGAAGGGAAATAGGGAGTGCCATAGGTTAAAGTGATAGTCAAAAGCTGGTTGCTATGTGACTGAAATTCCTTTGTTTGTATGGACAGGAGCTGACAAATTCCTGAGTGTTAAAAGTATGTTTTTTAAAGGTGAAATAAAAACCAGGAATAACTCAAAAAAGATCAGCACCACGAGAAAAATGTGTATAACATAAATTGCGTGTTTTAACGTACTCAACAGTTTTTGTGTGATAAGTTGTTGTCCATCTCTAACGGTTTAGCAGTTATGCAAAATTCCGTAAAATTCATCCATAATAAAGTGGTCTTCAGAGGCTATTCCCAGAAAATTCAATATATACATTTTATTTGCCAGGTAAATATCTTTAATATAGGATATTTTAATCAAAATCGTTAGAGCCATTTTTGAAAAAATAAAAATTTTCAAAAAAAAAAGTTCCATGTAAAGGGTAGTTTGGGGGGTGGGGGGATTTTTCTCAAAATCTTCGTGTCGCATCGGTGGAAGATACTAAACTTAAATAATTAGTTTGGTATTTTAACGACTACACACACACACACACACACACACACACACACACACACACACGTACCTTTTTCTGAAAATGCTTTTTTTTGGATACAGGGGACACTAAAACATATATTTTCGGTGAAATCTCTGTATCGAATTTTTGGGTGGAGTGCAATACCTTCTCTATACACTATGTACGTAGTAAGTATAGAGAAAGTCAAAATAGCTGTGACTATGTGTGGACCTGCGCCGCCCTTGTTGTAAATGGTTCCTTCTTCTGCAAAATGAAATTATTTCAACTGTTTTCCATCCCTCTGAATAAATAAATTTGAAGTCTGATATTGGCTCAGTAATCTCATTTAGCAGCTTTCGGATTTACTGAGATTAAAACCAAAATCTTTTCCTCTGCTTTCTGATTCCTCGTCGCAGTGATAATGTAGATATTTGTAAAATAAAACTTTCTTTTGGAACGTATTTTGTAGTCTCTAAGCATTAATTTCACAACCACAATAATATTTCTCTTTACATTACATTATTATTCTAAGACTTTCTGTTTTGCACTCTGCGCCAATATTCTTTTATCTCGAAATCCATTCTCATCTTTTCGCTTCTTTTGCATGGCTTCTTTTAAGATTCCAATCTCGCAGAGGCTTTCTTTGTTTGGTATTCCATTTCCGTAGCAACCGGAGCCATCTCCGTTGCCTTCAGTTCTACGTGCCCGTGTTTCTTCCGTAACATTTTCTCCTGTTTATTTTTACAATCTCCGCATTCTGAAATTGCTTAAGCATACATTTCAAACGCTACAATTGATAAAAGGCGAAATGATACAAGCGTCATTTCTGGATTAAATTCCAAGTCTTCTGTGTATAGGATGCTGCAGTGAAAAATTACCAAACTTTTTCACAAATTCTGTCTTCGCTTTAATAGCGTAGAAAAGCCTGAGTTTCCTCCCAAAAATTCAATATTCGAGATACCATTGAAAGTACTCGTTTTGATTGCTGGAATAATAAATTAGAAAATATCCTCACGCGCGTGTGTATGTTTCCGAGAGAGAGAGAGAGAGAGAGAGAGAGAGAGAGAGAGAGAGAGAATACTATAATTGTAAAACGAAATGTTAGACAAATATCGAAGTTGGTATTATAATCAGCATCTTTTAAGTTTGTGACTCTAAGGTTTCCAAGAATATCACCCGCCCCAAACGATCCTTTATATGATCTGTTTGCTCAAAAGTGTTGGTTAAAATGTTTAAGATATTTATGTGACAAAATCTAAAGCTTGAATTTTCAACGAATAGGCCTTGAAGTCCTATTCATTGTGAATGAATTTTATGTAATTTTATACGACTGGTAAACGGTAAGAAATAAGCGAAATCTTAGTACAAAAAGTGTTAGATCTCGTTAAAATACGCTGTTAATGTCAAATAATATTCTTTGTGGTGTTATCCACTTTAGATATGTTCGTTATCAGAAGGAATTTTCAAATTTCTTGTACTTTTTTCCACCAAATGCCAAAGTCATTCGTGGAAATAATCTCGTGAAAGTCTTAAAGTCCCCAGAAGTAAGTGGTAGAGAAAATATTGAGTTGCATATAATAAATGCATTTTATAATGGTTTCTGTAAGATAAAAATGTTTTCAAGAGGGGCTACAGATTTCAGCACTGCGTTCAAGGCTAGTCCTATTGTACCTAACAAACCTGCAGGAGGAAGGGCTAAGGGAATAAGTAAGAACGGCGGCAGGCGAACCGCAATGGGGTCCCTAACTTTTCTAGATTGAGCATCTCCGTTCGATTAGAATGCTTGAGTCCAGGGGAAAAAACATTTCTTTTTTCAAAGCACATCCGCCGCATAAGTCGAAAACCATCATCCACTGCGTCTAACCCTGCTGCCCTGCACGATGAGAGGGAATGAGGTACAGAGAATATATGGAGTAAAATTCACCGCAACACAATCTGAAAAAAAATCAAGGAAAAATATAAGGTTCATCTGGAAGGTCCAACTAGAATCGAACCGGGGCTTCATGAATGCGAGCTTCAAACGCTCGATGCGCTTTAAGGGAGGGAAAGGGGAAAAAATCATCTGATCTAAACTGTCTGTGATTAGATTGACTTAGCACACTTAACTATTTCTACAAAATCAACCCAGAATTAGAAGTCCAATCATGCAGAAGGAAGAAGTTATTAGAGCAAAGGAGTGTAAATCGAAAGTAAAAGAAAGAGAAATTGGGAAGAAGTTACCTTTCAGGTATTTTAATATACCTACTGGATAATGTCACAAACGGATCATCAGCACGTGAAAAATTAAAAAAGGGAGAAAAAAAAAAAAGACGGAAAAAGAAGATAAACCTGTGTTAAAGTAGAAGGGACGAAATTAGCAGCGAAAAATACGAGGAACTGGTGTAGAAAATATCGCTGCCAATGATGAATACGCTACAAAAGGTAAAGAAAATAAAAGGTAGAGAGATGGATCCTTAAAGCGCAGACCCACTTTATGAAGTAGCAAGCAGTATATCAACATGAGCTATGCTCCTGGACTGGGTTTAAATCAAACTGCTGCTGCTATGGAAAACATAAAACTACAGTTTTTCCAAAAGAATTATTAATGGTGTCGGCAACAGTTGCAATGCTGTTATTCAATAAAACACTTTCTAACAGCAATGGAATAAACCTTTTTGCGATTATTTCAATATCTCGATCATACATGCCAACTTTTACGGTTTGCCCGTAAAATGTACGACTTCGGGGCACGGGAGGGGTTTTTACGGCTTTGTAGGGAGATTGAGAGTGTTACACGGACATAACAAAGCATTAAATTCTATTTATTGCATTATATTGTAACTTAAGATTACAAAGTGAATGTGCGGTACTAATTGGTATAGAGCGCTGTAATAGACCTGTGCGTCTATACATCATCACTGTTGTGTTCCCCTTCAGGGCAACAAAATGTAAAGCGCCCGCCTGGGTAGTGTGTCTGCCTCACATTCAACATTTCGCGAGTTCGAATCTCGCTTAGGGTGAGATACTCGGATAAGGATTTTTTCGGGTTTTTTCCTTATTCTGAGAAGACGAATTTCGAGTAACTTAAAGCTCCATGAACCCGGAGATCTTTGAGCATCATTTCACCAATTTCATTCATCGTCCAATATGACCAGCCAGGTTAAGGGACATTAAGTGCGGATTTAATTGCACCACTTCTGGCTTGAGTGTGGTTCGTAACTAGGCCGTACATTTTATTTAGCATGTTAATATCTTTAATTTAGGCATTTTAATAGAAAACGTTAAGGCTATTTTTGAGAAAATTTAACATTTCGAAAAAAATCTTTCATGTGCAGGGTATTTTTAAAGTGTCGCATCCTTGGAAGAGATTCGAAACTTATATACCAAGTTTGGGATTTAACAGATTTTTCATTCTTCACAGACACGCAGAGATGTGCATAATATCTTTTTCCAAGCTTACCCTTTTTGAATTCAAGTATTCTCAAAACATGTATTTGTAGTGAAATTTTGGCATCTAATTTTTGGATGGGGTACAATACCTATCTTCTGTACCAATATATGTACTTTGCACGCGGTAGAGAAAATAAAAAGTGTTCATGAATATGTTGTAGAAACTATAATAATAATAAAAATAATAATAATTATTATTATTTTAATAATGATGTTATAATAATTAGAGAAAGTCGTGTGAATGTAAACATGTTTTAGCTACGCCGTTCACACACACACATAAATGCATTTTTAAGAACATATTGTAGGAATAATATCTAATAACAAGTTATAGTGTGTAGAGAAAGTCATGTGAATTAAACGCACATGTTTTACTTACGCCGTTCACACACACAAAAGCAGGCACATCACAGTAGTTGCAAACAAAAAAAGGGCTGAGAAAGGCTAGCGCAAACCTGTGCTAGAGAACGTTACAGCAGCAAAGTAAACACGGCGCTGCCCTGGATGTCCAATATCTTGCAGCTCCCGACAGTTCATTTGTTTGCTCGTACCTTTCGGATCTTTCCTTTTTAATCCTCGTAAGATGGTAGCCAAAGGAGGTTGGTAAATTGAATCTCTGATTAATCCCTCGACGGCGGCGCAACCTACCTCCTTTCCTCTTCGAATCCATTTTGGTTAGAATCTAATTTTCGAGCGGTTGCTTTCCAGAATGGAAACTTCTTTCTCGCTGAACTAGCAGAATAATTCAAGTTCTCCATTTGTACCGCGCCTTTTCTATACAGGCTTTTGTTCGGGCCTTGTCTTATCGAATTCCGCTTCACTGAGAAAGCGCTCCGACGCCGATCTTTTTATCACGAAACTCATAATAAAAAATACACAATCACACAAAATGTAAGAATTTCGCTATTGTTTGAAATAACTTGAAGAGGTAAATAATGTTCAAAACATCAATGTGATTAAAAATAGCAAAATGAATGCCCAAAGTAGAGGAAATATTGCATTCTACCCCAAAACTCTACATCTGTATTGCGAGGAAATACATGTTTTGAGATGCCTTTCTGCGTGTGAACAGCATAACTCAAAAACGAAAAGTTGGAAGATGTTGAAATTAACATTTTCAAGAAATTTCTTCGGCCCAAATTACTCTTTATATGGCACTTTCATTAGCTTTGATTAAGCAAAAATAATTTTTTTAAGATATTTACGAGACTAATAAAAAATCTATCCTCGGCTGGGGGATGCGAGATGATGACCACATCTCTCTGTATCGAGCGGGTGATCGTTCACTTTGTTGTACGTACATTTGGACGTGAGGGATTTTGCCGTTTTGTATAACTGGCAGGTTTTGTATAACGGTCCCGGGTTCGACCATTTGACTTTCTTTTTTTTTTTTTTAATCGGTTTTCCTTGGTTGTGAGGCGTATGCTGGCTTGGATAACTTGATCCGCGAATTTTCCTGTCATACCTTTCGTTACTGCATTTCATTTCCTTCTTTTTGCCACCATTTCATGAATTGGACTGATCACCCTTCCTAAATATTCTATGATCCAGAGCCTGCTTCCTCATGGATAGCAGCTGATCCCGTCTTGTAAGTACTTTGTGGTAAAATCCTAAACAGGTGGGTAATCCGTTGAAGAATAAGACATAAAAGTATTGAAGAAGTGTAAAGTAATACATAAAAATAGGTAAAGGCTAACTGTACGAAAAAAAAAAAAAAAATATGCCACAAAAAATCTAAAAAATAAAAAAGATATACCTAGATTTTTTGTGGTATTATCGAAATATTTCTTGTTTTGAATTCATATCTCTCTTGTGTGTGTGTGTGTGTGTGTGTGTGTGTGTGTGTGTGTGTGTGTGTGTGTGTGTGTGTGTGTGTGTGAAGTTGACGTTTTCGAGATGTTCCTTGTTATTGGTCTCAGTTTTAATATACTTAACATTTTCTCACACACGAACTTGTCAACATCTGGCCACGGGTTTCAATCCAATAGCATTTTAAAACATTTGACTCGGTTTATCTTAGTGTATTCCCTTATTTCCCTTCTACGTAAGACCGTTCCTGCTGATGTCTATCTCGATTAGCATGAAATAGAAGAATAAGCTCATTAAAAATAATTTGTTACAGAGATGCAGGCAAAGTAATGTGAATGGAACACAGCAGATAATTTATATAAAGGACTAAAATGTTTATTTCCGGTGAAATCTCGGTATTGAATTTTTGGGTGTGCACCTTCTCCATCTACGTACCATGTACTATGTAGAGAAAGTAATACGCTTTAGTTATATACATACATATATATATATATATATGTGTGTGTGTATGTGAGAGAGAGAGAGAGAGAGAGAGAGAGAGAGAGAGAGAGAAAACAGCATAACTCAAAAACGAAAATCTGATAAATGCCTACGTGGCACATTAAAGTTCATTATCTTCCTAAGATGCGTGACGAATGTTTAAAAAGATTTTCCGTCCAACTACCCTTTACTTGTATCATTTTTCGATATTTTTATGTTCTCAAACATGTCTAACGATTGTGTTTAAAATACATTATAATATATTTTACGCGACCAATAAACTATATATCTTTAATTTTCTGGAAATAGTCTGCGAAGTCTTTATTCGGAAGAAATTTCGTGTGTAGCTGGTAAACGTTAAAGCGATAAGACGAAAACTTACGATGCAAGAAATCTGGTATGTTCCATTCACATGCTTTTCTCTGCAAACTATTGTTACCAACAATTAATCTACATCGTGGTCATCGTGATAAGCATTGTCAGAAATTGTTGTATTTAGTTCCTTCTAAGTAGAAGAGCAATAAGGTAATCACTAGACTAAAGGTATAGTCAAATCTATAAAAAAAAAATAAAATAAAAAAAAAAAGATCTTCATGTGAAACAATTGAAATTGTGCTTTCTTTGCGTGACCAGGGATAAAAACAAGGGAGATATGAAACGAAACATGACTTTCCGTTTGTGAAAAGTTAAAGTAATTTAACATTGAAATTAATAATGAGTATCTCAGAAACGGTTAACTTTCAAAATCTATATTTTTGTGTGATAATTTTGCATAACTGATACGATTTACTATTTACACAAAATTAAGAAGTGTGCAGAGGCTATTTCTAGAAAATTCAAGATATACAATTTATTTGCCATGTAAATGACTTTAATATATAGCATTTTAATAAAAATCGTTAGTCATTTTTAAAAAAAAAACATTTCAAAAATATCCTGTAAACAGTAGTATGGTGTGCGGGGATTTTCTTGAAAATCTTAGTGTCGCATCCTAAGAAGATACTAAATCTAAATACCAAATTTGGTATTTAACGATTTTTCGTTTCGGAGCTATACTGTTGAAACAAACACACACACACACACACACTTGGAGCTTTTTTCAAAACATGTTTATTTGAATTCAGGTGACCTGAAAACATAGATTTCCGATGAAATTTCGATACATCGATTTTTTGGGTGCAATAGATACCTTCTTTACCTATTAGGTGCATAGTACGTGTAGAGAAAGTAAAAATGTCAATCTCTTTAAAACACAAAATGTATTTAGAAGAATTTTTTGTGGAATAAACCATTTCTGGGATATCCGTTATTAATGGTTCGAATTGTTTAATGCATTGCCATTCCTTTAACGTTATGTCAACAATTAGTCGCTTCTCGCATGGAAAGAGTATGGAATTTTAACGCTAGCATATAGTTTTCTGTTCTTAGATGTACATAACGAGATGCGTAATGTAACCTTTTCTGCAAAGGTTTATCTCGATTAAAACTAAATAGGAAAAAAAAAAAAAACAGGCAATTTTGGTAATTTTGTAAAGCCACCAATAAACGACAAGAGGATAGTTTACATTATATCTAGTGAAATCTCTATATTGAATTGTGGAGTGGAATGCAGTTTATTTGTTGTACGATAAGAGGGTGGAAGAGGAAGTAAAAATGTTTGTGCTCTATTCCTGGTCGTCTCATTGAAGTCAGAAATTATTTGTTCATCCGTCGCGGTTGGTGGTCGCGAATGGTGATTTTATTCAAAGCGCGTCTCCTTTGGCTCGCGGAGTCGAAGCCACGATTTATTTGTTGTGCTGCGAACTTTGCCGTTGGAGTTGGACCCCAAAACTTGTTTGTTGCTCAAGTTGTTTATTCAGTTTCTGCCTCTTGTTTGTCAGTAGCATCTTTCTGTTCCGGAATGGCTTTCATATCGATCTCCTATAGCAGCTGTTAGAGAGAGAAAAAAAAAAAAGAACTTACAGCCGAAATATGACATGAAACTTTATCTTCCTTCACACGGACCAACCTGTCTAATGCATGTTCAACCACAACCCTTTGAGACTTCTTAAGTAAATAATGTCAACACCAGTGTATATAAAACAGCAAATCTGATACGTAATAGTTACAAGACTTCCTCCACTTCAAGGAAATGTATGTTTATGATTATTATTATTATTGTTGTTGTTGTTGTAAACTTTCTCTTTTAATTCCCCGCAAGATAAAAATCGCTGGTGGTTAAATCGCAGGAACGTGGGGGCCACTTATAGTTTCTGTATCGGTACCCAAAGAATGCACCAGAGGAGCCTTCCATCTATTTCATAATAGTTACATGTACTTCAGATGGATTAACTCTCATGTGTAACATATCTGATTCATACGGTTATGAGACTGTGCATTTGACAATTTTTCTCGAATACATTAAGGTAAAATCACATAAAATATGGAACTAATTTGTACCACATAACACCCTGTGCCACGACGGGAAGGGTGGGGCCTATTTATTTTTTTTAATTATCTTCCTTATTTAATTGAAGACATTTAAAAGAAAATAGTTAACATTTAATTCTGTGGCTACAGCTGAACAGAAGTCATACGCAATGTCAATAATAATCCAGACGTCTGTGAACGTACTATACTCGCGATTTCAGATACTTAGTCATTGAAAATTCAATAGTAAAGATGGAAAGCTGAAAACGACTTGTTGAAAAACAAATTTTAATGAAAGTACGTTGACGGAGCATCATACTTACAGCAATAAAGTTAAAATTAAAATAGTGCGCTTGTTACATCTTTAGCGTGAAAACGAGGGTGAAGTCTTTTTTAATTTTCGCCATTTATTCTCAATGGCCACTGACAGTGAACTTTCAAATTTCTATATTTCTGTGTAGATTTACTGAAAAATGCACCGCGAGAGCATTGCTTTTATTTTTCAGTAGATACTTGGGGGGGGGGGGAGTTATTTTAGTTGTATTCAAAGAAAAATTGAGACACGAGAAACATTTTGAATGTGTGAAAATGCAGTTTAGAAAAATCGACGTGTTTCATTCACATAACTCTCTAGCTGTTCCGCAAACAGTTTAAAAAGATTATTCTTTTATCTACATCATGCTAATCTAAATAAATATAAGCAGAAATGGTCTTCTTACTTGCTTCTTTATAGGTAAGTAAGAAGCTAAATAAGGGAATACACTAGGCTAAAGTGATAGTCAATTTTTTTAAAAGCAGTATCTATGTGAAACAATTGAAATTCAGTCCTTTTTGCCTACAAGGAGTAAAGCAAACGAGAAACGAAAAGCAAGATGGCTTCCTATTTGAGAAAAGTTTAAGTGGCTTAAACTTGAAAAGCAATAATTCGGAATATCTCGGAAACGGTAAGCTTACGGTTTACCAGTTAGATAAAATTATTCAAAAATCATCCAGAATGAAGAGATCTTCAGAGGCTATTCCCAGAAAGTTCAAGATATACATGTCGTCTGGCATACAGATATCTTAAACATACATTTTAATCAAAATTGTTAGAGCCATTTTTGAGAAAATCAAAATTTTAGAAAAATATTCCATGTAAAAGGTAGATGGGGGAGGGGCGGATTTTCCTGTAAATTTCGTGTCGATCCATGGAAAACACTAAACTTCATTACCAAGTTTTAGTATTTAACCGACTTTTCGATTTTGACACACTCACATACGGACCTGTTTTTAAAATACTTTTTATTTATTCAGAGGATAACAAAAAAACATGTATTTCCGGTTAATTCTCGGCATCCAAATTTTGAGCGGTATACAACACCTTCTTTATCTACTATTTACATTGTACATCCGTGCTAGAGAAAGAAACGCAGCGTTATTTTGTAAAACAGAATGCTAAGAAATAGGTCTTTAAATTGCTGCAGAGTCCGAAGCAAGAGGGGGATAGATAACTGTTGATTCTCTATTGACGCCCTAAAGTTCCAACAACCATTTTTGTAAAAATCTAATGTGTTCCATTCACATAGTTTTCTCTATATCTCTGTAACAAATTATTATTAAAAAAAAACTCATGCTCTTCGAGATAAACATTAGGAGAAATGCTTTCATGTAAGTAATAGGGAAATAATGGGATACACTAGGCTAAAATTATAGTCAATCTTCTAAAAGTTGGTTGCCATGTGGATGAAATACGTTTCTGTTTATTGCCAGGAGGTTTAAAAAGTTTTAAGTGTTTTAAAACTGAAACTAAAAACAAGGAATATCCCAAAAGTGGTCAACTCCACGAAAAGTGTATATGGCCCTAGTTGTTTGTTTTAACGAGATCTACTTTTTTGTGTAGCAAGTTTTTGTCTGTCTCTTATTAGTTCAACAAAATCCTGCAAAAGTCATCCGGAATAAAGAGGTCTCCAAAGGCTATTTACAGAAAATTCAAGATATACATTTTATTTGTTATGTATATATATTTACTATACGGTATTTTAATCAGAATCGATAGAGCCATTTTTCAGAAAATTAAAATTTTCGAAAAATATTTCATGTAAAGGGCAGATGGGGTGGGCGGATTTTCCCGTAAATTTCGTGTCGATACTTGGAAGAAACTAAACTTAAATACTAAGTTGGGTATTTAACCAACTTTTCGTTTTTGAGTTTTGCTGTTCACAGAGACACTCACACACGGACCTCTTCTTATAATACTTTTTATTTATTCAGAGGATCCAAAAAAAAAAAAAAAAAAAAAAAAACAAAAAACATGTATTTCCGGTTAAGTCTCGGCATCCAATTTTTGAGCGGTATAGATACCTTCTCAATTGCTATTTCATTGAACATACGTGCTAGAGAAAATAAAGCAGTGCTGTTTTATAAAACAGAATGCTAGGAAATAGGTGTATTGTACGGTGTTTAAATTGCTGAATTGCTGCAGCGCCCGAAGCAAGAGGGGGACAGATAAATGTCGATTCTCTATGGACGCCCTAAGCTTCCAACAACAATTTTCTGTTAAAAAGCAATTTTAGATTTTTTTGACCGATAGGAATCAAAATGTCACTCCCAGTGTTCCTTAATATTGTTCGGAAGGGCGGGTCCGAAGTTATCCCATAGCTGTCATAAATATAAGTTATCCACAGAAAAGCTGGTGCATCAGAGTTTTTACTTCAGGGAGGAGGATTCCCTTTGGAATAAGCTGCAAGGGCGTGGTTCAGATTAGGAATATGGAAACTGCACACAGCTCGAGGGGTGGCACGCTGAAAGAATCACTCTCGTCCACGCTGCTGGAACGCTAAAGATAAGCCAATATAAAGCAAAATACTGTTTGGAAATGAAATGAGGAACGCGATCACGGAGAGGCGCATCGTTGAATTGACTTTTTTGTTTTCTCTCACTATTGAAACAGGTTGTCGTGGCTTTTATTTTCTGCCTTTTATACGCGTTTAATAGGTAGAATATCTGCCTTGTTGCACTCTTTGGATATACACAAATGAGCGAGATTGTCTTGAAATAACACTTTTACAAAAATACCTATTACAAAATTGGAAAACCTGACTGTGAACATTACATGGTTTGAATGTTTCGGCTTTGTTGTTGTTGGGTTTTTTTTTTTTTTTTTTTTTTTTTTTTTTTTTTTTTTTTTTTTTTTCCTTTTTTCCCTCGTGTCTCTGTTTGCATGCATGAAAGAAGTCGGAAACAGCAGCTGAATGTACCTATGTAACTTATCTGGTTAGAAAATCTGTCCAGAGAAATTTGTAATAACGTTTGGGAATTCTACGCCAAACCTACAATCGAATGTATTACAAAAAAATCTGATGACTTTCTCTATATCTCTGCAACAAATTTTTGTTAATAAGCTTATCTTTTGTTTATTTCGTGCTAATCGAGAAAAAATAGCAGAAATAGTCTTATTTCTGCTTTATTGTAAGTAGAAGCGAAATAAGGGAGTACCATAGGTTAAAGTGAAAGCCAAAGCCTGTTTGCTATGTGACATGTTCCTTTGTTTGTATGGACAGGAGTTGACAAATTCCTGTATGAGAAAACTATGTTTTTCAAAGCTGAAACCAAGAATAAGGAATATCTCAAAAACGATCAACTCCACCAACAAAATGTATATAACATGTGTGTTTTAACGTGCTCTACATTTTTTTTTTTTTTTTTGTGTTAAGTTTTTGTCCATCTCTTACGGTTTAGTTATGCAAAATTCATCCAGAATAAAGTGGTCTTCAGAGGCTATTCCCAGAAAATTCAAAATATACATTTTGTCAGGTAAATATCTTTAATATATGATATTTTAATCAAAATCGTTACAGCCATTTTTTTAGAAAATCAAAATTTTCGAAAAAAGTTCCATGCAAAGGGTAGTTTGGGGTGGGGGGATTTTTCTCAAAATCTTCGTGTCGCATCCCTGGAAGATACTAAACTTAAATACCAAGTTTGGTATTTTACCGACTTTTCGTTTTTGAGTTATCGTGTTCACAGACACACTAACACACGGACACACACACACGGACCTTTTTGTGAAAATACTTTTTTTGGATACAGGGGACCCTAAAACATATATTTCCGGTGAAATCTCGGTATCGAATTTTTTGGTGGAGTGCAATACCTTCTCAATACACTATGTACATAGTACGTATAGAGAAAGTAAAAATTCAGTAAGTACATAGCAGCATAGATAAATTACTAAAGTAACCAGTTTTCATTCGGAAGAGGCCTTTTAGCGCTCATGTAATTTAACAAATACTTCAGTAGGCATTATTTTGCAATATTAAAACGCATAATTTCTTGCAGTTCTGTAATAATTAAAGTGATAATTAACTCAAGGAATATCGGATTGTAAAAACATGCCGTTTCTGAATCAAACTAGCAGACATTAATCTGAAATGGAGCTATGTATTTTTTTAATTTTTTTTTAATAAAGATTGCGTCGTCGGCTTACCCTCCTCTTATATAGGACTGACACCCCCCTAGAATATGTAACTCTGAAAGGTAGAAAGTGGCCAGTACAAAAGAAGCAAATGGTTAAAAGCTTTAGAAAAGACTTTTATACATTTGTGAATTCTAGAATCTTTGAATTACTGTAAACCATATATGTATATAAATTGTTAACGTCTCGCACTTAAAACATGTTAATGCTAACCTACAGGAATTTTGCTAATTAAGTATCGGATTCCAGAATGTAGTGTTACATATTTGTAGTAGAAAGTGGGATAATAAAGGATTAAAAAGAATTAATTAAAAAAAACTAGGCTTTACAAGAATGCCTAGGGGTCAGAAGCCAGTCGGGCAGCCAACGGCACGAACACAGAATGAAGAACCTGAAAGAGTGGTCGACCCGTAACAAGGCATGAGCATGAGGAAGTGGATGATATGAAATGCAAGCGAAATGGATTATAGGAAAGGTGATGATGGAGCAATTAGTGGAATGAATGGCGGGGAAATCGTAGGATCCAGAGAAAACCTTAAATCCCACATACGGGCGCTTAATACGAGCGGTCTAACCACTCAATTAAATAAAGGCACCTAAATAAGGTTATCTGCCGGTTACAGAGTTATGTTATGGTTCAGAATTTGAGGTTATGCAGGCTGCAGATATCGTATTATTATTTCTATCCATTTGACTTGAGGTTAAAATGAATGAATCAAGGTTGGTCACTGGGGTTCTGTAGGGTGGTTGTGTGTGTTATGCGATTCAGTTTTTTGTATTTATGTATTCTCTTGTCTACTGCACTTTTTTGGAAACCGTTGTAGGTCGGTTTTCCTTCTCAATATGGATAGATCTTGTTTAATAATTAGTTCTTATTCTGTATTTGCGGTACTCGGACCTAAACTTGGGTAAATTATATTTTGGATTGATCTGAATGGAAGGCATTGCTAACATTCTAAATTCCATGTGCGCATGCGCTTCCCGATTTTAATAAACAAACAATGGTGCTTAACTAGTTAGGAAACATTGCTTCAACTTTAACTTATGCAAAAAGGAGGTTGCATTAAGGTTTGAAATTAACCTTTTGGTTTTCATTTAGAAGCTCAACTATCTCTACATCACGTCACTGGTGACTTTTCTGGCAGTATTACAGTATTAATGCACATATATAGAACGAGCTGTATGCCTTAGTATACCAACTGCATATTGATATTTCTTGCTTGGTATTCGGTATCTAGGATTTTTTACTGTAATCTTCGTGACTAAGTGATAAAATGTGCAACAAAGAAAATAAAAAAAAAAGTCTATACTCTCTGGTATGAGTGGATCGTAAAAGCCACTTGTAAAGTAATGAATACAGTAACATTTCAAATCCGAATACTTGTGTAACTAACGAATAACCGATAGTCAGGCGGCTACCGATAGATTATTCGATACTGCCCATCACTACAACCATTATTGCTTCACGCTCCGAGGCTCGGAACTTAGGACTCGGTGTGCCCATCGGTCAACTGGGGGTATACATGGGTATAACGTAAACAAAGCTAAGACAGCGTGCACAAGTTGGCCAATATTGGTGCGTTTGTTGGGAAGAGGAACTAAACAGCTATGGTACAAGTGGAAGGGGCATCGGAAGTGCAGTAAGGCAGAGAAAGCATCCGGAATTCCTAATTGTATTTGCTGGACCGAGTTCTTAAAATCTTTGCTCGCTAACATATATCCTTCCGCGCACAACTTCCTTCCTGTTTCCCCTGATTGGCTAATTTTATACCTTTGATTGACAGAGGCGTAGGTATGGAGGGATTTTGGGGCCAGATAAGTGTAAAAAGAAATAACAGTATCCTAATTTTACTTTCCATTACTGCATCTAAGTCTGTGAATAGAAAATACATTTTTAAAGTACAGGGTGTATATAAATGAATATCGGGGTTTTAACTCTTTATAATATTTATTGCATTTAACTACAGTTATGAATATGTCAAATGAAAAAGCAACTCAAACAGTTTTACCAAGAAGCTTATAAATGTTCAATGTGACTACCCTTTGTCACACGGCACACATCAAGTCTATAGCCGAGTTCTTCCCAAACGTTGATAAGTGTGTATTCAGTAATTGTAGCAACAGCTGCTTCAATCCGGTTTCTTAATTCAGGGAGGTCAGCTGGTAGCGGAGGTACGTATACACGATCCTTGATGAAGCCCCAAGGGTAAAAATCGCATGGCGTTAGGTCAGGAGAACGTGGAGGCCATGCATAGCAAGCCCTGTCATTGGGGCCCTTGCGGCCTATCCAGCGCTCGGGCACAGTGACGTTCAACCAATCGCGTACTTCGTTATGCCAGTGAGGTGGCGCACGATCCTGCTGGAAAATGAAGTTCTCTGGCTCATTTTCTTCCAACTGAGGGAAGAGCCATTGCTCTAGTGTATCAAGGTAAGAAATGCCAGTTACAGTAGGTTCACCAAAAACGAAAGGCCCATAAACTTTTCGCCGGGATACGGCACAAAAAACATTCACTTTAGGGGAATCTCTTTGCATTTGTTCCATCTCGTGAGGATTTTCTGAGCCCCATATGCGCACACTATGAGTGTTAACATGTCCACTAAGGTGAAAGGTCGATTCATCACTGAAGACAACACGATCCATAAAATCGGCATGAAACAAGTCGTTTGCGAATTTGGCACATAATCCGTGGTTTGTCGGCTTTAGAGCCTGAATAACTGTACATGGTAAGGACGTAGCTGTAAGCGTTTTCTTACAACTTTCCAAACAGTCGACACAGGAACTTGTAATTCATGAGTAGCCTTCCGGACTGATTTCTTTGGGCTACGAGTGAACGGCTCTCTCACTCGCTCAACAGTCCTTCACTTACTCCTGGTCGTCCCGTGCTCTTTGTTCCCTTCACAAAGGCAGCCGGTATCTTCAAACTGATTATACCATCTACGAATGTTTTATCACTAGGAGGATCACAACCGAACTTACTACGGAACGCACGTTGCACAGTTACTACAGATTCGGTCTTTGCAAATTGCAATACACAAAACGCTTTCTGTTTACTAGTCGCCATCTTTGCTACTACCGCTGTCTAGCGGATTGCGGCGGAAACATTGCACGCACATGCGAACTTGTGTCTACAAACAAAACTGTTTGAGTTGCTTTTTCATTTGACATATCATTTATAACTAAGTTGAATGTAATAAATGTTATAAAGAGTTAAAACCCCAATATTCATTTATATATCCTGTATTCTGTGAACCCAATTCAAAAACGAAAAGTCAGTTGAATACCAAACTTAATACTCCCATCTTCGCGCGCGCGCACACACACACACACACACACACACACACACACACACACACACAAACCTTCGAAGATTTTCAAGAAAATCCCTTACCCCAAGCTATGATTTGCATGGAACAGTTTTCAAAAGCTTTGATTTTCTCAAAATGGTTGTAACAATTTTGATTAATGCACCATTAAGATATTTTCATGGGAGAAGAAATGTGTATATCTTGATTTTCTGAGAATACCTCTGAAGCCCTCTTCTTTCTGGACGACTTTTGCGCAACTGATAAACCGTAAGAGAAAGACAAAAATATTACTATTCGAAAAATGTAGATCTTATTAAGATTCACAATTTATGTAACTTGTCACTATATTTTTTTGTGGAACTAATCATTTTTAGATATTCCTAGTTATTGGTTTAAATTTTCCAATGCTTATATTATTCTCAAATGGGAAGTAGTTAATCGTTTATCCCAGAGAACGGTATTTGGAAGTTATCACATAGCGACCTGCTCTTAAAATATGTGACTGTTGCTTGAGCCTAGTGTATTCACTTACTTCCCTTTAACATAAATAAAATATGTAATAAAACAATTTCTGCTAATGGGTATCTTGATTAGCATGAAGTATATAAAGAATGTGCTGTTATAAGAAGGGTTGTTGCAGAATGAGCAGAGAAAGTCGTGTGAATGCAACACACATAAGAACGCCTACTCTTCAACATTACATGAGGCTACTTACAGGAAAATTTCGATCATAAAAGCAGAAATAAATTTGCGCGGTGGAAAATAAATTTACATTTACCGTTTGCAGTATAATAGTGGGTGTCTCAAAAGAGTTTCCGCAGTCAACAGCTGTGGTTACGTTGGTGACCTAAGGATGTGGAGCATCTCCCTTATCCTGCTTGAATAATAGTGTGCTTGTGAAACGAAGTCAAAATGTAAAACGTACATTTCTTGACGTTCTGCGCATTCGGCATGATCTCGTCGCTATACGTGACAGATTTAATTACTAAATTTCGTGAAACCGGACCTGTACAACTTATCCCGAAAAGCGGTAGGCCTAAACTTTTAACAGAAGCTAAACTGGGCGAAATTTCAGATGTAATATTAGGAAGCCCCACTAAATGAATACGAAAATCAGCACAGGAAACTGTTTCTGTGTAAACAGCACATAGAGCTGTTATTAAGGAAGTGAAATTGCGTCCCTATAAATGCAAAGTGCCCCGAAAAAAATAACTAAAAGAAGAAATCACAAATTAGGTATATACGGTTACGCGGGAAACCCTACACAGTATCCGAAACAAGAGCAAAACTGTGAAACTAAATAACATATAACAAATAACAGAATAACTAGCTAAAAGTATTAAAATACAGATCCAAAATCTTAATATTACTAATCCATACGATGAATAATCATAACCAAAAATATATCTTAAACCTTTTCAACAAAAAAATCAACATTTATCAAAAATAAAAAACCCCCAAAAAATATGCCTGCAGTGTTGAGGAAAGCATTTCTAACATCTTCTATGATAGTGGTAAATAATTATTCTGAATTTCATTCAGCTCATCTTCATTCCCAACAATAATTAACGGGAACCGTTGTCAACTGAAAGGTCATGAACTCATAAGAGAACGTGATACAACATTCACCTCACTGCGGAGACACATCTGAGACACCCGTTATGTTTAAAATGTCGAAGTAATGAGTTGGGAATCAGGAATTGTATTTCGCCATTGTAAGATAATACTTAATGTGGTTGCTTTACTTTACTCCCAGAAGTGCTGAGCGTATTGGGCTGTGTTACCTATTTGATTTACAGTTAACACATCTGACTCTCGGTCTTGGAGACGTAAATTAGATTCCATGCGAGAGGAGTCCCAACTCCAAAAATCTACATTTCCAGTCCCTGAGAGGTTGGCAACCAACTTTCAGCAGTATTTCCTTCGCGCCGTCTTGGTCCCGAACGACCGCAATAGAACGTTGGGAATCACTTCTCCATCCCTAGGGATTTTCAGGTCCCTTAGCTCATATATTTTGAGTGTCTTTCGGTACCATATTTTAAATCCAAGATACAAGTTGTGATCCCTCAGTAGGAGGTTTAGGTTTGCCACGCGAGACAGAATTGTGATTACATTGTTGATCGACAATAATTATTCACCCATCACAACAGATGGGTTGTTAATCCTAAATATATTAAAATCATAAATCCAGGTTGCAAATAGTCAAAATTAAATATGCCATTAGTTGCAACTCTGTGTGTATGTTACCTAAGAAAATGTTCATGTTAACGATGTTAGTTGTACATTTTTATTTTCTCTACATAGTACATGGTACATACGTATAGAAAGTATTGCACTCCACCCAAAAATTCGATACCGAAATAACACCGGATATACGTGTTTTAGAGTCTCCTGTATAAAAAAAAAGTACTTTCTCTACAGTATAGAGAATAGCTATTATATGTACATAATGTATAGAGAAGTATTGTATTCCACCCAAAATTTGATATCGAGATTTCACCCGAAATATGTTTTGAGAGTCCCTGAATCCAAAAAAAGAAGCATTTTAAGAAAAATACCAGTGTGTGTGTTTTTTTGTAGTGTTTAACGCCCACTTTAACTACGTATGGCACCGCAGGCGGTAGTGTGTGTGGGTGTACGGACAATTTAACACAAAAAGGAAAAATCGAGCTACCATTTACATTGAAAAATTTTCGATAATTTTGAATTTCTCAAAAATGGCTATGATGATTTTGATTAAAATATCGCATATTTAAGATATTGTGTCACATAAAATGCATATCTTGAATTTCTTTGGAATAGCCTCTGAAGTCCTCTTCTTTCTGGATGACTTACGTATAACTGGTAAACAGTAAGAGATAGAGAACAATTTACTACACAAGGAATGTAGATCTCGAGAACACACGCAATTTTTGCTGTTTACATTTTTGTTGTAGAGTTAACCGTTTCCGAGATATTCCTTGTTATTGGTTTCAATTTTAAAATACTTATACGTTTCTAAAATTGTAAGTTGTGGGTGTTTCTTTTGTTTTACTCCGCAGATATGGGACTTTCAAAGACAATCAAATAGCGATAGCTTTTAAAGCAGTTGAACTATCACTTTATCAAGTGTTTTCCTTTAGTTCCCTTCTACTTATAAGGAACTAGGTAATAAAACCATATCTGCTAATGTATCTCGACTAGCATAAGTAAATAAAAGAACATTTTGAAAAAATAGGTTTATTTACAGAACAGATCAGATTTTTCTTACTGCGAAAATATGAAATAATGGCGATAATATAATGTTTGTGATGTATACCTTTTAAAATATTTACGGTGCGAAGAGATTGAAAAACCGAGGTATCAGAGTAGTGAAATTGAAATGTGTGATGCATGAAATCGTGAGCCCATGCTGTCGCTCTGTGACCGTTCAATAATAACGTTGATTAAACTCTTTGAACCTTAAAATTGAACTGTCCACGCCTCTTATGTGTTCCTGACATTTTCATCAAAAGGTTTACGTTTCCTTTTGTAAAATGAAATTGCTCTTGTTCACGGAGCTTACCCTACCCACAGGGCTAGTTGACAAAAAACACTATGTTGTAATGGCTGCGATAAAGAGTGCGTATTAGAGAAATTAAAAGCGTCCATTTGAAACCTCGAATACCAAACAATCTCACTACGTGCGCGCCAGTTTTATGAACCCTGAGAAACTCCAGTAAACACTCGCTTGTAGCATTTTTACTTTTCCTACCACGCGCAGTATTCATAATAGGTAAGGAAGCTATTACATTTCAAGATTTCATATTGGGATCCCCTGAATAAATAATAATAATAATAAAAACTTTTAAGGTTTAAGTCTACATCTCTAAATAAAAAAATCTGATGTGTTCCATTCACATGACTTTCTCTACATTTCTGGGACAATTTATTGATGAAAGCTTATTCTTTTATTTACTTTATGCTAATCAAGAAAAAAAGTAGCAGAAAAGGCCGTATTACTTGCTTCCTTGTAAGTAAAGGGTAAATAGGGGAGTACCGTAGGCTAAAGCGATAGTCAACTCTATTAAGTTGGTTACTACGTGATTGAAGTTCCATTGTTTGTATGGCCAAGAGTTGGCAAATTCCCGTATGAGAAAAGTAGAAGTATTTTTAAACTGAAACAAATGACAAGGAATATCACAAAAACGGTCAACTCTACGAAAAAAAATGTATACAACATAACGTGTGTACTTTAAGGAGATCTGCATTTGTGTTAATTGTTTGGTACTTTAAGGAGATCTGCATTTGTGTTAATTGTTTGTCTATCTCTTATGGTTTACCAGTAATGCAAAATTCATCCAGAATAAAGAGGTCTTCAGAGGCTTTTCCCAGAAAATAAATACACATTTTTTCATCTAAATATCCTTGGAAGATACTGAACTTAAATATCAAGTTTGGTATTTAACAGACTTTTTGTTTTGAGCTATGTTACCCACGCGCGCGTATCTCAATGTGTCTCAAAACTTATATTCCAGTGAAATCTGAGTATTGAATTCTTGGGTGCCAATCAATACCTTCTCTATACACTATGTACATAGTACTTGTAGAGGAAGTAAAAAAAAATAAAAGTTGGTTAATTTCTAAATTTGATATATAACTTCAATGTATTCAAAGGATGTGACACGAAGATTTGCAAGAAAATCCCAGTCTTTAACGTAAAAAATGTTCCAAAATGTTTATTTTCTCAAACAGCTCTAATGGTTTTTATTAAAACACCATATCTTTTAAGGTATTTTAATGGCAAACAAAATGTAATACTTGAGTTTTCTGGAGTAGCTTCTGATGTCCTCTTCATTCTGGATAACTTTTGTATAACTGGTACACTGTAAGTCACCTGTCCTGTCAACCATTCAATCCTTGCGTTTGTAGCATGTAACTGTATGAACCTTTTTCAAAATCTCTTCAAATATTGATGCCCTATTCTGAATTAAAAGTAATCGCAGGCACAGTAAGCCCAATAATTTGTATCCATGCTAATTAATGGAAGTATTCACATTGAATCACGCAACGCACATTGTAGCGCAAAACTTTGTTTAGTCCAAACTTGATGCTTGCCTTTCTAGCATAGTGAAAAACAGTTTGTTCTGCATTTTTTTCTCCATGCTTTGCCAACGTCAGAAGAATAAACGAATGTGAATTGAATTTTTATCTTATATGGTGTACAATATTGGTGCTGCGCCATTTACACTTGACTTGCCATTCTATTTTAAATACTGACGCCAAACGCTGAGCGAACTTTATTTGATGCAGCCCTATTCATCTGCCCATCACTTATAAGAGTTCGCTTGCATTTTTACTTTCTCTGCTCGTACTATGTACATAGTGCACAGAGGAGGTATTGTATTCCACCCAAAAATTCGATACCAAGATTTCACCGGAAATACACGTTTTGAGACCCCCTGAATAAAACATTAGAAACAGGTCCATGTGTGTGTCTGTGGACAGCATTGCTCAGAAACGAAAAGTCCGTTAAATGTCTAAATTTTTATATTAATTGAATATCTTTCAAGGATGCTTCACGAAGATTTTCAAGAAAATCCCCACATCTAACCTTTACAGGGAAACATTTCGAAAATTTTGATTTTCTCAAAAATGGCTCTAACGGTTTTTATTAAAATACCTTATATTAATTACATTACAAATAAAATGTATATGTTGGAATTTTCTGGGAATACCCTCTGAAGACCTTTTTATTCTGGATGACTTTGCATTCCTGGTAAACCGTACGAGATAAACAAAAACTTACTACACACAAAAAATGTAGATGTCGTTAAAACACGAACTTTGTCATATACATTTTTTTTTTTCGTGGAGTTGACTATTTCCGAGATATTCCTTGTTATTGGTTTCAGTTTTAAAATACTTTTCTAATACGGGAACTTGTCAACTCGTGACCATGCAAAGAAACGAATTTCAATCCTTTAGCAACCAGATTTAAAAAGATTTGACTGTCCCTTTAGCCTAATGGATTTCCGCTATTTCTCTTCTGCTTGTAAGGAAACAAGTAACAAGACCATTTCTGCTAATGTTTATCTGAAATAAATAGAAGAATGAGATTTTAAAGAGTAATTTGTTACTGAGATGTAGAGAAAGTCATGGGAATGGATCACGTCAGATATTTATTTATTGGTTATGTTATTCAATTTTAAACTTGCAGTGCGCTCGGAATACCTCCACATATAATTTACAGATCTACAATCGCGTTGTAACTTTTTTCATTATGTTTACGATTGCATAATGATTGGTCTTCCGTCACACCTCTGCCTGTTCTGTAAGTTAGAACATCTCCATTGTAAGGACCTTATCGTGAATAAGTTAACTTTGAAGAAACAAGAACTTATGAAAATAGTATATTTAGTAATTTGCATAGAAAGTCCTGTGAGTGTCGCACATTATATTCGCAGAAGGAAACTATAAGATGTTATAAAACTGGTGGTTTGTACATATATGAAGTTACGTTTAATAGAAATACTCAGCGTTGACGTTGCACTGTGCGAATCTCGTGTAAGAAACGCCTGAGAGGTAGTCGGTCTTTTGTCCCGCATAACAGCTCTGTAGGAGAAGTTGCCGTCCTTTCACGGCTACCAAACAAATAACAATATATCCGTTCCAGTTTTCCTATCAGGGGAATTCTGCTTGGTGGGTTTTGTCACTTTTCGAGCTTCTTGCTGTCTCAGTCAAATCTCTAACCCGGGAATCGTTTCGCAACGGTTATGATTCAGAGCTTTCTATTTGCGCTTATCAACATTCCATGCATGTACTTGTAAACGGCCTAGCTAAAGAAAAGATCGCAAGTTATTTTTTTCACAGTTAATTTTTAATTCTTTTTTGACAGTGAAGCTTCATGTGGTACTCAGTTGTAACAAACATACTACCATCTAGCAGTTACAGGCATTACTAGTTTTTTTCACCATCCTGCACGGAAATAGCGACATCTATGAAAACAAAATAGAAGCACCTGTTGGGGTATGTTCATTGCACCCTTCCTCCTATCGTTCGTTTACGTTTATTCTTAAAATGTTGTAAGTCCGTTTTCACGAGATTATATAATAACTGACTACGACTACACAAACAAATTTAGATCTCTATGTACATCTGACCATTTCGGATATATCTGTAGTTATTTGCTTGAAGGTTTCAATACTACTGCAATTTTTGAAGCGCTGTCACATTTAATATTCTCTCGCAATGTCTTGGGAAGAGTATGAAATTTTGAATTCCAGCATATATCGACGTGCTTTTAAGCATTTGCTAACCGCTTTAATGTGCTATAACTCTTTGTACCTACAACGAAATGTGTGATGTAATTATTTCTGCAAAAGTTTAACTTGATTAAATAGAAAAATATACTAATATTTTTGGAAACTGCATAAAAATAACTCATAGTGGGTTGAAAATGCCATGTGAAAGTAACACAAAGCATTTTAGTGAATAAATTATTGTGTATTCTAAGTGGTTTCCAGTCAAATAAAATTTAATTAGATGAAGAATGAGAACCTAACATACATAATGTTCAGTGAAGTATACAATTTATTCGTTATGCCAGCATCTCAATATCTTTATACTTTAATCAAAATCGTTCGAGAAAATAAAACAACGTGTCTTTTTCTACTAATAGTGAGTTTACTTGGGGGGGGGGCAATCTCAAACCTTGTGTTACTCATATACGGCATTATACATTTATCCGTCTTCGTATTTGAGTTATGCTGTTCATACACAGACCATTGCTAACAGGCAGGCAGACAGGCAGGCAGGCGCACAACATAGTGCACGAATCTTTTTCTTAAAACGCCTTTCCTGGTTTCAGAGGACTTATAACTTCAGCTGTTGTGAACTCTCAAAATTCAATTTTAGGCTAAATACAATACTTCCTCTAACCTTTCCCAAGTGTAAGGTGCATGTAGTTATATACTTAAATAGAATGTAGCCTGGGTAGCTTATGTTTGAGTAAAAAGTGCGACTTCTAATAGCTGATAAAGGAAGCAGTTTGGGACTCAGTATTTTACTGCACTTGATGCCACGCTGTAATGTAGAAAACAAGAGTACTGTAACATTTTGTTTAACCGAAACGCGCTTCACCAAAACGACGAGGAGGGGAAACAAAAGAAACTAACAATCAACAAAAAACACGAGATGCTGAAATTCACTATGGCAGCGTTGCTGGGACAATTTAAATATTCTCTTTTGTCCTGACGTGTACGTAATTGCTAATGTATGGAGTTAACCCTCTCTTTCTCTCCCCCTCTCTTTCTCACACTATCCATCACACTTTCCAAGAAATATGGTACTTATATAAGGTGTTACTAGGGTATCGCATGTGGAGTTTGTGATGGATAAAGCGACGTCTGGGCGAATTTTTTCTGGGTGGTCCAATTTTCTCCGCCTTTCATTCAACCAAATGCTTCATCACCACCTTTCTTCATTTCGCCTTCATTTCTTAACTTCTACTTTCCTCACTGTCATCTGGCTGTGGGCTGAGCCTTTGTTTCGGATTCTTTATTCTATGATTAAATGTTCGTTGGCTCCTCATCAGGTTTCTGACCCTAGGCACCCACGTGTAAGTCTCCATACGGGGAGGATAAGCGACTAAGTATAAAATATTAAGTGTTTGTAAATTCAATGCGGAGGCCATCTGCTATTTTACTATTGGTGCTGGTCCGTGGATTTTATTTATATTATTATTATTATTATTATTACATATTTATTTGTCTTGAAAGGCTTCTACCGAAGTTCGATTTTTGGAGAGGAGGCAAGCCGCGTTCTTTCGACTTTGCCCCTTGTTTCCTGGCTGGACCATTTTTTTCCTGCAGACGATGACTCAGTTCAGTGGTAGAGAAATGGGTAATCAAGCTCACGGCTGTCATGCAATGAATTGTTCGTTTGTACGGAAAATAAATATAAATTATTAGATTGGCCTCATATAAGCTACACATTTTACTACTGGCCTAACCAAAGATGTACTGGCACAAAACAATGAAACTACATTTATGAAAAATAACCGCTAGTTATGGACCCTGAAGTAACGATGGTGCAAATTAAGTCGTTATATGATATAAATATAAATAAACAGCTCAAAAGTAATAAAACCACAACCTCCCAGCTTAGCATCATATTCAAAAGGAAATAACTAGACATCCTACCTCCAAATGGGAAAGAATCAAAAAGTAATTACTATCATAGTGTTATCAATTCATAAAACAAAATCGTTATTTTGGTCTGGATAAACCCAATCCATCATCTTTTATATCAACAAATTTCCAAACATTGATGTAATTTGTAAACAAGGATTCACTGAGCTTTGAATGAACTGCATCGCTCGGAACGCAGTAAACCAAACAAGGCAATCCATCCCGGTAAGCGAATATCGCTTCGAACATGCCCCTTCGAACGAATTTGACCGCGCTCGGATGTTTAAGATTATACGCTCCAACTTATATGTTGTATATACAGCAAAGCTTACTTTGTGCGTCTTGGTTTCCCGTCTCAAGTTCGAACATTGCATGCCACTAACAGGCGAGGATTCAAATCATTAAGGGTAAGAAAGACTAAACTAAAACTTCATGTCCGCATCGTAATAAGAAACGTTGAATTACGGTGTTATCAATAATATAAAAATTATCGTTTCAAAGTTGCCCTGGGTTTTGCGGAACAAAATACTGAATCAGTAGCAGTATATATGGTGGAAGAGAACGGTGACGTTTAAAGGCGTTGCAGAAGAAAGTTTAACGAAAAACACGTATTAATGACACAACCTTGGTAACATAGTAACGTATATTTTTATCCTGTTCTGTTTAAAGTAGTAGTGTTTATTAAGCATTGTTTCATGTGTTTGGGAAACAATTGTTTTCTTCCTTTCGCTGCTTAAAATCGTTACCATAGATTATTCTCAAAAAGTGGCTTTGCGATTTCGAATCGAATTCTACGGCTCCGTTCTCTTAAGTTCGATTAAGTGGGGTGCTATATTTATATTATACTTTCAGTAAAACATATTTTTAAATGCAATTCAGAATACATTACTAATAGACTGACTGTTGAAGGTGGTTGTAATTTACAGGTTTCAGAAGTGGAAAATCCGCTTTGTGCTCTTTCCATCGAGATGTGTTATATAAGACTGTTACGTATACGGCTTATTCTGCACCCAAAAAAATTCTACGGTTTAATCATCAACGACATTTGCTTATATAACAATCTGTGATGCCTACAAAACCATTTCATGCAGAAGTGACCAATACGTTATCAAAAGAAAGAGAAAGTAAAAGGGTGATATATTACATTCACATGACCTTCGCAACCGAATCATTACAAGGTCAGTGTTTTATCTATTTCATGTTATAAGGTGATTAGGGAAATACGGCTTAGGCTCAAATCTTTTACGAGCGGATCGCTAACAAATAGCGATCTTCCTCACGAGAAAAATAAAATCTGATGGATCCCTTGTAAGTAGAAGGGAAATAAGGGGATACACTAAGATAAAGCGATGTTCCAATGTTTTAAAAACTAGTCGCTTGGGGTTGATATCCGTTTCTTTGCATAGCAAGTGTTGACAAAGACCCGTATTAGAAAAGTTTAAGTATTTTAAAACTGAAACCAATAACAAATAATATCTTGGAAATGGCAATATCCGCGGCAGAAAAATGTATATGAGATGAATTGTGTGTTTTAAAGAATCTACATTTTTTGTGTAGTTGGTTTTTGCGTTATCCTTTACAGTTTACCAGTTATGCAAAAGTCTTTCAGAATGAAGGGAACTTCAGAGGTATACCCAAGAAATTCAGGATATACCTTTTATTTGTCATGTAAGTATCTTTAGAGCCATTTTTTAGAAAATAGAAAACTTCTAAAAGTGTTCCAAATAAAGGGTGGTTTAGGGTGGGTGGATTTTCCTGAAAATCTTCATGTCGCATCTTTGGAATATACTAAACTTAAATGCCAAGTTTGGTGTTTAACCGACTTCTCGTTTTTGAGTTCACACGGACACACACGGACCTTTTTCTAAATACGCTTTTTTACTTTCTCTACACGAGAATGTATTGTATTGCACCCACAAATTCGACACCGAGATTTCACCGAAAATACATGTTTTGGGTCCCCCTGAATCCCAAAAAAAGCATTTTTAGAAAAATGTCCGTATGTTTAAGGTATGTTTAAGACAAAATAAATGTATATTTTGAATTTTTTGGGAATAGCCTCTAAAGGCCTCTTCATTCTGAAAGACTTTTGCATAACCATAAGAGATATGCAAAAAACTTACTATACAAAAATGTATATTTCATTAAAATACACAATTTGTATCATATGTATATATATATTTATATATATATATTTTTAGAGTTAACCGTTTTCGAGATATTCCGGATTATTGGTGTCACTTAAACTTTTCTCAAACGGGAAGACATCGTTCTTCACGTTTCTCGTTTATTTACTCCTGGCAAGATAAGAAATAGGAATTTCAATTGTTTCACGTGGCGACTTGCTTTTAAAGGACGAGACTATCGCTTTAGCCTGTGCATTTTCTTACTGTCCTTTTACTTATAAGGAAGCTAGTAATAAGACTAATTCTGCCTATAAATCACCTTGATGTAGATAACAGATTATGGTTTTGAATAAAATGTTTGTTTACCGAACAGCTAGTGGACATTAGGTGAATGAAACACATCAAATGTTTTCCCTTCTACTTACAAGGAACCAAGTAATAAGGAAAATTTCTGCAGATATTTATCTCGATTATTATGAAGCAGAAGAATAAGCTTTTGTACGATAATTTGTTACAGAGATGTAGAGAAAGTCATGTAAATAGAGTACATCAAGTTTTTATTCAGGTGTCCTCAAAACAAGTATTTCCCGTGAAAATATGGTGTCAAATTTTGGGTAGAGTACAATACTTTCTCTTCCGATTATGTGCATTGTGCATACGTGTTGGAGGAAGTAAAAAGTCATGTTATGTAAGTCCGTGTGTTAGTTTATCACTTGCAATAAAAGGCATCGCGCGGACATTCATACAGATGTTGTGTTGTAGGCCAACTGGTTTTTCGGTAGATTAGCATCAGTGTTGTTACATCACATATAAAGGGGCTTAAAGGCTTGGAATAATTAGGAGTCCCTGAAGTTTAAGCTGCTGAACAAGCTGGGTCATGCGATTACAACCCTAATAACTCTGTACAATGGCAAAGGCATTTTCATTTGATTACGCTTTAAAAGCGCCGATAAGCTTTTGTTACGGTGCATTGCAGGTAAAATATACATATTACAAGTACACGATTTTCTATACTCAAACGAATCTTTAAATAAAAATCTGATGTATTCCATTTACATGACTTTCTCTACATCTCTGCAACAAATTATTGTTAAAAAAACTTACTTCATGCTAATCAAGAAAAAAATAGCACAAATAGTATGATTACTTGCTTCCTTTTAAGTAGAAGCGAAATAAGGGAGTACCATAGGTTAAAGTGATGGTCAAAAGCTGTGATTGAAGTTCCTTTGTTTGTATGGACAGGAGTTGACAAATTCTTGTATGAGAAAAGTGTAAGTTTTTTAAAGCTGAAACCAATAATAAAGGATATCTAAAAGTAATCAATTCCACGAAAAAAAAATGTATATGTCATAAATTGTTGTTTTATCGCGATCTACATTTTTTGTGTGGTAAGTTTTTGTCTATCTCTTACGTTTTACCAATTAAGCAAAATTCAATAAAAATCATCCAGAATAAAGAGGTCTTTAGAGGCTATTCCCAGAAAATTCAAGATGTACATTTTATTTGGCATGTAAATAGCTTAGAGATTTTAATCAAACTCGTTAGAGCCGTTTTTGAGAAAATCAAAAATTTTGAAATTTTTTCTATGTAAAGGGTAGTTTGGGGTGTTAGGATTTTCTTGAAAATCTTCGTGTCACATTCTTGGAAGATACCAAACTTAAATACCAAGCTTGGTATTTAACACTCTTTTGGTTTTTGAGCTATGCTATCCACAGACACGCACACAAACACACACGCACACACATACACGGACATTTTTCCCAATTTTTTTTTTATTCGGGTGGGGGCCAAAACATATATTTCCGATGAATTCTCGGTATCGAATTTTTGAATGGAAAACAATGCCTTCTCTATTCCCTATGTACTTAGTAAGTGTAGAGAAAGTAAATTATATATCTGTTGTTACATTCATATTTCCCTCTGTATCCATTATTAAAAATGTTATTACAAAAGCTTATTTTTCTATCTACTTCATGCAATGGAAATAATCGTTAACAGAAATTGTCTTATTATTTCCTTGTAGGTACAAGGGAAATAAGGGAATGCACCAAGTTGAAGCAATAGTCAGACCTTTTTAGAGATGGTCGTTTTATGGTGCGATAACATCGAAATTCCTTCTGTTTACAAGGCCAAGAATTGAAAAGGAAGAGAAGAAATAAGAAAAAGAAAATGACAGTTTCCCATTTGAGAAAATTATTCCTATTGGAAAATTTAAACAAATTAAAGGAATATCGCGAAAAGATTTAACTCCACAAAATGTATTTGACAAACTGTGTGCTTTATCGATCTACATTTTTTCTTTTTTGTGTGTAGCAAAATTTGGTGTTACCTCGTACAGTTTACCAGTTATGCGAAAGTCATCCAGAATGAAGAAGAGTTCAGGGGCTATTCCCAAAAAATTGTCATACTCGTACATACCAATTATCAATCAAATGTAAACAACTTTGATATTTTATTCAAAATTCATAGAATTTTTTTTTAGAAAATAAAATTTTTCGAAACATTTTTCCATGTAAAGAGTAGCTTGGGGTGAGGAATTGTTATGAAAGTATTCGTTTTGCACCCATGGAAGTCCCTGAACTTCTTATCAAGTTTGGTATTTAACGGACTGTTAAGGCATGTACTCAGACATTTGTATAGACTTTTTTAAATTGTCTTTTTATTTTATTATTATTATTATTATTATTATTATTATTATTATTATTATTATTATTCGGGAGGCCTCAAAATTATGTTTTCTGTGAAATCTCGACATAGAATTTTGGATGGAATACATTACTTGCTATGCGGAATATACGTTGCGGAGTAAGTAAAATTAGCGACTTAGCACTTGAAAAAAGTATAGAGTATTCGAAAAATCAAACCAATAATGACGAAAATGATAAGTGAAAACAAATAAAAAAGAGCTGTATGCTTTAATGAGATACATATTTTTAGTGCAGTAAGTTTTTGTCTATTATGGTTCTGAAAAATTATACGTATTTTATTCAGAACGAAGAGGAACTCACTAGCTTGAATGTTCGCGTTATTAGTCATGCAAATGCCTTAAACATAGAATGACTGGGTCCAGTTTAAAATGTTACTTTGCTGTTTTATTTTAGTCTTAACTATCACTTCTTTAATGTGGTTTAGTTCACCATTTAATACTCGCGACTTAGCGGCGCAATGGAATACTTGTGAAGTGTTTCTTCTTCCTTCCGCTTAACTCCCTGGGAATTCGAACGCAAAGGCTCTCTTAATCTCTTGCAGTAGTAGCGCTCGTACGTCATAACAGCCGTCTCACACTCACTCGGGGAATAGCACTTTTTTCATACATCATAACAGCCGTCTGAAACTCACTCGGGAAATAGGACTTTTCTTTCATGGCATGTGTATCAGCTCACGACTCACTTCGAAAAGCTCACTAATACAGCTGCTAGACTTTTCAAGAGAGCTCTAGTATGCTCGGAAGGCGGGGAGAAGAAAGGTTCCAGAATAATCCTATTACTTCTCGATAATACTCTTATTGTTTAGGCTCGTTGACATCGATTTATCTGTGTGGGTATCTCAGTTGGTTAGGGGTGTGCCGTCTGACCACAAGGTCGCGGGTTCAAACCTAGACCTGATAAGTTTTAACTGAACATAAAAACCCCATGTTAGTAGCTTTACTGCCAGTAAAGTAACTGTGGAACGAAATTTCGCCGCACTAGCGGCGCTGATAAAATTCTGACGATTGATAGCTCCGTTAACAAATATTTATTTAATGTTTATTACCTTTTCTATTATAAATAGGGGAATTATTGTATTACACAAAGAACAATACTGAAATTTCACCGGAAATGCACGTTTCGAGACCCTGGATCCGTTAAAAGGATGTTTAGAAAAAGATGCGTCCGTGCTGCGCGCGCGTGTCTATGCCTATTGCTGTTTATCTGTGAACAGTATAACTCAAAAACGAAAAGTCGGTTAAATACTAAACGTGACGCGAAGATTTTCAAGAAAACTCCGGCCCAAGATATCCTTTACATATGAACTTTTTTTTTTTCTCAATGATTGTGACGAATTTGATTAAAATGACATACCTTAAAAATGCATGGCAAATAAAATGTAGGCATATATTGAATTTCCTGGGAATAGCCTTTTAATGCTCTTCATTTGGAAGAAATTTTGCGTAATTTTGTATAACGGGTAAACTTTAATCCTTAGACGAAAACGTAAATCACAAAAAAATGTAGCTGTCTTGTAAATACACAAATTATTTTAAATGACTGTGAGTGTATGTGCGCGCGAGCGCGCGTGCTATAAGCCATTTCCAAGGTAATCCTTCGAATTGTTCAATGTTGGACCATTCTTTCGATGTCCAGTTATTTCTCCCTATTACATGGAAAGAATATGGAATTTTAGTGCTAGTATAAATATCGTCCAGTTGTTAAACATTTGAGTATCACTGTTCTCTTTGTTTTTAATACAAATGTGTAGGAGTGCTGTAGCTATTTCTGCAAAGATATATCTCAATTAAAGTGGACTAAATAGAATATGAACTTCAGTAAAAGTAGTTTGTATACCAGCTAATCAGCTGTAGCAGGTGCAGAAAGTCGTAAACCATCAGATTTCTAAGTTTTAAATGTAAATAATGGTTTGCATGTACTCTAAATAACTGTTAAATTTATTATTATTATTATTATTATTATTATTATTATTATTATTATTATTATTATTATAATTATTATTATTATTATGTGTGTGTGTTTCATTTATTACTTCTTGTACTAAATAATGCATAATCATTTTGAGGGGTAATCTAGTAAAACAGTTGCGGTTTCATTTAAGGTTTTTTTTTTTTCGTACATCATTTTAGTCATCTGCACATGAAAACATGTTTAAACTTCGTTGATTCATTTTTCTCATAAAACGCAGGGCTTAAAGCTCTCCTGTTTAAGATGCGAGTAAGACTAGCTCATCCTATCATTGCATCGGTAATTCAAGCTTAAGCAGACCAAGTAGTGAAGTTTGACGTCATCCCATTTGATCGTGCTTACGTCAGTAGCGAGCTGAATGCCTGTCTGCGATACCGCGACAACAAAACGAATATCACAGCAGTATATAATATAAAATCTTTACCAATTGAGATATCGCTAAACATCGCAGCTGATATTATTATCTACAACGTAGCTGCAGCCAACTTCTTTACCATTTTTATTTCCCTCTTGCCTCTTTGTGTCCCGTATCGCTATTCGCGATGTAAATTCGTTTACTGATTGTTGCCCCAAGAGTGTCGTCTTCGCGATAGATGCGCAACTGTTTTAAGTGGAGTCTTCAGTCGCTAAAGCTCCAGGCGGACCCTGAAAAAGACCACCTATTGCTGCATATAATTAACAGAAAAGCTATTACTGTGTGCGCATCTTTTATACATAGGAACGTTAGCAGTTATTGATTAAGGGAAGAATAAATGGGGGAAATTGACAATGCCAATTTTAGTTTTTTGAGCAGTCTTAAAATATGAAATGTTCTCTTTAGTTTGGTACATATTTTATATTACATGCACAATAATTATATTTTAAATTTACATTTAAAAATCTGATATGTTCCATTCACATGATTTTTTCTAATCTATGCTACAAATACTGTTGAAAAGCTTATTATTCTATCTACTTCATGCTAATAGGGATAAACAGCAGAAATGGTCATATTGCTTGCTTCCTTGTAAGAAGGGAAATAAGGGAATACACTAGGCTAAACCGACAGTCAATTTTTCAAAATGTGGTCGCTATGGGATTGAAATCCGATTCTTTGCGTGGCCGGGAGTTTACAACTTACGTAAGAGAAAAGTTTTAAGTATTTTAAAACTGAAACCAATAACAAGGAATATCTCGAAAAAACGGTCAACTATACGAAAAAAATGTATATGACATAAATTGTGTACTTTAAGGAGATCTATATTTTTCTTTAATAAGTTTTTATATATTTCTTACGGGTTTACTAGTTATGCAAAAGTTCAGAAAACTTCACCCAAAATAGAGAGGTCTTCAGAGGTCATTCCCAGAAAATTCAAGGTATACATTTTTTTGGCATGTCTTAAATACAAGAGATTTTAATCAAAATCGTTAGAGCCATTTTTGAGAAAACCAACATTTTCAAAATGTTTTCCATGTAAAGCGTAGTTGAGGACGAGAGGATTTTCTTGAAAATCTTCGTGTTGCATCCTTGGAAGATACTGAACTTAAAATATATAGTTTGATATTTAACGGACTTTTTATTTTTTAACTATGCTGTACACAGACGCACACACACGTGCACGCGCGCGCGGATATTTTTCTTAATTTTTTTTTAGATTAAGGGGGTCCCAAAACATGTATTTCCGATGAAATCTCGTATCGAATTTTTGTATGCAATATAATACCTTCTCTATACACTATGTACTTACCTAGTACAGGTAGGTAAAGTAAAAAGTTCTTGTGTTAAATCGTCATGCCTTTCTTTACCATTCTGCAACAAACTGTGTTTTACACAAGCTTATTCTTCTATCTACTGAATGCTAATCGAGATAAATACTGTATAAATTATCATATGACATATTTCCTTAGGCACAAGGTAAATAATGGAATTCACTAGGCTAAAGCAATAGTCAAATCTTTAAGGAGCTGGTCGCTGTATAATGACTTGAAATTCGGTTCTTTTTGAATGGATAGGTGTACAAAAACACCAACGACTGACTTCGCGTTTGAGAAATACATTTTGGACAATTTAAACAAACAACAAGGAACATCTCGAAAGTGATTAAAAATGTGACAAACTATGTGTTTTATGTGTATTGTAACAAATTGCTATACCTCTTATGGTTCCTTAGCCAGTTTTGATATGTTCATTATGAATGAAGAGAATTCAGAGGTTATTTCCAAAAAAGTCAAGATATGCATCTTATTTACCATAAAATGTCTTATATAATTGCTACTTTGATCAACATTGTGAGTTATTTTTTAGAAAATTAAATACCATGTTTAAAAGAATGTAATATAAAGGGTAGTTTATGATGAGGGATTTTCTTGAACTTATTTGCGTTACATACGAAATCGTGGCTTCCGGCGAATTTAGCCCCGGGAATTTCAAGGGTTACAAATAATCCTTACATTTACTTCCCTTCCAAAGAAAATCATACTAAGGATTTTTATTCGAAAAACTCCATCGCCGTCCGGCGGGTTTGAACCGTAACGTTGAGTATTAGAAACTAGCATGCTAAGCACTACACCACGGAGGGCGACATTACAGATTTACTTTATTAACAATGACAACCTGCCCTTAAGGAAGTTAGATGTTGATGCCATTACGTGAAGGCTCTTATTGCTCTGTTACGTTCATAAACAGAACTGCTTGGTCTTTTTGGCTTCCTGCAAAATTATGAATTCTCCTGTCATCTGCATATGCGCACAATTTTTCTTTCCTCTCTCATTTCCTCTTGGCTTTTTCCCTGTGTCACCGTTAAGAGCCGCCTTCGCTTGCATTTCTTTCCCCTAAGATGAATTTCCTATGCTTTGTTCTTCGTAGTAATTTCCTATTCCTGCCTCTTCATTCTTCCCTTTCTTACTGTCTGCTGCTCTTCTTCCTGCGTTCTCTATTCCTATAATTTTTTTTTGTTAAAAGCAAAGCTGAGAAACGCGAAAGAATAAAGCAAATCTAAAAGTAGAGCAGAAAGAAGCACTAGAGAAAAGGGGGGGGGGGGGAATCCGTCATCGGTTACTTTTAGAACCTGTTATTTTCAGCTCTCTCATAGCTAATGCTTGGTTTTCAGTTTTTGTAGTAATTGAATAAAAAAGTTCACTGTCTGATAAAGTTAGAGAAGGAAATAGAAAACTAACGTAACTGTTGCTTTGGGACGTCTCCAAGAATGAACCTTTCCAGAAAAGAAATATGGATCCATCTCTACAGTTTCAAAATAATAGTCCTCCAGCTTTGCACTAAGCCAACGGTTCCAATATATTTATTTCGTAACCAGTTCCATTATCCGGTGTGTTAAAGGTTAACAGTTACAGGCATATCTATGAAGCTAGACATTTGAAACGTTCTTGCTTCCAAGTTACAATAAATAACAACACTCGATTGAAAATTTTCCTAACAATCAGATTTAATTGACACTATTTAGCTCTTGCCATACGCATGTGAAAGTTAAGAAATGAGATATTTTAGAAATATCGTCATTAGCATTTGAAAATTGATTTGTGGTTGTTACTAGGATGATCTTGAGTACGTTTAACATCATTTAAGGAAGTAAAATTTTCTTATTAAGAAATATGCTTGAGCAAATGCTTCTTGTATATCAAGACATTCGGGGGAATCTAGTTCCACCAATGTCCTGATGGATGTGCCCGTTTTTAGCTTGAGGCACCTAGCTGGAGGTGTCTGTTCAGGGAAAGTCGGAAAAAACAGCATACTGTATAATTAACTTCATGTAATCTATAAACTATGCAGGATACTTTATTACTTATTAATTATACTTATTAAATATTTATTGCTTAGTAACCTAATGTGTACTTCAAATTGATAATAAAAAAGTATTTTATAACAAGCACTACCAATGGATTTATGTGAGACTAGTTGTGCAAAACAGGGTACAGCGTAAATTTCAAAATACATTTTTACTTTCTTTACATAGTAAATGATACATAGAGAAGGTATTTTTGAATATGCTAGTTTTGCATTCATGGGAGCCCAAAGCATCTATTTCCGATGAAATCTAGCTATCGAACTTTTTGGATGGAATAGGATACCTTCTCTATGTACAACAGTGTATATGCGTGCTAGAAAAATAAAACTATATGAATGTAAGTAAATAATGAATATGTACTACATATCATTGATATAGGAAATCGTGTGAATGCATCACATCGGGTTTTGGAAGCACATTTGAGCGTGAAGCGTAGGATTTTAAGAGCAGGTTTAGGAATTTGTTTCTTTTAATTTAAGGGGAGTCGAAATGAATTTTCATAATTTTTCCCCCTTTTTTTATGTTTTAAATGTATGTGAATATTTCGAATTTCCCGCTCATTTTGGTTTTTATTAGGGTACGCTAATAAAATTGTGAATAGTTTTAAAATATTGTTGAAAATAATCCTGCCTAGTAGTTTTACTTTCTCTATACTATGTACATAGTCCATAGAGAATGTATTGCACTCCACCAAAAGATTCGATACCGAGATTTCATCGGAAATATATGTTTTAGGGTCCCCTGTATCCAAAAAAAGTATTTTCAGAAACAGGTCCGTGTGTGTGTGTGTGTCCGTGAACACGATAACTCAAAAACGAAAAGTCGGTAAAGTACCAAACTTGGTATTTAAGTTTAGTATCTTCCAGGGATGCGACACGAAGATTTTGAGAAAAATCCCCCCACCCCAAACTACCCTTTACATGGAACTATTTTCGAAAATTTTGATTTTCTAAAAAATGGCTCTAACGATTTTGATTAAAATGTCATATATTAAAGTTATTTACCTGACAAATAAAATGTATATTTTGAATTTTCTGGGAATAGCCTCTGAAGACTACTTTATTCTGGATGGATTGTTCATAACTACTAAACCGTAAGAGATGGCCAACAACTTAACCCACAAAAAATGTAGAGCACGCTAAAACACACAATTTATGTTATATACCTTTTTTTCTGTGGAGTTGATCGTTTTTGAGATATTCCTTTCTCTTGGTTTCAGCTTTGAAAAACTTATACTTTTCTCATACAGGAATTTGTCAACTCCTGTGCATACAAACAAGGGAACATCAGTCACATAGCAACCAACTTTTGGATTTCACTTTAACCTATGGTACTCTCTTATTTCGCTTCTACTTTCAATAAAGCAAGAAATAAGACTATTTCTGCTAATTTTTCTCGATTAACATGAAATAAATACAAGATAAGCTTAGTAACAATAATAATTTACAGAGATATAGAGAAAGTCATGTGAATGGAACACATCAGATTTTTTTAGAACATTCTGCTACACTTACTTGGTAAAACAATAAGTTTGTTCTAGTGTTAGAGAAGAGATCTTTTTTTTTTTCTTGCTTTTTTTAATCGGAAACTTTTACTTTAGCTATTCGCAGCATTGACATCCCACTCATATTTCCTTCATGGGAGAGTTTTGGAATACTTGAAATTGTGTTTGAAAAGTAAGGTTCCTTTTTTTTTTTTTTTTTTTGTAATGTTATGTTTGAAAGCAATTTCTGAAGAAGTAAAGTTGTCTATACAAATGCCCCATTATCACAGAAACTAATTGACCTTAAGGGCTGAAATTTTTACCACAACTTAACACATAAATTGGCTTTATTTTAAGAAAAAGATTTTATGTATATGAGTTAGCTATTTTTAAATTTAAAAATCGTTTATCAAATTTTAACAGCTTTATTAAAAAAAAAAAAGTCATACCTTTCCTTCTAATCAAAAGAAGTATTCTATTTTTCATCAATCAACAGTAAAGGCAATGCTGAATATGTCTTGAAAAAATTAGTTCATTATCTTAAATAGTTGCTGAGATAGTGGATCAAACTTTAACATTGGCAACAATGGGCATTTCGACTTCCCTTAAAGCGTTTTCATACCTATACAGTTTTCCGGCCTTTCTTTTATTTTCAATCTCATCTCTTTGCAAGAGCCTATTACTACACGCCATTCATCCTCTCTGGAAAAAGAAAATGGCGTTTTATTTATGGACGCTCTTTTACTGTTGTGGTTCTCAGCGTCCCATTCTATACTGGACGTGAAAGATCGCTTAATTTTGCTCAGAGGCCTCTTTATCATGCTTTAGGTTCTTTTACGTGCCGTAAATCTACAACACGGGACCAACAGCTTTACTTCCCTTCCGAAGGAAGCCGTGCTAAGGATTTTTACATCGTCCTCCACCGGGTTTGAACCCAGAACCTTGGGTATATAAAGTTAGCATGGTAACCATCACACCACGCAGGGCGATCCCTTTCTGGAAGACTTTATCGGTATTAGTAGTAAGTGCAACACGCTCAACCCAAGAAAAGGATTCATGGGAACCCAAAACATCTATTTCCGATGAAATCTCGCTATCGAATTTTTGGGTGGAATTCAATACCTTCTCCATCTACTATGTACATTGTACATGCGTGCTAGAGAAAAAAAAAATGATGTGTTCCATTCACATGGCTTCCTCTACATCTCTGCAACAAATTATTATTAAAAAGCTTATGCTTCTATTTACTTCATGATAATTGAGAAAAAATAGCAGAAATAGTCATTACTTACTTCCTTGTAAGTAGAAGCGAAATAAGGGAGTACAATAGGTTAAAGTGATAGTTAAAATCTCGTTGCTATGTGACTGAAGTTCCTTTGTTTGTATGGACAGGAGTATCTCAAAAACGATCAACTCCACGAAGAGAATGTATATAACATAAATTGTGTGTACAATTTTTGTGCAGTAAATTTTTGTCTATCTCTTACGGTTTACCAGTTATAAAAGTCATCCAGAATAAAGAGGATATACATTTTATTTGACATGTAAATAAATACCTTAAACATAAGGGATTTTAATCAAAATCGTTAGCCATTTTTGACCAAATCAAAAAAAAAAACAAAAAAAAACCATTATTTTCCATGTAAAGAGTAATTTCGAGTGGGGGAATTTTCTTGAAAATCTTCGTGTCGCATCCTTGGAAGATGCCAAACTTAAATACCAAGTTTGGTATTTAACGTCTTTTCGTTTTTGAGATGTTGTCCACAGACACACACCCGGACCTTTTTCCAAAATTTTTTTTTTGGATTCAGGGGGACCCAAAACATGTATTTCCGCTGAAATCTCGGTATCAAATTGTTGGGTGGAATACAATACCTTCTCTATACTCTATGTACATAGTACGTGTAGAGAAAGTAAATACAATATATGAATGATAAATAATGAATATATACTACATATCATTGATTGAGAAAATCGTGTGAATGCATCACATCGGGTTTTTGGACAGTTTACTTTTGAATCAAGTGTAGGTATAAGCGGCTCAAGTACATTTTAGCGTGACGTAGAAATTTAAGAGCAGGCTTATGTAATCATTTCTTTCGATATAAAGCGTTCTCATACGTATACAGTTTCCCCGCTCGTCTTTTACTTTCAACCTCTTCTCGTTGCAAAAACCGATTAGTACACGCCATTCATACTTTCTGGAAGATTTTATCGGTATTAGCAGTAAGTGTAACGCTCTAAACCCAAAATAAAGGGGACAGAAATTCCTCAAAGAACAGTCTGGCACAGAGTAGCGATATTTTTACGTGAGAAGAGCGCTACCCGGGTTCATTTAGAGTTTGGCAACTGCGTACCCCTGTCCCTTGTCGGGTAATTGAACGACGAATTATAAAACGGTTCGACCGCCGCTTACGTAACAAGCCTGCGGGAAGGGCGACCCGACCCGCCTTCCACATAGAGTAGCCACTGTGGGAGAAATGGCGTTTGTGATACAGCATCACGAGTGTCCTAACATGCAGGGAACGTAAGCTATTGGAATTCACCAAACTCCAACTGCGGCATTTCCCCCCGTTATAGTGTTCTGTGACATCAGCAGCAACTGCTCCTCAAATATAATCATAGTAAAGATGTAACCGTGGTTGCGTGGCGGTATTACAGAACATCAACTGTCGAATTTTAAGCAAAATGAAAACATAACAAGAGTAGGTAGAGTCAGACTGAACAATTCAATGCCATAGCCGGGATTTAAACCACGGATTTCCCTGTCTCTAGCCGGTTGCTCTACCACTGAACTGCCGGCACGGTTGCTCTACCACTGGACAGCATGTTGCCATGACAGCTTAGTGATAAAGCAACCGGCTAGAGACAGGGAAATCCGTGGTTCAAATTCCGACTATGGTATTGAATTTTTCAGTCTGACTCTTAACTATCCAACTCCTGACCTACACACGGTTTGTGTGAAAAAACATTTAAATAAACAATAAAGAGTAGTTTCCTGCTATTCAGGCTGGGCTGCGTGCCAAAGACCAGCGAGTTATTCACAGAGATAGGCCTGCAGTGTGTGTGTCATTCCGGAGGGAGTTCCACACTAAGGGTTACTGTGCGTCAGACCCCAGGAGGATAGGATGATATGAGAATATTATCAACGGGAGGCCGAAGTTGGTCCGCGGGAAAGAACAAGAGTGGAGGGTCCCCAGCATAGTCTAAGTAGTTCATCTCCACGCCGGGAGCACTAGGAGCCTGCAACCAATGTCTGACCGACTCCTTTTTTGATTGAAATTTCTGGGAATAGCCTGTGAAGTCCTATTCATTAATGGAACTTTTATAATTGATAAACCTGAAGAGAGACAACTCAGTTTGCTCGCCAAATAAATGTTTGTAGCATTAACCATTTCCAAAATATTTGTTATCATTGGTTTGAATTTTCAAATAATTGTAGGCAATCACTATTCAATTTTTTTTCGTAGCCATACACAGAGAACGGAATTTCTAAGCGTTGCATAGCGACAACTCTAAAAAGGTTTTATTATTGCCTACCTACTGTATCTCTCTAATGCTACCAGGAATTATATTAGAAACCCCATTACTACAATTGTTCGGTCTTTGAATCAAAACATAATCGTTTCTATTGCCAAGTCAAATGAAAAGGAATGAAGTGACGATATTACAGATGGCTATAAATGTTTGCGTGTTAACAGAGCATTTGAATAAAATCAGTTATAGATATACGTTTCAACATATCCGTTAAGTTATTGTGCTCTTCAGCCATTACGGCAAATGTACAAGAAAGACGCAGTTATGCAAGATGTTTTACCATAATAGCAACATGTTAGACTGCCTCTATTCTAGTGCTCAGCTTTGTGACTTCTCAACCCACAGGTCCCAGATTTAATTACCGGCTGGGACAGATAATTTTTATTTAATCAGAACTATATCTTCTCCACAGAGACTGAAAATGTGTATCTGGGAGTGTATGTGGAGATAAAAATGATTAAAATCCAACATTATTATCGTACAGCCAACGAGTTGTTTCTCAAGCCGAAGAAGTCGAAGAAGCCCTTGATCTAACCATAGTCTTTAAAGAGGACGTGCTTGCGTGTGTGCGAGATTTGGTAGACTCATGTTAGCCTAGGTGTTGTTGCTGTACCTACCCTGGCAAGGGTTTAACCATAGGAATGATGGTTGGTTGAGGTTTGGTGATTTTGGTGGAGTTTTGGGTTTTGGGTGTTGGTGTTAAAGAGGTAGCACTATTGATAGGCTCCTCGGTTGCTATTTCAGAAGCAGCATCCTTTTCCTCTGCTCTGCTAGTGTTTTTGTATGTATATATATACTTATGTACATATTTGGATTGAAATTTTATTGACCACTCCCAATGTTGGGAGTACTTATTTCAGCTTGTTTACTGTTGGCTGAATTGGATCTGTTGTTACCGGGACTACCCGTAAGTCATACGGGGAACCCGGTACTGCCTGTATCGGCGATCAGTGGATACGATCTGACAATTGTGTTCTAATGCTCGCCCAATCTGGCGTAGAATTTTTGAGCCGGGCGCCTAATTACATCCTCCACTACGGGATGGCCGAAGCTTCATATATTAGCCTCACTGGGAAACGTCATATGGAGTAGATTGACCGGAGTCCTCTATTCTGTATTCGCTGTAACCCGAGAAACCAGGTGTCTGCTGCCATCTCCCGTACTTCGTAGACATAGAGCATAAGAGGGTAAAGAGGGCTGTACAGTTGAAACACTAATACAAATAAATCGGGAGGTCCTGGGTTAAAATCCCATGGGCCAACCAAGATGGCTGTTTTTCCCTGTGGTTTCCCTCAGTCAAGGTAAATACCGGATTGGATATTTAATATCACGATCCAAAATTTCATCTTCAGTCTAAAACAATAGTAAAACTAAAAATAGATGGTAATTGCGATTGCGCTGCCATCTGTCCACAAAATAGTGAAAGTAGCTATACTGAAGGACACCCTTACCCCATCTGCTTGTCGCGGAGCAAAGTGGTATGTTGTATGGGGCTGTAAGCTAGAAGGCTAGCTGCTCCTCCGCCTTCTGACTATGGATGGTAAAGCAGCTAGACTGGACGGCACTGTAGCACCATGTGCTCGGCGCGAAGCGAAAGTAGTATGGTACGGATGAAATTACTGTCCACCATATACCACCAGCGAGATATACATACAGATCCAACGTGATATGAACCAAGTTGTTAGAGCGATGGAAAATAAAATAACATTTAAAATATTATACAAAGAAAATAAGCATATTTATAATGCTAGAAGTCCAGTGTCATCACTCATTTGTCTCTATCTCCAATATTACAAGCAACATCTCGGAAGCCAACAATTCTGCCTTCTTGGAATTCCGGTATTACAACTGATATCAAGCTTTATCAAGTGCTGGTCCATGTCAAAGGAAAATAATAAGACGAGTAAATGGACTGCCGTCCGTGGACAACAAAGTCTCATTTGACTCCACAAAGACCTTTCATTAGAACAAAGGCGCCGACAGCATCCACCACCCACTCATCGCATGAGCACCCAGCCGTCCCTTCTTTTTCAACATTGCTTGGCATTCATCACGATTAGTCCTTTGTGTTCTTAAACACACCAATCTCTCCGGAAAAAAAGAGAAGAAACAAGAAAAAAGAACGAATGTGAGCTGTCGAGCCTCGTTGCGACCGCTGTTAGTTACAGAAGAATCGAGCATGTGTTCCGCAGCGCTTCTGTTCACTTGATCAATCTGCGTCTTTAACAATCTTATAAAATCCAGTGTTTTCATTCGAGCGAACTGGAAATATACCGGGTGGAAGGGAACTTATTACATTCCTTGTAATATGTGCTTCATAAAAGCATTACAAACAAAAGTCTAATGGCATTTTGTTCTTTAATTAGCCGATTTCGAAAAAATAGATGGTTTAGTTCCAAATGGGATGCGTAATTCCACAAGAATTCCACGGGGATAATAGTTGTTACTTGTAAGATGCGTAGAGTAACGTATTTTTGACATTAGTTTCGGTAGTAATTATGGAACATCACATAAGATACGAAATGTGTTCCAAATACCGAAATCTAACACTGACTTCCCTTCCACCCGGTATATGCGTGTGATACATTATTATGGTCTCTAATTTCTTCAGTAAAGTGACATTAATTTACAAGTTACAGTTTCCTTCTAATTTCTGAATTGCCTTCCTTTTTACTTTCTGTACTTAGTTCATAGGCAAAGAAAGTATTGCAGTTCCATTCGAAAATTCGATACTGAAATTTCACCGGAAATACACGTTTTAGGCCCCCTGAATCTAGCAAAATCATTTTCAGGAAAAGGTACATGTGCTTGTGTGTGTGTGTGTGTGTGTGTGTGTGTGTGTGTGTGTGTGTGTGTGTGTGTGAACATAATAGCTCAAAAACAAAAACAGTAAAATACTCAACTTTGTATTTAAGTTTAGTGTCTTCCAAGGATGTGACCAAAAGATGTTGAGGAAAATGCACTGTATAGGGAAAAATTTCGAAAAGTTTTATTTTCTCAAAAATGACTCCCAACGATTTTGATTAAAATACTGTTTATCAAAGATATTCACATGAAAAATAAATCGTATATTTTGAATTTTCTGAGAAATCTCTGAAAACCTCTTCTTTCTTAATGATTTGTGCAAGACTAGTAAAACGTAAGAGATAGCCAAAAATGTAGATTTCGTTAAAACTCACAATTTATATCATAAACTTTTTTTCGTGGTATTGACCATTTCCCAGATATTCGTTATTATTGGTTTCAGCTTTAAAATGCTTAAAACTTTTCTCATAGGGGGATTTGTCAACTCTGGCCATGCAAAAGAACGAATTTCAATCACATAGCAGCCAGCTTTTAAAGGATTCGACTATCGCTTTAGCCTGGTGTATTACAAGAAAGAAAGTAATAAGATGATTTCTGCAAATGTTTATCTTGATTAGTATAAAGTAGATAAAAGCAAAAGCTTTTTAACAATAATTTGTCACATATATAGAGAAAATCATGTGAATAGAAACATCAGATTTTTTAAAAAATGTAGTTTAACGTTCTTTTTAAAAAAATTAGTTTAACGTTTTTAACCTGGTAGGTTATCAGACGGTGAATGTTGCTCATGAACCTGGGGCCCATGGAGTATATAGTTACTCGACATTCGTCTTATCTGGACAATGGAAAATTCTGGGGAAAAAAAAAACTTATCCGGGTAATTCACCCTACCGCGGCATGAACTCTGAACCTCTTGAATGTAACCACACTACAGAGGGGCCCAACCGTTTCTTCTTGGATTACAAAATGCGTGCTATTGAAATCGAAATACACGCTCGCACGCACGTATTTGACGCGTTGGCTACTCAGGTGACATATACGAGTAGATACACAAGAGATAGAAGATTATTAATTTCAGATCTACTCGAAATCGATACAAACTTAAAATATTACACACATCGTTCATCTCTTTCTCTGCCTACTATTATATTTGTTATATTTTCATCTTTTCTACAAACCATTCTCACAAAACGTATTTCTCTAACACGTACATACAGTGTACTTAGGTACGTAGGTAGAGAAGCTGTTGCATCCCACTCAAAATTTCAATACCGCAATATCACCAGAAATACCTGGTTTGAAGTCCCCAGAATAAAAAAATAATTTAGAAAAAGTCAGCGTGTGTGTGTGTGTGTGTGTGTGTGTGTGTGTGTGTCTGCGCGCGCGCCTATGACTGTGAACAGCGTAACTCAAAAACGCAAAGTCGGTTGAGATCAAACTTTGTATTTAGGTTCAGCATGTTTTAAGGATGTGACTTTTTTTGAGAAACCATTTCCGAATATTCTTTGTTATTGGTTTCTAAACTTTTATTATTCAGACGTTTCTCAAATAAGAATTCGTTATTCACTTTTTTCATCTTGATAATGCAAAAAAACGGAATTTCAATCATATCACATAGGGATTACCTTTTAAAATATTTTATTATCATTTTAGTCTTGTGTACTCCATTATTTCCCTTGTAATTACAATGAATTAAATAATAGGAGCATTTCTGCTAATGTTTATCTCAATTAGCATGAAGTAGAGAATCGAAGGATAAAGTTTTGCAAGAATAGTTTGTTGGAACAAACGGGTCAAATCAGAATTTATTTTTCACTGAACCAGTAGGATCAATTTTTTTTCCCAATCTTGTGAACTGTAGTTCTGGAACGAATACTTCACCAGGAATATATTATTCTGCTCAAACATTGCTGTAGGCCAGTTGTCTGTCCATCTTAACAGAAAAGGTATACTAATGTAAAGAACTATGCTGCCGCGAAACAAAGCAAAGTACTTTTGTGAGAGTTGCCGTTTAGAGCGGCCGAGAAACAAAGCAGAGCGTGAGCGGAAACTTTTTATTCTAAAACCCTGCATATGACATTTGCCATAGGGTTTTGTTGAAATCGCTTGAGAACTGTATGGTAATGCTTTCTATACACGTACTATGTACATAGTGTATAGAGAAGTTATTGTATTGCACCCAAAAATTTGATACCGAGATTTCACCGGAAATACATGTTTTGAGGCACCTGAATAGATTAAAAAAAAGCATTTTCAGAAAAATGCCCTGTGTGTGTGGGGGGGGGGGCAGCATAGCTCAAAAACGAAAAGACTGTTAAAATCCAAACTTATTATTTAATTTTGTATCTTCCAAGGATGTGGCATGAAGATTTTCAAGAAAATTCCCCACCCTCAACTACCCCTTACATAGAAAAAAATCTCTTACATTTAAGATAATTTTCTGGAAATAGTCTCAGAAGGCATGTTTATTTTGAATGAATTTTACGGAATTTTGCATAACTGGTAAACCGTAACAGATAGAAGGCAAAAGCTTGCCACTAAAAAAATGTAGAGCTCGTTAAAATATAAATTTATGTAATGTACCTTTTTTTTTTTTTTCGTGAAGTTGATCGTTTTTGAGATATTCCTTGCTATAAGGGTCAGAATAATAAATACATCAGATGTGTATTCCAATATTCTTTATCAATTCCAATAAGATATATATGTATATACATACATATATTAAACACTTATTATATACTTTACAGTTTATTAGTTTCAGCTTTAAAATACTCATACTTTTCTCATATGCGAATGTGTCAACTTCTGTCCATACTTTAATCATATAGCAACTATCTTTTAAAAGATTTAACGTATGGTACTCCCTTGTTTCCCTTCTACTTACAAGGAAGGTCACATCTGCTAATTTTGTCTCGATTAGCATTAAGTAAATAGAAGAATAAGTTTTTTTAACAATGTATTTTAGAGATGTAGAGAAAGTCGTGTAAATGGAACACAGATTTTTTAGGCATGTTCAGAGGTGAAAGTATACTCGTAAGAATGTTTTCCGATTAATTTATATATCTATTTAACATAATGCATTGAAGTAAATTTGTTTTTCTGAACCACTGGTGCTGTATATTTAAGGTTAAATGGCATTATCGTTGACCTAGAAACTAAACGAGGTACTTAATATACAATTTGTATTCAGTGTAGCATTTTTGTAGCGCGAGAGTTCTCAGCATATGTTTTACTTTAATAGAAACGCATCTCGTCCAGCGCAGCAGGAAGCTTCCAAATCGAATTTTCCGCTACATTCAATGATACTTGTGAGAAGTTGTGCATTCCTAGTTTCCTGATGCGCTTTTGAATCCGTCTGAGGCACGGAATTGAATAAGTTATTTTTAAACTGATGTACATCGATGTGAGGATCCTCAGAGGAAATATCACGCTTATATGTGTAGAACTTGGAGCTGCTATGCTTGTGCCGCTTTTTTGGATTAGATGTAAAACACACCACTGTGTGTAGTGTTCTGGACAGCTCTCTCCGTTATTTGTGCTAGTATTTAAAAGAAACTTTAATAACGGAAGCACACCAAAATGCAATAGAATTAAGTGTTGCGAACCTCCTTTTTACTTTCTCTACTATTTACTATGTAAATTCCTAGTGTACAGAGGTGTTGTAACACTCCCAAAAATTCGATACCGAGATTTCACCGGAAATATATGTTTTGAGACCTCCTGAATCCAAAAAAAGAATTTTTAGAAAAAAGATCCATGTGTGTGTGTGTGTGTGTGTGTGTGTGTGTGTGTGTGTGTGGGGGGGGGGGGGCAGCATAGCTCATAAACGAAACGTCTATTAAATACCAAACTGGTATTTAGTCTCAGTAGCTTCCAAGGATCGACCCGAAGAAGAAAATCTCCCCACTCCCAACTTCACGTGAAAAAAATCTCGAACATTTTGATTTTCTCAAACCAGATATATACCAGATTGTAATCAAAATTATTGGAGCATCTCTATTCTGGATGAATTTTGCGAAATTTTGAATAACTGGTAAAGCGTAAGAGAGACAAAAACTCACTGCAAAAAAAAATTATGTTATAAATGTTTTTTTCATGGAGTTGACCGTTTTTGAGATATTCCTTGCGATTGGTTTGTTTTAAAATACTTACACTTCTTTTGTATGGAAATTTGTCAACTCCTAGCTATACGAAGGAACTTTAATCACTTAGCAACTAGCTTTTAAAAGATTTTACTATCGATTTTGCTGATAGTACTCACTAATTTCCCTTCTATTTACAAGGAAGCAAGTAATAAGAAAGTTCTGCTATTTTTTTTTTTTTTTTTTTCTGGATTAGCATTAAGTAAATAGAAGAATAAGCTTTTCAACAATAATTTATTGCAGAGATATAGAGAAACTCATATAAATGGAACACGTCAGATTTTGCTGTTTATTCTGTTATGCTGTGTAGAAGTAAAATACTGAACTTGGAGTTTAACCTTAGTATCTCCCAAGGATGTGACACAAATATTTTGAGCAAAATCCCCCAAACCAAATTTCCCTTTACATGAAGAAATTTTTTTTTTTATTTTCTCAAAAATGGCTCTTAATGCTTTTAATTAAAATACCGTATATTAAATATACTTATATGGCAAATAAAATGTATACTATGAATTTTCTGTGGATAGTCTCTGAAGACTTCTTCATTCTGGATGAGTTTTGTATAACTGGTAAACCGTAAGAGGTGGACAAAAACGTACTACACAAAAACGTAGATCTCGTTAACACACACAATTTTTGTGATATACATTTTCTTTCATGGAGTTGGCTATTTCCGAGATATTCCTTATTACTGATTTCAGTTTTAAAACACTTAAAGCTTTTCTTACTCGGGAATTTACCAATCATGTAAAGAAATGAATTTCAATCACATAGCAACAGCTTTTAAAAGATTTCACCATCGCTTTAGCCTTGTGCATTCCCTTAGTGCCGTCCTACTTATACGGAAGTAAGTAATACGACTATTTTTGCTATCTTCTGCTTATCTTGGTTAGCACGAAACAGGATGAAGAATCAGCTGTTGTAAGAATAATCTGTTACAAGATAGCTAGAGAAAGTCACGTGAATGGAACACATCAGAATTGTATAGATAGAATTATATTGTACATTGTTTACTTTTTCTACTACTTACCTGTAACACCGACAATTTCTATAATAATATTTCACCAGAAATACATGTTTTGAGACACCGTGAATAAACAAAGACATTTTTGTAAAAAACTGCGTGTGTGAATGAGAGAGAGAGAGAGAGAGAGAGAGAGAGAGAGCAGCATAACTCAAAATCGAAAAGTCGAATCAATAGCAAACTTGGAACGTTGAATATCTTCTAATGAAAAAATGTGAATATTTTCACGAAAATTCTTCTTTACATGTAAAATTTTCCGAAACGTTTGATTTTCTTGAAAGTGGATCTCTTGAATATAGCTAATGATATATAGTAGTTTAAATTATATATTTAGGTGCCAATTACTACTTCTTCTACGGATTCTAGGACTTAAAACCTCAAGGACTTACAAGTCAATGCCTTAGGTCAGCAGTCTGTCGAGTAGCAAGCAAACTCAAGATCACAGCATATCTAGAATGGGTGATCAACCCAATGCCTGGTATGTCGGTGAAGAAGGAAATGTGTTAATGAAAGCGACGATAGGCCATTCGTGGACTCAGCATTCGCCTAGCGACCGATGAAAACTGAGAAAAATGCTTCGACTAATTTTCATAATTAAATAAAAAATAATTTATATTTTCTGAATGAAATTCATTAAAAGCTAGATATCCTTAAAAACCAAAAACCACTGTTAATGATAGAATTTAATATTTTATTCTAATTAAGAGGAAGGATGTGTTGTTCGAATAAAATCTGCTAACTTATTATTCAAGGTGGCCGGTCTCGAGGGATTGAACCTTGGACCTCCAATACGTTACCGCGGAGCCTCATGGCTTGGTTAATCGATTTTCGGGATGAATAAGATGCATAACTTGAATATTTGGGAATACCTGTGAAGTCGTATATTGTGAAGAAAAGTTGCATATTTAAACATATGCACAATTTATTTTAAGTATTTTGAGTCATTATCTATTAATATAGGCTAATATTGGTTTGATTTTTTCAGTAAGGCTGTCGCTATTCACTTGTTTCTCACTTGTTTCCTACAATGTAATGTATAGAGTGGCGCGCAATGTATTTACCAGTTTTGGGCGAAAATGGAACTACTAAGTAAAACTACTTTTTATGTGAAAGATAAAACAATATACATTTGCATTTATGCATTTTTGAAGAAAATTGGAGAGTCGTTGACCATCCGTCACGTGTTGCTAGTGTGTGTTCCTCTAGCACACATTCGCACATCCCTGCAACTACAGACAAACCTAGAAGAGGTTTTGGAGGACGATGACAGAGCGGTATATAGGGTTTTTAACTTTTTAGCAAATGTAACTTTCGCACTGCGCGAGTAGTTGTTTTTATATATTTGGAGGCCACTTTACTGATTTGCTTTTTTAAAATGTGTCGCTTTTATGTTTTATGCTGAATGCTTCGTTTTAGCAGCCTTTTATGTCTATTTTAGCCCCATTTGGTTTTATTACTCATCTTTGGTTGTTATTTTAGTTGGCTTCTACCACTCGATTTTACGCATCGTTTTAGCTATTGTTTTACTCCTATTGGTTTTAGCTTCTTTTTAACTCTTGGCTTTTGCCACAGGTTTTAGAAGGGCGCTAGTGACCTTGAAGTTGGGCGCCCTAAAACCCCATCTATCATCATCATTTGAAGAAAATGCCTCCATGGCAGTGGCGTCATCTCCCGTTGATTTCGTGGCGCATGACAGTACAAATCTCCAAAGTGGGAAATTAGTCGATTGGGAAATATTGGTTGGAGAAAATCCCTACTTTGAAGTATATGTGGCGTAGTACCGTCCTGCTAAAACCAAATGTTGCTCAACTGTCGTTCCTGGCATGACATTTTGCAGATTCCTGCAAAGCTGTTGCAATTTAGAGTTAGTGTACGGCCAGCATATTCCTGGAAAAAATATGTACCAATAATCGCACTCATTCCATTTGCTCACCACACCACAACTGTTTGGCTGGTCTGAGGTTTTTCATGAGAATGCGAGGCTTTTGGATTGCCCAGTATCGATAATTTTGTTTGTGCATAAACCCACCGAGGAAGAAGTTCATCTGACAGGAGCAGTTGGTTAAGCAGCCATCTTTGCCAGAATGTTGAACAGACGGAGCTGCGTTTCAGTTATGGAACCCGTGACAGTGAAGACTTCCACAGCTGCAATTTTTGTCTGTGTGGGCCGACAATCTATGGCCAACCGATTGCGGACATTGTAGCTGTATAATTACATCTGATTCAAATTAAACAGGAATACCAAGCAAATTTGGTGGGCCACTCTGTGTAATGAAATTATTTCTGCGAAGGTTTATGTTGAATAACGTAAACTAGATACAAAAATAAACTTTCATAAGAATAGCATTAAAAGTCACGAAGAATAGACGCTAGAGGGTACAGAAAGGTATGTGAATGCATCGCATCAGTCCCATTTTTCAAGTTGAAACTGCAAAATACTCGTTTGTTTAACCATATTAATCTGAACAGTTAGCTTTTATTTTATATTTTATTTATTTATTTTTTTTTTTCAATTTTGTCTATGATAGCATACAGTAAAATCTGATGTGTTCCATTTACAAGAGTTTCTTTACATCTCTGTCACAAATTATTGTTAAAAAACGTATTCTTCTATCTACTTCATACTAATCGAAATAAACATTAGCAAAAATGGTCTTATTACTTGTATCCTTGTAAGTAGATGAGAAATAAGGGGATAAAGTAAAGTAGCTAAAGTAATAGCCAAATATTTTAAAAGCTGGCTGCCATGCGTTTGAAATCCGTTTCTTTGCATTGCCAGGAGTTGACAAATTCCCGTATGAGAAAAGTTAAGTATTTTAAAATTGAAACTAATAACAGGGAATATCTGGAAAATGATTAACTCCACGAAAACAATTTATATGACATGAATTGTATGTTTTAACGATATCTTCATTTTTTTGTGTAACACGTTTTGTCTATTAGATTTTGTCAGTTATGCAAAAGTCATCCTAAATGAAGAAGAGCTCTTCAGGGGCTTATCCAAGAAAATTCAAAATATACATTTTATTAGTCATGTAAATATTTATAATTTACGATATTTTAATCAAAATCGTTAGTCAATTTTGAGAAAATCAAAATGTTTGAATTTTTTCCATGTTAAGGGAGTTCGATGGCGGAGGGGTTCCTCAAAATATTCGTTCACATCCTTGGAAAATGCTAAAATTAAATACAACATTTGGTATTTTACCGACTTTCCGTTTTCTGAGTTATCGTGTTAACGGGCACACACTCACACGCGGGTATATTTTTCTAAAATGTTTTATTTTTATACAGCGGATCCTAAAACGTGTATTTCCTCTGAAATCTCTGTATCGAAGTTTTGTGTGGAGTACAATATCTTCTCTACCTACGTACAATTACTATGTACAGAAAATAAAAATGCAGCGAGCATTCCATTGCTCTGGAATAAAAAGACGTATATACATGTCTTCTATTATAAAATATATTTCTTAGAAATATGCTTTCTAATTTATGCTTTATCCTTGAACTAGAATCCATTCTCAGTAAAAATCTTGATGCTGCAGGCGTGGAATGGCTAATAAGAGCAGCAATTTATGTGCATTTTCAGTTTAATCAAAATAGACATAAGGGAAAAAAGTATATCGCTTAAAATACTGGACAACACAAAATAACAGTGAATTTTGGCTGGCCCAATAGCTGAGTCGTTCACTACTGTGCGAGGGGTTCTGGGTTCGATTCCTCTGTGGGGTAGGAATTTTTCTCTAGCCCAGATTATTCCCTATCCTCCCCATAGACTGGAAGTAAATATGAATATGAGTGTAAATGTTTGTGTTATCTAATATTTAAATTAAAGATGCATAGAAATCTAACGACTACAGTATACGAGTTAACACCGTTGCTGACAGGTAATATGTTTGCCGCCGAAGCAGTTAAAGGAACAATAAAAAACAAAACCAGTGAATTTCTCAAAAATGGTTAATGCTAATAAAAAACTACTCATTGACACTAACTTCATATTTTAACGAGCTGCACATTTTCCTCCTGACGTTTTATATCTCTTATGGGTTACAAGTTGTACACTGTTATCTAAAATTCCAAAAGAATAAAGAGGAAAGTTTGCTTTCTTTGCCACTTACTATAAAGTAGAGGAAGAGGACAGCACAGGCTATTTACAGACTTTCTCTACACATAATTTTTGGGTGGAATATAATGCATCCCTGATACCACAGAAGAGAAGTTGGCAGCAGATGAATCACTTGATACGTGTTCGCCAGTTACTACGTTCTCACTAATAGACGAAGAAAAACAGAGCAGGTCATTAACACAGAGCAGACATGTGTTAGTTACTCTGACGTTATCCAGATGAGCTACCGTAAAACATTACTGCGCAGTAAAAACACAAGCAGCCTGTCTGCCACGTGGCAGTCATGTTTCCTCTTCTTCCAGCGCCAGGCTTCGGAAATATAACAAGGAGAGATGATGTACTAAATCTGCGTGTTTTCCTAACTCAGTGACTTCCAAATACAGGGTAGTCACTACTGAGGGTTATATCATTAATGTAGGATTAGATATAATTATGTTTAAAGACTGATAAATAAATAAATAATATGTGTTCCTTTCACATGACTTTCTCTACATCCTGAAACAAATTATTATTAAAAGACATGTTCTTCTATCTACTTAAGTTAATCGAGATAAACATTAGCAGATATGGTCTTATTACTTGCTTCCTTGTAAGTATAAGGGAATATACTACTTGTCTGAGGAAAGAATGTAGTTGCATGGGGAGGTCGCAGGTTTAGAGCGGCCAGAGAAGACTGGAATATATTATTGGTGAGAAATTACCCTGTGATTGACACCCCTGCTAACACGCGGCTTTCTCGGTACGCTGTAGTCATATTTATTCGTTGTCCGTCTGCAGCACCACATGTCCCACTGCTTCCTCTAAAATGCCTTCTTTCCATGCAGTTTCAATCACAGTTCTCGTACGTTGAACTACTTTTCCCCATTTCTAATTAGTTACCTAATATATCCCGTTCAACATTGGGTCCTGGACTTCACTAAACGTAAAAGTTTTATTATTTCGGCTAACATAACCTCAACTGGTTTATCACGGCTGTAAGACCTTTTGAAATCACAGTGTCACTATGGTAGTTCTAGGATGAGAACAACAACAATATCCACGATGCATAAAAGGCAGTAACGATTATAAATATGAATCCTAAGGAATCACTGTGCATAACACAACCTTTTCACAGAATGAAATCAATCAGATTGCAGTCAGATTAGTCATGAGTAAGAACGCGCGCGTAAATTTCAACTGAACCCGTAGAAGTAACGCCGATGACGTTTCTGTATTCTTACTCTATGATTGGTCAGCAACCTGACGAGTCCCCGCCAACAGACGACTCGCCCCACAATTAGTGTCAATCACGAGGTAATTACTCACCGACAGTAGTGCAGTACAATCTGACAATCAAAACAGCAGTACAGCGCTCGAGAACAGGAATAAACTAGACGATCCACAACTGGTTCAACATGCTGTTCTCTTTATTATTAACGAATATTACATTTCTACTTTGTGAGCGCATATACTACGTGCGGCGGTGTTTGACTTGATTCGAACCCTTCCACTGTAATAGACTCAACTACATCATTACAGTATTGCAGAACTGTACAGGGCATGCACTGGGAGTGATGACGTCATACCGCTTATCTGTTTGTGTTTACGCAAGCTTCCTCTCGTGTCTGTCTGCATTCATTCTTCAGACAGGTATATGGCTGAAGCGATACTCAAATCGTTTAAAAGCTGGTTGCTACGGAATTGAAATCTCTATCTTTGCCAGGCCAAGAGTTGGCAAGTTCCTGTGTCAGAAAAGTAAGTATTTTAAAACTGAAACCAATAACAAGGAATATCTCGGAAATGGTCAACTCCAGGGGGAAAAAAATATGACATATACTGTGTGTTTTGACGAGATCCACATAATTGTGCATTAAGTTTTTGTCTGCTTCTTACGGTTTACCAGTTATGCAGAATTCAGACAAATTCATCCAGAATAAAGAGGTTTTCAGAGGCTATTCCAAGAAAATACAAGATACTAATACATTTTATTTGTCAAGTGAATATCTTAAAGAGATTTTAATCAAAATGATTAGCGCCAATTTTGAGAAAAACAACATTTTCGAAATTTTTTCCATGTAAAGGGTACTTGGGTGTGGGGGATTTTCACTAAAATCTTCGTGTCGCATCCTCGGAAGACACTGAACTTGGATACCAACGAACTTTTCGTTTTTGAGCTATGCTGTACATACACACACACACACACACGCACATTTTTCTGCAAATGCTTTGTTTGGATTCAGGAGGTTCCAAAACATGTATTTCCGGTGGAATCTCGGTATCGAATTTTTGGATGCAATTCAATGCCTTCTTTATACACTATGTATGTACAGAGTACGTGTAGCGAAAGCAACAATATTGTGAATGATAATATGTTCTTCTATATAGAACTCGGTTATTAACATCAAATTAGCTTTATCCTCGTTCTATTTATAGTGGAAATAATGGCACTATGCTGTATTTGTTAATAATACAGAATACATGTATGAATGCACAAGGCATAAGCAAGAGCATAATCAAGTTGGAACGTATCTGAAATGTAAACCAAATAGTAAATTAGTTTAAGAAAATGTAGGTTATATATCAACAGCAATACCTTTTACATCCGTGAAAATAAAGGTTTGTGCTTTTAATTTAAATTTCATATTTACCTCTCTTCAAATGCATCAACTTACAGAGAAATTACAGCATATACCCTTAGTCCAAGCAGAATAAAAGACGTTTATGTAAACTAAATGACTTCTAGAAAATATAGTTTACTCAGTGTTGACAACCTGTACTTGTAACAAAAGAACTATCCACGTTTTAAAATTTCCCTCTGTTTTACAAAATGTATTTCAAAAGAATGAGAGCTAACTAAAAGTTTTAAACATCATATTCCTTTATTTCACATCAAAACTAAGAAAGCGTTTGCATGTAGACTAATTTAATCTATTTCTACAGCAATACCATAAATACAAACCATTGTGTGTGTGTGTGTGTGTGTGTGTGTGTGTTTTTTTTTTTTTTGTTTTTTTTAAGCAATCTTAAAAACCGTCCAACTGGGTGGGGGTGTGGGTGTGTGTGTGTTTTTTTTAAGCAATCTTCAAAACCGTCCAACTGATTCACCATTTGAAAGCACTATTCTTTCACTTAGTGACAGGTTATATAACGTTTTCAAATTTTGAAAATTGGGGGTTAAGGGTTTCTTTCATGTCGTTTTCAGTGATCATTGCTTGGATTGGTTTGCAGCGAACCTCCATTCTGATCTTCTCTCTGCCTTCGCTTTTAATTCTTCATGCGTTCTGCAGTTCATAATTAGTTTCATGTATGTTTTGTTTTTTGTATGCTATTCTTTCCCTCAGCTGTACATTTGATTATAATGTTCAAAATACTTTGGTGTCTTAATGCCTTGTGAATTTTATTATTTTTTTACTTTCTCTACTTAGTACATACTGCACAGGTAGTTAAGGTATTGCTTCTACCCTAAGATTCGATTTCGAAATTTCACCTGAAAAAAAAAAATTAGATAAAGGTCCCTGTGTGTGCAGCATAATTCAAAAACGAAAAGCCCGCAGAAGATCAAAGTGGTATTTAAATTTAGTAGCTTCTAAGGATGCGACACGAAGATTTTGAGGAAAATCTCCCCACCCCAAACCGCCCTTTACATGCAAACATTTTAGATAAATGTGTCTCTCTTAGAAATAGCTTTAACGATTGTGATTAAAATACCGTATATTAAAGATATTTACATGACAAATAAAATTTATAATTTTAATTTTCTGGGAATAGCCTCTTTATTATGGATGACGTTTGCGTAACAGATAAATAATAAGAGATAGACAAAAACATGCTTCTCAAAGAAATTTAGATGTGTGAAAACACATAATTTATGTGATATACATTTAGTCGTGAGTTTCACCATTTTTGGGACATTCCTTGTAATTGACTCCAGTTTAAAAATAACTTAAAACCTTTCTCATACGGGAATTTGACATCACTGTTTCTTTTGTTTTACTCCTGCCCATTGCAAAGAGAAGGACTTTCAATGACAAAGTGACAGGTGTTTTAAAATAATTTACGATTGCTTTGAGCCTAGTGTATTCTTTTATTTCCGTTCTACTTACAAGGGGTATAGATTATTTCTTCTAATGCAATTTCTGCTAATGCTGATGTTCTCGATTAACATGAAGTATATATTGATAGGTTTTTGTAAGAACAGTTTGTTGCAGAAAGAGAAAAGTATTGCGAATGGAACACGCCAGATTGTTATTCCGTTCTAAATTTCTCGTTGTGCTTTTGCTCTCCCATATACTTCCTTGGCGATTTTATCAGTTCAATCAATTGCCATCATTTTCATGTAGCCCCATGTTTCAAATGCTTCTGTTCTTCTTCTTTTTGATTTATTATTGACCAAGTTTCACATCCATATAATATTATGTTTTCTACACATTCTCTATAATTCCAAAATGAATATTATTGGATGTAAATAATTTATTTTTATTACTGAAGACAAGTTTTGCTTGAATATTCATATCACCAAGTTTCAATCCTGTTTTGTTGAATAATGGATATTAGATGTTGCTTTTGGCACTGTATTGGAAATATGGCAGATTTTAATGACCATAGATCTAAAGGGGCAAATGGGGAGGCATAAATGTTTTAAAATGCAGTTAATTTAGTTTACATCGCCATGTTTTTCTCATATTTTACAGAAATGTTATCAAGTATATTTTTGTATGACTCTGACAAAACCGCATACCTTTGGATTATAGAAATTGACAGAAACGAAGTTACTCGTACATTCAATCCCTGACATTAAAATACATGTATATTCTTTGGCCTCTTTTGATGATATTTTGTAGACACGTTTATTCCTGTAGGACCAAACGAAAAGTATAAGCTACCTTACGACTCTAAATGCCATCACGACACTAAATTCTCCGCGTTTTTCCTAGTAAACCACAAAGATATCTCAAATTGCCATAGTAGCTCAATATTGAGCAGCTGGACAGAGACCAGGAAATCCGTGGTTAAAATCCCGGCTATGGCACTGAATTTTTCAGTTGACTCTACTCTTGCAACTTCTGTCCTTCACACGGCTAGTGAGGAAGACACAATTAACAATTATTTATATATGTATTCATTGTTTATTTATTTATTTCCTTCCAGTTTTTGCATACATTATAAATAATGGTCAGGGTCATCATCCAAATCACACTGAAGGGAGTAGAGAATACACAATTTTATTTAAACAGCTTCTAAATCGTATTTTTAGCATACGGTCCGTTGAGTAGCTGCTGACTGTTAGACTGATCTAACGAGATGTCTCTGCGGGGCTTGTATATGGGATGCCTGGATTCGATTCCCGTCGCCACTCTGACAATAGGTTTTCATGTTTTTCCCGAGTCGGTAGGCGCTTCTTGCTGGTTTTGAGATTCAGATTCGCTCGTACATAGCAGCATATACGATGTTAGCGGGAGAGAAAAGAAAGGTGCAGCATTTATCAGTATTCCTAATAGACGAAGAATCAAATTTGATGCGAAAAATCCGCAGTCACTCAAGTCACAATGGACCACAATGCTCTTGCGGTTATAGGTAAATATGAGTAAATTCTCATAGACGTTCATGGCATATTTTGGAGCAATTTTTTGAAACTTATTATTTTTTGGAAGGGTCGAAACTAGATATTTTTACTTTCTCTACAACCTAAAACATCTATGAGAAGTACTGTACTCAATCCAAAAATTCGAAATCGAGATTTTAATGTTTTGAGGTTCCCCCGGAATCCCCCCCTCCCAATTTTAAAACGGTGTGTGGCTGTTTGTGAACAACAAAAATAAAACGAAAAGTCGATAAATACTATACTTGTTAAGTTCAATATCCTTCAAATATTCGATACGCACATTTTGAATCTACATTTTACATGAACTTTTTTTCGATATTTTTTATTTCTCAAAAATAGCTCAAACGGTTTTGGTTAGATAACGCTTTTAGATACCTACAAGACAAATAAAATGTATATTTTTAATGTTCTTGAAAGCCTGAATTCTTCTTTATTCGAAAGGGATTTTGTATAACTTTATGTAATGGGTAAAGCATAGAAGTGTACAGTAAGTAGGAACTACATAAAAAAGAATTCTTAAACACTTTTATTTGAAATGAAATTTTTCTGTGGCGCGAACCGTTTAAATGTTTCAACTTTTTTGTAATTTGCTTAAAGTGTTGTCTCTTTTCAGTGCTTTCTCGCACTATCATGGAAAGAGTATGGATTTTAAGATTAGTATACACCGACTAGCGATTTTAAAGGCCTATTTATTCGGTTTCCTTGTTAACCTTATATCTCAAGCAAACGTGTAAACAAATTATTACTGTAAAGGCTGGAAAATAAGCTTTCGTAAGAATACACGTAAGCTATACAGAAATAAGCGCAGTGGGTAGAAAAAAATCTCTGAAGTAGCGTAAGATTTTTTCCCAGTTGCAGACTTCCACCTTTCCATTCCACTCCAATTTTACCACAGCATGCTGCAGGTAATATGTACCTATCCCCAAAGGCACTGCATGCAATTGACGCAACGCATGTGGTCTGTATGTGCGAATATAGATTATCGGGTTACAACAACACCCTCTAGAAGGTATTGGTTACAAGCAGCTCCCGTTTGCTGGCGAAAAGTGGAAACCTAAGACGTGTTGCGCTTTTGTCACGGTTAGTGTTTCCTGAGCTTGTTGCCAGCTGGCGCTCTTCTCGACACTCTTAACGTCTAATGTCGAGCAATTTCAAGTGACAAATACCGGGGCGAAATCGATAACGTACTACATAAACCCCGCTAGCATTCAACTTCCGTTTACTGGTTTCATGCACGAGCAGCAAGGCATATAATGCGGTAATTTCATCTCCTTCCCTTTACTTATCTAACATTAGACGACGCAATGATGAAATCAATATTTTGAATTAAGGAAACGAAACCTTCTCCAATCGTTTGGTATTGCTAGTATATTAGTATTAAAACTTCTAAATGTCTCATCTTTGCCTGTTCCGATCTCACACCTGTTCTGCCCAGCGTTTTCTTGGACTTCCTACCGATCTTCTTCCATCATTGCCATCTTTGTATACTATGCTATGTCATTCTTTGCAGATTCAGGTTTTTAACTTTTTATCCCAAATGCCTTTTACCTTCATGGTTTAGTTTATCTTTATCTTGCCGGAAGGCAATGTGGTGATAGCTAGCGCTTTTTAACTTCCAATTTTATCTTTGTGTGACTTGTGCAGGGCGGCATTTTCTTTTAACTTTCCTCTCCCTTTTTCACTCCATTGTGGCACTGGTTTTTAGATCCATCCCGCTCCGATTCGTATCCATAGAGGGGTGTTCTATTTTAATCCTATTTTTGTTATTGGTTTTATCGTTCTACTTCAGCCACATTTTGTTTTTATCCGGGTCTTTCTATCCTTACAGCTGAGCGCCCTGAAATATCAATTATCATCTATGGATGTTGTATGTTTTATGGTGGCAACACTGTTTTAACTTACCTTGGTTTTAGTTTTAGGTCATTTTAACCCTTTTTATGAACTATTGTTCTTAATGGTTTTATCATTTTAACTAAGCTTCTAGCGAAGGATGTTTTTTAATCTCCATTTTATTTGTAATTTTAGCAGTTATTTTATCTCTCATAACTTTCCTCATGTTTTAACACTGGACTCTTGCCGCTTTTAGATGTTTTAAGGGCACTGGTAATCAAGAAGTTGAGCGCCCTAAAATCCTAATCATCATCATCATCATCATCATCATCATTTGCAGATGCTATAACCAACTGTTCCTGTGTTCTTCTATTTGTTGAAGTGGTTGTACTTTTAGTTAAGTAGATGGTATGAAATGTAAGTGAAATGGATGATAGGTAAGGTGATGGTAGAGCAATTGGTGAAATAAATGGCGGGGGAAACAGGAGGACCAGGAGAAAACCCGTCCAAACGCCGTTTCGTCCACCACAAATCCCTTTTTCGGACCCCTGGGATCCAACCCGGACCGCCTAGATGCCACCTAAAAAATGAAAGGCTAAAAATTATTTATAAGGTCTGGATACGAACATCTAAAAACTTTCGAGTTAAAATATTTGTTTTGTGATTATTTCATTCAAGTGCGTTTGAGGAGTAGATGCACAAGTTTCGCGTTCCACAGATTTCAGCCGTTCAAAACAAATACCACAAGAAGCTGCGGCCAGGTTAATGCGTCTCATTTGGAGAGAATTCTTCGCCGGACGGCAAATATTTGGTCCTTTGTTAATCCCCAGTAGCTCGCGTCTTGCTGGCGTTGAGCAAATCCAGAGGCACGAAATTTCATTAAAACTAGCAAATCCTCAAAGGCTTTAAAGTGCTGTTGTTGGCAAGCGTAGAAGAAATGAGAGAGGGTTTATTTTGTAACCACTTTACTTCCATCTCTGTTTATGTCTACTTACATGATGCTTCTCTTGCTTATTACATTTTCCATTTTAAAAACAGTGTTGCTGTAATTTCATTTTGCAGTGTAGTACTCCTTTACTCGTAATATGTAAGATGGTTATTTTCTTTTTCTCCAGCAATTTGCTCTGAGTATTATTCATAATGTACACGCGTAATTGTATAGTTTAAATATGCATGTAATTGAGGAAAATAACAGAGGAACTTAATTGTGAACAGGATTGAAAGTCTAAAGGTATGAAGTGTCACGTTGACTGAACACCACAATAACTTTACATTTATTTCATTACTGGCGACATGTTTGTACTCAGAAAGCTAAGTGCAGGAGCTTTTATGGGATTAAAGCTGTATAACGACCACATAATGTAGGACTTGGCATTTATCGATTCACGAGCCAGAAATGGTTCTTGGCCTTCCCACATACGATAGAAGAAATCATTGCGGAATTTAGGTGTGTGTATGTAAACAGTTTAACTAAAAAATAAATAACTTCATATTCAAGATGCGATGCGAAGATTTTCGAGGAAAGTTCCTCCATCTCACTCAACTTTGCATAGAACATCTTATAAATTGTTATTTTACATGAAAATGGCCTTAAAGATTTAGATAAAAGTACCATATATTTAAAATGGTTATGTGACAAAATATATATCTTGAATTTTGTGGGAGAAGCCTACAATTCCTCTTCATTCAGTTGTTTTTTTTTTTTTTGCTTTCTCTAGCACGTACGTACATACAGTGTGCATAGCAGCTAGAGAAGGTATTGTATTCCGCTCAAAAATCGATATTTCACCGTAAATATGTTTTGAGGTCCCCTGAGTCCAATAAAATAATTTTTAGAAAAAGTCCGTGTCTGTGTACAGCATAGCTCAAAAACGAAACAATTTAAGTACCAGACTTGGGATTAATGTTTAGTATCTTCCAATGATGCGACACGAAGATTTTCAAGAAAATCCCCTACCCAACTACCCTTTACAAGCAAAATGTTTTGAAAAAAGTGATTTTCTGAAATATGGCTGTAATGATTTTGATTAAAATACCGTATATTAAAGATATTTTACACCACAAATAAAATATATATTTTTAATTTTCTGGGAATAACCTCTGAAAACTTGTTTGTTCTGGGTGAGTTTTGCAGAATTTTGTATAACGGTTAAACTGCACAAAAATGTAGATCTCGTTAAAATGCTTACATGTACCACTTATTTTTATTGTAGAATTGACCTTCTCCGAGATATTCCTTATTTTTGGGTTCAATTTTAAACTACCTAACTTTTCTCAAATGGGTTCATGCAAAGGAAAGCGAACTTCAATTGTTTCACATAGTGACCAGCTTTTAAAGGATTTGACTATATCTTTAGCTTAACGTATTCCCTTATTTCCCTTCTACTTACAAAGAAGCAACTAATAAGACCAACTCTTGATGTTCATCTTGATTATCATGTTGTAGATAAAGAATAATCTAAATGCTATAACTGGAAAAAAAAAAAAAACATGGACAAAAACTTATTTCACAAATAAAATGTGTAGAACTGTTGGAAGGACAACTTTATTTACAATAGCATTTTTTCGGCTTCATCTATTTCTGAGATATTCGTTTGAATGATGCAATAAGTTATCTACCTGTTTGGAATACTGCCAAGCTTCAATTTTTTGCGACGTCATGCGAAAATCATGGAACTTCAAGTGGTATATAGCGAAGATCCGTGTTTAAACATTTGACTACCGCTATCTCGTTTGTACATGGGCTGCAGAAAAAATACCATATGATATATCATCGTTTTCCGAGGACGTGAACAAACATGACGAGGTGTAAAACCTTTATAAGGTCAACTTTCTGAATGTCTCTGAACCATATTTGCTATATTATTTATAGAAATTCTTCCTCCCTACACTCCCACGATACGTCCTTATCACCTCTGATGTTTAAGGTATGTGTTTTCTAAATGCTAGGTGTTTATATCCGCATTATTGAAGACTTGCACGAACAGTTTGAGTTATATAACGGAATAGTAGTAGTAATAATAATAATAATAATAATAATAATAATAATAATAATAATAATAATAATATGACTTATATCGATGCGGTTTGTTTCGTGACTTTAAGTCCTAAATTTAATTAAACTCCTGCGCAACAGCCCACAAGGGGCCAAGGCCTACCGCCCACCCACGACAGGCGTCATGAATGGGGGACAGCCAGTATTGGAGCGTGAGACGGGGTAAGCGCCTCGAGTCCATCACGGCCGGTTAATGCGGTCCTCTCAACCTGGAACCGCTACTTCGGCATCAAGTAGCTCCTCGATTGGCCTCCCCCAGGGACCTCACGAGGCTGAATGCACCCCGGACCAGGTACCCCAGCGGGGGGAAAATCCCCACGCCGGTACCGGGAATCGAATCCAGGTTTCCCGCGAGTTTAGGTCGTAGTAGCAATAGCAGCCCCGGCCCATTTCTTCTGCTTAGCATCGTACCTATGTGTAAACGCCTCAGGCGTTTTGTCTTGGACTAGCATTCGGGAAGTTGTGGGTTCGATTCCCGCGGCCAATCCTTCGATCCATGTGTTTTTTCGGGGGCTTTCTCGGGTCACTGGACGAACGCCATGGAGGTTTCTTCTTTCCCCAAACTTCCTGTCCCTACATTTCATCTCTATTTCATTCCAGCCGGTCTCTTTCATTTAATAAAGACAACAGTGGAATCTGTGCAGTATGAAATAATACTAGAAGTATTGTTAATCAAATCAATGTTTCGAAATACTCTTAAAATGTTTGGGTAAATTTGATTATTTTGGGAGAATAGTTCTTTTTTCCTTTTTACTTAACACACTCCTCACATACCCATAGATTTTTCGTATTTTATGCGGCACTCGGAAGCTAAGGTGGTTTCTGATCTACCAGACTTCCTTTCCAACATTTCCCCTTAATTCTGTTTCGTCCTCATCTTTCAGGGTGATTCCACTTTCGTAGCGAATGATAGTGCTGGCAGATGGTGTGGATTCATGCTCAATGAAAGAATACTCCCCGTGTACACTAGAGAGTTGCCAGGTCGCTTGATCGCTCTCTATCTCTCTGACGGCTCCAGTAGTAAGATGGCTCTTCGGACTTTGGCGCCTCTCTGTGGCCTGTCTGTTGTGGTCTGTAGCCTCCTGTGGTTCCCTCATTTTATGCGTTCCTCCCGGGGAAATCAGCCACAATAGTAAGTCGCAGTGCGCGAGGTGTCCCTCTCTGTTATCTACCTTTTAAGTTAACCAGTTTCACCCTGGCCGAGAATCGAACCTGAGGCCTGCGGATGAGAAATCAGCCCGCTGAACATTCTACCACGGATGCAGTCTATTTTTTCTTTCTCTACACGTACTATGCACATAGTGTATAGAGAAGGTATACTAATGCACCCAAAAATTCGATATCGATATTCCACCGGAAATACGTTTTGGGTCCCCCTTAATCCAAAAAACCATTTTTGAAAAAGTCAGTGTGTGTCTGTGGACAACATAGCTCAAAAACGAAAAGGCCGATAAATACCAAACTTGTTATTTAGGTTTACTATCTTCCAAGGATGCGACACGAAGATTTACGAGAAAATTCCCCCACCACAAATTACTCTTTACATATTTTCGAACATTTTGATTTTCTTAAAAATTGCGCTAGTGATTTTGATTAAAATCCCGTATATTAAAGATATTTACATCCGAAATAAAATTTATATCTAGAATTTTCTGGGAGTAGCCTCTGAAGACCTTTATTCTGGATGAATTTTGCCGAATTTTGCTTAACTGCTAGACAAAAACTTACTTCGCAAAAAAATGTAGATCTCGTCAAAACGAGATGTCCTTTATGGTTTTTTTTTTTTTTTTTTTTTTTTTTTTTTTGTGGAGATAACCGTTTCGAGGTATTCTTTGCTATTGGTTTCAGTTGTAAAGTACTTATACTTTTATCAGTGAGGAAGTGTCAGTTTTTCTATTGTTCTACTCCTGGCTAAGCAATGCAGCGATTTGCAATGATAATCGCATAGCGACAGCTTTCTAAAGCATGTGACTATCACATTAGCCTAGTGTATTCCCTTATTTCCCTTCTACTTATAAGAAACTAAGTAATAAGAATATTCTGCTAATGTTTATCTCGATTAGCATTGTGTAGAAAGAAGATTAATCTTTTGTAAGAAGTTTGTTTGTAGAGCAGCTAGAGATAGTCATGTGAGTGTAACACTTCAGATTTTTAGAATAGTTTCGTAAAATATTTGCTAAATGCATACCAGAAGCAAGAACAATTTACACATTGGGTAGATTTAAGTACTTATTAGTGAATGTTAAGGACTTTGAGCGAGTGGCACATCTTGTGTATTCGATTCTCAGACAGAAATCACTGTTTAGGCAATTCCAAAAGGCACAGATTCCCTTGTAAGCCTGTCGTGGAGCCAAGTGCCGACTGTGGCAGAGGATTTCGTCGTAGTGCACACAGCAGCATTTGAACAAAGATGCACTCAAGTGCCGCCTCGCTTTAGAATGCTTGAGAACGCTCCAAGAGAGAATACCTTGTTGATGCTAACTGGATAGCAGTTCTTGTTTGCTTCACCTAGATGGATCTGATCTTCCAACGGCTTCAATTATCTCAAGGAAAGCTTCACGAATAATAGAACATTTGATGGTTTACATATACATTACGTTCCCTACACATCCTTAAAGAAAGTGTTCTTATAAATCCTTATTCTTCTGATTACTTGATGTTAATCGAGATAAATTTTGTAGAAATTTATTATGATAAGTAAACAAGTATTTCCTATAACTCCTTGGTGGAGCATAGGGCATTGGTACGATGTTTCCGTGATAGGATTTGATTTTCTAGTTCGTGAGTTCGCCGCTATGCGCCATGGCGACGAAAGATCAGCTCGTCGCCTACAGATGACACTGTAAGACGACATCACGACTTGCGAATGTGGAATGGCGGAAGTTTGCCCAGGAACCTTCTTTCAATGTATGGAGTTATTTTATGTGCAAATAAACATTACAAACTTTACCACCGGCTTTGATTCCCTTCCGAAGGAAGTCGTGCTAAGGGTTTGTGCGTCCGAAGAAAGTCCATCGTCCTCCGCCAGGTTTGAACCTGCAATCTTGGGTTCTAAAGGATGTTGTATTAATGCCTTACCAAGGGTAATGTTTTGCTCTTAGAAACAACTGAAAAATTAAATGCCGTTCAAATCCCGGCTGTGCCATTGCATTTTTCGGCTGGTTCTAACAGTTTGTAGAAATGTTTTGTAATATATTTCCTGTAAGGTACAACGATAATAGGGAAATACATCGGCTTAAGCTATAAACAATTTATTTAGAGGGGTCATTATGTAATGACTTTGAAATACCGTTCTCTTTACAGAATGGGAGAGGGGGGGGTATGAAAAACGACCTCCTATTTGAGAATAGTGTAAGTATTTGAAAATTCAAACTAATAACTAGGAATATCTCGGAAATGGTTAACTTAAAAACACATACATACACAAATTATGTGGTTTGATGAGATCTATTTCTTTATGTTTAGCAATATTTTATCTCTATGTTACGGTAAACCAATAATGGAAAATTCATTCAGGATGAAGGGTACATGGCCCACAAAAGCTGTATTTCCTTCAAGTTAATCTCGGATAACATGCATGCCAAAAGGTTTGCCTCAGCAGAAACGGGACTCCATACCGATATAGAAAATACCCTACTAAATTAAATACCAACGATTGGAAGCAAATATTAACTGCTCACGTAATGCAGTCGATTGAGCATCTGACTGTTGTGCGAAGTGTCCCGGATTCGATTCCCGCCTGTGCTCTTAAACATGTGCGTTGTTTAAGAACGTTTCACGGTACGGCCAAGAAGTGGTGCTTGAATGTGAATGCATGTTTGTGAGTTTTTTCGGTTACTTAGTAACCAGTCATAAATATATTCAGGCTCGCCGCAGGGCAAAGGGTCTGAGTACGCGTGTTAATCTTACAATTACAATACAGTTAACCCGATTAATAAAATAATACTTTTATATATGTATGTTTCTTTAAAATTAGCCTAGACTTAAATTATATTCTCTTATTTAATGCATCATTCATAATAAATATGTTTGGATATATGTCAGCCTTAGTGTATGCATTCATTTAAGCAGTCTCAGTACAGCATGAAGTCTTTTAACATTTTGTGAAAATTGAAGTAGAGATATTTTCTTTTAAAATTTCGGTTTCGTAAAACTCCTTTCATATAGGGTCATTAAATTATAAGGTAACGCCTATCACTGTCTCTCTCCAACACACGAGAGACCCAAAGAGTCGCCGGGAAAGTGGTGCCGGCAAAGGCGCACTAAAATACGTATCTGAAGATAAATTATAGAAATGTTGACCTTCTGCTCACATATGGGCAGCACAATTTTTGAAAATAGTCTAGCTCACTCGTCTAAGCTTAACAACAAGAATCCTGTGATTTCTTTTATGATGTTATCAATAAGTTTCTGTATATTACACAGGGATTTCTGCTGCTGAGCTTAGGCGAATGTGCGAGAACATCTTTAATTTATTTTATACTGCCTATTTGGAAGCAGAAAGTCAATATTTTTCAGTGTGTATTTAAGATAAGGTCTCTAGTGCGCCTTTGCCAGCATCGCTTTTGGGGCTATTTCGGATCTCTCGCGTAGTGGAGAGAGACCACGAGAGGGGTTACGTTATAATTTAATGACCCTATAAATACCCATAAGAAAGAAAAAAATCCAGGAGACAATTTCGCTGCAACCACCATGACCTTACCATCGTTCGAGGTACCACTGTTGGTATTTCATTTAAATCCGGAGTAATGCTCCATTTGTGCTGAAACCAGGCATTTAAAGTTGACTAAAGTGGGACGTTTTCTAGAATGTTCTCAATATTTAACGCATTCTTGAGGAGTTACAAAGAAATCTGGCCAACATGCGTAAGCCAAAATAAACTGCCCTAAAAATTGCCACATTAAAAAGTGTTAAAAAATACTGCCTTCGAGCTTCGGCCGTATTTTTGTGGGACTTCCCATAGATTATTATAACCATATCCGAGTATTATTATTGGTGAACCTGTCAGCTGTTATTGTGCTATTCTAATGTTTAATATGCGCTTTGCATTTGACCTTCAGAAGTCTCTCAGGTAACTCTCACCGCATGTATGTTTTGTTCTCTGAAATCGTTGATATTTCACATTGCACCAGCGAACACATTTCTTCAGCCAATTAAATCAAAGAAATCATATTTCACATATAATTCTTGTTTTTATAATTTTTGTCCGCATAGATCATTATTCCGCGCTACGTTATCATCCCCTTTTCGTTGATTGTTTAATATGCACCTTTGAATGGTGACAAACAAGCCGTGTACCACGCAAGGGTGGACGGAAAAACGATTTAATACTTAGTCCTTATAGATCACATGCCTTCGTTATCCGGAGAGGCACGTTTAAAACCAAGGATCCTCTTATCTGTTTGCTGATAAAACCTGTATTGGATTTTAGATACATGAACTCTGCTACAAAATATATTTGATTCATACAGCAAGGAAAATGTAAATTTGACAATTCTCTTTGGATAGAATTAACACAAATGATCTTGCTAAATAAGGAACTATTCTGGAAAGAGAGAGTCAGATTGAAACATTAAATGACAGCCGGATCTCCTGGTTTCCAACTGCTCTAACAACTGAGCTACCATGCCGGCATGGCATTCAATTCCCCAATTGACTCACGTTTTCCGGATAAATTGCAAGAAGATTTTAAATTAATTTGAGATGACATACCCCAATTGCGACTTACAATGAACTAAACTCCCGAACTTCAGCCGGTCCCCATGGCCGCGCTCGCCAAGGCGTCCCGCTTTGGTGCTTCGTAGCGCTGGGGATCGTGGGTTCGAGCCCCGCCTTGGGCATGGGTATTATATGTTTGTGTATATGTGTGTGTTGTAAAAATAAGAAAACAGTAATAATACGGCAAAACAAGGTAAAAAGAAAAAGGTAAATAAAAGTAGGGTATACAGTGCCGGAGTCCTGATCAGACTCCGGTACTGTTTAAACAAAACAAAAAAAAAAAAAAAAAACTTCTTAGCATGTTGGTATGTTGCCATGGTAGCAAGTGGACTGAGACCAGGAGATCCGAGGCTCAAATTCTTGACTCCATCTTTCCAACTGCTGTCCTACACACGGCTAGTGTAGAAGAAACAATTGACAGTTAAGTGATACTTATATGGAGCAAATCTTACTTAATTCCACGTGGAGTGGAACGCAGCGTTGCAACATCTCTCCTTTGTCCCTCCTTCTAAGAAATAAATGTCCACGCGTGAGTGCGAACGCTTACTTTGAGAAAACGTGACAACGTTGCTTTTCGTGACACTGAATACCTTCATCTTCTTACTTGGTTTTGATACGCCGCATGTTAATCTTTAGCGCAGCACTGCAATACCAGTTTACTGAATATAGCAAGTAGGCGACCACGTAACGCTTCAGTACGAAAACCATGAAGTAAACACGTGCAGAGAGTAAGTACTCATTGACCTTTCGCTTCGCGCCTACCTTACTCCTTTGTAAATCAGTGACGCGGCAACCTTTTTTGCACTTATGCATGCGGGAAACAAAAGTGCAAAGAACAGCGTGATTTATACATTTTGTTTGTCATGAAAATATCTTTAAAAAAGCATTTTAGCTATTTTTGAGAAGATCAAAATGTTGGAAAAATGCCCCATAAAAAGAGTAGTTTTGGGCTGGGGGATTTTTTTGCAAAACTTGTATGTTTGACTTCACGCGTGTGTGTATACGTGTGGAAACATTCCGAAATTTTTGATTTTCTGAATAATGGCTGCAGAGATTTTGATTGAAATACCATACATTAAAGATACTTATACGAAAAATAAGGTGTATGTCTTGAAATTTCTGGGAATAGCCTGTAAAGTCCTATTCTGAATGACTTTTGTATTATTGGTCTCTTTAAAACACATGTCATATACATTTTGTGAAGTAAACCATTTATGAGAAATGCCTTGTTATTGGTTTTTTAAAATGCTTAAAACTTTTCTCATACGAGAATTTTCTAACTCCTGGCCATGCAAATAGAATCTAATTTCTATCACATAGTAATCAGCTTTTAAAAGATGCGACTATCACTTTATCCTAGTTTATGCCCTTGTTTCCCTTCTACTTATAAGAAAGTAAGTAATAAGACAATTTCTCTAAAGTTTAACTGGATTAACATGGAGGAGATAGGAGAATAAGCCTTTTAAGAAGAATTTGTTACAGAGATAAAGAGTCATGTAAATGGAGCGCATCATTAATTTTTTGGATTCACAGGACTTCAAAACATGCAATTGCATGACCTTTCTGTGTCGATTTTTTGGGCGAAATGCAATAACTCCTCTACCTATTATGTGTATGTTAGAGAAAGTAAAAACACTAAACATTGCATAGCAAAGTAAACCCAAGTTGGTGCTTTTGTTCCTAATAGCTTTCGCCTTATAGCGAGGCTGCAAATCCAGCAAGATTTAATGCGCTTTCTCATTGTATGTATAACCATTTAAATTGTCTTCTTACTACAAGAGACGAGAAACGTTGCAAGCTGTAAAGCCATTAATGTAGAACAACGCAGTAACATTACTACAGTCATGAAGACAATGCATACCCTCAAGGTCAACATATCCATCACAAATTGGCAGGTACATGTTTGATGCGGCACAGCGCAAACAAAATTACAACTTGCAGTAGCTCCTTGTTTTATGTTGGGGAAATTAATCCCTTAAGTAGCTTACACACACAACTCCATTGAGGTGGAATTTACTCATGTTGTTTCCTTTTTGTTGCAGGGTATTCAAGAAAAGTTCCCCGAACGGCAAGGTGAGTAGTACATCACACAAGGATTATGGTATAAATGTAATATCATTCTGAGAGGAAGAATTCTCTCCCCGTTATTATCTTCTCCTCCCCTTCATTCTATTCGTTGTTTACATAATGTCACAGTGGTATGGGTGTAGCACACATATTTCTGTCGTTAGTGGAATATATTCGCGTCACTCGCATTGGAAAGGTCTTGAGTTGGATTCATTTGGACCAGCCATTCTAACTTTAATTTTTTCCTATCCCCCATATCCCGTCATTTCATTTCATTATTACTTTCTCTATGTGCATATACTGCACATAGTAGCTAGAGAAGGTATTGTATTACACCCAAAAATTCTATGTCAAGATTTCCCGAAAGGTTATGTTTTGAGGTCCCCTGAGTCCGAAAAAAGTCTTTTTAGAAAAATATCCGTGTATGTAAGAGTGTATGTGTGTGTCTGTGAACAGCACAGCTCAAAAACAAAAACACCGTGAAATACCAAACTTGGTATTTATGTTTATTATCTTGCAAGAATGCGACACGAAGATTTTCAAGAAAATAATCTCACCACAAACTATCATTTAGGAAAAATCTTAATTTTTTTTTCTTTCAAAAAATGGCCCTGTCGATTTTGATTAAAGATATTTACATCTCAAATAAAATAGATATATATTTTGAATTTTCTTGTAGTAGCCTCTGAAGACTTCTTTATTTTGAATGAGTTTTACAGAATTTTACATAACGGTTACACCGTAAGAAAAAGACAAAAGTTTATTACTCAAAAATGTAGATTTCCTTAAAAACGTAATTTATGTCGTGTACGTTTTTCTTGTAGAGTTGACCGTTTTCAAGATATTCCTCATTTTTTTTTTTTCAAATTTAAACTGCCTTAACATTTCTCAAACGGGACCATGCTAAGCGAACCGAACCTCAATTGTTTCTTATAGCGACCAGCTTTTAAAAGATTTGACAATCGCTTTGGCTTAATGACTTCTCTTCTACTTACAAGGAAGCAAGTAGTTAAACCAATTGTACTAATGTTTATCTCGATGAGCATAGTGTGGATAAAGAATAATGTTCTGTACGAATAGTTTTTATACGGGGCAGCTAGAGAAAGTTATGTGAATGGATCACATCAGATTCTTTTTCATTATAGAAGGATCAGGACAACGGGCGAGGCCTGTGGCGGTGGAACTGGCTGCCCTGGCTTTCGGTGTGTCACAGGCCTTCAGAGAGATTGTGGAGGGTCGCGATGATTTCAGGATGCAATCAATATCTGGAGACGTTAGGAACTTCATCGGTGTTCGAGCCCGCCGCCCCAGAGCTGTTCGCACTACAGCTTCAGACCTTCCTCGTAGAGGTTTCCAAAAGAACATTAGGCGACTGTACGCTCAAATATCGAAATTCTCGTCCGGTTCCTGGTAACCGTATTATGTGTGTCAACCGACATTTTCCAATGATTACTGCTACAAGAAGTTAACCAATTCTGCATCTGCATACCTCAATAAACGGTTACGGGGATTTTCTTAAATGGAGCAATTGGCAGCCCGTTGCTCCCATGGCACACTCATACAAACCCTTCCGTGCAGTATGTCCGCTATTTCTCCACATATAATGCTTGCGATGTACGCACCTTCGAAAACATTATTGAACACTAATACAGTCGAAATATTGCAAAATGCACGATGGACTCTGTCTTCTATTTCGTCTAGCGTATTGGATTTGTTCTTAAACTTAATTTTAAGCATTCCCCACCGATGAATTTATATCTGGATAGAGCCAATTATTCTGTCATCAAAATAATGTTGTAACGCTAAGCACAACGCGTTGCATTTCCATTGGCAGTCCCTAACCTGTTAAATGTATCTCAGAACTGTGGGCTGTATATGATTCTTTATTTGTCTAACCTGGGATCAGTTTGTTGAACTTTCTGTTCTATAAATTAGGGAATTTCCGTATACATTCAATCTGACAGTGCACAGGAATTTTCGTTAGAGCAAAACTTACACATAATTAACGCACGTTGTTCGTAGTGTACATCATGGTAGCTACATACAGCTTTACAAAACACTATTTCCACTAAACATCGTGTCAAACCACGTTAGGCTACACTGCAAATGTTGTTGTCCTCTGTGGGGGCATGAGCTAGGCTACTACAGAGCAAGGTCATTCAGCTATTACCTGCTACGAATCGTGTTATTCAAGATTTTTTTTCACCTTTAACCAGGTAGGTCAATATCGGACCATGAACGAATGCAATTAGTGAAATAATGCATTAAATGAACCTGGTGTCCATAGAACTTAAAGTTTACGTTTAGCAGTTAAGCAAAGTTCGGCAAAATTCATCCAGAATAAAAAGGTCTTCAGAGGCTATTCCCAGAAAATTGAAGATATACATTTTATTTGGGATGTAAATAGCTTTATACGCATTTTAATCAAAATCGTTAAAGCCATTTTTAAGAAAATAAAAATTTCGAAAATTTTTCCATGTAAAGGGTAGTTTGTAGTGGGAGGGGATTTTCTTAAAAATCTTCGTGTCGCATCCTTGGAAGATACTAAATCTAAATACCAAGTGTGGTATATAACGGTTTTTTAATTTTTGAGCTATGCTGTCCAGTCACATACACACGGACCTTTTTCTAAAAAAGGCCTTTTTTCGGACTCAGGGGATCCCAAAACATATTTTTCCGGTAAAATCTCGAATTTTTGGGTGGAGTTTTTGTACATTGTCCATGCGGGCAAGAGAAAGTAAAGATGCAGATTTGTTAAAATGGGCAATTCATTTGCAATTTTGTTGTGGAGTTCATAATTTCCGAGACGTTGCTTGTTATTTATTGGTTTCGATTTTCCAATATGTATACTTTCCTAAAATGTTAAGTCATTCATTTTTTCCGTGGTCAAGCAAAGAGAACGGAATTTCAGCACCGTCACGTAGTAACCAGTTCTTTTAAGATTTCACCATCGCTTAAGCTAGTGTGTTTACTTGTACAGATTGTGTGTAATAAAATCATTTCTGCAAATGCTTTATCTCGACTAATATGAAGTAGTTAGAAGAATGCGTTTATTAAAACTAACGTATTGAAGAATGGGAAGAGAAATACATGTGACTGTAAAATATTATTACAAAAAATTAAATGTGGACGAATGCTATTTTGTAATCACAATAATATGAACAAGTATTTCTCTGTCTCTCTCTCTCTCTCTCTCTCTCTCTCTCTCTCTCTCTCTCTGTCTCTCTCGTTTCCAATTCAAATTCAGACGTCTTATTTAGTTATTTCGTCCACAACATTGATTTCGGAACTCAACGAAGAGGTGTAACGCGGTTCCACTTGGTTTATGCATATACAATGCTGTGATACCGTGTTCCCTAGATGTACACGATTTTCCCAGGATCATTAAGTTTACCAGGGTGGTTATTTTTTGGACGTATATTAAATGTTGCGTGAAATTCCTATGTCCTGGGTTAGACCGTGAGAGAGGACGGTTTCATTGCCTGGAACACACCTGACTTGGTAAACCAATCGGTCCCCGAGGAAGGCGGTGTGAAATCCGACACCTTACAACACTCTGGAGAAACTTCCTTCAAGGATAAAGCTATCGGAATAGAGTATCAGGTGTGGATGAATCACCCTTCGTGTTATATTTGACATTAACCCATTTCTACCGTATATGGTCATCAGCCGAAACAACCGAATGGAGCCTATGCCATATGCTTATTGCATGATGGTTCGCTCTGAATATGGCAGGCAAAACATAAGGATTACTCTTGGATTGATATTTGAATCTGGAAAATCTTTAGATATTTGAATTTAGTAAGCAACACAGAAACCGCAGTTCTTATTTATTGTTAACAGTTAAATAAATTATAGGCAAATATTGATATGAATTATGACAAGACGTACATTAAAATTGATGTTACATTCTAGTGATTTTCTCTGCCCTCTAATGGGTATACAAACTATTCTTACGAACGCCTATTACGCAATAAAAAGTGTATGTGTGTTTGTCTTTGAACAGCATAATTCAAAAACGAAATAAATGGATGTATGTTTAATATCCTCTATGAAGATAGAACACGAACATTTTCAGGAAAATCCCCCCCCCACCTCAAACTAGCCTTTAGATGAAACATTTTTCAAATTTCGGTTTACTAAAAACATAGCTCTGATTTATATTAAAGTGCCTGTTTTAAAATATTTATATGCCAAATAAAGTGTATGTATATCTTGATTTTTTTTTGGGAATAGTCTTAAAGCCCTCTTCATTCTGAATGCTTTTTTCATAACAGGAAACAATATGCATCTCGTTAAAACACACAATTTGTCATTTTTAAGTTCATTTCCGAGATATTCCTTGTTGGTTTTAATTTTAGAATATACTTTTCTGTCACGGGAAGTCGATATCTGTTTTTGTTTCACTCCTGGCCATGCAAAGAGAATCCAATTTGAAATTCATCGCATATAAATTTGACTGTGGCTTTAGCTAGCGTATTCCCTATTTCCCATCTACTTAAAGGAACTTACAATAAGACTATTTCTGCTAATCTTAATTTCCATTATTATTATTATTATTATTATTATTATTATTATTATTATTATTATTATTATTTTGTAGTTTAACGTCCTTTCACTTGATTGGTCATGTTGAACGATGAGTGAAATCCGGTGACATTAAGCTCAAATGAGCCCGGAATCCATGGAACTTCTCCAATAGCACGAAGTATTATTACCGATTGTTATTGTTGTTATTATTATTATTTATGAAGAAAACAAATTGACTTGATTTTATCTCCTAGCTTCTAACAAGTCGTAACCTGGATTATCCACAGGAAGCTAAAAATGCCAAAAATATCTTGTTTCTGCAAAATGAGATTATGTTGACACTATCTAAATATCACTCATCATCCATGCCATATGTTAGGGATCCAGAGAACTACTTTCAATGTACATATAAACTGTGTAGCAATTCGCGCGCGCTTTTTGAAAATTGTAATGCTAAATTTTCCATAAGAGTGATTTTAATGGATGATTTTACTGACAATATAGAAATTAATCTCTTACTGATAATTACACGCACGTGCGCCTGATATGAGGACAAGTGAATACGTTAAATAAAGAATATTAACGAATGATAAACTAATTTTCACGAATGTAATTTGTTTGAAATGATTATACATTTAAAAGTGGCCTGCTAACAATGTACAATTATTACGACTGTTAGTGAGATTGTGTTTTAAATACCAGAAAGCAAGGCACGTTTTAGCTTTTCGACGATTAGCTATGGTTTTAGCATGCACTATTTTCAGCTTATCAAGCGATGTAACGAGGGCACTAAAACATAGATTCAATTCCATTAATGTAAGAGAGACAGGAAAGGCGCATTGCTGTTTCGTTACATAAACAGTCACAGAGACAATATTGGCGCTATCGGAAGTAATTAAACCCGAAAAACGTAGCTTCCCTGGCAGATAGAATGCTTGTTATAGCACTCATGTGGATTTGCGAAAGAACGCGGCTAGTGTGTAAATAACATAACATTAATTGCACCGCTGCCCCCCCCCCTACTAATGCATGGGATGTAGAGCTGTAGCATAGACTGCAATTTGTTATATGTTAGTTAAGCCCAGCTAACGAACGCTGCTCATTTATTTGCGTGCATGTTTAACGTGATCCGCTAAGGGAAATACTTTGTAATGGTGAATCGATGTAAACGTTGTCTCTGTCTCTCATTGGTCGGATTACTATCTTACCCGGCATCGCTGTTAACAAAGGCTTGAAAATAAGGATAGCTGTGGTTTTTGAAAATCGTCAGATTTAATTTACTGAGCCAGATGGCACCACGGTAACACCTGAAGCTCAAGTCGGGAAATCTCCGGGCGGCCACTTTGACTAATTTTAGAGTTATTCTTTGTTGGTTTAAATTTTTCAATATACACCAAAACTTTTTTTTTTCCAAAGGGAAAGTCGTTAGTTGGTTTTTCTTTTTTCCCATCCTGGTCCAACAAAGAGAACGGAATTTCAAAATCATCACATAGCGACACATTTTCAAAAAGTTTACTATCGCTCTAGTTTAGCGCATCCCCCTTGTACCTACAAAGATATATATAATGGAACCATTGCTGCTAATGTTTATCTTGATTAGTACGTGTAAAAATAATGTGGCCGCACATGTGTCAACGACTAGCTTCGGAAGTCATCACTGGTTGTAGGCGACCTGCGTTGGTGGGCACGTGTGCCGTCAGCGAGTTCTTTTGACATCGAAGCTGCGATTGTTACACCTGAGGGAGTTTGTGACACCTGTGGTGGTTTGGAAGTTTCCTGGGAACGAGCCCTGCAGTTCAGTTCAGTTTCAATTGGGAATGCATAGCGAGCAGCAGTTGACTGACATTTGGAGCGTGCAGTAGTCGACGCAGCCGCCGTGCGGAGAATCGTTCCGAAAGCATTGAACAATAAGAATAGTTTGTTGCAGAAGAGATAGAGAAAGTCGTGTGAATGTAATGCATTTCTTTTCATATCTCGATAATTATAATATTTATAGCGGGTTTATGTTTGAAGATATTTTTAGAGACCTGATACATTACTGTGCTGCTTATGTTTTACCACTCCTTCACAAACTGAACACAGCAAAGTAAACCTTGAGTAACTTAATTCCTGGTGCAAGTTATATAGCCTTTAATTAACGCGGTGGATAGTTTGAGAGACCACTGTCATGGTGCGTTGTACCTACAGATCGATCATCGCTTTACTAAGATGTAATGTTCAGAATTATATTTTTTGAACGCTTAGTTTTGCACAAAGAAGGTGATATTTAGATGTGAAGTTTGTTATTTGTACACAAGTTATAACATCTAAATGCTGGTTCACAACAACCGCTAACGGTAACCAGAACGAGAACGGGAATGTTGAAATCCATGTATTTCAATGGAAGCGTTCACTATTTACCACGAAGCCTACCCGGGGCTCGGGAGCGGGAAGCAAGTCTTATCCAAGTTTAAGTTTCTCGTTCTCATTACCGAGCACAGATGCATATAGACTCATTTTAGTCACACTTCTATCGAATTATAACGTTGGCTAATCCACATTTTGTTGGCTGAATTGGAGCCATAAAAAATATCATTGGTTAGTTAAAAATAAGTGAAGTCGCCATTCGCAAAATGGACCAGGAAAAGAAGAATAAACGCATTCTCGCTCTCGGGTTATTGTGAAGCAATGTGTTATATCCACGTGGCCTTATATATCCGCTGTCGTTTATTTTTATTTCTTTCTCCTATGCGAGGTGTGATCAAATAATAACGGGAAGTTTTGTTTTTCTTAAATAATATTTATGCACCTACATCAATTTTGTGCCCTTCAAAATATACTCCCTCGGATGTAATACACTTGTGCAAGCACTTTTTCTAATCATGGAAGCAACTCTGGAACTCGCTTTTCCTTAGGGTGTTCATCTACTTCAGCGATTTGTTTTTAGCTCACCAATAGTGGCTAAACGACGTTCTTTCATGATCTCTTCAGCCTCGGGAATAGAAAGAAGTCGCAGGGGGCCATGTCCAGCGAATAAGGTGGCTGAGGCAACATAACGTTTCTGCTTTTTGCCAAAAAATCACGAACCAGCTTTGAGGTGTGAGCAGGAGCACTGTAAATGAGGGTTTTGCGAACATTTTGGTAATTTTTTCGGACTATTTCATGCAAACAGCACACAACTTCTAGGTAGTATTCCTTATTGACTGTATAACCATATTTCTTTGCATCTTGTACATTGTTGCTAGTAATTGATGTGTTAGGACGTTCAGGGGATCGTCATCTTCAGTCTTCTCGATCCTCATTGAAACGTCGATACCACTCGAAACCCCTTGTCTTACTCATAGTAGATTTGCCAAAAGCCACAGCCAATGTTTCCAACACTTTACTCCAATTTTAAGCTAACTTTAATGCCTCCGAAAACATAATCGCCCTTTTAACTGTCAACAATAAACTAAGTATTTAAAACAGCTGAAAATGCAAACATCCCTCTTGATTCTAAACGAAATAGCCAGTAATCAATTTATGAAAATGTTTATCTCGATTAACATAAAGTAGACAGAACATTTTATATATATATATATATATATATATATATATATATATATATACATATTAAATTAAATATTAAAATAACACCTGTTAGAGTAACTTCAGTAATGAATTTTTAAAACACTTGCGCATAAAAAAACGACGTAATTCTAAGGGCGAGTGGGAGGATATAATTTTTATTTATTTAATTTATTTATTTAGGCTTGAAGTTTTACGTCCTATAATCGTTTTGTCATGTCGGATATGGATGAATGAAATGAGCCCGAAATTCACAGAACTTAAAAGTTATGTTACATTCGTCTTCTCTGGATAAGGGAAAACTCCGAAAGAAACCTTTTTCAGGTAACACCCTTGCCGAGATTCGAACTCGGACGTTCTGTCTGTGAGGTAGACATGCTACAGACTTATTTTGTGTATTCTAAATTTCATGTTTCCCATTTATTTATTTCCTTTATTTGTTCCCTGGCTTGCCTTCCAACGTCGTCGCATGTAACGTCATATGTTTTTACGAGAAAACTGCTGCAAACATCTGTGAGTTTATTTAGTTAATGCAAACGCTTGAGGGTTTTGAAACCACAGACTGAGAAAAGAAAGAGGGCGAGGGGCGCAGAAAGGAAGCGGAGGGAAAAGTATTCCATACGCACTCAAGGGAACAAAGGATTGGGGCAACAGCCTCATAAGTTGATCTTTAAAAATCTGTGCATCAAAGCAATAGGACGAAATGTTTTCTAGATAGAAGTTGTGACGTATTTACTTTCCCTACTCCTCAACTAAGGCTTAGGAAATATTGTATTCGGACTAAAATTCGCTATCGAGGTTTTACCGAAAGTATATGGTTTGAAACATATACAGGCGTGGATTATTCGTGTAATATTACGGATGGACAATACAATGCTAAAGAGTCCTATTTTCAGCAAGATGAGACCCCTACTCAGTAAGCATGACTTGTGCGAGGCCTTTTGGTAGAATTTACAAATAATTGAATAGCAATAGCAATAAATGACGCCAACAATCTCCGGCGCTTACTCTTGTGGATTTTTAGGGGTATTCCAAAAATATGTTTTTTGAGAAGAAGATCCAATTATGTTAAGGACATGATTCAATTCTTTAGATCCAAGACCAACGGTTTGAATATTCGCAAGTGATTTAAAGGCATGTGTTAGGTCATAAACCTATATCATGTATAATTCTATATCAATCTATATCAGCAGCGGCTATGACAAGCTTCGCGAGGTCGGCGCTGGATTGAATATAAACAAAGATAAATAGCACTCTCGTCGTGTAAACACCTAGGGGCTGTCGTCAGATAACCAGAATATTCTGGAAGTTTAGCCTCCTAGAATATTGTCCTCCGTAGTCTGGGGGTAACATGCTGGCCTCTGGTTCCCAAGTACGCGGATACAAACACGGCGGAGGACGAGGGATTTTTTCGGGCGTCAAAATCCTTAGCAGGACTTACTTCGGAAGGGTCTCGTGTCGTAGAAAGAACTCAAACCTGATAAAGATGCCTTTGAGCAAAATTAAGTGGTCTTTCACGCTCAGTATACAATGGGACGCTGAGAGTAGTTAAAGAGCATCTATAAATAACACTCAATATAATTTTATTTCTAGAGTATTTTGGGACTCTAACCAGTGGCTATATGAGCGAGCCCTCTTGCGAATCGGTTATTGAGATATCGAGTGTGTTTCTGGAGCGATGAAAAGTGCTGTTCTACGAGAGAGTTGGTCATCACTGCCGTGACGCACGAGTGTTGCTAAAGGGGAAGCAGCCTGCCATATTTTACTAAATACAATGATGGCTGATGCCGGATGGTAAGCAGTTAATTCTTAACGTGAGTCACTAAGATATATAATCAAAAAAATTCACCGGACAATCTATATAAAAGAGTCACTGTTTCGATCTTCTGCTAGTATTATGATCCACTGTCATACCATATTGGACGAGACTATCGTTTTAGCCTGTGCATTCCCTTATTTCCCTTCTACTTACAAGGAAGCTAGTAATGAGATAATTCTATTTATCTTTATCAGCATAATGTAGATAAAATATTAATCTTTTTAATAAAATGTTTGTTTGCCGAACAGCTAGAGAATATCATGTAAATAGAATACATCTGAATTTTTCCCTTCTACTTACAAGAACCTAATAATAAGGACAATTTCTGCTAATATTTCTCGATTATCATAAACTGTATTCAAAAAGCTTTTTAAAGCCATTTCCATCACAAATAAAATGTATATCTTGAATTTTCTGGGAATAACTTCTGAAAACCTGTTTATTCCGGATGAATTTTGCATAACTAGTAAACCGTAAGAGATAGACAAAAGCTTGCTACACAAAAAATGTAGACCTCGTTAAAACACACAGTTTATGTCATATACATTTTTTCTTAGCGTTTACCGTTTTCGAGGTATTCCTTGTTATTAGTTTCAATTGTAACGTACTTATACTTTTCTCAGACAGGAAGTGTCCGTTTTTCTTTTGTTCTACTTCTGGCCATGTAAAGAAGCAATTTGCAAAGACAGTCACAAAATGAGAGATTTTAAAACATTTCACTATCACTTTAGCATAGCGCATTCCTTTAGTTTTCTTCTACTTATAAGGAACTAAGTAATAAGAACATTCTGCTAATGTTTATCTCGATTAGTATTTTGTAGAAAGAAGAATAATTTTTTGTAAGAAGTTTGTTTGTAGAGCAGCAAGAGAAAGTCACGTGAGTGCAACACATCAGATTTATAGCAAAAGGTCCACAGCATAGCTCAAAAACGAAAAGACCGTTAAATACCAAACTTGGTATTTAGGTTAAGTATCTTCCAAGTAGAGCTAGGACGTTCGTACCGTTCTCCGTCCCGTATACAGGTTCCTACCGGCCGTCTCGCCGCTTCAAAACAAGTCATTGAAAAGAACGTACAGTGGAGAGGTAGACAAACTTGTTGTCAAGTAAACAGTACTGTTTCTAGAGAACAAAAATGACTTATGTAACATTCGTAATAGCACATCTATTTTAGACGCTTGACAGTTTGTTTACTAGAACTACCATCGGTTTCTGAATAAGTACATGAATAAGTACACTTCTAGAAAACTTGCTATAGTTGTGAAACAAATCAATTTTGCTCACATATGAGCAGAATAAATATGTTATTCGAACGTCTTCCTTCTTACTGATGTGGTTCTGTATTATGTGGTGATATCTGTTTTGCAGTAATAGTTTGCACTCTACATTGACCTTTTCTCGCGCAAGTAGCGCCGCATGGTATTGCCAAGTCTGGCCGCTCTTACTATACATAAGGAAATCGGTACGATCTTCCTAGCTCTGCTTCCAAGGATGCGAAACAAAGATTTTCAAGAAAATCCCCCCATCACAAACTACCCTTTACATGGAAAAATCTTCGAAAATTTTGATTTTCTTAATAATGGCTCTAACGATTTTTGATTAAAATCCCGTATATTAAAGATATTTACATCCCAAATAAAATGTATATCTTGAATTTTCTGGGAATAACCTCTGAAGACCTCTTTATTCTGGATGAATTTTGCCGAATTTTGCTTAACTTGCTAAACCGCAAGAGATAGACATAAATTTACTACACAAAAAATGTAGATCACGTTAAAACACACAATTTATGTCATATACGTTTTGTTCGTTGAATTGACCATTTCAAAGATATTCCTTGTTATTTGTTTCAGAATTAAAACACCTTAACCTTTTTTCACACGCAAAGTAGTAAACTTCTGGCCCTGCATAGAAACGAATTTCATCCACATGGCAACCGGTTTTTAAAAGATTTGACAATCGTTTTAGCCTAGTGTATTCCCTTGTTTTCCTTCTACTTACAAGGAAGGAAGTAATTAATACAATTTCTGCAAATGTTTATCTCGATTACCATAAAGTAGATAGAATAATAATAATAATTTGTTACAACGATGTAGGGAAAGTCATGTGAATGTAACACATCAGATTTTTAGTACTACCTTACGAATTATGGGTTCATATTTTGTTGTGTGGGGGATTTCTTCCTTGCTAAGGAAATGCACACTTCGAATTAAAGAAGATACTGCTTGGTGATTTAACGCTTCTCTAATATCATTTTGTTTACGTATCTGCACATAACTGGAACGTTTAATCCTTGTAATTTACAATTTTCAAGTGCAACGGTTTCCCCATATTTACCTTACTTGGCTTACTTTTCTAGTTTTCCCGTGCTACCAGTTGCTTTTCTAAATGTTGTGAAAGGCACAGAAATGAACACTCCCCCTGTTTTTTTTTTAGACCTTCAGTATCATTTTTAAATGCATTTCACTTAATTTGCAAAAATACCCACCCCGATCGCGGTCAAATAGGGTTGCCAACTCTCCCGGAATGGCTGGGAGTCTCCTGGCATTGAATAGAATCTCCTTATGCCTTTATTATTGTTATGATTATTATTTATAATATACTTTATAAAATACAAGTATATGGTCTGTTATATTTAAGGGTTGGCAGTGCGTAGAAAGAAATAGTAGTGTTTTGATTTGTGTGCCGGCAGTGTTGAAGTCGGGAGGGAGAAGGGAAACCAAGTGTTGCGTCAACATCAAATCTATATGTGCTATGTTTACAAATAGAAATCACAAAATCAGTAATCATTAGCAGTTTGAGGTCTTTGGGTCGAGGACTTTTACAGTAAAAAAAAAGTAAATGGAGTTTTATTTATTGACGCTCTTTAACTATTGTGGTTCTCAGCGTCCTATTCTATACTGGGCGCGAAAGGCCGCTTAATTTTGCTCAGTGATCTCTTTTATCAGGCTTGAGGTTCTTTTATGTGCCGTAAACCTTCGACACGGGACCAACGGCTTTACTTCACTTTCAAAGGAAGCCATGCTAAGGATTTTTACATCCGAAAAAATCCATCCTCCTCAGCCGTGTATATGAAGTTAGCATGGTAACCATTACACCACGGAGGCCGTCACTTAGACAGTTGTTGTGGTCGTAAGTTGGTTATTGTAATGGCTAGTTCATCGGAAATGCTATTGCACGTTGAAGGATGCCTGTTTTTATCAGTTTTTCTAACTTTACAATTATATCTAATTTTCTCCCGGAATTCAGAGTTCAGAAGTTGGTAAGCCTACGGTCAAAATGCAACAAATTGTACCTAAACTCCCATTTTTGTTGGTACTTAATCTCACGTTCAACACTTTGTTTAGTATGACAACTTGAGGATGGGTCAGAAATAGAACACTTTTCATTCGAAGACTGAGATACACTAACCTAAGATTCAGTAAGCAATTCACCATGACATTCACTAGCACTTCTTTCAATGGACTCATCTGTATCTAGACCAGACCAGAGCAGTTGGCAGGCTGAGGGCAGCCCGAGGTGTTTTAGACGTGTCCCTGTTCTCGGAGAGAACTTAACCACGTACTGACGGGATTGTGAGGTTTGCAGGATGGCGGGTGAGAGATGGGGTTGTGGAGTGACAGGAGGAGGCAAGTTTTGCTCCTCGACGGTTGCCAATTACAGTGCAGCAGCCCTTTTACACCGCTGGTGTGATTATTCAAAAATGTTTGCCTTTGAGGTTTTAATTTTGATATCTAAGCAACTCTTGAAGGATTGTAAGGAGCCTAGCCGTAGCAGCTGTTGGAGGTGCCCCATTCGTTACCGGGGATGCCCGCAAGTCATACGGGGAAGCCGGTATCGCATGAAGCGGCGGTTTGTGGGATTGTAATCCCCAAGAGACCTAACGAGGGCACTCCGATGGAATGGTAACCCTTCATTGAATTTTGTTGCCCGACGCCTAATCTCGTCCTCCAGGTATGGTAGATCTGAGGCTTCTTACAGTTTCTCCCGGACCGTCGAATTCACCACATAAAGAAGACAAATGAAAGAAAAGAAATACCAGGACAGTTACTTAGCGTATGGATTTAAGTGGAATAACAACGAGGAAAACCCTATCCCTGTGTGTTTAGTTTGTGGCGAAACATTTAGCAACGAGGCCATGGTACCTAGCAAACTGAAGCGGCATCTTACAACAAAGCATCCTAGTGTGTCACAGAAAAGTGTAATGTATTTTTCACATATATTAGAAGGGGAGAAGAAAACAGCTGTGTGAATGGTAAAGAGAATGACCATAGGTGATACTGCTCTTGAAGCCTCATTTAAAGTAGTAGAACTGATAGCTAAAAAAAAAAGAAACCTCATACTCTTGGAGAGGAAATCATTGGCCCTGCATGTCAAGTTATAGTTTCAACAATACTTGGCGAAGGAGCAGCTAATCAAATTTCGAAAATTCCTCTGTCCAACAACACAATCAGCCGCAGGATATCTGAAATGTCATGCAATATCAACGAACAAGTCACGGAGAAAATAAAAACTTATAGAACATTTGCTTTGCAAGTAGATGAGAGTCTCGATATTGGTGACAAACCGCAACTCCTTGGTTTTATCAGATATATCGATGAAAAAGATATTAGTGAACAGTTTCTGTTCTGTAGACCGCTGGAGACTACAACCACAGGCCATGATATTTTCGTTTCTATTAATTCCTATCTCAATGACCATGATCTTTCATGGAAAGACTGTTGTGGTATATGTACAGATGGTGCACCATCTATGTCTGGGAAAATTAAAGGTTTTACTGCCAGAGCTCTCAATGAAAATCCATCCATTATTATAACTCACTGTTTTCTGCATAGAGAAGCATTAGTCGTGAAAGCGTGTAATGAAGATTTTGCTGAAGTGTTTAACCAAGTTGTGAAAATGGTGAACTATATGAAGTCTCGACCTTTAAAGTGCAGAATTTTTGAACAGTTATGTCGCGCAACGGATGCAGCTCATACCTCTTTGTTATTTCACACAGAAGTAAGGTGGTTGTCGCGGGGTCGTGTATTGAACTGGTTTCTCGAACTTAAAGAACAGCTAAAAACTTTTTTTAAGGATAAAATCAAGACACATTTCATGAGCTCTTACTAAGTGATTCTTGGTGTTTTGAACTGTCGTATCTGGCAGATATTTTTCATAAGCTGAATGAACTGAATATTTCGATGCAGGGTCGACATGAAACAATAATCTCCTCAACCAATAAAATGAAAGGTTTTAAAAGAAAACTTAGTTCTTGGAAGTCTGCAGTTCAAAAAGCAGATTTGTCGAACTTTCCATATCTTCTTAATGTGGCAGGAGATAAAGATCTGGGTAAACTGAAAGACCGCATTTGTGATCACTTATCAAGATTGCAAGATGCAATAGATGCGTACTTTCCAACTATTTCCACTACGAATCTCGACTGGGTTGTCTCACCATTTGATTTCGTAGATAGTGCAGAGGAAATAGAGTGAGGCGTCGATGGCTAGTTTTTGGCTTCAACGGAGAGAGGAGTACCCTAACCTAATGAAGAAAGCAATTAACGCACTTTTGCCCTTTTCAACATCCTATCTATACGAGCAAGCCTTCTCTGCTATGGTGACAATAAAATGCAAAGCAAGAAATAGACTGAATAACCTTGAGGATGATTTGCGTGTTTCACTGTCAACTGTAAGACCCGACATCACATATCTGTGCTCTAAGCATCAATCACAAGTTTCACATTAATCATTAATCGAACAAAATTTATTGATGTATTTTTACTCAGTGATTGTAGTAAAGTTTACTGTATTATGTTATGGTGTACGTTATTATTATAATATAATATTTCAATAAATTAATATATTAAGCTTAATTTTATTTTAATTCAAGGAAGGTGTTCCTGGTGTTTAATGTTATTCCCAAGGGTGTCGTGAACTTCAAAAGGTTGGGAAACACTGCGATAGAGAGTCAAGAAATCACAAACGATAGTTGAAACGCTTACCTGCAGTTACCCCTTTTTGCGGCGAAACTCATTGTTGTTTTTAATAATATCGTTTCAATCATAGAGATGTAAATCCTACTGATTCACTTTCAAAAGGATGACATGTAACACATTTAAAGGCATTCTGCCAAAGTTAGGGACTCTACTCACTAATTTCACCAGCTCCAGACGATAATTTAAATGCATACATCATTTTGACGTTTAATGACATATACATTTACAAATAGATATGAATTTCCCAGGGGGACTTTTCAATTCCCGGAGGGGATTACCACCCCCAGAATTCACCACTGAATAAATTCCAATGACAAAGTGCAGGAGTGAACACCATTGCCGTTTGGCAATATGTTTCAAAAGTAAAAAGGCTGCCAATGTGATTATCGCCCAAAAAATGGGGAAGGGGACGGAAACAGCTACATAGATACAAAGAGATTAGCGATATCTGAATGTTTTAGAACAATGCTCGGCTGAAATTCTAGTTTCCATGACATTGCGAGAAACAACTGAAAATCGATAGAAATTAAAAAGAATGAAAATATTTAAAAATTCGAACTAGGCTGGCCCCGCACTTCAGTCGATTGAGCTTCTGACTGCTGTGCGAGGCGTCCCGGGTTCTTTGTCAACACCATTGCCAGTAGGCAATATGTTCCAAAGGGAAAGCCGCCATGCAGTTAAAGGCAGAGTTCCTACATCGAACAATAAAAAGTCCAACCATTAATAGATATCTCGGAAAGGCTAATGCTACAAAAAGAAAGTTATTTAAAATAAATTGTGTGTTTTAAGAGATTTAAGTAGGTAATTATGAAATATTTTGTCTATCGCTGAACGACATGTAAGATTATGCAGATTATCTTCGGAATGAAGACTTCACAGGCTATTCCCAGAAAATTCAAGATAAATGTTTTATTTGTTATACAAAATATTTAATGTAAGATATTTTAATCAAAATCGTTTGAGCCATTTTTGAGAAAAAAGAGATTTTCTTTAAAATCTTTGTATTGCATCTTTGGAAGGTAATACTGATCTTAAACACCAAGTTTAGTATTTATCTGACATTTCATTCTTGAGTTATGTTGTTCACAAACAAACACGCACACAATACACACACAAAAAATGTTTTCTAAAAAGATTTTCTTTGGACTCCGGAGTGTTCAAAACATATATCTGCTTTCGGTGAAATCTCGATATCGAATTTTGGGTGGAATGCAATACCTTCTGTCTCTGCGATGTGCATGGTAGAAAAAATGAAAAGAATGAACATGATATGTAAAATATAGTTTGGGGTGGGGAATTTCGTGAAACTTTTTCTTGATGTATCTTTGGACTTAAATAGGGCATTTGAATTATTGACAGTTTGAAACGTTTATTTCCGTGAAATCTCTACATAGAATTTTTTATCGAAGTATAATGTTTCCTCTAAGATCCGTTTAAATATCCCAAATTTTAGAATCATTTAGGTACAAACTATTTATATGAAATTTTCTTACTATTACTACCATATAATTCCGTCAAAAATAAACGCTCACCTGGAATGTCACATTGTGGATTATGTTATGATCTGGTTTTAAGAACATTTCTACTGACGTAGTAGTAAGCATTCCCTCGCAAGTATCAATAAAGTAAATGGATGAATTTACCAGCTCCCGATTGTTCCTTAAACTCCTGCTGAAGACAAACGTTAATGGGAAAAGTTTTGTAGAAGATAGACATAAAAAACGGAACTATTGGAAAACAGTAAAACAATTCACTGTACTATGGGTAGTGTGTCTATATTTTAGAGCAGCACAATTGGAAGTCCGGAACTGACTTGTTTTTATTACATCAACACCTTCCGTCAATACGTGCAGCCGGACCACGTCAACTAGATGTATTACAAGAGAAAATTCTTTTGGAAGCTAAATAGAAGTACATATATAAGGCGGTGCGAGTCTGACGCGGGTAGGTACAACGCAGTGGGGTCTTAATCCTTTCCAGATTTTAGTATCAGACGCCCCTTCCAATGCTCCTCCGTATCCCCAAGAACCATATCAGAGGGTTTCGTGCCGGAAAAGGTAGTTCTCTGCACGTCAGCATTTGTCTTCTGACTTGGGAAAACCACGGTCTGATTCATTCTGCTCGGTATAAGAAAATATTGCACAATCCCGAAATTTTACTGAGATCCTCTATAAAAAGCAAACTTTTTAGAAAAAAGTTCGTATGTGTGCATGATGAGACAGAGCCACATAAACAAAAAATTATAGGTCCCAAAAATACAAAATGCAATACTGTTAACTATTGTCTTTACTGACTCAAAAAATGGTTACACAATAAATCTTTAATTCACTACTGCGCAGCAATTTACTCGACGCGTAGACAGTTGATGGCTCTTTACGCCACTACGCGCCACCACTCCGAAGACTAACTCAAGATTCCCTAACTCTGCTTGCAACTCTTCCTTATATAGCTATAAATGACGTCACACATGTGGAAGCTAGTCGAAACTAGAGGAAGGTTCTGGCATGTGCCAGTTATATCGATGTCTCGCCAAGGCTTCCGGTTACCTACGCATCGCTTCTTGTGTTTACAACATTCTAAGGTCTTCAGCCGACTCACATAGCAGGGCGAAAGTGAGAACGGCCGCACACGCCAGTCACAATACTTGGGTTGTACAATGTAGGGGGATGCCTCGTCACTGTGCCCTACATAGATCCATTACAGCCACTATCCCCTAGGAGGAAGGGCTGAAATAAGGGAGCTACAGGAGGTTACATGCCACAGGTTGACGCGAAGTACCTAACATTTCTAGACTCGAAGACTCACCCTACTGCTGGAGCCGACCTAGAGACAATCAATGATCCGTCGACCAGACAGCCTTTTACTGTCCACGGGGTTACTCTTTCTTTGAGAAAGCATCCACGCATCTTCCGGTACCGCATACTTCCCGAAACCTACAAGCACACCCGAAAGATGCGCAGGAAACGGAATGAGGGGGAAATTATGGAACTAGATAGTTGTAGATGAGAAACCGGCCAACATTCCTCTACCTCTCCTGGAGAAACACTCGAAAAACCCATGGGTCAGATTGGGCGGTCCCCACAGATCGAACCCGGGTCTCCCGAACACGAATCGCACATGTTACCATGGCGCCATTCCACCTTAAACATGACAAGGATTTTCTCGAAATTCTTCCACAATGCTTCAAATGGAAACTTATTTATTATGTTTTATTATTATTTTTTCAAAAATACTCTTAACAACCTTAATTGAAATATCACAAACATTCATATTTAGTCTTATTGAACTAATATCTACAGTAAAAGATGTAGAGTTTTTAATATACACAAATTATACATAACCTTTTCTGTAACATTGTCTGTTTCCAAAATATGCATCGTTATACGCTTTTCTTTCTTTTAGACTGAAGTTTACATGCATGAAAATGATGATTCGGCATTTCTGTTACATAACTTAACTGCCAAAATGTGCTCATAAACGATTGAATATTTGTCTACATCGTTCGTGTAACATAGGTTACAATGCATTGCTTAGTTTGTAATATTTGTACGCAAAAGGTTGTTTATGATTACATGGTCATTTTTAAAGGGCCCTTGCTACAAACATGCATTTTTTTATGTTTACGTGTGTTATTTCACAAAAATAGATGTAATAATTTTAATAAAGATATCAATTTATTCAGGATATTGTCATGCAAGATAAAAGAAATATCTTGAATGTCGCTTAAAAATCTTGTAAAGTTGTCCATTATTGTTTACATTACTAGGAAATGGTAAAAGAAACACAAATTATGTATTTTAAGTTTGACCATTTCCGAAACTTACATCGTTGTGTGGTTTAGGCATGTGCTTTTAAGAATAATTTCACTATAAACAAAATCAACTTGAGACATAGAGAGTTAAGTTTGAGCCTGCATGTAATCAAGCCCGCATTGCCTAATATGGAAAGCTACCCAGTCAAAATCTTGTGACTAATATAAAGCAAAGAACAGAATCGCTTTTGTGCAAATGTTATATGAAGAAACCTGAGAACTGCTAATGAGTAAAGTCTCGTTCTGTATCGTGTTTCTTTTTTCTAATGAATAGTCTCGTTCTGGTCGCGGTTTTATTTTTTCTCTCTCTCTCTCTCATCCTATATCGTGTTCCTTTTTTTTTTTTTTTTTTCCTAATAAATGAATAAAGTTTCATCCTGTATCGTGTTTCTTTTTGCAAATGAATAAAGCCCCGGCCTATATCGTGTTTCTTTTTTCTAATGTCTAAAATCTCGTTCTGTATCATGTTTCTTTTTTCTAATGAATAAAGTCTCGTTCTGTATTGCGTTTCTTTTTTTCCAATGGGTAAAGTGTAGCCCGTAATGAATAAAGTCTTGTCCTATATCGTCATTCTTTTTTCTAATGAATAAAGTCTCATCCTGTATCGTATTCTTTTTTCTAATGAATAAAGTTTCATTCTATATTGTGTTTATTTTTTCTAATGAATAAAGTCTCGTCTTGTACCGCGTTTCTTTTTTCTAATGAGTAAAGTCTCATCCTGTATTGCGTTTCTTTTTTTTTTTTTTGTAATGAATAAAGTCTTGCCCCGTAATGAATAAAGTCTCGTCCTATATCGTCATTCTATTTTCTAATGAATAAAGTCTCGTCCTGTATCCTATTTCTTTTTTCTAATGAATAAAGTTTCATTCTATATTGTGTTTATTTTTTCTAATGAATAAAGTCTCGTCTGGTACCGCGTTTCTTTTTTCTAATGAGTAAAGTCTCATCCTGTATTGCGTTTCTTTTTTTTTGTAATGAATAAAGTCTTGCCCCGTAATGAATAAAGTCTCGTCCTATATCGTCATTCTATTTTCTAATGAATAAAGTCTCGTCCTGTATCCTATTTCTTTTTTCTAATGAATAAAGTTTCATTCTATATTGTGTTTATTTTTTCTAATGAATAAAGTCTCGTCTTGTACTGCGTTTCTTTTTTCTAATGAATAAAGTTTCATTCTATATTGTGTTTATTTTTTCTAATGAATAAAGTCTCATCTTGTACCGTGTTTCTTTTTTCTATGAATAAAGTCGCATCCTGTATCGTGTTTCTTTTTTCTAATGAATAAAGTCTTGTCCCGTGTCGTTTCTTTTCAAATGAATAAAGCCTCGTCCTGTATCATGTTTTCATTTTGCTAATGGCTAAAGGCTCGTCCTGGTTCATGTGTCTTTTTTTCAGTTTTCTTTCAACTACTTGAAGCCGCATAACCTGTTAGATGTATAATAAGTATTTATTATTTTACCCATTAAATGTTTTGTTATAAATGCTCTTACGGTTTCAATTTTATTTAATTTTTGCTAATATTTATGTATATTATCCAGTTTAAAATACCCTTTTTGCTGAAAATATTCTTATTTTGTTGCGTTCACAACTCAGCATCAAAGAAAATTAAAAAGTTTTAGTACAGTAAATAGTTGCGCATGAATTTAGAAAGTTATGTACATACGAATGTTGCTGATTTATCTTATCTTTGACCTTTCCTAATGATTTTATTTTGATGTTTCAGATCACTGTATACCTCGGAAAGCGGGACTTTGTGGACCACATAACACATGTTGATCCTATTGGTAAGTACATCGTTTGCCGTAACTTTCATACTTTCTTATAGACATGTAGGATTTTTTTTTATTTTTCGAGTATTATTCAGCATATTACCTACATATAATGTGAAAGAACAGTTACTTCCATAATTGTCAAATATAAATGAGCTATAAATAAGTAATAGTAGTTAACTAAAATGGTCAGTTCTAAAATTAGAACTACTTGTGCATTGACCAAAAACAGTTCTGTGTTCAATTCACTGACTATATCTATTCTACTACAAACTTTTCTTACAAAGCTTACTCTTCTATATACTTTATGCTAATTAAGATAAACCTTTGCATAAAGGTCTTATTATTTAGTTTCCTAAAGTAGAAGTGGAACAAGGTATGTACTAGGCTAAATAATATTTTAAAAGCTGGCTACTATGTAATGATAGAATTCGGTTTTCTTTGCATGGATAGGAATAAAACAAAAGAAAAGGAGTGACAAATTTCCTTATGAGAGAGGTTTAAGTATTCTAAAATTGAAACAAAATCCCGTATGAGAAAGGTTTAAGTATTTTAAAATTGAAACCAATAACAATGAATATCTTGAAAATGTTTAACTCCTCAAAAAATGTATATTACATAAATTGTGTTTTGTAACGAAAATTACATTTTTTGTGCAGTGATTTTTTTGTCTATCTCTTGCGGCTCACCAGTTGCGAATAAGTCATCCAGAAAGAAGAAATTTTCAGAAGCTATTCCCAGAAAATTCAAGACATACATTTATTTTTCATGCAAATATGTTAAATACACGGTATTTTATAAAAATCGGTAGAGCCATTTTCTGGGATTAACCTCTGAGTACTTCTTCTGGATGAATTTTGCATAACTGGTAAACCATAAGAGAAAGAGAGAGAAAAACTTATTACACTTTTTTTTTCAGAGTCAACAGTTTCCTTGTTATTTGGTTTCAGTTTTAAGCTACTTGGTTTTCTTAAACGGGAGGTCATCTTTCATTTCATCTCTCTTTTGTTTTATTTTTAACCGTGTGAAGTGAACCGAATTTCAATAGTTTGACGTAGCGACCGGCTTTTTTTAAAATTTGACTACCACTTTAGTCTAGTGTATCATTTCTGCTAATGTTTATCTTAATTACCACGATGCACATAAAGGAATAATTCTTTGCAACAATAGTTTGTAGCGAAAGTAATGGGAATGGATAACATCAGATTTTTTCCGTGGTCTGTGGATAGCGTAATAGCCACTAGTTCCTGAGGTCGCGGGTTCAAACCCGGCAGACGGCATGCATTTTTGTTTTATTGTTGTGAAAATCCTTAACATGGCTTCCTTCGGGAGGGAAATAAAGTCATGGGTCCATTATCGTAGATTTAGGCACGTAAAAGAACCTCAAGCCTGACAAAGAGTTCTCTGAGCAGTTAAGCAGGCTTTCACGACCCATATAGAATGGGCGCTGAGAACCGCAGCAGTTAAAGAGCGTCCATAAATAATACTCAATTTCAGTTGCTGTCAATTTTGATTTCACATATAAAATATACTTTTATTTGGTGACTGCCTCCGTGGGCGAGTGATCAGCGAGCTGACTTTTCAGCCGGAGGTCCTGGGTTTGATTCCCGGCTGGGGTAGGGAGTTTTTCTTTAACTAGAATTATTCTTTATCCCCCACAGAGTGGGGAGTGAATATATGTGTGTGTGTGTTTGAGGGAAAAAAATTTAAACCCAACGCAAAGAACCTACAACCAATGAGTTGTTTCTAATGCAAAGTTGTTTCTAAGATGTTTTCATTTAAACATCTAAGATCTAATGATCTTAGATGTTTAAATGAAAAAAAAAAAATTTTGGTACAAAAATTGAATTAATGTAAAAACATAACATTTATTTTTGAAATGGTCAGTGAAGCAAGACTTCACGTCGATTACGCAGAATTTGCTCAAATGCGGTGATTCCAACAGAAAGCTGTGTGTTTGCAAGATTTCCATTTTATAACAAAACGTGCCCAACTTAGTTTCAATGCTCTTCCTGAATATTTGCGTAATGTACAAGAGCGTTTAAATACTAAGGAGTGAGTGAGTGAGTGAGTGAGTGTGTGTGTGTGTGTGTGTGTGTGTGTGTGTGTGTGTGTGTGTGTGTGTGTGTGTTAACATGTTGACCAGTTAAAACCAAAAGTCATTATTGATTGTTTTAGTGATGTGAAATTATTGGTGTTTGTATCTAAATTTAATTTTTAGCCCAGAAAAGAACTTTTGCAAATAATATGCGTATCATAGTAACCAGTTTTATTGTGAAAATATTGGGCATTCTTCAGTCAGTTACATTAAAATGAGAACTTTTTGCTTTCTGTATACGTACTATGTACATAGTGTAAAGAGAAGGTATTGTATTCCACCCAAAAATTCTATACCGAGATTTCATCGGAAATAGACGATTGAGAGTGCCCTGCATCCAAAAAAAAGTATTTTCAGAAAAAGATGCGTGAGTGTGTGTGTGTGTGAGTGAGTGAGTGAGTGAGTGAGTGTGTGTGAACACGATAAATCAATCAAAAATGAAAGGTCGGTAAAATACCAAACTTGGTATTTAATTTTAGTATCTTTCAGGGATGCGACATCAAAATTGTGAGAAAGATTCCCCCACCCCAAACTACCCTTTACATGGAAGAAATTTCGAAAAATGTTATTTTTTAAAAAACGACTCTAACGGTTTTGATTAAAATACTGTATATTAAGGATATTTATATTGGAAATAAAATGTATGTCTTGAATTTGTTGGGAATAGCCTCTAAATATCTCTTTTCTGAATGAATTTTGCTAAATTTTGCGTAACTGGTAAACCGTAAGAGATAGACAAAAACTTAATGCACAAAAAATGTAGATCTCATTGAAACACACAATTTATCTGTATACATTTTTTCGTGGAGTTGATAATTTTTTAGATGTTCCTTGTTATTTGTTTCAGTTTTACAATACTTCACATGGAATTTGTTAACTCCTGGCAATGCAAATAAACGGATTTCATCCACGTGGCAACAGCTTTTAAAAGATTTGACTGTCGTTTTAGCCTAGTGTACTCCATTGTTTCCCTTCTATTTACTAGCAAGCATTTCTGCTTATGTTTATCTCGGTTAGCACGAAGTAGATAGAAGAATAAGCCTTTTAGCAATAATTTCTTACAGAGATGTAGAGAAAGTCATGTGTATGGAACACACACGATTTTTCTGCTTGCTACTGCAATTTAAATCATAGCATGCAGCTGATATGTCTCAATATTCCTTATGTGGTGTCACGTTAAAACCTGTCGTCCTCCATGGTCTAGGGGTAACTGGTGCCAAGGTCGCGGGTTCAAACCCGTCGAGGAAATTTACTAAAGTGTAGAAAGAGACTGTTTCAGTGCCTCTCTGCATTGGGTTCATGGGATATTATATTATCACATTTCAATGTAGAATACAAATCGATTTATGTCCAATTCCATCTGAACACGATGCGCGTTTCACATGCTAAATTTACGAAGTTCGAATGGAGATCGTTTTGATTACATAAGGTTCGAGAAAAAATAATACAAGCTTTATGTTGGTCGACTTGGATTTACGATTTAATCCGTTAAACTTTGTGTATTGTAAGCGGTTTTGAGGTTGAATTGTAAGAATACATTGCCAGAGCATGAAAAATATGAAAATCTGATGTGTTGCATTCACATGACTTTCTCTACATCGCTGGAACAAATTATTGTTAAAAAGCATCTTCTTCTATGTACCTTCAGTCGAGACAAACATTAGCAGAAATTGTCTTAATTACTTGCTTCCTTGTAAGCAGAAGGAAAGTAAAGGGAACACACTAGGTTAAAACGATAGTCAAATCTTTTAAAAGCTGGTTGTCATGTGATTGAAATCTGTTTCTATGCAAGCCCAGTAGTTTACAGGTTTCCGTGTGAGAAAAGTTTAAGTATTTTGAATCTGAAACAAATAACAAAGAATACCTCAGAATTGGTCACTTCTACGAAAAAAAAAACACGTAAAAAAAACGTATATGACATAAATTGTGTGTTTTAACGCGATCTACATTTTTTGTAGTAAGTTTTTGTCTAACTCTTACGGTTTACCAGTTACGCAAAATTCAGCAAAATTCATTCAGAATAAAAAGATCTTTAGAAGCTGATCCCAGAAAATTCAAAATGTACATTTTTTTGCCATATAAATATCTTTAATATCAGGTATTTTAATCAAAATCGTTAGAACCATTTTTGAGAAAGTCAACATTTTCGAATTTTTTTCCATGTAGTTTGGGGTGGAGGGATTTTTCCCAAAATCTTCGTGTTGCATCCCTGAAAGATACTAACCTTAAATATCATGTTTGGTATTTTACCGACTTTTCTTTTTGAGAGACACACAGACCTTTTTCTAAAAATGCTTTTATGACTACAGGGGACCCTAAAATGTGTATTTCCGTTGAAATCTTGGCATGAACTTTTGAGTGGAATGCAATACCTTTTCTGTACATTATGTACATTGTACGTGTAGAGAAAAAAAACAACAACAAAATATTGGGCCTGCCGCTTGTTGCAAAGAGAATAGATAGTAGTATTTGCTTATTCAACACGATTTGAATACAGAGGTGCTTCCATGCAACATATTTCGACCCGATCTGCTTTGATCCCACTTTCTAAGAGGATCAGATATAAAAATTTAATAGGATCTGAATCCGTTTTTCCATGCAGTTAGCACGTTTCCACGAGGAATTGGAATCGATTTGAGTAGGTACAGCTTCCTTATTGAATACTGCATGGAAACGCGGATTCAGTTCGTATTGAATCTTGGATCCAGTGAGTTCGGAACAAGATCGGATCGAAATGCAGTCCTTCAAAAGTCACTTCAAACTTTAAACCACTGTAAATATTATATATAGTATTTGAGATAGTATAAAATGAAAAGAAGTCACATACTGGTCAAGCAATGGAGTTTGGTTTTCTTTCTTTCTTTCTTTCTTTTACAGTTCACCGTTATCATGGGCACAGTTTTGTTGAATAAAACATTAGTAATTTTATTCTTACTGCTATAAGAATTCGTAAGTTATAAATCATGGATCTATCACTAAATAATGTCTTTATGATTTAAAAGTTACTGTGTGGTGTGGCTTCAATTGACAATCCTTATTTAAAATAAGAACTAAAGCTTTCCTGGCGACGTGTTAATTCAAAATCTTCTCGGGCTTCTAGCCAGGTAAAAACTTGGCTTGACACCAACGTTTCGAAGAAGTACATCTTCCTCGTCTTCAGGGTGAACTGATCTTCAGTTCACCCTGAAGACGAGGAAGATGTACTTCTTCGAAACGTTGGTGTCAAGCCAAGTTTTTACCTGGCTAGAAGCCCGAGAAGATTTTGAATTAATCCTTATTTCTTCAAAGAACACGACAGTGAAATCAGACACTTTTACTGTGAATGGTGAGCCCTTCTATGGCATGCTACAAAACTGAGGAATCGCGTTATGGAAAATTATCTACATACAGGATGGCATTCTGGCCTATATCTACAACCCTGCAAAACAATCACCCAAATCTTTGGCGATCGTGTCGATCAGTGGACACTTTACAACAAAGTGGGCGCCGTGATCTTCGGATCACAAATCGACCGACTTTTGGTTGTAGGGTTACCTTAAAGAACGAGTTTTCCTGACGATCCAACCATCCAATAGCAGCTGAAAGTTGCTATCTCGCAAGAAATTACTAATATATATTCCAAGATATCATCTGCAGAATACTGTGCATAGGGTAGCAGAAAGATTGGTGTTCGTTGAACAAGAGAACGGAGGACCTCCTCCCAATGTTTTATAAACCCCCCATTGTTTACCCAGAATGTGACTTATTATTTTTTTCTTCTTAACTCAAATATCATAATATTCATAACAGTTTTAAGTTTGAATTGACTTTTGAAATCAATATATTTGAATGGCAACACCTCCATATTCAAATCGTATTAAATACGCCAACGATGCCTACGGTTCCTATTGTAGGTACTCTTTGCAACAATTTGTACGCTCGTCATTTTGCTTTTTTTAAATAAACTTGCAAGAATCTGTCATAATAAAACACTTAACACAGTGATTTTTATGGTTTCCATGATTTTGTAATTTATTCTTCTCAAATACTTCTGCCAACCTTCAAAATCTGCTTATAAATGCACAGAACTATGTTTAACATGTTCGTCAACATAAATCCTAGTTGAACATAAAAAGCTTGAATTATTTATTCTTGAACCTTGAATATTCAAAACGGGCTCCATCTATATTGAACCTAACACGTGACCGCGGATCGTATTCAGATGAAATCGGACTAAAATTGATTTCAACAACGTGGAGTAATTACCGTTTGTGTTATTTGAGCTCTGTGCAATTAGTTTTCTAAAATAAAACAGTGATCCTCCAGGTTTTATGTTTTACGTTCTCTACCAACTATTAGAAGTTAGAGAAGGTATTGGTTTCCATCGAAAACTGATACAGTGATTTCAGAGGAAATACCTGTTTTGAGGGCCCCTGAATCCAAAACAAGTTTTTCAGAAGGAAAGTCTGTGTGTGTGCGTGGGTGCGTGCGTGTGATACCAAGGCGGTATTTAAGTTTGTCTCCCAAGGATACAGCACAAAGATTATCAGGAAAATCCCTCACTCGAAACTACCCTTCGGATGGAAGATTTTTCGAAATGTTAATTTTCTCAAAACGGCTGTTAACGATATTGATTAAAATACTGTATATTAAAGATATGTATTTATGTGAATAATAAAACGTGTATGTATCTTGAATTTCCAGGGAATTGGCTCTGAGTTCCTCTTCATTGTGGATGATTTTTGCATAACTGGTAAACTATAAGAGATAGACAAAACTTAACTGCACAAGAAATGTAGACCTTGCCAAAACACACAATTTATGTCCTATTTATTTTTGCTGTGGAACTAACCATTTCCAAGATATTCATTGCCTTTTGTTTCATTTTTAAAGCTTTCTACCTAAAGGTAACTAAATAATAGGACAATTTTTTTCAAACGTTTATCTTGTTTGACATGAAGTGGATAGAAGAATAATCTTTTGTAAGATGTTTATATAATGATAATAATAATAATAATAATAATAATAATAATAATTAAGATTATTATTAAAATAACTAATAAACAATAATAAATAATATAATAATAATAAAAAAGTAGTGTCAAAGCAGGACATTTTGAAAGCATAATTAAATCCTGAAGGTGTTAGGAGTTCACTGAGATGCTTTTTAATGTGAGAAAGTGCTACTCCAATATCAACCAACATGGGTGCAGGCAAAGCTGTGAATAAAAGCTTATCTTGCAATAAGGCTTATATTATTTTCTCCATTCAGCAGCCAAAAAAGTCTAGTTTACATTCCAGTGTTTTTGAGGTATTTAAAAATATTTAGAGCATTGAGGAGCGGTACTGTGGTCTACCTTTGTCTTCACTTCTCTAAGCACCCCATCACCATCAGTCATAAACTTCAGTGTTAGCAAAAGCTCTTTGATTTAAGACACTAGTTTAAGTCCATTTCAATAGTTTGTAAACTACATTGAAATTCAACCTGTTCAAATTGACTCTTTAATACCTCAAATCTCTATGGATATAAGAGTGCAAGTATATTATTTCTGCATTGTTGTTATTCAGCATACCTATTTACTTTCTCTAGTATGTATGTACAATGTACATAATGGGTAGAGAAGCTATCATATTCCACTCAAAATTTGATACCAAGATTTCACAAGAAAATATGTTTGGAGAATTGTGCATCCAAAAAAAAAAAAAAAAAAAAAAAAAAAAAAAAAAAAAAAAAAAAAAAAAAAAGGTCAAAGTGTGTGTGTGCGTATGCCTGCGCAGCTCAAACTGAAAATTCCATTAAATACCAAACTTGGTATTCAAGTGTAGCATATTCTAAGAGGAGTTTCAAGAAATTCCCCATCCCCAAACTACTCTTTACAGGCAAAAAAAATTTAAATTTTGTTTTTTGAAAAATGATTAATGATTTTGATTAAAATATGTATATTAAATATATTTACATGACAAATACATAAAATATATCTTGAATTTTCTGGGAATAGGCTCTGAAGACTTCTTCATTCTAGATGACTTGCTTAACTGGTAAACATAAGAGATAGACAAAACCTCATTGCACAAAAAAATGTTAATCATGTTAAAACACACAATTTATGTCGTGTGCATTTTTTTCAACAGGAGTTGACCGTTTCCGAAATATTCCTTGTTATTGGTCTCAGTTTTAAAATACTGGAATTTGACATCCCTGATTCTTTTGTTTTACTCTTGGCCATATGAGAGAAACAATTTCAATCACAGGGTGACCAGCGTGCTAAAGATTTGACTGTCGTTTTAGCCTAGTGTACACCCTTATTTCTCTTATACTTATAAGGAACTAAGTAATAAGATCATTTCTGCTAATGTTTATTTAGATTAGCATGAAGTACATAGAAGAAAACTTTTGTAAGATTAGTTTATTGCAAAATAGGTAGAGAAAGTCATGTGAACGGAACACCTTGGAGTTTTTGTCAGCAAAGAGCATAAACAGCGAAGTATTTGATATTAATAATAAAATCCGGTATAATATAGAAATAAGTGCTACAAAGGCTTTAAAAATTGTGCATGACACATGTTTTAAATACTTAAAGGTGCTTTGTGGTTTTAGTATTTAGTTGTTCTGACATCTTTGAGTAGCATGGAGTAAAATTAATAAAAGTTTTGATTTTTGTTTGCAGATGGTGTTGTTCTGATTGATCCAGACTATGTGAAGGAACGCAAGGTGTTTGGCCATGTTTTGGCTGCATTCCGTTACGGGCGTGAAGACCTGGATGTGTTAGGACTCACATTTCGCAAGGATCTGTACCTGGCTGCAGAGCAGATATTTCCGCAGGACGGCTGCTCAAAAAGACCACTCACACGATTGCAGGTATTCAGCTTGATATGAATTAAATAAACCCCAATCTTTTGATATTAAAGGCTCTGGGTTAAACAAAATCTGATCAAACTCATTTCCCTGTTTCTAGACGTCTTGTCAACCAGTCTCCCTAAGAAAAGATACTTCATGGCTCCTTTTCTATCTTATTTGCTGTACTTTTACATTTTCAGGAGCACATCAGATATTAAAAACTGTTTGCATTTATTAAAAAAAATAAGTAAATAGCTAGCTCGCAATTAAGTATTTTTGCATGACATATTGGTTAAAATTAAAAACACATTGTGTTTTCATCATATACAAATTAAAATTGATTAATGCCTGCACACTATATGTTTAGACTGGTCTTATAAATTCAAAATAATATTTTTATAAACCTTGATATTGAAAATGGACATTGGTCATTAAAATGTTGTATGTTATATGGAAGTGCCTTAAATAATAAAAATATCTTATCTGCAAATTTTTCAGAGATTTATATGAAGCTAAAAATTAATTTTTTTGCTCCTGCATGCCATTTTTAGTATAGATTTTAATATATGTATACAGATATTTCATTGTTGCTTTCTGGCTACGAATATTTTGAGCATTTTTATTCTATAAAATGCTCTTTGTTTAACAATTTTTGTGTTAAGACCAATGATTTGCTATTCACACTACATAGATGCATGGGAATAAACATTACCCAGAGTTTTTTTTTTATTTTATTTTAAGACATGTACAAATCTTTTCTTTTTTAATATAAAAAAATAGTTTTATTTATGGACACTCTTTAAATGACTGAAAATAGTGCTTTTTGAATGAGTTGAGATGTTTTTGAATTTAAGACATACATTTCTTGTAGTACACTTATATATTAGTGCATTATTTCATTCTAATAATATAGTGTTTTAAAATGTGGTACATCCCAGGAAAATACTATACTTAATCACTGCATAACATTCACTTTTATCCATTTTCCAAAGAAGCTGAACTTGTTTATCTTGCAGCACTGTAACAACCAAACAAATGATAGCACATGTATGAAATTGTGTCATCTAAAGAATCATACTTGAGTACTAACTATCTGATACAGCTAGCACCATCTCCTGTCAGGACAAACTTTCAAAGCTGCCCTTGTATATACTGGATGCTGAAAAACAATGTGCAAAAAATTGTAGAATAGAAAGCAATATCAAAATAAATATTTTGAGGTTAGGAATAAGAGGTTTCAAATTTTGCTACTGCACTACATGCATCAACATTAAATCCAATCATGGAGCCTGTTTGTGCTTCTTTTGCAGCACTAGTGGCTGTCACTAGTTGTGTCTGATGTAAAGCTTACTAGATATTACGGTAAAACCATTTTCAGTAGAGTATGCACATGTAATGGTTAGTTTCTCTGTGTATACATTAGTTGAGACAGTATGTACATGATTTATAAAATAATACAGATTGAGTCAACCAGACACTCTATGGCTTCACATACCTAAACTCTTCCCGATGTGTTTCACCTTCTGTTGAAGGCATCATCAAGGTGTCGACTGGCTGGAACTCTGGTGCTCATGTGGATCTTGTTTCTCTGGGGTGGAGACATCTGATGGTGGCTTTATGAGGCTTAATAGTGAGTAAACTTCTGGGGGGATGTCAAAGTTCATTAGAAAATCACTGTGTTTTTTTATATAAATCTTTTCCCAAATATTTAATTCTTGTTGATACAAGACCAAAAGGAACATGGGAACTAGATTAAAGGAACATCAAAAACAAAGAATCCAACAAATCTGCAGTTTGGCACACTTTTGGAGTGACCATCACAACATAGAGAGAAAAAACTCATCAATTAAAATCGGTCAATCTTACTTCAGAATTAAATATTTGGGAAAATATTTATATAAAAAAACTCAGTGATTTTCTTATGAACTTTGCCATCCTGCCAGACGTTAACTTACTACTAAGTCTCATAAAACCTCCCATCAGATGTCCCCATCCCAGAAAAGCAACATCCACAGAAGCCAGTCGACAACCTTATGATGCCTTCAACCAAAGGTGAAACACATAGGGAAGTGTTTTGGTATGTGAATCCATAGGGTTCTGGTCGACTCAATGTGTATTATTTTGTAAATTATGGCAGTGCTTTACTCTGTTAATTCCAATTGGTTTTTTACCAAATTTTTAACTATGTACATGATTGTCGCATGAATTACATTTCACTTTTATTTTCACATGTTTTATAAAGTCAGGTTTCAATTATGTTCATGCAGTGCCCCTGTTTTATACTGCATTTGCGACCCCATGCTCATAACCTCAAAATGCTTAGTTTGGTACTCCTTTTCTATTCCACAATTTTCTGCACAATGTGTTTCCACTATATTTACCAACATTTTAAAGTTTTGTATTTTATATTAATGTATTATATTAATTGACATTCAAAAATTATGAAAAATATTTCATGAGCGAATAAAACTTACTGTTACTGAATTTGTTTATATACTCTAAATAATAACAATTATTTTATTGTGTTACTTTAAGATGAAAATATGCATAATAGATGTTTAACATCCGTTTTACTGAAAATTAATGCCAAAACATCAAGATAAATAGCATAGAAATGACAGGAGTGTATATGAATTTAAAACTAACCATTGTAACAGCATATATTTTAATATAGTTGTTTAAATGTTACGTAAAGACAATCTTAAATGCACACATATATAATTGTGATTACAGGAACGCCTAATAAAGAAACTAGGTCCCAATGCATACCCTTTCTACTTTGAGTTGCCACCTCACTGTCCAGCATCTGTCACATTACAACCTGCTCCAGGGGATACAGGAAAGCCATGTGGTGTCGACTATGAGCTTAAGGCTTTTGTTGGAGAGACACAAGATGACAAACCTCACAAGAGGTAAGTGACATTCACATTTCCTCAGGGGTTTAATTCTGAATTCTCAATTGAAAATGAGGGATAATGTTAGGATTGATCATTACAATGAGTAGAGAAAGTCATGTGAATGCAACATATCATTACAATGTGTGAGGGATGGTTCCTAAAAGTGTCACAATGAACCAAGGTCAAAAGCGCAGCAAGGCTATTGTGATAAGAAGTTCAAAAGAATGATACAAAGGTGTGTTCCATTCACATGACTTTCTCTACTTCTGTGTAACAAATTATTGTTAGTAAATTTATTCTTCTATTTACTTCATGCTAATCGAGAAAAAATTAGCAGAAATTGTTTCATTATTTGCTTCCTTGTAAGTAGAAGCGAAATATGGTAGTATCATAGGTTAAAGTGAAGTCAAAAGCTGGTTACTAGGTGACTAAAGTTCCTTTGTTTGTATGGACATGAGTTGACAAATTCCTGTATGAAAAAAGTACAAGTTTTTTAAACCTGAAACCAAAAACAAGAAATATCTCAAAAACGATCAACTCCTCGAAAAAAACTTATGTAACATAAATTGTGTGTTCTAATGTGCTCTACATTTTTTGTGTGGTAAGTTTTTGTCCATTTCTTACGGTTTAGCATTTATACAAAATTTCGTAAAATTCATCCAGAATAAAGTAGTCTTCAGAGGCTATTCCCAGAAAATTCAAGATATTATATATTATTTGTCAGGTAGATATTTTAATCAAAATCATTAAGAGACATTTTTGAGAAAATCAAAATTTTCGAAAAAAGTTCCATGTAAAGGGTAGTTGGGGTGTGGGGATTTTCTTGAAAATCTTTGTGTCCCATCCTTGGAAGATACCAAACTTAAATACCAAGTTAATAAATATAGCTTACTGTTGTTGCTTAGAACTTTGCTACAAGCAAAACACAGTGCAAAAGAAAAATAAGGAAAATCAGGCAAGGTTGCAGCAAAGGGTGGAAACTATCTGCTAGGACTATTTACATTCTTCTTCCCCATATCCTGGCACTGGCTGGTGACTCTGTTGCCATTTTTCTTATAAGTGGAACACATGCCATGAATAGGTGTTTGCTTTAGTGTAGATGAAGTTGGTTTTTTGTGCATGTGTGATTTACTGTGTTATCCTTGCTATAGTTATTTTCATACTTATTACAGTTGTTGCAGTTACTGTTGTAGCGTTCATTGTTTGCATGTTATTAAGAGATAGCATAGTATTCACATAGTAGCAAGAGTAGGTAATAGGTCATTGTATAGCAGCAGTTAAAACACACAACTTATGTCAAGTATACTTTTCTTTGGAGTTAAAAACCATTTTTGAGATATTCCTTGTTATTGGTTTCAGTTTTAAAATACTTGAAATATTCTCAAATGGAAAGCCGTTATTTGTTTTTCCTTCTCCTGGTCAAGCAATGAGAACAGAATTTAAAAGTCATCACATAGTGGCCAGCTCTTAAAAGTTAAGAATACTGTGTTCCCTATTCCCATTGTATCTACAAGGAAATATAATAAAAGCATTTCTGCAAATGTTTATCTCAATAAAAATGAAGCAGATTGAAGAATATGCTTTTCTTAAGAATAGTTTAATCGAGAATGGGTAGAGAAAGTCATGTAAATACAACATCAGACTTTATTCAAGTTCCAATAGAAAAAATTACACACAGTTAAATCAGGGGATTGTGCAGCCATAATGCTCTACTAATTACACAATTATCAACAATTTCTGGAATTAAATTAAATGACTCGTGAGCTGTATGTTTGGTAGCAGAGTAGTAGCAAAATTACAGACTGACATTCAATGTTAGTCAGGTTTTGAAAATACGGTGGTGCAAGTATTCCTGTATTGTTTATTAAAAAACTAAGGTATCATTATTCTGTATGAATTTATTTTACACCACATGCAATTTCCATGTGATGAAGAGAATCTCTTCCTCTTGGTTTACCCTCCTTATATGTAGGACTTACAAGCCAAGGTCTGGGGTCAGATGCCTGTTGAGCTGCAGAGGTTCTGGATCAGAGAGAAGCCAGGATGGATAATCAGCCCAATGCCTGGTATGAATGTGGGACAGTGTGATATGAAATGATAGTGTAATGGGTGACAGGAAAGATGATTATGGAGGAATTGAGTGAATGAATGGTGAAGAACTGAGAAAACCTGCCCAGATGCTGTTTCATCCACCAAAAGCCTATATAGGGTCTGGGCCACTTTGTTGAGAGGCCACCGTGCTGCCATAAAGGGATCTTTGTGTCTATAATTTGGTTTTTCTGTGCTCCAATTCTTTTATTTTGCAATGAAACATAATGATATAAATGGAGCCAAATTTATCACAGAAGGATATTAAGGATAGCCCAATTACTGTTATCACTACTATTTTACAAACTCCAATTACAGAAGTTTACCAACCCTGGAGAAACTCATTGGGAAGTTAGAGATATATTGAAGTTAATGACTAATCTCATAACTCTCTTGTCGTAGCAAAGCAGATACCGAAGTTCCAATAAAGAGAGTTTACTGTAGCAGAATGAGGATCCTTTTTACAAATTTTTACTTTGTCTGCGTGTACTGTGTACATAGTGCATAGAGAAGGTATTGTATTCAACCCAAAAATTTGATACTGAGATCTTAGTGAAAAAATACACGTTTTGGAACCCCCTGAATCAAAAAAAAAACATTTTTAGAAAAAATTTCTGTGTGTGTATGTAGCATAGCTCAAAAATGAATAAGTCTGTTAAATACCAAAATTGGTATTTAAGTTCAGTATCTTTCAAGGATGCAATACAAAGATTTTCAAGAAAATCCCCCCCACCCTCAACTACCCTTTAAGTGGAAATCTTTAAAAATTTGTGATTTTCTCAAAAATGGCTCTAATGATTTTTATTAAAATATTGTGTATTAAAGATATTTACATGAAAAATAAAACATATATCTTGAATTTTCCGGAAATAGCCTTGGAAGACATATTTACTATTCTCAATGAATGTTGCGGAATTTTGCATAACTGATAAACCAAAAGATATAGAACATAAACTTACTTAAGTAAAAATGTAGCACTCGTTAAAACACACAATTTATGCGATATACATTTTTTGTGTAGTTGGCCTTTTTTGAGATATTCCTTGTTATTGTTTTCAGTTTTAAAATATTTAACTTTTATCATACAGAAGTTTGTGAACTCCTGGCTAAAAGGACAAAGGAACTTTAATTACATAGCAACCAGCTTTTAAAAGATTTGACTATTGCTTTAGCCTATGGTACTCCTTTATTTCCCTTCTACTGACAGGGCAGCAAGTAATAAGACCCTTTCTGCTAATTTGTTTTCGATTAGCATTATGTAAATAGAAAAATAAACTTTTTAACAATAATTTATTGCAGAGGTGTAGAGAAAGTCATGTGAATGGAATACATCAAATTTTTTCAAATAAGTTTTATACCGGCGTGCCACATTATGATTCTTCCTCTCCATGTGTGATACATCTACTCTAACAATTTTATACACCTTGCAAATATTACATGTTGTTTCTATTAAAGTAATGATTTATTTTTTTATTTGCATTACAGAAACTCGGTCAGATTGGCAATACGAAAGATTATGTATGCCCCTAGCAAGCAGGGGGAACAGCCATCGGTAGAAGTGAGTAAAGAGTTTGTAATGAGCCCAAATAAACTCCATTTAGAAGCATCTCTTGATAAAGAGGTAAGTGAACTGAAATCACTCATTAAGCTTGTGTAAGGACAATCTCAAGGTCTTGAAATAAAATATATGCAGCTATCTCTTCATTTACCACATTTTTCTCATAACTTTGCTCTTGTTTTACAGCTGTATCATCATGGAGAAAACATAGCAGTCAATGTACACATAGCAAACAATTCAAATAGAACAGTAAAAAAAATAAAAGTCTCAGGTGAGCTAAATACCTAGAATAACTTTTATAATCATGGACTTTGTGATGGAGTTTCTGATTCTGTTTGGTAATACAGTAAAACCTGAGTTTAACGGACCCCTTATTAAGTGTGAATTTATGGGCAAAAAACATGCTAAATTTTCTTTATTAAACGGAAACTGTCTAACACAGACAATAGAAATCAAAGTATACCTTTTAACGGAAAATTTCAGTTCCAAATTTAGCATTTAGAAACATTTCAGGCATGCCATGAAAGTGCACATTGTGTACTCTACAGATGAGGTGTTTATGTCGAAACATTACCATTTTGTACCATCTAACTGGTCTATGAAGGGTGGTGCGCTAATGAATACTGAGAAATCCTACCATAGTCGTCCTTCACTGCATAGTTTAGTTAACCACTGATGTTAAGATAAGCAGGGCTTTTTATTGTTGTCCGTGTCCTATACAATTTGCACTGTAATATTCTGTCAAATAGCACTAGAAAATGGAAATGGCATGTTATTTATGGACGCTCTTTAACTACTGTGGTTCTGAGCATCGCATTCTACATTGGGCATGAAAGATTGCTTAATGCTGCTCAGAGGCCTCTCTATGAGGCTTGAGGTTCTTTTACGTAGATAAATCTACAACATGATACCAATGGCTTTACTTCCCTTCCGAAGAAAGTCATGCTAAGGATTTTTACGCCCGATAAAACCATAACCATAAACAACGGAGGGCGACAGCACTTTAAGGTTCACCTGTAAACTTACATAGGTGACTAGTTTAGCAGTGGTCAGACAATTCACCTCTCACCTAGATGGCCCGGGTTCAATCCCAAGTGACCGCATGTGAGATTTGTGGGGACAAAGCTGCGCAGGGGCGGGTTTTCTCCTGGTTCTCCAGTTTCCCCCGCTAACACATTCCATCGGGGCTCCATCTTCATGTATCATCAGCGTCATCACCTGCAGTGCCATTGCAGCAAAAGCGGGCATTAAACACTACAAAAACAAAAAAAAAAGTAGTCACCATGACTTTGAAAACAAGAGTTGTGCTAGATCTTAACACAAGAATAAAGGTGATAAACTGAATGTCAGCAGATCGTGAAAGTGTTTATTGTAGACAAAATTCAAGTTTACAAAATTCTAAAAACGAAATTGGAAATTTTGAAGCTATAGAAAACTGTGCTAATAGAAACATGAAGAGAGAGCTTAAGAAAACTGAAAACCAAGACATCAATAAATAGTGTGGTAGTAGTTTGTTGATGTCAGGGAAAAAAGTCACTGCACATTGGGGTCTATGTTACAGGAATATGCTAAAAAGGTAGCTGAAAAACTGGGCAAGACTGATTTCAAAGCAACCAATGGATAGCTAATGTTTTCACAAAAGCATCAGATACTTTGACAACTGGAAAAAATAAATGATTTGGTTTACAGCTATTTTTCATTCATTAAAAGTTTTGGCGTATATTATGCATAGCAGAAATTTATAAATATATAACTAAATAAGTTATGTATATTTTTTATCCCAATATATCTATGTATAATCATGATTTAATTTTGTTATTTCTTCGTTAAACACAAACCATTCATAATGAAAACACTTGAGAGTTCCATTCAGTTCCATTGAAGACAGGTTTTACTGTATTTAAACACTGATAGCATTACTATTGAAACTGTTGTTATTTGGAAAAACCATAGTAATATATTTTCCATTTATATGGTTGCTCTTGGTCATTTTATGGTTTGTCATTAGAACCTCATCCTTGGTGTTGTCAAAATTGGCTTTTAATTTTACTGTTAGAACCCGCTGAAAACTTACAGGTGACAGGTGGGATTTTAACACAGTTCTCCCACTGTACATGTGATTGCTTTAACCATTGAACTACTATGACAACATGCCAGTGTGGCATTCATTCCTCCAACTGATAAGGAAATTTAACATGCTAGAGAAAACTAATTCATTCATGTTCATTTTCAGAATACAATAAATAAAAATGAAATTTAAATGCAGATCTATGTTTTGGTTATAATGGCTTGAAATTCTTAAAACAGATTCAAACAGAGATCATCTGTGTTCAAAAATAATACTTTTCTCATAAGATCAAAGGGGATAGTGTTATTACTGAATGCTTTCTTATTATTAATCTGATTCATATTAAACAAATTTTTGTTTGTTGCAGTCCGGCAGTTTGCTGATATTTGCCTGTTCTCAACAGCACAATACAAATGCACAGTCGCAGAAGTGGAGAGCGAGTGAGTATCAGAAATGGAAACATCATTGTTAAACTTTGTTTTAAAACCTACAATTTTAGATCTCTATTTGTATGTCCAACTCAGGCCCCAATGAAACCTCTTGAAATTTTCAAATACTTCATTATATCATAATGTCATATTTAGCAGTATGCAAACTCAGAATTTGAAAAAGTAAATAGTTATTCTGTGTACTGTTCTGTTACAGTTCTATTAAAGTAGGAACAGGATGTGTTTTCATAGTCTTTTTTTTTTTTTTTTTTTTTGTTTTTTATATTAAACATTTTGTACAAATAAGAGTGAGATCATTGGGTACTGTGGAAATAAGTGAAATTGTTTAATGCTTTTCCAGGCATTCACAGCTTAAAAATATAGTTTGTTATTATACATCATTAGTAAACTTGCAAAAACTCACATCTACAGTTCACAAAAAATATAGTATGGGGGATGGAACGTAAAATTTATTAGGAAGTTCACAATTTTAACTCTAGTTACAAACTAAGAGTTTCTTTCTTCTGCAAAATGTGAGTTTGCAATTTTATTGATCATCTTTACACATTACATATTCTCTTACTGAATATTCTTCAAGCTACATTATTGATTGTGATGCACAGCAAATGTAATGAGCATTTATTTTGTGTTCAATCTGCTCTTGTTAGTGGAACATGTCATTTATATAGCATCATTTTGCAATGTGTAATATTTTCCAAAAATGCTGATCCAGTAAAACCTATATTAGATCAAAGTGCAAGGGTCAGGAAGTTTTTACCACTAAAGCTGTTTAATGAAGAGTTTTGTTGAAACAAAAGCAACTAACTCCCTTTGGTATGGAGGCTCAATGTTGTTGTAGGTTTTTCTTATCTTTAATTGTGACACAAAGTTCTCAGGCACGGTGCAGCATTCATCTCAAGGACACTCTCGTCTTGTTTAAGAGGAGTCAAAATGGGATTGTTGTAATTTTTTTCCATTTTAATGTTTTAATTGCATATGATTGGATGAATATTAACTACCACAATTATAGGAATAAACTTATAATTAACATACTTTTTCATTTACACTATTAATACCGAATCTACTACTCATTTTGGTGTTAGCTTTCATAGAGGTACGCTAATTGTAAATAGATTAAAATACAGGATATTTCAAAAAGAATATACGTGTTACAAAGTATTATTTTGTCCAAAATATCGATCGCTGTACCTCGGCTCGGCTATTGGAGTAACGAATACATAGTCTAGTTTATATTAATAGCCACTAGATGTCAGTTGTCTTCTGTTTTGCTTGCTAACTGTCATACATTTAAAATGGCTTCTCCACAGCAGAAATCATTTAGTGTTCTCAAGTTTGCGAAGTGTAATTCCGTGATTACAGTGCAAGGACATTTCAGTTGAGGTACCACATTGATCCAAATGGATGGAACATTCACAGATGGTATCGACAGTTTGTAGATACAGGATGTGTATGTAAAGGAAAGAGTCCTGGCTGCCCTCATGTTTCTGAAGCAAATGTTGCAAGAATTCAAACTGCTTTCCAATGTAGTCCTTCAAAATCAACTCGTCGAGCCAGTTGGGAGTTACAACTCCCTACAAAAACAATTTGGCGTGTTTTGAGACATTATATTGGTTATTAAGCTGTACAAGTTACAGCTGTCCAGATGACAAATGAAAATGTGTGTCATTTTGTAACAAAATTCTTGATGCTATTGACAATGACAACACTTTCGCACAACGCATCGTGTTTAATGAAGCAACTTTTCATGTTTGTGGTCAGATAAACAAACACAGTGTTCAAATTTGGAGCCTACAGATCCCACATGCAGCCATTGAACATGTATAAGATTTCCCCAAGGTAAATGTTTTTTGTGCGATATTCCAAACATCTTTTACTGCCTATTCTTCTTTGATGGAAACACGGTTAACAGTCAGCAGTATCTCACTATGTTACAAAACTGGTTGTTTCTGAGGCTGCATGAAGACAATTTCATTTTTCAACAAGACGGGGCACCCCCTCACTGGAGTCACCGATTGTGTGAATATCTGAATGAAACTCTACCGGACCGTTGGATTGATCGTCAAGGAGCTGACGACTTAGCATGTCTTAGCTGGGCTCCATGGTCACCGGATTTGACACCGTGTGACTTCTTCCTGTGGGGTTTCGTTAAAGACAACGTTTATGTAGCACCACTCCCACACAACCTGGAAGAGCTGAAGAACCGGATCCTACTGCCATGACATTAGTGATGCTTGCCCAAGTATGGGCGGAATTTGAGTATCGATGTGATATTGTTCGTGCTGGTGGTGAACATATTGCACATCTGTAATCTGAACTTGAGAGGTTCGTACATATGTGTGTAAAGTTTCATATTCATATGTCTTAAAGTTTAATAAATATATGCATTCGAAATGCGTATATTCTTTTTGAAACACCCTGTATTATTGAAAATAATTATACATAGTAGCTTCTTAGAACATGTTGGTACCCTCACTCAATTAAATATCAATAACTTTGTAAATATTAGTGTTAGAGAAGAGATCTTTTTTTATTTTGATTGGAAAGTTTTACTTTTAGCTATTGGAAGCATTGGTATCTTGCTCATATTGCCTTCATGTTAGAGTTTTGAAGTAGTACAAAGTTGTGTATGGAAAGTTAGGTTACAGTTTTTTTTTTAAGGTTGCGTTTGAAAGCAATATCTGAAGAAATAAAATTTTGTATACAAATGCCCCATTATCTCAGAAACTAGTTGACACAAAGGGCTGAAATTTTCCCACACATTTGCACCTAAAAATGCTTTATTTTGACGAAAAATTTTTTATGTATATATAGTACTCATTTCTTTTTAAATTTAAAAATCATAATTTTTCAATAAAAGTTTTAGAGCTTTATTAAAAAAATCATACCTTTCCTTCTAATGAGCAGAAGTATTGTATTTTTTGCCAATCAGTTGTAAAGGCGTTGCTGAATATACTGTGAAAATGTAGCTCATTATGTTAAATATTTGCTGAGATAATGGGTCAAACTTTATAACATTGGCAAGATAGGGCATTTCGACTCCCCTTAAGCCCTGTTGGTCAGTGGTCCACTGATGATTGTTGTTGAGCAAGCACTTTCTAGCTGTGGTAATAGCCTTATGACTTCAGGCAAGGTTGTGAACAGTGGAGTTGGTGGGGATAAGAAATATAATTAGAATGAACATTTCATGAACACTTTGAAAGGTCTAATCACCAATCATCCATGAGATGGTTTCTTTGTATAATCATTGAGAGCAAACACCTTGCCTCTAAGTTGCAGACTGGATGCTTATTAACAACTCCATTCCTCAATAGTAAATTCTAGGGTAATGTTGCATCCATTGTGTCCAGGTATCGCGTAATCTAAACATTACTAAACTTAGAAAGGAGGAAATCGCTAGATCACAATTAGGTTAGCAACTGTGAAAGCATACCATTTGTCACACTGCCACCTGTAACTCTATTATAGAACTTTGTATTAATTGTTAAATAATGAATACCAAAAAAAATACCAACAGATGCTCCAAATAGCTACCAACATTGGCTTCCGAAAAGTGCAATAGACAAGAGAATAAACAAATACAAAAAACTGAGCTGCATAACACACACAACTACTCTACAGAACCTCTGTGACCAATCTCAGTTCAGAAAACTCAACCATCATCCTTGGGCGCACAATACACTTCAGAAAATATTCAGGAATCACCTTAGCTCTGAAAAACAACTACTTAAATAACTATTTTAGGTTATGTGGCTAACTACCACCCACAGCTCTGTGGCAGATCTTTGTATTTGTAAATACACATTCTGAAACATCCAAATTTTAGGCAGAATAGTACAAGGTTATGATTTAATAGTTATTTTAGGTTATATGGCAAATGAATTAGCTATATTTCAACACTATACGGAATACAAGACCAACTATCCAGATGTATATAAATTGCAAATCATTGATTTCCTGCCTTATTCACCCATTACGGAAGCTGTGCTTAAGTAGTATCAGCTTCATATCTCGTAAATGATATATCAGCTTCATTTGGTTTTCCTACGTAGTCTTCCTGACATTATGTAGGCTTGGACACAAAAGGATGCAACATTACCAATTTTGGTAATTATTCACGGCATTAACTGGCATGCTGATTATATCTCCAATTTGATGATGACCCTCTTTCTTTCTGGCTGCTTACCAATATTCAGTTATGCTAGTGCAAGTTTAACAAGCTGTTTGCAATACTGTATATGCAAATGTATCTGTTGTCATCATCTGTTTGCACTACAAAATATAGCATTTTTTGAGAACCTTAACTGTAAGGGAGGGAGGAAACATTTAAACATGCAAAATGGACACAGCCATATTGTATAAGCTCAGTTTAATTAAATCCGATGGACCCGCAGTTTTCACTGTCACTCCGCATCCAAGTCTATCTGCCTTCCTAACAGAGAGCCACTTGTTGCAGATGTTTGATAGGAATAGGTGGTAGTAAAGTAGAGGTAGGAAACTTAATGCTACAATTGATTGGTTACTTAAGTAATAACATTTAATTGGTTATTATTACAAGAGTATCATATTTGTTACAAGTTACATTTTCTAGCAATATTCGCTCTTCCATGGGGGGGGGGGGGGAGTAAAATGTTAGTGATCTTATACACCAGCAGTTGTGGAATTGTTCATAATTAGTGAATATTTATTGTTAACTCATGGTTTGCTGTTGTATCACAATCAGTTATTCAATAAAACAACCATTTCTTGAATGTGTGTACTGAGTAACGGCTGTAAAGTAGTTGGTGCCACCAAGAAGAAGAGAAATCTCGCCTGTTAGTTCCATAAGTGTTTACAGGTATCGCTGAACATATTGTGTGGGTTCCAGAGCAGGCTGCCCTGTAGGGCCCGGATTCACCCTCTCCAAAGTTTATACTGTTCGACCACTCTTAGCCAATAACAAGGATAAGCGTGGTTTGGCACTAGACGGGCAGCTCAAGCACGAGGATACCAACCTTGCATCATCGACAATGTGAGTCCCCCCTCACAGCCACATGACACACCATCCTCCTACAGCTGGTGCCTGAGTGAGCTTAGGAAGAATGTGGCTGCCCTTGTGTGTGGGTCTTTTCTTTCTCACCTTAAGGCACATGATAATTTTTGTTATTCACATAACTGAAGTATTGCACTAAACAAGTTCTCATGATATTTGTTTTTCTTAAGTTGCTTTTGCTGCAAGAAACTGAGACTTTTGCTACATACTTTTATTTTACGGCTAACAAATATCTTCAGGAAGGTGAAATTTTATCAAATGATTAGAAATTGCATTATCAATTGCAATTATCAGTTGCATTATCAATTCACAGGTACCATATTAAAGTTGATGAAAGCTACACTGCATGTATCTCCACAAAAGTAGCACAGCAGAAGCACAGAGTTTTGCATTACTTAGCAAATTTTAACTTTTGCATGACTTTTCAAATTCGTGCAAGAAAGCAGCTTTATTTACATATTTTTAAAACTAAATTAAGTATTAGTGCATATTGCAATGATTTACACATTATTTTTCCCCTATCCTCCGTAATATTTTGCCAATTTGGTGTGTGGACTAAGTTTTAATAGAAAATCATGTACATTTGAGTGGAAAGCAGGGAAAAAATCCTTACATAATCAGAGGAAGCGACCAATTCCCGAAGAAGACTGACACTTACAGTACTGATGGGAGGGTTTTGAATTCTGTCAAACACTGCACCCTTTCAGCTTGGCCTCACTGTTTATACCTTCTATGAATTTTGAAAAACACTGCCAGGACTTCATTTTGTTCAAGGTTTGTTTTGAAGAAGTAGTTCAAAGGGATCTGAAGATGACACAGGGTGCATACAGTTCAAGGGAAAAGTAGAAATTCAAGAGTCTGGATCTTTTTACCAGGGGCTTGGAGAAAAAATAAATTGTAAACCAATGTAGTACATCCCTAGCACATTCAGAACTTTTTTCTTTAGCCTTTACTAGGAGCTTCACCAGTACAATTTTGAGAAGCTTTCTTAAAACAATTTGATTTGAGTGCTAGTAAAATATATTTCCTACACAAATTTTATGCAAAACGGTGCTCTAAAGTGTTAGCTCACCAAATGTTGCCATTATCAAGAATAAACCAATGAACATAATAAAAATTGAGAAATATTAAGTTTCCTGCTTAGTAAAATTATTTATTTTATCATGGCTGAGGAATTATTCATTGTGCATCATTTTTCTCCATATACATAGATAAAATATCTCATAACCTGTTGCTTAAGTTTTGAACCTTATGCCTTAGTGATTTTGATGATACTTTTTGCTAGATTTGTTTGATATCATAAAATAGAAATTCCACACTAAGTCAGGTATGTGCATCAACTCTAAAAATTGTTCCTATTTCCGGCTTCGTAAATGTTCTTGACTACATTGTGTATATAGGAAAAAATACTTGAAAAAAAAGCAAGTAATAATAATAATTTTATGTATCAGCACGTGTGTGCATGTTTCCTCTTGATGCCACTGAATCTAGCAAAGTTCAGTTGAATTACAGTTTTTTTGGGGAGGGATGGAAGAGTTTATCTTCCATGATCTGGAGGTGACATGCTAGCCTATAGTTCCCAAGGTTGCAGGTGCAAACCCAGTGGAGGGCAATAGATTTTTTTGGATGTAGAAAACCTTAGCATGGCTTCCTTCAGAAGGGAAGTAAAGCCGGTGATACATGTAAAAGAACCTCAAGCTTGATAAAGAGGCTTCTGAGCAAAATTAAGCAGTCTTTTATGCTTAGTATAGAATGCTTGCTAAGAGGATCATAGCAGTTAAACAGCATTCATAAACACAATTGATAAAAAAAAAATATATATAGGTTTTAATTAGAGATGAAATTAAATGCCATTCTGATATATGTATTATTGGCAATGTTGCTGAGTTAAAAGTAGCAGATAAAAGCAAGAAAGAAATAGTTCTACTTACTGTTGTGTCAATGTCAGCAAAAATAACATGCCAAGGACCTGTGTTCAAGGAGTGTTTTAATAATTGATTTTGCAACAGATAAACACAATGATAGGTAGGTAACAGACTTAGTTGTAAATTTACTAAGTTTGTATGCACATATATTTCTAGTATAGGATAGTATGCTTCCCATACTGGTCAAAGTAAAAACTCATGCACACAGAAACAATATTTAGACAATGATTGATGATGTTCAAGTACGATTATTGCAATGTCTGATATTTTAAAGATCAATGTATAAGAGCTGATGGATTGAACAGATATTGTTGAGAACACTTGAGTTAAAATCCACACTTATTTTTGTAAGGGTAATTGGACTATTTACTTCATGGGCCAGGCAGTCAGTTATTGACCAATTCAGTTCACAGTTCATATCAGTTTGAACCAATGTTGCTGGAATTAAAATCTTTTTGTGATGAGTTTGTTGCAGCTGATTTAAAATCATTTTATAAATTATTGCAGTTAAATTATTTCTAATTTCTAAGTTATAGAAACACAGAAATATGATATGCAATAAACTCAAATAATGTTATGTTGTTTTCAATTTATTCATATACTTTATTAAATGTTCGACTGAGTAAAAAGTCTCAGGAAATGTACCTCATAACTTTGATACTATTCAGGTAATAAGGCAACTATTATAATATTACAAGAGTTTTATAAACATTTCACAAACAAGAGAGCAACTTTTTACAAAAGTACAGTCTCCAAAAGGGAATGAAACATTTTATGCGCATGGAATATTACACACTGCAAGAGGTTTGTGTCATTCACATACCAACAACTGACAGGGAGAGCAGAGGACCAGGTTTTCCTCAGGTGTGGAACATTTTCTTCTTCAATTATCATTTCATTTGATGTATCATCGTGTCCATTCCCTTACGTTGCCATATGTGGCAAGAACAGGCATTAAACATTCCTCAGCAAAAAAGGCAATGCAAACCTTAACAACATAAACAATTTTCTATAAAATATTACAAAACTGTATCTACACCCTCGTGGTGTAGTGGCCACCAATAGCAGCCTCTAATACACAAAGTTGCAGGTTCAAACTTGATGCAGTGCGATGGATTTTTTTTTGTAAGTAAAAATCCTTAGCATGGCTTCCTTTGTAAGGGAAGCACAATGTTTATTTGCATGTAAAAGAACACCATACCTTGAAAGAAAAGATCCCTTAGCTAAGTTTTCCATGTTTCACATCCTCAAATTGTGATTTTGTCCTATAATGCCATCTATGGGCAGTGAATTAATCCCTTGTCACCATGTGCAGATAATGGCAAACTTTCAAACTAAAAATTTCTTGATCAAGAAACCACTATAATGGTGGCGCGATATATGCCGACATGCCATGATGAAACTTGGATTGAATTTTTTTAATCTAATTTTATGTTGAATGGGAATAATATTAGAGTTACCTTTTAGTAACAAAGTTCTACTTCAACATGTCAGATTCTGCAGAAAATTATTGTTGAAAGCTGCTTCTCTTTTCTACTTTAATGCCTTCAGCTCTAATGCACTGTTATTACAGAGTTTATTTTTGCTTAACCAGCAAAATGGTTAATATGGACTTTATTGAAATTAAATAATTCTTTTATTTGTGTTCCCTATAACAGTATAACCTCACAGACAAGTTTGTCATGTTCGCATTTGTATCAACTTAAAATTTTGATTAGGTAATCCAACAAAGAATATCTGGTAGAGAATGATGGATTTTTTCAGGCATAAAAATCCTTAGCATGGCTTCCTTCAGAAGGGAAGTAAAGCTGTTGGTCCCATGCCGTAGATTTACGATGTAAAAGAACCTCAAGCCTGATAAAAGAGGCCTCTGAGCAAAATTAAACGGTCTTTCATGGCCAATATAGAATGGAATGCTGAGAACCACAGTAGTTAAAGAGTGTCCATAAATAAAACTCAATTTCAATTTCAACAAAGAATATCTGATGAAAATTTTTATTAGCTAATGTTTTAACTTACAGTGTCTGGCTCTTAACACTCATAGAACAGGCTTGGAAATGTGTGCCAAGCTTAAACACTCTATTAATTAACCTACGCTTAATTATTCCATTGTTTCATATGGTAAATATGAGGCATTCAGATATTTGGATTCTTCCCTGTTTAATTACAGTAATGGATGCAGTTATTTGAGTCTGTACATTCTTTCTAAAAGTTTAACTCTTGTTAAATTAAGTTTTTCACCTGTAATCTTCTACAAAATACACTTTTTTAAAACCATAAAAATGTTCAGGTTATGGCAGAACCATTAAATATTTTGCTTGTATTAAGAAGGATTTTGTTGGTGTTAAGCAGAAGCTTACAGCAAGTATGTAGCAAAAGTGGACAGTTAAATCTTAAAAGAGAAGTGCAGAAAGCAATAAAATTATCATTGCCTTAAGGAGTAGTGTATTTTTGCTGTAGTGTAGAATAATGTTAGCCACAATTCTTCCTAATATAGGACTACATGGAAGTGTTGAGACTTTGGTTATATTGTTGCCATCCACTTTTGTTGTGTGCCCAAAAGATTTGTGTTGTACATACCCCAGCATGATAAAATTTACAAGCATTTCGTTAGGAAGTTAAATTGCATTCATTAGGTGTAAAATAATGCTGTTAATAAGAACAATATCTGTATTTTCTCCCTTAATAAGAAAATATAGTAATTAAGATCTATGACAACCACACATTATTTGGAATATATTTTGTAATTGCTATACTTTCTTCATTCCAGTAATTTGCATACTTTTAGGATTTTTTACTACTATGAAGTTGGAGGTTTTACTCAGGTGAAACTAGGTAGAACTTGAGGCCTATTGCACTAAACTATGTTGTACTTTACAAGAATGTTTCCTAATAGCATGTAAGCTATGAAATTACAATAGTTCTTCCCACAAAATGAAGTACCCATTATATATTATTAGTGTCATGATTTATCAAGAATACATAAATATTACTTTAACTTGACACTTATTATCCTGAAATAGGTTATGTTCTCCTTGCTGATCTTAAACTGGACTTATTGAAAACATTTCACAATTTGTATCATTGTAATAAGTTTTCTGATCTCTATACTATATCTTTAGACTCTTAAAACACATCTTGACTGCTAATACACAAACTTTGAGGTGATATACTTACATTACTTTCTATGCATGTTGCAAATTTGCATACATATGTTTATTATTATTATTATTATTATTATTATTATAATAATGATGATGATGATAATTCTGGAAAGATTGATTTTTAATTTTCATATCATGTTATTCATAATATAATTTTGTTAAGAAATGGTTTCAAATTATACAATAATTGCCTAGTCACACATTAGGAAGAAGTAACACTAAAGTGTTTATATCAGAATAATGGATGATTAAATTCATAATCCATATTAATGAGCCTTTGCAAGGGTGAAAAAAAAGAATATTCGTAAACTTTCAGATTTATTTGTCCTGAATTATATGTTTTCTCCAGTAAATGTGTGTTGCTTATGCTTTCTTATCAGAATTTCAAATGTTAATCAAAATCATTAAAGGCATCTTTGAGAAAAATAAAAAATGAAGCCAAAAGCTAAACTTTTCTATCCAAGGGATATTTTTGGAGAGGTAACGTAATGAAGATCTTTACATAGCACTCTTGAGAGTTGTTGGACAAAAATACAAAAGTTGGCATACTTTACATTTTTGTGTTAATTTTTCAGATGTATGGGCTTTTCAGTAATTCTGGGGAGAAGGAGGTTATGAGGGCTCTCAAAAAGTATATTCCTGGTGAAATATGTCGTCCTCCGTGGTCTAGGACAGCATACTTGCCTCTGATTCCCAAAGTTACAGGTTCAAACCTGGTGGAGGGCAATGGATTTTTCAGGTGTAAAAATTCTTAGCATGGGTTCCTTGGGAAGGGAAGTAAAGCCATTGATCCCATGTCTTAAATTTATGGTGCATAAAAGAACCTCAGGAGGCCACTGAGCAAAATTAAGCAGTCTTTCATGACTAATATAGAATGGGACACTGAGAACCATAGCAGTTAAAGAGCATCCATAAATAACATTCAATTTCAATTTCTGGTTAAACATCAATAAAATATTCTTTGATAGTATATAGTGCTTTTTATTTTATAAATCTTCCCATGATTATGGGTTGTCTTTAAAATTAAGAGTACAGCTAGATCAAAGAGAACAATTTAAAATACATATACATACACTCACATTCTCTCTTTATCAATTTAAAATAAAAAAATTAAGGTGGTAATAAATGCAGATGTTTTGTGATCTGCTACTACATCAATTCAAAATTTTGTCACCAGGCAGCACTTGGAGCATTTTTCAAAAATTCTTTATTGTATCTCATTTGTTAATATCTACCAAAACCGTATTGAAGGGTATAAAATTATACATCTTGAAAGTGAAAGCCATAAAAACAAACAGTTCAGCAGATATCTTTGAAGTAGGGTAATCCTCCTGAGAAATTAGTAACAAAGTTTGAAGTTCAAGCTATACATGTCAACTGGAAATCCTGGTACTGTTTCAGAACTTGAATTAAAATACCTACAGGTTAAAAATTCTATGCCAATTGCAAATTTATTTTCTCTTTATAAATTCTTTACCATTCCCATCAGCTTACACTGCAGTTAGTTTTAATGCTGTAAACAACCCTAATTAGAAGTAAGGTCTCTTTTGAAGGGAAGTAAAACCAGTGGTTGCATGTAATGTTTTTTTTTAAATATAAAGGTCATAGCTTGAAAATGAAGGTTCCTGAGCAAAGTTGTTGGCCATTTCACAACTGCAGTGTTGTTCTCTCCTCTCCACTATTTATGGGCGGGGCTAATTGCCTGCCACCATGCAAGCATAGTTGACAGAATCGGTGACTGTAAAAATTCATCTGATTACAGAGAGTACAAGAGTGCCTCAATATGACAACAACATGACAGAAATTTTATGAAATATTAGTAGTTTCCTTTTTTGGAAGAAAAAAATGCATGTGTAAAACTATGAATTATATAAACACTTTTGGAATAAAACAAATAAAATGTTACTTGTAGTTTGTAATATGAACTAATAGTATATAATTATGTATAATATTCTTGTGGAAGAAAATTCTTATATGTATATCAGTTTCAAATGAATTTACTTGTAATGTACAACATTATAATGTGCATATTGGTCCCAGGGCTTCAAAGCTGTTGCTTGTGTGAAGTGAAATACATACAGAATGTTGATAAAAGTTGCATAGAATGTTAATAATAAACTTTTCTTTATAATATAAGAGTGTAAATACCTTACACCAACCTTTAAATGGCAATTCTTACTAATGATGGTTTGATGTTTCTGTAAATTGGACATTGAACTGCCACATGCTAAAAATGCATTAAAAATAAAATTGACAAATCAACCATAATAGTTGGGTAGGTAGAGTCGGATTGAAAAACTTCAATGCTATAGTCAGGATTTGAACTACGAATCTCCCAGTCTCTAGCTGGTTGCTCTACCACTAACTACCATGGCAACATCCCAGCACAGCATTAAATTTCTCAACTGACTTGCATGCTTCCCATTAAATCACAAGGTGATCTCAAATTATTTTGAGATGACATACCAAAATGAGAACTTACAATGTCGTAAATACTCTTAAGCCCTAGAATGCATAGTATAGCCAAGTATTATGGTCAGTTAGTGTTGTTTTAATTGTTTTTTCATACAATTTCATTAAGAAATTTAATGCCATATCAGCATGTTGCCATGGTAGCTCAGTGGTAGAGCAACCGGCTAGAGACTGGGAGATCCATGGTTCAAATTCTGGCTATGGCTCTGAATTTTTCATTCTGACTCTACCTATGCAACTCCTGTCCTACACACAGCTTGTGTGAAAAAATAAATCAACACTAATTGACAATAATAGTTGGCTATACTATGATTCCTGGGATTTAAAGTACTTATGACATTGTAAGTTGCCATTGGGATATGTCAGCTCAAAATAATTTGAGATCACTTTGTGGTTTATTGAGAAACATGAGAAATTTAATGCTGTGTCAGCATAAAACTACTACTACTACAACATTAACTCAGTGGTAAAGCAACCAGCTAGAGACCAGCAGATCTATGGTTCAAATCCCGGTTATGGCATTGAATTTTTCAGTCTGACTCTACCTGTTCAACTCCTGTCCTACACACAGCTGTGTGAAAAAGCAATTAAGTCAACCATAATGGTACTTTTTTGTCTAACTTACACAAACTTTTTATCATGTATGCAGAACTTTAAACAAACAAAGCTTATGGCTTTTTAATATTATTTCAAAACTTTTTTTTGACAAAAACAAGTTTAGATACGAATTAAAAATATACCTCATTGCTCACACCTTCTGTGCAGAGGAGGATTTTATTCAATCAAAAACTACTAGTAATAATTAATGCAGCATTGTAAAAATAATATATATGAATATTCAAAGAATACATGCTGTACGAATTGGTTTTTAGGAAACAGACATGTAATTGTAAATTATGCAAAATTGACACCTCTAAAATTCAATATCAGAGTTGATATTTATAAGTTAATGTATTAATAATTATCAAGAGTAATCAATAAATATAATTTCTGACTTGATATGCATCCTTGAGTTGGACATTGTCACTAATCTCCAAACAGGATGCACCGATTGCAATGTAATGTAATGTTAAAGTTTTAAAATCATTGTGCAGATATTGATTCATTTTAATTTTTAATTACTATTTTTGAGCATAATCATTGGCTAAATGCTTTATAGAAATTTTCATTTTCACAAATAATACCTAATTCCTTGGCAAACCAGCCTGGCTGGATTTATGCCTGCTACACCCTCTGCCTCCATCCATACAGGATATCATAGGCATGCTGCTCCACAGTTGGTGGAGCAGCCTGTGTGAACCCCGAAAATAACTCGCAGCAGGGACAAATCTGTATTATGGTCTTAGCATTTTGGCTGCTCATTCAGAGACTGGAGTTCAAATTTTGGTTAGGGTGAGTTGCATGAATAAAGATTTTTTTCTGGGATTTTATCTTATCCTGAAAAGACAAATGTGGGTAACTTGAAGCTCTATGGACTTCAGAATCATTTGAGCATCATTTCACCTATTTTATTCAGCAACATTACCACAGCACTTGAGGCAATTATTTTTACTTTCTCTACACTTACTATGTACATAGTGTATATAGAAGGTATTGTAATGCACCCAAAATTTTGATACTGAGATTTCACCAGAAATACATGCTTTGAGTCCCCCTGAATCCAAAAAAAGCATTTTTAGAAAAATGTCCATGTGTGTGTGGGGGGGGGGGCGTGGGCATATGCATGCAGCTTAGCTCAAAAACGAAAAGACTGTTAAAAACCAAACTTGGTATTTAGGTTTGGTATCTTCTAAGGTTGCAATACAGATTTTCAAGAACATTCCCCCACCCCCAACTACCCTTTACATGGAACTTTTTTCGAAAATTTTGACTTTCTCAAAAATGGATCACAATAAAAAACACAATTTATGTCACATACATTTTTTTCATGGAGTTGATTGTTTTTGAGATATTTTTTTGGTTTCAGTTTTAAAAAACGTATACTTTACTCATACAGAAATTTGTCAACTCCTGTCCATACAAACAAAGGAACTTCAGTCACTTAGCAACCAACTTTTGACTATCACTTTAATCTATGGTACTCCCTTATTTCGATTCTACTTACAAGGGAGCAAGTGATAAGAATATTTCTGCTAATTTTTTCTTGATTAGCAATGAAGTAAATAGAAGCATAAGCTTTTTAACAATAATTTGTTGCAGAGATGTAGAGAAAGTCATGTGAATGGAGTACATCAGATTTTTTGTTTATGATTGTACAATGAAATACTTAATATTTAATAATTACATAACAAGCTTTTTAACACCCAATATTGGATGCTTTCCTGAAGATTTCAAGCAATTACATTAAAATATGTGACATCTCTCTCTCTCTCTGTCTCTCTCTCTCTCTCTCTCTCTCTCTCTCTCTCTGTTGAAAGTAAATTTATGAATTCTAATTCATGATAAGGACCTAATTGGAACATTAATTAGATCTTCAACAGATAACAGTTTAATGTCCAATTTTCAGAAAAGTCTAATCTTTTGGTGTACAATTCAGTAAGAATCAGTTTGAAATTGCCAGCATATGCTCCCCAAACATTTTGCAATAATTAAACATTAGGTTGCTCTAAATGTTTTGAGTACAATTTTTTATCCTTAATGCACTTTGTATCAAAACTGTATAGCAACTTGCATGTTAGAGTAAAAGCTTTGAATCACTGGTTTTAAGTCAGTGAATCTGGCCATTGTCAAAGTTTTTTTTTTTTTAAATTGCATGCAGTATAGAAGTTGAAATCAAATTTTGATAGTAAGAAACATGCAGAATAAAGGCTTCTGTTGATTAAGATGGCCTTACCTGCATTTTGTAAATATTTTTTTTTTTTACTAATTCCTAAGCCTGTAGCACACTTCCATGTGGATATGTAATTAATGGAGATATTCGCCAGCTGAATGGGATGATGGTGTGGCCCCAGTACAGTAGAATTGTTCTGATGTGTGTGTGTTCTGTGTGTTTGCGGTGGTGGTGGTGCAACAGGGAAGGGTGCCCCATTGGACCAGGGTTCACCCTCAGCAAGGTGTTTACTTTGACACCCCTTCTTGCCAATAACAAGGATAAGTGGGGGTTAGCACTAGATGGACAGTTGAAACACGAGGACACTAACCTCGCATCCAGCACATTGTAAGTTTTCACCTCGACTTCAGCCTGCCTGTAAATGTCATGTCTTAAAAACAAAAGGAAAAGGGTGGCCAGAAATCATAAGCTGTTTGTGAAAGTTACGTGCTATTTAGTGTATCAAGTATCACCATATTGGCAATGCATTTTATGTTATGATGCAATTTACCAATAGAGGTGAATAAATAGTTTAGCCTTCGAAATTTATATAAGGTGGTCAAATTTATTTGAACTTTTGCCTAAGACATTTCAGTATGGATCTCGTGTTGTTCTGTTCATCCCTGAGTCATTTATAAGTTACGTTCCATATCATTGATTTTAAGTCAAGTTAATAACAGTCATATGGTTCATTCAAATTGCCTTGCAGGAAGTTTAATCAATTACTGGCAAAGTGAAGTTGATCTAGGGTTAAAATGTTTACACCCACCTATTATATGAGGGCTAATCAAGAAAAACTGATACATATTTTGTCCACAGATGTTTATTACTGTATCTCATGATCATTTTCTGCTTGAATGTACTTCTTAAGGCATTTCTGCCAGTGTTGAAACATATGATGTGGGCCATTCCTGTCAACTTCTTAAAAAGTACATCACATTTCTTGATCTCTATTTCAAGAGTTCACAAACTGAATGCCCCAGAGCAGTGCCTTAAATGACAGGAATAAGAAAGGTCACAGATAATAACATGGATAGGTGAATGCACACAGTTAATGTTGAGCTTAAACAGTGACTTGGTTCACAATGTGAGGTCATGCATTTTCATGATGAAGTCACCATGTTATGATAGATTTCTTTGCAATATACTTCCTCAGTGTGGCTAACTTCTTTAAAAGTAGTGTGAGATAAACACTGTTAAATCATTCTCTTGCATTGAGTGACATAGATAGCTGAGATCGCTAGACTGTGGTTCAGATCCTGCCAGGATCATCCTCCCTGACAGATTTTTTTTCCAGATTTCCTCAAACTTCATAATTGGCAAACTTTATATATAAGTTCCTTAAGCTCCGGTTGAGCAGTACAGGGCCAAAACAAAATTTACCTTCTGGTTCTATGCTGTGCCATGCATTTCTGTTTTCCTGATGAAGCTGTTTGCTCTCTGCCTCCACCCATCTGCTTCATGTCATCTTAGGTCTTCCTCTCCTTCTCTGACTCTACAGATTCCACTCCAAAGCTTGTTTTGCTATGTTGTCCTCAGGATTACACAGTGATCTTCTATTGCTATTTCTAGGGCCTCCTAGGGCACAAAAGAAGACCATATGGACATTCATGGCAGGACCAGTACTGTAGCAGCTCCTCTATTGCCCAATGCTGGGAGCCAATCAGCAACAAAGATTATTATGCCAGGTTGGCTGCACAACTCCATAACATGGACCTGTGAGAAAATGCAAGGGCTGAAATGAACAACTGGCCAAGTTCTTGGTGGTGTCATTTGGGCAAATAAGAAGGGATCTCTTGGTATAGAAGGGTGGCAATCAACAGCACATGGCACAGCACAGCTCTGAAGATGGGCTCAAGAAGAAGTCAGAATGTTGTTGGAAATATTTGATGATGAGGCAGCAACCAGAAACCAGCCATGTTATGCATGACACTGGTCGCATAAGCTATAAGAATGTGGAAAATTGTGCTTTATTGAAATTCTGGAATCACCTAAACACACTGCACAAGAAAGTGCTTTATCACTGTATAATTTAAGCAAAAGCAGAATTTTATACTGGGCCTCTGGTTTCACTTGCGTTTTGCATACCATAAAATAAAAGCAGAGTCTATAACTCAGAACATTTCTACCAACCTGACATTGATCATAAAATCCCACTCTTTGTGAATAATCATGGTATGTTGTTGAGGAAGCTTTGGGAAAAAAATAACATGTTAGTTTTTCTTGATCAGCCCTCGCAACAAACGTTGAGATGCACATACGCAAATGGAAAAATTGGGGAGAGATAGGTGGTAAAGCAAATTACTACAGAATAATATTTTGACTTCTGGCTCTACTTTATTATCAGTACTGTACAAATTTTCATTCTTACATTCAATTTGTTAATCGCCTCATAGTTGTGAATGTATACTGGAAGCCAGGTTGATTATTTCAAGTCTAAAAAACCTAAACCATGATGAAACTTTGAATAATCTCTTTGAGAAGTCTGCACATAGACTGTTAGAGCCCTTTGTGCTTTGTTGCCTGAGAGAATTTAATCAAATCTAGTGGTCCCAATATGTCTATGTATAGAAAATCCCAGTATATGTTGGGAGATTTCATATTCCCTTCCACATTTCCTGCATAAAGAGTCTTTTAAGTCCCATTATGTATAAATAACTGTACAAAGTATTGTGGCCTGAAGATAGCCAACAACCCCTCTTAGCTTAAATCTGGTTAGAGTTTACCACCTAGTGCTGAAATAAAATTATTGGCTTCTTGTTGGGCCATGGAGTACAACCAAATTTTAATTCCAAGAGCTAAAACCTTAATTACATAGTAAGTACCAACCAAAAGGGTTGGTCTGGGTGGCTCAGTTGTTAGGTACTGGACTTCTGATCCTAAGGTCAAAGGTTTAAACTCTGCCCAGACCAATGGTTTTCAAGTGTGCCTAAAAGCAACAACTCAATGTCAGTAGCTCGTAACAATGCCCTATGCTCCATTTAGGAGCTACAGGAAATTAACTAACAATAAGGGTTAAATTGGTTTAAATGATTCATCCTGGCTTCCATGTAGAACAATTTATGATTGTTAAAATATACCTCTTAGGTGTGCTTTACTTTGCCATTTGCAGTAGTGGAAACATTCATGATATGCTTTTTTAGGAACTATTAATATCAACTATAACATTGACTTGTGCACAGAGGTGCATCAATCCTCAGATCAACTAGCTCAGCAATCAAGAAAATCAGAACCTCTATTCAAGCATACCCAAAGTCTTTGTCTTAAGGAATTGTTATATTAAAATGAAAACATCTGGTCACCCTATGTTAAAGAGGCATGTTTCTGTGTCATTTCTTTTCTTTTCTTGGCACAAGAGGCTTTACTGCATACTCAGTTGATTATCTGCTATTTCCTTGAAACTGCTTGTCTTTGGGGGCATTATTTACTGCAGCAGCATTAACCACCATTCTGAATCTGCTCACACATCAAAAAATTACAATAATAACTTTAAATAATTTTACTATACTGATAGTATTTAATTATTTCAGCAAATGTATATCAGCAGGTAATGTGTGCTAGTACACTTGTCAGTAAATATAATTAAGGGCCATAATTAGCATAAAAACAGTTTAATGGCTTATGGAAATGATTACAAAGATTCCAACCTCAAAATGTTCTCACAAATGTTTTAGTAAAACTTGGAGTTTGGGCTCATTATGAAATAGAACTTGAAATTAGTATTAAAACAAAAATAATGAATGCAATATATGTTGGTGATGTACTAGAGGTGGGGAAAAATGTGGTCATTTTTCAGTTACAGTTACAATTATTCTAGTTTCCAAATAACTGTTCCAAAATAGCAGTTGATTATGCCTATATGTCCACAATATTTATATATAACCATATTAGCAAAATACTCTTAGCTCACTGTTACATTACATGGCTGACTTGATTCTTTTACATCAAGTTGTGACCATTTATTTATTTATTCATTCTAGTGTCGCCTCTCTTCTTTTTTGCCATCCATCACACACTTATGAAATAATATCTCTACCTCTATCTAGTGCATTTCAAAAGCTCCAATTTTTTCAGTTACAGTCAAATGGAAATAAATGTTTTCCAAAAAATGCTTGGACATATTGTAGACTTTAAAAGGCACTTTTTCACAAACAAAAAAAAAAAAACTGTTCTTAATATCATTGTTGTGTAATCAGAAGCATTTTTAAAGGACATCCTATACTTATTTTATTACAATGTCAAAGATTTTATTATTGTTTAAAATTGTACAAGCTACCTATCAGTTGTTTCATAACCAAATAAAAGTTGAATTTCCAGGAGTTATTGATGCAATTTATTCATAGATATTAACAGAAAACAACAATGCTTTAAGTGAAAATGAGCTTCTCTTTAAATTATTTATTTTGTCACTATAAATTGATTAATAGCTCTGATAAAAATTTTTGAGATAGCACAAAAAATATAGGGTGTCTTTCAAAAATGTTGATATCACAACTTCCACAAATGTTATAAACCATGTTTGTTTTTTTGTTTTTTTCCCATGAAAAGTGGCTTTTGAATTTGTTTGACTTGTCCAAGCATTTTTGAAAATCATTTTCATTTAGTTATAGCAGTAAATATGGAGGACTTTTGAAATACACTGTATTATAATTACATAATTTACATTAAAGAAATTCACATCTATCATAATAGCAGTAACAAGTGTATCAGTTTCCAGTATGCTGGTGAGCGCGTGTTCAATGATGGCATCTGGGTGATCACCTTTTTATGTGTATCTCAAGACGTCAATGGTATAATTAAATGCCATTAGCCAGTCTTTAAGAGGCACATAAGGTCTTGCTTACATTATGAATTATAGCAACTGTTATTGCAATTTAACATATTTTGTACTATCTGGGGTTACTTTTGGAACCAGTTACAAAAATATTCATAGCTGTATTGGTACAAGTTGAAGCACTGTTATTTTGAAACTGTAAAATTGGACATATGGATATTTTTTCTTACCTCTATAATGTACATAAAACATAAAAATCGTAAACTTAATTGTATTGCTGTGATAAAAAATTGGAAGCAAAGGAAAGATTTTCATGCCCATTTTTTTCTTCTTTTTATTTGACCAAAACTTTTTTGAAACAACATACTATATTATGAACATTTTGCCTCTAGAAGATATAGAATCTCAGATGTATAGCTTAGCTGATCAAAGCATTGAACATCACTGGCTATGATCTCAATGTCATTGGTTACTTTCAATCAAATCCTCAAAATTATGACAAAGGATATGGTGAGGCCATGCAAAATAAATGGTGAATGGCATGAGTGGACATAGAAGGGACTTTGAATATTCTTTTGTATTTAAAAAAAAAATATAATAATAAGTGACTTTTATTTTGTTTTAAGAATACTGATAACATTAAACTACTACCACCAAAATAAGCAGCGATGACAGGATAGACTTGTCAAAATTTCTTGCGACCATGTTTTCTTTTGCTACAAGCTGATTTTAAAATTAAAACTATTCGTTACAAATGGAATCTAAGAGGGTTAAATCATTTATTTGAACATTGTTTATCTTAACCATATGAATGGCAGATTACAGTTCATGACAGTGTAAGCAGTTAAATGTTCCAATATGTAAAATAGCACCTGTAGTTTTGCTTCTTTGTTTATTCAGACTAATGGTGGCAAATATTAACCAAATTAACTGTTTCACAATTTAAAAGAAAAGGAAAAAAAAGAAACAACATATGGAACCTAAAAAATCAGGATAGGCACCAGCAATAAATTGCTTTAAATCATGTATTTTAATTTTAAAATTAAATTATGCACCAATCAGGCTGATTGTTTCAATTATCAGAAAATAGAAAATTTATCTGCCTATCATGTACACTTTCATATGCTTTTAAATACAAGAACACTAACATATCTTATAATAAAATTGTTGTACACATAATGCGCACACACAGAATAATTTCATAGTAGAACATAATCAGTCATCACATGTAGATAATATGCACAGATAGAAAATATGTTTTTGTTGCACTGACCTGAATGTGATAGTGTTTGGAATTAATGCAAACGTTTTTATTATTTCTTGACTGAGTAGGTACAGAGTAATCCTGGTGGATTATCTTAGGCAGATTCGGGATGTATGCTTGAGGGTATAAATATTGCATGCTTATAATCTGCTGTAGAGCTTTGCTTAAATGCTTGATAATCATAAACTGTCTGTTTACAAGAAGGAATATTTGGTAAATATGCATCTACTTACATTCTTCTTTTCTAGTAGCTCTTAAATCAGAATTAAACTGCAATGGAAAATATTTCTTTGAGCATGGGCTTTTTTCTGTTTTTGAACTTTCTACTCTTTCTTGCAAAACATTTTTGGTGATTTATATGTATGATAGTATATTATGTCATTTTTATATGTTTTAATTTTTGACTAAAAAAGGAAAAGAAAAAGTAATGCAACTAATTTTTTCACACAATGGGCATTACTTGTCATAAATGACACACAGCTGTCAGAACATTAAGCTTAAGAAACCAGTAATCAGGACAAATTTGAAAAACATTTGCATTTTGTTTTTACCATAATTTACAGAATAATTCTCCTAATCTTCATTTGAGAAGGGAATAAACTCATATTGAAGAAATTAATTAAACAAAATATAAACTGTCAGATATTTTATAAATTCAGATAACTATAGTGCTCTATTGAGAAGTTAAAAATTATAGTTTGATTTTATTGATTTGCTAAAACACAGCTGTGAAGATCTACTCTACCAATACACTAACATATGACTGTTACAGAGTTGCAGATCCATCTCAGAAGGAGAATCTAGGAATAATAGTCCAGTACAAAGTGAAGGTGAAACTTTGTCTTAGTGGGTTAGGAGGTTTGGGAGGGTAAGTATAGTTTATTGTTCTTTACAATCTTTAAAACATAATTAATGTAATTCTCTTAATGATAAATTAGGCAGAACAATTGTAGTTAATATAATATGAAGGATTCAAAAGAAAAACAATCACCGCACACAGCTCATCAGTTTAATAAAAATACTGTGTATGTATATAGTACTTATATCTTTGGAAAACACTTAAATCTCTAATAATATTATAGAGAAAGAAGAGCAAAGTCACTGTTCTTCTGGGCAGACATAAGCTATATAATATCTCCAAAAATATTTAAGCAATGATGGCTCAGGGTGAAATTGTTGATATCATTTCATCTGGTTTGAATTCTGATTTGTTGTTTTAGAATGTTAGAAGATATTTTTAGTGCTGAAAACATAGCAAATTTTTAAATTTCTTCCAGTCCAAAAAAAGGTAAAAAATTCGGAAAAGGTGCAATCATGTGGAAACCACAAACATTATTTGGTGAAGAGTAAAGGTTAAATGCTGTAAAATTGTGGAAAACTATTTAATATATTGTGACTTAATACTTTTAAGAAGTATTAAGAAGGAAATTATTATTACTACTAAAGAGTTTCCACAAAATAAAAAGTCATGCCATGTATTAATTTAGGATGAAAATATTATAGGAAGGTTTGGGCTTCAACAAATCTTAAGTACGATGTCCAAAGTAAGCACTGTTTAATTTCACCTCCTAATGTAAATGAGGACAAGAAACCCCAGTTATGTGTCCAATAAGGTTTCAGATCTTATAGTATATTGCAGCGACTGGTAGGTCCCAACTGTACTAAATGTGTAGTGGGAAGGGTTGGAGAAGATAAAATAATGCTTCTCCTAATGCCAGGACAAATATTCTGTATTGCTTAAGCAGGCAGACATAAGCAGGAGTATACCTCTAATCTAAACTAACTTTTGAATTATTACAGTAGAGGATCCAACAAAAATTATCATACCTCTCAAAAGCCTCATATAATGATAGATAAGATGCTATTCGAAGAGGTCTGTAGTTCTCTGGATATCAGTTGTCTACTTTTTGTGTCTGAAAAAGTGTTTTATTCTAAGATAGAATTAGTAAGAGGAAGGATTAGTTGATCAGTTTGGGGTTTGAATATATAATTCTAGAATTGTAGCCGCAGATAAATGCATATTTTTTACCAGTGTTTTAATATATGTAAAGCAGTGTATCTGTAAAATTTGATAAAAATTTAAACATTTTCAATTTTTTCTCCCATTGTATTATGCTTTCACATGCTATACATGATATATATATATATATATATATATATATATATATATATATATATATATATATATATATTCAAGGATACAATAAATGCAGCCATATTAATAACATTAATGGAAAATATTTGCATATGTCATAAAAATACCTAGCAAACCTAGATTTATCATGCCATTTATGCAAAACAAGTTTTTATATCAGCAAAAGTAAAATAGCTAAACATAACACATTCGTAATGAACTACTTAACTAAACAATTTCAAAAAACCTATATCTGATTTAACACATTATTTTGGCATTAAGTATATTGAAAAATGGAGCTCAGCATTTATTTGGATTTTAAACATTCTGTTGCTTTCAGCGTCTTATTTGTAGGTACATACACAATATTGATTAAATTCCTCAATTGAGTAAAATTGGTTAAAAAGCAAGAATTTATTTAAGTCAGCTTTGAATTTTTTAACAGACCCTATATTCCTCAGACCAGATATAAATTATTATGGAGTTTTGAGCTATTATATTTGAATGACTTTTCAAATAGTTGAGTCTTATGAATAGGAATATACAATTTATTTTTATTCCACATGTTATGAAAATGGATCTCAGAAGTTTTCGTGAGATTATTGAGATTGGATTACTTGTTTACTATATTATTTATGCCCTTGAATGGCTATTTACTCTTTAAGTGCTTGCCACATCTCTCTGTGCTGTATGTACATTTTCTCTAAAAGTAGTGGGTCAGTTGTAGTGAAACACTTATTTTGAAGTGGAATCATCTGTGTATCTTGAATAATATGGACATCAGTGAATGTTTTAGTAAAATACTATGAATATTTTAAATATATTCTTTCAGCAATTATAATTTTTTGTGAAAGCTGTAATTAAGCTATTGGATTCATTCTAGTTCTATTTAAAGAGCATATTACTGAGAGCCTTTTACTAAATTTCAAAGTTGTAATATTGATAATTTCTGCAAAGAAGGAGCATAAATTTCTAGAAAAACAGATATATTACCTCAGGACAGACACAGCTGATTCATACAAGATACTTTTCAGATACACCCACATAAACTATATATTGTGTATGTAGCACACTGGTATAAATGCGTATAAAATTTGGCGAGTTTATCTGCTATAGGTGAGAGACATTGATGTTTTGTTAAAATGATAAACTTTTGCTTATTTCAAAGCACAAATCTCAATTTAATAGGTCTTAATCAATTAGGTAAAGTAACAACATTTAATTTTAAACTGTATTTTTTCAGTTCATTTTTCTCAGCATTTTCTTACCACTCAAAATGCTCCTTGGACCACAGTTTATACGTATTAGCTTGACATTTTCAGGAGTGTTTCAGAAATTATGGATTTAAAAATTGTCATACACTAGTTGAAATATTAAAAAGTTTGGTGAAATTACAAATTAATTTTCCATAACTCCCTTGGGAAAGTTGAAAAATTTGATAACATGCACACAAAAATTGTTTTCTCTTAAACTAATTAAAATTAGTAAATAACTGCACAACTTAATGTTTGCTGTTAAGCTCAAATTAAAAATACAAATTGATACAGTAAATTGTAAAGTCCAAGAAATATGTCATCATATCAAAAAGTCAATTATGAATTTAACAACAGTTTAACATAGCCCATTAAGATTTGTGATAAAAAGGTCATAACAATCATAGGAAGACTAGATTTGACTGCCTCTGTGGTCGAGTGGTCAGCGAGCTGACATCTGACCTGGAGATCCGGGGTTTGGTTCCCAGCTGGGGCAGGTAATTTTTCTTTAACCAGAATTATTTCCTTTCCCCCACAGACTCTGGAAGCATGTACGTGAGAATGAATATGTGTGTGTGTGTGCGTGCGTGTGGAAAATAAAATGATTTAAACCCATTGTAAAGAACCTACAGACAATGAGTTGTTTCTAATTCAAAGCCTCCAATATGACCCTAGATGTTAAAGGGAGCTATATAAATGGAGGGGGAAAAAAAACTCTGGATTTTTTCAGATACATTGCCATAATCATAAGAGTTGCGTAGACACAGAAAAGTGATTCTTATTAACAAGAGAGTTGTTTTGACAGGGATCTTGTAGCAGAGCTACCTTTCATCCTGATGCATCCAAAACCAGAAGAGGAACCCCCATTACCAGTTGCAACACGTCCTTCTCCTTCACATACCAACAGTAATAAGGAGACTGAAGGTGAAGAAGGTGTTCCAGTGGATACAAATCTCATCCAACTTGACACGTAAGTATACAATTTTAAATGTACGACTTCACTGTTATGGATGGAATCGTTTCACCAAGATCTCTGCACTGTTGGAAACTGTATAGAATTGTAACTTAACTACATAGGTGGCCTTCCGTGGTGCGAGTTCAAACCTGGCAGAGGGTGATTTATTTTTTTGGACATGGCTTCCTTTGGATGGGAAGTAAATCCTTTGGGCCCATGTAATGTTTAGTTGTACTTAAAAGAGCCCCATACCTTGAAAGAAAAGGATCATGGGCTAAATTTGCAATGTTTCACGTCAGCAAATCATGATTTCATCATATAGTGCCATCTATGGGCAATGAGTTGATATCTCATGGTGAACTACAAATTCTCTGATGAAGAAAACACTGTAACCAGCGCCTCAAATATGCAGACATGGGGCATGATGGAACTTAAATTGAATTGAACTGCAATATACTACAAAGGTACTAGTCTGAAACCTCTCAGGTTTAATATTTACATGTGAATTTAACATTTATGAGATGATTCAAATGTAAAAGATAATTTTTTTTATATATTTATTGGCTAATTATTGGCTAATCATGTACGCAAGAAACAGCTTCAACTTTGCTCTACATAGCCTCCTTCATGCTCCACATGTACTCATGTACAAAATATGGAAATAAATTGTTCATTCAAGTGGCAGTGAATTTTATGCAGAGTTTCCAAGGGGTCCATTCTCAAGTTCTGCTACAGCACAATGCAGTTTTAAGTGAAATTCTTAAAGTAGCCGAACCAATCATATTTCATTTCTTAGGTTAGCATCACCTCCAAGGGTCATCTGCTTGTAAATAGGAGTGGAATTCTTCCCCCACAATTATTTCCCTGTAGACGAAGATAGTGGAAATCCCCAAAATGTTAGAGTCTCAATCCTTCATGATCTGACTGGAAGCTGGAGAACGATTTCAGGTAACTATTTGCCAGGAAAACCTGTCTTATTGTAAATTAAACTATATTACATTATGTTTCAGGGATGAGGTGGCACCTCCAGAACCAGATGATGACATTATTTTTGAAGACTTTGCTCGGTTACGGCTGAAGGGTGGTGAGGCAGAAGCCTGAGTGAGGGGATCGGGCACGCGGAGAAGGGCCGTGCCCCTGCGCACAGATGTGTACATCACACTCAAGTAGGCACAGCATACGGCTGAGCTCCCACTCTCAGCAAGGAGACTAACAGACAATTTAGCTGAAGAGCACAAGGATGAGAGGATGTTGTATCATTTTGTAATCTTGAGAACACACTCAGCCCAAACTTTCAACATGTAACCCTGTTTTAATGCAAAAAAAATATGTTAATTCTTATTATGTTTAATGTGCACACATATACATAAACATTTTAACAGCTTTACTACTGCTCAGATATATTGTTCAATGTGTAGTTCAGGGTGAACATGCTGCATCTACCAGTTTCATTTGTAATATAAATAATTTGGTAATGAAATGAAAAATTTGTCTTTTGCAATTAGGATGGAATTTTGCAACAGAAGCTTTTTAATGTGTTTCAGATGTTCCCTTTCTAGAAGTATATGTTATTGTGAAAGTAGCTAGTGATTGTGAACTGGTATATATCCAAACTGGCAGAATTAAATATTCATAGTTATTATCCTTGTCATATGACTTAGTTCATGCGTTTGGCCAACCCAGTAGTAGCACATTGCTGCATGTTTTATTGACAGCATGTGAATACAAGAAGAGCAAATCTAAGCAACATGTTACAAGCAGCAGCTATTAATGAAGTAATTGATAACTAATTCATAGGTTCATATGAGGCATATCAAAGGACTCTACTGCAATAGCCTGTATGCTAAACACGAACTTCATTTTGTTATAATTATGTAATATTTAAATATACATTGAGGCGATATGCGCCCTCATATGGGTCTTTTGTGAAGCGGTGATGTCCATGTACTGGTGCCTGGTGTATCGCTACACAATATATCACTTTCTTATTTGCTGCAGCTGTAATTAGTTGGTAGAAGCAATGACTTTTCTCTCAGAACACAATCAGAGTTTGTGGTAACAATCCGATGTTGTGGAATGTGGGTAGGTTCTTTTAAATAAAAAGCATTATTGAATTTTCTTTTCTCAAATAACTGGATTTTATTTTATCCAAATTAATAAATGATCCATGAAGTCGCAACAACTAGTGCTTTCATATGTTATTTATTAATGCAAAAATTCTATCTCCAGGTTTGGCAATTTCAATAAATTATTTCATTAACTGGAACAAATAATATTGTATTACTCACAAATTCAACTTTATATTATTGGAAGACAAATTCTATTCCACTTAAAATAGTCCTATGTCATCAAATCAGTGTGTAAGAATAACCATGTACTTCCTATCTACGGATTCCCTACCTGAGAAGTATGTCTCTGTAAAAAACATGATTCAAGTGGGGCTCTACATCATTTCTGGCTAGCCTTTTTATATTTCTGAGTTCAAAACGAAGAAAATATGCCACCATGAAAACTTGTTTATAACAGAAAAACAATTGCAGGGAGACAACCAAAACATCTCTAATTAAAAGAACACGCAGAATATTTAGCTGTGCTTCTAATGGTTCTGATTTTTGCTTAAAACAAAAGAACATATAAAATCAATAAATCAACACAAAGTGGATGCTAATTCTAAACACAGGATTACAAAATGATAAAATATAAACAAAAACATAGCATGGGGACATAATATTGGTTCAACATTTAGGAAGCTTTTTACTCTAAGGGAACAACAAGAAACTATTTTCATAATTGAAACTACTGGAATTATATTGTGATGATGTATTCATCATCAAAATGCAACAAACGTTGCCTGATTGGGAATCTCTCCAAAATTATGTTTGTTAGTGATTTTGTTAGAAGTGCTAGGTTTTTGTTCTGATATTTTGCTACTGGACTCTTTAAAATGTAAATTTAGCAAACGTCATACCTTGTGCAAAGTATGGACACTCTCCAGTTCAATGTTCTACTGGTATTACAGTATATCACAAAATGTTAAACATAAGCACTCTACAAGAGAGTTGCTGAAAGACCCTTCACATTCAAGGCTGATCATGCATAATTAAGCTGACTCATGCTGGCGTGTTTATGGATCAAGTGTATGAATATATTGTTACAGGCACATTGAGCACACAGACTTAAAGCAATTTGTTTGTTTTATGTAACCAAAGTTAAATGCTCACAGAAATTGAACTAATGGAGGTTAAAACATAGGTTTTCACTGATATATACAGAAATGAGGGTCTCCCTTTCCAAAGATATTAAACATTTTAATTACTTCACTCAAAATGGTAGTGCAAACATATTTAACTAGTCAATGCAGTAAGAACCTGAGTGCCTAAGAGTGTTTATGTTGGTAAATAGACCATACACTCATGAACTAAATCATTTGACAAACATAATACCTGCATCTATTGTAAGTTTAAACCTTTATTGGTCAGTGATCCCAATATTTGCCACCTACTTAAGGTTCAAGGTTCAACATAACATGGATCAGGAGAATATGAGATGTTGGACAGATGAATAAGCCAAGGTTTTGCCCTTTAAAGGGTTAAAATATATTTAGTAATAAAGTAGGAGTGTACTGATTATTATGAAGTGCCATTACTCTACTTATCAGATTTCACATTCAGGGCATTTTTCATGGGATCTCCTGCTACATTTTCTGTTGTCAAACATTGACTGCTTTTGGAATTGGATTGTAGGCTTATGGTTGGTTCTGTGGTGCCCTCTGTCTACTGGCCAATGAACTTGGTGATGAGATCTCTTTCTAGAGAGTTTCTGGACCTAAGCTCATTGACTAGTCACCACAACTACAAAGCCAGTCATTGTTTGGTAGCAGAGGATGTGGAGAAGCCCTGCAAAACTTGTCCACTTGTATTAAGTGGAGGAAAAGAGTATAACAATCAACTCACTCCTTGTATATTGCTTTACTGATTGTCTGTACCAGTTTTTCAAAAAAAAGTTTTTAATATACATTAAATACACTGGTTTACATTTTTTCCCAGTGGGAAGCCAAAATGCTGCCAACCAAACAATAAAATAAGATAATTTTGTGTTTGGTTGATCCACAAGCTTAAGTTTTGATCACATGTGAATTTAATCCTTAATCAAATATAATCCTTTTTCAATATAATTCTCATGTATCCTAAAAATAAAATACAAGGACTTCAAGCATTTTCATCTTTAAAGTTTACATATTCTGTTAAAATAAAATGGTTATATATCGTATTTGCATTCTTACTGTACATACCTCTACTTCTTTCTATTAATTTTATAAAACCTCTTGTCTTAATAGTTGAAGGCATTGTTTTTCATATATAGATAATAAATTATTGTGATATTTTCCAAGAAAAAAATGTTTGCTTTTTTATTTCCTTATCAGTTATGTTTGTGAACCACTTACATTTCACTATGACTTACAATAAAACATTAGAATCAAAAGTAAGCGCAGCTTAACTTCAACTAATGTTATCATTTTTGCTAGTATCATTAAACATGCATCATTTTTACAAGCAACCTGTTCAATATGTCATATTTGGTGAGTATACCACAGTTGTATTCAGTTTAGCCAAAAATTGATTCATGAAAAAATGAATAATTTGTGGCAAATATTGGATGTCAACGTTAAACCAAGCAAAGTTAATTGTGAGCTTTAGTATATTTCCCACTGTTTCCATGAAATGTTGCAAGTTGAGTGCAAATATGCCAGCTTCATCATTAAATGCAGTCTTTAAATTCTCATTTGTGAGGAGACGGTAAATAACTTCCTTTACATTTCCTCATAGCAACCAGTCTGATGTCTACTAATAAATCACCAAAGCAGAAAGTGACATTGTTGGGAAGCAAACTAGAAGAAAATCACATAGTGATGTGCCAACCTGTTATACCAGTTATTCTCCATGATCGCCACACCATTGAGAAATTAATGAGAATTGGTCATGAGGTCCATCATTCTACAGAATGTGATGTGATGTTTCAGCTAACACCATTTTGAGAGCACATAATTTTGGATGGAGACATTTGAAAGGTGTTATTCTAAAAAATCATTGCTCCAAATATATTTAAATTTGATATTTGATTTCATTACCAAATACAGTAATTATTTTCATACTGAAACTGGTAGGCAGAGTGTGTGCAACCCTGCTAATGACAAAAATATTCTTTCATTCAGCATCTGGAAAGTAATGTCAAAAAACACACACTAAAAAGTAAGTATGCATGCTGATGCATTTTTAGCTAGGAACATAAGCTTGCATCCACTTAATATAGCACATGATGGTATTATGGTAAGCTACCTGGACAAATGATGAGAGGATACCTGGAAAATAGAAAAAACACAAATGAATTAATAAAACACTCACTCCACATTGTGAACATCTTCATACTTAAAATAGTCTTCATTATGCTGTAATGGTCTGTCCATAGAGAGAGGCTTCCATGGCTGACACACATGAAGACATTTATTTTTTGCCCTGCTCCTCATCAGTAACACTTATCAAGATTTCTACATTACATAAATGCTGGAAGCCTGATACCAAACCTTTCAAGACCTTTTATTGTTTTATTAATTTTGCTACACTTAATTGCACCAAAAATGACTTTCTTTTACATTAAGAAATACCTTTACCATGATTTTACAATCTTTCTCAGAGTCAAGGTAACTAAAAGAATAAAAGCAACTTCTCCAAATCTTATAGAGAACCAAAAGAATCAGTAGAGTGTCCTTAAGGTATAAATATAATAGCTTTTGCAATAATACTGCTTAATTTTTAAAATGAAAGCAAATAAATGGTTTTTGGAATTCATGCACAGGTAATTTGCAAATTGAGCAATCCACCTACAGATAATTGGAGGTATACTGCTGTCATATTTGTTGATAAATTTTAAGAAAATATAATAAAATATTCTAAACAAATAAAAATAAATGATTAAAATCACATCCACTTGCATTGCTAGTACATCCTTTTTAAATAACATATTAAAATAAATGTGCAATAAATTAATTTGTTGTTTTTAGCTCTACCTATACTTCTAATGTGTACATCCATTTATGTGTATTGTTCACGTGGCCAGATTAGATATGTCAGATGCAACTTGATTTAATCTTCAGTAATTGAATCACTCTTATGAATAAATTGTTTTATTACATTGTCAGTCAAAAAGAAAGCTGCTTGACCACATCAGATGCACAGATTGTTGTAAAATCTGTGATACAAAGCCAATTTTGCAAGTGTATTTTGATGATATTTTCAGTCTTCAACAACAGTGAATGCATCCATGCACCGTTCACAGTCCCAAACAATGCAAAAATATAAGCATTATTATCATACTAGGAGAATATATTTACAAGTTGTGGTATAGACACTTCAGTCTTGCTCATTCATAATTTAAAACATATAAACATATACAGTTCCATGTGAATTAATCAGAACAGAACAAAAACACATTTTTCATGAATTTAATTATAAATTACATTTGTTAATACTTAATAATGCCCTCTTTTCTTTTATAAGTTCCATTACATTAGGCATTGACTCCACAAGATTGGAACACACATTTTTGAAATCATCATCATGAAATCACATTTGAATTAAAGCTAATATAAACATTCTTTTGTGGAACAGTCAAATTTTGCAAGTCTCATTTTGCAAATGGCCCACACATTTCCTGTGTGTTTAATGTCAGATGAATTCCCCGGCCATTTAAGCACACAAACATTGTTATGTTGAAGAACTTCTAGGGTTTAGTGTGTGCACTGAACAGTAGTACTGGTGTGAATTGTTCATGAACTCCAGAAAAGATATCCGGAAGGTGGCAAAATTTTTCAGCAAGATTTAGCTTCCTGCCACACTTATAAGAAAGTGATTTCATGATGATTTCAAAAATGTATGTTCCAATCTTTGGAGTCAATGCCTAATCATGTAATGGAACTTTTACAAAAGAAAGGAGGACATATTAAGTGTTAAAAAATGTAAATTGAAAGTAATTTATAATTAAATTCATGAAAGCATGAAAAATGTTGTGTTATTGTTCTGTTCCAACTAATTCACACAGGAATGTCTGTTTAATGGGTCTTTGTTCTTATCGCCAGTTAATAAATTTATCTAATATTATGAATGTATATGATTCTACTATACATTACATGTGCTGATTAATCATTCTTTGGAATTTAAAAAATTTAAGTTGAGGGGGGGGGGAAATGAAGAGAGCTGTGGATACTAAAGCAGGCTTATGTTCCCAGAGCCATCTATTGATAAATAACTATATTATTACCAATAGATCTGCAACATAGTACAAACATTTTGTCAGAAATGAAAGAATTATTATTGGGCTTATAACAAATTTAATGGGTATCAACTTTCTTCAACCATTCCATGCATAGTTTATGTTATTTACCAAATATTAATAGATGTTTCAATTTAGTAATCAACAGAATATTTCAGTGCTTGCCTTAGGAAACTACCCACCTTGAGAGCATTACATATTTTAATGAATTTTGTGATAAGATGCATAATTATTACTACTGTGTTAACTTTTGAAATATAGTTTACATTATTTATTTTCATTAATTGCTTGTTGCTATTCTTTAACTAAATTATAGTTCATTGTAAACTTTGTCACTTGGTAATTAACACTTTCCACATTGAGCCTCTTGCACCTGTTTTCTCCCCAAACACTGATCATGTTTAGTGTTATTGTATTATTTGATAACAATTTATCAAATTTTGATTGTTTTTATGGATGAATAATTCCCAAATGGAGAGTGCTGCTGGTTTCTAAAGGCCTTTTCTCTTTCAGCTAATGATCCTGTGAATTAAAAATGCTCTGCAAATGGTGATTTCTCTGTTTATATTTAATTATTTCTCATGTGTTCTTTAAACCTTCTGCCTATATTTAACAAAATGTTGACATAAATTTTTAATTTGTTAGATTTTTGAGTTTTATATTTTTTTCATCTAATAAATTTATTTAAATTTAAAACTAAAAAAATCTTAAGAAATTTAAAAGTTAAGTAGATAAACAAATCTGCAGTAGCTCATCATCTTGGTCAAAAGAACACATTAAAAGGAAAATTATTTAAAACATGCCAGAACACCAGCAGAATTTGGTTTGGGAAAAATTCCACATTACCCAAAATGCACTTATAGTAAAAAATTGTTAGATTCCACTGGTGAGTGACAGTGACAGCAAATGGCAATGAAGCCAACATTGAATTAGGGGATTTTCCTCCAGATACTGGTGGACATATAGCTGATGATGGAGATGAGCATGTTTGAAACATAAACTAAAGTGTCACCAGTCTACTTGCAAATTAAGTTAAACTCAGTTTCAGGTTCATTCCATCTTGCAGCTTCTACTGAAATCCATCTTAGCTTGCGTGTGTAAGAATGTATCCAATGTGCATTATTTCAATATGCATTTCTTGCTAGTCTTAAGTATTGGCACACAAGAACATTGTGAACCATTTGGAAGAAGATGAGCTATAAGGTATATCTGAAAGAATGCTTTGCTGCATTAAGAAAACTTACAATCAAGGCTTGATTCATGAATCCATACTGGTAAAAACAGGAAGGATATAGGCTTCATGTAGAAAGTGTTAATTTTGTACAAACAAAAAGTACCCTCCAGATGCTTGGAATTCATTATTAGTGTAGAATTTCGCAATACTATTAATATAGCAATAAATATTTTTTAACAAAACTTTACTTATGTATTTCATATTCAGCAAATAAGACGACCTTCAGACATGACAAGGTCTAAATTTTCATCAAAGATATATACGTTTTACTGTATTTCTGTCCTATAAGACGATCCTCAACTATCAATGTCCTGTAAATTTAGCTTAGAATAGAGATCATCTGGATAATAATCCACACACTTATTCGGGTAATGACCTTGAATGTTTACAAAAGCATTGTGTTGTCTATTCAATTTTGCAGACATATTTCCTCTGTACTACTAAACAATTGGTATGGTTGCACAAGTCACAAAGCAAAAGCCTCCTTCAGCATTATCACAGTTTTGCTTGTAGAAGCACGTACTGAATACAAATTCATCTTATGTACCACTAACAAGTATTGTTGTAGGTTGGGTCATGTGTTCCAACAGTTTGTACTTTAAGTGTAATCACTTAATCAGCATAAAAATTTCAGTTTGTTTTATATCTGTCGTATAAGATGATCCCGATTTTGGGTTTTTATGCTTCAGCTTTCGTCTTATCTGCTGAAATATACAGTAAAAAATAAAACTAATAGGACATGTTTCACAATCCTTTGATTACATCTTCAGCTTCTGCTTTCTTGTTGAGATGTTTACATTTTTTTGCTGCTAGGAGATGAATTGCGTGTTATGATGCTGCTATCTACTGGAAGTAAAATCCAAAAATTAGGTTATTAAAACATCCATAGATTTAATGGTTTGGGAAAAAAATATTTATTTTGAGCAATAGAAATTGTACAAAAAGTTTTGAGATACTACCTATTGTTTATGTCCACAAATTATTTTACTTGCAGTAGATGGCAGTACCTTAGCAAATAATACATCTCCTAGTGACAGTAACCATAACAGTATAAACCACAAGTCACCAAAAAAGAGAAGCTGAAGATGCAATTTAAGGATTACGAAATGTATCCTATTAGTTCTGAATTTAAATAAAAAAGATAAGTAAAGTCTTATTACAAAATATTTACTGTTATATTAATATTGTGTTGTTTTGCTGTTTCTAGCTTCAGTTTTTACATAATATTGTTATTATTTTAATTTCCAAGAAACATGAGCTTCTGACTCTGGCCTACAGAGGGTATTTTAGAATTTGAGGATGATGAATGTATATTTTTTATCTTGGTTGTTATTCACCCTTAATGAGAGTGATGGAGCACATTGTTTTCATAATAGTGACTGCAATTTGTTTGTGCATCCAAAAAATGTTACATAAAATATTTCTTTCTGTTGGGAAAGGTAAGGAAATAAACGAATGAAATTGAAAGTTATATATTATAAAAGAAAAGAAACATAAAAAGTACTACGTTGACTAAGATATATTTAATATTAAAGTTCTAGAAGATTTTCGATGTACCTAAGTGGTGAATGTATTCAAATCACAAAACCATATTTGTATTATTATTATAATTACAATAATTACTCACTTATTTACAAGCTTGGAGGCAAAGAAAATAAGAGAGGTCTTTACTTTTCCTTGTGCTTTTTATGACCGGCATTTTTATACAATAGATTGAAGATTGTATTTATAAGAATAATAAAATTGCATCATTTGAAATATTGTGTAGGGCGCATATTCATGGCCATTACAAAGATTCCCTCTGTGTTCACTGTAAGTATAGATATTTGTTGTGGAACTAAATTCTGCTCTCTAAGGTACCTTTGTTATGTTAATATTTTTTGTTACATGGATCTGTAAATATTTAGATGGCTATTGTTGTATTCTTAAATGCACAATGCTCCTCTGTTTGTAAAAGTAGTTCTGAATTCTTTCTCCAACAATGATTTGCTCATATTCTAACATTTGCTGAACAAAAAAGCATTTTTTTAGAATTGTAGCAAGCTCTTTGTGTAAGTAAAATCTTTATAAGGGTAGATCTTCGCTTAACATGAAACCTTCCTGCATCTGGTCGCATTGCTATCTATCTCTAAACTCTATGAGTTACTCTATGTTATTCACAGGATTGCAGGAGCTGTTATTGGCCCAACCTTAGTAGGTGATTGATACATGCTGGCCACATTGTAATAATCTGGAAATCAAAGTAAGAACTGTTTACATTTTGGCTACACAGCAGCGACAAAGATACCAGATGAAAGTAAGTCATTCCTTTGGCAACCAAGCATTCAAATCAAGGTACCATAACAACCATTGTTTCCAACTGTACTTTGTTCAAAAGCTGTATAAAGTTTAAATATCTCTATTTTTCAAAAAGTTCCTATGTAAGAGTTGAAATATTGACAGAGATTCCATAGAGTAAAATTAAATGAATGCTAATGCATTTAAAATTTAAGTATGCAGTTTCTGCTACAACTAATCACAAGGGAACACTTGAAATATATATTGACAAATTTTTAATCATTACATCTTCCAACCATGGATCAGTAAACTATTGCTTGTTGAAGTCTTTTTTGCTGTTTTCCAGTTCCTACTGCATTTACCTTTTACGTAGATGGCATTTTTATATAAATTTGAGCTTATTTCTTGCAGCTGCTGATTGCTTCTTGGTCTTGACATACTTTTAAATAATGAGAAGAGAAGTTCAAATTCATATATGTACACTGACAATGCATTTCTGTACCACAGTAAATTATGGCTAAATCAGCATATTACTAATACCAATTATAACTTGAATTAATTATTGTATTTAAACTTTTAAAAGAGTTGGCAACACTGATGGCTAACTCAGCTTTTTATTTAGCATGGCAGTGGACTAGGGTGACCAATTTTCCCATATTTCCTGGGAACTCCCTTATTTTAGATTTGTGTTTTGGATTATCCCGGCTCCCATATTGATCTTCATATATGCCTATATTTTTCTTAGGTGATCATTCTTTGTCTGTTTTTCAGTACTCTATATATTTATAATTTCAAAATTCATTTTGACACTGACATAGATAGTTTTGTAAGTGGTAATTGATTAATTTCTGTTCCACCTGTGAATACACAGTACCAAAGCTATATTATTGTCTCGAACTTCTAACCTTTGGTCAAATATCTGGATCTCTTTGATATAGGCAACACTCAATAACCATTCAAACTGTAACTGGTTTTGTAATTATTGTTACAAAACAGTTTTTGAGATACCTGCACTTCCAGGCTCAAATTCTCATTCTTAGTTTTTCTCAATTATGGGCAATAGATAGACAGTTCAAGGTAGCCTAGAATTAATTAAATCAGAAATAAAGGGGTCAATTTTGATTATGATTGTAAAGAGTTCTTGCAGTATGCACAGCAAGATAGAAAATCAAAGTTCTTGCAGCACCTGTATAAGGAAAGTAAATTTAATCTAATAAATACACATTGTAATTGTATAAGTATGAATATTTCAAATTACCTATATTAAAAGCCTTGGTGTGGTGTAATTTAAATTAATATATTTTAAACATTAATCATCTTTTCAGTTAATGTTGGATTAACAACCAAAACTTGCCATACCAATCTCCTTTATTTCCATGTTTAAAAGTTGGTCACCCTACACTGAACCTTGTTGTAGCTGTTCTGTATTGATATATGGAGGTTATTTACGAATTAATTACTGCTCAGTTTAAGTAACCCTGACCAGTGCATCAATTTGCTCTGTGAGCAGTGCTTAGTGCCTCAGGTGCCATTTGGCCTACAGTGTAACTCCAAAAATCCATGAAAGTAAAGTTCAGTTACATGCTAGTGTGTTTGTAAGTGTATCTGACAGCAGGGTTGCTAGTTTGGGTGATATTTTGCCTATTGAGCTGTTACTTATTTTAAAAATGTTATATATTTTATCTGAATTTATGTAATATTTAGTAACCTAAATGAGTTTCTGCTACTTTGCTAACTAGAGTCTTGATTGGTTCAGAATGCCAAAGTTTTTCATTTTAAATAGACCAAGAAATCTGAAAGTTATGCTGGTAATATTCAACGTTTTAAAAAACGCACATTTTCCCCATTTTTTTCCTCTTAAGACCACAGATAATAATAAAGAGTTTCTTGTTTTTGATGTGCAGGAAGCTTAATCATTTTGTCCTACTGAAATTTTTCATTATTATTTCTTCTTATTTCAATGAGGCACTTCCTGATAATGCATATCTGAAGCTTTGCCCTTCACTGCCCAGAGGAAGCTCTGGAAGTGAAGGGTAAAAAGCCTGCAAAACATCAACAAGAAGTGATGCAGCTTTTACAGGAAGAAAGGAAAGCAAAAAAAAAAAAAATAAAAGAAGAAGAAATAACGATGAAATGTTAATTTTAGTATATTTTGATTTAACTTTCATCTTCTACTGGTGTCAAATATACATTCAAGTATGCTATTATCAATTTTTTTGATAATTTTACTGCACTGAATAGTGTATGTTATAGATGTGCTTTTATATGCATCTATTGACATGTGAATACCAAGCTGTTGCTGTCGCCAGTCCTGAAAATATCAATCACCAACCAAGACTGTGCTAATAATAAGCATTTAATTTTATTAACATTGTGTTTATAGTTAATTAATAATTTAAAAGAATATGGGATTTGTGAGTATGAGTATTAAAATCTCAGCATTTTGTAAATAGTCATGAATGTACGCCTATTATTTTTCATACATTGTACCAATGTGTCAGCTGCATAATATGTTCTGTTACAAATGGTAGGCACATATAATTAACCAAAGATGGTTTTCCTTGCTGCATTTTGTTATATTTACATTGTTTTAAAGTGTATGATACATTAGTAAATGATATAGATGATATGCACATTATACTTGTTTAATGTTTAGGATATTGCTATGCTAATTTGTTTTGCTTTTGTGAACTTTGTATGTTATGTAGAAAGCATTCATATATCTAACAGCATTCCATACAATTATTACAGAAAAATTAAATACATGAAAAGTATGACTTCAAATTATAATTTCCTGTAAACCGTTAATAATTGTTGTATTGCTTACTGGAGAATTAATTGGAAAAATGTCCCTAACAATGTTTAATATTTTCTTTTCTTTGTTTTATTCAGAAGAGTTTTGTATGAGGGTATTCAGAAAGTAAGCTCCGATACCTTTTTTTCAGAAAATACTTTATTGTGGGGACTTTTATTAGATACCAGTGATCAATACACCTTTTCAGCTATTTTGCAACAAAATTTCCATGCACATTTAAACATTTGTCATACTAATTAAATAACTCAGAAGTTTGAGACAAGTGAAGTTTTAATCAATGTAATGTTGAAAATGAGTCGGAATAGTAACACTCACCTCACTTATATGTATTATGTCCAAAACATATGTTTCAAGAAAATGACATAAAATTGCTAAAACCTGTAAACAACCCGGCAGAACTTACAGTTTGGGAGAATATTCTCATTACACAACAAAAAGACCAACTGATGAATTTTGAAATACCGCCACATGATTTTGAACTTCTACTGAGAACACCAGATGGCTCCACTGTAATAGACCACAGAGCACAAATACCAGCCATCAGTCGGACTTCAACTGAAGAAGAGGGCAATTGCCCTTGAAACATATGTTTTGGACATAATACATATAAGTGAGGTGAGTGTTACTATTCCGACTCATTTTCAACATTACATTTGTCATACTGCTTCACAAGCTTAGAAATCCCTTTTGTGTAAAACTCTTGCCACCTGTGAGTGTAGCGTCACCCTCCATGGTGTAATGGTTACCATGCTAGCTTTGTATATCCAAGGTTCAAATCCGGCGGAGGACGATGGATTTTTTTCGGGCATAAAAATCCTTAACAAGGCTTTCTTCGGAAGGGAAGTTAAGCCATGGGTCCCATGTCACAGATTTATGGCACGTAAAAGAACCTCAAACCTGATAGAGAGGCTTCTGAGCAAAATTAAGCGGTCTTTCATGCCCAATATAGAATGGGACGCTGAGAACCACAACAGTTAAAGAGCATCCATAAATAAAATGCCATTTCCATTTTTGAGAGTGTAGCCACTCATTGATGCTCTCCTTGAGCTCCTCATCCGTTTGAAACTGCTGTGATTCACCATTTCTTCATGTTTGAGAAAAGGTGGAAGTCCCGAGGAGCCAACTTGTACAGAAATTGGTTGGGTCCCCATGGATTGTTGTTTTCTTTCAGAATTCACATCTCATCTCCAGTGACATTGTGGTCGAGAAACGTTTTACCTTTACTCTGGTAGCGCTGAAGAAATGTCATTCATTACTGCTTCCTGGTGTTCTTTTGGGCTTCTGACAGAAATTTTGGTACCCAACAAGCATAGAGCTTGTGATAGTGTCTTTGCTTCTTACAGGACAGTCTGACCAATTTGTGAAAAATGCTCTGAGAGTTCAGAAATGGTCAAACAGTGATTCTGTCTGATTACTTCTGCAACAAGTTCATCTTCACAGCAGATGGTTATCCACATCATTTTTCATCATGGACTTAAGTGCATCCGTCACTAAATGCCCACCACCAACTCTAACATCACAGTCACTCATTATGTTTCTGTACACTTCAGTAATCTCATTGATGTTATTTGTTTTTCCTACAGAAATCTTATTACTCCACATACCTCACTCTTGGCAGGATCTTCTATTGCTGCACACATTTTAAACACCTTTATTGGTGAGAGAAATGTCCGATTATAACCTCACAGTTGTGCTGCCAGGAATGTACTAAACCAAGCTACACAACGAAACAAAGTTGGTGATGCTAGCGCCACTCTTCATATAACGTAAGAGATCAGAACTTACTTTCTGAATCACCCTTGTGTAATTGAAGGTATGTGTTTAAAAATGGTCTCACCCTCAAAACCAAAAAGTTTCTCACTAGTGCTGCCATTTCTTATTTGGGACAACTACAAATAATTTATGAATGGTCTAACACCAAAAAGCTTGGTTGTAAGTAAATATAACCATTTATTTCTTGCAATCATGAGTCCCTACCACTTAAGCATGAAAAATCTAAGGCCCATAGTTCTGCCAAAACTCGAAGATGACTTGAACTGCTTAATTTTTCATGATTATTACAGAAGTCTTTCATCTGAGTCTGGTGAAGGTAATGATTATGAAAAAGAGTCTCTGTTTGACTTACCTGATATTGATTGATTGTCTGAAATAGGCCAAATATGCCTATAAGTTTTCAATGGTAGTTCTTGTAATTAAAAGCTAAATAGCCTAAGTTATGCTTCATTCAGAACAAGAAATATTAATATTATTATTTTTATATTTTCTTTTGTAAGTATAATAAAAATAAATCAATACTTTGGACTCTGCCTAAAAAATAAATTTGAGGTGAATGTTTTAACCTTAACTCAGACCATCATGAGCTAACCATGCATTTGACTGCTACTTAATAGCTACATCCCCTGTGGAGAAGACTTGCCTTTTTTGTCCAGTCGTGTTATAAATCATTTTATAAAAAAGTTGTAAATGTTAGATTAAGATTAGTTTTGGGTGTAGATGTTTATGAACTAGGTCTGTTCGACCTTTAAAATCTTTGTAGGTTATATAATTTTATCATTAATAACAAATAAATTTATAGATCGATATATTATAGATGGTCAATATCTAGAAATTCTTTGAACAGTTTTCGACCCCTGCTGCAAAATGTTTATAATATTTGAGCCAAGGTACACTGGTTACAACAATATTGTTTTACAACTGTAGTGATTGTGATTTGCAGACAAAATACATACAATAATATCTCTGGAGGGTTTATGCAAATTATTTCAAATACTTTATCACTGCATATTTCAGTGTTTTGTTATATAGATGTCAGATTTTAGTAGCTCATGGTTTGCAAATGCAGACGGGCATGGATGGCAGTAAGTAACGAATGTGGCAAAAGTGTGATAGGGTGACCATGAAGCAGCACTAGCATCAGGTGCATAGTTATTTCTTCCAGGCTGAAATAGAATATACCATAGGGTCAACTAATATTTATTTTTTGATGTATACAAAACTCTATTTTTCTCACTTTTAAAAAACTGAAGGTTAGACCATTTTTATGCACACATCTTCAGTTCAAACCAAGGTAATATGGACCTTTGGCATCTTCTTCCCTAAGGCATTTAACAATTATACTTCAGTGTATTCTATGTTTATTCTTGATATTCTGTGTTTCTTTGACCTCTTCACATATTTAAATCTTTTTATCTTTCATACCTTAATTTCCTTGAGACATTTTTTCACTTTGATTTCTTAAATTCCTATTTTACTGTGATTTATGTTGTCATCTTTTCTTTCTTTGTGATAAGATTCTAAACACTACCTCGTGGATCAAAACCTTTGATTCACAGTTTACCCATTCCATTTTACAATCCCAATATAAGTGCACAAAACTAAACGTCACAGATAACCATAGAATAGGCATGGACATTTATTAATTCAGGAACCAGAAGTGGTTCTTGAACATCCTGCATGGGACAGAAGCTATCATTGTCCATGTGTGATGTAGCCAACAGTGTCAGGCCATGACAGAATTCCAGATTTTACCTTCCTTGTTGACAATTACTTTCTGTACGTGGGACTAATGCCATGTTGAAAAGGAGCAAATAAAGAAACATTTAAATAAACTTAAGCAACAAGGAAGAAATCAAAATATAGAAAACATACATGATGTAATTAAAGCCTTCTGTGTAGATTTATACATTCAGAATAGGGACTTTAAGTTAAATAAAATATGCAGTCCTTTTTATTTGGATACAGTTAATTGTACTTCTAAATTAAAATGCAATGCATTGGGCTGGAAATTAATTGTTTGCATTGTCAGGATAATCTATGCTTAATATCAGTTTGACTCCCTCCAGATTGGATGTCTCAGTGTTACAAAATGGAATGCCACACCAGGTGTCACATATCCTGGAACTTGAAGGCTGTGTTATATCTAGTGAATGATCATTTCACCTGAACCCCATTATTTTTATTAAATTACGGTAGCAGCAAAAAGGAGACAGGCGAAGCAGTTTTGCCTGCACTTTTAGCCAGTTTGTCAATTAGCTTATGGTAAAAAGCAAATGAAGCGAGTACATAAAACTGAATGAGAAGCTATAAAGCTTCACTTATTTTTTTAACAGTAATAAAACTAAGGATATGTTTTGCATTTCTTCAATAGTATTTTCAGCACCTCTTGCTTCTAGTTTACCTTCTGTTGATTTCACATCATGAAGGCTACTGCTACTAGATGTCTTGTTTGTTATTATTGCTCTTTACTTGAAATAAAAAAAAATTCAACTGGATTAATTATCCTTATTTTATTTATTTAGCAATCCTTATTCTTGAAATTAAATATTTTCTCTCAAATTAGGGGCACAGGGTAACTTATTGATTTCATTTGCAGCTCCTCTTCTGAGGGTCTATGATTCACTTCCTAGTCCTATCAGAACTTCACCTCCGACAAGGTTTTCTGAAGTATCTCCAAGTCCCATCATAGTTTGGAATCTACAATAAAAGTTGTTGTTAATTTGCACACCCAATTTTTATCCTACCTTTAGAGATAATGGATCCAGTCATTGCTGGGTGGGATGAGGCTCCCTTGAAGGTCATAAGGTCCATATGTAGAGCATTGGAAATGACAACATAATTCAGCTTCAGGTTTTTTTTTTCATGTTCAACTGACCAAAAATGTTCTGTTATACTTGATTATGAACTTGCTTGTTATTTAATATTTAAAAGATTTGGGAGTAGCAATACCCATTCTAGTCCCATTTAAAAACTGTGAAAAGTATTAAAATATGGCCTAAAGGAAAAAGTGAAAAACAAGGAAGATTATGGGTGCTTTATGAATGATTGATTATAACAGTATGCTGAAGTATTTGTTAAAATCAATGTGAATACAGTGACTTTGTGTACAGTTTAAATAATTGCTGCTTTCACATTTTGTAAACTTATTTCTCAGATGTATGTGATATGAATCATACAACAGTCTACCCTCCTTTGTCTATTAATATAATATAGCCTGCTCGTTTCTATATGAACATAAATGATTTACAGTGTTTACTTTTCCACTCCAGATAGAAATAAAAACTTGAACCATTTAATTGTAATAATTAATCTACTCAGCAGCTCTGCCTATGCAAGCATGTATATTTAGTATAAGCAGAGCGTTTTAATTTACATGTGAATGCTTTCTACTACCATAGCCTTTGAGACCAACTCTCGAGTTGGTTAATAAATCAGGTATTCAAAATAATTATGTATTACATACCTTTCTGAACTCCTTATGGCATTTATGATATACCTATTAAGTTTTAAAGGAAGACTAAATAAGGTTGTGACATTATTTCTTAAAGAAAAGCCTTTGCAATTGCTAACAAAATCAACATCTCTTGCTTTAATTCCTTCTTCCCCTTCCTTGTGTGTAAAATTCTGTTTTTTGTTTCCATAATTTTATAATATTAATTTAGGTGATGCTACTTTCTAAATTCTAGTAACATTACTTTACTACTGATGTTATACTGTCCCATGAAGTTTATGCATTGTTTTAAATGTTACTACTCCTTTCAGGTATTTTTAAAATATGCAAAGGCATTATAACAAACTATTACTTTTCTGTGGCACATATATATTGTTACCTCACTACATAATCTCAATGCGCATTTTATATAAGTGTATTTCAATGCTGAGTTTACAGCATGAAGAAGATAATGGAATAATTGTAGCTGAAATAATGATTATTTTCATTGAAGAATGTAATATTATTTCAGAATGCACAATAAATGTGATGGTGTTCCTATTTTTAAACAGTTTTACGTTTCTAAAACACCAACAGATCCAGTAACTAATATTTAGTTCTTCCATCCTTAAAGCATTTCCAAAAATATTCTACTTCCTTTCCATTAAGGATTGTAAGCTACACTGGGACTGAATTTGCAAGCATTTTTACTTTCTCTGCCTGCTGTAGTAATAGGTAAGATGAAACATTATACTCTATCAAAACATTTGATGTTGATATTTCAGCACAAATGTATGCTTTGAGAGGCCTGAATCCAAAAATACATTTTAGGGGAAAATTTCTGGATGTGAAAGAGAGAGAAAAAGAAAGAGCGAAGCATAACTTTTAAGACTGGTTCACAACAACTGAGAAAGGTAATGAAAACGACAAGGTTGAAATACATGTATTTTAATGGGAGTGTTTGCAATTGATAGGAAACTTTCCTGAGTCTGGGAACAGGAAAGAAGATGAATAAGTTCAAAGTCCACCATATATCAGGATAAGTTTTAACTTTTTTGTTCTTGTTTCCAGGTATGGATTATTAGATCATATTGACATATTAGACTGTTTGCTGTAGAGATTATTCATGGCTGTGACATGAAACTAACTCTACTTGCAATTCTTTTAAATTTTGAAGTTCATTAACCTACATTATTTTGGCTGAATTGGAGATAAGTGAAAAAATATAATTCGTTAGTTAAAAACAAATGAAATTCCACTGTGCATAATCAACTTTACAGTTTTAGGTCAATATGGTTATTGATATGCATTCTTATTCTCTTTACCAGACTTTTGTGAACCAAAATCTAAGCTGCATCACTTCCTGTTCTCGTTTCTGTTTTGGTTACCACTTTCTAATTATTGTGAACCAGCCTTGGAAAGAAATTTTGAATATGTATGTATTGGTATTTAATTTCAGTATCTTTCAAAGACGGACTTGAAGATTTTACAGAAAATCCTCTTCCCCTATAAGTAATCATGGAAACAATTTCAAACCTATGTAATAAAATGTATGCCTTGAATTTTAGAGAAATAACCTTCCTCTTTGTTCAGAAGCAATTTAATAACACATAAACCATAAGAGATAGAGTAAAACTTAGGTACTTCACAAAAAATGTAGAGCTTTTTAAAACTATCAGTTTATTTGAAATAAGATTTTTCTTTCTTTTTACTTTCTCTACACATAGTATGTACATAATGTGCAGAGAAGGTATTGTTCTTCATCCAAAACTTTTATGTCCAGATTTCACCTGAAATATGTTTTGAGGCCCCCTGAATGCAAAAAAAATAATTTTAGAAAAAGGTCCATCCACGTTATGTGAGTGAATGAGCGAGCGTGCTAGTGTCCAAGAAGTTGACATAAGCGTTATCATAAGCAATGCCATGAGTGTTTTCATCTTGTCGATAATTCACAACCAGAGCGAAGCGATGGGAGTGAATTGTCCTAAGAGTTGTATTTGATAAGTCAGTTCAGAAAAATAGACTAATAATAATTTATGATGTATAGGAAGGGAGATTTTATCAGGTTAAGATTGTAACTTACATTAGTCCTCAAATGGTAGATGACATATTCGACCATGGTTATTTACTTTTTTTCTTCTTCTTTTTTCTTTCTTTATTCACTGCCTCCTGAATTATGATATGGCCAACCGTGTCTACACCCAGTGCATGAATATTGATGCCAACAATAGAAATAGGGAACAATTATTTTATTTCAGCTTATAACAAGTAATACATGAAATGGAAACGAACATTATTTTATTTGAGGTTATTGCACTCATTTCATACATAAGAAATACAAATAAAGTTTATTTTCATTCCTTTTTTGAATTAATACATTATGAACTGATAAAACTTTAAATAAACATTGTAACTGAATTAATTGAAAGTGAATTGTGGAACTAACAGTTATTAAAAGTGAAGGTTGGCTTCCTGGATTGTCACATTGTTACCAATAACCAAGACAGGAGATTAAACATATGAACATCAGGTGTGACAAGATATCAAAGAAAAGAACATCAGCTGTGATAAGATTTTTGGCAATATCACTCCAGTCAGATGACTGCAATTGGTTGAAATTGCCTAATCTTGGCTATTCCATTAGCACTTTAAAGTGAAGCTGAATTGTCAGGAAAATAATCCCCCCACTAAACTACCCTTTACATAGAAACATTTTTGAAAGTTTTGATATTCTCAAATATAGCTAACAATTTTTATTAAATTACTCTATATTAAATATATTTACGTGTCAAATAAAATGTATATCTTGAATTTTCTGGGAAATGTCTCTGAAGACATCTTTATTCAGGATGAACTTTTATAATTGACAAAAATTACTGCATAAAAAATATAGATCTCTTCAAAAGATAACTTTTGTCCTATACATTTTTGTTGTGGAGTTAACTATTTCTGAGATATTGCTTGTTATTGTTTCAGTTTTAAAATACTTACACTTTTCTTAAACTGCAAGCCATCCATGAATGACACTATCTCGTTAAATATGGCAATGTAAAATAAGTGTTTGAAATACATTTCAAAAGCAAAGAGAACCATGGAGAAGTCTTGTGAAAGTGTGTATAGCAATATTTAATAAGTGGACAAAGTATGTCAGTCAAAAAAAAATGAGAAATACACTTTTGAAAGGGGTTTCTGTTGTACTGTATTGGTAGACCAATATTAAAGGACCTGGAGAGATGTACAGAGTGCTATATTCTGCTTCTCTTTGTATAAAACAAATGACTCTACCTTCTAAAGCACTTTTTTTTTTTCCAGAATGTTTCATTCCTATAACCAGACTATCAGAAAATATATTTAATAAAACCAATCCCATGATATCAACACTGTATTTGCTGAATAAAAAAAAAACTGGTGTGTTCTATTCACATAACTTTCTCTACCTCTCTGTAACAAATTATTGTTACAAAGCTTATTCTTCTATTTACTTCATGCTAGCAAGAGAAAATTCATTAGCAGAAATTGTTTTATTACTTATTTCCTTATAATCAGAAGGGAAGTAGTGAACTATGTCTTCATTTCCTTGATTTCAGCAAGTAAGGTTTTCATCCTCTCCATCATGATTTTAAATCCCACTCCTGACACCAATGTAATAAAAAAATTTTTTTTTGTTTTCTTAAATTTTTTTTTTTTAGTTTAGTCCCCTTTAACTGCTATGGTTATATCGGCAGCTTTTTAACTTGTGAAACAGCTTTATATTAACGGTAGGTTGTTATTAAGTTAATAATTTTATATCATTAAACATGCACACATTCATACTTCTAGACTATGGGGAACAGGGAATGAATCTGGTTAGCGAAAAATTCCCTGCTCCAGCCGGAAATCGAACCCGGGACCTTTGGAGGCAGTCAACTCTTTTTTTTTTAATCAACCATCTACTCTATCTTTCTCTAGTTACAAATAAAAATCTGTGCAGAAATAACTGTCCATCTTCGATGCTTTAGCAACAATTTCTGTTGACACTTGATGACTGTGGCTACTAGTGTACACTCTGAATTTCCCTTTGAAACTCTTTCAACTGCTGCTCACTATGACCCCCATTTGAGACTGAATTCTTAGCAGGCTTCATTCTCCTTTTTATACCTGTTGGTCACAAGGCAGGAAACTTCTAGAAGTTGTCACACGTGCAAACCACCACAGGTGTAACAATGCCTGACCTCGATGTCAAAGAGCTTGCTGCCAGCGCACATGCTCACTAATGCAGGTGAAACAATGGATGCCAGCAATCGGGTATGAGAGGCCACGCCATGGCCGAGTGGTTACTCACCTCTCACCTAGACGGCCCGGGTTCGATCCCAAGCGACCGCATGTGAGATTTGTGGTGGACAAAGCGGCGCTGGGGCGGGTTTTCTCCGGGTTCTCCAGTTTCCTCCGCCATCGCATTCCACCGGTGCTCCTTCATTCATGTATCATCAGTGTCACGCCTGCGGTGCCATAAGTAGTTAAAGCGGGCGTTAAACACTACCAAAAAAAAAAAAATCGGGTATGACTTCCAAAGCCAGCCGTTCACACATGTTGGCGATCACTGCTGCTAGGCGTAGGCACAATATATTTCCAGTGAAATTTCAAGATCAGATTTCCCCAAGCTAACGATTGTTTGATGTATACCATGTGTATAAAAAAAAGTTATATTCATTGTTGACGACGCGTCAATTTTCAGGGACATATCAGCACCGCCAGTGTACCGGAATTCCAAAGTTCTTTAACATGTAAATATACTGACATGGGGCTTATTCTAGGCGTTCTCGGGCTTCAAGCCAGGTGTAGTGATGAAGAGTCATCGACGTTTCGGGAGCGTGCATTTCTCCCAGGATGAATGGCTCAATCGGGGGGGGGGGAGAAAAAAATGAGCCATTCGCTTTTAAGCACACTTGAAAACCAACCGCCTGGGCCAGGTTTGAACCCGCGACTTTGAGTTCAGAAGGCCAGCTGAGCTACCCAGACCGACGTATACCTACTGGGTAAAGCTATACGACGGTTCCACCACCCATATACTGACATGCGCGCGGACGCACACACGCGCTAAGTTGTTCAGATGTGAAAGTAGCCAGATTGCCAAAATGTTGACTTCTTCTTGGGAACATTGGGGTTTTAGCTTCACAGATTCATCGTCTACCCTGTCACCTTCGGCCGCAACTGCTACACTCCTCAACTTATAAAAAATATCCCTCGGCTATGCATTATGGCTTAGGGCCCTCCACGTTGGGCTACGCTTTGCAGCTTAGGGCCCTAAATGTTTATAACAGACCAGTAAGTAATTACAATGCGGCTGTAATGACGAAATAACAAAAGTACCCGCGTATAGTAGTAATGCCAAGTGGTGGAACCATTGTATACTAATAATACTTTTCCTTATGAGGTTAAACCAACAGAAATGAACTTTAGTGATATAAATGGTTGAATGTTGTTTGTGTTACATATAACATTGCTTTGAAACAGGGCCGTATTATGAGGGGGAGTTTTTAGCATTCAACCCCTTCTTTGAAACTTCTGACATTTTTATTTGTTTGAATATATCAAACAAGCGTGGAAACATTTCGTTAGATAACATTGGATTTACATCTAATAGCACATTTACAAGAAAAGGATACATGGAAACTGTACAGGGTACCTACTGTTAATTTAAATTTTAGTTACAATTTTTTTTTTTTTTTCTGGGTGTGAGTATGCCTGGAAATATGTTGTTGCTCAACGCACTTACTATTTTTATTATACTTGGGAATGGGAATATCAGCGCTTCTCGTACGTTCATAGCTTTAAAAATCAGAACAGATCTATCTCTGAGTTTGCATGTAGCATATGGTGCAGTTTATAGTGAAAACCTCATATTACACAAGTACCAACAATCACAAAACGAATCCCCCAGTCGCGGAAATCTGTTCGTCCCACTTGCGCGGGAGATTCTTCCATCCGATGACAAACTAAAAGTATTTAATTACAGATTGAAGAATCATTAGGTGCCTTTATTCCCATACCGCTTATTTTAAATGATCATGATTAATTTTCATAACTGTTCCCTCCAAGCATAATTATATTTGCACTGGAATTTGTCGGATAAATTTGCAAAAATCATCTTTTTCGTTTACATACGAAGCGACACACTCTTTCCGGCTTTCAGTTGTTCCTACCGCGCACACTTTAATAGTAAAACATCACATTCATTCGAAATATCGACTTTTAAAGATCGCTATTGTTTTGAATCAAGTCGCGGATTACTTGTTTTGTTACAGTTGTAATATGTCTAAATACCTTAGTCAAAATTGAAAAAAATTATCTTTCATTCCGTGTGTTAGGTACACTTGACGGCGCTTTGACAGACTGGCAGTTAGTTACCAGGGAACAACAATGCGGTAAGTTTTGGAATTCAAACCTTAAATATGCACTATTGCCACAGTTAATTGTAATTAAAAATCATCACAAGAAAACAAAAGTATGTACAAATGAAAATATAATTACTCTGTTTATTGCTAATTTGTAGTAGCTCAATGTTCTTATTTGGTGTTTTTCTTTACGGTTGGATGAGAAAGCATTCTATTTGACCCGAATTTGAGGTTCCTTGAGTCGAATAAAAGGAACTTTAGAGAGAGAACTTCTTTATCTCGCAAGGGGCAGAAGAGGCTTTAAGCACTGCGGCCAAAGACCTATTGTGCTGTATGCAATACCCGGGTGGAAGGGATGAGATGAAAGATCCAAAAGGTTGTTGTCCGAACCAAGTAGCGGCAGGTGCAGGGCAGGTGTGAATATTGAAGACTCTGAAGTTCACGATGGTGACACTCCTGCAGGTAAACCCCAGCGCTCCTGACAGATCCGAATGATTCCATACCAGAGGAAATAGAAATAGTTTCACAGCGCACTACTCAAACCTCGTCTCCTGAAAGGTAATATAAAATGATGGGGAATAAGGGAGCAGAAAAAAAAAATATTTGGGGACAAAGGAAAACTACGAAAAAACTCAAGTCAAAGTGGGCGAATGACGGGAATCAAACCCATGACCTCCCGAATGCGCAGCACAGACGTTCCAACCACACAAAAGGAAAGGCATAGATGTGTGTGTGTGTGTGTATGTGAAAGGGAGAGAGTGAGTGAGTGTGTGTGTGTGTGTGTGTACAGCATAGCTAAACATGAAAAGTCAATTGAATGTCAGCATCCAGGATATTTTAAATATGCAAGATGGCATTTTTTTCAAAGTTACTTCTTTCAAAAATCCCTTATTGTATTATAATATTTTTAAATTTGTTCAATGTAAAGGGTAGTTTGGGGTGGGGGGATTTTCCTCAAAATCTTTGAGTCGCATTCTTGGAAGATCTAAACTTAAAATAATGGTTTGGTACTTTACAAAACTTTTGTTTTTGAGTTATTGTGTTCTTAGACACACAAACACACACAAGACCTTTTTCTAAAAATGTTTTTTTATACAAGGGTCTTCAAAATGTATACTTCTGTGAAACATTGTTATACTATTTTTGGGTGAAATGCAATACCTTCTCTACCTACCATGTGCACTCTGCATACATGCTAGAGAAAGTAATAATACCTAAGTTAAGAAATTCTATAGTTGAGCACACAATAACATTATTGGTTTCTCAATTCAAAGCCTAATATATGAGTGTATAAGTTATAGAGTGGGAAATATGGGAGACTCAGGCTTTCAGTTTTGTTCTTGACTAGATACTAGACAAAATATGAAACAAATTTGACTACACTGAATATTTGAAGGTAAAATATCCCATTTCTAATTCACAGCTCCTACATCACTAAAACTAGCTGTTAACTCCATAAACTTGTTATTCTAGAATTGTAATGTGATAAAACACAGATTTGAGAATTTTTCCGGTCTATTTTTACTTTTTCTGTTTAGTACATAGGTAGAGAAAGTATTACATTCCACCCAAAAATTTGATACCGAGATTTAACAAGAAATGCATTTCAGGGTCCCCTGTATCCATACACACACACACACTCACAAAAAAAAGTGTTTTAGAAAACGGTAGGTGTTGGTGTCTATGTGTCTGTGAATACAATAACTCAAAAATGGTAAGTCAGTTAAATACCAAACTGATATTTAAGTTAAGCATCTTCCAAGGATACAACATAAAGATTTTCAAGAGAATCACCCCCCCTCCCCAAGCTACTCTTTACATGAAAAAAAATTTGAAAACATTGATTTTCTCTAAAATTGCTTCAACAATTTTGATTAAAATATCATATATTAAAGATACTTACATGACAAAATGAATAGGCACCTTGAATTTTCTGGGAATAGCCTCTCAAGTACTGTTCATTCTGAATGACTTTTATATAACTATAAACTGTAAGAGATAGACAAAAACTTACTACACAACACAATCTCATTAAAACACAAAATGTATGTATTTAAATTTTTTGTGGAATCAACCATTTCCAAGGTTGTTATCGTTATTGGTTTCAATTTTAAAAATCAATGTTTAACTTTTCTCATACAGGAAAATATCTACTTCTGCCCATGCAAAATAACTGAATTTCAATCACCTAGCAACTAACTTTAAAAGATTTGACCTTTGCTTTAGCCTAGTGTATCCCCTTATTTTCCTTCTGCTTATAAGGAACTATAAGTAATAAGACAATTCCTGCTAATGTTTATCTTGATTAGCATGACATAGATAAAAAGAATAATCTTTTGTAGGAAAAGTGCCTTCCAGACAGATAGAGGAAGTCATATAAATGGAACACATCAGATTTTATATGTATCTATATAACAATTATTTCTTCAAGCATGAATTTTTCAGCAGGCATTTCAGTGCACTAATAAGAATAATCTAATGCAAATCAAACACAACACAGATGTCTTAATTAGACTTTCACTTTTGAGATGCATATTGAACAAACTCTAATCCTTACAGCTCAAACAGAATGCAGCAACTTATTCAGCATAACACAGATGATAAATGTAGCTTTAGCAGAATATTCACCATTACAGTGACTTTCAAATGGGATGAGGTTTGACCTTGAGCACCACCAGGCCGAAAGCCAACCGGAGTGCTGCTGTGTTGACGTATTGCATATGTGCTTAACTGGGGAGTAACACGCTAAGTGATTCCGTCTCTCATAAATATTACTTGTGCTAAGACAAAATATTAAAATTTTGCAAAAAATAATTCTCGAGGAAGATAGGGAGTAATGTTTATAGCGAACCGTAAAAAACCACAGTTGTTTAGCTCAAATAGTTTTCATAATACACATGAATAAACATAATCAGAATCACATAAGCACATAATGAGTTAATGACCATTATTATTTGTATGTATAGGTATATGTATGTATGTTCTTCTATATATGTACATACATGCATAAATACACAGAAATGGAATGTAAACTATTGACATGATGCCTCTAAAAGAATTATTACATTTATTATGCTTAGCAAAAGTCGAGAGAAAGGAGTGAACACACTCTTGTTACCTGTAGAATGCTGCATCAGCTATCGCATGTTTATGTTTATGTCTTGAAATCAGAGCTTGTGTTTATTTAACCCTAGTCCCTACAGAGTTCAAGTCAGTTTTCAGTTGCTGTTTAATCAGGAATAGAGCAAGTGCAATGGCATTTAGTGGCGAGTCCAAGAGGCAGGTATTGCATAGCCAGACTCAAAGCATTATTTTTAGGGTCTACACGTGTTTTAAAAAATGCAGTAATGACGAATTATAGTCTCTTGACATAGCTGATGCCAGTGATATGGAGGAGCCACTGACAGTTTCATTGGATTAAAAGAGCAGATAATTCATAAACTATAATAATATAGCATTTAAGAAAATGTGTACACAATATGCAAATATGCATGTTCAAGTTTTAAATTTAAAAACTGCAAAATTATAGAAGCTTAGAAAAATCAGTTAGGGTTTCCTTACGTTGAACATTATGTCTTCAGGCATATTTTTATGCTCAGTTGCGAGTGAGAGGGAAATATGGAAAGAGTGGAGGTAACAACCTGGCAACACAGAGCATGATACTGCATCTCATTCGCTGCAGTGTAGAACTCTTCCCATTTGAAAAATATAATAATGCACTGTGGAAAATTACCAAGGTCACTGTAGTGAAGGTAAACTGCATTTATGCATGCTCTATAGCCAAACTATAAATGAAATGCATGATATAAGGAAATTTGGGATACAATTGAAACAAAGTTTCTTTTGTTTTGCTAATGTTTAATACATAACTAACATTCTCACAGACTTCCACCACACTTCACACTGATACAACCTGTAACAGTACAGAAGTTGTTTCTGAATGAGAGTAACAAACATAAATGATATAACAGTATTATTTTACAAAGTACCAGAGACATTTTAAAACATTTTTTATCTGTTTCCATGAACTGGAATTCACATTTGTGCAACATCTTCAAAATAAAATTGTTTCTGACACATTGCAGGATGTGTGGGAACTCATAGCCACAATTCTCAGGGGAAATGTTATACTTTAAATGAAATATTGATTTTAAAAACACACCAAAGTAAAATGAATTGAGTCAAATTTAGTGGTAATAGGAAACATTTAATGTTATGTAATAATACTATCTGTTAGACCGATTAAATACTATGATTTTAAGAGAATCTTACGACACTTTAAAGGGGGATGTAGGTGAAAGTTTTTGAAAAACCTATTTTTTTCTAATATTTTAAGCCAGAATGATGTTCATTTTGTAAGGTCAATTGTTGGATCTGATTTTTATATTTACCACATATTTAATTCAGACAAATTCTGATGCATAATTCAAGATTTAAACTTTTCCTAAGGAACCCAACTGTGTGAAACAAATGAAATCTTACATGCAACTTAAGAATACTACCTTTTATACAGAAATAGGAAAAGAATAGGTACTTATTTAAACATTTTGTTGATGTTACATCCTGTAAATAATGGCTGAAAATTTTATTCATATTTTGTAAAGTATTTCCATCAAAACATTAAATTTGACCAGTCTGAACATTTTTACTTTCTCTAATCATATAGATAGAGAAGATATTGCATTCCACCCAAAGTTTGATACCGAGATCTTGCCAAAAACATGTTTTGAGAACCCTTGAATATAAAAAAAGTCATTTTTAGAAAAAGGTCTTTGACTTCGAATGCATAATTTAAAAGTGAACATTTTGCATATATACCTTGGCATTTATGTTTGTGACACAAAGATATTCAAGAAGACCCTCCCATCCCAAACTATCCATTACATGTAACATATTTTGAAATTTTTATTTTTTCAAATCTGAGTGTAACAATTTTGATTAGAATACCATATATTAGAGGTATTTACTGAGAAATGAAATATACTCCTGAATTTTCTGGGAATTGTCTATGAAGTCCTCTTCATTAAGAAAATGTATATAACCGTGCATAACTGGTAAACATAAAGTGATAGATGAAAACATACTCACAAAAATGTAATCTCTAACCATAACTTTCTTTTTGACTTCATTTTCAAGATATTCATTGTTAATGGTTCAAGTTGTTCAATACTTAGGTAACTCTTTTCAAGTTCTGTTGATTGTCAGTTGTTTTTTGCGACATCATGGATCGGGTATGGAATTTTAAAACTACCAAATATTGACTGTTGCTATTCCCTTTGTATCTGTAATGAAATTTGTAATTTAGCTATTTCTGTAAAGTTTTTTGCTTTTCAATTAAGATGAAGTAGTTAGAAAAATAAATTTTTGTAAGAATAATTTTTAAACCTATTAATAAGCAATTTAAAAGAATCATGTGAAGGTAATACATTAGATCTTTTAAAAAATTATTTAGGTGGTTTTAGTTTTATTGGTATTTTGCATTATTTATGAACTTCCTGAAACAGACAATTGAAATTAAAAGCAATTGTGTAATGAAAGTCATGATATCTTGGCGAATGAATATTGGCACAGAAAGCCATTTTCAAATCCCATGCTTACCATGCACAATTTAGCTTTCTATTGTTATTACTAGCTTTATTTATGACAATGAGTTCCCTTTCCTCATATATGTCTACTAATGTTCAATGTGAGCATAACCAGAAACAAATAAACAGTGAGCAATTATTAATATATAAAAATAGAATAGCTCCTTTTTGGAATTAATCTCATTTAAGTAACCTGCATGTCACTGAGTGATTTCAAACAGGTTGTAAAATTTAATTATTTCTTCTGTGCCTTCCTCATTTAAAACAAAATACTAATAGTTTTATATTATACCTGAGAATGGGAAGAGGTCATAAGCTGAAATGCATATTTTGGGTTCTTTCTGTTTCTTCACATGTGTAACCTTCTAAGCATACCACTATTTGTTTGTTTTTAATTAATTCATGTAAGGATTAATTGGTTTTACCAACATGAAAATTTGCAAAATTTATTTCTCTAAATTTGAGTTTTAAAGGTATATTAGTCAAACCTAAGAAAATCTGATTGAAAAGTTGTAAAAATGCATTTATCAGCTTATGATTTCTAACATAGAAGTTCCTCTTACATAAAGAATAATTACAAATATCTGCCACATCTGCTCTATTGTCTATTGACTCTATTGTCTAGAAGTTTGTAGCAAAACTTCAATTGACAAAATTTCACAATCAAGATGATTTCAAATATCATATTTACTTATAAGTATAGCAACAACCATTTGGAGACTATAAAATCTTACTTTTCTTAATGATTATTAATTTCAAGTAATTATTCATTAAATCTTTTGCCTGCTGTGATTGATGTTAGACTTTTTATAAATAACGTCTTTCTTCTCTTATGCTCATACAAGGAAACACAGTTTGAAGATTAATTCTAAGGAAATTTAACATTATATCTAAAAACTTTGCAAAAAGAAATTTTACAAATGTCTCTGGAAATTATCAAAATTACTTACTGTCTTCAACTAATACAAAAATAAAATTGTATTCTCATTAATGTTTGACACCCATTCTTGAAATATTGAGAACAAACACCATTTATCCTTTAAACAAGTGGTGAATATGTATCATTTGGTTTTGCTCATAATATTACTAAATAATTTATATATTACAATATTTACATTATGCAATGATAAGCATGATCTGTTTTTCATATATACATCTTAAATCAACAAACCATCAAATAATATGATGTATTAGAATAAATTACATGAGGAAATAACTTATATACAGCATATAGGTACAACAAAAGCACAACTTAGTTTGGCTCATTTGTTTTGCATTGCAGGTATGAAATTGAAATATCTTTGTCATAAGGGAAATAATCTCTTATTAGGCAATTTATCTGTAGATATGTAAATATATGCATAAGATGTGGAAGATCATAACTAGGGCCCAGATTTTTAGATTATATAAACCTTCATTTTAGGTTTCTTGTGTGCTTAAAGATTTTTGCTTTCTCTACATGTACTATATACATAGTGTATGGAGAAGGTATTGTATTGCTCCCAAAAATTTGATACCGAGGTTTCACCGAAAATACACGTTTTGAGTCCCCCTGAATAAAAAAAAAATGTTTTTAGAATAAGGTCCAAGCGTGCATGTGTGTGTTTTCTGAGGACAGCATAGCTCAAAAACGAAAGACCATTAAATACCAAATTTGATATTTAAGACTGGTATCTTCCAAGGATGGGACCAAAGATTTTCAAGAAAATCCCCCCACCCTTACATGGAAAAAATTTTGAAAATTATTATTTTCTCAAAAATGGATCTAATGATTTTGATTAAAATCCTTTATATCTAAGATATTTACATATCAAATAAAATGTTATCTTAAATTTTCTGGGAATAGCCTCTAAAGACCTCTTTGTTCTGAATCATTTTTATTGAATTTTATTAACTGGTAAACCGTAAGAAATAGACAAAACTTACTACACAAAAAATGTAGATCACAATAAAACACACAATTTATGCCATATACATTTTTTTCGTGGAGTTGGCTGCTTTCGAGATACTCCTTGTTATTGATTTCAGTTTTAAAATACTTAAACTTTTCTCATAATGGCACTTGTCAATGCTTGGCCATGCAAATAAATGGATTTCAATCTCATCACAACCACATTTTAAAACATTTGACTGTTGGTTCAGCCTAATGCATTCCCTTATTTTCCTTCTACTCATAAAGGAACTAAGTAATAAGACCATTTCTGCTAGTGTTTTAGCATTAAATAGAAGAATTGAACAATAATTTATTACAGAGATGCAGAGAAAGCCATGTGAATGGAGCATGTCAGATTTTTTTTTTTTTTTTTTTTTTTTTTCATGGATCAATACAGGCACTGATATTTTTCTATTTTTTCTTAGTTTTGTGAGATTTATTTATGAACATTTTTATCAAAAGTTTACATTGTCAAACTTATCCATCAAAAACACTTGGAGAATTATTACTAGCTATAGTATAATCCAGGCTTGTGGGCCGTGGTCTACTGGGTTTCACCTTCTTCATCCCAAACGTTTCATCTGTGACTGCGGCAGAGTACTTCGACCTTGCCGCTGCCACCGAAGATGTCTACCGTTTCTGTTGCAGACGAAACGTTTGGGAAGAAGAAGGAGGATCCCAGTAGATCACGGCCCACAAGCCTAGATTATACTATAGCTGGTATTGACACCGGCCGTGAAAGCCTAAGAACTTTGAAGAATTATTACTGTTGCTGTTTAAATTTGTATGGCATTGCAATAAAAGCCTTTTCTGGCATAAATGATTTCCTGTTTTCTGTCATACTAGATTGATAGCCTTTATAAGTGTCTTCAAAATCACAATTGCATTAAACAATCTTCTGCAGCTTTAACGAATGTGCAACTCCCACTATTCCAGTACTTCTTTTCTGGCGATATCGCCAATGAATAATGATATTCAGAGTGTCATTGAATGATAGGGTTGCATTGGTTGAATGATAGGTGAATAGCTTCTGGTATAAAACAATAATGTGCCTTTATATATGCAAGAGAGGCAATAACTGTGGGACACTTAAGTGATTTCTTGGTTCTTAGTGATGCAGGAAGCTTGTGTTCCATCCAAGTCATTGATGAATTCAATGGAAAAATAATATCCTTGTTTGAAGAAGTCAAACAGTTATTTATGTTATTTTAGGTGCAATGCAATTCATATGTTTTGTTTCAGGAAGTGTGAAATGAATGTATATCATGAAATTGTTAATTAAATAACTAAGCAAAAAATAGGTTAAAATCTAAACATCTGAGCCCTACTTAACAGAAGCTTCAGTGATCTTGGAAACTTAACATTTCATTTTGTTCTCTCATAGCTGAGAAGACCTGCAAGTTCCTGCATCTGTAGTTATTATGGGGAAAATATTAAGCTGGATATATATGTCTGTTTGTATTACTTGGTATTATAATATAATGTGTCAAGCATTTATCAAACCAAATATCTACTGGAATACAGTGACGGCTCATCCATGTGAGCTGCAGAACTATCAGTTTAAGAGACTCTTTTTTGTTTTTGTTTGTTTGTAACTCTTAGAGGATTCATTAAAATTCAAAAATTCTTAGAAGATTATTTGCATCTTTGACATATTCTGCTATATTTCTTAGACAGTGCAGACTATATCAGTTATGGTAAGCCTCCTCTTTCCAGACAACTGTGTAAACTTGCTAACTGATTGTGAGCAATATTTTACTCTATCTGGTATCTTGGCACTGCAATATTATGTAGAGCCTTGTATGTACTTTCTTGAGGTTGAGGAGATGTAAGGTTGCTGAGGGGATGAAAGGTTGTTGAGGGTAGGTACATTTTGTAATAGCTTATGTGACTGCAGGTGTTTGCAAATCAGCCTCTTTTACCTCCTTAGCTCTTCCCCTCAACCCTACCCTTAGTGACTGTAATGCTAGGGCAAATAGATTCTTTACTTTCTTAACACTAAATAGCAGATATTTTTTTTAGAGCTCGTATATTGTATAGCATTGTAGAATATAACAGATTTATGAAGGTAAAATTTGAAAAAGAGTCTGCTTCACATTCAACAGGTTGTGAATTCGAATCTCGCTTAGGGCAAGTTACCTGGATAAGGTTTTTCTTCAGGGTTTTCCCTTATCCTGAGAAGACGAATGTTGAGTAACTTTAAGCTCCATGGACCCCGAGATCATTTGAGCATCATTTCAGCAATTTAATTCGTCCGACATTAAACAAAAAATATATATATATATATAATTCTAGCTAAAATATCTTCTATTTGCTGCAGATGACTGTACGAACAGACTCCTTCAAGCAACGACTAATTTTCCCTTCCCTTTAATTTTCATTGCAATATTATGAGACCAAAGGAAGTGGGTAACTTGCTCACAGTTAGGTGTTTATGAACTTTGTATAAACTACTAAATGAGGTGGCTGCATATTTTATATATATTTTATAATTAATTTTTGTGCTGCATATAATAATTGCTATTTTTAGAGTACTCCACTGCAGCATCCCAATTCATACATTGAACCGCCACTGCTGGAATAGTCTGAACAGATACAATCAAGCTTCCAAATGATAGCACCTATTTGCATGAGAAAGATTGGCAGGTTAGGAGGAGAATTTGTGATAGAAAGCAGGAGATTTTAAATTAATCAACATGACAATAGCAATCCTGGCAATCTTAATAATACCTGGAGGGAGATTTACCATCACTTAAATATCTGCTCTGCAACAGGGGGAGCTCATATTAGAACTTTTTAGAATATGTAAAAAAGAATGCACACATTTTATGAATTTTGGTGTACAAATAAATTGTATCTCATTTTAAAATAACACTGTGTTTAGTTTTGCAAAATAAGACCACTTAGTTGGGTTTGGTATCACTCCTAGCTGCCCAACATAAATTAATATGTACTCCTGACAACAAACCATTTGTGCGTCACATTTAATCAAATTGACTTTATGGGGACTGCTATGTAATTATATATTTTATATAAATCCAGTGTATGGATGCTGTATGTCAACCCCTGAGACAACTTGCATTTATATATTCTTTACTTCATATGAAAGAGTTTAAAAAACACTTATGAGGCAATAACAGTTCACAGACATACCTTGTAAAGAATTGCCACTGATCATTATTCTAGACACTTCTGGTAAGCGCTTTTGTCTTTCAGTCTTACACCCAATCAAGAGACCCTCATCTTGAACATATAAATAACTATGAATTATTGTATCACAGAGAAGAACACTGCTATTGTTTCTTGTACATTTTAAGTTGCACCAACAAATCACTTGCACTGTTTATATCACACAGTCTTGCACCAAAGAAGAATCCCAAGAAATGTGCTAACAACGTCAGGTGATTTCCCCAATTGAATCAAGGCAGCATTGTGTCTTTATTACTCAGCTAACTTAAATTTTTCATAAAACAATATAACTTGAATTCACTCTCACATTCACATCTTGTTTGTAACAAATGCTCTTTGCAGAATCACTCTATAATGTAAATCAACTCTTCCATTTAACAGAAATAACAGTGATAGTGGTTTGTGCTGAGGACTGGATTACCAACAACCTTTCTCATCACTACCATCACTACATTCCATAAAACCATTGCACACCCTTGTCTGAGGAAGACATTCTCCCAGTGGACAGCGATGACCTTTGCATTGTGTTTTACTGTCTCTCAGAGATGTCACCTGTTGGGCCATAGCAGCTTGCAGCCAAGGCACATAATTAGCTACTTTGGTGTACACCCCTGGTCTATTTGCTCTTGCACATCCATAACCATTGCTTGTGACACCGTACAATGACCAGCGACCATCTTTCTCCTAAAACAGAGACATTTATTTGTTTATTTACTGATTGCACAATTTACACAATCATTTATGTTGCATCATTCCCAGTATATCTACAGATAAAACCATAGTGTGTTGGAATCATTAAATAATTAGTCAAAATTATAAACACTTAAAATTTCTCCACTTATATGTTGGTCTTTATTTAAGACTAGTTTCAAGGAGCGTCCTGCTTATCCTCAGTTAATTTGTCGACTGATGCTCCCGTGTTGTGCCTGGCTCCACTAACAATTGTGCTGCTATCTCTCATCTTTGTTAATCAGATGATGCCGCCTATGGCAGGAATCTCATTAATTTTGAGAAAACATCTTTATTCATAAACATGAAGGAAATTTCATGAATTTTGAGATTCCTGCTATAGATGTCATCATCCGATTAAGAAAGACGAGAGTTGGCAGCACAACTCTAGTGGAACCAGACACAGCACGGGAGCATCCGTTGATAAATTAACTGAGGATAGGGAAGAAGCTCCCTGAAACTAGTCATAAATAATTTAAAATGTTTATAATTTAAAGTATTTATAATTTCAATTCATTAATAAACAATTCCACTAATGGTGCTCCACTATATATAAATATTCCTAATTATTTATACATAGTTTATTGGTTTAACCTGTGTAAAGAAACTGAAATTCTAACATTAAGGAATCCCCAGGCCAGTCATACATATCAAACATTTCAGACAGCTATGTTTGCATGGTCCTAAGAATTCAGTTGTCCTATGAACTTGGCACTTAAATTTAATATCTTCCAGGGTTGTGACATGAAGATTTTGAGGAAATACCCCCAACCTAAACTACCCTTTACATGGAAAAAAATGTCAAAAATGTTTATTTTCTTGCATGTTCCCTAAACAAATTGAAGTGTGTGAAATGACAATTTACTAGTGCTTAACATGTTGATTGTATTGCATTTTACTACCCATTATTAATCTTAGATTTCTAATTATTATTTTTAACCATTTCTTGAAATTCATAATTTATTTGTGGTGAAATCTGGGTATCAAATCTTTGGGTAGAATACAATACTTCCTTTACTTATTGTATATATTAGAGAAAGTAAAGATGTGTATACAATGCCCTGGGTAGAGCTAAGCTCATTATACGAAGCTTGTACAATCATACACAGTAATAAAATCTTTGAAGTTGTATTAAAAAGAATATAGGGTGTCATTTAAAAATGTTTTTGATGATGTCACAACCTACACAACAATGATATTAAGAACAGTTTGTTTCTGTGAAAAAGTGTCTTTTGAACTCTACTGTTTGATGTGTCCAAGGAAGTTTTAGAAAACGCTTCCATTTAGCTGTAACAGAAAATATTGGAGCTTTTGAAATGCACTGCATAGACGTATTCTTTCATCCTTCTTTTGGGACACTGGAATGGGGAGATAGGGACATTTTGTGCTGCACCAGCCTATTTTTTGCCCTTTGGACTGCCTCAAAAGGCTCTGACCAAACAATACTGCTGCTAGCAGAATGACATCTGTTTAAGGCCAAAATTTTTGAGGTAAAATAAAATTCCCTTTTAGAATTTCATATGACTATCCATATAATGACTATACTATGGTAGAACTGGTTTTCTGTGATAGGTACTTATATACTATAATAATTTAGTTACTGCCTATTTAGTAAATTTTTTAGACTAAGCAGAACACCCATGATGAGAATTTTTTTTTCTTGTCATGATTCATGATTTTCTCAAAAATGTCTCTAATAGTTTTGATTAAAATACCATATATTAAAGATGTTTCATTAAAAATTAAGTGTATATCTTGAATTTTCTCAGAATAGCTTTTGAAGACTATTTTATTCTGGATGAATTTTGCATAACTGGTAAACCATAAGAGATAGACAAAAACTTACTACACAAAAAATGTAGATCTCCTTAAGACCCACAATTTATGTCATATACATTTTTTCCTGGAGGTGACCATTTTTGAGATATTCCTTATTATTGGCTTCAGTTTTAAAATACATAAACTTTTCTTATACAAGAATTTGTAAACTCCAGACAATGCACAGAAAAGGATTTCAACCACATGGCTACCATGTGGTTGAAATCCATGGCTTTTAAAAGATTTGACTATCGTTTTAGACTAGTTTGTTCTCTTATTTCCCTTCTATTTACAAGGAAGCACGTAATAAAGACAATTTCTGTTAATGTTTATCTCGATTAGTGTGAAGTGGTTAGAAGAATAACTTTTTAATATTAATTTGTTACAGAGATGTAGAGAAAATCTTGTGAAAGGAACACATCAGATTTTTTTAACTTTGTTTGATTGTGGAAAACTATAGCATTGTAGAAAGTACTAAAAAAAAAAAATAATAATCTAAAGTCGGAGATATCCATAGTGATCCCTGACAGTTGCCTTACCTCGTGGCCACTCCATCACACGGTTGCCACTTCTTCCCATCCAAGACAACAATAGACAATAAGCCAGTTTCAAACAAATAAACTAAAACATTAACACACAAGCACACAGCGCAACAGTACATTGAAACATGTAAAAATAGTCTGTGGCAAAGCAAAATAGTGCAGTACAAATGGATACTTGTGCCAATTGAAACTTCTTTGAGGAATGTTTGCTACATCTTGGAACAAGGATGAATCTATTGTTAGTGAAGCAGACACACATCTTATCAGCTGAGACAGTTCGCTGGCTGTCAGGGATCACTATGGATCTCCCCAACCATAACCTAATGTATTAATTATGAAACAGTACCTGGCACATAAGTGGTCCACCAGAATCTCCTAAACAAGCATCTCGGCCACCTCTATCAAAACCTGCACAGAACATGTTGTCTGTGACACGGTACAAGGGCAGGAAAAGTGTCCTCTTACGGCATTCTGCTGTGGAAATAATTGGCAGCTGAACCTCTTGAAGTGTGTCAGCTGAAATAAAAATAATCATTGTTCAACAGCTTTTTATACAGGATGTTAAGATTGGTTCCAAATATTTATGACACTATTCAATCATACTTTTTTTTTAGTCACCCTCCATGGTGTAATGGTTACCATGCTAACTTCATATACCCAAGGTCGCAGGTTCAAACCTGGTGGAGAACGATTGATTTTTTCGGCCATAAAAATCCTTAGTATGGCTTCCTTCGGAAGGGAAGTAAAGCTGTTGGTCCCATGTTGTAGACTTACGACACATGAAATAACCTCAAGCCTGATAAAGAGACCTCTGAGCAAAATCAAGCAGTTTTTCATGCCCAGTATAGAATGAGATGCTGAGAAGCACAGCAGTTAAAGAGCATCAATAAATAAAACTTCATTTCATTTCACACTTTATAGGCTTGGGTAGAAAAATGCAGTTGTAAAATTGCTGATGATGGTGATGCAGATGGTGATGATTCATGGGAACATACTGACATGACACTAAATTCCCCAGCTAATTTGCATTTTTCACAGTAAACTACAAGGAGATTTCAAATTACTTTGAGATGACATACCCCAATGGCCTAAGTACTTTAAGTCGCAGGTTCCTTAGTTTAACCAACTATGTAGGCCAGTCATTGCAAATTAATTGTTTCTTCCACACTAGCTGTGTGTAGGACAGGAGTTGGAATGGTGGAGTCAGACTGAAAAATTCAAAGCCATTGTTGGGATTTGAACCACAGATCACTCCATAATTTAAATTCCAGCTATGGCATTAATTTTTCACTCTAATTCCACCTTTCCAAAGAATATATTTGTTTATGATACTTACGAAATATGCGGCCAACCTCAAAGAGTTGTCCCCAGCCTACTACGGTACACAAACGACCATCCCTGATAGATGCAGCAGGAGGTGCAGGTGGGAGACAGACAGGTCGTACAAAATCACTGAACTGTACAGGCTCTCGCAAACGCAGTAGAGATATGTCATTTAGAAATCCAGCATCAACATATCCAGGATGAAGAATTATGTGTGATACTGGACGCAGTTGCTCGTATGGTGAAGGGAAACTGGAGCCCCTTCGCAGAGCCCCTAATCTTGCCACCCAGTAGTCATCCAGAGCACTGAAAATGCAAATTAGAGTTTGTTTAGTATCTTCTGCCAATCTATGAAGAAGACCGTATCCAAACACATTATGTTCCTTTGTTTTTAGTGGATTGTCTCTTTCAAGCCATTTCAAACTGTAAAAGTTAATAATAAACACTTAAGGAAAGGTACCTCTGAAATTTAAAAATAGGTATCACTTTGGATTTAGTTTTTGCATTTAAAATTTTAGCTCTTAATATGTATTTCTTTCTCAGTGCTTTTGCTTGTTAAAATTCTTCCACATGATGTGAAACATACAACACTTCTGAATTTTTCATGTTTACTCTGAAATATTAATTTTATTAAAATTGTCATACACATTTTTTATGTTGTTTTAAGTTTGAGTTGTTTATTTTTAAATCAAGAAGGATATTAAAAAAAGCTGATGTTTCAATCCATGTGACTTTCTCTAGCTGTTCCACAAACAAACTCTCCTTACAAAAGATTATTTTTTTATCTACATCATGCTAATTGAGATAAATATTAGCAGAAATGGTCTTATTATTTGCTTCCTTGTAAGTAGAAAGGAAATAAAGAAGTACACAAGGCTAAAGCAATAATCAAAACTTTTAAAAGCTATCACTATGTGAAACAATAGAAACTGGTTTTCTTTTGCATGCTCGGGAATAAAACAAAAGACATGAAACAAAAGTTGACTTCCTGCTTAAGAAAAGTTTAAGTAGTTTAAAAATGAAACCAATACAAGGTGTACGTTGAAAATGGTTAGCTTGCAAAGAAAAGTGTGTGACATAAATTGTGTGCTTTAGTGAGATCCACATTTGTTCTGTAATAAATTGTTATGTATCTCTTATGGTTAACAAGTACTACGAAAGTCATACAGAATGAAGAGGTCTTCAGTGGCTATTCCCAGAAAATTCGGGAGACACACACACACACACACACACACACACACACACACACACACACACACACACACACACACACACACACACACACACACACACACACACACACACACACACACACACACACACACACACACACACACACACACACACACACACACACACACACACACACACACACACACACACACACACACACACACACACACACACACACACACACACACACACACACACACACACACACACACACACACACACACACACACACACACACACACACACACACACACACACACACACACACACACACACACACACACACACACACACACACACACACACACACACACACACACACACACACACACACACACACACACACACACACACACACACACACACACACACACACACACACACACACACACACACACACACACACACACACACACACACACACACACACACACACACACACACACACACACACACACACACACACACACACACACACACACACCCACACCCACACCCACACCCACACCCACACCCACACCCACACCCACACCCACACCCACACCCACACCCACACCCACACCCACACCCACACCCACACCCACACCCACACCCACACCCACACCCACACCCACACCCACACCCACACCCACACCCACACCCACACCCACACCCACACACCCACACCCACACCCACACCCACACCCACACCCACACCCACACCCACACCCACACCCACACCCACACCCACACCCACACCCACACCCACACCCACACCCACACCCACACCCACACCCACACCCACACCCACACCCACACCCACACCCACACCCACACCCACACCCACACCCACACCCACACCCACACCCACACCCACACCCACACCCACACCCACACCCACACCCACACCCACACCCACACCCACACCCACACCCACACCCACACCCACACCCACACCCACACCCACACCCACACCCACACCCACACCCACACCCACACCCACACCCACACCCACACCCACACCCACACCCACACCCACACCCACACCCACACCCACACCCACACCCACACCCACACCCACACCCACACCCACACCCACACCCACACCCACACCCACACCCACACCCACACCCACACCCACACCCACACCCACACCCACACCCACACCCACACCCACACCCACACCCACACCCACACCCACACCCACACCCACACCCACACCCACACCCACACCCACACCCACACCCACACCCACACCCACACCCACACCCACACCCACACCCACACCCACACCCACACCCACACCCACACCCACACCCACACCCCCACCCCCACCCCCCACCCCCCACCCCCCCACACCCCCACCCACACCCACACCCACACACACACACACACCTTTTATTTGTCTTGTAAATATATTTAATATGCTGTGTTTTGAACAAAATTGTTAGAGCCAGTTTTGGGAAAATCAACATTTTCAAACATTTTTCCATGTAAAAGGTTGTTTGAAGTAGGGGATTTTCTTAAAAATGTTAGTGTTGTATCCTTTGAAGATGCTGAACTTAAATATCTAGTTTGGTATTTTAACTGATTTTGCATTTTTGAGCTATTGCGTTCACAGAGACACACACACACACACATGGATCTTTTTTCTAAAAATAGTTGTTTTGGATACAAAATGTGTAAAATGTGTATTTCTACTGAAATCTCGGCAATGAGTTTTTGAGTAGAATGCATACCTTCTCTATATACTATGTACCAAGTAGTGAAAGTAAAAAGCTGCCAATGTGAGCTTAAGCAGTAAGAGAATTTCATACATAACTCACCCTTACTATGGAAATCATTGAAACAAATAAATACTGCCAAAGTAAAATTACAACCTAGATCATGGCTCCTTTGCCAGGAAATAATTTCTAATTGTAATTCTAACTCTGGCTGTGAAAGCATATACTTAGTCCAAATAGAATTGTTACAAACAGTTTCATTCTAATTTATTCATAGAAACATTTTGTACTTACTGGTAAAAACAATGTCCAGCAGAAACCAACCATCGATCTGCAATGAGTGTAGCTCCACACTGGAACTCTCCCTCTTTATATAGAGCTGCCTGCCAGGGCCATGAACCAGGTGCTGCATTGCCACCTCCTACGATCCTGGATGTGCGATACCTGCATTCAGTATTGTTACAGTGCATGCATGCCTCGACCTATCTCTGAATGTATCTAACTTCAGTATCTTTTCTAACAATTATGCAAATATTTTGGATACTGAATTTGATAGTGGTTCTTCATGAGTTATGCATAATTACGAGGGTCACTCTGAAAGTTTTGAGAGTTGGCGACAGGTAATTGTGGTGAGCCAATGCAGTTCTGCCTGAAGATCAGATTGAAGTTCAGATAGTAACATGTGCAAGCCAAGGCATGCTCCAACAATGTACAGCATCAGCACTGCTGTGTGTGTGCATACAAGTGTTGCTATGCCAGACAATAGGATGGATCTCTAATGAGAACATTTCTGCAATATGGTTTTCCACAACTTTAAAGTCAGTTAAGGGGAGAGAGAATACTTGAAAGACTGCATCATGCATTTGGGGATCTTTGCCCTTTACAATCCAACATGCATTGATGTTTAGAAGAGGAAGAGATTCCCTTGAAGATGAAGATTTCACAGGGCAGCCAGCTTACAACAACAAATGAAAAAGTGGTGAAAGTGGAGTGCATGTTATGAGAATATGATTGTTGCACATATTCTCAATTTCAAAAAGCTCTGAAAATTGGATTGGCAGCAGTGAAGACAATTTTTAAGGAAATTCTTCATATCAGGAAGGTAAGACAGAGACAGGCAATGGTAGAAAATGACAGAAAAATTTGATGGGGGAAGATATAAAAACATATTTAAAATTGTAGCAGGTAATGAAAGCTACATGTACCAATATAATCCAGAAACCAACTGACAATCATCAGTCTAGGTCTTCCAAAGAGAGAATCCCCCAACAAAAATGAGGCGATCAACAAGGGTTAGCAAGAAAATAATCTGTTCTTTCTTCCTAGCTAGTGGCCATATTGTGACAATTCTGCCTTGACTTCATGGCACACCACAAGTCTTCTGCTGCAAGTCTTCAATGAACTGAGAACAAAGACTGGTCTGCATGGAATTTTGTTGCACCTCTGCCCACACCTCAATTGCTACAGGAGGTAGGAGTCAAATACTTGTCCCATCCTCTCTGCAGTCTAGAATCTGGTACATAAGACTTTTTTCTATTCCCCGAAAGAAAAGAAAAAGTTCTAAGTCGATGATTTGAATCACCTGAAACTAACTGCAGTAGCTGCTTACGAAAAATGTATTTGCACTCTCCCCAAAGAAGAGCGATGTTAGACAAGTTTGAAAGGATGAGACATTGTGTACATTACAATGGAGAATGCTTTGAAAAGTAACAATGATCAGATCTAAATGTTTAAAATGTTATCGCATTCATTCTCAAAACTACCAAGAGTGACCCTTGTATAAGCACAGCTTATCTTGAAACAATATCATGTTTGTTTAAGGCATTTGATCAATTAAAAATCTGAAATAATACCTATTTTTTACTTTGAAAATGTTTGATATATAACTTGTTTCATCAAAGTGCCACATTGAGCCCAATTGTGACAATTTAAATACCTCTCACCATGGGCCAATTCTCCAAATTTAAACTGTCTTTTCTCAGTTTTTCTTAAAATGTTCCCTAGGATGCAATTGTAGATATTCCAGAAAAATTGATTAAATTTAATAGAACCAAGTGGATGATTAATAAAATCATGAAGTCTTTATAGAGACATAGAAGAACATGATTTTATAAAACTCCTGCAAGACCCACGGGCATGCCTTTGGGAGGGTTGGTGGTGTTTGGACCCTCAAGCTTTTGCCACATACAGTTTAAATTATTACTTTGGATTCATATTTTGAATTTTGTGCCTCTATTAGTAAGGTGCTCTTTATGACAAAATTGTTTGCTACATTGATAAGAGCCATTGCCACCCTGATGTTGCAGACTTACTTAAATTTTTTATATTGAAAATAATGAAGTTTTAAGTTTTAACTGCTGACTTTAAGCCTGTTTTCTGCTCAAAGACAGTATATGAGGCACCAATACTGGCTTCAAGATCTGTGCGCAAGATCCCCTAAAGATAACTTATCAAGATTTCATGTTGCAAAGACAAAATTGGCCACAATTATGTTCTCCCAAAACACCAATATATGCAAGGAATTAAAATATTATTAGTGGGTCATACAAATTTTTTCCTATCATACTTGTACCTATGGTAGAGAAAATCAAAACACTGGTATTTATATTTTCAATCTAATGACAGTGAACGTAGCCCCATGTGAGTTATGCCTAGGTTTTTTCTTCTATCTTTTCTTTTTCATGGCAAAAATATTAGTAATGGTTTTTTTGTGCTATGAAAATTTTGAGAATCGGCAATAAGTAATTGTGGTGAGCCAATGCAGTTCTTTACATTGCAGATTTTTTGTTAGTAAATTTATATTATACTTTAGTTATATAAGATTAAAACTGGTCTAGCAGGATTTTAACACCCAAAACTTTACCTTTCACTGTGCCACTACTTACAAAGATGTACAAGAATGATATAATGTGAAAGAAGTCCTAAATATGCTATGATGCATGCAAACTTAAAGGAATATAAATTACATATATTTGTAAAGTAGGTATTTGGTAAGTGTTTGTCTTCACTTACCTCGCCCACTGATTAACAGCTTGTGGTCGAACTCCACACTCTAGGTCTTTGCAGCTCACCTTCACCACCTCCTTTTGGCTGCACTGTGTCTCTTGAAACATGAGACTAGATCTGTGAAAGAAGGGAATTAAATATCAATTTTTGTCTGCTTAAAATAAGGATGCAGATAATCTCTAACATTTTGATATTCGCTCTTTTTTCTTTCGCTACACTGCTATGTACACAGTATATAGAGAAGGTATTGTATTCCACCCAAAATTTGACACTGAGATTTCACCAGAAATATATGTTTAGAGACCCCTGAATCCAAAAAAGTATTTTTAGAAAAATATCAATGTGTGAGTGTGCATGGATACATAGGTGCGCACGCGTGAGTGTGTGTGAAGAGCATAGCTCAAAAATAAAAAGTCTATTAAATACCAAACTTGGTATTTAAGTTTAGTATCTCCCAAGGATCGACACAAAGATTTACAAAAATCCCCCCACCCCAAACTACCCTTTACATGGAAAAATATTCGAACATTTTATTTTTCTCAAATGCTTTTGATTAAAATATCATATATTAAAGATATTTACATGACAAATAAAATGTATAGCTTGAATTTTCTGGGAAAACCTTCTGAAGACCTCTTTATTTTGGATGAATTTTGTGTAACTGGTACACAATAAGAGATGGAAAAAAACTTACTGCACAAAAGATGTAGATTGCATTAAAACACATAATTTATGTTGTACACAGATTTCTGAGATATTCCTTGTTATTAGTTTCAGTATTGGTTTTGGTTTTAATTAACTTTATGGTTTTGAATTATGTTGTACACACACACACACACACACACACGCACAGAGGGCTGCACCATGGCCAAGTGGTTAGACCACTTGCCTCTCACCTAGACGGCCTGAGTTCAATTCCAAGCAACTGCATGTGAAATTTGTGAGGGGCAAAGTGGCGCTGGGGTGGGTTTTCTCCAGGTCCTCCGGTTTTCCCAACCATGGCATTCCTCCATCTTCATGTATCATCAGTGTCATTGCCTGCAGTGCCACAAGTAGTTAAAGCAGGCATTAAACACTATAAAAAAACACACACACATACATGCGAGCATGCATACACTCACACATGCATATATATATATATATATATATATATATATATATATATATATATATATCTATATATAAACACACTCTTTTCTAAAAATACTTTTTTTTTTAATTAAGGGAGCTTCAAAGCATGTATTTCCAATGAAATCTTGATATAAAATTATTGGGTGAAATGCAATGCTTTCTCTACTCAAGGGTAGAGAAAGTGATGAAAAGAAATCTCTAATTATAAACATATACCTACCCTTTATAATAAATTCAAAAATTAGATAGCTGACAGCTAACATTAAAATAAAAAACCAAGGTACTAACCTGGCTTGGGCTGCTGTAGCAATTGGAGTGCTGTTATGGGAGTATGCCAGTTCATAATAATGTGAATCATCTGCTCTGCTGCTCCCTGATGCATCCACTGTTCTATTTACACTCTCGTAATCACTGATAAAAAATACAGCAAAAGTTATTTTTTGTCTGTGGAATAGTTTACATAAGAAATTTGTGACAAGCAACAGAAGATATGATTATATGAAGCTTTTATAATTGAAATGTTAAATTGTTGAATCATTAGTAAAGCATAATGCAGCTGGATTTAACAAAACTGTTAGAGATGGAGAGCATTTTAAAATATTGGCACAGAATGTGTAATTAGACGATTACAATGGTTTAAAAAGTATAAACAATTCCCAATGTTAGCAGTGAGAAGTAACTTCTGTATGGGAGATATGTGGGAAATTTGTCAAGAAATTGGGATTGGAGATGGATGTGAAAAAATATGTGGATTGTTGTGCTAAATTTGAGAGGAAAGTATGTATTTGCATGCATGCTTTCAGGAGTACTGTTTTTAAAGGTTTTCAGCAAATGGGGAAGAGTATGCTATATGTGGGGAGCTTAAAGTGTGACAATAATAGTAGTTGCAAAATTGTAATATGAATTAACTTTGAGGTTATAATGCTAGTATAACTGAGTTTGCCTTAGAGGTTTGCTGAAGAATATAGATATGTCAATAAATAAATGTAGTGTTATTTATGGACGCTGTTTAACTGCAGTGGTTCTCAGCGTCCCATTCTATATTGGGTGTGAAAGACCACTTAATTTTGCTCAGAGGCCTCTCTATCAGGCTTGAGGTTCTTTTATGTGCCATAAATCTACGAGATGGGACCAACGGCTTTGCTTCCCTTCCGAACGAAGCCATGCTAAGATTTTTACGCCCCAAAAAATCCATCATCCTCCGCCAGGTTTGAACCCGCGACCTTGGGTATATGAAGTTAGCATGATAACCTTTACACCACGAAGAGCGACATATAGATATGTCAATTACATAAAGAAACTCAGTGTGCGTTAATGAAGAGAAAGTATTCAGATGAAAGAATATTGGTATGGTATGGAAAGGATGAAAGAATATTGGTATGGTATGGAAAGAAGGTACGTGATTTGAATTCTTTCATAATATGAAGTTTTTCCAAGCCTGATTTGTCTTAAAAGCAGGATTTGGAAGCATTATAAGGGCATAAAATATCCAAAATTATTACAAAGCATCCAGGAGGAAGTGTTACATATTAGAGGAGCATTTTTATGGGTGTATTAACAATGTTCTATTATAATTTTACACATCTTAATATAGGTAAGTCATTATCATCCAAACTTAGAAAAATTTTTAAACCTATAGCATGAAAATTATTTAAAGACTTATCAGTGTGTCATAAGGTATATAATATAAATTTGTTCTTTTGATGTTACCTGTATGTCATAGCTTTACACACAGCACGTCCCAGATCCGCCACTTCCCAGGATGACTCTGATCGAGCCACCACATTGTCAAAGTTCTGTAGGCACAGCTTACCCCAACGACCTTGCTTTCGAACCATAAGAAAACCTGAGGTAAAGCAAAATTTAAATAAGATGTTTTACCTCAGCGAGAATAAAGAAAAATACTCCAGAGTAAGTGGAGTACAATATATAATTATGAATCAAAGTGTGCAACAAATTGCAGCTTATATATTATTTTATTTATTTTATCTCTTGCTAGATGAATTACATTCAAATACGTTATGGCATTTAACACAAGCTATTAGCCAGTCATATCCTATTTACATTGTGTCTTGTACAATTTTTCCAAGTATTAAGATCTACCCTGTATGGTAAGTACTATTTGTGTTAAATGATGGCAATAGGATGGGAAACAACAGGAAGAGAAGGAGGAGGAAGCAGTAAAGGAGCGTCAATCACCAAACTGCGGAAGATGAGGACGAAGTTCTTGAAAACGTTTCAATGTTTTTCAACTAATCAAGTGGAGGTGAGTGTAAGTGTGACACAGCATAACTCCAAGGCTATTTGTGTTTCTTCTTTTCACTGTCCAATTCCTCTTCCTTTTCACCTTATTCAAAAACTGAGCTAATTTATTATTATCTTTGCGGAACAATCCACTTATTGCATTTTTCTTGCTAATTTGGAACCATTTTCCCCAAAGATGATCTCTTCCTCTGTAAATCAGTCCCTTTACACTCAAATATAATATGTTTAATGTCCTCACTCTCACCACACATGGGACAGGCTTTTGTGGACATGTTCTGGGTTCTAAATCCAGAACTCTTAACTTCTGGGTTCAATTCCTGCTAGGAATTTTTTATTTATCGAACTATTTACTATTCCTCATAGAGTCTAAAAATTGAATGGAGATGTGAATGTGGGTGTGTTTATGTAAAAGTTAATGAAAAAAAAAAGTTAAAAACCCTTCAGTTCAGAGAATAAAAAGACCACAATAAGGTTGCCTCTCAAGTCAAAGCCCACAATAGGACCATAGAAATTGAAGGGGACTTACAAATGAAATAATTAAAAAAAAAAATATGTATAAAATATTTATATCATATTCTGTGTGGAAGAAAATACAAAATTTAGCTACAGTTATAAGCTTGTTTTATAAATCCATTTCAAGATTAGCTCCATGAGATAATTGTCATGAAAGTGAAGCTGTGATTTTAGTCATCTTTCTTAAAAGGCATAAATCAAGAAAAAGCAAAATGAGGGAATCTAAAAAGAATGTATTTTTAAGGAAAAACTAGATGAGCAAACAAATTCTGGTAGTGTAAGCAGTTGGACTATATTCAGTTTAATATGGTTTAAAGAAGCAATACTTTATTAATTGCTGAGGTTTTGTATATGAGAAAATGTGCCCTTTTTAAAAAACTCTTTCTGGCTAATGATAAACAAAGTATAACAAGGATATTAATTTATATTTGCAGGGGAAATTTTCCCCATCCCTTAGGTAAAACAAAATTGGTGTGACTGCTTCCGTGGTCGAGTCGTCAGCGAGCTGACTTCTCACCCGGAGGTCCCGGGTTCGATTCCCGGCTGGGGTGAGGAATTTTTCTTTAGCCAGAATTATTCCCTATCCCCCACAGAGTCTGGGAGTATGTGAGAGTGAATGTGTGTGTGCTTGAAGAAAACAAAATTATTTAAACCTACTGACAACGAGTTGTTTCTAGTGCCAAGCCCACCTTAGATGTTAAAGGGGGCCATAAATGAAACAATAAAAAAAAAAAAAAAAAATGGCGTGTTTCTAATTGCAAGTTAAATGATAAGAACTTATGAAACAGGCTAAGACAGAATTCTTGAGAGTGGTCAAATTTGCCAATTACATGCATGGGACAGCTCTTCCCCTCATACATATTAGCCATTGTTAGAAATGATGGTGAAATATCTTTGTGTTAGTCTAGAAAAATGAGTCAAGGTCATTGAAGCCATTCCAATCTCTACAGAAAAATACATGTTGATTCAGAAAGCCCTCTAAAATTTAAAAGAAACCAAAGGAATTTAATGCTGAGCTGAAAAGATTAAACATTTTCAAAGTAGGGAGGCATTAGAAAATTCAAATGTATCTCTTGGGAGAGGTATTCACCATGTATCAGATGTACTTGATGTGGCTGGTATCTTTGCAGGAAGTTAGTGGGAGACGAAAATGAATATTTATTTCTGTATTCCACTTATTTATCTTTTGAAACATATACATGCTATTGGACACGTGAAGTTTAACAGAAAAAAAAAACAAACCAAACACATGGATGCAATAAATGCAGCCACATTAATAACATTAATGGAAAATATTTGCATATATACCTTGCAGACCTAGATTTATCATGTCATTTATGCAAAACAAGAGTTATGTTTTTAAAGTGTATATTAATTTTTAGCTCCCGACATAATGGTTAGACTTAAGATAAATTCTAAATTTAGTTTCAAGAATTCTGGAACTTATTTTACAGTTATGTACATGATGTTAGAAAGCCATATGTAGCAGTGTCATTGAATGAATGTTAAGGAAGATAAATAGACTAAAATCTAATGTCTTGTCATCCTTCCTTGTTCAACACCTAAGTATTCACTGTAGTCTACTCCAGAAAAAGTCTTGAGAATATCTGAACATATGAAACTGGCATCAGTGATGAGTATTGATTGAGTAGCTAAGATATTAATGATGACATAAGTGTTCATTTAACAATAATGAACAAAATTTTAATGCCTGCCTCAATAAAGTGGGGGTAGCATGTCTGCCTCACATTCAAGAGGCTGGGAGTTCATGTCAAGTAACTTTAAGCTCCATCGGCCTCATATCATTTGAGTATCATTTCACTGATTTCATTCATCATCCAATATGATCAACAAAGTTTGAAAAACTAATTGGAATTAACACTATGAAGCTGTATTACTTTATAAAAGAATACATATTGAGTCGACCAGACATTCTATGGCTTCACATACCTAAACTTTATTCCCGATATGTTTCACTTTCAGTTGAAGGGATCATCAAGTTCAACTGAAGGTGAAATGTGTCGGGAATAAAGTTTAGGTATGTGAAGCCATAGAGTGTCTGGTCAACTCAATCTGTATTATTTTATAAATCATGATCAACAAAGTTAAAGGACATTAAGATTAAAAATGAAAGAAAGAAAGAAAATAATGCATAAACAAAACATACACAAAATGATTCTAAATTGAAACAAATATAAAAATCCCTTCCCTCCCAAAATAAAATATCATTTTGAAAATTTTTCCAATTTAGTCTACCCTTATAATTGCTGAGTTTACTGGATTTACCTTCAGAACTGTACGGTAGATCTCCAGCAGTGGATTCACTTTGCGCTACTGTAACACACTGTTTCTCATCATCTCCATAAGGACAATCTCTGGCACCATCACAGAGCCTCTGTTGATGCACACACACCTGAGAGTTGGGGCATACAAACTGACCTGGCGAGCACCATTCTGTCAACAAATATTTCACACAGATATACATACTATTATATTAACTTTATACACTATTGAAACATGATGTGATTGCCTGATTACTGAAATAGAAATTTGTAAATGAATTTATGTTAAGAATGGTATGTAAATATGTTATATGTAAACTAGGCCAGATAGACAAAGATATGGATGCAAAATATAAAACCCAAGCCATACTCTTTGAGGAGCATGGAGAACATAGACTGGCTACCCTCACATACTTCACATCCCGCAAGAGACGTGTGAGATGATTACTGTGCTATGATCATCATTAAGAATTCTTAAGTGTTGTTATTAACTTCTCCATTGCTCCCTAGACCACTGTGTCACCAGACAAAATCGTCTCCAAATAATGTGTTGCCATGTATCCTTTCTTTCTTCATTTGAAAAACGTTGTGGTTTTAATTTTCACTTTCTGTACCCTTACTATGCATATAGTAGGTAGAGAAGGTGTTGTATTCTACCCAATAATTTGATGCCGAGATTTTACAGGAAATATGTTTTGAATTTCCCTGTATCCATAAAAAAAAAAAAAAGAAAAAAAAAAAAAAAAAGATTTTTAGTAAATGGTCCACATGTGTGTGTCTATGGACAGCATACCTAAAAAATAAAAAGACCATGAAATACCAAATTTGGTATATTTAGTATTTTCCAAAGATGCAACACAAAGATTTTCGAAAAATTTCCTGTATCCCAAACTACCCTTTAAAACAAATTTTTTGAAAACTTTGCTTTTCTCAAAAATGGCTCTAACAGCTTTGATTAAAATACTGTAAATTAAAGATGTTTGCATGACAAGTAAAATGTATATATTGAGTTTTCTGGGAATAGCCTCTGAAGACCTCTTTATTCTGGATGAATTTTGTATAACTAGTAAACTCTAAGAGATAGAAAAAAAATTATACACAAAAATTTAGATCTCGTTAAAACATATAGTATATATCATATACATTTTTTTGTAGGGTTAATTATTTACAAGATATTCTTTGTTATTAGGTTTCAATTTTAAGCTATTTAAACTTTTCTCAAATGAGAGGTCATCTTTCATTTCATCTCTGTTTTATTTTACTCCAAGTTGTGCAAAACAAAAACTAAATTTCAATTGTTTCACACAGCAATCAGCTTTCAAAGGCTTTGACTATTGCTTTAGCCTAGTTTATTACCTTAATTCCCTTCTACTTGCAAGGAACTAATACTACTAACCATTTCTCCTAATGTTTATCTTGAATACCACAATGTAGATAAAGGAATAATTCTTTGTAGCAGTAGTTTGTAAAGAAAGCCATGTGAATGGAATGCGTCATCTGTCTCCATGACATTTGGTGTGGTAATGTGTCAGCCTTTAGACAAAAATTCTTGGCTCAACTCTCACACTTATTGCAGCTGTTTTCTCTGAATGTATGCCACTGAGCAGTTTGCAGTGTTTTAGTTTGAGAAGATTTTAATGAGAAGTGGGCTAAGCTTTGCCAGTTTCCTTTAAGCTAGTTTAAGTTTATGACTAGAAAAGATACATTTTTTCTTTAAATTCCAACATGGATTCTTGCCCAAACACAGCACAGAAGCAGTAGCACTTGATGTAGTAAACCTATTACAAAAAACTTTAGATAACAAACAAATTGCAGGTGGACTTTTCATTGACCCAAATAAAGCGTTTGATACTGTCAATCATGAACTCCTCCTAAAAAAATTAGCACACTCAGGAATAAGAGGAATTGCCTTGAACTGGTTTAGAAGCTATCTCCTTAGAGCACAATATATGATCCTAAACAATTATTCCAGCCCAATATTAACAGTAAAGCATGGAGTTCCACAAGGTACAGTGTTAGGTCCAATTTTATTTCTAATCTTCATTAATGGTATAGGAAATATAGAACTAATAGGTAAAATATTTCTATTTGCAGATGATATTTTTCTATTTTATGAAAATAAATCTGAATCGCAGGTAATGAAAGATATGCAAACTGACCTTACAACACTGCAGACATGGTTCACAAATAACTTAATCCTTAATGCCAAAAAAACTAAATATATGCTTTTTCATAAACCCTCTAGACCAATTACAAGTAATATGTCAGTTAAGATCAAAGATAATGTTATAGAAAGAGTAAACAAATTTACACACCTAGGGCTCACACTACTCATCTTTGACCTGGACATACCATATTGAACACATTATCACAAAAATAAACTCCATTATTCGCATACTGTACAGATTAAAAAATCTAGACTTAGATAACAGTTGTAAAAGAAGTCTTTATTTTGCACTCTTGTACCCCAGTTTTCTGTATTTAAATGCAGTATGGTCCAATAACAATAAAGAACAGCTAAACTGTTTAGAAATCCTACAAAAGAGAGCTATTAAAATACTTTATGGATTTAATATTTTAAAACCTTCCATAGAAGTATTTAAGGAAACAAATATACTGCCATTTTCCTATCTCTGTAAATATAGTTAATCTTCATTCATGTACAAAGCTGAAAATAACCTCCTATGTGCCAACTCTGTAATCAAACACAAAAGAGATATTCATTCCTACAAAACTAGATCAGCCAATCACATATTTATAGAATCAGTTAACTCTACCAAATATGGAATAAAAAATATATTACATAGTGCCACCAAAACATACAACAGTCTCCCACTTAACATTAAACAATCATCTAACTTATCCCAATTTAAAAACAAACTCTTCAAATATCTACTTGAGCAATACTGTAATTCCTAAAGATTTGACAACAGAAAATCCCTATGGTGTTTCTTGAAATATTGCATTAAGTTTAATCACACACCCACACAAATTACAATAAAAATTGTGTGTGTATATATATATATATATAAAATGTATACTTATATACTCCTTTTTATATGTGTTTTATTCTTTGTATTTTGCTTACCACCTCACCCTACCTAGTCATTGGGACATTCTATGTAAATAAATAAAAAAAAAAAAAAAAAAAAAAAATGCATTTTCGATGTGAATTGTCATTCCAGATATATACTGAGGTGCTTCACTATTTCTCTTTCAAATTTCCAGAGTATATATTTTGCTGCATGGGGGATAGGTCGGTTGTGCATAATTATTGCTTTACATTTTTGATGGATCAATGAAATGTGCCGCTTGTCAAGCCATGGTGTGATTATGTTTATGATATCTTGATAATTTCTGGCATGTGAATATTGTGATGGGTTGCAAAAATAGTAGTGTTAACCCATACATTTTAATTTGCACTATGTTATCTGCTTCCCTGATTTGAAAACATATTGGGCTCCAATTTGGGATGGTTTTATTTTGAGATGCTGTGGTCCTGGGAGTGATGTGAAATTAAGAATAATACTTGAGGACTCTTAATGATGTTTTAAAAGAAGTACAAATATATAAGGATGCGGGGTCAGTGTCTTTCATCAGTCATAGCAAAGGCTGTCACTTTCTCATGTCTCAAGCCAGATTCAGGTAAGTGATCGATGCTAGCTGACATTGTTCTCTGTGCTCCTCAAAGAGCACGCCTTGGGTTTCACATTATGCATTCTTGTCTGAGTTTATTTGCTCTTGTTTACATACGTACAACATACTTACATACATTTTTAACATAATTTCAGCTATTATTTCCTATTTCAATACACTCTCCAAAATTACTCAACATAATAATGCTTACCACAATTATTCTCATCACTGAAGTCCCAGCAATCCACTACCCCATCACAGAGTTTGCGTGTGAGGAACTGCGCTCTCAGATAGTCTGCACAAGTGCAATCACGTTCATCTGCTCCATCATTACAGTCAACCAGTTGGTTACAGCGGGAGAGAGAGGAAATGCACTCCCCATCACCACATTTAAGAGTCAGGTTTCCAGGACAACCTGTAAGAGTAATACATTGCATTACTATGCTCTGAGAAATGACTGAAAGTGCTGCTAGAAGTTGTTAGTAACTCTTTTGTGGTACATGTTAATTTCTGGGTTTGATTCCTCACTAAGCTGAAGGAATTTTTCCTTAATTAGAACTGTTGTGCACCCAAATCTGAATGTAAGAACAATTAATGAAATATCTGTATTAATAAAGTATTCTGCACACTCTGTCGTCCTCCGAGGTTGCGGGTTCAAACCCAGCAGAGGATGATGGATTTTTTGGGTGTAAATATCCTTAGCATTGCTTCCTTTGGAAGGGAAGTAAATCTGTTGGTCCCGTGTCGTAGATTTACGGCAGGTAAAAGAACCTCAAGCATGATAGACAGGCCTCTGAGCAAAATTAAGCAGTCTTTCATGCTCAATTTAGAATGTGATGCTGAGCACCATAGTAGTTAAAGAGCATTCATAAATAACAAGCCATTTCCATTTCTGCATGCTCTTCTTGCGAAAGCTTATTCTTCTATCTACTTCTAGTTAATTAAGCTAAATGTTTGCATAAATAACTTAATTAGGCATTTCACTGTAGAAGTGAAATATGTTTAAACACTGATCACTAAATTTTAGTCTGAAACTCCATGCTCTTTCTATGATATTGCAAGAAAAACTGAAGGTTGGCAGTACTTTAAAAAATGAAATCACAAACCTATACTAATAGATATTTCAATAATAGCATGTCACAAAAAGTTATTTGAAAGTAATTTACATTTTAAAGCGATTTATAATTTTTGTGCAGGACATTTGTTATCCATCTCTTATAGTTTACTAGCTTTACAACATTTATACAAAATTTCTGATGAATTAAAAGAACTTTACAGGCCACTTCCAGAAAATTCAAGATGTGCATTTTTATGAGATATTTTAGATATATGGTATTTTAATCAAAATCTTTACAACTATTTTTGTAAAAAGTTAAACATTTGGAAAATTTTGCATATATGCGTAATTTATGGTGGGAGGATTTTCTTGAAACATTTTGAATCCTATCTTTGGAAAGTACAAGTAAACACCAAATTTTGTATTTATCCATGTTTCATTTTTAATAATGTTGTTAACAAATAGAGACAAACAGAAGTATGCACAATGGATTTTAGTCTTTAAATGCTTTTGTTTGTATTCTGGTGAAAATTCTGCAATTTTTGGGTGGAATGCAATGCTTCATCTATCTACAAGATATGTGGTAGACAAAGTAAAACCCAAAGTAAGCAGGAGTACACAAGGAGCTGCTTCTAAAGTTAAAAATACTAAAATGGACCAGAGTAGCTAAGGCTAACAGTGATTTAGAAAAATATATGTGCTTTTCATACCCGTAATTTCATGTTAAGTGTTGTTTTGTTAATATTTTTTGTCAGTTTTAAAACTCCAAATTCCATTTAAATGACTCTGTGCCATTTAGATAAACCAGGGTATTAAGCCTTAAGCCCATTTGAAGCTCTTTTTTTTTCTTTAGCATTTTTTTTACTATTTAGATTTTAATGTACATGAATGAAATTTTGAGGAGAGCTAGTTAATAAGGATTTAAAATTTGTTGCCATCTTTTAATGAAATCACATAGATGATTTGTAATTTAATATTTTCTATAATTCAACTTGGCAAAACAGAAAAAAAAAGAATAATACTTTTGCAAAATATTTTTTCTTAATGCGCTAATTAAAATCAATTAAAACTTTCCTTATAATGTAGGATAGATACAAAAATTAAAATGTTGGATAGATATTATAATCTGCTTAGTAAAGGGACATTTTAAACCAGCATATCAAAAGTGATTAATTTTAAATAGTGTAAAATTAATATCTCAAAATCATTAATATGTTGTATTTAACATTTATTCCTGTTTTCTATATTTTTAAATGGTATATTTGTAAATCATTTTCTATAAATAATAACAAATTCTAAGTTAATCAAAGGAAATTGTGGATTTTTCAGCATTTAGAGGTGCTATAGATTCCAAATATTTTATTTGATATCCACAAATGAAATGCAAACAAAGTCAGCTTAACTGGTTAACCTAACAACTCCAGTTTCTTTTGCAGTTAAATAAGAAATACACTAAATATTTATTTTTATTATAAGGTTCTTAAATTGTATTGTAAATGATTCTGATTTCTTTTCTTTGAAAGGCATTTTCTGATTTTTTTCGACTATTTTAATTAAATAATTGGAATTGAGGAAATATACCAAGCAGATAAATCTGTAAAAAGTTTATACTTTTTGAGAATGAAAATTTATAAAAAATAAGTTCTTTTATATACTCAAAATTAATAATTTAAATATATTTGGAATGAGTGAGTTTTTATCAGAATTTTTTAGTTCAATAAACTGCTCTTATTTTCTCAACCAGTTGAGGTTATATGAAATGTTATTCTAATGGCTAATATTTATCTTTATCTTTCATGTTCTCCTAACAGAATAGTTAGAAACTAAACTTCAACCAGAAATTGTAATTTTGACTTGATTTGGGAAAGATTATTAGATCTGAGTAACAGTGAGCGCACTGAACTTCTTCTATTTACTAATGACTTGGCACTACAGACTATTATCAGTTTTGCATTACTATCTATATTTTTTACTCTGAAGAATTTGAGGTCACTGATAAGCATTACCTATACAAGGTTCATTTGACAAGTTCTGTGAATCACCAACAATGATCATTGCTAGCGCAACACAGTTCTGATATAATAATTAGCCATCCTTATGAGTGAGCGTGTGATGTTTAAGTACTCTGGGTGGAGAGTGTGGTGTGGATGCCTGACTTATGTTTTTTGTGTAGTAAATTTTGAAAATGGAAAAAACCGAGATGCAAGTAGTAATAAAGTAATAATGAAGGCTATGACAGTAAATGAAACCCATGTCAATTTTCGGAACACACTATGCTCCTTCATAATCAAATGTTGCTAACTGGACCAACATGTTTTAGTTGGGAGAGCTTAGAAGATGATCTACACAATCATCCAAGAAATGGTCTTGGAAGATTGCCAACTGAAAGTACGAGAAATTGAAACTGTAGGGGTATCATGAGCATGGGCATATATTTTGACTGAGGAATTGGGTATGCAAAAATGATCTGTTTGCAACAGAGATGAAAAATACATCAGAATGCAATTTATTGAACAATGTTTGGCTCACTTTCAAAAGTACTAACAAGACGACTACAGATGAAACATGGCACACTACTATACATAAAAAAAAAAAAAAAAAATAGTCAAAGCAATGAAAGAATGCTGATTCTCCATCACCAAAGAAAGCAAAGGTAATACAGTTGGCTGTAAAGTCAAGTGATATAAAAGGGATTCTGTTGATAGATTATCTTCCTACCAATCAAACAGTTTTGGGAGAATACTATGCTAACCTTTTGGACCAACTACAGCAAAAAGATATGCAAAAAGAGGCTAAGCTTGGCATTAGGACAATGCACGCATGCATACATGCGCTGTTGTCAGGGCAAAAATATTTGAGCTGAGGTACGAATTGTTTCCACGCCTGCCTTATTCACCTGATAGGGCTCTACCAGACTTTCACATCTTCCTTAAGCTCAAAGTTTACTCAGTAGATACAAATTCTCTTCAAATGTAGAATGGATAGCTGGAATTGACAAGTATTTTGCAATCCTGGAGAAATCTAATTTTTGAGATGGAATAAAGGCACTGGAACATCAATGGGTCAAGGGCATTCCAGTGCAGGAAAATTACATTGAAAAATAAAAATAGTTTGAATGAGGTAAGTTGAAATTTGGTGGTTATTCTGAGAACTTGTCAAATGACCCTCTTCTATAGAGAATTTCAACACTCTACAGAGTCTACACTTACCTGTTCCATTTACGGAGTTGCTATGATCTGAGAGTTCACCATTAGAAGTTACAGGATTTGTTGGAGGTAATTTATTGTATATTTTTGTAAGCATAGGGATGGCAGCATGGTTGCTGTTATGCTGTTGGTGAGATGGTTTCACTTCTTCTGTACCAACTGCATGAATATCCATGATCCAGGAGGATAAAGGTGAACTATCAGTGGTGACACCTTCCTTTGTATCATCTATAGGTGTAATTGTTCCAGTTGTTGGTGGAGGATTGGTATGTACTTTAGCATATTTACTAAGGGCATTAACTGCTTCTTGGGACATTGCTGTTGCATTTCTGGCAGGCTGCTTTGTTTGATTCCTAAAATAGAGTAGATGGAGGATATCATAATCAGAAATATCATACTCTTCTCCAGTTCCATCATCATCGTCATCATCGGTTTCAAAGATATCAGCTGAAAGCACAGGAGCAAGTAATGATTCACTGTGACTTGTGCCACTTACTGTAGAAATGGTATAATTGGTAAACTGTGAAGATGTTTCATTTTCAAGATGGCTTATCTGTAAATGTGCCAGGTGGAAATCACTATCCACTGTGCTGTTAGACTCATCTTGGGATACATTTGTTGCTACACTGGAACTATTGAGGTTATCCAAAACTTCTGCATTATCACTAAGGTTATGTTTCTGATCCGTTAAGCTAGGTGTAATAGTATTTATTGTTGTATCAGTAATTTCTGTAGTTGCTGTGATGAAGTCTGTCTGTTCTCTGTAATCTTCTGTTGTGATGATCATATTTTGACTTTCTTCAAATATACTGTCAAGAACTGTGCTCAGAATATCCTGCTCTAGTGTAGTTGCAATTGTAGTAGCTATTTCTTCAGTTTTTGACTTGTGCTTCACTGAAACATCTGCTCTGCCCATTAAAGCAATGTAAGAGTCATCTGGCTTCATTTTTGGTTGTCTGTGTGATTCTTTAGCTTTCTGAGAAGTAGAATTTTTGGCTGTAAAAGCTGTCACATTTATTGGAAGACTAGATGTTGTACTCACAGGAGTGGTGGTAGATTCTGAAAAAGAACTTGTGGAAGCAGTATTTGTAGTTGATTCATTCAAGACATCATTCCCTGGAGTTTGAACTTGAACTGTGGGAAGCTTACTAGATCCTCTTTGTCCTACATTAAATTCTCCATTTTCACCAAAGGATATACGGACATTTGTTGAAGTGACCACATCTGTGTTTAGAATGACAGGGAATGCAGTTGTAGACATCATAGCTTTTGAAACATTTGTAGCAGTATTGTGAGGGGTACTCCTAGATGTTATTGCAGTTGTTGTAGTAGTATCAGTCTTTTCATCAGGATGAACTGGTAATGAGGAATTCTTCGTTAAATTTGCTTGTTCAGTATTATGCTTTACAGTTATGTTGGATTTTGTAGTTGTTGGATTAATTGATACTTTTCTTTTCATAGCTTGTTGGCCTTGTGATTCATTTTTTGATGTACTATTTTCTTTTTGAGACATAACAGTAGTAGTGCTATATTTTATTGTTGTGCTTGTGCTGTTCAGATTGCTCTTCTGTTGTTTTACCTCCACATCAGAAGATTTGCTTATAGTGGTTGATACAGTTGTGAAAGTGACAGCCTTTGGACTAGTAACAGTGTGTTTTTCTGTGGTAGATGTAGTTTTAGTGAGGACTGTGGTACTGCTGGCTTTAGGACTGGTAACAATATTTTTTTCTGTGGTAGATGTAGTTGCAGTAAGAATGGTGGAAGTGCTGGCCTTAGGACTGGTAATAATATTTTTTTCTGTTATAACAGATTTTGAGATTGTTGTTTCAGTTGAACCAGAAGAGGTCAAGTTTAGTGCCATATGAGTAGTTGGATTTTCAGAGCTTGTGTTTAATAATGGTACAGCAGCTGTGCTTACAGAATCTGTGGGTTCTTTTTTCACTTCTTCGTCCCTTGTAGATGAAGTTGAATTAATGGCAAGGAGTGGTTTACCTCTGCCTTCAAAGTATACCTCTGTTGTAACTTGTATTACTGGTTTTTGGTCATGCTTATTTTTTGAAACACTATGCTGTGATGTATTAGGGCTTAAAAGATTGTTTGGTTCAGTTCCTAAAGTAGCAGAGATACTGCTGGTTATGGGGGTGACAGAAGTTTCAGTACTTGAGGAAATGTTGCTTAAATTGTTGGTTTTTGAAGTTGTGATTCCTGCAGAAGTTACATTATTTGGTCTTAGAGATTGTGCATCTGTTCTGTTCATATTTGTAGGCTTTGGAATAGGATCTCTGTCATAACTGCTTCCATAGGCATGTGGGATGGCACTATGAGTACCAACTGCAGATTCTGAAGGAGGAGGATGGTCGTGCTTTAGAGGTACAACAACAGCACTAAGCGGGGATGCATGTCTTATTGGCTTAGATGTGGGAGGTAATTTCTTGGTTAGCATTAACAGTGTGTCATGATTATTACGTATTTCTGTGATATTTCCAGATCTGGAAGGAGGAAAATCAAATTCAATTACTGATTCTGATGTGGGCGAAATTTTTGTCCATGTGGCTGGTGTCACCACTGAATTAACTGTGGTGGGTCTGTAGGAAGATGGTGGAGGCCTGATAGTAATGCGACGGTTCACTTGTAGAGGTGAGTTATGATGGTAACGATGAGCTTGAAGGTCAGTGCTGGCTGACATTTCTGTAAAAGGAGAGGCTGGAGATGCAATAGTTGGTGCCATCGGTCTTGCATTGTTATTCACACCAACAATGACATCACCAAAAGGAGATTTCACAAGTGAGGATGGACTTATATTCTGTGAGCCATTCCTGAGGTGGTACTGAGAATTCAGTACTACTGACACACTAGTGTCATTGTATCTCATAGACTGTGGAGGACGAGGACGTGGTCTTAATGGCCTCCCAATGCCAGAGTTTGATCGAACTGGAATTAATGTAAACACAGGAATTGGCGTTGTATGAACTGTTGACTCTAAGATGCTTGTCTTGGTGTAACTAGTTGCTATAGAAGGCTTATAGTCTTGCAGCCTGTAGCCTCCATTCCATCCTGGTCTCCCTCCATATCTGAAAAAAAGAACAACAGAATAAGTAAAGAAAATAATCTTACAACAAAAGTATTTTGTATAAATATCATTTATTAGTTTCTCTACACTTACTATGTACATAGTATATAGAGTAGGTATTGTATTGTACTAAAAAATTCAATACCAAGATTTCACCAGAAATATATGTTTTGGGTCTTCCTGAATCCAAAAAAAAACATTTTTAGAAAAAGGTCCCTGTGTTTGTATGTGTCTGTGGACAGCATAGCTCAAAAATAAAAAGGTCATTAAATGCCAAACTTGGTATTTAAGTTTGGTATTATCCAAGAATGCAACACAAAGACTCTCAAGGAAATCCTCCCACCCCAAACTACCCTTTACATGGAAAAATTTTAAACATTTTGTTTTTCTCAAAAATAGCCCTAATGAGTTTGATAAAAATACCACATATTAAAGCCATTCCCATCATAAATAAAATGTATATCTTGAATTTTCTTGAGAATAGCTTCTGAGACTTGTTTATTCAGGATAAATTTTGCTGAATTTTACATAACTAGTAAATTGTAGGAGATACACAAAAACTTACTACTCAAAAAATGTAGATCTTGTTAAAACACAATTTATGTCATATGTATGTATTTATTTTATTATTTTTTTTGTGGAGTTGTCCGTTTTTTGAGATATCCCTTGTTATTAGTTTCAGTTTTGGTTTGAGAACTTGTCACCTTCGGCCGCGCAAAGAAACAGATTTCAATCCTATAGCAACCACATTTTAAACATTTGACTGTTGGTTTAGCCAAATGTATTCACTTATTTCCCTTCTACTTACAAGGAACTAAGTAATACAATCATTTCTGCTAATTTTAATTGTAATTGTAATTTATTAGCAGCCTATAGACTCTTTTCGAGTATCGGGCATTGTCAGTTTACATTAAACAAAATTAGCATTAAATAAACTTAGTCTACATAAATTATAAAAATACATTAATATATACAGGATGTTTGGTTTAACAAAGTATTAATATAGTCTACATAAATTATTTTAAAAATTCATTGATATCATACACAGGATTGTTCAGTAAATATGTCTTGAGACATTATCTCAATTAGCATGAAAAGATAGAAGAATAAGCTATTAACAATAATTTGTTACAAAGATGTAGAGAAAGTTATGTGACTGGAACACATCAGTTTTTTTTTCTGAGTTATCTTTAGCTGGATTGTCATACACTACAGAAATCTGAGGTTGTTTCGTATTTCATTAATGGCAAATTTCCCTACTAGAAAAATAGTTTCTCGCATTTCTTCTTCTTCTTCTTCTTCTTAAACAAATTACCCTCCCTTTTGTAGGACTGACATCCCCAAGGATTTTTAAACCAATGCCTTGGATCAGTTGCCTGTTGAGCAAACAAACTCTGGATCACAGCATTTTCAGGTAACTGATCAGCACAATCCTGGTATGATAGTGAAGAAGGAAGTTAAATTTAACGATCAAATATGAATGGTAGGAAGATTCATGGAGTAAAATAACCAACCCAGTATTTGCCCTGCAGCCAAGAAAAATTCCAAATAAAAAAAAAGAAAAATAACAGAAAATCAGAGAGGTTGTTGTTACTATGGTGCTATCTCATTCGGTTCCTGCATTAGATGCATTATATATTATGATACTAAGTTATTTATTAAAGCTACTAATTATATTATTTTGAGAAAATAAAATATAAAAAAATGAAATGGTGCAATGGAGAAAGAAAAAGAAAAAAAAAAACAACCCTTTTAGATAGGTTGGTTAGGTTTGAATCTGGGACCTCCTGAATGCGAGTCGCACATGTTACTTGGCGCTACCTCCTTAGTTCTTGCATTTCATGTGTTGTACATTATGATACTGAGTTATTAAAGCATACAAAGTATATTAATATTTTAAAAACTGAAACATCAAGAAAGTTTTACCATGTAAAAGCCAATACAAAGTTTCTTGAAATTCTTAAAATAGCATCTGACTCAAGTATGAAACTTGGTACCTATTTCATTTTATCTTTCTCTATATCATACATAGTAGCTAGTAAATATTATACACTCCACCCAAAAATTTATAGAAATATTTCACCAAAAGCATGAGTTTTTTGTTTTTGTTTTTTGTTTCTTTTTGATGCTGTTTAACACCTGTTTTTACTACTATGGTGCTGCAGGCAATGACACCATGATACATGGAAAGAAGATGGAGCAGTGGTGGAATGTGATGGTGGGGGAAACAAGAACTGCCCCTGTGCTGTTTTGTTCACCACAAATCCCACATGCGGTCACTTGGGATCAAACCCAGGCCATCTTAGTGAGAGTTGAGTGGTCTAACCACTTGGCCACAGCACGTCCCCAATATGTGTGTGAGTAGCAAAATTCGAAAATGAGAAGCCAGATAAATACAAACTGGATATTTAAGTTCAGTATCTTCCAAAGATATGACACAAAGATTTTCATAAAACTTCCCACCCCAAGCTATCCTTTACATAGAACATTGCTGCAAATTTTTCATTTTCTATAAAATGAGTGACAATTTTGATTAAAATACTATATGATAAAGATATTTACATGCAAATAAAATTTATATCTTGAATTCCTATGTAGAAAAAAATGAAGATGGTTTGTAAAAGAGAAAGCAAACCCAGCACTTTGGATGCAGTGATGTTGCTAGCTGATACAGTCAACCTTCCCTCCTGTGCAATAATGAGTAACACTCAAATGTTGCTCTGAATAGTAACACAGCATACCTTGTGAGTGTGTTTGAGTGTTATTGTTCTCGTATCAAGAAAGTAGTGAAGTATACGAGAGCTGTGCCAAAAGTTTTTAACAACTGTCAAACTGGAAGTTTCATAGCAATAGGATTATTTTAGTTTGAAAGAATGAAGTTTTCAACCTTGGAGTGTGCACACAGTGGTTCCTCCATCACTGAATTTTACCAATGCTGTAAACAGTGAGCATTACTGAGTCAGACACAGTTTAAGACGGATCTATCATATTACTGTTTTCATACAGTGATACACTATGAATACAGAAGCAGTTAAATGCAATTCTTCTCCAATTTGCATTTTTGGGAGTCTTACCCTTATAGGGCCATTTTGGCAATTGGTTTCATGAATTTTCAAGGAGTCAGGAGTTTCTTAAGACCATCCTGGTCACCCAGCAACCGCAGTAGCCCAAGAAAACATTGATGCTGTGAGGAAAATGACCAAAGATTTGTGACATTGAAGTGACCCTAAATATTAGATCAACTACAGATTCAAGATTATTTAGGCCAAGAGATGTGTCCATTGGGTACCACATTCCCTGAAGAAGCTCAAGAAGATGCAAGAGTGGGTTGGATTCATTTTATTCTTGAGAAATTTGACAAAGGATAGTCCAAAGACAGTTACAATATCATCACAGGTGACGAAACATGGGTTTATCACTATGATCCTGAAATGAAGAAGCAGCTTAAATGTAGTGATTTCCTGGTTAGCAACACCCACAAAAGTTCAGAGAAATAGGAGCTCTGGATGGGGAATGAAGATGGTGGCTACTTTCTTCACCTCTGTGACCTTACAGTCGCACAGTCAATGCTAATGAAATACTACTGATGTCTGGTGAAAGTCATTGTCACATGTCTCAAACTTGAAGAGACCTTCCTCTACATCATGACAATATATGTCACATATGTCTGCCAGAACAATTGACCTCTTGGAAAAAGAAAAGGTGAAAATCTTGCCACAGCTATCTTATTCACTTGATCTAGCCCATTTGACTTCTTCCTGTTCCCAAACGCAAAGAAAACAATTATGGACAGCATTTTTCATCTGATGAAGAGGTCATTCATGGCATACAACAATGCTCTAACTGACATCAATAGAGAAGCTTGGACTGAGACATTTTCTGAGTGGTTTCAAAAAATGGAAAAAAATATAATTGTTCAAGGAGAATATTTTCAAAAGAGTATTTGTAAATAAATATTATTTATATTACTATATAGATTAAAAAAAAGAAAAGAGGTAGGTCCAGAATAACTAGAGATTACCATAGATGAGGAGATCAAGAAAAGTGGCAAAAGTTGGAAGAAGCTGAAATGGCTGGTTGGACACAGATGATGATGGAAGATCTTTATAGAGCCCTTTGTTCCACAAAGGAATAATAAGTACCAAGATCAAGAGACAAACATTCTGAACCATCAAGTATGAACATATGTTGCTAGAGGGACAGTACTCGAGTTGCCTCATCAAAAAGACATCACATTAAGTCACTAGATGGATAGTACACAAACTCGCTTCATCAGCAATGGCACATTGATGACAATATTTTTGCATGGGAAATCAAGGATAAAAATTAACACCTAGTACAGTACTACTATAGATAAGTAGAGCAGAGGGTAATAAAACAGATTCTATGAACTATGCAGCACATAACTCATGCTTACCTGGTGGGTATACTCTCAGAATGTTGCACACTGACTGATGGGGAGAGAGGGCCTAGTGCTTCACTGTCCATAGCTTCTGCAGTACCAAAATGTACTTGTTCTCCAGCACTTGAGAAATGCTGTCTGTCTGGTACTGGCTGTTTGAAATTAGCTGGTGAAGAATTGTGTTTCTTTGAGAGTACATTACTCTGTGGGAAATCACTGTTAGCTGGTTGACCATTTTGCCATGAACTTGTTGGACGGTTTTGAGATGAGGAGATGTCACTCTGTACTGGCTTCCTGTAGATATTCTGAGTATTTGATCTATTCTTATACTGAATTGTTTGATCACTACCACTAGGCTTTGGTTTAAGTTGTGATGGCCCTCCTGTAGGAACAAATTGGTTTCTGTACAGCGTTGGGCTCACATCTTTTAAAATACTTTGAGGACTAGTTGTACTGATATGCTGCTGGTTTTTATACCTCAATGGCTGATTGTTGTAGAGAGGTGCTGTATTTTGTATTACTTGTTTGTTATTAGAGAAAGTGCTTTGGTTTTGTGAACTTGATGGTTGATATGTTTGACGATAATAATTTGCGGTGGTGTGATACACAGTAGGGCTAACGGTGCCTTGAAGTGGAGTGTTACTTCTGGTAGAATTATTTATATCCAAGTTCTTGTGAGTAGCTGGAAGGAGTATAGCATCTACATCCCGAAACTGATGAAGGATTGGCAGTTGATCAGGAACAGTAAATGGATCAACAATTTGTGAAGGTTTTGCAGTAGAATTGGGTTGATGTTTTCGCACAATGATACCTCCTCCACTAGTTGCATGTAACAGACTAGTGTCTTCAGCTCCTGAAGAAGCATCTTCTCCAGCCACTCTTAAAGAAACTCTCGACACTTTATCATCTGGACCACTAGCTTCTACACCAGCTGTAAGAAAAAAAATTGATATACTATATTCACTCAGATTTCTCTATCTATTATCATTTATTATGTCCTCTACTACTTAAATTCTAAACTAACCCAGCAGTATAAGAGCCCAAAGTTGGACCAAGGCTTAGCACCTGAATGTTGCATCCAGTGTGTAAATCAAGCCTCCTCCTGAGAGGGGGTAAATATTTCAGCAATATTTTTAAACACATATATTAAAAATAATTTTTCATCATTTATTTTGTTGTAAGTTTGTGAAAAAACACTATAATCAGTTTATTATTTAATTTATTAATTAGACAAAAGAAGGGTTATCTTTCAGTAGGCATTTATTATACATAGGAAATTCAGATTCAAACTTCAAAATCAAAGCTGTAAACAACTTGACGGGATGCTACATTGGCAACCACTATTGATGTAGTGTTCCCAAAACTGGTATTCAAACATTACTGATTTGCTCCAGCCAGCAGAAGATCAGATATGGCTGTAGTGTGAATAGGAAACTGACCGTGGTTGCAGAAACAAGGTTATAAAATTTTAATGCTAGGCTAAAATAAATAAAAGGCTATTTGGGAAAAAGTGTTTGGATGTGTCACGTTGTAGATATGAAAGAACGAATGATGATAATAATAGCAATAATTGCTGGTTTAGTGGCCTCATTGGTTCTCAAGTACTAGAGTTTGCTCTTGTTATTAACCTGTCATGTCCTTAGATCATGTATGGTTCATCAAGGGAGAAGGCATATGGCAAATGTCATTCTAGAATCAGAGAGGGAGAAATATTTTCCCTTGTAAGGAAACAATAATGCAATCATGAGCCACAGAAACAATTTTATGAGCCAGGGAATTCTTTCCCATTAATCTGCACACTGACTGCATCTGCCACCTGCCTATTACATGTGTCATGAATGGGTGGAGTACTGGAGGGTGGGACATAGTTAGCACCTTAAGTTCTTTCTGGCCAAAGTAGCCTTCGCAACTTCGAGCCACATTTTTCCCTCAAGTAGCTCCTCAATTGGCCCCCCAGGGACGTCATGAGTCTGAGTGTACCCTAGATCAAGTCTTCCAGCAGCAGAAAATCCCAATGTCAGAATGGAAATTGAACCCAGGCCTTTCATTTGGTAAGCACTGTACTAGCACTGCACTAAGTTCTCTATTACTTATTGATTATAAATAGAAGAAGTATGTATTCCACCAAAAAGTTTGACACTGAGATTTCACTGTAAATTCATGAGGCTCCCTGAATACAAAATCACATTTAATCAAAGGTCTAGGACAAAGATAAGAATGCTATAAGTATACTATGCTCAATACTATTCAACTTATTCATGGATGACATACTGAAAAAGAGGGAGAGAAAAAAATTGTACCTGCTTGGTATTGAAAGTAAGGAAATACCAGGATTACTTTATGTGGATGACTTACTGGTGGGAGTGTTCATGACAATAGGGCTTAGGAAGGCAATTAACAAAATTCAAAATTCTATTGAGAATGGGACATAAAAATAACCACAAACAAATTTAAGCCAGTGCTGTTCAAAAAGGGTATCAGACTAAAGAGGAAGAGAAATGGTTCTTTGAAAGAAAATAAATTGAAACAGTGAAAAAATTTGAATTTGGGAGTTAAAGTTGCATCAGTGTATGGACAGCTCATGGTAGGTAGAAATATAAAAGTGTACGGTAGAGCAGCAATGATAGGAATAGGATATGTAATATAAATTACTGGAGATGGAAAGGAAGTGGCTAGAGAGGCTTTACGAGGCAACAGTAGAAACAAAACTGTTATTACAATGGAAATATGAGGATATCAGACATAAGAAAAGTGGGTAAGAACAAAGAGATAGAGGGAAAACAGCAGAGGAGAGCAGCACAAACAAAAAGGAGCCCTACTCGGCAACAGTCAGGGAGCTAAGGGGTTCTCAAATTGTAACAGGACATGATTTGGCGAATAATTAAAATTGTAACCTAAGTGTAATAAATAATAATACTAATATTAATAATATTATTATTGTGTTATAATATTATTATTAAATTAAAAAAAATCAAATCTTTGCATGCATGAGAGATGTGAGAGAAAGAGACAGAGAGAGAATATGCATTACAGTGATTAGCAAAGAACAAGAAATTTTCAATGAAAATATAATTGAACTGAATGTCTGTAAAATAAAATTGTTACATGCAGCTTACTTGGGGCAGCAGGCTGTCCTATCCGTGAACTATAAGAGTCTTGTAGTATACCAGCTGGAGGTACTACAACCACTTCTGCCACTCCAGGACTGCCCTCGTCTTCATCATCATCTTTATCAAAATACCGATGATCTGTAGGTGGTAGGATAGGTCTCCAGGGTTCATCTGTCTCTGGTTTTGCTGGTGAAAATGTCCATGTCTGAAACATGTAAATTTAACACTCATGAGCATAACATTTGTTTCTTGTTGTACAACTGGTCTGGCTATGGTGTCCAGTACTCTAACTCTTGAGTTATTAATAAATTATCTCCAGCACGGTAATCACTAACTTTGTAATGATTCAGGTTCTCACAATTGTAGTTACACTTACAGCAAAAATAGGCCCTTTATCACAACAGATGTTAGAAATGTCCTCCTGCATCCTGATGTCTCTGGCACCTTTCTAGGAAATTATTTTCATGCATTGCAATTCATCTTCCAAAAAGAGCTAATACCTATCTCTACTAGGAGTTCTTTGTGATTCTTCTAATTATGGGGATGTGACATATACTGTGACCATTTGTAAGAAGTTTCCAGTGGGCTGTACCTTGTATGAGCACATGTTGACCCCTTTACCTAACTGCCCTACTGTTAGTGCCTTTGGCCAGCTCTTTAGAACAAACAGCCCAAGCAACAAACTCTGTGTGCACTTTCCCACAGTTCTGGTAATTTCCTTTTTGGTGTGCTTAAATAGTATCCTATTCCAAAACATTATGTGGGGACTATAAAAGGAGGTGAGTAGAGGACTGTTGAGGCAGAGTTATCAGAGAGTTCAGTTCAGTTCGAGAGGCAAACGAGTGTAGTTGACAGCTGAGTGCAAGAAAGTTGAGTACAGATGAGTGTCTAAGCGATAAAAAAGTTGTTTCTTAGAAGTTGGTATTATCATTTGTTACAATACTTTAATTTTAAATTTTCCTATAAATAAAAATCATACTGTGTGGACCATAAATCCTATCTTCAAAAATTTCCTGAATGAAATCAGTGACACTATATGCATAAGGGTAGAATCTTGTTGGGAATGTCTGGACTTACAATCAAAAGCAGTAAATTGTTCAAAAAAAGTAAGAACTGTCTTTCATGAAAAAATTCTTCCCTTAATTTTCTATTTGTATTTATTGTGCATAATATTCCAATTTTTTTGCCATATGACAGGTTTACCTGTATTAAATTTAGATTCTCTGAGTTTAAATATCAGTTATGCTGTATTGAAACATAGGCATGTAAATGAAACCTTGTTTTAACAAAGAAGATCATTAAGTTGCATCAATTACCCCATCATTACATTCCTCAAAACTGTGCAGCAGTTCAGCAACAGTGGTAATCTTGTGTGATTTCATTTAAAGAGTTTAGTAGCTTATGAAACTTTCAGTTCCTCAGCTGTTAAGACTGAGAGATCAACAAAAGAAAACCAAGGTAACAAAGTGATGAAGCTACTAGTGTTATATATGCAGCCAACATGGTAGGCCTATCAGCATCCTAATGTTGTCATGTTGGCAACACTGTTACGGCATGACTATTGTTCCAATGTTGGAGGCAGTTAGCTATTTTTGGAGGGAAAACAGATAATTTTTGAAATTCAGATTTCTATCATTAAAATACTGTTTTACTACAGGCAGTGTTTCTTTTAATATCTAAGCTTAGTCATCCCAAAATTTGCTATGTTAAGAACTGCAAAGTCACCTAACTTTAAAACCAATGACCCAGTCATGCTACAAGTATGGGAGCCAGTCACAATAAGCAAATCTCATGAAAGTCCAAGGTCTTTTGTAGTGACACAAGCAAATGGTAGGGATATTCGTAGAAACATGATCCACCTATGAAAATCCTTAAGTTCTACTCCTACCCACAGCCCAAGAGTCAGAAGCTTCACTTGATGTGCAGACTTTTGCAACTGCATGCGATGACCCTGAAAATACTCCTGCTCCTTCACCTAGCAGACAATGCACTAGCTCCCCAACCCAAACCACTTGCAGTAGTCCCTCAAACCAACCAGTTACCAGATATGGTAGAATCACAAAAAGTCTGACAAACTCAACCTGTAAATATTAGGTTAAGTTAGCCTACTTAAAAAAAAATTATGTACTTTAGTTAAATAAGCATTTGTTTTTAAAGAGGGGAGATATTTTATATATATAGCCAACATGGTAGTCCTGATCAGCATCCCAATGTTGTCATGTTACAGCATGACATTGTTCTTTTGTTTCAATGCAGGAGGTAATTGGCCATTTTTGGAGAGAAGACAATTTTTGTGATTCAGATTTCTATCATTAAATACTGTATTACTTCAGGCAGTGTTTCTTTTAATATTTAAACTTTGTCACCTATAAATCAAACAAATAGTCTGACTACCACTCTGTTGATCGTGAATCTGAGCGAAAAACATTGCTGTACACTGTGTCTAGTTTGTTGTAAATTTTTGTGGGACATTTTTAATATACATCACCCTCCCCTTTAGTAACTATATTTTCATTTGTAAATGTTAAGATAGTTATTCTTTGGGCAGAACAAAAACCTTTTTATTCTTTTATCACTATTTTCCTTAACTGTAAAGCAGATAATAGTTACAGAGTTTTACCTGTGAACCAGGATTTTCTGCTGGATTCCAAATTGACTGTGCTTCTCCTTGAGCACTATTTTTGGTGTGTTGGGTTGGCACTGACTCGCTTTGTATAGAACCAACCTGTAAAATATGAATATTCAGTTCATGTCTTTGTGTACATCACAAAAAAAGAAGAGAAAAATAAGGAAAAGCCTTGCAGATATACAAAATAAAGGAATACATCTAATGTTTAAACATTAATTTTCAAGCCAAAAATACTTGTTTATTCTGAATGACTTAAGCAAAAAGAGGAGGAGGAATCAAATGTTCATATGACTCTCTACTCTATCATTTATTAGTGGGAGATCCAAACTATTCTTACAGAAATTTACACTTCTATCTGCTTCACTTTTATTGAGATAAACCTTTGCAGAAATAACCACAGTACACATTTCATTATAGTTACAAAGGGATTAGCAGTAGTCAATTGTTTAAGAAGTGGAAATATATGCTGGTGTAAAATTCCACACTTTTTGCATACAATCATGAAAAACAACCAAATATTGTAGGACTTTTAAAAAAATGAACAGGTATTAAGCAATTCAATTATCTCAGAAATAGCTTGTGGCACCAAAAACATTACTTGGAATAATTGTGTGTTTTAAAGAGATCTACATATATCTCTCTCTCTCTCTCTCTCTCTCTCTCTCTCTCTCTCTCTCTCTCTCTCTCTCTCTCTCTCTTAACATATTGCTTAAGGTATACCAGTTATACAAGTTTATCCAAAATTCCTTCTGAATGAAATTGACTTCACAGGCTATTCCCAGAAAATTCAAGATATGATTTTATTTCTCAAGTAAATATCTTTTATATGTAGTATTTTATTCAAAATTGTTAGGGCCACTTTTTGGAAACTACATTTCAAAAAATGTTTTACGTAAAGGTAGTTGGGGTGGAAATTTCTCTGAAAATTTTCATGACACATCTTTGGAAGATGCTAAATCTGACTTTTCATTTTTAGTTATGCTGTTTGCACATACATACACATGCACATGCAAACACACACCCTTATGCATACACAGAGGCTTTCCCTTTACCTTTTATTTGCAGAGCCTCAGAGCATGTATTCTGGTGAAATCTTGGGATCGTATGTTTGAGTGGAATGGAATACGTTCTTTTCCTACTCTGTACGTGGTAGATTAAGTGGAAATTGTCTAAGGATTTTAACCTAATTTGCTAAATACTTGTCAATAGAGGTACAACCAAGGGGTGGAAAGCCCCTTGTTAAAAGAGCAAGTATAAAGTAATAACAAAACCTAACTTTAATTCCAATTGCTGTGCCTTAATCTATGACATAAAACAATTTTTACTTTCTCTACAAATATTATGTGCATAGGTATAGAGAAGGTGTTATATTGCACCCAAAAATTCAATACCGAGATTTCACTGGAAATACAAATTTTGGCTCCCCCTGAATTCAAAAAAAGCATTTTTAGAAAAAGGTCCAAGTGTGTGTGTGTGTGTGTCTGTGGACAGTATAGCTCAAAAATGAAAAGACTGTTAAATACCAAATTTGGTAAGGATTTGACGTAAAGATTTTCAAGAAAATTCTGACAGCTATCAGAGAAGAGATCACTTGTATTTTATATACCCATAAAAATAGCTGAGAAAGAGAAAGATATATAGATAACAGTAACCAGGAAGAAAGGAGGGGGATAGCATGGTTATGAGTAGGAATATGGAGACTAAAAGGACAACGAAATGGGCACCCACAAGGGTAAAATGGTGCAATATTAATGTGAACATCCAGGGACTTTAAAAATATAACATAATGAATGGGGTAATGTAACAATTGGGAGTGTACTCACAGGTTTTACTGTATGTGGTTATAATGACATACTATTAATCTGAATTATTCTTTTTTATATATATAAATACATGCTGTTTTTCTGTATAGGGTGTGATAACCACACTCAGTTAACACACAGCTTCACATACAGTTAGTCTCACTAAACACCTTGATAAACAACATTATACTGAACTACAAAGGGCATTATCCTCTGCAGGTATGCGAGCTAATCTACCACAGAGTGAAGTCATTCAGCCTAATAATAGCTTGACTCAATCCAATGGTTGTCAAGTGCATCATTCATTACTATTCAGAAGTTTTTAAAAATGCTTACAGAATAGAAACAAAAAGAAATTAGATTCTCACCTTTTTCAACAGGTTCTCTTCTCCTAGGGCAGATCCTACAGTATCAACAGCTTCTAAATCATCTCTGCCTGTGGTGTGATATAAAGATGACTCTGTATTTTTTCTGATACCATCAGTTGCCCAGAACCTTGTGAATGTGTCTACCCTGGGAGCAGCTGAGGTGACAGAAATTGGTTTCTTTGTGGATGGCTTTACTCTCTCAGAAGAGAGATCATCTGTGACTGCTTCTTCAGCATTAGCAGGTTGCCTCACATTGCTGTTTGTGGTAGCTGTTTCTTTCTTTTGGTTAATGCCAACGTCAATATTGCTTTGAGATGCATGTACCCCAGAGGATGTCTTCTTCACACTGGATCCAGTTCTAAACACAGTTGATGTTGGCTCCAAGAGTTTAGTGACCACTACTGAACCTAGAACATTTTGGTTATACAGAAATGTAATTGTGTTTCTTTGTTGTAATACACTTTGCATTTCTAAGTACAATAACAGTGATACAGAGAAGAGAACATAATCAAAAACGTTTTTAAAAAATTTTATATGTTCCATTCTTATGACTTTCTCTACTTATTCTGCACAAACTATTCATATAAAAGCTTATAACTTTCTCTACATGTACTAGTACATAGAATATAGAGAAGGTACCGTATTCCAACCAAAAATTAGATACCGAGATTTCACCAGAAATATATGTTTTAGGGTCCCCTGTATAAAAAAAAATTAGAAAAAAAGGATGTGTGTGTCTGTGAACATGGCAACTCAAAAACGAAATGTCGATAAAAGACCAAACTTGGTATTTAAGTTTAGTATCTTCCAGGGATGTGACACAAAAATTTAGAGAAAAACCCTCCCACCCAAACTACCCTTTACGTGGAAAAAATATCAAAAATTGTTATTTTCTCAAAAATGACTGTAATGATTTTGATTAAAATATTGTAAATTAAAGATATTTTAAATAAAATGTTATCTTAAATTCTTTGGGAATAGCCTCTAAAGACCTGTTTATTCTGGATGAGTTTTGCTGAATTTTGCATAACTGGTAAACCGTAAGAGATACACAAAACCTTACTATACAAAATATGTAGATCTTGTTAAAACACCCAATTTATGTCCTACACATTTTTTCCGTGGAGTTAGCAATTTCTGAGATATTCCTTGTTACCTTATTTGAGATTTAAAATACTTAAACTTTTCCCACAGGGAAATTTGTAAACTCCTGGCCATGTATAGAAATGGATTTCAACCACATTGCAACCAGCTTTTAAAAGATTTGACTATCATTTTAGCTTAATATATTCCCATATTTACCTTATACTTACAAAGAAGCAAGTAATTATGGCAATTTCTGCTGTTTATTTTGATTATCATAAAGTAGATAGAAGAATAAGCTTTTTAACAATAATTTGTTACAGCGCTGTAGAGAAAGTCATGTGAATGGAACACATCAGATTTTTTGTCTGCTTCATGGTAATTGTGATACAAATTAGCAGAAAATATGGTTTTATTACTTACTTCCTTGAAAGTAGTAAGGAAATAAGCGAATACAATAGGTTAAAGCTATAGTAAAATATCGTAGAGTATCTGATATGGTCATTTTGAATAATTACATTTCATTTAGAAAGAGGTAATGCTGCACCAGTTTCAGCAATCAACATTAGTGGCAAGAATTCAAAATGGTGAAGGGTCAGAAGAACCTTGTTAGCTTTGTTCATCTGAGCTGCTGACATTGGAGGTTGTACAGTCTGACATACAAGCCGATGGCATAGTTTCTATTTTAAAGTATATACTGCAAGATTCATAATGTAAGTGCAGAATGGAGTTTCCTCATTCCCTAATCATACATTATCTTCTTAGCAGTAAAATCCCTGTGTCTCCTCACATCCTTGCATATTTATTTATGGCTTCTGATCTTTCTGACCAAAAGCACTCCGTCCTGCATCTTAAACCCACGACTACCCGCTTTCTTCTCATATGTATGAACAGCTCTACCTCTGAAGCTACAACTCCCTAGTATGCACAGTGTAGGGGTGAAACCCACCACACTGGGTATCCTACAATATTATGAAATATGCAACATTATGCAAAACCTATGATTCTAAATAAAGGACTAAATAAATAAATGCAGAGCTCTAGTAATTACAAACCATACTTATAGCAGGATCACTGGATAATATTACAAGTAAATACGGTAACAAACCAAGCATTAAATAAAATGCATATGTGTACCTTGTACTACAGAACTAGGTTTTTTAGTTGTTTTTATAGTTATGGGTGATACAGTTGTGGTAGAGGAGTGCTCCAGATGATTTGATGATGGTGATTCTGGGACACTTTCTACCAGAGCTCCTTCTATAACAGGTATATCTTCCTGATCTGTAGGATCCTCAACCTTAGCTATAGCCTTCAACAGTCCTGGGGGTGTTTTAGTGGTTGTGCTTGTGGTATCTTCATCAATGTGATTGTTTATCAACTCTGGAGGAAACATCTGCTTTCTGCTGGAAACTTCTGGGGCATGATTATCTTCTAGTGAACCTGGAAAAAGCATTAAAAACAGACCATCTGTGAATTTTATTTTAAAAAATCTGATGGGTTATATTTATGATTTGTTCTGCTCATTCTTCAACAAACGGTTCTTAAAAAAGCTTATTCTTTTACTTACTTCATATTAATACAGGTAAACATTTATAAAAATGGTTTTATTACATGTTTTCTTGTAACTATAATGGGAATAGGGAACTTCAAGGCTTGAATGATAGGCAAATATTTTAAGAGCTGATTGAAATAATATGGCTTTGAAGTTTTGTTTTCTTTGTTGACCAGGAGAGGATGGAAGCTAATAAAGACTTTCCAATTAAGAAAAGCATAAGTAGTTGAAAACTGTAACTAATAATAAGTAATACCTCGGAAATGGTTCATTCTGAGATACAAAAAGATTTATATGAACTAAATTGTCTGCTTTAATGAGAACTACTTTTTTGTGTAGTAAGATTTTGTCTATCTCTTATAGTTGCAAAAGTTGTACAGAATGAAGAGGACCTAAGAGGTAGTTCCCAGAAAATCTATGATATACATTTTATTTCTCATGAAAATATTTTATGCATATGGTACTTTAATAAAATTGTTGGTAATTTTTGAGAAAATCAAAATGTTTGAAAAATACTTCATGTAAAGTGTAGTTTGGAGTCGGAGATTTTCTTGTGAATCTTTGTGTTGCATCTTTGAAAGATGCTGAACTTAAACACGAAGTTTGATATTTAACCGCCTTTTTATTTTTGAGTTATGCTTTTCATACACATACACAATCTGGGTGGCTCAACTGGTTAGGCACTGGCCTGCTGTTTCCAAGGCCGCGGATTAAAATCTGGCCCAGATGTTCCACACAAACACCACATATAGAAAATTATGCAAATGACCTCCTCTTGCATATAGACACGTATGCACTCGTCGAAGCATGGGATGTCAAATACTCCCAGTCAGTGTTGTATGATTTCGCAAGCTTACATGACATCTGGATTAAGAGTTTCTTCATCTAGTATGTCTGCTGCATAAACCAATGGTTTAAGGTGCCCCCAAAAGATAAAAATCCAAAGGATTGAGTTCGGAGGAACGTACAGGCCATGGAACTGGTCTCCTTCTACCTATCCATTTGTCTTTTGTTGTTAGGAGTCTTCAATCCTTGGATTGGTTTGCAGCGACTCTCCATTCAGATCTTCTCTCTGCTTTCCGTTTGAGTTCTTCATATTTACTGCATTTCATATCTTCCATAATTTGTTTTATATATTGTGATCTTGCTCTTCCTTTGCCACTTCTTCCTTCTATCATACCTTCTATTATAATATTCAGTGTGCTCTGATGTCTTAATAAATGGCCTATTAATTTTGTTCTTGTTCTTTTAATTTGGTTCCAAATTCGTTTTTCAGCTTCTGCTCTTTTATATACTTCATCATTTTTAATTTTGTCTTTCCATTTAATTTTTAGCATTTTCCTATAGCACCATGTTTCAAATGCTTCTATTCTCTTTCTTTCTGCTTTTAAAATTGTCCAAGTTTCACATCCATATAACATAATACTCCATACATATGTTTGTAATAAATTCCTCCTGGTTTCAAGGCTAATATTGTTTGCAGTAAATAGCTGGTACTTTTTATTAAAAGCAAGTTTTGCGTGTTGTATTCTACTGGTTATTTCTGTTATGCTCCTTCCATCAGCTGTTATTTTGCTTCCTAGATATTGAAATATTTCGGTTTCTTCTAATAGTTGTCCATTTAGTTTAAATTTTGTGTTACTATTCCCTTTCTTCCTGCAAGTCATAATTTTTGTTTTTGATTTATTAATGTTTAAGTTGTAGTTGTCCCTTAATGTATTTTCTAACTTGTTTATGAATGTTTCTAAATCTTTCTTGTTCTCCATTAATATTGCAATATCATCTGCAAAGCGGAGCATATTGATTTTTATCCCCTGTATCTTTATTCCAGTGTCTATTTCTTCCGTGATTTCATTTAGTGCACTCTGTATGTATGCACATCCTTGTCTCACTCCTTTTCTTATATGGACTATTTCTTGGTTTCTCCCACAGTTTATAGTTGCTTTTTCATCTTTATATAGATTCCATATAATCCTAAAATCTCTAAATTTAATTCCCAGGTTTCTAAGCACTCCAAACATTTTGATCCAATCCACATTATCAAATGCTTTCTCTATATCTATGAAAGCAATATATGTTCTTTTATTCTTTCTTCCAGTATTAGTCTCATTGCTAATATTGCTTCTCGTGTGCCTGTGTTCTTCCTAAATCCAAATTGATCATCTGTTATGCATATATATACATAAAAATGTAAATGAAGTTTTATTTATGGTCGCTCTTTAACTGCTGAGATTCTCAGCGTCCCATTCTATACCGGGTGTGAAAGACCTTTTAATTTTGCTCAGAGGCCTATCAGGCTTGAGGTTCTTTTACGAGCCGTAAATCTATGACACGGGACCAACTGCTTAATTTCCCTTCCGAAGGAAGCCATATTAAAGATTTTTACGCCCGAAAAAATCCATCGTCCTCCGCCGGGTTTGAACCCGCGACCTTGGGTACATGAAATTAGCATGGTAACCATTACACCACGGAGGGCGAGATTTATTTATTTATTTATTTATTTTTTTTTATAAGATACTAGCCAGTGCATCTCGAACAGTGAGACTAAAATGTGCTAGAACATCATGCATAAACCACACGTTTTTTTTCTTATTTGCAGAGGCACATTTTTTAATAAATCTTGGAGAGTGTAATGAATTAAGTCTCTGTAGATAGCACTTGTAAGGTGAGCTGGGGGAGTATATTACATATTTGATAAATGACAACTGTTAACAAGTAGCCATGGCAACACAGGGCCAACTCTACAGGGTAAAATGGGTCAAAGCCTTCTGTGAATGAATGTATAAATAAATGAAGTTATTAGGTTGGACCCGGAAAGCCATTGCAGGTGACTTTCATTAATAAATTGATAACGCGAAACCAAAGTGTTTTAGAGCATATGTTAATAATTATGTGCCTATTTTCTTGTTTCGATGTCAGGAATCCATCCCCAAACGTTGTAAAAATATTTTTGAATCATTTTGTATAGTGCATTTCAACATTTACTAGATACTTGAAAGGTACATTTTGGCTTCATTGTATAACCCTGGTTGGACATTCACAAAATACTAAAAGAACAGGACATGTCCGGTGAAATCGGACGTCTGATCGATCATCGTCCTAAATCATAACGGCGAAGAAGATAATCTCTAGATTTCTAGTATTCCCACAAACAGTTGTAAATAAAAAAAAATCTGATGTGTTCCATTCACATGACTTTCTCTGCATCTCTGCAACAAATTATTGTTAAAAAGCTTATGCTTCCTTTTAGTTCATGCTAATCGAGACAAAAAAAAAAAAAATAGAATAAATAGACTTATTACTTGCTTCCGTGCAAGAAGAAGGAAAATAAGGGAGTAGCATAGGCTAAAGTATTAGTCAAAAGCTGGTTGCTATGTGACTGAAGTTTCTTTGTATGGATAGAAGTTGACAAATTCCTGTATGAGAAAAGTATAAGTTTTTTAAAGCTGGAACCAATAACAATGAATATCTCAAAAACGATCCATTCCACGATAAAAATGTATATAACATTTTCTGTATGTAAGTTTTTGTCTATCTCTTACGGCTTGTCAGTTATGTAAAATTCATCCAGAATAAAATAGTCTTCAGAGACTATTCCCAGAAAATTCAAGATATACGTTTTATTTATCAGGTAAATATCTTTAATATACGATATTTTAATTAAAATCGTTAGAGCCATTTTTGAGAAAATAAAAATTTTCGATAGTTTTTCCAAGTGGGGGGTGGGTGGGGGGGATTTTCTTGAAAATCTTCGTGTCGCATCCTTGGAAGATACTACACTTAAATATCAAGTTTGGTATTTAACGGACTTTTCGTTTTTGAGCTATGCAGTCCACAGACTCACACACGCGCCCGCGCACATACACGGACCTTTTTCCAAAAATGCCTTTTTTGTATTCAGGGGGACCCAAAACATGTATTTCCGATGAAATCTCGGTATCGCATTTTTGGGTGGAATGCAATAGGCGCCTTCTTTATGTGTACACTATGTACATAGTATGTGTAGAGAAAGTAATAAATATATTAATTTTATTCTAGCCTCTAATACTTACGTTTGATTTTTATGGAAGTCGGGTCTATCTTTACACCGGCGAAAGCACCCAATCTTGCTGATATTAATTCTTGTATTACTATATCTCTTGCTGTTTCTTCAACATTCAGGAAACTCCTATAAACACCAAACAGGACTATTTAAGAATCAAATATGTTTCATAACTGTACGTGCTTACCAAATTACGGACCACTTAGACATACTGGATACAGTAATTGTACACTCATCAAGATATGCAAATGGTTTGTCAGGTGGCCTAACAGCGCTGTATTTCACGTCATATGTTTACAGAACTACAGATCTCAACGGGGCAAATCCAGTGAACACCGGTCATTGGTGGTTTTAGCGCAGGCCATCTACGTTCTACTCTTCTGTGCTGTTGGACCACATGATATAAGTGTTGGGAAATTTAAACAAAATACAAGCATATCTTGGAAATGGTAAACTGCACAAAAATGTTTGGCATAACTTGTGTTTTTAATCAGATCTAGATTTTTTTTTATTATTAAGATTTTGTGTATTTCTTACGGTTTACCAGTTATGCAAAACTCGTCCAGAAAAAAAGGTTTTTAAAGGCTATTCCCAGCAAATTCATAATATACATTTGTGTTAAAAATGTCTTAATATTGATTATTGAAAATCTGTTCACACACAAAGACTGAAACACACATACCTTTTCTATAAATGATACCTACTATATACATGTACGTATACCTATATACTACGTATTGGCACGACAGCTCACGGGGAATCTTGGCGTACCGCCCAGCCGCTGCGTCCCCCATCTCGGTCCATTACAGACGTCATGGATGGGGTGCAGTATTGGAGGGTGAGACGTGGTCAGCACCTCGAGCCCCCAGCCAGTTAATGCGGTCCTCATGACCTGGAGCCGCTACTTCTCCATCAAGTAGCTCCTCAATTGGCCCCCCAGGGACCTTACGAGGCTGAGTGCACCCCGGGCCAGGTCTCTCAGCGCGGGAAAAATCCCCACGCCGGTACTTGGACTATATACTACGTAGAGAAACTAAAAATATGCAACTCTGATGATTTAGAAATGTTAATCCACCCCGTAAAATAGCTTACACAAACTATATTCACACAACTTGAGTAAACAGAGGCGGATTTATTATGTTCTAAATAAAACAAAAGACATACTCTTCAACCTGTGTTGTACTAACCTGGGTATCTTCCGCCGGTCCAGATGAATTCTGAAGAAGACTATAAGGGTGCCGTTTTCAAACCTCTCTATGCTGCTTCTCTTGTATGCTGGCCTGAGTTGACTGTGTTCATACACCCTGTCAATCTATACAAATAACAAGTGTTGCAAAAAGTTTAGTTATATATTATGATTAGAATATTTTAGAGTATCTTTTTCCCTACTACTAAGCTGCACTGTCTCACAAATCATATTTCCAATATATGAAGGAGAACTACTTTGTATACAGTGGAAACTTTACTCTAGGATCCTGACAATTCACTTTGAAGGCTAAGGGAGGGGTAGTTTCAATTACAAGATAAGACTGGTTCACAACAACCAGTAACAGTAACCAGAATCAGAACGGGAATTTTAAAATACATGTATTTCGATCGAAACGTTCACAACTTAATAGGAAGCCTTCCCGGACTCTTGGAACGGAAAGCGAGCTTGGCCAAGTTTTAAGTTTCTTGTTCTCGTTATCGGTCACGGCACATTAAATGCACATTACACATTATTAGAGTCATCTATGTAGAGATTATTCTAAATGGCCGTGACTCAGTCATTAGAGCTCAGTTTAGTCGCAATTATGTCGAATTATAACGCATTGTTGGCTGAGTTGGAGACAAAAAATATCATTGGTCAGTTAAAAATGAGTGAAGTCGCAATGCGCAAAATTGACCAGATAAGGAAGACGAATAAATGCATTCCTGTTCTTGTTATCGGGTAATTGTGAATAAAAGCTAGTGTCCTGTATGACTTCCCGTTCTCGGTTTCGTTCTGGTTACCGTTCTTGGGTTATTGTGAACCAGTCCATAAGGGGTAAAGGGAGATGGGCCGAACTAATTGGTTGGAGTTGTGTGGTGAGGCGCGTTACCGCCGTTGCTCTTAGCCTCTTGCCGTCTTCCAAGGTGTAATGGTAACATGCTGCCTCTGATTTCCAAGGTTGCGGGTTCAAATCCGGCGGAAAGCAATGACCTTTTCGGGCGTAAAATTCTTAGTATGGTTTCCATAGGAAGGGAGTAAAGCCGGTGGACCTGTGCCGTAGATTTATGACTCGTTTAAGAACCTCAAGCCTGATAAAAAAGCCTCTGAGCAAAATTAAGCGTTCCTTACACCTAATATAGAATAGTACTCAGAACCACTGTAGTTCAAGAGCGCCATAAATAAAACTCAAGTCCATTCCCTTAGCCTCCGAAGTGAACCGTCAGGATCCTTAAATAATTTAAATCTACTCTAAGTATTTTGCAATGTATACAACATGTTACAAAATAAACGAAAAACTTTCAAGAGTTATAGAGTATTAGGTGTGCACTTTGATATACGGCATTTATGGTCTTCATGGTTGTTTGCAATAAATCAGAATCAATGCATAGTACGCCACTGATAACATTTCTTGGATTGCTGCTACCTGAGATAATCGCGACTATGCTGTGCTTATAATTCACCTGGAATTATAAGCACACACCGAAACATGCACTTAAACTTTAAAAGAAACACGAGAATTTAAAATTGGATTCATTCCAAACGTGTGACATTCATCTGTTTTGGTATATAAAAGTTTTGTCCAGTGTTGGAACCCAATACCACTGCGTTATTACTACAGCTAACTGTTGCTCTTCTCTCTGATACGTATATTTCTCCATGTGAAAGTAGAATCATTGTTGATGGAGCATTTTTTTTTTTTTTGCTTCAGAAAAAGCAAAGCTTTGAAAATACCGCAAGAGTAGCTTGTAAAAGAGCAGTGCCGCATTCATATTAGGTATTTATATATTTGAAATTATCAATGCCAAAATGCAAAAGAAAAATTATTACTTAACCTCAAAGTTTGTCATTACAGACCATAGGTATTTCTAAACTATCCTTCTAACCAGAAAGGTTGCCGGTTGAATTCTTTAACACCCGTATTTGGAAAATGTAAATCTCAGTTGACTTGCATAGCTAATTAGAACTTCAATATATACGCTGCATTTTACAGAGCATGTTTTATTTCTGTGCAAAGTAGTACTATCTAGAGAAACAAATTGTTTTGAGATAGTGTACCATAGTGTTTAGGCGGTGATTTACATTCTCTGATAAACTAATTGGATTTAAATTCATTACTAGTCAAAACTTTTAAGTGACTCTTTCGTTCATATTACGTAAGCATGATAACGAACAGCGTTTAAAGCTCCTCGTATACCAACTAACTGCAGGTAGATTATAGGGTAATTATCGTATTCATTAAAAAGTGATAGGTGTAATGCGATAATAATACCTCTAGCCCGCCTATGTAGTGTGGCGGTAGCGTGTCTACCTCACATTCAAGAGGTCCCAAGTTCGAATCTCGGTTAGGATGAGTTACCCGGATAAGGGTTTTCCGGCATTTTCACTTATCCTGGGAAGAGTAATGTCGAGTAATGCTACATTCACAATGAAATGTAAGCGCAAGACTTTGCACTCATGTTATTAATTAATGTAAGCATTCACACAGACACACGTAAGACGCTACGCAATGCAACAGAAGAGTTTGCAAACTCTAAACGTTGACCTTGCGTTGCATGCAAAGAGGAGGTATTCTGCTTCTTTTCTCTATGCATTGCTAATGAATTCAACAAGACTATTACACTGCAAGATGTTACAGGTCTTTGCGTGCGAGTCTGGTAGGCTCGTGGTGAACCTAGGTGTTGTTGCTGTGTACCTACCCTGGCAAGGGTTTAACCACAGAAATGATGTGAAGGTTGATGTTTAAATTTTGAGGTTTCGGGTGTTGGTGGTAAGGAGGTAGCGCTAATAGCTTTGCTCCGCTGGTGTTTAATTTTTTTAAATTAATTTTGATGGACCACTCCCAATGGGAGGGGGGAGTGCTTTGTTCAGCTATTACGCTGTTGGCTGGTTTAAAGCCGTTGTTACCGGGGGTGCCCACAAGCCATGCGGGGAACCCGGAACCGCCTCTTACGGCGTTCGGTGGTTAAGTACTCCCCCAGTGATCTGACAAGTGCGTTCTTATGTTCGCCCAATCTGGCGCAGAATTTCTGAGCCCAGCGCCTAATGACATCTTCCACATATAGGAGGGCCGAAGCTTCATGTAGTAGCCTCAAAGGGAAACGTCGACATACAGAATATATGGACCGGAGTACCCGCTGTAACCAGAGAAGCCAGGAGTCTGCTGCCATACCCCACACTTCGCAGGCGTAGAGCATCAGGGGTATTAACAAGCGCCTTGAAAAGACATAGCTTTAAGTGCACCGGCATCTGGGAGGCCAGTACAGGGTAAAGGGAGGCTACCGCCCCCTTCGCTCTTCCGACGATCCCCGCACGTGTTCACGAGAAGTTAGGCCCTTATCAAGAGACGCCCAGATATTTGATGGAGTTGCCCCACTCTATCCTCTGGCCCTGATAGGAAAAGTTGGGTATCTGTTCGATTGCGGGGCGTTTTCTGGAGAACAGAACATCATGGCTTTTGCCCGGGTTAACGGATAACCGCCACTGTCTGCACCAGTCCTGGACGAGACGGAGGTGTCTCTGTATGGGATTGAAAGCTCTGCGTATGTTCCTGTTAATGCGGTAGAGCAGGATGTCATCAGCAAATGGGCCATGTTGACGCCCTGCACTGTAGGGAAGTCTGCCATAAAGAGGCTAAACAAGGTGGTTTTTTTTTTTTTTTTTTTTTTTTTTTTTTTTTTTTTTTTTTTTTTTTTATACAGGCCTGCTGTACACGCAAGCCTTTTATTTTTGCCATGTAGTGCCGCGCCATCTCTACTTTCCCTCAAGAGGTTATGACAGTCTCCTTACCAATCCTTCTTTGATTAAATGGATGAATTATCATCTGTGTCTAGATTTTTTAGTTCTCATGAATCGAAGGCGCAGAAAGATAATTCTTAGTTCATTAAATGTGCAGCTTTACCTCTTTCTGCAGTCTCTATGTTTGTACTATTTTCAATACTTTTGAATGAACAATTATTGTGACGTTACCGCTTGAGCGTCAGTTGTTAGTAGGTAATTTTTATAACCTATTTATTTGTAAAAATTAAGTGAATCTTCTTATATGGTATTTCTGGTTATATTATTCAATTTGAAACTTGTGGAACGCTTGGAAGACATCCATTGATACGCAATTTACAGTTCTAGATGCCCGTACCAATTCCTGTGCTTATGACTGCATTGTAAATGGGCTCTCCTCGCGCTTGCGCTTATGCTGCGTTACGTCTGCACTTGCATCTCATTGTGAATATAGCTTTATTTTAAGCTCCATGGGCCCGGACTCATATGAGTATTATACAACGATTTCATTCATGTCCTATATGACCTACCAGGTTAAAGGATGTTAAATTACTAAAAAAAAAAGCGTCATTAAGAGATATGTAAAGCACACTTGGTCATGTGCCGCATTACTTTCTTTGAAATAATAACCTGTTTTTCGATATAGATTGCATTTTCATTATCTAATACAACATTTTTACTTTTGAGGTTAGGCATTATTTTATATTTCAACAGTTGGTGCTGATGATACAATATGCGAATGTAATAGTTTATATTTAAACAGAACACAAGTATAAACTATTTTACTCTGAATTTTTATAAGAATAACAATGACATTACTTATATTTATTTTATTTCAAATGCATTTCATTAGCATAATTCGAGGTTCAAGCTTATTGATATACGTTTTCTTGTGCTGTGCACTCAAGAACTGAATCATCTGAAAATTTAGTGATGTTATTATAAGTTATAAAACCAGAGATTGTATTAAGCCACATTTACAATTAAGTGAAAATGCAAGGGAAGTTCATTAACAATGCAGTCGTAAATGTAATGCAAGAAGTTGGCACGGATTTCTAGATCTGCAGATATCTTCCAAGCGCTCCGCAAGTTTCAAATTGAATAACATAACCAACAGTCATATAAGAAAGTGCATTCAATCTTTTACAAATAAATGTTATAAAATTACCTACCAACAACTGACGTTTATCCAAAATATCGAAAATATGATACTGCAGAAAAAGAATAAAGCTGCATATTCAATGAATGTGAATTATCTCTTTGCGCCTTACGATTTATGAGAGCCAAGAAATCTAGCCGCAGATGGTGGACACTCCCATAAATTAAAAGAGGATTGGCAGGGAGACTACCATAAGCTGAGGTAAATGAGAGATGGAGCGGCACGCCAAACAGAAGAGCATGCTTATACAGTGAGTGCTGTAAAATGTCGCATTGCAATCGTCTGTTGTTGAACAGCGGGCAATGTATAGAGGAGGGAATGCAGAATTCTTTGTGTACGCAACACAAGGATAAAGTTGAGAGTTTGCAAACCCTGAGTTGCATTGTATAGCGTGTCGCGTGTGTCCATGTGAATGCTTACATTGAATAACATGGGTGCAAAGTCTTGCGCTTACGCTGTATTTGCGTTTACATCTCATTGTGAGTGGGGCATTATTCCGAAAAAATCGCAAGCTCCTGCAAGAGGAAGCAGTTTTGTCTAAGAAATAACACATTTTTGCGTTATACGAATATTTGGTTTAACTATTTTAGCGAATTATACGACAGCTAAAATAGAATCTAAAGACTAATTGCTTGCAGAATTTATTAAATAACCTTAGTTGTATTACTGCCCCTTTACAATTTACTGGATGTGTATAAAAATCATATCTTTATTGATAAAATATGTCTGTAGAAGTATTTAAAATTGAATCCTATTTTTTCAGTTACATGGTACTAAACAACTAAGGTTATATAATATAATCGTAAGTAGTTATTCTGCTGTTTTATTATTCACTACACTAATAAGAAAGCAGCTTTATTGAACAACATTTAATGGGGCACTTATTAAAAACACAATAATTACATTTAAATTTTTATGGAATGTTTTCTTGTTGCAAACAATAAATATACTATTTTTAGAGAAGAAAGTGCAAATTGTTGACATATATTCTCTTGTAGTTTCTGGGTTCCGCAATTGTAGATATTCTCGATTGATGATGTTTATTAATTTGAAGATATGGTTTGAGGGTGAATATTTGGTCATTTTGTTTGGAGATATATTTCATTGAAAATTTTTAATATTCAAACTGCTAACTGCATTTTTATTTTAGATTATCAGCTGAAGCTTTAAATTATCAGGAAGACGTTGATTATTGGGACAATAAGCTAAATCGCCCATAATAATTGCAATAAACTGGAAACTTTTATAAAAGTGACAAGGACATGTTTTATTCTTTACGGCATTTGATATCCTATTACAGAGACTACAAATATTACTATACTTTTTGTCTAAGTTCTTGGATAGGATAAAAATCTGTATTAGAGATGCTTATTACTTCACCCTAAACGACCTTTGTTTTTTTAACTATGTGGAGTATTTGTATGGGCGTTCTGTACGTACATATATGTTTAAACATTAGTTAATAGATTTAGTACATTTATTATAAAATCACATATTCACTTGAAAGTACCCTGTTGGCAAATTCAACTTTGGTTGTCCAGCAAAATGAACATCCAATATATCTGTATTTTTATATGATATTGAGTGTAAAGCCTTACCATATTTTGATAACGAATAGCTTTTTCTCGAAATATTAGACTTGCGTTGTTGTCCATTGCAGGCACGAATTTATCACCTTCAGTAACACGTAAACTTCCATCGAACACCAGTTCAGCTGAAACAAGTGAAATACTTCGTTTAGTCATTACATTTTTGCTCATCTGGCACACAACAGAACTGAATTTCTCTCTTTTAAGGTACAGTTGAAGGTCACTTTAATATAATACCCTCAGAAAAAATTGTAGCATTTGGCATAAACTAGGTCATAATTGTAGAGTGCATATATAAAATTACATTGTTAAGCAACAAAGAATAAGCGCTTTATTATTGGATTGGTTCCAACATATAGGAATAGTATGAAAATAAAAATCAACTTACGGTTGTTTGAGTCAATTCTGAGAGCTGGAAAACAAACAAAAGATCGAACATTAACATAAATCCAGTTTATGAAGGTAATTTTCTAAAATATTTTTGATTTTTACAGATGAAAATTGTCATAAATTCCATATCTGTAAATATATTAAAGTAAAGTATCTAAAATTTGACCAAAAATTGTGAATAAATATATTCTTACAATAAAATAATATCATTCTAAAATTTAAGATAATATGCCAACCTTACTTTCCCTATGTATACAATGGATATTGTATTCCATCCAAAAGCTCGATGTCGCGATTTCACAGGAAATATATGTTTTGAAGTCCCCCAAGTAAAACACTATTAGAAAACGGTCCGTGTATATGTGTGTGTGTGTCCATTTGTGAACACGATAACTAAAAAACGAGAGGTCGGTTAAATACCAAACTTGATATTTAAGTTCCGCATCTTCCAAGGATACCATAAAGATTTTAAAGGAAATTCCCTACTTCAAACTACCCTTTACATGGAACAGTTTTCAAAATTTTTAATTTTCTCAAAAATGGCTCTAATGATTTCGATTAAAATACCGAACTTTACAGATAATTAATTATATTACAAATAAAATGTATAGGTATATTGACTTTTCTCGGAATAGCCTCTGAAGTTCTCTTCATTCAGAATTACTTTTGCATAACTGATAAACTGTAAAAGATAGAAAAAAACTGTATATCTCGTCAAAAGACAAAATTTATGTCATAATATAACGTATTTTTGTAGAGTTAACGATTTTGGAGATATTCCCTGTTATTGGTTTCAATTGTAAACTACGTATAGTTATCTAAAGCTGGGAGTCCTCCTTCGTTTCATATTTCTTTAGCTTTACTCCTGGCAATGCAAAGACAACGCATTTCACTTGTTTCACACAATAATCAGAGCTTCAAACGCTTTTAAACATCGCTTTAGCACACGCACCTTTTTCTAAAAATTCTATTTTTTTAATTCAGATACCTCAAAGCTTATATTTCTAGCAACATCGAATTTCTCTGCCTACTTACATAATAGGTGTAGAGAAAGTAAAAGATAAATTCAGATAAATAGAAAACTTCGTATTTAAGCTCAGCATCTTTTGAGGATGCCTCACGAAGATATTTAAGGAAAATATCACATAAACTAACCTTTATTTTAACATTTTCTTATATTCTAAAAAAAAAACAAAAAAAAAAAAAAAAAAAAAAAACCATCGATTTTGATTAAAATAAAGTATGTTGTTTACTTTCGTTGTATTGGCATAATGCTTGAGTGGGTAAATTGTATTGAATATAGGAGAAATTACACATAACTTGGGCTGCCCTTTGGTGCTTGGAACCCTATCTTCTCTCATTGCTATCCTTCTACATATCTTACAAAAGTTGAAAATTACAGCTTATATGTATTTGTGTCATTCTTATTGTTCAGGTTCCTTTTGCATTTAATGTCTCGTTTTGCACTACCTTGATTTCCTTTTTCCGTCTATATCTGTTTCAGTTTCTGTATACTCTACTTTCAACTTTACTCTTATACTGGCTAATTTAACCTTTCTTGAATCTTTCCAAAAATGGTGTTTCTCAAAAACTTCGAATGTTGGCTTAATCTAGCACAAGGTCTTTGGACTCAGAACGCTTGTATGGGTGCAATTGAGCCCTTCCACTTTTCAGTAACTTACAGAGGGTCACTGCCACGTTGATATTGCAGATCGAGCTGGTCTTTCAGCAAGAATGGCTCATGCAGGTCCTACAGTTGATTGAGCTATTTTCTCTTTCATTCTTTTTGTTTCAATTTTTACAATTATTTCGTATACGGGAGTAATTTTTTTGATAGATAAAATAATCGTCATTTATTCATGAGAGATAATTTTTGTGAAAGTAAATCAAAAATAAAAAGACCACTGTTTCAGATTTCTCTCCATAAGCTCAAGTTTGACAAGAAACACATTATAAACACATATGAATTTATTACTAATATTTAATTCCTTAAATATATCGGGCACCATGGCCGAGTGGTTAGACCGATCGCCTCCCACCTAGGCGGCCCGGGCTCGATTCCAAGCGCCCGCGTGTGGGATTTGTGGCGGACAAAGTGGCGTCTGGGCGAGTTTTCTCCGGGACCTCTGGTTTCCCCGGCCACTCATTCCACAATTTCTCCATTATCATATTTCCTATTATCAATTTCGCTTGCATATATCATCCACTTCCTCGCGCTCATGCCTGACTACGGGTTGACCACTCGTTCTAGGTTCTTCATTCTAAGGCTACGTATTGTTGGCTCTGCGACAGGCTTCTGACCTCTAGGCATTCGCTTGTAAGTCCTAGGAGGGTATCAGTGCTAAATATGGGGAGGGTAAGCCGACTACGGGGGGGGGACGAAATATATCGGGGTCTAAAATAATTACGAGAGAACTTACAAAACATGGGAAATTTATACCCCTTTAGTTCTTTCTTTCCTTCCTTCTTTCTTTATTTCTCTCCTTCCTTCCCCTCTCCCTCCTTTCGCTCTTTCTTTCTTTTTTCTTTCCTTATATCTTTCTTTCTTTGAGCCACCAATTACTGACGAAAACATGAAACTATCTTTGGTCGATACTCTTTTTGACAAATGAATCCTTGGTTGTGAATTTGATGATTTTTTATGGTTTAGTGAATTAATTCTTATTTTATTTTAATTTTTAATTTTTATTTAATTTTTTATTAAAATGTTAGATAAAATTAAGTTAGCTTTAGCAAATCTTGTCCGCAGAAATTTGTGCTTCGTGTGAGCAAAGTTCATTATCAGCGCCTGGCAAAATACCAGACAGGTGAACGCTGAGTGGTAGACAGACCAGTTATCCGTTACAGCTTAAAACTTTTAAAATGTTTTTTTTCGATGAGTAGAGACACGGTATTTTTGTTTCGATGCATTTTCTGGTGAGAATTGCAGAGCAATCCTCATAAATCTAGCAGTAACCCTTGTTAGTATTGAAATTTACATGACCTCACAGAGACACAAGTTGACTGCGCCTACTCTAGCAAACAGATTACTCACCACCCATATAAACTGCGAGGCCGGCTATAGCAAGCACAGTGAGTACGACGAGAACCACAGCGATGGCCAGCAACGCGCTGCAGAGACGTCCTCGTCGATATTTCGGGTAAAGCGAACCGGGATCACTGGAGTCTCGCCACAGCACCCACGAGGAAGAACCGCTGCACGTCGAGGAACCGAAGCCTTGTCGCAGTGGGTCTGCAGAGCCGCCGTTCTGTAACAGAAACACAAGGACTGTTTAAACGAATGTTCCCCTATCTTTTGTGTACACCATTCACAGACAGAATGCTTCTTATGTTAAAAATATGTGCATTTACCTCGCAACTTTCACTCGAAATCTTAGATACTTCGCTACAGAAATACTTTTGGATCACTTAAAAATAAAATGTATATTTTTGCTTTCACGATGCTTTCTTTTCTTACTTGTGTTTTACAAAAGCTTATCACTTTCTGTGTCACGTGGATAGTAGCTAGACCAAATATTGGATTCCAGCCAAAGTTTCGATACCGAGTTTTCTCCGGAAGAATGTTTGACCCCTAATAAAGCATATATAGAAAACCGTCCGCGTGTGTGCGATTATCTATGTATGTGTGCCTGAGAACAGTATAACTCAAAATCGAAAAGTGGGCATTTAAGTTCAATATTTTTCAAAGATCCGTCACGAAAATTTTCTACTAAATCATGACAAAGCCCTATCCGTGTAACTCACCCAAACCGAGATTCGAACTCGGGATCTCTTGAATGTGAGGAAGACACGCGTTACCAAACTACACAGACGGGCTAGTATATATTTTGTTTGTCATAAACATTATGATAGTTTAATCAGAATCGTTAGAGAAAATAACAAAATTTGAATTGTCTTAATTAAAAGATAATTTGGGGTTGGGAATTTTCTTGAACATGTTCGTGTCACATCATTAAAGGGGCTGAACTTAGATATCGCACTTGATATTTAATCGAGTTTTCGTTATTTAGTTAATGCTCTTCACACACACACACACACACACACACACACACACATTCACACACAGAAAATTAATCTGACTCAAACACGACCTTTTTCTAAATTGTTTTTTGTTTAGATGATTCCAAAATGTGTATTTCCAATGAAATCACTGTATCGAATTTTTAATGGAATGCAATACCTTCTCTACTTATTATTGTACACTGTACGTGTCAGAGAAAGTAAAACTATATGATAGCCATAGGATTTTCAACGAATACCAGCCATTAGGCTGATCACCCATCCTGGCTTCTCTCTAATCCAGAGCCTCTGCTCAACAGATGTTTGACCCCTGACCTGGAGGATGTAAGTCCTACATACGAGACTAAACAGAGGGAGAAAGAGAGAAAGAAATACAGAAATAGATTTCAACGAAGCAATGTGGTATGGACATATGATGCGTATATATCAAGATAGGTTAAAACATTTTGCTTTTGAATGGAGGTCAAAAAGAGACGAAAAAGCAGAGCGACCTCCAAGAATGTGGAAGAATGGAGTAACTGTGAATGAGAGATTAAGAGGACAATGAATAAATAGGAAAGAATGTATTTTGAAAACACGAAAGGCTGTAATGTACACCTATTAATCTATCAGAAGATGCTGCAAATATTGTAAAAATAAATCAATGATAGGCAATAAATTAAACATTTTTTATGAGTTAATAATATTCACAAATACACAGATAGACAAGCACATTTATTTAAACTTATTTAAATGTGGATTTAGTTGAAATATTGATATGGAATTTTGGGTGGAATAAAACACTTCCTCTACCCACTGTAGTCAATAGATAGAAAAAGAAAATAAACAGAAGGTTTTAAGCAATAGATACACGATCAGAAAATGAATTGCTGAGCGAGAACACTCTTCAACCTGGTGGAAGACGAGGCAAGAAAAAGGAACGAGGAACCAGTTCCTTGCGTTGATCTTGAAAAAAGCTGCTTGTATATCAAAGGAGATCTACAAGTTGTACATTCTTTTAGAGGAAATGAAGATGTGCAGTTTTTATGGTTTTTTTCAACGCTACCACGCTTTTCATAAACGTTACTCTCTCTCTTCACTTATTTCATTTTCTGAATGAATCTAAAACAAATATTATGTATTCCATTCACATTCGTTTCTCAACCTGTTCTGCAAACACACTATTATTACAAACGATTATAAAGTGGCTCATGTTTTTTTTTTCGAGGGTTTTCCTGGGTCACTATACAGATGCTAGGGAGTTTTCTTCATTCCCCCAAACTTCCTGTCTCTTCATTTCATTTCCATTTCATCCAAACGGTCTCATTCAGGGTTTTAAGTGTCTATGAGGACTGTGGGCGTCAGTCCTTCCATGGCGGCGACTGCGCTCTGGAAGTACAGCTCTTGGCGGCGGGATTGTGTTGGAACGTCTGCAGACCCAGAGAGTTGGTCAGACGCAGCCTAGCGCTTCCCTTCGGGATAAAGCATTGCTTGGAATCTGTTAGGGACCCTCCACAGTGGCTCTTCCCCTGTTCGTCCGGTTTCGGCCGCCTGTTGATATTATTCTCACCTCATTCTATCCTCCTGGGGTCTGACGTACACTTAGCTAATAGTTGCAGTGTAAAATCCCTTCCGACATCACACACATAATATTCTTTTAATTCACATTAATCGAAATAAGCGTTAATAGGAGGAAAATAAGGGAATACATTAGACTAACGGTACAGTCATCTTTTAAAAGCTGTTTCTATACGTTGTAATTGAAAGTTCGTCTCTTTGCTTACCAAGAGTAAAACAAAGAGGATATGAAACAAAGTGCAGTTCCCCTTTGAGAAAAATGTAAGTATTTTAAAACTGAAACCACTAACAAGGAATATCTCGGAAATGGTTAACTACACAAAAAAGTATATGACCTAAATTGTATGTTTTAATGAGATCTACAATTTTTGTGAAGTAAAATGTTGTCTATCTCTTGCGGTTTATCGGTTATGCAAACATCCTCCAGAATGAAAAGGGCTTCGTAAACTACTCATAGAAAATTCAAGGTGTACATATAATTTGCAATTTAATATCTTTAATATATGGAATTTTAATCAACATTCTTAGAAGCCATTTAGATAAAATAACAACGTTAATATGTCAAATTACATAACACAGATTCTCCAAAAGTGAAGGATGCTTTATCTGTACAGAGCCGATTTCTGTGTCTCACTTTAATATTACACGAATTTGGTAAATGTACTCTCGAAATCAACATTCGAGTGCGGCAATTTAGGGCCGAGAAAGTAGATTGAAAAAAAAAAAAACATAAAAAGGAGTCCCGCACGGTCTTAAAACATCTATAATCCTCAACAAAACTCACTAACTTCCTTTGAGGAAATGGTGTCAATGTTCGGCATTCGTTCTTGGTCCTCCCTCAACCCTCCACTATCCCCATCATTGTGACTCACGGAGACAGTCATGGGAAACTACAGTGTGCTCACAAAGTCCGTATACCCCTGTACTAAATTTAAATTTACGTGAGTAAATATGTTTTTTTGAGGTTGGTACATATTCATATTATTCTCCTGTTAGATACCCATTGTTGACGACTTCGATTGTTCAATTGTTGTCGCTCTTATGACAACAAATCTTATGAATCAAATTGGTTGATGCCGAGATATTGAGAAAGAATTGCTGATACAAGTGATTACACAATTGAGGAACGCTTAGTGTCCAATGTGTGGGTTCATGAGTATAAAATTAATGGCAAATCAATGAAACATGTTATGGACGATTTCGTTGCACGGTTTGTGAAAGCAGTACAGACAAAGAAGACGTTGTTAGCGTGGGGACGGAAAACATTTTTAACGGGCAGTATTCGCGACGCGACGAGAAGTGGAAGACCATCCACCAGACTTGAACTTTGTGCTGACGTGGAAAAATCTATCCAACAATCTCCGGTTAAATCCTTAAGGAAACGTACTGCAGAGTTAGGTACCGGAATCATTGGATGACAATTAATAAACACGTGCTTTTCAAAGAACATTCGTCTGTGAACATGAGAAAGTAAAAAAATCTGTTATGTTCCATTGAAGGTCAAAATCAACCATGAGGAAACACATCAAAGTGGATCTGAAAATGAAGTGTTGCGTTCTCAGACATTCTTTGGATTTGTTGCAGCATCGACCACAAGTATTAACATGTGTCTCCAAATCAGCATCTGATAATTCATTCAGTGACTCCAATGATGTTGAGTAAGATGAACACGAGAACATGGTGGCGTATTCGGGGAGGGGGGGGGGAGACACATACCGATGTTTTGGAGTACTAAGATGTAAGGAGAAACAATTAATTACAAACATTTTTGGAAATTTGTACTTTTATTTCACGTCAGTTTCAATTTAATATAGGGGCTGTGCGCACACTGTATGAGGCAGAGGTAACAGTGAATTCCTCTACATCCACCAACACCCTTTTTTGGCGTGAGGAGACCAAACAATGGCAATATGTCACCAAAGTTGTGTCATTGCTTTATTCCAGACAGTCCACTTGTAAAAATTGTCTCCATTGGTAGTAAGATTGTGTAGGGGTAACCAAGGAGAAAGATTTGTCCAATGTCAAAAATTATTTTACTTATATACCAGGACCGTATTTACTGCGTACGGTTTAATGTTTCAACCATATACCGTACATATAGGTAAATACAGTAAATGTACGGTTTAAAACATATAGTTGGCAACACTGATTGTACAGTAGTAGCATCAATTCTGGACACTTTTTAGTTAAATTGGCTTTTAAATTTGAATATTACATTCAATTCTTTCAGGATCATTCTTATCTGATACTTCTAGCCGCAATATGTTATCATAACACAGTGTATTCAATCTTTTACCATAAAATGAAGATAATTTGAGCCTTAATGGTTACTTTGATCCAACTTTGGAGAACATATTATTTTATAAAGATGCACATCTAATTTGTTTTATTTTATACTGTATCCAATGTGAAGATTAGATATATTGCTCTCACGATACATAGATGCGTTCAACGTTTGAGAAATCTATTATTTTGGGATTATGACAATTCAGTGCCATGAACACCATAATCTAAAAATACCAAATTCTCCCAATTTTGGGCCCCCTATTATGTGAGAGTAATAATTCATTGTATTTCATATTTGATACAGTATAAAATAAAAAAAAAATATAACTCTGAAATATACATTTCATTTTATTGTGCATCCAATATGAAATATAATACACTACTACTGTTACAAAATTAGGGAGATTGGGTATTTTTAGGATGATGATGTTTACAGGTTGATTATGGTATTGAAATGTCATAATTCTAACGTTATTAAATTTCCTAAAATTTTACCTCCTCTATGTAATATGAGAGCAATAATTTCGATTTTCACATTGAATACAACATAAAATCAAGTATATGTGTGTACATTTAAAAATAATATATTTTCCAAAGTTGGGTCATAGTAACTTATTAAAAGCCAAATTAACTCCAGTTTATGGTAAAATGTTCAATACTGCATTATGGAAACACTTCCTAGCTATAATTTATCAGATCAGAATAATCCGGAAAGAAACTTGAATGCAATATTCAAATTTGAAAGTTAATTTAACAAAAGTAAATAAATCAAGTGTCCAGACTTAATGCCACTACTGTAAACAGCAAATTGGAAGGGAAGGTTGACCCACGGGTTTAAGAATGTTCTTAACTGACCTAAGAAAATAAAATTATGTATGTGGTAGAACATGGTCTGCTCATATTGTTAGATGCGCTCACTTGTTTGTCTTGAACGCAACATAGCTCCGCCAGCTGTTACCGTGTTGATGACCAACACGTTCTTACAGACATGGAAACCACACAGATATGTCGCATATCATTCGGTTCCGTGTAAACTACAGCCGCAGGTTCCATATTCGAGGTTAATAACCTGAAAATCACGCGAACAAAAACAGCTGGCCACAGACCTCACCGATACATGTCATTTTTACTTTCTCTACACGTACTATGTACATAGTGTATATATGGAAGGTATTGTATTGCACCCAAAAATTTGATACCGAGATTTCACCGGAAATACACATGCTTTGGCACCCCCTGAATCTGAATAAAAGCATTTTTAGAAAAAAATTCTTGTGTGTTTGTGTAGCATAGCTCAAAAATATCTTGAATATCTTCATGTCGCGTTCTTGGGAGATACGGAAATTAAATATCAAGTTTGATATTTAATTAACTTTTTGTGTTTTGTGCTACACACCGAGACTTAAAGTACTTAACAATATTGTAAATTTCCATCTCAAAATAACTTGAGATATCATTGTGGTGTTTGTCGAGGAAAAAACGGGAGTCAATTGGGGAATTTAATGCTGGATTGGCATGTTGCCACGTTAGTTCAGTAGTTAGAGCAACTGAACCAAGACTAGGAGATCTGCTGTTTAATTCAGATTAACGCATTAAACTTTACAGTTTCACTATTTTTGTAACCTTCGATGTTTTTATTTTCTAATCAATCCCTTGAAGTACAATCAAAATGGGGAAATTAGACATGAATACAAAATTATTCTCTCTCATCTGGTGAAAGTCTACAACTTGTTAAAGGCAATTTATTACTTTTTGTTGTCATAAAAAGACCCTTATGGTTAGTGATACCAAGAGCACAGGCTGTGTTGTTAGCGCTACTCTCTCTAGCTGAAACTATATGCACTATTAATGTTACGGCAATAAAGCTCTTAATCGGAAAGTTACAGAATTGCCCCAACGTTTCCTTCATAGCTTCCAAATGCCATCCAGCAGGTCTGACACTTCCTCCACGAATCCCCAGTGGCGCAATCGGTTAGCGCACGGTACTTATAAGACAGTGTCAGAGCCATGCCGGGGTTGTGAGTTCGAGTCTCACCTGGGGAATAACTTTTATATGAGTTTCTAGTCTATATCATAGTAACATCTGAATATGCATTGTAACAATATAACGCAGTCCCCAGTGGCGCAATCGGTTAGCGCACGGTACTTATAAGACAGTGTCAGAGCCATGCCGGGGTTGTGAGTTCGAGTCTCACCTGGGGAATAACTTTTATATGAGTTTCTAGTCTACATCATAGTAACATCTGAACAAGTGTTGTAACAACGTAACGCAGTCCCCAGTGGCGCAATCGGTTAGCGCACGGTACTTATAAGACAGTGTCAGAGCCATGCCGGGGTTGTGAGTTCGAGTCTCACCTGGGGAATAACTTTTATATGAGTTTCTAGTCTATATCATAGTAACATCTGAATATGCATTGTAACAATATAACGCAGTCCCCAGTGGCGCAATCGGTTAGCGCACGGTACTTATAAGACAGTGTCAGAGCCATGCCGGGGTAGTGAGTTCGAGTCTCACCTGGGGAATAACTTTTATATGAGTTTCTAGTCTACATCATAGTAACATCTGAACAAGTGTTGTAACAACGTAACGCAGTCCCCAGTGGCGCAATCGGTTAGCGCACGGTACTTATAAGACAGTGTCAGAGCCATGCCGGGGTTGTGAGTTCGAGTCTCACCTGGGGAATAACTTTTATATGAGTTTCTAGTCTACATCATAGTAACATCTGAACAAGTGTTGTAACAACGTAACGCAGTCCCCAGTGGAGCAATCGGTTAGCGCACGGTACTTATAAGACAGTGTCAGAGCCATACCGGGGTTGTGAATTCGAGCCTCACCTGGGGAATAACTTTTATATGAGTTTCTAGTCTACATCATAGTAATATCTAAACAAGCATTGTAAATGTGTATTGTAGTCCCCAGTGGCGCAATCGGTTAGCGCACGGTACTTATAAGACAGTGTCAGAGCCATGCCGGGGTTGTGAGTTCGAGTCTCACCTGGGGAATAACTTTTATATGAGATTCCAGTCTATATCATAATATACATCTGAACAAGGGCTGTAACAACAAAAACAGTTCCCAGTGGCGCAATCGGTTAGCGCACGGTACTTATAAGACAGTGTCAGAGCCATGCCGGGGTTGTGAGTTCGAGTCTCACCTGGGGAATAACTTTTATATGAGTTTCTAGTCTACATCATAGTAACATCTGAACAAGTGTTGTAACAACGTAACGCAGTCCCCAGTGGAGCAATCGGTTAGCGCACGGTACTTATAAGACAGTGTCAGAGCCATGCCGGGGTTGTGAATTCGAGCCTCACCTGGGGAATAACTTTTATATGAGTTTCTAGTCTACATCATAGTAACATCTGAACAAGTGTTGTAACAACGTAACGCAGTCCCCAGTGGCGCAATCGGTTAGCGCACGGTACTTATAAGACAGTGTCAGAGCCATGCCGGGGTTGTGAGTTCGAGTCTCACCTGGGGAATAACTTTTATATGAGATTCCAGTCTATATCATAATATACATCTGAACAAGGGCTGTAACAACAAAAACAGTTCCCAGTGGCGCAATCGGTTAGCGCACGGTACTTATAAGACAGTGTCAGAGCCATGCCGGGGTTGTGAGTTCGAGTCTCACCTGGGGAATAACTTTTATATGAGTTTCTAGTCTACATCATAGTAACATCTGAACAAGTGTTGTAACAACGTAACGCAGTCCCCAGTGGAGCAATCGGTTAGCGCACGGTACTTATAAGACAGTGTCAGAGCCATACCGGGGTTGTGAATTCGAGCCTCACCTGGGGAATAACTTTTATATGAGTTTCTAGTCTACATCATAGTAATATCTAAACAAGCATTGTAAATGTGTATTGTAGTCCCCAGTGGCGCAATCGGTTAGCGCACGGTACTTATAAGACAGTGTCAGAGCCATGCCGGGGTTGTGAGTTCGAGTCTCACCTGGGGAATAACTTTTATATGAGATTCCAGTCTATATCATAATATACATCTGAACAAGGGCTGTAACAACAAAAACAGTTCCCAGTGGCGCAATCGGTTAGCGCACGGTACTTATAAGACAGTGTCAGAGCCATGCCGGGGTTGTGAGTTCGAGTCTCACCTGGGGAATAACTTTTATATGAGTTTCTAGTCTACATCATAGTAACATCTGAACAAGTGTTGTAACAACGTAACGCAGTCCCCAGTGGAGCAATCGGTTAGCGCACGGTACTTATAAGACAGTGTCAGAGCCATGCCGGGGTTGTGAATTCGAGCCTCACCTGGGGAATAACTTTTATATGAATTTCTAGTCTACATCATAGTAATATCTAAACAAGCATTGTAAATGTGTATCGTAGTCCCCAGTGGCGCAATCGGTTAGCGCACGGTACTTATAAGACAGTGTCAGAGCAATGCCGGGGTTGTGAGTTCGAGTCTCACCTGGGGAAAACTTTTATATGAGATTCCAGTCTATATCATAATATACATCTGAACAAGGGCTGTAACAACAAAAACAGTTCCCAGTGGCGCAATCGGTTAGCGCACGGTACTTATAAGACAGTGTCAGAGCCATGCCGGGGTTGTGAGTTCGAGCCTCACCTGGGGAATAACTTTTATATGGGTTTCTAGTCTATATCATAGTATATATCTGAACAAGTATTGCAACAATATAATGCAGTCCCCAGTGGCGCAATCGGTTAGCGCACGGTATTTATAAGACAGTGTCAGAGCCATGCCGGGTTTGTGAGTTCGAGTCTCACCTGGGGAATAACTTTTATATGAGATTCCAGTCTATATCAGTATATATCTGTACAAGTATTGTAACAATGTACTGTGGTCCCCTGTTGTGCAATATTTGGAAAGTAAAAACTTATTAATTGTCTTACGTTAGGATTATCAATTATATTATAGGTATGTATTTGTAAAAGAAAAGTAACAGATGGAAATTTCTTCTATGCTATAGGCATTTAAGCTTAAATAAGTGAAGCAATGACTCATAAGATATCAGCTTAGGAGAATAGTAAAATGTTTGAGAAATACAGAAACTTTGAATAACCTCGATAAGTATAATATTTTTATTTTGAGGATTCCATACAACTGAAGCGTAAGCGAATCTTGGTCTCACAAATTAATTATGTAGTATAAACAAAAGTCTTGTGTGATTGAAGCAGAATGAGTTGCGAATTATAAATCCCAGATTTCTATGTGCTACGCTAACTACTGTGTTAATTTCACTGTGTTCGTGATTGATAAGTTTTGATTAAAGATAACTAGATCATTTTTTGTTTCTACGATTTGTAAATTAATGTAGTCTATTTTAACTTTCTCTACACGTACTATTTACACAGTGTATAGAGAAGGTATTGCATTCCACAAAAATTCGATACCGAGATTTCATCGGAAAATACATGTTTTGGGGCACCCTGAATCCCCCCCCCCCAAAAGAACATTTTTACAAAAAGGCCCGTGTGTGTGTGTGTGTTTGTGTGTCTGTGGACAGTATTGCGCAAAAACGAAAAGACCGTTAAATACCAAACTTGGTATTTAAGTTTGGTAGCTTCCAAGGATACGACATGGAAAAAATTTCGATAATGTTGATTTTCTCAAAATAGACTCTTAATGATTTTTATTAACATCTCTTATATTTAAGATATTTACATGCTAAATAAAGTGTATATCTTGAATTTTCTGGAATAGCCTCTAAAGTCCTCTTTATTTTAGATTATTTTTATTGAATATTGCATAACCGGTAAACAGTAACAGATAGACAAAAACTTACCTGACAAAAAATGTAGAGCACTATAAAACACACAATTTATGTCATATATTTTTTTCGTGGACTTGATCGTTTTTGTGATATTCCTTGTTTTTTGGTTTCAGTTTTAAAAAACTTATACTTTTCTCATACAGGAATTTGTCAACTCCTGTCCATAGAAACAAAGGAGCTTCGGTCACATAGCAACCAGCTTTTGACTATCACTTTAACCTATGGCACTCCCTTATTTCGCTTCAACTTACAAGGAAGCAAGTAATAAGACTATTTCTGCTATTTTTTTTTTCTGAATTATAAACAAGTAAAAATAAGCATAAGCCTTTTAACAATAATTTGTTGCAGAGATGTAGAGAAAGTCATGTGAATAAAACACAAAAGATACTTTTAATTAAAGGAAAATTACGTTTGAGTACAGAGAGGTCATAAGTGGGCATTTATATCTATGGCTAAATCTTAGTATACTTCTGTACAAATATTATAATGCCGTTGTAGTGGCGCAATCGGTTTGAGCAGGTATTAATAATCCTATGTCAGATATATGCCGGGGCTGTGAGTTCGAGTCTCATCTGTCTCGTGATTAGTTTTAAAAGGGTTTCATTCATTTTTATGTTCATTAACATTTTGAAACTCGTTTTGGAAAAGTCTATATTGCGTATAAAATTAACAGAAAGGCTTCCTGAATTAATTAATAGTCTATTTTAATAGCATGACGCGTGAGTAAAAATATGCTTGGATGTATGCCATTTTGTCAGTGTCTCATTTTTTCATTTCAAAACTCTACGTGTAGCAAAGTCGCACAAGAAGCAACGAATTATGTTCCACGGATAACAAAAAAAAAAAGATATATCTTTACCATGTAAGAGCTTTTACACACACGAAAGGTGACAACGATGATCTATGTTGCCACCAATTACGTTTTACGTGTCACATATTACATTCTTTTACCGCGTCACGGAGATGTTTTCTTTTTTAATAAAAAATCTAATGTGTTCCATTCACATGACTTTCTCTACCTGGTTTACAAACAATTTTTTTTTCAAAAGATTATTCTTTTATCTGCATACGTCATGCTAATTCAGATAAGCATTAGCAGAAATAGTATCGTTATATGAAATATTTAAGACTTGGTTCTGCTTTATATTCCCGGGATTAAAACAAAAGAAATATAACGAACATTGGCTTGAGAAAATTTTAAATAGTTTAAAATTGAAACCAATAAAAAGGATGCCTCGGAAATAGTTAACTTACATAAAAAAATGAATATTACATAAATTTTGTGGCTTAGTGAGGTCTACTCCTCTTGTGTTTTCTTACCCTATACGTTATATGAAAGTCATCCGAAATGAAGAGGTCTTCAGAGTTTATTACTAGAAAATGCAAGATTTAAATTCAGTTTTTCATTAAAGTATCTTATACATATGTAATTTTAATCAAAATCGTTAGTGCCATTTTTGAAAAAATTAAACATTTCTAAAAATGCTCCATTTAAATTGTTATTGGTGTTTGGGGGAGGGGATTTACTTGATAATATTCGTGTCTCATCCTTGGAAGATGTTGTACTTAAGTTCGCTTTTGAGCAATGCTGCCCACAGAGACACTGACATTTTTTGTTTTGTTTTTTTTTGGTTTCAAGGGGTTTCAAAGTACGTATTTCCGGTGAAATCTTGTTATCGAGTTTTGGGTGGAATACAATAACTTCTCTAGCTACTATGTACATTGTATGGGCTACACAAAGTAAAAGTATTGTGGTGCCATTTACAATTTTAAAGTAGGGGGGATGTCTGGGTGTAAGGGGATGAAACCTAAAATGTAATTAAGCCCACTTTTAAGCTGCTTCCTCACTAAGTTGGTGGTTTTTTGTTTAAATTAAATTTAAATAAACTTGATTTAGACATGGGAAATTTTGAAATGTGTAGTAGGTAGGAGTTTACTGTTAATATTAATGTCAACTGTAAATGGAGTTTTATTTATGGGTGCTCTTTAACTGCTGAGGTTTCCAGCTTCCCCTTCTATACTGGGCTTGAAAGACTGTTTAATTTTGCTCAGAGGCCTCTTTATCTGGTTTGAGATTCTTTTATGTGCCGTAAATCTACGACATGGGACCAATGACTTTACTTCTCTTCCGAAGGAAGCCATGCTAAGGATTTTACACCCGAAAAATCCATCGTCCTCCCCGGGTTTGAAGCCGCGACCTTGGGTATATGAAGTTAGCACGGTAACCATTACACCATGGAAGGCGACATAGTTTCTGTCTATTTACCTCGTATAATGCATGGTATAAATTTGAAGTGCCCGCCTGAGTATTGTGGTGGTAGCGCGTGTGCCTCATATTCAACAGGTCGTGAGTTCGAATCTCGCTTGGGGTGAGTTACCCGGATAAGGCTTTTTTCGGGGTTTTCCCATATCCTGAGAAGACGAATGTCGAGTAACTTTGAGCTCCATGGAGATCATTTGAGAATTATTTCACCAATTTGACCAACCGGGTTAAAGGACGTTAAACTACAAAAAAAAAAAAAAAAAAAAAAAAAAAAAAAAAAAAAAAATGAAGTGTACACACACACACAATTATGAGAATTAGTAATTTCACGTGGAATCGATTCTGAGAGTGACTGAATCGCTCGTGTAGTTGTCTGTGTGTGTGTGTTGTTTGAGGGGGGGGGTTGTGTCTTCTTGACACCTGCGACTGTGCTCTTACCATTTAATATTACCAGTGTAAGGTCCTTCCTCCAGACTTGTAAAACTGACAAATAGATGGAACACAAAGATGACAACGTTGGCGTTACAAGATACCAAGAGGAGGTTTAATCACCTGAATATCCCTCTGGAGGCCCTTGACGTCATTGCTAGAGATTTATTTGTTATAAGAACACGAAAAGCTGGACAAGGGACTCTAGTAAGCTTTTCTATTATTTATCCGCAATATATTTTCTGATGCAACATTGTGAGTTCATACCTAGTTTTGAGCAGAGAATGGGCTAACATTATATATTTTCTATTATTTCTTATTAATTACTTTCTCAAACACGTATGTACAATGTACATAATAGACCGACAAGGTAGCTATTATATTTCACCCAAAAATTCGATACTGTGATTTTACTGGAAATACATCTTTTGAGGTTCTCTTAATAATAATAATAATAATAATAATAATGAAGCATTTTCAGAAAAGTTCAGTATCTTCCAAGGATGCGACACGAAGATTTTTAAGAAAAATTTCCCAACCCCCAGTACCTTTTACATGAAACGTTTTTCGAAAATTTTGATTTCCTCAAAAATAGCTCAAACGATTTTGATTAAAATACCAAAATCTTAGGATATTTTAATGAAAAACAACATTTATATCTTGAAATTTACGGGAATAACATCTAAAGACTTACTATACAAAAAATTAGATGTCATTAAAACACACAATTTATGTCGTATACATTTTTGCTGTAGAGTTAACCGTTACCGAGATATTCCGTGTTATTGTTTTCAGTTTTAAGTTACTTAGACTTTTCTCAAGCGGGACGAAATCTTCCTTTTTGTTTCTCATTTGTTTACTCCTAACAAGGAAAGAGAACCGAATTTCAGTTGTTTCATATAGCGATTGGCTTTTAAGGAATTTGACTGGTGTATTCCCTTATCTCCCTTCCACTTTCAAGGAAGTAAGTAATAATATCAACTCTGCTAATGTTTATCTCAATTAGCATAATTTACAAAGAAAAATGAATAATAATCTTTCGTAAGAAACGTTTGTTTGCGGAACAGCTAGAGAAAGGCATGTGAATAGAACACATCAGCTTTTTATCTACTGCATAACTAAAAAAGAGGAGGCATTGTAATTTACTGATATCGTTGTTTCACCAGAAGTATACGTTTTGAGAAAATCTGAACTAGCCCAAAACCATTTTATAAAAACATCCTGTTTGTTCTGTAGAGAATATGCTTAAACTATATTAATTTAGACAGCTATTTAGACACAAGACACACGAATTAATAGTTGTACTTTAAAACACTAATGCAAAAATATAGGGTGTCTTAAAAGAGTCTCCGCAGTGAACTCGACGGTTGCAACTGTGGTTGCGTTAGTAACGAAAATAAAGAGGGGGAGCATCTCCTTTATCCTAGCTGAATAATACTGCAAGAACTGTGTACTTGAAGCCAATACCATGTGGTTGTTCTTTGATGATGATAAGTGGGGATAGCATCTTGGGGACCGACAGCAGGACAAAATCGAAGTTAGCGCAGCATGGTATGCAGTTATGATGTGAGAATGTAGTGTGTACTTAGAGTTATTAATAGAAGGAAAATGGGGAAGTGGTACACTTTGATGTTTTCACTAGCAGTGGAAGGCGATTCAAGTTGATTGTGTGGTAAACATAAATACCAATGATTTACGGGAACTAACAATTTTAATATTTAAATACATTCAATTGCTGTTGTGCATCAAGCATCAGCATATATTCATTTCATTTTCTCATAAGATACTTAGATTACATTGCACAACAACATACATTCGTAACGTCTGAAATGTGAATCGTCTCCGATTGACAAGTAAACTGGATTTATATTGTGAAAAACCTCGCTCCGCATCACAAGATGTGATAGGAGCAAAACAGAAATAGGATTCACCATCGACTATTGGGTAAGGTACTTCAGCAGAAATTATTTCCGTAGCAACACCTCGTAAAACATTTAGTATTTCACGCATTATTGAACATCCGACATTTTTGCCAAACACTGTCTTCACTTTCTTTTTCACACGGTCTAAATCACACGGGTCTCTGATTAATTGCTTGCACAAGTTTAGGGCTAGAGGCATTTCAATGCTCGATATTTCCAAATGTGTGTTATTGTCTTAGATATATTTGCAAAGTCCTTCTGTATGAATTGCAAATCTTCATGCAATCCTATTGAAGCAAGAGATTTTGGAATCTTGATTGAAGAGCATGTACTATCATCAAAGGCATTAATTACCTGTAAAACAACATCGTAATTGTAGCATAGTATCGTCGAGGCACTTTCCCCAACGCGTTACTACAGGTTGTTTTCATGCGGCGCGTGCAGATATGCAACTGGTTACCGCATATGTTCCGCTACGGTCCCCAAGATGCTATCCGTAGTGATAAGACTTCAGAACATGCAAAACGTAAATTCTTTGAACGTTCTGTACATTCGGTATGTTCTCGTCGCGTTACGCGGCAGATTTATTTACTAAATACCGTGAAACCGTGTCTGTCTGTGCATGATGCTCCGAAAAGAGGTAGACCTAAACTTTTAACAGAGGTTAAACTGGGCAAACTTTCAGATGTAATATTAAGAAGCCCCACTAAATGAATGCGGAAATCAGCACAGGAAACTGTTTCTGTTCAGACAGTACATAGAGCTGTTGTTGGTAAGGAAATGAAATTGCGTTCCTATAAATGTTAAGTACCTCTAAAACAAAATGAACTAACACGACTACGCGGGAAACCCTACACAGTGCATTCTTAGTGCTTTTGTGTTACACTACAAACATCATTTATTCCTCAACAAAGCCTCTCAAGAATTACAATTATAGGGGGGAAAACCCCATCTGTGTTGGGGCACTGGTTTGAAGCAGCAACCTACTATGCTAAACACTTGAGTGATTTAAAATATGTATTCATTGTTACTTTACTTGAAACTTTGTACTACAGTTAATTTCTTACTTTGCCTACCGCTGCCATTAAACCCAAACTAAAAATGTGACACTGAGATTGCATAGTTTGACTGTTGAGCAAAAGTATCGAGCTCTGCCTACAGGGACGAGGAAAGCGTTTCTACATCTTCTGTGATAGTGGTAAATAATTATTCTCAATTTCAGTTCAGCTCATCTTCATTCCCAACAATAATTAGCGGGAACCGTTGCCAACTAAAATGTAATTACCGAACAAGATAGCGTACTTACCTCACTGCGCAGACACATTTGAGACACTCGCAAGTGTGGGAAGTATACTATTGTAGAATCGGGGAGAGGGCAGGGGACGGAGAAATAAAAGCCAAGAGAGTAGGATGTTCTAAATTAATTCCGGAGAAGTCTGAACAAAGGTACGAGGTAGGGAACAACACATTGAAAAAATGGTTAAACGAAAAAGGTGTGCAGATTAACGAAAATAATTTGTTGGCATATTTTGTTTTGAAGAGTGGCAGACTGTTTACGGTATGAGTATTTAATTTTTACTTTCTCTAGCACGTATGCACATACAATGCACTCAGTAGTTAGGGAATATATTGTATTCCACCCAAAAACTATAAGTCGAGATTTCACCAGAAATTTATGTTTTGAGGTCCATGTGTGTCCGTGGACAGCATAGTTCAAAAATGAAAAGACCGTTTAGAACTAACCTTGGTATTTATGTTTAGTATCTTCTAAGGATGCGACACACACAATAACCACCCCACTACTACCTACCCTTTACATGGATTTTTTTTTTAAAAATGCTGTTTTTCTCAAAATTGGTTCTAACGATTTTGATTTCACCTTATTTATTCGACCTTAAAAAACTTATGCTTTTCTCATACAGGAATTTGTCAACTCCTGTCCATACAAACAAAGGAGCTTCAGTCACATAGCAACCAGCTTTTGACTATCACTTTAACCTATGGTACTCCCTTATTTCGCTTCTACTTGCAAGGAAGCAAGTAATAAGATTATTTCTGCTAATTTTTTCTTGATTAGCATGAAGTAAATAGAAGCATAAGCTTTTTAACAATATTTTATTGCAGAGCTATAGAGAAAGTCATGTGAACGGAACACAACAGATTTTTACTTTTGGGTTGAAAAACTTGCGAGGAGATAAAAGCGAAATTGGGTGCCCTTCACCATCTATGACAATATAAATATTCGTTCAACGACTTGAAACGTGGTCGAAGATCCGTTTTATGAGGAGCGCCCAGGACGCCCGGCAGATGTAGTTACTGAGTAAATCATAGAGAAAGGCCGCGATAAGATTATCACTGCTAGTCGAATGAAAGTTCGCAAAGTGGCGAATACCTTAGGGGTGTTTACGGGAAATGCAATTCATATTTTGCATGATAAGTTTGAGATGAAAAAGTTACCGAACCCGAAGGAAGCTGCGATTGCTCTTTGTTAACAACAAGCGGGTGCAGCTGTGTTGTATCGAATTGTCACCATCGATGTGACTTGAATTCATCATTCTACAAAGCAATACTCGAAATAATGGGTTGCTTCTGGTGAATTTGCTCCAAAGAAAGCAAAGATGGTCACATCGGACGTAAAAGTGACGAGGACGATTGTATGGAATGCGAAGGGTGCTATTACTCATTGGCTTCTTAGAAAAACGGGGGGGGGGAAGATAACTGGGAAATACTACAATGAGTTATTGGTCCAATTCGGAGAAGTTGAAGAAGACATGGTTCCATTTGCGAAGAAGGAAGTGCTATTTCACCATGACAACGCACCAACTCATTAATTTGGCACTGCGTCTCCAAACTGCATGATCTAGGTCATGAATTTTTGCAACGCCCATATTCGCCCGACCTTGCTCCCTGAATTACTTTCTTGTTCTCAAAAATGAAAAACATCTGACGTGTTCCATTCACATATCTTTCTCTAGCTGTTCCATATACAAACTATTTTTACAACAGATTATTCTTTTATCTACGTCATGCTAATTGAGATAAACATTAATAAGATTGGTCTTATTACTTGCTTCATTGTAAGTTGAAGGGAAATAAGGGAATACATTAGGCTAAAGATACTCAAATATTTTAAAAACTGAAACAATTGAGGCTCGGTTCGCTTTGCCTAGTTCCGTTTGAGAAAATTTAGGTAGTTTAAAATTGAAACCAATAACAAGGAATATCTCGAAAACGGCCAACTCTATAAGAAAACCGTACATAAATAATGTGTTTTAAAGAATTCTATATTTTTATTTGGTAAGCTTTGTCTATCTCTTACGGTTTAACCGTTGTGCAAAATTCTGCAAAACTCACTCAGAATAAGGTCTTCAGATGCTATTCCCAGAAAGTCAAAATATACCTTTTATTTGTGATGTAAATATCTTGAATATATTATTTATTAATCAAAATCGTTAGAACCAGTTTTGAGAAAAACAAACATTTCAAAAAAATTCCTGAAAATATTCGTGTCACATCCTTGGAACACACTGAACACAAATACCAAGTTTGGTATTTAACGGTCTTTTTGTTTTTGATCTATGCTATCTACAAACACGCGCGCACACACATGGACTTTTTCTAAAAATGTGTTTTTCGAAATCAGGTGACTTCAAAATATATATATTTCCGGTGAAATCGCGTCATCAAAATTTTGGATGGAATAGAATACCTACTATGTAAACAGCATGTACATAAGGGCTAGAGAAAGTAGCAATGGCTCGCAGGAACATAATTTGGATCAATTGAGGCCATAGTCGAGATAGAGGTGTATTTGGCAGAGCTAGACAAGTCCTATTTCGGAGAAGTTGAAAACGCGAGTAACGTTGAGAGAACTGCACGTGTATTCCTAAAAGAATATTATGTTGACATATAAATAAAAAATTTGATATTCCCTCTGCATGACTTTCTCTACATGTACTGTATTACACTCCGATTTGAGATAGCGTCTAGGATACCTTACTTTTACCCACAAGCCACGAGTTGCATTCTCGGCATGGGAAGCAATTTTTGCATCATTATATATAGAGCCTTAATGTTAGACTGACAGATAAAACCCCAATGTGCTAAAGTGGCTAGGTTATCAGGTTTCACCAGGCTCGGTTTCGATACCAGGCATGCGAAGTATTTCATTTGCATTATATATATTCGGGTTCGATTCCCAATATGGGAACTATTATTTTGCGTTGTATATATTCAGGTCCGATTCCCAGCATTTATGGTTAAGGTAAATAGAACGACAATGGCAATAAACCCACGTGTTCTAGACGCTAAAATACCTCGCTTCACCCAAAATAACGAGTTCAATTCCCGGTATGGTAAGTTGTTTTGCATCACTTCTTATACTAGAGTCGGCTGATAAGTCCCAGACCTCACACAGATATGGCGCCATTAGGCCAGTTAGACGGTAGCATCGTATAGTTTAACTCTAGACTAGCTTGTATCCATAGTTACAGGTCAATAGCTTGTTTAGTTTTCGAATAACAGCATTTTAAACAAGACAATTTTAGAATTTTCACAAAAATGGAGGATTTGGAGAAACGAGCAGGGATTAAATACTTCCAGTTGAAAGGCTTAACGCCTAAAGAAATCAAGCAGGAAATGGAAGCACATTGAAAATCTCTGCCCTTCATATTCACGATTAAAAGGTGGGTTTCAGAGTCTAAAATGGGACTACGGGCACTAGTGTTGAGCCTCGCTCTGGACGCCCTGTAGAAGTGACAACTCCAGAGATCACTGAAAAAATTCATCGTTTAGTACTGGAAAACCGCAGATTAAAGTGCTTGAAATACCAGAGGCTGCAAACATATAAAAAGAACTTCATTAATATTTTAAGTAAGGTTTAGGGCTTTCACAAGGTCTGTGCAAGATGGGTGCCGCGTTTGTTGACTTCTGATCAAAAGTTGCAAAGAATGTCCTGTTAAGAATGTGGAACTCTACGCTAAAAACCCAAGTGAATTTTTGAGATGGCTTATTACCATGGATAAAACTTAGATACATCACTACACTCCAGAAAGTAAATCACAGTCAAAACAATGGATTGCGCCAGGTGAATCAACTCCATAAAAGGCAAAGTCAATTTTGTCCGCTAACAAGGTTATGGCGAGTGTTTTCTGGGATACACAGGGACTTAATTTTATCGATTACTTGGAAAAGGGTAAAAGTATCACTGATGACTACTACGCAAGCTTACTACAACGTTTGAGTGACGAGGTGAAATTAAAAAAAGACCTCATTTGCCCAAAAAAATAAATCTTGTTTCATCACGACAATGCTCCGGCTCATTGTTCAGTCATTGCAATGGGATAAATGTGTCTATTAAAGTTGGAATTGCTTGAACATCCATCCTATTTGCCAGATCTAGCACCCAGTGACTACCACCTGTTCTCTAACCTCAAAAATGTTCCTGGAGGACGAAGATTTCATAGCAACGAGGTCACTGATGCAGTAAAAAGCTATTTTGAGAACCTTGATAAATCGCACCATAGATATGCTTTAATTAAATTAAATCCACCGATATGACAAATGATTTTTGGAGATTATGTTGAGAAATAAAGCAACAACATTGTTTTTTAAATGCTGTTTTCATTTGAGAGGCCAAGGACTTAGCCGACCCTCGTATATCATGCAACTTAATATAAAGGGAATACAGCACTTGACTGCAGTCGCATGTGGTCTATTGGCTAGGATACTTAGCTTTTTACCCAGGAGGCCCGGGTTCGATTCCCATCATGTTAAGATATTTTGCATCACTTCATTGATAACATTACTTCTAATATAAAGGAAGTAAAGCCACCGACTACAACCCCAAGCGGTCTAATGGCTTGGATACCTTGCTATCATCCAAAAGAAGCCGGCTCGACCCCGGCATGAGAAAATATTTTGCATCACTTTACATATAACTCAAGTACAAATATAAAAGAAATAGGGCAAACAACAAACACTCCCACGTGGTCTAGTGGCCAGGATAGCTGGCTTTCACCCAGGAGGCCAGGTTTCGTTTGCAGGCATGGAAGATATTTTGAATCACTTCATATATTACTCGAGGCTTAATATAAGGGTAATAGAGACAATAACAGCAGTCCCCTGTGGTCTAGTGGCTAGGATACATGGCTTTCAACCAGGAGGCACTGGTTCGATTCCCGCCATGGAAACATATTTTTGTATCACTTCATATATAACTGGAGGCTTCAAATAAGGGAAATAGAGCGGTCGCCAAAAATCCCATGTGGTCTAGTGGCTACGATACCTGGCTTTCACCCAGGAGGCACTGGTTCGATTCCCGGCATGGAAAGATATTTTGCATCACCTCACATATAACTCGAAGCTTAATATAAGGGAAATAGACATGTCACCAGCAGTCCCATGTGGACTAGTGGCTAGGATACCTGGCTTTCACTCAGGAGGTCCGGGTTCATTTCCTGGCATGGGAAAATATTTTGAATCACTTCATATATAACTGTAGCTTAATATAAGGGAAATAGAGCAATCACAAGAAATGACTTGTGGTCTAGTGGCTAGGATACCTGACTATCACCCAGGAGGCACGGTTTCGATTCCCGGCATGGAAACGTCTTTTGTATCACTTCATACATAACTGGAAGCTTCATATAAGGGAAATAGAGGGGTTACCAACAATTCAATATGGTCTAGTGGCTAGAATACCTAGCTTTCACCCAGAAAGCCCGGATTCGATTCCCGGCATGGGAAGATTTTTTTGTATCACTTCATATATAACTGTAGCTTAATATAAGGGAAATAGAGCGGCTGCTAGCAATGCCTTGTGGTCTAGTGGCTAGTATACCTGACTTTCACCCAGGAGCCCCGGGTTCCATTGCCGGCATGGGAAGATTTAGTGTATCACTTCATATATAACTGTAGCCTTAATATAAGGGAAATAGAGTGGTCAGTAGCAAAGCCATGTGGTCTAGTGGCAAGGATACTTGTTTTTCATCCAGGAGGCCCGGGTTCGATTCCCGCCATGGTGTTATATTTTGCATCACTTCATATATAACTCGAAGTTTAATATAAGGGAAATAGAGCGTTTACATTCAATTCCATGTATCTAGTGGCTAAGATAACTGGCTTTCATCCAGGAGGCCCGGGTTCGATTCCCGGCCTGAGAAGATATTTTGTATCACCTCATATATTACTCGAGGCTTTATATAAGGGTAATAGAGGCAGTAACAGCAGTCCATTGTGGTCTAGTGTCTAGGATACCTAGCTTGTACCCAGCAGCACCGGGTTCGATTCCCGGCTTGTGAAGATCTTTTGTCACTTCATATATTACTCGAGGCTTAATATAAGGGTAATAGAGGCAACAACAGCAGTCCCATGTGGTCTAGTGGCTAAGATACCTGGCTTTCGTCCAGGAAGACCGGGTTCAATTCCCGGCATGGGAAGGTATTTTGCATCATTTCATATATTACTCGAGGCTTAATATAAGGTAAAGAGAGCAAACAATTGAAATTATTGGTGCATATTGTAACTAAAAAGAGAAATTAAAAACGACTTATTTAATGAGTGGCAAGATGAATGGAACAATATAGATACAGGAAGAAAACACATTCGTTTTTTATAGCATACGCGAACGTTTGAGTATTAAGCATGTAAATGCATCTAAAGGCATAACTCATTATTTAACTGGTCACGGACCTTATAATATATATTGGCACAAGATAGGAAGATTAATAGGTGATAGATGTGAAATTTGTGATGTTTCGGACATTCCAGAACACGCATTACTTGAATGCAGTAACCATATGGAAGAAATTCAGGAAGAGAGATCGTTATTGGCAGGAAAATGTATAGACGTAATACTATGAGATAAAGAACTTTGTGGATTTTTAGAAACTTTAGCTAATAAAATAAGTACAAAAGAGTGGAAAAATATACTACCACAACGAGTACAAGAAAACACACAGCAGTTACCAGAAGCGGAGTATAATAAGAGTTTTACGACCTAGGAATATTTTTAATTTAATTTAAACACTTGATAATATGGAGGGAGATGTATAAGAAGAAGAAGAAGAAGAAGGAATAGAAGGTGAAACAGAGGAAGAGGACATGTAAACAGATAACAAGTCAATCATAAGGCAATATATTCGGACCTTAAGTTGAGAGGAGATATAATTAGAGAAGTAAAATATAAAGTTTGCATGAAGATACAGGTCAGAAGAAGCAGTGTTTTGGGATGAAGAGAGAAGATGGAAGACGGGGATGAAGCAAGAAGATGATGATATTTGGATAAGAGGGAAAATGGCGATACCTGGATGAAGGCAGAAGATGGCGTGTCATGGATGAAGTAAGAAGATGCAGGGTCAGGGATGAAGTGAGAAGATGCAGGGTCAGGGATGAAGTGAGAAGATGCAGGGTCGGGGATGAAGTGAGAAGATGCAGGGTCAGGGATGAACTGATAAAATACAGTCAGGGATGAAGTGAGAAGAAGCAGGGTTAGGGATGAAGTTAGAAGATGAAGGACTAGGGCTAAAGTTAGCAGGGGAAGTGAGAGGAAAGTTAGAATAAGTGTGATAAGAAGGGAATAAAGAAGTAATGAATTTTAAAGTGCATAATGAAAGTGTATAGGGAAAGTGAATAGTTTAATTTATAATTAAAGGATAAATAATGTAATTAGATATTACGTGCAATAGAAAATAGGAAAAATAATTACCCATGGACTAATATAAAGACTAAGTCGCAGAAGAACTAATTGCGCAGTAGAATAATAATAGTAGAAGATTTTATTAGGTATAAAATCGTAGAATACTTAGCAATTGAACAGCATTTTAAATATCTGATGTTAAAGAAGAAAAGTGTACAAAGAAGTAGTATTAGTTATTATAAAGTGGTGCAGTTTGTAGTTTTTATTATTTTTATTTAGGTTTTGGTTTAGGTTTTTAATTTTTAATTTATCTTATAATAACTGGTTACCAGTAATATTTTTGTAATCTAAATAATAGTTTGATGTTTACCTCACATTAAGTAACTATAGAAATATAGTAATAAGATTGTGGAATATAATAATAATAATAATGATAATAATAATAGTAATAATAATAAGTATAAAATAAATTGCTAACAGGATAATAATAAATAATTAAATATATTGATTAAAGTATAATAATAAATAAATAATAATAAGTTAAAATGAAATAAACTGATAAAAGGATAATAATACGTAATTAAATATATTAACTATAGTAAATAAAGTGATAATTGATATAAATTAATAAAAGTTTAAAATAATAAACTAAATTATATATATATATATATATATATATATATATATAAATAATAATACATAAACATTTAAATACTAAATGTAATTTTGATAAATATATAGGTTCAAATGCATATTTTAATTTAAATTATTTAGTTTAAGTTATTAATCTGACATTTGTATATTTATTTTATTTTGTAAAATTTAAAAAAATATGTTTGTTAATAAATGAAATGAGTTCTGAGATATTTGCCCCGGTGTATTAGAAATCGAGGTATAGAATACAGATTTTATTTTATATTTTATTTATTTATTTATTTATTCTTTTTAATAAGTCCAATGTGGCCTAGTGACCACGATACATGGCTTTCACCCAGGAGACCCGGGTTCGATTACCGGAATGGAAAGATCTTTTGTATCACTTCATATATAAATGGAGGCTTCATATAAGGGAAATAGAGCGGTCACCAACAATCCCAAATGGTCTAGAGGCTAGGATATCTGACTTTCACCCAGGAGACCCGGGTTCGATTCCCGGCATGGGAAGATATTTTGCATCACTTCATATATAGCTCGAAGCTTAATATAAGGGAAATAGAGCTTTTTACAAGTAATACCGTGAGGTCTAGTGTCTAGGATACCCAGCTTACACCCAGGAGACACGGGTTCGATTACCTGCATGGGAAGATATTTTACATCACTTCATATGTTACTCGAGGCTTAATATAAGGGTAATAGAGATACAGCAGCAGTCCCTTGTGATTTAGTGGCTAGGATACCTGGCTTTCACCCAGGAAGCCCGGAATCGATTCCCAGCATAGGAATGTATTTTGTGTCACTTCATATATAACTAAGCTTAATATAAGGGAAATAGACTGGTGATCAGCAATCTCATGAGGTCTAGTGGCTAGTATATCTGGCTTTCACCCAGGAGGTTAGATTTTTAATTCCCGGCTTGGGAAAATTTTTTGTATCCCGTCTAATATAGCTCGGGGCTTAATATAAGGGAAATAGAGGTACAACAGCAGTCCCATCTGGTCTAGTTGCTAGGATAACTGGCTTTTACCCAGGAGGTCCAGGTTCTATTCCCGGAATTGGCAGATATTTTGCATCACTTCATACATAACTCGGTAAGGGAAATAGAGGGGATAACAACTGTCACATGTGGTCTAGTGGCTAGGATACCTACCCTTCGCCCGGAAGACCAGGATTTTAATTCCCGGCATGGAAAGATATTTTGTATCTCTTCAAATATAGCTGAAGTCTTAATATAAGGGAGATAGAGGGGACAGCAGCTGTCCCATGTGCTCTAGTTGCTAGAATACGTGGCTTTCACCCAGGAGGTTCTGGTTTGATTCCCAACAAGGGAAGATATTTTGCATCACTTCATATAAAACTTGAGGCTTAATATAAGGGAAATAGAGAGAACAACAACTGTCCCTTGTGGTCCAGTGGCTAGATTACCTCGCTTTCACCTATGAAGCCCGGGTTCGATTCCCGGCATGGGAATATATTTTGTATCTCTTCAAATATAGCTCAAGTCTTAATATAAGGGGAATAGAGGGGACAGCAGCTGTCCCATGTGGTCTAGTTGCTAGAATACGTGGCTTTCACCCAGGAAGTCCTGGTTTGATTCCCAACAAGGGAAGATATTTTGCATCACTTCATATATAACTCGAGGCTTAATATAAGGGAATAGAGCACTTTAATGCAATCACATGTGATCTAGTGGCTAGGATACCTGGCTTTCTTCCAGAGGGCCAGGTTTTTAATTCCCGGCATGGGAAGATCTTTTGTATCTCTTCAAATATAGCTCAAGTCTTAATATAAGGGAAATAGAGGTATCAACAGCAGTCCAATGTGGTCTAGTGGCTAGGATACCTGGCTTTCACCCAGGAGGCCCGAGTTCGATTCCCCTCAGAAAAGTTATTTTGCATCACTTCATATATAACTCGAAGCTTAATATAAGGGAAATAGAGCTTTTACAAGCAACGCCATGTGGTCTAGTGCCTAGGATACCTGTATTTCTCCCTGAAAGTCCTGGTTTGATTCCCGACATGGGAAGATATTTTGCATCACTTCATATATAACTCGAAGCCTGATATAAGGGAAATAGAGCTTTTACAAGCAATACCATGTGGTCTAGTGCCTAGGATACCTGTGTTTCTCCCTGGAGGTCCTGGTTTGATTCCCGACATGGGAAGATATTTTGCATCACTTCATATATAACTCGAAGCCTGATATAAGGGAAATAGAGCTTTTACAAGCAACACCATTTGGTCTAGTGGCTAGGATACCTGTCTTTCTCCCTGGAGGTTCTGGTTTGATTCCCAACATGGGAAGATATTTTGCATCACTTCATATATAACTCGAAGCTTAATATAAGGGAAATAGAGCTTTTTACAAGCAATACCATGTGGTCTAGTGGCTAGGATACCTGTCTTTCTCCCTGGAGGTTCTGGTTTGATTCCCGACATGGGAAGATATTTTGCATCACTTCATATATAACTCGAAGCTTAATATAAGGGAAATAGAGCTTTTACAAGCAACACCATGTGGTCTACTGTATAGGATACCTGGCTTTCTCCCTGGAGGTCCTGGTTTGATTCCCGACATGGGAAGATATTTTGCATCACTTCATATATAACTCGAAGCTTAATATAAGGGTAATAGAGGTACAGCAGCAGTCCCTTGTGATCAGATAGTGGCTAGGATACCTGGCTTTCACCCAGGAAGCCCGGGATCGATTCCCAGCATAGGAATGTATTTTGTTTCACTTCATATATAACTAAGCTTAATATAAGGGAAATAGACTGGTGATCAGCAATCTCATGAGGTCTAGTGGCTAGTATATCTGGCTTTCAACCAGGAGGTTAGATTTTTAATTCCCGGCTTGGGAAATTTTTTTGTATCACGTCTAATATAGCTCGGAGCTTAATATAAGGGAAATAGAGGTACAACAGCAGTCCCATCTGGTCTAGTTGCTAGGATAACTGGCTTTTACCCAGGAGGTCCAGGTTCTATTCCCGGAATTGGCAGATATTTTGCATCACTTCATACATAACTCGGTAAGGGAAATAGAGGGGATAACAACTGTCCCATGTGGTCTAGTGGCTAGGATAACTGGCTTTTACCCAGGAGGCCCGGGTTCTATTCCCAACATGGGACGATATTTTGCATCGCATCATATATAACTCGAGGCTTAATATAAGGGAAATAGAGTACTTTAATGCAATCCCATGTGGTCTAGTGGATAGGATACCTGGCTTTCACCCATGAGGCCCGGGTTCGATTCCCGGCATGGAAAGATAATTTGCACCACTTCATATATTATTCGAGGCTTAATATAAGGGTAATAAAGATACAACACCGGTCCCATGTGGTCTATTGGCTAAAATACCTGACTTTCACCCAGGAGACCCGGAATCGATTCACGGCCTTGGAAGGTTTTTTGCTTCACTTCATATATAACTGTAGGCTTAATATAAGGGAAATAGACCGGTGTCCAGCAATCCCATGAGGTCTAGTGGCTAGGATACCTGGCTTTCACTCAGGAAGTCAGATTTTTAATTTCCGGCATGGAAAGGTCTTTTGTATCCCTTCAAATATAGCTCGAGGCTTAATATAAGGGAAATAGAGGGAACAACAGCAGTCCCACGTGGTCTAATGGCTAGGATACCTGGCTTTCACCCAGGAGGCCCGGGTTCGATTCCCGGCATGGGAAGATAATTTCCATCACTTCATATTTAACTCTGGGCTTAATATAAAGGAAATGGAGCAAACAACAGAAGTCCCATGAGGTCTAGGGAACTATTCTTGCCATGGTAACTATGTTGTATTCTATTTAAACATAGTGAAGGATTGAATCATCATGAAAACGTAACTGCAAAGACGCTGAAAACAGTCGTCCCATATGATTCTAGTGACTGGGATACCTGGCTTTCATCTTCAAGCTGCGGGTTCCGTTCCGGATTCTGGAACTCATTTTTTTTCTCGTCAACACTCTAAATCAGTGTTTCCCAACCTTTTGAAGTTCACGGCACCCTTGGGAATAACATTAAACACCAGGGGCACCCTTCCTTGAATTAAAAGAAAATTAAGCTTAATATGTTAATTTATTGAAATATTATATAATAATAACGTACACCATAACATAATACAGTAAACTTTACTACAATCACTGAGTAAAAATACATCAATAAATTTTTTTCGATTAATGATTAATGTGAAACTTGTGTTTGATGCTTATAGCACAGATATGTGATGTCGGGTCTTACAGTTGACAGTGAAACACGCAAATCATCGTCACGGTTATTCAGTCTATTTCTTGCTTTGCTTTTATTGTCACCATAGCAGAGAAGGCTTGCTCGCATAGATAGGGTGTTGAAAAGGGCAAAAGTGCGTTAATTGCTTTCTTCATTAGGTTAGGGTACTCCTCTCTCCGTTGAAGCCAAAAACTAGCCACCGGCGCCTCACTCTTGGTGAACTTACCTTTGAGTTGGAATCAGCGCAAAGATCAATAAATTCATCTCGTTCGCAAGCAGTGAAATCTATTTCCTCTGCACTATCTACGAAATCAAATGGTGAGACAACTCAGTCGAGATTCGTAGTGGAAATAGTTGGAAAGTACGCATCTATTGCATCTTGCAATCTCGATAAGTGATCACAAATGCGGTCTTTCAGTTTACCCAGATCTTTATCTCCTGCCACATTAAGAAGAGATGGAAAGTTCGACTAATCTCCTTTTTGAACTGCAAACTTCCAAGAACTAAGTTTTCTTTTAAAACCTTTCATTTTATTGGTTGAGGAGATTATTGTTTCATGTCGACCCTGCATCGAAACATTCAGTTCATTCAGCTTATGAAAAATATCTGCCAGATACGATAGTTCAAAACACCAAGAATCACTTAGTAAGAGCTCATGAAATGTGTCTTGATTTCCATCCTTAAAAAAGTTTTTAGCTGTTCTTTAAGTTCGAGAAACCGGTTCAATACGCGACCCCGCGACAACCACCTTACTTCTGTGTGAAGTAACAAAGAGGTATGAGCTGCATCCGTTGCGCGACATTACTGTTCAAAAATTCTGCACGTTAAAGATCGAGACTTCATATAGTTCACCATTTTCACAACTTGGTTAAACACTTCAGCAAAATCTTCATTACACGCTTTCACGACTAATGCCTCTCTATGCAGAAAACAGTGAGTTATAATAATGGATGGACTTTCATTGAGAACTCTGGCAGTAAAACCTTTAATTTTCCCAGACATAGATGGTGCACCATCTGTACATATACCACAACAGTCTTTTCATGAAAGATCATGGTCATTGAGATAGGAATTAATAGAAACGAAAATATCATGGCCTGTGGTTGTAGTCTCCAGCGGTCTACAGAACAGAAACTGTTCACTAATATCTTTTTCATCAATATATCTGATAAAACCAAGGAGTTGCGGTTTGTCACCAATATCGAGACTCTCATCTACTTGCAGAGCAAATGTTCTGTAAGTTTTTATTTTCTCCGTGACTTGTTCGTTGATATTGCATGACATTTCAGATATCCTGCGGCTGATTGTGGTGTTGGACAGAGGAACTTTCGAAATTTGATTAGCTGCTCCTTCGCCAAGTATTGTTGAAACTATAATTTGACATGCAGGGCCAATGATTTCCTCTCCAAGAGTATGAGGTTTCTTTTTTTTTTAGCTATCAGATCTGCTACTTTAAATGAGGCTTCAAGAGCAGTATCACCTATGGTCATTCTCTTTACCATTCGCACAGCTGTTTTCTTCTCCCCTTCTAATATTATATGTGAAAAATACATTACACTTTTCTGTGACACACTAGGATGCTTTGTTGTAAGATGCCGCTTCAGTTTGCTAGGTACCATGGCCTCGTTGCTAAGTGTTTCGCCACAAACTAAACACACAGGGATAGGGTTTTCCTCGTTATTCCACTTAAATCCATACGCTAAGTAACTGTCCTGGTATGTTCTTTTCTTTCGTTTGTCTTCTTTATGTGGTGAATTCGACGGTCCGGGAGAAACTGTAAGATTTGGCTTCTTAAAGCAAGCAGTAGAAGCCGACTGTTCACTTTCACTGTCCTGGCGTTTATGTTTGACAATGAACTTATCCATAGCTAAACACTGTGAATCAACGCGAGGAAGACAACTGAAAGCGCCAAGCGGCGTACACTTTTATATATTCATCTGTCGAAGTCTCGGGAATGTTCGTGAGGAAGCGAGTAGTCTCGGGAATGTTCGGCAGGGTATAGCTGTAATGCCATCTGTGGGATACTAGTATAACTGAATTATTGAAATGAATCGACCACTATCACCATCTGCCGTGCTTGTGAGTAATTGATTTGACTTATTTTATTTCAAGACCTTACAAGACTTAAGGCTTCAGTAGAACGTATTTTTGTTTTATTTATCTCAATATCTCGCGGCACCCCTAAGCCAATCACACGGCACCCTAGAGTGCCGGGGCACACCGGTTGGGAACCGTTGCTCTAAATGATAAAATTAAAAATTAGGCGTTACAGTAGGATTTTGAATGCAACAATCCATCTGGGCTGCTGTCTAGAATACCTGTCTTTCAACTAAGAAGTCTTCTTCATTCTGAATAACTTCTGCATACCTGGTAAAACGTAACAGATGGACAAAAACTTACTACACAAAAAAAAATATAGATCTAGCCAAACACACACTTTATGTAATTTGCATTTCTGTTTTTGAGGTGACCGCTGTCGAGATAATCCTTGCTATTGGTTCCAATTTTAAAATTCTTATACTTTTCTCACACCTTAAGTCGCCCGTGTTTCTTTTGCCTTTCTCCTGGCCAAACAAATAAGCGAATTTAAATGAAATCACATAGAGACAGTCTTAAAAACATTTGACTATCGCTTTAGCATAGTGCGTTCCTTTAGTTTCCTTCTACTTATTAGAAACTAAGAAATGAGACCATTCTGCTAATACTCGATAAGCATTGTTTTTTGTAACAAGTTTGTTTGTAGAACGGCTAAAGCAAGTCATGTGAGTGTAACAAATTATGTTTTTGAGTTATGTTGTTCACAGATACATGCACATGGGGACCTTTTTATAATTTTACTTTTGTTTTTAGGATATCTAAAATCTGCATATTACAGTGAAATCGGGGTATCGAATTTTTAGATGGAATGGAACACCTCTCTTCTCTTCCTAATTACTATGATCAAGCTAGAGAAAGTAAAAACGTTTTCGTAAGATAAATAGACGGTAAAGAATGTCATATGAGTGCAACACGTCCAATATTTTAGGCCGTTATGTTGTTGCTCTCTACCTGTATTGTATTTTAAAGAGATGTGAAGATTATTTACTTATGACTTACTTTAAGGAGTTCCCTAACCTTGATGTTGGACTTGAAGAAACAAATAGGCTACGTGTCAGTGATGACTGGAGAGTTCCATCCTGCACGTGTCTCCTCCACACATGGTCTGACTTCCCCGTCGTGACCTACCGGGCCTTCAACCCTTCTTTTCAGATTGCGTGGGAGTTTAATCTCGCAACACATAATACCTCTCAAATGATTGTCTTAATCAAAATCTTCTTAGTTCTCGTTTAAATCAAATAGACATTTGTAACAGTTAAAGCTGTCACCAAATTAGTCTAATTTACGTCAAGGTCTTTTTGTTTTAGGGTGTGGTAGCCGTGTCAAATACTCTTGTTGAATGACACCCTGAGTAATAATAATAGTAATAATAATAATAATAATAATAATAATAATAATAATAATATGATTCAGGTCAAACGACCGTCCAACTTTCAAACAATTACAATTCCTGGGTCTACCTATTTAGATTTGTGCCTTGTAGGTTTTATTTATGCATAGTCATCTGGCATCTATTTTGAAAATCTTGTATTATTTCTAAAATAGTTTCTACTTTTAATTATTCTGCTCTAATAGCCTTATTTCTGTAAACAAGTATAGCCTGCATGTATTTGTATACACGCAAATCTTAGAAATATCACATCATCTAGTACAAGTCATCTTTCGGACTGCCTTTGCCAAGTGGTCTGTGTTAATTCCGGGTTCGATTCCCGTGTCGCAGGGAAGTTTTTTTTTCTATCAGAATCATCCTGATCCCCCCCCCACCCCCAGAGTCTGGAAGTATGAATGTGGAAGTGATGTGTGTTTTTGTTTTATAGTATAAAACTGAAAACCCAAAGTTAAGAAACCCTACAGTTCACCAAAAAAAAAAAAAAAAAGCACACCAGCTGTTGCTTCTTAAGCCAAAGCTCCCAATAAGACCATAGAAGTTAAAGTTACAATTGAAACAATAAAAAGAAAGATCTTTCCTTCATGTCCAATTCTCACTGTCGTATAGTAGGACTGGTAATGCCATAACTTTATAACATTTCAACTAGGTTTCTTTTCGTAATTTCTCCTAATGTTCTTCGTATAGTTCCACTTATCTGCTCTATTATTTCATCATATGAATTAAAAGTGTTGGCTATTTGGCTGGGAACCCGAAAATGCCACTCCTTTCGTTTTCTCAGTTTATATTTTCATATTTTAATTATTGGCTTCTTCATTTAGTTTATTGATTATTAACTGCACATCATTTTCACCCTGGCTTATAATGACAAATTCGTCTGCAAATAAAAGAGTTGTAAAGTTTACATTGTCAATTATAAAATGTTTATTACATTTAACCAAGTTCTTATTATCCTATTCATATAAATGCTAAAAAATATAGGTGATAGAGGACACTCTTATCACCCGCTTTGATTAATTTCTGTCATTTTTACTTTCTCTAGCGTATGCACAATGCGGATAAAGAAAATATTGTATTCCCCCAAAAATTCGATACCGAAATTTCATCGGAAACATATGTTTTAGAGCCCCTGAATAAAAAGCAAACAAAAATTTTTTAGACAAAGTTCTGCTTGTGTATCTGTCCGCACCTGTGTCTTTGGACAGTATAGCTTAAAAACGAAAAGTCCCTTAAATACCAAACTTGGCATTTAAGTTTAGTATTTCCCAAGGTTGTAGCACGAAGGTTTTTAAGAAAATCCCCGTATCCCAAACTGTCTTTTACATGGAAAAAGATTTGAAAATATTGATCTCAAATATAGCTTTAGCGATTTTATTTAAAATACCGTACATTAAAAATATTTACATGACAAAGAAAATGTATATCTTGAACTTCCTGGGAATACCTCTGAAGTTCTTTTCATTCTGAATGAAAACTGGTTAATCGTAAGCTATAGACAAAAACTTAACAATACAAAAAATGTTGATCTCATCAAAACACAGAATTTATGTCAGGTATATTTCTGGGTTAGAGCTAACCGTTTCCGAGACATTTATTTTTACTGTTTTATGTTTTATAATACTCATATTTTTCTTAAACAGGAAGTCGTTCTTGTTTTTTTTTTTTGTTTTTTTTTTTTTTTGTTTTACTCCGGGCCATGCAAAGAAGCGAATTTAAATGACAATCGCATAGCGACAGCTTTTAAAAAACTTGACTATCGCTTTAGCGAAGTGTATTCCCCTATTTCCCTTCGACTTACAAGGAAATAAGCAATAAGGCCATTCTGCTAATACTTACCACGATGAGCATAGAGTAGAACGAAGAATAATATTTTGTAAGAATAGGCTGTTGAGCAGGTAGAGAAGGTTATGTGAATGGAATACATCCGAGTTTTCGTTTTTTAGTCGCGCTGTTCGCAGAAACAAGGACACTCACACAGACATTTTTTCTTAAAATACATTTTTTGGATTCAGGGGCTCCCAAAATGTACTCGTATATTTTCAATGAAATCTGAGTACCGAATGTTTGATTGTAATAAAATGTGTGTGGTAAAGAAAGTACCGAGCGGCTTAATACCCCAGAAAGCGCTAGTTTTGCCTCATCTTATTAGCTGAAATGCTGCAGGTCTGCCAACAGTAGCCTTGTGAGCAGCTTTGGCATTATTGCATGTAATTTAGGGATTGAAATGAGTAAAATATGGCATAAGATGTCAGGTGAAACCTACCACCAGATTATTTCGTCCTTATTTTGCACTTATTGGGAACAAAAATGCTCGCATGGCCGTGATCGTTAGTGCAATATGAAGTGGACTGGCCATCCATTCAAAGCCGAACGGCGCGAGTTCGAATCTCAGCGACTGCTGTCACATGTGCCTGTGATAAAGAATGGGGAGGGCCCAAGTAAAATAGCCGGTGTGATGACACGCTTGGGTGTTGATGGGGTTCCACTTGACTGCAGTTGCATGGATTTTGTACTTTATTATTTAAAAGCGCTACCGTTGTATTGCAAATATATTGGCTTCTTTACAACATAACACATGATAGCCTAATTCTAACTTTGAAGGTCAGTATAATACAAAATTAGAAAAGAGGCCACTAAAAATTTTAATAACTGTGATTAATCGTCTTTGTTACCAAATGGGGTAGGGTTAAAATTTGGATTCAGGGGATCCCAAAATGTACTCATATATTTTTTAATGAAATCTGAGTATCGATTTTTTATTGGAATACAGCGTGTGTGGTAAGAAAGTACCGAGCGACTTAATATCCTAGAAAGCGTTAGTTTTTTTCTGATCTTATTAGCTGAAAAGCTGCAGGTGTGCCAACAGTAGTCTTGTGAATAGCATTGACATTACTACATGTGATTTAGGGATTGAAATTGGTAAAATATGATACGGGATGTCAGACGAAATCCACTACCAGATTATTTCCTCTTTACTTTGCACTTAATGGGAACTAAAATTGCTCGCTATTTCGGTAACGATAACAGAATAAATGCATTTCAACGGACGAAAGATGAGAACATGTTACATAACACTCCGTAAAAGTCAGAAACTTTTGAAAACCTGACTTAATGTGTTTCACTTGCAAGCCGATAACAATTCATGGTAAAGTCATTAAGAGCACACATCTGTGAAAATTGAAAAAAAAGTAAAGTTTTTGTTGCATTTGTTTCAAATTTATACTTAACGTGTTATGATCAAGAAAGGAAAAATACCAAGTTTCAGCTTTTTAGCATCAATATTCTCTCCGGAATAAACTTTTGTACCTCTAATTACAAGAATGCCGTATACATAGTCATTATAAAAAAAATGGAGTATTCCATTCACATGACCTTCTATACCTGTTCTGCAAACTCTTTTTCTCAAAGATTATGCTTTTATATTCATCATTCTAATCCAGATAAACAATAGCAGAAATTGTCTTATTACTTGCTTCCTTGTAAGTAGAAAGGAAACAATAGAATACATTAGTCTAAAGCGATGGTCAAATCTTTTAAAACTAGTCGCTATGAACAATTTAAGTTCGGTTCACTTTGTATGGTCAGTAGTAAAACAAAAGAGAGACGAAACGAAAAGTGAATTCCTCTTTGAGAAAAGTTATGTAATTGAAAACTGCAACCAATAACAATATCATGGAACGGAAATTGTCAACTCCAGAATGAAGAAGTCTTTAAAGGCAATTCTCAAAAAAAAAAAAAAAAAATCAAGATATACACACTATTTGTGATGTAAATATCTTAGATATACGTTATTTTAATCAAAACCGTTTGAGCCGTTTTTGAGAAAATAACATTTTTCGAAAAATATTACGTGTAAAGGGTAACTGGGGTGGGGGAATTTTCTTGAACATCTTCGTGCAGCATGATTGGAAGATATTGAACTTAAATGCCAAGTTTGGTATTTAACTGGCTTTTCTTTTTCAGCTATGCTGTGCAAAGACACACAGAGACTTTTTTCTAAAAATCTTTTTTTCGTACTCAGGAGACTAAAAACATATTTTGGGTGAAATTTCGGTATCGAATTTTTGGGCGGAATAAAATACCTTCTCCATCACTATGTACGTTGTACATACGAGCTAGAGAAATATTAAGCTTTTATAGGTATAGTTTGTTGCAGAATAGGTAGAGAAAGTCATGTGAATATAACTCATCCGATTTTTAAAAATCCAATGTCTGGTTTAGTGTAATTTGTCCAAATAAAAAGTGCGACGTCAGTTCAAACTAAAACTAATGAATATAAACATAATACACGAAAAACAAGTTATTGTGTGTCTGGCGCATGAACTCGCGACCCTCTCGGAGACGATGCAGTAATCGATAAAACTGTCAGAAAATCTGTCATGTGTATTTCAACTCGCATTCACAAACGAGAACATTCATTATTTCATTGTTTATCTTGAAAATTCCATCGTAATTGCTATTACGGTATAACACTTTGTGCAGAATCCCTGGACATGTAAACTAAAATTTATTCCCCAGGTGAGGCTCGAACTCACAACCCCGGCATTGCTCACTGACACTGTCATATAAGTACCGTGCGCTAACCGATTGCGCCACTGGGGAGATGGAAAACGTACACTATCTGGAAGTGTTTCATGAGTTTTTTTCAGCTCTGTGTGTGTGTGTGTGTGTGTGTGTGTGTGTGTGTGTGTATGTGTGTGTGTGTGTGTATGAATGGGGGGGGGGTTTATGGGACTGCGTATTCTTTTTATTATTTTTATTCTAGAGAATAACAGCTTTCAATACGATTAATGAGTTGCCAAAATGACAAAGCATACCAAAACAGTATAAATATAAACTGAAATTACATAGATACATAGATAGTGGTCAGCGAGGTTCTGGGTTCAATTACCAGTTGGGGCGGGGAATTTTTCTTTAACCAGAATTATTCCCTATCCCCCACAGTCTAGAAGTATGTATGTGAAAGTGAATATGTGTGTGTGTGTATGTGTGTGTGTGTGTTGTTTTTTAAGGAAAATAAACTTATTTAAATCCAACGTAAGGAACCTACAGACAACTAGTTGTTTCTGATACAAAGTCCCGATATGACCTTATATGTTAAACAATACAAAAATAAATAAAACTCCTAATAACATCATTACTTAAATATACCTACATAAGAAGAACTATTAAATGATTAGATGTCCATAATACATTATACACATGGTATAGAAGACACAAATTGTTTAAAAAAATCTAAGGTGTTTCACTCAAATGACTTTCTCTACATTTCTGTAACAGATTATTGTTAAAAATCCTATTCTTCTATCCAATTCATGCTGGTAGAGATAAACATTAGCAGAAATTGCCTAATTATTTGCTTTCTTTTAAATAGAAGTGAAATAAGGGAACATATCAGTATATTTATTTTAAAACTAAAACCAATAATAAGGAATATCTCAAAATGGTCAACTCCTCGAAATAATCTATATAATGTATATAATGTATAATGTATATTGTGTGTTGTAACGAGATCTACATGTTTTGTGCAGTAATTTTTTGTTCTATCTCTTACGGTTTACGCTTACTCTACTTTACTGCAAAATTCAGAAAATTCATCCAGAATGAAGAGCTCTTCAGAGGCTATTCCAAGAAAATTCAAAATAAACATTTTAATTGTCATGTAAATATCTTTAATATAGGTCATTTTTGAGAATATCAAACACTTTTGAAAAATTTTCCATAAAAAGAGTAGTTTGCAGTTGAAGGATTTTTCTCAAAATATTCGTGTCGCATCCTTGGAATATACTAAACTTAAATACCAGTTGGCACAGACACATGAACAGATACACACGGTTTTTTTTTTTTCTAAAAACGTATTTTTTTTTTTGAAACCGCGTACCACAAAAGGTATATTTCCGGTGAAATATCGACATCGAAATTTTAGGTGGAATGTAACACTTTCTCTATGCACTGTACACAATATGTACGTAGTACGTGTAGAGAAAGTAAAAACTGTTTTGCAGTAAAAGGCATTTCCGATGTATTCGTTATTATTGGTTTAATTTTTCGATGTCTCTGTCAATTTTAGTAATCAAGGTTTCAAGGTAATGTAGCCAACGTCGATACACGTGGCTCAAACTTCTGCAACGTCATCCCTAACAATGGGTCATTCGGTGTATTTCGGATCGTTCTACGTTATTTTTCAGTGAAAGTAAGTTTTCTTTACCATGGGCCAAGATTGTCAAGGAAAAAAAAACAAACAAACAAACAATCATTTGCAAGTTAGAAGGATTTATAATTAATTCCATATATTGGTATTTAAAGATTATTAAGGTTGACATGCATAGGCAGTGTATTAATTTAGTCGACCGCGTGCGCCAATTACCTTGGCATTAGAACTTCAGAAAAGCTTAACCTAACTTTGCATCACCCGGTGAGAGGTGTCCAACCAGAAAGTTTAGGGATCACCAGTTTGCAACTCAAAACTCCATTTGTCGCAAGTTACTTTTCATATCCATCTCCTTCTCTTCAGTAACGTGGCCTGTCCAATACGCTTTTAAGAGCGCAGCAAACAGGGCGGAGTCAGCGATAAATATTTCCTAGCGTATTTTAAACCACATATTGCACGGAGTTGCCATTTGGCAAGAAAGATGATAATGAAAGGTTTTAGTATTTCTAGAGTTTTTTTTTTCTAATTTCATATTACACTAATCTTCAACAATAATATATCTGTTTTACATTGTTGAAATGTTAATATTTTTGCATTAAAACTGTAGCGTTTTTATAATAATCATAAAGAGCAAAATATATGCAGTCAAGTGTAACCCCGTCAGCATCCAAGCGTGCCATCACACCGGTTATTTTACTTGGGACCCCCCCCCTTCCTTTACCACATGCACATTTGACTACAATCACGACGTTCGGCTTTGAATGGATGGCCAGTGCACTTCGTATCGCACTATTCAAGTCGCTTGAGCTGTAGTGCCGGTAAAAGGAATTGGTATGCGAATTAGAGAAGAACGGCATATGTGACAAAACAATTCATACAGTAGAGAGTTAAGGGGAGTCGAAATGCGATTTCATAATTTTTTTCCATTTTCGTGTTTTAATTGCGTATGAATATTTCGAATCTTCCGTTGATTGTCGTATAACTTTCATAGAGGTACGCTAACTTTAACTAGTTTAAAACTATTGTTGAAAATAATCCTGCATAGTAGTTTTTAACAACATTTTGGTATACTCACTTGGTAAAATATCAATAACTTTGTAAATATTCATGTTGGAGAAGAGATCTTTTTCTATTTTGATCAGAAAGTTTTACTTTAGCCATTCGCGGCATTGGCATCCTGCTCATATTTCCTTATGTGAGAGTTTCAAAGTGCTGCAAAGTTGTGTTTGGAAAGTTAGGATACATGTTTTATTGATGTTATGTTCGAATGCAATTTATGAAAGAAGTAACATTTTGTATACAAATGCCCCATTAACTATATATCATTAAATCAGTAAAAGTTAATTTCCAAAGATCAAATATACATTTGGAGTAGAATCTACACATGTTTTTGTGTCGTCTAGACATGGGTGTCTATATCTCTATGTCATTTGTCGATGGCACTTTCATTGTGATTTAAAGGGAAGATATAACACCAAAGATGATGGAGGCAGATCTTTAGTAATAGAAGCAGAGACACTATTCAAGAACGATATACACGTCTGTTTTAATTTAAGGAATCTGCATTTTTAAAGTAACATTACGCAGAATAAAGCAATTTATACGTCTGAAGGTAGCTTTAAAAATCACTCAAATGTTTACTCGCGCTTACATTGGAAAGAAAATAGAAGATATTTGAGAAAGTGTTATGTATATAAAACAGAGTATTTCTAAAACGGCAAAAACTTTATTCGGCACAAATAAGATCTTCAATTACCTATAGTAAAATTTTCGCAATATCTTACACTTTATGCACTATTTAGATACATTCAACATTTAATCAGAATTAAGAGACTTCATATGGACCCCGTTTTGTGGCACCTTTGGGCACTTAATCATTTGAATCGCTGTCACTACTCATTTGTTTCTCGCGATGTCCTGGAAAGAGTCTGGAATTTCAGGGCCTTATACAATGATGAGCTGTTGATATTTGCGATTCGGTTTCCTGTATCCTTTTGTACCTATCACGAAATGTGTGGTCAAACTTTCTGTAAAGAGTTGTATCGGTTGACTGAAGTAGATAGAAAAATATCTGTCGTAAAATTGTTTGAAGCCCGCCTCGATAGTTGGGTAATGCGAGCGTAACATGTCAGATTATCGAGCATACTGCTTCCGCGGTAACGTGTCAGGTTCACATTCGGAAGGTTCAATTTCTATTCCCGTCAACTGTGGCTTTCTTTAATCGCTAGGCGAATGCTGAGGTGGTTTCTCACCTACCACGAATTTCTTTCCATAATTTCCCATTCATTCTGGTTGCTTCTATATTTCAGATGTTCTTTTATGTTTGGTAGCATGAGCCGATGCCGGGCAGATGGGGTGGATGCTTGCTCAAAGGTAAGAGGGGACACTAGATGGCTGACTGCTTGGACGGGTCGTTTGCCCCCTCTCTGGGCAGCTCCAATGGTGGGGCGGGTCTTCGAGCTGGGAACTGTTAATTACTTCAGTGCATCTTTGTGGCCTTTCTGCCTGCGCCCTGTAGTCTTCCGTGGTTCTCTCGTAGGTCGCAGTGCGCGAGGCGTATCCCTCCATTGATTACCCCTATTCACGTAACATCCAAGTTGTCTCAGCTCTGAATAATGCTGAGATCAACATTTCCAGATCACCATTAGTAGAAAACTAATAGAACCTTAGAACTAAAAAAAGAATTGAAGGAAATTAAATAAATCTTGTGATGAAAAAATGAAAAAGTTGATTTTGGAAGATGGAAGAGCTTGAATCAAAGGACGTCAAGAATGTGAATATTTGGAGGTAATGTAGTCTTCTTCTGTCAGGAATGAAACAAAACATAAAATCTAGAAAGATAATCCTCAATAACTATAGGTATGTTAAATGATGTTATGTGGGATAAAACAATGATAATGGAAACAAAACTACAAATCTATAATAAATATCTGATGTGTTCCATTCACACGACTTTCTCTATATCGCTGTAATAGATTACTGTTAAAAAGCATATTCTTCTATTTACTTTATGATAATCGAGATAAACATTAGCAGAGATTTTCTTAATTACTTGCTTTCCTGTAAGTGGAAGGAAAGTAAGGGAATACACTAGATTAAAACGAATGTCAAATCTCTTAAAAGATGATTGCCATGTGAAATCCATTTCTAGAAAAGTTTAATTATTTTAAATCTGAAAACAATAACAAGGAATATCTCAGAAATGATCAAGTCCACGAAAAAAACGTATATGACATAAATTGTGTGTTTTAACGTGATCTATCTCTTACGGTTTACCAGTTACGCAAAATCCGCAAAATTCATTTAAAATAAAGAGGTATTTAGAGGCTATTCCCTGAAAATTCAAGATATACATTTTATTTTCCGTATAACTATCTGTAATAGACGATATTTTAGTCAAAATCGTTAGATCCATTTTTGAGAAAATAACAATTTTCAACAGTTTGCCATGTAAAGGGTAGTCTGTGGTGGGGGGATTTTTCTCATAATCTTCGTGTCGCATCCCTGGAAGATATCGAAATTAAATATCAAGTTTGGTATTCAACGGTCTTTTCGTTTTGAGCCATGCTGTCCACAGATACACACGCACACGCGGACCTTTTTCTAAAATGCTTTCTTTGAATTCAGGGGGACTGAAAACAAGTATTTCCTGTGAAATCTTGGTATCGAATTTTTGGGTGGAATACAATACCTTCTCCATGCACTATGTACGTGGTACGTGTAGAGAAAGTAAAAAGGCCCCCACCCAAAGTACCCTTTGCATGAAACATTTTCGAAAATTTTGCTTTTCTCAAAAATGGCTCTAACGATCTTGATTAAAATACCAGATGTTTAAAATAATTTCATGACAAACGAAGCGTATATCTTGAATTTTCTGAGAATGGCCTCTGAAGATTTTATTCTGGATGACTTTTGTGTAACTGGTAAAACGTAAGAGATAGGCAAATGCTTACTACACAGAGATATAGTTCTCGTTAAATTTCACGTTTTATGTCATATACATTTATTCATTTATTGTTTTGTTTTCTGTTTATTCTTGTAGGGTTAACCGTTTCCAGGATATTCCTTGTTATTTGTTTTAATTTTAAACTACTTACTTTTTTTTTTTCAAACGGAAGTTAATATTTCGTTTCATATCTCTATGTTTTACTCCTGGCCACTCAAAGAAAACAGATTTTCAATTGTTGCACGTAACGATAGCTTTTGAAAGATTGACTGTTGTATTAGCCTAAGTATTCCCTTATTTCCCTTCTACTTACAAAGTAGCAAGTAATAACACAACCTCTGATAATGATTATCTGAATTAGCCTGATGTAGATGAATGAATAATTTTTTTTTAAGAATAGTTTAAAGATCAGATAGAAAAAGTCATGTGTGGAATATATCAGGTTTCTTTCATGTTATAACTTTTAAAATGTACTAATGGATAGTTTAATAATTCCATTACCATATGCGATCTTTAATGGTAAATGTAAAAAATCTGATGTGCTTCATTCACATGACTTTCTCTACCTCTCTGCAACAGATTGTTGCTACTAAGCTTATTCATCTAATGATGATGCTAATCGAGGTAAACAGTAGCAGAAACGGTTTTATTACTTAGTTTCTTATAGGTAGAAGGGAAATGACAGGATACGCTAGGCTAAACCGACAGTCAAATGTTTTAAAATGTGATTTCTATGGTATATAAATCCGATTCTTTGCGTGGTCAGGTGTTGACAAGTTCCCGTATGAGAAAAGTATTAAATATTTTAAAACTGAAATCAATAACAAGGAATATTTTAAAAACGGTCAACTTCAGGAAGAAAAAAATGCATATAAGTTGTGTAATTTAACGAGCTTCTATATTTTTTGTTTAGTAAATGTTTGTCTATCACTTATGGTTTACCAGTAATGCACAATCATCAGAATAAAGGTGTCTTCAGAGGCTAATCCCAGAAAATTCAAGCTATACATTTTACTTGTCTTGTAAATATCTTTAATATACGATATTTTAATAAAACTTGCTATTTTTGAGAAAATCAAAGTTTTCGAACATTTTTCCATGTAAAGGGTAGTTGGGGGTGAGGGATTTTCTTGAAAATCTTCGATCGCATCCTTGGAAGATGCTTAAATTAAATGCCAAGTTTGGTATTTAAAGAACTCTTCGTTTTTGAGCTATACTCTCCACAGACAGACAGAAACACACACGCACACACGGACTTTGTTTTAGAAATGATTTTTTTATTAAGGAGGTCCCAAAACATGTATTTCCGTTGAAATCTAGGTATCCAATTTTTGGGTGCAATACAATACCTTCTCTATATACTATGTACATAGTACGTGTAGAGAAAGTAATAAAAAGAAGCGGTATACTGAAACTGAAAATTTATTGCATAACGAAAGCATTATGTTATAAATGTGTTTCTCGGAATAATACAAAATTGTGTTTTTTAAAGCCGATCCGATATAGTCAGATTTTCCTTGTAGAATGGATTCCACCAGGGAGAAGAAAGAGTGGTAGATCAAGAAAGACCAGGATGGACAATATAAGAAACAGTTTGAAAGACAGAGGACAGAAGGGATTGGATTGGGAAGCAAGAGAATAATGGTGATAAAAGATTGGAGTATACATCCTTTAGATACAGGAAGATGTGATATACATTGCAACTTTTTTGAATAACAACAAACACTATTCTATTTTCATGGATTTGCAATTCCATTTCTTTAGCTCAAGGGATGATCCAAACAATCAACGAGTCGTGTCTCACCAATGCAAAATATCTCGATGCCACAAAAAGGAGAACATAAAGAAAATGTTTCTTGTTTCCAGTAACGTGATTTGAAAATGAGCTTCCTAAGGTTTCTTGCACTGCCGTAGGAAGTTTTCATAACTGCCTTGCAGCCCCGGGGTTCAAATTCCTACGTTCGTCTAATTAATGGTCATGATCATCCGCTAATGTTAAGGAATAGCTGTCTTTAGGGCGAACAGGGTTGTACTTTGAAGATTAAGGAGTAAATATTGTGTCTAGCTGCATGTTATCGGCTTGAAAATGAAGATACATAGCTGTCTTCTTGCAGTGTGCCTCTGGGATTGTACTTTCTGAGTACTGTAATCGAAGTGAATTAGGGGCGCACCTTCTGTGATGGTATGGATCTGCAGTCGGCCAGCTGCTTCAACCATCAATTGCAGCTTTGCTTTGTCAACAAGACCAAGGTACACGATATTAACTGTTTTCTGCTTCTTATTTCATCATTTATAACTACAGCTCTGCATTTACCTATTTTGTTCCTTTGTTTCTCTAGCAAGTATGTACAATGTACATAGAGAAGGTATTGTATCCCACCCAAAACTTCGATACCGTGATTTCACCGCAAATATATGTTTCGAGACTCCCATATTCAAAAAAAGAATTTTTAGAAAAAGTTCCTTGTGTTTTTTTAGTGTTTAACGCCCGCTTTTACTAATTACATATGACACCGCAGGCGATTACATTGATGCTACTTGAAATGAATGGAGCATCAGTGGAATGACATGGCGGGGGGACCAGAGATCCCGGAGAAAACCGCCCCTGCGCCGCATTGTCCACCACAAATTCCACATGCGGTTGCATGGGATCGAAAATGGCTCTAACGATTTTGATTGAAATATCATATATTAAAAATATTTACCTGCCAAATAAAATGTATATCTGGAATTTTCTGAGAATAGCGTCTGAATACTACTTTATTCTGGACGAATTTTACGGAATTTTAGGTAACTGCTAACCGTAAGAGATGGAAAAAAAACTGAACAGACAAAAAATGTAGAGCGCTTTAAAACACACGGTTTTTTGTGTTATGTGCATTTTCTACATGGAGTTGATCGTTTTTGAGATATTCCTTGTTTTTGGTTTCAGCTTTAAAAACTTATACTTTTCTCATACAGGAATTTGTCAACTCCTGTCCATACAAACAAAAGAACTTCATTCACATAGCAACCAGTTTTGACTATCACTTTAGCTTCTACTTACAAGGAAGCAAGTAATAAGACTATTTCTGCTAATTTTTTCGACTAGTATTAAGTAAATAGAACAATAAGCTTTCTAACAATAATTTGTTGCAGAGATGTAGAGAAAGTAATGTGAATGGAACACAGGTATTTATTTGCCTAGCTCTGGCTGTAACGAAAATATTGTTTAGCAACCATCCAGGGCATAATCCCAACGCTCTTATCCAGGAGGTCAGGATTAGAATCCCGGCAAGGAAGCATGTCTTCTTCTCATATAAACAAAGCTCTACTGGTAGTACAGGAAAGAGCCGCGTAGTCACATGCAGTCTAATAGCTGGAATAGCTGGCTTGCATCCCTGAGTAAGAGGTTCGATTCCCAGCCTGAGAAAGGCTTATTGTTCTTATACATACACCACGATGCTATATGAAAGTACCACTTGTATCGAGATTGCTGAATTTATACTCCCATGTGATCTAGTGGCTAGGATACCTGGCTTTCACCCAGGAGGTCCGGGTTCGATTCCCGGCATGGGAATATATTTTAGCTCTTATTAAAACACAGGTTAATATTAATTTGAAGCTATCTCTTGAATAGAGAGATGTGTACACATACTCCCATGTGGTCTAGTGGCTAGGATACCTGGCTTTCACCCAGGAGGTCCGGGTTCGATTCCCGGCATGGGAATATATTTTAGCTCTTATTAAATCACAGGTTAATATTAATTTGAGCTATCTCTTGAATAGAGAGATGTGTACACATACTCCCATGTGGTCTAGTGGCTAGGATACCTGCTTTTCAACCAGGAGGTCCGGGTTCGATTTCCGGCATGGGAATATATTTTAGCTCTTATTAAAACACAGGTTAATACTAATTTAAAGCTATCTGTTTTATAGAGAGATGTGTGCACATACTCCCATGTGGTCTAGTGGCTAGGATTCCTGGCTTTCACCCAGGAGGTCCGGGTTCGATTCCCGGCATGGGAATATATTTTAGCTCTTATTAAAACACAGATTAATACTAATTTGAAGCTATCTCTTGAATAGAGAGATGTGTATACATACTCCCATGTGGTCTAGTGGCTAATATACCTGGCTTTCACCCAGGAGGTCCGGGTTCGATTCCCGGCATGGGAATATATTTTAGCTCTTATTAAAACACAGGTTAATATTAATTTAAAGCTATCTCTTGAATAGAGAGACGTGTACACATACTCCCATGTGGTCTAGTGGCGAGGATACCTGGCTTTCACCCAGGAGGTCCGGGTTCGATTTCCGGCATGGGAATATACTTTAGCTCTTATTAAAACACAGGTTAATACTAATATAAAGCTATCTCTTGTATAGAGAGATGTGTACACATACTCCCATGTGGTCTAGTGGCTAGGATACCTGGCTTTCACCCAGGAGGTCCGGGTTCGATTCCCGGCATGGGAATATATTTTAGCTCTTATTAAAACACAGGTTAATATTAATTTGAAGCTATCTCTTGAATAGAGAGATGTGTACACATACTCCCATGTGGTCTAGTGGCTAGGATACCTGCTTTTCAACCAGGAGGTCCGGGTTCGATTTCCGGCATGGGAATATATTTTAGCTCTTATTAAAACACAGGTTAATACTAATTTAAAGCTATCTGTTTTATAGAGAGATGTGTGCACATACTCCCATGTGGTCTAGTGGCTAGGATTCCTGGCTTTCACCCAGGAGGTCCGGGTTCGATTCCCGGCATGGGAATATATTTTAGCTCTTATTAAAACACAGATTAATACTAATTTGAAGCTATCTCTTGAATAGAGAGATGTGTATACATACTCCCATGTGGTCTAGTGGCTAATATACCTGGCTTTCACCCAGGAGGTCCGGGTTCGATTCCCGGCATGGGAATATATTTTAGCTCTTATTAAAACACAGGTTAATATTAATTTAAAGCTATCTCTTGTATATAGAGATGTGTGCACATACTCCCATGTGGTCTAGTGGCTAGGATACCTGGCTTTCACCCAGGAGGTCCGGGTTCGATTCCCGGCATGGGAATATATTTTAGCTCTTATTAAAACACAGGTTAATACTAATTTAAAGCTATCTGTTGTATAGAGAGATGTGTACACATACTCCCATGTGGTCTAGTGGCTAGGATACCTGGCTTTCACCCAGGAGGACCGGGTTCGATTCCCGGCATGGGAATATATTTTAGCTCTTATTAACACACAGGTTAATATTAATTTGAAGCTATCTCTTGTATAGAGAGATGTGTACACATACTCCCATGTGGTCTAGTGGCTAGGATACCTGGCTTTCACCCAGGAGGTCCGGGTTCGATTCCCGGCATGGGAATATATTTTAGCTCTTATTAAAACACAGGTTAATATTAATTTGAAGCTATCTCTTGAATAGAGAGATGTGTACACATACTCCCATGTGGTCTAGTGGCTAGGATACCTGGCTTTCACCCAGGAGGTCCGGGTTCGATTCCCGGCATGGGAATATATTTTAGCTCTTATTAAAACACAGGTTAATATTAATTTAAAGCTATCTCTTGTATATAGAGATGTGTGCACATACTCCCATGTGGTCTAGTGGCTAGGATACCTGGCTTTCACCCAGGAGGTCCGGGTTCGATTCCCGGCATGGGAATATATTTTAGCTCTTATTAAAACACAGGTTAATTATAATTGTACGCTATCTCTTGTATAGAGAGATGTGTACCCATACTCCCATGTGGTCTAGTGGCTAGGATACCTGTCTTTCACCCAGGAGGTCCGGGTTCGATTCCCGGCATGGGAATATATTTTAGCTCTTATTAAAAGACAGCTTAATACTAATATAAAGCTATCTGTTGTATAGAGAGATGTGTGCACATACTCCCATGTGGTCTAGTGGCTAGGATACCTGCCTTTCAACCAGGAGGTCCGGGTTCGATTTCCGGCATGGGAATATATTTTAGCTCTTATTAAAACACAGGTTAATTATAATTGTACGCTATCTCTTGTATAGAGATATGTGTACGCTTACTCCCATGTGGTCTAGTGGCTAGGATACCTGGCTTTCACCCAGGAGGGCCGGGTTCGATTTCCGGCATGGGAATATACTTTAGCTCTTATTAAAAGACAGCTTAATACTAATATAAAGCTATCTGTTGTATAGAGAGATGTGTGCACATACTCCCATGTGGTCTAGTAGTGCCTAGGGTACCTGGCTTTTACCCAGGAGATCCGGGTTCGATTCCCGGCATGGGAATATATTTTAGCTCTAATTAAAACACAGGTTAATATTAATTTGAAGCTATCTCTTGAAAAGAGAGATATGTACACATACTCCCATGTGGTCTAGTGGCTAGGATACCTGGCTTTTACCCAGGAGCTCCGGGTTCTATTCCCGGCATGGGAATATATCTTAGATCTTATTAAAACACAGATTAATACTAATTTGAAGCTATCTCTTGTATAGAGAGATGTGTACACATTCTCCCAAGTGGTCTAGTGGCTAGGATACCTGGCTTTCACCCAGTAGGTCCGGGTACGATTCCCGGCATGGGAATGTATTTTAGCTCTTATTAAAACACAGGTTAATATTAATTTAAAGCTATCTCTTGTATATAGAGGTGTGTGCACATACTCCCATGTGGTCTAGTGGCTAGGATACCTGGCTTTCACCCAGGAGGTCCGGGTTCGATTCCCGGCATGGGAATATATTTTAGCTCTTATTAAAACACAGGTTAATATTAATTTGAAGCTATCTCTTGAATAGAGAGATGTGTACACATACTACCATGTGGTCTAGTGGCTAGGATACCTGGCTTTCAACCAGGAGGTCCGGGTTCGATTTCCGGCATGGGAATATATTTTAGCTCTTATTAAAACACAGGTTAATACTAATTTAAAGCTATCTGTTGTATAGAGAGATGTGTGCACATACTCCCATGTGGTCTAGTGGCTAGGATTCCTGGCTTTCACCCAGGAGGTCCGGGTTCGATTCCCGGCATGGTAATATATTTTAGCTCTTATTAAAACACAGGTTAATTATAATTGTACGCTATCTCTTGTATAGAGATATGTGTACGCTTACTCCCATGTGGTCTAGTGGCTAGGATACCTGGCTTTCACCCAGGAGGTCCGAGTTCGATTCCCGGCATGGGAATATATTTTAGCTCTTATTAAAACACAGGTTAATATTAATTTGAAGCTATCTCTTGAATAGAGAGACGTGTACACATGCTCCCATGTGGTCTAGTGGCTAGGATACCTGGCTTTCACCCAGGAGGTCCGGGTTCGATTCCCGGCATGGGAATTTATTTTAGCTCTTATTAAAACACAGGTTAATTATAATTGTACGCTATCTCTTGTATATAGATATGTGTACGCTTACTCCAATGTGGTCTAGTGGCTAGGATACCTGGCTTTCACCCAGGAGGTCCGGTTTCGATTCCCGGCATGAGAATATATTTTAGCTCTTATTAAAACACAGGTTAATATTAATTTGAAGCTATCTCTTGTATAGAGAGTTGTGTACACATACTCCCATGTGGTCTAGTGGCTAGGATACCTGGCTTTCACCCAGGAGGTCCGGGTTCGATTCCCGGCATGGGAATATATTTTAGCTCTTATTAAATCACAGGTTAATATTAATTTGAAGCTATCTCTTGAATAGAGAGATGTGTACACATACTCCCATGTGGTCTAGTGGCTAGGATACCTGCTTTTCAACCAGGAGGTCCGGGTTCGATTTCCGGCATGGGAATATATTTTAGCTCTTATTAAAACACAGGTTAATACTAATTTAAAGCTATCTGTTTTATAGAGAGATGTGTGCACATACTCCCATGTGGTCTAGTGGCTAGGATTCCTGGCTTTCACCCAGGAGGTCCGGGTTCGATTCCCGGCATGGGAATATATTTTAGCTCTTATTAAAACACAGGTTAATATTAATTTGAAGCTATCTCTTGAATAGAGAGACGTGTACACATGCTCCCATGTGGTCTAGTGGCTAGGATACCTGGCTTTCACCCAGGAGGTCCGGGTTCGATTCCCGGCATGGGAATTTATTTTAGCTCTTATTAAAACACAGGTTAATTATAATTGTACGCTATCTCTTGTATATAGATATGTGTACGCTTACTCCAATGTGGTCTAGTGGCTAGGATACCTGGCTTTCACCCAGGAGGTCCGGTTTCGATTCCCGGCATGAGAATATATTTTAGCTCTTATTAAAACACAGGTTAATATTAATTTGAAGCTATCTCTTGTATAGAGAGTTGTGTACACATACTCCCATGTGGTCTAGTGGCTAGGATACCTGGCTTTCACCCAGGAAGTCCGGGTTCGATTCCCGGCATGGGAATATATTTTAGCTCTTATTAAAACACAGGTTAATATTAATTTGAAGCTATCTCTTGAATAGAGAGATGTGTACACATACTCCCATGTGGTCTAGTGGCTAGGAAACCTGGCTTTCACCCAGGAGGTCCGGGTTCGATTCCCGGCATGGGAATATATTTTAGCTCTTATTAAAACACAGGTTAATTATAATTGTACGCTATCTCTTGTATAGAGATATGTGTACGCTTACTTCCATGTGGTCTAGTGGCTAGGATACCTGGCTTTCACCCAGTAGGTCCGGGTTCGATTCCCGTCATGGGAATATATTTTAGCTCTTATTAAAACACAGGTTAATATTAATTTAAAGCTATCTCTTGTATAGAGAGATGTGTACACATACTCCCATGTGGTCTAGTGGCTAGGATACCTGGCTTTCACCCAGGAGGTCCGGGTTCGATTCCCGGCATGGGAATATATTTTAGCTCTTATTAAAACACAGGTTAATATTAATTTGAAGCTATCTCTTGAATAGAGAGATGTGTACACATACTACCATGTGGTCTAGTGGCAAGGATACCTGGCTTTCAACCAGGAGGTCCGGGTTCGATTTCCGGCATGGGAATATATTTTAGCTCTTATTAAAACACAGGTTAATACTAATTTAAAGCTATCTGTTGTATAGAGAGATGTGTGCACATACTCCCATGTGGTCTAGTGGCTAGGATTCCTGGCTTTCACCCAGGAGGTCCGGGTTCGATTCCCGGCATGGGAATATATTTTAGCTCTTATTAAAACACAGATTAATACTAATTTGAAGCTATCTCTTGAATAGAGAGATGTGTATACATACTCCCATGTGGTCTAGTGGCTAATATACCTGGCTTTCACCCAGGAGGTCCGCGTTCGATTCCCGGCATGGGAATATATTTTAGCTCTTATTAAAACACAGGTTAATATTAATTTGAAGCTATCTCTTGAATAGAGAGACGTGTACACATACTCCCATGTGGTCTAGTGGCTAGGATACCTGGCTTTCACCCAGGAGGTCCGGGTTCGATTTCCGGCATGGGAATATACTTTAGCTCTTATTAAAACACAGGTTAATACTAATATAAAGCTATCTCTTGTATAGAGAGATGTGTACACATACTCCCATGTGGTCTAGTGGCTAGGATACCTGGCTTTCACCCAGGAGGTCCGGGTTCGATTCCCGGCATGGGAATATATTTTAGCTCTTATTAAAACACAGGTTAATATTAATTTGAAGCTATCTCTTGAATAGAGAGATGTGTACACATACTCCCATGTGGTCTAGTGGCTAGGAAACCTGGCTTTCACCCAGGAGGTCCGGGTTCGATTCCCGGCATGGGAATATATTTTAGCTCTTATTAAAACACAGGTTAATTATAATTGTACGCTATCTCTTGTATAGAGATATGTGTACGCTTACTCCCATGTGGTCTAGTGGCTAGGATACCTGGCTTTCACCCAGGAGGTCCGGGTTCGATTCCCGGCATGGGAATATATTTTAGCTCTTATTAAAACACAGGTTAATATTAATTTAAAGCTATCTCTTGTATATAGAGATGTGTGCACATACTCCCATGTGGTCTAGTGGCTAGGATACCTGTCTTTCATCCAGGAGGTCCGGGTTCGATTACCGGCATGGGAATATATTTTTGCTCTTATTAAAACACAGGTTAATTATAATTGTACGCTATCTCTTGTATAGAGATATGTGTACGCTTACTCCCATGTGGTCTTGTGGCTAGGATACCTGGCTTTCAACCAGGAGGTCCGGTTTCGATTTTCGGCATGGGAATATATTTTAGCTCTTATTAAAACACAGGTTAATACTAATTTAAAGCTATCTGTTGTATAGAGAGATGTGTGCACATACTCCCATGTGGTCTAGTGGCTAGGATACCTGGCTTTCACCCAGGAGGTCCGGGTTCGATTCCCGGCATGGGAATATATTTTAGCTCTTATTAAAACACAGGTTAATTATAATTGTACGCTATCTCTTGTATAGAGATATGTGTACGCTTACTCCCATGTGGTCTAGTGGCTAGGATACCTGGCTTTCAACCAGGAGGTCCGGTTTCGATTTTCGGCATGGGAATATATTTTAGCTCTTATTAAAACACAGGTTAATACTAATTTAAAGCTATCTGTTGTATAGAGAGATGTGTGCACATACTCCCATGTGGTCTAGTGGCTAGGATACCTGGCTTTCATCCAGGAGGTCCGGGTTCGATTCCCGGCATGGGAATATAATTTAGCTCTTATTAAAACACAGGTTAATATTAATCTAAAGCTATCTCTTGTATATAGAGATGTGTGCACATACTCTCATGTGGTCTAGTGGCTAGGATACCTGGCTTTCACCCAGTAGGTCCGGGTTCGATTCCCGGCATGGGAATATATTTTAGCTGTTATTATAACACAGGTTAATATTAATTTGAATCTATCTCTAGTATAGAGATGTCTGCACATATACTCGCTTGTGGTCTAGTGGCTAAGATACATGGCTTTCGCCTAGGAGGTCTGGTTTTGATTCCCGGCATTGAAATACCTTGTTGTTCGTATTTAAACACAGTTTAATATTAATTTCAATCTTTCTCTTGTATAGAGATGAGTGTACACATACTCCCATGTGTTCTGTTGACTAAGATACCTGGCTTTCACCCAGGAGGTCCGTGTTAGATTCCTGGCATGGGAATAAAGTTTTGTTCTTATTTAAGCAAAAGTTAATATTAATTTGAAGCTATCTCTTGAATAGTGATGGTTATACATGCCCTCTCATGTGGTCTATTAACTAGTATACGGCATTCACCCTGGAGGTCCGGTTTCGATTTCCGGCATGGGAATAGATTTTTTGTTCTTATTTAAACACAGGTTAATATTAATTTGAAGCTATCTCTTGTATAGAGATGTGTGTACAGGCACTCCCATATGTTCTAGTGTCTAGGATACCTGTCTTTCACTCGGGAGGTCCGATCTCTATTACCGGCATGGTAATAGATTTTGGTTCTTATTTAAACACAGGTAAGTGTTAATTTAAAGCTATCTCTTGTATAGAGATGGAAAACATTTACTCCCACGTGGTCTAGTGTCTGGGATATCTCCATTTCACCCAGGAGGTCACGGTTCGATTCCCGGAATGGGAATACTTCTTTGAAGCTAACTCTTGTATAGAGATGTGTGTGCACATGCAGTACCATGTGGTCTATTGACTAGGGTACCTGGCTTTCACCCTGGAGGTTAGATTCTCGCACGGGATTAGATTTTTGTTAATTATTAAATTGAAGCTATCTCTTGTATAGAGATGACTGGACACATATTCCCATATTGTCTTAGAATACAACCCACAAATTCCGAGGATTGTAGTCTGGTGCTATATAAACAATTTGAGATAGGGAAGCTAATGTCTCTTTTGCTAAATGTCAAAGTTATGGCACGTTTTCTTAACGATATGTCAGTCACTGTAATTCCAAAAAACGTAGCGTGTATGTATGTCATATTTTCTTTCAAAATGTACATTTATCTGCCAGTAGTCGAAGGAATATAGTATTGTAGCACAATCTAAACCATACTTAAAACTATTGGACTTGCATTTTTGGTTAATTGTTTCTTCTTTGAGGTTGTGCATCACACTAAGAATTGTCCAGTTGATTCTGTTGATTTTATATTACATGTAGTTAGCTATAGTGCTCCCTTATAAAATACTGGTGGGTGAGTCAGAATAGCGATGGTCATCTAATTCCGCCATAGTTATCTATATCGTACCGCTCTCTTTAGTTTCTATTTTTACTTTCTCTTCACGTTAGTGTACATAATGTATAGAGAAAGTATTGTATTCCACCCAAAAATTCGAATACAAGTTTTGGGTCCCCCCGAATACAAAAAAAAAAAACAATTTTGGAAAAACACCGTGTGTGTGCGCGCGCGCGCCTGTGTGTGTGTGTGTGTGTGTGTGTGTGTGTGTGTGTATGGACAGCATAACTCCAAAACGAAAATACTGTTAAACCAAACTTGGTTTTTAAGTTTGATATCTTCCGTGGATGCGACACAAAGATTTTCAAAAAAATCCACCACCCCCAAAAAAATTTCGAAAATTTTAATTTTCTCAAGAATCGCTCTTAAGATTTTGTTTAAAATATCGTATATTAAAGATACTTACACGACAAATAAAATATATATCTTAAATTTTCTGGGAATAGCCTCTGAAAACTACTTTTTTCTGGATGAATTTTACTGAATAAAGCATAACTGGAAAACCGTAAGAGATACACAAAAACTTACTTAAGAGGAAATGTACAGCTCGTTAAAACAACAATTTATGCTATATACGTAGATTGTTTCGTCGAGTAGATCGTTTTTTGAGATATTCCTTGTTATTGGTTTCAGCTTTAAAAAATGCACTTTTCTCATACGGGAATTTGTCAACTCTTGTCCATAGAAACAAAGAGACTGCAGTCACATAGCAACCAGCTTTTGACTAATACTTTAGCCTATGCTACTCCCTTATTTCGCTTATACTCACATGGAAGTAAGTGATAAGACTATTTCTGCTAATCTTTTCTCGATTAGTATGAAGTAAAAATAAGCACAGTATATATATATATATATATATATATATATATATGTGTGTGTGTGTGTATGTGTGTGTAAGTGAGAGTTGTTCTAACTACTTCAGCTACTGTGCTTCGTCGGTGCAATCTCTCTACAGGATGTTGCAGGTCGTCGCGTCGAACAGTTCCTCACGTAACTTTTGCATTTTTTACTTGGATATTGTATTGTTTCCCAAAGTCTCTTTTTATTTCATTTCTATTTGCCTTTCTAGTACATAGTTCTTAACTATTTTTATGTAGATACTTATTTTATTATGTAGATAGTTCATTTTGTATTTCATTTAACGTCTTTTGATGGTATTGTTTCGTAAATTTTGAACTATTCCTATGGTTGTATGTGCACGTACATGAAGCTTTGGAGGGTGTGGAGAACTACAGGTGTTTAATGCAATTGCTATTGAAACATTGTCTGTTTCAGCTATACGGTAGTCGTATTTGTATTCGTAATTGTAAAATAATAATTTATTTTATTTTTCTACGGCTCACTGTAAAATTCAAGCAAATGAGACAAAAACAAGGTAAAGATACTTAGGAAGACTTGAACCTCCAATTTCCTTAACATTTTAACCGTATGCCCACACGATAACAATCGCGTTAAGTAATTGCACTGTATCTACCTCTCCGAAATTCGAGTGCTCAGCTCAAGGCCCACGGAGGTCTGTACAGTGACGTGCTAACCTTTCATACTTTTTATGCTGTAATAAACAATTTATAACCCATAGGTTAACTATCACAAACTTTATCTTGAGCTCTTCTACAATCCTGGGAATTTGTATGGTTAAATTCTGGTACATTTTATATATAATGTTCTTATGCTGACTATTTCGTCCATGACATGTGATCGTAGTAAGTGGCCAATCCAGGATATTGACACGTAAAATTCCAAGCAATCGGAACTGATTATCTCTGCATTTTAACAGTTTTTTTTATCACACCCCGTTGAACTGTTTTTTTTTTTTTAGTTTATTCTCACCCACGTGCATTTGTTTTAGCACTGAACTAATGTTTGTCTAATAATAGTAGTATCAGTGTGCAGTGATATTCCCGTACAAAATGGCCGAAGTTCCAAAACGTGTTTTTTTATGCCAAGATAATAGAATGTAGCAATACAAAGAGATCTGTTTTTATTTTACGCCACAATAGTATAATATAGCAATACAAAGAAATCTGAAATTTATGGTATGGACATCAAGTGGATTTTTTCTTTTCCTTAGCATGGCTTCCTTCGGACAGTAAAAGAACCTCATACCTAATTAAGAGGCCTCTGAGCAAAAGTAAGTGGTCTTTCACGCACACTGAGTACCACAGCAGTTAAAGAGAGTCCATAAATAAAATTCCATTTACATTTGGACATCAGCTTGTAGTGATTTCTGTACAAATATACGGGAAGACAAATGGGGTTTTAGGAATATTATTCTTCGTGTCTATATAGACTAATCATTGTTATTTTATTCACGAAATAGTCTTTTTAAATACAACTCTAGCTACAACTTTTCTCTAGATAAAAGCTGGAGCTCTTGTTATATTTCTTATAATAAACAAATACTCGGTATGTTATTAAAAGTTCTAAATGTTTTCAGAGGGCCTCAAAATATATATTTCCAATGAAATCTCGCTATTGAGTTTATGGGTGAGTTATAATACTTACGCTGTAGAGTAGTAAAATAGATTCATGGTTTGCCTTTGCATGTCTGCTGATGGTTTAGAAATATCTGGCTGTTCTATGGTGAAATGAAATGCTATTCAACTCTCTGCTTGAGCTTAACCCGCTCGGCCGAAACAACTGTTTCACATAAATACGCATTACAACCATACATATATCATAGTCCGCTTAAGAAGTGCAAAACCCTTGGCGAAATCTCCGGTACCCCATCAGGAAAATCTGCGGAGCGGCTCTGCTGCTTTGGTTCCTTTTCTTTTCTTTGCAACCGTTGAGGACGATCGTAAACCTTTATGTTGAGATGCCGGCTTCTGGGATAAAGCGAAATAAATCATTTCACCTCAAGAACACGGCAACCATGCTGTGCACTATTTAGGCGAAGTTTTGCGCTGTCATGTACAGTCGTTATTTTTGCTTCTTAAGGTAAGTATTTTGGCTCTATTTTTACTTTCTCTACACGTACCATGTACATCGTGTATAGAGAAGGTATTGTATTCCACCCAAAAATTTCTATCAAAATTTCAACAGACATCATGTTTTGAGACCCCTAACTGAAAAAAAAAAAAAACATTTTTAGAAAAAATGTCCGTATATGAGTCTGTGAAGAAAATAACTCAAAAACGAAAGGTCGGTAAAATACTAAACTTGGAATTTAAGTTTAACATCTTCTAAGGAATACGACATGAAGACTTTGAGAAAAATTCCCTACCCCAAACTATCCTTTACATGGAAAAAAATTCGAAAACTATGATTTTCTCAAAATGGCTCCAACAATTTTGATTAACATGTCTTATTAAATATACTTACATGACAAATCAAATGTATATTTTGACTTTTCTGGGAACAGCCTAGGAAGAGCTTTTAATTCTGGATACATTTTGTTGATTTTTACGTAAACCGTAAGAAATAGACAGAAGCTTACTGCGCAAAAATGTATATCTCGTCAATACACACAATTTATGTCAAGAGAATACATTCTTTGAGTGAATTTTACCATTTCCGAAATATTCCTTGTTATTGTTTTCAGTTTTAAAATACTTACAACTTTTCTCATACGGGAATTTCTCAACTCTTGGCCATGTAAAGAAACGAATTTCAGTCATATGACATCAGCTTTTAAAGGATTTGACTATCACATTAGCCTAGTGTATTCCCTTATTTCTCTCTATTTATAAGGAACTAAGTAATAAGGCAATTTCTGCTAATGTTTATCTTGATTAGCATGACGTAGATAGAAGAATAACCTTTTTAACAGTAATTTATTACAGAGATGTTGAGAAAGTCATGTGTATGGAATACAATAGGTTTTTACTTTCTCTATGTCTATCTACGAGGGCCGGCTGTTAGGTCCCGGAGCTCACACAGATATACCGTCACTAGGCCAGTTAGACGGTAGTATCGTGTAATTTAACTCTAGACTAACTTGTATGCATAGTTACAGGTCAATAGCTTGTTTAGTTTTCGAATGACAGCATTTTAAACAAGGCAACTTTAGAGTTTTCACGATTATGGAGGATTTGGAAAAACGTGCACTGATTAAATACTTCTTTTTGAAAGGCTTAAGACATAAAGAAATCAAGGAGGAAATGGACAGTATATTGAAAGCTCTGCCCCTTCATATTCAACTGTTAAAAGGTGGGTTACAAAGTTTAAAATGGGACGTACGAGCACTAGTGATGAGCCTCACTCTGGACGCCCTGTAGAAGTGACAACTCCAGAGATCATTGAAAAAATTCATCGTTAGTACTGGAAGACCGCTGATTAAAGTTGTTTGAGATAGCAGAGGGTGTAACTTTTTTGGATACATGGGATCCTAAAACATAGATTTCCGGTGAAATCTCGATATGGAATTTTTTAGTGGAATGCAATAACTTCTCTATGCACTAGAGAAAGTTTCTCGTGTGGAGAAAGTAAAAATTGAAGTTCCCAGCTTTAAAAGTGCTGAAGTTAGATTTGAAACTCATCCGGGCCCTTAACATTTACGGATGGGGCTTTTAATATTCCCTTAAGTTTCTTTCGTTAACAAGAATAGTCCTTGAATATCAGGTCATGGAACTTGAATTTAAAAAAGAAGAAGAAAGTTGTGCCCGACATAGCTTGCACATTCTTTGCTGCTACGTATTCCTTGCGGCATTTATAACATTTAAATTATCCAGATTGACGAAGCAGTATAAATAATGTATTTACAAGAGATTTTTGGTGCAGCAGGCGTTGGGCGTCCCCCCCCCCCCTCTCTTCATCTTTATGTAACAGTTGGCGACAGGTTAATCGTCTCTGTTGTAATTTATGTATTCTATATTTTGTTTTGATTCGATCCATTTCATGCTATGAAGATAATTAAGGCTGTGCTCTTCACATCGGAAGATTAATTACTTTATAATGCGGGATGTCTCTGACATGCAGAAATGCCCCGATGGTGGGTGTGTTGGAAGACAAGCACGAATACTGCTTATTATAGAGAAGATATCATCGTATGAAAAACTGGCCGAATTATTCTGCTATCGTGGAACATGCATCAGACTTATCCTGACCAGAAAGATGTATGTAAGCTCGTCCCTGATAGGTTTATAGCTGCACAAGACACGTACAACTTTGTTTCCAGATGCATCTCTGCACACTACCAATTTCTTATTTGTTATCCATTATCTTTATGCCTCAAAACCGAAAATACATACAGGATTTTCATTTCAAAACCTTCCATTCTAAAAAAAAATCTTTCTTTCTTTCACTCTTTCTTTTTACCTCCAGGTATGTAGAACTACCATCCTCTAGATTTACGTCTGGTGTTAGTCACTTATTGAGTAGTAGCTCTGGCTAAGAGAGAAGCCAGGATGGGTGGACAGCTCCGATGCCAGATATGAAATTTAGGAAATGGATGATTTGAAATGACGGTAAAATGGATAACAGGAAAGATGATGATAATGGTTCATACCCCATCTATAGAGTTGATCTCTCTTATTTAATGTCCAATAATTCAGCAAAAATCCTGTTTTTAAGAACATTAATTTAAGGGGTGTTAGTTTCATTATGTGCTAGAGAAATTGGTGCAAGGAATGCCGGGGAAACCAAAGAAAAAGGCGCCGCTTAGTTGAGCACAAATTCCACATGTGTTCCCCTGGGATGAATCCAGGTCGCCTAGGTAGAGGCAACAGAGGAAAATCCAAAAATGTTCGATTTTCTAAAAAATGACTAACGATTAAAACACCTTATATGAACGTTTTAACCACTCGGCTACGGCGCAGCCTTTAAATAACATGTACATCTCGAATTTCTTGGGAATAACCCCTGTGTACGTTTCATTCTGAATGACATTTGTATATCTGGTAAACCGTAAGAGATGGAGAAAATCTTACTACACAAAAAGTGTAGATCACTTAAAAGCAGAGAAGTTATGTCATAAAATATGTGTTATTATTTTTTTTCTTTTAGTGCTAACCATTTAAAAGATATTTCCTGTTATTAATAGGTTTCAATTTGAAAATCTTAAACTTTTCTCAAACGGGTAGGCCATATCCGTTTCATATCTCTTCTGTTTTACTTCTGGCCATGGAAAGAGAACCGAATTTCAGCGACAATCGCTTTAAACTAGGGTATTCACTTAGCTCCCTCTACTTACAAGGAAACATATAATAAGACCATTTCTGCTAATATTTACCTTGATTAGCATGATGCAAGTAAAAGAATAATCTTTTATAAGAAGAGTTTGTTTGCAGAGCACATGAGATTTTCTGATTACGGTTTCCAAGGACGTCATCGTCTTCTGATCCCCACGTGACAAAGTCAGTCTCCAGCACTTGGAGCATTGCCTCCTCTCGTTACGGGTGGCCAGACTATTGTAGCAGTGAATATGCGACAGTATGCAGGTGCGTGTTTTTAACGACACCAAAAGGCACGTTTTTGCACGCCCCACTCGTTACGGAGTGTAAATCAAGAGACGGGACACCCACAGCGAACCAAGGTTGCCTCTTACATGCAGGTGGTGTTCAAGAATTCTATAACATACATTTTGGAGCGCTTAAAGTTTATAAATCATTCCACAAGCTTCTGGTAAAATCAATTATTATAAAATTAGTATTCTGCTCTGGTACTTTTCTGCTACTCATTAAATGTAACTGAACATATGCTTACTACCAACAGCAATACCATAAATCAATTTCCAAACGTTCAATTGGCTTTAATAAATGAAGTTACTTTGAAGCTGAAGATCCAAGTATTACATCAGATGTCAACCAGCCAGGTGACCGCGCGCGGCTAGGTGATTAGACCACTCCTCTTATCTAGACGGCTCGGGTTTGATCCCAGGCATTATGATTTGTGGTGGACAAAACGGTGCAGGGGCTGCTTTTCTCTGGTTCTCCGTCCCCCCCCCCCCGCCATCACATTCCATGTCAACGCCTGCGGTGCTAAGATAATAAAAGATGGCGTAAAAAAAAAACCCGAGCCAGATGACTCAGGCATTCGGAAGATCGTGGCATCCAATCCCGCGGCCCACCTCTCTGATCCACCGTGTTTCCGGGGTTTTCCCGGGTCACTAGGTAAATGGTGGGGAGGTTTCTTCATTTCCCCGAACTTTCTGACCCTTAATTTTATCTCCACTTCATCCAATGTGTTTTTCACTTTCTCTGCACGGAAAATAAATACTATTTATATAGTTTATAGAGAAGGTATTGAATTCCACCCAAAAATTCTATACAAGTTTTGGGACCTCCTGAATACAAGAAAAGTATTTTTAGAAAAATATCCGTATGTGTATGTGTGTGTCTGTGGGCAGCATAGCTCAAAAACGAAAAGACCGTAAAATACCAAACTTTGTATTTAATTTTGTTATTTTCCAAGTATACGGCACGAATATTTTGAAGAAAATTCTCCCAACCCAACTACCCTGTACATGGAACATTTTTCGAAAACTTGGATTTTCTCAAAAATGGCTCTCACGATTTTCATTAAAATGCCGTATGCTTAAGATATTTATATGGCAAATTAAACATATATCTTGAATTTCCTTGGAATTGTCTCTAAAGACTTCTTTATTCTGAATGTATTTTGGTGAATTTTTCCCCTAACTGATGGACCGTAAGAGATAGACAAAAACGTACTAGATTAAAAATGTAGATCATGTTAAAACACAATTTATGTCAAACAGGTTTTTTTTCCCTTGGAATTGACCACTTCGGTGATATTTCTTGTTATTTGTTTCAGTTTAAAATACTTAAACTTTTCTCACACGGAAATTTGTAAATTACTGGCCCTGAATAGAAACGACTTTCATCTACATGGCAGCCAGCTTTTAAAAGATTTGACTATCGTTTTAGCCTAGTGTATTCCATAATTTCCCTTCTACTTATGCAAACAAGTAGTTCTGTTAATTTTGTATCTCAATTATCATAAATTGTATTTCTATCCACTTCTTCTAACAGCGTATTCTGAATAAGCTGTTTAACATTACTTTGTTACAGCAATGTAGAGAAAGTCATAAGAATGTAACACATTAGATTTTTTTTAAATTATCTACTATATATTAAGAAGAATATACAAGTTTGGGGGGAGATATATCCTTGGAAAATGCTAAACTTAAATGTCAAGTTTTGAAATCAACCGACTTTTCGTTTCTGACCTGTCGTGTTCAGAGTCGCATGGAGACACATACAAACACGGACATTTTTCTAAAAATATTATGGGTCGATACCAAGATATCTTCCCTACCTATGTACTATGTCTAAGTAGACAAAGTAAACATTGCGAAGTGGTATTTAACTTTTCGGGTTTTTTTTAATTATTATTGTTTCTTTTGTATAGCCCCCTTTAACTTCTATGGTGATATCGGGGGCTTTCACTTGTGAAACAACTCGTCTGATCACAGTAGGTTATAGTCATTAGATTTATCATTTTATCCTATTCTATAGACTTCATGTATACATTTCATGTATGCTAGGAAACAACAACAAATGAGTATTTCATAGTAAATTATTTTAACTTCTTTGGCAGCTCCCCATTCTTTAAATAATGAAAATTCCTCGTTACCCCTTGCCGGGTAACAAACTAAGTACAGCTTTTTTAAGCACAATCTAAAACTTATTCGGGAATATCCATTTTCATTCATTTATTGATTTATTTGGTGCAATTTAAACAACTAGAATTGAAACTGTTATTCCGGCGGGCCAACGCAGCAACGAATACATGCCGGTCCCCATGGCCACGCTCGCTAAAGCGTCTCGCTTTGGTGCTTCGTGGGCAGGGGATCGTGGGTTCGAGTCCCGCCTTGGGCATGGGTGTTATAGGTTTGTGCAATGTGTATATGCTTGTAAAAAAAACAGTAAAACCAGTAAACCAGGAATCAGTAAAACCTACGGGGGGGAAATGTAAATAGTGATAAAAAAAAAAAAAAAACACACACACACAATGCACTACTTACGTCACGACTAAAATTTAATTCCTCGTAATGACTACTCTAATGATATTAATAAATATAACAATACTTCAGTTAATATTAGGATAGAATAAAAGTATATTATACGTGTCTGATTAGACTATTATTTGCTCGCGCTTACGCGCTCGTGTACTAAACATCCCACTCACAAATAATAAAGACACTTATAATATAAATAACTAATATATCATTAAACACACCCTACATACACACTTACAGACTCTGTGGGGGCTATGGAATAATTATGGTTAAAGAAAAGTTCTCCGTTCCAGCCGGGAATCGAACCCGGGACCTCCGGGTGAAAATCCAGCTTGCTGGCTACTCGACCACGGATTTTCGTTTTTATTTTATGTTGTTCACAAATACATGCGTGCGTACTTTTTACTAAATAAAATTGTATTTATTCAAGTGCTTCTTAACTGTATAGATCTCTCCAAAACATGATGGCCTTCAAACGAGACCGCTCCCGCCTGCCACTGGATCAATAACCATTAGCAAGCAAAAGAGGAGCCTGTACTAGAGGTGAGAGGAAACGTAGTAAAATCTGTATTTCTTGGAGATTCGACGACTGCTGGCAAGTGCAGATTCGCGCCTCATTTAATGGGCCAGTAAGTGGAAGACTTGGCAGCTGCGAGGGGTAGTATCCAACCGCAAACTACCCAAACCCAAACTTCAAAGTGTAGCCGAAGGTTATCATGTTCTGAAAAATACTTACTTGATACAATCCTTAAGACAACATTTTTGGTTGGAATACAATTTGTCCTCCATAGAAGCTAGAGAAGCTAAGTCAGATTCTCTGGTCCACTTGTACATGTATATACAATTTAGAATATAAAACAGGATGCGATTTCGGCAATAAAATTGAAATAACACGGCAATCTATCTCGGACATAGGCGATTCTTCCCACGTGCATATATATATATATATATATAGTGGCATTTATTTATTTATTTATTCAAAGAGGAGCATGTTCGCACCTTCAAGGATGTCATGTATCGCAAGCTTGCACACGGACATCTTGTCCGCGAGTCCATAATGTCTGTTATTCCTGTCGTTATGACTATGGTGTCAATAAAAGCCAGCGTGTAATAAATGCCTTTGTGCTGCGGTGCGACTCTTCGTTACGGTCTCCTGAAGCGAACATGGGCGTTTATGTGTCGTTATTTTCTTTCTTTACCTTGCCTTTTGTTGTCTGAAGCCACAAGGGAGATTGTATGGGCTTACAGGTGCGGCGTTTAAGCGCTCTTCCGCAAGCTTCCTGTCTACAGCCATCACATCAGGAAAACGTTGCCAATATGCAAAATTGCATCAGTAAAATGCTCTGAATTTATCCTTAATATTGTCTTTATTAGCGTTCTTAGGCGAGTCGAAATGCCCTATCTTGCCAATGATAACGTTTGGCCCATTATCTTAGCAAATATTTAAGATAATGCGCTGAAACTTTCAAGATATATTCAGCAATACCTTTACTGTTGATTAATGGAAAATCTGATGTGTTCCATTCACATGACTTTCACTACATCTCTGTAAGCAAATATTATTGAAAAGCTTATGCCTCTATTTACTTCATGCTACTCGAGAACAAATCAGCAGAAGTCTTATTACCTGTTTCCTTGTAAGTAGAAGCGAAATAAGGGAGTATAATAGATTAAAGTGATAGTCAAAAGCTAGTTGCTATGTGACTGAAGATCCTCTGTTTATATGGACAGGAGTTGACAAATTCCTATATGAGAAAAGTAAGTTTTTCATAGCTGAAACAAAAAACAATGAATCTCTCAAAAACGATCAACTCCACGAAAAAAATGTATGTAACAAATTGTGTGTTTTAACGTGCTCTACATTTCCTGTGTAATAAGTTTTTATCTAAGTCTTACGGTTTAGCAGATATACAAAATTCCGCAAAATTCGTCCAGAATAAAGTAGTCTTCAGAGGATATTCCCAGAAAACTCAAGATATACATTTTATTTTTCAGGTAAATATCTTTAATACACGACATTTTAATCAAAATCGTTAGAGCCATTTTTGAGAAAATCAAAAATTTCGAAAAAAGTTCCATGTAAAGGGTAGTTTGAGGTGGGGGGATTTTTCTCAAAATCTTCGTGTCACATCCCTTGAAGATACTAAACTTAAATACCAAGTTTGGTATTTTCTAGGGATGTGACACGAAGATTTTGAGTTGTCGTGTTCACAGACACACGGACACACACACGGACCTTTTTCTGAAAATACCTTTTTTGGGTACAGGGGACCCTAGAATACTTCTGTTCATTAAAAGTAAGTGTATGATTTTTACTTTTTCTACGCTTACTATGTACATAGTGTATAGAGAAGGTATTACACTCCACCCAAAAATTCGATACCGAGATTTCACCGGAAATATGTTTTAAGGTCCCCTGTATCCAAAAAAAGCATTTACAGAAAAAGGTCCGTGTGTCTGTGAACACGATAACTCAAAAACGATAAGTTGGTATTTAAACTTAGTATCTTCCAGGGATGTGACACAAAGACTTTGAGAAAAATCCTCCGCCCCATCCCAAACTTCCCTTTACATGGAACTTTTTTTCTAAAATTTTGATTTTCTCAAAAATGGCTCTAATGATTTTGATTAAAATAAGTAATATTAAATATATTTACCTGACAAATTAGATGTAAATCTTTAATTTTTTGGGAATAGCCTCTGAAGACTACTTTATTCTGGATGAATTCTGCATAACTGTAAACCGTAAGAGATAGACAAAGATTTACTTTACAGAAAATGTAGAGCACGTTAAAAAACACCATTTGTGTTACATACATTTTTTTCGTGGAGTTGATCGTTCTTGAGTTATTGCTTATTTTTGGTTTCACCTTTCAGATTTTCTCATACCGGAATTTGTCAAATCCTGTCTATACAAACAAAGCAACTTCAGTCACATAGCAACCAGCTTTTGACTATCACTTTAACCTATGGTACTCCCTTATTTCGCTTCTGCTTACAAGGAAGCAAGTAATGATATTATTTTTGCTAATTTTTTCTCAATTAGCATGAAGTAAATAGAAACATAAGCTTTTTAACAATTATTTGTTGCAGAGATGTAGAGAAAGTCATGTGAATGTAACACATAGGATTTTTAAATAAAGTTCTTAAAATTTATTGAAAAAAGATTATTTTCAAATTTAAAAAAAAAATTAAACCATAAGTATATATAAAAACCTTTTAGTTCAAACAAATCCTATTTAGATGAAATGTGTGATAATCATTTCAGTCCTTGGTGTTAATTAGTTTCTGAGATAATAGGGCATTGTATAGAATAAAAAATGTATAATTAACATAAGTTATACCCCAGATGAGGAGTCGAACTCACAACACTGTGTTATAAGTACCGATTGCGCCACTGGGGACTGCGTTGCGTTGTTACAACACTTGTTCAGATGTTACTATGATGTAGACTAGAAACTCACATAAAAGTTATTCCCCAGGTGAGGCTCGAACTCACAACCCCGTCATGGCTCTAACACTGTTTTATAAGTACCGTGCGCTAACCGATTGCGCCAATAGGGACTACAGTACACATTTACAATGCTTGTTTAGATGTTACTATGATGTAGACTAGAAACTCATATAAAAGTTATTCCCCAGGTGAGACTCGAACTCACAACCCCGGCATGGCTCTGACACTGTCTTATAAGTACCGTGCGCTAACCGATTGCGCCACTGGGGACTGCGTTATATTGTTACAATACATGTTCAGATGTTACTATGATATAGACTAGAATCTCATATAAAAGTTATTCCCCAGGTGAGGCTCGAACTCACAACCCCGGCATGGCTCTGACACTGTCTTATAAGTACCGTGCGCTAACCGATTGCGCCACTGGGGACTGCGTTATATTGTTGCAATACTTGTTCAGATATATACTATGATATAGACTAGAAACTCATACAAAAGTTATTCCCCAGGTGAGGCTCGAACTCACAACCCCGGCATGGCTCTGACACTGTCTCATAAGTACCGTGCGCTAACCGATGGCGCCACTGGTGACTTCAGTGTGCTTTTACAATACTTGTTCAGATGTTACTATGATATAGACTAGAATCTCATATAAAAGTTATTCCCCAGGTGAGACTCGAACTCACAACCCCGGCATGGCTCTGACACTGTCTTATAAGTACCGTGCGCTAACCGATTGCGCCACTGGGGACTGCTTTTTGTTGTTACTGCCCTTGTTCAGATGTATATTATGATATAGACTGGAATCTCATATAAAAGTTTTCCCCAGGTGAGGATCGAACTCGCCACCCCGGCATGGCTCTGACACTGTTTTATAAGTACCGTGCGCTAACCGATTGCGCCACTGGTGACTGCGTTACGTTGTTACAACACTTGTTCAGATGTTACTATGATATAGACTAGAAACTCATACAAAAGTTATTCCCCAGGTGAGGCTCGAACTCACAACCCCGGCATGGCTCTGACACTGTCTTATAAGTACCGTGCGCTAACCGATTGCGCCACTGGGGACTGATGCACGAATAGATTTGCATATAGGACATATTGCACATCAGATATTTATTTGTAGACCTGAGACATAAGTCAGTAAAACATGTGTTATACGTACGAGTCACTTGCCTTAGTACAATAGTCATTTTGTTTTTTAGAGATTTAACAAATTCTTCGCATAAAAACTTCTTGCTTTCTCAGCCACGTACTTGGTAAGAAGGGAATGTGTTGCATTCATCTAGAAATTAGATACCGAGATTTCACATACAGTTCAGCTCCACTATTAAAGCGCCAATGGAATGCCCGAAATTAGGTAATATCAAACAATCTCAATCATCTGACTGGAGCGATATTGTCGAATAATCTTATCGCAGCTGATGTTCATTTCTTCGAAATCTTGTTGCATCTGACGTTGGTATGTTTAATCTCCTGTCGTGGTTATTGGTAACAAGGTGACAATCCAGGCAGCCAACCATCACTTTATAAGCTGTCAGTTCCACAACTGTACATTCAATTAATTCAGTTACAATGTTTATTTAAAGTTTTATTCAACTCATAATGTATTTAGTTAAAAAGGATTGAAAATAATCATTATTTGCATTTCTTATGTATGAAATGAGTGCAAAAGCCTCAAATAAAATAATGTTTGTTTCCAGTTCATGTATTACTTATTAAAAGCTGAAATAAATTAATTGTTCCCTATTTCTATTGTTGCTATCGATATTCGTACATTGGCTGTTTACACAGTCGGCCGTATCATAATTCAGGAGGCAGTGAAGAAACAAAAAGAAAACATTCGCTAAATAAACATGAGAACTAATGTATTACAATCGTAAACTGATAAAATCTCCCTTCCTATATATTATAAATTATTAATGATAATTTACTTTCTCTAGCCCCATATGTACAATGTACATAGGGATAGATAAGGTATTGTAATGCAACCAAAAATTCGATAACGAGGTTTCACGGAAATATGTTTTGAGATCCCCTGAGTCCGAAAAAAGCATTTTTAATTTCTCTAGCCCCACATGTACAATGTACATAGGGATAGAGAAGTATTGCATTCCACCCAAAAATTTGATACCAGATTTCACCAGAAATATATGTTTTGGAGTCCCCTGAGTCCGAAAAAAACATTTTTAAAAAAGGGTCCGTGTGTGTGTGTGTGTCTGTGGACAGCATAGCCCCAAAACAAAAAGACCGTTAAATACCAAACTTGGTATAAGGTTTAGTATCTTCCAAGAATGCGACACGAAGATTTGAAAAAAAAATCCCCCTACCACAAACTACCCTTTAAGTGGAAAAAGTTTCGAAATTTTTGATTTTCATAAAAATAGCTCTGACAATTTTGATTAAAATCTCATATATTAAAGCTATTTATGTCCGAAATAAAATGTATATCTCGAATTTTTTGGGAATAGCCTCTGAAGACCTCTTTATTCTGGATGAATTTTGCTTAACTGCTAAACCGTAAGAGATAGAAAAAAAAGTACCACACAAAAAATGTACCTCATGACAAAACACACAATTTTTGTCCTTTATGTTTTTGTTGTGGAGGTAACCGTTTTCAAGATATTCCTTGTTTATAGTTTCAATTGTGAAGCACTTAAACTTTTCTCACACAGAAAGTGTCTTTTTTCTTTTGTTCTGCTCCTGGCCAAACAAAGAAGTGATTTGCAATGACAATCGCATAACGATAGCTTTTAAAACATTTTACAATCACTTTAGCATAGTGGATTCCCTTATTCCCTTCTACTTATAAGGAACTAAGTAATAACATTCTGCTAACATTTATCTTGATTAGCATTGTGTACAAAGAAGAATAATCTTTTGTAGGAGTTTTGTAGAGCAGCTAGAAAAAGTCTTGTGAGTGTAACACATCAGATATTTTTTGCTGAATTGCCTAATCAAATACAACTAGTTTTTTCATCTTTTATAACAATTCGTTCCGGTCGTGAATTATCGACAAGATGAAAACACTCATGGTATTACTTATGATAATACGTCCATGAGATATCTCTCGAATAATAATAATAATAATAATAATAATGATAATAAAAATAATAAAACCTTAACATAGAGAGGTGTGTTTGTGTCTGTGGACAGGATAAGCGAAAAACACCTGATGTGTTCCGTTCACATGAATTTCTCTACATTTCTGCAACAAATTATTGTTAAAAAGCTTATGCCTCTATTTACTTCATGCTAATCGAGAACAAATTAGCAGAAATAGTCTTATTATTTGCTTACTTGTAAGTAGAAGCGAAATAAGGGAGTGCCTTAAATTAAAGTGGTAGTAAAAACCAGTTACTAGTGACTGAAGTTCCTTTGTTTGTATCGAGTTTGTATTCGAGTTTACAAATTCCTGTATGAGAAAAGTAAGTTTTTTAAAGGTGAAACCAAAAAACAAGGAATATCTAAAAAACGATCAACTCCACGAAAAAAAAATGTATATGACATAAATTGTGTGTTTTGACGTGTTCTACATTTTTTGTGTGGTAAGTTTTTGTCCATCTCTTACGGTTTAGCAGTTATGCAAATTCCGTAAAACTCAAGATATACATTTTATTTGTCAATTAAACATCTTTAATATACGATATTTTAATAAAAATCGTTCGTGCCATTTTTGAGAAAATCAAAATTTTCGAAAAATAGTTGCATATAAAGAGATACTAAACGTAAATGCCAAGTTTGGTATTTTACCGACTTTTCGTTTTTGAGTTATCGTGTTCACAGACACACGACACATTGACACAGGGACCTTTTTCTGAAAATGCTTTTTTCTGGATACAGGGGGCCCTAAAACATATATTTCCGGTAAAATCTCGGTATCGAATTTTTGGGTGGAGTGCAATACCTTCTCTATACGCTATGTACATAGTACGTGTAGAAAGAGTAAAAAGGAAAAGTTGGTTAACTACCGAACTTGGTTTTTAAGTTCAGTGTCTATCAAGGATGTGACACGAATATCATCGGAAGATAGATACGGTGGGAGGCTACTTGCTACCGTACCTGAAGTTGGGCCGCACCGTGGCCGAGTGGTTAGACCACTGGACTCTCACTTAGACGGTCGGGGCTCGATCCCAAGCAACCCCATGTGAGATTTGTGGTGGACAAAGCGGCACTGGGGCGAGTTTTCTCCGGGTACTCCGGTTTCCCCCGCCATCGCATTCCACCGGTGCTCATCATCATTCATATATCACCAGTGTCACCGCCTGCGGTGCCATAAGTAGTTAAAGTGGGCGTTAAACACTACGAAAAAAAAAGTACCTGAAGTTACTGTAACTCTGCCCCAACGATTTGGCGCCCCCAGGAGCAAGGGTTGAGGTGAGACATAGTCCCTACAGTTTCCAGAATTGCACCTAGACAGTCCAACAGGCAGACCAGGTCCCCCGTCCCACATAGGATCCAAGCAGTCCATATTCAGGCAACCTGCGGAAGTCGGGGAATGGAGATTATCACTATGAGCATTCTTTTTCCCTGCCACGTCACACCGAACACCATCGTCGACACTTGCAACCTAGAAAGAAATAGATGGGATGAAGGATGAATGAAATGATAATGGAAAAATATGGAGGGACAGGAAACCGGTGGATGAAAGAAACCTACCCAGCATTTGCCTGGCGAAACCCCCGAAAAAACCATGATTAGGTAAGTAGGACACGGGAATCGAACCAGTGACCTCCCGAATGCGGGATTCAAGGGTTTAGTTAAGCAAAATTACATTGCGTTACACCTGCACTATTAATTATATGAAATAATTAAATAATAGTATATTGCGATACAAGTGTGGGATGTGTACTATTGCAGAACCGAAGAAATGTTTGAAAAGACGAAACGAAATCGAGTCTTTTCAATTTACGAGATTCTACAATACATTTAACACACGTATATCACAGACTATTTTTTTGCACGATGAGTATTAGTATTATTAAAATATAGTAATAAATAATTTAAAATGTTGGTTGGATGCAAATTACTTCTCTGAGAAAGAAATATTTGGTAGTCGTTATGAAGTTTTTCATTTTATTCTTTATAAACAAGGTTTGTTTGCTGCGGAGGCAATTTTTATCTCTAATACTATTTATTAGAATCGATTTGCCAATTTTACTATGGAGAAAGTTATGGTAGAGGACAGAGAAATACAAGAAGCCTGGTGTAGGGTATTTTGCATTAATTCCGGGTAAGTCTAAACAAACATTCGAGTTTTACTTACCGCACGTGTGCTTTTTGAATCCATATCAGTATTGCAATTTCTTTTGTTTCTATAACAGCCAGGTTAGATGTGCGAATGTTAACTTACGTCCAGTAACAACAAGATCGGTAAGTAGTAGAAATTAATTACATTGTCCAAAAATGTTTCTTGTAATCATTTCTTGTGTGAGTTTAGGTAATTAGAGAGGTTTTCATGGAGATTTTGTTTATTATAACGGATTTTCTTTATGCATAGAACCACAGTAAATTAGTAAGACTGAGACAAGCTTCCACCTGAATAGATTTAGTGGTTAATGTTCTCGCATGTTATCCAGTAACAGTAATTGTTTCAGTTCCGTTAAAACAGAGAGGGAAACCAGATGAAAGATTGCTATCGTGCAGCACTAACGTGGTTCCAACCTGGGGAGTAGTCACTCAGCATGACGTGTTGCTAATAACAGCGATTATCAACACAAGCTTGAGCTGCTACCGGAAGTAATACTTTGGTCATTAAAAATTATATTCACCAAAATGACCTCAACATGTTAATTATCTAGCGGACAGATATGAACAAGATCGTAAATGTACACATTTCAGGTGCATTCCTAACTTCGTTCTTGCATTTAGTGACTATTTTAGGGAAATAAAACAAAAATCTTACAGGTTTAGAACTCTTCCTAAACAAACCATTTTTCAAGTTATTCACATTTCTAAATATTTAAACAAATTACATTCATGAATATTCGATAAACAGTTATACGTTCGCTGCTTCTTAATTTAATAAGACGAGGGGGTATTGCATTCCACCAAAAAATTCTATATCGAGATTAAAAATAAATTTTAACTGTGGCATCTTTGTATGTATTTGAATACTTGAATTTTATTCATCTCCAAAGACTTTTCTGACACATACCCATGATACAAGGGACAGAAATAACATTGTACCACCTAAATTTCGATTACAGAAATCTCTTAACACTCATCTTTATCTTGGAGTGAAATTATATAACAATCTGCCTTTAAATATAAGACAAAGTGTAAATGTAAATTCTTTTAAAATCAGTGCTAAAACAGACTCAATTTTTACAACATACAAGAATATTTAAATATTGATGCATTTTAATGATTTGCTAACGTAATCTATTGTATGTATACCAGTTGGTGAAATAAATTACCATTATCATTATTATTACATGTTTTGAGACTCAAATAAAAAATAAATCTAATGTGTTCCATTCACATGACTTTCTCAAACTATTCATACACATGATTCTTCTCCTATCTGCTTCATGCTAATCGAGGTTAACATTAGCAGAGATGGTCTTATTATCTAGTTCCTTGAAAGTAGTAGGGAAACAAGGGAATACACTAGACTAAAGCGATAGTCAAATCTTTTAAAAACTGGCGCTATATGATTCATTGAAACTCGGTTATCTTTACATATCCAAGTAAAACAAAAGTAAAGCAGATGTCGACTTCCTGTTTGAGAAAAGTGTAAGTATTTAAAACAAGGAAATATCTCGGAAATGGTTAACTTTCCAAAAGCTGTATATGACATACGAGACTTACATTTTTGTGTAGTAAATCGATTAATACACCAGTCAAATCTTATAAAAAGCTGGTACATATAGATTTGAAATTCAGCTTTACACAGCTAGGAGTAAAACAAAAGAGAGCTGAAACAAAGATGACCTCCCGTTTGAGTAAAGTATAACGGTTAACTTTACATAAAAAAAACAAAACAAATGTCATAAATTGGTGTTTTAACGCACTCTACATTTTTTTGTGCAGTAACTTTTTGTTATTTGTTACGGTTTACCAGTTATGCAAAATTCATTCAAAGGCTTTTCCGAAAATTCAAGTTATACCTACATTTCATTTGTGATGAAAATATCTTAAGTATATCGTATTTAGGCAAAATATTTAAAGTCATTTTGAGGAAATACACTTTTTTGAAAAAGTTTCCATGCAAAAACATGTTTATGATGGAATTTTCTTTAAAATCTTCGTGTTGTATCCTTAAAAGATGCTGAACTTAAATACCAACTTTGGTGTTGAAATTTTGGTAAGAATACAATACTTTCTCTACCTACTCTGTACATTGTACATACCGATGGATTTTTTCGGGTGCAAAAATCCTTAGCATGGCTTCTTTCGGAAGGGAAGTAAATCTGTTTGTCCCGTGTCATAGATTTACGGCACGTAAAAGAACATGAAGCCTGATGAGAGCAAAATTAAGCGGTCTTTCACGCCCAATTTAGAATGGGACGCTGAGAGCCACAGTAGTTAAAAAGCGTCTACAAATAACACACAATTTACGTTTTTACATACGTACTAGAGAAGGTAACACGCTCGATATATCGAACGACGGAGGGAAATCTGGTGTTTTTTATGTTTCCATGATTCCTCTTTTCTTTTGTTCGGCTCTGGCGTCAAACCAGTGAGAGCTGGTAGTTTGACTGGGCAGTTTAACCTCCTTTACCCAGTTGATCATATCGAAAGAAGAACGAAATTGGTGAAATAATGCTCAAATGATCTTGGGGTCTATTGAGCTTAAAGTTCCTCGACTTCTCAGGATAAAGGAAAAACCCGAAAAAAAACTTATCCAGGTGACTCATCCATAGCGAGGTTCGAACTAACAACCTTTTGAATGTGATGCAGACACGCTACTATCACACTATCCAGGCGGGCGAGGATATTTTGATTTTCCTGTGGTATCACAGGTTCAGGTACATGATTTGATGTGAGGGTTTAAACTATACAGATTCTAGTTGTTTCTCATTGGAAATGTTTAACTTCGAGACATATATTATTTATTAGGGCATTTATAATTTATTAATGCTGTAGTCCACATTGGTATTCGCTGTGTATATAACATTTATCTTTGGAAAATGTGTTGTGTAGGTAGACTTGTGCTATAATTTGTACCTATGTTGCGAGAAGGCCATGTCACAAATTACTATTCTTGTCACTGCTGACGTGAAGCGTGTGTTTAACTAAATTTCATATAAAAAGTTTGTAACAAAAAGTAGTGGTTCGTTGTTTATTATTTAGCAGTGAAACATCGAACCGTGGCTTATGTCGTAATTGTGATTTTTTTTTTTTTTTTTTTTTTTTTTGTGATTTACTATGTAACTTGGAGCGTCCTTGAGGTTGTTATTGCATTATATATACTACATATGTGATCCAGATTTGATAATTTTCTTAATCTGCCATTAAAGCTACATTGTAGTTAATGGTTGCTGTAAACTTTTAGGTTCCTAAGCCGCAAAGTATAGCCCAAGGTGGAGGAACCTAAGCCGCAGAACGTAGCCGAGGGATCTGTGAAGCCAAAACCCAATGAGCCTAGAAAGAAATAAAAACCTCGGCAATCTACCGGTTTTCAAATTGAACTTGTTAATATTATGAAGGAGAGCAAGAATTAAAATTTAGTTTTATTTAAGGACGATCTTTAACTTCTGTGTTCTTAGCGTTCCATTCTATAGTGAACGAGAAGGACCAATTACTTTTCTCTTTATTAGTATTGCGGTCCTTTTATGTGCCGGAAATTTACGATACAGGACCACCGGCTTTACTTTCTTTCCGAAGGAAGCTATGCTTAGGATGTTTACTCCTGAAAAAAAAACACCCCACTCCGCCGAGTTTGAACCCGTGGCCTTGGAACTAGAAGTTAGCTGTTACCCTGGACCACGGACTACAAGGAGAAGCGGAAGTAGTATTTAGTCTGAGCTGATGCTGTTATCACAGTTTAATCGAACAATTGTTTTCATTTTTCAACCAAACGATTGTAGCGCCTTTTTATTTGCGCAAACATAACCAGAGGTAGAGTTTCTACTTATTATTTATGCTTAATAACTATGTTAATAATCCGGTATCAATGCCATATTAGGTCAATAAATATGTGAACTCACTATTCCTTATTATTTTCTTAGGCCGTGAAAGCATAGTAATTATTATATTTATGTTGGCAATGGCCGAACGATTGCGATTATCGTTGAGAAATATATAGATGGTCTTGCAAGCAAGGTGGCATAAAATTATAATGTAACAATACTCGTGTGAAATGGAACGAAACTTCGAATTCTAAGCTAGACAGTAATTTTCGCCTTCTGTCAAAGGTTATCTGCGCTAAAGTTAGTCGACATCAGTGCATCGGTTTAGGAGTCTATATGGAACATAAGCACATACATACACTATCATATATTTAGATAAGATAGTTGAATATATGTTTAAAGCATTGAGCACGTTACCATCACTTAGGATGCAGGAAGCAGTAATGTTTAACATAATAATTAACCTGAGTAATGTATTATTCCCGTTAGGTATATTACACTTCTGCTCATTACCATTGTATTATTTAGTCATTAAATAAAATCCTACCTCTGCTACAGTAATCATGTGATAACGGACCAAGGGCGCATGCGCCGTGTCGATATTCCGGAACTGACGTTAACGTAAGTGTAAGAGCATGGCAGAACTAATTGCAATATGAGTAGCTCTTTATGTGTTGGTTGCTAAGGTAACAAGACAAATAATGGAAAGTACAGTACAGCTCCTATTCCCTCTGCCTTCTTCTCTGTGACCGGAACATTCACAAGCATACATGTAACTTGTTGAAAAGGAACGTTATTGCAAAAAACGCGTGAACTTGTATTTTCTGCAGCATGCAACAGATGTATTAAACTATAGTGCTTACCTTTCACAATGTGGTTATCGCACATTAGCTGGCGAGTAGTCCACCGCAACTCAGACTCATGCCAAATCATTTAATATCCGCATAACAGCCACAGATTCTCATAGTTACAGTTAATTAAAATGGCCATTCAGCTCAACTATTAAAGCACCAGTGCAATAGCCGAGATTAGGCAATTTAAATCAATCGGGTCATCTGACTATAGCAATATTGTCGAAACATCTTTTCGCAGCTGATTTTATTTCTTTGAAATCTTGTCGCACCTGACGCTCGTTTGTTTAATTCAGGAGGCAGTGAAGAAAGAAAGGAAAAAAAAAAAAAAACAATCGGCAAATAAACATGGTCGAATACGTCATCTACAATTTGAGAACTAATGTATTACAACCATAACATGATAAAATCTCCATTCCTTTATATTGTAAATTTGAGGGCCGTTTTTTTTCAGCCTCCGATAGACTATAAATAAAAGTCAAGTTCATAGAAAACAATTATTTTATTAATAAAAGTTTTGTACACTTATGGTTACTTTTCAAGGTAATCACCGAAAAGATTGGGACATTTAACGTACCTTTGCAACACCCGCTTAAAAAATGTTGCCTAGAATGATTTCAAATGAGCTTTGACGTTGTTTTGAAGATCTTTGTTGGTTTGAAAGTGCTGCCCTCCTAGCCACGACTTCAGTTCAGGGAAAATGTGAAAGTCGCTGGGTGCCAGGTCAGGACTGTACGGCGGATGATCGAAAATGTATTGAAATTGTTCAAGGAGCCGATGGGTTGTGTCAGCAGTGTGTGGACGAGCGTTGTCATGGATCAACACGATTCCTGAAGTCATCATGCCTCTTCGTTTGTTTTGAATGGCTCTCCGCAGACGTAAAGTACGAAGATCTTCAAAACAACGTCAATGCTCATTTTGAAAACATTGGCGGCATCATTTTTTGAAGCGGGTATTGCAAAGCTTGTACACAGGTACGACAAATGTCTCAATCTTTTAGGTGATTATGTTGAAAAGTAACCATAAGAGTGAAAAACTTTTAGTAATAAAATCATTGTTTTCTATGAACTTGTCCTTTATTTATAGCCTATCGGAGGTTGAAAAAACAACGGCCCTCGTATTAACAGTCTATTTTGCTGGATTGTCTTTCAAATACAACTCGTGTTTTCAGTTCTTAGCCCAATTTGCTTGAAGTATTACTTATGATAGTACGCGTATGCTTTGTAATAACCAGAGACAAACTTTGGAATAATGTCTTTTATCTTCTGCAGCGCATATGAATAACGTACATAGTAGGTAGAGAAGGTATTGTTGTCCACTTAAAGATCGATATTTGTTTTAAGACCCTCTGAATAAAAAAAAATAAAAAAAAGGCCAGTGTGTGTGTGTGTGTGCGTGTCTCTGTCTGTCTGTGTTTGGGACTGTATAACTCAAAAAGGAAAAGTCCGTTAAGTACCAAACTTGGTATTTGAGTTTACTATCTTCCAAAGATGCGAAATAAAACTTTTCAAGAAAATAGCCTCCACCAAACTGTCCTTTACTTGGAAAAATTTTCGAAAATTATGACCTTCTCAAAACTAGATCTAGTGATTTAGATTAAAATACCTTATATTAAAGATATTTACATGACAAATAAAATGTTCATTTATCTTACATTTCCTGGGAGTAGCCTCTGAGGTCCTCTTCATTTAGAATAACTTTTGCATAACTAGTAAACCGTAATAGGTAGAGAAAAGCTTCCTTCACAGAAAAGGTATATCTCATCAAAACACAAATTTATGTCCTTTACATTTTTTGTTGTGGAGCTACCCGTTTCCGAGATACCTATACTTTTCTCATACTTTTCTATATTTTTCCCCTCCTTTTACCAGCTCCCCATTTTATAATTGATGTATCTATACAGTGTAAAATGTAATGCAACAGAAAACAGTAAAGCGTATGAATTATTTAAATTATTATTTTAGAATTTAACGATAACGCAGAGAATTAGACACATGTTTAGCTAGGTAAACCTAAAGAGAAATTAAAATATGAAATAACTGGTAGACCGTTATAACTTTTGTATCAAGTTAAGGCATAAAATCTGTTGCTACGCTTGAAAAAATCCGTTACATCAGTAATCTTGGTATTGTAATACACAAAAATCACATTAGCAGGGCGAGAGTCATGTTGGTTTCGCGAACTTAACCACAGAAGTAGCACAGGCATTCTGGTAAAACGATTAGTCATGTTTCTTTTTCGACTTGCCAACGGTTCCTAATAGCGCTCTTTTTATCTCTTTGGTTTTTGTGTGTTATTCCTTTGGTCATATGTCTTTGTGTTTTGTCTTATGGCAGGGACCGTTGTATTTTCCTGGAGATTGCATACTCTGCTCTTTTGTCACACGCACATTAACAGTTCGTCAAATGTAAATGCAACTATTTTTATTTTCTCTACACGTACTATGTTCATAGTGTATAGAGAAGGTATTGTATTGCACCCAAAATTCCATACCGAAATTTCACCAGAAATACATGTTTTGGGTCCCCCTGAATCCAAAAATGGCATTTTTGGAAAAAGGTCCGTGTGTGTGTTTTTTGTTTGCTTTTTTTTTGTAGTGTTTAACGCCCGCTTTAACTACTTATGGCACCACAGGCGGTCCTTTGTGTGTGTCTGTGGACAGCATAGCTCAAAAACGAAAAGACCTTTAAATACCAACTTTGGTATCTTCCAAGGATGCGACACGAAGCTTTTCAAGAAATCCCCCCACCCCCAACTACCCTTTACATGGGTTTTTTTTTCGAAAATTTTGATTTTCTCAAAACTGGCTCTAACTATTTTGATTAAAATATCGTATATTAAAGATATTTACCTGACAAATAATATGTATATCTTGAGTTTTCTGGGAATAGCTTCTGAAGACTACTTTATTCTGGATGAATTTTACGAAATTTCACATAAATGTTCAACTGTAAGAAATGGACAAAAACTTACCACACAAAAAAGTAGAGCACATTAAAACACACAATATACCTTTTTTCAAGGAGATGATCGGTTTTGAGATATTCCTTGTTTTTTGTTTCAGCTTTGAAAAACTTGTACTTTTCTCATACAGGAATTTGTCAGCTCGTGTCCATACAAAGAAACTTCAGTCACCTAGTAACCAGTTTTTGACTTCACTTTAACCTATGATACTCCCATATTTCGCTTCTACTTACAAGTAAGCAAGTAATAAGACTCTTTCTGCTAATTTTTTCTCGATTAGCATGAAGTAAATAGAAGAATAAGCTTATTAACAATAATTTGTTACACAGAAGTAGAGAAAGTCATGTGAATAGAACACATCAGATTTTTTTTAAAATACAGTTCCGGAGTATTGTCAGTACTCCGGCGCTGTATTCCTTTTCCCCCCTCTCCCCCCTCTTCCATTTTCCTAACAGTTCCTTTGTTTTTCTACTTGATTATCGTTTTGCTTCTAACACACATACACAGCTACAAACACAGAAACATCCTTGCCCAAGGTGGGATTCGAACCCACGATCCCCTGCGCCACGCAGCATCAAATCTAGGCACTTTTTTTTTTTTTTTTAACAAAAACAGTAACGGAGTCTGATCAGGACTCCGGTACTGTATCCCTATTTACATTTCCCCCCGTAGGTTTTACTGATTACTGGTTTACTGGTTTTACTGTTTCTTTTACAAACATATACACATTGCACAAATATATAACATCAATGCCTAAGGCGGGACTCGAACCCTCAGCGAGCGCGGCCATGGGGACCGGCATATTTTAAGCCTCAATAAATTAATAATTGTCTTGAACAAATTCAGATAACTGTCGTGTGCTCCACGACCAATTTCTTTCATATTTACTTTCTATAAGCCAAATATACACCTCTTCAGGTCACTGTATAAAATAAAAAAGCAATTCTTTTAGAAAAATCTATGCGCGCCGTGAGTGTGTATGTGCGTCAATGAACAGTGTAAGTAAAACAAATCGGATAGATACCAAAATTGTTATCTCAGCTAAGCATCCACAACAAATGCAGCACGAAAAAGTTCAAGAAGCACTCTCCAATCCGCAATCAATAATTCGATCTCATGATGACAACCTATATACACGTTTTGAGGTTATATGAATAAAATAAAACACAGTTTAAAAAATCTGATGTCTTCCATTCATATTACTTTCTCTATCCATTCTGAAAACAAACTATTTTTACAAAAGAAATTCTTTCACCTACATCATGTTTATCAAGATAAACATTAGCGAAAATGGTCTCACTACTTGTAAGCAGAAGGGAAATAATATGGTTAAAGTGAAAATCATCATTTTAAAAGCTGGTCGCTATGTTAACAATTGAAGTTCGGTTTGCTTTGCAAGGTCAGCAGAAAACAAAAGCGAGACGTAAAGAAAGTTACGTAGTTTAAAGGAATAACAAAGAATATTTTTGGAAACGGTCAACTCTACAACAAAAACACATATGACAACAATTGTGTATTTTAACGAGGTAAAAGTAGGTTTTAGGCTATATCTTCCGGTTTACTAGTTATGCAAAATTCAGCAAAATTTATCAAGAAAGAACAGGTTTTCAGAAGCAATTTTCAGAAAATTCAAGATTCACATTCTATTTGTTATGTAAATAACTATAATATAGGATATTTTAGTCAAAATCTTTACTGTCATTTTTGAGAAAAACATAACATTTCAAAACATTTTCCATATAAAAGGTAGTTTGGGTTGGGGATTTCCTTGAAAATCTTCGTGTCGCGTCCTAGGAAGATGATAAACTAAATGCTAAGTTTCGATTTTAATGACCGAGAGAGAGAGAGTTAGGAGTCTTCAATCCTTGGATTGGTTTGCAGCGACTCTCCATTCAGATCTTCTCTCTGCTTTCCGTTTGAGTTCTTCCTATTTACTGCATTTCATATCTTCCATAATTTGTTTTATATATTGTGCTCTTGCTCTTCCTTTGCCACTTCTTCCTTCTATCATACCTTCTATTATGATATTCAGTGTGCTCTGATGTCTTAATAAATGGCCTATTAATTTTGTTCTTGTTCTTTTAATTTGGTTCCAAATTCGTTTTTCCGCTTCTGCTCTTTTATATACTTCTTCATTTTTAATTTTGTCACTCCATTTAATTTTTAGCATTTTCCTATAGCACCATGTTTCAAATGCTTCTATTCTCTTTCTTTCTGCTTTTAGCGCAGCATAAATCGGATGTGAAACGTATAAATTCCAAACTGGATATTTAGTTTCATAACCTTCCAAGGATGTGATGCGAAGAATTTTAAGAAATATCCTACGCAACGCTTGGGATCAAATGCCTATTAAGCAGAGGCTCTGGATCAGAGAGGTCAGAATGAGTAATCAGCTCGATCCTGGTATAGAAATGAGAAAGTGGATCACGATAAGGACAATAGTGCAGCAATTGATGGCATAATAGAGGAGAAACCAGAGAAACCGGGTAAAAACCCTCGCAGAGGTCGCTTCATCCACCACAAAACTTACATGCGATCGCCTGGGATCGAATCCTGACCGCCTAGGTTACAGGCGAGCGGTCTAACCCACTCGACCACGAAGGACCACCTGTTACATCTATTTTTCTCTCTCTCTCTCTCTCTCTCTCTCTCTCTCTCTCTCTCTCAAAAGCCACCATAACAATTTTTATTAAAATACCAGGGAGGTTAAAACATCGAATTGAAAATTAAAATGCATAGCTTAGTTTCTTTGAACTACCCTTTATTTAGATGCATTTTGTGTAACGTTGTACAACAAAGATATCTTATGACACACAAAATCTTAGTTAAGGAAAAATGTAGACCTCAATAAAATGCAAAATTTATTTCAGATAGTTTTTTTTATAGCTTAGCGTATTAGATACATTCCATGTTGCAAGTTTAGAATTTCACCTATGATCATACTTGAAAATTTGTGATTATTTCTTGTTTGCCTCCTTTATTTTGTTTCTTCCGCAAAAGCAAATAGCTGAATCCATTTCTGCATTTTAAAAGCTTCTTGCTTGATTTAAAACAATTCTTAGACGAAAATATACCGTAACGTAGCGAGAATAGAATAATCACGTTAAAACTGGTGCAACAAATATGGACATGTGAAAATCTTAATGAGAAGCGAGTTGTGTATCTGTTGATACCAGATAAGTAGTTCAGCAGTCGACTTAACTGCACGCATGCTGGAGGAGTGCGTGCCACAGTCAATGTCAAATATCTGTCACTGCTTATGGACTTTATCACGCTGTTTGCTGCACTGATAAACTCAATACGATCCGCGTTTCACGTGTTACATTCAATACGAATTGAAATCGTTTTGATACGCAAGCTTCGAAAATAATTTAACCATCCGTTTCGTTGGTCAACTTGGAAATGCGTTGGCGAACCTGCTAAACATATGTTTATTACTTGTGTATTATAAGCAGGGTTTGATGTTAAATAATTATATTTGAGAATAAATTGCAAACTACAGAAACTATAAAAGTGGTTTTGTTATAATCTAACATAGAGAAATAAACATAAAGTATTAACATGTGACTACCGCGTGCAATAGTATAGCAGAAGAGTTTTTGTTTTGTTCCATTTATATAGTCCCCCTTTAACATCTAAGGTTATATCTGGAGCTTTGCATTAGAAACAACTCGATGTCTGTAGGTTCTTCATGTTGGGTTTTTAAATCGTGCTATTTTCCTCAAACACACACACACACGTACACACACATTCACTCTCACAAACATACTTCCACACTCTGTGGGGGATAAGGAATAATTCTGGTTAAAGAAACATTTCCCGCCCCAGCCGGGAATCGAACCTGGGACCTCCGGGTGAGAAGAAGGAGAGTTTGTTTACCATACTCAAAATGATTTGAATACGGAGGTGTTTTTCTACAATTTCTTTGAATTTTGATTGTACAAGAATATTGACTAAGAAGAGCGCATAATATGCAAAGGTTTATGAATCAGTTTCCTCCATTGCAAAACATTGTCAGTGTTTGTTTGTTTGCAAAACACCACATGCTATCTGTCACACCTTCACCACAACATTTGTGCACACATTCTGACCCTATTCTTTTATTTCCTTTCTTTTTTTAAAATCTATTTTTCATGTTCTTTAACCTGGCTGATCATATTGGACGCTGAATTAAATTGCTGAAATGATCTTGGAGTCCATGGAACTTAAAGCTACTCGACATTCGTCTTCTCAACATAAGGGAAACACCCCCCACCCAAAAAAAAACAAAAACAAAAAAAAAAACACCTTGTCCAAGTAACTCATCCTAAGCGAGATTCGAACTCGCGAACTCTTGAGTGCTGTGTTCGGTTTTGTGTCATAACAGATGGTGGAAACCGTAAACATCGAGCGTCGTGTACGATGTTACGAGAATAAACAATGCAATTGTGTCTGTTGATTTCTGAGAATCAGGCTTTTGGAGAACTCGGGTGAACAATATCATTTTCTTCCTTCATCTCCCTCTTGTTTCATGCAGTCGAGGGCATTTGCAATTAATACAAACAGATACGGAACACTTTCGATGCAGCCTGTGTAATGTTTTGCTCGCTGTGACTGTGAGTAAGCTGTCGCAAAGGTATCATTACGCAAATTCCGAGTAAGCCATGCTCGGCAGTTGGGTTGGCGGCCAGGGATGTGAGCCGCTGTGCTTATGAATAGAATAATGAAATAAAATATGAGCTTATCGTAGGTAGAAAATTCGCGTGAATACATTACAGCACAATGTTTTTAAAATGTTTTTGAAAACTTGCAGCCTTACGCACTCTAAACTCTTGAGTAGTTATTTGTCATTGGATGTTTTCTTTGTAGCTGCAACTGACGTCAATAAACATACAGGTGATTGATTTTCTCGGTAAAGTGAATTTTCACGGCCTTTAATGTTTTACATATTCCAGAGTTTATACCCCTGACACATTTCGAACTGGCATTGACGGTTCATTAGAATCAATAACTTGCTAAACGTGAGTAACCTTGTATCTCATTGTTGACAAAGCTGAGAGCTTTACCCTGACGTAACTGTCCAATGTTCCCATGAGTTGTCAAGGTTGTATTCACACTCGGTATGCAAACGGTTCACTCTGAGACGTTGGATGTAATATGTAGCACACGTTTCTGTTGAAGACAATAGACTTGGGCGCCAAATGAATATGTAAGGTGATATTGTACTTTATGAGAATGAACGATTCAATAGACTGAACTGGAAGAACTTCCACCAAAGGTGATTCAACTCGGAACAGTCAGAGATACATTAAAGAATGCAATTACATTGTTTCTGGAACATTAAAAATATTATAGTACTTACACAGTAGGTATACATTTCTTTTAGCAGAGCTGAAGTAGTAATTTGACATGATATACTTTTAAGTTTCTCTAAAACTTACACTATCACAGGGCCTCTCAAATGGGTAAAAGAGACGCATTTTAAGTCAAATAGTTTTTTATTTTTTATTCTAACTTAACATTCTTTAACCTGGTGGTTCATATTGAACGATGAATGAAATTATTCCGGATTCCGGTAATCCGGGATGAGACAGAAATATGGTGCTTGTGATTTTTAACATTTTTATATTTTTTCCGGTTAAAATAATAGCTATTGGTAGAATTAATGCAATTTCAACGTCAAAAATTAAGATGATTGCGATTAAAAAAAATCGTAAAGAAAAAGGTAGCCTTAGCCACCTGGTTCGGTTTTTTGTATACATTTGTTGAGTTATAATACTTCTCTTGGTCTGCGTCCGTTGCCAAGTGGTCAGCGAGCTGACTTCTCACCTGAAGGTCTCAGGTTCGATTCCCGGCTGGGGTGGGGAATTTTTCTTTAACCACCACAGAGTCTGTAATTACATATTGTGCGTGTGTGCGTTTGAAGAAAATAACATGATTAAAACCCAATATAAAGAACCACCAGTCAAGAGTTGCTACTAGTGCAAAGCAAAGCCTCCGAAATGACAGATGTTAAAGGAGGCTATATAAATGAAACAATTAAAAAATACGTATCCAATTACTATTTAAAGGTAGTAGAGAAAGAAAGAAAGAGAGAGAGAGAGAGAGAGAGAGAGAGAGAGAGTGTGTTAGAAAGAGTAAGAATAAACGGCGTTTTTAAAACACATTTGACTTAAGTAAGCGGCAGAATCTTGTTACAAATAATTGGAAGGCACGACAATAATACATCAAAAATAATAACAGGCTTAAAGTCTAAAAATAGAAGAGATATTAGCACTCAAAAAGAGTACAGGAACTGTAGGATGTAACAGGGATGTTGGCCGGATTTTCCTAATTGTTTCAAATGAGATATCATCAGTAGAACCTCTCCATTTTGTCTGTGCACTAAGCCATGTTAAATTAGCAGTAGCTGACCTTCTGAAGCTACAACTTCAAGAAATGGAACTTGTTATGTAGCAATTAAATTAGAGTTATGCAATCAATGCATGTCGACATATAATTTCCACGCCATGGTGGTATCGCTAATGTTTTCTTTGAAGGACACATGTTCTTCAAAACCAAATTTCTGTAGTACGAATCAAGAAATTGAAATCGTTCACCTTGTATTTTTATTTTCTCATTTTCTCTAGCCGAATATACATACAATGTACAGAGAAGCCCACCCAAAAATTCTATCTCGAGGTTTTGAGGTTCCCCGACACCGAAAAAGTATTTTTAGAAAAAGGTTCGTGTGTGTCTATGGACAGCATAGCTAAAAAGTCTGATGTGTTTCATTCACATGACTTTCTCTACATCGCTGCACCAAACTATTGTTAAAAAGCCTATGCTTCTTTTTACTTCATGCTAATCGAGAAAAAAATTAGCAGAAATATTCTTATTATTTGCTTCCTTGTAAGTAGAAGCAAAATAAGGAATTAGCATAGGTTAAAGTGATAGTCAAAAGCTGGTTACTATGTGACTTAAGTTCCTTTGTTTGTATGGACAGGAGTTGGCAAATTCCTATGCGAGAAAGCTGAAACCAATAACAAGGAATATCTCAAAAACGATCCACTCTATGAAAAAAAAAAAATGTATATAACATGAACTGTGTGATTAAACGTGCTCTACATATTTTGTGAGGTAAGTTTTTGTCCATCTCTTACGGTTTAGCAGTTATTCAAAATTCCGTAAAATTCATCCAGAATAAAGTAGTCTTCAGAGGCTATTCCCAGAAATTTCAAGATAAACCCTTTTATTTGTCTTTAATCAAATTTATATTTTATTTTAATCAAAATCGTTAGAGAATAATAAAAACCACAGCGGTTACAGAGCGTCCATAAATAAAGCGCAATTTCATTTCATTTCACTATGTACATAATGCGTGTAGAGAAAGTAATAAAAGACCATAAAATACCAAACTTGGTATTTAAGTTTAGTATCTTCCAAGTTTGCGTTACGAAAATTTTCAAGAAAATTCCCCCACCCCGACTACTCTTTACATGGAAATTATTTCCAAAATTTTGATTTTCTTAAAAATGGCTCTAGCGATTTTGATTAAAATACTGTATATTAAAGGTATATGCTTGGAATAGCCTAAGAAGACCTTTTTATTCTTGATGAATTTTGCTAGATTATGCATAATTGGTAATCCCTAAGAGATACACAAGAACTTATTATACAGAAAAATAGGTCTCGATAAAACACAGAATTTATGACATACACATTTTTTCCTTGGAGTTGACCATTTTTTAGATATTCCTTATTACTGGTTTCCGTTTTAAAATACTTAAATTTTTCACTTAAGGGAAAAATTCACTCTTGGCAATGCAAAGAAACGATTTCATACACATCACAACCAGCTTTTAAAAGATTTAACTATCGTTTTAGCCTTATGTATTCTATTGTTTCCCTTCTACTAAAAATAAAGCATTTCTGCCATGAGCATAAAGTAGAGAGAAGGATGCGTTTTTTAACAATAATTTGTTACAGATAAGTACAGAGAGGCATGTGAATGGAACACATTATACGTTTTTTTTTTTTTTTTTTTTTTTTTTTCAACGAGGCCCTATTTTATTTTCTTAACATGTTGTATATCTCTTATGGTTTCTAACTTACATAAACTTAAGTGACTTGCCAGGTTGTTTACATTAAATGCAAGACCTATATTTAATGCTCAATGCCAGTGCCCATGACAGTTGTTATAATGACATTTGATGGAAGCATTTTGGGAGTCGAGAACAAACACATTTTTAAGATTATGGTAGTTTGGGTTTGTGGAATTATTTCAAAACCTTCCCATTTTATTTTATTTCTCTTTAAATTCACGTTTGTTTCATATACGAATTTTACAGCACCTATACTTACAGGCCCTGATTTGGTAACAGCAAAGAGAAATAGAAAATATGAGCATTAGCAACTTATAATAAAAATCATCATTTTTCTATGTTGCTACTTTTTAATCGGCAAATAAGTACTAAAATTCGGCACCATGTTTAATTTCTCTACTAGGTACTTGCAGTAAGTAGAGGATTATATTGCATTCATTAAAAAAATTCGATGTCGACATTTCGCCGGAAATACATGTTTTGAAGCCCCCTTATTCCAAAACAATTTGGAGATAAAAGTCGGTTAAATAAAATACGAAACTTAAATTTGTTTTATTTAAAGTGTTTAAGTTCACGATCTTACAAGGTTACGGAACTAAGGTTTTGATTATTCTAACCTAAACTACCCTTCACATTAAAATATTGATATTTTTTATTTAATCAAAAATGACTCTAACAATTTTGGTTAAAATATCATATGTGTAAGATATTTTCGTGACAAATAAAATGAGTCTCTCAAAATAAAATCCCCTGAAGAGCACTTTATTCTGAGCCACATTTGTAGAAATAATAAACCGTAGGAGAGACAAAATCTTACTACACAAAAACTGAAAATATCGCGGAAGCATACAATTAATGCCAAGTGCTCTTTGTTGAGGGCTAACCATTTCCGAGATATTGTTTATTATTAGATTGGATTTTTAGATTTTGTAAGATACTTTGTAGACGAATGACTAGAAAAAATCATGTGAATGCAATAATACATATTTTTTCCTCAATTTCTTGCAATGCTGCAATAATTTGCCACTACGGAATTCAACCAAGCCGGGTGGCTCAGGTGTTTCGTCTGGCACTGGCATTCGGAAGGCGGTGGAAATGTTTCCCCGCGGCCGACCTCTTTCATCCATGGGTTTTTCGAGGGATTTTCCGGTTCACTAGAATGAATGCAGGGAGGATTCTTCATTCCCCCCAACTTTCTGTCTCTTCATTTCATCCCAACCAGTGTCTTTCAGGTTTGTAAGTGCCGACGAAGACTGCGGCAGAGTTGCCATTTCGTGGAGGTGACTACACTCTAGAAATACAGCTCGGGACGACGGAATGGCGCTAATGGTTGTCTGCAGACTCAGGCGGTGACTGAGCCACGGGCTCCTGGCGTTCCCCGCGTCGATATGAAGAACTGCTTGTGAACTGTTAGGTCCCTCCACGACTGCTCTCTTCCTGTCCAGATGTCGGTCACCCTCTGAAATTACATTCATCAAATCCTTCCTCCAGGGATCTGACGTACAATAAGACTACGGCTGCACTGTGAAACGCCCCTCCGTAACGTATACACACACACACCCACCCCCACACACACACATACAAACGGAGTACAGGTTTGAAGAGTAATATGATTCATGGTTGCCAGAGCTGGGCGAAATTCACGTAATAAGGGTGAAAATTGCCTATTTGCATCAAGCAATAATTTTCTCTCTCAATGTATGTCTCAAGCTTCCTGTTATTGTTATAATATCATGCACGTTAAAGGAAAAAAAATTAATATGTTCCATTCATGTGGCTTTCTCTACCTATTCCACAAAAACATATTCTTACAAAGATTTATTCTTCATCTATTCTATGCTAAACAGGATAAACATTAGCAGAAAGTCTTATACTAAGTTCCTTCTAGGTAGGCACAAGAGAAATAAATGAATACACTAGGATAAAGTGATAGTCAGGTCTTTAAAAACTGGTCGTTAAGCGATTACATTGAAATTCCATCATTTAAAAATAGCTTCCTATTTAAAAAAAATAAATATTGGAAAATTTAAACCATTAACAAGGAATATCTCAGAAATTGTTAATTCTACAAAGAAATGTATTGGACATACGAGTAAGTTGTGTGTTTTAAGAGACCTAACTTTTTTGTGTAGTAAGATTCTGTCTATCTGTTACGGTTTACTAGTTATACAAAAGTTATCCAGAATGAAGAGGGCTTAGAGGTATTCCCAGAAATTTTAAGACACAAATTTTAATTGTAATGCAAGTATCTTTAATATACGGTATTCTAATCAAAATTATTAGTTATTTTTTAAAAAAATGTCCATAAGGAGGGTAATTTTTGTGGGAGAACTTGTTGAAAATTTTCGTGTCACATCTTTGGAAGATCCTTAAATTAAATACCATTTTTAGTACTAAGCGACTTTTCGTTTATGCTGTTCACACACAGATATATTACACTTTTTTTTTCTTCATGCATTCACGATAATATTTCGTTATCAAACTTTTGGAGATTGCAACACCTACTCTACTATGCACAATATACGAAAAGTAGTACACTGTTTACAAACTTCAATTCTTAACGCGGTGCAGACAGCAAGCACTAGAACGAGGTGTGATCAAAACATAGTGGGAGTTTTTTATTTTTCGCGGGATTTATACAACCGATTTTCAAAACTTTTTTTATCTTGTAGGTTCACATGTTCCTGATGTAAATTTGCATTTTCAGCTGTTTTAAATACTTAGTTTATTGTTGACAGTTAAAAGGGTTATACGCGTTTTCGAAGGCTCAGCGAATTTGCATTAAATTTTGCTTGAAAAATGGAGTAAAGAGTTCGAAAAGTTGGCTGTGGCTTTTTGCAAATCTACAATGAGTAAGATAATGGATTTCGAGTGGTATCGACGTTTTTAAGAGGGCCGAGAAGTTTGAAGACGAGTCCCTGGACGTCCTAACATATAAATTACTGACGACAATGTGCAAGGTGCAAATAAATGGTTCTGCCATGTGGTTATACAGTCAATAAGAAATACTACCTAGAAGTTATGCTAAGAAACTGACCAGAATGTTCGCAAAATAACTCTTGGGTGGTTCTCCTGCTCACACCTCAAAGTTTGTTCGTGATTTTTTGGCAAAAACCAGTTACGTTAGGTTGCCTCAGCCACCTTATTTGCCGGGCACGACCCCCCTGCGATTTCTTTCTATTCCCGAGGCTGGAGAAAGGATGTCGTTTAGCCACAAGTGGTGAGCTAAAAACAGAATCGCTGAAGTAGCTGATCACCATAAGGAAAAGTGAGTTCCAGAGTTGCTTCCAAGATTGGAAAGCCTGCTGACATAAGTGTATTATATCCCTTATTTTGAAGGGCACAGAGTTGATGTAGATGCATACATAAAGATTGCTTAAGAAAAACAAAAATTCCCATTATTTTTTGATCACACCTCGTATATGATACCTGAACAAATGAGGAGTCGACAAATTGAAGTTCACACGGCTATAACGGATATTGTTACTCCAAGTGTGACTGGCACTTTCATTTTTTCACATCACGTTCAAGACGTTGATGGAATAACAAAGTAAACTCTCAAGGGAAGGATTCGTCACTACAACGCCTCTGCTGAAGGATATGGGAACACCCAAGCATCTTGCTATTTATATTCCGACCGTTTGTTATGGTTGCAAGTTCATGTGGTGACATAACTAATGCACTTGCGTTCAAGGATCAACATGCATTTGCCAAGTGATCGCAGTACTGGATTTGGAGATTATTGGCTCAGTGTCACAGAACCTACTGGACTCTTTTCTCACGAGAATGTTTCAGATATAATCAGCACGAATCCCCAAGCCAAGGTTGCACGGGTGATGACACAGTGGCAATTTATAAGTAGAGCTCGGCAACTAAACTCAACATTATATACATTTTTGTTACACATGCCACTCTTTCTCTAATTCACAAACTTCCCTTTCACTGGCACCACAACTGAAGCGACTTGAATAGCCGTGATAGAGCGATACGAAATGGACTGGTCATTCATTCAAAGCTGAACTTCGCGAGTTCGAATGCAAGCGATTGCAGTCAAATGTGCCTGTGGTAAAGGATGGGGAGGTTCCAAGGAAAATGCCCGGTGTGATGGCACGCTGACGGGGATTACATTTGACTGCAGTTGCATGGATTTTGCACTTTATTATTAAAAAACTACAGGTTTAATGAAAAAATATTAACATTTTTAGTATATATAAAACCAATAAATAGCCTAATTTTTTTTGTTGAATGTTAGTGTAGTTCGAAATTAGAAAAGAAGTCCACTAAATACTAAAACCTTTGATTAATTGTCTTTGTTTCCAAATAACAGCACCATTCAATGTAGGGTTAAAATCGGGCCACGTGAATTCCTGTAATAGCCGCGGGTAGCATAATTTAGGTATGTAAGTTGCTGTGCAATAATCTGGAATTCCTACAAAATTATAAGATAAAGTTTTCCCTTACACGTTGTACAGATTAAGGACTGTGTACCCAGAGACCAAGTTGGTGTGCTTAAAAATGGTATCTTACTTCATTGTCAAAATGATAAAATTATAGCACGAGGCGTTTCTGGAAAGTACCATTTCGTTCTATCGCCACTGCAACGCTAGTGTCGATGTTCCACACATGCGCACTTATCTCTATGGTTCATTGTTTGTCCACTAACGCCACAGCCGGATCGAGTTGTGTTTAGAGTTGTTAGTGATCGTTCACAATGTTTAAGAAAATGTCTGATCCCGCTGATTGTGAAGTGCGTTCCGTAATACGGTTTTTGAACGCGACAAATTTTAAGCCAACTGAAATTCATCAACTTGTAGAAATTTACGGTGAAATTGTAATGAAAGGTGGAATGGTGAGAAAGTAGGTTAGACAATTCAATAATGGACTATCAAATGCTCATGACTATAGAGCGGATCCGGATGACCGTTTTCTATGAGGTTGACTTACCTTGTACTGTAATCTGTGTGTTGAAAGGGAGAGCGCATCTCCCGATGTCAATAACAGGCATGTGCTTGCCTGCAGAGCTCGTACAGGTTATATAAAACGTACTAGACGACTGTTGATGTGTTTATTCCATTATTGAACACTGTATTTTACATATAGATAAAGTGAATACTACATGCATTGCAGAGGAAAAAAGGTACATTCGGAGATTGAGTGAATGTTCGTTTCTCACTTAAACAAAAGGTACATCGTGAGAAACTCTTTCGACATCGCACGACGTAACAGGTGCATACGAATAATGCATTATGTCAATATCTGATTCATTTCTTAATCTTTTTGATCTGGAAGGGTTGGCTTATTTTTTGTAGAAAGACATCTTGCACAGCAAACATGACTGTAAAACTAGTATTTCTGAAGTTTGTCGTTCACTTCTTTCTTAGCTTCTCCGTCTTTGACTTCCTCAATATTTAAACGTACTTCTTCCACTATTTTTGTAGGCAACAACAACAACAATAATAATATAGCCTTCAGTGGATTTAATCTTTAATGTTAAATAAGAGCAGCACTTACAACTAGCTATTGATGACTGTGTTCTTTTAAAAATAAAGGCTCTGTAACTGAAGTGGAAAGTAGTTAATGTTTTACCGCCTGCGGTGCCATAAGTAATTAAAGCGTGTGTTAAACACTACCAAAAAATCTGATGTGTTACACTCACATGACTTTCTCTAGCTGCTCTACAAAACTCCTACAAAGATTATTCTTCTTTGTACAAAATGCTAATCGAGATAAATATTAGGAGAATTTTCTTATTACATAATTCCTTATAGTAGAAGGGAATAAGGGAATTCGCTATGCTAAAGTAATTGTGAAATGTTTTAAAAGCTATCGTTATGCGATTGTCTTTGCAAATCACTTCTTTGCTTGGCCAGGAGTAGAACAAAAGAAAAGCGGACACTTCCTGGCTGAGAAAAGTATAATTGAAACCAATAACAAGGAATATCTCAGAAACGGTTACCTCCACAACAAAAACGTAAAGGACATAAATCGTGTGTTTTGTTGTGATGTACATTTTTGTGGAGTGAGTTTTTTTTCTATCTCTTACGGTTTAGCAGTTAAGCAAAATTCATCCAGAATAAATAGGTCTTAAGAGACTATTCCCCAAAAATTCGAGATATACATTTTATTTCGGACATAAATAGCTTTAATATATGGGATTTTAATCAAAATCGTTAGAGCCATTTTTAAGAAAATCAAAATTTTCGAAATTTGTTCCATGTAAAGGGTAGTTTTTAGTATGGAGATTTTTGTTTGAAAATCTTCGTGTCGCATCCTTGGAAGATACTAAACCTAAATACCAAGTTTGGCATTTAACGGTCTTTTCGTTTTGTGGCTATGCTGTCCACAGACACACACACAGACAGACAGACACACACACACGCGCGGACCTTTCTTTAAAAATAAGGGAATACACTAGGCTAAAGCCATAGTCAAATGTTTTAAAAACTGTCGTTATGCGATTGTCATTACAAATCCCTTCTTTTCTTGGCCAGGAGTAGAACAAAAGAAAACCGCACACTCCCGTCTGAGAAAAGTATAAGTACTTCACAACTGAAACTAATAACAATGAATACCTCGACAACTGTAAGCTCCACGAGAAAAATGTATATGACATAACTTGTGTATATTAACAATATATACATTTTTTGTATAATAAGTTTTTGTCTATTTCTTACGGTTTACTAGTTATGCCAAATTAAGCAAAATTCATCCAGAATAAACAGGTCTTTAGAAGCTATTCCCAGAAAATTCAAGATATACATATTATTTGTCAGCTAAATATCTTTAATATACGATATTTCAATCAAAATCGTTAGAGCCATTTTTAAGAAAATCAAAATTTTCGAAAAAAGTTCTATGTAAAGGGTAGTTTGGGGTGGGGGGATTTTTCTCAAAATCTTCGTGTCGGATCCCTAGAAGATACTAAACTTAAATACCAAGTTTGGTGCTTTATCGACTTTTCATTTTTGAGTTATCGTGTTCACAGACACACGGACACATGGACACACACACACGGACCTTTTTGTGAAAATGCTTTTTTGATACAGGGGACCCTAAAACATATATTTCCGGTGAAATCTCGGTATCGAATTTTTGGGTGGAATACAATACTTCTCTATCCCTATGTACATTGTACATACGGGGCTAGAGAAAGTAAAAAAAAAGTTAGCGTTTTCACTTTCTTGTATTATCATCACGGACTTCAGTACAAATCTGAAAGAACACGATTCTGTCTCCGTTTTCGCTGATAGTTAGCAACGAAGGTGGCTCATCGGCCACTGACCTGTATTTACCTCCAATTGCCCCATTGAATTCGGCAATTCTTTATCGCACGAAGGGTTATATACATGTGAAAGACGGCGTTTTGGGCCACCTGGTATTAACGACATATACATAACAAATAAAATATAATCTTGAATTTTCTAGAAATAGCCTCTGGAGACCTCTTCATTCTGGATGAACTTTGCTTAATTTTGCGTAACTAGTGAGAGATAGATCAAAACTTACTACACAAAACATGTAGAACTCATTAAAACACACAGTTTATGCCATATATATTTCTGTAGAGTTGACTATTTCCAAGACATTTCTTTTTATTGGTTTCAACTATAAACTACCTATCTCAAACGGGAAGTCACCCTTCGTTTTATCTCTCTTTACTTTAATTTTTCATAAAAAAAAAACATATTTTAGAAGATTTGGCCTGATGTATTCCCTTATTTTCCTTATGGTTAGAAGGAAGGAAATAATACGACAATTACTTCTAATGCTTGTTCGATTAGCATTATGTTGATAAATGAATAATCTTTTGTAAGAAATATTTGTTTGTAGAACAGGTAGAGAAAGTCATGTAAATGGGACACAATACTTATTTAATTGAATGCAAAAAATATTTTTTGAATAATATATTATCTATTTTAAGTAATTTCTCTGTTGCATATGTATTACACTCTCACGCTGTTTGTTTTCATCATGATTCTCATACATGCTGGTCCTTAAGGGAGTCTAATAGAGTGCTTTCTTGAGTAAAGTAGTATCTATAACGTCCAGTCAAGCAGAACAAACTCGGAAATTACGGGAAACCAAAAACGCTTCATTAAACGAGTAAGAAAATGGCCAAGACGTGCTTCGCTGTATCTTAAAATACCCACAAATTCGTAAAATGGTAGTTACATCACTCCAATTTCATACGTACACAGCTTCCACGACGCTGATAGACGAAATCGTAATTTGCAGGAATAAAATAAAAACTAAAGGCAACCTCAGTCATGTAACTTCCTGAAAAGATCTTCGCTAAAAAAAACAAAAGTGATTTCCGCGGTCGTTTCGCTCCGGAGCTCTTGAAGGTGAGAAGTGTCTTGCGGGTAGGGAAACATGCAGGCGCGGTGGTAACCTTATTGTACGTTTATATCATTCTTCCTCACTCAGGAATGCACAAGTCATAATACTGTATTATTATATATGCATATGTATACGCAGAATGTAACTACAAGCGTAATTTTGGTTGTAGCTACATACTAAACTTCATATTCAAAGATACGAAACTACTTTCAAGAAAGTTCCCTCACCCCTTACTACCCTTTGCATGCAAAACGCTTTGTTATTTGTGAATGTTTCAAAAATTCTCCTGAAGATTTAAAACACCATATTTTAAATGGTAAGATATTTATTTAACAAATAAAGGGTAGATATATCTTATATTTTCTGCAAATAACCTGTAAAATCCTCTTCATTTAGAATTTAAAAAGTATTAGAAGTATTACATAATATGTTGAATTTTATCATTTTAATAAATAAATAAAGCTTAGCACTTATAATGCTGATGTTGGTAAACCCACTACGCTTATTAAGGAGTCTTCTATACAGGAAGAAATAAGGGACTGAGTGCATTAGCCATTTTAATGTGATGAAATTATTTGTAAGTAAATGAAAATTTCATAAATTTTTATTGAGCATCACACATTTCCTGTAAAATAATCTGAAAGTAATCTGGAATATTACAAAAAGCGCTGTTAATAAGATCCCAAGATATAATATAAAATAAAAATCTGAAGTGTGCCATCCACATAACTTTCTGCACATTTCTGTATCAAATTATTGTTAGAAAGCTTATTCTGCTATCTATTTCATGCTAAGCGAGATAAATATTAGCAGAAACGGCCTTTTTACTTGCTTCCTTGTAAGTCGAAGGGAAATAGGAGATTGTCGCCCTCCGTGGTGTAATGGTAACCATGCTAACTTCATATACCCAAGGTCGCGGGTTCAAACCCGGCGGAGGACGATGGATTTTTTCGGGCGTAAAAATTCTTAGCATGGCTTCCTTCTGAAGGGAAGTAAAGCTGTGGGTCCCGTGTCGTAGATTTACGGCACGTAAAAGAACCTCAAGCCTGATAAGAGAGGCCTCTGAGCAAAATTAAGCGATCTTTCACGCCCAATATAGAATGGGACGCTGAGAGCCAAAGCAGTTAAAGAGCGTCCATAAATAACAGGCCATTTCATTTTCGAAATAAGAGATTGAGTAGGCTAAATCGTTAGTCAGCTCTTTTAAAATCAGATTGCCAGGGGTTGACAAATTCTCGCATGAGAAAAGTTTAACTATGTTAAAATTGAAACAAATAACAAGGAGTGTCTCGGAAATGGTCAAGTCTACGAAAAAATGTATAAACATGTATATGACATAGATTGAGTGTTTTAACGAGATTTACACTTTTTGGGCAGTAAGTATTTCTCTCTCTCTCTCTCTCTCTCTCTCTCTCTCTTTCGGTTATCCAATTATGCAAACGTTACCCAGGATGAAAAGATCTTCAGAGGCTATTGCCATAAATTGATATATAAATTTTATTAATCGTATAAGCATGTTTAATATACAGTATTTTGATAAAAATCGTAAAAGCCATTTTAGAAAAAATCTAAATTTTCGAAATTCGTTTCACGTGAACGGTAGTTGGGGGAATTATTCTCAACATTTTTGTACGGCATCCTTGGAGGATACTAAACTTAAATACTGAGTTTGGTATTTTTCTGGCCTTTCGTTTTTGAGTTATATTGTTCACACACACATACACACACACATACGGACCATTTTGTGAAAATGTTTTTTTTGGATATAAGGGACGCTAAAACATATATTTCCGGTGAAATCTCGGTATCGAATTTTTGGGTGGCGTGTAATACCTTCTCTATACACTATGCACGTAGTGCGTGTAGAGAAAGTAATAAAAATGTACATTAATGCTTAATTGTTGCAGACTGCGACACCTAGTAATAATATAGAATACTTTCAAATTCTTCATCACTTCTTATTGTGACATCTGGTGAGCGCCAGCCGAGGCGTCCTCAATGACATGACGCTCTTGTTTTGATAGCATATGGTGATCATCTTTTATTGCAATAAAGAGAATAACATTTCAAAGAACTTACCGGTTGTACCCACAGATGGCTACCTGGCAAAGTGTCGACCGATTTTTGCATCACCTGAAACAAATGCATACCGTTACAGTAGTGAAACAAATCACTAAAAAGCTGGTGTACTCCATGCACATGGCTTTCTCTACAAATTATTGTTGCAAAAGATTATTCCTTTACCTACATCATGTTAATCGAGATAAACATTATTAGAATTGATCTTATTACTTGGTTCATTGTAAGAAGGGAAATAAGCGAATATGTATACTATGCTAAAGCTATAGACTTAGGGAGTTAGATATAAACCTTTAATAATTGGATTAGATTCAATTAAATATATTGCTTTAGGTTGAAGAGAATTTTTTGGTGCTCAACATTTATATTATATTTTGATCAAATGTTTTAAAAGCAGGTCGTTATGTGAAGCAGTTAATATCCACAATGTCTCCTTAGTCGAGTGGTTAGCGATCTGACATCTCACTCGGAGGTCCCGAGTTCGATTCCCTATCATCCATTTCGCTTGCATTTCATATCATCCACTTTTTCACGGCCATGACAGGTTACGGGCCGACCACTCGTTCCAGGTTCTCTATTCTCTGGTTTCGTGCCGTTGGCTCCCCGAAGGCTTCTGACCCATAGGCAGTCGCTTGTAAATCCCAGGGGAGGGTAAGGGTAAGCCGACTACGAAAAGAAAAATAAAAAGGACGGACTTTCAAATTCTAAACAAGAGAGTAATTTTTGCCTTGTGTCAAGAATTATTTGTGCAGCGTTTGGAAGAAGTCGGTGCAACGATGTGGAATTCTATAAAGAACATATATACATATATACAGACATACAAACAGCAACTTTTATTACATATTAATAAAATACAAACAAAACTGATGACTGTATTGATGCATACTTGTTAATATATGTATTCCACCTATTCTGGATGAGACGATCATGTCGCCCTCCGTGGTGTAATAGTTACCATACTAACTTCATATACCCAAGGTCGCGCGTTCAAACCCGGTGGAGGACGATGGATGTTTTCGCTTCCTACGGTACGGAGAGTAAAGCCGTTGGTCCCGTGTCGTGGATTTACGACACGTAAAAGAACTTCAAGCCTGATAAAAGAGGCAAAATTAATCGGTATAGAATGGGATACTGAGAATCACAGAAGTTGAAAAGAAAACTCAATTTTCATTTGAGATGATATGCACTTTAGAACATGTAAAATGACCCTCAGTGTTTAATTGCTTTACATACTTATATACTTTCCAGTCTCTAGGAAGCACAGGGAATAATTCTATGTAAAGGCAAATTCCAAACCAAAGCCAGGAAACAAACCCGGACCTCTGAAGCCATCATTCTGACTAGTAGACTGCAGAGGTAATCATCGTATTTTTCTTGACAAACATAACAAGTTACAGCAATGATTGCAGCTGCCGATGGGCAGCCACTGGATGATATACTGTACTCTTAGGAAGAATGGGATTCTGACAACGGTGTTATGCTAGCGGTGCTTTAGGCGATAAATCTCTGCGGACCAGAAAATTGGCAGGTAACAAAGTGCTCATCTTCTCTGCAAATAAGAATTATCTTTGCGGAGCTGGGTTTTGGTCTCTCAGTCAGCTGAAGCAACAGGTTTATTTCCTGCAGTAGCTTGCTTGTTGCACAAATAGGGAAATATGTTGTAGTTTTAGGCCAGGAAAATGCGAGGAGTTCCCCTTAACACTTTTCTGTTCAAGTATAATGGATTCCTAAACAGACACAGGTAGAATTATAAACATAGGTTTAGACGAGAATATTTAGAGAAACTTGAAAAAAAAAAAAAAAAAAACACCTTATGTGCTCATTCCACATGGCCTTCTCTGCATTTCTGTATCATCTCTGCATATATTTAATGCTAAAACATTAGCAGAAACGGTCTCATTACTTAGTTCCATTATAAGTAGAAGGGAATAAGGGAATACAATAGGCTAAAGTGACAGTCAAATTTTTTAAAATGTGGTTGCTATGGGATTGAAATCGGTTTCTTTAGGCGGCCAAGCGTTGACAAGTTCCTGTATGAGAAAAGTTTACGCGTTTTAAAATTGAAATTAATAACAAGGAATATCTTAAAAACGGCTAAGTTCACGAAAAAATGTATGACATAAGTTGTGTGCTTTATAGTGATCTACATTTTTTGTGTAGTACGTTTTTGTCTACCTCTTACGGTTTACTAGTTATGAAAAATTCAATAAAAATCATCCAAAATAAAGAGGTCTTTAGAAGCTAATCCCAGAAAATTCAAGATATACATTTTATTTGGCATGTAAATATCTTTAATATAAGAGATATTGATCAAAAATCGTTAGAGCCATTTTTGAGAAAATCAACATTTTCGAAATTTTTTCCATGTAAAGGTTATTTTGGGATGGAGGATTCTGGGAGACCGAGGAGAAGATGGAGAGACTCTTAAATTCTGGATTAAATAGGCCTAAAATAAGAAAGATGAAGTTTTTTAACAATGATGGTCATGTGTCTGGAACACATTAGCTATTTTTGAGATACTTTATATCAAAGATGGCACTCGAACAGCAGTAAAAAATAGATATAAAATTAAGGAGTGTCCTTAAATAGTTACTGAGAAAACTGGTATTAAATTTAGCAGATATAACATTGAAATGTCCATTTTTAGCTTGAACTTCTTTATTGTATCAGGACAAAGAAGAACGATAATGCGCTAGCAATGAGAAGTAAAAGATAATTTATGAAGGAATGCAGACGCAGCTCTGCGTGAGAAATAATTCCATAACTTTCAGACCCAGTCTGTTAGGACGATAGACTCCTTAATCACGGTTCTTTGAACAAAGGGGTCCGACCCTGTGTGCGTGTATGTATATGTATAAGTATGCGTTTGTGTCAAGGTCCCTCCACACGCATGGCGCCTTTTGTTTATACACAGAAAAATTCTTTCACGTCATCATTTGTCTTTAACTGTCTCCTGAAGACATTGTTTGAACAAGCAATAACTCATAGAAGGATATGACAAAATATTTTCGTGGTATGATGGACCCCTCCTTGATATGCACCCAGATAGGCATTGTTATTTTTAGGGGATGGTTTTGTTACATTCAAGAATCTAGGCTTTTAAAACCCTTTCTCTATCCGAAACCTATCTTCCTGAATTTTCTATTTGATGCTGAAAACATATTTTCAGGTAATTTCCACATATTTTACTTTCTCTGTTTCGTACACTTGCGTGCATAAAAGTGGCCCTTACCTATAGATTGCAACTGTTTTTCTCTCAGTAAGGTTTTCACCTTCGGTTAACCAAACTCCGACCATTCCCTACCGCTATGAGTTCTCTTTGTGACTGGCCAGAAAAACAATTCAGGGAGGTAAAACTAACCAACCAACGATGTTCTTAAAGTTAGGAAATGAGGGGGTGGGACGCATACCACCCCTCTTAAAGAGTTTTACCACGATATTTACACAAGGAAAGGTTAAACGAATTACAAAACAATTCATTTTCCTAGTGGAACGGGTGAAGAATTAGTTACAAATGTGGTTGAACCGGGCAATCGACACATAGGAGCGCGGGTGGTACTCTTCCTTTGAAAATCAGAACTATATCAGGTTTCACTTTCGCTTTTTATGCTAGTCTAGTTTAAGGGTCGGGTGAAAAACAAATCCGCAAGTCCCGCCCCTCATATTTCAGATATGTTCTGTTTACGTGTGTGAGCCGGTTCTCACACTAATCTACCTTGACCTAGCACGTTGTGTTTGTCTCCAACCACATTACATCCAAAAAACGGTGTTCGGACAATTATTTATTATTTCGAATACCTTTATGAGGTTACATATCTTCTACCAAAACTTAGGTCAAATATAAATACTCTAGTCATCTTACAAGTAACAGACTGCTAGCTTAATACCTTCTCGTGGAATACACCAACTAACTTGGAAAAAGCAACTTTTTCTTTCTTCCAAAAAGTGCTGCTCACAAACAAAATATTATTACGTTTTTGTTTGAAATGACTCTCAGATACATATTAGAAGAAATAAGGTAACTTTGCTTCCATCCTATATCGTATAATATATATTTTAAAAAGTCAACACCTATCTCAAGCAATAAAGAACTATTTAGAGAGAATAAAAAAACTGTATACCCATATATGGAAACAGAAATAGTAGTCCTGATGCTAGACTGAGAAGCAGAGATAATTTGGAGCCGGGTGGAACTAAAGATTAATCTCCATGGATTATAAGTGCAGCTATTAACATTTCACAACCTAATATTTTATTCAAATAAAATATTGCTACACAAACATATCAAGGGAAAAAACTCATATACATTCACTGAAAGATGACTGTATTTACTTATGTGTTTAATAATGGAAGGTCTATTAAATAAGTTAAGGAAGAAAAAAGTATACTTGGGCGTTAATAAACGATTTCCAAAAACTCGTAAGTGCATTCGAATGTAATGAAAAAAAATTGAGAAAGTTTAAGAACGCTTTATACACTGCAGAGTATCTATTAAAGCTGATCTGTTCCTCTCTAGGTCTACTAACATAAAACAACTCAAGAATTACTACATGTATAACATTTAAATTTTAGATTTTGAAGACAAATGAATTCATAGATCTGTAAAAATTATTGACCATTAACTTTTAGGAATTCTTCAGATGTCTATGTGGTTTTTCATAGACTAGGGATAACTTGCTAGGCTTTGGTTCACAATTTTTTTTTATTTTATATGTTTCTGTTATTTTTTCTTTTTTTATTTAATTTTTACTTTCTCTAGCACAATGTAAATGGTATGTAGATGTCGACATTTCACCAGAAATATATGTTTTTAGGTCCCCTGAGTCCGAAAAACGCATTTTTTAAAAAACATTTTATGAGCATTGTTCAAAAACGAAAAGAAAAGACCGTTAAATATCAAAATTGTTACTTATATTAGTATCTTCCACGAATGGACACGAAGATCCACAAGAAAATCCCCACACTAAAAACTACCTTTTATTTGCAAACATTTCTGAAAATTTTATTTTCCTCGAAAATGGCTGTAACGACTTTGATTAAAATGCCCAATATTAAACATATTTACTTCGAAATAAAATGTATATTTTGAAATTCCCGGTAATAGCCTCTAAAGAGTTCTTTATTATGGACGTGTTTTGCAGAATTTTCATGAAGGTAAGAGATAGACAAGAACTTACTATACAAGAAATATAAATCTCGTTAAAACAGATCATTTTATACTCTTTTATTCTAAAGTTGATCGTTTGTTGTTGTTGTTGTTGTTTTTTTTTTTAAATATTTCTTGCTATTGGTTTCAATCTAAAATTACGTAGCATTTCTCAAACAGGACCATGCAAAGGGAACCTATCCTCAATTGTTTCCCATAGCGACCAGCGTATAAAATATCTAAATAACACACTAGTCTAATGTATTCGCTCATTTCCCTTCTACTTACAAGGAAGCTAGTAATAAGACTAATTCTGCTAATGTTTATCTTGATTAGGATAATTTAGACAAAAGAATAATATCTTAATAAGAATAGTTTGTATATGGAACAGCTAGAGGAAGTTATGTGAATGGAACATATCAGAATTTTTTGGGATAGTATTTAACGCCCGCTTGTATTACAAATGACACCGCAGTTGATGTCGTTCATGATTCAAGCAATGAAAATAGAGCACCGGTGGAATGCGATAGCATGAGAAACTGGACAACTCAGAGAAAAAACCGCCCCTGCGCCGCTTTGCCCACCCAAAATCCCATATGAGGTCTCCTGGCATCCGCCTTGGTGAGATGCGAGTGGTCTAACCACTCGGCCACGCTCGGCCGTTCCTAAGGTTGCGGGCTCAAATCCAGCGATGGACTTTTTTGTGAGTAAAAATCCTGAGCATGGCTTTCTTCGGAAGGTAAGCCCTTTGGTCCCGTGACGAAGATTTATGGCACATAAAAGAACTTCAAGCTTATAAAGAGGCCTCTGAGGAAAACTAAGCGGTATTTCATGCCCAATAATACAATATTTTATGACACCGAGCGAGGTGGCATTTCGTCTGTGACTGGCATTCGGAAGGTCTGGGACCAGTTCCCAGCGGCCAACCTCTCTGACCCATGGTTTTTTCCGGGAGGTTTTCCCGGGTCACTACTCGAAAACTGGGGAGGATTCTTCATTCCCCGAGTTTCCTGTCCCCCCATTTCATCCCTCTGGTATTTCTTTCAGTGTCGGCGAGGACTGCGGTGGTGGCGCCCTGTCATGGAGATGATTACGCTTTGGTAACTCAGCTCTCGGCGGGAGGATAGCGCTGCGGGTCGTCGAGATCATTGAGTATCATCAAATACACTAGTGTATTTGGTATCATTCCACAAAATTCATGCATCGTCCGATATGACCAACAAGGTTAGAGGACGTTAAGCTACATAAAAAAAATCTGATGTGTACCATTCACATGACTTTCTCCATATCCCTGCAACAAATCATTCTTAAAAAGCTTATACTTCTATTTACTTTACGCTAATCAGAAAAAAATTAGCAGAAATAGTCTAATTACCCACTTCCTTGTAAGTAGAAGCGAAATAAAGGACAACCTTAGGTTAAAGTGATAGTCAAAAGCTGGTTGCTACGTCAATGAAGTTCCTTTGTTTATATGGATAGGAGTTGACAAGTTCCTGTATGAGAAAAGTATACGGTTTTCATAGCAGAAACCAAAAATAAGGAATGTCTCAAAAATGACGAACTCCACGAAAAAAATGTATATAACATAAATTGTGTGTTTTAAAGTGCTCTACATTTTTTGTTTAGTAAGTTTTCGTCCATCTCTTACGGTTTAGCAGTTATTCAAAATTTAGTAAAATTCATCCAGAATAAACTACTCTTCAGAGGCTATTCCCAGAAAATTCAAGATATACATTTTATTTGTCAGGTAAATATGTTTAATATACGAAATTTTAAACAAAATCGTTAGAGCTATTTTTGAGAAAATCAAAATTTTTGATAAAAGTTCCATGTAAAGGGTAGTTGGGATGGGGGGATTTTTCTCAAAATCTTCGTGTCGCATCCCTGGAAGATACTAAACTTAAGTATCAAGTTTGGTATTTTACCGACTTTTCGTTTTTGAGTTATCGTGTTCACAGACACACACACACACACATACACACACACACACACACACACACACACACACACGGACCTTTTTGTGAAAATGCTGTTTTTGGATATTGGGTACCCTAAAACACATATTTCCGGTGAAATCTCGGTATCAAATTTTTGGGTGGAGTGCAATACTTTCTCTATACACTATGTACATAGTGCGTATGCAGAAAGTAAAAATCTTACAGTACAATTAGGAAATGATGTAACACTTAAGACGTGTGCTATTTCAAGTAAAGAATCTATTGCAAAATTCATCAACAAAAGAGTGTATAAGAAGGCTTCGTCCATATAATTTAGATGTAGCCTTTCATTTGTTCACATCGAGAATTCATTACTTTCTCCATACGCACTATGTACATAGTGTATAGAGAAAGTATTGTACTCCACCAAAAATTCGATACCGAGATTTCACCGGAAATATATGTTTTAGGGTACCCAATATCCAAAAAAAGCATTTTCACAAAAAGGTCCGTGTGTGTGTGTGTGTGTGTGTGTGTGTGTGTGTGTGTGTGTCCGTGTGACTGTGAACACGATAACTCAAAAACGAAAAGTCGGTAAAATACCAAACTTGGTATTTACATTTAGTATCTTCCAGGGATGTGACACGAAGATTTTGAGAAAAATCGCCCCACCCCCAACTACCCTTTACATGGAACTTTTTTCGAAAATTTTGATTTTCTCAAAAATGGCTCTAACGATTTTGATTAAAATTTCGGATATTAAACATATTTACCTGACAAATGAAATGCTTATCTTGAATTTTCTGGGAATAGCCTCTGAAGAGTAGTTTATTCTGGATGAATATTACTAAATTTTGAATGACTGCTAAACCGTAAGAGATGGACAAAAACTTGCTACACAAAAAATGTAGAGCACTTTAAAACACACAACTTATGTTATATACATTTTTTTCGTGGAGTTCGTCGTTTTTGTGACATTCCTTATTTTTTAGTTTCTGCTATGAAAAACGTATACTATTCTCATACAGGAACTTGTCATCTCCTATCCATATAAACAAAGGAACTTCATTGACATAGCAACCAGCTTTTGACTATCACTTTAAGCTACGGTTGTCCCTTATTTCGCTTCTACTTACAAGGAAGCGAGTAATAAGACTTTTTCTGCTATTTTTTTCTGATTAGCATAAAGTAAATAGAAGCATAAGCTTTTTAAGAATTATTTGTTGCAGGGATATGGAGAAAGTCATGTGAATGGTACACATCAGATTTTTTTTACTTATACAGGAGCTTGTTTACTTTTCTCATACAGGAACCTGTCAACTCCTATCCATATAAACAAAGGAACTTCATTGACATAGTAACCAGCTCCTGACTATCACTTTAACCTACGGTTGTCCTTTATTTCGTTTCTACTTACAAGGAAGCGAGTAATTAGACTATTTCTGCTAATTTTTTCTGATTATCATAAAGTAAATAGAAGTATAAGCTTTTTAAGAATTATTTGTTGCACGGATATGGAGAAAGTCATGTGAATGGTACACATCAGATTTTTACTTTCTATACAGGCACTATGTACATAGTGCATAGAGAATGTATTCCACTCCACCAAAAAATTCGATACCGATATTTCACCGGAAATATATGTTTTAGGGTCCCCTTTATCTAAAAAAAAAAACATTTTTGGAAAAAGGTCCGTGTGTGTGTGTCCGTGTGTCTGTGAACACGATAACTCAAAAACGAAAAGTCGGTAAAATACCAGGGATGCGACACGAACATTTTGAGAAAAATCCCCTCACCCCCAGCTACCCTTAAATGGAACTTTTTTCGAAAATTTTGATTTTTTCAAAAATGGCTCTAACGATTTTGATTAAAATTTCGTATATTAAAGATACTTACCTGACAAATAAAACGTATATCTTGAATTTTCTGGGAATAGCCTCTGAAAAGCACTTTATTCTGGATGAATTTTACTGAATTTTGAATAACTGCTAAACCGTAGGAGATGGACAAAAACTTACTACACAAAAATGTACAGCACGTAAAAACACACAATTTATGTTATATACATTTTTTCGTGGAGTTCGTCGTTTTTGTGACATTCCTTATTTTTAGTTTCTGCTATGAAAAACTTATACATTTTTCATACAGGAATTTGTCAACTGCTCCATACAAACAAAGCAACTTCAGTGACATAGCTACCAGCTTTTGATTATCACTTTAAGCTATGGTACTCCCTTATTTCACCTCTACTTACAAGGAAGCAAGTAATATGGCCATTTCTGCTAATGTTTTACTGATTAGCATGAAGTAAATAGAAGTATAAGCGTTTTAAGAATACTTTGTTGCAGGGATGTAGAGAAAGTCATGTGAATGGTACACATCAGATTTTTTCTTAATGTTTAATAAAATATTGAAAAGCAAATGTGGTTTATTATTGTTTTTTACAGTTTTTTCAAGTATTTCAAAAAGTAATTGGCTAACCCAAATGTAAGTTACTTATCAGATCTCGAATGCTTGGGGAAATTCGCTCCTGCGGGCCTCGTTTTCCCTATTTGCATTCTCGACCTGATAAGTATAGTTCTTAGTACGGAATATACTATTAAACGCTGGTTGTTATGTTAATGAAATTCATTTGTTTGTACGGCCAGCAGTTAGCAAATTCCCGTATGAGAAAGGTATAAGTATTTTAAAGCTGAAACCAATATTAAGACATCTCTCAGAAACGACCAGCTCTATAAAAACGACGTATATGACATAAATTATATGTTTTACGAGTTTTTGTCTAACTCTTACGATTTACCAGGTATTCAGTAAAATGCATTCAGAATAAAGAGGAATTCAGAGGCTATTCGCATGAAATTCAAGGTATACATTTTATTTGTTATGTAACTGTATTTAATATACTATATTTTAATCAAAATTGCTAGAGACATTTTTGAAAACTCAAACTTTTCGAAAAAGGCTAGTTTGGTGTGGGGGATTACCTACAACGTGTGTTTCCGATGAAATCTGGGTATCGAATTTTTGGGTGAAATACAATGCTTTCTCTATTACACTATCTACATAGTACGTGTAGAGAAATAAATATAGGGAACAAAGAAAGAAGCAAACAAAGTTGAAGATCCAGCACCCTGTACTTAAAAGGATACGCGGCCAGCACGATGAACCTGGGAGTAATTGGCAGAACTGGTCTGCTATTATAGGCTGGAGAGTTGAAAAGTTTGACAGATGTAAATGGCCAGATCGAGTTGATTACAGTAGTTGTGATCTCAGCGCCGCCTCTCCCTCACATTATCAACTCTTCACTGCCAAGGCTCCCGAGGGCTCCCAATGTACGCTAGCGAGCTTTTTAAAAATCAGCAGCCGAGTTTTAATATGCCTCTGAGAGTTACTGTCAGAATACTGGGAATATGCTGCTAACAAGGCAGTCGATGAACTTTACAGCACGACGTAAATCCCACGTGAGAGTAAGGCGTGAGGCTCGTATTCGGGATAGTGTTCCCTTTTTTGCTTTCTCTACTTAGCACATAACACATAGGTAGAGAAGGTATTGCATTCCACCCAAAATTCAATAAGAGATTTCACTGTAAATACACATTCCAGGGCTACCTGTATCCAAAACAAAGAATTTTAGAAAAATCTGATGTGTTACACTCACATCACTTTCTCTAGCTGCTCTACAAACTTCTTACTAAAGATTATTCTTCTTTCTATACAATACCAATCGAGATAAACATTACCAGAATGTTCTTATTACTTAGTTCCTTATAAGTAGAAGGGGGCTAAGAAAATGCACTAGGCTAAAGTGATAGTCAAATGTTTTAAAAGCTGACGTCATGAGATTGTCATTGCAAATCGGTTCTTTGCTTGGCCAGGAGTAGAACAAAATAAAAGCGGACCCTTCCTGTCTGAGAAAAGTATAAGTACTTCACAATTGAAACCAATAACAATGAATATCTCGGAAACGTAAAGGACATAAATTGTGTGTTTTGACGAGATCTACATTTTTTGAGAATTAAGTTGTGGTCTATTTCTTACGGTTTAGCAGCTAAGCAAACTTCGGCAAAGTTCATCCAGAATAAAGAGGTGTTCAGAAGTTATGCCCAGAAATTTCAATATATACATTCTATTTGGAATGCAAATACCTTTAATATATGGGATTTTAATCAAAATCGTTAGAGCCATTTTTTGAGAAAATCAAAAGTTTCGAAAATTTTTGCATGTAAGGGTAGTTTGCGGGGGGGGATTTTCTTAAAAAAATCGTGTAGAATACATGAAACATACTAAACTAAATACCAAGTTTGATATTTAAACAGTCTTTTGTTTTTGAGCTATGCTGTCCACAGACACACACGAACCTTTTTCTAAAATGTTTTTTTTCGGACTTGGGGGACCCCAAAACATATATTTCTAGTGAAATATCGACATCGAATTTTTGGGTGGAATACAATACAAAGTAAAAAGGTATGTGTGTGTAACTGTGAACAACATAACTCAAAAATGAAGAGTCTGTTAAATACTTAACTTAGTATTTAAGCTCAGCATATTGTTACAGTAAATTTTAGTAACTATTATTTTTATTGAATTAAACTTTGTTAATTAATTAATGTTAATTAATGCTGTATGTTGGCATTTAGCATGAGAAGCATGAAGTTAGATTTTCGGTCGGCAACAGTGTATGTTGCTTCAGTTGCCAGCTTCACAAATAATTTAGCGTTTCCCGCGGTAATAGATTCCATTTGTTTAGCTCAGTTTCGGGTTTCTTAGTATAATGCTATCGTAATACTGAGGTCAGTTTTGCAAATCACACGTCACACTCATCTAAGAAGGTAAGGTGAACACACTTAAATTATTTATCATCAACATATAAGAAACCCATCATGTTTCGGTAAGATAATATAAACACAACTTAAAATTCAATCATAGTTAACTCTCTCATATCGTCTAATTTCAAGCAGTGTATCACTTTTCACCATACTTGTTTCTATTTCGCACTTTTAGGTTAAGTGCAGATAATTGTAACCCCGAGACCTCTGACTACGGCCATTCCCTAAGTATCCGTTCCCCCATACCCGTAACGAAAAACCTTGAGTGTTACGCTTGGTTTCGAGCTAAGTTTAGGGTGGCAACCCCGTAAATGAATACCCCCACCCAAAGAATCCCTTTACATAAAACTATTTTCAATTTTCAAAAATGGCTCTTGATTTTTATTAAAATATCGAATATTAAAAACATTGAATATAAAAATGGAATGTTAGAGCTTGGCAGAAATCACTGGAGCAGGATTCGCCTGTGATCGCAAATGTAAATTTCCAGTGGATTTGCCATTCTAACCTTGTAGTTTAACCAGGTGTGTAAGCGATTAGGAGACGATTATCGCGAATGCAGCCCATAACCATTGGGACACAACAGTACAACGTAGCCAATTTTTGGTACTTTGTAACGTACCTGAACTATGGGAGGGAGAGAGGAAGGGAGAGACACGAAGCACTAGAAGATCCGGATGGCTACGACTGAGAATGTCTAGGGTAAGTAACGTTTCTTACTTCGCCTCTGGCGTCGCCTGGAGCACTCCCAAAACCCCTGAATTTTCGATGGCACTGCGAGGGAGCGTTCCACCCGAAGGATCCTGAAATCACCTAACCAGGACACCCCAGCAACGATGCTAGGAAGAAATATTTACAGAGTGCAACCCACCGCCATAACCTGGCTCTGCAATCCTGAACAGATGACAAGAAAGTGAAAGGAACAGAAAATGGACAGACAAGTCATGGCAGTAGATGAATCACCCTAGCATTCGCCTACCGACCCGGGGAAACCACAAAAACCATTACTGATAGGATGGCATTTTTTAGTGGACTACAACACAACCTTACTATACGTGAACAGCTATGAATGTAATGAGGTTTTATATAAATAATGTACCCAAATGTATAGCAATAAATTATAGTGAGTAGAGAATGTCGTGTGTCTGTAACACGCTAATTTTTTGCCAGTGTTTTGAAGCAACCGACCTGGGTAATGATAGTAGAGATTTAATATTGATGCTCTAAGTGACGATAACCACTCTGCCGCCAAAATCAATTTCCAGACACATTAATCCCGAAATGTTGGGGCGCTGGAAGTTGCATGTAAGATAATAGGCATGAGTTTTGATTGCAGGGAGGTGAATGGCTTATTAAACGAACCGATTGAAGTTCCCCCAAATAACGAGTGGGTTTAATATTGTAGCGTTCACGCCTGACTGCCCGTTACATGGCATGACAGCTAAGCGCGCGCCCGTTCCGTTACAGGGATAAGATATATTGTTTCACTTTTTTTCTTCGTTAGTAGTGGACTACGTCTCGAGGGGAAAAATCCTAACATAATAACAAGCTGCGTTTCAGCTCCGGGGACTTGTGTTCTACAGCGTGGAAACTTCACTCGCAAACCAAGCAGAGCCAAGGGTTTCTGTGTTTATTACTTTCTCTACACGTACTAAGTACATAGTGCATAAAGTATTGTATTGCACCTTAAAGTTCGATACCGAGATTTCACCGAAAATATAGATATGTTTTGGGTTCCCCTGAATAAAAAAAAAAAAAAAAAGCAACATTTTTGGAAAAATGACCGCGCGCGCGTGAGTCTGTGGGTAGCATAGCTCAAAAAGGAAAAGTTCATTAAATGCCAAACTTAGTATTTAAGTTCTGTATCCTCCAAGGGTGCGACACGAAGATTTTCAAGAAATCCCCACCCCAACTACCCTTTACATGGAACCTTTTTTGAAAATTTTGATTTTCTCAAAAATTGCCTTAACGTTTTTGATTAAAATATCGTATATTAAAGATATTTACATGAAAAATAAAATGTATATCTTGAATTTTCTGGGAATAGCCTCTGAAGACATCTTTATTCTGAATGAGTTTTGCGGAATTTTGCATACATGGTACACCGTAAGTGATTGACCAAACCTTACTTCACAAACGTTGTAGGGCTCGTTAAAACTCACAGTTTATGTTATATACATTTTTTTTCGTGAAGTTTGCCGTTTTCGTGATATTCCTTGTTATTAGTTTTAGTTTTAAAATACTTCAACTTTTTTCATACGGGAACTTGTCAACTTTTGGCCACGCAGAGAAACGGATTTCAATCCCATAACAACCACATTTTAAAACATTTGAGTGTCGGTTTAGCCTAGCACATTCCCTTATTTCCCTTCTACTTACAAGGAACTAAGAACTAAGACCTTTCTGCTAATGTGTATTTCGAATATACATAAAGTAGATAGAAGCTTATTAAAAATAATTTGTTACAAAGATTTAGAAAAAGTCAGGGCTTGGAACGCATCAGATTTTTTTTTTTTATATAAAATTCCTGAAAAATATATAACATGACCTAAAAGTTCCACAAAATAAATTTAAAAATAACTGATTGAAATTGCATTATAATCAAGCTCTAACTTTTATATCCATAGTTGTATTAGTAATCTCTTTTAAAGTAATATTAACTGTTCTTCAGATAAATTAGTAATTCAACTAATAGAATGATTAGCTAAAGTCGATTTAGCTACAATAATTTAATTATACTTTTATTAGTTTGAGATGGTATATGATTGGTTCCTTATTGAGTTATTTTAACAATATCCTTTGTCGTAATAATATTAACTATTTTTTATCAAAATTATTAAAGATCATGCATTTTATTTCTTGCAGAATTGGAATAATTTCAATATATATTAAAATAAATCTTAATAAAGATATAAATATTAACAGATAGTACTTATTTTCTTTAAAGCCCTACAGCAGATACTTGAACACGCCTAATAATTTAATTTTAAAATATAGCATTCGTCTCCATCAAATACTACGTATGTGTATATAGTAGGTAGAGAAGGCATTTACCCACAAATTCTATACCAATTTTTCACCGGTAACAGAGCAACCGGCTAGACACCGGGAAATCCGTGGTTCAAATCCCGTCTATGGCATTGAATTTTTCAGTCTGACTCTACCTATTCAACTCCTCTCCTACATATGACTTGTGTGAAAAACTAATTAAATCACAGAGATCAATAAATTTGGTTTTTGAAATTCCCCATGTCATTATTTTCGATATTAATCCTTTGGCGGATCATTGGATACAGCTATTTCAATAATATTCTTAATTAAATATTTATGTAACTATAATTTCTTGCAGATAAAAGGAAGTATTAAAACTGACTGAAAAGTAATTTATTTTTAAAAATCTGATGTGCCCCATTCCCATGACTTTCTCTATATTTCTGCAATAAATTATTGTTAAATTTACTTCCTACTAACCAAGAAAAAATTAAAGAAGTGGTCTTATTACTTGCTTCGTTGTCAGTAAAAGTGAAATAAAGTAAAGCAATAGTCAATTTTTTTAAAAGCTGGCTACTATGCGATTGAAGTTCCTTTCTATGGCCAGGAGTTGACAAATTCCCGTATGAGAAAAGTATAAGTATTTTAAAACTGAAACCAATAATAAGTAATGTATAAAAAACGGTCAACTCCACAAAAAATGTATATATCATTAATTGTGTTAACAAGTTGTATATTTTCTGTCAAGTATGTTTTTTTCTATTTCTTACGGTTTACCAGTTAGCAAAATTCCTCAAAATTAATCAAGAGCAAAGATGTCTTCAGAGGCTATTCCCAGAAAATTCAAAATATACACTTTATTTGTCATGTAAGAATATTTAATATACGATGTTTAAAAAAAACTGTGGAGCCATTTTTGGGAAAATAAAAGTTTTCGAAAAATTCCAAGGGGTAATTTGGCATGGGGGCATTTTCTTGAAAATCTTTTTCTTGGAAGATACTCAACTTAAATACCAAGTTTGCTATTTAACCGCCTTTTCGTTTTTGAGCTATGCTGCCCTCAGACATACACACATGTGGATATGTTTCTAAAAATTCTTTTTTCGGTTGCAGAGGATTCAAAACGTGCATTTTCGGTGAAATCTCGATATCGAATTTTAGGGTGGAATACAATACATTCTCTATCCATAATATACATTGTACATGCGTGCTAGAGAAAACAATAACAATTATCGTGACAATGCTCATAAAGATCTATTGGTAATAAAATTTGGTGTTCTTTGACTTCCCTATCACAACATACAGTGCTAGCTTTATGAAGAATGTCTAATATTTTAAATATTTTCAGGACAGGAAGGAGCACGGGAATGTGTTCCTGATCACAGAGGCCCAGGACGGTAGGTAAGATTGCTTTATGTGTGCAGTCTTCTGCAACACGCCGACTTTGCAGGTATAATCAATCCACCTTTCCCATTATTAAAAGCCACATTCCTTCTTTAGAAGTCCCTTGTCAGTTTTGGGGAAGATGGATGGTGATAAATGGCAGAAATAGCTATTTGGCGCAAATGAATTCTTTGGGAAAAAGGACAACTGCCATTACCTGCTGGAGATCCAGGATATCGTGGAACTGGGTGTAATAGGTCATCAAATATCTCTTTAGGTTAACAGTATAGTACCCTACACTTCTACCGAGCCAGGTGCTCAGACTTTCGTCTGAGAATGGCATTCGGGAGGTCTTGGGATTGGTTCTCCTCTCTGACCCATAGGTTTTTGGTGGTTTCCCGAATCAGTAGGCGAATGCTAGGGAGGATTCTTCATTCCTCCGAACTTCCTGATCCTTCATTTCATCCCGACCGGTCTCTTTCAGGTTGCGAAAGTCGACGAGAACTGCGGTAAAGGAGTCATTTCGTGAAGGCGATTGCGCTCAGGAAATACAGCTCTCGGTGGCGGGATGGCGTTAGTGGTTGTCTGCGGACTCAGGTGATCTATCAGGGCCTGAGCCACGGGCTTCTGGTGCTCCCTGCATCATGATAAAGAACTACTTGTGAACTATTAGGGAACCTTCACGGTGGCCCTTTCCCTGTCCGGATGCCGGCCGCCCTTTGAAATTACAACATTCTCATCCTCTCCTCCAGGGGTCCATAACGATTGCAGTGCGGAATAACCCTCCATAAAACACACACACACACGTACACACACACACACACTAATGCACTAGTCGATTGCTCTAATGATTTACGTAATAGTCAAGCCCCATTCTCAGGAATAATTTAAATAAAACATAGTAACACGAGAACTTTATCTTGTTTATTGTGTTCTCTGCCATCTGCCAGCACAGGATCCCCTCCGTGGGATTACCTGTTAGCTTCAAACCCGGCAGAGGACGATGGATTTTTTTCGGGCGTAAAAATCCTTAGCATGGCTTCCTTCGGCAGGGAAGCAAAGCCGTTGTTCCCGTCTCGTAGATTTACGGCACGTAAAAGAACCTCAAGCTTGTTAAAGAGGCCACAGAGCAAATTAAGTGGTCATTCAGGCCCAATATAGAATGGGACGCTGAGAACCTTAGTACTTAAAGAGCGTCCATAAATAAAGCTCCATTTCATTTCATCTGTATAGGCAGACACAGGGAGGACCTAAGAGGGACTGTTACCTACCCCCTTAATTATACGAGAGCCATCCAGAAAGTAACAGACATTTTGGCATAACTAAATAATAACGAAAGATATCAACACAAAAGTCAATTTACAAAGTTACAGAACCTTCTCTATTTCGCCGTAATCGTCATTGCTATCAAGGTATTTATTATCACGTGGTAGGTTTTTCATTGCAGATATACTCTCTCACCGTCAAAGACCTGAGCCAAGATGTCACTGGCAATTTGAGGTCTTCATCAGTTGGGAAATCCTTTCCACCCATAAAGTCATGTATAGGGTCCCAAGAGAAACACTGGTTTCTCTGAATTCTTTTATCAAATTTCCTTTCAACTCCTTCAACTTTCACTCCGGTCTTTGTCGTGCCATTGATTCTTTCTTGATTACTCGTAAACTATGCGCCATTTCCTCAGTGAAGACTCGTTCATTGCATTACCACCACACACTTGCGTTATCTGCCTATAATATTAGATCGGCTGAACATATTGTGCATTCAAAAAATGAATAAGCCTTTTGGCGGTAGAAAAGTATAGCATCGCCATTTCTAATTTATTTACTTAAGGGGACTAACCTGGGAAAATTGACTAAAATTCTTGAAAATGTTTATTTTTGGATTTTAATACATTAACATAGCGTGGTACTTGTAGATTAATATGCCAAAGCTATTTTCAGTTATTTATAATTTAAACATTTATCGCGTGACCTTTTAAATAACAATTTTTTGTAACAAATAACACTTCAGATATTAAAAATCGTGTTTCTCAAAATGCATTTTCCAAAGCATATAAATGTTCAAAATGCTTCTTGCGGTGCAGATTTCAACAATTCACTTTGATTTTTCTACCAGAGAACTTTAATATCATAATAAATAAAATTATTGCATTAAGTTTCTAAGTAATTAAAAGTAATTACGAATTTGTATTAATAAAATTAATTAATCCACAAAAATAAAGAAAAAGGTGTGAATGAAGAATTTGTCATACATTTTCCTGCAGTAATATTTAATTAGTTTGAAACTCATCCGACGATTTTTAAATGATATTCCTGGAATTTAAATTTCAAGTTTTGTTACACAGTTTTGAAAACTGTAGCGCAAGTAGCTTTTTTTCGTAGACTTAAAAAACAAAAGTGCTTTTCTTTTTCAAAATCTACTTAATGCATTTGTCTCAACATTTCAGAATCAGTTACATACCAGTAGGGATATGCGGTAAAAATGAGCTTAATTGATTAAGAAAAATGAAATTTTAAATTTTCACAGGTTGATCACCCTAAAGTAGGTGGCATCTGTTACATTCTCTACTACCTCCGTGTAATAAGTGGGGAAGTATTGTATTCCATTCTAAAATTCAATATCACTGTTTATACGAGAGCATATGCTTTCGATCCACCTGAATCCAAAACAAGCATTTTTAGAAACAGATATGTGTGTGTGTGTGTGTGTGTCTGAGTGTGAGTGAGTGAGTGTGTGATTTTTGTAAAGTTACATAATTCCAAAACGAAGAGTCCATTTAATACCTAACTTGGTAATTAAGTTGAGTATCTTCAAAGGATGCCACACAAAGCTTTTCAGGTAAATACCCCATCCCAAATTACCCTTTACATGGAATATTTTGAAACATTTTCGATTTGATATAAAATGGTTCTAACGATTTTGATTAAAATGCCATATATTAAAGGTATTTAGATGGCAAACAAAATGTGTATCCTAAATTTCTTGGGAATAGCTCCTGATGACCTCTTCATTCTGAATGACTTTCGCGTAACTGGTAAGCGTAAGAGATGGCCAAAATCTTACTACAAAAATAAAAATGTATTTCACGTTAAGACACACAATTTGTCACATATATTTTGTTTGTAGAGCTAACCATTCCGAGATATTCCCTGTTATTGGTTTCAATTTTAAAATGTTTAAACTTTCCTCAAACGCAAAGTTCTCATCCGTTTTATATTTATTTTGTTTTACTCCTGCCCATGGAAAGAGAAGCCAATTTCAAATACATCACACTACACCCGGTTTTTAAAAGATTTGACTATCGCTTTAGCCTAGAGTAGTTTCTTACTTCCCTGCTACTAACAAGGGCAAACAACTAACAACCCCAATTCTGCTAATGTTTAACTATATTAGTATGATGTACATATATCAAATAATAATTTTTGTAAGAAGAGTTTGTTTGCAGAACAGGTAGAGAAAGACATGTGAATGAAGCACATCACATTTTTTGTGTAGTAACGTTTTGTATATCTCTTACGGTTTACCAGTTACGCAAAAGTTATCCAGTATAAAGAGATCCTCAGAGACTATTCCTAAAATAATTCAGGATATACATTTTATATTCCATTTGTATACCTTTAATATACGGCTTTTAATCAAAATCGTTATTCATTTTTAAAAAAATGGAGATTAAAAAACAACTTTCCTGTTAAGGATATCGTGGAATGGGGGAGTTTTCCTGAAAATCTTCGTGTTGCATCCTTAGAAGATACAAACTAAAATACCAAGTTTGGTGTTTAACACACGCATGGCCGGGCCAAGGCCGAGTGGTTAGAGCACTCGCCTCTCACCAAGATGGCCCGGGTTCTCTCCCAGGGGACCACAGGTGGGATTTATGGATGACAAAGCGGCGTATGGGCGTTTTTTTTTTTTTTTTTTTTTTTGTTTCCCCCGCAATCGCATTCCATCGGTGCCCCATCTTCATTCCATGTATCGTCAATATCATCGCCTGTTGTGCTTATGTAGTAAAAGCGGGCGTTAAACAGTATAAACACACACACACACTCGTCGTCCCCCGTGGTCTAAGGGTAAAATGCTAGCTTCTGGTTTCTAAGGCCGTGGGTTGAAACTCGGTGAAGGCCGATGGATTTTCTTCGGGCGTAAAGTCTTCAGCATCGGAAGAGACTAAAGCCGTTGGTCCGGTTGCGTAGATTTATTGCACGTAAAAGAACTTCAAGCCTGATAAAGAGGCTTCTGACCAAAATTAAGGCGGCCTTTCACGCCCTATATGAACGGGACGCTAAGAGCCGCGGCAGTTAAAGATCGTCCACGAGAATCTGTCCCATTTGCGAGGAGGAAGAGTCGTGGACCCACATCTTGGCAAGATGTAGGGGTACGGAGGAATGGCGGGAAAAAAATTACCGCGATTCTTTACCACCGTGAATGTAGAGCTAGAAGCATGTTGGACGCTACTGGCAGACATGGAAGACGTGGACGGGCTAGGTAAATTTATGCTTAAGGCAAGACAGTTGAGATCTGAGGGTGCTACCAATAGAGAAGGGGGGGGTATAAGAACAACTAAAGAAAAGTGACTACAATATTGTACATATATATTTTATGTTATACGTAGGTCACTGTTGTGTTATGGCTTTATATATTGTGTATATATTATGTGTATATATTTCTTTTAAGTGTAATTAACAATTGTAAGAGGGTGCATTTATGAAGGTGTACTCTGTGCTGTAAATTTAAATTGCTATATTTGAATATCTTTGTATTTTTATTTTCGAGTTTACTCTTTTAATTCTTTGTTGTTGTTTTAGTATTGCTTTTGATTGTGCATTACCTTTGTCTTTTTATTTTCGTGTTTACTCTTCTAATTCTTTGCTTTTTGTTTTAATATTGCTTTTTAGTGTGTATTACAAAAGCACGTACGGTCTGTGGACCAGTGCGATTGCTGAAATTCTAATTATGATATTGTTATGTCAATAAATACACTTATTCATTCAGTTAAAGATCGTTCATAAATAAAACTCACTTTAATTTAATACACACACACAAACGCGCGCGCGCGGGCAGGCCTTTTCTAAACATTATTTTTCTGGTTTAGAGGTCCTTAAATACAATTATTTCCGGTAAAATCTCGGTATAGAAGTTTTAGCTTGAATGCAATAGCGTCTCTGTACGAAGTAAAAAAATTAAAAGGACCGATTAGATGGAAATTACTGGGAAAGACAAACATGGGGCTAGAAATTAGGAGTGAGAGAAAGGTTGAGTAGAAGGTTTGTAATAAAGAGCGCCACTCAGGGAACTTGTGAAGAGAACGATGGAGAGGAAGAAGGAATAGCGTGTAAGAGAGAAGAGGAGGTAGTGATGGGATGCGACAGGCGACCTTGCTATGATGAAACACGAGAAGCCTGTCTACTTTTGTCCGACCGACAGTCATTCACATGGACCTTGATGGATGTTGCGTGAGGCGCACACATGGTATTATCGACTTGCGCTCCCAAAATGTACATAACTCCTATAACACCAGTAAAGTACCACTCATCCACAAAAAAAAAAATAAATAAATAAAAAAAAATAAAAAAAAAAGTGTTAACTGCATGTGACTTTCTCTACATCTCTGTAACAAATTATTGTTAATAAGCTCATTCTTCTATCTACTTCATGCTAATCGAGATAAACACTAGCAGAAACAGTCTTATTACTTAGTTCATTATAAATAGGAGGAAAATAAGGCAACACACTAGGCTAAACCAATAGTCACATGTTTTAAAATGTGGTTGTTATGGGAGTGAAATCGGATTCTTTGTATGGCCAGGATTTGACAAGTTCCCTTATTAGAAAGGCGCAAAACTGAAACCAATAACAAGAAATATTTCGAAGACGGTCAACTACACGAAAAAATGTATATGACATAAGTTGTGTGTTTTAACGAGATCTACATTTTTTGTGTAGTAAGTTTTTGTCTATCTCTTACGGTTTACCAGTTATACAAAATTTAATCAAGTTAATACAGAACGAACAAGCCTTTTTTTTTCCGCCATTTTTTCCAGTTTCCTCTATTTCCTTAGTAGACCTCATTATTCTTAACGTTTTCCTTTTACATATACATACACAAACGACACATTTACAAACACAGAAATACCCATGCCCAAGGCGGGACTCGAACCCACGATCCTGTGCACCAAGAAGCGCCAAAGCGAGACACTTTAGCGAGCGCGGCCACCGGGATCGGCAAGCCTTAAGAAGCTATTTCCAGAAAATACAGAATATACATTTAATTTGTGGTGTAAAAAGCTTTAATATTCGGTATTTTAATCAAAATCGTTAGAGCCATTTTTGAGTAAAACTAAATTTTCAAAAATTTTCCATGTAAATGGTAGTTTGGGCTGGAAGGATTTTCTTGAAATCGTTGTGTCGCATCCTTGGAAGATACCAATGTTAAATACCAAGTTTGGTATTTAACGGTCTTTTCTTTTTTGAGATATGCTGTCCATACATGCAGATGACCTTTTTCTAAAAAACATTTTTACTAAGGGAGTTCAAAACATATATTTCCGGTGAAATCTAGGTGTCGAATTTTTTGTTGCAATACAATACCTTCTCTAGACACTATGTATATGTACATAGCTGAATGAAATAGCATTAGAACAGGTAAAAAATTTTAATTATCTAGAAGTTTCTTTATCGGAAGTTATATTGCATTGAATTACAAACTGTGAATCCTATTTTGAGATTAGAATCAAAGTCCAACTCTAGGGTGTGGATTAAGTCAGAAATTACATTTATTGATTATTCTTGATAACTATCTTATTCTTATTCTTCCGTCCGTTAGTGTCATCAAGCGTCGAGTTCACCTCGCTCCGTCCAGACCCTCCAGACCTTCCGCTCTCTATACTTCTCATATCCATAATTGATTTCCTCCTCTTCAGTCCCATTCTTTCAATTACATCCTCCCAGTTCCCAGTTTATCCTCGGTTGTCCCTTACTCCTTCCTTCCACTCTCATTTCCATTACTTGATTTGCTTTCCTTTCTTCGAGCATCATGTGGACATGATCGCGCCATTTCAGTTGTCTTTCTTCTGTATTATTATTGCTTTCTCTAGTCCGTATATACAATGTACATAGTGGATAGAGAAGGAATTGTATTCCACCCCAAAATTAGATGTCAAGATTTCACCAGAAATATATGTTTTGAGGTTCCGAAAAAAATGTTTAGAAAAAGGTCCGAGTGTGTGTCCGTGGGCAACAATGCTCAAAAACGAAAAGATCGTTAAAAACCAAACCTCGCATTTAAGTTTAGTATCTTCCAAGGATGCGACACAAAGATTATCAAGGAAATTCTCCCCACCAGAAAGTACCTTCTACATGGAATTATTTTGAAAATTTTATTTTTCTCAAAAATGACTCTAACGATCTTTATTAAAATACCATATATTAGAGTTAATAAAGAAATAATCTATTTTGAATTTTCTGAGAATAGCCTCTAAATACCTCTTTATTCTAGATGAGTTTTGCAGAATTTTGCATAACGGTTAAACCATAAGATATAGACAAAAGCTTACCACATAAAAATGTAGATCTCGTTAAAACACATGTCATAAACGTTTTTTGTGTAGAGTAGACCGTTTCTGAGACATTCCTTATTATTTATTCCAATTTTGAACTGTTTAAACTTTTCTGAAACGGGAAGTTACGTTTTGTTTCATCTCTCTTGTTTTACTGCAGACCATACAACACTTACCGCACTTCAGTTGTTTCACATAGGACCAGCTTTTAAAAGATTTAACTGTCGATATAACCTAGTGCATTCTCTATGTCCCATCTACTTACAGGGAAGCAAGTAATAAGACCATTTCTACTAATGTTTACCTTGATTAGCATGTCATAGGCAAAAGAATAATCTTTTGTAAGGAAAGTTGTTCGTGTAACAGCTAGAGAAAGCCATGTGAATGGAGCACATCCGATTTTTTCTCTTGTTTTAAGTGTTCTCTTATTTGTTCATTTCCTAATCCTATCTCTTCTGGTCTTACCCACCATTCTTCTCAAGTATTTCATTTCAAATGCTGTCATTTTACTCCTGCAATGATAAACTTTTCATTCATTTTGTATTATAGGATTACTGACTGAAATATTTTGCATTTTCGTCTTATTGTTAATCTCCTTCTTTCCATCCACTGTGTTATTTATTCCATAGTAAACGTTTAGTGCTTTCTTAGTTCAATTTGGAACCTCCTGCTCTACTACTCTATTTTCATCTCTGCTTATTACTGTTCCCAGATACTCATATCGACCCACTTCTTCCAGTACATACATAGTCCTTGCATTTAATTTTCAACTGATTATACTGTCTTGTCTCCTTTTAATATCTTCATCTCTTTACCCTTGTCCTTATTCATTTTCATGCCCTTTCTCTCCAATTCGTCACACCATTCTATCATTGCTTGCTGTAGTTTATCCCTGATGTCTGTTATCAATACTGTATCATCTGCATTCTTGATGATTATCAATACATCTGTTTACAAAGATTAACTCTGATATTGCATTTTTCAGAGTTGTCAGTTTAGCATAACTTACAGTAACATGTCTTTTTCCAAGAACCAATTTGTACAGAATGCATTCTTAGAATATTCATGTATATTAATTATTACTAATATTACTTCCTCTATACGTACTATGTACATAGTATATAGAGAAGGTATTGTAATGCACCCAAAAGTTCGATACCGAGATTTCACCGGAAATACATCTTTTAAGAGACCCTGAATACAAAAAAAGCATTTTTAGAAAAATGTCCGTGTGTGTGTGTGTCTGTCTGTCTATATGTGTGTCTGTGGGCAGCATAGCTCAAAAACGGAAAGACCGTTAAATACCAAACTTGGTATTTAAGTTCAGTAACTTCCAAGGGTGCGACACGAAGATTTTCAAGAAAATCCCCCACCCCCAACTACCCTTCACATGGAAAAATTTTCGTAAATGTTGATTTTCTAAAAAATACCTCTAAGCTCTAAGCATTTTGATTAAAATAACGTATATTAAAGAACCTGACAAATAAATGTATACCTTGAATTTTCTGGGAATAGCCTCTGAAGACTACTTTATTCTGGATGAATTTTATGGAGTTGTATAATTGGTAAACCGTAAGAGATAGACAAAAACTTATCACACAAAAATTGTAGAGCACATTAAAACACACAATTTATGTCATATATATTTTTTTTCGTGGAGTTCATCGTTTTTTAGATATTCCTTGTTGGTTTCAGCCTTGAAAAATTCATACTTTTCTCATACAGGAATTTGTCAACTCCTGTCCATACAAACAAAGGAACTTCAGTCACATAACAACCAGCTTTTGACTGTCACTTTAACCTATGGTATTACCGTATTTCGCTTATATTTACAAGGAAGTAAGTAATAAGACTATTTCTACTAATTGTTTCTCGATGAGCATGAATTAAATAGAAGCATAAGCTTTTTAACTATAATTTGTTGCAGAGATGTAGAGAAAGTCATGTGAATGAAGCACATCATATTTTTTTTAATTGTATGACAATCCTCCTATGTACAGAAGGTATGAGTAATGAGGTATCTTTTTAATTCTGACCTAAACTTGTTTTTGTTCATATGCAATTCCTTTATAGGAGATGGAAGTGCATTAAATGAAACTACACCATTGTAGTAAACCCCTGTTTGGAATGTCAGTAAATTATTTGCTGGTCCATGTAAGTCCTGTTTGTTCTAGTGTCTTTGTTATGTAAAGTTATTTTTGTAAACTTTTCTAGGTTATTTATTACACATAACAAAACGACCAAAATATATTCGCAGGATAATGGCAAAATTCCGAACACTTTGAATAGCGGTTTACAATGAGTTGAACTGTCTTGCCCTGCCATTATTCTCATTACCTTTTTTTACACAACAACAATTTTTTGGCATCTATCAAATTTACCCAGGTTATCAATGAATGAAAATAAGCATAATTGTTGCTCAGTTTTTTGAATGCTCTAGTTTATAATCTGAATTAATGGTATGATTGCAAAACCTGTAGAGCTCAGTTTGGGTAAACTATAATCAATAAGGAATTTCCAATTCGTATTACGGTCTATAAAAGACTCCGGAACGTTATAGCTTCTGCAATTTTATTATTTTCACATTCTATCTGTAGATCTGAAAATTTTTTTCACTTTGTGCAAAACTTAATGTAGTTAGTTTTTTGATAATTTTTACAAACATTGTTGCTTTCAAACTAATAATTTAGTATGCTGAATGAAAAATATATAAAAAGAAATTAGTAAGACTTCGATATCTATATGCCAACATGAAAAGAACCCTGTGAAAGAAAGAGAGGAAGAATACATCTATAATTTTAGAGAGTATTTGGCTGTATATTATTGCGTGGCCGAGAAATTATATCTGCAACTTGTGGCAGAATATACTTAATGGACAAATAAAGAAGTGAAGATACTTCCATCGACTTACTGGTGTTTAGTCTCATAGATAAAATAGAAGAATATGGGAGACAATGGAATGAACATGCCTTTAGAATGGACAACTATAGAATACCTTGGAAAAGTTTGAATCATTATCGACCGAGAAGCGGAAAAAGAGACCAGGGGTCTATTTCACAATATTTACAATTTACATATTAACAGTTTACAAATACAAGGTAAAGATTACAAATGCTTGTAAACTCAGTTTCACAATAAAAGTTTGTTAGCTTGTAAATTTTTAGGAACTTTACGAATCAATAAACATTATGCTTATTCTGTTATTTTTCCATTTCAAACGATACGTTTTATTTGCGTTTCAATCTGAAATACACTATATAAAACTATTTAATCGTATTTTAAAATGCAAAGATATCAAATATTAACATACAATTACAAAGTCTCGTATTTAAGTATATTGGCTGTGCTGATAGCAAGTGATTTGATTAGACGTTTGCAGAATGCATATTATTGCATCAACATTGGGTAGATTTGTGTAAACGCGAACTTAGCATACATATATGCTCACTTCTGTTATTTTGATGTGAGAGCTTCACTTTTACCTGTTGCATGTTAAATGTGATGTCCTATATCTTGCAATAGCAATTCCAATGCAAAATGAGTTATTTGAAACCTCTTATTAATAAAGAGATATAAAATCATTATTAATTTTGATCCTATAACGTTTGTCTTCGCGAACTTCAACAAATTCTGAATCATTGCAGCTGCTACCAAATAGTAATTTATGCAGTTTTCAGATATATTGTCATGTATATTTTTCTATGCAATTTTTCAATTGTATACTTTTGTATCCAATGTCTTTTCCAAATATTAAAGTATAGGCTACTCTATAAACCTCATGCTATTTTTAGATAAACTACTTACTTTAGAAACAAAAACTGCAAATGTGTAGAATTGCTATTTGATTGTGAAACATGATAATTGCAAACTGTATAAAATGCCTTTGTGAACATTCAAGTTTGTTTGTATGGTTAAACTTACGAACTCTCATTGTGAAACAGATTTTTACAAATTACAAACTTCACTATTAACAAATCTTGTTAACATTGTGAAACAGGCCGCAAGAAAGTCACTGAAGAGATGGAAACAGCAGCTATAATAATTGGAGCCGGAAGACACCAATATGGTTTAATTTCTTAAAGCCCTCCGTGGTGTAGTGCTAGCCTCTAAAATCCAAGATTGCGGGTTCAAACCTGGTGGAGGGTAATGGACGCAAAACTCCATAGAATGGCTTCCTTCGAAAAGAAAGTAAAGCCGATGGTCCCGTGTAAGTTTATTTGCACGTAAAAGAGCCCCACATTTTGAAAAAAGAAGGTTCCTGTAAAATGTTCCCCGCGTCTGCTAGTCGAGATTTAATCCTAAGTGCCATCTGTGGGCGATGAGCCAATCCCTCATCACCATGGCGCATAGCGACGAACTCAAGAACTAGAAATCCAAATCCGATCATGGAAACATCGTAGCGATGTCCTTTGATCCAGTTATATAAACATGTATATATACATATATAAATATCACATATCTTCGTGCTGAGTCCTAGGAAATACTGAGCTTGGTATTTAACATACTTTTAAGTTTTCGAGTTATGCTGTTCACACCCATACACACACGTACACAGATACTACGGATCTTTTTCTAATGTTTTTTCTTGTATTCAGTGGTTCTCAAAACAGGGATTTCAGATGAAATCTCGGTGTAGAATTTTTGGATGGAATACAATACCTCCTCTGCCTACCATGTACGCGGCAGACAGTAAAAACGCCATAAACTTATCAGTAATTAGATCAACTTGCCACATACACTTATTCACATCACAGTCGCATGAAAAGTAATGCCTTATTTGATTTATGTTTAAAATATGGAATGCAAGGTTAACGAAGATGATGTTGAGTCTTGTGCATGTCTAGCCACTGTGATTTACTGTTTGGTAACGCCATATTTATAACCAACCCCTTGTGGATTTTATGAGCTTTTGTTCTGTGTGTTGCACGACTCAAGTTCATCCACCTTGATATAATTTACTCTCTCATGAAATGCCAGTAAACTGAGGTAGGCTATAAAGCCATAGCGTCCATCAATTGCGTTTCGGGAGCAGTTACAGAGGTCTTCATCAGAGCAGTTTGGTCGTTCTGCAAGAATAATTGAGGCAATGAGTCAGAGAAAGATCTAAGCTAGGAACAACTGGAACCGATATATTCTTACTTTCTCTAGCCCTTATGTACAATTTAAATAATGTATAGAGAAGGTATTCAATTACATCCAAAAATTCCATATTGTAATTTTACCGGAAATGTATGTTATGAGTCCCTCTGATTCCAAAAAAGGAGTTTTTAGAAATATGTCCCTGTGTATGTGTCTTTGGGCAGCATAGCTCAAAAACGAAAAGTCGGGCAAATATCAAACTTGGTGTTTAAGTTCAGAATCTTTCAAGAATGCGACACGATGATTTAAAAAAAAAAATCACCCCCCCAAACTACCCTTTAGACGGAATTGGTTTTGAAAATGTTGCTTTTCTCAAACATGGCTCTAACGATTTGATTAAAGTAAGGTATTTTAAAAATATTTACATCAAAATAAAATGTATATTTTGAATTTCCTGAGAATAGCCTCTTAAGCGCTCATTATTCTGGATTAATTTTGCAGAATTTTGTATAACTGTTAAACGGTAAGACATAGACAAAAACCTACTACACCAAAATGTAGAAGTCATTAAAATACTTTTTTTGTAGAGTTAACCGTTTTCGAGCTATTCTGAGTTATTTGTTTTTAATTGTTTCATTTGCACTTGAAACAACTCGTCTGTAGGTTTGAATCATTTTTATTTTCCTCTAACACACACATTCACTCTCACATACATACTTCCAGACTCTGTGGGGGATAGGGACTAATTCTGGCTAAAGAAAAATTCCCTGCCCCAGCCGGGAATAGAACACAGGACCTCCGGGTGAGAAGTCAGCTCACTGACCATCCGACCATGGAGGCAGTCAATTGGAGTTATTGGTTTCAGTTTTAAGGTACTTAAACTTTTCTCATACGGGAGACATCTATCGTTTCGTTTCTCTTTTGCTTACTCCAAGCAAGCAAAGAGAACCAAATTTCAATTGTTTGACGTAGCTACCAGCTTTTAAAAAAAATTATTATCACGTTAGCGTAATCTATTCTCTAATTTCCCTTCTACTTACAAGGAAACAAGTAATAAAACCAATTCAACTATAATGTTTATCTCGATTAGAATGATGTAAATAAGAATAATCTTTTGTAAAGAAAGCTTGTTTGTGGAACAGCTAGAAAAAAGTCATATGGAAGAAACACATCAGAGCATTAGATTTGTGTATAGCTTAAGGGGAAAATTGATTACAAATCTAACGTCTAGAGATTTTAGGCTAGTAACTTAAATGTTTGTAGCATGTGTTACATTAACTATTTATAAACCCATTACATTTCAACCTTAGTCGTAATAGATTTTTAGTTATTAATGTGCTTAAAATGACGTGTATTCAAAATCTATCTCCACTTTGAATTTCAATGCAATGAGACCGATATTATTGCATGTACTAAAAGTTGTAATTTATGAAACTAAGCATCAACATTTTCTTATTTACTTCCTGTGCAGATTAAAAAAAAGTGTATACTAATGACAAAAGTGTAGTATTTTATTCCATGATTTGTTCAATGTATAAAAATCTGATGCGTTCCATTCACATGACTTACTCTCCTTTTTCTGCAAACAATCTATTCTTACAAAAGCCTATACTTCTATCTACTAAATGCTAATCGAGATAAACATTAGCAGAAATGGTCTTCTTACTTAGTTCCTTTTAAGTAGAAGGGAAATAAGGGAATACGCTAAGGCAAAGCATTAGTCAAATTATTTAAAAGCTATTGTCATATGAAACAATTGAAATTCGGTTCTCTTTACCTGGCTAGGAAGAAAACAAAAGAGATATAAAACGAAAGAGACTTCCCGTTTGACACAATTTTAAGTGGTTTAAAATTGAAACCAACGATAGGGAATATCTCGGAAATGATTATCTCTACCAGAAAATGTATATGACATAAACTGTGTGTTTTAAGGAGATTACATTTTTTGTCAAGTAAGTTTTGTCGATCTCTTACGGTTTTTAAGTTGTGAAGAGGGCTTAAGGGGATATTCCCAAGAAATTAAAAATATAATTTTATTTACCACGTAAATATTTTTTAAATTCAGCATTTAATCAAAATTTGTTGGCCATTTCTTTTAGAAAATCGAAAATGTTGGAACATGATCCATGTAAAGGATAGATTAGAGTGGGGGGATTTTGCTGAAAATCTTCGTGTCGCATACTCGCAAATGCTGAACTGAAATATCACGCCTGGTACTTACAGACTTTACGGTTTTTTACCAGACAACACACACACACACATTCATACACGCGCGTGCGGACCTTTTATCCAAAGCTGCTCCTTTTGCATTCAGGGGACCTCAACCATGTATTTCCAGTGAAATCTCGGTACCGAATTTTTGAGTGGAGTACATTACTTCTCTAACTACTATGTTCATACATCATACACATGTGCTACAGAAAGTAATAGTTATATACTTGCAGGTACAAGGGAAATAAGGGTGTGTGATAGTGTGTTCTGAAGTTCATAAACCCAAACAGAGCATTTTTACTTTCTCTACACGTACTATGTACATAGTTATAGAGAAGGTATTGCATTGCACCCAACAATTCGATACCGAGATTTCACCGGAAATACATGTGTTGGGTCCCCCTGAATAAAAAAAAAAAAAAAAAAAACCCGTGTGTGCGTGTACGTGTGTGTCTATGTGTGTGTGTGTGTGTGTGTGTGTGTGTGTGTCTGTGGACAACATGGCTCAAAAACGAAAAGACTGTTAAATACCAAACTTGGTATTTAAGTTTGGTATCTTCCAAGGATGCGACACGAAGATTTTCAAGAAAATCCCCCACCCCTAACTACCCTTTACATGAAACTTTTTTCGAAAATTTTGATTTTCTCAAAAATGGCTCTAACGATTTTATTAAAGTGGCAAATATTAAAGATATTTACCTGACAAATAAAATGCATATGTTGAATTTTCTGGGAATAGCCTCTGAAGACTGCTTCATTCTGGATTACTTTTACGGAATTATGCATAACTGCTAAACCGTAAGAGATGGATAAAAACTTACCACACAGAAATGTAGAGCACGTTAAAATACACACTTTATGTCATATGCATTTTTTTCGTGGAGTTGATCTTTTTTATATATTCCCTGTTATTGGTTTCAGCTTTGAAGAACGTATACTTTTCTCATATAGGAATTTGTCAACTCCTGTCCATACAAACAAAGGAACTTCAGTCACATAGAAACCAGCTTTTGACTATCACTTTAAGCTATGGCACTCCCTTATTTTCTTCTACTTACAAGGAAGCAAGTAATAAGGCCATTTCTGCTATTGTTTTCTCGATTAGCATGAAGTAAATAGAAACATAATCTTTAAAACAATATTGTTTGCAGAGATGTAGAAAAAATCATGTGAATGGAGAACATCAGATTTTTATAATAAGCTCCCTCTGTATGTTTGTGAATATCTTGACTCCAAAACGAGATTTTTGTTAAGCACCAAACTTGGTATTTAAGTTCAACATTTTCTAAGGATGCGAAACAATTGTGTTCGAGAAAATCCCATCCAAAACTACCCTTTAAGTGGAATGTTTTTCGAAATATTTTTCTCAAAAATGACTAAGTAGCCATTTTGTTAAAAATGGCGTATGTTTAGGATAGTTTAATGACAAATAAAAAGCATATTTTGAATTTTATAGAAAAACGTTGGAAGCCCTGTTCATTCTTATGGCATTTTTATGACTGGTAAAGTATAAGAGATATTCTCAACCTAATACATAAAAAAGTGGCGTGTCCATTCACGTTACTTCCCCTACATCTCTGCAAAAAATTGTTGTTAAAACTTATTATTCTATTTACTTTATGCTAATCGAGATAAACAATAAGAGAAATCGAGTTATTACGTACTTTCTTGTAAGTAGAAGCGAAATAACGGAATACATTAAGCTAAAGCGAGTTAAACCTTTTAAAAGTTGGTTTCCATGTGGTTGAAATCCGTTTCTTTGTATGGCCAGGAGTTGACAAGTTCCCGTATGAGAAAAGTTTAAGTATTTTGAAAACTATAAGCCAACAACAAGGAATATCTAAGAAATTGTCAACTTCACCGTAAAAAACCTATATGACATAAATTATGTGTTTTATACTTTTTGTATAGTAAGTTTTCGTCTATTTCTTACGGTTTACCAGTTATGGAAAAGTCCTCCAGAATGAAAAGTTCTTTAGAGGTTATTTCCAGAAAATTCAAGATTACATTTTATTTGTCATGTAAATATCTTAAATATAAGATATTTAAATAAAAATCGTTAAAGCCATTTTGAGAAAATCAAACATTTCGAAATTTTTTTCCTGTAAAGTGTAGTTTGGGGTTGGGGGATTTTCCTCATAATTGTCGTTTCTCATCTTTGTAAAATATTAAAGTAAAGTACTAAGTTTGGTATTTTACCGACTTTTTATTTTTGAGTTATCGATTCACGGACATAGGGTCATGCTGACACACGCAAATACATAAACTGTCATTTTCTCTGAAAATTCTATTCTTTTTTATATATGGGACCCTAAAACGTGTATTTCTGGTGAAATCTCGGTACCGAATTTTTGGGCGAGTGCAATATCTTTTGTATCTACGTACCAAGTACTGTGCAGAGAAAGTAAAAACACTTTTAACTGCTGTGTAGTTATCAGCATCCCATTTTATATTGGGCGTGAAATACCGTGTAATGCATGAGGTGTTTAGGTACAAGAACCATTCATTACAGGATTGTACATATTATGTATCCATGGGTTTGTGATGTCATGTGACTAGTAACCATCAGATTATTGTTAATTTGTTTTTTCACACAAGCCGTGTGAGGGACAGGAGTTGAATAAGTAGAATGAGACTGATAAATTCAATACTACAGCTGGGGTTTGAACCACGGATCTCCTGGTCTCTAGCCGGTTGCTCTACCACTGAGCTTACGATATTGTAAGTCGCCATTGGGGCATGTCATCTCTAAATAATTTGAAATCACTTTTTGATTTACCAGGAAACATGCGAATCAGTTGAGAAATTTAATGCCATGCCGACATGGTAGCTCAGTGGTAGAGACCAGGAGATCTGTGGTTCAAATCTCGGTTATGGCTCTACTTATCTAATCATCAAATTGTTTAGTTATTCATTGCTTCGCTTCATAAAGGATTTCTGAGGTGATACACAAATTTAATGTAAACCTACGGTAAGCCAGGAGGTATCTTATCCTGTCCCACATTTTTCCTTCAGGAATGAGGAAACGCCCCGGGGAATCCCTAATAAGAACTGTCGTTGGGATTGCCCTATAAGGATAGTAGGATGGTCACATTAAAAGAAAGAGATGAAATAAAGAAACAATAAAAAGAGTTAGGATTGCTTCCTCATGTGAAGTTCAAGGTCATGTGTGGCCACTCACCTCACTTTCATTACCTCACCGCCCACCGATAATTACCCACCATGACAGGAATTCCTCCAGGAGTACAGTTAGACATCGCCCAGGTCTAACAGGACCTTCTGCTGCGCCCATACCGTTAACGCTTATTAATACATCTCTACCGTGTATTTTATTCCACCCTGGCCTAGTGACAGCATGGCCGATTACATCGCAGGTCTTTACCACCTACAGAGTGGATAGAGTAGGTCAAACAGCTTCCTCGTCCCAAGAGAAGCAATCACTTTGGAGCATAAAACTGATTCGGTGTGTACTGCATCACGACATCTCTTCTTTAGAATGCTGGCTTTTTATTTAGGAAATGCATCTGAGGAATCAGTCCAAAAATTGTGAAATATTAAATGTTTTCTACCTCTACATAGTACATAGTATACCAAACTTGATATTTAAGTTTAGTATTTTCCAAGGATGCGACGCGAAGATTTTCAAGAAAATCCCCTCATCCCAAACTATCCTTTACATCGAAACATTTCGAAAATTTTAATTTTTTCCAAAATAGAGCTAATATTTTGATTACAATACCGTATATTAAATATATTTACATGACAAATAAAATGTATGTATCGAATTTTCTGGGAATAGTCTCTGAAGATCTCTTAATACTGGATTAATTTTGCTGAATTTTGCATAAATACTAAATTGTAAGAGGTAGAGGAAAACTTACTGCACAAATAAGTAGTTGTTGTTAAAACACACAATTTATATTATATATATTTTTACGTTCTCTAGCCCCGTATGTACAATGTACATAGGGATAGAGAAGGTATTGTATTCCACCCAAAAATTCGATGTCAAGATTTCACCGGAAATATATGTTTTGAAGTTCCCTGAGTCCGAAAAGGACATTGTGTGTGTGTGTGTGTGTGTATGGACAGCATAGCTCAAAAACAAAAAGACCGTTAAGTACCATACTTGGTATTTAAGTTTGGTATCTTCCAAGGATGTGACACAAAGATTTACAAGAAAATCCCCCCACCCCAAATTAGCCATTACATGGAAACATTTTTACTTTCTCTAGCCCCATATGTACAATGTACATAGGGATAGAGAAGTATTGCATTCCACCCAAAAATTCGATACCGAGATTTCACCGGAAATACACGTTATAGGGCCCCCTGTATCCAAAAAAAGCATTTTGAGAAAAAGGTCCGTGTGTGTGTTTGACTGTGTGTCTGTGAACAAGATAACTCAAAAATGAAAGGTCGGTAAAATACCAAACTTGGTATTTAAGTTTAGTATCTTCCAGGGATTCGACACGAAGATTTTGAGAAAAATCCCTCCAACCCAAACTACCCTTTACATGGAACTTTTTTCGAAAATTTTGATTTTCTTAAAAATGGCTCTAACGATTTTGATTAGAATATCATATACGATTAAAGATATTTACCTAACAAATAAAATGTATATCTTGAATTTTCTGGGAATAGCTTCTGAAGACCTGTTTATTCTGGATGAATTTTGCTTAATTTAGCATAACTAGTAAACCGTAAGAGATAGCCAAAAACTTACTAAACAAAAACTTTAGGTCTTTTCAAAATACACAAGTTATGTCATATACATTTTTCTCGTGGAGCTTACCGTTTTCGAGGTATTCATTGCTATTAGCTTCAGTTGTGAAGTACTTATACTTTTCTCAGACGGGAGTGTCCGTTTTTCTTTTGTTCTACTCCTGGCCAAGAAAAGAAGCGATTTGTAATGACAATCGCATAACGACAGATTTTAAAACATTTGACTATTGGTTTAGCCTAGTGTATTCCCTTATTTTCTTTCTACTTATACGGAACTAAACAATAAGAACATTGTGCTAATGAGTACCACGATTAGCAAGGTGCAAAGAGAAGAAGAATCTTATGTAGACGTTTGTAGAACAGCTAGAGAAAGTCATGTGATTCTAACACATCAGGTTTTTATTTTATCCAAAATGGCGCTAATGTATTGATTACAATACCGTACATTAAAGATATTTACCTGAATAAAATCTATATATTGAATTTCTTGGGAATTGTCTCTGAGGACCTCTTTATCCTGGACGAATTTTGCTGAATTTTGCATAACTGCTAAATTGTAAGAGATAGACAAAACCTTAGTGCACAAAAAATGTAGATCTTGTTGAAACACACAATTTATTCCTTATATTGTTTTTTTTCTTCTTTTTTTTCGGAGGTTGGCCCTTTCCGAGATATTCCTTGTTATTGGTTTCAGTTTTAAAATACTTAAACTTTTCTCTTATGGGAATTTGTAAACTCTTGGCCATGCAAAAAACGGATATCAACTACGTGACAGCCAGTTTTTAAAACACTTGGCTATCACTTTAACTTAGTGTATTCCCTTATTTCCCTTCTACTTACAAGGAAGTAAGTAAAAAGACAATTTCTGCTAATGTTTATCTCGATAAGTATGAAGTAGTTAGAAGAATAAGTTTTTTTAACAATAATTTGTTACAGAGATGTAGAGAAAGTTATGTGAATGGAACACTTAAGACTTTTTTTCTCTTGTTCTTGAATTCAAAACAAGAGCCATGTTCCATAAGTATGTAAACGGCCCCAAATACAATTATGCAAGCATAATCGACTCATTCCTCAATGGCTCATTAGTGTTTATTGCCGGACCGTACTCCTGCATTCGGCACGAATGTCATCCCGAATATCTGAACAAAATACGGTTTAATGTATCTTTTATTGCAAGGTCAATGGCATTTTTACTTTATCTACTACATACCTATGGTAAGTAGAGGATGTGTTGTTTTCAACCTAAAAATTCAATAGGTTTCACTTGAAATCATACGCTTTGATATTCAGTTAATACAAAAGAGCATTTTAAAACCTCTTGAGTGTGTGCATATGTGTGCTTATGTGCATCTGTTTTGTAAGCAGTATAACCAAATGCAAGTTCAGCATCTTCCAGCGGCAGCAGGATTTTCAGAAAATATCCCCACCGTACCCTGTCCTTTACTATCCTTTTTACTTTCTCTACACGAACTATGTGCATAGTATATGGAGAATGTATTGTAATGCACCCAAAAATTCGATACCGACATTTCACCGGAAATACATATTCTGGGACTCCCTGAATAAAAAAAAAATATTTTTTTAAAAAGGTCCGTGTGTGCATATGTGTGTGTGTGTGTGTGTGTGTGTGTGTGGAGAGAGAGAGAGAGAGCTTAGCTCAAAAACGAAAATCCCGTTAAATACCAAAATTGACATTTAAGTGCAGTATCTTCCAAGTACTATGGGACACAAAGATTTATAAGAAAATTCCCCCCACCCTTTAGATGGGAAAAAATTCAATTTTTTTATTTTATCAAAAATGGCTCTTACGAATTTGATTAAAATCTCTTATATGTATGATATTTACATGACAAGTAAAATGTATATCTTGAAATTTCTGGGAATAGCCTCTGAAGACCTCTTCATTCTCAATGACTTTTGTATAACTGGCATACCATGAGAGATATACAAAAAGTTATCACACAAAAAATGTATATTTCACTATAACATACAATTAATGTTATACACATTTATTTTGTAGAGTTAACCATTTTCGAGATATTCCGGATTATTGGTTTCAATGTTAGCCACTTAATTTCAAACGGGCAGACATCTTTCTTCTTGTTTCTCGTTTGTTTACTCCGGTAAGCTAAGAGATTGGAATTTCAATTGTTTCGCATAGCGATCGTATTTTAAAGAACGAGACTATCGCTTTAGCCTGTGCATTTTCTTATGTCCCTTCTACTTACAAGGAAGCTAGCAATAAGACTAATTCTACTTATGTTTATCTTGATTAGCATGATATAGATAATAGATTAATGTTTTGAATAAAAGATTTGTTTGCCGAACATCATATGAATGCAAGACAGAGGTTTTCCCTTCTACCTACAAGGAACCAAGTAATAAAGACAATTTCTGCTAATGTTTATCTCGTTTATCATGAAATAGATAGAAGAATAAGGTTTTTAACACTAATTTGTTATAGAGATGTAGAGAAAGTCATTCGATTGTAGCACATCAGATATTTTCTTATTCTTCGAATCTGATGCAGTACACTTGGAAAGAAAAGTAATTTATACTTAAAGTCAATATGGCTACTTTGTTTTACCTGAAAGTAAGTTATATTGTTACTGTCGATGACCGGAGTTCGTGACCAAGCCACAGTAATGCCCAACACACGAAGCGGTGTTCACTGACCGTGAACCTCGATCAGAAGTATAGCTCCTCGTGACTATCTCCCATCTACTGCGATGTTCTTGTATATATCATATTCATTAGTTATGTCGCACAATTCAAGAAACGTGGCAGGTGTGGAGGTATGACCTCAGAGACACAAGTCGCCTGAGAGAATCTGTACGATAAAGACAAGCGCGAAAGGGGTTAGGCTTCACCAGCATGCCCATAACTCCTACACATTCTGATTCTTTGAATTGCTTTATCTACTGCTGGTTGTTTTGCGTGGAGGATGTAAAACCACCCAAAAATGCTCACAGCCAGGAAGCTCAAACGTTTCGTCTGGGATTGGCATTTGGGAGATCCGCGTTCGCTCCCCGTAGACCGCTCTGGGCTTTTCCATGGTTTTCCTGGGGCCGAATGACAGGATTCCTTTCCTTTTCATTTTTACATTTGATTTCCCTTCTTCGTCTTTCAGTTCGGTGGCAAGTGAAGCTTGAGGCTTTGCAAGCAGATGGCACGGTAGCTTGCTGCGAGCGAAACTCTCGTTGCGCTGGTTGAGGCTAGGTACCGATGTAGAGGCCCCCCGACGCTGCGTTGCCTGCGACATTGCAGATTCTAGTTAGTTTTAGATTTAAGTCTACCATTAGTCGATTGACCAACTTGGCTGCCCATGCGCAAGCACACAGAACGAACGGAAGACTGCATTGCGTATTGGAAAGAAGAACCAATTTTCAGAAAGTCCATTTTACCCCTTATTTCGATCCCGTTCATTTACCTGACGTAATCTAACCTCGGCGAAATGTCGTTCACCTGTCATGTAGCCATATTGTCTCCGTAACCGATAGAAATGCCTTAGTCGAAAACTGAACATGAATCTGCAATCTCGCGTGCAGCCCCCGTGGTGCGCCAGGGTTGTCATCTTGTGACTTAGGGACTTCTGTGCGTCTCTGCGCTTAGCTCCGTCTTTCCTGTATGGTGGTCTGTAGTTTCCCCTGCTCTCATCCTTTCGCCTGGGAAGGGGGAGTGGTAGGCAGTAATTAATTAGTATCTGGTCGCAGTTGCCGAGGCGAGTCCCGCTGTTGGCATCTCCCATCTACTGCGATGCTCTTGTATATATCGTTTTCATTAGTTATGTACAATTCAAGAAACGTGGCAGGTGTGGAGGTATGACCTCAGAGACACAAGTCGCCTGAGAGAATCTGTACGATAAAGACGAACAGAAATAAAGACAAGCGCGAAAGGGGTTGGGCTTCGCCAGCATGCCCATAACTCCTGCACATTCTGATTCTTGTATTGCTTTATCTACAGTTGGTTATAGTACGTGGAGGAAGTAAAACGACACAAAAATACACCGATCCAGGTAGCTTAGGCGTTTCGTCTGGTACTGGGATTTGGGAGGTCTGGGTTCATTCCCCGCTGACCCCGCACTCTGACCCTGGATTCTTCCTGGGGTGGTGTATATCTACCACGGTTCCTTTCCCTTTCTTTCTTTCCTTCATTTCATGTCTCTTCCTCATCTTTCAGGGTGGCGCAGATGTAACTTGAGGTTTTGCAAGGCAGATGGCACAGTTGCTTGCTCCGAGTGAAATTCTCTACCCCCTCATACCACGGGTTGAGGCCGTTAATGAGGTTTCCTTTCGGCCTCCCAGCGCCTGTATAGCCTCCGTGGCGCACCAAGGCTGCCATCTAGTGACTATTAGAGACTTTCGTACGACTAAGTACTTAGCTCCGACGTTTCCTGTGTGCTTGGCCTGTGGTTTCCCTTCCACTCAACCCCGCCCTCGGGGGGGGGGGGGGAGGAGGTAGCCGCAATAGATCAGTACTTGGTCGCAGTTGCCGAGGTGACCCCCGCTGTTAATATGCTCTGCCCTCTACCCTCCGCCCAAAAAAGCGATGTCCCACGACTTTACCGTGAAAGCAGGTTTAACACTTCTTAATAATCAAACCAAACCAGGTGGTTCAGCCGTTTCGACTGAGTGGCATTCGGTAGGTCGCAGGCCGTGCCGTGGCGGAGTGGTTAGACCATTGGCTCTTATCAAGACGACTCAGAGTTCGCTCTCAAGCGACCGCATGTGGGATTTTTGGTGTGCAAAGCGCGCAGAGGTAGTTTTTCTCCGGGTTCTCCGGTTTCTCCCGCCATTATATTCCACCAGTGTTCCATCTTCATGTCAAATATCATGTGTCATCGCCTGCGGTGCCATAGTAATAAAAGTGGGCGTTAAACACTTTAAAAATTTTCGGGAGGTCATGGGATCGGTTCCCCGCGACCGACCTCTCTGACCCATTGGATTTTCGGGGGTTCTCCCAGTCATTAGGTGAAGGCTGAGGAGACTTCTTCATTCCTCCGAACTTCCTGTTCCTTCATCATTTCATCCCAACCGGCCTCTTTCAGGGTTATGAGCGTCGAAGAGGACTGCGGCAGAGGCGCCATTTCTTAGAGGAGACTGGAAATACAGATCTCGGTGGCGGCGGGATGGAGCTAGTGGTTGTCTGCGGACTCGGATGGTATATTCGAGACTGAGTGGTGGGCTTCTGGCGTCAAGATGAACTGTTTGTGAACTTTAGGGTATCTCCACGGTGGCTTCTTTCTGGCTGTCGGCCGCCGACTGATATTACATTTATCTCATCCTTCCTCCAGATGTCTGACGTACAAAACAGCCAATCAATGGCTGAGGTGTAAAATCTCCTCCGGAACACTGTTATTATTATTATTATTATTATTATTATTATTATTATTATTAGTAGTAGTAGTAGTAGTAGTAGTAGTAGTAGTAAGAGTAGTACAAGTAGTAGTAGAAGTATTAATAAAATCATGCGTGTTACATTCACATGAGTTTCTCTTCCTGTTCTACAAACTTTTTACAAAAGATAATCCTTATCTCTATTCCATGCTAATCCAGATAAGTATTAACAGAACAGTCTTATTAATTAGTACCTCATAGGTTAAGGGAACTAAGAGAATACACTAGGCTAAAGTGATAGTCAAATCTTTTGAGTGCTCATCGTCATGTGAAACAATTGAATTTCGGTTCTCTTTGCGTGACTAGGAGTAAAACAAAAGAGATATGAAAATTTTGAGAAAAGTGTAAGTACTGTAAAATAAAATTGAAACCAACAACAACGAATATCTTGGAAACGGTTAACTCTACAACAAATTTTGTGTTTTAAAGAAATCTATATTATTTGTGTAGTAACTTTTTTTCGAAGATTTTGATCTTCTCAAAAACTGGTCTAACAATTTTGATTAAAATATCATATGTTTAAACTATTTTCATGACAAATGAAACGTATATCTTGAATTTTCTGAGAAGAGCTTCTTCATTCTGGATGACTTTTGTTTAACTGGTAAACCGTAAGAGGTAGGCAGAAACTTCACACAAAAATATAGTCTCGTTAAATACGCAGTTAATTTCATTTTAATGGAGTTAACCGTTTCCTAGATATTCCTTGTTATTGGTCACACTTTTAAAATACTTGAAATGTTCGCAAGCAGGAAGTCGTCATTCGTTCCATATCTGCTTTGTTTTATTCCTGGTCATGCAACGAGAACCGAATTTCAATTGCTTCACATAATAGCCAGCTGTCACTTTAGCTAAGTGTATGCCTTATTTCCCTTCTAGCTACAAGGAAGCAAGTAATACGTCAATTATTATTACTTTTTATCTAAATTATTTTGATGAATAAAGAAGCAATCTTTTGTAAGAATTGTTTGTTTGCAGCACAGGTAGAGTTGAGATAAACAAAATCTTACTACCCGTCCCACAAAAGCACATAGTTGATACGTATCAAATAAAAACTTTTGACGTGTTAACCATTATCTAGGTATCCTTTGTTATTGTTATGAATTTCCAAATATTTATATCTACTTTTTTCTAGTTGCAAGTTGCTAATCGATTTTTTTTATGATCATGCAAGGAGAATTAAATTTCAAAGCCGTATTAATTAAGATATATGATTAATAATAATGAGAAGGTAATGTAAATACTCTGTAAAACATAACTAGACAAAGTTATATGAATGCAGCATAAATGAGTTTTAAAAAATCTGATGTGTTCCATTCACATGCCTTTCTCTACATCTCTGCAACAAATTACTGATAAAAAGCTTATTCTTCTATTTACTTAATGATAATCGAGAAAAACTTATCAGAAATAGTCTTATTACTGGTTTCCTTGTAAGTAAAAGTGAAATAAGGGAGTACCATAGGCTAAACTGACAGACAAAAGCTGGTTGCTATGAGACTGAAGTTCCATTGTTTGTATGGACAGAAGTTCACAAATTCCTGTATGAGAAAAGTATGTTTTTTAAAGCTGAAGCCAAAAGCAAGGAATATCTTAAAAACAACCATCTCCACGAAAAAATTGTATATAACATAAATTATGTGTTTTAATGTGCTCTACATTTTCTGTGTGGTAAGTTTTCGTCCATCTCTTACGATTTAGCAGTTATGCAAAAATCTGTCAAATTCATCCAAAATAAAGTAGTCTTCAAGATAAATAATTATCCTTGTTTAGCTGAGATTAAGTAAGAAGGAAATTAATTGTAATCAGTTTCGACCTCTCTTACGGTTTAGCAGTTATGCAAAAATCCGTAAAATTCATCCAAAATAAAGTAGTCTTCAGAGTCTGTTCCCAGAAAATTCAAGATATACATGTTATTTGTCAAGTAAGTATCTTAAATATACGAGATTTTAATCAAAATCGGTAGAGCCATTTTTAAGAAAAACAAAATTTTCGAAATTTTTGGCATGTAATGCGTAGTTTGGGGTGGGGGAATTTTCTTGAAAATCTTCGTGTCGCATCCTTGGAAGATACCAAACTTAAATACCAAGTTTGGTTTTAAACGGTCTTTTCATTTTTTAGATATACTGCCCAAAGACACACACACGGACATTGTTCTAAAAATGCTTTTTTTGGGGGTTAAGGGGGTCTCAAAACATGTATTTTGGGTGAAATCTCGGTATAGAATTTTTGGGTGCATTACAATACTTTCTCTATACACCATGTGCATAGTACGTACAGAGAAAGTAAAAAGAGAAAATACGAGCATGCGCTGGTTAACTTAAAAAGATCATACTATATGATATTGCTCGTCCACCTCATGAAACTAAATCACAGGAGTTTCAGGTTAGCCAGACATGCCACATACTATCCCAGGATCGTAGAGGTGATCGATAAAACAGTCAAACGCTCCAGCCTCCAAATTGCAGCATCCTGAACCAGCAGCATGTGCATTTAGCCTGCAGCCATCATTTAACAGAATTAATAACGTTCTTCGAAGAAAAACCAAGTTATTTTTGAAGCGTCTTGCATCCTCTCCTGTAATAGACGATTGTGATGAGTAGATTACTTGAGTGAGTTACAACGCTGTCATAATGAGCGAACTCTAAGAAAAAACGATATCTGATTATCAGAAAAATGCGCCTTGGGGCGTTTAATAAGTTGAAATAAGATCAACAGCATCTACAAAAAAGGGCCATAATCTTCAATGATTCACCGGAACAAAGAGAGAAAGAAAGCAATACGAAGTTTGCAGACCACCCGTGGGTTACAAAAAGTTGGAGCACCTTTCGTGCTGGCATCTAGACACGTCATGCCTGGAGATTTCAATGCTGGGGTAAGAAAGGTTCTATACATCTCACGAAGTCAATATACACCTCAATGGTAAAGTGCTCGTTTAAAGAACAGGTCAGGGCTGGGCATGTCTCCCTCTTTCCAACCAACAGGACTGTCCATCTTCGTGGCTCATGTGTCAAGTACGTATCACGCGGTGGGTAAGGGTAAGACGAGTTTCTTACACCTGAAGACTTCAATGCTGAAGGAAAAAGGTTCTGTATATCTCAAGAAGTCAATATACATCAATATAATCTGTCTCACATAAGAATATTCTTAATGTTAATATATGGGAGGGAATAAAGAGAGAGATAGGCAACACTCTTGGACCGCTAATTGCCGAAGCGAAGTTCATGGAAGTTCTCATGTTCTAACTCGGAATATCTCGGAAACGGTTAACTCTACAAACAATCTGTAGGACATAAATTGCGTGTTTTAATGAGATCTACATTTTTGTGCAATAAGTTTTTGCATATCTCTTATAGTTTACCACTTATGCAAAAGACATCCAGGATAAAGAAATCTTCAGAGGCTGTTCCGAGAAAATTCAAGATGCACAATTTTATTTGTAAATACTTTTAATATACGGTATTTTAATCAAAATCCATAAAGCCATTTTTGAGAAAAAAATCTGGTTTGTTTCATTAACATGACTTTCTCTACATCTTTGTAACAAATTATTGTTTAAAAGCTTATGCTTCTATTTACTTCATGCTAATCGAGAAAAAATTTACTCGCTTCCTTGTAAGTAGAAGCGAAATAAGGGAGTACCATAGGCTAAAGTGATAGTCAACAGCTGGTTACTATGGACAGAAGTTACTTTGTTTGTATGGACAGTAGTTGACAAATTCCTGTATGAGAACAGTATAAGTTTTTCAAAGCTGAAACAAAAACAAGGAATAGCTAAAAACGATCGACTCCACGAAAAAATGTATATAATCTAAATTGTGTACTTTAATGTGCTCTACATTTTTTGTGTGGTAAATTTTTGTCCGTCTCTCACGGTTCAGCAGTTATGCAAAATTCCGTAAAATCCATTCAGAATAAAGCAGTCTTCAGAGACTATCCCCAGAAAATTCAAGATATACATTTATATCTTTAATATATCATATTTTAATCAAAATCGTTCTAGCCATTTTTGAGAAAATCAAAATGTTCTAAAAAAAGTTCCATGTAAGGGGTAGTTGGTGGTGGGGTGATTTTCTTGAAAATCTTTCGTGTCGCATCCTTGAAAGATGCCAAACCTAAATATAAAGTTTCGTACTTAACGGTCTTTTCGTTTTTGAGCTATGCTGCCTACAGACACACCCACATACACACAGACACATACACGGACATTTTTCTAAAAATGTTTTTTTTTTTTTTTTTGGATTCAGGGGTTCTCAAAAATATATTTCGGTGAAATCTCGGTATCAAATTTTGGGGTATATTAGAATACCTTCTCTATACTCTATGTACATAGTACATGTAGAGAAAGTAAAAAATTGAAACATTTTTCTGAAGGGTGGTTTGTCGTGGAGGGGATTTTCCTGAAAAGCTTCGTGTCGCACCCTTGGAAGATACTAAACTTGAATACCAAGTTTGCTAATTAACCGACTTTTCTTTTTGAGTTATCATACTCACAGACATATAGGCACACGCGTACCTTTTTCTAAAGTGAAATATCATGTTGAATATTTATGTTGTATGTAATACTTTCACTACCATGTACTAAGCAGGGAAAGTAAAAAGGTTCGTGTTTGTGTCGGTATGTACAATAACTCAAAAACGAGAAGTCGGTTAAATACAAACCTGATATAAATTCAGCATCTTTCAGGTGTCAATACAGAGATTTTTAAGACATTCCTAAACTATACTTTAGAGGAATAAATTTCGAAAATTTTCATTTTCTCGAAAATGGCTATACCGATTTTCATTAAAATGCTGAATATTAAAGATACACGACAAAGAATGTAAATCTTGAATAACCTTTGAAGTCCCCTTCATTCTGAATGACTAAGCCGCAGGAGATAAACAAAAAGTTACTACGCAAAAAATGTAGAATGCATTAAAACACACAATTATATCATACAGCACATTTATTTTATAAGATTGACGATTTCCGAGATAGTCATTGTTATTGATTTCAATTTTTATATAAGACTTTTCTCAAACAGGAAGTGTCTCATTTTACTTCCTTTAACCCGTAAGTACAATGAACATAGTGGACAGAGAAAGTATTGTATTTCACCCAAACACTCGACCAAGATTTCACTGGAAATATATTTTTTGAGGTCCCCTGAGTCGAAAAAGTCTTTTAGAAAAAGGTTCGGATATGTGTGTATGTGTGTCTGCCTGTGTGCCTGTGGACAGCATAGCATAAAAACGAAAAAGCAGTTAAATACCAAACTTGATATTTAAGTCCAGTATCTACCAAGGATGCAACACGAAGGTTTTTAAGTAAATCCCCCCTCCGACTGCCCGTTGCATGGAACATTTTTAGAAAAGTTTGATTTTCTCAAAAATGCTCTAATGATTTTGAATTAAAATACCATATATTAAAGACATTCACATCACAAATAAAATTTATATTTTGAATTTTCTTGGAATGGTCTCTGAAGATCTCTTTACTCTGGTTGTTTTTGGCAGAATTTTGCTTGTAGAGTTGACCGTTTTCGAGATATTTGCTGTTATTGCTTTCAGTTTTAAACTAATTAACTTTTGTTAAACGGGACGCAAAGGGATCCGAACCTCAATTGTTTCAAAGAACGATCAGCTTTTAAAAGACTTGACTATTGCTTTAGCCCAATGTATTCCCTTATTTCCCTTCTACTTGGAAGGAAGCAAGTAATAAGATCAATTCTACTAATTATCTAGATTAGCATGACGTAGATAAAAGAATAATCTTTTATATGAAAATTTTGTTTATAGAACAGCCAGAGAAAGTTATAGAATCAGAGTTTTTCATTTATTTTGCTCCTGGCCATACAACGAGAACCGAATTTCAAAGTCAATCGCATAGCGAGAGCTTTTAAAAGATTGGAATATTGCTTTGACCTAGTCTATTCTTTTATTTCTCTTCTATTTAGAAGAAACTAAGTAATAAGAGCATTTGTGATATTTTTATATCGATTTGCATGAAGTAGATACAATTTTTTTTTTTTTTTTTCAGAATAGTGTGTTTGCAGAATAGGTATACAAAGTCATGTGACTGGAACATCAGATTTTTATTAGTACTGCCTTTCAGAAATCCTGCGCGGCCTGTCATTCAATACACACCGCTGTAATAAAACTGCGACTTTAAATAAGACGTCAACATCAGGTCATTGTCTCCCACTATATCTTCCGCTAACAAGATTGTTCATTTTACGGCTCATATTCCAGTGCTTGTCACTCGAAAGACGAGTTAATAAATGTAGGACATTTCAACGCTGGAGGAGAAAAGTGCTATAGAACAGACGAATTCCGTGTATGTATCGACCATAAAGTACTTGTTTAAAGAAAAGGTTGGCATTCGACACATCTGTTTTTCCTCTAACAGGATTCTCCAATGTCAAAGTAGTTGGAAGTTAATAAGTAGGCATAGCATCTTGGGGACCGATAGCGGAACACATGAGCATACCAGTTGCATACCTGCCGAGTGGACATTGGTGACTGCATGCGTCGCATGGAAACAACCTGTTGTAACAGCATTACAATACTGTTTCACAGGTAATTAATGCCTTTGATGATAATGCATGCTCTTCAATCAAGATTCTAAAATCTCTTGCTTCAAATGGATTGTATGAAGATTTGCAATTCACGCAGAAGAACTTTAGAGATATAACGCGACAATAATTATCACATACTTGGAAATATTGAACATTGAAATGCATCGAGCTCTAAAAGCTGACGATGAACTTATGCAAGCAATTAATCAGAGACCTGTGTCACCTGTTTTAGCTCGTGTGAAAAAGAAAATGAAGACAGTGTTTGGAAGAAAAATGTCGGATTTTCAATAATGCGTGAAATATGAAATGTACTACGAGGTGTTGCGACGGAAATAATTGTCCAATAGTCGACAATGTGTCCTATTTCCATTTTGCTTCAATCATATCTTGTGATCTGAAGCGAAGTTTTTCACAATATAAAACCTGTTTACGTGCCAATCGGAGGCGATTCACATTTGATACGTTACAAATGTATGTTGTGCATTGTAATCTGTGTATCTTGAGAGAAAATTACCTGGATAATGATGCTGATGACTTGTTGCACAACAGCAATTGAATGTATGTAAATATTAAAATGTTCAGTTCTCGTAAATCAGTAGCATTTATGTTTACCACCCACCCAACCTCAATCACCTTCCATTGTTAGTCAAAACATTACAGTCTATCACGCAACCTCTGTCCCATTTTTCTTCTATTAGTACTGCTATCTACACATTGACAACTATATACCTACACAACTATATACCATGCTGCGCTAACTTCAATTCTGTCCCGCTATCGGTCCCCAAGATGCTATCCCTAATAAGAAACAAGGCGATACATTAGTTCTACTATGTGCAATGATATATATTACCTTTTTGAAGAACGAATGCAGACGGCCACGAGTGGAAGCTTGCGTAATCACAAACAGATAAACGGTATTACGTCATCACTCCCGGTGCATGCTCTGTACAGCACGACAATACTGGAATGTAGCAGTTGAGTCTTCTACAGTGGATGCGTTCGAATCAAGTCAAAATGCAAACACCGCCGCGCGCAGTTATACGCTCACAAAGTAAAAAATTATTATTCAATAGTGAAAGAAAACAGCAAGTTTGACCTGTTTTGGATCGTTTAGTTTATTCCTGTTTACGTACCCAGTGCTGATGTTTTGATTGACTCTTCCTTTAAACAAGCATACGCGTCATCTGTTCGGCACCACTTTACTCTACGAAACCTAGAGGCACACCTGTAAGGTGAGAAGGAAAGTGAAATGAGGGAAAGTAAATCGTGGTAGATGAGAAACCACCTCAGCATTCACTTACCAATCACAAGGCCAGAGTGGGATTCGACGTGAATCAAATCCAAGACCTTTTTAATGCGAGACTCACACGCTACCGTAGAGCCATCTTGCTCAATCCCCGTAAATTTTAATCCATGCATCCCATTGGTTGCCAATTTTCTCTATTTCATACTGCACGGCAAAGTGACCAGGCGTATTGACCTTGACTGTGACACTCTTGCATTCACTTGATATTTATTTACTCAACTGTGAAATACTACCAACTCAGGTGCTCATCAAATAATAAAGTATAAATGGAGCACTCGGGAGTTGGGTTTATCTCAATATAAAAGGCTACATGGTTGATTATACATAACAATTACAAAAATATGTGAGGAAAAAAAAAACAAAAAAAATTATGGTAGGCACATTACATATTTACGTAGATACTGTAATTAATTAAACATTACGGTCTTCTGCAATTCCTAATATGAAACAAAATCTTATACGTTACTTTCACATGACTTTCCCAACCCTCTATCGATTATTTTTTAGTTATAAAGTATATTTAGGAAATTATATTTTCTTATCTGCTTCATTTTGATTCAGGTACACCTTATTAGCTGCATTACATGCTATAGATATAAATGGAGTTGGGATATTTACATACTTTCCATGACATCGGGAAAAGCAATTGAATATCTACAGGAATTTGGAGGAGTGACTAAGTGTTAAACAATTCGAACCATTAATTTGGATATATCAGAAGCCCCCTCTCCCCCCAAAAAGGTTATTTGAAATAATTTGTGAGTTTTGAAGAGAGTACATTTTTGGTGTATGCTTTCGTCTAATGAGTTAAAGTTTACGAGCTAAACACTCCTATATACATTTCCTTATGAAAGAAAAGTACCTCAAAAGCTATTCCTAGAAATTCAAGATATATCTTTTATTTTTCATATAAGTATATTTAAGGTATGATACATTATCAAGTCGTTAGGGCCATTTTTCAAAGTAAAAATAACCCTCCCCCAAAATATTAATAATGATGATGATAATAATAATAATAATAATAATAATAATAATAATAATAATAATAATAATAATAAATTCTCCATGTAAAGGATAGTTGGGGGTGGAAGAGTGTTCTTGAAAATCCCATATTTGGAAGATACTGAATTTAAATATCAAGTGTAATATTTGTCTGAATATCGTTTTTATGTTATGCTGGTCATATATATATATATATATATATATATATATATACGTACGTAAACACGAACCTTTTTGTAGATTTCTTTTTAATTCAGGTGCTTCAAACCAGGTATTTTCGGTGAAATCTCGGTATGGAAGTTTTGGGAGGAATTCAATACCTTCTCAGTCTACCGTGCACTTGCAGTGTACACTGAACTACAACTGAAAGATGGCTTACAATTCACTGTCGTTGCTGTCTATTCCAACAAAAACTGTCAATCTTACAACTTCATGTCCCAAATTCCATCTTTTCCCATATAACCACCATTAGCAATTAGTGCTACTCTTCCAGAAGCAAAATTCTTGTGACGTACATCATCTCTCGTACCTGACGATGAATAACATTATGGTATGTTGCTACTATTGCATCTGCAGTGCAGTGAGAATGCTGCAACCGACACGCTTCCCCTGACGTGTGAATGAGGTAAAAACATCGTGAATGTTTTGCATATTTTCCGATACGCCTGGTCGCATTGTCCGTGTTTATATCTGTGTGTGTATGTGTGTCTGTGTGTGTGTGTGTGCCTGCATGCACGTGCGTGTCTGTGAAAAGGACAATGAAAAAAGAAAAGTCTTTAAATACAAAACTTGGTATTTGAGATGAGTGCCTTCCAAGGATGGGTCACTAAGATTATAATGAAAATCTCCCCCACTCTAAACTGCTCTTTGTATAGAAGATTTTTCGAAATTTTCAATATTCTAACAATGGCTCTAACAGTTTTGATTAAAATACTATGACCGGCTGGGTAGTGTGGTGGTAGCGTATCTGAACAAGTCGCGACTTCGAATCTCACTTAGGGTAATTTTTTTCCGGGGTTTTCCTTATCCTGAGAAGCCAAATGTCGAGTAACTTTAAGCTCCATGGATCCCGAGATCATTTGAGCATCATTTCACCAATTTTATTCATCGTCCGATATAACCAATTAGGTTAAAGGGCGTTAAGCTAAAAATCAAACAAACAAACAAAATATGTATCTTGAATTTCCTAATAGTCTCTGAAGTTTTCTTTATTCTGAATGTACTTTGCATAACTGATAAGCAGGAGGCTACTGCCAAAAAATGTAGATCTCATCAAAACATTGCATTTGTCTTATGGAGCTAATCATTTTCCAGACATTCATTGATTGTTATTGATTTAAAATTTCCAATACTTTTACTTTTCTCAGTTGCAAAATCGTTATTCCCACTTTTTTCATCTTGGTCAAGCAAGGTGAATGAAATTTCAAACCATCACATAGTGACCGGCTCGTAAAAGATTTGACTGTCACTTTAGCTTGTTGATTTGCTTTATTCCTCTTGAACAAGGGAATATGTAATAAAACATTTCTGCTACTGTTTATTTTGATAAGCATGAAGTGGAAAAAGTAATATGCTCTCGTAAGAATAGTTTGTTGGGCACAGGTGGGAAAAGCCATGTGAATGTAACACATCAGATTTTTAACTTTTTATTTCTTGTAGAAGCTTCTAGGCTGATGATAAATATGACTTCACCATGTAATGAATGAGCTCATCCGATCTTTATCAAACTAATGTCCTTGAATATCTGGTTTCATACCAATAAAAGAGCGATGAATTATTCCTCGAAAAACAGTTGAGTGGCACAAAAAAGACTGCCGCTCAAGTTAAGCTGACTACAATATCCTGGGCTATTGGTTTTCTGGATCATAGGCTAGGTTTATACCTGCGATAGCTGTCTGAAGATTTCCTGCATTAAGATATCATACTATATTAGTTTATTTACCAAGCAATATGTACGCAGAGAAAGTATTATATTCCATCCAAAAATTCTAAATCGAGATTTCACAGGAAATGCATGTTTTGAGGGCCCATGAATAAAATTCATTTTTACTTTCTCTGCTTGGTACATAGGTATTACACAAAAATTCGACACCGAAATTTCAATAGAAAATACACGTTTTAGGGTCCCCAGTATTAAAAAAGAAATTTTAGAAAAAGGTGCGCGCCTGTGTGTGTGTTCCTGTGACTATAAACAACATAATTTAAAAACGAAAATACCAAACTTGAATTATGTTCATCCTCTAAGGATGCCACACAAAGATTTTCAGGAAAATTCCCCCAATCTAAATGTCATAAATACCCTTTACATAGAAGTTGTGTTGCAATTTTTTTTATTTTCTTAAAAATTGCTCTAACGATTTTTATTAAAATATGGTACGCTAAAATACTTACATAACAAACAAACAATAAAAAAATCATATCTTTAACTTTTTGGGAATAGCCTCTGGGTCGTATTCTTTCTGGATGGCTTTTACCTGCATAAGTGGTACACGTAAGAAATAGACAAAACTTTGCTTCACAATTTATGTTTTTTAAATTTTTTGTAGAGCTAACCATTACCGAAACACTTCTTGTTATTGCTTTCAAAAAGTCCGATACTTCGATAAATTTTTTCAAATGGGAAGTCGTTGTTCACTTATTTAATCCTGATCATGCAAAGAGAAGGGAATTTCCATTGTGTCACATAGCGACCGACTTTTAAAACGATTTTTCTTAAATTCTGTTTTAGTTTACGTCACTTTAACAACTCGCGGCGAGATTTTTGGATAAGGTTCCCCGTTTACTGTATATGGTGGACAGTAGCCTTTTAAGGTCTTAATTCTGTTCCATGTGACCTTGCTTAGCGCCAAGCAGCTGGTGTTTGAGAGTCGTTCAGTATACTTGCACAACTCCTGTAGTCAGATAGCAAAGTGAAGCTTACATTCTATGGTCTCATCTCCTCACACCATTCTTGCCACTTAGCTCTACGTCAGCCAGATGGGGGTAGGGGTGCCGTCCAGTCTACTGCTTACATATCTGTGGTTAGATGGCAGCGCAAACGCAATTACCATTTAGTTTCAGTTTTGCTATTGTTTTAAACTGAAGATGGAACTTTGGGTTGTGGTATTAAATATCCAATCCGGTATTTACCTTGACCACTGAGGGAAACTACGAAAAAAACCACCCATGGGTTTTGTACCCAGGGCATCCCGAATGCGGACCGTCCCACTTGGTTTTTAAAAAAAAAAGTGGACTATCGTTTTAGTCTAGTATATATATCCTTATATTTACAACGAACTAAGTAATACGACCATTTCTGCTGATATTTATCACCATTAGCACGAATTAGAGAGAAGAATAACCGTTTGTAATATTAATTCGTTACTGAAAGACAGAAGAAGTCATGTGAATGATACATCAGTTGGATAGGTAGAGTCAAACTCAAAAATTCAATGCCATAGCCGGAATTTGAGTCACGGATGTCCCGGTCTCTAGCCGATTGCTCTAACCATTGAGGTAACATGGAACATACCGGCAGGACATTAAATTTTTTAACTGACTGGCATGTTTCCCGGTAAACTACACACGCATACATATACACACCACATAAATACGTGCGCGAGAGGACATTTTTGTAAAAATTATCTTTTATATTTTCAGGTCTCAAAACGTGTATTTCCAGTGAAATATCGGAATCGAATTTTTAAGTGAATGTAATACAGCTTCACCTCAAATGAATATTGTACGTGGTAGAGAAAGTAATAAACGAAAGAACACAAAACGAAATCCTGTGTGTTCCATTTACATGACTTCCTCTACCTGTCCTGCAACAAACTATTCTTACAAAATATTATTCTTTTGTCTTCATCATACTAAACGAGCTAAACATTAGCAGACATTGTCTCATCACCTGTTTCCTTCTAAGCAGAAGGAACATAGGAGACTACACTCGGCTAAAGCGACTGTCAAATCTTTTAAAAGGTGGTCGCTATGTGAACAATTGAACTTCGATTCTCTATGCATGGACCAGGATAAAAACAAAAGAAGGCTGTCTGTTTGAGAGAGGTTGAAGTAGTTTAAAACGAAACCAATATTAAGGAATACCTTGGAAATGACCTACTCCACAAAAATTGTTTTAAATACACTCTGTATTTTAACAAGATATACGATTATATATATATTTTTTTTGTAAATTTTGATGTCTTGTGGTATACAAGTTATACAAAATTCATCAGAATAAAGCGGTCCTAGGAAATTCAAGATATACATTTTGTTTGTTATGTAAATATCTTTATACGTGTTTTAATCAAAGTCGTTAGAACCACTTTTGAGAAAACAACCTTTTCAAAAATGCTTCCATGTAAAGTGTACTTCGAATTGGGGGTATTTTATTGAAAATCTTCCTTTCATACGATACTGAATTTAAATACAACGTTTGGTATTTAACTCTCTTTTCGTTTTTGAGTAATGCTGTCACAGACACAAGGACTTAGACATTCGGAGTCCGGACCTTTTTCTAGAAATGCGTTTCTATGTATATAGGAGGTCTAAAAATATGCACATGAAATCTTGGTATCAAATTTTTGAGTGATGCAATGCATTCTCTACTTCTGTATATGTTGTAGGTGGTACAGAAAGTAATAAACGAAAGAACAAAAATGAAAATAAGACTTTAGGAAAGTTGTGAGAATGCTGCACATTACACTTTTTTGTTGCTATGTCGCGCTGACACTATTTTTTATGCAAAAGCGGCTGCATGTTGTGGCAGAATAAAATTCGATGGCCTTTTACATAGTCCGGCCAACCTGCAGTTAGTTTATAGCTTGGGGCATCTCCCATATACACAGCAAGTTGTTATACACTTTGGCTGCGTAATGTTTGCCAAATGCTCGTAAATTCGAACACACACACACACACACACACACACACACACACACACACACACACACACACACACACACACACACGGACACACAAGATCTGAGAGCTGTGCACCTAAGATATCTTTTGCTTGCATCAGAACCACGTCTCGTTTTATAACCTGGAACGACGAGGATAGATATTAAAAAAAGGAGCATCGTCCCATCATGGCGGTGACGATGATGACCGAGTATGGGCAGGGCGACCAACATCGTAACAACAAATTTCCAATAACAGCCTCCAGCAGAGACCAATAATAATGATAATCGAGCCAAGAGTAAGCATCGCGATCCCTTATTGCATTTCTTTGTCATCTTTTTTCTTTCCTCCTCCTCTGCTCTTTGAGTTTCAGCATTCTGCTCCCAGACTGTGCATTTGAGAAAAAGGAAAACCTCCGATGACATTGCGACTAATATATTTGAAGAGCTTCTGATATGTCACATCCACAAAGGAATATTTCTTTCTACACTGTTTAGATAGGGAAGGTACGTGTATTGCATTCCTCAGAAAGATTCGATATTGAGACCACCCGACCCCCCCCCCTTCCCCAACCAAATACATTTTAGAAAAGTGTGTATGTGTTTTGAAAACTGGTAAATTTCCATAAAAGAATGAAATATTTTTGTTGCGGCTTCATAGTTGGTAAGCCTGATTATTCAAAGGACCGCATAAAAACTCTAACATTGTTGACAGCTGTCTGAATTGGTCAATGTGCCGAAGGTGACTGAAAATGTAGAAAACCGAGTCTCGTGCTGCTATTACACATTTTGATTTGAAGGGTTGAACTGCTGCTCAAATCAAATGAGAATTGGACGAAGTTCATACGGACCCTGCACCATCGTTGAAGGCCACTTACTTTTGAATTCATGCATTTAAACGTAGTCCAATGTAGTCCAGCTGCGGTCACCACAATGGAAACCATTAACAAAATCCGTGATGTTGGTATTGCAAGACCACCGAGTGAGATTGCTGAGACTATAGGCAATCTCAACTGAGCGAGTGTATATGTCCTGCACTGAGATTCGGCTGTGTACGATGGTGAGACGTCAATATATGGAAGCCAAGCGTTTTCATATCAAGTGTTTATTTTACCTTAATAGAAGGAAATTGATGCCATATTGATTTATTGATTATGTGGTAAAGAAAAATTTATTACAGAAAGTAATTAGTCTGTAAGTATTCTGTGAATATCAGAATATTGAATTTAATGTTTATTTTAAGTATAATTTCATTTATGATCAAAAATAATTATTTAAAAAAATTCAACAATCATAATTGCATTGCTACATGAATGAAAAAGGATGTTGTTCTTTCTAGTATACCAAATCCCCAAGCGTTGTATACCCATATTTAAATATTCAGTAAGCGCAAATAGCTTATGAAATAAATATTGTATGTACCAAAAGTAATTAATTTATAAATAAAAGGAAGTCTGTATTATATACTTCCTTAAATAATGTTTAATAAGGAGAAACATGTAGAATAAGCTTTGAGCCTATATAAGAGCTGAATAGACGCTCAACTGTGTGCATTCCTTATTGGTCAGTCTTCATGTGATCATCATTGCTCGGCAGAAGGGTAGCGTCCTATGTATTTGGCGGGAACGCGTGCTGTTACCACGCTAGTGGAGTGCAATCTTAATTTATCTGTGCCATCCTATAGTGTTAATAATTATTGTATCCAGTGATGTCGAAGAATATACAAGAACATCTTACCAGTGAAACCAGTGTATCATTTACAAGTATTATATTACCTGTAATGGATTATCTCCCTCGCGGCCACGATCCTGAGACGTAAAAATACCTTTTACAGTGAGTCATACAATGAGCTCGCCAATTCGCTGATATTATTACGAAGTGTAATAATAATTTGTAATAAGGGGGTGTCGCGATTGTTCACTGTCGACCAAAAGAGCATCCGGAACAACTTCTCAATGCAATGTCTGGAGACATTTGATCTCAGTCCGCAAGACATTTTGCGCCGCTTTATGACTGCTGATGAAACCTGGATCCATCACTACATACCAAAGTCAAAGAGGCAGTCAAAACAATGGACAAAGGCTGGTGAAACTGTACCGAAGAAGGCAAAGACGTTTTGTCAGCTGCTAGGGTTATGACCACATTCTTGGGGGATTCCTAAGGAATAACCATCATAGATAACTTGGGAAAAGGCAGAACAATAACTGGACCCCATTATGCTTCAAACTTGGATCTTTTGAAACTTGCGTTGACTGAAAAAATACCAATGTTGGCACGCAAAGGTACTCTTTCACCAGGATAATACACTGTCTCACACATTAGAGATAACAATGGCGAAAGTGCATGAACTGGGCTTTGAATTCATTCCTCATCCACCCTATTCACCAGACTTAGCGCCAAGTGACTTGTTCCTGTTCTCTAACTTGAAACTTGGTTTGGTGGGAAGAAAGTTTCATCAAATGAGGAACTGATAGTCGCAGTCAACGAATATTTTGCAGAGTCTGACATAACTTATTTTTCCGACGGGATGAAAAAGTTGGGAGGATCACTGGACAAAGTGCATATCCCTCAAAGGAGACTATTCTGAGAAGTAGGGCTAGTTGTTTATGAAACAAATATTTTTTCTTGTATTTATATAGACTGATTAAATCACCTTCGTATTAAGATATTGTAAGTCAAGTTTTGAGCACAGTTTGTGTACTGACTTTGAATTTAATATTCTAAAAAATATTTAACCTAATAAAATGAAACATCAAACTGAATACATCAATATTTTTCAAATACTATCCAAGTTCAGTTCTTGGTGTATGTTGAAAGTAATAATACATACATCATAAATAATATAATATAATGCCTTCTCTAGCACGTATGTACAATGTACATAGTGGAAGAGAAGATATTATATTCCACCCAAAAATTCGATATGGAGATTTCACCGAAAATACATGTTTTAGGGTACTCTGAATCCAAACAAAAGCATTTTTAGAAAAAGGTCCGTTTGTGAGTGTGGGTAGGTGTGTGTGTGTGTCTATGGACAGCATAGCTAAAAACCGAAAATTCCGTTAAATACCAAACCTGATATTTAAGTTCAATATCTTTCAAGGATGCGATAGGAAGATTTTCAAAAAATTACGCATACCCCAATTACTCTTTACATGGAAAAAATTTCGAACATTTTGTTTATTCTCAAAAATAGCTTTAACGATTTTGATTAAAGTATCTTATATTTAAGATATTTAATGACAAATGAAATGTGGGTATATCATGAATTTTATGGGAATAGCCTTCAAATAGCTCGTTATATCGAATGATTTTTTTTTAATTTTGCATAACTAATAAACCGCAAGAGATAGACAAAAACTTACTAAAAAAAAGATTTATAACTCCTTAAAACACAATTTATGTCATATACATTTTGTTTCATAGAGTTGACCTTTTTCGAGATATTCTTTGTAATTGGTTCCAGTTTTAAAATACTTACACTTTTCTCAGACGGGAACTTGTCAACTCCTGGCTACGCATTTTCAAACATATGACACATGACATATGAATGTCGGTTTAGTCTAGTATATTCCATTTCTCATCTATTTATAAGGAACTAAATAATAAGACAATTTCTGATAATGCTTATCTTGATTAGCATGAAGTAGGTAGAAGAATAAACTTATTAACAATAATTTGTTACAGAGATGTAGAGAAAGTCATATGAATGGAACACCCCAGACTTTTTTCTTTGCAGTGGAAACAGTTCGAACTTATGGCGCTAGCGAAAAATTATTTTTCAACTGCTGATGCCAAGTTTCATTATTGTATGCTTTACTTTGGAAGTAATAGCCAATTGTTTCTAACGATGCATTTTCACCCAGATACCCCCATTAAGTGCTATTTAGCGTAACACTGACTACTTTATCAGAGCCATAAATGATAGTTTAAGCTGTAACTTAAGTTAACGAGTTATAAATGTACACTAACTACTAACATGTCCTTCAACTGCAGGTAAAACCCTGGATAAAGTACCCTGGAAAAACGTTACTCCCCATTTCCAGGTCGTCTTGACTTCTGCTAAGCTGTATTAACATTTTTCTTGTAACACTTCAACAGGGATTTCCTATAAATTCTCAGATGCATGAGATGCTACACAGGAAAACCTGGTATGTCGTATTCTGATGACTATCTCTAGATAATCTTACATAAAGTATTCTTACAAAAGCTTAGTCTTCTCTCCACTTTTTGTTAGCAAAAAACTCTTGATGTATTCCATTTACATGAGTTTCTGTGTCAAACTATAAAAATATAAAAAGAACAAAAGAAGCTTCCCTGTGCTTCATTCTAATTGAAATAAACATTAGCAGTTTTTACTTTATCTGCATAGTACATGGTATGTAGTTAGAGAAGGTATTGCACTCCACCCAAAAATTCGATACCAAGATTTCACCGGAAATACACGTATTTAGGGTCCCCTATAGCCAAAAAAAGGTCCGTATGTGTGTGTATCCGTGTGTCAGTGTGTCCGTGTGTCTGTGAGCACGATAACTCAAAAACGAAAAGTCTGTAAAATACCAAACTTGTCGTTTAATTAATCATTTAATGCGACACGAAGATTTTGAGGAAAATCCGCCTATCTCGATCTACTCTTTACATAGAAAAAATGTTGTAAACTTTGATTTTCTCAAAAATGTCTAACGATTTTGATTAAAATACGTATATTAAACATATTTAAATGATAAATGGATTTAAATGAATTTTCTGGACTAACCTCTAAAGACCTCTTTATTCTGGATGATTTTGCATAACTGGTAAACCGTAAGAAAAGGACATAAAAGTACTACACCCAAAAAAAAGCAGATCTCGTTAAAACACAGAATATATGTCGTATACATTTTTTCGTGGAGTTCTATTTTTGAGATATTCCTTGTTATTGATTTCAGTTTTAAAATACTTAAAACTTTTTACAAACGGGAATTGGTCATCCTGGCAATGTAAAGAAATGGATTTCAACTACATGGCAACTAGTTTTTATAAAATTTGAGTATCGCTTTAGCCTAGTATATTCCCTCGTTTCCCTACTACTTACAAGGAAGCAAGTAATTATACGTTTTGCTAATGTTTATCTCCATTAGCATGAAGTAGACAGAAGTACAAGCTTGTTAACAATAATTTAATAGTTCCTTATAAGTAGAAGGAAAATAAGAGACTAAACTAGGCTAAACTGATAATTCTCGCCTCTTTATTGTGGGGGTAGCGTGTCTGTTTCCCATTCAAGAGGTCCCGAATTCGAATCTTGGTTAGGGCGTTACCTAGATAAGGATTATTTTGGAGTTTTCTCTTGTCCTGAGAAGATGAATGTCGAGTAACTTTAAGGTTCATCAACTCGGGCTTATTTGAACGTCATTTCATCGATTTCATTCACCGTCTGATATGACCTACCAGGTTAAAGAACGTCAAACTACAATAATCATAAAAAAGACAACATGGTAAAAAAACATTAAAGAAATGGATATAAGACCAGAGAAGATTAAAGTAGGACAGAAGAGAATAACTTTGACCAATGAGATATAAATAACTGATATTTTTGATTGTCAGAAGATGAGAATTCACTGTAAACTGATTGAATAAGAATAATAACTGTTATGAGAATTCTTGGTAGGTAAGCTAAGTTACGGACGAACGGAAGGCCCCTGCAACGGGGACAGAGCACCTCGCGAAATGCGACCAGATCCGGATGACGACGAGCGCAAGCATTGGACGTAGACCCTAACAGTTCCAATTCGAACGCATCCGACGTCGCTCGGATCCTTGGGGTAGCCCTAGCGGCCCTCGCCTCCAATTACAGGTGATTCTTAACCCATCAGTCCTGAACGACACGAGAAAAGAAACCTTTACAAAGCGTATTCCACCGTCCAACCGCAATCCACCGAACAACGCTGCCTGGTTCATAAAGCCCTGAAGCAGATGTGAAGGAAGTGAAGTATAGGAAATTTATAGTAGATAAAAGACCATCACAACATTTGACTACTGACCCGAAATATTCTGTTTCCAAGGCCGCGGGTTCAACAGCCCTATGTCTGTTGATTTGAATTCAATTTTCGTCACGCGATATTGACGTATATTGCGTTGGCATTACATGGTTTCTTGATCAGAGAATTTCTAGTTCGCCACTATGTGCGCATGGTGACGAGAGATCGTCTCATGGCATAGACCAGTCACGACATGAAATGTGCAAATTTACGCCAGGAACATTACCTTTCAAATATGCTTTTACTTGCAAATAAACATTTCACAAGACCAACGGTTTTACTTCTCTTCCGAAGGAAGCCTTGCTAAGGATTTTTACGATCGGAAGAAACCATCAATCTCCGCCGGGTTTTAACCAGCAACCTGGGGTATTAGAGCTAGAATGGTAACCACTACAGCTCTGAGGACGATTAAATAGATTTACTGGCATACAAAAGAATCCTACGGGTCATATTCTAAGACACCGGCTTAATATTTTTTTCTCGACCCGATGAAACCGCAGAAACCCCTGATTACAGTGGGCAGTCAACGAAATTCGAACCTCGGATCTCCCGAATACAAGTCGCACACATTACCTTGGTGACATCTTGCTCAGTTCTTGATAGATACACGGAGAACTAAAGTTATCTTGTTCAATCATAGTTCTAACCTGCTAATGCAGACATCTTGAATACGTGAGTATGAATGTAATGGAGGCGTATTCCACATTACAGTCAGACCCCTGGGAGAAGGATGAGATGAGTAAAATTTCAGAGGGTGGCCGACATCTAGACAGAGAGCCGCTGTGGAGGTTCCCTAACGTTCACATGAAGTTCATCTCAACGCGGAGAGCACTAGGGACCAGTGGCTCAGTCCCGGATAGAACACCCGAGACCGCAGACAGCCACTAGTGCCATCCCGCCTCGAGAGCTACATTTCCATAGGGGGCTGTCACCTCCATGAAAGGGCGTCTCTACCGCAGTTCTGGTCGACGCTTCAGCCCTGAAATAGGTGATGAAGTGAATAGACTGGTAGTTCGAGAGAATGAAGAATCCTCTCCAGCATCCGCCTAGAGATCCGGGAAAAGTCCCGGAAAACCTATAGATCAGAGAAGTCGGCCGCAGAAAACCGATCTCATGACCTCCTGAATGCCAATCCCAGAAGAAACGCCTGTGGCACCTGGCTCAGTTCTTCCATATGTAATATTCCTTTCTTTAAATCATTGTTGTGCAACAAAGTTGATACATTCTTCTGTTTTTTAATGTTGGTACACTTTTGATGGTCAGCTGACTTCTCGGCATACTGAAACCTGTTCTCTCGGTTCACATAAATTTGTACTACGCGCTGGAAAGACTTGGCACGCAGCCACGCTTCGATGTAGATGAGTTATATTTTGGAAGTACCATTTGCAAGTAATTTGAATATTTAATTCCTGGAATTTCAGTAGATGATGCGTCCAACAATCCCGTGAATGTCTTTCCTCTGAGGCAATGCTACGATTATCAGCTTCATGTCAGTGAACCAACAGGATGTCACGAGTTCTTTTCCCGATCTTAGAACACGTTTTTTCTGTACTAGTGACAGAACTATTGTTTTACAAGTTTGTTTTTCTGTACGTTTAAGGATGCATAAACCGAGCAAAGTGGCTCCGCATGTAAATTTCACATTTAAAAGATCCTGGGCTCGATTTTCATTGATCGTTAATTGTGATTATAGTTTTATATCGTCATTAGGTGAATGTTGGGGCGATTTCCCATCTATCATGGTTTCCTTCTAAAAACCTCTTTTTCATTCCATCTATTTTTCATCATATAGGTTTCTAGCATTTTGCGGTGCCGGACAGATGGCGCGGATGCTTGCTTAAAGGAAGCGGTACTCCGCGTGGGCTGCTTGGTCGACGGACCTTCATCGCCCTCTCTAGGCAGCTGCAGCAGTAGGACAGGTCTTCAAGCCTGGAACCGGGGCATGTCTGCCAAAGGCCAGTAGCCTTCTGTGGTTCCTTCACTTCTTGCCTTACTCCTGGGGGTGTTAGCCAAAATAGATTTATATAGGTCACAGTGCGGGAGTGCTATTGGTTTGAATTTTCCTATTTTACTTTAATTTTTAAATAATGAGACACCACTCTTTTCTCTCTCTCAAACTGCTATGGAAACAAGAGGAAATGTAAAACCATCCTTTATTAAACTATATCATAAAATTTTCATTTTTGCTGCAACCTCCTGTAGTACCGTCGCTGTAATATTCCCAGAAATATCAGGATATGCGTTTTATTTGTCATATAAATATCTGTGATATACGGTCTTTTAATCAAAGTCGTTAGATCCATTTTTTTGAGAAAATGAAACATTTCTAAAAATGTTCCATGTAAATGGTAATTTGGGGAGGGGGGCATTTCCTTGAAAATCTTCATGTCACATCTTTGGGAGATGCTGAATTTAAATACCAAGTTTGGTGTTGAACGGACTTTTTGTTTTTAAGTTATGCTGTCCACAGACATCCACCTACCCACACCCACACATACACGTGACTTTTTTTTAAAATGTTTTTTTTTTATTTAGAGGATCTCAAAACATATATCCAGTGAAATCTTGGTATCGAACTTTTGGGTGCATATAATACCTTCTGAAAGGTACTGTTGACATATATATTGCTTATTTCAGATCCTTAACCAAAAATGCAACTAATTTCCATTATCTGAAACCCCGTTGGCAAGACCTTCATTTTACTATTGAAGATGCATGACTGGATGAAGAACCTATTCATTGATTACCTTATCAGCATAGAAAATGTATTCAACTTGGAAGACGAAGACCAGTTATCTGAACTAAAATGAGGTCGGACATTTAAATTTTAAACAAGTGGACTATCTTCTTCAGATGTGTTTTGGCTAATGGTAAGAAATGAATTCTCTGACTCTCACCGAAAACCTTAACTGAATTGGTGAAATTATCTACTTGTTATTCGTGTGAACAGGCACTTTCTTATTATATTGGTGATATTGTTTTTACTTTCTCTACACGAACTATGTACATAGTGTATAGAAAAGATATTTTAATGCACCCAAAATTCGACTTCGAGATTTCAACGAAATATGTTTTGAAGTCTCGTGAGTCCAAAAAAACATTTTTAGAAAAAGGTCCGTGTGTGTTTTTTTGACAGCACAGCTCAAAAACTAAAAGAGCGTTAAATACTAAACTTAGTATTTTCCAAGGATACGATACGAAGATTTTCAACAACCCCCCAATCCAAAACTGCCCTTTACATGGAAAATGTTTTGAAAATTTTGAATTTCTCAATTTTGTCTCTAACTTTTTTATTAAAATACCGCATATTAAAGTTATGTACATGACAAATAAAATGTATATCTTAAATTTTCTGGGAATAGCCTCTGAAGAACTCTTTATTTTGAATGTTTTTTATTCAATTCTGCATAACTGGTAAACCGTAAAAGAGATAGATAGGCAAAAACTTAATACACAAAAAATGTAGATCTCGTTAAAACACATAATTTATGTCATATACATTTTTTTCGGGGAGCTGGCCGTTTTCGAGATGTTCCTTTTTAATGGTTTCAGTTTTAAAAAACAAACTTTTCTCATATGGGAACTTGTCAACACTTGGCCACGCGAAGAAACGGATTTCAATCCCATTGCAACCACATTTTAAAACATCTGATTATTGGTTTAGCCTAGTGAATTCCCTTATTTGCTTTACACTTATAAGGGACTAAGTGATAAGACCATTTCTGCTAACGTTTTAGCATGACATAGAAGAATAAGCTTAATAACAATATTTTTTTACAAAGATATAGCGAAAGTCATGTGAATGGAGCACATCAGAGTTTTTTAAATAAATAATTATAATTTAATTAGATGATTGTCTTCATAGAAACATGATTGTGAGATAAATATAACGAAATGATTGTGAGTTGTTAGGATAGATAACAGAAATAAGAAAACCCGGAGCAGAAAAGGAATCTCAGACACAGTAAGCAGTAATTCAAAACGGAAAGCTATTCGATGCTCCCATCACTGAAATATTTACACACTGGTTTTGCTTGAGTTAATACCACTTCACTAAATATATGACATCACCACATCCAACAGATACAAGAACACGGCGCGGATGCACACTGAGCCACGGTCAAAGGTATGCAGCTAGACTGCATAAATTTTGGAGGATTAGAATCTGTTGTGTTGGCAAGGACTGAGAACTGGCGGCGTGGGATTCAGATTGACACATACTTATGCTGCAAATTGTTAAGTGCCCCGGCCACTGTGGCACATAAATTTGCATGGGGACTATGAAATAGCTGATCTCGGGTAGGTGGGTAAACACAATTTATTTCTTAACGACACCAGAAAAATGTAACCCCCACGTGAGCCAAACAGGGCTTACTGAAGATTATTGTATATCTATGGGTAAACTTTTGAGACTCGTCTTCCAACAGGCTTCTCATTGCATTACTTCTCTAGCATGTATGAACAATGTATATAGTAGGTAGAAAAGGTATTGTATTCCATTTAAAATTCGATGCCGAAATTTCACTGCAAATCCATGTTTGAGGAGCATTAATCAATAAAAAAGAATCTAATGTGTTCCACTCACACGAATTTCTTTACATCTCTGTAACAAATTAAAAACTTATCCCTCTTATCTACTTCAGCGATCTAGCAGAAAGGATCTTATTACTTAGTTTGTTATAAGTAGAAGGGAAATAGGGAATACACTAAGTTAAATCGACATTCATATGTTTTAAAATGTGGTTGCTATGTGATTGAAATTCGTTTGCTTCCGTGGGCAAGAGTTTACAAGTTCCCGTATGTGAAAAGTTTTAAGTATTTTAAAACTGAAACCAATAACAAGGAATATCTAAAAAACAATCAACTCCACGAAAAAAGTGTATGTTACATAAATTGTGTATTTTAACGTGCTCTACATTTTTTGTGGGGTAAGTTTCTGTTCATCTTTTACGGTTCAGCAGTTATGCGAAATTTCGTAAAATTCATCCAGAATAAAGTAGTCTTCAGAGGCTGTTGCCAGAAAATTCAGGATACGCGTTATTTTTCAGATAAATATCTTAGAATACGATCTTTTAATCAAAATCGTTAGAGCAATTTTTAAGAAAATAAAAATAATCGAAAAAAGTTCCATGTAAAGGATCGTTTGTAGTGGGACGATTTTCTTGAAAATCTTCGTGTCGTATCCTTGGAAGATACCAAACTTAAATACCAAATTTTGTACTCAACGGTATTTTAGCTTTAGAGCTATGCTGTCCAAAGACACACACGCACGCACGTACCTTTTTCTAAAAATGTTTTTCTATTCAGGGGGACCTAAAAACCTGTATTTCCGGTGAAATCTTGGTATAAACTTTTTGGGTGGAATGCAATACTTTCTCTATACACTATGTACATAGTCGTGTAGAGAAAGTAAAAAAGCATCTTAGAAAAATGTATGTGTGTGTGTGTCTTATGACAACATAACCCAAAAATGTGTTGGTGTTTAAGTTACTATCTCGAAAGATGCTACACGAAGGTTTTCAGAAAACTCCCCCCCCCCTCCCAAACTTTCCCGTACATGAAAATTATTCGAGATTTTCCGTTTTGCCAAACATGATTCAAGCGAGTTTGATTAAAATGCCGGTATTAAAGATGTGTGTGTGTGTGTGTGTGTGTGTGTCCGTAAACACGATAACTCAAAAACGAAAAGTCGATAAAACACCAAACTTGGTATTTAAGTATAGTATCCTCCAGGAATGCGACATGAAGATTCTGAGAAAAATCCCCCTACCCCAAACTACCCTTTACATGGAAAAATTTGAGAAAATTTTGATTTTCTTAAAAATGTCTCTAACGATTTTGATTAAAATACCGTATATTAAAGATATTTGTATAGCAATTAAAATGCTTATCTTGAATCTTCTGGAAATAGCCTCTAAAGACCACTTTTGTTTTGTAACTACAACTAAACATATAAAACATAATTTATGCATTTTTTTTCTGAATTAACGAGAGAGAAAAATGAGCTTTTTAAATAATATTCTGTTGAAGAATGGGTAGGGAAATCATGATTGTAACACATCAGATTTTTCACTTTTCTCCTTGAGTCATGTTACGCATCTTATAACGCACTATAACTACTTGCATTTTATTGGTCAAATCCATCAAAACATTGCCAAATCTGTGGCCATTTACAGCATTTCCTTACTTACTTTCAAGATTTTTTAAAGCATTTGAAGCAACTTAACAAAAGTTTTGAAGTTGAGAAAACTCTTGGAAAGTTTTATAAATATGAATATGACATGACTTGTATCGCGGATAAGAAATTTTAGACACATACACACAAATTGTCTCTCCTTTAATATTAGTAAATATTAAATAGACAGACAAACTGCAATTCAGATTGAGGTGATTTCGCGTTAAAGGTTTACAAATAATAATAATAATAATAATTATCATACATGTTTAAAATCGCATATACCACTGACCTACAGCATCTTCGCTTTACTTCTTATCGATCAATCTGCCACCCTTTTGCAGAAAGTTCAAGTCTGGTATCCGAAGCCAGGACTCAGTTTTGCACTTCCTGCTGTGCGGGCAGCATACTGAAAGGGAAAGTGGCGGAACCAGTTCCCCGCGGTCAAGTTCACTGCTTCATTGAGACATGGAGGTCAAGCACCCTGGACTGTTGATTCAACAGGTGTGGAGGTTACGTGGGAAAGCCAAACAACAGCGCAACCCCTACCTCCGGTTGGGGTAGTTGAGACAGCGACCACCAACATGGTCAGGCTGAGCAAAAAAATATGTGGTTATAAGGGATGTGGGTCGAGAGTCTGATGCAGTCGGTTCAGGTGGTGATGGGTTAATTCATTTATAACAGGTGTCACAGATAAACGTGACCTGTGTAATAAAGAGTAACTACAGACAGGCGATTGCCGAAATGACTCGCTTATCGAAGATGTTGAAAGTGGTCCTCTGCAGCATCATTGCAGGTTTAGCCATAATCAGATACACCCGGCGTATGGTTCCGATGTCGATGGTGGCAACTTTACCGCTGATGTTTTTCAGTTCCTGTAAATGCAGCAGTTTGTAAACGACGTGGTTTAATATAAAGAGTTTTAGTTCCCCTACACGCACTATGTACATAGTGTATAGACAAGGTATTGAATTGCACCCAAAAATTCGATACCGAGATTTCACTGGAAATACAGGTTTTGTTTGTGTGGTAAGTTTTTGTCTATCTCTTACGGCCTGCCAGTTATGCAAAATTCAATAAAAATCGTCCAGAATGAAGAGGTCTTCAGAGGCTATTCCCAGAAAATCCAAGATATACATTTCGTTTGTCATAAAAGTATGCTAAACATACGGCATTTTAATCAAAATCGCTAGAGCCATTTTAGAGAAAATCACAATTTTCAAAAAATGTTCCATGTAAAGGGTAGTAGGGGATACGGGGATTTTCTTGAAAATCTTCGTGTCGCATCCTTGGAAGACACCAAACTTAAATACCAGGTTTGGTATTTAACGGTCTTTTCGTTTTTGAGTTATGCTGCACACACATACACACAGACAGACAGACAGACAGACACACACAAGGACATTTTTCTAAAAATGTTTTTCTTGGATTCAGGAGGTCCCAAAACATGTATTTCCGGTGAAATCTGGGTATAGAATTTTAGGTGCAATTCAATACCTTGTCTATACACTATGTACATAGTACGTATACCTACAGAAAGTAAAAAATCTGATGTGTTCCATTCGCATGACTTTCTCTACATCTCTGCAACAAATTATCGCTAGAAAACCTATTCTTCTGTTCACTTAATGCTAATTGAGTAACAATTAGCTGAAATAGTCTCACCATTTGCTTGTTTGTAAGTAGAAGGAAAATATGAGAGTACCATAGGTTAAAGTGATAGTCAAAAGCTAGTTGCTATGTGACTTAAGTTCCTTTATTTGTATGGATAGGAGTTGACATATTCCTGTAAATATGAGAAAAGTATGTTTTTCAAAGCTGAAACAATAAGAAGGAGTATCTCAAAAACGATCGACTCCAAGAAAAAAATGTAAGTGGCATAAATTGTGTGTTTTATCGTGATCTACATTTTTTGTATATAAGTGTTTGTCTATATCTTATAGTTTACTAGTTATGCAAAATTCAATAAAAACCACCCAGAATAAGGAGGTCTTTAGAGGCTATTCCTAGAAAATTCAAGATATACTTTTTTATTTGGCATGTAAATATCTTAAATATAAGAAATGTTAACCAAAATCGTTAGAGCCATTTTTGAAAAAATAAAAATGTAAGACATTTTTTTCATGTAAAGGATAGCTTGGTGTGGGGGGGTATTTTCTTGAAAATCTTCGTATCGCATCCTTAGAAGATACCAAACTTATATACCAAGTTTGTGTTTAACGGTCTTTTTGTTTTTGAGCTATGCTGCCCGGAGACACACAGACACACCAGACATAAACACACACACACACGCACACACACACACACTCAGCCTTTTTTCAAAAATTCTTTTTTTGTGTATTCAGGGAGACTCAAAACATGCATTTCCGGTCATATCTCGGTATCGAATTTTTGGGTGGAATCCAGTACCTTCTCTATACACTATGTACATAGTACGTGTAGATAAAGTAAAAAAAAAGTTTTAGAAAAAGCTCCGAGCGTTGTGTATATGTGTCTATGGGCAGCGTAGCTCAAAAACGAAAATACCGTTAAATACCAAACTTAGTATTTAAGTTTGTTATCTTCCCAGGATGCGACACGAAGCTTTTTAAGAAAATTCCCCACCCCTAACTATACCTTACATAGAACATTTTTCGAAAATTTTGACTTTCTCAAAAATGGCCCTAATGATTTTGATTAAAATACTTTTTGTAGAAGATATTTTTATAATAAACAAAATATATATCTTGAATTTTCTGGGAATGCCTCTAAAGACCTCTTCATACTGGATGGCTTTTATATAACTAGCAACCCGTAAGAGATATATAAAAACTTACAACACAAAGAATCCCATTAAAACATACAATTTATATCCTATACATTTTTATGTAGAGTTAACCTTTTCCTAGATATTCCGGAAAATTAGGTTCAATTTTAGCCGCGTAAACTTTTCTCAAACGGGAACACATGTTTTTTCTCGTTTTTCGTTTGTTTGCTCCTGGCAAGGAAAGAGATTGGAATTTCAATCGTTTTACAAAGCGATCGACTTTTAAAGGACGAGTCTATCATTTTAGGCTGTGCATTCCTTTATTTCCCTTCTACTTACAAGGAACTAGTAATAAGGCTAATGTCATCTTGATTAGGATGATGTAGATAACAGTTTGATGTTTTGAATAAAATGTTTGTTTACCGAACAGCTAGAGGACATCATGTGAATGGAACATATCAGATTGTTTCCCTTCTACTTCTATGGAAGCAAGCAATAAGACCGTTTCTGCTAATGTTTATCTCGATTATCATGAAGTACAGAGCAGAATAAGCTTTTTAACGATAATTTGTTAAAGAGATGTAGAGAAAGTCATGTGAATGGAACACATCAGGTTTTTTAATCTCCGCTGGCAACCTCTCCTGCTTAAATGTGTCTGTTGCGCCAATTATCTTGTAAACTTCTGTTAACCTTTGAGTAATTCTTTAGCAAATCACCTCAATAATTTCTGGTATGTAAACCGAAGCAATTCATTCTCATTTTACACTCTATACAAATCCCATTGTGCGCTGCTTTTACTTTCTTTAATTACTATAAAGTACATAGGTAGATAAAGAATTGCATTCCACAAAAAATTCTATTCCGATATTTCACTGAAAATACGCATTTTAGGATTCTATATTTAAAAAAAGCATTACAGGAAAAGGACTGCGTGTATATGTGTGCGAATGTGTGTGTTTCTATGTCTGACATTTTTCTAAAAACGCTTTTTTACTTTCTTCAGTCCATATGTTCAAAAATTGTATTTCACCCAAAAATTGAATATGGAGATTTCATTTAAAATACATGTTTTGAAACATCCTGAATAAAAAAAAACATTTTTAGAGACTGGCCATTTATCTGTGTGTGTGTGTGTGTGTGTGTCTGTGAGTAGCATAGCTCAAAAACGAAAAGTCGGTTAAATATCTAATTTGCTTTTTAAGTTCAGTAAACTCCAAGGATGTGACACGAAGATTTTCAACTAAATCCCCTATAATAACTAACCTATTTATGGACAAATTTTCGAAAATGTTGATTTTTCTCAAAACTGGCTGTAACGATTTGGATTAAAATGTCGTATATTACAGATATTTATATCACAGTATGTTGATCTGGAATTTTCTGGAAATAACTTCTGAGGACCTTATTATTCTGGACGAATTTTGCATAACTGTTAAGCCGTAAGAGGTATACAAATACCATAGAAAAACTTAGATCTCGTTAAAACACATAATTTATGTCATATAGGTTTTTTTGCAGAACTGACCACTTCTGAGATATTATTTGTTACTGGTTTCAGCTTTAAAGTACGTAATATTTTTCTGAAACGGGACCATATAAAGCGAACAGGACCTGAATTGCTTCACATAGGGACGAGGTTTTATCGCTTTAGGCCACTATATTCACTTATTTCGCTTCTACTTAAAAGGAAGCAAGCAATAAGACCAATTATGCTCATATTTAACTCGATTGGCATAATGTAGATAAAATAAGAATTTTTGTAACAATAGTTTGTATTTGGATCAGCTAGAGAAAGTTATGTGAATGGAACACTTCAGATTTTTTTATTCAGGTAACCCTGAAACGTGCATTTCCAGTGAAAACTCGGTATGGAATTTTTTGACGGAGTACAATATCTTCTCTATATGTGTGCATGCAGTTATATGCCATGTACTATGTAGAGAAAGCAAATTTCATGAGCTACTGTAACTTTTGTAAGTAAAGTTTTGTGTTGATGTATTTCATTATTATTATTATTATTATTATTATTATTATTATTATTATTATTATTATTATTATTATTATATGCCAAATTGTTGTTTGCTTTTTGGACGTCCCTGTATTCTATTTTACTGATGACTAAATTATATTTCTAACAAATATTATCTAAACTAATTTTTACGTTCTCTAGTCCCCTATTTACAATGTACACGGTGGAAAGAGAAGGTATTGTATTCCACAAAAAGTTCGATGTCGAGATTTTACCAGAAATATATATTTTGGGGTCCCCTGAGTCCAAATGAGCGTTTTTAGAAAAATATCTGTATGTATACGTGTGTGTCTATGGACAGTATAGCTCATAAACGAAAAGACCGTTAAATGCCAAACTTGATTGATATTCTAAAGAAAATCCCCTCCCCACAAACTACCCTTTACGTGGAAAAATTTTAGAACATTTTTATTTTCTCAAAAATGGTTCAAACGATTTTGATTAAAATACGGTATATTAAATAAAATGTATAACTTGAACTTTCTGAGAATAGCCTATGAAGACCTCTTTATTCTGGGTGAGTTTTGACGTGTTTTGCTTAACTGGTAAACCGTAAGAAATAGACAAAATCTTACTGCAGAAAAAATGTAGATCATGTCAAAACACACAATTTATATCCTTTAGATTTTTGATGTGAGGTAGCCGTTTCCGAGATATTCCTTGTTATCGGTTACAATTGTAAGGTACATATTTATACTTTTCTCAGACAGGAAGTGGTCATTTTTCTTTTGTTCTACTCCTGGCCACATAAAGAAGTGATTTGTAATGATAATCACATAACGTTTTAAAACATATGACTACGTCTTTAGGGTTAGTTCCCTTCTACTTATAAGGAACTAAGTAATAAGAACATTTTGCTAATGTTTATTTCGATTTGCATGGTGTAGAAAGAAGAACAATCTTTTGTAAGAAGTTTGTAGAACAGCTAGAGAAAGTCATGTGAAAGTAACATCAGATTTTTTGTTAGATTCTCATGCTTTTTCCTATCCACTATACATAGCATCCATATTATGCGAAATTATCCTTAGATTGATTTTTTTCTTTTTTTATAATCGTAATAAATGTTTACCGTTGAGTTTGTGCCACTAACTTCTCTCCGTATCGAAAGACCTTGGCTGTCACTACAGGACAGAATTGAATGACGTGGCCAAAATAGAGACACAGACAGCGTGCCCTCCAGGTCGTGAGAAAAGCGTTACTTATCCTAAAATTCCGCTACAGAACATGACATGCTTGGCTGCAACAAAGCGCTCTAGTATTGTTCCGGATAGTGACCTGAGTTAAGGAAATTGCTGCTGTGAACATTTACAAAGAACCTCCCTGTCAGTACAGTCACCTGTCTCTCTCTCTCTTCTCTTCCTGGTTTTTATTCCTACATTACCCCATTCTTTGCAAACTTTTCTGTCCAAACACACGCCCATAACAAAGCCGGTCGTCTCCTTAGCGCGGTGGTAGCGCAGCTGTTTATCATGCGAGAGATCTGGGTTCGATTCCCGGTACCGGCGAGGGGAGTCCTGGTCCGGGGTGCACTCAGTCTCGTGAGGAGCTACTTGATGGAGAAGTAGTGACTCCAGGTCATGAGGACAGCATTAACTGACCGGGTGGGGGGGGGGGGTTCAGGCGCTGACCACGTCTCATTCTCCTACTGCACCCCATTCATGACGTCTGTCATGGACCGAGATGGCAGTAGGCTAAGATTTCTTGTGAGCTGTCGTCCCATGGGGTTAGTTATTCCCTTATTTCCCTTCTGCTTATAAGGAACTAAGTAATAAGATAGTTATCTCGAATAACATGAGATAGAAGAATAGGTTTATTTAAAAAAAAAAACAACTCAAAATTAGTTACAATTGGGCGACCCCGGCTGCGCGCAATCCTACCTATTTTAAAGTGCCCGACTGCGCGAGGTGGTCTGTTTTTTTTTTTTTTTTTTTTTATCTCCAGAAACGAACGTACCAAAGACAGAACAAAAGAAAGGCAACAAATTAACAAACAAGCTATTTTTGTTTTGTTTTTTCATTTGTAGCTTAACGTCCTTTAACCTGGTTTGTCATATTTTTTTTTTTTTTTTTTTTTTTTTTTTATTTATTTATTTTGTTAATTACAAAAGTTATAAGTTATAGTATAATACATTATATCAGTTCACAATTTTTATATATATAGTTATGAACAATGTTGTCTGTGCGTTTAAATTAAACATTTGCAGGAAGATGGTAACAACATAAGGTGTTGTAAGTGCTATAGAATGAGCAAGGCAAAAGCTGTTGCCGACTGCCGTGAAAGACGCTTATGTTTTTGCAGATCTTCTCTTGCTGCTCTAAGATGACAGCGTAAACCGTCGACGCTGGGATGCGTTTCAGACAGCATATAATGCTGAAAGCCAAGTGCGAGCCACACCTGTGCGAAGCGGTCGGTAGTACTTCGAGTCTCTAGTTGTAGTAATGTGCGAGCATAATCGTTGGGATTTTGCGAAGGAGCAAGACGGTGCAATTGCGAAACAACCCAGTGCCAAATCTGTCGTGCTGTTGTGCAGGTAACAAAACGATGGCGTAGAGTATCCCGCACACCGCAAGTGTTGCATGTGGAGGTCCTCACCATGTTGTATCGGAATTTTTTATCCTCTGTAGCCACAACATCATTGATGACCAAATATGCGCATGTAGTCCACTCCGTAGATAAGTTGCGCAAATGGATGTTCCGCCATACCTGACACCAGGGTCTGTTGGGCATCCTATCCTCCACATGAATTGGTGCAAGCAGCCGCTGTAGGAAAAGCTTGTATAGCTCAGTTGATAGTCCTCTAGGTTGCTGAGGTAGGACATCGACATCAATGCCATCCAAAACTTGGAGTGCTCTCTTAAAACCCGCAGGAGCAGCCCGAACTGGAGTTCCAAGAGAATTCTTGAAGGGTTCCCAAAATGCTATTTCTTGTTCCTCTCCATATCCCCTAGTGGCAAGTATAATAGATTTAACAAGAAGCGCTTTACTCTTAGGTCCCACTGCAATTAAACCTAAGCCGCCTTCGTTACGTTTTCGCCACAATTGGGTTTTAGCTATACGAAAGGGCTGTGCTCTCCATAAATAGTATCCAATAAGTCGCTCAATTCGGGAGACGTGTTTTTCAGGCATTGGTAGTATCTGCGCCATATACCATAATTTTGCCAAAACAAACTGATTGATGTGCCACACTTTCTGTAGAAGATTCAAGTTTCGGCCAAGATGTGCAGTGGTATTCAGCCTAATCAAATTTATTTTGTGATCCCAGTTGCGAGCAATCATCGATGTAAACGGCTTGGAGAAGAAGATGCCGAGAATCTTGACACTATATTGTATCGGGATATCGAGCAATGTGTGATCAGTCGGCCACGATCCAAGAGGGAGCAGTTGCGACTTCGCGGTGTTCATTTTGGCATTAGAAGCTTTCTCATAAAGTGTGATGGCGGTATGTACCAAGGGTAAGGCCTCGCGCCTACGGATGAGCAGCGTGACGTCATCAGCATAAGCTCTGGCACAAAATAATCGAGCTGGAGTGACAGTCCCAGTCAACTTAGCTTGAAGATAGCGAAGAAAGGGTTCTAAAGAAAGGGAGAAGAGAATCATTGATAGTGGACAACCCTGGCGTACAGAGTTAGTAAGCTTTATAGGCTTACTGAAGTATCCATTGACTTGCACCTTCGAAGACATCCCACTGTAGACGGTTCTGATTGCAGATATTAGCAACGGTGGAAGTTTGAATTTCTGAAGCACTTTAAACATATAAGCATGGCCAACTCTATCAAAGGCTTTATCAAAATCCAGACTGACCAACGCAGCAGCCTCCGACGGATTCCGTTCATAATGGAGAATTGTATCTCGGAGGACCAGAAGGTTGTCAATTATGGTCCTGCCCGGAATGCCACATGTTTGTCCGGAGGTTATAATTTTAGGTAGAATAACCCTTAATCTGGATGCAAGTACTTTCATCACAATTTTGTAGTCGGTGTTTAAAAGTGTTATGGGTCTATAGTCCCAGACACTCATTGGAGACCTTCTCTTTGGGATTAAGATGACGATGCCATCTGCGAATCCAGGGCAACAGTTCGATCCAATAAGGATCGCATTTACCAACTCTACAACTTCTGCTTTGATTATACTCCAAAAGGTCTTGTAGAAGGAATATGTCAGGCCATCTTCTCCTGGGCAGGAATGGAGGCTAGCGGAATTAATGGTTTGCAGAATCTCGGTGGCAGAATATCGCTGCTCCAAGGAACGCTGTTCCTCGACAGTTATACCGGTGTCAACATATTGGAAGAGCTTCTCCATGGCGTCATTGCGTAGGTCAGTGGTGTCAAACATGGTGCTATAAGATGTATGGATAGTCTGTAGGATTTGAGGCACAGAAGTGACCTTGGCACCTACCGGTGTCAGAAGAGCATGGAAGTAACGACCACTACCAGCACACTTCTCCTTAATGGTATGAAACAATGAAGCTTTCTCCTGTGCCACGACGGAGTCATGAGTTCGCGAACGGGTCATAGTTCCCGCCAAAAAATGTTGCTGTATGTCCACGAGCTTCCGCTTCACAGCTCGAAGGCGATGGGTTACGTCTTGACCACTCTGTTGTCTAGAGAGAAGACCCATTAATGCTTCTTGGTAAAAGTCGAAGGTGTGCCGTCGTTCAATTGCCCTCTCACGACCTTTGATCTTGAAGAAATTCGTAATACCAGGCTTAAATATACGTCGCCATTTCTCCACCACTGACAGCGGGGAGCGTCGAGCTTTACCCTGAAGACTTTGCCACAACTTGGCAAAGTCAGCAGCAATAATGTTGTCATGTAATAAAGCTTCGTTTAATTTCCAATAACCTCTGCCATATAGCGGAATGCGACTCTCAGCGATTAATTGCAGTTTGACAGCATGGTGGTCAGTAAAGGCAACAGGTAAAACTCGCACTGTGTGAATCAGAGAGTTGAACTGAGCGCTTAAATAGAAACGATCTATTCTTGAGGCACAGTTCGCTCGACAGTAAGTAAATTCTACAGACGTAGCGTTCATATGTTCCCAAACATCACAAAGACGTAGCCCGGTTACCAGCTGATCCAATGCCAAAGACTTGTTTTAACCAGGACGCTGATCCTTAGCATGTAGCACGCAATTGAAGTCGCCACCTACTAAAAGCAGGGCATAATTCCATCTCAAATAATAGGGCAGAATGTTTGTTATAAATTCTTCTCGCTCATGGCGCCTATCACTCCCTGAAGGCAGGTACAGGTTAAGCAGCAGCATGTTGTCCATTCTAGCACTTATAACACGACCACTAGGATGCATCTCTATCTCGGCAAACGTCAAACCTGCTCTGTACAAAATAGCAGTACCACGCATATTTTCTCCAACATTCACCACACAACTGTACTGTGGACCCATAAAGCCAAAGTCGGTTATGTTAACTTCTTGGAGGAAAACTATATCTAAATCATGAGTCCGCACAAAATCACGTAAAAGAGCCTGTTTGGCAGTGCAGCGTAGGGAGTTGATGTTAACAGTGGCAAAGGTACGTAAGACAACCATTAAGACAAGGCCAGAAGTAAACCAGAGCAGGTCACCGTTCAAGATGTATCTAGTCATTTTCAACGGCATGAATATGTGTTCGTGATACCCGTGGAAACTTTTTCGGTAGGCTTCCAGACCGAGAAGGCAAGTGTTTCCTGAGTCGAGGGTCTCTCACGGTCTCCCACGCGATGTTAGTCTCCGTTTCTTCGGTGCCCTCCTCCTCACTAACAGACAGCGGGCGTTCTCTCCTAACCGGCACAGGTTCGTCAGAATCCATCTCACTCCATTTCTGGTGTTCAATTATTACAGTGCCTGGTATATCGCAGGGGCCAACCATGTTCTGGTCACCACTATTAGGCACCACAACAACAGAAGATAGTGTAGGGGATGAGACACTCATTTCTGCTACTTCTGAGGGAGTATTGACAGCTACCGGTGCGGACACAGAAGTCTCCTGCACCGCCACATCGTCACGCATACAGCTGGTATTCGGGTAGACTTCCCCTGTAGGTTTGACGTTACAAACAGGCTCTATTTCACTAGCTTCAGTAGCGGGCCCATTTGACGCACCTACTGTATGTTTACATTCCTCTTCGGCCCGAGCGCTAACTTGACCTCTCACTACATCGCTGAGTAACACAGCCCTGCGCGAGACAGAGACAGGCAGTACAGACTTTTTGTATGGACAGTGTGAGCGAAAATGAGAAGCTTCCCCACACACATAGCAAGTGTGCGGTTGTCCTAGATAAGTCACACCAACAGGAAACCCACGCACTACTACTGTAGATGGAATTTCCTTTTTTAATTCCATTCGTACAGAACGAACACCAGACTTGACGGGGTACTTATAGCCTGCGTTCCATTGTTCTTCTTGAACCTCTAGTAATTTCCCATATTGGGAAAGTTTCTGTTCCAGAAACGTGTGAGTGATCTCAGGCACTAAATTGAAAACCCGGACATTTACAATGCGGCAGTCAGCGGGCCCAATATTTACCGTTAGTATTTCACCATTTTCATAACTAAACTTTGCCGCCCCTTGAAATTGCAGTAAATATCTTTCATAATGTGTTACAGATATAAATTTTATAAAAACTGATTTTTCTCTAGAATGAAACTGTAGTGTATCTACCTGATCAGGTGGTATTTTCATGTAGTCGTGAATCCAGTCATGCACTTCCATCGCGCTGGGTCGACGTTCAGCTCCTCGAAATGAGATTTGCAGCGTATTTTGCCGGCGTATTGCCTCCATCAGTAGAAATTCTTTCCTTGTAGACTCACACAGAACAATCTATTTGACGCTCCTTAACGTCGCTCGATTACGGGCAACACAGCGGACAAACAACCTGTCGGTCCGCTAGCTGCAGCCAGACTGAGTTTTGGAGACTCAGGATTGTTATGTAAATGCTAGCATATTTGCCATTCATAGGTATGGTTGAAAATGCAGTGTCATAATATGCATGCTGAAGGACATTTGTCAAGAAGTTAAAATATGCACTTAAATTATGTGCCTTTCTTGTAATAACAACAAACACAGTTTAGTGAATGCAATCGTGAGATGATTCCGTATCTGATTTTAAAATTGATTCCTTTAGGTACTGCCTACGTTTTTCATAGGCAGATTTAGATTTGTAAGTAGCTGTATCGTTCATTTTTACTTTCTGTAGTCCAAATCTACATAGTGGATAGAGAAGGTATTGTATTGCACCCACAATTCGATAACGAGATTTCATCGGAAATACATGTTTTGGGGTCTCGTGAGTCCGAAAAAAGCATTTTTAGAAAAAGGTCCGTGTGGGTCTATAGACAGGATAACTCAAAAACGAAAAGACCGTTAAATATCAAACTTGGTATTTAGGTTTAGTATCTTCCAAGAATGCCACACAAAGATATTCAAGAAAATCCCCCCATCATAAACTATCCTTTAATGTAAAACTATTCGAAATTTTTGATTTTCTTAAAAATGGCTCTAACAGAAAGTAAAAATGGTAAAAATTAGGTTATCGTTTGATTTTTTTCGAAGCACCATTGACTGGTGTTAAAAGTTATACTTATTGGTGACAAATGTGAATGAAACAGTGTTTTACTTTTAAAAACAAGGTCTAGTTTATTATACCCTCATGTTGCAACGCGCATGCGGGTGACGCAGATAAGGTAGTTGTGATATTCCCAGTGGGTCCGCTTTGTGGTATACTTCCCCTCAGTTGCTATAATACTAGTCAAGCAAAATTTTAAAAGAAATTACATAGCTTTCTCAACCTATTCCGTAAGAAGCTATTCTTTCTAAAGCTTTGTCTCCTGTCTACTTCATGCCAAAAAAGAAAACAATAGAGAAATAATTTCAGTGTATATTTTCTTACCTATAGGTTAAATGGAAATGAGAGAAACAATATGCTATAGTTATAGTCAAATCTTTTAACATCTGGGCGCTTAGTGGTGCCTAAAATTCTATTCTATCTACATGACCAGGATAAAAAGTAGCAAAGAAAGAAGACTTTTCATGGGAGAAAACTAAAAGTATTGGGAAAATTAAACCAAATACAAAGAAAATCTCTGAAATGGTTAACTCTACAAAAAATTTCTATTGATATAAATTGTGTGTTTTAACGAGATCTATCATTTTTGTATACTTATCTTATCTATCTCTTAGGTACAATTTACATGTTTTGCAGAAGGAAACCGGAATGAAGAGACCTTCAGAGGCTATCCCCAGCCCCAAATCAAGACATATATTTTATTTGTAATCTACTTATTTTTAATATTAATATGGTATTTTAATCAAAATCATTAGAGCCATTCTTGAGAAAATCGAACATTTCTAAGAATCTTCAATGTAAAGAATTTTCTGAGAGTATTCATGAACTGAAGAATTCCTTATTGATATTTTACAGGAAATATATGTTTTGAAGACCACAGGGTGTAATGGTATTCTAAGATAATGGTCCTATGTATGTGTGTGTGCATAACTCAATTACAAAATGTCGGACAAATACAAAACAAAATACGATACGAAGATTTTTTAGAAAATTATCGCACCCTAGAATGCCCTATTTATGGACAATTTTTTCTAAAAATTTTATATTTTAAAAAATAAGTCTTACGATCTTGATTAGAGTCTAACATATTTACATAAAAAATCTAATGTGTTCCATTCACAAAACTTTCTCTACATCTCTGCAACAACTTATTGCTAAAAATCTATTCTTCTATCCACATCATGTTAATCGAGATAAACATTAGCAGAAATTGTCCTTATTACTTAGACCCTTATAAGTAGAAAGGGAAAAATCTAATATGTTCCAATCATATTATGTCCTCTAGTGGTTTGGCAAACGAATATTTTATTCAAAAGATGAATCTGTTACCTACATCATGCTAATCAAGATAAGCATAAGCAAATTAGTTTTATTACTAGCTCCTTGCAAGTAGAAGTGAAATAAGAAAATGCATAGGCTAAAGGGATAGTCTCGTCCTTTAAAAGCCGGTCGCCATGTGAAACAATTGAAATTCCAATATCTATGGTTGCCAGGAATAAATAAACGAGAAACGAGAAGAAAGATGTCTTACCGTTTGAGAAAAATTTAAGTGGCTAAAATTGAAACCAATAATCCGAAATACCTCAAAAACGACTAACTCTACAAAAAAAAGTAGGTAACACAAATTGTGTGTTTTAATGAGATCTACATTTTTTGTGTAGTAAGTTTTTGTACATCTCTACGGTTTACCAGTCATACAAAAGTCATCCAGAATGAAGAGGTCTCCAGTGGCTATTACCAGAAAATTCAAGATATTCGTTTTTCATTTAAATATTTTATACATAAGGCATTTTAATCAAAATCGTAAGAGCCATTTTTGAAATAACCGAATTTCCGAAAAATATTCCATGTAAAGAGTAGTTTTAAATGGGGGGGGATTTTCTTGAAAATCTTCGAGTCACATCCTTGGAAGATACTAAACTTAAATACCAAGTTTGGTATTTAACGGTATTTTCGGTTTTTAGCCATGCTGTCCACAGACACACATGAACTTTTTTCTAAAAATGCTCTTTTTGGATTCAGGGGGTCGCAAAACATGTATTTCCAGTGAAATATCGTGTTGAATTTTGGGGTGATTTCTCTATACATTTATGTAGACAATATGTGAGGAGAAAGTAAAAATAAAATTGTACTTCATTTTTTTAGATTAATAGTCTGTGTGTGTTGTGTGTGTGCTTTGCATAACTGATGAATAATAAGAGTAGGCAAAAACCTATTACACAAATAAATAAGTACATTCTTTAAAGATAAAACTTATTTAAAACAAATTTTATGTCGCAATAGCCATTGCCCAAATATCTGTCATTTCGGTTTGAATTTTTCAATGATTTGTCATTTTTACGTTCTCTCCAGGTACGTACTATGGAGAGAAAGTATTGCATTCTACCCGAAAATTCAGTATCTTCTTGTTAGAAATAGTTTCATTACAGATTTCATCGTAGATACAACAAAGAAATGTCAGTCAAAACTTTAGAAAGAGGGCCATAATAATAATGTTAGTTTAGAGCCTCCAATCTTTGTGTGACCTCAAGAAATAAACGAATGGAGACTAGCAACTTCAATGTGTTTAAATATTTTAAAAATTCAAATCAACAGCAAATATCTCGGTAGTATGGGGGTAGTAAGTCTGCCCCACATTCAAGAGAGTTCAAATATGGCTTAGGTTGAGTTACCTGAATAGGTTTTTTCCTTCTTTCTCTCTCTCTCTCTCTCTCACTCTCTCTCTGTCTCTCTCTCTCTCTCTCTCTCTCTCTCTCTCGGAGGTTTTCATTATCCGGAGAAGACGAATGTCGAGTAGCTTTAAGCTTCACGGATCCCAAGATAATTTGAGAATCATTTCACCGATCTCATTCATCGTTCAATACGACCGATCAAATTAAAGGACACTGGTTGCTGTATGATATTCCTGAAATTCCGTTATGTTTGATTAACCAGGAGTAAACAAAAATAAAAATGAATGATTTGTTATTTAAGAAAATTATGTAATTTACTTATATAGAGTGTGTATAGATATATATTTCAATTTGTTTCCATTTAAAGGGTAGATTTCTGTTGATAGGCTGTGAAGCCTCCTTTTGGAAGGACTTTTGTGTAATCTTATATAATTAGTAAATAATGTTAAACAATTAACGAAAACGTAGGTACTGCACAACAATGTAGATATCTTTAAAACAGCATTTATTGCAAATAAGTTGTGTTTTGTTTCCAAATGGCATTTCGTAGATTTCTCTTATTAACGGTCCGAGTAGTTCGGTCATTCTTTTATGTCCTTACGATTTTCAGTTTCTCACAATTTGATGGATTCAGTATGAAATATTAAGGTCAGCATAAAGTGTTCAGATCTTAAACATTTGACTATCGCTGTTCCCGTTGTGTGATGCGGCTGTTTCAGAAAGGTATATCTAAAGATAAATGAAGTAAATGGAAAAATAAACTTTCGTAAGAATACTTTAATGCCCATTTGTAAATTCCCATATCTGATATGATTTACCGGTTACAAAGTTCATTCAGAAAACCAAAGACATATTATATTTTATTTTTATTTGAGTATTTTAAGTATACCTATGTATTTTAATCAAAACTGTTAGATCCATTTTTGAAAACTTAAAAAAATAGTAACTTTTTTTTCCAGCAAAGTTGATTGAGTTGGGGCAATTTTCTGAAAAATGTTCATGTCAAATCCTTTGAAGATGCTAAATACACTCACACCCTCACACATACATATACAGATGCCTGCGAACACACAGAAACACAATCACATGTCTGTTTTGTGAAACTGCTTCTTATTTTTACATTCAGGTGATCTCAAAACATGTATTTCCGATGAAATCTTAACATAACATTTTTGGCTGGAATGTATTTCTTCCCCTGTCTACTGTATAAGAAGAAGTTACATAAAGTTACAATAATTTGCAAATTGCTTCAGTTACAAAAACAAACAAAAAATGTATTTCCCGCCTTTGTAGTGTTGTGGTAGTATATCTAACTCACATTGAAGAAGTCGTGAGTTTGAATCTCGCTTAGGGTAAGTTATCCGGGGTTTACGCTTATCCTGAGAAGACGAATGTTGAGTAACTTTGAACTCCACAAACCCCGAGATCATTTGAGCATCATTTCACCGATTTCATTCATCATCCGATATGATTAACTAGGTTAAAGGACGTTTAGCATATATATACTCTTACAAATATAGGTAAACCATCTAATATATACGTTGCTATTTATATTTATTTTGAATGCTAAGACTGAATTACCAACGTTATCTGTAAAATAGTATCACTCCTATAGTATATTTATTTAGTTACCTGATGTTATATTATGTTTGAAGTAATTACAAAATAAAATGCAAGTTGCATAAAATCAAATTACAAAGGAATAATGGACCACCTGGAATATTATGTCCATTGAACTCAAGCGCAAAGCAGGAATAGCTCCAAGCTTGTTTTTTTTTCTTTTTTTTTTTCAGAATGGTGGAGGAATTTATTGGAACAGAGAATCATTTGTTCTCTCTGAAGTTTTTGGCTCCTCTTCTCTGTAAACTAGACTCGCTGGCCAAGCTGAACGTCCAGCAGTGTGGGAAAGAAAGATATTTCGCGATCTTTCGTCCAAGACCTGCCATTTCAACTCTCAAGCGGTCCAAAAGCATTTTCATACCTCTGTATAAACCTGTCCAATAGAAACCGAAATGGGTTTAAGTTGAGGCGAAAAAACACTCATTATTACATTCCTTGAGTTCCACTCCTGGGACTTGTTATTTTTTCTGTTCGTAACTGACCATTTCATGTATAAGCTGGGGTGATTAGCGATGGATGACAATGGGCAGCGCTGACGTTACCGAGACTTCAAGTATACCTTTTGTGTGGCTCGTTTTTCTTTTTTATCCATTTAAGATTTGTCAGCTGTTGTGGCTTTGTGAGATGTCCCTTTGATAAAGTCTCTTCTTCCCCTTCATTTCTTGTTGTTTCTATTGCAAGACTTCCTTCCCGTGCCTCTCGGACATCCATCATTGCAACGAATACCGCGGCGTTCCACACAAATGGGACTCTTTTAAACTCTTTCCTCAACACAGCATGCCTACAGACTGAATAACGTCCTCCGATTTCTTTTCGTCCGTGTGCTAAGTACAATGTCATTGTCATCTCTAAAAGACATCCAAAATTTTCTTTCACCACGATCGTATTCCTTGTCTCAGGTTCATGCAGTCAACTGCTAAACTTACCATATGCGTATATTTTGGTTAAACTTTACCAATAAATAATTAAATAAAATCTAAATTGTGAAACGAATGTTTAAGATAATTTTAAATTCAAGGAAATCTATTTCATAGAGGAACGATTGGCATCACTTTTCGTAGAGGAAGTGTTTCTGTCAGGATGTCAGATTTATTTGTAAATTCAGTTTTCTATATACGAGTATTTCTGCTGATTTTATTAGCAAAATCTGATGTGTTTCATTCATATGACTTTCTCTACATCTCTGTAAAAATTAGTGTAGAAATCTTATTATTCTATCCACTTCATGTAATCGAGATAAACATTAGCAGAACTTGTCCATATTACTTGGTTCCTTGTAAGTAGAAGGGAAAAAATCTAATGTGTTTCATTCACATGATGTCTTCTAGCTGTTAGGTAAACAAACCTTTTGTTTCATAACATTAATTTGTTATCTAATTCATACTACTCAAGAAAACCATATGCAGAATTAGTCTTATTATAGCTTCCTTGCAAATAGAAGGGAAATAAGAAATTGCACAGGCTAAAGCGATAGTCTCATCCTTTAAAAGCCGGTCACCACGTGAAACAATTAAATTCCAATTGCTTTACTTGTCAGGTTTAAACAAACGAAAAACGAGAAAAAAAATATGTTTTCAGATTTGAGTGGCTTAAAATTGAAACCAATAATCCGGAATATCTCGAAAACGGTTAACTCTAGAAAAAATGTAAATGACATAAATTGTGTGTTTTAATGAGATCTACATTTTTTGTGGAGTAAGCTTTTGTATATCTCTTATGGTTTGCCAGTTATATAAAAGTAATTCAGAATGAAGAGGTCTTCAGAGGCTATTCTCAGAAAGTTTAAGATATACATTTCGTTTGTCATAAAAATATCTTATACATGTGGGTTTTTTAATAAAAAACGTTAGTTATTTTTGAAAAAATCAAAATTTTCTAAAAATGTCTCATGTAAAGCGTAGTTGAGGTGGAGAGATTTTCTTGAAAATCTTCTTGTAGCACCCTAGGAACATACTCAACTTAATATGCCTAGTTTGTTATTTATCGGTGTTTTAGTTTTTGAGCTATGCTGTCTACAGACATATGCACACTGATCTTTTTTCTAAAAAAGATTTTTTGGAGCTCAGGGCCCTCAAAACATATATTTACGGTGAAATCTTTGTATAGAACTTTGTATGAAATACAATATCTTCTCTACACAGTATGTACATAGTACGTGTAGAGAAAGTAAGATGGATTTAGACAATAAAGCATTATTATTTAAATAAGAGTAAGCTAGAATTTTGATACATGACAAATCTATCACCGACATTGAGTATAATAACTGATATAAATTCCAATTGGATATATTACATACTGTAGATTTGCCAACTTTCACAATTGTATTACCTTAAATAAATTGCAGTTTTTATAGGTATGTTTTACTTTCTCTACATGTAATATGCAGATAGTGTATAGAGAAGGTATTATAATGAACTAAAAATTTCGATACCGAGATTTCATCGGAAATACATGTTTTGGGACCCCTGAACCTTAAAAATTCATTTTTAGTAAAAGTTTCGTTTGTTTGTGTGTGTGTGTGTGTGTGTGTGTGTGTGTGTGTGTGTGTGTGTGTGTCTGTGGACTGCATAGCTCAAAAACAAAAGGCCCGTTAAATATCAAACTTGCTATTTAGGTTGAGTATCTTCTAAGGATGCGACACGAAGATTTTCAAGAAAATCCCCCACCCCGAACTACCCTTTACATGGAACATTTTTGTTAACATTTTTATTTTCTCAAAAATGGTTCTAACGATTTTGTTTTAAATACCTTATGCATAAAATATTTTTATGACAAACGAAATGTATATCTTGAATTTTCTGAGAATAGCCTCAGAAGACCTCTTCATTCTGGATGACTTTTATACAACTGACAAACCATAAGAGATATACAAAAACTTACTACACAAAAATGTAAATCTCATTAAAACACACAATTTATGTCATATACATATTTTGTAGGGTTAACCGTTTTCGAGATTACCCGGATTATTGGTTACAACTTTTCTCAAATGGGAAAACATATCTTTTCTCGTTTCTCGTTTGTTTACTCCTGGAAAGCAAAGAGATTGGAATTTCAATTGTTTAACATAACGACCACCTTTTAAAGGATGAGACTATCGCTTTAGTCTGTGTATTTCGTTATTTCCCTTCTATTTATAAGGGAGCTAGTATTAAGGCTAATTCTGCTTATGTCTATCTTGGTAGCATAAAGTAGATAATAGATTAATATTTTGAGTAAAAGGTTTGTTTGCCTAACAGCTAGAGGACATCATGTGAATGGAACAATTAGATTGTTTCCCTTCTACTTACAAGGGAGCAAGTAATAAGGGCAATTTCTACTAATGATTATCTTGATTATCAAGAAGTAGATACAAGAATAAGCTTTTTCAACAATCATTTGTTACAGAGATTTAGAGAAAGTCATGTGAATGGAACACGTCAGAATTTGTTTGTATAGGAAATGCTGGCCCCAATTGATGTGTACCACTGAGTAGGTTTGTTTGAGACGGAGCGGCAAGGTCGTAGCCTTTGTCCCAGGATTCACACCCATCTCCTTGTACGTCATAGAGGGATTTATCAACAAATGCAGCCCGCCATACCTACATCATGCTTGTGAACGCCACTCATATTTCACAGGTCCTACAACCTTCTTCATATCTTTGGGGCGGGGGTGGTGGGGAAGCGGAATATCTGAAAGAACTAAGTGCCAAGGGTTAGAAAAGAGCTGTTGACATCTAAATAATCAGCGCTAATATTCCCACCTAATTGTGCTCAGTTTCCGGTGCGACTTCACAGTGGCATAGGATGCTTAAAAACGAATAATTCTGTGTACCTAAGTAAATAACTCAAATATGTCACTTTCACACGCTATCTCTGACAAAGAATCATATATTCAACAAAAGTGATGTGCTTAATTCACAGAACTTCTTGTACCTATTCTTCATAAATATTCTTACAAATCTCATGTGTTCCATTCACATGACTTCCTCTACATCTGTGTTACAAATTATTGTTAATAAGCTTATTCTTCTATCCACTTCAAGCTAACCGAGATAAACACTTAACAGAAACAGTCTTATTACTTAGTTCCCTATAAGTAGGAGGGAAATAAGGAAATACACTAGGCAAAGCTGACAGTCACATGTTTTAAAATGTGGTTGTTATGGGAAGGAAATCCGTTTCTTTGCGTGGCCAGGAGTTGACAAATTCCTGTAAGAAACAATTTGATGTGCTCCATTCGCACGACTTTCTCTACATCTCTGTAACAAATTATTGTTAATAAGCTTATTTTTCTATATGTATATATCAGGCTAATCGAGATAAGATATTAGCAGAAACGGTTTTATTACTTAGTAGAAGGGAATACACTAGGCAAAGCTGACAGTCACATGTTTTAAAATTTGGTTGCTATGGGAAGGATATCCGTTTCTTTGCGTTACCAGGAGCTGACAAATTCCTGTAAGAAAAAACTTGATATGCTCCATTCGCATGACTTTCTCTACATCTCTGTAACAAATTATTGTTAATAAGATTATTCTTCTATATGTATATATCAGGCTAATCGAGATAAAATATTAGCAGAAACGATTTTATTACTTAGTAGAAGAGAAATTAGAAGGGAAATAAGGGAATACACTAGGCTAAACCGACAGTCAAATGTTTTAAAATGTGGTTGCCATGGTAGTGAAATCCGTTTCTTTGCGTTTGTTTGTAGCTTAACGTTCCTTAACCTGGTTGGTCATATCCGACGATGAATGAAATTGATAAAATGATGCTCAAATGATTTCGAGCACCATGGAGCTTATAGTTACTGGACATTCGTCTTCTCAGGATAAGGGAAAACCCCAAAAAGAACCTTATTCGGGTAACTCACCCTAAGCAAGATTTGAAATCACGACGTTTTGAATGGGAGGCAGACACGCTACCACCACTCTACCCAGGCTTTCGTTTCTTTGCGTGACCAAGCGTTGACTAGTTACAAATGAGAAAGTTTAAGTATTTTAAAACTGAAATCAATAACAAGTCCACGAAATAAATGTATATAACATAAATTGTGTATTTTAACAAGCACTACATTTTTTGTTAAATAAGTTTTTGTCTATCGCTTACGGTTTACCAGCTATGCAAAATTCAATAAAAATCATCCAGAATAAAGAGGTCTCAGAGGCTATGCCCAGAAAATTCAAGATATACATTTTATTTGTCATGTAACTATATTTGATATGCTATATTTTAATCAAAATTCCTAGAGCTATTTTTTTCAGAAAATCAATTTTTTCCATGTGAAGAGTATTCGGGGTAGGTGTATTTTCTTGAAAATCTTGGTGCCCTATCATTGGGAGATATTGAAGTTAAATATCAAGTTTGGTATTTAACGCACTTTTCGTTTATGAGATATGCTGCCCACAGGCTCACATACGAACCTTTTTCTATAAATACTTTTTTTGTAATCAGGGGGTCCCGAAACGTGCAATACAATACTTTCTCTATACACTATGTGCATAGTACGTATAGACAAAGTAAAATCTGATGTGTTACATTCACATGACTCTCTCTACCTGTTCTGCAAGCTATTCTTACAAAGGATTATTCTTCTATCTTCTTCATGCTGAGATAAATATTAACAGAAATTGTCTTATTACTTAAAATGTTATTCTTTTTGCATGTCCAGGAGTAAAACAAAAGCTAAACGAAACGAATGGTAACTTTCGTTTGAGAAAAGTATATATGTGTTGGAAAATTGAAAACAATAACAAGGGATATCTCAGAAATGCCCAACTCTACAAAAAATGACATCTACATTTTCTATGTTGAATGTTTTTGTCTATCTCTTACGGTTTACCTGTTATGCAAAGTCGTCCAGAATGAAGAGGTGTTCAGAGGCTATTCCCAGAAAATTCAAGATATACATTTTAATTGTTATGTAAATATTTTTAATATACGGTATTTTAATTAAAACCGTTACAGTCATTTTTGTGAAAATTGAATGTTTCGATAAATCGTTTTGCAAGTTTCTAGAAAATGTTCGTGTATCTTTGTAAGTACCTAAACTTAAATACCGATTTTTATATTTAACGGACTTTTCGTTTTGAGTTATCGTGTTCACAGACACACGTATACACTCACATGGACCTTTTTCTGAATTTTTATAAGGGGAACCTTAATACATGTATTTCCGGTGAGATCCCGGTATTGAATTTTTGGTGGAATACAATACTTCTCTAAACACTATGTATATTGTTCATACGAGAAAAATTGTTTTACGTTTGGAATTTACTTTAGTTACTTTATTTTATGCTAATTTGTTTCACTTTGTGCTAATTAATTAATGTTTAGTTATTAGTATATAAGTAATAGCTATAAAATAATTATGTATGACTAGAATTTAAAACTGGGAAATAAACTATAAAGTTTGCAGTATATGTTCTGGTATAGGGAACTAGATGCCATGATGTTGTATTACAGATTTTATTTTATTTTTTTTTTTGTGTTCATACTTGGGTAGAGAAAATAAAACGGAAAAGAAAATTCGGGTATGAAAGAAACACATTCACCTGCAACCGAGGAACTCCCGAAGAAACCCATGGGTGAGGTAGGCCGGCCTCGGGAAGCGAACCCGGACCTCCCGAGTACAGGCCACAGACGAAATCGCTCGAGCTCGGTAAACGCAACATAAAGAAAACAAAGAGCGTGCACATAAAAAATACAGAGCAGAATCTGTGCTGCGATATAGTCGATGTAAGCTAGAGGTACATTTCATTCCTGACATTTAGTAGACAACAATCTTTATTAGACAATTCAGCCCAACTACTAAAGCGCCAATGCAATGGCCGAGATTAGGCAGTTTGAACCAATCACAATAGCTTCTCTATCCGCTACGTACATTGTACATACGGGGTAGCGAAAGTAAAAGGGAAATTCGGGGATAAAAGAAACCTACCCAGCATTCGCCTGGGAACCCGAGGAACCATGGGTCAGGTAGACCTGCTACGGGAAGCGAACCCGGACCTCCAGAATGTGAGCCACATACGAAACCACCCGGTAAACGGATCATAAATAAAGCAAAGAGCGTGCACATAAAAAATACAGAGCAGAATCTGTGCTGCGATATAGTCGATGTAATCTAGAGGTACATTTCATTCCTGACATTTAGTAGGCAACAATCTTTATTAGACAATGGCTCTCGATGGGACTTGTTATTTGTAATGTTAATTTGCTTTATTTGTGCACATTGTATTGTAAGTACTGTAATTATCGGCGCTGGGGCTCGAGGCTACGACCGCTGCTAAAGAAAGGGCGCAACGTTTTATGTGCGCGATGCACTTATTACAGAATGCTAGGATAATTTATAAATTAGACATAGATGTCAAGTCCAAGGTTTATGGAGGCCCCACACTACCATCTAATCGCTTCTAATAGTGACAAATGATTCTCCAAAGGAATAATTTATTTCAATTCTAAGGCGCTCTTTGTTTCAGGAAGAGCAACGCACTCGAGGCGCGAAAAATGTTGCATTATGGGAACTGTTAAAGTCAGCTCAGTGAAAAGTTTATTCATTAGATCAATACATTATTTTATCTATTACTACCAAGAGGGAGGTCGGGGTTCGAGTCCCGGTACCGGCTTGGGAATTTTCTCCCACTGGTAGACGTGTCCGGGATGCACTTAGCGTCGTGAGGTCCCCGGGGGGGGGCAATTGAGGTGCTACTTGATGAAAAAGTAGCAGTTTCAGATTGTATAGATCGATTTAACCACATGGGAGGGACTCGGAACGCTAACCACATCCCACCCTGCAGTACTGCACCCCATCCATGACGCTTTAGCTTTACAAAACTAAGTTTTTGTCTATCTCTTACGGTTTATCAGTTATGAAAAAAGAATTCAAAATAATGAGGTCTTCAAGACTACTCCCAGAAAACTCAAGATCTACCTCTTACGTGACATGTAAAGATTTTTAATATATGGTATTTTAGTCAAAATCATTAGAAAGCTTGTCCATATAAAGGGTAGTTTGGGATGGTTGATTTTCTTGAAAGCCTTCTTATTGCATCGTTGGAAGATACTGAATTTAAGTACCAAATTTTGTATTAAACGATCTTTACATTTTTAAGCTATACAGTTCACACACACACACACACACACACACACACACACACACACAAGCTCTTATACACAGGACCCTTTTCTAAAAATGCTATTTTTTGGAATAGGGGGGACCTCAGAAATGTATTTCCGATGAAATTTCGACATCGAATTTTGGATGGAATACAATATTTTCTGTAAGCCCGCCTGGGTAGTGTGGGAGTAGCATGTCTGCCTCACATTCACCAGGTGCGAGTTCGAATCTCGTTTAGGGTGAGCTACTTAGTTAAGGGTTTTTTTTTCTCGGGATTTTCCCCTTATACTTCAAGACGAATGTCGAGTAACTAAAAGCTCCATGGAACCCGGAGCATTTTGACATCATTTCACCAATTTCATTCATCGTCCGATATGACCAACCAGGTTAAAGGAAGTTAAGATACAAAAAATATACAAACAAAAACAAAACAAACAAAAAAACAAGAACAAAAGTCTTGTGTACCTACTATATGCATAGTACTCGGTAGAGAAGGTAAAAAAGTACATTATGTTTGCGGTCTCGGCATGTGAAGTAGGTTTTATCTTTGAGTTGCGCCTATAAACTGAATGACATAGGATTGATCCACGGACGGGGCATTGGCCTTACAAAACCCGAGGCTTGCAGGCAACCGACCCAGAATCCCGCTAGCCAATGCTTGTTGTAATTTTATTCTACAAAATGTTGAGCATGGAGTCCACCTACATCATAACGGAAAAGTTCTGCATCCGATATTCGACTTGCTCCTCTGCAATCATCGTGTGCGTGATCTCAGCGAATTTCCCAGCAGAGTGCGCCATTAACAACATCATGATCTGGTAATAAGTCCGATATCTTTGTTGTGAAACGGTACTTATAGCTGGGGTCAAAAAGGTTTTACCTTTTGGTCAATGCCATTGTCTCTGTTATCACGCAAGCACTTAGAAGTAAAGATCAGTTATGTTTATAGATATTGCTTTGAATGATGGACACAAAATGTGTACTAATTGATGAATCCAACAGTATACGAATTCTATAGGTCATTCACTGGCCGAAAGCAAAAATAAATCTCTACATCTCTGTAACAAATCATTGTTAAAAAGCTTATTCTTCTAAATACTTCAGGCTAATCCAGATAAACAGCAGAAACGGTGTTATTACTTGTTTTCTTGTAAGTAGAGGGGGAATAAGGTAACGCTCTAGGCTAAAGCGGTAGTCAAATATTTTAGAAGCTGGTTGCTATGGGATTCCGTGTACGAGAATAGTATTAAAAATCTGAAATCAATAACAATGAATATCTCGGAAACGGTTAACTCTACAAAAAAAAATATATACTGCTTAGTAGGTACATAGTACATATGTAGGTAGAGAAGGTATTGCATTCCATACAAATTAAAACCATAAAAAACATCTTCAAAATAGATAACCTCACCAAAAAGTACTTACTTAACTAATTGTGTGTTTTAACGAGATCTACGCTGTTTCTACTGTAGGATTTTGTTCTGTATCTTACGCTCTACCAGTTATACAAAGGTTTTCCATAACAAAAACTGCTTCAAAGGCTATTCTCAGAAAATTCAATGTGTCTGCAAGAATTGCAATAAATCATACCCAAAGTACCATCTGACAAAGTGTAAAAGCATATTTCAATCATTATGATAATTAAAGACTGGTAAAAAAAAAGGTAAAAATTGAACTGTACACATTGTGTTTAATACATAAATACAATTATTATATGTATATATGTGACAAATTGAGCGCTTTACTGATATCTACACTTTTTGTGTAGTAACTTTTCGTCTCTTTCTTACAGTTCACGAGTTATACAACATTCTTCCAGAATGAAGAGGTCCTCTCAGGTTATTGCCCGAAAGTTCAACATTATATTTTATTTGTCATATAAACATCTTTAATATACGGCATTTTAATCAAAATTATTAGAGCCATTTTTGAGGAAATCAAACTTTTCGAATTTTCCATATAAAGGGTAGTTTAGGGTGGGGATTTTCCTCAAAATCTTCGTGTCGCATCTTTGGAAGATAGGTACTAAACTTAAATATAAAGTTTGGTATTTTATCGACTTTTCGTTTCAGAATGTTTGCGTTCAAAGACATACGGACACACACGGACACACTCACACATACACCTTTTCTAAAAATTCGTTTTTACTTTCTCTACACCTACTATGTATATAGTGTATAGAGAAGCTATTATAATGCACCCAAAAATTAGATACCAAGATTTCACCGAAAATACATGTTTTGTGTCTCTCGAATCCAAAAAAAGCATTTCTGGAAAAAGGTCCGTGTGTGTGCGTGAGTGCGCGTGTGTGTCTGTGTGTGTGGTATTTAAGTTTGATATCTTGCAAAGATGCAAGGATGCGACCGAAAATTTTCAAGAAAATTCCCCCACCCCCAACTACCCTTTACATGGAACAATTTTCGAAAATTTTGATTTTCTCAAAAATAGCTCTAAAGATTTTGATTAAATTATCGTATATTAAAGATATTTACCTGACAAATAATATGTATATCTTGAATTTTCTGGGAATAGCTTCTGAAGACTACTTTATTCTGGATGAATTTTAAGGAATTTTGCATAACTGCTAAACCGTAAGAGATAGATAAAAACTTACCACACAAAAATGTAGGGCCCATTAAAACACGCAATTTATGTTATATACATTTTTTCGTGGAGTTGATCGTTTTTTAAATATTTCTTGTTTTTGGTTTCAGCTTTAAAAACATACTTTTCTCATACAGGAATTTGGCAACTCCTGTCCTTACAAACAAAGATACTTCAGTCACGTAGCAACCAGCTTTTGATTATCGCTTTAATCTATGGTACTCCCACGCTAGCATTGCTTCCGTGTAAGAGCCAGTGAGAGTGATTTTGTTTTTGAAAAAACGGAAGTGCAAATGCTTGCATGTTGGAGCGAGTTTTGTATTTATTCAATAAAACCAAATTAAATAAATCATAATGCCACTGTGTTCATTATTTTTAAATTGAACGATAAAATACATTGTGAATCCTATGCAGATAATGTTGTATGAAAATAAAAACTATCGTTACGTATATTGAAGTTTCATTGCGACCGATATTCTTCCCTCAATAACCAACATATATTCGGGTAGCCAAAGGGTATAGGAGATTAACCGTGTGACCTGTTACGTAAACAATCACTGAACGTCTGAATAGGGAATAATGGTCATACTAACACATCGTGAAATTTTCCTATAGAACATATAGCTTTAGGAAATAGCGAAAAAAACTGCAAGTGCTGGATCATCTCATCCGTCAAACGCTGATACAAATATTTGCACTTACTACCCAACTTGTGTAAGTGGTAGAGAAAGAAAACGTTAACGTGCTGATATTTCTGAACCTGATGTTCCGTGAAGAAAATACGAGCAAGAATAATTATCCATCTCTATTGCTCTCTTCTTCAGTGGATTACCCTCGTCTTTATAGGATTTACACTCACCCTCAAGGACCTACAAGCTAATGCCTTGGGTCAGCAGCTTGTCATAGAGCAAGCTAACTCTGCATCATAGCGTATCCAGGATGGGTGATCAGTCCAATGCCTGCTATGGCAGTGAAGAAGGACACGAAATGGAGTGATGAAAGTGATGAGAGGAAAATTCGCGAATCAAATTATGCTGCAGTTGCCTAGCCACCAAAAAAACCCGCAAATAAAGACTTCCCAAATGTGAATTACACAGTTACGGTTGCTCCACCTAATTCGATTAGTCAATAACTATTTACATTGCAAGTACAATTAAAACTGGTTTTTGTAACTTGCATCTGCGATAGTAAAGATGCGCGTAGAAAAAATCATCATTGTGGAATCAGTGGTTTTGCCTTTATGCTGAATCGGACACCCAAACGTTACTTTCAAATGGATGTTCATAGACGTGTTTATATACATAGTGAAATTTAAAAACCATGATTTTCTCCTCATCTTGTCATGGTGATGCATATATAAAACTGGTCAAAAAATTGAGAAAAATTAAAAAACTATTTGGTTTCATAGTAAAATGATATGAATCTAAACATTATGATAGTTTACCCCTTGGCGAGCTTTAATAACCAATTAACTGAAACTATTGATGGGTACACGCATGCTAATTAATAAGGACTACCAACTTTAAACCGTATTTTCTTTAAAATACTTTTGCATACTCGAAATGCTCCACATGATGCAATTTTCACTAATTTGTTTAAAAATGTTTATACTGTCTCTCAAAAGCGCATTAAGGAAAAATATTAGTTTTTGAGAAATAATGCTCCAATGTTGATAAATAAGTTATTAAATTTAGAAACAATCAAGAGTTTTGGAGAGTACGAAAAGTAATACTTTTATACACTAATTTGTGCAAACATTATAAACTATAGTATTTATATTTGAGCATTTATTTACTATAAACTGGATTTTTAGTGAATATTTTAAAAATGCGTCACGTAGCTTATTTTAACTAGAATAATGCATTTGGACAGTAAAACTGATTATTTAAATTAACATGCAAGTTAGAATGTTGATACATGGCAGAAATATCACTAATATTTGGTGCAATAACTGATATAAATTTCAAGTAGATACCTTACATACCGTGGATTTTCCAAATTTCACAGATGCATCACCTTAAGTATGACCAAGAGAGATGGTTCAGGCGGTAGCGTCTGAGGTTCTCATTTGGTAAGTTCCGGGTACCATCCTCGGCGCGCACTCTGTTTCATGGGTTTTTCATGATTTCCACGGGTCTGCAGGCGAATACTGTGGTAGTTCATCTTCTACTTTGAGTTTCCTGTCCATTATTTCCTTGTCATCTGTTTTAGAGTTGTAGAACGCCGATAAAATCTTTTGTGTGAACCCCGGTATGGTTTGACTGTAGTTAACATGAAGCCAACTGCTTAATAATTCCTATCCCTGGCCATGATTATGTAATACATCAACATATTTCCTATTAAAGGCTTCAGTGCTACATAATGCAGAATTGTTTATTGTAAATAACTATATTCCAAGAATAATATTTAAACTTTCCAGTGAACATTGACTGAAAACTGGTATCTTGGAAATTAAGATACATAAAATCATGAAATGTAATTTTATGTTATAATTGTGTTAAACATATCGAATAAAAGTTATAGAAATGATATCAATATTGGATATTCTTAAACAAATGTACTATTTATTATTCATAAAACATATTCTCTTCAATTTTAATTGATAGCTGTGATGTAGGCAATATTTGTTGTGTACCACTTTTATTTTCCGCGCAGATTACGCAAGCTATAAGAAGTGCATGACCCATAAGTATGGCGGTATTAGCGAATATGTGGGCTCTTGTCCGTTATGTAGCAGGCCCACAGGAATGTCGTAGTGTAACGGGAGAATTTCACTTACTTCCTGCTAGATGACACCTCTGTGCTCTTGCCTGACGCACTATCATAATTACTGTACTGTCTTGAAGGACTCTTGTCTTCTAAAAATATCTTATTTACCCATAGTCATGCTTTTCTTTTTACTTTCTGTACATAGTAGGTAGAGAGAGTATTGTATTCGATAAAAAATTCAATGTTGAGATTTCACAGGAAATATAATGTTTTAAGTTCTGAATACGCGCGCGTGTGTATGTATTTGAATATTGTAGCCGAAAAACTCCCACTTTCGAGATATTCCTTTCTTTTTTTTAATTTTACAATTTTTAACTTTTCTCATACAGGAATTTGTTTACTTATGGTAATTCGAAAAGAACGAAATCCAATTAAATAACAACTGGATTTTAAAAAAAATTGACTATCGCTTTATCCTAGTGTATTCCCTTATTTCCCTTCTTCTTACAACGAAGCAAGTAATAAGACAATTTCTGCTAATGTTTATCTCGATTAGCATGAGATAAATAGAAGAATAAGCTTTTGTAAGAATATTTTGTTACTGAGATGTAGAGAAAGTCATGTGAATGGAGCACATCAGATTTTTATGTAGTTTAACGTCCTGAAATGGATAAAGTGAAACTCAAATGATCCCGGGGTCCATAAAACCGACATTCGTCTTCTCAGGATAAGGGGACAAAAATAAAAACCTTATTCGGGTACCTCACCATAAAGAGATTTGAACTCGGGACCTCTTGAATGTGAGACAGACACACCACCAAAATACATAAGAGGGAATGTGCTTGTTTTGGTTTTATTGTATAGTCTCCTCTGTTGTCCTCGGTGGCTTTTCAGTTAACAAACAGTTACTATGTTAGCATTTCATTGGCTGTAAGTTTTATAAGTGGCTTTTAATAATTTTGTGCAAATCATTCATATCTACAAAATTCATTTTAGCTTCTCTTTTTACTCACAGTACCAAGTATAATGTATATAGAAGGTAGAAAATGTATTGTATCCAAAAATTCGACACCAAGATTTCACCGGAAATGCTTCTTTTAAATTTCCCTGAATAAAAAAATAAACATTTTTATAAAACTTTCCCTATTTGTCTGTATGTGTGTCTGAGTCTGCAGAATTCAAAAACGAAAAGTTCGTTAAATACCATACTTGATATTTAAGTTCAGAATCTTTCAAGAATGCGACATAGATTTTATAGATTTTATACGCTTTACATGGAAAGTTTTTCCAATATCTTGGTTTTCTCAAATATGGATCTAACAATTTTGAAAAATGCCGTAGATTTAAGATACGCTTATGAAAACTGAAATGTATGGTATATTTCTCAAACATGGATCTAATGATTTCGAAAAAATTCCATAGATTCTTTATGAAAAGATTACTTTTATGAAAACTGAAATGTATAGGTATATTGAACTTTCTGAAGCCATTTTTGATAAAATCAAAATGCTCGAAAAATATCCCATGTTAAGGGTAGTTGAGGGTGGGGAATTATCTTGAAAATGTAGTGTGGCATCCTACCAAGTTTGAGTTATGCGTTCACTGACACACACATGCAAATTTTGGTAAAATACTTTTTACTTTCTCTGTACATATATAGTGTATAGAGAAGGTATTGCACTCCACCCAAAAATTAGATATCGAGATTTCACCAGAAATGTATGTTTTAGAGTTCCCTATATCCAAAAAAAGTATTTTCAAAAAAAGGTCCTTGTGTGTGTCAGTGTGTCTGTGAACACCATATCCAGAAACAAAACGTCGGTAATATACCAAACTTGGTATTTAATTTTAGTACCTTCCAGGGATGCGACACGAAGATTTTGAGAAAAATCCCCGAACCCCAACTACCCCTTACATAGCTCTTTTTTCAAAAATTTTAATTTTGTCAAAAATAGCTCTAACAATTTTGATTAAAATATCGTATATTAAATATATTTACATGACAAATGAAATATATATCTTGAATTTTCTGGGAATAGCCTCTGAAGACTACTATATTCTGAATGAATTTTACGGAATTTTGCATAACTGGTAAACCGTAAGAGATGGATAAAAAATTACCATACAAAACACGTAGAGCATGTTAAAACACACAATTTATTTTACATACACTTTTTTCGTGAAGTTGATCGTTTTTGAGATATTCCTTGTTTTAGTTTCAGCTTTGAAAAAGTTATACTTCTCTCATACATGAATTTGTCAACTCCTATCCATACAAACAAAGGAACTTCAGTCACATTTCAATCAATTTTGCTTATCAGTTTAGCCTATAGTACTCCGTTATTTCCCTTCTACTTACAAGGAAACAAGTAATAAGACTATTTCTGCTGGTGTTTTTCTCGATTAGCATGAAGTAAATAGAAGCATAAGCTTTTTAACAATAATTTGTTGAAGAGATGTAGAGGAAGTCATGTGAATGGAACACATCAGATTTTGTTTGTTTTAGATTTAAGAAGCTTCAAAACATATATTTCTGGTAAAATCTCAGTATCGAATTTTCGGGTGGAATACAATAATTTCTGTGTATACTATGTGTGTGCATATGTGCTAGAGAAAATAATAACTACTAAAACTATGCATTACCAGCGATTATCTCGATTAGCATGAAGTAGATAAAAGAAAAAGCTTTTGCAAGAACAGTTTGTCGAAAAATAGGTAGAGAAAGCCATGTGAGAGTAATACATTGGACTTTTCCTTGTAAATACACACCAATTTGGATGTGGTGCATGTGGTAGCGTTTCAAGTAGGTGGATCTAAAAGGCTGCAGAGGAGACTATTCTTATGCTGCAGACGCTCATCTTAAGGACAGGATGATGTTATTGGCTTCTGTTCAAACCTTCACAAGGTCATCCATCTTCTGCGTTATTAGCCTCTTTTCATTACAGCATGAGGGCTATTTGTTAAAACTATCATGAAGACATTTGTTGAAATGCAAAAGAAGCTAATGTGGATAAGAACATCCGTTTTACCTCTAAATTGCGTTATAATAGCAAATATCGATTTCTTGCACAAATTTCTTTAAAATAGATATATTAAAATGCATTCCTTTCACTGCAAAACTATACTTTTCTTGCACCTTTGAAATAGAGGCATTACAAAAGGTATTATAACCTATATATACAGGTGCTAATGAACGACACCGAAATAATTTGCGAGATTGTGCACGTGACTGATATAAGTAATTTGAGATCGGCGATGCATGATCCCCGGATAAACATAACGCCAACTACATAGCATTAAACGTGTGGGTATCAGGTGATGATAAGTCGGTGTTAAAGCAAAGCAGGTTGAAAAAATCTGATGTGTTCCATTCACATGACTTTCTCTATATTTCTGTAACAAATTATTGTTAATAAGCTTATCTTTTATTTATTTCATGCTAATCGAGAAAAAGTAGCAGAAATAGTCTTTCTTTTTCTTGCTTTATTGTAAGTAGAAGCGAAATAAGGGAGTACAATTGGTTAAAGTGAAACCCAAAAGTTGGTTGCTATGTGACTGATGTTCCTTTGTTTGTATAGACAGGAGTTGACAAATTTCTGTATGAGAAAAGTAAAAGCTTTTCAAAGCTGAAACCAAGAAAAAGGAATATCTAAAAAACGATCAACTCCACGAAAAAAATGTATATAACATAAATTGTGAGTTTTAACGTGCTCTACATTTTTTGTGGGTTAAGTTTTTGTCCATCTCTTACGGTTTAGTAGTTATGCAAAATTCATCCAGAATAAAGTACTCTTCAGAGGCTATTCCCAGAAAATTCAAAATATACATTTTATTTGTCAGGTAAATATCTTTAATATACGATATTTTAATCAAAATCGTAAGAGCCATTTTTTAGAAAATCAAAATTTTCGAAAGAAGTTCCATGTAAAGGGTAGCTTGGGGTGGAGGAATTTTTCTCAAAATCTTCGTGTCGCATCCCTGGAAGATACTAAACTTAAATACCAAGTTTGGTATTTTACCGACTTTTCGTTTTTGAGTTATTGTGTTCACAGACACACGGACACACACACACACACGGACCTTTTTCTGAAAATACTTTTTTTGGATACAGGAGACCTTAAAACATATATTTCCGGTGAAATCTCGGTATCGAATTTTTGGTGGAGTGCAATACCTTCTCTATACACTATGTATATAGTACGTATAGAGAAAGTAAAAATCTGATGTGTACCATTCACATGACTTTCTCTATATCCCTGCAACACTTTATTCTTAAAAAGCTTATACTTCTATTTACTTCATGCTAATCAGTAAAAAATTAGCAGAAATAGCCATATTACTTGCTTCCTTGTAAGTAGAGGTGAAATAAGGGAGTACCATATGTTAAAATGATAATCAAAAGCAAGTTGCTATGTCACTGAAGTTCCTTTGTTTGTATGGACAGCAGTTGACAAATTCCTGTATGAGAAATGAAGTTATTCATAGCAGAAACCAAAAATAAGGAATATCTCAAAAACGACGAGCTCACGAAAAAAATGTATATACCATAAATTGTGTGTTTTAAGGTGCTCTACATTTTTTGTGCAGTAAGTTTTTGTCCATCTCTTATGGTTTAGCAGTTATTCAAAATTCATCCAGAATAAACTACTCTTCAGAGGCTATTTACAGAAAATTCAAGATATACATTTTATTTGTCAGGTAAATATCTTTAATATACGAAATTTTAATCAAAATCGTTAGAGCCATTTTTGAGAAAATCAAAATTTTCGAAAAAAGTTCCATGTAAAGGGTAGTTGGGGGTGGGGGGATTTTTCTAAAATCTTCGTGTCGCATCCCTGGAAGATACTAAACTTAAATACCAAGTTTGGTATTTTACCGACTTTTCGTTTTTGAGTTATCGTGTTCACAGACACACGAACACACGGACACACACACACACACACGGACCTTTTTCCGAAAATGCTTTTTTTAGATAAAGGGGGCCCTAAAACATATATTTCCGGTGAAATCTCGTTATCGAATTTTTTGGTGGAGTGCAAAACCTTCTATATAGACTATGTACATAGTGCGTATATAGAAAGTAAAAATGGCTTATAATGTCTTTAAAACTGATGCCCGAGTATAGAAACATTTTTAGGAGTTCGTTACTACCGTTCTCAAGATTTAATGTCGCAAAAATCTGTAAAATCTCGAACTAATTATTTGACGGTGCGACACAGAGCATTGATTTTTTTGTTTGTTAAATGATTTATTGATCGATCAGCGCATGTGCGCTCTACAGATCATTGATTTTAGACATTATTTATATGTATGGTACTGAATAACATTGAAATGAGGTAAGCCCCATTGGGCCCCTCATAAGTAGGTACATTTTTACTTTCTCCATACGCACTATGTACATAGTGTATAGAGAAAGTATTGCACTCCACCAAAAATTCGATACCGAGACTTCACCGGAAATATATGTTTTAGGGTCCCCAATATCCACAAAGGCATTTTCACAAAAATGTCCGTGTGTGTGTGTGTGTGTGTGTGTGTGTGTGTGTGTGTGTGTGCGTGTGTCTGTGAACACGATAACTCAAAAACGAAAAGTCGGTAAAATACCAAACTTGGTATTTAAGTTTAGTATCTTCCAGGGATGCGACACGAAAATTTTGAGAAAAATCCCCCCACCCCCAACTACCCTTTACATGCAACTTTTTTCGAAAATTTTGATTTTCTCAAAAATGGCTCTAACGATTTTGATTAAAATTTCGGATATTAAACATATTTACCTGACAAATGAAATGTATATCTTGAATTTTCTGGGAATAGCCTCTGAAGAGTAGTTTATTTTGGATGAATTTTACTAAATTTTGAATGACTGCTAAACCATAGGAGATGGACAAAAACTTACTACACAAAAAATGTGGAGCACTTTAAAACACACAATTGATGTTATATACATTTTTTTCGTGGAGTTCGTCGTTTTTGTGACATTCCTTATTTTTGGTTTCCGCTATGAAAAACGTATACTTTTCTCATACTGGAACTTGTCAACTCCTATCCATATAAACAAAGGAACTTCATTGACATAGCAACCAGCTTTTGACTATCACTTTAACCTACGGTTGTCCCTTATTTCGCTTCTACTTACAAGGAAGCGAGTAATAAGACTATATCTGCTATTTTTTTCTGATTAGCATAAAGTAAATAGAAGTATAAGCTTTTTAAGAATTATTTGTTGCAGGGATATGGAGAAAGTCATGTGAATGGTACACATCAGATTTTTAAAAGTATTAATGTTAGAAATCCAGTATTACAGCAAATGAGTTCACGGATAGATGTCATATTATATTCTTTTATATTAGCCCTAACTAGTGGAGAAAAAAATTATTACTTTTCGTACTCTCCAAATCCCTTAATTTTCCAAAATTTCATATTTTATTTTTCAGAATTGGAAGATTATTTCGAAAAATTAGTATAACCATTTTCATTAACATGCTTTTGAGACACAACATACATTTTTAAACAAATTAATAAAAACAAATTGGGTCGTGTGGACTTCGAATATGGAAAGGTGTTGAAAAAAAGTTTGCGAGAAAATAAGGTTTAAAGCTGGGAATGCCTATTAATAAGCATGCACCATTTATAGCTTTGGTTATTGGTAGCTTAAGTGCGCTAATTGGGAAAGACATATATTTTCTTAAAGTTTAGAATTCACATTATTTTATTGTGAAACAAAAGCATTCCCTAATTTTTCACAATTTTTAGTCTAATTTCGCACATGCATCACCTTAAGCCATAGTGCAGTTTTTACTTTCTCTATACGCACTATGTACATAGTCTATAGAGAAGGTATTGCACTCCACCCAAAAATTCGATACCGAGATTTCACCGGAAATATATGTTTTAGGGTCCCCAATATCCAAAAAAAGCATTTTCACAAAAAGGTCCCTGTGTGTGTGTCCGTGTGTCTGTGAACACGATAACTCAAAAACGAAAAGTCGGGAAGATACCAAACTTGGTATTTAAGTTTATTATCTTCCAAGGATGCGACACGAAGATTTTGAGAAAAATCCCCCCACCCCAAACTATCATTTACTTAGAACTTTTTTCAAAATTTTTGATTTTCTCAAAACTGGCTCTAACGATTTTGATTAACATTTCGTATATTAAACATATTTACCTGACAAATAAAATGTATATCTTGAATTTTCTGGGAATAGCCTCTTAAGAGTAGTTTATTCTGGATGAATTTTTCTGAATTTTGAATAACTGCTAAACCGTAAGACATGGACAAAAACTTACTACACAAAAAATGTAGAGCACGTTAAAGCACACAATTTATGTTATATCTTTTTTTTTCGTGAGAACGTCGTTTTCGAGATATTCCTTATTTTTGGTTTCTATTATGAAAAACATACTTTTCTCATACAGGAACTTGTCAACTCCTATCCATATAAACCAAGGAACTTCATTGACATAGAAACCAGCTTTTGACTGTCATTTTAACCTATGGTAGTCCCTTATTTCGCTTCTACTTACATGGAAGCAAGTAATAAGACTATTTCTGCTCGTTTTTTCGGATTAGCATAAAGTAAATAGAAGTATAAGATTTTTAAGAATAATTTGTTGCACGGATATAGAGAAAGTCATGTGAATGGAACACATCAGATTTCTTTTGTTTTTATTTTACAGAAAGTCCTGCTGTGAGAGCTGGTCCAGTGGTAGGCGACTCTTGATGCGAATTGGATAGCTAAATTTTCTGCCAAGAGTATAGTGAATGGCTCCTGAGACGTCTTTTAGCTTGCTGTAAAACTGTTCGGCTTGTGAAAAAATTGACTGTTGAATGATGCTGATTCCAGTTTCTCTATGTAGTTGACTATTTCTGACAAACCATGGTGCATTCGTTGAGATTCGCAATATTTTGTTGTGAAATGTCTGGATACGTTTGATTTCAGAAGGACTAGCTCCTCCCCAAACAGGACAAGCGTATAGTAGCAGTGGTCTTAATAGAGTCGTGTAAAGTAGTGTGCAGTTTTTTAGTTTGAGTGAAGATCTTTTGTTGAGGAGGGGGTAGAGTTTTGCCAGTCTTGCTCAGGCTAGTTTAAGTTTGTTGCTTATATGTGGTTTCCATGTGAGTCGTCGATCCAGGAGTACACCGTAATATTTCACTGTTTCTGTATTAGTTTTCCAGGGTATCTGTTTCGTTGGGAGCGTTACTGGTGGTGGATAGTTCTGTCTGCATAGTGCAAAGATCATTGCTGCACATTTTTGCTGGTTGAGCGAAATACGCCAGTTGTCTAGCCGGGGTATAATTAAGTTTAAGGCCTCTTGAAGGTGATTTCTGGCGGTGTGGATATTGCGATGTGTTGAGAAGATTGCAGTATCGTCCGCATACATAGTAATTTCAGCTGTAGGCGTTGCAGGCATATCAGAGGTGTACAGGTTGAACAGAACTGGTCCCAGGATAGATCCTTGAGGAACTCCGGCTGTTATAGGTTTTGTAAAAGAGTGACAACCGCCTATGCGGACTGAGAATGTTCGTTGTGACAGAAAGGAGGAAATCATTTTATAGAGGTAGTCTGGAATGCCGTTGATGAACAGTTTGTATAGAAGACCCTGATGCCAAACCCTGTCGAATGCCTGAGTGAAGTCAAGGAAAGCTGCAGTTGTGTGTTCTTTCTTCTCGAAGCCTAGTGTCACTTGCTCTGTAATCCGGAGAATTTGATGGATGGTTGAATGTTTGCGACGAAAACCGAATTGAAAGGGAGGTAATACTGATGCTTCGCTGAGAAATTTTGTTAAACGCTTCAGTATAATCTTTTCATACACTTTGGTCAGAGTTGGTAGCAGACTTATAGGACGATAATTGTTTGGGTCTGAGAAGCTTTTTCCAGGTTTATGAATAACAATAATTATAGCGTGTTTCCAGATTTTGGGGAAGTAGCTCATTCGTATCAAACTATTGAAGAGTGAGGCTAGAATAGCAAGTGCTTTGCGAGTCAGATGTTTTAATACAAAATTTGGAATTAGGTCATGACCAGGCGATTTCCTTGCTGGTAGTTGCTGGATTATGAACAAGATTTCTTTTGGCGAGGTGAAGTCAATGAGGAGTGGAACAGTGGTATAAGAACCAGGAAAACGTTAAATTTCGTGGTTGAATTCTTCGTTAATCACTGGGTTTGGGCTGAGGATACATTGTAGAGTATTTGCGAATAGTTCCGACTTCTCAAAGTCGGTTATGTAGTGTTTTCCATCTTGTATTAAGGGTGGAATAAGCGTCGGTTCTTTTAATATTCTTTTGGTTTCTTTCCACAAGCATGAATCTTCTGGTAAAATGCTGGAGAGGTGCCGTTGGTAAGTCGAGTACCGGTACTCATCCATTTGTTTTTTTACCTTTCTTGTGGGTTGGTTCAAGCGATGAAGTTGCCAGGTTTCTCTGTACTTCTGCCAAAGCCGGCGCATTTTGCGTTTTTCTTTCAAGAGAGCTGATGTTAGAGGGCAAAGTTTCGTGATAGGGTTTTCTTTGTTGCTGAGGTCTAGCTGGAGCTGTGGATTTGTCTATGGCTGAAGTTATGACTTTTGTGAACTCAAGAATTGCTGCTTCTGCATCACTGGGACTTTTCAGATTGCACGCAGCTTTTAGCTCGTTATCAATTACATGTTGGAAGGTTTCCCAGTGTAAGAAACCTTTGCTGAGTCTCCTAGTGGACTGTGGACGTAAAATCAGATTGTCGTCAAATGATATCATGACTGGGGAGTGGTCGGAGTCCATTTCAGGTAGAACAGCCATGGTGGGAAAGCCCGATACATTTTTGTAAAGTTTTACGTCTAGTATGTCAGGTGCTACATTTTGCCTAAAGAAAGTAGGACCAGGTGGGGCTAAGATGTTGACTGCATTGCGTTCAGCTGCTGTTAATAGTCGTCTTCCGTTTGGAGTTGTCACACGGCATCCGCATGTTTCATGCTTACTATTTAGATCTCCCACGAGAAGGGTTGGCACTGTGTCAGAGAATATAGTTGTAATATCCTGGTCATTGAGGCAGAGTCCTGGTGGCTTGTATGCTCAGATTATTGTCGTTTTAGTGGAGTTTTACATGGATATTTGAACTGCGCAAGCTTCGAGGCTAGTTAGTTGGGGTAGTAGGACTGAGTAGCGGTGTATTTCCTTTCGAATGAAGATGGCCACTCCACCCGAGGCGACGGGAGCGTTGCGATCGGACCTATACGCTGCATAACCAGGTACTGAAAACTTTTCCTGTGGTGCTAGGTGAGTCTCAGTGACGCAAGCTACTGCGACGTTGTGTCTTGAGATGAATTCCAGAAAGACTTCCCGCTTGCCTTTGATTCCGTTAGCGTTCCAGTTTAGTATAGTTAGTTGAGAGAATGTATATACTTGATTTTTAGTGGCCATTAGCAAACAAACTTTCAAACAGCTGTAATAAGAAGGATTTGATTTTTGGTAGATATGGTGCTAGAAAATTAATAGCTAGCTGAATAAGGTTTCCAGTGTCATCGGAGGAAGAAGCAGAAGAATTATTTTGTGTAAATGCTTGCTGAGCGGAATGTCGGTAACTTTTATCTTCTGGAGGAACTGAGCGTGGCCACTGAGGAGTTTCAGGAGCAGAACAGGAAGAAGTTGGTGTCAGCTTTGGAAAATTCTCCAGGTTTAGCTTTGGTGGTGTAGGTGTTTTTACGGATTCGGTTACAGTTGCATTGGATTTATTTTTTAATTCCAAGTAAATACGACAACCTCTAAAATTTGCCGGATGAGCTTCTCCGCAGTTCACGGAGGAGGGCTGAGTATATTTATGCTTTGGGCATTCAGAGAAATGATGGTTAGAGGGACACTTTACACATCGAGGTGCAAGTCGACAGAAGTTTTTAGTATGCCCGTAGCACTGGCATCGTGTGCATTGTGGGATGCTTGTGGGTTTCTTACGGTATTCAACTTTTATTAAAGCATGGTGAATGTGTTTGACTTCAAAGATCTTCTTTCCTTGTTCATTGTTTTCTAATTCAACAGCGCATAGCGGCATAGGTTGACGATCTTTGTAAAAGAGTTTGTAACTTTTATCACTGATAACCTCAGAGTGGTTAATTCTGTGGTTATGTCGTCGTTTGTAAGAGAGTAGGGAACATTTCTCAAGATAACTTCAAGTCTTTTGAAATTTGGGTCACGGAAGGTGTGAAAATGGGAGCGTTGATTCTTCCAGGAATTTTGTAAGGGCTCGGAAGTCGTTGACCGAAGTTGTATTTATCTTAAGGACTTTATTTTGCTATTGTGTTGAGTAGTCATCTTTTACAATAGTACCTATGCCGCGGATAATCTGCTGGTAGTTGTTCACTTCATGGAGAAAAATGGGTGGGATCCTGGTTTTAGAGGCTGTAATAAAATTTACTTCAGCGACTGTGTCGTTAGCTTCCTCCATATTTTCCAAAGGGGAAAATTTATTGTGTATGGAAGAGCATTAATTACGCTCTTGTGATGTGTAGCCTACTCTGGAGGCGTTTTTTGTTTTCAACTGCTCTGGTGGCTTAATATGTAACGCGAGAAGCTGCTATCCCAAAGGTCATGAGTTCCATTCCTGTTATAGAGTAAATGTTTTTATTATTATTATTTTCATTCCAGACGAAGTGCCGCTATACCTGACGTACTGGCACTTCAGAAACTTATAGACGTTACTTCGAAATTTCAATAAACTGGCCATAAGTCTCCTATCTCAAATTACTTAAGTAATCTACGTATTCTGTGAAAATATTTTGATATACGTGCGTGCGCTGCGCAATGAATTATTATGTCGCCCTCCGTGGTATAGTGCTAACTTCATATACCCAAAGTAGTGGGTTCAAACCCGGCGGAGGACGATGGTTTTTTTTCGGGTGTAAAAATCCTTAGAATGGCTTCCTTCGGAAGGGAAGTAAAGCCGTTGAACCGTGTCGTAGATTTACAGCACGTAAAAGAACCTCAAGCGTGATAAAGAAGCCTCTGAGCAAAATTAAGCGGTTTCTCATGCCCAGTATAGAATGACATGCCGAGAGCCACAGCAGTTAAACGGCATCCGTAAATAAAATTACATTTCCATTTCCACAATGAATGTTACGGTCAGTTTCATTTTTTACTTTCTCTAGCACATTGGGCATACAATGCACATAGTAGCTAGAGAAGGTATTATATTCCAACCAAAAATTCTATGTCGAGATTCCATCTGAAATATATGTTTTGAGGCTTCCTGAGTTCCAAAAAACACTTTTAGAAAAAAGTCCTCTGTGTGTGTGTTCGTCCTTATCGAAAAGGCCCTTAAATACCAAACGTGATATTTGTATTTAGTGTGTTAAAAGCATACGACATAAAGATTTTCAAGAAAATCCCCCCGCACCAAACTACCCTCTACATGGAAATTGTTTTGAAAATGTTGTTTTTCTCAAAAATGGCACTAACGATTTTTTTATTAAAATACAATGTATTAAAGATATTTGCATCACAAATCAAACGTACAATTTGAATTTTCTGGGAATAGTCTCTGAAACCCCCTTTATTATAGAAGACTTCTATATAACCTTAGTATAACTGGTAAACCATAAGGGATAGACAAAAACCTACCACAAAAAGAAAAAAAAAATATAGGTCTCGCTAAACCTCATGGTTTATTTTATATACATTGTTTGTAGAGTTAACCGTTTCAGAGATATTCTGAGTAATTAATTTCAGTTTTAAGGTGCGTATACTTTTCTCAAATGTGAAGCCATCTTTATTTTGTCTCACTTTTGTTTACTCCTATTAACCAAATAGAAACGAATTTCAATTGTTTCACATAGCGACCGACTTTTGAAAGATTTGACTATCGCTTTAGCCTGTGTATTCTCTTATTTCCCTTCTGCTTGCAAAGAAGCAAAGAAAAACAAAATTCTGCAAACGTTTAACATGATGCAGATAAAAGAATAATCTTTTGTAAGAATTTTTTTTTTCGGAACAGCTAGAGAAAGGCATGTGAATGGAACACATCATATTTTTTTAGTGAGACAATACAGTGAAGTAACTAGTTTTGTTTAACATGGCATATGTTATGCTATTTATTATGTATCGCTTCTTCACTTGCTGCACAGAATAATAGTGACCTTGCGCCTGCATTCAAGGTCAGAGAGAAATGCAACTACCAAGGAGACTTCTGGGAGGTTATGCTTAACGAGGCGTCGCAGAGGTCATAGGTGATAAACGGCGTCCTTTTACTGACAGTCCTCAATAATTATTAGTAGGGATAGCATCTTGGGGACTGATAGCGGGACAGAATGGAAGTTAACGCAGCATGGTATATAGTTGTGTTGTGTTGGTTGACAATGCAGTGTGTACGTAGTAGTAGTAGTAGTAATAGAAGGAAAATGAGGTAATGGTTACTGGCAGACTGTAATATTTTCACTGGCAGTGGAAGGCGATTGAGATTGGGTGGGTGGTAAACATAAATACCACTGCTTTACGGGAACTTACAATATTAATATTTACCTACATTCAATCGCTGTTGTGCAACAAGTCGTCAGCCTCATTATCCGTTTCATTTTCTCTCAAGATACATAGATTACAATGTACAACTACTTACATCCGTAACGTCTCAAATGTGAAACGTCTCCGATTGGCATGTAAATAGGCTTTATATTGCGAAAAACTTCGCTCCACATCACTAGATGTGATTGGAGCAAAACGGAAAGAGGACACATAATCGACTATTGGGTCGGATACTTCATCAGCATGTATTTCCGTAGCAACACTTCGTAGCACATTCCTTATTTCACGCATTATAGAAAATCCGACATTTTTACCACACACTGTCTTCACTTTCTTTTTCACAGGTCTAAACAGGTGTCACAGGTCTCTGATTGCTTGCTTGCATAAGTTCATCGACAGTTTTAAGGTCTTGAGGTATTTTAGTGTTCGATAATTTCAAATATAAGTTATTGTCGTTGATACATATACAACCTTTATCTGTATGAATTGCAAATCTTCATACAGTGCATTTGAAGCAAGAGCTTTTACAATCTTGATCAAAGAGCATACCTATCGTCAATGACATTAATTGCCTGTAAAACAGTATTGTAATATACATCATAGTATACTGCTGCGGCGCGTGCAGTCACCAATGCAGGTCGGTCTCTACACGGTAGGTATGCAATTGGTATGCACATGTGTCCCGCTATCGGTCCCCAACATGCTATCCCTAATGATTAGTAGAGCTCGGTTTTGGGTTCTGAAGCGCACATAGAGTAGTTGGAGGTATATAGAGAGGGTAGTTGGGAGGGGGTTGTAGCGTAAACATGCACATGTTAAGGTATATTCTGTTCCAAAAGTAGCTCATTACATGATTTGACATTATATGCACCGTTCTAATTCATAAAGTAACACAATAAAGCAATTGTTTCATAGTATGATTAGTAAATAAAAACACCTTATACTTTTACAAATAAAGTATAAAGATTGATATAAAAAATCTGATGTGTTCCATTCATATAACTTTCTCTAGCTATTCCAAATACAAGCTATTCTTACAAAAGATAATTTTTTATCCGCATCATGCTAAACGAGATAAACATCAGCAGAATTGATCTTAATACTTGCTTCATTGTAAGTAGAAGCGAAATAAGGGAATACATTAGATTAAAGCGATAGTGAAATATTTAAAAAGCTGGTCACTATATGAAACAATTGAGATTCGGTTCGCTTTGCATGATCCCGTTTGAGAAAAGTCAGGTAGGTAAAAACTAAATCAAATTACAAGGAATATCTAAAAAAGGTCAACTCGACAAGAAAAAACGTATATAACATAGATTATGTGCTTTAACGAGCTCTATATATTTTGTGCAGTAAGTTTTTTTCTATCTCTTACGGTTTACCATTTATGCAAAATTTAGCACAATTCATCCAGAATAATTCTGGTCTTTAAGTACTATTCCCAGATAATTCTAGATGTACCTTTTATTTGCCATGTACACGGACTTCGCCTTTTAACTATGCTGTCCAGACACACGCACACATACACACACACACACACACACACACACACACACACACACACACACGGACCTTCTTCCAAAAATGCAAAGCCTTGAAAAGACGATGAACACAAATCAACCAAACTCACTCAGAATTCATTGTAGTGAATTACAAGATAAATCTTTATTGTATTAAAAGAAAAGGCTCTCCTCCTATCACTCAAAATATGTTTGAATCATCCATAAATTTGCTCTGTGCCAATCGCCTATTCTTTCATATTTTCGACATTTTTTTTTTTTTTTTCAAATTACACTTTCTTTCAGTGTATACTGTTTTGTCTACTAATTGCCGTGGCTGCACTCACTTAAGTGCGTAGAGGATCGCGGGTTCAAGTTCCGCCTCGGGCATGGGTGTTTGTAACTGTGTATATGTCTGAGTATCTGTATGTATAAAAAAGAAAACAAATAGGAAAACAACAGAAACGTAGGAATAAATATAAAAATAGGAAAGAAGGTAAAAAAATAAAAACACTAGCAGTAACTGAACGAGGCCAGGCAGTGAGCAATGTTAGATAGTACAACACGTTTCGAAACGGGCTATAGAGACCAGGGCTACTCCATCATGTCATAGTTATACTCTGTGTGCACCGATCCTCAATCCGGCAATGGGACCGAGCTCTAATTATTATTAGCTACCTATGTCACACCAATCAGTGGTAACTTCAGCTTAACGTGTTACTGTGAAATGAACATTGCAAAATATTACACATTTCTCTACTACAGAGGTACATATGTATAGGTTAAGGAAAGATTCGGAAGATACCAAGGAAGACGCGCACAGGTATTCCACTTCTCCGAAGTGACACCTGTACGCAGAAGAAATTTGGTGACTTTTTCTCGGAAGGTCAAAGTTCTGTGAAACCACAAACTAGGTGATTTAATCAAACCTGTTTAGGGTTCAGTTTGAAGGTCGAGCGTCAAGTAGAAGAGGATAATTCATTTTAAAAATCTGATGCGTTCCATTTACCACATATTAATTATATTTGCATAATAAATAAAATGCACATCCTACATGGGATGGCTTGGGACCTATGAAGTCCTCTTTTTAATAAGCAATGTTGTATAATCTTGTATAACTGTCAATGTAAAGCGATGGTAGAACATGTATCAAACAAAAAACCTGACATGTTCTATTCACATTACTTTCTCTATCTGTTGTGCAATCAAACTATTATTACAACATATTATTCTGTTATCTACATCATGCTAACCAGAAATGGTCTTATTATTTAGTTCCTTATAAGTATGAGGATAATAAGGGAAAACACTAGGCTAAAGCGACGGTCAAATCTTTTAAAAACTGTAGCTATGCGACTGTCATTACAATTCGGTTCTCTTTCCATGGCAGTGGGTAAAACAATAGCGATATGAAACGGATGAGATTTACCGTTTGAGAAAAGTTAGTTCTTTTAAAATTGAAACCAATAACAGGGAATATCTTGGAATTGGTTTGTTCTACAAAAAAAAAAAAAAGACATAAATTGTGTGTTGAAAGTTTTTGTATATAACTTATATTAATGCAATGTTATTTCTACATATCTAACCATAAAATTAACAAACAAAAAATCACAAGCAATAGAAGATTAGAGCGTAGGATTTAAGAGTGCAAGCAAAGCCTTCTTAACCTTTCGGAAACCGGAACGTTGTTTTCTGGCCTGTTTTCAGTGCTCCTAAGTTAAGTATTACGCTCTCAGTCACAGGGCATTGCACAATTTTATCGTGTGCATTGTGAACGCAGTTTTTAGGAAGATGCACGAAGTTCTTCGATTGACACGGAATATGGAGATGACTAATTTTTGTGTCCACGGGTGTACATAGTAAATAGAGAAGATGTTGTATTAAACCCAAGCATTTTATACCAATATTTCAACGGAAATACACGTTTTGAGACCCCCTAAATAACTAAAAAACGTAAATTCAGTTAAATAACAAAGTAGGTTTAGTATCTATCAAGGTGGTAGCAAGAAGATTTTTAGGGGGGAAAAGCCACCCCAAAGTAACCTTTTCGAACTTTTCGATTTTATAAAAAATTTCGATTTTGATTACATGCCGCATATTCAAGATGTTCACATGGAAAATAAAATGCATATCTTAAATTTCTTTGGAAGTTCCCCTGAAGTCTTCTTGATTATGAATGACTATGACTAGTGAGCCGTAAGAGAAAGACTAAAAGGCACAGCACAAACAATGTAAATATGGTTAAACACCAATTTATGTTATATACATTTTTTGTAGAACTAACCATTTTATAGACATTCACTGTTATTGGTTTTAATTTTAAATTACTTAAACCTTTCTCAAGCGTGAAACCCTGTATGTTTTACATCTCTTTTGCCTTACTCCTGGCCATTTATACTTACAACGAAGCAAATAATACGCGTATTTTTGTTTATATATAACCAAATATATTGTAGCTTAACGTTCTTTAACCTGGTTGGCGATATCGGACGATGAATGAAATTGGTGAAATGACACTTAGATGATCTCGGGGTCCATGGAGCTTAAAGTTACTCGACATTCATCTTCTCAGGATAAGGGAAAACCTCGAAAAAAACTTATCCGGGTAACTCACCTTAAGCAAGATTCGAACTCACGACCTGTTGAATGTGAGGCAGACACGCTACTCCACACTGCCAAGGGTCAGATGATTATCTTGAATAGCACAGATGAATAAAGGGGTGATCTTTTGTAAGAGTTTGTTTATAGAACAGGTAGAGAAAATCGTGAGAATAGAAGTCGTCAGATTTTTTACATTTGTTTTTATTATGAAAAAATCGTAGACATCTAATGGAACTAAACATACAAGAATTTACTGGCAGGCAACAGAATTATGCGTAGTACTCTGTTTCCTTGTTTTCTTTAATTAACAGCAAAAACTCCTTTATGTGGAGTTTCCAGGAAAGTGAATGACGTCATTTGCCAACACGATAGGTGTTTTGTGCCACGCCAAGCTCGAAATATGGTTCCATACTGCTCCTCAGGAAGACCATTCGTGCACGTTTATATCCAGTATATAATTACGTTAGGAGGATGGCCCAAGAGGTGATCTTCCTCAAGGACGATCGAGGGACAAGGAGAAGATCCCAAGGTTACCTCGTCTCCCAAGTTCAAGATTCCTCACGACAACGTTGGCATTCGTTATTTTGAGGTTGGGATATAAAAACACTCGTGGCGTAAGTGATGACAGGATGCATCGTAATGAGGAGAATCACACCATAATTTACATCACAAGTCATTGATTTGCGCGCTCATAACGACGATAATGTTAAAACACGTCGAGGCCATGTCCAGATGTGTTCATCACCAAAATCCTACGCAATAAACATATAATTGCATACATTTTCTTTAAAAAAATGATGTGTTACATTCATCTGCCTCCTCGCCCACTAATATTCATTTTTGCTTTCTCTACACGTACTATGTATATAGTGTGTAGAGAATGTATTGCATTCCACCCAAAAATTCGATACCGATATTTCACCGGAAATATCTTTTTTAGAATCCCATGTATTCAAAAACAGTCTTTTCAAAAAAAAGTCCGTATGTGTGTGTCCCTGTGCCTGTGAACACGATAACTCAAAAACGAAAAGTCGGTATAATACCAAATTTGACATTTAAATATAGTATCTTCCACAGTTTCGACACAAACATTTTGAAAAAAATCCCCCCACCCCAAACTGCAATTTACATGGACATTTTTTGATTTTCTCAAAAATGGCTCTAAAGGTTTTGATTAAAATATCGTACATTAAAGATATTTATCTGACAAATAAAATGTATATATTGAATTTTCTGGGAATAGCCTCTAAAGACCACTTTATTCTGGATGAATTTTACGGAATTTTGCACAAGCACTAAACCGTAAAGATGGACAAAAACTTACCACACAAAAAATGTAGAGCACGTTAAAACACAATTTATGTCATATGCATTTTTTTCGTTTAGTTGATCGTTTTTGAGATGTTCCTTGTTTTTGGTTTCACCTTTAAAAAGCTTACACTTTTCTCATACAGGAATTTGTCAGCTCCTGTCCATACAAACAAAGGAACTTCAGTCACATAGCAACCAGCTTTTGACTATCACTTTAACCTATGGTACTCCCTTATTTCTCTTCTGCTTACAAGGAAGCAAGTAATAAGACTATTTCTGCTTTTTTTTTTCTTCGATTAGCATGAAGTAAATAAAAGCATAAGCTTTTTAACAATAATTTGTTGCAGAGATGTACAGAAAGTCATGTGAATGGAACACATCACCTCTACAGACTATGATTACGTAAGCTTTTTACTTTCTCTATTATGTGCGCACAATGTAAATAGTAGATAGAGAGGGTATGTTGCTCCATCCAAAAATTCGATACTGATAATCCACCAGAAACATACGCTTTGATACCCTCTGAATCCAAAATAAGCATTTTTAGGAAAAGGCTCTGGTGCACATATTCGTGTGTATAACAGCATAACTCAAAAACGAAACATCCAAATTTAGTTTAACATCTTCCAAGCATGCGAAAAGGTTTTCAGGAAAATCCCCACCCTCAGCTACCCTTTATATGGAACAATTTTTGAAAATGTTGATTTCCTAAAACACGACTCTTATGATTTTGATTAAAATGTCTTATCATATTTTAAAAATGTTTTTTATGATAAATGAAATGTATATCTTGAATTTTCTAAAAATTGCCTCTGAAATCCTCTTTATGCTGGATGACTTTTGTGTAACTCTTACTGGAATGTTGCGTTAACCACTTTCTAGATATTTATTTTCTCTGCACGTACTATGTACATAGTGTATAGGGAAGGTATTGTATGGCACCAAAAATTCGATACCGATACTTCATCGGAAATATGTTTTGAGACCCCTGGAATCCAAAACACATTTTTTAAAAAAAGGTCCATAAGTGTCTGTCTGTCAGGGTGTGTGTGTGTATGTGAGTGGTGTGTGTTTTTGGGCAGCATAGCTCCAAAGCTAAAGACCGTAAAACACCAAACTTTGTATTTAAGTTTGGTATCTTACAAGGATGCGGCACGAAGATTTTTCAAGAAAATCCCCCCACCCCAAACTACCCCTTACATGTAAAAAATGGATTTTTCCCCTCAAAACTGGCTCTAACAATTTTTATTAAAATACTGTATATTAAAGCTATTTACATCACAAATAAAATGTATCTCTTGAATTTTCTGGGAATAGCTTCTGAAGTTTCATTCTAGATGATTTTTTCTGAATTTTGCATGACAGGTAAACGGTAAGAAATACACAAAAACTTACTACAAAAAATGTAGATCTCGTAAAAACACACAATTTATGTTGTATGCAGAGTTGACCGTTTCTGAGATATTCCTTATTATGGGTTTCAATTTTAAACTGCGCATCTGCTTAAACGGGGTCCGTTTTGTTATATATCTCTTTTGTTTTTCTGGAAATGCAAAGAGCACCGAAGTTCTATTGTTCATTTCTCGATCGGGTTTTAAAAGATTTGACTATCGCTTTAGCCTAGTATATTCTCCTATTTTCCTTGTACTTACAAGGAACTAAGTAGTAAGACCAATTGTGTTAATATTTATCTCGTAGAGCATAATTTAAATATGAGAATAACAGGTAATCTTTTGTAAGAATAGTTCGTTTCCAGAATAGGCAGAGAAAGCATGTGAATGCAGTATATCAGATTTTTATATCTCCTCTAAAATGTGATTACATAAGCTTATTACTTTCACTACCATGCATCTTCAATGTAATAAATGTAGAGAAGGAATGGTGTTCCACTCAAAAATTCGATTCTGAGAATTTACCAGAAATATATGCTTTGATACCCGCTGAATTCAAATTAAGCATTTTTAGAAAAAGGTTCCCGCGCACATATGCATATGTATGAACGAAACGTCTACTAAGTTCAGTATCTTCCAAGGATGCGACGCGAAGATTTTCAAGAAAATTTCCCCAATCCAAACTAAGTTTAATTGGAACATTTCCTGAAATTTTTAATTTTCTAAAAAAGGCTTAACGTTTTTGTTTAAAATAATATATATTTAAAATATTTTTTTTTATAAATGAGATGTATATTTTGGATTTTCTGGTAATATCTTCTGAAGACTCCTGTATGCTGGATAACTTTTGCATAACTCGTAAACCATAAGAAATAGACTAAATCTTACACTAAAAGGATATATTTCGTTAAAGCACACGATTTATGTCATATACATTTCTTTGTGGAGTTAACCATTTTATAGATACTCCTTTTTATTGGTTTTTAAGTTTCAAATACTCAGATTTTTCTCATATGGGAAGTCGACATTCACTCTTCTTGTCCGCGGAGGGTAATGGATTATTTTTGGGCGTAAAACTCCTTAACATAGCAAGGGAAAGAGAAATAAAGCCGTTGGTCCTGTGTTAGAAACTTACGGCACATAAAAAAATCTTAAGCCTGATATAGAGGGTTCTGAGCAAAATCAAGTTGTTTTTCACGTCCAACATAGAACGGGATGCTGAGAACACGGTAATTAAAGAGAGACCTTAAATAGAACCCCATTTTCTGCCTATTCTTACAAAAGCTTATTTTTCTATCTACTTCAGGCTAACCAAGATAAACATTAGCAAAAATGAGTTATCACTTAGTTTCTTCTAAGTAGAAGGGAAATAAGAGAATACTCTGCGCTAAATCGATGGTCAAATCTTTTAAAAGCTGTCTGCTATGTGATGCAATTAAAATTCCCTTCTCATTCATATTTGTGATGAAAAGAGTGAATTACGACTTTCCGTTTGAGAAAAGCCTAAGTATTGGAAATTTAAAAATAGATTAAAAAGAATATTTAGAACATTTTAATTCCAGAAAAATGTATAATATATTAATTGTGTGTTTGTAACGAGAAATGAGATTTAGTGTATCTCTTACGGCTTACCAGTTATGCAAAAGTCATCCAGAATGAAGAGGATTTCAAAGGCTAACCGTAGAAAATTCAAGGTGTACATTTTATTTGTAATGAAAGTATTTTAAATGTGTAGTATTTTAATTCAAATTGTTTAGATCCATTTTGGATAGAATCAAATTTTTAGAAAAACTTTCCATGTGAAGGCTAGTTCAACGTGGAGACTTTTCTTGAAAACCTTTGTAACGGATCCTATGAAAGATGCTGAACTTAAATACTGACTCTGGAATAACGTTTTTGAATCATGATGTTCACAGATATACGGGCACAAACTAGGTCATTTTCTGATTTTTATAAACATATATTTTTATTTTTACATTGAAGATTATATTTTATAAACGTATATTGCCCGTGAAATCTAGGTATCGAATTTTTGGGTGGAATGCAAGAGTTTTTCTGCTTCCCATGTACATACGTGGTAGAAAAAATAGAAATGCCTCAGTGGAGATGAAATGCTTCTCTTGTAAGACACGGTACCAGTATTTACAAACATGCTGCCTAGCTATGGTTAAATGAGGTTTCAATCTTGTACAGGAAAATATACTTGGAATCCCAACTGAAGTGTCACCGTCACAAGCCATTTCCCACACGTTAGTCACTTTTATCATGTTTGAGGATATCTTTTATGTGATTTTAAACGAACAACCGCTGATCCGTAACTTTCCCCCGCCTACACTGTTAAATACTTGCAACTCTGGGAATGAATCGGTTCCCACACATTCTCTAATCGATGATTTCCCCTCAGAACAGTATCATGAAGAATTTGAAGTTATCCTGGTAGTGTTGAAAGACTCCGGTATGAAGTTACGTGATATTGGCTACATACGAATATGTTATCTTGCTTAGAAAACCTTAATAATCAATAGCTATATAGTAAAAAAAATCTTATGTGTTCCATTCACGCCGTTCCACAAACAAACTTTCCTCATAAATGATTATTCTTCATCTACTTCATGTCAATCGAGATAAACATAAGCAGAATTAATCTTATTACTTAGGTCCAAGTAAGCAGAAGGGAAATAAGAGAATCACCAAGCTAAAGCAATATTAAAATGTTATCAAAGCTCATCGCCATATAAAACAATTGCATTCCCAGGAGTAAAACAAAAGAATGAAACGAAAATTGACTTCCCGTTTGAGAAAAGTTTCAGTTTGGAAAAAAAAAATATAGCAAAAAAAAAAATACTGAGAGAAAACAAAGTTTTAAATGTGGAACTATCTGTTAACAAGCATGCTCTGCACAATTAAAACTTAGTTAATTGACAATTAAAGTCCGCCAAGCGGAAAAACAATGAATGCTCTTAAAATTTATAGGTAATGTTATTTTATTATGGAACAATTCATTTTTTAGTCTTTACACAGTTCAATCGTTCAAAAATGTTATACCGACTCTCAGAAGTACTTCAAAGAAAACATTCATATAGATTCCCGAAATAATGCAAAAATTTTGAGAAATAAATTGTTACATTTTGAAAAATCAAGAGATTTGAGAACCAAAAATACAAATTGTTGTACAATAATTAAGGTTACTATAAAAATGTAATATTTATTTATTTATTTATTCTAATGCTCCGCTATTGAACAATTGCCATTAGTCTCCTGGCTTCCCAATACAGTTGTCCATTTGATTTGTACCAAAATTGCTGAATATCAGAGCATGTATAAAATGTAATGATAGATCTAACTGTAAACTCATTTAGAATAACATTTATTTGTTTATGTGAATACTTTTAAACTACAACACGTGGCTAATTTTATAATAAGTAATATAAGTTATATAACGAGAGCTCCATCGTTTATCTGTAGCTTGAGTTGTATTTAATAAGACTATTTCGTGAATAAAATAACAATGATTAGCCTATATGGACACGAAGAATAATATTCCTAAAATCTCATTTGTCTTGATGTATATTTGCACCAAAATCACGGCAACTGGATGTCCATATTATAAATTTCAGATCTGTTTGTTTTGCTACATTATATTATTTTGGCGTAAAATAAACACGTTTTGGAACTTTCGCCATTATGTATGGGAATATTATCGCACGCTAATACAATTATTATGAGACGAACATTAATTCAGAGAGAAAACAAATGCACATGGATGCGATAAGCTTAGAAAAAAATTGCACGTGGATGTGATAAAAAGCTATTAAAATGCAGAGGTAATGAGTTCGATTGGCTGGAATTTACGCGCCAATGTACTGGATTGGCCGCTTCCTACGATCACGTGTTATGAACGAAATTCTCGGAATAATACATTTAGACACTAAAAAGTATTGTTTAAATAACCATAAATGTTAGAATTTTTATACATAACAAAAATATCACAATATTGTATATAATAACTGGTATAAATTTCAATAATATATCTAACATACTGGGGATTTTCCAAATTCCACAGATACATCATCGTAATTACTTTTTATCCAAGAATAATTTTATATACTGGAAAACGAATACAGAAGAGTTATGTATTTTCGTAGAATTATATTATTTGTGCCCTTTTTTACTTTTTCTAGCCCGCATATACAATGCACATAGTGAATAGAGATGGTACTGTATTCCACCCAAAAATTTGATGTCAAGATTTCACTGGAAATATATGTTTTGGGGTCCCCTGAGTCCGAAAAAAGCATTTTTAGAAAAAAGGTCCGTGTGTGTGAGTCTTGTGGACAACATAGCTGAAAAACGAAAAAATGAAGAGCTTGGTATTTTGGTTGGTATCTTCCAAGGATGTGACACGAGGATTTTTCAAGAAAATCCTCCACCACAAACTACTCTTAAATGGAAAAATTTTCGAAAATATTTATTTTCTCAAAAATGGCTATATGTGATTTTGATTAAAATCCCGTATGCTAAAACTATTTACATCCCAAATAAAATCTATATCGTGAATTTTCTGGGAATAGTCTCTGAAGACCTCTTTATTCTGGATGAATTTTGCCGAATTTTGCTTAGCTGCTAAACCTTAAGATATAGACAACAACTTACTACACAAAAAATGTAGATCTCGTCAAAACACACAATTTATGTCCATTACGTTTTTGTTTTGGAGGTAACCGTTTCCGAGATAAGGCTTGTTACTAGTTTCTATTGTTTTAAGTTTTTCCGTTTTTCTTTTGTTCTACTCCTGGCCAAGCAAAGAAGCGATTTGCAATGACAATCAAATAACGACAGCATAGTGCATTCCTTTAGCTGCCTTCTACTTATAAGGAACTAAGTAATAAGAACATTCTGCTAATGTTTATTTCAATTAGCATGGTGTAGAAAGAAGAATAATCTTTTGTAAGAAGTTTGTTTGTAGAGCATCTAGAGAAAGTCATGTGATTGTAACACATCAAGTTTTTGCGAAATATACCTTAATTTACGTTTGAATTCTCTACAGTTTTTAAGTATTATACTTTTAAAATCTTAATCCAACATACTAACGTGCTTTTATTTACATTTGAGCATTTTTTCAGTCTCCTAGGCAACACAGAATATGTATTTTCTGATTGAATCCTTTCTCTGTGCAGATAACATTATGCTGTCAGAGATCAGATGTTTACTGCCTGGGCCATGGATACATAGAACATTAATGATGTACGGTGGGAAGGTGACCCTCAAGTATTCTTTCACAAATTCCTTCCGAAATAAATCTCTGAAAATGATTCTTATCAGGTTGGGATTATCTTATTGTATTCCATGCTTCCTGGTTAGCATTCTTATTCTTTCAGATTCCCCTCCTCTAGTTCTTACAGTTCCTGCCGCATGTTTCCTTAGCTTTTTTTCTTTTTCTTTTTATTTCTGTTATTTTCCTCTGCTTCTTTACGTTGCATTTTTACTTTCTCTAGCGCGCATGCACATACAATAGCACCTAGTGAAGGTGTTGTATTTCATCCAAAATTCCATGTCGAGATTTCACCAGAAATATGTTTTGAGGTCCCATATGTCGGAAAAAATAATTTTTAGAAAAACATCCGCGTGCGTGTATGAAGGGCATAGCACAAAACTAGAAGATCGAAACCAAACTCGGTATTTATGTTTAGTATCTTCCAAGGATGCTACGAAGATTTAACCCCCCCCCCATAAACTATCCTTTAAATGCAAAATGTTTTGAAAGTTCTGTTTTCCTCAAAGATGGATCAAATATTAAAGTAATTTAATTCACAAACAAAGTATATATTTTGAATTTTTTTGGGAATAGCTTATGAAGACCGTTTTATACTGGATAGGTTTTGCAGATGTTTGTACAACGGTTAATGCTTAAGAGATGTACAGAAGCCTAAGGTACAAAAAATATACCTAGATTTTTGTATAGAAACTTTAGTCATATATGTTTTTCTTGTTCAGTTGACCGTTTTTGATATATTTCTGTTATTGGTTTCAGTTTTAAACTAACATTTCTCAAACGGGACCATACAAAGCGAACTGAACCTCGATTGTTTCACATAGCGGCCAGCTTTTAAAAGATTTGCCTATCGCTTTAGCATAATGACTTTCTATAATTCCCTTCTACTTACAATGAAGCAAGTAATAAGACAAACTACATTAATGGTCATCTGGATTAGCATGATATAGATAAAAGAATAATCTTTTGTAAGAACAGTTTGTATTTGGAACGTCTAGAGAAAGTTATGTGAATGGAACACATCAGATTTTTGCCATTTATGTTCTTTTCATCCAAACATTTCTCCCTTTTCTAGTTATTAGTTTATTGTCTGAAATTCGTTTGTCTTTCTTCTTGATGCAAATATTCTTAAGGATTTCCTACAAAGAAGTTTGGAGTGTTAGACGCCTTAAGCACTTAGGTTAAACGATAAAGTGCTCTGAAAGTTCCTGACTTCGATTCTCGGTTACGGTGGGGGTTTCCTCTAGTCAAGTTTACTCCTTATCTTCCCCGAGTCCTGCAGTATGAATGACAGTGTGATTTATTAAAATTATTTATTTAATGTCATACAACTCAGTGTTTTTATTTTCTCTACCCAGTAATATGTACTTATACAGTACGTAGAGAAGGCTTAGTATTCCATAAAAAAGTCAATGCCGTGATTTCATCGAAAACACATGTTTTCAGGACCCCTAAATAAAAACGGGCTATGTGGGTGTTTTGTGTGTTACAGCATTACTCATAAATGAAAAGTCCGTCAAATGTAAAACGTGGTAGCTTATGTTCAGTATCTTTCAAGGATGCGCCTCGAATACAGGAGACCCTAAAACATGCATTTACGGTGAAATCTCGGTATCGAATTTTTGGGTGGAATGCAATAACTTTTGAATAACTAGTAAACAGTAAAATTTGCTGGACAGTAATAGAGAGACAAACTTACTGTACCAAAAATCTGATGTGTTCCATTAACAAAACTTTCTCTACTTCTGTGTAACAAATTATTGTTAATAAGCTTATTCTTCTATTGACTTCATGCTAATCGAGAAAAAATTAGCAGAAATGGTCTTATTACTTGCTTCCTTGTAAGTAGAAGCAAAATATGGGAGTATCATATGTTAAAGTGAAGTCAAAAGCTGGTTACTATGCGACTGAAGTTCCTTTGTTTGAATTGACACAAGTTGACAAATTCCTGTATGAGAAAAGTACAAGCTTTTCAAAGCTGAAACCAAAAACAAGAAATATCTCAAAAATGATCAACTCCTCGAAAAAAATTTATATAACATAAATTGTGTGTTTTAATGTGCTCTACATTTTTGTGTGGTAAGTTTTTGTCCATCTCTTACGGTTTAGCAGTTATGCAAAATTCATCCAGAATAAAGCAGTCTTCAGAGGCTGTTTCCAGAAAATTCAAGATATGCATATCATTTGTCAGGTAAATATCTTTAATATACGATATTTTAATCAAAATTGTTAGATCTATTTTTGAGAAAATCAAAATTTTCGAAAAAAGTTTCATGTAAGGGGTAGTTGGGGGTGGGGGATTTTCTTGCGAGTCTTAGTGTCGCATCTTTGGAAGATACCAAACTTAAATACCACGTTTGGTACTTAACAGTCTTTTCGTTTTTGAGCTATGCTCTCCACAGACACACACACACTACGGACCTTTTCCCAAAAATGCTGTTTTTGGATTCAGGGGCACCCAAAACATGTATTTCCGGTGAAATCTCGGTATCGAATTTTTGGGTGCAACACAATATTTTCTCTATACACTATGTACATAGTACGTATAGAGAAAGTAACAAGTGAATTTTGTTAAAACAACAGTTAATAACATATACATTTCTTGTGCAATAAACCATTTTCTAGATATTGCTTGTTATTTGTTTCAATTTTAAAATACTTGACATTTTTATCAAACGGTAGACATGAAAAGGGAACCGCATTTCAACCATAGAGCAACTAGCCTTTAAAATATTTTACTATCGCTTTAGCTTAGTATATTTTGATATTTCCTTTCTACTTATAAGGAACTAGGAAATAAGATCATTCCTGGTAATGTTTATCATAATTACCATGAAGTAGATAGAAGAATAAGCTTTTGTAAGAATAGTTTTTTATAGAATGGATAGAGAAAAACGATGTGAATGGAACACATTAGATTTTTACAATAGAGTACTACCGCATATGTGTGTGTTATGTATATAGTGTATCCGAGCGACTCACAAATATTGGAGATTATCCAAATGTTTTGTAATGTTTAAATACATGCGCTACTTGACAATTTCCAGCTAAATTTATTTCTTATATATGAAGACAATCCGCCTATGTACATAGTGTATAGAGAAGGTATTGTATTGCACCCAAAAAGTCGATACCGAGATTTCACCGGAAATACATGTTTTGAGACCACCTGAATGCAAAAAAAAAAAGCATTTTTAGAAAAATGTCCGTGTGTGTGTGTCTCTCTGTCTGTGTGTATATGTGTGCGTGTGTGTCTGTGGGCAGCATAACTCAGAAACGAAAAGACCATTAAATACAAAACTTGGTATTTAAGTTTGGTATCTTCCAAGGATGAGACAAGAAGATTTTTCAAGAAAATCCCCCACCGCAAATTACCCTTTACATGAAATTTTTTTCGAAAATTTTGATATTCTCAAAACTGGCTCTAACGATTTTGATTAAAATATCGTATATTAAAGATATTTACCTAACAAATAATATGTATATCTTGAATTATCTGGGAATAGCCTCTGAAGACTACTTTATTCTGGAGGAATTTTACGGAATTTTGCATAACTACTAAACCGTTAGAGATAGACAAGAACTTATCACACAAAAATGTAGAGCACATTAAAACATACAATTTATGTTAAATATATTTTTTTCGTGGAGTTGATCGTTTTTAAGATACTCCTTTTTTTTGGATTCAGCTTTAAAAAATGTATACTTTTCTCACAGGAATTTGTCAACTCCTATCCATACAAAGGAATTTCAATCACATAGCAACCTGCTTTTAAAAGATTTGACTATCATTTAGCTTATATATTCCCTTAAGATTTCCCTTCTACTTACGAGAAGCAGGTAATAAAAATCGTGCTGCCAATTTTATTGTCGACCATCATTAAGTAAATAGAAGAATAAGCTTTTTAACAATAATTTGTTGCAGAGATGTAGAGACAGTCGTGTGAATGGAACACATCAGATTTTTATATTAGGAACATAGAATTTATGCTAAATTTTACAGATATAAATATATGTTTTAATAAATTATGAATGACAATGTGAAGAATAATTTTAACTGCAATAGTTACCTCTTGTACTAAGAAACAACCACTAAAATAGCATCCATTAGCTAAATGGGTTACACAAAAAGTGCACCTGAATGTACTACTACCAGTAATAGTAGTACTTTTAGGTGCACTTTCTCTACCTATTCTATAAAAGGTCTCCTTGCAAAAGGTTAATTTTCTATCTACATCGTGCTAATCAAGATAAGTATCTATCAATTAGTTCCTTATAAATAGAAAGGAAATAAGGGAATGCACTAGGTTAAAGTGATAGTCAAACCTGTCTCTATATGATTCTCAATAAAAGTCAGTTCTCTTTCCATGGCCAAGAGCAAAAAAAAAAAAAAAAAATCTGAGGTGTTCCATTCACATGACTTTCTCTACATCTCTGCAATAAATTGTTGTTAAAAAACTTATGCTTCTTTTTACTTCATACTAATCGAGAAAAAATTAACAGAAATGGTTTTATTACTTGCTTCCTTGTAAGTAGGAGGTAAATAAGGGAGTAACATAGGCTGAAGTATTTTTTTTTTTAATTTTTTTTATTCAAACAGTAACGGAGTCTGATCAGGACTCCGGTACTGTATCCCTATTTACATTTCCCCCCGTAGGTTTTACTGATTGTTGGTTTACTGGTTTTTACTGTTTCTTTTACAAACATATACACATTGCACAAACATATAACATCCATGCCCAAAGCGGGACTTGAACCCACGATCCCCTGCCCACGAAGCACCAAAGCGAGACGCTTTAGCGAGCGTGGCCATGGGGACCGGCTAGTATTGAGTCAAAAGCTGGTTGCTATGTGCCTGAAGCTCCTTTGTTTGTATGGAAAGGAGTTGACAACTTCCCGTACGAGAAAAGTATATTTTTCAAAGCTAAATCCAATAACAAAGAATGTCTCAAAAACGATCAACTCCACGAAAAAAAGTATATAAAATAAATTGTGTTTTAACGTGCTCTACATTTTCTGTCAAGTAAGTTTTTGTCTATCTCTTAGGGTTTGTCAGTTAGGCAAAATTTCATAAAATTCATCCAGAATAAAGTAGTCTTCAGAGCCTATACTCAAAAACTTCAAGATATACATTTAATTTGTCAGGTAAATATGTTTAATATACGATATTTTAATCAAAATCGTTAGAGCCATTTTTAGAAAATAAAAATTTTCGAAAATTTTCCATGTAAAGGTTACTTTGGGTTGGGGGATTTTCTTGAAAAATCTTCGTGTCGCACCCTTGGAAGTTACTAAACTTAAATACCAAGTTTGGTATTTGATGAACTTTTCGTTTTTGAGCTATAGTGTCCACAGTCACGCACACAAGCACACATATACACACACGTATACACAGAGACATTTTTCAAAAAATGCTTTTCTGGATACAGGGGAACCCAAAACATGTTTTTCCGGTGAAATCTCGGTAACGAATTTTTGGGTGGAATACAATACCTTCTCCTTACACTGTGTACATAGGAAGTGTAGAGAAAGTAAAAAGACACGAAACTTCTCGTTTGAGAAAGCAAAAGTATTTTAAAATTAAAACCAATAACACGGAATATCTCGGTAATGGTTAGTTCCATAGAAACCTGTTTATGGCTAAAATGTGTGTTTTAACGAGATCCACATTTTTGTCTATCTCATATAGTTTACCAAGTATGCAGAAATCGTTCGGAATGAATAGATCTTCAGAAGGTACTCCATTGAAATTCAGGATGTAGATTTTATTTGCCGTGAAAATGCCTGAAAATATTCCTCGAAGAGATCTTAAATATCAAGTTTGTTATTTAACCTAATTTTTGTTTTTTCAATTATGCTGCCCCTTCCCGCCCCCCATTCACACGCTCACTACGAAAATGTTTTTTCTAAGAAGACTTTTTCTGAATTCAGGGACCTCAAAACATATTTTGGTGAAAAGCCAGTATTGAGTTTTTGGTGGAATACAATACCTTCTGTATTCTGTATGTATTATCTGCAAAATACTTTGTATAGAAAGTGAAATGTATGTGTATATAGTGTATATAAATAATATAAAACATGAAATGCGTGTAACATATTTTACCATGATTCGATAATTTTATATGTGTTGTTTCGAAAAGTTTGTCATATTTAATGTCAATTTTTTGTTGTTGTCTCATTTGTATAACCCCCTTTAACATCAATGGTCATATCGGGGGCTTTCACTTGTGAAACTGTAGGTTCAAAACATTAGGTTAATAAACTTTATATTACTAAACACACGCACATTTACTCTCACATTCTTACTTCCAGACTCTATGGGGGATAGGGAATAATTCTGGTAAAGAAAAATTCTCCGCCCCAGCCGGGAATCAAACCCTGGACCTGCGGGTGAGTAGTCAACTCGCTGACCACTCGACCACAGAGGCAGTCCGTTCAAAGTTTTATTTCATCTTTAACCATGATTTTTCTTGCCCATGATTTTCTGTACCAGCGGTGTTGGACAGGTTGAAGGCTTTTTGTTTTTTGATAATGTTTAACGTCCGCTTTTGCTACATGTGGCACCGCAGGCAATGACACTGATGATATACAGGGAATGAAGATTGGGGCACCGGTGGAATGCGATGGTGGGGGAAACCGGAGAACCCGTAGAAAACCCACCCTGCACCTCTTTGTCCATCACAAATCCCACATACGATCACCTAGGATCACCGCCTGGGTGAGAGATAGTGGTCTAATCACTCGGTCACGTCACGGCCGATGTTGAGGTTGGTGGATGACTTGCTCAATTTAAAGGTTTCTTCCTGGATTGTTGCGCGGTTCTCTGGTCAGGATCTACCTCTGGTATCTTTTGGGTAGAGCGCTCCTTCACGATATCTTTAGGGATTCATGGGCTTGTGGCAGAACGACGTCAGATTCGTTTTATCTAGAAACATTAAGGATCCCGTCTATGCTTGAGCCCGTCCGAATCCGGCTGTCGTCTCTCCTCTCAAAATTAAATTGAGTTTTAGTTATTGCTCAGATGCCTCTTTATTAGGCTTGAGGTTCTTTTACGTACGAGACGTACGGCTTTACTTCCGTTCCTAAGGACACCATGCTAAGGATTTTTACGCCTGAAAAAAATCCATTGCTGTCGGCTGGGTTTGAACCCGCAACTTTGGATAACACAGGCTAGCATGTTACCCCTAGACCACGGTGGACAACCCTCCACTCCTCATTCCTCCTTCCCAAGGGTCATGTAAGTCGCAATGATCTATGTACGTTGCTTAGCTTCAGTGGTTGGGGGATCCTTCTGTCTGTTAATACTAATCCTAAGGGAAGTAAAACCATTGGTCCATTGTAATATTTATTTGCACTCATACATTGAAAGAAAGTGTCCCTGTGCCAAATTCGCCATGTTTCACGTCCGTAAGTTGTAATTTCGTCATTAATGGGCGCTGAGATGATCCCTCGCCGCTATGTGCTCGTGAAATAGAAATTACCTCGATCAAGAAACCACTCCAATGCTGCTGTCCCCGTAGCTCAGTTGGTAGAGTTCCTGCCGGCTGTACGAGGGGTCCCGGGTTCGATTCTCGGATGGGGGTAGAAATTTTTCTCTAGCAAAGGATGTACCCGACAATATCTAAGAGCGTGTGTGTATTTCTGTGTGTGTGTGTGTGATTCTAATGTAGAGAATTAGAAACTCGACAACAGCCCACAATACATGTGCTCCAAAGGAGAATGTCGCCTATATAACCATGCAATTAAAGGAATAAATGGAACAAACAAACTGTAACGGAAATAGAGTTTTATTTATGGACGCTCTTTAACTGCTGTGGTTCTCAGCGTCCCATCATGTACCGGGCGTGAAAGACCACTTAATTTTGCTCAGAGACCTCTTTATCAGGCTTAAGGTTCTTTTACGTGCCGTAAATTTATGACTCAAGATCAACGGGGACTGGGTCCGTGGTCGAGTGGTCAGCGAGCTGACTTCTCACTCGGAGGTCCCGAGTTCAAATCCCGGCTGGGGCGGGGAATTTTTCTTTAACCAGAATTATTCCCTATATCCCCACAGAGTCTGGAAGTATGAACGTGAGAGTGAATGTGTGCGTATTTGAGGGAAAAGAGATTTAAACCCAATGCAAAGAACCTACAGGCAACGAGTTGTTTCTAATGCAAAGCCCCATGGATGTTAAATGAAGCAATATAAAAAAAAAAAAAACAACTAAAATACTTCCTTTCCGAATGCTAAGGATTTTTACGCCCGACGTAAGGGATTGACGGGACGTTATACTGTTCAAGAAAAAAAGTAGGGCATACATTTATACTCTAATCTGTTGCTGTATTAATATTATAAATACATCGCTTTAATTTATTGTTACCAATACTTTATGGACTGTCAAGTAATATGCATTTCAATTGTAAATATGACAAATATGCGTTTCAACCTACAGAATATTTTGCCTAAAATAATTTTGTTTAAATGTTTTTTTCTTTTTATTTCAGTATACATATTGTACCTTTTAAATTTGTTTTTATTAAGTTGTATAGAATTGTATTTTTGTTTTTTACTCATTGCATCACGGCTGTATTGGATTTAATGTGTTGTCTGTTAGAGTGAAAGAGAAGGCCTTATGACCTTAACTACAACCAGGATAAATAAATAAATAAATCGTTCTCCGCCGGGCAACTGTAAAGGAAGTCCAATATACCAGACATTGCCTGATGATACTTCAATTGCATTGAATTCCAATCCTAATTCATCCAACTGGTAGGAGGTTCATTTTTTCCTCCCAGGGTTTTAAAATGAGTTTCTAGCAGAGGTTTGAAATAAAGCGTTCTTTTTATGAATTTCCAAATGAAGCAAGAAACTTTATTATCGGTTATTTTCCTTGGTTCTAGAGAAGTAATGATACACCATTATGTCTCTGCTGCAGAAAAAGCTGTTTTCTGGAAATCATTAAATATTCCATGCATTGCAGCATTGGAACATGCATGAGTCGTGCTGATTCCACATAATCCCAACAGCATCGTCACGTTTTTACGAGAGGTGATTCCTCCAAGTGACGTCAACAATCTTCCTTTTGTTTCGCTCTACAGGAAGCCTTGATCATGTAGGGATGACGTCATCGATGAACAACACACTTACCTCATTATGATGACAGCGCGAAGGAAAACAATTAATGACCCTATCATTAATGTCATCACAATCAGAGGGACGATCCTGATGCGCCAATTTGTTTGTTTGTTTGCTTTTTTTTTTTTTTTTTTTTTTGCACCATACCACATATTTCACTGTTTCTGAATATCAGTGTCAACCTAAAGTTAAAGAATGGTATATTCGCTGAGAACTTCATTTTTGTAATGTTTAAGGCCTGTTATAACTGCTTAGGTAATCCGAAATTTTTACTTTCTCTACATAGTGCATGGTACGTATATAGAGAAGATATTACACTCCACCCAAAAATTCGATATCGAGATTTCACATACCGGGTCTCCTATATCAAAAAAAAAAAAAAGAAAAATTGCCTGTGTGTATGTGTCCGTGTGACTGTGAACTCGATAGCTCAAAAACGAAAGGTCGATAAAATACCAAGTTTGAATTTAAGTTTAGTATCTTCGAAGGATGCGACAAGAAGATTTTGAGGAAAATCCCCCTACCCAAATGTAACTTTTACATGGAAAAAAATTCGAAAACTTGGATTTTCTCTCAATTGGCTGTAACAATTTTGATTAAAATATACTAGATATTTACATGATAAATAAAATGTATATGTCGAATTTTCTGACCTCTTTATTCTTGATGAATTTTGCTGGATTTTGCATAACTAATGAGCGTAAAAAATTGACAAAAACTTACTACATAAAAAAATGTAGAGTATATCTCGTTAAATGACACAATTTATATCCTATACATTTTTTCGTGTAGGTGACCATTTTTGAGATATTTCTTGTTATCGATTTCAGTTGTTGAAAGATTCTCATACGGGAATTTATCAACTGTGGTAATGCAAGGAAAGGGATTTCAACCACATAGCAACCAGCTTATAAAACATTTGACTATCGTTTTAGATTTGTGTATTCCCATTTCCCCTCTACTTACGAGGGAATGAAAAAGAAAATTTCTACTAATGTTTTTTTTTTTTTTTTTTTTTTTTTTTTTTTTTTTTTTTTTAATACGGTACCGGAGTCTGATCGGGACTCCGGCACTGTATACCCTACTTTTTTTTTTATTTACCTTGTTTTTCTGTATTATTACTTCATTGCCTTTTTCTTACTTTTACAACACACACATAAACACAAACATATAACACCCATGCCCAAGGTGGGACTCGAACCCACGATCCCCAGCACTACGAAGCACCAAAGCCTTGGCGAGCGCGGCCATGGGGACCGGCGTGTTTAACTCGATTAGCATGAAATAGAATAGAAGAATAGCTTTTTTAACAATAATTTCTTACAGGGATGGGGAAAGTTATGTGAATGGAACACATCAGATTCTTTAAGATGTAACCTGCATTATTTATGCTGAAAAAAATGAATGTATGATAAATTGCCCCAATTGAACCCTAAGCTACATATACGATATGGTATTTTTCACCTAAAATGAAATATCAATAGGACCATAGCCAGTTTTCTTAAGATCAATTTTGCCCTATGTTGGTGCTACTTTGACACCAATTTATCTTTTTAAACATATTGTTATTGTTACAAGCGCATTAGAAATGTTTTTAAAAGCTTTTTATCAATTCTGAAACGAGACCGATCACAAATTATATTAATATTGAATCAATTTAGGATCGTTTCTATTTATGTGATATTTTTCTGCAGCCTGCTTCTGACATAATTTGCAGTTCTCAGTTCTTTAAGGAAATTTTCAAGGTAATTTTGTATGGACAATTCCCAGGATTCTTCTTATGTGTAACCATATGCAGCTCGTTTGTAAGCAGTAAACTGACTGAAGATTAGGTATTTAATCATAGTTGGATATATAACTTTCATTCTTCTTAAAACTCAATTAAGTGTGTTTCTAATAATTAGCATCTACATAACCTAATTTCAAGCTCCTCGTCGTATTGTCTCAAAATATGCGAAACATGCAAGACAGGGTAGAGCATGTTAACAGCAGGGGACACCTCGGCAACTGCGTCTCGGTACGGATCTATTGCAGCACCCCGTCCCCCGCCGGGGAAAGGGATGATAGGAGGGAAAACCACAGAACGACGGAGCACACAGGAAATGACGGAGCTAAACGCAGTGACGCACAGAAGTCCGTAACAGTCACTAGATGGTAGCCCTGGCGCGCCACGGAGACTATAAAGCGCCGGGAGGCCAAAAGTATGCCTCTATACAGAGACACCTCCGTCTCGTCCAGGACAGTGGTGGGTGTCCGTTAACCCGGGCAAAAGTCATGCTGTTCTGTTCTCCAGAAAACGCCCCGTAATAGACCAGATACCCAATTTTTCCTATCAGGGTCAGAGGATAGAGTGGGGAAATTCCATCAAATACCTGGGCGTCACTCTTCATAAGGGCCTAACTTTTCGTGAACATGTGCGGGGAACGTTGGAAAGGGCGAAGGGGGTGGTGGCCAACCTTTACCTTGTTCTGGCCTCCCAAATGCCGGTTCACTTAAAGCTGTGTCTCCCTACTGATTTTGTCTCGATTAGCATGAAGTAAATAGAATCATAACTTTTTAAACAATAATTTGTTGTAGAGATGTGAATGGAACACATCAGATTTTTTAATTAAGCTGTTCACACAAGGATACACATAATGTTATTTTGATTAAAGAAATAAACGCTGACACACAGCTATTGGTACACAATATTACTGATTCCTAAACGCACTACGGAGTTCTCTAGAGGTTACCGCCAACAAGCCAAGTCCGGACCTTGAGAGAACACGTGTGAATGCGCGAGAGCGTCCTTGGGCAAGGCAGTGCGTGAGATTTTGCTTTCTTCCTTTTCCTTCCTTTCTGTGTTTGGAATATCCGATGAAGAGGCAATAAAATGTGATTACACTGCAATATTTATTCTTCCGGACTGCCATTTCAGTCTAAGCTTCGCAGGCATTCAACTGTCTTGCAACTTCCGTGGCTTATAGCCCGTGGGTAAAAACGTATTCTCTTTGGAACCCATAAAGTTCACCTTTGGAATGTCGAGGTGCATTCAAATAGTTTTTAAAGAGCGTGGAGATTCGTAGACAAATTTTCGAGAGTATTATACAATGCTTAAAAAATATTATGTGTTCCACTCACATGACTTTCTCTACATCAAATTATTGTTAAAAAGCTTATTGTTCTATTTACCTAATGATAATCGAAAAAAAAAATAGCAGAAATAGTCTTATTATTTGCTTCCTTGTAAGTAGAAGCGAAATAAGGGAGTACCATTGGTTAAAGTGATAGTCAAAATCTGGTTGCTATGTGATTGAAGTTCCTTTGTATGTATGGGCAGCAGCTGACAAATTCCTGTATGAAAAAAGTATGTTTTTAAAGGTGAAACCAAAACCAAAGTGTATCTCAAAAACTATCAACTCCACGAAAAAAAAAGTTTATAACATAAATTGTGTGTTTTAAAGTGCTCTACATTTTTTGTGTGGTAAGTTTTTGTCCATCTCTTAGGTTTAGTAGTTATGCAAAATCCTGTAAAATTCATCCAAAATAAAGTAGTCTTCAGAAGAAAATTCAAGATATACATTTTATTTGTCATGGTCTTTAATTTACGATATTTTAATATAAATCGTTAGAGCAATTTTTGACAAAATCAAACTTTTCGAAAAATATTCCATGCAAAGGGTAATCTGGGGTAGGGGGATTTTTCTCAAAATCTTCGTGTCACATCCCTGGAAGATACTAAGCTTAAATCCCTAGTTTGGTATTTTACCGACTTTTCGTTTTTGAGTTATCGTGTTCACAGACATACGGACACACACACGCGGATCTTTTTGTGAAAATAATTTTTTTTAATACAAGGGACCCTAAAACATATGTTTCCGGTGAAATCTCGGTATGGAATTTTTGGGTGGAGTGCAATATCTTTTCTATACACTATGTACATAGCACGTGTAGAGAAAGTAAAAGGGATACTTTCAGAGAAATAATAATCATTTATATTAAAGTGGCTTATATAGACTAATATTTGTGAGTAGGATGTTTAGTACACGAACGCGTAAGCACAAGTGTTCTAATTTCTAATGAGCAAATAATAGACTAATAAGCTACATGTAATATACATCGTTTATCCTATCCTAATATAAACTGAAATATTCTTATATTTATTAATACTAATATTATTAGAGTCATCATTACGAGAAACTGAACTTTAGTCGTGATATAGTAGTGCTTTGTTCGTTGCTGCGTAACCCGGCGGAATAAACAGTTTCAATTCTGGTTCTTAAAACTGCACCAAATAAATCAATAAATGAATGAAAATGGATATTCCCGAATAAGTCTTGGATTATGCTAAAAAAAATTATTCAGTTTGTTATCCGGCAAATCGAAAGACTTATATGACAAGGATTTTTTTTATTTAAAGAATGGGGAGCTGCCAAAGCAGTGAAAATAATTTACAATGAAATAAGTATGTACTTTCACGATGAAATAAAGACCCATTTTTTGTTGTTTTCTAGGATACATGAAATATATCCATGAAATCTATAGGATAGGGTAAACGTATTTTAAGCCAAGTGGTTATGTCTTATCTTACTTATGTTAAAATTCAAATTTTATGTCTTGTTTACTCAATATGTATTGGTCACAAGTTATGGGAGATTTTATCACATATTTCTAAAACCTTAATAATGAAATATACACAAGGACATATGTTATATTCTGCTGATTTAAAACTGTGAGGTATTTTTAAACCAATTTGTCAACATTTTAACACATATGTAGCTAACACTTCGGTTATAAAACCTATTCTAGTCAATTTATTATACTATCTCGTGTTAAAACTTACAATCGTGTAAGTAACTTATGTTTCAAGCTTCATTATTCTAGACGCCAGTTCCAGAGAAAATTGCCAATTTGCAGAGAAAAACCTTAGTTTCGGGAAAAAAACTATTTAAAATTAACAATGTAAACAGCTCACCAAACATCTAATACAGGTTGGTTCTTACAAGTGAACGCTTTCATAGCCAACATGGGATTCTAATATCAACCTAGAAAAAGGGGGCATGCCCTAACACAAAAAGCTCCAATGGTGTATCTGTTTTTTATAAAAAAAAGTTATGAAATGTTGAACTACAGATTTTTTTATACTAGCTCATTTTTCTTAAATCACGGCACTTTAAATGTGTATTTAAGAAGTTGTAGAGTAAACTGAGTGTACTCGTATTTATATGTATATATGTAATTTAAAATACATTTTATTCCAAATTTTCATAATTACTTATTTGCTTCTTTGCTGATAATTACTTGTGATTGTAGTATGTTTTTTTTCAAATTACTGCACTGTATTATACACTTATAATTGGAATCTCCTCAGAGCTTGAGAATGTCCCATTCAGCGGCGGTGTCAGAAAAATGTTTAATTAATCGTTTCTGTAACAATTACTAAAAATAAACAAATAAAATAAATTAAACTTATGCGTAATAAATTAATTTAAAACCAATATTTTATTATGTGTTCCATTCATATGACTTAAATACCAAAGTTGATATTTAAGTACAGTTGGTGTCTTCCAAGGATATGACACGAAGATTTTCAAGAAGACACCCCCACACCTATTACCCTTTCCATGGAAACATTTTCGGAAGTGTTGATTTTTTTCAAAATTTTTTTTAACGATTTTGATTAAAATGCCATACATTTATGATATTTTTGTGAAAAATGAAATGCATATATTGAATTTTCTGGGAATAACCTCTAAAAACCTCTTCATTCTGGACGACTTTTGTGTAACTTTTGTATAACTGGTAATTACAAGAGATAGCCAAAGACCTATTACACAGAAATATAGATCCTAGATACAAGTCATGTCATATACATTTTTTTTTTTTTTTTTTTTTTTTTTGTAGAGTTACCGTTTTCCAGATTTCTGAGTTATTGGTTTCACTTTTAACTACTTCACCTTTTCTCAAACGGGAAGTCGATCATTATTTTCGTCTCTCTTTTGTTTACTTCTAGCTAGCAAAGATAACCAAATTTCAATTGTTTCACATAGCGACAGGCTTTTAAGAGATTTGACTATCATTTTGGTCTAGTTTACCCCCTTATTTTCCTTCTACTTACAAAGAAGCAAGTAATAAGACAATTTCCGGTAATGTTTACCTTGATTAGCATGATGTAGGTAAGAGAATAATCTTTTGTAAGAAAAGTTGTTTGTGGAACAGCTATAGAAAGTCATGTGAATGGAATATATTAGATTTTTCTGAATGGTAGATATCTTATTTTGTTGCAGAAACCATTTCATTTCGTTCATAGAATAGGTTTGATTGTTATGGGAAAAAAGTTGGCTTGCTCAATAGTTTTATCCACAATTTAAAAAAACTGCTGTAATAAATGAACTTGAAATTATTTAATAGGTGTTTAAAATTATTCCCATTTACAATCTGACCGTGCTAATTTAAGGCATGAATTATTGTTGAACATTTTCAATCACGGAGGGTGGTAAATCTCTGCACCCTTTCCTGATCCCCATTTTTACTTTTTCCACATGTACTATGTATATGGTGTATAGAGAAGGTATTGTATTCCACCCAAAAATTTGATATCGAGATTTCTCTGGAAATATATTTCGAGACCCCCTGAGACCAAAAAAGCATTTTTAGAAAAATGTCCGCGCTCGCCAGCGTGTGTGTGTGTGTGTATGTGTCTGTGGACAGCATAGCTCCAAAACTATAAGACCTAAAATTATAAACTTGGCATTATTTTATGTATTGTACTTAAACTTTATTGTTTTTCAAGGATACGACACGAAGATTTTCAAAAAAAATTCCCCAACCCAAACTACCCTTTCATGGACAATTTTTTGAAAATTTTGTTTTTCTCAAAAACGGCTCTATCGATTTTGATTAAAATTTCGTATATATTAAAGTTATTCACAACACAAATAAAAATTCATATTCTGAATTTTCTATGAGTAGTTCCTGAAGACCTGTTCGTTCTGGACAATTTTTTTCTGAATTTTGAATAATTAGTAAACCGTAAGAAATAGACCAAAACTTACTACACAAAAAATGTAGATCTCGTTAAAACATACGATTTGTCATATGCATTTTTGTTTAGTGTTGACCATTACCAACATATTTCTTATTATTGGATTCAGCTTTAAAACACATACTTTTTTCAGACAGGAAGTGTCCGTTTGTCTTTTGTTCTACTTCTGGTCAAACAGAGAAGCGAATTACAATGGCAATCGCATAACGACAGCGTAAAAAAACTTTTGTCTTTCGCTTTAACCTAGTACATTCCTTTAGTTCCGTTCTACTTAAAAGGAACTAAGTAATAAGTACATTCTGCTAATGCAGCTGGATTAGCATGGTTTATAACGTAGAATAATCCTTTGTAAGAAGTTTGTAGAATAGCTACACAAAGTCATGTGAGTGTAACACATCAGATTTTTAATCCTTCCATATTAGCAGGCTTCGTAACAAATACTCCAAAAACAATGAATTGAGAGATGTTTATTCCCATAACAAATAAACCTTTTGTTTGAGACACATGAAATTGTACATGCAACTAGATAAGAAATCTACCATTCATTGTTTTGTTTTTATAAGATATTAATGTCTACTGGACATCTAGAAGTGTAACATGCGCTCATGTAACTCATGCAGTTTGATTCATTGAAATTCACTATTTGAAGTCCAAAGATCGTTATAACTTGTTATCATAAAGTGCGGGTATAAATGTTACAGTCACGAAAATAGTTGATCACATGTTTGATCCGCGGCAATGTAGTCTACCTGGTTTTGAACTGACACAGGACTTTGTAGAAGTTAGTTGGTTATATGCTCGAAAATTCATTATCATTGCCTTCATCCAGAAGTTGGTATACCTTTCTGATATTTTCCCAAAGCTACTACAAAGCAATAAATACTAATAAACGTTGTATCATGATAATGCAACAGCTACAAGCAATATGCTTCTTTTGCTGGCGGAATTACTAAAAAAGTTAATCTCACATCTTTAAATATTACACTACTTAAAGAATGAAATTTCACGTTCTTTCATTTATTATTATATCTAGTACTTATCTATAGTAAGTACAGGAAGTATTGTATTCTACTCCATAACATTATCGAGGTTTTAAAGTAAACACAAGTTTTGAGGTTCCTGAATAAAAAATCAACTTTAAAAAATCTGATGTGTTCCATTTACATAATTTTCTGCAGCTGCTCCATATACAAACTATTATTACAAAAGAGTATTCTTTTATTTACACCGTACTAATCGAGATAAACATTAGCAGTATTGGTCTTACTACTTGCTTCCTTGTAAGTGGACGAGAAATAAGGGCGCGCATTAGTCTAAAGCGATAGTTTAAGTCTTTTACAAGTTGATAGCTATATGAAACAACAATTAAGGTTCTGTTCGCCTCAATTGAGAAAAGTTAAGAGGCTTAAAAATGAAACCAATAACAAGGAATGTTTCGAAAACGGTCAACTCTAGCAGAAAAACATATATGACATATGTTTTAAACCGTCCTTTTTTTTTTTTTTTGTAATATTTTGCCTAAGAGGTCTTCAGAGGCTATTATACATTTAATTGTAAAATAAATATGTTTAATATACGGTATTTTAATCAAAATCATTAGTCATTTTTTAGAAAAACAAAATTTTTAGCAATAATTTTATCCGTGTAAAGGGTAGTTTGTGGAGGGAAATTTTCTTGAAAATCTTCGTGTTGTGAGATGCTAAACATAAATACCGAATTTGATTTTTAACGTCATACACACATACACACGTACTTTTTTTCTTCTAAAAATGTTTTTTTTTTTTTGGATTCAGGGCACCTCAAAACATATTATCGGTGAATTCTGGGCATCGAATTTTTGGTTGGAATACAATACCTTCTTTAGCTACTAGTACATTATATGTACAAACGAACCAGAGAAAGAAAAAAGGAATGTGTTTGTGTGTGTGCGTATGTCTTAAGCAGCATAACTCAAAACAGAAAGGTGCGATGCAACAGCTGCTACGGCTAAGCTCCTTATTATCCTTCAAGAGTTGCTTGGATTCAAAATTTAACCTCAAGAAACATTTTGATAAAAACACACCAGCGGTGCACAAGGGCCGTTGCACCATCAAGGCAACCGTCGAGGAGCAATATTCGCCTCCTCCTGTCACTCCACAACCCAAACACACACCCGCCATCCTACAAAACCCACAATCCCGTCAGAACGTGGTTAAGTTCTCTCTGAGAGCAGGGACACGTCTAACACACCTCGGGCTGCCCTCAGCCTGCCAATCACACTGGACTGGATGAATATATTTCGTGTTTAGGTTCAGCCTCTTCCAACAGCGCGTCACGAATATTCCAAAACCATCTCCCAATGAAACCATACCTTTCGTCAGTTTTTATTACTTCAAAAAATCTATATCGATTTCGATCAAAATGCCATCCATATGTTTAAGGTATTTGCCAAGGCAAATAAAATGTATGTTTTGAATTTTTTGGAAACAAACTTTGAATTTCTCTTTGTATATTGGAGAATCGTAAAAGGTAGACAAAAGCTTCTTTTACAAATATATATATGTATGTATATGTGTGTGTGTGTGTGTGTGTGTGTGGGCGTGTCAATTTCATTAATGTGCACAGTTTAAATGAAGTTAACTTCTTGTAGCATTAAGTATTTCCGAGATAATCCTTGTTATTAGTTTGTAGTTTCAAATACTGCACATTTTTTTTTAAATGCTAATTCTCCATTCGTCCCCCGCTCCCCATCTCTCTATCATATAAAATATGAAATTTGAAGGCGAGCTTATAGCGACCACGACTTACTTTTAAAATTTGACTATCATTTGAGCCTCTTGATTCCCTCTGGTGTCTAAAAAGAAACGTGTGATGAAAATACGTTTATTTGGATTAACATGAAGCAGATATAAAAAGAGTTGTAAAAGTAGTTGATAGAAGCTATATAGAGTAAAACGATAACGGCTGTAGTGTGTCATGTGAATGTAATATATCATATTTTTTTCGATTGTTAAAAAAAACAATTTGGACATAATATTTATTACAAATGTAAGCATTTTATGAGGCCTTTAAAAGATACATTTTCGGCAAATATTAATATAGTTTTTTTGGATGAAATACAGCATATCCTCAACCTTCGATACCTAAGTGATATATAAAACAAAAACATAATACACAGATTTGAATCAAAACAATCGACTGTATTGCTCCTACGCTTTCTCTCCCTCCCTCTCTTGAAAGTGTTTGTAAACATACCTGTCGAGCGCCAGGAGGCGGCGTCCCAAACGGCGTTGACTGGTAGAGATTTGTCGCCGTGACGGAGCGTCGTGTGCCAGTCCTGGCCGTCTTGTTGCTTCTCCTGCTATTGAACATTGACTCCATGGCGTCGCGACGTCGCCGTCTACTCGAACTTGTTTGGTTTCACCATGACAACCACATGTTGCACTTGCACAGGCATCATAGTTTCTAATGTCAGCTGTTCCTCACGAAATAAAGTGACAGCCTCACAGTTTTGGTATATTTATCTAAAACACCAACACTTTATTGATAATTCAGAAATTGTTTCAGAATTCACAGAGGGTGCATATTTCGCGAGCTGAGATTTTCGTGGTCACACCTACGAACCAGTCACACGATACTTATCATTTAAGTAGGTAGGAACTGAATGTGGCCATTCTTGGGGGTTACCAAGGATGGACGAAATAAGGGGGAAGGGGAACTTCACCTTGGACGGCCAATAGGGATGCGAGGTGTCTTCCTCACGACGGTAGCGCTCCTGGCGGAGTCTTGCGTGACACTGTTGATGAACAAGTTCATTGCCATTGACCTCCACACCACAGCCAGAGTTTACCTCTTGGTGAAGCCACTGCGGAGGGAAAATAATGCGAAACTCGTTTCCTCCTTCTCTCGCGCTTTCATCCTTTTGCTTTTAATCATCTTTTGGCATTCCGTGTAATGCGACACCAACAAGAAAGGAAAGAGCGAGGAATGCAGAGCACTTAAGTCCCTTTACTCTTTTATTACACGGCTTTTTCTGAACCAGAGCTCGATACATTTCAGAGGATTTCAATCTTTAGTGAGGCGATTAAAACGTCCAGAGATTTTATCGAGTGGTTATTTTTCACCAGCCCGGAATAAGTGCACTTTACGCTTAGAAGAAAATGCATGTGATTTAGATCCGTTTGTATGGGCTCGGAGTGGAGCATGACTTGTTACGGAAGAAAAACAATTGATGTGTTACACTCACATTACTTTCTCTACCTAACCTATTACAAAACACGGGTTTTTTCTGAACCACAGCTTGATACATTTCAGAGGATTTCAATCTCTAGTGAGGTGATTAAAACGTGCAGAGATTTTAACGAGCGGTTAGTTTTCTCCACCCCGGAATAAGTGCACCTTGCGCTTAGGAGAAAATGCATGTGGTTTGGATTCGGTTGTATGGGTTCGAAGTGGAGCATAAGTAGTTGCTGAAGAAAAAAAAAATGTATGTGTTATACACTCACATGACTTTCTCTAGCTGTTCTACAAATTTCTTACAAAAGAGTATTCTTCTTTCCGCACAATACTAATTGAGATAAACAGCAGAATGTTCTTATTACTTAGTTCCTTATAAGTAGAAGGGAACTAAAGAAATATCCCAAAGTGATGGTCAAATGTTTTAAAAGCTGTCGTTATCCGATTGTCATTGCAAATCGCTTCTTTACTTGGCCAGGAGTAGAACAAAAGAAAAACGGACACTTCCTGTCTGAGAAAAGTGTAAGTACTTCACAATTGAAACCAATAATAAGGAATATCTTGGAAGCGGTTAATTCCACAACAAAAACGTAAAGGACATAAAGTGTGTGTTTTGACGAGATCTACCTATTTTTTGTACTACGTTTTTGTCTGTCTCTTACAGTTTAACAGTTGCGCAAAATTCAGGAAACGTCATCCAAAATAAAGAGATCCTTAGAAACTATTCCAAAAAAATTCAAGATATACATTTTATTTTCCATATAAACATTTTAATATACGGTATTTTAATCAAAATTATTAGAGTCATTTTTAAAAAAATGAAATTTTCCATGTAAAAGGTAGTTTGTGGTGGGAGGATTTTCTTGAAAATCTTCGTGTTTCATCCTTGCAAGATACTAAATATAAATACCAAGTTTGGTATTTAACGGTCTTTTCGTTTTTGAGCTAAGCTGTCTACAGACACATACACGGACCTTTTTCTAAAAATGCTTTTTTCGGACCCAGGGGACTCCAAAACATATATTTGCGGTGAAATCTCGACATCGAATTTTTGCATGTACTTACGGGGCTAGAGAAAGTAATAATTCATGTGTTCCACTCACATGACTTCTCTACCAAATCTACTACAAAACACGGCTTTTTCTGGACCAGAGCTCGATACATTTCAGAGGATTTCAATCTTTAGTGAAGCGATTAAAGGGTCCAGAGATTTTAACGAGTGGTTATTTTTCATCAGCCCGGAATAAGTGCACTTCGCGCTTAGGAGAAAATGCATGTGATTTATTCGGTTGTATGGGTTCGGAGTGGAGCATAAACAATTGCGGAAGAACTAAAATGATGTATTCCATTCACACGAGTTTCTCTACCTATTCTGCAACAAATTATTCGTAAAGCTTATTCTTCTCTCTACTTCATGCTAATCAGATAAACATTAGCAGAAATGGTCTTATTACTTAGTTTGTTGTAAGTAGAAAGGAAATAAGGAAACACTAGGCTAAATCGATAGTCAAATCTTTTAAAAACCGGATGGTATGTAATGATATTGAAATTCCCTTCTCTTTGGATAACCAGGATGAAAAATCTGATGTGTTCCATTCACATGACTTTCTTCACATTCTGTAACAAATTATTTTTACTTTCTCTATACGCACTATGTACATAGTGTATAGAGAAGGTATTGCACTCCACCCAAAAATTCGATACCGAGATTTCACCGGAAATATATGTTTTAGGGTTCCCCTTTATCTAAAAAAAGCATTTTTGGAAAAAGGTCCGTATGTGTGTGTGTGTGTGTGTGTCCGTGTGTTCGTATGTCTGTGAACATGATAACTCAAAATGAAAAGTAGGTAAAATACCAAACTTGGTATTGAAATTTAGTATCTTCCAGGGATGCGACACGAAGATTTTGAGAAAAATACCCCCACCCCCAACTACCCTTTACATGGAACCTTTTTCGAACATTTTGATTTTCTCAAAAATGGCTCTAACGATTTTGATTAAAATTTCGTATATTAAAGATAATTTACCTGACAAATAAAATATATATCTTGAATTTTCTGGGAATAGCCTCTGAAGAGTAGTTTATTCTGGATGAATGCTACTGAATTTTGAATAACTGCTAAACCGTAAGAAATGGACAAAAATTTACTCAACAAAAAATGTAGACCATGTTAAAACATACAATTTATGCTATATACATTTTTTTCGTGGAGTTCATCATTTTTGAGACATTCCTTATTTTTGGTTTCTGCTATGCAAAACTTACACTTTTCTCATACAGGAATTTGTCAACTGCTGTCCATACAAACAAAGGTACTTCAGTGACATAGCAACCAGCTTTTGATTATCACTTTAACCCATGGTACTCCCTTATTTCGCTTCTACTTACAAGGAAGCCAGTAATATGGCTATTTCTGCTAATGTTTTACTGATTAGCATGAAGTAAATAGAAGTATAAGCTTTTTAAGAATCATTTTTGTTGCAGTGATATAGAGAAAGTCATGTGAATGGTACACATCAGATTCTTTATTTGTGTTGTCCACTGACACACACTGACGTTTTTCTAAAAATGTTTTTTTGAGATTCAAGGGTCTCAAAATATGTATCTTTGGTAAATTCTCAGTATCGAATTTAATACCTTCACTATGATTAACGCGATAAGGGAGTTAATATTCAGTGTCGCACTGTCAAGTGATTTGTTGGAGATTTAAAAGATTTGCGTGGCAGCAAATCTCGAGAACACTAATAACAGGTTGCTGAAAATTAACATTTCTTTGCTCAACCAGCAGTTTTAAAGACATTCTAAGCCAATTTTTCATCTGGCTTTGCTTTAACACCTGTCTGCATCTGCTACCAATATGTTTAACACATATAACTGTTATTATTTACTCTACAAGCACTATTATATGTTCTACCCAAAATTCGATACCGATAGTTCACCGGAAAAACTCGTTTTAGGGTCCCTGTACAAACATTTTTTTTAGAAAAAGGTCCTGTGTGACTGTGAATACGATAACTCAAAAACGAAAAGTTGATAAAATACCAAAAAACACGAGGTCCTCAAAACATGTATTTTGGTAGTCTCGGCATCAACTTAGGGTGGAATGTAATACCTTCTCCAACTATCATTACTATTGTACATGGTAATAGTAAAAATATCTGATATAATGCATTCACAATTATACTCTTCATATTAAAAGTAATTCTTATGGCCTCAGGATCAACTCTGTAAAAACTGCCATATACTTCAAGATGCATAGTTTTTTTCTTAGATAAGCTCCTTAACATACATAAGGTACCTCCTGCAGTGAACAGTAATAAATAAAGTTTATAACATTTCTTCAACCAATTTTGTTTTGTTCTTCATTTGTATGCCACCTTTAATTGCAATGGTCATAATGTTTTTCTTTTTTGTTCTGTTTTTTTTTTCTTTTTGGAACGTGATGTCCATTGACAATGGGGCCGCGCCATGGCCGATTACTTAGACCACTCGCCTCTCACCTAGAGTTCGCAGGTTCGATCCCAAGCGACTGCATATGAGATTGATAGTGGACAAAACAACGCAGGGGCGGGTTTTCCGGTTTCCCCCGCCACCGCATTCCATCGGTGCTCCATCTTCATTCCTTGAATGATCAGTGTCATCGTCAGCGGTGCCACAAGTAGTAAAAGCAAGGATTAAACATTATAGAAAAATCTGATGTCCATTCACATGACATTTTCTACGCCTCTGTAACAAATTATTGTTAGTAAGCTTATTCTTCTATTTCTTGCTAATCGATATAAACATTAGCAGAAATGTTTTTATTATTTAGTTCCTTATAGGTAGAAGGGAAATAAGGGGGATACACTAGGCTAAATACTTTAAAATGCGGTTGCTATGGAATGGAAATCTGATTCTTTGCTTGGACAGGTGTTGACAAGTTCCCGTATGAGAAAAGTACAAGCATTTTAAAACTGAAATCAATAACAAAGAATATCTTAAAAACGGTCTACTCTAGGAAAAAAATGCACAAAATATAAATTGTTGTTTTAACGTGCTCTACGTTTTTAAAAAGCATATTCTTCTATCCACGTCATGCTAATCGAGCATAACTGCTTTCTTGTAAGAAGAATGGATATAAGTCAGTTTTTTAAAAGCTGGTTGCCATGTGGGTGAAATCAGTTTCTGTACATTGCCAGTAGTTGACAAATTGTCGCATGTAAAAGTTTAAGTATTTTAAAATTGAAACCAATAACAAGGAATATCTCAAAAATGGTCAACTCCATGAAAAAATATATGACATAAATTGTGTTTCAACGAAATCTCCATATTTTGTGGTAAGTTTCTGTCTATCTCTTACGATTTCCTAGGTAAAGGGGTCTTCAGTGGCTATTTACAAAAAATTCAAGATGTGCATTTTATTTGTGGTGTAAATATCTTTAATATACGTTATTTTAATCAAAAACGTTAGGCATAATTGAAAAAATCAAAATTTTCGAACATTTTTCTACGTATTTTGGGGTGGAGGAATTTTCCTCAAAATCTACATGTCTCATCCTTGGAAGATGCTTAACTTATTTACCAAGTTTGGTATTTTACCAACTTTTCGTTTTGGAGTTAGTGACACACGGACTTTTTTCTAACTTTTTTACATACAGGGGACCCTAAAAGGTCTATTTCCGGTGAAATCTCGAAATCGAATTTTTGGGTGGAATGCAATACTTCTCCATATACTACGTACATAGTGCGTATAGCGAAAGTAAAAAAATTGGATATCGAATTCCAATTTGAGGAAAGTCTAAGCATTGGAAATTTTAAAGCCAATAACAAGAAATATTTTGGAACTGTTTAGCTGTAGAAAAATAATATATATGGAACATTAAATAGTTTAATAATTAAGTTTAAGTAACGTATATCCGTTTATTCAGTTATATATCCCATAAATTCAATATTAAACGAGGAGTGAGGCAGGGAGATGTACTATAGAGCAGTTAGGAAAATGGAACTTAACCCAGTAGTTCGATGTATAATAGAATGACACAGATATTGGTTTATGCAGAAAACTTTGTTCTCATTTGCAGAGCAGTACAAGAACTACAACAAAGGTTTTTCTCAGTTGCAAGGAAGGAGCTAAACGTGGACTTAGAGTGAACACGAATAAAAAAAAAAAAAATATATATATATATATATATATGAATGCACTTAGATATGAAAATATATGGGCTGACAGTACTAAATTGTCTATACAAGATAGTGATTTCATAGGGTTCGGAGTTTCATTGATGATGGCGAGTATTTCCTTTAATTCCTAGGGGAACAAATCTTCGGCATCGAAATCCATTCTTTGATAAGATTTGTATCTCCTGCCAGTACTATCTATTTTATTTCTCTCAATTACGCTTCAACTGTTCTTCTCCAAGTTACCCTGGGTCTTCCAATCCTTCTTTCTCCTTGTGGATTCCATTCCAATACCTGTCTAGCTATATTTCCACGTTCCTTTCTCAGTATATATCCAATCCATGTCCATTTACGCATCTTTATTTCTCTATGGATAGGTAACTGGTTTGTTATTTCCCACAATGTAGTGTTACTAATGATTTTTGGTCACCAATTCTTAGTATAGGTCTTAGACATCGATTAATAAATGTTTGCAATTTTTACTTTCTCTATACGCACTATGTACATAGTGTATAGAGAAGGTATTGCACTCCACCAAAAAATCGATACCGAGATTTCACCGGAAATATATGTTTTAGGGTCCCCGTATCCAAAAAAAGTATTTTAAGAAATAAGTCCGTTCGTGTGTGTGTGTGACGGTGTGTCAGTGTGTCCGTGTGTCTGTGAACACGATAACTCAAAAACGGCCGATAAAATACCAAACTTGGTATTTAAGTTTAGTATCTTCCAGGGATGCGGCACGAAGATTTTGAGAAAAATACCCCCACCCCAAACTACCCTTTACATGGAACGTTTTTCGAAAAATTTGATTTTCTAAACAATGGCTCTAACGATTTTGATTAAAATATCGTGTATTAAAGATACCTACCTGACAAATAAATTGTATATTTTGAATTTTCTGGGAATATCCTCTGAAGACTATTTTATTCTGGGTAAATTTTATGGAATTTTGCATAACTGCTAAACCGTAAGAGATGGAAAAAAATTTAGCACACAACAAATGTAGAGCACTTTAAAACACACAATTTATGTTATATACAATTTTTTTCGTGGAGTTGATTGTTTTTGAGATATTCCTTGTTTTTGGTTTCAGCTATAAAAAACATACTTTTCTCATACAGGACTTTGTGAACTCGTGTCCATACAAACAAAGGAACTTCAGTAACATAGTAACCAGCTTTTGACCATCACTTTAACTTATGGTATTCCTTTATTTCGCTTCTACTTACAAGGAAGCAAGTAATAAGACTATTTTTGCTAATTTTTTCTCGATTAGCAGGAAGTATATAGAAGCATAAGCTTTTTAACAATAATGTATTGCAGAGTTGTAGAGAAAGTCATGTGAATTGAACACATCAGATTTTTTATTTATTTCTTGCGTCGTTTTCCAGGTTTCACAACAATGCAGATAATACATTTCATTTAAAACTTCTCACGTTAGTATTTCTTTGAATATTCTGTAAATTCCATGATGTTCTCAAGTATGAGAAAACATTTTTTCTTTGTATATCTTGATCTGTTTCTCCATTTTGGAATACAATACATCCCAAATATGTAAAACATTTGCTTCTAGTTTGTGGTTGTCTATATACAATTCATTTATTTATTTTATTCTCATTTGTTTTGTTTTCGTCGTATTTATTTTCATACCAATATTCTGAGCCTCTACTTTTATATCCTGTAGTTTCAGAAATTATTTTATTGCACATTTCCTTAGGGTATAACGGGTAGGGAATTCAGTACCCTTTAAGCGCTGTTGCTATATAATGGCTTTGGAATTCCGTTCTCTTTACAGGACTAGGAGAGAAGAAAATTGTGTGATTTATATCTCAAAGAATTATAAAATTGAACCAATAACAAGGAATATTTCGGAAATGTTCTTTTCCACAAAACATAGGTATTGGACATAAATTGTGTGTTTTAACGAGATTCCACATTTTTTTCTATCGCTTACAATTTACCAGTTATATAAAAGTCATCCAGAATGAACAGGACTACAGAGCCTATTCCCAGAAAATTCAAGATGTACATTTCATTAGTGATATAAATATGATGTCGATATTATGGTGTAGTCTTTACAGTAGTTCCAATATTATTTATTTTTATGTTCATCACATGTACTATGTATTTAGTGTATAGAGAAGGTATTGCATTTCATCCAAATATTCAATATCGAGATTTCACCAGCAATACACGTTTTGTGACCCCCTGAATAAAACACATATTTAAAAAAACATCCCTGTTGTTTGTGTGTGTGTCTGTGAACAGCATAGCTCAAAAACAAAACCTCGTGAAATACCAAACTTGTTATTTAAGTTTAGTATCTCCCAAAGATGCGACAAGAAGGTTTTCAAGAAAATTTCTTTTCCTCTACTCTGCTGCTGCTTTTTCTGCCTTTTCTACTTGTATTGCTGCTTTTCTTCTGCACAACTTCGTTTTTTATTTTGCCTGGTGCGAATGAGATCTTGTCGAACTGAAGTTTTTCTTGGCGAGTTCAGTACAGTTTCACCTCTAATGCTTTGACTTAAGGCATTTAAAAATGGCACCTGATGCCCAATTATATATTACTTTCGCAACACTACTATGTACATAGTGTATAGAGAAAGTATTGTATTGCACCCAAAAATTCCATACCGAAATTTTACCGTAAATATATGTTTAGAGACCCCTGAATCTCGAAAAAAACATTTTTAGAAAAATGTCCGTGTGTGCCTGTCTGTCTGTATGTGTCTGAGTGTATGTGTGTGTGTGCGTGCCTGTGGGAGCTTAGCTGAAAAACGAAAAGACCGTTAAAAACCAAACTTGGTATTTAAGTTTGGTATCTTCCAAGGATGCGAAAAGAAGATTTTCAAGAAAATTCCCTCATTCCCAACTACTACTATGTGAAATTTTGTGTTTCTCAAAAATAGCTATAATGATTTCGATAAAAAATCTCTTATATTTAAGATATTTTCATGACAAAGAAAAAACATATCTTGAATTTTCTGAGAATATCCTCTGAAGATCTCTGGATGAAGTTTACTGAATTTTGTATATCTAGTAAACCGTAAGCGATAGACAAAAATTTTCTACAAAAAAATTGAAGATCTCGTCGAAACACACAATTTATGACATATACTTGTTTTTTCGTGGAGTTGACCATATTTTAGATATTCCTTGTTATTGGTTTCAGCTTTAAAATACTTATCTCATACGGGAACTTGTGAACACCTGGCCACGCAAAGAAACGGATTTCAATCCCATAGCAACCACATTTTAACACATTTGACTGTCGGTTAAGCCTAGTGTATTCCCTTATTCCCCTTCTGCTTATAAAAAAGCATTTCTGCTTATGTTTATCTCGATTAGCATGAAATAAATAGAAACACATGATTTTAAGAATAATTTGTTACAGAGATGTAGATAAAGCCATGTGAATGGAATACGTCAGATTTTTATGGATTTAAATTCAATACAATTCTGTTCATCATTACTTTTTTTATGTATTCGTAGTGACGAGTGTGCATACAAAAACCAACGCTCTTAAACCGCTACCTACGAAACGTGAACCTTCGTGATACTCCACAATCAAATTTATCTTGTGCATCAAAGAATGTAACGGTAAGTAAAGAAATAAAAGAAAGCTGTCAGTGGCTGTTGAGTTCCATTAACTACACAGGTTTTATGATAGTGTAGGCTTTTGGTTTTGTGGAACCTGAGGGAGCCATATAGTTGTTGTTTTTATATTTCTGGTCTTGTAGCTAATCGGCGGTTCTCTCCGTCGGTTCTTTCTATAGTAAAAATGTTTATTTCTTTTTACTTTCTCGATCACGTACAAACTAGGTTGAGAAGGTACTGCATACCACAAAAATTCGATAACGAGATTTCAACGTAAGTAATATGTTTTTACATATCTAAACAAAACAAAAAATTAGAAAAAGGTTTCAAGTGTCTGTGTGTATGTCTATCTGTGGCCATGTGTGTCTGTGAGCAGGACAACCCAAAACGAAAAGTGGGATACATACCAAGCTTAGCTTATGTTTAGTATCTTCCACAGTGCAATAGGAAGATTTTTCAGGAAAATTTCCGCACATCACCTGTCTTTTATATGAGCATTTCCAAAATATTAATTTTCTCAAACTGATTTTTAATAAAGTACCATATATTAAAACATTTATTGACAAATAAAACTTATTTATTTATCCTGGTTGGAGTTAAGGTCATAATGCCTTCTCTTACATTCTACCAGACAATGCATTAAATACAATACAGCAGTGATATAATGAATAAAGGACAAAAATATAATTATACACAACTCAATAAAACCGATATATAAAGGTGCAATAAGTATACTGAAATGGAAATAAAATGTAAACAAAATTATTTTAAGTGGAATATTCATGTAAGTTGAAACGAATATTAGTCATATTTACAATTAAAATGCATATTACTTGCCAGCACATAAAATATTAGTAACAATAGATGAAAGAATTGATGTATTTATTATATTAATACAGAAGAAGATTAAGTTTGATTATAAATATCTGCCCTAAATTTCTTCTTGAATTGTAGAACATTCCGGGCAGCCCCTTGCGTCTTCAGGTAGGGAATTCCAAAGAGAGCTAAATCTGTTGTAAATGATGACGAATAGAAGGCTGTATGATGAGCTTTTAGCTTCAGAAATTCTCTTTATTCGGAAGAGATTTTGTAAAACTTATAACCGTAAAGTCACATTCACAATGAGATGCAAGCGCAGACGTAACGCAGTTAAAGCGCAAGCGCAATAGAATGCCTTTCATAATGCAGCCGTAAGCTAAACGCAAGAAGTTGGCACAGGTTTCTAGATATTTAAATAGCATGTGGATATCTTCCAAGCGCTCACCAGGTTTCAAACTGAGTAACATTACTAACAATATCATATTTTGCTTAGAGTGTTGCGTGTGTATATGTGAACGCTTACATTTAATAATACACGTGCAAAGTCACGCGCTTCCACTACATCTGGGCTTACATCTCATTATGAATGGGGCATTATACGCTAAGCGATAGATGAAAACGTATTGCACAAAAAATGTCGATCCCTTTAAAACACACAGTTTAACCCTTTTCCATAACTCATTTTTAAGACATCCGTCATTAATGCTTGCATTTGTTCAATAAACTATTTTAAAGCTCTTTTGACATTCAATTGTTTCTCGCTGTTGTACGTTAAGAGTATGAAAAACTAAGGCCAGTATACAGCTTCGTGTTTCCAAACATTTGACTATCGTTATTTTCTTTGTATCTATAACAAAATGTACATATAATGCAACTATTTCTACAAAGACTTATCTCGAGTATAATGAGTAGATGGAAAACTAAACCTTCCTAAGGATAGATAGGTTCATATGCCAGAACAAATACACTGTATAGCACGTCAATTACATGTAAAAATTTCAGAAACAATAGTTGGTATCGCAAAAAGGATTTAAGATCAAAGCACTTTACTGCACTAGCCTCTTAAAGTACAATGAAGTTTAACAAAAAACTGACATTAAAAGAAAAAAGAAAAAAAAAATATTGCATAATAAAATAATATCAATTCTAAACTTTAACAAAATATATCATTTTTCCCACTTTGCGTATTCTAACTAGCAAGTATCTAATTCTATAATGGGCAATCGCATGTTTATTAATAGGAATGCCCATTTTCAAACTTATTTTATTGCAATCCTTTTTCAGTATTATTTTATTCCAAAAATGCTCTCTACACGAAGCAATTTTTTTTACATATTTGTTTCAAACATTTTATATTATTGCTCTCCAAAGTAGATTAAAGAAATAGATCCTATAATTTTTGGAAATAATGCCCCAATTTTGAGAAATGTATGTTTGACTTTTGAAAAATCAAGAAGTTTGGAGAATATAAAAAGTAATAGTTTTATATAATAATTGAGGATTAGTATAAGACATCTGATATGATAAATTTATTTTTAAGCTCATCAACTGTAAAAATTTAATTTTTGATGGAAATATTTTAGAAAATATAGCACGTGGAGTACTTTTATTAGAGCAATGAATTTAGACAATATAACGTGCATATTATTTAAACGGCAATGAAGGATCGAATTTTGAAACATAGCAAAGAGTTTTAATATAAGTTATATTATTTAAAAAAAGTTCTGAATCTTGCATATCCAATTTTTATACCAAATAATAAATGGTTGAAGGTAAAAAAAAAAAAAAAAAAAACAGTCATGTGACTCGACCGAATTTTAAAGAAGTGTTTCTCAAACTGGGAACCGCGATAATTTTCCAAAGGCATCGACAGCTTACTAAAAACAAATACTTATATACCAAGAGCATTACTTTAATGATTTACAGCCTAAGGATAATGGAGTTATAAACCCTAAGGCCTCTGGGCTTCAGGTTTATAACTTGTTCGAAAGTATAATCATGAATACTTTTTAACTTCCTCGACCTCTTTATACAATGTACAAAGTAGGTAGAGAAGGTTATGTATTCCATCCAAATATTCCATACCGAGATTTCACCGGAAATACATGTTATAAAACAATAACTTACAACATAAAAATGTAGATCTCCTTCATGTCATATACATTTATTTTATCTAGAATTAACCATTTCCGAGATATTTCTTATTATTGGTTTCAATTTTGCAATACTTATACTTTTCTTATATGAGAAGTTGCTATTTGTTTCTTATATATATTTTTACTTTTGGCCAAGCAAAGAGAAACAAATTTCAGTTGTTGTACATACCGATCAGCTTTGAAAGCATTTGGTTATCATTTAGTGTATGCCCTTATTTCCCTTTTACTTACATGGAACTATGTAATACGTTCATTTCTGCTAATGCTTATCTTGATTAATATGATGTTCATAAAAGAATAACCCTTTGTAAGAATATTTTGCTAAATAGGTAGAGAAAGCTACGAGAGTGGAACACATCAGCTTTTTTACTTTTTCTAGCACGTAATGTACATAGTAGGTAGAGAAGGTAAAGTAGTGTATTCTATTAAAATGTCTATAACGAGATTTCGCAGAAAATATAAGTTTTGATGACTCCATGAATCCATATATATTTGTTAAAATGTTCTATGTGTTTGTGTGTGAGTGTATCTGCTGTGAACAGCATAATTCAAAAACTAATATTCTGTCATATACCGAACTGGGTACGAGTATTTAAGTATTATAGCTTTCAAGGACGCAACATAGAGATTTTCAGGAAAACTCCCCCGCCCCAAATTACCCTTTACATGGAAACATTTTCGATTTTTTTTTATTTTCTTTAAAAAGGCTCTAAAGAATATTTACATTACAAATAAAATGTATATCTTACAGTTTTTGAGAATAGCCTTTATAGTACTCTTCATTCTGGATTACTTTTTCACATCTGGTGATCCGTAAGAGATAGACAAAATCTTACTACACAAAAATTGTAAATCTCTAATCAAAACCAATTTATGCCCTAAGTCGTTATTGTTGAGCTATTTCCGAGATGTTCCTTTTTATCTGTTTAAGAGTGTGCAGTGTAGTGTAGTGGAGGGGATTCTGCACCTCAGCCAGTAACTAGGTTTTTTGTACCTCAGACCCGGAAGGAGAGGATGAGAGAGTAATTACAGACGGTAGCCGGAACCAGACTACGACCCTTCGTGGAGAGTCCCTAACAGTTCCCAAGCAGTTCATCATCTCGACGCCTAGAAGGCCAAGCCTCAGATCTGAGTAAACGCCCCTGAGTATACCGACGATCCACCAGCGCCATTCTGCCGCCGAGAGCTGAGTTTCCCAAGCGCAATCATCTCCACGAGAGGGCGCCACCACCGCAGTCCTCGCCGACACTTATAACCCTGAAAGAAATACCAGATGAATGAAATGGAGATGAAATGGAGGCCAGGAAATTCGGGAGAAATGAAGAATCCTCCCCAGCATTCGCCTAGTGACCCTGAAAACCCCTCGAAATAACCCATGGGTCAGAGAGAACGACCGTAGGGAGCCGATCCCATGACCTCCCGAATGCGAGTCCCAGATAAACGCCTGAGCCACCCACTTGGTGCTATTTGTTTAAAATTTAAAACACTTATATTTTTCTCTAGGAGGAAGTCATTTGTTTTTCTTTACTTTACTCCTGACCATGGAAGGAGAACCGAATTTCAATTTCAATCGCGAAGCGACAGCTTTTAAAAGATTGACTATCGCTTTAGCCAAACGTATTCTCTTGTTTTTCTTCTACTTATATAAGGAACTAACTTTTAAGACAATTTCTGGTAGTATTTATCTCGATTAGCACGAAGTAGATAGAAGCAGAAACTTTTTAAGAATAGTTTGCAGAACAAGTAGAACAAGTCTTGCGAATGGAGCCGATTTAACGCGATTCTTTTCATTCAATACTTAGATAATCGAGTTGAAATATAATACATGATGAATGTTGCTTCATCGTGAATATTATAAACTTCGTTGATAATTGAAATCTCCAAGGACTGGACAACACAAAGAAAAAGCAGGTGTATATTTTTTTTATCATTGTTTGGGAAGAAAAATCTACAAAAAGAAGCCCACCTTAAGATGAAAATCTTGTCTTACCTCCACACGTAGAAAGCCGGCATCTTGAAAAAGACTGAAAAATGGACGGAACAGATTTCTTTGATGGTGACATATTCCTCTGGCTAACCAGAGTTTATTCCTTCTCCGAAAATTATTTCGCGTGGATTAAATTTGCACATTTCGACCCAAATTGGCCTAAAAAAACAAACAAATTTGCAGCACTATTTTGTGAATGCCGGCGACCTCTGTATCAGTGTTGTGAATGTATCTACAAGACATTAAACACCCTCAACACCCTATTATTCTTCTAGCTTCATTATGTGTTGTAATCATGCGAACTTTACACATTACACGGATTAGCACTCTGTAGCTAATTTCTTGCTCCTGATCGGATAAGCCGCTCATTTTCGTGCAGCTGGTCAGGTTATCGCAACAAACGAAAGATCGAGAACCAGTCAGTCCTCCGCTATCGATATAAACCGTTGTGGTGATTCCTCACGCAGCGATTCTAACTCGAACTGAGTTTTTGTTTCCACTTCTAATAGCTGGATTATACTCACGTATATATAATAACGGTTTAAAGTGACCAAAAAAGTGATATGCAGTAAAAATCTTCAGGTGATAAAGTCAAATAACAGGAGAAATGACACGGGATTTCAGGCTGCCTCTGCGGTCGAGTGGTCAACAGTTCTGGCTTCAAATGCAGATATCCCGGGTTCGATTCCCGGACGAGCAGGGACCAACTCTTTATCATTCATTATGTCCCACAGAGTCTGAATGTGATGCATCTTTGAAATTTGAGCAAAAAATAACTTTTTTCATAATAAAATGAAATAATTCTAAATATATCTAGGAGCTATTTCCGGGCTGTTTTGCCGTGGTCTGCTGGAGTAAAATAATCCAGACGTTTCGTCCACAACTGCGGTAGACATCTTCAATTGCACTGCCAAACCTTCACCGAGAAAACATTGACCGCGCCACTGAAAATGTCTACCGCAGTTGTGAACGAAACGTCTGCATCATCTCACTCTAGCAGACCACGGCAAAACAGCCCGGAAATAGTTCCTTGATTTACTGACTCCGGCCGTGAAAGACTACGCTCCCTCAAGAGTTCTAAACTTAAAGAAAATATATAGTTTTTCCCATTTGGAACACTTTAACTACAAATTAAGTGAAACTATAAATGGGTAGGTGCATGCTTATTTATATTTTGAGCCTTTAATAAAACAACAGGATTTGTCATTGAAAATTGATTTATTGTTTCTCGAACTCATTTTTGGATGCGTTCGAACCATTTGTTATACAATTTTTTTCCAATCTGCTTGAGACGCTTCCAAAATATGGATTCAACGGCTTCTTCTGCCGACAAAAATCATTTTATTCTTTTGTGTTCGGAAACAAAAAGAAGTCATTGGGTGCCAAATCAGGACAGTCAATTCGATCTTTTGAGTGTTCAAATAGTCGGTTGTTAGATTAGATGTGTCAGCGCTCGCATTTTCTTGATGAAGAACGATCGGACGGCACCTGTTTGTTTTTCTTATTTCACTGAAGACTTCCGGCAAACAGATGGTTGTGTACTATTTATAATTGACAGTTTTACCTTCCTTTAATGGCACTGTTGCCACATGACCAGTTTTTTTTAAACTGTAACCATTTTTTTTTTTTTTTTTTAAGTGATTCGAGTGCGAACAACTTTTGTTGGATTTGGCTGTTCTTGAAACACCCATACAGCCGACTGCCATTTAAATCCCGCCTACTTACATCCATGATTCGTTCGTTACCTGTTACAGTCTTTTATACGTCTTTTGAAACCCCTCCATTGTATTTTTGAGCAGTTCTGTGCACCTTTCGACACGAGCATTTTTTTGATTGAAACTTTGTCAAATTGTATGGAATTCAACGAGAGCAAAACTTTTTCACGGCTAAATAAGCATGCCATATGTTATATCTGCTGGTCGAACTAATGCCTAGGGTTGCCTCTCATAACATGTGGCGTGACGATCTTGCACTATCAGTTTTTGTATAGCATCAATGTTTTTGGCACAACAACTAATTTTGGACGACCTTCAGGAATTTTGTCAGTGAGCGAATGGTGGCTAGAATTAAACTCGCTATACCAGCGTTTCACAATGGCAAAGGATGGAGCTTCATCTTCAAATGTTGATCGATGCACTCTTGTCTTGATAATCCACGTCGAAAATCATAATTATCACACAAATATTTTCGCGAGTTCCAATTTTCACTGAGACACAATTTTAAATTCCATGTAAGCAACACAAATAACGCTCTATTGACACAATATCTGAATTAGGTTAAGGCCAACAATGTAAAACTTTCCAATAGAAACACCAGATGGCACCTACAGCAATCAGTGTTGCCAAGGCTCAAAATATAAATAGTGGCCCTCGTGTTAATAGACACTCCCAACAACTTTTTCCAACACTTTTCATTACTGAAAATGCCCCACAAGATGCAGTTTTTTTTTTTTTTTTTTTTTTTTTTTTTTTTTTTTTTTTTTTTTCTTTCTAATTTGCTCCAACATTTATGTAATGTCTCAAAAGAATATTAAAGAAAACTTTCATTTACTTTTCCGAAATAGTGGTCAAGTTTTCGGAAATTAAGTACTTACATTTTGAAAAATCAAAATTTTTGAGAGTATGAAAGTATTAACTTTTTAATATTAATTAGGGTAAATATAAAAACTAAAATATCACAGATGTATTTGTAAACTTATTTACTGAAAAACTGAAATTTTTATGTGAATACTTTTAAAAATGCATCAAGTGGCTCATTTTTATTACGACAATGAATTTAGATAATGAACAGTAATATTTAAATCCTCATACTAATTAAAATTTTGATACATGGTAAAAATGTCACTATTATCGTGCACAATAAGTGGTATAAACTTGAATAAGATATCTTACTTATTGCGGATTTTCTAAAATTCACAGATGCATCATCTTAATAGTATGAAACTGAAAAACCTAAGTTAAGAAACCCTACAGTTCAGCGAGCAAAACCCGGTATTTGTTTCCCAAATAAAAGTCACGGATATGACATAGAACTTAAATAAAAAAACTATTTTTAATTTTTTGTTGATTCCCTACTACCTATTTCTTCTGCTAAGCAGAGAAGATGGATTAGACTGGATGGGGTTGACCCAATAAGGGGTCCCTAGTACCTGGGGCATAGCACAGCACATAGACCCTAGGGGCTCTTTGTAACATACGTGACCCTAGGGAGGGAGGGATGAGGGAAGAAAACCGAAGAGTGATGAGACGTCGACGGATGCATGCGTGGGCGGGGTCCATAACGGTTCCAGATTGAACGCCCCCGACGAAGTCCGGGGCTCCCGAAAGTGAACTACTCAAAAACACCCGAAGGCGGGCCCAGCCACAACGCTCGAACAAAGTCACCTGGTTCTCAATCCTGAAACAGATGATACTGATCAGGCGAGTGGACGGCACGGTGAGGCTTGTAGCACTGGAATTTACTTGACTTGTCAGTCCTGACGTCCGGTGCGTGATGAACCCCCAGCGATACCTTTCCTAGGGGAGAGAAACTGTGTGGGTGGTCTCGCCGGCGTCATCATCGCACGCCTGGAGACGTTAGTGACTCAGTGTACGTAGGAGGTTCAGTAAGTACAATAGGCCAGATAATATGTTCTTCTTCTTTGTCGAAGTACTTCGCATATAATCTATATTTAAATCCACCACCCTCAAGCTTGTCTTTCCTTTCATATTTTCCAAAGATATATGCCGCTGTCATCATTTTTTCATGTTTTTGTTAACCGATATTTATTTATCTGTTGTAAACATGTTTGTGTTCTTAGTTGTCTTTTAGTTTTTATTTTTAAAAGAAGAAGAATTTCATGAAGTACTCTTTTTTGTTTACTTCCAGTGGACCTTGGTTTGTTTGGCGTCACTCTCACACTGTAGGATCAGTGAGACTAACACTTCAGAAGTGCTTCTCAGATCGTTTGCCTCTCCAGTGCTGACAGTAAGTATTTGCAATGTCACGTGTAACTATTGTTGTTATTTATGAGTATGATTAGACCTTTTCACTCTACTGTGACATTCATTTTTCTTATTTCATAGCACCTGTGGAACAAAACAAATAAACAAAATTTCACAAAGACTAACTTTTCAGTGTAACAGTAAGGTGCTGATTATAAAAATCTGCCGTGTTCCATTCACATAACTTTCTCTACTTCTGTGAAACAAATTGTTGTTAATAAGCTTATTCTTCTATTTACTTCATGCTAATCGAGAAAAAAATTAGCAGAAATAGTCTTATTACTTGCTTCTTTGTAATTAGAAGCGAAATATGGGAGTATCATAGGTTAAAGTGAAGTCAAAAGTTGGTTACTAGGTGACTGAAGTTCCTTTGTTTGTATGGACACGAGTTGACAAATTCCTGTATGAGAAAAGTACAAGTTTTTCAAAGCTGAAACCAAAAAACAAGGAATACCTAAAAAACGATCTACTCCACGAAAAAAATTATATGACATAAATTGTGTGTTTTAACGTGCCCTACATTTTTTGTGTGGTAAGTTTTTGTTGTCCATTTCTTACGGTTTAGCAGTTATGCAAAATTTCGTAAAATTCATCCAGAATAAAGTAGTGTTCAGAGGCTATTCCCAGAAAATTCAAGATATACATATTATTTGTCAGATAAATATCTTTAATATAAGATATTTTAATCAGAATCGTTATAGGCATTTTTTAGAAAATCAAAATTTTCGAAAAAGGTTCCATGTAAAGGGTAGTTTGGGGTTGGGGGATTTTTCTCAAAATCTTCGTGTCGCATCCCTGGAAGATACTAAACTTAAAAACCAAGTTTGGTATTTTACCGACTTTTCGTTTTTGAGTAATCGTGTTGTCGGACACCCTGGCACACTGACACACGGACACACACAGGGAACTTTTTCTGAAAATACTTTTTTTGGATACAGGAGGCCCTAAAACATATATTTCCTGTGAAATCTCGGCATCAAATTTTTTGGTTGAGTGCAATACCTTCTCTATAAACTATATACATAGTACGTATAGAGAAAGTAAAAAGAGATCCTCGATGCACATAGACAATTTCTTAGGTTCTATCAATTTGAATATATTCTAGTGATAAGATCTCGTTACCGTCGATACCTCAAAATGCTTGATACACGGTGGAACTGAAGTGTCTAATATTTTGAGACAAACCTTTGATTTTTTTTTTCGATACCTTTAAGTGTTTTAGTTTTGCATTATTGAAAGTTTTACTTGATTTTAAATAAAGAATGAAAGGAGTAAAGACTTTACGTTATTACCTCGTACATGTCCCCCAAAGTTGCTGGACCATAATTCTTGATGGGCTTTACTGTGTTTTCTGTGGGTGAAAGATGCAGCATTCGATAGGCTGGCTTGGTGGCTCACTCTCAGCTATTACATTCATTTTCTGCGGTATCAAACATTTGTGAATTCAGCAGAACAAATCAGAACTTAAGCCCTGAGATAACATATCGCATGGGTATTTTTGTTCTTTCTTTGCATTTGGTAGTTAGTGTTTTCTTACGTCAAATTTAGGTTACGAGTGAGGTATAACACTAATTTACAAAAATACAATTTATAACCTTATATTAAGAAAGCATGGGTGAAGTGTGCAACTATTTTACTAACAAATTGTAGATCTATTTTTATTGATTTAACCAAGAGATATTACCTGTTATTGCTTTTAAAACTTTTAATACTTATATTTTTCTCAAATGAAAAATTTGTATTCCTGTTTTTCAATCTGGTCAATAGCATTACATAGCAACCAGCTTTTAAATATTTTACTATCGCTTTAGTTTAGTGCAGTCCCTTATTTCCCTTCTACTTACAAGAAAGCAAATAATTGGAGCATTTCTGCTAATGTTTATCTTGATTGATTAGAACGAAGTAGAGACAAGAATACATTTTTGTATTAATAATTTGTTTCAGAATTGGTTGAGAAAGTCATGTGAATGGAGCACATAAACATTTTTATATCTCTTATGGTTTAACAGTTGTGCAAAACCCATTCAGAATTAAGGTTTGATTTTGAGTTATACTATTCAGACATAAAGACAGTCTCTCTCTCTCTCTCTCTCTCTCTCTCTCTCTCTCTCTCTCTCTCTCTCTCTCTCTCTCACACACACACACACACACACACACGGGCATTTTTTCTCAAAAAATAACTAACTATCGACAAATTGGTGAAATATGGACATTGAATTTTAGGTGGAATATCCTACTTCCTGTGTTTTACTACAGGGGGTAAAGAAAATAAAAATAATACGGTGAACACTACTTCTGAAATAGAGGTATATTTTATTTATCTTTTATAAACGGCATCATGAATATATAGCTATAAGGAACCAGCTCTACTTATTGTGCTCCCGTTTGCGTTTGATATAAAGAAAGTTGAGCACAGGAGTAACTCTACGATATAAATGTAAGGTGTTATAACAGGTTGTAAATCATGTTTTACGAATTATTTTATTTATATGATAACACATTGTTATTGTTTTAAATATAATTAGAATGTTAAATATGGCTAGACATGAGTAAGTTGTGCATTGCTGGGGGAATTATACAGTCAATTAGTACAACTGTTTCATAAAACATAATAATAATAATAATAATAATAATAAACAATACATTACATGGAAACCAAATATGGTAAAATAGAACGAGTTTCAGAATTTAAATACCTTGGTGAAATAATTCAGGAAAATGGAATCGAGACTAAAGCAAATAAAAGTAGATGCCACAAAATGGAAACAGCATATCGGCTCACACAAAATATTTATAGTAAAAAGTGCATATCTAAACATACAAAATTAAGACATTATAACACTGTCATTAAACCAGAATGTCTATATGGAGCAGAAACATTAATTTTGAACCGAAAAGCAGATTTAGAAAACGTGAAAAAAGAATGCAAAATTTCAAGGAAAATTTTAGGCCCACAAGTTGTAGGTGAACAGTACAGACTCAGAAGCAAGAATAAAATAAAATTATATACATATATTCATAGTGATATTAGAAATGGAAGGTTAAAATTTTATGGACATATCAAACGAACGAATTCTAACAGGCTCACAAAGCAAGTCATTGAATTTTATGAAAATAGATGCAAATCACATTTAGATACTATGAAATGGATTGGGGAAGTAAAAGATGATTTAAAATTAGCAGGAATTACACAAGAAGATATATTGAACAGAGAGCTCTTCAGAAACAAAGTTCATAAATGGCAGGTCGACCACGAGGACAGACCGAAGAAAAAAACTTGAGCAATGTGGACAGACGAGAGAAAAGAAGCCCACGGCCAAAGAATGAGAGTAATATGGGTTCAAAGGAAAACAAAGAGACGTTTCTAAGTACTTTGCGTAGTCTCTCATAGGCTCATTCGTGAATAATAATAATAATAATAATAATAATAATAATAATAATAATAATATTCCCATGGATCTACAAATACTGACAAATATTACGAGCAGATTTAGTGAACGTATGAAACAAATCTTACGAAACATGCAATATACGTGTAGAGTAAAACTACCCAATTTCGTGATGTTAAGGATTTAACAAGTAATAAATACATGTATTCAAAATCTAGCTTATTAATATTTATCTTACAAATGCAGCTCTAATAGAACACCATACAGCTAATATCCGCTAAAAATCTACTTAAATGAGAAATGTATTAACTTAGAAAGAAGATTCTGTATGTATACTTTATTTCTTCCGTGACTTACTGTACCAAATTCCGTGAACGTTAACGTCAAGAGTTCAAGTTATCATTCACTATCACTGTCACTTGTTTCTGCTTTTGCACCCTCATTACACATAAAAACATTAGGTGGATCATTGGAAGCTACAAATTGGCAAGCCCATATTTTTGTATACAGCTTTCAATTTATTGTTGTAGAAATTCTTGAGCATTACCCTGTTGTCCCCCTTTGCTTGATATTGTGATAAGTTTTCTGGGGTGCTTAGGTACAAGTTGTATCTACCCTTGAAGCCCCTCCATCACTTCCAACTAGCATATTTATTCACGTAACCAAAGAGGAAAGGCTTTGCATTGATACTGAATTCCTTTTTTGCAACTGAATATGCAAGGTGTTGAATTCTGTCCACAGTTAAACCAAAACCAGCCTCTTGTTTTGGTTTAACTGTGGAAACACTTCGACATTGTGCATGTCCACCATGAACTAACTAGGGTTAATTTACTTCCAGATAACAGAGCAAACGGTCTACCCATTTTTTTAATGTCTGTTGATATTACATCACCATCTGCTTACATAGACCTTGAGAGTGCTCAAGGAATGGAAAATTGCTTAACAGTTTTGGATATAGATCACTTTTCCTCTAAAAGCATTCTAAGTCTGCCTGCAGAGACCCAGCATCGTATTTTTGCCTTTCTTGGTGATGGGAAGTTTTAGCTACATTTTACCTCCATTTCAGTCTTCCAGTGGGAGTTATTTATTCTGAAATTTTGAAAAAAATCATAAAAATATAGCTCATTTACGTAAGCCATTCATGGCATCACTCGACTTTTAAATTTCAAAATAATATAATAGTGCAATACTTACAGGTATTAAGCTTATAATAGTTGAGGAACAAGTAAATATTCTGTATGCAAAGCGCTGAATAAATTTAGCTTATGACTACTGCAGTTGAAACGTCTTCTTCATACCAAGTTCTCAAGAATACTGGCTGTAGGAAACCCTTGTAACATGCTGATGACCTTCACATTCCAACAGGGAGGGAAAGGGGAAATTGCCTCTCGGAATGTGTGGTGATATCCCAACTTCTGGGCGTGAGGGATGACAAATACTGGTTCACGAAATAAGGAATATCACAAAAGTGGGTAGGTTTACCCTACTGGTTTCCTTAAATGCATTTCATTAGAATAATTCTACAAAATATTAAACAACAAAGGTAATGACTGCCAGAATTCTCTTTAAAGAAAACAGTATTTATGCACTTTATTTCATATTTTTGGGCTTATTATGACTGTAATGAAAAAACATGATATATGTATATAATATAGGCTCATAATTCAACACATTAGCTAAAAGTGATCTATTTAATCAATTAAATTCAATTAACATAATCCATTAACTGTCGTATGCTATTTGACACATATTTATTTATATTCCTTGCATAAGACCTACATGCCTTTTTAGCTTTAGCCCTTTTAACAATATTTGGTAATACTGCAAGACCTTGTCGGCGACTTTCTTTTTGAAACTTGTGTACTGATGTCATTAGGTTTCTAATTTTATTTAATTTTATTTATTAGGTACTCACACTCTCAATCGTCCTACCATACTTTGGGGAGGATAGGAAATAATATCGGCTAGAGAATGATTTCCATCCCCCAGCCAGGAATTGAACCTAAAAACCCTCGCACTGGTCCTATAGTTTGCGTAATCACAAGTCATAAAGGAAATTTTAGGTTTTGGTTCGCTAAGCTACTACTTTATTTAGTCTTGCCTGCTAACTTGTAAGTAGAAACGAAACACAAATAGTCAAATGTTTGAAAATGCTCATTACTATGCGAAACAATTGAAATTAGGTTCTCTTTTGTATTCCCGGGAGTAAAACAAAAGAGGTATGAAACTAAAGTTGACTTCCTGCTTGAGCAAAGTTTAAGTGGTTTAAAATTGAAATGCATATGACATAAATTGTGTGTTTAAACGAGATGTATATTTTTTTTGTAATAAGTTTTTGTCTATAGCTAAGGCTTACGAGTTACACAGGTCTTCAAGAATGAAGAGGCCTTCAGAGGACATTTCCAGAAAATTCAAGATTTACATTTTGAAATAAAAATATCTTAAACATGTTTATTTAATCAAAATTGTTAGAGCTTTTTTTTATTTTGAAAAATTATATTTTTGAAAATTGTCCCATGTAAAGGGTAATTAAGATTGGGGGGGGGGTTTCCTGAAATTCTTCGTGTCGCACACTTGGTAGTTACTGACCCAAATACTAAGTTTTGTATTTACCCGATATTTGGCTTAGTGTTATGCTGTTCACATACATTCACACATGGTCTTTTTCTCAAAAAAACTATTTTTGGATTCAGGGTGCCCCAAAACATGTATTTCCAGTGAAATATTGATATAGAATTTTTGGGTGGAACACAATATCTTCTCTATCTACTACGTACGTTGTACATACGTGAGGAGACATAGATGAACAGCAGGATTTTCAGGAAAATCTCCTTTCCCCCGAAACTATCCTCGCTTTTCTCAAAAATGGGAATAGTTTCCGAATTCCTCTTCATTCATGATGACGTTACTAACTGTAAACCACAAGAGATAGACTAAGCTTTACTCCACAAAAAATGCATATCTCTTTAAAAACTGGTTGGTTATAGTTTAAGTATATATTGCTGATAAATGTTAAAACTCTGTGTTGTTTAGAAAAATATTTCCTTAATAAATCACATTGACGTATCAAAGAGCCTAGTGAACTTGAAGGATATGCTTCTACATCTGTAAAAAGTTCAGTCTGACACTTCAAATATTTTAACATAACGTGTCATGAACTCAAAACATTTAGCTAAGTTGTTGGGATAGAATTATTAATCTTCCTTTAAGGTATTCTTCAAATAGAAAGTATGATGTGTTCTATACCATGGCTTTTTCTACCCATTCTGTAACAAACTATTCTTACAAAAGGCTATTTTTCTATCTACTTCATTCTAGTCAAGGAAAGCATTTCTTCCTTATAGGTAGAAGGGAAATAAGGAAATGCACTAAGCAAAGCCATACTCAAATATTGTAATAGCTGGTCGCTATGTGACGGCTTGATCCTCGGTACTTTTATATGGCCAGAGGAAAAAAACAAAAATGAAGGACGAATTCCCAATTGAGAATGCTAACGAAAAACTTAGTCCAAAAATTCAAAATATATATTTTAGTTGCCATTAAAATGGCTTAAACATATGGTACTTTAATCCAAATCGTTGGAGCCATTTTGATAAAGAATTCTTTTTTAAAAAATGGTCTTGTAAAGGGTAGTTAAGTTGGGAAATTTTCTCTAAAATCTTCGTGTCGCATGTTTGGAAGATGCTTAACTTAATTACCAAGTTTGGTGTTTAACGGACTTGTCGTTTTGGAGCTTTGGTGTTCATGCTTACAGACACACATACAGGCACACACACATACACACGCGAATCTGTTTCTAAAATTTTTTTATTCAGTGGTCCTCAAACAAGTGTTTCGAGTGAAATCTTGATATCTGTTTTTTTGGGTGGAATGCAATGCTTCCTCTATCTACTATGTGCATCGTACATGGTAAGGAAGTAACATTTTGTGTTTAGTTAATAAGTATGTTGAACTGTTTCTTAGAAACCAGAAGTGTCTTACTTCTTCTTAACATAAGCCTTACAAATGCTGTGCTTTTTGCAGCAATTTTATTGAAGCAACGCAACGTGATATTTCTTCTCAGAGTCTTCTCTTAAGAAACGTAAAGGCAATCTTTATTCTCTTTTATTGCTGCAGAATCCAAGGATTAATGCTGTAAGAAGAAGCACGTAGTGCTTTTACGATTGCAAAATCTAGATTTCTCACTAATGAATAATTCTGGAGACACTATAATCCTTCTTACATGCAACTTTGCCAAAGAAATAAACTTTATTTCTCTCATAACTGGAATAATATATAAGCTGATTACTAGACACTAATAACTATGCGATACTCTGTAACTAGCTTTTTGCTGCCTTTGGAATCGTGGTACAAAACAGCTATCATTTCTACAGCAAAGGGAAAAATTAAAGATGCTACTTTGTTTAATATCAAAATGCACATTATTCGCAGACATTAGAAAACTTACAGTCACTTCTCCATTCTTGAGTCATGATTTATGAAACATCGGGAGTGCATTTGTTATCAAATCGGTGAAAATAGTTTTTACTCTCTAGAACATGTATGTGCAGGTCACATAGAAGACTACAGTAGGAATTGTATTACACCCAAAAATTCTTTACTTAGATTTCATCTGAAATACATATTTTGAGACCTCCTGAATCTAAAAAAAAAAAAAAAAAAAAAAAGAAAAGAGGCAGCGCCGTGGTGGTTAAACCACTCGCCTCTCACCTAGACGATCCCAAGCGAGTGCACGTGAGATTTGTGGTGGAGAAAGCGTCGCAGGGGCGGGGTTTCTCCGGAATCTCCGGTTTCCTCCGCCATCGCATTCCACCGGTGCTCCATCTTCATTCATGTAGCATCAGTGTCATCGCCTGTGGTGCCACAAGTAGTAAAAGCGGGTGTTAAATACTACAAGAAAAAATGAAAATTGGTAAATACTAAACTTTGTATTTAAGTTCAGCATCTTCCACGGATGCGACACGAAACTTTTTAGGAATATCCCCTACCTCAATTCCTTTACACAGAACATTTACGTTGATTTTCTCAAAAAATGGTTGAACGAGTTTAATTAAAATACCATGTATTTCAGATACTTTCATCACAAACGACGCGTATGGGAAGCAATCTTTCATATCTCTTTCATTTTACTCCTGGCTATGTAAAAAGACCCGAATTTCAATTGTTTCGACCAGCTTTTTTAAGATTTGATCATCGCTTTAGCCTAACGAATTCATTATTTCCCTCCTACTTATAAAGAAGCAAGTGATAATACCATTTCTGCTAATGTTTATCTTAATTGGCATGATGTGCTCACCCGGACGTTTTTCTAAAAATGTTTTTTTTATTCAGGAGGTCCCAAAACATACTTCATGTGAAATCTCGGTATCGAATTTTTAGGTGCAATACAATACCTTCTGTATACACTATGTACATTGTATGTACGTGTGGAGAAAGTAATAGACCTTTTCGACGTAACCAGGTCATTTGTCACTATAAATCGGCATTAAGTTGTACGTTGCAATCCTCATAAACACAACGCTTTATACACTGTTGATAGGTGGCGGTAGTATAGATAGGCCGGTTTCTTGGAGCTCGAAATACGAGGTACACCGGTGGCTACGGAACTACTTTCTCTGAAATACGAGGTACGTCCAGAAAATAAGTTCCGTTTCAATTTATCTCCGCTGCAGCCCTGCGATCGCAGTTCCGCACATGCGCGGTAGACGCTATGTATCAAGGAGAAGAAGCGTGCGCCATTTTGAGATCGCTGTCAGCCACATACGCTTTGTTGTGCTTGTTTACAATGTCGGTGTTGATTGAAGATCCCGCTGCTTGTGAAATCAGATCTGTGATTCGTTTTCTGAATGCTAGGAAAGTGAAACCAATTGAAATTTATCGGCAAATTTGCGAAGTTTACGGACAAAATGCGATGAATGATTCAACGGTGAGAAGATGGCTCCGACAGTTCAATGAAGGACGTAGTGAAGTGCACGATGAAGAACGAAGTGGGCGTCCATCTTTGGTTACAGAAGAACTGGTTCACGCGATTGATGACAAGATCCAGGAAAACAGCAAGTTTACAATTAGTGCTCTCGCTATGGAATTTCTCCAAAGCTCACGATCACTAATTCATGAAATTGTTACCGAAAAACTGAAATTTCGTAAACTTTGCTCACCAAAGTACCAAAGTTGGGTACCAAAGATTCTTACTGAGCAACACAAAACAAACCAGATGGGTAGTGCACTTCAGTTTTTAACCCGTTATGATGAAGACGGCGAAGAATTTCTGGCACAGGTAGTCACAGGAGATGAGACTTGGGTTTCTTACGACACCCCTGAAAGTAAGCGGCAATCAATGGAATGGAGGCAGACTTCATCCCCAGCAAAGGTTAAGCCGAAACAAATCTTGACACCTCGAAAAATGATGTGCACAGTGTTCTGGGACTGGAAAGGCATCTTACTCATTGATTTCTTATCGCGTGGTCAAACAATCAAAGCAGATGTTTATTGCGAGACACTTAGGAAATTGCGCCGCGCAATACAGAATAAGCGCCGAGGATTGCTGTCAAAAGGTGTTGTTTTTCTTCACGACAACGCACGACCACACACTGCAAATATAACGAAAAACCTCCTACAGGGATTTGGCTGGGACGTGTTTGACCATCCTCTGTACAGGCCTGACCTCGCTCCTAGCGACTTTCATCTGTTCTTATATCTCAAGTCTTTCCTTGGCGGTCAACACTTCAACAATGACGAAGAAAATGTTTCCAACTTTTTGAAGACACAGGCGGCAAACCTCTAAGAAGAAGGTATACAAAAACCTGTGCCACGCTATGACAAATGCCTGCAAAATTTCGGCAATTATGTGGAAAAGTAGTTTAAGAGTTGTAGAATTTTGTGCAAAAATAATTATTCTGTATCTGTACACAATTTAATTTTATTACCAAACAGATCTTACTTTCTGGACGTACCTCGTATTTAACGGATATTGTTGGTATTCCAGATTTCAACGCTTCCAGTTCACCACTGATTAATTTTTGTACCAAATATACCATTTCCTTTGTATAAGGTTGCAAATGTTTCCCTAGTCTTCTAAAATTATCTTGGAACAATACAAAAGCCAACAAAACAAACAGGGCTAACGTATCATAATTATTTTCTTATTCTAGGTCAATAAAAAGAATTATATCTAAATAAGAAGACCTAGAACTGGTCACAACACGTTTTGCTGTCACTGCTGCGCACGACTTTCGCCACACCTCCTCCTCTTACAGAACTAGGTAGCGTGAAGTAGTAATGTTTTAAGATTACCATAACATGCTTATCTATATCCTCCTCTTCATCCCAAATCAATTTTGTATAGTTTTGTTTAACTGGTACCTAAACAATAAAGGTAGACATGTAAAATGTTCCTGAAAAAATGTAAATCTTGTTTAAACATAATTTATGTCAAATATTTTTACTTTCCCTACCACATGCAATATACATAACAAAGAAGGTATTGCATGCACCCAAAGTTTCGATGCCGATATTTCAATGAAAATACATGTTTCGAGAACCCCTGAATAAATAAATTAGAAAAATCTTGTGTATTAGACTATTGATTTTTTCTAGCTGTTGCACAAATAAACTTCATACAAAAGAGTATTCTTCTACTCCATGCTAATCAAGATAAGTATTAGCAGAATGGTGTTATTACTAGTTCATTATAAGTAGAAGGGAACTAAAGCAATGCACCATGCTAAAGCGATAGTCAAATGCTTTAAAAACTGTGCTATGCGATTGTCATTGAAATTCGCTTCTTTATTTGGGCAAAAGTACAACAAATGAAACACGGGTGACTTCCTGTCTGAGAAAAATGTATATTAAAATTGAAACTAATAACAAGGAATATATCAGAAACGGATTCCTCCATAACAAAAATGTAAAGGAAATAAATTGTGTGTTTTGTGAGATGTGCTTTTTGTGAGGTAAGTTTTTGTCTATCATGCAAATTTCAGCAAAATGTATCCAGAATAAACAGGTCTTCAGAAGCTATTCCCAGGAAATTCAAGATCCATATTTACTTTGTCCTGTAAATATGTTTAATATATGGTATGTTAATCAAAATCGCGTACGGTATTTTAATCAAGATTGTTGAAGAAAATAAAAAACATCGAAAAATATTTCAAGTAAACGATAGTTTGGCATGGGGAGGATTTTCTTTACAATTTTCGTGCTCAATCCTTAGAAGATTATAAACTTAAACAACAAGTTTCCGTTTTTGAGTTATGCACACACACACACACACTGACCTTTCTCTAAAAATTATTTTTTTGGATACGTGTTTAAAAGCATATATTTCCAGTGAAAACTTGGTATCGAATTTTTGGGTGGAATACAATGCCTTCTCTATCTACCGTGAACGCATTACATATGCGCTAGAGAAAGTAAAAAGGGCTCCGTGTCTGTGAGTGTATGTTTGTATCTGTGAACATCATAACTCAATAATAAAAAGTCGGTTAAATTCCAAACTTGGTATTCAATATCTGTATCTTTTACATGTAAAATTAACTGGAATGTTAAATGTTTCAAACATTTCTCTAAAATGTTCTGGGAATAGGCTGTGAAATGCTCTTCATTCTGAAGGAATGTTGTATAAACTTGTGTATGTGTAAATGCGAACTGATGGACTAAACTTTATAAACAAAGAAATGAAGAGCACTTTAACCCTCTTTTGCATGGAATTGCTATTTGGTAACTTAGATGATTAAGCAAAGGTTTTATTATTTTCAGCGGACATTTTTTTGTTTATTTTTTCTAACTTTGTATTACTCTGACCTTCATGTTTTATATTGTAAAAGTGTTAATATTTTTACTTTCTCTAGTTCGCATGTGCAATGTAAATAGTGGATAGAGAAGGCATTTTTTCCACCCAAAAATTTGATGTCGAGATTTCACCGCAAATATATGTTTTGGGGTCCTCTGAGTCCGAAGAAGCATTTTCAGAAAAAGGACCGCGTGTGTGTCTGTCAGTCCGTCTGTCTGTCTGTGTGTATGTGTGTCTGTGGACAGCACAGCTCGAAAAACGAAAAGGCCGTTAAATACCAAACTTAGTATTTAGGTTTAGTATCTTCCAAGGATGTGACACGAAGATTTTAACCCCCCCCCCCAAAGGACGATGAATGAAATTGGTGAAATGATGCTCACATGATCTAGGGAGCCATGGAGCTTAAAACTATTTTGCATCGAAAAATGTTCGAAACTTTTGATTTTCTCAAAATGTCTCTAACGATTTTGATTAAAATCCCGTACATTAAAGATATTTACATTCCAAATAAAATATGTATCTCGAATTTTTTGGGAATAGCCTCTGAAGACCTCTTATGAATTCTGCCGTATTTTGCTTAACTGCAAAACGTAAGGTTTGTGTGTTGTGAAATCACACAATTATCTCCTTTACCTTTTTGTTGTGGAGGTAACCGTTTCCGAGCTATTCCTTGTCATTGGTTTCAATTGTAAAGTACTTATACATTTTTCAGACAGGAAGAGTGCGCTTTTTTTGTTCTACTCTTGGCCAAGCAAATAAGCGATTTTCATTGGCAATTGCATAACGACAGCTTTTAAAATATTTGACTATCACTTTAGCCTAGCGTATTCCTTTAGTTACCTTCTACTTATACGGAACTAAGTAATAAACACATTCTGCTAATGTTTATCTTGATTAGCATTGTGTAGAAAAAAGAATAATATTCTGTAAGAAGTTTGTAAAGCAGCTAAAGAAAGTCAAATGAGTGTAGCCATTAGATTTTGTTTAATAATAATGCAACTGCAGTCAAATTTAACTCCGTCAACATCTAAGCGAGCCATCACACGATTATCAGGGACATTTGATTGCTGTCGCTGGGACTCGGATTCTAGTCCGTTTCGTATCGCACTATCACAGCTATTCAAGTCGCTTCAATTGTGGTGCAGGTGAAAGGGATATAAAAACAGCGTTGTGGATTAGAGGAAGAACGGCATATATAATGAAATAATTCATGCACTAGAGAGTTTATTTAAATACATTCTCTTGTGCCATAAGCCATCTCCCAGATATCTATTGCGAATACTCGTCGCCCTCCGTGGTGTAATGGTTACCATGCTGACTTCATATACCCAAGGTCGCGGGTTCAAACCCGGCGGAGGACGATGGACGTAAAAATCCTTAGCATGGCTTCCTTCGGAAGGGAAGTAAAGCCGTTGGTCCCGTGTCGTAGATTTACGGCACGTAAAAGAACCTCAAGCCTGATTGAGAGGCCTCTGAGCAAAATTAAGCGGTCTTTAACGCCCAATTTAGAATGGGACGCTGAGAACCACAGCAGTTAAAGAGCGTCCATAAATAACACGACATTTACATTTTATTGCGAATACTTGATCATTTTATGGAAGTTCTTTCGATGTTAACTTGTTTCTCGCGATTGCATGGAAATATTATGGAAATCTAAGGCCAGTATATATAGTATCCAGTTAAACATTTGACTATCGGTATTCTCTTTGTATCACATTTAACAAAATTTATAAGCTATTTCTGCAAGGGCTTATTTTTTTTTTTTTTTTTTTTTTGTATAGTTTAACGTCCTTTACCCTGGTTGCTCATATCGGACGATGAATGAAATTGGTGAAATGATGCTCAAATGATCCCGGGGTCCATGGAGCTTAAAGTTACTCGACATTCGCCTTCTCAGGATAAATCTTATCTGGGTAACTCACCGTGAGTGAGATTCGAACTCGCGACCTATTGAATGTGAGGCAGACACGCTACCACAACACTACCCAGGCGGGAGCAAGGGTTTATCTCGATTAAATTAGATAGAAGTATAAACTTTCCTAAGAATAGCTTGCAAACGCACTAATAAGGATAGAGTATAGAGAAAGTCATGTGAATGAAACACATCAGGAGTTTTTTCTAATGGGCATGCAATGAGCATGAACGTATAAAATTAACCATATAATACGCTCTGTAAAATTCTATCACTTTAGCCTACTGTATCAAGCAACGAAAATGTAAAAGTGGATTTAAAGTTTATCTGGATTAACAAGAAGCCCGCGTCTGTAGTGTGGAGGCAGCGTGTCTACCTCACGTTCAAGACTGCTCGGTTAGGATGAGTTATCTCGATAAGATTATTTTTCGGTGTTTTCCTTTATCCTGAGAAGACGAATGTCGAATAACTCTGAGGTCTAAGGACCCTGGACTCATTTCAGCGTTATTTCATCCATTCATTGTCAGATATGACTTACCAAGGTAAAAGACGTTAAACTATTACTACTAGAACTGCGGCTGCTGCTACTACTACCATCATCACTAAGTACCAACAGCCTGATTACTTCCTGACTCAGGTGTTGTCAGGATATGGAAGATTCAGATACTATGAAAAGAGGAATGGGAAAACTGACGATGATAAATGAAATTACTGTACAGACGTAGATACTGTGGAACACACCTTCTTTAACTGTACAAAATGGGATCAGCAGAGGAATGAGGTGCAAGGGAATTGCAAATAAGTTCAGATATTCTAGGAGATATAATATTTTACAACAGTCCATGCTTTTCGATTGTCAAAAATCGAAAAGAATGTACTATTGTAAAATCTTTAGCAAAGTCAATATTGGAGGTTAAACAGAAAGTTGAAAGGAGAATTTAGAAAATACACAACTGCCATTTTAGAGGTAATGCCACCACCAGTTCCAAAATGGCAAATGACAATGGCAGGACTTTTTAGTGAGTGAAAATCCAACTGGCCTGTAGAGGTGTCTTTGAAAGATTTTTCCCTGCCGAAAAAACTATTACCATTACTTCTGCTAATAATAATAATAATAATAATAATAATAATGAGGAATGAGCATATTTATGGCGGGGGACAAGTTCAGCAACTGCGGCCAAGTACTGATCTATTGCGGCCTACCGGGGAAGGGAATAGAGGGGGGGGGGACCACATATCAGCATACAGGAAATGACGGAGCTAAGCACAGATACGCATGGAAGTCCCTAACAGTTTACTAGATGGTAACCCTGGCGCGCCACGGAGGCTATACAGCGCCGGGAGGCCGGAAGGAGACTTCTACAACGGCAATCTAGTCTCAACCAGCGCAACCAGGGGGAAGAAACTTTCACTCGGAGCAAACAACCGTGTCATCTGCCTGCAAAGCCTCAAGCTACACCTGTCGCCAACCTGAAAAATGAAGAAGGGAAATGATATGAAGGAATGAAAGGGATAGGAAGCGTGGTAGATACACATCACACCAGCATTCACCTTAGCGGCTCCAGGAAAACTACGGACAAATCTAGGGGCAGAGTGCGCGAAAAACTGGAAGCGAACCCGGACTTCCCGAATGCCAGTCCCAGATAATACACCTGAGCTATCTGGCTCGGTAGTAGTAGTACTAGTATTAGTAGTAGTAGTAGTGGTGGTAGTGGTGGTAATAGTAATAGTAATGGTAGTGTTTTTTTTTTTTTTTTTTTTTTTTTTTTTTTTTTTTTTTTTTTGTTTCGGCAGTGGAAAAAAAAATCTTCTTAAGACGCCCTCCTAGCGAGTTGGATTTTTACCAACTAAAAAAACCACTGTCTTATCCGCTTACCATTTCGGAACTGCTTGTCGCATTTCATCAAAATGGCAGCTGTCTATGCGTATTGTCAGTTACGTCTTTCCTCTTTTTCCTTTGTCTCCATAATGTCTTCACATAGTTCTTTTACCATATTCCATGCTTTTGTACTCTCAGTAATGGTCTGCTCTAAATTATCTACTGTATTCCTATAGGTCTCCCATCTTGGGCAGTGGAGTAGTGTGTGCTCCGCGGTATCAGTTTCTGGGCAGTAGTTGCATTTCTCGCTATTTGTTTTCCCCATTTTTCTTGCGTAGTACCTAAATCTTCCATGACCAGATAGTACCTGCGTCATGAAATAATCTAATGATCTGTGCTTGCATAACATCCACATATTAATATCTGGGATAATTTTCTTCGTCCATTGTGCCACTTCCATGGTCTCATGCCACCGCTCTTGCCACTCTTCTATGATTTGTTGTCTTATATTTCTTTTATCTGCATTATTGGAACCAATTTTTACTTCTAAGATATTTCTCTCTTTTACTAACAGATCTATGGGTACTGCTCCTGAGATGACCTGTAGGGCTTTGGTCGATATGGTTCGATACCCATTTACCACCCTTAATAATAATTTCCGCTGTACTCTGGCCAGGTGGTTTCAGTACACTTCTTTTCTTAATGCAGTGTGCCATATTGAGGCGGCATATAACAGCATAGAATAGATTGCGCTACATAAAATTTGCCTTTTTACAGCTCTTGGGCCCCCAATATTCGGTATTAGTCTACTCAATGCCGCTGTTCTCTCTTCGGCCTTCTTGATGATTGTTCTAACGTGCTCACCAAAATTTCCACCATCACCCAATATGTCACCTAGATATCTCACTGACTTTTTTGGCTTAACATCAGTATTGCCTATCCTGAAACTCACATCTGGCCGTTTTCTTGGCCCTTTTAGGATCACAGCTTCCGTTTTCTGTGGCGCAAGAATTAATTTGTTGGCTTTCATCCACCTGCTATGCGTATGAGGGATTCATCTGCCTTAAACATTAATTCTTCTGCGTCAGCAGCTGTAGTGACTAACACTAAATCATCTGCAAATCCCAACGTATAAGCTCCTGTCGGTAGTATCAGCCGCAATACGCCATCGTATAAAATATTCCACCATGTAGGTCCCAGGACCGAGCCTTGGGGTACTCCTGCAATAACCTGTACTTATTTCTTATTACTTAGTGTTATGTATCTTGAGTTGAAGTACTCTCATATTATATTTACTAAATATGCTGAAATCTTTTTTCTTTGGAGCTCTTGAATAATAATACTCCAAGTTGCACTGTTGAAAGCATTTTTCACATCCAGTGTGATTGCGGCTACCCACTTTTCTTTACTGTCATCTTTAATTTTTTGAACAGCTTTAATGGCCTGGATTGTAGTTTTGCCTTTTCTGAAGCCATACTGGTTTCAGGATAGTCCTTCCCCTTCCTCAATTTCTTTGTCGATTCTTGTCCTTATTAGACTCTCGTATAGTTTACTCATTGTATTGAGTAAACATATTGGTCGATATGCTGATGGATCTTGAGGTAACTTACCCCCTTTTAACAACAATATGAGTTTAGCTACCTTCCATTCTCCTGGAAACTCCTGTTGTTTCAGTAACGTATTTAAGGCTGCTAGAATCCATTTAGAGGTTGCCTCAATAACCTCACTGCTTCGGGTGGAATACCGTCCAATCCCGGCGCCTTGCCGGATTTTATGTTGCGCCCTGCTTCATGTAATTCATCCATGGTGAATTCTTTCTCTACACTACATCTTATTTTGGCTTCTATCTTATCTTCATTGCTAGGGAATAACGCCTTTACTACACTTATTTCCTTCTCCTCTGTTAATTTTATGGGAGATCTATTAGTCAAACGCTCTGTTACTATTTTATATCCTGATCCCCAAATATCCTGATCAAGTTCTTCACATAGATTTTGCCAGTTTTTTCTCTTGGACTCCTTTATGAGGTTTGTCAATGTTCTTTTCTTCTCTCTATAGTCTACTCTTAACGCTTCTAGGTCCTGCTCTTGTATTCGTCTCTTATTTGCTCTTGTTACTTTGCGCCTGCTCTGATTACATCTCCTCCTTTGACATTCAATGTCATTGGTCCAAGAGTATGGTACTCGGGAGCTGTCTCTCTTGGTGGTATATATTTGGCTAGCTAAAGTAGCTTCTTGTATTGCGTTTACCACCTCCTCCCGGGAGACGCCTTCTGTAACGTCTTCTCTATTCTCTTCCTTCCACTTCATGATAACTTTATATATATCCCAATCATACTCTACTTTTGTCTTCTCATTTTGCCGACCCCTTCGCTTTGTTGGTTCTTTGATTTCAAAATAGATAAACTTGTGGTCGCTAAGTGATTCCTGTTCGAGCACCTCCCAATTCAGGATTTTATTTGATATCATCTGAGTTGAACACGTAATGTCTATAAATGATTCACAGGCTCTTCTCACAAAAGTCTGTTTGTTTCCTATGTTCTGTACTACTAAATCCAGTTCCGCCATCCACTCGACCCAATATTCACCTCTCTGGTAAGTGGTTTGTGCGCCCCACTGTGGTGATTTAATATTTAAGTCTCCCATTATGATCCTTTCTCCTTTATGGTAGTGGTAGTAGTAGCAGTAGTAGTAGTAGTAGTAGTAGTAGTAATAGTAGTAGTAGTAGTAGTAGTAGTAGTAGTGGTGGTGGTGGTGGTGGTGGTAGTGGTGGTAATAGTAGTAGTAGTAATGGTAGTGGTAGTAGTAGTATTATTATTAGTAGTAGTAATATTAGAAGTAGTAGTAATATTAGAAGTAGTAATATTAGAAGTAGTAGTAGTAGTAGTAGTAGTAGTAGTAATATTAGAAGTAGTAGTAGTAGTAGTAGTAGTAGTAGTAGTAGTAGTAGTAGTAATATTAGAAGTAGTAGTAATATTAGAAGTAGTAGTAGTAGTAATATTAGAAGTAGTAGTAATATTAGAACCTACCAAGCGGGAGACCTGGGTTCGATCCCCAGTACCGGCGTGGGGATTTTTCCCACGCTGGGAGACCTGGACCGAGGTGCACTCAGCCTCGTGAGGTCCCTGGGGGGCCCAATTGAGGAGCTACTTGATTGAGAAGTAGCGGCTCCAGGTCGTGAGGACCGCATTAACCGGCCGGGAGGGGCTCGAGGCGCTGACCACGTCTCACCCTCCAATACTGCACCCCATCCATGACGTCTGTAGTGGACCGAGATGGGGGACGCAGCGGCCGGGCGGTAGGCCAAGGCTCCCCGTGAGCTGTCGTGCCATGGAGTTATTATGTTAGTAATATTAGAAGTAGTAGTACTAGTAGTAGTAGTAGTAGTAGTAAGTGGTGGTGCTGGTGGTGGTAGTGGTGGTAATAGTAGTAGTAGTAATGGTAGTGGTAGTAGTAGTAGCAGTAGTAGTAATAGTAGTAGTAGTAATGGTAGTGGTAGTAGTGGTGGTGGTAGTGGAGGTAATAGAAGTAGTTATGGTAGTGGTAGTAGTAGTATTATTAGTAGTAATATTAGAAGTAGTAGTAGTAATAATAATAGAAGTTTTAGTGGTAGTGGTGATAGTAGTAGTAATAGTAGTAGTAGTAGTGGTAAGTGGTAGTGGTAAGAGGTAGTGGTGATAGTAGTAGTAGTATTGGTAAGTGGTAGTAGTAGTAGCGATCAGTGGTAGTGGTGGTACTGGTAGTAGTAGTAATATTAGAAGTAGTAATATTAGAAGTAGTAATATTAGAAGTAGTAATATTAGAAGTAGTAGTAGTAGTGGTGGTAGTAAGTGGTAGTGGTGGTAGTAGTAGTAGTAAGTGTTTTTTTTAAACCCCTGCAAGAATCAATGCAAGATTCCCCTCGGAACTGCCCAAGACGGCATTACTTCAAGTGGTAGTGGTGGTAGTGGTAGTAGTAGTAGTAGTATAGTAGTAGTGGTATTAGCAGCAGTAGTGTAGTAGTAGTAATAGTAGTAGTAGTAGTGGTGGTAGTAGTTCTAGTGGTGGTGGTAGTGGTAATTGGTAGTGGTAAGTGATGATGGTAGTGGTGGTTGGTAGTTGGTAGTGGTAATACTAATAATAATAATAATAATAATAATAATAATCATATGTTTTAAGAATAGTAGTGGAGTGAATACAGAATGTCATTTGAATGTACACACCAGAATTTTTAATTTCTCGTGCATTCGCTTGTTATACACAGTCGGTACACTGTGTGAAAAGATTTGCCAAGGTCTCATAATTTTAGCATACAGTTTTACGGAATCTTGGAGCAGTATATCCTGTGGAAAGACAAAGTTACGTGATGTTGAACGGAACTGTTCTTTACGGAACGTGCTCTTTGTCTTCCTTCATGTTTATGTGTATGAGAAATGGTATTTTGTTTTCAGTAACCAACACGCAAGGTTATACACGAGCGATACCCGTGTTGCGCATTGCTCTCACAAAGGTGAAATGTATTAATTTAATTGTAATATTCTGATTACAAAGAACAGTTACACAGAAGTGGCATTACGAACATGTTTCTTCAACTTATTTTTTAACGTGACTGTAACAGTTACGCCAATTACCACATTTAATAACATGGTAATTGTGCAGGAAGATGTGTAAATACAAAGATTTTTAAGATATACAACGGATTTCTTACCACTGCAGTTAAAGGTGCGGCTGAACAATTAAAACATATGGTGTGTTCCATTCACATGACTTTCCTTACATCTCTGCAACAAATTATTGTTAAAACGCTGATGCTTCTATTTACTTCATGCTAAACGAGAAAAAAAAAAAAAAAATAGCACAAATAGTCTTATTACTTGCTTCCTTTTACGCAGAAGTGAAATGAGGGAGTACCATAGGTTAAAGTGACAGTCAAAAGCTGGTTGCTATGAGACTGAAGTTCCTTTGTATGGACAGGAGTTGACAAATTCCTGTATGAGAAAAGTAAAAGTTTTTTAAAGCTAAAACCAAAAACAAGGAATATCTCAAAAACGTCCAACTCCATGAAAAAAGTGTACCTAACATAAATTGTGTATTTTTATGTCCTCTACGTTTTTTGTGTGGTAAGGTTTTGTTCATCTCTTCGGTTTAGCAGTTATGCAAAATTCCGTAAAATTCATCCAGAATAAAGCAGTATTCGGAGGATATTCCCAGAAAATTCAAGATATATATTTTATTTGTCAGATAAATGTCTTTAATATACGATATTTTAATTAAAATCGTTAGAGCCATTTTTTGGGAAAACCAAAAATTTTCGAAAAAAGTTCAATGTAAAGGGTAGTTGGGGGTGGTGGGATTTTCTTGAAAATCTTCGTGTCACATCCTTGGAAGATACCAATATTAAATATCAAGTTTGGTATTTAACGGTGTTTTCGTTTTTCAGCTATGCTGTCCACAGACACACACGCAAACACACACACACACACAAACACACACACACACACCGCACGCACACGGACCTTTTTCCAAAAATGCTTTTTTTGGGTTCAGGGGAATCCAGATCATGTATTTCCGATGAAATCTCGTTATCCAATTTTTGGGTGAAATACAATACCTTCTCTATACACTATGTACAAAGCACGTTTAGAGACAGTAAAAAACCTATTATTCTATCTACTTAATGCTAATCGAGATAAACATTAGCAGAAATGGTCTTATTACTTGATTCCTTATAAATAGGAGGGAAACAAGGGAATATACTAGGCTACAGCGATAGTCAAATGTTTAAAAGCTGGTCGCCAGGTGGTAGAAATCCGTTTCTTTGCATGGCCAGGAGTTTATCTCAAAAATGGACAACCCCACGAAGAAAATATATATGACGTGAATTTTATGTTTTAACGAGACCTACAATTTTTGTGTAGTAAGTTTTTGTCTATCTCTTACGGTTTACTAGTTATGCAAAATTCAGAAAAAATCATCCAAAGAGGTCTTCAGAGGCTATCCCCAGAAAATGCAATACATACAGTTTATTTGTCATGTAAATAATTATTTTTAATATACGGTAGCTATTTAAATCAAAATCGTTAGAGTCGTTTTTCAGAAAAACAAATTTTTGAATTTTTTTCCATGTAAAAGGTATTTTCGGTTGGGGACATTTTTCTCAAAATCTTCGTGTCCCGTTCTTGGAACATATGTAACTAAAATATCCTGTTTAGTATTTTACCAACTTTTCGTTTTTGAGTTATCGTGTTCACAGACTTTTTTCTGAAAAAGCTTTTTTTGGGGTTCAGGGAACCCTAATACGTGTATTTCTGGTAAAATTTCGACATCGAAGTTTTAGCTGGAGTACAATACCTTCTCTACCTACTATAGGAATACTAAGTGTAGAGAAACTAAAAAGCTGATGTGCTATACTCACAACTTTTCTATTTATGCATCAACAAGCTCTTCTAACTAAAGCTTATTCATCTATCTACTTCACGCCTATCAATATAAACATTAGCAGAAATGATTGTATTACATGCTGTTCCCTTGTTCAAGAAGAATAAAGAAATACAATAAGCGATAGTCATTACTTTAGAAGCCGGCCGCTATGTGATGTCATTTAAATTTCGTTCTCTTTGCTTGACCAGGAGAAAAAATGTGAACAACGACTTCCTATTTGACAAAAGTATACATACTGGAAAATTAAAACCAATAGCAAGGAATATCTTGGAAATATATAGCTCCAAATATATATATATATATATTGTGTGTGTTTTGACGAAATCCACATTTTTTGTAGCAAGCTTATACCTAACTATTACGATTTACCAGTTATACAAAGTCGTCCAGAACTCGGAGGAATCCAAAGCCTATTCTCAGGAAATTTAAGACACGTTTTATTTGTTATACACTTTAATAAAAATCATTAGTCATTTTTGGGCAATTCGAGAGTTTAAAATACCTTCTATGTAAAGTGTAGTTTGGGGTTGGGGATTTTCCTGAAAATTTTAATGTCGCATTTTTGGAAGATACTTTAAGTTTGGTATTTAACTCACTTTTCATTTGAGATACGCTATTCACACAGAGAGAGAGAGAGAGAGAGAGAGAGAGAGAATAAAATCATATATAATAAATTATTAGTTAATCGTGGTAGTAGTTTACTTATGTACTAGGAGATTTACCAATGAAATAAATATTTGTGGATACTCATATCTAAGCAACCACAGTTGCACTATAATTAATGTTTGGCCTCTACATATACATTTCACATTAGGACAACATCTACACCACTATAAGTGTCGAAGATGGCAAATGACATTGAAAAATGATGCAATCAATCTCAGCACATGTATCCTTTGTGTTTAAGTTGCGTTCATTGTGGAGCAGTTCCATAAGTTACGAACTAATTTCATTATACTGCAGAGATGTCTGCAGTGGTGAAAAATGTGCCTCCATATTCAGCAAGCAAGTGAGCAACAGCCAATACCAGGGTGGTCTAGTCTACCACATTATTTTTACATTCTCTACCACGTTCAATGTACTTAGAGGTAGAGAAGGTATTGCATTCTACTCAAAAATTCAATCCGAGTTTTCACCGGAAATATATGCTTTGAAGAACTCGTGTATGTGTATGTATTTTTGTTTTGTTTGTTTGTTTTTGTCTGCGAATGGCATAGCTAAAAAAGTTGGTATGTATGATCCTATTCTTTCCTATTAGACTCTAAAACACTGGAAACTCTGTTTATACAAAGCAGTATCTAGCTTCTCAAGGATATTTTGTCCTTTTCTATCAAGATCCCCTTGGACATCATTGAGTTGAGCGTCTGATATGTTCCATTCGCATAACTTTCTCTACCTGTTCTTACAAAAGATTATTATTTTATAATTCATTCTAATCGAGATAATGATCTTATTACTAGTACCTTATAAGCAGAAGCTGAACAGGGGAATACCCTAGGCTAAAGCAATAGTTAAATCTTTTAAAAGTTGGTCGTTATATGATACAATTGAAATTGGTTCTCTTATCGTGGCCAGGAGTAAAACAAGAGATATGAAACGAGTGACGAGTCTCAGATTGAATAAAGTTTTAACGCAGAAACCAATAGCAAGAGATATCTCGCAAATGATTAACTTTATAAAAACGATGTATACGATATAAGATTCTGTAAGTTTTCATGTTTCTCTTGCAATTTGCCAGTTATACAAAAGTCATCAAGAATGAACAGAACTTCAGAGGTTAATCGCAAGAAACTTACAATATTTATTTTATTTTCCATGTAGGCAAATATCTTTAGTATACGGTATTTTAATCCAAGTCGTTAGAACCTTTTTGAGAAAGTTGAAAATTTCAAAAAATGCCCCATGTAAAGGGTAGTTAGGGGAAGAAGATTTTCCTGAAAATCTTTGTATCGCACTCTTGGAAGACATGAACATAAATACTAAGCTGGTATTTAAGCGGCTCTTCATTTTTTGGTTATGTTACTCACAAATACATACACACATGGACCTTTTTCCAAAAAATGCTTTCTTTATAAATTTTACATGGAAACGTTTTCGAAAGGTTTGATTTTCTAAATTTAAAGATACTTGAATGGCAAATAAAATGTATATCTTCAATTTTCTAGGAATGGCCTTCATTCTAACTGACTTGGGCACAACTGATAACCGTAAAAGATATACAAGAAGCTACTACACAACAACGCAGTTCTCTTCTAAACGTACAATTTAGATATATATTTTTACTTTCCCTATCACGTATCATGTATATGCAGTGTGTATATGTGTGTGTGTGTGTACGTTACGGAGGGGTCATTGCAGCCGTGGACTTACACGTCAGACCCCTGGAGGAAGGATGAGTGTAATTTCAGAAGGCGGCCGATATCCGGAGAGGGACAGAACCCCTAACAGTTCATAAACGGTTCATCTCAAAGCGTAGAGTGCCAGGAGCCCGTGGCTCATTCCCGGAAAACCACTAATGCCATCCCACCACCGAGAACTGCATTTCCAGAGCGCCTCCACGAAATGGCGTCTCTGCCCCAGTCCTCGTCGACACTTACAACCCTGAAAGAGACCGGTTGGGATGAAATGAAGGGACAGGAAGTTCGGGGGAAATGAAGAATCCTCTCCAGCATTCGCCTAGTGACCCGATAAAAAAAAAAAAGCATGCGTCAGAGACATCGTCCACGGGGAACCAATCTCACGAAATGCCTGGGACTGGCGACACCGAGATTTCACCGTAAATACATGTGTTGAGGATCCTTGAGACCAATAAAACATATTTAGAAAAATGTCAGTGTGTTTTTTTGTATTCCGCAGCTGGGTTCTGCAACTGTTTTAAAGCAAGAAAGTATATTTGTACATTTGAAATACGGCGCTGTTGGGCCACCTGGTATTTCATTAAACAGTCTCGGATAACTAAACTTGTCAGTCGTCCCTCTGCAGTATCTGGCAGATGATATTAGGGCGCCACAGTCTACCTGCTTCCACCATACGTAGTCAGACGGTAACATGAAATCAGACCTCGTGACCATAGCTCTGTATACCATACTATTTCTCCGTGACAAGCAGATGCTGTTTGGATGCCATTCAATCTAGATAATTTAACTAACTGTGGATAGATGGTAGTGCAGTCACCATTACTGTCTACTTTCAGTTTTACTATTTTCGATTGAAAGTGGAACTTTGGGTGGTATTAAATATCCAATCCGGCATTTCCTTTAGTCACTGAGATAACCCGAAAAAACCCATAGGATTTGAACCCGAGCCTGTCGATTCCCTACCACAGACGTTATCGCCTGTGCCATCCAAAATTCATCCGGAATGAAGGGATCTCCAGAGTATATTCCCAGAAAATTCAAAATATACATTCTACTTGTGATCATGATTTGTTAAGGAAGATTGGCAATTCAAAACTTTTTCATACAAATTAAAATTAATATATAGTATTTTAATCAAAATCGTTAGACTTTTTGAGAAAATCAAAAATTTTCAAAACTTTTTCCATGTAAGGGTAGTTTGTGTTGGGGCATTTTCCTAAAAATCTTCGTGCCGTATCCTTGGAAGATCTGAACTTAAATATTAAGTGTGATGTTTAACCGAATCCCCCCCCCACCACTCAGACACACATGCGTGCGGGTATGTTTCTATTTTTTTTTTTTTTTTAATTCAGGGAGTCTCAAAACATGTTTCCGCTGAAATCTCGGTACCAAATTTTTGGGTGGAATACAATACTTTCTCTGTCCATTATGTACATTGTACTTGCGGGCTAGAGAAAGTAAAAATCATAGGGCATTTGTTAAGAAAATCGAGGGCACAATTGGAGGTAAAACCTAAGCAAGAGCAGGACTGCAATACATAAAACAAATTAAGAAGTTAAGGGCGTATGAAGAATTTAAAAAAAGAAGACAGAAGCTCAGAATGGAGAATCGTTGTAACCAATCATAAGAATTGATGTTTGAAGAAGAGACCTGAAATTGTCTTAATATGCATTTAAACTCAATGCAAATTGAGATTTATTACAGATTTATAATAAATTAGATACTTTTTTTTACTGTCCTTCTTTCTCTGTTTACCTCCTCGTGTGTAGGACTTCCTTCCTCTCCCAAGACTTTCAGCCAGCGTCTGGTGTCAGACGCCTGTTGAGAAGCAAATAAAAGTTATTAGCTCATGCCATGTATGAAACTGAGAAAGTGGATAATATGAAATGAAGGTGAAATAGATGATTATGGAGTGAATAGCGGCAGAAACCGAGAACCCGGAGAAAACCCACCCAGACGCAGCTTCGTCCACTACAAATCCCATATGTGATCCTCTGGAATCAAACTCGCACCATCTAGGTGAGAGGCGAGCGGTTTAACCATTTGGCCACGGCACCCCATATATTAGACAAATAATAAAATAACTATAATTGCTATTTGAAATTCAACAACGGCTGTGCATTGTCTTTATCGTCTCTTCAATGAAATGTTCTAAATGAACACACAATACTGCATAATGAGTTTCTTGTAGATTGTAAGCAGGTATAAAAACGGTTGACATTCTGATAGCGGCTGGCGAACGAGAGAAGAGCATCTGGCGTCTACAGAGCTCACAGCTTGCGTATGTGACCTCAAGAGTCCATGAGAACTTCGTTATGAGCTCACTGCAAACACAGCTTAGTGGCTCAAAAATGACGTAATACAGGAGTTCACGCGCTTCTTGCAATGTTGTACCGGCATTCCTCGGCAAAGATTAATTATATCATTGCCATCATGTTCTATCAGGTTATAACTGTATTGCCTACATTAGTCTTCAAATGGTAGATGTCGCATTCGACCATGTTTATTCACCGAATGTTTTTACTTTCTCTACACGTGCTATATACATAGTGTATAGAGAAGGTATTGTAATGCACTCAAAATATCGATACCGATATTCCACCGGAAATACATATTTTGTGTCCCCCGGAATCCCAAAAAAAATTGGAAAAAGGTCCGGGTGTGTGTCTGTCTGTCTGTGTGTCTGTGGACAGCATAGCTCAAAAACGAAAAGACCGTTGAATACAAAACTTGGTATTTAAGTTTGGTATCTTCCAAGGATGCGACACAAAGATTTTCAAGAAAACCCCCACCCCAACTACCCTTTACATGGAACTTTTTTCGTAATTTTTGATTTTCTCAAAAATGGCTCAAACGATTTTGATTAAAATATCGTATATTAAAGATATTTACCTGACAAATAAAATGTATATCTTAAATTTTCTGGGAATAGCCTTTGAAGACTATCTTATTCTGGATGAATTTTACGGAATTTTGCATAACTGCTAAACCGTAAGAAATGGACAAAATCTCCCCACACAAAAAAATGTAGAGCACGTTAAAACAAACAATTTATGTTTTATATATATTTATTTTTGAGATATTCCTTGTTTTTGGTTTCAGCATTGAAAAACTTATACTTCTCTCATACAGGAATTTGTCAACTTCTGTCCATACAAACAAAGGAATTTCAGTCACATAGCAACCAGTTTATGACTATTACTTTAACCTCTGGTACTCCCATATTTCGCTTCTAATTACAAGGGAGCAAGTAAAAGACTATTTTTTATAATTTTTGTTTTCAATTAGCATAAAGTAAATAGAAGCATAGGCTTTTTAACAATAATTTATTGTCATGTGAATGAAACACATCAGATTTTTTTTCTTTCTTCACTGCCTCCTGAATTATGATATGGCCGACCATGTCTACACCCAATGTACGAATATCGATAACAATAATAGAACTAGGGAACACTTATATTATTTCAGCTCTTAATAAGTAGTATACATGAAATAGAAAAAAAAAATTAATTGAGGTTGTTGCACGCATCTCATACGTAAGAAATATAAATAATGATTATTTTCACTCCTTTTTTTTAAATACATACATTATGAACCAGATAAAATGTTAAATAAACATTGTAATTGAATTAATTTTAAAGTACAATTGTGGAACTGACAGTTATCTAAAGTGGGGTTGGCTTCCTGGATTGTCACTTTGTTCCGAATAACTAAGACAGGAGATTAAACATACGAACGCCAGATGCCAAAGAATTCAAAGAAATGAACACAACTGCGATAAGATGTTTCAACAATATCGCTCCAGTCAGATAGCATGATTGGTTGAAATTGCCTAATCTGGGCTATTGCATTGGTGCTTTAATAGTGGAGCTGAATTGTCAAGATAATTAAAAATACTGTCGTATTTCGGTCCGTGCAGCTCACGCCTTCATCTTCTTCCCCATTTTCCGCTTTGGGGGGGGGCCCTTCAGGCTTAACCTAATTGCCATCAGGGGAGAGAGGATGAACACAGACACAAAAACATACAACACTAAACAGCCATGTCCGTAGCGGGATTCGAACTCGCGGCCCTTTCGTGGCAGAACGTCAACGCTAAACGCGTTTCAACATAGATTCCCAACTTTTCCTATCAGGGCTAGAGGATAGAGTGGGGAAATTCCATCAAATACCCGGGCGTCACTCTTCATAAGGGCCTAACTTTTCGTGAACACGTGCGGGGAACGTTGGACAGAGCGAAGGGGGCGGTGGCCACCCTTTGCAGCAGACTCCTGGCTTCTCTGGTTACAGCGGGTACAGAATAGAGGACTCCGGTTCATATATTCTATATGTCGACGTTTCCCTTAGAGGATACTACATGAAGCTTCGGCCCTCCCATATGTGGAAGATGTCATTAGGCGACGGGCTCAAAACTTCTATGCCAGATTGGGGAACCATGAGAACGCACTTGTCAGATCACTGGGGGAGTTCTTACCCACTGAACGCCGAAATAGGCAGTTCCGGGTTCCCCGCATGGCTAGTGGTAACATCGCCTTTAAACCAGCCAACAGCGTAATAGCTGAACAAAGCACCCCCCCCTCCCATTGGGAGAGGTCTATCAAAATTCACCAACATAATTAAAAAAAATAAAATAAACACCAGCGGAGCGAGGAAAGGATGCTGCTCCTGAAAATGCAACCGCTCGAGGAGCCTATCTAGCGCTACCTCCTTAACACCAACACTCGAAGCCTCAAAATCTAAACCTCAACCTTCACCTCATTCCTGTGGTCAAACCTTTACCAGGGTAGGTACACAGCAACAACACCTAGGCTCACCACGAGCCTATCAGACTCGCAAGCACAGCACGTACGCTACTGTGCCGGCTTTTTCCGCTTTAACCGGCTGCCGTTCGAGGGTGGTGGAAAGGAACATATGAAAGTAGAGTTTGCCATCAGTGCTATATCATTGTTACAGTACGCGCGTGCGTGACTGAATATAGGATGTTTTGATAATGTTTAACGCCACCTTTTACTACTATGGCACCGTAAGGTATGATACTTGGAATGAAGATTGAGCACCGGTGGAAAGTGATGGCGGGGGAAACCAGAGAACCTGGAGAGAAGCCGCCCCTGCGCCGCTTTGTCCACCACAAATCTCATATGCGGTCGCTTGGGGTCGAACGGTCAAACCATTAGGCCACGGCACGGCCTGAATGTTGGATGAGAACAAGAACTTACTTTCACAAGTGGCAAAGTTATAAACAATCCCCTAGCCTGTCCTCTAGGGTGAGTACCAGAGAAGAACTTAGATGTTGAACCTCTCATTAATAGTTCTCAGTTAATAGTTCTCTGTTTATATACTCTTACAATAAGCAGTGCACAACGATTTTTGTGATCATTCACTGCCGGCTCTCTCCCATTCACTAACAAAAACCCACCCGTCTGGGTAGTGTGGTGGTAGCGTGTCTGCCTCAAATTCAAAAAGTCGTGACTTCGAATCTCGCTTATAAGGCGAATGTCGAGTAACTCTAAGCTCCATGGACCCCGAGATCATTTGAGCATTATTTCACCAATTTCATTCATCGTCCGATATGGCTAAAAAAAAGAGAGGAAAAAAAAAAAAACAACCTAGAGATGCGCATAGACATGTAGGAGAAGGGAGAATGACGCAATCGACAATAGTTGCGCAGCTTTTTCATTACCCTGACAGGGTAGATGTAGTAACCAATCTCTGTAGTAGTAGTAGTGTGACATATTGCGTAGTGGGGTACAATTTTGGTTCTCACAACAGAGAACATTTTTATGTCGAGTATTGTTTATCGGTCATAGGGAGCGGGGCTTCAGAATGTACCGAATGATGAAAGAATACGCTTTCGATCAGATGACCTACATGGAAATGTTCCCGAATTACGGGAGACGATAGTCATGTTTTGTGTTCTTGCAACAACCTGTGTTCATCAACATGTTCAACAATCTAAAGAACCGTTGTCAATAATGTGTGAGACGTGAGGGTGCGCGTTATGAACACCTGTTGGACCGACACATTTAGAATAACATTGTTAATTATTGTATATTCTAATTACATATTGGTTTTCTAAATACATTTGTGATTTCAGTTGCATTTGTTTTGCCGCACACTGTACATTATGTGTTACAGATAAAACAATTTACAGAAGGGAGCAAGACCTCTTCATTAGAAACCTACAATTCTAAACACTAGTACACAAAACACAGCTGCGGGTATTTGCGCCAAAGGAGCCTTATCTACACTAATTAACATTTAACAAAACTTGTTAAGTGGAACATATTTTGCATGCTAGCCGAATCTCGTACTCAAGATTGACTTAACATGTTAACCGAAAATGTTTTGATTAACACTTTTAACCCTTTATTGAATGATGTTGCATATATGCAACAAAGCTTTTTTTATAGTGTTTAGCGCCCGTTTTTACTACATTTGGCATCCCAGGCGATGACACTGATGATACATGGAATGAAGATAGAGCACCGGTGGAAAATGATGGCGGGGGAAACCGGAGAACCCGGAGAAAACCCGCCCTGCGCCGCTTTAGCCACTACAAATCTCATATGCGGTCGCTTGGGATCTAGGTAAGAGGCGAGTAATCCAACCACTCGGTCACGGCGCCGCCTTTGCAATAAAGAAGGTTGATCAAAGCTTTTAGTATTTTCAGTGGAGTTTTTTTTTTCCCCCTAATTTCGTATTACACTAACCTTCAACAATAAAATTAACTAGTTATTAATACTTTAATCATTAAAATAAATTAACATTTATATTTTTGCAATAAAACTGTAGTTTTTATAAAGAAGAGCAAAATCCATGCATTTGCAGTCAAATGTAACGCTGTCAGCTTCCAAGCGTGCCATCACACCGGTTATTTTACTTGGGCCCTCCCCATTCTTTACCACAGGCACATTTGACTGCAGTCGCTGAGACTCGAACTTGCGACGTTCGGCTTTGAATGGATGGCCAGTACTTTACGTATTTCACTAACGATCAATGCTTTCATGCCGCTTCAGTTGTAATGCCGGAGAAAGAGATATAAATATCGGTTTGCGAATTAGAGGAAGAACGGAATATGTAGCGAAATAATTCATGTAATTGGGGGTTAACATGTTGGGTGTGTTACAATTAACTTAATTCGTATGTGATCGAGCGACTTCGGAAGTTTCCGATTGTAATTGGTAATAGAGCACTTCTGATTCCTTCAGTCTATTCATCATGTGCTCGGTACGTTATTACCTCGGATTGTTCCGATCCTGTTATTGATTTGGATTGCTGCAAAGTTACGGAATGGAGGAAACATAAAATACCTTCATTGATCAATAGTAAGGCGGTGAGGGCATCACTGGACGTTTCGAGCAAAGGCAGTTAGTTATATAAAAAGGGCGCACAATTATGTCAAACTATATGCAATTTTGTTGTTGTGTAGATGCAATAGGTATTAAAAAAAACAAAAAAACAAAACAAAAAAACTGATGTGTTCCATTCACATAACTTTCTCTACCTTTCTGCAATAAACTATTCCTACAAAAGTTTATTCTTCTCAGTAGTAATTGATATAAACGTTTAGGCATGTGTGTTGTCGTGTGTGTGTGTGTGTGTGTGTGTGTGTGTGTGTATGTGTTTACGTCTGTCATTCCAAAAGGAGTTCCACCCATGGACTTGTGCGTCAAATCCCAGGACATAGGTGAATAGTTATCGACGGGCAGCCAATAGCGGACCGCGGGAAAGAACCACCGTGGACATAGTCCAAGCAGTTCTTCATCTCGACGCGGGGAGTGCTAAGAGACCGCGCCCCAGAACCCCGTGAGTTCTACAGACGACTCCAAAGCCATCCAGCCTCCGTGAGCTATAAACGCGGAAGGACGCCACACCGCAGTACTTACAGTCCTGTAAGAGATCGGTTGGACGAAATGGAGATGAAATGAAGGTAAAGGAAATTCGAGGGAATGAAGTAACCTTCCCAGCATTCGCCTAGTGACCGGGGAAAACTCCCGAAAATTCTATGTGTGACTGAAGGCGGCCGCGGGAATCCAACCCATGACTTCCCGAATTCCAGCAACTATTTTAGTGGAATACGTAGACAACGATCGTCTCCTTAAAGCGGCAGCTTGCCAAGCGAGATACCTGGGTACCGGCGTGGGGAATTTTCCCCTGCTGGGAGGCCTGGTCCTCATCCTCGTGAGGTCCTAGGGGACCAATTGAGGAGCCACTTGATTGAGAAGTAGCGTCTCCAGGTCAAGAAGACCGCATCAAACGGCTGAAAGGGTCTCGAGGCACTGATCACGTCTCACCCTCCAGCACTGTACCCTTCGGACCGAGATGAAAGATGCCGCGACCGGGCGGTAGGCCAAGATCTGTGGGCCATCGTTCTATGGAGTACGTAGTTACGTATACAACACTTATCAGTCGTACAAATAAACACACGGCTGGTGGATGTTCGAAAACCGGGCATAGTATAGTTGCACAGCTAAGGTATTATTTTTTTTTTTTTTAAACGAACTTAGACATGAAAAATAAAACACCCTATGAACTGCGCACAAGTGTCTAATTTATCAAATAAAAGACTTAGAAAAACATGTTTAAAATATTTTTCCATTGCAATGTCTGTCTACATCTCCCCTTAAACCAAGTAGTTTGTTCATAAATCATTCCAGAGTAGCATGCACATAGGAAGAAACCAAGTTGTCGTAGAACATGTTTGAATCTAGCATAGTCATCATGGTTCTTTGACCTGGGAGTTTAAAACCTCTCCTCACGCTCGCTTTGTTGTGCTGCATTTATTACGTTACGCGGCATATAACAAACGTGTTTTGTTCTGCCTCGACCAGGAAGGAAATACGCAAGCCGTAGATAAATGCAGTCACGTACAAGAAACCATTTTATAGTCCATAAAACGCTCTGCAGATGGCGTAACTTCCTACGAACCCTGTCAGTTCAATATACTGTCGTAGAGCGCAGTACTGTGCAAACCTGTAAGGTAACTGGATACATAGATAACTTAAATGGCATACAAAGTTCACGGGTTGCATGTCTCCCAGGCGATTTGTAGACTCCAAGCTTGATAAGCATAAAAATGCTGCAATATTTCATGTAGTTGATCATTCGGCGGTACTGAATAAAATAAGCACTCCAAGTTATTTGTTATGATGTTTCAAGAATTAGAACATTCCATTCCTGAACTTAACGTAATGTCTCTGAATCTAAGATATGTTATGGCTATTTAAAGGATTTCTATTGTGAATTTCACATTTTCTAATAAAAATGATTAACAGTGCATTTTTTATAATATTCACATCACAAATTTAATTTATACAATAAGAGATTATAAGAGTATATGATATTTCAAACTATCAATTCATATTCTTTTATTTTAAGGGAAATTTATTACTTTTACCAAAACTCTAGATTTTTAAAAAACTTATAATTTATTTCTCAAAATTAAAGTATTGTTTCGAAATATGCTCTGCATTGTACTAACATGACTTTCTCTAGCTGTTCTAAAAACCTCTTATAAAAAAATCTGATGTGTTCCATTCACATGACTTTATCTATATACTGTAACAAATTATTGTTAATCAGCTTATCCTTTTAATTATTTCGTGCTAATCGAGAAAAATTAGCACAAATAGTCTTACTTCTTGTTTGATTGTAATTAGAAGCGAAATAAGGGAGTACCATAGGTTAAAGTGAAAGCCAAAAGCTGGTAGCTATGTGACTGAAATTCGTTTGCTTGTAGGGACACGAGTTGGCAAATTCCTGTATGAGAAAAGTAAGTTTTTCAAGGCTGAAACCAAAAACAAGGAATATCTAAAAAACGATCAACTCCATGAAAAAATTGTTTATAACATAAATTGTGTGTTTTAACGTGCTCTGCATTTGTTGTGTGTTAAGTTTTTGTCCATCTCTTACGGTTTAGTAGTTATGTAAAATTAATCCAGAATAAAATAGTCTTCAGAGGCTATTCCCAGAAAATTCAAGATATACACTTTATTTGTCAGGTAAATATATTTATTATACGATATTTAATCAAAATCGTTAGAGCCATTTTTCAGAAAATCAAAATTTTCGAAAAAAGTTCCATGTAAAGGGTAGTTGGGAGTGGGGGGGTTTTCTTGAAAATCTTCGTGTGCATCCTTGGTAGAGACCAAACCTAAATACCAAGTTTGATTTTTAACGGATTTTTCGTTCTTAAGCTATGCTGCCCACAGACACACACACACACACATACACAGACACACAGAAACAGACAGGCAGACAGACACAAGGACATTTTTCTAAAAATGCTTTTTTTTATTCATGAGGTCTCAAAACATGTATTTCCGGTGAAATCTCGGTATCAAATTTTTGGGTGCATTACAATACCTTCTCTATACGTGCTATGTACATATACGTGACTTTCTCTGCATCTCTGCAACACATTATTATGAAAACGCTTATGCTTCTATTTATTTCATGCTAATCGAGAAAAAAGTAGCACAAACAGTCTTATTACTTGCTTCCTTGTAAGTAGAAGAGAAATAAAGGAGTACCATAGGTTCAAGTGATGGTCAAAAGCTGGCTGCTATGTGACTGAAGTTCCTTTGTTTGTATGGACAGTAGTTGACAAATTCCTGTATGAGAAAAGTATACGTTTTTGAAAGCTGAAACCAAAAACAAGGAATATCTAAAAAACGATCAACTCCACGAAAAAATGTATGAAACATAAAGTGTGTGTTTTAAAGTGCTCTACAACTTTTGTGTGGTAAGTTTTTGTCCATCTCTTACGATTTAACAGTTATGCAAAATTCCGTAAAATTGATCCAGAATAAAGTACTCTTCAGAGGCTATTTCCAGAAAATGCAAGATATGCATTTTATTTCTCAGGTAAATATCTTTAAAATACGATATTTTAATCAAAATCGTTAGAGCCATTTTTAAGAAAATCAAAAATTTCGAAAAACATTCCATGTAAAGGGTAGTGGCAGATTTTCATGAAAATCTTCGTGTCGCATCCTTGGAAGATGCCAATCTTAAATACCAAGTTTAGAATTTAACGGTCTTTTCATTTTAAAGCTATGCTGTTCATAGACACACACACACACACACACACACACACACACACACTCACACACATAGGACCTTTTTCTAAATTTTTTTTTTTTGGATTCAGGGGGACCCAAAACATGTAATTCCGGTGAAATCTCAGTATCGAATTTTTGGGTGGAATGCAATACTCTCTCTATACACTATGTACATAGTACGTGTAGAGAAAGTAAAAAATAATTGAAGTTGTTCGCTTTGTATGGCCTGCAGTAAAACAACTTTTCTCTCTGTTGCACAGTGCGCTTTTTAAACTTCACTGTGTGTGTGTGTGTGTGTGTGTGTGTGTGTGTGTGTGTGTGTGTGTGTGTGTGTGGATAGCGTATATAAAAAAATAAAAGTTCGTTAAATACCAAACTTGGTATTAAGTTCCGTATCTCCTAAGGACTCTACCCCAAGCTTTTCAAGAAAATCTCCCCCAAAACACCAATTCTTTACACGGAAAATATTTTTCGAAAATATTGATCTTCTCAAAAATTGCTCTAATAATTTTGTTTGAAATACCGTATATTAAGGATATTCACATGACAAATAAAAATGCATATTTTGAATTTCTGGGAATAACCTCTTCATTCTTAGTAACTTTTGCACAATTGGTAAGTCCTAAGAGTTACACAAAAACTTACTGCACCAAAAATGTAGATATTGTCAAAAAATTGTATGTCCTTTATATTTTTGCTGTGGATCTAACCTTTTCCAAGATATTCCTCATTATTGGATTTTAAAATAAAGATACCTTACTCAGATATTTATTTATTTTATTTATTATTATCTTCTGACCAAGCAAATAAGCGAACTTCAATGACAATCGCATAGCGATTTGGTTATCACATTGCTTTAGTTCCGTTCTGTTTTGAGGAACTAAGTAACAAAAACTTGTTAATGCTTATCTCGGTTAGCATGGTATTCAAGGAAGAATAAGCTTTTGCATGAAGTTTGTTTATAGAGAAGGCCATGTGAGTGTAATACAACGATTTTCTTTTAATTCAATTTTATTTCACGCCCCTTTAACAATTCGGTCATACCACGATGGAATTAGTTCGGTAAAATACCTCGTTTACGGTATGCCGTGGACAATAAACTTTTAAGGTCTCATCCCCGTTCCAGAGGTCCTTCTCTTAGCGCCAAGCAGATGGTGTTAGAGGGCCGTCCAGTCTTAATTGCACTACTACTGTAGTCAGATAGTGTCATCTGTAGTAAGCAAAGTGCAGCTAACTCTCATCTCCTCAAACCATTGTTTTTACTTAGTTCCGTAACTGGTAAATGGAGTTGGGAGCGCCGACCACTCTACTGCTTGCACTGTCTATGAATAGATGGCACCGCAATCGCAAGTACCACAAATTTCCAGTTTTGCTATTTTTTTGAATGTATTTATTTTAGGTCACTTTAACTCCTAGGACATATCGTGACCATACAATATTTATAACAATTGAATTCATAATATTACAATGAAATGATTTATACATTAAACAAACGTCTGTGAATTAAAAATTACATTAGGAAAGCAAGTTTTGCATAGATTTAAATAAAATATCGTGAATAGCTACATTGCTGTTAAAAGTCAGTTTTACACAGATTTAAAATATTGTGAATAAGTGCATTACAGTTTGAAAGCCAGTAGTTTTGCTATTGTTTTAGACTGAGGTAGACTTTACGTCGTGGTATTAAATACCCAATTGGGTATTTATCTTGGCGACTGAGGAAACCACGAAAAACCCCGATAGATTGGTCGACCCATGGGATATGAACCCAGGAACTTCTGAATGCGGGTCACAAACGTTACCATTTGAGCCTTCCCGTTTGGTATATGATATTACTGTACAGTGATCTAGAGGTTATTCTTGTATGTAGTTAGTTCTCCTTTTTATCTCTTATAATTGTTATTTCCTACATTCGGATTATTAGAAGGACATGAACCATCGGCGAAATCTCTTTTATTCAAGGAATAACAGCTTTCCATACAATTAATGGATTGCCAAAATGACAAAGCATTCCATGTCCATGTCTGTGTGTTTCTATATAAATATATATGTCTGTGGGCAGCATAGCTCGAAAACGTTAAGTCCGTTAAATACCAAACTTGATATTTAAGTTCACTATCTTCCAAAAATGCAACACGAAGATTTTCAAGAAAATTTCCACACCCCAACTCCCCTTTACATGGAAAAAAATAGAAATTTTTGGCTTTCCTAAAAGTGGCTCTAACGATTTTGATTAAATCTCTTACTTTTAGACATTTACAGGGCAAATAAAATGTATATCTTGAATTTGTGAGCATAGCCTCTGAAGACCTGTTTATTCAGGATGAATTTTTCTTAATTTTGCATAACTGATAAACAGTAAGAGATAGACAAAAATTTACTTACTACACAAAAACTGTAGATCTTCTTAAAGCACATAATTTGTTATATACAGTTTTTTTTTTTTTTCATGAAGTTGACCGTTTTCGAGATATTCCTTGCTATTGGTTCCAGGTCAGCCTCGCAAAGAAACGATTTCAATCCCACAGCAACCAAATTTTAAAACTTTTGACTGTGTGTGTGTGTGTCTGTGAACAGCATAACTCACAAACGCAAAGTCCATTAAATATTAACTTAGTATTTAAGTTTAGTATCTACCAAAAATATCACACGATGGTTTTCAGAAAAAATCCCCGCGCCCAAAACCATCCATTGCATGAAACATTTTTAGAAAATAGAGGTTTTCTAAAAATTAGCTATAAGCACTTGGATTAAAATACCGTATATTAAATATGTTTGCAAAGTAAATAAAATCTATATATGCTGAATTCTTTGGTGCAGCCCCTGAAGTTCTCTTTATTCTGAATGATTTTTGCATAATTAGTAAACCGTTAGAAATAGACAAAAGTTTACCACACAAAAAATGTCGATCTCGTTAAAACAATTCATATCATATAATTTTATTTTTGTAGAACTAATCATTTCAGAGATATCTCCTGTTATTGAAACACCTTATCCGATTCATAGCACTTATGTTTTACTCCTGGCCATGGAAAGAGAACCTGATTTCAATGATAATCGCACAGCGACAGCTTTAAAAAAAATTTGATGTGTTCCATTCATATGACTTTCTCTACATCCCTGCAAAAATATAATTAAAAAGCTTATGCTTATATTTACTTCATGCTAATCGAGAAAACATTAGCAGAAATAGTCTTATTAATTACTTCCTTGTAAGTAGAAGCGAAACTAGGGAGTACTATAGGTTAAAGTGATAGTCAAAAGCTTTCTTGCTATATGACTGAAAATCCTTTGCTTGTATGGTCAGGATTGACAAATTCCTGTATGAGAAAAATATAAGTTTTTCAAAGCTGAAACCAATAACAAGGAATATCTCAAAAACGATCAACTCCACGAAAAAAATTGTATATAACATAAATTGTGTGCTTTAACGTGCTCTACATTTTCGTGTGGTAAGTCTTTATCCATCTCTTACGGTTTAGCAGTTATTCAAAATTCCGTAAAATTCATCCAGAATAAAGTAGTCTTCAGAGGCTATTCCCAGAAAATTCAAGATATACATTTTATTTGTCAGATAAATATCTTTAATATACGATATTTTAAACAAAATCATTAGAGCCATTTTTGAGAAAATCAAAATTTTCGAGAAAAGTTCCTTGTAAAGGGTAGTTGAGGGTGGGGGATTTTCTTGAAAATCTTCGTGTTGCATCCTTGGAAGATACCATATCTAAATACAAAGTTTGATTTTTAACGGACTTGTCGTTTTTGAGCTATGCTGCCCACAGACACACACACACACACAAACACACACACATACATACAGAAGACAGACACACACACGGACATTTTTTCTAAAAGTGATTTATTTTAGATTCAGGGGACCCAAAACATGTATTTCCGGTGAAATCTCGGTATCGAATTTTTGGGTGCATTACAATACCTTCTCTATACACTACACAGCACATGTACTGTAGAGAAAGTAAAAATTGAGTGTCGCTTTAGCCTTTATCTTCCTATATTTTCATTTTACTTATAAGGAGCTATGAAATAAGCTAGATCTGGTAATGGATAGGTAGAGTCAGACTGAAAAATCCAATGCTATAGCTGGGAATTGAACCACGGATCTCTCGGCCTCTAGCCGTTGCTCTGCCACTGAACTACCGTGGCAATATGCCGGCATAGCATTGAATTTCTGAAATGAGTCGCATGTTTCCCGGTAAACCACAAGGTCTGTAACTGTGAAATATAACAAATGGGCTGTTGCAAAGTACAAAATATTTTAATCCAATACTAAGTCGAAATGCATCTCGGTTTCACCCAGTAACAGTGAAATGGTAAAAAATAATTTCCTCTGGTTAATGCTGGGAGAGTGCCCCATTTTTATAATGCGCCGAAGTCATGCATGGACGTCATTGCTCTGAAACCTGAAAAAGTGCAGGATCTCACGCAAGATTGATGTTATCCCATTGAAGTTTCGTGAATACTTTGACACTGTACTAAGGAAATGACTGGTGAAGAACAAAACTATGAGTCACAGTGAACTTTGGGGCAGTGATCAAGAGTGAATTCTGGCTTCCAACCCAAATATGAACATAGTTTCCTAACCAAATACTAATAGGTTATTGATTTGTCTATGATAGAAGCGATTTTTATATGTATCGTTATATATATTTTTTATTATATGATGCATTTTTATACACCTACAATATTTGGAATGTGCATTAATAAACTATGTTTAAATTATTAAAAACACATTTTCTTATAAAACTTACAAATGTTACACTTTATTTTTGATAAAATGAGTGTTGCTTAGATTAAAAACAGAACTTGTCAGTAATTTTCTATATCTATTTACTAGTGTGTGTCTTTATTATATGATTACAGTGTTTATATGACTTCAATCATCCTAATGAGAATTTAGGATTAACCACAACTTGTTATTATTCAGAATTATATAAAAAAAAATTATATATCTCTTCAACACCTCATTTAAGGTCATACCGTGGGCTTTGCATTAGAAACATCTCGTTGTCTGTAGGTTCTTTACGCTGGGTTTAAATCATTTTATTTTCCTCAAACACACACACATACACTCTCACTTACATACTTCCAGGCTCTATGGGGGATAGGAAAAATTCTGTTAAAGAAAAATTTCCCGCCCTAGCCGGGAATTGAACCCGGGACCTCGCTGACCACTGGACCACGGAGGCAGTCACTCTTTTGATTTTGTAAATAGAATATAGAGTAAAAGAAAAATCAAATTGTACGCGTATTAGATGCACCTGGTAATATTCAGAGGTGAAATTGTGAACAACGTGATGCTAATGAAATCTATGCAAGTGTAAATGCAAATGCAGAACCGTTTATCTCGACATGTAAACAATTGCTGCATTTTTCGCTCTACTTCAACACGTCACATGATTACAGTTAGTGGACGGAAGTAATGCTAACTTGGTCACGTTGTGAACTGCCACTTAGCACCCAGTCGCGCCGCGTTTCAACTTCTGCCGACGATAAAAGCGTCAAGTGAACACCATACATCTCAGCCACTTAACTTAATGGAAATGAAATTATTGTAATGTGAAGCTTTGAGAGATTAACTGTATCTCGGCAAAGGTAAAGCAAATAAGTGCAACAGCATGGCTGTGGTTTCTTAACTACTAGATAGTCAAATGTCAATATAAGTAATTTTTGCGCACTTTGAAACTCATTCGTTGTATTAAAATTACGTTAAATATGTTCTTTAATATTATTGTCTTATAAGGGACAAACTTGCAACTTTTAAATCTAACATGGCATTGTACCTAATTTGCTTTCTCTACGCGTACTATGTACAAAGTGTAGGTATAGAGAAGATATTGTACTGCACTCAAAAGTCTATACCTAGATTTCACCGGAAATGCATATTTTGGGATCCCCTGAATCCAAAAGAAAAACAACATTTTTAGAAAAATGTCCATGTGTGTATGTGTTTGAGCGCAGCAGAGCTCAAAAATGAAAAAGCTGTTAAATGCCATACCTGCTATTCAAGGATGCGATACAAAGATTATCAAGAAATTCCCCCTACCCAACTACACTTTACATGGAAAACATTTCGAAGATTTTGTTAGTCTCAAAATTGGCTCTAACTATTTTGATTAAACATGATATTTACATGACATATAAAAATTTATATTTTGAATTTTCTGGAAATAGCTTCTGAAGATCTCCTTACCCTGGAGGAATTTTTCTGAATTTTGCATAACTGGTAAACCGTAAGGTATAAACAAAAGCTTATTGCAGAAAAAATGTAAACATTCTTAAAACGCAATTTATTCCATATTTTTTATTCGTAGAGTTGACCCATTTCGGTGATATTTCTTGTTATTGGTTTCAGTTTTTAAATACTTTCCACATACCGAAACTTGTCTACTCCTGGCCACACAAAGAAACGGATTTCATTCCATAGTCACCACATTTTAAAACATTTTACTGTCGGTTTAGCCCAGTGTATTCCTTTATTTCCCTTCTACTTATAAGGAACTAAGTAGTAAGACCGTTTCTGCTAATGTTTATCTCGATTAGCATGATCTAGATAGAAGAATAAACTTATTAACAGTAATTTGTTACAGATATTTAGAGAAAATCAGGTGAATGGAGCACATAAGATTGTTACTTGTAGGTATGCACGCAAATATTAGGGATGGCTATAGAAGAAAGCAATGCAGTTCGAAATTGGCTGCTATAGTAAATTCATACACTTCGTACGATTACATAATCAGCATGCATAAACTTATATATCTACTCACAATTAGACACGAACCACGCGTAAACAAATTTGTCGATTTGTTCATAGATTTTTGCATTGCGGAGTGATAGAATATGATTTGATACTTTATTTTCTTTCGATCTATAAAGCCTAGATGCACTGATTGTGTATTTCTTCGCAATATCCGATTTCTTTGGACCTTTATCAACTTCTTTTTATTTTCTCTATATAGTACATGGTACGCATGTAGAAAAATATCTATTGCACTCCACCCAAAAATTCGATAGAGATTTCACGGGTAGTACACGTTTTAAGATCCCGTGTTTCCAAAAAAGGAAAGTTTTAAGAAAAAGTTCGTGTGTGTATTTGTCCGTATACCTGTGAACACGATAACTTAAAAACGAAAAGCCGGAAAATACCAAACTTGGTATTTGCCATCGTCAAGGATGCGACACGAAGATTTTGAGAAAAATCCCCCCCCCTCTCCAAACTAACATTTATATGCAACTTTTTCAAAAATTTTTATTTTCTCAAAATGACTCAAGCGATTTTGATTAAAATACCGTATATTAAACATATTTAGATGAAAAACAAAATGCGTATCTTGAATATTCTGGGAATAGCCTATGAAGACGACTTTCTTCTGGATTAGTTTTTCTGAATTTTGCTTAACTGGAAAACCCTAAGAAATAGACAATAAACTTGTTCCACAAAAATGTGGAATGTCATATACATTTTTTCGTGGAATTGACCATTTTTGAGATATTCATTGTTATTGGTTTCATTTTTAAAATAAAACTTTTCACATATGGGAATATGTCAACGCCTGGCAATGCAAAGAAACAAATTTCAATCACATATCAATCGGCTTTTAAAAGATTTGACTACTACTTTAGCCAAGTGTATTTCCTTATTTCCTTTCTCCTTACAAGAAAGCAAGTAATAAGGCCATTTCTGTCAAAGTTTATCTCAGTTAGGATGAAGTAGTTAAAAGAAGGGTATATAAAAGCCAAGGTTGGTATTTAATTGAATTTTCGTCTTTGAATTATACTGCACATAAACACATACACACAGGAGACCTCAAAAATATATTTCCGGTAAAACATTGGAATCGAATTTTAGGGTGGAATACAGTACCTCCTCTATCTATTTACGTAAATTGTATGCACATACGTGATAGAGAAAGAATATTCCAATTAGAGAATAAAAAGTACATTACAGATATTTCGTCAAAAAAAGAAAAGCCAATCTTAGCAATAAATTTCATATTACCCTACACAAGCAAAAAACAGATGCCTTTGTTGAAAGTGCTTTTGATATCTACTTGAAAGTCAAAAACATAAACTGACTTCCGTTTACAGTTTTCCAAGTACAACTTTTTGCCATTCAGCGATCAGTAGATTGATGTTAACATTAAAACAAAAAATGTTTCATATATTCAGAGTCTCAAGCTGCCTCACTCTTAAATGAAGATCCATGTTTATTACCTCCAATACCCACAGGAATTAGGAAAATATTCGTAGCATATGATAAAAATATTTGCACTGGATGGATACGAGGCCATGGTGATAATGTAAGGGATGAAAGAGCTAATGTTCTAGCAAAAAACTAAATTACTTTAGTTTACCTGTCTTACCCTAGTTTACCACACCTTATCTACTGTACTTTTAATTACACCTTATTTCCTACCCGACATTACCTTACTTTGTCTAATTTACCTTAAATTATATTAGTTTCCCTACTTTGCCATACTTTAACTATCCCACCTTAAATACCTACTTTACTCTTAAAAATTTACTTCACTTGCGTTACCCTAAATTAACCTGCTTTATTTATACTACCGTAAATTGCCCTACTTTACCTACAATACCCGAAATTACTCTACTTTACCTATTTTATCCTAAATTACTCTACTTTACCTACCTTAACGTAAATTAATCACCCTTACCTACCTCGCCCTATATTAGCTGAAATTATCTTACTTACCTACTTAATCCTAAACTTTCCCACTTTATCAACCTTACTATGAATTACTCTAAATTACCCTACTTCACCTACTTTACCCTAAATTACTCTACTTTACTTAGCTTACCCCAAATTGCTTTACTTTACCTTCATTTGCCTAACTTATGTAGCTAAATTAACCTATCTTACTTACTTTGTTCTAAATTAATCTATTTTACACATTTTAACATAAACAACTTTACTTTACCTAATTTACTCTAAATTGCTCTATTGTTCCCACCTTGCACTAAATTATTCTACGTTGCATACCTCACCCTAAACTGCTCTACTATAGCTACAGTATACAAATTACTAATAATTACCCTCCTTTGCCCTAAATTACTCAACTATACCTACAGTATACTAAATTACCCTACTTTATCTATTTTATTCTAAATCACCTTACCTTGTCTACTTAAACCTAAATTACTCTACTTTACCTCCTTTACTCTAAATTACTCTACCGTACCTACCTTACCCTAATTTACTCAAAACCTAAATTATTCTACTTTACCCACCCTGAAAAGCTAGTTGCTGCGAAAATGAAATCCGTTTCTTTGCATGGCCTGGAGCTGACAAATTCCGATATGATAAATATTTAAGTAATTTAAAACTGAAACCTATAACAAGGAATATCTAGGAAATTATTAATTATAAGAGAAAAATGTATATATGACACAAATTGTGTATTTTAACGATATTTAAAATTTTTGTGATGTTAGTCTTAGTTCATGTCTTACAGGTTAGCAGTTATGGAAAATTCAGCAAAATTTATTCTGAATGAAGGGTCTCCCTAAACTATTCTCATAAAAATGAAAGTACACATTTTATTTGTCATTCATATTTTCTTAAATATATGGTATTTCAATCAAAATTGCTAGTCATTCTTAAAAATGTCGAAAGTTTCGAAATTGTTTCCATTTAAGGGTAGTTGTACGTGGGGGAGTTTCCTTTAAATCTTCGTGTCGTTTTCTTGGGAGATATTAAATACAAATTTTGGTAATTAGCGGACTTTTAGTTTTTGACCTATGCTGTCCACAGACACACACACACACGCACAGATGGACCTTTTCCTTTTTCTTTTCTTTTTTTACCCAGGAAACCTCAAAACATTTATTTCCCGTGAAATCTCGGTGACGAATTTTTGGGTGGAATACAACATCTTCTCTACCTATTATGTACCTTGAGACCCCCTGAATCCAAAAAAAGTATTTTAGAAATATGTCCGTGTGTATGTGTCTGTGGGCAGCATGGTTCAAAAACGAAAATTCCGTTAAATACCAAACTTGGCATTTAAGTTCGGTATCTTCCAAGGGTGCGATTTTCAAGAAAATCTCCCACCTCAACCACCCTTTATATGGAACATTTTTCTCTAAAATGACTCTAACGATTTTGATTAAAATGGTATATATTTAAGGTATTTTCATGACAAATGAAATGTTTATGCTGTACCTTCTGGGAATAGCCTAGGAAGAGTTGTTCATTCTGATGAATTATGCTGAAATTTGCATAATTGGTAAACAGTAAGAGATAAACTAAAATTTACTCTACAAAAATATAGATCTCAATAAAATACACAATTTTTCTCACGGAACTGACCATATCCGAGATATTTCTTGTTATTTGCTTAAATTTTAAACTACTTAAACTTTTCTCAAACGGGATGTCACTTTTCTTTTCGTCTCTTTTTGGTTTACTCCTAGCAAGCAAATAGAACCAAATTTCAATTGTTTCACATTGCAAACTGCTTTCAAAAGATAAGCCTATCGCTTTAGTCTAGTGTACTCCCTTATTTCCCTTCTACTTACAAGGAATCAAGTAATAAGGTCATTTAATTTCTGAAAATGTTTATCTCGATTAGCTTGCAATAATTATACGAATTATCTTTTGTAAGAAAAGTTGTTTGTGAAACAGCTAGAGAAAGCTGTGTGAATGGGACGCATCAATTTGTTGGGATTTAGAACATGTATTTCCGGTGAAAACTCGATATCTTATTTTTGGGTGGAATACAATCCACTATGCACATTGTACATATGGGCTAGAAAAAGTAAAAAGGCTCTAGCTATTATGTACACTGTATGCACATGGACCTCAAAAAATATAATTTGTAGTAGAATCTTGACTGCGAATTGTTGGATGGAATACAACACCTTCTCTAGCTATGATGTACATTGTATGTACGTAGAGCTGCGAAGTGTTGTTCATCCTGAAGCCACCACAAAGGCTTACTTTTGACTCTCGGAAATTATTTTTTGACAGTTGATGCTAAAAGTTGGTATTAAAAGTAGAAAATTCTGTCACTCAGTGTTATAAAATTATAACACTCCAATGTAGCCAACTTTGGTTATGTCCACGGCCTCGCTCAAATAGGCTATGCCTCTGAAAGCTCGTATCGATCCGTAAAATGGCGGATGATTTGAATGTCATGGACATGGACTCTGCTGAATCAGACGAAATTATGCAAGCAGTGGAGAAAGCAAACTTACAACTGCTATATTGCCTCCGTTGTATAGAAAGTTTTCGTTCTGTGCTGGTAAGTCATCATATTGTCATCACTGATGTTAAGCAAGGCAATAACTGCATATCGCACTCCGTGAAATAGGCAAAACAATCTATTTATAAGTATATGTCTATAAATATTGAGAACTGTCTAAAAATAGTATATGACACACGTGATAAAATTGTTTTATATTGTTCCTAGGATTACAAACTTGGTCAAGGCCTATGGCCTTGTATCATAAATAATTATTATTACACAGGATCGTCCCTCTTTTGCCTCTTTTCTCCAAATGAGGTCAACTCCAAAGTGTGGCGAAGTTACGATTTTTTCTTCTGAAGTACTACAGGATTTACAGTATAAAATGATAGCACGTATGTACAATATAGCTACATAGCAGGTAGAAAATATATTGCATTTCATCCAAAAATTCTATATTAAGGTTGCACCGAAAATATATCAATAAAAGTTTTTTTTTTTTTTTTTTTTTTTTAGAAAATGTGTGCCTATGTGTGTGCTGTGTCTGTTAATAACTGAACTAAAAAAAACGGGTGTGATCCATTCACATGACCTTCTCTACATCTGTTACAAATTATTGTTAAAAAGTGTTTTCTTCTATCTCCGTGATAATTGAGAAAAAATTAGCAGAAATAGTCTTATTACTTGCTTCTGTGTAAGTAGAAGGGCAATAAGGGAGTGCACTGGGTTAAAGCGATAGTCAAATTGTAAGGCCAGGAGTTGACAAATTCCTGTATGAGAAAAGTATAAGTATTTTAAAACTGAAACCAATAACAAAGAATATCGCAATAACAGTCAGCTCTACCAAAAACACATATGACATAAATTATGTGTTTTAACAACATCTACATTTTTTGTGCAGTAAAATTTTGTCTACAAGAAGCTATACAAAATTCATCCAGAATAAAGAGGTCTTCAGAAACTATTCCCAGAATATTCCAGATATACCTATTTTAATCAAAATCGTTAGAGCCATTTTTGAAAGAATTGAAAAATTCGAAAAATTTAATGTTAAGGATGGTTTAAGGTGGGGGTATTTTCCTGAAAATCTATGTGTCACATCCTTGGAAGATACTGAACTTAAATATCAAGTTTAGTATTTAATCGACTTTTCATCTCTTAGTTATCCTGTTTCTCGCGCTCTCTCTCTCTCTCTCGCTCTCTCTCTCTCTCTCTCTCTCTCAAACACACACCCACAGAAGACTGTTTTCTTTTTTTGGATACAGAAGGTCCTAAAACTTGTATTTCCTGTTAAATTTCGGTATAGAACTTTCGGATGAAATGCAATATTTTCTCTATGTACGAAGTAGAGAAAATAAAAATTTTAAAATGGGATATTTCGTGCTCTTTCGCGTCTACTCTTAGGTTAAGAGAACTTGCAGAGCCTCTAGGATAATGAAGCATATGCAAATGAAGCTGCAGAGTTCTATGAAAGGATGCAGGTCATTGAATGGAAAACTAAAGAGACAGGATGTTTATTCTGAAAGAAACAGTTCCACAGAGTATGTAAATAACGCTGAATGGCGTCTGGTTTACAGTGGACACCTGTCAATGGTCATGAATATTGTGTTCAATAAATCTGTGCTTGAATCCAGCAAAACGTTAATGATGGGAAAACACCAGGAATATGTACATATTTTGATTTATTTACAAATACAACATAATAAATACTATACATATAACATCCATAGACTCAGGTACATTTCAGTACAACTTTACATGATTTCAAACCCAAATCCATACCATAAACCTTTCAATCACAGTAAAGAATTCTCATTAAAATTGCTAAGTTCGTTTAGATTCCTTGTTTCTTAAAAATCCACCTAAAGCAACTAGATATAAGAAACATAAATAGCTATGTATACAAACAATAACACTATTTACAAAACAGAGAAAAAGCTCATTTTCATTTCATCACAATACAAAACCGAAGAATTATTTTTTGTGTTGAAAAGTTAAATAATTACTATAGTTGTGGAACATTAATTTATTTTGGCATCAATAAATATATTGATAGACACCTAGCCTTATACAAAATCATACACAAGGTGCCGAAGAATTTTCCCCCTTATCTGTGTCGGGTTCCTATTCTACGAGCACAATTTGAAAGCTAAAAGTTTGGCATGTATGTTAAAATGTTAATAATTCTTTTGATATATTCCTAAAAAGTTAATCCTGAAAATGCACAATATTGCATCATAGTTTAACGCTACAAACCATTCAAGCTGCTGTTGAAAACCCTATGCGTTCTGGCTTGCTTACCTGGCTAAAGGCTAACATGTCTCTCTTCCTCCCCAACCCCACAGTCCTATATTGTCCTCAAATAACTGCAACGCAATGATGCAATACCGTGCCTTTTTTATATCTATTACCTTTGAATTAAGTTAACAGAAGAAAAGAAACTATTTTCCTGAAAAGAGAGGTTATTAAGGTATAAAACAAAAATGTCCGCTACAAATCAAGATTGAGAAGATGAAAAGACAGGTTTTCAGCTTCCTGGAAATTCGGACATTAGAGCTTGTGTCCTACTAATTTATTTCTTCGCATAGATTTTAAAATGTACGTAATTCTTCTAAAATGTGTGTGAAAAGTTTGCGCAGTTCCGACTCAAAAATATATACAAGCGAGATTTAAAAAACCTACAGGGCCTCTGATCACGTAGAATTATAACTTTCATAGCTATATGTACTATCCAGGTAATACATTGAAAGAAATTCTTTATTAATGTGGACCTATCCCGCCTCCGATATAAAATGCTTGATTTTCCTTAAACTACAAAGGCAAAATATTTTCTGCACATTCTCTTGGCTGTCTCTTTGCTGCTTCGAATACACTTAAGGGTATTCGCTAAAATTACTTATTTTTACAAAGTCAACAAATTTATCAAAAGGTCTTATCACATATTTGTTCAACATAACAACCGAAAATGAAATTTCATGGATCTGATTATCTAGCTTTACATGAAAATAATTTTAAAAAATCTGATGTGTTTCCTTCATTTGACTTTCTCTACATCTTGGTAACAAATTATTGTTAATAGTTTATTCTTCTATATAATTCATGCTAAACGAGATAAGCATTAGCAGAAATTGTCTTTATTACTTGCTTCCTTGCAAGTAGAAGGGAAATAAGGGAATACATTAGAGACTAAAGCGGTAGTCGGATCTTAAAAACTGGTTGCCATGAGGTTGAAAACTGCTTCTTTGCATGGCCAGGAGTTTACAAATTCCTGTATGAGAAAATTTTGTTTTTAAAACTGAAATCAATAATAAAAAATATCTCGGAAATTGTCAACTCCACATAAAAACGTATATGACATAAATTGTGTGCTTTGACGAGATCTATATTTTTGAGTTGTAAGGTGCTGTATATCTCTTAGGGTTTATTAGTTATGCAAAATTTAGCAAAATACATCCAGAATAAAGAGATCTTCAGAGGCTATTCCCGGAAAATTCAAGCTATACATTTTATTTGTGAAATTTTGTTTAATATACGGTATTTTAATCAAAATTATTAGTCATTTTTGAGTAAAGTTTTCGAAATTGTTTCCATGTAAAGGGTAGTTTGGTGTGGGGGAATTTTCGTCAAAACCTTTGTGTCACATCCTTAGAAGATACTAAACTTAAATACAAAGTTTAAAAATTCCGATTTTTCGTTTTTGTTATCCTGTTCACAGATACACGTACACACGGACCTTTTTCTAAAAAATGTTTAATACAGGGGATTCTGAAACGTGTATTTCCCATGAAATTTCGGCCTAGAATTTATGGGTGGAATACAATACTATGCACTATGTACATAGCACGAGTAAATAAAGTAAAAACTAAAAATCTAGCTACACCTGTATTACCCCATGTGATGGAAACTCCAATAATTTAAAATACACAGATAGTTTGAAAGAAAATATACTTAAATTGCCTCACGGGGAACATTGTTTTAAGAGTGGCGAAAATGTAAGAATACTAGATTACGAGAATCGAGCGGAGTGGTTCTGGTGGCAACTTATGTGGCCCCATTCGGAAGGTCTCGGATTTAAATTCCTGTCAGGGTTTTTTCGTAGTTTCGTTGCTGCCCTCAATCGCCAAGACAAATACCAGATTGGATATTTAATCCATGACCCCAACTTTCGATTAAAGTAAAAAAGGTAGTAAAAATATAAAATCTGAAGTGCACCATTCACATCAATTTCTCTACATCTCTGCAATAAATTATTGTTAAAAAACTTATGCTTCTATTTATTGCATGCTAATCGACAAAAATTAGCAGAAATAGTCTATTACTTGTTTCCTTGTAAGTAGAAGCGAAATAAGGGAGTAGCACAGGTTAAAGTATAGTCAAAAGCTGGTTGCTATGTGACTGAAGTTCCTTTATGTGTATGGACAGGAGTTGACAAATTCCTGTATGAGAAAGTTTAAGTTTTTCAAAGCTGAAACCAAAAACAAGGAATATCTCAAAAACGATCAACTCCACGAAAAAAAATTATACATCATAAATTGTGTGTTTTAATGTACTCTACATTTTTTGTGTGGTAAGTTTTAGTCCATTTCTTACGGTTTAGCAGTTGTGTAAAATTCCGTAAAATTCACCAAGAACAATGTAGTCTTCAGAGGATATTCCCAGAAAATTCAAAATATACATTTTATTTGTCAGGTAAATACCTTTAATATCAAAATCGTTAGAGGCATTTTAGAGAAAATCAAAATTTTCGAAAAAAGTAATGGGTAGTTTGGGGTGGGAGGATTTTTCTCAAAATCTTCGTGTCGCATACCTGGAAGATAATAAACTTGAATACCAAGTTTGGTATCTTACCGATTTTTCGTTTTTGAGTTAATGTGTTCACAGACACACACACACATGCGGACATTTTTCTGAAAATATTTTTTTGGGATACAGGAGACCCTAAAACATATATTTCCGGTGAAATTTCGGTATCGAATTTTTGGTGGAATGCAATACCTTCTCTACACTATGCATAGTACGTGTAGAGAAAGTAAAAAGACGGCAATGGCAAATGCTCTGTCATGTGTTCACAGATAGAGAAAGTAGGTATACTGGACGGCGCTCCAATTGCCATCTTCCCGGCATATGTAGAAGCTGAGATCAGTTGCTATGCACTAAGATCTCAGTGAGCAAGATCTAACAGAAGCAGAAGTGCTGTTGCTATGCAAAGCCTCTGTGGACACGTAACCAAGCAAAATGGTATGGTACGGGAATGATTAACTGTCCACTACACACCAATCCACGAGATAGCTCCTAACAGATCCGTCGCAATATATTCATGTAGTTAAGGCGACGTAAATAAATAAAGGGATAAGGAAAATATTACGGGAAACCAATAATGCTTTAAAACTACTCGCGGCCTTTAAGCATCACGCTTGAGCATTTAAATGGCCAAAAAGGAAAAACAGCTAGTGGATCCAGATTCTTCAATAATTGAGGATTTTTATGGACATTTTAAAGCTATTTTTCGAAATATCTAACATTTAGTATTTAGTTCAGTTAAGTGATAAGATGCTCAGATTCACTGATCAGAGGAAAAGTTACAAAAGTACATAGAGAGATGAAACTAAGATGATAGCTATGGACTACTTTATCTGATATCATATGAACAAACTCAATTTAAATTTCCTCACTTTCATATACTTTTCATATATGAAGACACACCAGCTTAGCCTAAATTAATGTCGCACTAAGTTTCACTGTTTATAAAAATAAACAATCACTTGGAATCTTGAGAAAATGATACCTGGTATTTGGGCTATCCTGCCATTGCCATTTCCAAGAAATTGTTAATTTTACTAAATGAGTCCTTTAAAGTCATGCAGTTGATCTAGTAGAAATCATTGGACACCCTGGATAACACAAACACAAAGACAGACACTTTGGGCAATGAATAAAATTCAGAGCTTTAATTGACGACCACCCCCAACGGTTCCTTATGGCACACTGCAGCCAGAGAGTTCATGCCCTTAGCTTCAATAAACATTCATTCAGTAAGAGCGTTTTTAGGGATGTATTATTAATAAAAGGCATCTGACTAAATGGTTAAACACATCCTCAGCTTTAAAACAACTGAAGCTCGTTGTTCCATTTTGAAACCAATGTTAAAGAGTCCGCTAATATAACGACTTAGTGTCCATTGCATCTACAATTTTGGCAGCTATGAATACTTCTTGGAAGACAGGGCATCCATAATTCTTTGGAAAGTGGTGGAAGACATTCCAAGGAAGGTGGATTGCTGAGGTCGAGGTGTCGTGACAATTTCCTCATCTTCATAGTCGTAATATACGTCATCTCCTTGAGCACGATCTGCGTCAGACCTCTTAAAGAAGAAGCCATCGTCGAGGTAGTCAGGATAATCCATTGTTGCAAACGTGTATTTAGCATAATAGACAGCAGCAAAGGCTGAGTAGATGAGAAGAGCTGCAGTGAAGACTTGGAATACCGACCAGAACTTATAAGAACCCTCGTTTACAAGGAAGTCGTAATAACTACTGACGGCGTCAGAGCGTGGACCTGGTGACTCCGTATGATGTTCTTCAAGACTTCGACCCACAACTGCAAGAGCAGTGTGTGATTTCTGGGCCCTGCTGGTTCTATTGCTGACCTCTTTGAATATGTCAGTTTTGGTTGGTAACTGGGATTCTCGAGATCTGCTCAATGTCTGCAAAGCTGTTGATTCTACATGGTATTTGTTCACTGAATCATAAAGCTTGGAATTGGATACATCATCATCAGTTTCCTTACTATGAATATGGTTAGTTACGCTTTTATCTTCTAAGTATACTTGATCGCTACCACCTCCCTCGGACACCACAGGTATAGTTGCTTGGGTAAAGTTGGTTCTTGATGTATTCATGGTTCTGTTTTGTGCACTTTCCCTGTTTTTCATGTCCTGAAGAATCATCTCCCCACCTTCTGAATACGGTGTTCTGATTGAAGAGGATGCTTCATGGGTGATTCTCGTGGAAGCCACGTTGTTTCTTGGAGGCGTATTTCCATGGAATCTGCGAACAGAAAATAAAATAGGAACTTTTCGAGTACCCTCTTATTTCGATATTTACAGTAAATGTAGTCCCTTAAGATTAGATAGTTCTTTTTTGCTTCGTTATAGCTTTTAAATATTGTAATTACAACTCCGAAGATTGGGAGTTTATAATACTTGAATTTGATACAGTGTTCACTGATATTCGATACTTTACTTTGGAAAAACGATATTAAGTTTTGTATCAATGTACTGAATGAAGTGTTTAACAATAACAGATAATACATAACAATTTTCTCTCAACCATGATCTACATAAGGCCATACAGCACTCCCAGTGATGTACACACATAGAATTGCTAGCGTACTATTGTGTTCACCATCTACTGATTACAAATCGTATAGATGGACAATGGAATTGATCTAAATCCTGTATATCCTTAAATGTATGTATTCCAATGTTTCCACTTTAAGTAGAAATGTGGTATCTAGGACTTCACGCAACAATCTTGCAAAATATTGGGTTTCATCATTTCCAAGATATCACTGGTATTGTCCAGGTTTCATGGACAATCCCAGTAAGTAACATTAACGCACTCGCATGCTTTCACTTACTAACCGGGGTGCTATGCGAGACCCGACTAATGCATGCATGCACGGAATTTCTCAGTATTACGATATACCGCGCACGCGCGGGGAGCTCCACATATCCTCCTAGCCATTGCATTTAGGCTGGAGGTCGAATGCAGGAATGCATTTTTTCCTTCCACGGTAAAAAAGAAAGAAAAAAAAATCATCCTGTTGAATAAATACTTCCTGCATACCTGGATATAGGATTCTTGGAAGAGGATCAACTCCATCGCCCATCAAAAGGAACATATTCGGTAGGGGTATTTAGCATTGCATCTGCATTACTAGGGAAAGTTTTTATGCATCACTGAGAGTTATGGATTAAACTACGCAGTGGTCGGTGTGGAAGTGTCTGAGAGAACAAAGAGAATGCAATCAGATTAAGCCGAGGTTTTAAGGTGAGGGAGTAGTGAGTGATATTTCTATCTTTCACAATTTTTGTTCCAAGTCCTGTAATTATCATCACATTCTTCTCTGTATTATTTGCTGTTGTCACAGTTGATTTCTATTTTAATCTTTGTTGATTCTTTATTTACATGAATGAAATTAATTTATGTAAAATCACAATAATTATTAAACGTCTTAGAGAAAAAATAATTTGTAATAGTCTTCTTAATCTTGCATCTAAAATGAAACAGATTTTCTAAGTTAAAAGGGAAATTTTATGTTTGAATTTTATATAAAATCAAAATAATTAAACTTCTTAGAGATAAAATAATTGTAATAGGACTTCTTAACTTTACATTTAAAATGAGATATGTTTTCTAATTTAAGATAGCTGTTATTTTTGCATTACATAGTTTTAATATATGTTTACCCAGTTAGTATTTTCTACAGGTGGCTAAAAATCTAAAAAGATTGAATAAAATAGTATAGTTCTCCGAATCATTTTCTCATCACAGTGTTTCATAGAAATATAACGGAAGAAGACTACAATTAGACAAAATACCCTCCATCTTATACGTGTATTTATCGGCATTATTCGATGTTTAAATGAAATAATTTTCTTACTTTATAGGACCTCAGCAATTTTTAAAATAAAAGTATTAATCCTACTTTCATTTTTTCAATGAAAATTAAAAACAATTGAATTTGTACTGATAGTAATGCATTGATTTATGTTTTACATAATACATAAACATTCAAGTTAAAAAAACTCTGGCTGTGTATTAAAAATTAAAAATGTATATTTATGTTTTACCTCCTTTTAGCAAGCATTTTGCTGAAAATTAACATTACTAGTAAATAATTTAACTGATCAATGAAGAAGCTTTAAAACGGAGGTAAGCATTTAAGATCTGTTTTAAAGCTAAACTTCAAAATAATTAATTAAAAGCTGGAATCAGAACGTTTTTTTATTAAACTGTTTAAATTTTTTGTCACCGTTCCTTCGCCTTAACATTGAAAACAATTCATCTCTTGATATCAAAATATCCAGTTTTCTTCTCATAACTTTAACTTTTTTACACATAATGAAAAAATAGCATATTTTGTGCACAAATTAAACCGACAACAACGCAGCACAATCAAGTTGTCAGTTAAAACACGTTAGAAATTTCTCAATTAATGATTATAATAAAATAATTTTAAAATCTGATTGTGTTCCATTCACATGAATTTCTGTATCTCTGCTGCAAAAATATTTTTCTTACAAAAACGTATTCTTCTCTCCAGTTCATGCTATATGACATAAACGTTTTAGTTTTATCCAAGTATTGATTCTAATTGTAAATAGAAGGGAAATAAGGGAATAAAGCGACAAGAAAATATTTTAAAATCTTCTCTTTGCATGATCTAAATGAAAAAATATGTATACATTCACGTGAATTTCTCTACATTTTCTGAAACAAAAGCTTCTATCTACTTCGGGCTAATCAAGATAAACATTAGCATAAATGGTTTTATTACATATTTCCTCATAGGCTCAAGGAGAATAAGGGAAAACACTAGGCGAAAACGATATTCAAATCTTTCAAACGCTGGTGGCTATGCGATGACCTTCAAATTATATTCTATTTGTATGACCAGGATGAAAAAAGAAGTTTTCTCAGTGGAAAATTGGGAAATTTAACCAAACACAAGGAGAGACTCGGAGATGGTAAACTGTACAAAAAACGTTTATTTGACATCAAATGTGTGTTTTAACGAGATCTGCATTTCTATGTAGCAAGATTTTGCCTGTCTCTTAAGGTTTACCAGTTATGAAAAAGTTGTTTAGAATGAAGAGGACTTCCGAGGCTATTCCCAGAAAATTCAAAATATACATTTTATTTTCATATTAATATATCTTAATATATATGTAATATATAACATTTTAATAAAAATCGCTGGAGTTATTTTTGAGCAAATTGATAGTTTTTCTGAAAATCCCTGTGTCACATACTTAGAAAATACTGAACTAAAATACCGGTTTTTTGGATTCCATGGACCTCAAAACCTGTATTTCCAGTGAAATTTCCGTATAAATTTACGTGGAATATAGTGTTCTTTTCTATCTAGCATACACACTATACTATACATGGTAGGGAAAGTAAAAATGTCTCTTCTGGATTCAAGGGCTTTAAAACATGTAATTCCAGTGAAATCTCGGTGTCGAATTTTGGGTGAAATTGATACAATACATTTTCTACCTACTAAGGTATGCACATTATAAACGGTAAAAAAAGTAAAAAGTTGTGAGTTTGCATTACTTCAGTAGGGTTGCTAACCTAATTTTCAACCAAAACTGTGATTAGAATGTATTTAACTTTTACTTTTCCTTCCTACGGAACAACAATTAATAAAACTGAATTTATCATGTTTTCTCAACGAATCTAAAACTGCCTTTTATCCTATCTTCTGGTGCACATACGTCATTAGTAAAATAGACGCCCCAATCAACTTTTTGCTGGAGCCAGGTGGGGATATGAATATGGGAAGAGCTGCTTTACTAATCCGTTACCAACTTAACACACAGCTCAAATTATCGGCACGTTTTTGCCGTTGCACACAGAATTCTGTAGTGTGGGAGTAGCATGTCTACTATGTGTTCAAGTGGTCCCGAGTTCGAATCCCGGTAGAGTAAGTTACCGGAAAAGTTTTTTTTTCCTTCTTCTTCCTTCCGGGTTCCCTTACCCTAGAAGACGAACGTCATATAACTTTAAACTCCATGGACCTCGGACTCATTTGAAAATAATTTCACCGATTTCATTAATTGGGCGGGTATTTAAGTGTAATAAACATTCATAATAGATTTCTTGTGTGCATAAAATAAGTTATTTTTGGTTTTGACTCTTGAATCAGTTCAGGAACCAGTAAGTTTCCGTTTTTCTTAGTTTTCTGAGATTTATTTGTGAACTTTTAAAACGAAAGTTTACATTTTCAAGCTATCCTTCTTAAAGACACGGAGAACTGTTTTGTTGTTCTTTTCTAAGTTGTTTTATCGCATTACAGTACCTAATTACATTACCCAATTTTTGCCATATAATCCGTAACACATTCTTATGTAAAAAAAGATTATTTCAGTGGAAAATTACGTCATTGAGGCTTACGGTATATGTGTTACTGCAGTAGATTCTATGGGTTAATTTTCCTGTAGAGCTTTTCTCCCTGTAATACTAAATTTATGACCTTTCATGTCTTCAAAAGCACAACTGTGATTAAGAATCTTCTGCGGTTTTGACGAATATGTAACTGTCATTAGTCCAAGCATTTCTTCTCTAGAAATATTGCCAACGATGTTCAGAGTATGATTGAGTAGTGGGTGAATAGCTTCGGGTATAAAAACATAAATCTGATGTGTTCAATTCACATGATTTTCTCTACATCTCGGTAACAAATTATTATCAATCTACGTCTATCTACTTCATTCTAATCGAGATAAACATAAGCAGAAATGCTCTTATTACCTACTTCTTTTTAAATAGAAGGGAATTAAAGGAATGCACTAGGCTAAAGCGATAGTCAAATCTTTTAAAAGCGCGACTGTCATTGAAAGTCTGTTCTCTTTCCATAACCAGAAGTAAAACAAGATATTTGAAACGGACGAGGATTACTCGTTTGAGAGACGTTTAGGTATTTTAAATTCAAACAAATAACTGGGAATATCGCGGAAATGGTTAGCTCTGCAAAATATAATTATATATATAATTATATATATATATATATATATATATATATATATATATATATATATATATATGTGTGTGTTAGTTTGTTTTTTATTTTTGTTCTTTTTTGTGCAGTAAGCTTTTGTCTATCTCTTATGGTTCACCAGTTAAGTAATAGTGTATTGAGATACAAGTGTAGGAGGTGTACTATTGCAGAATCAACCGTTGAGCCTTTTATTTACAAGATTATGCAATACACCGACACACATACTATATGCAGATTTTTTTTTTTTTTTTTTTTTTTAGTTTAACGTCCTTTAACCTGGTTGGTCATATCGGACGATGAATGAAATTGGTGAAACGATGCTCATGATCTCGGGGTCCATGCAGCTTAAAGTTACTTGACAAATCTTCTTCTCAGGATAAGGGAAAACCCCGAAAAAAAAACCTTACCCGGGTAACTCACCCTAAGTGAGATTCGAACTCACGACTTTTTGAATGTGAAGCAGACTAGCTTCCACCACAGTACCCAGGCGGGCTTGTTTTCTTTTATAAACACTGTTTGTTGGCTATGGAGACACTTTGGTCCGTATTACCCTAATATTAATCGATTTGACAATTTTTTATGAAGAAAGGTATGGTAGAGGACAAAGAAATAGAGGAAGCCTGGAGAGTGAGATGGTGTACATTAATTCCGGAAAGTCTAAGAAACGTGCGAGTTAGTGTGAAATACATTGCAACTATTTTAATTACCGCACGTGTGCTTTTTGAATTCATATCAGTATTGCAATTTCTTCTGTCAATCAGGTTAGATGTGGGAATGTTAACCTACGTCCAGTAACAGCAAGATCGGTAAATAGTAGAAATTAGTCATACAGTCCAAAAATGTATTTGAGAATGAAGACAATTTCAGAGGCTATGCCAAAGAAATTCAGGATAATATTTAATTTGCGATGTAAATATCTTTAATATATGGAAGACGCATACGACAGAGCAATTGTTAAGAAAATCGAAAATTTCGAAAAATTTTCCGTGTAAAGTGTTGTTTGGTGTACGTAATTTTCCAGAAAATCTTCGTGTCGCATTCTTGGAAGATAGAAAACTTAAATGCCAAGTTAACGACTTTTCATTTTTGAGCTATGCTGTCCACAGACACACATAGACCTTTTTACAAAATCCTTATTTGAATCCAGGGATCCTCAAAACAATTATTTCCGGTGCAGTCTCAGTGTAGAATTTTCGGGCGGAATACAATGCTCTTCAATCTATTATGTACATTTATATACATGACCGAGAAAATAAAAAACAAAAAACTCAAAACAATTCTTTCTTTTCTAGACAAGTTTTGCATTATTATTATTATTATTATTATTATTATTATTATTATTATTATTAATGTTGTTTTTGCGGCGGCGGTGGTGATCGAGTGGAGTTGAATGATTTGTTCATCATCAGAACTGTTCGTATATCATGTTTACAGTGCAATCCGATTAAAACAGATATGAATATCCAAAATGTATACTTTCTAGCCGCTACCGGGTATTACGATGAATATGTACCTAATCATTACTATATGTCCGTGCATAAATACATTTAACGCTAGCTCTAGTATTTTACTGACTACATCAACACACTAAAACCTTGCTGCAATCTGAAATAATATCGATAATTTAAAATTGAATGTACCGTATTCCTTATTACAAAAAATAATACCTGTAGTCCCAAGTGCTGCTGGCAGACACGCCCCACATCAATAGTGCTAGAAACACCACTAATGTCATTTGTGTCATCCCTGAAAACATAAGTATTACCAAAATATCTCAATATATAGTAGAACACGTATCTTCAACTAACAAACATTTATTTTTGTATTTATTTATTCGGCTTTCTTATATGTGAGGTGGCCAGTATGACTAATATTATTGGATAGGTAGAGTCAGACTGAAAAATGCAATGCCATAACTAGGATTTGAATCAGGATTTTCCGATCCATAGCCGGTTGCTCTACCATCGAGCTACCATGGTTTACGAGAAATATGCGAGTCAGTTGAGGAATTTAGTGCTGTGCCGGTATATTGCTATGGTAGCTCGGTGGTAGAGCAATCGGCTAGACACCGGGAGATCCGTGGGTCAAATCTTAGCTATGACACTGAATTTTTCAGTCAGACTCTACTTATCCAACTCCTGTCCTACACACGACTTGTGTGAAGAAACAATTAAACGTGACAAATATATCAACATTACATAATTTTCATGTTTAAAATAAAGTTAAGAAATGAAAAAAAAATTACAGTATCATTAAAGAACAAATCAAAGATAGGGTGAATATAGGGCAAAAATCATGTCATATATATTTTAAAAATCTTACGTGTTCCATTCACATGACTTTCTCCACCTGTTCCTCAAATAAACATTGTACAAGAGATTACTGTTATTTATTCTCCATACCAATTAAGATAAATGTTAACAGAAGTTTTATTATTAGTTACTGCTTATGTAGAAGGGAACTAAGGGAATACAATAGAGTGATTAGACTAAGCGATAGTCAAATATTTAAAAAGCTGTAGCTATGCGGTTGTAATCGAAATTTGCTCACCTTTGCACTACCAGGGGTAAAATGAAAGAAAGACGGACACCTTCCTATTTGAGAAAGGTATAAGTATTATAAAATTGAACCCAATAACAAAGAATAACATGGAAATGCTTAGCTACATAACACAAATGTGACAGAAATAAATCGTGTGTTTTCACGAGATCTACATTTTTTGTGTGGTAAGTTTTTGTCTGTCTCTTAGGGTTTATCAGTTATGCAAAATGAGTTCAGAATGAAGAGGACTACATTTTGGACTATTATATCCAAAATTAGACTATTCCTAGGAAATTAAGAATATAAATGTATCGTATAAATGTCTTTAATGTGCGGTATTTTTATTAAAATTGTTAAAGCCATGTTGGGAAAATCATATTTTTCGAAACCTTTTCCCAGCAAAGGGTATATTAGAGTTGGGGATACTAAGCTTAAATACCAAGTTTGGTATTTAACGAACTTTTCGTTTTCGAGTTATACTACCGACAGACACACACACGCACTACACACAGGGAGGGAGAGAGACGGACAGTTTTACTTTCTTTAGCCCCGTATGTACAATGAACATAGTAGATAGAGAAGGTATTGTATTTCACTCAAAAAGTTAATGTCGAGATTTCACCGGAAATACATGTTTAGGACCCCCTGAATCTAAAAAAAAAGTATTTTCAGAAAAAGATCCGTATAAGTGTGTGTATGTGTGTGAGTGTGTATGTGTGGGTGTGTGCCTGTCTGTATGTTTTTATGTATGTTTCTGGACAGCATAACTCAAAAACGAAAAGACAGTTAAATACCAAACTTAGCATTTCGTTTGGTATCTTCCAAGGACGCGACACGCAGATTTTCAAGAAAATGACCCCATCCCAAACTACCCTTTACATGAAAAAATTTTCTAAAATTCTGTTTTTCTCAAAAATAGTTCTAAGGATTTTGATTAAAATACCACATATTGAAGCCATTTCCGTATCAAATAAAATGTATATCTTAAATTTCCTGGAGACCTGTTTATTCTGGATGAATTTTGCTGAATTTTGCATGAATAATAAACCGTAAGAGATAGACAAAAACTTACTACACAAAAATGTAGATCTCATTAAAATACACTATTTATGCCATATACATTTTTTTCGTGGCGTTGAGTATTTTTGAGATATTCCTTGTGAGTGTAAGACATCAAATTTTTCTACAACAGTTTTTATGAACCATGGACCTCAAAACATGTATTCCGGTGAAATCTTTGTATATACTTTTTTGGGAGAATATACCTACACTACCTACAACAAACATTGCGCATACGTGCTAGAGAAAGTAAAACATAGAAATGAAAACATTGATTAGACAAAATACATGTCGGTGGTGTCTTAGAATCAATATGGATCCTTTTGGTATAGCTAAGGCTATTTCCTTTAGGTGGTATTTTTCAGTTCATTTATGTCTTAAACTGATCAAGAAGCTTTGTTGGCCAAGTGGTTAGCCCACTCGCCTCTCCGCTAGACGGTCCGGGTTCTATCCCAAGCGACCGCATGTGAGATTTGTGATGGACAAAGCGGCGCAGGGGCGGGGTTTCTCCGGGTACTCTCGCATTCAACCGGTGCTCCATCTTCATTTCATATATCACCAGTGTCATCGCCTGCGGTGCCACAAGTAGTAAAGGCGAGCGTTAAACACCACCAAAAAAAAAAAAAAAAGCTTTGTGATTATCCCTCCATTTCTGACAATTAATTCTTATACTTTGATGTTATCCAGACCATATTTCTCTTTATAATATTAGGGTAAGTTAATATATGTCAACCCTTTACTTTCTCTAACGTAAATGTACAATGTACATACTAAATAGAGAAGGTATTGTATTCCACCCAAAAATGTTATACCAAAATTTCACCAGAAATATATGGTTTGGGACCCTAAGAATAAAAAAAAAGCCAATTTTATAAAACGGGTACTGTGTGTGTATGCCTTTCTGTGTGCGTCTGTGAAATTACCTAATTTCATTTCTTATATTACTGAAGGATTAAAAATAAAATACAAAGCCCTTCTACATACTTGATTACGAACACGCTGTAGTTAAAACAGAACATGAATACGAAGAAATTCTTGATCTTTAGTTGATAACGCCGTGGAACGATAATAGTTGTTACTCCACAGAAAATATATATATAGTCTCTACATAGAATTCCTTGCAATAAAACTAACAAAAGCTGGTTATATCTTATTGCAAGGATATAAATAGATGGCCATGATGTAACGTTTCAGAAGACAAGAGTTTAAAAATCTGATGTTTCATTTACATGCCTTTCTCTACATCTCTGTAACATATTATTGTTGAAATGCTTATTTTTGTTATCTACTTCATGCTAATCGAGATAAACATTAGCAGAAATGGTCTTATTACTTGCTTCCTTATAAGCAGAAAGGAAATAAGGTAGTACACTAGGATAAAACGATAGTCAACTGTTTTAAAATGTGATTGAAATTCGTTTCTTTGCTTGGCCAGGAATTGAGAAATTCCCATAGGAGAAAGGTTTAACTATTTTAAAACTGAAAAAGTAATTGGGAATATCTCGCAAATGGTCACCTCTACCAAAAAAAATGTATACGTCATAAATTGTGTGTTTTAACGAGTTGTACATTTTTGTGTAGTAGGAATTTGTCTACCTCTTACGGTTCAGTTAGGCAAATGTCATCCAGAATGAAGATATCTTCAGAGCATATTCCCAGAAAATGCAAGTTATACATTTTATTTGTCATGTAAATATATATATAATATATGGTATCTTAATCAAAATCGTTAGAGGCATTTTTGACAAAATACAAAAAAATATCTAAATTTTGTACATGTAAAGGGTAATTTGGGGTGGAAAGATTTTCCTCAAAATCTTCGTGTCTTATCCTTCAAATATTTTAAACTTAAATACCAAGTATGTCAAGTATGCATGGCATCCTAAAACCTGTAATTCCGGTAAAATCGCGGAATGGAATTTTTTTTGGTGGAGTGCAATACCTTTTCACCTACGTACTAAGCACTACATAGAGAAAATAAAACGCTAACCAAGCCTCACGTCGGATAAGATAGCTAATTATACAATAATTTGACCAGATTAATTAAAACCCGTTTTTTCAGTTGGGGATAAAGTAAGGTGGAATGGTTTTTGAGAATTGCAGGAAAACACCCTCATCCAAAGCTTTGTCTAGCTGTGCAAATAATATTGTTTTGTATGTAAGGGGTTGATAATGAGCGCCGGGGGGTCGATGTCAGAATCTAAATTCAACATGTACAGTTTTGTCCAAATTTATACCAAAATATTTCTTCATAAAAATGTAAAGGGGAAATTTGGTGATACTAACATGATATTCAACCTCCCACCAATTTCAAAGATATTTGACATTCTCTTTCTCATTTGGACGTGAAATTATTAAACTGTTTTTTATGATCCAATAAAGTACTAAAAAGATCACAAGATATTTCATATTCAAACAAATTGGATTAAAATCGGGTGACATTTATTTAAAAAGGCCCCAAAATGTTTTAATATTTTGAAAATACTGTATAGCATATGTCCGTCTGGGAGAACGAGGCATTTGCATTATGAAAATGGAAAAACACATACACACACGCACACACGTATATTCGGACATTCTTCTAAAATGCTTTCTTGGATTCAGACATGTATTTTGGTGAAACCTAGATATCAAACTATTCAAGGAATACAATGATTTCCCTAATTGCACTACAGAATGTAAAATTGACAATTTATTCTATATTTCTTTTCATTTTATTAGTCTAAAGAGAATTAGCTAATAAATGTGTAATAATTACTTGCTTAGGCTTTAGCTTTGATGAGAATCCAAAACATAGTGACTCTGGGTCACATTTTAAACTATGCCTTTGTGAAATTTGGAAAATCTACAGTATGTATGGATCCTGTTGGAACTTATAACAGTTATTATATACAACAATAGTGATATTTTTGCTCTAGCTTTTATTATCTAAATTCACTGTTATAAAATAAGTCATATGATGTTTTTTTTAAAATATTCACACAAACAATTAAATGTGTTTCAAAACAAAACATCGTACAATTTTTATATGAACCTTAATTATTGTAGAAAAATGATTACTTATTTACTCTCAAAAACTCTTGATTTTTAAAAATTTAATAATTTATTTCTAAAAATTTGAACATTATTTTGAAAAATTATATGGTCATTTTCTGTACTGTACTTTTGAAAGATAGCATAACAATTTTGAAACAAATTAGTACAAATTTGCATTCATAGCGCATTTTGAATTTGGAAAATAAGCTTTCTAGAAACTAAGGTTTAAACTTGGCAGTGTCTTTTAATACGCGTGCGTCTTCCCAATGATAGCTTCAGTTAATTGATAATTAAAGTGCCATAAGTGGGAAAAACAAAATATTTTCTTAAAGTTTAGAATTCATAATTTTACTATAAAAAGTATTTTTTAATTCTTCACAACTTTTTGACAAACTTCACAGATGCATCACATTTTAAGTAACGAATTGTATTTCACAAAAGTGAACTGTACCTCTGAACTTACCGTAACCTAACAATTCGTGATCGAAAGTACTTCACACTTCAAAAGTTCCATATAAATTTACGAAGAGCTGTTGATTCAGAAAAAAGTTTGTAATGATGCACACCACACACCATGTTCACAAGCACTTACCTAAGTTTGGCGTTCTCCTGATCAGCACGAACACCTCTACTCGAGGAACGTTCTCTGATTACAAATTCTTGACGCAACCCTCGACGTCCTAACTGATAAACAGAGTAACGGCTCTGGAGCTCTAATTTTCAAAGCAAACTAGAATAATCCACATGTGACACAGTCCTAGCTAACTTGGTCACCCATACTGCGACTCCTTTCCTTGCGGATAAAACAATGCCACGTTTCTAGATGTGGAGCTTGCAGGAAACACACGTGGGATTTGAAATCATTCATCCAATTTTGCAGAAAAAATCTTCTCAATGTAAACATTCACCTTCATATCTACCCTGCAAATTATAAGTCAAACATCTTTTTAAGTACTTCTTACAACCATTATAAAGGTTTCTCTACCACGTCCATAGTAAGTAGAGAAGATATTGCATTCCATCCAAAAAATAGATACCAAGATTTCACCGGAATACATGCTTTAATGCACCCTGAATAAAAATAAATCTAATGTATTCCATTCACATGACTTTCTCTTCACCTCAGTAAAAATTATTGTTAATTAGATTATCCTTCTATCTACTTCATGCTAATTGAGATGAACATTAGCAGAAACGGTCGTACTCTTAGTGCATTATTAACAATTCCCGTATGAGAAAAGTTTCATTTTAAAACTGATACCAATAACAAGAAATACCTCGAAAACGGTCAATTCCACGAAAAAAAATTGTATGACATAAATTGTATGTTTTAACCATATCTATATTTTCTGTGTAGTAAGTTTTTGTCTATCTCTAATGGTTTACTAGTTATTCAAAATTCAGAAAATATTGTCCAGAACAAAAAGGTCTTCAGATGCTATTCCCAGAAAATTCAAGGTATAACTGTTATTTGTCATTGTACATGTCTATAATAAACGGTGTTTTAATCAAAGCCATTAAAGCTATTTTTGATAAAAACCAACATTTCAAACATTTTTCCATGTAAAGAGTTGTTTGGGGTGGAGGGATTTTTTTTTTAAAACCTTCGTGTCGCATCCTAGGAAGATGATAAACTTAAATACCAAGTTAGGAATTTAACGGTATTATTCTAGTTTTTAACAATTTAACAGCATCACCAAATGGTTGATGATTTTCTGAAAAATGTATGTTGATTTTATTCAAGTATTATATGTTTACGCTATTTTTAAGACAAATAAAATGTATTTATTGGAATTTCTGGGGATACCCTCTGAAATCCTCTTCATTCTCAATCATTTTGCAAAGCTGGTGAACAGTAAGAGATAGAAAAAGCTTACTACACAAAAAGTGGTATATCTCGTTAAAGTACACAATTTATATCAAATACATTTTATGTGATGTTAAAATTTCCGAGATATTCCTTGTTATAGGTTTTAATTGTACAATAGTTATACTTTTCTCATATGGGAAACCGTTATTCTTTTTTTTTTGTTTACTTGATCCCAGCTGGTCATGCAAAGAAAATGGAATTTCAATGTCATCATATAGCGACCCGGTCTTAAAACTTTTGACTAATACCTCTTATTGTCCTTGTATCTTCTAGTAAATCTATATTAATATATAAAGAAAAGATGTCGACGAAATATTTCTTAGCAGTTAACTCGAAAACCATTCCTTCGATTTCAAATTAACAAGAGAGATAGACATTACTCCGAAATAAGCACATATATAACCAACATAAAAACCATAACCATAAAACCAATTCAGAATATACCACTCTTTATAACTGTATATACTAAGGATTTAGATCAATAGGCGTCTGTTAATGCTTTAGGGTATCATTTATATTTTATACGTAAATGTTAACGTTAAATTATATGTTTCCGTTTTCTAGATCTGCCAATTTCTGCTGATCAGCAAATAACTGGATTCTTCCAGTTGTGATACTACCTTGTTTTCTGGCATGATGCACTAATTATGAGGAGTAACAGTAATGCCATTTTTGTATGACCATCTTACAGCATTTGAAATGTTCTTTACTTAAAATTAATTAAAATGGGATTGCGCACGACGTAAGTGTGCACAATTTGTTATGTTCAAATGTTGTAGTGATAGCGAATTTATGTTCTTTTCAGAACCACGTTAGCCTTTAATCACAACAAGAGCTTTGAATATGGTAAACAAAATATCGTATAAACCCGTACTATGAATGGTGCTATGAGATAGGTAATACAATATCCTAGCAACAAAAATCTGATGTGTTTCATTCACATTACTTTCTCTAGCGTTCCACAAACAAACTCTCCTTACTAAACACTATTATTTTATTTACGTCATGCTAATCTGCTAAATATTAGTCTTGTTAGTGTTTCCTTCTGAGTAGAAGGGAAGGCTAAAGTGATGGTCAAATCTTTTAAAACCTCATTGCTGTGTGAAACAATTAAAATTCGGTTCTCTTTTGCATTCTCGCGAATAAAGCAAATGAGATGAAACGAAGGTTGACTTCCCGCTTGAGAAAAGTTTAAATGGTTTAAAATTGATACTAATAAAAAGGAATATCTTGGAAACGGTTAACTCTACAAAAACACATGTAGGTCATAATGAGATCTACACTTTTGTGTAGTAAGTTTTTGTCTATCTCTTACGGTTACGAGTTATACAAATGTAATCCAGAGTGAAGAGCTCTTCAGAGACTATCCTCAGAAAATTTAAGACGTACATTTTGTCATGTAAATATCTTTAATATACGGCATTTTAATCAAAATATTTTGAACCAGTTTTGAGAAAATCAAAATTGTCGATTCTTTTTTCATTTAAGCGTAGTTTGGGTTGGTGGATTTTCCTAAAAATATTTGTTACATTCTGGGAAGGTACTTAACTTAAATACCAAGTTTGTTATTTTACCGATTTTTGTTTTGAAGCTATCGTGTTCACAGACATAGGGACTCTCAGACACACACACAGAAGCCTTTTTCTGAAGCTCATTCTTTTTAATTTTTTTGTTTTGTTTTTGTTTGTTTTCTATTTATTCGGGGGACCATAAACTGCGTATTTCCGGTGAAATCTCGGTATCGAATTTTGGGTGGAATGCCATACCTTCTCTATGTACTATTTAGAGAAAGTAAAAATAATTAAAAGTCGTGCATTTTTGTCAAATTTGGCACTTCTGCCTTAATCTAGAAGTTATACATTTCTTAACGGATGAAAAATCTCCTGATATTCACGCAAGCGAAACTCCGGCGGAATTCCAAGTCCTTGACCCCTTTTCCGACAGTCTTTCAAGTTCTGAAAATCTGGTGGAAAAATCCTCTGTCGGAATGATCGAGTAAATCTTTACATGATTACATTCAATTACATTTTAAACATTTGCACTTTTGTTTTGGTTCCATAGTTATTTAATAATAACTACCTAATGTTCACAAAATGCAGAAACCCTTAACACAGACAGCGAATGTTACGCATTCCCAGGTCACGGAACATTGATATAATCGAACAAATAATTTTCATAGTTAATATAAAATATCGGATACCTTATTTCTAATGCTAGCATTTTCTTTTTAATGCAATTATTCAGCGTGCACTAATAACGAGCTGGGTTAGAACAAAAATACAAAGGAAATAAAACAAAATTTTACCTCTTATTAGAAGGTTTGGCATCCATAGCATCAGTACATAAACATTATTTTAGTTCAAATCTCATGTATAATTTAATGCTATATTATCGAGTACTATAAAAATTACAAAGAAACATACAAATGGTAAATAGGTTAAAGGACAATAAAACATCGTTTCACACTTGTACTGATTTTTACAATTGTTTTCAAATTTAGGTGAGTCCTAGAAGAATGACGTCTCCAGTTCTTCCAGTTTTTGTTTTAGAAGTATCTGGGCGGCGGCCTGAACTGAACACATTTCACATTGGCAAGGAAATTTCTCTATAATGAGAAACACACACACAAAATCAAGTTAGAAACAAATGAAGTCAGAAAATATAATAGAGATACACACTTTCAGTGGCCTGTGTTACATTGATGTTGCAGATGGATGTTTTGGGATGTTTTAGTACAAGTAAATCGGAAATGGAAATATCCGTGCCTCGACATTCTCTCCCATAGGATAAGAAACACATTATTTACAAATTAGAATGGGGCATTAATAATATCTAATTCCATATATATATATATATATATATATATATATATATATATATATATATATATATATATATATATAAATAAAGTGTTTAAAAAGTGCTCAATAAGAGAACATACAAAAATCTGCAATTTTTATCTCTTAAAATCTTTCTTTCTTGGTTTCTTTCTCTCTTTCTTTCTGTCTTTCTTGGTGGTACCCACCCTCAAAAAAAAAAAAAAAAAAAAAAAAAAAAACTGAAAAGAAATTACGGCCCGTTTTATCGACGCGAAATAAATAAAAAGTTATCTTTATGTGTTCTTGTTCACAGATACTTTGTAACCTCGGTGCGGGCAAAACTCATCATCAACGTCTGGCATAACAACGTAGTTCATCGTTGAGTGGAAGACAGACCTAAAGTCAGCCATTACAATTTAAAACTACATACTTTTCCGGGGAATGGGGAAGCCGAGATACGGATATTTTTTTCGATGAATTTTTCACTTTAAAAAACTCACAGCTTAATTGTTGCATGTTAGTCTTGGGAAATTTTCTCTTATACTTAAAGGGATATTTAACACAAAATTTCAATAAAAAGTATTTTGTGTTACTTCATATGTAAAATTCACATACTAAATTAATTTATTAAAACTCCAACCCCACAAAGTATTTTTTAAAAATATTTTAAATGTCTTCTGGGGGCGTCGTGCTTAGACTAAAGTCAAAATTTTTCTTTTTGCAACTATATTTTGTTTAAAACGCTTTAGCTCCAACTTTTAGTGACTTATGTTGTGGATCACTAATATCTTTAAATAGATATTCTTAAAATATATGCGCTTAAAAATATATAAAAATATAGCTATATATACACTTACAATTTTAGAAAACCGCCAGTTTTATCTTTCTTTAATTTTTTCTGGAGACTCTTTTATTTTGTCCAATTTAAGTGATATTTCTGCATATTAACCTGTCAATAATATGAAGTTACGAAGGTGATTAAAACTAAATTTCTTTAACACGTAGCTCAGGCGTTTTAAAAATATGTGTCGATATCCAGTTAGAATTTGGGAAAACAGTTTTTTGTCTTTTTTTTTTTTTTTTGTTTCTTCTGGAACCTCCTTTATTTTGTTCAATTGAAACGATAATGTTTGTGTATGCTGATCTAGCAATTAAGTTGCGAGAGCAATTCAGAAATCAACTTCCGTTGTTACGATGCGCTGTATTTTTACATCGCCTTGCAGAAATTCAATGCGCATCTAGTAGCACTAGAAGTAACATCGTACTGCTACACTTTCACTCACAAAATGAACACCGTATTAGAAAATTCCGCCAACTATTATAAGATGTCTTTTAAAAAAAAACTTAGGCGAAATGTTCCGCTATAGTGACATATAAGTATTTTATTTTCTCTACACGTACTACATACAGTGTATAAGAAGGTATTGTATTCCACTCAAAAATTTGATACCGAGATTTCACCGGAAATACATGTTTTGAGACCGTTTGAATCCATAAAAAGCATTTTAAAAAAAGGTTCTTGTGTATCTGTATGCGTGTGTCTGCATAGCTCAAAAACGAAAAGACCAAAAGTAAAACGTTAAATACCAAACTTGGTATTTAAGTTTAGTATCTTCCAAGGATCAGTCTGGTTTGTGCGCCCGGTCCGAGCGGACGCTACCAGGAAGCTCTAGTGTTGTTTACAAGTGGTGGTGCAGTGACAGCGAGTGAGTGCAAGAGAGACTTACCGCGCTTTGTCTACAACCCTTTGTCAATACTTTTGTGTTATAGTTGTGTGTTACAGAGTACTTTCTCTGTGAAAAATGGAAATGTATGCCAGGAAGAATACAATTAGAGTTAAATTTGCGTTAAATGCAACGAGACCGACAGCTTATGAGGTACATGACTTTATTGCTGATACCTTACGGTTAAATGCGGAACAAGTGGACACCATTCAGTTAATCGCCAGTGAACGGGCAATTTACGTAAAACTGATATCAGCACTCCTGTTAGAGAAGACTTTAAATACCTTCTCGGACGAAACGAATTTCACCTACATGAATGGGGAAATAACTAAAGTAATACTTGACCACGCGACCGGTAATGCGCTATCTGTGCGTGTTTTTGACGTTCCACCTGAACTTCCGAATGAGGTGTTAAAGCAAACACTGCAACGTTATGGGACAGTGTATGATGTCCGAAAAGAACAATGGGGCCGTCATTATCGTGTTCCAGTGTTTAACGGTATACGTACGGTTAAAATGCAACTGAAGACGACTATTCCTAGCTTTCTTGTCATTGGCAGCTATAGATTATCAGTGTCTTATGCTGGACAGCCACGCTCATGTTATGTCTGTAATAGTGTGGAACATCTGAAGGAAGTCTGCCCTCACCGCTCCACTAATGTGCGCCCGGTGACTGTTGGACATCGGAACGACTTGGCACCCGTTTCTCCGGTAACTGACCAGCAGAATGACAGTTTCCCACCTTTGAATGTCCGTGTACAGCCCTCCGTGTCAATTGAACCTCAGCAGCATGGTGCGACCCAGGATGAGTCCATGCATGAGCAGCATAGGGAGTATGCAACTGTGCTCCGCGAAGTCGCGGGTAAACGCGGTTTTCCGCCCACCTCCGAGGGGAGAGAGCAGGTCGGTTCTGATCCACTAGTTGTTGATGTAGCTGCGGGGGTAGAGAAACGGCCGACTGGACAACAGAGTGGTAAGCGCGCAAAGCTCCGCAAAACGAGTGGTGCAAAATTGTCCAGGAGCAGCCAGCTGGAAACTGAGCAAGACATGGAGGCAGAACAGCAGTACACTATTCCGGCAGAACAGCCTATACCACAGCTAATGACGCCAGTGGCATCGACTTTTTTGAGCGAGCCGCAGACAGCAGTGTCGTCCGCGTCGCTTAGCATGGAGGAAACAGCAAGCAGGTCGTCATGCGACTCCCGGGATGCTGGAAGGGACGCTGGGAGTTCTAACTGTGGTGATGGTGGAGGGCTGGCACCAGGGCAGAAAGCTGCGCAATTCCCAGAGGAGATTACTGTTGAGGCCCGCTCAGGGGCCAGTTGTCCCAACGTACCTCCTGATATCCGAGTCACAGTTTCACCTGTGGGACGGGGGTCTTGTTCTGCACGAGACCCTAGGCTAAAAGTACGCGAACTGCAACACAGCCACTCCGGGGATAGCCAGTCTACTCCCGCGGAGTACGCAGTTCTACATCCAGCAGTGGCGACCGGTGGGACCCAACCTTCTCGTTCCGCCCCGGTAAAGATAGATACGGACCCGTTACTTCTTCCTCCGCTTGGAGGGGAAGGAAGGAGTTCTTCTGATGAACCGAGGATTCGCGGACATATTGCAACACAGATCTCTTCAGATGGAGAAAGTGACACCAGCCAGTAATGTTCGTAGTATTGATAGCAGGTATTTGATGGTGCTGTTCTTGCTGGTACTGTCCTTGTGCTCGTGCCATCTTAGCATGATTTATCTGCAATCAATAGCGACTTTAAATGTGAACGGTTGTCGCAATCTTGTGACACAGAAACTGCTCAACACCTTCCTAGGAGTGAATAACGTTGATATCTGTTTTCTGCAAGAAGTAAACACTTATAATTTGGATACTCTTTATGGTTATAACTATAAAGTCAATCTGGGATCAGACGGAAGGGGCACGGCCATTGCCTATCGGGAAGGTCTTCAACTACAGAACTTTCAAATGGACCCCTCGGGGAGGATCATCTCTGCGACCTTAGATGATATTGCGTTAGTGAATATATACGCTCCTGCAGGTACCCAACATCGACAGGAACGAGAGCGGTTGTTTCAGAATGATTTAATTCCACATTTACAGCATGCTAAGGAATGCTTCCTCGCAGGCGATTTTAATTGTACGCTGCATGCTAAGGACCAAAAAGGTGCGCCCAACTTCAGCACTATGTTACATCAACTAGTGACGCAGCTCCAGCTTCAGGATGCCTGGGAAATAAAGTATGGCGCTGCTGTAACATTTACCTTTCTTCGTCACAACTCTGCATCTCGATTAGATCGTATATATGTTTCTCCAGGGATATCTACTGCTGTACACCGCATTTGCGTTATTCCGTTGGCGTTTAGCGACCATCATGCCGTCATCTGTCAACTCCAGGTTCAGCAACTCAGCATTCGGAAGGCCGGCCGAGGTTACTGGAAGATTAATAACGCCATTTTAGAGGATACCGAAGTCCTGGAGCACTTTAAAGTTAAATGGAACCAGCTACAAACCTCCTTCAGAACCGCACCCCGGAAGAGTGTTTGGTGGACTGAAATTGCAAAACCGGCGATCCGCTCGTTTTTTAAATACTGGAGTAATTTGCGGGCACGGGCGAAAAAGGAATTGCTGCTTTTTTATAACGAGGCCCTGGGGGACCTGTGTGCGAAGCAACGAGAGGGCTGTGATGTGACGGCAGCGATCAAACGACTGAAAGAGATTATTAAGATGAAACAATTACAGCACCTAGATGGCCATAAAGTCCGAGCTAAGGCCCGGCACATACACGATGAGGAAAGGCATTCATTTTATTATTTTGCTAAAGAAAGGAAGGAGGGGCGTGCAAAATATCCAGAAGTCCTTCAGAATGTTGTCACAGGAGCCCCATGCTCTGGGACCAGAGCCATTCTTCAACTTATCGCGGATCATTTCCAAGCTTTGTTTCACGAGGAACCAGCACAAGGCACATCGCATATGTATGCTGATCGTCAGCTATTTAAAACTGACGTCTCGCAAGACACCTCAGAGATGCTAACCAGCCCTATCACCGAACGTGAAGTGTTAGATGCTCTTCTCCAGGCGAGTCAACACACGTCTCCGGGTCCTGATGGACTGTCCTATGAATTTTATAGGACGTGTTGGCCAATCATAAAGCACGCAATCATGCCAATCTTTGTGGAATTGTGGGATACAGCTTCTTTTCCCGACACATTTGCGGATGGAATTATAGTATTACACCCAAAGGCAGCTCGGGCAACCACAATGAATGATTATCGTCCAATAACATTGCTCAATGCGGACTATAAATTATTCGCTAAAGTATTGGCTAACAGACTGAAAGGTGCTTATGCTGAAATATTAAATTACAATCAGGCGGCAATGTCACAGAAAAATATCATTGCAACGTTAGTGGAACTTCGGGATGTACTAATGCAGCTCCGAAAGGAACATCAAGTAGCAGCTTTGATCAGTCTCGATTTCCAAAAAGCTTTCGATAGAGTGCACCATCAATATTTATGGAAATGCTTGGAAGCAGCACATTTTCCTGTGCCGACGGTTCAACTGATTCAAGGTCTCTACAGAACAGCGAAGTCTCGGGTGTTGTGGAACGGATGGCTCTCCATCCCGATTCAAATCAGCCGGTCAGTGCGTCAGGGGTGCCCTTTATCTATGGGACTGTTTTGCCTGTCATTAAATCCTTTACTCCAGATTCTTCAAGACACCCTCCGAGGAGTTACTGTGTATAATGAGCGCTTCACTGTCACCGCCTATGCTGACGATGTGACAATTGCGGCTGCTGATAACCTAGATATGGCAGCATTACAGCATGGCCTGGAGGTGTATAAGGGATTGTCAGGTGCAGCGTTAAATGTGGCCAAATCGGAGATATTGGTAGTCGGGAACTGGCCGGAGCCGCTTAATCCGTTGGGCATGAAACTTGTTTCCACTACACGAATCCTGGGTGTCTCCTTCATGGAAAATGTGAACGACACCATTACTCTTAACTGGAGGGATAAAATCAACCACCTACGATATTCCTTATCCATTGAGCGGACTCGAAATTTGAATTTGCTGCAGCGCATCTGGTATATTCACACCTATGGTCTCAGTCAAATTTGGTATTTAGCACAGCTTCTGCCGATTACAAAATATGACGCACAGAGAATTGAACAACTTATCGGTTATTTCTTATGGACTGGTAAAGCATACAGGGTGAACAGACCTCAACTACGCTTGCCACGTTCCCATGGTGGATGTGGATTAGTGGACGTCACAAAGAAATGTTTGGCATTATTGGGGAAAACTGCTATCCGATCACTCAGTGGTAATGGTTCAGCAATCGATAGAGCGTTCTGGGAGGTGCAATTGCAAGATCCTTATACGGTACGTTCTGGCTTTAAACCTATCGTCACACATTTGAAGCGCCTTCTGGACACATGCACGGAGATCACAGCATTTGAGCAAACCCGGAACCACTACCGTCTATTGACTGCCGCTCCGTTTGCTCCTAGGATTGAAGAGAAACATGCTCGGAGATGGAACATTATTTGGCAGAATGTCTTCTGTAAACATATTTCAACTGATTGGCAAGAGACGGCTTATGAAGTGTTAAATGAGACCATACCGACAGCAGAAAAACTCTGGCGACATGGGCGAGTACAATCTAACCTCTGTGCACTCTGCTCCAACGTTGATACTTTGGAGCATCGCCTTATATCGTGTCGGCAGGTTGCTGGCATTTGGTTGGTGCTTAATAGCTATCTAACCAAATGGTGCCAGCCAGAGACCCCGCCGTGCCTGGAGAAACTCTGGCGCCTGGAATTTCATTTCTCGAATACCTACCTTCAACGTAGTGTGATTTGGTTGGTAGCGGGAACACTCCATTGGATTTTGAAACTGAATATCGACACTGTGGCAAAGAGGGAAGACTGGTTTGGCTTCCTGAGACAAGAACGATGGAAAGTGATGAAGTCCGGATTTATCGGCGATATGCAGCCATTTATCACCATGTTTGAAGTTACCACCTAATATTGTTAGTCCCTCGGTGGACTATCACCTCCACACTAAGAAGCACTGACAATGTTGTTAGGTTCAGCTTCCCGCTTCTGTGATTAAAAAAGAAACTATTATGGTCAACTAGCATTAAAAAAAAAAATTCCCAGAATTGAAAAATAAAAATGTAACTATTCGGGCTAAGGATTCATTAACCCGATATTATTTGTTTATTTTTTGTGGTTTAGTTTTAGAAGATGATGGTTTATTTGTACTGATGTGTAGTTATTTAAAACGAGTGTTAGTAGAATTATGTTTTTGTGGGCATAGATTGCCCCATAATTAAAAGGAAAAAAAAAAAAAACTACTTTATTCTCGGTCAATTTTACGGAATTTGGCATAACTGCTAAACCGTAAGAGTTGGTATAAAAAAAAAAAAAAAGAAAAAAAAAGAAATAAAATAAAAAGGATGCCACACGAAGATTTTTCAAGAAGATCCCCCCCATCCCAAACTATCCTTTACGTGAACATTTTTTTTTTAAATTTTGTTTTTTCAAAAATGACTAAACGGTTTTAATTAAAATACCGTATATTAAAGCTATTTACATCACAAATAAAATGTATATCTTGAATTTTATAGGAATAGCCTCTGAGACTTGCTCATTCTGGATGAATTTTGCAGATTTTTACATTACTGGTAGACCGTAAGAGACAGACAGAAACTTACTACGCAAAAGATGTAGAAATCATTAAAACGCACAATTTATGTCATATACATTTTTTTCGTGGAGTTTACCATTTTCGAGATATTTCTTGCTATTGGTTTTAGTTTTAAAATACTTGATACTTTTCTCATACTAAAACTCATATCCTGACCACGCAAAGAATTTGATTTCAATACCACAGCAATCACATTTTAAAACATCTGACTGTCGATTTAGCCTAATTTATTTCCTCTTATTCTACTTAAAAAAAATAAGTAGTAAGACCGTTTATGCTTATATTTATAGGTTAGCATGAAGTAAACAGAAGGATAAGCTTATTAACAAATATTTGTTACAGAGATGTAGAGAAAGTCATGTGAATGGAACACATCGAATTTTTTTTAAAAGAAATCGTATAACACCAGGACCTCGTGTTTGGCAGAATTTTCTAGCGCGGCACTTATTTTCTAAGGTTATGGTGGCCGAGCGCGCAATAGTACAATATTCCTACTAACGCGACTGGACCCGCACTAAATTGCTTGGCATTATAAAATGGCAGAGCTTCCCTGCAATATGACAAAGGAACTGCCTCGTATTTAAGCATATAGTGTAACAGAAATGCAAATAATCAGTTATGGGTTTGTATTGCTATTTTATTTGACTGGTTGTAATATATTAATACACAGGCTTGTAATACCAAGAGAAAGTGTGTATTAATTCGCTGTTGCAAAGCGAGATGCAAGAGGTCCCAAATTCGAATCTCGGCTAGGGTGGGTTACCCGGATAAGGTTCCTCTGGGGTTTTCATTTATGCTGAGAAGACAAATTTCGTATGACTCTAAACTTCTTGGACCCAGGGCTCATTTGAGCATGATTTCATTCGTTTCATACATTCATCGTCCTTCAGGTTAAAGGACGTTTTGCTCTGGCGATAGCGTCCTGACAGAGCATTCGAGGAATCCTAGGTTAAAATTCCTTTTACTAGGCAATATAATTGAGATAATCCATAATGTAGTTTAGTTACTGGTTACTTTATTGCTGGAGGACTTCTTTCTTTTTCTCGACTATGGTCGAAATGGGTTTCGTATGCATCTTAGCTAATTTTCATTCCGTAATAGTCTCACAGTTCTGCACATAAATTAAAGGGTTTCGAGTTGAAACAGATTCAAAACTAATTAGGTCACAAATCGGTAACTAATTCAGTATAAAATAGAATTTCAACCATTGTTACCTGTCGCTACAATTTTATCGTTTTAGGTTTATCACTCATTTTATCTCACCTAAGTGCATTTGTTTTTAGTTAAATTCGTCATAATAACAAAATGAAATATTTTATATGTATTTATTTGGTATCTTGTTTTTTATTTTATTCAATACTAAATTTGGTAGCAAAAATTCGTAGTGGAAAAATGTAACTAACTGTTCTTACGCAGCGAAAGTTTCGTTCTTTGAATGGGTTAAAGAAGGAATACAGTTACACCTATGTAATAATTAAACCATAGTCTAAATACATACACCTTTTATTTACTCCTTCACCTATTTATTCAATTTTATTGAAATCGTTTATTTGATTTTGTAACTATTCGCTAAATAGTCCAAATAAACTAACATAATTCCCATATTCTCTCAAGACAAATTTTGAAGATCTGGTTATATTACTAAGATTTTTAACCTACCTGTTTTTCCGGCACAGTCCCCAATCTGAAACAAAAAAGAATTGGTAATAAGTGATTTACTCATATTTTTAAAGAATGAGAGAAGGAGGGAGGGCATGCATTTAATTTATTTTTTAGACAGCAGGCACTAAAATTAGAGATTTTAATTAAATCCACTCCTGATAGAAATTGAGGATTACAAAACCCAATAGAATAGACATATAACAACCCTCCATTGTGCTGCTCTTGTATCTTGCGATGAAAATTGTGTATTAAGCGCAGGTTTCTTATCGATTAATGGAATGGCGGATATTTGAATGACTCAGAAATGGATTCGGCAGAACAAGAAATAATATCTATATGAAATCAATGATATCAATACGAATATAATTTTCTCTGCACAAGGAATTGATTTTAACAATTGTAACACTTAAACATAACATAAAATTACATAAAGTATAATAACAATAATAATAATTGAAATAAAATATGTTTACTAATAACATTACTCTTACACTTATTCCGTTGACTTAGTTTTGCCGCAACCTTCTATACAGTTTTTTTTTTCTTTTTCAAAACGACCGATTGAATATAAGCCTCATAGCTTATACTGAGCTTGTCCGAAATTTGATGTCACAGCTTCGAAACTCTCACAGGTATGTTTTTATGTAATATTGAAAAATACATTAGTGTGGGATGCCCATACATTCAGAGGGTATCTTTAGCAAGAGCATGTCATGAAAACAAACTAGGTTCTCTTTGTTGTTATCAGCAAACCTGTCCTATCGTTCTTGTAAAGGGGCAAAGAACAGTTACTTACTCAAAAGACTACTTTTAAGTCGGACAGCTTCGGGATTGTTTAATGCGAAACATACCTGCGATTTCACCAAGTGTAACGACGACCGGCAGAGGGTGCCTCTCAAAAACCGGCGGCACCATCGATGTGCCACAGTGGAACATGACTGGGAAAGGGGAACATTTTAGGGATGGGCTTAGCTCAAAGGTAACTCTTACTAGAAATAGGCACTTACGAGAGAAGTAACTCTAGGACATAACTACCTTGTATTTACAATATTTTACGATAATAATGAGCTTATTACATGATGACTATGAGTAATAATTTAGAAATTGACATCCTACCAGTTGACTTGAGGAGGTTAATCTGTGTTCCACGGCATCGTGTGCATTTCTGATGTATTTATTAAAATAAACTAAGTCCCCGTCGGGCAGAAACCACGTGGAGCACAGTATTGGCAGAGAGAGAGAGAGAGAGAGAGAGAGAGAGAGAGGTTCTGGAACTAGAGGTTTAAATGTGTTTCTTAAACTGACCTCAGCACCAAGATGGGATTATTCTAAAAAGGCTCAGAAACAATAGGGCTAACATCAGCACAAAGCAAAAAGATTAAAGAATCACATCCTCTTAGTCGAAATCCTCATAGTTGGCGGCCAGATAAATAGCCCAAAGCTAATACTTCAACTTAACTTTTTTTTTCTCATACATCAAAGGGAAAAACCTAAGTGTCAAAAAATCTAACCGTTACATATAGAGGATCTTAAAACAAGTATTTTAGATGAAATCTCTATCTCAAGTTTTTGGGTGAAACGCGAACTTCCTCTAGAACTAGAGAAAGTAAAAATTCACAGGCATTCTCTACCCGGTTTCCTGAAGAGAAGATTTAAAATCTTAGATAAATAACAGAGATCCACATCATCATTAAAACTACGATAAAAGCAAACATAGAGGAAATACATTACCTCTTCTTCGGTGTCAGTGTCTAGAGTCACTTCCTCTATTTTGCTGGGGACTATTTTACTTTGAACTGTTGGGTATTTCGGATTAAATGAAAGAGTGTCTCGTAAAAACTCCAGGCCAGTGTCCCATTTGCTTTTGAATGATTCCTGTCTTACCTGAAACAACGAGAAATTCCATGAATGTGTCAGTGCGTGAACAATAGCACAGAGCAAGGAAAATCTTTTAAAGGTAAAATGGAGTGCTTAGGCATTTTAATGTCATCCTGTGAACGTCTGACTGAAGATTGCGACGCAACACTTATAAAAGAGAACCATGTTTACTGATCCTCATTAATCTAGATTTCCGATTTATTTTGATTTTTAGTTTCTCTACCACGTACATAATAGGTAGAGAAGATATTGCAATTCACCCAAAAATTCGAAAAAGATGTTTATTTGTGAGTACATGCCTCAATATCGAGCCAGGTGGCCCAGGCGTTTCGCCTGGGACTGGCATTTTTTTTTAATTTATTTATTCATTTTGTTAATTACAAAGGTATAAGTTATATTATAAATGCAGTATATCAGTTCACAGTTTTTTTATATATAGTAATGAACAATGTTGTCTGTGCGTTTAAATTAAACATATGCAGGAAGATGGTAACAAAATGAGAAGGTTTTGTAATCGCTATAGAATGAGCAAGGCAAAAGCTGTTGCCCACTGCAGTGAAAGACGCCTATGTTTTTACAGATCTTCTCTTGCTGCTCTAAGATGACAACGTAAACCGTCGACGCTGGGATGCGTTTCAGACCGCATATAATGCTGAAAGCCTAGAGCGAGCCACACCTGTGCGAAGCGGTCGGTAGTACTTCGAGTCTCTAGTTGTAGTAATGTGCGAGCATAATCGTTGGGATTTTGCGAAGGAGCAAGACGGTGCAATTGCGAAACAACCCAGTGCCAGATCTGTCGTGCTGTTGTGCAGGTAACAAAACGATGGCGTAGAGTGTTGCAAATGTTGCATGTGGGGGTCCTCACCATGTTGTATCGGAATGTTTTATCCTCTGTAGCCACAACATCATTGATGACCAAATATGCGCGTATAGTCCACTCCGTAGATATGTTGCGCAAATGGATGTTCCGCCATACCTGACACCAGGGTCTGTTGGGCATCCTATCCACCACATGAATTGGTGCAAGCAGCCGCTGTAGGAAAAGCTTGTAGAGCTCAGTTGATAGTCGTCTATGTTGCTGAGGTAGGACATCGACATCAATGCCATCCAAAACATGGAGTGCTCTCTTAAAACCCGCAGGAGCAGCCCTAACTGGAGTTCCAAGATAATTCTTGAAGGGTTGCCAAAATGCTATTTCTTGTTCCTCTCCATATCCCCTAGTGGCAAGTATAATAGATTTAACAAGAAGCGCTTTACTCTTATGTGCCACTGCAATTAAACCTAAGCCGCCTTCGTTAGCATTCGGGAGGTGCGAGTTTGCTCCCCGTTGACCGCGCACTCTGCCCCTGAGTTTCTCCCTGATTTTCCTGGAGCTACTTAGGCGAATACTGGGGTGCTGTATGTCTACCGCGGTTCCTTTCCTTTTCATTCCTTCATTTCATTTCCCTTCTTCATCTTTCAGGTCGGCGCAGGTGCAGCTTGAGACTTTGCAGGCAGATGGCACGGTTGCTTGTTTGAATGAAACCCTCTTCCCCCTGGTTGTGCTGGTTGAAGCTAGGTGCCATTGTAGTAGCTCCTTTTGGCCTTCCGGCGCCTGTATAGCCTCCGTGGCGCGCCAGCGCTGCCAGCTGGTGAATTGCTGGAGACTTCCGTGCGACTCTGCGCTTAACTCCGTCGTTTCCTATGGCTGGCATCTGATTTCTCCCCCTCTCATCCCTTCTACAGAGGGTGGTAGGCCGCAATAGATCAGTACAGTTGCCGATGTGTGCCCCTCTGTTAACATGCTCTACCCTCTATTCTCTACATCCTGAATGCAAAAAGCATTTTTAGAAAAAGCACATCGCGAGAAGCAAAAAACAATGTGTTCCACTCACTGACTATTCTCACTCTTGCTTAAGTTATTCTTTCAAACGCTTATTATTCTACATAGTACAAGTTAATCAACACAAATATTTGCAGAATTTGTCTTATTGCAAATTTGCTTGTAGGTAAGCGGGATTACGGGAATACAGTGTGCTTTAAGCGATATTCAAATATTTTAAGAGCTGGTCGCTGTATGTTGGCTTTGAAATGCTTTTCCTTTTGCATGACCATGAGAAAAAAATATGAGCGGCTTTCCATTTGAGAAGTATTAAGTATTTTAAAATGCAAATTATAACAAAGAATATCTTGGAAACAGATTAACTCCACAAAAAACAAAGGATATTAGACATAAATTCTGTGTTTCACGAGGGCGATTTTTTCAAAATGTTATAAAATTAAACAAAAATTGTTTAAAAAAATGTTTGTATTGTTCTTCAGAATATTCCTCTTACATCAATTCATTTTTTGTACTCAGTCGAAACCAGTCCTTAAAGCAATGATGCCAATTATGCCTTCCTGAGACACTTTAGAAACCAGATTTGTATTATGTTCCACTATTTTACCTGATGACGAAAAAGGATTCGACACATATCTTTGGTTTAGGAAACAAAAAGAAACCACAAGCTGCTAGTCAGGGTTGTGTGGCGGAGGGTTCATGATGCTGACTTTTAGATATCCAGATATTCGCTTGTTAGTTTATATATATACGATGATACGTTGTCATGATCTGAAATGCCCTTAGTGGTCATGGGGTAACATGCTAGCATCTGGTTTATAAGATTAAAGGTTCAAAACCAAGGAGGACAATGGATTTTTTTCGGACATAAAATCCTTAGTTTGGAGGGAGGTAATGCCGGTGTCCTGTGTGGTAGATTTACATAAAAGAACCTCAGACTTGAATAAAGAGCTTCTGAGCAAAATTAAGTCAATACAGAATGGGACGCCAAGAATCCCAGAGGTTAAAGAGCGTCCAAATTTTAAAAAAAAATCCTTTTGAGCGTTTTCACAAACTGTTTCAGAAATGTGCAATAAACAGGCATGTGGGTAACAATTGGCAGCAACGGTACCTACTTTTATCAACTAACTAGCGCAATAGCTCATTGTAGAGAGCGTGTAAAAAAGCAACAATTTTTCTTGCAAACACTGCGAAATCTTTAGACTTTTGTGGGCTTAGGTTCAGTTAAAAAAAGCGCTGAGTCGATTGATTTGCTTTCAGCATCATAACGATACCTTCTCTAGCTACTATGAGCATTGTACATACGGGCTAGAGAAAGTAAAAATCGAACAGGCTACTTAGCAACTAACTCACAACTCAAAAAGCAGCTGTCAGATATAAGCAAATTTAAATTGCTTTTAGAAACATAGTATTCTAAAAAATTTTCAGTATCGCCTTGATAAGTAGAGCTACACATTTTTGTGGCGTTAGATTTTGTTTACCTCATCTGGAATAAAAACGACTTCAGAGATAATTGCACAAAAATTCAAGATATGCATTTCATTTGTTTTGAAAATATCTTAAAACAGTACAATTTAATCAAAATACTTAAAGATTTTTCAGTAAATCAAAATCTTCGAAAAATATGTCACATAGAGGTACCTTGGGGGAGATGTTTACAATATTCGTGTTGCCTTCTTGAAGAAAGGTGAAATTAAATATGATTTTGGTAAACGACTTTACGGTTTTGAGTTACGCTGTTTACAGACCACACACGCACATGCTGACGCAAATACACACACACACACACACACACACACACACACACACACACACACCTTTCCCTAAAGATTCAGAGAACCTGAAAAAAAATATTTCCGTTGAAATCTCGACATCGATTGTTGGGTGGCAGACAATACTTTCCCTACATACTATACGTAAGAGAGAAACTAAAATGGCAGTGATTTTAGAGTTCAAAAAATAAATGAAATATATAATTGCAGATAAAAGAATACTCTTTTATAAGAAAAGTTGTTTGTGTAACATTTAGAGAAACCTTTGTGAATGGAGCACATCAGATTTTTCTTTTTATTCAGAGAAATAAAATACATATATAAGAGGTAAAATCTCCACATCGAATTTTTGTGTGGAATACTTCTGCTTACTATAAATCGTTGAGAATGTGATAAAGCAGCCTCCTAGTAAGTTGACTGGAATTCCTAAGCGCAATCTAAAATAGATTAACCAAACCGTGAATGAAGAACTGCGAATATAAAACCTTAAACATAAACCCAAATAATATAAAACAAAGTAGATAACCCATGTCACCTCAAAGATTATATCTCTCTCTGCTTTATGATTTGTAAATCAAGAGGAAAGGGATTTATAGGAAGACTGAGTTAAACATTACATGAACAAGATATATAAATTGAAACACCTAGAAATTATAAAACATGAGAGCGAAAATAAAATGAAAACGCGCAACGCTGGTCAGAAAATACATGATAGTGCATTAACTATAGTTTTAACTATTCTTATGATACTTACCAACAGATACATAGATGCAGCAGAGACAAAACTGAGTAACGGTAGTAGCAACTCCCAGAAGTATTCATTCAAAATTTCTTCTGCACCTCTAACCTGCAAATATTACTTCTTTTGTGTACATATATCAATAACTTGATTCGAAAACATATATATCAAATTAAAATGTATATGTTATAGTCTATAAAAATCGTTTCTGTATCCCGATTTCAGGGAGTTCAGCACTGTTGATTTCTAGAAGAATATGATGTGTAACATAGACACGGCTTTCTCTATCTATTCTGCCAACATCTGTTCTGTATTCTTACAAAATATTAGTTTTTATCTATATCGTGCTAATCGAGATAAACTTTAGCAGAAATGGCATTACTGTTTCCTTGTAAGTAGGAGGAAAATAAGGGTAATTACTGAGCTAAAGTGATAGTCAAATTTGGCTATGTGAATCAAATGAAAATCGGTTCCATGTGCATACCCAGGAGTAAAATAAGAGAGATATGAAACAAAAGATGACTCCCCATTTAAGAAAAGTTTAAGTAGTGTAAAATTGAAATCAAACACAAGGAATATCTCAGAAACAGTTAACTCTTTAAAATTGTATATGACAAAAAATGTGTTCTAACGTGAACTACATCATTTGAGTAGTAAGTTTTTGTCTGTCTCTTACGGTTTACCAGTTATACAAAATTCATCCAGAATGGAGAGATCTTTAGCGGCTATTTCCATAAAATTCAAGATATACATTTTATTTCTCCTGAAGAACATCTTAAATATATGGTATTTAATCAAAACAGAAGCACCGTTTAAAAAAATATATATGTGTGTATTTTAGAAAAACTTTCGACATAAAGATTAGCTATGATGGAGGATTTTCGTGAAAATATTCATGTCGAGCCTTGAAATATGCTGAACTTAAATGTCAAGTTTGATATTTAACTGACTTTAGTTTGTGAACTTTGCTGTGCATACACACATACACACATATACACACACAGAACTTTTTCTAAAAATCTTTTTCGATTCAGGGTCCTCAATCATTTAGTTTCGGTGAAATCTGGTATCGAATTGTTGGCTGAAATACAATCCCTTCTCTACCTACTAAGTACATTGTACATACGTGGCCAAGAAAATAAAAACTGGCGTGCTGAAAGATAATCTTCTCAGCATATTGCGTAATTTAGGCACTTAATTTGCATAATTTGTTAGCATTTATATCAGACCTCAAAAGCAAATGGTGTGATTATATGTCCATTCTGCTGCTTTTGTAACCCATGCTTTTAGCACTAGAACTTTATACATTTTTTTTTCCCCCGTAGTATATAAACATATGTATACATGTATATGCCTTGACAAGTTCTAGTTCAGTGGCTTCCTGGCCTAAATGAACCTACAGAATGCTTTCTAATCTAATCTATGTATGTGTGTATGTATGTATGTATGTATGTATGTATGTATGTATGTATGTATGTATGTATGTATGTATGTATGTATGTATGTATGTATGTATGTATGTATGTATGTATGTATGTATGTATGTATGTATGTATGTATGTATGTATGTATGTATGTATGTATGTATGTATGTATGTATGTATGTATGTATGTATGTATGTATGTATGTATGTATGTATGTATGTATGTATGTATGTATGTATGTATGTATGTATGTATGTATGTATGTATGTATGTATGTATGTATGTATGTATGTATGTGTGTGTGTGTGTATGTATGTATGTATGTATGTATGTATGTATGTATGTATGTATGTATGTATGTATGTATGTATGTATGTATGTATGTGTGCAATGTAACTAGCATGAGTGTTAATATTTAAGCAGTAATAACCGAATGTTAAATGCTTGTTTTTTCACTCATTCTGTCTACAGGACAAAGTTGGAAAGGCAGAATCAGCCTGAAAGCACAGAACCACAGACAGGATTTAAACCTGGATCTTCCAGGTTCCGATTCAGTTGGGAATTTTATGTAGGCATGCTGTCATGGTAGCTCAATTGGTTAGAGCAACCGGACGAAAACCAGGCGATTCGCGGCTCAAATTTCATCTATCGATTGAATTTTCAGTCTGAAACTAATTCCAATAATTACTGAACTTTATAGAGCCATGTAAATGCAATTAGGGAACTGTGTTTATAAAACCATAATTAGGTTCTATTAATTTGAAACGTTTATTGCAGAAGTTGATTCATGATGGTAATTTTGAGAGTTTGAGGGTCTAACAGTAGCACTACAGTCGGACAAAAAACACTGAGCGCTGGAAGCTCGTAACAATACGTAACCACGGTTATGTTGCTGACGTTAGCATATCTCGCACTCAATTTGTCTATGCGTTCCCAGGGTTAAGCGTTTTTAGGCGTGCTTAAAAGTGACAGCCCCATGTTAGTAGATTTACAGGCATGTTAAAGAACTCCTGCGTAAAGAAATTCTGGCACTCCAGAGGCACTGATATCATTCTGGATATTGACAGCGTCGGTAACAAACATACAATTAAATAATTCCGCATTAGGCTCTTGGACTCAGATTGAAGTTTTGGCTTATTACTTTCTCTTCTACTTACTCGCAATAACAACAAATATTACATTCTTTCAAAACATTTGACACACACCGAAAATGCATGTTTTGATACTCTTTGAATCCGAAAAGACACTATTTTTACTTTCTCTACTCGTACTATGTACTTAGTGTATAAAGGAGGTATTGCATTCCACCCAAAAATTCTATACCGAGATTTTACCGGAAATACACGTTTTAGGGTTCCTGTGTTAAAAAACTATTTTTTTAGAAAAAGGTCTGTGTGTTTCCGTGTGTATGTGAACACCATAACTCAAAAACGTAAAGTTGGTAAAATATCAAACTAGATATTTAAGTTTAGTGTCTTTCCAGGGAAGGTCGTCTCTTTAACGCGGCAGTAGCGCAGCGGCCGGGCGATAGGCTCAGGTTCCTTGTGAACTATCGTGCCGTAGAGTTATTATTTATTATCTTTCCAGGGATGCAACATGAAGATTTTGAAAAAAGCCCCCCACCCTAAACTATCCTTTACGTGGAGAGAATTTCGAACATTTAGATTTTCTCAAAAATGGCTCTAGTGTATTTGATTAAAATAACCTATATTTAAGATATTTATATGGCAAATAAATGTGTATCTTGAATTTTCTGGGAATAGCCTCTAAAGACTTCTTTATTCTGCATGAATTTTGCTGACTTTAACGTAACTGGTAAACCATAAGATATATGCCAAAACTTACTACGCAAAAAATGTAGATATCGTTAAAACACACAATTTATGTCAAATGCCTTTTTTTTTTTCGTGCAGCTGACCATTTCTGAGATTTTCGCAGCTATATGTTTCAGATTTAAATGTGTAAATACCTGGCAATACACAGAAACGGATTCCAACCACATGGCAACCAGTTCGTCGTTTTAGCCAAGTGTATTCCCTTATTTACCTTCTACTTACAAGGCAGCCAGTAATATGACCATTTCTGCTATGTTTATATCGATTAGTATGAAGTAGATGGAGGAATATACTTTTTAACAATAATTTGTAACCGAGATGTAGAGAAAGTCATGTGAACGGAGCGCATCAGATTTTTACTCTCTCTACACGTACTATTTATATAGTGTATAGAGAAGAGGTTGCATTCCACCCAAGAATTCAATACCGAGATGTAACTGGAAATATGCGTTTTAGGGTCCCTGATCCAAAAAATACATTTTAGAAAAAGGTCCTGTGGTGTGTGTACTCCTGTATCCGTGCGCATGTGTGTGTGTGAACACGATAACTAAAAAACGAAAAGTTGGTAAAATACCAAATTTTGTAATTAAGTTTAATATTATCCGAGGATACGACACGAAGATATTGAAGAAAATCCCTCACCCTAAACTACCCTTTACACGGAAAGGATTTCGAAAATTTTGGTTTTCTCAAAAGTGGTTCAAACGATTTAGATTAAAATACAGGATATCAAATATATTTGTATGAAAAATAAAATGTATATTTTGAATTTTCTGAGAATAGCCTCTGAAGAACTCTTCATTTTGGATGAATTTTGATGAAATTTGCATAATTGGTAAACCGTTAAAGATAGACAAATAACTTACTGCACAAAAAATGTATATCTTGTTAAAAGACACTATTTATGTCATTTCGTGGAGTTGACCAATTTTAGATAATTCTTGTTATTGGTTTCATGTTTAAAATACTTAAATGTTTCACATACGGGAGACAGATCCTGGTAACGCATTCCATACAAATAGCATCCAGCTTTTAGAATATTTGATTATCACCTAGCCTTAATTCCTTTCTACTTCCAAAACGCAATGTAATAAGATCATTTATGCTAATGTTTATATCGGTAAGCATGAAGGCGAAATGGGTTTATGTGATGATGAGCAACTGTTGGAATGAATGTCGGGGATACCGGAGAACCCGGAGAAAATTCGCCCAAGTCGCTTTGTCCGCCACAAATACCACATACGGTCCCCTAGGATCGAATCATGGCATGAGGCGAGCTGTCTAACCACTCTGCCACGGCCCTCCTCTTGATGAACTAAGTAAGGATGAAGCGTTTCGGGGATGGGCTACCCTCCTAATTACACTCTCGGGACGAAAGAGTGCATATTTATGTCACCCTCTGTGTCTTATTATAGCACTTAAATTCTGAGTGCATGTAAAAACTTACCAGCTGACAAATCCAAGTTTGTTTTTCAGGGAAGTAGAAAGAAAATGGCCCTTGATCCTTACATACAGCCTTGGTCAAAACAGACTGGCCAGTATCATCATCCTTCCACTACAAAAGAATAAAATTTGTGATGACAGTTATAATCAAAAACAATAAAATGACATTTGTCATTGTGCACAAATAAAATTTTGTAGTATTGAGGTTTCCGGTGTAGACCGCGTCATTTGTTATACTGCTCTCTGCCGTTTCGTTGCAACCTATGTTGACTTCATCCTTTGGCCATTGGCGAAGAAGCTCAACATAGGTTGGGGGGGGGGGGTGTTCGCCCTCCGTGGTGTAATGGTTACCATGCTAACTTCATATACCCGGCAGAGGAGGATGGATTTTTTCGGGCGTAAAAATCCTTAGCATGGCTTCCTTCGGAAGGGAAGTAAAGCCGTTGGTCCCGTGCCTTAGATTTACGGCACGTAAAAGAACCTCAAGCCTGACAGAGAGGCCTCTGAGCAAAATTAATCGGTCTTTCACGCCCAGTATAGAATGGGACGCTGAGAACCACAGCAGTTAAAGAGCGTCCATAAATAACACTCCATTTTCCATTTATTTTTCAACATAGGTTGCAGCGAAACGTCGGTATAGAGCAGTGTAAGAAATGTCGCGGCCTACACCGGAAACCATAACCTAAATGGACTACGGCCGCGGAAGTCTGCAGATTCATGTATCTATTTGTTGTATAATATGTATGTATAATGAATATGTTTTCATGTAAAGAGTGGTTTGGAGAAGGGTCTCACTCTGCTGTCTCCCCGCTTCCACCCTCAGTATGAGCGAAAGAACATTCTACTGAATGCAAAGAAACGTCTAATGCAGTAGAGTCATTTCATGCAAAATATAACTTTAATATTAAATATAACATATATAAATATGTTTTACCATATTTCTCCCAACAATATGCTTTTCTTAATGTACTTCTCCATTTCCAAGCAAGTGCATACATAAAAGTTAGAAGCAGCAAGATAAACGGCAAGACCGTCGCCTATGCAAGTGAAGTCATCAATACATAATGAAATATCCCGTTTCGATTGTATTAAGAAGTCAACCTACGAAAACAATTTATTCATGAAAAAGAACTGAGGATACAATATTTAACCGTTTGATAAGCGACAAAGTTGTGGAGCTTAACGTTTTTAACCATACCTATGTAATTTAGAAGCTAGTTCTAAGTCTGAGAAAGTGCGAAGGAAAATGTTACTGTGCCTATTTTTACATATGCACACTATGTACATGACCCACATAATACATATCGGTGGCAGAGTGTATATCCTATGCCTGGGGGACCGATCTAAGAGGCGCTGATTAACAGAACTCATACTGAGTATCCTGAACATTTTTTTTTTCTTAGGGTAGTTTGGGGTGATCTAATTGCAGATCGAGAGAACATCATATAAAATGCCTCAAAGATCTCTGCCTCGAAGCCTTATGGCGGATCATCTAATAATAACACCAAGAGTATAATATAAACAACGCCTAATTAATAGCTTCTGTTTACGTTTATCTAGCAGATGCTAGGTATGTACGATTTCCCTCCCCACTAATCCCAATAACCAACTCAGCGCCAGAAATCCTCCTTTACTGATCTGAAATTCACCAGGGGGCAGACTGGGCCTAGGTAAGTCTTCCTCCTGGCACCTAGTAGCACTCTCTGCCGGCCGCACAGCGGGCCAGTTATTTCCTCCAGGTATTGCGCGGGTGCAATAGCGGTACTGCAGTAATCCTTCTCCAACCCACTCCAGCACCGGTGGGGCTTTTTTAATCGGTATGGCCGCGAGGCAGAACCCGACACTCCGGACGTGCCCGAGTAGTCTATAAGGTAGATCTTTCCTCCATTTGAAAAAAATTCCTCGATCCTCTCCGTTATTTTCTGGTAGTCATAGTCGTAACGTGGTTCTTAAATCCTTCTTACCTCGTCGTCCTCGTATTCGTATGGTGATATTATGCTCCATATGGAGGGAAGTACGCCAGCGGATTTGTAAGGATTGATTCCAGAATTGTTCGGTTCAGTAAGTAAAGTTGAGCGTTTGTGTCTTAACTGGAACAAGAGAAAGCGTGACATTCAAGCGATGTGTATGATTAAACTAACACAACATTCAACAAAATACTTTCATATTATTCCAATTCTTCAAAGGGCACATAATACTTACATACAAGAATATCTCTATAAGTGGATTGCCCGTAACACTGAAATGCTGAAACAAAATGAAAAACAAACTGTATTTGTAATATCTTAATGATTATTTATAACCTTTTTTTAGTTATATAATGTGCTTGGTTAATCCTAAGGAACAAATCTTAGAAAATAAACCAAGGAAATATTAATTATTAGATAGTTTTGCATAATATTTATTTTGAAGTACAAAATATAATAGTTGGTAACAATTCATCCAAAAAGTGGAAAATATATAAACATTAAGCATCTGATCTGTTCCATTCACACAACTTTCTATATCTGTTCCAAATACAAACTATTCCCATAAAATTGTGTTATCCACTTCATGCTAATCCAGAAAAACGTTAGCAGAATTGTCTTACTTCTTGCTTTCTTGTAAGTAGGAATTAGAGAGTACATTAGGCTAAAGCAATAGTCAAATATTTTCAAAGCCCATCGCTATGTGAAACAATTGAGGACTAGTTCGTTCTGCATAGTCCTGTTTGAGAAAAGTTGGGTGGTTTAAAGTTGAAACAATAACAAGCAATATCTCGAAAACAAATAAAATAAAAACGTATAGAACATAAAGTGTTTGTTTTAACGAGCTACATTTTTTATGTGGTAAGATGTTTGTCTATCTCTTACGGTTTAACCGTTATGCGAAATTTTGCAAAACTCATCCAGCATAAACTTGCCTTCAGAGGCTTTTCCCAGAAATTTCAAAATATATGTTTTATTTGTGATGTAAATATCTTTACACGGTATTTTAATCAAAATCGTTAGAGCCATTTTTAAGAAAAACACTTTCAAAAATGTTTCCATGTAAAGGATAGTTTGTTATGGGGAAATTTTCTTGCAAATCGTGCTGTATGCTTGGAAGATACTAAACACGAATACCAAGTTTGGTATTTAACAGTCTTTTCTTTTTTGAGCTATGCTGACCACAGACACACAAACACATATACATACACACACACACGAACTTTCTAAAAATGTTTGGGCCCATGGGACCTCAAAACATATTTCCGGCGAAATCTCGGCATCGAATTTTTGGGTAGATTAAATACCTTCTCTAGCTATTATGTACATTGTATGTTCATATGGACTAGAGAAAGTAAAAATGTTCCAAAATGCAAATTAAAGTGTTCAAAACGTTTTTTTCTGTTAGCCTTTCAGTTTATTATCTGGTGCCTAAATAACATGTTACCAGGTTTTTATTTCAAAATTCCATTAAAATACGTACAATTTAATAACACGTGGAAGTTGCCCGTTCCCTGACACAGATATACTTTTACTATTCTTAGTGATTTCTGGCTACAGAATCCATAGTAAGCTTTATGATTATAGCCTTATTGTGTAAACAGTGGTCAGCATCTGCTGGTACCTCCACTTTCTAGCAAAGGCGATATTCATATGGAAGTTTCTTCAGTTGTTTTTTATTGTTATATGAATATAAATTTTGCTATCCGAAAGTTTATATATATATGTATTTTATTTATGCACCCATAAGTCATTAACTATGTGATAGATTTGTATGAAACATTGCACTCTCATATAATACGCAAAAGCTTCTATTTTATGTAAAGACATTTTAGAGGTACCTACTTTATTTCGTAAACGATAGCAATACACATATTATTTTCAAAAAAACATGAAAAATAAACCGAGTCATAGGATAAATGACTTACAGTAATTATTTTAGTATAGTATCATTAAATAATCATGCAAATTCTCAAGTAATTCTTTATAACGTTTATTTTTTAAAATGTATATAAAGAAAGTTTAAAATTTTAAAAGTAATTATATAATTTTGTCAAAAATATTATTGAAACTTACAGCATTATGCACCATATATATTTTAAAAAGGTGGGCCAAAAGTAAGGAAACTATGATTTTTTGTAATATACTGCATTTTAATTGACATCTCCACTTTAAGAACATGAATGACTGAAAGTTTGAAATTCCAAACTAATAATACTACTTTTTTGAAATAATGTAATATAATGCAAATAAAACGTGAAAAATTTCATCCATTTTGCTCTAATGGTTTGGAGGTTATGCTCAAATGTGTTTATGTTTTTGTCACATTATTAAAAATGGCCCTTGCGACAAAAAATTAAAAATTTGGTCTAATATTTAAACCTTAAATTCACAATACATATACTTTTTGAAATTGTTCTAGGTTTCAAAAATGGTTAAAATTATGAATGTGATTTTTTTGTCATCAAAATATAATTTTTATGTTTGAAAATTGAAAACATGTGATTAAATACATAGGGAAATTCTTATTCATTGTTCCTATGTGAAGTGTACAGCACATTTTATTTGTGTAACAGAAAAACTGCTCCACAAGGAGCATTTTCAGGAAGAAAAATGCTGAAATTATCCATAGCGAGAAACCAAAGAAAGCTTTGAATGAATGCCTTACACTAATATCTACCAGATTGGTAGGTTGGACCCTGAGTTTATCATTTCCTCTCCTCTGCTGCTGCCTATTCTTTTTGCATTGCTGCTTTTCTTCTTCACAACTTCGGTTTTTACTTTGCATGATGCGAATGAGATCTCGTGAGCTGAAATTGTTCTTGCAGAGTCCAGTTAGTTTCACCCATAATGCTTTGCTGTAGCTTCAGTTAAGATATTTAAAAATGGCGCTTGATGGCCATTATGCATTTTTTATACTCAAGAATGTTTAAATTATTTTTGAAATTATAATAACACAGTTGATTTTTTTGTGATTTTTAATGAAATTTCAGTCATATATACCCTTAAGAACCTGTACTACGATCACCAGGTAAATCATTAGGTATTCTAACGCACCTTGCAATACATGTTAATTAATTTAACATCGAAAGATTTAGTTAACATTTTTGTTACGTAGCCAACAACTCACATACAATTTGAATTTGTGGTTACGATTATAACTCATTTATTTCTTTACGTTTTCTCAGCGATGTATAAATTTGTAGCACTTTTAGCAATAGGTTATCGGTGTTGAGCCCAAGTCTTATCCAATGGCATCGCATTATTGCAAGTGGACTATAAGATAAACAACGTGATTAGTTGATAATAGAGAATTTGCTAAACCTTATTGGTCATATTATATAAGGGGTATGTGAATGGGATAATTATTCTATTTTCAACTCCTTTTAAAAATAAATAAATAAAAATTCCTCACAATACAAAAAAAAGTATTTACATAACAGATTCAATTATTTGACGTTTAAAAAGATGGATACAACATTCCACAAAAGCTGAATGAAAATGTCATCATGCAGAACATTTTGAACGAGAAAAAATGCGAGTGAAAAGGTACCAAAAATTCAAATTTTAGAGTGAAAAGTTTAAATCCGATATTATTTTAGAAATGTAAACTTTTAAATAGTTGTCCTTAAATGCTTTTAGTGGACTCGTAATTCCAAAGTCCCCTTTTTCGAGATATATATATATATATATATATATATATATATATATATCAAATTTCAGTAATACATTCCCTTAGTGAGTTATACACAAAAGTTACATAGGTACACAAAACGTGTGGTGACTTAAAACACAAGCATACATGTGTATTCTTACTACTTACCACTTTATTTTTCAACAATTCTTCGCCCCTGCAGTAGGCACCTAGAAGTATAAGAAAATACATTAAAATTAAATACATGCAGCTGTTTCCTCTGGGATAAATACTGATTAGGTATCAATTACATAAAGATTAGTTTATGATTAAATTGACATGCACTACTTGTATACGTACATATTTACTCTCCACTGAAAGCCATTATAGGCAGCAGAAGCTGATTCGAGTTTCTAGGTCTTGGACCAATCAAAATTAGGATTACAGAGATTTTTACCCTAAGTGTATCAGTCTATACTCACCACCGTATTACGAACGAGGTAGCGTCCAGTAAGTGTGTGTGTGGCCGTGCCGTGGCCGAGTGTAAGACCACTCCCTCTCACCTTGACAGCCCGGGTTTGATCCAAGGAGACTGCATGTGAGATATATGGTGGACAAAGCGGCGCAGAGGTGGTTTTCTCCGGGTTCTCCGGTTTCCTCCGCATTCCACCGGTGCTCCATCTTCATTCCAAGTATCATCAGCGGTGCCAAGTAATAAAAACGGGCGTTAAACACTATAAAAAACAGTAGTTGTGCGACTCGACTCGCATTCGGGAGGTCGTAGGTTCGATTGCGGTGTCTGGCCTACCGGACTCATGGATTTTTGAGGGATTTCCCCGGATCGCCAAGCGAATGTAATTTCCTGTTCCCATCTTTTCCTTGTCATATGCTTCAGGATTGAAAGTCCAGGTCACGATACAGCTGGATAGTGACTGTGCGCTGTAGAGGTTTATTCCTGGCGTCGTCGCGTTACCGCCCTATCGGGTCCCTCCTTCGGGTGCTTTCGGGCTAGGGTCGGTGGCCTCTGAGGCGTTCATTCTGGGGATGTTAGAGACCCATCCATGCATCGTCCAGATCTTACCGCCCTACTCCTGGGATTACTTGAGTCGCAAAGGGCCACAAGGTCTATATCCGGTGATCTGGCCTAGTGATTGGGGACCCCAACTGATTAATCCTAATTCTAATCCACCACCATGGTAGAACTTCCTTCAATTTAGGTATCCATCCACTTTTGCACATTGATTTAATAAAATTAAACTGTGGTGTCCAAAATATTCCGACTCGTATATGATTTATTCTTAATTTATCGCTGCTATTGATGAAATGCAGGATGTATCAAAATGTAGAGGGCATTTTCTTGATAAACTATATAATTGTTTGCAACCGTTAATCGCGCATATTGTATCTATTATTAATTTGCTGTTATTCACAGTAGCTAAAGAATTTTAAAACTTTTATGATTTCAAACTAGCTCACACATTTCTCAATTATCTTACAAGCCGAAATATGGTACTATGATCGCTGTTCAACTTCCAGGAGAGTAAACGATTTCACCCTACATCGACCCATTTAGAGCAACAAATTTGAAGCAATTGAAGGAAAGATACACCTCTCTCTTAATTTCCTCAATTACTTTAAGACCCCCCGATTTTTCATTTTCGACATTTAAAAAAAGTTGGATGTGTTCCATTCACATGATTTTCTCTGTCTGTTCTGCAAACAAACTATTCTTACAAAAGATTATCCTTTTTTTACATATGCTAATCAGAATAAACATCACCAGAAATTGTCTTATTTCCTTTTAAGTACAAGGCAAATAAGGTAATATATCAGTTAAGCGACAGCCAAATCTTTCAAAAGCGATTGTCATTGAAATTCGATTCTCTTCTCACAGTCGGGAGTAAAACAAAAGAAATATTAGACGGGTGAAGACTTCCTGTTTGAGAAAAGTTTACATATTTTAAAATTGAAACCCAAAACGGGTAATATCTCGGAAACAGTTAGCTTTACAAAAAACAAAGAAACTGTGTGTGTGTGTTTGTATGTATATATGTACGTATAAATATACATAGGTATGGCTGTTAACGGTTTTGATTGAACATAACAAATAAAATGCATATGCTGAATTTCTTGGGAATAGCCCCTGAAGTCCTTTTCATTAGAAATAGAAAAACACTTCACAAAATGAAGATAATGTTAAAACTACATGTTATATATAAAACTTATATTACTTGTGTTTATATATTATTACATACGTATATAACATGTGTGTTTTAACGTGATCTTCATTTTGAAAAGTGTTTTTCTCTCTTACGGTTTGTCAGTTATACATAATGAAAGAACTTAGGAGCTATTACAATAAATTCAGCACATGCATTTTATTTCTCATGTTTAATCAAAATCGTTAGAGCCATTTTTAGAAAGTCGAAAATTTCGAAAAATGTTCCATATGAAGGGTAGTTTTGGGGTGGGTTGTTTCCTGAATGGCATCTTTAGAAGATATTAAACTTAAATACCAAGTTTGATATTAACGGACGTTTAATTTTTGAGTTATGATGGCCACAGAAACAGTTACAATTACACATACACTCACACACACACACACTCACACAAACAGACTATTTTGTAACAGACTTTTGGATTCAGGGGTCTTCACACATGTAATTCCAGTGAAATCTCGGTATCGAAATATTGGGTGGAGTGCAACACATTCTCTACCTATTATGTACCTTGCACATACGTGACAGAGAAAATAAAAATACATAAATTGTCTGCTTACCAAAACTGATACGAGAATCTTCATGTTTGCTTAATTGGATCTGATACGAGTATGTGAAACAAGCGGAGCGATTTCATACGATCATCTTAATGACGTTTATAGCCAAGTTTCATAAGACTATTTATTCTCGGCCATATGTCTTAAGTTTAAACCATTTATAAATTAGCTTTAACATTATACGCTTACCTGGGTCTATAATATGTGCATTGAGTTAACGGATGCAGTGAAACGGCTGGCAGGGTTGTGATATGTGCGCAGACGCGAAAATGAGGTTAGGCATTTTGATTTTCTCCAATCCATGAATTATGCTGAGACTTTTTTCGTTCATAATTCTTGAGTTTTGTGGCAATAAGTTATTAGTCACATCGTGTGCCTTTTCAGAAGTTTCCGGCGGTATAAGTTGCATCTCATTGACACTCATGTCCAACATTTTTACTTTTTCTAAACTCGTGCTAGTTGTTCTTTGATTGAACGTACGAGAATAATCGATCGTTGCGTTTTCAACAGTTGGTGCATGGTAGCGTTGCGAGATGTGGCAGACGCAAAAGTATTCATTGTTACTTGTGGATCTTCTGATTTAATGAAAAGATGCACTTTAATGAGGTCCATAAAAGTGCAGCTACCAGACACGGTCGAGAATAAAAGAATGTTATGATTCTGATGGTTGTGCTGCTTCGTCATTACGTGTCGATTACGTTTGCTTCTTGTATGATTTGAGAGCTTCAAAATTGAACATTTTATAAATAAGAGGAGATTGAAAGATTAATTTTATCCACAAGCGGAACTAAGTAGTGAAACATTTTCGACTTCATTACAAGGGCCTACACAAGTTGAAATTATATTACTGCCATCATCTCTTTTTTTTGTGGAAAAAACACAGAAAGATGGATTTTATCATTTGACTAAAAATAAATATGGAAAGAAAGTTGGTATTTTCATTTTGTGGATGCTCTTGTTTGCATAAGTAATTTTTTAATATAAGTAAAATATTAGAATTTTTTTTTTTACTTTGCATTGCTTAATTCATAACCATCTTAGTGTATACACCCTTTGTAATAATTGTCATTTGATGGTTAAAAATGTAATATTATTAGTAACAGCAATAGTACTGCTTATTTTGTCCCTTTGGGATATATTCCTTCATTTTTTTTTTCTACTTCAAAGTCTAAATTTTAAAAGCTAAATTATAATACATTTTCTGAATAGGACCTCCAAATCACCCTTCTTACAGAAAACCTAATTCGCTCTTGGACTACCCCTGAATATTTGGGATTTTAGTTCCACAGATTCCTCAGATACGCTTTGAGGCTTATGGCCCTCAACATTAGGCTAAGCTTTGTGGCTTAGGGGCCCGTATGTTGGCAGCGTCACTGCCCGGCAATATTTGTTAAGTCACGTGTTAGCAACCATACTTCTATAGATGTCATAAGCGGCAAGTGCCGTAAAAGAGCATGCCGAAGGGAATGAAAGTTTGAGTGAATGTTGGGTAAAGGTTCCGCAGGGAAATGTTGAAAATATTAACCTGGGCAATAAAACTTCACATGGAGCGTGAGTCTTGTAATAAATGTGATCACTTTGAGTTGCTGTGTTCCACTCACCCACCTTAATTAAGAATATTTTCTTATATTCAAAACTCGACGCAAAATGTAAACAACATACTCCATTTTGTAATTTTTACAAACGCATAACTATACTGCCAAACTATTCTATTCATGAAATCCGCGAATTTTCTGTTCTGTTAAGCATGTGTATGCTTTGGCGAAAACACTGGAAATGCCTAAAAATTAACTAATTTACACATTAACTAAATCTAACGTAATAGAGAGAATACTGCTTTCATTCGCATACTTTAGTCAAAGCGATGGAAGCTACTAAAATCAAATTCACGAAAATCAGTTTATTTACACACACTAACCTAGAACTAACCGAGCGCACGCTCGCATGCTTAAATGAAATCAGTGAAAATTAATAAAAACAAATTACCCGAAAATCAATTTATTTATAACATACACACAAACACTAAACTTGAGCTAACCGAGCGAATGCTCGCTTCGCTCGCATGCTTTGATAAAAACAGTGGAAATTATTAAAATCAAATTACACGAAAATCAGTTTATTTACACACACACACTAACCTAAAACTAACCGCGCCTTTTTTAAAAATGCTAGAAATAAAACAAATTACAAACATTCATTTACACACACGCGCACACACACACACTAACCAACTAACGAAACCAGTGGAAATGACTAAAACTTACACGAAAATGTCACTATACACATACACACTACTATAATTAGCTCATTCAAAAACCAATGTCCAAATTAAAACAAACACCAGAGAACTTCTATGAGTAGTTCTTGGAAGTAAAGCATTATTGCTAGCTCACACCCGTAACTCACAGAGTTGCTATAGAATCGCATCTTTTCCTCTGAACTTAAAAAGGTACAATATCTCAAAGTCCTTAGACGTCAGTAAATAGGACAGCTTGTCATCTCGCGGTATTATTTTTATTAATATTGGCAGCCACCGCCATATGAATCATAGAAAATAACGATAACCTTGTAAACAATTACATGAGCTCTCCTAACGGCCAAATAATATACTACGAAATCTGAATCCCCAAAGAATAAAGATCGAATGCCGCTTGAAATTTGTATAATTCTGCAGTTTTAATATAGTGTCTTTAATAGCTCAAAATATTATTATTTCTGAATGACATTACAAAACTAACTTTACAGATCCATATACCACCAGTATTTTTAAACTAGCACATTCATTATAGTCTAGAATATACTAGTGCATTTTTAAATATACTAAATAGTATTAATGTACAAACTGATAAAGTAACAGAGGACTTACAACAAAAAGAATACTTACTTACGTCTTCAGTATATATTTTGTATAAACCAGGAAGTATTACAGTTAGCGTTGGAAGGATTATTGCGATTTTTCGCAGTAAGAAAAACATTTCCATTTTGTGGTTAAATCCCCTGTAAAGCAGGCATTGTTGCTATATCTGAAATCAGTACTGACAAATGTTTTGTTTTTTTTTGTATAAAATAATTTCAAGTGTAGTAAATGTTTCCGAAATAGCATACCTGGAAGAATAATGGAATTAAGCCGTCCAAAACATTCTTTCCATCGCGTAAAGTTATTCAAATTACCTCTAAATATAAACAAACTGCGTTCTTTTGTCAGAGGAGAATTATTATGAAATATTCGCAGCCAAAGCCTCCTGTGCAGCAACATATATTTGCGAGAAAATCAAAGGAAGCAATATATTTTTTGCTTAAAAGTGATAAAAATTTTAACATCTGTAGTTTATAATCGATGTTAACGTTTATTAAACACCTTTATTTATTTATGCTTTTTTTTTTTAAATTCTACATGGCACTTAATTTAAGCCATGGATCAATGCAAGAGGAGCAACGTTTTTCTCCTCTTGGGTCAAAGGGTCTTTCTGGTCTGCAAGAATTAAACTATTTGAATGACTGAATAAATGAGCAGCGAAACGCGCAGAGAGTGCATAGTTTTCTTCGATTAGTTATTTTCAGAACAGAACTTTGCCAGTGATTCGCGTCTTTGCAGAATATTACACAATCCGCCACAATTTGCACTCACATTATGGTGCCAGTATGTGCTATTTGCTAGACCGAGGAATTGCATATAAATACATGTTTTGTTTTCACAAATTTAATATAAATCTTTGTATTTCGAAAGAATTATATTAATTTAAAACTAATTCTATTTGCATATTTGCCTACTGGATTTTTGACGAAAAGGCATATTGTATTTGATTTACAAATAACTACATATTTTGCCATTTTCGCATGTTTTTATAAATTTAAGTGAGAAATAGGCTAACGATCCTGAGGAAATACTGACATAATTTATACTGTCTATTCAACAGAGGCTGGTTTACGCTCTTCTAAATGGTTTCTCAGAAATATGTAGCTTGTCAGTCAGGAGTTGGTCCAATAATTCCAGAGTACAGTGCTCGTTTATATGAACTACAGTGAAACCGGAAACTAGGTACACTGCTACGTTAATACAATTAATTGCTACCACAGTTATTACAGCACAGAATCCCACCAAAAAAGCAGAAATAAATTACGCTCTATCACACCAGAAAGTTTAAAGTGAGCTGTTGTGTATTGTACTAACATGCACAAAAGCAAAATCTAAAAGCATTAATTGCATTGTTAAATATAAGTACTCCCCCCCCCCCCCCAGCAAAATTGGCCTATATGGATATTCCCTTCCCTACTACCAATCGATATTCCCACGTAAATTAATTTAGTTGGTATTTAAAGTTTCAATAATGGTATTGCTCACTTTTAAAATACATTTGCTACAGGACAATTTTATAATTATAAAATAATTGGAAATACTTTCAATGAGACACAGCATGAAAAATTTAGTTTTTCATCGAGTATTCCAAAGTTAAGGCAAACAACGTTTACTTTAAGGTAAAAGGAGCCTAAAAGTCGTGCAGCTGAATTTTAATGGAATACATTTAAGGACGATTTTAATTTATTAGTACATATTTACGTGAATATTTTCAATTGTTGCGTGCATATGTTAAATATATAAATCCTCGGTCTAGATATAACATGGAGGAATCTCTGAATCGCGAACCTGTTCAACACGTCCCGACGTGGTTTGGTCTTTCAAATCATGAAGAATCATAGTTTCAGTAGCAGAAATGTCTTCCCGGATTTCCTCTCTTTTTAATAAGAGTTGGTCAGGCGATCAGTAGTTGGGTGTGGCTGCTAGTAGAAATTTCGGCCTTATTGTTTCTTTGTAAAATTGTTCTCTGGAAAGACGTAGACCAGTGATGGTTTGAACTTAGACACATATAATAAGAGGGCCGTTTTATTTTTCAATCTCCGATAGGCTATAAATAAAAGACAAGCTCATAGAGAACAATTACTTTATTACTAAAAGTTTTGTACACTTAGGGTTACTTTTCAACATAACCACCATAAAGATTGAGACATTTATCGTACTTGTGCTCAAGATTTGCAATTCCCGCTTCAAAAAATGTTGCCGCCAATGATTTCAAATGAGTACTGACGTTGTTTTGAAGATCTTCGTACTTAAGGACGTTTGCGGAGGGCCATTCAAAACAAACGAAGAGGAATTGTGTTGAACCATGACAACACTCGTCCACACAACCCATCAATGGGACATTTTTGATCACCCGCCGTACATTGCTGACCTGGCACCCAGAGACAGCTTTACCCTGAACGTGGCAAGGAGGGCAGCACTTTCAACCAACTATGTCGTTCATTACATCCCCTAATTGTTCTATAATTTCCTGTAGGTAGAGAAAATAAAAATGGAAAGACAAAAAATCTGATGTGTTCCATTCACATGACTTTCTCTACATCTCTGAGACAAATTATTGTTAACAAGCTTATTGTTCTATTTACTTAATGCTAATCGATAAATATTAGCAGAAATAGTCTTATTACTTGCTTCCTTGTAAGTAGAAGCGAAATAAGGGAGTGCCATAGGTTAAATATATAGTCAAAAGTTGTTTGCCTTGTGACTGAAGTTCCTTTGTTTGTATGGGTAGGAGTTGAAGTCCTGTGTGAGAAAAATATTTTTTTTTAAAGCTGAAACCAAAAACAAGGAATATCTCAAAAACGATCAACTCCATGAAAAACATACATATAATATAAATTATATGTTTTAAAGTGCTCTACATTTTTTTCAAGTTTTTTTCCATCTCTTATGATTTAGCAGTTATGCAAAATTTCGTAAAATTCGTCCAGAATAAAGTAGTCTTCAGAGGCTATTCCCAGAAAGTTCAAGATATGCATTTTATTTGCCAGGTAAATAACTTTAATATATGATATTTTAATCAAAATCGTTAGAGCCATTTTTAAGAAAATTAAAATGTTCGAAAAAAGTTCCTTGTAAAGGGTAGTTTGGGATGGGGGGATTTTTCTCAAAATCTTCGTGTAGCATCCCTGGAACATACTAAACTTAAATACCAAGTTTGGTATTTTACAGACTTTTCGTTTTTGAGTTATCGTGACACACGGACACACACACACACGGACACACACACACGGACACACACACACACATACCTACACATACACACGGACCTTTTTGTGAAAATGCTTTTTATGATACATATATTTCCGGTGAAATCTCGGTATCGAATTTTTGGGTGGAGTGCAACACCTTCTCTATACACTATGTACATAGTACGTGTAGAGAAAGTAAAAAGTACCCATAGCCCAAGGTAGGACTCAAATCCGCAGTACCGCACGCCACAGAGGACTGAAGCAAAGTTCCTCAGAAAGCGTAACCACAGGGGACCAACTAGCATTTGTATTCTAAGAATAATGGAAAATCTAAAACAAAAAATCTGATGTGTTCCATTCGATAACTTTCTCTACATTTCTGTAACAAATTCTTGTTAAAAAGCATATTCTTCTTTCTACTTCATGCTAATATTAGTAGAAATTTTTTCTTGTAAGAAGAAGGAAAATAATGGAATACACTAAGTCAAAACGATAATCAAATCTTTTAAAAGCTGGTTGCAATGTGATGGAAATTAGTTTCTTTGCATTGTCGAAAGTTGAAAATTTCCTATATGTGAGAAGTAGTTAGGTATGTTATAACTGAAACTAATAACAAGAAATATCTAAAAAATTGTCAACACTACGAGAAAAACGTGTACGACATAAAGTGTGTGTTTTAATGTCATCTACATTTTTTGTGTAGTTAGCTTATGTCTATCTTTTAAGTTACGCAAAATTCAGCAGAATTCAATCAGAATAAAGAGGTCTTTAGAGGATATTCTCAGAAAATTCTGGATATGCATTTTATTTGCAATATAAACATCTTTATTATACGATATTTTAATCAAAACGTTTGCGCATTTTTTGAGAAAATCTTAATTTTCGAAATTTTCTCCATGTAAAGGGTAGTTTTGGGTGGGGGAATTTTTCTCAGAATCTTCGTGTCACATTCCTGGAAGATACTTATCTTAAATATTATGTTTGGTATTTTACCGACTTTTCGTTCTTGAGTTATCGTGTTCACAGACAAACGGACACACACGCATACACACACACGGACCTTATTCTGAAAATATTTTTTTTGGATACAGGGGACCCTAAACTTCTATTTCTGGTGTAATCTCGGTATCGAATTTTTGGGTGGAATGCAATACCTTCTCTACACACTATGTATATAGTACTTGTAGAGAAAGGAAAAACAAAAAAGTCTTGTCCATGTAGCTCACCGCAACGAAGTCTCGAATTGGGACCTTTCGGTTTATGATGTTTCTTTCTTCCTGAAGTGTAAAATATGATCACGCAGGAATAATAGAACCTAACTGAGATATGAGAAGCGAAAATCGCATTAATTAGGGGGGCATTAAAGATCATGCTACTTATTTACGACTGAAGCACTCAGGCTGAGGGACTTGAGAAACCTTCGAAAGAGTGAAAGCTAGATTCGTAAAAAGAACACTGGGAATATCTAAAAGAATGCCGTCTAGGCTAGCCTATATGTCAACCAAAGAAAACTTTTTATTGAAGATTTGAGGTATAACTTACTACTGCCATTGACACTTAAAGCGGAAGAACACATTAAAAGAAGATAAAAAAGTGACCAGAATTTGTAACAACAGTTGTCATGTTAAACCGGAACTGAGAAGCGCTATCACAAGGCTATTAATCCACCACAAATTATGTATAGCATTACCATGAACAAATGAAGATTGTAAGCGTAAACTATGCTATAAAATGTGGGAATGATAACGCTTTAAAATGGGTTAAATCACTAAGTAAACATTATTACATGTTATTGTATTAATGTGATTCATTATTAATTATTACTATTAATATATGCAAATAGGTGCTTTCTGTTTAAATGTTAACAAAAACTGTTAGGCATTTTATCAAGGCATTCACATTTCGTTACGCGCAATGTTTAGGATCGTTTCACACTGGGACACTGGTGACGGTCACTAGTAGTGATACATTCGTTTGAATTGGAGCATTTACTCTGGGACACTAGTGCCTCACTGAGTCACTGTGACGCAGCTGTGTCCCATCCTCACCACATGTGACGGACAAAGTCACTGTGTTCAGAGCAGTTACCGCCGGACAAGCATTAGTTTGAACTAGAGTTTTCGCACTGGGACACAGATCACAGACACAGCTTGCAGATTTACCAGGCAGTTATTTTGAACACAGTGATACAGCGATACATTCATTATACATTATAAAGTATACATCGTAGCCATGAGTTCAGATTTGATTAACACGGAAGATTTTATAAGTGAAGTAGAAAGTCGTCGTGCTATTTGGGATATCAGAAGCGATGACTGTAGCATCTTGTCTCAGATTGTCATAAAGAGTGTAAAACAAGCATTTCTCCAGTCGGTCAGTAGCAGTGGATGTGCGTGTAATAAACGTTTTGTCTTCATTCTCCTCCTCATGCTGGTTAGAAGTAGTAACAAAAGTTCCTCCTCGTTTGAGTCATCTCAATAACTAATTGGTTGGCAATACCTGCAGTGTCAGACACCAGTGACCCAGGAGCGTTCACCACAATCACCAGTGACCGTAACTGGCAACCGTTACCAGTGTCCCAGTGTGAAACGAGCCTTACTGCTTAATAACAGTGAGGAGAGTGACGAGACTATCAACTTCCTCGGTGAAGGAGAGCAGGTTGAATCAATCTGCTTCTACAGAGTGACAAGAGGGAGGAGAATACCCATTTTGGAATCGGCAGTACAAAGTTAATCTTTCACCAAATTTTATGATTTGGGTTCTAACATATTTGTGAAGCTATGCCATTAATTTTAACCCATAATCACTCTTGAACGGATGTCCATTTGCCTGATGCAGTTATCGAGACGAGTTGTGAAGCTAACCCACATGCACTCCAATGCCTCTGATCTGCAGCACCTCTCGACAAGTAAGCTCTATTCCATTCGTCTAATGGACGGAGTTTGTTGATGGTTTTGCATGTTGAGACTGCTCCACGTTGCCTGACGTTGAAAACCTCTGAGCTTCAACCGATGAGTGGCCGTTTTACGTCAACACATGATGACCATAGCTCCATGTTACTGAAATGGCATACCTGGCAGGATGGAATGCTTAACCTCCACTCCGTTCATGTTCCATCCTTTCATCAGTGTACAATGTCATCCTGTTCAATGGTGGGCTAAAAGTTTCAGATTGAATTTTACACTTTAGAGAAAATCTATATACAAGACAAATATCACACAGCTTTATTTTTATAGAATTATTACACAGAACTCTCAAAACAAATGAAACGACAAATATTAAAGATAATATCATGAACCCAGGTTATATAAACAACAAATTGGTGTATTTATCCATTTTTATTTTATCTTAAAATATTTACAGCTTATGTTTGCTCTTCCTATAGCTCATTTTACACACATTTTGGTAGAATTCCAAACAAATAGTTTTTATGGTTTAAGAAATTTCAACAAAACCACACACTTCTTAATTAGTTGTCATTTTGACAAAACTTTGTTCATAGGCAGTAGAAATAGTACTACCAGATTAGGTACACTGCGTTTTACAGAATCAAGGAAAGATTTTTGAAATAACAGCGAAATAAATGTTGTTATTTTCTAGATTCTGTAAAAGTGGATTCTATAGTATTTTAAATCATAAACTAATCTGACTTAATGTAAGCAGCTGATTGGCGAAACGACGCCGATTTAAATATAAATATAAGTGTATTCAAGTGAACGAATCACAGAAAAGACAGCGATGTTACAACTCATACAAAAATATATATGCATTATTTATGTGTTGTGTATCTGGCAATGCTACCTTTACTATAAAAGTTGTAAAATATAGTTTTTCTAACAATTTTGATAGCATTCAGTATTCATTTTTAATCCGCTATAACTTTTATGTAAAAAGTTGATCATAAACTTCAAACGGGAGAGCTGTGGTTAGTTCCATTCATCTTATTCGTCCATCATTTGAATGTACCTCATCTCTGGCTCCAGCCAGGCTTTAACAGAGTGATAAGTTAAAGATAGCAATTTTAAACAGAACATTTTAATAAATATATTTACAATTATAAATAACTAAGGGTAATTTAAAATAACAAGCATAAATTATATAAGTTACATGGACGAATCCTAGATATACAAATTCTATCATATAAAAGTCAATAACTATACAATAAAATACAAAATATAAATATACGCTTAAATATAAATAGAAGCAAGTAAAATATTATGTATCATAATATTAATTCTTTGGCATTCACATTTGCCCGGTGAAAACCTAATACCAACAAATAGGTTACTCCACCAATCACTGTTGATCATGCTTTTGGAGATGAACAGTTGTAACATTCAGTCTAATATTCGCACTTTTAATATGCGTTAATTTAGTTTAAATATAGTAACATTAAGGTTCATTGTACAAAGAATTACTGCGGTCAAAACACAGTCCGTAATAGCAGGTGGTCCAAATACCTGTATTTGACGTATGTAGACATCCCTTTGTGCATTAAAAGAACTTCACTTTACCCCTTTAGATGAGCACAACCTGCTCATCGTCTCCGCTAATAAGCAAGTAGGGGTAAACGAAGGTCGCTCATACCATTTCCCCACTGACCGATTTTATCTTGAAATAGCCCCGTTGAGTTCTACAAAAATTTTAACGCACGAAGCGATATCTGAACATGTGAAATATGGGCAGTGGTATAGCACCGCAGTGCTCCTTTTTATTTCTGTTTTATATTTTATCTTAAGTAATAATGCACATATTTATGACTTTGAGGATTGAATAATCCCTTTAAGAACTATGGGTTGTTGAAAATAAGCCCGAAGTTCAAGCATCTGAAATTAGTAGATATTCAAGCTTCATTGAAGCTACTTTCCTGACAGAAATACTAAACCTTTGGCTGCTGAATCATTAAGGTCCGCCAAGGCCTAAGTCAGTGATGGGCAGACCCATCCTGGGGATATTGCAATGAAATCGATGTTTACGCCAGACAAGTTCATGTGAGCCCACCTGGGTAGTGGGGTGGTAGCGTGTCTGCCTCATATTCAATAGGTCGTGAGTTCGAATCTCGCTTAGGGTGAGTTACCCGGATAAGGTTTTTTCGGGGTTTTCCCTTATCCTGAAAAGACGAATGTCGAGTAACTTTAAGCTCCATGGACCCCGAGAGCATCTGAGCATCATTTCATCAATTTCATTCATCGTCCGATATAACTAACCAGGTTAAAGGATGCTAAGCTACCAAAAAAAGCATTTCAGGAAGAGACATGCCCTTTTCACACTTTCAGATCTGGTCTACCCACTCTTGACTTTGACCAAAGGCAACTCTTACTGATTTGCTTTCCCTTCCTGTACTTTTGTAGCCAATGGCGACCGGCAAACAACAAACCGGTATGCGAATTCAGTGAACGCAACCATATTTATGTCGAAAATATTATCAAACTATTTAACTATCTATAGTGCTTGGCGCATGTCTGCTATGCTCTCTACCACACCCACACTCCTTCAGCTTTCAAAAATATATCGCGGTATGCATTTTGCAGCCGTAATCTATGTAAAGTTGTGTGACCAACATTGCCCCACAAAACCGTGAACTACAGAGTAAGTCATAAGTTCCAAGACACCCAGGCAACCAAAAAGTACCAGAACACGGTATTATTTTGAAAACGAAAGAAAAGTTAAAATAATTGCCCGGATGTGCTGGGAATTTTGGCTCCCTCTGTGCTTCTACATTTATTTTTAAATTATTCGCTATAATAGATTGCTTTTAAATTAAAATTTAGGAGATTGCGCTAGAATTTATGGATAATAGCCTCAAGACGGCTAAAACCCTGCCTGAATTTTTATGTTTATTTAAATACTTTTACACAAAAAGGCAACGGTAAATATAATATAGGTGTCATTTTACAACAACAAACTTGTCGGATACAGCAACCTGATAGTGCAGATGCAACTCGCATAGTCATTTTTATGTAACAACAACGGACTAAAGGACTTCAGATGCTCTGACACACAGAGTGTGCAAAAATAATTATTGGGGGTGTAAACTTTTGTTTCTGCGGTATGGAATATCATTTTGAATCACAGCTTAAATGGAAGAAAAATCTGAACACAAATAACGTGTGTTTAATATGGACTCCATTTGGGACACTGTAGGCCATTTCTTTTAACACTGATGATATTATGTCTGCTGTAACTGACGCTACTGCTGCAATAATCCTTCCTTCTTCATTCAGATCTGCAGGTAGCGATGGTATGTTTTTGTAACACAGCGTCACTGTTGGTGTTGCTGGTTCTGGACTGGCCCATGGCACACAGTTTTTAGTCTCTCCACATCCTCATGATACACGCAGTGGTCCGGTACTCTTTTCTTTTACAGCGACATCTTGCCCTATGGATCTGATTGTACACAGAGCACAAATAGTATTAGACATCGAATCTCTGATTGTCTGTACGGGCATTTATAGGGCGTGTCTTCTGATATCCGCTGGCCCCTTCGTCACTCTAATTGAGGAAGGAGGGGTTTTACCTTACACGTTACCTAATCTCGCTTCCACTTGAGTAAGGTGGCTATACCTTTTAGCGAATGAGTTGACAAACCCAGCATAGGTATGCTCTATTGGTTCGATATAGAACACTCACCTGCACGGTGACAGTATCAGCCAGTAAAATAACAACATGACTTAATTAAGTACCCTACACACGATAAGGAATGCGGTGTACGGAACAAGACAGTGCCGGTTTCTTTCTGTGCCTTGTGTACACTATTGTGCCTAAAATTGATACATTCCCCTAGGACACGGGTACGCCAGTAGCACTGAGCAGCACTGGCAGCACAGATCACCGATAGCACACAACAGGGAGCAGGATGTCAACAAAGCCACGGGTTTTCTATGCTAGGTGGGAAACATATTATTTTGTTAAGATGGTTTCTAAATGCTCTAATTCAGCCTACAGACCAAACGATGTTGATAAATGAACGAAGATTTCATTTCCCATATTTAGAATTTGATAACATTGATTATACAGACAATTATCAAGTGAAAGTTTCCCCAAATTACGCTGCTTTGGAGCCCTCCTATTGGCAATTTTCGGCTTTACGAACTTATGCGAACAAACGTTTTCGAAAATGTGATTAATAAGGACCACTGTAAGGTCTACATTTCGATACATCACTTCGGTTATGTACAACGTCTTTATACTCGGATATTGATGCGTTAGTGAGATCAAAAAGCTTGCAATCGTCATCACAGAGAATTAAATAAAATGCCCTTCATACAAAATAAATAACAAGTGCATGACAATGTTTTCACGGCTTAGTTAGACATTGAATAAGAAGGTTAAACACCAAACCTGATATTAATAAATTTCAGCATCTTCCAAGGATATGACACAACGATTTTAAATTAAATCCCACGACCCAAACTACCCTTTACATGAAACACTTTTCGAAATTTTTGATTTTCTCAAAAGTGGCTCTAACGATTTTGATTAAAATACCGTATGTTAAGATATGTTATACTACGGAAATGTTTTGAAGTTTCTGGGAATAGCCTCTGAAGTCCAATTTATTCTGGATGACTTCTGCATAATCGGGAAGCCAAAGAATTGTCTAGATTTTGTTAAAACACACAAGTGATGTACAATACTTTTTTTTTTTTTTAGATAAACGCAATTTCAAAATACTTGTACATTTTTTAAATGAGAAATCATTATTCTTTTTCTTTCTCCTGGTCAAGTAAAAACAAAATTTTAGTGCCCCGCATAGCGACCCACTCTTGAAAGATGTGACTATCATTTTAGACTAGTACGAGTATATTCCCTTAATCCCGCGTATCTACAAGAAAGTATGTAATAAAAGTATTTTTGAAAATGCATATATCAATGTACATGAAGTAGATAGAAAAATGGGCTTTTGTAAGAATTGTTTGTTGCAGAATAGGTAGAGAAATTATATGAATGTAAAAATCTGATATATTGATTATGGCTCCCATTTGCGTTGTTAACAGGTACATAGAATGAACACAAGAAAGGTCATCAGCGATGGTACTTGTTCCTCGCACTATCAATCGCTCTACCAACTTGCCCAGCAGCATCGTTCAAGGATCTCTGGTGTCCACCCCATCCATGCACATAAGGATAATTTATCTTGTGCCTTGCTATGGACTTGAGCAAAAGTGCAGCCACATAGATGATGAAGTATACGCTGAAGTACAGAGGGATGTACCAGAGCTTGCGTCCCAGATAATAGTAGCTGTACGGTCTCTTGCTGTCTCGTTCATCGTCGGCATGCGCTTCTTCATGGTGATGATGTTCGTCATCCTCCAGGTAAGAGTCGTAGTCATGTAGAGGCTTGTACACGTCATGATGCCCGTACGGTTTCTTGGGAGGATCGTACGAATAACCACTTGCTGAAGGCAGATCCTGTCCATTCGGCATATCTGGTTTTGTATCCTCTGGCTCTGGTTTGCCATAGGAATCCGATGGTGTGTCCTTCATGTCGTTAGGGCTTGGTTTTTGAGAATGAGAACCGGGTTTATACATCGGTCCCAAAATTGCAGCAGCGTCTTCGTCGTCATCGTATATAAAATACTCCTGATGGTGATTGTTGGACGATGGTTTGCTTGGTCCATCATAATGATGACTGTGTTTTGGAGGATAGTGATAATCTTTAGGGGGTGATGCTGCTGAAGGTGGAGGTAAAGCCTCGTCTTTCATTGGATGGTATGAACCTTTATGGGAGTTGCCTTTTGGAGGCATGTAGGAGTCTTGAGGAACACTGTAGACATCATCAGGCAAAGGTCTGCCATAGGAATCGGTGATAGGAGTTTTCATTCCTTTCATTTTTCCACCATTGCCATTGTCATCGTCCTTGGGACTGTCGTCATAGTAATCTGGAGGTGGGGTGTCCGACTCGTACGAAGAGGCGTACTGTTGCGATGGGGGTGCTGGAGTAGGAAGGTAAGCGGATCCGAAGGATGGAAGAGGCTGACTTGGTACAAATGATCCGGGTTTGCTGATGGGCTTGGAATCTTTACTTCCTTCAATCTTACCAACTTGACTGTGCTGATATCGCTCCTGAGCAACGTGTGTATAAGGCTGGTAACTCCCATAATCACTCTTCTTTATGAGAGTGCCAGGATCAATTCTGTCATTAGACACTACGATATCTGAAACAAAAACAAAATATTTTATATATGTATATATACATGTATAGGATGGGAGGTAAATAAGTTCAAATATCTGCATCAGCGTTTGAGGACCATTTGATAATCTAGTATTTTCAGTTTTTTTCGCTATTTTCTAAGTTATATTTAGAAGCAAAATTTCACGATGTTTTTAGGGCTGCTATTATTCGCTGTAGGACGCTCGGTGATTGTTTACGTAACAGTAAACCCGACAATAAATGGCGTGATGTGAGGGAAGAATATCGATCACACTGAAACTTCAATCTGTGAAACCATACGTTTTTGTTTTCATACAACGTTATCTGATTATGGTTCACAATGTACTTAGGGTTCAACTAAAATATATTGAACGCAATGACATTGTTTCATTTAAATTTGGTTTTATTGAACGAATACATAACTCAAACCAAGCATTTGCACTTCTGTTCTAAAAACTACAAAGGTAATCTTATTGCTCTTATAAAGTGTAACATTAAAACTAAACCACAACACTTGAAAAAAAACTTTAAATTGAGAATTATCAAAACATGTGTCACAGATCCTTTGATACACTACAATAATCGTTCATCTCTTGGAAAGAGGATTTCGAAATCGCTGATGATACATTAGTAGATCCCCAGTTGCAGCGTAAATTAAATGAATATCTGATGATTCAGCATATGAAAATTCATTCATTGTGTAAAGGAAAGTTAGCGACTGATTAATCCCTCGTTTCCTCACGTGAATTAAGGTCGGCGGTGTGCGAGTTGTACTAAACACATGAGCTAGGCGTTGCCTGATGTGTGTAAACTGCAGAGACATAACGCAGAACCGTTCAAAACACTTAAGATCCTGAAATTTGTGCTATTAGTAATCGGACAAAATGAGATGCATTTATCTTACTTTTGAGTTATACACATTTTTCTCTACGAAATATCAAATTATTTGCATTTATTCACCTCCCATTCAGTAAATATACCAATCGCATGCATTTTTCTACGCATTATTATTTATTTTCATATCTATTATGCAATGTATTTATACACGTTTATTTCCCCATCTACTTCTTGTAAATCATGATAAGTATTTGCCGAAAATGATTTCCGTTAGGTAGCCCGATGGTAATGTATATGTTTATGCGTTGATAAGTTAATGATTTTGCGTACGATGGAATGTGAACTTTGAACAAAAGAGCATTCCCTTGAACAAAAAAAACAAAAAAAAACATTCCCTTGAACACTTAAAACTGTAGTGCTTAAAAGGTTAAAAATTAAAACAAACAACAGCAGACATTTCGGAAATGATAAACGTCACAATCATTTTGTCATCAATCGTGTGTCCAGCAAGACACTTTCCTCGTTGTGAGTATATATTGTAACGGCGGTACGGCCGGCTCAGCTAGCTTAACAGTAGCACAATAGCCGGACAAAGATCTTTGTGTTACATCCCTAGCAAAACAATCCCGAGTGTTCGTGACTGGGATTTTAGAACAGTCAATTTCTGACATTTTTACTTTCTCTAGCTCCGTATGTACAATGTACATAGGGATAGAAAACTATTGTATTCCACCCAAAAATTCGATGTCGAGATTTCACCGGAAATACATGTGTTGGGACCCCCTGAATCAAAAAAAAAAAAAAAAAAAAAAAAAAAAAGCTTTTTCAGAAACAGGTCCGTGTGGTTGTCTTTGTCTGTGTGTCTGTGGACAGCATAGCTCAAAAACGAAAATACGGTTAAATACCAAACTTGGTATTTAAGTTTAGTATCTTCCAAGGATGCGATACGAAGATTTTCAAGAAAAGTTTGTTTTTCTTAAAAATGGCTCTAGCGATTTTGATTAAACTACCACATATTAAGACCATTTCTATCAGAAATAAAATGCATATCTTGAATTTTCTGGGAATAGCTTCTGAAGACCTGTTTATTCTGGATGAATTTTGCTTAATTTGGCATAACTACTAAACCATAAGAGATAGACAAAAACTTACCATACAAAAAAAAAAAATGTAGATATTGTTAAAATACACAAGATATGCCATATACATTTTTTTTTTTTTCGTGGAGCTTTCCGTTTTCGATGTATTCTTGTTATTAGTTTCAATAATTGTAAACTACTTATACTTTTCTCAGACGGAAGTGTCCATTTTTCTTTTATTCTACTCTTGGCCAAGCAAAGAAGCAATTTGAAATGACGATCGCATATCGACAGCTTTTAAAACATTTGACTATGATTTTAGCCTAGTACATTCCCTTAGTTCCATTCTATTTATAAGGAACTAAATAATAAATTTCTGCTAATGTTTATCTCGCTTAGAATGGTGTTGAAAGAAGAATTATCTCTCGTAAGAAGTTTTTTGTAGAGTAGCTAAAGAAAGTCGTGTGAGTGTAACACATACGATTTTTTAAATTGTGATTTCCCGTGATTTCGATAACTCGAACATCCGGAGCCTGGCTACTGGAGTGTATAACGGGGCCGACAAATGCCGACCGACAGTAAAAAATGTCAATCTAGTGAGTGACAGCTTTTAAAGCAGTGAAGTGAACATAGGGAATAAGTGTGCAGCTGACACTGGTCAGTGCATAATGCAGTCAATCGCGAGTGCAGTCAGTGACTCAGTTATTTTGTGTACCAAGTGTGATATTCTATCAAATGTAACTGTTGAGCGTTTTAGTGCAATAAACTGAGTTTAGCAGAACATTTGTTAGAAATTAATTATGTGTATAAGTAAAATTCCATTTATATTATAAATTTGAGTAAGACTGCAGAGGACTTCAAGGAATACTTGCAGAATATTCATACACAAAATATAATTATACACATAATTATTCATAATTACAATACCTCAAATCTCAATTTATCAAAATAGCCAGATCTATCAAAACGTACCGCATTGAAAATTAATTTTCCAATGCATATCTTTAAATAAATAAGTACATATTTTAAACAGATTTTAAAATAGTGTATGTTAATAGTGTTTATTATTGTTATTATTATTATTATTATTATTATTATTATTATCAACATCATAGTTGTATAGCATTTTTTCTGTTGTAACTTCAGCAAATACGTCAGCTATCGTTTAACAGCTCATCAACTGAGTTTAATATATTTTTGAAAATCAGTTTATAATGTATTCCATATTAAACATTTTTATTGCAATTATTAATTCCAAAAATTTCAGATGGTTTGTATAAAAAAAACCTACTTATTATACTTGTACACGCATGTCTCGTGCGAAACTCTTTGAATGTTGAGAATTATTAAAAACACTACGTTAACCTAATGGTATCATTAAATACATCATACGAGTTACGTCCAGAAAGTAAGTTCCGTTTCAATTTATCTCCGCTGCAGCGCTGCGATCGCAGTTCCGCACATGCGGGGTAGACGCTCTGTATCAAGGAGAAGAAACGTGCGCCATTTTGAGATCGCTGTCAGCCACATACGCTTTGTTGTGCTTGTTTACAATGTCGGTGTTGATTGAAAATCCCGCCGCTTGAGAAATCAGATCTGTGATTCGTTTTCTGAATGCTAGGAAAGTGAAATCAATTGAAATCTATCGGCAAATTTGCGAAGTTTACGGACAAAATGCGATGAGTGATTCAATGGTGAGAAGATTGGTCCGACAGTTCAATGAAGGACGTAGTGAAGTGCACGATGAAGAACGAAGTGGGCGTCCATCTTTGGTTACAGAAGAACTGGTTCATGCGATTGATGACAAGATCCAGGAAAATCGCAAGTTTACAATTAGTGCTCTCCCCAAAGCTCACGATCACTAATTCATGAAATTGTTACCGAAAAACTGAAATTTCGTAAACTTTGCTCACGTTGGGTACCAAAGATTCTTACTGAGCAACACAAAACAAAACGGATGGGTAGTGCACTTCAGTTTTTAACCCGTTATGATGAAGACGGCGAAGAATTTCTGACACAGATAGTCACAGGAGATGATACTTGGGTTTCTTACGACACCCCTGAAAGTAAGCGGCAATCAATGGAATGGAGGCACACTTCATCCCCAGCAAAGGTTAAGCCGAAGCAAATCTTGACACCTCGAAAAATGATGTGCACAGTGTTCTTGGGCTGGAAAGGCATCTTACTCATTGATTTCTTATCGCGTGGTCAAACAATCAAAGCAGATGTTTATTGCGAGACACTTAGGAAATTGCGCCGCGCAATACAGAATAAGCGCCGAGGATTGCTGTCAAAAGGTGTTGTTTTTCTTCACGACAACGCACGACCACACACTGCAAATATAACGAAAAACCTCCTACAGGGATTTGGCTGGGACGTGTTTGACCATCCTCCGTACAGGCCTGACCTCGCTCCTAGCGACTTTCATCTGTTCTTACATCTCAAGTCTTTCCTTGGCGGTCAACACTTCAACAATGACGAAGAGCTGAAAGAAAATGTTTCCAACTTTTTGAAGACACAGGCGGCAAACTTCTATGAAGAAGGTATACAAAAACTTGTGCCACGCTATGACAAATGCCTGCAAAATTTCGGCAGTGATGTGGAAAAGTAGTTTAAGAGTTGTAGAATTTTGTGCAATAAATAATTATTCTGTATCTGTACACAATTTAATTTTATTACCAAACGGAACTTACTTTCTGGACGTACCTCGTATTATTGTTGTTATTACTATTTGTTTAGAATGCCATTAATAAACAACTTACCCAGATTAGAACTGGTGACGCTTGTAAGTGGAATGGGTGTGATCTGGTATCCTGTGGGTTTTATTTCAACCACCGGCTCTGGAGAACCTTTCCCACTGAAAAAGAACGTAATAATTAATAACCTATAATCGTTGTTTAAACTTAGATATGTCAAAATATGTGCGCAAATCCTGACGCTATTGCTTAACCTGAATTTAACAAACTTGTGCATATCCAGAAAGATAAGCTACACGAACTGTTTTAATTGGTGTATCGTTTAATGTAGGCAGTTCCAGCTTGGCTGCGCTCCGGAGAGCAGCGAGTAACTCGCTATCACGCTTCTTCTTTTTCAGCAAGACTAAAAAAGAGCTATTCACCATAGGAAAATTTCAGCCACAAAGTTTGTTACAAAGGTATTACGCAGTGTGATTTTAAAAAAAATGTTATGTGTTCCATTCATATGGTTTTCTCTACCTGTTCTACTAACAAATTATTCTTACAAAAGATTAATCATTTATCTGCATCATGCTAATCGAGATAAAAATTAACAGGATGGTCTTATTACTCATCTATTTGTGTGGCTAGGAACAAAACTAAAGAGGAATGGAGCGTTAGATGACTTCCCGTTTGAGAAAAGTTTAAATAGGTAGTTTAAAATTTAAACCAAAAACCGTGAACTCTACAAAAAAATGTTTGCGAGATAAATTGATTAATTAACGAGATCTATATTTTCTGTTTAATAAGTTTTTGTTTATCTCTTAGAGTATACCAGTTACACACAGTCATCCCGAGTCTAATCCCATGAATTTCAAGATATACATTTCATTTGTCATGAAAATATCTTAAACTTATGGTACTGTAATCATAATCTTGAGCCATTTTTGAGAAAATCAATTGTAAGCGAAATTGATGATTGTAAATCAATTGGTCGAATGAGTGGCGGGGGAAACCGGAGGACCTGGCGAAAACCCGCCCAGACGCCGCTTCGTCCAACACGAATTCCACATGCGGGCACTTGGGATCGAACCTGGCCCGCCTAGATGGGAGGCGAGCGGTCTAACCACTCAATCACGGTGCCGCCCTGTTTTCTATCTTCTTCATGTTAGGCGATACAATCATTTGTAGAAGCACTTTCATTACACATTTCCTTGTAGGCACAAAGAGGTGCAGAAGGCTAAAGCGATAGGTATAGGGCGTTTTCGGAAGGACTCGACACCGATCCAGTGAGGATATTATGCCTACTCCCCGCGAAGGCCACCCTGGGAGGGAAAGATGAGGTGAGAGAAGACCCCGGGTGGTCGGAACCAGGAATTACGGTGCAGTAATGACAGGGTCTATAGAGTTTCCGGATTGCGCGGACCAGTGACCCCTGTCTACCATGAGAGTCCAACGATCCCTCCCCAAGATGACGGGCCCTATACCTCGGCATCGGAGAAATTTCCACAGAGAGCATTTTTTTCCTACCGCACAGCACTGAAATACTTTCGCCGACTCTTCCAGTATTGAAATAGATCAAACGGGGTGAAGGATGAATGAAATGAGTGATATAGAGCAGCAGGATGAGAGAAACCACTCCAGCATTCACCTGACGATCCAGTAAAAACCCCGGGAAAAACCTATCGCTTAATATGATAGTCAAATCAGTGACTTTGTACATGTTGTATATTGGATTTGTATGTACTTTGCATGCCCACAAGAAAGAAACAAAAATGGTGATTTACAGATGTATTATTATTGTTGTTGTTGTTGTTGTTGTATTTCCATAATATCCTCTAAAAGGGGGCTACCAAAGAGAATGTACATAAATTACATATTAATACTATTTTTAACATTAACATTTATCTTACGAATAAAATATATAAAATCTGAATATATACAATATAATATATTGTCACACCCAACGCTAATACAAAGGACTCGCTTTGCTGGGAGAGGTAGAATTAGGACAACTCTACTTTTCACTATATTTGGGTGGACGTAAAGGGACGCACCCTTATATGCAAAATCGTATACAACAGGGAAAACCTAATTAATTCAATAAAAAAGACGTAGATGGGTAAACTAAGCTACTAAATTAAAGAAAACATGTCTAAATCAAATGACACTTTATAGCATTACCTTCGGTTTCTTCATGGCACGAGGCCAATTTTAGTGTCCTAGTTGCACATGTCCTTTTTACTAACTTCACAATTCAAAAGAGAGCAATACCACGCTTACCGTGGGTTTTAATGAGCGTTCAAGTTGGCAATGTCGCCAACATTATGATGATTATAAATTACAATGTTACCACATCCTGTGCACACAGCCAGGATGTGACAATATATGATGTTAATTATCTCCTTTGATATTTTGCTAGCCGTAACCGTTAAGGTGGTTTTGAATGGCTATGGAACCTCGTATATATATATATTAAACCGCCCTGTCTTTGCGAGTCCAATAGGACACCACAATTTAACAATGTTGAGTAATTATACCCCGGGAAACAATCAATAGGCCGTGAGCTGAGATGTCCTCCACTTTGTGTCTGTCTTTGCAGAATGACATGGTTGGCAAATATTTCGAATCAAAAAACGAATAACATTATGATAATTGTACACTAAAAACATTAAAAATATGCCAGGAAATACTTATCTAACGTAAGACGAGGTCTTTTCGCTGACCCCGCCCATGTGTTCCACCTATTTACTATGCTCTTAAAAGCGTATTGGATAGGCCACGATATTGAAGGGATATATTTGGACATGAAACGTAACTTGCAATAAATTAAGTCCTGAATTGCGAACTGGTGATCCCTAACCACGTCTCTCACCTGGTGATACAAAATTAGGTTAATTTTTTCTCTATGCCACATACTGAAGTTCCAATGTTAAGGCAATTAGCGCACGTGGTCGACTAAATTAATACACTGCGTGTACAAGTCAACTAGTTCTGAGGGAGCGCCGAGCGAGGTCGAGGAGTGAAGGGGTGGATTGTCCAATCAGTTTTACCTTTCTCATACGCGTAGGAAGCGCACCAATGGCACCAATAAAACTTTGCTAAGATCCGAGTCCCCATCAAACGTGCACATTTCCAGCAGAAATCACAGCGCCAGGCGTATTTTTATTGTCTTTGAGTGTACCAGAGAAAATGTGTGTGCTTCAACCAGATCTATGTTTTTCATGTTGTAAGTTTATGCTGTCTCAGATGATTCTTCGATATGCAACACTCTATAAAGTGCAATCAACTGCACAAGCCATTCACAGAAAATTCGACATATAGGTATACTTATTGGTTATATAAACATCTTAAATATAGTTGTAGTATTTCAAATAAGAACTTCTTTAGAAATTTTTAAGAACATAAATTATACGAAAAATGTTGTGTGTAAATGGTAGTTCGGGTAGAGGGTCCTTGAAAATGCTCGTGTTGCATTTATGGAGGGTGCTAAACTTAAATATTAAGTTCGGTATTTATCCGACTTTTTGTCTATATTATACTGTTACTCACACACACATACACACAGCCGGACATTTTTACTTTCTCTACATATACTATGTACATAGTGTTTATAGAAGATACTGTATTGCACGCAAAAAGTCGTTACCCAGATTTAACCGGAGATCCCCTGTTTGTTTTGAGACTCTCTGAATAAAAAAAAAAAAAAAAAAAAAAAAAAACCATTTTAGATAAATGTTCATGTGTGTGTCTGTCTATCTGTCAGTCTATCTGTCTGTCTGTAAGTGTGTGTGCGTGGGTGTGTGGGTGTGCGTGTCTGTGACCAGCAAAGCTCAAAAACGAAAAGTTCGTTAAATACCAAACCTGGTATTCAAGTTCAATATCTTCCAAGGACGCGACACGAAGATTTTCAAGAAAATCCCCCCACCCCCAACTACATTTACATGGAAAAATATTCGATTTTTTTTTCTCAAAAATGCCTCCAACGATTTTGATTAAAATATCCTATGTTAAAGATTTTTACATGACAAATAAAATATATATCTTGAATTTTCTGGGTATAGCCTCTGAAGATATCTTTATTCTGGATGAATTTTGTTGAATTCTGCATAACTGGTAAACAATAAGAGATAGACAAAAACTTACAACACATGTAGAGCTCGTTAAAACACATAAAATATGTCATATACAATATTTTTGTACAGCTAATCGCTTTTGAGATATTACTTGTTATTGGTTTCAGCTTTAAAGTACTTACACTATTTTCATACGGGAATTTGTCAACTGCTGTGCATACAAACAAAGGAACTTCAATCTCATAGCAACCAATTTTTGACTATCGCTTTAACCTATTGTACTCCCTTATTTCGCGTCTACTTATAAGGAAGCAAGTAATAAGACAATTTCTGTTAATTTTTTCTCGATTAGTGTGAAGTAAATATATGAATAAGCGTTTTAACAATAATTTGTTTCAGAGATGTAGAGAAAGTCATGTGAATGTAAAAGATCTGATTTTTTTTTTAAATATGCTTACTTATTCTCGGTACCACAAAACATGTACCTACCTACTTCTATGTGTGAAATCTCTGTATTCATTTTTGAATGGAATGCCAACTTCCTCTACCTATCATAACAAAGTGATAGGGAGAGTAAAAATCTGATGTGTTCCATTTTCATGACTTTCTCTACATCTCTGCAACAAATTATTGTTAAAAGGCTAATGCTTATATTTACTTCATTCTAATCGAGAAAAAATTATCAAAAATAGTCCTATTACTTGCTTCTTTGTAGGTAGAAGCGGAATAAGGGAGTACCATAGGTTAAAGTGATAGTCAAAGGCTGATTGCTGTGTGACTGTAGTTCCTTTGTTTGTATGGACAGGAGTTGACAAATTCCTGCATGAGAAAAGTATAAGTTTTTCAAAGCTGAAACAAAAAACAAGGAATATTTTAAAAACGATCATTTCCACGAAAAAATGTATATAACATAAATTGTGTGTTTTAATGTGCTCTACATTTTTTGGGGGTAAGTTTTTGTCCATCTCTTATGATTTAGCAGTTATGCAAAATTCCGTAAAATTTATCTAGAATAAAGTAGTCTTCTGAGGCTATTCCCAGAAAATTCAAAATATACATTTTATTTGTCAGGTAAATATCTTTAATATACGAAATTTTAATCAAAATCGTTAGAGCCATTTTTGAGAAAATCAAAATTTTCGAAATTCTTTCCATGTAAAGAGTAGTTTGGAGTAGGGGGATTTTTCTCAAAATCTTCGTGTCGCATCACTGGAAGATACTAAACTTAAATACCAAGTTTGGTATTGAGTTATCGTGTTCTGAAAATACTTTTTTGATACAAGGGACCCATAAACGTATATTTCCGGTGAAATCTCGGTATGGAATTTTTGGGCGGAGTGCAACATCTTCTCTATACACCATGTGCATAGTACGTGTAGAGAAAGTAAAAAGGGTATTGAAATATGATCCACTCACCTGAGTAAAGTCCAGGTCCCCGATGAACTTCTTGACTGTGCTGCACTGCCAGAAAGTGAAACTTTGGAATAGGAAGGGGCGAAAACTAGCTCTGACATGGCTCTTGTCAGGGACAACAAAATGATGAAGAGAATCGTAACTGCGCCCTATGACAAAATATGAAGAGCAAATTACGTATAAGACTAGAACAGAATAGTACTTATTTCCTAGATCTACAGAAAAATTAAACAAAACCATTATAAATAAACTAAAAGATCTGATGTGTTCCATACACATAATTCTCTCTACCTGTTCTGCAAACAAACTAGTCTTACAAAAGATTGTTCTTTTATCTACTTCATGCTAATCAAGATAAACTTCAGCAGAAATTGCCTAATCACTTGTTTTCTTGTAAGTAGAAGGGAAATAAGGGAATATACCAGGCCAAAGCGATAGTCAAATCTTTTAAAAGCTGGTCTCTAAAAGATGCAATTGAAATTCGGTTTTCTTTGCGTCGCCAGGAGTAAACCAAAATAGATATGAAACGAAGGACAACTTCCCCTTTGTTTAAGTATTTTAAATTTGAAACCAATAATGAGGAACATATTAGAAAGAATTAACGCTACAAACAAAACGTATGCGACAAATTGTGTTTTAACGAGATCTACATTTTTTGTGTAATAAGTTTTTGTCTATCTCTGACGATTTACAGTAATGCAAAAATCATCCATAATGAAGAGGTCTTCAGAGGCTATTCCCAGGAAATTTAAGATATGTATTTCATTTGACATTAAAATATCTTAAACATATAGTATTTTAATCAAAATCGTTAGAGCCAAATTTGAGAAAGTCAAAATTTTCGGTAAGGGAATTTTCCTTAAAATCTTCGTGTCGTATCTTTGGAAGATGCTGTACTTAAATAACAAAGTATCTTATCGAATTTTCCTTTTTAGTTATACTTTTCACACACGTACACGGGCCTTTTTCTAAAAATGCTTTCTTTGGATTCACTGGACCTCAAAATATATATTTCCGGTGATATCTTGACATCGAATTTTTGGATGGAATATAATCTTCCTCTATTACACATGGTAGATGACGTAAAATTGTATGTAACCTGCACTATCTATAATTTATAATTAAAGTATCTTTAATTATTTTAAAGGGAAGATTGCACAGGTGATATCTACAGCTTTTAGTATCTAAATTTAAAATCGCTTTTCATAAAGCTATCCATTGCCATAACTTCGAATTTTTTTCATGACTAAAATAGGCATATAACGTCACAATTAATGCCTTTATATGGAGCTAAATCAACTTGATTCTCTCCAATTTAAATTTTTAATATTTTATTCACGATTTGTTTTTACTTCCTGTGAAGCACTATCCGCATAGTGTATAGAGAAAGTACTGTATTCCACCCCAAAATTCTGTACCAATATTTCACCGGAAATACATGTTTTGGGATCCACTGTATCCAAAAAAGAAGGTATGCTTAGAAAAATATCCGTGTGTGTCTGTCTCTCTGTCTGTCTGTCTGTGTGCCTGTGGGCAGCATAGCTTAAAAACGAAAAGTCCGTTAAATACCAAACTTGGTATTTAAGTTTAGTGTCTTTCAAGGATTCAACAGGAAGATTTTCAAGAAAATCCCCCAACCCGCAACTATCCTTTACATTGAAAAGGTTCGAAAGTTTTGATTTTCTCAAAAATGGCTCTAACGACTTGGATTAAAATATCGTATATTAAAGATATTTACATAACAATTAAAATGTATATCTTGAATTTCCTGGGAATAGCCTCTGAAGACCTGCTTATTTTGGATTCATTTTTTGGAATTTTGCATAACTGGTAAACCGTAAGAGATAGACAAAGTCTTACTACACAAAAAATGCAGAGCTCGTTAAAGCACACCATTGTATTTTTTTCGTAGAGTTGACCGATTTTGAGATATTCCTCGTTATTGGTTTCAGTTTTAAAATACTTATACTTTCCTCATACGGGAACCTGTCAACGCTTGGCCATGCAAAGAAACGGATTTTAATCCAATAGCAACTACGTTTTAAAACATTCGATTGTCGGTTTAGCCTAGTGTATTCCCTTGTTTTCTTTCTACTTAAGAGGAACTATGTAATAAAACCGTCTCTGCTAGTGTTTATCTTGATTAGCATGAAGTAGATAAAAAATAAGCTTATTAATAATAATTTTGTTACAGAGATGTAGAGAAAGTCATGTGAATGGAACACATCATTTTTTTTTCCTTCCAAAAACGACACTAACAAGATATTAACTATATTAACTTGTTAGTATAAATCTCCATCGAGTAGTAAAAGTTAATAAGAAATAAAAGGACTCACCTGCCACGAGAGGATCATCCTGGAGCTTCCTGGTGGTTATGAAGACTACAACACAGTCTTGAAACCGTTGTTTGTGTGTGGATGTTGACACAGCGGTGTCTCGATGGACCAATTGTGAAGAACTCGGTCACACAAACAAACTCGACACAAAAGTATGCAGAGCACTGACGATAATTAGTTTTATCTGTAACGCAAAGAAGTTACAACTTGCAGTTCCAGAGGCGTAAATCACGTTCAATTTGGGGAAGTCTACCTCTTTGCATCCTTAAATTCACATTAAATAACACTTCTCCTGAGTATCTAGCAAAATTCCAAATTCGGTAGAAAGGTAGTATTAATTTACTTATTAGCTGAATGGCTCAGGTTGTAACATATGTGACCCGCAATCAGGAGTTCTTAGGTTCGAATCTCGATGGCCGTCCTCTTACCCATGGGTTTTTCATCGTTTCCCCTGGTCGGAGATGAATATTGGGATGGTTCATCTGCTACGACAGCTTATCTGTCCATCATTTCCTGCATCCACTACTGCCTTTCAAGTGTTTCAGGGTTGCAAGACCAGGCGATGATGTTCGGATTGTTGCGGCTGGCCGGCGGTTGTAGAGGTTTCTTCGTTTTTGGATACTTGCCAGGACCCGCCTTCGGGTGCTTTCGGGCGTCCTTTCCAGGACCCTCAGAGACTTGGGCTTGTAGATAAGACCCGGACGATGTCGGATACATTAGATTTGGAAACGTCCATGTTTGTGCACGTCATCCGGAGCTGACCGCCCCTCGGATCTCTGCCCTATTCCCTCCCTCCCAGGGCCTCAATGGCCTACGTGCGCTGCCTCAATGACCGTGGCCCCACTCGCAGTATTCCTAATCAATTTATTTTTCATTTTTCTAAGGTAATTCATTCGACTCGATAACACGATATCGACATTTCACCAGAAATATAAAGCTTGAGGGCTCTTGAACTACAAAAGGAGCGTTTCTTTGTGTGTCTGGAATTTTTCTATGAATAAAAAAGCTATTATTACATTGACACATCATTCCTTACACATTATTGCTTATTTTATTTCTTTCCCTCTACAAACCAGTATTACCCACAATTAGGTCAGTTTTTCTACCTACTTTGTGATAATAAGATAAACGTTTTCATAAATTGTTTTATTGCACATTTTTCTGTAGGTGTAAGGTGGATACAGGATGCTGCGGTAGCTAAAATGTAAAAGTTGGTCACTATGTGCTGGTTTGAAATTCCACATTCTTTACATGACCATGAGAAATGGTACCTTCATTAAAAAAAAAAATATATATATATATATATATATTAAATGAAGGTACCATATAAGTTATTCATTGAAAAATTAAAAAGATAAAGCAATACATATCTCAGAAATATTGAACGCTACAGAAGCTATTTGATATGTATATTTTTACTTTCTCTGCCAAGTACGTATTAGGTAGAAGAGGTAACTACTAATATCGTGGAATGTTCGATCTTGAGACGGCAAACAAGATGAGGCAACGAGAGCCTTGCAGCACATGCAACCATCAAAACATAGGAGTGGAGTGTGTAATCTGTAATGTCTGAGCACGGTCAAATTCGTTCGAAGGGGCATGTTCCAAGTGACATTTGAATAGATGGCCTAGGTTGATTTATTGGACGTTCAAAGCGATGTAATACACTCGAGACGAGTAAACCCTAGTTTACAAAGTATAACAAAGGTCGAAATGGATTGTTTTAACTCAGAATAATTCCACGGCTTATTTATTCATTTATAACATAACGAAAACCAGTACTTCCTTTATAATTAGTTCCCTATGGAGATAGCGAATTTCCTCAAGCTATTACCCTTTACATATAATGCAAGGAGGGCGCTTTTTTACTTCTTCTATCACGTATATATAGGTAAAATGCATCTCCATAGTACATAGAGAAAGTATTGTATTCCACCCAAAAATTCTATACCAAGATTTCACTGCAAATACGTTTTAAGGACCACTGAATAAAAAAATTTAAAAAATAAATTTCAAAAAGCATTTTTAGAGAAAGCTCTGCGCGCATGTGTGTATGTCTGTGTGTGTGTGTACAGCAAAAACGAAGCCAAATACCAAACTTGTAGTTCAGCATCTTCCAAGGATGTGACATGAAGGTTACAAGAAAATCCCCTCCACTTACAACTATCTTTTACATTGAACATTTTTCAAAATTTTTATTTTCTCAAAACTGGTTCTGACAATTTTGATTAAAATGTAATATGTTTAAGATACTTTATATAAGATATTTACAAACGAAACTTACATCTTGAATTTTCTGGGAATAGCCTCTGAAAACTTGTTCATTCTTGTTCTTTTGTATAACAGGAAAACCATAAGATATAGATAAATACTTACTACACAAAAAATGTAGATCTCCTTAAAACACACAATTTGTCATATACTTTTTTTTTTTACTTGTAGAATTAATAATTTTCAAGATATTCCGACTTTATGGTTTCAGTTTTAAGGTACCGGATTTTAAAAGATCTGACTATTGCTTTAGCCTAATAGTAAGTAATAACACCAATTCTGGTAATGTTTATCTTGATTAGCATGGCATAGATAAAAGGATAATCTTTTGTAAGGAAAGGTTGTTAGTGGAGTAGTTAGAGAAAGCTATGTGAATGGAACATATGACATTTTTTTAATTGGCCTCCACAATCTCTATAGGCCTCCAACTCTCTCCTTCTTATTTTATGTTATAATATTTGACAAAACATTACTTATTAAATTTGTAAATTAAGTTTAATACAAAGATAATTGTTTTCATTGTATTCTATTTATTGACATTAAGGGTATGTAAACACAAAATATTAACAAAACAGTACAATGGTTTAAATTTCTTCTTTGACTTCTGAATCTGTTTTTATGGCCATCTTCTTTATTAGTTGTCTGAAGGTTTTAGTGTCTTTATTTCTTCAAGTTTAACTTTAGAAAATGTCCCTTTTTGCTTTCTCTACCATGCACGATATACATAGAAGGTAGATATGGTGTTACATTCCACCCAGAAATTCAATTACAAGATTTCACTGGAAATACATTTTGAAGACCCCTTTATCCAAAAAAGCAGGTTTAGAAGAGAGAGAATCTATGTGTGCATGTGCATGTGCCCTGCGCATGAGTGTAACATAACTCAAAAATAAAAAATGTGGTTAAAAACCATACTTTGTATTTAAATTTAGTATTTTCCAACGATGCAACACAAAGACTTTCAACAAATACCCCCAAACCACCGTTTAGATATGGTAATTTTTCTAAATGTTTTAACTTTAAAAAAATGGCTCCAATGATTTTGATATGTTCATTATGAATAAAATTTGTATGTTGGATTTTCAGGAAATACCCTCTGAAATACCTTCATTCTGGATGTCTTCTATATAACTGGTAAACAGAAGAGATAGATATTACTGCACAAAAATATTGTTAAAACATACAATTTATGTCCAATATAGTTTTTGTGAAGTTAACCATTTCCAAAATATTCTTTATGGTTTAACTTTTCCATGACTTATATTTGTCCTAAATAGTAAGTTGTCATTCCTTTTTTTTTTTTTACTCCATATAGGACTTCTATGTAATCACATAGCAACCAGCTCCTTTTAAGTCTTATACCTACAAGGAAACAGGTGTTATGGTTTATCGTCATTAGCAGAGTAGGTAGAAGAATAAGCTTTTGTAATAAAAATTTGTTGGAGAATAGGTGGTAAAAGTCAAGTGAATGAACACATTAATTTTTAGAAAAATGTGTGCATGTTTTTATTCTTTCTTTCTTTCTTTTTGATAGTGTTTAATGCTCTCTTTTACTATAAATGGCACTGCAGGTGATGACACTGATGAAACATGGAATGAAGATGAAGCACCAGTGGAATAGGATGGTGGGGGAAACCGGAGAAAACATGCCCTTGCACCCCTTTCGCTTGGGATCGAACCTGGGCCACCTATGTGAGAGGCAAGTGGTCTAACCACCTGGCCTGCCATGGTGAGAGAGAGAGAGTATGTGTGTGCGTGAGAGAGAGAGAGAGAGAGAGAGAGAGAGAGAGAGAGAGAGAGAGGTTAGGAGTCCTTGCACATATGTTGTACAACAAATTATCTATACAAGAGTTTATTTTTCTACCTACTACGTCCTACTCAAAATAGGTACAAGAGAATTAAGGATATGCACTCGAGAAAGTGATAGTCAAATCTTTTAAAATCTTGTTGCTAAGTGATGACTTAGAAGTACTCTTCTCTTTGCATAACCAGGAGTAAAACAAACAAAACACAAATGGTAACTTCTCACTGCACTCATAGTATACTGTAAGAGATACTACACAAACTTAGATTTCACTAAAATACACAACAACAAAAAATGTATATATATATATGTATATATATATATATATATATTTTTTTTTAATGGAGTTAACCTTTTCCAAGATGTTACTTATGACTACTTTTAAAATTTCCAAATTCAAAAGGAAAATTATTTATTTATTTATTATTACTCTTTTTCCATCCTGGTCAAGCAAAGAGAGTGGAATTTCAATGGTATCAATCATCTAGCGAAGTTTTTATAAGATGTATCGCTTTAGCCTAGTTTATTCCACTACAAGGAAATATATAATAAAAGTATTTCTGCAATTGTTATCTCTTTTAATATGAAGTAGATAGAAGATTAAGCTTTCTTCAGTAGTAGTTTGCTGAAGAATGGGCAGAGAAAGTCATGTGAATGACCCATATTAGATTTTTTCATCTTGTTTCTTTTTTCTGGTTTTGTTGTGTGATTATTTGAGAAACGTCTTGTATCTTCTATGAGCAGCCCCTTATATTTGCTAGCACTTTATCACTAATCAGAATCTCTTAAATTTTTTCACAGAACCTAATTGCATTTCCAGCAGCATTTATATAGTTACCACTAATAGGAGATTGCTAGATATACACAAATTCCTTTGCCTTTGGCAAAATCTAAACCAAAATAGTGCCATATTATGGAATTAAGTATTTTAGGTCAAGTAGGAAATCTATAAAATTTAGTAGAAAGCAGAATTGTATTAATTCAATTAAAATCTATGAATCTGCGTCTCTTCTTTTTCGTTTTTGGAAAGCCCACAATAAAATAATCTATATGACAATTTCCATTACTTTATTTTGAAAACTAACAATTCCACTTTTTGATGTATTTGAAAAGTTTCACTGGTTTTTCCTGACCTCTTTCATTTTCCCTGACATTCACTGACTTTACAGTTAATTGTGAATCCTGTTACACCGGTGTTCCCTAGTGGAGCATTTCATGATTATGTAAAGAACATTCTGAACACCAAGGAAGAAAAACATGTTCAGTCAGAATTAGAAACTGCAGATGACTTTACCAAAAGGTTTTATTTATAGGAAAGTACACAAGTTCTTTTTTTTTTTTTATATATATATATATATGCACGGTTATCCTTACACAAAGTCTGAAATTCTGTCAAAAAGGATCTTACATTGCCTTTTTTTATGCAAGACACCTTTCATAAATTACTAGAAATTTATTTATTTTCAAAAACCTAAATACAAGTGAATATAATTATTGATACAGAGGATATCTTATAATGGAGATCCAGATATTACATCTCTTCCATACTGATGCAGCTACAAATTAAAGTTGAGCTTTATTTTAATTATCCTGTATTTATTATTATAATAATAATAAATAAATAAATAATATAATAAATAAATAAATCATAATAATAATCAATTCCAGCAACTTTGACAAGATTAAAAACTACAAAAAGCCAGGCATTACAGAATCAATTGCAAAGAATGTGATAAAATATATACTGGCAGGACAAAAATAAATAAAGGGATTAGACTGAAAGAACACTTTGGTCATGAAACAAATAAGCGCACTGAAAAATCAGCTTCAGTCCACTTCTTATATGAACAACATGAAATAGGACACAAAATTCACCTTTCTAAAACATGTGCAAAAAGCAGTTGAACTGGAAACCTGGGAAAAATATATATGGAAAAATTCAAAACCAGACTTACAAACTCTGATCTCCTGAATTGTTTAATTTTGTCAGCCCCCACCAGAGGTGGAGAAGCCAACCATTACATATAACTCACCTCCATCCAGTAGTCATATGCAGCTGATGATGTAGGACAGATCCTGCAATTCAACATGTAAGAGGGATCCTGATGAAGCCTTGTGAAAAATGACTCACAGTGCATTACCATCCTATTTTTAATTTTAACTCATTTTTTATTTCAGTGTTTATTATGTTATTAATATATTCATTTTTATTATTATTATTATTATTATTATTATTATTATTATTATATTTGTTGTTGTTGTTGGAACAGAATAGTTATATTGCATTATAAACAGAAATATGAATCATGGCTTTTGTTTGTTCCTTGATCTGATACAATATACAAGATTAATGAGGTGGGATACAGAATATTTTGTTTAAATCAAGTTTGCTTCTCAGGCTGAATAGACAGTTGTAGCTGCCCAAGAGTACTAGTATCAAACCAATGGATTTTCTCTACATACTAACTTTGTGACTGTACTATAGTCTCTAGTTTTACTCTCCTTCAAAAGAAGTTATGGAGGGATAATATCAGATTGCAAGGATAGTGTTCTTCCACTTTGCATGAAAGGATTGCATAAAATTTGGTTGGAATGGGTTCAATGAGTAGATTTGTATGCAAAACAATGCAGACTCAGAATTGAGTTTTATTAAAAACATATTTCTAACAAAAATAACTACAAAATATATACACTTAAACTATGTATCTGAGAATTAACAAGTAACACAATTGTATAATACAGCAGTCTTCATCATACATGTCCTCCATCACAGTTTAAAACCTGCAACAAAACAAAATTTAGTTACACTTGAGTTGAAATAAAGTACTCCTGTTTTAATTTTTATTCACTCTTTTAAATTATGGATCATATATCAATCTGATAACTATAATGTGACCCAATGGACTGGTAAACCCAATTAGCCTTTCTTCACAGGACATGTAGCCACATCTTCACCACCAGTATTGCTACTTAGACCACAGTATTGTCTGTCTCTCCAGCATCACACAACCATTGAATTCACTTCTAATTATGAGTGGCTTATATAAATATTGAGCTTGTTTCCAAAAGATACCAAATCCAAAAGTGAAATGTAATTGGCAGCACATACTTAAAATAGTTGCAAAATCTAACCACTAAATTTTTTCTTGCAAAAAGTATTAAACCCTGTGTCTAGAGGTCGTCAAAGTCAACATTTTTCCGCAAAATATACAACTCCTCTTTAAAGTTCATAGCAAGAAATATCAAATATACTCTGACAACAATATTATGGCATTTATATTTTTGCATTTATTAATAATATACCATATTTACCTGAATACAAGACAATATTTTTTCCCAAAATCATAATGTTGAGAACAAGGGTCATCTTGCATTCACAATGTTTTCTGAATAACATACAGGAAAAAAATAAGTTTCAAACTTCACAGGTATGGCAGTGCATGGGGGTTATGGTAAAGATTATTGTCAAGGTCATGAGGTATATAGCAGGTTTTGTACATTTCATTTCTCGCCATAAAGTTAGATGCTAACAGTCCTAGGATTATAAGCATTCTCATTGGAATACAGATTTCTCTCTGAGACTAAAATAAATATAGAGGATTCAGTTTGCCCCTCTCCCTCTCTCTCCTGCCATTACCTGAATTTCTTCAAAGTTGAATTAGGTAAAATACTTAATAGCTTAAGTGTCCGTTAGTTTGATTGAAATATATGTTTAAAATATGTAATTAAGTTATATCCTCTTTTTATAAAAATGAAGTGCTAATTACAACAGATGATCAGAAACTAAGGTTAAAGAGCCTACAGTGAAATGAGTATATTTTATTTTGTACAACCAATACAGTCATCTGATAGTACATACATTAGGTTATTTGTCCACATAATAGCCATATCAGTTGAGGCATTTGTCGCTTCGTGGGATGAGTTTGAATATTCCCTCCTGGTAAAACTCCTGGCTTGTGTTTTCAGCCATGTTGTCATGCAGTGTTGCACCTCCAAATCTGCAGCAAATCATCGGTCTCCTAGGTGTTCCTTCAAATGAGGAAAAAAGTCAAAGTCATTTGGAGCGAGATCTGGGCTGTAGGGAGGGTAAACAATTGATATTTCAGCAAAACTGCTTCAACACTGTGGTGGTCCTAACCATTTCCTCCTGATTGCTTTGCACAATCATGTCATGGTCTAAGTATTGGTCAGCAATCACTGTGTGCCCTCTTTCCAAAAACTCCATGAGTATGACACCACGCTGTCTCAAAACACTGTGGCCATCACCTTCCCAGCAGATAGTGCCACCTTAAACTTCTTTATCTTTGGAGAGAAGGGGTATTTCCACCCCATTGACAATTGCTTACTGCTGAGGGTATAGTGGTGAATCTATATTTCATCATCCATGACAATGCAGTGAAGAAAACTGTTCCTTTCCAAGTAAAACCATTCCAAAAGTTGCGGACTTGCCCCCTTGTGCTTCTCCTTGTGTTGGTTGGACAACTTTTGCGGAGTCAATCAGGAACAAACTTCCCGCTTGTGCAGAATATCATGAACAATGTGATGAATGATTCCAAAAGACATTCCCAGTTCTCCCGCCATATGTTGTAATGTGATCCTCCTGTTTTCCTGAATCAGTTCCTCCATGTGAGCTGTGTGCAAATGTATGGCATGCTGCCAAGACTTACAGTCTCTCCATAAAACTCTACCAGTTGTTGGTAAATGTCAGCTGTGGTTACATGCTTTGTCCACAGAAATCAAATAGCTGAGCGGCTTTCTTTGTGAGACCACTTTTCCAAACAAATGATCATTTGTGTTTACCTGGCATTAGCACTGTAGGTAGCAGTTGGCACAAACTACACACAGTTGCCAACAGCACACTACTAAGTTCACTGAGAAAGACAAAACACCATGAATATGCATCCTGTAACCTTAGTTTCTGATAAACCCTCAAAGTTAAGTTCTGAAAACGGGGGTGATCTTGCATTTGAGCTCTTCTTTGTTTCGGATAAATCGGGTGTTTTTATATATGAACATAATGGAAGGAATTGGTTTTTCACTACAGATTTGCAATTTGCAAAGGTCATACACCCATTTAATCACAATGCAGAACTTATACTTGAAGCACAGAGATACTGTCCTATTCATTTATTAACCTTAGGAGCAATAACCAAAAAACAGCTAACACTACAAGTATAAGCAGAAAAGTCATATATAAATCTCTGGTTTTTAACCATGGTACTGCCCAGGCCATGTCTTTTTTTTTTTTTTTTCTTTTTTCTTTTTTTGGGTAGTGTTTAATGCCCACTTTTATTACTATAGCGCCACAGGCACTGACACTGATGATAGATGGAATGAAGATGGAGCACCTGTGGAATGTAATGGCGGGGGAAACCAGAGAACCTCTGCCCCTGCACCGCTTTGTCCACCACAAATCTCACATGCAGTTGCTTTGGATCGAACCCAGGCCATCTAGGTGAGAGGCGAGTGGTCTAACCACTCGGCCACAACAGTAAATAGACTCTGTTGCCACTAAGTTTCTGATACTTTACCTATTCCTTTTAATCACAATGAATATGTTTGTTGACCTTGAATGAAAGTTCATACCTCCTGAATCAAAACTCTGCATTCTTCAAGCAGGGCTCTGGAAGTCCTCAATTTCTTCTTGCTGAATCCTGAAAATTACAATTGAACAAATGCATTAAACTATTGGCATCATATAAGAGCTATATTTGCAAGGTTAATAATGTTGTTTGAATTGCAGAACAAGTATAGCTCACAAATGCCAGCTGGCCAATAAAAATACATATATTTATAGCTGTAACTATCAGGTGGCATTCAATGGATCTCCATATCTCTTAAAAAGACTGATGACAACACAACTGTTAATGGTACTGTGAGAAAAAAATCTGATGTATACCATTCACATGCCTTTCTCTACATCCCTGTAACAAATTATTGTTAAAAAGCTTATTTTTTTTTATGTACTTCATGATAATCGAGATAAACATTAGCAGAAATTGTCCTTATTACTTGGTTCCTTGTTAAGTAGAAGGGCAAAAATCTAATGTGTTCCATTCACATGATGTCCTATTGCTGTTGGCAAACAAAGCTTTCATTCAAAAGATTATTTTTTTACCTACATCATGCTAATCAAGATAAACATTAGCAGAATTAGTCTTATTACTTAGCTTCCTTGTAAGTAGAAGGGAAATAAGAAAATGCACAGGCTAAAGCGATAGTCTCATCCTTTAAAAACTGGTCACTATGTAAAACAATTAAAATTCCAAACTCTCTGCTTGTGAGGAGTAAACAAACAAGAAACAAGAAGAAAGATATCTTCCTGTTTGAGAAAAGTTTAAGTGGCTTAAAATTGAAGCCAATAATCCGGAATATCACGAAATGGTTAACTCAACAAAATAAAAATGTATATAACATAAATTCTGTGTTTTAATAAGATCTACATTTTTTGTGTAGCAAGTTTTTGTTTGCCAGTTATACAAAAGCCATCCAGAATGAAGAGGTTCTCACAGACTACTTCCAGAAAATTCAAGATATACATTTCGTTTGTCATAAAATATCCTAAACATAAGGCATTTTAATCAAAATCGTTCAAGCTATTTTGAGAAAATCAAAATTTTCAAAAAATGTCCATGTAAAGGGTAGAAGGGTTTGGAGGGATATTCTTGAAAATCTTTGTCACAACTTTGGAATATACTCAACTTAAATACCAAGTTTGGATTTATCAGACCTTTCATTTTTGGACTATGCTGCACACATGCACATACACAAATACAGACTTTTTCTAAAAATGCTTTTGTTGGAATCAGGGGACCTCAAATCATACATTTCGGTGAAATCTCAGTATTGCATTTTTTGGGTCCAATACAATACATTCTCTACAGACTATTACATAGTCTGATTGGAGAAAGTAAAAATGAATATGGCATATAATATATCAGGTGAACAGTCCTTGGTGGAACTGGTTTCATAGCATTTGGCCAGCTGGCAAGACTGGTTGCTATGTCGGCCACAACCAGAAGCCTGGAGTCAATATAGTATGGTTTGTCACTTAAGTTATTTCTAACACACACAACATAAACACTTAAAAGATAAGTACATTATTAATGTTTATCAATCAAGGTTATGGCAGCTGTCACTATACAATTGGTATTGAAATCTGGTTTTCTTTCCATGACCAGGAGTAAAATAAAAGAGATATGAAATGGATGAAGACTTCCTATATGAGAAAAAATTAAAATCAATTGAAGGAAATATCTTGTAAATCACTAACTCTACAAACAAACAAACACTAAAAAAATAGGAAAAAAAAAAAACAAGAAAAAAAAACAAAGTGACATAAATAGTGTGTTTTAACAAGATCTATCCCAGCAAACAAAAAACCAGGAATTTATGAAATTAAATGCCCAGATTACTTTAGTATATATAGGAAGAAGTAAAAGAAGTTTGGAAACCAGAATAAAGGAATACATGAGAAACTAAAATACAAACCAACAGAAAAATCAGCAGTTGCCTTATCACTTTTGGACATCAGGACACGAAATCACATCTAATATATAACTGTTAAAATCAACGTATAAACCCACAGAAGTAGATGTCTTGGAGAAAATCTACATCATGAAGAAAAAGAAGCCATATCATGAAATTTGATTTACCACCATACAGCAACCTTTGAAATCCAGCACCAGATACCTCCACAAGTGATACACCACCATCCCCATTGTTGATGCCAATGAAGCAAGATTTAGTCAGAAATAAGGGTTGAAAATGTGAACAAGTATTCCTGAAACCGGTCCCATTAAGTGATGTTTGTGTTACAAAAACCGACTCAAATTCTTTTGATTTAATTTTAATCACATTACTGTTATAAGCTTCTTTGTATATTTGCAAGATTTCAAATATAGCATTATATTTTGAAAAACTAAAAAAAAGCACACATTTTGCCATAAAAGTTGTAACTGGGATTTTCTTGAAAGTCTCATGTCGAATCTTTGGGAAATACTGAATTTAAAATTCTATATTGTATTTATCTAACATTTTCTTTTCTTTATGTTGTCGATCCTTTCTAAAAAGCTTTTTTTAGATTCATAGTGCCTAAAAACATGCACATCTGGTGAAATCTCAATACCAAATTTTTTGGTAGCATGCCATACTCCCTGTACCTACTAGGTACATGCATGAGGAAGTAAAAATGCAACATATTAAGAACTATTGTTTTAAGCCTTCTACAGAATGGTGGAGCCAACTGTCGCATTTCAGGCAAATGCCAAGCCTTTGAACATAGTTTTCCAACATAACACATAACATTCTAAATTAACAATTAATATTTCTTCACTGTCATTTTCAAAAAATATGGGCATACAATTCCAAAAACCCTGACTCCACACCAAACTGGGTAGTCCAATGAGTTTTCATGCAACTCTTTAGGGTTTCTGTTTGCTGACAAAGCCTGAAATATGAAAATGGGCTTCATTGGGCATGAACAACTTATTCAAAACAACTTCCAGAATTGCTCACAACAGCTTTTTATTTAAAAGGAAGTCATCTTTCTTGATAAAATGTTCCAGAAATAATCTTATAAGTTTTTGATAATAAATGGCATGTTTCAGTATTTATATACGGTTTTATTTAACTTTACAGTTTCTATTCTATTGTGTACAGTCATTTAAAATGTGTTAGTTGGCTCAGTGTCACAATGTATTTTAGTTAAATTATTAGCCTCACCTCGTGCAAGTCCAGTTGTGCTATGGTGCTCTCTGATTGAAGAGTTTCCAAACAGCAGGTGTACCAACTTACTGAATTTCTCCCACATCTTCATCCCTATGGTACCTGAGAACACGAACACATTCATTGTCAATGTAGATTTGTGTTGCACACTGCCTCCTTTGTATACCACTTTGCTTTCTGAATAAGTTTGTCTTTTATTGTACTGGTAAACAGGTGCTGTTCAGTTCAGATCTGAAGAGCTTTGTTGATGAATAATTGTCACTAGTGTCCCAAGAAGAAGTGGAGCATTTAGAAGGACTCCATTGGTATCCTGGGTGCACTCAATGTCTGCCCCGCTGGCATCAAAGCTATGAGGAACACTGTGAAACCTGACCACAAATTAATTACAAAATGATTAGCACAATCTCGCCAGTTTTAACTGCCGATATAGTCCTATCACTGCTTGTCACCAAAATTCAGGCATTGGTGCAAAGTCATTTCTAAGGTTCTTCAAGAATTCAGTACATTTTAGCAGCTTTGACTGTGAGCATGAGTTTTCTTTTGTCTTCATTGAAATTATATAGTTTCTACTTAGTGTAGTTTTGTTAAGTTTTATCAGTATTTACTATTATCTCCCCCTTATTCTTAAATATTGGTACTACTATTGCTTTTCTCCAACTACTTGGAATATTACCTCCTTCAAATACTTTCCTCAAGCTTTAATAATAAAATCCATGCTTATGCCAGTATTGCATTAGGAGGGCACAGCAAGTCAGCTTTTCAAATTCTTGCCACTAGTAACAAATGTGAAATTGATGCCACTTACCTTTTTACTAAATGAAATTTAATTTACTCAAAATGACCATATCAGGTACCCTACAATATACAATGGACATGCAAAGATAGCCATACATCCCAGCCTGGAAAACAGCGATATACCATCCCAGGTGAATTGCAAGCCTGCTCTAGAGCAATCACATGGCAGGTACTCTTTATCTACAGAGACATCCTGTCATATCTGATTGTATCATCTATGATGACTGTTACCAGAAGAAGTGTTAAGACCAAATTTTCACCACAGAATTACCACTGAAAAAAGAGGGGGAGTTAAATGAAAGCTTAAAAATATGATAAAAATTTTAATCTTCACACACTGTTCTTTAACTTGGCAGTACTGTTAACAATACTTTAAAAAGTGCTGAATAGGTGGCAAGATACTCTGGACAAGTGAAATTTGGCCACAGTACCAGTTTAAAATGGCTGCCTATCTTGTGACATGCACCAACAAGGAACTGCATTCTGTCATACTACCATCTCACCTCATGTTACCGTAGCGAACACTTACACTAACTGTTGCTCTTACACTGCACAGGGACTATAGAAAATCAGTGTACATTACACAAGTGTTTGAGTATAGGTGCTTTAAACGAGTGTGTTCATACATCGTGCATACAGTGCTGACATTACAGTTATTGCATTATAATAAATGTGATAAATATTGCCTATTGACTAGCGTTAATGACATAAATGTAACGTCAACATAAATGCCCAGCATTATGCGACAGACTACACCATGTGTTTGACCTCCGCAACTCCATGCAACTGCTCAGTAATCTACATTTGTTAGTCAACAGTAAGACTAGTGACGCTGCCATCAGTGGTAGCCTAGCCTGAGTTGGAAAAGGGCTATACCTATTCTGAGCGGCTAAGGTACGAAACCTATTGAAATCGATCAGCAAATGAAGATGCATGTTTATCATTGCAGCAAATGTACAAGTGAAATAGAAAGTTCAGAAATAGTGAGACCTATGTGATACTCTCCCTTCCCAGGTTAGGCATGCTGCATTGTGCAACCAGTGTCTGTTGCAGCAGTTGAAACCATTGTGATGGAAAATTGCCTTGTGTTGGTGGATGAAATGGCAGAAAATCTTAATATCATTTATAAATCGGCACATCACATTATTCATGACACTTATATTTTGCAAAGTGTCTGCAAGTTGAATGTCATGGCAACCCACTCCAGGACTGAAAGAGCAATGCATTGACACCTGTGGTACTTAGAAGCTGAAAATGATGGCTTTCTTGCTACAGCGGCTGAAATCTGGGTACACTACCACCAGGTCAAGAAAAAAGAGCAACAAGGAATGGTGCCATTCCTCATTACAAAACCCCATAAAGTTCCATACACATCCATCTGCAGGGGAGGTTATGAAGACACTCTTTTTGTGTCACAATAACTCAAATTTTGCAAAATATAATTAGTTTGAAAATAACATCAAGTCAAACTTAACACTTTAAACTTCAGTGGTTTTTAGTTACTTTTAGTGCATATGTTTCATAGACATCTACATTCTTAACTACCTTCGACTGCCAGATTCATTTGCTGTGGTGCCACTGGAGTCTACTGAATGTTGGATGAACTTATGGAATGGTTGCCTTCAGCGAGAATTTTGAAGTTCATCAATGTTGGCTCATACTTTTTTAAAAAAATCTTCTGTATAGTACCAAGTTCAATTTGTCTTTTAATGTGTTTTAGAAGATGGACACTTTTTCTAATGTTATGATCGGAGTTTCAAAAATGGTATGCTACTGCTGATTTTTTTGTATGCTTATATTTTGGATGGCTGAGATGTTAATTGAGATGGGTTTCAAGGTTCCTTCTGATCTTTCCTGTATTTTCCTTTTAACAATCTTCACAGTTAATCTTATAGATTCCTGATCTTTTTGCAGAAGGCTTCACACTGTATATGTTTGATTTAATCATGTTTTTATATAATGTCTATTTTGTGGACTAGCACTATGTTATAATCGTGAAAGACCTTTTAAAATTTTCTCATGTACTTCAGGTGGTAGGTGAACTTCTTGAGCTTTTGCTGGTCTTTTATTTATCATATACCTATTTATTACAAAATGCCAAAAAAACCAATAATAACAATAACAAAAACAACATCAAACAACCTAATGTGTTCCAATCATATAACTTTCTCTATCTGTTCTGCAAACAATTATTCTTATAAAAGATCATTTTTTATCTACTTTATGCTAATCAATGCTCTTATTACTCAGTTCCTTATAATTATGTATAAGGGAAATAAGGGAATACACTAAACTAAAGTGACAGAAAAATTCCTTTTAAAGCTGTCACTATGCGACTGTCACTGAAATTTGGTTCTCTTATGAGGCCAAGGTGAAACGGATGAGGGCTTTGAGTTTTGAGACCAAATAAAAAACCAATAACAGGAAATATATCTGAAATGGTTAGCTCTAAAAAAGAGGTATATGACAAAAATTGTGTGTTTTAGCATGATCTACATTTTTTGTGCAGTAAGTCTTTTGTCTATCTCTTGCGGTTTACCAGTTATGTAAAAGTCATTCAGAATGAAGGGCACTTCAGGAGTTACTTCCAAGAAATTCAAGATATACATTTTCTTTGTCTGGAAATATCTTTAATATATGGCATTTTAATCAAAATCATAGAGTTTGAAAACAAATAAATTTTGAAAAATATTGTATGTAAAGGGTAGTTTGAGGAGGGGAAGATTTTTCTGAAAATATTCATATTGCATTCTTGAAAGATATTGCACTTAAACACCAGGCTTAGTATCAAATAATAAGAAGTATTTTAGACAGTAGCTTGCCATAATTTAAATCAACTGAATCACCTTTTTTACACTTTTTGCTCCACTTCACCTTCATTTAGGACAGTGTTTCCTAACCTTTTGAAGTTCATGGCACCCTTGGGAATAACATTAAACACCAGGGGCACCCTTCCTTGAATTAAAAGAAAATTAAGCTTAATATGTTAATTTATTGAAATATTATATAATAATAATAACGTACACCATAACATAATACAGTAAACTTTACTACAATCACTGAGTAAAAATACATCAATAAATTTTGTTTGATTAATGATTAATGTGAAACTTGTGATTGATGCTTAGAGCACAGATATGTGATGTCAGGTCTTACAGTTGACAGTGAAACACGCAAATCATCCTCAAGGTTATTCAGTCTGTTTCTTGCTTTGCATTTTATTGTCACCATAGCAGAGAAGGCTTGCTCGCATAAATAGGATGTTGAAAAGGGCAAAAGTGCGTTAATTGCTTTCTTCATTAGGTTAGGGTACTCCTCTCTCCGTTGAAGCCAAAAACTAGCTACCAACGCCTCACTCTTGGTGAACTTACCTTTGAGTGTGGAATCAGCGCAAAGATCAATAAATTCATCTCGTTCGCAGCAGTGAAATCTATTTCCTCTGCACTATCTATGAAATCAAATGGTGAGACAACCCAGTCGAGATTCGTAGTGGAAATAGTTGGAAAGTACGCATCTATTGCATCTTGCAATGTTGATAAGTGATCACAAATGCGGTCTTTCAGTTTACCCAGATCTTTATCTCCTGCCACATTAAGAAGAGATGGAAAGTTCTACAAATCTCCTTTTTGAACTGCAGACTTCCAAGAACTAAGTTTTCTTTTAAAACCTTTCATTTTATTGGTTGAGGAGATTATTGTTTCATGTCGACCCTGCATCGAAACATTCAGTTCATTCAGTTTATGAAAAATATCTGCCAGATACGACAGTTCAAAATACCAAGAATCACTATGAGCTCATGAAATGTGTCTTGATTTTCATCCTTAAAAAAGGTTTTTAGCTGTTCTTTAAGTTCGAGAAACCGTTTCAATACACGACCCCGCGACAACCACCTTACTTCTGTGAAGTAACAAAGAGGTATGAGCTGCATCTGTTGCACGACATAACTGTTAAAAAATTCTGCACTTTAAAGGTCGAGACTTCATATAGTTCACCATTTTCACAACTTGGTTAAACACTTCAGCAAAATCTTCATTACACGCTTTCACGACTAATGCCTCTCTATGCAGAAAACAGTGAGTTATAATAATGGATGGATTTTCATTGAGAGCTCTGGCAGTATAATTTTTCCAGACATAGATGGTGCACCATCTGTACATATACCACAACAGTCTTTCCATGAAAGATCATGCTCATTGAGATAGGAATTAATAGAAACGAAAATATCATGGCCTGTGGTTGTAGTCTCCAGCGGTCTACAGAACAGAAACTGTTCACTAATATCTTTTTCATCAATATATCTGATAAAACCAAGGAGTTGCGGTTAGTCACCAATATCGAGACTCTCATCTACTTGCAAAGCAAATGTTCTATAAGTTTTTATTTTCTCCGTGACTTGTACATTGATATTGCATGACATTTCAGATATCCTGCGGCTGATTGTGTTGTTGGACAGAGGAACTTTAAAAATTTGATTAGCTGCTCCTTCGCCAAGTATTGTTGAAACTATAACTTGACATGCAGGGCCAATGATTTCCTCTCCAAGAGTATGAGGTTTCTTTTTTTAGCTATCAGTTCTGCTACTTTAAATGAGGCTTAAAGAGCAGTATCACCTATGGTCATTCTCTTTACCATTCGCACAGCTGTTTTCTTCTCCCCTTCTAATATATGTGAAAAATACATACACTTTTCTGTGACACACTAGGATGCTTTGTTGTAAGATGCCGCTTCAGTTTGCTGGTACCATGGCTTCGTTGCTAAGTGTTTCGCCACAAACTAAACACACAGGGATAGGGTTTTCCTCGTTGTTATTCCACTTAAATCCATACGCTAAGTAACTGTCCTGGTATGTTCTTTTCTTTTGTTTGTCTTCTTTGTGTGGTGAATTCGACGGTCCGGGAGAAACTGTAAAATTTGGCTTCTTAAAGCAAGCAGTAGGAGCCGACTGTTCACTTTCACTGTCCAGGCGTTTACGTTTAACAATGAACTTATCCATAGCTAAACACTGTGAATCAACACGAGGAAACACTTTTATATATTCATCTGTCGAAATCTCGGGAATGTTCGTGAGGAAGCGAGTAGTCTCAGGAATGTTCGGCAGGGTATAGCTGTAATGCCATCTGTGGGATACTAGTATAACTGAATTATTGAAATGAATCGACCACTATCACCATCTGCCGTGCATGAGAGTAATTGATTTGACTTATTTTATTTCAAGACCTTACAAGACTTAAGGCTTCAGTAGAAGGTATTTTTTTTTGTTTACCTCAATATCTTGCGGCACCCCTTAGCCAATCACACGGCACCTTAGGGTGCCGGGGCACACCGGTTGGGAACCGTTGATTTAGGAAGACCAGTTTCAGGATAACTTAACCCTATTTTCAATTCCAAGGTTGTTTGACACTACGTTGTATGTATCCTAAAACTAGTCTTCCCAAACAAAGGCAAAGTGGAGCAAAAAGTGTATAAAAGGTGGCTCAATTCATTTAAACCAAGTTTGGTATTTAACAAACTTTTATTTTTAAGTTATACTGTCCACTCGCATACTCATGCATGCACATGCATACATACCTTTTTATAAAAGTGTGTTTATTTATTCAGTGGTCCTCAAAACATGTATTTCTGGTGAAATCAGATTTTTGTGGAATACAATACCTTCTCTACATACTATATACCATTGTACATGCATGCTAGAGAAAACAAAAATAAGCCGAATGGTTAAGGAATGATGGATAAACAAAGTTCTATTGTAAATTTCAATAAACAAACCTTTAGTTCCCTTTAAGTACTTCATATGCTGGGAGGCTTTTCAATGCCATGAGTCCGACGTTGGTGTTTATACAGAGTACTCTTGTAGCCAAACTTCTTGTTGCATAAGTGACAAGCGTAGAACTCTCTGCCTTCCTCGTGCATTCTGAAAAACATTTGCTGGTGCTCAGGCGTAATGTTGAGAAACTTTATCTATATTTATTTCTAAAGGTACTTTTAACCACTTTTTCACTCAAGAATGCATTAAGTGATTCCCAGGGGTGGAGATGCATACTTGCCAATTTACCAAAATATAACCCATAAAACTTTCCCATATCCAGCAAAGTGAAATCATTTTGCAAGAACACATGAAATTTATAATGCATAAAATGTTCAGTTCAGTAAATGTACAAGAAGTTATATAAAATAAATGTGAATTTCATTTTACAAGATTCCTTGAAGAGCTGATAGTACTTCTTTGTCTCACACATCTGACGTTCTTCCTGGTCCAAAATAAGCATGACATATTAGAACAAAGAACATCATATCTTATGCTATACACAGATTTTAGTCCATTGTGAATAAATAAACAATTCACATCATCCATTACTGAATATTCACACCCATCTGTTAAAGATTATTAGTGGTGCTATCAGCCCAGTAAAAGGAGCTATGTTGAAGGATAGACACAGATAAGCTCTAGTCTATCTGAACACTGTATACCAACTAGTGCAGTATATTCAATTTGCATTAAGTTACAACAGAATGCAATAGAACTGAATGCTTTATCTCCATGGTGGATTTGCTCTTCCCAAATAATGTGTGATCATATACATTCACTACATTTTTTAGCTGTCACTTGTAAAATTCCTTTCACAATGTGACAAATGTAACCCTTTAATGCGCAAATTTGCTCCTATATTTCGCAAACCGGCTTCATATCCCTTTAATTTTTACCTTGTGCAATAGTGGTTCAAATAGCCATGGCCGTTAATGTGTTATATGATGCACTGGCCATCCATTCAAAGCTGAACATGGCGAGATCCAAGCCCAGCTGCTGCAGTCAAATGTGCCTGTGGTAAAGGATGGGGAGGGGCTGCATAAAATAATCGGTATGATAGCATGTATGGATTATGATGATGATGATGATGATGATGATGATGATGATGATGATGATGATGATGATGATGATGATGATGATGCTGATGGGGTATGTTTGAGTGCAGTTGCATAGATTTTGTTTTTTATTAAAAAAAAAAACACTATATTATTATTGAAAGAAATTATTTTTTTTTTTTTTCAGTACAAACTCACTGAAAATCCTTGTATTTATTATTTAAGGTCAGTGTAGTTACAAAGTATTAAAATATTCTAAAATATTGCCTAAAATCACTTTTGCATATATGGAAAGCAGCACATTTAAGGGTTAAAAGTTTTACACACTGTATGCTGATTTTGGAAATACCAGTAAATTTGGCTGTTAAACTAACAATATTGTCAGATCCAGAAGCAAGGTACTTTTCACAAAACTTATTATAAACACATTAAGAGCAATTCTTTTCCTATTCTTTTTATGGATTTTCCTGCTTGTGTTTCAATATATCAAAACTACAAGCCTCCACCATTACTTAAATTGCATGTTTAATACATGCTGACTGGAAGTAGCCAAGCAAAACATTTCCGACAGGTAAGAAAAATTGTTTAAAAATCTGCCACTTAAATGTTCAAAGCTTAAGTAACAAAGTAACTCAATTAGAGGTACTATTGGCATCGGAGGAAATGAATGTACAGGTACTATGTCTCACTGAACACTGGCTCAGTGGGCAGAATGTAAATTGTGTAAATACAGCCAATTTTAAACTACCATCAGTATTTATTAGGGACAAATATATTCATGGAGGATCAGGGATATTTGTTCATGTAGAAATAGAATTGCAGTATTTAAGTGTAGAAAAACATTTCGAGCTCTCAGTCACTGAGATAACAAAAACTCAAACAGTAATAGCATGCATTTACAGGACACCTGATAGTGACTTCAATACATTCATAAAAAAATTAGATGAGCTACTGCAGAAGTTAACAAAAAAGTATAAAAATATTGTGGTGTGTGGGGATTGGAACATTAACTTACTGCAGCAAAGCCAAAAAAGCATGGAAATAGAAAATTTATTCAGGGTTTTCAACATAATTAATACAGTACAGGTTCCCACTAGAATATCAAAAAACTCTGTGTCACTTATTGATGTGTTAGCTACAAATATGAACTATGATCAGCCAGCGCAGGTAATGGAAACGGGTATTTCGGATCACAAAGCGCAAATCCTAAAAGTATCAAGTCAGTCATTGAACAAAAGTAGAATAACAAGCAGTAAAAGGCATTTTAATGAAGAAAATCAAAAGCAATTTAAATACCTATTAAGCAAAGAAAGTTGGCATGACATTTATGAAGAAAAGGATGTACATGCAAAATTTAATAAGCTAATCATCACAATTTTAATATAGCATTTCCACTGAAACAGGTTAGTATAAAGAACAAAAACCAAAAAGGGTGGGTGACCAAAGGTATAAAAGTATCCTCACAGAGAGTCAAATTCCTATCAATGTTGGAAAAAAGGGGAAAGGTGTTAAGGGAAAACTTAAGTTATATAAATAAATATAAAAAAGTATACAGGAAAGTTATTAGGGATGCAAAAAACTGGAAAATGATAAATATATTCAAAGAGCAACAAACCAAAGTAAGGCAATCTGGGAAATAATCAATAAGGAAACCGGGAAAAGAAATTTGTGCATAAACCAATTTGAATTGATGCATGAAGGGCAAAAAATCAAAGATCCAGTTAAAATAGCTGAATTGTTTAATACATATTTTGTTGAGGGTCCAAATAAACTAGTAAGAGATAAATATGACACAGGAGTTAAAAAAGCAAGAGAAAACAGTAAGGTTAAAAGATGCATGAATTCAGTATTTATTAAACCTATAAATGAGCAGGAACTGATAAGGGCAGCAAAAGGGCTGAAAAGCAAGCTCTCAGCAGGTCTAGACGAGATTCCTGATCTAGTAATAAAGGTTTGTGTAGAGGAAATAGCAAAACCATTACTGAATATCTATAATACCTCCTTTGAGACAGGAGTTTTCCCAGATAAATTAAAAACAGCTAAAGTTAGGCCCCTCCATAAAAAGGGACCCCAAGATGTGTTACAAAATTACAGACCAATTTCTATGCTATCAGCATTCTCCAAGATTTTGGAGAAGCTAATGTTCAATAGAATTAGTAATTTTTTAGAGAAAAATAAAATTCTCACAGATACACAACATGGTTTTAGGCGAGAAAAATCTACTGAATCGGCAGTTTGCGCCCTAGTTGAAAAAATTATTGCTGCTATTGAAAAGAAAGGGAAATCAATAGGTTTGTTCCTTGATCTAATGAAGGCATATGATGTGATTGATCATGATATACTACTGAGAAAGTTAGAGGTGTATGGTATTAGAGGAATAGCAAATGCATGGTTTAAATCTTACCTATCGAATCGATCTCAAGTAGTAGAAATTAGCAACCTGAATAAAGAACATCTCAGTATAGAAAGATGTCAATCTACGCAGAGGAAGGTAGGACAGGGGGTACCACAGGGATCTATATTGGGGCCTCTTCTTTTCTTGATTTATGTAAATGATCTCCCATTATGTGTCCAGGAGTCTGCAGTGGTGTTATTTGCTGACGATACAAACCTGCTGCTAAAAGCAAACAATGACAGAGATCTTCAGAAAAAAGTAAATGGGGATATAAGGAAATTGATATACTGGTTTGAGGTAAATAGACTGCTATTAAACACATAAAAAACTGTTGCTATGAGTTTTCATTCGAGTCATCATAGAAATATGGCAAAACCGCAAATAAAAATAGACAATGAAATCATAAAATATGAAGGTCAAACTAAATTTCTGGGGATATTTATTACAGAAGATCTTAAATGGGGGACACATATAAATATGCTAACCAAGAAACTAAGTGTGGGATGTTACATATTGAGTACATTGAAAAGAGTGACGAGTGTGCAAGTTTTTAGAAGTGCTTATTTTGCATACATCCATAGTCATATAAGGTATGGAATAATGTTCTGAGGGGCATCAACAGAATCTGAAAAAGTTTTTCGGTTGCAAAAGCGGGCCATAAGAATAATGACTGGCGAATCAAGTAGATCTCCGTGCAGGGAACTGTTCAAAAGGTTAAGGATTATGACTGCACCAAGTATGTATATATTAGGAGTTATCCATCATATCAGACGAATAAGGCATCAGTTACCAGATAACCAAGAGATTCATTATCATAGTACAAGGCAGAAAGGAAATCTACATGTGCAATATTGCAGAACGAATCTAGCCAAAAACAGTGTAAATCATAATGGAATAAAACTGTATACCCCTTAATATAAAAATATTGAAAATGTAAATCTGTTTAAGAAAAAACTCAAATTGTACCTATTAGAGAATGCATTTTATTCAGTTATGGAATATGTAAATAAGTCTTACTAATTAAGGCAGTATAGATATGTGTGGTGACCCTAAATGCTGTATGCATATGTGTATGTGGGTGTGGGTGTGTGTGTATGTGTGTGTGTGTGTGTCCTTTTAACTTATTGTTATATTCCTATGTAACTTATTGACGAGTCCATATCAAGTATACATGATCTGAAGGATGAAATAAATGAATATGAATACTATGAACTGCATAACACATGCATATTGTTACAAAGAAGAATAATGATTAAAATGCATTAAATTTTTGTTTCCTAATCATTCATACTATATTATTTAATGACTATTTCGTTCATGACACATAATCGTAAGAAGCACATTGGCATGTAAAATTCCAACCAATCAGAATTCACTATCTCTGCATTTAATCTTTTTTTTATCACACCCACGTGTAATTAGTGTTCTACATTTATCGCACCCATGTGCATTTGTTTTCTCTCTGAACTGATGTTTATCTCATAACAATAGTATCAGTGTGCAGTGATATTCCTGCACATAATGGTAGAAGTTGCAAAACATTTTGGGGAAAGGTCTATCACTGAAATAGACATATTAATTGAAATCTCAAAGCTGCAGAATACTAAAAACAACACAGAGAGTGTGTGTGAAACCAGTTCAATGAATTCTGGAAGCAACGAGGCTATAATTTATGTTATGGACATTGCACTGTTTTTGGTGCAAATATACGTCAAGACAAATGGGATTTTAGCCATATAGGCTAATCATTGTTATTTTATTCACAAATTAAAAATTCAGTTGTATTACTAAATACAACTTGAGCTACAATTTTTCTCTAGGTAAACTTACTCGCAACAAGTTGCTCGCAAATTTATCAATAAAAGTTGGCGCTCTTGTTATACTACATATGATAATTCTGTACTTCCCTCAGCAATTTAAGAGGAATTATTTTGATGGAGAAAAGCAGTAAAACGTTCAATAACCAATCAGAGCCATTGCAACCTGTTGCTTTTATTACATTAATGGTGAAGTAAGGATGGGTGGAGAATGCTGCTGCAAGAGGGAGAACTGAGGGGAGTGGGCTGATGGTTGCAAAGTGGAGAAAAATAATCTTGAGTAGAATGGTGAAAATGAAATTACTATAATATATGTGACACCCTTTGATACAGTTTGCATACCTTCTATGCCTTGCCAGACTGGAGTGCTGTGTGAAAGCTTTGCCACACATACAGCGATATGACTTCTCGCCAGTATGTGTAATCTGATGTTGCAGCATGGTGGACAACTGTGTGAATGCTCGCTTGCAGATGTTGCACTGATATCTCTTCTCTCCAGTGTGGATACGTTTATGACTTACAAGTGAGGATCTGTGTGCAAACACCTTACCACACACGTCGCACATGTAACTGCAGATTCCAGAATGTACAACCTAAAACCATCAACTTTTATTTTCTCTACCAGGAAAAAATTCAATTTCAAGATTTCAGTGCAAATAAAGTTTTGTGGCACATAGGTAAAAAATCTGATGTGTTCTATTCACATAACTTTTTCTATATTTTTGTAACAAATTGTTAATAACCTAATTCTATCTACTTCTAGCTAATTGAGCTAAACATTAGTAGAAACAGTCTTATTACTTGGTTCCTTATAAGTAAAAGGGAAACATTAGACTAAACTGACAGTCAAGTGTTTTAAAATGTGGTTGCTATGGGATTGAAATTTGTTTCTTTACGTGGTCAGGAGTTGACAAGTTCTCATATGAGTATTTTAAAGCTGAAACCAACAACATGAAATATCTCAAAAAGTCAACTGCACAACAAAAATGTAAAGGACATAAATTATGTGTTTTGACGAGATCTACATTTTTTGTGTAGTAAGTTTTTATCAATCTTTTACAGTTCAGAGGTTAAGCAAAATCTGGCAAAATTCATCCAGAATAGAGTTCTTCAGAGGCTATTCTCAGAAAATTCAAGATATACATTTTATTTGAAAAGTAAATATCTTTAATACACAGCATTTTAATCAAAATTGTTAGAGCCATTTTTCAGAAAATTAAAATTTTCGAAAATTTTTCCATGTAAAGGGTAGTTTGTGGTAGGAAAATTTTTTGAAAATCTTTGTCACATCCTTGGCAGATATTAAACCTAAAATACCAAGTTTGATATTTAATTGTATTTTCATTTTTGACCTATGTTGTCCACACACGCGCAGACATTTTTCTAAAAATGCTTTTTTCGGACCCCAAAACATATATTTCCAGTGTAATCTTGACATTGAATTTTTAGGTTTAATACATTACCTTCTCTATCCACTATGTACATTATACATACAGGGCTAGAGAAAGTAAAAATTTGATGTCACGATTGGAATTTGAATTGTGAATCTTTGACTTTTATCAATGATTGACATTATAGTAATTGGATTAATTGTTTTTTTCACACAATCCGTGTGTAGGACAGGAGTTGGATAGGTAAAGTCAGACTGAAAAAATTCAATACCATAGTCTCCCGATCTCTTAGACGGTTGTTCTGCCACTGAGCTACCATGCCATGGTTGCTCAGTGGCAGAGCAACCGGCTAGAGATCGTGAGATCTGTGGTTCAAATCCTGGCTATGGCATTAAATTTTTCAATTATAGTAATTACCTATGAAGACTGAGGCTTGAAAAGTACTAAGGTATTTGAGTCCTATTGATGTGTGTTATCTCAAAATAAATTTGAGAATTCCTTCTACTTTATCAAGAATAAATCTGATGTGTCCATTCACATTGACTTTGTCTACATTTCTGTAACAAATTATTGTTATAAAGTTTATTCTACTATTTACTTCATGGTAATTGAGATAAACATAGCAGAAATTATTGTATTACTTAGTTCCTCATAAGTGGAACGGAAATAAGGTAGTTTACTAGATAAAGTGAAAGTCAAATCTTTTAAAAACTAGTTGCCATGTGATTGAAATCTGTCCCTTTGCATAGCCAGACTTTACAAGACTTACAAGAAAAGTTTAAAGCTGAAACCAATTACAAGGAATATCTCAAAAATAGTCAACTCCAGGAAAAAAAGATATATGAAAATTGTGTGTTTTAATGAGATCTACATTTTTTGTGTCATTAGTCTTTGCCTATCTCTTATGGTTTACCAGCTATGCAAAATTCAGCAAAATTCATCCAGAATTCATCATTCAGAGGCTATTCCCAGAAAATTCAAGATATACATTTTATTTATCATGTTAATATCTTTCATAATTGGTATTTTAATCAAAATCATTAGAGCCATTTTTGAGCAAATCAAAATTTCAAAATTTTTCCCATATAAAGGGTAGTTTGGGTTGGGAGAATTTTTCTTAGAATCTCTGAGTCGCATCCCTAGAAGATGGTATACTTAAATATCAAGTTTGATATTTTACCAACTTTTTGTTTTTGAGTTATTGTGTTCACACACACCCACGACAGAACTGCTGTACTATGGCATATATAAAGCATCTTACATGATTCTTTTTCTCACATGATTTCATTAGTAACAGAAACTACTGTGATTAGGATATAGTTGTGTTTTGTTTTTCGTATTACACAAGTAACCAAATTCACCACAAATCACCACTTTGTCCATACAAAAACCGAAAGTTGTATATAAAAAATTCACCTATCACCCGACAGCAGATAGAAAATTCAAAAAAATTTTCAAGAAATACAATATAAGTTTAGCTTCAAGTAACCAATTCAACATAAAAAATGCATTAAAAACAGACATTAAAGACCCCATACCTACAAACCAGAGATCAGGCATCTACAGAATTGACTGCAAGGACTGCAAATCAGGTTACATTGGCCAAACAAAAAGAAGACTGGAAACAAGGCTAAGGGAACATTTCAGACATATCAAACAGAAACAAACAGATAAATCGGCAGTAGCATACCATTTTTGGACATCGCATCATGAAATACAAAATGACATAAAATTGCTAAAACCTGTAAACAACCCGGCAGCACTTACAGTTTGGGAGAATATTCTCATTACACAACAAAAAGACCAACTGATGAATTTTGAAATACCGCCACATGATTATGAACTTCTACTGAGAACACCGATGGCTCCACCGTAATAGACCACAGAGCACAAATTCCAGCCATCAGTCGGACTTCAATTGAAGAAGAGGGCACATATGTTTTGAACATAATTACATATAAGTGAGGGAGTGTTACTATTCCGACTCATTTTCAACTATCACATTAACCCAATTCATATTGCTTAATTTTAAATTATTTTCAGTAAAATATTTATCATTAGTAATATATAAAGTCTGATGGGTACAAAAAGTTGTGTTTGATGACATCAATATTTTTATTCTTTCTATAAAAGTTGGAGTACTACCAATTCAATCCAAGAACACAAATATAAAAAACATTACTTTTAATGAGCTTAAAATATTTAACTTAGTATCACCGGAACTGTTTAGAATCAAAATCTCATGAAAATTAGGCACTTCTATTAAGAGGATAAGGAGCAAGCACTTCAGTTAAATTGTAATTCACTTATGTGCCTGTAAAGGAAAATGTTTGCACTGGGAAGACTTACCTTGTGATGCATCAAGGTGTAATTATCAGTAAAACCTCGACCACAGAAGTCACATACATAAGGCTTCACTCCTGTATGTCGACGCTCATGATTGGCCAGAATGCCTGCTGTTAGGAATGCTTTGCCGCAGATGTGGCATATGAAAGATTTTATACCAATATGTGTGCTCTTGTGATATGCTAGATTGCTAGCCTGTGAGTATGACTTGCTGCAGATGTTACACTTGTGGGGTTTCACCCCAAGATGTAGTCGAGTGTGCATCCCCAGCGAACTTCTATTGCTGCAACAAAAATAGTTAATTCTTATAACCCATGATATAGGATATGTGACCTGATTTCACATAATTATGGAAGTGAGGCAATTTTAGAGAATGGTGCACATTGATTATCTTTGAAAATAACAAACATGTTTTAGAAGCATGTTCTTCCATAAACACACCTAGATTTGACTAAGAGGTCAGTACAGAAATAAGTTCTTTGTGCAAAATTCAAAATATATTTTACTTCTTAAACCAATATCTCAATCATTTGGCATTTTAATAAAATCTGTTGGGTGTAATTTTCAAAAAAATACAAAAGTAGTCTTTCTATAACCATTTTTTCAGCATTAAGGGTTCTTTGAGATGGGGAAGTTCTTTAAAGCAGTGTCTGAGTTTAGAAAGAAATTGAAATGTCTCTCTTTTGAGTTATGCTGCCCTCTATCTTTCATGAAAAAATCTGTTACCCCTCTCTCCTCTAAATACATATGGTGTTTTATTTTCTCTAGAGTTTATAGGGTAGGAAAATAGAAAAATGCTATTATTGCAGCAAAAAATTTAAAGTCAAGATTTCACCAAAAATTCATGATTTGATACATTCTGAACTCAAAAACAAAAAGTAGTAGTATCCTAAGGTGTGACTCAAAGACTTTCAAGGACCCCCCCCCCGTCTTAAACTATCCTACATTACTAAAATATAATTATTTTTCACTTTCTCAGAAATGGCACTAACGATTTTGATTAAAATATATCTTTTTATTTGCATGACTAATTAAATATCTATCTTAAATTTTCTGCCTGTGAATTCCTTTTCATTCAGAATTTCTGTATAATTTTGTGAAATGTGAGGCAATATTCATATCCTAACCACAAAATCTGCCGACGTTTTTTGAATTTCATGTCATTTTTGTAATATTTTATGTTCAAATCTTTTTGTGCTGTTGCATTCCAAAGTTGAAATCGCTGGGTGCAATACTTATTATTACTTGGCTTTCGTCGTGTGTAAGTGTTTTGATTTTCTCTATGCGATTTTGTTCATTCAACAATAAGTATCATAGTTACATGTTGATTTTCTTGGTTGTGAAGCCAGTTATTATAAAAGAGGCTTTTTCACAAGCATGTAAAAGGCTACTTGGAGGTCATTAGTGAGAACATGTACGTGTATATTAAAGTATTTGCGTAGAATTATATACACACAAATATTTGCAGTGGGATCGTTGAGTAATTTCCGCTCATTTTTATTAAAAAGTGAAAGCTATTATTTCGAGGAATCAACTTTCCTGTCGGAACATGTAAAAGGAATTAAGAATCGTGAGAGAAAGAATATTCATAATTGCATCAAGCGATTGCACTTTCGTATAAGATTTGTACGAGATAATTGTGAATAAACCACAATTTCACAAAGAAAATCCTAGTGATGGATTATTTATGAAATTTTCAAGTAATCTGGATCTGTAAGGCCCAACAAGCCCATCAAAACACCCTGAGATAAGAGTCAATTGCTACTCCAAATTAAGCACAAGTGCAAGCAGATTGTTATTTCAAATTGAGTGCAAGTGCTAAAAGGATCTCATGCTCCAAATGTAAACTAAAAGAGGTAAACATTACTAATTGCATTAAAAATGTAAATGCACAATTTTGTCAAACAACCATTTTGGTCATCGGGCATTCCCAAGGCATTTGTTGTTATTGGCTTGAAGTTTTCAAAAAACATTGTAACTTTTTGAAGTGCTGTCACCATTTAGTTGAAATCTGGAGATATGAAATGGATGAGGACTTTCCATTTCTGAAACCTTTAAGTATTTTAAAATTGAAACCAACAACAGTGGATATCTCGGAAATAGTTAGCTCTACATAAAAAAATCTGATGTGTTCCATTCACATGACCTTCTCTATATCTCTGCAACAAATTATTGTGAAAAAGCTTATGCTTCTATTTACTTCATGCTAATCGAGAAAAAAAATGTCAGAAATAGTCTTATTACTTGCTTCCTTTTAAGTAGAAGTGAAATAAGGGAGTACCATAGGTTTAAGTGATAGTCAAAGGCTAGTTGCTATGTGACGGAAGTTACTTTGTTTGCATGGACAGGAGTTGACAAATTCCTGTATGAGAAAATATAAGTTTTTTAAAGGTGAAATCAAAAACAATGAATAACTAAAAAACGATCAACTCCACTAAAAATTTGTATAACATAAATTGTGTGTTTTAACGTACTCTATATTTTCTGTGTGGTAAGCTTTTGTCTATCTCTTACAGTTTAGCAGTTAAGCAAAATTCGGCAAAATTCATCCAGAATAAAGAGGTCTTCAGAGGCTATTCCCAGAAAATTCAAGATATATAATTTATTTGGTTTGTAAATGTCAGTAATATACAGGGTTTTAATCAAAATCGTTAGAGCCATTTTTTAGAACATAAAAATGTTCGAAAAAAGTTCCATGTAAAGGGTAGTTTGGGGTGCGGGGATTTTCTTGAAAATCTTCGTGTTGCATCCTTGGAAGATACCAAACTTAAATACCAACGGTCTTTTCCTTTTTGAGCTATGCTGCCCACAGACACACACACATACACACAGACAGACACACATATGGACATGTTTCTAAAAATGCTTTTTTTGGATTCAGGGGGTCTCAAAACATATATTTCCGGTGAAATCTTGGTATCAAATTTTTGGGTACAATGCAATACCTTTTCTATACACTATGTACATAGTACTTATAGAGAAAGTAAAAACTCTGTATATGATAAATTGGGTGCTTTAACGAGATGTACATTTTTGGTGTGGTAGCTTTTTGCCCATCTCTTACAGTTTACCTGTTATAAAAATGTGATGTAATACATTCATATGACTTTCTCTACATCTCTGCAACAAATTTTTGTTAAAAAGTTTATGCTTCTATTTACTTCATGCTAAGTGTGAAAAAATTAGTAGAAATAGTTTTATTACTTGCTTCCCTGTAAGTAGAAGCGAAATAAGAGAGTAACATAGATTAAAGTGATAGCAAAAGATGGTTGCTATGTGACTGAAGTTCCTTTGTTTGTATGCACAGTTGACAAATTCCTGTATGAGAAAAGTATAAGTTTTTTAAGGGTGAAACAAAAAACAAGGAATATCTAAAAAACGATCAACTCGACAAAAAAATGTGTATAACATAAATTGTGTGTTTTAATGTGCTCTACATTTTTTGTGTGGTAAGTTTTTGTCTATCTCTTACAGTTAACTAGTTACACACAATTCCGTAAAATTCATCCAGAATAAAGCAGTCTTCAGAGCTATTGCCAGAAATTCAAGATATACATATTATTTGTCAAGTATATATCTTTAATATATGATATTTTAATCAAAATCGTTAGAGCCATTTTTTAGAAAAACCAAATTTTCGAAAATTTTTCCACATGAAGGGTAGTTGGGGGTGGAGGGATTTTCTTGAAAATTTTGGTGTCGCATCCTTGGAAGATACTGAACTTAAATACCAAGTTTGGTATTTAACGGTCTTTTCATTTTTGAGCTATGCTGCACTCACGCACACACACACATACGGACATTTTTCTAAAAATGCTCTTTTTGGATTCAGGTGGTCTCAAAACATGTATTTCCGTGAAATCTCGGTATTGAATTTTTGGGTACAATGCAATACCTTCTCTATACACTATGTACATATTATGTATAGAGAAAGTAAAAATTGTATGTGTTCCATTCACATGACTTTCTCTACATTGCAGTAATAAATTATTGTTAAAAAGCTTATTCTTCTATCTACTTTATGGTAATTGAGATAAACATTAGCAGAAATTGTCTTAATTTCTTGCTTCCTTGTAAGTAGAAGGAAAATAAAGGAATGCACTTCGCTAAAATGATAGTCAAATCTTTTAAAAGCTAGTTGCCATATGGATGAAATCCGTTTCTATGCAGGGCTAGGAGTTTACAACTTTCTGTGTGAAAAAAGTTTAGGTATTATAAATTTGAAACAAATAAATAATATTTCAGAAATGTTCAATTCAACGGGGAGGGGAAAAAAAAACAAAAAAAAAAAAAAAAAAAAAAACATGACATAATTTATGTTTGAGCATAATTTACATTTTTATCTTTCTCTTACAGTTTAACAGTTCAGCAAAATTCATTCACAATAAAGAGGACTTTAGAGGCTATTCCTAGAAAATTCACAATATACATATTATTTGCCACATAAATATCTTTAATATATAGTATTTTAATCAAAATCGTTAAAGGCATTTTTGAGAAAATCAAAATTTTCAGCATTTTTTCCATGTAAAGATTAGTTTGGGGTGGGAGGATTTGTCTCAAAATCTTCATGTCACATCCCTGGATGATACTAAACTTAAATACCAAGTTTGGTATTTTACCATCTTTTCGTTTTTGAGTTACCATGCTCCCAGACACGGACACATACAATCCCATGGACCTTTTTCTGAAAATACTTTGTTGGACATAGGGGAGCCTAAAACATCTATTTCTGGTGAAATCTCGGGATCGAATTTTTGGATGGAATGCAATACCTTCTCTATACCAAAGACCTTCGAATTATATTACCCAGACTCACCGCTGGGGCTGGTGTGCTGTTGCTAATTGAAACCTCTCACGCATAGGCAGATGGAGGGCAAACATGCTTTTTGCCATATGTTCAGTGGGCTTAAAAGGCTTTAAAATTGAGGTGGTTTAAGGGTATTAGGGTTTAATAATTAACATGGTGCACTTCTATGCTGCATAAATGTATCAACCACCAGAAAAATAGTACTAAGATCACTTTCAATCGTAAGAATAAATTGTAACATTTTTGTTCCAAATTCATTCTGATTTATTCTCATGGGCTTCCTCGGTCACTAAGCATATGATAATTTATTTTAGGTTCATAATATATAAACTAGAATTATTATGTCATCAGCTGCTCTGAGATATAACAAATTTGTGCCATTGAAATATCACAGACTATATCAGTGCATTTTGCAAAAAATTGTTTCCATATGAATAAAAGCAAGATGATGCTAAACCCAGACACCATTTCTCAGTATTTAGTTTCCCTTCTCATCTGACAAAGCTAATGAGAATGCTAATTTCATTCTTAAAACTATTTTGTATATGTTTCATTAGCATTAGAAGGCAGTGCTAAAATATAAGATTCAATATCATAATTTGTCCTAAATAAAAAATATTACCCGAATTCTCAATTAAGTTAATTTTTCAAATCTGTAATTTCACGCTGAAACATAACCCCACTTTTGCAAAAGTGTTAGAACTTAAAGAATATTAAGTAATAATAGATTCTAATTTTAGATTTGTTTATAAATTATTTCAGGAAGCACAGACCATACTCTGATGTGTTGCACATATTAATATACCTATCTTATCTATCTAACTCAAATATACCACAAATACTGATAGTAAATGTTTACTTAATGTCTTGAATAGAGTTTACTGAAGTGAAATACAGGTACCTAATACTGTACATATCATCTCTGAAAATCCAACATCACATGTTTTTTTTTCTGCTAAATAATTTTATTTATTTACATACCACCTTAGGTAATATCGTTGTATTACCATATGACCTTCTATAATGACTGCTTAAATTTGAGGTGTACATTAAAACTGTACTTCTCGATTAACTTAACACACATTCAGTATTGCATTCATATTTCCAGGCTCTTGAGGGTGGGAAATAAGAATAGCTTCATCAGCCTAGAATCAAGCCCAGCATATTTTACATTTTTAATTCAGCATTTTGACCACTTTACTGCAGAGACACTCTTAACAAGCCCTCTTAATAATTCTTGTTAACGACTTTGTGCATTAAAGTAAAAAGGAGAAAGTATATATGGAATCACAGAAGAAACTGAGAAAACGGAAATAAAGCTGATTTATGCTCTCTGTGATGCTTACAATCTGTTTGTAAAACACTTTAAATGCAGGTATGCAATATTCAAGTTCAATGATAATATTTACTTCTGTTTTGTTCAGTTGTGGGATGAAATTCTGTCTATTCAACAAAGTGATTTTATTGAACTTCCAACAGGACATTCAAGATCTAATCCCTCTGCATAGATGCTGACGATCATAAAGAACCTGTTGTCACAATTATTTCCTACTCAGTTATCCTTATGACATAATTATTGCTGTTTTAAATTTCATTATTTTCCCATTACAACCAATGTATTGTGCGCGACCTAGGAAGTCACTTGCCTTCCAGTGCAGTTCTTCATTTCACAACACCAACACTTTAACTGGTCTGTGCAGCTAGCTGTGTAGGGGCTTGCTCTATACACTATGTATATAGTACGTGTAGAGAAAGTAAGAGGACTTCAGGAGCAATTTCCCACAAACACAGAATATATATTTTATTTGCCATGTAAATATCTTTAACATTAACTTTAAGCAAAATCATTAGAAGATTGAGAATGTTCAATGTAAACGGTAGTTTGAAGTTGGGAGAACTTTCCTGAAAATGCTCATGTCCCTTCGTTGGAAGATACTGAATTTGGTATTTAACTGTTTATTGAATTTGAGTTATGCTGTACTCACACAGGCACGCACTAACACACACTTTTTTCTAAAAAAAATTTATTTTGATTCAAATGTCCACAAAACATGTATTTCTGTTGAAATCTTGGTATTGAATGTTTGGATGGAATGCAATACCTTCTCCAGTATGCACATTATACATAGGTACTAAAGAAATTAAATATTTGACTCTCACTTTAGCCTACTCTATCCTTCTTATACCAACAATGAAAGGTAAGCTCGAATAACAAAAAGGTTTTGTAAGAATAATCTGTAGAAGTGTGCGCAGAGTAAGACATTGAATGCAACTCATTTGTTATTTCCTTCTTGATTGGTCTTACCTGAAGCCTTTGTTACACACCTTACAAAAATATTTTTTTTCTGTAATGTGTGTGCGAGATATGTGGATAGAAAGTCTTGCACTGGAGCAGAATTCTCGGCTGCATTGATTACATTTAAACAATCTTGTTTCTTCTGAGGCACAAGCTGCATGATTCAGTTTATGAGCCAAGAGACCAAACTCAGACTGAAATGTCTCATCACAGAGTTCACAGCTATACAGCTCTTGTATTATGTGTTCATGTTTAATCTCAACCTTCTCCTCTATCACATTGACTGGCTTCAAAACTACTTCCTCATGTTGCTTGCGAGCATGATTCTCTTTCATATGTGCGTGAAACTCTGGAAGTGTGGCAAAGGTTGCATGACACCTTTCACACTGAAATGGTATTTTGTAAATACACAAACAGAAGTCTACAGTAAGGAGCTTGCCACATCTATGACAAAGTTTTCCTGTGGGATTTTTTGTTTCCTCTTCCTTTTGTGAGGAATCATCTGCAGATAGGCTACTGTCTTCTTGGATTCCTGTATCTTCACTGCACACTGTACCATTACCACTGTGGTGCTCCTCCTTTATGTTATATGCCTCTATTTCATCAGATCCTTCACTTTCCACTGTTCTGATATTGTCATCCATATTCACCACCTGAAACACAGACAGAGCATTCTTACTTATTCATTTCTTTCCATTATTTAGTTATATTGTTTACTAGCTGAAATACCTGGCCTTCCCCACGGTTTGACGGTTTATCCTTACAAAATTTAGCCTTAGGTTCTACTTGTCTGATAATTATGTGTTTCTTTGGATGCATTTAGAAATTATTACTGGTGTAGTTTTCACAAAAATACAAAATAATTTTTTTTCTGAATTAACGGTTCTTTGAGATGTGGAAGTACTTTAAAACAGTGTCTGAGTTTACAATCAATTTTGCTAAAATAAGTTATGCTGCCATCTTTCATGAAAAAATTTGTTTACCCCCCCAAACTAAATTGTTGTTAATTCAAATTGTTGTTGTTGGTTTTTTTTTTTTTTTTTTTTTTTTTTCCAGAGCTCATAGGGTAAGTAAATGAAAAAAAGTCTGATGTGTTCCATTCACATGACTTTCTCTACATCTCTGCAACAAATTATTGTTAAAAAGCTTATGCCTCCATTTACTTCATGCTAATAATTGAGAAAAAATTAGCAGAAATAGTCTTATTACTTGCTTCCTTGCAATTAGAAGCGAAATAAGGGAGTACCATAGGTTAAAGTGATAGTCAAAAGTTGGTTGCTATGTCACTGAAGTTCCTTTGTTTGTACGGACTGGAGTTGACAAATTCCTCTATGAGAAAAGTTTTTTAAAGGTGAAACAGACAACAAGGAATATCACAAAAACGACCAACTTCATGAATAAAATGTATATAACATAAATTGTGTATTTTAACGTGCTGTACATTTTCTGTGTGGTAAGTTTTTGTCCATCTCTTACAGTTTAGCAGTTATGCAAAATTCCATAAAATTCATCCAGAATAAAGTAGCCTTCAGACGCTATTCCCAGAAAATTCAAAATATATATTTTATTTGTGAGCTAAATATTTTAATCAAAATCATTAGAGCCATTTTTAAGAAAATCAAAAATTTCGAAAAAAGTTCTATGTAAAGGGTAGTTTGGAGTAGGAGGATTTTTCTCGAAATATTCGTGTCGCATTTCGTATTTTACAAACTTTGAGTTGTTCTCACACGCACGCACACACACACACATACATACACATGCGCGCGCATGCATGCACGCACACACACACACACACAGACCTTTTTCTGAAAAGCTTTTTTTGGTTACAGGGGGCCCTAAAACATATATTTCTAGTGAAATCTCTGTATCAAATTTTTGGGTGGAGTGCAATACCTTCTCTATACACTATGTACATAGTACATGTAGAGAAAGTAAAAATGCTATTGCAGCAAAAAAACGGAAGTCACGATTTCACAAGAAACTCACGATTTTATGCATTCTGAACTAAAAGAAAAAGTGTGCCTACACACTTAAACAAATAGCTATGGCATGTATAAAACGTCTTCATGATTCTTTTTCTCACATGGTTTCATTAGTAACAAAATCTGATTATGATTAGGAATAGCTGTGTTTTGTTTTTTTCTGTTATGCATGTAACCAAATTCATATTGTTTAATTTGAAATTATTTTCAATAAAATATTTATCATTAGTAAATATGTGGATCTAGCAGGCTATGGTGACTTCTTGTAAACTTAAAATGGTGTTACTTCACACAGTGAATGGTGTTATCTCACACCTGCACTTGTATGTTTTGTTAGCACTACGTCCTCATTTGAATGGGACCTTACAGTGCAACCATAACAAGCATGGGTGCTAACTCAACTAAAATGAAACCACCCAAATTGATCAATCGAAGCGATCTGCAATCTTGATACACCATATTTTGAGACATTCAGGATGACAAAAGGGAAAAATGTCATTACCATTATAGCCAGTAGACCTAAATTAGTTACTTTTTAGGTACCTTGTTACTTTTTCATTACCTTTTGTTACCAATAGACACTCTATTAGAATATTTTTACTACTGTTGCTCTTTTTGTCTTGTTATTAGTCCAAATGCCTATCAAAAAATTCACACTTGAACAAAGAATCTTTATGCATGATATTTATGTAAAAATTATATGTGTTACACTCACATGACTTTCTCTAGCTGTTCTACAAGCTTCTTACATAAGATTATTTTTTTCTTTACACCATGGTAATCGAGAAAAACATTACCAGAATGTTCTTATTTCTTAGTTCCTTATAAGTAGAAGAGAACTAAGGGAATACACTAGGCTAAACCAATAGTCAAATGTTTTAAAAGCTGTCATTATGCAATTGTCGTTGCAAATCACTTCTTTGCTTGGCCAGGAGTAGAACAAAAGAAAAGCAGACACTTCTTGTCTGACAAAAGTATAAGTAAGTACCTTACAATTGAAACCAATAACAAGGAATATCTCGGAAACAGTTACCTCCACAATAAAAATGTAAAGAACATAACTTGTGTGATTTGACGAGATCTAAATATTTTGTGCACTAAGTTTTTGTCTATCTCTTACGGTTAACCAAAATATGACAAAATTCATCCAGTATAAAAAGGTCATTAGAGGCTATTCCCAGAAAATTCAAGATACACATTTTATTTGGGATAATCAATTTTAATCAAAATTGTTAAGAGCCATTTTTGAGAAAATCAAAATTTTTGAAAATGTTTTCACTTAAAGGGTAGTTTGTACTGGGGGGATTTTCTTGAAAATATTCATGTCGCATCCCTGGAAGATAATAAACCTAAATACCAAGTTTGGTTTTTAACGGCCTTTTCATTTTTGAGCTATGCTGTCCACAGAGACACACTCACACACTGCTTTTTTTTGGACACAATAGTTCCTGTGAAATCTCAACATCAAATTTTTGGGTGAAATACAGTACCTTCCCTATCCACTATGTACATTGTACATACAGGGCTAGAGAAAGTAAAAAGTGAATCATGTACACATATATGCAGACAATTTCAGCAGGCATTTTCTGAAATTCCAGTTCCAGGAGAGATACTGTTGGAGGTCTGGTGCATAAATTCAGAGAATAACAGATCACTAAACCCTAAACATAAGACGCAAAATAGACAAGTTCTAATGGAGAAAACATTGACAACATTGGTGCATCATTCAAATGCTCTCCAAAAGTCTCTAAGACATATTGCACAGCAAGTGAGGATTTTAAAACTCTTTTTTCATAGAGCTGCTGAACTTTTAAAATTGAAACCCTACAGAGTTAAAGTCAGAAGATCCATAGTGATCTCTGACACTTGCCTTAGTTCGTGGCTGCTTCGTTACACGGTTGCCACTTCGTCCTGTTTATGGCTGCAACAGGACAATAAGCCATTTTCAAACAAACAAACTAAGGCACTAGCACATTACATCACAGCAAACATTATATTACTACACATAGAAAATGTCTGTGGCAATCAAAATAGTGCAGTACAAGCAGATACTTGTGCCAACTGAAAATGCATTGAGGAATGTTCATTACATCTTGCAACAAGGATATCATTGCTGTCGCCCTCGTGGTGTAATGGTTACCATGCTGACTTCATATACCCAAGGTCACGGTTCAAACCCGGCGAAGGACGATGGATTTTTTCGGGTGTAAAAATCCTTAGCATGGCTTCCTTCAGAAGAGAAGTAAAGCCGTTGGTCCCATGTCGTAGATTTACGGTACGTAAAAGAACCTCAGGCCTGATAGAGAGGCCTCTGAGCAATTTTAAGCGGTCTTTCACACCCAATTTAGAATGGGACGCTGAGAACCACAGTAATTAAAGAGCGTCCATAAATAACATGATATTTATTTTTTTTTTTTTATATCATTGCTTATGTAGCATGAATCTATTGGCAGAGAGTCAGACACACCTCTTATCAGCTGAGACAGTGCGCTGGCTGTCAGTGATATCTATAGATCTCCCCGACTTTAATCAGATAATAAATTACTATCTCATGACAATGAGGAAAGCCAGGAATGTTTTTCTATGATGATCACTTTCATTATCATTTCCTAGGTTAGTACTTATTATGGTGCATGTTACTTCTGACCAAAGTCATGTCGTGGCCAAGTGGCCTAGCACATGGGATTTGCGGTGGACAAAGTAGTAGGGACTCTCCAGTTTTCCCACCATCACATTCTACTGGTGCTCCACCTTCATTCCATGTATCATCAGTACCATATGTAGTAAAAGTGGGTATTAAACATCATCAATAATATATATAAATTTCTCACCAAGAGAAGGTAACTGAGATCTGAGATAAGACAGAAAAATTATTCCTCATGTAGCAATTAGATTTCTACAAAATGTCAGTGGTGGCTCACAATAATAATCAGTGTAAGCAAATATCTGCAATATGCAAATTACAGATCTAATAGAAACATTTTTCTTAGATGTCTTTACTTGTAAAATACATCAATGAATCAATCCTTCATGCTGGCATATCACTTGATGACATCGTCATAGCATGTCTCTAGTTTTTCCACACGATCGCATTCAATAGATGCTGTCGCTAAAGCTGTAACCCTGTCCTGTCCCATTGTGCTCCTTAAGTAAGACTTCACTCTGTTCAAGCAAGAGAAGCTTCTCTCAACACTGAAACTTGTGGAAATAATTGTTGCAGTTAAGGTAAACAGTCTGTAAGCTTCCTGCAACACCCTTTTAATTTCACTTTCCACAGACAGTTTTACAGCTTTTTACATTTCGAAATAAGAACTGGTTATCGGAGCAAACAAACTCAAGCTCTTTTCACAATCTTGAAAAGCCAAAACACATGATGCAATAATTTTGCAATGAAACTAGCTCCTTGGCAAGAAAACATTTTCTAAAGACAGTTGTAATATTATTTCACAATGTAATGTAGTAATAATTAGGACATAAAAATGTGCATTTATATTTAACAGATACTTAACAAAAGGAATTTCACTTCTAATTCTCTGTTTCTTCAAAACCACGATTGTGATCATGACATGATAAGGCAGGTAAGCGAGGATTTGCACCATTCCAGTATCTAGCATATTCTCATTTTAAACGTCACTCTTTCCTTGCAGAAGAAAGCGGACCTGCCGAATTTTCAAGGATCCTATAATACTTCTAACCATATGGAATATAATATACATGTAAATTTTGTTTTGTTAAGCTTTGATACTTATACATTTCATTATGAGCATCATTATAGAGTTCTTAAAAATATTTTTGAAACTATTAGGGCAGGCTTACCCTACCCTGCCTACCCTGGAGAGCCGCCTTTGCAAAATGTGCATTTGTATGTGAGTCACCCATGCTGCCACACCTAACTGCTGCAATAGGTATTATTACGCATTTCCAGGTTCTCATTGCTTTTGTACAAGCTATCTGAAACAAATTTAGGTATGTATTTTGTGTGAGATGAAAAAACTTTATTGTCAGAGAAGAAAATGTTTATGCATCACATTTCTCTTGGTCGCCTTCTTCTTATAGCCAGACAGTACTATTATTCAAGAGTATGTAATGCTGGAGTTTTAAAAAAATCTCCTTTATAGTAGACAGCACATGGAGCATGCATACATGTGAGTAAGGCAGGGCCATAAAGCAACTTTTCTCTGTCATATACTAGAATATTTTGTCATTCACCGTAAAGTACGTTGATTTTAATTTACTGCCATCTTCTCTACTCAACCTTGATAAGGAAAGTTATCACTTCTACTAAAAATATGTTATTGCTATTTCATCAGAAATACTCATCTTGAGGCTCTGTTATTAGACATGAAACATTTAAAATCTGATGTTGCATTCAAATTATTTTCTGTACTCAGAAAATACTCTTCTATAGACTATTCTCACAAAAGCTTATTTTTCTATCTACTTCTGTTAATCGAGATAAACTTTCATTAAACATGTACACTTTTGTTAAAAGTATAACAAAAACACAGCAGACCAGAGTACACAGTCAGACTTTTACAGATGAATCACTAAGTTAGAGCATTGAAATTCCATACTCTTTACATGATTATGAAAGAAGACAAATAGGACATACCTACCAGTTAAGAAAAATTCAAAATTCAAAACCGTAATAAGGAATATCTCAGAATTTATTTGACTCCACAAAAAATATTATTTAACATAAATTTGTGCTTCAATGAGCTCTTCATTTTTATACAGTAAGATTATTATAAATTTTTGAGCAGTTATAATATAAAATTAACCAACACTGACTTGGTGCATTTAAGACAGAAAAGTAAAGCACATCTCTTACATATTGTACATTAGTTATTGCAAAAAATGAACCCTACTGGAAAAAAAACAGTGTCACTGCTTTATAGGCTTTACATGACAGTTTATAATGTGAAAATTTAAAGATGAAACAACATAGATTTAAAAACCAGCTAATGCTACAAAAAGGTTATGTCATGAATTGAACATTTAAAGGTGTCCTACATTTTTTTCATACAGTAAGCATATCATGTGTCTCTTATTGTATATAAAAGTTTTACAAAATTCTGAAAATCCAATCAAAACGAGCACTTCGTAGAATATCACAGAAAATTCAGCATATTTATTTTTCAGACACACATCTTAAATATATTTTATAAAATTAAAAAAAAAAAAAAAAAAAAGCTACACAAAGTTGTGTAAATGAGTGCTTGGAGTGGAGGAAGTTCTTGCAAATCTTTGTTTTGCAGCCATAAACAATGTCCGATTCAACTATGAAATATTTATTTGACTTTCTGTCTTTATGTTATTGCTGCTGTTATCTCTCTCTCTCTCTCTCTCCCTCTCACACACACAAAATCAAATGTTGCCCTCCGTGGTGTAATGGTTACCATGTTAACTTCATATACCTAAGGTCGTGGGTTCAAACCCGGCAGAGGTCGATGGATTTTTTCGGATGTAAAAATCCTTAGCATGGCTTCCTTCAGAAGGGAAGTAAAGCTGTTGGTCTCCTGTCGTAGATTTACGGCATGTAAAAGAACCTGAAGCCTGATAGGCCTCTGAACAAAATTAAGCGGTCTTTTACGCCTAATTTAGAATGGGCCGCTGAGAACCTCAGTAGTTAAAGAGCGCTCATAAATAACACGCAATTTTTTTTATTTACACCCAATCAAAAGTTTTCTTTTCAATTAGGGATCTCAAAACAACCATTTCCAGTAAAATTTCGACACATAATTCTTGGGTGGAGTGCAATACAATTCCGTCTTTCCCTGGCAAAAGTGAGTAATACAGAAAGTTAGACAAGAAAGAAAGGAACAAAAAAACATAGTATTTAACAGAAACCTGCACTGAAAACAATTGAAAGTTTGATATTACTTCCGTACGTGATCCATACGAATTATGTACCTTTGTTATTCTGCCATTAGAGACACTTTGCCTTACTGATGGTTAGACTGGCCTTCTCAACTCAAGGTCGCGACCGGAGGTTTTTAAGTGAGCTTAAAACCGACAGCTCCATGTCAGTAGATCTACTGGCATATTAAAGAACTTCTGCGGCGCTGATATGGTCCTGGCAATTGACAGCGTCGTTAACAAACAAAATAGTTGTAGTTATTTAACATTATGAACTTTTAGGACCCTAAGCCGCAAAGTGTTTCCATGGGAGATTTTTTTATTGGTAGAGGAGTGGAGCAGTTGCGGCCGAATGCAGGGCGGAGCTGAAGGATCTGCGAAGCTAAAACCTTAATTATCGCAAGAAGAAATTAAAACCTCGGCGATCTAGCAGATTTCAAATCTGCACATGCTACATCACTTTCAAATCTGGATCGCCTGTGGAATTTTTTCGAAATTTTCAACGATATCGTTTGGGGTTGGATGAAGCTAACGCAGAAACCACTGGGAGGAATATTTAACCTTATTCATTTGGAATTATGGTTATAATTTTGGCAAAAACTAACAGTTTCACTTGACATCTTCAGTAGAGCATTATTAAAATTAAATTTGAAGAAAAAAATGTTAAATGCTTTTTGTAGACATTTGCATTTCATATGACATTTCTGCTATGTCGAATTTTTAAAATGCCGTGTCTTAACCTACAAATGGCACGTTAAGCACAATACCATATACGTTGTTATTCAGCTAAAACTCCATAAGGTTGGAGGAAAGCATACCATTAATTTTCTGAGTTTCAACGCTAAAATGTATTGAACATCTTCTATTATTTGTTTTAATATTGTACCATACTTTTACTTTATATTAAATTAAACGTACCAATTTTGGCGATACTGTTTCACATGTACACCGGCAGTCGTGGTTTAATACCAGAATAGCAAACTTGATGCTATAAACAGATATGAAGTACAGAAGAGTTAGTGCAGTTAAAAATATAAAAATTAACACATTTGCATTATGATAATCGACTTTATCAGTATATGGATTTACAATGAACAGTAGAATAAGTAGTTCTTCCGTTACTAGTTTGTGTTATTGAAAAATAGTTGGCAATATTAAACATTGCTACCTTCAACGCATTGCATAAAGTGGAAATAAATAATTTGTTATTCTTCAACCGGAGCAAAGTTTTCATCGGAATTATTGTACGAGTAAGGTTATTGTTTATCTAGTTACGAAGTGCTTAAACGAACTGTCGCGTTTAATTAAGCAAGAATACAAAGAAAGTGAATCCCGGTGTTTGCTGTGGCAAGAGTAATGTGGACAAACATAACCAAAGCATTCCAAACTTTGAAATTGAATTCAGTAAATGCAGTGTATCCCTTGTCATGTTATCAGCTGAGATCAACTCACGTACTGAAGAGGAGATGGCCACCAGGACTTCATAAAAAACATCAGAAAACTAAACCATTGAAATCTAAGAATTTTGTTTATGATGTTGTGGAAGGTCCATATACAAGAAAACATGAAAATATTGACCTGATATTAACATCACAAGTTTCAGGATTGGGTAACCGTGGAGATAAAATATCAATGAAACCAGTAGCAGCTTATTATAAACTGTTGCTTCCAGGATTGGCAGTATATGCTTCACCAAATAACTTGCAGAAGTATAAGAACATTGATGGTGAGAAATCACAGCATGAGTTAAGCTCTCCATATGTTGGCAAGCTAATTGAGACGTTATCAAACAAAGTCATATATGTTATGATGAATAATGCTGTTCCATGGAAGATTGAACCTTGGCATATAGCAATGTCTTTGAGAGTAGCGGGCACGCAAGCACCAAGAGACGTTATAGAACTACCTGAAAAACCAATTACTGGCCCTAATATGGATTTGGAGGGGAAGTATTTCGATGTCACAATTACAATAAACAACAGGGAAAAGGTGACTGTCAAATGTGTGATTCATCACTGGAACCCTGAAATGGGCAATCAAATGCCACGGATGAATGCTAGTGACCTTAGTGTGGATCAGGCAGTGTTTCCTGAATTGGAGCAGAAAATGCACATGTCCAAAGAACAGCCAATTCAATCTGTATAAATAAAACAGGAGTATTTTTAATGATTTCATTTAATATGTTATTGTGTTTAACACAGAAATAACCCTGTATGCAGTGAAGTGTGTAAAATATAAAATCGGTTTTCTCTTAATGAATGTGTCTTGTGTTTCTATCAAACTTACTGTTTTCTTATATTTACTTTCAGCCCATTATTCATTAATAATTTTTTAGAGTTATTTCAAATTGCCATTTCAGAGTTTCCAAAATACCAAGGTCATTATTTAATTTTCTGTGTTGTGCTAAATAAAAAGGGGTGGATTACTACCGCTGCCTAGGTGCCCTTATCTAGGTAGGTAGAGAAAGATTTGATATTAAGTTTTCTCCAAAAGAACATGTCTTGAGGTCCATTGAACCCTCTAGAGAAGGCACTTAAAGAAAAAAGTATACATGTGTGGTGTGCATGCAACAAATTGGTATTTAAGTTCACCAGAACAGTAACATGAAAATTTTTCAATAAAATCTCAGTCGGATCTTCCCTGTACATGAAATATTTTTTACTATTTTTTTATTTTTCTCAATGTGTAAAAATGTTATTAAAATACCATAGGTAGTCATGTTTAAGATAGAGTCTGAAGTGATAGAATGTGTGCCAACTTGCATTTTCTGTATAGCCTGTAGAATATGTTTTTGTATAAATTTTGTATAAGTCAAAAGCCATAAGTGAGAGATAAAAACATAACAGGAGAAATGTGAAATATTAACATGATGTGTGAAGGTTTTTATGTAGGTATAAAACACAAGTTGCATTTGAAGAGCTCTTATTTCATCGGAATTTTGTAATATGCCTTTAGAAAACAGATTCTCTCCACAATAAAAATTCTACAAGACCTTATAGAGAAGCTGTATAAGTACATAAAAATACACCAGCAATATAATAAAAAGGGTAGTCTCAGATTGAACCATCCATGGATTCCTGCCCTGGCTGTTGTATATTATGCTGGGAATAAGTGATCAATACCAAAAAGACATCTATTCAAACATTCATCCTAGATCACATAACATTACACTTTACATCAAATAAAGTAACAAAACATCCTACTTTCTAGAAGGATTATTCTTAGAGATGTCATAGTTCCACTGAAATTGTCCATCACAGTTTTAGATGAAACATTACAGTTTAAAACTAAAACAAATAGGCCACATCATCAAAGCCTGAAAGATGAACATGTTACGGCCTGGTCATGAAAGTCTATTTGTTTAGTAAAAGCTTGTTAAAATAGAACATTTGTGTGACAATCTTTTTTGTGGCTTAGTGTGTACTCAGTTCCAGGTCACGCTTACACTTTTTCCCAGTGTGAGAGCATCATCTGGCAGACATACTTGAAAGTTTGAAATTCTTTTTATTCTTCTTTCCATCGCAATGGCTTGTTATCAAACATAAAAACCGTATATGCTGTTTCGACATGTAACTTTCTTGCTTAATTTGAAACAATTCCTAGGTAAAAATATATTGTAATATAACAGAATAGAAGAATCATTTTTTATATGAATAGTACAGGGAGGCAAATGAAAAACCAGCCTGAAGTACAGAGAGCTCCCTGCCAGTTATGCATTAAGTGCTGGCCACCATGAGCAAATACAACAGCAAATAATTTGATAATAAATAAATAACAAGCTAATGCAAAGGTCTATATTTACTGACCTTATCTTTTCTTTTATATTACATTAGGTTTGAAAATGACTGTGTGCTTCAATACATTTTTGTGTGCACCTCAACATGTTAACATACACTTTATGCAACTCTGGTGCATCAATTCTCAAAATTTCATACGAATATTGTCCTTCAACTCTTCTAACATTTATGGGCTATTTACATAAGCTTTTCCCTTTAAACTTCCCCACAGTCACAACTGATTAGGGTCGGTGAATGTGGTGACCACAATCCTTCACTGACATCCTTTCTTCTGTGAATCTTTCATGAATTGATGAGATTGGCCTGCATGAAGCGTTGCAGGTCCCTCTGTTTTATTTCGTTACATGCTAACTTCATATACCCAAGTCTGCGGGTTCAAACCCGGCAGAGGACAGTGGATTTTTTTCGGGTGTGAAAATCCTTATCATGGCTTCCTTTGGAAGGGAAGTAAAGCCGTTGGTCCTGTGTCATAGATTTACGGCACATAAAATAACCTCATGTCTGATAAAGGCCTCTGAGCAAAATTAAGCAGTCTTTCACACCCAGTTTAGAATGGGACGCTGAGAACCACAGTAGTTAAAGAGCTTCCATAAATAACATGCCATTTACATTTTTTTTACCTCCATTTTATTGCGTGGGGGATCAACTGTGTGTAGAATTCCTCAAGGATACCCATATACACATCAGGGTTTACTGTTGTTTCAAAAAATATGGGACCCACAATCTGACTTACTAACACAATACAGAGATTATTGACCAGCATCTGGAGTTCTAGGTGTTCACAGGTCCTATCAGATGGAACCAGGCTTCATAACTCATGAAATACAGCAACGAAACCAACATTCCACTTTCAATTGTTTGGTATAGCCACATAAAGTAATTTATACATTTTGCCTTGTCTTACTCTTTCAGTTCTTGGACACATGTCGTTTTGTGGGGCTTCATCCCTCTATGGTGTAAGACATGACAAAACCTATGTGAAGTGGTTACTAGTAGCAACAATTTATGTCTTCTTTGGACTCTTGATCATTTGTGCTGGAATACCTGCCATCACAGCAGGTGTACAAATGGACAGGCCTCTATCTTTTCATTTCTCTACACATACTATGTACATAGTGTATAGAGAAGGTATTATATTCCACCCAAAAATTTGAAACCGAGATTTCACCAGAAATAGACGTTTTAGGGTCCCCTGTATCCAAAAAAAGTATTTTCACAAAAAGATCTGTATGTGTCTGTCTGTGAACACGATAACTCAAAACAAAAAGTTGGTAAATACCAAACTCTGTAAAGTGCATCTTGCAGGGATGCAACAAAAAAAAATTGAGAAAAATCCCCCCACCCCAAACCACCCTTTACATGTAAAAATTTCAAAAATTTTGATTTTCTTAGAAGTGGCTTTAACGATTTTGATTAAAATACCATGTATAAAAGATATTTATATGGCAATAAAATGTATATCTTGAATTTTCTGGGAGCCTCTAAAGACCTCTTTATTCTAAATGAATTTTCCTGAATTTTGCGTAACTGGTAAACCGTAATAAATAGACAAAAACTTATTGCACAAAAATTGTAGATCATGTTAAAACACATAAGTTATATCATATACGTATTTTCAATGGAATTGATCATTTCTGAGATATTCCTCTTATTTGTTTCGGATCTAAAATAACTAAACTTTTTCACATGGAAAGTTATAAATTTCTGGCCCTGCATAGAAACAGATTTCATCCACATGACAACCGGCTTTTAAAAGATTTGACTATCGCTTTAGCCTAGTGTATTCCCTTATTTACCTTCTGCTTACAAGGAAGCAAGTAATTCAGACAATTTCTGCTAACATTTATCTCGATTATCATGAAGTATATAGAAGAATAAGTTTTTTAACACTAAATTGTTATAGAGATGTAGAGAAAGTCATGTGATTGTAACACATCAATTTTTTTGCTTTTGCAACTGATCCTGTAGTAAGCATTTTATTACCAAATCCTGTATAGTACTCTGTGCAAAAATGTCCTTTATTTCCTTAAGTGAACTAGTAAGACACATGCATACTCCTCCACTATTGCGATTCTTTCTTGAAGAGGATACATCTCGTTGAGATATTTACTTTAAACATCTTAACCAAGTCACAATAGCTTTTACTTACAATACAAAACAGTCACAAAAAATTTGCAACAATAGATGAAACTCAGGTGACAGTGAGCATCTGGTACTCAGGGCCAGTTTTTCATGCACTACCCTGTATAATATATAAGTACATGTGAATTTGACAGTGGGGAAAATTGTGGAAATAGGTCACATTTTACTTTCTCTACAAATACTATACATCGCTTATAGAGAAGGTATTGTTGTCCACCCAAAATTCAACGTCAAGACTTCGCCATAAATATATGTTTTGAGACCCCCTGAATCTAAAAAAAAAAAAAAAAAACATTTTTAGAAAAAGCTCTGTGTGCCTGTATGTGGGCATGTGCAGTATAGCTCAAAAACTAAGACAGTTAAATTCCAAACTTGGTATTTAAGTTTATTATCTTCCAAAGATACAACACAAAGATTTTCAAGAAAATCCCCCACCCCCCAACTACCCTTTAATTTTCTCAAAAATGGCTCTAACAATTTTGACTAAAATATTGAATATTAAAGATATTTACATAACAAACAAAATGTATATCTTGACTTTTCTGGGAATAACCTCAGATACCTTTTTATTCTGGATGAATTTTGCATAACTGGTAAACCATAAGAGACAAAAATGACTTAACAAAAAAATTTAGAGCTTGTTAAAACACTCAATGTATGTTACATACATTTCTTCATTGTGTTGACAGTTTTTGAAATATTCCTTAATATTGGTTTCAGTTTTAAAATACTTAAATTTTTCTCATGCGGAAATTTGTCAGCTCCTGGCTATACAAAAGAACTTCAATCACATAGCAACCAGCTTTTAAAAGATTTTACTATATTTTCACCTGTGGTACTCTGTTATTTCTCTATTACCATAAAGTAAATAGAAGAATAAGCTTTTAAACAAAATTTTTTGCAGAGATGTAGAGAAAATCATGTTAATGGAACACAGACTTTTAAGTAAGTACTTGATACAAAGTAACAAATTCCAGAACTTTGGTGCAATTACCAGGCTGCTTTAATTTCAGAATTGCCTTAACTGTTGGAAACAATCACGTGGTATTAGCAAAATATGTGATGTCATCCACTCACATGATTTTCTACAGCTGTTCCACAAGCAAATTTTCCTTAGGAAGGATTATTCTTTTATTTACCTCATGCTAATCAAGAATTACTCTTGTTACATGTTTCCTTGTAAGTAGAATGGAAATAAGGGAATATATTAAGCTAAAGCAATACCCAAATCTTTTAAAAGCTGGTTGCTAAGTGAAACAATTGTAATTTGATTCTCTTTGCTTACTAGGAGTAAATAAAAGAGAGACAAAAAGAAAGATTTCTCCCATTGAGAAAAGTTTAAGTACCTTAAAACTGAAACCAGTAATTTGGAATATCTCAAAAGCTGTTAACTCTACTAAAAAAAAAAAAAAATGTAAATGTGTGTTTTAACGAGATCTATATTTTGTATGCAAGTATTCGTCAATCTCTTAAACTTTACCAGCCATACAAAAGTTATACAAAACTCTTAAAAAATGAAGAGGTCTCCAGAAGCTATTCCCAGAAAGTTCAAGATATACATTTTGTTTGCCATGAAAATATTTTAAATGTGACATTTTAATAAAAATCGTTAGTACCATATTTGAAAAAATCAAATGTTCAATAAATCTTACAGGTAAAGGTGGCAGAACTCTCTTGACAATTTTTGTGGTTTTGGAAGATACTGAACTTAAACACCGAGTTGGTATATAACCAACTTTTCGTTTTTGAGCTGTGCTGCCCACTGACACATACACACACGCACACACACACACGCACGCACCACACACACACATGCGCACACACACACTTTTTATAATTCAAAGGATATCTAAACCTGTATTTCCTGTGAAATCTCAACATAAAATTTTTTGATGCAATACAATACCTTTTCTGTCATTTATGTACATTGTACACATAGGCAAGAGAAAGTCATGTGGAGTCAGATTTGAACTGAATGGTTGATTCATCAGTTTTATTCCAGAACTCTCTACGATGCAGCATGTACAGAGGGATTGTCAATGGTGAAGCAAAATTCCTTGCATATAATCTTGTGTAACTCGGAGAAGACCTGTGGTATACCACTGATAGTCTTTGTTCTTTGACCAGAATGATTACAATCAGTTCATAAATTTGTAAATGGCTTCCACTGTTGAAATAACTAATTTCTGGCACCATTCCACTTTTATCCCAATAATATTCTTCAGTTAGGTTGCAAGGGACCTAGCGACAACATTTTGAAATAGGTACAGTAGAACCTCATTAATCTGGTCTAATTGGAGTTCTAGCTTGTTTGAATTAATGAAAGTCTGGATTATAAGCCCAGGTATGTATTTAAACATCTGTTCAGTAAAAAGGAGATGAAATTTTAATTTTAAGAAACACAAATGTTACTTAGTATACAAGATATCTCGTACAGATATCGAACTGTACAGAACTAGAACACAGCAATCAAGGTATACTGTCATTGATCACACTTGACGTGCTTAATGTTTTGAAGAAACTGCTAATCTTTTGTTGGCTTCCTTTGACATTAATTTCTTTAATAATTAACTTGCACTGATGCCCCAAATATTCCTAATATGCAGATATGTTATCTTCATCCATGGGAAGGTCAACAACCTGCCACTAGCTGTGTTACAATCAGGAAACTACAAACTAAGACTAATGGGAGACAGTGTGAGTGAAGGTTGTCACATATTAAACGGATGTCCAGATTAATGAGGTTCTACTGTACTTAAATTTTTAATTTACATGTTGTGCTTCATATTTATTTAATGATCTGTTGTGAATGCAATATTTATTGTAGATTACCACTGTCATCTGTTTATGTTCTTGCTTTGGATGCTAGCTTGCCAATAGGAGTTTCTATTTTTGAATGCTTTTAGAATTTGGTGTATCTTGAGTCAGAGGTGCTCTAAAATAATTCAAGAGGGACTTTCTGTTTAAGTTACAAATTTGAAACTTTTACACAGCTGCAGGCGATTTGTTCAATGACTGAAGTTTTGTGAAATTAATAAATATTCTGTATATTTTCAGTTAAAATGACCTCTCTTGTTCTGCATCAAGTCATTTAGGGTAGCTTTAGAGTCAGAGATTGGAGTCAGGCTTGGCTTCTCTTAGCAGCAATAAGAAATTTTGCTTACAGTTTGTTCCTGAGACAAAATCACTGACAAACTATTATAAAATTCTGTTGTGTTCCTTCACATAACTTTCTCTAGTTCCACATACAAATTATTCTTACTGAAGATTATTCTTTTGTCTATATCATGCTAATAGAGCCAAATGTTAGCAGAATTGGTCTTATTACTTGCTTCCTTGTAAGTAAAAGGGAAATAAGGGAATATACTAGGCTAAAGAAATAGTCAAATCTTTTAAAAACTGCTCGCTATGTAAAACAATAGAAGTTTGGTTCACTTTGCATGACCAGCAGTAAAGCGAGAGATGAAACAACAGGTGACTTCCCGTTTGAGAAAAATATAGTAGTTTGATATGGAAACCAATGGTCAACTCTTCACAAAGAACTTATATGGCATAAATGATGTATTTTAACAAGATCTAAATTTTTTGTGTAGTAACTTTATGTCCATCTGTTATGGTTTACCAGTTATGCAAAATTCATCCAGAATAAAGAGATCTTTATAGGCTATTCCCATAAAATTCAAGATGTACATTTTTTATTTGTGAGATAAATATATGCAATATACAGTATTTTAATCAAAATCGTTAGAGCCAGTTTTGAAAATAACAGAATTTTTCCATGTAAAGGGTAGTTTGGGATGGGGGGGGGATATTCTTGAAAATCTGGGCGTAGCATCCAGATTCTAAACTTGGAAAATACTAAATGTAAATACCAGGTTTGGTATTTATTTCATTTTGAGTTATGCTGCCCACAGATCCCACATAAAGCTTGTTCTAAAATGGCTTATGTTGTAATCAGGGGGCCTCAAAACATATTTCTGGTGAAATCTCGACATCAAATTTTGGTTAGAATCCAATACCCTCTCTAGCTACTGTGTACATATGTGTTAGAAAGCGTAAAACTGCACTCCATAGGTGGAATAATGTGTATACTGGTAACAGAAAATTGAAGATTACAAAGATAGTACCAAACTAAGCATTATAAGGATAGAAACAGAGAGTCACATAATCGTTTTTGCCATCCTATATGCATCAGCATTAAATCTGTTATGTTGAGAATCCAATTGTCATACCTTTAAACAAAGAAACTCTTGTACATTACTAGTCAGCATCAACATCTTCATAAAACTGAAAGATCTAGGGTATAGCTTATTGGGGTTGGATATTCTGCTTATTTAATCTGTAATGCTAACCAGGTGGCTGTTGAAATTCTTCATATTGATTATAAAGGTAATATTTACTTTCTCTATACATACTATGTACATAGTGTATAGAGAAGGTATTGCATTGCACCCAAAAATTTTATACCGAGATTTCACCAGAAATACATGTTTTGGGACCCCCTGAATCCAAAAACAACCTTTTTAGAAAAAGGTCCATATATGTGTGTGTGTGTCTATGGGCAGCATAGCTCAAAAACGAAAAGTCTATTAAATACCAAACTTTATATTTAAGTTAACTATCTTCCAAGGATGCAACATGAAGATCAAGAAAATCTCCCCACCCCCAATTACCCTTTACATGAAACAAATGTCACAAATGTTAATTTTCTCAAAAATTGGCTCTAACAATTTTGATTAAGCTATCTATGTGACAAATAAAATGTATATCTTCAATTTTTTGGAAATAGCCTCTGAGGACATGTTTATTCTGAATGAATTTTGCATAACTGGTAAGCCATAAGACATAGACAAAAACTTACCACACAAAAAATGTAGAGCTTGTTAAAACACACAATTTATGTTACATACATTTTTTTCTTGGAGTTGTCTTGTTATTAGTTCAGCTTTAAAATACTTACACTTTTCTCTTACAGGAATTTGTCAACTCCTGTCCATGCAAAAAAAAAAAAAAGGTTTTAAAAGATTTGACTATCGATTTAGCCTATGGTACTCCCTTATTTCCCTTCTACTTACAAGGAAGTGGCTAATAAGACCCTTTCTACCAATATTTTCTCAATTAGCATTAAGTAAATAGAAGAATAAGCTTTTTAACAATTTATTGCGAAGATGTAGAGAAAGTCATGTAATTGGGACAAATCAGATTTTTTTATAAAGTACAGAGGGGATCCAAAATAATATATTCACTGTTTGATCATCAATAACTCTTGAGATAGAAGATATACATTTGGTGAAAATGTAGCCTACTGTTCAGCTTCATGAAATCAATAGTGATGCTTAAAGTGGTCACCATCAGCAGTTAAGCACAGTCAAAACAGTGCCACTAACAATCTTCTCTAACTTGTGCAGTGAAACTGCTGCATATAATAAAATCAATGCTTTTGCATAATGCAGCTTGCTGTAGGTGATACAAAGCATCCCTTTTTTGTTTCCTTTCCTTAATCTGGTTGGTCATATTAGACGAATGAAATTGGTGAAATGATACTCAAATGAGCAGGAGCATGGAGCTTTACTCAACATTCGTCTTCTCAGAATAAGGGAAAACCCCCAATAAAAACTTTTCCAAGTGACCCACCCAAGCAAGATTCAAAATTCAAATTCACACTCTCTTGAATGTGAGGCAGATATGCTACCCCTACACTATCGAGGTGAGCTAATCATCCCTTATTCCCCAGAGATAAAATTGTTGGTATTAGGTTTGGCAGTCATACTACATATTTGGTAGCACCTCTTCAGCCCATTCATTGTCCAGGGAATGTTCCATCAAAGTGACCCCACAGGATATATTTTTTGGACCCCTCTGTATTATCCTGTTTCTACATGTATACTATAAAGTCTTAGAATTATGCGAATTTGCTTACCAGCAATTCAAATTGAATTTCAAAATAAATACTTCTTGCTTATAAATAATTGTTGTTTGAGAATCCTTATTAAATCATCACTGTTCTTTCTTCACGACCAAACACCAACTTTTGGCTCTACATTCTGAGAGTAGATAGACAAACAATTATAGCTTTTAGGCCCTTTCTCTGTTAAGTGGATAAAAAGCTAATTTACTTACCAACAACATAATTTTTTGTAAATTGGAAAAGGAGGGTTTGTAATCAGTAGATTCCAGATTCTTATGTAACTACATATTCTATTTCCTTATATCTATGTGAACACATACAAACAGAAAATGTCTAGAACTGAGGCTCATATATTGCTATAATAAAGTTTCATTTTACATATTTCAGCACTTATTACATATTTTACACAATCTTACATAAAAATAAATATTTATAAGTCATGAGGCGAGGCAGGAGCAAATCTTGTGCATAGGGGAAGTTGCTTTCCTGCTCTCCTTCTTTGCATTGACTGAGAGGGGTAATATAGATGACAGCATGGCTTGAATAACACAACCATTAAACAATTATTGCAGTTCATATGAAAGTAATTGTTGACACATATCCACAGTCATAGCAAAAGTATTTTGTTATAAAGCTGATTTTTATACATATATAACATATCATTAACAATATGTAGAGTTGAGAAAGAATATGTTGCTTCTGTTTGTTTTTGGTTGCAATCCAGCTTATCACACAATGAGTTGTCAACCATGAATATAGCCAATATTACTGTACTCCACCATATGTTACTACAGCTCCTCAGTCCTGCTCATTGCATTACCTTCGTCCTCAGATATCATTGGCATCACTGTCTTTTTAAGTTAACACTGTTCTGCTAGTGTTTATTTGCATAAACTCTAAAGAATGTGCTTCACTCCTTCGTGGACAGAAATGCATACATGTCAGCGCAACTTCTCTCACCATCAGCCATTCAGATGAAGAGTTGTACTGTGCAACTTAATGTTTTACTCATCTCACCTTATGACCTCTAACCACTTATTACTTTCTCTACATATATTATATACATAGTGTATAGAGAAGGTATTGCATTGTACCCAAAAGTTCAATACAAGATTTCACTAGCAATACATGTTTTCGGACCCCTGAATCCAAAAAAAGCATTTTTAGAAAAAGCTCTGTGTCTGTGGATAGCATAGCTCAAAAACAAAAATACTAAACTTGATAAGTTCAGCATTTCCCAAGGTTGCGACACAAAGATTTTCAAGACAATCCCCCCCCCCCATACTACCCTTTACATGGAACAAATTTTGAAAATGTTTATTTTCTCAAAAATCGTCCTAACGATTTTGATTAAAATCTCTTATATTTTAGATATTTGTATAACAAAATGTATATCTTGAATTTTCTGGAAATAGCCTCTAAATACCTGTTTATTCTGGATGAACTTACTTGAATTTTGCATAACTAGTAAACCATAAGAGATAGACAAAAATTTAATACATAAATAATATAGAGCTCCTTAAAAACACAATTTATGTCATATAGATTTTTTCCCTGGAGTTGGCTGTTTTTGAGATATTCCTTGTTATTAGTTTCAGTTTTAGAATACTTAAACTTTTCTCATACAGGAATTTGTCAACTCCTGGCCACGCAAAGAAATAGGCTTCAATCCAATAGCAACTACATTTTAAAACATGTGGGTCAGTTTAGCCTAATGTATTCCCTTATGTCACTTCTATGTATAAGAAACTAAGTAATAAGATCATTTCTACTTATGTTTATCTCAATTAGCATGAAGTGGATAGAAGAATAAGCTTATTAACAATAATTTGTTACAGAGATGTAGAGAAAGTCATGTGAATGCAACACATCAGTTTTTTTAATTGTTTAGTATATTTATATCTTATGCCTGCCTATATTATTTTCCTTTACAAAAGAAAAAGAATAATTGGAGTCAAATGTGTCTAGAGAAGGTTCCAGAATGTAATTGATAGACACCCCGGCTACACTACTTTCCTTTTTTTTTTTTTTTTTGTTTTTTTTGGTAGTGTTTAACGCCCGCTTTAACTACTAATGGCACCGCAGGCGGTACACTACTTTCCTCACTAAAACAGGATCCTGCATGGAGAAGAGTTGCAGCCTCCAGAGGACATACCTCCAGAAAAAAATGGTCTTTTTCAGGTACAGACCTATGACATCTTGTGATGCCAAAAGAAGAACATTCTGTATTCAGGAGAATTCATTTACACCAGAAAATGGGGTGAAATATCTTATAGTGTACTGTGCTAGGAAATTGTGTACACATTCTTCATTGCTTCAATTAAATTTATGAAGACTTAGGATTTTTGTGATGTTTTGTTCCAGTGTGTTTGACAATAAACATTTAAAGTGCTCACAAAATGCTATGAAAATTGTGAAAGTGGAATTTTATATCAGCTTAAAATAAATGTGGAGTGTGTGAAATAAATTAACTTTCATTTAAATTCCAGAATTCTAATTTAATATGATTTACTAAAATTTTATAATTGCATGAGCTAACAAGGACGGGATCCCTAACGATACCAACTTGGCTCCAATTCTGATGCGCTAATCCTGCCAAGTCCTGCGCAAAGGGGAACCCGTGGATATCAAAACAGCTCTAAGGAAAGGGCCCCAGGAGTCCCACCCATATCAGGGACAAATCTTTCCAGAGTGCAAATCCCACTCCACTGCCGCAACTTACCTATGCCGTCATCTGGTCCTACAACCTTGAAACAGATGAAAGGGGTAAACAGGCATGTATAACCTAACTACTCAGGCAAGCGTGCTAACCCAGGGACAAGTCTGTGGATTTTTTCGTTAGGCCAGTACCTATTTTATACACTGATTATACCATTATACCAACGTATTGATATACAGGGACGGAAATGGATACGCCACTTACGCGCGACAACTCCGAGGGGAAGACTACCGAAAACCACGGTAGGGTCAACCTTTATCAGCTTAGGCCTACTAACTTTCCAGGTTAGTGCCGGAGAACATTAAGGTGTCTCAGAACCCCGCCCAGACGTACCCAATCTCCCACTGCCACGTCGAGTCCAACCCAATCCTGACAGCTCCCTTTCGGGAGTGACTCAGATGTCCGGCCCAACTACTTCTAGTAACGCCAGAAGTATCACGGGTGTTCGGGGTTTGCAGTGCTCGCTGAAGAGGTCAACCCCCCCCTAAGGGGATGAAAGGGGGAAGGAAATTCATGCTAAACGGGGAATCACTCCAGTATTCGCGAACTAAGCCGGGTAAACCACGAAAACTTGCATTGCCAAAGTGGCCGACACGATGGCAATCGAACCCAGGGACTCCCGAATGCGTTACCGCGGAGCCATCTCAATCGCTGAGGAATTTGGGATGTAACACCTAAGACAGATATCCCTGCAGCGAAGCCCAATTCCTTCTCTCAAGAGCTAAAGCTGTCACATTATCACTTTACCCCATGACAGTGCAAGAAGCATTTCCCCCTTCAGTCATTCGTGGATGATCGCAATGGCATGTTTCACGGTAACCAATCGGTCATGAGTGCATGGATGCGTCATAGCTCTGCGAGCAATGCGTGGAATTCAATCCGCCCTTCCCTCTTTCGATTAAGGCTGAGTTCACTGTCCCAAGGTTAAATACCTAAAATACTGAACATTTAATTCGAGAAATGGATCCTTCATCCATAATAGATGGTACCGATCTGTAAGATGATTACTTTTTAATGTGAACAGTGCTGTGTTCAATATTTCTTAAAATATTTTAATTTCTTTTATGGAACTAATTCCCATACTATACAAGTTTTTTTCTTCTTTTTTCCCTTTCTTTCTTTCTTTCTTTTTTTTTACTTTTTCTACACGTAGTATGTACAGTATCTACACGTAGCACAGAGAAGGTATTGTAATGCACCCAAAAATTCGATACCGAGATTTCACCGGAAATACATGTTTTGAGACCCCCTGAATAAAAAATTAGAAAAATGTCCGTGTGTGTGTCTATGGGCAGCATAGCCCAGAAACGAAAATACCGTTAAAAACCAAACTTGGTATTTAGGTTTGGTATCTTCCAAGGATACAACACGAAGATTTTCAAGAAAATCCCTCCACCCCAATTACCCTTTACATGGAACTTTTTCGAAAATTTTGATTTTCTCAAAAATGGCTCTAACGATTTTGATTAAAATGTCGTATATTAAAAACATTTACACGACAAATAAAATGTATATCTTGAATTTTCTGAGAATAGCTTCCGGAGACTACTTTATTCTGAATGAACTTTACGGAATTTTGCAACCAGCTAAACCGTAAGACGTGGACAAAAACTTATGTCATATACATGTTTTTCGTGGTGTTGGTCGTTTCTAAGATATGCCTTGTACTTAGTTTCAGGTTTGAAAAACATACTTTTCTCATACAAGAATTTGTCAACTCCTGTCTATACAAACAAAAGAGCTTCAGTCACATAGCAACCAGCTTTTGATTGTCGCTTTAACCTATGGTACTCCCTTATTTCGCTTCTACTTACAAGGAAGCAATCTATTTCTGCTAATTTTTTCTCAATTAGCATGAAGTAAATAGCATCATAAACTTTTTAACAATAATTTGTTGCAGAGATGTAGAGAAAGTCATGTAAATGGAACACATCAGATTTTTCATGAATTGTCTGTTGACAAGAACGCTCTTTCAGTACAGGCTTTGCAGGTTATGTTGTTTAAAAAGGTAAGTTTAATCACACTTCTGTAAAGTTATACAAATGTTGAGTGATAAAAAATTAGTAAGAAAATCCATTCATGGGCAAAATATCAATGAATGCTGCATTAATAATTCTTAAGGTTTATTTGGTTAGAGTGAAATGAATACTACTATATCATATAACTTATACTGCATTTATTAATTTATTTATTGATTATTTGTTTCGAAATCTAAGCATTTGTAACGCTTTTGTACTTTGTGTGTTAAAACATTAAAGTTGTAATCTTTTATAGATAGTTTTTAACTTCTATGGTTCTTTAATAACGTTCGGCTCTATACTGGACAAGAAAGATCGAACATTTTGTTCAGAGATCTCTTTATCAGGCTTAAGGTTCTTTTACTTGCCATAAATCTTCGACGTGGGACAACCGGCTCTACTTCCCTTCCGAAGGAAGCTATGCTAAGGATTTTTACCGCGAAAAAAAGCATTGGCCTCCACGAGGTTTGTATTTAAAAAATATGGTCGTCCTACATATAATACTAATGCCAGGTACACAATGAACCGACATGCGTGACCAAAATGAATTTAGTATGAACGCGGCAAAAGTTGAACTGGAGTTAACTTTTATCTTGCGGCATTGGCGAAATGTTAAGAATTAGTATAGTTTGTTATTCTGTGACTCTTGATAAAGATGGTGCAACATCCAAATAATACTTTTCGGAAGAAATATTGATCGAAATGGTGCAGGTGCATCCCGAGTTATATAAATTGAGTTCTTATCTTAAAAAACAATGAAAAGGAGAAAGACTTGATTAGAAATCGCCGTGAGCCTAAAATATCCAGTACTTATTTACACTTAACGAATTGCAACATGCAAACACCATTTGTATGTGTTTAGAGTAAGCCTTAGTCTTTAATCTACATTATTTATATAAAACTACAACCAATAGAAATACTAATGATTACAAATTCGAATTAAAATTAATATTCCACTTATTCTCCTTCCAAAAGTGCATATTACACAGTGCAACAAATTTAAACTTTTTTCTGACTGTAGATGAAGCTATGTGACTTTAACTAATTGAAATCTGCTGAATTTATTTCTGAAATCCAAAGTTTTCTAGCAGAAACCGATTTTTAATGCTAAAATCAAAAATGTTCTATCACCAACCAATTTTAATGACACTTTTTAATTGTACAAGTTAGTTATAATGAGAAACATAAAAATAGCAAAGAACACCAAATTAAAATGCCTTTGTTGATGTCAGCTTCTAGGCTATCTCTGATAATTGACCAGAAATATACTTGCATTCCATCTTCCACTGAATCGTTTTTCAAAGGCTGATATTTCTTGGTGAAACTTCCCTCCATGTTCATCACTGACAGCACCATTTTTTTTTTTTTTTTTTTTGAAAGATGACAAATCAGAAAATGCAGTTTCAACGACATATTACATTCTATAACATGAGTAATAGGTTTTCGAAAAAAACGGTATGTGATATCTAATCTAATTACGGATTCGTTTTTACCATTAAACAATGCACCTAATGCACCTATTTTCATAGAAAGGACAAATTTCGTGTAGCACAATGTTATCTGAGTTTGTCGCTTCTATCGTATTGATACATTAATTGTCAGCATCATTAAATAAACCTAAACATTTATTTCTTATTTACCCCATTCTGAAAACACAAAGCACCAGCACTGCGCGGTACGAGTAATGACAAATTGTGTCGTCCTGTCTTGAACAGAGTAATGTTCCGATGCGTTGTCAACGTCGCTCCATTGTAAACCCGACAAAATTTATCGCAGGATTATTTCTTCTGCCCGTTATTGCAATTTCAATCATAAAATATTTACATTTAGGACATTTTTCCAAGTTTAACATGCTGCGTGTCTGTCATTATTGTAGTATCAACACACTAAGGTACTTTCGAGCATTAAAGCCAGGAGGAAAGTAAATTATAGCGCGTCTTATCCTTAAAACAAAGTACAGATTAAATAAAGTGCATTGTTGCTACATGTACTATTCATATATTCGTAACTTTGGCACCCATTATTTTTGACAGTGTTTAACTCCCGCTTTTACTACTCTGGTTCCGCAGGCGATGACACTGATGATACGTGGAATGACGATGGAGCACCAGTGGAATGCGATGGTGAGGGAAGTCGGAGAACCCGGAGAAAACCCGCCCCTGTGCCGCTTTGTGCAACACAAATCCTATATGCATTCGCCTGGGATCGAAGCCGTGGTGAGAGGCGAGTGGTATAACTACTCGGCCACGACGCGGCTTTGGTACCCAGCTGCGATCGATCCATCTCTCTTGTTCTTGTGAATGATGCTAATGCATCAACAAATGTGAAATATCTCCATTGCTATTTAAGACTATTATAAGACATTCAAGTTTTGTTTGTTTGTTTGTTTGTTTATACTTCTTCGAAATACGGTTTTAGAGACATAAAATATATATATATATATATATATATTATCGAACAAATAAGGAGATATATATGAAAAAAATCTGATGTATTCCATTCACATGACTTTTCTACATCGCTGCAACATATTATTCTATCAAGATAAACATTAGCAGAAATAGCCTTAATTAATTGCTTCCTTGTAAGCAGAGGGAAAATAAGAGAGTACATCAGGCTAAAACAATAGTCAAATTTTTAAAAGTCGGTTGCCATGTAGTTGAAGTCCGTTTCTATGCAGGGCCAGGAGTTTATAACTTTCCATGTGAGAAAAGTATAAGTATTTTAAATCTGAAACAAATAACAAGGAATATCTCAGTAATGGTCAGTCCAACGAAGAAAACGTATATGGCACAAACTGTGTGTTTTAACATGACCTACATTTTTTGTATAATAAGTTTTTGTCTAGATATCTCTTACGGTTTAGCAATTAAGCAAAATTTATCCAGAATAAAGATAAGAACTATAGCTTTCCTGGCGACGTGTTAATTCAAAATCTTCTCGGGCTTCTAGCCAGGTAATAACTTGGCTTGACACCAACGTTTCGAAGAAGTGCATCTTCCTCGTCTTCAGGGTTAACTGATCCTGAAGACGAGGAAGATGCACTTCTTCGAAACGTTGGTGTCAAGCCAAGTTATTACCTGGCTAGAAGCCCGAGAAGATTTTGAATCAGAATAAAGATGTTTTCAGAAGCAATTTCCAGAAAATTCAATAAATACAATTTATTTGGGATGTAAATATCTTTAATTTACGGCATTTTAATCAAAATCGATAGAGCCATTTTTGAGAAAATCAGTTTTTTTTAAAATGTTTCCATGTTAAGGGTAGTCTGTGGTGGGGAGATTTTCTTGAAAATCTTTGTGTCGTATCCTTGGAAGATACTAAGCTCAAATACCAAGTTTGGTTATTAACGGCCTTTTCGTTTTTGAGCTATGCTGTCCACAGACACACACACACACACACGGACATTTTTCTAAAATGCTTTTTTGGATTTAGGGAGTCTCAAAACACGTATTTCGGTGAAATCTCGGTGTCTTTTTCGATACCGGATTTCACCGGAAATACATGTTCTGGGTGCAATACAATACCTTCTCTATACACTATGTACGTAGTACGTGAAGAGAAAGTAAACCTCTTAGTGGGGCACCATCACTGTTTACCGTTATCGAAATTACATTCATTGTGGGTGAAATGCTTTCAAACATGCATAGAATAAACGATGCGCACTCCGCTTTGCTTTATTCCATCAGAGTGCGTTAACTTAACGTGTATTTGCCACCAAAGCGTTCTGCTTATATACCCTTTAGTTTATTAGTTAGTGAGTGATAACCGTAGAAACCGGAAACACCTGGTGGCCCAACAGCGCTTGGATTTATCCGTGGAATTCTGCAATTTTATAACGCATGAAGGGTTATCTGCGAACGTGAAATACGGCGCTGTTGGGCCACTTGGTATTGGACTTTTATTGAAAAATGCATTTTCTTTAGAAATTTGGATTCACATAAATGTATAAATGCTCTAAAATGATATCTAATAAAGAAAAATCAGATGTGTCCCATTCACAGGACTTTCTCTACATCGCTGTAAAAATTATTGTTAAAAAGCATATTCTTCTATCTACTTTATGATAATCGAGATAAACATTAGCAGAGATTGTCTTAATTACTTGCTTCTTTGTAAGCAGACGGAAAATAAGCGAATACACTAGTCTAAAACGATAGTCAAATCTTTTAAAAGCAGGTTGTCATGTGGTTGAAACCGTTTCTATGCAGGGACAGGAGTTTACTTTCCGTATGAGAAAAGTTTAAGTATTTTCAATCTGAAACAAATAACAAGAAATATCTCAGAAATTGCCAATTTCATAAAAAAGGCATATCCATAAATTGTGTGTTTTAACTTGATCTACATCTTTTGTATAGGTAATAGTTTATGTTTATTTCTACGGTTTACCAGTTACACCAAATTCGGCAAAATTCAGAGGTCTTCAGAGGCTATTCCCAGAAAATTCAAATAACATTTTTAAATACGGTATTTAAATCAAAATCCTTAGAGCCATTTTTGATAAAATCAAAATTTTCGAAATTTGTTCTACGTAAAGGGTAGTTTGGGGTGGGAGGATTTTTCTCAAAATCTTCGTGTCGCATCCCTGGAAGATCCTAAACTTAGATACCATGTTTTGTATTTTACCGACTTTTCGTTTTTGAGTTATCGTATTTACAGACATCGGACACACACGGACTTTTTTCTAAAAATTATTTTTGGATGCAGGAAACCCTAAAATGTGTATTTTCAGTGAAATCTCATCGAACTTTTGGGTGGAATGCAATACCTACCTTCTCTATACACTATGTACATAGTAAGTGTAGGGAAAGTAAAAATATTCTGCAGAGGATAATATTATGTTCAAAGCTATAAATAATAACAAATGAATATTAATATCGTGTTATTAGCAACTCGGCGTCAGCGCGAGAGCAGAAAAAGATGGCGTTAATGACATGTATGCAGTAGGTAGAACTAACTATTGGGCATTTAGGTATTATTTCGCCCTTGGGTTTACCTCACCCTAAGTTTATTTCGCCCTATGGCTGTTCCAGGACTGTTCAGCCGCGACTTTTATTTTTATTATGGGGTGAAAAAAGGGCAGGCGGATCTTTTTTTTAATTTGTTTATTTAAATAACTTGATGCGTAATAATGTTGTTTATTTTTATTTATTTATTAGACAAGAGACATCCCTTTTATCTACCTCTATACTGCCTTTCAAGGCTGAAACACGCTAGCTATAGATTCAACCGTTACCGAACTTTGCTCTGTGACGTTATTACACACATTCCTATTCAGTCTGCTGCCGTACGCGAACCAATCACGAGACAGCATTTTTAGCTGGCGTCAGTGACTCATGGTCGCTGTTGTTAATGTAGATAACTTGAAACAAACTGCTTGACAATTCCTTAGCCTGTTAATCATTTTTTTTTAAAAGTAACTGTGAATAAAATAAATTAAATTATCATTTATGGACATTTCAAACTTGTTTGAAGTTGGTGTAAAATTAAGAGTGGTTTATATGTCACATCTCTTAAAACTCTAGGTGGATACGATTTTTACTTTCTCTAGCGTGTATAACAAGTAGAGGAGGTATTGTATTGCACCCAAAAATTCAATGTCGACATTTCACTGGAAATGTGTTTTGAGTCCCCTGAATATAGTCGTTTTTATTAAAAAAAATAAGGTGCATACATGCGTGTGAACAGCAGAACTCAAAAACCAGTAGTTAACTTCAGCATATTTCAAGGACACGACACCGAAGAATTTCAAGGAAATTTCCCCACTCCAAAATATCCCTTACATTTAATATTTTTCGAAACGTTTTATTTTCTCAAAATGGCTCTAATGATTTGGATTAAAATGTCCTATGTTTAAGATATTTTTATCACAAATAAAATGTATACCTATATTGAATTTTCATGCAATAGCATCTGAACTCCTATTCATTCCGGATAGCTTTTGCATAACTGGTAAACTGCAACAACAACAAAAAGTTAACACAAAAAATACAAATCTTGTTAAAGTACACAATTTTTGTCAGATACATTTTTTATGGAATCAACAATATCTGAGATATTCCTTATTATTGGTTTAAATTTTCCCTTACTTATACTTTTCTCAAACGGGAAGTCATTATTAGTTGTTCCCCCCCCCCTTCCTGATCAAACTCGTGGTATTTCAAAGCCACGAACCCGTTCTTCAATGGATTTGAATATATGGCGTTAGCCTGTGTATTCCCCTTTCCCCTCTTATATAGGTACCTACGAGGAAATAGATAATAAAAGCAATTCTGCAAATATTTATCTCAATTAGCATGAAATAAGATAAAAAGCTTTTTAAAGAATAATTTGTTGCAGAGCAGATAAAACCATGTGAATGTATTACATTACATCATATTATTAGGATTGTTTCGCAAAGAATACATTAAAGCTGTTTTTCGATGATACCTGTCGCTGTGCACTATTTTGCTCTCTCTTCATGTTTCATTATGAAAATTTTCCTGAAACACTTCCATTAGATTCAGTTTCAAGTTATTTAAAGAACACCAAAGACGATTAATTAGCATCTGTTAAGAGTAAAGATGGCAGCACCGGTGCGCTAAACAAGAATACCTTCATTAAGATTGTAGGCAGGTATCATTTTTACCCCCCAACGAGCTATTCATCGCGTCAAATTAGGTCACTATTGTTATTTTTCCAAGAGCAAATTATTTCCACGTCTGATATAGAGAGGGTAGTTCCCTCGCATTTCACACTTAAAAACAAAACACGAGCGCAGGCATGAAACTTTTGTTTCATCAGTGAATTTGGATTACGTTTGTAATTTAATTTGGGCCAAATATGTGACTACGTAAAAGTAACTTGCTCCAAATTCGGTGATGCGTATTACAATGTTTAATTACTCTACAGAAATGTGAGTGAATCGTGCGCTAATTCTGTTTGTAGCAACAGCAAAAGAACGCTCTAAAACTATCTGAAAAATTGTAGCCGGCCTGCCTGGTGTTGAACTGTGGCATTTTAATTTCTCTGCCACAAACCATGATACATACCTGTAATATGTCGGTAGAGGAAATGTATTGCACCCAAAAATGTCATGTCAGTATTTCACTGGAAAGTGTATATGATTTGAAATTCTATGAACAAACAAAAATTATGATGGGCAACACTTACATGACTTTCACTACTCACCCTTGAAGTTTTCTTACAAACGCTTATTCTTCTGTCTACTTGATGTTAATCGAGATTTTGAGAAATTGTCTTATAGCATACTTTCTTGTAGGTACAAGGGGATTAGCGAAATACAGTAGCTAAAGCAACAGTCAAATCTTATAAGAGCGGTTCGACATTTAATGGCGTTGAAATGCCGTTTTCTTTGCATGGCAAAGTATTTTAAATACAAGTCATTAATAAAGAATATCTCGGAAATGGTTAATTTTTAAAATAAAACTGAGTGTGCTTTAACGAAATCTACTTTCAGCTTACCAGTTACACAAGTTATTAGAATGAAGACAACTTAAGAAGTTATTTCTAGAAAATACCTTAAACCTATCGTATTTTGACCTTGATCTTTAGTCATTTTTAAGAAAGTAAAACATTTAAAAACCTTGTTCATTTAAAGGATAGTTTGGGATGGGGGATTTTCTTGAAAATGGTGTTGCACCCTTGGAAGAAGCTAATTTTAAGACACTTAGTTTTTTAGTTATGCAGTTCACGGCTTACGGACATATTTTAAAGCTTGCAATTCTTCCTTTTTTCTTTCTGTCGCAAGAGATCTTACCACGGCTAAACATCTGAATGCTATTTAAAATGTTCTAACACCTATGGCTTAACCAAGCAATTGCTCAATTTTTAAAAAATCAATGTATGCATGTATGTATGTCCCGTATAAGCTTCTACACCGTTGCACCGGTTTCGACCAAACTTGTCACAGATAACTGTTGACAGAAGGCAAAAATTACTGTCTAGCTTGGAATTTGAAATTCTGTTCCATTTCATAGAATCAATTACCTTATCTCATGTAATGTCAACAAAATCTCGCAAGACCATTTATATCTTTCTCAACCGTTGTAATAGCTCCGACTGATATAAGATTTTTTTTTTTAATTTTATCAATAATCGATCAGCATTACATGTTTTATCTTTGTGAATGTTAGAATATAATACATAATTAATAATAGCATTTAAGGAAAACCTAAGAGGTTACTTTTAACTATGAAGTATGGATAAAGAACAGCATAGTGATTAAAAGTGATATTGTGAGAGTAAAGTGCAGTTAGTGATCGGAATCATCGGAGTTACTGAGTAGCAGATCCTGTGGTAGTCGTCTCTTCAGGCGTGTGGGTTGGCCGATGTACGACACAGCTCCTGGAACGTCCGGCAAGTGTAAAAAGAAGTGAGAGGCGATGTTGCGTATAAACTTGTGAACTGGAAGGAGACAAAATTCTTGATGTAGCTGCTGGTTCCTGACAAACCAAGGAGCATTGGTAGCGATTCTCAGGAATCTGTTTTGGAGTACCTGTAAACGGCGTATGTGAGTGTTTTTAGTAGTGCTCCAGACTTGAGAAGCATATGTAAAGATGGGTCGAACAAGAGCTTTATAAAGAAGAAGAGAGCATTCAAGAGTTGTGTGTTTATGAATTGGTGGATAGAGTTTAGAAAATCTTCCGGATGTCAACGAAATAAGGCGATTGATAGGGGTACGTCAAGTGACTTTGGTGTTCAGTATTACTCAAGATGCTTGACAGGTGTACTAGAAGGTAACCAGATTATTTGCTTATTATAAAATATTCAGGGCAAAGGGATTGGTGATACGTCGTAATGAAAAAAAGTCTTAACTTCAGTATTTTCTGTGTTAAGAAGTATTCGCCAAGCGCGTAACCATTCTGCAAGAGATTAAGAGAAGACTGAAGTATGTGAATAGCTTCAGAGAGATCTGCGTGTGAGTAGAATAATACAGTATCGTCGAGGTATAAAGCTATGGAAGTGGGGGCCATGTCAGGAAGATCGAGCCCTGTGGAACTCCTGCTTTAACAGAGCGCCGAGATGACTGATTTACCTACCACCAATATGAACAACAAAGGTACGTTCTGATAGAAAACTGCAAATTGTAGTGATCAGATATTGAGGAAAGCCGATGCGGTAGAGTTTGAGTACTAAGCCATCATGCCATATTAACTAGGCTTTCACGGCCCTACAAAATAACAAAGGAACAACGAGCTCATCATTTGCTAGGCTCCTTTCTAACACTAATCATGAAGTAATAATACAGTCAAATAATTAATTACAACAGCAATTATGGTAGCACAAATCAAAGACGCTAGAACAGCTTGGTTGAAAAATCTAAAAAATTGCGAACCGCATTGTATTAGACCAGTGATGACCAAATGGCGGCCCGCGAGTATGTTTCATCCGGCCACGAATGAATATATGAATTATTCCTTTTTTAACTTCCTGCATAGATCTCATTTTAGAATTTGATGATACATTTCAAGATTTTGAAGTATTTCGATCACAATGGAACTTTTTAATAATGCCATCTGATGTTAAGTAGAGTGCCAGCCCGGGAATCTACACTTAGATCTATGTGAGTTCCAATGTAATTCATCTCTTCAAATAACAGAGACAACTGGGATTGATTTTTGGAAACTCATTTCAAAGGAACATTTTCCACATATTAGAAACTGGGTTTTAAAACTTACTTCCATATTTGATGGTACTTATATATTGAAACTGCCTCCTCTGCTATGAAACCAGTGAACTCAAAGTCCAGAAACAGATTGACTGATTCAATGTTATCTCATATTCTTAAAATTGAACATCAGAACTGGATGTGGATTTTAAAACTTTTGTAAACGATTTTGACAAACCTCATTGTTCTTAGTAAAAAGCAACGCATGTCCTTTCACTGTGCATGTAATAATATTAAAAAACAATATGATCGTAAGTTGCCATTGCTGTTATTTTATTTTTAGTATAGTTATACTTTAATTGTCATGGCCCTCAAGTAAGGTCCTTATCGTATCCTGACCCTAAGTGCATTACTAATTGGGCATCACTGTATTAGACTACAATAATAAAAATATGATGTGTTTCATTCACATGACTTTCTCTACAACTCTGCAACAAATTATTGTTAAAAAGCCTATGCTTTTATTTAATTCCTGCTAACCGAGAAAAAGTTAGCAGAAATAGTCTTATTACTTGCTTCCTTGTAAGTAGAAGCGAAATGAGGGAGTACCATAGGTTAAAGCGATAGTCAAAAACTAGTTGCTATGTGACTGAAGTTCCTTTCTCTGTATGGACACGAGTTCAATAAGTCTTGTATGTGAAAAGTATGTTTTTTATAGCTGAAACCAAAAACAAGGAATATCTCAAAAACAATCAACTCCACTACATTTGTTGTGTGCTAAGTTTTTGTCCATCTCTTACGGTTTAGCAGTTATGTAAAATTCTGTAAAATTGACCCAGAATAAAGTAGTCTTCAGAGGCTATTCCCAGAAAATTCAAAATATACATTTTATTTGTCAGGTAAATATCTTTAATATACGATATTTTAATCAAAATCGTTAGAGCCATTTTTTCGAAAAACAAAATGTTCGAAAAAGTACCATGTAAAGGGTAGTTTGGAGTGAGGGGATTTTTCTCAAAATCTTCGTGTCGCATCCCTGGAAGATACTAAACTTAAATACCAACTTTACTATTTTACCGACTTTTTGTTTTTGAGTTATCGTATTCACAGACACACGGACACACTGACACACGGACACAGGGACACACACGGACCTTTTTCTGAAAATACTTTTTTTTTGATACAGTGGACCCTAAAACATATATTTCCGGTGAAATCTCGGTATCGAATTTTTTGTTGGAGTGCAATACCTTCTCTATACACTATGTACATAGTACGTAGAGAGAAAGTAAAAATAGCATCAAAGCAGACTAAATACATCGCCTTATTTATCTGCATATTACTATTTATTGTAATAAAATAGCACAAAAGGATCCAATGTATTTATTTTTTATTTATTCATGTATTTAATTAATTTTTGGTTAACCATTTCTGAGTTAATCCTTGTTTTTACTTTCTCCATACGTACTATGTATATAGTGAACAGAGAAAGTATTGCACTCAACCAAAAAATTCGATACCGAGATTTCACCGGAAATATATGTTTTAGGGTCCCCAATATCCAAAAAAAGCATTTTCACAAAAAGGTCCGTGTGTGTGTGTGTCCGTGTGTCTGTGAACACGATAACTCAAAAACGAAAAGTCGGTAAAATACCAAACTTGGTATTTAAGTTTAGTATCTTCCAGGGATGCGACACGAAGATTTTGAGAAAAATCCCCCACCCCAACTTTTTTCGAACATTTTGATTTTCTCAAAAATGGCTCTAACGATTTTGATTAAAATTTCGGATATTAAACATATTTACCTGACAAATAAAATGTATATCTTGAATTTTCTGGGAATAGCCTCCGAAGAGTAGTTTATTCTGAATGAATTTTACTAAATTTTGAATAACTGCTAAACCGTAAGACATGGACAAAAACTTACTACACAAAAAATGTAGAGCATATTAAAACACACAATTTATGTTATATACATTTTTTTCGTGGAGTTCGTCGTTTTTGTGACATTCCTTATTTTTGGTTTCTGCTATGAAAAACGTATTCTTTTCTCATACAGGAACTTGTCAACTCCTATCCATATAGACAAAGTAACTTCGTTGACATAGCAACCACCTTTTGACTATCACTTTAACCTACAGTTATCCCTTATTTCGCTTCTACTTACAAGGAAGCGAGTAATTAGACTATTTCTGCTATTTTTTTTTTTCTGATTAGCATAAAGTAAATAAAAGTATAAGCTTTTTAAGAATAATTTGTTGCAGGGATATGGAGAAAGTCATGTGAATGGTACACATCAGATTTTTTTGTTTCAATTTTAAAATACTTTAACTTTTCTCATGGGGAATTTGTTTACTCCTTATCATGCAAAGAGAGTGATTTTCAATTCCAGAGCAACCAACTTTTAAAAGAGTCAACTATCGTTTTAGCCAAGTGTGTTCCCTTAATTCCATTCTACGTATAAGGAAGTAATGAATAATAAACATAATTTGTGCTAATGTTTATCTCGAATTCCGTAAAGTGGATAGAAGAACAACATTTTTATAACTAATTTGTTAGCGAGATGTAGATAAAGTCATGTGAATGGAACAAATCTATTTTTACTTTCTCTATTCGTACTATGTATATAGTGTACAGAGAAGGTATTGTATTCCATTTAAAATTCGATACCGACATTTCACCCAAAAAATACACGTTTTTCTGAATTCAGAAAGAGCATTTTTAGAAAAAGGTGAGTGTGTACAACTATCTGTATGTGTGTGTGTGTGTGTGTGCGCGCGCGCTGGCTCGCGAGTGTGTATGTGTATGTGGACAGCATTGCTCAAAAACGAAAAAATTCTGACTGAGAAATGGTCTCATTATTTAGTTCCTTGTAAGTAGAATGGAAATAATGTAATATACTAGCCTAAAGCTATAGTTACATATTTTAAAAGATGTTAATGTGATTGGCATTGAAATGCATTCTCTTTCATTGGCCAGGAGCAAAACAAAACATATACAAAATGGATTAAGACTTCCCGTTTAAGAAAAGCTATAAAATGTTTGAAAATTGTATTAAGAATGTCCTTTATCGTAATAATATTAACTAATTTTCTATCAAAAAAAAATTATTGAAGATCGTGAAAAAAATTCTCCTTTTTAAATGTGGATTTGATCCAATAAGATCCTCACGTTTACCCTTCTCTTTACGATTTTTTTAATTGCCATCATCTTCTTAATTGGAACCAATAATTATTATTTTAACCCCGTTTAAATTTAATGAAAGTTGTCTGTATCAATGTAAATATTGTCAATGCAATTTAATACACAGTTAATAATAATAATAATAATAATAATAATAATATAAAGTATTTTTCAGAACATGATAACCCTCTGCCAAAGGTGATATGACTTTGAAGTTTGAGAATAGGGATTTGCGGTTGGAAACCAACCCTCACTGTTGTCAAGTCTTCCACTTACTGATCCCTTAACTGAGGCGCGAATCTCGACATCCAAGCAGAGTCTTCGAGTCTCCAGGAAACAGAGATTTTACTATGTTGCCTCTCACCCCTAGTGCAGGGTTGTCTTTTATTTGCTAATGGTTATTGCCCAATGGTAGGGGGAGCGGCCACGTTTGAAGGCCATCGTGTTTTGGATAAAACTATAAATAATAATAATAATAATAATAATAACAGCAACACAATTGTATTTACTCATTATATAGACCTTTAAATTGAATAAAGTAATTAAAAAGAACTACATACGTCTATTTTTGAAATGAATAGCTTTAAATTTTGTGTCCATTAGGCAAATTAAGTTTAGTAATAAAAATCACCAGACTGGCTATAGTCAACATGTATTGGGAACTGCTTCGTCTATCTTCGAACTTGTCGGCTGTTTTTGCATGGCCAGAGAGGACCTGGGGGTTTGTTGTAGTGATTTTCCCCTCCTTGTCTCGTCCCGAGAAAATACCCATTATACCACGTCGGTCAGTCATGCTACTCCCGCCTGAGAAAAGTCACTATACATTGCGAACGGAATCGAGTTTTATCACAAAGTATCTATTTTATGCCTAGCAATAGGCTAGAATACAAACAGCCAACATATTGGAAATAACTTCTTCGTTATTTATAATTGTAATTGAAATTCTTTCATCACAAATTTACCAAGCTTTTCAGCTAGCCTACAGAATATGCCACTAAGCTTCTTATAGATGAGGTTTCTTCATAAAAAAAATCGTGAGAAAGAGCAAGCAGCTGATGGAAGTAATGAGGTTTTCCCCACAAATCTCTTAGGGAACTTACTCTTATAGTGCTTGGATGAGGAGGATAGACTTCGTGCGCGTGTGCAGGAAGGTCCACAGATTCTGGTGCCCTTTGGGAAGCCTCCTTGCAATTCTGTTGCTCATCATAATAGCTGCTTTTAAAGCAAAGGATTCTGCTGGACACAAGAGTGCACTAATTTGTCTGCATTCACCTAAGAATTGTTTCGCTTGCATATTGTAAGCAGGCCATGAAACATTCATGGTTAGCAAATTCTATTTGAGTTAACAATTTATGTAGAAATTATTTAAATGTATTTAAGGTTCAAAATTAATGGGAGGGCACGTTCCTTTAGCGTAAGCCACCAGTGTTTTATAGGTATTTTGTTTGTAATTATATTTAACTTAACTGGGAATATTAGCTGCTAATACAAGAGTCACACTATCGTTGCCTGAGAAACGAAACAACACTAAATAATTCACATTACTAGGATGAACTGCAAGTTTTGAAGTTTCCCTGAATATAAATGAATTCAGATTTGTTCGGCCTTTAGCGCCCGCCAGTGGGTTTAAATGTCATTATTAATTCAGCGAGCCCCTTATCTCAAAGGGGAGGTGCAGAATTGAATTTTGGACTGCATGAATTGCGGACTTTATAAACAGGTTGATGAACTGGGCGGTGCAGAACTGTTTTTCATCAGGTCATTGCATGTGTTATTTGCACACGAGATAGAAGTGACCACCACCGATCACAAAGTTTGCATGGTTGAGTGCTACTTCCAACCTGGAAGAATACGTTATCTATTAGCATAAACGCTGCGATTGCGAGTTTACGAGACAGAGCGAAAGTTCCAAATGTAAATATTAGAAAGGTACGTTACAAGTCCCATTTCACTAAGGTACCTCGAAACTGTTGACATCCACCACTCCTCTCATTTACTCATCGTTCGCTAGTTCTCGGCAAGAGGTAAAGCGTGATAAATTCACTACCTAGTAGTGTTGACGTCAGGCGCGGGCAAATGACTGACGGCAAAGGCCGAATAAATTTGAAACCCTATATAAATACTGTACTGAACGTGAGCTTGTGGTCGATGTGGCCAATCAACTGAGGAATGAAGTTGAGAAATGTCGCCTGGGTAGGGTTTTTCCATATTTGAGAAAATGCCAATAGATGGCAGTTGAGAATGTTAAACAGCTGACTATTGATTACATATTATCGAAGCGATATGATCGACAGAGTTTGTAACAAAGAAAGCCAAATGGTACAGAACCGGAACTAAATAGAGAGAAATATAAGCATAGTATTGCTGGTTATTAAACATCAAATAACGAAAAGCTCTGTGATTATGCAGTGTGATTAAAAGAAAATAGGCATGCCGAAATGCTGTAAATACGACTACGTTGTCACTGTATCTGTACTAGAAACCTTTACAATTTAACTAGTCTAACTTCAGTGCTGTTTTTAAAATACACTTAATAAGTACAGGTTGAAAAAAAATTAAAAATCTGATGTTACACCCACATGACTTTCTCTAGCTGCCCTACGAACTTCCTACAAAAGATTATTCTTCTTTCTAAACAAAGCTAATCGAGATAAACATTAGCAGAGCGTTCTTATTACTCAATTCCTTATAAGTAGAACGGAACTAAAGGAATGTGCTATGCTAAAGTGATAGTAGTATGTTTTAAAAGCTGTCTTTATGCGATTGTCATTGCAATTCGCTTCTTTGCTTGGCTAGGAGTAGAACAAAACAAAAACGGACACTTCCTGTCTGAGAAAAGCGTAAGTACTTCGTAATTGAAACCAATAACAAGGAATATCTCGGAAACGGTTACCTCCACAACAAAAACGTAAAGGACATCAACTGTGTGTTTTGACGAGGTGTACATATTTTGTTGTATAAGTTTTTGTCTATCTCTTACGGTTTAGCAGTTAAGAAAAGCTCTGCAAAATTCATTGAGAATAAAGAGGCATTCAGAGGCTATTCCCTGAAAATTCAAGATATACGTTTTATTTGGGATGTAAATAGCTTTAATACCAGGATTGTAATCAAAATTGTTAGACCATTTTAAGAAAATCAACATTTTCGAAAATGTTCAGTGTAAAGGGTAGTTTGTGGTGGAATTTTCTTGAAAAAATGCTCTGTCGCTTCCTTGGAAGATACTAAACCTAAATACCAAATTTGGTATTTAACGGTCTTTTCGTTTATGAGCTATGCTGTCCACAGACACACACATTCACGGACCTTTTTCTAAAAATCTTATACTTTCCATTCACATGACTTTCTCTACATCGCTAACAAATTATTGTCAAAATGCATTTCTTCTATCTACTTTATGATAATCGAGATAAACATTAGCAGAAGTTGCCTTAATTAAATGCTTCCTTGTAACTAGGAGGAAAATAAGGGAATTCACTAGGCTAAGACGAATATAAAATCTCTTACAAGATGGTTGCCATGTAGTTGAAATCCGTTTCTATGCAGGGCCAGGAGTTTACAACTTTCCATGTGAAAAATGTTTTAAGTATTTTAAATCTAAAACAAATAACAAGGAATATCTCAGAAATTGTCAATTCCACGAAAAAAAACGTATATTACATGAATTGTGTGCTTTAACGTGATCTACATTTTTGGTGTAGTAAGTTTCTGTATATTCTTACGGTTTACCAGTTACGCAAAATTTAGCAAAATTCATTCAGAATGAAGAGGTCTTTAGAGGCTATTCCCATAAAATTCAAGATATATATTTTATTTGCCATATAAGTAAGTATCCTTAATATACGGTATTTTAATCAAAATCGTTAGTCATTTTTGAGAAAATCAAAATTTTCGAAATTTGTTCTATGTAAAAGGTAGTTTGGGGGGGATTTTTCTAAAAATCTTCGTGTTGTATCCCTGGATGATACTAAACTTAAATACCAAGTTTGGTATTTTACCGACTTTTCGTTTTTAAGTTATCGTGTTCACAGACACACACGGACCTTTTTCCAAAAATGCTTTTTAGGTTACAGGCGACCCCAAAATATATATTTCCGGTGAAATCTCGACATCGAATTTTGGGGTGGAATACAATACTTTCTCTATCCACTATGTACATAGTACATGCGGGCTAGAGAATGTAACAAAATACTCTCATGAAATTAAGTTTATTGCATTATTAATTCAGAAGTGTTTTCTTCTCCGTCCCACCATCTCTTTGGCAGGCAAAATTTTAACTCCTAGTACAATTTAATTATTCTTATGCATAGTAAGTTCTTTACAGTGTTTATATAATTTGGAGCTAGCCTAGGTTCTATTCCAGGCCATACAAAATAGTAAATAACGCCACTTTCTATAACTACCAAACCATACCCAAGTATTTAGTTCCTAGCCCTGCTATATATTCTTTTATGGACAGTGAAACGAAACGGGGTAAAATAAAAAAAGAAAAAACTTAGAAAGCGGAGTATTTCTTAAAATACATTCATATTAGTATTGAATGAGGCAGTTTAGAGTCTGCGTTAGTAATATCTCGTAGTTTCCTACTATAGAAATGTATCAGTATAACACCAAGGTAGTGGAATATCTTGAAATTGAAAGAACTACATCTACTTAGTATTTTGTCCTTAAAAACATTAATATCAGATTCAACAATATTATTTGTGTCGTTTCTACTATGAGGTCCGTTATTATAACTCCACGATTCAGATTTCGCAATAGAAGTTTAATCCACTTTATATAGTGTGAATATAAATTAAAATTGGCCGTTTTATATACCTACAGAGTTCCATTTGTTTAATTATTTTGGCCGGCCAGCTAAAAGCTATACAAACCCTTTATAATAATGTAATAGAAATAATAGGTAAATAACATTGTAGTGAGTTATATGATACTGTTAACATATGTGCAGTGTTTTCTGAAAAATATAGAAGTTAAAAAAATTAACAAAGCTCTTACAGTGAAGTTTAGAATGAGCTTAGTCATAAAAATTACATGTTAATTTAATAATTAAAATGAAAATAAGGTTAACAAGTTTGTAAATTAGAAGTTGGAAGGGAAGCTGTATTATTAATTGTTAACAATTTTAAAAGGAAGAATAAATGTATAATTATTACAAATTAAGTTAAATCAATTGTATTCTTCAATCCCAGTGTCTGATAATGTGATGTCTGAGGCCCGCCTCGGTGTTGTGGGGCAATGTGACTAGCGCTTTAGAGATCGCGAGTTCGAATCTCGCTCACGGTGTGTTACCCGGATAAGGCTTTCTTTCTGGGGTTTTCCTTTATCCTGAGAAGACGAATGTCGAGCAGCTGTAAGCTCTATGGACCCTGAGATCATATGAGCATCATTTCACCGATTTTATTCCTCATCCGATATGGCTAACCAGGTTAAAGGAGTTTACCTATTTAAAAAAAAAAATATGATGCGTTCCATTCACATGACTTTCTCTAAATCGCTGTAACAAACTATTGTTAAAAAGCATATTCTTCCATCTGCTTTATGATAATCGAGATAAACATTAGCAGAAATTGTCTCAATTACTTGCTTCCTTGCAAGTAGGAGGAAAATACGGCAATACACTAGACTAAAACGATAGTCAGATATTTTAAAAGCCGGTTGCAATGTTCATGAAATCCGTTTCTTTGCAGGGCAAGGAGTTTACAACTTTTCGTGTGAGAAAAGCTAAAGTATTTTAAATCTGAAAAAATAATAAGAAATATCTCAGAAATGCTCAATTCAACGAAAAAAAAACGTATATGACATAAATTGTATGTTTTAACGTGGTCTACATTGTTTTTGTGTAGTAAGTTTTGTCTGTCTCTTATGGTTTATCAGTTACCAAAATTCAGCAAAATTCATTCAGAATAAAGAGGTCTTTAGAGGCTATTCCTAGAAATTTAAGATACACATTTTATTTGTCATATAAATATCTTTAATATACGGCATTTTAGTAAAAAAATCGTTCGAGCCATTTTTGAGAAAATCAAATTTTCGAACTTTTTCCATGTAAAGGGTAGTTTGGGGTGGAGGGATCTTCGTGTCTCATCCCTGGAAGTTTGGTATTTGAGCGACTTTTCGTTTTTGAGTTATCGTATTCACAGACACACGGACACACACACATACACATACACAACAATCTTTTTCTAAAAAGACTTTTTTTTGGATAAAGGGTACTCTAAAACGTCTATTTCCAGTGAAATCTTGGTATTGGATTTTTAGGTGGAATTGCAATATCTTCTCTATACATATGTACACAGTACGTGTAAAGAAAGTAAAAAGTATCGAGGCGATTTTCTTTATAGTCTTGGTTGTTGACGGTTTCTTTCTCCTAGCATGTACACTGGAACATTACTTTAGTAAACTATAACATGTCTGGGCTTGTAGGCCTGTTAGACCACCGACCTTTAAAGCCTACGAGCATATTAGGTAATTTTGTGCAGAAGAATGAAGCAACCAAGACCAATCATTTCTGGAGCGTCTATTTATTAGATTGCCGGTCCTCGTGGTGGCGCTAGCTAAAATGCCTAAGCTTTGGTACTTCGTAGCACTGGAGATCGTTGGTTCGAGTCCCGCCTTGGGCATGGGTGCTTGTGTGTTTGTAAATATGTGTATGCAAGTAAAAAGAAAACGGCAAACAAATGAGGAAAACAAAGGGAATGTAAGGGAAATGGAAAAATGAAAAAAGGAATAGAGCGTCGGAGTCCCGACAAGACCCCGGAAAAACAAAAAATTGGAGGATATAACTTTGTACTTCTGGAGATAGCAAGCGCCGCAATCTGCATTGGCGTTCCATGATAATCTGGTGTCTAATAATACACCAAGGAATTTAAACACGATAGCCATTATAATTGTACGCTGGTTTTAAAGAAACAAACAAGAAAAGATTCTGTCTTGTAAATGTTCACAGAATTCCTGACTTATATGCCTCTGTATTAACAGCAATTACTATTGCTGTAATTACGCACCTCAACGGTCTATGACCCAAACGATGGATAGCGTTACTCAGAGGATATGATTTATTAGATATGAAAACCCAATTTTGACAGATTTTAGGAAATACACTACAGTAAAATACATAATGTCGACTCCGTGGGTTAGCAGTTAGACCGCTAGTCTCCCATCTAGGAGGCCCGGGTTCGATCCCATGCATCCGCATGTGGGATTCGTGGTGGACGAGACGGGTCTGGGCGGGTACTCCGGTTTCCCCCGACAATCACTCCACCAATTGCTCCATCATCAATTTCGCTTACATTTCATATCACCCCCTTCCTCGTGTTCATGCCTGGCTACGGGCCGACTCCTCGTAACAGGTTCTCCATTCTGTAGTTCCGTGCCGTTGGCTCCCCGTCAGGCTTCTGACCCCTAGGCATTGGCTTGTAAGTCCTAGGAGAACGTCAGTCCTACAAATATGGGGAGGGTAAGCCGATTACAAAACGAAACAATACATAATTAAGAACAAAAATTATAAATTCTTATAAAAAATAAATTCAATTCTTGATTACCGTTTACATCGTACGCCTACAAAGGGATTAAAAATACATTGACAGGAAGCCTTTTGATGGTATACATTCCTTTCAAGAAAATATACTGTTATTTGCGTGTTAGCGCCTTGTCGTCCTCCGTGGTTTAGGGGTAACATGCTTAGCCTCTGTTTCCCAAGGTCGCGGGTTCAAACCCAATGGCAGGTGATGGATTTTTTCGGGCGTAAAAATATTTAGCACGGTTTTCTTCGGAAGGGAAGTAAAGCCGTTGGTTCCGTGTCGTAGATTTACGGCACATAAAAAAATCTAAGCCTAATAAATAGGCCTCTGAGCAAAATAAAACGGTCGTTCACGACCAATATCGAATGGGACCCTGGGAACCACAGCAGTCAAAGAGCGTCCATAAATAGCATTCAATTTCATTTTCGGTATGTCGAAGGCAGCAAGCAGTTTTCCAGGTAAAGCGCATGGCCGCTGAGTACAATCAAACCATTTTCTCACAGGTTTAAAATATTAAAAATTTCGAAATTATATACAGTATTTTTATTTATATTCGAATCAAAAAAGAGCGCTAATATCGGGATTTTAAAGCTTTAAAGGGGGTAAAATCATGCACTATTAATGCGGAACGTCCAGGGATTTTACAAATAGAGCGAAATGAACGGAATAGTTTTATAATCGGGAATTATCTGATCACAGGGGTTTTCTGTATTTCGTTAAATACCACAAGAAACTTTTGCTTATGACGCTCCAAGTTGGTTTTGTTACTAATCCATGACGTTACTAACTTGGACAGGTCAGCGAGATTGCAGATATTAGTGCAGCTTTAGACTTTCCTATTGGTTACGGTGACAATATTTCTACGGGACAGGTTTCGAGATTTTGTCGAGGTTTAGGTTAGGTTGTGTAAATGAACTGGATCGAAATAATGGGTAAAAACGGAGTTTCTGAAAATCGGTCCTTGTTTCCAATGCGAAATACACAGTCTTCCGTTCGTTCTGTCTGCTTGCGCATGCGCAGCCATTCGACCAATGGCAGAGTTCAAATCTAAAACTGAACTAGAATCTGCAATGTCTCAGCCAGCAATCTGTCGGCATTTGTACTATTTTGTTTGTGTTGGTGGGGGCATACACAAGAGGAGTAGAACACTAAGTCCTCTTGGGCATACACATAATAACTTGGTTGATAGTCTCTGCGTATTTCTCACCCAGAGATCGCAGGTTCGATTCCCTTTCGTGGCGGGCAAATTTTCTTTACTAAAATCACCCCTTATCCCCCACGGAGTCTGAAAATATAAATGTGTGTGGTTTAATAATATAATATTGAAAATAAAATAAAAACAAAACGTTAAAAGAAACTCTACAGTTAAGCGAGAAAAACATCAGCAGTTATTTCTAAAGCGAAGCCCCTGATGTGACGATAGAAGTTTTAAAAGGAGCTATAATGAAACGACAAAAACATTGGACTAGTTTAAATATTTTACAATATTTGTTTTACCTTAAAACACTTCAAACATAATTATAATGTAAATGGCGTTTTATTTATGGGCGCTCTTTAACTGCTGTGGTTCTCAGCGTCCCATTCTATACTGGGCGTGAAAGACCGCTTAATTTTGCTCAGAGGCCTCTCTATCAGGCTTGAGGTTCTTTTACGTGCCGTAAATCTACGACACGGGACCAACGGCTTTACTTCCCTTCCGAAGGAAGCCATGCTAAGGATTTTTACGCCCGAAAAATCCATCGTCCTCCGCCGGGTTTGAACCGCGATCTTGGGTATATGAAGTTAGCATGGTAACCATTACACCACGGAGGGCGACTCATAATTATAATTCAGACATATATAAATGACATACGTAAAAACAAAATGCCTGTCCTTTTTCTTACCGGGTAAAATCCTCCTTTCATTGTTGGAGGAAGTTGTAATTTTGGATCACTTCAACTCTCTCCGTCACCTGTTGTGATAAAGTAACCTAATTGGACTTCATTTCATTCAAGCAAAGATTTCGTGGAATTAATCCGCAGGCCAGTCACGCAACTTTTGAAAAACCACTGTTTTTAGGGTTCATAGTATGTTATCAATATAATCCAGTCCTTCTAAGATACCATGAATAAGCCTCTGAAAGGTTGATAGTGCATTTCTAACTTCAAAAGGCATGCAGTTGAATTTAAAGAGTCCAAAAGCAGTGATTATGACCGACTTTTTTTTTTTTTTTTTATCTTCTGCTAAGGATATTTGATAGTATGCTTGGAATATGTCTAGTGGCACTTTTAATAAAGTGTCAAAATCTTACTGAATAGGAAATACTGCACTCCACATTAAAAGCAGCCAATTTCTGAACTGTCAGGCTCAGAGTATAAACAAACCGAACTGTTACATAATCAGCCTATTTTTGGAGAAAATATTATTATTATTATTATTATTATTATTATTATTCCCTTTTAAACAATTTGCTATTATTCACTTATTTGCTGAAAAACTAAGTACGTTTCCAGCCATATTACATTGTCATCCATATCTTTTGCACTAAATAATTTTGCCACCACCAACGTTGTACTGCTTATTATACACTTATATTAAGTCCTTTGTTAATTAATCTCGTTTCATTCGCTTGATTAGTTTATCTTGGCAACAAAGCAACTTAATTGAGGTCGCTCTATGTAGCCAGTGCAATGCAATATACGACACCTAGGATCGAGCTCATTCATTCTAATTTGTTCCGACCACCATTCATTGATTTAAACGTTGTTAGTTATCCATGATTTAAACTATAACTGTAGACCGTCCATCACGTGCAACCATCTTTCTAAATATTTTAAGTTATCGTTTCCACATTGCAGCTTTGCTTTTGACACGCTAGGACGTCATGTTGGTAGTGGGCGTGGCGTGGGATTGGAATATTATATAAAGGCAAAATGACATAAGACAGTAAAAAGACAGAACTTTTATTTTAATGATCAGATTTGACATGTTTACAGAGATATTAGTACAACAGTATGTTTACCTTAACTGTTGCTCTGTTACTTTGCCGTTCCAAGTACAAAAATATAGAAACATTGACCTCTCTCCTTCATCAGTTGGTAGACCTGTTATTGTTGCAGAAACAAACGAAGAAGAAATTAATATTGCATCAGAGGAAAACTGCCTTGTCTCAGCAAATAGAAATTATCGTATACTATTGATACTGCGGTAGACTTAATTTCTGTAAATATTAATAAACTAAGAAGTAATGTATTATTTAGGCCAATTTTACTGACGATATAGCGACTATTAAAAATATAGTAGCTATATTGTTTGTGCATATGTGTGTTAATATTGTCAATTTATCAAGCTGTTTTCCAAATTTATTGTTAGGAAGTTTTCACTTCAAAATGTGTTCTTTATTATGAAGAAACAGCTTGTATCGCTAATCTAATTGTTTTTAAAATTTTACTGTACTATTTACAACATTGTAATCATATTACATTAACATTAACATTATTTACTTTAAATTTGCAATTTTATCACATCGTCACATCGTCACTACTACGTTAGATTTGGTTTATTAGTATTTTTTCTCATTTGTTTCATTGTTGTAAATGTACAGTGATTGGACAGTGCTGGAAACTTAAAAGTGCTATTTTTTTATTGTTTTAGACCAATGTGAGTACTAATTCTGGCTTGCTATATTGTTTGGGATAATAAAGTATGTATTGCATGATAATGTTTGAATTAATATATATTTAATGCTTTTAGGAATGGTTTTTACACGTGTTTCGTTATTTATTTTTCACTCAAATGATAGCATGGAAGCGAGCTACATAAACACAGATTAAAAGAGCGTGTCTAATGTTTTACAGTTTGACAAAGAAGCTTGCCAACTGCACATTATGTAGTTACCAAATCTTTGTTTATAGGAGCATAAGGAGGAGTAATTAACATTACAGAAGGAGAGAGGTTATTGTAGTATATGGCGTTACTCGTCGTAAGGGAACAGCATTTGATACAAGTCACTTCGTACGCTGCCAGATGGCAGTGGTGCTGCTCCTGGAAGCCGGAAGTGAAAGTTACGTGCTACTGCTGCCGCTGCTGCTGGTGAAGGACCGGAGAGGCTGTTGAACATGGCAGGTTCCGCTAGTCGTTTTCCAAACCTTAAACAAAGAAAGCAAATTCATACTGCATTGCTTTGTGTCAGGAACACTTCCCCAAAAATGGACATATGTATATGTGCAGCATAACCTTCTGTAACCATAACCTCGTTTTATTTCTAGACAAAAGAAATATCTGGATTTTCTTTTTGTGATCTCAAATTTATTTACGATACATTTAGGCGTAAATTTTGAATAAATCAACTTTTTATATAATCCTAAGACTATAAACATATTAGAATGGTCAAAATCAAGCATATCTTTGGAAGCATTACCTAATAAATATTTTGTGAACGAGTGTATTTTAATAGATTCCATTCTAATTCCTCCTAACCCGCAACATTCCTTAAGCGCTCTTTAATGTCGCCCTTTTGAGTCCTATTTATTTGACTTCTCAATGAAATCAATGACGTTTTGTCTCAAATATCAAACGATTGTCTTATACATTGATTTGTGTAGCTTTGACACTTTAGTGTAATTGCTACAACATAGGGCTTATAACAATGACTGTAGTTCTGTTAATTATGAATATTTTTACAGAACTTAGGATCACTCACGGCTACTGAAATGGATGTTGGAACATTTCATAGGATTCTTGTGTCTTTGTATAGGTAGCAGTTGGATATTTAAAGTATTTTTGTTGATGGCGCTGTCCATTGCCAGGAACAAAGAGCTGTTGAAAGAGGAGCTGGAACAGGAGGAACAGTATATCCACCTCTTTCATATCAGCGTCGCCGATATGCCGAAAGTTCGTACCGCAGGAAAACTTTTACATGCCAGTAAATCTACTGACATTGGACTGTCGCCTTTCAGCACACTTAAAAACCATCGTTCTTGGTCGGCTTTCAACCCGCGACTTTGGGATCAGAAGTTCAGCGCCTAAACAACTGAGCTAGACCGATATAATAGCAGTTGATGGTCAACGGTAAGCTCTGAATTACATGTAAGTTGGGATCACAAACAGAAGCTTGGAATGTGCAAGACCAGTAGAACTTTCAATACTATTGGACATGGGACCTGATTGTTAGGATATATAATTTGGGGAAGGGACAGAAATCGTGCAGTTTGATTTTGGAAGACGAAAGCCACATTTACTTCCCTGTTGAATAATGGTGTCGAGCATAAAGCAGTTGAGTCCTAATGAGGAATCTTGAAGTCAGGCATATTTGGAGAGTATTTATCAACTTCCTTAATTGTTCTCTCGTTTCGAGGAATGCCAGCGCGGGAAGCGATATGTTTCTTGTCTTCTATTGTACAAAAGCTAGATGGAGAGCTGTGTTGAGAGCTGGGAATGAAAATGGAGTGTTATTTATGGACACTCTTTAACTGCTATGGTTCTCAGCGTCCCATTCTATACTGGGCGTGAAAGACCGCTTAATTTTGCTCAGAGGCCTCTCTATCAGGCTTGAGGTTCTTTTACGTGCCGCAAATCTACGACACGGGACCCACGGCTTTACTTCCCTTCCGAAGGAAGCCATGCCGCCGGGTTTGAACCCGCGACCTTGGGTATATGAAGTTAGCATGGTAACCATTACACCACCGAGGGCGACTGTGTGTTGAGAGCTGAGTAGAGCCCTCACTGTGTAAGAGAAGATTATATGAAAGCGAACATATTCTGCAAGAATGTGCATAGCGAGGCGGAAGGTAAAAGTTCACAAGAGTATATGGAGAGTAAATTGGGTAGACGTATTGCATGGTCTTGTCAGATAGCTAATACTACAGTGCGGCCGCAGATATTATCTTATTTAGAGTTACCTATGAAAATGTACAGCGAATCGGAATAAGTGACACAAAATGCTTTGAATAGGAAGCGGTCGATAGATTATCAGCATCTGGTTTGCACTGGATAGCTAGAGAAGTGTCTATGAAAGAGGTTTAGAGCTTCCAAGAAACTGTTGAGAATTAGTGAGCAGGAAAGCAGTGGAAGAAAAGTCAAATGTAATTCATTGAGATCATTGAAAATCCTTCAAAATAAGGCAACAAGATGAGCTTGCCTATGTGTAGGTGTTTTCCTGGGAAGACATTATGGAAGACAATTGTTGAATGGGATCTTAGAGCAGCTCGGAAACCGTAGGTCAAGCTTCTCAAGTGCAGCGGAGGCTCGTTTGCCTCAAATTGTAGATTGGATATTGGGGTGATGTGGAAAGCACCAATCCATATTCTCAATGCAGATATTGGACAGCAACGAGTATTAGTGGGGCTGGCTGGATTAGCTGAACGCACGCAGTACATCCTTAATCTAGTTTGAGGCGGATAATAGCTATGAGAAGTAAAAATTCTGAAAGCGGCTTAGCAAGGTTTAGCCGCCAACATTTTCAACGTGGTCGGAAATTGTTTTTTCTTCTGTTTTTAAATGTTTTAAACTGTGTTCCATTTTAAGCGGTGGTCGATGTATAAACCCAGAATGCGCACATTAGATGCTAATGGGGTGGGTTCATTTCCCTAATGGAGTGAAATTGTTTGTGTAAGTTTCTTGTTTTAGAAAATAAATTACTTTAATTCTAAGATGAATCTGAATGTGTTGTGACTTAATTGTTGCAAGTTGTCTATGGTGGTCCTTAACTTCTGTAAGACCTCCTGTATAGCTTATTTCCCCTGCAGAGTATACTATTGTGCATATGCAAAGTAACAGTCGAAATCTTTATTAATCGATAAGCTAAGATGGGTTGCTATACAACAATCATCCCGGCTATTAATATCGGTAATTTATAGTTTTCAACAATCTTTTTATTATTGACTAAATGTACACAAACTTGATATGTATATTACTTGTCTTCCTTGCAGAATATATTGTACTCAGTAAACAATTTGTTATAGGCATACCATATCAAGTGAGTTTCAAGACTAATATTTCAAACAAAGCACGGCTGAACTGGGCCAGTTGGCAAGGTGATATTACCTGGGTCTGCCAGCGATGGCGTAGAAGTTGGACAGTTGCTCGAGGTAAGTCTTCAGCTCGTCCGGAGAAGTGAACACTTTGGGTCGAGTCGGTCTGCTGTGGATTTCGTTACCGATAGCCATTGGATCGCTCCAACAAGGCGAGGCCACACACAGGCATGCCAGGACTCCCGCCAGGATTACAGGACTTTGCTGCATTATCCTGCAACAATAAATTTAAAACAAAATTATCTTTAATGTCTGCCATATATTAATTCCAAATCAGTCAGATGGTGCGAATTTGTCCATGTGGTGTTCAAAATGCGTTAGGTTAATTGCAAGATAAGCTATAATTTCCCTTTGGCACTGTAATGTACAACCTTTATCTAGACCTAGGGGTTGAAAATATAGCTTAAGTGTTAAAACTAATAAGATGACTATTATTATTTTCTTCAATATTGAAACTTAGATCTAGTCACAGCAAAATATTCCCCCAATAACGTTTAACAAATTCAGAGGGAAATTCGAATCAGAGCCTTTCCCCAAAACCATACTATAATAACAAACTGAGGCCATACTATAATTACAAACAAAAACACCCTTTCATAATCTTATTCAACGAAATTGGAGGACATTTGGAGATATGAATGTAACTCCCTAAACTCCCCGTAAATCAATATTTTTAGAAATATCTTCTAACACACATACACACACAGCCGCGAGCTGGCAGAAATGAAATATAGGTAATCGTCTTGATTTCTGGTGAAATCGGCAGAAAACCTTCAGTACAAATGTAATGCTTTCTCTACCTTATGTAAGCGGCAGAGAAAATGACAATAAATAACAAAATGTGTGATTTCATTGTAAATGTATGAAGGTAGCAATATTTTGCAAGCTCAAAAGTTATAGAAATCCATCATATTTTAAAATTCGTAAAATCTTAAGGAGTGAATTCCCGAAGTCGAATTTTGTGTATAAAGTTAATTTTAATAGCCAGGTAATTTAGGTATAAAATTGTTCTTTCCGTTTCATATCAAATCAGTCACACAGGAAACTCTAAAAGATAGAAAAAGAACTTAGAATTTAGGTTTTTCGAGATTCTTACCATTTCCGAAAGTATTCGTTGTTGAAATTTACTTTTGTATTTTTTCCCACAAATGAATTTGTATTTTCAAATATAAACTGTCAAGTGTTAAGTCAAGTTTATGAAGTGAAGGAATCAGAGTTGCGGTATGGCTAATACCTCCTAGAATATGTTTGTCCCTCACTGTACAAGCCAGTTCCTTCCTCGTGTTTATAACTGCGAATTCTTTGATCGCCCTACGCAACACAAGCCACTGGTTAGTATCAGAGAGACGTTAATTCTCTGCTTCTTAAATTAACTGTGTGCATTGGGACTGACTGGGGTGCTGCGCCCCACATCAAACTCCTAAATTAGAGAGGCGAGTGAGCTTAGCAGGACCAATGGTGCTGTTCCACTGAGCTGCCCTTTTCTACACTTGGTGTGGGAATTAAAATGTAATAGTAACAACTCTGTACCATTCCTAATTACAGGATCTCTTAAACATTAGTTTCTTATAGCCATGCGATAAATGCTTACTAGAGATAAGTGTCAAATTGGACATTATGGATTGGTTTAATGCGAAAATATAACTCAAGTGCTTAAAACTGTTTTCATGATCTGGTTTTCAAATGAGCTATGAGGAGACTTTCCAGAATAAGAGATAAGCTCGACGAATATAAAGTACCGAATATTCATTAAATAAAACAAAAAAAGAACTTTTAAGGGACTATATATATTCTTAGTAAATTTTAAATGTTTGAGTTAAATTAAAAAAGAATGAAAGTACTTTTTACAGAAACATGAGCATAGTTTATCCGTTAGGTGACATCTCAATAGAAAAAAATCTTGTGCGTTACATTTACAAGACTTTCCCTCCTATTCTGCAACAGACTATTCTTACAAAATGTAATATTAATGCACATTGACAGATGGTTTTATTGCGAATTTCCTAATAGGTGCAAGTATAATAATTAGAAATTTTAAACCAATAACAAGGAATATCTCAGTAATGGTTAACTCCACAAAATATTATTTAACGTAAAATATTGCACGCTTTAACAAGTTTTTAACAATATGATAATTCAGTATCACCAATATAATAATAAAATTCTGATGTATTCCATTCACATTACTTTCTCTAGCTGTTCTGCAAAAATACGTTTCTTACAAAAGATTATTCTTCTATCTACATCATGCCAATGAGATAAGCGTTAGCAAAATTGGTCTTAATACTTGCTTCCTTCTAATTAGAAGGGAAATAAAACAATACACTTTTTAAAGCCCGGTCGCTACGTCAAACAATTGAAATCCATGCTTGTTTGAAGTAAACAAAACAGACACGAAAAGAAAGATGACTTCCCATTTGAGAAGAGTTTAAGTAGCTTAAAGTTGAAACTAATAACACAGAATATCTCGGAAACGGCAACTCTACAAAAAAGTAGGTATATAAGATAAATTGTGTGTTTTAATGAGATCTATATTTTATGTAGTAAGTTTTTGTCTAACTTTTACGATTTACGAGCAGTCATACAGAATGAAGAGAACTTCAGTAGCTATTCCCATAAAATTCAAGATATATAACTCGTTTGTCAACAAAATATCTTAAACTTTTGAATGTTAATCAACATTTTTAGAACCGTTTTGAGAAAACCAAAATTTTCGAAAAATGTTCCATGTAAAGGGTAGTTGGGGCGGAAAGGATTTTCTTGAAAATCTTTGTGTTGTATCCTTGGAAAATACTGAATATAAATACCAAGTTTGGTTTTTAACGGACTTTTCGTTTTTGAACTGCGCTGTCCATAGACACACCCAGACATTTTTCTAGCTTTCCAATGTCTTTTTAAAATTCTCTAGCATGTATGTACATGCAATGTTCATAGTAGCTAGAGAAGAAGTTGTATTCCTCCAAAAATTCGATATCGTAATTTCACCGAAAATATGTTTTGAGGTTCCCTAAGTCCGAAAAGGCATTTTTAGAAAAAGATCCGTGAGTATGTACATTTGGTATTTTTGGTTTAGTACCTTCCAAAGATGTGACACACGATTTTTCAAGAAAATCCTCCCACCACAAACTAAGTTTTACATAGAAATTTGTTTTAAAATTTTGTTTTTCTCAAAATGGCTCTATCGAGTTTGATTAAAACAATGTACATTAAAGATATTTACTTCACAAATAAAAATTTATATTTTGAATTTTCTGGGAATAGCTTCTGAAGACCTCTTTATTCTGGATGAATTCGGCAGAATTTTGCATAACGGTTAAACCGTAAGAGATAGACAAAACTTACTACACAAAATATGAATCTCGTTAAAACATTTTGTTTCATATGCATTTTTCTTGTAGAGTTGTCCGTTTTCGAGATATTCCTTGCTGTTGGTTTCAATTTTAAACTATCTAACTTTTCTCAAACGAGAGCATGCAAAGCAAACCGAACACTTAGCCTAGTTTCACATAGCAACCAGCTTATAAAAGATTTGACTATTGCTTTAGCCTAGTGCATTCTCTTATTTCCCTTCTACCTATATGGAAGCAAGTAATAAGATTGATTCTGCTAATGTTTATCTTGATTAGCATGATGTAAATAAAAGAATATTTTTTGTAAGAATAGTTTCTATATGGAACAATTAGAGAAAGTTATGTGAATGGAACACATCAGATTTTTTTCTTTTTGGATTCAGGGGTCTCAAAGTATATATTTTCGGTGAAATCTCGGTATCTGATTTTGGGTGGAATGCCCTGCCTTCTCTATCTACACATATGTGCTAGAGAAAATAAAAATTACCCAATAGTTGGTTAAATTATGTTAGCATTTCCGGAATACTAAGTACTTGCAATAGTAAGTCACCATTAAGGCTTATCTCTGAAGTTGGTTATCCAGATAAAAATCCAAATCAGTTGGAGAATTTAGTGTCACACCGGCATATGTCACAGTATGCAATGGTTAAAACAAACTCACGGAGAGTGGGAGTACCGTGATCAAATCTCGTATGTGACATTGAACATTTCAGTTGGTTCCAGCAGTAAACAAATAGAAACCCTTAATAATACGAGAGTTGTCCAGAAAGTGACAGACGATTGGGTATAACTAAATAATAACGAAAGCTATCAACGCAAAATTTTATTCCAAAGTTACAGTACCTTACTCTTTTCAGGTAATCGTCATCAACGTATTTATTATCACGTGGTACCGGTTTTTCAACGCAGATGTTGTACTCTTTCACCGCTAAAGATCTGAGCCAAGATGTCACTGCCACTTTGAAGCCTTCGTGGCTGGGAAATCTTTTCCTTTCAAAAAGTCATGTACAGTGTCAAAAGTGGAACACCGATTTTTCGGAATTCTTTTATCAACATTTGCTTTCAACTCCCCCATAACGATTGATGGACTACCACTCCGGCCTTTTTCACACACTAGTTCGTTCTTGATTACTCGTAAACTATGCACTACTTCCTCACTGAAGACGCATTCATAACATTATCACTATACACTTGCTTTATTTGCCTATGAAATTCGATTGGCCGAACATTTTGTGCATTCAAAAAAAACAACGAATAAATTCTTTGGCGGTAGAAAAGTACATCAGTATTGAAAAACTGGTATACCACGTGACAGTAAATATCTTGATAGAATGGAGATTACTTTGAGAAATAGAGTAAAGTACTGTAATTTTGTAAATAAAGTTTTGTGTTGATATCTTTTGTTATCATTAAGTTATACTAAATCGTTCGTTGCTTTCTGGATAGCCTTCGTAATATCGCCCATATAATAAAGATTAGCTTTGATGGAACAGATTGCATACAATAGTAAACCATATATCGATGTTGCAATGAGGAAAATACTCCTGTATTATCTACAAGATGGCAGATTCGGTTATCTTTTATTTCCTGGTGCAGCAAAATGTAGCTATAATGAATTATAAAAGATTGCAGGACCAGTTGTTCTCTAATGGCATTTTAAAGTGTAAGCTAAGGGGTTTTAACGAACCAATATTTTGAGAATCATGTTTACGTTTTAGAAAGAGCACATCTATCACTTTATTGCATAAGTGGGCGATAAAAGCAACAGAGTGACGGCGGGTGGCTGAAACAGCAGCGCTATCTGCAAACAGCAGCAAGCGTGGAAGCTTTATCTGTTTTTGTGAATCGTCAGCGTCAGCCCATAACTCATTGGCCTCAAATAGGGTTGGAGGAGGGGATCAGTAATAATAATGCATCATTATATTTGATATCCAGTTCTGTCTTTATGTTCACGTGGTCAGTTTTCTGGTTTTTCAACCCTGAAGTCCTGGGTTTAATACTTGCTTTGGAGGTAATTTTTTCAACATTTTCAACACACTATTCTATGAAATATTCGTACTAAAATTTATTTTTCTATCTACTTCAGTTTAAACCAGATAAACGTTTGCAAAAGTAACTACATTGCCCGTTCGTTATAGATTCAAAGGGAATAAAAACAGTCAAATGTTTAAGAACTAAACGCTATATGCTGGCCTTAAAATATATACTCTTTTCATGCGATAGCGAGAAACAAATTCGGCAAAGTTTAAAAAGAATGACACAGCATTAAAAACGTATATATCGGAAATTGCCAATGTCACAGAAAAGTTTTTTTAAATAAATCGCGTGTTTTAAAGATAGCTATATTTTTGTGTAAAGTGTTTTCGTCTATCCTTTGACATTTACCAGTTGTACAATATTACATAAAATTCCTTCCGAATGAATAGGATTTAACATGCTATTTTCAGAAAATTAAAAAATACTTTTGCATTTTATTTGTTATGTAATTATCTTTAATATGTGGAATTTGAATCAAATGCCATTGGAACATTTGAAATGCCTTGAAGGTACAGTGGAAATAGGAAATACGCTAGATTAAAGCAATAATCACAACTTTTAAAAGCTGGTTGCATTGTGATAACTCGTATTAAAATTCAGTTCTCTTTGCAAGACCAGGAGTAAAAACAAAAGAAAAATTAATGTCGATTTCCATTTGAGGAAAGTATATCTATTTAAAATTAAACCAATAACAATGCATATCTCGGAAATGGGTAACTCCAGAATTTATATTAGATGATATAACTTATGTGTTTTGTCGAGATCTACATTTTTTGTGAAGTAAGATTTTTTTTATCTTTTACAGTTTACCGGTTATGTAAAAGTAATTCAGATTTTATAGGACTTCAGTGGCTATTCCCAGAAAATTCAAAATATAAATTTAATTTGTCATAAAATATTTTAAATCTATAAAAACGAAATTTATATTTAAGCTTTGCATCTTCCAAGAAGGGGTTTAATTCCACTTAGCTTCATTAAAATATATTACAAATTTTGGGCACTAAAAAATCCCCAACCCCAATCAGTATATTTAATTGAATCTAAACCAATTATTAAAAATTTACAATGATTTACAATAAATTTACCAACTCCAAACTACTCTTTAGATGGACAATGTATCGAAAATGTGTATATTCTCAAAATGACTCCAATGATCTTGATTAAAATGCTGTAAGTTTTAAGATATTTATAACAAATGAAATGTATATCTTGAAATTTCTGGCAATGGCCTCTGAAGTCCTCTTCATTCTCGATGATTTTTGCATAACTGGTAATTCATAAGAGATAAACAAAATCTTACTTCACAAAAATTAATATATCTCGTTAAAGCACAAAATTTACAAATTATGCCAAATAATTTCTTGTAATATTAACCATTTCCGAAATTACTTTTTATTGGTTGAAATTAATTTTTCTAATGGGAAGTTTTTATTCATTTCTTTTTCTTGTGGTCAAGCAAAAAGAACGGAATTTCAAACTCATCACATTTTAAAATATTTGAGAGCTCATAAGCCTACTCTGTGACACTATTCCCATTATACCTACAAGAAAATACGAACTAAAAGCTTTTTTATGCGTTTTATGTCGTTAACGTGAAGAATAAGCTTTTGTTGAAGTTTGGGTAGAGAAAGCTATATGAATGTACCACACATTTTCCTGCTATGATAAAACCATGTGACAGTCACCTCAGCAACGAGACATTATATAAAATGAAGGCGAAGGCGATAAAAGTTGAAAAAGGTAAGGGGGATGGAACTATCATCATTTCTTCAAGGCCTGTCACGGTAATTGATACTCTATCACGTCACCCACATCGATTTGTCCCAGTCAGTGTTGACCGAGCTGGTTAACGTTGTTTAGTGGCTATACTCGCGCCTCAAGTGGCGGTTTCAAGTCTTCGGGTTGGGAGAAGGAATATTATTTACAAGCGTAAGTAATTATTCAGTCATATTTTCTGTACAATCATTGAAAACCTAGTCACCTCTATTTATCCTTCTCATTCTGTATAGCAATCATATCTTAATATTGTCTATCATCTTATACGTTTTCTATTTCAAACTCTTTCCTCATTCATCATTTCTTCCATATATCTCTCAGGAAGCAAATTGTCGACCTCCTTGGTCTAGGGGTAACATGTTATTTTCTGGTTCCCAACCCAGTGGAGGGAGATGGATATTTTCAGGCGTGTGAAGCATTGCTGCATGCCCCTATGTGACGAAATGGAATGTTTGTAAATACAAAGTGTTGTTGATCTGCATCTACTGTAATCTTTTTGATTTCAGTGTTATGTTTTTACTTTGGAGAGTCCATAAATATTTAAAAAATCTGCTGCTAAATATTTAAAAATCCTTAGCATGGCTTCCTTCAGAAGAGAAGTAAAATCGTTATCTCGTGTCGTAGATTTAGGGCAGTAATAGAACCTCAAGCCTGATAAAGCGGCCTCTGAGTAAAATTAGGTGGTCTTTCACACCCAATATAGAATGGGACGATAAGAACTACAGCAGTTAAAGAGCGTCCATAAATAAAACTCCATTTCATTTTAGCAAGCAAATTCTTATCAGCCGATATTTTCATCATCTTGCTGAAGTATTGCATTCAATACAAAATCTGGATATCAAGATTTCGCTGGAAAAGCATATTATGAATAGACATAACATAGGGGCCATACATGAAACAAGTTATAAAATCAAATGATAAATATGAATTAATCATAATTAAAATATATTTAGAAATCGATTTTATATGCATAGCAATTGTAATTGTAATTAAATGTAGATGTTTCTATTACCTTTTAAATTATTTTAGCAATGGGGCATTCATCCCTTGGCTACGCCTCTGTCTATAATATTTCATGCTTTATGAATTAAAATTATTAATTTTGTAATGCCTGTAGTTCCCTAATTTCTAGTGTGTACCTTAAGGCCTTATTGTGTCTTTTTTGGCTTTTAAATACTTAATTTTATGACGATTTTTGCCTACCAAAATTTAATTATTTTCGTTAGTGAAGTTTATTTATTAATAAATTACTAATGTAATGTAAACCTTAGCACTGACTAATAGTTCCTGCTCTGAGCCAATGAGTCGTCGTTGAAAAGCATGCTTAAGGATGTTTGTAATATTGGAATTCCAACGTCAGCAGTTGCATTGTTTTATGTAATAATAAAATACTGGGTACTTAGCACACTAAAGTGTAGGCACATAAATGGCACAGCTACAAAAAACTATTGGTTTACGATCTGGGAAATCGACCATTTTAGTGCTCACTCAGGGTTTATCAATACTACGACACTAATGATTTCTACTTCCCACGTGAGTGAAAACACAGAACTGGCCTAAATAGATATTGTTGTGTTCTTTGCAATAGCCTGCTTAACAATAATATGTGTACATAATTCAATAATAATTACAAACCAGCATGAGCGTGTAAAACGTATTCAAGAAAGGAATTGCTTAAAAGTAGGGTTTGCCTTAAAAATCTGATGTGATCAATTCACATGACTTTATCTCTGCAACAAATTACTGTTGAAAAGCTTATTCTTCTATCTAGTTCAAGATAATCTAGATAAACATTAGCATAAATGTCTTTATTACTTGCTTCCTTGTAAGCAGAAGGGAAGTGATTACAGTCTCATAAAAGCTGGTTGCCATGAGGTTGAAATCCGTTTCTTTGCATGGCTAGGAGTTTACAAATTCCCGTACAAGAAAAGTATTTTAAAACTGAAAGTACTAACAAGGAATATCTCAGAAATAATCAACTCCTCGAAAAAAATGTATGGTACATAAATTATGTGTTTTAATGAAACCTACGTTTTTGGTATAGTAGGCAGGTTTTTGTCTATGTCTTACGATTTACCAGTTATGAAAAATTCAACACAATTCATCCATAATAAAGAGGTTTTCAGAAGCTATTCCCAGAAAATTCAAGATGTACATTTTAATTTGAATGTAAACATTTTTAATATACGGCATTTTAATGAAAATCGTTAAGCCAAATTTTAGAAAAACATTTTCGAAATGTTTTCCATGTGAAGGGTGGTTTGGGATTTTCTAGAAAATCTTGGGGTCGCATACAGATACACACACATCGAATCACACACGGACCTTTTTCTAAAAATAATGTGTTTGATTCAGGGGTCATCAAAACTTGTATTTCCGTTGAAATATCGGTATATAATTTTTGGGTGGAATGCAATACCCTCCCTACCTATATGTACGAACTTACCTACTTAGTATTGGTGAGAAAGTAAAAAAAAAAAAAAATGAAAAAAATCTACGCACACGTGAGTTTGTAAATATCACAATTCAAGTCGAGTGAAAACAAAATTGGGATTTAAGTTCAGCATCCCCCTCTCTCTCTCTCTCTCTCTCTCTCTCTCTCTCTCTCTCTCTCTCTCTCTCTCTCTCTCTCTCTCTCTCTGTCTGTCTCAAGTTTGATGTGTCCGAGCATTTTTAAGAAGTATTTTCTTTAATTTGCATTATTCATTAGATAAAATACATGGATTATGTGAAGGAATAGAGAAAGTCGTGTGAATATGACACATAAGATGTTTAAATATTCGATTATGTTCTCAACTATTGGAGTTAAGAATTATAGGAAGAGAGATTTACAAAGTGAGCCAACTACTCTATATTTGGTGTGTGCAGATATTACTGCATCCCCTTGACGGCCCGGGTTCGGTCCCAGGTGATCACACGTGGGATTTGTGGTCCAACAAAGCGGCGCAGGGACGAGTTTTCTCCGGTTTCCCCCGCCATTGCATTCAACAGGTGCTCCATCATTATTCCATGTATCACCAGTGTCACGCCTGCAGTGCCACAAGTAGTAAAATCGGGCGTTAACCACTACCAAAAAAGTCCTTCATCAGTTAAAAGAGTTACAGAACTTCAAGTTAAAACCTGTCATTTGGAGAACTGACGAGAGGGAGCTATGTTTTACCCATCTTGATTATCGCGGAGTCGGTGAGGCGGGTCGCGTTCATTGAGAGGAGTAAAACGAGAGCATCTATCGCTAGTTCCCCACTGACCGGTTTTCAACCTGAAATAAACCCCTTGAATTCTGCAACTTTTTAACGCACCAAGGAATACCTGCACACGAGAATTACGGAGTAGTTGGGCCACCTGCTATATAGAAAAATAATTATGGCAATAAATGTTTAAGTTTATAGGGTATGTTGACATTTAAAAACAATATTAAATTTACATCTCCAAGCATTTCTTAAAGAATGGGTTGTTTTTATTTGTATCATTCCTTAGTTATGAAAAACAAGGACTTACGTGAAGTTGTAAGAAGCAGAAAATACCATGTGAATGTAGCAGAGCATATAGTATTGAAGTCATTTATGGTCTCAACAAGTAGCAGATAAAAAAAAAACGAAGAGGATGTAAAATGCGTAAACGTGATTTAGTTTTTTCTATATCTTAAAGATATTAACCTTTTCTGGGCTGGAAAACTTAATGAGAAAAAATTACAGTGTAAGCCAGGTGGGTTCCATTTACAGGATTAGTTTTCTCTGTGTAACAAATGCCTCTCACTTTAGCGTATGGCTGAAAGCTGCACTTAAAAATTAAATAGTTGTGTAGCAAGTGACGGCTATTTTCCGCTTCTGCTGGTTAAAACTTTAGTGCCAGCCGCAGGGCAAAAAGTTTGTAGTATTCCTCCAACACTGTGGGACATTAAGCAGCTGATATGGTTGGTGTAAAAAATTGTGTTACATTTACATGACCTTCTCTACTCATTCTTCTATCTACTTCTCTTGCTTTTCATTTATATAGCCCCCTTTAATATCTAAGATCATATCGGGGACTTTGCATTACAAACAATTCGTTGTCTGTAGGTTCTTTACGTTGGGTTTAAATCGTTTTATTTTCCTCAACACACACACACACTCACACACATTCACTCTCACATACATAACTCCAGACTGTGAGGGATAAGGAATAATTCTAGTTAAAAAAAGTTCCCGCCCTAGCCGGGAATCAAACCCGGGACCTGCAGATGAGAATTCAGCTCGCTGACCACTTGACCACGGAGATAGTTTACCTACTTCTTATTAATCAAGATAAACTTTCATTGCACATGTACTAGTTTTGTTGTATGTTACAAAATTAGTAAGGATAAGGCAACCAAAACTTAGATGGTTAGACTCATGGCCAAGTAGTTAGACAATTTGCCCTTCAACAAGGCAGCCCAGGTTCGATCGCATAGGACTGATGTGGGATTTGCAGTGGACAAAACGGCATCTGGGCGGGTTTCCTGTGTCTTCTCCGTTTTTCTCCGCCATTCATCCCACCAACTTCTTCATCCGTGTCCCCTTAATTTTATATTATCTTCCTCTCTCTCATACCTAGCTACGGGCCGAATCTTCTTCCGGGTTCTTCAGTACTCTCTGCTCCTCGAAAACTTCTAGCCCAAGCCAATCGCGTGTAAATTGAGACATGCGTGTCGTGTAATGGGATTAATAGGTCTCTAAAACGAAGATATAAATTATGTTCGATATAATATAAATTACATTAGGAAGGGAAAAATATACATTGGAAATGACCAGGGAAGAAATATTGTAAAACACGTCTAAGAGCGCAAATACAGAGTTTACTACAAGCTGGCACACGACCCAGGTAGGAGGTTCCGTTAAGGACAGGACAATGAACCGATGAGGTTGGAAGTTTCACTGCCCGAGGATGGACATAAAACATTCTTGTTGGTCGAGGGCGCGAATTCACTTGCTAGGGAAGACTTGTTGGGTTAAGAAGTGATATTCGAGTCCGCGGTAGAAACGAGCGGGCTACATATGCCCGCGATAGAAACAGTGTTTATTTAATACACCAGAAGACAGTCAAAAGTAATAAGGGATGATAAGCGCGGTCGCGTAAAGAGCAGTTGGAAAGGGGAACATTTAAGAGGCATGCGTGTATGTTCGACAACAATGAATAAACGAGTTCAACAACAATACTGAACTCAAAGGAGACGCTTGTGTCTTACCACACCTGAGAAAGATTTCATGCCAAAACATCCTGAGCTAGGACACCCACATCATTCCATTAATATCCTAAACCTGCATGCGGGATTCAAATCCGGAACACCCATATACGGAAACCGCCGCAAAATGTTACTTACTTACGAGCAAGGTAAACTAAGTAAGCTACGAGGAGCATTCAAAAGGTTTTGCAAGTGTCATCTTAAAGTCCAAATAATGACGGAGTTCAAATTTATCCTTACAATCCTTGAAAGTAGTCTGCATCCTCCTCCACACACTGTTGTAGACATCTTATAAAACCTGATGTGTCCATTCATGTGACTTTCTCTACGTTCCTATAACAAGTTATTGTTAAAAAAACTTATTCTTCTATCTACTTCATGCTATTCTGGGTAAACATTAGCAGAAATGGTATTATTACTTAATTCCTTGTAAGTAGGAGAGAAATCAGGGAATACATAAGTCAAATGTTTTAAAAGCAGGTTGCTATGTAATTGAAATCCATTTCTTTGTAATACCAAGAGTTAAAAAATCTTGTGTGTTCCATTCACATAGTCTTCCTTAGCTGTTCCATATACAAACTATTCATACAAAAGATTATTCTGTTATCCACAACAGATAATGCTAAACGGGATAAACATTAGCAGAATTGGTCTTATTACTTGCTTCCTTGTAAGTAGAACGGAAATAAGGGAGTATATTAGGCTAAAGTGATGATTAAGCTTTTAAGAACAGAGCTTAAAGTTACTCGACATTCGTCTTCTCAGGATAAGGGAAAACCCCGAATAAAACCGTATCCGGGAAACTCACCCTAAGCGAGATTTGAACTCGCAACCTGTTGAATGTGAGGCAGACACGCTATCCCCATACTAGCCAGGCGGACTTAATCTTCTTTACTTATATCTCCTCGTGTGAACGACTTACACCTCCCAGGATTTACAAGCCAGCTTCTGTTGAGGAGCAGACAGAGTAACCAGGATTGCTGATTAGTCCGACACCTGGTATGAGGGTGAGGAAGAAGTATGGTATGACGGTGAAACGGTTGAAAGGAAATCTGATCATGGAGCAGGCTGTGGAATGAATGCCGAGGGAAAATGTACATCCCGGAGAAAACCCGCAAATTCCATATCCGGTCCCCTTGTATCGAACCTGCACCGCAGTCTAATCACTTGGTCACGATGCTGCCAGAATGAAATACAGACTTCATTAAAATGCTTAAATAATTGATTCATTTATATAGCTCTCTGTAACATCTGAGGCTTTGCATTAGAAACGACTCGTCTGTAGGTTCCTTACGTTGGGTTTAAATTGTTTTATTTTGCCACAAACACACACATCCCCTCTCACATATATACTTCCAGACTCTGTGGGGAGATAAGGAATTTATTCTGGTTAAAGAAAAATTCCCCGCCCCAGCTGGGAACAAGTTAGCTCGCTGACCACTCGACCTGGAGGCAGTCGCTTCCTGGGTTTTATCTCAGTTGTTTATGCTGTTTTTTTCGAATTTCAATATAATAAATATGCCAATTAATTGTTTCATTTACACTGAATGTGAAAAATTCAATGTCACAGCCAGGATTTGAACCACGGATCCCCTGGTCTCCTCCAGTTCTTTTTTTAATGATTTATTTATGGAATCTGCGTTTTTCAGTGTCCCATTTTATGTTTCGCGGGAAAGACCATTTAATTTTGCTCAGAGGCCTCTTTATTAGACTTGAGGTTCTTCTACGTGCCGTAAATACGCTCGGAACCGCCGACTTTAGTTCCTTTCCGGAGGCAACCATGCATCGCCTTCCTCCGGGTTTGAACCCGCGACCTTGGGAACCAGACATTTTCCCTTAGACTACGGAGGATGACACCGGTGCAGTTCTTCTAGTCACTGAGCTACCATAGTAAATACTGAAATGACTTTAAATTCCCAATAATTGACCTATTTGACCTATGAAGCCCGGGTTGTACAGTACTCGTACTTACGACATTATAAGTCGCATTTGAGGTATGTCAGTTCAAAATAATTTGAGATTTGCTTGTGAAATACCGGGAGGTCGGTTGGGGAATTTAATGTCGTGTCGACATGCTGCCTGGAAACTCAGTGGTTAGAGCAAGTGATGGAGACCAGGAGATCCGTGGTTCAAATCCTTGCTTTGGCATTGCATTTTACAGTCTGACTTTCCAAAAATAAGGAAAATTTGGTAATTTATTTTCTAAAAAGAACTAGTACAAATGTAACATAGTTATAATACAATTTTCGATAGAATAGTAATTTAGGGATCGGGATCGATGCCAAAGATTTCTTTTACTTTTTAGTTTGTTCGACTCGCCGGTGCTGAGAGAGACGACAGGACTCTCTCTCATGTTTTTTTTTTTTTTTTTTTTTGTGTATACGATCATGACAATTCTTGGTGTTATTATTGCTAAGATTCTAAGACGTCTAAAATCGTTTGTTTAAACCCTAAAAACTGGTATTCCACGAAAATATTAGGCTAACACTTATTTTATAAACGTTTAAATCCGGGATAAAGGCACAAGTATCCACCGTTTTTTATGGGTATGCGTTAAACAGTATTATTGAAATCAAGGTGTGTCCGGAGATATTCCTTCTGGAAGCGTTATTTTTAAACACCACGCACCAAAAATCCCACTTGTAAGTTGTGATCTAAATATTGTTAGGTGAATCTGTTATGAAGTCCAAGGAATATCGATAGTTGGCGCTACCCTACTGGCCTAGCGAATTCCGTGCTGTAGTATCCCCCAGCTCCCCAAATATGGTTATATGGGGTTCGTTTGAAATTCCAAGAGAGAGAGGGGGTCCATTTGATGGGTGACATTTCATACTATGAAATGTGAGTTTAAACTTTCCCCCTCACTATACAAATCGACGTGTTTTTCGTTTAAATTGGCTAAAGTTACTTAGACTGGGAACTTTTGAAATGAAAATCCTGTCATATGGTGATTCAGAACTCGAAAATTTGGAAAATAGTTTGTAAGATTCAAAATTCCTGTTCGAAAGGGTACATTTCATAATGTGAAAATGTATCTCCTCAGTAGAACAGCTTTCATTTGGCTGTCCAATTTTTTGTTTTGAGCTGAGATGAACAGAATATTCACCCAATCTACTGCAGCAAAGAATATCATGCATCACTGATGAATATTTTAATAGTATTGTTGTACCAACTCTTTCGTTAAATTTCTTAAAATTTATTGAAGACTTTGGGCACCACTGTATTAATATGCATGTTATAAATGTGTTAATATTTTTAATTTAATATTGTTGTTGTTTGTTTATTCTCATATTTTAATTGTTATACATACTCTCTTCATTGTTTTATGTCTTTTGTACGAGGGCAATCCAGAAAGTAACAGACGATTTGGTATAACTAAATAATAAAGAAAGATATCAGCACAAAACTTTATTTACAAAGTTACAGAACCTTACTCTATTTGTCAATGTAATCGCCTTTGCTATCAAGCTCCTTACTGTCGCGTGGTACCGGTTTTTCAATGCAGACGTTATGCTTCTACCGCCAAATATCTGAGTCAAGATGTACTGCCACTTTGAGGTTGGGACATTTTTTCACCCAAAAAGTCATGTAAAGTGAAACACCGGTTTTTTCTGAATTCCTTTATCAGCATTTACTTTCAACTCCTCCATAAAGATTGATGAACTTACACACCGGTCTTTGTCGTGCACACTGATTCTTCCTTGATTACTGTATATTATGCTACATTTCCTAACTGAATACTCGTTCATTGCATTATCACTATACACTTGCACTATCTGCCTACTACATTGAATTGACCGAACATTTGTGCATTTAAAAAAAACGAATAAGTCCTTTGATGGTACAAAAGTATAACATCAGCATTGAAAAACTAGTACCATGTGACAATAAATGTCTTGAGAGAATGAATATTACGTTGGGAAATAGAGTAAGGTACCGTAACTTTATAAATTATTTTTTGTGTTGATATCTTTTGTTATTATTTAGTTATGCTAAATCGTCTATTACTTTCTGGATTCCCCGCGTAGATGCAATCCAAGTGTACTAATGTTTAAAGTACTTTAAATAAATAAAAATTCAATAATAATAATAATACAACATGCTGAAGGGTAAGCGAAATCATACAAAATCGGATTTTTTCCGGCTCTAAGTACTCCACCGTTAGCCCCAAATTCGTGGTCCTCAATTCCGTTAGTGATGGTTAACCAAATACTTTTACTGTACTGGGAATTTTAAACGAGCCTTTTTGAAGAGGTTTAAAACAAATTCAGCACCAACTCTAAACCCACACATCCACTACTTGGGGATAATGCGCTTTGTGGGATTTACAAGTAGCATCGGATTTTGATAACGAGGCTTGGAAATAGCGTGAGAATCATTCACTCTTAGCCTTTATACCAGTCCAATTCTGTAGCGAAATATTATTTATGTCAGAAACAAAGTCAGCATTATTTTCCCTTTGTTCTCTCTTTGCCCTTTTTCTTTTCCTTCGTCAAGTAAGATTTGTTACAAGAAACAAGGAGAACGCCCCCCCCCCCGCCTTTCTTTTCTGAGAATAATCGCCACCAACGTCGTTATACCTTGTTCCCTTTAGCATTTTCAGCTGCGAGTTTCATTGTGCAGTTTTAGAGAAAAAATTGACACAATTTTGACACCTCAGATTGCGGTGTTCCTAAACGCCTTAAACTATTCAAAAATTAAACCACACGACTTTCTGTACGCTCCGAGATAAATGTTTTCAGAAAGGACATTGCATATTTCTTTTTAGATACAAGAGAAACACGTGAGACTAAGATGATTGTCAAATGTTTATGAAGCTAGTCGTTATATGCTGGCTTTAAAATTACATACTCTTTCCATGGCATCGAGAAACAAACGAATTATGACTAAGCATTTAAAAAATATCTGTTGTGTTCCATTCACATGGTTTTCTTTAACTCTTCTGTAAACAAACTAGTCTTACAAATGTATTATTCATCTATCTACATCATACCAATCAAGATAAACATTATCAGAAATTGTCTTATTAGCTACTTTCTTGTGAGTAGAAGAGAGATAAGGGAATACACTAGGCTAAAGCGATAGTCAACTATTTTTAAAGCTGCCGCTATGCGATTGACTTTGAAATTTGGTTCTCTATGTAAGGTCAGAAGTAAAATAAAAGAAAAACAGATGACCACTTCCGATTGAGAGAAGTTTACGAATTTTAAAATGCAAACCCATAAAAAGATATATCGGAAATCCTTAATTCTAGACAAAAAGAAAGAAAGAAAATGTAGGTCACAAATTGTGTATTTTAACGATATATATTTGTGTAGTAAATTTTGTCTATTTCTTATAGTTTACCAGTTATGCAAATCATTCAGAATAAAGAGGATACAGCAGCTTGGAAATTCAATATACATATATATATTGTCGTGTAAATATCTTTAGCATATTTAATATTTAACCAATATTAGAGCCATTTTTGAGGAAATCAAAATTTCGAAATTTTTTCCATGAAAAGGGTAGTTTGTGGATTCAAGGGAACCTAAACCGCATATTTCAAGTGAAATCTCTGTATCGAATTTTGGGGGGAATGCAATACCTACTCTACCAATGAGTAGAAAAACTTTGTAAATAAAGTTTTGTGTTGATATATTTCGTTATTATTTAGTTATGCCAAATCGTCTGTTGCTTTCTGGATGACCTTCGTATACACAACGAATTTGTAATAAAGGTTTATCTGTTTTAACAACACTAACAACAGCAGAATAAGCTTCTGAAGGAATAGTTTTTAGAGGAGCGAGTTAAAAGAAAGTCGTTTACTTTTTCATGTCCTTTACTTTAGTAGAATATTTGTTGAGGTTAGAATTTGCAGGGGTGGATGAGAGTGGGTATCGAACTGAATCATTTCCTGGGCAAATGTAAAGGCCGTTTCCTGTTACCAACATAAAGGCAACGGACCACCCGTAGCGCTGCATCTGTTCTCTGTCTTGAGATTTGTTTAAAAGGAGGTTATTTCTTACACCCACAAGACGATCGGGAAAACGCGAGTTTAATCCGCCCACTGGACGACAAAGACACATGGTCATTAAAATCTACTTAGCGTTTCTTTTGCAGTGTGGATTAATTCTTTGTGCACTTCAGACATTCTGGAGAAATTAACTTGCAACGTCTTCAAGACGGCCATAAAACAAGCTCCATTCAGAAACTGTGAAAACGTTTGCATACCTCGCAGGGGAGTGAGTGCTAAACCCGCTGCAGTGATCAAAGGACACTGCAGAATTTTTCTGAAAATTGCTGTTATATGAATACCAAATTTCATTCAAAATGATAAATACTTTGCAATACATAAATTATTTCATAAATTTTATTATGTAAACATATTGCATACACAAAATGTTCTACGAGCTTCAAAATTATAGAAAATTGACCAGAATTTTCTGACTTAGAGCTTTGAATCAAACCAAAAATACTTTAAACAGTGATATTTTAATAGTTTTGATTACTGAATTATTATATTTTTATTAAAAGTTAGACATTTTAATATCTAAAATTAATAATTTCTTCATGAAAGTATATTTTTTTAAAAATTACTATTGGATTTTAGGATAAATTTGTTTACATAAGTAATGCTGGCTCATTCTGGGAAATTTTAATTGTATTTAAACAAAACCTGAGACCGTGAAACATTTTGAGTGTGTGAAAATGTAGTTTTGAGAAAAACGCTGTTTAATGAAATAGTATACTAGGGGACAGCTGTATTGTGCAATTTTTAAATAATACGAATTAAGGGGAGGACAGCTAAATATCGATTCTCTATAGTTACTCAAAATTTCCAAAAACTATTTCATAGAAAAAACTGTTTTCAATTTTTATGCCGATTTTGGTCAAAATTTCACTCCATGTGTCCCTTAATTCCGAGAAAAAAATATCGTGTGATATATTCGCATGACGCTCTCTACCCGTTCTTCTGCAAACTTGTTTTACAAAAGGTTATTACTATCTCTACCACATATCTCCAGTACTGTACGTAGTGCAGAAAAAAAAAGCGTATATCTGATAAAACGTATGTGAGGTCAACTGCATTATTGTTGTTGTTATTATTATTAATTTCCTTACAGTACGTGGTGAGGGAAAATCTACTACATTAGACTTAAATTCCCACCCATGAAACGCTAGCCAGTTCATTGCTCGCAGAATTATACAGAAAAGTAGATAGAGGCAAACAAACTTTGAACTTTTATGAGCATTTTTATTTTGGGACGTTGTCTAGAGTGGGGGTCAAGACGGAAGTGAGAGAGGAAGAAGTTGTTTGTGTCGCTGCAATCAATTATTGGCAAAACATCTGACATTCACACAGCGGTGATGATGCGACAAGCCATTAGTGGTCTTCCTTTCTTCCGCAACAGACTACATTACTTTTACAAATGTTACTTAACATTTAAACCAAGTTGGTGTGGACTTCTGAGAAAAGTTATAACAAGCAAAGGGACTCTAAATAGATATCTTAAACTTGCTGTTTGTTTTCTTCTAGGAAATAGCTTCATTAGGCATTTCGTTGTAGGTACAAGAAGGGTGCAGGAGAATGAAGCGACGTCAAAAGTTTAAAAATCTGATGTGTACCATTCACATGACTTTCTCCATATCCCTGCAACAAATAATTCTTAAAAAGCTTATACTTCTATTTACTTTATGCTAAGCAGATAAAAAAATTAGCAGAAATAGTCTTATTACTCGCATCCTTTTAAGTAGAAGCGAAATAAGGGACAACCGTAGGTTAAAGTGATAGTCAAAAGCTGGTTGCTATGTCAATGAAGTTCCTTTGTTTATATGGATAGGAGTTCACAAGTTCCAGTATGAGAAAAGTATACGTTTTTCATAGCAGAAACCAAAAATAACGAATGTCACAAAAACGACGAACTCCACGAAAAAAATGTATATAACATAAATTGTGTGTTTTAATGTGCTCTACATTTTTTTGTGTAGTAAGTTTTTGTCCATCTCTTACGGTTTATAAGCTATTCAAAATTTAGTAAAATTCATCCAGAATAAACTACTCTTCAGAGGCTATTCCCAGAAAATTCAAGATAAACATTTCATTTGTCAGGTAAATATGTTTAATATCCGAAATTTTAATCAAAATCGTTAGAGCCATTTTTGAGAAAATCAAAATTTTCTAAAAAAGTTCCATGTAAAGGGTAGTTGGGGATGGGGGGATTTTTCTCAAAATCTTCGTGTCGCATCCCTGGAAGATACTAAACTTAAATACCAAGTTTGGTATTTTACCGACTTTTCGTTTTTGAGTTATCGTGTTCACAGACACACGGACACACACACACACACACACACACACACACACACACGGACCTTTTTGTGAAAATGCTTTTTTTTTTGGATATTGGGGACCCTAAAACATATATTTCCGGTGAAATCTCGGTATCGAATTTTTGGTGGAGTGCAATACTTTCTCTACACACTATGTACATAGTGCGTATAGAGAAAGTAAAAATGGCATTGAAATTGATACTATTTGCATGAGATTGTTATAAACAAACGAATGGCGTCTTAGCACTTAAAAATGGTAAAACGTTAGGTAATTGAAACCAGTAGCAACAAACATCTTGAAAGTGGACAATGCCAAAAAATAATTTTATTTAACAAAGTTCATTCAGGGAATGAAGAGGGGAAGAGACTTCAGAACTTCACCGACTATTTAAAGAAAGTTCAAAATATAACTTTTATTAGTTATTCAAGCATAAATATCAAAATTGTTATAGCCATTTTGGAAAAATAAATATTTTGTGATATAAATAATAGTTTGGAAACGGGGAATTTACTGGAAAAATTTTGTATTTCCTCTTTGAAAGATGCTGAACTTATACGCCAAATATGGTATTTATCCAACTTTCATTAGTTTATTATCTATGTAAGTGGAGGATAAGATGCATTCCACCCAAAAATACGATTACGAGAGTTCGCTGGGAATATATGATATATATATATATATATAATACACACACGTGTATACGTTTTAAGAAAAACTTCAAGTGTGTACCTGCGTATCTTGACTGTGTGTAAATGACACAATTCAAAAAGGAAAAACATCTATGAAATATCCAACCTGTCACTTAAGTTAATGTCTTCTAAGGATGCACCACTCCAAACTACCCTTTACATGAAAGAATGACTAAAACAATGACTAACGATTTTTATAAAAATACCAATATTAAAGATATTTACATAGTAAATAAAATGTGATCTTGAAACTTCTAAGAGCCTGTGAAGTCTTCTTCATTCGGAAGCAAGTTTGTATAATGTTATATAAGTAGTAAAAATGTACCTGTAGAACAAAAGCATGCTGCTAAAAAATTTAGATCTCTTTAAAAACACAATATATTCCAAACAACTTTTTTGGTCATAAACCATTTCCAAGCTATCCATTATATGAATTGATCGAATTGTTCAACACCTAATCATTCTTTTAAAGTCTTGGCAATTTTCAGTTGCTTCTCTTGATTGAATTGAAAGAATATGGCAATTTAAGGCCAGTACATAATGTTCAGTTCTTAAATATTTCACTGTCGTTGTTTTCTTTGCATGAATAATAAAATGTTTACAGTAGCTATTTCTACTGTTCCATTAAAATGAAATAGATATAAATATAAATCTTTGTAAGAATAATTTACATACCCACTAATAAACGACAGAGAATAAAGAACAACATATGTCACTGTTTGCCCTTTGAGTAAAGCTGATACAACAAAGTTGATCAATGCTCCTGTGAATCACCTACTGTGCAGTGCGTGACCAATTGCGCGGAAAGCAAGAGAGAATTCCTTCAGTGCTAAGGCAGTATACAACATTTTGTGTTTGAAATACGTAATCCAAATTTCTTAGGTTAATACACCTAGTGTAGGTTCATGATTAGTAGAATAATTATTGTATTATGTCTCTATTATTAGTATTTATACTTCAGATAATGAATATATACATATTTTCATAGGTTTGGTGGTAATTGGTAGTTGCAACATAAACCATTCAAAAGATAATTATTATAGTATTAATATAATAATATAACAGACATTTTAATTTGGTAATACCATTGTAGTCGATAGTAACGCCAATGGTATGGCAATTAATTTGTGACAAAAATCTTTCACGTTTATAGCACTATAAATTAATAGGCATCTTGGAAATTAATTGGTATTCAAACACAATATGAAATAAACGTTCTTCTCCTAGTTAACTGTTGTACTCGCATCTATGGGTTATGGGTCCCCCTGAACCCAAAAAAGCATTTTAGAAAAATGTCCGTGTGTGCGTGTGAGTCTGTCTATCTGTCTGTGTGTCTGTGGACAGCATAGCTCAAAAACGAAAAGGCTGTTGAATACCAAACTTGGTATAAAGTTTCGTATCTTCCAAGGATGCAACACGAATATTTTCAAGAAAATCCAACATGGAACTTTTTACAAAAATTTTGATTTTCTCAAAAATGGCTCTAACGATTTTGATAAAATATCGTCTATTAAAGATATTTACCTGACAAATAAAATGTATATCTTGACTTTTCTGGGAATATCCTCTGAAAAATTATTCTGGAAGAATTTTACGGAATTTTGCATACCGTAAGACATGGACAAAAGCTTACCACACAAAGACTGTAGAACACGTTAAAACACACAATGTATGTTTTATTTATATATATATATATATATATATATATATATATATATATATTAGTGGAGTTGATCGTTTTTGAGACATTCTTTGTTTTTGGTTTCAGCTTTGAAAAACTTATACTTTTCTCATAAAGGAATTTGTCAACTCCTGTCCATACAAAAAAAGGACGTTCAGTCACATAGCAACCAGCTTTTGAGTATCACTTAACCTATGGTACACCCTTATTTCGCTTTTACTTACAAGGAAACAAGTAATAAGACTATTTCTGCTAATTTTTTCTCGATTAGCATGAAGTAAATAGAAGGATAAGGTTTTTAACAATAATCTGTCACAGAAATGTAGAGAAAGTCATGTGAATAGAATTCGTCAGATTTTTAATACGCCATTGTTAACATACAGGTACAAGCATCGTTTTCTGTAAATACTCTTTTGCTTTCTCTACAATATACAATATAGTGTTGCAGAAGGTATTGCATTTCACCCAAAAATTCGATACCGAGATTTCACTGAAAATATGCGTTTCGTGAGATCCCCCGAATAAGAAAAAGCATTTTTAGGAAAAGGCAGGATGCGTGTGTGTGTGTGTGTGTGTGAACAGCAATACATAAGTCGGTTAAATACCAAACAATATATATATATATATAAGTTCAGCATCTTTCAAGAATGCAATATGTGATTTTTCAAGAAAATTCCCCATACCAAACTACACTTTGCTAGGAAGAATTTTCAAAAATGTTGATTTTCCGTCTATAACGATTTTGATTAAAATACAATATTTGCTCAATTTTCAAGATAAATAAAATTTAGAATTTTCTGGGATTAGTCTATTAAGTTTGATCAATCTAGATGAGTATTGCATAACTGGTAAGAGATAAACAATACACAATAAATGTAGTTCTCTTTAAAACACACAATTTATGCCTACACATTTATTTGTGAAGTTAACCATTTCCGATATATTGCTTGTTATTGGTTTATATTTTCCAATATTTATACTTTTCTCAAATAGGAAGTCGTCATTTTTTAATATTTCCTGACATGCAAAGAGAACGGAATTTCAATGTCATCGCTCATCAAATAGCGTCCCTCTTTTAAAGGATTTGAGTGTCGCTTTAGCTGGTGCATTCCCTACTTTCAATATGACTACTAGGAAATAAGCAAAATTTATAATATTTACTTTTTGTATTATTTGACTTTCATCACAATTCTTGCTATTCTTGTGTATTATCCTTTCATAGCTATTCCTTTGGTATTACTAATTGAGTTATTTATATGAAGTTTTATACAGCCTTATTTCACTTTGTTACATTTTCTTGAGATAATTTTCCTAGACGGCTAACAGTACTTGATTATCAACAAATAATAGAGTATTTATTTAGTCTTAATATAACAGTTTTAGGATTTAATAATTGCCACTACTGGCAAATGTTCTAATGATTTGTGGAAAAGTATTGAACGCAATCTATATCCTTGTCTAAGACCTTGATTAACTTTAAAAGGGGGCCATTTATTTAACATACATTGATTGATTTAATAATATTAATCATATTGTGAGGGGCATTAAGGTGTTTAATATTTCTCATAATTTCTGCCTATCTACTCTGCCATGTGTATTTTTTTACCTTCTCTAGCACGTATGTACAATATACATAGTAGGTAGAGAACCTATTAAATTACACCCAAAAATTCGATACCAATATTTCACCGGAAATATGTGCTTTTGGGACTCCCCCCCCCCAAAAAGGCAATTATATAAAATGCGTGTGTGGGGGGACAGCATAACTCACAAATGAAAAGTCCTTTAAATATTAAACGTGGTATTTTCGTTTAGTATCTCCAAAGGATGCAACACGAAGATTTTCAAGAAATTCCCCCCACGGCAAACTATTCTTTACATGGAAAAAGTTTAGAAAATTTTGTTCTCAAAAATGGCTTTAACGATTTTGAATAAAATACCTTTTAAAATAAGAACTAAAGCTTTCCTGGCGACCTTTTATTAAAGATGTTTACATGACAAATAAAATGTGTATCTTGAATTTCCTGGGATTGCCTCTGAAGATCTCTTTATAATGAATTACTTTTGCCTAACTGGTAAACCATAAGAGAGAGAAAATCTTTCTACACAAAAATAAATGTAGAACTCGTTAACACACACATCTTTGTTGTGGAGGTAACTGTTTCCTTGTTATTGGTTAAAGTTTTCTCACACAGGAAGCCTTCCTTGTTTCTTTTGTTTTACTCCTGAACATGCAAAGAAGCAAATTTCAATGACAACCACATACCGAAAGCTTTCAAAAGAATGTATTGCTTTAGCATAGCGTATTCCCTTGTTTACCTTCTATTTATAAGGAACTAAGTAATAAGGCCATTCCGCTAATATTTATCTGGATTAGCATGAAGTAGAAAGAAGAATAAGCTTTCGTAAAAAGTTTGTAGAACAGATAGAGAAAGCCATGTGAATGATATTCAAAAGATTATTTTAATCTGGGACAGCTTAAATAATACTACATTAAATCTCATATTTGGGCGTCAATAGGGTTAGTACAAAAATTGCATTACACGATCTGCTCTTTCTAAACCCGGATAGCTCCTCTTTTAGGAAAGGTTTTTCTTTTGGCGGATATCTTCGAAATATATGTTGCCACAAAAAGTATATTTGAAATAAATTGTGTATTTTAAAGAGCTCAAAATTTTCTGCGTAGTGCACTTTGATATTTCGCCAACTTTTACTTTTATACAACACAATACGAGCAAAATTCCTTCCAAATGAAGCGAATTTATAGACTATTCCCAATTAATTCAAGATATACATTTTGTTTGTCATGTAAATGTATTATTTTAATCAAAATCTGTAAGAGCTATTATGGAGAAAATAAACTAATTTGAAAAGTGTAGGATAATTAGGGTTGTTCAAAATATTCATAGTACCTCTTCGGAAGATACTGAACTTAAATACCTTTCGTTTTTAATTGTCTTTCTCTTTTAACTGGTGAAATTTCGGTATCGCATTTTTGGGTGAAATACAATACTTTCCCTTCTTGGTACCTATACAGAATTAAGTTTTTTAAAGTATACTTTGTAAAGGAGATGTAAATCCAATCAGATTGTCCGCGATTTGAACCCGTGACCTCCTGAATGTCGTGTGGACTAGATTTGACCGTGATCTCAAACACTGAAACTGCATTTTACAAAATAAACAGTTTGCCGTGTCTTAAACTGTTGGAGATTTTCCCCAGTAATCAGTTCTAGTCACCTCCTTCCTGTAAAACAAACATAAAATGATTTCATTAGCAAGGACTTAACGCGGTTAGCGAACTGTTTCCTTTCCGTACCGGAGCGCGCGACAGTCAAATGTTCAAGTTTCTCTTCCGATATAAAAACATCACTAGCTGCAAAAAGCGTTTCATTGTCTCTTTTGTATATTTGATTTAGCAATATAACTACCTTCAAATGGTACACTGCCTCTTTCGCAGAATTTAATTCGATTATTTCCCGCATAACGTGTGGTAAATCCTATATTATCAATACTAAATTAGATTTATTCACTTTTTTTTTTTGTTTTGGTAACTTAACGTTCTTTAACCGGGTTGGTCATATCGGACGGTGAATGGAATTGATGAAATGATGCTCAAATGATCTTGGGGTCCATGGAGCTTAAAGTTACTCGACATTCATCTTCTCAGGATAAGGGAAAATCCCGAGAAAAAAATCTTATCCGAGCAACTCACCCTAAGCAAGATTCGAACTCACGACCTTTTGAAAGTGAAGCAGACTCGCTACCACCACACTACCCAGGCGGCCTATCTGTTCAGTTTTGAATATCAATTTATTACTTAAAAACGGTACTAACGTGGCAATAAGTTATACAAATGGAGGAAAAAACAACGTACATAAACCTCAACTAACAGAAACTTTTACAGAAACAAAACGTACAATATTAATATTTGGTCTGTAAATAATTGGGTAATTTGTACACAAATTCAGGATTTCGACCAATCAGGGTGCTTATTCCAAAAATATTATCGTTCATTTTATCTTTTTCCCTTTATCGCACCTATATGCATTTATTTCTATGTAAAGGGAGAGAAAGTCTCAAAAATTTCCAAAAGATGACTTGTGGGAAACAACTGAAACAAAAAAGGTATTGAAAATGAAACAAGGCGCAATAAATGAATGTGCTCATTTCACAGTTGTGTGAAAAACATGTTGGGCACTTTAAGATAAAAATAACATTATAATACTGTGCTTGAAATGCTTAGCAGATAATATACGTACATAATAATTATTTAATTGTGTGTGCTATTAGATCATGGCATATCAAATGAAAACAAACCAACCCTACCAGCCGTTGGAATGTGAAAATACTTAACCCCAAAATTAAGATGAACTAAAACGAGAACAGAATAAATAACAGGTCTTTTACAAAAACAAAATTTATTTGAAATAAACATTATTTGATTGTGCATTGATTAAACGTATAATTAAATAACATAACTTATTAATCAAATTGTGTTTTATTTATGGGCGCTCTTTAACCGCTGTGGTGGCAGCTCAGATGTCTCTTTATCAACACGAGTTTCTTTATGCGCCGTAAATCTTCGATACGGAACCACCGGCTTTACTTACATTAGGGGATGCTATCTAAGGATTTTTACGCCCGAAAAAAATCCATCGCCCTCCGCCGGGTTAGAACCTGCCACTTACATTGCTAACATGTTACCTCTAGATACAACCTATTAATTACTTCATATCGATGATTCAGTAAGGCTCTGATGATTTATCCGACAATTCAGCTCCACTATTAAATCGCCAACGGAATGACCAAGATTAGGCAATTTCAACAATTGCGGTCATCTGACTGGAGTGATCTTATCGCAGCTGATATCCATTTCTTTGAAATCTGTCGTACCTGACGTTCAAATGTTTAATCTCCTTTATTGGTTATTGGTAACAGATGACAATCCAGGCAGCCATCTTTCATTTTTAATAATTGCCAGTTCCATAATTGTACTTTCAATTAATTCAGTTACAATGTTTATTTAACGTTTTATCCAGTTCATAATGTATTTAGTTCAAAAAAGGAGTGAAAATAATCATTATTTGTATTTCCTATATATGAGATGAGTGCAATAACCTAAAATAAAATAACCTTTGTTTTCATTTCATGTATTACTCTTATTAAAAGCTGAAATAAAATAAATGTTCCTTTTTTCTATTGTTGCTGTCCATATTCGTACATTGGGTGTAGACACGGTCGGCTATAACATAATTTGGAGGCAGTGAAGAAAGAAAGAAGAAAAAAATATTCGGTAAATAAACATGATCGAATGCGTCATCTACCATTTGAGTACTAATGTATTACAATCATAACCTGATAAAATCTTCCTTCCTATATATTATAAATTATTAATATCTATTTCGCTGAATTGTCTTATCAAATACAACTCGTGTTTTCATCTCTTAGGACAATTCATTCCCATCGCTTTGCTCCGGTCGTGAATTATCGATAACACGATAACACTCGTGGTATTACCTATGATAATATCACACTTGAGGGTTTTTTATGAATAAGAACAACTACCCTGATGGTCGATATCCAAAACATCATGTAATGCGATAGATCAATATTATAAATGTGGAGGATGAATAAAACATTCTAGGTAAATTAAGTAACTTTCTTTATATTAGTTCAAATAATATGTTTTACGAAAAATACTAGTGAACCAATTTTAATTAAGAGGGGTGGAATAACATTGAATAATCTTAAGCAGTTATTCAAAGCAAAGTTTAACATCTTATCGGATTCCTCCCAAGCATTCCAACCCGAACACATTCTGATAACAAAAGACGTAATAAAAAATATGTTTGGTAGAAACGTATTTTCATTCGTTAATAATTTTACTTTCTCTGCTATGGATATAGTAGGTAGAAAAAAATTCTATTACTCTAAAAATACACGTTTTGGGGTCCCTGATTTCAAAAAGGCATTTTAAAAAAGGTATGTGCATATATGTGCGCGCGTGCATGTTGTCCGTGAACAACATAACATCAAAAAGTAAAGTCCGTTAAATATAAAACTTGCTATTGAAGTTCAGCATCTTCAAAGGTGCGACACAAAGATTTTCAGGAGTATCCCCCACCTTAAACTATGCTTTACATGGAATGTTTCGGAAAATTCAGATTTTCTCAAAAATGGCTCTAATGATTTTGATTAAAATAGCATACGTTTAAGATAAAAGATGTTTAAGAATATCCCCCACCCTGAGCTATGCTTTACATTGAACATTTCGGAAAATTTAAATTTTCTCAAAAATGGCTCTAAAAGTTTTGGTTAAAATAGCATACTTTAAGATATTTTCATGAAAAATAAAATATATATCTTGAATATTTTGGCAATATCCTCTCTAAGTCTTCATTCTGGAAGACTTCTGTATAACTGGTAAACTCTCAGAGATAAACAAGTACTACAAAAAAGTAGATCCAGTTAAAACACAAATTATATCAAATATATTTCTATGGATTTAATCATTTCCAGATAATTCCTTGTTATTAGTTTCAACATACATATTCCTACACCTTCCTGAAATAGGGTATCACTATTGGCTTTTCTTGCTCCTGGTCAAGCAAAGAGGAAAACAGAATTTCAAACACATCACATAGTGACCATTTCTTAAATATTTCACTGTTGCATAAGCCTACTGTATATACATTTCCATTGTATCTACAAGGAACTTCTTAATAAATTGTTTATGCAAATGCTTATCTAGATTAACGTGAAATAGAAGAATAAGCTTGTTAAGCATAGTTTGTTTAAAGATGGAATGAGAAAGTTATGTGAATTTAACTAATCATCCCTTTTCACTTAATTGGTTTAACCATTACTTTATATAATAAAATAAAGCAAGCAAGAAAGAGAAGACGTGGGCTTATAGTAAATTAGTGAGACGTAAAGTAGACATTAGATTAGAACCTGTATATGCTCAGGTCGTCCACAAAATTGAGGAGTGAACAAGTGTTTTGTGTCGCCTGCAAACAACGAACGCAATTAACCCTAATTATATGACGCCTCTTAATGTCGACATTTGCATACCAATGCAACATGTGGGCTGTCTTCTTCTAATTAAAATGTTGTGTACAGGCCTTGTCTAACATAATTACCCACGTAAAATTAATTTCCTTTAGGAACGAGGTCCTAAACACATCATCTTCAAGTACAGCGTGTTTGTAATCAGAAAACACGGAAACAAAAATAATTACATCTTCCATTCGTTCAGACCATCTTATGAATACCAAACACTCATTCACAGAATACTCGTAATTACTGCAACTGATTTCCCTCACAATGAAAGCGTTTGGCTTCAGTGTTTCGTCGCGTCGGGAACTTCGAGCCTCTATCCACTATTCTTTATAATTGCTTTCTCTGCGCGTACTATGTACATGGTGTATAGAGAAGGTATTACATTATACCCAAAAATTCGATACGAGATTTCACCGGAAATATATGTTTTGAGATCTCATGAAACTAAGTGTTTAACTTCAGTATCTTCCAAGGATGCGACAAGAAGATATTCAAGGAAATCCCCCACCCACGATTATCTTTTACATGGAAAAATTTTCTAAAATATGTATTTTCTCAAAAATAGCTCTGACGATTTTGATTAAAATATCGTATGTTAAAGATATTTATATGACAAATAAAATTTACATCTTGAATTTTCTGGAAATAGCCTCTGAAGACATATCTGGTAAACTATAAGAGATAGAAAAACGCTTACTAAAAAAAATGTAGAGCTTGTTAAAACACACAATTTATGTTATATACATTTTTACTTTCTCTATACTCACTATGTACATAGTGAATAGAGAATGTATTGCACTCCACCAAAAAATTCGATACCGAGATTTCACCGGAAATATATGTTTTAGGGTCCCCTGTATCCAAAAAGGTATTTTCAGAAAAAGGTCCGTGTGTGTGTGTCAGTGTGTCCGTGTGTCTATGAACACGATAACTCAAAAACGAAAAGTCGGTAAAATACCAAACTTGGTATTTAAGTTTAGTATCTTCCAGGGATGCGACACGAAGATTTTGAGAAAAATCCCCCCACCCCAAACTACCCTTTACATGGAACTTTTTCGAAAATTTTGATTTTCTCAAAAATGGCTCTAACGATTTTGATTAAAATATCGTATATCAAAGTTATTTACCTAACAAATAAAATGTATATTTTGAATTTTCTGGGAATAGCCTCTGAAGACTACTTTATTCTGGATGAATTTTTCATAACTACTAGACCGTAAGAGATGGACAAAAACTTAACCACAAAAATGTAGAACACGCTAAAACACACACTCTATGTTATATACATTTTTTCGTGGAGTTGAGCGTTTTTGAGATATTCCTTTTTTTTGGTTTCAGCTTTGAAAAACTTATACTTTTCTCATACAGGAATTTGTCAACTCCTGTCCATACAAACAAAGGAACATCAGTCACATAGCAACCAGCTTTTGGCTTTCACTTTAACCTATGGTACTCCCTTATTTCTCTTCTACTTACAATAAAGCAAGAAATAAGATTATTTCTGCTAATTTTTCTCGATTAGCATGAAATAAATAAAAAACTGATTAACAATAATAATTTACAGAGATATAGAGAAAGTCATGTGAATGGAACACATCAGATTTTTTTCGTAGAGTTGACCATTTTTGAGACATTGCTTGTTATTTGTTTCAGTTTTAAAATACTTATACTTTTCTCATACGGAATTTGAGAAGTCCTTGCCATACAAACAAAGGAACTGCAATCATATAGCAACCAGCTTTTAAAAGACTTGACTATCGCTTTAGTTTATTCTATCCCCTTATTTCCCTTCTAGTTACAAGGAAGCAAGTAAAAAGACCATTTCTGCTATTTTTTTCTCGGTTATCATGTAGTATGTACATAAGAGAATACAGTTTTTACAATAATTTGTTGCAGAGATGCAGAGAAATTTATGTGAATGGAGCACATCAGATTTTTTCTATTATTTACCTAAAGTAGAATGGTTAGTTGTACTTCTAGACTCTTACCTAGGCGGTTCGAGTACGATCCAAGAGGATGAGATTTGAGTTACACGAAGCGGGGTCTGGGCGGGTCTTCTCTGGGTTCTTCTATTTCACCCGCCATTCATTTCACCACCTACTCTATTACCACCTTTGATTTCATCCCTTTCATCGTTATTTCATATCATCCACTTCTCATTTAAACCAGGCATCGGGATAATCACCCGTCCTGGCTTCTCTCTGATCCAGAGTCTTTGCTCCTCATCAGGTGTCTGACCTCAGGCACTGGCTTGTTAGTCCTGTACACGAGGAGGGTAAAAAAAAAAAAAAAAAAAATGTTTGCATTCCATCCAAAAAGGATACCAAAATTTCACCGAAATATATGTTTGAGCAGTTATGTTTTATGCCGTTTGTTACAGCAGACTGCACCACAAACGGATACTTATAATACATGAAATGTTCGTTTCTAACGCTCTCTTTATGGTATCTCTGACCTTCGGGTTACCTCATCCCACTAACCAATGGACGCAATTCTAAGATGGAGGCACCTAACGCACGGTGTCCATTACCTACAATTGTAGGTTGATTATGAAGATGGAGGTAGAACGAGTGAACCTACAGCTGTTACCACGGGCTGCTAACGTGATATTCCACAGAACTAACAAGAAATGAAAACTTGGATAGGGCCAACTTAATCGCACGGACTCTCAGCAACAGTGCTGTGATACGAAATTACTGAGTTACAACGACACGCACTAAAATAATAATTGAGAAAGGAGAGTTGGGTAGAAAACTCTGCATGCCTCAGTACCTCACCGACATTTGCCAATTATGAGGACTTGGAAAATCTGAAAGCAGGCCGAGAGAGAGAGAGAGAGAGAGAGGGGGGGAGAGAGACTGTGAGGGAGGACGATCCAGCAGGATTTGAACCGTAGACTTCTCTTTTACAATCCCGCGCCTTAACGACCACGTCTGCCTTTGTCGGTTATGTGTGAACAGTATAACCCCAAAACGAAATATCTTTCAAAGAAGCCGCACAAAAATGTTCAAGAAAATACCTCCACTTCAAACTGTCCCTTACATGGGAATATTATTTTCTCAAAAATGGATTTAGGACAATTTTGATTAAATTGCATTATATTTAAAATAATTACGAAAGAAAATGTATGCATTGATTATTTTAGAATAGCCTATATTTAATGCTCTTTATTTTGAAGGACCTTTATATTATTTTCTATAACTAGTAAACCATAAGAGATAGAAAAAGAAGAAAAGAAAAAATAAAATGTACCACAAGAAAAATGAGTCTATTATTAAAACCGACACTGAATTAATTTTATCCTTATTAGTTGTTTTTATGAGTCCTTTTTTAAACGTTTGACTATCACTTCAGTACCAGACCAGATCGCGCTGCGATAACCTGTACGACTTGGATTTGAGAGATAGTGGGTTTGATTCCCTTAGCCGACTTCCTAATCCATGCGTTTTTTTTTTTTTTGTTTTTTTTTAGAGCTTTCTCCAGATACTTCGGCTGGTTACCGAAGTTTAAGTAAGGCCCTTTGGAGTTTAAGTAAGGCGTTGGACTCTCTGGGGACAGAGTCCCAGGTCTGTTTGTCCGTCTATTAGGAGCTCATAATCCGGTAGCTGTAGGGAATCTGTTACTGCCATGTCGTTGCTCCTGGTTCCAGCCGTACGGTGTTTCTCACCTATTCCTTCTCTCCCGGGACGCCATCTGCTGTGGCATAGGTACAAAAACTGCACTGGTTCGGTGCCTAGTCCCCTCCGTACATGTACTATCATATAATTTCTTTCCCCTGTATCCCTCTTGTACTTCAAGGAATCGCGTAATGAAACTATTTTCTAAACTTTTATCTCATTAACGACGATATAAAAAAATCTGATGTGTTCCATTCACATGACTTTCTCTACATCTCTGCAAAAAGTATTCTTAAAAAGCTTATGCTTCTATTTACATCATGCTAATCCAGAAATAATTAATAGAAATAGTGTTATTATTTGCTTCCTTGTAAGTATAAGCCAAATAAGGGAGTACCATAGGTTAAAGTGATATTCAAAAACTGGTTGCTATGTGACTGAAGTTCCTTTCTTTTTATGGTCAGGACAAGTTCCTGCATGAGAAAAGTATTAAGTTTTTTTCAAAAGCTAAAACAAATAAGGAATATCTCAAAAAATGATCAACTCCACGAAAAAAATATATATATTACATAAATTGTGTGCTTTAACGTGGTCTACATTTTTGTGTGGTAAGTTTTTGTCCATCTCATACGGTTTAGCAGTTATGCAAAATTCCGTAAAATTCATCCAGTTATACAAGATTATACAAAATTCCTTCCGAATGAAGAGGTCACAGGTTATTCTCAGAACATTAAAGACGTACATTTTATTTGTTTTGTAAATATATTAAAAATTGTTATTTTAATCAGAATTAAGAGCAAAAATTTCGAAAAATGTTCTTTATAAAGGATATTTAGCCTGAGGAATTTTCTTGAAAATCATCGTGTCGTATTTTTGGGATACTGAACTTATAGCAAGTTTGTTATTTTAAGACTTTTAGTTTTCGAGTTAAGCTGCTTACAGGCACTCGGACCGTTTTCGAAAGATGCCTTCTTTATATTGAGGGCTCTTCAAAGCATGTACTTCCGCCCACTATCGAACTTTTGGGTAGAATGCAAAATCGTCTCTACCAACTACATATATGTATGTGATAGAGAACGTTTTTGTAAGAATTATAAAACAGCGGGTAGAGAAATTAATATGATGTAATACATAATAAACTATTTACATCTTGAAATAAATTATAATAAATGCCATAGTTCTAAAGTCAGTGATTAAAAAACTTCGTGTGAATTAGTACATATGCAAGGCAGATCGCTGACTATTAGATCACAGAATCAATCATATTTATCCTGTCTTCTCAGTTTGCAGTTGTTAATACTATACTTGTGGAGGTGCGAAGAGTCACTTAACAAGAACATAGCAAAGTTGGGCTGTTCCGTCCTCCTTGGAATTGGAAAACTTTATAACAAGTGCACATCTACGAATTTTTAAAACAGCAATTTCCAAGAATGATGAGATAAAAACTTGGTGTGGCGGTTAGCTTTGTGGCGCCATGTCAGTGGTGAGCAAGTTCAGACAAGTGAATCTTCCAAACTGTCATCAGGATTAGGATAAAAATCTGATGTGTTCCATTCATATGACTTTCTCTACATCTCTGTAATAAACTATTCTTACAAAAACTCATACTTCTATTTAATTCATGATAATCGAGATAAGCATTAGCATGCATTGTCTTATTACTTAGTACCTTATAGGTAGAAGAGGAATAAGGGAAGTGCTAGTAGGCTAAAGCGATAGTCAAATATTTTAAAAGCTGGTTTCTATAAGTTTGAAATTCGTCTCTTTGCATGGCTAGGAATTGACAAATTCCCGCATGAGAAAAGTCTTAAGCATTTCAAAATTGAACTTTATAACATGGAATATCTCGGAAATGGTTATCTCCACAACATGTGACAAAATGTGTGTTTTAACGAGCTCTACATTTTTTGTGCATTAAGTTTTTTTTTTTTCTATCTCTTACGGCTTATCAGCTTTGCAAAAGTATCTCAAAATGAAGGGAACTTTAGAAAGTATTCCCAGGAAATCAAGATATGTATTTTATTTGTCATACAACCACCTTTACTATACAGTATTTTAATTAAAATCGTTATATCCATATTTGAGAAAATTAAAATGTTAATTTTTTTTTCCAAGTAAAGGGTATTTTGGGATGGGGGGATTTTCTTGAAAATCTTCGTGTCACGTCCTTGGAAGATCCTGGACTCAAATATCAAGTGTGACATTTAACCAACTTTTCGTTTTTGAGTTATCGTGCTCACGGACAACATATACGGGCCTTTTTCTTAGACTGCATTTTTGGATACAGTAGGCCCTGATACGTGTACTTCCAGTGAAATCTCGGTATCGAATTTTTATGGAATGCAATATCTTCTTTACCTGTGTAGGTACTATGTACTAAGTGGAGAAAGTAAAAACAATTTTACATTATGTTCCGTTTAATAACATTTAGGAAAATAGCTTCAAATATGGATGTTTTATATTCAAATTATTTTCTGTACCCTCTACGTTTAAGAGCGAGTATACAAACTATTGTTACCAAAGTGTATGTTCCTTCTACTTCACTTTTATTGAGAGGAGCATTTGCAGAAATAGTTACATCACACGCTTCGTTCTATATACATACCAAATAGCCTAACGGCAAATGTTTAATTATGGGACGCTATTTATATTCGCCTTAAAATATCATACTATTTCCACAAACAAATGACAATCGGCAGGACTTTTAAAGAATGACCAGCTATTGAACAATTTGAAGCATTAGTAACAAATATCTCAGAAATAGCTTACAAAACAAAAAAGATACTTCAAATAAATCGTGTGTTTTAGAGAAGTTTGCAATTTTTGCATAGTACATTTTCGTCTGTCGCTTAACATTTACCAATTATTCAAGTTCATATAAAATTCCTTCTGAATGAAGAGGACTTCATCGACTATTCCCAGAAAATTCAAGATGTGCATTTTATTTGTCATATAAATACTTTTAATACATGGCTGCATTTTAATTTTAAGATCTATAACAAGCTGTTCGCAATGTTATGCCTGCAGTATGCAATACGCCCCATCATTGAAGGCAACTTATCGTCTCGGCTGAATCAAATGTTGGAATGCACCTTTGCCCAGAGATGTACTGGCTATTACCCAGCCCCTCCAGGCTGGCTCAGAGATTTGTGGTTGAGTATACACAAGTACTCAGATGAGTAGAGTTAGAACATGCTGATCTACGGCGTTTAAATCTGTCGTGCTACTATTCTATGTCGACCTTCGTGGTGTAATGATTACGTGCTAGCCTCTAGTATCCAAGGCTGTGGGTTCAAACTCTGCTAAGGGTGTTGGATGTAAAAATCTTTAGCCTCGCTTCTTTCGGAAGGGATGTAAAGCCGATTGTTCCGTGTCTTAGATTTATATTACGTAAAAGAACTTCAAGCCTCTAAGTAAAATGTCAGAGCTTACTCGTTCAATTTAGAACGGGATGCCAAGAATCATACTAACTGAAAAAGCGGTCGTAAATAAAATTCTATTAATTCTATTTCAGTTTCACATGTTTCCGTGGAGCTATCTTAATTGGTAATTAGAATTTAATTCTTACATTACTCATTCTTGGGCTAAAACTCAGCAGTTATATAGGTACACAATAATAGGCATGCACAAAACAAGGCATTGCTATTGTTATTATTATTATTATTATTATTATTATTATTATTATTATTATTGTTATTATTAATTGAAGTCAAAATCGTAGTATGAAGAATTGGATAAAAATTTCGTTCGTGAGATATCTTATCTAGCAACTACCGTTTATATCTCCTTGCTGTTAACATATTAATCTAATTCGATGGCACAATGTGAAACTAACGTAGCTATAAAAATATACATTTTGTGTATTGTGTCATTTAAAAACAAACTGTGCCAGCATATCGCAATGAATCTCTACCAATATCAATTTTCAACAAATCCAGAAGAACGTCATTCAGCAGAGAAAAGTTTACAACAATGATATGTCCATAAATTGGATGAAAATTGTGTGTTTTCGGTACCGAAAAGAAGATCCGGAGACCTTACAATTCAACTATGGCCAGCCCGAACAATACAGAAGTTTTAACATTTTGAAGCGTTCAGAAAGAAAAAAGATAATGGAAATTACACTAGAGGTAACATATTGTACTGAACCTCTACCAATATCAGCAGGAAAATATAAAGGACCTAATGGATTTGTGCAAGAAGGGAATCAATCATTATTACTTCTACACATCAGTTACCTCAGATAATAGATCTTAAATCACGGAGAATGTGTTCAGCGATGAAAGTGATTAAAATTGAGAGTAAAATGTTCTGTGATGAAAGTGAAAGTTGAGTTAATGAAAATTCGTAGACACTTACCCTCCCCATATTTAGGACTGACACCCCCCTAGGACTTACAAGCGGGTGCATAGGGTTCAGAAGCCTGTTGGAAAGCCAACGGCACAAACCATTGAATGGAAAACTGGAACATGTAGCATGAGGAAGTGGGTGTATGAAATGCAAGCGAAATGGATGATAGGAAAGGTGATGATGGAGCAATTGGTGGAATGAGTGACGGGGGGAAACTGGATTAAACCCTCCCAGTCGCCGCTTCGTCCACCACAAATCTTACATGCGTGCTAATGGGAGGCAAGCGGTCTAACCATGCAATCATGGACGGCGTCGCCCGAGTTAAAGTCAATTAGAAAAAAAAAAAATACTAAACGATGAGATTGTTGTGTTTTGTTGTTTTTTTTTTTTTTTACATTTTCTCAGGTGAAAAACTGATGTATCTAAAATGAGTTAAGAATGTGTGGTATAGTTAATAACAAAAGTCTTGGTCCATATATTGTTGAAGCTTATAGTGTTCTACTTCTATTGTGCATTCTTGTGTTCTGAAAGAAAAATAGTCTTTGCTTCCCATATATTCATAATACAAGAGGTTTTGTTATGAAAAGTTCCTGTTTTTAGCTCTTCTGATAATTTAAGATTTTGTAGTTATGCTACTTTCACATTAAGTCATCGAATTAAATGTTAGGTTAGGAGTGTTGTTAGGAATGGCTATAGCTGTATTAACTTGTCCATAATTATAATTGTTATGCAGCAGATACTGTTTCTTAAAGCCATCGGAATGTAAAATTTTGTGAACACACAAAATGCACACTACCGGTGTAAATGCCACTGCTGGTTATAAAGCTTCCTTTGTGTAGCAAACAGACTCAACTCGCAACTCTGAGTGTGGTATTGGAAACCAAGTTCTATGTTTGTATAGAACATTCAAGACTGCATTGCTCATCAACTTTACAGGAGTGAAATTCTCAATGTGAAATCAACTATATTTAAGGATTTTTATAAAGCTGGCAAAATTAAATGAAATGGAGTTTTTTTTATTTATAGACGCTCTTTAATTGCTGTGGTTCTCAGCGTCCTATTCTATATTGGGCGTGAAAGACCGCTTACTTTGCTCAGAGGCATCTTAATTAGACTTGCGGTTCTTTTGCGTGCCGTAAATCTATGACACAGGGCCAACGGTTTTACTTCCTTTTCGAAGGAACTAATCGTCCTCCGCCGCGGCCTTGGGTATATGAAGTAAGTATAGTAACCATGGAGGGCGAGTAAAGTTGGCAAATCGCACAGGGTAAACTACTTCATTTTTTCTGCCACTTATACCATAAGTGGAGAACTGAGTTATCGAATTTCCTATTTAAAGAAATATCCCTACCCTTCAGTCAGGAATTGAACCCGGGACCTCTGGATTTGGATACTAGCATGCTAATCAGCAGATCTAGATGCAGCCACAACATTCTTAATTAGGAACAATGTGTTGTTTTTTTTAATAAAATAAAGCAATTGCGTTTTGAATTAGGGCATTTATCGAGCGACGTGGCATCACGAAATCGCGTGCGAGTTGCATTCAGAAGGTCCCAGGTCTATTCTCGGCGTTCATGGGTTTTTCCAAAGCTATCCTCTGATCGTCAGATAAATGCTGGAGTGGTTTCTCTCATCATCCGAATTTCCTGCTCCTCCACATCATCCATTCATCATTCACCCGTTTGACCTGTTTCAGTGTTGGAAGTACCAAAGCGAGCAGGCACCCGACAGTTCAGGTATGCATGTGACCCACGGAACAAGTCCTGAGGCTTCCCATTAGGCCCGGTGCCTGTTTTATAAACCGTGCCCCCGTGCGTGCAAGAACAGCAGTGGACATGACACCTGCCTTCCATACAAGGACGGAAATGGATATGTCACGCGCGTCAACCCCGAGTGGAAGAAATACCGAACAATCTTGGTGGGGGCGACATTTACCAGCTTAGGTCTATAGCTTAGTGCCGGAGGTCATTAAGGCCTCTCACAACACCGCCCAGACGTACCAAATCTCCCACGGGAATGGCCACTGCCACGTTGAGTCCAACCCAATCCGAACATTCCCTTGCGGGAGGGGCTCAGATATTCAACCCGACTATTCTATTAATGTCAGAGGTACCACGGGTGCTCGGGGTCCACAGCGCTCGCACCGGAACAGCTGCAGAGGTTGGAATCGTCCCCCTACGTGGTTAAGTGTCGACGGTTGTGTTTCAGTTCAGCGTGATAGCGATAAAGGAATACTCTGTCGAACTTACTCCGTTCCTCCTCCTTCGGCTGGTGGCCGAGGTATACGAACCACCCCCTTGGGAGAGCATTAGACCCTCTAGATGTGACTGAGGCTCCTTGACTGCCTGTCCAACTTCCAGTTTCAATCTGGTAACTGTAGGGTCTCTGGCGTGCCATTGCTCCTGATTCCGGCCGCCCGGAGTTTCCTCTCACTTCATTCCTCCCTCATGGCGCTCCTTTCTGGGATGAAGGTACAGTTTCTTAACTAGGATTAACAAATTGCCTCTAAAACCCTGGTTAGGGTGAGTTTCTCGGATAAGGTTTCTTCCGAGGGTTTCCCTTACCCTGAGAAGATGAATGTCGAATAACACAAATCACCATGGACCCGAGTTAATTTGAGTATAATTTCACCGATTTCATTCATCCTCCGATATGACCTACCAGGTTATAGAATGTTAACTTGCCCCAAAAGAAATAAACTTTTAGGCTCTATTCACAATTAAAATTAACCGTAAGAATCCACTTCCCCTCGCTCATGCCTGGCTACAAGCCGATTCTCCATTCTGTGGCTAGGTGTCGTTAGTTCTCCGATAGGCTTCTGATCCCTAGGCACTCGCTTGTAAATCATAGGGGGATATCAGTCCTAGATAAGGGGGGAGGGTAAGCCGACTATAAAAAAAAGAATAAGTAAATGTAGAAGTTAAATAATATGTGTTGTAATGGAACCTTTCATAAGAATCAGGTAAACGTAAAAATAAATATTTTTAAACAAACTTTGAAATAGAGAGATAAAATTTAGCCCAACTTTTAGGGTAACTTCTTCTCAATGGTAAACTACTGTAACTATGAAGTATGATAGTTTCTGTGTATTAAACCTATATGGTTTATTTCTTTGCAAACATATGCGAATTTGTTACCTCTATTTTTTTCATTGTACTTACATGTTTTTCTCTGAATGACATTTTCTGCTATAAAGGACCCGTTTTTCCAGTAGCTAAATTACATTTTAGGACGATAAAAGCAACATTTGAGTGATTTTGTGCAACTACTTTGATATTAATAGTATTGATTATTTTTAAAAAATAATAAGAGGTGGTATAATTAAGATAATGCAATTGTGAAGTTTGACAAAAATTGTGAAAATTTAAAAATTATTTTATTATAAAATAATGTGAATTTTAAACTTTAAAAAATATATATAATGTCTTCCACTTAGCGCACTTGAACCTCTACCAATTAACTGACGCTACAAATGAACAGACGTAATGTTTATTAATAGGCATGTCCAAATTTAGGCCGCGCCGTGGCCGAGTGGTTAGATCACTTAGACGGCCGGGGTTCGATCCCAAGCGACCGTATGTGAGATTTGTGATGGGGCGGGTTTTCTCCGGGTACCCCAGTTTCCCCCGCCATCGTATTCCACCGGTGCTCCATCATCATTAATGTATCAGTGTCACCGCCTGCGGTGCCATGAGTAGTTAAAGCGAGCGTTAAACACTACAAAAAATGTCCAAATTTAAACCTTGTTTTATAAACTTTTTCAATGTTTAATTACATTCAAAATGCTCTTCACGATCGAGTTTTTACTAATTGTTTGAAATTTTGTCTACTACCTCTCAAAAATATATTAAACAAAACTGTCATAATTTTTCGAAATATTACTCCAATTTTGAGAAATAAATTATTATCTTTGAAATATCAAGAGCTTTAGAGACTACAATAATGATTTTTCTACAATAATTGGGAGTTAATATAAAACTCTGATATGATAGGTCTAATTTTAAACTCGTTTACTGTAAAACTTGAATTTTTATATGGATCTTTTTAAAAATGCACCGTGCGAAGTAACAACGAATTTAGACAATAAAAAAGGATATGTAAGCCAGAATTTTAAAAATCACAAAAACGTCAGTTATTGTGTGCAATAAGTGGCATAAATTTCAAATAAGATATTTTATATACTGTTTATTTTCCAAATTTCACAAATGCATTACCTTAAGAAAATATCCCTATCTTCCTTAATAAATTAATTTGAACATAGAAATCATACATATATATCTTGAAATATGTCATTTTATATATTAAGCTGCCTCTTGAGATAATGGTCATAAATTTAGTATATTTAATTTAGTACCTTTAATCTTCCCTTAAAAATACATTATTCTAGTTAACGTACCCGTAAAAAGGCCCGCCCACATTTCTTGACTAAATATGTTTCTTTCATAAATATGTGGTAAATGTCAAAGTTTAGCAATAAGTTATATTTGAACGACGCCCACTTTTTCTATTTATTTGAAACGAAATATAGCTTGGAGAAAAGTTGAAAGAAAGAAATGGCAAAGTGAAGTGACCCACCACGCATGCGCGCTAATCGTGCACAATGGTTTTTGTGTGCCTTGCCATCCCCTCATTAGTGCCGCACTCTTTTGTTTCATGCCTCACTGGAGAAAGGTTACCTCTCTTAATGATTTTGTATCTGTGTGTGTCTCCAGCCTAATGCTGGAAGTGCTCTGGAGTAAATTTAAATACCCACCTCTTTCTCTGATGGCAAACTCGCGTTAAAGACCCATATCGGAATTAACGCTTTTAACGAATCCTCTGTCCTTATAGGCAGTTACTCTCTTCCATAAAGGCCTACCAAAACTGAAACTTTCTCAACATTTGCACCTTGTATATCTTTTTCTATGTACACTAATGTTATAGGTGCAGATAGTTTGCGTCTGTAACCCGAAAATCAATTATGATTTAGTTAATTCTTTCACCATTGAAAAGCTCTCTCTTTCCACACGGACAGAGGTTAAAAAATATGTTCAACAAAATCGTATATATTACATTCACATTACTTTCTCTGCCTTCAATAATTTAGTAGTAGCTATATAAACTACTCTTACGAAAGCTTATTACTTTTTCTACCAACATACAATTTACAAAGTAGGTAGAGAAGATATTGCTGCCCACCCAAAAATTCAATACCGAGATTTCACTGAAAATGCATGTTTTGAGGTTCACCAAATAAAAAAGAGCATTTTAAGAAATATGTGTGTATTTGAACACCTCCACTCAAAAACGAAAAGTGTTAAATATCAAACAAAAATTTGCAAGAAAATCCCTCTACCCAAAACAACTAATTACATGGAACTTTTTTTTAAAACTACGGATTTTCTCAAAAGTAGCTTAAACGATTTTGATTATAATACTGTATGTTAAGACTTGTTCATGAAACGAAATGTATATCTTGAATTTTCTAGGGATAGCCTCTGAAGTGTTCTTCACTCTTGACTTTTGCGTACAGGTAAACCGTAAAAGATACGGCAAAATCTTACTACACAAAACTGTATGTCTTGTTAATGCACACAATTTATGTCAGGTTCTTTTTTTAAGAATTAATGATTTCTGAGACATTCCTGGTTATTTGTGTTAATATTCCAATATTTAAAACTTTTCTAAACGGGAAGTTTCATTCGTTTTTCTTTTGTTTTAACTCCTGGCCATGCCCTAGTGATCTGGTTTTAAAAGATTTGCCTATTGTTTTAGCCTAGTGTATACTCTTATACTTCTTTATAGATACAAAGACAATAGCGATAGTCAAGGGTTTAAGTACTAGACGCTACGCATTAATTATAAAATGCTATACCCTTTCCATGCAATCCCGAGTGTCAGTGAAAATCTAACACGGTCAATTGCTTCAGCAATGAATGAATATCTCGGAAATGACTTATGTCACAAAATAGATTATTTGGAATAAACTGTGTATTTTAAAGACAATCTAATTTTTTGTCCAGTAAGTTTTAGTCTATTGATCAACGTTTACTAGTTACACAACATTAGATTCCAGAATGATGTCGCCTTCAAAAGCTATTCCCCAAAAATTAAAAATTGGCATTTTATTTGTTATATAAATATTTTAATCGTATTTTAATCAAATCAGAGACATTTTTGGAAACATAAAAAATTTAAAAAAAATGTTCCAAAAGGTGGTTTGGAGTGAGATATTTTCTATAAAATCTTCCGTTTCGCAACTCTGGGACATAATGAGCTTAATTCTAAGTTTGGTATTTCTCTGATTTTTCGTTCCACTTAAATTTGGAGCTTTTTATATAAAAAAAAAAACTTTTTGGGGTTCAGGGGTCCTCAAAACATATATATCACGTGGAATCTCGTTATAGAATTTTTGAGTAATACACAATATTTCCTCTACTTACTAAACATTGAGAAAGAAAAATGAGGTTTTATCTCATATTTTAGAGCACATAATTAATATACTTCCATGAAAAATAAATATTTATCTTGGATTTTCCAAGAGTATCCTGCGAAATCCACTAATATTCTTGTATACTAGTTAACCATAATAGATAGGTAACTATTTTGTCCCATCAGCCATTTAGGAGACAAGCGTATTATCTCCAAAATGAAGATAATGAATTGGAATTTTTCAATACTTTGTCAGTTTTTGGAAGTGTAAGTCGACATTTCGTTTTGTTTCTTGTTATGTCTCATGTCACAGAAACAGTAGGTATAGAATTTGAAAGTCAGCGTATAGGGGCCCACTTTTTAATACTTAGCTATCATATCAGCCTCTATCTGCACCGAAATTGGGAGTTTTTTATTGTGTTTAACTCCCACTTTTAATACTACGGCACCTCAGGCGATTACTCTGATGATACATGGAATGAAAGTGAAACACCGGTGGAGTGTGATGGCGGGGTGACCGGAGAACCCGGAGAAAACCCGTCCCTGCGCCGCTTTGTCCACCGGGATCGAACCCGGGCCTCCTGGGTGAGAGGCGAGTTGTCTAAGCACTCGGCCACGGCGCGGCCGAAATGTGGAGTGAATCTATCTCTGCAATTGCTTATATTAAAATAAATAAATGAGGTAGAAAGAAAAATACACACTAACAGCCTCAAATCTCTTTCACGATGTACATTTCTATTGACGGAATAAAAGAAACACATATAAAACAATGTTACAGAAAGGGACTTAGCAGATAAGAGCAGCTATCTTCATGTGTAGAATTATTAAATAAACCTACAGGTTATAGATGTTACAGTGGCGCCAAATAAACACACAAAAAAAATCTGATGTATTCCATTCGCATGACTTTCTCTACATCTTTGTAATAAATAATTGTTAATAAGCTTGTTCTTCTACTTCATGCTAATCAAGATAAACATTAGCAGAAACTGTCTTATTACTTAGTTCCTTATAAGTAGATGGGAAATAAGGGAATACGCTAGGCTAAACCGACAGCCAAATGTTTTAAAATGGGGTTGCTATGAGATTGAAATTCCTTTCTTTGCGTGGCCAGGAGTTGACAAGTTCCCGTTATGAGAAAAGTTTAAGTATTTTAAAACTGAAACAAAAAATAAGGAATGTCCTGAACACGATCAACTCCACGAAAAAATGTGTATGACATAAATTGTGTATTTTAAGGAGATCTACATTTTTTGTATGTGGTAAGCTTTTGTCTATCTCTTACGGTTTACCAGTTGTGCAAACAAATGTAAATGGCTCTTAACTACTGTGGTTCTCAGCGTCCTATTCTAAATTGGCGTGTAAGACTGCTTAATGTTGCTCAGAGACCTCTCTATCAGGCTTGAGGTTCTTTTACATGCCGTAAATCCACGACACGGAACCAACGGCTTTACTTCCCTTCCGAAGGAAGCCATGCTAAGGATTTTTACACCCGAAAAAATCCATCGTCTTCCGCCGGGTTTGAACCCGCTACCTTGGATATATGAAGTCAGCATGGTAACCATTACACTACGGAGGGTGACAAATATGCAAAATTCAGAAAAAATTCATCCAGAATAAAGATGTTTTCAGAGGCTATTGCTAGAAAATTGAAGATATGCGTTTTATTTGTAATGTAAATATCTTAAATATAAGAGATTTTAATCAAACGTTTGAGCCATTTTTGAGATAACCAAAATTTTTTAAATGTTTTTCATGTAAAGGGTAGTTGGGGATTGAAAATCTTCGTGTCGCATCCTTGGAAGATATTGAACTTAAATATTAAGTTTGGTATTTAACGGGCTTTTCGTTTTTCAACTATGCTTTCACAGGCTCACACAGATGCCTTTTTTTTTTATTCAGGGGGTCCCAAAACATGTGAGACCTCAGTATCGAATTTTTGGGTGCAATACAATACCTTCTCTATACACTATTATGTACATTGTAGGTGTAGAGAAAGTAATAAGGAATTTATGTTGGATAAGCGTTTATTTCTGAAATGTTAGAAATATTTGAGAATATTGTAGGTTTCTCAGACTTGGCACATTGCAGGCGATATATGCATGTGTTGTGTGTCAGACAAATTTTCAGCTCTGCATGACACGCATTTATAATAATTAACAGAATATGATTCGTGTACAGGCCCCAGAAGTGCTGCACTAACTTTCGTCCTGGTATCTCATGAAGAACAGAGTTTGGAAAGATTTTTTTTCTGCTGGTTCGCTATGGCAATTAGAGAATGTATTGTATTCCAACCAACATCAGAACTCGAAAATCTCATGTGTTCCATTCGCATGATTTTCACTATATCTCGATAGCAAATTAGGGTTAAAAAGCTTATTATTCTATCTACTTCATTCTAATCAAGATAAATATTAGCAGGAATTGTCTTTGTTGCTTTGCGATATAAAGAGCTGAATGATGTTTCAGCATGTTGCATTTAACGAACTCGATATGGTTAATTCAATTTTAGCAAATATTAATTTGGAATAACCTAATGCGGATAACATAATTGTTTTCATTTTTAAACAAGTAATATAATTTATAATATAAGTAATTTTGTAATCGGTAAGGAAAGTCTTGAGAGCATTTATTTTATTTTTCTTTCTTTTATTTTAAAAGGTACACAATATTTTGTGTATATAAGATAATAATGAAATAATATTTTATCTAAAATTAACTAGTTTTTTGTATTTAAAAATGCAATTGCCTCCCCCATATAAAAGCCTGCTTCATTGGGGACAAACATATTAGGATTTTTTTTTCTTCTTGCAAGATTATGAGACTTAAAAACCTGTTGTGTTACATTCACATTAATTTTCCTGTCCCCTGCGGAGTTTATTCCTTCTACAAACGCTCCTCTCAAAAGCTTATTTTATCTACCTCATGATAAACATTTACAAAACTAGTTTCAATACACATTTCTTTTGGGGTGAGGTAGGTTAACGTTTTCTAACGTGGTTGATCATATCGGCGATGTAATGCTCAAATGATCTCGGGATCCATGGAGTTTAAAGTTACACGACATCTGCCTTCTCAAAATAAGGTAACCCCCCCAAAAAATTACCTTCTCCGAATAACTCACCCTAAGCGAGATTCGAACTCGTGACCTCTTGAATGTGAGGGAGACACACTACCTCCACACTACCGAGGTGTGCACATTATGTACAAGATGTTTTGTTTAGAATTTCATTCATTGTGACCAAACCGAGATAAAAATAATTTTAATTTGGACTAAACAGAACAGTATCTCCTGCGAATATTTCATTTTGTTTGTATGCTTTCCATCCATTATCTCGACGTGGAATTGTATTTTCCGCCGTTGGTGTCGCCAGCTGTTATTTCGTTTATCGTTTTTATTTCGATTTTCAGATGTTAATGAAAATTAAAATGCCGGGAGGGACATTCACGAATATAACGCTATTTTGAATAATTGTTAATGCTTTATAAGCTCATTTTATTGATAAATTATTCAATTTGTATAATTTTATTTGCAAATAATAAAAATAAATCTAAGAGAAGGTGGATAACTCTAGAACTCTAATTTATATCAGTAACAGCTATATTCCATTACCTACAGAGTGGCCAATTTACGCAACAGGTGCACCTTGCTTAGATATCGTAAGGCAGTTGTCAAGGTTGCTGTGCGCCGCGTACAAAATACACTCGTCGACATTCTCTTGTTTGAAACTCAGCGTTAGCATTTATTGGATGTAAATTGCTATGGTATACCGAAATAATAAAACGGAGCAATAAATATATACTAAATTAACCTGCCTTCATGTTATTTTTGTCGAAGTTTTTATTAGACAAAACTACTTATATTTATTATTATATGCTTGATTTATTCCTACCAAAGCTATGTGTTGCTTAACTTAAATTCTGCTGCGATTATAATGTATCATTTTTACATTCTTTATATACACATATTATATAAAAATTATAAGGCCAAATAATACGAAACGTTTTAATTGCTTCTATTAATGCAGACCAACTATTAGCATCGCTTTGTCTGTGCTCACCAAGCAAGGATTCGAAATTGTTATATCAGAGTTGAAGTTAATTTATTGACGTAAATTAAAAGTTGTCTTGAAATAGGTAGGTATACAAAATTAAGACACATCAACGTTTCCGGAAAATTATAAAAGCAGATTTTATATGTTTGGATCTAACGCGTTCATCCACCCTATTCAGTTATTGTATTGATATTGCTATATATAAGTACGAAATCCATAAAGTATTTCCGGATAATTTTGTTTGGATTTCATAACAAGCCTGAATAGAGATCGGATGATTCGTGTTCATATATTGCAAATTCTATTGAAATGCGGTGTATTACAGCACGCGACTTTCTCTACCCACTTATTTTCACATTTATTCTACAAATTATTAGTAGAAAAAGCTTGTTTTTTAAATATGACAAATATCAAAAGAATAGTTACCATAAGGAGGCAGTGATTTGGAAGTTTAAAAACGTATATGTAAATTAAAATATTTAAAAAACTAAATAAATAACAGCAAATATTTCGTAAATTGTGAATAGCATAGTAAATAGTTACAAAATGATAATTCAGTTTGTCTTTTTTTTTTTTTGTAGCTTAACGTCCTTTAACCTGGTTGGTCATATCGGACGATGTTTGTCTTTTTTATGTGTCATTTTCAATGTATTTAACCTAAGATTAAATCTAAATCCTTGAGCTGTTTTATTAGAGAAAAAAAAATAGTAAAACTCTTTTCATATAAAGGAACTTTGGAGCCAGAAAATTATGTGAAAATATTCACATTGCTTCCTTAAAAGATATTGAGCTTAAATATAAACTTTGGTTTTCACCCGAATTATTTTTACTAGTGGACACTAATGGTGTGTAGACACAAGGCCTTGCTTCTAAGAACAGTTCTCTAGGTTAAATAGACTTCAAAACGTATATTTGCACTACGTAAGTCAAGATGTCACATTTTTGTAATGGAACAGAGAAAGTATAGTCTAATTCTTGGAGAATCTCATATAAATTTAGGATTTGTTGTCAAAATACACTTCGTAACAAAATTGAAATTTAATATTATGAATACATTCGTTGTCTTTTCGTTATCGTTAGCTCGACGTGAATATATCTCGCAATAGGAGGTTATTTGTGATGCATTAATATTATTTAAATTAACTAATGTAGACACTATTTTATATTTGTATTTTTTTTTTTTTTTTTACAAAATGCAAATAATTATTTATTTCGTTGCCGTTTCAATCGTTTAATTCCACGTATCGAAACAACATTGGCAAAAAATATTGCGAAGGTACACTTTTTATGGTAAGGAATAATTATTATTTGGGCATTTGGAATAGAAATTAGCTAATGCTTGCGTTGCTCATTGTGTCGAAATTATTCTAAAATAAATACTGGGATCTCTATTGAAGATGCAACACACGAATCGTTCATTATTCCACAATATAAACATCTGACTGTCTTGTTGATTCTAATAGTGGGCGTTATGTTTAGGTATTCTTAACAGAAGTTTCAAACCCAACTCAGTTGTGTGGATTACACTACTTCTTTACCAGCTAATGGTAGAGAGGATGAAGTATTGCAATTCCATCCGAAAATTCGGTTTCAGGATTTCACCGGAAATACGTTTTGAGGTTTTCAGAATAAAAACATTAGAAACCAATTGTGTGTTTGTGTGTATATAAACAAAATAGTTAAAAACGAAAATTTGGGCGAATATTACTTCTTTAATACAGCTCAGTATTTTCAAGAAAATTTCCCCACCTTAAATTACGCTTTACATTGAAATATTTTTATTTCAATCTTCCAAAAATGGCTCTAAAGATTTTTTATTGAAAAAAACATATATATTTGAGATATGGCGTCCTCTTCATTCGGAATGACTTTTGGATAACTGGCAAACTGTAAGAGGATACAAAATATTACAACACAAAAAATGCAGATGTCGTTAAAGCGCACATTTCTATCAAATGCAATATTTTGTTATTCCCTCAGCAAACTGACTTCTCAATCGTAGATATGAGTTCGATTCCTGGCTGGGTATAATAAATATAACTTGATTCATTCCCTATTTCCCATAGAGTCCGGAAGTATGCACGTGAGAGTGAATGGTTTGTATTTGAAGTTATAAATGATTAAAACCAATGTTAACTTACAGTGAACGAGTGGTTTCACAGTTAAAGCCATCGATATCACTAAAAGATGGGCTCTTACAAATGAAATTATATACATAAAGTTACTACTCATTTTTACTTTCTCTATACGTACTATGGACATAGTGTATAGAGAAGGTATTGCACTCTACCCAAAAATTCGATACCGAGATTTCAACGGAAATATATGTTTTAGGGTCCCCTGCATCCAAAAAGAAGCATTTTCACAAAAAAGGTCTGTGTGTGTGTGTGTGTGTGTCCGTGTGTCTGTGAACACGATAACTCAAAAACGAAAAGTCGGTAAAACACCAAACTTGGGAGTATAAGTTTAATATCTTTCAGGGATGCGACACGAAGATTTTGAGAACAATCCCCCCACCATAAACTTCACATGGAAGAAATTTTGAAAATTTTGATTTTCTCAAAAATGGCTCTAAGATTTTGATTAAAATTTCGTATATTAAAGATATTTATCAGACAAATAAAATGTATATTTTGAATTTTCTGGGAATATCCTCTGAAGACTACTTTATTCTGGATGAATTTCACGGAATTTTGCATAACTGCTAAACCATAAGAGATGGACAAAAACTTACCACACAAAAAATGTAGAGCACGTTAAAACACACAATTTATGTTATATGCAATTTTTTCGTGGAATTAATCGTTTTTAAGATATTACTTGCTTTTTGTTTCAGCTTTGAAAAACATAATTTTCTCATGCAGGAATTTGTCTCCTGTCCATACAAACAAAGGAACTGCAGTCACATAGCAACCAGCCTTTGACTATCAGTTTAACCTATGGTACTCCCTTATTCCGCTTCTACTTACAAGGAAGCAACTAATAAGACTATTCCTGCTAATTTTTTCTCGATTAGCATGAAGTAAATAGAAGCATTAGCTTTTTAACAATAATTTGTTGCAGAGATATAGAGAAAGTCATGTGAATGGAACACATCAGATTTTTAGTGCAGTGATGTTAAGGAACTTCAAATTTTACAGTATTATAAAGGTTAGAGCTTTGCAAAAATTAGACTGTCGCTTTAACCTAAGAATATTAATTGTAAGAATAGTTATAGAAGTGTAGAGAAGGTCATGTGAATTCAGGTAATTAGAGTTTTATATTATTGCAAGGCATTACTACACGTTTATCTGATCTTCATAGCGTATTTTGAAAACATTTAATGTAAAAGGAAATGTATTTTCAGTCGGAAGCAAACAAATATCGACACAGTGGAAGGAAACTAGCCTCTCTTTACATTAATAGTGATTTCAAAAACTTTCTGGGCGTTATAAGTCTAAAACGTCATTTTATTCCACAAAATATGTACAGGTACTACATTCACACAACTCTCTCTACCCATTCTTCAACAAAATATTTTTACATAATCAAGAGCTGGTCGCTGTGTTTTAGTTTTAAAATTCCGTTTTCTTTACATGGCCAGGGAAAAAACAAAACAAATAACGACTTCACTGTTGAGAAAAGTATGAGTATTTAAAAATGCAAACTAATAACAAGGAATATTTCGGAAAAGGTGCATTCCACAAAAAAATTATGTTACATGAAATGTGAGCTAACGATATCTTCATTTTCTGCGTAGTAAGGTTTTGTTTGTACCCGACAGTTTACCAGTTAATTTAGGATGAAGGGTGCCTCAGAGACTATTTACAGAAAATTAAAAATATCTAAAAACATAAATTTTAATCAAAATCGTTAGAGCCGTTTTTGTAGATTGAAATTCTTTTGAAATGTTTTCCCTGTAAAGGCTTTAAGAGTAGGGAAATTTTCTTGAAAGTCTTCGTGCTGCATCTTTGAAAAATACTAAATTTAAATTCCAATATTGATATTTAACCGATCTTTCGTTTTTTTTTTCACGAGCGTGCACACTGATACAGAGTAAATGTGTATTTTTTTCTAAAATATTTTATTCCAAACATGTATTTCCTGTAAAATCTAAGAATCCAGAGGTAGAATACAAAACTAAAATGTACATGCTACATAAAGTAAAAGTGTTTATACTTGGCCTCCTGATAACACCGCATGCAATACTAATGTGATGATAACTTACCCTTGGTGCAGTTGGAGCGTGGCGTCGAGTCGAGTCGAGAAGGAGCTTTGAAAGTTGCGCGTCGGGACGCTGCTCTATATAGTGCCTTGATGGAACGGCAGGCGGGGCATCCTCTCTCCCATTGGTCGCTAGCTCTTCTTGTTATTCAATAACCTGCCCCCGCTTCACAATTATTTTATTTTATACCTTGCTAAGATCCTGCGTCTTTGCGAACTCCAAGTGCGTTTTCTTTCAATTGTCAGTACCTACGCTTCTAAAATCCATTAAATGATTCCTGAAACGCATGTTTAGTGCGATATGTTATCTAATAATTATGCTGAATTAAAAGTAAGCCATTTTCTTATATTAAATATTTGAACTGATTAACAATGATATTTTCAAAAAAAATCTGATTTGTTGGATTCACATAACTTTCTCTACCTGTTCTGCAAAAAGCTACTCTTACAAAAGATTATTCTTCTACATACATCATGCTAAGCGAGAAAAATATTAACAGAATTAGTCATACTACTTAGTCCCTTATAAGTAAAAGGGAGATGAGGATATACCAGGCTAAAACGTTAGTCGAATCTTTTAAAAGCCGGGGGATGTGATCAATTGATGTTCGGTTCGCTTTGCATTTCCAGAAAAATCAACAGTGATGAAATGAAAGATGGACCCATTTGAGAAGGTGTGTAGCTTAAAATTGAAACAAATAAAAATAAATATCTCAAAAACGGCCAACTCTGTAAAAAAAAAAGTGTATATGACATAAACTGTGAGTTTTAATGAGGTCTACATTTTTGTATGTTAACTTTTTGTCTACCTCTTACGGTTTAGATTTATAAAAATGCATCCAGAGTTAACAGGTCTCCAGAAGTCATTCCAGAAAATGCAGGATATACATTTTGTTTGTGATGTAAATAGCTTTATATACCACATTTTAATAAAAATCATTAGAGCCATTTTTGAGAAAAACAAAATTTTAAAAAATTTGTCCATGTAAAGAATAGTTTGGAATGGGTGAATTTTTTTGAAAATCTTCGTGTCACATCCTTGGAAGATACCAAACTTAAATACCAAGTCTTAAAGGTCTTTTGTTTCTGAGCTATGCAGTCCACAAACACACACGCATAAACCTTTTTCTAAAAATGCTTTTTTGGACGCTTCAAAACATATATTGCCGGTGAAATCTCGGTATCGAAATTTTTGGTGGAATACAATACTTTCTTTATACACTAAGTAATAATCGACCAATTCTCCATCAGGAATTCATATTTGTATTAAATTCACACACGTATATTATCTATCAAGGGATGGTGAATAATTCGGTCTAAAGAAAAATCCAGTCCTCCAGCCAGGAATCGAACTCGGAACCTCTGGATTTGGTAGCTAGAAAGCTTTACTTTCGCTCTATATTCTATAGTAAGTAGAGGATGTATTCAAAATTCAATACAGGCATTTCACCTAAAATACATTTTGAGACTCCCTGAATAATAAAAAAAAAATCTGTATTCCATTCACATGACTTTCTCTACATCTCTGAAACAAATTATTGTTAACAAGATTATTCTTATATTTACATCACGCTAATTAGGTAAATATTAGCAAAAACGATCTTATTACTTAATTCCTTGTAAGTAGAAGGGATATAAGGGAACAAACTAGACTAAACCGACAGTCACATGTTTTAAAATGTAGTTGCTATGGGATTGAAATCTGTTTCTTTGTCTGGCTTGAAGCTGACAGGTTCCCGCATGAGAAAAATATTTTACACTGAAACCAATAACAATTAATATCTCGAAAAAATTTATACGACATAAATTGAGTATTTTAAATAGATCCACATTTTCTGTGTAGTAAGTTTTTGTCTATCTCTTACAGTTTACCAGTTATGCAAAATGTATACAAATTCATCCAGAATAAAGAACTCTTCAGTACCTAGTCCCAGAAAATTTAAAATAATATTTTATTTGTCATGTAAATATTATATATATAAGAGATTTTAATAAAAATCGTTAGAGCCATTTTTAGAACATGACATTTTTGAAATTTTTTCTACTTAAAGGGATGGGGGATATTCTTTATAATCTTCGTATCGCATCCTTGGAAGATCCTAAACTTAAATATCAGTTTGGTATTTAACGGACTTTTCGTTTTTGAGCTATGCTGCTCACATACACGCATACAGACACACATGGACATTTTTTCTAAAGATGTTTTTTTTTTTTTATTTAGGGGGTCCCAAAACATGTGTTTCCGGTGAAATGTTGGTATTGAATTTTTGGGTGCAATACAATACCTTCTCTATATACTATGTACATAGTACGTGTAAAAAAAGTAGTAGTATATTTTTAGCAAAAGTCCCGTTCGTGGATCCGCGTGCGCGCGCGCGTGTGGTATATGTGTGCATGGGTTTATGAACAACATAATTAAAGAAACATTCGGTTAAATTCCAAACATGTATATAATTTCAACATCTTCCAAGATGCGACACGAAGAGTTGCAAGAAAATCCTCCCACCCCAAATCATCCCATCTTTTTCTTGGAGTTTAATTTGAAAATGTTGATATCTCAGAAATTTACCGGTTGAGAAAGGGGTATAAGTCCAAATATTTCATTTTACACATGTTTATTTATTATTACACACCTATTCAAAATCAAGCCAAGAAAATATTAACCTTGGCTCTGAACAGCTTTCAATTACCACAATTATAATTAATAGTCCTTGTTACTGAATGAAATACGCAAATTTTACAGCTATTTGTAAGAATTGTCTGAATTGCTTATTGAAAAATGCACCCACATCTTCAATTTTCTGGGAATAGTCTCTGAAGTCTTCTTCATTCTTACTGACATTTGTAAAACTGGAAAGCTACATGTCACAATAAACTCAATATCTGTTAGAGCATACAGTTTATGTAAATTTATCTATATTGATTTGAATGTTAAAATACTTACACTTTTTCAAGTGGTAAGTCGCTATTAGTTTTTTCTCGTGGACATTCAAGGAGCATTTCAAAGGAATCTCTTAGTATTCCGCTTTTTAAAAATCTATCAATCAATTAAGGTGATGGATGCATATGTTAAATTTTAAAAAAGTATTTGATTGTATAATAAGATGATATGAATTTTAAACTTTCAGAAAATATATCGCTTTTCCCACTTTAAACACTTTAACTATCAATTAATTGAATTTATAAATGTGTAGGCGCACCCTTAATAAATAAAAGGCACTTTCATCTTTAAATCTTACTTTCTTGCAAACATTTTTCCAATATGTTTCCGTTCTCAAAATTTTTTACACGATGCAATTTTTCATTAAGTTGTTCCAATATTTTAGACTGCCCATCAAAAGCACATTAAAGAAAATTGTCATATTCGTTTTTAAAGTAATGCTACAATTTTTAGAAATAAATGATTGAATTTTGAAAAATCAAGAGCTTAGAAGATTATGAAAAAAATGTACACGAATTAAAGATATATGTCTAAACTCATTTTCTATAAAATTGTATTTTATGTGAATATTTTTAAAAATGCATCCCGTAGCTCTGTTTTATTAGTACAATGAATTTAGACAGCAAAATTATTATTTAAATAATCATAGAAGCCAGAATTTTGAAACATGGCAAAAATGTGACTATTATTGTATGTCATATAAATGTCAATAAAATATCTTACAAACTGTGAATTTTCTTAATTTCACGTACTCATTATCTTAAGCCTACTAAAATCGTATTATATCTGTAAGAAAATGTATACTTGTATAGCTAATTAAAGTTTATATGAATTAACAAGAAATATAGAAGAATAAGCTCTTGTATTACTTGTAGGAAGAATGAGTGCTGACGGCCACGAGTGGAAGCTTGTGTAAACACAAAGAGATATGCGGTATTACGTCATCACTCCCGGTGCATATTCTGTACAGTTCGGCAATACTGGAGTTCAGCAGTTGAGTCTCTTACAGTGGACGGATTCGAAGCTGTGCCTAGTTATACGCTTATAAAGTAGAAAATTAATATTCATTTGTGACAAAGAAAACAGCATGTTTAACCTGTTGTGGACCGTTTAATTTAGTCCTGTTTACGTACCCTGTGCCGATGTTTTGAAGGCCAAACTCCCCTAACAACTGCACCCTTTCGTCAGACAGGTTAATACGAAGAGTTTGCAGAAGGTTAAGTAGAGAAAGGTATGTCAGTGGAACAAGAATGCAAAACACGGGGTCTTCTGATCACTAGGTCGCAATTCCACACCCGAAACGACCGATGATTTTAAAGTATGCTTAAAAACGATAGCCATATATCAAAAGATTTACCAGTATGTAAAAGTACTCCTGTGTGACGAAATTACGACACATCGGCAGCGTGATACGATCCTGGCAATTAAAACATTGCTAACAAATAAAATAGTTTTATTAAAATGAACACACATTTTAATGAGCTATGTTATATCGTTTTCATAAATTAATACAAACCCCTACTTGTATTAAACTGTTTATAACATCTGATTTAAGATTTGTTTTTTGAAATTTAAAAATGTCATATGATGAAACTTGTGTAAGCATTAATTAATTTTGCCTCACTGGTAAACCGATAGAGTTAGACATAAACTTACAAAAAAAATGTAAAACTCGTCAGAGCATACAACTTATGTCCCATACATTTTTGTTGTGCAGTTAACCATTTCCACAACGTTCGTTGTTTCAGTTTTAAATACTTATACTTTTCTCAAAGAGGAAGTCGCTTGTGTTACTTTTGTTTTATTCGCAACCATGCAAAGAAGCAAATTTCAATGACAATCCCATAACGACAGCTTTTAAAAGCATTTGTCTATCGCTTTAGCCCAATGTGTTCCCTTATAATGTGTGTTCCCTAAGTAATAAAACATTTCTAGTAGATAATGTTTATCTCGATTAACATGAAGTATAAAAAAATAATCTTTTGTAAGGAGTTTGTTTGCAGATCAGATAGAAAAAAAAATGTGAATGGAACTCAGCAGAATATTTGTAATAAATTAAAGATAGTTTTAGGTTAAATAGAGCCTTTGAAATGGTAAATGAATCCTAGTAAAAAAAAACTGAAATAATCTTATATGTTCCATTCACATGACTTTCTCTACCTATTCTACTACAAAGTACTCCTACAAATCTTTATTCTTCTTATGTTTTCTTTTTTAATTTTTCATTTGCATAGCCTTCCTTAACTTCTCCAGGGCTTTGACTTGAGAAACAACTCCTGGTGTTTTCTCGTTTCTTAATGTTATCCATATTTTTAGTATTAATATTATTAAACACACACACATTTGTTCTCCCTTTTATACTTCTAGACTCTGTGGAGGATAGGGAATGATTCTACTCAAAATATCCCCGCCCCAGCTGGGAATTGAACCCCTAACCTCTAGGTAAAAAGCTAGAATGCTGACCACTCGACCGCTGAGGCACTCAAACTATTCTTAAATCTACTTCCTGATAATCAAGATAAACATGAACAATAGTCGTATTACTTATTTCCTTGTAGGTAGAAGGGAAATTATGGTCCACACTAGAATAAAGCGATTGTCAAACAATTTAAAATCTGACCACTGTGCGATGAAATTGAAATTCGGTTCACTTTGCATAACTAGGAGTAATACAATAAAGGAAAGGGGAAAACTAATGACAACTTCCTATTTAGAGTAAAGTGTTGGAAGATATTCACAAATAACGAAATGTTCACAAATAATTGTAGAAATCATAAAAAATGTAAAAAATATCTAACAATGCAGATCTCTTTAAAACATACAATTTATTTGAAATATAATTTTTGTGGCTTCATCCATTTCTGAGGTATTCGTTATTACCGGTCTAAATTTTTCAACACTTTTTAATTTTCTTAAACCTCCGTCGCTATTCAGTTGCTTCTTGCAGTATCATGGAAAGAGTGTAGAATTTAAAAGTCAGTATACAGCGCTCCGCTTTTAAGCATCTGACTATCGATTCGTTTCCTCAATTCCTTTTGCACATATCTATAACGAGATATGTAGGTATAGAAACTATTACTAAGAAGGTTTATCTCGATTAAAAGTAACATACAAAAAATAAGCCTTTAGTAGAAGATATACAAAGCTAAACCAGAGGTCCCGCGTTCAATTCCCAGCTGGGGTGGGAAATTTTTCTTTAGCCAGAATTATTCCCTATTCCCCACAGGATCTGGAAGTATGAATGTGAGAGTGAAAGTGTGTGTATGCGTGAGTGTGTTTAAGACACAAAATTACTAACCTAATTGAGTTGTTTTACTAGTAAAGGGAATGAAATAACACACAACTCTAAAATATAATTGGTAGGGTAAATAATGTGAATGTACCACATATGTTTTAAGTGACGAACCAGCTTTCACTTCATGTCATCAAAAGAAGTATGCCAGATTATACGTACATCTATTGTTTGCATTTCCGCTAGGGTTCCATTACATTCTATTAATAATTTAAATTATAATTAACAGTATCATTCAAACGTTAATGGCCAATATGGCAATAACAACATCCAGTCCTTTTATGTTTATTAGATCAGAAGTAAGTGACCAAAATTGATTAAACACAGTTTTGTACAGAATATATTGCATATTAAGACGGTATATTGGGATTTTGATAAAATATTGGACTCATTACTTTCTCACTACATATAGTAAGTAGAGAAAATATTGTATTCCACTCCAAAATTTGATGTCGAGATTTCTACGAAAGTATGTTTGAGGGGCCTTGATTAGAATAAAAAAATAATAAAAACATTAAAAAAATGCCTTTAGGAAAGGACCCCTCCATGTGTACGTGAACAACATAATTCAAAAACGAAAAGTCTTTAAATACCAAACTTGATAGGTATTTCAGCTTAGAAGTTTTCAAGGATACAACACGAAGATTTTTAAGAAAATCACCCCTTCCTCAAACTACCTTTAACTTGGATTTTTTTTTAAAAGTTTTTAATTTCTCAAAACTGGCTCTAACGAATTTACTAATATACTACATGTTTAAAATAGGCTCAAAATAAATGAAATGTACAATTTGAATTTCCTGGGAGTAGACTCTGAATTCTTCTGCATTCTGGATGACTTATGTATAACTAATAAACCGTAGCAGATAGACAAAAATATACTACTGGTATCCGTCCAGTTTCTGTCACCACTGAGCTACCATATCAACATGCCAACTTCCATAACTGACTCGAAAGATCCGTGGTTTAAATCCCGGCTATGGCATTGAATTTTTCAGTCTGACTCCTATCCTACACAGGTAATATAGAAGAAACAATTAATTGAAAAGTAGTTCGGGTTATGAGCGGTTTTTCATGAAAATTCTGGTGTTGCTTATTTGGTGGGTGCCCAGGAAGGGAGAGATGAGGTAAGAGACCCAAAGAGTGGCAACATTCAGATGACGATGGGCACTAACATGAATGGGTTCCTAACGGCTACAGTTGCGACGTCACCCTAGGCCCTTCTTAAGGACAGATTCCCAGAGGGGGCGTCAAACCCGAAAGGGGTCCCGACCAATAAACTTTTAAACATTCTCTACACGTACTATGCATATAGTATAGATAGAAGTTATTGTATTCCACCCAAAAAATCGATACCGAGAATTCACAGGAAATATTCGTTTTAGTGTCTTCTGCATCCAAAGAAACATTTTAGAAAAAGTTCCATTTGTGTCTGTGAACACAATAACTCAAAATAATAAAGTCGGTATTATACCAAAGTTGGTATTTAAGTTTAGCATCTTTCACGGATGCAACATGAAGAATTTCAAGAAAATCTCCCAACCCAAACTACACTTTACATGGAAATATTTTCCAGAGTTTAATTTTCTAAAACATGGCTCTAACCATTTTGATTAAAATAACGTTTATTAAAGGTATTTACATAAAAAAATCTTATGTGTTCCATTCACATGATTTTCTCTACATCTCTTTAACAAATTATTGTTAGAAACCTTATTTTTCTATCTACTTCATGATAATCAAGATAAACATTAGCAGAAGTTGTCCTTATTACTTGGTCCCTTGTAAGTAGAAGCTAAAAGAGTCTAATGTGTTCCATTCACATGGTATTCTCTAGCTGTTTGGTGAACAAACGTTTTATTCAAAGCATTAATTTATTATCTATATCATGCTTATCAAGATAAACGCAAGCAGAATAAATCTTATTACTAGTTTCCTTGTAAGTAGAAGGGAAATAGGAAAATACACAGGCTAAAGCGATAGCCTTGTCTCTTTAAAAGTCGGTCGCTATGTGAAACAATTGATATTTCAATCTCTATGCTTGTCAGGAGTAAACAAACGAGAAACGTGAAGAAAGATGTCTTGCCGTTCGAGAAGAGTTTAAGTGGATTAAAATTGAAACCAATAATCCGGAATATCTCGTAGATGGCTAACTCTATAAAAAATGTATTTGACACAAATTGTATATTTTAATGAGATCCACATTTTTTGTGTAGTAAGTTTTTGTATATCTGTTACGGTTTGCCAGTTACACAAACGTCATCCCGAATGAAGAGGTCTTTAGAGGGTATTCCCAGAAAAATCAAGACACACATTTCGTTTGTCATAAAAATATCTAAAACATAAAATATTTTAATCAAAATCGTTAGTGCCATTTTTGAGTCCGTAAGTACCAAACTTGGTATTTAAGTTAAGTATCTCCAAAGAATACGACACGAAGATTTTCAACAAAATTCCCCATCCAACTACCCTTTACATGGAAAAATGTTCGAACATTTACATTTTCTCAAAAACGACTGAACGGTTTTGATTAAAATGCCGGATATTAAACATATTTACATAAAAATAAAATGTATGTCTTGAATATTCTGGGAAATGCCTCTGGCCTCTTTATTCTGGTTGAATTTTGCTGAATTTGGTATAACTGGCATACCCAGAAGCTAAACAAAAACTTACTGCACAAAAATGTTGATCTCTTTAAAACACACAGCTGACCGTTGGTATAACTGACCGTTTTTGAGATATTCCTTGTTAATTGGTTTCAGCTTTAATATACTTAATACCTTTCTCATTCGGGAATTTCTCAACTCCTGGCCATACAAACCAAAAAATTTCAATCACATAGCAACCAGCTTTTAAAAATATTTCCTTCTATTTACAAGAAAGCAAATAATAAGACCATTTCTGCCAATTTTATCTGGAGTAGCATGAAGTAAATAGAAGAATAAGCTTTTTAACAGTAATTTGTTAAAGAGATGTAGAGAAAGTCATGTGAATGGAACACATCAAATTTCTTATAGAGGAATATTTATCTCCACATGTTGCAAAATAGCACCATACCAGCTTGCTTGGGTTTGTTTCCAGACGAAAACGAAATGACCAGTGAATAAATAGGGTATCAAAATAGTTATTTATGATGTAAGAGCGCAAAGTTATGGTTTATTATTCGAGCGGGAATATTGTGAAACGACGCAGTCCAGAATCAAAAAGAAACTTTACGCTCACGTATCATTCAATGTTTTTCTACGAGAATTTTCAGATATTAAAAGAAAAGCAATGTAAGATGAAATACACTTGAGGTTAAGTTTGAGCCATAAATCAAGGGTTATAGTTCGTTATTTCTTTCGCATTGCTAGGCGCGATGACGATACGGTTATTGCAGGCTGTGACAAACTATTACTGTTATTCTGTGATGTATTTTGAGAAAATGGCAGATTTTGAGATCATATCCTTAGAGCTGCGAAAGTCGTTGTTGTGTCTTCTTCTTCGTAAAAAAAAATCTGATGTGATCTAATCACATGACTTTCTCTACATCTCTGCAACAAATTATTGTTAAAAGGCAAATGCTTCTATTTACTTCATGCTAATCGAGAAAAAAATAGCAGAAACAGTCTTATTACTTGCTTCCATGTAAGTAGAAGCAAAATAATGGAGTACCATAGGTTAAAGTGATAGTCAAAAGCTGGTTGCTATGTGACTGAAGTTCCTATGTTTGTATGAATAGGAGTTGAGAAATTTCGTATGAGAAAAGTATGTTTTTCACAGCTGAAACAAAAACAAGGAATATCTCTAAAACGATCAACTCCACGAAAAACATGTATGTAACATAAATCGTGTGTTTTAATGTGGTCTACAATTTTTGTGTAGTAAATTTTTGTGTATCTCATACGGTTTAGCAGTTATGCAAAATTCCGTAAAATTCATCCAGAATAAAGTAATCTTCAGAAGCTATTCCCAGATTCAAGATATACATATTATTTGTCAGGTAAATATCTTTAATATACGATATTTTAATCAAAATCAATAGAGCCATTTTTGAGAAAATAAAAATTTTCGAAAAAAATTCCATGTAAAGGGTAGTAGGGGGTAGGGGGATTTTCTTGAAAATCTTCGTGATTGCATCTTTGGAAGAAACCAAACTTAAATGCCAAGTTTGGCATTCAACGGTCTTTTCGTTTTTAGCTATGCTGTCCACAGACACATAGACACACATACACACGCGGACCTTTTTGTAAAAATGCTTTTTTTGGATTCAGGGGCACCCAAAACATATATTTCCGGTGAAATCTCGGTATCGAATTTTTGGGTGGAATGCAATACCATCTCTATCCATACACTATGTACATAGTACGTGTAGAGAAAGTAAATATCAGTATTAAAATTGGTGTGCAGTAAAACGTGATTTATTCTCTGCTCACGTGTAAATGTGAGATAATGCAGCGATTTTGTACGCAGTGTTAATTTCCATAACTATAACATGGGAGTCGAACTTGCTGTTGACATTCTGTTTTCTAAGAGTGTCTATTTTGATGAGGAACCTTTGCTAACACGTGTACACTGCCACGCCACACTGCAACTTGTTCCCTGTTGTATTGTAATAATGCTGAGAAGCTGGTTGATATTTACTTAAAAGGAAAGCAGCAACGCGTATCCTTGGAGACGCTTGTTAGAAGCTGAACTGACCAACAAAGTCCACGTTACGATATTTCACGTCATTTGCGGGGCTTGCCGGACAATAAAGGTGGGCACAGGGCTCCAATAAAGATCGCCTCCCGCAGTCTCTGCTTCATAACATCCCAGCAGCGACTCACGATGAATTGCCATTGTTATATGCTGGTGGGCGTGATCAAATCGTTCATAATCTTTCAATTTTATTTTCCTAGAAACTGCAAGCGAAAACAGTGACAATAAAAAAAGTAAATATCTAGGTGTAGGATTAGCAAAATAGTAAAGAAAATGTTGCATTCAAATGTATTTAATTTATTCAACTCGTAGATCAGTACATGATTTGGCATCGTCGGAGAAAACAGATACTATTTGTAACTGCAATTACAATAATTCTTATAACTACTATTTTAATAGTGCTTATAACTAGTATTAACTTTGAGCTTAATCCTGGTATGATAAGTCGTATTGAACAATTAGAAAAGCTACATTTTGTAGTATATAAAACTATCCAATTACCTTAAAACTATAATTTAAAATATTTACAATCTTATTTCAGTGGCTCAAAATAAAACATTATTATTTATTTAAGAATTCATCTAGTGTTTAAAAATCTCTCAATAAAAAATTTCTGAAGTTGTTTTCTGAATCGTCTCTTGAATATTTCTATCTCTTCGGATAATTCATTATAAAGTTAATATGCTGTAAACTTCGGTTTAAGCTTATACAATTCGATCCTATGTGCCTTTCGTGAACATTTTTGCTAATTTGGGTGTTATGGTTGTATGTTTGGTTGTTAGTTTTGCAACTCATAAATGTTGTTCTTACTAACATAACTGTTTAAAATATCTATAATGAATTTAATACTAAGATTTTAAAGTTTTTGAAAGCGTCTCTGCGTAATTCAGATTGTTTTTACCCCAGAATAACTCTAATTGCCCTTTTCTGTAAATTAAAAATTATAGTATTAAAAATTCTTCATTTAGATGTACTTTGTCCCCATAATATTATGTCACATGACTAGTGCTCACTCTGCTCTAAAATTTATTTACGTTTTTAAAAAACGAATCGCTATGCAATGGCTTTGAAATTCCGTGTTCTTTGAATGACCATGAGAAAAAAAATATTAGAAGTCTTCGTAGGGTATTCTCAGGAAATTCAACATATGCATTTTATTTGTTATGTAAATATCTTTAATCTACGGTATGTTAATCAAAATCGTTAGAGTGGTGGAATTTTCTTGAAAATCTTCCTGTAGCATCCTTGGAAGCTCAACTTAAAATGTTGTATAACCGACTTTGGTCGTCTCCTTAGCGCGGTGGTAGCGTTGCTGCTTGGGTTCGATTCCCAGTACCGCTGTGGGGATTTTCCCCCCGCTGGGAGACCTGGACCGGGGTGACCTCAGCCTCGTGAGGTCCCTGGGGGGGCCAATTGAGGAGCTACTTGATGGAGAAGTAGCCGCTCCAGGTCGTGAAGACCGCATTAACCGGCCAGGAGGGGTTCGAAGCGCTGACCACGTCTCATCCCCCAATACTGAACTCCATTCATGACGTCTTAATGAACCGAGATGGGGTCGCAGCGGCCGGGCGGTAGGCCAAAACTCTTAGTGAGCTGTGTCAAGAAGAGATAATTGACTTTATGTTATGTTATGCCATGCTATGTTATGTTATGCAGACACGCACCCGAACACACCCACATGATTTCTTGATTACAGGCGATCCTAAAGCGTATATTTCCAGTGAAATCTTGATAACGAATTTCTGGGTGGATTACAATACCTTCTCTACATATATACTATCTACTAAGTAGAGAAAGTAAAATACGAATGACGTACCATTGAATTAATAAATGAAAAAAGCCAAATCAGCAAATCCATTAGATAAAATTCTTATTATTAAACCAAATCAATATATTTAATTGAATCTAATCCAATCATTAAAGGTTTCTGTTGTAAAAATAAATAATACATTCACATGACTTTCTCTCCCTATTCTGCAATAAACTGTTCCTGTTCTTACAAAATCTTACCCTTCTATCTACTTCATGCTAATCAAGATAAACATTAACAGAATTGGTCTTATTACTTACCTCTAAGTAGAATGAAAATAAGGGAGTACACTAGATTAAAGCTATAGTAAAATCTTTTAAAAGCTGGTCGGTATGTGATGATATTGAATTCAGTTTTCTTTGCACGACCAGGACTAAAACAAAAGAAAACTGAATGACCACTTCCCATTTAAGAAACGTATTAAGTGTTGAAAAATTGAAACTAATAACTATATATTGTTATTGTTATTATATATACCGGGTAGAAGGGAAGTCATTTCATTAATTTACACCAATGGCAGATCTCGGTATTTGGAACACATTTTGTACCTTACGTTTTTTGTCTCTGACAATTTCCTAGGAGATAAGTTAGTTTTCTCGAAAATAAGAGACAGATAAGCTAGCAACGCTGCAGGTTATGTGGATGTCACTTGCACTAAATCAGTACATAAACACACCACACTAGGACATTGAAGGCATTCTTTCCGTTTTTACTGTGCAAGTGTTGGCCAATCAGAATGCCAGTTGCACTCGTTATCCCCCAATCCTGCATCGTGTTTGCAAGCGACCACATGTTTACATCCAGAAGCCGGTTCTGATCCCTGGTAAACCTCAACGTAACGTTGACGAGTTAATTCACGTCTGAAAAAGCTGGTCGGCATATTCCTTTAATTCTTTTAAGTGTTTAATTACTTCGAAACTCTGTGTGATGTACCATAATTCCTACCGAAACTAATGTCAGAAATACGTTACTCTACGCATCTTACAAGTAACAAGAAATTATGTTCGTACATTCTTGTGGAATTACGTATCCAATTTGGAACAAAAACCATTTATTTTTTTGCGAAATCGGTTGATCGAAAAACAAAATACTATTAGCCTTTTTTGTTTGAAATGCTTCTATGAGGCACATATTAGAAAGAATGTAGTAAATTCCCTTCCACCCGGCATTATATATATATATATATATATATATATATATATATATATATATATATATATATCACTGCAGTTTTAGTGTAGTATGATTTTGATATCATTCGATGTCTCGATTTTCAATTATGCTGTTTGCACCCCTCTCCTCCCCCGTCGCTCATATAGACAGTTAGACACACGTAACAAACAGATACGAACAGACAAGAGGCACACAAGGATATTTCTTTCCTTTTTACTTTCTCTATAGGCACTATGTACATGTATAGGCACTATGTACATAGTGTATAGAGAATGTATTGCACTCCACCAAAAAATTCGATACCGAGATTTCACCGGAAATACATGTTTTTGGGACCCCCTGTATCCATAAAAAGCATTTTCAGAAAAAGGTTCGTGCGTGTGTCCATGTGTCCGTGTGTCTGTGAACACGATAACTCAAAAACGAAAAGATACTAAAATACCAAACTTGGTATTTTAAGTTTAGTATCTTCCAGGGATGCGACACGAAGGTTTTGAAAAAAAAATCCCCCCACCCCAAAGTACCCTTTACATGGAACTTTTTTCGAAAAGTTTGATTTTCTCAAAAATGGCTCTAACGATTTTGATTAAAATACCGTATATTAAAGATATTTACCTGACAAATAAAATGTATATCTTGAATTTTCTGGGAATAGCCTCTGAAGAGTAGTTTATTCTCGATGAATTTTACTGAATTTTGAATAACTGCTAAACCGTAAGAGATGGAGAAAACTTACTACACAAAAAATGTAGAGCACGTTAAAACACACAATTTATATTATATACATTTTTTTCGTACAGTTCGTCGTTTTTGTGACATTCCTTATTTTTGGTTTCTGTTATGAAAAACATACATTTTTCATATAGGAATTTGTCAACTGCTGTCCATATAAACAAAGGAACTTCAGTGACATAGCAACCAGCTTTTGATTACCACTTTAACCTATGGTACTCCCTTATTTCACCTCTACTTACAAGGAAGCAAGTAATATGGCTATTTCTGCTAATGTTTTACTGATTAGCAAGAAGTAAATAGAAGTATAATCTTTTTAAGAATAATTTGTTGCAGGGATATAGAGAAAGTCATGTGAATGATACACATCAGATTTTTTTTTTTTAATCCAGGGAGCACTAGAACGTGTTTTTCTGCTGAAATTTCACTGCCTTAGGTATGGGTGTTTATTTGTTTGTAAGTGTGTATATGTGTGCGTGTGTATTAGAAGCAAAAAGCAAAAGCGGTAATCAAATAGAGAAACAAAAGAAATGTTAGGAAAATGGAAAAAAGAGGAAAAATAAAAAGGAATACAGCACTGGAGTCCCGACAAGACTCCGGAATATAAACAAAGAAAATCTCGGTATCGAATTTTTGAGTGAAATACAATAGATACTTCCTCTACTTACTTCACATAAGCACATAACAGAGAAAGTAAAACTTGGTTGTGATAAATTTTCTCTAAGGATAATAATTTCGCACACACACTAATGGCAGTCTGAGTGTCTCAGTTGTTTAAGTGCTGGTTTTAAGATTCAAAGATCGCCTATTCAAACCCGGCCCATAACAATGATTTAATAAAAATCTGATGTGTTCCATTCACATGACTTTCTCTACATCTCTGCAAAAACTTATTGTTAAAAAGCTTATGCTTCAACTTACTCTATTCTAATCGAGAAAAAAACTAGTAGAAATAGTCTTATTACTTGCTTCCTTGAAAGTAGAAGCGAAATAAGGGAGAACCATAGGTTAAAGTGATAGTCAAAAGCTGGTTGCTATGTGACTGAAGTTCCTTTGTTTGTATGAACAGGAGTTGACAAATTCCAGTATGAGAAAAGTATAAGTTTTTCATAGCTGAAATCAAAAACAAAAAATATCTCTAAAATAATCAACTCCACAAAAAAAAAAGGATATAACATAAATTGTGTGTTTTAAAGTGCTCTACATTTGTTGTATGGTAAGTTTTCGTACATCTCTTACGGTTTAGCAGTTATGCAAAATTCCGTAAAATTCACCCAGATTAAAGTAGTCTTCAGAGGCTATTCCCAGAAAAGTCAAAATATACATTTTATTTGTCAGGTAAATATCTATACGATGTTTTAATCAAAATCGTTAGAGCCATTTTTTAGAAAATCAACTTTTTCGAAAAAAGTTCCATATAAAGGGTAGTTTGGGGTGGGGGGAATTTTCTCTAAAGCTTCGTGTCGCATTCCTGGAAGATACTAAACTTAAATACCAAGTTTGGTATTTTACCGACTTTTCGTTTTTGAGTTATCGCGTTCACGGACACACGGACACACACATTGACCTTTTTCTGTAAAACCTTTTTTGGATACAGGGGACCCTAAGACATATAATTCCGGTGAAATCTCGGTATCGAATTTGTTGGTGGAGTGCAATACCTTGTCTATACACTATGTACATAGTACGTGTAGAGAAAATAAAAAGCAATACGAACCATAACCAACTCACCAGTGAAGGCACACGGCAAAACGTCGTTTATAAATAAACAACTAATGACAGCCACTAATTTAAATCTCTTTAAAGTTTTACAAAATGCAAAATAACATTTTCAAAGTATAATTCAAAGGAATGATATTCACTCATATACGTAATACAAGTAGTAATTTGCTTGACTTATTCACTGTAGATTGACCAAAACAATCAATAATTTTCCCATCATGGCATTAAAAATCGGAAACAAAATTCCATGTACATGAAATGGACAAGAAAACTTTTAATATGATTATCTCTGGTTATTTGGCGAATGATCTTTTTATAATACTAATGAATTTTTAATAGTAATATATACACGCATTTTATACAGTCGTATAATTTTAATTAGCAGCATGTATTAAATATTTTATGTGTATTACACTATTAAGTATTCTTTGACTGTATATTTGATATATTAAACTATAAAAATGTTTTTCTATGTAGGATACGCTATTCAGATTGTCTGAAATGATCTCAAGTTAAGGAAGATGCGATAATTGTTAGTTAGAATTTTGGAAATAGCCTTCTAATGTTGAGTCATGTTAACAACCTCTTGGGATGGAAAAAAAAAGAAAAAGAAAAGAAATCACAAACGTACTACCTCGTCCGTCAGATATAATTTGGAAACTGTTAACATACAACAAAAGATATTTCTAAAATGGCTAAGGATACGAGCATTTTTTTATATATTTAGTGTAATAAGTTTCTTATATCTGTCATATGAGTTTCCAGTAATACAAAATTATATAAAATTAATTCAGAATGAAGTGGACTTCACAAGATATTCCCAGAAAATTCAAGGTATACAATTTATTTGTCATGCAAACACCTTAGTGTTATGATATTTTAAATCAAATCATCAGAGACATCTTTAATAAAAGAAAAATAATGAAATGTTTCCCAATTAAAGGGCAGTTGTTTGTTTTTTTGTTTTGTTTTTGTTGTTTTTTAATATTCGCCTGCAGGACCACAATGCAATCAATTTCTCGAATTTTCATGTGAATTTCTAATGAACTTTTAGCCTAAACAAATCTTTTATCCACTCTTAATTTTCTACTTCTAGCCAGGCAAATATATGAGTTGACTCCAACGTTTCATCATCATCATCATCATCATCATCATCAGTTTTCTCTGAAGACGCAGATGATGCACATCTTCGAAACGTTGAAGTCAAACCCAATAGAATTTTATTTAGAGTTAATACGTCGTCAGGAAAGCTTCAGCTTCAGTTCTTGCTTTAAATATTTTGTTTTTTCTTAAGAAGATTCAATTGTGAGATTTGGAAAATATATCTTTTTGAAGTTAATGTCAGTTATTACACACAATGATAGTGATACTTTTGTCACATATTAAAATTCTAATAGGAGTTAAATAAATACTTTTATTGTTTGAAATAGTGTTCTACTAAAACTCTGATGTGTTATGCATCCCCTTAAATGTGAAATATAACCAATAAAATGATAATCAATCGTTAGCTTAATTGTTTCTTGTATTTCTCGGGGTTATTGGTACTATACCTCCCTCTAAATGACGCCACTGTGGGCCTGGCGTGCTTAAACAGTATCTGATTTAAATGTGACATTTATAATTTTTATGTGGAATAAAATTTTTTTTCTGTAAACTGCTATTGGTAAATTGTAAACAGTAAAACTTGTATGGAAATGTCAGTCGGTATTCAACTAACTAAATTTGAGTTCATTATCGCTGAATAAAAGTAATTTTAGTTACAGTGTATTCTTTTCATATATTTTTAATCTGTTTGCCGTACTTAAAAGCCAAATTTAATCTGCTGCTGAAATAGCAATATAACCTCTATTTAGTATCAAAACAACTAAACATAACATTTACGTAGTCGGCTTAGCTTCCCAGTATGTAGAACTGTCACCTCCTAGGACTTACAAGCGGATGCCTAGGGCTCAGAAGTCTGTCGGGAGTCAACGGCACGTAACCAGGAAATTGTGGTCAGCCTTTAGCCAGGCACGAGCGTGAGGAAGTGGATAATATGAAATGAAAACGAAATGGATGATAGAAAAGGTGATGATGGAGCAATTGGTGAAATGAGTAACGGAGGAAACCGGAGGACCCGAAGAAAACCCGCCCAGTCGCCGTTTCACAAATCCCACATATGGGCGCTTGTGGGAAGTGAGTGGTCTAACCATTGTCACGATGGCATCTAACCTATACAAAAGTAAACACGCGAAATACATTTTGTTTTCTCTAACACGTATCTACATAGTAGTCACAAAAGATATTGAATTTTATAAAAAAAATACGATACTTCACTGGAAATACATGTTTTGGGTACTCCTGAATAACAAAAAGCATTATTAGAACAAGATCCGTATGCGTCTGTCTTTATCTATGTGTGTATGTGTGTGCGTGTGTGTGTGTGTGTGTGTGTGTGTGTGTGTGTGTGAACAGAATAGCTGTAAATCGAAAATTCGGATAAATACCAAACTTGATATTTAACTGTAGCATCTTCCAGAGACAAAACACGTGAATTTTTCAAGACATTTCCCCACTTTACCCATCCTTTTTATCGAATATTATTCGAATTTTTTTTATTTCTCAAAATGGCTTAAAAGATGTTGATTAAAGTACTCTTCTATATTAAAGATATTTTAATGACAAATAAAACGTAGATATTGACATTTCTGATATTGCCCTCTGTAGTAATTCTTTCTGAAGATATTGTTTATGGTCTTTTATAATTGCTAAACGCAATGGCAAAACGAATGATATAGAAAATTCAACTCTCTTTAAAATACAAAATGACCCCAAATAATATTTTTTGTGGCAAAAGTGATTTCTGAGATAGCCGTTATTAACGATTCAAATTAATGAATATATTGTAATTCTTTTTAAAGTCCTGCAAATTTTCAGCTGTTTATCGTAATTCCATGGAAAATGTGTGGAATTTTAAGATCAACATATAGTGTCCGGTTCTTAAATATTTGACTGTCGTTGTTCCCTTTGTATCTACGAGCTGCTGGTGCTTATCTCGCTGAACTGTAGGTTTCTTAACGTTGGATTTTCGGTTTTATACTATTAAACACACTCACTACCTACTCTCACATTCATATTTCCAGACCCTGTGAGGGATAAGGAATGATTCTGGTCAAAGAAAAATGCCCTGTCCCAGCCGGGAATCGAACACGGGACATCTGGATAAAAAGCCAAAACCCTGACCACTCGCCCGCAGAGGCAGTCTTGATATACTTTTATATTAGTGACAAGTGTAGGGTACCTATATCGTTAGTTAGACATTTTGTATATAAGAATGTGATCCAAACGTACATTTTTGCTCTATTTTCACATTCAAGAGTTTCATTCGATACTGTTTTGATAAGCATAGAAGTATAATGCTGCAAGAATTACGATTCCTATGTTAAACTGAAAGATAAAATCTTACATCATTTTGTATTGATTATAGTACCGATTCAGCTGGCCGCACATGTCTCTTTTTCTTTCCCGTTTCTTTTCTGCACACAGTTGTGCTATTTCTAGAACAGGCCTTAGTATGTGTGCAATACCTGTTTTTGAAATTGATTTTCTAGCAGTACTTGGTACAACAGAAGAAGTTGAAAAGGAACGTATGAGGCAGGAAAGAAATAAAGTAACTAAGTGAAAATGACAGAGGATTGTAAATGATAATGCTGACGTACAAATAAACACTTAACAACGTTAATACGCAAGGCGCTGCTTCAATGTTTCATCTTGCTTGCCATTATTGTGGCGTGTAATCCCCAGGCTTTGTGTTCCTGCCATTCATTACAATTAACTGCTCAAATCCTTCTTACCTTATGTAAGAAGCTTCGGCATTTGGTTATTTCAGGGGTGAACAATCTTGTTGATTGCCGAGGAAACGAGCAAAGGTAGAAATCTAAATGTTCATCACCATCATGGAGTTGTTCATGACAGTAAAACATCTCCAAATGTGACAAAGATACCTAGCATAATAGTGACTATTACCCAACGATCCATTAGATGAAGAGTGCACTACAGTGGATCTTTTACAAAAACAGAGCGTTTGCATAAATCAAATTTGGAATGGAATTTTCATGTAGATAATTTGAATAAATATTAAGTAGACTTTGTTAGGCAATAAAAATATTAAACATTTGATGTGTTCCATTCACACGACTTTGCTTGCCTATTCTGTAGAAAATTATTCTTATAAAAGATTCTTCTTCTCTCTACTTCATACCAATCGAGATAAACGTTAGCAGAAATGGTCTTACTAATTAGTTCCACATAAGAAGAAGGTAAATAAGGGAATGCACTAGACTAAAGCGATAGTCAAATCATTTAAAAGCCGATCGCTGTATGATGTTATTTTAATTTCCTTCTCTTTGCTTGGCCAAGGTGAAAAAATGAATTACGACTTCCCATTTGAGAAAATTCCAAATAGTGAAAATTTTAAAACCAAAAACCAGGAATTATCTCAAATGTTAGCTCCACAAAAAAGATGTAGGTATATGACTTAAATAATTGTGTGTTTTAATGAGATATACAGTTTTTATGTGATAAGTTTTTATCTGTCTCTAACGATTTACCATCTATTCAAAGGTCATTCAGAATGAAGAGGACTTTAGAAGCCATTCCCAAAAATTCAGGATCAACATTTTACTTGTTATGTAAAGATATTTAATATACTTACGATATTTTAATTAAAATTGTTATAACAATTTTGGAGAAAATAAAAATTTTCAAAACATTTTCCATGCATGGGTTAGTTTGGGGTGGAGGGATGTTTCTAAAGATCATTGTCTCGCATTCTTGGAAGAAACTGAGCTTAAATACCAAATATAGTGTTAACTTTTTATATTTAAGATATGCGCACGTGCACACACTACACAAACACACGGATGTTTTTGTTTTAAAATGCATTTTTTAGATTCAGGGGCCCTAAAAAGTCCTCCGGTGAAATCTCGGTACGGAATTTTTAAGTGCAGTATGATACCTTTTCTACCGACTATGTACATTTTACGTGGTAGAAAAAGTAATTACACTCGATATTCTTTCATTTCTGGGTGTTCATCTTCGGTCTGTTTTGTAAACCATTATTTGTGCTCAAGTTAAGATTTTCTAACAGAATAATCAGAAACTAGTATATATTATATATATTCTTCTATAGAGTTGAACTGCATAGCTGAAATGCTTTAGTCGGAGTTGACGATATAGATGATACCAAAGTGGCTTTAACAAGACAAAAGGTAAACTGTACGTTTCAGGATTAAAATGTAATGTAAGGGGTTTAGGGGTAAGGGGAGGTGAATAACAAGAAATGAAAGTGAAGGTGTAGGTGTAATGAAGTGGATTAGTAAAAACACAAATGGGGTAGAGGAGGGGTAGAGCACGGCATGGAGGTCATTGTGGCCCTTTGTGGAGGGAGGGACAGGGCCAGAGTTCTCAAGGGTGATGATGGGTGCAATCTCTGACGGGATCCCTAACGTTTCAAGATTAAACGTATCCGACGCCACACTTCGCAAACTACCGAACCGTCGCCTGGGCCTTCAACCCTGAAACAGATGACAAGGAAGTGATTGGTGCAGGAACTGGACAGGAAAGTCGTGGTAGGAGATGAACCACGAAGATTCGTCTGCAGACCCGGGAAAACCACCAAAACCCATGAATCAGAGTGGGCGGTCGCCGGGAACTGAACCCGGGACCTTTCGAACGCCTGAGCCATCGCGCTTGGTAAAATAATTGGGGTTGGTAAAACATTTTAATATATTTTAAAAACTTCGCTTTTGCCCCAAAAACACGACTCTATCCCAAGGTCGCGGGTTCATACCCGGCTCAGATCGACGTTTTTAAGTATGCTTAAAAGCGACAGCCTCGTATTAGTAAGTTTACTGGCATGTGAGAGTAATGGTGCGGGATATAATTCCGGCACACCAGGATGTGATCCTGGTAATTGACAGCAATAAACAAAAATTTTATTTTAAAATATTACTAGAGTAGTGTGTAGAACATATTAATAATGTTTAAACAATAGGTCTCCGAGTACCAAAATAAATAGACACATTTAACTTTATGTAGGTATGATATTTATAGCATTTTGGCATTCCCATTGTCCATTAAATCATACTGCACAACCACATGTTTTCATTATTTCATAGCTTAGGCAATATCAAATTCATATTAAGGTAATATTGTTCCCCATTGCCTTTTATTTCTGTTGTTCATTTCACTTCGATAAGATGGCCACAGGCAAAGCAATCGATAGAACATCAATATGACCATAGTAGTTAAAGGAGCGGTATAAATGGAACAAATTATTATAGGGAAAAAATCTGCCCCAAAATGTCTTCCATTGTTATAGAAAAATGATATAATATGGAACTGTGATTTCCTTATGTATTTTGTGTCACGCTTATATATTGTTACGCTTTGCATGGGTTTGTTCCAAAAGAAATGAAGGTACAAAATACTAACTATAAAATATTTCCAATTTTTGCAACACGATATAATATAGCGCAATAAATTCATGTAAAAATTGTCGAAACAGAAATAAGCGATAAGGAGCTTATGGAATGTAACAAAACACACCTGGAGATATGAAATACGGTTTTAAAATAGGTACGTATAATAATATTATGCAGAGTGGAGACGCACAAAAGGGTTTAAAACCAGGACGCACTGGCAACGTTTTTATTCGTAAATGGGACGAATGTGATGTTACGCCCACAAAGACAGAGGATGTAACAATGGAAGGCAGCGGCCATTGTTCGTAACCTCTCAATGTAATGACGCCGTTTGTTTAACGCCGATAAAGCCGATTTGAGATGTTTTCCTTTGTTTGAAAAGTTACGTTGCTCACAGAAGTTTGTGCGAGGCTTTTATACTTGATGTTGTAAATCAAGTGGGCGACTTCAATTGAACGTAATAATGTTTTAAATGTAACAGCTTTCATAATTTTGCTTTATTTGCGAAATTAATTCCAAAGGTTTTAATTACGCTCGCTGAATATCATGACCATTTAAAAGCCGTAAATATGCGTTATCTGCATTAATGAAATATGGCTTCAATATTTACGGAATAGCAATTGCGATTGAACAGCTGAATATCGAACAGTTAATCTCGCAGTGTAGCCAAATGTTGAATATACTGAAAATTTAATGCGGAGAAACATTTCCAGAACTTCCCAGAGCAACTCTCAGCATAAGTTAGCTAGGGGGAGGTTTTGGGAGTTGGAACTTTCTTCTTGCTAAAATAATGTACAAACTGCAATTCTAATTGCTTAACTTTAATCTATGAATATAAAATCGAGTTTTAAAATGTATTTAAACTCGGATTAATTCTTATTTATCTTTTAAAATTGTCCAAATTGTTTAAAAATGAATCCCTATTAACCCCTCTTAATATATTGCCGGCCACGCTACTGACCTTCACTGAAAAATATCGCATAGGATTTTATGTAGGTACCTAAATTTTCTGCTCGACTCCTTAGGTCGCTGCTTGTCAAGCGGGATACCTGGGTTCGATTACCGATACCGGCGATGCGGAATTTTCCCCCGCTGGGAGACCTGGACTGGGGTACACTTAGCCTCGTGAGGTCCCTGGTGTGTGCATGTATGTATGCATGTATGCATGTATGCATACATGTATGCATGTATGCATGTATGTATGTATTTTTCTAAGAGTTGGCCGTTTTTGAGGTATTCCTTGTTATTGGTTTAAGTTTTAAACTACCTTACTTTTCTCAAACGACACCATGCAAAGCGAAGCGAACCTCAATCATTTCACATAGCAACCAGCTTAAAAAAAAATTGAATATTGCTTTATCATAATGTATTCCTTTATTTCCCTTCCACGTACAATGAAGCAAGTAATAAGACCAATTTTTCCAATGTTTATTTTGATTAGGATAATGTAGATAAAATAATAATCTTTTGTAAGAATAGGTCATATTTGGAATAGCTACAGAAAGCTATGAAAATGGAACACATCGGATTTTTTTTATTTGTAGAGTTAACCGTTTTCTAGACATTCCCAGTTATTGGTTTCAGTTGTGAGCTACTTTAATTTTTCTCAAACGGGAAGACCTCCTTGTTTTCGTCTCTTTTTTATTTATTCCTAGCAAGCAAAGAGAACAACATTTCTATTGTTTCACATAACGACGGGCTTTTAAAAGATTTGACTATTGCTTTAGCATGTGCATATCCTATTTCCTTTCTATTTACAAAGAAACATGTAATAAGGCCAATTCTAGTAGCATTTATCTTGATTAGCCCGATGTAGATAAAAGCATAGTCTTCTGTAAGAAAGGTTTGTTTGTAGAACAGCTAGAGAAAGGCATGTGAATGGAACTCATAAAATGTTTAAAAATTCAGCAACAATCATTCTGAATGAAGAGAGTTCTGTGACTATCCCCGGAAAATTCAAGATACACATTTCATTTGTCATGAAGACATGTTAAACATGTGGTATATAAATAAAACTCAATATAGCCATTTTGGAAAAATCAAAATGTTTTAACATTTTTCCAGTAAAGGCTAGTTTGAGATAGGTTTTCTAAAAATCCTTATCTTGGATTCTGGGACCTCAAAATGTATATTTCCAGTGAAATCTCGGCATAGAATTTTTAGGTGAAATGTAATATCTTCTCTAACCTATGCACATGTTATAGAAAGTAAAAATGTAATTTTGGTCTTCAAGAGAACCTATATGTAAAGGTAAAGGATAAATCACTGAATAATACAACTGAAGGTGACTCACTGCGAATTATACAGATCTATTTTGGCTAACACTCCTCAGGAAGGGATAAACTGAGGGAACCACATGAGGCCACAGTCGCAGGCAGGCCACCGAGATGCGCAGAAGTCCTTAGCATTTCCAAGCCCGAAGACGCCAGAGAGTCCGAGATCAAATGAGCTATCAATCTGGCAGCTTTTCATTGTCCTTTCCATTGATCATGCATCGACGCTATCTGCCTGCACCGCCATATACGACGAACCTGGAAGCACATCAGCCGCATAGTAGTGACCTAATTAATAAAGTGTGCCCTGTGCCCCGGGGAACATGTCCGTGGGGTTTTCCATTAGGCTGGTTTTTAGCTCGTGCAAGGACTGAAGTGGATATATTACTTGCGTCAACCCCAAAGACCTCGGTTGGGCGACAGCAAACTAGCATGCCATCTACTTACTATCCAGGATAGTGGCAAGAGGGCATTGAGGCGTCTCACAACCCCGCCCAGCGATATCGCCCAGGTGTACCCAATCTCCCACGGATTTCTGGATCTACTGCCCCGCCGAGGGAATGGCTCAGATATTCGGCCTGACGTACTTCTAGTAACGTCAGAAGTACCACGAGTGCTCGGAGTCCGCAGTACTCGCATCGGAGCAGCTGAAAAAGTCGCAAGCTCCCCTCTATGGACCTGGAAGCACACCCGAAAGATTGGAAGGAAACGGGAAGAGGAAATAATGGACAGGGAACTGTGGTTGATGAGTAGCGACCAGAGCATTTGCTGCCGATCCCGGAGAAATCCCGGGAGCGGACGCCGGGGACCGAACCAAGGACCTCCCGAATGCGAGCCACACACATTACTGCAGCGCCACCTCGATCGGTTAACCTTAATATATATAAGCATAAGTATTCATTCAACATCAAAAATGACCCATTTATTTTTTGTTACATTTATATGTACAGATAAAGTTGTTTTCTGCGTTTGGAAGATCCGTGACCAAGGTTAGTGTAAAGACATTCAGTTTATAATGAACATTCTGAAGCTAAACTTGTAAAGAAACCGAGAGGAAAAAGCGGGAGAGCACCAAAGCCTGAGATGTTTTTATGGCACTCTTATAGCCTGGTATCAAGATACTGAGAGGTCAGAATTATAGCTGGGTCTCACATAAAACCTCAGCAGTCTGAACTCCTTGTTTCTGGTACATGAAGATAGCAAACTACGCGTCAAGCTAACCCCTAACTTCATTTATATAATTCTATATTAAGAAATAACGTTTTGTCCTTAGACAATCTTACTTCTCTACTTAGTACATCAGTAGGTAAATTGAGAAGCTATTGCATTTCACCCAAAAATACGATACCAGGATTTCACTGAAATTCCACGTTTTAAAATCCCTATATCACAAAAAGAGCACTTTTAGCAAAAATGTCCGTATACGCGCGTGTGTGTGTGTGTGTGTGTGTGTTTGTGTGTTTTTATGTGTTTGAACAACATAAGTCAAAAACAAAAAGTTGGTTAAACACCACACTGGATAATAAAATTTAGCATCTTCTAAAGATGAAACACGAAGAAAAAAATATGATGTATTCCATTCACATGACTTTCTCTATTCTCTACAATAAATTATTGTTAAAAAAAGTTATTGTTCTATTTATTTAACACTAATCGAGAAAAAATTAGCAGATAGGGTCTTATTACTTGCTTCATTGTAAGTAGAAGGAAAATAAGGGAGTACCATAGGCTAAATCGATAGTTAAATCTTTCAAAAGCTGATTCCTATGTGATTGAAGTACCTTTGTTTGTGTGGACAGAGGTTGACAAATTCCCGTATGAGAAAAGTGTAAGTATTTTAAAGCTGAAACTAATAACAAGGAAAATCTCAAAAACGGTCAATTATACGAAAAAAATGTACCTACGTGTAGAGAAATTAAAAATATTGAAGATTTTGTTTTACTCAAAATGGTTCTAACGATTTTGATTAAAACATCGTCTATTAAAGCTATTTACATCAAATACGAAATGTATATCTTGAATTTCCTGGGAAAGCTTCTGAGGACCTGTTCATTCTGGATGAATTGCTGACTTTTGCATAACTGGTAAACCGTAAGAGATACACAAAAACCTCCTAGACAAAATATATAGATCTCGTTAAAACACGCAAAATATGTTGTAGAGTTGACCATTTCCGAAATATTCCTTTTTATTGGTTTCAATTGTAAACTACGCATCTTCTCCATGGTGTCATACTTCGCTTCTTCTCTCTTTTGTTTTTCTGGAAATGCAAAGTGAACCGAACTTCCATTGATCACATATCGATCGTCATTTAAAATATTTTACTATAACTTTAACCTGGTATATTTTTTATTACCCTTCTGCTTATAAGGAACTATGTAGTAAGACCAATTATGTTAATGTTTGTCTCGTTTAGCATGATGTAGACAGAGAATGAAATTTTGTAAGAATAGTTTGTTTGCAGAACAGGTAGAAAAAGTCATGTGAATGCAACACATCAGAATTTTTTTAATTGTAAACCTATTGTGGTTAGATTTTGACATTTTTTTCCCCTAGGAAAATATTAGTGTGAGGAAAGGAAGTTACCTTGCGGTATTAACTTTGAGATACTTAATTCAAAATCTTCTCGGGCTTCTAACCAGGTAAAAACTTGGCTTGACACCAGCGTTTCGAAGAAGTGCATCTTCCTCGTCTTCAGGGTGAACTGAAGACGAGGAAGATGCACTTCTTCGAAACGTTGGTGTCAAGCCAAGTTTTTATCTGGTTAGAAGCCCGAGAAGATTTTGAATTAATACGTCGCCAGGAAAGCTTCAGTTCTTATTTTTGAGATACTTGCTTTGCCACTGGCTTTAGGGAGTTGAGTTACAGTTGCTGAAGTCAATCTTACCATGGCTTGATCGTTTTAGACAATGCCTGATTACTGTGAATGTCACCCATCCTGTTTCTCAGCCTTTTTAGAACAATCTCAACTCGGAGCTGATGTCAACTTAAGAAACATATCACCTCTCTCGTAAGTGTCTTATTTCTAGTAGGGGTAACCTTTCACCACCGTCCCGCTTCTTTCCTACAGGAGATCACAATTGTGGACTCCCGATAACTTTGAGCTATGCTCATCCCTAAAACATCCCTCTTTCCACCCAAGTTCCACCGTAAAACATGGTGGCGACGCCGGTTTTAGGATGGCACCCCTAGTCGGTAGCCATGACTCTTGTTGGAGTCACTGGTTGTTGGCCGACGTAATACTATTTACTTGAAGTTTGGCATATTTAATAGAGCAACTAAAGAAATTACTGTGCAAAAGCTGAAAGCTCTACCTCAAATAGTTTCTCAGATAATTAAATATTTTTACTAGCGAGAAAAATACAAATTTTCAAAAACTGTCATAAGCATTCACATTTTTCAGAGAAGTATGATGATATTTACTGGTAATTACAGCGAAAATTAAAATCAGTCTTGAAGAAGTACATTTTGTTTTTGTGAGGTTGTTGGTATTAACAATTGCGTTTTGTTCAGTATAAATTAATTGTTTGGGCAAATGAATAAAGAAATCATAAACCGCATACTTAAATCTTTAGATAGCATTCTTGAGATTGAATGTGCATGCAAATCAGAGCAAAACCGAAATACATTTCATGCGCAAAAAGTAAAGCTAAGAAACAACCACATACTGTAAGAAGTAGGTTAGAAAGTAGCGCACGGGCGATTTAAACATGCTGGGATTTTAGCAATGGCGGATTATGAAAAATGACCGGCCAAAATAATTCATATTTGTCCATAGAATATTCATATGGTTTAATTAAAAAACCAACAATTATGTCATTTTCACCCCAAAACTCTGTACTAGTGTCCTAAATATTCCGATGCCTTATAATGATTATATTCCACGGCGGAAGCTTGGGTAGCTGTCTTTAACATACGTATCCAAGAGCTCAATAGTACATATAGTGCCTTTCAAAAGTAGCTCCGTTGGCGCTTTTGACGTTGGCGTTCTCCCGCGAAATCCCGCTATAGGCATGGATGTTTAGTGTTGTATGTTTCTATGTTTGTGTACATACTATCCAGGTTCTTCTAACCTCCTGATCGCCACGTAGGCTAGGCCTGAAGGCCAACATATGTAAAATTAATTCATTCATTCATTAAAAAAGTTACTTAAAACTGAAAAGCCTTAGAAATATTTTAATAATTGTGTTAGAAAAAAATGAAAGATCTCCCTGTGTTTGGTTTGGTTTTCATTAGTTTCCGTTTACGACACACAGTTACTATTTCGTTTATAGTTATCTATGGTTACTATAGTTACCACTTTATTAAATAAAACACTATTTATCCGCAGTTTGCAATCATAGCGCTGTCACTAAATGTTCGAATACAGCTGATGCCATTGTGAAAGCAGTAGGAGTATTTTTTGAGGAACTAAGACAATTTAGAACTTATCTGACTATTTTATAGCCTGTCCATACTCATTTCTTGATTACGAAGGTCAAAACAGAAATCTTGAGTAGCAGGTCTTTGACCATTGCCAATCAGTTAACACTTTCGACAGTCTCTGCAATCGCTGATTTCCATCAGGCGACTTTTGGATGCAGTTAACCTAAAGAATGAGTTTTCGTGGTAGATCCAATAACCCCTTTACAAATTAAATGTGCTATCTAGATAGAAATTGTCAATATTCCAAGATTTGATCTGCAAAATGATGTGAAAGATATTCAGAATGGTAAACAATTTCCAGTTTCGTAAAAATCAAATTCCACTGTTTGCCCAAAATAATGAGTGTTTTATTTCCCTGCAATCTTAAGTATTATAATGTTTATAATAAGTGCTTTAAAGTCTCAAGTGGCTTTTGAAAGATACTATACAGGCTGATTCAAAAATACTTTTACTGCGTTTGGGATGGATTTCTGACATCAAAGCAAGCAAATAGATTCATATAAACAACATGCTCTAAAACGCTTCATTTTAGCGTAATAAATTTAAGTCACCTTAAACGGCTTTCCGTATCCGACCTAACAACTTCATTTGTATTGCCATGACTGCTTGTTTACATTGTTCATATATAAGATGTGTAATATTTTGCTCCAGCACGCCTTACAGGTGTTGTCTTCAGGGACTTCATTCAGAACACACTCCCAGACATATTAGAAAATCTTCCTCTGAAAATAAGAAGAAACATGTGGTTTATGCATGATGCTCTAACACATTTTAGTCTCATTGTTCTCGATGCACTGACTGGTATCTAAAATGACAAATGGATAGGTAGAGGGGGGACTAGCTCCATTGCCTGCACGTTCCCTCGGGCTCAATCCTTTGGATTTTTATCTTTTGGGGGCACCTTAAACCACTGGTTTATGCAGCAGACATCTCAGATGAAAAACTCTTCATCTACGTGTCATGGAAGCTTACAAATCCGTACGACATCGACTGGGAGTGTTTGACATTCCATGTTTCGACGAGTGCATGCGTGTCTAAACGCAAGAGGAGTACATTTGGATAATTTGCTATAAGTGGTGTTTGTTTGGAACAACACCTAACTAGCTGAAAATGTCAAAAATAGAATAATGTGACACTGTAAAACGTTTTGACTGATAGCATTTTAAACCTCATTAAATCTAGAACGAAGGATTTTGGGACATGTGTTTATATGATTAGTTTTTCTTGTTGATGTAAGGAACCTGTTCCCAAACTATTAAAAGTATTTTTGAATCAACCTGTATAATTAAATATGATTGGCCGAAATATTTCTATTATGTGCTGCCGTCTATTGGAAGTTAGAAGCAGGGACCCTTCCTATCCAACCTCTCTTTGCCTATAACCGTTGAGAAAAGGAAAATTTAACACTGATCTTTTCGTTAATAACATGAGAACGTATAAATTATTTAAAGAGATCCAAAATAGACGAAATTGTGCACGATATTATTATTATTATTATTATTATTATTATTATTTAATATCAAAGTACAGGATGTAAGATAATAAAACTAAACATCTACTTTTTTTGTCATTTTATGACAAATTTCTCTTCTGCTTTGACGTAAAGGAAAGCTCAGTGTACAAATCTCACTTATTCGTCTACTATTCCGTTCTGCAACAACTGCTGAACATTAAACCCGACAAAAAGGCAAAGGTTGGCAACAGTGAGATCTGGCAGCTTGTTAAGACACTTCCGCCCACAATTAGTCACGTCTCTGGCTTTGCATTACATCACGGAGAATGAAACAACCATGTCGGTAGGACAACAAACAAAGACGTTTAAACATCTCTAGTGTTTGTATGTGTTTCACAGATCTGCAGCAATTAACTTCTCTTTCTTTATGACTTTCCTTCCCTTAAGTGTAGGACTCTCGTGTTGATTCCTAATCTCTGGCAATACAGAAACTTATATTGATACGCTGATTGCAGAGGGATAATGTGAAGCATCTACCGGTGAATACATGGAAAACGAATAGTTATTAATACAACAGAGATATTAATCATTTCGATTTTGAGACCAGTGACATAACAGATACAACGTTTTAAGTAACCTAGCCTTATGAAATGACAATAAATTCCTTTTAGTGAACTGAACTAATTTTTTTCATTTATACACCACCGAGCCAGGTGGCTTAGACGCTTCATCTGAGACTGGGGCAATCGGGAGTTCCGGGTTCGCTCCCCGTTGACCGCGCATTTTGAACCTGGGTTTTTCCGTGGTTTTCCTGGGGCCGCTTAGGCGAATGCTGGGGTGCTGTATATCTACCATGGCACCTTTCTCTTTAATTCAATTTTCCTTCTTCATCTTTCAGGTCGGCGCAGGTGTGGCTTGAGGTTTTGAAGGCAGATGGCACGGTTGCTTGCTCCGAGTGACACTCTCTTCCACCTGGTTGCGTTGGTTGAGGATAGGTGCCGTTGTAGAGGCCTGCTTCCACCTCCCGGCGCCTGTATAGGCTTCGTGGCGCGCCATCTAGTGAAAGTTAGGGACTTCCGTGCGTCTCTGCGCTTAGCTCCGTCGTTTCCTGGGTGCTGGCTCCCCTCCTCTCATTCCTTCCCCTGGGGAAGGGGGTAGGCCGCAATATAGAAGTACTTGTTCGCAGTTACTGAGGTGTCCCCCGCCGTTACAATGCTCTACCGTCTACCCTATTCATTTATACTCGCTTTTATCTACATGGTCCTATCGACGGCGTTTCTCTGTGGAACATAGTACCTGTTGGTAATGGTGTTAACTCATGTACTGTTTTCTGTCGTTGAGTTTTTTTTCTTGAATGATGTTCATTAGATCACACACACACACACACACACACACACACACACACACACACACACACACACCACATTCACACTCTCATTCATACTTGCTGACTCGGGGAATAAACCTGGACTAGAGAAAATGCCCCCACCCCAGTCGAGAATCGAACCTGGGACCCCTTGAATAGCAGGAAGGAGCTCTACCGATTGAGCTACGGTGCCAACCTGAATTTTCTTATTAGTTCAAAAAAAATGAACCTATGGTGTCATAGTGACAGAGAGAAAAGCTTGCTTAGTGATTACAGTATCAAGCGTGTTTTGTTTATTTCCTTATAAAAAAATTACACGAATAATATCTGGGCTGTAATGAAAGATATTTCTTTAGAACTATTAAAGGAGCTGAAACTGCTAGTTTCGCAGAAATCTATGCAATCATGACATTATAACAAATTATGTGACTGGAAAAGAGCAAATCAAGTATGCTGTAATCAATGTTTGTTGGTTCCACAAACACGCAGAAAATCAGGAAAGTTTAAAATCAAATCTTAACTCTTTATTTGTACTTAAGTTTACAGCTTTGCCGCAGTTTTCATTGATTCAGCCAAGAACGAAATGTATGAACAATAAGGGCGCTCTTACAGAAGGCGTTTAGAATGTTGCAGATTGAATTAGAATGGAATCGTTATAAAGGCACGCTACCGCTACACCTCTATGGTTAAGGTGAGTTATCCGATTAAGTTTTTTTTTCCCGAGGTTTTCTTTTATCCTGAGAAGATGAATCTATCAAGCGTTTTATATAGTTGAAACTTTTCTAACAGTTATTCGTATTGTTTCAATTATGCATATCTATATTTTGGTTTTACTTTGCTTTGTTTATGGAAGTCTGCAATAGGGGAAGCTGAATTTGTTAATTTGTTAATAAACTCTGTTTATATACTTAGTTGTTAAGCAACCATTATGGCATCCATGCTGGGAAGATATAGGTTTGCAGGATTTTCATCATTATAATAACTTATTTATAATGACATGATTGCATAAATATTCGGTTATTAATATTCATTGTTTTTATAAGAAAGAAGTTCGATAGAGTGACTTCTTCAATCGCGAATTTACTATTTCACTTCCTAGCCTTTATGAAATTATTGCGCTGATATAGAAGAATTTTCATGACGAATGTTCCTTGCTATTCCTTAAAAATGCAATTTCGTGTTTTCAAGTTAAGTCCAATCCGCAAGGATTAGGAAATGTTTAAACTTGCAAACTGAAATATATCATCCTAATACCAAGAAAATTCAATTTGCCAGAGTTTATGTTTCAATGAGCTACACACTTTATCTGCAGTACAAAGTTTTTGTGTAATCTTAGGTTTCTAATTATACAAAATTTACTGAAATAAAATATATCTCAAGAGGCTATTCATTACAAAAAGTCAGTATATGCATTTCATTAGTTATGAAAATATTTTAAATATAAGTATTTTAATCAAAATAGCTTAGAATGATTTCATAAAAAAAAAATTCCATGTAAAGCGGAGTTTGTAGGTGTTGAGGAAATTTCTTGAAGATTTTTGTACCACGTCTTTGGAAGATACTGAACCAAAATAGGAACTTTGGTACGACCCTGTTTTTCGTTTATGAGTTTTGCTTTTCTCAGGCAGACCTACAATGATATTTTTCTACACATTTTTGTGTACGAGTCGTTTATTGGGTGAAATGCGATACCTCCCCTTCTTATTGGAAGAGAATATAAAATGTTTAGTGCCATACCCATTTGTGTTGCATTATATTAATGAGTAAGAAATTTGTCATTCATCTAATGTTTATATTTCAGTAACAAAAGAAACACGAAATGGCAGTAAAACAACTTAACGATGACTGATAATAATACGCCTTCTAATGAACCCATGATTCCTAAATGCTGCCAAGGAAACATTCGCTACGAATGACTACAGGAGGAACACAAATGTGTTTGAACACGCAGTATTTTGCAGTTTTGGCACAATCCTTTCTCGTACTTAAAACACGTATAATGTTATTATGCGGAACCCCGCAATAATAACTTCAGGATTGCCCGTTTAAAATACAGACGGCAGGCTTTGTTTTTAAATGCTATGGAACTTTACCAACAGTAATACCAAGAGTATCAAACTGGATCAATGAAATGTTTTAAAACTCATTTTCTAAACCGAAAACGGGAGGGTATGGAAGCAGAAGAATAACAAAGCCATCTGGAGGCAATAACAGTTTATTAATTAGTGGATAAGCGTATGGGAGGAGTCAGGCTTGTCTCAAGTGTTGGGTACACAGTCATGCGGTGCACAACAAACACTTACTGCTATAGGGTGTCACTAAACTATTGTTCACATCTGTGGAGGTGTTCACTTTTTATACGCTTTCGCTTGGAAAATGCGTTTTCACTTCCTGTAATCATTAATTTAGAATCTCCGAACTTGTTATCTGTTAAGTACAAGGCTTTAATTGTAAACGTTCACAATAAGATAACTTAATAGATAACTTTAATTTAACTTAAATGATAAAACACGTCGATTTGATTATTGAAAAGGAAATATAATATCCACAGCGATTTGCAGTTAGGTTTCAAAATATCCCCTAATTTATTAGGTAGATGGAAACCTTCATTTGTTCTCCTTTCTTTCTCTATTGCCTTAGTAGCCTGGATAATTGTTTATCTTTTCTTTTCTTTTTAACTTAACGTCCTTTAACCTTGTTAGTCATTTCGCACGATGAATGTGAAACTGGTGAAACGATGCTCAAATGATCTCGGAGTCCATGGAGCTTAAAGTTGCTCGACATTTGTCTTCTCAGGATAAGGGAAACCCTCGAAAAAAGCTTACCAAGGTAACTCACCCTAAGCGAGATTCAAACTCGCGACCTCTTGAATGTGAGGTAGACACGCTAGTGTACCCAAGCTAGCAAAATTGTTACTCTAAGTATAGGTGAGTAGAATAAAATTACAAATAATTTATTAGAATATTTGTTTTTTGGTGCTTGATATTTTAAATGGTGTATATCCGTCAAGAAGGAAGAGAAATAATCCATATGGTATTCAAATTAGGTGTGTTTACAAAATTGCTGGTGTTTTTAACGAGAGATAACCTGAAAAAACAATGTGTGCAACAAATGAAGAATCCTAAAAGAAGTTAAATTACACAAATGGAAGTACGTGGCAATTTGGCTAAGGAACACAACTCGATTCCAAACTAACTGCAAAAACAAACCCTTACTTGTTTCCATACATTATGTATAAACTCAATTTTCCCCCACAAAATACCAACTTATCAGCAGTTCAGCGAACGTGAACTTGATCGAAGAACAGTGTTATGAGCAAATCTCGCAGGGAAAATCGAAAGAGACCCAAGTGTGACAAAATATTTGCTTCAGCGACGAACGTGTTTTTTTTTTTTTTTTTTTTTTGTTTTTTTTTTTTTTGTTTTTTTTTTTATGGATTTATCAACAATAACAAAATCTAATGTGTTCCATTTACATTAGTTTCTTTATCTGCTCTACAAACAAACTTCTTGCAAAAGATTATTCTTTTTACTTTCTCTACACGTACTATGTACATAGTGTATAGAGCAGGTATTGTATTCCACCCAAAAATTCGATACCGAGATTTCACCGAAAATACATGTTTTGGGTCCCCTGAATCCAAAATAAGCATTTTCAGAAGAAGGTCCGTGTGTGCGCGTGTCGGTGTGTGTGTCTGTGTGTCTGTGGACAGCATAGCTCAAAAACGAAAACACCGTTGAATACCAAATTTGGTATTTAAGTTTAGTATCTTCCAAGGATGCGACATGAAGATTATCAAGAAAATCATCCCACCCCCAACTACCCTTTACATGGAACTTTTTTAGAAAATTTTTAATCTCTTAAAAATGGATCTAACGATTTTTATTAAAATATCGTATATTAAAGATATATACCTGATAAATAAAATGTATATGTTGAATATTCTGGGAATAGCCTCTGAAGACTACTTTGTTCTGGATGAATTTTATGGAATTTTGCGTAGCCACTAAACCGTAAGAGATGGACAAAAACTTACCACACAAAAAATGTAGAGCACGTTAAAATACACAATTTGTATAATTAACTTTTTTTTCGAGGAATTTGTCGTTTTTTAGATATTCCTTGTTTTTTGTTTCAGCTTTGAAAAACATACTTTTCCCTTACAGGAATTTGTCAACTCCTGTTCGTACAAACAAAGGAACTTCAGTCATATAGCAACCAGCTTTTGACTATAACTTTAACCTATGATACTCCCTTATTTCGCTTCTACTTACAAGGAAGCTAATTTTTTCTGGATTAGCATGAAGTAAATAGAAACATAAGCTTTTTAACAATAATTTGTTACAGAGACGTAGAGAAAGTCATGTGAATGGAACACATTTTTTTCTATTGTATGACAATCGAGATTAATATTAGCTGAGTGGTCTTAATATTTAGTTCCTTATAACATGAAGGAAACTAAGGGAATACACTAGGCTAAAGCGATAGTGAAATCAAATATTTTAAAAACCTGTCGCTATGCGATTGTCATTGAAATTCCTTCTTTGAATGACCAGGAGTAAAATAAAAAAAAAAAAAATGTATAGGTGAGTATTTTAAAATGAAACCAATAACAAGGAATATCTTGGAAACGCTTATCTCTAGAAAAAAATGCATATGACATAATTTGTGTGTTTTAATTACATCTCATTTTTTAACGTTTTTGTTAATCTCGTTTATACAAAAGTCATTCAGAATACAGATGTCTTCTGAGACTATTCCCAGAAAATTTCAGATGTGCATTTCATTTGTCGTGAATATGTCTTAAACATTTGGTATTTTAATCAACATCGCTACAGCCATTTTTGATAAAATTAAACATTTCCCAAAAATCTCTCATGTAAATGGTAGTTGGAGTTAAGGATTTTCGTTGAAAAGCTTCGTGCTGCATCCTTGGAAGATGCTCAACTTAAATATCAAGTTTGGTATTTAAGGGACTTTTCGTTTTTGAGTTATGCTGCCACGCCCCCCCCCAACAAACACTCACATACACACACATACACACAGACATACACACAGACAGGCAGATAGGCACACCCACAGTCCTTTTTCTAAAAATGCTTTGTTTGGATATTGGGGGTCTCAAAACATATATTTCCGATGAAATCTCGGTGTCAATTTTTTGAGTGGAATACAATACCTTCTCTTCCTACGTGTACATTGTACCTATGTGCTAGAGAAAGTAAAATTGACAAAATACACGCATTTGTTTTTCTTTCTCTACTTCATACTTAGTACAGACAAAGAAAATATTGCATTCCACCCAAAAATTCGATACCTAGATTTCACTGGAAATGGAATTTTTTATGGTCCTGAGTATCCAAAAAGGATTTTTAGAAAAACGTCCATGTGTTTATGAATACGGTAACTCCAAAACGAAAAGTGGGTTAAATATCGAACTTGATATTTAAGTTCAGTATCTTTCCAAGATGCGACACGAAAACACTAACTGCTCTTTATATGAAAAAAAAAAAAAAAAAAATAACATTATCAATTTCTCACCAATGGTTGTAACGAACATCTGGGAATAGCCTCTGAAGTCCTCTTCATTCTGAATGACTTTTACATGACTGGTAAACGGTAAGAGATAGATAAAGAGTTACTGCACAAAAAATTTAGAACCTGCTAAATTATACAATTTATGTCATACATATTTTTGTAGTTGTCTATTTCCGAAATATTCCCTGTTATTGGTTTCAATTTTAAAATACTTAAATTTTTCTGAACAGGAAGCCCCTACTAGTTCTATATCTCTTTTGTTTTTTGTTCCATCGAAAGAGAAGCGAATTTCAGTGTTATTCCATAGCGATTTGACTATCACTTTAGTGCATTCCCTTATTTCCCTTCTACTTACAAGGAAGAAATTAATAAGACAATTTCTGCTAATGTTTATCTCAGTCAGTAGGATGTAGATAAAATAATATTTTGTAAGAATAGTTTGTCTTAGAACAGTTAGAGAAAGTCTTGTGAATGGAATAAATCAGAATTTTTTTCGTGACGATCATAATGTATTCCTCAAAACCTCAATGTGTAGACAGTCGTTCTTAAAAATTACATTGTTACTCAGATTTTTATTGAAGGAAAGCTTCTTGAAAAATTGTATCAGAATTTGTTAGGATATTTAATCGATCACACTATCACTAGAAAACCACATCAAGGACGAAAGTGTGAAAAGTTTGCAAGGAGACGGTGCACCCCCACACTATGTAGCTCCTATGTGAGAGACTTGATAGAAAATTTCCTGGAAAATGGATTTGGGGAGAGATGTCTTTAGATTTCATTATATTTCTGTGGATCCTGTTTTGAGATTAGACACGAAGTCCAACCCTAGGATATTGATCAAGTCAGAAATTACATTTATTGGTTTTTCCTGATAGTTATTAATACATTTATGTACAAATATTGTCTAACGGTCAGCAGGTTCTGCAGTGGGCGATTTGAAATCAGTTGTTTATACTCCACTGCCTGAAAAAAAAATTTAAAAATATTTAATACGAGAATGTGGGCGGATTAGAAAAACATTCCAGAGTTCGTGAGGCCAAGTTACTAACACGCGTGATTTTGTGCCAAACTGCTTGAACAAGTAGATTCCCCGTGCAGTAGTGGTAAACACTTGATATGAGTTAGAGATAGGCATCTGACAGCAATGATGGGTCTCATGTTCCTTAAACAGCGTGTCGTGTGTCAGCTTATAACGTTGGGAACAGAAAGTAACCCAACACGCGGGCCATCGACTCCTACGTTTAGCCTGCCTGGAAGGAATTTTCTTATTTATAGAGTGTACACTGGTTGTGTTTCAGCTGTTTTGTAAAGACTCAATTGTAGTGACTTGCGTTAGAACCAAATAATTACTAAAAATCCTGCTTATATTCATTGCTAAAAATGAGAGTTTTTTTTTTTTTTTTTTTTTCGAATTGTGTTAGATATCAGTTAATTGCCAATTCACTGCTATAAATGAGTAGCACTTCGTTACAAATTAATTCTCATATTGGTAGCGTTACAATACGATTACAATGTTACTGAGCAAGGTATGCAGATTTTTTTCTGTGTTAATACTATAACAATCCTATAATAATGATTTCGGGGAGGATTTTATTTTGTTACGACTACCAAAACTATGAAAATATCATGTATAAACTCACATCAGAAATATAAACTCCTATCTAAAGACATTAATACAGCTACTATTCTCCGTATCATGAACCTTTAATAGCTATGTTAACTTATGAACAGTGGATTGTGTATTTTAAACGGAAAATGCTGCATACCGCCACTGCACAATGCACAGTAGCTGATTTAGTGCGAGCAACGAGTAAGATTACTCTCTCCGCTTTATTCAAAGAGTAACTAGTTAGTGACAATATCAATCCAGCTAGTACTGGAGCTATTGAAGAGTATTTTGAACATTTAATTTAATCAACTATTTGCAGATACTTATCCATATAAACGTTTTCAACCAGTTGACCTTTTCTTTATTTTTGCAAATTCAATTGCTTAGCGTTGTCAAGACAACATCTAATGTATATGGACATGCATACGACTTTCTCTAAACGATAATCTCACATTTTTACTTTCTCTACACGTACTATGTACATAGTGTATAGAGGAAGTATTGTGTTCCACCCAAAAATTCAATATCGAGATTTCGCCGGAAATACATGTTTTAGGATCCTCTGAATCCAAAAAAAAAGCATTTTCAGAGAAAGGTCCGTGCGTGTGTGTGACAACATAGCTCAAAAACGAAAAGACCGTTAAATACTAAACTTGGTATTTAGGTATAGTATCTTCCAAGGATGCGACACAAAGATTTTCAAGAAAATCCCCCCACTACAAACTACCCTTTACATGGAAAAATTTTCGAAAATTTTGATTTTCTTAGAAATGGTTCTAACGATTTTGATTAAAATCACGTATATTAAAGCTATTTGTACCTTGAATAAAATGTATATCTTGAATTTTCTGGGAATAGCTTCTGAAGACCTCTTTATTCTGGATGAATTTTGCCGAAATTTGTATAACTGCTCAACCGTAAGAGATGGACAAAAACTTACCATACAGAAAAAGTAGAGCACATTAAAACTCACAATATACTTTATATACTTTTTTTTTTCGTGGCGTTGATCGTTTTTAAGATATTCCTTGTTATTAGTTTCCGCTTTGAAAAACTTATACGTTTCTCATACAGGAATTTGTCAACTCCTGTCTGTACAAACAAAGGAACTTCAGTCACATAGCAGTCATCTTTTGACTATTACTTTAACCTATGGCACTCTCTTATTTCACTTCTACTTACAAGGAGGCAAGTAATAAGACTATTTCTGCTAATTTTTTCTCGATTGGCATGAAGTAAATAGAAGCATTAGCTGTTTAACAATAATTTGTTGCAGATATGTAGAGAAAGTCATGTGAATGGATCACATCAGATTTTTCATTTTACATCACAGTATTCCTATAAAATATTACTTTTCTATCCTCGCTTCGTTACTAAAGATGCATTTTATCTAGGAGTTGTTTCAAACTAAACAAGAAGGTTGCACCATACGGAAACATTAGAAACAGTATTTAAGTGTTTATTCACTTAACGAGATTTTGCAATGTAAAGAAAAAGAACAAAAGGAATTGAAAGCATTCAAACATGAGCTTGTGTTACATTCACATGACATTCTTTACCTTCTATGTTTTATTAGTGGGCATACAAACAATTTTTACAGAAAGGTATTACTTTCTCTGCTACGTATAACAAGAAAGGGAAGCATATATAGTATTACTCCTAAATTCGATACAGTAACTGGGCCGGAAATGCATGGTTTGAGGACCCCTGAATAAATTTATTTTTAGTAAAAGGTCCTGTGTAGGTTTGCGTCTTCCGTCTATTTTTGTGTGTTTGTGAACAGCACAATTTAAAAAAACGAAAAATCGGATAAATACCAAACTTTGTATTTAAATTCAGTATATACTTCCGAAACAATTGACCTAAATATTTTGGAGAAAGACCACCGCCTTAACTACCCTTCCATGGAACATTTTCGAAAGTTTGTATTTGTTTAAACATGATTCCAACGATTTTGATTAAAATACTGTACATTAAAGATATTTTGATAAGGAATAAATGTATATCTCGAAATTTCTGTTAATAGCCTCGGAAATTCTCTTCATTCTGAAAGACATTTGCATAACTGGTAAATCATGTCAAAATTTTACTACACAAAAAAAAAAAAATTAAAAAAGTAGATCTCGGTAAACTTCACAATCTGCCAAATGCATTATTATTATTATTATTGTTATTGTTGTTGTTATGTGGGGTTAACCGTTTTCGAAATATATCTCATTATTGGTATAGATTTTTAAATACATATCTTTTCTCAAATGGAAATTTCTTATTCCCTTTTTATTTTCTCTAGAATATATGTACAATGTGCATGGTAGGTAGGTTGTATTCAAATCAAAACTTCGATACCGATTTCACTTGAGATACATTTTTGAGAACCAGTGAATTAAGAACAAACTTTTAGGAAAAGTTGCGCGCGCGCGCGCGTGTGTGTATGTGTGTGTGTGTGTGTGTGTGTGTCTGTGTTTTGGGATATACGTTTAGCATGTTCCATAAGAGGCGACACAAATGGTTTCACAAAAATACCCACCCCAAACTACCTTTTACATGGAATCTTTTTCGAAATTTTCTAAAAAATAACTCGATTTTTATTAAAGTACCATGTATTAAATCGATTTAGATGACAAAATGTACAAAATGTACATGTATATCTAGAATTTTCTGAGAATAGCCTCTAAAGCTCTCTTCACTTGGATGACTTTTGCATAACTGGGAAACTATAAGCGATACATAAAAAATTTAGACCTTTTTAAAAGACACAAACTATGTAAATATATTTTTTGTACAATTATCCATTTTTTCTCCTGGTTGAGCAAAGAAATAAGCATTTCAAAACCATCACATAACGAGATTTGAATATTGATTAAGCCTAATAAGAATAGGTAGAGAAAGTCATTGAATGTAACATATCAGACCTTTTTCATCCTGATCGTGCAAAAAGAACGGAATTTCAACACCCACATTGTGACCAGGTATATTACTTCAGCCTACTATATTCCCTTATTCCCCTTGAACTTACAAAGAACTATGCAAAAAATACATGTCTGTTATTTCTTATCTCAATTAACGCAAAGTAGAAGAAGAATAATCTTTTGAAAGAACAACTTGTTGTAGAATATATAAAGAAAGTCATGTGAATGTAAATCATATTTTTTTCTTTCTACTTCACTTTAATTGAAGTGCAGAAATAGCTATCTAAATTACACATTTCATTACAGATACAAGAATAGCGGTAGCCAAATGTTTCAGAAGTGGTCGTTATACACAGGCCTTAAAATGCACTCCATGCATTCACGTGAAACAACTGAATATCTACAGGATTTTAAAATAATTATACGTTTAGAGCAATTCAAATCCTTAACGGAATTGGCTTATGCGTTACTTGAAATAAATAAATGATGTGCGTTTTGCATTTATTGTGTAGTATGTTTTCATCCCAAACGTATGTATGTTATAGAAAATTATATCAAATTCCTTCCGAATGAAAAGAAATTCACAGACTATTCCGAGAAAATTCAAGATATACGTTTTTTCATTTACATATTTTAATATATTATTTTAATCACAATCGTTACAGCTAAATTGAGGAAATCAAAAATTTTGAAATATTTTCATGTAAAGGGTATTTTAGGGTGAAGGATTTTCTTCAAAATCTTCATGTCGCATCTTTGAAAGATTCTGAAATTAGATGCCAAGTTTGGTGTTGAAACAAGTTTTCGTTTTCGAGCTATGTTCTCACATAACATGAAAAAGTTCCGCACTCACACACAAGCAAGCGCGGATTTTTTTCTAATTTTTACTTTCTCTAGCCCGTATGTACAATGTACATAGTGGATGGAGAAGGTATTGTATTGCATCCAAAAATTTTCTATCGAGATTTCACCGGAAATACGTTTTGAGACCCGCTGAATAGAACAAAGGCATTTTTAGAACAATGACCCTGTGTGTGTGCGTATGTGTGTGGGTAGCATAACTCAAAAATGAAAAGTCTGTTAAACACCAAACTTGGTATTTAAGTTCACTATCTTGCAAGGATGAGGCACAAAGATTTTCAAGAAAATCCCAACACCCGCAACTACGCTTTACAAGGAACATTTTTCGAATTTTTTGATTTTCTAAGAAATGGCTCTAACATGATTAAAATGCCATATGTTTAAGATATTTTCATGACAAATAAAATGTATATCTTGAATTTTCTGCTAATAGTCTCTGAAGGCCTCTTCATTCTGGATATTCTGGATGACTTTTACAACTTCTGTATAACTGGTAAGCCGTAAGAAATATATAAAAACTTACTCCATGGCACGGTAGCTCACAAGGAACCTTGGCCTACCACTCGGCCGCTGCGTCCCCCATCTCGGTCCATGATAGACGCAGTATTGGAGGGTGAGATGTGATCAGCGCCTCGAATCCCTCCCGGTCGGCTAATGCGGTCCTCATGACCCGATACAAAAAATCTAGATCTCGTTAAAACACATAATTTGTCATCCTTTTTTTTTTTTGTAGAGTTGACCGTTTTAGAGATATTCCGAATTGTTGTTTTCAGTTTAAATACTTCAACTTTTCTCAAACGGGAAGTATTTCTAGCAAGTAAAGACAACCGAATTTCAATTGTTTCACATTGCGACCGGCTTTTAAAAGATTTGACTAATGTTTTTGCCTGTGAATGTCTCAAACTGGTAGTATTTTTAGCAAGCAAAGAGAACCGAATTTCAATTGTTTCACATAACGACCGGCTTTTAAAAGATTTGACTAGTGTTTTAACTGTAAATTTTCTTATTTTCCCTTCTACTTACAAAGAAGGAACTAATAAGACCAACTCTGGTAATATTTATCATAATTAACATGATTTAGTAAAAAGAATAGTTTTTTGTAAGAAAAGTTTGTTTGAGGAATAGCTAGAGAAAGTCATATGAATGGAACACATCAATTTTTAGGAGGTCTCAAAGCATGTAATTCCGGTAAAAACTCATTATTGAATTTTTGGGTGCAAAGTAATACATTCTCTAAACAGTGTTTACTTGGTAGAGAATGCAATAAGTTCTCGCAAGGACCATTTGTGGAAGAGTGGGAGAAGAAAGTCGTGTGAATTTCACACATCATGAACGTTTGAAACATTTCACACGGGTTATGGTGTTTATATTCGTGGGCAGAGTTTAAAGTAGAAGACATGAAATGATTGCATTTAGGATGCTCATTTGAAAAGCATATACAAATCACAGTACTGTTTGAACATAAAATATTAAAACGAAAGAAATCTCAGTGGTTCTGTCCTGCACTCTCCGCCTGTAAGCGGGTAAAAGAATCTTAAATTGCATTGTTAACTATAAAATAGCTATGCCCACACAAGTTTGGTATCACGCAAACAGAGATCGTATTGGACACGTTGCTTTTGATAATTGTGCGGCTTCACATAATCGATGTCAAGTCGATTATACAGAGCAGATGGTTGATAATCCTGGTGGATTATCTCGTAATGATGCGTTACCTCTGTCGCTAATAATGATGGATCACTTCATTGCTGAGTCTGAACACTGATAAAACAAATCCCAGCTTTTATGTTCCACATTCACCCACACACAAACAACCTGCCTTGTGCTAAAACAGCAATCCGTTAAAAAGTTGCATCATAATCCTTCATTTTGCCATCGCATTGAGTGCTGTTGTTTTTACTTTCTCTAGTCCCGTATGTACAATGTACATAGTGAATAGAGAAGGTATTGTATTGTACCCAAAAATTCGATACCGAGATTTCACCGGAAATACATGTTTAAGGAAACCATGAATCCAAAAAAAAAAAAAAAAGCATTTTCAGAAAAAGGTCCGTGTGTGTGTCTATCTGTGTGTCTGTGGACAGCATAGCTCAAAAATGAAAAGACCGTTAAATACCAAACTTGATAATTAAGTTTGGTATCTTCCAAGGATGCGACACGAAGATTTTCAAGAAAATCCCCCCACCCCTAACTACCCTTTATATGGAAACATTTTCGAAATTTTTGTTTTTCTTAAAAATGTCTCTGACGATTTTAATTACCACATATTAAAGACATTTCCATCACAAATAACATGTATGTCTTGAATTTTCTGGGAATAGCTTCTAAAAACCTGTTTATTCTGGATGAATTTTTCTGAATTTTGCATCACTAGTAAACCGTAAGAGATAGACAAAAACTTACTACACAGAAAATGTAGATCTCCTTAAGATTTATGTCATATACAATTTTTTCGTGGAATTTACCGTTTTCAAGATATGCCTCGTTATTAGTTTCAGTTGTAAAGTACATATACTTTTCTGAGACAGGAAGTGTCCGTTTTTCTTTTGTTATATTCCTGGCCAAGCAAAGAAGCGATTTGCAATGACAATCGCCTAACGACAGCTTTTAAAACATTTGACTATCACTTTAGCACAGCGTATTCCTTTAGTTTCCTTCTACTTATAAGGAACTAAGCAATAAGAACATTCTGCTAACGTGTATCTCGATTAGCATGTTATAGAAAGAATATATTTTGTAAGTTTGTTTCTAGAGCAGCTAGGGAAAGTCATGTGAGTGTAACACATCAGATTCGTTGTTTTTGTTTTTATAATGTTTAACGCCCGCTTTTACTACTATGGCGCCATAGGCAATGACAGTGATGATATATGGAACGCAAATAGAGTACCAGTGAAATGCAATGGCGAGGGAAACCGGAGAACCCGGAGAAAACCCACCCATGCGCCGCTTTGTCCACCACAAATCTCACATGCGCCGCTTGGTATCGAACTTGGCCGTCTTTGAGCAGGTATAGATAGAGAGCGCATGACGTCACACTCTTGAAACCAAGATATCGGCAACTGACGACGGTGTAAACAGTGAATGCAGCCTCGCTTTAGCGTGGGACTTTTTCCTAAAGTTCTATTAAATTTAAAAGAACAAGACAGTTGAATATTATTGTGCAACTTATGGATGCAAGGAAGCGTTCCGAAAAGGATCTGACATTTCCTTTCACTGGTACGCAGTAAAAACATAAATTCTGGATTGCTGCAAATACATGAACAGATAGACCAAAAGTTGAATTCAATTAACTTACTTATAAAGTGACTACTGATTTATCTGGAACATAAATTCCTCATAGGAAACGGATGGCAATCGCTATATTTATAACACATACGAATGCACACAAATAGCACTAATTCACTTCTTTAAATGCATTATTACGTAAACTTGTTACTTTAGCCACGATTTTAAATTATTCTGCAATTAAAAATATCATAAATAGAAAAGGAATCAGTCTAGCCCTATTCTGGATTAATGTTGGGTAGAAGTAGAAGCGATGAATAATAACCTACGTATAAAAACTGTAAAGGAATAAGCGAGGTTATTTGCTTATATGGTGTAGCATTTGAAGAGTTTTGTAGACTATTACGCTACACTTTCTCTTCACATTTGAGAGACAATCAAATTTAGGGAATGAACTCTATGTTTAATAACATTACACAAGGTCAACGTTTAAGTTATCACTATGCAATCCACAAAAACATGAACTTTACGAAACACATTCGCCAATCTCCAGAATATTTCCACAGCAAATAATACACACTTTAACATACTAATATACTAATTAATTACAGACTCGTAATATGGTTAAACACTAATAGCTTGTTCATCACTGTAAAACTGCTAATTTTATAACAATTACAGAACCTATCTTTCACCTTATTAAGTTTTCAGGCACCAGTTTTAAACATAGAATATACGCTAGCTAATGATCTATATTACTGAGGTATCAATTGGAACTCTTGCATTTACACAATTTATATGTCGATACGAAAATTCAGCTTTATTTTAATATTTTCGTCAGATCTATCCATTATAGCTTATGGGAGATCTCGCATTTTTCTACCTTAGTCACGTGACTTTAATGGTTTCAATTCTTAGCAAGGGAGAGGTTGGATGGACCATGCGCTCTCTATTGTATTGCACCCAAAAATTATATATTCTCGAAGGTGAGAGGCGAGTGGGCTAACCACTTGGCCACGGCAGGCCCTGCTGTTGTGGTGTGCCTGGGCCTTTGTCTTGAGGGTACGCTATTGTATTCCACCCAAAAATTCGATCCCGAGATTTCACCGGTAATACATGTTTTGAGGAACCCAAAATCAAAAAAATCATATACATTTTTTTGTCGAGTTACCCGTTTCTAAGATATTCTTTATTAATGGTTTCAATTTTAAACTATTCAAACTTTTCTCAACGGGAGGCTATCTTTCGTTTCATATCTCTTTTACCTTGCTCCCAGCCTTGGAAAGAGAACCGATTTTCAATGACAAACGTATAGTGATAGTTTTTAAAAGATTTTATTAACGCTTTTCCTTCTATTTACAAGGAACTAAATACTAGACCATTTCTGGTAATGTTTATCTTGGTTATCCCTATGTGGATAAAAGAATAATATTTTGTACGATTTGTTTGCAGAACAGATACAGACTATGCACATTGTAGGTACATAGGTGCTAGAGAAAGTAAAAAATCGATTGTTAACTGAATTTTTGTTAAACTTCACCTATAGGCAACCTTAAGGCATACCCAAAAAGAGAAACGTTTAAATATGTGTTTAGAAAAAAAATGCGTTGTATTCACATTATTTTCACTACTCATTCTTCTACAAATAATTCAAAAGCGGTGGTATTCTTCTATCTACTTCCTGTTAATCCAGATAAAATATCATCTTCTTGTTAATCCAGATAAACTTTCATTGCACATTAACACAATATAAGTAATATAAAGTAACTAAAGCGATAGCCGGATTTTTATTTTCTCTACCATGTACAATTTACATAGAGGTAGAGGAAGTATGATATACCAGCCATAAATTCGATACCGAGAATTTATCGTATATATATATATATTTGGGATCCCATGGACCCATTTCAGCAAAATTCCCTACCCCAACTACTCTTTACATGGAACAGTTTTCGAAAAGATTACTTTTCTCAAAAATGTCTTTAACGATTTTGATTAAAGTATTTTGTGTAAGATATTTTCAAGACAAACTAAATGTATATTTTGAATTTATTGGAAGTAGCCTCTGAAGTCCGCTTTAAAATGATGACTTTTGTATAACTGCTAAACTGGAGGCAAGAAATAGACAAAACTTTACTGTACGAAAAATGAGCACTTAATTTATGTAATATACTTTTTACCTTTTTTGTGGACGTAACCATTTCCGTGATATTCTGTTATTGGTTTCGATTTCCCCGTACTTAAACTTTTCTCATATAGGAGGTCGTTATTCGTTTTTCTTTCGGCTAGTCAAGGTAAGAGAACGGAATTTCAACCATTACATAGCAACCAGCTCTTTGAATATTTGACAATCCCTTAAGTCTACTGCATTCCCATGATTCCGCTGTATCTACAAAGAAGTATGTAATAAAAGTATATATGCAATGTGAATCTCGATTAACGTGAACACCGCCGAAAACCGTCGCCTGGCCCTTCGATTCTGAAACAGAGACAAAGAAGTGATCAGTACACGAAATGATGGTCAGGAAAATCAGCATTCGCCTGCCGACCCGGGAAAACCTCGAAAAACCCATCGGTCAGAGTGAGTGACATAGAACCCGGGACCTCCCGAACGCGGGACACAAATCTCCTGAGCTATCCCCCTCGATTCCACAGATGCATCCAAGGTGATTCAAAATATGTTGAATTTGTTCGGGTTGTGCCAGCTACGGTTACGTTAAGAGGTGGAATTACACGTTTGTGATGGATCCTGAAATTGCAAATCTTTATTCAACTTGGAACAACTTTAGATTTTTTTTTCAACGTTCCCTTTAAATGCTGCCTTTAACATCTAAGATACTATCGGAGGCTGTTCACCTTTGGATCAATTGTTATTCGGTAACGATGTTTGCTTGCTTACAGTGGTATTAATTTTTGGATTGGTATCACTTTTTTTTTCTTTTTTTAGCTTAATGTCCTTTAACCTGGTTGGTCATATCGGACGATGAATTAAATTGGTGAAATAATGCTCAAATGTTCTCGGAGTCCATGGAGCTTAAAGTTACTCGACATTCGTCTTCTCAGGATAAGGGAAAACCCCGAAAAAAACCTATCCGGGTAACTCACCCTAAGCGAGATTCGAACTCACGACCTTTTGAATGTGAGGCAGACACACTACCACCACACTACCCAGGCGGGCTACTTTTTGGTTATCGCATTAAATTCACATACATACATTACATACATGCATACATACATACCTATAATCTCTCATGCATACTTCCAGACTTTAGGGGAATGTTGGATATTACCAGGAATCGAACCCGGGACCCCTGTGTTTGAATTTGAGCATGTCAACCACCAGGCCATAGACTTAGTCGTTGAGAACCTATAAGGCTTCTGAGCACGAAAGTGAAATGTATAGGTTGTTTCAAGCAATTGAGAAATTAATGAAGTTTGCATAATTCACATGACACACCCAGAAAGTGAATGTTTTCATTCAAAACAATCCCAACATCTCGTGACTATCGTGATTCGTTGTTTGTACCTTACGATAATTGAGGCATGGCGATAATTAATGGCCATAATTATGCACATCAAATAGTATAGACAACAGTTCCAGTATTAGTTGTCAGAATACGCGGATAGTTTATGATTCGTTAATCGTTATCGTATATCGAACTTTACACACAGTCCACGGTTATCGTATAGCAAACAATGTCTACGTCATGTTTTAAATGATTTGTTTTCGCATATTAACGCCACAAAATTTTTGTTCCTATACAGAAAACAAGGCATGGAAATTTCTAATAAATCAATAACACGACACTCTTTCTTAAATGTATGAAGTAAACAATTGTACCTAGTGCCATTTTTACTTCTCGCACTAAGGAAGAAATTATATATAGGTTTCATTGTGCTTTATTTTCTGCAAATAATAATATAGACAGTAAAATGCTCACATATGATTATCAATGGTCCTTTAATAAACGTGGTGCGCCCTTTGAGACCGAAATCAACCGTCGATTGTCTTTTCCAGTAAAGTAGTATTACTTTTTCTACACGTACTATGTACACAGTGTGTAGAGAAGGCATTGTATTGCAACCAAAAATTCGACACCGAGATTTCACTGGAAATATATGCTTAGAGACCCACTGAACAAAAAGAAAGCATTTTTAGAAAAATGTGTGTATGTGTGTGTGTGTGTGTGTGTGTGTGTGTGTGTCGCGCGCTGTGGACAGCATAACTCAAAAACTAAAACCGTTAAATACCAAACTTGATATTTAAATTTATTATCTTCCAAGGATGCGATACTAAGATTTTTCAAGAAACTCCCTCCCCCCAAACTACCCTTTTCATGGAAAAGTTTTTGAAAATGTTGTTTTTCTCAAAAATAACTCAAACTGTTTTGATTAAAATACCGTATATTAAAGTTATTCACAACACAAATTAAATGCATATTTTGAATTTTCTGAGAATAGCCTCTGGAGAGCACTTTATTTTGAATGATTTTTACAGAATTTTGTGTAATGGTTAAACCGTAAGAGAGAGGGAGGGAGGGAGATCGCATTAAAACACACAATTTATGTCATATGCATTTTTGTTGTAGAGTTGACCGTTTCCAAGATATTCCTTGTTATTGGTTTCAATTTTCAAATACCTATACTTTTTTTCTTTTGTTCTGTTCCTGGCCAAGCAAAGAAATCAATTTCAATGACAATCGCATAACGATAGTTTTTAAAACATTTGACTATCCCTTTAGCATAGCGCATTCCTTTAATTCCCTTCTACTTATAAGGAACTAAGTAATAAATGCATTCTGCTAATGCTTATCTCAATTAGCGTGGTGAGAAATATTTATCTTTTGTAAGAAGTATGTTTCTGGAGCAGTTAGAGAAAGTCGCGCGAATGTAACACATCGAATTTTTTCCATATTTCTTTTAAGAAGCTATTATTCAGTTAATTCAGTTTATTAAATTAATTGTGTCTTTTATGTTGGGCAACAACTCAGCGTACTTTGAATCTTCAACAAAGTCAGTATGGCGTTTTCTTTTTAATCTACAATGTTGTTTTGAGATGGTAAAACAGAGGAATATGTTTTACGAGGCTGCTGGGATAGTTAGTGAAGGATCTATAAAGCCTATGTAGCATAAGAGAGGTGTGGAATCTAGGATTGGTGTGGGAAATCCAAATAAAGGTTAGCATTGCGGAGGTATGTGTATTGCGGGGTGTCTGCTATTATTCATAGCAATCGCTTTCATGGCGTTTGAGATCTCTTCACTTGTGTATTTGAGGCTGAGCTCCATACCGAGCATCTACAGAGTATTGTTTTCCCCTTTCCATAGCCTCCATTTAAATGTGATCTCAGCTATTTCTTTTGGAACGAAAATAAGAATATTCTAAGATTCTGGCCTCACCATATGTACATTCTTAAGCATAAGCTTTTAAATGCTGTTATTTGTTTAATTAATTGTTATATGCTTTATATAAAAGTGTTACATTTACAAGAATTTATCTAAATATTTTTTCATATCCTATTCTCAGGTAAATGTAGGTATACTTCACATGTAAATATCTTAAACATGTATTTTATTCACAGTCGTTAGACACTTCGAAAAATAAAAAAAAAAAAATAACGCAAAATGTTCTATGCAAAGAGTAGCGAGGGGTGGGGGACTTCTTAAAAATCTCCGTATCATATACAAGAAGATATGGAACTTAAATACCAAATTTGGTACTTATCGAGTTTTCGTTTTTAGTTACATTGTTCACAAAGTGCGCGCGTGGACCGTTTTCTAGCAGTGCTTTCCTTTTATTCAAGGGGCCTCAAAACATGTATTTACGGTGAAACTGCGATATGGATATTTTGGGTGAAGTGCAATACCTTCTCTACGTAGGTATGAACTAGAGAAAATAATATTTAAAAGCATAAATTCCTTCAAAATTTGAGTTGACGCAATGACTAAAAGATGGCAATGACAGCGGAGTACGCAATGCACTCTGCGGCATTTTACTGGAACTACGTAATCGATACTGGTATAATCTGAAATTCCGGAGTATTATGGGTGTGAAATGTTTGTTGCAGATTAATTTGTAAAGAATATTGCAGTTTACCAACGAGATTCATTACTGTTCAGGTATTAATTGATCACCATGTTGTAAATAGGGTTAGATATATGCATTTTATATCTGTTGTAGTGCTTGTCATTGTGTTTTTATTTATTCCGATGAAATGTTGCTTAAATGTCAAAAAGAAAAAGAAGAAATAAAATCGATGTCATTAAGATTAAAACGCTTGATATGACAATATAGTCCGTTGTTTGAAGTTCGCGACATTTGATAACTTCAGAGGAATTAATTTGGCATGCAGTACAAGGATAAATTCAATTCGTTAAATTGTATAACCTTATCAAACTTTTGCACGAATGTTGGACCGTATTTGCGCACATCATATAATAATTTTTAGAGCGATTTGATGCTTCTAACTTGCAGTGGGGCGCATAATAGCATTCTGGAAAAATGCATATAATGCAATAGCCGTTCACTCTGTAGCGCTTAACATATGTGATTTGCTTTTTAAATGCCACAGATTTATTATACAAAATATAACAGCAATTTTGTTTCTCTTTCATCCGCATATTTTATTTTTTACACTAGTGCCATACGGATGTCAGATTATCCCGGGATAAAGAACCCGTTTCTAATTTATTGCCGGTGTTCTGGTCTTGATTGCTGAAAGGTTTCTCCAGCTTATAAAGCTCCGGCTTGCTTACCCGACATTGCATGGTAAGCTTTTTAAACATCGAATGGGGATTCTTTCGAACGTGTGACGCGAGACTGCGAGAAAATTTTCTAAGTCCTAAGGTCCCGCAATGCGCATGTGCATGCAGACAAACGAACGGAAGACTGCATTTCGCATTGCAAAGGAGAGCCGAATTTCAGAAACTCCAGTTTTACTTTCCTTACACGTACTGTATGCATAGTGTTTAGAAAAGGTATTTTAATGCATTCGATACCGAGATTTCACCGGAAGTACATATTTTGAGACTGCCTGATTTAAAAAAAAAAAGCATTTTTACCCTTTATTTCGATCCAATTCATTTTCACACACCTAACCTAAGCTAACTTAACCTAACCTCAACGAAATATTGAAACCAGAGGAACCTACCTTTGGCAGCTGCTCGCTTCAGCCACCACTTGTTTTATATTTGTTTAAAAAAAAAACATAAAATCCTGCGTCACATGTTGAAAAGAAAAGACCATCAAATAGCAAATTGGAGTTTCTACTATACTTGTCATGCTGATGATTGGGGTTTTGGGTGGGTCGATCCCTCGGCAATGCTTTGTTGTCATTCTGCATTTAGGACCTTCTGCTGCAAATGCCCCATTCCTTTCCTAAATACATTCCTCAGCTACACCTTTAGGTTTAGGGCCCTCAACATTGCACTATTCTTAAGTACATGCCAAAAAGCGCAACAAGTAAAACAGTTTACCCTAATGTAATTTCATTTGATTCCTCCTATTCTTTATGAAATTATTGTAGGAAGATCTGGAGGATGTTTATAATAAATCCTTTTCTTTGCCTCTTATGGCATTTCTCTGTGCACAACTATAAACATCAAAGAATGTCTGCTCTTATAATAGTATTTTAATGAAGAATACTTGGGATATCATAAAGAGGGAAACAGAAACACCTCCATACTTATATCACCACTCTGAAAATGGGGGAATTAAAAATCCCAAAGTGATAGCCAATATGTTTAATAGTTGCTACTTAAATGTTAGAACAAATCTTAACATCAAGGGGGTAAGGAAGATGCTTTAAAATATTTGAAATCAAAGATACAAAAAATCATCCAAGCATTAAAATCAAAAAGCTCAGCAGGGTATGATGAATATCCAGTAAGGTACTGCAAGCCTGAGCCATGGTAATTATAAGCTGCTATGCCACTTGTGTAATAAATCCCTAGTAACTAGAATGCCACTTGTGTAATAAATCCGTAGGAACTGGAAATTTTCCAGAAAAACTTAAATATGCTACAGTCAAGCCATTGTTTAAAAAAGGTGATAAACATAATCAAACTACGTACTTATATCACTTCTATCAACTTTCTCAAAGATTTTTGAAAAAGTGATGTTTAATGGGTTGTACCATTTCTTTGAACATAATCATACTTTAGCAAAAGAATAGTTTGGATTCAGGAAAAATGTATCAATGGAAAATGCAGTGCATATGCTTACTAATGAAATCTTCTCTGCACTGAATAAGAAAATGCTTATTGGAGGTGTATTTTGGGACCCTGCCAAGGCATTTGACTGTTAATCATGAAATTCTAATAGAAAAGCATTTATGGAATAAATAATGAGCAACTTGGTTTAACTCACATTTGGGGGAACAAATGAAATGGAGTGTTATTTATGGGCACTCATTAACTACTGTGCTTCTCAGCATTCTATTCTATATTGGGCTTGAAAGACCGCTTAATTTTGCTCAGAGGCCTCTTTTATCAGGCTTGAGGTTCTTTTACAGCCATAAATCTACAACATGGGACCAATGACTTTACTTCCCTTGCGAAGGAAGCAGTGCTAAGGATTTTTACACCTGAAAAAATGTATCGTCCTCTGCCAGGTTTGAACCTGCAACCTTGGGTATATGGGTCTAGCATGGTAACCACTACACCACGGAAGACGACATTTGGGGGAACAGGCAACAAAGGGTTGATGCAAAGAATTTGTTCAAAAACAGAGCTCTACATGGGCAATCATTAAGCATGGAGTTCTGCAAGAATCAATTCTTGGCCTATTAACTCTTCTTGATGTATATTAACGACCTCTCCTTAGCAATGAGAAACATAACAACCATTGTCCTGTTTGCTGAGAATACTAGGCACAATAGTATCAAACAATAACTTAATAACTTATAAGATTTGCACCAAAATTGAATAATGCATTCACACTGTATACAATTGGTTTAAGGCCAATAAACTCATTTTAAACCACAGGGCAGAAATGCTAGCATTTTGCTGAAGCACATTTTGTGTCCAGCCACCATGTTGTGGTACTACTGCTACCATATGCAACAGCTGTCAAATTAATTGTTTTTCCAAGTTTTTTTTTTTTTTTTTTTTTTTAAGTAAAAACAAAGGATAATGGAAGGGGAGAGATTTCTAGTTGAAGGAATATTTAATACAATCACATTTTACAGCCTGTCAGAAGTTATTAAAGCAGTAAACATCTCAGCAACTTAACTTTGTTCTAATTTCTTGGTCTAAAACTGAAAGAGGGCAAAATATCAAATTTTTACCAAACCTTATTGTTTGTCTCTCATGCTTATAGCCATTAATTCCACTACGTGAACTTATAAAGTTAGTCTACTCTAATTCCTCTATTGAGTGCACCAAATAAACAATCCTGAATATATGTATGAGGCAGTCATATGTAGAATGTATGTAAACACACACATATACATATTTGGTAAAGGCTTGAAATCATTTTTAGGTGTACACCAAAAAAAGGGTGACAAGTATCAGAGATTATCATAAAGATTATAATGACTTTCATTGTGGATTGCATGTATTGCATTCCGAGTTTAAGGAACAGGCTCCCTATTCTTAAGGTTCTGGTATCATAAGCACATAATTTGATAGTAATTATGCCTCATGATAGCTGCTAAATGGGCAAACTAGCAAGAAGTTTCTTATAAACCAGAGTAGGTTTCCAATTTTGTCTGCTTCTCAACGTGCTTTCCAAGTTGGAAATCTAAAATCTAACAAACTATACAGAATCATTCTGTTGATGATGTATAGCATATTTCACTAAGTATACTACCGAAAAATCACTTAAATAAGTACTCTAAGCTGTGTATTGAAATATTTCACTAAGTATACAACCAAAAAATTGCTTAAATAAGTACACTAACCTATTTAATGAAACACATTTCCCTTTTCTTGTTTATGCTTTTGCTATTTGAGAAACTACAACTGAACACCAACACGTATTGACCATTGTACTGGTTTAAATCTTACGCTCTAAATTTACTGCTTAATTGAACATTTAACACCACAAAATCTTATCTTTGGGTGCATATTTACCCCACACAAGGTGTAGTGTCTAAATATGGCAACTTGGCAAAAACATGCTTCACCAACCACAATTCACAAGGATAGGGCATTTCCTATCTATTCTCTCTATATCTGTGCTTTGAACATTGACAAAACTAAAGTCTTGAAATCTGCAATATACAGTTCAAAAAATCTTGCTCTGCAGAGAGGCATTAATAAAGTTGTACTCGACCAAACCTCAGATATTAAATCCTTAGGTCTCCAGATTGATATCGTCTTAGTTGGAAAGCTCAGATTGACAATATTTGCACTTAGGTCATTGAATTCAGTTTTCTTATCTATACATTAAAGCAGGTATACTAAGCCTATTTTTGATCAGTAATGAAATATGGTCTCATATTCTGGGATCATTTGGTTGAAAGTAAGCGAGTGTTTATATTACAAAGGAGAGCCATCAGTACTGCATCAATAATATAGCTCCATGTCTGTTTCAAAGACTGAACATTTTGACACCGTGCGAATACATTTACATGCTCATGTGTTTCCTCATCAAAAATCAAGAATACATTGCAAAAAAATACAAGTCTACACATTATAAATACTAGACAAAGAATGGATTTACACAACCTAAGTGCTAGCTTAACTTGTTATCAAAAAGGAGTATACTATGAATGTGTCAGAATAATTTAATGCCCTTCCAAATGACTTAAAATTATTATTTTCAGGAAAAATATAAAGGTACAAGTCTGCTCTTAAAAACTATCTATGCAGCAAGGTCTATTACTCGATAAAAGAGTTTATGGATGATCAGTAAAATGTCCTCTGTCATAAGGGAAATGTAATGTGACATTGTACTGGTTTTAACATATTGCACATATTGTTGGAATTTTTACTTTCTCTATATGACTATGTACATAGTGTATAGAGAAAGTATTGCATTATACCCAAAAATTTGATACCGAGATTTCACCAGAAATACATGTTTTGAGACTCCCTGAATCCAAAAAAAAGCATTTTCAGAAAAATGTCTATGTGTGTGTCTGTCTGTCTCTGTGCGTATGTGTGTATGTGTCTGTGGGCAGCATAGTTCAAAAACGAAAAGATTGTTAAAGCCCAAACTTGGTATATAAGTTTGGTATCTTCCAAGGATGCGACGCGAAGATTTTCAAGAAAATCCCCCCACCCCAAACTACCCTTTACATGGAAAAAATTTTGAAAATTTTGATTTTCTTAAAAATGGCTCTAACAATTTTGATTAAAATATTGTATACTAAAGATATTTACCTGACAAATAAAATGTATATCTTTAATTTTCAGGGAATAGCCCTGAAGACTACTTCACTCTGGATGAATTTTACGGAATTGTGCATAACTGCTAAACCGTAAGAGATGGGGAAAACTTACTACACAGAAAATATAGCTCACAATAAAATATGCAATTTATGTCATATACATTTTTTTTTTTGTGGAGTTGATCATTTTTAAGATAATCCAGATTTTTCGTTTTAGCTTTGAAAAACTTATACTTTTCTCATACAGGAATTTCTTAACTCCTTTCCATGCAAACAAAGGAACTTCAGTTACATAGCAACCAGCTTTTGGATATCATTTTAACCTATGGAACTCCGTCATTTTACTTCTACTTACAAGGAAGCAAGTAATAAGACTATTTCTGCTAATTAGTATGAAGTAAAGCATAGAAGCATATGCTTTTTAACTACAATTTGTTGCAGAGATATAGAGAAAGTCATGTGAATGGAACACATCAGATTTTTAAAATTAGCTTTATACTTATCTGGTGTTTTGGCCAGTAGGATTGCATGCTTCATTTTCATCCTACTAGTTTATATCTGGAATGTTATTAAAAGCACTGTTTACTGTTTCTTGAAAATTGATGAGTAATTGTGTTACATGGTGATTGTACTAAAAAAAATGCATGTTTTCATAGTAGTGGAATATTTAGTGTTGGTGGTGGTGGTGGTGGTGATGGTGGTCGAAAGATAAAGTTGGTTTTCAGCATGACACATTCAATGTCCCTGAATCTTGCTTGATAATGGGACCAAATGGACAAAACAAAAAAAAAAGCTGATATTCATGCAAAAGAACATGAAACATTGACTGTATAAGTTTCCCTCAGCAGTCTTTCAAGTTCTAAAAGTACTGCTAACTCTGTATGTGTCCTTTGGCTGCTTTAGAATAGGAATGGTCAAGTATTTTGTTAGATAAACTCCAGATACAGGTACCACTTCGAATCCCTGTATTCATAATACTGTAAGATAAATAATAATAATAAATACTTTGTTTCGTCTTATGTTTACATTGCTTGAAACAGATGGATATATATTTATTTAATGAACTTGAGTATGTGAACATGTTACTTATTTAAAATTTCCTCTACTGAATAAAATAAAATTGTAAGGCAGTTTTGAAATTCTTATAACTTTCACTTTTTTTTACTGCAGCTGGGAGCCTATTATACAGTCTTGCACCAGCATAACTTGGTAGCTTTTCAAATAAGCTAAGTCTGAGTGTAGCGATTGCAAGGCTACTGTTATTTCTTGTATTGTGATTATGAATATCTGAATTTGTTGATATTGGGAGTTTATAATTTACTATATATAAAATGGTTTTATAAATGTAAAGACTTGGAAGTGTCATTGTTTATTGCTGTTGGAAGGTTTCTCTAAATGAGTCAAGTCTTTTTAAATTTGTTCATATCGGATTGCTCTTTTTTGTGAAATAAAGATTCTGTTTAAGTTTGAATTAGATACATTGCGCCATATTTCAATGCAATATGAAATAAGAAAATGAATTAGTGAGAAATAAACAATCATAGTAGTTGCCACTGGAACATAATTATTTAGAAATAAGAATAGATTTTTACTAATTTTTAATGCTAATTTATCTATGTGTGGAGTAAAGAATAATGTTTTATATAAGGTGATACCGAGAAGCTGTACTTCATCAACGCTGTTTACTAATTTATTATCTAAAAATAATTGTAGCATTGCATTAAATGTTTTATTTCAGAAAGTTATAATTTCAATTTTTTGGGGTTTTATACTTAAGTTTATCATATTAAAGTAGTTCAACAGTTTGGTAGCTACTTCGTTTATGCTTTTTTCTAGCATTATGCTCGTGTCACATTTGGTTGTGATACTAGTGTCATCCGCAAATTGTACTATTTTACTATTAGCAGAAATAAAATTTATGCTGTGCATGTATAAGATAAACGAAGAGGTCCTAGGATGGATCCCTGTGGAACACCATGTGTCAATTTCATTGTTGTTGATATAGCATCACTATTTGTTGAATATAGGACTATCTATTGTAATCCTTAGTTCGTTGTATTTTTAAGCCCTACATTGAAACCTAGATGCTTCCCAGCCATCAAAGTCCTGTGTAACAGTACTGCATGATCTGGTCAGTAGGCTGGAGGACTCAATAGCTTAAAAGGAAATAGCCATAGCAGATTTCCTGGACATAGAGGGTACTTTTTATAACACCCCTTATGAATCAAGGTTTTGGCTGCCCAGAAGTATGGATAAACTTCTTTGCAGTTGAATAAACTTCATGCTCAGGAGCAGAAAAATTACAGCTAGCCTCCTTGGAGAAAGAGGGGGATCATCGCCAAAAAGGGTTGCTCATAGGAAGCAGTTCTCTCTCCCCTGCTTTAGAGTTGCGTGACGAATGGTATCCTCAAAGGTATGACCCAGGAGGGATATTATATACAAGGCTATATAGATGACATAGCCATGGCATTTTGTGGAAATTTCTCAATACAGTCTCAGGCATGATGTATCATGGACTGAGAAAAATTCACAACAGTGCATACAGGATCTATCAGTTGCAGCAAAACATTTGTCCCTTTTATCAATAGGAATTATTTAAAAGGTCTAGGAAATTTTAAATCAGGCAGTTCAATCCTGGAATATTCAATATAAATATATATATAAATATCTAGGTGTTGTACTGGATAAAAAATCTGATGTGTTCCATTCACATGACTTTCTCTACATCTCTGTAAAAAATTATTGTTAATAAGCTTATTCTTCTATTTACTTAATGCTAATCAAGAAAAAATTAGCAGAAATAGTCTTATTACTTACTTCCTTGTAAGTAGGAGCGAAATAAGGCAGTACCATAGGCTAAAGTGATAGTCAAAAGCTGGTTGCTATGTGGCAAAGTTCCTTTGTTTGTATGGACAGGAGTTGACAAATTCCTGTATGAGATAAGTGTAAGTTTTTTAAAGCTGAAACCAAATACAAGGAATTTCTAAAAAACGACCAACTCCATGAAAAAAAAATATATAACATAAATTGTGTGTTTTATTGTGCTCTACATTTTATGTGTAGTAAGTTTTTCTCCATCTCTTACGGTTTAGCAGTTATGCAAGATTCTGTAAAATTCATCCAGAATAAAGTAGTCTTCAGAGTCTATTCCCAGAAAAGTCAAAATATACATTTTATTTGTGAGGTAAATGTCTTTAATATACAATGTTTTAATCAAAATCATTAGAGCCATTTTTAAGAAAATCAAAAATTTCAACAAAAAAAAGTTCCCTGTAAAGGGTAGTTGTGGGTGTGGAGATTTTCTTCAAAATCTTTGTGTCGCATCCTTGGAAGATACCAAACTTAAATACCAAGTTTGGTATTTAACTGTCTTTTAGTTTTTGAGCTATGCTGTCCACAGACAAGACACACACACATACACATGGACATTTTTCTGAAAATTCTTTTTTTTTTTTTATTCAGGAGGTCCCAAAACATGTATTTCTGGTGAAATCTTGGTATCAAATTTTTGGGTGGAATACAATATTTCCTCTATACACTATGTACATAGTACGCATAGAGAAAGTAAAAAGACTGACCTGGAATGATCGCATTCATATTACTTTCTACAGATTTAGATAGTCACTTGTAACCATTAAATGCAGTATTGGAACAACTGCACCATAAAACCATACATCATATCTATACATTGCAATGGTTAGGTCCCAAGTATCTTACAGCACCATTGTTTGATGGTGGAAAACATGTAACAAATTTACCAAGCTACACAGATTAACATGCTTTTGTATTATAGAGACATTCAGAGGTACTCTGTCATACTGGAGACAGCTTTCTATACTTCATATAATATGTACGTACTCTACTATTCCTACTGGAAACCTGCAAAACCAATTGGTTACCGTTGACATATACATTTCCCTTTCACTTGTACTAACTTAACTCTTTTAACCACTGGCAGCCAGCAGAATCCCAGCATCCTACTTGATGTATAAGTGCAGTTACAATTTTAAAACCATTAATTTTCCAAAATATAAACTATGTTTTCTTGTTGTACACTAATAAGTAGGGACATACAAAAGGGGTGTTTATTAATTGATCAAAAATGGTGTTATACTTGATGCAAATTTACTAATTGTAGAGTTGAATAGCTTAAAAAACAAACCATTATTTGGCTACTTCAGAATATATTCTTATTAATATGCATACATATATGTAAATAGAAAGTCAATTAACATACATCATTTAAATCTTAACATATGTCAGCCTTAAAATACAATATAATATCCCAAACAAAGAAAAACGCTACATACTTAACTTAACTCCATGGCACGACAGCTCACGGGGAGCCTTGGCCTACCGCCCGGCCGCTGTGTCCCCCATCTCGGTCTACTACAGACGTCATGGATGGGGTGCAGTATTGGAGGGTGAGACGTGATCAGCGCCTCGAGCCCCTCCCGGCCGGTTAATGCGGTCCTCACGACCTGGAGCCGCTACTTCTCCATCAAGTAGCTCCTCAATTGGCCCCCCAGGGACCTCACGAGGCTGAGTGCACCCCGGTCCAGGTCTCCCAGCGGGGGAAAAATCCCCACGCCGGTACTGGGGATCGAACCCAGGTCTCCCGCTTGGTAGGCAGCTGCGCTACCACCGCGCTAAGGAGACGACCCAAACGCTACATACCTGGATACAATATCAATACTCACAATTTATACATACACTAGCAAAAATACAACAAAGAACGCTATAAACCTGGCCATAATATTATTACACAATTTGTACATACATACAAACATCAAAAGTAAAATACAAGAAAAGGGTACTAAAACCAACAAGCAAGTATTCACATCTTAGATTATTTTTTAATTTTCAAATTTAATAAAAAAAATCTGATGTGTTCCATTCACTTGACTTTCTCTACATCTCTGCATAAGTTATTGTTAAAAAGCTTATGCTTCTATTTACTTCATGCTAATCAAGAAAACAAACTAGCAGAAATAGTCTTATTACTTGCTTCCTTGAAAGTAGAAGCGGAATAAGGGAGTACCATAGGTCAAAGTGATAGTCAAAAGCTGGTTGCTATGTGACTGAAGTTCCTTTGTTTGTATGGACAGGAGTTGACAAATTCCTGTATGATAAAAGTATAAGTTTTTCATAGCTGAAACCAAAAACAAGGAATATCTCAAAAACAATGAACTCCATGAAAAAAATGTATATAACAGAAATTGTGTGCTTTAAAGTGCTCTACATTTGTTGTGTGGTAAGTTTTTGTCCATCTTTTACGCTTTAGCAGTTATGCAAAATTCCGTAAAATTAACCCAGAGGATAAAGTACTCTTCAGAGGCTATTCCCATAAAATTCAAAATATATATTTTGTTTGTCAGGTAAATATCTTTAATATACAATATTTTAATCAAAATCTTTAGAGCCATTTTTTAGAAAATCAAAATTTTCGAAAAAAGTTCCATGTAAAGGGTAGTTTGAGGTGGGGGGATTTTTCTCAAAATCTTTGTGTCGCATCCCTGGACGATACTAAACTTAAATGCCAAGTTTGGTATTTTACCGACTTTTCATTTTTGAGTTATCGTGTTCACGGACACAAACACACACACACACACCTTTTTCTGAAAATACTTTTTTTGGATACACAGGACCCTAAAACATATATTTCTGGTGAAATCTCTGTATCAGATTTTTTGGTGGAGTGCAATACCTTCTGTATACACTATGTACATAGTATGTGTAGAGAAAGTAAAAATGGCCATTGTAGCCTTTAAGTTTGTTCTCCTGTCAGTGGGGAACATTGTTGAAGGAGGTAAGGAACCTTTCGGAGTCTACATTGAAACACGGTCTTTATATTGCTTTTAGACACTTTTCTGCAAACCTTGGATATAAAAGGTTTACCACACAAAGAGCTTCCACTATATCAGTGTTGCTCTGCGACATCTGCTTGCAGAGGGTTTGTTTCAACTCTCCAAAACCTGAAACTATATCCTGATTGTCCACATCCTGCAGATCAGGAATATTTTGACGTTTTTTAAGTATTACATGGTTCCTATCTGTAACAGCAACTACCCTGGGACCCAAAATGCCAAGTTTCTCAAATATAGACCTGCTTGGATCAACTGATAGTAAAGAGTTAATTTACAATGAAGCTTGAAATACCATTTTTATAACAGTTGCTTTAACACTATCTGACCTAATAACAGTCATTTTACTTAATAACTATGTGACACCATATAAAAAAAATAAAACTTTGTCTCAATCTTTGAAGCTCCCCATACAAAATGTGGGCTAGAAGATAGCTTGAGCTTTCCAGTTTTGAAAGAAGGTTAACGATGCACATTCCATGTTCTTTTATTAACACAGCCTGGCACACAAGTGTTTTCCACCCAGTCACATATCCATGGATGCCAAATAAAATCTCAAACCACATTAACAATTATCAGAATAAACGCAAAACATACCTTATCACAGGAGATGTTGGAAATGCCATCCATCTGCATTAACACATCTATGACATTTTCTGAGGAAATTTTCATTCATATGCATTATCTCAGCTTCCAAAATAGCGTTAATTTCTGTCCTGATATTTTGTTTTAATTCTAATAATTCTTCTAATATGTGGGGATTAGTTTTGTATACTTTTTCAAGTTGCCCCATAAATAAAAATTGCATGCTGTAAAATCAGGGGACTGAGCATGTCATAAACCCTTACTAATAATTCTATCCTCAAAATTTTCCACAATTAACTGTAATGATTTAACAGCTGCTTGCATGGTGGCAGAATCCTGCTGGAAATATCCAAACCAATATTCAATGTCTGTTAACTGTTCGAAACATGGTAGCAGTATATTACTTCTGTATCCTTCTGCATTTATGGAACACTCATAGCAAAAATAGCCCCTATGTTTCTCTATCCATTTATTGCGCATCATTGTTTGATTATGAGGGAGTTTCATGAACAAAATTGGGTTTGTCTATAGCATAATATCAGTTGTGTTATGATGACACATGGCCATGTAAATGAAATCATGCTTCGTCACTGAACTGTATTAATTGTAGATAGATTGTTTCATCATTAACATTCCTCAAAATCTAGTTACAGAAACTTACCTGACTCTGGTGAGCATGTGGTAACAATTCCTAGACACCAGTAACCATGTATGGTTTGAGTTTTAAAAGTTTTGTTGTTTTTCATGCAGCTTTTGAAATGTCAGTTTCTTATGGAAGGTACCTAAGAGGTTTTCGAGGTGACCGTTCTAGCCTTTCCCCGCTTTCCCTAATTTCTGCTCCATAATCACACACCTGTTTACCTTTCTTTTCCTATCACAAATTGATCCCGACTCCCTGAAATTATTGACAAGTAAATGAACACACATGCCAGGAAATTTAGTTTCCAATTGCCTACAAGATGATGTAAGCACATATGTATCATATATAAACACTCTTTATGATACTGTGTATGCATTTTGAAAAGCTTTCAAGCAAAACTGAACACTTCTAAACATTATTTTCCTGAAAATAATAGTTTTAAGTCATTTGGAAGGGCATTAAATTATTCTGACACATTCATAGTATACTCCTTTTTGATAAGCTAGTGGTGGTTCCTGATTCATTATTCTTAATATTTTCTTTTGTATTTTAAGTTAAGCTAGCACTTAGGTTGTGTAAATCCATTCTTTGTCTAGTATTTGTAATATGTAGACTTGTATTTTTTTGCAATGTATTCTTGATTTTTGATGAGGAAACACATGAGCATGTAAATGTATTCGCACGGTGTCAAAATGTTCAGTCTTTGAAGCAGACATGGAGCTATATTATTGATGCAGTACTGATGGCTCTCCTTTGTAATATAAACACTCGCTTACTTTCAACCAAATGATCCCAGAATATGAGACCATATTTCATTACTGATGCACATGCAGGAAAATGCAGTGAAGGTCACATAGGCCATACACCTGACAGCCAAATTTTGCAATGTACTGTATTAGCTGATACACACTTTACCCCCTCCATTTACCTACACTTGTTCTTACTACTAAATGGCTATCTTCTACTTTTCATTACACCGCACTTGCACTAAAACACCTAATGAAAAAAAAAAAAAACTCTTCTTGTGAAGAAACTAAAAGAATGAAAGCAAAACTTTGGATTGAGAAGTGGGCTAATTTACCAACAGATATAGGGGGGGGGGGGGGGGGGAAGTTGGTGAATATGAAAGTTAGGCATGAAATCTTAGAACTTGGGAATTATCTAGGCAAGGTTAAAGAAAACGGTTGAAGAAAATAAATAAAAACAGGGATCTAGATTGGCTAGAAACATATTTTAATATAGATAAAGATGAAGGTCATCTCTATATGTAAATTGAGCTGATAGTTGAATAACCACAAGATTGGGAGGAGTTACTAGTATTTAGTGTTGCTGTATTTTCTTTTTATGACCAAGTGATCGTAAAACAGCTCTAGGTAGGGACTGCCCTTTAGTGAGGCAGTAAGCAAAATACAAAGAATAAAATAAACGCATCAATACATATAAAAAGATGTATATAAGTTTAAATTTTATACACACCACACACACACACATATATATATATATATATATATATATATATATATATATATATATATATATATAATTTTTACTTTCTCTATATGTACTATGTACATAGTATATAGAGAAGGTATTGCACTCCACCAAAAAATTTGATACAGAGATTTCACCAGAAACATATGTTTTAGGCTCCCCTGTATCTAAAAAGAGTATTTTCAAAAAAAGGTCCATGTGTGTGTGTGTGTGTGTGTGTCCATGTGTCAGTGTGTCTGTGAACACGATAACACAACAACGAAAAGTCGGTAAAATACCAAACTTGGTATTTAAGTTTAGTATCTTCCAGGGATGCAACACAAAGATTTTGAGTAAAATCCCCCCACCCCAAACTACCCTTTACATGGAACATCTTTTGAAAATTTTGATTTTCTAAAATACGGCTCTAACGATTTTGATTAAAATATTGTATATTAAAGATATTTTTCTGACAAATAAAATGTATATTTTGAATTTTCTGGGAATAGCCTCTGAAGACTAGTTTACTGTGGGTCAATTTTACGGAATCTTGCATAACTGCTGAACCGTAAGAGATGGACAAAAACTTACCACACAGCAAATGTAGAGCACTTTAAAACACACAATTTATGTTATATACATTTTTTTCGTGGAGTTGCTTATTTTTGAGATATTCCTTGCTTTTGGTTTCAGCTATAAAAAACTTACTTTTCTCATACAGGACTTAGGGAACTCATGTCTATACAATCAAAGGAACTTCAGTCACATAACAACCAGGTTTTGACTATCACTTTAACCTATGCTACTCCCTTATTTTGCTTCTACTAACAAGGAAGCAAGTAATAAGACTATTTCTGCTAATTTTTTGTCGATTAGATGAAGTAAATAGAATAATTTGTTGCAATGATATAAAGTCATGTGAATGGAACACATCAGATTTTTTTAACCTAATTTGCGAGGGTGTGTGATTAAACTTAATGCAATATTTCAAAAAACACCATAGGGATTTTCTGTTGTCAAATTTTTAGGAATTACAGTATTGCTCAAGTAGGTAATTAAAGAGTTTGCTTTTAAATTGGAATAAGTTAAGCGATTCTTTGATGTTAAATGAGAGACTGTTGTATGTTTTGGCGACACTATGTAATATACTTTTATTCCATATTTGGTAGAGTTAACTGACTCTATGCATATGTGATTGGCTAATCTAGTTTTGTAGGAGTGAGTGTTTGATTATAGAGTTGGTATATAGGTTATTTTCAGTTTTGTACATGAATAAAGATTCACTGTATTTACAGAGATAGGAAAATGGCATATATTTGTTTCCTTAAATACTTCTACGAAAGGCTTTAAAATATTAAATCCATAATATTATAGAACTAATTGCATTATTTAGCGGAAATAAATTCAGTTCAACTCTCCTTTTTTAGAAAAAAAGCTAGTTTTGAAATGAAATGAAAATTGAGTTTTGACATTATATACTTACTCAAAATTAGCTTTTAATTATTTGAGCTTCATTTCTATATTAACATTAGTGGAATAAGTTTTGAAGACTATTCTCTCCATCATCAGTCATTGCCACACTTCCTTCTGAGGCTTGTAGTTTGCATTTCCTGCAGCTTTTGCAGCTGGAAGAACTTCAGGCATTTATGAAATTGTATATATGATAAAACATACGTAAGGGAAACAAAGAGGAATGTTAACAAAGTTTAAAGAACACATAAGAGAAAGAAAAAAGATGCTGGCAAATTGGCTGTTGAAGAGCATTTATGGTCCATAGATAATCATGAGTTGAAAGAAAACTCTAGCTTTCAAAAGCCCTTTGATTGAGTTGTCAGTTTGAGGAAAACTATCTGTATATTAAAAAAAATCTAATGAGTTACATTCACATAATTTTCTCTATCCTCTATTATTTATCAGTGGGTATACAGATTATTCCTAATAAAGTTTATTTTTCTATCTATTTAATTTTAAATAAGATAAATAGGTGTAGAAATAGCTACATTCTATGTGTCATAGATACAAAAAGAATGGCAACATCCACATGTTTTAAGAATTGAACATTAAAATGTAATCATGAGAAACAACTGAATGCTGACAAGTCTTTAAAAGAATGACAAAATATTGAACAATTTTAACTATTAATAACAGATGAAAATTGCTTATATCACATGTATGTTTTTTGATATCTACATTTTCTGTATACATTTTCATTTATCCCTCAACATTTACCAACATTATGCAAACTTTACCAGTTATGCAAGATTATGAAAATTGCTTCCAAATGAAGGAGGACTTTATAGGCTATTTCCAGAAAATTCAATATATACATTTTATTTGTCATGTAAATATCTAAATCAAAATTGTTAATAGCGATTTTTGAGAAATTTGAAGATTGAGAAAAATGTTCCATGTAAAGAGTAGTGTGGGATGGATGAATTTTGTGAACACTTTCATGTTCATATCTTTGGAAGATACTGATTTCTTATTTATTTATTTCTGTTGAAATCCAGATATTGAATTTTTGGGTGAAACACATTACTTCCTCTTTACTGCTATAGGTAAGAAAGAAAAATATCTCTGTCTGCTAGAAAAGTGTGTTTGTTTTATGTTTGCAGTTCCTCCAGAAGGAACTTGAATAGCGTTGCCCCATGATTAGAATGACTTCAATCGGTGACAACATTGAATGTCTGCAGACTCTACATTCACACACAAGTGACATCACCAGCTGTGACTTTGGAGCAAATTATTATCTTGCCTCTGGATCAGGGTAATGTATATATTTGATATATGTCAATATGTACAAGCACAAGCAGAGTTAATCCTCTAATGTATGAATTATGTTACTACATGTGTGACTCTTCTAATTTCTTAAACTGTTTATGTATGGATAAGTAGGATCAGCCTGAAAAATTCAATGCCATAGCCGGGATTTGAACCATGGATCTCCTGGCCTCGAGCTGGTTGCTCTACCATTGAGCTATCATGGCAACATGCTGGCACAGCATTAAATTCCTCAACTGACTGGCATGTTTCCGGTAAACCACAAGGAGATCTCAAATTATTTTGAAACGACATACCCCAGAGGTGACTTACAATGACATAGGTACTTTAAGTCCTGGGCTTCATAGTTTAGCCAACTATTATGGTCAATTATTGTTAATTCAATTGTTTTTTCACACAAGTTGTGTGTAGGACAGGCGTTGGATAAGTAGAGTCAGCCTGAAAATTTCAATGCCATAGTCAGGATTTGAACCATGGATCCCCCTGTCTCTAGCTGGTTGTTCTACCACTGAGCTGCCATGGCAGCATACCAGCACAGCAGATCAATGTCTTAGGCATTTCACACTGGGACACTTGTGATGGTCAGTGCCAGTCACCAATGACTGTGGTTAACACTCCTTGATCACTGGTGATCAGGTATTGCCAACTGATAAGTTAGTGAAATGGACCATATTTTTCAGACCATAAGAGTATGTTTTAACATGACAATAAGATGCACCCTTAATTTTGTTATGAAAATTGTGAAATAAAAGTATTTTTTAAATTTTCTCTTCATTCATCCTGTAGGGGTGAGTTCATGATTTCCGCGCTCATTCATTTTTTCATTTTATTTTGTTGTAGCTTAACGTCCTTTAAGCATCCATTTTGTCTATTCTTTTCGCATTGAGACTACGTAGTGGTACACTTGCTATTGGTAACACAAATAAGGGGGGTGGGATGCAAATGTCCTTAAACGTTATAACCTCTTTGCTTCATACAGCGGTAGAAACTATATTTCACTAGTCTTATGGTACGAAAAATACATATTAAAGTGAAAAAAATAACATGCAACTTATCAATTTTGTTTTTTTCATCCATGCTCTTCTCATTAAAATCAGGCACAAACTTATTTATAATTTCTTTCCACACATTCGTTTTCACCACTTTGTTGATATAGTCATCGCTTTTAATGTCCCAAATAGCAGGACGACTTTCTACTTTACTTATAAAATATTCCGTATTAATTAAATTTAAACTCATGTTACAATGTGTGCTATATAATGTAAAATGAATGTTTAGCTGTGCTCAGAAATGATTGTCTGTTGGCAAATCTGCATCATTGTGTCTGTGATCTGTGTCCCAGTACGAACACTCCAATTTAAACTAATGGATGTCTGGCAGTGACTGCACTAAACACAGTGACTGACACATGTGGCGAGGGTGAGACACTGCTGGGTCACAGTGACTCAGTGAGGCAGTGTAGTGTCCCGGTGGGAATACTCCAATTCAAACGAATGTATCTCTAACAGTGACTGTCTCCAGTGTCCCAGTGTGAAAAGACCTTATGAGGTAGAGAAAATATATTTGAGATTTTTTCTAATGTCACCTTTGCCCATATATGACTATCCAAAGCGATGCAATAACAGTTCAAGAGTATGACAGTGTTTTTGTGGACACACTATGAAAATATGCATTATGCCTAATAGTCATAAAAATCCTGACAAGCTACACTGTAATTCAGTGTGATTTTAATTTCACACTTTTTAAAATTCAAATCACAACTCCTGCAGTGTTCAATTTTTTGTTCAAAATTGAAAATACTCCCTTTATATAATCATGTGAGCCAGGAGCACTTAGTAAATATGACCTTAAAATTTCAGACTGTTCACTGACCTTAATCTAGTTCGAAATTCACAAAATAGTGTCTTGAACATAATAATCATCTGTAACTTTGCTCCATGTTGTAAGTGCTCTTTTTATCTTATATTAGTTCCATGTTTAGATAATTTTCTTTTCTCGTCTCGTAGTTATTTTAACATAAGAGAATGTTTTGTGTTGTCATGCAGAGACAAGACAGCGAGAGTATGGGAATGGCATCCAGGAGAGGGATATGGAGAGAAGGCATATTCCCCGCTGGTAGGACACAAGTATGGTATCACATGTGTGAGGTTCTCTCCACAAGGTACCATGCTCGCAACCACATCCATAGATGGTCTCACCATGCTATGGAGCATACAGGTAAGTTTAAAATACTGCTTTTGCTTTGTTGGACTGTTTCCACAATGAGTAATCTTGGAAAAACTTGCATGAAAATTATTTTATGCAACCCTATAATAATAAAGAGGTTATTTTATATTCAATATCATGTATAATTGGCTCATTAGGGGCATGTACACTAATAATAGTAATGATGTAAAACTGGTATTCTAAATTACAATGACTTAAAAAGAGAAGATATTTTGTAATATTCTTTTCTCTGTGCAACAAGAATGAAATAAATCTCTGTACATTGTTAACAAGGACAACACTTTGTCTTAGCATGGGTGCTTTTTGTATTCATTAATTCCTTCAATCATACATTGCATTTAGTTATACTGTGATATGGAACAGGTCAAAATAGTTTTATCAATTTTAAGTTTTGAAGCATTTACACGTAAATAGGTAAGTATAAAGTAAAATTTAAAAAAAAAAGTATGACATATGAAGTAATTTACAATCAAATATGTATAAATAAGAACAGTGAATATATAAACATAATTATAAAAAGTAAAATCTAAAAAAAAAAACAGAAGTAAAAGATGTGGTTAAAATATACTGTCCAAATTTGTTATTATTCAATTTACAATGCAAGTTAAGAATTAAGAAATTCTTCAACCAAGTAAAAGCAGTTACTGAGCAGGTATGTTACCAGGTTAGTTTTAAATCATTCAATTTTCTTTACTGATTTTACGATTTCTATTCTCTTTTTTTTTTTTTTTTTTTTTTTTTTTTTTTTTTTTTTTTTTTTTTTTAGCAATCTCTGATGGAACATAACAGAAAGACAAATATGAATTACAAAATGATTTTATTACCAGAAGTCAAGCACAATTACAGTTGCATCTCCACATAGTCATATGAAAATTAAGGCATTTGTCATATCAATAAATGAGCTTTCCAGTACCCTCTTCATATATGGTTGCTGCCAGTGATGGAGATATGTCTTTACAGCATTTTGAAGCTCTCCATTGGTGTGAAAGTGCTGTCCTCCCAGATCTTTTTTCAGCTGCTGAAAAAGATGAGTCACTAGGTGCTAGATCTGGGCTGAATGCCGGATGATGGAACACTTCCCAGTGAAACTGAGTAAGCAGCTGCCTGGTTACCGCAGCAGTATGCAGTTTCACACTGTTGTAGATCAAAACAATTCCAGATGACAGCACACCGCTTCATTTGTTTTGTAGGTTCTCTGCTGGTGACATAATGTCTGGCAGTACACATTTGCAGTGATCATAGTTCCTATACACCATAATGGCTAAAGGCTTCAAAGAAAGAAACTTCTTTGGTTGACAAAGGTTCTTTCACTGTAGAAAGATAGGCAGAAGCTATCTCTTCTTTCCCCTGGCCCATAAAACCAGCACCCAAAAAAAGGTGCACACATAGTACGAGGGGAACTATGTATATTTTGAGTCAAATAATAATAATAATAACCCATAATTTGTCATTGAAAATAGCTATATTGTTTCTAGACATATTTTTCTTTATGATCGGTACACTGTGTTTGAATTATTTGTCAGAGCATTTTTTCCAGCCTGCTTGAGACACCTCCACAACATGGTTTTTGAATGCATCAATGATTTCTTCTGCCAACAAAAATTGTTGTCCATGCTATGCATTTTATTCTTGCTGTTCGGGAACAAAAAATTGTATTGGGTACCAAATCAGGAGAGATTCATCAGTTCAATTTTTTGAGTGTTCAAACAGTCAGTTGTCAGACGAGATGTGTGAGTGCTCGCATTGTCTTGATGAACAAAGATCCGACAGCACTTGTTTGTTTTTGTTATACATTGAATACTTCTGGCAAACAAATGATTGTGTAACATTCAGAATTCCTCTAAAGACACTGTTACCAAATGATCAGTTTTTCTGAGAAAAAAACAAAAAAAAAACAAAAAAAAAAAAAAAAAAAAAACGGGTGACCATTTGTTTCAAAGTGCTCAAATTTGAACAACTTTTGTTGGATTTGGTTCCTCTTAAGCACCCATACTGCTGTTTATGTTGCTGCTCATATGCATAGATTCAACCACCTGTTACAATCTATAAGTCTTTTGAAGCCCCACCATTGTATTGCTTGAGCATTTGTGTGCACCAATTGACACAAGCATCCTTTGAGATTGTGTCATATTATGTGGGATCCAATGAGAGCAAACTTTTTTCACAGCTAAATGATATATATGCTGGTAGAACTAATGCTTAGGGTTGCCTCTATCTCACGTTATATGACATGGCAATCTTGCACTATTAGTTTTTGCACAGCATCATTGTTTTCTGGAGCAACAATTGATTTTGGATGACCTTCACAAATGTCGTCAGTGAGCGAACATCAGCCACAGTTAAACTCGTTTAAAACCAGTTTTCACAGAGGCAAAGGATGGAACTTCATTGCCAAATGTAGTAGTAAGTTAATCAATGCACTCTCGTCTTGATAATCCATATAAAAACATTATAATAAATCATCACACAAACTTTTCACAAGTTAATTCCATTTTTCACTGAGATATAATTTTAAAATCACTGTAAACAGCACAAATAACACTCTGTTGACAAAACATTTAAAGTAGGTTACGGTCAACAATGTCAAAGTTTCCAGTGGAAACACCAGATGCACCTACAGCAATCAGTGTTGTCAAGGCTCAAAAAATAAATAGTTGCCCTTGTAATATCAATATGATCATTCTTGGTCATGTTTTTTATCCAGTACAAAGCCTAGACATTTAACTGACACTGAATATTCTAGGGTTGAATTGTCCAGTTTAAGATTTCCTAAGCCTTTTTTTAAATCACCCTGTTAGTAATTGGAGATATGATTTCACTCAATCTTTAAATTTCAGACAGAACACATGGCTCTCAGATGATGAGCTGTACTTAAGTCTGATTACAGATATTAAATACAGCTATCAGCTCTAAGATGTTAAAATAAATTCATAATTAGTGACATTGTCATTTAATTTAACATGAATTAATTAAACCAGATAGAAATGAATTTAAAAAGGTTATTAATAACTTCTTGTATGATCTCAGCTTAATAAATTGTTGCATGGTATATTGTTTTGGAAGTGCATTATTAATTTATCATCAAGGTGGAGAAAGGAGAATATTATTTAGATGTGGTAATGGCAGCATGAATTGCATTAAGGTAGATGAATATTATTGAATCTTTGGTGAAATTCTATTTTATTAAAATAAACAGAATAAGTTTGGTGCAGCATTAAAATATGTGAACAATTCTATCTGGCTTTTCTTATTTTGGAAGTTGATGAGAGTGTAGTTGAGATTGAATTAAAAGTAAACATTGAGTCGATTAATGACACTAAACAACACTCACATTTAAATATACTGTTTATTATACAGCACTCAAATTAGTAAAATATTAATAATATTATATTGATTCCTGAAACTAGAGAAATCACATTTAGAACAAGACCAAGTCACATGTGCAGCAAGATGTCAGTTGATTTCACATATTATTGATTTGCTAGAAGTGCTCACAAGATATAAATTAAGAATACTATAAGCTTATGCCATTTACTAATAATTGTTCTTGACATTAAGACAAACATTAATCAGTGAATATTTGGCCCAAATTATGAAAATTTTCACTGTTTATTTGCCAAGAGCACATTTTAAGTGGAATTATTTGGAAAATGTTTTGCTTTACACTAGGCAATGAAGCAATGAGATGTTATTTCACATTGCTGTCTACATTTGCATTCTTTCTGTAGTTTCCGTGTTTTAACTTGCTTTTTCCATTTCATTTTCTTCTAAATTCAATTATCTACTGCTATTTAGTCTTTATGTAGGTTATCTTATTTTAAAGAATAATGTTTTAGATTCAAAGAAAGCTGAAGCTGCCAAAATAATGTGAAAGGTAATTGTACAACGAATTGCAATAAATTGAAGTATGATGATTTGTATTGTGGAAGATAATACAATCTAATGTGTACCATTCACGTGACTTTCTCTACATATCTGCAACAAATTATTGTTAAAAAGTTAATGCTTTTATTTACTTCATGCTAATTGAGAAAAAATTAGCAGAAACAGCCTTATTACTTGCTTCCTTGTAAGTAGAAGCGAAATAAGGGGGTACCATATGTTACAGTGATAGTCAGAAGCTGGTTGCTATGTGACTGAAGTTCCCTTGTTTGTATGGACATGAGTTGACAAATTCATGTATGAGAAAAGTCTTAAGTTTTTTAAAGCTGAAACCAAAAACAAGGAATATCTCAAAAATGATCAACTCCATGAAAAAAATGTATGTAACATAAATTGTGTATTTTAATGTGCTCTACAATTTTTGTGTGATAGGTTTTTGTCCATCTCTTAGATTTTAGCAGTTATGCAAAATCTCGTAAAATTCATCCAGAATAAAGTCATCTTCAGAGGATATTCCCAGAAAATTCAAGATATAGATATTATTTGTGAGGTATATATCTTTAATATACAATATTTTAATAAAAATTGTTAGCCATGTTTAAGAAAATCAAAATTTTCGAAAAAAGTTCCATGTAAAGGGTAGTTGCGGTGGGGGATTGTTTTGAAAATCTTTGTGTCGCATCCTTGGAAGATACTAAACTTAAATACCAGGTTTGGTATTGAACAGTCTTTTCGTTTTTGAGCTATGCTGTCCACACACAGACACGTACATGCATATGCACGTGCACACCCACAGGCACACACACGCACACCTTTTTACAAAAATCCTTTTTTTGGATTCAGGGGGACCCAAAACATGTATTTCCGGTGAAACCTCAGTATCAAATTTTTGGGTGGAGTGCAATACCTTCTCTACACACTATGTACATAGTATGTATAGAGAATGTAAGCATCTAATGTGTTCCATTCACATGACTTTCTCTGCATCTCTGTAGCAAATTATTGTTAAAAAATTTATTCTATCTACATCATGCTAATGGAGATAAACATTAGCCAAAATTGTCCTTATTAGTTGGTTCCTTGTAAATAGAGGGGAAAAAAAATGTAATGAGTTCCATTCACATGATGTCCTCTAGCAGTTCGGCAAACAAATATTTTATTCAAAAGATTACTCTTTTATCTACATAATGCTAATTAAGATAAACATTAGCAGAATTAATCTTATTACTAGCTTCCTTGTAAGTAGAAGGGAAATAAGAAAATGCACAGGCTAAAGTCTTGTCCTTTAAAAGCCAGTTGCTATTTGAAATAATAGAATAACATTGCCATGAATAACAAACGAGAAATGAGAAGAAAGATGTCAACCCGTTTAAGAAAAGTTTAAGTGGCTTAAAATTGAAACCAATAATTTGGAATGTCTCGAAAATGATTAACTCTACAAAAAAAATGTATATGACATAAATTGTTTTTTTAATGAAATATACTTTTTTGTGTAGTAAGTTATATAAAAGGCATCCAGAATGAAAATGTCTTCAGAGGCTATTCCCAGAAAATTCAAGATATACATTTTGTTAGTCATAAAAATATCTTAAACATAAGGTATTTTAATCAAAATCATTAGAGCCATTTTTGAGAAAATCAAAATTTTCGAAAAATGATCCATGTAAAGGGTAATTTGGGGTAGCAGGATTTTCTTGGAAATCTTTGGGTAACATCCTTGGAAGATACTTAAAAATGCTTTTTTGTATTCACGGGTCCAAAAACTTGTATTTCCAATGAAATCTCAGTATCAAATTTTTGGGTGCAATACAATACTTTCTCTATACAGTATGTACATAGTACATGTAGAGAAAGTAAAAATGTATATGACATAAATTGTGTTTTTTAATGAAGTCTACATTTTTTGTGTAGCAAGTTTTTGTATATCTCTTTACGGTTTGCCAGTTATACAAAGGTCATCCAAAATGATGAGATCTTAATAGGCTATTTCCAGAAAATTCTACATATACATTGCGTTTGTCAGAAAAATATCTTGTATATAAGGTATTTTAATCAAAATCATTGGAGCCATTTTTGAGAAAATCAAATTTTCGAAAATGTTCCATGTAAAAGTTAATTGGGGGAGTGGGATTTCCTTGAACATCTTTGTGTCACATCCTTGGAAGATACTCAATTTAAGTACCTGCCTAATTTGGTAAATGACTTTTCGTTTTTGGGCAATGCTGTCACACACATATACACAGACCATTTTCTAAAACTGCTTTTTTTGGACTCAAGGGGACCTCAAAATGTATATTTCCGGTGAAATCTCTGTACCAAATTTTCAGGCGCAATACAATACCTTTTCTATACACTATGTTCATAGTCTGTGTAGAGAAAGTAAAAATTAAACCTAATCAAAACAAGTCAAATTATTAAACATATGCAAATACAAGATTAATTGCCTTCTGATTGGACTTGAAACGAAAATTGGTCACAATAGAGTGGAATAAAACTTGTATAGCACTAGTGTGATAATCTAAAGCTTTTTGTTTGTGTGTGCTATGATAAAAGTTATATTTTTTGGCCTTGCTGTATAAAAGTGGTTCTTTTTATGATACAGTTTTTACAGAATAAAGATCATTATTAAGAAATTGAAATATAACAGATTTTAATTCTTTATTGGAATAACTGTTCTTTTCCTGGGTATCATCAACCTTGAGAGTAACTCATTGCTTGCTACCAAACTTGAAACAGCTGTAACCATACATATAGCAGATTCAAGGCTAACCAGGTTTCAATTAACTGAGGGTCCAAGTAAGTAAATACTTCTATTTATTTATTTATTTATTTTTTTAATCAGTGTAGTGCTTAGCGGCACCTGTCAGTGAAATTAAATACTACTGGAACTAGCTGAATACTTGATAAGCCACCAATGGAAACACTAACCAAAAATGAAGATGTAACAAGATCAACAAATGGAGCTTATTATGATAGTATTGTTGATATTGTAGAGTACCCATTGATTATTTTTAAATAAATAGAAGTTTACATAAAGTAGGAAATAATGCTGAAACAGCTTGATTAACCAGTGGGACAGAATAAAGCAGGAATGTGGGCTCACTGACATGGTCTAGCTGCAGGAGCTGACACAAGTATGTCATTAGTTATTTAAGATAGAATCTAGGTCAACTGGGTCTCTTGATTTGAGACCATACAATAGGCAAGCCACACTGAACACTGCCATGAAGGTACATCAACAATAAAATTTTGGTAGTAAAAGCTACAATTTTTATCATGTACTGCGTTAATTAAATGCCTGTCTCAGTTGAGTGCCATAGATAGGCGTAGGTTCTATTTGTGTACCTATTAGTTTAGTTCAAACATACTTTGAACATAAGTAAAGATGCTATTGTTCCAACTCATTCCTGGAGTTATTTTTAGGCCCTATCAATGTCCTAAGTCACCCCTTCTATGCTAGCTGCAACATTGGAGGCCACTGCCTCCCTTCTTGGAACCATTTGAGTCTTTATCCTGCCCTGAAGTTTTGTCCTTTAGCATGTTCAGTGTTGGCACAACCTGCCCCTTTACTGAATAAGCTAAAATATGGTCATCAATCTTAAAGCGGAGCATGATACAGATGAGAGCAGCCGAAAATATTACTTCTGAGGGACTGAAGATGATCAAAGCTGTTTTAACCTACATTAAACAGCAAGAAGAGTTAATGCTGCTTGATCCTGTCCTTACAGCATTGACATTATATTCGCTATTGTTTTAAACTGCAGGTAGAACTTTGGGTCATGGTATTAAATATCCAGTCTGGTATTTACCTTGGAAGCTGAGGGAAACCACAAAAACAAAAACCAGCAAGATTGTTCAGTCCGTGGGATTTAAACCCAGGACCTCCAAAATGTGAGCCACAGACATCATTGCTTGAATCATTCCACTTATTTTATTTATTTATGCTAAGCTTTATACAGGTGAATATGACTGGTGTTCAGCCCTCTTTACCGGCCATACTCATATTTTACAATAGTTTATTAATTCTAGTTTATCACACCATTTTGTCTATTTACTGTTCATGCCCATTTATTTTTCACTTTGTATAAGAATTGTCCAATCTTCTTACTATCTTTTCGAAACATTTCAACTACTGCTACATTTCTATCTATTTTAAAGCATTTCTTATTAATGTACTCTTTTCTCCAAATTTCAGTCCCTTTACACTTAAATAAAATGTGTTCCATATCTTCATTTCCACCACATATAGGATATTGATTTTGTGGAATACCTTTCCTTAAACCTTTTAATCTCCATACTCCTGCTTTCAGCCATGCAATACCTTCTCGCTCCTCTTTATTTGTCACATCTATGTACTTCTTTCATTGGTATATAGAAAACTAAAGATCTCTTTTCAGCTATCTCATTAAATATTTTTTGTATTTCTATATCCTCAAATCTTTTCCTTGCCAACTTCCAGAAGTTATTCACATTATTTTCTCTTCTTCTCCACATTTCACCTAACCCTACTTTCCAGGTTATTTCTGAGACAGTCTACCCATCCCTTGTTCTTTAAACTTTTCTCTTGATATACTAAACACTGTTTTAACAAATTCCTTTCTTCCAATTTCAATATTCTATACCAAAATTTCAATGCCCTTTCCATAACCTTTCCCTTACTTGCCACTCTACCTAGCTCTGTTATTTTATTTAATACTGTAACAAATGAGAAACACCAGTTTCTGCTAAACTCATCTTATTACCACAAAGGCACTCAACATAATACTAACGTTACACACTCGGTGGTCAATCACCAAGTCACAACTCAGATTGACTACACTATGCACATCAACTGCACACCTATTTACATGTTCACTTCACTAATGTTTATCCCTCACTAGGTTACTTTCTTAGACTAACTCACTGGAGTTTCATTGGCCACATATATACCCCCTAAAGCCCAGAGCAAGGCTTTTAGAAATAGTGTGTTCCTAGGAACTGTTTAATACTTGTCTGAGAGAGGTGACACAATAGTGTTTGTTATTCCAGCTATTGTATTCATGGCGTACTAGTTTTACAGAACTGGGACATAGCTGCCTAGTTGGGCAAGTAGCAGCAGTTTGGCCAGCCAAACAACAGCCTGTACTGCTGTCATGATTTTGTAATTTGTTTAGCTTTTATTTAAACTGAATGAATACTCAATGTACATTTTAAGGAACTATGTTCTAATAAAAAGAGTTTTAAGCACTTTTTCATAATTTACTACTTATTATCTGTATTATCAGAGTTTTTTCATATCTGAGTTAGTCTTGCTCCCAGTTAGCTCAGATAATCACGAGTCTACTGTATAATAATTATTGCACCAAACACTATGTGTATGTTTCCAATCTTATTCACTTTTAGTGAGTAATACAATATTTCTATGCTGATAAGGCTCATTCACAATAAGCTTAGAATGGTAACCAAAACAGAAATGAGAACCATCCAAGATTTTAGTTCACAACAGCTAAATAATGAGAATAATGGACATATGTAACCATATTGATCTCAAAGTGGAAAAGTCAGTTTTACATATTGGATTTCATTCTTTTTTTAACTGACCAATGAGATTTTTTTACCTTCCTCCAATTTAGCTACATAATGTGAGTGAGCCAATGTCAAAATTCGAAATAATTGAGACTAGAGTGCGCTCTAGCAGCCGTTTCATATCACAGCCACCTAATGTCTAAAAGTCTAATGTGCAGAAAATCAATCTAAAATGCTGTGCCATGAGAATGAGAAAATTAATTTTTCACCAAATCATTTGTCCAATTCCTGTGATCTGGGAAAGTTTCCTGTCAACTGTGAATACTCCCATTAAAATGTTTGTATTTCAACTTTGTAGTTCTTATTCTTGTTACTGTTCTTGGTTATTGTGAATCAACCTATAGTTAAAAGTGAGTTTCAAAATCATAAATATTCTCCGACTTACTTCTCTCACTATTGGACATTTTGAGAACTTTTCAGATAGCTATGTATTTGTAAAGTCAAACTGTTTTTTTTTTTACAGACTGGAGTGAGGATACACACGTTTAACCAAGTAAACGGCAGTTCTGTGAGAACCTGTCGTTTCAGTCCAGACTCAACGCTGTTAGTTACAGCTGGAGATGATGGGGCAGTTTGTATCTGGGATCTAGTGCACAGAACTCTAGTCAGGTATGTGGCATGCTGTCTTGTTCATAAATCCCACAATCTCATGCTGAAATCTTGACTTTATTTGATGTCAATAGTTGCATACAAAAATACAATGAATAAATTGGCATATATTTATTTTCACTATTACTTGTGTAAGCTAAGTAATATGCGTGCACCTTTTATTGGACATTGGTTTTACGGGGGAGTAACGGTAGGGGGGAAGGGCAGAGAGCCCATCTGCCTGTCTTTCTGCAGTTGAAGGTTTTTTTGAGGTTTTCAGTCATTAAGGTGAATAGGTTATTTAATTTACCACAAATTAGCTGAATTATTAAATGAAATACAGTGTATGTGCATGAGCTCTGGAATCTACGCATAGAATGAAAGCTAGGATGTAATAATGTACTTCATGTCTCAATGTGGTCACCTCGCTCCTCTTCTTCCAAAATTGCACAAAACCTACTTAATTAATACTGTGGAGTTGAATCCCCAAGAAAATGTGCGCAAATAGTAGAGGAAGTATTGTTTTCTAACCAAAAATTTCAGTATTGAGATGTTACCAGAAATATGTTTTGAGGCCCCCAAATACAAAAAAGCACTTTAAGAAAAACATCTATATGTGTGTGCATGTGTGTCTGGAAACAGTACAACTCGAAAACAAAATGTTGGACTTAGCATTTAAGTTTTGTATCTTCCAAAGATGCAATACAAAGATGTTCAAGTAAAACACCATGTACTATCCCTTACATAGAAACTTTTTTTAGTTTTTTTTTTTTTCTTCTAAAAAACGGATTAACAATTTTTATTAAAATACCACATATTTACATAATAAAATGTATATATCTTATATTTTCCGGAAATAGTCTGTGAAGACCTACTCATTCGGAAGGAATTTTGTGTAATTTTGTTCAACTGGAAAACTTTAAGATATAGACAAAAGCATACAGCACAAACAATGTGGATCTCTGTAAAATATACAATTTATTTAAATAACTTTTTTGTGACATCACCATATAAGTTGTGATTGATTTGAGTTGCCCAATACTTTGTCATTTTTTTAAAGTGCAGTCACTAGTCAGTTGTTTCTTGCAACGTCACAGAGAGAAACTGGAATTCAGGGCCGGCATGTAGACACCCTATTTGAAACATCTATATTAATTTGCTTTCCACTACCCCTCTTGTACCTTCAGCAAGAAGTGTAATGAAACTATTTCATCCAAGATTTATCCCAATTGACATGAAGTAGATAAAAAAATAGGCTAAGAATAAAAATAAACAATGTTAGGTAGAGATATTCAAGTGATGTGACACTTTAGGTATTTTTTGTGAAGGAAGTACTGTGGCAATTCAGAGATTTCTGTTACAGAACATTCCAGCACCATGAAGGAGCCATCCACTGCATCACATTTACGCCAGACTCTAGTTATTTACTCACCACTTGCATGCTGGGAGTGATGAAGCTGTGGTATGCCTCAGAGAGGTGTGATGCCGTTGGTAACAACATTGCCATTTGTCTTGCCTCTGTGGACGATACGCACGACATGGGCGTGGAAGGCTGTGACTTCTCCCCGATACATGAGCTTTCAAGTGCGTACATTGTATTCAACATTTCACATGCTAGATTCTAAAGTGTTATAACTAAAAAAAGTAAATTTTGATTTACCTATGTGTTTACTTGCAGGTGGTGTAGTGTATGTTGCTTGTTAAAAAACTTAAATAACTTAAAATCATTATCTTGGATATTATATAACCCAAATCTGAAGACCCTGAAGATAAATTTCAGGAATTTTAAGTTATGAAACTTTAGAACCCACAGTGTGATTTACTTTTATTGGTATCTTTTGTATTATCTTGGCCCAAATGTTCCAGTCTCAGAGACAATGGAAAAATCTGAACATCATTTGGAGGCCTCTGTTAAGAAAACCATCCCACTTTGCTGCCAGCAAGGCAATGAGAATACAGGCAGCAGCAACCTCATCCATTGGCTGAACATCAACCAATGGGAACATAAGAAGGTGGTATACTTGTCATCTCCCAACCAAGATATAAAAGGAGGAATGCCAGCTGAACAAGACACAGTCAGCCTTGAGGAAGCTTCATCATAAGATGGGCGAAACGTTTGCAAATTTTAGCCTTAAGAAGCAGTCTACACTGGAAGTATTGGACCAAAATAATCTTAAGAGTAGCCATGGAAGTTTACGAAAACACTTACCTTTTGTATTGTTTTAATTTATGAAAATATCTTAAGGAAACTGATCTGTGAAATTTTCTAAAACACAAAAGTATTTTAAAGAGTATTTTGAGTTTTATCATATTATAAGGTCCATATAAAGAAATGTGCTTGCAAAGTTTGGTGCATATATGTTAAGTCATTACTAAATTATATGTTTTAAAACTTACATTTAAGCTGTTTTACAGAAAAAAGCTACATATAAATTAATTTTCATAAATTAAAAACAAAAATTCAGAGATATGATCCTTGTTAAGCTATAGAACATTTTTATAAGAGATATACTTTTAAATTAACTTGTTTAAAAAAAATATATATATATATATTTTTTTTTCCAATTTTGAGTTTTGGTTTTTGCAAAAAATGTATACTTTATCATAGTAACAGAAGATTATATTAATAACTATATGAAAGCTTAAGTTACCATAATTCGGATAAACTATTGCCCAATTGCCGGAATCCATAAAATTCAAGGAAAATTACCTGTATGCAAAAGAAATGCTTACAATCATTCATATGGAAGCATTTGTTTGCCTTCTAATGCTTATCTATGCTGTCGTTCCCTGAATTACTTATTGTTGTACTATTGTTTATTATGAGTTCCATCAGATAGATGTCCCCCCCCCCCCCTCCTGAATAACATCCTAAAAATGATATAGTAGATGCTCCACATGAACATACATAATTAAAACAGCCATTAATGCTAGAGATTAATAAAATCCTCCAGGCTCTTGTTATGGCATGGAATTAAAATCCTAAAATGCTGCAGAAAATTTAAAAATAAAGCTTTTGATGTTTGCAGAAAGTGATGAAAGTCAGAGGCACTGCTATCTACTTGCAACATGTGGTAATGATCACACAGTAAAGCTGTGGCATGTATTCTTGGGACAGTACGTCAAACACATCGACTTAACTCCATGTGAAATTGTTCCTTTCCTCAAGTTAGAGGGTCATAATTCAGCAATCTGTTCCGTCTGTTTCTCTCCTGGAGGGAACTTCCTGGCATCTTCAAGTCTGGACAAGACTGTGAGAATATGGGAGGTAAGTTCCCAGGTTCATTATCCTCTCAGAATACAAGCAAGGTTTTTAAGTATTCCATAGAGCCTGTTTTACCACTCATGGACTTTTTCTGTAGCCAAGAATATGCCCTATCCTTCCCAGAGTCTGGAAGTATGAATGAGAGTATGATTAAATGTAGAAAATTAGGAACCCAACAACACTAACTGTACATGTATTCTAAAAGTGAATGTTGCTGATGGGCCCATGCAGGCAATTATGAATGGAGCAATAAAAAAATAAGTAATTAAAAAAAAAAAATATTGTGTTAAACTGTGTGTTAACATCTAAGTTACCTTTTCTCTTTACATTAAATTTTTCATATAGAGGGTGTCCACTGTGTTCAAACAGGCAACCAACATGACATATATAGTAGCTTTACATTAAATAGGACTACTTGCTTTCATTTCAGCTCTTTTATGTGTAAGCTTTCTCATATTGCTAACACTGTCACCACGACAAGACAAAGTGTATTTGGTATACTGACATTTAGCTCTAATTGTTACTTCAATTAACCAACATACTTTTTATTTTATTACTATTATAATGTTTAATTCTGAATACTAATTTTATATTCCATAATGCCTGCAGTATTATAGTGTTACTAGTAGTAGTAGTGGTGGTAGTAGTAATAATAATAATAATAATAAAACTCATAATACTGCTACTAATAATAACAATAATAATAATAAATAATAATAATAGATGATAATGATGATGATAAAGCTCATCTGTTATGAATTAGAAATCTGAAGATTATCTGTAAGGTAGCTGCAATGGAAATGGAGTTTTATTTATGGACGCTCGATAACTGCTGTGGTTCTCAGCATCCCATTCTACACTAGGTGCAAAATACAGCTTAATTTTGCTCAGAGGCCTCTTTTATCAGTCTTGAGGTTCTTTTATGTGCCATAAATCTATGACACAGGACCAACAGCATTACTTTGCTTCTGAAGGAAGCCTTGCTAAGGATTTTTAAGCTCAAAACAATCCATCTTCCTCTGCCGGATTTGAACCTGCGGTTTTGGGTTTATTAAATTAGCATGGTAACCATTACACCATGGAGGGCAACAGATAGCGGCATTAATCTACATATCTGCAGCTATGCTTTGTGTACGAGTGGTTAGGATGACAGAGTTCTATCAAAGAAGTCCCAAGTTCAAATCCCACCTCCAGCATTTTAAGTCCATAATACATACTGTACTAATTATGTCCCTATTTGTAGGCATTTCCAAAAATATTATATTATTACTTTAGATGAATAAGCTTCCAGAATATTTTTCTGGTATAAAAACGCTAGTTCTCTCATACCAGGGTGTTGTTCAACAATAAGGTAATGAAGAATAGTGAGGTACTATGTGTGCATGTTTTCTTGGACACTATTTTTATGGAGAAGTGAGGGCCACTTGTCTTTCTGCAGTGTTGTCAACCAAAGAAACTTTCTTTCTTTGAGACCCCTCAGCCAATATGGCGAATATATTATCAAATTTACCACAAACTAGCTGAATTATTAAACAAAACACAAAGCACATGTGTATGCTGAACTCTGGGATTTACAGACAGATGCAACCTTAGCGCTGATGCCACTAGATATCAGGGTGTATAACATATTGTATGTCTCAATGCTGTCACTTTGTTTTGCTTCTGAAATTGAACAAAACCTACCAAATGAAGACTAGGAAGCCGAGCGTCCAAGAAAATGTGCATACATAGTACAAATAGTTGGTAAGGTTGGAGGAAATCTTTCTACAGTACAAAGACTTTATTAGCAAGTTTCCACAATATCTTATCACAATAGGCCAAGAAATATTGCAGTTCTCTGCAGAGTATAACCGCTGCTTGCCATACCATAACACCAAAAATGCTTCAGCAGGTACACCAGGACACAGAATGGTATCTTCAGCACTACATACATATGGAGGGAATGTCAACTGAAATCAAAGAATAGAGAACAGCATCAAGGCCTATGCTACACATAATTGTACCCTGTTGTTTAATAAGTTGCATTTGAAATGCAAAATGAAGGTCCAATGACAAATCATGATTATTAATTGACAATCACTTATCAGCTTTATTAAGGAAATAAAATAGGAGTTTTGTTTTGTCATAACTGTCAGTGGATTGTAAAATCTGCCTTAAATTGTTATAACAAACAATTTGCATTGTTTTCAATACCATTGTCTACATTGTCATTGAATTCAATGAAAGTTTTTATTAGTCCTTTTACGAATCATCAAAACTTTTGATAAACGTACACCACTACACTTAAAGACTCACAACTCATATTTGAGTGTAGTATACTTTGTGTACACCTTAAAGCTCCATAACATGCATCCTACATACCAGCATGCCATGCATGTTCAGGACATGTAACTTAAAGGAAGTGGATGGTAATTCTGGAACTGCCTGTATTATACTTTTTATGAGCTTTTAAATTTTAAACTATGATTTTTGCCTTTGGAAAAGTTGGACCCAGATTGAATCCCACATCTTGATTTAGACAAACACTTACTGCACGTAATTTACGAAAAATAATTTTTAATGTAGCATAGACCATTTCTGAAGTATTTGCTCCTACATCTTTAAAAATTTCCCAGGCTTAACTGTCGCTTTAGCCAAATGTATTCTCTTATTTCCCTTCCACTTATAAGAAACTAAGTAATAAGACCATTTCTGCTAATGTTTATGTTGATTAGCATTATGTAAAAAAGGAATAATCTTTTGTAAGAACAGTTTGTTTGCAGAACAAGTACAGAAAGTATGTGATAAGCATAGTACATCAGATCTTTTTACATGATTTTTGTGTTCTCTATTTTATCATTTCCATCCTCTCTCTCTTTTTTTTTTTTTTTTTTTTTTTTTTTTTTTTTTTTTTTTTTTAACCTAGTCCCCGAAAATATGAATAGAGGTTCCACTTAATTTATAAGATTTTTGTGAATTTACAATTTAGAAAAAGTTCTGTGAGAGTTGTACATTGGAATTGTTTCTTATAGTGTTAATGTTACTGTAATAAAGGGAAATGATATTTATTACAGATGACAGGAAACTGTGTGGCTGTGCTACAAGGTCATACACGATATGTTGTGTGCTGTGCTTTCTCCAGAGATAGCAATATACTTGCATCAGGTTAGTAATACAGAAAGATGTTAATGTTGTGGATGTTGTAGACTAGAACATTATACGTCATTTGGTTAATCATTTGGTTCATTAACTATCATCTTTTTTCATTTAATTCTGTACCTCTAAGTTACATTTTACAAAGATTGATTTGTTCAAGAAACAAACATCTGATATTTATTGTTTTTTTCAGTAAGCCGTGTGTAGGTCAGGAATTGGATTGGTAGAGTCAAACTGAAAAATTCAATGCCATAGCTGGGATTAGAACCACAGATCTCCTGATCTGCAGCTAGTCTCTAACCACTGAGCTACCAGGCAACATGCCTGGAACTAAAAGTAGTAATGACATTGTAAGTTGCCATTGGGGTATGTCATCTGAAAATAATGTGAGCTCACCTTTACTGGGAAATATGCAATTCAGTTGAGGAATTTAATGCCGTGCCAGCATTCTGCCATAATAGCTCAGTGGTTATAGCAGAGACAGGGAGATCCGTGGTTCAAATCCTGGCTATGGCATTGAATTTTTCAGTCTGATTCTACCTATTCTTCTGATATTTATTGATTTAGCATATTGTATATCAATAGATGGCTTTAGTAGTTTGAAAATTATCAAGCAAAATGCAGTTTAGAATTAATGGAACAAAAGTCTGTTACATCACTTCCTATATGAACATGACAATAATAGATTGAATTGATTACAAAATGAATATATACTTGGTTCTAGAGATTGTTCTGATGCCAGTCTACCCTTTTATTAGAATTTTTTCCAAATTTTTTATTTTCTCAAAAATGTACCTAACAATTTTGATTAAAATACCCTATTAAAATATTTACATGACAAATAAAATGTATTCTGGAATTTTTGGGAAAGAACATTTTGTATAATTTGGCATAATTAGTAACTGATAAGTGATAAATGTAGAACTCTAAAATACACAATGTATTCTAAATAAGGATTGTATGCCATTAACTATTTCAAAGATATATGTTATTAATGGTTTGAATATTTCAATACTGATCATCCTTTAAAAAGACCTTATAAAATACAGTTGTTTCTATTGATCACGTGGAAACAGTATGAAGTTTTAGGGCTTGTTTAAATAGAGTCCAGTTATTAAACATTTGATTATCGTTTTTCTCTTTGTATATAATGTGAAATGTGTACTGCAGCTATTTTTGCTAAGGCTTATCTTAATTAAGTAGAAATATAAACTTTGGTAAGAATAATTTGTATACTCATTAATAAGCAATAGGGGTAGAGAAAGTCCTGTGAATGTAATACATCATTTTTTTTTTATAGTTATATTGTGAAGTATAAAATTTTGTTATAAATAATTGCCTTTAATTCCACTATTGCAAACAATTCTGCAGTACAATTTACTCGATGCTTTGATGCATAGACAGTTGACTGCACTGTCACACCACAGCACTCATGCCACTGTGCACTAACTCTCCCAGTCAAATACTAACTTGCTCTGTCTTCCAACTCTTCCTTGTATAACTATCAATGACATCAACAGAATTGCTGCGATGGTTCCCAAAAGGGCTCTCGAGGGCCTACAAATGTTTCTAAACATCACCGATGTCAGGATTGCATTCAGTACTTCTGCTGCCCATCCACTTGCTATCAGTTGTGTGGTTTCCTCCTCTGCTGACTCAATTGTGGGTGGCAACAGTGGCAAACTGTTGGTTGAAGATTTCAAAAGCGGATATTCCATTGTACTTGGGTGGCTTGATGCATACAGATGTGTGGCGTCTTGGCATCTCAACCTTCAAGTCCTTAAACCTTCTGTCTAGCAACTTTTATACCATGGCGATCAGTTTCTTATTGCTGCCATCGTCTTTTCCTTCCATGGCACTAACACAGTCCCCAATGTTTTCAGTCTGCTGCATTGACCAACCTCTTCCACCTTTTCCCCAAGTTCTTCCACATCATTCTTCAGGTCAGCCAATTATTCCTTGGTTTTGATAGATACTTCCATCTTCATTGTAGACATTTTGTTCTCAAGGTTGCATCTTCTCCATTTTCTCTATTCCGGATTCCACCTTCTCTTCCATCTTCATTCCAAATATAATTTCTGTTTTCATTTCCTCCACACTGGATCCTATTTTATGTATATTTTTTCCATTATATTTTCCATTTTTGTGGCCATCTTTTCCATTTCTATTTCATTTCCATCTTAATTTTGGTTAGAAAAGCTTTCATCATATTATCCATTTTACCATTAAATCCTATTCCTAATACCACTGTAACAAATGTCTGTATTTAGTTCAAAATTGCTTATAGTAACTGTCTTTAATGTGTAATCCCACTACTGCAAACAATTCTGCAGGACAATTTACTTGACTCCTTCATGCATAGACAGTTGAATGCTTGACTGTTCTCTTATGTCATTGTGTGCTAACACTTCCAGTCAAAGACTGGCTCATAACTGTTATGCTCCTGGTTCCAACTTTTCCTTGTATAGCCATCAATGAAATCAATAGAAGTTACCGGAAAAGCATGCTTCGTTGTGCAGATGTGTTCCATTCTAAGGCATCTGGTTCTACCACCACTCTTTCCATGTTTGTTGCATTCCAAGGTTTCTAGTAACTGCTGCCACACATACCAAAGCTTCTGCAAATGTGAGTATATAATCACAAACACATGCAGTGATTATAGACCAGCATGGCGTGGTCACAATATAGACTAGAAATCTTTGCATAACCTAAGAAGTGATGTTCTTTAATACTTGTTTTCCCAAGCGACCGCATGTGAGATTTGTGGTGACAAGGCAACGCAGATGCAGGTTTTCTCCGGGTTCTCTTGTTTCCCCCACCATCGCATTCAACCAGTGCTCCATCTTCATTCCATATATCATCAGGGTCATCACCTGCAGTGTCACGATAGTAAAAGTGGGCATTAAACACTATTTAAAAAAAAAAGTGTTTATTGCAGTACCAGGAAGAATATCAGTATGTGTGACAGAAAGGAAAGTGTTATTGGACAAGGGAAAGTTTTACAGTATTTAATTCTGAAAGTTTACAAATGGAAGTGAGTGAATATAGAATGACAATGTTTTATTTCTTTCAGGTTCCAATGACAAGTCACTGATGATTTGGAATCTGGGTGGAAATTTGAGATTAGATTCTGAGCTTGTGAAAAACTGCAGTGCCTTAACATGTAGCAATAATAATGCCGAAGTAAGTACAGATAAGTTGTTTAGATATGATTCTTACACTGTTTACTGTGCATAGTAGAAAATATAATAATCAAGGCTTTTTAAGAATTTATTGCAGAAGATAGTCATATGACCATATAGCTTAGTCATATGTAAGAATGTAAACATGTCTTTATTTTTAAGAATTTATGCAGTTGATTATTTTGTTACAAGTGCTGCCATATGCAAGAATCTGAGTTAGTGAAGCAGGCAGAAGTAAACGAGAACACTGTGAAACTCCTTCAACGTCTTGAAGGTCATGATGGCTCTGTGAATACCTGTGCCTTCTACAGCAATACAATGTTGGCTACTGGATCAGGGTATGTGTGTATTTGCTATCAGTACTGCACACTGGGTGAAAACAAAACTTCAATTTTAAAATACTTGTTGTAATTATAGGGATAAAATGGTGAGACTCTGGAACAGAAAGCAGGATGGAAGGTTTCAAGAATCAGAATGGTCGCCAATAGAAGGTCATCGCTACATTATAAATCAGGTGGACTTCTCACCAAATGGTACACTGTTGGCCTCATGTTCTCATGATGGCACCACTATTCTATGGGATGTGGCAGTAAGTAAATATGGTTGGTTGGTTGGTTGGTATCTAATGTTGAGCAGTTGGCAGTAAAGCCATTCGCTCTCTTGCAATCCAGTATTTAGATGTCATATTATCATGTTGACTAAAGGTTGGGCAGGGCAGTAGATGGTTTCCATCCATATCTTCAGTAAGTAAAGAAGGTGGTATAATTACATCAAATTCATCTAATCCAATAAGTTATTGCTCTATCAAAAGAATCATTATATCAACATATAATAACAAAATTAAAGAAGATAATGTATGTAATAACATGACCAGAATCATTACATTACCAAGAAAATCCTCTGTAGCCACTTTTAGACTCCTAATAGTAAGTAAATATTGTTCTATAAAATGTTTATATGTAAAGTGGAACATTTTTATATCTACAGAGCCTAAGTTATATGCCACAGCCTGGATAGCATGTATGCATGCTCTGAGCACTGTCTACTATACCAGAGGATTTTCCATTCCATTCTTAAACATAGCATGGACACCAATTTGTTAATACTATTTTTTGAGGGGGGGAGCAGAATTGTGCAATCAAGTTGGGTATTAATAAAATATTTAGTGGTTACTAAACTAAAAGGTATTTAATCACAACCTACAGTTGGTGAGAAATTTCCTTGTGGCATGTGTCATCTGCTGGCAGGAGCTTGTCAGCTTGCTGACCACTCATGGTGTAAGAATGCATTATCGTCAGAGACATCATGTAATGGGTGTCGCAATACCTATGAGTTCAGTGGAAATTTATGCACACGTTCTCATGCATGACTGATTTGATTGTTTGATTTCATTCTATGAAAAGTTTGATTATTTTATACTCAGTGATTCTAAATGGATTTACATTTATAATCATTACTATATTTTATATATCGCAAACATTGCTCTTGTTTTTATCTTAGAACTACCATGAATGACACTAATTTGATGATAAAATGATAAATTAGTTGAGGTTACATTAGCCAAAATTAAAACTTTTGCATTTAGTGAAGTAGAGGAGCCAATTTTGAAAGGAATAGAAGAGGTAAATAGTAAGAAATGGGGAAAAGTAGTTCAACATACAAGAACTGTGATAGAAAATGCATGGAAAGAAGAAGACATTTTCGAGGAAGCAGTGAAATGTGTGCCGCTGCAGATGGAGATTAGTAAATAAGGCAACAGCCTATCAACACAGCCATGTGTCAGTATGAATGTCAATCACAAGGTAATTTCTCACCAATTATGGTACAGACCTTTCAGTTGTCTGTAAATTAAATATATAGTCTGGTAAATGTAAAAAGAAGCTAGTAACAGTGAAGAATAACACAAATATTAATATAAAAAATAATAGTTGCAACAAATCTTCACTTATCTTTTGGAATCCTTGCCTGGACTAGTTTCGCAACGATTTCATTGCATTATCAACATATCCTTTTGGTCTCTTTTTTGATGTTGTTTATTTACACTGTTATGGTTACTGCTACTAGGTGGATTGTGTACTAATGCATTGCTAACTACTGGAATCAAAACAAATTTGGTAGGAGTGTCAATTGGAGGTATATCAAAATTCATTGCATGATTTCTATACTTTAATATAAATATTTTCTCCCAAACCATTAAATCTATGGGCCCATTTAAGTGTTTTAATAATTTAACATCTGGATTTATTTCATGATTAAATTTCCAAAAATGTTCTGCTACAGCTGATTTATCAATTTGTTTGTATTTAATATTCCTAAAGTGTTCTTTTACTCTGGTTTCCAAATGACGTTTAGTCTTACCAATATAAACAAGGTCACAATTTAAACAGTTTAATTGATAAATGCCAGATGTTTTATTTTTTGAAATTTCATCCTTTTTAGAAAAGCCTAACAAATTTTTTATACTGTACTTATTTTGAGGAACCAATATTATGCCATGCTCTTTGAAAATATTTGTGAATTTTTTATTTGCCCAAGGGTGATAAGTAAATTTTTTAAAAATGTAATTATCTTTTATTTTCTTAAGCGTAGAAATATCTTTAATAGCTTTTTGATATTTAAACTTCTCAATATTTTTATTTATAAAATCAGTATTAAAACCATTAATTAAAGCAGTGTTAATAATGTGTTTATATTCTTCATAGAATTCATCTTTATTAAGGGGTAAATTAATTAACCTATAAATTAAACTATTAAAAACAGCAAATTTATTTGAAAAAGGGTTAAAGCCATTATTTTTTATATAATTATCAGTGTGGGTTTGCTTTCTGTATATTCCAAAATTCAATTTATTGTCTTTTTTTATTATTTTTAAATCCAGGAAAGGGAGATAGCCATCACTTTCAGTTTCTAATGTGAATTTTATAGCCTTATCTTGTAAATTTAAAAGTTTTAAAGCATCATTTACATGTTTATCAGGAACAATAGCAAATATATCATCTACATATCTATACCAAGTTTTAAAAATTAGAGGGAATGCTTTAGTGACCTGTATTTCAAAATAGCTCATGAAAAGATCAGCAAGAAAAGGTGAAAGTGGACTACCCATTGCTAAACCAGAAGTTTGTTGATTTTTTTTTTTTCTTTCTTTTTTTTCTTTTTTTTATATTAATATATAGTCTGGTGTTGTTCTGCACCTGTTAAAGGGAAAATTGTTGTCGCTAGATTAATATATACATCTTTCCCAGCAGTTTACTAACTTTGCCAGAAATAATTCTTCCCTACCAACATTGCTGCTTGCTACAAATATTTAGTTTCTTTCCAGTAGCAACAATGATTTCACCATATGATTTTGCCTTAATCTAGCTGTGTGTATATATTTGAGTAAATTATTGTAGCACAAGAATAAATCTCAAATCATTGAGAATTCAGGAAAGCTGTACTATACTACTGGAATATTCTGATAAAAGAGTTGCAGTTGATTCCATGTCTTGCAATTTTTTTTCCTTTCTTTCTTTCTCTAGCATGTATGTATAATGCACATAAGTCTAGAGAAGGTATTGCATTTCACCCAAAAATTCAATGTTGAGATTTTACCAGAAATATGTTTTGAGGTCCCCTGAGTCCGAAAAAAAAAGTTTTAAAAAAGGGGTGTTGCGCTATTTTTAATTTGTTTATTTTTACCATGGAGACATTGAAACATGTATTTGCAGTGAAATCTCCATATCAATTTTTGGGTGAAATACAATACTACTAGTTTAATAAAAATTGTTAGTTTTATATATATATATATATATATATATATATATATATATATATTTTCTTTTTTAAGAGTAAATGAAAAATCATGAAAAGTTGTCCATATAAGGCAGGCCTTCCAACTCAACTTGAGTCAGAGTACATGTGCATACTGAACCACAAAACTTGGAGCAAAGCTGTAGGGCAGGTGTGGTAGCCAATACGTCATTGAACAAAAATCTTACCACAATAATTGTGTCCTGCCACTTTATTTCCAAGACTTGATTCAGCTGTGAGGATAGCTTGCCCTCAATGCTGCACCGAATTGCATTTTGCAGGTGAACCCCTTGTGTGCTTCACTGCTGCTTACTAGCCTCAGCTTTAAATATTATAAGTATATACCATGATTTAGGTTGTTTAAGTACTCAACATCATGCTCGTTCATAAAATGACTCTTAACAATTAATCATCTGAGAAAAAAAAAATTACCTTCTATTTCTGAACAAAGTGCCTAAACAATAAGTAATTATCAGGTAGTTTCATATAAATGTAGATAATGACTGGTTATATTAACTGTCTGTTTTACAGAGAGGCACTCGAGCACGTCCCAGTTTCCAGGTGAGTGCTGCTGGTGTGCGAACTTGTCGATTCTCTCCTGATGGTCACTTGTTAATAACAGCTGGAGATGATGAGAAGGCAGTCATCTGGAGCACAACATCCATGGAGCAACTCATGTAAGTCATCTCCATTTATTTGCATAGTGAGGCAGTTTGCCCCACTTTATGAGGTAGTTCCGGTATGATGCTGTGATGTCCTCGGCTTCTAAACCAGGCGAATGCCTAGACATCTGGATTCCTTGTTGTTAGGGTTTAACACCACTTATCAGTTCCAACCCCAGTTATTATTGAGTTTAGCATGAGTCTTCTGGTTTTGGAAGTTTAAAGTTATTTTATCTCAGGGTTGGGAGAGAAACAGTGATTCCGGCAGTTGTGAAGGTGTTGTATATGAATACTAAATAAAATGCAGCAAATCTGGCTTTGATGAATTCTGGTTTTATTAATATTTCAAGGAATTGAGGGTTAATACTTTTTTGCCGCATTAAAGCTTTCACTTATTAATAATAACTTATTATTATAACTTATTATTATAACTTATAATGTTATTATTTTTTAGGCCACGTCCCCATAATGCAACACAATAAACTACTGCAAGTTAAATTTTTAATTCCCCACTTCACACGTGGCTACTCGTTTGAGCATAGCGCCAACTTCTATATACACTTCTAGTCTTGCCGCGGTCCTAAATCAGAGTGACCGAATTTGGCTCAGTAATCTTCCAACGAACCTCAGTTAACTCCCACTCTACAGTTGCAAGACTGCGTGACTTAGGAATAGCCCATTGGTTGCATATGTATCGGCCATACTTGACTTTTCCCTGATTGACTGAGCGAACGGCCACGTGACCAGCGCACCAACGCTTCCTTTAGCATCGCTCTTCTCAAAAATTCGAAAATGGCATGGCTTCATCGAAATCTAACCATGTGAAAGTCTTTAATGGCCCCCAAAGCTTTTCCCAACGGTCAAACTCGTTTAAACATTAACTTACAATATATGAAATAAAATTGAATATTTTCCATAATACTCGGTTACAATGATATTAAAATGAGTAATATATATATTATAGTAATAATAATAATAAAAATAATAAAAATATTAACTAATATTGTTAGCAAATAATTAATATTGAGGAAATTTCATAGACATGGAATTTCAGTCTTAATAGTATTCATTTGTCTCATTTTAACTTCTATGACTTCTATAACTGCTTTGACTTGAGAATGGTTGATAGTGTGAATCTTTGAGTTGTAATATTTTAACATTGATTTTATTAATAGAAGGTAGATGATATGGCCTAACACTTAGCTTACTCCAAATTTTTAGGACATGTTTCACAGAGCAATGCCTTTATCAAGTTATCAAGTGCCATTGTATAATATTAAATGGATTCTTGTATGTAATGTAACTCCATGGTTCGACAGTCCACAAGGGGCCTTTACCTACTGCCCAGCTGCTGCATCCCCCATCTTGGCCCAAAGGAATCGTCATGAATGGAGTGCAGTGCTGAAGGGTGAGACATGATCAGCGCCTTGAGTCCCTCCCAGCTGGTTAATGAGGCCTTCTTGATCTGGAGCCACTACTTCTCAATCAAGTAGCTCCTCAATTGGCCCCCAGGGACTTCAGACATGGTGCACCCCGGACCAGATCTCCCAGCAGGGGAAAATTCCCCATGCTAGTACCCAGAATCGAACCCAGGTCTCCCACTTAGCAAGCAGCCATGCTATCACTGAGCTAAGGAGATGACCGGATTCTTATATGTACTGTCAAATAATCCAGGCAGGCCTGAAGGCCCTTGATAATCACTTGATCAAGTCCAAGTTGGTCTTAGAATGCCAAAAGTCCCTCACAGCACTAGCTGTTCACAATTTGGTTCAGCTGAAGTGGATACTGGGTCACATGGGGATTCTGGGCCATGAAAGAGCAGATAAAACTACTAAGAATGAAACTGAACAACTTTTTATTGGACCCAAATCAGTATTGGGCCTGTCATAAGGTCCAGTTAAACTATTTATCAGGGACTGGCTGCTCAGAGAACACAAGAAATGCTTCCCATCATTAGGGTTCAGGCACTCCAAAGCACTCTATGGGAATTGGACAGAAGCAGATTGCAAGAACTGCCAAAATTAAGCAGGGAAAAGCTCCCATGCACAATGGGTCTCTTTACAGGACACTGTCCCCTTATAAAGTACCTGTACAGAATGCAGGCAGCAAGTGTCACCAGGTAGATGAGACAATTGTCCATCTATAGTGTGAGTGTCCATGACTGCTCACCAAAAGGCGCTCATTTTTGTCAGTCAGTTTTCAAAGTTGGAGCTTTCAAACATCATAAACGAGAGTCTGATTCAGTTCATTATATCAGTCTTCTGAAAATTAATGAAATAAGACTGGAGATGCACTATAGATCTGCAAAGGTCACAGTGCAGAGTGGCCATCTTACTTATATTCAACTGCCAGCATTGAATAATTTTTACTATAGGAACTCCTGAGTGCTTAGGGTGGATACTTGATGAACTTTAAAATGTCATTGGCCTCAAAATGCCAACATTTATTAGGTTTCATTGAACTTCATCAAGGTTTTCTCCCATGTCCTGAAGATGGCCTTATTTACCAGTTAAAATAATTTAATTTCAGTGCTGAACTCATGGTTTTTGACTCAGAAATGTGCTGATACACTGATTTTACTATATGCTTAATGGAAATATCCTTTGAGATAAATTTCCAGATGTCTTTTCATCTTCCCAATGTATACCTTGTTGCAATCCATACAATCAATCTTGTATACACCAGATTTTTTTTCTTCCTGATATAAACTCTGTTTACTTTGGAAATGTACAATCAGACTGAAAAACTCTGTGACATAGCTGGGATTTAAGCCATAGATCTTCCAGTTCTAGGTGTTTTTTTTTTTTTTATTTGACGGTAGCCATTTCCGAGATACATTTCCCAAATGGAAAACCATTACTCATTTTTAATTTTCTTAGTCAAGCAAAGAAAACAGAATGTCTATGCATTACACAGCGACCAGTTCTTGAAAGATTTGACTATTGCTTTAGCCTTTTATTACATTATTCCTGTATATCTACAAGGAAGTATGAATAAAAGCATTTCTGAAAATGTTATATCAATATGTGAAGTAGCAAGAACTAAAGTTTTGTTAGATTAGTTTATTTCAGAATGTGTAGAGAAAGTCATATGAATGTAAAACACAATGTTTTCTTATTGAAAATGTCAGCTTTTATGTGAATACCTCTGTGTATATTCTTTCTGTGTGTGCTGTATTTGAGAGCATCAATCTCTGATAATTTTGAGGACAAGAAAAGGTAGCTTAATGCGTTTTTTTTTTTATTTCAAGCTGAAGTTTATCCGACAAATGACCTTTCGGATTTTGAACATGTATAACTTCTGTCTAATAAAACTTAGAAACTTGAAAGTACCAATTGAAAAAAAATCTCAGCACCTTACAAATCTTCATTGTGATCTCCTTTAGTAACAAGCCTGTAGTCCACTTCTGCCCAGGTATGTTCTAGCATATGATGGTACCTACACTGAGGTACATTCTCGCATATGATTGTGATAAAGATCAATCTGTGGAAGGATACAGTTAATCTGCAGCTTCCTGTTACTAGTGATTGATTTTTGAGGGCATTTGAAAGTCTACCATTGCCTTGCTTACAGCAGGCCGCCATGAGAATATCTGTTACTGATGCACCCTCTTATCGTAAAATTAGAATACCACTCACAAATGAAAGACTAAATCTTGTTCAAAAATGTCATTGAACAACAATTACAGGTTGATTAACATGTAATTGGAAACAACGCTTGCCTATCCTCTGTGCTAGCCATTTTGTAACTTCCAACTATGTGTAATGTTGTATGCGATTATGCACAATTGTTATCAACTGTGGTACTATAAATAAACCTTTTTAAGTTCCTCTTCCCATTAGTACTAGTTTCATGTTTTTAAGTTTTATTAAATTCAAGTTACACAAGTCTGAAATCCAAAAGCTTATTTGTGGGAATCCTTTCAGAAATCTGAAAACTCATTTTTAAAACACTTCTGTTGAATTTGCAATAAGCACACATGTGTTTTATTACTATATCAGGTTTAGCAACTTTAATTCCCTTGTCTTATGTGAAATAGTTTATTATTCAATATTATATAAAACAGATACTATTTGACATGTAATATTTCAGGGTAATTGAAGGACACAATGATGGCATCACAGCATCAGCATTCAGTCCAGACAGCCAATACTTAGTGACAGCCTCATCAGATGGGCATCTTAAACTGTGGGGTGTGGCACCTTGTTGTGAGGAGTGTATTCTAACTCAGGAGGAAGTGCATGATTTGGGAGTGACGAGCTGTGATTTCTCACCAGTAGAAGGCACTGCAGGTATGTTTGGTTTAGAGACATATTATATTGTTAAACCTAAGTGTCAAAGTAACATTATAATACCATGGCAATTTAAACCAAGCAGAAACATTTAAACCTCACCGGAGTGGTGCCATATTGCAAAACTTTTATGGTTATTTTAAAAATATGGCAAGTCTAATGGTGTCATACAAAGTTTTTTTTCTTTCCTCTTCAAAATGTCACTAATGTGTTTCTTTTAGCATCCAGCAGAGGGAGTGGCCATCAGTATCGCTATCTTCTTGCTACTTGTGGCAATGACTCATTGGTGAGGCTGTGGCATATCTATGCAGAAGGTGCTGATTGCTCGTTATGGCGTCAACTGACTGGTCACGGTGGTAACGTCACATGTGTACGTTTCTCGCCACAGAGTGGAGAACTGTTGGCCTCGTGTGCTTCAGATAAAACGGCAAGACTCTGGAGTGTGGTATGTTGAATTATTTATACGTTGTTCTCAATAAACATTTATAAAATATCTCTCTCTTTGGCTTATTCAAGTGCAGTGTTGGGATTTCTTGCATGTATTGTGCTTCTCAACTAATTCTGCAGAGTGAGAAGTTGTACAATAGTGAACATTTTACAGATTTAGCAGAATCTGCATTTGAGCTTACCTCACTAAGTAAGTAATTACCTGATAATGTTTCATGGATGTTATTGCTTACATCGTGACTGTCTGATCTGTTGCTAATGGTCTCTTTGCTGATCGATTAATGAATTTGTAAAGTGGGTCGCCTTTGGAATAAATTTCAAAATTCATTAGCTCCATTTTTGCTTTAGTAAAAAAATCTTTTCTCATATGTCCCATTATAGTGTTATTGTACCGATTTTACCAGATCTACGCTCTCCCCCATTAATGTTATCATAACAGAAGTAGCGTCACTCCCAGCATTGTGTGATTATGGATCTACTTGCTGCATGACTCTCTTAACAGAGTTGTCCATAGAATAGCATCCTGTAAGATTTATAATGCAGGTCAGCATTTATGCCATCACACAGGATGGAGTCTGAGTTAATTGAATTTATCCAATCGTGGAATCCAAAAAGCCACATAAATATTGTCCCAAGAAAACAACTAAAACAGTGCTTACAGGGGATGTAAAATACTCTCTAATGTCATACAAAGGTTTATAGTTAAACAATGCCTAATTTGGTTTAATTATGAGCTTCATGTGATAATTTACTAAACAAAGAAATAGCTAATGATTTGCTGAAGTCACAATTTCGTTGCTACTTTCATATATATCAGCTGCTGGCCATTTGCAACAGTTAATCCTTGTGTTCCAAGCAAACTTAAGTGGTTATAAATGTAAAAAGAAGCTAGTAACAGTGAAGAATAACACAAATATTAATATAAAAATAATAGTTGCAACAAATCTTCACTTATCTTTTGGAATCCTTGCTTGGACTAGTTTCACAATGATTTCATTGCATTATCAACATATCCTTTTGGTCAATGAATTTTGATATACCTCCAATTGACACTCTTACCAAATTTGTTTTGATTCCAGTAGTTAGCAATGCATTAGTACACAATCCACCTATTAGCAGTAACCATAACAGTGTAAATAAACAACATCAAAAAAGAGACCAAAAGGATATGTTGATAATGCAATGCAATCATTGCGAAACTAGTCCAAGCAAAGATTCCAAAAGATAAGTGAAGATTTGTTGCAACTATTATTTTTATATTAATATTTAAGGGGTTATACCTACCGTTGATTGATTGATTCATAATAACATGAGAATGGTAACCAGAAGAAAACCGAGAATGGGAAGCCATACAGGACACAAGATTTTGGTTCACAATAATCCAGTAATGAGAACAGGAATGTATTTATTCTTCTTTTCCTGATCAACTTTGTGCATTGCAACTTCACTTATTTTAAACTGATCAATATCTTTTATCAGTTTCCAATTCAGCCAACATAATGCAGGTTGGCCAACGTTATAATTTGAAAGAATTATGACTAAAATGAGCTCTAGTGGCTGATTCATGTCATGACCACTTAGAATAACCCCTACACTGATGATTCTAATAACACAGAATATGCATTTAATATGAACTGCCCATTAATGAGAACAAGAAACTTAAAACTTTGCAAGACTTGCTTCCCATTTCCGGGCCTGGGAAGAATTCCTATCATTTTGAATGCTTCCATTGAAAAATACATGTATTTCAACATTCCCACTTCGTTCTGGTTACTGTTACTGGTTGTTGTGAACCAGACTTTACAGTTAGAGAGTATTGGAGAATTATTAGGTGTGGTTTTCACTAGCAATTAAATTAATTAAACCTTTGTAATTGTTTTAAAGGTAATGAAAACAAATAGGAAAGAAATTGACATTCCATTATTATATCACTGAAATTAACATTAGTACACAAGATTAATATTCTGCATTATACCTTGAAACATTCCCGCATATTGAAAAATAACAAAAGAAATGTCTCTTTTATTAATATTTCTCATAATTATGAACAAAATCTTATTTAACTTACACAAGACCCATTTGACAAACAATCATGCCACATTTTGCTTTCAATATATTTGAATACATTCTTGTGATATGCAAAAATGCAAATGTTCAAATGACATTGGATGCTACTGCACACACAACTACTCGCAAGGTCACACAGATAACAGAGGCACATTCACACACCAATGGGGTGATCACAGCACCTGATGCTGTTGAGACATCATTAACGGGGGGTGAGTGTACTCTACTTTCTATCTTGTGTGGTTTCTGTTTTGCCAATTTCATTATTTTGGTGGTTTTGTGTATCTCATATGTTCCCTCAATCTGATTCCTATGTTTCTTTTGGTCTTTTCTATGTTATTTCTTCAGAATTGATTTTGTAAATTCCTGATTCCTGGATGGAGGTATTTTTTATAACTTATTACTTTTTACTTTCTCTATATGCACTATTTACATAGTGTATAGAGAAGGTATTGCACTCCACCCAAAAATTTGATACCAAGATTTCACCGGAAATATATGTTTTAGGGTTCCCTTTATCTAAAAAAAGCATTTTCGGAAAAAGGTCTGCGCATGTGTGTGGGGGGGGGGGGGGAGTGATCACGATAACTCAAAAACAAAAAGTAGGTAAATTACCAAACTTGGTATTTAAGTTTAGTATCTTCCAGGAATGTGACACGAAGATTTTGAGAAAAATCCCCCCCCACCCCCAACTACCCTTCACATGGAACTTTTTTGGAAAATTTTTATTTTCTCAAAAATAGCTCTAACGATTTTCATTAAAATGTTGTATATTAAAGACATTTACCTGAATAATAAAATGTATATCTTGAATTTTCTGGGAATAGCCTCTGAAGAGTAGTTTATTCTGAATGAATTTTACTGAATTTTGAATAACTGCTAAACCGTAAGAGAATGACAAAAACTTACTACACAAAAAATGTAGAGCACGTTAAAACACACAATTTATGTTATATACATTTTTTTCGTGGAGTTCGTCGTTTTTGAGACATTCCTTATTTTTGGTTTCTGCTATGAATAACATACATTTCTCATACAGGAATTTGTCAACTGCTGTCCATATAAACAAAGGAACTTCAGTGGCATAGCAACTTGCTTTTGATTATCATTTTAACCTATAGTACTCCCTTATTTCACCTCTACTTACAAGTAAGCAAGTAATATGGCTATTTTACTGATTAGCATGAAGTAAATAGAAGTATAAGCTTTTTAAGAATAATGTGTTGCAGGGATATAGAGAAAGTCATGTGAATGATACACATCAGATTTTTATAATGCTGTTTATTTTGTGGGACTAAAAGTATGTAATGTTCTCTGAAGATCTTTTGAAATTTCCAGAAGGCCCAAGAGCACATGAATTTCCAGAAAACTTTCTCAGCTTTTTTCTGCTGTGTGGCTGGTTGCAGCTGCAATTTTTATCTTTCTATTATCTTAAACCTTTTTTAAGGCAAATCTTTAGTTGAACCCATTATTCTCAGCATTTTTATTATCTGATTAAGTTCTTTAGCATTTTTTTTTCATTTATTTATATAGCCCCCTTTAACATCTAAGGTCATATGGAGGGCTTTGCATTAGAAACAACTCGTCTGTAGTTTCTTTTACATTTGGTTTAAACCATTTTTATTTCTGCAAACACACACTCATTCACTCTCACATACATACTTCCAAACTCTGTGGGGGATAGGGAATAATTCTGGCTAAAGAAAAATTCCCTGCCCCAGCCGTGAATTGAACCCAGGGCCTCCAGGTGAGAAGTCAGCTCACTGACCACTCGACCATGGAGGCAGTCCTTATACTCTATTTTGTTCATAAGTATGTGAAGTAATCTGTTTAGTAAACTTTGGTTGGTTGCACGTTTGTGGTTAGTTGGGTTGAAGCTATTTGCTTCAGTGTGATTATTTGTGTCTTTCCTGAAAATTCCAAATTCTAGTTTCCTGTTGTTCCTGGTAAACTTAAGATCCGAAAATGGAAGGATATTTTCTTTCTCAGTTTTCGTGGTGAATTTTGTTTCTTGAATTTGTAAGTTTAAGAGTTTGATTGCATCTTCTGCTAGTTTTTCATATACCATTGTAAATACATTGATGATATGTGTACCTGAACCACGTTTTAGAGCACCTCATGAGTGTATTTGCTAGAAATGATAGTGGCTTCCCATTGTGAGATCTGATTTTTGTTTATAGTACTTTCCTGTAAAGGTGAAGAAAGATTGGCCAGTGTATGAGTTTGGAATATTACTCAGTTTCTTGTTTCTGTAGAGCTGTGGATTTAAATGATTATTGGCAGTATTGATGAGTATGGTATGGGGATGCTTAGAAATAAGGAGCTGGAATGAAAGAGACAAGCATGTCATTAGGTGATAAATCTATATATTTTATGTTAATGAGTTGTTCATACTGAGATTTTCAAATTTTGGGAAGATAAATAGTCTGTTGTGTAACACTGGGCTAGGTGATAGGCAGATGCATTGATTAATATAACAATATTTTGTGACAAAATTTTGCTTACTTTTTATTATTAGGTGCACTAATGTTTTTCACAGTGAGTCTCATCTTGTTTCCTGGCTTGTGAATTTTTGGTTGTCCATACCTACGATGTTAGGGGTATGAGTGTGTAGATTTTGTGTGCTGGTAGATCCAAATACAATGAGTAATAAATGCAATAACAACTTCATCTTGAAAGGTAACGGAGATAATTGAATACAGTTTGGCAACTGAGCTAAATGTTTTGTTTTGGTTTGCAGCCAGGTCAATATTTTGTTTTGGTTTATGCTTGAAATGTGCCTGTATGTTTGTGTTTATTATCAGCTACTGCCACTAACGAGGGAGGGGTGGTTTTCTTCCAAATTCATATCATATTCATAAGACCTGAACTAAAAATTGTGTAAGAAGCTACATTTAAGATTTAGTGTGATGGTCACAACTAAGGCAAATTCAGATGTGAATTATTGAAGTATCTCATTTAGGCATAACATGGAATAATTAAATCTTTGCTAAACAGGTCATTTTTTAACAGTCAATAACTGCAACATTAACAGTACCTATGATATATTCATTTACTGTAGATGCCTAAAATGTACTCCATTATAATCTATGCAAGCATTGCATCTTCTTAGCCAATTTTGCCCTATCCTCTTTAGAGCTTCTTCATTCAGCACAATCTCTAGGGCTGCTTCAAATACAAGTGTATAAAGATCACCAATAGTAGCACCCTCATCAGAGCCCACCTTACTGTTCAATTGTCCCCAGAAATAATAATCTAAAAGGATTGAGTTTTGTCATAAGCAAGCAGCAAATCTAGATACTCTTGATTTGTAAAGACTGCTGTAGTTCTGAATGTGTTTAACACATCTGAAGCACTGACAGAACCAGCTGTTGTGCAAGATGTTGAGGTAGGTAGTTTTTGTGTCAACATTCCTGGCCTTTCGCTCTAAAAACATGCCAAGTATGACACAGTTGCGAAGCATATGAATGCAACTTTATTCCAGTAGACATTTTGGAATTCAATTTTTTAATATCATTTTGTGGCTAAATGACTCATTTTAGCAACAAATGGTAAAAACATGAATAACTCATCTTTTGTAACTGTATCTCGCTATTCTAATAGCAGAAGTAAATTATAAAGGAGTGGTGACTTATTTGCAATCAAACATGTGATCAATTTTATTTTTTATTTATGGAACCATGTTCTATAGGGGAAAATGTTACAGGAACATATGTTTCAACTTAACGTCAGGATGTTGCCATTAAAGTCTGTACACTCATATCCCTAACCTTGTATATTGAAAATAGATGAATTTTGTACTTTTTTTTTTGGCATTTAGCTTTTGGGATGATCTTGGTGGGTTTTAGTACTTCATTTACAGAATTGTGCATTAGTGAAATGGGATGGATTTGACTTCAATGAACTTGTCACTTGACATTGCTGCTTCTGTATAATTAATGAAGTCATCTTTGTTTATGATAACTATTTTGATTTCTTTGTCTGCTTTGATGCAGATTACATCTTTTCTGTTTATGGATTGAAATTTTCACTAAAGACAATTGACTTTACAAATTGACCAACAGAGATACCCATGGAGTCTGAGGATATCGGTAATAGGCTCAATAGTCAAAATCTGCTGCTGATGTGAGCATAATCATCTAGAAAGATGTTCTTTAATTGATTAGTGAAGTAGCTCAAGTGTGAATTTGACTGCATAACGATTAATGTTATAATTTCCATTTCACTGTGTACCATTTTAAGTTTCTCTCTTTCTTTTTTTTTAATATCAGATATGGTAGATTTTAGATATTTATCAGGGAAACTTATAAATATTGTAATATTGATATAGGCTTTTAGTGAATTTCTTGCTCCCAAACTTAGAAATTGCAATATGTGCTTAGCTCACTGCACCAGTGATTAACTGCATAGCAGAACGAGAGTTTGCTACCAAAAACAAACCAAAAGCCAATAAAAGATCAGTTCTTGGAGACAGTAAAATGAGTGTACTACTTCTGTTAATGTGCCTTGAGAAAGACTTCTCTGAGGTCTTTGACATATTTGCTCAAAGCAAGAAAGAAACCTTTGATATAAATTGTTTTAAAGGTATTTATTTTTTGTAAGATTTCCGTCACTTTAACATAATATCTGGACATTATGCCAAGTCAAATTTGTATTAATTAGCTTATTAATTTACCTTATTAGTTATAGGCTTAATAATAGTATTGCTACCTTATTATAACAAATGACACTTTTATGTGGAAAATTGACCAGTTATATTTCATTGTTTCTGCTAGATAGATAAATATAAAGGTACAAGCTACAAGAAGGGAGCATGCCAAAACTCTCTTTGCCCAGGGTACCAATGACCTAAATAAAGGCCCATCTGAATTCTATATTGTCTGTAAACTGCAGTGTTCATAATTACCAATCCATATAATTAAATTAACCTTTGTCTGGCTTCATAGATAGCGCAGTATGGTTGTAATTATAATTGTTTTTTAAGGTGCACTTTGGTTGTTTGCAGTACACTGGCGAGTGCGTTCATGTCCTCCAGAACGATGACAGCATGATGACATCTTGTGCGTTCTCAGGGGACACCACTTTGTTGGCAACAGGTGAGAAAGTTGTCATTTAATGTAACTAGTATGACAGTTCTTTCCTTGCCATCATTAAGAACAGTAAAAATGGGTGTTTAATCAGAAAGTTAAAGATAAGGAAGCAAAATAATTAAAGGGATTGGTCAAATGAATGAATATTTATTTGTACATCTTCTTACATAGCTTTTATATTTTTCTTATTCTAACCTAAACTATACAAATTTTAATTGCCTTCTTGCTACCTTGGTTTGCATGGCACCCAGGCCATTTGCCTCCCGAGTGGCTCTTGTCAACCATTCCTTATTTATCTTAGTTATCCCTCTCCTATACTCTGTCTTTTTTTGCACTCTTTACTTTTGTTACCAGTTTTATCTTGCTTTCTGCAAGAGCCCACCTATGCTTCTCATCTTCTTTTCCTCCTTCCCCATCAGGGATTAGTCATAAAAGAGGGTAATCAACATTTCATTGTTTTGGAGAAACTCGACAGAGATAAGGGTGTATTCATGTAAATAATGTTTAATTCCTAGATGAGAAAATTAATATAGTTCTGACATTTCTCAGCATTTCTCAGGTTGTGACAAATTTTATATCCTTTAAAATTCTGGTTCATACTCCGGAAATGGGAATAGAAATATATATTGATAGCAAAGTTGAAAGTCAATTTTGTGCATTGGAAAGTGGTTTCTTTTTAATTGAACAATGCTATTTTTTCCACCCGCTTCCAATTCAGTCAACAAAATACAGACTAGTTAACATCAGAATTTAACAGAGTAACATTTATTATTTAAAAGTTTCATTGTATAAATCAGTTCATGTACATAGCTTGTTGATAGAGTAACATTTTCTTAATGCAGCGCCTGTCATCTGAATTCTGTGAAAATGTTTAATAATTATTTTCATTTTTAAAGTAAATTTTATACATATTTTGCTTTTTTTTCTCCTCCAACTCCAGAGGAAAATGAACACAAAACATTGTATTGCAATAAAATATGAAGGTTTAATTTTTACAAAATTGGGTGTAGGGGTAACACTGTGGTTTCATTTGTGGCTCTCATGCTGAGGTTCTGGTTTGATTCCTGGCTCTCGGGTGGCTATCTATGCCTCCACCTCTGACTAAGCTCATGTGGAGTATCCCCGAGGTCCAACATGGTTCAGAGTCCACAGTAAAGCTCTATGTCGTCTCCATCTGACGCCATCTTCATCACCAACCTATCATCAGAGGTAATAGACTCTGTCCACAGGGTATCTCCACCCTAGAAATGGATCCAGTCATTGCTTGGTAGAATGAAGTAACCTCCAAAGATCAATCAGACCTTATGGGAAACATTGGAATACCAAGCCAACCATTTTTTACAAAATATATAAAATTACATCAATATTAAATAAAACATAAGAGATGAATCTCTAAGATCTTCTCTGCCTGCTTTTTTGACATAACAAATTGTTCTTTGTCATGCCAATGGAACAAGGGGTCCTACCACCACTTCTGTGGGAAGTAGTATTGGTTATAACAGGTGGCGATACGTAATAAGATTTTAGGAGTGAAATTCCTGCCTCAAATGTAGTGTTATGTGTACATTTATGATGTTAAATTTGTTGTTAAAGTAGACAATGTTATGATTCTAGGTTCACTTGATGGAAGTCTTGTAGTTTGGGAACTGCCACAACAACTTGTGTTCCAAACACTTGCAGGAACAAGACTGAGGAGTTATCGCAAGAGAGTAAGTATTATACTGAAACTGAATCACATGTTTATATCAACACAACCTCTCAGAGGAGGTCTTTGTACTGAAACAACAAACAATGAATAATTATGGAAATATTCAAAAAGAAGTTGTCGGAATCAAACACAATGAAGTAATTCCTGAAGAGCAGAAAGAATGTGAAGTCAACTTAAACACAGCTACAACCCTAAGGCATATGCAGAAACAGCATTCAATAGTGACGTATAGACTAATCAATGTTTCTTTCAATAAAACTGAATACAGTAATGAATACAAACACATCATCAAGTTTGCAGAACAGAACTGAGTTTGCCAAGAAAGGTAGGTAGAAAAATATTGAATTTCAAAAGACAAAAGTGTATGAAACAGATAACAAAACTTTCAAACACAACTTTAGAAAATTCATATACTGCCCAGGCCTCTTTCACAAATTTTAAAAAGCATTCAAAATCACAACATTTCCCTAGCACCTTACAACAAATACTGCATTAAAACAAAATAAAATCTGGTCCCATACCTCAAGAAAAAAATTCAGGAGTCTACTGGATCCACTATACAAATTATGGCAAGGTATACATCAGAAATCTAAGAGAAATGTAGGCATCTACTTCAAGTAATACTGGTATTGCATCAATAAATCAGCAATTGTCTTGTATTTTTCCCAAAACCATGAAATAGGAACCAATATCAAGTTAATGAAAGCAGCCAGAAAACCAGAGAATTCGAGGTATGGGAGAAGATATGTATAAAGAAATTTGAAAAACCTCTTCATGAACTTTGATTTCCCAGAAACTCTATACTCAAGTCCATCAACAGGTCACCAAAGAACATCCCAGACCAAGAACAAAACTGCTCAAAAATTGATCTGACAGTCACAGCCAGCTGACCTGTGAGCTCACACTCAAGTTTTGCTTCATAAATAGGTGGGTGAAGCTATCAAGAATGTTCAATTGACTCCATTCTTTCAAAGTGTTTTTTAATCATACAAATGTTTTATTTAATCTATTTTCTTAAAGTGTTCTCCCTGGCACTGTATGCAGAGTTCCATTCTGTAGAACATCATCTGGAAGCATCCATGCTACTCAGTTTCTGGCACTGCAGATAATTCCTCCTTGCATGCTGAAACTGTTTCTTTAGGGCTAGAAAATCAGTGACCTCTAATTCAGTACTTCACACCTTGGAATAGAAAGAAATTGTATGATGCCTGATTTGGAGATTAGTGTGGATCAGTCCATAGTTTTATCTCTGCTCCTGCAATACATTAATAATGCGAGCTGATGTACTGTCATGTTGCAACAAAATGCCCCATAGTCCTGTCTTTGCTTTACTTGGAGTTTCTGAAACACTTTTGCTAGGCAAATTTCTGTATACCATTTGCAATAACAGTTCTCTGATTTTTGAGCACAATGTTGTCATGTGACTACTTGTGGAGAAAAAAAGAGATGGTCATTTTCTTTTCACCCCTTCTTAACCTGTTACCTTGGGGTGATTATTGGTCATCAGGATTGGCAATTTGTTTCTGGATGAACTGATATATCTAAGCTCCACAAAATAAATACAGCATAGAAAAATTACTCTGCAGCAATTTGAAGGAAAAAATAAAAGAAATTACCATTGATTGACCTAACAGTTGGTTAAACTATGAAGCCTAAGACTTAAAATATTTACAATACTGTTGGGGCTATCACCTCAAAAGTAATTTGAGATTTCCTTGTAGTTTACCGGGAAAAAATTGAGTGTTGGGGAATTTAATATCATGCTGACATTTTACCATGTTAATTCAGTTCGTAAGACAACCAGATGGAGACTGGGAGATCCGTGGTGAAGTCCTGAGTATGACATTGAATTTCTCAGTCTATCTCTACCTTTATAAAAGAGTAGGGGTTTATCAAACCAATACTGACAGAATATGCATAGATGAAACAAAAAGAAACTTGGAAACCAGATTAAATGAACACTTGAGAAGATAAAAACAGATTGTTTCTGCAGTTACATACCATTCTGGACAACCAACCACACCATACCAAATATAATACTCCTAAAACCTGCAAAATACAAAACAGAGTTGTATGCTTGGCAAAAGATTCTAATTATATAACAAATACTGCATAATGAGTTTTAAATTGCCACCACCAAATCAGCAATGGAAGTACATCTTTCCACCAATAGATGTCACCTTAAACATCATCACACAACTGATACAACACCAGTCAGTCACTTCTGATGATGAGAGCAAATAGGTGAGATGCAAAAAAAATGTGTTTCTACTCTGACTCAAAATTTTCCCTTAAATTTAAACGTCATACAACTGTTACTACCTTATCTAAATATTACACAGAATGATGTATCCATGCTTCATTTCCTATAACAATAACTAAAACATGGCGAAACTTTCCACAGTTAAATCTTTGCAACATTTCTTGGTATCATTCCACCCGATGGAGCTTGTGTGTTTCAGAAAAATTATGGAGTACCCATGTTGAAAAATTTCTTTTTTTACAGGAAGATGGTCATCAAAGGTGATTGAAACACCTAAAGTTGCTAATGCTGGCTCAATGTTCTTACAGCTTCCTGTTGAATCTTTCCTGGTCATTGTCTCCACAGAGGCAATGCTTCTCTCAGTCATTATTGTTATTGATCTACCACTCTTTTCTTATAGAAACCGGCACCATGCATTGTAGCATGTGATGTAGAGAAGTCCCTGAAAACCGCTCTCAAACACTACATTTCATTTAAGCCACATTTTGAAATCATGCAAGATATATCTCAAAAATGCTCTCTCTGAATCTCCATTGCATTTGCAAGAAGTTGACATTTTCCACTCTTAAAACATAACATGCAGGAAAATGAATGACATAACAGAGCTCTACTTGCTACCATGGTAACACCGACAACTCAGTAGTTGCAATCCAGCAACACTGTTTACCCCTAGGGGTGGCCAATGTTCCATGTCTCAATACTGATCTAATGATCTTCTTAATTTGTGGGTTTTATGTTTCAGCTGATGGATTGGAGTTTGGAAGATGTAAGGCATTGGTTCTCACAACTGGACGTTGAGAAAGAGCGACTTACAGACACTAATCTGAATGGTGTTCAACTGCTGTCTCTCTCATATGATCAGATACTGGACATTCTTCAGATAGGTGAGTCTATATCTGTAAATGATTATTAACAAGCAGTAAATAGAAGTATTAATGCTTTACTTTCACATAACTTTCTCTACTCTTTATTGCTTAATTATATATATATTTTCTACAATGAAAGCTTATTTTTCTATCTACTTCATGTTAATTGGCATAAACCTTTGTAGAAATAGTTTCATTATACATTTTTTTGTAGTTACAAGTGGGATAGATGTATTAAAAAAATGTCAGGAACATTGCGAGAACACTAGAGAAAAGTATAAAGTGCTTGCAAATTCAAACCAATAACAAAGAATATCTTGCACATGATTAATGCCGCAGAAAACATTATATTACTAAAATTATATTTTAAGACACATGCCTTTTTTGTGTAGTAAAATTGTATTTACCTCTTAATGTTTACTAACTATCTGCAGAGGTTATTTACTGAAAATTCAAGATAAACAGTTTTTGTTTGTCACAAAAATCTCTGAAACATATGTCATTTTAATCAAAATATGAGCTATTTTTGAGAGAAAAAAAAAAAAAAAGTCTAAAAAATTTACTGTCACATCCTTGGAAGATGCTAAACTTAAATACTAAGTTTAGTAGTTAAACATTTAGTTTTTGAGTTATGCTGTTCATGAAAGTGCACCCTAAATTTTTTTTTGATTCAGGGGTCCTCAAAACCTGTATTTCCAATGAAATCTTGATATTGAATTTCTGGGTGGAATGCAGTACATACTATATTTAGATGATACAGAAACTAAAAGCAACTGGTAGCAGACATTTTGCTTTGTGCATAAGTGAAACATATTATGTTTGTTTTCAGATGATGCAAGCGAAAGAGAGAAGTTGAAACTTCAACTTCATTGGCTGAGGAAGGAGGACACAGGTATCCCCGAGATACCTCTGGACTTGGATATACCACATGAATTTCTTTGTCCCATTACAAATGAAATAATGCATGATCCAGTCATATGTTCAGGTATGGAGTTTGCATTTCAATGTCTCTGCAAGTATTTTAATGAACAAGTATTTAACAAAAATTGCACAAATCTGATGTGAGTACTCTACTTAAGACAAGTTCTAATAGATCTATTAAATACAGAGTTGTTCCGTGTCAGAGCCAATGCCGGCTGCCTTCCCCATACCCCACAAGATAGACCTGTCCTTCAGTAACTATGTAGTCATTAGCATCAGTAGTCCACTTTCAGTTACGAAATTTGAAGACAGTTATCTTTAGAACAACTTATATTTGTACATAAATGTTATTTTAAATGTGAATCAGCTCATCGCATCCATTAAGAATTTATTCTGAAGTTTCCTTCACAATTACCTCCTTCCAGAACTTCAATTCATGATCTTGTCCATAGATTTTAGGCTACTGGTTCAGTGCAAAGCAAGAAACACATGTAAAGATGTACAGTGATAGCAGAATTTGATGAAATTGGCAAAAATGAAATACAAAACATTATAGTGGATGATATAAATTGTGTCAGTCCAAATGTATTTATTCAGTGCAATGCTCGTTGGCTGTGGAAGGAAGACATTTCCATCATTTGCTGCGAGGTAAGAGTTATTTTGTTATATTTTATGTACAGGTTTACAGAATACAGATTTAAGAAACAAAAACATGGCCAGCTGTAGCATGTCGTGTTACCCAGATGCAAAACCCTGCGCAAGTTGTCAGATTTTATATAGAACACCCTCTGTATCATTTTGATGTGCAACCAGTAAAACAGGAATTTTCTTTTTTCTTTTTGCTTCTGGGAAACATGCTGTTTGATACTCATACCCTCTTAAATTCCAATACATAGATTTCTCATGCAAATTATAACAACCACCACATCCTTTCATCATAGATGGTTTTGAAAATGATGCCCACACATCTCTCACACTTTTTAAGAAAATGTATTAAGACCCATTATCTTCACGGCCATATAAATAAAACTATACTTTGTCCATAAAAAGTCAAATGTGGATCAACAGAGTGATCATTAACATTATTGGACCCTAGTTGGATCGGGAATCTTTTAGAGTTTTAATTGTAAAGGTTTAGGGCATTCTGAGCCAAAGATTCCATAAAAACTAATTTCTGTACAAGCTGTCTTTGATATTCTTGAGAATTTCCTTTGAAAGAACATGGGGAATTTATTTTCAGTTTCTAATAAAGCATAGATTCCATTTGCCTAAATCTATGATTGTGAATTGTTTCTCTGTGAGGCAGATGAACAACAGAGAATGTGCGTATAAATTATTGTCATTTCTCTAAAAGAGTTTGCTGTCACTTTAGAGTCACAGATTCTATGTGCTAAAGTGTATGGAATTTTTGCCATTATAACATTAAAACATGTAACTTCGCTTCAATTGATTAGCTTCCACATGGAGTAGAAGGGAAGTAGAACAAAATATAAACAGTGCAATGCAGTGGTAGAGTAAGTAATTTCCCCTACAGCCATATATCAAAATTGGACTCTGCAGTATTCATAGAAAAAGTGATTCTTCTTCCTCACTACATTACTCATTCATGAGATATTTTTCCACAGGAATTCTTTCAAATTAAGTGCAAAGAGTGCTGTTTTTTTTAAAGATTTTGATGCTCTCTTATTATTCTGTGTGTGTAATGACTGCATACTGCCAGAATCTTTATATCTCAAAATCTATGTGATGTACGGTTTTTTCCACGTATTCTGCAAGGGTGAATATCAGCTCGCTAGGGCTTGCAGTGCCAGTGTCTAAGGAAGAATCTCAACATAAGTTGCAGCAAAACATCAGCAGAGAGCAGTATAAGAAATGATGCAGCCTACACCAGAAACCATAACCCCTATGGACTACGGTCATGGAAGCCTGCAGATATATCTAATGCTATGAAAATCCTTGACAGAAATTTTGTATTTTAGTGAGCTCACATTTATATGTAGTAAGATTTTGTCTTATTTTTCATTCTGTTATTGTGAAGTAGTCGTTATAATAAAGGAGTGAAAAATCATATGATATTAGTATTTAAGAAATGCATCACATTTGTTCAAATGATTTTAACCACACCCCAGCGCCTGTTTGGAAGAATTAACTTATCAGTGACATGAATGATCAAAATGATTTTGGATTAGGACACTTAGATGCCTGTCTTTATTGTCGTAGTTAATTTAATTTTTCTTGTTCCAGATGGTTTCACATATGAGAGAGCAGCAATTAATGAATGGTTCCTGAGTGGGAAATTCACTAGTCCAATGACAAACCTGCAATTGTTAGATATGAAGCTAGTTTCCAACAAAACACTGAAGATATCCATTTGCCAGTTTCTATATGGGACAGCTGTACCGTCGGGGTGAAAAATGTGTTCTTCAACATATCATTATGAGAGTGTGAAACTTGCAGATTTGCAAGGGTCACTCAGAAAGTAAATAACATTCATCCCATCCATTTGTTTTGTTGCAGCCAATCACTCTTTGTGTTCACTAAGGTGTAGCGAATCTTTGTACAGTTTGGTTCATAAAAATGTTATATAAATAAGCAATTGATTTAAAATATAGTCATTTTAAGAGGAACAAAAAATGAAAAAATATGCACAGAAATTCTTAGAAATGCTTTTACACTGCCATTGTCATATAAAATTACAGACACTAATTATTATAATTAAGTGAACTATGATTCTATTGTTAGTTAGGCTTATTTGTTGAATTAATGTAATATAAAACTTCACCAAGGTTGCAACCTAACCATTAGATCCAATTACACAGTTCTATAAGTAATACTGTGGTTGTATAGGGTATGTTATGTTACAATACCACAATTAACAAGAATGTGTAATATACGAGACCTTTGAAGTGTCCCTGGTTCTAAGTTCCAATAGAGATCAACATCCACTAGAAATCTTCTGGCCATCAGATTTAATTAAACTGTTGAGCTCTTCCAATAAACATGTGTAAAGCAATTGTTCTAATTGCCATTTTAGAGTGAATCATCATAGTGTCATGGAAACTAATACAAGATGTCTACTATGATTATGATGGACCTGAATTGCTTTAATGTGATCAGTAATTATAATAGATAATGTGGTATCAGTATAGTTAATATTAAATTGCAAATTGATGTATACTTAATTGATGTAGGATAGATGGGGAAGAGGAAATGAAGAGAGCATCATCTTGCTTCTTGTCAAAATTTGCAACAAAATGAAGAATCACAAAAGAACCCAATTAATCAAAAAGTGAACCTAGTGATCTTGCTGTTAAACGTATCTGTAAATACCTTTGAAGTACTTAAATGTTATTTTAGAACAGAAATGATCAGTAAAACTACCAAAAAATAACAATTTTTCCTACCTCTAAAAGGATGTGGGAGCACCAAATTCCAACTACAACTGGGGGAAGTCAGTCCAAAATAAATTTTGTGATATTTATATAGTAAATGATAATTTATTTATAGAAAATAGTCCTATCATGGAAATATTAGGATAGAAATATTCCATTAGTCTGAAGTGGGTGCATGATTGATGTGCGTCACCTAGCATTTTCTGATTTTTTGTTTATATGTATGTTCTCGAGCAGGCAGATCAAAGTAATCTTTGTTTATTAGCATTTGTATTTTTTCTCGTGTATCTAATTCAGCCGGGTAACCAACAAACAGAAATTATTGGCTTCAGTCAATTTTTCTGTATTTTATGGCTCCCATGTGTTCTGTTAGTCTTGTGTACAGTTCGTTCTTTATTTGCCTAGTGTAGATTTGGTTAGAGTTGGAACAATTTATTTTATTTATTAATGTTGATAACTGACAGGAACTGTACATCAGTGCATATCGAAAATTAACCTGAAACTTCCCGCAGAGGTAGAAGATCACAATAATTAGACACATGCAAAAAATTAGCTGCTTAAATTAACTTAAGCACTTGAAAATTGACCTAGAATGTTGCAGGTGCTTGCTACTATCAGTTGAGGAGCCTTGATCACAGGGCCTCCATTTTTCTAATCATATATTTTCTTGACTAGGTTGTTAGTGATACAATTTAAACTTTGAAATATTGGTTAGTTTTCTATTTCTAGCATAAGTGAGGGCATTCGACTGTGTTAAAACACGTTTTACATTTACACTACACATACTTTTACACCAAACACAGAGAACCAAACAATTCACATTGCATTCTCCTTCTTTACACTGTTGATTTTTTGTATCTGGTCAAAATTGTTTTGGCATTAAGCACTCTGATGGTCTCTTTGATGTATAATCAAATACAGACCAAACAAAGAAAAAATGAATAAGGAATTGCAATTTTAGAACATTGTTTATCTTGAAATTCTAACAACATTTCAACACAGAAGGCCCCTCTAAACAGATTTATCTCTATAACCGAACCTTGCTCTCTACTAGTTTGGTTTCCTCTTCAGTTATTTCATTTGTTGCACATATATTTTTGTTCTCAAAAATAATTTATTGCTTATATCATAACATTAACAGGATTCAATACTGGTGTAGACATTTTGAACTTAAAAGTATTTCACACCCCTCAATATTACAAACTAAGCATACTTGCAAAGGGAAGTAGGCAGTGGGAGTGGTTTACAGCAGCGTGCAGCAAGGGCCATCACACATGACAGCTGACAAAGGATACTCAATATTTCAGAGGTGAATTATTAACATTTTAATTTCACTAACTTCCAGTTAATATAAGCAGCTAATACTTTATGTATATGTAGCTATTGTGTTTGTCTGCTTGTGTGCTAAATTTGAGATTAGCTTTCAATATGTACTCATGTACAGTTTCCCTTGTGAGTCTGTTTGGCTTAGCATTATTTTCATATCTAAAGTTATTTTCTAGTGCTAAGGATTTTTTAAAATTCTGATGAATTTGTGAAGCGCTCCAGAGTGATATATGAATTTTATGTATTGCTTAAGCTCTATTTAGTTCAAATGGATTTTTCTGATGTTAGATATCTGTTTTTGTCCTTAATATTTTGCTACCTTCTAATTTGTGTGTTTTTTAGTAACCAGTGGTTAATAGTAATGTTTGACTTCTATAAATGCCAAAAATGAGTTCGTTAATTTTTATTTTTTTAAATCTAGAAATGGAAATATCTATGTTTTTGCTTCTTTTGTTTGCACATTGCCTGAAAAGCCAAAAGTGCTCACTCTTTAACATTGAAGTTTAAAAATGTATTAAGATATAATGAATAGATATAACAAAAATCATTTCAGAAAAACTTTTTATGTAATATCCCGATATACTTGCCAAATTTTACTGTTTGCCTTTAAAATGTATGGAAGCAGAGATCTTTTTACGACTTTACAAGGAAGCATTTTTGCAACTTTAGAATGTTAAAGATTTTTACCACAGACATGACAAAATATTAAATTCTATTGCTTTATATTGTAATTTAAGATTACAGATTGAATATCCCACAATAATGGTCCTACATTAGGCCAGAGCTTATCTGCTGTATATTCTTCATGGTCCCCCCTTCACAGAGCTGCACCAAAATGCATAGATTTAAAATGTTATTACACCCTAATGCTCTAATAACTAATAGTAAATGGGCAGAAAGTTTCAATAATAGTCAATGTGAATTGTAAAGTTAACTCCCTCATGTAAATTGTTTATTTTAAAACATTCTGTGATCTGCAAATAAGTTTCCCAATTTTTTGTGTCAGATTTCCTTTATAGTTGATGTTATGAAGCATAAAATATGAAGTATAAATCTGTGTGTAGCAAAGAAATTGATGTTCTTTTCTTTAATACATGTTTATTGTGATACCAGAAAGAATTTCAGCATGTTATAGAAAGAAGTAGTACTACCAGGTCTTCAAATGGAATTCCCGCTTATTTTACATGTAATTTTTCTACATTTACCACAATGTACATTTTATGCATTCTAAATGTTGTCATAAAATTATTATTGTTTGTTGGATAAGGGAATGTTTTACAGGTTGCAGTTTCAGGAAACTGGGACATATCCATATGCTGATAAAATTTCAATGTGGCAGTGCAATCAAAATTAAAAGTTGTGATCACTACAATGTAAAATTTTATTACCATATATTATAAGTTTTAATAGATATGAGCAGCTCCTTACCTAAAAGCCTTTTGGAAGACAGCACAGTTCAACAATACTGCAGAAGAAAAATTTGCAAATACACCCGCTTGTTTCTTTCAGGAAAATCTAAGAAAGAAAAAAGAAAAAAAAGCTTACAATTTGGTAATAAAAAGCTCTATATTCTCGTTTTACATGAGAGGAAATCAAATGATATCTGTTTTCAAGATTCAAGTTTGAATATCTCTTATTGAGTTAACACTGAATGTGCACTTGTGATTAGTGTATAACTTAGGGCAGAACTGACCTGTTGCTTGCGATGCTAGCTCTACATGATACAGAAAGGCAACACCTCTTAGAAGAAAGGCTTGAGCATTAAAGACAAGTGGCAGACAGAAGAGGCAACTCTAAGTAGTGTATGGCATTAAATTCATAGTTATTTATGCATCTTCATAATAAATAATGAATGTGTCAATGTCGATAACAATTTACACTGTATAATTGAGTGTGAGGAAACCAAAATGTGGAGAGAGATAATATGGAACAAAAACTGGAAAAAGTTACCGGCAGATATATCGTACTTAAAACTTTTTGGAAACCATAGGAAAGAATTTCTGAAACAACTAGGTAATTGTACAGGGAAAGTAAGAGAGAAATGGGGGAGGAAAATTGACAAAGAAAAAGAGAGTCTTAATAATAGAACTGATGAGGTTATAATTTATGTAAAAGGTAAATAGATTAAGTGAGTAAGGTATAAATATACACAAATAGAGGGAAAGGTACATATACATAAATAACCAGGGTGTTAACTATATGTGATACCAAATTCAGTAATTCCAGGAAAATATATAGGTATGATGTTTGTAACTTGAAAAAATGAAATAAATTATCCACCTAACAAATAATGATAATTCATTAATTCCATAGCACAAGAAAAACATTGCAACTTGCATATCCACTGGCAAAGAAAAGCAAAGTATAGTTTGCTATGAAAAAGTCAAGTCTTTCTTCGGTCAATAAATAGGCACCTCATTGTGCACACTTAACTTTATTTTCAAATGCAAACTTTTATGTATGTCAGGTTATGGCACATGCCTAACAACATAAAAACATTTTGCTTGAACAAATTTTCCATAATTACCCATTAGTTGTCGTTTATTAATCTAGAAAACTTGTTTTGATTATTAAGTATATGCAGAGTAAGATATTGGGATAAAAGTAAATTGGATAACTGAGTTTTTAAGCCTTTTTTGCCAAGTTTATTATAAAATATAAAGCTGTTTTACAAGAAGTAGCCTCTATAACTTCCCATATGTAATATTTACTTAATCTAATAGTCTGTGATGGTTATGTGTTACGAAGTGATGGAGTGAATGTAGGTTAGGTTACAGGACTGCCAAGTTTATTTGCCTATCTTCTGAAACTAAAAGTAGTTTTACAAGAAATAAAGTGTTGTAACTATCCATAAAGTGTTAAATATTTGTTTATTTTATGGAACCTAAGCAGACAATATGATTACACAGAGTGTAAGAAGAGTTACTATATGATAGAAAGTTAGGTTTTGCTTCTGATAAGCTTATTTGCCAAAGTTATGAAAACAAACAATCTGCAGAAATTATTAACAGACAAGTATTAATTATTGCTCATCACAGATTGGTTGATAGGACTGAAGTTTGTTTGTTTTTTTTGTTTTTTTTTTTTTGTTTTTTTTTTTTTTTCCGTTTTTTTTTTTTTACATGATATATTTCCTTCTTTTATGTAGAAATTTGAACCTAGACACTTTGTTTTGCCGCTTGTAATTTCCCTGGCAATTAGGTGCACACCACTTAAGCAGCATCTAGATTGTATTTACACTTACATGTAACAAATGTACTAAATTTCATTCTTGAAAAATGTACTTGTTATATACTATTAAATAAAAACCAGTTTACATAAGCAGCACAAACAAAAATCCCACCCTTTTCAATAGCCATATTGCCTATATCAATAGTAGCAGTAGTTCAAGCTATCTCTTATAGGAGGTGTTGGGAAAGGGGCAACTGATTTGAGCTGTCATGTACCTAGTAAGCCAGGATCATTAGAAGAAAGATTCAAACCATTCTTATGTGCTGTTACAGCCTGTTACTCTTTCCACACGTAATGTCCACTACATCACCTTATGAATACAACGAACTAGTGAATGGCTGCATCTGTGTATAAACATTTGTTCTTTCTAAATGACCCTTGTACTTCTTAGCACCATGTTCAGTCATTAAATGGTAAAACAGTATTTCATAGTGAAGGAAATATTGAACAGTTCTTTTATTAAAGTAAAAAATCTTTGTAATGACAGGAAATCATCCAAAAAGAAAACAGTGCTTTTGAGAATATAGTCATTTTTGCCGGAATATAAAAATATCCTAAACTGATGTACTTTTTATGACAAGTGATTTTATAGAGAAATAGACAAAGATGAAATATTAGCATTAAACTTAGAAGGGTTGCCAGATTTCTGTGTAATGTACTATGTACTTGAATGTGCCATATGTCTGTGAAGGAAACAAATCCTTAGCTACTTTAATTTAATGGGATACATTCATAAGGATCTAACATTAAAGGCTGGTCCATAACAACTGAGAATGGTAACCAAAATGAGAATGACAGAGTTGAATACATGTATTTTAATGTGAGTATTCACAATTGATGGAAAGCTATCCTGGGCATGGCATATTAGAGTAGTTTGATATTGTGTATTATAGATTCTTTGCTCTAGAGATTTTCTAAGTGGCTGTCACGAAAGTCACTAGAGCTCATTCTATACTCGATTCTTTTGAATTTTGATGCTAGCAAACATGAATTATGTTGGCTGAGTGGGAAGCAGATGAAAAAATATCATTAGACAGAAACAAATGAAATCCCAATGAGTAAAACTGACTTTCCACTTTAAGGGTGATATGGCTATCTATATATGTTCCCATTCTCTTCACTGGAATTTTGTGAACTAAAATCTTGTATCCTGCATTGCTTACATGTTGGTCATCATTCTCAATTTGTTGTCAGTGAGTCCAACAGTTTATTACTTGCTCTATCATGTATGCACAATGTACCTAGTACCTAGTAGGTAGAGAAGGTATTGTATTTCACCCAAAAATTTTATACCAAGATTTCACCAAAAATACATGTTTTAAGGATCCCTGAGTCTAAAAAATGGTATTTTTAGAAAAATACAAAACTTTGTATTTAAATATCTTCCAAGGATGCGACATAAGATTTTCAGGAAGATCCCCATACCCCAAACTACCCTTTACATGGAACATTTTTTAAAATTTTTGATTTTGTAAAGAATAGCTCTTGACAATTTTTATCAAAATGAAGTATATTAAAGATGTTTACATGACAAAATATATATCCAGAATGTTGTGGGAATAATCACTGAAGTCGTCTTGATTCTGAATGACTTTTGCATAACTGGTAAACTGTAAGAGATAGATGAAAACCTACTAAACAAAAAATGTAGATGTCATAAAACATACAATTTGTGTCACATACAGTTTTTTGTAGCGCTAATCATTTCAGAAGTGCTCACTGTTATTGGTTTCAATTTTAAAATACTCAAAACATTTCTCAAACGGAAGTTCTCATCGTTTCGTATGTCTCTTTTTAATCCTGAGCATTGAAAGAGAACCAAATTTAAATGACAATCATATAATGACAGTTTTAAAATATTTGACTACTGCTTTAACCTAGTATATTCCATTATTTTTCTTCTAAGTACATATAAGAAACTTCTGGTACTAAGTTACTTCTAAGTAATAAGACCATTTCTGATTATGTTTAGCTTGATTAGCTTATGTAGATAAAAAAATATTCTTTTATGAAAGTAGTTTGTTTGCAGAACATAAAGTCATGTGAATGAAACAAATCAGATTTTTTTCTATTTATGTCCTGTTAAGCAATATAAACATTTGCAGAAATAGTGCAATTACATATTTTGTTATAGACACAAAAAGGACTTAGAAGACTGAAGTGATAGTTAAATCTTTAAAAAGTGGGTTGCTGTCTGTTTTGAAATTCAATTCTCTTTGTGCAACACCATCAAAAACTGAAACACTTCAAAAAATTTAAAGTAAGTATTCCAAAATTAAAATCAATAGCAATGAATGTCTCAGAAATTATTTGATCTAAATTATGTCTTAACAAAATGTACATTTTTTGTGTAATTAAAGTTTCAGTGTGCCTCTTTGGTTTATCAGTTACATACATTTATTCAGATTGTAAAGGATTTCACAATCTATTCATAGTAACTTCAAGATATACTTTTTATTTTGTAATTAAAATACCTTAAACATATTAGATTTTAATGAAAATTATTAGTCAAAAAAAGATGATAATGCTTCTATTTATTTAATAAATGGTAATTTTGGTGAGAGGATTTTCTTGAAAATATTTATAGATCACATCCTTGAAAAACGCTAATTTTAAATACCTGTTATTTTTTCGACCATATTTTTGTGTAAAGATGCTCATAATAAATACTGCTCTTTTTGAATTCAAAATGTATACAGTGAAGTCTCAGTATAAAATTGTTGGGTAGAATGGAAAATTCACTAGCAATAAATATCTTGGAAATAGTTAATAGGACAAAAAATTTGCTTGACATAAATTGTTTTTTTTTTTATTATTTCTTCTGCATATTATTCATGCAAATGTCATAAATATACAAGGGATGTTTGAAGTAGGCTCTAGCTTGCAGTAAAATAAAAATTACTAAGTATTTTGAAATAGTAAGGTTTATTCTATTGTACATTAAGTTTTCTTTCTGCACAGATTTCAAAATCATTTGAATTCTCATTGTAATGTAGAATAAATTTTAGTGACTCCTTGTCATAGGAATTTGTTGCAAGTCCATTCATGCGCTATTTCTGACATGCATTTTTGTTATTTGCAATGTCATGGCAGAAGAAAGTGTTAGCTAACGTGAAATATGTTGGCTGAATATAAATAAATAATGTAAATAAAAGTTTTCTGCTTAAAAGGTATTTGGGAAGATAGAATTTTCTTGGACATCTGCATTCGGAATCCTAAAACATTGACTGTATTATGAAATTTGGTCCACTTTTCTTTTTATGGAGTTTGGAAACAGTATCATAATAATTTATTTGACGAGTCTATGTGTGGTTGAAAATGAAAGAAACTAGTCCTTTGAAACACGTTCTGACAAACATCCCAAGTGTTGTTTAATATAATTAGTCAACTTGACAAATAAATGAAATTTGGTGTTTATTCAATTTCTTAGTTTTGTATGTTGTACACACACACACAAAATATATCCTCTACCGACCATAGCTTATTTTGATAAAACTTATACAAACTATTCTTATGAAAGCATATTTTTCTATCTACTTCATTAGAATCAGAATAAATCTTAAAAAATAGTTCATTACATATTTTGTTTTGGGTACTAGGGGAAACCAAAGATACAGAATTGATAGAGCTGCTATATTCTGGGTCAGAAATTCTATACTATTACAAGAAACTATTGAATAGCAAAAGCACTTTTAGAAAATTATGAACATATCGAAAAATTCAGGCCAATAACAATGGGTATCTCAGAAATGGCTGTCTCACAAAAAAATGTATTTCAAATAAATTGTTTGTTCTTAAAGAGATCTACATTTTTTGTGTAATAAATATTCATCAAACTTCACTTCACTATATACAGAGGCACACGTGTTGACCTTTTTACTTTCTCTACCTCGTACATAGTAGAGAAGATATTACGTTCCTCCCAAAAATTGTATATTTAGGTTTTTCCATGAATATATGTTTTTGAATCCAAAATAAGCAGTTTTAGAAAAAGGTTGATGTATCTGTAAGCTGGATAAAGATATGACACACAGATTTTCCAAAAAATCCTCTAACCTCAAACTACTCTTTAATGGAATCATTTTAAAGTTGTAATTTTGGCCCCAATAATTTGGATTAAAATCCCATTTATTGATGAATAAAATGTATATTTTGAATGCTCTAAACAAGTCTTCTTTATTTGGAAAGAATTACTATCTTGCACACCTGGTAAAACAAGTGATATGCAAAATTGTAGGTATTATACTAAAATTGTGGGTCTCTTTAAAACGAGCAATTTATTTCAAATAACTTTTTTCTGTGGCGCCAGTCATTTCTGAGATAATCATTGTTAGTGGTTTGAATTGTCACTAGTTTTTTTTTATCTAAAGTACTGCCATTCAGTTGATCGTTTTTTCATTGAAAAGGTGTGGAATTTTTTGGCCAGCATACAGCAACCTGGCTTTCAAACATCTTGACTATCAATACTGTTTCCTCTGTCTTTTGTAGCTTCAACAAAATGTGTTATAAGAATAGTTTGTAGAAGCAATATCAAAATAAAGGATAATGGGTAGAGAAAGTCATGTGAATATAACACACAGGTTTTTTTTTTTATTATTAAATTAATTCTGCCTAAAAATACCTTTTTGAATTAGGGGACCTGAAAATGCATATTTCCGGTGAAATGTCGCCCTCTGTGGTGTAATGGTTACCATGCTAACTTCATATACCCAAGGTCACAGGTTCAAACCCAGCAGAGGACAATGGAATTTTTTCGGGCATAAAAATCCTTAGCATGGCTTCCTTCGGAAGGGAAGTAAAGCTGTGGGTAGATTTATGGCACATAAAAGAACCTCAAGCCTGATAGAGAGGCCTCTGAGCAAAATTAAGTGGTCTTTCACGCCCAGTAAAGAATGGGATGCTGAGAACCACAGCCATTAAAGAGCATCCATAAATAAAATGTCATACCATTTTCCAGTGAAATCTTGACACAAAAATTTTGAGTGCAAGAATTCCTCTTACCTATTATAGATCAGTGACAGAGAAAAGTATACCTTCTGTGAGGTATACTTGATCATAATGAATAAAACAGAATTTTACTCTTAACAAAATGCAAGATTAACCCTCCATGCAACTGCCAGAACTTAACCTGATAAACACATTTGTCATGCGCTTGAGAATGAATCTAATACAAGTTGCAGCACTGTATCTTAACCTAAGCTGTTTTTCAGGTGCTCTAGTCTTAATGTGTAGAAGGCTTCCCAAAGTGGCCCTGTATAGCTCATGCAATTGTTCTTGAACAGTGAAATATTTAACCTTCCATTGGTCTTTAGAGATCTGAGAGGCCCCTAGCATTATTTAAATGTTGTAATTTTGGAACAAACACATCTATGCAATTGCCTGGCTAGCACATTTGACATTACACCTATTCAATTGTTTGGTACAGCAGCACCTTATCTGTTTATTTGTTTGGTTGAAAAAAATGACTAATCAGCAGCTATGTGTTGCCCAGATCAATCAGAGTGTGTTTTTCTCATTGAATATTGTTAGCATATGTATTTATAATGTTTTTTTTCTGAGTATTGCAGTTATGAATTCTAGTGTTCTTTTCCTAGGAAACCAAAATAAATATTCCACAAGGAGTATCTGAAAACACAGATATTAGCATAGTCTCAGAACAATTACAAAAGGAGAGTAACAATATCAAACCTATCGAGTGATTTGAAATACCTTCTGACAAAATATAAACCTAAGAGTCCACAACAGATGATTTGCTCAATACACACCACAACATTGATAAGGAAATGATGTGACCCTCCAAAAGAACTGTGAAAGTATATATGTGATAAATGTGTCACTCCCTTGCAAACATGCCAAAATTATTTGCAATTGTTGCTTAGTCAGAGAAAACTTGGAAGAGGTAGATAATTCTGAATAACAGAACATTCTAATTTAATTATAAGCTGGATATCTAAAAATGTCAATGTATTTTGTTTACATGTTTTTCACAAATAATAATATATACTTATTTCAGCTGATAGTTTTATGTGGTAAAATAATACTAATAAAACTATGATTAAACCTAAAAAATACTAGATTTAAAAAAGGGAAAAATAAAAGAAATAATATGATAAATACAGACATATAGTGGGATCTGCTAAGGCCTGTGCAACCATCAGTGTTGTACCAATGTGTGCATTTAATGGCAGGTTAAATGAATGCTTGGAGGCAAGCCACTACCCAAGTTGAGTAACAGCAATATCTCGTGATGAAGTTTCACACTCAAGTATCTCTGGAATGTTTATTTCACATGTTTCTTTATAGAATTTGTCGCCCTCCATGGTGTAATGGTTACCATGCTGACTTCATATGCCCAAGGTCGCGGGTTCAAACCCGGCGGAGGACGATGTATTTTGTCGGGTGTAAAAATCCTTAGCATGGCTTCCTTCGGAAGGGAAGTAAAGCCGTGGGTCCCATGTCGTTGATTTACGGCACGTAAAAGAACCTCAAGCCTGATAGAGAGGCCTCTGAGCAAAATTAAGCGGTCTTTCACGCCCAATTTAGAATGCGACGCTGAGAACCACAGCAGTTAAAGAGCGTCCATAAATAACACGCCACGCTTTTTTATAGAAAATTGGTTCATTCACTACCAAATTAAATAGCATAGTTTCAGTAATGATTTCAGTTCCACAATAAAGCAATTATGGAGTCTTTATCACATTTTAATACTTCTATGGCTTTGGCAATGCTTTTCATTCTATTGTCTTTAATTATAATTCTTCAATTCTTACTTCCATTAGACCATCTTTCTTCCATCATTCAACTTATGTAACTGTTGTTGATGTGTTACACTTTTTTCTAGGAGTCTCGAAGGATGCTGCTACCTCGTCATGTTTTTACTTTTCTTGTAAAATTCTACAAACATAACTTTGTGTAACACTAATGTCTGCAGCAACTCTTTCTTGCAGTTTTTTTTATTTCTTTAAAACAATACTTATGCTTGGCCTCCTCCTTCACTTATCCATAAATGTTAGCAATCACATCACTAGTTTAATTATGGAGATTTTTCCTTTTAACTTTGAAAGTAGAGGAGGCATAAACACAAAGATATAAAAGCACACTAATATCTGTACAACAATACTTAACAATCAACTGAATGCAGGTGCAGAGATTTGCACTGAGTATTGTGTCAAGTAACATGAGCCATTCACTAAATATAGAAGAAAGAAGGTTAGATCCTGGCTTGCCAACTGTGCTCTAGATCAAGGTCATTGTACAAGAACAAATGTGTGACCTATAGCTTCAAACATCCTCCTTTTGTGCCAACAAAGAAAATGTGCCCATCTGGAACTAGTAATCTGGCAGCCCTGTAAATGAGATTTATAACAAACTTCAGGCATAAGAGAAAATTAGAAAGTTAGGTGAAATAATAATAATATGCACAATTATTGTTCTTAAAATAAATGGTTGCTCTTTTAGAAAGAATATTGGTTCTTCCTGTTCTTATTCTCACCACTGATGCAGATTGTTAGACATTATTTGATACCTTAAGTATGAAATAGTTGCACCAGTATCTTGGAATTTAAGGAATTCAATAGTGATACATTCTGTCCCATATCTTTGCAATAATATTAGAAAATGAATGAAATTAGGCTTTTTGTGTAAATCATTTTATAATACAATTATTATTTCACCTTGTTACATATTGTTTTTATGTGAAAAACTAAATGTGTTGTTAATCAGTTTGTTAAATGAACTTCAGTGTAAGCCATGCTTTTGTTACATTGTATTTTACATGAGTGTTTTTACACTTTTGTCAGTTATTGTGAAGTAATGCCATTCAAACAGAAATACAGGAAAATATACCTAAAACATGGTACGAATATTGTTTGAAGTATTTTGTACAAATAATTGTTAAACAAGTGCTGTTTTTGATATAGTGAGGTAATTTTGCTTGTGAGAGTTTTAAAGGTACTAAGGAGTAGGGAGATGAACTTTTTGGTTGTTTTTATTGGTTTTTTTGTAATTGTTATTTTCAGTTACTGTTTTTGTTAAATGTAAGATTTAGTAATGAGCTTAGAAACATACTAGGGAAGTTCTCAATATGTATATGTGCAGATTTATCATTAAAAGTTAACTGATGTTGCATCCTGCTAAATTATTGTGACCATCCCACTCCAGAGGTTGGCAGGGCCAGATTTGGGCTTAATTTTAAATGTGTATGTCATGTTTCGGCTCGAAAATAAAGAACAAAAAATCTGATGTTGCATTCATGACTTTCGCTACTCATTCTTCACAAACTATTCTTCTATTTACTTTAGGTTGAGATGAACAACTGAAATATGCAAAGAAGCTTTTGACAGTGATGTGATTAAATTTAAAACAAAACAATTTGAGTCAGTTTTTGTAACACAAACATTACTTAGTAATTACTTACTGGGACACTTGTTTCTGAAACCAGTCCCAATAAGTAATTACTACGTGATGTTTGTGTTACAAAAACCGACTCAAATTCTTTTGTTTTTAATTTTGTAGATATGTTATTACATATTTTCTTCTAGGTAAAATGAGAATTGGGGAATACAATAGCCTAAGAGATAGTCTAATCTATTAAGAGTTGGTAGCTATGATTTAGATTTGAAATTATGTTCTCTTTGCTTGACCAAAAGAAAAAAACGAAAAAGAATATATTACTTGTGTTCTTTAATATGACCTACTTTTTTTTGTGTAGTAAGAATTTGCTTATCACTTATGGTTTGCAAGTTAAGTTATTTAGAATGAAGAGGGATCAGAGGATATTCCCAGAAAATTCAAGATATATGCATTTTCATTTGAGTATAAACATACAGTATTTTAATTTTTATTTTTATCTTTCACGTAAAGGGTACTTAGAAGTGGGAAGATTTTCTTCAATATCATTGTGTCGCATCCTTGGAAGATGCTGGTTTTATATACAAAGTTTGAATTTTAACTAAATTTTTGGTTTTGAGTCATAGAAAAACACAGATCATCTTCTAAAACTTATTTATTAAGTCATTCAGAGACCTCAAAAATGTATTCCAGTGAAACCTCAGTATCAATTTTTGGGATTTATGATGTACCTGGTAGAGTAAGTCATATGCATTTTTTATATAATGTAACCTTAAACATTTTTTTTAGAAATAAAACATGATGAAAACTTTTGTATGTAAAGGGAAAATAAAACGATAAAAACTAATTTATCACATTGTGTGATTCATGAAATTCAGATTCCCAGAATATTATGGTTATTGTAGCATGCACACATCCATCACAATAGTAATAAATACTCGCTTTGGTTAATTGCATACAATTTACAACAGCTAGATAGTTGCAAACTTCAGCTCCATCCAACCAGGACATCCTGTGCTGAGTGGTCAATAAAGCAGTATGCCATCAACATTCCTGCTTACTAAATGCAGATTCCAGTACTTCACCTGACACTATTTATGTGAAGTGGCTCCTCAATTGGTCCCAAAGGACCTGAGTGCACCTCTTACCAGGCCTCCCAGCAGGGGTAAACGTGCCCATGCCAATACCAAAACCAAAAATCAAACCCAGGTCTTGTGGTATCTGGGACAGCAGCATCTTGGACTTCTTGTACTGGACTCAGCTTGGTTCAGACCAGGCTAGCCTGAACTCAAGAATTTTGCTCCATGCAGAAGTCTATCCTACTCACAATTATACACTTGGCTTTGACAAAGAACCAACATTTTCTCAAAACACCCAATATTTTGAATGACAGTAAGTAGGAATTATTAAGAAAGTCATGTGTATTACATTTACATAATGTTCTGTACCTACTATCATTTTTCTAGCTTCATGTTTGCCAACTTTAACAATTTGTCAGTAAAATGAACAGGATCAATTTTACAGGAAAGGAGGTGTTTTTATTTCTTTGTGGGCAGATTCAGAATGTTACAGAATTTGACCATGGGCATAACTAAGCATCAAATTAAGTTTATTTGGCTCCAATTGACTGTTTTATCACTGATCACCTTGAATCTTGATTGAGTATAGCTGCCATTAGGCATTTTAATGATGCTAATTATCTAATTAGCATTTTACCCATTAGTTTCTTGGCCTGACAATTTTGGTGGTAGGATTGGAGAATGGACTGCTGTGGACAGCTCCACTATCCACATTCAGTACTGAATTAACATCCTTTGATATTCCCAATGATAGTGCAGATAAGTCCTTTTTATAAGCGTCCCAATCAGTAATCCTCTGTTCTGTGTCACAAATTTAATTACCTGAGACTTAATATTGAACCAAATGTGCCTATGATCAGATGAAACATTCAAAGATACATGCCAGTTAGAAACTAGGTTTTTGATAAGTCTAGTTTCTAGTGTTATGTCAATAATTTCCCTTCTTTGCAAGGTAACAAAGGTAGGTTCATTGCCTTTATTCAGAGTAATTGGTGCTAATCAAATATTGTCAATTGTTCTCTTCTTTGACTGATGCCAGTACTGCCCCTTAAAACATGTTGAGCACTGGCATCAGTCCCTGTAATGAGTTCTTTACCCATTTGGTGTTAGTAAGTCATGAGATAATAAGCTTTAGCCAGGATTACTAGTCCAAAAATATACATTTCTCTCAAAGAAGTAAAAAAATCCCTCAAATTGTCCACACTTTATCACCATTTATCCTAAGTATGTACTACTATTACTACTTCTTGATACTAAAATTACTGTCAGCTATATTATTACACAAACATTACACAGAAATATGTACCAATATATATCTATAAATAATGCTGAACCTTCATCTTGTTTTGAAAGATATGTACATGTGTATATTTTTTAATTTTAAATCCTTAAGCTTGGAACAAATGGAATTGTTCAGTTTTACATAGGTACCTGAAAGTTGAGGATGCATACTTGTTTCCCAAACTTTCCTATATATAATTTTTTTTTTTTTCCATATGTTTTTGGCATTTTACAGAGCGCTAAGCAGCACACACTGATATTACCAGCCAAGACACCTCTCTGCATGTATACTACAATATTCACATTATTGGTGTGGTGATAAAGTCAAAATTCTTGATAAACATACAAGTCTTTGTTATGGGGTCTATTTATTCATTTTTGCAAAACATTCATTTTGTCCTCCAAATCACCCCGTGTTTCACTGAATTCCCCCAAAACTTCCCCTCAGAGGATAAATTGCCCCCATTTTGGGGAGGAAATCCCCCACCTGATAACCCTGGCCTATAGAAAATGTTTTTTTTTATTCAGGGGTGTTAAAACATGTTGCGGTTAAATCTTTATATTAATTTTTTTAGTGGAGTACAATACTTCACCTATCTCATCTGTAAATAATTTAACTGAGGTAGTCTCCTCCTGGAGAGGAGGAGGATATTTCATTAACAGCCTCATCCCTAGGACAATACCTTTCATGTGCAATACATTTAATCAATTCCTTGAATAGATACAAGTTTTGGGTTATTATTGTTGGGGTTAACAGTGTACCTCCAATACAGTTTACTCCCACTACAGTGCCTTTGTACAGCCAAGGTTCCTATAGCAATGTTTCTGTTCACTAGTTTTTGCCTAAAATAGCAGAAACTGACCTGAATTATTTGCATAGCAAGGATAATCTGCACTTACCTTTTACAAGTTTAAGTTGAGATCCTGGTTACTGACCATTGCAGCTCTTCTTGTTATGCTGGCCTTCCTGTTTATTCTTCTTCCTACACAAGATGAACTTCCCAGGTGCAGTCTGTTTATAGATGATGCAGTTTTGCCCATCCATTTTTACTTTCCCTAGCCCCACGTGTATAATGTATATAGTGGATAAAGAAGGTATTGTATTGCACCAAAAGATTTGATATCAAGATTTCACCGGAAATGCATGTTTTGGATTCCCCTGAATCCACAAAAACATTTTTAGAAAAAGGTATGTGTGTGTGACTGTGGAGAGCATAGCTCAAAAAAGAATAGACTGTTAAATACCAAACTTGGTATTTAAGTTTAGTACCTTCCAAGGATGCGACACAAAGATTTTCAAGAAAATTCCTCCACCCCAAACTACTCTTTATATGGAAAAAAAAGTCGAAAATTGTAATTTTCTCAAAAATGGCTCTAACGATTTTGATTAAAATCACTTACATTTAAGATATTTAAATGTCAAATAAAATATATAATGGATTTTCTGGGAATAGCCTCTAAAAACCTCTTTATTCTGGATGATTTTTATTGAATTTGACATAACTGGTAAACCATAAGATATGGACAAAAACTTACTACACAAAAAATGTAGATCACACAATTTATGTTATTAACATTTTTTGATAGAGTTGGCCATTTTCAAGATATTCCTAGTTCTTGATTTCAGTTTTAATATACTTACACTTATCTCATACAGGAAATTGGCAAAGCAAAGAAACAATTTCAATTCCATAGCAGCCACATTTTAAAACACTTGACTCAGTTTTGCCTAGTGATTTCCCTTCTACTAATAAAGGAACTAAGTAATAAGACCGTTTCTGAATGATTTAGCATTAAATAGAAGAATAAGCTTATTAACAATAATTTGTTACAGAGATGTAGAGAAAGTCATGTGAATGGAGCACATCCAATTTTTCTGACTACTCTGATTACCTGTTACTCGCCCTCAACTGGAGGGTCCCTATCACTCCATTTTTAGTTTATACTATAAAGGTCCCATGAGTATCGGGTAAATATAAGTCATCCAGCACAGAGCCCAGATTATGCTGAGAAGGCCAAATACTACAAGGTGTTGCCTGGGGCCCTGTAGAGATCGTTCATGACACTTTTCAACTTCCCCAGTGTCATTCACCCATTCGCACAATGCATGTCCACCTTGGATTGGATGGCCACGCCGTGACCGCATGTGAGATTTGTGGTGGACAAAACGGCGCTGGGGCGGGTTTTCTCCGGGTACTCCGGTTTCCCCCGCCATCGCATTCCACCGGTGCTCCGTCATCATTCATATATCATCAGTGTCACCGCCTGCGGTGCCATTAGTAGTTAAAGCGGGCGTTAAACACTACCAAAAAAGAAACTTGGATTGGATAAACCAGAGCCCATAAATAGTGAATGGTTATCCAACTGGAAGCCCCTGAGTGTGATTCTGAGATGGTAGGCCGCGTCTTTCTCTGGTATTACCATGCTACTCATAGCGTTAACATGGGCTTTATCTTTGTTAATACAAACCTCTCAGATAACGCACTGATTATTCTGGCATGTCGCCGACGTTTTGCAGTGCACCAATGAGCGTGTCACTTTAGCCAATAGAAATCACAAATGGCAAAATGCATGGAATAAAACACGTCTTTTCGCACCCTTTGAAGCCGACATGTTGATATTTTGAGATTATCGCAGCCTTTGAAGCTTCTGTTGACCTTTTGAGTAATACCTCCCCAGTAGTCTCCTTGGTATCAGTAACTCTAATGGTGATAGCATTTTCATTACAGCCCACAGGTTCTCAGGTACATGAGAACTCCCCAACCAACGACAAGGTCCTGCAGCTTTTAGGAAGAGGCTACCTCAGGTAAATTATTTACCGAGATAATAGAGGAAGTATTGCATTCCACCCAAAAATTTAATACCAAGATTTAAACACAAATACACGTTTTAAGACCCCTGAAAAGCATTTTCTAAATAACAAAATTATGATTAAAGATCAAATCTCATGTTTAGGTTCAGCATTTTCTAAGGATGCAACACAAAGATTTTTCAAGAAAATTCCCTCACTCCAAACTAGCCTTTAATGGAAACATGTACAAAACTTTTATTTTCTCAAAAATGGCCCTTAAAGATTTTGATTCAAATACACTTGACTATTTCAACATGATCCTGCAGAAATGCAAAGAAGGAGATGGTAGGTTGGGGAGAGAATTTCGCTTGTATACTACACTCTTAGCATGTGGTGATGTCACCTCCTCTCATACCACTTACTCTCCTACTACTGACCCAAAACTCCTCTTGTAAAATAATGGACTGCTCCAGTTACTGTGCATACAACTAAGCAGGTGCAAAAGGAAACAATCGTACTGTACCATATGTTTAGTACATTTACATGTCAAATAAAACGTATATCTTCAATTTTCTGGGAATAGCCTCTGTAATTCTCTTCACATTAATTACTTTTGAAGAGCTGGTAAGTCATATAGACAAACAAAAGCTTACTACACAAAAAATGTAGATCCGCTAAAACACGAATCTATGTCAAAAACATATTTTTCGATGAGTTAACCATTCCTTAATATTGGTTTCAATTTTAAATTACACAGTTCTCAGTTGGGAACTCATTCCTTTTTCTTTCTCCTGAGCAAGAGAGTGAGATTTCAAAGCCATCACATTCCAACCAGCCCTTAAAACATTTGACTATCTCTTAAACCTAGAGTATTACCCTACTCCTATTATATCAACAGAAAGTATGTAATTATAATATATCCACCAGAAATATTTAATAAAAACATATTTGCAAATGCTGGATAGGTTTCTGAGGGGGTGATTACATAAAACGTATATCTTCCCAATGTTTCTACACTTGCATACAGTCGATAGAAGAAAAGGTTTGTTTAAGAATAGTTTGTAGAACAATTTGTAGAGAAAATCACATGAATATAACAAAGAATGTTTCTTTCTGGTAATGCAAAGAGAAGAGAATTTTAATACCAATCACATAGTGACCAGCTCTTAAAATATTTCACAACACTGCTTCTATTTGTCTCTTATCATTCCGGCCGGTTTGCACCAATCAACTGATAGCCTGGTACGCATGTATCACAAATCTCCCTCCTCAGAGCTCCACATTGTTGAGCAAATCACAAATTTTTTTTTTTTTTTTTGGTAGTGTTTAACGCCCGCTTTAACTACTAATGGCACCGCAGGCGGTGACACTGATGATACATGAATGATGATGGAGCACCGGTGGAATGCGATGGCGGGGGAAACCGGAGTACCCGGAGAAAACCCGCCCCAGCGCCGTTTTGTCCACCACAAATCTCACATGCGGTCGCTTGGGATCGAACCCCGGCCTTCTAGGTGAGCAAATCACAAAGATGGACCACAATCGGCTTCCCTCGGATTGACGTCGGATGAGGCATATCGCATCATTGATGCTGATGATTAACTTATATGGACCACCCATTAATATTGTAGTTTTGTTGAACTTTCTTTAGTCCTTGGACGGTGGAGCCATATGAAGTCACCCTCATGGAATGAAGCACTGTTAGCCAGACGATTACTACGCGCCTTCTCTAGCCACTTTGCGATTTGAAGAGTTCTCTGGCGAGATGGTAGATATTATCCAGCCTGACCGTTAGCGCCCCTACATCCGTTGCCGTCTGGTCGGCGTCAGGATGTCTGCCGAACGACATGTCACATAGTAGCACTAGCTCCTGTCCAAAAGCCGAATTGGCTGGTGTCGTGCCAGGACTGCTTTCACCTTGCTCATTGGGAGCACTAGCTGTTCTACCTTAGTTTTTCAGTCTGCAGACTTTCACTCCTTCAGCACACCGTTCCTGACCACCAGGGAGTCCCACTAGAACAAGTAATGTTATAGATCGGGTCCCTTAAGGTGACTTCCGGCCGTGCAGGTCGTTCGCCCGATTCTTTATACGTCAGGATCAGTCATATGTCTAGATCTTTCAGCTGCTCCCTCCTCAAGGTTTCTTTCTTCCAACCGACTGCAAGATGCACTGCATCCGGGCTAGTGCTGCAACATTCGCCTTCGCCTGGACCTTCATACAGAGGTTACAGTTTTCCTGAAATGACATCTGCGTTAGAATGGTGTCTTATCCACGGTATTCTGAAGTAAAACTGCAATTTTTGGACCTCGAGGGTTGCCTGTCCAGTATAGTGGAGAGAAACTGCGATGTGAAATTGTGTTTCCAACTTGTGGCGAAGTGTGTGGCACATGCTGTGGCTGTGACGATGGAAGCTCCACTTTGAGGTACCTCTTGTATCAGGTTTGGGAGCAGTGGTTGGCTGTAACAGATTTTGGGGAATTAGCTTTACCACTAATTTCCGCCCCATTTCAGTCGAATTGGTGTGCTTGTTCAATACGTCTATTTCTAATTCGGCATTGTTGGCATATGTACAGTTGACCATTGTATGTGGCTCTATGTTTTTAATGTATGCCCTCGTTATTCTGATGACTGAAGAACACTGTGGGTTCGAATTTTCTTATCCCCTTGCTTGGACCGCACAAAAAGATAAATATTTATTTAATTCAAAATCTTCTCGGGCTTCTAGCCAGGTAAAAACTTGGCTTGACACCAACGTTTCGAAGAAGTGCATCTTCCTCGTCTTCAGGGTGAACGGATGGTTTGAGCTTCCAGTCCAGTGTGATTGGCAGGCTGAGGGCAGCCCGAGGTGTGTTAGACGTGTCCCTGTTCTCAGAGAGAACTTAACCACGTTCTGACGGGATTGTGGGTTTTATAGGATGGCGGGTGTGTATTGGGGTTGTGGAGTGACAGGAGGAGGCGAATATTGCTCCTCGACGGTTGCCTTGATGGTGCAACGGCCCTTGTGCACCGCTGGTGTGTTTTTATCAAAAATGTTTCTTGAGGTTAAATTTTAAATCCAAGCAACTCTTGAAGGATAATAAGGAGCTTAGCCGTAGCAGCTGTTGGTGGTGCTCCTTCGTTACCGGGGATGCCCGCAAGCCATGCGGGGAAGCCGGTATCGCCTGAAGCGGCGGTTTGTGGGATCGTAATCCCCAAGAGACCTAACGAGGGCGCTCCGATGGAATGGTAACCCTTCGTTGAATTTTGTTGCCCGACGCCTAATCTCGTCCTCCAGGTATGGTAGACCAGAGGCTTCGTGCAGGAGTCTCGTTGGAAAGCCTCTAGGCACAAAATAGATAGCCCGGAGACACCTATTCTGTACCCGCTGAAGCAACAGCAGACTGGAGTCTGCCGCCATGCCCCAGATCTCACAGGCGTAGATTAATAAGGGGATAATAAGAGCCCTCAAAAGGCGCAACTTAAGGGGAACCGTCATCGAGGACCTCAGCATCGGGTACAGTGAGGCCGCAGCCCCATTGCCCCGGCACCACAGCCCCCGGACGTGCTCCCTAAAAGTGACGCCCCTGTCAAGCTTCACCCCCAAGTAGGTGATGGTGTTGGTCCATTGTATCCTTCGTCTGAGGTACGTGAATGTGGGGAAGTTTGCGGGAAAGCGGCGCTTGGTGAAGAAAATAGCGTGGCTTTTCTCCGGATTTATGGACAATCGCCAACGCTCGCACCACTCTTGGATGAGGCAGAGGTGTCTCTGGATAGGGTTGAAGGCTCTGCGTGGGTGTTTATTTGTACAGTATAACAGCACGTCATCAGCATACTGAGCTATGTTGACTTGCTGCACTGTTGGTAGGTCGGCCATATAGACGCTAAAGAGCGTAGGGGAAAGTACAGAGCCTTCGGGGACTCCGCCTCTTACTGGCCTAGGTGTTGATTTGTGTCCCGCAACTGAAACTACAAAAAATCTGTGTTTAAGATATGAGTGTAGTAGGTGTATGATGTGTGTCGGGAGCTCCAGTCGGATGAATTTGAGGAGCAGACCCGCGTGCCAGGTCGTAGAGAAGGCTTTCTCCACGTCCAGCGACACTGCCGCAGTGTAGGCTCTGTCCTGGAAGCCCAGGGCAGCGGCCTCCACCACTCTCAGTAGTTGCTGGGGTGTAGAATGCCCAGGACGAAAACCAAATTGGTGATCTGGGATGGCATGAATGTCGCCCAAGAGAGGGGACAAGCGGGCTAGTATTAGCCTCTCGAAAACCTTCGAGAGAACTGACAGGAGACTGATGGATCGGTAATTGGATGGGTGTAACGGGTCTTTCCCCGGCTTCAAGATGCATATCACCCGGGCCTCCCTCCACTCGCGTGGAAAGTGGCACAAGGTGAGGCACATGTTGAAAACCTTGGTTAGAAAGAGTACCGCCTTGATGGGAAGGCATCGGAGCATGGCGGGGGTTAGTCCGTCAGGACCCGCTGCCTTCTTGGTGTTGAGGCGCCGGAGTGCACCCTGGAGTTCACTGGGTCGGATGACGGGAAGTCGGTCCGCCTCGTCGGGGGGGCGCCGAAGGTATCGACGCACCTCCCGCCGAGCACGGTCCGAGAAGTCTTCGTCCTGGGGGTCTTCTCGCGGCCTCATAGACCTTTCGAGGTAGTCAGCGAACACATCAGCTTTGGCTCGGGGTTCATAAGCCAGGCCTTGGGTGCCTTGGATTGGGGAGGTGATTTGACCTCCGCGGTGCCGGAGAGCTTTGGCAATCCTCCACACGTCGCCATCCTCGAGCCTCAAGCGGGTCATAGTCTCCTCCCACGCTCGCACCCTGTGCTCGCGTAGTCGGGTCCGGACCTCTCGGCGTAAACGCCTCAGGAGTGCTCGGTTATGTGGCGTGCGGTGACGCTGGTATAGTCTGCGGGCAGCCCAGGAACGGCGTACAAGCAGATGGAGTTCTAGGGGTAGGACATCTGGGTGTAGAGGAGCTGGGGTGTGAACAGTTAGGTTATGGGCAGTTCGCACCACGATGGAGGTAAAGGATTGGACCGCAGCCTCTAGGGATGGGATGTCTGTGATCCTAGGGTTCGGCGGGATGGAGTCGTTGAGGCAAACCCTGACGCATTCCCAGTCAACGTCGCGGTTTTGAACCGAGACGTCGTGACTGGCAACCCGTGTGTTAACCTCTGCTAACACGGGATTATGATCGGAATGAAGTGCGTTGATCGATGTCAGAGATGTATGAAAAGGGAATTGTTTGATGATCGCGAAGTCAATAACGGATGCCCGTCCTTGACCTCGTGGATGGTGTGTGGGTTGCCAGGGGCCCTCTACTCTGAGTTGAGGGTCCGCATCTATCATGCGTATGATATCATTGCCTCGGGCGTCCGCCCGGGGGCCGCAATGCCAACGCGGATGTTTGGCATTGAAGTCCCCGGCCAGGATGACATTAGGATGAAGGGCTAGGATGGAAAGGTAGTCGTTTAGTACGAACTGCCTATGGGGTGGATGGTATACAGACACCAGTAAAACTTCCGTACCGCCTAGGTCAACACAGACAGCCGTGGCTTCCATGGTTTGAAGAGGTGGGAGCTGGATGGGTTTGTGGACTACCCTGTTTCTCACGAAGATCGCTGTGCCACCTCCTCGGCGGCCCACACGATCCACTCTGAGGCAGTTGTAGCCCGGAAGTCGGAAAGGGGTATCTGGACGGAGATGTGTTTCGCTGACTAGCACAAGGTCTAGGGCAAATGAGCCGGCAAAATGCTGGAGCTCACTCCCCTGACCGTTCAGGCCACACGCGTTCCAGAACGCGAATCGAAAAGAGGTACGAGACCTATTTCGACTCGCCATTCTGGGCGGTCTTGACGATCACGGTCAGGAGGGCAAGTCCCTCCATGGCGACAGCCATCTTTGCGGCTGGGTCTGTGGCATATAGGAATCTGACCAGCAGATCACAGATGCTCCGGCCGTGGTTCAGCAGTAGCTGCTGTATCCACGCCATCACATCCGACATCTGCAGGACAGGAGGAGTGGTGGGGGTTATGTTTCTGGGTGAGGGTGTAGGAGTGCTTCGGGGCGCCGGCACGCCGCCAGCCGCCTCCTGCCCCTGCTGTCGCTCGGGTACGGGAGTGCCGTTCCCTTGCGCAGCCCTGGGGGAGAAGTTAGGCTGCCTGGCCGGCCAGCGCACCTTAGCTTGGGTGGGGGGCTTTTGTTTGGGTTTGGCTGGAGCTTCTTTGTTGCGTGGGGGTTGGTGGGTGTTATTACCATCCCGTGGCTTCGCAGGGCCACGCTCAGCCCTTTGCGCCGTAGTGGTGTTGGTGGCTATCCTTTGTTGCGCCGGCTGTCTTGCAGGAGGAGCAGGTGCAGATGTTGGCGCCTCTGGTCGCTGGTTGGCTACAGGTACTGTTCTTGTGACCTGCTGTAGTTCTGGCGGCGGTCTCCTGGCCGCTATGACAGCGATCCTCTTAGGACAGCCACCATAAGATGCAATATGTTCGCCACCACAGTTTGCGCAAGTCGGCTTCACGGTGGGAGATATCTTGCAGACCTCTTTAGGGTGGGCGCCTCCGCACCTTAAGCAGCGCAGGTTACGGAAGCAAAAGAGACTGGTGTGGTTAAACCCCAGGCGCCGGTGACATTGAGGGGGCCCGCCAGAGCCCTTGGAAGGTTCTATTTTGACCCTGAGGTAACAGATGGCGGTGACGCCATCTATCTTGGCCTCAGGGTCATTGGCCCGCTCCACTACTACGAGGAAGAGGGGGAGGGGAGATTTGGGGCCTTGCCCATCTGGAGCGGACCTGGTGAGCTGCTTCACCAGTCTTGGGGTGATGCCCTGGCGGATGAGGTCTGTCGAGATATCCTCCACCGAGGTGTCGACTGGTAGGTCACGAATGACCCTGCGGATGTCACGGGACTTATCCAGTCCAAAGGTAAAATGGGGAACACTTTTCCTCTTGAGGGCTTGCAGGATGAGATTATAATCCTCTATAATCTTCGCCTGGAAGACGTAGCGGTGCTTGTTCTTCCGAACCGTGCACTGACTCGATATGGATGGCATAACCTCCTTGAGGAAGCCTACCACCCCCTTAAAGTCGTCCACGATAATCGGTGGAACATGCCTCCTCGACCCAGGATTCTGGGCGGGCCCAGAATCTCCGGGGCGGGATGTTGCCTGGGATTGGCCAGAGGGCACGCCCTCTGCAGCCAATCGGGTTTGCCTCTTCTCCTTCCTCGAGGCCACTACGCGAAAATCGTCCTCTCCGTCTGTGGAGAGGCCGGAAGAGGACTCCTCATGATCTACCATCATGGAGGATGAGTGGTACGACAGGACCGAGGTCCTGCCGCTGCGATGTGAAATATTACTGCACACGCTGGCGCAGTCGTCGTCAGAGTCGTGCTCCGGAATTTGGCCTGCACGTGAAACTGGTTCGCGCGGGAGGCCCTCGTTGGTGTCTTGCTTGGATGAATCCAAACAGATAATCTTGCCTTTACCGCCTTGGCGTTCCTGGCTAGATCTCTTTTTGCCCTCTACAGTAGCAGGGCCACTGGAGGGCAGGGTGTCTGCACCAGTGCTGGTGCTGGCAACGGCCGTTGCTTCATCATAGGCAGGCCCGCTTGGGGCTTTGCCTTTGGATGGTTTTGATTTGCTCCTGGTCATGGTGGAAGAGGACGAGGACAGGGATACTTGCCCTGCACCCTAGGGTGCAGTGCACAAAAACACACCTTGGTTTACCCTCAGCGGAGACTGGTATTTATAAGAGCTGGGATGAAGCTAACATCTGATTGGTTCGCGTGATGTTATAGCCTGATATTTAAGATGACTGAGACATGGGCACGGACTTCGTAGAAAAATAATTATAGCAGTTATTCGGCTAATGTTTTGTGTTTGAGCACGCACCTGCTAGAAAATAAGTCTTGGAAGACTGCAGGTAGAGGATTAGGTATTAAGGCTCTTTAACATTGGTGTCCATGCTGAACTTAATTGTAGGCCCGAATCGCGATTTAGATTATTTGTTTCAGATGAGATGGCTAAAGCTTCTTTTACTCTCCTTTCCCAGTAGTTCGAACACTTTGCCACTATCTTGGTGTTGGTAAAGTTAGCTCTGTGGCTCTGTTCTATACAGTGTTCAGCCAGTTCAGATTTTTCGGGTTGCATAAGCCTTATTGATCTTTGGTGTTCAGAAAGGCGTGTGGCAATAGTGCGTCCTGCTTGGCCAATGTACGCTGCGCTGCATTCGCAAGGAATGTGGTAGACACCAGGTACTCTGAGAGCTAAATTATCTTTAACTGGCCTGACCAAATTTTTGATTTTAGGTGGTGGCTTATGGATGGTTTTGACATTATATTTGTAGAGTAGTCTACTAATCTTTCCCGAAAAATTGCCGGTAAACGGTATATAGGCTTTGGCGGATGGCTTCTCTTTTTGTTGAGTGTTCTTGCTGGGGTTTCTTTTTCCGGCTCTTTTCAGCGCTGATGTGATGTCCTTGGCTGAATATCCATTTTGTTGGAGTGTGAATTTTAGGTGTTGAAATTCTGTTTGCAGATTATCTGGGTCTGATACAGAAACTGCTCTATGTGCCAATGTGTTGAGAATGCCCATTCGTTGTGACTTATGGTGGAAGCTGTTTGCGTTGAGATAAAGATCCGTGTGTGTAGGTTTTCGGTAGACGGCATGACCAAGAGTTCCGTCCGCTTTTCTGGTAACCAGAATGTCCAGAAATGGGAGGGAAGCATTTTTCTCAACTTCCATTGTGAACTGTATTTGTGATCTGAGGCTATTTAGGTGTGCAAGAAAATCTGGAAGAGTGTGCAGTCCATGTGGCCAAATTACAAATGTATCATCTACATATCTGTAAAAATGTGTAGGTTTTAATGGGGCTGTGTTAAGTATTTCATGCTCCAGAAACTCCATATAGAAGTTGGCAATAGCTGGTGACAGAGGAGAGCCCATGGCAACACCGTCTGTCTGCTCGTAGTAGGTGTTGCCATACAGAAAATAAGTGGAAGTAAGTGTGTGACTAAACAGTGCAGTAATACCAGGTGGAAAGTGTTCTGACAATAGTTGTATTGTTTCCGCAAGGGGAACTCTGGTGAAGAGATATCACATCGAAACTAACTAACAGGTCCGATGGCTTCACTTTGATGCTGTCAAGAACTTCAGCGAATTGTATAGAGTTCTTCACATGGTGTACACACTTACCTACTATTGGTTGCAGCAGATGTGCCAGATGACGAGCTAGGCGATAGGTAGGGCTGCCAATAGCGTCCACTATGGGCCTTAGAGGTATCCCAGGCTTATGGATCTTCGGGAGACCATATAATCTGGGAGGCATGGAGGCAGATGGCGAGACCTTCTTCTGAACATCAGGAGGAAGGCTGGATTTCTTAATTAGCTGGATGGTGCGTCTTTCTACCGAGTTGGTAGGATCCTTTTTAATGGTTTTGTATGCAGGATCGTCCAGCAGTTGTTGAACCTTTTCTTGGTATTGCACGGAAGAGAGGAGTACCGTGGCGTTCCCTTTGTCAGCTGGTAAAACAACCAAGTTGTCGTTTTTTCGAAGGGAATGTAAGGCTTTACTTTCTTCTCGGCTGATGTTTGAAGTAGGTAGGGTTGCCTTTTTGTAAGCTCTTGCTACCTCACGGCGTATTTCTTCTGCACTTGCTGATGGAAGTTGACAAATGGCGGCTTCAATAGAACTGATGGTGTCTGCCACTGATATTTGCCTAGGCGTGGGAGCGAAGTTGAGCCCTTTAGCTAGAACCGAGGTGGTAGGTTCGTCTAGCTGGATATCGGTAAGGTTGTAGATGATACGATCGGTGTCCAATGGTGGTACAGGTTCATTTTGCTTAGATAGACTTGCAAATTTCTTAGTTTGCCGCTTAGTGCAGCGCAGTAGAGTAGAATTGCCTTGTGCAAAAGAGGAGTGTTCAACTCTGTCCCAATCTAGAGGTGAAAGCTTGCTAGAAAGAAGCCAAAATGATTCCAGTAACTTCTGATCAACGATAGACAGTTCATGACGGGTGTGCTTGATTCGTTCCCTTACCAGGGCTAAGCTGGCGCGTCTAAGTATTTTAGATGTTGAGGCATTTTTCACTGGGTAACGAAGTCTCACAAACTTGGGCGTAATTTCTTTGTCTCTGCACCTGGATAAGAACGCCAAGGAGCTGAGTAATTTACCTTTCTTTTCGCGTAGGTCTTGATGTTTCCTAATTGCCTGGTAAATTTCTTTCCCGTAAAGGAATTTAAAATAAGAACTGAAGCTTTCCTGGCGACGTGTTAATTCTAATCCTCTACCTGCAGTCTTCCAAGACTTATTTTCTAGCAGGTGCGTGCTCAAACACAAAACATTAGCCGAATAACTGCTATAATTAGTTTTCTACGAAGTCCGTGCCCATGTGTCAGTCATCTTAAATGGTAATAATTTCACTGTATATACAAATAAAATACTAGCAGTAAGCATATATATAATCAAGATGAAGCCGACAGGCGGAAATACACTTCAACTATTTAGAGATAAGCACGCATAAAAAATAATTAACCATAGACATTAAGGCACATGGATGAAGCCCTCGGCGGATCATTCTATACAAGTAAATACTAGAAAATAAGTACACCAAGAATCCAACTGTTAAGATAAGTCATGACTCAAGAATACATGTAAGTAAAAACACTTATTAAAGCCACTAGGCGAACTTATACACCTTCTTTCAGGTAACCCGTTCCTGACGAGGCCAGAAAGCTGATATGTATACAACACAAATACACCTCCAACTACAACCTATGTCACCTCCAACTCCCACCCAGGGAGCACTCAGGGCGCAAGTCATGTGTGTCCCCTGGCACTTCAGTCTTCACTCGCTGTTACTGCCACTGGCACGCAGCTTCCATTTTCTCCAGAAATGCGCAGGTGCTTAATGCGGTACTGCACAAGCGAGGCATGGGCCTCCTACTTCCGGTGGGGGTTTTTCGTGGGTAGTGCCGCACTGGTTCGAGTCCAGGGCGGGGAGTCTCACACTCCCAGGCTTGCCTGGGGTTAGGGCGTCAGTAGCCTTTTCCCCCACCACTAACAAAAAAAAAAGCCATAACATGCTGGCCTACTAAAGAAGCTCAAAACAATAAATATACACGACTCACTCATTAAACTCATAGCAAACTACCTAAGTGATCGAAAATTTCAATCCAGAGTAAACAATCACCTGTCATCCGAACGCCCAATCAAAGCCGGAGTGCCACAAGGCAGCATACTCGGGCCAACACTATTTAATATCTATATAAATGACATCCCAAAAACCGAAAATACAGAACTATACATTTATGCGGACGACATCGCCATAATGACCCAATCAGGAAAAACGAAATTCATTCACAGCAGACTCCAGAGGTCCCTTAATAACCTAGAGGACTGGCTTACCAAATGGCGAATCAAAGTAAATGCACCAAAAACTCAAGCAATCATATTCACAAAGCGTATCAATCACAGATTTCCCAGACACCGCCTGCCTCCACTTACCATATTTGGTGAAGATATTGGATGGACAGATACGGTAACTTGGCTTGGACTTAAAATGGGTCAAGGTCTAACATGGAAAAGCATATTACTCAGACTCGTGGAAAAGCCAATGCCCAATTGGGCAGGCTATACCCACTCATCAACATGGGCTCACAGCTAAGCCTTAACATGGGACTCACACTTTACAAAACATTAATCCGACCTATAATTACTTACGCATCCCAAGTATGGGGGTATGCCGCCGAAAACCACATCAAAAACTTACAAAGATTCCAAAATAAAATTCTACGCTTAGTATCTAAGGTACCATACACAGGTCCAGCTGACATACTCCACGAAGAACTCAAAATACATACAATCGAACAATTCATTAAAAAGCTAACCTACGACGCATATCAAAAATTAAGTGCACATCACAACCCTTTAATAGAAACGCTAGGGAACTACGACACACAAACAAACAAACACAACAGACCTTTATCACTTTTCGACAGAACTATAATACAAGACACCACTCCAGACGAAATACAACAATACCTTACAAACCTCCTTCCCTAAAAACCTCTCCCCTTCTAACACACAGCTATATATATATATATATATATATATATATATATATATATATATATATATATATATATGTTTATTCTTTCTCTCTTCACATATGTTTCAGTACCAGCCCGTCGCAGAGCCCTAAAGCCCTCAGCTACAGCTGAGGCGGACAGGGGGAAGGGGCCTCCCATTGTGATCGACGCGGGCAGCGTACTTCGGGCAGCTGCAATATGGAGTCAATCACTTAGACGACCTTGGCAACTACATGGCAAACGAGATGACGAAGGCCTATGAGCCCGGTACTGCTACTAGTGACGAGCGGCTGCGCAACCACTGACGGACGGAGAAATCTCCCGAAGCAACAGCGCAGAAGCGGAACTCATTCTAAACATATACTATAAGACTAAATTTAAGTGCATGTTAAATAACATTTTACTTAATATGACAAGCAGGCACACCCTGCAGAAATTGAACATAATCATTAACGAATAAAACACCTACAAAGTAGCGCATGATTATCCACTGGTATTGTTCAGGTTTCATGGACAATCCCAGTAAGTAGCATTAACGCGCTCGCATGCAATGCATGCCAGCTAAGTAGCTCTCACTTACTAACCGGGGTGCTATGCGGGACCCGACTAATGCATGTTTGCACGAAAATACTCTATATATAACGATTAACACGTGGAGGGGTTTTTTAGTGGATATACCGCACTCTGCGGGGAGCTCCACATATCCCCCAAGCCATTGCACTAAGGCTTGGGGTCGAATGCAGGAATGCATTTTTCCCCTCCACGGTAAAAAAAAAACATAACATCACACGAACCAATCAGATGTTAGCTTCATCCCAGCTCTTATAGATACCAGTCTCCGCAAGCTCAAACCATCAGTTCACCCTGAAGACGAGGAAGATGCACTTCTTCGAAACGTTGGTGTCAAGCCAAGTTTTTACCTGGCTAGAAGCCCGAGAAGATTTTGAATTAACACGTCGCCAGGAAAGCTTCAGTTCTTATTTTAAATATTTATTTGTTTTAAAATGCGTGAAATCATTTATGCTCCTTAACTATTTTCTTTCTAGTTATTTCAAACAACACTTAGTAAATACAAAGAAATATAATACAGATTCAATATTTCCTGGATTACAATAGCACACTGGTACAGCGATATCTCGGTGTTTTGTGATCCTGATTAGCGAGATTCTTTAGTATATCCACAAATTTGTCTCTTTAACACCCTCTATATCCAGAGGCATAGAGAAATTATCTTACATCTCGTTAAGATGAGTATTGTTGTTTACATCCTGTTTGTTTTTCTCGCTGCTATGACGGCAACAATTTTAAAATACTATATTGACATAAATAAAATAAAAATTGAGTGGTATTTATAAAAGCTCTTTAACTGTGACCTTTACCCAAATAAATAAATACCTATAGGATGACAACTTTGACCAAGATGAGTATGGGGAAAACGACAAATGCACATTGTGTGATATTCTAAATTATACATTATGGACTGTTCCAATTTTGCTCACTTGTACAGCACATTTCCACAATTTTAAGCATATTTTGTGTTTTAAAAGGACGATTAGAAGTTTAAGGCTGGTATTTATGAAAAAAACCTTCGGGGACACTTTCAAACTCTACTTTCTGGACCAGCTTAAATTTACAGAAAACCCGTTTCATAGTCTGCCCTTTGACAAAGTACTCTTTTGCGTGAACTTTACTAAATACAGATATGACGAAATGAATACAAGGTTGGTAATTAAACTACATTGCCCTCTACAGCATTATTTGTTACTTACACATAAACAATTACACACGACGATTCTAACATTAACAACAAGCAATAATAGATAATAACCTTAATAACAGGAATTGACAAGAAAACGTAACCACCCATTACAACTTTTAAAAAAGAAGCGCTACTTGTAAACGAACATGAGTATGTGATAGAAAGCAAAAAGTCAACTGGGTGGGCATGAAAATAAAAACTTTGCTTAGGAAATATAAGCAAGAAATTCTCTAGTAAAGTGCTTGCAAATAGACGTGAGCACTGTCAACATGCTGCGCCGTGGCATGAACTGATGCTGGAGTCGGCCAACAGTTTACAAGCACGTAACGAGCATCAATCTGTCCAGCACCATCATGTGAGCATCGCTCCTCGTGACGCACAGTGGAGCTAAAAATAGACTAAACAATGCCACAAGTAAATTACAGGAAAAAGAAACAGGAGAAGTGATTGCTAATGTGCATCAATGTATACTGAGAAAGGCTCCAGATGGGATCCCTATTAAATTCAAGCCTGCACAGAAACGTAGCGGTAGCCACCGTTGTGTCGTTTAGTTCGGTTCGTAGAATTCAATCTGAATTAAAACGCATTCAGTAAGACGAATGCGGATCTTTCTCAACACCTTGTAAAGAAAATATATTTTTACAAAAGATTATGTATTTATCTATACCATGCTAATAGAGATGAATAATAACAGAAATTATCTCATTACTTGCTTCCTTGTAAGTAGAAAGGAAATAAGTAAATGCACAGACTAAAGCGATAGTCAAATCTTTTAAAAACTATCGCTATGTTAAACAATTAAAATTCGTTTATCTTAACGCGGCTAGCAGTAAAACAAAAGAGGTATGAAACGAATGATGACTTCTCATTTGAGAAAAGTTTAAGCAGTTTAAATTGAAACCAATAACAAGGAATATCGTGGAAACGGTTAACTCTACAAAACAATTTAAATGACATAAACCATGTGTTGTAACGAGATTTTAATTTTAGTATAGTAAGTTTTTGTCGATTTTTGTAGTGTTTAACGTCCGCTTTTACTACTTGTGGCACCGCAGGAGATGACATTGGTGATGCATGGAATGAAGATGGAGTACCGGTGGAATGCGATGGTGGGGTAAACCGGAGAACCCGGAGAAAACCCGCCCCTGCGCAGCTTTGTGCACCACAAATCTCACATGCGGTCGCTTGGGATCAAATCCGGGTCTAAGTGAGAGACGAGTGCTCTAACCTGTTTTTGTCGATTTCTTATGGTTTACCAGTTATATAAAAATCATCCAGAATGAAGAGGTCATCGGAGACTATTTCGAGAAAATTCAACATTACATTTCGTTTGTAATGAAAACATTTTAAACACACAGTATTTTAATAAAAATTGCTAGCCATTTTTGAGAAAAATAAAAATTTCGGAAAGTGTTACAATATAAAGGGTAGTTAAGGGGTATGGATTTTCTTGGAAATCTTCATGTTGTATCCTGGGAATATACTGAGCTTAAATATCAACCTTACTAGTTAACGGACTTTTCGTTTTTGAGCTATGCTGCCCCACACACCACACACAAGAACAGTTTTCCAAAATGTTTTTTCTTGGATTTTTTGATTCAGGGAGTCTCAAAACCTGTATTTCCGGTGAAATCTCGTTTTCGATTTTTTTGGCTGGAATGCAGCCTTATCTGACCACATACGTACCAGGCAAAATAATTATAGAGTATATTATAAAGATTTTTATGTATAAATGCACGCATAAGTCGGATATTTTATGCCCACTAAACGAAGCCTACTATTACATGATTTTGTTGTGTCATCCCAGTTCTTCTCTGCGTAGTGTACGGCTATCGTTTTCGCCTCTTTCCCCCCATTCCTTGTACTTCGCAACTTGAGTACTCTCGTCTATTTGCAAGGGTAATACTGTTGCAGTTTTTCCATCTGTTCTCGTGTTCGTGTAGATAGGGATAACCTCCCCTACCTGAGTTCGTACGTTTTCTAGGTGTAAGTCCCCACTTATGTCAGTGCTCACAAACTCCACCGAGTGGTTTATCAGAGGTGCTGGAAGCCTTCATTTTAGTGTTTATCATAAGACTCCCAGCATCTGATATTGTTGCTGGGTAAAATTCATTCTTGGATCATTACCACGTTTCCATGGGGAATTGAAATCAATTTGAGTCCAGTTTTAATACGATCACATTTTAAATGCAATACAAATTGGGATCGTTTTGAATATGCAAGATTCGAGAGTAAATTTAGTCAACGTTTTATGTTGGTCAACTTGGGATTGCGTTAGCGAATCTGTCAAACAGATTATTGGTTACTCTGTCTATTATAAGCAGATTTTGGAGTTAAATAATTATATTTGAGAACACATTGTAAAATACATAAACCATTAAAGTGGTTCTATTATAATCTACCACAGAGCAATAAATAAAAGGCATTGAACGTATGACTACTGCGTGCAATTAGTATAGCAAAGAAGAGTTTCTTTACCGTATTCAAAACGATTTGAAGACGGAGGTGTTTCCATGCAACATATTTCGATCCGATCTCATTCCGATCCCACGTTATAAGAGGATCGGATCCAAGATTTAATACAATTTGAATCCGCGTTTCCATGCAATACTCAAGACGTAGTGCACTCGAATCGATTTCAATTCCCCATGGAAAACGCGGTAAATGACAAGCAAGGTTTCCGTGTCTCTCCTTTGCAATAGAACGAGGTAAAATTGGCGTTCACCTCTCGCTGAACGCCTCTAAATACCCACTGGCCTTCTATACCATGCCCTTGGTTGTGCTACCACCGATCAAATTTGGACCAATCCAAATCCCGATGATTATTCCAGGGTCTCAAAATTGTCTGCGATGTAGTAAGGTCCAGTTAATGTAGATTTTACTGCAGTAATTCGCCCAGTCTATCTCCATCTTGGTGGAACACTTCAGCTCAAACTGAATGACCGCCTGTCTATGATGGTTAGAATACACCATATTATGCAACCTTGAACCACTTGTCTTGCGAAAGACGTGTATCACCGATGAAACTCTCAGTTTTTGCACTTTTTATCGGAAGGAGGTGACCGTTACTACATTGGAAAAATATTTCTCTCCTTGTCACCCTCTTAGCTGGAACCATCCCGTCGCAAATATTGCCCAGATATTCTTCGTTAATAATGCTGTGCTCTGTTAATAGCTGCAGCAGGCGCTGTAAGTTTTCCATACCAAAACAATCTCTAACAACGCCATAGACAGAATTATCACATCCTCTGCACGCCATTTTCTAAGCCCTACTACGCCATAAATAACAAAATAAAGGGAGAATAGGAATTTTTCCCGTCAATCTAGTTAGTTGTTTTGAATACGTCTGATTGGCAACTAATTCCCACCTTGGGGTGAAATGCAATAGTGTGTTGGCCTTGCTTGCCACCATCATTTTTCCTAAAAAAGCAAACATGAAACTTGGAACAGCGGTTATATTAAATCGTTTCAAATTCTCAAAGCCTTCGGCTGATGCACCAACAAAGATAATGCTTGCATTTTCATTATATTTCTTAAAAGATTCTACGCTGCGACAGAAATGGAACTCCTGCCATTATTTCTTACCGGTTCGCATAATTTCTCAGTGTAATGAGCAGTTGTGTGACTGGAAAGAATTTGGAGCCTCTTTGGTTATCCTTCCTTAAACTGTTAGCTAATATCGTCATATTTAATGATGATTCGAATGCAAAATATCGATGTATTAAATTCTTGGATGTGCTCGATATTTTTTAATCCTTCATTCGAATGTGTGCAAATGCACCAGCGCTCATTTGAGAATGCCCTGATTGCTGTATTCGAGTGCTGCACTCGGTGAATCGAGATCTCTTCTTCAGCATAGCTTCGCTTAAATCTGATTGGTACTCATATCTAACGGTCATGTATTTTCTACTATATAACCATTTGCCACGATGGAACATGATAATCTGGTATCAAATAAATTTATATTCTTTGCGCATCATAAGCTTCCGTTCATCCCAAAGCTAACGAACAATTCTTTCGTATGCATGAGCATAATATTCTAATCGATATATCGTGTTATAATGGAATGTGCAATAAGCAATCTGTTAGCTGCAATGAACGAATAACAAATTTAAACCAAATTCATAATATATAATGCTGACTTGGTATGGATTGTCAAGAACAGCATATCGCATAAAATGGTGCTTACCTATTTTATATAATCTCCCAGTAATAGAAGTTTAACAATGAAAATAACACATCAGCTTACTAAATCTTACGTCATCAGAATAATTAGCATGAATTATTATGCAAGGGTCAATAATGAAAAGTTTGCTTTTTGGTTTTATAGTACCGCTTAGTACCAGTAACATGTACAATAAAGTAATTACAATATATCTCAAACTAGATTAGCAAAATCCATAACAAGTTTTGAATGTACACCTATAAAAGTCACCAACAAGATGCCTCCAGATAATATGTTTCAAGGGAGTAGCACACATGTTAACGCATATGACTCACGAGTAATCCATTTTACATTGTAAATGAATCTTCGGTATTTCAAGAATTTATTCTGTTTTACGTTTTCATTGACAATACCAATAGTGCATGAAAACACGCAAATACTGTATCGAATTAAAATTAAATAATTTTGTGCTTAAATACTGCCTTAAATAACATATCAGCATTTCCTTGTTCAAATAAACTGTTCTCCTGCCAGATTAAATATAGTATCACTGCAGGACATCGTCCAAACATATACAGCAAAACAATTAACCTCATGTGCCCTCAGTAAATTCTTTAGGAGCAAACGGTCCAAGATTACAATTTGATGAACAGCAGAGGCATTACACCATGGAGAGCGACATCGTCAGAAGGTCTTCTTGGAATATACTATTATTCCTTATTGTTTTAGCACTCCTCTTAACGTTATTTTTTAGAAATGAATTGGCATACTTACAAGCTGGATGTAAGTTAACTCCGTTTTACCAAGTTTTTAAGTGTTATCCAAAATCAACAAACTTTGTAAATTACTTTTTTTTTTATCAAGTATTCGCTTTTATTGATAACTAACTAGCGAAGACCCATGGCCATATTATCTGGTGGGGCACAATTGTAAGACTGACTAAAATTAAATTTACATTGAGAGTTATTTATGGATACTCTTTAACTGCTACGGTACTATTTTGAGCTTGAGAGACAAGTTAAGTTTGCTCAGAGGCCTCTTTATCAGGATTGAGGTTTTTTTACTATCATAAATGTACGACACAGCACAAACGACTTTACTTTCCTTCCAAAGGAAGCGACTTTTACGCCTGAAAAAAAAATCAGTCTGGTTTGATTCCGCGACCTTGGGAACCAGAAGTTAGCACATTACCCGTAGATCACAGATGACGACAAACTAAAATTAGTGGATGCTAAAAACTATCAGTGGAAATGCAAAGCTAATTTATGATAAAGACACTAAGCTTTTCTATAGATATGTAGATGAAGTACATCCTTCAACCTCTGCTTGAGCAAATCTTCGACAATCTTTGGTGGAAGTCAGGAACTGATCGCAGCATATTCCCAGCAGTTTGACCTTGAATCGTCACCTTATATGTCTATCACATATCAATATTATCAGAAAGGTGGTCCTGCTAATGTGGTCTTTACAGCTAATGTACTTCAGTTTAAAACATTCCAGCCTTCAGTACTACTCCACACGATCTTAATATCTTAAGTAGGTATATCAGTTGCAACGTGTACGGTATTTCTTTTCACAAACGAAGCTCCCCTTCCTCTCAGCAACTTACGGAAACTACTCTTAGCGTAAGATAAATCGTGATTGTGGTATTAACTGTCTTAAACATTTTCTTTATAACCAGTTGTACACTTTACAAACTATCGCTTGTCTATCTTAACAATCTTTAGGATTTTCTCTCTTAAGGTGAGTTTTAACACTGCCGTTTCTTGGAACGCTAACAACTAATAGATCCCGCCTGTGGTGCCATAAGTAGTTAAAGCGGGCGTTAAACACTATAAAAAACAACGATTAGATCGGCATATTATTATGCAGTTAATTTCATCAAAGTATTCACCAGCACGTTCGGATTATGCTTCATTAATACGTGAAATACATTCAAGGCACTGCTTCACCACGCCTTATCAGTTTCCTCTTAAGGTTTTTTTTTGTAACACTCAGCACTCATTTTCACAACACGTCGCAAGTAAGGCGGCATTTTATTGTTTATTGAAGTCATAATCTACTCGATTATTGGTTATTTGGGCTGTTCGTTTTTTCATATAAAACTTAAAATGTAGACGGTTAGAAAGGAAACATTAATACTATCTACTGCTAATAGATTTTTAAGTAATAGAAGCATTAAAAAGTCATGAATCTATTTCGCCTTTAGATTTACGGTAGTTACAACACACTTTTTCTTCTCACTGAGCGATGGCGCGCGGGCATTCGTTATCTTCTGCTAGGTTTACCAATTACCAATATTGTAAATTTTTACCACATAAGCTTCTTTTTGTATATTTCGTTCGGGAAGTTTATACATCAGCTTTGTTTTCAAATAAGAAGACATTGAAACTTAGGATTTGTTTCTTATAAGTTAATCTTACACGTGAAGAGACGTTTGTCTAAAACTTTTTGTCGGGGGTTTAACTCAAACTTTAAGTTTTACTTGTCGGTTATTTCTGTTTGCCCATGCGTGGCAAATAACCACAGAGGTTATCGTGCTCTAAGTGTAGCTTCCCCTCTCAGCCACTTGTACCCCGCAGGCTGAAATTAACTATATCTGAAAAAAAAAAAAAGGTACTGAGTTCTTTTGCGCGTGCGCACAGGTTGACCACAAATCGCTTGTGTCCGTGAAATGTGGCCGGTTACTATTTCCGTCAGCCATATTCACTACAACTGTGCAGTAGGTTTAAATTTTACAAAAAATCGTTATAGATTATAACATTTTACCTGATACTAAAATGGAGAAACGACTGTCTGAAATTTTGTAAAAAAGGGCACTTACCCCCGTGCCCCTTAAGGCCGGTCGCCAATGTAACTAAAAGTGCTTGATTTGCACACGTCCGCACAAGAGCCCGAGAGCCATCACTTTGATTAATATCAAAGATATTCCACTTCCTAATGTGAAAATACATTGAGATTGTGACGTCCGAATGTATACGAGAATTTATTTATGTTTTATTTGCTTTATATTGATAAAATGTAATTAAGCATAATAGTGACAACCATGTTCACCTTTGAAAAATGCATTTATAATTGTGCCACTCAGCGAGCAATTTTTTTTTTTCTTAAAATAACTCTAGTACTATTCTAATATTATGATGATTTTAACATTTACATATTCAATGTTTTGTATACAAAAAGCTATTACAAATTTCAATGCTTAATTATCACATTACAATTCATGAACATATCACGAATGACGTTTCCAGGTTATAGGAGATTGTGTGGTATATCTGTGACATGGTGCGATCAGACAGAAAAGTGTAATCAGCGTTCAGCTTCAGCGCAGTTGCCATCCCACCACGGGCAGGAGCCGTACGGTTCGGATAATAATAAAACCTGTGCATCTGTTTTGGAAGTATTGAAAGAAAGTTTTGAGAGTTCAGCAATTACCGGAAGAATTATGAGTATTAGTGCCATTTTGGCATTAAGTAATTCTGAAAGCAGTACAGAAGATAATATAGACAATATGCCAGGATTGAATTATGATAGGCAAGTACTTCCAACATTGCCTTCTTTCATGTAAGGGTCAATTCCGCCATGTTGAAATAGAAAGTAAACTTTTATGGAGTAGCAGTAATGCTCTTTTTCTCTTTAACGTTTGAAAATGTTTCTTAGGCTCGCGAAATTTTCTCAAATTGGATCTTTTATTTGAAAATGTCAAATGCTTCCTTTGTTGACTTTTTTGGTTAGGGTGAACAGACCCGTGAGACATTGGAAATAACCCAAAAAAAAAAAAAAAAAAAAAACGTGCAGTGAACGGTAATTTTCCACTGAATTGCTCAACATCAGAGATTTAAAGATAAAGTACTAGTGCTTGAAGAGCTGCTTTTGAGTTTTACTTCTAATGTGGTTTTATGTTATGTAAACGATTATTAGATTAGTGGCCGTGGCGTAGAATTACTGAAAGTATTAATTTGCTTGAAAATAGTACCAGTTTCTGTGCTTCTCATAGATCATTGTTGAGAGTAATTAATTCGAGTATTAAGTGACTTGAACCTAATATTTTAGTCATGGCTCATCGTACCTCTTGTTTACGGATTCCGGACTTATTACTTCATGAGCAAAAAGAGTAACGGTATAAGGGTGTTAATAAAGTATGATTATTATCGTAAAATTTCAACATTTTACTTCTGGGCTGTAACGCAGTGGAAAATAAATACTAATTTTCGCTTAGGTTGTAATTGTTTTGAATCACCAGCCTGTGTGATATTGGTATGTTTTGCTCGTTAATGTAGCATGGATTTTGACAAGACTTATTTTGCAGATTCGGAATATTCTCCATTTTGCTTAGTTTTCAAATAATATGCTGTTATGAAATGCCTGAACTGTTTTATTGAATTTACACTTGTCAGTTTGTAGCGCTTGTTTTTTCAGAATGAGGACATACATAATGGTTACGTTGTGCAGTTTGTTTAGAATTTTGGGTAATTATGCAAACGCACTAAAAATCGAATAAAACCAAGTGTGTTTGTTTAGAATTTTGGGTAATTATGCAGAAGGCACTAAAAATCGAATAAAACTAAGTGTGATTGATTGACTTTGTATTTCTGATGAAGATTTTATGTGTTGGAAAGCTTGTTTTTTTTATTATAGACAAATTCGTGTGCATGCTGGAACGGTTGGTATTTTGCGTATATGACTGATATTTACCAAATAATTATATATAAACGAGATTTATATAAATGCATGGTTTTATAATGTTTTGAACCATATTTCTCCGCTAAGTACTACCGCAATAGAAAATTAGAAACATAAATTTGTATACACACCCTAATCTAAACAGATTCGAACCTAACCTCGCGCTTAATTGAAAACCACCAGACTCAGTGGTTTCGCTTACAGAAAGAGATAAACAAATAAAAAAAAAAACTCCATACTATTCGGGAATTACTCTTTCGGGTTCTCACGACGTGGTAATCCTGCCAAGAGCGACATATGAAATTCTTGCATACCAATAGTTACTGTCTTCCGATAGTAACGAAACCGAGCTTTTTCATTATAAATCCAGTATTTCAGCAAAAAGCTATATATTATAAACAGTTTATGTATAATTATTTGGCAAATATCCGTCATATACGCAAAATACCAACCGTTCCAGCCTGTACACCAATTCCTCTATTTAAAAGAAAACAAAAGAAAGCTTTGCCGACGAATAAAATCTTTGAAATCGTCATCGGAAATACAAATTCAATTAATCACACTTATTTTCATTGGCGCTTTTTAGAGCGCCCAAAGTTCTGCATGATAACCGAATTTTGTTTAATATTGTGTGAAGCTTCAAAAGAAATTGCAGATAAATTGCATGGGGTCTTCTTTCCAATATGTGACGCAGTATATCAAGTCATGGTATCTGTTTGTTTGTATTGTATTTTCAACCTTTTGGAACATTTTACATTGTTTTTTTAGACATGTTAATGTTTTAAGTATTTCCACTAATTTTATACATGTGTACAGTAAGTAGTATTAGCTAGATGATAACACAATAAACAATTTTGAGTTACACATCATTAAGTTATTAAGAGCTGGTAATTCACATATTTTTGAATACACACTATAACACAGACTGATTAACACATGGTAGTTTCTGAAAATTGGTTCTTCTTTCCAATGTGAAATGTAGTCTTCTGTTCATTCTTTATGCATGTGTATTGCCAAACCAGACTCCGATCATTTTCTCGCCTCGCATGTTCGAAAGAATCCCCATTGTATGTACAGTAGCTTCAAAATTAATGGACTAAGCTATGAATACATTTATATGAGTTGAATTGATTACATTAATACCAAATATGTTGTATAGAGTTTCTCCCACATTGTCGTGCAGATTATTGTGGGTTTCAGTTGTCTGCAGATTCATCAGGTACGTTTTGCACTTAGGGCCCTCAATATTGGGCTATGTATAAGTGTACACCAAAAGCATGACAACTATTAGAGATTACCCATTGTAATTAGCAAAGTGTATTACTTCATCAAAAATAACATTTTGAATGTAATAAATAAAGCTTCATAAACTCCTGCATATGTACAAAGATGTCCTTCACATGAGTGTCGCTGATCAATCAGTATTTTATGAAACATCTTTTCTAGAATAAAGATGCCAATCTCCTTGGCATTGAATACACATACTTTATCATTACTTTTGAGATTTTTGTGGATATGCAGTGGGATTTTCTTCGTGAAGGGCTACTAGAGTGTAAAATATTTCAATTTTAGTAGCATGACAGGCTGATAAGTAACACCTTTGTGATAAATTAGATATAGGTGTATGTATTTGAACTGAATGGAAATAGCGGTTTCAGCTATTAGATTTAAAAACTAGTATGAAGCAAGCGGAGGTCATCTGGTTGTATAGAGCCGCAGTGAATGATAGCGTCCTCTGGTTTTGGGATTTTGGCAAGGTCAGGTTTAGTTGTGTGCATCAACTTGGTTGAAATAATATACATCAGATCAGAAGCTGAGATTTTAGTGTGCAATAAATAAAATTGCAAATTTGAGGTGAGAATATTCAGTTGGAAGTTGATAAGAGAAACAAATATGTTGCTTATCAGCAGATGAAGTTTGTATGGTGCTTAGGGTTCTTGGAATCTTTTGAAGTAGTATGTGATGGATTTGGTAACCCATAACATTTTTTGAATGATTCACCATCTGGTGACTTGAAGAGGGTGGTAGGCCTTGGTAGCCCTTCCTCTCAGTAATGAGAGAGCTGTGCTTTATCCTTAGGTCTATCAAAGATATGAGCTCTACGATAGATCTTTTGTTGTTTGACCAGCGCTCGAGGAATACATCAGAGGTTTTTCTGCAGTTTCTTCCCAGTACCTGTAAATGTTGATGAATAGAGAAGAAAACTATCTCTTCTATGAACAGTGTTCCAAAAATTCACATTTAAAAGTGAATTAAGAATATTTATTAATTTACTCTCAACCAGGCACATTTCTGTTTGCCCATTAGCATCTTGTCAGTTTCCACAGTTGGTCCACGTCTGCTGATTTGGTAATCACTAATGTATTGAAGAGTGTCTATATAATGCATACACAATTCCCCAAAGTATGAAAACCAGTAGGTTACAGTCTGTTTTTCCTCCAAAGTAGAACATCTCTTTCAAAGTAATGTCCATTGTGTGTTGTGCAGTGAAACAGTAGGTCAAGCCTCGACTTTCTAGTGGGACCTTTGTGTATTCTATGTTGTCCTGCAGCTGAATGTTTTTTAACAGCGTGACTTTCTGCAATGGAATGCCACACATGTTGGTATCCTGAAAATGAAACAAAGCAATAATGCTATTTTTGTTTAAGGTAGCTGAATTACAAAGTTTGCAAAACCAAAATTATTTCAATAATTGATCAGAAGCCTAAATTGTAAATTTGCATTGATTTTTGTCTCATGTTCACCGATCGGTCCCTTTAATTATCAGACACATGTAGTAATACAAATTTAAAATATGTATATGTATTTATTTATGGGCTTTAGCTGCATTGACTGTTTGCAGGAAGGGTAGTACTTTTTCGTCTTTTAGTATGTTCATTGTCAAGCTAATTGTCTGTCCAACTGGTGAGGTATAGGGTCATTATTATATATGGTAAGCACACTCACGGCCTCTCTCCACTGCACAAGAGAACCAATAGTTGCTGGGGAATTGGTGCTAGCAGAGGCACACTAAAATCCTTATCTTATAGTAGATGCTGGAAATGTTAACTTTCTGCTCTCAAACAGACAACGTATTTTGTGAAAATGTTTTTACTCACTTGCTGAAGCTCGGCAGCAGGATCCTTATGATTTATTGCATGATGATATCACAAAGTTCCTGTAGCATACAAGGGTTAGAACGATACACTTTTAAAGAACCCCAAAAATAGAAATCGCAACTAGGCAGGTCTGGGGAACGAGAGGACCATAAATCAACACTCATAATTCTGCCAGTAAACACCTCTTATTTCACTTAATGATTTGGTAGCCATATGTGCTATTGCAGAATCTTGTTGGAACCAACCATAAGATTTTCCTTCTTTCATCAAGCGACTGAAAAAGGGTCCTAGAATATTCTCCAATATCGCCATGCATTATTTCATTAAAGAAAATGGGTCCTATTATTCTTGCATGTGAGAGGCATCAATGTATCTTGAGCAGGAATTGATGCCCTGCGAGGGAAGAGTGGAGGAGAGAAAGGCAGCAAGAGTGCTTACCACGTATAAGAATGACCCTATATTATGGCATTGATAGAATGTGTGCGTTGTGTACTTTGCAATCCATTATTAGCTATAGTGATAGGCTGTGTAAAATAGATTATTAGTGTAGGCACAAGCACCACTAGTGAACATGATTTTGGAGGTGACCTTATGATATGTGGTATTAATTTGTTGAGTTATTTTTAACACTATGTCGCATCATGTAGTTTATATATGATAAATAAACTTTATGATGGAAGGTGAAGAGCAAGTTTATGTTGCATATCATGTCATAAAGTATGGGTTGTTTCATTTGACAACCATGTCAATGGTTCTGGGTGAATGCTTGTAGATTGCATTGTAGCTCAGTGTAAACATGAATGGCTGTTTGCTGAAGAGCAAGAAGCATCATGGGATTGAAACAATGATAAGTACAAATCAAAGTATATAAAAAGAGGGGGGGGAGAGCACATCAAATATACACTTCAGATTTCATGATCAATATGGATAAGTGGGGAGGTAATGAAAAGGGAAAGGTGCAGGCTTTGATAAGTGGAAAAGATGATGTAAAAAAGAGACTGCATTTGTGACCTTTCTCTGTTGCATGTAATCCAGAAATTAAATTTTTTATATACTTTGGGATTTTTGTTTTTTGTTTTTGGCATTTTGGGGAGCTGGAAGAATTTTGGATATACATTTCTACCATCACATCACTAAATTACCTTTAAATCTACAATTTGCAGCTGCAGAGTGGCCAACATGAGACTAACAAATATCATTGTGGGAATAACAATGATTCTGAGGCAGAAAAGCTGTATAAATAAATAGATTTTTGTCTAATTAGTTTTAGTGAATGCAAGTAGTGTTGCTAAAGCATGCTCGTTTCACTCATGTATGCTGTTAAGTCTAGGTTATGATGTGTGTGTAAATTTATTTTGGTGTAACATCTAAAGAGAAGGCAAATATTACAAATCACTATTTTTGCAGATTTCTTAAAGAAGTGTGTTGGCATAATATTATTTGTATGTGCGTAGAAGTGCCAAAGTGAGGCACCTTGTTGACATTTTGTGGCAAATTATAAGTGTCTTAATTTGGAATGTTGTTTAGGGCCATAGTATTATTTCAAACTGACCACATCTACTTTAAAATATACTTCTAGATACTCTTCCATGAATAATAAGGTTTGTTTCAGTTTGTAAATCCCTTATATAAGCTTGTGTAAAAGACTTGGACTATTACCAAAACCATTGCCAACCTCTAAATCCTCAGCAATTTATATTTTCTTTTAAAATGATGAAGTATTGAATTCATTTGCAAATGCAGTTTCTTTCTTGGAACTCGGCTAATGTACCTCACATGTAATGCTTGTTAACTGTCCTCATATAAATGATATTTTTTTTTTTTATAATTTTCATCTTCTTTTTCTGCGGTTCTTGACTTTACCTCAAGTTCTTGTTCTATTAAGGCAGATTCACAATGCTCCCACAGTAAGAATATGACTACATATGAGTAGAAAATGGATTTTGCTGATTGGGATGTAATTTTTTGAACTGTTGGGTTGTATTTTTTCTTACAATTTTGTCAATATAATGCAGGTTAGCCAATTTGATGGAGAAACATCAGATAAAACATCTAAATGCTGATCCATTATATTTCTGAGTCTTCTAGTGAAAGTTATTCACTTTATTAATAGCATACCTACACTAAATGTGAAGAGGAAATATATTGGAATGCCTTCTGATTTGATTCTCCAGCTTGTTATTAAAAAGCTCTAGGAGCTGTTTTAGGCCATGATTGCCATGAATAATTTCTACAATGAAGATCTTAAAAGGGTGGTTCACATAACAGAGAATGTAAACTAGGATCATAATGGCAAAGTTAAAACATTGATATTAAGATGTGAACAATGACAATTAATGGGAAGCTTTCTCAGGTCCCAGGGAAGGGAAAGAAGAATTGGTCAAAGTTTAACATTCCCAGGCATGGCGTGTTGTGATATTTAGATTGTGACTCATATTTTTATCATGAATATTTTATTTTTATGCAGTGTGAGAAAAGGAAGTTTGAATTTTTGGTGTTAGCTTTAGGTCAGATGTTAGACTAGGTACTTAACAGCCAACTAGGCATAGATCAAATTTTCATGTCTTAGTCCTTTTCTGTAACTTTGTTTGTCTTCTGCTGATGTCAGCCTGCTGGTTTCTCAACCTTTTTGGAATAATAGTAACTGCTGGGGTCAGTTTACAGAACATTTAAAACCCTGATTTTGGTAACTAGAGCTCTCTGGGCTGCCAATGCTACTTATTCCATTTCACTCAGATCTCTGAATAGAATTTGGTTTATTTTTGTAATTAAGGCCTTAAAGAACGTACACTATGTCTGAACCCAAATCACGTTACTTTGGACAAGGTAAGTTGCCAGCTGTCCATGTTTAAATTCTAATCCATATGTAAAAAAACTCATCATCCATTTCCTTGTACTATTATGTAAATATAATCTAGCTACCACCTAGAATTACCTCTCTAGAAAATGTCTTATTTCAAGAAGGGAATATCATTCACCACCCCATCCTGTCTTCTCCCTATAAGATAAATGTAGTTCATTGTACACCCCAGACTTCTGAAGTATGACTGACATATAAGCATTCCTCCCCTTTCCAGCAGCATATCCTTCCCCATTACATGTAGTTGAGAAGTCGTTTGGGTTTTTGATTCTATATCAGATTCTTCACTCTAGAAATTATTCAAGGCAGCCAGGACATGAAACAGTTACTAGAGTTTTAGTTACAATCTAGGAAAATGAAATAAGTTCCAGCAAATATGTGTCCTGACTCAGGCAGATCCTTTGTGCATTGGTTCTTCTAGCAAGTCGTCTGTGTATTTTCTTATAAACAACTCAAAATAGGCTATTGCTTCAGAAACTACAAAAGACAGCAAATAACTTTTAATGTAAGCTACGAATAAAGAAATGAAGCTTATTGGAAAAATTTGAAATATTAATGGATCTGCATTTAGATAATATTTGCTCCTATCAGATTTTGCTGTTTACTAAATTGCTGGTGGCTGAAAAGGTATTGGTGAAAAATATCACTGATTAAGCTGAAGCAAATGCACAAGACCAATTTTCCTCTTTGCTACTGATATGCATTACTATTCTTGTTACCGAAGTACTGTGAAACTTTAATATATGTTGTTCCCGGAATCCAGTACACTTTCTGTTAATTGTGAATACTTACACACATATACCCACAATGCTGATTCTTTGCACTTAACAGCTAGCAATTAAGTTGGTACACTAAAAAACAGATGAAAAGCTTAACAGTTAGACTTTCTGAACCAAGAAGACAGCATTCTGGTCTGTTGGTCATAAACCAGAAATTTGTCTGGACATAACTCTGTTGCCAGATCAGGATATTTCCAGTTGCATGCTTATGTTTGTGAACTCTTAACATGCGCATTGAGCTGTCCTTTGAAAACTACATATTATTCATTGCTATTTATTTGTTTTGGTTGATGGTGTTGATGTTTATATGTATTTATATATATATTTCATTGGTATTATTTATACAAGATTTGAAGTGCGACAATGCCTCAAATGGTCCTGAATATCAAATGATTTGTGAAGTGAAACACCTTTAGGTAAAGTGTGCCGTTAATAACCAAGCATGGAATCATTGAGAAGGACCAGGGAGCAGGAGTACATGAAGGTTATGGTATTCCTGTATTTCTGCTGATAAAACTGTACAAACTGCAGCAGCTCTTGTGTTACATACTAGAACTGTTATTGGCACTAGAGTAAAACATGACGGCAATGACAGTGATGACTGACATTTGGATGGAATTGAGCATTTATAATTTTAAAGCATTTTGTTATACCATGATTATATCTGTTTTGTTTTTCTTGATAATCTGTTCCATATTTTTGGAACAAGGTAATTTGTACGTTGCAATATATTATACATGCATTCTTTTCAATAAGAAATAGCAAATTGTTATTCATCAGAAGTTACTACTATATACATTGTTCATACAAGACTTTAGACATAATAAAGATACATAATCAGATATTGTTTATTAGCAATTCTGGCAATATATTAGGCAAAGCAACCCAGACTGTCAAGTGCAAGAATTCAGTGGCAGGGGTTTATTTTTTCTGTGCCCATCACTTCAGTTTCATGGGAGTGACACTTCTAGCCATATGTGCAAGTGTTTTTCTTTGCCTAAAGGATGAACAAGAATCTTTCCTAGCTGCTTCTGGTATTTTTTGTAGGCTTTGTCCAGTTTATGAATATCTACAATAGTATGCCTAGGTATGTTTTTTACTTTCTCTACATGTATACTATGTACTTAGTGTATAGAGAAGGTATTGCATTCCACCCAAAAATTCGATACCGAGATTTCACCGGAAATACATGGGTCCCCCTGAATCCAAAAAAAAGCATTTTTAGAAAAAGGTCTGTGTATCTGTGGATAGCATAGCTCAGAAATAAAAAGACCGTGGAATACCAAACTTAAATACTAAATAGTTATATAAAAAGCGTTGCAATATTATTTAAGTATAACATTTTGAAAGAGAAAAATGTTAATTTGTAACAACCTTTATTACGCGAAAGTCTCATTTTGCAGTTCTGGCTTGTAAATATCTCATAACCGACCCACCTTTATTTTCTGCCTTTGAATTGTCTCTGTTAATATACACTAATGCAGTTGGAGAAATTTCTGAGTGACCAGTCAAAGCCGCATGGTGACCTCAGAGATTTGACTACCGTTTCAGCCTAGTGTATTCCCTCATTTCCCTTCTTCCTACAAGAAAATAACAAGACCATTATGTTAATGTTTTTCTCGATTATCCTGAAATGAAGTAGATTGAAAAAATAAGTTTTTGTAAAAACTTCTTGATCTAGAGTAGGTAGAAAGAGCCATGTGAATGCAATACGAGAACTTTTTCACTCGTGATCATGCCAAGGGCGTGGAACTTCAAAACCATAGCGACTTGTTCTTTCAAAATCTACTTTTTCTTCTGTCCCGCAGCGAAATGAATCTTGAGAGTTTATGTGAATCAACAAGAGGTGGATAAAACAATACACTTCAATAAGAATAATCTGTGGAAGAGTAAGAGCAACACATGTTACTTTTTAATTCTACCGGATTAAAGTTCAAAGTCTTAAAGTTCATTTACAAGGTTATTGTGCTTTCTGTAAGCATTATTTCCCTACCTGACGAAAATAGGACAAATACAAACTTAAAATGATATCTCAGATAAAGATAGGTTAAAGAATTTTAGGAAATATACAGGTTGATGCCCTCTGCCCTTGTTCAAGGTCATTATACAGTTAGCTGGCAATTCATTTAAAGATCCAGCACGTGGAGGAGGAATTCTGGGCATGGGATGTGTGTGCGTGTCGAAAGTTGATTGGCACATCAGCCATACTTAAGATAAGCACTCACGTAATGGGAACACATGTTGACCGAATTTTACAGCGTTTTATTTATCAGGCGCCAGTAAGGTCGTGATCCAGATCGGAGGTCCATTTGACTCAACTGTCGAGGCAGAAATTAAGATCAGTAAATTTAGATAACAGATTTAATTTGTATGATATGTAACCAGCTCTTGATGCCATAGATGAGTACAAAAAATATCCTTAAAATTGCTTTTACCATGTTTTTCTCGACCTAAGATCCACTTGAGGGGAGTCGGAATGACCTATCTTGCCAATGTTAAACTTTGACCCATTATCTCGGCAACTATTTAAAATAGTGAACTAAATTTTTGAAGGGATATTCACCAATAACTTTACTGTTGATTGATGAAAAATAGAATGCATCTGTTAAGAAAAGGTATACTTTTTTTAATAAAACTCCTAAATTTGTATTGAAAAATGATTTTTAAATTTTAAAAAATAAATAATCAACATACATAAAACCTTTCTCGTTAAAATAATGCCTATATGGGTGCAAATGCGTGCTAAACATTTCATCCCATAGTACCAATTAGTTTCCGAGATAATGGGGCATTTGTTTAGATAATTTTCCTTCTTCAGAAATTGCTTTCAAGCATAAAATTTAACAAAACATGTAAGCTAATTTTCCAAACACAACTTCGCGGTGCTTTGAAACTCTCCATGAAAGAAATGCGAGTCGGATGCCAATGCTGCGAATAGCTAAAGTAAAGCTTTCCGATCAAAATAAATATATATAACCTTCTCTAACACTAATATTTACAAAGTTATTGGTGTTTTACTAAGTGAGTGTACCAAAATGTTCTAAAAAGCTATTACACAAGATTGTTTTCAACGTAGTGTACCTTTATGAAAGTTATAACAAAATGAGCGGAGATCGAAAAATTCGTATGCAATTGAAACATAAGAATAGAAAAAAATTATGAAAATCCCATTTCGACTCCCCTTAATACCAGTTTTAGAAATAAAATGTGCCTATCCAGTTGGGTTATCTGTAATACTAGCAGCGTCTCAGCATCACACTTTTGACATTTCTCATCAGCGTTAAATGTGGATTGATTTGATCAGAGTGGACTGCCCCCATTTCCTCTGTTTGTCTGATGCATTATAAAGGTTAGGCGCCTCTGTTTTGGTTTAGTTAGGTAGAAACGAGTGTGTAAATATTGCTTCATGTGATAAGAAAGCATGTTTACATAGAATTTTTCCACTGAGTTACGAAATGGAAAGTTAATTTCTGACATGACCTCTTTCCCTGGAAGAGCTGAGGAAGAGAAAATCTCAAATATTTGCTTAGTGTTGGATTTATTGTCCCATATTAAACAATATAATGGAATAACAAAGTGCAAACAGGCGACATTTTAAAACAGTTTGCAGGTGTTCTTTGGCTTGTTTAGTAGATGGAGTTGTTATACTCCACCCACATTTAATTTGAGATTTCACCGGAAATTAAGGCTTTTGCATTAACATATCCTCGATATTTACGCGGAAGGGAATTTAAAATTTCTATACATGAATGAGAAATTCCACACAAATGTCATATCAAGGAATAAGGTTTTAGTTACTTATTCGATAATAAAATACACGCAAATCTAAGAATAAGTTGCTAGAATGTTGTTAGAACATTGTCAACGATCCGTTTTCTATGCACAAATTTAAAAGAAAAGTATTGGAATTTCCTTCAGTTTTTTTTACATCAGACATTAGATTTTCTTGATTCACAGTGATAAGCCCTTTCAAATATAAACATTTCTAAACATGTGTTGGCTTCCCTTATACTTATATCTATTGTACGTTACTCGAAGTATCTTATGCTGAACATGGAAATCATTGTGGGAAAGTAAATGATGGATTATTCAAGAATCTTGGATAAGGTTTTTTCGGGGGGTTTCCCTTATCCTGAGAAGACGGATGATCCATGGACCCCGAGATGATTTGGGCATAATTTCACCAGTTTCATTCATCGTCTGATGTGACCAACCAGGTTAAAGAACGTCAAAAAAAAAAAAAAAAAAAAAAAAAAATCCTTCCAGATCCTGCATTAATATCGCATTATTATCAGTAGAAAAAATTATCTGAATTTAATTTTCTAAAGCCAGTGGATTTCGGGTACTAGTGCAGTAGCAAATTGACATTCCACGCTCTTGCTAATTCGTATTGCTCTTGGTTAATGGAGCCCTTGGCGAGTACATTTTGAGAATATAGCCATACAACCAGCAGAAAGACAATAATAGAACAAGTTCGATGTGGAAGATGTAATAAGAAAACTGGGCTAGACTAAGGAAAATGCATACAGATGCAGGGAAAGCAGGAGTCAAGAGATGTTGCTATTATTAAAACAGCATTTAGATGTATGCAGCATTTTGGAAACTGCAGAAAACATGTGGGAGCTTCCCAGTGGAAGAGATTGCAACTTATCGCCAACATAGGAACAAGAAACAGATTAAACTGTTGGCAAGGCAGAGGAAAATGTTTTCTGATTTCGCTGCAGGTCACTTTTCGCAATGTAACGTACACTGCTGCATTTAGTGCATCTGCATTACGACGATTGCGTCCCCAATAAATCACGTGATTCGGCGGTGCAATCTGTTTATCTGCGGTTATCTCAATTATTTGATTCGGCGAGCCGTATATGTGCATGATGTGGAAGAATATTCGTTACATGAATTTAATGGCATGTAATCAAGGGATTATACATCCGTTGAAAAGAAAAATTAGCGCATATTACCTATTCACCCTCTCAACTTTGACGTGAAAACTGCCATATAAAGCTCTATATTTACACATATAAATCCCTAAAGTTAATAGTGAATAAAATAAATATGTAATATATTGCATTTGTTTTTGCATTGTGTCGATTCGTTTTAGCAATTGCAGATAGTCTTTATTCTGGTGCAGTTCAGTATACGTAATTTCACAGATCTCTTAGTTTACGAGTTATGTGAAAGTAATTCAGAATTACGAGGGTTTAGAGGCCCTTTAAAGAAAATTGAAGATGTACATTCCATTTGTCATGAAAATATATGGCGTTTTAATCAAAACCGTTAAGGCTATATCTGAGATAAAATCAAAATTTGTTTGTAAAGGATAGTTTGGGATGGGGAGATTTTCTTAAATTATAGATGGTATTTCACCAACTTTTCGTATTTGTATTATGCTATTCATGGATGCACAGACGGGCCTTTGTTATTTTTTTCCATACAGAGGACCTAAAAACTTGTTTCCAGTGAAATCTGGATGTCGAATTTTTGGAGTAGAATGTAAATACCTTGTCCACCGACTATGTACGTTATATAGAGAAATTAAAACGTGACAAAGCCTCCTAAATTGTAGTGAGCCATAGTATTTAGTTAATAGTTGTTGAATAGCACTAATAGCAACTTTTTAAAAACATACATTTTATGAAAAAAAAAAATTAATTTTAAAGATTAAAACTTGTTGAAATGTCCCCCAAATTGTGTGTAGTTTAAAGCTCCAATTCAGAAAATGCCGATCATTTTGCTCAAATTTTGAGACGCGGAGACATTTTGGTTATGCAATATATTTACAGAATAAAGTTTATGAAATAATTTATATCTTGCAAAGTGTTATCCAATTTGAATAGACTTTGGTACTCATATTAACATAACAATGCAAGCACAGTAAGTTTTCATAAAAAAATTTGATGTAATCCATTCACATGACTTTCTCTACATCTCAGCTTATTCTTCTTTTTCTTTTATGCTAATCGAGAAAAAATTAGCAGAAATGGTATTATTACTTGCTTGCTTGTAAGTAGAAGAGAAATAAGGGAGTACTATAGGTTAAAATGATATCCCAATCTTTTAGAAACTGGTTGCTGTGCTTGAAGTTCCTTTGTATAGAGGAGTTGACAAATTCCCGTATTAGAAAAGTATTTTATTTTAAAACCGAAACTAATAACAATGAATATCTCAAAATCGGCAAATCCCACAAAAATATGTACATAACACAAATTTTCTGTTTTAACGAGCTCTGCATTTTTTGTGTAGTAAGTTTTTGCCTATTACGGTTTAGCAGTTAGGCAAAATTCTGCAAAATTCATCCAGAATAAAGTTGTCTTCAGAGGCTATTCCCAGAGAATTTAAGGTACACTTTGTCATAAATATACGATATTTTAATCAAAATCGTTGGAGCCATTTTTGAGAAAATCAAAATTTTCGAAACATGTTCCATGTAAAGCATAGTATTTGGGTGGGGGGATTTTATTCAAAATCTTCATGCTTCATCCTTGGAAGGTACTGAACTTAAATACCAGGTTTGGTATTTAACGGTCTTTTTGTTTTTGAGCTATGCTGCGTGCAGACACACACGGACACGGACATTTTTCTAAATTTGGGGTGGGGGGATTCAAGGGGTCCCAAAACTTAAGTTTACGTGAAATCTTTGTATTGAATTTTTGGGTGCAATACAATACCTTCTCTACACACTATGTACATAGTACAAGTAGAGAGAGTAAAAAAAAAAACTACAGAAAATTGAAAATGTTACTCTCAGCGTCTCTTAAAATACTTAAGTAATCATGTAGTATGAAGGGTTCTGTGTGCTGTTCAAAGTGCCAATTGAAGCGTTAAGTTCCATTTTCCCAACATGTTTGCTACCTGAAAAGATATCTCCCAAGGTAACTGGAAAGATATCTCCATAAGTATTAGACCGGCGGGTTTTTATCGCTGGCCATATTGAACCAAGCTCGCCTACATTGTCTGCCCTCACTCTCCCGGCTTTAAGAGGATGTACGCCCTTGTAAGGACAATAAACAGTATGAATGGACTTCCTTAGCGGTCGCCTGACCTAGTTGCTATTGTGTAGGAGTTACAAAACGTTTATTACTCGGGTAGCAGCGCACTACAACTTGTTTCTGGTTTCGATTTTTGTTTCCTAGCTTAGTATCGAACTACGGACGGTGTGTAGTTACGCCGCTTGCATCACCCTATTTCGGATGCGTTTCAGGGTTGCCTATTTTAGCGGGTTCCCTGCCAGATCTAAAATGTTTACAGCATTTTTACTTTTTTTTAGTTCGTAGGCACATAGAGAAGGTATTGTATTCCACCCAGAAATCGATACCGAGATTTCACCGGAAATGTTTTGAGACCCCTGAAACCACCTCCCCCTCAAAAAATTAAGAAACATGTCTATGGGGGAGGGCATAGCTCGAAAACGAAAAATCGGTTAACCAAGCTTGGTATTTTAAGTTCAGCATCTTCCAAAGATGCGAATGAGGATTTTTAATAAAATCCCCCACCCCAACTACCTTTTACATTCTCAAAAATAGCTCTAACAAATTTGATTAAAATACCATTCTTAAAATGTTTAAGACATTTTAATGACATACATAATGTATATCCTGGATTTTTCTGGAAACCTGAAAACCTCTTCATTCTGGATGACTTGTACTATTTTTGTTAATAATTGATAAACCGTAAGAGATAGACAAAAACTTAACTATGCAATAAGTGTAAATATTGTTAAAACATAATTTGTGTCATATACCATTTTTTTTTATTTTATTTTGCTAGAGTTAACCTTTTGGAGATATTCCGTGTTATTGGTTTCAATTTTAAGCTGCCTAATCTTTTCTCAAATCGGACATTTTTTGCCTCTTGTTTACTATTACCAAGCAAAGAGAACGGAATTTTAATTTTGACATAGCGACCAATTTTTAAAATATTTTGTTATCGCTTTAGCATAGTGTATTCCCTTATTTCCCTTCTGCTTACAAGAAAGCAAGTAATAACACAAATTCTGTTAATGTATATCTCGATTAATATGATGTAAATAAAAGAATGGTCTTTTGTACTAAAACGATAACGCTCCAGCACGTTCATCCGAAGTTGTCGCCACCTAACAGTATGAATTCCTCCAGCAGCCCCCAGGACGAAATGAGCTGATTATCGTCGAGAAGCGTATTTTGCGGGGCTTGAAAATGCCTATTTTTTGAGGGGTTAAAGAATGGCACGTTGAGTGTGTATGCTTAATGTATATTAACTGTCCTTGCTTCCAAGACAGTTGTGATTTTGCTTTGTTTCTAAACGCCTGTCACTCTTGAAATACAAAATACAAACATGAAATTGATCCTTGAAATGCGAAAATTAGCTGCGTCCGTAACATCTTTGTTACTTTTATTTTACCATTTCGCTAACGTATATAAGTAGAAGTATCGTATAGATATTTAGAAATTTCACTTCAAATATATATTCTGTATGACCAAAGAAACGAAAAGTTAAGGAAATGAAAACTCGTGAACTTCAGGAATTTCCAAATACGTGAATTTAAAGAAAATTCCCCCACCCCAGACTACCCTTTACTTGGAACATTTTTTTTTTAATTTGTTCTACTCAAAATTGGCTCTAACGATTTTGATTAAAGCACCACATATTAAAGTAAAATGTATATTGAATTTTCTGAGAATAGCTTCTGAAGACCTTTTCGTTCTGGATAAGTTTTGCATAGCTGTAACTCCTAAGAGAGAAAACTTACTACACCAAAAATGTAGATCTCGTTAAAGCACACAATATACATTTTTGTAGACTTAACCGTTTCCGAGATATTCCTCGTTATTAGCTTGTTTTAAAATACTTTTCTCATACGGGAATTTGTCAACTCCTGGCCATGCAAGGAAACTAATTTAAATCGCAAAACAGACAGCTTTTAAAATATTGGACTATCGCTTTAGCCTAGATGTTGGGAAAGACATGTGAATGGGACAAGGTTTATTAGTTTAACAAAAATGGTACTTAAGCCCCGTAGAAGCAAAGATATTCCTGGTGCAAGGAATGGCGCCATTTAGAACATGTTTGTGCGCGCGCGCATAAACTTCCATACAATCTACTGGCACGCCATTGATTCCAAATGACATGACAGTGAAGTTACAATATTCCTTACCATCTGGTAGAGCCATGCCGAGGAAGTTTGTCAGAATGCAATTTGGATTTGATATGTATCCGAATGATTTGCTCAAGTTTATAGCAGCTTTGCATAAGCATTGAGCGATCCAGAATTGTTATAATTTGGTTGGTTAAAGCTTGCAGTAAGGAAGCATGCTTTTACATGTCACCTATGCATCACAATCATATAAGAGAAATTATTTTGGGAAATGTGTGCGATTCGTTAAAGGAAATACGGCATTCGAATGTGTAATAATAAAAAAACCGAAAATGGCTCTGAAGCCGTCTTTAGTCTGGATGGCTTTTGAGTTACTGGTACGGATAGAAAGTTACTACACAAAATGTACCTATATCTCCTTATATCATACAATTTGTAAAGATTATTTTTTTTTTTTTTTGCAGTTTACGATTTCAGAGATATTCCTTATTGGTCTAAATTTTATAATACTTATATTTTTCTTAAATGGGAAGTCGTAAGTCTCCCCCCCCCATCTCCTAGCTATGCAAAAAGAACTGAATTTTATCGTATTTTACACCAATACAGATGCATCTTGTGTAATGCCATAGAAAGTGTAACACACGAAGGGATATTTCTGGAACGATTTTGGAGTACATTTAACAAGTGCGCTCTAATAAGTTTCATGTCAATTTGAAATGAATCGGCATATCACACGCTTATACCTTTAAAAGTTAACGCTATTCTTGTTTAATGGTACGAACAGATAAGACACGCTGTAAGGTCTATCGCAGTATTCAAGACATGGAACTCGACTCTTGTTTTGAGGTCGTTAGCTGTTTTATAAGATTGTTGAAGAAGCCACATAAACACCTAGAGCGGGGCTTCTCGTGGAAAAGTACCGCGCGTGCTTGCATTCCCCATATCGACTAAAATTATATACCACTATGACTCATGGCTGAGGTATTATGCAACGTGAAAGTACATTCGATGGATTCTTGAAGGCATGTGACTTTACTGCTTGCTACGTCGTGGATCTTTCTCACGGATTGCGATCAAAACAATTCCAGCTTGTGCAAAACAAGACATTGAGCAAGGCTGATCAATACTTTGCATTCGAAATGTCTGGCCAGCCTCGGTGTATATTGTTTGAAGCGTAGGCTTTCATTTCCTCTGCCGCAAGCACTTGAAGGTGTACGCTGGACCTCGGAAAAGTAACGTTTTAAACGACAAATGCCACAGAATTATTGAACCATCCGACCTTGTATTAACTGGATCGTTCCGAGTAATTTCACAAAATTAAGTTACCCGCTCCAGCATTGAACTAATACGATCGTTTCTAGTTTTTCGACAAAATTATTAAATTACGCGCTCCAACGTTGGAACCAACACGATCGTTTCGAGCATTTCCACAAAAGTATGAGTTACCCACTCCGACGTTGAACCTACACGATCGTTTCGAGCATTTCCACAACATTTTAAAATAACCCGCTCCAACCTTGCATTAATCGATGGTTCGGATATTTTTACTTTCTTTGCCATGTACCTTTATAGTAGTAAGAGGAGTTATTTGCATTCCACCCAAAATTCTATATTGAGAGATACTTGCATCCTAAAGAAAAAAATTACAGAAAGTATAATAGAGAAGGAAATATAAAATATGTACAGAATTTGGTGTTTATTTTCAGCATCTTAAAGGGATGCAATGAGATTCCGCTTCACACCGAGAAAAGTATATTTACACGACTATGAATAATTACTATGTACAAATATATATATATATATATATATATATATATATATATATATATAAAGGTATAATGGGTATTCAACGGCAACTTCCTAACGTTAAGCTGAAACATAAGTTCCTGTACCATTTTCCTCTACTGTGCATTATTGCATAAATAAAAAATAAAATTGGTCAAATGTTTGATAGCGAATATGTTGTCACTCGTTTATCGTTTACTTCGCAATTAGAATAGCGAGGTGGGGCTACTAAATATGAGTATTCGTTTTTTTACCATTTGTTGCTAAATGATTCGTTTAGTCACAACATGATATAACATGTCTACTGGAATAAAGTCGTGGAAATACACCTGGCAACTATGCCACTTTGGGCGTGTATTTAGAGGGAAGGTCAGTAAAACTGCTTCGGCACCTTGTACAACAGCTCGTTCTGTCAGAGCTTCAGAACTATGGTACATAGTCTTTACAAATCAAGAGTATTCAGATGCGCTTCTTGCCAATGGCAAAGCTCAATCTTTTAAATTATCATTTCTGGGGAATTTGAAGAATAAGGTGTATCATAACGAGGTTCTACCATTGACCTTCGCACATGTGTGTTTGCAGAAGCTCTAGCTAGGTTAGGGTAAAATTGACCTAAAAGATAGGATGCTTGCATGCAGAGATTCTAACAGCACATTTTGGGCATTACTGTAAATGAACATATATTGTTGATATTGCAGTTCTTGACCATTAATACATCTTCTGTTCAGCTAAAATGTACGATTTGATTTAATTATTCACGATGCACCGGAATGAGATTTCCCATAATTCCAATTTTAATTTGCTTTATTTTTGGTCCTCAGACTAAATCTTATGCAGTTTTTAGTTCAGGTCTCGTGAATACAATTGGATAGCTTGAAAGAAAACCATCTCACCCCTCGTTAGTGGCAATAGTTCAAATAAACACATAGGTACTTATGTGGGGAACCGGGTTTCAAGCACAAAACAAAAACAAAAAAAATCCCATAACATTCGGCTAAGTTCTACTCCGTTGCCAGAATGTGCAGATAATGTATTGAATAATGTTCACTTATCTCCGCTACCTTTCGAGATAGATGGAGTTATTAGACTTTATTATTCATCATACTTAGATCTCCCAGCACGCGAAATCTGTGCACGTGTACTAACACCCTGTGTGTGTGTGTGTGTGTGTGTGTGTGTGTGTGTGTGTGTTTGTGTAATTAATTTTCGGGATTAACATGTGAAGCCCTCATCTTTTGGCAGGAATTTTATGTAGGTACTAGTAAACTAACTGAGAGAAATAAAAGCTTGCTGCTGCCCCCCCCCTACCCCCTAAAAACCTTTAGGACGTACAATTTTTTAAATCAACTTTTTTGTTGCATCAGCTATTTCCGAGATATCCTTTAGTGGTTTGATTGTTTTAAATACTTCAGTCTTTTTAGCTATTGACTTTTAATCGTATGCCTATCGATTCGGGTTCTATCATTCTTGTACCTACAAAGAAATCCCGAAATAAGCTAATGCTGTAAAGGTTTACATGGATTAACACGGAGATAAAATGAAGCTTTTATCATTATTTTTCATAGAAAAGTGAAGAACGTTCTGTGAATCGGTTTTGCTTTTTTTTTTTTTTTTTTTTTTTTCTCCAAATTAATGGTTTCCAAGCTGATGAGCCTTTTGCCACGAGTAAAAAGAATGCAGTTCCTAAGTGTTTCGATTTTTGTACAGTTGACGTCTTCAGCAAAAGAAGTGGCTCATTGTCGCAGGTCGTGACGTCGGTGTGTTATGATGACGTAAGAATAGATGTGCGCTGCAATCGATAGCGATGTTCGATAGCGAGGTCACCGTGAAGCAAGTTGTTTGCGGCTTTGGGAACAATAGCAAGTTTTTCTAGAGCAGGTTTTTCTGTTTCTTTACATCGTATGACATATCCTGTTCAGGAAAACATGTTTAGCGTTCATTTTTATTGTCGGCTGTTGATTGAACTTATTCAAGGCTATTAAATACTTTTTGTCCAAAAGAACAAAAAACATGTTTGCCTGCATGGCTTTACTACATGTCGTCAAATGCTAAGAGAAATTGGGGGCAGATTTGTGAATCTCTGAACACTGATTGCAGACCCCAATGCTTATTTCATTATGCCATGTTTTTATTTGTCTTTATCATAAGAGTAAAGTTTTATGAATTAGTTAAATGTTATCAAAAATAAATTCAAAGAAGGGTTTTTCTTAGGAGGACACAGGAAAGGACTAAATCACTTGTTAGTTATAGAAAAAAAAAATACCTAGTTGCTTTGAATGCCTTTATATCTGTTTTTTACTTAAACTAGATGGACGTTTTTTTTTATTTCATTTATATAGCCCCCCCCCCCTTTTAACATCTAAGGTCATATCGAGGTTGTACATTAGAAACAACTCGTCTGTAGGTTCTTTATGTTGAGTTTAAATCGTTATATTTTCCTCACACACACAATCGCTCTCGCACACATACTTCGACTCTGAGGGATATGGAATAATTCTGGTTAAAGAAAAATTCCCCGCCCAGCGGGGAATCAAACCCGGAACCTCGGGTGAGTAGTCAGTTCACTGACCACTCGACCACGGAGGCAATCTGAGATGGGCAACTGTTCTTCCAGTCCAGGAGCAAATCATAGCGATTAACTGTCTCTGAGAAGAACTATGAAAGAAAAAACTAGTCAAATAGGTTCTACATTTACCATTGAGTAATTCCTGAATAAAAATTAAGTTTTCAATGAGGATCAATAACTTACAGTAAAGGCAGCAAATTATTTAAATATTAGGTTTATAAATCAGTTTTATTGAATAATTAATTACTGACATTTCTCAAAATCTAAATTGTTTACTCTAAAATATGTGGATCACTTAAATCTAATCTTTAAATTTAATAATGTATGTGCCCTATTAATGGTATATTTCCTCATTTATAAGGCGTGTCTCAAAATAAATTAGCACTTTCGGAAAGCCTTCGCCCGTTTCATCTCTTTTCTTTTTCATTACCATTGGGTGAGAACCGAATTTCAATGACATTCGCATAACGACAGGTTTTAAAAATTTGACTCGCTTTAGCCTCATTTCTTATCTATAAGGAAGCAAGCAATAAGGTAATTTCTGGTAATGTTATTTTTATTAGCATAATGTACATAAAAGGATAATCTTTTGTAAGAATAGTTTGTTTGCAGAACAGAAAGAGATTGTCATGTGTATTGAGCACATCAGATTTTTTATGTAGGCCATGTCGGACGACGGATGAATGAAGCGGCGAAATGATGCTCAAATGAGTCCAGCGTTTTAGTTGCCTTCCATTCGTAAATTGAAAGACCGGGGGGAAATCTGATGTGCTATTCACATGACTTTCTCTACATCTGTAACAAATTGTCTTGCGACAGTATTTTAGCACGACGCATATATTAATAGTTTAATCATTAGTTTGTAATATTTAACATAAGAAATATATGCTCAGTAGAACGCAGTACCGTGGCGTGTAGAAACGTATTCTCCAAGGCTACGCGCTTTGTTAAAAATAACACGAATTTTAGTGCATTAGGGACACAAGTAACAACCCTTGGGAGTTAGAAAGGTTCACCCCCTTTTAATCTGGAAAGAGGGGATTTCTCACTGTAGAATAAGGTCACGTGGCTGTAAAATAAAGAAAAATCCCAGTCACGTGACAACGCTACTTTATGCGCCCTTTTTTAGCCAATCAAAAAGGAGGGCAATACTCGGACCTTTTAGTATATAAATGATGTGCGTACAAGAAATCGGGCTCATAAGGTTCACAACGTAGCTAACAAGGCGAGTAAGACACACAATGTAGGAAACCATGTACATGAAATGTGACTAAGAAATCGCGCAGCGGTCAGTTTAGGAAATCGGAGTGTTATCAGTTAATCAGATGGGAAGTTATTACCGTAAATGTTATACAGACCGTGAAACTCGACATTACGGCGATGCGTGTATAGATAATAACTCCGTAAAAATGGAATTAGCACTTAAATAAAACTTCAAGTTCGCGATTGGTTATGTCGGGAGTCGCCCGTAGGGTTAGTGCCTCAAACTAACAATTCATCAATAAAAGAAGTCTACAGTGAAATTAAGTGAAATTTCTCTTTTGTTTGAGTCTACCAAAAGTGTTGCACACCTTTGTCATTCTTTCCCCCCTGGGCAAGACAGACAACTCATGGTCTACTAGAACGAGCTTAGCCAGTGCAACAAAGGGAATCTGCAAAGTGTGTACACTCTTAATGTAGAAAATTTCACGAGCATTAACCCTCGACCAACTCCAAGTAGACTCGCCTAATAGCACCATACTGTCGCAACAACGTGGCAACAACAATACCGCGACATATTGGCACCCTAACGTGGGGGCCCCAACAATATTACGACATATTTGCTTTCAACGTGGGGGGCCACAAAATATACTACGACAGTCTACTTCATGCTAATCGAGATAAACATTACTAAATACTTATTTGTAAGTGGAAGGGAAGTATTGAAATACACCAGTCTAAAACGATACTCAAATATTTTAAAAGCTGGTTGCCATGTGGATGAAATCATTTCTTTGCATTGCCAGGAGTTGAAAAATTCCCATATGTGAAAAGTTTTAAGCGTTCTAAAACTGAAACCAATAACAAGGAATGTCTCAAAAACGGTCAACTCCACGAAAAAAAGTATATGACAAATTGTGTGCTTTAACGATATCTGTATTTTTTGTGTAGTAAGTATTTGTCTATCTCTTACTGTTTACCAGTTATGTAAGATGCGGCAAAATTCAGCCCGAATAAAATGACCTTCAGAGGCTATTTCCAGAAAATTCAAGATATATTCAAAATTCAAATTTTGTCGTAGAAATATCTTTAATATACGTATTTTGATCACAATCGTTAGCCATTTTTTGAGAAAATCGTGTTTTAAATTTTTTCCATGTAAAGGGTAATTTGGGGTGGGGGAATTTGCCTCAAAATCTTCGTGTCGCATCCTTGGAAGATACTGAACTTTAATACCAAGTTTAATAGGTATTTTACCGACTATTCGTTTTTGAGTTATCGTGTTCGCACACACGGACCTTTTTCTAAAGAAGCTTTATTTGATACAGGGGCCCTAAAATGTGTATTTTCGGTGAAATGTCAGTATCGAATGTGTGGGTGGAATGTAATACCTTCTCTACACACTATGTACATAGTACGTGTAGAGAAAGTAAACGATCTTTATCCGGATAACTCACCTTAACCGAAATTCGAACTCGGGACCTCTTGAATGTGAGGCTGACACGCTACCAGCACACTACAAAGGTGAGTTGAGAGTTTCGAAATGAAATTTTTAAGAAAGCCAAAATTTTGCATTAGAGAAGACCATATTACAAACGAAACCACACAAGAATTGGATGTAGAAGGTATAATTTCTTCGCTATTTACTCTCATATGGAGGACTTGCACCCTCCCCCTCCTCCGGGACTTAAAAAACCAGCGTCTGAGGTCGGATACCTGTTGAGTGGCAGACAGACTCTGGAACAGGGAGAGTAGCCCGGATGGGTGATCAGGCCAATGCCTGGTATGAGAGCTAGGAAAATGAAGGTTAAATGGATGAAAGGAAAGTCGATTATAGAGTTATGTGGCGAAATGAATGGCGAGGGAAATGGAACACTGAGAAAACCCGTCCAGACGCCGCTTTTCCACCACAGTGATAGAGTGGGAATTGAATAAGTGCAAGTGTTTGTATTAGCATTTGTGGACGAAGTTATGAACCACTATTTACAGTTTTTTCGCCATTTTCTAAAGTTGTCTTAATGAGGAAAAGTTCACAATGTTTATGGGTGGCTATTATACTCTATTCGTATGTTCGGTTGTTCACGTAACGAGTCACACGGTTGACCCTGCTCTGCCCTATGCGATATAGATGGTGTGGTAGTAGGGCTTAAGGGCGCACAGCATAGGTGGTGTGATGTATGTAAGCATAGCAGAGAAAACGCAGAGCCGTTCAAAACACATTAGGTCCCAGAATTTGTGCCTCATTTATGATAATGCTATTAGTAAGCTGACAAAATGAGATGCACTTGTTACGTGTATTGCTATCTACTTAATATCAAATTATTTGCACTATTCACCCCCGCCCCACTATCCTGTGTAATTCCACCTTGCACAATCCCATATGCGGTCTCTGCGATCTAACCCTGTCTTGGTAGGAGGCGAGCACTTCTAATTCTACCACGGCGGACTCTTAACGATTTTTATTAAAATGCCGTATATTAAAAATATTTACATGACAAAAAATGTATCTTGAAATTTATGGGAATAGTCTCTGAAGACCTCTTCACGCTGGATGACTTACATAACTAGTAAACTGTAGATAGACAAAATCATATTACTCAAAAAATTACATCATATTCACTTTTTTTGTAGAGTTGATAATTTCTGAGATATTCCTTGATATTGGCTTCAGTTTTCAAATACTTGAACCTTTCTCATACTAAAATTTGTCAACCTTGGCCATGCAAAAAAATGGATTTCAACCACATAGTAACGCAGCTTTTAGAAGATTTGACTAACGCTTTAGCCTAGTGTAGCGCTTTACTTCCCTTCTCTTACAAGGAAGCAGTAATAAGACCATTTCTGCTGTTTATCTCGATTAGTAGGAAGTAGAAGAATTAAGTTTTTAGCAATTTGTTACAGATATAGAGAAAGTAATGTGAATGGAACACATCGAAACCTATACTTCCGGTGAAATTTTAATATTAAAATTTTGGATAGAATTCAGTTCATTTATTAACTATAGTAAGCTTAACGTCCATTAAGCTGGTTGGTCATATCGGACGATGAATGAAATCGGTGCTCAAATGATCTTGGGGTCCATAGAGCTTAAAGTTAATCGACATTCGTCTTCTCAGGATAAAGAAAACCGGGTAACTTCACCCTTAGCGAGATACGAACTCGCGACCTGTTGAATGCGAGACAGGCACGCTACCACCACACTACCCAGGCGGGCTGCTATTTACTATACTTGTTAAATGTTAGGTTAAGAAAAAGGAAAGAAGGGGACTGGTAGGTTTTCTTTTATCTCCACTTGGCGCGTGATATTTCTAGCAAGTTTGTAGGATCTTTTGTTGAAGTGGTTTGCCACCAAAGGCGTGTAAAATGTGCTGATAAGGAAAGGAAAGTTGTGCGGCTGGTTGCTGTTGTTCATCAATCAAGTACTTCTCAAGGCCTGAAGTTGCTTAACAGCCCGCCTTTGATCGTATTGTGTTAGGGTTATATGAAGAAAAAGTAGTTCATATTTGTGAAACTTAAATTTCAAAAATATGGACACTTGGTTAAGTATTAGATGTTTATTATTGTAATTCACTATAAATGAAGACTACTAAAGTATAAAATGAATTAAATTGTGGGGAAGAAATTCTGTTACCAATGTAGTTGCCACTGGGTAGCGGTGGTGGAGTTTATTATATGTATATCTTAAGATTTTCATTGTTTTTGATAGTTTTGTTATTGAATCTGCAAGCATCATGAACCCTATTTAATCTTCCGTTGTGCTGGGATTTAGTTAGTACAATTATATACATTCATTCACGATATGCTTAATTTTATGGTTCATAAAATATTGTAAATATAAATAGATTAATTGTTCGAATTTGATATTATATTTCTTTAGTGATGCTAGTTAATTGAATACTGGTATTGCCAGTTATGTTACTGGCTTTCAGTAGCCGCAGGAATGTGCCTATAGGGAACTAGCAAGTTTGCACTATAGCTCTCGGTATAGGGAACTAGGTGCAGAAAATACGTATTACGCATTTTGGCTTTCCTTTTATGTGAGAGGCGTCCTGGTTCTATTCCCGGCTGAAGATGAGAATTTTTCTCCATCCAAGATTATTCCCCATCCTATTAGGTCACACACTCTGTGTATAAAACCCAAAGAATAAACAGATGTATGACAGCTGTACACGAGTTACACGTTGCCGATAGGCAAATGTTCCAAAGGTTAAAGGCCGCCGATTGAACGTTGCACTTACAGGTGGAGTACAGATTGAACTGTTTCAAATACAAACTAGTCTTACAAAAGATGATTTTATCTACATGCTAATCGAGGTAAATATTGGCATAATTGGTCTAATTACCTATTTCCTTTTAAGTAGAAGGGAATACATTAGCCTAAAACGATGGTCAAAATCTTTAAAAGCTCGTTACTATATGAAACAGTTGAGTTTCGGTTTGCTTTGTATGGTCCCGTTTGAGAAAAAATTTAAGTATTTTAAAGCTTAAACAAATAACAAGTAATGTCCTAGAGACGTGGAAGTTCTACCAAAAAAAAAAAAGTATAGCAAATTATGTGTGTTAACGAGATCTTCATTTTGTGTGTGACGAGTTTTTGTCTTATCTCCTACGGTTTACCATTTATGCAAAATTCAGCAAAACTCATCCAGAATCAAGAGGTCTTCAATTTCTGATGTACATACATATCTTTAATATATATTTTAATTTAATCAAAATCGTTAGAGCTATTTTTTGAGAAAATCAAACTTGTCGAAAAATGTTCTATGTAAAGGGTAGTTGGGCGGGGGGATTTTCTTGAAAATCTTCGTGTCGCATCCTTGGGAGATACTAAAATTAAATAACTAGTTTGGTGTTTAATGGACTTATCGTTTTTGATGTATGATGTCCACAGGCGCGCGCGCGGAACATTTTTAAAAATTATTTTTTTCGGACTCGGGTGACCTCAAAATATTTCCGGTGAAATCCCGGTATATAATTTTTGGGTGGTATACATTACCTTCTCTATCCACTATGTACCTACGTTGTACATATGGACTTGAGAAAGTAAACTTGTGCTCCATTCATATGACTTTCTCTACCTGTACTGCAAGCAAACTACTCATACAAAAGATTATTCTTTTGTTTACATCATGGTAATCGAGATAAACCTTAGCAGAAATTGTATTATTATTGCATCTTCACTTCGCATTGTCATTAAAATAAAGAGATGAAACTAAGGGTGACCCCGTTTGAGAAAAGTTACGTAGTTTAAAATGTGACCAGTCCCGGATAATCTCTCCAACAAAAATATATGATTTAAATAGTGTGTTTTAATGAGATCCATATTTTTTGTGTAATAAGATTTTGTCTATTTCTTACGGTTAACAGATATGCAAAATTCATCCAGAATGAACAGACCTTCAGTAACTATTCCCAGGAAATTCAATATACCTGAATTTTGTCATGTAAATGTTTTTAATATACGATATTTTAATCGAAATCTTTAGAGCCGTTTGAGAAAAACAAAATGTTTTCCATATAAAGGGTTGTTTGAGATGAAGGAATTTTCTTTGAAAATCACGTCGAATCCTTGGAATAAGCTGAACTTAAATATGAAGTTTGGTATTTAACAGATTTTTCGCTGAGTTCCTGTGTTCGGACTGACACAGTTCCTGTGTTCGGACTGTTCATATATACGCGGGCGCGAAGCTTGTTCTAATGGGTTTTATTCATGGGTCCTCAAAACATGCATTTCCGGTGAAATATCGCTATCGGAATTTATGGGGGATCCAACTCGAAACAGAGAAAGTAAAAATTAGTCTTCGATATATTACCAGGAATGCACGTTTTGGGAGCCCCTGAAAAATGTCATTTTAAGGAAAATTGAGTCTCTGTGAGCAGCATGACTATCTGATGTGCTACACTCGCTAAACTTGTATTTTAATCAAATTAATTTCGTTAGGCATTTTTGAAAACATTTTCGAAAAATGTACCGTGTAAAGTGAAGTTTGCAATAAGCGGGCGGGATTTTCTTGAAAAGCTTCGTCTCGTATCCTTCAAAGATGCTGAACCTTAAATATCAAATTTCGTCTATAACGAACTTTTCGGTTTTTGAGTTATGCTGTTAGACACACACCTTTTGCTATAATGTCTTATTTTTACAAGACGTCCTCAAATCGTGCTTTCCGGTGAAATCTCTATCGAATTTTTTGGGTGTAATGTAATACTTTCTCTACATACTAAATGTCAAATCTAAAGATTTATATGAAAAAGGATTTTATCACCCTCCACAAGTCTTTTATGTGGGAAATGCTCCATTATTTCTCAAAAGCGTTCCATTTTTAATGGCTAAAATAACATTGTTTTAACATTCAGAAATTATATGGTGTGTCTTTGAAGTCATCTTGTTGCTCGTGTGTTCAAAAGAATATACCTCAACGGAAGCCATTTGCGGCGAAAGTTCATCTCATTTTACAGGAAGTCGATAAGAAAATAGCCTTTTGTATAAATAGTTCATAGCGGATAGAGATTCGTGGGACTATTTTTGTTCCTGTTTTGCATAGTCATTTTGTTTTTTCTCAGTATTGTTGACCAAGAGTATTAAATGGAGATCGTAAATTATGAAATTCTGCCTCCACATCATCTTGTTACAACATGGTCGTCACATCAAAATAATTCAGGACTGCCTCCGTGGTCGAGTGGTTAGCAAGCTGACTTCTCACCTGGAGGTCCCGGGTTCGTGCCCCAGGGGGCGGCCGGGGAAGTTTTCTTTAACCTGAATTATTTCCTATCCCCCATTGAATGTGGATCTATGTTTTTGTGAGTGAAAGTGTGTGTGTGTGTGTGTGTGTGTGTGTGTGTGTGTGTGTGTGTGTGTGTGTGTGAGAGAGAGAGAGAGAGAGAGAGAGAGAGAGAGAGAGAGAGAGAGAGAGAGAGAGAGAGAGAGAGAGAGAGAGAGAGAGAGAGAGAGAGAGAGAGAGAGAAATAAAACGATTTAAAACCAACGTAAAGAACCTGACAACGAGTTGTTTCTAATGCAAAGCCCCCCGATATGACCTTAGATGTTAAAGGTGGCTATATAAATGAAAAAAAAAAAAATCAATCACATTTAAGGAAAGCGTGTTCCAGCCAGAGAAAGATCTTGTAATAGTTAAATTCGCCGTTGTTAAATGCGTCTTTTTGTATCGTCCTCTGTGGTTTAGGGGTAACTTGCTAGCTGCTGGTTCCCAAGGTCGCGGGTTCAAACTCTGCGGAAATTTTTCGGACGTATAAATCTTCGCCATGACTTACTTCGGAAGGGAAGTAAAGCCAGTGGTTCAGTGTCGTAGATTTATGGCACGTAAAATAACAAGCCTGATATCTGAGCAAAATTTAGCGATCTTTCGTGTCCAAATAGAATGGGACGCTGAGAACTACATCAGTTAAAGTGCAACCATAAATAACTCACAATTTTTCTCTCTTTTTTGCGTTACTGGCAGTCCTGTATTGCAGCATTAGGATGATTGAATGAGTGAAACATGTCATTAGGTGATGCCACAAACAATTTGGAAGAGAAAAATAGTTCAAAATGGATTTGGTATTCGAAATGTGCAAAATGGAGTATTACATAAAGAATGGTTCAATATAGGAAATCAATACAACTAATGGTGTGGTAAAACGGGGACAAAAAATTGTCTTTATTAAAAACTAAAAGATTCTTAGCTTGAAGGAAAATGTTAGAAATGTTAGGACCTACAATCGTATATTAATTTAACGGCATTATTTCCTATGTTTCGCTCACTTGAAAGAGAACTGTTTGTCCTGCGGAGAGAATTTTACTGTTACGCGTTCTACCACTTCAGCGTGTTTGAGAAAATTTCAATTGATGTCGGGTAAATTGTTAAACAGCTGACTATCTGATTGTTGTCGAAGCGTTATGCCCATGGAACATGATGATATACATAATCGGCTGGATCGCTTACTATGTACTGAAATACGAGTCGTCTAACTCCGCCGCCATGCTGGACGAGTCCATCAGGGAATGCGATAACGAATCACAGTTGCAATACAAATGCTTTAAAATATCACCATGTAACGTTCCTGATAACGCTTTAATAAAGAAATACACACAGCTACTGAGTAACTATTCTGAGGGAATATTAAACTTATTGCGCCGATTTTTCATGTATTTGCAACAATAATTTCTCCTTAACATTACGAAATTACAGGCATACGTTTTACAATTTGCAAGCATTGCTCCGATTTCTGTTCACAGACAATACTATTGGAAGTTGTAGTAAAGGCTAGAACTGAACTGTGCTCGCAACATTTTACAGGCAAAGGAATTGAATTTTGCACTTAACATTTTACTGGTAAAAGGATTAAAACTGTTTAAAGTTACATATAAGGTTTTGATATACCTGTCTTCAGAGTGAAAAAGTGTGTATCTTGGACATTGCTTGATGTAGCTTTAATACAAAATTGCTGTACCATGCTTGTCAAAATGCATCAGCAGTAAAAGTAACAAACTTCAGTTTTAATTACGAACAGGTCGTTTAAAACTAAAACTCCCGTAAAAAGCTGTATCCTGTTAAACATATCGTTATTGCTATTCATAGTTGATGTGCCAGATTTAGGAAAACGTTAAAGTTAAATCAACCCTGCTTTATCGGCTTAAATTTAAATATATGTGTGATTTGAGTGTGTGTAATGTTAATGTGCTATTAATGGGGGATTTATTCGACAATTGCCGCAGTATTTATTTCCCTAAGCACAAATAACATTCTTCTGTTATCACAGTTGTTGACCTGTTCAGTATTCTCCATTTAACTGCCATGTTTTTTTAAAAAGCAAGGAGGATAGTTGAATATAGAACTAACTTACTTTTGTTTAAGAATTTCATATTGTAACAAATGTCTTTATTGACTTAAAAATCGGTTACAAAAAGTATTTAATTCACTACTGCAAATAATTCATTCGACACTTTGATATGTAGACAGTTGATAGCTTTCTCCATCCACGGCTTGTGCACCTTTGTGCGCTGACCTCCAGTCACTCACGTCTCAATACAATTTGCCACATACAATCTTCCTTTTATATAGCTCATGGAACTTTCTGGAAGCTTGTAGAAACCGAAGGTTCTGGAAGAATTAGGAGACATCTCGCGTAGCAAAGTCTCTGGTTACCTCACTTTGTGTTAGACATTCCAAGGTCTCCAAACTGCGATAACTGTGATACTGAGGCAAACGTGAGGACCACTACAGAAGATAGCACTGTCACAATATTATTCCCCAGGCCTCCGCTTCGAACAGGTTTAACTAGTCTTATACATCGAGCACTGTTTTTAAATTTTAAAATGACATGCAAACTGCTAAGTACGCATGTATCATATTTGTATATTAAATTATTATGCTAAACTAGCACAAATTGAGTATATGGCGATAATTTATAAAAAAAAAAAAATTATTTCAAGATCTTCTCGGGCTTCTAGCCAGGTAAAAACTTGTTTTTACCTGGCTAGAAGCCCGAGAAGATCTTGAATTAACACGTCGCCAGGAAAGCTATAGTTCTTATTTTAAAAAAAATTATATTTACTTTACAAAAACTTAACTTTTGTACTCGGATATTTGGATGTTACAACCATAGTAACACTGTTTATTTCCATGATTGAACCCCAAATTCATTAAAATGCACTGCAGTTTTATTCACAATGGAATCGGTAGACGACTGGATTTCATTCGTAAAAAGTGCGTTTTGCGCTCTATCTCTCTCTCTCTCTCTCTCTCTCTCTCTCTCTCTCACTCTCTCTCTCGTATCTTCATATACTGTACATCAATGGTTGCGAATAACAGAAAGGCAAATGGCGCAGAACACTAAATTAAATATAGAGAAATATAAGCGTATTGCTAACGTTATGAAATATCAAATAACGAAAAGGCCCTGTGATTGTGCAGTATGACTTAATAGAAAATAAGTAATGCCGAGATGCTGTAAATATACATTGTCTTGTGTCCGTAATGCCGAGATGCTGTAAATATACATTGTCTTGTGTCCGTATTAGGAGCATTTGCCAGTGTAACTAACCGAACTTAAGTGCTGGTTTTAGAATAATATACATGTGAGGATGGGGCAATTCTTGAAAACTAAAATACATGAGATTAAGTTAATTGTAGTGTTAATTCAGACTATTTTCTTCACCCCACTATCTTCTTAGCAGTCAAAAACTTAATTCGTAATTTATCTTTGTTAATACAAACCTCTCGGATAACGCACTTATGCTTGGAAGTCACCGACATTTTTCAATGCATCAATGAGCGCGAAGAAATCACAAATGACAGAAAGACGTGGCGTAAAACACGTCTTATCGCAGCCTTTCAAGCTGACATGTTTACCCTTTTCAGTAGCACGGTAATACCATACTATTATAACATGTTTATGCGTACTAATCTCTCTGCATTATTTATATGACTAGAACTAACTTAGGTTCTATCCCAAGCAATGTGTAACCCTACTGTCTACAACTAGCATCATACCAAAATAAAATTTCTACCCCTGCTACATATTCATTGATGGACAATGAAATAAAACTTGGGGGGGGGGCGGGGGCTCCAAAAATTAATATCAGAAAGTGGCATATTTCCTAAAATACAATTATACTAAAGTGGAAGTGGAACAGCTCGACATTGAAAGCTCTGCATCTATTTAGCATTTGTCCTTTTAGATATTAGTAGCAGATTCAACAATATTTGCGTTTCTGCTACGAAGATGGTGAGTTTTACAATAAATATAGTGTATTTTATATGCCGTGGCAAAACTCCGCTGAATTAGAAAAACTGCAGTCGCTCACACCTGCTTCTACGTTCTGCCAACCTTGTAGAAGAACTTAATCTACGAACCATTACTTTGGGTTTCTCAACTGCAAACTAAGTGAAAACCTTAAGGGTTTCTCAACTGCAAACTAAGTGAAAACCTTAAGCCACACACTTACGACAGGGCGTATCCAGGGTTTTGACAAGGTAAGCTCCAATGATCACTTCGCATCATTTAGGTTGGCACTCTCGCCGTTTCATTCAGTATGGAGTACTGTCCACCATTTTGGCGGTGATTTATCTTCATAAAAAGAGCAGGTGTTAATTATTTTGAGGGGTAAAAAGACTTTTATAAAGTAAAAATGTAATAAATCCATTTTAGAAATCAAAATGCAATTTAACTAAGAAAATAAACCGTGCATCAACAAGAATAAAACAATCATTTATAAGTAACTGAAGTGGTAAAACAAGTGAGAAAAATCTGGATACATTCGCAGGACTTTTCTCTATCCACTCTTCAGTAAGCTACTGTCGCTAAAACGCATTTTGTCTGCTTTATGAATCGAGATTAACAATTATTGCAGAAACGGTTGTATTGCATATTTTCTTGTTAGGCACAATGGAAACAAGGGAATACAGTACTCGGGAGACAGTAACATTTTTTAAACCATGCAAGGGGCCTGAGTTCGATTTACGGCTGGGGGTGGAAATCTTCTCTGGCCAAGATTATTCCCCATCTCCCCCAAAATCTTTTAAGATGAGAGGTGGTCACTATGGATGATACTTAAAATGCCGTTCTATGCTCGGCCGAGAAGAAATACGAACTACTACTTCCCATTTGAGAGAAGTATAAGTGTTGGAAAACTTAAACCAATAATAAGAAATATCTGAAATGGTGAACGCCACAGAAAAATGCATTTGATAAATTGTGTGTTTTAACTAGAACTACATAGTGATGTTTTATTTATTTTCTACAGTTTACAAGTTATGCAAGTCATTCAGAGTGAAGACGACTGGAAAATTCCTATATAATATAGACACACTATTTCATTTATCTTGAAAATATATCGTATGTTGAACAAATTCGTTAACATTTTTTGACAAAAAAAGATTGTAAGCGGGGATTCCCCACCCCTCCCCCCAAATCGTGTCGCATCCTTGAAAATGTAGAACATAACTATCAAGTTTGGTGTTAAAGATACCTTTCGTTTTGTATTACCTAAGGTCGACATTAAATCAAGAAACCGAGAAAATTAAAATGTGAAGTGTTTAAATATGCAATTTTATGAGCGAATTTTACAGGACTTTTATTTAAACTAATTTTAGAATTCATAAATAGTCATATTATTTAGTCCCTCCTGTGATAATTCCACATTTTTACGAAATAAAATCTTTTTGTAATGGGAACGAGTGTTTTGCTTTATAGTGTACTCGAGTTTTAGAGGAACTGAGATTGAAGATATTTCCCCTGAGCATTAAATCAATTTTTCTGGAAATGGAGGTCAAACAGCTGACAGGTTTAATGGAAAAGGGAACAACCTGGCAACGCTGCTGCTCTGGAAAAATATCGCAATTCTGATCGCTGCCTTCTCGATCATTATAATGCTACAAGGCTAACGTGATGTCATGCAATAAGGTGGAGCTATGAAATGCGACATTTCGATGAAATGTATCATTTTATTGCGTGTTTAACTCATGCACACACGAACGGTGTTCATTGGTTTTGGATAATGTGATTGCGAACCTTTTAAAACATAAAAGGGATTTTATTCCACGGGTTCCATTTAAGGGGATATACTCCAAACTGTTAAAACGGACAGATTTGTTTTACATATGATTTGTTAAATTTTTGCTTTTCCTACTTAATATATTGTGGATTCAGCAAGAATTCCGTCCGAAAATTGATAGTGAGGTTTCCTCAATATACTGAATCTATCGCTGATCAAGAATTCCGTTATATTCACATTCCTTTCCCATTCTTAAACTATGCTTACAAACGTTTATTCATCTATTTAATTCATGTCCATTTCTAATTCTCCCCATATGATATCTGACTGTCGGGGGAACCTCATTCCGCCAAGCGACGACGGATCAATCCAGCGGGCGGTGACTATTACTTCCGATGGTATATAGGGTAAATTTAACGGTGGATGAGAGGACCTAATACACCTTTTACTGTGGACTCCGAACAACTTAGGGCCTTGGAGATATTTACCGATTTACTTCATATTAATCGAATATTTTTGTAAAAGTGGTTTCATGAAACATTTCATTGTATGGATAGGCAGAGCCAGACTGAAAAATGCAATGCCATAGCCGGGATTTGAACCACGGATCTCCCGATCTTTTAGCCGGTTGCTCTTCTACTGAGCTACCATGACAACATGCCGGCATATCATTGAATTTCTCAACTGACTCTCATGTTTCCTGGAAACCACAAGGTGATCTTAAATTATTTTGAGATGACAACCCCATTGGCGACTTACAATGTTGTAAGTAAAGTCCCAGGATTCATAGTATAGCCAAACAGGAGATCCGTGGCTCAAATCCCTGCTATGGCATTGAATTTTTCAGTCTGACTACCTATGCAAGTTTTTAGTCTGCCGTGTCGCTGATCTAAGGGTAACATGCTAGCATCTGGTTCCCAAGATAGCGGCTTCAAATGTCGTTTAGTAACCTTTAATCTATATCGTGTGGTTTACTACAGGGTCTTGGGTATAAAACCTGACCGCTCGCACTACATACAGTCATGTCTTCCACTGCTTGAATTCCAGCAAACCTTTACATAAATATAACATTAACTTTTACCTCACAGCAAATGCTAGAAATGTCTTCCTTCCGTAACTAAACAAGCATGGTAATGAGCACACGTGTATATTGACACGATTTAGCTCGGCCAATGCACTGTTTTACATTTCAGCATGTTTTCACAAAGTTCCTAAAAAACACATTTGTCGTGGAAAATGTTAAAGAGTTTCTTCTTATTCTTCTGTTAACACTATTTGTATGTATTCCTCTCTCTCTCTTTCCTTGTGCTTGCTTTGCACTGAAACATTCTGAAATTTATACTCAATATAAGTTTTGGAAGGAGACAATAAAGCAGGAAATTTCAAGTCAAATTATTCATGAACAGCACTATGGGCGGATTCGTATAAAGAAAAAAAAAAAAAAGTTGCATACAAATACGTTGTTCTAGGCCTCACCGTAGCCGAGTGATTAGACCACTCGCCTCTCACCTAGACGGCAGGGGCGGGTTTTCTCCGGGTTCTCCGGTTTCCCCCGCCATCGCATTCCACCACTGCTCCATCTTCATTCCATGTATTATCAGTGGCATCGCCTGCGGTGCCACAAATGGTATAAGTGAACGTTAAACACAATAAAACAGGTCCATCTTTACAAATTAAAGACTTAATTCAAAATCTTCTCGGGTGAACTGAAGACGAGGAAGATGCACTTCTTCGAAACGTTGGTGTCAAGCCAAGTTTTTACCTGGCTAGAAGCCCGAGAAGATTTTGAATTAACACGTCGCCAGGAAAGCTACAGTTCTTATTTTAAATTAAAGACTGTTGACGCTACTGACCACGTGGCAAGTGAAGGGCACAAAAGCCTGTCGTGAGTGCAGGTTGGGGCGTGGGAAGCTAGCCGACATAGGCTCGATGTACATATTCGAGTGGTCAGGTTTTGTACGGAAGATCCGTAGTTAACACGTTTTTGCAACATTAAAACAGGACGATGATTTTGCTATGATTTCTGTTTGAAAAAATTCAGACGGACGTCTTATTAGGCATGCAATTATTTTAAACCATCGTATTTTAATAAAAATCGCTAGCCATTTTCATATCTTGACGAAAATGAATCTAAAGAATGCCTTTGGAGACCTTGAAATTGAGAATTATGTTTGCAAATAGACGTGAACACTGTCAACATGATGCAAAGTGGCATGAACTGTTGCTGAGGTCGGTCGGCAATGTTGCTGGCTATCGCTTGAAGACTCCGCCTCTTATACCCCCACCCTCCCTTTGTAATGCGCAACTAGAGTGTTCACGTCTATTTGTAAGCATAATACCTACGTTGTAATTAACCGGCTTCGTGCCTAGATGGCCCGGGTTCGATCCCAAGCAACTGCATGTGAGATTTGTGGTGGACAAAGCAGCGCAGGGGCGGGTTTTCTCCAGTTTTCTCCGCCATCACATTCCACCGGTGTTCCATCTTCATGTATCATGTCATCTGCGGTGCCACAAGTAGTAAAAGCGGGTGTTAAAAACTGCAGAAAAAACCCATTGAGTTCACTGGTTATGCACTCACGCGGACCTACTTTTAAACATCAGATTTTTATTTTTATTCAGGTGGCCCCAAAACTGTATTTCCGGAAAAATTTCGGTATCGAATTTTGGGTGCAATACAATACCTTCTCTATACACTGTGTACATAGTTCGTGTAGAGAAAGCAAAAATGCATCTAATGGTTTCAAAGAAGCACAAAACATGCATATTTGGTAAAATATCAATATTGATACTTCATCTACCCATCATTGGTAAGCGGTAGAAATAAATAAATATACATTGAATTAGCGCTTGTTTTGACAGCCCCACGTGAAGAAGTTATAATTAAATGGAAGGAATGCAGTGCACATGTCCTGTATAACAACGGGTGTGGCTTCCAATCAAGGTCCATTCTGGTTGAGAGCCAACTTTCTCTGGCCGGCGTGGTGCGGCGGTTCAGCTATCTTAAGGCTGTGGAGCACCAGTGTAAAACTGTAAACAAAAATCTGCATTCACTCCAGTACTCATATTCTTGCTAATCGAATCACGTGTTTACAAATTTCATTGTAGATATAAGAACGGTGCTGCAGCCTAAACGAGTCAGATTTTTAAACAGCGTGTCCATATGTGATGACTTTAAAAGTCCACGCTCCTTGCATGACCACCAGAAAAAGGGAATAGTGACTGACCGCTTGAAAAAAAGATTTTGAAAATTCAACCAAAAAAAAAAAAAAATCGGAAATGGTTTTCTCCACAAACATTTTATTTTGTGTAAATGTTGCGAGATCTTTTCTGTGCAACAAGATTTCTCTTTTCGGTTTAGTTGGTATGCAAATATCTTAAATGTGTGACATTTTAATAAAAACCGTTAGCCACTTTTGTGGTAAAATAAAGGAACGACAATTTGTATTTGCAAAGGACACATGTCACATCCGTGGAAGTTAGTGAATCTAAATACGTGACCGGTATTATTTATTCATCGTTCTGATTTTTAGCTTGCTGTTCAGACACACGCCCGCGCGCTTTAAAAATTGTTTGTAAAGGGACCTCAAAACATGTATTTTCGTTAATTTCTGTTTTCAAATTTTAATACAATATAAGGTAAGCAAACGAAAAGGTAAAAAAAAAAAAAAAAAAAAAAAAAAAAAAAACAGCAAAAACATCACATTGCAATTAATAAACAGAATAGAAATGAAATGCAGATTTATGAATGGTGCCAAAGGGACTGAATCCCATGTTTTTCTGGCCACATGAAGTGGATTTTACAAATATAATAGGAAACTCACTTTAATCTATCGAGACAATACAGAGAAATTGCATCTGTGAAATTAAAATTAGTGAAATTTATGGACTCTATTTAACTGACGTTCTTAGTACCCCATTCTACACTGGGAGTGAAAGACAGCTTAATGTTGCTCAGAAGTCTCTTTATCAGATTTCAGGTTCTTATGCGTGTCAAATCTACCACGTGGGACCAACGGCTTTACTTCCATTCCGAAGAAAACCATGTGAAGGATTTTTACGCCCGAAAACAATCCTTCGCCCTCAACCGGGATTGAACCCGCGAGCTTAGGAACCAAAGGCTAGCATGTTAGCCCCAGACCACGGAGGACGACACACCTATGAATTGAACAGTCCGTCAATTATCAACACTCAGCTGTTACAATTAAGCCAAACTAGTGTTTTATTTTCAAAATAAAACCTGCAAAGCCCACCTCCACGGTGTCGGCTAGCGTGTCCCAACATAAGATGGAACCTCGGTTTGTCGTGAGTTACCTGGTTTATTCCACTCTATAGCTTAAGCACGATAGGACGAAGATATCTGACAATCACTACAGGGTTCCATCTAGAGGAAATGATTGTAGGGGATTTAAAACAAATTGGGTTATGTGTCATTTGTTTGATTTGTAGTAAAAATGCTCTTCCTGAACGAGAACGGTATTTGCACATTGGAATATTATTTGTAAAATTTAATAGAATAAACATTTTCTAAGTTCAGATCCATTACTGTTTCCGATCCCTGTACCGATAGTGTCGTAGGGCCATATGCCTTTATTACTAGCTTACATTAAGGTTCTTTATTTTTTTTTACACGTACTTGTACATAGTATATAGAGAAGATATTGTATTGCTCCCAAAAAATTCAATGCCGAGGTTTCACCTTTGTTTTGATGCCCTGAATAAAAAAAAACATTTTTAGGAAAATTGTGTGTATGCGTGTGCGCTCAAAAACGAAAAGTCCGTTAAATACCAAACTTGGTATTTGAGCATCTTTTAAGGCTGCGACACGAAGATTTTTTAACAAAATCCCCCCACCCCAACTACGCTTTACATGGAAAAATGTTCGAGAAGTTTCATTTTCTTCTAATTGCCTGAAACGAGCTTGATTAAAATAGCATATATTAAGGATATTTACATGTAAAATAAAAGTTTATCTTGAATTTTCTGGGAATAGCTTCTGAAGACCTCTTTATTCTGGACGATTTTTACGGAATTTTGTATAACTGGTAAACCGTAAGAGATAGACAAAAGCTTAATAGAAAACGTAGAGTTCATTAAAATATACAATTTATTTGCATTTTTGGTCGTGGAGTTGACCGTTTTTGAGATCTTTATTGCTTTTCAGTTTTAAAATAGTTAATACTTTTCTCATGCGGGAATGTGGCAACTTCTGGCCATACAAAGGAACTTCAATCACATAGCAACCAAAAGATTTAACTATCGCTGTGTTTTGAGTTGCATTCATATTATAACTGACGCACTTGCTAAAAGAATCAACGCTCAATTGATCTAAGAGAGAACAGGGCGTATATTTGTTGGGATTTCTGCCTCTGTTGTTCCAGCCTGTGAATAAAGACGGCCGCATTGAATAATTTCAACAGTGAAGAGATATTTGCACAATATGGATCTAATATGCCATTCCCAGGAACGGGACGAAGACCTAAATTTCACCCACATTTCTTTCCTGGAATTTATAATCAATTTGTGAACTATATTACAATAATTGTATTTTCTTTGTCCACCTCGTTCTGGTTCCTGTATCCAGTTGTAAACGAACCTTTTTCGATTTCTAAACTTCTAGTGTTTCGTGTATTTCTTTCTGCGTTTTTTTTCTTCTTCTGCTGTTTATTTTTGAAGAAGACACGTTTTAGAACACTAAGCTATATGGACCCTGTATATATTTTGAACATCTCTCTGCACAATGTATTTACCCAGCTATATAATCGTTAAGAGGATGTAAAAGAAGGAGATAACAATAATTTGAAGCAACCGTTTTACAGGATCTTGAATGTTACTAACCAAAATATAGGTTGCTTAGCTTGAACAAGAAATGAACACTTTTATTTTATTGGCTGAATTCATTTCAATAAGGTAACGCTGTATTTTAGATCATAAGCACTTAGTATTTTCGCTTATGCCCTAATTAAGCTTAATTCGTTTCTCATTCCTTATAAGGGCGAAACAACGTATTTATGCACCGCTTGAAACAAAAATCCAGGAGCCAGACTAATTGAGATAAATGACTTATTTCGTTTATAACCCCCCCCCCCCCCCACCAAAAAAATTAGTTAATGTGTTCGGCGACTTTGGTATTTTGCAATTTATAAGTTTGCTGGTTTGGGAAAATAGTGAAAACTTGCAACTTTTGTGGTAATTTCATTTGTCCAAGTGGATGTTTTTGCGCAATGTCTGAAAGTATGAACATGTTTGGTCTGAAAGTATGAACATGTTTGGAGTTGACGTTAAGTTGTGAAAATGAGAAATTAATATGGAAATCCAGCAGAAAACGCGGTTCCGACTACGTGGATTTATTTCTTCCTCAGTTTACGCAGTTGCATGACAATGTTCAGATATTGTACAAAATATCTGCTCTATTAAATTCTGAAAGTACTGCATATACATTTTTTGAAAATTTTACAATTTTGATAAGCTAATATCTACTTCAGTTTCCTCAAAAATTGAAGGAAAGAAAATCTGATTTAATCTTGTTTTCTTATTAAACCCTGTGACGATGCAAAAGTAGATCATGGCTGAAACGTTTAAATCAGCTGATAAGTTAAAGTTTAAAGAAGATTGAAGGACAAGTGATTCTCTTTCGATCTCGGCGAGAAAATAATGAAGACCACAAATTCTCCCCCTCCATTTTCTGCATCGTTTCGTTTTAGTACTCGCTTTCTCTAATCCCGATTTTCTTTCAACACTCAGTTCACGGTTAAAGAAAAACATATGATAGATGGCAGTGTGTGTGTGTTATATAGAATGTTCTAGACGAGAACAGATTTCAGATGATGGCCAATATCAAGGTTCTGTCATTTTTAACCTAGACTAAACGAGAATTGTTATAGTATCAGGTTCTATAAAAGCTAAGCTATGTAATGAAGGGAAGCAAATTCTTAGGGAGGAGGGGCGAAAAAAATAATCCTCTAAAAGCTACTCTGCAAACCAGAACAGCGGTTTTCGTAGCCATTAAATGCTTGCGTTCGTTAATGCAAGTCGCCCTCCGTGGTGTAATGGTTACCATTGCTAACTTCATATGCCCAATGTCGCGGGTTTGAACCCGCTTTCAGGTGTAAAAATCCTTAGCATGGCTTCCTTCGGAAGGAAAGTAAAGCCGTTGGTCCCGTAGATTTACGGCACGTAAAAGAACCTCAAACCTGATAGCGAGGCCTCTGAGCTAAATTAATCGTATTTCACTCCCAACATAAAATGGGACGCTGAGAACCACAGCAGTTAAAAGAGCGCCCTTAAATAAAACGCCATTAAAAATGTATGTATATTGGTACATACTATTTTCTGCTCTTGTAAAACGTATCAAAACTGAGGAACCATGACATAATGGAGAGATATTGTTCAGTATTTCATTATGCATTTGATTTCGAGCTTCCAACTTCAGCCTTTTCAGTTTTAGTATTTTGAAAATTATTTTCATTCGAAGCTTAGTCCCCCCAGAAAGTGTTAGTTTCATTGAAACATTTAGCGACCAAATAAATGGAGAGAGAATTTTTCATTTTAAATATGAAGAAAGCACATCTTGCGCTTCTGGCATTTTTCAAGATTTTTCCTTTCATTGGTTTATTAGTGTAAAAATTGTTCTCTTTTTACAAATATAACCTCATCGCCGACGTGTGATTTAAGCTGAAAAACAAATTGGAAATAAATTCATTAAGTGGTAAGAACTGAGATGTTTGTGTGGAAATTACCTCAATACCTTTTCCTTATGTTTTAACTTTGCTAAACACGTCTTTTGTTAGTAATTTTGCTGTATTTTGTATTTTTTTACTCTCTGCATGTACTATGTGTGTAATAGTAGGATTGTACTCTACCCAAAATTCGATACCGAGGTTTCACCGGAAATACTTGTTTTGAGATCCCCTGAATAAAAAAAATATTTCAATAAAAAGTAATGTGTGTGTGGGGTGGGGTAGCATAGCTCAAAAACGAAAAGTCCGTTAACTACCGAATTTGGTATTTAAGTATGTCCCATGGATGTGACACGAAGATTTTCAAGAAAATCCCCCTATCTCAAACTACCCTTTTCATGGGAAAAGTTTAGACAATTTTTATTTTCTCAAACATGGCTCTAACGATTATGATTAAAAATCAAAGAATGAAAAATATAATGTATATCTCGAGTTTTGGGGGAATATCCTATAAAGACCTTTTTATTCTGGATGAATATTGCTGAATTTTATATAACTGGTAAACATAAGAGATAGATAAAAACTTGCTACACAAAAAATGTAGATCTCGTTAAAATATAATTTGTGCCATATGCTGATTTTTATTTTGTTTTAATGGGTAGAATGGACCGTTTCTGAGATATTCCTTGTTATTGGTTTCAGCTCTTAAATATTTGAACTTTTCTCAAACAGGAATTTGTCCACTCCTGGCATTTCAATCACACAACCAGCTTTTGAAAGATTTGAATATCGCTTTAGCATAGAGTACTCAATTTACTGCTTAACAGGAAGCAAGTAATAAGACCACTTCAGCTAATTCTATTTAGATTAGCATGAAGCCGATAAAAGTATAAGATTTTTAACAATAATTTGTTACAAAGATGTAGAGAAAGTCGTGTGAATGGAATACATCAGATTTGTGTATGTATACACCTATTAAAAACATATATATATATATATATATATATATATATATATATATATATATATATATATTTTATGAATGTAATTCTGCGAAATGTTAATTATATTTACAATCTCCAGTTTTAAATGATATGTATTTAAATTTTCATTTGTATTTTGATGCTAGATCTGGCTTACAGTTAGCACCCATATTATCATTATTTTCTCATTTGCTAACTCGTGCTTTATTTAAAGCAATAGATATTTATTTATGTGGGCTAGAAGAGTAATTCATAATGTAAACACTTCTCAGTACATTAATTTGGTAGAGAGTCGGATCATTGAAAGACGTGTTAAAGTTTCAATATGAATTTACATGCCTCAAATCATGAATAAGTGAAAATATGGGTGAATAATACATAAATCCTCACTTTTTAAATTTTGTTTGCAGATAAAAACCAGTTTTCACCGCCGTTTTAGGTATATAGTAAAGTGTGCTATTCTAAATGCATGTAAAATAAATTTGTGTACGCTACAAACAATATTTAAAAATCTGATGTCTACCATTCACATGACTTTCTCCATATCCCTGCAAAAAATAATTCTTAAAAAGCTTATACTTCTATTTACTTTATGCTAATCAGAAAAAAATAGCAGAAATAGTCTAATTACTCGCTTCCTTGTCAGTAGAAGCGAAATAAGGGACAACTGTAGGATAAACTGATAGTCAAAAGCTGGTTGCTATGTCAATGAAGTTCCTTTGTGTATATGGATAGGAGTTGACAAGTTCCTGTATGAGAAAAGTATACGTTTTTCATAGCATAAACCAAAAATAAGGAATGTCACAAAAACGACGAACTCCACGAAAAAATGTATATAACATAAATTGTGTGTTTTAATGTGCTCTACATTTTTTATGTAGTAAGTTTTTGTCCATCTCTTACGGTTTAGCAGTTATTCAAAATTTAGTAAAATTCATCCAGAATAAACTACTTTTCAGAGGCTATTCCCAGAAAATTCAAGATATACATTTTATTTGTCAGGTAAATATGTTTAATATACTAAATTTTAATCAAAATCGTTAAGAGCCAATTTTGAGAAAATAAAAATTTTCGAAAAAAGTTCCATGTAAAGGGTAGTTGGGGTGGGGGTATTTTTCTCAAAATCTTCGTGTTGCATCCCTGGAAGATACTAAACTTAAATACCAAGTTTGGTATTTTACCGACTTTTCGTTTTTAAGTTATCGTGTTCAGACACACGGACACACACACACACACACACACACACACACACACACACACACACACACACACACACGCGGGCCTTTTTGTGAAAATGCTTTTTTTTTGGATATTGGGGACCCTAAAACATATATTTCCGGTGAAATCTCTATATCGAATTTTTTGGTGGAGTGCAATACTTTCTCTATACACTATGTACATAGTGCGTATGAAGAAAGTAAAAAGCGGCGCAATTTTCAGAAAAGTAGCTATGTAACATGATGAAAAATCTGATGTGTTCCATTCGCACGACTTTCTCTACATCTTTGTAACAAATTATTGTTAAAAAGCTTATTCTTTTATCGGCTTCATGCTAATTTAAATAGAATTAGCAAAAGTGATCTTATTACTTGCTTCCAGTTAAGCAGAATCTAATCGAGTTAAACATTAGCAGAAATGCTTTCTTGTAAGTAGAAGAGAAATAATGGAATACCCTAGGTTAAAACGTTAGTAAAATCTTTAAAAGCTGGTTGCCATGTGGATAAAATCCGTTTCTTTGCACTGCCAGGAGTTGACAAATTCCCGTTTGTGAAAAGTTTTTAAGTATTTTAAAACTGAAACCAATAACAAGAAATATTTAAAAAACGGTCAACTCTATGAAAGAAAAAAAAAAGTGACAAACTGTATGCTTCAGCGAGATCTACATATTTTATCTAGTAAATTTCTGTGCATCTCTTACGGTTTACTAGTCCATGCAGAATAAACAGGGCTTCAGAGGCGATTCCCAGAAAATTCAAGATATGCATTATATTTGTTCTGTAAATATCTTTAATATACAGCATTTTAATCAAAATCGTTAGCCTTTTTAGAGAAAATGAAAATGTTCGAAAATTGTGCCATGTAAAGGGTAGTTCGGGGTGGGGGGGATTTTTCTCAAAATCTTCGTGTCGCATCCTTGGAAGATGCTAAACTTATATATAAAAAGTTTGGTATTTTACCAATCTTCGTTTTTGAGTTATCGTGCTCATACACATACATACACACGGACCTTTTTGCTAATATATATATTCTTTTTGTTTATACAGGGGACCCTATTTCCGGCGAATTCTCGGTATTGAATATTTGGGTGGAATGCAACACCTTCTCTATACATTGTTCACAGTACGTGTACAGAAAGTAAAAATGTAATATAACAAGTTAACCGTATTGTCGTTTGTTCTTTGTGCATATTAAATATGTTTTCTGCATTAGTTTGGCTTCTAGGACGTATTTTAAAGAGGATACAAATGCTTCTGGACTCACGTACACGTTGCAAATTAAATTTCCTTATTATATAAGCTTTCATAGTTACATAAACAGACGGTAGGTTTCATGTGGCAAACCTTCAGCATTTAAGGAACAAATATTTTGAAGCTATATGGGAATCTGAACGTGTTAATCCATCAGTGATAAATTAGCTTCAGGAGGCCTTTGAGCTGCTGCAGCGTCTTCAGTAACATTCGGTCATAGTTATGTTTCCTGCGCTATCAAGTAGTGCAATTAAGGTTATGAAAAAACTAACAGTCCAGAAAAAAAAAAAAGTATTCATTTAATGCTAAACCGGAGCAACAACAAACGACTGATTTAAAAATAAGACCGGTCTTCCTCGAGTATTTTTGGTTAGGGTCGTTATAAAGTGGCACACAAACGAGTTATTGACCGAGGCTAACGTGCTAACTTGCCTGTACTCTTAAAACTGTCTACGCAGTAAGATTCTCTAAATAAACCAGAGTGACTTTAGTCAACATCAGCTGTTGCATTCCCTTTTTATAGCCAAGACCTATTGTGTTGATGTGGTTATATCTCAAGGTTACATAATCGGAACACGAAAAATTAAAATAGGTCATCTGCACGCATCTGATGGTAGTCTTGGATTCGACTCCTAGTTTAGCTAACTGGGAGTTATTGATTTTTAGCTTGACAGTTTCTGCCACAAGTTCTAGCTTTTTAGTCCGTAAACGTTTTAAGCAATGAACGCAATGAATGTATACCCCGCAGAACTAATTTTAACAATTAATATTTTTTAAAATAATTGAATTATTATGAATAAAGAATGAAGGGGAATGAAATAAGCATATTAAGTCAATCTCTATAAGGATTCGTTCTTGGCAGGCATTAACTTCAGAGCTTTATGAAATTTGTTATGCATTGGAGTAAATTAAGTTTTGTGTATTATTAATTAAATTAATGCACAATGCATGCATAGTATAAGATATTTTAAACTACTACTGTTAATCCTTTTCAATTATACATACTTAACAGGTATTTTGTTTTATCTACTAGATTTAAGATACTTTTCAACCACCGGAATTAAATATTTGCTTCTGTTATGAAAATCAGATGTGAATGTATTTCCCTTAAGTACAAACATTTTGGTTGGAAATACACCATCCTAACATTTCTGAACACAGTTACACACTGGGCTGCAGAAAAAGTGCCGAACCGAGATTCGAAATCGGGACATCTTGAATGTGAAGTAGACACGCAATCCTGATATTAGAGAAGGGTTCTAAAACTTCTTGGATGACCGCTAGGAGTAATCCTATGCGACCACATGTGAGATTTGTAGTGGACAAAGCGGCGCAGGGGCGGGTTTTCTCCAGGTTCTCCGGGTTCCCACGCCATCACATTCCACCGGTGCTCCATCATTTCAGTATCGCCAGTGTCATCGCCTGCGGTGCCAAGGTAGTAAAAGCGGGCGTTAAACACTATAAAAAACGATAGGAGTAAGTTATTTTGTTGGGTGTTTAAAGTGCATCATTTTAAATTAATTTTATTGAAAATAATGAGACGATTTAACAATAGCACAAATGTGCATACATTAATAATAATAATAATAATAATAATAATAATAATAATAATAAATATTTTTGATTAGTCTAACGATGCATGGCAATAGATTGTAGCACCATGCGACATTCACGCCTCTTTGGTATGCAAAAACGCTTTGCCCGGTGTATGCATCGGATGTATACACGGAAAAATCACGTTGCTATTTTTAAGTCTTATTTTATTGTTTATAGGGAAAGTTCGGAGTAGGCCATTTCTAATTTATAGCTATGCTTATTCTGTGTTTGTTTATTTGAATCCACGTGTTAAGGTTATTGCATAAATTGTAGTAGACAGTTGCCAAATATTAGCTCTTGTTAAAAAACGTGCAGGTGAATTGCAATTTGCTGGGGTATTTCGTATACAACAAGTATAACTGGGCGACAAGAGTGGTGTTAATACTGCAATCGTAGATGTAATAATGTCATTGAAGTAAGTGGCTCCAAGTACTTCTATATCGTAACTTAAAAACCTAAAATTATGGAATATGTAGTTATTTGTTTAGAAATAATTCCGTGTTGGCCGCGACTACCATGCGACTTAAATTCACAACATAACCTAATTTCGTCAGCCATATTGCATTTCAGCGCGATAGATTTACGTTTAAGGGAGAAGGGAATCTACAATAATGCTCGTCTTTTTTTCTTTCCTTTTCCTTTCTCACTTTAACATCAACTGCCATACTTTGAATAGAGAATCACGCTAGAGACAACCTATGGGTTGTTTTGCCAATTCGTTCATATTCAAGCCGGTTTTAACTCAGTCTGTCGTGACGATACAGGTTCTTTGTCGCTGTAGATGGTCTTAGTTACGTAGTTGCCTAAAAGTGTAATGTAACAAAGTGAGGTGGCTTGAAGGAAGCATGTTTAAATAAAACCTTCAAGTCCCAGATTGTTTTGTAGAGATACATTGCCCTGTTTATCCGTGATTCACAATAACATTGCCAACTTATATTTGGCAAGCTGCTCACCTGCCCTCACGGAGGAAAGAGTATTTTTGCTCAGTTCATACTCGGACATCTGCCATGGCTGCCGCCTGTGGTTGCGTGTAAGTAAAACTCCATACTGCAAATGAAATGCGTTTAAAAGCTAGTCTGTATTTTTGTGAAATCTCAAGTTGTAATGGATCATACAAAGCAGCGAATTAAGACATTAACTTACTGACTCACTTTTACATTGAAAACAGAATGTCCTAGAAACGAGAAATTTTACTTTCTCTAGTGCGAACTTAGTGGAAGTATGATTCTATACACATTCGATACCGAGATTTCACTGGAAATGCACGCTTTGAGACTATCTTATAAATAAAAACGAAACTTTTTTTGGTGAGAAAAGATCCATGTGTTTTTCTGAGCACCATACTCAAATACGAAAAGTGGGCTAAATATCAGACTTGGTATTTAAATTCAGCATCTTGCTAAGGTGCGACACAATCTTCAAGAAAACTATTGCAAACTACCCTTTACACGGGCATTTTTAATTTTGAATATTCTTTTATTTGTCCAGAAACAGCTCAAACGATTTTAATTAAAATACCATAGGTTTAGAATATTTTATGACTATATATATATATATATATATATATATATATATATATATATATGTGTTCTGGGAATAGGCATGTAAATTTCCCATCGTTCTGAAAGATATTTATGTAATTGGTAAACTTTCAGAGAAAATCTATTTACCAGGCTAAGAAATTTCCAAGCATTAAAGTCAAGACGAAAGGGAGTTTGTATAAATTGTTACCAGAATGTGATATCACAGATAAATTACCCCATCCCTATTGAGTTTGTTGGCGTGTGCACATCAATCATGAATGTGTTTTACGTGCTATCAGCGACTCATGGATGCAATTGTGTATTCTAAGTGTAGATGGTTTGCGAGTAACTTGAAGTGAGCTGCTTGAAAATTCTTTTGTCTGCACATAACACAAACACGTAGGCATATTCACCTGTCCACAATTTCGACACACTTTCATGGCAGGTCGCGTAAGTCGTCTACTTAAGCAATTCTGCCAGCATATGATTAACAAATACTGCGGGTAGTGACGCCGCCAATACAACGGGCCCTTAGCCGCCAACAGCAGCAGCCGAGTAATTCTTTGGGACGGCTGCGACTACGGAGCGATCACAGGGCGTAATTGAGGGACCTCGTCAGTCTAGCGGATTTATATCTTAGGTTGGCAACGTAACTTTAACAGGCAAAATGCTGTGTTTTCATTGCTTCTCGCAGTCATTCTCTCTACAAAAGAAAACTACCAGTTTAGGTTGGGCAGTTGGGTTACAGACTTGACTACTTTGGAACCAAATATTAAGGTAATTTAATAATATACTTTTTTCGACATTTAAAATTTGGGACAAGAATGGGACTTTTAATGGGTTTTGAATTTTCAAATACTCCATAGTTTGCAAATGGCAAGTCGTTATTAATTTTTTCTTGTTATACAAGGAGCCTGGAATTTCAAAGCCATCACAGGCAATCCTCTTTTTAAAAATCTACAACTTTAGCCCACTGCATTCTTATACCTGCACAAAATGTCTAATGGAAGCTTATCACAATGGTTTGTAAAAGAGCATAGAAAATCATGTGAATGCAGTATATCACATTTTTGGATAAACTCCCAAACCCAGGGATACTTGCAAATCAATATTTCCATCACATTACATATATTTCAATACCAACATGCAGCGAATACACACTAACAACACTTTTACAACATTTATTCACTTATGTGTTATAACTTTTTCACTTTATAAATTTAATAGACATTCCATCTGAGGGATCATGGCAAATTGCTTCTTCTCTCATTGTCTCTCATTCTTAATCTGAACATGGCAGAGGAAGTCATATAGCATAGCCAAGGAGTTGAGGGTCTAAGCATCAAAGCGTAGCCGAGCAGGTTGGGGGCCCTAAGCTGCAAAACATAGCCAAGGGATGTGTTCAGAAGAAGAGAAGTGTAGCAGGCCACATCTGCAGAGCTAATACATGGCATAGCTGAGGCATGGGGCCTTAGGATGTATGAGCCCTAAACCCAAATTCCAAAAAATTGCAGATTCTCATTTTAAAGACATTTTTATAGGCTAGCAACATAAATATACTACTATTTTTTACACTCTTAGCAGACAATGTAGTTGATAATGGCATTACTTAGTTGTTTATGAAGGTGGGTGGATAATATTACTTTGTTCCTTACTCCTTTAAGATTACATTGGATATAAATATTTTGTAAGTAAAAGAACTATCACAAGTTCAGGAGTTGAACCTTTTGTTTATTGTACCTTTTAGATGACCTTAAATCAGATGAAAACAGATCATTGATGTTGGTTGATGTATACAAAATATGACAGTTTTGTGTCACATTGTGTATTCTGTATGGGGTTAAAGATATTGGTGGGGTTAATTGTTGTGTTCAGGTATCCTGTAATTTTTGCCAAAAGAAGTGTTAAAAGGCTTGTATCATATCAAATAGTACAGATGTAAATGAAGGCGAAAATTGATCAGGGATAGTGAATGTAGTCTGTAATTTTTTATGGATCCCTGAAATTAGTGAAAGAGCTTTTCTAGTTAGGTCTTAAAATACCTGACAATGTCACTGACGGTATGATTTACACTAACAGAGAGATAAATTGGTCAAGTCATAAAATGGAGGAATTACTGAATGATGAAGGTCAGTAAAAACATAGATAACTCAAAATTCATTATCACCACAGTTTCAGGTATTATCAAGAAGTTTGCTCTACCAAATGTACCTTAATACATAAAAGCAGTGTATAGTGTGTTCCTTATAGACACCCATTTCACAGGATTAAGTATGTAAATTCTTGTACTGCAAATAATTGCTTAGGCTTTCATGGCCTCACAATAATAAAAGAATAGCAATTTCACATTATTCTGATTAATAACATGGTCAAAAAAAAAAAAAATAATAATAAATAGCTCTTGCTTGCACAAGTGTAAAGACTTTGAAATTTTAATTTTTCAAACATACAATTATAAACAGCATTATATTAGACTGAAATTACAGCAACAGCATCAAACCAGGCATAATACCACTACTTTATCTTGTTTATCTTCATATGATTGCTTGTGTATTGAAATAAAATAACACAAAAGAATTCACTATAATTGCATTGACTACAAAAGTTATAAGGCACTCAAACATTGCTAACATAGTGATAAATCTATGTTAACATCCATGCATACTTCAATGTCGTATATTCCCTTATTATTTGCAGTTTATCAATTTTTGTAAGCAGTGGATTTCTTTCTTTATGGGTAGTTTGTAGTGTTTTATAAGCAGAAAAACAAAACTGGATGACAAAAATGATAGCAATTATAACAGCAGAATCAAACCAGATGAAGTACCATCTTTTTCTTTTATGTATTAAAATGTATTGGCTTTTCTTGTGTTTTCTTGGCAGTTGTATTTATGTTAGTTGTTGAGAATGAATAAGGATATATTGACATTACTTCTTCCCAACCAAGATTTCCCCTGTAATTATGTCAAGGCAGCCTAAATGTTACAATGTAAAATCACAAGAAATCAGCATTACAAGCTAGTAATTGTGGTTTTTAAATCATGCTTTTGCATTACGTATTGAGTGTTTGTTTTTCTCTCTTTATTTTATGGCTTTCCGAGAGAATTAACTATTAACTATTTATTTGAGTTTATGTAGATTCTAAATGCATCCAAAGAAATGCATGTCTATTGGGAAATGCAACCTAAGGTTAAATGTTGTAAGAGTAAAATGTCAAACCATGGGCAAGGCCAGACATTTTAGAATATAGAATAATTTTGTAGACACAACAGGTGAAAAATTTACTGGTAGCTGCTTAGGTGTGTATGGGTGAGTGCGAGAGAGAGATCTTGGAAGCATACACATTTACAACAGGTGAAAAAGTTGAACAGCCTTTGTAATTTTCAGCAAATTATAGAAAAGATAAAATGAGAACTGTTGTAAAGCATGCTAGAACAAATATTTTATTTTATAAAAAATAGAACATGAAATAATCTTATTATAATTCCCCTTTTAATAAAAATTGCTTGTGCACCTTTTCATTGATGGTTACCTTCAGTAGTAGGAGGACTTTCCTGAATAAATTGTTTTATCTTATCAATTCAAAAAATTGCCCCATTAATGTTAATTTCCTGTATACGAATTAATAATCACTTTATGTTAATGCATAATATAATTTCTTATTAAAAATTAGAATTTTCTCTCATTGATTTTGACTGCTAGATTACCAACTTCTTGCTGTGGCCTTGAGTCTTAAGGCATTTATTACTGGTTGAGATGCACTTAATAAATTAAAAAAGTATTTGTAGAAAGAGGTCTGCATCTTTCTGTGGCACTACATATTTCCAAAATGTTCTTTATTATTTGTTTGAATTGCTATATACTTATTACTTTTTAAATGCTAAGACTTAAGCAATTTTTCTTACGGTTAGGCAAAGAGAATGGAATTTCAAAGCTATTATATAACCACCTGTTTTTAAAAGATATATATGCTACTTATGATTACTGTGTTCCCATACCTGCATTGAAATCTGTAATAAAACCATTTCAGCAAATGTTTTATCCTAATTAGCATGAAGTAGATAGAAGGATAAGCCATTGTAGATGAGTGGGTTGTGAAAGTAATGTGAATGTAGCTCAGAACTTTTACACAGCTGTTTTTGTGTTATGGAACATGTTTAGAACTGAAAAGAATGTTATTTAAACTTTAAGATAATTCTAATAAGACCTTGTGTACTAATTTACTTGGCAGCAAAGATAAAACTGAAGAAGCAAGTAAACAAGAGTATAAGAAGTAAACAAGTTGGTAACACAATGCTGGTGGAGGTGTTAGCTTATAAACAGAACTTTAGGTTGTTTTGCCAAAGACTGTAGAATTCCATTAACAGAAATGTGTGTGTCTGTGTGTTGCAGTGAAGAGACTGAGGCATGTCAACAGTACTGTATAACGCTGGGGACAGGGCCTCAGTGGTGGTCCTGATGTACCCCATGCCGCGTTTAGTGTGTCTTCAGTCAGCACAGAGGGCAGCGGCGTGGGGAAACCAAAGGAGCTCTCTGTGAGCCAGCAGAAAAACGTTACAGTAAGTAAAGATGAAAAATATCTTTTGAAAGTAACAAGAAAATGTATCTTGTCAGGTGTACATGTAGAGTCATAAGGAACATTATTTTAAATTGCTCAGTTTAATTTTCAGCACAAATTTTAAGCGGTGTTACACAGATAAAGCAGAGGCAAGAATAATTTGTGACAAAATTTGAGTGAACCTCCATTTTTACTATCTCTATCATTTATCTGTAATAAGTATTGCATTTCACCCAAAAAATTTGGTATCAAGATTTCAAAAGAAATGCATGTTTTGAGACCCCAGAATAAAAAAATGGGTTAAAATAAAACCTTCAAGATCAAACACATGCACACCCACATACACAATAAGCATGTATGCTTAGCCATGCTGTCATACAAAATTTTGCACTTTTATCTGAAAATTAAAATGTTTATGTTAATAATGCACATGCACACATGTCTGTACTTCTCCATTCTGTCATACAAACTTAAATAATAGGCCTTCAGATGACCCCATGATCATGTAGTCGAGGGAAAACAGAGCAGTTGTTTAAGGCCTGACCTGGATCATGTGTATGTGTAAGTATCTACTATACCAGGGGGAGGTAGCATACTAAAACTTTACACTGCTTGCTCATGAATAGTAGCTACATGCACCATGAGTAAATTACCTTGTTGAAAAAGTTTTTCATTTATTGTACTTTCTTCATCAATAGATTGTAATTCATGAACAATGGTTGCTGAGTAGGGTTTCAATTTTAAAATTTCAGCACTCTGTGAACAAATGCTTTGAAACTTGCTGTCCAACATGTCTTAATAACTTTTTATGGAGAGCATTTAAATGGTGCACCAATTTTTACTGTCTTTACCATATACAATGTACACAGCAGGTAGAAAAGGTATTGTATTCACCTCAAAAATTTGATAGAGATTTTACCAGAAATACATGTAATGAATAATCCCTGAATCCAAAAATAGCATTTTTAGAAAAAGGAGTGTGGTAAGATTTTGTTCTGGCTCGTGGCTTCAGAGTTATATCAGTGTAATCCAGAATGAAGAGGGCTTCAGAGACTATTCCCAGAAAATTCAAGATAAACATTTTCTTTGTCATGTAATATCTTTAATATGACACTTTAATCAGAATTGTTGGCTAGTTTTGAAAAAATTGAAAATTTTGAAAATTCTTTCATGTTAAGGGTAGTTTGAGATGGAGGATTTTCCCTGAAAATTGTGTTGCATCTTTGGAAGAAATTAAACTTAAATACCAAGTTTGGTACTAAACCAAATTACTTTTTTTTTGTTCAGGACACAGACCTTTTTAGGAAAATATTTTGTATTCAGAAGTCCCCAAAACATTTATTTCTGGTGAAATCTGATAATCAAATTTTTGTACGAAACATAATACTTCCTCTACCTACCATGTATATTATATGTATTAGAAGAAGTAAAAGGATTTCAAAAACAATATTAATCATATTGCATAGGCAAAGTCAGACTTAAAAATTCAATGCCATAGCTGGGATTTGAATCATGGATCTCCCAGTCTCTAGCCAGCTGCTATACCACTGAGCTACCATGACAACATGCTGGCATAGCATTAAATTCCTCAACTTTCTTGCATTTTTGCAATAATCCAAGGTGATCTCAAATTATTTTGAAATGACTTGCCTTAATGACAACTTACAATGTCATAAGTACAAGTCCCAGGCTTCACAGTATAGCTAATTATTATGGTCAATTATTGTTAATTTAATTATTTTTTCACACAAGCTGTGTGGGATAGTAGTTAGATAGGATTTAATGCTATGCTGGTATGTTGCCATGGTAGCTCAGTGCTAGAGACTGGGAGATCCGACATTCATATCCTGGCTATGACATTGAATTTTTCAGTCTGACTCTTCTGCCTTACTCACGGCTTGTGTGAAAAAACAATTAAACTAACAATATTAAACTTGTTATAAACATTATACAAAGATGTAATAACCACAAGTGTAAATGTTCGTACCACTCTACACAATTTGCTCATTTAGGATTGAGTGGTTTTGTGTAACCAGCTAAAGACCTGGGAAACTGATTTGACTGGATATACCAGTTTTTATATCTTTAATACAGAGTTGCTATTTCTAACATAGATAAATTACTTGATAATTCATTATTGTTATTTTTACGATGTGAGTTTATTTCAAACAAAATATAGAGATGAACTCATTGTCACTATCACTAGTCTAGTTAAGATGCAAATGCAGTGGTATGATATTCAAACATTATTTTGGTAGAAAACCAGGAATGCTATTGGCAATTAGTAATGTTTTTTTGTCATGTACCATGCTTCCATGGGGAATTGAAATCAATTTGTGTCCAATTCCATCTCAATATGATCCATGTTTCACATGTTAAATTCAATACTAATTGAGGCCGTTGAGAATATGCACCTTTGAAAATAATTTGCCATCCATTTACGTTGATCAACGAATTGCATTGGCAGACCTGTTAAACATATATTTTTTATCTGTGCATTACAAGAAGGTTTTAAAGTTGCAAATCATATTTGAGAATACATTGAAAGCTATAAAAACCATGAAAGTGGTTCTGTTATAATGTGCTACAGAGCTATTACATGAAAAGCATTAACATAATATGCTACTGCATGCATGACTATAGCAGAATAAGAGGTTATTTACCATATTAAAAACAATTTGAATACGGTGGAGATTTCATGCAACATGTTTCGTTCAGATCTCATTCTGATCACATTTTTTAAGAGGATCAGATCCTAAATTCAATAAGATTTGAATTCTTGTGTCCATGAAGTATTCAGTTGGTAAATGTATTAAAATTGATTTCAAATCCCCATGGAAACATGTTAATTGTTTGGGTTTATTATTTCTGGTACATAATATTTCTGAACATATTTATGTAAGTATGTGGAAATCCTAAAATAAGTAATAGCACTGGAGAATGCAGTAAAGCACCTCTTAGATAACTCGGTGTAAATAGATAATAAATAATACCATCATTGATACTAAGTTCATAAGAATTGAATTATTTTGCCAGTATTTCCAAAGCAGGTTTCTTTTTTCATAGACAAATAGTCTAACACAATTGTAACAAAATGCAGCAGTGTTTTAAAAAAATAAGTAAAACACACTTTTGTTTCTGTGGAGAAATCTTAAGATTGGCCAACATTTTAATCCACAATTGAAGTGGAGCAACACAAACCATGTGGATGGCTATGCATTCAGTGAATAAAACTAATGTGATAATTGCAGAATTTACAGCTCTCTCTAGCATTTAATCAGCACTTGCTCCGAAAAAGACAAGCATTATCAACATATCAAAGTAAGTCTTATCATACTTAAGTAAATTGTGTGGTTACCAAAGTGCAGAAAAATTACCACTTATACCTGGGTGACAAATTAGTGGAGTTTGAGTGTGTCTTAAGTAATGATTATGGATTTGCCACTTAGTCTTTACAGCAGGAACAGAAGGCAGCAATTGACAGTTGACATTCATGGCGAATAAAATATACTCTTGAGCAGGTCATTTACTTCTAGTGAGCTAGCTTAATATACTAGTTACTGTAGTGCAGCGGCCATCATTATGAAACGAAATAACGTTAGGGCTGGCATTGGCTCGCGGGCAACATGGACAAGGCAGAGAGAAAGGCAGTATCTATGGCAGGTATACTGTAGTGGCAATAATGTTGGTGCAGTTGTCATTTGTTCACTGGCAGTTCATGTGTTGAAGTCTGATATTCTTGTAAACCACATCATGGAAACCTATCACACCATAACTTAAATGTTTTCTTTGTTTGTGTGCGAGTAAGATCATAGTGTCTAAACCTTGAAAAACTCTCAGTGTATGCATTTTAAAATCAGTAAGCCATTTTCCGAGTGACAAAGGAATGATTTGTTTAAATCCGTCATCAGGATTTAATCATCATTTCTAAGATATAATAGAAAATGTTATTCTGTAAACAGTTTTCAATGCTCTGTATGTGCAATTTCATTAGGCAATGTATAGTCTTTTTTTCTTGTGCAATAAAGTCTACTTCTGTTTACAGCTATTTTATATCAAATTAATAATATTGAACACCCTATCTTGTTTTTACATCCTGTAGCTATCACCAATAGTTTGAGATTCATAACACACAATCTGTAATAGGGAATGTATTCCTTAGATTGGTCCTACTACTGTAAGGTCTGCTGCCCCATTGTCAGCCGTACTGAGTAAACCAGGCCATCCTTGTTTCTGGGCAAACTTACTTTGCGTGATTATATCACAGGGCAAGCTAGTGACATTGACTGCTTTAGTGCAAGTGAATCACACTAATGCAGTCAATCATAGCTGGGCCACAAAGTGACCTCTTGGTACTGATTCTTGCTGACTTGAGAGTGGCAACGAGAACTCTAATACATATTTACGCTTATATCACTGAATGTGGTAAAAGTGTAAACTGAAAAATATCAAACTTAGTTCATAAAATTTCAATTCTGAATGTGCCCTGATTCATCTAAAAATTGAAAATTTATAGGCACTTATCTACACTTAATTTCATACCTATTTCCACCAAGTTCTAAGAAAATGCTCCAACTTGGTTTGTGTGTTGAAATTTTGTTGTGGCCACACATTCAGTTGACAAATGCAACAATACATGGGCATTTGTTTGTTCAGCTAATTTGTTTAGTGATTTTGAAGGAAATTGCTCTAAAGTGACCCAAATTTAGTTTATTTACTGTTAAAACTGATTTTCTTTTATAGTGCTTCTTGTCTAAAGCTTAAAACTTATTCACTATCCCTGTATAGTTTTTATTGAAGGTGGTACAACTTTTATAATCTTTAAACAAATCCCCTATGTAGGCAAAGGGCAGATTCATGTTTAAAGTCAATATTGCAAATAAACACACATTCTTACAAGATAAGTGAAACACCATGTTTATTGCAGTGATAAGTGGTGCCAATGCAATTTTGAGTGGCAGTTGGCTATGCTAAGGCCCAATGGCACGTGAAGGAACAGCAAGACTTTATAATAATAATCACCCTTTATTATGTAATCTAGGTGTTTTTGCCTCTCCACATAATGGATACTCGCCCTGTATGACTATTTCTCTAACTTTAACTTCCACAAACTCCTAAATATAAAATGCAAATAACTTCCACAAACTCCTAAATATAAAATGCAAATTCAATTGATGTGTTACTTCATATATATGGATGAAAACCAGTGTTAATAGGTACTCTCCACTAGTTAATTCTTTCCACTGATGTCTTAATTTTTAACCTTTGTGTTAGCATGCAAAGTTCCAATAAGACAACACTTAATTCAATTGAACAAATAAGTTATTTTTTCTGTATAAATTTGTGCAGGAAGAAGAGTTACTTGAAGCTGCAGAAAAGCAGTCCTCTCTGAGATTGACTTTCCTACTTCGCCTAACAGAGAACACTGAGGTATTGTGGGAAACTGTGCTATGGCAACGTCGTCTGTACATACAGGTGCCCAGTTGTCTCTTACCAGAGGGTTCCAAAGAGGGGTAAGTAGTTACTGTGAGGAGTAATCAGATTTCTAACCCAGGAATAGGAGATTTTTCCTTGGTTACAGTTCATATTGTGCAAGATATCTTCATGGCAAGAGCCTTTAGAGCTCTTTCTAATACTAAGTTTAGAAGAACAAAATTCAGAAAACATGGAAAAGTTATTTTTGTGATTGGTGGTGTTTTTTTTTTTTTTTTTTTTTTTTTTTTTTTTTTTTTTTCTTTTTTTTTTTTTTTTTTTTTTTTTTTAACTATTATGATGTGCCTTAGATGTTTTTTTGCCACAGTTACTGCAGCTAACCTAACCTATCCACCTATAGGTACTATACACATCACAGCCATAAGCTTTCAATGTTTATTATACATCTGAAGTATAATCACATTTTAGCTAAACTTGACCTTCTCTCTATCTTTACTAGCTTTTTATTTTTTAATATGCTTGGATTTGTGTATCATGTTAATTTTCACAACAGCAAACCAAATGAAACTAGCCATATCATCTAACCATTTTCTGAACATAGTATATCTATTGTATCTTGATTTTGATTTATTAAGAACCAAAGCACCACATCCCGTTTACCAGACCTTTTCAATTTCTGTCACGAAAAGTATTCTTGACGTTTTCAACAGAAACTAATCAATGACAGTGAACTTTGGTGGCTTGACTAAATTGAAGTTGCAATTATTTGAAAATCAAGTTGGACATCTTAGGCATTCACAAGCATTATTTTTAAGGTTGGTATTGGGTTCACATTTTGATACTTCAACCAGTGTTAATGAGCAACTAAATAGATAGCATAATATGACAATTATTTATCACCCAAAAACATATACAAATATATGCATATTGAAAGTATAAACACTTAAGCTTTTATATCTTTTATGCGCTTTTACTTGAAAGCCTGTACTTTAATCTACTTTTTACTTTCTCTATACGTGCTATGTACATAGTGTATAGAGAAGGTATTGCACTCCACCAAAAAATTTGATACCAAGATTTCACCAGAAATATGTTTTAGGGTCCCTGTAACCAAAAAAAGTATTTTCAGAGAAAGGTCAGTGTGTGTGTGTGTGTGTGTGTGTGTGTGTGTGTGTGTGTGAACACGATAACTCAAAAACAAAAAGTCTGTAAAATACCAAACTTGGTATTTAAGTTTAGTAACTTCCTGGGATGAGAGACAAAGATTTTGAGAAAATTACCCCACCCCCAACTACCCTTTACATGGAACTTTTTCCGAAAATGCTGATTTTCTAAAAAATGGCTCTAACGATTTTGATTAAAATATCGTATATTAAAGGTATTTACCTGACAAATAAAATGTATATTTTGAATTTTCTGGGAGTAGCCTCTGAAGACTACTTTATTCTGGGTCAATTTTATGGAATTTTGCATTACTGCTAAACTGTAAGAGATGGACAAAAACTTACCACACAACAAATGTAGAGCACCTTAAAACACACAATTTATGTTATATACATTTTTTTCGTGGAGTTGATTGTTTTTGACATATTCCTTGTTTTTGGTTTCAGCTATAAAAACTTATACTTTTGTCATACAGGACTTTGTGAACTTGTGTCCATACAAACAAAGGAACTTCAGTCGCAGAGCAACCAGCTTTTGACTATCACTTTAACCTGTGGTACCCCCTTATTTCGCTTCTACTAACAAGGAAGCAAGTAATAAGACTGCTAATTTTTGCTCCATTAGATGAAGTAAATAGAATAATTTGTTGCAGTGATATAGAGAAAGTCATGTGAATGGAACACATTTTTAACATAATTTTCATCAATATTAAGGGACTTAAATATCATGCAACCAGGGTGACCAGACATCCTACATTTCCCAGACATGTTCTACATTTTGAGAAATTTGAATTGCTGTGAATTTCCCATATTTTTGTCATGTTTTCAGTATTCGATTATCAAATTTGCCATCAGTTGGCATACCAGCTTGCATTTCTGGTAGGTATGTTTTCAGTATTCGATTATCAAATTTGACATCAGTTGGCATGCCAGCTTGCATTTCTGGTATTCAATTAACAAATTCTACCAATAGATAGCATAACAGCTTGCATTTCTGGTATTAAATTAACAAATTCTACCAATAGATGCCTTTAAAGTACCATGCGATCACACTAGCACCACTAATAGCTGCCCAGTCAACTGAACTATTGATGCTAAGTCATTTTAATTTCGTCTGCCCAAGCATGTAAGAAGGTTGTGTGTGCCTATTTCGAAAAAGTGGAAATTGTCTATATTTCCTAATGCTGAAACACAAATGCTGATTACTGTTATTTTGAGGGCTACTGTTAGTAAAATGTAACTCTAAAAACTATCTTGCACAGAGTTTCACAAATATGTGTTAAAAATGCCTGACATCTTGGCAAAAATTGATTCATCTGAAAATTCTTGTAAGCCGTTTATGTATTTTTAAATGCATGATTTGTCTTGGTTTAAATATTATGTACAAAATAAGGATCATCCTTTTTTCAATTTGTTTTTAACTGCCCTACATTTTTCTTCAATGTTCTATTTTAATGCTCTTCATCCTCCTTTCTCAAAATTAATCTGGTCACCTTGCATGCAACCAGCTTTTGAATCCCATCCTTACAGAAATTTCCTCCAATACTAAGGCTCTTTAGTATCATACAATCAGCTTTTTGAACCAGCCTTATTAAAATCTGCAACATGAGCACAGCTTGCAATAATTTGTGTTTTGTCACAATTCCATAAAGTACACTTCTTGAAACTTGAGGAAACCCATTCGTAAGCTGGGGCTACAAACTCTGAATTTCAAGTTACAGATCACAAGCAAATGTTTACAAATAGTTTTGCTGTTTCATTTCATAAAGCTTTTCCATGAGCACATATCTTAAAGGGAATATGTTTCACAGGCTTCTCAAATTGCAAAAGTATTACAGAGACACGGTAATGACACAAGGTATATCTAAGATTAGATTATACAACATAAAAACTCTGTGTGACAATATTTGTGTTATAAGAGATTGCACTTTGACAAGATTCATCAGATAAGAGGTTATGAGAAAAGACAAATTTCAGAGCATATAAAAGTGGACTTTAATGCATACTTTGAGGCATAAGTAAAGATTTGGAATCAGTGTAGAAAAAATGCAAGCCCTTCTGAATTATATTACACAGCTTCTGCAAAGATGGGACAGGGTCATATTTCCCTAAGTTCAGTTGTTGTTCATGATTGCGTCTAGAGGACAATGAGTGTCATGCATGGTATTTCTCCGGCAAGTGTTAGTGACATTGTACATCATATTACACAGACTAAATAGGTTGCTTCAACTAATTTTCCTTTAGTTGAGAAAAGTTACATATGATACTGTGACAGTTTATCATAGGTTGTGTTGATGATACTCTTAAACAGTAATGACTCTTAACAAGCATGAAGTAAATTTTTGGGCTTGTTATGGCAACCATTCCCTGAACAGCATGGTTGTATTTGAACCAGACTTAAAACCTTAATCTGTGCCTAAAATCTCGTCTTCCTTCTCCATCTTCACTTTGTTCCACATTAACTTGTTAACACTTTTTTAAAAGTGAAGCTAAATCACAAGTACCATTTGTCTTAATGAAATGGAGTTCATGAATAACGTGATTTGTAACTTGTAAGTTTTATGAAATAGATCCCTAGTTGTACAATATGAAAAATGCCTTACTGTTGATGGAAATTATGTTGGAAAAACAAATTAAAGTGTTGACTTTCATGTGAAAATTCAATTGATAAAGTACAGTTGTTTATGTTTAATTTCAAAGCAGTACTTGCCTAAAAATTATGTCTTGTATATGCATTTTGTAACAAATGTTGAGTCTGTCTCATTTTTAAACTGTTCCTCGATCTGTTATAAACCACTTGCCCCTCTACTGCATTAGGTTGTCATGCAGCAAACCATTAATTGTTACTCTGTTTATTGGCTGCTGTAAAACTTGAAGTTGTCATACGGCATTTTTGTGCTGTTTTTTTTTTTTTTTTTTTTTTTTGTCTTGACCAATACAGATGATTGGGAAAATTGCAGAAAGTTTTCCCAAACCCTGTACTTTCACTTACCGCTTTGATGGATTTGTGGAGTTCAGACAGGGAAGAACAGCTCTAAAAGATAGACTCCAGCAATTGAGCAAAAGTGTGACTCATTCATTTACCACATATCAGGTCAGAAATAGTTCATGTGATCAAATTTTCTCAAAATGAAATAACAAAAGGGAGCAGATATGGAATATTGGGGAAATGTTCATCATTTTGACACATAGCTTTTGAAGTGTATACATCATCATTACAGATGATAAAAAGTGCTTATATCAGTTAGGCAATCAGTAATCTAAATCTTCTCAAATTATATTCCCCAACAAAGATGAAGAGATGCTGGAAAATTGTTGCCAGTTCCTTTCCTGCAGGTGGCAGTGAACAAGAAGTGCCACTACTACTCGTATATGTACCTCCTTCAGTATTTACAGTTGACTGCCATCTTGTTAAAAGTAATTTTTTGGGCAACTAACCGTTGATTCCAATACATGTATATCACTGGAAGATGGGTCTTCGAAGCTTGCCAAGTACTTGCAAGATGTCAAAATTGTGATTATCTAGTTTTATCTTTGTGAAGAAAAGAAAGTCGCAATTGATTTAAGAGGAAGAATGAATTGAAATAGAAACACTTTCATCACTTACAATGTTTCTTTGACTGATTTTGAGAACTACTCTTTGTTCTCATCTTCAGAGACCAACTGCCTGCTGCTGTTGGCAGCTGTTCGGTGTTATTTGTGTTGACATCTAGTGGTGGAGTAATGTACTTCCATAATTGATTTGGTGGAAACAATTAAAAACTCATTAATGAGTGTTTATGTTTCATAATAAAAATCTTTTCCCTGTGTATTTTGCAGGCTTTGAGTGTAATGTTGTGATTGGTGGTCCAGAAGTGGTGTGAACCTCAGATTTCTTTATCTGTATGTATTTAAATGTCTTGTGTGTTCCTGAAGTCTGGTCTCTCTAAGTTTCTTCCATGTTTATTCTATATTGATATTGTATTTTGAGCAATTGATTTGGTAAACTCTCTTCTTCTTTTTTTTTTCCTGTCATAATGAGGCCTTCAAATTATTGCAAAGTAATTTCCTGAGACTGTTTATTCTGTGGAACTAAGCAAATGTGTTGTTTAAACATGTGAAATTTGCCGTGAAAGTTTAAGGTGGAAAGTCGAAGCTTTTTTGATTCTTTGCTCAACAAGTTTTGTGGTATTCTTGATGTATTTCATTTTTTGAACTTCACTATTTTCTTGATGATTTGTTTGTGGAAACCATTATTTAGTGCTGTCTTGACTATGTGTATGTATTCCTTTCTATATTCTTCTGTTAATGGAGTGTACACCAATCTGTGGGTTAAACTATTTAGAACAGCATGTTTGTGCAGAGCTGGGTTGAATGTGTTGTTACCAAATTTAATTTTGTTATGGAACAAAATACACTCTTAAAACCTGCAAAATACTGCTGAGCTGGATACTATGGAAAAGATTTTTATCATTTAACATAAACACAGATTAATGAATTTTGAATTGCCGCCACTGAATCAGTTATTGAAGTACTCACTCTGCCACTAGATGTCAACACAAGCAACCAACACCCAACGACTGCCAACAACAGTAGCCAGCTGGTTTCTGAAGATGATAGGTAGTTCTTGAAACTAGTTAGACAAAAGAAAATTATAAGTGATGAAAGTGTTTCTATTCCGACTCAAACTTTCTTAACCCTACATTGCATGGTGTTGCCATTTGGCAATAAATACAATTAATCAAAGGTTTTGCATTTTTATGGACTTCTTTTCTAATTTTGCATTACACTAACCTTCAAAATAAAATTAAGACTATTTATAGCTGTTTTATATTGTAAAAATGTTAATATTTTTGCAATAAAACTGTAGTGTTTTTTTTTTTTGTTTGTTTGTTTGTTTTTTTAAGTCAAAATCCATACAACTGCAGTTAAATGTAACCCCATCAGCATCCATGCGTGCCATCATACCAGTTATTTTACCTGTGCTCTTCCCATCCTTTACCACAGGCACATTTGACTGCAGTTGCTGGGACTTTCAGCATTGAATGGATGGCCAGTCCATTTCATATCACACTGATCACGGTGATTCAAGTCATTTCAGTTGTGCCAGTGAAAGGTGTATAAAATCTGGTTTGCAAATTAGAGGAAGAGCAGCATATGTAACAAAATAATTCATGCAATGTGGTGTTAAATTTCACATTACTGTTACGAGCTTATACAAATAGTATACAAAGTCACAGTTAGTTGAATCTAGTGAGGATCAACAATATTGATATATAGATATGATACTATTCATTATCATGAAGCACCCTTTTGTTCCTAACCCAAAATTGTGATAAGTTGCACTGACAGTCAGACATTGTGACATCTCGGAGAAAGTGGCATTTGCAGTTTGGCCTGTGTAGTGGCATCAGTATGTTCTGTTGTGAACATTTCCCACATAACTGCTGTGCTGCTGGTCTTCAAATACACCTTCCTGTGTTGAGCTTAATAGGCACAGAGGATATTTTAATATGTGAGAGACTATTAAGAGTAAATGGTACCAGTATCATAAAATCAATCTCAGGTTTGATCACAGATAGCAGAGCAGGTGTACAACAGACTAATAGTATTCTGTTTGGAAATGAAAATAAAATCTCTTCTTAAATTAAGTGGAATGTATTCGATGGTGACTCCAATGACAATCTTTCATGATATTCAGTACCCTATATGAAAACTTACCTTGCTTGTATACATTAATGAGAGATGTTTTTTGACGACTATAACATATAACTTTTGTTTTCAGGTTCGTGGCCCTGCTGGAGTACGCTGAGGAAGTGCTGAAGTGCACTCACATCATAGTGTGCTTTAGAAAAGAGCGCAATGACAGAGGTATAGATTGTATATAAAATAGATAACATTTTCAGTTATTTTAATATTGCTCTTGTAATATTTAATCACTCTCTGTGGTGTATTAGATCCCATACTAGCCTTTAGTACTTAAGGTTGTGGGTTTAATTCTAGCAGAGGGTGATGAATTTTTTTCGAAGGTAAATATCCTTGGAATGGCTTCCCAAGGTAGGGAAGTAAAGCTGATGGAACCTGTTTACTTGCACCTAAAAGAACCCCACTTGGCTTCCACCTTTTTCATGTCTGCCAGGTTATAATTTTGTCCTATCTGGGCAATGAACTGATCTCTTATGACTTGTGCATATAGGTGGAATCATGAATTAGAAATTCTACATAATCTATAAAACATGCTAGGTGTTCCAAACTGTTAGGGTGGTGAGATGGAATAGTAAAATATGGCAATGCTAGATTCTGTATTTCTTCAGCACAAAATTAATGCAAATTTATGGTAAAATATTCTACACAACACCACTAATTAAAATAAAAAAAAAATTAAAAATAATTATAAACAAAATCTTGGCTTATCAGTTACGTACTTGTATACCTGTCAGGTATGGGATTTGTTCCCATCTTCTATGTCAAATTGGTTGTTTAGTTTCCTATTGAGAGATTGTTGTGGAAGTGTTGCATATAGAGGCATGTGGTGACAGCATGATAAATTTCCAGAGGTTGCTGGGAGACAGCATTTCAAAGTCACAAGATGATGGTTGTATTTTACAGTGTAGATCCTTTCTCAGTTTTCCAGTTCCAAGTTTCTTGCAGATTTCTCGGCATCCTGTTGGCCTTCACCTTCTGTGATCTCCTTGGGGATAGTACGAGGGTGGTCCAGAAAGTAACCTCCGTTTGTGCGTAGCGCAGGAAGTGGTGGGGGTAGCGCCGTTTTCTACACATCAGTGTGCACAGTGGTCAGTATGCTTCTAGCTGTCTAAGGAAGAGCATTGCACTGTCGCGCGTTTGAGAGATATAACCTCAAAACATGAGCGCCACAATAAAAAATCCCGCCAAGTGTGAGGTGCGCGGTATTATAAGGTTTCTTTTGGCAAAACATCACTCAGCAGCCGAAATTCATCGTGAATTGTGTGCAGTATATGGTCCTAACATTATGAGCGAAGGTGTTGTCCGTCAATGGGTACGATTTTTTAAAAATGGAAGAACTAACATTCATGAAGAATACAGGAGTGGTAGGCCTACTCTTGTCAATGATGACCTGGTGGTCAAAGTGGATGGAAAAGTTCGTGAGAACCGTTGGTTCACGATAACTGAACTTTCCGATCATTTTCCCGAAATTTCTCGGAGTCTTTTGCACGAGATAGTGACCAAACACCTAGGCTATCGCAAGTTTTGTGCTCGTTGGGTGCCAAAAACGCTGACTGACGACCACAAAACCAAAAGAATGAGTTCTGCCATCGACTTTCTTTCTCGGTATGCCACTGAAGGAGAAGCATTTTTGAACAAAATTGTTACTGGCGATGAAACTTGGGTGGCCTCCGTGAATGTTGAGACAAAACAGCAATGGGGACTTACCGCTTCTCCAAGCAAGCCAAAGAAAGCCCGTTAAACTTTGTCTGCGAGGAAAGTCATGGCTACGGTTTTTTGGGATACTAAGGGCATCTTACTCGTTGAATTTATGGTACGTGGCACGACTGTCAATTCTGAAGCCTACTGTGAAACGTTGAAAGGACTAAGAAGGGCAATCCAAAACAAGCGTCGTGGTCTTCTGTCATCTGGTGTTGTGTTTCTGTATGACAACGCTCGCCCGCACACAGCTCGAAGAACAAATGAACTTTTGGCCAGTTTCAAATGGGACGTTTTTGACCATCCCCCCTACAGCCTGGACTTAGCTCCCAGTGATTTTCATCTGTTCCCATACATGAAACAGTGGCTTGCATCTCAGCGTTTCGGCAATGACGAAGAGCTTCATCACGCCGTGACGGGTTGGCTACGTTCACAGGCGGCAGAGTTTTATGCAGAGGGTATTTCAAGGACTGTTAAAAGGTGTGACAAGTACTTGAATTTCTTCGGAGAATATGTAGAAAAATAAAAAAAAATGTTGTATTTTTCATATATAATAATAAAATTGTTATATCTCAACTAGTTTAATTTTTATTTCCAAACGGAGGTTACTTTCTGAACTGCCCTCGTACATCTACATTAGAACAGGTTTTTAATTGTCTTCAAACTTGCAAGTTCTCTAACAACTCAATTCTTTTTGTGTTGGTGTTCAACTCTTCACATACCTGTCCTTCATAGGTCTATTAATTCTAGTTTTATTATATCAGGTTTTAATTAATCACGGGATAAGCCCAATTCATATTGCAATAAACCAGACATTAAGCAGCCTCCTGTCTCTATGTTGAAGTGTTGAACAAGGACTCCTTTTCTCTTGCTCTATTTGCCTGCTGATGCTTGCAGAACAGCACACAACACTATGTCACAACAACCTGGTGCCTCAATTAATATGCTCGTCTGTGCATACCCACTCAAGCTTTAAAGAAATGTCTTCCACTTTGAATATTTTCCATTCTTCTCGTTTAGCCTCCCAGAGCTTGGAGCATCTCCTCCCTCTCTTCAGCCATCATGTGCCAGCTAATGCTGAAAGATATGCCTGCCAACCATGAAACAAAGGCCTAGTTCATCACAATATCTTGTCCTCCAGAAACTTCTTTCCGGCAAATTAAATTTCATTTCAACGCACTGAACAGATTTAAAGAACTGACACCAAATGAATATGAATATGTCAGTCTTATAGCTTATACTTGAGCCAGCTCAAATTTGATGTTGCAGCTCTGAAACACACTAGGTATGCTTTTATCTAACATTGAAAATTACATCATTTTGAGATTAGGCAGCATACAAAGCACTAGAGTGTGATGACCACTTACTTGCACCTCAGAGGATGTTCTTGGCAAGCATCTGTTCATGAAAAACAAATGGGTTTCTCCCTGTTAATTATCAGCAAACCTGTCTTATTTTTGACATAAATGGGTCTAGTGCAGTTGGCATACTTAAAAGACTACTTGAATTTGCTCTAGAATGTGAAAAATACATATTTTGACATAAGTAACTAAACTTCTTGTCTCTGTGGAAAAGGGATTTACTTTTAACTTTATTTACAATCCGTTGGCACTATTCAATAGTATTTGTGCCTGTGATATCTTTGTTGTTCCTTCCCTCCATCCTCAAGATAACTAGTGTTAAATTGCCTCTGAAAGATAGCATTGGCGATGTATGTGTCCCAGCTGATTTATCCAGTCAATTCCTTTTATTCATTATCTGTTATAATGAAATAAGTAATTGGTTCTTCCAGCATACAAAGTTATGGGTTTCTTTAGCAGGGTTTTGTAAAACAAGGAATTTCTTATTGTTAGCTAACTCTGCACAGCATGTCAGTATGTTTACAAATACAAAAACACTGTTAGGGTACCACCACAGTATCTCCAGCTCTTGACATTTTGTGTGACCGAGAGAAGCATGTTGACCACTTTGCCACTACTATATGTACATGTGCTATTTGTTCGTAAAATGCAAGCTGCACAATTAACTATAACAATATGTAAGTGATAACAATCATTATATGAACTACTACAAGGATATATTTTAAATGAATTGAGTCACCTTTTTTACACTTTTTGCTCCACTTTGCCTTCATTTGGGAAGACCGGTTTCAGGGTACCTTAACTCTATCTTCAGTTCCAGGGTTGAGTGATGTAGATACAACAGATGGTTGTGCGCAGTCTGGTATTGTTGCTACCCTCTGCTCTTGTCAACAGAATGATGTCATCCACGATGGGGACCTCAAAATTCATAAGGGAATCTTCTTCTTTGGTGTTAAAGATTTTTCCCAAATTTCAGTTCCAAAGGTTCCTTTACATATTTAATAAACTATTTCTTCTTCTATGTTATGATTTTCGGACCAAAAATGATGTGCTACTGCAGACTATACGGTGCACAGTATTAGAAGGCATGAGCTAAGCCAATGCTTGCCGGCCATAGCTACACTATCAAGTGCTGCGCCAGAGCGAGAAAGAAGGAAAGTAGTATTCACTGCGGTACGAACTGTCAGAACGTAAACTTACTTAGCAAACGATGCTTCTATCTATCGCATTATAACCGCATTATAACCTGTAACATTTAATATTAATGTCCTTATTTACTGAAAACATACCTGAATTTCTGAGAGCGATTTATTGTAGAGGAGTTGCTAGCTTGTCATCCTTCTCCTCCTCTTCCTCACATAATTCGGAATCAGTTTGCTGCAAATTGATAACTAGTTTTTGCACGGTGTTTTCTCGAGCTGCTACTTTGTGGAAATCCTCTTCCTGCAGTTTTTCACAGTGAGCAACACGACTAGCCCAAACTTGTTTTGTCACTCTTGTCAAGTGCAGCATGCATAAGCCTTTCAACATCCGCAAGACAAAAAGTGGTGTTTTCTTTAGCAACTTCCCCCTTTACCTTAGCTCAAATCAATTCTATGGGGTTGTACGGTAATTATAAGGAGGTAAACGAATAATTTGGTGCCGGTTTTCTACATCAATTTGATCGAGCTCCTACTTTTTTCCCGGCGTTTTGTACTGATTTAACTTTTTGTAATAATTCTGCTCTAGTTTCAGCAGGATGGAATGCTATATTAGTACATGTCAGCCAGTCCTGAATGTGTTGCTTTTTGGAATTAGTAGAGTGAGGCTTATCTAAGATTTTAGAATGGTAACTTGCATTATCGATGACGATGATTGACCCCTCTTCTAAAAAAATTTAAAAATTTGTTTATGAATAATTCTGTGTAAGAATCTGCGTTCATTTCAGAATGATAATCAACATTTTTATTCCCTGGTCTGGAACGGAAAACCCACTTACTCTCAGGAATGAATCCAGTTTGTGCAGAACCTGCATGACAAATTATAAGTCTATTTCCTTTCCCTACGGTATCTTGAGTCCACCTCTTCCCATCGAATGTTGCCATATGTTTTGCTTGCAATGATTCTATTTTACCCATGTCTCATCAAGATAAAAAATGGGGCGAGTATCTCCAGACTCCCTAAGCATGTGCATAGTTCTTAAAAATTGTATTCTTGCAGCAATATCGCCCCTTTCTAGCAAGAATTTACGCCCATCGTTAGTTTTTCTGTATCTGAAGCCCAAACTTTTCGTATTAATCCCATTGAAGTAGAGGAACCCATATAATCTATTTTTTCCCTCATAATATGAACCAGTATTTTAATAGTGGCGTATTCACCATTGTCATACATTTCATATATTGTGCGGCGAAGTAAGTCTTTTTCAAAATCATCTAAATTGGAAACACTTTTTTGCTTTCTGGCATGCTTTCCTGGAGATTTAAACAAAGGTTTGCCAAGTTCTGTATTAGATACTTCACCCCCTTTCACAACGTGCAACACGGTATGTACACTAACGTTGCACGCTTTAGCCGTGAGTTCCTGGCTTTGTGAAAAATTTATTTGATCATGCTCTTCCCTCAGATGACAATTCCTTAAAGAAAGAGTACACTTTAAAAATAATATTTCTGACCTGGGAGCGGAGTACTTTGCCCTTAGTGCCTGCAGCGCTGGTACCAAGTTTTGAAAGTGACATTATTAACACTTCTAAACACAGCGTGTAAAAATAAACACTTTATGCTTATTGTCACAGTTACACAAAACACTTAATTTGCCTTAAGCAAAACTAAACGAACACACGCGCACGTTTTGGCGATGTAGTAAACTGTGTTCAATTAATTTATAAAGGAAATACTGCAGTATAGAACCTTACTCCGTAAATGCCTCGTTGACTACTGCTTAATGAAAAGAAATAAGACATAGGCAAGATTAGAGTTGGCACATACCGTAAACAAAAATGCGAGAGTAAGCGATGTTTATTCGTATAACGATAACTCTAGAAGTATACAATGTAGAAACCTAGTCTTTGGACAGGCTGCTTCAAAAATTTTTGCCGCATATACCTAGGCACATAATAACATCGAATTCCCAGTAGTCGTTTTGGGCGTATGAAAGAGAGGAAGCTCTGTTACCTAGGCTTGTGCTGTGGGCGCCCGAACTAGGCAACATTGCATGTCTATGATAGGTCAGTCGCTCTAGGCTAGCCCCTCCTAGTACCGCTCATATGCCTTCTAATACCGTACGCCGTTTAGTCTACGTGCTTGTACCTAATGCTTCTCAAGTGTTTTTTTCGTCCTATCCTAGTTCCAAATTTTATTTTGTTTTTCGCATATAAATCTTATTGCAGTCTTGGCAGCTCGTTTTATAAATCAATGATTATTATTTTTATTTTATTTTCTTTTTTTTTTCTTTTTTCGGTGTGGTACCTTTCAAAGGGGGATTCAATAAATTCCGGATAATATATGTATTTTGAAAGACCAGTTTTATATTCAAGTGAAAAATAAATTTGTAAAATTTCACTAATAGTTTTTCCAACTTTTTCAGAATGGTGATTTCATGTAGTCTCCTATTTCTTTTGTATTTGTAAATCAATCTATGATGTTTGCATTATAATTGTTCAGTTCGGCAACCTGATGAATGTGTGTATATTCTTTTTCATATTGTTTTATTCGTTAGGACATTGATTAGCCTATGAACTAGACTATGGAAGTTGGCAAGTTGGTGTTCTACTTGAAACAATATACCAGAATATCTCAAACGGTTAATTCTACAATAAAAAAGGTATATATAACATAAATTGTGGGTTTAAATGAGACCTACATTTTTTGTGTAGTAAGTTTTTGTATATCTTGTATATTTTCCAATTATACAAAAGTCATCCAGAATGAAGAGGACTTCAAGGCTATTCCCAGAAAATCCAAGATATACATTTTGTTTGCCATAATAAATCTCAAACATACAATATTTTAATCAAAATTAGCCATTTTTGAGAAAATCAAAATTTTCGAAAAATGTTCTATTTAGAGGGTAGTTTGGGGTGGGAAGATTTTCTTGAAAATCTTTGTGTCTCATCCTCGAAATGGTCTTTTTGTTTTTGAGTTATCGCACAAATTTTGGAGGAGGGGGGGATTCAGGGAGTCTCGAAACATGCATTTCCAGTGAAATCTCTGTTTCAAACTTTTTTGTGCATTACAATACCTTCTCTATACACTATGTACATAGTATGTGTAGAGAAAGTAAAATGTTTAAATAGAGACTGTACCAAATGGGATTTTTTGTTTTGTAATTATTTTTGGTTTAACTTTGTGTCTATTGGATATTAGCACTACACTGATACAATAAATATTTATTTTCCAACAATTCCTTTGGTTAATCACAAGTCTGGTGTATATCATATATATTTCCGTTTGTTAATCACAAGTGTGGTGTATATAATATATAACTCCTTTGGTTAATCACAAGTCTGGTGTATATTATATACAACTAGTTTAATTGTATAGGATACAGTGCTAATAGGTACGCATGTAGATGAAGCAACAAGTGGAAGATGGTAATACTGTATGTAATTTTGTGTTGTTTCAGCCCTTCTGGTGCGAACATTTATGTTCTTGGGTTTCACGACATTGCCGCCGGGTCACCAGCTGATTCCAAGCAGCACAGACACTTGCAATCTCTACATGCTGTACTCCATTGAGTAGGCTCTAAACGCATGCTACCAACTTGCCACTTTTAACAACATTGCTATAAATAATAATTTATTTTTTTAAAACTTTTGTCACTTTTCATACTAAAACAAAATATATCTTAAAACAGATTTGCTCATTCACGTTAGTTGTTAATTGCTCCCTAAATCTGTTATTTTGGATGTAAAAGCCTCTTGAAATAAAATTCTTTGGGGAAAATAACCTGAACTGGTTTTAAGCATAATACAATTTTGAGTTTTGTTGAACACAAACTTGCACTGATTGTTCACATAAAATCTTGATGTTTTTAATGAAGCAATGTTCTAAATATATACTACTAGCTTAAGATAACTTTTAATACTTTTAATTGTTGTTGTCAAAGTGTAGTGTACGCCCATTTTTTATAATGAGAGTTTTTTTTCATAGTACTTAAGAGTATGCATGAGGTTATGTTGGTTAAGATAAGACTATGTATATGATTGTTTCTTGATGCTGGATCTGGCATCTGTTGAATGCATGAAGGGTAAAGTTAGGTGCCTAGAACCTGTGGTATTTATTTTATAGACTGAGACATATATAAACATATTCCAGGTACATACATATATCACTGTTTGCAGGATTGAATATTTTTAGTTTCATAATAATAATGTAGTTTTATGTTATATATTGCGGATTGTTAAAAGTGGCAAAGGCACAGTTTTCTTGCAATTAGCAAAGTTTGAATTGAACTGAACATCTTGTAACTATTTCTAAGATAGAGTGATAAAAAAAGTTTTCCCATGTCTTGCTAGGAAGGCTTGGCAAAGTGTATAAAAAAATGCAATAACGTGATAAAATTTGTACTAAAAATTAATTTTTTTACTCGAGTTTGGAGCGCTTAGTGCTCTCCATGTATGATTTATTTTAAGACTTAATTTTTGCTTATCGTTTTGTTAACGAAGATAGTTATTGTATTTTTATATGCATTTTGTCAGCCTGCACCTCTTCTGCTGAGTGAACAGACACAAAAAAATTTAAAATGCCTCTATTCTTCTCTTGAATGAGGGCCCAAAAAAATAAAAAATAAAAAAATTACAAAAAATATTGATAAGTTTATTATATAAATATATACTCATGATATCTCTCCCCAGTTTTGTTCAACAGGTTTTCAACCTGAGTTTGAAAACACTCCATTCCATTTTTTTAGTGAGTGCATTACTTCTGTTATTGGTGAGAATAATGAAAGAGGTGGTATCATGCATCACAGTGATTATATTTTTATTCTTGTAAATTGCAACTTTAGTGGACCATTGAGGGGGTTGTAAGCTTTTCAGAGAAATTTTGGGAATTTAACAAGCAGTATTTTGTTTCCACATCACTTATGTAAAGCAGGAAATAAAGTGCATTGTGAAAAAAATACTCTTTCAGGATCAATAAAGAAAAGGTATAGGATGGAGAAGAAATGTTTTACTATAATGTTGTGCTTGTGCAGAATGGCCCACTCCTGAATATCCTTCCTAGAGGTGGTAAAAATGAGTTAGGTTCCAACAATTGAAGTGATAAAAGAAAAAGTATGTCCAAATAGTATTTATAATGTGTATGTGTCTATATAATAACATGGACAGAATGTCTTCTCTGCTACTTGATTGGTTGTTTTGCATCAAGTTTTGGTTCTTCATTCCAGAAGATGCAGTTCCCCTCCCTACACACAATTGTAGAAATGTGAATTCAAAGCCTACTGTTAACAATTCATTTTATGCTTTAATCTAATCATTAAGCATCACAAATGTTAAGCAAAAAGCCTTATTGTACTGGGTGGTAATATATATACAAGGTTACTAGTTACTCTAATATGCATTTATTGGCAAGAGGAACTAAACAATTACAGAACAAGTGGTTGGAGCATTGATAGTCCAGTCAGGTAAATAAAATTATGAAGAAGTGCTGCTTCCGAGAAAATTTATGTGAAGACAGCTGCATATTAGTAACTTTTTCATTGGGCAATGGTATGTTCCCACTGCCACCTTCTCCTCAGTCCCCAGGGATCCCAAGTCTTGAAGAGTCAACAAAATACTAGTGCCCTCCTCCAAATGTATTCATATTATAGTTGAGTAGTAAGTAAATATAATTGTTTTAAAAATTTATAAGTGATAGAACTAGTTTTTATTTTGATTTATTTAAACTATAGATGCCAATTGTTTTGCCTTTTTTAAATCAGGTTGTTGCTTTTTCAATTTTCTTTATTATATTCAGGGAACTAGATAATAGACCCCACTTGGACATCTTTTACTCTTGTAATATTTTTATCTGCTAAGAGTACAGCATTTCTCTTTGAAAGTGGGGTTCCCAGTATGCAAAAATATTGTAGGAGAAAACATTTTATTTAAGGGGAGACAACTGCAGATAAGCTTGAAAATGTCATATGTAAGAGGGAAATTCAAAAAGTAACCACAAACTGTGTTAAATGCAGCTAACACTCCAGGTATTTCAAACTCCTGGGAAGCAAAGATGCATGCTTTGAGAAAGTTCTGACATATGCCTACAGATGGAATGATATGTTGAATAGGACTTACAGTTGAAATGACCACATTGCCAGCTGTGTGCACCATAGAACAGCATGCAGTAAAGACTATTTTTGTGATCAGATGGCGTGAAACCTTGACAAATCCATAAAAGGATGTTGCAAAGCAATGGAGATAGCTGCATTATTGAGAGAAGGGTGTACAAGTGGGTTGATTTCTTAAAAGTGGACATGTATCAGTCAGTTGAGCGGCACTCTGGTCGTCCAGCACGGCCTTGCTGATGGAGAATGTGAGATGCAGTGTGTTTCTGTAGAAGTTTTAGTCAGAGAAATGAGTATTAGTGTTAGTTCTGATTATACTAAGAGGTTCTCAAATAAGTACTGTTTTTTGTGTACACGATGGGCACCTAGGATGCTCACTAATGCACACAAGATGTGAATTCAGATTTCTGCATCGTTTCCGGCACAAATGCTGAAGGTGACTATTTTCTGACACACATTATCACAGAAAATGAAACCTGGGTACTGGGTACATCACTAATAACCAGAAAGTAAAAGGTGGTCTTCTGCATGGCGACACGTCTTCTCCAGCCAAGAAGAAACTCAAGTCTCAGCCCTCTGCTGCAAAGATCCTTTTCACTCTCTCTTGGGATATGAATGGGCTGAGTTTGGAGCACTATCAGCAAAGGTGTGAAACATTGTGCAGTACAGTGACATGTTTGAGAATAAGCTAAAGCCAGCAATACGGAACAGTTACAGAGGACTACTGTCTATCGGCACTTTTTATCCTTCACAACAATGCATGCCCCCACACTGCTGCTGCAACAATTGATGTCATTTAAGATTGAGATTTCAGGTCTTACAGCATTTCCCATACAGCCCTGATGTCACTCCTTCCGATTACCATGTGCCTAGACCCCTTCAGAAAGCTCCCAGAGGACAATAATTTAAAAGTAATGATGGAGGTTAAAGAATAACTGCATTCTTTGTTGTGCGCACAACCGAAAACCTTTTATTCTGATAGATAAAAGGTTGGAACAATATGAAAAATCTGTGTTAAACTTGCATGTCTTTCTCTAGCTTTCTACAAACAAACTTCTTACAAAAGATTATTCTTCTTTCTACATGATGCTAATCGAAATGAACAAACAGAATGTTATCTTCCTTAGAAGTAGAAGAGAACTAAGGGAATACACCAGGCTAAAGCAATAGTCAAATGTTTTAAAACCTGTCATGCGATTGTCATTGCAGATCGCTCTCTGCTTGGCAAGGAGTAGAACTAAAGAAAAACGGACACTGTCTGAAAAAAGTATAGGTACTTTACGATTGAAACCAATAATAAGGAATACCTTGGAAACGGTTACCTCCACTACAGAAATCTAAAGGACATAAATTGTGTGCTTTGACAAGATCTAAATTTTTCTCTCATACAGTTTAGCAATTAATCTAAAGTTATCCAGAGGTCTTCTGAGTCTATTCCCAGAAAACTCAAATTATATATTTTATTTGGGATGTAAATATCTTTAATATACAATATTTTAATAAATATAGTTAGAGCCATTTTTGAGAAAAACAGATTTATTGAAAAAAGTTCCATGTAAAGGATAGTGGGGGGGGGGGATTGTTCTCAAAATCTGTGTCACATCCCTGGATGATACTAAACTTAAATACCAAGTTTTGTATTTTACCAACTTTTGTTTTTCAGTTATCGTGTTCATGGACACAGACCTTTTTCTGAAAATATTTTTATTTAATTATACAGGGGACCCTAAAACATATTTCTGATGAAATCTCGGCATCAAATTTTTGGGTGGAGTGCAATACCTTCTCTATACTCTTATTTAAGTGGTATGTGTAGAGAATGTAAAAATTATAATAATATGATGAGTTATACGACTCTCTATCTGGCAACATGTATTACAATTTTGATGAAGCCTTGTGTAAAACAACTTGTAATACTTTACTATTAATTGGGCTTCATAGTGTATCACTTCCAATTCGTTACTATTATTAATGAATTTATGTCACAACAAGGAAAATCTATTGAGGAACGCATGTAAAATGTTTGGAATTAAAGGAAGAGCAGAAAAGATAGGTATATTATTGGAGCAATTATCATTCCTCTTATAGTTCACCTTGAATCAATACCTTCATTATCCTTATAGTACATAAAGATCATAAAGCTAATGCGTCATTCAGTGGTATACACCAGTAAAAGGCATTGGAAAACCTGAGGGGATTAATAAGCTATTTTATTTACATTTTGCAGTTCTAAGTTAGTGCATAATTATTATCAGGTCTAGGTAAAATTATGCTTTATTCAAATTGCAAAACAGTTACATTTTAAAGTAATGATTTGAACATTATAGGTAGTCTATTGCATTTGCCCTCTTGTAGAACTATGTTTTGAATCAAATTGGCCAGACAGTTCAAATCAATGCATAAGTGATTTTAAAATAAATATATGGGGTAATTTATTTCTGGATTTTAAAGTGTAAGCTCATAAAGCTTCCTCTAGATTATTTAAACAATATTAACTGTATAATAAAGGTTTTAAGTAAAAAACTTAGTTTTTCAAGAATTTAGACTGACTATAATTGTTTGCCAGGCTGTAAAGAGCAACTGAAATCACAAAACCTAACCATTTTTTTTAATGTTTATTAACCTGGTAAGTCATACCAGACAAAAAAAAATGAATGGGTAATGCCGTTTAAGGGTCAGTTGGCCGCGCAATGCCGCAAAACCATACAAATTTCAGAAATTGAAAATCCGCTTTGGAACTGAGCACATAGTGCCAAAGGAATGCAATCGGTGAATAGCTGCAAGATGGCAGTAGTAGCACGGTTATATGTTCCTAAATGGCGAGTATATGACGTAACCGAAGGGCCTGGCAATTCTAGAAGAACACGGCATCTATCTTACACCATTAATCCTACTTATTGTAGATGTTAGTTATTTCAGGTTATGTGCTACATGAGCTAGCTAATGGTGATTTTATCGGAACATGAAACCCCTGTCACTGTCACACTGTAATTGCGATGCACTTAATACATTATATTATGTAATATTTTAGGTTAAATGGGGAAATTTAACACACAAATTCGTTGAAATAAAAACTTACCAATTGCTTTGTTTTTGTTTACGAAAACATAGAGCATTACAAAAAAATAAAATTCATTATTGTTTTTATGGTTTTTTTTGTTATTATTATGTTTATTATAATATTACTTTTACAAATAACTGCCAGCCAGCGGCGGCTGCTGTGTAGGAGCACAAGAGCACGTGAACCTCCAAAATTTCTAAGTGGATCTCCTTTTTCTCTTTCAGGAAACATTTAATGCGCTATCCGGTGCCACTTGTTTAAATATACCGCGCTGTGCTCTTCAGATTGAACACAGCCGAGAATCCGAGTATGTGGCAACAACGCTTGTAGCACAGGCCTCGTGTGCTAGCGTATTACTAACGTTTAACAGCTCTGCGCTTGCGCGGCCAACACAAGAGCTTGGAATTTTACAGCCAGAAATGAGCACAGTGCGACCGTGCACTTTAACATCTCCAGGGTTCTGTTTATCAGCAGGAGGTGCTGCTATCTTTGAGATTTAGTTGAAACTACCCGAAAGTGCAACTGTAGTCTTTGTGAGAGGCATTATTTTTCTCAGTAATTTGCATTTTATGCGAGAGTTAAGCTTAAGAGAGAGTTAAGCAGTTCAAAAGAGAAAACAACCTAAACGAAGGAACTTTTCCGCAACCAACCGAACTACTGTAGATTGTTATCATTACGACCATGACTACATCAGAGCCAGAAATATGCTTTCCACAATAAAAAGAATTAAAACCTTTACTAGGAGTACAATGGGTGAAGACCGACTTTCGGCACTGACAGTGCTTGCTATTGAGAAGAAACTGGTCAACAACAAAAAGCTTTAATCACTGAGTGATAGAAAAGTTTGCACATTTGAAAAACCGGCGCGTGGAATTTCTGTACAAATAAATTTGATGCTAATTGTGTAATTTAAACAATATAAATATTATTCACTGTAAGTACCATTCTTCACATGAACTGCATCAAAGGAGTTCACCCCTTCATCACCTCATATTGCTGTTAACTCTCGGAGACTAAGAAATTTAACATCTTTATAATACTGGGTGGATGACGATTTGTGTAATAAATTTATAATTATTGTTATTATGCACTATCATTGTTTCTAATATTACTAGATTTGATGTTGCGGTGACGGCGGTAGCAGTAGCGGCTGCGGCGGTGGTAAATTGCTGATTTTGTGAACACCTAAATTTTTAATCCATGAGCCGCCATTGCAGCCAGCTCAACCAGATCTACTTGCTCTTCACAAACCCTCTTGACCAATTACAAATAATATGTCAATTAAGATCAAACGTAATGTTATAGAAAGAGTAAACAGATTTATATATCTTGGGCTAACACTAGATTCGTCTTTGACATTGACATACCATATTGAAGACATTGTCAGCAAAACAAACTCTATTAGTCACATATTATACGGACTAAACGACTTAGGTAACAGTTGTAAAATAAGTTTTTATTTTGCACTATTGCACCCAATTTTCTGTATTTAAATGCAGTATGGTCCAATAACAATAAAGAACAGCTAAACTATTTAGAAGAGGGCCATTAAAATACTTTATGGATTTAAAATTTTAAAATCTTCCGTAAAAGTATTTAAGGAAACAAATATACTGCCTTTTTCCTATCTCTGTAAATACAATGCATGTTTAATCATTTAAAAAACTGAAAATAACCTCTCTTGTACCAGCTCTGTAATCAAAGAGATATTCACTTCTACAAAACATATGCCAATCACATATGTATAGAATCAATTAACTCTACCAAAAAGTGCATTACATAGTGCCATCAAAACATACAACAGTCTCCCACTTAACACCAAAGAATCACTCAACTTATCCCAATTTAAAAGCAAACTCTTCAAATACTACTTCAGCAATACTGTAACTCCTAAAAATTTGACAATAGAAAACCCTTATTGTGTTTTTTCAAATATTGCATTAAGTTTAATTACACACCCACACTAAATAGTGGGTATATATATACTCTTTTATGTGTGTTTATTTTATTCTTTGTATTTTGCTTACCGCCTCATTAAAGGGCAGTCTCTACCTAGAACAATATGATCACTGGGACATACTATGTAAATAAATAAATACTCCATCTTACTATTTAAACACTACGTATCCCTCTAATATATGCAGGCCCTTGGTACCAATCTGTCATGGACGCACTTTAGTAGGCTCTACGAGGGAACTTAGGTATAAGTAGTAAATGCCTCCTTTAGGTACATTTACTTATAGGTTATTATACACCTGCGGGGCACACCTCCCCCACTAATACATTCATCTCTTATTTACTAATCTGCGTCCTTCAGCTGACCCAAGCAGGAGCTGAATAGAGACGGCGATGCACGACCCGTTGACCTGTCTTCTAATGTTCATGGGGGGTATTCCTATTTAAACAAACATCCGCGCTATCTGTCCGGCTACGCCATATGCTGCGAACGGCATGTAAATTATGGAAAGGAAATTAGAGTATATGAGAAACCGGCATTAATCTGAATGAAAAACCTAAGGTCAGAGATGGCGCTCGACAAGAGTACTACCATTGCCTCCTGAACGGATCTCACACATTACCACTGAGCAGAATATCAGCTAAAGTTTTGCTTGGTGAGGGAGCATGGGTGCCTGAAGCTGCCTCCTGAAATTAATGTGAATTCCTAACGATACATTTGGCTTAAAAGAAATGCTCCTTTTAGTTCTTAAATACCAAATGTTTGTTTTAAAAGTACACTTAGTAGTTTTTCTTTTGTTAGACCAACAACTTATAGCCTAATTATTTCCTGTAACCTATAGGGGAACAATTGATCACCTACCCCTCTAAATGATGCCCCTGCCACAGAACCATCTTGCTTGATTGTTAAAGGCCTTACCTTCCATACATATTTTCATCCTCTTGTGAACAAATTAGACGGATGTATCTGCCTCACATTCAAGAGATCCTGATTTCAATTAGAGTGAGTTATTTGGATATGTTTTTTTTTCCAGTGTTGTTTTACCTTGAGAAGACAAATGTCGAGTGACACAAGCTCTATGGACCCGACTCATTTGTGCACTACAGTCATTGGTAATGTTGCCGATTAAGGGTCTGTTGACCGCGTAACGGAGCATACATAGTTGGTATTGCGAAAAGGAGGGAGGCAGCGCACCCAAAGTGTAGCGTGGAAAGGATGAAGTATGCAATTAACAGTGTGAAATGGAAATGGCGTGTTATTTATGGATGCTCTTTAACTGCAGTGGTTCTCAGCGTCCCATTCTAAATTGGGCGTGAAAGACCGCTTAATTTTGCTCAGAGGCCTCTCTGCTCAGGCTTGAGTTTCTTTTACGTGCCGTAAATCTACGACACGGGACCAACGGCTTTACTTCCCTTCCGAAGGAAGCCATGCTAAGGATTTTTACACCCGAAAAAATCCATCGTCCTCCGCCGGGTTTGAACCCGCGACCTTGGGTATATGAATTAACAGTGTGGGGAAAGCGAGTTGCTGTTGGCATAATAACAGTAATGGCAGCGCTTTCACAGTATTACGGTAATGAAATACATTAAGAAGAACATCGCAAAGTCAAAAACAAATCAAGAATGACGCGAAGGCAGCACACTGTCGTAGTTTGTTTTAGTAGTGTCGGGTACCAATATGTCGTATTATTTTTGAATTGTCAGTATGACGCTGTCAGGTGAGTCTACCTGGAGTTGGTCGCGGGTTGATGCTAGTAAATTTCTATACATTAAATGTACATACCTTGCAGATTCCCGTACTTGCACCGGCTAAGCTTCTTCTAGTAGATCATGAGTCTCTTATTCAGGGGGGGAAAGAATTACATGTGTATGTAACACTGTTGGTAGACTCAAATAACAGAGAAAGTTCACTTAATTCACTGTATACTTCCTTTATTGGTGAATTATTGTTCATTTGAGGCACTAACCCTACGAGCGACTCCCGACATAACTGATCGCGAACTTGATTAAGCCGTTATTCGAACCCCGCGAAGACCCCCAGGACGAGGATTTTACTGAGCTCGTGGAAGCGACGGTAGACTACCTCTACGAGGAGCCTCCGCCGCTCCACGATGAGATCCGCATTCCTTTAGTCTCCCCGAAAGAGGTGGCCTTCCAACTCACAAACCTAAAGCCTAACAAAGCCCCTGGACATGACGGCGTCACGGCGCCTATGCTCCAGCACCTACCCCGAAAGGCCGTAATCCACCTAACGCGGATTTACAATGCATGCCTACACCTACGTCACTTTCCAACGTGTTGGAAGGAGGCGAGGGTGGTATGCTTTTTGAAACCCGGCAAGGACCCGATCTTCCCGTCAAGCTATAGATGTATTAGCTTACTTCCGATCGTCTCGAAAGTATTCGAGCGGTTACTCCTACCTCGCCTCACCCCTCTCTTCGAGGAGAGACTCCTACTACCGGATCACCAGTTTGGTTTCCGTACTGGACATTCCACAACCCTGCAGTTGCTGCGACTGGCTGAGAAGGCTGCCCTGGGCTTCCAGGACAACTTCAAAACAGTCGTGGTGCTCTTGGACGTGGAAAAGGCCTTCGCCACCACGTGGCATCAGGGACTCTTGTACAAACTCAAGAACGCAGAAATCCCTCCCCCCTACCTTCACCTGCTTAGTAGCTTCCTTCGTGACCTCACTTTCAGGGTGAGGGTGGAGGGGAGGCATTCCACAGTCAGACCCATAGCGGTGGGAGTGCCGGAAGGCAGCGTGCTGTCGCCGTTACTCTTTGCCGCCTACATGTCCGACTTCCCCACAGAACCCCTTATTGTTACGTGCCAGTATGCCGACGATGTCCTCATAATGGCACGTAACAAGAACGCCCGTTATTGCTTCCCTCCGTTACAGAGACAGCTCCAGGCCACAGGCAGATGGAGTGAACGAACAGTGGCGGATGGCCATCAGCCCGCAGAAGAGCTTTGCTCTATTCCTGGCTAAAGTCCGTGGCTGGCGGCCGGAGAGGTCCCTGAGGTTGCGGCGGCGGCGGATCCCCTGGGTCCGCACCGCCAAATACCTCGGAGTCCTCCTCGACCGCGGCCTCACTTTCACTCCACATGTCAGGGAGAAGGTCGGTATGGGACACGCTGCCCTACGGCAGTTGTTTCCCTTCTTCCGCTCCACCATGCCTACAGACCTATTTACCCACACATGACTTATATACAAAAAGGTCAGAGTTTTGCCCTCCTTTCTGATTGGATGAAAAAGAGCGCGTAAAGTGGCGTCATCACGTGACTATCGGGGATTTTCCTTTATTTTACACCCACGTGACCATGTTCTACAATGTAAAATACTCTTTCTCCAATTTTAAAAGGGAAAGAACCTAGCTTCCTCTTAAGGGCTGTTACTTATGTCCCTAATGCAGTAAAAAAATTTAGTTTCAACAAAGCCCATAGCCTTGACGAATTCAAAACGGATTTTCTACCCTCCACGGTAATGCTTTTCACTGAGCATATATTTCTTATATTAAATATTATATACTAATATTTAAGTCTAATAATATATGCGTCGTACTGAAATACTGTCGCAACACCCACTGAGATGCCGGCAAACGATTACATTGGCAAATAAATAATAATAAAAGTGTGATGATAATAATAATAATAAAACATAATAATAATAATAATAATAATAATAATAATAATAATAATAATAATAATAATTTGATTTAATACCAATGCTACTATGTTTTCGTTAAAAAGAAACAAAGCAATTGATAAGTTTTTATTGGTTAGTTGCTTTGTGTATTAAAGTTCTCCTTTATTCCTATATATATATATATATATATATATATATATATATATATATATATATATATATATATATATATATTACTTGATCAAATGTATTAAGAGCACTGCAATTGCAGTCTGGCGGTCACAAAGGTATCTTAATTTTTTGACGAAATCACCTTTAGCTAGCTCATGTACCCCAGAACCTCAAATAACCAACAATTGCAACAAGTAGATGAACCTAAAACGGTATATTATCCAGGTCTCTTCGTTTCTCCACCATTTTCAGATTCCAAGAAGGATTATTGGTTAATGTGCATACTTTATAACTTGATCATTTTAAAGAATTCCGACAACAAAAATATACCTTATACGTGAAACAAGTACTTTTTAATCTCTTTATTTAGACGATGTGACAAGGGGAACGATAGTCAATACATAAAAATGTATTTGATTTCCAGTGTTATCTTGCATCATTTATTCCATTACCGTGTGATTCACTTAGCATAGAATAGAGAAGATAGTGCAGTATTATGGACATCTACCGGCAAGTATATAATTACGTTTTTGTTTCTTTATTCTAAATGATAGGAGTAAGGAAAAGACAGTTAATACATAAAATATATTTGAATTTCATAGTTGTGTTGCATCATTGTCTCGTTAAACTGGTGCGTTACCATATCATTGAATGGAGAAGAAAATCAGATTGCTTCTAAGCATCATAACCGTGCTACTGCCACTGTATTGTGACTGTTAACCGGTTGAATTCCTTTGGCACTGTCTTCTCATTTCTACAACACTTTTTCATTTTCTAAAGTTGGTATGGATTTGCAGCATTTCGCCATAAACAGACCCTTAGTCGGCAAACTTACCAAAACTTCTTTACTTTAAACGATAGAGTAAGGAAAGGACAGTTAATACATAAAGATGTATTTAAATTTCACTGCTACGTTGTGTCATTATTTCGATAAACTGTTGCGCTACGTTAACATTGAATGAAGAGAAAAAATACTACTTTGGCCATCTAGCTGCTAATAAATAAGCACTTACTCTAGCTCTTAGTCACCAGGGAAGCTTCGTTGCTGCTCTATTTTAAACAATAGGAAAAAGGAAATGAGTTTCACTGCTGCGTTGCGACATTGTGTCGATAAACTGTTGCGTTACTTTAATATTGAATGGGGAGGGAAAATATTGCACTACTACACCAATTTAGCAACAAATAACCGTGGTATCACTGCCATCTGGTGGCTATTAACCGAAATGTGTACGCTTGGTACCTTTTTTTTTATTCATATTATGAGATTTTAAATACTTTCTCTGCTATTTTTAAACAGGTTCTTTTCTAGAAACCTTTCGTGACAATAATGAAAGAAAAAAAATTGTTCAATTTGATGCAGTCGTTCGGAAGTGATACGATCACATACATTCGGCGATTCATTTATGCTACTGTGTCAAGAATGTTCCGGGAATTTGCCAATAAAACACAAAAAATGAATTATTCATCCACTTTTATTTTATCGCCTTCAAAGTAGGCCCCTTCTGAAGTTAAACATTTATGCCAACGAATAATCCAATCATCAAAGCATTTTTTGTAGGCACTTTTAGGAATCGATGTCAATTGTCGCCGCGAATTTTCCTTTATGTCTTCTATCGACTGAAAACGGGTGCTTCGAAGTGGTAACTTGAGTTTTGGAAAGAGAAAGAAATCAGCATGAGCCAGATCAGTTGAATACGGTGGTTGTTCGATGAAATTTGTTGAGTTTTTGGCCAGAAATTCGTTCACAATAATGCCTTGTGAGCAGGTGCGTTATTGCAGAATCCATAAACTCGTTCCACAAATCTGGCCTTTTTCGCTGTATTACTCTATCAAACGCCGCATAACGTACAGATAGTAGTCTTTATTTACTATCTGATCTTCTGGCAAGAACTCTGAGTGCACGACACCGCGATAATCGAAAAAAACTGTCAACATGACCTTTAGTTTTGATAGAGTTTGACGTGCCCCTTTAGGTTTCGGTTCAGTTGGAAGGCGCCATTCGGATGCTTTGATGTCAAATTCGTAAACCCAAGACTCATCACCAGTTACAATGGGTTTCATGAACGTGGGGTCGGAACTGGCTCGTTCTAGTATGTTTTTAGCGATTGAGTTTTTGTAGAAAATTCAAGTCTTTCGGAACTAACCGAGCTGCAACTCGTGTCATGCCCAAACAATCGTAGGTTTTTTAAATGATAAATTCCCGGTACTTTCTTTACATAATGTATATATTCTCTTACGTCTTCATGGGTTAAAATACTGGAGTATTATAAAACAATACGTGAGCTTGAAAAGGCTTAGGACCTCACCTCAGATTTATCAGTATGGATTCCCAGACAACTTAATTGCTATTTTATGGTTCAATAATTGAATCATGTGCTATTTGAGATTCATTTTCTTGTTCTAAAAACTGGAAGAATAGTTAGTTACTTTGGCTTGGCTTTCAAGAACTTTGACAATTACTTTGGAGAAATAATGAAGTGGTATTAACCTCGGAATACAAGACTACAGAAAGGCGATAGTTTATAAACTTAATATACGAATCAGATTAATAATATGAATCCATATTATGTATTTCTAAATTACAAATGTGAGGGTAGAGTATATTATGAATTAAAAATTTAAACACCGCCCTCATGACAAATAATTGACAGTCGTTATGAGGTCTTCGGCCGTTAGTAATAGAGCGGTACTAGCGTTCAATTTCTCTTTGAAGGCACCTAACTATATTATCTATTTGTTTTGCAATTCGACGCAATAGATAGTTGATTACTTATTCACTTACTTAAAATTTACATGAGGACTTAGTACTATAGATATATACTTATGTTATATATATTATAATTATGTAATAAGCACCAATATATATTTTTAGATTTTAAATCGAAACTGCACACTTTCCTTTACTTTGGAAAGGATAACGAAAATTTACTTCAATGTATAACTTATTATTATGAGTATATATACATAAAAATATGCATTATCTAAATACATATTACATATTTTTAAATAGCAAATGTGAATGTGTAGTGTATTTTATAATAAAATTTTTCACTCCGTGAAAATGGCAAATAATTGACGATACCCACCTGGGTAGTGTGGTGGTAGCGTGTCTGCCTCACATTCAACAGGTCGCGAGTTGGAATCTCGCTTACAGTGAGTTACCCGGATAAGATTTTTACGGATGTTTGCCTTATCCCGAGAAGACGACTGTCGAGTAACTTTAAGCTCCCTGGATCCCGAGGTCATTTGAGTATCATTTCACCAATTTCATTCATTATCCGATATGACCAACCAGGTTAAAGGACGGTAAGCTACATAAAAAATAAATTAAAAAAGATTATTGTTACGAGGCCCTCGGCCGTATATAATAATGGAATTCGCGTTCAATTTCTCTTTTTTAGCCTAGGTTAAACGTAACTGCATAAATTCTATTTACCTTGCAATTCGACGCAATAGGTAGGTATATAGCCGATGACTTGTTTATTGACGCAAACTTTACAGGAGGACTTAATACTGTCAGTGTATACTCACATTATGCACATTATAATTATGTTATAAGTACCATTATTAGATTTTAAATTGAAAATAAGCACCTTCCTTTCTTATATATTTTTAAAGGGTTCGTTAGTGATTATTACATGTATTAAATATATCTTCTTCGCCATGTGTTTATTTTACCACGTCTTCCTGTTGTTTTCATTACCGCCGCGTCTCCTATTGGACGTTGCGGTCGACTTCTCCCACGGTTGCAATTCCGTATGACATATGTGAAAGTTGCGTCCGGAGACCATTTGAGCATCATTTCATCGATTTCATTCATTGTCCGATACGATCATCCAGGTTAAAGCATGTTAAGCTAGGAAAAAAGATGTATTTCCCTACATCCCTTTAGTTAAACATCCATCATGTTGGCAGCACATATCCTCTGATATAATTCAACAAAATGGAATTGAGACTGGGTGCCATAAATAGGAAAATTCCCCCTTAAACGTTTTATGAACAATTTTGTAGTCTGGTCCATCGGAAAGAACAGCACTCTTCAATGATAAACCGTATCATCCTCTGTGTATATAGAGAAGTCTAGCAAAATGTATCAAAATTAATTAAGTATATACTGACATTATTCCCGCTCAGCCCAAGAGGAGTATCATTTTAGTCGCCCAATTATCATTTTTTTTATTGCATTAATATATTAAGCAGATTGTGTTTGTACTATTTGTGCTGCCTTTATGGTTGTGAATGTATATTTTAAATATATTTATCCGTATTGTTTTTTTGCAGAATTAAATTTACATGATTTTGGGAGAGTTTATCTTTGGATATGGTTAACTTTTGCGAAGGAACGCAGCTGATTTTGGGTTGATATTTGATATATGTCAGAATAGGGTATTGATTGGAGTGTTCTGTGCAGTATTTAAGGGAAATGAAAAAGTAGGGAGCTCATTTAGGCTCTTTGATTAGCGTCAAGACTTTCAGAAAAGAGGAATCTGAAGTGACGTAAGTGAATATATTTCTTCTGAGTGTTTAGAGTTATGTAAAATGTTTTGAGGTTATCTTCGAACTTCTTGCATTGACAAGCATGCACTGTTTTGTATTTTCTTGTTATTGTATAATGCATTTAAATACTTCCAAATTGTGTACCCTATTCTCAATAAATGTGGATTGGTTAAATTTTAATTTGAGTACAGAATAATTCATTAATTTTCTTAAGGTGATATTCGGCAATGAAGATGAAAACATGGAGTTGATTGTCAAAAGAAGCAAATAAATGGAAAATTTAATAAACGCCAGTTTTTTTAAACACACGAAGTTTTAACAATTTACTGTTTTTCTTTTAAAATAAACTTGCAGAACATCAGGGCGAAATTGATTTCTTTCGTCTCCTTGAATTACTTGACATGTATAGAAAATATTAGAATTTTTATTTTCTATATTTATCAATTTGGAAGCGCAGAGGTTTTGAAATGGTCAGAGCATGTATTCTTTGTCATACGATTTTGAGCTTATAGAATGCAGATGTAAAACCCCTTCTACTGTTAAAGAAGGTTAACAATCAATTCATATGTCTAGATTGAGAGATATAGCACTACTTCCATATGTGATCCGTATTTGATACTTTTATTAATCTGGCATTAGAGCTGCTTTGTAGTTATTTATTGGTCTGTTAAACTTTAGGGCTCTAAGCCACAAAGCATAGCACAAGGTGGTGGTTCTAAGTCACATAGCATAGCCGAGTGATCTGTAAAGCTGAGACCCCAATGATCCCAAGAATTCAAAACCTTGTCAGTCTAACAATTACAAATCTGAATATATTGTTTTCAATACTTTCAAATTTGGATTGCCTGTGGAAGTTTTACCCTTAAATTAAGAAAACTTCTTGATACCAATTCACTACAGTTATTTTTAATGTATATTTTATTATCATTTATTCATGTTAAATACAGCTGCTGTTTATTTTAAGTACAGAGAAAGCTTAGATCATTGTTACATATTTTCAGTGTGATCATCATGTCAGCTGGTACTAACTTAGTGGTACCAGTTGTATTATGGGGCAAGACTGCACCAACTCATTGTATTTCCTGTGTGTATCTGTCACGAGATCAACGCACACTGGTGACTGGGTGTTATGATGGTCAGATCTGCTTGTGGCAAGTTGATCCTGATACCCTGAAGGTAATGAGTTCAAAGGTTATGAAAATAATGTGATGCAATTATTAGCCTTTATTTAAGACGCATATTAATATCTAATATTTTCATGGCAGCGAGTGCATAAGCCAATAACTGACGTTTTCTTGGATGTTACAAATTTTTCAGATGATACCTAGATGTCTTCTGGTTGGACACACAGCACCCATTTTATGTTTATCAAAGGCAAGCATTGTGATGGATAATAACTTCATTGTCAGCTCATCCGAGAGTGGGTAAGATGTACTTTCTTTTATATTTCTGCTGCCCTTCATGGTGTAATGGTTACTATGCTAACTTCATATGCCCAAGGTTGTGGGTTCAAACCCAGCAGAGAATGATGTTTTTTTTTTTCGGGCAAAAAAATCCTTAGCATGGCTTCCTTTGGAAGGGAAATAAAGCTGTTAATCCTATGTCATAAATTTATGGCATGTAAACGAACCTCAAGCCTGATAAAAGAGGATTCTGAGCAAAATTAAGTGGTCTTTCACACCCAGTATAGAATGGGACACTGAGAAACATAACAGTTAAAGAGCATCCATAAATAAAACGCATGCTAGATTATAAGGAAAATTTGGTTAGGAATATGGCAAGATAGCAGCCTCAGCTGATGTATACTCATATTCCTTATATGGGTGCATAGTATAAATAAATAAAATTCCATTTCATTTTTTTTTCATATTCCTTAGTAGCTTGGGTCTTATAGGGACATGCAGAAAGGTTGCATGTTCTCTCATACTTGTCCACAATTTTGACACACACTTTCACTGAAGATGTTGCTTATACTATCTATGATGTAAAGTTGCAAAAATGTAGCAAATACCACTGGGTATTGGTGCTGTCAACATACCAGGCCCTAAGCCTCAAAACATAGCCCAAAGTAGAGGACTCTAAGCTGCAAAGCATAGTGGAGAGGCCTTTTTAGAAGGAGAGAAGTGAAACATTTGTGGCCTGGAGGAGGGACTAAACCCCAATTATCGCCCGCATAGCTGAGGGGCCACACCAATCTAGCAGATTTCTATCTTATTTTAGGTTGGCATTGCAATCTTAATGGGCAACATGGTAGGTTTTCATTGCTTCTCTCTGTATAAAAGAAAATTCTACTTAAGGCAGTGGGGTGGGCTAAAGTGTTACTCAAATGTAAATGATTTAATACATATTATTTATAATGGAATTTCTCTGAAAGGTTTTAAAATATGAGTAGTATCTTTGAATCTTGGCAAGAAACCAGCCTTGAAATGTTTTTATTTTCTTTACCATTTACTTATAACAGGCAGAAGAAGCATTGAAATGAAATGGAGTTTTATTTATGGATGCTCTTTACCTGCTGCGATTCTCAGCAACTTATTCTATATTTGGTGTGAAAGACAGCTTAATTTTGCTCAGAGGCCTCTTTATCAGGTGTTAGGTTCTTTTATGTGCTGTAAATCTACAATATGGGACCAATGGCTTTACTTCCCTTCCGAAGGAAGCCATGATAAGGATTTTTACGCCTGAAAAAAATCCATCATCCTCCGCCAGGTTTGAATCTGTGACCTTGGGTGTATGAAGTTAGCATAGTAACCATTACACCACGGAGGGTGACAGAGGAAGCATTGTATGTCACTTAACATTTTGAAACTGAGATTTCAATTGAGATATTTATTTTCAGGTCCCTTGAATAAACTAAAATCTGTGATAGATTTACATAATTTTTCTTCCTATTTTGCAAGAAACTGTCCCTTTAAAAGCCCATTCTTATATATACTTCATGCTAATTGTGATAAATGTTAGCAAAAATGGTTTTAATTGACACCTTTTTGTAAGTACAAAGCATGTGCAGAACCCATTATTCCCATAGCCTCCCATAGGTTTTGCCTTCCTACCGAGGAAGTTTCCCTCCATGTCCAAATTGTATTGTTTTCTTTTTTGTTTCTAGTTTTAGAGGATTTTCTACAACATATTTGTTTGTATATCATCATCATTTTGTTTTCAGTGAAATGTGCACGTGGGACTTAGTGGATGGGAAATGCCGAGAAGTTGTCAAGTTGCCCTATGTTCATACGAGTATACAGGTACAGTAGAGTGTATTCTTTGATGTAAAAGTAATTTTTTTTTTATGAGGGATGATCAGAAACTCAGGTTACAAAGCCTGCAGTAAAACAAGTATATTTTATTTTGTACAACCAATACAGCCATCTGATAGTACATATATTAGGTTAGTTTTCCGCACAGTCTCCATATTGGTTGAGGCACTTGTCGCTTCGTGGGATGAGTTTGAATATTCCCTTCTGATAAAAATCCTGTCTCTGAGTGTCCAGCCATGTTGTCGTGAAGTGTTGCACTTCCTCACTTGAAGTGAATTGTTAGCCTCCTTGGTGTTTCTTCAAGTGAGAAAAAAGGTGATAGTCACTTGGAACGAGATCTGGGCTGTAGGGAGGGTGGTCGATACTATCACAGTAAAACTGCTTCACTGCGTGGTAGTTTTCTATGCTGTATCATGCATTGTCGTGAAGGAAGATAGCACCCTCGGTAAGGAGTTCTGGCCGCTTCCTCCTGATTGCTTCATACAATTGTGTCATGGTCTTGCAGCATTGATCAGTAGTCACTGTATCTTCTGTTTCTAAAAACTCCAAAAGTATAACACCCGTGCTGTCCCGAAACTCAGAGGCCACCACCTTCCTGGCAGATGGTGCCACCTGAAACTTCTTTGTCTTTGGTGTTGAAGGGTGTTTCCACTCCATTGACGACCCCTATAGTGGTGGATCCATGTTTTATCACCAATGACAATGCAGTGAAGAAAACTTCTCCCTTCCATGCAGAACCTTTGCAAAAGTTGCAGATTTGCTGCTATGTGCTTCTCCTTGTGTTGGTTGTACAGATTTTGTGGATCCCATCAAGAACAAACTTTTCAGTATCACAGAATATTGTGAACAATGTGAAGAATGCTTCCAAAAGATATTCCCATTTCTACCACCATGTGTTGTAACGTGATCCTATTGTCATGAATCAGCTCCTCCATGCGAGGTGTGTTCCAGTTCTGGAGGCTATGCTGTGTTGGTCACTGCGATCCTCATCGGTTACACTCTCTTATGAGCTGCAAACTTTCGATACCATTTTGTGACAAGCTGGTGAACATTACAGTGTCTTCATAAACCTCTACCAGCTTCCAGTGAATGTCAGCTATGGTTATAAGTTTTGCCCACAGAAATCAAATAATTGAGCGGATTTCTTCATGAGACCAGTTTTCCAAATGAGTTGCCATTTGTGTTTACTTTGCAGTAGCACTGTAGGTGGCAGATGACTGAAACTCTGCACAGTTGCCAACCACATGTATTAGAATTATTGCACACTACTAAGTTTGCTGTGAAAGATGAAACACATGAATATGGGCCTTGTAACATTAGTTCCTGATCATCCCTCATATGTAAAGGAAACTTGACTTTAAGATTTTAAAAATATTATACATCTGGGCATTATGCATGTGTTCAATTTAATTCACATTATTGAACACAATATTTGTTGTGTATCTTTGGAAACAGAGAGCACTGGAAGATAGAGATATTAATAACCCATATTCAGAATATTGTTTCATAAGTGAAAGCCTCTACATGACCATAAAAGTTCAGACTATACAAATAAAACAAATAGAAGAAAAAAAATATTATTGTATGCTTACAGTTTCCCATGTCTGAGGGAATTTTTATGAAAATTTATGAGATAAACCCCTGATCCAGGAACCACTCAAAATCGCTAGATCTATCACATATGCAGTTTTTTATTATTAAAATATGGGGATTACATGCTAACAACAGTTATTCAACAATATATTTCATATTTCAATGTGTTTATAACCACAGCTTTTTACTTCACATCACTGCTTTTCTCAAACAATGGATATAATACAAAAGATGCAGTTCCACCTGAGGCAACATGGAAACATTGCTTCTTCTGTTCTTGTCTCTCCACATGTTGCCAACATTCACAATCTGAACATAGCAGAAGGCACAGTGTAGCTGAGAGTAGAAGCCCTAAGTCACATAGTGTAGATGAGTTGAGGGCCCAAAACCACAAAGCATAGTTGAGGACCCTAAACTGCAAAGCATAGCTAGGGATGTTTTTTTAGGAGAGGAGAGGTTTGGAGTAGATGCAGCTGAAGGCTGTGGCTGCAGAGTGTCGACAGTGTGTAGCTGAGTGATCAGTAAAACTAAACACCAATGTACCACAGCATAGCTGGGGATGTGTAAGGCCTAAACCTGCCACAAATAGTGAATTTTCATATTAGCAAAATTTTCATTTGTTGGAAACATTGATTTATTACTATTTTAGGTGTTTTTAGCATATGAGTAGTTCATAATGGCATTACTTTGCCATATATAAGTGAGGTCGCAAAGAAGAGTGGGCAGTGGGTAATATGACTTCATCGGAGCAACATCTGCTTCATATGTAATCTTTCACATAAACATAAAACACCTTGAACAAGTGAACAAGTCCCCAGGAATATACATACAATATACCTTTATCTGGTTACAGCTAGAGAAGGGAGTAAAATATTAAAGAACATGATAAATAAAACTTCCCATGGAGTAGATGAGATTCCAAATTGTATTTTTATAAACTGTTGTCAGCATTTTGTTGCACCTCTTTGCTTTTTAATTAATGCTTCCTCCAAATCAGGCGTGTTTCCCAAGTGTGTGAAAACTGCAAAAATAATATCTATTTAAAAAGGGGTATAAGAATAAAACTATGGATCAATAGCAATATTATCACCCATCTGAAAAGTACTAGAAAAGGTTATGTATAAAAGATGTAAAAAATCTATTAAAAATATATGTTATCTGCAGCGCAAAACAGATTCATAAAAGGTAAATCAAATGAGACAGTGATATTAAATTTTTTAGATGCAGTTTACAGTTCATTAGATAAAAAAGAAAATAGTATTGGAATATTTCTAGATCTTTCCAAACCTTTAATCTAGTCAATCATGATATTTTTCTGAAAAAATTTGAATTTTTTTGGTATAAGAGGATTAGCAAACTGCTGGTTTAAATCATATCTAAATCAGCATGGGCAACTAGTTGAAGTAGTACAAACAAATTCTCATAATCATACATCTGAAGGGTATAGATCTGATAAAAAAAATGTTGTCTCCCATTCACATAACTTTCTCTACATTTCTGTAACAAATTATTGTTAAAAAGCATATTCTGCTATCTAAATCATGCTAATCAAGATAAACATTAGCAGAAATTGTCCTTATTACCTGGTCCTTTGTAAGTAGAAGGGAAAAAATCTAATGTGTTCCATACGCATGATGTGCTCTAGCTATTCAGCAAACAAACCTTTTATTCAAAAGATTAATCTGTTATCTACATGCTAATCAAGATAAACATAAGTAGTCTTATTACTGGCTCCTTGTAAGTAGAAGGGAATTAAGGAAATGCACAGGCTAAAGTGATAGTCTTATCCTTCAAAAGCTGGTTGCTATGTGAAACAATTGAAATTCCCATCTCTCTGCTTTCCAGGAGTAAACAAATGAGAAATGAGAAGAAAGATGTCTTCCATTTGAGAAGTGGCTAAAATTGAAACCAATAATCTGGAATATCTTGAAAACAGTTAACTCTACAAAAAAAAAATGTATATAACATAAATTGTATGTTTTAATGAGTTCTGCATTTTTTGTGCAGCAAGTTTTTGTATATCCCTTATGGTTTGCCAGCTATACAAAAGTCTTACAGAATAAAGAGGTCTTCAGTGGCTATTCCCAGAAAATCCAAGATATACATTTCATTTGTCATAAAAATATCTTAAAATGAGGTATTTTAATCAAAACCATTAGAGCCACTTTTGAGAAAATCAAAATTTTTGAAAAATGTTCCATTTAAAGGGTAGTTGGAGGGATTTTCTTGAAAATTTTGGCATCCTTGGAAAATACCAAGTTTGGTATTTAATGGTCTTTTCATTTTTGAGCTATGCTGCACACGCACGTGAACACTCTTTCTCTCTCTCCTAAAAATTCTTTTTTTGTATTCAGGAGGTCCCAAAACATATATTTCTGGTGAAATCTGGGTATCAAATTTTTGGTGCAATACAATACCTACTCTATACACTATGCACATAGTACGTGTAGAGAAAGTAATACGTAACTTGTGGGGTTCTCCAAGGTTCAGTTCTAGGGTCTTAATTTATTTTTATTATACATAAATGATTTAGCAAACTATCTACCTCTAAACAGTATAGTATTGTTTGCTGATGATACATCCATAGACATAATGGGTAGTAATAAAGATGCTGAAATAGATATATCGATTTTAGAAAAAAAAATGCAAGAAAGGTTTGCTCAAAATAAATTAATAATAAATAATAATAAATCTGAAGCCATTTCATTCAGTCATATAAAAATATGAATGTTCATAAGCCACAAACAAAACTAGAAAATGAATTGGTGCACTACAAACCCACCACAAAATTCCTGGGTGCAAGAGTTGATGAACATTTGAGATGGAGCACGCTTGTTGAGAAACTGGCATCTAAGTTAAGTCAGTTTGTTTTATGTATAAATCTATAAAATATATTGCAAACCTGAATACTTTGAAGAATCTAAACATTTGTACATTTCAGCAATTTATTAAAATTTGGCGTGATGTTTTGGATTAATTGTGATAAAGAAAAGACAATCCTCAGAATTCAGAAATGACCAATTAGAATAATAATGTGGAAGAAGCAAAGGGATTCCTGCAACTATTTATTTCAAACATTCCATACATTTGGTGGTATGCATAAAGTCAAGCATAAACTTTGCCTTGCTAATTTTCAAGTGTAATCTTGGTTTCTAATGCATAAAACAGCTTCAACTTGACTTAAGTCTAGCGTTTGCTTTGGAGCCAACAATTTGCCTAGCTTTGGCTTGAATTTTCCAGCAATGACTTGACTTTGAGTGCAAATCCAATGCATAAAACAAGCGAAAGCTTCACTTCTTGTAGCTTAATCTTGACTTTTTTCAAGTTACCTCAGTAGGTGACTTGATTCGTACTAGAGAAGTGTTAAAGAGTTGTTTTATCCCACAAAATGGCACAGTTCATGAATATCCGTCGAAGAAAAGTGTATCAAGTAAAGCGACAGTGTAGAGAATGTGTATATAAATCATTTTATAGATTCAATGAGGACAATGTCGAGTTAATTTCACATCATTTCTTGGGAGAAAACGCAGAAACACGAGGAGGTGCACTGACATCGAAGCAAAGGATGCAAATATTTCTACGTTTCATCGGCGACCCAGGATTTCAGACTGGTGTCGGAGAAGATGCTGGAGTTCATCAATCAACTGTAAGTAGAACCATCGATTATGTGAGTGAAAGAATTTTTGAAAAAGCTAATCAGTGGATAAAATTTCCATCACGACTGCAAGAAGTTAATACTGCAAAGCAAGACTGGCAAAATAAATTTAATTTTCCAAGTGTAATAGGAGCAATAGATTGCACACATGTGCCAATTCTGAAGCCACGAGTACACGGCGACGAGTACATAAATAGAAAAACGTTATGTTCTATTAATGTTCAAGCGACATGCAGTTTCGATGAAGTGTTTACAAGTGTGGACGCAACGTGGCCTGGCAGTGTGCATGACAGCCTCATATATAGAAATTCAAATACTTTTGAAAGATTGCGAGAACAAGATGGAACGGCGATACTGCTGGGCGACTCCTGGTATGGGATTGCTCCTTGGTTACTAACTCCATACAGAAACCCTGTGAATGCTGTGGAAGAATACTATAATCGTCAACATGCCCGAAGTAGATTTACAATAGAGAGATGTTTCGGGCAATTAAAGAGACGATTTCCTATATTGATGAACACCATCAGAATTCCTACGGAGAAAGTACCGCGTATTGTTGTATGTTGCTTTGTGTTGTATAATTTCGCAAAACAGCTGAGAGACGATGATGTAGAGGAAGAAGTTGATAATAACAATGAAAATGAAGAGGAATATGGAGAAGGGGAAGATAGGACTGAAAATGAAGATTGGAGAACGACGTGGAATGCAAAGAAGAAACGAAATTTCACAGTTGTTGTATGAACATGTTGCAAATGATTAAATTACATATTGTTATGAATATAAACTATACATTTCAAGTTTGATGGCAATCTTAAACTTTATACACACAAATTCAAATGGTTATGCAGCTCGAGTGAAATATAAATGTCATCTGTTGTTACAGATTCTGAATAAAATTTGATCCCTGTACTTCTATTACTGGAAGCAAGCTCTGTTTGTTTAATATCTCCTCTTGCATGCGTATCAGTTTTAGTTGTTCTTTGCAGTTCATGCGTAGTCAGGTGTTTTGTTTCTGGGGTCTCAGGTAATTTACATTTATTCGATTGTGTACCTGTTTCATTAGCAATCTTATTGGAATTTGGGGCAATGCTCTCATTATTTGTAGATTCAACTTCAACCTGCTCAATTACATCATTTGGTAGCTGGTCTTGCAAACCTTCTCCACCCACAGCACATCCACCTAAACAGTAAACAGAACAAAAAACTAAATAAACTAGCCACAAGGGAGTTAAAAGAATAACTTGGTTTATTTACTTAGTGTCATATACTTGTTTGGAATTGATGACGCTGTAAGTATATCACATTACTTTCCTGGAAATGCATTGTCGACCAGCTGTGACCTGATTATTGCTAACAATGTTCTTCTGTCAGTACATACAAGGTCGTGTTTACAGGTTAAGCTGACCTCCATGTGATAGTAGCGTCACTAGGCCTCTGCTTTTTCAGAGGTGATCCAGTGTGAAATTTCTTCAGTAGCACAAGGATGATGTCAATTACCATTGTGTTTTCAATAATTAACATCTTACATATAAATGCTGCGACTATTTTTGCTCATAAATAACTTCAAATCCCATGAAAATGTTACATTTCTTAGGAGAAATTATGAGCTAGTAAAACTACCACCAGCAAACAAGAGCTATAGCCAGTTACATTTTGTAACTATTCAAACCAGAGACGTCACAATGAAAACAAAAATTTTCCAATAAAACGTATATAAATGGTAAACTCAGCAGCATCCAAGTGCAATCTTTATGCAGAAATAAAGGCAAATAAAATCATCAATTTTAGTGCTGTTTACAGGAAAGTCATGTGTAAACCCCTTTGAAAAGCGTCTTTAAGAACCTAATAGAATTTATTATGAAGCAAAAACTGCATTTGAAACAGTCCCTTTTTCCCCCAAAGTAGTATTATTTTGTTATGTACTTTAATATTCACTGTAATTTTCCAATATATTTATATTTTATAGCAGTTACATGTAACATGTATCACATTACAGAATACGTTTGAAATTGCACTTGATAGTACAAACCAAAGGATACTACAAACTTTTAAATTTGGCTCCTGAGATCTATTTTTATTCTTACCTGGAATCCTACTAATGGTTGGGTTGCTTTCTCCATCAAGAAATTGAAGAAATTCTTCTTCCCACCTTTTTAACTTTATTTTTTGATTTCCCGTGGCTTTACGGTCAGTTTTTCTTTTTAGTTCAGTCTTCATATTCTGAATCTTTTTCTGCACTTGCTGTGGAGTTACTTTTCTGCCTAAAGTTTCTTCTAGCTTGACGCAGACGGTTTGCAAAGCGTTAATTTTTTCTTCTTTGATGCTCGGGGTCTGAGATTTATTCAACAGTATTGGAAACTGCTTAAGAATTGCTGAATATTCACTTCGTCTGCCATACTTGCCATTACACATATAATTTTAAGGTTAGGTATCGTATTCGCAAAACACTTCTGTGCAGTACACATGAGTGGCAGCACTTGGCAGACGACAGCTGCGTGCGCAACGTATTTCAAGCGTTTGCTGGGAAAGCATCTAGCGAAAGCTTGATAGATTAAGATATTTTTTATGCATGGGTTGAACAAGCCAAAGCTTAATCTTGTAGAGTAATCTTAAAGCTTTCGCTTTAACTTAAACTATAATCTTCAAGACAAAGCTTGGATTTTATACATTTGACCCATTACCTTTTCCTTGACTATAAATATTAGTTGTCGTCACATTTGTTAGAAATTTTCAGGCAAACTGTGAAAAGCATAGCTATCACACAAATACACATAAATTAAGCATAATTACACATAATACATTATTATTTGGCAAAAGCATAAGACATTCTGGAGTTATATTATATAACAAATTACCTGATAGTGTGAAACTTACCACCTCAGAAGCTATTTTAAATGCAAAGTGAAAGAATAATTATTACATTTTTTTATTCAATTGAAGAATTTGTAATATTTTAAATAATTATGGTTACTTTAGGGTGTGTAATTTAACATGTAATTGAGAAAGAGAGATTCAGAGACAGAGAGAGGGAGGGAGGGGGGAGAGATTTTTTTCCCTTTTCTTATTTTGTTCTATATTTACTGTCTTTGACAACACCATAAATTCTTGTAATTCTAGTTGACAATAAATTGAGTTTAATCTATTCCTTACTCCTTCAGGATTAACCTGGATATAATAATTACTGGAATCCATAAGTACGAGGGGCATACTGAAAGTCATGAGCAACCCATTGTAAAAATTTAAATTTCAACAATGTAATGAAACAGATTGCAGGATCGTAATCTACAGACTTTAAGCCACATGCTGACATATTGTGATGTCATTAGCTTCTATCACGTGACCACAGACAGTGTTTGAAAAATGGCTGACATTGATGTTTCGTTTCGACAGCGTACTGTCATTGAATTCCTTGTGAAAGAAGGAAAATCTGCTCCTGAAATTCATCTCAGACTTCAACGTGCGTATGGAGGTGTCTGCATGGGTGTCAGCAGTGTTAGAAGATGGGTGAAACATTTCAAAGATGGAAACACGAGTCTGCAAAATGCGCCTCGTAGCGGGCGTCCTCGAACTGCCTCTACAGAACGCAACAAGGAAAGAGTTGATGAGCTCATTACAGGAGATAGGCGTTTCACTGTGAATGAAATTGCTGCGCAACTTGGAATATGACATAGTGCAGTGCAAGAAATGATCTACAGCTTGGCTTATCGAAAGGTCTGTGCCCGTTGGGTCCCCCGTTTATTGACTGAAGACCATAAACTTCAGAGAAGAACCATTGCACAAAACCTTCTTCAGAGATTTCATAATGAAGGTGATGAATTTTTGACGTGTATTGTGACTAGAGATGAGAGCTGGTTCCATCACTATGAGCCAGAAACGAAACGTCAGAGTATGGAATGGCACCACTTGAACTCACCATCGAAGAAGAAAGCGAAGACATTGCAATCTGTAGGAAAAGTTATGGGAACTGTCTTTTGGGATGCACAAGGCTGCATTCTGGTTGACTTTCTTGAACCTGGACAAACCATAAATTCTGCCCGCTACATCAAGACACTTCTGAAGCTCCGTCGGGCTTTGCGTGATAAACGCCCTGGAAAGAGGATCATCCTTCAACAGGATAATGCGCGTCCGCATACTGCCCGTGCCACGATGGAGAAGATCAGGGCATTAGGGTGGGAAACTCTTCCACATCCTCCCTGCAGTCCCGACTTGGCACCCTCCGACTACCATCTTTTCGGTTCTGTGAAGGAGCAGATGCGTGGCCAACGCTACGAGACGCTGGAGGATATTCGGAAAGCAGTGCGTCAGGGTCTGCGGGCAGCTGGAACGGAGTTCTATCACAGGGGCATTTTCATACTTGTAGAACGATGGGAAAAATGTGTGCAAAACAATGGAGACTATGTCGAAAAGTGAAAGAAAGTCTGTAGATTATGATGATGTATTTCGTTTGGCTTAAAAATAAATATTAAGATTGTAAAACAGTGTTGCTCATGACTTTCAGTATGCCCCTCGTATTTTGAAAGCAAAACATTTGTTACTGGTTTTGGGAGGAAAACCAATTTATGTTGCTTTTTCTTCTTTTCCCTCACATGAGCTTAATGTAAAGGAAAGCCCATTTACATTATAAACAGTTAAATGCTAATTCCACATGTTATATGTGGCTAAGCACTTATTGCTTAATTTGAAACATTTCTAGGTAAAAATATATTAGGGCAGAAGAAAGATTTGGTTGGGAAGCATCTACTGATTGCTAAACATCTGTGTAATTGTTTTGCAGGGGTGTTATAGCATTTTGTATGAAGATTATGTTTTCCATATTGTCATTCCGCAGTCTATGGATGAAGAGGTTCTGTAATATGCTGTAGTAGCATCCCTGTTTACTGTAAACTAGCTTATTCCAGTGTTGTCTTCTTTGAAGAAATAAGGGCCAATGATGAATTGTAAAATTACTAAACAGTAACTTTAAAATCATGAAGACCTTGTTCAATTAAAATCTGAGGGTCATTTGAAATCAAAGTTTACAATTACACATGTTAATTGTATAGATAACATATAGTGATAATGTTCACCCTGAAGACGAGGAAGATGCACTTCTTCGAAACGTTGGTGTCAAACCAAGTTTTTACCTGGTTAGAAGCCCGAGAAGATTTTGAATTAACATATAGTGATGTATGATGTAAAGATGAAAAATGAATAATTCAGTGGCCACATAACTTGAAGTAACTATTGATTTGTAATTCATAGAAGGCAGAGTCGGCCTTGTGTTGCCATGGCTACTTGTTAACATTTGCCATTTATCAGATGTGTAATACATTCCCCCAGTACACCTTATAAAAGTGCTGTCTACAGGGACTTCATTTAGAACACTCTCCCAGACTTATTAGAAAATGTGCCTCTGCAAATAAAAAGAAACATGTGGATCATGTACGAGCTGTACCACATTTTAGTCTCATAGTGCAAGATGCAAATGTAAGGATCCAAATATAATGGGAATAATACTGTACAACAAGTTACCAAATTCTATTAAGCAAATTAAGTAAAAAAATGCTTTCAATAAGGAACTCAAAATTTATTTAATAAACAAGGTTTTGTATAACATTGATGAATTGTAATTTTAGTTAATAAGGTGTTGTGTATGTAATTTGTAAATATGCAATATTGAATGATGTAAATGTAAGCTGTATATATGTAAATCACTGTAATTGAATTATGTCAGAAACTGCTCTACAGTCTATTGACAATAAATGCATTATTATTATTATTATTATTATTATTATTATTATTATTATTATTATTATTATTATTATTATTATTATTATTATTATTATTATTATGCACTGACTGGTATCTAGCATGACAAATGGATAGATAGAAGGGTACCAGTTCCATGGCCTGCGCGTTCTCCCAACCTCAATCCTTTAGATTTTTATCTTTTGGGGCACCTTAAACCATTAGTTTATGCAGCAGACATCCTAGATGAAGAAACTCTAAATCTAGGTGCCATGTAAGCCTGCAAAGTCATATGAACCGACTGGGAGTATTTGACATTCCATGCTTTGACGAGTGCACGTGTGTGTAGATACAAGAGGAGGACGTTTGGATCATTTGCTATAAGTAATGTTTGTGTGGAACACCTCCTAACAAGCTGACGTCAAAAATAGAATAATGTGTCACTTTAAAATGTTTTGATTAATAGCATTTTGAACTTCAATAAATCAAGAACAAAGGGTTTTGGGACATGTGTTTATATGAGCATTTATTCTTGTTTTGATGTAAGGAACCTGTCTACTAAATTTGTAAAAGTATTTTTAATCATCCTGTGTGTGTATTTAACAAATACAAAGTTCTAGCACAGAAATGACTATTGTAGCATAACCTCACATATTTCTGCATTATTAAATTGATCATAAAATCTGAATGTTTCAAGATAATACAAAGTTCTATGTTGAGGTTACAGTTGGCAATGTGCCACATAAGTATAATCCTTTATAATTATAGCTTACATCCTTAAAATATGAATCTTTTTAATGTATTTATTTAACAAATAATACAAAGTTCTGCCATAGAGTTTACAGGTAGCAGTGTGTTTGACAAATGCTATGCTTTCAAAATCCAGCATTATTGAAATTAAATTTTGCCAACTTCTGGGGATTAGAACATGATTTTTAAATGTGAATGAATAGTAATTAACATCTAAAACCGAATAGTAAGAAGAAATGATTCAATTAATCATTGTTTATGAATATTTAATTAAACTTCAAATTCCATTAGGGCATGTTGGCATATTGGGACACCTTTATGATGTTTTCTTGAATCAGAAAATTTCTATTCTGAGAGTTTGCCGCTATGCACACATGGTGGCAAGGGATCAACTCATTGACCCCAGATAGTACCAAGGGACGAAATCATAACTTGCAAATGTAAAAATAATGGAATATAGCTCAGAGACCTGCTCTTTTATATGCAAATAAACATTACATAGGACCAACAACTTTAGTTCTCTTCTGAAAGAATCTGGCTAAGAATTTTTATGTCTGAAAAAATCCATCACCCTTTGCTGGGTTTGAACCTTGTAACCTAGGGTGCTAGAGGCTAGCATGGTAACTACTACACCATGAAGGGTGACCTTTATTTTCTCAATCATGCGACTTCCATTTCCTACTTATGGTTGGTTTGGTTCAACTTTCATTCTAGTTTGAAAATTACACTTCTGGGTACACGTCACTTTTATTCCCTTAACCCTTTCCAACATACCCAATAATGGAGGTGAGGCTTTAAAAAAAATATATATATATATATATATATATTTTGGTATTTTGGGGCACAAACTTCCAACCATACCAGTATGGTCAACTCTCACATACCAAGCCCTGGACCGCATGGCCATTCAGACACATGATAGCTGCAGTAGTAATAAAATGCATGTATCTACATCCAAACACATCATCACACCAACTGGTTAGCTGGGCCCTCCCTAGCTTGTCCATAGTTTCCCTTGAATGTAGAACATACATTTTGTTGGGATTAATCTTGCGATTCATGGTTTAATAGGCTAGTCGTCCTATCGTGCCTTAGACCATAAGACCATAAATCCAGACCTTGAGTTTGGCATTATTTAAGAGAGTTTTTGATGTTATCCATTGGTAAAATAGGTTATTTAACAATCGTGCACAGGACATCATATCGTGTCCATATCGCTGAAGGGGTTAACAACAGTGGACTGCTCTGTCATTTGCCAACCTACTTGTGATTATAGTGTTTTTCTCCTTTCTAAATTTGGTATCATTTTGCAAAATTATGCGTTGCCTGGACACAAAGTATACAACATTACATAATATGTAATGGATATATGTGAATTTGTTATTGGTGGATAAAGTTGTATGAATTCACTTTCCTTGACAAATGGTTTGTATTTCAGGCCTACCACATGTGTGGATGTGAAGATGTGAGACTGTTTTGTAATGGTTACTACGCTGAAGTTCTGGTGATGGATCCCTTCAGTTTAGAGATTGTGTTCACTCTGTCCTCAAGAATGAATCCTGATTGGATAAGTTCTCTCCATGTTTTACGTCCAGCAAAAAGAAGAGGTGTGTACATTCAAGGATTATCTATGAATAATCTTAAAGTCTACAATAAATAGAATTTTGAAAATGAAATAAACAATGCGTGTTAAATATTGCAGATGATGTTGTGCTGGGTTTGACAACTACTGGCACTGTGAAGGTTTGGACTCTATTTGGACATGAGTGTAAGAGTGCAGAACCTCTTTATGAGAATGAAAGCAAACAAATTAGATGTTTAAATGCTCTCACTATGACATGCTGTGCTTATAACCAACGAACTGTGCTTATCGTATGTTCAAAATATTGGCAGGTGAGTTTTGTTATATTATTATAATTTTTTTTCTAATAGTTTTATTTCTTTAGATAGCTTATTATAAAATTCTTTCCCCATATTTTTATATGTCTGCTTAATGTGCCTTTAATTACTGATTTGAAATAACCATACATGTTTATCAGATTATGTGATTATTCATTGACTCCCATCTGTCAAAGACGGCATTGTAAATATCAATTTGCAAAAACAATTACCTATATTTAACTAAAATCAACGTGTATTTGTATGTGTTAAAATTTCAAAGGAAGGCAACTTTTCCTTGCATTGGTAAAATAAAAACAATATCTGGTACAGTTTGTAATGCCATAAAAGGGTTGACAAACACACTACAATTCAACGAGATTTTAATACACGCTTTAAATTCAAACTACATTTACACCTTTCATTCAAAATTGAAAATACTCCTCCCCACAGAAACGTTTAAACATGACATTAATGCATTCATGTTGGGGATATTCAATTAAATGTTATTACTGAAAAATCTTAACAATTTATTACTTTCTCTATACGCACTATGTACATAAAATTTGATACCAGATTTCACCGGAAATACATTTTTTAGGGTCCCCAATATCCAAAAAAGGTATCTTCACAAAAAGGTCTGTGTGTGCGTGGGTGGGTGTGTGAGTGTGTGTGTGTGTGTGTGGGTGGGTGGGTGGGTGGGTGGGCGGGCGTGCGTGCGTGTGCGTGCGCGTGCGCATGCGTGTGTGAGAGAGAGAGAGAGAACACGATAACTCAAAACAAAAAGTCGGTAAAATACCAAACTTGATATTTAAATTTAGTATCTTCCAGGGATGCGACATGAAGATTTTGAGAAAAATCCCCCCACCCCCAATTACTCTTTACATGGAACTTTTTTCGAAAATTTTGATTTTCTCAAAAATGGCTCTAACGATTTTGATTAAAATTTGGTATATTAAAGATATTTACCTGACAAATAAAAGGTATATCTTGAATTTTCTGGGAATAGCCTCTGAAGAGTAGTTTACTCTGGATGAATTTTGCTGAATTTTGAATAACTGCTAAACCGTAAGAGATGGACAAAACCTACTACACAAAAAATGTAGAGCACATTAAAACACACAATTTATGTTATATACATTTTTTTCGTGGAGTTCATTGTTTTTGAGACATTCCTTATTTTTGGTTTCTGCTATGAAAAACGTATACATTTCTCATACTGGAACTTGTCAACTCCTATCCATATAAACAAAGGAACTTCATTGACAGAGCAACCAGCTTTTGACTATCACTTTAACCTATGGTTGTCCCTTATTTCGCTTCTACTTACAAGGAAGCGAGTAATAAGACTATTTCTGCTAATTTTTTTTTCTGATTAGCATAAAGTAAATAGAAGTATAATCTTTTTAAGAATAATTTGTTGCAGGGATATAGAAAAAGTCATGTGAATGGTACACATCAGATTTTTCTTTATGCACTACTTATACAAAGTAAATAATGAAATAGATCATTCCACCCAATTATCAATATTGGTTTATCAATATTCTAAGGCTCTGTGAACCAAAAAATAAGAAGTATTTTTAGAAAAGTTCACTGTTCTTGCATATGTGACATTAAACATTGTATTTATGTTCAGCATCTTCCAATAAATGTTCACAAAACCCTCACACCCTAAATTGTAAATGTTTCAATATTTTTGAATATCTCAAAAAGCTAATTTTTAATAAAATACTATTTCTTTAATATATTTGCCTGCATAATAAAATGTATATAGTCTCGTCCAGTAGCTCAGTTGGTAGAGCACCTGCTTGCTGTGCAAAGAGTCCCAGTTCAATTCTTGGCAGGAGGAGTGGAAATTTTTTTCTGTTAGTTTCACTGAAAGATTTTGATTAGAAGCTCATGTAAACAGACACACATGATCCAAAAATGTATGTTCAATGGCTGATGCTGCGCATTACAAGGTATATTGGTTACAAAATAGGTCTGAGTACTAACAAAAACTACTGGATCTCTTCTGGAGTACTTAACAATAATATGCTTAATGCGTTATTATGTAGAGCTGCTGCAAAGTGAATGTAGATAAAGTAAGCTGTCAAATTGCATTAAATTAGATTTTAATAGAAATTTAATTAGAGATAGAAAAAAACTTACTACACAAAAAATATAAATCTTGTTAAAACACACAATTTGCCATATACTTTTTTTGTTGTAGAATTAACAGTTTCTGAGATATTCCTTGTTGTTTCATTTTTAAACTACTTAAACTTTTCTCGAACAGGAAGTCATCTTTTGTTTTACTTCTGGCCATTTAAAGAGGACCAAATTTTAATTGATTCACATGGTGACCAGATTTTAGAAGACCTTTTATTTCCTTTCTACTTACAAGGAAGCAAATATTATAATTATTAGAATTTCTACTAATATTTATCCTGATTGGCATAATATAGATAATAGAATCATCTTTTGTAAGAATAGTTTGTTTGCAGAATAGGTAGAGTAAGTCATGTGAATGACCCATTACATTTTTTCAATAATAAGTGCTTTTTAAGTTGTGTAGAAATTGAAATTAGCTGTTTAATAGTCTGTGCATGTCAGGAAGTATTATCAAAGAAAAGACTATTTATTTTTTATAATAATGGTATTAGATACATACATGTTGTGTATGCTGATGTTTTGCAGATATATGATGCTGGAGATTTCTCTGTACTGTGCTCTGTTATCTCTCCTCGAGGCGAGCGCTGGCTTGGCGGTGACTTCTTGGCAGCAGACAGAGTGCTTGTCTGGAGTGACGAAGGTCGTGGTTACATGTACAAGCTTCCAGCCAAGTAAGCCTGCTGATGATCTGTTTACTACTTATCTAAGGGTTACATTCAAAACAACTTGGTAAAACATTATGGCACTTCCACTTATTTTTTCATTCTTTCCTCTCGCTCTTTCTCTACTTCTCTCTCTCCTCTCTGTTTTACAAGGGGATGCCTTTAATTACCAGCATGTAACAGCATACTTTTATCTTCACTATTTCAAGAATGAATGACTAAATTATGTGACTTTTTAGCTAAGACAATGCAAGATTCCATGACATTCTTAATTCTTTGGCACAAGTAATATAAAGAGTACTTTTAATATTGTCTGTTGCAGAGTATAGAGTAAAATAGAAGAATATTTTTGCTAAATTCATTAGTAAATCAGTTGAAAACTGAGTATGTTAAAACTCCATCGTTGTTGGTGTTAATTACAAATCTTGCAGTGATATTTTTTGTCTTCGTCAGTGTATTAACATACATAATAATGAATTATTGCAAACAGAATCCATTGAAAGCTAATAACATTTTCAGATGTGAATGTGAAATCACCTGGATTGTTACTACTGTTTCTATGAGGTGTGGCAATAAAGAAACTGGACTCCTGCTGTAACTCTTTATTAAATAAACTTGCACAACTGAAATGTTGTTCGCTTCAATGTAGTCCGCTCCCCAATCCCTGCACTCCTCCTTGTGAATTTTCCAATGTTTGAAGCTGCAAGTTGAGGAGTCTCATTGATTTTACCTTCACTGCATCCACAGATTCGAACCTGATTCCTTTGAGCGCAGACCTCACTTTTGTGAAGAGAAAAGAGTCATGTGGTGCTAGGTCAGGCAAATATGGTGAATGTTCCATCACTGGAACGTTTTTTGCCAAAAATCTCTTCACATATATGCATTATGGGCCGGGGCATTATTCTGATGATGAATCCACAGATCTGGTCTCCTTCATCACACATGTTCACAGAGGGTCATCAGAACAGTTGTATAATAAATTTAGTTGACAGTTTGACCTTCAGACACCCAATCAATGTTGCTAATCCCTCAGACATCGAAAAAAACAAGCATCATTGCTTTGAATTTTTATTTTCTAATGTACATTTTCTTCTTCCTAGGGGATTGAAAGCTCTTCCAATGCATGGATTGTTGCTTAGTCTCTCGATTATATAATAACATCCATGTTTCATCTTACTTAATTCTTTGTGGAGATAATCTGGGTCATTTTCAATGTTTTCAAGAATTTCAGCACAGCAGTGCACTTGATGTTGCTTTTGCTCATTTGTGAGGGTTCTTGGCACCACTTAGTACAAACCTTTGTCAACAGTTTCCTTATTGATGCAGGTAAGTTCTGAAATTGCTCGAATGCTCAGGCAGCAATCTTCTCAAACAATTCTATTGACTTATAAATGTAAAAAGAAGCTGGTAACAGTGAAGTAATAACACAAATATTGATATAAAAATAATAGTTGCAACAAATCTTCACTTATCTTTTGGAATCCTCCTTGCTTTGGACTAGTTTCGCAATGAATTCATTGCATTATCAACATAAATTTCCTTATGGTCTCAGTTTTGGTCTGGTTAATAGTGATAATAGTTTGCCATAACAGTGTAAATAAACAACATCAAAAACCAGACCAAAACTGAGACCATAAGGAAATTTATGTTGATAATGCAATGAATTCATTGCGAAACTAGTCCAAAGCAAGGAGGATTCCAAAAGATAAGTGAGGATTTGTTGCAACTATTATTTTTTTATTAATTCTATTGACCTTCTCCACATTCTCTTCAGTTTTCAAAGTGGAAGGTTGCCTGGTTTTGGATCATCTTTAATGTATTTCCTACTGTCCTTAACCCACTCAAAAACTTGCGTATGAGATAAACGCTGAGCACCATAAACTTGTTTCAAATTGTAAGTTTCTGTGGCAGGTTTTCAAAGTTTTGTGAGGAAATTGATGTTTACATGCTCTACTTTAGAGTATAGCATAATTTTGATGGAGCTCAGACACACAACCCATTCTAAGAAGGCTCACAGCCAGACTAACAACCACAGTGGCTTGATATTTTATGCAGGAAGAGTCTCCAAGGCCAATCCCATGCTCTTCTCTTTGTCATCGATAAAGACAGTCCTCACAACAATCAGTTTTTTTTATTGCCATACCTCATATATGATCTTGAGCCAAGCCTGAATAGATATATACTTTATAAAAATTGTTATATTTGCACTTTCTTTTTTGGATCTCCATTTCCTACCTTTTTCAGTGTTTTTAAATGTTGAACTTTGATTTAGCCTAAACTTGAACAATAGTTATGTCACCTGTTCATTGAAACAAAGAAGTAACATAACTAGAGCAGGAAGTGAAATTTGATCTGAGTGTCAGATTTTGTTGAGTGTGTTGTGGCTGTTAACCAGAAGCAAAATCAACACACTTCTTTAAACGAATAGCAACATTTCCTTCAAAATACATAATTTTCATATTGCAACAAACATACATTGTTGATCTCGGATGTTATTTCATTTAGTGTACTTCAATATTTGGTACATTTTGTTGTTGAAAGGCAGAAAGCTGGACATTTTGGCTTTTTCATAAAAAAGCTGCAGGATGCTCACAAAATGCTAAAAAAAAAAAAGAAGCAAGCTATATCTGGCAAAATCCAGACATCTGGTCTCCCTACTGGATAGAAGCAACTAAAAATTGCTACTTCTCAAAACTGAACTACTCTTATGCTCCATTTAAAATGTAATAATGCATCTTTTAGCTCTAAATTCTACTCAGGTTCTTCATCAAACTTCCTTGTGCAGGAGATTTGAGAATGTCATTTGCACAACTATTTGGGTAATTTTTTCCATTTTTTTATTTTCTTTACTAATTCTTAAACAGTGAAATTATTTATGTCCTATGCATTATAGTTTTTAAGAAATATTTACCGTATTTATCTGAATACTAGACAATCTTGATTTGCAAATTTAGCATATTAACTGTATAAAACAAGACATGTAAACTTAAATTTTAAACCAAATTTAAAATGTTACCCATATATTTTGAACAATTAAGGGACACTTGAGCTGATTAATTCCTAGTTTTCTCCGTTGAAAATGGTGGAAAAAGCTACCGAAACATGTCCGAAATAAATTACCTTAGTTCAAGACTGGAGTTTGAGTGTAATCTATGTTTTTACCCCTATTTAATTAGTTACTTCACTGTGCATTCCCATTAATGTTTTTAATTCCTTATTGTTTACCTAGTTCAAATTTGTGTGGTAAAAATTCATGTAATGTGTGGGAAAGAGAGGGAGAATGGAAATGTATTGGTATGTGTGCAGTGGGAAAAAGTGAAGTGGCAGTAACAGTGGCAGACTAGCTGCAATGACGATGGTGGATAAGATTGTTGTAAAAAATTTTACCTAATTTAAGTTTGTGCCAAAATTTATGTAATGTATGGATGAGGGAAGGAGAGAATGGAAATGTATTGGTATGTGTGCGATAGGAGGGGAAACGTGCCTCAACACCTCTCTTTCTGTTTCACCATTGGCTCCCAATGCAACATTAGGCATAACCACTGTTATGTAAGGAAATCCTCTATTTTTATTTTAGTCTTGGAGAGAAATCTATCTTCCAGTTAGAATGTTTATAGTCCTTCTAGGTCCTTTAGCGCCTAACTTTATGGCACAAAATGAAATGCTCAAAATCTGTTACATAGTCACAACCTTAGCAGAATCTACCATTTCCTCCATGCTTTGCTGTTGCTGCACCTGCAAAGTATGAAATGTACTTTTTCCCACATGCTATTCGGAAAGAACATGGCAAATGCAAGATGACCCCCAGTTCTCAATATTAATATTTTGGAAAAAACATTGTCTTGTATTTGGATAAATATGGTATATTCATTCTACTTGTTAAAGCACTTGATATTCAATTGTGCACTTATTATGTTCATTTTAAGGTGAAGCAAAGATCTCTTCTCGTTAAAATTTATTTTTTCTCTTGAATTCGCCAATAAAGTTATATATATTTTTTATTTATGATCGTGTTACTTGCACTACTGCAGCTTGCATTTTGCATGTTATATTTTTCTTAAAATACCACAGAATAGTTATAGATACAACAATTCTGCTGCAATGATAGGAATGCCTCACTCATTTGAAACTGGTATTCCAAGATGATGTATGTCTCAGAAATTGTTTTGCCCCAAATGATATATAGGGCTGTTGGAGCATTAAAGTTTGTCTGATTGGCCTTTGGTGTATAGAATAAATGTAAAACAGGAGAAATCAGTATCTTTGGAGAGACCTTTTGGGTTACTGGCTCAATTTGAAGAGCGTAGAGTCAATTGGTTGAGAATTCAGCACTTGAAAATAGCTCTAAATGCTATTTTAGACCATAACTGCTTCTATGAAATGAAAAATGTGACATTCTAGTTGGATAAGAAGTATATGCCCTAAGGAATAGGCTCAGTTAATGGGCCCTTATTTTTTCTGATACACAGGTTAATTATAAATTAGGTACACAAAATTAACTTTAGTTGTGAAAAAAGTATAAAGTATATGTAATCGAATAATAAAGTAAATACATCAATACATTTTCAAGTTTATGTACAAGTATTACATATGTTCAATATTGCTTCCTTTTGTAGTATAGCATATATCTAAGACTGGGAAGACATGAGGGAAAAATCCATTGTCTTCCACCAGGTTTGAACCTGCGACCTTGGGTATATGATGTGTTCATGGTAATCATTATACCACAGAGGATGACGTCTATACTGTGGGTCATACCTTGTCTTGTCATGCGTATACTTCAGATTTTCCACATGCAGTACTATTCTCACCGAAAAAAAAAAAGTTGCTATAACTTATTCCCCAATCCTCGTCCTTCTTGTTCTGCTTACTGTTGTTGGCTATTGTGAATCAGCCTTTATACTTGGGACATTTTCAAATACTTAAGCATATGTATGTAGATATATACCAGCACTTATGTATTATTACCCATAGATTTAATCCACATATTGTTTTGTATATACTTAATATTGGAACTAGATCTGACACACCCACACTAGAATGAATGAACTAAATTACATACATATTTCTAAGAAACAGACCACATTTCTAATCCAAACAAAATCCCAGTTTCAAATGAGCAGAGTATTCCTTGTGAAATGACCTGGCAGCTGCAGCATTTGTCCACTAGTTACTACGGACAAATCAAATAGAGAGTTACACAGTTTGTCTGCACAACCTTAGTCATTAAGGTTGGAGGGGAAAATTATATATATATAGGGTCCTTCAAAAGTCACTTCAAACTTTAAATCACTATAAATATAACATATGAGATAGGATAAAACCAAAAGAAGTTGCATACTGGACAAGCAATGGGTTTTGGTTTTCTTTTGCTTTTTTCACTTTACCATTGCCATGGGTACATTTTGTTGAATAAAACATTGGTAATAGTAATAATAATAATAATAAAAATAATAAAAATAAAAATAATAATAATAAAAATAATAATAATAATAATAATTTAGCCCCCCTGGGTAGTGTGGTGGTAGCTTGTCTGCCTCACATGCATGTTCGAATCTCACTTAGGGCATAATTTTCACCAATTTCAGACATTGCCCGATGTAACTAATCAGGTTAAAAGATGTTAAGCTACAAAAAAAAAATGATGATGATGATGAATTGGAAGTGATATTCTGTGAGCTTCAGTTAATAGTAATGTACTATATGTAAAACAACTCATAGTACATTACGAAAACATTGGTAATTTTATTCATACTGCTATAAGAATTTGTAAGTTGAAAATCTTGGCTCCATCACTAAATGATAGAATGCAAATGATTTAATGCTATTATGAAAACAAGAGAAGTTTTTTTCAAGGTCTAACATTTGCAATTATAGGGATTTAATCAGGAAGTTTGAGGAAACTGGTTCTGTTGCTGATAAATCAGGAGGGCCAAAGGTAATCAATGAATGTAAAAAACAAACATCCAACAACCCAATAGCAACTGAAAGATGCTATCTCACAAGAAGTTGCTAACATTCCAAGATATCATCGGCAAAATCTGTGCATGGAGTCATAGAAATGGTGTATGTTGAACAATAGAACAGAGAATATTTTCCCAATGTTTTATAAAACCCCATTGTTTACCCAATATGTGACTACTTTTGTTTTCCTATCTCAATTATTATAATGTTTATAATGTTTTAAAGTTTTAAATTACTTTTGAAAGATGCTAGCTCTATAGGACATAGCAAATGAGACTTTTTGTGTTAGGTTTACATTACAAAATTCATCCAAATTAAAATATTAGATTTATTTTACTTGGTTTAGATTTTCAGTCTATAACTACATCTTCATTCTAAGTAGAGAATGTCATCTGTTAGTAAATACAGAAAGACCAATAAAGCAGGACCATTTTCTGAAAGTAATGACAGTGGGCCCATTGCAGAAATGATATTGTGACAGTCACAGGTTTGGTTAATGACATTATGGACTTTAAACTTAAGAAATGAGTACCAACCTCACTCGATTATTCCATTATTATTCTTAGAGCAATTTAGCTGTATCATGGCTCCCTTGAAGAGTTCTTATGAATAGTCTTAATATACACAATATGGATATAGTATGCCATCCCAATAACAGGAGATTATATTTTGTTTGTTAATACTGTCAATTGCCAAATTCATATCAGCACTGCCAGTGTGCTGAAATTCGTCCTGTAGGAATTGTTTCCAATAAATCTATTGACATGGGACTGCCACTTTTTAGCACAATTATAAACCATCAGTCTGTGCCGGGTATTAAACCTGCAACCTTTTCATCAAAATGTCAGTTCCTAACCATCTGAGTCACCCAGACTAGCAGTTAAGAGGAGAGAAAATTAAAATTTGACAGTCTTCTTATTCTTTCACAGAAGCTGGGAGAGTTTCCTGTTAATTGTGAATGTTAACATTGCAATACATGTATTTTAACTTTACTATTCCTATGAATATATTTGTGAAGTAAGGTTTTTATACTATGTCACTTACACTTTTAATTAAGAGGGACTACTTTCAAGAGCTGTTGCTTCCATTTTCAATTTCTGAGGTCTGGGTTCTGTTGGATGTAGTTGCCTGCAGTTTCTTCTCTAGCAGAGGAAAGATGAATTTCTTTACTAGGCTATCAATTTGCAGGATTTCAAAATTTATAATGCAGTCTATATGTTTCTAGATAGATATGTTTTCCCATGTTGTGAGTTTGTTGTGTTACCCATCATGCTTTTAAGGAGTTTCGGATTCGAGTCTAGATTATGATTTTCTTTCCAAAAGTGAAATGCTACTGCTGATTTGTTCTCTTGCTTTAGTTTCAAATTTCTGAAATGGTCTTTGGATCTGGTTTTTAAACGTTGTAGATTTTTTCATAGTTTTACAGTTAATTTTGTATATTCTGAATCAGTTTTCTGGTGGGATCTCATCTTTTGTTTTTGAATTTAACAATTTTAAAACCTGTTTATGGGAGTCAAGGTGGTATTTTGTTCTCTGAAGATGTTTTTAAATTTTCTGAATGCCCTAGGGTGGTATGTTTACTATTCCTGTTTTCAGTTATTGTGAATCAGCCTTAAATGATAAATGGCACAGAAACTTGGAACTAAATAAACAAAAAACAATAAAATTATAAGGGGAGAAGATGCATAGCCTCATACTTTTCATCAGAGATGCCCATGAATTAATTGCTTTACTCTTAAGATTATAACATTATAACATCAGAAAATGGGAATTTCTTAATTCAGAAAGTATTTCATGCTTAGTAATGATTTCTTGAGTGTAATCAGATAAAAAATAAGAACTATAGCTTTCCTGGCGACGTGTTAATTCAAAATAAATAAAAACAGGTGTCAAGCCAAGTTATTACCTGGCTAGAAGCCCGAGAAGATTTTGAATCAGATAAAAAATGTTTACCAAGTTGGTAGTGTTCGCACAAATGTAAGGTTTTCATTGATGGAAACTAACAAAGAATCATTATCCATACTACATTTCCCAACATGATGCAGAATTGTAAATATTGTTATAATAGCATAATTAGCTATAAGAATTTTCTGTGCAGCTTGGCAGAGGGGTGTACATGGCCAACAAATGTAAGAGAGTGAGATAGGAGATGGGAGAAATAGGACTTAATGGTAGCTGCTATTGCTGCTTATTGGTGACAAACAGAAAAGAACAGAGTAGCAATTGTGCTAGAACTCACTCATGTCTTTTCCTTTCATTTACTGCTGGGTATGTCAACTTGTTCTCAAGACAAGAGGTCATGTCACCTAAACACCTTCTGAACATTGTTTAAGGGACACTGGTAGTGAATTTTGTATCACAATTGGTAAACAAATTGAGAATAGTTTTATAGTAAATTTTATTTTATTTATTTATTTACATAGAATGTCCCAATGAGCATATTTCTCTAGGTAGGAACTGCCCTTTAGTGAGGCGGTAAGCAAAATACAAAGAATAAAATAAACACAAATAGTTGTTGGAACCTTTATACATCCATAGAGAGTTAACATTTATATGTCCTCCCCTTGCTTTGGGCTCTACATCACATTCAAAGGTCGTACAATACATCGTTTTCTAACATACTATTTTATCAAAACAGTGCATTGCTCAAAACTATATTTTCTCAGTTTTAAAATGTTCCAGTCTTAATTTTTGTTTAAATTTCATTATTTCCCAGGTTGACTAGAAGTATTTATTGTAATGTTCTACATGACAAAGTACATGCAGATATCAATAATTTTAAAAATACTTTTTTTCTATGAAAATATGATTAGTTTTAGGATTACTTTCTTATAGGCTTATAAAAATGCACAATTCACTCTTATTTATTTATAATATATTTTCTTACTATTATTTTTATTTATGGTTTAAAGTTCCAATTGCAACAAATTTTCTCAAATTATGAGAACATATTTATGTAATAAACATTGGACATTATGCAACATATTTATGTAATAAAATTTATAAAAGTACTTATCCAATTTCAGTGACATTTGGTGTACATATTAACTAAATAATGCAATTACAGTAAAATTCACTCTCAATGTCATTTAAGGCTATACGTCTGCGAAAATCCAAATATCCACTGTTTTCCTCTGATTGCTTTGAGTTTTTTTTTTTTGTTTTTTTTTTACATATACTCAAAGTATATAATAAGGTATGCACACACAAAATTTTAACATGTTGGTCTTTCAGACAAAATTTAATCTTTTCCTTTGCCAACTCAAATAAAAAGGAATCAAAAGTACAATATTATAGGAGGTTTAGAGTTTTGTGGGTTATGAGAGAATTAGAATGGAATTGATTGTGGGTGCACATTTTTAAAAGATGTCTTATATCATCGTTGATAAGCAACCTTAAGGCACTCATACTAGAAAGATGAAATTGTGCACAATTTAGAGCATCACAGTGTGTTTGTAATCCTAGAATTGCATAAATGTTGTTTATTTACAGAGTCTAAAACTTAAAGCACATTATTATTTCTGCAATCTGCCCTATGAAACTGAAAAAGATGGAAAAACTTAACAAAGATAAAAAACACCAAAAGGTTATATTTGCCCTTATACAATAATATTATTATTGCTATATTTTTAACAGAAAATGGCTTCTCAGGCAGTTTAGATAGCTAAGTTTAGAAACTTAAAAGTATTAGAAAAGAAAAAGCATATGCATTTAGAACAAATCCTTAGCATAAGAGTGATTCATCAGTTATCTGTTTGGAAGTGAAGATTTGGAGCTTTTAAACAGTTGAATCAACAGCCAAAAGGAGGTTGTATAATTTTGCTTTGCACAATTGTGTATTTCTTGTAATTACAGACACAAGCTAGAAGTAGAGATTTGAGCACCATTGCACTGATTTCATTCATTGTCCAATATGACCATCCAGGTTAAAGGACGTTAAAAAAAAATTTAAAAAAAAAATATCTCTGTAGAAAATCTAGGGTCGCCAACTTGTGTAACAATGCTACATTGGCTCTTTGAGTAATATGAGTAGTATCAATAAACTGAGAGACTTTGCTCACATTCAAAGTGAGCATCCTCTTTCTGTGAGAAACTTCTCAAGCTTTGTATGGATAACAACTCCAGGAGTAGACAGAAATAGTGAGTAACTCACAGAGCTTTCTTCAATACGTTTTATATTAAGTTAGTATTATTGAAAAGTAAACTATTATGAAGGCTTTTTGGAAAGTTCTCTGCCTAACATAGAGATGGTACTGGCAATAGCATATGCTGAAGTAGAATTCTTGAGATGCCACTTTGTACAGTTACATACATGGGCTTTTGTTTGATTGTTATTGTCTCTAAAATAAATAAGTTTAGATTTGCTCTAAAATGGATAAAATCAAATGTCATGTTGTGATTAAATAATTTTTATTGGAAATGATCAAAAGAATCAAAATAATGGAAGTGGTACACAGTGAAGCATAATTACACATTGGTTATAAAATGAGTCAAATTTACACTTGAATTGTTTCACTAATTGTACTGGAAAATTTAATGGTAACCAAAATAACAAGGATTTGAATTCCACTTTGGAAGGTTCTTCACTATCAAAAATTGTCTGTAGAGTTTAAATGCACCCCTTTTTCAATTTTTTTTGATAAACATTCAGGACAGCCTCCTCTATTACTGAGGAAACCATCATAAAAATCCACAATATCATATAAAAAAATTCAGATATCAAGGTGGGTAAGCCTACTGACGTCAAGATCTCATTATATCTTCTCTGGAGTATTTTCCCCATGAGAATTCAGATTTTGTGGTATTCATTGTTAACAAGGATTCATCACCATACAATAGAGATGAGGTAGCAGCCCAAACGATGGGTGCAACAGGGTGACAGTACTCAAAAAAAGGCAAAGTATGCTCCTTTAGCAGCACAGGAGATGGCTAGTGTTTTCTGAGTTACCCTTTTGGTAGACTACATGGAAAGGGTAAAACTCAGGGACATATTCTAGGAGCTAGTTAGGCTAGCTGCAAAGTCCAGTAAATTTGTGAAGAAAGAAGTTCCATTAAATTTAAAAACAAGAATTTATTCCTAATCTGTTGACTGATTGCATTCTAGCCTTCTGTTACAGCATAAAATGTGCTCCTTGTGATAAAACTTGATTCTGTTTGCAATTTAATGTAGCCTGTCTTCTCAGGCGGGAGTAGCATGACTGACTGATATGGCATAATGGGCATATTAAACTGGGGAAGCTGCTACAACAAACACCAAAGGTCTCCTCTCTTGCCATGTGAAGCATAACCAAGAGTCTCGAGGACAACCGAAGCAAACCAATACCTGTTCATTATAGCAGTCTAATGGTTTTTGTTACTGAAGATATTGTTTCTTAATTTGCCTAATGGACACAAAATTAGAAGTTATCCATTTAAAAAATTGGAGGTATTTATTTTTTATTGTTTTTTTATATATGTATCATTTAAATATTTATTATATATAATTATTATTATAATAATTATTGAGTAATTACAATTGTTATACTCTTTTTTATGCATTATTATTAGTTTTAGCTGGATGTATTTCAACAAATGTCTTTATTGACTCAAAATTGTTTACAAATAAATTCACTGCTGCAAGTGCTTCACTTGATGTTTTGACATGTAGACAGTTTACAGTTGCATGCCATCTATTGCTTGTGCATCACTGTGCACTAACACTCCAGTCACTCATGACTCAGTTCAATTCACAACAACCTGCACTGCAATTCTTCCATCTTTTATAGCTTGAAAATGTTACAACTTCCTGGAAATTTCTGGAAGTCAAAGCTTGGAGAAGAACCGAGAAGAGTTGCATTACCAAAGGTTTTGATTACTGTTGTGCCGCACTTCCTATGTTGTTACGCATTCCAAGGTCTCCAATTGCAATGACCACACTAAGGCAAATGTGAAAACCAGTGGAGAAGATGGCACTGTCACACTATTAATTTTAATGAAGTTATATACATTATTAAATATAAGTTTCATTAAATCCAAAAAAATGCATAAATAATTTGCCAAGTGGAAAAAAAAAAAAAAAAAAGTGAGCCAAGAGCTTGGTTGCAGCATATGCCTATGGTGAAACTATAAAGCCTTACTTGAGCAATTGAAGAATGCTGTAACTGCAAAACATCTATATTTGTTAAAGAACATTTTTTTTCCAGCAAGACAATGCACTGCTACACATTTCAATTGTGATCAGAGAGTTGCATGACTGCACTTTGAGCTGTTAGCACATCACCATACTAGTCAGATTTGGCTCCCATCCAGTTCTATTGGTAACGTAGTGGTTTTAACAATTTTATATTTTGCCCAATGTTGTGGTTTTCTGTCCAAAAATGGTGTGACACAGCAGATTTGTCTATTTGCTTTAGTTTTATGTTTCTCTGGACATTTGGGAGAAAATACACTTACAGCAATTACATAATAAATTTTGAAATCCTGCCACTGAATGAAGTGTTAAAACTTTGCATCCCCAACACCTGAGGGCAACAGGATTGGAAACAGGAGGAGGAGGAGGAGGAGGAGGAGGAGGAGGAGGAGGAGGAGGAGGAGGAAGAAACAGTGAAGGTGCATCAGTCACTAAACTGCTGAAGGCAAGGACAAATGTTCTTGAAAACATTTCAATGTTTTTCAACTAATTAAGTGGAGGTGAGTATAAATAAGTGTGACTCAGCAGAACTCCAAGTTAATGTGATATGTTATCATTCATATCGACAACATTTATAAACAGCAGCCAATCACAAGAGAGCATGAAACAGCTAAACAAAAAAAGGTTCTGCAGGAGTTCTTTTATATGCCAGTAAATCAACTGCCATGGGGTTGTCACTTTTAAGCACACTTAAAAACTGTTGTCTGTGCCAGGTTTGAACCTGCAGCCTTGGGATCAGGTCAGTACCTAACCAATTGAGCCACCCAGACCTACTGAAATAGCTGGCAGTTTGCAAAGCAATTACGAAGAGTACTTGCAAGAAAAGAGGTTTTCAAGAGTTGGTTGAACTGCAATATTGTTTCTCTGAAAAGTATGTTAATAGAAATAAGATGTTTTAAAACTCATCAAATGTATGGCTTCAAATGAGATTTTGTGGTTTCTCAAATGATATTTTATGGGAGATTTCATTCAGAATTTTTTTTTATAACAATAATACTTTAATAAGTACCAAACTTGATATTAAGTCCAGTATCTTCCAGGGAAGGACATAGAGATTTTCAGAAAATTTTCACATTACAAACTACCCTTTACATGGAAAATTGTTGGTTAAATATGGTTGTAAAAAGTTTGAATAAAATACTAATATTTGAGATATTTGTGTGGCAAATAACATCTCATTACATTTTCTGTGAACACACTACTAAATTTTGTATAATTGGTAAATGGTAAGAAATAGGCAAAAAAGTGTAGATCTTTTTAAAACATCATTTGTGTCAAATAACTTTTTACAGTATTAACTAATCCTGAGATATTTTTCATTATTGGTTCGAATTTTCAAGTACTTTCTAGTTTTTCAACTGCAAGTCATTGGTCATTCTTCTCTCATGATCAGGCAAAGAGAACAGAATTTCAAAGCCATCACAGTAAGATTTTCCTGACCTGGTTTTGTGAGATTTCACTATCGCTTAAGCATTATATCCTGAACAAAATGTGTAATAAAACAATTTCTGAAAATGTTTTATCATAAGTAATATAACGAGAACTCCAACTTTTATCTAGGAAAAGTTGTATTTAATAAGACTATTTTGTGAATAAAATTACAATGGTTAGCCTTTATGGACACAAACAATAATATTCCTAAAATCCTGTTTGTCTTGACTTATATGTGCACCGAAATCATTGCAACTTGATGCCCATATCATAAATTTCTGATATCTTTGTATTGTACATTTATTATTTTGGCGTAAAATAAATATGTTTTGGAACTTCCACCATTATGTATGGGAATATCACTGCACATTGATACTGTTATGAGACAAACATTAGTTCAGAGAGAAAACAAATGCATGTGGTTGTGGTAAATTTAGAAAAATAAGATGATAAAAAAAACAATTAAAATGCAGAGATAATGAGTTCTGATTGGTTGGAATTTTATGTGCCAATTACTGGATTGGCCTCTTCCCATGATCATGTGTCATGAACGAAATAGTCTTGGTTAAATTGAAGCAGGCAGAAGAATAACCTTGTGTGAGAACAGTTTATAGAAGTGAGTAGAGAATGTAGTGCAACATTTTTTAGAAAAAACATCAAAACTTTGTAAAGATTCTATAGTTACTTTGCTGTTTTCTAAATTTTGCTATACCTTTGATGCATTATAATAGTTGTACTCATGCTTACAGTTTAGATAACTGATGAATCATTCTTGTATACCACAGCTTTGCTTTTAGGTGCAAGGATTTGCAAACAAGCTGCATTGTGCAATTTTATTTGTAGAACTTAAATAATTTCCATTACAGGAAGTATACAACACTACACCATGCCTAGTATGACAGCTAAAATGATTTCATAAAGGTTGTCTCTCTGCATGCACACTGAACATTTACTCTTATTTAACCACCAACTCTGTTACCATTTCAATGCAATGTAAACAACAGCTTGAATCACATTCTATGTTGCAGTTACCAGTCTAATAGCTATTTAATCAAAATGAAATTTAAATACACTGTATTAGCAATTGCATAATTTGTTTGCACTATTATATGAACAAATGATCTTGCTTAAATTAAAACTTAGAAACAGATACCCATTAATTAACAGAAATCTTCAAACAGATATTCTTCCTTTTGTGGATGAAAAATGAAATTGCCTGTTATTTATGGACACTCTTTAACTGCTTTGGTTCTCAGCATCCCATTCTAAATTGGGTGTGAAAGATCGCTTAATTTTGCTCAGAGGCCTCTCTTATCAGGCTTGAGGTTCTTTTACGTGACGTAAATCTACGACACGGGACCCACGGCTTTACTTCCCTTCCAAAGGAAGCCATGCTAAGGATTTTTACGCCCGAAAAAATCCATCGTCCTCCGCCGGGTTTGAACCCGCGACCTTGGGTATATGAAGTCAGCATGGTAACCATTACACCACGGAGGGCGACTTTTGTGGATGATTTAGCTCTAATAGCTAATAATGAAGATCTTCAATATTCTGTTCATAATTTAAATATAACTGGGAAAAAATATGAGGTGGAAACTAATGAGCGTAAATTAAATTAATGGAATTTTGTGGAAAAAATCCTATGTAAAGTAAATCTTGTATTGAAAATAACATTCTGGAAAGAATAAATGAATTCGCTTAATTTGATTATAAATTATCCTTTCCTGGGAGTAAACAGATATTCCAGACAAAATTATTAATTCATGAAGCCTTCTCTAGGCATACAAGAGCAAATCTTCATAAAGCTTTTGCAAGACCTGTCCTCAGCTATGGTAGTGAGGTGTGGAAATTCAGAAAGCTGGATATATGCTGAAAACAGCTAGAGAAATGAGTTTATAAGATTCACAGCAGGACAGTAAATGGGACCACAAACATAATGAAGTATTAAAAGAATTCAGGGAAAAAGTTCAGAACTGGCAACATGTTCAACATATGCCTCGAAATAGGATCCCTAAAATCCTGCTGAAATATCATCCACAAGGGAAGAGAAGTCTGGGACATCCAAGGAAGAGGTAGAGAGAAAATTCTTCATTGAGACTGTAACAGAACATGAGATGTATACCTGGAAGATTGATGATGGTGATGGTAGTGGTGATAGTGATGAAGATATTAAAACTTGAATCAAAAGTTTGTCACAGTTGTACAGTTCATTACAGGTTAAAAGAAGATCTGAATGTTGCCCTGCATCTTTGTGCCAGGCAGAAGTATTGTTTTGCACATAAGTTTGAGATTTAAACAGGAATACAGACTTTGAGATCCCCTAAAATCAGATAAATACCAACCTTGGTATTCATATCTTCATATATTATTTGTATCTTCCAAGGTTGCAATACAAACAATTTTTAAGAACATCCCCTCCAAATGACTATATAGAAAATTTATCATTATTTTTTACTTTCTCAAAATGTTTCTAATAATTTTGTATATAATACCTCACATTTAATAGATTAACATGACAGTTAAAATGTATATCTTGAATTTTTTGTGTATAGCCAGTGTCCTCTTTGTATAATTTTGTATAACTGGTAAAGAGCTAGACAAAACCTGCTACATGAAAAAAGTAAATCTTGTTAAACCATTTAGTTGTGTAATTTGATTGTTTTTGTCACAATCATTTCATAGATAATATTATTGGTGTGAATTTTCCAATTTTTTTTTAAAAACATTTTAATTTCTCTTAAGCTTGTATAAATATATAGTATTGCATTCCATCCAAACATTTTGATATCAAGATTTCACCAAAAATATGTGTTTTGAGGCTCCCTGAATAAACAAATTAATTTTAGAAAAACATCTGTGTATTTGTCGGTGTGTGAAAGAATATTAGAATTACTAAACTGGGTAATAACTTCAGTATCATCCAAGGATGCAACATGAACATTTTGAAGAAAAACCTGCATTCTAAACTAACCTTTATACAGATAAATTTTCATTATTTCTTATTTTCATAAAAATGGCTCTGTTGATTTAAGTACCATAAGTCGATTGCAGGACAAAATTTATGTCTTGAATTTGGGGAAAATGCATATAAACTGGGGTTAGAGAAAATATATGCGGCAGTAAACTGTCGTTTGGTATAGAAATATGGGACATTGACAAGGGATGGCAAAATTTAGATTTGATGCAGAGGAATTTCTGCAAACAAATTTTGGGACTACCAAAAAGTTCACCAAATGGGGTTGCACAAGCTGAACTCAGCAGAATAGGGAGTAAAGGAAAAATGACAAGAATCATGAAATATTGGTTTAAGATCAAGCATTTATAAGAAAATAGCATCTTGAAACATTGCCTCTTGACATAAGAGAAAGTAATGAAAGTGAAGAAATAAATGGGTTAATAGAATTAACGAGACCATGGAAAAAAATAGCTTGGGTATGGCGTGGCGTGATAAGGAGACCAAGGAAAGAACTTTTGGAAAGAAGTTAAACAAAGAATTGATGACATGGAAATTCAGGAGATATTAGGTAGTCTCAGCAACAAAAAGTCACTGAGGGTGTACAGGGAGATAAAGAAAAGATGGGATAAACAGAAGTATGCAGATAAAGAATGACAGATAGATGAGGAAGAGATCTGCATGATCAGTGAAATTGAAAGGAACAAGAGGAGTTTTAAATATAGAGGAATGCCTAATATATGAACTCAAGACAACTGTTGGTATGCAATTTTGGAATGTGAAGAAACCAAAGAAATAAGAGCATAAATTAGGATTGAGAAGTGGGCCATTACCATTAGAGATAAGGTGGAAAAAGTTGGTGAAAATGAAAGCAAGGCAGGAAATCTTAGTGTTTGAGGATTATTGTAGTTAAAAGAAAATAAGCAAAACTGGAGAACCAGATCAGGTAGAAACATAATTTAATCTGGATAGAGATTGAGGTCATCTCTAGATGTAATTGGCCTGATAGTTGAATAACCACAAGGTTGAAACTTCTTGGGCCACGTGAGTAAATCAGTAAATAATACTGACTCATCTCAAGAAGAAGCAGCAGTATTTAATATTGCTGTATTTTCTTTATATGGTCAAATTATAGTAAAATAGTATTGTAGAAATTTATTTTGTTAAGTGGAAATAAATTCAATTTAATTCAATTTAATTTGGGTTCAGCCTTTGAAGTCCTCTTCATTCTGAATGACTTTTGTATAACTGGTAGACAAAATCTCATTAAAGCATACAGCTTGTCAAATACATTTTTTATAGCATTAAACAGTTTGTAAGGTATTCTTTGTTACAGGTTTGAATTTTCAAATATTTGTATGATTTCCTAAGTGGTAGGTTACTCTTTGTTTTTTATTGTGGTCATGCAAAGAGCACAGAATTTCAAAGCTATCACATTGATGCACTTTTTCAAAACCATGATTAATGCTTTAGTCTATTGTATTCTTCTTATACATGCAAACAATGTGTAAATTCATAATAAAAGTTCATCTTCTGTTTTAAGAAGAATGAACCTTTGTAAGAAAGTTTGTGAAAGTGTGAATAGAGAAAGTCTTTGAATGTAACAGAATTTTCAGCACACAGTTTATGTGTGAGATGGGATGGTAACAGAGCTGTACTAAAGATCTAATATTAAAACCCAAATGCTGCAGTAGATATGCGCTAAGCTTCTTTACCAGGACACTATTGTAACAGAGGTTCTCTTTGCTGTTTATTCCATAGCTTGAGAACATCTGTTGCAGGAGTACCAACATCAGAAAGCATTGTGGCACCACTGTATGTAGTGTTTATATTGGCTAATGTTTGTGTTTGCTAGCTCTTTAGGTCCATAGTGTGGACATTTAACTAATTTGAGTTGGTTTGTTTCTTTTCCTCTCTCCCTCTAACCATGACCCTCAATCCACCAGCAAGCTCAAAGGGAAGGTGGTATCTAGGTTGGTAGGCCTTGTTTCTTTACCAGTTATGTTTTTGCTATAGAAGGGGCTTTATTACAGATATTCTGGTTGCAAACACTCCATGCATGTTTATATAGAACCAAAAAAATATCTGAGTGCATTTTCACACAGCCTTCATTTGGACTCATGGCTGGCCTAACAGAAATTCTGTTGGCACCAGGGAGCACGTGGTTTGATATCAGACTTGGATATTGGTAGTCTCTTAAATTCAAACACAGATTTCTCTTAAGTATATAAGTGTAAGTATTTAATTATAAGTACAACAAACACATACACTTTTGTATTAGAAGATGTTGGAAATTATGGATATTGGAAATTATGTTCTTATGCCTCTCTCTTATGTTCTACATCTTTTAACAAAATTTGCATTAACAGTCATTAATTCTTCAAAGCCATGTGAATAAAACTTGCTTCATTAGTAAAAAAAAAAAAATAAACTTCAGTTGGATGATCATTAATATTATCCAACTCCAATTGTGGAAATTAATTCCATTCACATTGTTGCATGTTTGCAATTTCTGAACTACAATTATCTTATGGGGTTTTCATATTATTGGCATTCCAAGCCAAGGTTTGCAAAATTCCTGGTTCCTGTGCAGACTTTCTCAGAGATTTCTTTGGACTTCATTCTCACCTGAGTGTTTCCTTGTTAAGAACATGGTAATTGAACCTAATAGTTGGTTAAACTATGAAGCCCAGGACTTAAAGTACTTATAACATTGTAAGTCATCAATGGGGTATGCCATCTCAAAATATTTGACATCTCCTTGTGGTTTGCTGGGAAAATATCAAGCCAGTTGGGAAATTTAGCATTGTGTTGGCATGTTGTCATGGTAACTCAGTGACTAGAGCAACTGGACATGAACCAGGAAATCTGTAGTTCAAATCCTGGCTAAGGCATGGAATTTTTCAATCTGACTCTACCTTTCCAACATAGTGATTTAATTTCAGTTTCTTAACAAGAATGCATTCTGTTTCTTTAAATATATCCAGAAAACTACAAACCATTCTCTGTGAGGTGCACAAACAGCAGGAAGTCTGTCTCTAAACCACATCTTACTTCTCTACAAGAATTTGTTGTCACAAAGGAACCCAACATGAAGATTCTATGCACTAAAGTATATGCACTCTTTGTCTTATAACAGAAAAAGGGTACTAGAATGAATAAAGGTGGGTGCGTAGTACACAAATATCCAATGACGTCATAGTCATGTGCTTTCTAACACCTGTAACACAAAAGCACATGCCCTCACAATCTATCAACCTTTGTACAGCACAGATTTTGTATCAACTGATTAGCAGATACATAGAGAGGGAACAGAACCAGTTAAAAACAGCACAGTGCAGGGCAAGCAATTCCCTGTAATATAGCTATGCTTCGAAACAAAGACTCTATAGGTATCTGTGATTTTTTTATAATTATATTGCCAAAATTATCAAACTAAGAGTTCCAGGATATGTTATTTCTGATTTTAGATTTATCTCCATAAAATATAACTCTTTGTTCAAACATGCATGATTTGAAGCTAACATTTTCAAAATCTTTTGTTAGAATATGTTTATTAGAACATAAGCTTCAGACATTTTTGTTTTTATTAACAAAATATGGAGAAAATGTTTGTATAGTATTTTTTAAAATATCTGTTACTTTTGAATACATTTTCAAAATGTTAGCTGTTTTTGCTTCCAGAATATCAAAACTGCTTAGTACTCTATCATTTACATAATATAAAATCAAGTGCTGTGTATTCTCATTTGCTTTTTAGTGGCTTGTTTTGTTTTGACAGTTTATATTTTTTCAAAGAATCACAATGAAGTAAGGAGTTTGTTAGCTAAACTTAAAGACTTTTCAGCAGTTCTTATTGCTTTGTTCAAGCATACAAAATAGATTTAGGATGTATACTATGTTTGTCAGGTATTTCTATTTGGCAACTTTTACTGTTTGCTCTAAAAAGTACAGAAGCGGAGGCCTTTTTATGATTTTACGGCAAGGATCCATTTATGTAGTTGTGTGGGAACATTAAAAAAGATTTTACAATGGACACAACAGGGCATTAAATCTAATGCATTATATTGTAACTCAGCATTACAGACTGAGTGTACCCACTATTGGTATATGGTACTGTATCGGACCAGAGCTTATTTGTGTGTGTATCCATTTTTACGATTCCCCTTCACTGGGCTGCAACAATGCAGCATACATATAAAGTTTGATTGTACCATTAGTAACCCCTTAGTAACATCAATAAATGGGCACAAACATTCAGTAATGGACAATGTGAATTGTAAAAACAACTTCCCCATGTAAATTATTTATTCTATTCACTTTCTTACTCATTTTTGTGAATTTTTTACAGTTAATGCTATGAAACATAAAATATGGATTAGAAATCTGTGTATATCCTAGGAAATAGTATTCTTTGTTTTTAATATGTGTTTATTGTCATACCAGGAAGAATTTCAGCTTGTGTGACAGGAAGAAGCTGTACTGTCTGGTCCTCAGGGATTCTTATAAACTGGAATTCCCATTTATTACTTCTACATTTACTGCATTTTATGCATTATAATTTCATGTCATTGCAAAATAATTATGCTTTGCTGGAGAAGGGAAATGTTTACAGGTTTCAATTTCAGGAAGTGGGCAAGCATACATTTGAGAGAATTAAAGAATATCTCACAAGGGAATAGTTTCCAACAAAAGGCAGCAGTCTGTTATCAAATTAATTAAATACTAACATTTTCCTTTATGGTGTAATAGTTGCTATACTGGGTCTTAGTTCTAAAGGTCATGAGTTCAAGCCTAGCAGGAATGACAAATTCTCTTGTGAGGTTTCCTTTAGAACAGCTTTCCTGAATAAAATTGTGAGTGATTTTCACGCACATATTTAGTGGGAGTTGAGGTAATTGCCAGCAGATGGGATGATGAACTTAACATTTATATAAAGCTCGGAATTTTATGAAATTCTTGAGTGCATGGCATTCTCTTAAGATTATTTGCCTTTGAGCATGTTATTATTGATATATATATTTTGTTTGCAAATTGAGAATGCTTTGCTTTTCTTTGCATGTTTTGTTCTGAGCAGTATGTTATGCAAAACAAAACTTTAATTATACTCTTTAAATCTGTCCACCATTCAGTACACAATCACTGAGCTAAATGACTGTTATTTTGCACTTAAAAGCACTTAAATTATAGTATATAAGAACTTAAAGTGAAGGCAAGAAAAGAACATTTTGGAAGCATTTTATATTTTCTCTGCAATGTACCTGTAGTAGGAGGAAAAAGTATTATAGTATTCCATCCAAAAGTAGTACATTGAGATTCCACCAGAAACACATAATGTGAGATTCACTGAATTAAAAAAAAACTTAACTTAAAAAGTGCCTGGATGTGGGTCAGTGTACAACATAATTAAAAAACTAAGAAGACTCATAAATACAAAAAATTGTATTTTTTAAATTTTAGCGTTGTCAAAGATGTTACACAAAACTTTTCAAACAAGTTCTCTTACTAGCCTACTAGGCTGTAAATGAATATATTTCATCAGTTTACCCTGAAGATGAAGATGATGCACATGTTCGTAACGTTGGAGTCAATTCATCTACTTACCTGTCTAGAAGCCCGAGAACATTCAGTTATCTTTCATTATTTTCACAAAAAGGCTTAATTTTATTTAAGATATTTTCATGACTAACAAAATGTATGTTTTGTATTTTTGTCAGTAGCCTGTGAGGTTCTCTTCTTTCAAACAAATTATGTATAGTTAGTAAACTGTAAGAGAGAGACAAAAGCTTACTAACAAAAAGTGGAAATCCCACTGAAATCCCACTGAAATACAAATCATGACCAACCAAGTCACCATTCTTTTTGTTTCTTGTGGTTATGCACAGTATGGAATTTCAAAGCCAGTATATGTGATCCTGCCTAGGAAAAGGGACCTAAATTGTTGTTGTTCTAAGTAGCATACTGATCATGTTATAGCAGTTTAATAGTCTGACATAGGCCATTTTTGGAAAAATGGTTCCAAAGTTTGGCAGTTTTGAACATAAAGTATCTTAAGATATTTCAGATGTTTTTATTAGAATTTTTCAGTGAATATAGTTGTTAATAAAGATTTTTCACACAAAAACATGTTATATTAATCAATTACCATACCATTGTTGTGTGGATGCATTTCACTGTAATGGACATAAAACTCTATTTAGGAACTTATTTTATAGGTTACACAAGAATCAATAATACTTTGAACTACTACCTGTAGTTGAAAAAACAATAATTTCACACTAATAATAATAATAATAATAATAATAATAATAATAATAATAATATCAACAAATACAACAGCAGCAATGATGACCAATACAACGTTAAATTGATTCACCTTCTGTTGCCGTACTGTTTGTTGATTTTCTTATGTTCTTTTCAATTCTATGACTTGGCCCTGGTACTTTGGGTTTTTAAATTGTGGTGGTTTGCTGACCCTCTTCTTTCATGGTCTTTGGTAACCCTTCTTTTCCTGGCCTTCTGCGATGGGTTCATCCTACTGATGACCAATGACGTCTAATTTATAGGACAAGGACATAGATGATCTTTTACTGGAGCACTATTCCCAGATATTCACAAGTGCTTCTGCTTTACTGTAAGACCTTCTGGTAAAGTTTTTCTTGGCAAAGTTTCAGGAATGTGTTCACCTTGACAATAAGGAAATTCACAACTTTATGGGAATAACTACATGGGTATCAAATATAAGCTTCAATTACAAAAATATATTTCCAAATTATAGTGAATGCTGTATTATGTGATATTGAAGGCAATGAAGAGCTTCAGAAGTCAGATGTAGAAAGAAATTTAAAAAGTAATGCCAATATACCAATGTTAAATCTCCATTATAAATTGGCAGTTCTTTTCTGATTCATGTAAGCTTGTACAAAAACAGCATTTTCATTGTGTTTCAGGCATGTCATCATGTAGTTCATACTTTCAGCTGAGAGATAGTACCAAAATCCAAAAAACTAAGTCTTACACCTGGATTATGTGTGTAAAATTATGAGTGCCGAATTGATGTCCCTTTTCCTAGATAGGGTCACATAATATGACCTACTTTTTAAGGATTTGATTATCACTTCATCTTTTTGTATCCATTTTTTACCTACAACAAAATATAAAATGAAACTATTTCTGGAATTGTTTACCTTGATAAGTAAATTAGAAAAATAATTGTTAAATAACTTCATTGTGTTTCCCTAATAACATTTATAACATTTTATCAGCAATTCATTCATGCATTCAACAACTTTACACTCTGATCTGTGGTGTTGGGGTACAAGTTTTCCACTGATTTAACAGGCCCCAAGTTTGCAAATAAATGTACGAGTTATCAGAGAAGGTTTATTCCAAATTTTTTTCTTTTGCTCAGAAAATGAATGTTGAATAACTAAGCATGGCATGCTAATTTAAGATAATTTGACCCTTTCATTCATTTTCTTTCCATGGCATGTTCCGTTGAAATATATTAAACTGAAAAAAAAAGAAAAGAAAAAAAAAGATTTGATCTTGTTGATAATTACTTTCAGTCATTGGGACATGTCCTCTTGAAAGGGAGTAAATAAATAAATAAATAAATAAATAAATGAGTTTAATCAATAGTGAAGAAATCAAAATTAGTAAACATTTACAGTGCACTAACTTAAGAATAGGAATCCACACAATGAAGCTTGAAAATTAAACTAAAATATGAGTCAAACTTAGTATTCTTAAACTTTGTTTTAAGTATTTACCCAGAACATGTTTCACAGGATATTTCTTGATCTTCAGCTGTGTCAACTGCCTGAGCCCGGTGAGAAATAGGGGTTGGAAGTCACATCCCTCTCTCACTGGGCTCACACTCAGACAGCTGAAGATGCGGGAAACATCCTGTGAAACATGTTCTAGGTAAACACTTAAATAAGAAGCTTTAGAGTGTTAAGTTTGACTCATTTTTTTTAGTTTAATGTTCAATGCAATTGGAACTGTGGAAGGGGCAGTTACAAGAGGGGCAGCTCTATCATTTTCCCTCTGCAATACTTCCAAAATGTAAATGAAACAAGGAATTTAATAGTGTATATTCCTTACTAGAAAATCTAATGATTTGCCTGAAAATGATTTTAACTTGTTTGGCTGAATTTACAGCTAAAATTAATTTCCATTAAAAATGATATAGCTTTTTAAATATTGCCACACCAAACATGGTGTTGATCTATTTAAACTTATCAATTGCAAAACACACACAATTAAGATTCTTTGCAGTTAAAAACATTGCCTATGTTAGGTTCTACATATTTGTGTAGAAACTGTTTTTATAACTGAATTACAACTGTTGTGTAAATTATTTTTATAATTGAATTATGCAAAGTCAAAATACATACCTTGTTTGACTGATGAACATTCAGCTGAAAATAGCTCTATTGGAGATAGCCCAAAATGGAAATGGTATTTTATTTATGGACCACTGCGTGGTTCTTCGCATTCCATTCTATACTGGGCATGAAAGATGTTTAATACTTGGTGGCCTCTTTATCAGGCTTGAGGATTTTTTATGTGCTGTAAATCTACGACACAGGACTAACAGCTTTACTTCCCTTCCGAAGGTAGCCATGCTAAGAATTTTTATGCTTGAAAAAATCCGTTGTCCTCCGCCAGGTTTGAACCCGTAAAGTTAGCATGGTAACCATTACACCACGGAGGGCGATGTGGGTAACCCAGATTTTAACAAAGTAATTTTAAATATAAAAAATGTAATTAAAAATACAATATTGTTTGCACTATTTTGTTGTAGTCTAAACTGGATACAAAAGATATCAGTATTATTTATCAAAGAATCAGCAACTGCCACTGCACTCATTGCCTGTTTCTTTCTTAATCTACCATTTGTTTCAAAATGTGTGATGTTGCCAACTTTGCAGGTTGTGTGTCAAGTGGTTTGGTATTTGCCCATTCCTGAATTAACTGCTTGATTCTAAGCATATTGACATTTGTATATTAAATAAAAATACTTATCTAAACTATATCAATTACTTGAAATATTGTTAATGTTAGATGTAATAATTCCGGTTATGATAATAGTGAGTGACTGAATGTAATGTTTACAGCAGTGTTGCAGACAGCAAAGACTTTCACAGCAAGTCCATAGACAGTGATAATCCTTTCCTGTACTGCATGCTGGCAGTGCCAAATGATAAGGTAACTGCATTTCATTTAAATCACTAGAGTGTTCTTGAGGTGTGGAGAAGGGAAGTTTCCAAAAGATTCTGGTTATATGATGATAGCACTTCTGGTGTTTATGATGGGCAGGAGCGCTACTTATCTCTACTTTGTTCACCCACTGCCTGTCACTACCTAATAAAGCTGGGGTTATAGCTGCTGTGTCACAGTATTCATTATTTGTTGTGCCTGTATTTATCTAGTGACTCATGCATGGTTTATATATAAATAATATTTAATTTGCTTAAATATGCATGTTTTGTATCCTTAACTTGATATTGAAAATGTTATTATTACTTTATCTACTACATGTAGGACTTTGGGGAAAATCCAAAAATTTGATACCGAGATTTTACCAGAAATATATGTTTTGTGGCACCTGAATTCAATGAAAAATATTTTTAGAAAAAAGGTGTATCTATGTGTCTGTGAATAGCATAACTCAGAAACGAGAAGCTGTTTAAATACAAAACGTGATATTTAAGTTCAGCATCTTCCAAGTATGCAACACAAAGATTATCAAAAAAATTCTCCAAGGAACTTTTTAAAAATATATTTATTTTTTCAAAAATGGCTCAAACGCTTTTGACTGAAATACTATATGTTTAACACATTTTCAGTACAATTGGAATGCATATCTTGCATTTTCAGGGAGTAGCCTCTGAGTCTTCTTCATTCTGAATGATTTTTGCATACTGGTAAACTGTAAGAGATAAACAAAAACTTACTGCACAAAAAGTGTTAGAGCTTGTTAAAACAGGCAATGTTCTATATACTTTTTTTGTGAAGTTAAAACCATTTCTGAGATGTTACTTATTGGTTTCAACTTTCATATTTGTATACTTACGTCAAATGGGAAAACATTATTCACTTATTTTCAACCTGGTCATGCAAGGAGAACAGCATTTTAAAGTCATCACATAGTGATCAGTTGTTAAAAGATTTGTCTATTGCCTTAGCCTAGTGTATTCCATTATTTTCATTGTGCCTCCTAAGAAATATCTAATAAAATAATTCTGGCTAATGTTTATTTTGATTAGCATGAAGTATATAGAAGAATAAACTTTTGCAAGAATAGTTTGTTGCAGAATATGTAGAGAGAATCATTTTAATGTAATTCATTTGCTTTTTTATGTGGCTGTTAGACATTGATATCTTGTCACCTAGGGCAAATGTTAGTATAAACCTTGGAAAATATTCTACTTTTTTTTTTCAGGCAGAAATATATGCTCTTCTGAGCAGTACTTTAACAGGACTTGAGAAAGGCGTCTGCTTCAAAACCAAAATGGTGATTAGATGTAAAGTGTATTGGTAATATTTGGCATTAATAATGGTAAATTAATTCTAATCATCATAGGCAGTCAAAAGTGTCTTAAAGGCACTTTTCTCACACCAGGTAAAATCAAAACTGGTTTGGGATTGCCGAAATGCCTTAATTATCCCATCATCTTGTAGCAGGCTTGAACTGTGGTGGGTGCCAGAGCATCAGTGCATTTATGGAAATGTAAAAATTGATCAGATGGCTAAAATCGGTACTGAGATATCTTATGCTTGCCATTGAGCCCATGGTTGGAATCAGTACATGTACTGCCAAAACTTTGGTAAAAGCATGGAATAAAGGAAAGACACATACTCAGGTGGTAAACCTATCCTGGACAAAGACAAGCCAGGAAACTGGTGTTAGGTTTCTTGCAACAGTCTTCTCATTTCTCCTGAGTTTGGATAGATCAGGAATATGGAAGGTATTTGTATTAAGTTCTGAAAGTGGTCGTTTCAGTAAACATCTATGTAAAGTAGGACTTGACAATGATGAATCCATCTGCAGAATGTGCTAAGAGGACAAGGAAACTGTTTTGCACATCCTCTTTGGGATATTCTATACACAGAGAAGACCTAGAAAAGGAAGCTGACATTGGAACCAAAATATTGCAACTTCCTTAGAGAACAGATTTTTGGAAAATAATGAAAGCATATTTTTCAATGGTGTTGCACAATAAGCCTTTGACGTTGATATGTGGGAGGTCATGAAACTGTAATAAACACCCTCTTTTGTCTATGTGGCAATAACTGTGGCAATTTCTACTTTTCCTGGGATTTTGGAAAGCTTCCTTTTGATTATAATACTTGTATTTTACCTTTGTTCTTGTGTGGTTACTGTTCTTTGTTGTTGTAAACCAGCTTTGAATGTTTTCATTGCTCTACATAGTACATGGTATGTAGGTAGAGAATGCATTGCACGCCACCCAAAAATTTGATACAGAAAGTTCACCAGAAATGCATGTTTTAGGATCCCCTGTGTCCAAAAAAAAGCATGTTTAGAAAAATGTCTGTATGTGTGCAGATAAGATAATTCAAAAATGAAAAGTCGGTAGTATACCAAACTTGGTATTTAAGTTTAGTATCTCCTATGGCTCAGTTTTAGGAAACTCCCCCTACCCCAAACAACCCTTGACATGGAAAACATTTTGAAAATGTTGATTTTCCCAAAAATACTCTAAATATTTTGATTAAAATACTGTATATTAAAGATATTTACATGGTAAATAAAATGCATATCTTGAATTTTCTGGGATAGCCTCTGAAGACCCCTTTATTCTGGATGAGTAGTGCTGAATTTTGCATAACCGGTAAACCATAAGAGATAGACAAAAACACATTACACAAAAATGTAGATCTCATTAAAACACATTATATACATTATATACAAATTTTTTGTGGAGTTGACCATTTTTGAGATGTTCTTTGTTATTGGTATCAGTTTTAAAATACTTGAACTTTTCACATATGGGGATTTTTCAATTCCTGACAATGCAAAGAAATGGATTTCAACCACATGGCAACCAGCTTTTAAAAGACTTGAATATTGCTTTAGCGTAGTGTATTCCCTATTTTCCTTATACTTATAAGAAAGCAAGTAATAAGACCATTTCTGCTAATATTTATCTTGATTAACGTGAAGCAGTTAGAAGAATAAGTGTTTTAACAATAATTTGTTCCCAAAATGTAGAAAAAGTCATGTGAATGGAACACATCAGATTCTTTATTTATTGTAATAAAATTGGAAACATGACCTAAAGTTTGAATTTAGTATTTAATTTTATATCTGGTAGAAATCCATTATCTTCTATACAATTAACATATATTTTAGCAGATAAGACATAGTTGAAGTATAAAAAAATCTGATGTGTTCCATTCACATGACTTTCTCTATATCTCTGTAACAAATTATTGTTAATAAGCTTATCTTTTATTTATTTCATGCTAATCGAGTAAAATTAGCAGAAATAGTCTTATTTGCTGCTTTATTGTAAGTAGAAGCGAAATAAGGTAGTACCATAGGTTAAAGTGAAAGCCAAAAACTGGTTGCTATGTGATTGATGTTTCTTTGTTTGCATGGACAGGAGTTGACAAATTCTGTATAAGAAAAGTGTAAGTTTTTCAAAGCTGAAACCAAGAAAAAGGAATATCTCAAAAAGGATCAACTCCACGAAAAAAATGTATATAACATAAATAGTGTGTTTTAACATGCTCTACATTTTTTGTGTGTTAAGTTTTTGTCTCTTACGGTTTAGTAGTTATGCAAAATTCATCCAGAATAAAGTAGTCTTCAGAGGCTATTCCCAGAAAATTCAAAGTATACATTTTATTTGTCAGGTAAATATCTTTAATATATGATATTTGAATAAAAATCGTTAGAGCCATTTTTTAGAAAATCAAAATTTTCAAAAAAGGTTCCATGTAAAGGGTAGTTTGGGATGAGGGGATTTTTCTCAAAATCTTTGTGTCGCATCCCTGGAAGATACTAAACTTAAATACCATGGTATTTTACCGACTTTTCGTTTTTGAGTTATTGTGTTCACAGACACACGGGCACACACACACACACATGGACCTTTTTCTGAAAATACTTTTTTTGGGTACAGGGGACCCTAAAACATATATTTCTGGTGAAATCTCGGTATCAAATTTTTTGGTGGAGTGCAATACTTTCTCTATACACTATGTACATAGTACGTAAAGAGAAAGTAAAAAGGCACCGGATTACGTACAAACTGTTTGAACACACAACACAACCTACAACATTACTTGTTAGCAACACATATGAGTTTATTATTCAGCATGTGCTTCTACAAGCAAAACTATAAAAATGCTGAAGGAGGCTTTTGCTTTATGACATGTGCAGCTGTTCCAATTGTTTAGCTGTATAGAGAGGATTGTCTGCAAAATGAAATAGCCAGTACAATGCTTTTGTAAATATGCAAGGTCATCACCGTTGTGCATATTATTATTCAGATGATCACTGTTCTAAACTAAATTGACAGGCCGATGATAGTTTGGGAATCGTCTTATAGGACAGACATATGGTAAAACAATGTATCTTTGACAAAAAATTATACCTTATCTTTTCTGAAGGTCATCTTATCTGTTAAAATATACAGTAATTATTTTATAAAGGAATGAATAGCAGTGATTGTAATTTCCTATGTATATCTTCTTCTTCTGCCTTTCAGTGTCAGACCTTCTGTCCATTTTCTGTACTGTTCTCTATCTTGTGCCTTCCTCTTAAACTCAGTTATCCCTCTTTTTCTTGCCATTTCTCCAAAATATTGTTCCTATTCCTTTCTCGATCTTCCCCATCTTCTACTTCGTTCTTATCTTGCCTCAAATATCCTCCGTGGTGTAATGGTTACCATGCTAACTTCATATACCCAATGAAAATTATTGTACCCAGATATTTTATGGTATCTACTTGTTCTAACTTTTCATGCTTCCATTCTATATTTATATTTTTGTTTTCACCAATCTTCATTACTTTACTTTTATTTATATTTATTTTTATTCTTCTCTCTTCTAATGTACTTGGTCCTGCTGTTACCCCTAGTTGTAAATCTTGAACATTACTACTAATTAGTAGTATATATCAGTGATTGTAAATATACTGGTCTCAAATTTCAATTGCCCACTTTAAATATTTTAGTTCTCTTCTTACAATGCTCAATTATTTGGTTCATAAATACTATAAATAGTAATGGATTAAGATTGTCTCCTTGCTTCATTCCTTTATCCATTCTAAAATTTCCTCTTGTTTTCTCATTTAATCATACTCTACCATACACGTGTATTCACCTATGTATAGCTTTAATAGATGTGTGTATTTATCGATAGAGGATGTAACATGTATATATTTTAACATCAGATGTTTATATTTACTTTAGAAGTGATTGCAGATGATGCTTGAGAAGTTACAGAATTGTTTACGATGTGTATTGTTGCAGCCTCTGTCATGCCCCCCCGCAATGAGGTACCATGTAGTGTCTCGGCAGGGCAAAATGTGCAAGTACTTAATCAGGGGTGACTCAGAGGGTGCCATTGTCTTATGGAACATTCCAGAAGTTACCAACAGTCAGCTTGCTCAAATAAAACAGGAAGAGTTTGTGAAGCCACCAGGTATGAATATGTTATACTTCAAATTTAAAATCACTGGAACTTTTATACTGTGAAGCAAATAATTAAATTATGGAAAACAGCCAATATTAAGCACTCATATTGCCAAATTACTGGCAGGATATTTTTCAAAGAACCACTATACTCATTATCTATCAGCTACTGGTCAACTAACCAATGATTTCTGACTTCCTTTCTGGGTATATCTGGCATCGTCTAGTGTGGAGTTGATGAATTTGGAAATTAAACTATTATCTGTTGAAATTTCAAATTTCAAAATTCAATGTTTTAATATATGTTCTTTCCTGTAAGTTCTGTTCTAAGCAGCTTGGCTTTGTATTATGTATTGTGATTTTCTTCCTAGAATAATTTTAAATTACTAATTAATCTCTCTATTGGTATCTGAAATTTCTGAAGCAATATAAGGTCTTGACAATTATCTCAGGGTGTTAATAAGGGATCTATGGGCTCTGGATCTAGGCTGTAAATGTGGGTAAGCAATTTCTGAAATAATCAATAACTCAAATTCTCTTTGCAGAATTATAATTTATTTTGATTAGACTTTACCATCCATACACAAAATCACTATCACTAGTGCAATTCAGTGCTTCTCTTTGTTGCAAAAATTCTAACTCTTACGATTTTTCTTATTTATCAATTCTGACAAAAAATATGTGTTTACTTCCTCAGATAAAAACATGTTATTACGTTCTAATTCAATAAGCGGAAGTCAATTAGTATCCCTCTGCAAATATATATGTGTTTTTCAATTACCACGGAAACTTTACTGCACACTTCGTAGCCTAGGATCCCCTGTTAGGAAATATATATTGCGCAAAGTCACAGTCGACTTCACTTGACCAGGAATAGTCTCAGAGTACCTTTTCCTTGCTATGATCAGCCTCTTTTGTAATATCTAGCTTCACAACCAAGAAAATCAACACATTACCATGATACTTGTTTACAACGAAACAAAATCACAGAGAGAAAATCAAAACACTTATATGTAACAAAAGCACATGGAATAATTAATATTGCACCCAGTGATTTCAACCTTGGTATGGAAAAAAAAAAAAAAAACAAAAAAAAAACAAAAAAAAAAAAAAAAAAAAAAAAAACAACAACAACAACATCTGAATAATAAATCCATAAAATGGAACAGAATTTACAAAATGTCGGCAACATGTGGGGATATAAATATTGGTTCATTTATGAAGTATGGTTTTAGTCTTGTGTTTATGTTTCTCTGAGTTTTTCCAGCTTATGTTTTGCTGCATTGCAAACAGTTTAAATTATTTGTTTTTTGTCTTTTTTCTAATCAGATTCTGTCAATGTGTTTCTGATTTCAGCATGTTTTTACTTTCTCTTCTTTGTATAGTAACTAGGGGAAATATTGCATTCCACCCAAAAACTCAAATGTCTAGATTTCATCAGAAATATGTTTTGAGGTTCCCTGAATCCAAAAAAAAGCATTTTTGGGAAAAGGTCTGTGTGGGTGTGTGCATGCATGTGTGGGTGTGTGCATGCATGTGTGGGTGTGTGCAAAATCTGACAAAGAACTTCAGATTATGACAGAAACTTTCAGATGATACCTGGAAACACTGTGCTTGGGAGTATTTGTTAGAACTGAGTCAGTTTCATGAAGGCAAACACCCTCACAGAAATCTTGCCAAATTGAGAGATAGTGAGAGAGTAATGCTGTAAGAAGACATTCAACTGAGGTATGTGGAAAAGGACCCACATCAAAAAATTTTGAGCAAGAAGAGATCAGCACAGCTGCTCCCTCTGGAGATAGACCATGGTGGGTAGGATGTGACAGATTGACAACACTCACAACTTCTGTTGTCTTTTAGTAGTAACTGCCTACATATGTATGTTGTAGCAGTATGTTATACAGTATGTTTGTTACAAAACTTGGCAGGAAAAGCCTGTGTGACCTTCACTGCATTTCCCTGTGTGCACATTTGTATAAGCAGTTTTTAACTCCATGGCACGACAGCTCACGGGGAACCTTGGCCTACTGCCCGGCCGCTGCGTCTCCCATCTCGGTCCTCTGCAGACGTCATGGATGGGTGCAGTATTGGAGGGTGAGACGTGGTCAGCGCCTCGAGTCCCCCCCGGCCGGTTATTGTATAAGCAGTTGAGTTGAGTAAATAAACCACATTTAGTTAAACTTATTGATCACTTCAACAGTTGGGTAATATTTGCTTAGCTGGTAAAACGTAATAGATGGACAAAATCTTACCACAAGGAAAATGATCTTGTTAAAACACACATTTGTGTCAGATTATTACTTTTTTTTTTGGTTTATCATTTCTAAGATATTCTTGTTATTGGTTTAAATTTTCCAAAATTTTAGTTTTCTATAATTGGAAGTCATTGTTTATGTTTCTTTTGTTTCACTCCTGACCATGCAAAGAGTCATCATAAACCAACCAGCCTTTAAAAATTGACTATCTCTTTAGCCTAGTGTGTTCCCTTATTCCCCTTGAGCCTATAAGAAAATATGTAATAACACCATTTCTGCTAATATTTATCTTGTTTAGATTGAAGTATGTAGTAAATAAGCTTTTGTAAGAATACTTTATTGCAGAATAGGTGAGAAATCCATGTGAATTTAACACAAGATTTTTTGAAGTTGTATTTATTTTGTAAGGTTAGGACTCTGTTGAATTGTTCAAAGATCTTTTAGAAGTTGTGAAATATCCAGAGTGGTATGTGAAAGTTTTAATTTTGGGTGTATTCTTGATCATTGGTATAACTAGAGTAATAGAATATTAGAGAAACAAAAGCACAGGACCACAATAAGTTAATGTAGACCTATAAAATCCTCTGTAGTAGTTTTTAGACTACTAATAGGCAATGAAAGTCTTAACAAATATCTTCACAAAATTGGCATAGCAGAATCTACTCTATGCTCATTCTGTGATCTTAAAGGAAATATGGAGAGAAATCACCTACATACTCCATTGCCCAGCTTTCAGTCAACATACCAATATCATCAAAGTACTGGGGTGCAAGAGAGCAAATGGCTTCATTGCCAACTGCCAGGCATTAGATACCAACCAACCGTAAGTAAATGTAGTAATATGAGTGCTTAATATTTGTTAATTTTCCATAATGAAATGGTATACTGTAGTATTGGATAAGGAACTTTAACATCCTGGTGACTAGGGCCTGGAATTTATGTGCTATCAAATTAAGAAATATAAATATGTACCAAAATGGGTGAAATACAGTGATGGCCGCTGAGGAGAGCCATGCGATGTTGGTGCCAAGAAAATATTGGTATAAAAAACTCTTCAAATACCTGTTTATACTTGTAGTAGCATCAATCTATTGTGCAATTTTTTGAATAACTGGTATATTTCATAATATGTTTTATTAATAAAATTAATAGAGTGGAAAACAGAAAATGCAGCAGTGTTTTTGTGTTCAAGTTGTAAACTAAAGATCAGATCAAGCCTATGTCTAATAATTCCTCAAGAACATGATAAGAGGTGATTGTGTATATTTCAAGAAAAATGGAAAGATTAACGCTAACAATTTTGCAATCTTCTGCTGACAGTTCCTAAATATGCATAAGAAACTATAAGGAACAGCTTAGAAAATGCACCCCCACACACATGCACTTGCATTTTTAAAAATCAATAATATTTAAAACAAAGCAACTATTGAATTAATGCTCCATAATTTTAAAACATGACATTATTATATTCAAAATATGTTTATTTGTGTATAAGGATGTATTGGTGTCTATTTCTTCACTGGATTTAACTAAACATCAAAATGTGTTGGCATTAACTTGCAGCGAGATGTTAACACTGCATTAACAGGAGGATTTAGGCATGGAAAATGCATTCCTTCATTGTCACCTGCAAGATACTATGCTTTACTGTACTCTGGCAGATAGAATGAAGAGTGTGTATCAGGTCAACTTTGGCACCATTTCCACCCATAAACAGCCACTATAAACGATTGCTCTAGTCTTACACACAGTAGCTTATGAGCTCAGACGGCACCCATTTGGAACTGGCACAAGCTTCAGAGAACTACTGCCTGCAGCCAGATTGCATGGTGCTTAATGTGAAGTTCAAATGTGAGAACTTAAACATGACTGTAGGATCGATGTTTAATCAATAATCACAATATATAGGTACTTTATTTTCATTTAATGGTGGTGCCATGGCACCTCAGGAGACGCCCCTGGTGAAATATATAAATAAATATGTAATGAAGTAATTATATATAGAATTCAATGTTTTATTTATTTTTTGCTAGAAAATAGTTCACAAGTAGGCTAATGGAAATATCTGTTAATTCTTAATCAGTTCACTTCTGTTGCAAAGTACTGAAGTACCACGTCTCCCATTAAAGTGATGTCACATTGGAATGGGATGCACAGTTAATTTATTTTTATTTTATTTATTTATTTATGCTAAGCATTATACAGGTGAATATGATCGGTGTTCAGCCCTGGCTCTTTACCGGTCATACTCATATTTTACAATAGTTTATTAATTCTAGTTTATTGCATCATTTTGTCTATTTACTGTCCATATCCATTTATTTTTCACTTTGCATAAGAATTGTCCAATCTTCTTACTATCTTTTTGAAACATTTCAACTACCACTACATTTCTATCTATTTTAAACCATTTCTTATTAATATACTTTTTTCTCCAAATTTCAGTTCCTTTACATTTAAATAAAATGTGTTCTATATCTTCATTTCCGCCACATATAGGACATTGATTTTGTGGAATACCTTTCCTTAGACCTTTTAATCTCCATACTCCTGCTTTCAGCCATGCAATACCTTCTCGCTCCTCTTTATTTGTCACATCAATGTACTTTTCCCTTCCCCATGAGACTTTCATTGGTATATAGAAAACTAAAGATCTCTTTTCAGTTATTTCACTAAATATTTTTTGTATTTCTATATCCTCAAATCTTTTCCTTGCCAACTTCCAGAAGTTATTCACATTATTTTCTCTTCTTCTCCACATTTCCCCTAACCCACTACTTTCCAGGTTATTTCGAAGACAGTCTACCCATCCCTTGTTCTTTAAACTTTTCTCTTGATATACTAAACACTGTTTTAACAAATTCCTTTCTTCCAATTTCAATATCCTATGCCAAAATTTCAATGCCCTTTCCATAATCTTTCCCTTACTTGCCACTCTACCCAGCTCTATTTGTGCTACCTGCCTAACAGTTGCATTTGGTAACCCCAGTATTTCTTTGCAAAATTTCCTATGCACCTCATCTATGCCTTCCCATCCTCCTTCTAATCCCCATACTTCTATCCCATATAGCATTTTTGCCTCAACCACCATATTGTACACTTTTTCTAACCATCTAATATTTATATTAGGTGCTTTGTATTTGCAACTTCTAATAGCTGATAAAGCTCCTTTTCCTTTTGCCAATGCAAATTTCTTTTGCTTTTCCCAATTGCCACCACTATCAATTTTAACTCCTAGATAAATACATTCTCTCACTACCCTGTACTCCTTTTCATTCTCATTCTTCCATTTTTCATATTTGCTCAATTTTCCCCCTTTTTTGAACACTACAATCTGCGTCTTGTCCTGGTTCACTTTTAAACTCCACTCTTTACAGTAATTATTTAATGTTTGCAAGGATTGTTTCAAGCCATTCACTGTAATTGCACCTATAACTAGATCATCTGCAAACAGTAATCCTGGAATCTGAATATTATTAATTACTGGCATCGAGTTATTATTTCTCCCAATTTCTGTTAATACATCATCTATATATAAATTGAATAGGACTGGACTTAACTTACATCCCTGTCTAAGGCCTTTCTCTTGTTGGATTTCTCTTGTTACAACCCCTTCCTCCACTCTTATACAAAAAGTATTTTCCTTATATAATGCTCTAAGGGTGTCCACCATTTGTTTACTCACTCCTTTAGTCAACAACTTATGCCACAGCAATTGAAGCTCTATCCTATCGTATGCTTTCTCTAAATCCACAAAAGCCATATATAACTTTCCTCTTTTGTCTTTCAAGTATTTATCTACCAGTGTTTTTATAATAAATAAGTTATCAACTGTCCTCCTCCCTTTTCTAAAGCCCATCTGAAGTTCCGAGAGGATATCATATTCTTCAACCCATGTTTGTATCCTGCTTGCCATAATACCAGTAAAAATTTTTCCTACATTTGATAATAATGCAATGCCTCTATAGTTGTTTGGTTTGTCAACACTACCCTTGCCTTTGTATATTGGATGTATGATTGCTTTCCTCCACTTATCTGGTATATACCCCTTCACCTTAATTGTGTTAAATAAGTCTACTAAAACCTTAACTCTGTTTATTTCAGTGCACCATTCCTTAAGGAACTCTGGAGGGATTCCATCTATTCCCGTTGCTTTATTTCTTTTCATTATTTTCACCTGTTGGATTATTTCTTCACTTCTTATTATATCATCGAGTATATCTACATAGTTATTACCTATTTCCCAATTTCCTATCTCATTTTTACTCTTTTTTTCCCCATACAAATTTTTAAAATATTCCATCCATTCTCCTGGTTTTATACTTGGTTTTATTACATATTTATTATACATTGATTTCATAACCTTCCATATCTCATTTGCATTATTTTCATTTAGAATTCGTATCAAATTACTTTCATATTTTTTCATCCAGCTTGTTTTCTTTTGTTCCAGTAATAAATTATATAAATCCCTCCCTTGCATATACTCTTTCTTTAATTCTATGTTTCCTAATTCCCTCCACTTTATGAGCAGCTGTTTGACTTGTCTTTTAGTTACTCTACATTCTTCATCAAACCAGCCCTCATCTCTTTTGTAAACCTTCTTTCTCATTTTCATTTCCTCCCCAGCCCTTAGCATAATGATATTTAAGATATCCATAGCACTTTCAATTTCTTGTTCCTTTATCATAAAACTTCACAGTTAATTATGATATACTTTTTTAAATGTTCTGTTGTCATGCACAGTCTTCCATCTGACATGTTTTATAAACAGAGAAAGATCATTTGGGTTTGCAAGATGTCAAGAATGCAGATTTAAACAGAGGGATTGTGCTAGGAATATTGTTCTCAGGGGTTTTTCACAATTTCACCATTAAATAAGTGAGACAAAATAAAATTTGAGTATCCATGGTTCTTATCCAGCGCAGATTTCAGTTTAATTGAAACTACAGCACCCACTTCACCTGTTACAACATTGACATTCTGAGCTGCATTTTCATTATTCGCACAGCTTCTTGGTGAGGCATACTTGAAGCTTCTAGTTTCTTGATACTATTGAGAAGTCAACTGAAATAACTTGCAATGTATGAAACTGAACTTCAAGGACTCACTCACAGGCACTGCAGGATCAGAAGAAACGTTCAAGCTTCAAAGTGCTTACGGAAAATCACAGCTTCCATCCATGTTTCCCAATATTTCTGGCTGTGGAGGCAAAGGTACATCAGGTAGCTGCTGTTTTTAGTATTGTATACAATAAGGACATATCAAGAAAACTTTCTTCATTGCTAATATCTGTGTATTTACCTCTGGGAATTTATGTCTGTCCGCCACTTGTTGTAATGTATGAGCCTTAAATGTAACAATCTGTAAGTTAGGATAAAATACATTAAGCATTTTCACCGCTTTCAACATGTATGGAGTTGCATTTGTGTAAATCAGTAGGACCTTCTCTTCTTTTATACCATCTGGCCATAGTACCTTATATCCATCATTAATGAATCTAGCAATTGTTGAACTATTTGTTACCTCCAAAAGTTTACAGTAAATTAAATAGGGTTTAGATGCAGCCTCAGAGTCCAACTTACCCATAATTGATTAGCTATGAAATGGCCTATAGCATCCATTGTTTCATCAGCAGAAATCTATATAGGTGATTTGCTATGCCAGCCCAAATTTTTTCTATGTCAGCATAACAATCCAAGTAAATCTTCTTGAGAGGCTTGTCGATAATGTTGCGGTTGCAGATTTCTGTAAGAAATGTTTAAATTCACATATCAAAAGTTTGTTCCAGGGTATGTTCCCTGCAACCAATTCCATTGACAGTTCTTTGTGAAATTCACTGTTATATGATATAGCTGCCCCTGCAAGTGTGTACATAGTACCTGTTTCTTTGAAGAAACATGTTGTTTATTCCTTATATGTAGATTGCTTCAATAGTTGTTCAATTTGAGATTTCATCATGCACCCTATATATTTATCACAAGGTTGGCAGAGGACTATTTCACCATCAGTGATTAAAGCACTGTCAATACAAATCAACGTTTTCAGCTTTGATGATGAAGCAACCCGTGACATGATTAACTTAACAACTGACTGTTACAAATTCTGAAGTGTTTGCGTACAAGAAAGGTAATTGTTATCTGTATCAAACTCATGCAATTGTGACAGAAATGTTTGGGACTGATGAAGTGTATGAGAAGCATAATAATAAACCTTACAATAATTTTCCTTTCTTGCTTTGTAACAAACAGTATGAGATTGAAAAAAATACAAAACAACTCTACAATAATATTAAAATATATACAATTATGTAGTATGGTCTAAAATAGGTATTAAACCTCAAAATATGTAAAAAATATGTGATGTAAAACTTTGGAATAAGAATCCTTTCAGAGTAATTGTCAATGTTTTAGATTTTTGTACAACTACATATACAGGAATAGAATGTATAATTTTAATTACATAAAATTTGAGCTCTTCTGGTGACATTTTGTTTTCCAGGAATGCCCCCAACAGTATCAACAAGTTTAACCAAAGCATGGTCAGACATGAAACCTCCTCCAGTTGGAATATTAGATCAGCTGGTGAGTATCACTCAATGTCTGTTTTATCTTATATTAGCATGAATATTTGTGTTGTGTCAATACAAAATAAGAGTCTAAAGTGCCTCTTTCCCTCTCCAATTGAACAAAACTTAATTGCCTCTAAAGTCTGTCAGGTTATTTGTGATTTTGCTCTTCTTTTAGGAGTTTTATAACAGCAGAATTACAAATAACTTCGTATGAATTCTTCTCTTTAGGAAAGTATGATGAGTTTTTTTTTTTTTTTAATTTACATGCTCAAATTTGAAATTTTAATGTAGTTTCACATTGTACATCAAAGCTTAAGAGGGAGATAAAAGAAAATTAAAAAGAAAAAACACACCAAGAAAATCACCATACTAAGTAATATAAATTATCCAAAAAGTTAAAAAATTCATATTCCACCATTGAGCCTTCCAGAAATTCATTAAAATATTGGTATAACCTAATCAAAAAGCACTGTCAACAAACATTGCTTATGTTACATACTCAGGACCAACACAAAGAATAACATTCCAGCAGAAAAATGGTTGGTTATTTGTGAAATTGGACATTAAGATTGCAGGAAAATATACATAGGGAAGAGAAAGAAGAACTTAGGCACAAGGTTTATAGAAAGTATGATAAATGTGAAGTACAGGGGGTGTTTTATTTCTCCAGATATAACATATGTACACAGTTCTAAGTTTTGAAGGTTTTTAATATAGTCAGCAGTGTTGCATTCTCTGTGATTCAGAAACTCTTGGATCCCATTGATATTGCCTAATCTTTTGTATGGTGCAAAGACAGAGATTGGTTGCCTATAAAATATATTCAACTATACGAAAGCAAATCACACAAAGTGGCTCCATCATTTTAGGGATGAGATTGAAGTAAATTCAAAGAGTAAGGAGGCTGAAAGAGCACCTACTAACCCAACTGATTTACTAATTCAGGCACAACTCCTGGTGTATATGTCCTATCATTGTTATGCAGGACAGTGGCAGTGTTATCCATGAAATACCTTTTCTTCTCAGTTTTGCAAAAATCAAGAGTAGTACTCTGCGTTAATGCTCTGGCTTGGGACAGAATAGTATGGTTTAAGAACACACCATCCCATCATAGGCAACTATCAGCATTGTCCCCTCATTGGTGGAGGTCTGCTAAATTGTATGTTTTGTAGTGACTCCACTCTTATAGTTCACCTTAGACATTTTCTTGACAATTGAAATGTAACTTGAATTTCCTGGGAATAGCCTCTGAAGTCCTCTTAATTCTGAATTACTTTTGTGTGATTGTTAAACTGTAAGAAATAGACACCATCTTATTGCTGAAAACATGTAGATTTCTTTAAAGCACAGAATTTATATCAAATAAAAACTTTTTGTGGAGGTATACAAACCATTTCCAAGATTATTACTTATTGTTTTCTCTAATGGGAAGTGGGTATTTATTTGTTGTTTTTCTGTGATTATACAAAGAAAATGGAATTTCAAAGCATCACATAGTGATGCACTCTTAAAAGGTTTAGTGTCATTTAAGCCTAATGTACTCCCCTATTCCTCTTTTACCTTCAATGAAATATGTGAGAAAACTAGTTCTACAAATTTTTATTTTGTATTATATGAAGGAGATTGAAGAGTAAACTTTTGTAAGAATAGTTTACTGAATGGATAAAGAAAATCCTTATGAATGTACATCAGATTTTTTTCAAAAGTTCTTTTTGTTCTTAGCACCTCATATTTTACTTATATATTATAAGAATGCATGTCCTGACAGTTTCTGTTGACAGTTGTGTGACATTTCAAGTTGTAATTTATTGTAAAAGAAGAGTTAACTTGCATGCATTGCAATGAAGCTTAAGGTCTTCATTGCCTGTTAGGTTGATAGACATGAATTTAATGTAGGATACAAATGATCAGCCAGGGGTTCGTCTGACGAGCAGCATCTACCTGCCTCAGCAGAGCCGCCTGGTGGTTGGACGAGAGGATGGCTCCATCATCATTGTTCCAGCAACTCAGACTGTCATGTTACAATTGCTGCATGGCAAACATCAGCAATACGATGGTAAGTTGTTTACTTAACAGAAAATTGTCTCTTCTTATCTATCTCATTCCTAAATGCTGTTTAGGATTTTGGTCATAAATGATCATAGTGGACAATAGAGAATTAGATAGCAAAATATTTTTTTTTTTTTTAATTAATTTATTTGTTTGTTTATTTAATACTTATTGTTTTGTATCGTACTCAGACAAATGACTTTTTTCTCTTTGGTGTATATTTCTTCATCATTAGTTCTTTTGCATGTTTTTATTACTTTCCTTACACATTTATATATAGATATCGATCTCCATTAATATTCTGAACAGATTTTCCTCCAAATATCTTATGCATGCTTATATCTTTCAAACCATTACTTGGGATTAGTTTTGATTTAGTGATAGCGTTTAAGGTTTTTTAGAATTTCTGATTCATATTATGGGTAGTGTAAAGGAAATTGTGTCAAAATCAACAGAAGAGGGTCAGGAAAGGCAAAATTAATGGAAACCAGACTATCTCAGTTGTCTGGTGGTCAGCATGCTAGTCTCCAAATCCATAGGTCCCACATTTGATTTTCCGTTGCATATGGAAATTTTTCTTTAGTCAGGATTATTCCCAGTCTTCCCTGGAGTCTGCAAGTATGAGAAATAGAGAGAATGAGGCTGATTGAGAATGAGAGTGAGGGTGTGAGTGTGAGAGCAGAGGGTGAGCAAGTGAGAGTAGGAGATGGTGTGGGTCCTAGTGAGGGTGTGGGGAGGGTTAGGGTGAGAGAGCAAGAGCAAGAGGGTGAGCAAGTGAGAGTAGGAGAGGGTGTAGGTGAAAGTGTGAGAGTGAGAGGGTGTGAGAGAGAGTGAGATTAGGAGGAAAGAGAGAGTGTGGGTGATGGAGTGGGAGTGAGAGGGTTTGGAAGTGTGAAAGCCAGAGAGCACAAGTGAGAGTGAGAGGGTGAGGGTGTGTGAGCCAGAGTGAGAGCATGAGAGCGAGAGTATGACTGGGAATGGATGAGGGTGTGCACGGGCAGAAGTGGGTGCATGTGAGTGAGAGTGTGCGAGAGGGTGTGCATGCAAGAGTGGATGAGGGTAAGAGAGATGGAGTGGGATTTAGAGAGGGTATGAGAGCAAGAGAGCATGAGTGAGGGTGGGAGAGGGTGTGGGGATGTGAGTGTGTTAATGAGAGGGGGGTGAGAGAGTGTGTGTGTGTGAAAGGGGAATGGGAGAGTGTGAGTGTGCAGAGCAAGTGTGAGTGCGAGAGCAAGCATGGGAGTGAGAGTGCAGGAACAAGAGCAAGTGGGGAGTGAGAGGGTGCATGAGGGAAAGGGAGAGTGAGAGGATGAGGGAGTGAGGGTGTGAGAGTGTGAGTGGAAGAGTGAGAGCGAGAGCATGAGATTGTGAGAGAGTGACAGTGAGTGTTATATGAGGGTGTGGATGTTGTGGGTGAGCAAGAGTGTGAGTGTGAGCGAGAGAGCATGGGGCATGAGTGTGCATGCAAAACTGAAGAAAAGCCCATGATTAACACAAGCAAAACAATTAACATATTGCCAATGAGCAATTGTTCTGCTGAAGTGGCCTAAGATGTGAAAGGTGTCATTATAAGTGGTGAGGGGGGAGGGAGAAATAAAAAGAAACCAAATCAGTTACATTATTTTCATGACTTCATAAAATATGGGGCTGTTGAACTCTTCCTCTTCCTCCATTTCCTTCTCCCCTTTCTTCTTTTTCTTTGCTTTCTTTGTCACTGTTACCAAGTTGCTGCTCATGCTCTTTCTGCTCCTTCCCATTCTTCTGCTTCACCTTCCTCTCCTGCACATCATCTTCCCATTCCCTCTTCCATCATGACAATATTTTTCTACTTCCTCTTTCTTCATTCTTGTCTTTCTTCTATTCTTACAATTTATTCTTCATCATGATCTCCAAATCCTTGTTTTCCTGCACTATTCTATTTTCCCCTCTTGCTTTTCTACGTATATCTGTTCCTCCAACTCATTTCTTTCTGTCCCCCTCTCCATGTTGTGTAGTTCATGTAGTTTTTCAAAGAATAGGTCATTCCTGCTTCTCAATTTTTATTTCTAACTAGTTTTTCTTCATTTGTGCTGGTTTAAACAATCATGTTTATTCTTAACTCAGTGTTACAATATACTTGCATTACTTAGCCACATAGGCTTACATGGCCTGTGTTATTCTAAGCTTTTGGAGAAAAATGTTTTGATCTTGACAAGATGATTGAAGCATCAGCAACTAGCTGAGAGATGAGATAGCCTTTTCTGGAAGCTGAGAATACCTGCAGTAAGTTTGTTACAAAAGTATCCCACCAAGAAACAGCCTGTGTGACCTTCACTGCATTTGCCTGTGCACACATCCTACAATCTTTCTGTCGTCATACGTGCGTCAGTCTTACTTCTGTTCTAATCCAGTTCACACATGAATAACATTAGGAATGTTTAGAAGTATTTAGCTTTGCTTGAAGTGCTTTCAAAATGTAATATATGGTACACAAAAAGTGTTTATGTACAATACATATGTGCCTACATCATCTTGTAGGGATGAAAGTAAATTTCCTGGGTGCTTGTGCCGAGTAGTTCATTTGCTTGTAAATAAATTCAGGGAGACAGGATCAATTTGTGATAGGAAAATAAAGGTAAACAGGCGTGTGCTTATGAAGCAGAAATTAGATGTAATCAAATAAAGGTTAGAATGGTCATCTTGAAATTCTCTTAGGTGCCTTGCACAAGAAACTGACATTTTGAAAATTTCAGCATGGAAAGCAACAACATTTTTAAAACTCAAACCGTACAAGGTTTCTGTTGTCCAGAAATTTCCATCTCCTGTGATAAGGTATGTTTTGTGTCTATTTTGATAATTGTTAATGTGATTTGAGATTTTGTTTGATGTACACGCATGTGTGACTGGGTGACAGGCCATGTGATTGCCAGCCAAGTGCTCAGTACGTGATCAAGAGACTGAGCATGCACCTGTCAGCCAAGTTTTGTACATACTTACTGTATAGTATACATAGTTAGCCATGTTATGCATTTCCCCCCACTATATCATAACAATGGGAAGCTTAAGAGATATATACATTTGCAGACTGGCCCCCACACCAGCTACTACTTGGACATGCAGGGCGTGTGAACTGTCTGCTATATCCACATCACGTCCACCAGCGCTATGAGAAGTCTCACTTGGTGTCAGGTGGAGTGGACTTTGCTGTGTGCTTGTGGGATTTGTATTCTGGAACGCTTCTGCACAGGTTTTGTGTCCATGCAGGCGAGATCACTCAGTTGCTGGTACCTCCAGAGTCATGCAGTGTAAGTCAATTTTCTTGAGGACATAATTTAAATAATTGTTCTAAGCTAATTTCACTAGTGGTTTTACATTTTTATGGTTTTATCGTTGAAGTAATGCACTTAACAGGTATGCTTTTTTAATACTGAATGTTATATTTTCTGTTTACACAGCCGCGAATCCAAAAGTGTGTTTGCAGTGTTGCAAGCGATCACTCTGTAACACTCCTAGGTCTGACAGAAAGAAAATGTGTAGTTCTGGCTTCACGACACTTGTTCCCGGTAGTCACGATCAAATGGCGTCCTCTGGATGACTTCATGATAGTTGGCTGCAGTGATGGAACAGTTTATGTTTGGCAAATGGAAACAGGTATACAACAGAAATGGCTCTGCATTTTGTCTGCTAATTTCTTGTGTTTGTCCCTTGTAGTATCTGGGCTGAAACTGCATAACGTGATGAAGAGGCAGGAGAAACAATAATTTTTTTATGTATTGATGTTGTGACTGACTGTGATGATGAAATTTCACCAAGACATAGTTTGAAGCTTCCACTACAGATGTTATTGTTTCTCATGGTTAGTTCTTGGTGAGAGAAACATAAATTATGCAATAAAGATGGTGTGCACTTGTGAAAAACAGCAAGGTTTAGTACAATTTTTATGGTCTAAAGGGCAAAACCTATATGTCGTGTATGGAAATGGCTGTATGAACATAACAATGTCTCTAGGTGGTATGTGCATTATTTGAAGATGGCCGTAATAACATTTGTGATGAACCACATTCTGTACTGCCAGCAACAGCTGGAACCACACATAATGTCAGCCATTGAGCTGGCAGCTCTAATTACAAATAACCTTATCCAATTAATTGAAAGTTAATCAGTTGTACTATTATTAGAACCAGCTAAACACAGTGCCACTCAGCTGATTATAACATACTTTTGGCAGGGCATTAAAATATCATTACCAATATAATAATAAAATTCATCTATTATACTTTATTAATAATTAATGTACAATGCTTATATTCATTTCAATCACGTGAACTCCTTCACTGATGCATCCATGAATTTAAACTAATTTTTTTTTAATTTTGGTGCACACATTAACAACAACTACCAGCTCAAGCTTCCATTTTTTTTTTTTTTTAAGTCTTGCTCACTGCAGCATACCATTGCACTGTTGGAACATTATCTAAGATATCAAAGACTATAGAGAATGATCATGTCCGTGATCTTTGATTACAGCTATGCTGCTAAGAAAAATTTCAGCCCATTTCACATTTTTCTGAGTCATTTTATCAATAGTGTAGCATTCATAGAATTTCAGAAGTTCCTGCCATACGTTAGACCAGACATCATCAAATTTCTTGATTTTATATCGGATCAAGCAGGCTTGCTCCATGCAGTGGGTAAACAAACACAACAACAGGGGTTCTCTCTCTTTCTTGTACAGAGTGCCATATATCAGTTTGTCAGGAACAGAAAGCAATCCAACACACAAGCTATCAACTCCAATGTTTATGTCTCCCAATGTTTATGCCTCTAGGAGGAATCTTTCTTATTTATAGAAAGTAGCAGAATAAGTGTTTAGTTTGCGGCAAAGTTCTGTACTCGGAAAATTCAATTTACAGCATCATTAAGCAGCCCATGCAAGCATGTACAACAGTTAACAAGGAGAAGAACATTTCTTTCAAATTGTGCTCGATCCCAACTAATTACCAAGACGTCTGTTCTTCTCACCTAGAGGTTCCGGGTTTGGGGAATTTGTGGCAGGGAATTTTTCTTTAACTAGAATTACTCCCTATCCCCCACAGAGTCTGGAAGTATGCATGTAAGAGTGAATGTGCGTGTATTTAATGATATATAGGTAAACTGACAAACCTAATGACAATAACCTACTGTATTCAGACAAGTTGTTTCATAAGTCAAAGCCCCTGATATGGCCATAAAAGTTAAAGGGGGCTATACAAATTAAACAATAAAAAAAAAAAAAGAAAGGAAAAAGATGTCTGTTCATATTCACTACTATAAATATGAGTTTTTCTTTACAAATTAATTCTCATGGTGTTATAATGTGATTATGATGGTATTGTCTTAGTTAAAGAGCTTGTTTTATTTTATCAATACAATAATAGCTTTCATTATTTTTTTGCAAGTATTTATGTTTTAACTACCAATTACCTCCATCAAACGTGTGAAAATATGTATATGTTCGTATTCAAAGTTTAAATTTTAAATGCAGGAGACATAATTGAGCAATTTTCTACCAATCATAAACCTACAGTAGGTGTATTAACTTATGAAAGGTGGATTATGTACTTCAAATGCGAAATGTTCCATACTGCCACAGCATGGAGAAATTATGTATTCTTGCTTTCCGCACAGTTGGCCACACAGTGCACAGTAAGTGATTTATAGGAGCTTTGCGTAAATTTGCTCTCTCCGCTTTACTCAAAGGGCACCAGTTGCTGACCCCTACACTAGATAGAAGGCTAAAAATGAACTTATGTCTAATTCACAAAGATGTAGGTTCAAAGTCCAGCAGAAGGCAATGAATTTTTTAAAATAGTTTCTGTCTTTCACAAATTTTCTCCCTTTGGCATAGTAATATTGATTTGTAGAGCAGATCTGAAAATAAAGTTGTGCAGAGAAAGTTGTGTGAATGTAAGACATCGTATTTTTGCCTTTTCTTATCCATTTTTCTTTATTGGTGGGAATGCTATAACAACTTTTATGGTTATTCAAGAAACCTAAGGAAGTTTATAAATCATGTGTTAACAGGTCACCTGGACCGTGTGCTGCATGGTATCAATGCTGAAGAAGTTCTGTTTGCCTGTGATGAGAACACTGCAGCAGCCAACAGGGGAGATGTGGGTTTGGCCAACCCTGCCATTCATTTCTTTAGGGGTCTTCGTCATCGCAACTTGTCAGCCATCAGACATGCTACTCAGGTATGCTGGGACAAATGCTGTAGTAATATTGAATGCATATTTATTACTTACACTATAAGGATAACAATTGATTAATATACTATTTTACAATTGGAGTTGCTTATCTTCCATTCTCCATTACACTTAATGCCAGGTTAAGCCTATAATGGAGTTAACACACTACACTTTTATTAATAACAGAAGCATTATTAACTGTGAATTTATTTTAATACAATTTAATTTAAAAATATGAATGAGTTGATGTTTACTTTTAAACTTCACTTATGTTAAGTAGCAAAATCTTGTGGTATTTTTGGAGGCATTCTTCTCCATCCTCAACATGGCAACATCTTTCCTCAGTATGAACATCTAACTGCTGCCATCTGTCAGTAAATTTAATAACATTGCTGACTGGCAGAATTTATAGATTTAACAAGCTCTTAGAATTTTTTTAAAATGAAAATCATCTCTCAAGTAGTGAGTTCTAATGCAGTTATCAGTACTTTAATAATTTCATTTCTAATTCTCTGTCCAAAAATGGAATGCTACTGCTGACTTGTCAGTTTTATACATTTGATAAAAGCATAAAAGAAATATAAAATTTAAACAAATTGATAAATCATCACCACCTTTACTATTTTTGCTCATTGCTCAGCCATAAGCTTTTAATGATTTTATTACTATTTAATGGAAAATAGCCATATTTACTTTCTCTACATGCACTATGTATATAATATATAAAGAAGGTATTGTGTTGCACCCAAAAATGATACCGAGATTGCACCAGAATATATGTTTTGAGACCCCCTGAATCCAAAAAAAGCATTTTTAGAAGAATGTCCATGTGTGTGCGTGTGTGTGTCACTCTCAAAAATGAAAAATTCTTCAAATAACAAACTGGGCATATAAGTTCAGTAACTTCCAAGCCTGCGACTCAAAGATTTCCAAGGAAATCCCTCCACCCCCAACTGCCTTTACATGGAAAAATTATCAAAAAGTTTGATTTTCTCAAACTGGCTCTAACAATTTGATTAAAATATCATATATTAGAGCTATTTACATGAAAAATAAAATGTATACCTTGAATTTTCTGAGAATAGCCTCTGAAGACATCTTTATTCTGGAAGAATTTTGCATAACTGGTAAACCCTAAGAGATAGACAAAAACTTACATAACCAAAAATGTAGAACTCATTAAAACACACAATTTATGTTGTATACATTTTTTTTGTAAAGTTGACGTTTTTTGAGTTATTCCTTGTTATTGGTTTCAGTTTTAAAATAATATACTTTTCTCATACAGGTATTTGTGAACTCCTGGCCATACAAACAAAGGAACTTCAGTTACATAGCAACCAGCTTTTAAAAGATTTGACAATTGCTTTAGCCTATGGTACTCCCTTATTTCTCTTCTACTTATAAGGAAGCAAGTAATAAGACCATTTCTGCTAATTTTTTCTCAATTAGCACAAAGTAAATAGAAGAATAAGTTTTTTAATAGTAATTTGTTGCAGAGATGCAGAAGAAGTCATGTGAATTGAACACCTCAGAGTTTCTTAGTTACATTTTTGCCATGTCATCTTTCCTCTGCCTTTACTAATATTTTTATATATTGATATATTTTTAATTTGCTCATCATGTTGATTTTCATATCATAGATATGGCAAAACTAGCCAAATGACAATTTTTCCCCTACATTTTTAAGGACAAATAAAATGCACCATTTTGTGTCCTATAGTGATCCAAAATGACATATGTTATATTGGACTTCAAAAAGAGGTCATCTTCCGAATCTTATTTTTGTTGTTATACAAAACAACTTATAATAAAACTTTTTTAATTCATGAACTTGCAGCGAGGTCTGCACCAACTTCAGCAGTTGCATCATCATTCCAACCAAGATGGCAGTGATCAACAGAAAAGCCATGCTTTACCATTGATGATCCAGGGACTTAGGACAAATCCAAAGGATGCTGAATCCCACATTCTTGTATTTGATATTGAAGCTCTGATAGGTAAGTGTTACATTGAATTTATTACTTTCTCTACTACTTACCTACTACATGTTTTCTAGCATTTTCTTCTATATACATAGTAGATAGGAAGGTATTGCATTCCACCCAAAAATTTGATACCAAGATTGCACCAGAAATACATGTTTTGAGATGCCCTGGATAAAAAAACAACATTGTTAGAAATTGCATGTGGGGGGGGGGGTCAACATAACTCAAAAACGAAAGGTGGGTTAAATACCAAACTTGGTATTTAAATTCAGTATTTTCCAAGGATATGATATGAAGATTTTCAAGAAAATCGCCCCACCCCAACTACCCTTTTACATGAAACATTTTTCAAAAATTTTGATTTTCTCAAAAATGGCTCTAATGATTTTGATTAAAAATGCCATATGTTTAAGATATTTTCGTGGCAAACAAAATGTATATCTTGAATTTTCTGGGAATAGCTTCTGATGAGTCTCATTCTGGATGAATTTTGTATAACTCGTAAACCATAAAAGATAGACAAAAACTTATATTACAAAAACCGTAGATCCCATTAAAACACACAATTTGTTGTGTATTTTTTTTTCTAGAGTTCATTGTTTCCAAGGTATTCTTTCTTTCTGGTTTCAGTTTTAAACTACTTAAACTTTTCTCAAGCAGGAAGTTAAATTTTGTTTCATCTCTTTTGTTTTACTACCAAAAGTACAAAAGATAACCATTCTTCAATTGTTTCAATTGGTGATAGCTTTTAAACGATTTGACTATTGCTCTAGCCTAGTATACTGTCTTATTTCCCCTTTACTTACAAGGCAGCAAGTAATAAGACAATTTCTGCTAATGTTTGTCTTGATTAGCATGACATAGTTAGAAGAATAATCTTTTATAAGGAAAATTTATTTATGAACAGCTAGAGAAAGTCATCAGAGTGTAATATATCAGATTTTTTTGTTTTAAAGAAAGGATGGGTAATAAATGTTCTTTGTATTTTATGATTTATTTGGTTTTATACTTACGTTGCTTCTCTTTATTTAGTCTCCTAAGATCTTTGCCTCCTTTGCAAGTCTCTTAGTAGGCACTTCTTGAAAGTCTTGCAATTACAGGAGTTCCTGTGTTTAACCCTAAGAATTATAAGAATTTGATAGTCACACAAAAAATGAGATATTGTTTCATTTGCTATTCTACTCTTCTTAATTAAATAGAGGAAGTATTAGTATAACAATCAATATTTTGTGGAAAAAAAAAAACAAACAAAAAACAACCTTCATTTATCTTTGTAATTAAAATTGGTAGAACACGTTTTGCAACCCCTTAAATTACATCATCAGCTTATGCTTTTTGGTTAACTTGTTGTTCATTTAAGTTATTGCAGCTACTGCCGCTAAGTGATTGTTCACTATGGTATATTATATTCTAAAACATTCATCATAAGTTTATGTGGTGTAACTGAGAAAGGAATACTTCAAATGTAAATAATTAATAATACCGAGAAGCTTATGTAATATAATTTCTATATTATAAAAATATAATAATTATACTGTATAGCGAACAATCCATGACATAGGCACAGAAATTGCAACAATGTAAAGAAAAAGTCAACAAAAAATCAGAAGCTCATTACATAATAGAAGGTTTCACAAAACATTGTATTAATTTGAATTTATATGAAAAAGATAAAGTGAAGGTTTGTCACAAAATATTCATTGTTGTATTAATATTTGTGTTGATTAATTGTTACTAGCTCCAGTTTTTGCATGTAATTAGAGGAAGTAATGCATTTTACCCATTAATTCTATACCACTATCACCAGAAATGCACATTTTGAGACTCCTTGAATTCCAAAAAAACATATTTTGAAAAGTTCCTTGTTTGTGCGTGCATACATGCAACTTGGAAACAAAATCTCAGATAAATAACAAGCTCAGTATTTAAATTGAACACCTTGGAAAGTGACACAAAGATTTATGAGAAAATCTCCCTATCCCAAGCTATCCGTTACATACTAGAAAACGTTTTGTTATTTTTTTTATTTTCTAAAAAAACAACTCTCAACAATTTTGATTAAAATAATATACGTTTAAGATATTTGTAAAGGAAATGTTTATCTTACAGTGATTTTATTGTGGTTTTAATGCTCTTTTTAGCTCTACTTTTATCAGTGCTTTATTTTTATATTGAGCTTTATTACTGGTTATTGCCATGATTTTATCATAAGGGTACTAATAATCATAGCAGTTGAGCACCCTTAAACCCTTACCATCATCATCATCAAATGTATATCTTGAATTTTCTAGGGATAACCTATAGACTTATCTTCATTCTGAATTGCTTTAGCTTAATGGTAAACCATAAAAACTAGATGATGTCTTACTACACAGAAAATGGAGATCTTGTTAAAACACATGGTTTATATGAAATATAATTTTTATGGCACTGATATAATGAGAGAGATTCTTTGTTATTGGTTTGAATTTACAAATGCTTATGCTTAACTCAAGTGGTAAGTTATAGATTTTTATTGTACAAAGAGGATACAATTTCTAAATCATCAGCTACTAACCTATTTTTTAAAAATCTGATGTGATCAATTCACATGACTTTCTCTGCATCTCTGCAGCAATAATTGTTAATAATCTCATGTTTCTATTTACTTCATGCTAATTGAGAAAAAATTAGCAGAAATAGTCTTATTGTTTCTTCCTTGTAAGAAGTAGTGAAATAAGGGAGTACCATAGTTTAAAGTGATAGTCAAAAGCTGGTTGCTGTGTGACTTGAGTTCCTTTGTTTATATGGACAGGAGTTGACGGATTCCTGTATCAGAAAAGTATGTTTTTTAAAAGCTGAAACCAATAGCAAGGAATATCTCAAAAATGATCAACTCCACGAAAAAAACGTATATAACATAAATTGTGTGTTTTAACGTGCTCTACATTTTTTGTGTGGTAAGTTCTTTTCCAACTCTTACAGTTTAGCAGTTATGCAACATTTTGTAAAATTCATCCAGAATAAAGTAGTCTTCAGAGGCTATACCTAGAAAATTCAAGATATACATTTTATTTTTCAGGTAAATATATTTAATATAAGATATTTTAAACAAAATCGTTAGAGCCATTTTTAATAAAATCAAAATTTTGAAAAAAGTTTCATGTAAAGGATAATTTGGGGTGGGGGGATTTTTCTCAAAATCTTTGTGTAGCATCCCTGGAAGACACTAAACATAAATATCAAGTTTGGTATTTTACCGACTTTTCGTTTTTGATTTATCGTGTTCACAGACACACGGACTTACACACAGACACACATGGACCTTTTCCTGAAAATACTTTTTTTTGATAAAATGTATATTTCCTGTGAAATCTTGGTATCAAATTTTTGGGTGGAATGCAATACCTTCTCTATACACTTTGTACATAGCAAGTGTAGAGAAAGTAAAAATCTTTCACTGTAGTCAATCTATCATATCTACAACAAATGTGCAAATGTGTATTGAAAGTTTATCTCTATTAATTAGAAATAGATAAAAAATGTGTTTATGTAATAATTAGTGCAAGACTGAGTGGAGAAAGTTAAAGTACAACACATAAGTTTTTTTTGTTTGTTTTATTTCTAGTGCAACTGCTGACAGAAGAGTACAGTACAATGTCCCCAGGAACACTGGAAGCGCAGGGTCTCATAAACCAAGCAGAGTACCAGAAAGTGGCAGCACTCACAATGTCGGCATCACCTGATGCACACAAGAAGATTGCAGGTAAGGCCATACCTAGTTGTGTATGAGTGGCATGGTAATCTTTGTGACAGAATCTAACACATATTCTATTCTTTTTCCTTTGCTTACTAACATGGTGGGTGTGGCAGACTTCTTTGGTCGCGTAAAGGACAAGGCTGGGGATATGGAACGCATTCTCAAGGAAAAAGATAAGCATGGTAACTTACCTTCAGGTCAACTTGATGCATGCTATATTGGGTAGATTGTGCATTGAAGTTGAAATAAATAACTCATCTATTAGCCAGTTTTATAAATTTTCTCTTTTATCTCTTCATATGAAAGCTCCATGTACATAACAGTAGTTAAACATATGTACATAGGTATATAGATTTTTATATCTCTGTAAATAATCATTGTAGGAAATACTTCTATCATTGGGATGCCACAGTTTAGTGAAACTTTGATGTCTTACTCTTGTGGCATATTTTAGTAGTTTTGGGACAAATAATTTAATTATTTTTGTGCGGCTCCCATGAAGTTGGTTTTACATTAGGAATAGGCTATTTAAGAGCATGCTCAGCACTGATCCAGTAATTCTTCATTTTGTATGACCCAAGCTCTTCTATAGCATTTCCCAGAAGTATCAAGTATAAGACATATCACTTATATTAGACTCTTTGTCGAAATGCGTCCGGGCAATGACCAAAATCATCCAAGCGAAGGAGTCTAAGCAGTCATCTCATACAAGTGATATATTATGAAACCTTCTCTATCAATACTGCTTCTAGTGAGATTAGTATTAATAAGTATGAGACAACCCAGCATACTGAAAGGGCTCATCTTGAGATCTGGAAAAAACAGACTGCTGCAGACAGTCCCATATTTGTGACAGGTGTAAATTTAATGAGGTTCTTATGAACTTAACCAGAACTAGGTTCAGAGGTGATGATGGCTATCTTACTGGCCACAGCGCTCTCTATATTCAGGACATACATAAAACCATTTATGCAGGAAAGGATTTTGAAACCTCCCAGTGTATTCTATGTGTGCATAGTTGTGTGTCCATAGGCTGCTCCTGAGGATATGAGAAGGGTTGACATGAAGGACATGATCCATTTCTTAAAGACTATTAGCCTTGAGTAAAGCCTAAACTATAAGGCACAAAGGGCTCTAAGAGCCTACATGTCTTCTGTGTGACCACTCAGGTTACATTACCATCACTGATCCAGTGAGGATATTGTACCTATGCCCCCAAAGGCGCACCTCCAGGTGGAGGGGATGAGGTGAGAGGAGACATTGGACAGCCATAAGCAGTAGGCAGTTTCCGATTGAGAATAAGGGATGAATGAAATGATTAATGAAACAATGTGGATTGGGCAGGAAATTTGGGGGATGAGAAAAACCACTCCAGCATTCCCCTGACAAACCAGAGAAAACACTGAAAAAAAAACATAGGTCTGAGTGAGCAGTTGCCGAGAATCGAACCCAGGACCTTCAAAATGCTAGATGAATATGTTATGGAGCCACATCTCTTGGTGGCTTTACATTAACATTAATTAGCAATTTGTTCCCAATAAACATACTAAAGATTGCAGGTAAGGCATTAAATATAATGAAATGTAGTACACTAATACAAGATATTTGCATTGCAAATGAAATTTATTTCATGAATTTTCTGAATATAAAGCTCACTGTAAAGTTCTCTTCATTCTGAATGGTTTCTGCATAACTGCTAAATCTAAAGAGATAATTATTACTGCATAAAAATTGTTATTGGTTGTCTTTTCAAATACTATTGTTTTCTTCAAATGGGAAGTTGTTATTCTTTTTACTTTCTCCATATGCACTATGTACATAGTGTATAGAGAAAGTATTGCACTCCACCAAAAAATTCGATACCGAGATTTCACCAGAAATATATGTTTTAGGGTCCCCAATATCCAAAAAAAGCATTTTCACAAAAAGGTCCGCGTGTGTCCGTGTGTCCTTGTGTCCGTGTGTCTGTGAACACGATAACTCAAAAACGAAAAGTCGCTAAAATACCAAACTTGGTATTTAAGTTTAGTATCTTCCAGGGATGCAACACGAAGATTTTGAGAAAAATACCCCCACCCCCAACTACCCTTTACATGGAAATTTTTTCGAAAATTTTGATTTTATCAAAAATGGCTATAACAATTTTGATTAAAATTTCAGATATTAAACATATTTACCTGACAAATGAAATATATATCTTGAATTTTCTGGGAATAGCCTCTGAAGAGTAGTTTATTCTTGATGAATTTTACTAAATTTTGAATGACTGCTAAACCGTAAGAGATGGACAAAAACTTACTACACAAAAAATGTAGGGCACTTTAAAACACACAATTTATGTTATATACATTTTTTTCGTGTAGTTCGTCGTTTTTGTGACATTCCTTATTTTTGGTTTCTGCTATGAAAAACGTATACTTTTCTCATACAGGAACTTGTCAACTCCTATCCATATAAACAAAGGAACTTCATTGACATAGCAACCAGCTTTTGACTATCACTTTAACCTACGGTTGTCCCTTATTTCGCTTCTACTTACAAGGAAGCGAGTAATAGGACTATTTCTGCTAATTTTTTCTGATTAGCATAAAGTAAATAGAAGTATAAGCTTTTTAAGAATTATTTGTTGCAGGGATATGGAGAAAGTCATGTGAATGGTACACATCAGATTTTTTTCTTTTTGTCTCTTTCTTCTGGTCATGCAAAGGGATTAGAAGGGAACAGAATTCAAAGCTATCACACAGAAAAGTGCTCTTTAAAAATCTGACTATTGCTTTACTTAATGTGTCATTACAACATTTGTAAATCTGAATGAAAGTTTATCAATATTAACAAGAAAAAGTTGGACCCGTGAGGTTAAAAATGTCCCTCATAATAACAATGTAAGTGACGTAGTGTTAAAAAACCAACTCAACAAATTAATAAAACAAAGAAAAATATAGTTTTTATAAGAATAGTCTGTAGAAGAGTGAGTAGAGAAATTCATGAGCATAACACACAGAATGAATGACTAAATAATGTGTATTATATATATTTTAACTTTGTATGAATCCCCTTTTTTTAATTCTGATAAATCAGTATCAAAAATGCTGTAAATTATTTATTGGTGTAATGTTACGTACATGTTTACCAGATATTGACTCTAGCCATTCATTAGACAATACACAAAAACCATGACAGTTACATTTCATTTTAGTTCCAAAAGACTCATCTTTCAACTGTTCTGTCCACTGACCACTTCCATTTGTTTCTTACCTCCCATAAACATTTTCAACACTTCCAAGTGGTCTTTGAAAATTTGTCTCACTGTTAACTCTTTATTCCTATTTAACCATTTTCTACAGATCAGCTGTTCCTTCCAATAATCTGTACCTGAACATTCTAATAATAAATGAATCTCATTTTCCCTACCATACATATTGGACACATTTCCTTCACCACATTCTTCCACTAATTTCTCAGTTTCCAATCCAAACCAATCCCTTTTCTTTTGTTCTTTTCACAAACTTTAAGATATAACTCCCTCCCTAATTCATTTCTCCACTCCTTGTAAAAACTAAGTGACTTTTTATCTCTTATTTGTGCATATAGCATTTGCCCAACCATATTCTCTAGCCTTTCTCTTATTATTTTCCAAATTCCTTTTACTATTTGTATTTTGGAGCTCACATATCCCTTAGCCCATTTATCGTTAACAGTTCTTTGATTTTTCCAAACCATGTGTTTATCTACTTCCGAGTTTTTTTAAAATTCAAGCACATGTTTAATAAATCACTGTTAGGTGACTCCTGGATTTTAAATAAATATTTTAATACCCTTTCAATTACTAGTCCCCTTACACTTACTTTTCCTAGCTCTAATATGCATCCTACATTTGTAGTATTCTGGGGACCCCTAAAATAGATTTACAAAACATTTTGATTATTCAATCCCCAGTTATCCAATCATTACTAATTCCCTATAATTCAATCCAATACGCCACCAAACCAACATAAATTCTTTCATATCATTTGATAGGCATACTAGGTGCTGAGTACAAACCTTTTCTCACAGCTGCCAATGCTACCTTTGGTTCCCGCTGTTTAACTTTGTTTCTCCGACTTTTCATCATAATTTAACTTAATCCCTAAATAATTAAATCCTTTTACCGCCTCAATTCTGTCATTGATAAATCATTTTTCATTCTTATTTATTTTACCACCGTTCTTAAAAGTTATGATTTTGGTTTTACTTAATTGATTTAAGACCCCATTCATTATAATATCTTTCTATTCCCTCAATTGCTATTTTTATACCAATTGGTGTTACAGATCCCACCATCAGATCATCTGCATAAAGTAAACCGACATCTCCACATGGCTAATTATTGGCGTATGCCCCATCCCCTTTTTTTTAGATTGTCCAAAATGTCATCAAGAAACAGATTGAACAACACCAGACTGAGTTTGCAACCCTGTCTCAATCCTTTTGTTGCCTTACCTCATTTGTTAATTCATAACTCCCACATTTTACACAAAGTGCATTATTATAATATAACTCTTGCAAAGTTCCTACCATCTCCTCACTGACCCCTTTTTTTTTCCTTAAAAAAGCATAAAAGTTACCCTTTTTCCGTTCCAAATACTTATAAATACATTATCCATTGTTCTTTTGCCTTTACAAAACCCTGGGAATATTCTATCATATTTTTCCACCCATGTCTGCAGTCTTTCTTACAAAATCCCTGTGAATATTTTCCCAAAATTTGATAATAATGCTATTCCATGGTAATTATTTGGATTCATCACCTTCCTTTTCCCTTTAAAAATTGGATGAATTATTGCTGTGCGCCAACTTTTAGGGATACATTTTTTAATTTTTATAGTGTTCATCAATTCCTTTAAACTTTGCTACCTTGTCTGATCTTCGCACCACATAAAAAAGAACTCTGTTGGCAAACCATCCCTTCCTACAGCTTTGTTACTCTTGAAATTTATCCACTTGCATAGCGACCTCTGCCATAGTAATTGTTCTTTCCAGTTCCTCTACATAATTATTAAACCTTTCTAATTATAAACTATTACTAAGTACACCCTCTTTTTCAAATAACTTTGAGAAGTGATATGTCCAAGAATAAGTCAGTATGAAAACAAGTATAAAAATTCTTCTTTGGGAGCAGTGCAAAGATAAATATTTAGAGATTAGGCATCAGATAGATTAGGCAAATAAAATATATGAGAACAAAACATCAAAGTTTCACTGTAGGTAACCTGAATTCATCTTAGTTTAACAGAGACAAGAGTAAGGTGAACTTGCTAACTTAGAAGCTTTGAGATTACTTTTTGTGTAACAAAGTATTCACTCATTTTAAAATATGAGATGAATACTTAAAAGCTAAACATTTCATTCACAATGCCTTACTGTTTTAAGGCAGTGGGTGGCACTGATATCCACAAGAGGTCAAAATTATTTACTTCATTCATAGCTGACCTTGATAACTAGCCTAACAACAGGAATGTGGAAATGTGCTGAGTACATGGCTTCCTATTGCAATTCAAATATTGCATTTTCTTTTGACGAGTAGGCTGGGAATACATAGTTAATGCACATCTTCTGTTCATTTACTTTTATTAAATCTGTCAGTATTTTTAAAGACAATGGTGATATACCTTCAATTCTGTATAGAAGAGAGATATTAAATGCCATCCCATCATACTAGAATACCAGCTTGTAATAGACCAAATCAAAATATGCATAAATGTTATAGGAAGTAATACTATATCTTTACAACTTTTTTTTCCAAAAGCCAAATGGGGCAACTTCTATTTCCTTAGGTAACTTTCTGTATATATGAGTTTAAATTCATTAGAAATCCCTTACTTCAAAATAACTTGGTCATGCCAAGCACTGAAGGTTTGCTTGGATTACATTTCAACACAGGCAACGGATTGGTTGCTCCTCTGCTGTGTGGGGTTAATATGTCTGCTTCATATTCAAAGGGTTCTAAGTTTGAATCTCATGGTAACTTTTAAGCTCTAGGGATCCAAGGTTCATTTGAGCATCATTTTAAACATTTCATTCATTCACTATCTGATATGAGCTAATCCTGTTTAAGGACATTAAACAAAAAGAAAGAGAGAAAAATGGAAAATAAAGTGAATGCAACACATGAAAAATGTACATTACATGTTTGACAGTTTGGAAAGTTCTTGGTCTGAAACACATGGGGCTGGCAGCATCAAAATTAAATATCAAGGATAGTTCTCAAGTAAAATCCTTGTGGAAGTGCAATGTAAAATTTCATAAACATACTTTCATTTGTTTCTTTGTTATACTACTGCAAAATAAATAAGTTTCAAAAATAGATAAAAATTGAGTGCCGTACAGTAATTAGCTTATTTATCTAAATACAAGATGATTTCCAAAATATTAATGTTCAAAATTGGGGGTCGTCTTGCATTCACAATATATGCTTTCCGAATACCATACAGGGAAAAAGTAAGTTTCAAACTTTGCAGGTACAGCAGTGGCGATGCCTGGGGGGTAATGGTATAGATTCTGCCTAGGTTGCAGCCATAGATTAATGGTCACAATGTATGCAGTAAATTCCAAGGTTCAATTTTGTGCCAAAAATTAAGTTTTTAATGGGCCTATGAGCATTCTCATTGGAAGAAAGTTTACTCTCTGAGACTAAATAAAATTAGAAGGCTTCTAAGTATGTTAGTAATCATCATGTTGTACAACTGCACATATTCCAAACATCTCCATACTCCCCTCTCCGTCTCTCCTGCCCAAAATGTGAATTTGCGTGCAAATCCAAATTAGGTAAAACATTTTTCAATATACTGTATTAAGTATGTTGTCTTAATTGAAAACCCTATCCATAATAGTTGTTGCAGCTAAGCTACTACCATCAACACCAAACACAGACATATCAGTACATTTCTGATCTCCCTTCTCTGCCTCTCTCCTGCTCACAATGTGAACTTCTGCGCAAATTCAAATTACATAAAAACATGTACAATATGTTATAGTAAGTATGTTGTCTAAATAGAAAACCATATCCACCATTGTCGTTATAGCTATGTTGCCCCCACCGCTGCGGTCTCATTCTATCATCGCACGCAAGCTGTACATCCATTCTCCATCTCTACCGCTCACAATGTAAATTTCTGTGCAAATTCAACTTAGGTAATGACATTAAATATTATTTAAATACAAAATCATATCCATCTTCGTCATTATAGTTATGCTGCCACCATCGTGTTGTATATCACATCCATACCATACATTTCTGTACTCCCCTCTCCATTAACCATTCAAAACATGAATTTCTGCACAAATGCAAATTCAGTAAAATATCAAAATGGAATATAATAGACTTAATCAGCTTGTGTCCATTAATTTGTTCAAAATATATGGCATACCTTTAAATTTCATTTGAAAAATTCATCTTTTTATATAAGTTTCTTAAACATGTCTTCTTTTTATATATGTAGACAATGTGCTAAATTCTAAAATTAAGTTCTGAAAAATTGGGGTCATCTCATTTGAAAGATTCTTCACCATAATTTTCTGCAGTGAAGAAATTAACTGCAGAGCTTAAATGCGGCCATTCTTACACTTTTAATAGACATTCAATGACTGCTATGATTGAAGAAAACTTTAAAAAAATTCACAGGACAGAGTTAATCTTAGATGTTGAGATTATGTCACACAAACTCTTATTTTGTGAGTTGGACAAATAATTTTATACTGAAGGTGTAAAGAAGTAGAGTATTGCTGGTCCAAGTGCACAGAGTTGAAGAAAGTAACTATGCTGAAAAATACAAAAAAGCATAGTTAAAAGTCCTGTGTTTCCTTTTTGTTTTGAGGCTGAGAACTTTTCAAATAACTCTTTGTACATTACTTCATATTTTGAAACATCTGTGTGTGTTTAACACCAGTATGAACTGTTACGTTGCTTACAGTCAAACATCTGAAGACCCAAACCAACTATAGCTTATAGTACAGCTGTATTCTTTTAACATATATTTGCCCTTTTTCTTTTCTCTCTTTTTTTTTTTTTTTTTTTTTTTTTTTTTTTTGTAGCTTAACCGTCCTTTAACCTGGTTTAGTCATATCGGACGATGAATGCAATTGACGATATGATGCTCAAATGATCTCGGGGTCCGTGGAGCTTAAAGTTACTCGACATTCGTCTTCTCAGGATAAGGGAAAACCCCGAAAAAAACCTTACCCGGGTAACTCACCCTAAGCGAGATTCGAACTCACGACCTTTTGAACGTGAGGCAGACATGCTACCACCACGCTACCCAGGCGGGCTATATTTGCCATTGGGAGAGAGTGAAAATTGTTATTGTTGCCACTAGAGCTTATAAGGAATATTATTACAATAATCATTTTCAAAATGACTCCATTTGGCTTTTGGTTATAATTGCCTCTTCACCCTTAAATAATCAATTGCAATGACAATTTCTATTTAAAATTTCATTTCCATAATATCCTTTATTATGCTCTGATCTTTAGGATGACATTCATAGTTAAATGTGATATTATATAAAGAAGGTACTTTTATTCAATTTTATTACGTTTAGTATTGTTCAGGGATTTAAAAATTACATTTTGTCTTATCAGTCGAGCAAAAAGCTCACTAGTCAGCACAATGAAACCACAGAAGTGAAATTTTAATTTATCTATCATTGACAACGAAACTTTAGCATTAATTGTACAGAGCCTTAGTTTAGGTGTATTGCTGTATTATGGGGAATTGCTGTTTCTAACTGTTCTGCTCCTTCCACAGCTTTGCTCCCCCCCCCCCTCCCCCTGCCGCCGGCTAATGTTGACATGAAGTCTGTGCTGTATAAAGGTTGATACACTCTTAAGACCGTATGCTTCAGTGTTAATGCTATTGTAATGCCAAAAAGTTCATATACTTTAACACTCAGAATCTTCATGTACAATTCCTATATGAAAACAATTTTTTTAGAGAAGTGAGATGACGATTTATACACAGAAACTTACTGTTTGTGCTCATAAAAGAGAAACTTTGCAATTTTGGAATAGAGGATCTATTTTTGATGAGAAACCAAAAGTAAGTTGCCGTGATCTTAAAGAAGAGAGCCTTAATGACATTGGAAAAGTTAAAATAAAGTCCAAAGAAATCTTTGAGAAAGGTTGCTCAATAATCGGGAATTTATTAAACCTCTGCTTTGAATGATGCTAAACTTTTAAAATTAAAATGCTCTTTAGTTCAGTAATTGCAACCACATAAAAATGTAAGTAAAGTTAATTTCTGGAATTGGTTTTGGATGTCAATGATTAGTCTGTTTTAATTTTATTTATGGATAAGGCATGGTTTTATTTATGTCACTAGAACAAAGTGCGAGAGATGGATCATTTTCAATATCTTCAATGATGAAGGTATTGTGGTTATGATTTGCATGAGAAATCAATGCACTTGAATTTAAGGGGCAACGTATATCCAACTCTGCCACAAATATTAAACTTCCCAGAGTTAAGAAAATTCTTGTTAGGTCAGCAGTACATCCAAAAAAGGGCTCTGTATATTAACTACAAATGCAATTTAGCATATAACTGTGACTATTTCTTACAGGAAAACCTATCACCTTAATAGCCATGACATTTGTGTCTATGAAAATGTTATGCAAATTTAGCACTGTAGAGAATTCCTATATGCATAACTTCATTTTTAAGTTTAACCATTTCTTAAGTAGTTTCCTACCCTATGAACTTTTGATATATCAACTCTTTATCTCCATGTATTCTTATGTTTAGATTGAACAGTTTCAACCATCAACAGGGAAGGGTAAAACTTTCTTTTGAAATGAATACCTACAATAATTCTAAGGATATGTGAATATCCGAGAGCATGTACCAAGTTTTATGACATTTTTAACCCTAACCAACATCTGTATCTGTGCAAGGAGTTATTTTATGAGCAGAGTTTGGTTTCACCTTCCTTATCGACAGGGAGGGCAGAAAGTCCCTTTACACTGAACTTTGAAATCATGTAGTTATGTACAGCTTACATCCTATGGATCCAAAATGATTGTGTGTGATCATCCATGTTTGCAGCATAACCTAATGCACCTCCATGTCCAATTGTGCATCTGCAACAGCACATACTTTGAAGTGCTGCACAGCTGTGTCTTTTAGCTGATAGGCAGAAAATATCCAATAGCTTAGTAATGAGAATGGATATGTAGCTTGCAGACCTCTATAAAAAGAGATAGAGTTAATTTAAATCTCACGTCAACAGAAAAAATGTGAGGCTAGTGCCCCACTACTATGTTGTGCCCTTAATTTGTAGGGGTTGTGAGGTTGTTGCTTTAAAGAGAGCATAGCTGGGTGTAGGTTTGGATGAGCACTCATATTAAGCATAAATTATAAAAATATAACTTTTCATAAAAATAGCTAGTAGCCAATCTGTTTAACTGAGACTACAACTATGAGAGCTGTCCCAGAAGTACCCGACCCAATAAAGAAAGCACAATATTTTTTGGGAAAAACATCTTTATTTCTACACATTGTCTCCTTTCAGCTCGAAACACTTTTCCCAGTAATGTTCAATAGCTTTGATACCCTGTTTATAGTGAGAACTGTCAAGATCTGCAAAGTAGCCATCAACTGCAGACTCCACCTCTTCATTGTTGGCAAGTCTTCTACCACCAAGCCATTTCTTCAAGTTTGGAAATAGAAAATAATCATAGAGGCCTAAATCTGGTGAATAGGGTGAATGAGGAAGCAATTTGAACTTTAACTCATTGATTTTGACCATGTGTGATTGGATTTGTGAACTGGTGTATTGTCTTAATGAAACAAAACTTTCTTTTTCGCTAAATGCAGCTGTTTTGCTCGATTTCATCACTGTAACAAGTTCGCATAATATTCGCCATTGATTACTTTTCCTTTTTTAAGAAAATCAATGAAAATTATCGTGCATGCATCCCAGAAAACTGACGCCATGACCTTGCCTGCAGATGGAACTGTCTTCGCCTTCTTTGGAGCCGATTCTCTCCTTCCAATCCATTCTTTTGATTGTTCCTTTGTCTCAGATGTGAAGTGATGGACCCAGGTTTCATCCATTATTATGAATCGATGCAAAAATTTAGCTGTATTGCAACGAAACATTGCCAAACACTCGACTGAAACATCCTCTTGATGCTGTGTTTGTTCTATTGTGAGCAAATGTGGCACCCACCTTCCACACAACTTTCTCATATCCAAATTTTAAGTCAGTAATGTCGGGTACTTCTGGGACAAACCTTGTACTTGGTGACAAGATTACTTTATTGAGCAGATGTAAGGTGTTTATCATTCCAGGTTTGAGGAGTGTTGATGAGCCCATTCTTAAGTCATACCTTTTTCATACTCTCAGTGATGCTCCATCAAGACTTGCCTGCCCATTAATTGATAAAGAACTACTCTCATTATAGGGACTCGCCTCCACACAGGAAATGACCAAATTTGGAGGGACAGCTTTGTTCTCTTACTTTGTATCATATTACCTATACTAAACCAAAGAAAATGACTAGTGCTGAACGACACATCTCTATAATTCCTATATATCACCATTTGGAGTAATTGAATTTGTAAAATACTTTAGCCTAATCTAACTCATTCATTACGTATTTCCTCCCTTTGCTTCATAGAGCCAGGTTAAGTACAGTACAAAGAGGCTATCTGTCAACTCTCTATTGTTTGAAAAGTTAATTTGTGCAATGATGCATTTTCAATTAACACCCCAGCACAAGTAGCACAGTATACATGGATTATATTATTATCTAATTCACATGATTGTTTTAAAGATAAATGATATATTTTTCTTCTTTTCCCTATTTTTTTGGATACAGAGTGCACTGTTTGCATGGTTTTTGGGGCATTAATACTGTGAATGTTTCTAACCCTGGTATGTGCATGACATGCATTGTGTTACCTTGCAATCTAGGCATCCTGGCGAAAATGAAGGAAGGTGCCGAGAATGTTCAGACCAAACTTCAAGCTCGTGCAGAGATTGTTGGTTTCAAACCCATCCAGGTTGACGGCAAAGGTAAGGCATTCTTCATTGTCATTGCATACTTGCCAACTTTTATAGTTTGCATATAAAATGTTCAGGAGCAGAGATCTTTATAAGCAAAGTCAAAGTGTTACAGATTTTTATCATGAACATGATAAAGAATTGCATCATAGTATAACCTAAGAATGCAAACTGAATGCATCACATTAATTGGCGTACAGTGCTATGATAGAGCAGAGCTTATCTTTATGTCGTTCCTTCATTACACTCATGGTCCCACCCCTAACTGGCCTGCAACAAAATCATAGTGCACAGATTTAGAGTTAAATTTCAATTCCACCTTAGTAACCAGCAGTAAATGGGCCTAAAAGTTCAGTAATGTATGTGAGAAATTGTTAAAGCCAACTCCCTCACATAAATTGTATATCTTAATTGTGTCCTGTGGCTTCAGGATTCAGGTATCCTATTTTTATGACAGTTTTTGTGTATAGTTAATGTTATGAAGAGTAAACTATGGAACAGAAATCTGTATATAGCCTAGGAAGTAGGTCCTTATCTTTAATACATGTTTATTGTGATACCAGTAAGAATTTCAACTTGTATGACAGAAAAAAGCAGTACTATGATGTCTTCAAGGTTTCTTATATATATTTTATGTATAATTGTTTTATATTTATGCATTGGACATTACACATTGAAATTTCATGTCAGGGCAATATTATTACTCTTGCTGAATGAGGAAAGCTTTATGGTTTTCTGTTTCAGGAAGTTGGCAAGTATGTTATAGTATATTGCATGTGGAGTTTGGGTTTGGAGGTTATGTGTGTCAAAATTACTTTTATATTCAGTTAAAATTAAGCTATGTAATATACACATTGGAATCTGTAATGTCTAATAGAAAAGTTAATGGATAAATGCTTATACAAAGACGCAAAAAACTCCTTCACATAATTTCCAGGATAAAGAAGAACTAAACCAAACATTCATTTAATATATGAGACCAAACCTTCTCAGAATTACCTTTTTGTGTTTGTGTTGTCATGAATTGATTTTAAAGGCAATGAAATAGCAGATCAAGATGCAAGAACTTCTGCACAACTCTTCCAAAATCTAATAAATTAATATATCTCAAAAAACTAATGGCAATGATCAACAACATTTTCACATATTTTTGGAAAAACTATGATTAATTTCTGATATTGGTAAAGCTTTACCATCAATCTTGAAAAAAAACAAACAATATTGCACAACTATATTCCAATATTCCTAGATATACTCATACTTTTACAACAAGAGCCAGAGTTGGACATATTGTTATCAAGTGGTATTTGTATTGATTTTCCTTTGTCTGATTTGACAATGTGTTATCATTGCAGTATAGGTGAGGAAAATTTGTGAGCATGTTTTACTTACGGTCGGTGAGAAATTTCCTTGTGATTGACACTTGTGGGGTGTGTTGTCTGCTGTGGCAGGGACTCGTAAAGTTGCTGACCAATCATAGTGTAAGAATGCATTACTGTCAGAGACATCATGTCACTTGTATTGCACCACCTACAGGTTCAGTGGAGATTTACGCATGCTTTCTCATGCATGGCTAATCTGATTGATTTCATTTTGTGAAAAGTTTGGTTGCGTTATACACAGTGATTCTGCAAGAATATACATTTTTAATCATTACTACCTTTTATATATCATGGACATTGTTCTCATCCTGGAACTACCATGAGTGACACTGTGATTTGAAAATGTCTTACAGCCATGATAAACGAGTTGAGTTATGTTAATTGAAATAATAACATTTTTTAGGTTTAGTGAAGTACAAGACCCATTGTTGAAAGGAATAAATAAGATAACTAGTGAGAAATCAGGAAAAGTAGTTCAACATACAAGAAGTGTGATAGAAAATGCATGTAAAGAAGGCATTTTAGAGGAAGCAGTGGAACATGTGGATGGACAGATAGACAGTGAGTAAATATGGCAACAGCATACCAAGACAGGCATGTGTCAGCAGGAATGTCAATCACAAGGTAATTTCTCACTAATTATAGATGTCCTACTGCCAGAGTCACTGAATTCATTAAAATCAATAATTCCTACATCTCAGATGAAGATCTAAAGTATAAATGTGATAAACCGATTATCTCATTGAGAAGTGTTGAACAAACATAGTGGACTCGAGCTGTTGTCTGGTAGATACAGGTTTTGAACTTGAATTAATTTTTGGATTTGCATTAATGAATGCACATGCAATGTGAACAGAGAGATGGAAAGATACCTTTATGCCTAATACAACAATGCCAGCTGAACAGATGGTGGTCTGCTTGCTGTATTTTCTCCATCAAATGGTTGAATTGTTTTGCAAGTTGAAGAAATGCGTATATATGCTTAAGGTATATAAAAGAACAAACAATATCTTTTTAATTCGGGAAGAATTAGGTTGCTATTACACCTATTTATGCTAAGAGCAAGAAGCGTGTTTGTTGAGCAATCATCTCCATTTTCAACTGCTTATTTGTTGTTGATGTAAATGAGCTACAGTCCTCTTGTGTCAATTCCAAGAACTTGCTGAAAAGATGTTTGGGTGGAATTTCAAAATTAAAAGCTCTTTGTTTTTCCAATTGTAGATTTGCTCCCCAGTCGTCAGTTGCTGATGCTTTGTTGATTATTTTAAAGAGTATAGGAGTGGGATTTATATAAGGATTTTAATCTAGAAGTTGGAGCTACTGTTTACCCTAGCATCTGCTTATAGTAAGTAAAAGGAATATTATATTCCTTATAAAAATTGAATATTGATATTTCACTGGAAATGCATGCGTGTGTATACAAGTGTATGAGAGAGGGAGATGGAGAGAGAGAAAACTCAAAAACAAGAGTGTTGGATAAACACCAAACTTGGTAGTTTAAAATTAGTCTGTCCCAAAGATATAATGCAAAGATTTTCAAGAAAATACTCCTATACAAACACCTTTTACATAGAATTCATTTTTTGTTTTGTACAATTTCATACGTAAAATGTATTGACATGAGAAACAAACAGTATATTTTGAATTTTCTGAATAGCTTGTGAAGTCCTCCTTTATTGATTGCATTCTGTATAACAAGGAAACTTCAAAAGATAGATAAAATCTTGCTGCAGGAAAAATGTAAATTCATTTAAGTACTGAATATGGCTTAAAAAGATTATTTCTTAGTGTTAAAATTTAACTTAATCATAGTCTCCTTGCATGGAAAGCTTACACCCCCTAGGTTTGTCTGAAAAGTTCTCGACCTGATAATGAAAATGACTATGATTTCAAAGAAGTTTTCATTTTTCAAAATAGTCTCCTCTAACATCAATGCATTCAGTGGCATTCCAATACCAGTATCCCCTTTCTGTAGTGTTCCTCTGAAAGTGCTGCAAAGTAACCATCTACAGATGCAATGGTGTGAATAAAAAGTGCTGACCAGCAAGGAATTTCTTTTTTGAGAATAGATGGAAGTCTAAGATAGCCAAATCTGGGGAATAGGATGGAAGTTCCAGCACTTCATAGTGCAGATTCTTCAATTTCCATCGCCAGGTGCAGGTGCACTATCCTGATGGAAAAATATTGTTTCCCTCTTTAAGCCAAATTTGTTTTACAAATGCATGTGTTCAGTTTTATTAGAATTGTGAGTAGTATTCTCTAATTATGATTAATAAATAGAAAAATAAGCTTTCATAAGAGTACTTAGTAAAAAGGAAATCAAAATAGAGGTTTGTGGTTAAAGGTCTTGTGAATGTAACAAAACGTTTTTTTTAGAAAAGTGCTAAATTTATTAAGGAACACAGGCTACAATCATTCACAACATTCAGCAGACATCACAAATACAGAAGATAGAGGAAAGGAGAGTTAGTACACGACGTGGTGGAGGAAGGAGTAAGGGATGGGATTGTAGATGTGGTGGGGGAAGGGTGCGATAGGTAGGTCGATCTTGACAGTGCTAGCTGGGGTCACATCACGACGAGTACGAGTCTTGGCTTCCTCGACAAGGGCAAGGTGGGCAGACTTGGCAGCGGCGACTTCTGGGGTGTCTACTACAGGAACTGGTGTGTCGATAGGTGCAACTGGCAGGGCATTGCTGGCAACGTGGTAGCCTGTGGCATCAGCAACATAGTCAGTCTTCACAACCTTGCCTTCAGGGGTAACATAGCTGTAGCTTCCAACCTTGTTGCCAGCAGCATCCTGGAGAAAATTTTAAGCCATTGAATGTAATTGTTACTTTGCAGAGGGCAAATTGTTAATATGTTACTGAATTTAACACTTTTTTTAACCCTTCATAATCAGAAAGAAGAATAACCATCAGTGTAGGTTAGTTACCAACCAATTGTGACTGGATCAGCAAATGCAGCATCATTAACTCGCTTGATTTTGTGATAAAGGAAACAGGCTTATTCTGCCCTTTGCAGATAAGCATGTGCCAGCAGTGGATGGTGCCTCATCCCTTGCACAGTGTGTCAAGAATAAATTTATAATGTTGGGAACGAAAGCAATCCAAAATGCACACTATCAACTCCTACCTTTATACCTGTCTCAGAGGAATGTTTATTTATTGAAAGTAGTAGAATAGATGTTTTGTTTGCAACAAAGTTGTGCAGTTATCAAGGAGAAGGACATTTCTTTCGAATTGTGTTCCCAGTCACAAATTTATGAGGTGGTATATACTTCATGTATGTGAGAGGTTCAAATTTTTTAATGTTTGTTACATATGTGAAAATGGCATTAAAATGAACACTGATAAATAATCAGAAAATGTCAATGTTCAATGAATTCAGCGACTATTCTTCTTATTTCAAGTTATTTGGCTCAGAAGGAGATAGAAGCTAATCAAACTGAAAATGGAGTTTTTTTTATTTATGAATGCTCTTCAACTACTGTGTTTTTCAGCATTTCATTCTATGTTGGACATGCTTAATTTGGCTCAGAAGTCTCTTTTATCAGCTTGAGGTTTTTTTACATGACGTAAATTTATGACATGGGACCATTGCCTTTACTTCCCTTCCCAAGGAAGCCATACTAAGGATTTTTATGCTTAGAAAAAACCATTGCCCTTTGCCGGGCTTGAACCCGCAACCTTGGTGCATGAAGAGTCTAATCCACAGCAATCAGGGTGTAGCAATGGTTCTAGTGACTGTAGTGATAAATGATTTGCCAGTATTACATGCTTTTACCAATATAGGTAATATAATTGACAAGCCCATTTCCATCTGTTTCAAATCTTATTACACAAAGAAAACCTGATAGTGTGCAACACCAATGTTTATGTATTTCACATAGATAATTTTTGCACCCAGCATTTTTTTTTTATTATCTTTTTCAAAATCAGCTTAAAGTTAGGTGTGATGAATTACATTTATACAGTATTAATTATAATACACGAATAACTAACATAATGCTTTCTGTAGAGAAAATTTTAAACTAGTTCACCACAGGAAAGGTTATTTTCAACAAAAAGTACATCAATTTAAATATTAAACAGGAATATTAAAGCCAGATATATATGAATTTTAGGCTCCCCATACTTCATACTACTTTCTCAATTTCAGGTAAATATATGCTTGGAGGTCCATTGAATACAAATAAGACGTTTTTACTTTCTCTACTATGTACATAGAAGGTAGAATAGATATTGCATTCCATTCAAACATTTGATACCGAAATTTCACTGGAAACATGTTTTGGGACTCCTTGAATCCAAAAAATAAATATTTTTAGAAAGTAATTTGGCTCTGTGTCTGCCTATGGACAATGTAACTTAAAAAGAATCAGATAAATGCCTAACTTAGCGTTTAACTTCTGCACTTTCTAAAGATTTTTAAGAAAACCTCCAAACTACATTTTACATGTAACATTTTTCAAAATTTTAGTTTTCTAAAAGAAATGCCCTAAAGAATTTGATAAAAATATCATATCAAATATATTTACATGGCAAAGAAAATGTATATGTGTAATTTTCTGGGAATAACTTAAGTATTTTGTATAATCTTGTATAATGGTAAGTGTTAAGTGATACAAGAAAATGTAAATGACCATTATTAATGGTCTCGGTTTTCAATATTTTGTCATTCTTTTAAATTGGGCTAATTGAGGACCTAATGTGTAGGAAATGCAACATGTATTTTAAAACCTTCCAGCAAATTTTGTGAATGCATGGCATTCAGAGATATGTAACCCTGACCTGCTCCTTTTTGGAACCCAGGGATATGAAAAAGATAGAGTCAGGGATGTGGTCCGATTTATTGTGACTATCAGACTTAATTAAAGCACAGTTTATGAGACACAAAAGCCTTTAGGAGCCTATGTGCGAGGCCACTCAGTTTTCATCATCATCATCCTTTTCAAGTCCTGTCAGTTTTCAATAATTTGTAACAATTGCATGAAAGGAATATGGAAATTTTAAGGCCAGCATTATGCATTCAGTTAAGCATTTGATATCACTATTCCCTTTGTATTTTAATAAACTATGTAATGTAGCTATTTCAGCAAAAGTTTACTTTGGCTAAAATAAACTAGATAGAAACATAAGGTTCTGTAAGAATAGTTTGTATGGTCACTATAGAGGGTGCAGAAAAGTTTGTTGTGTGTATCTGTGTGTGTCTGCCCATGAACACCGTAACTCAAAAACCAAATGTCAAAGAAATTTTAAATTTCAGTCATAAGTTTGGCATCTTCCAAAGATGTGACACATAGATTTTCAAGAAAATCGGCACACCCAAACTATGCCTTACATGAAAAATGTTTGGATATTTTTTTAAAAGTGTCATTGTATTATATATACCTGTATAAAAATAGGAATTTAAATATTTCTGTTGCATGAAGGTAGGGAAGCGCTGTATTAAAATAGATCATATAGCCATTCAAAATGTAAGGAAATATGCTTTTCAACATAAATGTAATGGGAAAACACTATTTTTTTTATTGCAATTAATAACATATAAAATAACATAGTCACATTTGTTGTATCTGAATAGGTCAACAACATCCACAGAAATTGTAACATAAAATTGGCACTTCAGTTAAGTAAAAGATTTTTTTTTTTTTCCTTTGAATGGAAACCTTGTTTTATTTTCAACACAATTTGCAATAAAAAAAATAACATTATAAAAGTATGTGTCACATAGTAAAATCAATTGCCTTGCGATCAATTGCAATATGAAGTTTGCGCTTAAGAGTCAACGAGGTTGAACCTCAGGATGTATGTTTCATTGTCTCTCAAGAGCCAACTTCATGTTACAATTTCTCAGGATATAATTGACGTATTGCATTATAACAATTACCATTTTTACTTTGTCTACTATATTTAGTAAGTAGGAAGTATTATATTCTACCAAAAATTTTACTGTCAAGATTTTACCAGAAATACATGTTTTGAGGTATTGTAAGCTCCCCCCCCAAATTCATTTTTAGAAAAAGGCATGTGTCTGAAAATCATAACTCAAAAGCCAAAAATTGATTAAATAGCAAACTTGATATATAAATTCTGTATCTTCTATGCATGTGATTTGAAGGTTTTCAAAATAATCTTCCCACCCCAAACTACCCTTTATATGGAACTCTTTTTGAAAACTTTGCTTTTCTCAAAATTGGCTCTAATGGTTTTATCTAAAATACTATATGCTTAAGAATATTTTGGATGACAAATGAAATACATATCTTAAATTTTTTGGGAATAATATCTGAAGTCCTCTTAATTCTGAATGGCTTTTTCTTAACTGGTAAACAATAAGATAGACAAAATCTTGCTACACAAAAAATTTAGTTTTCATTAAAGTACACAATTCATGTCAAATACTTTTTTGTGAGTTAATCATTTTTGAGATATTCCTCAACCATTGTGACCACCCATTGGAAAATGGGTAGTCACAATTAGGTGTTAAAAAATTTGACTATTGGTTTAGCAATATTCTCTTTGTATCTACAAGCAAGTATGTAATAATAAAACCATTTGTGGTGATATTTATGCTTCGATTAGTATGGTTGAACAGTAAGCTTTTGCAAGAATAATTTGTTGCAGAACAGGTAGAGAAACTCACGTTAATGTGACACATAAAAAAATAATAGAGGGTTTCCATTTGAAAAAAAATAAATTAAGGTTATATTGAAAATCATATTTGCTTACATTTTTGAAATGGCCAATATCATCTATTTTAATGGGCCTGTCCCCTACGTTATGTCTGTGAAAGTTTGTTTATTAATTTCTATTTCGGATATATTTGCCAAGGTAATATCAAATAACTCAGTCACTATACAGTGTTAGGTGATGATATTCCTTTAAAAACAATTTAATGTTGCTGAGATACAAGCATATTACAGTTTCTTACCTGAACCTCGTGATGGGCCTGGAAGGGCTCAGCATGCCCATAAGTTGCCTGGCCAATGATGTCCTGAGCGTGGTAGGCAGTAGCTACTCCAAGTGGGGCAGCATATGCGAGATGTGGGGAAACCACATATGGGTAGGCTGCATAAGTGTAGGGGTGAATAGAGGTGGAGGCATAGCCAAAGCCTCCAAGTGTTGCGAGTGCTACATCAGGTTTAGCTGAGGTGCAGGCCAGGACGGCGGCAATAACAACCTGGAAAAGAACCAACACAAGTTTAAAATATATATCTGAGAAATTTGGCGCTGTATCTTGGGTTTTTGGAAATTAGCCATTGAACCGGAAACACCTATCTCTACGACAGTATGCCTGGCGTGAAAAACCATTACAGAAAGCTTTAATCATGTGATGATGCGAGAAATTTTTCAAAGTCCCATGGTCACCAACATGCATATACACAAGCAAACAGAGACAACATCCACAATATTTGCAACCATTCTAGCAAACTTCTCCAAAAAATCCCCAGAATACAAGAATAATCATAGAGCAGGTAACTTGTAACTTATTATATTTGTAAATGCTACTTGTTTAAGATGACAAATAAAATGTATATCTTGAATTTCTGGAAATAGCCATGCAGCACTCTTCATTCTGACTTATCTTCATGAGACTTTTGTACAGTTGATAAACTATAAGTGTCAAAATCTTGCTAATCAAAACATATTAGAGCTCTTTAAAGCAAACTATTTATGTCAAATAAAATGTTATGGTGTTAACTGCTTCAGAGATATTCTTTGTAATTGATTTGAATTTCAAATAGTTATATTTTTCTCAAATGGAAACTGATTATGCAAAGGGCTGGAATTTTAAAGCCAGCATTGCGATCCACTTCTTAAAACTCTGACAGTAGTTAGCTAGTATACCCCTCTATATTACACTAAATGTGTAATAAAACTTATCTTAATTAACAAGTAGTACTTACATAGAAGAATGGTTTGTGAACTTTTTGATTTGTTGAAACAGGTCTGTGTTTCTGCATGCATGTAAGAGGGTGAGAGCATAACTCAGAATTATCAGATAAATACTATCAAATTTGGTATTAAAGTTCAGCATCTTCCACAGATACTTAAAAAGGATTAGAATAAAATTTCCCTTCCCAAACTTTACAGGGATTATTTTTTATTTTTGAAAAAATAGTATAATGTTTTATTAAAATATTTTCTACTATAGATATTTGATTAAAAATAAAATTTATATCTTGGATTTTCTTTGAATAATAGCCTACAAAATAATCTTCAATTTGAAGCAATAATTTTATGTCACTAGTAAGCCATAAGAGATAGACATAAAGATACCACACAAACATAGAGAGCTCATTGAAGCACAATAACTTTTTCTGTAGTATCAATCATTTTCAAAATATATGTAGTTAACTATCATTGAGCATGTGTAAAGCATCTTATGTATTTCGTATTTGTTTTCAAATGATAACAAAAATTAACAATTAGACCACCTCAGTAGTGTGGAAGTTGCAAGTTTGCCTCACATTCAAAAGATCAAAAGTTCAAATCTAACTTAGGATGAGTTACCCAGATAAGATTTTTTGGGGGGAATTTTTCCTTGTTTTACCAATTTCATTCATCATTTAATCAACCCGGTTAAAGGATGTTAAGCTACCAAACAAAAAAAAAAACAAAAAATAAATGCTAACGATATGGAAACGTGTTGTGTTTTGTTTCCTGTATTGTGTAGGCAACCAAGTCCTTATTGCTTAATTTGAGATAATTTTTAATATAAAAGAAATTAAGTGAAGAATAGATGGATAGAGGCAGTTATGCGAATGTGATTATCAAGAGTTTTCTTTGTATAAAGAGAAGAAGACAGAATGTGTACAAAGAATGCCTTATTAATTTTGTCTGCAATTTTAAATTTAAAAAGCTCCCAATATCACCTCCACTTAACCTCCATGTTGTTTAATACAAAATGTTAGTAAGCTCTGTAATTTAACTGCAACACTTTTTAGATTTATGCAGCAGAATATATTAGTATATTATAGCTTGTGACTTGCTTTCTACTAATGTTAGTAAACTTATGCCTTTGAGGCATGCTTCCTGTTTTTTAAACTTTTAAATAATTTAAAATTGTGCTATTTTAGAATTTTAATCTTGATAAACATTTGTATATAGAAGTCATTATTTAAGGTGAGAGATCATATGATAAAGTTATGAAAGATCTAATTTCCTAATTCTTGCTTCTAAAATAATTTTAGATTTCAGCTTTTAGAAAGTATCTTAATTGTTGTACTCTTGCTGTATAAAGCTACAAACACTCTTAGAAATGCTATGATACAGAGACAAGTGATAAGCACACAAATGCTCTCATTTAAAGTGTTTGCCACCCTGCATTCTTTGAAATTCTATTATGCAAAAATTGAGGAGAAATTTACTTGAAATTTGCTTCACATATTCTTGATAGTATGATGAAAAAAAGTAACTTAGCCATTTTACTTTCCTTGTCACCTGTGTTTAATAGGAAGAAGCATTGTTTTTCAATCAAAATTTGAGCATTTAGTTTTCACTGAAAACAAGATTTTTAGGCCCAGTATCCAAAAATAATAATTTTTATAAAAAGCAGAAGTTGGTGTTCAAGTTCAGTATCTTCCAAAGAGGTGATAAAATAATGCACTACAAACAAACTACCCTTTACAAGGAAACATTTGTATCTATTTTTGTTTTCTCTAACAATTTTGATTAAAATATATTTTTAAAATGTTTGCATGAATAATTAAATTTTGGGGGAATAGTCTGTGAAATGCTCTTCATTTGAAATGAGTGCTATATATTTTTAACTGGAAAATCATCAGTGTTATGCAAATATTTCTTAAGAAAACTGGAGAACTCATTCAAATCAGAGTTTATGAAATAATTGAAACATTAATGGGAATGCACAGTGAAGTAACTAATCAAATAGGAGTAAAAACATAGATTACACTCGAACTTCGCTCCTGAAATAAAGTAACTTACTTCGAACATGTTTCAGTGGCTGTTGCCACCGTTTTCAATGGAGATTCACAGGAGATTATTTCAAGAGTGAAGTTTGAGTGTAATCTATGTTTTTACTCCTATTTATGAAATAAATTTGTTATGACATGAAAGATTTCCTAGATATACAGTGTTATTGGTTTGATTTTCAAATACTTTATACTTTTTTGAAATGCTAAGTCTCCATTCTTTTATTTCTCGTGATGCCATGCAAAGAGTATTGAATTTCACAGTGATCACATAGTAAATGAAATGTGTAATTTCTGAAGTATGCATCTCAATTAACATGAAGTTGAAAGAAGAATAAGCTTTTGTAACAATAGTTGCAGAATGGGTGCAAAAATAATGTGAATGCAACAGATTTTAAATGTTATAATGAAATCATTTCCCATTAATTACTGCATTTTTTTAGAATATATTGTCAAAATACCATAAATGGAAATAATTTTCAATTAATCAAACATTTAAAATAGATACGATGATTAAATATGCTTTTTTGAAGCACTTGGATAAAATATCAGAAATTGCAGATTAAAACATTAAGTGATTCATTTCCTAAGCATGCAAAGAAATAATAGTCAAATATATTTTCTTTTTAAAACATTGACATGATTTAACTGAACACTAAAAAGGTGCCACTGTTTTAAATTCAAAATTTAGCAGTGAAACCTGCAGAATTAACACTCAAAGACAGACTTACCAGAACCTTCATGTTGGTGAATCTTCTGAGCTCTGTAGTTCTCAGGTGCAGAAGTGCCCTTGTGCAGATCCTCCCCTGTCTTATATACCAGCCAGACTCAGTCCAGTCCACACCCACTTGACAAGGTCACCTCCCCCACCATCATGGTCTGCCTTCCATATTAGACTTTTTCCTACCCTCAGCAATATTGTGTAGAAGTCCTGTCTTTCTGTGTTTGCAAATATATTCACTAAATATAGTCCCAGCCACTTAGTCAACAGTAATACAAATAGTTCAGGTATGGAAAACGATTTACATATTATTGATCAAACTTTTCTAAAATTTGAAAATATTCAAGTTATTAATTAATTTTATACACATTTACAGTGACTCAAGAAAGTATTTGATTCCTCTTTTAAAAATTCTAACAGCCAAATTAACAGAGGAAGTTATCATTTTTAAGGGAAAACTAAATGGCAAAACTTGCCTAGAAGTCGCCTTTATTTGCCTGATATTATTAATTGGCATTTATAATTTTATTTGAATATATCCTTTTACATTGTTAGCACAGTATTACACTTTAAATGTGTTTTTAAAAAGGTACTGCATCTTCCATTTTGTATTTCGAATTCTGCACCAATTAAAAAAAAAAATTATTTTATTCTTACTGAATTTGTTTTTGTATCTCTTTCATTTTAATGGAGATAAATCTGTGCAAAAATAGCTACACCACACATTTCATTAAAAATGCAATAAGGAGATTGCAATATTCAAATTTTTAAGACTGGAAGCTATATGCTGGTTCTTAAAATTCTCTATTCTTTCAATGTAATCACAGGAAACAACTGAAAATCAATGGGACTTAAAGGAATTTAAGAATGACTTAAGCATTGAACAATTAGAATCATTATTATAGACATCTCAGAAGCAGCTTAAACCGCAGAAAAGGTTATTTGGAATAAATTATGTGTTTTAAAGAGAGATAACATTTTTTCATAGTACTTTTTCATCTGTTGCCTAGCATTTACCAATTATGCAAGATTGTACAAAATTACTTCTGAATGTAGTTTACTTCATAGACTATTCCCAAAAATTCAAGATATATGTACATTATTTATCATGTAAGTATATTCAGTGTATATGGTATTTTAATTAAAATTATAAGAGACATTTTAGAGATAATAAAAAATGTTGAAAAATATTCCACATAAAGGTTAATTAGAGGTAGGGGGGTTTCTTTAAAATCTTCATGTCACATCTTTGGAAGACTTAACTTAAATACTAAGGTTTTGTTTATCCTCCTCTAAACATATATTTTTGTTAAAATCTTTGATTTGAATTTGTTGATGGAATGCAATATCATCTCTATCTGCAATGTATGTAGTAGAGAAAGTGAAAATTATAACTCCACGTATTTTGAAGCAGAGAGGTTAACTTCAGCCTGTCTCTTAGGGAAAGTTTTACTCTACCTATTGGTACTACTGTTACATTTTGTGCACCCAAGTTATGTGGTATCTTTTTTCCAAATATGTTCTAAGTTTGTTTTCTGCATTTTTACTTTGAATTATGAATTTTCTGGTACAAATTATATGTTTCCTCAGAAAATGTTGAAGATTACTAAATTAAATTTTACGATGATAAAGACAACTTCTAAGTGTTGCGGATTTACTTTAGTGATAATAACGTGGTTGGTTATTTATTTTAAAGACTAAAAAATTTAATAAAATTATATAAATAAGAAAATAACTCTATGTACCTTAATAAACAAATTTATTGAGTAAAATTAGACCAGTTTACCAAAAAGGTATGTATCTATGTCCTGTAAAAATGTCATTGTGATATATTAAATAGTTTCTAAGACATTGGATCATGAATTTAGCAGATTTAACATGGCTGGGACAGGATTTTTAATATCCCCTTAATATCCAGATCACCCTCTGTGTTTTAGAGCCTACCATGCTAGCCTCTAGTATCCAAGGTTTTGGTTTCAATCCCCATAGAGGGTGATGGACTTTTTCAGACGTAAAAATCCTTGCTTAGATTCCTTCAAAAGGGGAGGTAAACCATTGGTCCCACGTAATGTTTATTAGGACTTAAAAGTATCCTTACCTTAAAAGAAAAACTCGCTGGGCAAAATTCCACCAATCTCATGTCTACAATTCACAATTTTGTGTGGTCCGTCTATGAGAGACACTATGTGTACATAGTGGTAAAATGCAAATTAGAAATTCCACTTGATCAGGAGAACACTGATAGTTGTCCCAAATATGCCAACATGACATGAAGGAATATAAACTTAATATCTAGAAATAATAAATAATACTACAGTTTACATATTTTTTCATTTTAAAGAGTTTGATTTTATTAGAATTTATAATTTTTTTTGAAAAAACACGAAAATTATTTCTTATGATTGGAGGAGCAAACTGAGTTTATCACTGACAAGTGATTTAATCTGTGGAGAAATAAATTTGTGAAGTCATAAAAACCGATATATTAAATAGGGAGTTCATTAAAACATTGATGGTTTCTGACTTTGACATTGTTTCCTCTATCAAATCAAAACCAATTTTCACAGCTGTTTCAGGTATAATCAAAGAAGTTTTCTTTACTAATTTTTCAAAACAAAACAACAAAAAACCACATTAAAATAACTAATTGTTTTAACATGCAGAAGCAATGTTGAAAATGTTATGTAATAGCAACTTTGCAATGCTAAAGGAAAGAAACATTGCAGATTTGCAAACTTGTAGATGATGTACTTGAGAAAATATAAACATGCAATACAGAATATTTCAAAAGCAGCTACACTAAGTATTTCATCCAAATTCTGTATATTAATAAGCTCTTCATTTTTCTCGGAGTAAAATTTTGTCTCTCTCATGGTCTCCCAGTTACTAAATTTATAATACAGCATGAAGAGGACTTCACAGGCTATTCACATAAAATTGAATGTATGAATTTTATTTGTCATTTAGATATTGTTGGAGTATTAATCAAAATCATTAACCATTTTTTGAGTAAAAAAAAAAATTATATCAATTTTTTTTTTTAATTTCTCTTCCCTTTGTCATTTATTTTTATGTTTCTGCTACAAACTACTCTTAAAAAAGCTTAAAATCGATATAAAATTTTGCAGAAAGATTTCATAGCACTTTTCATTGTAGGTATAAGGACAATACAGAAGGCTAAAGAAATAGTCAGATGTTTAAAAAGAGTCAAAATATGCTGATTTTGAAATGCCATACTCCCACACAACCATGGGAAAAAAATGTATGGTGAGCAAATTCAAACCAATAGCCAATATCTCAAGCAGTTAATGACCCATAAAATGTTATTTGACATAAAGGATCTGTTTTAAAAGTTTGTTTGCTTTTTTTTTTTTTTTTTTTTTTTTTTTCCCATAGCAAGCTTCCAACAAGATTTGAGTTGTACAAAATTATATACAATCTATTCAGAACAGAGAGAACTTTTTGCTGAAATTTCAAGGTATACATTTTATTAGTGATGCAGCTATTTTAAATATGTAGTGTTTTATTAAATGTTATCTGTACCTTAGGGGCAATTTCATGAAAACTTGTTTCCTTGGAAGTTCCGGTTTTAAACCATATTTGGTATCTGACCTTTTGTTTCTAAGTTGTGCTTACCCCACTCATTAAAGCTACATTTTCTAAAATGTGCTTTTTTTTATTTATTCATGTGATTTACAATGAAATCTGAACATTACGTTTTGGAAGGAATACAAAATCCTTTTAATGAAATTGTTTAGGAAATGCTATTAAGTAAGCACAAAAAGAGAAAAAAGAAATAAGAATATTTCAAAAAAATAACTAATTTTTTTTATTTAATGTAAATATGAAGTTTGAATTCTCTTTGTGTGTCATCTTATAGTATGAGAGGCTTTAGATTGAAAGGTTGACTAGAGAATCATTTTATGTTTGTATGTTGCACATTGCCACCGTGTAGCAAGGTCCCCAACTTTAATCTTGGTGGCAAAGTGGTGATTGCTCATCCAAGCCAGATTGTTGAACTTAACAAAATCAATAACTTGCAGCTCAAATGTGCTGCGAATGAATGAAATATAAATAAATATAAAGAAATGAAAAGGAAATAAATATCCAGCTAAGATTTGAATGATAAAATTCAACTATCAAAATGACTATATTCCATGTTTGCTATACTAAAATATCAAAAGTTAAAGGATTTAATATAGTTTATGCAAATAGATGCCATAAAATGGAGAGAGAAAAAAAAACATGCTGAAGGCTAGGTTACCAGGGGTAAATGCAGGAAATTTGACTTTCTACCATGATAGCATGATCAGGAAACGATTCAAAAAGTTAACAAAATTATTATATAGAGGTGGTTTCGTAAGTATCCATGTTAGGAATGAAGCCACTTTTTTTCCCAACCCAATTATTTATTTCTCAGCAAAGTCCCCTTTTAGGAATATACATTTCTACCAACATTCCTGCCATTTTTAACCACTCCAAAATAATAAGCATTGTCAAACTCTGCATGCTTCTGTCTGGGCAATGACCACCTCATTTGATCTGTGTTCCTAAATTTTGTGAACAAAAACATTTGGGAACAAGAAGAAATTGCAAGGAGCCAGGAGAGGTGAATATGAGAGGGAGAGTGCAGTGGCATTTCATAATGTAATTCATGAGTTTGGTGGCGACAACTCGGATGAATGTTCTGATACATTGCCCTGAAGCAGCACTTTCTTCTTTGCCAAATGGTTGAATTGGGCCAATAATTCACGTAGTGTTGCCCATTAATTGCTTTCGTTTTCTAAGTTAATGGGTGTGGCACCGTTCACCTAAAAAATCATCGCCTTCCGGCCAATTCTTTTGACTTCTTTGGAGCATATTCACCGGAATCAACCCATTATTTTGATTGTTGCTTGGTTTCTGAAGTATAATGATGAATCCAGGTCAACAGTGACAACTCAATGCAAAAATTCCTTCCGATTTCTTTTAAATAGCTCCAAACACAGCTTCGAAGATAAATGTTGCACCCGATTGTCGTCAACTGTGAACAATCGCGGCACCCATCTGGCCGACTTGTCATTTCCAACTTGTCATGCAAAATATAAATTGCCGTTCCCGTCGATACACATATGGCCTCTGCCACTTCGCAAAATTTCGTTCGGTATTCAGCGAATCATATCGTGGATTTGTTCAATGGTTTCCTCGGTAACTACATCTGCAGATCAAAGCGGTTGTTTAACCATGTTTAAAGTCGTTAAACCAATATCTAATTGTTGTCATAGATGGCCAAATGTTCCCATAAGCAGCATCCAATTTCGCTTTTTTCTCCTCGCAAGTTTTCCTATCAAAAAGGAAATAGCGAATCACTGAACGATATTGTCTTTTTTCAACATGTTGAATGAGCAGCTGAAATGTCTACCATATTCAAACTAACCTATAAATCAGTTCCAAATTTGTTTTAGAGAGGTGTACTAAATGACAGTGCTTGATTGCAATGCCAACTTGTTTAGCAACACATCTATTTTGAAACACAGGTACTTATTGAACCGCTCTCGTAGTAAAACGAAAGAAGAAGAAAAAAAAACACCATAGCATGTAAACGGTAATATCGCTTGTCCTTTCTGCAAACTATTAATTTATTCTCTCATTAGTTTAGCTGTTAGAACTTTATAAAAATGGGTAAATACTTTGTGGAGTCAGTGTGTTGAGTAAGGTAATTTGGCATGAAACGCTGAGGGTGCAGAAATGAGTAGTAAAATTACAGATAGCGAGCATGATAATAGAAAAACGCAATATCGCAAGTGTCCTTTCAACCTAGACTCAAAGCTGACTAGGTTGTGAGTTACTCATCTATGAAGACGGTTAAAGAACTTCACTAAGTTTTACGCGTCTTATTTTTTATTATTATTATTATTACTATTATTATTATATTATCATCAACATCAACTTTTAGGTCTTACAGGACATTAACAATTGGAACCGACATTTTTACATAAGAGAGTAAAATGCACGAGAACATAATGTAATATATTAAATTTTAACATAATTTACTCGTGCAAGCATCTTGATATAACTGTTACTCGTAGAAGAATTCTAGTAGATACCCTCTTAAGAGACGATTCTTTCTACAAATAGAAATGGAAAATTATACAATTTTAATCTGTGAACGGTTATTTAATCGAGAGAGAAAAGTTTTCGTGTTTTGTTGCATTTTAATTTATGTATGAAACCATTAAGGAGAGTCTTATCGGAGCAAATATGAATGACAACTAATATTGTGATCTGCAGGCCTGCGATGAAAGTATACCCAAGCTGACTAAGCGCAGCTATTGTTCCGACCAGTCCCTCAGAAAAACAGCGCGAATAAACGCAACAGCCCACAAACTCATTATGTGCCACCTTCACGAAGTTTGGGTAATTACTGGTTAGAAGAATCCTTTTCAGCAGTTCAGTAGTTTCCTTTTTAGATTGTTCCATCTTGTGTGCGAGACCTATGTAAGGGGCCGGCTAAGGTCGGCTCGTGAGTGAAGTAGAATCAAGGAGTGCATTTAAAACGTTATGAGCTGACGAGTTTGGATAGTGAACAGTGCCAAATGCAGTTTAGTTGTGAGTTTATACTCAGTGTATACTTGTAATAATTATGATTCGGCGGATCAGTTGTTCTGCTCTGAGTGTGCGACAACAGTGAATAAAGCGCAATGTTTACTACGTTGAGTGGCGAAGTAATACCTACATAAAGCGTGTTTAATAACATGTGATGTTTTCATTTGGTACAATATACATATTTATCTTCACTTTCTTTCTTAAGCGCGTCGTTTCCCATAATTTCTGTATTTATTTTTTGGTTTATATGAATCATAAGTAATGACGCCGCAACAGCGGCCTGAGTAACTCACCCGCGCTCGCAGACAGACACGCACGCACAATCTTTTAGCGGATCAGTACCATTAAGGCGTTCCGTAAATAGGTTAAAGTTGTCCATGATCTTTGATGTAAACTGTTGTAGTCGCCATTTTAACCTGCCACTTATTCCGAAGACTTCTATGGTTATGTTTACCCAGTAGTGAATGGTATTAAAATGGCGACCACAACAAATACAAATACATTTTATTTCAATCATAAGGTAATTATAAATATTACAATAAATTTCGTCAATTCGTCACTTCTATACAAGCTAGATGTCATACACTAAAGTGATACTTACATTTTTTCCTCAGATTCATCAATACTATACATAACATTCTCAATTAACTAATTTTTTTATAAAACTCACAAAATATTTTTTCTGAAGTTGCCGAATCTAAAAACTATTATATAGTTTTAAACCTATGTGTTCATAGCTATTATGTGTCCTAGATAATCTTACATACGGTGCATCTAGATATTTTATGCCTTGTATTGTGATTATGAATTAAATTGCGTTCATTAAAGTCCTGCAGATTATCTTTAATGAAGAGAGAGAGAGGGGGTGAGGGGATGGTTGAGTCATTAAACTGTTGTTTTTAAGGACATCTCTGCAAGTTTCTTGGTTGCTAATAGCATATACCTAATGGTCCGCCCCCCCCCCCAATTTAAACACTGATTTTGCCCCAGCAGAATTGCCCCAAAAGCGTATCCCATACTGCAGATGTGAATAAAGTGCTTAATATACTGTAAGTAAACATTTTTGTACTAATTATTGAGTTAAGTTTACGGAGCAGTGTACATCTACGACCATAGCCGATTTAGTTTTCATATTCCCAACTCAGGGAACGCCTGAATGATATTGACTCATGAGTAGTGTGTTTAAACGCTCCTAAAAGTACCTGGTAGAGAAAATGAAATTAGATATGATACAATATAAAAATTAAGTAAAAAATGTTTCAGCTATTATCCATTCCCGAAATATTATGCACGTTATTCCTTAAAAGTTTCCCCATTTGAAATGTCAACCGGTCGTTCTTTTATTCTTATGAATTCACGCAAATAACAATTATTATAATGGCTGGTATAATTATAAATATCGGGTTAGATTGAATAAGTTACCAGACACGTCTCGTTAATATCACAATCAATTTCTGTTCAGTCCGTTGTTGAAAATTTGTCCTTCATATACGCATAGCAACCATTAGACCTCCTGTCTAGTTCATTAGCGAGCGTGTTACATATATTTATTTCATTTTAATAGTTCCAGCACATTTGAAACTTTTAGGTCTCTAATGTATTCATGTATTCCTGCCCTTGAGAGGAAGAAGTCGAGACCTTGAATCTGAGAAAAGCTGCTCGCCTACTTTTTGCTTCCCGATATAAAATACGGTATTCCGATCATGCTGTTCTCAAATCATATTTTAACTGTTTTGACAAAAATTAGCTTCTGCGTTCCAATGAAAGTTCAAGAACAACAATAAAGTAGTATTAGTGTTAACACAGTAGGTCTTGATTTGTTTTTGCGCCTTTGTTAATCGTCAGTTAAATGTACTTGCAATTGACTAATCCCTTCTATCACACCATATTACTCCCGACTAATAATAATTTCTGTCGGTCAATGTTGTATTTAAATTGTTTTCCAAGTATTCGTTTCTACAAAACCGATATTGCGAAACGTGGAAGCCGAGCGGTAGCGAGTGAGGCTCGCATTCGGAGGTCCACGGTCCATCTCCCTGATTTAGTTTCTTTAATCAGGTTTTCCCCAGCTGTCATAACTATTAAATGCCGGGTAGGTATTCTAAACTAAGGCTTGGAATATTTCTTTCCCAAAATTCATTTATCATCATTTTCTACCGCCGGTGTTGCCGTATGTAGTAACTGCTCCATGTGTCCGACACTGCTGACGCTGCAGGATCTGAAAGCGCACCTGAAACACGAAAGGGAAAGGAAAATTGTGATTGAATTAGAGATGTACAATTCCATGATTTTTACATCCTGTTCCTACCTACCCCAGCAGGTAGTTTCACGTCCATCATGTTTTGAAATGGATAACTTATGATTTTGTGTCTATTAGGCAAATTAAGAATCACTAAACTGTCTACTAACACTTATCAAGTGTTTTCTTCTGCTGTCCTCAAAACTCATTGGCTATGCTTTACATGGCAAGAGAGGTATATTGTAGAGACTTCCCCCTTCTTGTTTCATGTTGCTAATTCCCATAGGGTAAAGGTTCCAACCTCTTAAATTGCTTCGGTGCAAGCACTTCAAACCCTGAGTACCCAGGTACTTCTGATGTTACTAGAAGTATCTGGGCCTAACGCCAAACCCCTGGAAGGGAGTGTTTGGATTGGGTTGGGCTCGACATTGCAGTGGATCCATGTGGGGTTGTGAGACACCTCAATGTCCTCTGGCACTAACCTGGAGTGTTAGTAGACAAAAGTGTCACCCCACTGAGATTCTGTAGTCTTCCCTTCGCAGTTGACTCACATGAATGGTATATCCATGTCTGTCTTGCTAGCGCAAAGGAGGCTGGATTATAAAATAGGTGCTGGCCTAATGTAAAACCTACAGATTTCCCTGGGCTCTGTGCATGCCTGCTTGGATCAGGTGCTGCACTAAGAGTAGAAAGAATCATCTTGTTAATATACCCATTATACCACATCTGTCAGTCATGCTACTGTCGCTTGAGAAGACAGACTACAATACATTGCAAACAAAATAGAATTTTATCACAAGGAGCCCATTTAATGCCATAACAATAGATTAGAATGCGAATAGCCAACAATTAGGGATAAATTCTTTGCTATTTGTGAATTTAATATAAATTCTTTCTTCACAAATTTACCAGGCTTTGCAGCAACCTAGCTTACCCATAAAATATGCCCCTGTTTACAACAGGAATGAAGGAAGGTTCAGAAGGTAGGCAGGACTGCACAACATATGTTTACTTGACTGTAAAAGACTAAACATTAGGATGCACGAGTCTGTAATATGATATCTTAATGCTTGTAGCTATTGCATTTAAGTTGTTTACCATAATTACATACTCCAAACTGCTAATGAAATAATGAAGCTTACACACTTTACTTTGGGAAAGAGAACAATCTTTCTCAACATCTTTAAAATAGCTATAGACATTTGCAAATGTGTTCAGGTTTTCATATTGAAATGTATTTTTAAGTGTTGTTTTTATAGAAGGTAGTCTACCTTTTGATCAGTCACCACAACAATTTTTGCTAATGGAAAGTTTTAACAAAATATCATGCTGTATACTGAGTTTGGATGAATGTTTAATAAAAATGTTTGGGCTTCACTAATTCCTCCAAAGTAAGCATTGTTTTATTCAACATCCACTAAGATTGAATTTCCTGTCCTGTAAAGAAAATAAGAGTAACTTGTAGGTCCTGACTGTAGTAGGCAGTGTGTATAGCAGGGTTAGAGAGATAAAATACTCCCTCCTCTCTTGGCAGGATGAATATTGTGTATGTTGTCTAAGCAGGTGGGCATAGACAAGAGTAGACTGAAAATTGTACACCTCCCCAGTATTTGCCTTGGTGACCAGAGCAAAAACACAAAAACCACCAAGGCCAGAGTGGGAATTTGCTAGGATTTGAACCTGGGACCTCCTGAATGTGAGTCTCACATGTTAATATCTCACTCTGTTAACATGATAGCAATATAAACTGTTCTAACAACAGTCAAACAATCAAATTTACCACAGTCTTCTGCAGATGTTCCCCTCTGAACCAAATTTATCACAGCATTCTGCAGATATTCCCCTCTGAACCAAATTTATCACAGCATTCTGCAGAAGTACCCCTGTAATTAAATTTATTAAATCCTTCTGCAAAAATCTCCTTCTGAATCAAATCTATCACAGCATTCTGCAAAAGTTCCCACTCAATCAAAATTATCACAATCTTTTGCTAAAATTACTTTTACTTTATCCACATAAATTGTTTTAACAATGGTCCAACTGGAATAAAATTTATCACAATCTTTTAAAATTCCCCTTGCTTTATCAAAATAAACTGTTTTAACAGCCGTCAAACTTGAATCATATTTTCACATCTTCTGCTATATACTATTTGTTTTATCAGTATGCACTGTTTAATAATGCCTAACTGAATCATATTTATCACAATCTTCTAAACTTCCCCTTTCTTTATCAATATAAACTATTTTAACAGCGGTCTAATTTTAATCAAATTTATCACAACCTTCTGCTAAAATCCCCCTTGCTTTGTAAATATAAACTGTTTTAACAATGGTTAAACTGAATCAAATTTATAACAATCTTCTAAAAGTCTCCTTGCTTTATGAATATATACTGTTTTAACAGCAGAACAGTGGTCAGATTTGAATAAAATGTATCACAATTTTCTGCTAAAATTCCCATTGCTTTATTAATTTAAACTATTTTAACAACAGTCAAACTTTCATATTCATCACAGCCTTATATAAGAATTCCTTATTCTTTACATTGAATAAAATTTATCAGGGCCTTCAGCAAAAATTCAAAAGCTATCTATTTGTAGCACCAATCTAGCTGAGATTTGTTATATATGCTCTTTCATGATTTCTATTTTTATATAATAAACAACAGAAAATTTCACAAATGCAGTTTCAGCTTTCATTTATCTTTTCTATATTCTCATTGCTAGCGCTCTGAATACTAGGGAGTTAATTGAGTTTTCTATGGCACTGCTCAGGTCCCATTCATGACATTTCTGAGAATGAAACCATGAAGTCAAAACTGTATGTAGAGTGTACGATGTTAACTATAATGTTAAGCTGTATTAAAGATTTCTTTATTCAGCCTATTCTTAGTTACATAAATGCTAAAACCGTATGACCGATGTTTGAGTATGGATTATTTAACTGTAATATATTTATCATGAAGATTTTTGTTATATATAATGGTTTAAAGGATTCAAAAAATAAAATGCCTTAAAACATTTTATTCTGTGTTATTTTATTTTTGAAATTTAAAGACGAAATTTGACTGCTATACTAGCAATTTGCTAAGATTTTGGGTGGTACAACATACCCCCCATACCAACTACAACTCTGATTTTCTAATAATGTTAATATGATTATGCCATTTTATTTATGAGGCAATGGTTTAACATGGTACTAGCAAATTTATCTGAAATATTTCTGAGGCCAAACATTATTTTTTTGATTTTGTAACACAATGCAAATAGTTTAATGCAGTATCTCACTTTATTGAACTATAGGACGTCTGTTTGGGGAAAACCTAAGGTTTCTGGTTCTGCATTGAGTGATTTCAATGATATGCTGGCCCCGGTTCAAATTTCAGGAAAATTGTTTTTCTAAAAATGAAGTTCTGTAAGGTAAATGCCAAATTTAAATACCAATAAAGAGGCAGTTTATTTGCATAGTCATTAACACTTTCCATTCATCATTTTAAGAACAATGGCAACTGGTGCAGGACCTTGAGCAGTATAGGCAAAAAATACCTTTCATTTGCATGATATAGCCATTGACACAGGTGCTAACATAAGGTGCAGGCATGCAAGTATTAATAACACTAATACAGGTGGCAAATTAGCATGAAATTAACACAAAATTGTGAAATTATATTGAGATGATAAGAACTGTGTTTTTTGTTGCTTAATGTCCTTCAACCTGATTGGTCATAGTGCATGATGAATGAAATGATGCTCAAATGATCTCAGGGTCCATGGCCCTTAAAGTTACTCAACATTCATCTTCTCAATTAAGGGAACCCCCTCTCCAAAAAAAAAACCTTATCTGGGTAGCTCACCCTAACTTGCAACCTCTTGAATGTGAGGCTGAGGCGCTACTGAGGTGGGCGAGAACTTCATTACAAACATTAATAGGATTCACATATAAAAAAGCTAAACAGTCAAGTAGATATAAGATAGAATATTTACTGGTTGCATTTATTAGAATTTGCAACACTTTCTAGTCACAATTTAAACCCAAAACTTCCAAATCACTTAACTGCACATTCCATCATTGAGTTGTGAAATATTTATTTTATAAGCAATTATTAATGAAAATATAAATACCTTGGATAGCTGCTAGATATTGCACAGGTAGCTTGCTAAATTTGTATCACAAATTAATTTCATTTTATCCCACCCCCCTGCTCTTTTAAAATTAATCTACTATGATCTATAAGTAGTTTTATGATGGATCTTCCCCTTTATTCCTTGTAATTGAAATTTCATATACACCCAGCTGTTTCTAATAATTGATTAAACAATTCTCTGATATTAATTTAAAAGGATGTGAAATATCTGTAAAAAGTCTTGATTTCCGTAACCTCCCTCAACAATCCTAAGTACTGGAAACACTGCATACCCTTTGGTTGTGGAATGGCAGTTTGTTAAATAATTACATTGGTGAAATTTTATAACTTTGTATCTTGTCTTTGGTCCCATAGTTATTTAATAACATAAAAGTTTTCACAAACTACAGCAAGCCTTACAAATACAACAAAATAGCTGGTAAATATGAGGATTCTGCATTCCCAGGCCACCAAGTTAACATCTTAAGAAAAGACAGTCTGTGACCATCAAGAAAAGCAATCCTCTTAATTGTTAATTTAAATATGCCCAATATATACATTTAGGCTGTCACGGACGGTGTTAATCCAATAAAAAGTAGCTTCTGGGCTTGTAGCTAGTCGAGTCGATGCTGTTCCATCTGACATTTTGCCCCCTCTAGTGACAACCAGCTAGGAGTCACATTCTCTGAAGATGCCCAATGGAGCTATGGGTGAAACATCAGATGGGACCGCATCGACTCGACCACAGCCTACAAGCCTGGAATCTACTTTTTATTGGATTAAAAATGTCCATTAACTGATTTCTAATGTTAGAAATTTTCTCTTTTTGTACATGTTTAGCTGTCTTAACTGTCTTTGCATTGGTACAGTGTTGAAGATAAGGATGGGATGATTTTTGAAAGTCATAAGTAGTCTTGTAATTTGTACTTGTACCTACGCAGAAGGGTTCAAAGTTTTGACTAGACAGGTTAAATAATGACAATTTGTACATAAGAGGTTGAAATAAGCCTGATGGAGCCCATCCATTGGTGCTGCCCCCAACATGCATGTGGACATAAGCCAGGGAAGAATTTAAACTTAAATTACTCCTTTGTTGCATTGGTCGGTATATTAAAACCCAGACATTAGAAGGTCATGATAGAAGTGTATAAAGAAAGCAATATTGGTGAATATAATTTGTTATTTATAAAGTAGGCTGTGCAGAATCGCCAGATGGCCTTGCAAAGCAAGTTCAGGGAGGTGGTTGAGATGGGCTACTGGAGCAACCTGCTCTGCCCTGGGGAAGGCCACCTTTATCAGCTCAAAATGTAACACGTACCCTTGTGTGTCTGTGTGTGTGACTGTGAGCAGTATAATCCAAAAATGGAAAGTTGGTTAAATACCAAACTTGGTATAATTTTAATTACTGGAAGTGGTACACCATGAATTAAATTAAAACCAAACTTGGTGTTTAAGGGGAGAGGGAATTCTGACTAGTATCTGGACAGGGACTTAACTCAAGAAACAGGAGATCTCGTGTTGTAATTGATACAGTTAAAAAAAATTAATGATGACTTCTCATTTGAAAAAAATATAAGTATTGGGAAATTTAAACAAAACAAACATGTAATATCTCAGAAATGGTTAGCTTCACCCCCCCAAAAAAAAAAAAAAAAAAAATAAATAAAATAAAAATAAAAAATTAAAAAACAAACAAACATATGATACTGTCTACCTCTTAAGTTTACCAATTATGCAAGATCCTCTAGAATTAAGGAGACTTTATAGGTAATTCCTAGAAACTTTAATTTGTTATGTAAATCTCTCTAATATGTGGCATTTTAATTAAAATTGTTAGAACCAAATTTTGAAATTTTTGAAAAATCTTCCACCTAAAGTGTAGTTTGGGGTGGGGATGTTTTACTGAAAATTTTAATGTTGTATCCTTGGAAGATGCTGAACTTAAAAACCATTTAAGGGTTGAAAATGGGAACAAGTGTTCCCGAAACCAGTCCAGTAAGTAAAAACAAGTGATGTTTGTGTTACAAAAACTGACTTAAATTCTTTTATTTTTTAGCATATTTGATATTTAAATTTTTCATTTTTGAGTTATGCATTCTCAAAAAAAGTCTGGGGTCCTCAAATCATGTATTTCTTGTGAAATCTCAGTATTATTTTTTGTGTGGTTCGCAATACCTTTTCTCATACTATGTACATAGTACATGGTAGGGAAAGCAAAAAATACTGTATTGTTAATAAATATATAAATATAAATATTTAAAGGATGTTATGCTTAATATAATATATATTAAGCTTAATATCCATTAACCTGGTTGGTCATTTCGGACAATGAATGAAATTGCTAAAATGATGCTCAAATGACCTTGGGGTCCATGGAGCTTAAAGTTACTAGACATTGTTTTCTCAGGATAAGGGAAAACCCCGAAAGAAAGCTAATCCAGGTAACTCACCCTAAGTGAGATGCAAACTCGCAACCTCTTGAATCTGAGACAATTAAGCCATCCCCACACTACCGAGGTGGGTTCCATATTTTTGTTGTTTAAATATTCAGTTATTTTTTTTTTTTTTAGTTTATATGAAAAAAATTGTATACTTCTAAAAAGGTTTGCTAAATAAGAGAAAAACAGTTGATAAGTTTAGGTTTCTTTTTCTGAGAAACACATTGAAGTAGATAGCTACAGTTTTAACACATGAAAAATTTTAGCTCATACCACTGAACTAAGCTGCTAATAGTATTTCAGTTATAATTATCCTTTGTTTTCTCTATGAAGAAAATGAACCATAATTACATCTAAATGTTGTAAACAAAATCCTCAAAATTGTAAATGTATTGTACTTAAAATATAACTTAAGTTCAGTGTAGTACTAAGTTACCTCACACAAGTGTGCAATACTTCAGCCTTGGAGTACTTATGGTTTTTGAGAAAAAGGAACATGTATAGAAAAAATAGTTTCGAAATATTAAGTTCCAAGCTAGGATAAAATTAACATATTCATCATTAGCTGCATCCTGAGTGTGAACCTAGAACTTTTGACCTGGCAGTCGCCCTCCGTGGTGTAATGGTTACCATGCTGACTTCATATATCTAAGGCAGAGGACGATGGATTTTTTCGGGCGTAAAAATCCTTAGCATGGCTTCCTTCGGAAGGGAAGTAAAGCCGTTGGTCCTGTGTCATAGATTTACGGCACGTAAAGAGCCTCAAGCCTGATAGAGAGGCCTCTGAGCAAAATTAAGTGGTATTTCATGCCCAGGATAGAATGGGATGCTGAGAACCACAGCAGTTAAAGAGCGTCCATAAATAAAATGCCATTTCCATTTTGACCTGGCAATCCTCAGATGAAGTCTCTGTTGCCCTTTCAATATATACCATGCAGTGAGATATTACAAGTTTTAACAATAGAGATGTAGAACTCCAAAATTTAAAGCGATGTATGGTGCATTTATATTTGTTTTAAGGAGTTAAATATTTTAAATTACCAGAAAACCAGAAAGAAATATTATTTTTTTTCCATTGTCAACTGCAAATGTCAGATTTGTCATTTTACATTCACAGTCATAGTTCATTGTCTTCCAAGGATGCAAGATGAGGATTTTTAAACATTCCCCCACTGCAAAACTCGGTAGATGTGAACACCCTAACCTTTGAAACTTTGTGGATTTATTGAATATTTTTCTTTGAATAACTATTAAGTGTAACATATATGTTTTAATTTAAAGTCTATGGCATTTAATTCTACTGTGCTACTCTCCTAAACAGGATGAATGTGACATCAAATCGATAGCACGTTTTGACTTGTGTACATTTTAGAAGCTTTTGCATATGCACAACTGGTATGACATAATTTTCTTATGGGCCATATTCATACTCAATGATAGGCTTCTTCTCCCCTGCTATTTCTGTATCTTTAGTACTAAATGGTAACTCACTGCAGCAGAAGTCAAGGCCACGGGATGACAGCAGTATAAATACTTCTTAATGCATTGTACTTCTTAAGCATTTATTCTGCTATCTAGCGACTTGGCAGATGTAGTTAATACATGAGCAAGGAATCACACATTTTAGACTATCCATATTGTCAACTGCAATTTAATTTATAGTTTACTTTCTTCTTGTCTTAGAACTCTGTTCTAGTAAAGAATTAATAAAGGATATACATCACAAATATCCCCAAAAATACCCTTTCTTTTGTATCATCATCAGCATTGTTATGTTTTTTGTTGTTGGAAATGACTGTAGTTGTATAGTTTTTTTTCATAAGTATTATGTTAATTCATTGTGAACAACTGAAATGTACATATACTCATGAGCTGCTATTGTCAAACAACCCTTTACATGGAAAAACTGTTTAAAATTTTTGTTTTCTCAAAAATGGCTATAATGATTTTGATTAAAATACCAGCTGCTTAAGATATTTAAGTGACAAATATATGTTGAATTCTCTGGGTTCTGTGAAGTTCTGTTCATTCCAAATGACTTTTGCCTAACTGGTAACATGTAGCTTAGGGCTACTCGACATTTGTCTTCTCAGGATAAGGGAAAACCCTGGAAAAAACCTTATCTGAGTACTCGCCGTAATCAAGAGTTGAACTTGCAACCTCTTGAGTGTCAGGCACGCACATTACCCCCACACTACAGAGGTGGGAACAAAATGTTGCTATACAACAATTGCAGATCTTGTTAAAGCATACAAATTATGTCAAATAAAATTGTTGTAATATTACCAATTTGCAAGTTATTCTTTCTTATTGGTGGTTTTAATTTCAAATACTTTTACTTTGTTCATGTGGTAAGTTGGTGTTTTCTTTTTCTTGTAGTCATGCAAAGACTTCTTAAACCAACCTAATTTTATAGTTTATAGACCCAAAACAATTCTAATAATTATCTGCTTTTTAAAATCATACTATCACTTTAGCCTATTATATCCTCCTTATACTTATAATGAATGTGTAACGATTAACAAGAAATTGAAGAGAAAGCTTTTTATGAAGAGTATGTAGATGTGTGAGTAGAGAAGGCTATGTGAATGCACCACATCAACAATTTTTCTCATGTTAATGCAACGAGAATGGAGTTTCAAAATATTACATACTCACTTTTAAAAGCCTACAGTATCTCCGTTGTACCTGCAACAACAAAATATGAAATAAAACTGTTTCTGCAAATGTTTATATTGATTGAATGAAGTGGATAAGGGAATACATTTTGTAGAAAAGTAGTTAGAGAAATTAATGTAAATGTAATAATATTTTTCCATGTTTCTTTGTAAACATAAGATTTATTTTGTTAGAAATGCCAATTTGTATATATAGGGTCTTTCAAAATTCACTTCAAACTTTAAACCACTGTAAATATTATAATATTTGAGATAGGATAAAAAAAAAATGTCACATGCTGGGCAAGCAATGTGGTTTGGTTTTCTTTTGTTTCTCTTTTTTCAATTCACCATTACCATGGATACAGTGGTGCTGAATAAAACAGCAATTTTATTCATGCTGCTATAAGAATTTGTAGTTATAAATCATGGCTCGATCACAAAATGATAGAATGCAGCTGATTCAATGCTATTACAAAAGCAAGAAGAGTTTTTCTCAAGGAATGAGAAAAATTTAGAACTCATAAAAATTTAAGGGCAGGCTAATGTTCCAACAAAATGCGATTTCCAGTTCTCAATCTGACTGGCTTTTGGTTGTGGGGGTAACAAGTTTTCCTGACACTTCCAACAACCTGACAGAAACTGAAAGATGCTATTTTGCAAGAAATTGCTAATATTCCAAAACATCATCTGCAAAATGCTGGCATGGAGTTGCAGAAAGGATGGTGTATTTTAAACAAGAGAACGGATGACATCTTCCAAATGTTTATAAAATCCCATTATTTGCCGAGTATGTGACTTCTTGTTTTTCTTATCTCAAATATTATAATATTTATAACTGCTTTAAGTTTGAAGTGAAGACCCTGTATACAGCATAATTCAAAAATACATTTACAAAGATTGGGGGCTGGTTCCTTACATCAATGCAAGAAAAAAAATTTAAATAAACATATTCCCAAAATTCTTCATTTTTGATGTATTGAAGTTCAAAATGTTATTAATCAAAACATTTTAAAGTGACACATTATTTTATCATTGACATTGATGGCTTGTTAAGAGGTGTTCAAGACAAACACCACTCATAGTAAACGCTCAAAATGTCTTACTTTTGCATCCATACATACATGCATGCACTTGTCAAAACAGTGACCGCCAAATACTCCCTGTCATTTCCATATGGTTTTGCAGGCTTCCATAATAAAAATTAGGAATTTATTCATCTAGGATGCCTGCTGCATAAACCAAATTATTGTTTTAAGATACCCCCAAAAATAAACATCCAAAGGATTGAGGTCAGGGAAACATGCAGGCCATGGGACTATTCCTCCTCTATCCATCCATCGATCAATCCATCCAGCCAGCCATCCATCCATCCATCCATCCATCCATCCATCCATCCATCCATCCATCCATCCATCCATCTATCCATCCATCCATCGTGATAGATACCAACCAGTGGTGGTATTTCGAACAGTGAAATTCTTTTTATTTATAGGGGCACATCTTCTAGTAAATCTGGAAGAGTGTTCTGAATAAAGTCCCTGTAGACACCACCTGTGAGGCATGCTGGGAGAATGTAAAACACAAATGACAAATGTAAACAAGCAGCCATCGTAATACAAGGTCAACTTTACAGGGTACAATGGGTCAAAGCCGTGTATAGATAAATGAAGTTGTTGGGCTGGATTCGGATAGCTGTTGAATTTAAACGTTCATTAATTAATTGATAATGCGAAAACAAAGGGTTTTAGAGCATATGTTTATATGAGCTTATTTTCTTGTTTCAATCTAGGAATAAATTCCCCAAATGCTGTAAAAGTATTTTTTAATCATGCTGTACTTTAATTTTAGTCTCTTAGTAAGAGTGCTAACATTTTTCTAAAAGTACATAATTTTTCTACTGTAAATGACTAGATATTCAAGAAAATGTTCTTTTGATTTAACATTTTTTGGATTATTGCAAGTTTTTATATAATAAGGTACTACTGATTTCAAGTTTGAAATGCTTTTAAAGCCAGTTAGTGAATCAGATTGTTTTTGTTAAGGTCAGGGTTACTCTATAAAGAATAAAATAATTGAATACACTGGGAAACACTGTTGTACTATGTTCTCTCCCTTAAGAAAAGAAATACTAGAGTGCGTAAAGCAGTTAACTGGAATTATTTGCTGTAACTGGAACGTGAGTTGTGTGGGATGTTAGCAGTGCTGGAACCGGTTCCCAATTTGCACACAATCAGAGGAGGAGCTGACTCACACACTCAGCTTGTAACGGAAAATATTTTTTTTAGCAGATCAGCTATCTGTCTGAATCAGACAACATTGACATCCAGAGAGTCCTAGTGGACATTAATTTGACTTCCTAAAATACCTTTGTGGGGAGCTTGCAAGATGATAACCCTTTTTTGTAATGTCTCAACTGTTTATCTGATGTTTGGGCTGCCGTATGTTTGCAAGGTCAAACAAAGGACTTGCGAATATCAGAATTTATTAGTCTCCACGGAGAATCAATATTTCTGCAAAAAAGTTCATGAAAACTCTCTTCTCTGGATATTAGTTATATTTAAAACAAAAAGACTTAAATGGTATACAAATCTGTACCTATTTCTTATTTTAGTACTGTATAGTCAGAAAACCATAATACAAAAGCATAATTTATAAAACATGAATTAGTTTCTGAATCAAATAAAAAAAAATCTGATGTGTTACACTCACATGATTTTCTCTAACTGTTCTGCAAACTTCTTACATAACATTATTCTTCTTTCTGCACCTTGCTAATCGAGGTACTCATTAGCACAATGTTCTTATTACTTAGTTCCTTGTAAGTAGGAAGAAAATAAGGGAATACACTAGGCTAAACCGATAGTCAAATGTTATAAAAGTTGTCGTTATTCGATTGTCATTACAAATCGCTTCTTTTCTTGGCCAGGAGTGGAACAAAAGAAAAACACTCACTCCTGTCTGAGAAAAGTATAAGTACTTTACAACTGAAACTAATAACAATGAATACCTCAATAACGGTAAGCTTCACGAAAAAAACTGTAAGTTGTGTTTTTTAACAAGACCTACATTTTTTGTATAGTAAGTTTTTGTCTATCTCTTACGGTTTACTAATTATGCCAAATTAAGCAAAACTCATCCAGAATAAACAGGTCTTTAGAAGCTATTCCCAGAAAATTCAAGATATACATTTATTTGTCAGGTAAATATCTTTAATATACAATATTTTAATCAAAATCGTTAGAGCCATTTTTAAGAACATCAAAGTTTTCGAAAAAAGTTCCATGTAAACTGTAGTTTGGGGTGGGGGGATTTTTCTCAAAATCTTCGTGTCGCTTCCCTGGAAGATGCTAAACTTAAATACCAAGTTTGGTATTTTACCGACTTTTCGTTTTTGAGTTATCGTGTTCACAGACACACACACACCCACCCACACACCCCCACACACACACGCACACTCACGCATGCACACTCACACACGCGCGCACACACACACACCTTTTTCTGGAAATACTTTTTTTTGGATTCAGGGATCCTAAAACATGTATTTCCGGTGAAATATCGACATCGAATTTTTGGGTGGAATACACTACTTCTCTATCCCTATGTACATTGTACATACGGGGCTAGAGAAAGTAAAAAGAACTACTTAAATATACTTAATCTTTTCAAAATGTTGTAAATCGGAACTTTTATTAAAAATGTTTATAAACCTATGTATTGTTCCATTTTTTTAAGATTATATAGAAAGTGAGCTAGGCATTTAATTTGTACTTTCTCTACCGTATGTCTTGTGAGGTAGAGGAAGTATTGCAATCCTTCCAAAAATGAGTATCAAGATTATGCCAGAAATACAAGCTTAGAGGTTCCTTGAACCCAGCCACATTTACATTCAAAATGTTCCATTTCTTTTCTTTTATTTCTTTCTTTTTCCAAAGTGACTCTAGATTTTGATTAAGTAGCACATGTGTAAGGTACTTGTTTGATTAATTCAATGTTGCTTTAGAAACAACTGATCATCTTTTTCTCACTGAATGTAGGGTTTCCTAACGTTGGCTTATTCTACATTCCACTATTAAACACACCCACATTCACTCCCAAATTCATACTTCCAGACTCTGTGCAGGATAAGAAATTATTCTAGTTAAAGAAAAATTCCCTGCCCCAGCTGGGAAGCGAGCCTGAGAACTTTGAGTGAGAAGCCAGAATGCTGTCCACTCAACTAGGCATTCCAGAACAAATTTTGTAAAACACAGCCATTTACTACACAAAAAAGTAGATTTTAAACTTTGTTTTTAAATTATGCTGTGCACAGACATGCATATGTTTCTAAAATTTTTTTTTGGGGGGTGGATTCAGGGGTCCTCAAAACATGTATTTCTGGTGACATCTATGTATCAAACTTTTGGGTGGAATACAAAACCTTCTCTGCCTACTATGTATGTACATAATATTTTTTAGAAAAAGTAAAATAGTTTTGTTATTTTAAAAGTGACTATTTTTATTAAAGGATCATATGTGCAAGATGTTCACATTACTAATAAAATGAATATCTTGAATTTTCTGTAAATATCCTGTGAACTCCTCTTCTTTTTGAATGAATTTTGTATAACTAACAAAAGATTTGAGATAGATAACATTTTGCAATAAAGAGAAACATAGATAACACAATTTATTTCAAATAACTTTTTGTGTGGCTTCAAGCCTTTTCTGATAAAAAATCATTGTTATAGGTTTAAAATGTTCAATACTTTCATCATTTTTGAAGTGCTGTTACCATTCAGTTGTTTAATGTAATTATGTTTGGAATTTGAAATCCAGCATAAGTAATCAAGTTTTATAAACCCTTATCACTTCAGCATAGTGCACCTATTTCTCTTGCACACATTCAATGAAATATCTAATGAAACCATTACAAAAATGTGGATTAATGTGAAGTAGGTTGAAAAATAAGCTTTCGTTAAAATGTTTATAGAAGGAATACAAAAAATCATGTCACTTTCTATATTCACTCTTATACAAAGCATCCTTTTCGTGTTGATAAAATAAACATCTGCAGAAATTTCTTATTACATGTTTCCTTAAAGGTATAATGGGATAAGGCTGTCTGGGTGGTATTTTAAGAGCGGGTGACTTTGTGATTCTGTTGAAATTCAACTCTCTTTGTATGGCCAAGATAAAGTATAAAAAAAAAAAAAAAAAATGATGCGATCCATTCACATGACTTTCTCTACCTATTCTACAATATTCATCTACTTCATGCTAAATGGGATAAACATCAGCAAAAATTATCAGAAGGGAAATAAGGAAATACATCAGACTAAAGCATTTAGATCTTTAAAAACTCTATTGCCATGTGATGACTTTGAAATTTGGCCAGTAATAAAACTAAAGAAAAACGAATGATGATTACCTGTTTGAGAAAATTTTAAATATTTGGAAATTTACATCAATAACCAGGAAATTCTCAGAGATGGTTAACTCAAAAAGGTATTATAAAGTAATCCAGAATGAAGAGGACTTCAGAGACTAATCCCAGAAAAGCCAAGATATACATTTTAATTTTCATAGAAACATCTTAAACAAATGTTTTAATCAAAATCGTTAGAACTATTTTTGAGGAAGTCAAAATTTAAAAAAGTTCCATGTATAGAGTAGTTTGGGTTGGGGAATTTTCTTGAAAATCTTTGTCACATCCTCGGAAGATGATGAACTTAAATATCAAATTTGCTACTTAACAGACTTTTTTTTTATTGTTTTCTCTACACGTACTATGCACATAGTGTATAGAGGAGGTATTGTAAGGCACCCAAAAATTCGATACCGAGATTACACCGGAAATACATGTTTTGAGTCCACTTTGGAAAAAAGTCCGTGTGTGTGTGTGTGTGTGTGTGTGTCTGTGGACATCATAACTCGTCGCCCTCCGTGGTGTAATGGTTACCATGCTAACTTCCAAGGTCGCGGGTTCAAACCCGCCGAAGGACGATGGATTTTTTCGGGCGTAAAAATCTTTAGCATGGCTTTCTTCGGAAGGGAAGTAAAGCCGTGGATCCCGTGTCGTAGATTAACGACACGTAAAATAACTTCAAGCCTGAAAGAGAGGCCTCTGAGCAAAATTAAGTGGTCTTTCACACCCATATAGAATGGGACGCTGACAACCACATCAGTTAAAGAGCGTCCATAAATAAAACTCCATTTCATTTTTTTACAGCATTGCTAAAAAACGAAAAGACCGTTAAATACCAAATTTGGTATTTAAGTTTAGTATCTTCCAAGGACGCGACTCGAAGATTTCCAAGAAATTCTCCTTACACCATAATCCTTATTTGTTCCCATCAATCCCCCCTTCCCCTTAACCCCTTTCAACATATTTTCATCCTGATGTTTGCATCTTACGAGAGACTTTAATGTATCCTGGAGGGATACCCCCACATTACCCAGGGCATTATCAGTTTTCACTTTTATATTATATCGTAACACGCGATGTATAAAAACCCAATCAAGATTTGATTTAGATATATGTTTTAAGGTTCCCTGAATTCAAAAAACATTTTTTTAAAACGGTGCGTGCGTGGTATAGAATAAGCATATAACATTACATACGTTTTTTTTTAAAATATGATTTCTGTGAAAACTATGCACCTTGCCCTTCCTCCACACATATACATAAACAGTTTCATGGGTGATTTTGAACCGCACAAGGTAAATATAAAACCCAATTGGAAGCATAAAATTGCAAGACGACATGACCGCGAGAGACCAGTCAATGCGATCTTGGTATCTCTCCAGCACACATCAAAGTCTCTCGAAAGATGCAAACATCAGGATGAAAATATGTTGAAGGGGATTAAGGGGAGGGGGGATTGATGGGACGAAATAAGGATTATGGTGTAAGGAGAATTTTTAGTTTATTTCTGAAATTACGCAATTACTCCAAAATGTACACCCAAAGCATGGTTAGGGTGTTGTTTAGTGCGCATCAAACATGGTTTTAAGCAAATCGGTGCTAAAATAATTACTGACAAAGCTTACACAGGCAACATTCAGATGTCGATAAAACACCTCATACTTTCTGTTTTGCATTCCCGGGAGTAAAACAAAAGAAATGAAACGAAAGTTGACTTCCCGCTTGAAAAAAGTAGTTTAAAATTGAAACCAATAAAAGGAAAACATTGGAAATGGTTAACTCCACTAGAAGAATGTATATGACATAAATTTTAGGTTGTAATGAGATTACAGTTTTTGTATACTTAGTTTTTGTCTATTTGTCATGGTTTACAAGTTATACAAATGCCATTCAGAATGAGGCTATTCCCAGAAAATTCCAGGTATACATTTCATTTGTCATAAAAAATATAATAAAATGTGGCATTTTAATCAAAATCGTAGCCACTTTTTTGAGAAAAACAAAATGTTCGATGCGCGCCTGAGTAATGTAGTGGTAGCGTGTCTGCCTCACATTAAACAGGTCGCGGGTTCGAATTTCGCTTAGGGATAAGATTTTTTCTGGGTTTTCCCTTATTCTGAGAAGACAACTGTTGCGTAACTTATTATGGACCCCGAGATCATTTCAACGTCATTTCATCAATTTCATTCACTGTCCGATATGACTAACCAGGTCAAAGGACATTAAGGCCCCCCCCAAATCGATAAAATGTTCCGTGGGGGGGGATTTCTTGAAAATCCCTGTCGGGTCCTTGGAAGATAGTAAACTTAAAAATATCAATTTTGGTATCTAACCGACTTTTCGTTTTTAAGCTATGCTGCACACACACCACATTTTTCTAAAAATGTTTTTATTTTTTGGATTTAGGGATTCTCAAAACATGCATTTCCGGTGACATTTCGGTAACGAATACAGAGTGAAATACAGTACCTTCTCTATCTACTATGTTTCGTTTCGTAATCGGCTTAATCTCCCTGTGTTTGTAGGACTGACTTCCCCCCCCCCCTAAGACTTACAAGCCAGTGCTTAAGGGTCAGAAGCCTGTCGGGGAACCAACGGCACGAAACCACAGAACCTGTTACGAAGCGTGAGGATGTGGATGATATGAAATGTAAGCGAAATTTATGATTGAAAAGGTGATGATGGAGCAATTGGTGGAATGAGTGGCGGGGAAAACCAAGCTCCCGAGAAAACCCACCCTGTCGCCGCTTCATCCACCACGAATCCCACATGCGGGCGCTTGGAATCGAACTCAGGCCGCCTAGATGGGAGGCGAACGGTCTATCTACTCGCGCACGGCGCCGCCTATCTATTAGAACTTTGTACAAATGAGTTGGGGAAAGCAATGATGGTTAATAAAAAGTAGTATTGGAAATTAAAGATAATGGGCTAAAAAAGCTTCAAGATCGCTAAACTTTGTAATTTCTTGGTTGGATTGCAATTTCTATCTGGACAGAATGCAACTGCTCTTTTAAAACCTTTGAAACTAAAGTAATCTTGACAATCTTTTTCGAGATTTCCATGGATGTACATGTTGGCAACAGAAGGTTGAAGAGTTGGTGTGAACCTAATAAGGTCTTTTGGGTTCTTGTTCATGAGACGGCAGACGGCAGCAACCAAATAAGGCAAGCGTATTTTTAACAAGGAATAGCGGTCTTCACTTTGATGCGAACTCGTCCAAACAAACAAAACAAGTCTCACTTTGATGTATAGTCATGGACACAGTAGCCATTTATTTTAGGTTTTCAGCTTCTGGCCATTGCTTCTGGAAGACAAAAAACGGATTGGCGGTTTTTGTTTTAGTTTGTCAGTCAAGTTCCTGACACAAGATTGTTTAAAAATAGAAGGCTAGGAAGGTTTTGGGTCATTTCACTTGAGCGGTTTATACAGGCTGTAACAAAATGTTTGTTGAAAATTCAGCACCATATTAATCGTCTCATGCAGTGGATAGAATTCTAACATGAACGTGTTCTTTTGTTACACTTCTTTTTCCACATTTACCTATACTGTATTAGATATAGCTAACTTCCGATATTGTACGATTAGTTTTTACTTTCTCTAGCACTTACGTACAATGTACATAGTAGATAGAGAAGGTATTGTATTCCACCCAAAATTCGATACCGAGATTTCACCGGAAATACATGTTTTGCGACTGCCTGAATAAACAAATAAAACAACGTATCTAAAACGAAAAGTCCATTAAATACCAAACTTGGTATTTAAATTTAGTGTCTTCCAAGGATGCGACACGAAGATTTTCAAGAAAATTTTGATTTTCTCAAAAATGGCTAACGATTTTAATAAAAATGCCATTTGTTTAACATATTTCCATGACAAACGAAATGTATGCCTTGAATTTTCTGGAAATGCCTCCAAAGACCTCTTCATTCTGGAAGACTTTTGCTTAAATCGTGAGCCGTAATATATACAATAAGTATAGATCTCATAAAACGACAACCTTTATGTTATAGATTTTTTTTACAGAGTTAACCGTTTCCCAGATATTATTTATTATTGGTTTCAATTTTAAACTACTTAAGCTTTTATCAAGTGGGAAGTCAACTTTCGTTTCATCTCTTTTGTTTTGCTACCGGGAAAGCAAAAAAGAACCAAATGTCGATTGTTTCATATAGCGATAGTCATAAAAGATTTGATTATCGCTTTAGCCTAGTATAATAACTTATTTCCCATTTGCTTGCAAGGAAGCAAGTAATACTAGGGCCGGCTGATAAGTCCCGGGCCTCACACAGATACGGCGCCACTAGGCCAACGGTAGCATCATATAGTTTAATTCTAGACTTGCTTGTATCCATAGTTACAGGTTGTTTAATTTTCGAATGACAGCATTTTAAACAAGACAACTTTAAGAGTTTTCACGAAAATGGAGGATTTGGAAAAACGAGCAGAGATTAAATACTTCCATTTGAAAGGCATAACGCCTAAAGAAATCCAGGAGGAAATGGGCTGTACATTGAAAGACTCTGTCCCTTCATATTCAATGATTAAAAGGTGGGTTGCATAGTTTAAAATGGGACGTACAAGTACTAGTGATGAGCCTTGCTCTGAACGCACTGTAGAAGTGACGACTCCAAAGATCATTGAAAAAATTCATCGTTTAGTACTGGAAGACCGCAGATTAAAGTTGTTTGAGATAGCAGAGGCTGTAAACATATCAAAAGAATATGCAGGTAATATTTTAAGTAATGTTTTGGGCTTTCACAAGGTCTGTGCAAGATTGGTGCCGCGTTTGTTGTTGACACCTGATCAAAGGTTGCAAAGAAAAACTGTTTCTGTTAAGAATGTGTAGATCTACCTTTAAAACCATAGTGAATTTTTGAGACGGCTTATTACCATGAATGATACTTCGACACATCACTACACTCCAGCAAGTAAATCAGAAACAAAACAGTGGATTGCGCCAGATGAACCAACTCCAAAAAAAGGCAAAGTCAATTTTGTCAGCTAAGGAGGTTATGGCGTGTTTTCTAGGATGCACAGGGAATTATTTTTATTGATTACTTGGAAAAGGGTAAAAGTATCTCTGATGACTATTACGCAAGCTTACTGCATTGTTTGAGCGATGAGGTGAAAAGAAAAAGACCTCATTTGGCAAAATAAAAAAAACAAAAAAAAAACTTGTTTCCTCATAACAATGCTCCGGCCCATCGTTGAGTCATTGCACGGGAAAAATGTGCGAATTAAAGTTCGAGTTGCTTGAACATCCACCCTATTCGCCACATCTATCACCCAGTGACTACACCACCTGTTCCCAAACCTCAAAAAAATTCTTGGAGGACGAAGATTTCACTGCAACGAGGTCATTGATGCGGTAAACAGCTATTTTGAGGACCTTGACAAATCGCACTACAGAGATGGTTTAATTAAATTAGAACATCGATATGATAAATGTATTAGCCTTTCTGGAGATTATGTTGAGAAATAAAGCATTTTTAAATGCTGTTTTCATTGAGAGGCTCGGGACTTCTAAGCTGATTCTCGTAAGACCGTTTCTGCTAAAGTTTATCTCGATTAGCATGACGTAGATAAAAGAATACTCTTTAGTACGGAAGATTTGTTTGTGGAACAGATACGAAAAAGTTATGTGAATGGAACGTATCAGATTTTTTTTTCTCAAAATACAGTCTTTTTTTATGTACATTTATTGCACATGATTTAGAGTAGGGATCACTTTTGCTTTTGAGTAAAGCAAAGAGAGCAAATTTGCTGATGCTCCTGCGAATCGCCTACTATGCACTGCGGAAAGCAAGAACAGATTTTTTTTCAGCGCTGGGCAAAAGTGTGCGTTTGAAATATGCAGTCCACATTGCATAGCTTAATATACCTCAATGTAAGTTAATGATTGTTAGAACAATTGTTCTTATGTATTTATTAACATATACATATTTTCATAGGTTTGGTGCAAAAATTACGACCAAATAATGACAATTATTACATTATTAATTTAATAAAACTTGATCAATGCAATTCTAATCGCATTATATCGCCAAGAGTATCAAAATTTTAAAAACTGGCATTTATAGTAGTATAATGAACAGACATTTTGGTATTTAATTGATATCGAATATTATTTGAAAGAAACGTTCTTCTCCTTGGTAACTGTCGTCCTCGCTTGTATGGGTTTGCGTAATGACGCTACAAATTGAACTTTACCGCAATCTAAACGCTTTTTCCGCCACTTTCTATAAATAAGAAAGATTCCTCCTAGGCGGGCATAAACGTAGGAGTCGATGGCTTGCTTGTTGGGTTTTCTTTCTTTCCCGATATTGTAAACTGACACACTGTATAACTAAGAGAGACAATCACTGTCCGGAACAAGCCTATTTGTTCCGGCACAGAATAAAAGGAGTTAGTGACGGCTGATCTAGATGGTTTTTATAGTTGATTTTCATTATTATTTTAATTTCATGGAGTACCAACTGTTCCCAATAACTTAGTCGGTTTGTCCTTCCCTTATAGAGAACTTACACTTGGGCACCTTCTCAGAAGCCTTTCGAGGTTATGTGATATATCACAGGTGGTCTCGCATTTATTTTGGAAGAAAACATTAAACTACCCCGAATAATTATGAATTGAGTTCAGATCATACAGAAATACAACGTTAAGGTGCTTTCGTCCGAGCATCGCGCGGCAATGTAAAGTTGCGTCGCCTCATGTCCAATCCAGAGTGGAGCGACACGGGCGACTAGCGAGATGCTACACGATATTGCTACTGAAAAATCTAATGTTCACAATGAGGCGACGCATTTTTATGCTGGCGCACGAAACTGGAGTGAAGGAACACGCCTTACGTTATATTTTTAGACGAACATTTAATTTTTACCATTTTTAAATGTTTTCCTTAAAGAGGCAAGAGAAAGCTCAATTTTCTTTTGTTCTTTTGTTTTGGGGTTGTTTGGAAACGTATGCTTTGGTTGATTTCGAGTCATCCAATCGCTGAAAAAACAAATAAAAAAACCTAGACGCGTTACCGAAGCAGTGGCGCCTCCAAGCCTAGCCTTAGATGTCATTGCTTAACGTTACCAATTAGACTTCGATTTGAACTTATCGCTTATGTTTACATGAAGCTGGAATGCAAACGAGTGTAACTGTATAGAGAACTTGCCAAAAACAAAGACATCTATCGCTGCTTTATGGTCTCGTGCTGTGAAAAAGGATTAGGAGAGCAGTTTTATTCCAGGATGGAATGTCACCACAGCTTGTTAAAGATAATAGCCAGCTTGATATACCTACATTACGATTGCGCATGTGCAGGAATGTAGTCCTTGTGAGGTAAAAGGTTTGAGTGATTTAACGTGTAACTTTGGTATTTATATAGTGTTATAAAGACCATATATCAAACCGAGTTGCTTTTTATTTATTAATGATCAAATACGCTTAGCTCAGCGCCAGTTCATTGGCAATAAATTACAATGTTGTAATGTTATCTTTGCCGTAATGTACTATACATATATGTAGGAAAGTGGTTCTCAACATATCCGCGAACTCTTCCCAGGAGTTGCACTGCCGCTCCACGAAAATAAAAGAAATATAAACTGAATTAAAGAATAAGAAACAAAGTAGAATCAAAGTAAGAAAAATTAAAATTACGGTCTGATTATAGCTGTCAAGTTGAATTTCGCACTTTCTCAAGCGGACGCCGAGTTATATACACATGGATAGGTCGCCGTGTATTCTGGTCGCGAGCTATAGTCTGCAACTGTCGACATTTTTGTTGGTAAACAAGCCTTCTGCTTACACATTCCGTGCATGTAATGCTATTATCTTACAGCTGACATTCCAACATTTGGACATAGACTCATAGCAATAAATATAGGACTTTAATAAGCATATTATATGGTATTGCTTTATTTTCCAAAATTTTTTCTTCTGAAAATATAAGGAGCGCTTTCCTCCAATTCGATTGGCATAATAGGCGGTAACGTCCATGGACCGCAATCGGGCTTTTCTTGGCTTCCCTCAGTCGCCAAGATAAATACCGGATTGGATATTTAATACCATGTTCAAAAATTCTACCTTCAATCTAAAAAAAAGTAGTGAAATCAGCAAACAGATGGCAATAACGATTACACCGCTTAAAGATAAAATTGAAAAGCAGCTAGACTGTATGGCACCGTAATACCAACCAGTTGTCGCTGAACAAAGCGGTGTGGTATAAAGGGATGTGGTCTCGAGGGCTGGCTGTGCTCCGCTACCTAACTACGGATGATAGAATCAGCTAGACTGTGGCACCCTAACTTCATGTGCTTGGTGCGAAGCGAAAGTACGGGGATGAACCCTCCACACACCATCAACGAGGTATCTTGCGGAACAGATTCGTTGCGCTATCACCAAGTAGTTAATCGCGTAAAATCAAATAGATTAAACATTTTTATGAAGCTTGTTTAATATATACCCCATCAATCTATGGTTGTGGAATTGAACCCACAACCTTTGGTACTAGAACCCAAAACCACAGAGACCTAAACCATTAAAGTGACACAATAAAATAACGAACATAGCTACGAATCGGATATCCAGCTTCTATTTATACATGTATAGGGCTAATAAGTTTCGAGAAGTTACGAGTGGATCCAGGTATTCTCGAAGGGTCGAGAATGGGCGAGAAGCTACTGGAAAATGAGATTCCAAGAACAGACCGGCGCAGCGCTATGTAGTAACATGAGATTGGCCAAGTGTCGCCTACACTGAGTTACTGGATGGGGGTGCGCCGCATCTGCAGTGGATCTTTGAAAAGACCGAGCGGTTGTATTGCTCCTGGCTCCTAGCGGTTTCCACACTGATGGATGGTAGTAAGTGAAGATATGGTTAGTGTATATCACTGAATGACCTTGCATACTCCAAAAGAACTTAGATATGGGTGTTCATCGGGTATGGATGCAATAATGAACCCCCCCCCCCCAGAGCGTTTCTTGCGGTACAGTGGTTTCTCATAAAGACGAAGATCATGATTTTATGTGAAAAAAGTTATTTATTTTCCGTTGCTACCTGCTATCCGTTGTTTTATAATGTAGCTACTGATTGGATGGGAGTTAAAATGAGATGAATGGTTTAATGAAGATTGAGTTTTATTTATGGCCGCTCTTTAACTACTGTGGTTCTCAACGACCCATTCTATATAGGGTGTGAAAAACCGATTAATTTTGTTCAGAGGCCTCTATAGGTTTGAGGTTCTTTTATGTGCCGTTAATCTACGACTCGGGACCAACGGCTTTACTTCCCTTCCGAAATGAATGTTTAATGCTGGTTTATGTGACATTTGGACATGGCAATATATTACAACTACTCGTAAAAAATCTGATGTCTCCATTCGCATGACTTTCTCTATATTTTTGTAACAAATACTGTTGAAAAGTCTATTCTTCTATTTTACCTCGATTAGCATGAACTAGATAGAATAATACGCTTTTTAACAATAATTTGTAATGGAGATGTAGAGAAAGTCATATGAATGGAACACATAGATTTTTAAAGTATGAAAGTTTCGTTATATTTTGTGAATGCTGAGATAAAGTCAGTTATTACCATGTGATTTTGAGTAGACATTGATCGCTGTCTGCACAGGTATTTGGGGAAAAACAGACATATTTAGATAGGAAGGGAAGTCAGCCAATTTGATTACATTTTTTCACCATGTGAGACAAAGTAAAAACAGATATATCTAGATTTTGTCAGGAGAGCTTACCGTAACAGAAAGTCTGAATCAGCTCAAAGAATATTTGCAAAAGGCGACAGAAGGTGGAACAGTGGGACAATGACTGCCAACTTACGAAACTAATTACAAATGGAATCCACAGAAAGAGTAATTTAGGGTCGAACTTTCTGTGTGATCTGGGAAAATGTATTAACCAATAGTTTTATGTTTGCCGCTCAACTTCGGCGTCATGTCGGGGAAACCATTCCGAGTTTAAAGATAAACCGTCTAACTTTTAGAGGAAATGTAATTTCATTTTCGTGTCATAGAAAACTATGCTAATGCTTGCTAAACCAATAATGAAAATGTACTGAAGGCTTCCTAAGCAAGAGTTGCCATATAGCTCGATCTGGTGAAGCAAATAACATTGCAACCAGTCATGAAACCATGTGCGGGACGTTCAAGTCACGCTTGCTCCGGCCAGCAGGAAAAATCCCAACCACTGAGCAAAGTGTGTGCTTGTGTATCACTTTGGAAATCCGTATGCATTAAATTACATTGTTATTTAGATAATTGAAATGCTGGCTGAAATTTTTACTCGAAAACAGCGAATATGTGTACCATAATTACATCAAAGCAGATTCATGCCGACAGCCGTGGAAACACTTTTTAAACAGAGTCCTTAACATTCAAACTCCAAATACAGTTATTGTTAAAAAGTCTTGTCAATAGATTTAATGAAACGGACTCGCTGTACTGTAAAATTAGCCGACCTAAGCGCAGTGTTCTAACATAAGTAAAGCTTGATGAAATGGGAGTAATTGGGAGGTTCTCCCAACAAGTTTTTTTACCTCCTATAGTACAAGAAGTAGATGTTTAGTAGCCCATACGGCTACTGAACTTTTAAAATTGAAACCTTCCCTTACCGTATTTTTGCATGTAAATGTACATTTCATCAAAAAATGTCGAGAATTTGTGAAATGCTGAAGGACACCACTTTGAGCAACTACTGTAGCAGATTAATGAAATAAAATGATGATTGTGTACATGCAATAAATTAATCGCGTTTATGAGTAGAATACTTAGGTAATTATGGCATTGGAATTCCCGTGTTTGCCACGTTCTCTGTACTGGCTGTCTCAGATCAAGTGTGACGAGTACACTCTGGACACTCGATACTCTCAAGTGTTTGCTTGATCAACAAGATTTCAAGTTAGTCTCCTTTGTCAAATGTCACCTTTGCTAGACTAATCAACGATATGGCTGATGAGGTGAGAGAGGCTTGATCGGGTGTATACAAATTCGTAATACAAATGGTTGAAACGCCTTACGTCGCCGGTTTAGCGGTTTTGATGTTATTTGTTCATTATATTTACCTAAAAAGCTCGCAGAGGGACCTTCTTTGCAGACCATTACGGACCAACACATCAGAGGATGAAATAACCTTATGGATAAATTCTTCGCAGCAAATGAAATACTGCGGGGAAATCTTACAGATATATGCGCTGATGGTATTTGACAATGATGGATCATAGCAAAAATTAAAGATGAAGCAAATAATTGTAGCAGTGCATTGCGTTCTTCAATGGCACGCGTTACGCTGAGAAAAATGCATAATGAAGTTATGGAAGTTTTATGAGACGGTACATAGAGTTGCCATTTCTTTGGAGCAGGCCCTTTACTGTCCTCAATAGAGCGTTATAATCCATCAAAAATTCTACCACCTCTGCATGCATTTCCAACAAAAGTATCAGCTCTTTTCTTGGTGCAACCTTCCTACTTCAATGTGTAATGTGTTTGCATAAGATATTTGTTAATTTTAAGAGACATCTATTTATAAAAACACACATTACTCTTTTATTTTAAAAACAAATGCCACATGAGTCAGAATTCTAAAAAACTACACTAAATATTTAATTTACTTAATATTAAATGTGCAAACTCTTGTCTCGTTCCTAAGTTATGAATATCGCTGGCATGATCTGTCCATGCACCCCATAGCTTGGGGTTGTGCAAATGTAGCAAGATATGCTGATTTTGCTATTGCTGAGCGCACGCATAAAGGCGAAGCTACAAGGAGATCTCTCTTTTACCATTAGTGAACGTTCCTGGATGTTGTGTCTCCCAGGCTGCAAGAACACTTGAATTCCCCATATTTACAATTATGGGGCGGGTGCGGTTATCTAGGGAAGGGGTTCTTCGTGGTGCGGGTTGAAAAAGTTTGTCCACTCTTCAGCAGGACACTAAGAAGCAGACAGCAATATTTTCCAGTATGTGTACTGTTAGCCTCTGACAAGAAACCGTTTGCGGAGAGTTCTCTCTGGTGGAGCGAGGGTAGGGAGGCAGTTCCACTTAACGGTTCACGATGTTATAAATATATCTTCTATCTATATTGCATAGGTCGCGCAACTTTAGTAACCTAGCGTGTATTCAGCATTGCTAGCATGAGATCTAAGATTCTAGTAAGCTTTGTTAATATGTTGAAAGTAGTGCCGCCATTATCTTTCTCAGGTAACGCTAAAGTTTTTGATGGCAACACGTTCCTTACAGCCATATTCTCCTGAGCGAACACAAACTGTAGGTTTACAACTTTGAAAAGAATGCTGATAGGGGAAGTTACCGTTGCTGCTTTTCAGATTGCTCCCTCCCACTCCCGCCCTATCTCTTCTTTCCTGTAACGTGATTGTGCTCGCGCCTAGTGGTGGAAGAAAGTACTTTATGGGGAAAATGTTCTCCCTACTTTTGTTCGCACCTGCGCAGAACGGTCGCCCTCCGTGGTGTAAGGGTTACCATGCTATCTTCATACACCCATTTTCAGGCGTAAAAATCCTTAACATGGCTTCCTTCGGAAGGTAAGTAAAGCCGTGGTTCCCGTGTCGTAGATTTACGGCACGTAAAAGAACCTCAAGCCTGATAGAGAGGTCTCTGAGTAAAATTAAGCGGTCTTCCACGCCCATATAGAATGGGACGCTGAGAACCACAGCAGTTAAAGAGCGTCCATAAATAAAACGCCATTTCATTTTGCAGAGAACGTTATTTCCTCCGTTGTACACATATAGAAGTTTTAATTTCCCTGGGACTAACCTCAGATCCTTTTGTCGCATGACTACAAATGGGTTCTTTGCTCGATCGGCAGCTAAAAGCAGCGTTTTACAGACGGTTACAGATTATGTCGCCTCGCATTTGCAGATGAAAATGCCAATCATAACTGGAATATTTACAGACGATGTGATATTTTCATCTACAAATTGGAGAAAGTAATTGCCCCAGAGCAAACTCAACGCAAAAATGTGACATTGAGGATCGCCAAAGTCTCAAATCTGTTGTGTTAGAATTGGATTTCACAAAATGATTCACATATCTGTATTATGGTAGCAGGGTGGCACGTTGAATAGCCAGCAGTGTAAAGACAGTCTCAAAAACATACTGGTTCCTTATGTAAGGACTAGATATCCGATGGTATGATTCCAGCAGGATAACCACCAATTCCACAAAGTCAGAGACTGGTTCTTGCAACGGCAAGATACATTGATTGATTGATTGATTGATTGATTGATTGATTGGCGTCCTTGCTCACTAGATTTGTATCCTATTGAAAATGTGTGGGCAGAGAGTAAGAAAGTTTAGGAGTTAAATTGGTCTGCAAGACAATGTAAGACAAAAGAGGTTTTGTGGGATCAAATACAGTATGCTTGGGAGGAAGTATCCTTTTGTGAAAATGTTACTAGACATTTTATATCCATGCCTCATAGGATGAGGGCAGTAATATAAATAGAGGCTTTACACACCCAACCGATATTAAGTTAAGGAAAGTATTTCAGATTTTGTGTATGAGCACAAATTTCTTTAAATAACTTAGCAATTGGAAACTATAATAATATACTATAACAGTTGGTTTTTTCTGCACAAAAACGCTTGGATTTCAAATCACAAAATTTAATTTGAAATAAATTGAGTGTTTTAAGGAGATCTCAATTTGTGTGTGTAGTAATGCATTTTATCTTATAGTTTACGAATCATACAAAATTCCTTCCAAATAAAGAACACCTCAATGACTATTCCCAGAAATTCTAGCTAATTGATTTTATTTGGCATGTTAATGCCTTAAATATATTTTATTTTAATCAAAAGGCATTTGAACCAGTTTTGAGAAAATTTGGAGTGGGATATTTTCTGGAAAATATTCATGTTACATAATTGGAGGGCGTTTATAAATTCATAGTTTGATATTACACTGACTTTTCGTTTTTTAAGACTTAATGTTCACGCACACAAACATTATGGATATTTTTCTATAATGTTTTATTTATTTAGTCATTTTTTCAGTGAGCCTCAAAGCCTGTAATTTTGTGACGTTGTCTATTGCTGTACAGCTCAATGACAATAAAAATTATTATTATTATTCAAAATCTTCTCGGGCTTCTAGCCAGGTAAAAACTTGGCTTGACACCAACGTTTCGAAGAAGTGCATCTTCCTCGTCTTCAGTTCACTTCTTCGAAACGTTGGTGTCAAGCCAAGTTTTTACCTGGCTAGAAGCCCGAGAAGATTTTGAATTAACACGTCGCCAGGAAAGCTTTAGTTCTTATTTTATTATTATTATTATTATTATTATTATTATTATTATTATTATTATTTATTTCCGGTATCAAATCTTTGGGTGAAATGGAATGCTTCCGCACTTAGTAGCGAACGTAACATGATTATATAAAAACACTGAAAGCTTATTGCTGTGATATGAGTAGCGAGGGTAGTTTACGAAAACAGAAAATGCATCGGTAGGTTAGGTTAGCTACAACGAATGTGGGGAAAACCCTCTTTCCTGACCTGTATGATGTATGAAAAAACACGATCGCCCACTGAAATATTTAACATCGGATTAGTAGACATTAGCAGTGTACAGATGTGCGATTTTCACGTTACAAAGGATGCTTTGGCGAACCAGTTAAGATTAAAAACCATTCTTTTGGCAATGTTAAAGACTAGCTTTATAAGGTCAATGGCGTGTAACTCATCCAGTGCTGTTTACATACTGTCATTCATTCATTAACGCTACAATTGGCTGACGGCTTGTAATAAATATTGGCTCCTTTGTGATATAAGAGTGGGTGAACTTGTTTCATCTCCATCATAATCTACCATATATGGAACATTACTAATTAAGTCATAAGCACCTTTGTTTTAACTGACGCATTACATATGTTTTACATCTCATGTATATGCAATAATCTTTACTTGCGAAGTTCATTGACTTCTTGTGAAGGCCGACAACAAATCATTCTCAAACGTACATATTAGGAGTTTTCGTGGTGCAAAATTATACAGTAGCTTTAGAGCCTCAGGCCTGCTTGTGCTGAAATTAATCTCATCGTAATCTTGTTTTTTTTAAACTTATAATCTCACATGTTGTCAGTGAACAGCTTTATAGCACTGTAGATAGAATTCTAACATTGGAGTAGGTATTTGCGCACCATCATTGTAAACATTCTTACCGATTCTGGCCCAGTTCAGTTCTGCTTCGGTTTTCTCTTTCTCTAGAAAGTATTGCATTCCATCCCAAAAACTCGACACCGAGATTTCACCGGAAATACATATTTTCAGACTCCAGAAATCCAAAAGAAAAAGAGAAAGTGTTTTTAAAGAAAGCTCCGTGTGCGTGAGTGTGCGTGCAACTAGACTCAAAAACGAAAAGTCGGTTATATAGCAAACTTGATATTTAAGTGCTGCATATTCCTAGGATGCGACATGAAAATTTTTAATAAAGCTCTCCACCACAACTACCCTTTACATGGAACATTTTTCTGAATTCTATTTTCTATAAAAAGACTAATGGTTTTTTATTTAAGGTACTATGTTATCAAATATATTTACATTATAAATAAAATGTTTACTTGAATTATTTAGTTATAGTCTGTGAAGTTCTTCATTCGGAAGGAATTTTGTGGAATGCTGTATAACTAGTAAACGGTAAGCGATAGACGAGAATGTACTACACAAACAATTTTTATCTTTTAAAACAAAATTTATTGCAAATAGCCTTTTTGAGGCATATATATTTCCTAGATATCCTATAATAATTGTTCGAACTAATCGATGCTCTGTCATTCTTTTAAAGTCCTATGGAAGTTATGTTGTTTCTCTCTGTTACATGGGAAGAGTGTGCAATTTTAAGTTTAGGATATATAGCGTCTAATTTGTAAACATTGATGTTCCCTTTGTATCTGTGAAACTGCAGTGTAACTATTTCTGTAAAGGTTTTTCAAGTACAATAAAGTAGACAGAAAATTAAGTTTCACTAAGAATAGATACTTTGTAAAACCACTAATTAATAGTAGAGGTAGAGAAAGTCATGTTAATGTAAAACATCCCAATTTCTTTTTTTATAAAAGTTTGTTAGGTAAGTTTAGTTTTAGTAAAATATTTTGTTATTTTAGATCCAAACATATAGCATTCTTCTCGTGAAAAAAATCTGATGTGTTCCATTCACATGACTTTCTCTATATCTCTGCAACAAATTATTGCTAGTAAGTTTATGCTTCTATTTACTTCATGCTAATCGAGAAAAAAAATAGCAGAAATAGTCATATAACTTGCTTCCTTAAAAATAGAAGTGAAATAAGGGAGTACCATAGCTTAAAGTGACACTCAAAAGCTGGTTGCTATGTGACTGAAATTCCTTTGTTTGTGTGGACAGGAGTTGACAAATTCCTGTACGAGAAAAGTTTGTTTTTTAAAGCTGAAACCAAAAACAAGGAATATCTAATAAACGATCAACTCCATGAAAAAAATGTATATAACATAAATTGTGTGTTTTAACGTGCTCTACATTTTTTGTGAAGTAAGTTTTTATCTATCTCTTATGGTTTAGGAGCCATGCAAAATTCCGTAAATTTCATCCAGAATAAAGTAAGCTTCCGAGGCTATTCCCAGAAAATTGAAGATATACATTTTATTTTTCAGGTAAATATCTTTAATATACGATATTTTAATCAAAATCGTTAGAGCCATTTTTAATAAAATCAAAATTTTCGAAAAAAGTTCCATGTAAAGGGTAGTTTGGTGTGGGGGGATTTTTCTCAAAATCTTCGTGTCGCATCCCTGAAAGATACTAAACTTAAATATCAAGTTTGGTATTTTACCGACTTTTCGTTTTTGAGTTATCCTTGTTCACAGACACACGGACTTACGGACACACACACACACACACACGGACTTTTTTTTGAAAATGCTTTTTTTTGGATTCAGGGGTCCCTAAAACATATTTCCGGTGAAATCTCGGTATCGATTTTTTGAGTGGAGTGCAATATCTTCTCTATTCATTATGTACATAGGACGTATAGAGAAAGTAATAACTCTAAATATTTTAGTCGTACTCTATTCATAGTTAAAAAAAATAATAGAAACATGTTCTTACATAAACTAAAACACTTTACGTTACCTATAATAATTTTTAGACATTTGGAACTAAAACTAGAATTTTTAACACATGGGAATCGAATTTAAAGGTGTGCTGTATCGTATACGATAAAGTTTTTGTGCCACTCCATTTGTTACCGGCTTTGGTTTCAAACCCAAGTACCTGTTGTATTTGCACATATTTAATAAACCGACTTGGTTTGATTGGGTTTCACATGTTGGCATGTCTTTTTACATGATCAATTTCTCGTGGCGATCGCATTATCTATTAGCAATTCAAATCTCATATTTAAATGTATTGAAATTCGTTGTCCTGTTAACGTGTCCCTTGTGTTGGCAGACTTGTATTCTCTTTGAAATGGATCTGTGATCTGAACATGGTGGCAGGTACGAGTATGGATGAAATTGAATTCAAAGAGCCGGACGAACTTCTGTAAGCTGCCAAAAGGATATATTGGAACTGCTGCCAGAAAACAGTATGATATAGCACATAATAGCTTCATTGACTGCATTTCACGGTCGTTTGATATCAGAATTTGAAAATTGCTCCTACTGTCAGAATAACTCTGCAATTGAGCCCCCCCCCCCCAACAGCATTTGGCAATTTCTGCACTAAGGTGGTCAGAATAAAAACTGTGACGGCGCTATCTTCTCCAATGGCTCTCGCGTTCGCCTTGGAATGTGAGTCACCGCAGTTGGAAACCTGGGACACGCGACAGTGAGACACTTTGATTCTTCTCGGGCTACGAGATACGTCTGGAAGCTTCGGTTTCCACAAGTTTCCACTATGACGTCATTTTCAACCTATAAAAGGAGGTAAAATTGTAAGCCGGTGTGCCGTGAATTATACTGGTGAATGACTGGAGTGTTAACGAGCAGTGGTGCGCGAGTCATAGATGGAGTGCAGCTGTAAACTGTCTACGCGTCGAAACGTCGGCTGAATTATTTGCAGCAGTGAATTTAAGACTTTATTTGTAAGTAATGTTGAAACAATAAAGACGGCTTTCGTCCTATCAAGGACTACATTGTTGCTCAGTTGGGAGATTCTAATCGAATTATACCTGCCGATACTTGGTAGCATGTTGCTTAAAAACTAATGCGTTACAAGTTTTCTTTTTCTCCTACATTCAGTTGTTTTGTTGCCGCATGTAAGTTATCACCGGAAATGTTAAATCATTGTTAATAATGTACCTACCCTCTTACGTTTTGAATAAAAACTAATAAAAGTGTATATTCGTTGACTAGGAAAGAAGAAATCATAACCCATTATGGTCATGTCTAAAAGTGTGAAGGAAAAATAAATCTTTCTTCTAATGTAAATATCTCGCTGAATACAACTCCTGAAAGGTGACAGTTTTCTTTTGTTAATTTAATGTGCTCTTTAAGCCCAGTGGTTTTGTCCTTTTCACAGCTTTATACACTTTTTTGTGACGAAGGGCACTTTTTTTATTGGCAAGACAAATTTAAAAAACAACAACATGGAATTAATATGGCTTGCTTGAATAAGCAAACAGACTCACGAGGAAAAATTGGAGTTTATTTGCTCATTATTTCAACACCGTTCAGCATTGTTGCTAATTTTTGCGTCGTAAAACTGCCATCTTCTGCTCATTACTATGCATGGCAGAAGCTTAAATATACGACTTTTTGCTCCAGTATTTCAAAGCAAGGCCAAGGTTTACTGGCCCATAGAAAAGACCGCACCACACCCAACTTGTTTGTCTCACTAGTGGATCTGCAAATAGTTGCGTAACTTTCGAGAACCTCTAACAATCATCATGATCATCATCCCACTTTAGCCAGCGTTCCTTTAGATTTTTACTTCTCTAATGTACAATGTATATAGTAGATAGATAAGGTATTGTATTCCACATAAGAATTCGATGTCGAGGTTTTACCAGGAATGATTTGAGGCCCCATGCATAAAAATAAAAAGCACTTTTAGAAAAATGTCCGCGCGTGCGACTTGAAGCTTTTCAACAAAATCCTCCCCGCCCCAACTACCCTTTATATGGAACATTTTTCGAAAATGTTGATTTTCTAAAAATGACTAACGATGCTGATTAAAATACTACCATATTTAAGATATGTTCATGACAAATGAAATGTATACCTTGAATTTTCTTGGAATTTTCTCTAAAGGCATCTTCATTTTGGATAACTTTTGTGTAAACTAAACCGTAAGATATAGGCAAAACTTGATATACGATGCAGATCTCGTCAAAACAAATTACTTTTTGTATGTCAAATATATCTATTGTGGAGTTAGCCATTTTCGAGATATTCCTTATTGTTAGTTTAAATTTTGCAATACTCATGCTTTTCTCTCATGTGAAGTAGTTATTCGTTTTTGTTTGTTTGTTTGTTGTTTTTTTTTTTTTTCCTGATGGTCGAGCAAAGAGAATGGAATTCCAATGTCAGCACAGAGCGACAAACCCAAAAGATTTAATTATAGCTTAAGCTTTTAATTCTGCGTATTTACAAAGAAGTATGTAATAAAAGAATTTCTGCAAATATTTAACTCGATTACATGAAGTAGATTGAAGAATAAGCTTTCTAAAGATAAGTTTGCTAAAGAATGGTTAGAGAAAGTCTATGAATGTACATACGAATTTTTGGGATCTACGATGTAAAGTTTGTCTTTGGATTCTTGTTTAGACATTTAGAACAATCGAATTAGGCAGGATAAAAAGTTACGGCACGGTACATTTGAAAAAGTCTGATGTGTTACATTCAAATGACTTTCTCCATCCCTCTGACATTCGGTGGGTGTGCAATCTCGTCTTACCAAATGCTAATTAATTGCGTTATCCATACAATCCGTGTGTAGAACAAGAGTTGGATAGGTAGAATTCAGATTGAAAACTTCAATGCTATAGCTGGGATCTGAACCACGGATCTGCAAGTGTTTTTCTCGAAAATGTTCACAGTTTTGTGCATGATTTCTGGGATTATCCTCGTACCTAATTTACACGATTTCTGATGTTCAAGCTACAAACCGTGTTATTGTAGAACCAGTGACTCCACAAGGCAAATAAACCTAATGCAAAAGAAAAACACGAAACACATTATATTTGAGTTGTTGATTTACAAAATGAAATATGTTACATCAGGTACTGAGTACATAATTGTCATTGAAATGCTTTGTTGCATTACCTAGTGAAATATACATATGCGGGTAGTTAAGGTGACATGATAATAACTGCTTTGGAATATCCTGGTTTAGTTTCACATTTAATGGCCTGCTCTGACAAGACCATTAGTCTTGAGAACTTATCGCAGCATTATATTCCGGTACATTTGCATCAGAAATTGGCTAATATGTCAGGCTACAAATGTTGAGTCCATTAGTAGAATTAGTTGTATTCATCTGGCATGTTTTCTTTGGCAAGGACAAAACTACACTGAATTGTAACGGCTTTAACAGAAACACGGTTTGATGCTGTTCCGTTTCACCATATCTCCAAGGTTTTGATAGCTCCAGCTGAAATGGAGCAGTGCCAAACTAGAGGCAGCTGCGTCTCCATGACGACAAAATTACAAGAAATGACTCGACAAATGGCGGTTCCCACATTGGAAACAGCAGGTTTGCCACAAAAGGCAATCTTGGGAATAGCAAAAAATTATGGTGTTACACTTTAATTCCATTTTAGGATCAACATGGCAAGGTTTCTGCTAAAAACAGAGAAAATGGAAGATATTCTGCCGTTAGTCAGGACGACTGAACCCTCTCCAATCTATACTTAGATGGGAAACTGGTTACGTCTCAGCCGTGTCGAGCAATAGTGATATAAGTAACAAAATATATTCCGCCATGCATCATTTGGTAACCTTTCCTAAAGCCTCATTGACCATTCTAGAACACCCCCGTCCCTATTGACGCCAAATCTCCATTTGAAGAGTTGTCAGTCAAGAAAGCGACATTTAAAAAAAAAAATCTGATGTGTTCCATTCACATGACTTTCTCTATCTCTGAAAAGCTTATTCTTCTATCTACTTCAATATAATCCAGATAAACGTTAGCAGAAATTATACTTATTACTTAATTCCTTATAAGTAGAAGGGCAAAAATCTAATGCGTTCCATTCACATGTCCTCTAGCTGCTCGGTAAACAAACCTTTTATTCAAAACATTAACCTGTTATCCATATCATGCTAATCAAGATAAACATAAGCAGAATTAACCTTATTACCAGCTTCTTTGTAAGTAGATGGAAAATAAGAAAATGCACACGCTAAAGCGACTGTCTCGTATTTTAAAGCGACTTAAAATGAAAACCAATAACCCGGAATATCTCGAAAACGGTTAACTCCACAAAAACAAAAGAAAAAAATCTGATGTGTACCATTCACATGACTTTCTCTACATCTCTGCAACAATTGTTAAAAAGCTAATGCTTCTATTTACTTTATGCTAATCGAGAAAAAATGAGCAGAAACAGTCTTATTACTTCCTTCCTTGTAAGTAGGAGCGAAATAAGGGAGTACCATAGGTTGAAATGATAGTCAAAAGCTGGTTGCTATGTGACTGAAGTTCCTTTGTTTGTATGGAGACGAGTTGACAAATCCCTGTATGAGAAAAGTATGCGTTTTTACTTTCTTTAGTCCCATATGTACAATGTACATAGGGATAGAGAAGGTATTGTAATGCACCCAAAAATTCGATACCGAGATTTCACCGGAAATATATGTTTTGGGGTCCCCTGAGTCCGAAAAAAAGCATTTTAAAAAAAAAGCTCCGTGTGTGTGTCTGTGGACAGCATAGCCCCAAAACAAAAAGACCATTAAATACCCAACTTGGTATTTAGGTTTAGTATCTTCCAAGGATGATTTAAAAAAAAATCCCCCCCACCACAAACTACCCTTTACATGGAAAAAATTTCGAAAAAGTTGATTTTCTTAAAAATGGCTCTTAACGATTTTGATTAAAATCCCGTATATTAAGGTTATTTATGTCCGAAATAAAATGTATATCTCGAATAATTTTTTGGGAATAGCCTCTGAAGACCTCTTTATTCTGGATGAATTTTGCTTAACTGCTAAACCGTAAGAGATAGAAAAAACGTACCACACAATATATGTACCTCATGACAAAACACACAATTTTTGTCCTTTACGTTTTTGTTGTGGAGGTAACCGTTTTCGAGATATTCCTTGTTATTGGTTTCAATTGTGAAGTACTTAAACTTTTCTCATACAGGAAGTATCTGTTTTTCTTTTGTTCTACTCCTAGCCAAGCAAAGAAGTGATTTGCAATGACAATCGCATAACGATAGCTTTTAAAACATTTGACAGTCACTTTAGCATAGTGCATTCCCTTATCCCTTCTACTTATAAGGAATTAAGTAATAACATTCTGCTAACATTTATCTTGATTAGCATTATGTACAAAGAAGAATAATCTTTTGTAGGAGTTTTGTAGAGCAGCTAGAGAAAGACATGTGCTTGTAACACATCGGATTTTTAAAGCTGAAACCAAAAGCAAGGAATATTTAAAAAACGATCAACTCCACGAAAAAAGTATATAACATAAATTGTGTGTTTTAATGTGCTCTATATTTATTGTGTGGTAAGTTTTTGTCTATCTCTTACGGTTTAGCAGTTATGCAAAATTCCGTAAAATTCATCCAGAATAAAGTAGTCTTCAGAGGCTATTCCCAGAAATTTCAAGATATACATATTATTTGTCAGGTAAATATCTTTAATATACCTATTTTAATCAAAATCGTTAGAGCCATTTTTTGAGAAAATCAAAATTTTCGAGAAAAAAAGGCAGTTTGAGGTGGGGGAATTTTCTTGAAAATCTTCATGTCGCATCCTTGAAAGATACCAAACTTAAATAACAAGTTTGGTATTTAACGGTCTTTTTGTTTTTGATCTATGCTGTCCACAGACACACACACACACACACACACACACACACACACACACACGTGCGTGCGCACACACATGGACCTTTTTTTTTGGATTCAGGGGGACCCAAAACATGTGTTTCCGGTGAAATCTCGGCATCGAATTTTTGGTTGCATTACAATAACTTCTCTATACACTACGTACATAGTATGTGTAGAGAAAGTAAAAATGTATACGTCTTAAACTGTGTGTTTTAACGAGATCTACACTTTTTTGTAGTAAGTTTTTGTGTATCTCTCACAGTTTGCCAGTTATATAAAAGTCATCCAGGATGAAGAGGTCTTCCTAGGCTGTTCCCAGAAAATGCAAAATATACATTTCATTTGTCATAAAAATGTCTTATGCTAAGGTATTTTAATCAAAATCGTTAGAGCCATTTTTGAGAAAATCAAAATTTTCGAAAAATTTTTCATGTATAGGCTAGTTTGGGGTAGGGGCATTTTCTTGAAAATCTTCGTGTCGCATTCTTGGAAGATAGCAAAATAAAATACGAATTTTGGTATTTAACGGTCTTTGTGTTTTTGTCCTATGTTGTCCACAGACGCACACAGGGACCTTTTTCTAAAAATGCTATTTTGGACTCAGGGATCTTAAAACATACATTTCCGGTGAAATCTCGGTATCAAAAATGTATGAGAAATACAATACCTTCCGTATACACTATGTACAAAGTACGTGTAGAGAAAGTAGTTATTGCTGTATAGAAAGAATTATACTTGTGTTGAGGCCGCGCCGCGGCCGAGTGGTTAGACCACTCGCCTCTCACCTAGACGGCCCGTGTTCGATCCCAAGCGACCGCATGTGAGATTTGTGGTGGACAAAGCGGCGCTGGGCGAGTTTTCTCCGGGTTCTCCTGTTTCCCCCGCCATCGCATTCCACGGGTGCTCCATTTTCATTCATATATCATCAGTGTCACCGCCTGCGGTGCCTTAGTAGTTAAAGCGGGCGTTAAACAATAAACAATAGGTTAATAGAAAACCCAATAAACATAACAGAAAAATTTAATGATTAATACATCAATATTGTAAAACTTTAGGCCTCAGCCAAGGTCAAAACCAGCAAACAACTGAAAACAGTATATGTAACTCAATGGTGTTACGAGAAATAACAAATGAGGATGTTATTAAACAGATAAACACATTAAAATGTAAACGATTTTTTGGGTTAGATGGACTTACAAATGAAATGGTTAAGCATTGTAAATCTGAAATGTCAGAGATAATGACGCATATAATTAATCAATCTTTTATAACAGGCACATTTCCCAATGCACTAAAAAAACTAATAGTAAGACCAATATACAAGGGAAAAAATTCAAAGCATGCAATGGAAAATTATAGACCCATATCATTATGTTCAACATTTTCCAAAATAATAGAGGGATTGTTTTTAACTCAACTACAGAGCTTCTGCAGTAAGTATAAAATAATATCAGAGTACCAATTCGGTTTTCAAAAAAAAGAAATCAACAATACAAGCTATCTGTAAAGGAAATGACATCCTCATAAAGGCAATAGACAGGAAAGAATATGTAATTCTTTCTTGATCTTACTAAAGCATTTGACTGTGTAGATATACATAAATTAATAACTAAAATAGAAAATTATGGCATCCGGGGCGTACTATTAAAATGGCTAAAATCTTATCTACAAAATAGAGACCAATGTGTGGAAATTATATACAATCAAATGGTAACCTAAATAAAATCAGATCATCTTTTAACAAAGTGACTCACGGTGTTCCACAAGGATCGAAATTCTTATATATATATATATATAAAATTGCTTATTCAAAATAATAAAAGAAGCAGGTGAAATAGCCATTGGATATGCTGATGATACCACAATTATAGTAAGGGGAAATACAGAACTTGAAGTACAAGATAAATCAAATATACTACTTGAAACAGCTAGGAAATCTAGGGATGGTAATAAATACAAATAAAACAGAATGGATGCAAATCAGCTTAAAAAAGAAAATCCCACCCAATATTCAATTAGTCCTAGACAATAAACAAATACAACAAGTAACAGAAACAAATTTCTTAGGATTAATAATAGATAACAGATTAAACTGGAAAAAACATATTCAAAAAATAGCAAAAAAAAAAATAAATGCAGGACTATACATCTTAAAAAAAGCAGCGCAACAAATGGATAGAGATAGCTTAATACAAATACAGGGTTACTACAAAAGAAATAGACAACTTCAACTGCCTGTAAAACAAAAACTATTAGAGATAGCAACCTAATTATTTTGGAGGTATGTTGAGAAACTCTCAAAGTTTCGTTTGTTACTTTTGGTAACGCTGTAGTGTTTTGTTTGTTGTTGCAGAAGCTGAAATGGCGGAAAATACTGTGGAAAAGGCATATTGCGTGTTGGAATTTGCTAGAACGCAATCAGCAACTGTTGTCCAACGACATTTTAGAACACGTTACCACAAAAATGAAATGATGCGCACACAAAAACCAGCATCGTCTTCATCATGTCGCAACATGTCGATGCAAAAGTCACGCCGTATGACCTTATCTTCTTCACTCAGAAACTGCAACATGTGTAATCTGTAAGGCATCATGTGCAGTCGCTTCCGCAAGATTTTCCATACAGTTTGCTGTGGAATTTGTAATTGCATGCTTGCCCTAGATGTCGATTTCTGTGGGCATCTTATGTAGGCAGAACGAACACGTTCAACGTTTTCTTCCGAAACTCTTGGTCTTCCCGAGCTCTTCCCTTTGCACAAACATCCCGTTGTCTCGAATTTTCTATACCAGTCGTAGATTGACTGTCTAGTCAGTGGCGTTTTGTGGTAACGTGTTCTAAAATGTCGTTGGACAACAGTTGCTGATCCACAGGATTTTCCGCCATTTCAGCTTCTGCAACAACAAACAAAACACTACAGCGTTACCAATAGAAACAAACGAAACTTTGAGAGTTTCTCAACATACCTCCAAAATAATTAAGTTGCTATCTCTAATAGTTTTTGTTTTACGGGCAGTTGAAGTTGTCTATTTCTTTTGTAGTAACCCTGTATACTATGCCTTCATACATTCTCATTTGAGCTATGGGGTTGTATTATGGGGTAATGCACAGAAAAAAAAACAATGCAAAGAATATTAAGACTACAGAAGCATGCCATTCGAATAATATGTAATCTAAAGAAGACGGATACTTGTAAAAATTCCTATAAAAAACTAAATATATTAACATTTCCGGCACTGTATATATATGAATGCATTAAATACTCAATAATAGATCATAGTAATCAAAGTAGAAACATGCACATACACGAACATGACACAAGAACGAAACAAAATTATTTCATTAACAGACTAAGAGGAACGTTAAGTAACAAAAGTATAGAAAGTAAAACCAAAGATCTGTACAATCATTTGCCTAAACAAATAAAACAGATAACTGAAGAAAACTGTAAACTTAAAGCAATTAAAAACTATCTCTCAGAAAATGTATTTTACTCTATAGAGGAGTATAAAATGTTAAGTTATGCTGTATGATGGTACCTATGTTATTATTTATACGTTTAGTTTTGTAATCAATCTGACGATCCTTGTAAATTATGTATTACAAATGGAGATAATAAAGAAATAGAAATAGAACAATAAAAAATATACTTGTGTTAACAATATGCAAATGGATGCCTACAAAACCCCCTTCTGCAACGGTTAGCAATGTCGTAAACGTATATGTATTTAATTTCAGTTGCATTTACGAGGTGAAAAATGCAGTACCATTGGCGAAGTTTAATATGGATGTTTTGGAACTAATCCTAAAATGTTAAGTCCTGAGAAAAATGAGCTTGTCCCCTCTGAAAATATCAAATGTACAACATTAGATATAAATATAAAGCATTTTAGGCATAAAGCGTTTTAAATAAGACATTTTGTTTCCAGTTTCCATTTGTTATTGTCGTTTTATTATATTTTAAAGAGAGCATGTTCTAAAACATTCAACTGAATAATCATGAATTCACTATGTGCACTACATGCAAGAATCCCTTCTTATTGCCATATTAGATACAACTTGATCCATTACCATGAATGTGCAGTATGAAGCTGTAAAAGTTTCCTAGTTTGCTTGCCTTCAAATGGGAAATAAAGCCTTTGATACGGCGTGGGTTTATCCGCATGCTAAATAACCTCATACGTTGAGACAAATTTGTCAGATACTTCACACCCAATGATCGCTTACTTTACCCTACTGCCATCCAGCGGGCGTTCATCTAAGCACCATCACATCTCTAACTGGAAAAGCTAATAGATTGCGGAAAATTCGCTGGAGGACTAATGCCGCAAAATTGAGGCGGCAGGATTATTGATGATATGATGATGGTACAATAAAGGGATAAAACCTCTGAATATTGATATCTGGACCAAGGTTTGCCAATCGCACTCCCCATAATTTTGTGCCCGTTTCAGTCTACAGTGGATTTTAAATTACTTTAGGATATTGACAATTACTTGGAAGGCTAAGGGCGGGGTGGTTTCTATATAATGGCGGTGACCGGTCTCTTCAATGTCCCGCCACTCAACTGCAAAATGAGGTCGAGCCATCCCCCTTTACACCTTATCTTGTAATTGATTGGAACTATGTGGTTGGACACTGAAGAGGCTCTGTCACCGTCGTTGCCTCAGCCTTCCAAATAAACTGTCAGGATCCTAAAGTAATTTGTTGGGTTCTCATGCGTACAGACGGAGAGGCAACCGTTTACAAATTATCCACAGTAACTTATGGACATAAAGATAATGGTTGTAAGCAGTCAGCATTTGCAACGGTATTTATGAGAAGTTATATGAACTCTTCTCCTTAAACGATTAAACATAGTCTGTTGAGTTTAAATGAATGTGGCCATACATTAAACATGTCCAAAAACGGCTACATTAGCAAACTTTGGGCTTGGCAATAAATAATGTGTAGTGCCATTCTTGTGGACATAAACGATCTAAACGATGGAGACGATCTCTCAGAATCGGCTTCAGAAACCAACTTTCCTTCAGGGCATATCAAGTACAAATGTGAGTATCAAGTGAACAGAAAATTCCACATATAATCAAGTGAAGCAGCATTTTTGTGTTAATAAGATTTTTTAAATTTATTTTTGACCTAAGGAAATACAAATACATTTACGTTTTAATAGCTGTCGGCAGGGCTACCCACATACATTTTGGTCCCTTTTCAGGTAATGATGGCGGATCCCCGTTCGTCATGAAGACCTAGAGGCTCCCCTTAGTCAAAATATTGTACACATATTGGATTAATTGTTTTTTACATAAGCTGTGTGTAGGATAGGAGTTTCAGTCTGACTCTACCCATCCAACTCCTGTCCTACACACAGCTTGTGTAATATACAATTAGTCCAATACCAATTGAACAAAATAGTTGGTTATACTATGAATCCTGGGACTTAGGTACTTGTAACATTGTAAGTCGCCATTGGGGTTGTCATCTCAAAATAATTTGAGAACACCTTGTGGTTTACCGGAAAACATGCGAGTCAGTTGAGAAATTCAGTGTTATGCTGGCTTGTTGCAACGGTAGCTCAATGGCAGAGCAACCGATTAGAGATCGGGTGATCCGTGGTTCAAATCCCGGCTATGGCACTGAATTTTTCAGTCTGACTCTACCTATCCAATTCTACTCATAATTGTAATAACAATACAGCATTATGCCTTACTCGACAGTGTCCCCGGGTAGCATGCCTCACATTCAAGAGTTCGCGAGTTTGATTCTCGCTTAGGGTGAGTTGCCCGGAAAGATTATTTTCGGAATTTTTCCTTGTCCTGAGAATACAGAAGACGAATGTCGAGTAACTTAAAGCTCCATGGACCCTGGAATCATTTTAGCATCATTACATCGATTTCATTCATTCTTCGATATGATCAATATGGCAAATTGTTGTATCCATTTTTCTGATATTTCATTCTTTAGACCCTTCTGGCTCTCCCTGCGCCCTTATGAGCAGGTGTGCTCATCGAGATTAGGAAAGATAATTCTTTATTTGAAATAGTAAGTTGTTAAAATGACACATTTTGTGAAAACAAGCTTTCTAAATTGTATGTTTTTATTATGTGTCATCCCGTTTCCCCTCAGCATATAGGAGTTTTGGGAGTTGGAACGTCCACTTGCTAAAAATGTGAAAAGTAATAGCAAAATCCTGATTTTCCAAATGCTGCACCTTAAAAACAGTGAATATCAACTTTTTTAAAATAATAATATATATCAACTAAGGATTAATCCATATATACCATTTGAATTTAAACAAATTGTTTTAAAATGTATCCCTATTCATATATAACCTCCCCTATGTGATAATTTTTCTGGATACGGATACGTCACTACTCAGCATTTGTTTACTGATTCCATTAAACTTATTAACAGGAATATTAAGGTTAAAGTAAAATGAATTGGTAAAGCTATAGGCATTTCAAAGGAACGGGAACGTGTAGGTTATGTTTTACACCAGGAATAGCATAATATGGACTCGCGCTTGAATAGCTGATCAAAAATGTACTCCTATTTAAACTTCCCAACTGTCTTGAATTTGTTTTACAAAAAGAACTGTAAGAACCAAATTATGGATCACTTTTGAGTCCATCATCACTTACCAAAGACAAAAATTGCACAGACGCCAGCAACAATGTAAAAGCAACCTATCAATTTACAGGAAAGGTTACTTTATCGGATTTTTCAAACTTCGCTAATTGATAATTCTGAAAGCGTTATGCGTCCTATGGAATATAATACGCGAAAACATTTCAGAAGCACAGCGCATATATTAGAATTTTCCACTTTAGAGCACTGTTGCACGATGTATGTTAGTGGCACTGTTATTTATGTACTGATATAATAGGAACAAAAGGAGCAATTGTGAATCAAGGTTGCGAGCACATGATTAGCATTCTTGACAAGGCTGCTCCAGACGCGGTCTGTCATGTCTCTCTCTCTCTCTCTCTCTCTCTCTCTCTCTCTCTCTCTCTCTCTCTCTCTGCCGTCTTGTAATTAATGGTTATTAAAGGTGACAACTCAACACCGGCTTATTAAACAAAAACATGTTCATTTTGCAACTTACTGTCAAATCTTTCAATAAACCTTACCCAGCAGAAATGACTTATTTGCCATCGTATTTGGAGCTAATAGCGTTAATCTGGAAACTCCCAGCGAACATAATACCGAACTGACTGTAGACTGTTTGAATGATGGTTAAGTAATAATAATAATAATAATAATAATAATAATAAAAAAATAACAATTAATAATAATAATACGAACATTGGAAGGAGTTTGAATAGCTACTCTTCGAGAAAGTTCGCCAACTGCATTCTAGAACATTGCATTTAATGTGTCTCTACCTCCAGCAGCAGGGGACTATAAAAAGACGGCAAAATTAAATGTGAGTGAAATACCAGAGAGATAGTCAGCTGTAAAGCAAGGTTTGTAATATATTTCGTATCATAAATAGTTTTTAAGGAGTTAACCGGTAATTTGGTCACAATATTCAGATTCAAAGCCTACAGTCTAATGAGTACTGTGCACCATCAGTTGTTTCTCAAATATTCAGACACTTTGTTTCAATTAATATGTTTGCTTTCCCTAATATCTCTCAATGTAGAGGAAGTATTTTATTCCACTGACAAATCCGATACCAAGATTTCGCTGGAAATGCGCGTTTTGAGACTTCCTATATAAAAACAAATGCATTTTTAGGAAAAGACCCGTGTGTGTGCACATGTGAGCGGTTGTGTGTAACAGACAATTGAAGAACAAAAAGTTGATTTAATACCAACATTGGTGTTTAAGCTCGGCATCTTCCAAGGATGTGGCACGTAGATTATGAAGAAAATCCTACTATCCTATACATGTAAAATGCTTACTTTCTCACAATGGCTCAAAAATTTTTGATTAAGTTACCATATATATTTTACGATATTTACATAACATATGAAATTTGAATTTTTTTTTTTTTCGGAATAGCCTCTGAAGTCTTCTTCATTCTGAATGATTGTTGTTTAACTGATAGGAACTCGAAATAGATGCACAAAATGTATTGCAACAAAAACGCATATCTCGTTAAAGCACAATTTGTAAATTTTTCTCAATATTTTTTGATGCACGTGAACAATGTTCACAACACACAGGGTGCTTACAGCTCTATTTTCTTAATTTGGGATCTGTCGTTGGTGGCCAAGCTTCGAACTAAGCGCCATGTTGCCCATGTGAGTAACTTCACTTGACATGAGGATGTAATCGATAAGAAATGAAAAAAAAATCCACAAAGAGACAGCAGAAACTATTAATTCGTAATTTTATTCATAAACAAATTTATAATTCAAAAGTAATTAATTTAAGGAATTCCCCAGAGAGTTAAAATTAAAAAGTAAGACGACAAAATCTGTCGATTGGTTGAGGCGGTCTGGCATGCGGTTTTAAGTGCCAAAGAAAATTCATATTAAGATATGAGAAAATTGTCATAGATAATCGTAATTACACCTCACCTTTAGTTTATCATTATGACTCAAATTAAATAATAAATAAAGTTGGCAAGAGAAAAATTAGGTGTACACTTTGCTACACGCCGCCATATTGTTTCGTGTGTTTATGAAAATCGAAAGTTAACGCCATTTCAACCTCAGCCAACCTCTTTAGAAAAGTAATTTTCACAGCCGCACAAACCAAGTAGTGAACAAGTAAATAATGCAACAAATAGCGCAACTGTAGAATAACTGAACACAGGAAAAATAAAGCACTAGCTGGAAGCTGAAGCCAAGTATAACCTAAGGAATTAAGGATGAAATCAAACTATGCATGAGCACGTAGTAATCTGGCGACAGTAATTTTGGCAACAAAGTAGTGTAACCAAAGCAACGGGCCTGCCTCGCTCATTTGTTTTTCGACTGTGAGCTTTTGTCAGATCCCAACTTAGGAAAATAAGCGTATTGCATTTCATCGGAAAAAGGTAGCATTTCCCTGGAGGTTGATGTTATCTTAACAAGAGCACAGAGGCCTAGACGGCCCGGGTTCGATCCCAAGTGACCGCATGTGAGATTTGTGGTGGACAAAGCGGCACAGGGGCGGGTTTTCTCCAGGTTCTCTCGCCATCACATTCCACCGGGGCTCCATCTTCATTCCATGTATCATCAGTGTCATCGCCTGCGGTGCCATAGCAGTAAAGGCGGGTGTTAAACACTCTAAAAAAAAAAAAAAAAAAAAAAAAAAAAAAAAGAGAGCACATAGCCAATTTTATGGATGCTGCCATGTCACGTGGTTAAAATTTACTCATATATCACATTTATTTACTATTTAGTTTCAATACAGAAAAATATAGGCTTCGTCAATTTTAAACAGTAATATAACACAGCAGTAAAAAAACACGAGGTATACATATTTATATGTAGATACAAACAGCTTTTGACAGGATAATGAACAAAATTAATAGTAATTATTAGTTTTAGTTACTACCGACTATTTAAAATCTAGTATTTTCAAACTTTCCGTGCACAAATTTTGTCGCTTTTAAGGTGAACTCTTTTCGATCAATCGTTTTGTCACTCATGTTCGTCGCCAATGTCTCAGCATTATTTGCTGGACGTGCTGCGTTAGTTCCAAATCCCTGCCAAAAACATGTTTTTATATTTAATTGCAAATAAATGTATTGATTACGTAGGCTACAAAATTGACCATTTTATATATTATGTAAACAGACCTAGTTTCAGAAAGGAAAAACTAATTCGAGTAAATCGAAAGTGATGTGATCAAAAATCACATTGGAATTTGGAGTTTACCAAAGGTGCATACTAAAATTTAATCTAATTTGACTGAAACTGGATTTAATACAACACTATGGAAACCTGCCTTCCACTGCGATTTTGGAACTGCAAGGTGGGAGCCAATTTTGAGTTAGAAAACCAATAACAAGGAATATCTTGGAAAAGTTAACTCTACAAAACAAATTATATGACATAAATTGCATTTTTTTATGTAGTAAGTTTTTGTCTATCTCTTACAGTTTACCAGTGATACAAAAGTTATCCAGAATGATCTATCTTCAGATGGTATTCCAGAAAGTTCAAGATATACATTTTGTTTGTTCTGAAAATATCTTAAACATATAGTATTTTAATCAAAATTCGTTATAGCCATTTTTTAGAAAATAATTATTTTCGTAAAATCTAGGTCACATCCTTGGAAGATAATGAACTTAAATACCAAGTTTGGTAGTTAACCAATTTTTCGTATTTGAGTTTTGCTATCTGCTATCTCATATGCCATGCCACTTTTTTACTTTCTCTATACGTTCTATGTACATAGTATATAGAGAAGGTATTGCACTCCACAAAAAATTCGATACCGAGGTTTGACCGGAAATATATGTTTTAGGGTCCCGTGTATAAAAAAAAAAGTATTTCCAGAAAAAGGTCCGTGTGTGTGTGTGTGTGTGTGTGTGTGTCCGTGTGTCTGTGAACACGATAACTCAAAAGCGAAAAGTCGGTAAAATACCAAACTTGGTATTTAAGTTTAGTATCTTCCAGGGATTCGACACGAAGATTTTGAGAAAAATCCCCCCACCCCAAACTACCCTTTACATGGAACTTTTTTCGAAAATTTTGATTTTCTAAAAAAAATGGCTCTAACGATTTTGATTAAAATATCGTATATTAAAGATATTTACCTGAAAAATAAAATGTATATTTTTAATTTCCTGGGAATAGCCTCTGAAAATTACTTTATTGTGAGTCAGTTTTACAGAATTTTGCATAACTGCTAAACCGTAAGAGATAGACAAAAACTTACCGCACAACAAATGTAGAGCACCTTAAAACACACAATTTATGTTATATACATTTTTTTCGTGAAGTTGATTGTTTTTTAGATATTCCTTGTTTTTGGTTTCAGCTATAAAAACTTATACTTTTCTCATACAAGACTTTGTGAACTCGTGTCCATACAAACAACGAACTTCAGTCACATAGCAACCAGCTCTTGGCTTTCACTTTAACCTATGGTACCCCCTTATTTCGCTTCTACTCAAAAGGAAGCAAGTAATAAGACTATTTCTGCTAATTTTGTCTCCATTAGATGAAGTAAATAGAATAATTTGTTGCAGTGATATAGAGAAAGTCATGTGAATGGAACACATCAGATTTTTCTAAAACTGTTCTTTTTTAAAACGTGGGTTCCTCAAAACATGTATTTCTGGTAAATCATGGTATGGAATTTTTGGGTGGAATACAATGCATTCTGTATCTACTATGTGCATTTACATATGAGCTAGATAAAGTAAAAATATAGATCTCATTAAAATATAAATTAATGTCCAATACATTTTTGTATTTTTTTTTTTTTTTTTTTTTTTTTTTTTTTTTTTTTTTTTTTTTAATACTCTCTTAGTGAGCAGTTTTTAAAAGATTTCGCTATCACTTTAACCTAATGTATTCCCTTATTTCTCTTGTACCTAAAAGGAAATAAATTATTAAACTATTTCTGTTAATTATCTTGATTAGCATGTACTGGATAGAAGAACAAGCTTTTGTAGTAAGAAGTTGTTGTAGAATGGGTAGAGAAAGTCATGTGAACAGAGTACATCAATTTTTTAAAATGGTAAATCTCAATTTATGTTTGTCTCATGGTCTTGCAAAGAGAACTGAATTACAAAGGCATCACATAGTGAATCACTGTAGCATACTTATATCCTTATACTGTGTAAATAAGTTTATCTCAACAGAAAATTAGACAGAAGAGTTAGCTTTTATAAGAATAGTTTGTAGAAGAGTGAGTAGAGAAAGTAATGTGAGTGTAACATAAGATATTTTTTCTCTGGTTCTGATAATTGCAGACCGGCTCTATCCATTGTGAAATACATAGATTAATATTGCAGCTTTATAGATTATGAGGTTTTTAACTTCCATTTGTGATGGCTAGTGTTTCTTCATGTTTTCTGTCTCTTTAGAAGTTTTCTAGAAGTGATTATGTTGCAGGTAATGATACTGACCAGGGAGGACGTAAGGTTCGAGGTCTGGAGACAAATGTCACCATGGAGATTGCACAATTGCTTTTGTCCCTACTACATGCTTGGGGCATGGATCCTGATCTTGACCGTGTATGTGAAGGGAAACTTGGACTGCTACGTCCTATGGTTCCTGTCTCTTTTGGCGTGCTTTCAAAGGGAGGTGAGTGGATAATGCCCTAGAGCAGTGATGACCAAATAGCAGCCTGCGAATAAATATATGATTTATTGGTTTTTTTTTTTTTTTTTTTTTTTTTTTTTTTTTTTTTTTTTAACTTCCTGCATGGATTTCACTTTATAATTTGATGGTAGATTTCAAGATTTTGAAGTATTTCGATCACAGATGGAACATTTCAACAATGCTATGAGATGTTAAATATAGTGCCAGCCCGGGGATCTACAGTTAGAAATATGCGGTTCATCTCTTCAAACAACAGAAGCAACTGGTGTTGATTTTTCGTCATTTCACAGGAACATTTTCCACATCATAGGACCTGGGCTTTAAAACATACTTCCATATTTGGTGGTACTTACATGTGTGAAACTGTCTTCTCTGCTATGAAACTAGTGAAATCAAAGTCCAGAAACAGATTAACTGATTCAATGCTATATGAATTCTTAAAATTGCAACATCAGAACTGGAAGTGGATTTTAAATCTTTTGTAAAATTTTAGTAAAAAGCAATGCTTGTTCTTTCACTGTGCATGTAATAATATTAAAAACTAGCTGCCTGCCCCGGCTTCGCATGGGTGGTGTATCTAATGAAAAGAACTCAGACAACATTTTCCGTTTACAGTACGACGATGCAATGAAGTAAAATTACAACTAAATAATTTGACAATACTTTATTGTAATGTCTTGTAATGTTCAATTTTCCTTCCGGAGAGAAAACAAATAGCGCCGATGGTTTGCCGACTCTCGAGCACGCAACGTACAACTACCCATTTGAAAAACACGACAATTCAAAGTATATTCCACACACTTCTAACGATTGTCCTTGGGATTTATTGTCATTGCGAATGCAAGGCGCCCCGGAAACAACACGCTTAAATTCAAATGGAAAGTCGGTTGATATTAGCGGTATTCTTGGATTTAATATATCTTCGCCTTTGAGCTTTCCTATGTTATAATAGCTTGAATCAAAATTTTCATAATTTTTTTAATAGTGAGTTTTGTTCCGCTGCATAATTTTGGCTGATTGAGATTGCGTAGCATAATTATCGCCGAGTCAACCTTGAGCTGTAAATTGTGTGGCGGTATTCCTGGCAAATCCAATGAATTTAGGAATTCAGTAACATAATTGATGACTTCATTTGGATTGGTAATGGAATCAGTCAACTTAAATGCATGCATTTGTCCATCAATTTTAACCTGAATTTTTAAACTCAAATAATCTACATTCTTATTAGTTGCTGCTAAAATGGCTCGTTCGCTCAACCAAGCATAGTTTTAAAATTTGCACAAATATTTTGAAACACTTTCGATATTAATTCTTCCTTTGACGTTGTGAAGTGACAAAAACAGGATGGAAACGAAATGAGGCCAGTAGACGTATCAACAGGAAAATTTACCATTGCAAATGTCTAATGCCTTTGAATCTGAAAAGCGCAATGATCTGCTCAATGTAGCATGTATAGTTGATATTGCGAAAAGGACGAAGTCAGAGCACCTATAAGGTATTGTGGAAAGGATGACAGTTAACAGCGTGGGTAAGCAATGATGTCATTGGCATAACAGTAATGGCAGCCCTTTCATAGTGTGGGAGGTAAACGCTGACATAGATGATGAATTACATTAAGAAGACAGTCACAAAGTAACATTCATGCTTCCTCCGAATCTCTTTCTTTCCTTTACTCCTAGCGTGTTCCACCTCTTTCTTTATTTTCTCCTATGTCAAAACAACCATTTTTAAGGCTAACAATGATATAACTAAAAAGCAAGTAGATCTGGTATGGCAATTGATAAGTTTTTATTTGATGATAGCTTTGTATAAAATCTCCATTTAACCCAAAATATTACTTGATCAAATGTATTAAGAACACCACAATTGCTGTGTGATTGTGACGCGGGTATCTTCATGTTCACATAACGTCAAATAACCAACATCTGCAATAGTAAGTTAAACCTAAAACGGGTCCCGTCATTTCTCCGCTATTTTCAGATTTCAAGAAGGGTTATGGTTATGTGCAAAGTTTATAACTTGTTCATTTTAAAGAATTACAACAAAAATATACTTGTTTCTTTATTTAAACGATGTGACCAAGGGAACCATAGTTAACACATAAGAAATATATTTGATTGTCACAGTTATCTTGCGTCATTGTTCTCCATAACCGGGTGCATTACCTTAGCATTGAAGAAGAAAAATAAAGTACCTAGTAAGTACTACGGCCATCTGGTGGCGAATAAATAAGTACGTATTTTAGGTGTTCGTCGCCAGGAAAGAAATATATTTGATTTTCAGTTATCGCTCCTCATTATCTCCATAACCGGGTGCATTCCCTTAGCACTGAATGGGGAAGAAAAATAAAGCAGTGGGTACTACGGCCATCTGATGGCAAATAAGTACGTATTTTAGGTGTTCATCAAAGAGCAAGTAGATCTGATTGGGCAATTGATAAGCTTTTATTTGATGATACTTTATGTATTAAATTTCTCCTTTAACCCAAAATATTATTTGACCAAATGTATTAAGAGCACCGCAGTTGTAGTGTGATGTTGACGCGGGTTTCTTCATGCTCTTTAGTTAGCTATGTACCACATAACGTCAAATAACATCTGTAATAGGAAGTTAAACCTAAAATGTATCCAGTCATTTCTCCGCCATTTTCAGATTCCAAGAAAGGTTTTTGGTTATGTGCATTGTTTATAACTTGTTCGTTTTAAAGAGTTACAACAAAAATATACTTATTTCTTTATTTAAACGATGTGATCAAGGGAACGATAGTTAATACACAAGAAATATATTTAATTTTCACAGTTATCTTGCGCTCTTGTCTCCATAGCCGGGTGCATTCCCTTAGCATTGAAGAAGAAATATAAAGCAGTAGGTACTACGGCCGTCTGGTGGCAAATAATAAGTACAGTCGGAACCATTTGTATCGCGGGTCGATGCGGGATGCAATGGAACTAAATCGCATTTCGTCCGCCACATCTTTCTATCGATTCTTTCCAAAGGTAGTTTCTCCTTTTCGGCAAGACTTGTCGCTAGGTAGCAACATTACTGCAAATCACCAGCAGATAAGAGGCATTTCAAACCATGTGGCAACTGCCGACAAAATACGTTTCACAAAAGTAAATACCCATGCTCTGTTAGCGCGCGAAGGGCGTTCTCGCATAGAGGGTATGAGAATAACATTTATCATGCTATGCTACCATGCTCTTTTGCTGTTCAGAGGTAATGGCGGCCATACGCCCAACTGACAAGAGCCCCCCATCTCAGCAATCATTGTAAACTAATGGGCAAATATTATAAATGCGATTTCAATACATCTGTAGAAATTGAACTGGCATTGTGTTTCGGTTAAGTAGTTTAGCAGAAGTAAGAATGACTCCAATGTTGAGTACTCTACTTACAAACGTAACCTTAATTAACAAGATTCATACATCAGATTAGGATAGCTGAAGTCGTTGAAACGCGACAGTAGTTAACGGCTAAGGAGTCGCAAAGTGGATCGAATCCCTTTGTATATTTTTTTTTTCTTTTTTCTTTTCATGCTGTTAACTGCATGTCATTCTTGAACTGCTTATTTGTGTAACTTATGCAAAATATAACATTTTACAGTTATGGAGCCTCTTTCTGATAAGAGAAACAAACTTTATAGTCGCAAATTGCAAGGCTTTTTACTCAACAATCAATCATTCCTCCCAAAATTAATAATATTTTCTATCAATATCCACATTCAAGGACATCTGTATAAATCTCGAATTTTATTACCATGTTAAAGAAATACTTCGGTCATGCATTGTTTCAGGCACAAAATACGAAAATAATTATTTTAGAAATTTTGAGTGAGCTCAGCATGAATATTTACTTTTGTGAAATATACGAACATGTGTGATGAAGGGGACCGTAGTATTTGCTAAAGTTATGAAAAATCAAACATGGAAAAAAACCCATGATTGCGCAGTATAATTAATTATCATGCCCTAATGCTGTATATACCTAATATTAAGCGCCGTTGTATGTCTATTAGAAATGTGTATAACTAACCAAACTTTAGTGCTGGTTCTAGCGTCGTGTGTGTTAGAAACGTTTTAAATGTAACTAACCAAATTTCAGTGCTGGTTCCAGAATATACTTAGTATGTTCAGCACAAGTTAAACAAATGCAATTTCTGAATGGAATAAAATGAAATTCAGTTAGTTGCATTGTTAATTCCGATGCGGAACTTTCGCCCAGCAGTGTTGTTTTCCACCCCATCTCTGGAGCAGTGAAACAGCTTGGAGAATTTTTGGCATCATAAAATTACAGTAGATTAGCCAGATGGGTGGGCTGAATTTTTAAAATAATTGGTATGAAATCAAAAGATAAAAGTGAAAACACAAAGTTCCGTATCTATCGCAGTCCAAACTGTCACTCTCGCACACAAGGTGCCATATTCACCCGGTACGCAGTGATGGCTTTAACAATGCAAATGTGAGAGAGAATATGATTATTGTTAATGAAATGTGAAAAGCTGGGTTTTCTCTTCCGTTTTTCAATTTGAGCACGAGTTTTGTTTTATAACCTTTATGCATTAAAGGTTATAAAGCGGTAGAGTTGATAAACCGGTAAGAGAGTATGCATTGCATTACCGTAACACCTTTAACCGAGAAGGAATCTTCAAGATCTAGCGTAGACATGTTGACAGTCCTGCTTCAATTGGGAAAAGAGTTTTCCTCATATGATTTGGACCATCTGTCATCAGGTTTATATTTGGTTTGTGCTGGTTATGAGCTACCGGAGCATGACCCTGCTAGTTCATAAGGCGTTCTCAGGTGTCTGCGGTGGGCATGTGGCGTATCTAAAGATTGATAGCGCCACTCGATTCTTCTGATCGTGACTGTAGGTACATATTATAGGTGTTCGTCCCCAGGAAAGCTTCATTGTTTTAAACGATAGGAGTAAGGAAATGACAGTTAATACATAAAAATGTATTTGAATTTCACTGCTGAGTTGTGTCATCTCGATAAACTGTTGCATTACCTTAACATTGGATGGGGAGGGAATATACCACTATGTCCATCTAGTGGCCAAAAATAAAAAAAATGCAAATGGTGTGCTATTTATGGACGCTCTTTAACTGCTGTGGTTCTTAGCGCCCCATTCTAAATTGGGTGTGAAAGACCGCTTAATTTTGCTCAGAGGCCTCTCTATCAGGCTTGAGGTTCTTTTACGTGCCGTAAATCTACGACACTGGACCAACGGCTTTACTTCCCTTCCGAAGGAAGCCATGCTAAGGATTTTTACGCCCGAAATAATCCATCGTCCTCCGCCGGGTTTGAACCCACGACCTTGGGTATATGAAGTCAACATGGTAACCATTACATCACGGAGGGCGACATCTAGTTGCAAATAAATAAGTACTTACTCTAGCTGTTAGTCGCCAGGAATGCTTTTTGCTGCTTTATTTTATAAACAATAGGAGTAAGGAAAGGACAGTTAATATATAAAAATGTATTTGAATTTCACTGCTGCGTTGCGTCATTGTGTCGATAAACTGGTGCGTTATCTTAACATTGAATGGGGAGGGGGAAATTTAGCAACAAATAACCGTGATACCACTGCCATCTGGTGGCTATTAACCAAAATGCGTTCGTTTGGCACGGTTTTTATTCATATTATGAGATTTTAAATACCTTTCCATACTATTTGTAATCATTTTCTTTTCCACAAACCTTGTCGTGATAATAACAAACACACAAAAAAAAAAAAAAAAGAATTGTTCAATTTGATGCAGTCGTTCGGAAGTGATACGCGGACATACATTTCAGCGATTCATTTTTATATACATAGATAATAGGCTCTTAAGTTGCTATTGCTGTTATTTTATTTTTAACATAGTTATACTATTAATTTTCCTGGCCCTCAAGTAAGGTCCTTATCGTATTCTGACCTTCAGCGCATTACTAGCCATCACTGCCCTAGAGGAATGGAATTTATGCATTTTTTTGGTATAATCAAATACATCTTGGACTTGGATAAGTAGTTAGACTGAAGAATTCAATGTTGTAGCTGAGATTTGAACTAGGGATCTCCTGGTCTATAGCTGATTGCTCTACCACTGAGCTACCTTGGAACATACCAGCATAGCATTAAATTCCTCAACCGACTTGCATATTTCCCAGTAAACCACAAGGTGATCTCAAATTGTTTTGAGATGACATACCCCAATGGCGACTTACAATGTTGAAAGTACTTTTAAGTCCTAGTCTTCATAGGGAAACATGCAAGTTAGTTGAGGAATTTAATGCTTTGCTGGCATGTTGACATGGTAGTTCAGTGGTAGAGCAACCCGCTAGAGACTGGGAAATCTGTGGTTCATATTCCAGCTGTGGCATTGAATTTTTCAGTCTGACTCTACTTATCCAACTCATGTCCTACAAACAACTTATGTAGAACAAACAAATTAACTCCTTGGACTGCTCTTTAAACTTGGAGCCCTGGATAGCCCTCTACATATTTTAAGTATAGTTGTAGCTTGTTTGTTTGTTTGCCTTCCTTAGTGTTTATCGCTTCCATTGAATATTGATTACCCTTTTATCACTTTTTCTACTTAATAGCTCTTCTTTATTCTAGAAATTCCTAAATTACTCCTTGCTTTAAACCCCTAGTTCTCCTCTCACCTCCGCAATTCACGAACCTCCTTCTCTTCCATTTCTTTCTTCTATTCCCAAAATTACCAAGTTGTCTTCCATATTCTTCACTCTTCTTCTATTACTTACCTCTCCTTCTTGATTTCTTACAATTTTCTGCTTATTTCTCATTTTTTATATTCCTACAGGTACTCTGCTTCTTATTTCTTCCAATTCTTTAAGTGCTGTGCTCTTAGTGGCTTTGGTTGCCATGCTCTTTATTACCTTCTTCCTCTCACTTGTGGGAGCTCCTCAGCACATATCTGGCTTCTAAAGCATTCACAATGAGATGCAGCATAAGAGCAAGAATGAGGGAAGACCTTTCTGATTGCAGTGAAAGCTTAATGCAAGAAGTTGGCACACGTTTCTAGATCTGTAAATTACATGTGGATATCTTCCAATTGTTGTGTAAGTTTCAAGTTGAATAACATATCCACCAATATCATATAAAAAATCCACTCAATATTTTACAAATATTCATATTCATTTATTTCATCCTTCAGATCATGTATACATGATATGGACTCGTCAATAAGTTACATAGGAATATAACAATAAGTTAAAAGGACACACACACACATACACCCACACCCACATACACATATGCATACAGCATTTAGGGTCACCACACATATCCATACTGCCTTAATTAGTAAGACTTATTTACATATTCCATAACTGAATAAAATGCATTCTCTAATAGGTACAATTTGAGTTTTTTCTTAAACAGATTTACATTTTCAATATTTTTTATATTAAGGGGTAGCCTATTATACAGTTTTATTCCATTATGATTTACACTGTTTTTGGCTAGATTCGTTCTGCAATATTGCACATGTAGATTTCCTTTCTGCCTTGTACTATGATAATGAATCTCTTGGTTATCTGGTAACTGATGCCTTATTCGTCTGATATGATGGATAACTCCTAATATATACATACTTGGTGCAGTCATAATCCTTAACCTCTTGAACAGTTCACTGCACGGAGATCTACTTGATTCGCCAGTCATTATTCTTATGGCCCGCTTTTGCAACCGAAAAACTTTTTCAGATTCTGTTGATGCCCCTCAGAACATTATTCCATACCTTATATGACTATGGATGTATGCAAAATAAGCACTTCTAAAAACTTGCACACTCGTCACTCTTTTCAATGTACTCAATATGTAACATCCCACACTTAGTTTCTTGGTTAGCATATTTATATGTGTCCCCCATTTAAGATCTTCTGTAATAATTATCCCCAGGAATTTAGTTTGATCTTCATATTTTATGATTTCATTGTCTATTTTTATTTGTGGTTTTGCCACATTTCTATGATGACTCGAATGAAAACTCATAGCAAAAGTTTTTTGTGTATTTAATAGCAGTCTATTTACCTCAAACCAGTATATCAATTTCCTTATATCCCCATTTACTTTTTTCTGAAGATCTCTGTCATTGTTTGCTTTTAGCAGCAGGTTTGTATCATCAGCAAATAACACCACTTCAGACTCCTGGACACATAATGGGAGATCATTTACATAAATCAAGAAAAGAAGAGGCCCCAATATAGATCCCTGTGGTACCCCCTGTCCTACCTTTCTCTGCGTAGATTGACATCTTTCTATACTGAGATGTTCTTTATTCAGGTTGCTAATTTCTACTACTTGAGATCGATTCGATAGGTAAGATTTAAACCATGCATTTGCTATTCCTCTAATACCATACACCTCTAACTTTCTCAGTAGTATATCATGATCAATCACATCATATGCCTTCGTTAGATCAAGGAACAAACCTATTGATTTCCCTTTCTTTTCAATAGCAGCAATAATTTTTTCAACTAGGGCACAAACTGCCGATTCAGTAGATTTTTCTCGCCTAAAACCATGTTGTGTATCTGTGAGAATTTTATTTTTCTCTAAAAAATTACTAATTCTATTGAACATTAGCTTCTCCAAAATGTTGGAGAATGCTGATAGCATAGAAATTGGTCTGTAATTTTGTAACACATCTTGGGGTCCCTTTTTATGGAGGGGCCTAACTTTAGCTGTTTTTAATTTATCTGGGAAAACTCCTGTCTCAAAGGAGGTATATATTAATAAAATGATATATACAACTGACTCAACTGATTTCACAATAATTGTTTATCCAAAAGTATTGAAAATAATGCAAGCATAGAGAGTGATAAAGCTGCACATTTAGTGAACTATCTCTCTGCACCTCACGTTTTGTTAGAGCCAAGAAATCTAGATGCAGATGGTTGGGACATCAATTAAATCAAAGGAGAATTTGCAATGTGACTGCCATAACTTCTTGAGGGAAGAAATGCATGGCGAAATAGAAGAGCATGTATGTACAATAGGTGCTGTAAAGTTTCGCATTGTGATTGTCTTGTTGAACAGAAAAAGGAATGCAGAATTCTTTCTCTGCGTATACATCGCAAGGATAAAGTCTGGATTGTGCAAACTATTGCATGCATAGCATGTTATGTGTGTCTGTGTGAATGCTTACATTGAATAACAGAGATGCAAAGTCTTGCACTTACGCTGCATCTGCACTTATATCTCATTGAGAATGGGACATTATTATGTTTGATGTGTGCTCCTTTTGATACATTATATGAATTCATACATTTTGAATAATATTAAAACTAAAAACTTTATAAGAGTACAAATGTCCATTCATAAAAAACCAGGGGACCCAGTATCACGGATGCTTTATTGATAATGGTTTCTTTATCAGTGAATGACAATTTATATCCACTGCTTCTGTTCTTTTCTGACGAGACGTGGTTTCACCTAAATGGTCATGTCAACCCTCATAACTCAGTACTGGGTCTCTGAAAATACATATCACATTTAAGAAATCCCTCATGATGATCAGAAAGTTGGAGTTTGGTGTGCTGTTAGCACTAGACGCATAATCACTCCAATATTTTACAAGCAGATTGTAAATGCAGTGTGTTATACATGCTTTATGCACAGGGTTTATGTAGGAGCAAAGCCAGCTGTGGGCACTCCAATCGCATACAGGCAAAATGTTGTGCACCCGTTAGGCTTTAAATGAAGAACCCTGTATATTAAGATATACTTGCATTAACCTATTATCTTCTTTACAACTGTCTTTATCTCTTTCGCATTATGTATGTTACAATAATGTTTCAAAAGTAAAGTGACAGTCACTATTTAATTTTCTGAATTGCAAGGAGATATTATTTGAGTTCTTTATATACATATTTCATCATGAAATAAAACAGAACTTCAAGCCATTCAAATAACAACCAACTCTTAAAAGGTTTATTATTGCTTTAGCCTACTCTATTATTGTTATTATTATTATTATTATTATTATTATTATTATTATTATTATTATTATTATTATATTATATTATTATTCCTCCCTTATTTCCCTTGTGTCTACAAGAAAATATGTAATTAAACCATTTCTGCTAATGTTTATCTCGATTAACATGAAGTAAATAGAAGAATTAAGTTTTGTAAGATGGTTTTTTTGCACATTAGGTAGAGAAAGTCTTGTGAATGAAACACAGAATTTTTTTATAAATTAAATAATACAATTTGATAAACATGTAGGATGGAAAGTACATAAGTATTCATTTTTCAGGCTACATGAGTCTTCTGTTGCCAACCTGGCAGGCAAAATGTGCAAAAGAACTGGACGCTGAGAAGCCAAGTGGCAACTCACTGGAGAAGGACCTGCCAGTAGAGTTGGTACGACTGGAACGTCTGACAAGACTGTTTACTGCCCGTACACATTGGGAACTTAGCACCACCATCACATCTAACCACCTCCTGGCCATCATAGCACTAGCCAACACTCTCATGTCGATGAACAATGCTACCTTCATACCTGAACAAGAGCGTTCCCGCAAACTGCACAGGCAAGTAATTTGTTGTCTTGGAGCATCTATAAACCTGTATGTTAATGACATTAACAAGTACAGTGTGACTTTTAGTTTCACTTACTAAGTTTTCACTCAGAACATGTTTCGTCTCCATTATTAGCTATATGTCCTCTGGCATCAGGAAGGGGATCCCCTGCCATCTAGATGTTTAGTGAAGAATTTCACTATGTTATCTACCTGTAGTAATGAATTTAAAAATTCATCATGCTTTTAGATGACATAGTGAAGTTCTCCACTAGATTACTAGATGACAGTGTAGCTAACACTGTGGAAATTGGGGAGAGTCCTCTAAGTCCAGTCAATTGGAATTTTTTCAAATGTTATTTTACAAAGCTTATACCTAGATGAACAGAGTTATTGAAAAATTCTAACTGGAGCACAGAAAAATAGTACAATGAAGAGAAAACCTGGATGTTTTTTAAAGCAGTAGAAATGAATATCTTAATATGTGACACTTTTTTGCATTTTTAAATTTTGGAGGTAGTAATGTCCACTCTATGAAATTTAAATTAAGCTCTATTTAATATCCTTTGCAAAACAAGGATGAAAGTTACAACAGTAGACATTTATCTCGCGTGTAGTTAAGTACTTCTGTCTCCAAATCTGTGCAATTTTATGTGAATATACAAGCAGGAGAGAATGATCAAGGAAATTTCTATTCATGAGTTCACCACTATGAGCATACGATGACAAGGGATCAGCTCATCAGACATAAATGGCAACAAAATTACAGTATGTGGAGTGAAAATGATGGAATTTACCTAGGGATCTTTTCTTTCAATGTATGGGGTTCTTTTATGTACAAATAAACACTGCACGGTACCAGAGGCTTTAGTTTCATTCCAAAGGAAACCATGTTAATAATCCATTACCCTCTGCTGGGTATGAACCTACAACTTCTGGTATTAGAAGCAATCATGGTAACCACTACACCATGGAGGCTGACATAATATTAGTATAGAAGAGAAGAAATATCTATTCCATTACTCTGCTATATTTTTACTTTCTCTAGCCTGCATGTACAATGTACATAGTGCATAGAGAAGGTATTGTATTCCACCCAAGAATTTGATGTCAAGATTTCACCAGAAATATGTGTTTTGTGGTCCCCTGAGTCCAAAAAAGGAATTTTTAGAAAACTATCTGTGTGTGGACAGCATAGCTCAAAAACAAAAAGACTATTAAATACCAAACTTGGTATTTCGGTTTAGTATCTTCTAAGGATGAGACTTGAAGATTTTCAAGAAAATCCCCCATCACAAACTACCCTTTACATGGAAAAATGTTCTAACACTTTTATTTTCTTAAACATGGGTCTAATGATTTTGATTAAAATCCTGTATATTAAAACTATTTAGGCCCTAAATAAAATGCATATCTTTAATTTTCTGGGAATAGCCTCTGAAGACCTCTTTATTCTGGATGAATTTTGCTTATCTGTTAAACTGTAAGAGATAGACAAAAACTTACTACTCAAAAAATGTAGATTTCGTCAAAACACACAATTTATGTCCTTTATATTTTTGTTGTGCATGCAACCATTTCCGAGATACTCCTTGTTATTGGTTTCAGTTGTTAAGTACTTATACTTTTCTCAGACAGGAAGTGTCTGTTTTTCTGATGTTCTACTCCTGTCCAAGCAAAGAAGCAATTTGCAATGAAAATTGTATAACAATAGCTTTTAAAACATTTGACTTTCACTTTAGCCTAGTGCATTTCCTTAGTTCCCTTCTACTTATAAGGAACTAATTAATAAGAACATCTCAATTTATCTCAATTAGTATTGTGTAGAAAGAAGAATAATATTTTGTAAGAAGTTTGTTGAGCAGCTAGAGAAAGTCATGTGAGTGTAACACATCAGATTTTTTAGTGTAAAATTACCAGCAATACAGGTGACTTTGTGGGCCCACCAAGATTTAGTTTCTCAATTTGATCCTCTGATGCCGTGAAACAATTTTAATGATCTGTATGTAACAAACATTTCTGTCATTTTCATGCCCCAACAGACAGAGCACAAGAACTGCACTGAACTGGGCCACCAAGGCAGAGGAGGAAAACGAGGATTTGTTCACAGCCCAACAAGCACAAATCAAGCAAGGTTGGAGTCTGTTGGCAACATTGCATTGCGTTCTGCTTCCAGACAAAGTCGTTCAGGCTGGCTCCAAGTATTTCAAGAGACCACAGGTTGAGATGATGGCCAGGAGATGGCAGCACCAGTGTTTGGAAGTAAGATAACTACAAATAAATAATATAATACGGCAAATTTATTTTCATGTATTTCAGGGTGATAAAATATTTTTTGTCCTGCTTAAATCACAGGCTTAGAATGAGTTCTCATATTAAGATAAAAGTTAAAATTGAAGTATGTACGGGTAAAGGGACATTTTAAAACTTTACATCAGTATAAACAAATACTGCATCCATTCCAGTGAATTTTGAGCCGTGTTTGGTTATTTTAGCTTTTGTAACACCTGCTTAACTCGCTTATACCCCCTCAGTGTAATTCTGCGGAGCTTGAACTTAAAAGCCAATGCTTCCTTGTTTCAGAAAGTATCTAACCTAATGGCAGAAAACAATTAACCACAGGGGCAGTCCTCCAACTAACACAATCAGTGTATTTTTATACCCAACTCCAATAGTAACACTCATTGTAGAGAGTATGTTGTGTTACAGTATAAGCATTACAAGTATGTACATGGTGTGAGACCTTTGAATTGTCACTGCTTCCAAAGAGGTCTAGAAATCTGATGGTCATCAAGATTTAATTACGTTATTGAGCTCTTGTGACGTGTGCAAAAGGCAAATTATCAGAACATATAACATTATGTACAAACTAATACAAATACAATGATGCAGATATGAATGTAGTGAAGTAAGCAATAATAATATAGATGCATTACTGTTAACAATGTGTCCAACGATCAATAATAAATCTATATAATACTCTTGCTGCCACTGGGCAACATAGTAAAATGTGCAGTTGTTGAGCATGAGCTGCTGGTGAAAGAAGCTGCAGTCAACAAGCATGCACTACATTGAAAGGAGATGGAGTTGCTGAGCATATGCTATCATGAAAGGAGATGGACTTGCTGAGCATGTGCTACCATGAAAGGAGATGTAGTTGTTGAGCATATGCTAGCATGAAGGAGATGGAGTTGTTGAACATACACCACTATGAAAGGAGATGTAGTTGTTGAGCATATGCTAGCATGAAAGGAGATGGAGCTGCTGAGGATGTGCTACCATGAAAGGAGATGGAGTTGTTGAGCGTGTGCCACTATGAAAGGAGATGGAGTTGCTGAGCATGTGTTACTGGTGAAAGTAAAGCACTTTATTCAATATGAAGACATTACCATTCTCTCCACTGTATAACACTACCATGAGTGGTTGTAGTGAGAGGCTATAGAAATGTACTTGCATACACTTGCATGCAAATGAAAGAAGATTAAAGTTTAGTAAATCTTGAAAAAAATTATTTGTTAGCAGTTCTTGTTTCACTGTGTACAAGAATTTTGTCCTTCAGGAGTTATTTTATATGCCTATTAATCTACTGAGATAGAGCTATCACTTTTAAGCATGCTTAAAAATGATTATTCTGAGCCAAGTTTTAACTTGAGACCTTGGAATCAGAAGGCCAGCACGTAATCAACTGAACCACCAGACCACATAGCAAGTCCTGGTTTTCTGCCCCACAGAGCCTCATTTGCAAATCGGCTTATCATCCAGATGTTCTGTGAATTTAATCCTGTGGTTGCAGTTCATTCGACACAGACCTCCAACAATGGCAGCTCACTCCTCCACCTGGACCAATCAGGGAGCATTGTAGCAACCCCAGCAAAAACAAGTGCCCTTCCATCTTGACAGTAGCTGCCAAAATATACACCATGCGACTTAAACCCCACTATTGCAGACATCTGAGTATATTGCAGATTTCTGCTCATTGAAAGGTTTAAGAGTTAATAAAGACACTGGATTTTTATGAAGAGCAAAAGCCATCTAGTAATTAAGTTATGTCTTCTTTTGTTGCTGGGAACAGTGAAATATTGCCCAGTTTTTCAGCCATAGTAGATAAAATAGAGAACATATCTGAAAGACTAGAATGTATGATCACTATACTGATGTAAAAAACAATATAACAAAATTCCAGATTCCACATAATGTTAATGTACATTTTACATTCATGTTATAAAGAAATAACTAAAATGCAGAAGTTTCATATAACCTACTGAAGAGACCCATTCTATGAATATCTTAGAAAATAATATATTTTCATTTCTCTGCTAGGTACGAGAAGCAGCACAGGCACTGCTGCTTGCTGAACTGGGACGCCTAGGACCAAAAGGCCGTAAAGCTCTAGTGGACAGCTGGGCGCAGTTCCTACCATCATACAGTTCAACAGATAACTTGGGCTTCCCTCCCAACACTCCACAGCCATCTTCCCAAAATCTGGCTGTTCCAGGCACTCAGCAGGGGACTCAGCCCCAACAACCTGCTCCACCAAGTAAGACATTTGATTACAGTTGTATTATGCTGTTAATGCAAATGAGGTTATACATTAATTCAAGTTTACATGTAATACAAGGGTATAGTTATGGAATACAATATTTCTTTTATACAAAGTGACCACAATTAAAGAGGAATTGTTTGAAGGGTCATAAGTAAATATTGGTGAGGCAAAATAAATTTAAATTTAATGTAATGGGTTTTAGATACTTACATTCTGAGAAAAACCAAAAAAAATATTTCCAAAAATCACCACCAGAGAATGAAATGGCACTGTATGAGGAGAAAAAGGAAGCAAAGTGTTACTGGTGACTATTCCAACACAACTACAAATGAAAATTATAAATAGGGTTCAGTTTGCTGCCCTTGAATATGTTCATATACTGCTGTTAGGAATAACCAAAGTGCAACAGAAACATTGCTTTTGTTTTGGTAATACAGCTGATGAAAAAACCATGATCTCATAACACAAGTGTATCCTTATGAATGCATCCAAAGACGTCAGAATACCCATTGATATTGCTGATGAAACCTCCACCCTCCATACTGTGTGTGTCATTTTGTCCTCTGGTGGCAAGTTTTGGAACTTCTTTAATTTTTTTCTCAAAAAGGAACTCTCATTATCTGAGACGTATTTACATCAAATTTCAATTTGTTTGGCCTCACCATTGTGTACGCATGACTCATCAAACACTTCTTCTTTAATTATTCACAATTTGTATATGAAATATTTGTTCATTTTTAAGGTAGTGTTTCATTTAACTGGCCCAGGTATACAATAATGCAAAGTTTGGATATTTAATTTTTTGTGAGCAAATATGTTCTAATAATCTGAAAGCAATGACATTTTGGACACTAACTGAAATTTGAGGGCAAATATTTAATTTTTCAGTTATTAAAGAACAATTCTTCAACATAACTTTCACAAGCCCACGTCATTGATGTGCTAGTAACCTAATGATCTTTTATTCCAAAGGTTCTGAGATCTAATCTGGAGTGGGGTAAATTGTTTGAAGAAAGGCTTTCCCAGGTGTTCCCTTATCTAGGGAAGATAAATGTTGTGTTACTCTGAGCAATATGTAATATAGGTCATTTCTTACATCATTCATCATCTAACTTTATCACAGATAGTTTCTTTAGCTTAAACTCCACAAGGAGCTAGATCAACCTGCCAATCAGGCTTTCGGATCAATCTCAGATGATAGAATAAATTTGTGAATAAAAAAGAACTGTTATTTAAGATTTGGAAGCTATCTACATATATAACAAAACTGTAACCAACATTGTTCTAATATTTTTTTTTTATTTTGTATTAATAATTGATACTAATGTTTATAAAAAAATAGCATTTTTGAGAGAGGAGAGGATAGAGAGGAGGAGAGAGGGGAGAAGATGCAGAAGAGGGAGAGAGAAGGGGAAGATACAGAAGAGAAAGAGAGGAGGGGAAAATACAGAAAAGGGAGGGAGGAAAAGAGAGAGAGAAGCTTTTCATGGCATAAAAAATAAAATTACCTAAATGCCAGAATACCTTTCATATATTCAAATTGTTTAAAAAAATGTTACATAACAAAAAAATTATAAACATAGTGTTGACCAGTGTTGTTTACAACATAGGATGAATAATAGTATAATTATTGTATATTTGATGTGTAGCAGGTCAACAGGGTGGCACTGCCCCAGCCCAGCAAGTGGAGCAACCTCAGCATGAGGAAGAGGATGACGAGGAAGAAGAAGGAACTGAAGGTTAGCAGCTTGTATTTTGCTAGTTGCTTGATTAGGGGAAGGTATCAAAACCTAAGTTCTGTATAAATAACTACATGAGGATTTAATGGAGTAAACATTGCCAAAATATGTGTGCAACTATGCACTGAATTAGTAAAATTATACTTTTGGAATATGAATTAAAAATATCATAAGTGAACAATAGCTCATGAAGCTTTTTACTTTAGTTTTAAACAATAACAGTCAATTGGTGTATAATGTGGGAACAAATAGACGAAGTGGGAGATAAAGAACTAGATATTCCCCTAATTTAACAGAACTTAACCAATAGCTTTTACGTTGTTTCTGTTGTGAAGAAATTCAGTATTCATTTGAAAACAAATGTCCACCATTGCAAATTGTAATTGAGGCAGACTTGAAATGAGGAATTCCTAATCTTCCAAGCATTTAACTCAGAGTGTCTCTACTCTTTGAATAAAGATACTCTTTCAGCATATGCCCTAAATTTTCCTAGCACATAATTTTGATTTTGCATAGATAGTACTTTTAGATGACTTTCCACATTGTGAACTACTGAGTATGCAAACCGTACATTCATAAATGAACCCAAAGATAGATTTAAGAACTTTACTAAACAATGTTAAATTAAGACATACTTAATATTTTATCAAGAACATCTTTCAGAGTTTCCGCTTTTTGTCATCAGGTGGCTACAACTGTCATGAATTCTTTTCTTTTCTTATTTAGGCACCAGATGAATGTATTTTATGATCAAGCTTTTATCAATTGATGTGTCAAATTCATTATGTCCTATTTGTGAGTATATGAAAAGGTTTTTCCAAGTTGGTAGGGCTACCAATCTGTTTTGTGTTTTATTAATTTGGTTTCTGTTCTCTTTCTCGCCCTTCCCAAATATGCACAGCAATAGTTCTTGTCTATCTGGTTGAATTTTACATTCCTGAAATGCTCTTTTAATAGGCCCTTAAAGCCACATTCACAATGAGGTGCAAGACCATTAACAATGTTAGTCGTAAGCGTAAAACAAGAAGTTGGCAGGTGTTTCTATATCTGTAAATTGGTAAATTGCATACATATGGATATCTTCCAAACATTCCGCAAGTTTCAAATTGAATAGCATAACCAACAATACCACATAAGAAAATTCACTCAACCTTTTACAAATAAATAGGTTATAAGAAATACATACTAACAACTGATGCTTGCATTAGTCACTTCACAATAATTGTTTATCCAAAAATATTGAAAATAATGCAAGCATAGATATTGCCGAAAGTGATAAAGCTGCACATTTAATGAACTGAGTTATCTCTTTGCACCTTACAATTTATGAGAGCCAAGAAATCTAGACACAGATGGTCGGTCCATTAAATCAAAGGAGGATTCACAAGGAAAACTGCTATAACCTGTTAATCGCCCTCCATGGTGTAATGGTTACCATGCTAACTTCACATACCCAAGGTCATAGGTTCAAACCCGGCGGAAAATGATGGATTTTTTCAGGTGTAAAAATCCTTAGCATGGCTTCCATTGGAAGGGAAGTAAAGGCGTTGGTCCCGTTTCGTAGATTTATGGCACATAAAAAGACTTAAAGCCTGACAGAGAGGCCTCCGAGCAAAATTAAGCGGTCTTTCACGCCCAATTTAGAATGGGATGCTGAGAACCACTGTAGTTAAAGAGCATCCATAAATAACACGCCATTTCCATGTGCCATAACCTCTTGAGGGAAATGAGAGATGGTGCGGCATGGCCAAATAGAAGAGCATGCATGTACAGTAGCGCTGTACAATCTTGCATTGCGATAGTCTGTTGTTGAATAGCAGGCAATGCATAGAGGAAGGAATGCAGAATTGTTTCTCTTTGTACGCAACTCAAGGATAAAGTTTGGATTTTGCAAACTCTTGTATTGCATTGCATAGCATGTTGTCTATGTGAATGCTTGCTTACATTGAATAACATGGGTGCAATGTTGCGCTTAAGCTGCATCTGCGCTTACATCTCATTGTAAATGGGGCATTAATCTACATTTTTTCTCCAATGTAAAACTTTTCACAGTCCAAGCTATTGATTTTTGTTGAGAGGTTCTCTTCTTTGTGAATTGCGTAAATCTGATATTTGAATTTATTCTATTTTATTTATATATAAAAAAAACATGTATATGAATTTATTTATTGGTAGACTGTTTCATTTTCTTTGAGTAATTAATACTAATTTTTTTTATAGTGTTTAACACCCACTTTTGCTACAGTGACGCCACAGGTGGATGACACTGATGATACATGGAATGAAGATGGAGCACCGGATGAAGGCAGGGGAAACTGGAGAACCCAGAGAAAACCCACCCCTGCCTCAGTTTGTCCACCACAAATCCCACATGTGGTTGTCTGGGATCAAGCCCAGTCCACCTTAGTGAAAGCAAGTGGTCTAATCACTCAACTGTCTCCTAAAAAGAGTACAAAGAAAGTTTGAATATATTACATCAGAGTCTTAATTTATTGTAAGCTTTCCAAAATTTAAAAGACAAGGGGTGAAATTGAAGTGGAAAACCCAATTATATTATTTTTGTGCTACTTTGCAAGGTTGACAGTATCAGTGATTTAGTCAAAATGCAAATATATAGTTACAGCTTTTACATAGGTTAGGTATGTCTTTTTTTGCCTAAGGAGTAGGGAAATTTTGTAAAAGTCAAAAACAGAATACCCTGATAATGAGAAATGACAGTTATTACAATTATTTCAAACATTAGCTATGTTACTTGAAACATAACCATACTGAAAAAATTAGTATAAATTAAGAATATTTCTTTTCCATGTTTGATCAGAATACTACGTAAGAAAGCCATGGAGCGTGGCAGAACTGAAACGTAAACAGACAACTGCTGTGGTGCTTTTGGGAGTAATTGGAGCAGAGTTTGGACAAGATATCACTGAAGGCAACACAAGACGACGAGCTAATGATGATCAGCGCAGAAAGAGCTCTGTTGTTGAAGGTTTTGGAATAGGCAACAATAATTTAGCAAGACTGACAAGTAAGTTATAGTATAATACTTGAAATTAAAGAGAAATAAACATAAACATGATTATTTTATATAAATCATAGTAACATTTTGCAATGAGAACTTTTTTCATCATTAGATTGCATCAGACATTGACTAGCACAGAATTAAAATAAAATCCTTACACATTAACAACTTCCTGTACCAAATATGAGTTTGCATCAGGTTTCTGAAGTAAGTAATCGAAACTCAGAGCACATATGTCCAGGAATTGAAAGCTGCAGTCCTGACCTCAGCCTAATAATTACAAAATTATTAATTAGAAAAAGCTGATACACAATAACCTGGAAACCAGAATGGAAACAAAGTAAGAAACCTGAGAGCATTGAAAGATTTGGGTTCACATCAAATAAAAAATGGTCACGACATGTCAATTCTTGTAATATAAGGGCCATACTGAGTCATGAGCAATAATTTTTAAAAACGTTAATCTTTATTTTTTAGCCAAACCAAATACATCATTGTAATCTACAGACTTGTCACTTTTTAACTGCTCATTCTTTCTTTTTTTCTCCTTCCCCATTAAGCCAGGTTTTATTAAGCAGGGTACATGTGTTTTTGAGTGATAATGTTTTTCACAAATACTAGGCTTTTTCCATTTCTGTTTTCCTTTAAGAAATGATTAAATGTTGTTTTGCAACATGAAATATTATACAAATTATTTAGGTGAAATATATAGCTGCTGGTGCAGCAGACTTTATGATGTGTAACAGGGATTAAAAGTTTGTTTAAAGTGCATTATGGTTTTACCAAATGAAGATAAGTATCTAAACGGTGTTGCAACCTTAAAAGAAAGTGAATTCTAACCTAAGCTTACATTTGAATTGAGAAAGGATCTAATAATACTAACGAATTTGAAAGCCTGTATGAGCATCACCAGCCTCAATCAGAACTTATGCTTCTTTCCATCACAAAACCCAGACATTACCTAACTTAATGCATCACCAGAAATTTTAAGTTCTTACAATATATATGATGTACAAACGAATGTAGAGAAACCAGAAAGAAGAAATAGAAGACTTCCATACTTTAACAGAACTTTGCATCAACCAGAATTATTTCCAATTCAATGGTAGATTTTACAGACAATCATCAGGCTTAGCGATGGGTAACCCACTTTCGCCCTTTTTAGCAAATTTGTACATGGGACGACTTGAAGTACATATAACCTCCAGTTTTCCAAATATATTCAAAAAATGGTTTAGATATGTTGATGATGTTTTTGCGGTGGTCCCCAAAAAATTAGCAGAAGACTCTCTAAAATTACTAAACCTACAGGACAGGTACATACAATTCACAATGGAAACAGAAAAAGACCAAATGCTACCATACCTGGACCTAAAACTAACACGGAAAGAACAAAAGATCACTTATGGCATCTACAGGAAGACCACACATACAGACAATTACATAAAACAGAATAGTTCAAACCCAGAACCTCATAAACAGGCAGTCTTCAACAGCTCAGTACACAGACTTCTCAGCATCCCACTTGACCCAGAAGAGTACAACACAGAATACCTCCAACTAAGACATATAGCCTCAGCCAATGGTTTTAACCCAGACATCATTGACCAAAAAATTAAAAAACATAAGGAGAAATTAACCTTAAAACAAATCACCACTTTGTCCATACAAAAACCGAAAGCTATATATAAAAAATTCACCTATCATCCAACAGCAGATAGTAAATTCAAAAAAATTTTCAAGAAATACAATATAAGTTTAGCTTCAAGTAACCAATTCAACATAAAAAATGCATTGAAAACAGACATTAAAGACCCCATGCCTACAAACCAGAGATCAGGCATCTACAGAATTGACTGCAAGGACTGCAAATCATGTTACATTGGCCAAACAAAAAGAAGACTGGAAACAAGGCTAAAGGAACATTTCAGACATATCAAACAGAAACAAACAGATAAATCGGCAGTAGCATACCATTTTTGGACATCACATCATGAAATACAAAATGACATAAAATTGCTAAAACCTGTAAACAACCCGACAGAACTTACAGTTTGGGAGAATATTCTCATTACACAACAAAAAGACCAACTGATGAATTTTGAAATACCGCCACATGATTTTGAGCTTCTACTGAGAACACCAGATGGCTCCACCGTAATAGACCACAGAGCACAAATTCCAGCCATCAGTCGGACTTCAACTGAAGAAGAGGGCAATTGCCCTTGAAACATATGTTTTGAACACAATTACATATAAGTGAGGTGAGTGTTACTATTCCGACTCATTTTCAACTATCACATTGAATGTAGAGAACTTGATATTAGGCAAAATGCCTATACTTAACCATTATAGTTATAAAAATGAGTTAAGTTCAACCCACTCTTCTTAGAGCTGTTTTTCATTGAGTTATATCTGCATATTTTACCTTTTAATTTTTATAAAGGATATGAAACGACTGCAGTTTTCATCTCATGAGCTAATGACATGCTGTATATGAGAGTCGGCTGATAAGACCCGGGCCTCTCAATGAAAACAGCATTTAAAAAAAAAATGTTTTTGCTTTATTTCTCAATATAATCTCCAGAAAGGCTAATACGTTTGTCATATCAGTGTTCTAATTTAATTAAACCATCTCTGTAGTGCAATTTATCAAGGTCCTCAAAATAGCTGTTTATTGCATCACTAACATCCTTGTTGCTGTGAAATCTTTGTCCTCTAAGAAATTTTTTGAGGTTTGGTAACACGTGGTAGTCACTGGGTGCTAGATCTGGCGAAGAGGGTGGATATTCAAGCAATTCCAACTTTAATTCGCACATTTTTACTTTCTCTACAGTACTATATACATATTGTGCAGAGAAGGTATTGCACTCCATCCAAAAATTTGATACCGAGATTTCACCGGAAATATGTTTTAGGGTCCCCTGTATCCAAAAGAAAAAAAAAGCATTTTCACAAAAAGGTCTGTGTGTGTGTGTCCGTCCGTCCGTGTGTGTGTGAACACGATAACTCAAAAATGAAAAGTCAGTAAAATACTAAACTTGATATTTAAGTTTAGTATCTTCCAGGGGTGCAACACAAAGATTTTGAGAAAAATCCCCCCACCCCCAACTACCCTTTACATGGAACTTTCTTCGAAAATTTTGATTTTTTCTAAAATGGCTCTAAAGATTTTGATTAAAATATCGTATAATAAAGCTATTTACCTGACATATAAAATGTATATCTTGAATTTTCTGGGAATAGTCTCTGAAGAGTACTTTATTCTGGATGAATTTTATGGAATTTTGAATTAAGTGCTAAACCGTAAGAGATGGACAAAATCTTACTACACAAAAAATGTAGAGCACGTTAAAGCACACAATATATGTTATAATCATTTTTTTCACGGAGTTGACCATTTTTGAGACATTCCTTGTTTTTGGTTTCTGCTTTGAAAAACACTTTTCTCATACAGGAATTTGTCAACTGCTGCCCATACAAACAAAGGAACTTCAGTGACGTAGCAACCACTTTTGAATATCACTTTAACCTATGGTACTCCCTTATATCGCTTCTACTTACAAGGAAGCAAGTAATAAGACTATTTCTGCTATTTTTTTCTGATTAACATGAAGTAAGTAGAAGTATAAGCTTTTAAGAATAATTTGTTGCACAGATGTAGAGAAAGTCATGTGAATGGTACACATCAGATTTTTCCCATTGCAATGACTAACAATGTGCCAGAGCATTGTCGTAATGAAACCAGTTTTTTTTTCAAATGAGGTCTTTTTCTTTTCACCTCATCACTCAAACATTGCAGCCTTTTTTGGAGTTGGTTCACCTGGTGCAATCCATTGTTTTGACTGTGATTTACTTTCTGGAGTATAAATGATCTATCCAAGTTTCATCCATGGTAATAAGCCGTCTCAAAAATTCATTGGGATTTTTACGTTAGAGCTCCACATTCTTAACAGAAGCAGTTTTCTTTGCAACTTTTGATCACATGTCAACAACAAACGTGGCACCCATCTTGCATAGACCTTGTGAAAGCCCAAAACATTACTTAAAATATTACCTGCACATTCTTTTGATATGTTTACAGCCTCTGCTATCTTAAACAACTTTAATCTGCAGGCTCCAGTACTAAACAATGAATTTTTTAATGATATCTGGAGTTGTCACTTCTACAGGGCGTCCAGAGCGAGGCTCATCACTAATGCTCGTTCGTCCCATTTTAAACTCGAAAAACCTCCTTTTAATCATTGAATATGAAGGGGCAGAGTCTTTCAATGTACTGTCCATTTCCTCCTTGATTTCTTAGGAAGTGTTCAATCACTGCTCGTTTTTCCAAAACCTCCATTTTGTTTAAAACTCTAAAGTTGTCTTGTTTAAAATGCTGTCATTCGAAAACTAAAAAAGCTATTGATCTGTAATTATGCATACAAGCTAGTCTAGAGTTAAACTATATGATGCTACTGTCTAACTGGCCTAGTGGCACCATATTGTGTGAAGCCCGGGACTTATCAGCCGACCCTAGTATTTAAGTTCACTGCAGATGACTTCATGTATATAATAACTCCATGGCACGACAGCTCACGGGGAACCTTGGCCTACCGCCCGGCCGCTGCGTCCCCAATCTCAGTCCACTACAGATGTCATGGATGGGGTGCAGTATTGGAGGGTGAGACGTGGTCAGCGCCTCGAGTCCCCCCGGCCGGTTAGTGCAGTCCTCATGACCTGGACTTCATGTATATGATAAAGTTTAAGTACTAGGGGCATTCAATGAGTCCTTAGAAAATCCAAGAAATTACACTTGAAGCATCGAAAAAAGTTTGTATTTAGTAACTTATCTCGTACTAGATGGCAGTTAAAATTTCAGCTATATCTATCAAGTGGTTTCATTGCCATAGGCGATTGAATCAACAATCTTATGCTTCTTTAGAAAGATGGAAAGGAACGAGTTTTGTGTGGTGTTAATGTGGTGTGGTGTGGTTACATTTCTATTTAAAAGGCTTAACACCGAAAGAGAAAAGCTGAGTTGAATGAAGCTCATGGCACATCTGCTTCTGCATTTGCAACAATTTACAATTGGATAAATGAATTTAAACATGGTCGGACATCCACAAAAGATAAACATTGTTCTGGATGTCCATAGAAGTGACTTTCTCCAAAATGATTGACAAAATCCAGGATATGGTTTTGAGTGATCGACAAGTCAAAGCTTGCCAAATAATAGAAGCCACAGGCATATTACAAGGTACAGTGTTCTGAATTTTTGCACCAAAAATTAGGTCTGACGTAGGTCTTGGCAAGATGGGTGCCACGCTTGCCTCAATGGAGAAACAATGCAAATGTGTGATTGATTCAGGAGCTGGTTTGGCAAATTTCCATCTCAATCCTGACAAGTTTCTGTGTCAATATATAACTGTGGCTGAAACATGGTTACACTACTACACTCCAGAGACAAAAGTACAGTCAAAACAATGGATTTTTAGAGTGAAGTGACTCCGAAGAAGGCAAAGGTGGTGAAATCTGCAGACAAAGTGATGGCCTTGGGTTTTTGGGATGCACATGGATTCATTTACATTGATTACTTGCAGAAAGGAATAATGGTAAATGGAGAGTATTATAGCATTGTTGTTGCACTGGTTGAACGAAATCAAAAAAAAATGCCCTCATCTGGCAAAAAGTTTCTCTTCCATTAAGACAATGCAAGGATGCACACCTGCATAGTTTTGATGGTGAAAATTGTAGAATTAAAGTTTGATGTACACTACATCCACCTTATTCACCAGATTTGGCCCCCAGTGATTTCTTTTTTTATTTCCAAATTTGAAAAAGTGGCTCGGCAGAAAACAGTTCACTTCTAACAAAGAGTCATCTCCCTATTTTGAGGACCTTCTAAAATCCTACTTTTTGTAAGGCTTAAAACAGTTGGAGAAATGCTGGGAAAAGTGTATTGAGCTAAACAGAGATGATGTTCAAAAATAAAAAAAAGATCTTTAAAATCTTTCATTCTTTTTCTAAGTACTTTTTGAATGCCCGTCATAGCAGTTTGACATTTAGTTTATTGTATCTCTATACTGATCCAGTCTTATTCTTCAGCAGAACTGTGGCACATTTCTTATGCTGATGAGGTGTGACAAGCTACCTGGAAAAGGTCGTTTTAGTGCCCAAAAGTGTGCTATCTGCTAGGAAACATATAATCTAAAAGTGGAAATTTTGGAACATAGTAGTATCCTCTTACTACTCTGGTAACTTAGAGCCTTGAAAAATGCACACAGTTTGATAGTGCTTTAATTTCCTTCCAACTCTTTCTCAAAACTGCTGCTTCCCTTCTGACGATGTAATGTTATGTGATTCTTTGGAAAATTTGAAAAAGTATCTTGTAATTAGTGTTGATGACTGGCAAAAACTGATGCATGTTTAAAGTGATAGAGTGCACTAATGAAATATGCAATATTGTTTATATAGTGTTTAGGTATGTAATTTTGATTAAATACTGCACCATTTAAATATTTAATTTCATTTGTAACAAGAGACATCCAATTCAATTTTTAGTGCTTTTTTGCTTGTCTATTTTGAATCTTTTAAGTGCTTGATGTCTGCTCTCTAGTCATAACCTATCTGAATCTTTTGTTTAAAATCCTCAATGTTTTTGTTTATTAATGTTGAAAATTCCTCATACTTATGTTCAATAAAATGGATTGAAAACATAAAGTAACAATTAAAAACAAAAAATTTTGAGTCAGTTTTTGTAACAAACATCACTTAATGGGACTGTTTTCGGGAACACTTGTTCCCATTTTCAACCCTTAATTCTGACTAAATCTTGCTCCATTGGTGTCAACAATCACTTGTAGTGAATCACTTGTGGAGGTATCTGTTGCTGGACCTATGAACTTCCAAAAGCTACTGTATAGTGGTAAATCAAAATTCATTATAAGACTCTTTTTCTTCATGACATAGATCTTCTCCCAGACAACTAATTCTGTGGGTTTATGTGCTGGTTTTAACAGATTTATGTTAGGTGTGATTTCGTGTCCTGATGTCCAAAAACGATAGCCAACTGCTAATTTTTCTGTTTGCTTGTATTTTAGGTTTCTCATGTGTTCCTTTAATCTGGTTTCCAAACTTCTCTTTGTCTTTCCTGTATATGCTAGATTACAGTCAAAGCATTTAATTTCATAAATTCCCAGGTTTTGTTTGCAGGTATAGGATCTTTTAAATTTTTGCACAGCAAGAGTCTGAATGCTGTAGTTGTTTTTCGGAGCTAAGGTGATGTTATAATTCCTGAAGATTTGCTGAAGTTTGTTGTGTGTCCAAGAATGATAGGTGAATTTTCTGAACTGAGATTGGTCATGGAGGTTCTGTAGGGTGGTTGTGAGTGTTATGCGGTTCAGTTTTTTGCATTTATGTATTCTCTTGTCTACTGCACTTTTTTGGAAGCCATTGTTGGTATCTGTTTGGAGTATCTGTTGGTATTTTTTTGGTTTTCACTATTCTCCATGGGAATGTGTACTAATCTATACGTTAAACTGTTCAGGACTGCATATTTGTGTGTTGTGGGATTGTAGCTATCAAACTTTATGTAGTTATCTGTATTTGTGGATTTTCTATGTATTCCAAATGCCAGGTTATATTTTTCTGTTTGTATTATTTTGATGTCTAGGAATGGTAGGACTCCTTCCTGTTCAGTCTCTGTAGTGAACTGAATAGATTTGTTTTACAAGTTGAGGAGTTTGAGAGCATCGTTTACTAGTTTTTTCAGAACTATGGCAAAGATGTCGTCTGCATACCTATACCATTTTTGTATAACAAAGCAAGATTTAGTCTGAATTAAGGGTTGAAAATGGGAACAAGTGTTCCCAAAACCGGTCCCAGTAAGTAATTACTAAGTGATGCTTATGTTACAAAAACCAACTCAAATTCTTTTGTTTTTAATTTAATCACTCCACAGTCACAAGCTTCTTTGCATATTTCAATAAAGGAACAATATTAGAATAATGATTTAAGGTAGTCAATAGCTGCAATACCTGTTTGTAGGTATGGCACTCACACATTTGCTGCTTGCCCCGCCATCTAATCGTCTTCCTGCACACACACCACTCCGTAGAGCTGCTATTGATCTAATAGGTAGAGGTTTCACTGTCTGGGAGCCATACCTGGATGTCTCCAAGATACTGCTGGGGCTCTTGGAGCTTTGCTGTGAAGCTGATAAACTGGTACCAAGGTAAATCGTTTTTCTGATCAGTGTTTATTACTTAAAAAATTAAGCATTACAGGTTCTAGTAAGATACTCCATTTGCAGTTTCTCCAAATGAAACCACATATAAACCATTGATTTCAAAGAAACATTTACAAGGACAAACTTAGCAACAAGTATGCATCTTACCTTCAAAATCAGGTAGCCATCGCATATTAACCAACTACAAAAAGCTGTGTGCTAAAATTATTAGGGCTTACTCAGTTGAAAGTACTTTATTTAAATTTACAGCTTTTCAGTAACTATATTCAATGTAAAAATAACTTTTTAAAAATCTGCATTTATAGAGGTACTTACTATATTTCCATTGAGAATTTAAATTGAGACCACATTCTGATTGAATACTGGATGGAAATGAGAACTTGGATCATATTTCTTTCGGTGCATATATATTTCTGTCCATTTAGAAAGTGGAATCAGATTGAAATTTTGTTGCAAGGAAATACCTCTGTATTCAAATTATATTGAATAAGCCAAAGATACTATCTTGCACTGTATTTGCAACCCTTTGCAGGAATAAACTTGCCAGCAACTGGTGTAATAAAACATACAACAGAGTCTTTTTTATCCCTTCCTTGTTCTCAGAATTTTTTCTCCTTGGAAACATTTACTAACCTGAAAACTGCTGATAATACACAGAACAACAAACTAGCACATGGTTAACAGGTTTGCCAATCTAAATCCAAGTCCATAAAACTTAAAATTATTCAATCTCAAACCTTGCATATTCAAAGCAATCTGAATTTGTATTGAATTTAGTGTGTGAGACATAGATTATATTCAGATAGAATTGGGCTCAAATTGATTTCAATTCCTTGGAAACGTGATAATTAATAACCATTTCCTTTTAAACTGCAAACTTTTTAAAAGTCTTTCTTAAGCATTCTCTGTGTGGTACTACTGTGTCAAGAAAGTTCCAGGAATTTGCCAATAAAACATAAAAAATGAATTATCATCCAATTTTATTTTATCGCCTTCAAAGTAGGCCCCTTCTGAAATTATACATTTATGCCAACGAATAATCCAATCATCAAAACATTTTTTGTAGGCACTTTTAGGAATCAATGTCACCGCAAATTTTCCTTTGTCTTCTATCAACTGAAAACGGGTGCCTCAAAATGGTAACTTGAGTTTTGGAAAGAGTAAGAAATCAGCAGGAACCAGATCAGGTGAATATGGTGGTTATTCAATGAAATTTGTTGAGTTTTTGGCCAGAAATTCGTTCACAATAATAGCCTTGTGAGCTGGTGCGTTATTGCAGTGCAGAAGCCATGAGTTGTCGTTCCACAAATCTGGCCTTTTTCGCCGTATTTGTTCTCTCAAATGCCATATAACGCTCAGATAATAGTCTTTATTTACAATCTGACCTTCTGAACTCTGAGTGCACGACACTGCGATAATTGAAAAAAACTGTCAACATGACCTTCAGTTTTGATTGAGTTTGACGTGCCCTTTTAGGTTCCGGTTCAGTTGGAAGGCGCCATTTGGAAGCTTGTTGATTGGTTTGAGTGTCAAACTTGTAAACCCACGTCTCATCACCAGTTACAATGCGTTTCATGAATGTAGGGTCAGAACTGGCTTGTTCTAGCGTGTCTTCAGCAATCCTTATGCGATTGAGTTTTTGTAGAAAATTCAAGTCTTTCGGAACTAACCGAGCTGCAACGCATGTCATGCCCAAACAATCATTTAAAATGGTACGAATTGATTCGTGAGACACAGAAAGTTCAGCGGCAATCTCTCTTAGACCTAAATGATGATTTTCAGACACCATTTTCTTCACTTTAGCGATGTTCAGTCCAGTTGATGGCCGACCAGAACGAGGCAAATCTTCCACCACATCTCGACTATTTTTGAATGCACTGTACCACTCATATGCACGTGTTTTTGATATAGTCGATTCACCATAAGCCCTCTGTAACATTTTCAGCAATTCGGCACGCAAAATACCATTTGCAATGCAAAATTTGAGACAGATTCTTTGTTCAGTATTTGTATCCATTGTAAAATCGCAAATCATCTTTGAGATGAACTAACAAAATGGCGTACTGTAAACAAACTAGATGACAGATGACGATCAATCTCCGCATGGGTATAGAGGAAAGTTGTACCAACTTAGTGACAACCATAATTTCAAATCCCCTTTTAAACAGGATTTTTAAATGATCATTCCCAGTAATTTCTTGACAGAAATAAATAACGAAACTAGTTTAGTGATTTACGAAAAGAGATCATTTATATCATATTATAAAGAGATATAAAGAGAGAAAAATGTATTGATAAAGTAAACAAGGAGCAAAGAGAGGGCAAGAACTGGAGTCTGGTAGTTGAAAGGTCAGAGGGGGAGTGACCATTAAGTGGAGGGGAGAAACACCCAGAGCACATAATGCAGTATGTCTCAGCAAATGTTGATGGGATAACTGTTACCCGCAGGTCTGTAGGTCTGGTATGACAATTTCCGGCCTGTGTGCTGTGAGTGCTCTGTAGAAAGAAATCATTTGCATTTCTGACTTCATATCTGGCTTCTGCTACAAGTCAAACACACTCAGTGTGGTATTAGACCTTGAAGTGAATAAGTATGTTTACACATGTTTGTACTGCAGTATGGTTGTATATTCGTATTGCGAGCATGTGTACGTGTTAAAAACATTTTTAAGAAATAAGAATTCAAGTGGAAAACCTAGGTTTAAATTTTCTGACAAAACTGTTTCCATGTAGATTCAATATTGAACTTAGTGGATAGATTTAACAAACAGGTTCTGTGAATAACAATAAAAGCCAATGTCTGCCTGGGTAGTGTGGTGGTAGCATGTCTACCTCACATTCAACAGGTCACGAGTCAAATCTTGCTTAGGGTGAGTTGCTCGTATACGATTTCTTTAGGAGTTTTCCCTCATCCTGATAAGATGAATGTCAAGTAACTTTAAGCTCCATGGGTCCCAAGATCATTTGAGCACCATTTCACCAATCATATAAAAAAAAAAAAACAAAAAAAAAAACCAAGAGCAAAGTTGTCACATCCTTGTTGAGGAAAAACCTGAAGAAATCAGACATTTAGGATAGCAGACAAGACTTTCAAGTGTATCAGCTCACAGAATAATGAAATTACTCAAAGTAAAATCCTATGTAACTTCTCTAACTGGAAGTTAGCAAAAGTCATAGTGGAGAAATGGATCACAGGAAAATTTCCATTTCTGATGAGGTGTAGTTTCATCTAAATGGTCATGTATCCTCACATAATAACAGGTACTGGTCATCAGAGAAACCAGATATTGTTTGCGAGGTCCATTGTATAATGAATAAATACAAGTTTGGTGTGCCTTTAATGCTAAAAGAATTATTGATCCTTTTTTCTTTTTAAAGAAACAATTAACATGAGTCAGATTTTGGAACTATTATATGATGAACAAAGAACTTATAATAATGTATTACTTTCAGCAGGTGCCAGCCCATTACACCTAATGAATCCATAAGGGAACTGTATTTTTGGTCAAAGGTTTATAAGCAAGGGTGTATGGCCTCCTCGATCCCCAGATCTCATTTATCATGACTTTTATTTCTGGGGAGCACTGAAAAGTAAAGTATATTGAACTAACCCACACACATTAAGGAATTTAACAAACATTCTAACAAAATTAGGTACACTGGTGTAGAAGAACTGAATTCATGTGAATGATATTTTCATGAGAAAATGTGAAATATGTATAATGTATATAAGACATAAAGCCAACGCTTTCAGCATCTTCTATGATATAAGGGTGAGTAATGCACAGTGTTATCTCTAGTCCAATTTGTATCAAGCGCTTGCGGCATGCAAGACCTGGAGTTGTTACACCAAAACCACTTACCAGCAGCTAAGTTGTCCTGACAATGTTGTTTGAGAAGCACTTCCTTTATAAAGGAATACTTGTTACTCATAATTGGTTTTAATCAGAATATCTAGAGAAGAAAGGAAGCATATTGCAACAAATGCTGTTATTGACTCAAAATGTAATTACAAATAAAGTTTTAAATTCACTTTTGTAAATATTTCACTAGATGTTTCGGTGTGTAGATAGTTTACAGCTGTACACCGGCCATAGCTCGTGCACCATGTGTGCTAACACATCCAGTCACTCATGACGCAGTACAATTCACAACACACACTGCAATGCACTTCTTCCTCCTTTTATAGCGAGAAAATGATGCCACAAACTTTCTGGAAACTTGCCGAAGGTAGTAACAACTGAAGTGTGCAGAAACATCTTGAATATTGGGAAGAATCATGATGTTGCGAGAACTCTCGCATTCCAAAGGGCCCTGTTGCTTTGTATAATTGTTTACCATCGAACTGCAATGTCTCATGTTCCAGCATCACTACCTCATGCCAGAGCGGTCACATACACAGATGGCATTGTCATACTAAGAGGAAACAGACCATAAAGCAAGGCAAAGATAATTTAATATTGATATAATATTGAGTTGTATTAATTATAAACTACTATCAAATAAGTGGCTGATGTCAAGTAGACAAACAAATCATAATTTCTTCTTAGCACTTTACCAAATAAATAAATAAAACAAAAATGGCCCTAAAGGCTTTTACTTTCTCTAGCAGGTAAGTAGGTAGAGAAAGTATTCTATTCTGCAAAAAAATTAAAAATTAAGATTCAATTTAGAAGCTCCTAAGTACAAGAAATACATATTTAAAAATTGTCAGGCCACACATAAGCATTACTCAAAATTACGTTTTATCTAGAAAAATCTTTTTTAATTAAAATAGCATGTGTTTCACATATTAATATAAATAAAATATGTATTTTGAATTTTCTGAGAATAGCCTGTCTGCCTTTATTTAATTGTATTTTGTATCGTTTTATTTTGTATGATTAGGAAATTGAGAAATCTTAATATTGGAAAATTGGTAGCAAAAGTCATGCGAATTGATCACTCTGATGACAAATGTAAACCTTTTAACACAATAGATAAATCTTAAGAACAAATTAAAAGTATCATAACTACATGCTATAAGCACACACTCATACTTGATTCATTCTAAATTCCTATTAACCTGCAAAATTTCAAAATCTTTGTTAGACCATATTTCAAGTTGGCAATAATGACATGTTGTACCACCAACTCAGGTTTTGCTTCTGCTTTTATACAAGATTACTTGGAAGATAACATATTTGGCCTTATGTTTTTCTAGCATTTTCAATGAAGTAACAACAATAAGTGAAATTCTTCTTTGCAAATCGAGGTAGGTTCCGAAAGTTTCCAGTCTGCATTTTTTTAAATTTGTACAAATAACATAACAATGCTATTTTTCAGCATAATTATCTTTTACTCCAATATATTTTTCACATTCGTAGATTAATAACTCTATACCTTTCAAAAAATAAGCTAGTGCTTTATCAGCAAAATGTCCCCATTACAGCAGCCTTCACTGCATCACCATCATCATCAAACTTCCTTCCCTAAAGATCTTCCTCTTCATTTTGGAGAAGAGCTAGTAGTCACTGGGGTCTACATCTGGACTGTAAGGTAAATGGTCAATCTCTAGGAACTCAATAACAATTCCATTATTGCAGCCTTTACAATTGCTGCCATGTGCAGTGGCATATTGTCATGAAGAAGATGAACAGCATATGACAAACTTCCTTACCTCTTTTGTTTGATGGAGTTGTGCAATTTGTTCAAAAGTGAAGCATAATATTGCACATTCACAGTTGTATTCCTTTCTTTGAAATTAACAAGTATGATTCTTCAAGAATGCCAGAAGATGCTGCCATGCGGATTAAATAGCCTTTGCCTTTCTTGGTGGATTCTCTTTTGGACAAGAGGATCATAATAAAGAACCATAGCTTCCTCCCTTGTAGCAGTGAATTCCAGTACTTTTTTCTGGTTACCAGGGAAAAGCTCCAAAAACTAGGTGCAACAAATCATGCTGCCCCTTCTGAACTGTAGAGAGAAGTATGGGCACTCATCTTGCACTGACCTTATTTATGTCAATTAACCCAGAAAACTGTTTTTAGATAGTCCCAAATATGCTGAGTTTTTGTTGTTGAGTTTCAGCTACCTATTGCTAAACACTTCTACTTCAACAGTAGTGATGGCTTCCTCAGGCACCACCTCAACAGATCAACCAACATATGGATCAACAGTCATACTCGCACTGTCCAAATGAAAATGTTTAAATCCAGGCTTCACCAACCAGTTCCCTTTGAGTAAATTGTTTTCATTTCTGCTGAGAATCTCCTAATGTGCATTGCATGACCTTCAACTGCACAGAAAGCAGGAACAGATAATTCCTCATGCTATGGCAGTATGCAGCATTTTGCATTTGAAATTATAATTCACTGTTCAATTTTTGGAAGTTTTGCCACTTTAATTATCAACGTTTCTTCAACTGCCAGTGCCATTGATTATTAGGGGTTGCAATAGACCTCTGGTGGTGAATTTAGCAACTCCTGGACAAGGATGTCTCCAGGCTGGATTTCAAAATTCAAATGTAAATGGATTAAAATTGACTCAGATGAATACTTAACAAAGTTTGGTATTTAAGTTATCCCCCCCTCTCTCTCTCTCTCTCTCTCTCTCTCTCTCTCTCTCTCTCTCTCTCTCTCTCTCTCTCTCTCTCTCTCTCTCTCTCTTTCACACACACACAGTGGCCACACTGTGATCAAGTGGTTAGACCACTTACCTCTCACCTAAACCGCCCGGGTTCGATCCCAAACAATCACATGTGAGATTTGTGGTGGACAAAGCAGTACAGGGGTGGGTTTTTTCCCCTGCCATCGTATTCCACTGGTGCTCCATCTTCATTCCTTGTGTCACCAATGTTATTGCCTGTGGTGCCACAAGTAGTAAAAGCGTTAAACACTACCAAAAAAACACATACACACAAAAAGAGAAAGAGGGCTTCTTTCTAAAATAACTGTTTTGAGGTTCAGGCATTTCCAGTGAAATCCTTGGTATCAAATTTTTGGCTAGAATGCAATACTTCCCATTGGTAATTAGTAACTTAGCAAACAGTAAAGCACCTAAAAATATTTTTGGAATAAAAGTGAACAGATATAAGGCAGTAATCTAACCTGTACAAGCTTTCTGAAATTATGAATGGAAAGAAGCTGTATATTATGTTTTATGTTGGCAGCATGACATATGGTCTGCCTCTAACTCCAGCTGCAGATTCCTGCCGCACAGCTAGACATGCACTTACACTTATAGCAACAGCAAGACCAGCTGCATTCATCACCACCATGGCAAGAGAGGTTTGTACAGTTTTTTTTTTAAGATAACTGCTGGAGTTAGGGATCATTCACAATTAAACTTAGATATGAGCATAACTTAAATGTGGTCATAAAATTAGAAGTACAAGGAACAAGATTTTAATTTTGTCTACATCAAACACAATACACTAGCCAATCAAAGAGTGATTCTCATCATTCCATCATTTGCTTACATCAGATTTCCCATTTTGTTGACTCACTTTCTGTATAAGATCATGGGCCAGGAATCGGTGGGATATCTAATTGCAGCAAAAAAAATTATGCTGTTAACTAGAATAATGTTGTGGCCAGGGAACAGAGGGCACACCTCGTAACTTGATGCAACTCGGATCTTTTGTTACCACCCCAGGAGAAACAGATTAAATGAATATATTTAGGAGGCTATAGGCAGACCAACTGACAGATGTGCAAAGATCCCTGGTGACATTGGCAGGCTGCTCAAAAAAAGGGTTCCTTGCAGAACTGAATCCACCTCAGATAGCCCAGAGAAAACTATCATCTTGGAGGCCCAGAAGAACTTTCCAACAAGCAGGCATCTATGCCATCAATAAGACACCATCTAGCCCTCCAATCCTTAAGCCTACCTGAGACATAAAAGGAGAAGTGAAATTATAGGAAGTGAGGAAAGGAAACTAAGAGAAACCACCCTAGCATTTGCCTTGCCAACGGAGAACCACAAAAGAACCCTTCGCAGAGTAGCCGGCACCAGGTACTGAACTCAGGACCTCCCAAATGCAATTCTTATATGTTACTGCAGAGCCATCTCTCTCGGTTTTAGTCGCCCTCCATGGTGTAATGGTTACCATACTAACTTCATATACCCAATGTCGCAGGTTCAAACCCGGCAGAGGACAATGGATTTTTTCGGGCATAAAAATCCTGTCCTGTGTTATAGATTTACGGCATGTAAAAGAACCTCAAGCCTGATAGAAAGGCCTCTGAGCAAAATTAAATGATTTTTCATGCCCAATATAGAATGGGACGCTGAGAACCACAGCAGTTAAAGAGCATCCATAAATAAAACACCATTTCATTTCTGGGTTTTAAGCATACAGCTCTTGTTCATTTTTCAACGCACATTACCTATTTTGTGGTATGTACTGTTAGCGATTACAAGTTCTAATATTAGCTGAGCTGTCACATGCTTTTGCGATTGGATGCTTAATGTTCATTGTGAATGACTTATTAGTCTCAATTTAAGGTAAGTTGAAAGGCTTGTTCATTTCCCAAACATATAAATGATTCATTATTATATAGTTCATTAAAACTAATGAACTCTTGTTTTACTAACTCAGGTTCCAGCAAAATCTGTAAATAGAAGGAAAATGAAAACAAACTATAGGGCACTAGGGTAGCTGAGATTTTTTGTTCATGGCTCTTGTGCTGAGGGTCCATTATTCAATTCATAGCTCTGAATTGGCGATTTTAAATGGGCATATCCAAGACTTCACCTCTGTTAATGTGGAGTATCCCCATGGCCCAGCATGGCTTGGGGTAAATAGTAAAGGCTTTAGGTCTTCCTATTCCACAGCAATCCTCATCCCCACCTTGCCACCAGAGCACCTCAAAAATAGGTCCAGCCATTACTTGGTGGAATGGGGTAGGAAACCAATGAAGGTCAAAAACACAACATGGGAGCACTGAAACCACAAAGAAAATTTATGTTCCACTCATTACTTTCGCCATCTATTCTGTAATAAACTATTCTTACAAAAGCTTATTCTACTTCATGCTAATCTAGAAACATTAGCACAAATCATATTATTACTTGCTTTCTTGTAAGGGGTACAAAGAGTGGAAATAAGGGAATACACTAGGCTAAATAATAGTCAAATGTTTTAAAAGCTGGCTGCTGTGTGAAACAATTGAATTTTGGTTTGCCCTGCATGGTCAGGAGTAAAACAAAAGAGATATGAAATGAAGGAGGACTTGCCATTTGAGAAAAGTTTGGGTAATTTAAAATTGAAGCCAATAACAAGGAATGGCCCTTTTTTACAGTTCCAGTTATACAAAAGTCATCCAGAATGAAGAGGTCTTCAGAGGCTATTGCCAGAAAATTCAAGATATACATTTCATTTGTTACATTATCTTAAACATATGTTAGTTTGGTATTTAACAGACTTTGTTTTCGAGTTATGCTATCTACACACATTTTCTAAAAATGCTCTTTCTTGAAAATCTTTGTGTCACATACTTGGGAGATACTAAACTTAAATGCCTCGTTTGCTATTGAATGGAAGCCGCCCTTCGTGGTGTAATGGTTACCATGCTGACTTCATATACCCAAGGTCGCGGGTTCAAACCCAGCGGAGGACGATGGATTTTTTCAGGTGTAAAAATCCTTAACATGGCTTCCTTTGGAAAGGAAGTAAAGCCGTTGGTCCCGTGTCGTAGATTTACGGCACGTAAAAGAACCTCAAGCCTCATAGAGAGGCCTATGAGCAAAATTAAGCGGTCTTTCATGCCCAATTTAGAATGGCACGCTGAGAACCACAGCAGTTAAAGAGTGTCCATAAATAACACGCCATTTACATTTTTTTTTTATTGAATGGACTTTTCGTTTTTGAGTTATGCTGCCCACAGAAAGACATGCTGACCTTTTTCTAAAAAAATACTCTGTAGAGATCTCAAAACATGTATTTCTGGTGAAATCTTATCAAATTTTGGGGTGTAATATAGTACCTTCTCTACCTACTATGCACATTCCACATACATGCTAGATAAAGTAAACATAATAAAGGAAGGCGAAGTGGATTCTATTGAAATTGATACTGGATGAAAATTCAATAGAGCAGTCAACGACTCACAAGTATAGCTACCTATGTTCAATTAATAAGAGATCATTTAATTAGTTAATAATAATAATAATAATAATAGCCCACCTGGGTAGCGTGGTGGTAGCATATCTGCCTCACGTTCAAAAGGTTGTGAGTTCGAATCTCGCTTAGGGTGAGTTACCCGGGTAAAGTTTTTTTCCGGGTTTTCCCTTATCCTGAGAAGATGAATGTCGAGTAACTTTAAGCTCCATGGACCCCAAGATCATTTGAGCATCATATCATCAATTGCATTCATCGTCCGATATGACCAAACCAGGTTAAAGGATGTTAAGCTACCAAAAAAAAAAAAAAAAAAAAAAAAAAAAACAATAATAATTATTATTATTAAACTAATGTGTATTTAGGATATCTAACTGAATACTAATATGTTAAAGAAATAAATCTGTCTTAACAAAGAGTGATAATATCTGCCTGGTTTTTGAAGCCTGCCTGGGTAGTGTGGTGGTAGCGTGTCTACGTCACATTCAGCAGGTCGCGAGTTCAAAGTTTTTGTCTTATGTTTCTAGATAAAGAACAGGGTTATATCCTTTTCAGTTTTTTATTTTATAAGCTCCCTAATGTGGTCAGGAATTGTATGTTTTTTATGTTCTTTGGCAGGTTGCAAGGTACAACACACTTCAGCAAAATGCGCAAGCTCTGAATGTGAACCTGAGCAACTCTGTTCTACATCGTGCCAAGCCTGAGATATTGCGAGGCGTGGAACTGCTCATTGATAAGATGCAGAATGAGATGTCCGATCTGCTGGTAGAGGTAAGTAGCAAGGTTCAGAGAAAGGATACTTTAGATTAGATGCAAGGGTCTAGCTCTTCTACTCCTATGTTTCTATGCAACATTTGTGTTTGCATAGGTGGTTGATATTGTGCTACACTGTTTGGATCCTGGCCACCTGAAGACCAGGGGTCTTGGTGAAGTGTTCCCTGCCGTGTGTCGATTCAACCAAGTGAGTCATTGTCCCAGCACACGACGCATTGCTGTTGGGGCAAAGAATGGTCAAGTGGCTCTGTACGAACTGCGGTCTCAGAAATGTCAGGTGGGTATCCATTTAGCAAAGTTTCATTATTTATTATTATATGTTATCAATAATACAGGTAATTATCAATACATGCAAACACAATAATTTTAATACCAATCCAGTTAGTTATTCTGTTTGTAAGACTGCAGAAAAATAAACTTCGCTACCTCATTGCAGCTATTGAGGTTTTTAACAAACTTCCCAAAAATATCAAAATTCTTAACTTGAACAATTTTAAGAATAAACCAGAAGATGGTTAATACTATTGTTTATTTGTTGATCATGACTTACTATAGGTTTTATCTGATGATGCCTATCATTTAACAGAAAATAAAGAATTATTGTAATGTAAAGCAATGTTAGCTGAGGGTGTTAAGGCAAGGGCTCGTGAATGAGAGGTCTGCAGTAGAAATTCCATCAGGACGAGTGTTTTTCTTTTCCTGGGAACATCCCCCTCCCCCCCTCACCTTTCCCAAAATAATTTGACTGCATATATCAGAGTCCACTGTCTATATGTAGTAAACACAGATATTAAAATAAAAAGAGAGGGGGGGAAAAAAGGACAGATTTATTTTAGTGCACATAAAATAAATGTAATTATTTTAAAAATGAGATGGGTTATGTAGTCATTAATAAAAATGTTACTGTTACCTTTATCTTATAATGAAAGTATACAGTCTACCAAAACAGAGTATGTGCACACTTTAAGGAATGAAGCGTATTTTCTTTTGTTTTTCATGTAAATACAGATCACACATGCAGTACTGTCTTCAGTTAAGCACATGATTGAACAAAAGACCATATACAACATTTTTGTAATTCAAATCAATTGGCAGTTAAATATTCTGTAGTCTGACAGAGAGTACATACAATATTTTGGTGGACTCTGTTTAGTTTGGGAAAAATTTGGGTCAGTAACCTACACTACTCACACTAATAAGGAACCGTGGTGTTAGATCAAGAGAAAATACAGCAACTCAAAGTATTTCAGTCTGACTCTACCTACCCAACACCTGTCCTATACACGGCTTGTGTGAAAAAACAATTAATCCAACTCAAAGTAATGTGTAAAGAAAATTGTAAACTTAATGTATAAATTATGGAAATAGATAATTCATTCATTCAACAACTAGGAGCAATTTTCAACATATGTTCACCTGCTAATACATTGATATATCAATGATCTAACACAGAATGAAAATGGAGGATGAATGAGATCCTGCAAACATATTTCCTAGTTATTAGTGTAAGTAGCACGTAAATTTGAGTGGCACTCAAATTTTTCCCAAATTATTAAATCATACCACTTTTTTAATCCTCTAAAAAGAAGAAATATGAAAATATCTATTCTTTAAATCTCAATAATGTATACTGTCAAAATTTGATTTCATACATTCATAAATACATGTAGATCTAAGGCAGATCATAAAAACCAGATGTATGCTGAAAAAAAGTGAAAGTACACATTCCACCATTGTTCTTAATGAAATGATTGAGCTTGCTAAGCCTGCAGTAAAGCCAGGATTATGATGAGATGTACTTAACATGACAATAATGATGCATTTAATTTAATGTAATTTCTTGGTGGGTAGTTCTTTTATGACTTCATGCTACTACTTTATGCTAATTATGGTTGGTTCTAATTACCATGTGGCATCAAACTTAACGTAACGGTAAGGAAAAGTTTGACATTACCAAACACTTAAATTATATTGTGCTAAGTTACATTAACTCAACATCAAATAGCTTCTTTTAATACAACGTTAAGTTCATCATAATCCTGGCATAAATCAAATGGTGTATAATTACAGGATCTTTGTAAAACAACAAGATTTTGCAACATAGACAAATAAAGAATAGAGTTATCTAGTAACAATTTATGTTGACTTACAGATGATTCCAGCTCACAATGGAGCTATTACAGCCAACAGCTTCTCTCCAGATGGGAAGTATCTTGCCACATACAGCTGTGCTGAGAATAGACTTTCTTTCTGGCAGGTATGCTACAAAATTTCTAGGCCCTTTGGTTTCTGCACACAGAAAATGTAGTTCATTTCCATTTGACTGTATCCAGGTTTATAGGAAGGGGACCTGTAATATATATATACAGTAAAATAACACAACTTTACTATTACTGTATAAATTACCGAACACTGTGTGAGTAATTTTATTTTCGCCAGTTGCAGTTTATGTGAGGATTGTCACAAGCTCTAAGCTCATTAAAGAAACTCTAATACATTAAGCAAAGTCAAACATTTTTATGATTAACTACAGAAGTAAAAGGCCTTTGGAAAAACAATGGACCATAGGAGAAATAAATTTATTTAAACTTAAATTTAGGATTTCTTTTGACAAACTAAGGGTAGAAAAGCATTTAACCCGTACAGGGATATGGGCGTGATATAAAGTCTTGTGTCATGTCATATAACCCATTTTTCTAATGGATAATTCCATTAAATAATATCAACCTCGACATCTGGTTTATGGCTATACAGTCTAATGTAGGATAGGACTAGCTAACCTATCAAACCAAGGAAAGGTGGGTTTGGATTCAGTTAAAATGTATGTTCTGCACTCAAGAGAAACTTTGGTAAAGGATGTGAAGGGCCTAACTAAATAGGTGAGGTGGCACGTTTGGATGGTGATGGGTTTCAATTGATTGCAGACACATGAATTTTACCATTTTATTATGTAAAAAGAGGAACTAAACCTCTGGGCAGAGCATCAGAAATGCAGTCAGGTAAAGAAAACATACACAAAGCTGCTGCTTCCAATAAAACTAATGTGATGACAACAGCAGGATGGTTATGTTTTTGTGGCACAACAGCACATTCCCAGCAATAATATGTGTTTTCTCCTCTTGTATCCCAAGTTTTGACTTCAACAAAACTGTGTCCTCATATCGTGGTCAAGTAGTGCTAACATCATCCTGCACATTACAACCCTTCTTATTAATGGTGGTTATCATAATCAGCATCTTTTTTTTTTATTTATTTATTTATTTACTGAGATGTTTAACGTGTACTTTAATTGTCATTATTCATTGTTAAGTATGTTTCAAACATGCAAAAAAAAAAAAAAAACTTTAAAATGATTAGTGATCATAAAAAAAAAGGTAATACATTGAGGCATTATTATGTAACATGAGATATCAATATAAGGATAAATGCACATAAACATTGATTTTTTTCTTGTCATTGGCACTGCAGAAAAAGCTTTTATTGCCTATTTTCAAAATATCTCAAGTCAACAAGTCACACAGATGGAGGGAGAAAGTGGGAGACTCAGTGAAAAATCTCTACATTTAATGCAAAAAACCAGAATTGCAGGCCAAACTTATTAGATTATAAATAGAAACATTTAAAAGTTCATTAATGAGTGGATAATATGAATATTTATCTATTAGACATCAACAGGTATGTTCGGGCTGGGAAACTCACAAACACGCTGCATCAAGTCCTATTCTACAGCCCCCATTGCAGATGTGTCTCGGCTCAACCCAATGAGACTGGCTCGACTCATCTGGATCAACAATCGCACTGTGACTCTTATGCTGGCTGATGGCTCCGAAACAAGATTTAATGTCTAAATTTGTATTGTTTCACATTCCATCTACTGAATGTATATATGTAGGTGTATATAATATAAAATGTTGTGTAGAAATGCTGTTAATTTAAAGAAAGTGTTAAATATATGAAATAAAATTTGTTCCCAGATGCTCTTTTTACTTTAAATAACAATGTACAAGTCCCATTGTGAAAATATTACTTTGGTTTTCCTCATCCTCTCCCATCATTTTATCCAGTAACTGGCTTACTAACCATGCTTCTAATGCCAAATGTGTTCTAATACAAATTTAAAGAGAACCCATGAGGGATAGGGTAGGGTAGGCTAGGCTAGGCTAGGCTAGGCTAGGCTAGGCTAGGCTAGGCTAACAAGCTGTAGAGGAATGGGATAGGTTGAGATAGGCTAACATGCTGTAGAGAAATGATGAGGATAGGCTAACATATTGTAGAGAAATGATGAGGATAGGCTAACATATTGTAGAGAAATGATAAGGATAGGCTAAATTGCTGTAGAGAAATGATGAGGATAGGCTGAGATAGGCTAACATACTGTAGAGAAATGAAGAGGATAGGCTGAGATAGGCTAACATACTGTAGAGAAATGAAGAGGATAGGCTGAGATAGGCTAACATACTGTAGAGAAATGAAGAGGATAGGCTGAGATAGGCTAACATATTGTAGAGAAATGATGAGGATTGGCTAAATTGCTGTAGAGAAATGATGAGGATAGGCTGAGATAGGCTAACATACTGTAGAGAAACGAAGGGGATAGGCTAACATGCTGTAGAGAAATGATGAGGATAGGCTGAGATAGGCTAACATGCTATAGAGAAATGAAGGGGATAGGCTAACATGCTGTAGAGAAATGATGAGGATAGGCTGAGATAGGCTAACATACTGTAGAGAAATGAAGAGGATAGGCTGAGATAGGCTAACATATTGTAGAGAAATGATGAGGATAGGCTGAGATAGGCTAACATACTGTAGAGAAATGAAGAGGATAGGCTGAGATAGGCTAACATACTGTAGAGAAATGAAGAGGATAGGCTGAGATAGGCTAACATACTGTAGAGAAATGAAGAGGATAGGCTGAGATAGGCTAACATATTGTAGAGAAATGATGAGGATAGGCTAAATTGCTGTAGAGAAATGATGAGGATAGGCTGAGATAGGCTAACATGCTATAGAGAAATGAAGGGGATAGGCTAACATGCTGTAGAGAAATGATGAGGATAGGCTAAATTGCTGTAGAGAAATGATGAGGATAGGCTGAGATAGGCTAACGTGCTATAGAGAAATGAAGGGGATAGGCTAACATGCTGTAGAGAAATGATGAGGATAGGCTGAGATAGGCTAACATACTGTAGAGAAATGAAGGGGATAGGCTAACATGCTGTAGAGAAATGATGAGGATAGGCTGAGATAGGCTAACATGCTATAGAGAAATGAAGGGGATAGGCTAACATGCTGTAGAGAAATGATGAGGATAGGCTGAGATAGGCTAACATGCTATAGAGAAATGAAGGGGATAGGCTAACATGCTGTAGAGAAATGATGAGGATAGGCTGAGATAGGCTAACATATTGTAGAGAAATGATGAGGATAGGCTGAGATAGGCTAACATACTGTAGAGAAATGATGAGGATAGGCTGAGATAGGCTAACATACTGTAGAGAAATGATGAGGATAGGCTGAGATAGGCTAACATACTGTAGAGAAATGATGAGGATAGGCTAACATGCTATAGAGAACATGGGTCTAGGTTAGTGTGTTGTAGAGAAACAATGGAGGAAGGCTAACATGTTGTAGAGAAATGATTGGGGATAGGCTGAGATAGGCCAACATAATGCAGAGCATCAATTGTGGATGGGCTAAGATCATTGCCATTTAACTACTTTGATAAGATAGGTAGCTTTAGTCAGAATTAAGTGAGACCCTTTGGATTCTATTGGAGGAATGAGGAAATATCCTTTGTGTTTATCCAGTAAACCACAACAAAATACACATGAAACAGAATGTATGGACCATGGCACTGTGAAATATTGAAGGTCAGAAGAGTAAATGAACATAATCCCTGACAGTTCACTAAAATTATGACTAATAACTCTAGTAACAGAACCAATTGGAATTGCAGAAAGATATTCTGCCCACACACCAGCAAAACAAAAGGCAGAAGGCAGATCATCAGGAGAATTTCCTGCTACATAAGCCCAGAGAATAAGTTAGAACATTTACGAAAACTCAGAACAGAACATAGTAATTTTGAAGACAAACACAGTCACAATTGCTGGGCTACTATTTCAGCCCACTTACAAACATTGTTCAAGATATGGCTACAATAATGAGTTCCCTAAAACATCACTCTGAAAGATACCATCATATTAGGAAGGGTTTCCAATTGTAGATGGATCATGCACAACCAGAGAGCGAGTTTAACATCACTAGAAAAGAAAGGAGGCTTCAAACTCTTTAATCCTGAGGAAGTAACTTATTTCCCTAGGAACAGAAACAGAAAATCAACCAAACTCAGAGGAAACAATATAGAAGTACTCATCTCTTTTATGCTACATCTCTAAGAAAGAATGTGCCAGTTGTTACAACTTTTAAGACACTCTCTTCTACAAACAAAACAATCTCGAGAGTAATACTAATAATCCAAAGGTATTGCCAGAAACAGCCTTTGAAATCCAGGAATTTAAGTCATTTATTTTTATACTTGTTTTACTACTATAGACACAGCAGGCAAGGAATTGAATTAAAACAATAAAATACTGAAGCAATGGTAAAAAATCAATTTATCACGAGATCACCAATGACACAACTGCAAGCAAGAAAATCAAAACCTTGGTTTAACACTTCAAGTATCTGCATAAAGAACAGTATCCTCAAAGTAAGGAGAACAAAAGATATGCTCAATCTAGCATTCTATACTGAGAACACAAGAAATACAAATCACTGCTAAAACAAAAGAATGAAAGAAAAAGAATGATTTCACAGAAAGTGTAGCTCATGAAACAGCAGACGCAGATCCATTTATAGCACTAAGAGAAGGAAAGCTACTCACCAAACATCCAAAAGGAAATGTGGCACACGCTCTTTCATAAATGTTTCAACCCAAATAGGGAAAAGCAAGCCTTTGGCAGAATGAAACCGTCTCCAAAAGAAGCAACTCAACTATTTACAACTCTATAACCTGCACACATCAACAGCTAGGTAAGAAAAGTAAGAAAGCAGCAGGCCTGGATGGAATCTTTAATGAATTCTTAAAAGGCACCAGGTCGGAACTGGTTAGAATTTTTCAACAAACAGGAGAAATACCAAACCTGTAGGCATGCGACACTGAAAATACTCACAAAAGTAAAGGTGCTACTAATGACCTAAACTTATACAGGGGAATAGCCTTAGAAAATAATCCTTTCAAGCTACTGCCAAGCATACTAACCTTCAGTTTATCAAATGCCAGAACATCAATTTGATTTCCGGAAGAGACACTACCCTTCAAGCCATTCAAGCTCTCATAAGAAATATTGAAGAGGCTCTGATTAAACCAAAGCCAAGTTATTTGGGGGAGGGGTATTCCTTAGCTGCTGCAAAACTTCTGATAGTGTCAACAGGCAGCTGCTTTCGAGCAAGCTAAAAAATATGAAAAAGTTGGACAATCTCATTCTCATCCAAACATTTCATAAAGGCATATGACACACAAGAATCAGAAAAAATCACCCAAACTACAGGGGCATTTACAGGGAAACTCACTAAGCCCTCTTCTGTTCAATGTTATGGCAGTGGACGTAACAGCAGTCTCAACAGGGATCCAAAATAGACTATGGGTTCTAAATTCTTTGCTACTGAATAAAATGTATTAAGGGTTAGCACGTCACTGATCAATCCGCAGTGGACCGTGACTTGAGCAGTTGGATTTTGTTTGGAAAGCGTAGATATAGTGGCATTATTAGCGCTATGGTTGGTCTTGGGCATGGGGTTAAGATGTTGAGGGTTAAAGCCTCCATAGAAAATGGAAATGGAGTTTTATTTATGGATGCTCTTTAAGTACTGTGGTTCTCAGCGTCCCATTTAATATTGGGCGTGAAAGACCAATGGTGTAAAGGTTACCCAAGGTCATGGGCTCAAACCTGGCGGAGGGCAATGGATTTTTTTGGGCGTAAAAAGCCTTAGCTTCCCTTCCCTTCGGAAGGGAAGTAAAAGAACCTCAAGCCTGATAAAGAGGCCTCCATAGATACATTTATTTTTATGTTGTCTCCTTTTTTGTGTTTTATAATGGGCCTTTCTTATTTTGCTGCATTACTCAATATGATATATTCGTACTGACAGATAAAATAAATGTAATGTATGATTAGCATGTAGGTGCAACGGAGAATTTAACACCTGAAGAGGTACACTTCTCTGTACCCCTTGAAGGAGTTTCTAAAACACACATTGGCGTGTAGTGCACATTATAGTTGTAGACACAGTCTGCAATTAACGAAACAATATTGTCATTGTGTCAAACGAAATTAAAATGAACAACCGTCACTATAGTAAAATAAGTAACTACATAAAACAAATTAAGATATATGTAATAGTCCAGAAAGTGAATTCTACCTTTTCATCTCTGTATAAAAGGCAAATAGAAAGAGACATCAAGAAATAATACAATATCCGAAGCAAAACATAGAAAGGTCACCAGAGGAACTTTCCGATGTGATGATCTGCAACATCCCTGCAGAGATTGCACCTACGAAGAAATGAACCTCGCACCCTGTCAAAAATTCAAGGATTGTTGTGAGCCTCTCCACAAGAAGCTAAAGTTAGTGTCAGTAATTATGTTCATCTGATTCAACAGACCTCTGGTAAGCGAGGCTCTTATGAGCTCTAAAGTTTGCAGCGTAGATTATCTTAGGATATTAGACTGTGTGCTTTCCGTTTAGCACCTTGTTGAAACAATTTATTTTCTTACACATAATGTGTATACTTTTACAATATGAACATAATGTTTAGCAATTTATGTCTCTCACAGTAGTCACATGTAGGCAATAGGCAAAATTTTAGAAGAAATTCAAGTGGTTAAAATGGCACAATATCTACTTACGGATAAATCAAATGCTGGCAATAGTCCAGATTTTTTTATTCCACCGCTAAAATAATAGTTCAATTAATATGTGTCAAAGCACACATTACATACATGTTTCAACAAATCTAATTGTTTTATTGCATTAATATACACAGGTTCTGCATTTAATACTACATTTAATGCTACGTAGATATCATTCACAGTCTTTTAAAAGTAATTTGTACTTCAGAGTTTAAAGTTTTGGTTTCAGAAATGTAAACTAAGCGTATTAGTAGAGCTCTAAAGGTATACTCTTTAGAAAAATAAGAAAATTAAAAAAACTAAAGAGAACGGTGCGATCTTTGTATCATGGAATTCAATAATCAGCACTATACAGACACACCACTCCAGTATGTTTTGGCAGAGAGCTAGCTGACTACATATGATGTGAAATGAACCAAGGCGTGCACACCCTAAAAAAAAATGGCAATTTTGTTACGAGTCCAATAATTATAAGTGTTGTATTGATTGTGCACCAATACTGCATTCCTTCGATTACTGGCATACAAATGAGGCATTCTGAATGAAAATGGGACTCACATATCCACATTCTTTTAATTTTCGGCCATTGAATTGTGATCCAGAAAACATGCCATAACTTTGTCATTTGGCAAATGGGACAATGGTTCCCTATTTCAAACTGTTTATATAGGACCCCTCTACAATCCTGCCAATGTGTGCGGTTGAATTCTGGGCCACTCTGTATATGCGGGTGACGTAGAACAGGTATCCACGATTACCCAGCTGTCGCTCTCGACAACAATGAATCTCCCATCCGAACATACGGCATGGAAATTACATGGACAAAACTGAGCTGCAATGACCTACAGGCCATAGAAAATATTTAGGCAACACTGGGAATTTCAAAATTCTCCTTCCAAAATGGCCTAGGAGCTTGGACAAGAAGCCTTCCTGATTGAACGCCTGCATAGAGTACTGTCATCTGAGCGCTGGCCGCCATTTTATCTTCTAACAGCTGTGTAAATAATACCGTCGCCTACGCTATAATAAAGTAGGCTACGATAATACGCAGCCTTATTGAGTAATGCGGGAAAATTAAGAACACAGTTTCTTAGTTTTTGCGCCGACTGGCCATTAAGATAATTTCCTTGATATTAGAAATAGCAGCTGAACAACATAGTTTACAGGTAATGCTCGGAAAATGAAATGGTAATGCTACATAGAAAAAGCGCGAATTTCAAATGGAATAAGTTTTGTCATATTTTGGATTCAGATGTCTTATAAACAGAAGCCAGGATGTGGGAATTGGTTCTCTTAGAGCTTTCATCGACTTCTAATGAATCAAATTCATTACATTTCCATATTTTATTTGCATGAATGACTTCAATTTAGCAATGTTGGTCTAAGATACAGATCTATATTTTATTCTATAAACTTAAAATTATTCTTGACGGTAGCTTGGTCGTATTTTTCATATGTTTCAATAAATAAAGTCCTAATGGGTAGCTATTTTAAAATTTATAACTTAGCTAAATGAAACTACTATTCCTCCAGTCATTGGTGTTGAGCTTATTGGGCTGCTTGTCCATTTATTGCCAGGAGTTGCGTTTCATGTCCGCAAATCTGCTATTTTATCTCCAAGCGGATAGCTAGTATGTGTATTTAGATGTAAATTAGCGTGTGATTTTTATAGAAATGCCTTGCTGCAGTGTAGTGAATTGTTCCAATCGCTCAGAAAATGGTTACAGGCTTTTTAACTTGCCTGAAGGAAAAAGAAATGAAGATCGAATGAAGCCTTGAATTAGAAATGTAGGCAGAACAAATCTTCCACCAAGGACAAGAATATGCGTGGTAAGGCAGGTTTATATAGCCAATTAATTTCAAATAGTTTATATCTTTTAAATGCTTATTTTGGACAATGTAACGTGTAGAGCCTACCTACATCAGTATGTTTTGTAACACAGTCTGTGCTAATGTACAATAACCTCGCTTAATTGCTTTACTAGATTAGGTGGTATCGTCTACCTAAGCTTTATAGTTTATTACGTCATTGATATTTAAAGTCGCGTGACTGCTCTTATCACAACTAATATTGTTAATTAAAGTGAATATTAAATACATTATCGTACCTTTCTTATTTTTATGTACTCAACTTGGTGTTTAACGAACTTTGCATTTTTTAGTTATGCTGTTCACACCACATGGACTTTTTTTTTTCTTACTAAAAAAGCTCATTTTTGATTCAGGGGACCCCAGACGTGTATTCCCAGTTAAATATCGATATCGACTTTTGGGTGGAACGTAATACTTCTATAGCTACATACCATTTACGTGCTAGAGAAAGTAGCCAGTTTTAATTTGTGAGTGGTTTATAAAAACTAAGGTAATCTTGCAGACCAGGTTACCCTGTCATGATGAAAATGACCGCCAACATATATCCACTACGACCTGGCAGGACTCAAGACAGAAACCCTGTCGGCATTGCCACAGTGAGATGGGCACTCTTGGACACGCCTTGGGAGCCTGCCCGTTTAATGAGACATTACGAAACAACCGTCTCCATAAAATTAGATCGCTAATTGTCGAAGTACTAAGAAAACAACAAAACAACAGCATACGGTCCACGAAGAAGTTCATGGAATAGCAACAATGGATTCTCTGCTATCTATTCCACCAAGCTCAACTTACGGGTTCATTATCCATCCAACAGAACAGACTTGTGAACAGCAACTGGCAGAAGTGCATGCGGAAAATTGTAAGATATAAGCACCCAAAATTCCATACTACCAGGAAAAGTACCATCTGAATTCCATCCAAGTTATTGGATTCATGGTCAGAGCTAGAGGCACCATAGCCCCTGCCTGCTGGTCAAATTTTCTAAACAGTTCGGCATTTAAAAGGAGTTGTTGGAAGCCACAGCGGTAGCTGCAGTCGGATCATTTGCATTTTTAATGGTAGACACCTCGTTCTACTCATATACACTAATTAAACATTAATTATATAGACGTTCTTTCTTTTGTTAAATTTCCTATTGTACGTATTTTTAAAATATGTTGTATGTGTAATTATTTTGTTGTATGGGTATATTCTAAAATTGTTTGGTAAGCTTTGTCTATAATGGCATCCCCAAATAAGGGAAGTTAAAAGTTTAACAAAGATTATTAATTATTATTATCAACGGACAAACAATATAAAAAGATGGGAAATTGAACAGTTCTTCGCAACCAAAGCGGTGGTAAAAAGAAGTTGTACAGGGCCGAACAACAAACTCGCAACGCTTTAACTGTATGTGGCAATAAGGTTATAACATAACAGTATATGGTATCCATTTCTAACTTTGTGTGAAACTATTACATGATTGTGTGTCAAGTTGTGTAATAATACCATTTCAATGAGTATGCGAACAGATAAAAACGTTGACAATACAGCAACGAAATATCAACTCATAGTAAACAATTTTCAATTTTGTTTGCGCTTCTAACTTTATAAAAATGTAAATATTTGTGGTTTTAATATTATCTGTTTACAAAGGACAAATATAAAAAATAAAAGCAGCAAATAAAGCAACCCAAGGCTTTCAAATCACTAAAGGATTAAGGCAAGTGAAATCAGCAAATGCGAATACTGGTAGAGAATACGTACTTCCATGTATTATTTAAATTTTATAGTTGACCAGGCCTTCTTAGCACAAGTTTATGACAGAATATATGATGGGAGAAATAAACCTAAAAATTATAAAATACTATAGAAGAAAAAGTAATTAAAATTTGACAATGGGAAGTTGCATTCAACTCTGAAAGCACATATTCACAGAGGACAAAATAGATAAGTCTGGGAACCTACAATAATAATAAAAGTGTGAATGTTTTTCTGGAAAAAAAAATTTGTAATTTTGATGGTTTCTGGCGGGAGCCAATAGACAGTTTGGTGGTATTTTTAATTGAATGAGTTGGTAACCCAGTATGATGTGATGTTCTCTGCGCTTGTGTGTTCCGTAATTATTTGGTATTTTTACATACCCTGTAAGCTAGAAAAGAGATGGTTATTTTCTAGCATAATAGCTCACAATAAATCTTTAATGATTCCTTCAGATCATAACCTATCTCCCTATTCCCTACTACAGAGAATTGCTTATTTTAACAGCATGACGGTACATCACATGCCAAGTATTTTGAATGTAAACTTAACCAGGCGATAAAACAAAAGCATCGTTCACATATAATTTAATACAAACGTTCTATTCCCCTAAATCAAACATCAGGAATTATATACGGTCGTTAACCAAGGTCACTATGATATTGTAGATTAAGGCTTTTAAACTTTGGGGGTCTGTGCGTTCTTAATGAACATTTCAAAGATTTGCACTCAGATAAGAAGAGCTTATCACATTTCAAGAGTACGGTGTAATATTGGAAAAGAGCATTTAATTAATAGGTAACTGTATCGAAGAAGTTCAAGTTTGTGATTCATCTATTTTGAAGGGTGATTTATTTTTAGGTTAGCATTTAAACTAAAGCAACAATGCTTATCGTTTTTTACCGTGCCATTTTAACATTTGTAATTAAACTGTAATTTCCGACATAACAATCTACTAAAGGAATAAGAATCACCGACATATAATGATAGAAATATCAAGGTTATATTTATAGATACCACACAAGATTATAGTAGATAGTAATAAACATTCAGAATAGCTGGTTTCGGCAGATTTGTTAATTTTCACATCATACAAATAGTTTAATAATAATGGTTGAAATGACATTGACATTCCATTCACCTTTTTTGGCATGCACCCATGTTGAAGGTCCTAAGCGGCAAAGCATAGTTGAGGGATGCTTTTAATGAGGGGAGCAGACGACAAGGGTTTCCCCTCCTTTTAACTTCCAAATAATAGCATAATTCATGCATGGTTGTATTATACATATCACTCAATAAGTTGAACTCAAAATCATGTTCCCTTTTCTGTTTATCTTTACAACAAAAATATATTTTAATTACAGAATGTCTTCGGCAGAAATATTCATTGGAAAGGGCGATCCATATAGGGGCATTACAGTTGATTCATCAGAAGAACCTTGTGATGCTCAAACTTTTGCATATAAACTGAAAGGTACTACAATTTGAGTGTTTCTCTGCTTGTACACTACTTCAGTTTGATACCATTTTCTACATCATTTGTATGTTACAGCATCACTTGAACACTGGACGCACAAAAAGAGACGGGGCATATGGTTCAGAGTGTCACTAGAACATGCAGACTGGGTGCCAGAGCTTGCAAAGGTAATGATAAATCAATCCCTGCTTTTGCACTTTTTTCTTTCTTTAAAACACTTTGTTGAGCAACACCAAAGAAATATGTCTTATGTGTAACAATTGCATAACCTTCTAACCATTATCTTTTGTTACACACTTTGCTATAAGAATAAGTGCTACGCAAGAAACTGAAGTGATAAATTAAACAAAAGGCCTACCAGTAAAGAATTTGAAATACAAATTGCAATGAATATTTCAGAAATGGTCAATGTAAGGAAATTTAAAAAATTGTTTAATCAGATGTGTATTTTTTGATGAAGTAAGTTTTCATCTATTTCTTAAGCCTATCATTAGAGCTGTCAGTGTTAATAAATTCAACCATACATGCTGTGTGTGGTTTAATGGCGAAGTCTGGAACTTGGAGTACTTGAGAGATGATAACTTGCTATTGGGATGTATTATATCAAAATGTATTTGAGAGCACCTGTGGTTATAGCTTACTGGGAAAAATGTGTAAGTTGCAGAATTTAATGTTGTGCTGGCATATTGTCTTTCTCTGCCACATACATGGTAAGTATAGAAGGTATTGCATTCCAACCAAAAGTTCATTTATCAAGATTTAACCAAAACTACAAGCTTCAAGGACCCCTGAATCCTAAAAAGTATTTTTAGAAAAAGTTCTAGCGCACATGCACACAACTGAACAGCATAATTCAAAAATGAAAATTCTCTAAAATAACCAACTTTAAGTTCAATACTTCCAAGGATGTGACAAGACTTTCAAGAAAATCTTCCCTTCACAGGCAGGAAAAATTTTCTCAAAACTGACTTAAAAATTTTTACTAGCCTACCTCATTAGAGTGGCGGTAGCATGTCTGCCTCACATTCAACAGGTTGCGAGTTTGAATCTTACTCAAGTTACCCAGATAAGATTTGTAGGGAAGGGGGAAGTTTCCCTTATTCTAAGAAGACAAATGTTGTGTAACTTTAAGCTCCATGGACTCCCGAGATCATTTGAGCCATTTCACCAATTTCATTCACATCCTATATGACCAACCAGGTTAAAGGACATTAAGCTACAAAAACAATTATTAAAATCCATGTATTGAAGAAATTTACATGACGAAATGTACATCATGAATTTTCTGGAAATAGGCTCAAGTCTTCATTTTGAATGACATTTGTATGTAATTTCTTAACACTTTATTTATTTATTTGCTATGGAGCTAACACACACCATTCACTGTCATTGGCATAAATTTCCCAATACTTATACTTTTCCCAAATGGAAAGTAGTCATTCGTTTTTCTTCTCTTTTTTTTTACTCTTTGCCAAACAAAGAGAATTAATTTCAGGCATCACATTGCAACCAGTTCTTAAAAGATTTGATATCACTTTGGCCTAGTGTATTCCCTTATTTCCCTTATCATACAAGGAAATAAGTAATTAGACTATTTCTGTTAATGTTTATGTCAATTTACATAAGTGCAATTAAGAATAAGCTTTTGTAAGAATAGTTTTTAGCAGAATAAATGGAGAGAGCCATGAGAATGACACACTTTAAATTTTTTCATGTTAAGTATTTTTTCCATTTGGGATGGGAAATTCTGTAAAATCTTCACCCGGCATCCATAAAATATACATTTTTCTCAGAGAGAGATACACATGTGTGCACACATGCACACCACTCTTAAAATTTGTATTTCCTTTACTGGTAGGAAAAAAATAATGGATCATTACACAGCACCAAAAAAGCTTCCAACTTGATGCTAATGTAACCACTGAATATTTTCCTAACTTCCAAAAGCAACATTATGATTGTGGAGAGTAGGTACGTTGCATTACAATACAGTTACAGTTACTACCAATTACAAGTATGCGTATGATGCGAGGCCTTGAAACTGCCCTGCTTCCAAGTTAATAGAGATCAATGTCCACCACAATCTTCCAGCCAAAAAGTTTAACTAAGCTGTTGGGTTCTTGTGATACAATGCAAAAGGCACATTATCCACTGTTTTGGAACATACAAGGGTGATTCAAATATAAACGGTAATTGAGCCAGAGTACTGCCCAGGCAGATCTGAGCAGATGGAAAGGTTGAAGGTTAGTGTATTAGGGAGGGGGAACCAGCTTGGTTTGCTCCTTTGTGCAGGTTTCAGCATCAGTACAGCCATAAGTGAACAAGAGATTCTTTTGCGTAATGGACAAAGCATTATTATAAAGTTTTTAACCAATGAAGGCATTAAACTTTCAGAGATTTTAACTCCTTTGAAGGCACAGTTTGGGGTGTTCCACTGTCCCAGAATCAAGTGTTACTTGGGCCAAACAACTAAAGGGCAGCTGAGGAATTGTACAAAACATACTTGACTTCCAAGGTCAAGTCTCACAGATAACAGCCGTTTGAGAGCTTATTGAAGATGATTACTGATGCACTTTTAAGAAACTGCATCAGAATTTGGTGTCAGTATTGGGTGCTCATACTGTTATCACTGAACATCTTGGAATTAGAAAACTTAGTGGTCAATGGGTTCCAAAGTTATTAACTATGAAGCAAAAGTAGGTTGGAGATTTTTAAGAGGCTCCTTTATCAATTACAGCAAGAAGGGGAGGATTGCTTTAAGTGTATCATTGTATGTGGGAGACATGGGTTCTTTAATTTCAATCCAGAATCCAAAATGGTGAGCAAGGAATGTGAAGAAAGGATGAAGCCAGCCTAGTGAAGATCAAAACTTGCCTCTCAGCTGAAAAAGTTATTGCAATGGTGTCTTTTTACTATAGAGGAGTTTTACTTAATTTTCTTCACAATCAAAGTATACTGAATGCAACTTACTATCAGCAAAAGGCACCTACTGAAACCAAAGGAATTGTATGCCCATCACAGAAGTCTCGCCAAACAACACTAAACCTCACACCTGAGTTTGACAAGGGATATATTGGAGGACATGCATTGGGAAATTGAATCCTTCCTATAGTTCTCCAGAATTGTCCACCCTGGATTATTTTTTGTTTGCAACAATGAAAGAACCACTTGGAGGGGAATGATTAAAAAAAGACACTGAGGAGTTTGTGCACAATTGGTTGATGATGCGCCCTCCAACTTTTTTTGAACAAGGAATATTGAAGTTTCCAAATAACTGGTAAAGTGTGTAGAGCATGAAAGAGGCTAGGTACAATAAATTTTATTTATAATATTGATTGTAATTGAAAATATAATTTGAAGGTGGATTTAATTGTAATTTTGAGAAATACAGAAGGTGTTACTCAGTGGCGGCTCATGGATTAAAAATTTAGGTGATCACAAAATTAGCAATTTACCACTGTGCAGCTACTACTACTACTACTACGCAACATCAAATCCAGTAATATTAGAAACAATGATAGTGCCTAATAACAAGAATTATAAATTTGTTACACAAATCCTCACCCACCCATTATTGTAAAGATGTTGAATTTCTTAGTCTCCAAGAGTTAACAACAATATGAGGTGATGAAGGGGTGAAGTTCTTTGATGCAGTTCATGTGAAGAATGGCATTTGCAGTGAATGATATCTACATTGTTTGAATTACGCAATTAACACCAAATTTATTTGTACAGAAATTCCACATGCTGGTTTTTCAAATGCGCAAACTTTTCTATCACTTGATGGTTAAAGTATTTTATACTGTTGACCAGTTTCTCCTCAATAGCAAGCATTGCCAGTGCTGAAAGTCGGTCTTCACCCATCATATTCATAGTAAAGGTTTTAATTCTTTTTATTGTGGAAAAGCATATTTCTGGTTCTAATGTAGTCATGGTCGTAGTGATAACAATCTTTAGTAGCTCGGTTAATTGCGGAAAAGTTTCTTCGTTGAGGTTTTCTATTATGAATTGCTTAACTCTCTCTTAAGCTTAACTCTCCCATAAAGTGCAAATTACTAAGAAAAATAGCGTGTCTCACAAAGACTGCAGTTGCACTTCTGGATAGTTTCAACTAAATCTCAAATATAGCAGCACCTTCCAACGATAAACAGAGCCCTGGAGTCGTTAATGAGAACGAAAGTGCACGGTCGCACTGTGCTCATTTCTGGCTGTAAAATTCCAAGCTGCTTTGTTGCCCATGCAAACGCAGAACTGTAAACGTTAGTTATACGCTAGCACACAAGGCCTGTGCTACAAGCGTTGTTGTCACATACTCAAGTTTTCGGCTGTGTTCAATCTGAAGAGCAGAGCACGGTATATTTAAACAAGTGGCACTGGATAGAGCATTTTATTAAATGTTTCCTGAAAGAGAAAAAGGAGATCCAATAAGAAATAATGGAGGTTCACGTGCGCTTGTGCTCCTACACAGCAACTGCCGCTGGTGTTACTTCTGTAGATGTTTAATAAATATACTAACAAATAATCACTTTATATGTAATTCACTCTCATATAATCGTTACCATCATGGAAATTGATGTATGGTTGTTAATAGTAGGTTATGAGTTCATGCATGCATGGGGAAGGGAGAGAAACAAGGGGAGTCTTTGTATACTGAAGCAAAGATTCATGACTTCCTGCAAATGACTCTGACTCAGTTAAGTAACAGTGGACCAAGAGTTAGGATTGTGTGTAAATGCTCGTGGATGTGCTTGGCTATTTGGAACTGGAACAGTCAGAACTGTTACTAAAACAAATCTGATGTGTTCCATTTGTATGACTTTCTCTAACTGTTCCTCAAACAAATATTTCTTACAAAACATTGTTTTATGTGCATCATGCTAATCAAGATAAACAGCGGAATTGGTCTTATTATTTGCTTCTTTATAAGTAGGAGGGAAATAAGGGAATACACTAGGCTAAAGTGAGAGTCAAATATTTTAAAAGCTGTTGCTATACAAAACAATTTAATTCGGTTCTCTTTGCTTGCTAGGGGTAAATGAAGAGAGACGAAAAGAAAAATCTACTTCTTGTTTGAGAAAGTTTAAATAACTTAAAGCTGAAACCAATAACCTAGAATATGTTGAAAACAGTTATCTCTATAAAATAAAAAAAAAAAAAGAAAGAAAGAAGAAAAAAAATGTATATGATAGACTAAGTGTTTTAACGAGATCTACATTCTTGTAAGTTTTTTAATATCTCTTATGGTTTACCAGTTATACAAAAGTCATCCAGATTGAAGGAGTCTTCAGAGATTATTCCCAGAAAATTCAAGAAATAAATTTAGTTTGTCATAAAAATACCTTAAACATAGAGAGAGCATTTTAATCAAAATCATGATAACCATTTTTGAAAAATTCAAAATTTTCTAAAAATGTTCCACATAATGATAAGGTGGGGTGGGAGGATTTTCTTTAAAATCTTTGTGTCGCATACTTTGAAGATACTGAACTTAAATACCAAGTTTGGTATTTAACTGACTTTTCGTTTACGAGCCATGCTGCCCATAGATATACACATACATACACACACATTTTTCTAATTTTTTTATTCAGGGGGTCTCAAAACATGTACTTTCTGTGAAATCTCTATATCAAAGTTTTGGGTGGAGTACACTACATTCTCTGTCTACATGCATTGTACATACAGGCTAGAGAAAGTAAAAGATTGATGTACTACCTTCATGTGACTTTTCCTCTATCATTTATTAAGACTATACAAACTATTCCTACTATTATTCTACTTCATTTTAATCAAGATAAACCATTGCAGAAATAGCTACATTACACATTTTTTATAGACATAAAGGGTAAATCATTAGCCAAATAAGAACTAAAGCTTTCAGTTCACCCTGAAGACGAGGAAGATGTACTTCTTCGAAACGGTGTCAAGCCAAGTTTTTACCTGGCTAGAAGCCCGAGAAGATTTTGAATCATTAGCCAAATGTTTAACAACTGGGCACATAGCTGGCCTTGCATGCAAACCTTTTTCTAAAAAGGCTTTATTTTGTATTCAAGGCTCCTCAAGACATGTATTTCTGCTAATCATCTTGGTATTGAATTTTTCAGTGGAATGCAATACCTTCTCTACCTACTGTATATATTGTATGCAGTGGAGAGAGTAATAAGCCTTTTTTCCTTTTCTAATTTGATTTAAAAATTTGAATTTTCAAGTAATTGTGGCAATACTTTGTTATTTGTTGGCTATGTTAATTCTGATATTCATCTGAACAGAACGAGTTTGTGTTCCATCACACAGACAAGCATCAAGTCACGATGTACAAATGGCTGGCCCAAGAAACTTGTAACATTCCTCCATTTGCTCACACAATGCTTGGTGTAGGGGCTATTGTACTTGACAGCAACAACAGAATACTTGTGGTGCAAGAGAAGAACTCACCTTATAAATTCTGGAAGCTTCCAGGAGGCTACGTTGAACCAGGTATGTAGGAGACCCATACCACAAATATGTTAACATTTAAAATGACAAAACTTTTACCCGTTTTATTTCTACATTGGTTTCCCTAGAAAATCAGAAAAGCAATATAAATGCAAACTCAAAAGACATTAAAATGAAATAAATATTAATGCTGTGACACCCTGCTTACTCCTCATTGAAACATGAACTGGTAGCAAATAACATACTTGCCAATTTCTTGAGATTGAAACCCACATAATTTTGCAATGACAAAAGTATTCAGTGCAATAAATGTTCAAAAATTCCATGTAAAATACGAGGGGCATACTGAAAGTCACGAGCAACCCATTATAAAAATTTAAATTTCAACAATGTAACGAAACGAATTGCAGGATCGTAATCTACAGACTTTAAGCCACATGTTGACATATTGTGACGTCATTAGCTTCTATCACGTGACCACAGACGGTGTTTGAAAAATGGCTGACATTGATGTTTCGTTTCGACAGCATGCTGTCATTGAATTCCTTGTGAAAGAAGGAAAATCTGCTCCTGAAATTCATCTCAGACTTCAAGATGCATATGGAGGTGTCTGCATGGGTGCCAGCAGTGTTAGAAGATGGGTGAAACATTTCAAAGATGGAAACATGAGTCTGCAAAATGCGCCTCGTAGCAGGCGTCCTCGAACTGCCTCTACTGAACGCAACAAGGAAAGAGTTGATGAGCTCATTACAGGAGATAGGCATTTCACTGTGAATGAAATTGCTGCACAACTTGGAATAGGACATAGTGCAGTGCAAGAAATGATCCACAGCTTGGGTTATCGACAGGTCTGTGTCCGTTGGGTCCCCGTTTATTGACTGAAGACCACAAACTTCAGAGAAGAACCATTGCACAAAACCTTCTTCAGAGATTTCATAATGAAGGTGATGAATTTTTGACGTGTATTGTGACTGGAGATGAGAGCTGGTTCCATCACTATGAGCCAGAAACTAAACGTCAGAGTATGGAATGGCATCCCCTGGAACTCACCATCGAAGAAGAAAGTGAAGACAGTGCAGTCTGTAGGAAAAGTTATGGGAAGTGTCTTTTGGGATGTACAAGGTTGCATTTGGTTGACTTTCTTGAACCTGGACAAACCATAAATTCTGCCCGCTACATCAAGACACTTCTGAAGCTCTGTCGGGCTTTGCGTGATAAACGCCTTGGAAAGAGGATCATCCTTCAACAGGATAATGCACGTCCGCATACTGCCCGTGCCACTATGGAGAAGATCAGGGCATTAGGGTGGGAAACTCTTCCACATCCTCCCTACAGTCCCGACTTGGCACCCTCCGACTACTACCATCTTTTCGGTTCTGTGAAGGAGCAGATGCGTGGCCAACGCTACGAGATGCTGGAGGATATTCGGAAAGCAGTGCATCAGGGTCTGCGGGCAGCTGGAACAAAGTTCTATCACAAGGGCATTTTCAAACTTGTAGAACGATGGGAAAAATGTGTGCAAAAAAATGGAGACTATGTCGAAAAGTGAAAGAAAGTCTGTAGATTATGATGATGTATTTGGTTTGGCTTAAAAATAAATATTAAGATTGTAAAACAGTGTTGCTCATGACTTTCAGTATGCCCCTCGTAAATGGGAATTCTATTTTGTAAGATTTTTTGAAGCCCTGTCACTTTGAAAGGAAATATCTAATGAAAAGATACTGCAACCCAAACTAAATTCTAAGGGTTCCCCCCCCCATTTATATCCCACCTTTTACTTCATGGTTCTGTTGGCCACATTTTTTCTGAAGAACTTATTGCCTATTATTGGCAATGGTGTTAACTTGTCTACTGTAGTCATTAGGCTTTTTTTTTCTTTTTAATTTTTATCATTAGATATCTCTCTTCTGGGGAGGATAGGGAATAATTTGAACTAAAGAAAAATGCCGGGAATCGAACCCAGGACCCCTTACACAGTAATAGACCTCTAATGACTGTGCAACAGCGGCAGCCAAATCCTAGCATCATATTAGAAAGAAACTTAAATATATGAATTATAAAATTGTAACATACTTTAACTATAATCCATGATAGTATGTACATAGCACCAATATTTTGCTTAGTTTTACAGTCTAAGTCTTGTGGCCTTATTTTAAATCCTCTGGAATAAAAAACCAATATGCCCAATGAGAAAATTCTACACATTAAGAAGCAAATAATTAATATGTGCATTTTTCTTATAAGACAGTTAGAAATAATTCTTTAATTCACTATTGCACAATCGCCTGTGGTGCCACAAACAGTAAAAGTGGGCACTCAAAACAAAAAAAAAAAAAACTGCTGCTCAACAGTTTACTTAATGCTTTGACATGTAAACAGTTGATAGCTCTCTCATGCCACCGCCCTTATACTATGCACTAACACTGGCAGTCAAAAACTGACTGACCTGGTTTGCAACTCTTCCTTATATATTGATGAATAATGTCAACAGAAATTGCTGGAAGCTGATGCATTTAGCACATGTCAATTATTGGCGTCGATGTGTGGTATTCAAAGGCTTCCAGTTATTGGCATCACTCCTCCTGTGTTTATTGCATTCCAAGGTCTCCAGCTCCACCATCGTGCATAACAAGGATTCTGCAAACGTGACAATGGCCACAAGCATGTGCAGCTTCTATGGACTGAAAAAGCGGTCATAATACTGTACTTTACTCCAAGTAGTAACAACCAAGAAGCCTGTATATTATCTCCAATGTTGGTCTAAGCACAGCATAGGTTTGTAGTAATTTAGTGTAGTTTTTGTTTATTTTTGGAGAAGAAAAAATTTAACTTCAATATTTTAAAATGAACTTCGTATATGTTTGGAGGCTCTTGCCTCCTGCATCAATAGAGATTTACTGGTGAACTTGTGCCAGTGATCTGTAGAGGTCTCTTTATAGGGCAGACACATTTTGAGATGTGAACATTTGCTTGTGGTATATCAACATTTATGATTTTGTTTTTTGTATTAGATTTTTTTTTCAATTTGTTAATTTATTTGAATTCTAGATTGATTTTATTAGCTTTGTTCACTGTGAAAATCATAGTTTTGGTTCCAGAACTGGTGTGCTATTGCTGACTTATCTGTTTGGTTGTGATTTAAATTCCCCATGTGTTCTTTTTGTTTAGTTTTTCCCTTTATAATAGTTGCGTATCTATCAGATTTTGTAAAGGACAATCTCTCCTTGGATCTTTCAGCTCATTGGAACATTTTATATGTATGAATAAATAATAAATGCACTTCCTAGGCTATGCAGATTTTTATCAATAGAATATAAGATAAACAATTTACATGAGAGAGTCGACTTTATAGCTCATGTTGTCCATTATTGAATGTTTGCACCCTTTTATTGTTGGTTACTAGTGCTATAACATTTTAAATCCACAAACTAAGCATTTTCATGCAACCCAGTGAACAGGGACCATGATCATGAAGGATAAACATTGGCCTATTATAGCAGTGCATTTTCACCCTAACTCCAGCTCTTGACATTTTGCAATGACAGAGATGCAGTCTTGCCAGATCTTGCCACTACTGTGTGTTTATTTTTATAGTGTTTAACGCCTGCTTTTACTACTTGTGGCACCACAGGTGATGACACTGATGATACAGGGAATGAAACTGGAGCACCAGTGGAATGCAATGGCAGGGGAAACCAGAGAACCTGGAGAAAATCTGCCCCTGCTCTGCTTTGTCCACTACAAATCTCACATGCAGTGGCTTGGAATCAAACCCGGCCTGTCTAGGTGAGACTACTAGGTATACATGTGCTATCTCTTCAAAAATGCAAACAACCAAATAGTTTGTAGCCCATGTTAGAATGACATAACTATAACCAATAACTACAAGTATAAAAATAACTAATAACTATAACAAGGATAACACGGTAAATTGCACATGCACAAAAAAGCCAACATCTTTTGGACTAACACAAACTTATATTGACGACTTATGCTCTGCTTACAAAAGAATTGGCAGCCTAGTCAGAAATGCTGTGCATGCACATGGTAAGGAAGCATGTAGTAGGTATTAGCAGAGAACTTGCTCCCTTTGCTGCGCAGGTCAATCCAACACTGCAAACCTTGCCTGATTTTGCTCAAAGCAAAGTTCTAAGCAAAAACAGTAAACTATATTTTTAAAATTAGAGTGCCAATGTATTTGTTCAAACACAAGGGGCATTCAATGTCCTTAGAAAAGATAGAAAAGCAAATTATTTTGGTACACTTTTTTTTTTCTTTTTTTTCTTCAACATAATCTCCTTTTAGCTCAATACACTTTTCCCAGTGTTTCTCTAACTGTTTTAAGTCTTCCAAAAAGTAACATTTTGCAGGGTCCTCAAAATATGCATCTGTTTGGGAGATGACCTTCATTAGATATGAGTAGCTTTCTGCCAAGCCAATTTTTTAAGTTTGGAAATTAAAAAGAAAGTCACTGGAGGCCAAATTTGGGGAATGCGGTGGATATTGCAATAATTTGAACCTTAATTCTAAAATTTTAGTCATCAAAATTGCGCAGATGACAATGTTTACATTGTCTTGATGAAAGAAAATCCTTTTCTTTGCTAGATGAGGGCATTTTTTCTTGATTTCTCCATTCAACCTGCGCAATAACATGCATAATACGTTCTTCCTTTCTGCAAGCTCAATGTAGATGATTCTGCGTGTATCCCAAAAAACCAAGGTCATCATCTTGTCTGCAGATTTCATCACCTTTGCCTTCTTTGGAGCCAGTTTACCTTTAAAAACCCACTGTTTCAACTCACATTTATCTCTGGAGTGCAATTGTGCATCCATGTTTCATCCTCAGTTATGTATTGACGCAGAAACGCATCAGTATTGCGACAGAAATGTGTCAAACCAGCTTCCGAATCAATCACACGATTGCATTTACTCTCCATTGAGAGCAAAAGCAGCACCCATCTTGCCGAGATCTTTGTGACTTCAACTATTTCGTGAACTTTGGTTTGTCGATAACTCAAAACCATATCCTGGATTTTGCCAATAATTTCATAGGAAGTCACTTCTACTGGACATCCAGAATGATGTTCATTTGTGGATGTATGGCCAAGTTTAAATTCATGTATCCAATTGTAGATTGTTGCAAAAGCAGGAGTAGATGTGCCATGAACTTCATCCAATTTGGCTTTTATCTCTTTCGGTGTTAAGCTTTTTAAATAGAAGTGTTTAATTACCACATGAAACTCATTTTTTTCCTATATTTCTAAATAAGCACAAGATTGTTGATTCAATCACCTATGACAGTGAAACCACATGATAGATATAGCTGAAACTTTAAATGCCATCTAGTAAGAGACAATAGCTACTAAATACAAACTCTTTTCAATGCTATGAGTGTAATTTCTTGGATTTACTAAGGACTTATTAAATGTCCCCCGTAAAACTTCTTTTACTGTGGAAATTCAGAGCTAGTATTGCTAAAGTTTGCCATTCTGATACATATATCACTTTCTTTATTTTCACAAAATGTCAGGGCATAAATACAGCAACAGTACAGCAGTGCGATATATTCAATCTGTAATCTAAGCTACAATATAATGTGAAAATCTGCCACAGCTAGAATCTGCTCACATAAATGTAACAATGTCTCCTTTGCTGTAAAGCCATAAAAACTTCCTGCACATTTTATGGGCAAACTTTAAAAATTGGCAAGTATGAAATAATGTTTGCTCTGTAAACAGATGATAATCTGAATATTGGTACAACTGCAGGTGAGGACCTAAGTGAAGCTGCCAAGAGGGAGGTGCAGGAAGAAACTAGCATAAAAACAGAGTTCCAATCTCTAGTCTCATTCCGACATACACATGGGGGAAAGTTCAACTGTTCAGACATCTACTTCATTGTAAGTCTGAAAGCAACTTCCAGTGAGATACAGAAATGTGAACAGGAGATCTTGGCCTGCCAATGGATGCAGGTTAGTATACTGGACACCTATCATAGAGCTTCTCAAACATCTGGCATGATTTAAATTAATTTTTGTATAAGAATTTACGATTTTGAAATTCAGGAAACACTTGGTGGTTTTAAAAACAAAAAGTCAAACAATTACAGGGTTATAAATTTTAGAATGGGGAAGAGAAAATTAAGGAATAAATCTGCTAGGAAAGAAATTGTAAAAGTAGTGAAAATAAAAGGTTCAAGATGGAGAAGAAATTTACATGAATGTCCAAAGCATGGAATAAAAGATAATTATTGGCATGTGATTCTTAAATGTGAAGAAACCAAAGTCACAAGAGAAAAGTGAACTTTCCAATGGATATAAGGGTGAAACAATCATTAAAATCACATTAGGATATTCCATTATGTCATGTTAGCATATTTTGGGACACCTTGCAGTGTTTTCTTCAGATGGGGTGTAATTTATTTGTGATTTTGCCACGATGCATAATGCTCTCGGTGACGAGGATGTGGTTTGTCACTCACAGATGAAAGAAGAAAGTTAAGACTTTTCGGGCGTGAAATAGTTTTGCTCAGGGATCTTCTCTTTCAAGATATGGCATTAATTTACATACTAATAAACATTTAATAGGACCAACAGCTTTACTCCCCTTATGAAGGAAGCCATGCTAAGGATTTTCATGTCAGAAAAACTCCATCACTCTCTGCCATGGCCTTGGGTACTGAGGCCAGCATGGAGAGATTTGTAGTTAGTAAAGGTAGACAAAGAATGGATTAAAAAATTAATAAAGTAAGATGAAGTAGATTCTATGCAAATAAAGGGTAAATATTTTGTATAGAGTAATGCATAACAAGATAACCGCTATGATAATGGTTACTGGGACAGCAGAGTAATCAGCAATTCACAAGTGTGGGTTACAACATATTCAGTAATAAGAGATAAGAAAATATTGTAAAAAAATATTTATTAATAATTAGACTGATCTATACCAATATATTCCAAGAAAGAAATGTACATAGTAATTTCAAAAACTACTCAATTTATTTTGATAATTCTTTCACTACTATAAAGTCCTATTCTTTCAGATTGTCAAAAGATATATTATGTTTCCAAAAATTTTAAAACGTTAGGAGTTTCTTATTCAAATTCATGTAATCAAGTTTCAATCTAGTTTCATTGAGATGGATATTAGAAGCTACCTGTGACACGTTATTGCAAATATGGCTTGAGATTGAAGTTCAAAGAGTAACATGTGCAAGCCTGGGTACACTCCAACAATGTGCAGCAATCAGCACATGAAGGTGTTGCCATGTGAGATACTAGGATGGATCTCCAGTGAGATCATATCCCACTAATATTTTCTACAACTTTCAAGTCAGTATAAGGGAGAGAGAATGCCTTTAAAGACTGCATCATGCATTTGGTAATCTTTGCCCTTTTCAATCCATATGGAGCAGAATGGTTTAGTGTACACCATTCAGAGATACAAAGCCTTTGAATTCCTATAATTCTTTTGGTGAATAAAAATCTTATCTTATCTACTCCTTGTTATTGGTTTCAACATTAAAATGTTTTCACTTTTCTCAAACAGGAATTTGTAAAAAAAAAAAAAAAAAACTCCTGGTCATGCAAAGAGAAAGAATTTCAATCACATGGGAACCAGCTTTCAGAAGATTTGATTATCACTTTAGTCCAATGTGTTCCCTAAGTTCCCTTCTACTTATAAGGAACTAAGTAATAAGTCAATTTTTGCTAATGTTTATCTCAATTAGCATGAAGTAGAAGAAAAATTTCTTATAGAGATGTAGAGAAAATCATTCGAATGGAACACATCAGGTTCTTTCTACCTGCTTTCTGTTAATCAAGATACATTTGCAAAATTGCTTCATTACACATTTGTTGCTCATTTAGAAAAAATCTGATGTGTTACACATGACTTTCTCTAGCCGTTCTACAAACTTCTTACATAAGATTATTCTTCTTTCTTCACCTTGTTAATCGAGGTATTCAACACAATGTTATTACTTAGTTCCTTATAAGAGGAAGAAAATAAGGGAATATACTAGGCTAAATTGATAGTCAAATGTTTTAAATACTGTCGTTATGCGATTGTCATTACAAATCGCTTGTTTTCTTGGCAAGGAGTAGAAAAAAAAAAAAAGAAAAACGGACACTCCCGTCTGAGAAAAGTAGAAGTACTTCACAATTGAAACTAATAACAATGAATACCTCGAAAACGGTAAGCTCCACGAAAAAAATGTACATGACGTAAGTTGTGTATTTTAATAAGGCCTACATTTTTTGTATAGTAAATTTGTCTATCTCCTATGGTTTACTAGTTATGCCAAATTAAGCACAATTCAATTCATCCAGAATAAACAGGTCTTTAGAAGCTATTCCCAGAAAATTCAAGACATACATTTTATTTGTCAGGTAAATATCTTAAATATACGATATTTTAATCAAAATCGTTATAGTCATTTTTAAGAAAATCAAAATTTTCGAAAAAAGTTCCATGTAAAGGGTAGTTTGGGGTGGGGGGACTTTTCTCAAAATCTTCGTGTCGCATCCCTGTAAGATACTAAACTTAAATACCAAGTTTGGTATTTTAGCTACTTTTCGTTTTTGAATTATCGTGTTAACAGACACACACACACACACACACACACACACACACACACATGGACCTTTTTCTCAAAATGCTTTTTTTGGATACAGGGGGTCCTAAAACATGTATTTCCGGTGACATCTCGGTATCGAATTTTTGGGTGGAATGCAATACTTCTCTATCTCTATGTACATTGTACATATGGGGCTAGAGAAAGTAAAAATGTTAAGCATCATTTTATATTTGCCTTTTAGTTGGTTTGGCATGCTAGTGAAAGTTTGTAGCAAGGTTATTATTTATTGTTTCAGATGGAGGAGTTCTTAAACCACAAAGAAATAACAGAAATGAATAAAGACTTTGTAAGAAAATATCTGGAGTATCAGAAGCAAAATACATTCATCTCCTGCAAGACAACTTTACATCCTTTGTTAAACAAACTGCAGAATGTGTATAATATTGACTTCAACCCCAAGTCATAACACTGTGATACTTAGCATTTCCAATTTGTTAATAGTACATTAGAAAGTCAATTATCACTGACAACCTTGGAGTTATGCCGAGTCACACTTATTTACACTACCATCCACTTAATTAGTTGAAAAACATTGAAACATTTTCACCAAACTGCTGAAAACGAGGACGAATGATCTTGAAAATGTTTCAGTGCTTTTCAACTAATTAAGAGGTGTAGAGTGTAAATAAGTGTGACTCAGCATAACTCCAAGATGATGAATACTTCACTGTTAATAGTGCTTCTGTTTTTAATATTTACTATTTATCACTGACAATTTAATAAGAGGATATGCAATTAATGTTAATCACTCACAAGATAATTTCATCAAAAGCTCGAGAAGTATTTATTGTCAATTAATTGTTTTGACAATGCTTGGCCAAATAGTGGTAAAACTACAAAGCACAGGATTTAAAGAGATTACGACTTTATAAGTCACCATTGGGGTTTGTCATCTCTAAATAGATTTCCTTGTGGTTTATCAGGAAATATTCAAGTCAGTTGGGTAATTTAATGCAGTGTCAGTATGTTGTGATAGTAGCTCAGTGGTTAGAGCAACTGGGCTGAGTTCAAATCCTGGCTATGGTGTTGAATTTTTCATTCCGACTACCTTTCTAATATTTATTATGGCTATTTCACAAATGAAATCACTGCATTGCAGTCCATTTACAATTGGTAGCAACTGCTGAATTATGAAACAATTTCTAATCTCAAAAGTAAAAGTAAAATGTTTCATTACTGGAATAAAAATCTTATATTCATTCACAAATTTCCTCTAACAATGATACCTTTATGATATCCATGTTATGTTACTCTCAATTTTTTTCCTCCCATTTCTTTAGGCCTCTTTAACTGCTTTGGTTACATTGGGGGCTTTAGACTGAAACACTTATGTTTTTACTCTTTGAACTGCTTTTGGAGGTTTTTCACATACACATTCATTCTCACATCCATCGATCCAGGTGGTTCAGTTGGTTAAGCACTGGCCTTCTGATCCCAAGATCACTGGTTCAAAAACTGCCCAGATCATCGGTTTTTAAGTGTGCTTAAAAGGGACAGCTCCGTGTCAGTATAATTACTGGAATGTAAAATCATCACATCATAAGTGTTACCAATAAAATAATATCCTTTACTATTGTATAAAGAAAATATATTCCACAAACATTTTGGGGGAGAAAAAAAAATTGTAACAACCCTGTCAATTGCCAGGATCATATCAGTGTTGCTGGTATGCTAGAATCTTATATGGCAGGAATTAATTTCTTTGCCAGTAAATCTACTGCTTTTAAGCACACTAAAAACCATTGGTCTGCGCTGGGTTTGAACCCATGGTTTGGAATCAGAGGCCAGGGCCTAACCAACTCAGCCACCCAGAGAACAAACTTTATGGAGGGAGAGGGGAATATTTTGTCAATGGCGCTGTCAATTGCCAGGATCATATCCATGCTGCTGGTGTGCCAGAATTTTGTCTCATGGGAGTTATTTTACATGCTAGTAAATCTGCTGCAATAGTATTGTCACTTTTAAGTACACTTCAAAACCATTGGACTGGACAGGGTTTGATCCTGCAACCTTGGGATCAGAAGGCACATCTAACTGAGCCATCCAGAGCAACAAAAACTTTCTGAAGCTGCTACATAGGTGTAAAATAGTCTTTTGTGACATGAAAAAGATCCGATTATTATAGCATTTTTGGTTTTTAATGATTAGTAGGCAATGCGCTATCAGAACAGAGTCAGATAATTGACATTCTACTGTACAAATAGAGCTCAAAACAAATTAGCTGCACACTGTCTGTCCACCAGCTCATAGCCATGGCAGATGCAGTTCAATAAACAATTACAGCTACATCATATTTCATTCTGGGGTGTCTAGTCTAGCTATGCTTACAGCAGAAGTGTCAACCTCAGAGCATGTATGCTCACTAGATTAAAGTGAACAAGTTGTTAAATTATCACAAAATTTAAAATTATTCAATTTGATGCACTATGCTTAGCTTATATATAACATACACTCTTCTCAAACAACTCTTTGGAGATAGACTCACTTTCACTGGAGGAGGAAGAGGAAAAAGAAAAAAAAAGGAAAAAAAAAAAAAAAAAAAAAACTGCTGTCCTTGACCAGCAAAATGACAACATTCATGATTTACCTGAACTTTTCTTTCACTAATCGTTTGTTTCACTTTGGCCCAAGCTAGTTCTATGGGCTTCAAATCACACTTGGGGGCGGGGGGGCAGATGTGGCACAAAGATAAAATTTTATCCACTTTAAATACCTTATCTTTACATTTGTTTATTTCAATCATTTTGTATAGCTCTGACTTGCACAGAGAACTGAACCTCTTTATTTGGCAACCATATCAAAATATGGCAGTTCGATATGGGGTATAATTACAACAGGAGGCAAATTGAGGCTAATTTTCCTTGAATCTTGAATGGTTCAGTTTTAGTAGTTGTCTTTAGTTGTCCCAGGCTTGAAGATAAGAGACATTTCCAGACATCTTATCTATATAGTGCCTTTGTTTTGTACCAAGGCCACAATCACCTTTATGCATATCGGCTGAGATGGCAGCCTCAATTTTATGCCACTGCACAGAAGCAGCACAGGATGTGTTAAGGGCACATTTATCAGCTGTGAACTATCAGTTGTTGCTTTGTTGTGAAGAATTTCAAAATACCTTTGTTGTATATGATTTCCTTAGGAATGTTTCAACAAATTCATGCTTGAACAGCCATCTTTTTATATAGATACACATGTGAAAACTAATTATGTAAAAACGTATGTAGACAATTTCAGCAGCAATTTCCTGGATATCCCGTTCTGGGCAGAGACTCTCCGAGATGATTAGTCAATGAATTTAGAACCGGATCACCAAAAGCTAAGCCAAAGAAGCGAATGGACAAAAAGCTAGATGAAATTGGTGCCGCATTTGAACTCTCTCAGCCATCTTTCATATAGCTACTAAACTTTTAAAACTGAAGCTCTACTGTGTGACTATAGTGCAGGTATTTATGAACATTATACAAGAAAAACTTAGGCATGTGAATGGTAATTTAACTAATGATGTCGAGAATGTCTTTGCATAGATGGACACCACTTTCAACAACCTTATAACAAAGTTAGTACTCACTAACACTCCTCAGTAAGTAGTGCAGGAATTATGGAATGGAAAATCCTACAATGTAGCTAGTGTGCAAAGCCCAATTCGCACGATCTGTGGTCTTAGTGTAATTACACACAGTATTACACATGTGAAGTATTTCTTGTATTAGTATTGATATAAATGCCAAATTCCTCTACTTCTACAGTAGTGCGTTAGTAGTAAGAAGGTATATAAGTGAAACTCTGAGAGGTCAGCTATGAGTAATAGAATAAGGAAAATTAGTTGGCAACAATAGCATGACAATGATTGCAGAGATGTTTATAAACTCTTGAATAAAATTAACATGAAGTATGTACCTTGCCTCCTCTTTCATTCCCTAGAAACCTTAAGCTGGTCTTAGGGTATTTTATTTACTTAAGCATGTGAGCATCTATCCAGTCCATCGACAAGAGAATTGATCCTAGCAGTGGACAAATGAGGTTGCACTAACTCAAAAATAATTAAAGAAACAGATAAATCTTATTTAATAGTAAATGTAAAGCAAATTTGATTTAAGCTGTCAAACGAGGATAAATAACACAGTAAGTAGCTAAGTAATCTGTTTAAATTCATCTTTATTTAAGAATTAAGTTTTCTCAAATATTACCGTGGCTCACTTAAAAATGATGATTGAAAATTTAGAAATGAAATTGCACTATTGAGTGAATTTTGTTCATGGGTAAGGAATGTCTCAAAATATGTTGGTTCCTCACTAAATGAACTCTGGATCTGGGATCTGCCTCTACAGCTGGTGGCTAGACAGTGATTATGAGCAATAATATAGAAGTACAAATATAGTCTCTGGGAAATGGTATTATGTATTTTATGTAATATGTAATGATTAAGATGAAATATTTATGCTTCCACTGTTAACCCTATTCCTGCTCTTAACAAAGAAAATGAATACAGAGGTCACTAGCAAAAGGTACTATCTGAAAATGTAACTGCATTTTGTTTAGAAAATATAATAAAATTATACCAATTTGCTTTTGTGGTCAAATGGTCAACATTCTGGTTTCTCAACCAAAGATATCCCAGGTTTGATTTCAGACTACGGTGGGGAAATTTTTCTTTAGTTATCTTTTCCTATCCTTGAACTTTTTAGAATGACAATAAGGGATACTCATCCCATCCATATTTGAAAACTATAGGTGGTACTGTAGGTAAATATTGACATGCAAAAGATACCTATTATTTACACCAAATTGAAGGTACTGTATTTGGACTATACTAGCTTTATTGTAAGAAATTGCTTTTCTCAGCAACACCTTTTGCTGGAGAGTTTGAATTGATGTTCTGGCACATGAAATTTAATACTATGTGAACAGCAGTTCTTTGGCAGGTCTAGTTATGCGGTGAGTGGTTTTCCAGCAATGCTGACATGACGTGTTGGCAGTATAGGTGATAGGAAGTCTGCAGTAAATGTAGTACAGTTTGTTGTCAAAGTTATTTCAGACAAACTTAAAAGTTAATCATGTACATCAAGCAAGGAGATATTGGAATTGCCTCCCTACGTTGTTCAAGTACTCTTGCCACTTGATTGATGTTCGGAGGAATTTAGTGACAGTGACGGTCAAATTATATGTTTTATTAATTTGTTGAGTTGGTTTTTTAACACTACGTCACTTACATTGTTATTATGAGGGACTAGTTTCGAAAGCCTATGCTTTCATTTTCAACCTCACGGGTCCAACTGCCATTGCTGGCTGCATTTGCTTGTACACTCTTCTCTGGTGGCGAAATGATGAACTTCTTAACTAAGCTGTCTACTGAAATCCTGCCAGTAGACAGCTTAGTTAAGAAGTTCATCATTTCGCCACCAGAGAAGAGTGTACAAGCAAATGCAGCCAGCAATGGCAGTTGGACCCGTGAGGTTGAAAATGAAAGCATAGGCTTTCGAAACTAGTCCCTCATAATAACAATGTAAGTGACGTAGTGTTAAAAAACCAACTCAGCAAATTAATAAAACATATTCTTGCCACTCCTTAGGAAATTGCCTATTACATTCTGCAGTTCCTTCATAGAAATGGCAGAAAGGTTTTGATGAATGCTATTTTTAAGTTTATCTAAAGTGTGCAGTGTTGTTTTGTAAACTCTCTCTCTTAATGCCCCCCGAGATAAAAATTGCAGGGATTAATTCAGGGGAATGAGGGGGCCATATGTTGTAAGCGATTACTTCATCTTGAAACACTTCATGAATTCCTTGTAAGGAGAAGTTGGCTGTATGCGCCATTATATAGGCCTACTGAAAGGTTGTGAAACAGTGTTCCCTCTCAATTAATTGGTTTAAAAAAAAAAAAAAAGGACATACATGTTTTGCACATGCTCCTCTCTGCTAACTGTTTCCTGGAAAAAAAATAGGGCCTATAATTCTTTTGCCACTAACAGTGCAGCACACTCTTCTATGATAATGTAGATGTTTTTGTGCAGTATATTAGGCATTTCAGAACTCCAATAGTGATTGTTTTGTGAACTAACATACCTACTTAGGTGGAATCATTATTCATCTAAAAGAAAATTATATTAGGATTGACTTCATCATGTGCCTCTTTCAAAACTCATAAACCTCATTCTTTTTGAGTGTCACCCAAAATTAAATTAAATTTAGTTTTATTTATGGATGCTCCTTAGCTGCTATGCTTCTCAGCATACCATTTCATGTCGGACATGAAAGAAGCCTATATCCAGCTTGACGTTCTTTTAGCTGCAGTAAACCTACAACAGGGTACCACTTCACAGGGCCACTCAACTTAAGCTGTTGCTTTACAGTAATTTTTATAGGGTTTTAACTTAATAACTATAACAATTTGAACAGAGCTTAGGAAATTCTGTTTGCTAAGAAAGATATTGAACTGGATTTTTAGATTTTTCCAGAGCATGTCCAATATTATCTAAGATTTCTTCTGTGAGTACTCTACATGGTTGCCTATGTTTCTTATCAAGAACACTTCCTGTTTCACTAAATTTACTAATCTATGAATCAAACTTTGACTAGGAACATGGAGATCAGGAAATTCCTGTTGAAATACTCTTATAGTACATGGAGAATCTGAATCATAGATGAATACTTTAGAGGAAAAGAACACCTGAATGGCCCCATTTCACTTGAATGCACCTATTTTGTTGCCTAAAAACACAGCTAATTTCACAAAAATTCAACTCTCATTAAAACCTTGTACAGTGGAGGGGGAATGTACTCCAGCCTTCGCTGACACAATGGTCAGTGCTATCAGCTGTATGCATATGTATGGCAGACCTGGATCAAATTAGGTCAACCTGGATCTCTAATTGGAGATGATCAAATTTACAACGTGATTGTAACTATTTTTAAATAAAACTTTCTTTCTTTTTAGGAAACTTTATATTCATTGGTATATATTTTATTATTATTTATATATTTTTTTAATTGAAGGTAGACTTCAGTAAAAATTGTACTCATAGTATAATAATGATTAAAAACTCAATTTTTAACAATATTTGTAGGAGTTAATTTAACATTTTTTCCTCAAAGGATTGTTCACTCTTAATAAGATATATAAATACTATAATATACCTGTAATTATATGCATTGTTCAAATGACTATTTTGTAGTAATTATGATTTTTCCATTTGAGTATGTTGTAGATACTATGCACAGATCTTTTCTTGGGTGCAAGTTTTATGGGGAAGCAAGGGTGAAGTGAAGAAGAAAGAGGTCACCTGCCTGTCTTTTCGCAGTGTTGCACACCAAAAAAGATATTTTTTGAGGCCATTATGGTAAATAGGTTATATAATTACTGCAAACTAGCTGAATTATTAAATGAAACACCACCCATGTGCATATACATTAATTCTGGGATCTACAGACAGAATTAAACCTTAGCATTAGAGCTACTAGATAAAGGGGTGTATAATGTACTTCATGTCTCAATGTTGTTGTGGTCTGCTCTGCTTCCAAAATTACATGAAACATACCAAATGAAGACAAGATCTGAGTGCCCAAGAAAACGTGCGCACATAGTACTAATGCAATCTTTCCATTATGTGTCAATAGTCTGCCTACCTTTCTTATGAATGACTCTTCATTGATGTTTGTTTTTGTGAACCAGTGGTTGTGTTTGATTCGATTTTTACAATAAACTAAAAAAATCACAGCAGATTTGTGAGAGTGTAATTCTCTTTAATAGATTTACCACTTGGTTTATCCAAAGCTCAGGTTTTCAAACTCCCTGGTCATCTGCACCTGACCTGAAACAACTGTTTGCTGCCAAGAATGTAATTTAATCCATTTCTCAAGGTACTTACAAATAGCAAGATAGTTCACATTTATAGTTTTATTATCATCACAAAAACTCTGCAACATACAAAAGTACAATACACAAATACTTTTAACATTGTACTGCAAATAAACTACAAGCTCTAATTGGTTCCAAGGCAAGTGCAAACATTACAACAGAAATAATTATGTTCACACAAATATAAATAGAACAAAAACATTCCACAAATGAAATTGTTTTAATGCAACAGAGAGTATGAAGTAAGAAGAGAAAGAAAAAATTTTGATTTGCTAGGAAACAGTGAAATGGAAAATACTCATAAATCTAATCCACAATGGCTTGTGTGAGCAAGGATGGCTGCATGTGTGATGGCTTGAATAAAATAATATTGTGTAAAACACATGAAGTGGCTACTCAGAGAAGCTAAAAAAGTTTCAGTACAATATAACTGGTTTATGGATTTGTGCCACGTAGCAGCAACACGTCTGTCCAAGACGTGCAGAAAAATTCAAAGCTTGAACTCTGGGTGTGGACAGCACATGTGTGTGCCTGTTTAGTACCTGATGTGGTTGCATGTGGCAACACATGCATGTAAAAGTGCCAACATTACATGTTAAAGAAGAATTGGTGCAGTGCCAATAAAACTGACATGGGCAGGCAAGGTTCTTAACACACAGACCCATGAACTGAAGTTCTTAATTTAAATCTTGACAGGATGAACCTCTGACTCAGGTTTTCTCCCATCTTCACGGCTTGTAAATGCTGGGGAACTATGCTTAACTTAAAACTGGAACATCTCTTCCTTTATTTCCTTTCAACATTTCAGGTATCCAAAGAAGGCATTCAAATACAATTAAAAAAAGAAAGTGCAAGTTAAGGCATTCATTGAGAATTTTCCATTGTAACAGTACAAAATCTGATTTTACTTCACATTTTGAAGTGTCCTCCTGTTGCTTTTAAACCAAAGCTGTTTCCAATAACATTGCCCACAGAATTTTTCGAAGATGAAAGTAGTGATAAACCAGTATGATTTGACTGCACTATAAGTAACTATATGATTTATTAAATAATAAGTTGTGTGCATTTATCTGGAAAGCTGCACTGTGAGTGGACAAAAGTAACCATATCTTTATTAAATAAGTTGTGTGCATTTATCTGGATATGATAGGGCTTGCTTATGGAAACAATACTGATAACCAATTATAATTCAATTTGGTAAATTAGTTGGCACTGCTGGCATGTCCATGCATTACTCCGATAGGTGCATTGTTTGCACATTAAAGGTTATTAGCTTAAACAATTCTAACTTAGCCTGCCTGGGCATTGTGGGGATAGCATGTCTGTCTCACATTCAACAGGTCACAAGTTTGAATCTCACTTAGGGTGAGGCTTTAGGATAAGGTTTTCTTTCGGGGTTTTCCCTTATCCTGAGAAGACTAACTCTATGGACCCTGAGATCATTTGAGCATCATTTCACCAATTTCATTCATCGTCTGATATGAACAACTAAGTTAAAGAATTTAAGCTTAAAAAAAATTGAAAATGGCTAATTAGTGTTCAAATAGCTTAGGTCTTAGCCAGTATCTACTTTTTTAGTAAAACAGACCCTAACCAAATTAAGAACTTGGGCCCAAAATAAATATTGCTTACTGTTATATCACAGATATGGGTGTCATTACCAAGGTATGAAGGTATGCAAACCCTAGCAGAACCCACAGCATATTGTGTTATCAAATCAAATATTTTGTTTCCCTCGTTCCCTTCTCTGTACAACTTGGCATGTTGTGCTGTTGGAAAACTGGTAATAGAACTGCTGTTTTGTTGAGAGAGAAGTAGATCATGTTGCTTTTGTTCATTCTTAATGAAGAAAAGATATTAAGGAGAGGGAGAGAAGTTTCATTTTTTATTGAAGTAAAATAACAGAAAACATTTTATGTAACCGCGCACTTTACAAAAAACTAATAATCCAAATATTAGAGTTGTTCACTGAATATATTTATATTAACTTTGAGTTATTTATTATTATTACACTGGCAAAGTTTAAGCCAGTTGTTATTAATACAATAAAGTATAGATACTGTTAAATCCTTTGGATTAATGTATTTCAGTACCCAGCATAGGAGGATGGTATTTTGTTACAACTTTGCTTTGTTTTATTTTAGCTGTCCAGTGACATTTTAACTAGTGGGTGGCTATCTCTTAGGTAAAGTTTTAGGTGGTGGAAGGGGCACACAGTAGGCTGAACTCTTGCCATGCATGCTTCAATAGAATACTACTTTCTTTCACTAGCTAAAACCCCCACCCCTCATCTTTGAACAGACAGAAAAAAACATTGGTCTCCACTTTAAAAAAAAAAAAAAATGCTCATTTTTAATTTGCTGAAAAACAAAAATATTACAGTTCACTTTTGATATCTTTCAATTTTTTTTTTTTTTCAAGTTGCTAAACATTTTTAAAATTGCATGAATTCAACTTTATGGGTAATGCTAAAAAAACTATTTTATATGCAGTGGAGAACTTTTTTCTGTTGTTTAGTTTTGACATACTTTTCCTAGTTAGATCAAAATCATTTTCTGAGCAATTATACTATTACTGGCTATCAAAGGAGTATAAAATAATTCTGTAAACATCAAATGCCAGAAAATTTTAACTATAGTATAGTTTGTTCTTTCTGTAAACTCAAAATGAGAACTATACTTTGGCTGATGGAATTTCATAAAATTGATACAAATGTGTACTTTCTGCAGCCACTGTATGCAGTTAATATTACAAATCCATGTTCAATAAGAGCACAATAATACTGCCATCAAGTTTCATTATTCCCATTTTGAGAATTTAATTTGTGTACTTCCTCTGTTTACTTTATACCCTCTGAATTTAAGTCAACTGCTGTGAAGAATAATGTTAGGATTTGTTTTGAAGTTATAGGATATCTGCAGATGCTTGCAACTTCAGCCTCTGATCCTTGACTAGTTAAATAGCAACTACAGTTCAGTTATTTAAAGCTTAACTAAGCCTCATGAATAAAATTTATTGATGGAGTTCTGCCACATCTTAAACCTGTAAATCACTCAGTATTCCTCTACTACTGACAAGATCCAGCTACTCTGACATTTCCTTCATAACCTTATCAATCTAGGAACCACTCAATTGCTGAACTTATATCACACAAGATCTGTGATATTCAGGCTTGATCAAAAAGCATGTATCAAGCAAGATTCTGCAGCTTGTCTGCCAACAAAGCTTAGTCCCTTTATCCTTCAAACTGAATGCCATGGTACTTCTGCATTGTTAGTTCACTATTTGTCACAAAGACTTAGGCACTCAAAATGGGACAATTATTAACTGAGAAGGAACTACATAATTAAAATCTGTGTACTACAATGTGATTGTTCATAGTTACCAGAGCTGAGAACATATATACCAATAATATTTTGTATGTAGCCTTCTTTATGGTCCCTCTCACAAATAAAAGAATGCTACTATACACACACTCTCACAACTGACTAAATGACTATAGCAATGGAGTTTCCTGTGAAAATATTTATAACCTATCTGAAGAAAGAATGCAAACTGCGAGTGGAAGCTTGTGTAAACACAAACAGATAAATGGTATCATGTCATCACTCCCAGTGCATACCTTGTACAGTTCGACAATGCTGGAATGCAGCAGAGTCTCTTACAGTGGACGGGTTCCAATCAAATCAAAATGCAAACACTGCCACACGTGGTCATGCTCACAAAGTAGAAAATTAATATTCATTAGTGACAAAGAAAACAGCAAGTTTAACCTGTTGTGGATCATTTAATTTATTCTTATTTATGTAGGCTGTGCTGATGTTTTGATGGTCAGACTGTCCTGCACTATATTCCAGCCTTCTCTAAACACTCTAAACCATGCCATGCCACACCAGTGACCTCCCCAAACAACTGCACTCTTTCGTCAGACAGGTAGTAATTTTGAAGTACACAAGAACCTTGTTTATATGATCTCATTAATCTGGATTTCCTGTTTATCAGGAGTTTTTTTTTTTCTTACTTTTTCACCACAAAAATAAATGGATCCTTTGATAAACACATATGAATGCTGGCTATAATGATGTACTGCAGATAGTGTACAGATCACAGTTGCTGTTGCTTTAAGCTAACAATACTACCACCATACTGGATGTTCAGTTTTACACTTGATTTCCTATGTAAGAAATAACATCAAGACATGCCTGATGAAGTGAGTTTATCCACTGTCCTTGTAATGACTGAAGATCATACTTAATGTGATGGCATTCTAAGGTGCTTTGAATACTGTCTCTCTAGCAACAGATGTTTATGCTTGATGGTTTTGAGTAGGTAATGAGCAAGTCAAAAAAGTACAAACCAGGTGTACAATGTTTTGCCTGTCTGCATCCTCAGCGCTCATCCTCTGTTGCTATCATAGACTCGTCCTCTGTTGCTATCATAGACAGGCGTGGATGAAATTCATCCATACAATATTTTTAAAACTACTTTTAAAGGCTCTATTTACAAACTTTGTAAAAGGAGAATGCTGAAACTGGCCACCATCATCCATACATTTTTGTCAGCTCTTTAGGAAACCTATTCATCACTCGCCATAGTTAACCTTGAGAAATGTTGGCAATTTTCTGGCAGATGTTTTGTTTTAATTCTTCTTGAGTGTGTGAGTTTGTCTTGTACATTTTATGTTTTAAGCTACCCCAGAGATACAAATTGCTGGGGATTAGGTGGGCGATTAAGGGGGGACACAAATCTCAACTAATAATTCTGTCTGAAACTCACTTTCAATTGTTCTCATTGAAGATTGTGTATATGAGTTGTTGCAAAATCATGCTCCCTGTCTGTTATTCTCTTAAAAAAAAAAGGGGGGGGAGGGGCAAATTTGAATTCACATATGTACGGGCAGCAACTGTTGACTCAAAAAAATTGGTCCTATAACTTCTTTCTCTGCTAATGGTGCACCATACACAAACTTTTTTGTCATAAAGGGTACTTCATGAACAGTACTAGGTTCCTCAGAGCTCCAATAACAATTATTTTGTGTACACACATATCCATGAAGGTGGAACCTAGCCTCATCCATGAAAAGTATTAAATGTGTTGAGAGTCCACTCATAAAATGTGCGCCAAATTACAGGATCACCTGGTTGAAGAGCATATGCCACAACTATTTTATATGATTTTAACTTCAACAATTTAGTACCTCCATACACAACCATAAGAAATGCCTAGCTGTTGTGAAAGATGCCCAAGTGATTTTTTGAGGGAATTCTCCAAATGATGATCGATATCTTCTAATGTTTCTTCGAAGTTCATGGATTGTTGTATGGTTTGGAACTTTTACATCTGGAAATCATTCACTTGGTGTGCTGGTTGAGCTAACACAAACGAATCAATAATAAATACAGCTGTGCAATAGAAAACATATACTGAGTCATAACGCACTTTGTGACTAAGCACAGGACAAAGTAACAAATCAGTCATAATAACTTAACACCATATCACTGTCAACCCAATACTGCACTTCCAGAGCAGAGCAAAACTGTGTTAGAAGCGTGACCTTGTTTAGTGGGGAATCACATGTCCACACACTCAGTGGAAAAACACCTCAGTCAGTTTGGAGGTTCTTGGCTCGCTCTGTATCACATTTATATCTATGCAACGATATAAATCAAATTTATACACCTCTCCTATTTGACACCAGAAAATTAATACTCAAGCACACTCACAAGGTGTGTTGTGTTAATTCAGTTTGTCAACAAAGAACAGAGCAGCATTTGAAAGTAATTCATTTCTGTGACAGGAGTCTGTATGGGCAGGCTGGTTGGATTATTAGCAATGTAACAATGCCCACGAGTGCTGTGATTTGCTTTCCCTTCTGCAAAACATCACTGTTTTGCAGAATGTGCTGTTCACAGTGACTACTTCCTCTTCTACAAACCATATCCACTCTTCCCAAGTGAAAGTCACTGCGATTTTTTTCTCTTCCACAATCACCACTGCTCGAAAGAGCATGTTATGGCTCCAATGTAGGTTCACCAATCAACTATGACTTGTTCTATCAGCATGCACGAAATCAGAGATAAAAATGAACACCCATTAGTCAGTGTTACGGAACAACAAAACTTAAGCATGTGAATTAGGAATTAAAATTTAGTTGAGTCGATTTTGTAACACTACATCACTTACTTTTTAATTTCGGAAAACATGTTTCAGAAGCCATGTGCTTCCATTGTCAATTCCTTTGGTCGACTACCGGTATTGCTTGCTGTGGTGGTTGTCTCTGTCCCTGGTGGTGGTTTGATGAACTTCTGTATGAGTAGATCGCCTGGCGGTATTTCAAAATTGAAAACCCGGTTCTTGTTTTTCCATATATATATGTTTTCCCAAACTTTTAATTCTGTCTTCCTTGTGATGTTTTTGAGGATTTTTGGGCTTCTATTTATAGTGTGTTTCTCTTTCCAAAAATGCCAAGCTACTGCAGATTTTTCTTCTTGTTTGAGTTTAATATTTCTGTGGTGTTCTTTTGCCCTGGTTTTTATATTTCTTTTTGTTTGGCCGATGTAGATTTTTTCACAGTCATTACAGCTGAACTGATATATTCCTGGTTTGTTTTCTTGTGGGATATCATCTTTTAATTTGGAATTTAAAATGTTTTTTATAGAGTAATTGTTTTTTGGGGCTAGAATGATGTTATGTCTTTTGAAGATCCTCTGGAATTTGTAGAAAGTTGTAGGGTGGTATGTAAACTTCTTGTAGATCTTGTTTTCTTTCTGGTTTTGAGTGAGTGTGCTGACTTCTTTAATTCTCTTTCTATTTTTGGCTTTATTAACTTTTTTGTACACCAGTTCTGCCCGAAATCCATTCTCTGTAGCTATGTCCAAAATTTTATCAAGTTCACATTGGTATTCTGTTTTTCCCATTGGTACATTTACCAATCTGTGTGTAAGGCTGTTGAGTAAAGCATGCTGATGGGGAATGGGATTGTAACTCTTTTGTTTTATATAGCTGTTGGTGTGGGTAGGTTTCCTGTAGATGCCAAATGTAAGGTGATTATTAGTTTTTATGATTTTTAGGTCGAGGAATGGTAGTTGTCCATCACATTCCTTCTCCATTGTGAAATTTATAGACTTTTCTTGCATATTTAGGAGTTTTAGTGCGTCTTCTAGGTGTCTTTCTGGGACTATTGCAAAGATGTCGTCTACATATCGGTACCATATTTTGAACATCCAGGGGAATGCCTTTTTAATCCTAGTTTCCATAGTGCTCATGAAGAGATCTGCTAATATAGGTGACAGCGGGCTGCCCATAGCTAAACCAGATGTTTGTTTGTAATATTTCCCGTTAAATGTGAAAAAATTTTGATTTATGCACAGATTTGTTAATATGATGTATTCTCGCACTTCTTCTGTTGTTTTTCCTATTGCAAGTAACCAATTTTTGATGTGGGATTGTATGCTTTCTGTAGGTATGCTTGGAAACAGAGCAGTAACATCAAAGGAAACTAACATATCGGTTTTTTCTAATTTTATGTCTTTAAGGATGTGAATTAGGTTTTATTCTTTTTCATGAATAGTCTGATAGTGATAGTAAAAGTCTTAGCACTTTTGCTTTTGCAACGATCCAATGTATTGTACATCAAAATTTGTATTCATTTAATAGTTTGATTCTGGATTACCTTGGGTCCCATCTAATTCAGATACGGTTCTTGTGCACAAATGCTATTCCAAAGTACAAACTTTACTTTTCAGATTGACATGCCTTCCTGTTGCAAGTGTACTATGAATCAAATTCACTTATGGCTTTCTGATTACCATAGACAAGCCTGAAGGTAGGCACACAAAACTGTCAAGAGAAATATATTTGGATAAAAAGTGATTTTCCAATTTTTTAATCCTTTTGAATTCCTTTTAATCCAAAAAGGAACTATACGAGGATAATGTGGAATATCTAGCACATTTCTTTTACTGACAGTGGTAAAGGGATATAGATATCATTCTTTTAAGCAAAGAGCCAGATAATAGTACACAAATGAAAAATATTCTTGAGCACTTTGCTTCTATCTTTATTAGAATTATAGAAACATTTGACAATTGCATTCCTTGTACAATTTGCTGGTAACAAGAATGCTTTACCTAAGCTTTTCCTATTCTCTGCAATCAAGTACATAAATACCAGTCAGGGTTTCCAACAAAATAAGTTGGAGAACAATGAAGGGCCTTTATTTATTAATGACTTCACGGGATAACAACCAGTTAAATTGGAGTCGTAAAAATCCAAGTTTTTTACCATCTTAACTCTGGATTTTTATGGCTCCAATTTGACTCGGTTGTTATCCCGAGAAGTTGTCATTAATAACCCATATTGAGAAATCTTTAATTGGACTTTATCTACATTGTAGCAAACAGTAAACATGAGCAGATAAACTCTTCTTGGTCCCCCACCAAAAACACTTTCTTCCCATAAAAAAATCCAACTCCCCACCCACAATGACACAAACACATATATACTTAAAGACATATACAAAAACCATTAGTCTGGGCAGGGTTTTTCAAACCCTGGGATTGTAAGACCAGTGTCTAACCAACTGGCCATCCAGACAGATGGGAGATTTCGGTGATCCTCAAAACTGTATATTTTGGTGAAATCTCAATATTAAATTTTTGATGGAATGAAATACTTACTTTCCCTGCTTACTATAGATTAGAAAAATATTGTTGTTAATCTAATGTGCAGGATTTTGATCCATCAATTTTTCCCTAGCCAGTCAATATAAATTGTATAGCAAGAGTTCTCCATTTAAAGTCTTGTCAAACATTGCAGATCTTACATGCATTATCATTCATAAAACCAAACCTATGTAGATGTTCCGCCAAACAGTCATGCCTAGTGGTTAATCTAAAATGAGCAACTGTTTCTTTCCCTGGGACATTTTTTATTACTTTCTTTTTTGTACCATTTCTTTTGTGTTGAAGCAATTTTTATTAGAAATTTCCTTTTGAATATTATGTTGGTATTTGTTTTATATTAATTTGATAATTTTTGTTTTGCATCTAATCTACAAGACTTTATAGGTCTTGAGTATAGCACTGCACCATTTTTTGGCCAGAAAGACTGCAGTCTTGTTACCAATCACTCCCACATGTGCTTAATATTATAAGATTCATATGGACTATCACATCGTTTTATTGCTTGAATGCCAAAAACTGAGTCTGTGAGAACAACTACTTGATGTAGAAAACTAAAAATGTAGCTTAGTTATCATATACTTACAGAGTGGCATGGCTCTGTGATAACTTGCAAGGCTCACATTTGGAAGGTCCTAGATCAATCCCTGTTGGACCAATCACACTGTCTTTGATTTTGTTGGAGGTGGAAAGTGGTTCCCAGGTTGAATGGCAAATACTATGATTTCTGTAATGCTGCAAATTTTCTGTCATTTCATTTCCTTGTCATGTTCAGGGCAGATTAGGTGAGTGGCGTTGGAATTTGCTTGAGTAATTGGTGTCAGGTGTATGATGGAAACAGAGTGAGACCTCTTCTTATAGAGGGGGAGGGGGGCAACTTTTGTGGATGGTCCTGTCCACTTTTAAATCTCACACCTGGAAAAATTGGACCCTGTTTGCATCAAAGTCTACTACCCTGGATCCAGTTACGCTCTGGGTCCTTTGCTCCACCCGTCCTATTTGAGGTTCATTAGTAGGGATGAGGAGAAAATAATGTAATGGTTACCTTAATATAATCATTATAGAAATAATGGAGACAGGTAGGAACTGGTTTCCAAATAACAGTTGCCAACAAAATGAAGACCGTAAGATTATCAGCATCTTTGGGTGTTAAAATTTCTCTTTTCTAATACTACCTTTCAAAATCCCCTGCTGACCTCAATTTGTAGGAATGTTTACACTTAATTACACTAAACAACACACATGTTATGAAGGACTAGTTTCATTCAGTGATGTCACTGATGTCTCCTCTGGTGGTGGTTCAAGAAACTTGCTTATGCATCCTTCTGGGGAATGTCAAAATTGAAAACTTTGTTCTTATTTTTTTAAAAGAAGAAGATATGTTCCCATGTGGCCAGCTCTTGTTTTCCTGATATGCATTTTAGAAGTTTTGGTTCTGGATTTATATTTTGGTTTCTTATCCAAAAGTGGGCGGCAACTGCTCATTTTTCCAACTGTTTGCGATTTATTACTTACATTAATTATTCTGCAAGTGAATTACAATCCACAGAAAGTATGTGAAAGTAATTTATCTTCTGACAAGTAAAAGATTGAAAGATAAGATTGCATTACTACTTTCTCTACTATTTAAGAGGAGGTGAGATATTCCATCAAAAATATGAAGAAATTTCACAAAAAAAAAAAAAAGGAAAAGGAAAAAAAAAAAAAAAAAAGCAAGCAAATTTTGAGACTCCCGAATAAAAAATAAATTAAAAAAAATTAGAAAAATGCCCATATATGTGAGTGTCTGAAGAGCTTAACTTAAAAAAGAAAAGTTTGTTAAAAAACCAAACTTGGTACAATAATAAATATTGTGCAACACAATTTGCATATCTTTATAAATAAAGTCAAATTTGGACATGTACTTGTTAAACTATTTGTGTTGCTTCATGGTTACTAGCTTCAAATTTTAATACTAAACTTAGTATTTAAGTTAAATATTCCACGGGTATAACAAAAATTTTCAACAAAATTGCCCACCCCAATAATTTTTAATAATTTTTTCTCAAAAAATGGCTATTAACAATTTAAAATACCATGTGCTGTAAGAAGTTTTCAATATAAATGAAATGTATATCTTATTTTTTCTTTGAAAAGCCTCTGAAGTCCTCTTCATTCTGAATAAATTTTGCACAACTGGTAAACCATAAGAGACAAATGCTTAATGCACAAAAAATGTAAATTTCATAAAGCACACAATTATGCGAGATAATCTATTTTTTTGTGAAGTTAAACATTCCAAGATATCCTTGTTGTTGGTTTGAATTTTAAAAATAATTTTACTTTTCTCAAAAGGAATGTCATTAATTGGCATTTTTTCCAGATCATGCAGAGAATTAAACTTCAAAGCCATCACATACTGAACAGCCCTTTAAAACATTTTGACTATTGCTTAAAGCTATGTACTTACAAGAAAACATGTAACAGAACCATTTCTACAAATGTTTATCCCAATTAACACAAAATAGAAAAATAAGCTTTTGTAAGAATAGTTTTGTAGAATAATGGATACAAAAAGTCATGTGAATGCAACATGTCAGATTTTTTCCTTTACTCATTTCTCAATAGGATGACATCTACACCCTTGCACCAGATATATTAAATAATTCCACTTGTTTAGTTCATAAGTGCATTTAAAATTGAAATATTCTGCCATCACATACAATTCCTGACAACCTGCAACAGGCCTCTTGGCACATAAACACACAAAAAGATAGCTAACCTGGGTAAGCTGGAGATATAATGAATCTATTTTTCTTGAGTTTATCTGTGCCAAACCATTACTTGAACCAAGCTGTAGGCATTTTAAAATCTAAGAAATACTGTGGTAAATATAGGCTAAGAAAGGATCCAGATGTCAACAAGTGCACTTCATTTCACTGCATGTCTCGGCCAAGTGAAAGATCTATTATTACACTGCATATTATTACATTTGCAATATCAGTTCTAGCGTGCATCAATAAGTGTAAATAGCATAATATGCACCCCTAAATAATTCTGCACATAAAAGGTTAAAAGAAAATTACTTTTAACTGTCGATCATGCATGTCAATTTCTTCATCACAGAAATTATCATTTAATTGCTTTTAAATTCATCAGTAAATAAAATATAGGAGATAATCTAAATTTTTAAATACATACAGGATCAAAAATGTGCACATACCATTATACTTCGGGCACAACTTTAAACAATTTGTTTTTTTATATTCTGATATTTATTGAAAATGTTAAGCAAGCACACATGCACGAGCACACGTGCACACACCACCCTTAAATTTCCATTAGTTTCAAACTGCATTCATGAATATTTTCACATCATTTGTCAACACTTTATTTAAGAACTTAAGGAGTTGGTCTTCCTTGGGTGCAAATTTTGGTGTAGTTTATGCTTTCACATGTTGCAAGTGTGATCTAAGTTTTGTTTTCACTTTTATCAAGTATGGGTATAGTACATTTTATTGAAGAAATTCTTATTAACAGTCCAATTTGAGATAGCACTTCAGAAAATTATGAGAATCATGACAAGAAGCAGCAATTTTCCATAGGTTGACAAACCGATGTCAAATCTTGCCTTGTTTGTAGTAATACTGCAACAAATATAGATTCATGCAAGCTCTACAATCAATTGTGGAAATTGGTTAGTTGAACTGATTTTTGCAATACAACACAGCTGATCTGATATTTGATTGGTATAACACTTTTTATGATTATTTATAAAGACTGGAAAATGTTTTATGCTGAATACTATTGGTTACATTATTCAATTTGAAACTTGCAGCATGCTCAGAAGAGTTCTGCATGTGATTTATAGATCCAGAAGCCCATGTCAACTTCTTGCCTTATATCTGCAGCTAATTGTTATCTCACACCTGCATTTATGCTGTGTAATGTGGGACCATATGTGCAACCATAACAGGCATGGTGGTAACTCAACTGCAGGTGAAACCAACAAAATCAATTGATTAATGCAACCTGCGATCTTGCACATCTTGCTTTGAGAAATCCAAGATGACAGGGGTAAATTTTCTTTGCCATTATGGCCAAATTCAGTAATTTTTTAGGTACCTTCTTTATTGAAGGGGCAAATTCATTACTTCTTTTGCTACTTTCTTTATGGTAAATAGATTGATTATGCAAAAGATGTCTGTGCAGAGATGGCCTACAAGATAGCTAACAACTTCTATGAGCTTAGAACTACCATATTTATCCAAATATAAGACAATGTTTTTCCCCAAAATATTAATGTTCAGAATTGGGTGGGGTGGGGGGGGGGTTGTCTTGCATTCACAACATAAGTATGTTTTCAGAACAACATGCGGGTAAATGTCAAGTTTCAAACTTTTCAGGTATGGCAGTGGTGAAGCCTGGGGAAAATGGTATAGATTACCATCAAATTCATGACGTATGTGGCAGATTTTGTGAGCTTCATTTTGTTAATGGGCCTATGAGATTCTCATTGGAAAAAAGATTACTCTCTGAGATTGAAATAAAACTAGAGGACTTTCACTTCAGTGGCTCCACTAAGAGGACTCAGCTTAAGTGTCCATCAGTTTGTTTAAAAGATATGGCAAACCTTAAATTCCATTTAAAAATTAAGGTTATCCTGTCTTCTTTTTAATATAAAGATATGCTAAATTCCAAAATTAAGTTCTGAAAATTAGGGATCATCTTGCATTTGAGGTTGTCTTGAACTTGGATAAATACTATAGTTAGATTCAACAAAATCTTACTCTGCTAATTGCCTGAGGACATAAAATTAATTCATGGGCTTGCTTGCCAGGAATTTGTTTATTCCAATATTCATGATGAGCCAAACAAGTTAATTGATACCAGCCACCTCTGGGAGGCATGCAATTAAGAGGGTTCACCGGTGCATATAGTGGACCTCAGATTTATTAAACCAGACATAGGGATGAGCAAATAGGGAGAGAATGTGCTTTACTCACTAAGTGGTGAAGAGCAACAACTTATTTTGCTACAGTGCAGTGGTGGATTTGTTCACATATTGTCAGTAAACATTCTCTGCTGGTATTATCTCTACTTTTACATTCAGTAAATATTTCCTGCAATACTATTACAGCTGCCTATTGCAGTTAGCCAAATTATAAAATCTTTAATTATAACTATTCTTTTATCTTGTACATGTAAAATTCTTACACTGTCTTATCAACATTATGCATTTCCTTTTAAGAATAAATAAGATAACAAAGCTGCATAGCCATTTAACTTTGAAATATATTATTTTAAAAATATATCTAACATATATTGTTTGGTTTAAAAATAAACAAGTATAGTAAATATGATCCATTATTTTGAATTATTTAAACACATTGAACAATATGTATTTAATTGCATTCAAAAGGACTAATATGCACTTAATATTTTAAACAAGTTCAAATCTGTATACTGTGACTACACCCTGCGGCATGTGTATAGTTCCTTCATTAAACTTATTATTGATGTCCACTGTTACATGTGTGTTAGTGCACACGTGTGCTGGGGGAAGTTTCTTTGATATCAATGGCCAGCATTGTTACAACTGAGTGAGTTTGCGACACCTGCGATTGTTGGCATGTGCAACTGCTTCTAGAAGTTTCCAGCCACATGACCGAGAGATATAAAAAGGGGGAACAAAGCCCAGCCCAGCCCAGTGTTCAATTTTCACTGGGAGTGCATTGCATGCAACAGTTCAAGTTTTGATGGGAAATTCTTAGCAAGCAGTAATTGTCACCATAGCAAACGTTGAAAAGAAACTATATGGCAGAATTGTTACAAAAGCATTGAAAAAAAACAGTTGTTTGCAAGTAGATTCAGATTGTAATCAGTTTATGGAAGAACTGAAGAGTTGAAGGAAAAGAGTTTGTTACAATAATAAAATTTATAACTAAAATAGTGGGATAATATCTTACTTTTAATATTTAAAGAAGGGAGGGGGAGAGGGGGAGAGAGAGAGAGAGAGGTGAGATTTGTATTTTATTTTGATAGAAAATGAAATGGAATTTTATTTATGGATGCTCTTTAACTGCTGTACTTCTCAGTATCCCATTCTATACTGGGCATGAAAGACTGCTTAATTTTCCTCAGAGGCCTCTATTTTTTTAATAGTGTCTAACACCTATTTTTACTACAATTGGCACTGCAGGCAATGACACTGATGATACATGCAATGCGATGGCAGTGGAAACTGGAGAACCCAAAGAAAACCCACCCCTGCATTGCTTTGTCTACCACAAATACTACGTGCGGTCAACTGGGTGAAAGGTTAAGTGGTCTAACCACTCAACCACAATATGGCCGAGAGAGAGAGAGAGAGAGAGAGAGAGAGAGAGCAGCACACTTAAAAATGAAAGTTGGTTAAATATTAAACTTAAATTCAAGTTCTGGACCTTCCAAGGGTATGATACAAAGATGTTTAAGAAAATTCCCAAACCCCAAACCACCCTTTTCTATGTTAAACTTTATGGTTTATTTTTTCAAAAATGGCTCTTAAAAATTTTGATTAAAATACCACATATTTCCAGCTATTTTCATGACAAACAAGGTCTTAAATTTTCTGAAAATAACCTCTGAACCAGCTTTTTATTAACTACTGAATTTTATTTCCAGAATTATTAAACCATTATTTAAACTGATATATGGTGGACTTTGAGACAGTGATGTGTTTTAACAATTAAAATTTAGTTGAGTAGATTTTGTAACACTACATCACTTACTTTTTTATTTCAGAAAACATGTTTCAGAAGCCATGTGCTTCCATTGTCAATTCCTTTGGTCGGATGTAGTGTTACAAAATCGACTCAACTAAATTTTAATCATTATTTAAACATTTACAAGATATTCTTTGTTATTGGTTTGAAGATACTTTATACTTTTCTCAACTGCAAATTGCTATTTATGTTTGTTTCTTTTTCATTTTCATGCAAACAGAAAACAACATTTTTCAAGTACATCACATCGTGACCTGCTTTGAAAAGATTTTACTATTGCTTTAGCTCTGTATAACTAAATGAGTAGTGAACATTTATCTTACCTAATAAGAAACAGAAAAATAAGCCTGTGTAAAAACAGCTGTGGAAGAGTGAGTAGAGAAAGCACATCAGATTTTTCCTATTGCCTATCACTTAATGTTTTCCAGTCTCTATACCAAACTGTTAACCCCTTCAGTGATATGGATGTGATTATATTTCCTGTGTTGTGAAGTTAACCAGCCCATTTTACCAATAGATAACAACGGATAACTCCATTAAATAATACAAAATACAACAAATATGGCCATGCACTCTAAGGCAAGATAGAAGTAGCTAAACTATCAAACTAAGGATAGTAGGATCAAATCCAGTTAAAATGTATGTTCTGCATCAAAGAGAAGCTGTGGAAAAGGATAGGGAGGGCCCAACTAAAGCAATTGGTGTGATGGCATGGTTGGATGCTGACAGGTTTCAACTGAATGTAGAAACATTCATTTTACCATCCCCCCCCTTGTTTTTGAGGGGTAAAAAAAATTGACTCATTACTATGCAGCATCAAAGATTAGATGCAGTTATCATTGTCTGAATGGCCACGAAACCTAAGACATGGTATGTGAGAGTTCATCACACTAATATGGTCAGAGGTTTGCACCCTTAAAGTATAAAATTTTTTTTAATTTATTATCACCCCACCTTTATTATTATATACTCTTGCTGCAGGTTTGTGTGTCCTAGGATTTAAACCGTTTGTTTTAAAAGGGAAATACATTTTAGTTTAGTTTTAATTTTAAAACAATGTTCACTCTTAAAATGTTGCCATCATGTTGAGGATGGAGGTGAGTGTCTCCAAAAAGCTTCAAGAATCTACAATTTGAGATAAGTGGAGTTTAAGTATGAACATTGACTTGCTAATATAATATATTTGGTGAAGAAAATAATGTGAATGAAGAGAACTTTGTGAGAGAATTTACATTATCAGAGAAATAACTACTCAAATGTTGACATCCCAGAAGATATTTCAAACTTAAAGTTCTTACAACCAGCACCACAGCTACTTTACCTGGATAGCTCTTTATATCTGGCAACAGATGCTAGCTGATGATGCAGTCAAGTCAGTGAAGCATGTGCTAGTTCAAACTAGTCAAGCAAAACTAGTGAAACGTTAATAAAAATGCATTGCTTGCATGTGGATCCATTCTAAAGCCATACATCAACATGTAAATACACAAATGGTGTTAAAATCTTTATAATACTATACTTAGGGGCTGAGCTACAACATACATATTCTAAAAAATTACAAAAAACATTTCATGTCTTTTCTATGTCAACTTTGGCAAGGACTAACACTATTGATCTTATTCTAAATCAGAAGTAATACGTAGCACCATAACAAAATGAAAAAGTGTGTACAGCAATGGCACCAATTCTGGTGATTTTGTTGTTGTTTTTGTAAATTGGCTTTCAAATTTGAGTATTACATTACAATTTTCATTAAGGATTATTCTTATCTGATATATTATAGCCAGGAAGTGTTACCATAATACAGTGTTAAACCTTTTACCATAAACTGGAGCTAATTTGGCCCTAAATAGGTTACTTTGACCCAACTTCTGAAAATATATTAGTACAAAAATACACCCATATATATTTTATTTTATATTGTATTCAATGTGAAATTGGATTTATTGCTCTCATATTACACAAAGGAGCTCAACATTTAAAGAGATCTATTAATTTTGGGATTTCGGCAATTCAACCCCATGAACACCATAATCTTAAAAAATACCAGAATTCCCCAATTTTGTTATATGAGAGTAATAATTCATTATATTTCATATTGGATACAGTATAAAATAAAAAGTATAATTCCCAAATATACTTTACATTTTAATGTGCATCTAATATGAAATATAATGCATAATTACAGTTATATAAGGGGGGCTCAAAATTGGGGAAATGCAGTATTTTTAAGATTATGATGTTCATAGTGTTGTCACATAATGAAATGTCATAATCCTAAAATTACTAGTTTTCCCAAAACTTGAGTTCCCCTATATTAATTCAAGAGCAATAATTCAGATTTTCACATTGAATACAAACCTAAAATAAAACATGTATATATTTATAAAATATATTTTCCAACATTGGGTCAAAGTGATCCATTAAGGGTCATATTAGCTCCATTTTATGGTAAAAGGTTCAATACTATATTGTGGCAATACTTTTTAGCTATAATTTACTAGATAAGAATGATCCTGAATGAGAATTGAATGCAACATTCAAACTCGAAAGTTAATCTAAAAAAAAAAATAATAATAATAATAATAATCCAGAACTAATGTCATCATTGTATGACAAAATGTATAGAGCATTTCTAAACCAAACTAGAAGATGGAACATACAAAGCTCACCTAAAAAGTTGTAAAGTAATAAAAATATCTGTGCAACAGTTTTGTACTTTTGCTACACATAACACAAAAACACTGTAGATGTTACTGGACATGGCATCACTGGTCCAAACTTTGTAGAGGATGCTTATAGAATGTCACATCAATAGGGTTAGAGAGCAAGTTATTGAACATTTTCAGGGAGATTTAAAAGTACTTTTATGTAATTGAGTATGTGTGTGGTAGTTTATATTGGTAAGGAAATATTAAACTTCCTGCTACCTTACTTGGTCTTAGCATTCTATTTAACTTTAGTCTTGTTTGCTTTTCCTCTAAGTAAAAACAGTATTCATAGGTTAATGTTTTGAGTATCCCACTTTGGACATCAAACCAATATGAGATGGACTGGTGCTGGTGTAGACCACTGTTGTGCAGCATGCCTTCCAGTCACTTGTTAAATGCTGTTGTTGCTCATCTAGGTTATTTACATTTGCTCACAAGCTAACCTTTATGCGTAGGACTTGAATTCAAATCCATAAAAATACAATAAATGAGTTTTATTTATGGACACTCTTTAACTGCTAAGGTTCTCAGCATCCCATTCTACATTGGGCATGAAAGACCACTTCTCAGAGGCCTCTGTCAGGCTTGAGGTTCTTTTACATGTAAACCTATGACATGGGACCAATGACTTCATTTCCCTTCTGAAGGAAGCCATGCTAAGAATTTTTATGTTCGAAAAAAATCCATCACCCTCTGCTGGATTTGAACCAGCAACCTTGGGAACCACAGGATTACATGTTATCCCTAGACCATAGAGGGTAACAAATGAGTAAGAGATTGGTTTATGCAGAGCTGGTGTGAACAGATGATAAGGGGTTTCTGTTAACATTAAATAAAGGAAAATACTATAAGAACCCAGAGCATTGGCACTTTCTGGCGCTTAAGAATATATAAGCAAATGTTTCAACTGCCCATTCTGTTCAAGGAATGGCACCTACTCAAACTGTTTCCTGGTCGGCTAACTTCCAAGCATACAAATATTATATCTCCTTCACAATGTTCATATTGGTCGTGTAATGCATTTTTGTGGGGAATTGAATGAAGAGTGTTTCCAACCCATTCTTTGTAGTAGAGAAACTTTATGAAAACATGGAAACAGTCTTATGCAGCACAACAATGGATGTAGAACTATATGGTGCTATGGTCACAAGGATGATAAGTTGCCCTCCGTGGTGTAATGGATACCATGCTAACTTCATATACCCAAGATCGGGGATTCAAATCCGGCGGAGGACGATGAATTTTTTTCGGGTCTAAAAATCCTAGGCATGGCTTCCTTTGGAAGGGAGTAAAGCCGTTGGTCCCGTGTCGTAGATTTACGGCACGTAAAAAAACCTCAAGCCTGATAGAGAGGCCTCTGAGCAAAATTAAGCGGTCTTTCACATCCAATATAGAATGGGACGCTGAGAACCACAGCAGTTAAAGAGCGTCCATAAATAACACACCATTTCCATTTCCAAGGATGATAAATGTGTTCAAAGTGGAAGAGATGCAATATAGTTTTACCATAACTAATCCATGTGTATAAAAAGTTTACTAAACCCCATTTTACAGCTGTGATGCTGAGATCTGTGAAGATTGTTTCCTAGCAATGACACAATTATAATCAAATTCACCCAGTGAAAATAAAATATTAACTCTTGCACACGCACATTTAACTTTCCTACAGTTTGTTTTCCAACATACAGCTTTAAAAGCTCCATCTTCCATATTTGTTTAGGTTTTGAACTCATGTAACTTAGAATGTCAAAATATAACCTGCAAATTAAATAGGAACTTCAGTGAACAAAGATTGCTTATTTTGAACAAGTGCCACTATTTCACTGAAATTCCAATGTTGTGGAATGGCGAAACAAAGTGATGGAGGAATGAACCATGTCCTCAGCCCCATGACTAGGCAGTTACAAAGATCACATTATCAACCTCAGAGTCAAGAATGAGGCCTGTTAAGATTACCGCTGGCAAAGATGTTATTAGGATCAAGCTGGCGTTTGGTGGCGTGGTACAGCTCCACACCTAGTTTCGACACCTGTGATGGGTACCATTTTGAACGCAGCTTACCCACTCCATGATGGTGTGACAAACTACCTCCGGAAGCTAGGATTTCTTCTCTTGCCATCTCCTCTAAGTGTTCATATGTTGTAAGTGGGTCCCCACCTACTTCTTCGGTCCACTTGAACCCAAAATAGAAATACACACAGCTGCCAACATCGTAGGTTTGTGTCACACGGCATGTGATGAGATAATTATTTATTTTTGCCGCTGTAAACAAAATACCGTTGTTAATAATTGTAATAATTTAACAAAACCTTCAGAAATAATTCTGTGGTGGGGAGCCATGAATTGATAACTGGATTTTTGCAATTTTTGGCATTTCATTGGTAAGGGTTACTTTAATGGTAATCTTGAACTTTAAGGGTATGATATGAAATAGAGTCATAAAGGTTTATGGGCACCTTGATATCTAAGATATCTATTGTAAACAGAATATTAATAGCCAAAAGTTGATATGTCACATCATATTTTTCACAATTTCAATTTATGCCTCCCCACCACAGAACTGAGAAAATTAAAGAGTTCAAGAAAGTAGAAACAGCTCAATGCAATAACTACACTAATCACAAACAAAATTAAACCAGGCCTAGTAGTAGATGTTGATGGTGATGGTGATGGATGGGGTTTAAGGGCCCTCAACTATGAGGTTATTAGCGCCCTAAAAAAGCATATGTGCGGAAGTAAAAATGGGTAAAATGAAGTTGGGAATAAAATATAGCCAATGGCACACTTAAAAACTGAGAATATATAAAAGATATGGCAATGGCCATAGAGAAACATAAAACTGGGTCACACATTAAAACTAAAAGGAAAAGTCCACTAAAAGTGTAAAAGAGCTAAAATTACTAAAATAAATGAAGATCAATGGTTTTAAAAGGATCTAAAAACTGGGTCAAACATGACAATTAAAAAGCAAAGCCCTGTAAAAGCAAACCCCCAGTGTTAAAAGTGAAACATAAAATCACTTACAATAAAATCTTCAAAACACAAACGATTTTAAAAACGGCACTTGGCACAAAAACCTAAAAACCCTATGATAATCATGTGGTTGTCATCCCCGAGTACCTCACAAAGGGAGACTGGAAGCTGGTGTGTTGCTCGAAGGGCAGATAGAGCAACACACTCCAGCAGCACAAGGTGAACAGACAAATGTGCTTCACACAGCAGACAGATAGGTACAGGTTCCCCATTAAGTAGATACCTATGTGTAAAATTACAGTGACTAATGCACAGACGAGCCAAAACCACTTCCTTGCAACGAGATGCAAGAGAGGAAGTTGCCCATTGTACCAGAAGATCCTTTACTGATCTGAGCTTGTTGCCGCAGAGAGCCGACCACTCTGTATGCCAGCACGAAAGTACTTCTCTCCGCACAACAAGCCTGTCTGCCTTACATTTAAGAGGTTGTTAGTTGAAAACTAGCTTATTATGTGTTACTCAAATTAGGTTTTATGTTACCCAAATACAGTTATTTTCAGAGTTTTATCTTATCCCAAGAAGATGAAAGTTGAGCAATTTTAAGCTCCATGGACCCCGAGGTCATTTGAGCATCATTTCACCAGTATCATTTATCATCTGATATAACCAAGCAGGACAAAAGAATAAACCTAAATTTAAGCAGTTTGCATATTACCTCCACACATTTCAAAGGATCTTTTAAGAATTTAATATAGTAGAACATCAAAATAAACACAAAAAAAAAGATTCTGATGTTACATTCACATGATTTTCTCTGTCCTCTTATCGTTTATTAGTGGCTTTAAATAAAAGCTTATTTTTTCAATAAACTTCACTTTAATACAGGTAAATCTTTGCAGAAATGGCTACATTGCATACTTTGTAATAGATGCAGAGGGAGCAGCGACAGTCAAAGGTTTAAGAACTGGAGACTAAACTCTGGCCTTAGAATTCCATACTATTTCCATGCAATCACAAGAAACAGCTGAATATCAAGAGGATTTAAGAGAATGACAGAAGTGTTAAGAAATTCAATCATTAATTGATATCTCGAAAATGGCTTATGTCACAAAAAAAAATTATTTGGAATAAATTGTGTTTTAAACAGATTTACAGTAGTGCAGTTTTAATGAATACCAGTTATATATGATTATACAAAATTCCTTTTGAATGGAGAGAACTTTAAAAGGCTATTCCCAGAAAATTCAAGATTTACATTTTGACAAAGAAGTATTTTTAATATTAGGTATTTTAATCAAAATCTTTTGAGTCATTTTGAGAAAAGGGTTCTAATGAAAGGGTAGATAAGACGTGGAGAATTTTTGGGAAATCTTCACATTGTACCTTTGGAAATACTAAACATGAATACCAATTTTGATATTATACATAAGTTTCAATAAATGTTATAGTGAAAGGGTAGAATGAATCAAAAAAAAAAAAAAGTATTTTGGAATAAGTATTTTTATTCACATGTGTGTCTGTGAAACAGCATAATAATGAAAAATGAAATGGGTGAATACTAAGTTTGGCAAAATATAACACTTACACACACCCACACATATCCACAAAATAAGTAACTATTTTGCTATTGAGGTAACTTATGAATGCCTTTTTGTTACAGGTTGGTCACTGAGCAGTATGTTGATTATTACTGAATGTATTGCCACTGTCTTATGGCATCTACAGGGTGTTATGTACGACAATGGTTTCAATGAATAAGCACTGTTGTGGACAAGTCTCGTCTGAAATCATGAGTGTTCAAAGTGCTGAAATTCATCTTGAAGAAGCGTGCATGTCATTTATAAGTGTTACACCAACTCCGTGACAGAATTTGAAATTGACACGTACAGCTTTAGGACTCCATTAATCGACTCCCGTATTGAGTCAATGTCAGCTGTGTTTGTGGAAGGTTGACCTGGTTGAGATCGTCAGCAATAGTGCCTATTCGTAGAAACTTATTTAACAGTTTCCATATGGTTTTATTCGTTGGTCCATCCTTTCTAAATTTCCACTGAAATCGTTGTTGCAGCTCATCGCACGGAACACCTGCAGATGCCATGTGACCTAAGTTCAAGAATAATCAACTTACTGCTCAGTGCTCAACCTGTAACAAAATGACATTCGTAAAGTTATCTTAATCACAAAACAGTTACTTATTTTGTGGATACCCTGTGTGCATGCAAGCATGTGTATAAATAAACAAGTTTGAAAAAATGTTTAATGAAAGGGTAGATAGGGGCGAAGAGATTTTTTGGAAAATCTTCATACCTTATCTTTGGAAGATGCTAAACATGAATACCAAGTTTGGTATTTATCAGTTTCATATTTCCATTATTTATTTTTCCTTGGACCTTGAAGATGATTTTCATTTTGAGCTTTCCATTGGAATTAAAACTTTTTCCAAAATACTCAATTTCAGTTTTCCAGTGTCCAATTTTGGATAACTTTACTACAGACAAAACAGTTTTTTTTTTTGTTTTTTTTAACACTTATGTCCGGCATATTCAGTACTTTTAGATATTCTTGAATGCAGTAACTTTGCTTACCTTTGCACTCCTGAGCAAGTCTATGTTTTACATTGTTGCATAAAGAGAGTGTTCGGTCCCAGGATACTGATGTTTCAAATGATTCTGCAACTATGTTATATTCCAGAGCAAGATCCTGTAAATGTTAATGTTAGCAACTAAACCAATTTATAAAAGGAAACTAACATAAAGAATAAGATAAATATATATTAATCTGTGATAATGCTTATATTGTTAATTTTTTTAAAATTTAGTGAGGCTACATCTGATTTCATGAATCATAAAAAGTTAAGCAAAAGGTTTCATTTAATTCAACCACAAACAAAAAGTTTTTCTATGCAACATTTATTGCAAAACAAGTAAAGTACAAAGGTTCCTTCATTTTGAGGCATATATGTCCCATTCATAGCCAGGGCAGCCAGAAGACATGTGATTTGAAGAAGGAGAAGGAGGAGAAGGAGAGGGAGAGGGAGAAGGAGAAGGAGAAGGAGAGGGAGAGGGAGAAGGAGAGGGAGAGAGAGAGAGAGAGAGAGAGAGGCTACTGCTCAAAAAATGTTGATTTTGTTGGAAGTGAACAATTTTGTGTTAAATAATTTGAGCTATTCTCTGTTTTTGGTTTGAATGTTCAAATACTTAATCTTTTTTTTCAAATGATGTCACTATTTGTTTTTTCTGAAAGTCGTACAAAAAGCATGTCTCTTCAAAATCACCACATTGCAATCCAGTTTTTAAAAAATCTGATTATTGATTTAGCCTGCTGTATTCTTCTTATACCTACAATAAAATGTGTAAATGTCTAATGAAAGTTTTCTTCGATTAACAAAAAGAAGGCAGAATAATAAGCTTTGGAATTTAGCATATCATCTATATAAAGAGGACAACTTAATTTTAAAATGAAATATAAAGTTGCCATATATTTTTAACTAACAGATCCTTTTTTTTTTTTTTTTTATTTACACAATTTGAATTTGTGTGGAAATTGATGTGGGTAGGGGAAAGATGAGAACAGAAATCTGTACTGGTATGTGTGTGATACGAGATGATGTCAACAGCAGTGACAGCACAACTGTGACAATGATAATGAATAAAATTTTCTATTTAGACAACATACCTAACATAACGCATCGCTGTAAACAGTTTTACTCAAATTAATGAATCAAATTTGCATGAAACTCCATTTTTGAGTAAGATTGAGACAAAGAGGGGAGCATGGAAATGTACTGCATGTATGCAGTAGAACGTGACAATGGTGGCAGCGATAGCATATCTGCAACAATTCTATTTGGACATCATACCAAATGTAACGCATCATTGAAAAAATATCTAATTTGAAAGAAGAACGGAAATGTACCACTATATCTGCACACAGCGGCAGTGGCAGCTTAGCTGTAACGTCGAATACAATTTTTTATTTAGAAAACATTCTGAATATAACACATCATTACAGTAAGTTTTACCTAATTCAAATGTTTCGTAAATTCACATTGTGGGTGGCAGAGAGAGGCATTGGGGAAAACAGAATGTAACACTATATGTGCGGCAGGAGGAAGAAAAACTACACCCACATCTTTGTTATTGGCCATTGGCTCCCATTTCAACAATATGCGCAATCACCAATATGAAAGGAAGCCTGTACTTTTATTTGTCTCGGAAAGAAATCTTCTTTCTAATGAGAAGATAGGCCTGTTAACAGCTAACTTTTCAATGCGAAATGAAAGGCACAAAATCTACTGCATATGTCATATACCTTGGTGGTAATCTTGACCATTTCTCCCAAGGTTCACCATCGGTTTACTGCAAAGTTAGAAACTTTTTTTTGTTGTGTGCTATTTGGAAAAGATATATTATGAATGCAAGATTATCCCTAGTTTTCACATTAATATTTTGGAAAAAAACATCACCTTGTATTTGTACAAATACAGAAATATAATACATCAGACCTTTTCTTCATTTTTACCTTTAGAAAAGTCAAGTCTCAAATTTATTTTGTCTGTTACTTGCTCTGGCACTTCTACTTTGTTTAACCTAATATCAGAAATGGAAAGGATGGGTGTCTACATGAAATCCTCAAGAATAACATTTATTTTCCTGCAAACAACCTTATGAAATGTTAGAGTTTTATTCTCACAAAGCCAAGAATATTATGCTGACTGCTTGTATTTTGATACCTGGAGTCGGTTTATTTCTTTGGGTATGTGAAACAATATTTCACACACAGGAAAAGCAACACATCTCAAAGAAAAAACTTTCGCACAAATTTGAAACTTTGCAAATATGCAAAGAAGCTTGTAACAGTGATGTCATTAATATTAATTTGAAAGAAATGGATTTGGTTTTTATAACATATCACTTAGTAATTACTTATTGGGACCAGTTTCAGGAACACTTGTTTCCATTTTCAACCCTTCATTCCAACTAAATCTTGCCTCATTGGCGTCAACGATGAGGGTGGAGGTGCATCACTTGTGGAGGCATCTGGTGCTGGATCTAAGAACTTCCAAAGGTTGCTGTATGGCAGAACTGACTCAATTTCTTTTAAATTAATATCTTGCACAAATATTTATTATATTTATGGACTGTGAGAGAGATGCTTTGCTCTTTACGATATTATGTGAAAAACATACTTTTACACTTTAGCTGCTGACACTTCAAAACTATTCTTTGTGGCCCTATGCCACCATATAAAACTCTGGGTTATATGCGAAACAGCTGATGAAATAATGTTACTTACACGAATGTAGGCAATAACAAAGGTAAGCATGTAGCCTCTTTCACCATTAGCCTCACCAGCTGGAATTCCCCCATACTCTGCTGCAATATTGTATATCTTTTTCTCCTGGACTTCTACATCTTTAGCATCACCTGTACAGAAAACATCAGTCATGACAGAGTGATAAGATTATTTACCCCAATAGCTTTGATGCATGGTTTCACAAACATGAATGCATTAAATATACACAAGTAAACCAACCCACGGCTGTTGTACCAGATCCTCCAGTCTAAAGTAATGTAATTGCCCTTTTCACCAAAGACCAAAGTGATTCAAGTCAGCTGTACTTTGCTTCTTATAGTAATTCACAGCAGTAGAATAACAAATACCACTTTGTATTATGTGTAGTCTCAACAATGCTAAGGTATCTACTGTCAAGCAGGGCTATTGTGTTGGTTGAAAAATAAACACTTGACATCACGAGTCAAAAAAGCATTTTAAGGAAGAAAAACTCAAGTTTTGTTACCTTCTTTTACTTTAAATAATTTATTTTGCTTTTAAAACTAACGTATAAAGATTATAAACATGAAAGGTACATCCAGAAAGTAAGTCCTGATCATGTCTAGACATGGTGCTACCAGTTGGATAGGAATGAGCATGTTCAGGAATAGAAAGGAAGTATGTGGAAATAATGCAGTTTCAGTTTTGTGAAGGCAGTGGCTACTGTGTTGTGCTAGGAGAAAATGGCTGCTCTGATATTGTCTTCTGCCAACGGCGAGGTTCGTAGTCGTCCAATTTTTGCATGCTCAAAAGAGATTTTCATGAGATCCATCGCGCTATGCGTATGGACATGACATTATGTACAACAGTATGGCAAGACGATGGTGCAGACAATTCACTGAGGTGTGAACCAATATTCACGACAAAGACCTTAGTGGCCAACTGTCCCTAGTGATGCCAGAAGGTTGGAAAGTGTGCAGCAAGCAATTGTGCAGAACAGGTGCTTCCCAGACGTTTTGCTCGGTTTTGCATGAAATTGCCTCTCGATGATTATGACTGGGGTTTAAGGGCAATCAACCGCATGGTTATTAGTACCCTTATAAATCAAACGGCTCTATAGGCCAGACAAAAAAACAATTTGGAATAAAATATAGTCAAAGACAGAGATAATACCCTGGTGTAACTATTATCATAGACCACAGAGGAATCTAAAACATTGGGTCTAACAACAAAACAAATATAATAACAAACAAAACAAATATAACAATAACAAACAAATCCTCTGCGCTAAAAGTCATAAGTGATAACAAAACACACTCCAGTGGTAGCCCCCCCCAGGAGTAATAAAACAAACTAAACCCTTGACGGAAAGGTCATCTGTCACACTTAACACAAGACAATCTCGTGAATTAATGAAAGATTCAAAGAATAAAGGACTGTCAGCAAAGGATTGTGGCACTGCATTCACTGGCCCTAACCTTTTAAAACTTTTATCTGTGGGGCAGTCCAATGGAAAAGTGTACATAAATAACCTGAAAATGTTGAAGACCTGACGGACAATCTTAGCAATTACATTTTGAGCATTGATGCAGCAGAGTTGTGCAAAGTATAACATGTGTTTTATTTCTCTTGTATCAAGCAAGTTTCCATTGAATTTGTTCTACATACTTTGCAATAAATTTTAAATTAACAACAATAATAACAATAATAATAAATTATTATTCATTGGCAATCTCTCCTGTGCACACTGTTTATACGCAACTTTAGAAACAATAGAACGGTACATAATCAGCTGTTGTTTATTAGCAACACTGATTCACTGATATTTCTCAGTTCACCTATTTAATTTTGTTTATTAATTGGCTTACCCTCCCCATATATGTAGGACTGACACCCCAATATGACTTACAAGCCAATGCCTAGGGGCCAGAAGCTTGTCGGGAAACCAATGGCCTGTTACAAGGGGTCAGCCCTTATCCAGGCATGAACATGAAAGTGGATGATATGAAATGTGAGTAAAATTGATGGGAAAGGTGATGGAGTAATTGGCAGAATGAGTGGTGAGGCAAACCAGAGGACCCAGAGAAAACCTGCCCAGATGACGCTTCGTCCACCATGAATCCCAAATGTGGGTGTTTGGGATCGAACCCTGGTTGCATAGATGGGAGGAGAGCAGTCTAACCACTCACCAACAGTGCCACCCTTTTATAACATCAATATACTGAATTGTAGGCTACAAGGGGGGAGTGGAAGTTGTGGGCAAGGGGGAAGGTGCAGGTGAGAAGGGAACTGCACCTCTTTCTTCTACTTGACTTGATGTATATCCTAGAGTTTGGGCATAGAGTCTAATCTCATAATAGGATCTACAGATTGCAATGTTACGTATGTATGTGTGCAACTAAACCTATAGCCAACATTACATGAAGGCACCTGAACTGTCAAGTACAAAATTCTTGCAATCTGTGGGACAGACCCATCTGTTTTTCCTACCTTCAAACACTAGCGTAGTAACACACATGCTGTTCACATTAAAGCCTTTAATTTTGGTGATATATATTTTCTTGAGACCATCAAGCAGCAAGCCGAAGTATCCAGGGACAGGACGTAAGGACTGGCCAAACTTGAACTGTTCGTTGTCCATTAGACGGATGGAGGCTGGCTGACATCTCTGCACAAGAAACCAAGCCAGCATGAACAAATATATTGCTCCAATTTATCACAACATCATATTTATATATAAAAAAATCTGATGTGTACCATTCACATGACTTTCTCCATATCCCTGCAACAAATAATTCTTAAAAAGCTTATACTTCTATTTACTTTATGCTAATCAGAAAAAAATAGCAGAAATAGTCTAATTACTCGCTTCCTTGTAAGTAGAAGCGAAATAAAGGACAACCATAGGTTAAAGTGATAGTCAAAAGCTGGTTGCTATGTCAATTAAGTTCCTTTGTTTATATGGATAGGAGTTGACAAGTTCCTGTATGAGAAAAGTGTTTTTCATAGCAGAAACCAACCAAAAATAAGGAATGTCTAAAAACTGACGAACTCCACGAAAAAAATGTATAGAACATAAATTGTGTGTTTTAATGTGCTCTACATTTTTTGTGTAGTAAGTTTTTGTCCATCTCTTACGGTTTAGCAGTTATTCAAAATTTAGTAAAATTCATCCAGAATAAACTACTCTTCAGAGGCTATTCCCAGAAAATTCAAGATATACATTTTATTTGTCAGGTAAATATGTTTAATATACGAAATTTTAATCAAAATCGTTAGCCATTTTTGAGAAAATCAAAATTTTCGAAAAAAGTTCCATGTAAAGGGTAGTTGGGGGTGGGGGAATTTTTCTCAAAATCTTCATGTTGCATCCCTGGAAGATACTAAACTTAAGTACCAAGTTTGGTACTTTACCGACTTTTCGTTTTTGAGTTATCGTGTTCACAGACACATGCACACACGACCTTTTTGTAAAAATGCTTTTTTTGGATATTGGGGACCCTAAAACATATATTTCCGGTGAAATCTCGGTATCGAATTTTTGGGTGCAGTGCAATACTTTTTCTATACACTATGTACATAGTGCTTATGGAGAAAGTAAAAAAGCAAGAGAATTATGGATTTTTTTGGATGTATAAAAATCCTTAGCATGGCTCCTTCAGAAGGGCTTTACTTCCATTCTGAATGAAGTCGCAGCACATAAAAGCATCTCAAAAAGCCTGATAGAGGGCTCTAAATAAAACTTTCAGTTCTTTCGTGCCCAATATAAAATGGATACTAAGAACCGTAGTAGTTAAGGAGCATCCATGGATTAAAACTGAATTTCAATTTTTGCAGCTGTAACTTACAGATAAAATTATTTTATATGCCAATATTGCATTCAAATCATACAAAAGTTATAAGTAATGAAAACTTTCTAACATAATTGAAATTTGACCATATTGGTGATACTACAGGAATATCAAAGAAATTTAAAAGAATGGAGAAAATGGAGAAATCTGAGTAGTTCATTACTTTGGTCAATAGAACACAATAATAATGATACATCAAACATGCCAAACACCAGCAGAATTCATAGTGTGGGAAAAAAATCCACATCACAAAACTGCACACAGAGTAATGAATTTCGAAATTTCCTGCGATTAATTAGTGAAGATCTCCACTAGACAGCTCAACATCAGTAGAACTGATATTGAATTAGGTGATCCCCTTCTAGACTTCAGTGGATATACAGCTGACCAAAATTTCAAAAGTACACTTTGAATGAAAACTTCCATTTATAAATTCCAATTATATTGCATAATATGTACATATTTAAGAACTTGATAAAGTGGATTATGAATAATATTAACTTCACTAAAAGTACCCGTTTACCTTATGTCACTATAGAAACATGTTTTCAGGATTGTAACCCAATGGTATTAAGTGTCTACTATTTTATCTATTTAACTAATGTTAGCTTCACCAAAACATTTGTACAAAGACCCCATTTTTAGTTAACTAAATGAGGAAACACAATGTTATCATAAAGCATATTTTATGTACTGTCACAGTCAACTATGATACAGTTTGAGGAGCTTTTTTTGTGCTATAAAAATTTTATTTATAAAGTAAACAATTATTGTGCAAATGTAACAGTTAAAAAAAAATGGACAGATTTATCCTTCTAGCAAAAAGTCCTATGGTTGAGTTAAGATATTCTACCTATATTAAAATATTAACGAGGCAGTGGTTGACACAATTTATGAATGAAAAATTGTTACAGCTAAAGTAAATGTCATTAAACCTACAATATTCATAAACCACAAAAAAATATAAAACAAAATATTATTAACATTAGATGTTTTAATAGTTTAATAACAAAACATTGGTCTTGTACCTGAAAATAATAATTATTGCTATTGTTTTCTATTATCTCCATGTTTATGGTGGAATTTATTATGTGGAGGAGCTAAATTAATCAGGAAACCTTGGGTCTCAGTAGGGTTAAGACATATCCAAATTAGGGTAATGGATTGCCCCTCCCCCAAAATATATATACAAGATAAAATGAAATAGAGTTTTATTTATGAGCGCTCTTTAACTGCTGTGGTTTTTAGCATCCCACTCTATATTGGGCATGAAAGACTTGCTTAATTCTTCTCAGAAGCCTATAAAGAAGTACTTATATGTGCCATAAATCTACAACATGGAACCAACAGTTTTACTTCCCTTCTGAAGGAAGACATGCTAAAGATGTTTATGCCTGAAAAAAATCCATCATCCTCCACCAGGTTTGAGCCCAAGACCTTGGGAACCAGAGACTAGCATGTTACCCCTAAACCACAGAGAATAATATACATACAAGATGTGCATGTCATACAAGACTGCTCTTTAATCAATTTTTTTTCATAGTCAGCTTACCCACTCTTTATTTAGGACTGACACCCCTCTAGGACTTACATCAGTGCCTAGATGTCATAATCCTGTCAGGCAGCTCATGGCATGAACCACAGAATGAAGAACCTGGAATGAGCAGTTGATCTGAGCATGAGGAAGTGGATGAGATATGAAATTAAGTGAAATGGATGATAGGGAAGGTGATGGGAGCAATTGGTGGAATGAGTGGCAGGGGAAACTGGAGGACCTAGAGAAACCCTGCCCAGATGCTGCTTTGTCTGCTACAAATCCCAAATGCAGGGACTTGGGATTGAACTCAGGCTGTCTAGATGGGAGGCGAGTGGTCTAACCACTCTTTAATTGATACTAAGCTTAATACATATTGATGACAAAAATGCAAATGGTGACAATACTTGAATGAAAACTGTAGAAAATCTCATACGTTAGCAGCTCAATAATATCTTTTACATTGGCAGCTCAATAATTTATAACTAACTTCAAGAAGAACATTTATGCAAGACACAAGGCCAACCACATGAACAACTTATTCACTTTGCAAAAAGCTGGCCTGCCGCCAACCATGACCCTACTCACTCAGTTTGATAAGTGATATACCTTGCTTCCTACTCACTCAGTTTGATAAGTGATATACCTTGCTTAACACATTAGCTGTTTCACTAACTTACAGATTCTCTGTGGCTACAATAATCTTTGTGAAATATACCAATTCCTATTAACTTTTATATGACAATAACTACCAAAAGCTAGACTGAATACAATTACAGTAACATAGAATTCAGACACTAATCTTTGAACAATAATATAACTATTTATAACAAAAGAAGGGCTCCAACAAACACAAAGAAAAAGAATAAACACTGCTAATGATAAAAATTTAACGATCATAACAATTATCACAATATAACATACTCCAGTGATACTGAATACAAAATTACATGACGTTACCAAAATGTAGCCACAAGAAAATACTAGGTGAAGGGACTTGTCACTTGTGCCACTCCATTTGTCAAAAATTAAAAACCCTTTTGGACAACAAGCAAATATAAAAAAATGCAGCTAGCAATACATCTACAACAGCAACAACTATGGCAACAAATACCAACATAATTCACATTACTAAGACATCACCAACAGGCTGAAGTAGTTAATAAAATATAACTTTGCATATTTCTTTCATTACAAAACATGCTGAAATGGCACAACCTAATGTTTAAATAATGGAATGAAATAACTGAAGTTCAAAAAAATTCTATAGTGAATGTTTATTTTGTCAGCTGCTGAAATGAACTAGGAGTGCTAGTGTCAAGCATTTTTCGGTAACGTTGCTGAATAAGGGTGTGTTTACTGCACAATGTTGCAAATCCATACCAACTTTAGAAACTGAAAAGGCACTGATGAAATGAGCATAAAGCCAAGGAAATGCAACCAGTTAATATCCACTAGGTGGTTTTAGAAGTATGGTTATCTGTCACTAAATGGCAGGAGCAGTGTTCCCCAGTCAATGCTCAGGAAACACATCAGGTTATGAAGTCAATGGCGCAAGGTAACAGTGAAATTCAAATATATTTTTATGTATTAACTATCGTTTTCTTGCTCTTGACATTTAAAACACAGAAATAAAAATGTAGTTGTTTATTTAGCATTAGATGACCTATTTTTCTTCCCCTTTCCATATTAAGGGAATATACCAGGTTATGGAGTCAAAAATGCAAGATAAGTGAAATTCAGATATATTTTTATGTTATTTTTAGGTTAACCCACTTATTGCAGATGTTGGTTATCTGAGATTGTATGATACATGAGCTAGGTAAAGGTAATTTCATCAGAAGATAAAGATATCATGTCACCGTCATACTGCAATTGTGATCCTCTTAGTGTATTTGATCAACTGATATTTTGGGTTAAATGGAGAAATTTAATGCATAAAAGAAAACGAACTATCAAAGAAATAAAGCATCCTTGCTTTCCCACACTGTTCATTGCATATTTCAGCATTTGCCCACTACCCCATGGATACGCCGCCTTTCCTCCTTTTCCCAATACCAAATCTATACGCTCCATAATGCACACCATTGTGCATTTCAGTAATTTTCTGATTCAAAGGTTGCCTGCCTGATATTATGCAGCTAACAAACCCTTATTCAGCAACATTACCCATTTTTCTCTATATATGAAGCTTCCTAACTGTATATAGTAGTGTGTGGTACAATCATGTACTTGTAGTTTGGTGTGATGGTGAACAAAGAAGCAAATGCTAGGAATGTAATAAAAATTGTGGGAATAATCAAATCGTGATTGGTTGAAACATGTTCTCTACTATTTTATTGGTTAAAAGTAATATGGCTTAAAAAAAACAAAAGTTTAAAAACAGTAAATCCCACATTATTTATTTTAACAGTGCTGCAATGTTCAAGAATATCTGTATTGACACAAGATGAATTTCAACATTTCATTGAATGTTTTAACTCACCTGTCTAGCCACCTCCCTTAAGCACTGCAACCCTGACTCAAAGTCAGGAAACACCAGAGATCCGTATTTCTTACACTGTGGCACTGGCCGAATTTTGATGATCACTTCTGTGATAACACCCAGAGTGCCTGAAAACAAACTCTGATTTCAAATTTCTGAAAGTATATATTAACAGTATATACTCCTTACAAAAGGGAAACATTAAATTCATTTTAAAATATCCTAACAAACTAACGCTTGACTTTTATATTTGAATATGCACAGTTTGAACTAAAATTAAATTTAGAGTCTGCAAGAAACTTGCTCTTAATAAACAACAGTTGCCATATGGAGAGCCCAAACAGACTGTTTAGCACCTTGGTCTTTCATGGCTGGAATGCAGGCATAACCATAAGCTTCAGGAGGTAAAGTAAGAAGCTCATCACTGGAGTGAGGGAAATTTTCTTAACAATCTTTGTTTTACTTCCTTGGAAAGTGCAGAACTTTGATATTTAAAGGATTTTTTGTTTTTGAGTTATCCTGTACATACATACATGCAGGCATGTATCCATCTATGCACACATGCACAGACCTTTTTCTAATTTTTTTTTTAAATGTATTTATTTGGGGGTCCTCAACATATATTTTTGGTGAAATCTTGGTATCAAATTTTGGAAGTGTACTTTAAAATTCACATATCCATTAAGGAATGTAATGTTCACATCCATTTACTGCTGGTTGCTAGAGATGCAATTAAATTTTACTCAAAGACATTTTATTGCAGCATTAACGGGACCATGATCCTGAAAAAAGATGGACCATAAGCTCTGGCCTCTCAGATCTGAATACCAACTGGTGCAGTACATTAAGACTATATTCTTAAGTTATGATAGAATTTAAAGCTTTGTCAAGACCTGGTGAAAATCTTATAAAGGCCAAACTATGTGTTTGGATAGTTGCATACCTTCTGAACCCAGGACAACATGGTTGAAGTCAGGTCCACAAGACATGCGTGGTGCCTGACAACTTCTCTCTAGCACCCCAGTAGGAGTCACCATGCGAACATGTACCAGGAGATCCTCTATGTTGCCATAAGTGTTCTTCTTCATGCCAGAAGCTCTAGTGGCCACCCATCCTCCCAAACTGCAATACAAGTTAAATATCTTTTTAAATGAGTGCATCATAAACACAATACCATAAAGTTGTGTTGGTGAAAGCAGCATCATTATTTAAGATTTAAATTTATCTTAAATTAGCTTGTCCATATCTAAGATAATGCCAAGATGGCTGCCGCATATGTGAAAGCGTGTGTATGCACCTGTACCAAATTTAATTCCTACAGTGGTAATAACGATTTTCCTAATGATATCTGTGAGTGGAGTAAAGAAATTATAGTTGAGGATTCAGAAACAGAAAAAAGTTCAAGTTATCAACAGAAAATGGGAAAAAGACGAATGTAAAAGCCTAGGCAACCATGTGCTGACATGGAAAGTGCAGCGTCCTTAAAAATGATTATTGAAATTCTAAAAAAGAACCTGGATACCACAAATACTATGTCTTATAAGCTGAAAGAAGAAATTCACAAACTTCAACAAGAAAATATATTACTGAACAAAAAGATTAATAAAGATAGTGAACAACAGTTGCAACATATAGAGTCTGCAAGTACTTCGAAAAATGACGGAGAACGATGGTCCACAGATAAGAATAAGCGACAAAGGCAACAAAGTGAAAGAATTTCCCGGAATAATCAGAAGAACAGCATCTCAACAAGCAATAGGTATCAAGCACTGCAAACTGTTTCGGAACATAACCTCCAAATAGACGCAGTGTCAACATGTGACCAAACTAATCAGATAAAGAACCCCCACCGGGTACGGAATTGAATAAACAAACTCAAGTTCTAGATCATCACTCATCAGAAAGCTTACATGAAAAAAAGACGGCCATAGTAATGGGGGATTCCACCATCCGTAATATACACAGGTACATTGACGAGGGTTAGACAGTATACTGTTATCCCAGATCTCGGGTGCATCACCTTGAAAAGAAGCTGCTAGAAAATATGGATGACCCAGACATCATAATTTTGCATTCGGGAACAAACAACCTCCATTCTTCAAGAATCCAAGGGAACTGGGAAATGAAATGGAACGTGTTGTTAGAACGGCTAAACAACAATACCCTCTCGCAAAGATTTGCATTAGTGGCATTCTGAGAAGAGACGTGGATCTGTGGTACACGAATGTGGAGAACTCAACATTTGAGTCAGTATGCAGGTTGTACCACTGCATCTTCGACGAAAATGCCTGGTTAAGGGATCCAAACTTAGGAAGAGATGGGCTACATCTGAATAGGAGGGGAGCTGACAAATTTGGAAGATTACTAAATCGAGCGATAAATAAGATGAGCTCAAAAAACTAGTCTTGGAAAATAGGGAAACTAGTTCTTTAGTGCATCCGAGTGTAAACAATCTAGGGGTGAAATGGTCAATAATCAGTGTAACATTGTGGGGTTAAAAAGATGTGTAAGTGGTAGAAGTGAATCAGCCAGCATTAAAACATTGAATCCAGATGATGGAATCGGCATATTGGAAAACAGTGATGCTCAAAGTGTGTGTACAAGTGAAAACAGGGTTACAGTTGAAGAACAAACTCAGTGTCTAATAAACTGCATCCAATGGTATTCGGTTGCTACACAGTCCCAGAATGATTTGATGCATGTAATAACAGGTAACACAGTGTCTGATTTAAATAATAAGTTCAAAGGTACTTACAGAATTACACAACAAAATGTGCAGTACATTAGCCATAGGCTAGAAACTGTAGATCAATTTACTAATGATTTGGATACAGACTTAATTGTTGTGACTGAATATGGACTAAATGAGGATCAGTTCAAACTGTGCAAAATTATTAATTTCCATATAGTAGACTCATACTCTATAAAGGCACATAAAAGGGGTGAGGTGGTCATTTATGCAAGCAATATTAAATGTAAACAAATAAATATAGATAGCAAATTTAAACAGGAAATGGTATTTGAGGTAGCAGCCGTCAAGAGTTAAATTTCTCAACTGTGACTTACATATATTAGGAATATATAGGCCACCAAACACAAATGTAGACAAATTCATTGCAGAATTAGGTGGTATGTTAAAAGTATTTACTAACAATAATTTTAATATGGTAATATTGGGTGACCTAAATATAAATCTAAAAGCTGATGATAAAAGCTAAAACAAGCTAAATGACTTACTGATTGGGTACAGGTTAAGGGGTACTATTTTTGTACCAACAAGAGTAACACCAATGTCTTCTAAGACGATTGACCACATTATAACTAATATGGAGGATAGAATTATATCCACTTTTATAGTAGATGGGCATATATCAGACCACTATGCTCAGTGCATTGATATACATAATACCTGCAGTATGATACAGCTATTTGAAACCAAATCATTTACATCTTTTACAAAAGATAGGGTAAACAAACTGGTTGAAACCTTACAAAATGAAACATGGGAATTGGTATATAACTCTCATGAAATCAATAGTAAATGGGATGAATTTTATAAAATATTATATATACATTTTAATGACTGCTGTCCCCTTATTACAAAAACAGTGTCCTTAAATGGCAGAAAACTTACACAACTAACAAGTGAAGCATTTCAATTGAAGGAAAAAGTTGAAGATATGCACTTCTGGTATAAATACACTGGATATGAGCATTATAAAGTCCACTATAAACAATACAAAACTCTATCAAAATAAACTAAGGGATCTAAAATCAAATGAATACTCGGAGCGCATAAATAAATCAGACAATATTGCCAAAACAATATGTAATATTATTAACAGTACAAGGAAGGACAAAGCTTAAGATGACATTATTAAACTAAATAACTTGGGAATAGATGAGAGTGATCCAGGTGTCATAGCTAATAAGTTTAATAAATTTTTCGTAAATGTCGGGGATTGCAAAATCACCAATAACAGTGATACACTTTCAATTAATAAGAGCCTTACAGTGAAATCAGTGTATCTTTTTAACACCTCCAGGGAAGAAATAATTAGGGAAATAAACAAATTAAATAATAAGCAATCACATGGGTAGGATGGGATAACCCCTACTCTTCTAAAAACTTGTAAAGATGTTTTAGGTGAAATTATTATATACTTGATTAATGAATCCATGAATAATGGGATGTTTCCTGATTGTTTAAAGTTAAGTATTGTAACACCAATACACAAAAAAGGTGACAAAAGGGAGATTCAAAACTATCGACCAATTGTAATAGCATCTACATTGGGCAAACTATATGAGAAAATAATACTAGGGAGGTTGTATACATTTTTTACTGCTAATAACATCTTAAATCCTCATCAACATGGATTCCAAACTGGCAAATCAACTGTAACTGCTGCTGATGATTTCGTGCATGAAGTAATTAGCAGATTAGACAGACAGAGTAAAGTTGCAGGATTGTTCCTGGACCTTTCTAAGGCATTCGATCGTGTTCAGTACAACATATTACTACAAAAACTGCAGTATTATGGGGTACGCGAGATAGCAAATAAACTTATAGCTTCATATCTCTCAAAAAGAAGACAACATACAGTAATAAATTACAAAACTAACGGTGAAGCTAAGAACATTAAATCAGAACAGGGAATAGTACATTGTGGAGTGCCCCAAGACTCGGTGCAGGGGCCTTTCCTGTTCCTTGTGTATATTAAGGATATTAGTGATCCTGTAAACAGTAAAATTATCACCTATGCTGATGATAGTTCTGCTATATGTTGGGGCAAATCTGAATCGGAACTGAGGGACTCAGCCAGCTCTACAGCTAAACAGGTTTTTGAATATTATAAATGTTTAAATCTCTCTACAAATCTTAATAAAACTGCTGTAATTAAATTTGAACTGCAACACCGGAGTAATATTCAACAGTTCCAATTAGATATAGATGAAAGTAAAATTACAGAGATAAGTAACCATCTGTTTCTTGGGATATATGTAAATAAACACCTAGCTTGGAAGCAAGATGTAGATAATCTCTGCAAGAAAGTATCTAAAGGTATAGTCATTAATCAAAATATGTTGACAATAATGTGTTAATTACTGTGTACTATGGGGTAATCTTTCCACACATCACATATGGAATAGAAGTATGGGGATCTAGTGCAGACTCTCATATGAAGAGATTACTTGTTCTACAAAAGAGATGTTTAAGAATGATCTATAAGTGAAAAAGCAAAGAAAGTTGTAGAGAAATTTTTCAGAAATAAGAAGTTCTTCACTGTCTATTCCTTATATTTATATAGAATCATACTGCTTGCTTATTCAAGACTGGATAAATATTGTCTATTCCTTATATTTATATAGAATCATACTGCTTGCTTATTCACACATCACATATGGAATAGAAGTATGGGGATCTAGTGCAGACTCTCATATGAAGAGATTACTTGTTCTACAAAAGAGATGTTTAAGAATGATCTATAAGTGAAAAAGCAAAGAAAGTTGTAGAGAAATTTTTCAGAAATAAGAAGTTCTTCACTGTCTATTCCTTATATTTATATAGAATCATACTGCTTGCTTATTCAAGACTGGATAAATATTGTCTATTCCTTATATTTATATAGAATCATACTGCTTGCTTATTCAAGACTGGATAAATATATCATGAATAAGGAACTGCATAATCATGACACAAGACATAAGTTAGATCTCCATAAAAATACCTATAATAAATACTAAATCAATAATGAAAGATCCATATGTTGCTGGTGCCCATTATTACAAAAAATTACCTGAACATTTAAAAATTCTCAAAAGGAAATGTGTTTAAAAATACAACTAAAAGAATATCTAATAATGAAAACTATGTACTCGATTGAAGATTTGTAAATCTGTTGTTATTGTTAATGTGTAATTTGTAAATAGTTGTACATATTACCATTGTAATTGTATTCATGACCTGGTCTACACCTATGTAAATTGGTATATGGACACAAATAAACATCATTATTATTATTATTATAAGATATTCAATATTATTGGTTTGAACTTTTCAATTCTTTGCCATTTTTAATTTCTCTACTTAGTACATAAGTAGAGAAGGTATTGCATTCCACCCAAAAATGTGGTACCAGGATTTCATTGCAAATACACAGTTTAGGGTCTGCTGTATGAAAAATGCATTTTTAGAATAGATCCACATGTGTATGTATCTGTAAACATGATAACTCAAAAATGAAAAATCTGTTAAATACCAAACTGTTAAGTTTAGGATCTTCAAGCATGCAACAAAGATTTTCAAGAAAATCCACCCACCGCAAACTACGCTTTATACAGAAAAATTTTTCAAAAATATTTATTTTCTCAAAAATATACCAAACTATCCCTTGCAGGGAAACAATTTTAAATTTTGATTTTCTCAAAAATGTTCTAATAGTTTTTATTAAAATACAGTATATTAAAGATATTTACTAAGTAAATAAAGAATGTATATCTAGAAATTTCTCGGTAAAGCCTCTGAAAACCTTTTCATTCTGGAGAACTTTTGCTTAACTAAGTTACTAGTAGATCTTGTTAAAGCATGCAATTTACGTCATATAGATTTTTTCCCCCCTGCAGTTGACCATTTCCGAGGTATTCCTTGTTATTGATTTCAATTTTTACTCCTGGCAATGCAAAGAAAACAGAATTTCAATCACAGAACCAGTTTTTTTTAAAAGATTTGACTATCACTTTTGCCTAGTGCATTCCCTTACTTCCCTTCTACTTACAAGGAATTAAGTAATACGGACATTTCTGTAGCGTTTATCTCGATTAGCAAGAAGTAGATAGAAGAATAAGTTTTTCTAAGAATAGTTTACTGCAGAATAGTTGGAGAAAGTCATCTAAATGGAACATATCAGATAATTTGAAACAACCATTCAGCTGTTTCTCATTGAAAGAGTATGGAATTTCAACATAGCAATCCATTTGAACATTGACTATTGCTTCAGCCTGATGTATCCCCATTGTACCTGCAAGAAAATGTTTAATTAAACTATTTTTGCAGATGAATTAAATTGAAAAATATGGTTTTGTAAGAAGAGTTTGTACGGTAGTTTCATGGGATGATTAGATACTCATGTAAACAGACACATCGCACAAAAGTGAATTAAGTGTATGTTCATAGATTGATGCCGCACATTACAAGGTATGAGATGTGTCCTGAAAATAAGCCCTAGTTTGGAAAAAAAGGTATATTTGTTTTTACAATATTATTTGTACATGAAAAAGCAGTCCTTACTTATTTTTCAATATAATTGCCAGCATCGTTCAGTCATTTGTCATGGGAAGTCAACTTTTGTATGCCCTTTTCAAAGAAAGCCAGTGAAGACACCAACTGTTGAACATCATGTTTTGTGGAAGTTCTTCACAAAGTATTCTTATTGTGCACTGTCTGTTTTCACGAATTGCCCCATTCACTTGTTCAACCAAACCACCATTGACACTGATGCCCACTCTATGCTTCATCATGAACATTACTGTCCATCACTGAATTGCCTAACCCACTTTCTCACCATTCTCTCTGTCATTACATTTTTTACTGTAATTTCTACAAGTTGACTTAACATTCCTTGCATTCAAAATGCATATTACAGAATGCACTTAATGGCTGGTAGGATCAGAAATTGTCTTTAAACATTTTGAATGATCACTAACAATTGTAAACTGTAAATGACCCAGATGTAATGGTGTTAGTGGACAAACAATGAACCAGAAAGACAAGTGTGCATACATGGAACTGCAACACTAGCATTGCAATGATGGTAGAACAAAATGATACTTCCTTTCTGCACATGCCTCATACATCAGTTACAAGGTAATTTGCAGAGTGCCAATTAAAACTACTGGACATCCTCTGTATTACATAATAATGGTACGTTATTTAATGTGGTGTTATGCACAGCTGCAACAAAATGAATCTGAAGTGTTAAACAAATTGCACTTAATCAGAAAATGTGCAAACAGCATGTGCAAGCTGTGAGACCTCAATACACCATCATGGCCAAACAAGTGCAGTTTGCAAAACATTGTAAAGGGAAGTCTTTAATGAGTAGTAAGAAAGTATTAATTTTGAATGTGTTTCACAACTATGCGAGAAATATCCCATGTAATCCATCAAGGATGATGTTAACGTTATAGTAAAATTTACAGGTGTGTGTGCATTAAATATAATTTTTGCATGCTGTGAAAGGTTAAAGCACAGGCAAATTAACTATGCCTGGAAAATCAAAGAAATGTAAATAGCCAATGCTAGAAGTTCAGTGACGAATTTGTTAGAAGTGCAGTGCATCGAAAATTTCATAATTTCTTCCACATTAATGAGCCACCTATAAGCAAGAAACTGCTTAGAGTTTGTGAATGAAGACCTCAACCTTCCTACATTCAAGCAAAAATCTTTTTTTAAGCTGTTTCTTGACATAGGTTTTGAGTTCTGGAAAAGAAATGGTAGGAACTTCATTGTTGACTAAGAGTACATATTGTTACGGAGAAGAGACTACCTCAGAAAAATTTTGACCTGGTAACAACTGATGTGGCAGTCTTTTTTTGGGTGCTTGGCTCCCTAGTCTTTATTTAGTAGGTTTTGCGCAATTTTGGAAGCAGAGCAACAACATTGAGACATATACTATTCACCCTATATCTAGTGGCTTCAATGTTATGGTTTCATTCTGTCTGTAGATCCCATAGTTCATGCAAGTGCGGTGAGTTGCATTTAGTAATTCAGATGTCTGAATATCGTCAAGGCATTCCCTGCTGAACCTAAAAAGTGTTGAGGAAAGAATGTGAAATTAATTCCCATTTACCATAATGGTTGAAGGCCTCAAAGAATGAAACTTTCTTTGGTTGACAACACTATAGAAAGAGACAGGTGAGCTCCCTCTTCTTCACCCAGTCTTCACTTACTCCTAAAACTAGTATCCAAGAAAAGATGCATGCATAGTGCATCATGTGGAGAGGGTAGAGGAGAAGTTCTGGGAAGCAGATTGTCTTCATGGTATAATCATTGACCAACTCATCAACCCAGAACATTTTTATAGCAGTATTGAGGAAAAAGGTGAAGCAAGAGCGGAAGAGCAGAACTCCCTGGATGGGGTACCTTTTTTGATTATTATGTTAAAAGTTTTATTTTCATACAGAGTATTTTATATTTCTTATTTATAATTTTAGTACAGAGAGCTATACAAAATTGTTATCTAATCAGTAGTATATTTCTAAACAATTGCATAAAGAGGTTCTCTTTGCATGGCTAAGAGTGAAATAAAAGAGGTATGAAATGGATGACGATTCTACATTTGAAAATTGAAACCAATAACACGGAATATCTCAAAGAAATAGCTCTACAAAAAAAAAAAAAATATATATATATATGACCAACTGTGCGTTTTGACAAGATCTACATTTTTTGTACAGTAAGCTTATATCACTCTTACGTTTACCAGTTATAAAAACTCATCCGGGATGAAAAAGATTTCAAAGACTATTCCCAGAAAATTCTAAAATATATTTTGTCATGAAAATATCTTAAATATATGGTTATTTTAATCAAAATCATTAAAGAGACATTTGAGCAAATCAACATTTTTAAGCCCATAATCAAAATCATTAAAGAGACATTTGAGCAAATCAACATTTTTAAGCCCACCTCAGTAGTGTGGGGGTAGCATGTCTGCCTCACGTTTATGAGGTTGAGAGTTATAATTTCGCTTAGGATGAATTCCCTGGATAAGGCTTTTTCAGATTCTTCACTTATCCTGAGAAGATGAATGTCAAGTAACTTTAAGCTCTATGGACCCTGAGATCATTTGAACTTCATTTCAGTGATTTAATTATCGTCCAATATGACCAATCAGGTTAAAGGATGTTAAGCTTAGAAAAAAAAAAGAATAAATAAATAATAATGATAACAATAATAATATAACATAAAACAATTAAAATGTTCTATGCAGTTGGAGATGGGGAATTTCCCTGAAAATCTTTGTGTTAGCATCCTTGGAAGATACAAAATCTAACAACTTTTTGTTTTTGAGTTATGCTGGCTCCTCCCCAACACCCACACACACCTTTTTATTTTTATCCAGATGTTCTCAATACATGTATTTCCAATGAAACCTCAATATGAAAAATTTTGGATGGAATAAAATACCTTCTTTACCTACTATGTACATTGTACTTATGTGCTAGAGAATGTAACAAGAAACACACCTAAGTGATTATTGCATTAAGGATCTTATGTTTTATTCAATGATTCCGAGAAAATATTTGTATCTCTGTCTCTCTGCTTTCTTTCTTTATTGGTTTTTAATTGTCTCATTTCTATAGCTCCCTTTAATTTGTATGGTCACAAATTAAAGGGACTGACTTGAGAAATAAGCTACTGATGGTGTTTACTATCTAAATTTAGGATTTTAATTTTTTTTCCCGTAAACTTTCACATTGAACACGTTTGCATTCATACCACCAGACTCTACAGAAGATAGGGAATGGTTCTAATGATGAAAAATTCCCCAACTGAAAATTAGATCTCTCGGTTAGAAGTCACAACTCTGACCACTCCATAACAGAGTCAGTTTTAAATTCTCTCTTGCTTTGTTAAGCAAGCCATATTTGTTAGTTAGGGACAGTATATATAGGTAAGTAGACTATATACAAATACACTGTTAAAACTGAGGGAAGCTGAACATTCACCTTGAGAACTCGTAGGAGTCTGGTTCATGCCCCGTAGTGAAACCTTGCTGACGTAGCTCCCTCTCCAAGTCCTGGCCAATTATTCCCGACTCACAGCAGGCGACCAGGTTGTCACGGTCTATCCATAGTATCCGATTCTGCCACACATTAAGCACACATGTTACAGCTATTATCTCCACATTACCTTGCTCTCAGTACAACCAGATACACCAATGACATACCATTTGAGAAGTATCCATTGAAAGTATTGTACGATGCTCACTTGGAGGACATGATACTGCACCAGACACACTTGTTCCTCCTCCAAAGGGTATCACCACAACATCATAACGGTTAGCAAGTTGCACCAACTTCACCACATCGTCATGAGATTCTACCACACAAACAAAGTTACATTTTCAGGTGGAAAGCTGATTCAAACTTAAAAAATTCAAAACCACAGCTAAGATTTACATCATGGTCCTTAGGCTTATCATGTCAAACGCTCTTCCACCCAGATATCATGATTTATATCACTGAAAAACCTGCTAACTAGGAGTGCAATTAGGAAAGTTCTTGGCTTGACACAAAGACAGAACTGGTAGTATTAAGGGAGGACGTAGGCAGAAATACCTCAACACAAAAAAAATGTTACCATGGCCATAGTTTTAGTCCTAAAGCAATGAAATGTTGCACAGTTAATTGTCTTGATTCTTCCATTACCATACTATTTTATAATTAATTTTGTCAACAAATAAAGAAATTGCAATACATTGGAATTTTTAAAACATCAAAAAACTTGTGTATCACTTTGGTGAAGTTGTTTGAAAACAAATGTACATAAAGTATTAGAATTATGCTATATTTTGGCGCAAAAGTTTTTTCTTTATCTCCCTTCAATTATTTCACTTTGGTGAAGTTGTTTGAAAACAATAGTACATAAAGTATTAGAATTATGCTATATTTTGGCGCAAAAGTTTTTTCTTTATCTCCCTTCAATTATTTTTAAAGTATTTTCCAAGGTATGAGAGTTTTTTTATTTCAAATTATTATGTATTTCATGGCACAATACCTATAGAATCTAAATCAAAAGAAAACTAGCTGCGCCAAAATACTCTTTGTGGACTGAAATATGTGTGTACTAAATTTCATTACAATATCTCAAATAATTTCCAAGAAAAAGGTACATAAGTGAAAAATTATAAACCTAAGAGAACAAGAAAAGGAGATTTTGTTTAATTGTTTTGTTTAGGGACTGATCTACATACTTAAATACCACCATAACTGTAGTCAGCTTCTTCCTGGTCAGAAATTAGAGAAACATACCTTCTAAATATTTATAACTATGTTTGTCTGTTAGAAATGTAGAGAAACAAGGGATCAAAGCTGATAATCAAGCAAGCAGAAAAAATGGGCGTGGCATGACAAGTCCTTACTTTTTAATTTATTTGGACCACAAAGAAATCGAATTAGGTAATGAAACTTTGGGAAAATAGAGCTGAATGTATTGGTAACTAGTGAAATAAAAAATTGAAAAATTTGCCATTTTTAGCCTACATAGAAATAGAAAGTATAATTCTCAAATTTCAAAACCATGAGTAGGATAGGATTTGGATAGGTAAAAGCAATAAAATTAAGAAAACTCCAGGGTGAAGAACTGAAACAAATGCATATCCATGACCATATCAATACCATATACTGTCATTCAGATGTTCTTTGAAACTAACCAATGATAGATACATTTTCTAAACACAGTGTACTAGTACTTCTGGCTCCTCCAGCAAAACTGTCTTACCAAACCTCATTCCTTTATTAGTAACATATACAAAAGTTATTCTTCTTTATTGCTCCATGCTAATTTCTATTGGGTTTTGCTGTTCTTTAAGAGTTATTTTCTCTACTTAGTACAGAGTACATAGAGAAGGTATTGCATTCCACCCAAAATTCAAGTGTGTTCAGTTTCTGTGAACATGATAATCAAAAATTAAAAGTTGCCTAGTTACCAAACTTGACGTTTTAATTCAGCATCCTTCAAGGATGCAACACAAAAATTTTCAAGAAAATTCCCCTCACCACAAACTACCCTTGACATGGAAAAAAAATTGACCATCTTTATTTTCTCAAAAATGGCCCTAACAATCTTGATTAAAATACTGGATAATTACATTACAAATAAAGTGTATATCTTGAATTTTCTGGGAATAGCCTCTGAAGACCTCTTCATTTTGGATCACTTTCGCATTTCTGGTAAACTGTAAGAGACAAAAACATGCTACACAAAAAATGCAGATCTTGTTAAAACACATACTTTGTTGTTTTTTTTTTTTTTTTTTGTAGAGTTGATAGTTTCCAAGATATTTCTTGTTATTGATTTCAATTGTAAAATACTTAAAACTTTTCATATGGGAATTTATCAACTCTTTCATGCAAAGAAAAAATTTCAATCACATAGCTATCAGCTTTTGAAACAGTTTTTTTTTTTTTGGTTTTTTTTAATATGTTCATAATGAATGTCCAAAACATTCCAGTTGCTGCAAAACTGAAGAAAGCATAAAAAATCCCACAAAGATTTGGTTTCCACTGATATTTTCCTTTTCCAAACTCTGAAGAAATAGTTTATTGGATAGATATTTACTTTGATGCTGAGATAATAAGTCATGCCAACTCTTATTTTGCAGTTTGTTGAATCGCATAACACACACAACCACCCTACAGAACCCCAGTGACCAACCTCAATTCAGAAAATTCACCTATCATCCTTGGGCACACAACAAACTTCAGAAAATATTCAGGAATTATAACATCACCTTAGCTCCAAAAAACAACTACAGCATTCAGAAACTGCTGTGCAGAAATTTAAAAGATCCTATTCCTGCAGGCAAAAAACCGGGAATTTATGAAATTAAATGCTCAGACTGTAATCTGGTGTATATCGGAAGGACAAAGAGAAGTTTGGAGACCAGATTAAAGGAACACATGAGAAACCTAAAATACAAACAAATAGAAAAATCAGCAGTTGCCTATCATTTTTGGACATCAGGACACGAAATCACACCAAATATAAAACTATTAAAACCAGCTTATAAACCCACAGAATTAGATGTCTGGGAGAAGATCTACATCATGAAGAAAAAGAGCCATATCATGAATTTTGATTTGCCACCTTACAGCAACCTCTGGAAGTTGCTAGATCCAGCAACAGATGCCTCCACAGTTAATACACCACCACCCCCAGCGTTGCCAACGAAGAAAGATTTAGTCGGAATTAAGGGTTGAAAATGGGAACAACTGTTACCCGAAACTGGTCCCCAGTAAGTAAAAATTAGAGATGTTTGTGTTACAAAAATCAACTCAAATTCTTTTTTTTATTTAAATCATCTTGTATTGAAAATATAAATAAGAGTATTGTGTGTCCAAGTATATAGAGTTGAAAAATAAAAAAGTTAAAAATCCTGCACTTCCTTTCCAAAAACACTTCTAGAGAACAGTGTGTTTCTTGGGCATTCAGCACTCTAGTCTTCATTTTATATTTTGCACAATCTTAGCAGCAGAGCAGACAGACAACATCAGACCTGAGGTACACTATACAGCCTGATATGCAGTAGCTTCAATGCTAAGATTTCTCTGTCTGTAGAGCCCAGAGTTTATGCACATGCACAGTGTTTCATTTAATACTTGAATTAGTTTGCAGTAAATTAGATAACCTATTTACCGTAATGACTGAGGACCTCAAATATAGAAACTTTCTTTGGTTGACAACAATGCAGAAAGGCAGCATGTGAGCTCTCATTTCCTCCCCTGGCCCTCCCTGCTCCATAAAACTAACACCCAAGAAAAGGTACGCACATAACAGTATTGAAGTGTTTTAGGAGAAACAGGATGATAGGAGTAGAGGAAAGAATGAGTACTGGAAAGAATACTAAACAAGGAAAAAGAGAGGTAATGCCATAAAATATGACAAATTCACATAAACAGCCAAAGAGAAAAGTGTAAAAGATCTGAGACAGCAGTAAAGGATCTGTCCTTGATAAACTACAATTGATCAATAAACAACAGCAATTTATGTATCATAGATGCCCTGAAAGTGTTATGTCCTGTACTAAAGAAAGCTCTGCTCTACCTGGCCAGACTATGATGTCTGGAATTCGTTCAAACATTCCACTTCTTAGTACAAAGATGTCGTGCAGTGTATGGCCATGAGCACGCACCAGCCGATCCTCTCCTTCCAGTGAAAATGACATATTAAGAGTGCGCATCTCCTCCAGGAACTCTGCAACAAACATTCAGGTATGTACAATTTGAACAACAAATTTCATATATTACATTCACATTACTTTCTCTACCCACTGTAATTTATATTTATTTTTTTACCAACTATTCTTATAAACATGCATTTTTCTATATACTTCATGTTAATTAAGATCAACATTTGCAGAAATAGCTACATTACACATTTTACTCTAGGTACAAAAGGCACACAGTAGGCTGAAGCGAAAGTCAAATGTTTAAAATGTGGGCTACTATGTGCTAGCTTTGAAATTCCATATTCATTGTATGACATGATGAATTAGCATTACAAAATGGAAGAGAGTACTTGATGGTTCAAACCAATACCACTGAAATGTCTTGGGAGTCGCTAGCTAATCTGCAATAAACTGTTCTTTCAAGCTGATTCTTATAACGGCTTCATGCTAATCAAACATTAAGTAGAGATGGTCTCACTACTTTCTTGTAATTAGAAGGGAAATAAGAGAATTCACTAGGCTAAAGTGATAGTCAAATCTTTTAAAAGCTGGCCGCTATGATATACAACTTAAATTCCATTCTCTTTACATAACCATGACAAAAGACATAAATAAATGGAGACAAACTGTTTCAGAAAAGTACGAGGGTCACTACGATAGTTTATGCATATCTCAAAACTAAGGTTGATCAATTTAAACGGATTGCACCATTGGATAGCCACATTCTTTGTGACTGTAAACCATATCAGTTTTCATCCACCCTACCCTGTACAGTCTATAGCACAAGGTTAACAATCTCTAGCATGGCGTCAGTTGCTTGCCAGCATGAATGTGGAAAGAGAGCACTTTCATGCAATGATTTTGTATGATTTTACAACAGACTTTAGGGAACATTCCTCCATACTGTACTACAGTTTTTTGGTGGTTTCAAGAGTTTAAAAGAGGCTGAACTTCCTTAAAGGAAGATGTCAGGAGTGGTCATCTGTCTCCGGCAGTGACTGAAGAAAACGTAACGTGGAGAGAACGGTCTACGAAAACAATCGTGTGACATTTAAGGAAATTGAAGCAAGCATGCAGATTGGATCACCAACAATTTCGAAAATATTTAATGACTATCTTTGCAAGAGGAAGGTTACATCCAGTTGGGTGCCCCTCAATTTAACTGATCTGCAAAATCATGTTGAATGGTGTGACGAAATGCTGGCCAGATTTGTTGGAGGCAATTCTCGGCAGGTTTTCGACATTTTCACTGATGATGAAACTTGGATTTACCAGTTTGAGCCTAACACTAAGCATCAGTCGGCTAGTGTGGATCATCTTTCCAGATGATTATCTTCCAATGAAAATGAAGCGGCAGCACAGCATCGGGGAAAAAAATGGTGGCCACTTTCTTCTCTAAATCTCCATCATGTGGCTACCATTCCTTTTGTGGAACAAAGGACAGTTATTGTGCACTGGTACAAACAGTTTGCTTACCACAAGTTTTTGAGAATTGTGAATTTTCATGAATTGCGACCAAGAACAGGACTACAAAGAATCCTGCTACACCACGACAACGCCTCTGCACACACACACACAGCCAATGCAGAAATCCAGTTTCTGAGTCCTCAGAGGTGAAGTTGATGACTCATGCCCCCTACAATCCAGATTTGGCTCCCTGTGACTTATTTTTGTTCCCCACATTGAAATTCATATGCGTGGAATGAGGTTTTCAAGCCCTGAAGGGTTGCGCCTTGGCCGAGTGGTTAGACCATTTGCCTCTCACCTAGACGACCTGGGTTAGATACCAAGAAATTGCATGCGAGATTTGTGATGGACAAAGTGGTGCAGGGGCAGGTTTTCTCTGAGTTCTCCGGTTTCCCCTGCCATCACATTCCACCGGTGCTCCATCTTCATTTCATATATCACCAGTGTCATTGCCTGTGGTGCCACATGTAAAAGCGGGCATTAAACACTACCAAAAAGAAAAAAAAAAGTCCTGAAGAAGTTGTTACAGCATTCGAATGTGAGGTTTTACACCTACATGAAAATGAGTGGCAGGGGTGCTTTCAAAAGTGGTTTGAGAGAATGAGAAAGTGCATTCACTGTCGTGGTGAATACTTTGAAAACCTCCAGCAGTCAAAGTGATTTTATCCAGTTTAGTTTTTGTGTATCTCAAAACTTTCTTAGTGACCCTCGTATAAGTATTTTCTAAAATTGAAACCAATAATAGCAATATTTCTCACAAAAAAAAAAAAAAAAGTATAGGACAATTGGTGTTTTAATGGATTTACTCATGGTTTACAAGTTATACAAATATCATTCAGAATGAAGAGGTCTTCAAAGAAAATGCAAGATATACATTTAATTTTTCATGAAAATACCTTAAACAGACATCATTTTAATCAAAATTGTTTGAGCCACTTTTGAGAAAATCAAATTTTTCAAAATATATTGCATGTAAAGATTGGTTTCGGGTTGGGAGACTTCCTTGAAAATCTTTAGTGTTGCATTCTTAGAAAACACCAAACTTAAATATCTAGTTTGATATTTAACTGGCACTTCATTTTTGAGCAGACATGCACACAAGGATTCTTTTCTAAAATATCCTCTCTCTCTCTCTCTCTCTCTCTCTCTCTCTCTCTCTCTCTCTCTCTCTCTCTCTCTCTCTCTCTCTCTCTCTCTCTCTCTCTCTCTCTCTCTCTCTCTCTCTCTCTCTCTCTCTCTCTCTCTCTCTCTCTCTCTCTCTCTCTCTCTCTCTCTCTCTCTCTCTCTCTCTCTCTCTCTCTCTCTCTCTCTCTCTCTCTCTCTCATTCTCTCTCTCTCATTCTCTCTCTCTCATTCTCTCTCTCTCATTCTCTCTCTCTCATTCTCTCTCTCTCATTCTCTCTCTCTCTCTCATTCTCTCTCTCTCTCATTCTCTCTCTCTCTCATTATCTCTCTCTCTCATTCTCTCTCTCTCTCATTCTCTCTCTCTCTCATTCTCTCTCTCTCTCATTCTCTCTCTCTCTCATTCTCTCTCTCTCATTCTCTCTCTCTCTCATTCTCTCTCTCTCTCATTCTCTCTCTCTCTCTCTAAATTCAGAGGGTCTCAAAATAAATATTTCTGGTAAAATGCCAGTATTGAATTTTTGGGCGGAACAATACTGTCTCTACCTACTATGTACATTATACATATGTGATTTTAGCAAGTAATAAAAAGATGCTTTAATATAAACTGCACATTTTAGTAGGATCTACATTTTGAAAAAAAGCACAAAAAACAAATGCACATTTTAACAGTATCTATATTTTTTACAATAAGTTTTTATCTATCTCATGGTTTATTAACAACACTAAATTTATTAGAATGTAGAGGACTTTTTTCTTTGTGGGTATTTTAAGGCCCTTTAGCCTCGTAGATCATATTAGGAAATGGGTAACCACAGGAAAAAAAAAAAAAAAACTTATCTGAGTAACTCATCCTAGCAGAGATTCAAACTCAGGACCTCTTAAATGTGAGGCAGACACACTACTACCACACTATCATGGTGGACTGAGGAGTACTTTGTAGTATACTCACATAAAATTTTACACTCTTTATTAGTCAGCAAGTTCAGTAAAACTTCATAATTATGCACTTCAAGGGTTTATGGCCTAAACATATATAACCAAGATGGCATTCAACACGTGATATGATTCATTAGATATGAAAAACCAATTCTGACACAATTTAGTAGGGATAATACCACAATAAATGTTATTTCTGAATATTTGGGTACAGTACAGTGCATAATGAAGAACAAAAGATCATTTCTTATGAAACAAATCTTCAATAAAATTGTTGATTGCCATGTATACTTGTACCCCTAATTATTACATATGTGCTCTGCCATTTTGTAATGTTTTACAGCAACTTCCTATATACTGCAAAGAATTCAAAGAAACACTGACAGGATTAAAACACATTGACATGGTGTCTTTTGAAGAAAAGACTTGTTCACCTGTCATAGCATGTTACCCATCATGGTCTACAGGTAACATGCTTAGCCTCTGGTTCCCATGTTTAAACCCAGTGGAAGGTAATGGATTTTTTCAGGCTCAAGACTGATGAAGAGGTCTCTGAGCAAAATTAAGCAGTCTTTCATGCTCAATATAAAATGGCATGTTGAAAACCAAAGCAGTTAAAGAGCATCCATACATAAAACTCGATTTCATTTCCAGTAGTGCCAACAGTAGGAGTTTTTCAGGTAAAGCATCCAGCTGCTGAGTACAATCAACTATTTTTATCTTGAGTATAAAAGGATATAAAGGGTTTTGTAGATCATTTACAATTTTCGTTCATTTTCAACCCCCAAAAAAGTGCTAACAGCAGGATTTGGAAGGATTAAAGGGGGTAAAAGTCATGCAGTATTAATATGGAATGTTCAGGGACTTTACAAATAGAGCATTATGAAAGGGACAGCATTATAATCTTGAGTGTAATCAGGGTTTTACTGTATCTTAAAAGCATGTTTTAATCAAAATTGTTACCTGCAAATTTTTTAAAAAATAAAGAAGTTTGCATACAAGGCAAGAGTTTGTGGTGGGGATTTTCTTGAAAATCCATCTTATTCCATCCTTGGAAGAATCTGAACTATATGTTTGGTTTTTAAATAATATTTTGAGCTCCCCCCTTCTCTCTCAGGTATTTATAAATAATTATTTATGGCAGACTCTCACATTTCTCTGCAGTTCAAATTAAACAGATCTGAGTAACAGATGACAATCTGGAATATTACACAGTCTTGTGAAGCACATGCAAAGTAAACATACCAAGCCTTTTTACAATTTCATTCAACAAAGAGTGTGTTGACATTATGTTGTCACATGTTTGACAAGAGGCAGAGGTGCAAGTCAACAAACATTTGGATAACAAACAGCAAGCAGAGTTCCATGACCTTGCAGGTGACATGTCTATTTGTCAGCATCATTCCCACTGTGCAAACCTAACTCTTACTGTGTCAAAACTCTTCATTTTTCTAGAACCTTCTTTTAAGACATGAATATGTCATGGGCAGGCAAAATAGTAAACTTCATATTCCAACTATGGTTGTCATCATGATGGCAACAAGTAGATTTACATTTTACAGTGTTATGGTTTCAATGCACATAATATCAAATTTCATATTATTTTGGTAAAATCTTCACATTTTGTAAGATTTATGATTTTTACTTTCTCTGCATGTACAATGTGCATAGTAGGTAATCCAAAAATTTGATAAAAACCGACTTCATTCTGAATGACACTTGCATAATTGGTAAACCCTAAGAGAGAAACAAAATCTCAGGCACACACCACTCACCTGCCGAGATTGTAGTTTGAGCTTTTGGATCACAAAAGCTGTCACCTTCTAACACAGGCCATTTATATGATAAATGAGAACGTTCTTTGATGGTTTTCAGTTGTGAGTTAGTGCAATCACGGTCCAATATACTAAAGAACAAACCTTTCATTTGTTGCAACTTTATAAAACTAAAATCACCTTCCAAATGCTGCAGAGCATTTCGGGAACACTTTCCTGATATTGGTTCTCCTAACAGAAGTTCATAAATACTCAAGAAATTTTAAAGTACAGGATCAGTGTTACTGAAAAAAAAAAAAAGTAAACATGGCATTTTAACAAAGGAAAAGATTGATGATATCAGTGTGTGATTGGAACGTTCCCCATGGGTTTCTCTCAAAACTAGAAATTTTCATTTGTGGGACAGTTTAAAAGATAAAGTGTGAATCTTATCCCCAAATTTTACAAGAATTGTAAAATAATATACAGGAAGAAATAACCAACATACCCCAGCAGAATTATAACAGGTTTTTAATAATCTGTTAAGACACTCCAATGCCAGCCTTCGAGTACAAGGAGAAAATCTCCATCATCTTTGAAAACGTAAGTAATGCAAAGGACATCCAATACTGCAATTTGTGAAATAATAATGGTTAGAGTTGACCTTGTCCATTCATCCTATTCGTTTTGATGCACATGATGGTACATGCAGGTAAAAAGTGTCGGGAGAGAAGTTCTGCACAATTGCGACTCAGATGCCTTTAAAAGCATGCCCACTTACTCTGATAACCTGTACTTTTCTCAAGAATGAGATCATTTTTTTTTTCATTTTTGTCATGCAAGGAAAACAGAACTTCAAGGCCATTACAGTATCCAGCTCTTAAAAGCTTTGACTACTGCTTTAGCCCAGTTAGATTCCCTTATTCCCACTGAACCTTTAAGAAGAAATGTAATAAAACCAATTCTGCTAATGTTTATCTCTATTAGCATGCAATAGATAGAAGAATAAGCTTTTGTAAGAATATTTTGTAGCAGAATAGGTAGAGAAAGTCATGTAACACACAATTATTTTTTACTTTTAAAAATCTTCCATTAGTAATGAAGTATTCTATTTGGGCAGTTTTCTGTGAAACAAATTTCGAAAATCCAAGCCACTCTTTCCAGGAAACCTATATCATCCTTTCAAATAAATGGCGTACATTTGAGTAAATGTGGTATTTTCCTTATATGATGTGTACCAAATTGAAAGCCCTTTACTCTAAAAGTTTTTGTTTTAGTGAAGCAGTACTTAAAGCGAAATATTGTAATTAGTTACGCAAACAAAAAGTAACTGGTAATCAAATTTATGTGAAAAAGTATTATAACTATTATTTTTTATGTAATTATCAGTAGGAGTTGGTTTTCTAAAAATGCCAAAATTTAATGTATTGTTATTTATTATTTCCAAATCTAGGAGAAACAGAGATAGTTATTATTTTCAATTTCCAATGTGAATTTTATACCATCATCTAGTAAATGTAAAAATGTTAAAGCCTCATTTACATGTTTCTCAGAACAGCAAAAATATCTACAATCTATACCAACCTTTAACAATTAAGAGGGATTGTTGACCTATTTCAAAATAGCTCGTGAAAAGATCCAACAAATAAAGGTGAAAGTGGAGCCTATTCCTTAGCCAGAAGTTTGTTGATAGAATGTCATTAAAACTGAAAAAATCTGATGTGTACCATTCACATGACCTTCTCTATATCCCTGCAATAAATTATTCTTAAAAAGCTTATACTTCTATTTACTTTATGCTAATCAGAAAAAAAAAAATTAGCAGAAATAGCCTTATTACTTGCTTCCTTGTAAGTAGAAGCGAAATAAGGTACTACCATAGGTTAAAGTGATAGTCAAAAGCTGGTTGCTATGTCAATTAAGTTCCTTTGTTTATATGGATAGGAGTTGACAAGTTCCTATATGAGAAAAGTATACGTTTTTCATAGCAGAAACCAAAAATAAGGAATGTCTCAAAAATGACGAACTCCACGAAAAAAATTTATATAACATAAATTGTGTGCTTTAACGTGCTCTACATGTTTTGTGTAGTAAGTTTTTGTCCATCTCTTACGGTTTAGCAGTTATTCAAAATTCAGTAAAATTCATCCAGAATAAACTACTCTTCAGAGGCTATTCCCAGAAAATTCAAGATATACATTTTATTTGTCAGGTAAATAGCTTTAATATACATAATTTTAATCAAAATCGTTAGAGCCATTTTTGAAAAAATCAAAATTTTCGAAAAAAGTTCCATGTAAAGGGTAGTTGGGGGTGGGGGGATTTTTCTCAAAATCTCCGTGTCGTATCCCTGGAAGATACTAAACTTAAATACCAAGTTTGGTATTTTACCTACTTTTCGTTTTTGAGTTATCGTGCACGCCACACACACCACCCACCACACACCCACCACACACACCACACACACACAGACCTTTTTGTGAAAATGCTTTTTTTAGATAAAGGGGACCCTAAAACATATATTTCCGGTGAAATCTCAGTATCAAATGTTTTGGTGGAGTGCAATACATTCTCTATACACTATGTACATAGTGCGTATAGAGAAAGTAAAAATGTTGATCCAAACAAAGTCTAGTAAGGTTAACAATATAATTTGTTAAATCTTAGTTTAATTTTATAGAACTAACCATTCTTAAAATTATCAAAAGTTTTTCTCTAGGAATGCTTGGAAATGAAGTAGTTACATTGAAAGCAACTGGTTTATCATTAGCAGGAATTTTTAATACCTAAAACCTTCAAATTTTTCAAAATAACTGATTTTTTTTTTTATTTAACCATTTAGCTAGATTGTAAGTAGGTGCATTTATGTAATTTACAATAGGTCTCATTTTATTTCCAGGTTTATGAATTTTGGGAAGGGCACATTTTCTAGGTGAAATTGGATTATTAACCTTTATAATTTGGTTTTCTTTATTCGGAATAATTTTCACTTCAGCAAGAGTTTTATTAAAAGTTTAAATTCATGATTTTTAAAAGGTTATTATCAATTCTTTTGTTATCTTCACCTTGAAGTAAGAATTCCATTCTGTTAATATAATAAATTTTATCTAAAATTACAATGCTGTTATCTTTATCAGCTTTAATATAGATTACATATAAAGAATATGAACATGTTATCAATACTGCTTTAATAAATAGCATTAATACTGACTTTACATAGTTGAAAAGTTTAAACACCAGAAAGCTATTAAGGTTTTTACTCACAAGAAAATAAAAATAAAAATATTTTTAAAAATGTTACTGCTCATCCTTGGACAAATAAAAATATTCATATTTTAAGGAACAGCTATAATTATTTTCTCCAAAATAAATATAGCATAACTGTTAGGCTTACTAAAATATAAAAATAAACCTGGCATTAAGCAATTAAATTGCTTAAATTTTGACCATGTTTACATTAGCAATACCAAACATCATTTGGAAACAAGAGTTAAGGAGCACTCTAGAAATAAATACAAACAGATTGATAAGTCAGCTGTGGCAGATCATTTTCATAAATTTAACCACAAAATAAATCCAGAAGTTAAATATTTTTTCTCAAACCATTAATCTATGGGTCCTTTTAAGTGTTTTAATTAATTCATTTTAGAGAATAAATACCATGCCATGAAATTTGATATACCACCAATTGATCCAGTCACCAAATTCGCTTTAATTCCAATAGTTGGCAATACAAAAAATCTTAACCTTTTCTCAATATGTTCTTCTGTCCATAACTATCCCACTCGAAAATGCTCTGATATTTATATTAACAAATGCAAATATAGTAAAGCTCTTAACAGTTTCTCATGTGTATCAGTTAAAATTTTCAACACCTTACATCAGAACATTAAGACTCTTCTGTTGTTCAACTTTAAGAGGAGGATCAAAACAATCTTGAAGGCAAATCCTCTTTATAGCATTTCAGAAATTTATGACCTGAAATGGGATTAATCTTATCCATTTTTATATGTATTGTTGTAACATTATTGTATGTAGAATGTTTCATTAATTTTTATTCTCATGGCACAGCCTACATATGTTTCATACTTAATGACTGAAAATAAACTAACTATCTATCTATCTACCATAGTAAATAATCCCTCACCTAGTAGCAGTAACATTTACAATGTAAATAAACAACAATAGTTTGAGCTGATACTGCAATGAACTGTAATTCAATGTGAAACAAGACCTCCTCTGAATTCGAGTTTATTCGTAAAGCTAAGTTTTGTTACAAATTATTAATTGTTAATGTACTGAATTTAGATCATTTTTCAAATTTCTTAGGGAACCTTTTAAAGCTGCAATAGCAATATTGCATATAAAATAATGATCTAGCCCAAGCTTCATACAGAAGCACACAAAAACAGTGGGAACGATACCTCTAGCACCGACCATAAGCCCATGAACTCTTATATTGCCTCAATTGATATTTTTCCATGTAGTATGGTATTGTAGGCTCGTAGATGATGTATTTTTAAAGATGAACCTCCTTCATTTGTCATGCGATTCGATCCTGATGGTGGGATCGACAATCTTGAGGATTAAACTGTATGATATGGCCATCATGTCTATCCTTCTGGAGAATCCATTCTGAGCAATTCTGTGAACTTTGTGTACTCGATATTGCTTCTTTCTCAAAGCATTTGCAATCATTCAATGAATGTCATTGTGTCTGATGCTTCCCAACATTTCATTGTAAGGGCAGGTACCAAAGGCATGGCCAATTGTTTCAAGGCAGTTTGACATGTTACCATCTTCCAGATGTGCACAGAGGGCCTACATTCGCACTCATTTTTTTTCCATCTGCTTTTAACTTTAGATAAACATATGCAGAAATGGTTTCATTAAATATTTTGTTGTAGGTACAACAGGTACACAGGAGATTGAAGTGGCAGTCAAATGTTAAAAAAGTGGATCGCTCTATGGTGGCCTTGAAACTCCATACACATTCTCTGACATTGTGAAAGCCAAAGGAATAGTGAAATATGATGATTGGGGTTTAACTGTTCAGTTATTAGTGCTGTTATAAAAAAAACATTCGAGACAAAAGCCAAGAGATGAATAAAATAGTAGCTAAAACTAGAGATAAAATCCAGTATAAAGAAAAAACTATCCATGGCAGAATCTAATAGATCAATCTAAAAACTAGAACAAATTATAAAACCAAAATGGTGTAAACCAAATCCGTATAACAAAAGTCACTTGTGATTAAGTGTTAAAAAACATCATCTACTGTCCCATGAGCATCTGCCAGGATAAATAAAAAATAAAAATGAAACTACCATCATTAATAAAAAAGGAAGTTAGGGTAAAAATTTTAAAATCTAGCTACAGCTCCAGTATCATCTGTCAGGACCTCTGAAAGGTTAGGTGGCAATTGCAGAGTTGTCCAGATTTACGTTAGAGGGGCACACTCAAGCAACGCATAGCAGACAGGCAATTCTGCTCTACACAGAGGACAGATAGCAGCAGTTACTGTCTTTTACACTGTGTGTAAAACTGCACTAGCCAATATGTAATCAAGCCAATATAACTTCCTCACGACACACAGTTATCCAGTTTATAGAGAGGTCCTTCACTTCTCTAAGCTTTTTCCACAGAGAACTGACCATTCCTCATACCAGAAGAATGGTGCATTAGAAATTTCCTTTTTTGCATTATTGCTGCTCTTAAATACAGAGTTTGGCAGTTATCTGTCTTTTCGTTTTTCAGTTAGTCTGTTCATATACCCATCAACTATAAGATCAGTATTGAATTTTTTGATGAAATACTACATCTCTCTACTGCCATGTTTAACAGGTAGAAGGAAAAAAGGAAAAAAGAAAAAAGCACAAAAATCCTTTGCAACATGCAATGCTACAATGAAAATTTAAATTCTTACCATGTTTTATCACTGGTTCTGGATATTCTTTCTCTTGTGGCATGGGTTGAGCTGATTTCCGTATATTCAGATCCACTTCAAACTTATCCATAACCCACTGCGTGAAGAATGGAAGTGACAGTTTTCCAATCGCATATCTATACAATTCAAAAAGTTTGAAATAATTACATTTATTATTATACGTATGCCTAAGGTTCAAGTACAAACAAAATCTGTTTACAATTTATTTAATTTTCTGCTGGTCCCTGGATATCACCACTAGTAAACTAGTTCAACAATGTGCCAATTAAAGCTTTGCTTTTAATTATATGGCATGCTACCATTTTTATTTTCTCTAGCACATAATGCACATAGTAAATGAGAAGTTATTGTATACCACCCATAAATTTCATACCAAGATTTCACCACAAATACATGTTTTGAGACCTCCTGAACCCAAAAACAGCATTTTTAGAAACATATTATGTGTGTGCGAGCATGTGTGGGTGGGTGGGGGGGGGGGTGGCAGCTTGGCTAAAAAATGTTGGTTAAATACCAAACATTTCTATTTAAGTTCACCATCTTCCAAGGGTGAAATACAAACATTTTCAAGAAAATCTCCCACACCCCCAACTACCCTTTACATGGAATATTTTTCTAAAATTTTGATTTTCTCAAAAATATCTCATTATTTTGATTAAAATTCTATATGTGTAAGACATTTTCAAGACAAACAAAAAGTATTATCTTGAATTTTCTGGGAACAGCCTCTGATGACCTCTTCATTCTGCATGACTTTCGTATTACTAGTAAACCGTGAGAGAGAGACAAAAAACTTACTGCACACAAAATGAGGATATCATTAAAACACACAGTTTATGTCGTATACATGTTTTTTTGTAGAGTTAACCTTTTCTTAGATGTTCCCTGTGATTGAAATCAATTTTAAACTACTTAAACATTTCGCAAATATGAGGTAAACTTTCATTGATCTCTTTTGTTTAATCCCTGGGAATGCAAAAGAGAACCATATATCAATTGTTACACATAGTGATAGCTTTTAACCATTTCACCTAACATCCCAAGAATAATAGGAATTGGGAAATGGCCGAAATTTTTTTAGCCCGTGTTATCTTGTGTACATTTGAATCTTATTTCCCTGTGGTTTTATCCCAAGAATTCTCATCCAAGACATTTCAATTTAGCACACACTGCTATATGGAATAACTAACTTCGTGTTTTGTGCTATCTGTGTGTTATCTTTACACCAGATGGGAGTACATGGGAAAATTTAGCACCTTTTGTAGAAACATTATTGTATATTCTCAATTTCTATATGTGGACTGTGTTCGTATTGTAGCATTCTAAATGTCAAGCAACAGCGATTCTGATGGTGTCTCTCTTGATGAATCTGGCAGCTATAGTTCAGGAGAATTACAAGTGAACGATACTGATTCAGATACATGTAATTGTGTGGATCTAAGCGCAGCAAGACAATCATATAACTACATGGTGATAATGTAACTCTGGCTCCACAAAGATTCCATTTACTTCTGCTTCTAGCCTGAATTTTGTAGTGGATGCTGACATGACTTCACTTGTTTTTCAGCCTCTCTGTGATGAGGTAATTAATATAACAAGAAAGACAAACTGTTTTGCACTGCAATGCAATAGAGGAAACCAAACAATTGGGGGGCTTCCCACAACAAGTGATGAAATAAGCACTTTCCTTGCAGCAAGAACTTTGATAATGTTCCATTCTAACCAACACTTTCTGTTCACTCATCTCTTTTGTAGAGCTTAGACAAGAGTGACCACGCTCAACTGCCTGAGTGGGAGGAGAGGGAAGAAACTTACTCCTTCCAATGCGAGAATTAATTGGGTGGGGCTTTACACTTGTAAAATAATCAGTACAATTCATTACGAACCACCCTGTATAATACATTTTATATGTGGAGTGGATGTCTACTTAATGAGTGGCCAGGAACTGTAAATTTCTTATATTAAATAAACAAAACTTACAAAAAATTAAAAGAATGATAACGAGTCCAAATATAGGTGGCACATATAAATTTGTTTCTCTATTATTGTTCATTATCCTTAAAACTTCCCATTGTTTGAGAAATTTGGCTGGTATTCTGCATTAAGGCAGATTCACAACCCACTGGTAACAATAATCAGAACTAGACCAAAAACTGAAAGTCAGGCTAAATTTAAAATTTGATTCACAATAATCTGGTAATGAAAACGAGAATACATTCATTTGTTTTTTATTGACCAATTAAATTTTTTCACCTGCTGCCAGCTTAGCTAACAATCTATGAATTCAGTAGTAGTAGTAGTAGTAGTAGTAGTAGTAGTAGTAGTAGTATGGCTTTAGGGCGCACAACTGCATTGGTTATTAGCGCCCTAGAGTAGTTAAAAGAGCCAAAAGTTAAAAGGCATAAAAACCACTAAAACAGAATTACCACACAAGGGTTAAAACTTGACAGAATAAAAAGGCTACCTAAGCCAGATTAAAGACAAGGTACTAAAAAAAAAAAAAAAAAAAAAAAAAAAAAACAAGTCGGGAAAGGATAAAACAAAGATAAAAATTTAAACCCTACTGTACATCCCACAGCGGCGGAGAAAATTAAAAAGTCCGGCAACAAGATACAGGAGTGTCGCCGAGAAGGGTGGGGATGTCAGTAGGCAGACATAGGAACACACGCAGCACAGTATAAAGGTGGCACTCCAATAAAAAATTACGCACAGTCAAAGGCTCGTTACACGAAGCACATTGCGGTGCGGCTTCCCCACGTAAAAGGTAGTCATGGCTAAAACGGCAGTGTCCAATAAGCTGTCGCGCTAAAATCACTTCATCGCGTCGAGATGCACGCGAAGAAGTAGTCCAGGAGACAGGAAGGGACTTGACCTCTCTGAGTTTGTTCCCCACCCCGGACCATTTCGCGAACCAGCGCGAAAGAATGGCCCGGCGCAGGAGGACACGAGCATCATTGGGAGGAACAGTGGAGCTAAAAACAGTGGGATTTAAAAATCACAGACTTGACAGCTGCGTCCGCTTGCTCATTCCCGCTCACACCTAAGTGACCAGGAACCCAAACAAACGACACGCTGACGCCAGCATCGGCGAGCGAATGCAGGCGATCCTGAATACGCTGTATCAAAGGATGGTATGGATACAGCTCACGCAGGCCCTGTAGTGCACTGAGGGAATCGCTACACATAACAAACTGCCTAAAAATCCTGTCCCCGGATAAAAACAAGAGCTTGATAAATACTGAAAAGTTCGTTGGTAAAAATTGAACACTGCCCCAATAGGTGAAACGCGTAACTCCGCGAATTAAAAACAAAAGCACATCCCACACCACGGTCATCCTTTGAACCATCCGTGAAAATAAAACAATGGTTGGGAAACTGGGCCTGCAACTCTAAAAAAGCGGAGTGGAAGGCCGAGGGTGGAGTAACTGATTTCGTCATGGATGCCAACCGTAGGTGGACCGGGGTGTCGCAGCGTAACCAAGGAGGGGATGAACATTCCCCCAGTGACAGCAGAGCCGGTAGCTGAACATCCAACAGACGAAGCAATTCACGAAAGCGAACCCCGGCAGGAAGCAAGGCCAGCGCACTAACAGCATATTGACGGTCAAGAGACTCGTCAAAGAATAGCTTGAAAGACGGGTGATCCGGCATTGCATGGAGGCGGAGGGCATAGCTGCAAAGAAGGATCTCCCGCCTATAGCACAGCGGAGGTTCAGCAGCCTCAGACAAACTAATAACTGGGCTCGTCGGAAACGCACCCAGTGCCAGGCGAATCCCTCGATGGTGAACGGGGTTTAAACGACGTAAAACTGAACGACATGCCGAAGAGTACACAATGCACCCGTAGTCAAGCTTAGAGCGAACAAGCGAACGATATAGCTATAATAGTACAGTGCGATCTGCTCCCCAGGATGTGCCACATAAAACACGTAAAATATTAAGTGCTCGATCACATCGAGCCCTCAACGAAGAAATCTGAGACGACCAGCTAAGCTTCCTGTCAAACACTAGGCCAAGAAACTTCACAGTTTCGGCGAAGGGCAGCAGTACCGGCCCAAGGTGTAGGGAAGGCGCCGCGTAACGTTTCCGACGCCAGAAGTTGACACAAACGGTTTTCTCGGCAGAAAAACGGAAACCATTCGCAACGCTCCAACTATGCAGACGGTCGAGACAGGCCTGAAGGCGACGCTCCAAAAGGCATGTGCGCCGAGAGCTGCAATAAATTGCAAAGTAGTCAACAAATAAGGATGAGGAAATTCCAGCAGGAAGACAATCAGCGATAGGATTGATGGCGATGGCGAAGAGGGTGCAACTGAGAACCGAACCTTGAGGTACTCCATTCTCCTGACTAAATACGCGGGAGCAAACAGAACGAACACGTACACGAAATACCCGCTTCTCCATAAACTCGCGGAGGAACACTGGAAGGCGGCCACGGCAGCCCCACTTATGCAACGTACGCAATAAGCCAGCCCTCCAGCACGTGTCACATGCTTTCTCGAGATCGAAAAATATGGCCACAGTTTGGCACTTGCGCAGAAATCCATTCAGGATATGAGTCGAGAGGGAGACTAGGTGGTCAGTCGAAGAGCGGTATCGGCGAAAGCCGCACCGGATATTGCAGAGGAGTTTCTCAGACTCGAGCCACCATCGTAACCGCCCATTGATCATGCGCTCCATCACCTTACAAGCTGCACTGGTGAGGGAGATAGCACGGTAACTGAAAGGAAGTCTACGATCCTTTCCCGGTTTTAAAATGGGAACAACCGTGGCTTCACGCCAAGCCGCAGGAAACACACCCTCTTGCCAAACACGGTTATATAGGCTCAGGAGATAGAGTTTACCATCAGAAGAGAGGTGCAGCAGCATGGCAATGTGGATACCATCGGGTCCTGGAGCGGAATGCCGAGAAGATGCTAGTGAGGCATCCAGCTCTCGCATGCTAAAAGATGTGTTATAGCACTCAGTGTCATAGGACCGGAAAGAGAGACTCTGAGACTCCACCTCCGTCTTAATGGCACGGAACGCCGGGTGATAATTAGCGGAACTGGACACATTTGCGAATGTGCTGCCTAGGACGTCTGACACAGCAACCGGATCAACTACGGTGTCGGTGCCCACGAGTAGCCCCGGTATGGAGGTACCAGTCTGCTTACCGGCAACACGGCGGAACTTCTCCCACACAACGGATGAAGGTGTTGTGCGGTTAAAGGTAGATACAAACGAATTCCATGAAGACCTTTTGCTATCTTGAATAATTCGGCGTGCCCGTGCGCGTGTTTGTTTAAAAATGATCAAGTGCTCCAGCGTAGGGTGATGGCGAAATACCCTAAGAGCCCTCCTACGAGCACGAATGGCATCGCGGCACTCAGCAGTCCACCAAGGGACCGGTAAGCGTTTAGGTCGGGAAGATGTCCGGGGCATGGTTTGCTCTGCAGCAGAGAGTATAACACAGTTAAAGTGCTCAAGCATATGGTCAACCGTGTGGAACTGACGGTCGCCAAACACAGCCAGAGCTGAAAAGAGCGCCCAGTTAGACTTAGACAGCTGCCAAGTGCTAGCACGCGATGAGGAAATGTGGGGTGAAAGCATGGTGAGGACACAAGGAAAATGATCGCTGGAATGAGTGTCAGATGCTACTTTCCATTGGAAGCAGTGAACAAGCTGTGCTGAACAAACAGAAAGGTCCCGGTGGGAAAGCGTGGCAGAAGAATCGGAAATGAAAGTAGGTTCACCGGTGTTCAGAACACAGACTATTTTGATCGAAAAGGTGAGCAAGAACGGTCCCCCGCGCGCAGGCCCTAGGAGAACCCCATAGGGGATGGTGGGCATTAAAATCACCCAGCAGAAGAAAAGGTGCTGGGAGCTGTGACAAGAGATGGAGCATGTCAGCGGCGCTGAGGATATATGAAGGCGGAACGTAGACATTACATACGGTAAAGCAGAAACCAGGAAGGGTAAGTCGGGTAGCAACAGCTTGCAAGGTAGTAGTAAGCGAGACTGGCTGACCGCGTGAGGATCATAACACCCCCATGAGCAGGAGAGCCCTCCTCCGGTGTAACGTCAAACCGCATGGGAAGGTATTGGTGCAGGGCAAATGCATCATGGGGGCGAAGCTTTGTCTCCTGCAAACACAGAATCAGAGGGTTATAGGACCGTAGTAAAAGCTGCAATTCGGCCCTATGGGTACGGACACCGCGGATATTCCACGTCAGGAGAGCCAAGGGGCACAGTTAGAGGCGTGAAAGCTTACCGAATGATCATAATATGAGTTTGCAGCTGGGATGCAAACGAAGGGTGGAAACGAAGTAGGTGGAGTTAAGGTGGGCGTTTCTTGTGCTTTGCACTCTTTGGACCCACAAGAGTATAGCCACCTTCGTCGGCGCTATCCGCTGATGTTCGGGATGCGGAAGATCCCCTACGGCTCGTAGAACGAGAACGGGACTTGGAAGGTTTATCAGTGGCCTCGAGTTTCTTGCGACTGCGCTCATGAGGAGCAGCGACAGATGGTGTCGGTCTCACTAGCGGCTTACGTGCAGGTTCGGGAGAAATAGAACTTGTGGCAGTGGGTGGTGTGAATGTTGAAGACTGCGAGGTTGTTGTGGTCGGCGTCTGTTCTGTTTGAGTACACGCGTCGGCTACAGGCACGGTTTGTAGTGCCACTGAGGAAACAGGAGTGCGGCGGAGCGCTGAGGCATAGCCTGAGATGGTCGCAGGCTGCAGATTTTGGAAGCGGCGCCTGGCTTCCGGAAGTCAGGCGTTCCTTAACTCGCAGCTCCTGGATGGCCTTTACCTCGAGAAAACGTGGACATTGCCGGGAGCTAGATGGATGCTTCCCTGTACAATGGACGCAACAAGGGTCTCGAGCATAAGCAGTTTCTCCGTGGGCAGCTTGTCCGCAACGTTCACAGGTAGCGTCGAAGGTGCACCGAGTTTGCGTGTGACCGAACCGTTGGCACCGAAAACAGTGCATTGGGTTTGGCACATATGGTCGCACAGAGACGCGTTCATATCCACAATATAGGGTCTCTGGTATTGTGGTGCCCTTAAAAGTCACAAATACCGTACGCAGTGCCACTGATTCACCATCTCGTTTGCCGAGCAGACGGTACGCTTGGCATACACCCTGGTCAGATAAATTAGTGACTATATCTGCTTCGGAAAGACCGTCTAAACATGAGGTAGTTACGACGCCTCTACAGGTGTTCAAAGTCTTGTGGGGGGCCACTTTTATGGGGTAGGAACCCAACAAGCTGGCCTTCAGGAGTTTCTTGGACTGGTCTTCCGTCTTCGTTTCAATCAAAAGCGTACTGTCTCGCGTTCGGGTGGCATTGGTCACTTTACCGCATATCCTGTCAATCTCGCGTTGTATGTAAAACGGACTGATATCTCGCATAGTTTTCTTTTCACATGCCAAAGTCACAACTATAAAGCGGTCAAAAGAAGAGGTTTTGCGCGGAGATAGCATTATGGAAAGACCCCCTTCCGGAACCGTCGGCGTCAGCCTGCCATCCGGGGGTAGAGAGAAAAGACACCACAATACTTTCCGGTCTGTGCCGCCTGGTAGACCTCTACCAGACCGATCTCAAGGAATACCTCAGAAGGAGTTACCCTCTAGCCACCACTGCTGGTCCATACGGGTAAGCCCTTCACCATGTACAACCAGGCTTTAAGCCCCTACCACAGGTATAACCACCTGTGGCTCCCCACTTTAGGCCATGCTGCGTAATAAAGCAGACATGGATTCAGGGGACTTGTGGTTGATTACACCGGGTTTTCCTTAGCGGTAACACGACCGGTCCGTAATTCTAACCCAACGAGCAGCGCTCACCGGGAAATTAAAACGGACCGGGCCCCCAAGGAAGCTACGTGGGTGTACATAACGGTATGGACGGGCTCCGTACCTAAGGCTTACACATAGGGGCAGTAGGAAGGGTCCACTCAACCTTCACGTCTGAGATCTCCGAAGAGCACACATGTTGGAAGCCGCGTTGGAACTGTGGGACAGGAACCACGGAGATAGAATAAACATCCCTGTTGGTGAGGCAGGAGTTAATAAATTTAAAGCCTTAATACTAACATGTAAAGAATAATTAATATAAAAATAATAGTTGCAACAAATCTTCACTTATTTTTTGGAATCCTTGCCTGTTTTTGACTAGTTTCGCAACGCTTTCATTGCATTATCAACATATCCTTTTGGTCTCTTTTTTGATGTTTATTTACATTGTTATGGTTACTGCTACTAGGTGGATTGTGTACTAATGCATTGCTAACTACTGGAATCAAAACAAATTTGGTAAGAGTGTCAATTGGAGGTATATCAAAATTCATTGCATGATTTCTATACTTTAATATAAATATTTTCTCCCAAACCATTAAATCTATGGGCCCATTTAAGTGTTTTAATAATTTAACATCTGGATTTATTTCATGATTAAATTTCCAAAAATGTTCTGCTACAGCTGATTTATCCATTTGTTTGTATTTAATATTCCTAAAGTGTTCTTTTACTCTGGTTTCCAAATGACGTTTAGTCTTACCAATATAAACAAGGTCACAATTTAAACAGTTTAATTGATAAATGCCAGATTTTTTATTTTTTGAAATTTCATCCTTTTTAGAAAAGGATAACAAATTTTTTATACTGTATTTATTTTGAGGAACCAATATTATGCCATGCTCTTTGAAAATATTTGTGAATTTTTTATTTGCCCAAGGGTGATAAGTAAATTTTTTAAAAATGTAATTATCTTTTATTTTCTTAAGCATAGAAATATCTTTAATAGCTTTTTGATATTTAAACTTCTCAATTTTTTTATTTATAAAATCAGTATTAAAACCATTAATTAAAGCAGTGTTAATAATGTGTTTATATTCTTTATAGAATTCATCTTTATTAAGGGGTAAATTAATTAACCTATAAATTAAACTATTAAAAACAGCAAATTTATGTGAAAAAGGGTTAAAGCCATTATTTTTAATATAATTATCAGTGTGGGTTTGCTTTCTGTATATTCCAAAATTCAATTTATTGTCTTTTTTTATTATTTTTAAATCCAGGAAAGGGAGATAGCCATCACTTTCAGTTTCTAATGTGAATTTTATAGCCTTATCTTGTAAATTTAAAAGTTTTAAAGCATCATTTACATGTTTATCACGAACAATAGCAAATATATTATCTAATCTATACCAAGTTTTAAAAATTAGAGGGAATGCTTTAGTGACCTGTATTTCAAAATAGCTCATGAAAAGATCAGCAAAAAAAGGTGAAAGTGGACTACCCATTGCTAAATCAGAAGTTTGTTGATAGAATTTGCCATTAAAGCTGAAAAAATTTTGATCCAAACAAAGATTAGTAAGGATAACATAATCATTTATTAAATTTTCATTCAGTTCTATAGAACTTAACCATTTTTTTAAAAATGTCAAAAGTTTTTCTCTAGGAATGCTTGGAAACAAAGCAGTTACATCAAAAGAAACAAGTTTATCATTAGTAGATAATGTAATATTGCTGATCCTTTCAACTAGCTCAAAAGAATTTTTAATACTTAAACTCTCAAATTTTTCAAAATTAGTGAATTTTTTATTTAACCATTTAGCTAGGCTGTAAGTAGGTGAATTTATGCAATTTACAATAGGTCTCATTTTATTTCCAGGTTTATGAATTTTGGGAAGAGCATATATTCTGGGTAAAATTGGATTACTGATTTTTATAATTTGCTTTTCTTTATTTGTAATACTTTTAATTTCATTAAGGGTCTTATTATAAATTGAAATGCAGGATTTTAAAGGGTTAATATCAATGCTTTTGTAATCTTCACCTTGAAGTAAGAGTTCCATTCTGTTAATGTAATCAATTTTATTTAAAATTACAATGCTGTTACCTTTATCAGCTTTAGTATAGATTACATCTTTTTCTTTTAATGATTTAATAATTTGTTTATTGTGATTTACTTTAGGGTGATTTTTATTCAAATTCTGTAATATTTTACTACATTTTTCTTTAACCAATAATTTATTATTTTCATTTAAATCCTGACTAGTAATTTCTATATCTACTACATAATCATCTATATTTTGTGGATCAGATATGTTGTGCCCAGGAACGAGCAACTTAAACTTGTAAGTCTTGCTTCTCTTTCCCGGGGCCCAGGAAGGCTTCCCGTCAGAGTCGTGAATGCTTCCACTGAAAGAAATCTCTTTCAACATTCCCATTTCATTCTGGTTACCATTACCACTTATTGTGAAGTAGTCTTTAATGATCCTTTATACATATAGTAGAATAAACCAGATATATTCATTTACCTGCTTCCAGTGAAGCCAATGATACCATTCTCAACAATGAACTTGGAGTCCTTATAACCCCAGCCATTCCACTTCAGGAGATCTTGTCTGGAACAAACAAAAATCTGAAGTTACATTCACATGACTTTTTCTGCCCTTAACTTTTATTAGCGATTATGTAAACTATTCTTACAAATGCTTATTTTTCTACTTTATCTTAATTAAGATTAGCCTTTGGAAAAATAGCTACATTGCACGTTTTATCACAGAGAGATAAAGAAAAGGAAGTCAGATAACCAAGGAATGGACACACCCTGGCCTTGAAATTCCATACCCTTTCTATGCAGTGGTGGGAAGCAATTGAAAGTTGGCAGGACTTTAAATAGAATAACAAAATTATTGCTCAACTCAAACCAATAACAATGGGTATCAAATGCTTTATGACATAGAAAAAGTCATTTGGAATAAATTGTGTTGTTGTAAAGACTGCTATAGTTATTATAAAGTATGTTTTGTCTTTTGCTTAACATTTAACAAAATTCTTTTATACAAAATTCCTTCTGAATGAAAACTACTTTAAAGCTACCCAGTTAAATTCAAGATATACATTTTGTCATGAAAATGTTTTAATAAGAACTGAAGTGCCATTTTCTTTAAAAAAAAAAAAAAAAAAAAAAACACACACACATACACATATATGCACCAAAAAAAAAAAACACATATGCACAAACTAGTTCCACTCATATTACTTTCTCTAGCAGTTCCGCAAACAAACTTTCCTACAAAAAAATTCTTTTATCTACATCATGATAATTGAGAAAGATTAGCATTGCCTGCTTGCTTCTTTGCAAGTAGAAGACAGTAAAGGAATGCACAGGTTAAAGAGATAGTGAAATCTTTTAAAACTGGTTGCTATGTGAAACAATTGAAAACTTCTCTTAGCTTGCTAGAAGTAAACAAAAGAGACAAAAGAAAGGTACTTCCCATTTGAGAGAAGTTGGCCTTAAAATAGTGTACCTTAAAACAAACTAATAATTCAGATCACTTAAAAAACGGCTAACTTTAGAAAGAAAAAATGTATATGATAAATTGTGTTTTTTAATGGGATCCACATTTCTTGTGCAGTAAACTTTTGTCTATCTCTTATGGTTTACCAGTTATACTGAAGTTATAGAGAAGTCATTAAGAATGAAGAGGCCTTCAAAGCCTAATCCCAAAAAAATCAAATTATGCATTTCGTATGTCATGCAAATATCTTACAAAATATGGCATTTTGATAAAAAATCATTGGAGCCATTTTTGAGAAAATCAAAATTTTCGAAAACTGTTTCATGTAAAGCATAGTTGGGGGTGGGTCTTTGTGTCGCATCCTTGGAAGTTACTGCAAGTATTTAACCACTTTTCATTTTTGAGCTATGCCTCGCGCACAAGTGCACACACATGATCATGTTTCTAAAAATGCTTTTCTTGGATTCAGGGGTCTCAAAACATCTATTTCCAGTGAAATCTTGACATCAAATTTTTGGGCTGAATTCAATATCTTCTTTCCACTATATACATTATACATATGGGCTAGAAAATAAAAAAGGATGCCATCACCTAAAGTTTGCTAAATTTAAAATTAATCTTCAACCGGCAAAATTTGGTAGTTAGACCTTAAAATGACACAATAAGTAAATTTAAAGCTGGCCCTATCATTTCAAAATACCTAAAAACATGATTGTATCTACATAATTTTTTATTTATTACCACCCAGTAAAGCTCTAATAATTAAGTTATTACTGGAACTCGTGAGCAATGCTTGAACAATCATTTCACAAAGAATAGAGCAGGAGAGTAAACTAATCAAGTATTCAAGGTTAAAAATATAAATAAAACATAAAATTTCATTATGGCTTCACAGGTAATCAGCAATTTGACATGTCTCATTACCCTGAAGTCATAATAATGTTTGCTGCAAAAGCTTAAGTAGTACAAAAATAAACTTGCTACTAGTTAAATAAAGATTTGTCTCAAGCATGCACATAGTAACCAAAAGTAACTACAAAACAATATGATTAATACTATAACAAGGAGGTTGGTATTCCCATAAAATTATTCTTTTGAGGCTGCAATTATTACTGGTTTATATCTAATACATTGATGTACTTTTGGTTCATATTACAAATTGCTCAGTGTGAGAATTTAGGTATTAGATCTAATCTTCTGGGCTTTACTGCTTTTTCTTGCTCTTCTTCAAAATTTAATTTCCATTATAACATCCCAAAGTTACAGATGAAATGAAGTACAAAAGATTAATGAGCAAACCTTTAAAAGAAAATCTTTAATCCCAAATAAAAAGATTAATACGTTAAATTCACTTACACTACCCTCCCCAAAAACCAATCCATGACCTTTTTGTTTTGCCTAACTCATTCCAATCCAGATATAAACCTGGTCCTTTAGATTACTATATAGACTTTCTACTTATTGCAAAAGATGTGGGCTATACTATTAATGACAGTGGTCACAGAAGCCTGCAAGGGAACATTATAGCTCTGACTGCTGAATTATCAAATGTGAAATGAAGATCAACCTCAAAAGGTAAGAGTTTGAATAAGTTCCTTTTATGAAATATTGATGTGATTTGAAACAAAAGTTAAGCATTATTTCTGACGTGCCTTGCTGTCCATAGTGGACTAGTCGCTAATGTACACCATTACCATGTTCTTTTAGCTTGTCACCCTCCATGGCTTAGGGGTAACATGCTAGTCTCTGGTTCCCAAGGTTGCAGGTTCAAACCTGGCAAAGGGTGATGCATATTTTTGGCATAAAAATCCTTAGCATGGCTTCCTTTGGAAGGGAAGTAAAGCAGTTGGTCCTGTGTCATAGATTTACAGCATATAAAAGAAGCCCTTGAGAAAAATTAAGTAATCTTTTATGCCCAACATAAATTTGGAAGCTCAGAACTACAGTAGTTAAAAGAGTGCTCATAAATAAAACTCAATTTTTGCTTTTAGTTTCCTTCTTTAAGAAGGAATCTTTTGATTCGATAGGAGATGAGGTGATGGAGAAGACAGCGATACACATCTGAAAGGTCTGCACAAGGTATAAATGTTATTAAAACTCAGATAGGACACTGCTCGGAATCGCCATGTGTATAACTCGCACACATCTGCAGTAATATTTTACTGTCAAATTGTGGGGAAACTATACTAATAACATTCATTCACTTCCTATATAAGTGAGGTAGCCAAAAAGGGTAGGTCAGAAAGTAGCAAGACTTTGTTTGAGCAACACCTTGTGCTTAATGACTTCCTTATTCATTCACGATTCTGTTGAATACACCCACCCACTTACTTCCATACCTGATCTGGAGTTTTTATTATTCTGTCATTAAGCTGCTTTGTAGTTTCTTAAGGTCTGTTATAATTTTAGGAACCGAAGCCAAAAAGTATAACCCAAGGTGGAGGTAACTACACTGCAAAGCACAGTCAAGGGATGTTTTTACAAGTAGAAAAAAGGCCCATGGCCGCGGCTGCAAAACGACGTCACAGCACAGCCAAGGGATCTGAGTCAAACCTCCATTCATCCCAAGAAGAAATCAGACTCCCCAAACTACCAGATTTAAAATCTGAACATGTTAATTCTTCAACACCTTAAAATCCAGATCGCCTGAAGAAATTTTACTGAATATATTATTTACTGGATTCCGTAATTAGCAATTAAAACCCACAATCTGGAGTGAAACCTAAAAAGCCCCAAGCAATTCTGTCAGTACAATAACTTGTGCATCTTCAAGCTAAAGCATGTCAAATAAGTTAATCGCACACACATTGCAATCTTCAGCAATGTCTTATAAAAGTTTTTAAAAAGAAGGCTACGTTGGGGATTAAACAGTAAACAGCATTTTTACAAACTCGGGAATTAATATGACGTGTTCATGTCCCTGAGCGTTGCTCGTGATGGCGAACGAACAAACAAGCAAGCAAGCAACCAATAATAAATGAACTAAGTTTTAAAACGTTAGTTTAGGTTAAGTATTAACATTAATCAGATACCTGTTTTTAGGGATGACGCTCTGTATTGGATTAGTTTTCCTAGGTTTCTTTTCCTCCGAATGGGTGCATGTAGTACTTGAACACGGTGAAAGCTGTATATCATGTGTTTTCACTCCTCTGACGTGCCGGGATATTACTTCCAACCTCTCTCTAGCAGCCATTATAGTATACAATACTGGCAACGCCTGATACGTTGAGTATCTCTGCGTTAAATACGCTCCTACTTTTGGCCGTCACACTTTTATACGGCCGTCATGCTATTGACAAGGTTGGGTAACCTGTAAATATTGAACAACCTAATGACAAACTTTACGAATAAAGGGAAACTCGTTTGGAAACTCCAGCTACATTCGGCTACATGCGCTTTATTTTTCAATGCACCAATTTGAATATTAAGAAGACTTTGTGTGGTCTACTCTATATTAAAGATGACAGCAATCATTTTTGGAATACTAAAATAATCCCAGAACGATATGTTGTGTGACAATAATAAATATGAATTTACATATTCTATAGGTTCTTTTTTATGTTTGGATTGGCGAAAACAGAAAATACCTACGAATTGAAAGATTTACATTCCTAAACTGGAGTTTCATTTTACATATTTGTACACACTTCAGTATATTTTACACGTTTGGGGCATTCTGATATTCAAAAACATGATGTATTCCATTCACATGACCTTCATCTGTTCTGAAAACAAAACTATTCTTACAAAATACTATTTATTTATTCATCTACTTCATGCTAATCGAGAAAAAATTAACAGAAATAGTCTTATTACTTGTTTCCTTGTAAATAGCTGGGGAATAAAGGAATATATGAGGCTAAATCAATGGCCAAATCCTTTAAAAGCTATTCGCTTTGTGATATAATTGAAAGTCGGTTCTTTTTGCTTGGCCAGGATTAAAACAAAAGAGATATGAGCAAATGGCAACTTCCCCTTTGAGAAAAGTATATGTATTGCAAAATCGAAACCAATAACAAGGAATATCTTGGAAATGGATAACTCTACCAAATAAGCTAAAAAGCAAATAACATAAATTTTTGTTTTAATGAGATTTACATTTTTTAAATTTATTTTTGCAGTAAGTTTTTGTCTATCTCCAGAATGGAGTAGGCTTCAGAACTGTTCCCAAGAATTTCAATATATACATGTTATTTGTCGTATTAATAAAATCTTTATTCTTCGACATATTAATCCACATTGCTAGAGCTATTTATTAGCAAATCGAAAACTCCTAAAAATCTTCCATTTAAAGGGTAGTTTAGGGTGGGGTATTTTCCTTAAAATCTTCGCGTTGCATCCTTGGAAGATACTAAATTGAAATACTAAGTTTGGTGTATAACGGACTTTTCGTTTTGCAGTTATACTTTCCACATATAAATACGCGCATGCACATACACTCACAAACGGACTTTTTTATAAAATATTTCCTTTTTTTTTCAGGAGTCCTCGGAACCGAATGTGTGGTGAAATCTCAGTTTCGAATTTTTCAGTGGTTTTTAATACTTTCTCTATCTACGATGTATGTACATACTACTTGGTAGAGAAAGTAATAAACATTTGACTGTTTTCTTGCTGAATCATTTATATTTATATTTTCTTTCTATGCCTACCTATATTTTTCGTCTTTTAAAATGAGAATTAAAGACAATTAATAATTACAGTTAAGATTACATTAATATTGTCCCCGCTGTACAGTTGCGACGCCTCAAGCCAACATCGCCTAAAGAGAAGGCCTTGCATCAAACTATAGCGTACGAGGTGACGTTACACTCTTTGGGCGTTGTGATACATTAAATAATGTTTGATTGGTATATAATTGTGGGAATATTTACACATTCCTGGTTTTAAGTTGAATTCTATTGTTAATGGCAAATTGTAATGGTAATTATGCGAATGATTCAAAAGTGACTGTGTTTGTTTTCTTTCCTGAAGATGAAGCTCTGAAATCCAAATGGATAAGGGCTATTTACAGGAAGAATTAAAGTTCCTTAGGACAACTCCAAGGTATCTAAAATATGTCTGAACCCTTTAACATTTTTGGAACTGCTTAGCAATTCCTAAACATTAAAGCATTAAGTAAACTATTGGAAAGTACTACAACATAACCTCTTCCTATGGACTTAACCTACAATGATACCTGTTAGCGGTACATATGAATTCGTTATTCGGCAGGTGCTTCTAAGGCATAAATTCGCTACTCGGTACGTGCTTCTATAGGCAGAACAATAACAGTGCTGAAAGAGGCTTTTCCTTTATGACCTGTGCAACCGTAATAATTGTTTAGTAGTACAGAACGGGCATTTCTGCAAAAATTAATAGCCAATACGTCGGTTTTGTAAATATTCAAGGCCATTGCCCGAATCAGTGCGCGTATTATTATCCACCTAATCACTGTTTTAGACTAATTCACAGGGCGTTGATATTTTAGGGATCGTTTTATAGGACGCACTTACGGTAAAATTTTACACCTTTCACGAAATTAAAATGTATACATCATCTTATCTTAAGATTGTCTTATCCGCCGAAATATACCTTCCAGAATCCATTTATTACTTTCTCTATAGGCACTATGTACATAGTGTATAGAGAATGTATTGTACTCCATCAAAATATTCGATACCGAGATTACACCGGAAATACCTATATGTTTTAGGGTCCCCTCTATCTAAAAAGAGCATTTTCGGGAAAAGGTCCGTGTGTCCGTGAACACGATAACTCATAAATGAAAAGTCGGTAAAATATCTAACTTTGTATTTAAGTTTAGTATCTTCCAGGGATGCGACACGAAGATTTTGAGAAAAATCCCCCCACCCCAAACTACCCTTTACATGGAACTTTTTTCGAAAATTTTGATTTTCTAAAAAATGGCTCTAACGATTTTGATTAAAATATCGTATATTAAAGATATTTACCTGACAAATAAAATGTATATTTTGAATTTTCTGGGAATAGCCTCTGAAGACTACTTTATTCTGAATAAATTTTGCAGAACTACTAAACCGTAAGAGATGGACAAAAACTTAACACACAAAAAATGTAGAGCACGTTAAAACACACAATTTATGTTATATACATTTTTTCCGTGGAGTTGATCGTTTTTGAGATATTCCTTTTTCTTGGTTTCAGCTTTGAAAAACATATTTTTCTCATACAGGAATTTGTCAACTCCTGTCCATACAAACAAAGGAACATCAGTTACATAGCAACCAGCTTTTGGCTTTCACTTTAACCTATGTTACTCCCTTATTTCGCTTCTACTTACAATAAAGCAAGAAATAAACTATTTCTGCTAACTTTTAACAATAATAATTAACAATAATAATTTACTGAGATATAGAGAAAGTCATGTGAATGGAACACATCAGATTTTTCTTCTATCTCCTAGCATCCATGCGTCTCCCATTCCTGTTTTGTTCATAATGTAACACAACGGATCTCTATTATCAAACAAACAACTCTTTATTTCTCTAAATGATTATGATAATCAGAATCTGTTTACAAATAAACATCTTTCTTTAATACTTTCACAGCAGTTATGCCACCCAGTTTTCTTTCGATGGCTAGGACTGTACGCTCTAAACTATATACCTACTACTCCTAATAGACCCTTTTTGCACATTTCCCGTGCGTTGCTACCGTAACATGCCTGCTTCCCACTATCAGCTGAACGCGCCTTACACGGCTTACAACAATCCATGTTCCTTTCCACCATGATGTTTCAAGTTTTTCGATGTGAATCCTCTGTTCTAATGTATATAGATGTCAATTAGCTTACAAATACATAAAAACCAAAAATAAGTTTATAGATATTCTGGTTAGGTATATATAAGGATGACTCTATAATTCAGAATAGGAAGCGACAGCGCTTCTTCTTAGCTTACATTATTTAACTAGATAGTTACTTCCTTTCCATTATTTGGCAGCCTATCAGACGGTATTATGCAGCAGTTCCGTTTGGAATGTTAAGAATGAACTCTATTTCACTAAATACGATCCGCAATCATATCCAATGCGAAGAATTGCTCAAACGTTTGGTTATAACTAAAGAAATGAAAGACATTTAAGAAAAGTTGTAAATAAAGCCGAGAGGAAAAAATAACGAATGAGTGGGTTAGAGAAGTAGGTCAAAGACCCCTAGAAGAGATGATTGAGGAAAAACAAATGCGGTAGTGGGGATACGCATTCAGGATGACAAGACGTTAGAGGTGAAGGTATAAGGAAAAAGAGGAAAAGGATGGACCCGGAAAATGTTAAAACATCTGTTGTGTTACGCCTACATGACTTTCTCTAGCTGCTCTACAAACTTCTTATAAAAGATTATTCTTCTTTCTACACAATGCTAATCGAGATAAACATTAGCAGAATGTTCTTATTACATAGTTCCTTATAAGCAGAAGGGAACTAAGGGAATACACTAGGCTAAATGATACTCAAATGTTTTAAAAGCTATCGTTATGCGATTGTCATTGCAAATCACTTCTTTGCTTGGCCAGGAGTAGAACAAAAGAAAAACGGACACTTCCTCTCTGAGAAAAGTATAAGTACTTCACAATTGAAACCAATAACAAAAAATATCTCGGAAATGGTTATCTCCACAACAAATACGTACAGAACATAAATTGTGTGTTTTGACGAGATTTATATTTTTGTGTTGTAAGTTTTTGTCTAACTCTTACGGTTTAGCAATTAAGCAACATTTGCAAAACTCATCCAGAATGAACAAGTCTTCAGAGGCTTTTCCCAAAAAATTTAATATATACATTTTATTTGGGAATTAAATAACTTTAATATACGGGAATTCAAACAACATCGTTAGAGACATTTTTAAGAAAATCAAAATTTTTGAAATTTTTTTCCTGTAAACGGTAGATTGTGGTGCGGGGATTTCCTTAAAAATCTTCGTGTCGCATCTTTGGAGGATAACGAAGTAAATACCACACACACACACACACACACACACACACACACACACACACACATATATATATATACAGACACACACAGGCAGACAAACACACGAACATTTTTCTAAAAATGATTTTTTTTGGATTTAGGGGGTCTCAAAACATATATTTCCGGTGTAATCACGGAATCGAATTTTTGGGTGCAATACAATACCTTCTCTATACACCACGTACCTAGTACGTATAGAGAAAGTAAAAATAGAATGGAAAGGTTTAGAAGACAAAGGGAGAAATGGGGAGAATGCTGAGAGCCAGAAAAAAAAAAAAAAAAATTAAGAATATGGATTGAGGGCACCATCCCTAAGCTATAATATAAAAGGGAATGAGGAAGAAGGAGAAGAAGATATTTCAAGTTTTAAAATCTTTTTATTTGCCTGCATATGTCTTAAAAATTTGTTATCCACTATCTAAAGTAATATCCTACAGCATGAGCATGTTTTTTCCTCAACCAATTTTTTAAGATTTACATTTTTACTTTCTCTACACGTACTGTATACATGGTGTATAGAAAAGTATTGTAATACACCCAAAATTCGATACCGAGATTTCACCGGAAATACATGCTTTGAGACCCGCAAATTCAATTTTTTTTAAAAGTAGCCGTATGTGTGTGTGTGTGTGTGTGTGTGTGTGTGTGTGTGTGTGTGTGTGTGTGTGTGTGTGTGTGTGTGTGTACAACGTAGCTCAAAAACGAAAAGTCCGTTAAATACCAAACTTGGTATTTAGTTTGGTATTTTCCAAGGATGGGACAGGAAGATTTTCAAAAAATATCGCACACCCCAACTACCCTTTAATTGGGAATTTTGATTTTCTCAAAAATGGCTCTAATGATTTTGATTAAAACATCATATATTAAAAATATTTACCTGGCAAATAAAATGTATATCTTTAATTTTTCTGGGAATATCCTCTGAAGACATGTTTATTCTGGATGAATTTTGTGGAATTTTGCATAACTGATAAACCGTAAGAGATAGGCAAAACTTTTCTTTACAAAAAATGTAGATCTCGTTGAAACACACAATTTATATTCTATACATTTTTTGTGGATATGACCGTTTTTGAGATAGTCCTTGTTATTAGTTTCAGCTTTAAAATACTTATACTTTTCTCATACGGGAATTTGTCAACTCCAGGCCATATAAACCAAGGAACTTCAATCACATGGCAATTAGCTTTTGAAACATTTGACTATCGCTTTAGCTTATGACACTATCTTATTTTCCTTCTACTTACAAGGAAGTAAGTAATAAGACCATTTCTGCTAATTTTTTCTCGATTAGGATGAAAGAAATGGAAGAATAAGCTTTTTTAACAGCAATTTATTGCCGAGATGTAGAGAAACTCATATGAATGGAACACATCAGATTTTTTTATTTTAAAACAAAAGGATCAACATACAGCAGGGAATGTTGATACACTAAAAGTTGCTGTGAAATATTCTGCTGCAATTAACTTACGGGAGAAGACTGTAAGAAGAATATTCTACTTAGCTCTTCATTTTCATCTCTACAAAATTCAGGTAGTGCGCCAACTAAAGTGTTGTAATTTCTTTCACGAATAACATTTTATGAATCATATGAATGAATGGTTATGAAACATTTGTTAATAAACTATGGCTCCTTGACATTTTTATTTCTCTAACTTTGCAAACAAACAATTTCAGATATTGATTTCAAACAAATAACTACAATTACACGAGCGACCATTGCACACTGATAAAATAGGCGACACGCCTATGTAGAATAATTGTATCCTTTCTTTTTTTAGGATAATGAGGGAAAAGCAACAACCGTAACATCTCCGCAGCAACAAGCTAAGGGTAGTGAAGGATGTTCCGGTACACTGGTGAACTTCCTCAAGCACATCTCGTCGTGAGGAAGAGGTTTTGGTTCGTCTCCGTATTTGGTCACTGGTTTTACGTTCTCTACACTTACTATGTACATGGTGAATAGAGAAGGTACTGCATTCCACCCAAAATTCGATGTCGAGATTTCAACGGAAATAAGCGTTTTAGGGTTACCTGTATAAAAAACTCATTTTTAGAAAAAAGTCCGTGTGATCTGTTTGTAGTGTTGTCCGCGTGTCTAGCCGCTCTCCGTGGTGTAATGGTTACCTTGCTAACTTCATATACTCAAGGTCGCGGGTTCAAACCCGGTGGAGGACGATGGATTTCTTAGCATGGCTTCCTTCGGAAGGGAAGTAAAGCCGTTGGTCCCGTGTCGTAGATTTACGGCACGTAAAAGAACCTCAAGCCTGATAGAGAGGCCTCCGAGCAAAATTAAGCGGTCTTTCACGCCCAACATAGAATGGAACGCTGGGAACCACAGCAGTTAAAGAGCGTCCATAAATAACACGCCATTTTTTTATTTATTTTTCCGTGTGTCTGTGAACACGACAACCCAAACGATAAATCGGTAAAATACCAAACTTGGTATAGAAGTTAGGTATCTTCCAAGGATGGGCAACGAAGATTCTGAGGAAAATCCCCCCCCCCCCCAAAACTAGCCTTCATATGAAAAAATTGTCGAAATCTTTTATTTTTCTCAAGAAAAGGCTCTTACGATTTTGATTAAAATACCTACCGTATATTAAAAGTATTTGTACGGCAAATAAAACTTATATCTTGAATTTTCTGGGAATAGCCTCTAAAGGCCTTTATTCTGAATGAATTTTCTGAATTTTGCGTAACTGGTAAACCGTAAGAGATAGACACAAACTTAATCTAAAAAAAAAAAAAAAAAAAAAAAAAAAACCGAGAAAAAAAAGTCGCGTTAAAACATACAATTTATGTCATATACGTTGTTTTTTCGTGGAGACATTCGGAGACATTCCTTGTTATTTGTTTTAGCTTTAAAATACTTATGATTTTCTCATACGGGAATTTGTCAACTCCTATCCATACAAACAAAGGTACTTCAATCACATAACAACCAGGTTTAAAAAGATTTGACCCGATTTAGCCTATGGTACTCCCTTATTTCCCTTTAACTTACAAGAAAGTAAGTAATAATACCCTTTCTGCTATTTTTTCTCGATTAGCATTAAGTAAATAGAATAAGCTCTTTAACAATAATTTATTACAGCGATTTAGAGAAAGTCATGTGAATGGAACACATCAGATTTTTCAATCTTAAGAACCTCCTTCGATAAAAGTCCCCATCTCAAAGCATTCGGAAGAAAAATATCTTGAAATGTTTCTCTTCTTTAGCATAACTCCCCGTATTTTCCTCAAGTTTGCATCATTTGGAAAACCGGAAATACATAATTACAAGGTTAATTCTAAGAGATAAGCGCGCCAAAAACTTGTTTCTGTGTATTTTCTGTTCCACGAGTAGCTTCCTTACATCCATAAGTTACGCATTATTCCACAATTTTTGTTCCGCATGTACTTAAACGCAACAAAAAATCACAAAATCGCCATTGCCGTTTCTCTTCACCGTCCCACCAACTGCTAATGCAATGTCGGCCTCACAAAAATGATGTCATGCGCTCTCATCTGTATACATGTTTGAAGACTCCGATACCGGCTGACCACTCATTCTCTCCTTTTATAGCTATCGATTACGTTGTAAGAAACTTCCAGCCTATTGTCGCACGTGCCTACTGCCACAAGTGTAATAAACTTTTATACAAGTGCAACATCCGCAGCTTCGTTGTAAAGTGCTCGCCGATTGTACAATGTTCACTCTCAATGTATTAGCCAATGAAAGGAAGCCCACGGGTGAAAAGTAACAACCAGCTATGATTTTCGAAGCAAGTCGCTCAAACATGCAATTACGGCCACGAGGCATAGTTCCCTCCTCGGGGCTGGTTGCCCCGACCAGCATCATCGTAACCTGCTAGCTGTGTTACCAGCCTCTTCCCTCGGGGCAACCTCTGGATGCGGGAGGCATCATTTATTCTCCTCGCCGAAAGGAACGGCTCTTCCCTCGGTTGTTGAAGCTTGGGCCAGTGTCCCTTTGTAACAGTAGGGCAATATAGCCATACCAGATCACCCTGCTGGAATCCGACTGTTGGTCTGCTAGTCGTAGCCAGCTTGCTACTTGTGTGTGATGACGCACCACCTTATGCATGTCGTCAAGTCGATCTGCCTGATTCTTGCTGGCTGTTCTGGACCAGGAGGACTCCTAAACATCAGGTAGCATGGTAGATGCTGCTCCCTGCAAAAGAGCAAAAAGGCTGGTGTCAACCTGGCGGTGTCGTGGGTTGAAAAGTAGTAGGCCACCAAGAAAAGTGGCACATTGATAATCCGGTCTCTCTGGTGATTGGCCGCAACCTTCCTTAAATGTTCTTCAAGAGCTTTGATGATTCGCTCAACCATGCGTCTGACTGGAGAGATATTGTGCGCGTCTTGCGCTGTCCAATCACTCCAGTGTTTCTCTGAAAAGGTTGGACTAAAGTTGGTGCTCTGATCGCTGTATAGCTCCAACAGCACCCCATAGTGACAAAACATTTCTTCTAAGAAGCAATCTCGGTTTCCTGTTTGGGGAAGCGTAGATCTCCGGCCACTCGGTGAAGTAATCTATTGGGATCAACATATACTTATTTGACTGTTTGACGCAGAGAATGGCTCAGCTACAACAATGGCTATACATTTGAAGGTGCTCCCACATTATACTGCTGCATGCGACCCTGAATCCTGTTCTGTGCGCCACGATTTGTCGCACACGCATGACACTGGCGGCAGAACCTCTCAGCGTCTTCCGTAGTCTCGACCAGTATTACCGTTGTCGGAGCTTTGTCGATGGTTCGGTTGAGTCCCAAAAGTCCTCCCGAAGCCCCAGCAACTACTTCCTGCAGGACTCCCTTCCTCAGCTGCTCTCTCTCTCTCTCTCTCTCTCTCTCTCTCTCTCTCTCTCTCTCTCTCTCTCTCTCTCTTGCTCTCTCTCTGAGTCAGGTGACTCCCGTACTCTGAACAGCACTTCTTACTTTGTCCTCAGGACTTGAATACTACTATCACCACCGCCACCAACGCCACCACCACCATCACCACAGGTTCTTGCAGGTTCTTGAGGTTCAACAGTCAGGTGAGAGCGGAGTGGCCAGTCCTCAGGTGGAATGGCTGACCGTACTGAAGAGCTCCCGCGTCTTTTCTACTACCAGAAACTCCCGCCGGGTAACGCAGTGGTTATTTTCTGCCTTGGAGAGGGCCATAGCGGGTAAAGGCTACTGGCCATCTTGAATCTGGGATAGAGTGCCACCAATGACGGTGTCGCTGTCGGCCGAAGACCTCGAAAATGCATGTTCGGACATACTAGAGTGGATTGACGCGTGCAGATGTTGTTTCGCCTCCTGTCGTATCGACCTTCATCTTCTTAGACCTTTCGTCGTGCATCTTTTGCACCATAGTGTTCAGTTCTTTGGCGCTGTCGTTGTCTCTTTCTTCCCGGGCACTAATGTGTTCTCTGAAGTTATCCAGATCGTTAATGCGTTGGTCGTAGTCTTTCAAAGTTCCACCAAACTTTTCTATTTTTCCACCAAGTTCTTTCAGGTCACTCTTTACTCCAGCCAGTTGTTCGTTTTGTTGATAGTTCCGTCTTCATAATGGTAATTTCGATCTTCATTTCTGCTTGCTTCATCTCCATGCCGGATTCCATTTTCTCAATCGCGCACTTCACGGCCGTTGTTTCATCTTCCCCATACAGATTTCATTTCTATTTGCATCTTATCCATCTTCTATCTTCTCTACTGCAATGTCCTAGCTGGATTTCATTTGTTTTCATGTTCTGGATATCCGTAAGTAAATATTGTAGCATCGTCTCCGTTTTGACGTTAAATTCCACTTCTAACATCAGAGTAACAAAACTGCTACTTATTACTCAAACAAGCAACAATCTATTTCTTCCAACTGATTTCAATCACAATACATTTATAAATAAACGCCTTTCTACGATGCTTTCGCAACAATTCTGCAGTACAATTTTCTTTTCACGCTCGCTGCAGCACTTACGACTTCACTTCACAATCAGAACTTCACGTCGAGATTGACTACCCCGGCTCTCCTTTTATATCTGTCGATTACTTAGCAATAAACTTCCAGAAGTAGTACTTAATGTCGCACATGCAAACTACCGCAGATGTTTAGAGGGTACATGCTAGTCTGTGGTTCCCAAGATCGCAGGTTCAAACCCGTCGGAAGGCGATGTGTTTTTTTTTTTCGGCCGTAAAACTCTTTAGAATGGCTTTCTTCGGAACGAAAATAAATCCGATGATCCTGGAAATAGAATTACAACACGTAAAAGGATCTCAAGCATGATAAAGAGATCTCTGAGCAACATCAAGTAGTCTTTCACGACACAGTTTAAGAACTTCCATAAATAAAACTCAATTTTAATTTCACCGCAGCTGTCACAAACACACAGACGTAACAATCGGAATTAAAGTGCTCGCTGACTGCACACTTGTCACTCATGCAGGTATAACAATGCCTTAGAAAATAAAAGGAAGCCAACGGGTGAACGGCAACAAAGCAAAACCGGTCACACATGTGCGGCGATTACGGCAGCAAGGCGTAGTCACGCTAATTTCTTCCAATCCTGCCCACCAGCTACTTTTAGTTGTCATATACCTTTGTTAAATTGAAAATTGAGATTTACTTATGGACGCTCTTTAATTGGTGCGGTTCTTAGCATCCTATTCTATGTTGGGCGGGAAGGATTGCTTGATTTTGCTTAAAGGCCTCTTTATCAGCTTGAGGTTATTTTACGTGCCGTAAGTCTACGACTGGACATCATCGACTTTCTTCCATTCCGAAGAAAGCCATACTAAGGATCTTGACGCCCGAACAAAGTCATTTCCTTGAGCCAGGTTTGAACCCGAGATCTTGGGAAGCAGAGACTAGCATATTACTTCTAGACAATGGAGGACAACATCCTTTAGTTGATTTATGCATATATTTAAATTTTATTTTAAGCACGCTTAACAGAATCAGTATGGCCGGGTTTTGAAATACTGGCAGGCAGCTCTAGTTCCCAAGGACAAGGAGAACACCGCATTCTCGCCAGGCAAAGGGCTATTTGGTCTCTGCAACGCACCAGCCACATTCCACATGGATCCGATTGATTATAAGCTGACTTAAAATGCATGCCGTTATATCTGGACAACGTCGTGTGCAACACCTTCAAGAATCATTTAGGTAAATGACCAAGAGATTGCAAGAAATTAGCCTCAAATTAATTGAGTTTTATTTATGGACGCCCTTTAACTGTTGTAATTCTCAGCGACTCATTCTATATTGGGCGGAGATACCGCTTAGTTTTTCTCAGAGGCTTCTTCATCAGGCGTGAGGTACTTTTATGTGCTGTAAACTACGACACGGGGTTTTCTACCCTTCCGAAAGAGACCATGCAAGGATTTTTACTCCCGTAAAAAGCAATCGCTCTCCGCCAGGTTTGACCAGTGATCTTGAGATCTATAGGCTAGCAAGTTATCTCTGACCACGAAGGATGAAAGCTGACCTTAAGTGGAACGCGAAGAGGTGTCAATGCTTCTGTAAGGAAGTGAGTTATTTGGGCCACATAGTTTCACCATCCAGGAGTAGAATTTGTGTTATAGTTAGTAAAGGTAGAAGGGATACTATTATTATTGTTGTACGAGGATTAATAACATATGTTTGAGTTTTATATATCTTTTGTTTTAATAATTCTCATGGTTTATGTACTTCTGGTTTATTATTAGTTCTCGGCTGTGAGGGTTTGACCTCGCCCGAAGTCCCACACTCGTTTGAAGAAAGAATATCGACCTTACTCGTAGACAGAATAGACCCAAAATGCGTTTCAGGTGCTTAAGTCAGCACTCTGCGTTGCCCCCGCTTTAGGGTTTTCACAGCTGGTCGGCGACTTTATCATGGACACCGATGTCACGACAGCGCTTCAGGACAGACAGGTCCAGGTTTGGCAGGAATGGGTAATAGTATACCAAAGCAATACGTTCTCCAAGGCGTAAAAGAACCACTGAATTATCCACAGGAGTTCTTGGCAGTAGTGAAGGCTCAAATATTTCCATAGATATTTGTACAGTCAGCTGTTCCACCTGAAGATTGACCACTCCGCCCTCACCTGGTTGTTGAACTTTAAGAACCTAGAGGGTCAGACAGCCCGTTAGGCTCAGAAACTTCAAGAGAACAACTTTACACTAGTACATCAATCGGGAAGGAGGCACTCCAATGAACATCCCATGTCAAGAAAACCCTGCCCAGAGGAGTATAACCCCTGCGCTAGTGTGGAGGAGAAAGAGCATGCCGCAGCAGTCTGACTTATTTCGGCGGTGTCTACAGATGAATGGGACAGCGCAGGCCTGAATAGACAGAAAGCTGGTGGACGCCGACTTGGGGCCACTCCTGAGAGAATTAGAGATGGATATTAGGCTGAGCAAGGAAGGCATCCCACCCGGGAGTAGTGGATATAAATACTACATTACCCAGTGGAACTCGCTGAAGACCAAGGAAGGTGGTTGTTCAGAGTTTGGGAGTCACCTGACGGGAAGACCCAGAGAGAGAGAGAGAGAGAGAGAGAGAGAGAGAGAGAGAGAGAGAGAGAGAAAGCAATTGATTCCTCTTGGGGTAAGGTGCAAAAACTCTTGACGAAACAAATACAGGATATTCGGTAAGACTCATAGGGCTCAACCGATACTTTCTGACAAAAGTACTATGATTGACACTACAGCCAGATCTGAGAGGTGGTTCCAACAATGCCATGCTTTTGCGGCGAGTTTGCGACCCTCAGCCTAGTAGCCGGGATCATATGCAGCAGTACAATGTGGCAGCACTCTTCGAACGCATTGCCATCGACATATCTGGACGTACGCTGTATCCAACATGAGTAACAAGTACCTACTGGAACCTTGTCGTAAATTTACCGCACGTAAAAGAACCTCAAGACTGAGAGAGACATCTGAGCAAAATTAAGTAAACTTTCACGCCCAATACAGAATGGGACGCTGGGAACCACAGTAGTTAAAGCGCTCTATAAATAAATACATAAATAAATACCTATTGGTGATCATGGATTTTTCACCAAGTGGCCGGAGCTGTACGCCATTTCTAACCAGGAGAACAATTGCGCACCGCGGACTGCCTCATTGAGGAACTTTTCTGCCCCTATGGAGTATCGTTAAGGCTGCACAGCGATCAGGACATTCAGTCAAATCTGACGAGAAAAGCATTGGAGTGACGTGAATAGACAAGACGTGCTCAACGCCTCTCCATTGGCAGTCCAAAAATAAAATGGCGTTTTGTTTATGGACGCTCTTTAACTGCTGTGGTTCTCAGCGTCCCATTCTATATTGGGCGTGAAAGACCGCTTAATTTTGCTCAGAGGCCTCCCAATCAGGCTTGAGGTTCTTTTACGTGCTGTAAATCTACGACACGGGACCCACGGCTTTACTTCCCTTCCGAAGGAAGCCACCATTCGCAGTCAGATGATATGACTGAGCTATGCATCAAAGCTCTTGAAGGCCATCTCAGAAAGGTAGTGTCAATCACCAGAGGGATTGGGATGTCATGATCCACTTTTCTTGCTGGGCTGCCGTTCATCTACACGCGACACCACCTCTGATTAACTCTAGTTAGTTTGGTCTTTGGCAGGGAGCCGCATCTTCCATGCGACCTGATGTTTGGGAGGAACAGCCAGTAATCGACTACGCGGAGAGCTCATGGATCGTCTTCACGATGTGCATAACATCATGCATAACTACATCCAGATAGCGAGCAACCGGATGAAGATACTTTACGACCGCCAAGCCAATAGCCAAGTTTTCCAGCAGGGATATCTGTTGTGGTTTATGGTCCTGCATGCAGAATTTACATCCTCCAGGACCTACATGTGGGTGCCTAGAAACAGAAGCTTGGCGAGGAACCAACGAACATTTAATCATAGAATGAAGAACCCGGAACAAGCAGGAGGAGGGAAGAAGATGACGTGAAATTAAGGAGAAATGGATGATAGGTAAGGTGATGAAGGAGTAGTCGGTGGAAGGAATGGCGGGAGAAACCGTAGTAAATTCGCCCAGACGTCACTTCGTCTAGCACAAATACCACATGGGGTCCCATGGGTTTGAAATTGGGCCGACTTGGTGATAGGCGAGTGGTCTAACCACTCGGGCACATGTCCATTATTCTTCTATCTATTTCTTGTTATTATAGATAAGATTTCATTCCTATTTATTTGCCATTTCGTATATGAAGAATACAGTAAACTAAAGCAATAATCACATCTTTCCAAAGCCAGTAGGTAAGCGATCCCTTTGAAATTCTCCTCCCTTTACCTCAAAAGTACCATTTCAGTTTCTGCTTGCTGAAAGGTAAAAATACATATTTTGAGGTCCCAAATAAATAAACAGCAAATATATAAGTAAATAGTAAAGAGTTTTTTTTCTAGCATCGCACGTGGTGCGTGAACGTCGAAACGTTGAAAAAATTGCTAAACTTCGTTTTTAAGTACATTTCTTTCTAAATGAACGACATGAAAGTTTTCAAGAAAATCCCTCCACATAATTACACTTTGCATGCAATATATTCGTTATTTTTTATTTTCTAAAATGGGTATAACAAATTAAAATATCGCCTATTTATATGTTTACACAACAAATAAAATATGTATCTTGAATCCTCCTGGAATATTCTGTGAAATCCTCTTCAATGGAAGGAATATACAATTTTGTTTAACAAGTAAACAGCACCAGATGGATTAAAATTTGCCACTCCAAAACTGTTACTTTACTTAAAACATGCAAGAAAACTCCTAAAAAATTGAAGATAAATATATTTTATTCATCATGTAAGTATACTTCATGTATATTTTACTAACCAAAATAATTAGGGTGCTGGCACCTAATCCAGTCAGTAGAGCACCTGCCTGCTATACAAGGCTCCCAGAATCGATTCCCGGCTATGGGGCTATGACATTTTTTTTTTTGTATCTAAGGTTATCCCCTATCCTCCCCAGAGTCTGGAAGTATAAATGTATATGTTTGTGGGGGGGGGGGGATGTGCGCGTGAGAGAGAGAGAGAGAGAGAGAGAGAGAGAAAGAAAGAGAAAGAGAATAAACATTTAAAACCCCAAATAAATAAAATCCAATAACCTAGCAGGAATAAAGACAATGTAAATCCAAAGGAAAGGCCGCGGGGAGTTCGTTTCAAGAAAAGGGATAAAAACAATACCTAATTTAAAAAACAATTTTGTCCATGCAAATCATATTTGAAGCCCCCTTGAAGCTCCCGATTTCCTTGAAAAGCTTCGTGTAGCATCCTTGGAAGTTACTAAGCTATTAGTGCGTTATTCATATTTGAGTTATGCTGTTCATGTAAAACATGCACAGTGCACCTTTTTTCTAAATCTTTAAACGATAAATATGTATATTCTGAATTTCCTGGGAATAATCTCTGAATACCTCTTCATTCCAGATAACTTTTGTAAATTGTAAATGATAGACATAAACTTAGGACACAAAAACTTTAGATCTCGTTTAAACACACATTTTTTGTGTGGAATTAACCATTTTCCAGATATTGTTATAGGTTACAATTTGAATTACTTAAAACTTTTCTTTTATTTTATTCCTGGCTATTGTGAGATAATCGAACTTCAAACACATAGCAACCAGCTTTTAAAATATTTGAATCGCTTTAGACTAGTGTATTCCCTTATTCCCCTATAAGGAACTAAGTAATAAGGCCATTTCTGCCTATATTTATCTCATTAGAATGAAGAAGATTTGAAGAATAACATTTTAGTAAGAATAGTTTTTTTTTTACAGAACAGGTAGGGAAAATCCTATAAATAGAAGAACTCACCAGATTTTTCCTTTAAAGGGATGGATATTTGTAATTTCCAGTTTATTTTACCGATGTGTAAACTGTCGGCCCTTTGGGGATGAGCATATTGAACAACTTGGTATATTAAGTTTAAAATTAACCTTTATATATATGAGCAAAAAATTCTGATGTGTTCCATTCACATGACTTTCTCTACAACTCTGCAGTAAATTATTGTAAAAAAACCTTAATCTTCTATTTACTTCATGCTAATCGAGAAAATAACCATCAGAAATGGTCCTATTACTTGCTTCCTAGTAAGTAGAAGGGAAATAAGGAAGTGTTACACTCACATGACTTTCTCTAGCTACTCTACAAACAAACGTCTTACAAAAGATAATTGCTCTTTCAACACCACGCTAATCGAGATAAACATTAGCAGAATTTTGTTCCTTAGTTCCTTATAAGTAGACTGGAACAAAGGGAATGCACTAGGTTAAAGTGATAGCCAAATGTTTTAAAAGCTGTCGTTATGCGATTATCATTGCAAATTGCCTCTTTGCTTGGCCAGAAAAGCGAACACTTCCGTTTGCGAAAAGTATAAGTACTTCACAATGAAACTAATTCAATTTAATTCAATTCAATTTATTAGTTCTGTAAATCATATACATGATATAGGATAAGTCAGTGTTTACAGTTAAGTAGAAACATATTTACAATTTACATAAATAAATAGTTACCAATGAATATTTCATACAGCGATTAACTTTTTTGTTTTGAAAAAATACACATTATATAAAAATTAGACCACACAATAATTCACAATTATTAAACTTAATTTTGAGACAATATTACAAAATCTTTTATATACAACAGCTGAAGTAAACATCACAATTAAGCATACAAATATTTACAACTATCAATGTTTACACAATAGTATTACTGTAATAAATACAATTAATCACAATTTTCCACTATTACATTTTTACTAATAGAATACTCAAAAATGCAGACTCTCAGGTCTTATCACTGTATCTCATATATTCTTCCACCGAATAGAATTGATTGAGATTTAGGAATTTGTGAATTTCCTTTTTAAACTTGGTAACAGACTTAATACCTTTTAACGGATCAGGAAGTTGATTGAATAATTTTATGCCACTATATTTGAATAATTTCTGAAAACGTTTAGTTCTATGGGTCTTTAAGTGCAGCTTGTTTTTGTTCCTAGTATTGTGCGCATGTATATCCCAGTTTGCTGTTAATTTACTCAAACCACTTTTAACATGAATTAACATTTCTTTTATGTACATACTTGGAAAGGTGAGTATATTTAGTTTCTTAAAATGCTCTGTACAGCTTTCTCTAGGGGGAATGCCCAACATGATTCTCAACACTCTCTTTTGCAATTTAAATATTGTGTTACTTAACTAGAATTTCCCCATAGCTTTATTCCATATAACAACAGTGAGTGAAAGTAAGCATAATAGCAAGTTTTTAACACCTCACTAGAAACACAAGACTTTAATTGGTAGAGGATAAAACACACTCTACTTAACTTATTTGTCAATGTCTCCACATGTTTGTCCCACTTGAGATATTGGTCAACCCACAGACCCAAAAATTTAGCTTTTGTGTTTAGTTGAATTATTTTTGATCCAAATTTAATGCTCGACAGTCCTTGATTCTTTAAGGTTCTATTATGAAATTGGACAGCTATAGTTTTATCCTCATTGATTATTAGTTTATTTACTTTGAACCAGTTTGAAACTTTGCTTATGGTGCTTGATATATTTGAATCAAGCTTCATACTGTCCTTCCCACTTATGAATATACTTGTATCATCGGCAAATAAAGTAATTTTTACATCAGATTCACTTTTTATATAATGAGACAGATCGTTAATGTAGATCAAAAATAAAAGGGGCACCAGAACTGATCCTTGGGGTACTCCAGTTGAAACCTTTCTTTTACTTAAAAATTCCTTTTTGAGTGTTGAATTTGTGTCAAGATAATCGATTTGCACTATTTGTTCTCTCTTTTCTAGGCAAGTATTAAACCAATTATAAGCAATACCTCTTATTCCATAGTTATGTAGTTTATTTAGCAAAATTTTGTGATCTACCATATCAAATGCCTTAGTCAAGTCGAGAAATAAACCCACCCCTGGCTCACCTTTATCCAATGTATCATAAATACTATCAACAAAATTCATAATTGCAGAACTAGTTGTTTTCAATTTCTGGAAACCAAACTGACAAGAATTTATTATATTGAATTTAGTAAAAAATTGAATCATCCTTCTATACATGATTTTTTCAATAACAATAATAACAAGGAATACCTCTAAAACGGCAAGTTTCACGAAAATAGTGTATATGACATAACTTGTGTATTTTAACGAGATCTACATTTTTTAAATAGGAAGTTTTTCTATCTCTTATGGTTTACTAGATATTCTAAATTAAGCAAAATTCATCCAGAATAAACAGGTCTTTAGAAGCTATTCCCAGAAAATTCAAGATATACATTTCATTTGTGATAGAAATGACTTTAATATGTGATATTTTAATCAAAATCGTTGGATCCATTTTTAAGAAACATTTTTTTTAAATTTTTTCCATGTAAAGGGTAGCTAGGGGTGGAGGGATTTTCCTGAAAATCTTCGTGTCGCAACCTTGGAAGATACCAAACTTAAATACCAAGTATGTCTTTTCGTTTTTGAGCTATGCTGTCCACAGAAACACACACACGCACACACAGACACACGCATACACACACGGACCTTTTTCGAAAAATGCTTTTTTTGGACTCAGGGGGTCCTAAAACATGTATTTTCGGTGAAATATCGACATCGAATTTTTGGGTGGAATACAACACTTCTCTATCCCTAGGTACATTGTACATACGGGGCTAGAGAAGGTAAAAAGTATAACTATTTTAAAGCTGAAACCAAAGGATATCTCAAAAACGGTCAACTCCAAGAAAAAATGTATATAACATAAATTGTGAGTTTTAACTCTACACTTTTCGTTGCGTGAGTTTTTTTTTCAATCTCTTACGGTTTACCAGTTATGCAAAATTCCGCAAAATTCATGCAGAATAAAATCTCTACAAATCCTGTGCCTAGAAAATTCAAAATATATATTTTATTTTTCATATAAATATCTTTACTATACAATATTATAATCAAAATCGTTAAGAGCCATTTTTGAGAAAATCAGAATTTTCGAAAATTTTCCCATGTAAAGGGTAGTTGGCGGTGGGAGGATTTTCTTGAAAATCTCGTGTTGCATCCTTGGAAGATACTAACCTTAAATACCAAGTGTGGTATTTAACAGACTTCTCGTTTTTGAGCTATGCTGTCCACACACACACACACACACATACACACACACACACACACACACACTCTCTCTCTCTCTCTCTCTCTCTCTCTCTCTCAACCAGACACACATGGACATTCTTCTAAAAATGGCTTTTTTTATTGAGGGGGTCTCAAAACATATATTATCGGTGAAATCTCGGTATCGAATTTTTGGGAGCAACACAAAACCTTCTCTATACATATATAGTGCGTGTAGAGAAAGTAAAAAATCAGATGTGTTCCATTCACATGACTTTCTCTACATCTCTGCAACAAATTATTGTTAAAAGATTTATACTTCTATTTACTTCATGCTAATCGAGAAAAAATAGAAAATAGCAGAAATAGTCTTATTACTCATTTCCTTGAACTTAGAAGCGAAATAAGGGAGTACCATATGTTGAAGTGATAGTCAAAAGCTGGTTGCTATGTGACTGAAGTTCCTTTGTTTGTATGGACAGGAGTTGACAAATTCCTGTATGAGAAAGGTATGCTTTTCAAAGTTGAAACCAAAAACAAGGAATATCTCAAAAACGATCAACTCCACGAAAAACATGTATATTACATAAATCATGTGTTTTAAGGTGCTCTACATTTTTTATGTGCTAAGGTTTTGTCCATCTATTACGGTTTAGCACTTATGCAAAATTCCGTAAAATTCATCCATAATAAAGTAATCTTCAGAGGCTATTTCCAGAAAGTTCAAGATATACATTTTATTTGGCAAATAAATATCTTAAATATAAGAAATTTTAAACAAAATCGTTAGAGTCATTTATAAGCAAATCAAAATGTTCGAAAAAAAAGTTCTATGTAAAGAGTAGTTGGGGGTGGGGGCATTTTCTTGGAAATCTTCGTGTTGCATCCTTGGGAGATACCAAACTTAAATACCATTCGTTTTTGACCTATGCTGTCCATAGACACACACACACACATACACACACACACACACACACGCACACACACGCACACACGTTCCTTTTTCCAAAAATGTGTTTTTTATTCAGGGGATCCTAAAACATGTATTTCCGGTAAAATCTCGGTATCGAAATTTTGGGTGCATTACAATACCTTATCTATACACTATGCACATAGTACGTGTAGAGAAAGTAAAATGTGTATAACATAAATTGTGTGTTTTAACGTGCTCTACATTTTCTGTGAAGTAAGTTTTTGTCTATCTCTTACGGTTTGCCAGTTATACAAAATTCCGTAAAATTAATCCGGAATAAAGTATCTAGTCTTTAGAGGCTATTCCCAGAAAATCCAAGGTATATATTTTGTCAGGTAAATATCTTTAATATACGATATTCTAATCAAAATTGTTAGAACCATTTTTGAGAAGATCAAAATTTTCGAAAAATTTTCCATATAAAGGGTAGTTGGGTGTGAGGGGATTTTCTTGAAAATCTTCGTCGCATCCCTAGAAGATACTAACCTTAAATGAGAAGTTTCCATTACACACACACAGACACACACACGGACCTTTTTCCACAAGTGCTTTTTTGGATTCAGGGGGACCCAAAAGATGTATTTCCAGTGAAATCTCGGTATCGAATTTTTGGGTGTATTACAATACCGTCTCTGTACCTTTTGTACATAATACGTACAGAGAAAATAAAAAAGCCAGTAAAGTCCACCTAAATCTATAATCACATGCAACGTTACACACAGGTTTTGTTTTGCCATCGATTTTTTTTCTTTTTGACAGTGTTTAACGCACACTGTTTACTGCCTAGGCACATGGAATGAGATGGAGCACTGGTGGAATGCCATAGCGGGGGAAATCGGAGGACCCGGGGAAAACCCGCCCCTACGCCGCTTTGTCCATGACAAATCCAACATGCGGTCACCTGGGTCCTTTTGGTGAGAGGCGAGTAGTCTAACCAGTCGGCCATGGCGCGGCCCTCCGTTGTTGACTACCGGAAACAAAATAGCCCGTAAATCAGTAATGTCTTTATCATTAGTTTCGTGTCTACAGGAATGCGGCTTACAGGAAAGGTTCTTTATTTTTTTTTACTTTCTGTATTTAGTTCATAGTACATAAGTAAAGAATGTATTGCATTCCACTAAAATCGATATCGAGATTTAACTGGAAATATACGTTTTACGGTCCCCTGAATAAAAATGCATTTTCAGAAAAATGGCCGTTTGTCCGTGTGTCTGTGAACGCGATAACTCAAAAACGAAAAGTCTGTGATTTACTTAAGTTCAGCATCTTCTAAAGATGTGACACGAAGATTTTCAAGAAAATCTCCCCAGCATAATCTACTCCTTACATGGAAAAAATTTGAAAATTTGGATTTTCTCAAAAATGGCTTTACCGATTTTGGTTAAAATAAGGCATATTAAAGATATGAACTATATATATATATATATATATATATATATATATATATATATATATATATTTGGCATAATGGGTAAACCGTAAGAAATAGAGAAAGAATTGCCCTACATAAAATGTAGAGCTTATTAAAACACACAGCTTTTGTCATATGCAATTTTTCGTGGAGCTAACAATTTCCGATTTTTTTATAGTGTTTAACGCTCATTTTTACTACTTTGGCACCGCAGACGATGACACTGTTGATAGATGGTATGAAAATGGAGCACCGGTGGAATGTGATGGCGGGGGAAACCGGAGAACCCAGAGAAAACCCACCCCTGCGCCGTTGGTCCACCACAAATCTCACAGAGCCCGCCTGGGTAGTGTGTTGGTAGCGTGTCTGCTTCACATTCAAAAGGTCGTGAGTTCGAATCTCGCCTAGGGTGAGTTACTCGGAAAGGTTTTTCTCGGGGTTTACCCTCATCCTGAGAAGACGAATGTTGAGTAACTTTAAGCTCCATGGACCCCGAGATCATTTGAGCATCATTTCACCAATTTCATTCATCGTCTGATATGACCAACTAGGTTAAAGGACGTTAAGGTAGAAAAAAGCCGGTCCCCATGGCCGCGCTCGCTAAAGCGTCTCGCTTTGGTGCTTCGTGGGCAGGGGATCGTGGGTTCGAGTCCCGCCTTGGGCATGGATGTTATATGTTTGTGCAATGTGTATATGTTTGTAAAAGAAACAATAAAACCAGTAAACCAGTAATCAGTAAAACCTACGGGGGGAAATGTAAATAGGGAAATGTAAATAGGGATACAGTACCGGAGTCCTGATCAGACTCCGTTACTGTTGTTAAAAAAAAAAAAAAAAAATCTCTCACATGCAATCGAACCCGGCCCGTCTAGGTGAGAGACGAATGGCCTAACCACTCGGCCATGGCGCGGCCCTAACCATTTCCCAGATATTCCTTGTTATTGGTTTAAAATTTAAAATAACTTTTCTCATAGGGGAATTTGTCCACTCCTGACCATGCAAAGATAACGAATTTCAATTACATGGCAATCAGCTTATACACTAGGCTTCACTTTAGCCTAGTGTATTCCTTAGTATCCCTTCTACTTACGAGTAAGTAATAAGACCATTTTGCTAATGTTTAGATAGAAGAAAGAGCTTTTAAAGAATGATTTGTTACAGAGATGTAGAGGAAGTCATGTAAATGGAACGCATAAGATTTTCATTTTCATGCAGATTATTCAAATGATTCACATACAGCCAACACTTACACTTGAACAAAATGCACTAATAAATCGCACATTTATGGTAGACTCATCATTAAAAAACTTAACTTAGTCGGCTTACCCTCCTCGATTGTAATTTTCTGGGAATATAATCTGAAGTCCTCTTAACTCTGAATTGATTTTGTATAACTGGTAAACTATAAGAGACAGGCAACATATTACTATCTACGGTAGATATATTTAAAACATACAATTCCTGTCTTTCGTTTTTGTGCATTTAACCAGATGGAACACCTCAGATTTTTCCTTTGAAGGGGATGGATATTTCTAACTTCCAGTTTAGAAATATTATTATGACAATATTTACCGATATGTAAACTGCCAGCCCTTCAGCGATGGGCACATTTAGCAGCTTGGTATACCTATTAAGTTTGAAATTAATTCCCAATGTACATTATACCAGAACAAAGAAACAGTAAAATCCACCTAAAAGCTATAAGCACATGGAATATTAGAGATTTTACTAAATAGGCATCGCAGGCGAGGACGCTAATGATACTCCCCCCCCCCCCAATTTTTGTATATTTGCTTAGTTGACCTATGAATGTTTACGCTTTCCTTTTACATATACATACACAGAAATATACACATTTACAGCACAGAAACACCCATGCCCAAGGCGGGACTCGAACCCACGATCCCGTGCGCCACGAAGCGCCAAAGCGAGACACTTTAGCGAGCGCGGCCACGGGGACCGGCCGCACATGGGATGAAGATGGAGCACCGGTGGAATACGATGGCGGGGGGAAGTCGGAGGACACTGAGAAAACCCGCCCCTGCGCCGCTTTGTCCACCACAAATTCTGCACCTGGATGGAACCTTGGTGAGTGGTCTAACCTCTCGGCCACGGTTAACCATTTCCGAAATATTCCTTGTTTTTTATTTTAAATTTCCCAATGCGTATATTTTGGTCCGATGAAACGTTTTCTTTTATCGTTCTTTCTTTTCTTCCTCTCGTTTAATCACGAGAATTTTATGGAGTGGAGTTAGTCGTTTTTGAGATATTCCTTGTTTTTGGTTTCAAGTTTGAAAAACATACCTTTCTCATACAGGAATTTGTCAACTCCTGTCCATACAAACAAAGGAACTTCAGTCACATAGCAACCAGCTTTTGACTATCACTTTAACATATGGTACTCCCTTATTTCGCTTCTAAGTCCAAGGAAATGAGTAATAAGACTATTTCTGTTAATTTTTTCTCGATTAGCATGAAGTAAATAGAAGTATAAACTTTTTAACAATAAGTTGTTGCAGAGATGTAGAAAAAGTTATGTGAATGGATCATTAACAGGAGTTGACAAATTCCCGTATTATAGTTGAAAAAAAAATAACAAGGAATATCTAAAAAATGGTCAACTCCATGAAGACATGTACCTATATGACATAAATTGTGTGTTTCATCGAGATCTACATTTTCTCCTAGAAAAATAAACTCAAGGAATGTTTATAGCCTAGTTACCGTTAGGATAAAGAATTGGAAGAGTAAGATGTAAAAATCTGATGTGATCCATTGAATCGAAATCTCGTCCCGACTATTGTTTACTTTCTCTAGCCCATGTGTACAATATACTGGATAGAGAAGGTTGCATTCCACCCAAAAATTCGATACCGAGATTTCACCGAAATATATGTTTTGAGGTCCCCTGAGTCCGAAAAAAGAAGTTTAGAGAAAGGTCCGCGTGTGTTTCTCTCTCTGTCTCTCTGCCTGTGGACAAAATTTCAAAAACGAAAAATCGATTAAATGCCAAACCTGATATTTAAGTTCAGTATTTTCCAAGGATGCGACACGAAGATATTCAAGAAAATCTTCACAACTCCATATTTTGTGTACTAAGTTTTATCTATCTCTTACATTTACTAGATATGTAAAATACAGCAAAATTCACTCAGAACAAAGAGGTCTTCAGAGGCTATTCCCAGAAAATTTAAGATATACATTTTATTTGTCGTGTAAATATCTTTAATATACGGTATTTTAATCAAAATCGTTACAGCCATTTTTGAGAAAATCAAACTTTTTCCGTGTAAAGGGTAGTTCTCAAAATCTTCGTTTCGCATATTTGGAAGATACTAAACTTATATACCAAGTTTGGTATTTTATCGACATTTCGTTTTTGAATTATCATGTTTACAGACACGCGGAGACACACACGGACCTTTTTCTAAGAATACTTTTTTTTTCATATACAGGTGACCCTAAAACGTCTATTACCGGTGAAATCTCGTAATCGAATTTTTGGGTGGAATGCAATACCTTCTCTAAACACTATGTACATAATACGTGTAGAGAAAGTAAATAGCTGATGTGTTCCATTCACATGACTTTCTCCACATCGCTATAACAAATTATTTTTTAAAAGCATCTTCTATCTACTTTATATGGAGATAAGCATTAGCAGAATTTGTCTTACTTACTTGCTCTCTTATAAGTAGAAGCAAAATAAGGGAATGCACTAGGCTAAAACTATAGTCAAATCTTTGTCATGTCGATAATTTCCGTTTCTATGCAGGGCCAAGAGTTTACAACTTTCAGTGTGAAAAAAAGAGTAAGCATTTTAAATCTGAAACAAATAACAAGGGATAATTCAGAAATTATCAGTCAACGAAAAAAACGTATGTGACATAAATTGTGTGCTTTAACATGATCTATTTTTTTGTGTAGTAAATTTTTGTCTATCTTTTAAGGTTTGCCAGTTACGCAAAATTCATTCAGAATAAAGAGATCTTTAGAGGATATTCCCAGAAAATTCAAGATATGTATTTTATTTGCCATGTGAATATCTTTAATATACGGTGTTTTAATCAAAATAGCTAGAGCCATTTTTGAGAAAATAAAATTTTCGAAATTTTTTCCATGTAAAGGGTAGTATGGGGTGGGGGAATTTTCTCAAAAACTCCGTGTCGCACCCCTGGAAGATACTAAACTTAAATACCAAGTTTGGTATTTTATCGACTATTCGTTTTTTAATCATCGTGTTCACTGACACACACGGACCTTTTTCTGAAAATGTTTTTGGATACAGGGGACGCTAAAACGTGTATTTACGGTGAAATCTCGGTATCGAATCTTTGGGTGGAACTATACACTATGTACATAGTACGTGTAGAGAAAGTAAAACGGACAGAGATTTCAGGATCTAAAAATATTTATTAATTTAATTACATTAATGACAATTAATAAAAGTAAAAATAAAGTGTCAATGTTTAAAGGTGATATAACTATCGAAGGTTGAAGCGAAATTTTTACAAAGTGAAAATATTTTATGTGAAGGCGGGATGGGGCCTCGATGTCGTTGTTGTTTGTTTGTATGTTTCAGAATTTTATTTTGTTTCACCATCATGCCTCTTACGCTGAGTAACATTACATGATTTATGATGAATATTATAATATGTATACTATAGATATCAATAACGAATATTAACCTTAACATAAATATTATAGTTAACAGAAAATTTATATTTAAATTCGTTAAATTTGAATGTTATATTTAACAAACAAATAACATAAATTTCTTAATTAATAAAATTCTAACTCGGTTTTGACTTACATTTATTTTATAATAGTTTTCTAAGGTTTAATTGTGGTCACAATTGATCAAAGTTTATATTACTGACAAAGTGCAAATCTGACTTTAAATATTTCTTGATTATAAGTTTATAACATTCTGCTGTATCTGGATCCTAATTGAAAGTCCTGGTTGAGCTTTGAGAAGGTGATGTATTGTTTGTTCCTCATCATTCTGAACTATAGTTATAAGTCTGTAACAATAAATTCTATTTTTACCATGTCCAATTAATATGGCAGTGAAGTTTGGTCTAAAGTGATATATCTTCATCCTGTCTTGAACTAATGGAAACGTCTTAGTAACTGCTATTTTGGTTGAACTTGTCCATTCTTGTTGCCTTGATATTCTGGATAGGTGATATCGAAATCGAAGTGTATCTAATACTTTGAATAAATCTTCGTTAAATAAGAAAGAAAAGAATAGTGCCTCGCACGTGCCACCAGAGTTGCTGGTCAATAGTTCATAAGGGGCTTGACTTCGTTTCATGAGGCCTGAGGGTAAATGACTGCAACATTCCATAGACTCCTGTGTTCTAAATGAAATAACTTAAAATAACAGGAGAAGAAGCAGAGGTGCTCATAAACATCCAGCGTTAGCTGAGCTGCAGACGAAGCTGAATCAGTTGATGCACTAAATCGCGTTCCTGCAATATCCTGGCTCGGTGATTCACGCTCAGCCATTAATCCACATACTCCGGTGAACAAAATTTGTGAATCCAATAGAAGCTAATTGGAAGTTTAAGACATAACATAATACCTACACTGCATGAAAATTCTTTTCTTCTTTCTGTTTGTCCTTACGCAAGTCAAACTTGGGTCACGAGGAAACTTACAGGTATACCTTACACCTAATTTCTGTAAATATTATTTTACCAATGGACAGCAGTGATGTTGAATAAAACACGGGTGAAGTGTGGAGCTATTTTTAAAGTACGAGTAACAACAGACGAGTGTGCTAAATATACGGTAAGCATTTTCGCACGGCTATGTCACGCAACACAGGAAATTTAAAGAAGCATGTTACATTGATAAACCGAGTGGAAGTTATAGTACCTTTATTGAAAAACACTATGTATCTTAAATATATGCGTAAGCTTTCACGGCCGGTGTCCATGGTTTTAAAAATTTAAAATTTTCGGGCTGTTTTGCCGTGGTCTGTAGGTTAAAATATGTTCAGTTAAAATATTTCTCTCTAACGTTTCGTCCCTGTCTGTATGTATCTTGTCTCTGTCAGAACATGTTGTCACGACATTTGAAAATGGTGAAAAAATGCGACAGTCTAAAATCAAATATGCAAGGTACTCACCAAAATTGTTTATATTGTTTATACACAGAACATTACTAATAAGAGCATAATTCAGCGAACAAGCTATGCTTTACAGTTTATTTTATGAAGTGAGTATCGGGTATCGATTATCGGTGCTAAATATCAGTATCGGTATCGGAGTGTCGATAAATAGTGGTATCGTCTCATTACTAATATATATATATACTCGGCACATTTGGAACCAATGAAACAAAATAAACTTTTAATTAACAAAAGATAGTGTGTTCATAAGAAGAATAAAATCTAGATTTGTAAGAAGTTGTAATAATAAAATAAGTGACGAAGGATATAATATATTATTTAAATGGAGTTAAGATAAGTGAATAAAATGTAATAACACTTATGGACACTGGATAAATTAAATAAAAAGTAATTTAATGTGTTGAATAATACAATATTGTTGAATTAAACATTAAAGAGCTCTTCAGATCGTCATTCAATAGGAAGAAAAATAAATAAAAAACTAGTGGATAACCTGTCGCTAAATGGAACAAAGTATTCCAAAGGTGTCCACAAAAACAAAAATAATTTGTAGAAGAATGAGAAGAGACACAATGACATACACATGCGCGCGCGTATACAAATATGTATAGGTATTACCTTTCACTGTTCTAAATATGGATAAATTATTGGCAAGCATGAAGTCATTAAATTTTGCATGGTGGCAAATCTACGGTCACAAATCAAATGGAAATAAAGAAGAGAGATTCTCAAAGTTCCTGTTATTTTTCCCGCCGATACATGCGACGATGACGGATAAATTGGAAGTTTGTTTTGCTTCTGAACGCTTGCGCACCAGCTTCGCGGAAGAGCCAATGATGGCTGCTCTGCAGTAGTGAATATTTGGTGCAGTGTGTTTGATATTTTTATATTTTTAGTTCCTTGTTGCATTTCATTGATGTGATTGAAGTAGAATAAGGTATTATTTGTGTCATTAAAATGAGTAAATATATGTATAGTACGGCGAATCTGTCCGATAAAGAATTAAAAGATCAAGGGAACAGATTGTTCAGCTTGAGAAAATACGACGATGCAGTTAATTGTTACACTAAAGCAATTGTAAGTTATTTTAAATTCATTGTTCACTTTAGATTAATAGATTAAAATGCAGACTTCATTATTGTAAGAAACTTAGCATGTCAATTCGAGGTGTAATGTGTGAATTGTCTCAAGTTATCTAGCATTTTGCGGCTCTTTGTTTTACGTGTCACATTTGTTGTCACTTTATTTTGTGCACCTAATTTTCAGATAAAAAACCCAAACATGCCAACATACTTCACAAATAGGGCTCTATGCCATTTAAAGATGAAGCGATGGGAGGCATCATGTCAAGATTGCAGAAGGGCGTTGGATATGGATGCAAATTTAGTAAAGGGCCATTTTTTTCTCGGTCAGGCGCTTTTGGAAATGGACAACTATGACGAGGCAATCAAACATTTACAAAGAGGTAATTGACATAGCCTTGCTTTCTGCTAAGCAAGTTACGTTTGTAATTAAATTAGCTTTCGTGCAGCAATTGGAAACCTGTTGCTCCTTCCTGTGCTCCCATTCCATTGGAAGTTAAGCTTGTTTGTCTTGAGTTAAAGTCCATAATGTGACTATTATTAGAAGGCATAATATTTATGATCACGGAATATTTATTTATATTTTTGTAGTATGAATGATCGTTATGCTTAAGTGGAGAAATATTTTTGCAATAATAACCACTGTTTTGAGAAAACTGTTTTTATGTTTCAGCAAATGATTTAGCCAGAGAACAAAAGCTCAACTTTGGTGATGATATAGCAAGTCAGTTGCGGGCAGCAAGAAAGAAACGCTGGAATGTCCAAGAGGAGAAGAGGATAGCACAGGAAATAGAATTACAGGTGTTGCATCAAAGAGAAAGTGTGTTGTGTGATCAGAATGTTTGTTGATATGCGATTGACTGAGTAAGATCCTGATTTATTACAGTCGTACCTGAACAGATTAATCCGTGAGGACACGGAGAGGCTGATTGAGAAGCTGCGCGAGGAGAACTCAAATGGGGAGAATGTCCAGGATAAAATCCTAGAGTTAGAACAACAATGTGTACGTAGGATCATGTAATACAAGTTGCATTTAAGTTAAAAAAAAAAAAACTTTGTACTGAAGTATTTATGTTATCTTTCAGGATAATAACACAAGTGAGCTGAATGCAATGTTTGCAAAAGTTGATGACAAGAGAAGAGTAAGTAAAATTACATGGCCTTTCTTTTGGCAGATTAATAAATTGTGTAGAGTTAATGCTAATGTTACTTGAATGTTTGTTTTAGAAGCGAGATGTGCCTGACTTTTTGTGTGGAAAAATCAGTTTTGAGATTCTCCGAGATCCTGTTATTACTCCCAGTGGTATTACCTATGAGCGCAAGGACATAGAGGAACATCTGCAGGTAGTGTTGCTGTTTTGTATTTTGTATCTCATTTCTAAACAACTCAGGATTTAAACATATCACATTACGAACATAATAAATGACGAGAATGTTATTTGAAGTACAGACTTCTCTTGAATGATGCAGCTGGCAGACCATTCCCATAGCAGTGATATATGATCAATTCATTTAGTAGCAATAAGCAGCCAGCTCGGAATTATCCCATAAATCAGACCTGCACATTTTGATTTACTCTGAGGACCAAATTTAACTTTTACCAACCAGCCAAGGGCCATATTACTTCTGACCTTGAATCTTGCATCAGTCTAGTACACTAGACTAAATAATTTAGTAGGTCTACATTCTACAGTTAGTATAAATTAACATTTTTGAGCATTTTAATTAAATTATATTGTAACATTTCGCAATAAAACATTTGAACATAAACAAAGAATTACACTGAGAATATTACACCTATTCTTTACAGCTCAGCGTGGCACATTATATAGATTTGTTTTGACTATTTGAAAATGTTTGTTCATGAGTATATGTGCTCCCAAACATATAAAATCCTGGTAAGCAGCACAAACAAACTTTTAAATTTATCCTGATCCAGAATAAAATAAAATTCTTCTAAAGTATGTTTCACTTAATAGTTCTCAGAACACTCCTGCCTTGACAAAAAATGGATCCTCAGTCAATTTAAGGCAAACTTCATCTTCACTACTTTGGCATTCTTGTCTGAAATTGCTCATTTAGAAGCGATATGTGCTTGTATTTTCCTTCCACTAAGGAACGATATTCTGATGTAATATTCTGTTGACAATTATGACATTTGACGTATACCCTTTAGCAAGTTGATTTTCACACAAACTTAATTTAATTTTCAGTGCATGTGTATGAGAAAGTAACTGATACTGTAAGCCAAATTAGAGCTATGCTAACCTCAGTTGGCCATACTTAAAATGATTCTATTAATTTAGTAAAATAAATTTGATTAATTTAGTTTCCCATATTAAATAATTCTAAGGCAGATGGTGCAAAATAAATAGTATTGTGGGCCATATGTAGTGCAGGCCTGCTGTAGATAATGCTAATGATGCATAACAATATGATATGTTATGCTTATATAAAGATGTCTGAAATGATGCTTCATTAGCCTGTCACCTATTGAAATGGTAATGTTGCATCTGATACTGCATAATCTTGCTAAATCATACCAACTTTAGGAAGGAGAAAAATGCTTTGATCAAGAGTAGGTTGACAAATGGTGAAACGGTTCAGTGTTATTAAGGGAATGAAAATGACACATATCCAGAACTGTATTTCCAAACTGGAATAGAAGTTAAGCCAAACCAGTTGTATGTGGAAAGGGGAAGCACATGATAAATAAGTGAATGAAAATGGAGCACAACATATTCATAAAAATCTGATGTGTACCATTCACATGACTTTCTCCATATCCCTACAACAAATAATTCTTAAAAAGCTTATACTTCTATTTACTTTATGCTAATCAGAAAAAAATAGCAGAAATAGTCTAATTACTCGCTTCCTTGTAAGTAGAAGCGAAATAAAGGACAGCCGTAGGTTAAAGTGATAGTCAAAAGCTGGTTGCTATGTCAATGAAGTTCCTTTGTTTATATGGATAGGAGTTGACAAGTTCCTATATGAGAACAGTATGTTTTTCATAGCAGAAACCAAAAATAAGGAATGTCTAAAAAACGACGAACTCCACAAAAAAAATGTATATAACATAAATTGTGTGTTTTAATGTGCTGTACATTTTTTGTGTAGTAAGTTTTTGTCCATCTCTTACGGTTTAGCAGTTATTCAAAATTTAGTAAAATTCATCCAGAATAAACTACTCGTCAGAGGCTATTCCCAGAAAATTCAAGATATACATTTTATTTGTCAGGTAAATATGTTGAATATACGAAATTTTAATCAAAATTGTTAGAGCCATTTTTGAGAAAATCAAAATTTTCGAAAAAAGTTCCATATAAAGGGTAGTTGGGGGTGGGGGGATTTTTCTCAAAATCTTCGTGTTGCATCCCTGGAAGATACTAAACTTAAGTACCAAGTTTGGTATTTTACAGACTTTTCGTTTTTGAGTTATAGTGTTCACAGACACACGGACACACACACACACACACAGACCTTTTTGTGAAAATGCTTTTTTTGGATATTGGGGACCCTAAAACATATATTTCCGGTGAAATCTCGGTATCAAATTTTTGGGTGGAGTGCAATACTTTCTCTATACACTATGTACTTAGTGCGTATGGAGAAAGTAAAATGGGTGGATTGAACATTTAATCATTCAGTTTTAGAAGTTAATTACTATTCATCCACATTTTAAGTTAACTTTCTTATTTCTAGAAGTTGACAAAATTTAATTTCAACTGCCTTCATGGTTGATTGGCCAGCAAGCTGACTTCTCATCCACAGGTCCCGGGTTTGATTCGCGGCTGGGGCGGCAAATTTTCTTTAACCAGATTTATTCCCTACCCCCCACAGTGGAAGTATGAATGTGAGTGTGAATGTGCATGTGTTTAGTGATATAAAAATGATTAACCTAAGTTCTAAACCTATAGTAATATGAGTTTTTTCATAAGTCAAAGCCCCCCAATATGATCATTGAAGTTAAAGGGGGCTATACAAATTAAACAATTTAAAAAAAAAATTAATTTCATTATTATCGGACTGTGAAAGCATACTATTTGTGAAACACATTGCCACCTGTGATAAAATTTTTTATTATTTGCTAACTAAACATGTTGCAAAACATTCAGACTTTAAGGTTAATTGAATTTGCAAAATAATGCAGTATTTACTTGCATAATTTCTCCCCTTTTCCCCCCCATAATTTTAAAGGGAAGAAAATGGGGTGGGATTGCATAATTAAAAAACCAACGTAAGTAATTTGTGATAAATGAATCAAATAGTTGGATACCCTGAAAATAAAAATGCAAATTGATTTAAAAAAAATGTACACAGAAATAAACAGTTGATGTGATTTTGCAACATTTCTTTGGGCACTAAGCTGCATTTTATTATGCAGCTATATTGGTAGTGTGACTTGAGATTCACCCCTGCAGCACTGAGCATAGGCAACGATAAATATGATGAATGGAATGTGCATTAAGCCTGTCATACCTAAATAAAAATAAACATGCCTGTTTATTCTGTATCACTTTCATCTGATAACTTATCTAAACCATTAAACCATCATCAGAATTGGCATCCTGTCATGTGGTCCTTGAAGTCATCCATTTGAAATGCCATTCTTCTTGAAGTTGCTTTGTGATGGTTTCTTGTTTGATGAGATTCCACACACTTTTTATCCATTGACACACTTTGCTCAATGAAGGGCCACTTAACATTGCCAGCTTTCATAAGAGGCAGCGAATCAGATGCTATCCAATCCACATACATAAATGGTTTATTAATTGACACATCCAGAAATTGTAGCACTGATGTAAACTCTCCAGCAATCATCAGCGGAACTGTGATCAGTTGCAGCGTTTTTTCTTTTATTCATCACCATGAGGCAAAGTTATTCTGCTCGTATTATTTTAATGAAAACACTAAAAGCATTATTTAGTATTAAGTTGTTGAGTTGGTTTTTTAACACGTCATATACATTTTTAATTATGAGGGACTAGTTTCGGAAGCCTATGCTTCCATTTTCAACCCCATGGGTCCAACTATCGTTGCTGGTTGCATTTGCTTGTGTTCTCTTCTCTGGTGGCGAAATGATGAGCTGCTTGACTAAGCTGTCTACTGGCAGGATTTCAAAGTTTATTGGGTGATCTTTGTTTTTCCATATGAGGATGTTTTCCCAGGTTGTGAGTTCATTGTGGCCTGACATGGTTTTTAGTAATTTTGGATTTGGATCTAGATTATGGTTTTCTTTCCAGAATGAAATGCTACTGCTGATTTATCTTCTTGTTTTAGTTTTAGGTTTCTAAAGTGCTCTTTGGATTTGATTTTTAAACTTCTTTTGGTTTGTCCTATGTAAAATTTTTCGCAATTTGTGCATTTAATTTGATATATTCCTGATCTATTTTCTGGTGGAATTTCATCTTTTTTTTTTGAATTCAGTAACTTTATGACAGAAAATCTGTTTATTGAAGCCAGGCTGATGTTTTGTTCTTTGAAGATCTTTTAGAATTTTCTAAATGATCTAAGTGAATTTTTTGAATCTGTTGATATTGTCTTTTCCTGCTGTTACATTATTACTTTTATGGTTTTTTTCTGCTTTGCTTTGTCAAGTTTCTTGAATACAAGGTTCTTGCTGCATCCATTTTGTTTTGCTGTTTGAATTATGGTTTTTAATTCTTTGTTGAATTAGGTTGTGCTCATAGGTACATTTACAAACTGTGTGTGAGGCGGTTTATTACTGCATATTTGTGTAGTAATGGGTTGTAGCTTTCATTTTTAACGTAATTTTCTGATTGAGTTGGTTTTCTGTGGATTCCAAAGTTTACTTTTGTGCCGTTTCTGATGATTTTTAGATCTAAGAATGGGAATTCTCCATTGGTTTCTGTTTCCATTGTAATTTTATAGTTTTTTCTGGTATGTTTAATAATTTTATGGCCTCATCTATATGTCTGCTTGGCACTATTGCAAATATGTCATCAACATAATGGTACCATACCTTGAAAATTCATGGGAATGCTTTCTTCATGTGTGTTTCGAATTTGCTCATAAATAAACGTGCCAATAATGGAGATAGAAGGTTGCCCATAGAGAGTCCTGATTTTTGCCTTTAATATTTCCTATTGAAGGTGAAGTAGTTTTGTTCAATGCACAAACTTGTCAGTTGAATGTATTCTTCTAATTCTGCCAGTTCTATTTCTGTTGTATTTAGCCATTTTTTTTTTTTTTAAATAAATCTTGCAGTTTTTGAGTTGGGATGCTAAGTTATAGTGCTGTAACATCAAATGAAACTAATGTGTCCTCTCTATCTATTTTTAAATCTTTGATTTTTTCAACTAATTCTAAAGAGTTTGCTAGGTGGAACTTTCAAATTTTAGGAACAAATCAAATTTATTCATCAACCATTTTGCTTATTTATATGTTGGGAATAATACTACTGGTGATCGGTCTCATTGTTTTTCCTGTTTTGTGAATCTTTGGTAGGCCATAAATTCTGGGTAATGTTAGATTGTCCACTTTTATTCTATATGATTCTGTTTTTTTTTATAATTTTACTTTCTTTTACTGCTCTTTGTTTAATGCCTGGATGCAAGAGTTTAGTGGGTTGGTTTTTTTCTGTGATGCATTGGTCATCCTGTAATAAATTTTCATTCTGTTTATGTATTGTTTTGTCCAAAATTACCATGTTGTTCCCTTTGTCTGCTTTAGTGTTTATGACTGGTTTGTCTTTTAGTGATTTTATTATTTGGCTATTGCATTTAGATTTCTTTTCATTTTTAATCTGATCAACTATTTTTGAACATTTACTTTTTATTATGGTTTTATCATCTTTAAGTTTTTTGTAGCGATTTGGATGTCTGCAATGTAGTCCTCTACTTGATTTGAGTAGTCAATGCATGGTTTAGAAAGTTTAACTCTTTTATTGGTGAAATTTTGATTTGATAAGTTTACTAAATTATCTGTGATTTTACTGTGTTGTGGTTTTTGGTTATAAACACATGTAACTGAAACATGTGCACTCTGATGACCACTTTAAGTCAGGCTTCTATAAAGGAAGTTTGGTGTCACAGGAATTCTCAACAAAGCAAGCTTCTAAAGGTCAAGGGATGTCCAAAAATTTTCACTGGTAGTTTGGTTGTTTCAGGTATTCTAAACAAACCAAGCCTCTGAAGGCCAGGAGATGTTAAAAAGTTATCACCGATAGGTTGGATCTTCCAGGAATTTTAGCAAACAAATGTTTTTGAAGGTCGAGGGATGTTCAACAATTTTCACAAAAACAGCAAAGAAAATTATTTATGTTTGAAAACTTTTTAGTATCTTGGGGGGGGGGGATAATGTGAATAAATGTGGTAGTTATGTAGCAAACTACCACCTGCAATTGTCTGGTAGAACTTTGTATTTGTTAAATAAATATAATTATTAAACATGAACCAAATTAAGAATGTGAATGCACACATCAAGACTCGAAAATTAAACTAAAAAAGTCTGATGGGGTCCATTCACATGGCATCTCTACATCTCTGTAACAAATTAATTTTAATAAGCTTATTCTTCTATTTTATGCTAATTGAGGCAAACATTAGCAAAAGCAGTCTTATTGCTTAATTCCGTATAGGTAGAAGAGAAATAAGGGAATACACTAGATTAAACCGACAATCTAATGTTTTAAAATGTGGTTGCTATGGGATTGTAATCCTTTTTTGTTGGTGTGTCTAGGAGTTGACAAGTTCTTTATGAGAAAAGTAGAAAGTATTTTAATACTGAAACCAATTACAAGGAATATCTCAAAAACAGTCAACTCCACAGAAAAAAAAATGTATATGACAAATTGTTTTTTAAGGAGATTTACATTTTTTGTGTAGTAAGTTTGTGTTTTAGCTCTTGCGGTTTACCAGTTATACAAAATTCAGTAAAATTCATCCAGAATAAAGACTTATTCAGAGGCTATTCCCAGAAAATTCAAGATGTACATTTTATTAATTATGTAAATATCCTATATATAAGAAATTTTAATCAAAATCATTAGAGCCATTTTTGAGAAAACCAAAATTTTCCAAATTTCTTCCATATAAAAGGAATTTGAGGGTGGAGGCATTTTTTTGAAAAACTTTGTGTCGCATCCTTGCAAGATATTGAACTTAAATATGAAATTTTGTATTTAACAGACTTTTTATTTTTGAGCTATGTTCCCCATAAACATACACACAGACAATTTTTTAAAATTGCTTTTTTTTTTTTTATTCAGGGGGTCCCAAAACATTTCTGGCAAAATCTCAGTATCAAATTTTTAGGTGCAATACAATACCTTTATACACTATGTACATAGAGTATGTGTAGAGAAAGTAAAAATGAGTCAAATTTAACACTCTTAAGCTTCGTTATTTTAGGTATTTGCCAGCTCATGTTTCACAGAATGTTTCCCACATCTACAGCTAGAGTTACTGTCTGAGTCCCATGAGAAATGGGATTGGAAGTTACTTCCTCTGGTGGTGGTGGTGGTGGTGGTGGTGGGATGAATCAATAATCTAGTGGTCGCTTTTATTACTTGCCTTATATTGTAGTATGTTTCTGTTGAAGGAAAGAGTGTGGTTGAGAATAAAATTGGTTTTATGACTTACTGAGCTGGTACTGTAGTTTATCAATACAATGATTTTGGATATGTCATTACATACATGTACATTTATACAGAATCACAATTTATAGGTCATCCAAATTATATAAGCATCTATTTAATAGATATACTTTCAATTTTAAGTTAAATTGTCGTTTTGACACCTCTGCGACTGCTTTAATTTCTGGAAGTAATTTTTTAAAAAGCTTAATTCTTTGATATAGTACATATTTCACAGATACATTTTTATTACTTTCTCTATAGGCACTATGTACATAGCGTATAGAGAATGTATTGCACTCCACCAAAAAATTTGATACCGAGATTTCACCGGAAATATATGTTTTAGGGTCCCCTTTATCTAAAAAAAGCATTTTCGGAAAAAGGTGTGTGTGTGTGTGTGTGCGTGTCCGTGTGTCTGTGAACGTGATAACTCAAAAACGAAAAGTAGGTAAAATACCAAACTTGGTATTTAAGTTCAGTATCTTCCAGGGATGTGACACGAAGATTTTGAGAAAAATCTCCCCACCCCAAACTACCCTTTACATGGAACTTTTTTCGAAAATTTTGATTTTCTCAAAAATGGCTCTAATGATTTTGATTAAAATTTCGTATATTAAAGATATTTACCTGAAAAATAAAATTATATCTTGAATTTTCTGGGAATAGCCTCTGAAGAGTAGTTTATTCTGGATGAATTTTACTAAATTTTGAATAACTGCTAAACTGTAAGAGATGGACAAAAACTTACTACACAAAAAATGTAGAGCACGTTAAAACACGCAATTTATGTTATTTACATTTTTTTCGTGGAGTTTGTCGTTTTTGTGACATTCCTTATTTTTGGTTTCTGCTATGAAAAACTTATACATTTCTCATACAGGAATTTGTCAACTGCTGTCCATACAAACAAAGGAACTTCAGTGACATAGCAACCAGCTTTTGATTATCACTTTAACCTATGGTACTCCCTTATTTCACCTCTACTTACAAGGAAGCAAGTAATATGGCTATTTCTGCTAATGTTTTACTGATTAGCATGAAGTTAATAGAAGTATAAGCTTTTTAAGAATAATTTGTTGCAGGGATACAGAGAAAGTCATGTGAATGGTACGCATCAGATTTTTTACATTACCTCTATAATAGTTCATGTTGCCTCTTGTATTGTATTCATACATTTGTTTATTTTTTATTTGTTCATATTTGTGTGTTACAAACATTGCTCTTTATGCTTACAGAGAATAAATGGTTAGTATCCTTTTATTAATAAATGTCTCCCTACATGATTCCCTGGCTAGTCATTTACGTTGAAGGAAAGTGGGTAGTTGAGAGTGATCAGTTTTATGACTGACCTACCTTGTTACTGTAGTAATGTTTCTGTTGAAGAGAGGTTGAATCCAGATGTAAACTACAGACATATGCCTGCAGTGCTCGTGCAGTTGTATTAAAAGAATGTGTATATTAGGCTCTACCTGACAACTGTTAATGTTTTTATTCCATGCGTCAGACCTCTATTATTCTCCAATAATAACTTTACAGCTGCTTTTACTAGAGTTGTAGGGGTTGCATATGCACTCTGTTTGCAAATCGTAACACGTCTGTTACCCACCAGCTGTGCCCAGGGGACATATCCAAGACATTGTGCTCTGTGCATTGGTAACTTGAAATCACAAATCTGATCGCTCTAATCTACTCTCTATTTATGATAAATGAAATGACATTTGAGAAGAAACATTCGAGACCTAAGTTTAAGTATGTACCTGGCATTTGGCATTTATGAGAATTGGTAAAAACTTAGGATGGTTCATCAGGAATTGAACTGAAGATCTCCTGTCCACACATCTGTGCCTTAATGACCTAGGCTGCTCATTCTGCATTCCTGATCTAGCTTCCCAATATTTAGAGGTCATTTCAAATTTTATAGTATGTTAATTATTTCAAAATCTTCTCGGGCTTCTAGCCAGGTAAAAACTTGGCTTGACACCAACGTTTCGAAGAAGTGCATCTTCCTCGTCTTCAGGGTGAACTGAAGACGAGGAAGATGCACTTCTTCGAAACGTTGGTGTCAAGCCAAGTTTTTACCTGGCTAGAAGCCCGAGAAGATTTTGAATTAACACGTCGCCAGGAAAGCTTCAGTTCTTATTTTATGTTAATTATGTTTTCATGTCCTCAATGTATTTTATTTGTGCAGGTATTTTTTTGATCAAACAGTTGAAGCATATGTGTGAACCAATGTCTTTGTTACATTTTGTAAAATATGAGATAACCGTGGATCATACTTCTCTGTTGTGACCTGCATGCATATTTACTACCTGTGAATATGGATGCAGATATTCTAGAAATTGTGAGATGAAATGCACTTTAAGGGGAATGACTGGTGAAATTTCAGCCATTTTCGGTAAAAATGTGCTTTTTAGGTTCTTTACATGGGAAAATAATAGACACATTAAAGTATGCAAAGTTTCAAAGCCCTATAATATCTGCAAGTTGCCTTAATCATGTTTATTAACTGTCACATGGTGGGCGTGGTTGTTACTGCTGTTATAATACATTGTATAAATTTCTGTAATTTTGCAAGATTTTTTGCACTAATTCATATTCCTGCTTTGTCCATAGAGCCATCATGGTCTGTGTACTATAATAAAGGCAAATCATCAGTAGGTGGCAGCATAAGTAGTAATAATAAGTTGGTTTTTTTTTTGTTTTTTTTGTTTTTGTTTTTCCAGAAAGTAACAAGGAAAATGTTCTCTTTGGTTTGGATTTTTGCTTTCTCTGTTCAAAAGCACGTGGTTATCTTATCATAGTTAACAGTTGTCATGCAAGCAGCCAGGAGGAGAAAAGGCACCGCCTATTAAGTTGGTCACTTCTAAAGAAGCCTAAAAGTCAAATTTCCTGTTCATATTGCATGCAAACTTTGTCATTTTTCTAAACTTTAACTTTCTGCACACTCAAAACTTAACTGTGAACCACAAAATACATGCTAGCAAGCTGAAAATTTTACTGCATCTTTCCAAAACTATTGTTAACAAAACAAACTATGCAATTTTTTGTTACAACATACTTTTTGAAATACAAAATAAAATGTATGCAGAAATAGCAAATGTTCAGAAATTTTGGTTAGTATGGACATAAATTTTTATCTCTCTTTGCAATGAAGATATCAAAAATTCAATACTACTTGAAGCTTTTATCCATGCTTCTCTGATATAACCAAACATTTTTTAATATTTCAAAAACTATTGGAGTTAGAGAAATGAAACTCAGTAGAACATCTTTTTAAACCCCAGACGGGCATACCAAAACTGAAGCCTTTAGCATCAAAATTGAGGAAAATTTAAATTGTTACCTGTCTCACCCTTAAAATCAAGTAGCGAAAGTTTAGGTCGCTTCCTGGGTGAATATGCTAAAACTGTTCTGAATTTATTACAATAATGAATACATTTTAATTAGAAGTTTTTCTGGTTCCTTCAGCTCTATATTACAAGGCTTATTTAAATTCTTGTCAAGAAATGCAACAAATGGCAGTAGTGTTGAGGTTAAGTGATGTACACAAGTTGGGAAACATGTGTTGGTTATGGAAAAACTTATTGCATAGCCCTTAGAACAGCAGACAACAATCATCTTTATTGATGTTTTTTTTTTTTTTTCTTTCTTTCTTTTTCTTTTTTTTTCCTTCTCAAATACAGGAAATATAACATAGGTGTTTGTTGGTACGTATGACAGAATTATAAAGTGGCTACCATATAAATTTTGTTATTCTATACACTTTTTGCTATGTGTTTTTCAGAACACGAACCTCCAAGTTTTCAAGATGATGCATTGATATTTAGCTGTAAATAATGCTTAATTCATTTATTTTACTTAAATATTGTGTTTAAAGCTATAATAGAACTGAAGCAACATTTACTGGTTTTGCAAAATGAAACGTAAAGACTTGGTAAAACTCTCTTCCTGACTTAAAGTGACATTCTCCTCTTAAATGGGACCATCCATTTGAGTTCTTCAATAATATCTTCTGAACTGACATCTTTTGCAAATTTCTGTCCCAGGAACGTTAGTAATCTATTCTCTAGGCATTCTGATTCACAGTTGATCTTAGTTTGGTTTTTAATGATGAATGAAGCTTTGGGAATCCTCTTTCGCAAGAACAGCTAGTAACTAGAATCTTAGAGCATTTTCTCAGAACCAACATTTATATTGCATATATCTGTGACCACTGGCAGGAAATACTACTCGGAATAGAAGCAGTGTGCCCACAGTCTCTCATCCAATTATCGATGAGTTATGATGATGCAGCAGATTTTCTAAACATACCACTTCAAACAGCCCAGACACTCCTTGCATGTGTCTATAATTTAAACATTTTTGTTTGTACACTCATATATTTCAACACTGTTCCTTCTACAATTATCTTATTTTGATTACTTGTGTTTAAAATGAAAAAAAAAAGTTCCTAAATAATGAGGTGACCAAGGTCCTCCTAGACCCTCCCTTGTGCATGCCCTTGCTGGCTGCAGCCAAATTGAAAGGGTACTTGTTAGTTTATTTATTTTGTACTATACATTTTCCTTGAACAATCTTTTTAACAGTGAAATTGAGGTTAATTACTAAAATATTTGAAGTACAATTTGGTACTCATCGTTTTGAAGTACAGCTGAAGATGTAGAATATAAAGAAACAGAATATAAGCTCAACGGATTTGTTTAAACTGTGCCACACTCCTCTGTAAACACTGTCACCAAGTGCAAAATGCTTTATCCCAGTCTTGAACATTATTCTCAACTGACAGTTATCTAATGTAAAGTCTTCATGAACAGAACCTACTCAAGGAATTACAAAATTAGTAAACTTGCATTGAAAATTATCTGAATATTAATGATATATAATGTTTCTATGTGCTTTCACATTATGCTCACCGGGTGAGCACAGTCAGTGGTGTCTTACAAAGCCAGAAAAATGTGTAATTCCATAAAATTCTTGAATCACTGTTGGACAATTATTTTCATTCAATATAGAATGACCCTCTGGAGAGATGTGTTGCCAATAACTGTTGATTAATAGAGTGACTAATTTCTGTTCATATGATATTCAGTCTCAGTTCAATTTATTCCACTATATTTAACACTGTTTTGAAAAACTGTAATGAGTCACAAATTTTACATATTCATTTTGTAGAAATCACTATTTCTATCCTGAATATCAAGTTTGGACCCATATTTTGAATAATTTGTTTAGCAGCATTTCAATTTTGATGTCCATTTACTGGAATTAAAGTAAATGTGGGGCTGTTTCTCAAGAACTGGAGTACATACATAACCTTTGAACTAGAATTGACGGACAATGATTTAAAGGAAGAAAAATTCTGCCCTAAAATTTGATGGGAATTTTGGCTGTCAAAAGGATAAAGTACATTGATGAAACACGCTTTTGACGAGCCGTAATCAGCTTGACAATCTTTAAGTGCCATGGTGATGGTTTGTAGAACCTAGCCTCAGTGAAGCAAGTGTGTCGCAAATTTGACTCCAAATGTTTTAAGTAATTTAGATTTATACATGACATTAATCATTTCCCAGATACTTGTATGAATTGGTATGAATTTTTCCAATATTTTAATCATCATGGAAAGTGTATAGAATTTCAAAGCCAACCTGTGGTGAGCCACTTTTTAGACTTGACTATTATGTGAGTCGCTTGTATCTCTGTTATGCCTACAGTAAAATATGTAATGAAATTATTTCTATACAAGTTTATCTCTAGTGACATGAAGTAGGTAGAAAATTAACTTTTGCTAGGATAGTTTTTAGAAGAGTGGATAGAGAAATGAATGTGCTTGTAAGACATCAGATTTACTTAACTTGCCTTTGTATATTTACAGCGAGTTGGTCATTTTGATCCTGTGACTCGAGTGAAATTAACGCAAGACCAGCTGATTCCTAACTTTGCAATGAAGGAAGTGGTGGATGCGTTTCTTCAGGATAACGAGTGGGCTTTGGACTACTGACACTGCTGGCCAGCAACTTGTAGCAGAAGTGTTACCTAATTTAGCGGCATTGCACATAACAGCATTGTGAGACTGACTGATTGAGACTGGGCTGTTTAAAACTCAGGTTTTTGTATCACTGAGCTAATACAGATCATGTTTAATGTTAATGTCACAGAAAGAGATGAAGGGATTCACTGGCAGCTTCTCTTGTTTAAAATGTTTAGTTCATTTTATTTGGAAATAAACCTAATTGTGAAATAAATATATATGATGGAAGTAAATTTAAAGAGCAGGATTTGCAATAGTCTCTTCCAAATACTCTATTGCATATTTAACTTTAATTAAAGCTGATAACTTGGGATTAAGGAGGAGTGAAGTGCTGCTTACTGATTTTCATAAAAAAAAAATATTTTTAAACAAAAATAATTGCACAGTGATGTATATTTCTGCAAATTTTATTTCTTTAAGGCTTTTGCAATTCAAGTTTTAGACACCATATTTAAAGCACTATGCTGGCTAAATTGTTTTGCTCTATAAAAGTTTTTTTTTTAAGTGTGTGTTTTGAAAATCACAGGCTTTCTTTAATACATGATGTACATATTTGTACATAACCTCCAAAAAAAAGATTATTGCCTTCAAACTTAGCTGGGAAAATTGGAGGTTTCTGCTAAGTTTAGAGCTTGTCAGCTGGTTTCTGCAAGTTTCATTTTGTATTAGAAAGCTAAAGTTGTTTACAAACAAATGTAATGGATTTTAGACAATATGTGAGGGTTTAGAAAAATTACCAATGTCATGAAAGCTTTTTTTACACGGTTAAAGTACAGATTACAGGATTTGCTTCGGTTTGGTACCTATTGCTAATGCAGAAAGAGAAAAATAGTTATATGTACTCTGACATTTCATATAGTTCTAGGCAAATAATAGTGCATTCATTATATCTGTGTAGTTGCTACAGTTTTGTTCCATTAAGGGCATCTAATTTTGAATGCTCTGTGAAATTTCAAATGATCAGTGTTTTAATTTCCATATTAAAATCTTTAAATATTGTAGTATCATAATCAAGTTGCAATTTTGTGTTTTTAATGTCCATGCACAATGTTTAAATGGATATATGACATTTTTAGGCTTGATCTCTTATTATGTTGCTTAAAAATACAGTGTGTTCCTAAAGTCTCTCCACTTACTGGAGTAAGTGAGAGATAGATGTAGTGGTTAATGAATTTAGAGAAAGCATTAGAAGCATATCATGTGAGGTGCTAAAATAAAGCAGGGAAAAACTCTCTTGGGCAACGGGTCTCTTTAAAGGACTCTTGTCACCTTAAAGGTCACCTGTACAAAATAGGGCAGCAAATGAATCCTGTCTGTAGATGGTGTCAATAGGCAGATGAGACAGCTACCCATCTATTGTGTGAGTGCCAAACATTTGCTCACCAAAGAGTCCTCATTTTGGGGAGTCAGTTTCCAAAATTGGAGGAGCTTTCAAACATCACAGTTCATTATGAATTCAGGCTACTAGATCAGTGAAACTATGACTGGGAAATATGCAGAGATGCAGTGTAGAGCAGTTTTTCCCTACCATACTTATACTGCTGAAGTACATGTAAGAAAGGCTCAGTTAAAATGCAATATTGCCATATAACTGGGTCCTTCTAACTCATACTCCAGCAGTAAGATAAATCTTTTCGGCAAGATAAGATGCTACCCAGGCCATAACTTTGGCGAGAAGATATGCAGATGCATCAAGGTTTTACATATTTTTTCATTGATGTACTTGCACTTTTCTATGAGGCAAACTAATGTTTTAAACATAACTAGTTATTGAGTAAGCAATTAGGTGTCCAGCAACCAATAGGAGAAACTAGATGCATATGCTAATGTTGACATGCCGAGTAAAGTAAGGTAAAAAATGGATATATATAATTTCTTGGTTGAGCAAATAATTACACATAAATTGATAACATCACATCAATAATCTTCCCTTTGTGATATGCAACTTCCTAAGAATATGGAAAGGGAACAGTCACAACAGTATGAATATTTGATTGAGCTAAAGAATTCTAGTGAGTCTAATAGTAGTCATTGTGCACCTAAGACCAAATTGAAAAACCACTTTAGAGACATTCTATTGTCACTTCAGTTAGAGTCAGTTTTACCAACTACAATGTTTTAACTTCTATTTTTGCTAACATCTTAAAGTCGGAGATAACTGGATAACGGCTTTTGGCTGCGACTGAACTATTTAGCTTCTGAATTGCTCCAATGCACTTTTATCTGTGCATCACAGTGCTGTTTCTGCAGCAGACAATAAAATATGTGTATATATATACACACACACATACATATATATAGAGCAACTGCTCTGTTTTTTATTTGACTAAGATTAGAATTGTGATGACAACTGAAGTATGCTGCAGAGGATGCAAAAAAGCTAACACACTTTAAAGGAGGGGATACAATCTCAGATAAAATCTGCAAAAAATTTCATTGCAATACGCATGTTTTTCTAAGGTCCAGTAAGCAACTGCAGTAATTTAAAGGTAACAGAAATGCAGCATAAGGTGTGAAGAATGTTTACAATGGTTTAAAACTGATGGTTGATACTTAATTGAATGTTTGGGTGCAAGTGTTTTTTAACTGATTAAGGATCAACAGACCCCAACAAAAACACTGTTTGCTTCTTGAAGCCGTTGCATCAAACAATCCAGATAAATCCACAAATGATAGCTTTGGAAATTCCAACACACTCGCCTGCCATAAAATGAAAAGTACCCTCCATGGTTTAGTAGTTACCATGCTTATCCTCTACTACACAAGGTTAGGGATTTAATCCTGGTGGAGGATGATGGATTTTTTCAGATGTAAAAATCTTTGGCATGACTTTTTTAAGAACAGAAGTAAAGTTGTTAGTCCCATCTAATGCTTAGTTGCATATAAAAGAACCCGATACTTTGAGAGACAAATTGCACCAGTTTTACATCGCAAAGTTGTGACATCTATGGTGCCATCTATGGGAAACAAACTGACCCCTTGTCACCATGTGTGCACAGTGATGCAATCCTGAGTTAGAGATTGGGATACCGCTAGGTAGAGATATTTTCGTTATTAGTCTCTCATAGTTCCTGTATAATTGTTCTAATGATATGTTAAAACAGCTTACGATTACAGCAATGTTAACATGGAACTTGATACAATGTTATCTCTAATGGTGTTCAATGTAACAGAAATTGTGTTAACTGTAGTGTTAATTTACTTTTAAAATTATGCTGTCTTTTTTTTCATAATTCATAAATCAGGTTAAAGAAAAATAATGATTATCTTGTACTCTGAGAAAATGCAAAGCTTCATGACTATATTTAGGTGTAATAGCCACTTCAGAGCATCTCTTAACATCACTTCATGCATCTTTTCATTCTTATGCATTAAAGAACTTAGTAATCTCTGCAAGTATGGAGTTTAAATGTTATATTTGAAGAAACGTTTTTAACATATTTCAAATTTGATTGAAATTGCTGCAAAATTGAGAATAGTTGATATCATTGAAATCTTGCAAATATGCAAAGAAGCTTGTGACAGTGATGTGATTAAATTAAAAACAAAAGAATTTGAGTAGCTTTTTTGTAACAAACTAGTAATTATTAAGTGAAAAACTGACTCAAATTACATAGGAGTAAAAGCATAGATTACACTCAAACTTCACTCTTGAAATAAGGTAACTTACTTCGGACATGTTTTGGTGGCTTTTTCCACCATTTTCAACGGAAATTCACTACTCAAATTCTTTTGTTTTTAGTTGATATCAATTACATAGCCATGTGCTTTTGAATTGAAGTTGCACACAAAGTTATGCTAGCTTTACTATCTAAAAGAAATGCTGCAATCAAATACCTGAAACTTCGCTTTGTCCTTAGAAGTACAATACAAATATGATAAAATCCAATGCAATCGTTGGAACTTACTGTTTAGCCAGTATGTCCATGGTGTAATGGTGAAATGGTTTGTAGATATGCAATTTGTACTGCAGAGAAGGATTTAATTCCTCACTGCTTAAGTATCTTTAGCTTGACTGAAGAAAATTATGCATTTATTTTGAATTTGACATGAATTGAGATTTTTGTGATATTAGTATTACTAATACCAAATCCTGATGTTTGCCTGGGCTTTCCTTAATATATTTTCACAAATCATAGCAATACAAAAGCCACCATTAAAAGTAACTGAAACCTTGGGAAATCTCATAGATTTGTAAAACACAATGTGACAGTAAAACTCCACAATGCAGGTGTGTTTGCAAAGTGCAAACTGGTGTATTTAATGAAGCAATGTATTGGTTATCTTGGTATTATTGCAACAAAAGAGGGAAGGTACTATAAAGAATGTGAAATTATCGAGTTATAATAAGATAAGAGAGCAAAATGGTTCACTGCAAAGGGGGCAACATCAAATCTGAAAATCACATGACCTGTGGGTTCTATGAATACTGTGTACATTGAAATACATGTGATTATTAGCCGATCTTTATTTTTCCATATGAGGATGTTTTCCCAGATTGCGAGTTCATTGTGGCCTGACATAGTTTTTAAGCAATTTTGGATTTGGATCTAGATTGTGGTTTTCTTTCCAAAAGTGAAATGCTAGCAAACTCTTTGGAATTAGTTGAAAAAATCAAAGATCTAAAAATAGACACAGAAGACACATTAGTTTCATTTGATGTTATAACACTATACCCTAGCATCCCAACACAAAAAGTGCAAGACCTATTAAAAAACTGGCTAAATACAGCAGAAATAGAACCTTCAGAAGTAGAAGATTGTATACAACTAACAAGTTTGTGCATTGAACAAAACTACTTCCCTTCAATAGTAAATATTACAGGCAAAAATCAGGACTCTCTATGGGCAACCTTCTATCTCCATTTTTGGCAAATTTATTTATGAGCAAATTCGAAACTCACATGAAGAAAGCATTCCCATGGATTTTCAAAGTGTGGTACCGCTATGTTGACGACATATTTGCAATAGTACCAAGTAGACATTTAGATGATGCCATAAAATTATTAAACATACAGGAAAAAACAAAATTCACAATGGAAACAGAAACCAATGGAGAACTCCCATTCTTTGACCTAAGAATCATCAGAAACGACACAAAAGTAAACTTTGGAATCTACAGAAAACCAACTCAATCAGAAAATTACATTAAAAATGAAAGCTACAACCCATTACCACACAAACATGCAATAATAAACAGCCTCACACATAGATTAGTAAATGTACCTATGAGCACAACCGAATTCAACAAGGAGTTAAAAACCATAATTCAAACAGCAGAACAAAATGGATACAGCAAGAACCTTGTGTACAAGAAACTAAACAAAGCAAAGCAGAAAAAAACCATAAAAGAAATAACTACCCTAACAGCAGGAAAAAACAATATCAACACATGCAAAAAATTCACTTACCACCCCTGAGCATTTAGAAAATTCAAAAAAATCTTGAAAGAACAAGACATCACCCTAGCTCCAATATACAGATTTTCTGTCATAAAATTACTAAATTCAAAAATAAAAGATGAAATTCCACCAGAAAATAGGTCAGGAATATATAAAATTAAATGCACAAATTGTGAAAAGTTCTACATAGGACAAACCAAAAGAAGTTTAAAAATCAGATCCAAGGAGCACTATAGAAACCTAAAATTGAAACAAGAAGATAAATCGGCAGTAGCATTTCACTTTTGGAAAGAAAACCACAATCTAGATCCAAATCCAAAATTGCTTAAAACCATGTCAGGCCACAATGAACTCACAACCTGGGAAAACATCCTCATATGGAAAAATAAAGACCGGCTAATAAACTTTGAAATCCCGCCAGTAGATAGCTTAGATAAGAAGTTCATCATTTTGCCACCAGAGAAGAGTGTACAAGCAAATGCAGCCAGCAATGACAGTTGGACCCGTGAGGTTGAAAATGAAAGCATAGGCTTTCGAAACTAGTCCCTCATAATAACAATGTAAGTGACGTAGTGTTAAAAAACCAACTCAACAAATTAATAAAACATATAATTTGACCGTCACTGTCACTAAATTCCTCCAAACATCAATCAAGAAAGAATGAATTTATGACATTTTTAAGAGTTTCATATGATTAAAACGAGTGAATGTATTATTGCTGCTTATGCTGTTATGAGAAATTCATGAAAAGAGGTGGCATAACTTTTCATTTGTAAGTTTTACATGAATGCCCACTTGATGTTTGCATGTAAATGTCCTGTTATTTATGGACGCTCTTTAACTGCTGTGGTTCTCAGCGTCCCATTCTAAATTGGGCGTGAAATTATTAATTTTGCTCAGAGGCCTCTCAATCAGGCTTGAGGTTCTTTTACGTGCCGTAAATCTACGACACGGGACCAACGGCTTTACTTCCCTTCCGAAGGAAGCCATGCTAAGGATTTTTACGCCCGAAAAAATCCATCTGGTTTGAACCCGCGACCTTGGGTATATGAAGTCAGCATGGTAACCGTTACACCACGGAGGGCGACTTTGATGTTTGCATGCAGTTACTGGTTAGTTACATACAGATTTGAAAATAGAATACTTTAAACAGTGCGCTGAAAACGGAATTTAAGTGGGTAACCATGAGCAACTTTGAGTTGTGCATTAAGAGTGTTAATAAGCTGTATTTAGTGAAAAAGAAGAAGCAAGAAGGAAAGTTTGGATAAAGAATATAAAAAGAGAGAGTTTTGTTCCTTCAGCTTATCAAAAAAAATCTGTCTTGATTTTCCCTGAGCATTTAACTCCTAAGTATTTTATAACAAATCTAAGAGATATTTTGATGGAAAGTATTACTTCACATGACTCTTCTAATTTTGCTAGTTTCTCATTTCCATGCATGAATTGGATTAGGCACTTTTGTTATTCTTTGATTAAGGTCACTTTTTTATTTACTTACCAGTATGTTATAAACTTTTAGGGCCCTAAGCGACATAGCATAGCCAAAGGTGTTTTTTTTTATAAGTAGAGGGCTGTGGAATGATGATAGGCATAGCCATGGGGATCTGCGAAGCTAAAACCCCAATGATTCAGAGAAGTCAAAACCTTGGCAATCGAGCAGATTTCAAATATGGTCATGTTAATATTTTCAAAACTTTCAAATCCAGATCCCCTGCAGAATTTTTTTTTTTCATTTAAGAAATTCAGTTTGAGAAATATTTGAAAGATGGCTACAACCACCAGAGTCATTTATTGAATAATGCTGTAATATCAGTTTGATTTTGGTCATTGAGGACACTGACAATAGCTTGATGTGTAAATGGGTAAATGATTCAAACTATGATTAAAACAGATACAAAATACTCAGTTTGAAAATAAATGCAATAACGTTATGGTTCTGACCATGTATTTCATTTAATCTATGATTTTATGTATGTACTGATTGGTATAATGCTTTAAAAGAATTCATTAAGCAAATTAACTACCTTTAAAATCTTTGAAAAACCTCTTGCTCTAATCATAGATCATGTGGTTTGAGACTGCCTCAATGATGTCCCACTTAGTAATGTACTGTGCTACCCTGTTAGCTCTCTATCCTATTATAACTCTCTATGTATGAAGCACTTGCTAAGTGTATATTAATGAATTTGATATCATACTTGCCAACTTTTACAGTTTGCCTGTAAAATTTACAGGAGTGGAAAGTGTTAGATTTTCACCATGGACATTGCAAAGCACAAAATTCTCTTGCATTATATGGAAGCTTATGAATAGACTCAGTGTACTACACTAATTGGTATACAGTGCTATGACAGGCCAGAGCTTATCTGTGTGTATCTTTCAACACAATCATGGTATCCCCTTACTGGGCTGCTGCAAAATACATAGTATGTAGGTTTTAAATTTGATTGCACCACTAATGTCCTCTAGAAAGCAGCAGTAAAAGGGCACAAACATTCAGTAATGGAAAACGTGAACTGTAAAGTCAACTCTCTGGCATAAAATGCTTATCTTGTTCATATTCTATGGCTATGGGATACAAGTTTCCCATTTTTGTGGCAATTTTTGTTTACATGGTTGATGTTACGAAGCATAAAATATATGCAGTGTACGTATAGCCCAGGAAGGGTGTTTTCTGCTTTATTATGTGTTTATTATGAAACATTTCAGCATGTATGGCAGAAAGCAGTACTACCAGGTCTTCAAGGCTTTGTATAAAATGGAATATCCATTTTTTTTACATGGAATCGTATTGCATTTACTGCACTGAGCATTTTATATGTTCTAAACTTGATGTAATTGCAAAAGTATTATGCTTTGCTGGACAAGGGAAAATTTTACGGGTTTCAACTTCAAGAAGTTGGCAAGTATGTAATTTGTTTGAAAACGTAAGAAATTTATGAGAAATTTAATTTTCTCTTAATAGGTTATTGTAAACACACATGGAAACATAACTTCCTTATTTTTAGCAAGTAAAATTTGTGCAGGTAGAATACCTTTTTGCACTTCATTCACTCCTTAATCCATAGCAACCTATTATAGAACAAAGCCATCTATTTTATTAAGACATTAATTACTGGTTTTCTATCAATAAATAATGTTTTATTGAAATCACAATTATTTAAATTTTGAAGCTGGAGACAAGTGAAGTTGTAGAATGAAGTAATAAACTAACATTTAGTGACTCTTGTGTTGCTTGTTAGCGACAGTACATGTTTTAAGAATCCATTGTTTGTCAGCAACCTCCACTTCCTGGGTATGTTAGGATTCAACTAGCAGTGTGATGAATTTGCTGAGTATGCTCTACATAGGTATCTTGAAATTCATTACTTGTGCACATTTATATTTATTTTCTTTGGTGGAAAGTTCTGCTTTGTTATGTAGAGGTTTCAACAAATTTGCCCCCTTTTTGATATCGTGATTGAATGTCCAAAAATCTGATGTGTTCCATTCACGTGACTTTCTTTACATCTCTGTAACAAATTATTATTATTAAAAAGCTTAATCCTCTGCTTACTTCATGCTAATCGAGATAAACATTAGCAGAAGTGCTTTCTTATAAGTAAAAGGGAAATAATAGAATACATAAGGCTAAAATGATAGTCAAATCTTTTAAAAGTTGGTTGCCATGTGGATGAAATAGTTTCTTTGCATTGGCAGGAGTTGACAAATTCCAGTATGTGAAAAGTTTTAAGTATTTTAAAACTGAAACCAATAACAAGGAATATCTAAAAAATAATCAACTCCATAAAAAAAATATATATGATATAGATTGTGTGTTTAAACAAGATCTATTTTTGTGTCTAATGTTTTCTCTATATCTTATGGTTTACTACTATACAAAAATTCATCCAAAATAAAAAGTTCTTCATAGGCTATTGCCAGAAAATTCAAGATATATGTTTTATTTGTCATGTAAATATCTTTGATGTACATTATTTTAATCAGAATTGTTAAGAACTATTTTTGAGAAAATCAAAATTTTCCTAAATTTTTTCCATGTAAAGGGTATTTTGGCATGGGAGGATTTTCCTCAAAATCTTTGTGTCGCATCCTTGGAAGATACTAAGCTTGTATACAAGTTTGGTATTTTACTGATTTTTCATTCTTGAGTGATCATGTTCACAGACACACAGACCTTTTTCTAAAAATGCTTTTTTTTTTATACGGGAGACTCTAAAACATCTATTTCCGGTGAAATCTCAGTATAGAATTTTTGGGTGGAATGCAATACCTTCTCTGTACACTATGTGCATAGTACGTGTAGGGAAAGTAAACATGTGTAGCTATGGTCAATTTTTCAACAGCTTAAACTTTTTTTCGAAAATGCTCTTTAGCTTTAATATCAAAGAACTTCTGCTTTTCCAGTATAAACTTTTCACAATCTGAATAGTCTAGACCACGCATGCCATTCTGTGACATTGGGTGTCAATTCTCTCTCCCAACTTTATTTGTTGGTGAGTAGTCAGACTTTTTGGCAACATAAGACTGCTTCACGATTACCAATAAAGTAACAGAATGAGAACAAAGAAGTTAATGAATTATGTGAGCCTTCATAAATAATGAGAAGCTGTTTTGGGATTGGAACAGGAGAATTGTTCCTAAGTTCAGTAAATTAGATTATATTATGCATATTAACTCTCTAGTAAATAAATTATTCAAGGTGGCCATGACATGAAACAGTTGCTTTGAGCTATCTCTACTAGCAAGCTGTGAAAATGAAACCAGAAAAAATTCCAGCAAAAGTAACAGTAAAAACATGTAGAAATTAACAAAAATCACAAATAACTTTTAATGTACACTATTAATAAAGGCTGGAAGCTTGATACAACTAGGTGAATCAAAATAGTAATGGATCTTATAAATGTAAAAAGAAGCTAGTTAACAGTGAAGAATAACACAAATATTAAATTTAATATTAGTAATGGATCTGCTTTAGAAAATGTTTAACTCCATCAAATTTTGACATTGATTTGGGAGCAGGTGAAAGATTTCCACTTTGTTGTCATTGTGATTGTTGATACACATTCTCATTACCAGAGGTTTTGTGAACCTCCTTTGCTTCCCAAACTTGTGTTCCTTCTGAGGTTATTATGAACCAGCCTTTACAATAAAAAATCTTTTTCCATTCCACGTATATATGCTTTATTTTTCTTTTAGGGATTTCAACAATTTTCCCTTTGGTTTGATTTTGTAATCCCGAAAGCATGTAGATATGGTCAATTTTTTCAACTTTGTATTTTGAAAATGTTCTTGAACTCTTAATATCCAAATTCCTTCTGGTTTTCCAAATATAAATCTAGGCCAGGGCCTCTCAGGATGCATGTGCTAGTGCATTGCAAGGTGCAAAAGATGACTGCTAAGTTGACCTTAGTGGAAACCCCCATTCCTCTCTTTCCTTATGCTTGTTTCAATTGCTCTGTCTCCCTCTTGCTCACTGCAAATCAGTAATGAAAACTATCAAATGTTTTTAACAATCGGATGTATTGTGATAGAAATGACTATCAAATTAGTCTGTTTTCATTCGGATTTAAAAACTATTAATTTTCACAAAATGTATGAAGTAGTAACACAGATAACTTACTGAAATAACTATTTTGCATTTGGATTTAGAAGTGCAATGTAATATGTTATTTTACAGTTCACAATTGCATGCAGTTATTCTCTAGTAAATAACATGCCATTTCTAGTAATTACAGTGATCACTAATTCCATGAATATCGGATTGTGAAAACATTCTGTTTGTTACCAGACAAGCACATATAACTCTGAATAGGAACATTGTATTTTTAAATAAAGGTATCTAAAGAAATATGTTTCCCTTTTTTAGGTTATCTGCATATTTCAGAATTATGTGCAGTTATGGTTCAGTAATTTGAGGTTATTTACATGAACTATTTAGTGTTCATTTGATTTGAGGATAAAATGAATCAGCTAAAGATTACTCCTTTGCAATAGGGGAGACCTTGATTTAATAAATAGCTATTATTCTGTATTTGCAGCACTCTGTCCAAAATTTGGTAAATGGGTTTGGGTTAGGTCGAATGTAAGGCATAGCTAACATTCTAAGATGCTTCTCAATCTTAATAATAGTAACAAGTGGGAAGCTACAATAGTTTCTGGGGCTGTTGACTAGCTAGGAAACATTACAACTATTTAAGTTCTGTATGCAAAAAGAGGTTGCATTAATGTTTTGGTTTTTATGTAGAAGCACAACAATCTCTACCTCCCATCACTGGGTGACAGGTGCATCTGCCACAAAATGACGACCTCTGTGGCAGTATTACCAATATTAATGCACATCAATTAAGAGTAAAACCACAGCATTACACTCAAACTGATCAGTAAATCTCCATAGAAGATGGCAACAGCCGCCGAAACATGTCTGAAGTAAGTTACTTATTTCATAGTGAAGCCTGAGTGTAATGATGTGTTTTTGTTCTTAATTGATTAGTTACTTCACTGTGCATTCCCATTAATGTTTTAATTAATACACATGTTTAGAACAAACTATGCCATAGTAGACCAACTACATACTTATATTTCCTGCTTGGAAATTGGAATGTAGCATTTTTAGTGTAATCTGTATGACTAATTGACAAAACTGTTAGATAAAGAAAACTAAACAGCAGATACTTTAATCTGGAACAGAGTTGGTATCATATATGCATTGGTTCACCAATGAAAGTGAATAGAACTCTGGTTGGGGACATATGCCTGCTAATCAACCAACAGTATAGCACTTGAAAACCAAATGAATACCAAATACTTGGGTAACAGCCAAATTACTGATGGGCAACTATCAAATAATTTGATAGTGTCCATTACTACTGTAAAGTGGCTAAACCAAGTCAAACCGGTGTACAGTGCACTGCACCTCTATTTGCATGTGAGAGATTTTATGCATTTGAAAGGCCCTGATCTAGGCAGTTTGGGCCAAGCATGCCATTTTGTGATACTTGGTGTCATTCTCTTCCTTTCTCCCTTCAATTTAATATCATATGATTGGATTTTATGATGACATAATGCTATTAGAATAGGAACTCCTTGGATGGTAGGCTAAACCTTATATCCAATTGGCAACCCTGGTAAAGATAGCAAATTCATCATTCTAAAAGTCTCCAAATATACCCTGCAAGTCGTTTTACAGCTGATGATGAGGTTGAAAATGGAAACAATAGATACTGAAACTAATGTTAGAAATCAAAGTGTGAGTAGTGTTAAGGCTGGTTCACATTAACTGAGAATAGTAATGGAAACAAGAATGGGAATGCATACCAATAATCATATCAGTCTCAAAATAGAAAGTCAATTTTGCACGATGACCAGTCAGGTTTTTACACCTGCCTGCAATTCTGCTAACAGTGCAGGTTAGCCATTGTTACAGTTCAAAAGAATTGGGACTAGAGAGAGCTTTGGCACCTATTTTATGTCACAGCTGCCTAGAATAATCTCCACAGTGAATGCATAATGTGGTTATAAAATGCCGTACTCGGGAATGAGAACAACAAAATTAAAACTTGACCAAGTCATATTTCCCTGTGGCTGGGATGCATTTCAACTTGGTCATTCTCATTCTGGTTACTGTTCTTGCTTGCTTGCTGTGAATCAACCTTCACAATAGGGACCACAGATATAAAAATTTAAATTGCTGTTAACATTAATGTACTGCCATTTTAACAAGTGAAGTAGTGTCACTAAGCAATGTTAGTTTATTATTTGGGTTTAGTATAGTGCTCTGATTGAAAGTAAATTTTGGCTGGTGACATATCACATGTATAGAGGTTGTGAGAATCTAGGAAAGTGTCATTTTTTGCTCATTATGTTAAAACAGTTCTTTCTGAATATGGCCTACACATGAAACTTTTGTAGATACATTTTTTCTTGTGCTGTTTGCTAAACGCTTGCTTCTCTCAGATCATGAATCTCAGTTGTACAAAACAGAGTTCTATTAATTTCAAGTTGTAATAATTTGATTTTTGTAGACAGGTTTTTCTTGCATAGAGGCTTATTATCCTGTCTAGAAAACTGTATGAGGCCATATTTATTTTACCTTATGTACATATTTTTAAAAGTCAATATTTTATTCTTATATGCAGCTAAAAGTAAATAAACAGCATTTATTTGAATAAGTATGTTATTGCAATGTTATGCTGGTTGTATTTGCATAGTTAAGAGGTGTAACAAAGGTGCTGTTTTGAAAGAGAAAGTGATGTCCGTTGTCATGAACTCCTGCCTAAAAGTAGATATATATACACGCGAGGAACGCACAAGCTTCTTCCTAGAGGTCAGCTGCAGTATTATTGTTGGTTGTTGAGTGGTAATTATATAATAAAAATGTACTTTAAATGAGGTGCAAAAGTACAAGACAGCATAAAATTGCAAATATCCGTCTTAATTTTGTTCATTTGGAAGGCATTGCATTAGTGCTAGCTGAAGGTTTTAAAGGAACGCAAGTTGTTATTTAAGTGTGTAATAAATGTGTTTCAAACACCTGTGTTTTTATTGGTTTGTCTCCATGTTATAAAACTTGTGTTCTATCTCCTTTCCATAGAACTGGCTCTTACATCATAAATGTAACAGCTGCTGACCATTTCTTTAAATAGTGTATCAATCAGATTTCAGAATGTTCACCTTTTCTTTTGGCATCTATTGTAGAACAGAGGATCTCAGTGAGAAATTCCACTACTGCTACCACCAAGGACTTCAAACTTTCAATAGGTGAACAGCTTTTCTTATCATGGGGGTCCAAGGTTTGTAGGCTAAGGGATTGAGATCAGGGCTACAAAAAGGCCCCCAGGTACATCTGTTTTCACATTTTATGAGCTAGGACTGAATTTCGCTGAAAATTTCCAGGTTCGTTGTTGAACATGTTTGGATCACCGGCTTCACAAGAAGATGCAAAAGTTTATAAATACACTTTAAGAGTTTATTATATAGGTTATTGATGGTATATTGTCTGGTCCTGTGTAAACAATGTTAATTTCAAGAAATTAGATACATGCCCCTGAAACTGTTTCACTTAGAGGAATTTATTATTATTATTATTATTATTTTGCGTGGCACATGATGCTTAGTAAAACCACAGAGAAAAGTGTATTAAAATCATTAATATGCAAGTAGGAAGGCCTTTTTTAAATGAATCTCAAAAGTTATGCATAAATTTATTAATTAATGTTTTATTTGTGAGTGGAATGATTTTTTACTTTCTCTACTATGTATAGTTAAGTATGGGAAGTATTTTATTCCATCCAAAAATTTGACACTAAAAATGCATTGGAAATGCACGTTTTGAGGTCCACTAAATTAAAAAAATTAGAAAAAGTCCATTTGTATGTGTGAGAACAGCATAACACAAAACTGAAAAGTCGATTAATATCTAACTTGGTATATAAGTTCAGCATCTTCCAAGGATGGGACACAAAGATTTTCAAGAAATTGCAACCAGCACCAACTGCCCTTTACATGGAAAAATTTTCAAAAATATTGATTTTCTCCAAATTGGCCCTGACAAATTTTTATTAAAAAAAATATATATATATTTTTATTTATTTAGTAGAGCCCAGGTAATAATTGTTGCAAAAACATGTTACATTTTAAGGAAATTTTTCCATGTCAGGGACTCGCACAATGGGAAGGTATTAATGTGACACAGGTGGGCTCACTATAGTACAATCTGTACAAGTACCATCTACAACAATGATCAGTCTGTTACTGCATGAAAATGTGTAGGTATTTTAACTTAAGTGTATTTTAATGGCCACTCACTCAGTAGGGATTACAATGCAGTATTTTTCTGAAAAGGAAAATTGATTGACAGCATGTAGTCCTAATTAGTGAAGGGTCTACAAAGAAAGAGCAAACACACTCCACCAAACCTAATGGTACCTGTCAATATGTAATAGAAATGCATTAGCAGCCCAAGGCCAAGATTGTTTCTGTGTATTGTGAATGAAAACCATAAGTGGGTCAGTTTTACCTGTATTGGTGTACATTTAAAATTGACAGAAAAATAAAAATGTACATTCAGAAGTGCGTAAAACGTACATGCAGACAGCATTTAAAAACAGGGTTTTATATAAAATTTTAATTTTCTTAAGACGAGCTTGAAGTACATGGAAAATTGAAATCCCGGGGCTCCACCATATATACCTATAACATATTTAATATAATAGACATTTAAGATATTGACTGACAAATGAAATATACCTTGCTGGGAATAGCCTCTGCAGCGGTCTTCATTCTGGTTGTCTTTTACATAACTGGTAAACCATAAGAATAACTAATCTTAACTACTCAGAAAATGCAAAACTTGTTAAAACACACAATTTATGTCAAATACATTATTTTTTCTCAAGGCAACTATTTCCAAAATATTCAACATTAGTGACTTCATATAAAAGTAGTGCAAGGTACTTAACAAAATTGGTTACAAGTGTTAAAATACCAATAAGAACACAGTTCAGTGAAAACCTACCAGCTTTACTGTATTTTATAAAATGAGTATTAAGTATTTGTACTAAAAATCTGATGTGTTCCATTCACATGACTTTCTCTACATCTCTGCAACAACTTATTGTTAAAAAGCTTATGCCTCTATTCACTTCATGCTAATTGAGAAACAATTAAGCAGTAATTGTTTTATTACTTGCTACCTTGTAAGTAGAAGCGAAATAAGGTAGTACCATAGGTTAAACTGATATTCAAAACTGCTTGCTATGTGACTGAAGTTCCTTTGTTTGTATGGACAGGAGTTGACAAATTCCTGATTGTGAAAAGTATTAAGTTTTTCAAAGCTGAAACTAAAAACAAAAAATATCTTAAAAAGATCAACTCCAAGAAAAAAATGTATCTAACATAAATTGTGTGTTTTAAGGTGCTCTACATTTTCTGTGCAGTAAGTTTTTGTCCATCTCTTATGGTTTAGCAGTTCTGCAAAATTCATCCAGAATAAAGTAGTCTTCAGAGGCTATTCCAAGAAAATTAAAGATATACAATTTATTTGTCAGGTAAATACCTTTAATATACAATATTTTAATCCAAATCGTTAGAGCCATTTTTGAGAAAATCAAAATTGTTGAAAAAAGTAGTTTCTGAAAATCTTTCTGTCGCATCCTAAGAAGATACCAAACTTGAATACCAAGTATGGACCGTTTTCCAAAAATGCTTTTTTTTGGGGTTCAAAACGTGTATTTCCGGCGAAATCCGGTATCAAATTTTTGGGTGCATTACAATACCTTCTCTATACACTATGTACATTAGAGAAAGATATATATATATATAGTACATGTAGAGAAAGTAAAAATCAGTATTGGTATCAAGTGTTGATTATTATTTGTTAATTATTTATTTTTATTTAATTTTTTAAAAACGTTTTTGGGGAATATAATATTTGGGGATTGTCCACATTGATTGTCTGCAGATCAGATTGTCAATCAAATATATTATAAATATGTTTTGAAGACCTTCCTGAGTGATGAAGATCAGACTTGTGGAAGGATGCCTCATGGATTTCCCACCAGGGCAATGTCCCAGCCCACAACACACTGCCTGTGAAGAGCTATTTGCTTAACAATAGTATTCCAGTTAGGAATATGGGGAATACCTACAACATTTGCCAAACTTTTCTCTTTCAGAGTGACAAGTCCATGCTCAAAAGAATAAGTTTGAGTGTTTTTATGCATTGAAAGTAAAACCATGGAACTGCTGCACAGCATTAACACAAGATGAATTATAGCACTGCTTCCAACATTCAAAAATTCATGTGGAGCAATCCAGGGACCAGGGAGAGAACTGCATTGCCATTGACTATTTATTTTATAATAAAGTATTAGAGCGTGAATCTAGTTTCTTTATTGCCACCCTCACATGTATAAAAAATTCAATTCATCTCACAGAAGCCCACGTTTTAAATTCTCTGGCGACCACATTCCTAATGATAATCTTTTCGGATCATATAAATATATACACACACTTCCTATGCAAGAAATATCATTGTTGCCATCACTGATGAAGCAACTTTTGTACTAGCAACCCAATGACAGAACTGATGAAGCAACTTTTGTACTAGCAACTCAGTGACAGAAGATCATACTTATTGTATGATGAGGCTAGTTGGATACTCTTCCTCTAGCAGCAGGAGAATCCATTTAACATCTTAATTCCTGGTGAAGCATTTTTTACATTAAGGTGTTTTGTTAAGGTTTTAACTTCTTTAATGGATTTAGTTTTTAATTTATGACTATTCTAACCTTCAACAATGCAATACAAGTATTTATAGCTATTTAACAGTATAAAAACATTAAATATTTTTCAATAATATTTATGCCTTTTTTTTAATAAAAATCAAAGTCCACATAATTGCAGTCAAATGTAACCGTTTGTCACCCAAGCATGCCTTCTTTCTGAAGTTGCTGGGATTCAAGTTCACAATGTCTGACTTTGAATAGTAGGCCAGATCATTACCTTTTGTTTCAACACTTACAACTATTTGAATCACCTTGTTTGTGGTGCCTGTGATAAGATAATGATCTGCTTAGGAAAAGCAGCATATGTACTAAAAATAATTCTGGCATAAGGAGTTAATGCCATCTTAATGAGGTGAGTTGGTGGCTCTCCCTCTTGTGGTAGGAGAATCCACTTAATATAATGCCTTCCTGATGAGGAAAGTTGGATACTGTTCTATCAGCAGGAGAACCCACTTAATGCGATGTCATCCTGATGAGGTGAGATGGATACTGTTCCTCTATCAGCAGGAGAACCCATTTAATGTGATGTCATCCCAATGAGGTGAGTTGGATACTGTTCCTCTATTAGGAGAACCCATTTAATGTGATGCCATCCCAATGAGGTGAGTTGGATACTGTTCCTCTATCAACAGGAGAACCCACTTAATGCGATGCCATCCTGATGAGATGAGTTGGATACTGTTCCTCTATTAGTAGGAGAACCCACTTAATTGATGCCATCCCAATGAGGTGAGTTGGATACTGTTCCTTGATCAGCAGGAGAACCCACTTAATTGATGCCATCCCGAAGAAGTGAGTTGGATATTGTTCCTTTATCAGCAGGAGAACCCACTTAATTGATACCATCCTGATGAGGCAAGTTTGATACTGTCCCTCAAGTGGCCATCCTGTTGAAATGTCGCCCCCCATGGTGTAATGGTTATCATGCTAAATTCATATACCCAAGGTCGCGGGTTCAAACCCGGCGGAGGACGATGGATCCTTAGCATGGCTTCCTTCGGAAGGGAAGTAAAAGCCATTGGTCCCGTCGTAGTTTACGGCACGTAAAAGAACCTCAAGCCAGATAGAGAGGCCTCTGAGCAAAATTAAGCGGTCCTTTCACACCCAATTTAGAATGGGATGCTGAGAACCACAGCAGTTAAAGAGCGTCCATAAATAACACAAAAAAAAAAAGAAAATCCTGCTGAAATGACTTGGATACTGTTCCTCTACCAGCAAGAGAACCCTCTATCCTGATGAGGTGGGTTGGATACTGTCCTGCTAATGCCAGAAGAACTCACTTAATGTGCTGCCAACCTGATGAGGCGACTGTCCCTATGGGTGCAGGTGTTCTTCTTGATGGTTTGGAGTAGGTACCGTATCTACATAAATCATCTGTATACACCAGAACAATAACACTCAACTAAAGACACAATATGTGTTCATATCCAACTTGTCAAAGAACAAAGAAAACTTGGAATGCTATTCATTGCCAAAAAGGTAGGGTTGCCATAGGTCCTGAAAAACCAGGATTGTCTGGTTTCAATGGTTGAAAAGTGTACCGGCCAGGGCTTTGCTCACCTCCCACCTAGACGGCCCAGATTCGATCCCAAGCGACTGCATGTGAAATTTGTGGTGATAAAATGGCGCAGGGGTGGGTTTTCTCCAGGTTCTCCGGTTTTCCCCACCATCACATTCCACCGATGCTCCATCTTTATTCCATGTATCGTCAGTGTCATTGCCTGCAGTGTCATTTGCTGTAAAAGAGGGCATTAAAAGCTATAAAAAAAAAAAAAATGTACCATCAGATTAGTAAAAATCCTAGGTTTATGTGATATATATATATATATTTTATCATATTTTTCCATTTCCATGCTTTACACTATGAAATGCATTTAAAATTTTAGCCTCAGCTGCCACATTAAAGTGTAATTCCTTCATATTTCACTGGATACTCAATTGCAGTCACTTTTGTTTAAATCTAATTTGGCAGGCTATCGAATGAGTTGTTAGCGCACTCAACTTTTGATGACTGACGTTTGTTAAACATTTGTTGGTTGACTCTGAAAATTGAAGAAGGGAATAAATATGTCATTTGGTCTCATGGCAACCAGGGAAACTATTAATTGAAGTAACCTGCAAAATCTTCTGAAAAGTATATTTGGTATAAGCAAAATCTAATACCCATTTACTTAAATAATGTGACATTTTTAACAAAGCATCAGAAATCAAAATATTAAAAGATTCTGTTAAAAAGTGTAAACTGTAAATCAAGTCATCAACTTCTCAAGTAGTCTCTTTAAATACTGATGTGCATTGTATTGCCATTATACCATCATTAATAAAGTACAACACATAACTTAAGCTTGTGCCCTTTGTCCTGATTTTATGACAAAATATTACAGCAATTCTTCAGAAGGGATGTGGGCAGACTGGTAGGTATTAGTAGCAATGCAACTACATCTGGAGCACTATGGTTTGCTCTCTTCCATAAGTCATCACCTGTGTCTAGGTAGAATCGCTATGATAGGCTTACCAGTCAACTAACTAATATGTAATTCTTTCTTTATCAGCACATGGTAAAAGTATCTGTCCATAACTGTTAAGGTGGTATTCCTGTTACCAAAACATTATAGAAAGTTTCTATGTACATGGGTCAAAATTCCTGTAGATATCTCTGATTGTGTAATTCACCAAATGAAATAAGAAACATATACAAGTCAACAGAAATGATGAAGACCATAAAAAGGCACTTAGCTCACAATGCATTTTATAATATAGAAGAGTTTAAATGTGGAAAAGCTATCTAAACTTTTGTATATAGTGTATGTATGTAAATATAGTGTCATTAAATTATAAGATACGGCTCTTCAATGTGCAAGAGAACCAAGAGTCACTGAGAAAGTGGTGCTGATGAGACATATTAAAATAGTTGCCCTAAAGTAAATACTGGAAATATAAACCTTATGCTCTCGAACAGGCATTATATCTTGTAAAAATATGTTCACTCAATCGCCTAAACTCCGCAGCTGCAATCTTTGTGATTTCTTGCAAGAAATTATCCAAGTTCTTGTAATTTATGAGTAATTGTGTTGCAGAATCTTGTTGGAACCAACTGTCTGATGTCTCCTCTTACCACACCCCTCCCTCCCTGGATGCCCTTTTGATGGGAATAAGTACAACTGGATCAATGTCATATTCCCTCCAAAAGTGCCCTAGCCTTGTTATATATTTTCTTTTAGCTTCAAAAGTTATACCTTCTGATTTCAAAATATTTAATGATACATTTGTTAGGGAACATTTTTAATAGTCATGGAAAGTAAAATTATGAAAAATAGTGTGAACTATACCTAGTACAGATTGCAGCACCTGAAATGCCAATCTCAAACTCAACATCAACATTTCTGGATCCAGACCATGGAATATATCTGGGAAGGGAAATTTTATTGGATGAACTTTTGGTTGTTATATTACTTTAATATAAAGCATAGTTTACAGAAAGTGGTTTAAATAACATATGTCAGTTTAGGTTTAAATTAAATATTAAACGTCATGCAGCACTTAGTCATTATTAATTGTAATGTTAGGATTGTGGCACATGTTTATCTACACACTGCTAGCAGCATCTTTGTTTCTCAAAAAAACTGATATCTCACTAGCACCAAGTTGAGATATGAATCCTCCCACAGGCACATTTGTATACAAGTAGAGGGATAACATGCAGGAAAAGGTTTCTTAGGAAGAAAACTGATGAGGGAAGACAAAGAATTATATAGGCCCAAAACACATAATGAAAACAAGGAGCATTTTTTCAATAGCTGACCAAAAAATGTTAGTGATTAATAGATCCTGAATATTTACACATTTATATCATTAAAAAAGACAATAAAAATGTAAGAAAAGGCATTATAAATTGTATAAAGTTATAATTATATATTTAATAACTAATATTTGATTTAAAAGCCCATACAAGTATTATATTTTTATTGTTGCAGTTTACTGCAAATTATCGCTGTAAATGTTCTTGTGTTAGACTTCATCAGCATCAAGTGATCATTTAACTAATCTAAAGAAAACTGTGATTGCTAAATATGAATGCTGGAAGCAGTTTATTTGCTTATCACCACTCTTTGAATTTAGAGCACATGTTGATTGATAAAATACATTCTTTTTATGATTTTGTTTTCAAAATTTTTTAAAATTTGTTCTTTCTTTTCTCTCTCTCTCTCAAGGAGCAGAGCAGGATTTAAAGTCTGTGGCCAGAGGCCTATTGTGTCAAATGCAGCCTCCAGCAGGGAGAAATGAGTTGAAAGATTGAAGGGTTGTTGCCTGGACACTTTTAACAACCTGGGCCAAGTAGCAGCAAGTGTGGATATTGCAGGGCTCATAAAGTTCACAATAGAGACTGGAGACACTTCAGCAAAAGGCACCCCCCCCACCTTCCACCCCAGTGCTCCTGCTTATGAATAGGTCCAAACTATTCTAGATCTGTACCAGAGGAGAAAACTATCATAACATTTTATTTTTTTGTTAAGGATACTGTCAATTACAAAATTATATCAGCATGCCAATGAGCTAGATTTTTGTCCTATGGCAGTTCTTTTACTTGCCAGAAAGTAATCTATTGACACACTTAAAAACCATCGATTGAGGCCAGGTTTGAACTTGTGACCTGGGGATCAGCAGGGTAGCATCTAACCAGCTGAGCCAACCAGATGACCCAGAGGAGGAGGAAACAGTTACATGGTGCACATATACAGTGCACCATACACCAGCAAATTACCTAATCAGGCCCCATATCCTGAAGGTGAAATTAAATAAAACCATGGAGAACAAGGGGTCAGAAAAATTTTTAGTATTACAAAAACTGCTCTAGTATTTGTTTAGAAACAAGGGAGAAACCATAAAAAAACTTTTGTCAGAGTGGGTGGTCGATGGGGATCAAACCCACAACCTCTAGAATGTGAGTCACAGACAAAGCTGCTTGAAAATAAAAAAAAAAAATGTAAATGGCATGTTATTTATGGATGCTCTTTAACTGCTGTGGTTCTCAGGGTCCCATTCTATATTAGGCATGAAAGACAGCTTAATTTTGCTCAGAGGCCTCTCCATCAGGCTTGAGGTTCTTTTACATGCCGTAAATCTACGACATGGGACCAACGGCTTTACTTCCCTTCCGAAGGAAGCCATGCTAAGGATTTTTACTCCCGAAAAAACCCATTATCCTCCGCCAGGTTTGAACGTGCGACCTTGGGTGTATGAAAGCTGCTTGAGCTGTCCCACACAGTTACACAAACCTTATACAATAAAACTGTTGCATATTTGAAAACATATGGGCACCAAATTCAGTAAACCATTGAATAGTAAACTTCAGTTAAGTTTATTTTTCAATGGTTTACTAAATTAGACATCATAGCCTAATGATGTTATGTGAGAGTAAGTGACCATCTCCATTTGTCAAAATGTTTTCCCTACAATACTTCCTGATACTGGGGAACCCACTGACAAAACAAGACAGTGAAGCAGAAAGCAAGCATTATAATACAAAATATGGTCACATTCCAATGTAAAGGACTATGGGGTTCCAAAATAGAAGGGTTTCCTGATGTAACAGAAAACTTGGAAATAAACTGAAAAAATTTAAGTTAAATACAAAAATTCAGAATAAAAGTTGACTCCACCTCTTCCAAATACCTAAAAGTATGATACATAAAGTTAGATTACCACCTAGTAAAAAAACGGATATTGTAATTGAAGAACATCTGGGCCCCAATGATTGACATACATGTGAATAAGTACTTGTTTTTTATGCTCTAAAGGATGAAACATCAACTCTTTTCATGAGCCAGGTTTTTGTTTCATTTGTTAACCTCTAAAACATTTGATCTTGTTTACTTTCAAGATATTCATACAGTAATAACAAATAAACATCTGGTTTAAGGTTTAATATGTTATATGAATATCATTCCTATATTTGAGCTGTTGAGAAATTAAATTATATAATTCAGCAACTCATACTTTTGCAGAAGAAAGGGTTCCGCATTTCAGCGAAGGACAATCCTTGTATTGAGAACCTCAAATAGAGATGGCTTTAGTCAAAGAAAATAATGCTAATGAAATGCAGTAGAGTACTTAAAAGGTACTAAGTAACCATTTTTAATTATTTTTACTTTCTCTACCATGCACATTATAGGTAGAGAAGCTATTCCATTCCATCTGAAAATCTGATATGGAAATGTCACTACAAACATATATTTTAATGTCCCCTGAATTAAAAAAAAATATTTGAAAGTGTATTAATGTGAACAGCATATCTCAAAATCCAAAATTTGACTAAGTACCAAACTTAGGATTTAAGTTGAGCATTCTCCAAAAATGCAACACAAAGATTTTGAAGAAAATATCCCTATCCCCACTAACTTTCACATCAAACATTTTTAAAAAAATGTTGATGTTTTCAAAAATGGCTCTTAACAGTTTTGATGAAAATACCATATATGCCAAATAAAATGTATGTCTTGAATTTTCTGGAATTAGCCTCTGAAGCCGTTCATTCTGAATGACTTTTGTATAACTGATAAACTGTAAAAGATGGACAAAATCTTTCTACACAAAAATATAGACCTCATTAAAGAACATAATTGTATTTCCTCTTTATTTATTAATTATGGAGTTAACCATTTCCAAGATATTATATATTATTGGTTTTAGTATTAAAACATTTACCTATAATTTTCTGAGATGAGAAGGATTTTTTTTTTTTTCCCCTCTTCTGGTCAGGCAAAGAGAATGGAATTTCAAAGCCATAGTGACCAGCTCTTAAAAGATTTGACTATAGCTTAAGTCTACTGTATTTCTCTATTCCCACTGTATCTACAAGGAAATAGATAATAAAAGCATTTCTACAAATCTTTATGTCAATTAATGTGAAGTAAATAGAAAATAAGCTTTTGTAAAAGGAGCTTGTTCAAGAATGGGGACATGTGAATGTATCACATTAGATTTTTTTCTAGCACTACCTGAAGTAATTATTTAAATATTATTTATGAATTCTAAATTTTCATTCCAAAGAAGGGCTGTAAAGTGGTGCCTACAGGTATGGTCATTTATAGGTTCAGCAACCACAAGTGGTTCTTGACCTTTCTATATATAACAGAAGATGCCATTGTTAAAGTTTGGGGTGTGTGGTTTAATCTATTAGCAAGCACTGTCAGGCGACGACATAATTACAATTGGAAAGTCAACATGGCACACCTCTAGCTCTTTTGGAGATAAACCCAGATTTTAATGAAATAATTACAAATGTAAGAGAATGTAATTAAAATAAGTGTTGTTTGTATTACTTTACTGCAGTCTAAATTATGTAAACAAATAAAATAAAAAAAATGAGTATTTATCTAAGAACCAAGAATCACTAGGCATTCATAGTTTGTTTCTCTATCTACAAATTCCCATCAAACTATGTGATGTTGGGTGACTTTGTGGGCTACGTGTCAAGTGGTGTGAAGTTTGCCTACAGCATGCATTTGAAACAATGCAAAAATATGTTCTGAAAAGCTGCTTTAATTTTTTCAAGAGAGATACATTGTAAATACCTTATTTTGATATGTTTTTATTGATTATTTTCTTTGTTATAGTTACAGTAATTCTTTTTAAGGGTATCAAAATGTTTTGGATAAAGCAAATTGAGGGAATGGAGAAAGGAGCCCCCCCCCCCAAAAAAAAAAAAAGCTTTTAGACTGCCAGAATTGTTCTGTCATCTTATACCAATAGGTTTGATTCCTGGTTGAGGAATGGACATTTTGTAGCTGGGAACATTCCCTACCCTCTGTAGGTTCTGTAGTATGAAGAGGATCATGTTTCTGAATAAAAGCAAATCATAAAAATTATAAACTGCAATTCAATAAATTTTAAAAATAGGGGTTGCAGGGTCGCCAGGTTGTATGATAATTTTTAATTTTTAACATAAAATGTTATGCCATTATGGCATGCTACTTTAAACATATGATAATTCATGGTACAAGGGATGTCTAATAAAAACAAATTCCTAGGATAATACTTGTTGCTATGTACCATGTGACCATAAATTGCAGTACTTTTAAATTGAGAAAAAGGGAGCCTTCCTGCATTTCCAAAAAAGACCCTGTTTTTTCTCCAACTATTACAAGGTTTTTAGTCAAATATCTAGATCTAGACGAAAATTCCAAAAGTGGGCACAGTTGGTACATCAGGTAATGACAACCTAGCTAAATGACAAGAAATTTTGAGTAAAAGTTGGTAACATGTTGAACTGCTAACTAACAATAATCTGTAATATTATAAATATATAATTATATATAATTATAATAATAATAATAAAATTATATTATATGTTTTAAATAGTTATACTCAGATGTAAAAATACTCTTCTGTACAATTAAAAAAATCTAAGTTACATTCACATAACTTTCTCAATCCACTGTTCTTCAAACTGTGTTACAAATTCTTATTCTTGTATATCTGCTATATGTTGAATTAAACATATGCAGAAGTGGTTATATTATTATACATATTACCATTCTATTGCACGTACAAGGGGAATAAAATGGATTTAATGGTATTCAAATCTAATGCTTTGTGATAGCTTTGAAATTCTCTTTGCTTGACCACAGAAAAAATAAGTATTTGAAAATTCAAAGTAACAACAAAGAATATATTAGAAGCACTTAATGCCACATACATGTTTATTTGAAATAAATTGTGTGCATTTTTTGTGTAATAAAATTTTGTCTATTTCTTATATTTACCAGTTCTATAAAAGTCATTTAGAATGAAGAGAACTTCAGCTTCCTGTATTTCCCTTTTATCTACATAAAAATGGTAATGTAACTATTTCTATAAATGTTTATCTCAACTAACATGAAGTAGATAGAAAAATAAGTTTTTGTAAGAACAGTTAGTAGAGGAGAGAAAGGCATGTAATAATTGTAACACATCAGGTATTTTTGTCACCTATGCCACATTACTTCTCAATAACTCATTTATCTAAGAAACATTAAGCATTGTATGATTCTCGAGATCAAAAATATTATGTAAGAAGCTCCTAAGTCTTAATTTTTTCTCTGTAATATACAGCGCATAGCTTATCTTAATGAAGTAGTCGAGGCTCAAGTTTGGGAAATTATTGAAATGTGGGTATTATTTGTCCCTAGAGCAAATTTTTAAGTTGAAATACCCTTGATTTATTCAGGAAAGTTTTTCTCATTTGAAAAAATGCTCCTGCATGAGAGGGTCAAAAAATAATAATTATTTCTGTAAAGAAAATCATTAAAGAATAAAACAGGGGTATAAATTCTTAATACAAGAATGTACTGTTTATTACAACTGCTGCAGTTTGAACCTTTCTTTATTTTTCCCATGAAGTTACCTTAAAGGGGCGGCTCTTGATTTGTTGTTAACAAGGTGCCAAAATTACAAAAATATTTACCTAACTGCTTCAAGAAGGGTATTATGAGTACAGTACAATTTGAAGTATTTGAGGTGTCCAGTTGTAAAACATGGTATCTACAAGGGCAATACCAAAAATAATGTACTTACATATGTGTTTGTTACCTCCCTGATATTAATTTGGTCTAATTTGATTTCCAGTTCTTTGCCTACAAGCTACTGAAATGGATTAGTGTCTTAGATCAAAGATTTTTCAATAATGGTGTAACTTATTTTACAGGTTGTAAGAGGTTTGCATGTCCATATTTAAATTATTCTACAGAGCCTTCGTTTAAATGCATGGCCATATTATGGGCAATTGATTGCCCAGCACTATGCTGTTTCTAATCAGTTCTTCCCTTCTCCGGGAAGTTAGTTTTGATATAATGCCAAAAAGTTTGTACTCAAAATCTTTATGTATGATTCCTATGTGTTAACAAACTTTTGTAACAAAGTGAGATTCTATGCTGTTAGTGCGCCTCACATAGAATGCTTAATAATCTTGAGAATAGATTTAGGGAGATGAGACTTATTCTTGATAAGAAACTGAAAGTAGGTAAATTGGCACATTTTCTTACATCTTGATGACATTAGAGAAAAGTTAGAATGAATTTCAAAGAAATTTCTAAGAAAGCTTGTATAAAAATCAGAAGTTTTGCAAACCTTGGCTTGGAATGCCATTAAGCTTTCAAAATGAAAACCCTAAAAGTTAACTAGTCCAGAAACTGAACCATGTAATAATGTAAGTAAAATTACTTTTTATAATTAGGTGTTTGATAATGTTAATGAGCACTCTAATGAACTCACATTTTTTTTTTTTTTATGGATGAAACTTAATTTTATTTACATGGCCATGAAAATTTAATGAATCAGTGTTGTTAATACTTATTTTTACTTTCCCTACATGTACTATGGACATAATGTATAGAGAAGGTATTGCACTCCACCCAAAAATTCAACAACCAGATTTCACCAGAAATATAAAAACCTGTATTAAAAAAAAACAGCATTTTCAGAAAAAGGTCCATATGTGTGTGTGCGTGTTTGTGTGTCTGTAATCACGATAACTCAAAACGAAAAGTCGGTAAAATACCAAACTTGGTATTTAAGTTTGGTATCTTCTAGGGATGCAACACTAAGATTTTAAGAAAAATCTCCCCACCCCAAACTACCCTTTACATGGAAAAAAATTAAAAAATGTTTATTTTCTCAAAAATGGTTCTAACGATTTTGATTAAAATAAAAGATATCTATATGGTAAATAAAATGTATATCTTGAATTATTTGGGAATAGCCTCTGAAGACCTCTTTATTCTGAAAGAAGTTTGCTGAATTTTGCATAACTGGTAAACCGTAAGAGATAGACAAAAACTTACTACACAAAGAGTGTAGATCACTTGAAAACACACAATTTATGTCATGTACTTTTTTTTTTTTTTTTTTTTTTCCTTCCTGAAATATTCCTTGTTATATGTTTCAGATTCAAAATACTTAAAGTTTTTCTCAGACAGAAAGTTGTAAACTCCTGACTCTGCATAGAAACAGATTTTAACCACATGGCAACCAGCTTTTAAAGGATTTGACTATTGTTTTGGCTGTGTATTCCCTTATTTTCCTTCTATTTACAAGGAAGTAAGTAATTAAGACAATTTCTAGTAACCTTTATCTCAATTATCACCTTTATCTCAAGGCAGAAAAATATGTGTTTAATAATAATTCATTACAGTGATGTAGAGAAAGTCATTTGAATGGAACACATCAGATTTTTTTTAGCAGATATGTGTGGTGGCTCCCAGAGATCATTTCCAACATCTTCTGCTATGCAAGTACATGGTTACTGTGGTTGTAATTTGCATGAGAAACCTTTGTGCTTGATTACAGAGCTATGAATATCTAACTCATTGCAAACAGCTTACTTCCCAGTGAAAAACTCCTTTTAGGCCAGCCAGATGATAAAACGAATGCTCTGAAAATTTTAATGAATTAAATATTGCAATAAAATTCTATTCTTTCTTTCTTAGAACACTAGATTTGCCATAAAATTTTGATTATATGCAACATTATCATGTCATTCCTCTATAGTGTATTTCAGTATAAAAGGGCACTTGAGGCTCTGAACATCTTAAAAGAAACTGAATTGATTTTTCCTCTACATCTGTTTTGATTCCTCTGTCACCTATCATTAGTACAAAGAGGAAGTGCATTGTACCAAAAACTTGTTATAAAAAGAAGCACATGTTTTGAGAAAGTTGGATAAATACCAAACACAATTGTAAAGGTAGAATCAGAATGAAATATTCAATGCTATAGCATTGCACACAATGCAATGGTAGCTCAATATGTAATAGCAATGGAACAGAAAAGTGAAGAACAATGGTTCAAGTCCTGGCTTATGGCATTGAATTTTAGTGTGATTCTACCTTTCCCACTTTACTCTACAGATGATGTGTATGAAAGAACAATCATCTATCATTGATTGACCTAACAATGGTTAGCTAAGAAGCCCAGGACTTAGTTATTACAAGATTGCTCAAAGTAAATTTGAAAATGCTTTATGGTTTAATAATAAGAAAATGTGTTTCAATTGGTGAATTTAATCTCATACCATGGTAGTTCAATTGTTTAGAACAGGGCTGGAAACTCACAGTGGAGGAGAAACATGGTGACAACTTCACTCTACTCTCTTGCAAGTGCAAAATATGTCAGTGTATGACTTCCTCATATTAGTTCAAACATAGAGTGGAAGTTAACCAGTTTGAATAAGCAAAGGTGGCAGAAGGGTAATGGGTGAGTGCCAGTTTCTGGTAAATAGGGTAGAGCATCAGCACAGAAAGCTAAAATTTCAGTCTGATTCTACCTTTCCAACTTAGCTTACACATGGAAAGCATGGAAGAACACTAATTGTCATTACTTGGACAAAGTGTTTAAGTTCAGCATTTTCTAAAGATAATAATGTAATATATTTGCTTGTTAATAGCACTGTGAATTGCCAGAATCATATCAACACTGCTGGTGTGCCAGAATTCTGTCCTGCAGTAGCTATTTTAAATGCTAGTAAGTCTACTGACATGTGGCTGCTTAAAAGCCCTTAGTCTGGGCCGGTGTCCCATGGGGATCAGCAGCCAATGATCTTTCAAAGATGTGACAAATGGATTTTAAAATAAATCTCCATGTAATACCCTTTACCTGAAACATTTTTTGTTATTTTCAATATTCTCAAACATGGCTCTTAATGATTTTGATTAAAACACCAATATTACATTTGATTGTCACACTACTGTCCTGTATGCCTTAATTTAATTTGAAAGAATTTCTTAGTAAAAAAATATCATAATATAATATTGATAGAATAGTATAAACATATGGATATATGTAAATTGTCATTTGGTAGAGAAGGTTGTGCGATTATCACACATTACAAGCTTTTTTAAAAATGTATTTATATTTTATTGCTTAAAAGTGAAATAACATATTTATATATTTTTTTCTGTAAAACTGTATGGAGTATTACAAATAATGAAAGTATGTTTGAAAATAGGTTTTTATAACATAACATTTTTTTCAAATTCTCATAATAGGTGCCTCAAAAAGTTTAAAACTTGTTGAACTGAAATTTAAGCATATCATATCTGTACATCAGATAGATATGATATGTGCACACTTCAGTTTAATTAATTTAAAACTGGAATTTTACATCTCCATTGAGAATTCCCATAATTTAAACATTTGAATAATGACTACATAATGAATACCATATACAATATTGATGTTCACAGTTTTGTTTCTAAATTACTCAAATCAATATATAAAAACACGAATAATAAGTTTTATGACTGGACATCTCAATTACTGTGAAATATAAAATCAAAATACAATTAATATATTGCATTTGCCGCCTTTATTTTAAGCAGAAAGTGGCAAATACTTATTCAGAAGAAAGTGATGATATTTCTTTTGATTAGTTTACTATCATTTTGTGTGCATTTGCTAAACAGAAGCCATTTTAAAAACAAATGCACAGCAGCTGCAATTATTATTTTCAGTCAAGCACAAGTATTTCTCTATTTGTAATTTTATGACCCAAGAGTGTGGAAAAAAGGTTTCTAGATTCTACTTCAGACTGCATGTTTGAATAAAAATGTCCATATATGTAACTATGAAAAGTTGAAAAGCTTGATGTTTGTAGAAATGTTTTTATACACATATTTTTTGTTTATTTTCTAAAAAGTGATAATACAGATTTTGATTGAAATACCATATGTTTATATGCATGTTTTGTGTGAATAACCTGTGAAGTTTTCCTTGACAATGAATTTTGTGTAGCTGGGAAACCGTAAGAGACAACAAAAGCTTAACCACATGAAAAAAGAGATCCCACTAAAACCCATAATTTAGATGAATATTTTGTGTGACATGAACCATTTCTGAGATATTTGGTACTGTTGTTTTGAGAATTCCATACTTTATCACACATTTTTTAAAGTGTTAAATAATCATTATTTTGTTTATGTCATGCAAAGAGTATGAAATTTAAAAGACAGTATATAGAAACATTTTAAAAAATTTGATTATTATTTCAGCCTCCTTTATCCTCCTTGTACATACAGTGAAATGTGTAATGAAACTATTTCTGATAAAATGTATCTCATATAACAAAATAAATAGAAAAATAAGCTTTTGTTAGAATACAAATGGAAGTGAGATTCCATAGTTAAACCAACAAATGGGTCAATCAATGATGATTTTTTTTTTTTTCACACGAACCTTTGGAAAGGTAGAGTCAGAATGAAAAATTCAATATCATAGCCAGGATTTGAACCCCAGATCCCTGGTAAGTTTTCACCCAGTTATTCTTTGTATGAAGTCTGGGACTTTAGTGTTTACACAATATAAGTATGATATCTCAAGAATGATTTTGAGATCTCCTTGTGGTTTGCCGGGAAAAACTCAGTTTCCAACTGAGTCAGTTGGGGATTTAATGTCATGTCAGTATGTTGCCATGGTAGCACACTTGTAAGAGCATTCAGATGGGTACCACGGGAACCATGATTGAAATCCCAGCTATGACATTGGATTTTTATGTCAGACTCTTATCTTTCCAACTCTTGGCTTGTGTGGAAAAGATAATTATTTTTGTATAAGTAGTTTGTGGAAGAATTAATGGAGATTCATATGAATGTAGCATAACATTTTGTTTTAAAAAAGCTCTAATTTGTCTGAACAGTATAACTCAAAAACAAAAATGAAAGAAGAAATCTAAATCTTATTTATAAGTTCAGTATCTTTCAAAGAGGCAACATTGTGCTAGTCTAGAAAATCTCTACCCTAAACATTGGAAAGCCCTGCTTATTTTTATTTTCTCGAAAGCTATTTCAGTAATTTTTATTAAAATATGTACTGAGGATATATGGGAAAAAGGCGTATCTTGAATTTTGTATGAATAGTCTGTGTAGGGTCCTTATTCTCAGTAAAATTTGAATAATTTTGTATAAAAGCTAGGAAACCAAAACATACAGAGCTCATTAAAATATACAACCTGTGTCAAATAAATTTTTACTTTCTCCATACGCACTATGTACATAGTGTATAGAGAAAGTATTGCACTCCACCAAAAATTCGATACCGAGATTTCACCGGAAATATATTTTTAGGGTCCCCAATATCCAAAAAAAGCATTTTCACAAAAAGGTCCGTGTGTGTGTGTGTGTCCGTGTGTCTGTGAACACGATAACTCAAAAACGAAAAGTCGGTAAAATATCGAACTTGGTATTTAAGTTTAGTATCTTCCAGGGATGCGACACGAAGATTTTGAGAAAAATACCCCCACCCCCAACTACTCTTTACATGGAACTTTTTTCGAAAATTTTGACTTTCTCAAAAATGGCTCTAACGATTTTGATTAAAATTTCAGATATTAAACATATTTACCTGACAAATGAAATGTATATCTTGAATTTTCTGGGAATAGCCTCTGAAGAGTAGTTTATTCTGGATGAATTTTACTAAATTTTGAATAACTGCTAAACCGTAAGAGATGGACAAAAACTTACTCCACAAAAAATGTAGAGCACATTAAAACACACAATTTATGTTATATATATTTTTTTTGTGGAGTTCGTCGTTTTTGTGACATTCCTTATTTTTGGTTTCTGCTATGAAAAACTTATACTTTTCTCATACAGGAACTTGTCAACTCCTATCCATATAAACAAAGGAACTTCATTGACATAGCAACCAGCTTTTGACTATCACTTTAACCTATGGTTGTCCCTTATTTCGCTTCTACTTACAAGGAAGCGCGTAATAAGACTATTTCTGCTATTTTTTTCTGATTAGCATAAAGTAAATAGAAGTATAAGCTTTTTAAGAATTATTTGTTGCAGGGATATGGAGAAAGTCATGTGAATGGTGCACATCAGATTTTTTTTATAGCATTGCTGTTTTTAAACCTTCTGCACTGCAAGTATCTTTGCCAAGCCTCATCTAATGGATATGCTTGAAAACATATAATTTTTCTTTTCTTTCTTTCTTTTCCTTTCACTGCAAAAGATGATCGCCATGAATAAACATTTGAATGCTGTTTCTGCATGTTGTAACAAAGTACTTCTTACTTAATTTAAATTCATTCCTAAGCAAAAATATGTACATCATTGCCACGTGGAGAGAAGAATCAGTTTTGTATGAATATTACTATGTATTTCATTTATAAACATATATGTGAAGTTTGCTTTCACTGCAATGACCTCTGTATTTTTCTACAGTGCATTAGCAGTGAGTAACCCTTTCAAGGTTATGTTTATCAGCTGTGCTATACTGTCAGTTGTTGCCCCCAGTTTGAGCTACAAAGACTAGAATTTTTCACTGTGCATTTCAAAATTCAAAGTGTATTCAAGATATATGTGTCGTGTTTGAGTTAGAGTAGATTATTCTTATTTAGTTGTTTAATCCAGTGCTCAGATTGTGATTTTGAAGTAATTGTTATTAGTGTTCTTGCCTTCCAATGCAACTGTTAATTTCTCCATTCCAAAGTTTCTGGAGCACACTGCATTTTCTTGATGTGGAAAGTTCATTGGGTGTTGCTCCAGGTTGGAGGGCTGTGATATTCATATGATATAGATGTTTTGCAAGGAAATCATGACCTGTCTTCTGCTAAAATGCTGCCTCAGATTTTCTCCTACATGAAGAAATTGTGTGCTGTGTGATAGTGATGCCCACTTTTTCCCTTCATTATCTGTTACAAATATTTAAGTCAGTTGGCTTTAAACTTAGTTAAATGTCAAGTGCAGTTTTAATGAAGTAAAGAATGTGCTGTTGTCACTTTTCTGTTTATGGAAGTTTGTAAACAGTGTTGTTATATTCATTTGATGAGTCGATTAATTGCACTAAACAACACTTACTTGGTTTTTACTTTCATTTTTTTTATCATTTTCTCTAAATAGTTATTTTCCAAGTTTACCCAGATCCCATTTCTTAACATTTCCATTAAATCTGAATGCAGTTTCTATAGCTTCATTTCTATTTCTTTCAAATGTCTGTAATGTTTACTAATTTCTAATTGTGAAACTTTTTTCTCTGCAGCTTTTTGTTGCATGTTGTCGTGATTATGTTTGACGAATTTCCTAACAAATTTGAGAGTCACTTTACTAGGTAAAAATAGCTTTATGAATTTAATGTTTGCAAAAATGTTTTTCTTTTCTTAGAGTTTTATGAAAGTTTTAATTTCTTATTTTTGTGTTCTGAAAGTTTCATTGACTCCCTGACAGCTTTTAACTTTTAATGAACTATCTCGCTTTACCACATATAGGTTAAGTGATATAAAGTTATTTTTCCTAAAGACTTTTTGCCTATTACTTCACTTTTTTTTTTTATAGAAGTATGTAAACAGTGTTGTTATATTGTTGGATGTAAGTGTTGCATAGTGCAATTAATCAACTCGCCAAATGTGCTGTTGTATTGAGACGTGTGCATTTTTGCTCCTTTCTTTGCAAGGTAATCTACTTTCTCATTCCCATGTATTCCAACGTGGGAAAGAAGCCACTGTAATTTAATTATTTTACAGATTCTTTGAGCCTTCTTATTATTTTAATGAGAACTAGGTTATTCCTTTTAATCCACTGAAATACGTAGAAAATTTTTATATGTGGTACATTGTACATAAGAACTGAATTATGTAGAAATTCCAGGAGAAATTTCCTGGTATTCCAGTACCAGGAACATAAACTGTAGGATATCTAGTTAATAAGTTTAGAACAATGGGATTGCTAAATGCTAAAACTGAAGCAAAAAATAAATGTTCTAAGAGAAGAAGAAACTGACAAAATTGGTGCATGATTAGAAAATTCTCCAAAGATGTCTCTCAAACATGTTGCATAACAAGTGGATGTTTCAAAAACCTTTATTCATAGAGCCTACTAAACTTTTAAAGTTGAAACCCTACAGAGTGACTATTAAAGTGTGTATAAAGAGTTTTAAAGTGTTTAAAGTTTCAACTCAACATTTGTTAAACAACTTCATTAGAGTGACTATTGTTCATGAGTTACAACCTTGTGATGAGGAAGCCAGGAGTGTCTCAATATAGATAGATGCTACTTTCAACATCACTTATAACAAGGTAGTAATCATTACAATGCAAGTTATTATCACTCATGAGTAATGCAGGAAATTTAGAAATGAAAACCTTCCAGGATCTGTTCATTTATTTTCTTCTCCTGAATGTAGAAGTTGCCTATAGACAAAGAATATCAGTTTAAAAAAAATAACATTAAGAATAATTAAATAACAATAACACTACATCTTAGGAAAAATGATAAAAGAAAAATACAGGAAAATAACAAGCAATTAATATCAAAATAGAAACATTTAAATGATGTAATAACAGAAAGAGAATAAATATAAAAAAGTTGCCCTTTGAAAAATACATAGTAAAAAGTGTAAGATGAACATTTTTATGTTAATAAGCAGCATATTAGTAATTTCTTAAAATTTTTAATGATCCTTTGATTGCCTGAAAACTAATTTCTTTGAAAAGCTAATTTTTCATTCCAAAGTTCTTCAGTAAGCATACTACTTTGTTCCTCTGGCTCCAACCGTAATGCCCATCATTTCAATATGGTGAAGTTGGTATAAGGTCTAATGCTATGAGATGGTAGCTTTATAAATTAATTTTTTTTCTTCATGAAACTCATTACTCTGATTTTCGTGCCTCTCAAATCTGACAGTAAGATCCAATATATATTCTGTTTTTTGTGCAGGTTTGAAGAGTGTCAGATCTATCCTTCTATTACTGCTATCGATTGAAGTTTCATACAGCTCTAATGAACTATGGAACCTTTGTCTTGTAGTGTATTGGCAATGGTGATTCTTATATGGTGATGCCTCTGGCTGTGTAATGCTGCATGGGCAGGAACTTAAGAGACGTGACAGAGTTTCACTCTCATGCATCTTCTGCATTGGTTGTCTTGGCCCCCTTCCTGGTAGGTACAGCTCTTACTGCTGCAACATTAGCAATCATCTTTATGGCTTCTATCCATTCAGAGCAAGAAAGACTCTTGTATTCGTTAATCAAACTGTTTGCTGGGCTCTTCCTTATATAGTATACTCCTTAGCCTTTTTGTTTTAATTTACACCAGTTTTCACATTCTCATTCATGCAAGGATCTTAATATTTTTCTGGTGTCTAATAAACTTTTGTGTTAACTATATTAAAACACTGGATGTTCAATGATGAATCTCTAATTTATTTAGGCGTGGATCTAGTTCCTTACATAAGTCTCTGATGTTAACAAGATTTCCATTTCCAGATTTTATAAGAATCTGAACACTGCTTATTTGTTGCTATATGGCTTCCTATGAAGGTTAGAACATCCAAGCCCTTATAGTGTTTGTCATTGTATGTCACTCCATCTGGAGTATCTGTTGGCTGCTATAGGATTTCTTTTAAGGTGGTCTTAATCACTTTATAAGTATCTTGTCAAAACCTGTTTGGAATTTTTTCAGCAGGCACTGTCAGAAATTGTAGGACATATGGAGCAGTTCAGAACAACACATTTTTGGTCATCTCTAAGCCAAGGAGTAGTTGCTAGAAGATAGAGCTTGCGTTTTGATTTGGTCATCACTTTCTTGTTGACCAGATGGCTTTAAACATGAAGATTAGAGGTTGAAAATTGGTAAAGGTAGTTTTGGAGCCTAATTTTTTAGGGTGCAATTTTTGGGGTAAAACCCACCTGAAAAAAATAAGTGTTCTTTTATTAAAATTGGTTTTTATCAAAAATGCATTCTAATAAAACTGTAAATAGTATCACTTCTTCCTTAATTAAATTTCAGTAGTTTTTATTATTTTATACTGTATAAATAGTTTTTATAAAAGTAGATTCTATACTATAACGGTATAATTATGTACACAAATTTATTATTAGTTTATTGTATATGCACTTATTTAAGCATAAAGCAATTATTCTTTGTTAAATAGTTTAGTTGAAAATAAAGTAACTAAATCTACTGAGTGACTATTGGTTATCATTATCTATTATAATAGATTGTCAAATTATATTTGACAGGGAGATTTTATTTAAATGTAAATTACATAAGAATCTTGTTTGTGAACTCTACAACTGAGCCTGCCCACAATATTACCTGCTCAAATGCACCCCAAAAGATGTACCAATCTCACATTATGCAAAGGACATCTATCGATGGCTTTACATGTAGAATACATTTGTAAACATTGTTTTTAATTATTAATATATAAAATACTAACACTAATTTTTACTAAGATTTTTACATGGATAAATGGTAGTAGTATATTTTTCAAAGACTAAGTTAATGAAGGCATGGCCTATTTTTCCATCATAAATGAACAGATTCTTGCATCATTGTCTGGTTAAATACATTCATATTAATGCTTTGAGTGAATTAATTAAAATATTACATATGTACGTTTGATAGCTTCAGAAAAACTGTAGTTATGTAAAGAGAGAACACTTATTTCAGTGCATACTGGTGAAAATTCCATGTTTCTAGCACTGTTATTTCAATTTATATAAGCACTTTTAACTTTGGTTATATGTAATAAGAAAATTGTTTTTTTAAACTTTGCTAAAATGTTTCATCTGTCTGTAACAACATACTCATAACTTCATACCATAAATTCACCAGCCTGAGAAAGCATGTAGTTATGCAACCACAACCAGCCTTATTTGGAAGCAGTACTCAACAATTTAGTCTTGCAGTAGCTATCTTGTGGAGTGTTTTGTGTTTAATGTTTTGTGATATACCAGGTGTTGAACTGGAGAGAGCCCATTGTATAGGTGTATGTTTACTAAATATATATTTTAAAGAGTCCAGTACCAACACGCTAAAACAAGAGCCTGGAACTTCTAATGAAAGTCAGTTTATAGTTTTTGCAGTAATTTAAGGCTAATTATGCTTTGAGTTTTAGAAGACAGTGACTCGAATAATGACATTGATGATGGATACAAAAAAGAAGATGCAACTTTTGCTGTTCCCTTGGAGTAAAAGCTGCCTAAAGGTATGTTAAAGTATCAATTATAAGAAAATGGAGTTCTTGTTTTGTTTATCACTTATTGCAATAGTATCCTTGATATGCCTCATATTAACCTGTAAAGATTAGTTATAAATTACATCAATAATAACGGCTGCTTGTAACATGGTGCTTAGATTCACTTTCCTTACATTCATGTGCTGCTGATAAATATGCAACACTACACTACTGTTAGGTTGGCCAAGCCCTGAACTAAGTCATATGATAAGGATAATAACAGTAGTTTTATAGAAAAACTAAGTGGGCAAATAATTTTTTTAAAATACCCAGCTATTGTCAATCCTGGTAAAAAGTCTTATCTAGATATCCAAAGAATGTTGATTTGTATGTTGAAGATCGGAAACAGGGATGAAAAACAATGATAGTGGAAGTTTCAGAAAGTTATATATTAGTTTATCACTTTTACCTCATTACTGTTTCATAAAAATCATAACAAAATAAAAGAAAGTTCAGCAAAGGAAACTTGGTGATACAGAAGGAATGATACAAACACAATAACTAAGTTTTACACCTAAGCCATTACAAACCTGCAACATTAGATATAAAGTGCCAAAAATATTCTCTAATATTCGTATTGAAAGCATAGAGACATGAATGTGAAACTCTCCGGTTTTTAAATGTTTGAGAATATTTTACAACCTACGACTGTCTGGAAGAACAGTGCTTATCAATGTGTAAGAACTGTTAAAATCAAAAGAGCAGTTTTTAAGAATACCTTATAGCAGGACTTACACTCATACAAATATTTACTCTCTTTACAGGTAGAGAAAAAGCTACTTTTTTGTTCAATTGATATTAATTGCAAAATGTTTGCCTATCAACATCCAGAAACAATTTTTGAACATTTATTGGTTATGCATTAGCAAAGAACTCATACAAAGGGAAACATTCTTATGTATTACAAATCACTACTTCCTCTACCTTCTGTCATTTATTTTCATACATTTCTACAAATTCCTTATAAATCTTGTTATTCTATCTGTTGCAGGTTAATCGGGTAAAAAATTGTAGGAATTGTTTCAATATGCATTTTGTTTTAGCTACAATGGAGGTTGACACAAAATCACTTATTGTTATACTCAGAAGAGGAAAAAAAGTCATAAACTCCAAAGGTATCGGGGTTAGCTAGTTTTGTTCTTTCATACTCTGTGTATGGTAATTGGAAAGCAATATCTCCAACCATATTTATGACTGCCTCTGCATTTGAGTGGTCAGTGTTGTGGCTTTTCGTGCAAACCAAATTTAAGAAACCCATAGTTCAGCAAGCAAACACCAGTAGTTGTTTCTCATGTCAAAGACCCAATATGAGGGGCCTATATAAATTAAAAACTAAAAAAAATATATTTTTTCAAATACTAGAAGGTTTTTGGGAAGATAAAATAGCAAAAAATTAGATACAAAAATGGCATATTTATTTTTTAAATGCATTCTTGTTAAATGGAATATCCTCTTAATTTGATACATATTTTATGATTGTAGGTACAATACTTATATTTTAAATATGATATTGTATTTGCCATTTTGTACCTATTGTGAATTTTGTACCACTTCATAGAAAATAATCCTAACTCTCGTGCACTTTGAAGTAGGTACAGTGGGAAACTAACCCATATTTTAGGTGAAGTTTTGAACTATAAATTTTTATGACTTCAGTTTAGCAGCTTCTGTGTGCTCAAGCAATGCAATCCTTTCTTTGCAAAGTTTGTTTGCTTTCTTTAAAATATTTTCTTCGTTTTTGCTTTGTTTATGAACCACATTTTCTGGCATAAATGATCCATTTTCACAGAAATTATTAAAGATAGCTTTTTTAGATATTAATTTTAGGATAATGAAAACAATCTCTAAATGCTATTGTGGATTTATTTTAGTGTTAATAAAAGAGTTGTTTTTTTTTAAAAAAATTTGTTGATAAATTTTATTCAAAAGATGGCATAACTAAAAACATATGCATGTTCCATAATAAACAAAGGTATTGTATTAAACTAGATCAATGAATTTAGACAGCATACATCTCATTCTGCAAACATTTCAGTCTGATGTATTAACTGATTTCTGAGGTAGTGGGTCATGAATTTAGTAGATTTAGCATTGATGAAATAAAGCTTTTAATCTCTCCTTAAAACAGCAGTGAATATTTTGGAAAAAGACTACTGCATTAGAAAAAAGAATCTTTTGACACAAAGGTATGTATATTTTCATGAAGTCTGCATTTTTTGCAGTTTTGTCTTGATTTGAATTCCTAGTTATAAAAACCCTAACAAGTATGAAACGAACATTACCTGCATGGGTGGCTGAAGTTGTTACAGCATGGACTTATAAATGGGAGGGCAATTCTCTGTGACTGAAGCTTTTTTATAGGTTTTCCTTAGTCTTCATAATTGGCAAACACTGGAATGTACCCTAAACTTATTCCTGGAATGTCTCCTTTCCAAATTATTTAAGTATCATCAATGTCTAGCACCAGCGGCAAAACTGTAGTAACATTAAAACATTTAAAAATAAAAGCGCAAAAGAGCACTTCACAAGCTATTTTCAGAGAATACATGAAATTCATTTCATTGTGTTGCCTTTATCTCAAACATAAAATATTTTAATCAAGATCAAATGCCAAATCAAAATCAATATTCAACTACCCTCTCAAATAACTGAATGTTGAAAGATTTTATGCAATTCTAGCATTATATAAAATTGTTATGATGGTTGAAGTATCTATATTTACATTTTTCTAGCATGGATGCCACAATGGCTGCTTAAAAACAATAACACAATAAATATGCTGAAATATATAGGTACCTAAATGTAATTCATTCATTCTAATTCCCTCTGAACACACAAGATTCTAAAGCCTTCTGCATTATATCACCCTTTTGAATCCTTTTTATTTGTGTTGATAATGGAAATTATTGTTTTGTCTCAAAGACCAAATATTGGTATCTAGTAGGCAAGGCATATATAAAGTAATGGTCAAAATTTTGGTTAATTGATATGCCAAAATGAGTTGAACATAACTTTAATACTATTAATACCTATAGGTTACCTACTTAAAGTCTTCTCTTAAACAAACTTTTTTTTTTCTTCAGCAAATCAAGGACAATAGTTGCAAACTTGAAGTAAAAACAAAGATTAGAGACTGATTACACTCAAACTTCACTCTTGAAATAAAGTAACTTACTTCGGACATGTTTCGGTGGCTGTTGTCACTGTTTTCAACGGAAATTCACTGTAAAGTAAGTTATTTTATATCAAGAGTGAAGTTTGAGTGAAATCCATGTTTTTACTCCTATTTGATTAGTTACTTCACTGTACATTACCATTAATGTTTTAATTAGAGACTGACTTTGAAAGTTCTTGATTCCTTGTATATTTATGGAATCTGTAATTAATTTATATTGAATTCATACTACTTTTGCTCTTCAACATTCATATACTCTCTCATATGATTTCTGCACAATTAGTTGTGCTTAGTGCTGCCACATGTCCCATAAAATCGGAATTGTCCTAAATTTGAGGACAAGAAAAAGTGTCCAACCAGATTGATAAAAATTCTGGATTTACAAGATACATAGATTTTACATTATTATACCTTTACCTGATTTCCACTATGACATGTGTTTTAAATTTCCACCTCAGCTACCATATTAAAATGTGATTGTTACCTATTTAATTGAAATTCACTAAATTACTTTGGTTATCAAAGTTATCAAATGAGTTCTTTTGCACTCTTAAATGGTAACTGCTGTTTATTGACCACACGTTGATTGGATCTGAAAACTGCGGAAGGGAATAAATATGCCATTCAGGTCTCATAGCAACCAGTAGAGACAAAAATTGGAAGCAACCTGTAAAATCTTCTATAAAGTCTGTTTGGTATAGAAAAATCAAAATGTCAAAAATCAAACTACATAAACGTTCCATTAAAAGCTCTGAGTGGTACAAGTTCTCAACTTCTTAAGTAGTCTCTCAAAATACTGACAAGCACTCTATTGATATTGTACTAATATTAGAAAAAAATACAAACTCATAATAACTTATACTTGTTCTTTTGTCCCTGTTTTGTGATAAATAATTATAGCAATGCTAGTTGTGCTTCAGCTTTTTCAATTGTTCTGAAGGAATATTTTCTATTTCCATTTTATATGTAAACAAATGAAACACACTCTGCACTGTGAATAATACAACAAGCTTCTCTCTATTGCTGTGTAACCATGACATCATTTTTTCAGTTAACAATAAAATATAATTTCATTCTATAACTTTGGAATGTATTAACAATCTATAATGCTAGAATTGCATAAGATATTGTATGGAACTTAAAGTATATTTTTTTTCATTCTAAAGTTGTTATATAAATAACTATTAAACCTCCCCAGTACTCCTTTGTGCTGGAAGTCATTAAAAATATCGCATGTATCCAATAAAGCATAAAAAAAGTACTTTATGTTCATATTCAATGAACAGTATTGAAATTGTGTGTGGAATGTATATGGAAATCTTCTCATAAATTCACATTTAAAATGTCTTGAAATATTTATAACCTATGTCCATCGGGAAGGATAGTGCTTTTCAATGTTGAAATGATTATAAAAGTCAGTTGAGATGATGTGTAAAATTATGCTAAATACTCATATTTCCTTAGATGATGATGATGATGATAAATAGAATCTGTGCTTGTTCCCACACTGTTGGTTTTCAACAGAATAAAGTCGGTCAGTCTGTTACAGCCCCAATATGTCACGATCACTGGAAGTGGGGCATTTTATTGCACCAAAGTTTTAAAGGGTAGTCATTGTTTATATTTTATTTGATAAAAAAATATACCTAAAGTGATAGAGAGATGCAAAAACTGAATTGAAGCTATAAACCTGCGACTAGGACCAGTATATTGTTGTTGCAGCATCAGAGAGGCACACTAGGCTTATGAATGTTATCATCACTTGTTTTGTACACTCTGCTGCAGTTTTGAAGGGCTGAGCACAATTTCGCCCATTCGTTTGGCTGCGACAATCTCTTCCTCAAGCAACATCATTTCCTCTTCCAGTTTGTGAGCCTCAGGATCAGGATTCACTAACCCGGACTTGTCCGGGGGATCTTTATCTTGTTGCACTTCACTCTCCCCACTTTTCACAACATGACACTTTTCACTGTCGAAGCTGGAGATGTCGAAACTGCTGGCATCCAAGTGGCGCAGCTCCAAGTCCAGCTCTTCATCACTGATGAAGTTCGGCATGTTGGGTTGTAGGGAACCTTCTTGCTCGTGCTGCAGAAACAACGTCGTAGATGTGATTGCATCCTGCTGCGGGTCTTCTTGCTCCTTGGGCGCATCATCCGTGGACGTGACTGCCACAGTTGGCACCTCCAGCGTCTTGCGTAATAGCGAAGTCTTGTCTGCCATGCCAATGTCCTCGCTAGCTACCTTACTCGTTTCAAAAAACGTGTGATGATTGAAGTGACTAGCTGCATTCTGATCGTCGAGGTGACTTTTGAAGGATGAGTGTTTGTGTCTATGGCGATGCTTGTGTCTTCTACGAATACACCTACAACACATTAAAATATTTTCAGAAAAACCAATTATGTCATTTTAAATACAAATTAATATTTTCATACATCAATATTTATTTATACACAAAGTGCATTATATTAGTGGTTACATTCTGAGAACAACAGGTTTTTCTTTGTGAAAGCAGTATCATATACAAGTCCAAAATTTATGAATAGAGAGCAGAAGTTTAGGCACTAAAATGTAATGCTTTAGGCGCTAAAAATAAGCTTCTTAACTGTTATATTTAGACTATATACTCACTTAGGTATGCACCAAAATTGGTATTTAGGTTCAGTGTCTTCCAAAGGATGCAACATAACAATTTTCAGATAAATAGATAAAGAAAAAATTTAAAAAAAAGTATTTTAAAATGGAAACCAACAATAAGGAATATCTAAAAAAATGGTCCTCATGAAAAAAAAATGCATATGACATAAATTGTGTGTTTTTAATTTTTTGTGTAGTAGGATTTTGTCTATCTCTTACAGTTTATCTGTTACACAAAATTCATTCAGTATGAAGAGCTCTTCAGAGATTATTCACAGAAAATTCAAGATATATATTTTATTTGCCATGTAAATATCTTTAATATGCTACATTTTAATCAAAATCAGTAGAGCTATTTTTGAGAAAATCAAAATATACAAAATACTTTCTAAGTAAATGGTAGTTTGGGGTGGGGAGATTTTCCTCAAAATCTTCATGTTGCATCCTTGGAAGATACTAAACTTAAATGCCAAGTTTGGTATTTTACTGACTTTTTATTCTGAGTTATTGTGTTCCACACACATAGATCTTTTTCTAGATTGTAAACTTGTATTTCTGGTGACATCTCAGTATTAAATTTTTGGGTAGAGAAAGTAAAAAGTGACCATGCAGGCCTCTAATACCTAAGGTTGCAAGTTTAAACCCAGTGGAGGGTGATGGATTTTTTGGGATGGAAATATCCTTAGCTGAGCTTGCTTTACAAGAAAGTAAAGTTGGCTCTGTGTAATGTTTATTTGCAAATAAAAGAACTCCATATCTTGAGAGAGAAATCCCTGGATAAAATTCAGTCATTTTCATGTCAAAAAGTTGTAATTTCCTCCTATGTTGCCATCTATGGGCAACAAATTGATCCTTCATCACCATGTGCTTAAAGGTGAAATCGCAAACTAGACATTTCATTCAATGAAGAAAATACTGCTAGGTGTTCCTATTCCCCAAATAGGACTTATGGGAACTAATTCATTATTTGACAAAATATATAGGCAAATGAAAATTCAAACCAATAACAAAGATTATCTTGAAAATGTTAACAGAAATTGTGTGCTTAGATCTACAGTTTTTGTATAGTAGGATTTTGTATTCCTCTTATGGTTTTCCAGTTATACAAAACTCATTTAGACTGAAAAGGACCCTGCAAACTATAACCAGAAAATTAAAAATATACATTTTATTTGTCATGGAAATATCTTAAACATATAGTATCAATAAAAATGTTGAGCCATTTTTGAGAAAATAAAACACAAAAGCAATTTTTTTATATAAAGAATAGTTTGGTGGGTATGATTTTCTTGAAAATCTGATGTTGCAAAACTAAGTTTAGTATTTAAATTACTTTTCGTTTTTGACATGTACTGTTCGGAGACGCATGAAACTTTTTATAAAAATGTTTTTCTTAGATTCAGGGGAAACTCATAATATCTATTTTATGTGAAATCTTGGAACCTCTCCATCCCAAACTGCCCTTTACATGAAACATTCTTTTGAACATTTATTTTCTCAAAATAGCTCTATTTTATTTAAAATACCATATGTTTAAAATATTTTCATGACAAATGAAATGTATATCTTGACTTTTCTGTGAACAGCTTTTGAAGCCCTCTGCATTGTGGATGGATTTTGCATAATTGATAAATTTATGAAATAGATAAAATCAAAATCTTACCTAAAAAAAATCTGATGTATTACATCTACATGACTTTCTCTACAGCTCTGCAACATATTGTCGTTAAGAAGCTTATTCTTCTACTTATTTCATGCTAGTCGAGAACAAATTAGCAGAAATGGTTTTATTACTTGCTTCCGTGTAAGTAGAAGGGAAATGAGGGAGTACCATAACCTAAAGCAATATTCAGATGTTTTAAAAGCTGGTTGCGATGTGATTGAATTTCCTTTATTTGTATGGTCAGGAGTTGACACATTTCCATATGAGAAAAGTATAAGTATTTTAAAACTAAAACCAATAACAAGAAATACCTAAAAGAAATGGTCAACTCCATGAAAAAATGTTTATAACATAAGTTGTGTGTTTATGAGTTATATATTTTTTGTTAAGTACATTTTTTTCCTGCAGTTTAACAGTTATGCAAAATTCATCCAGAATTAAGATGTCTTCAGAGGCTCTTCCCAGAAGACTCAAAATATACATTTTATTTGTCATATAAATATCTTAATATAGAATACTTTAATCAAAATCGTTAGCCATTTTTGAGCAAATCAAAATTTTCAAAAAATGTTCCATGTAAAGGGTAGTTTGTGGTGGGGTGATTTTCTTGTAAATTTTTGTGACGCATCCTTGGGGGATTCTAAACTTAAATACCAAGTTTGGTATTTTACTGACTTTTCGTTTTTGCAGTTATTGTGTGCTCAGATACACAGACACACACACACATAGACCTTTTTCTAATAATGCCTTTTTTGGAAACAGGGGACCCTAAAACGTGTATTTCTGGTGAAATCTCAGTATCAAATTTTTGGGTGGAATACAATACCTTCTCTATACACTATGTACATAGCAGTTGTAGAGAAAATAAAAATGGCTCTTAAAGCGCACATTATGGCATATTCTTTTTTATTTGTGTGGAGTTTAACCATTTCTCAGATATTCCTTGTTGTTGGTTCACATTTTCCAAAACTTATACTTTTCTCAAGTGATATATCACCTTTAATTTTTCTTTTTTTACTCATGACCATGCAAAAGAAATGGAACTTCAATATCATGACATAGTGAGCAGCTCTTATAAGATTTGAATATCACTTTAGCCTAGTGTATTCCATTATTCCCCTTGTATCTATAAGGAAAAAATTTGTTACAGAATAGGTAGAGAAATCATCTGAATGGAACACATCAGAATTTTTTAAGGTATTTAAAGCCTGCTCTTACTGCTTGTGGCTCAGAAGAAGATATAATTGGCAGTATATGATATGAAATAATATTTGGAAAGAAAATATTCCAGACTTAAGAATCCTAGCTTTTGTTAGTATTGTGGACTGAGGCTAACATGTAAATAAATCAAGTCAATGAGTTTATGAGCTTAGGCTCACAATGTAAACTCATGTGACAGTAAATACTCTATTCTATTCAATGGTCTTGGCATGGTTTCAAATCATGCTCCTATTCACAAATCCATGCCCAAATGACCTTGGCTATCCATGTTGGTTTTGCAGATGTAAGTCAGTGACAGATGGTCAGTTTTAATTAATATTTTATCCACAGAATGCACAAGAATGAACATAGCTCCTAATATTTCTTTATTAAAATACATAATGATGTCTGTTAAATGGGGTTTTCAAAGTAAAATGCTTTTATATATATAAACTTCCTGCTGTTCAGTCATGAAACCCTTTGATTTTATTTTGTATCATATTGTGATGTTTTTAATGCTTCTGGTCAGTTGAAGAAGATGACCTTAACACTATTTACAAAGTTATATCAGAACGTTTTTAGTTATTATGTAAGAATGTAATGCACTACAAACCTTCCTCACACATTCTGCAAACAAATAAGTCTGGTTATGCTTCTACTTGAAGTTTAACTGATTTAAATGTAATATTTTTTGCTATTCCAGAGAATCAATTCATATGCAATTTTAGAGTTTTTCACCTTTAGAAGTCATATAACTAAAGGTCATTACTGCCACACTTTGAATTGATTTCAGTTCATTTTACTGGTGCAGTGAAAAACTGGAAAGAAGCCAAAGTTCCATGGAATATCTAAGGAAACCTTTATATGCAAACTTTAGTCTTAATGAAATTTCGATGAATCAATCAGATGATATAAAATTCTTACTGGCAGGTTTGTTTCATAAATGTTAACTTACACCAGCAGTTATTTAGACATGTTATATATTAAAAAATATTCTGATGTATAACAATTTTCTTCAAAAGAAAATTATTAGCATAATTACAAAAAGTCCTTATACAGCTCCATGCAGACCCCTATTTATTGAGCTGGGCATTTTAACTATTTACAATCTTTATATTTTAGATAATTTAGTATTTATACTGCCTCTTGTAATAGACATGTTTTGAGGATGGATATTCATAGTTATATTGAATAAATTTTATATCAATATTGCCATATCACTTAAAACAAACCATTATATGCCAATAATACATGACAATATTTTTGATTATAATAATAAATCAGTAATTTTATATCCTATGGATATAAAAGAAGTTAGCAAAATAGTTAATAAACTAAAAAATAAAAACTCTACTTCTGATACAACTATAAGTAGCATTACTTATAAGAAATGTAAAAATTATTTACTAACCCATCTTATTAATATTATTAATATGTTGTTTAATGAGGGTAAAATGTCTAACAAATGCAAAGTATCTAAAGTAATTCCAATTTATAAAGGGGGGGGGGATAAAATGGACCCTAATAATTCCCATTAGTTTACTATTGACATTGTCCAACATAATTAAAAAATCAATGAAAAAAAATTACTGGCATTTATACATAATCCTAAAAATAGAATATTAAACAAGGAACAGTGGATTTCCAAAAAGCTCTAGTACATTAAATGCTGCAGTTGACTGTGTAGTTCCAATTTAAAATACACTTGATAATAATAAAATAGCAGCAGGACTTTTTATTGATCTAAAGAAAGCTTTGGACTTGGTTGATCATAACCTGTTATTGTTCAAAATGGATAGGATGGGAATTAGAGGTATCCCACTAAAATGGTTTGAAAGTTATCTGAAAAATCGTAAACAGTACATATTTTTAAATAATGTAAGCTCTGATTTACATGAAATAAAGTGTGTTGTACCTGAAAGTTCTGAACTTGGACCAATTCTCTTTCTAATATTTATTAATGACATTGCTAATTTTAAATTGAAGGGTAAACTTGCATTGTTTGCAGATGACATATCATTATTCTACACGGGACAAAATGAAGCATCATTGATTAATAAAATGCAACAGGATTTAAACTCATTAAATCAATTGATAACATATAATAAATTAATAATAAACATAGCTAAAATTAAGAATATAATCTTCACTAAACCTAGACATACTGTATTACAGCATCCTCAACTTATATTTAAGAATGAAATAATTAAAAAAATGCAGTTTATTACCTTCCTTGGTCTTACATTAGACACTACACTTAGCTGGAATTATCACATTGAAAGAATAAAGGGTAAAATACCTTCTGTAATTGGGGTGATTACAAGATTGAGAAATATGGGTCTTCCAAGATCACTGTTAAAAAATATCTATTATGCACTCATTCACTCCCATCTAAAGTACATGGATATAATTTGGCAATTGCGCACAAAAACTCAATTATATCAATTAAAAATATTGCAAACTGGAGCTATTAAAATAATTTATAATTTAGATTATTATACCCCGACTAACCATGTATACCTATTAACAGGAATTACTCCACTGTGTATAAGCTTGAAACTGTCCATGATTAAATTTGCTTTTAAAATCATTAATAAACTATTCCACACAAACATTAATATATTGAAACCAAATAACATTCATCACCATAACACCAGAGGTTTTAACAATATAATGGTGAAACAAATAGCTACCACTAAATATGGATTGAGGGGCATTATTTACATAAAGACCAAAGCTTATAATGAACTTCCAATACCAATTAAACAAATTAATAAATTCACTTTTTAAGAGGAAGGTAAAAAGGCATTTACTGCTGGAATATCAAAATACATAACTTAAATACATGTTTTGTGAAATGTCAAACCATTAGTATACATTGCCTAATGAATGATATATTTATGTATAATTTGTTTGTTAGTCTATTTATTTTTAAGTATTGGAAGTATAATATATAGCAATTCGTAGTATTCAGTATTACAGTTCTATCAGTATTATAGTTCTCAAATAAATAAAGCACATTGTTTATTAATATATATATTCTATACTGTGATTCGTGTGAAATTGTGTATCTTGTTGCGTATTATGATAGATTTTGTATTCAACTTATTCTTGTTTTTAAATTATTTTTGTTGACAACTTGTCTTAGATATAAATTGTAATTATTAGGATACTGCCACACTTGTAAAAATGACTGTCCCTTACTATGAGCCCAAGGGCTCCTTGGGACCTTATTCAAATAAAATAAATAAAATAGATAAAATAAAAAAAATAATACTAGATTCAGGTCCAATGTAAACATTCCTTATTATAGATTAACAAACTCTCAGAATAGTTATATGTACTTAGGTATTAAGTTGTACAATAACTGCCTGTTAAAGTGTTAAAAGTTTAAATGTGAAAAATTTTAAGTCCAGAGTATATGCATGGTTAGTCAAACATCCTTTTTATTCTATACATGAATATTTTAATGATACATTTTGTGATCTTAGTTTATAATTTATTGTGACAATGTTAATGTACTGCTTTTACCAGAGTTGTCAATGCCTGTATAGTGCTTCTAGACAAAATAAAAATGAAATGAAATGAAATGTACTTTCTCTAGCCACTTCACATAATTTTATTTTGCTTCTACCTACTAGGATTACAATAGTTTGTTTTGCTATATAATTAATGTAAATGAGATAAAAGTTAAAATAAGAACTGAAAGAGTTTCATTACACAATTTATTGAAGGTACTAGAGGGATAAAGGAGATTGAAACAATGACTAAAAGATTTAAAATATATACTGATATATGTTGATTTTGAAATTCTACTCTGTATATGACATCTAAGCAACAAAAAATTGTGATTTAGCACTTAAAAATCTGATCTATTCCATTTGAATGATTTTCTCTACTTATTTTGCAACAAATTAATCTTACAAAACGTTATTCTTCTCTATAGTTCTTGCTAATCTTTATGGTTTACCAGTTATGCTAGTCATTCAAAATGAAGGGAACTTCAGAGGGTATTTCCAACAAATTCAAGATATATTTTTCATTTAACATTTGTATCTTTAATATTTGTATTTTTATAAATTTTTGTTTTTGTTTTAGTTTTTGTAGCTTAACATCCTTTAATCTGGTTAGTCATATCAGATGGTGAATGAAATTGGTGAAATGATGCTCAAAAATGATTTTGGGGTCCATGGAGCTTAAAGTTATTTGATGTTCGTCTTCTCAGGATAAGGTTTAATTAAAATTATTAGAGCCTTTATTTGAGAAAATAAAAAAATTCAAAAAATATTCCATGCAAATGGTAGTTTGGGGTGCGAGATTATCCTGAAAATCTTTGTATCATATCCTTGGAAAATATAAAACTTAAATACCAAGTTTGGCATTTAACAGACTTTTCTTTTTTCAGTAATGCTGTCCATAGATACATCCATGATCCATTTTTTTATAATTTTTTTTTTTTTTTTTAAATTTAGTTGTCCTCCAAACATGTACTTTGGTGAAATCTCAGTATAAAATTTTGGGGGAAGCAGTACAATACCTTCTCTACTTACTATGTGCATATATAGTACTTGGGAGAGAAAGTAGGTATTATAAACTATTGGAAACTTCAAATCAATTAACAATGAATTTCTTCAAAATTGTTAATTCTGAGCTATAATGTATAGTATTCCTCTTAACTAACTTAAAAAATATTTTGCTCAAAGATTTCTTTCAATCTATGTTTAGTTATGGGATAGTACTATGGGGCAAGGGTCTATGGCCATGAACAACAGAGATATTAAGGATTCAGAAAAAGTAATGAGAATTATGAAGAAATCATCAAAGAAGCTTGAACACTATAAACCATTATCTATAGAATTAGAGAGTCCTATTATCATTAATTTATATAAGTTATAATGTATTGATCTATATAGAAGAGAATTTACATACCTACTCATATGGTGTAGATCTCCTAAATATATATCAAGAAACCATGTTTTTAATAAACAGGTGAGCAAAATACTTACCTAATTCTTCATAATTATATGTAATTAATTTATCGCACTATAAATTAAACAAGGAGGGACATACATAAGCACAATACACATAGTAAGAATAACATTGATGTGCTATATCATAAATTGCAGAAGACCTGAAAGTATTAAAAAGTAGTAGGCATAAAACTTTTCAATTCTCTTCCCTCAAAACTAACTTCTGTTAATGCTCAACTCATTAAAGACAGAGTGTGTAAATTGTTGATAAAACAGTATTTATATAGCATATACAAATTTAACACAAAGTAAATGTAATATATAAACAGTGTTCTTAACATAAAGCAAAACATATTGTATAGCTTTTAAGCTCTGTCTCTCTGGCTGAATAAATAAATAATAATAATAATAATAAATATTATAATAATTATTGTTATTTGTTCTTTTGTTTTTTTGATTGAAACTAAGTGTTTTAACAGGATACACACCTTTTGCATATAAATGTTTGGCTCTCCCTTATGCTTAACTAGTTATAAAAATGCATACATAATTTATCCAGAATGAAGAGGACTTCACAGACTATTCACAAAACAATTCAACATATTTTATTTGTCATAAATATCTTGCACATATAATTAATCAAAGTTGTTAGAGGAATTTTTGTTAGAATAAAAATAGCATATTCTATGAAACCTCAATATAAAATTTTTGGGTGGATTCAACACTTTTTCTTCTTACTATAAGGTAAGCGGTATAGAAAGTAAAAAAATATGGGCATGGGGCTTAATGTATTTTTATGATTGCAAAAGTTTATCAAATAATTTTTTATGTAACTGTACTTTTTGGGCATAATATTTTGTTTGAACTCAAAACCTGTAATGGAGTTTTGAAATATAACCTTTTTAAAATCCTAAAATACTTGTGCTCCAACCAAAACTTCAAGATGCAATTTTTGTAGAATATATTAATAGTTTCTTATTATTTATTTATTTATTTATTAAACTGCTAAGTGCATATATAGTTAGGACTGACCTTAACCTTAGTTAGTTGGCCAGGCCATAACTATTTTCCTATACAAAGTTTTATATTAGTACATAGATATCCTTTGTCATCTAAGATCTAATCTAGGTACCATGTTTTTAAACTGACCTTTTCTATTTCCTCTTTACCTTCCACAAACCCCCCACCACCCCCTAATTTAGGTATCTGATTCTGATCTTAAAAATCTTCCTAAATACAATTTCTTTGTTGCTCCATAACCATTTCTTATTAGACTTTCTCTCCAATCCTTTGTGGGCATACATGGAAGTAAACTATGAATTTCATCTTCCTTGTCCCCACAGATGGAGCACATTCCTGGGATAACCTCTCCCCTCATTCTCCTTAGCTTCCAAATACCCAATCTAAACCAGGCTAACCCTTCTTCTTCACGTTCTGAGTTATCTTTTAGTTCCTTATACAATGACAGTGAATTGTTTTCCCTTATCTCACAAATAAGACTGCCTATCTGTCTATATCTTCCATTCTTAATTTCACTTCCCTCCAAAAGCATCTTCCAAAGTATCCTATTTTAATCCGAATATCTTCTAACCCATTTATAATGTTATTATTAATAATTCAAAATCTGTTACATCTTTAAACAAGCATAATTCTCTGAAGCAATTTAAATGATTCTGTAAGATTTTAGCTTTCTCTATTATGCATAGGAGAGTATTCCATCCAAACATTTGATGCCAAGATTCCACTAATAAGGTTTAATGTCCTGAATCTGAAATATGTATTGGTAGAAAAAGTTTCATATGTGTACACACGCATGCATGTGTGTGTGCGGGTGCGCGTGTGCGTGTGTGTGTGTGTGTCATGTGTGCGAATGGCATAACTAAAAATGAAACATGGTTAAATACCAAACTTGAAATTTAAGTTCAGCATCTTTCAAGGGTGTGACAAAGTTCTTGATCCCAAACTACCCTTTACATGGCACATTTTTCAAAAACTTTGATTTTCTGAAAACTAGTTCTAACAACTTTGATTAAAATACCATGCTTAAGATATTTTCTTGACAGATGAAATGTGTATCTTGAATTTTCTGGGAATAGCTTCTGAATTCCTCTTCATTCTGCATGACTTTTGCATAATTGGTAAGTCGTAACAGATAGACAAAATCTTACTATACAAAAAATGCAGATCTTAGTAAGCAGACAATATAATACATTTGTTTTGTGGAATTAAGCATTTTAGTGATACTCCTTGTTATCAGTTTAAATTTTCCAATACTTATACTTTTCTCAAGTGGGAAACTATTATTTGTTTTTCATCCTGGTTATATAAGGAGAATGGAATTTTAAAGCCATCATATACGACACTCTTAAAAGTTAAATTATCGTTTTAGCCTAGTGATTCCCATATTCCTTTTGTACTTACAAGAAATATGTAATAAAACCATTTCTGCTAAAGTTTATCTTAATTAGCATGAGTTGGATAGAAGAAATGCCTTTTGTAAGGATATTTGTCACATAATAGATAGAGAAAGTCATATGAATGTAACACATAAGATTTTTTCATTTGCTGTTGTATGAAATGAAGTTATGTCATATTCTGCACATATGCTTGTCTGAAGTTTTTTCATCACTGCAATTAAAGATTTGAGATTTCCTTGTAGTTTACCAGGAACAATGTGAGTCAATTGGGGAATTTAATGTCAGGTCTGGTAGCCTAGTGATTAAGGTCACTGTATGAAGGCTGAGAGTTCTGTGTTTCAAATACAAGCTGTGGCATTGAAGTTTTAGTCAACACCTATCAAAATCATATGCTTTATCACTCCAGTAGAAGATAGAATCAGTTAAATGTCAAGAGCTGCACACTAAGCACTAGGCATAAACTTGAATCACTTTTGTTGGGTATTCAGCTGTATTTGTATTGTTATGCAAGTTTCTGTGGATTTTCTAAAGAGACAAAATTCAATTCTATATTTTTAATTTCAGGTTCAAAAAGAGTAGCTTATTGCCAGTTCTGCTTCCATGGTGAAATTTATATATGCCTATGGAAACGTGGAGAACACTTAAGAGTGTTAAACAATGACATAAAACTGTTAAAAACCATAAGAAATGCCAAGAAGTTGGATGTATGATAGAAAATGTTTATCAAGAAGTATAAAGATGAAGTTATGAACTTTATTTCTGCAAATGGGGAGAGCTACATGAATTTGTTCAAGCCTCTGTCACCAAGGAAACTCTATCAAGCCATGATAGACTCAGTTGTTCAAACCAGTTGACAGTAGCTGATGTTAAATGGTCTTACAGTAAATTTATGTTCAGTGAAATCTAAGTGTTATGTTACGTCTATTCTATTCTTTATATTGTTAAAATCATATTTACACTCACCTAGAAGGACACACACACAGGAACACTCTCACTAGGCAACACAGGAGCCCACTCCCAATCAGCGTGGGTCCAATAAGTCTCAGTTCCAAGGTCTTGAAGCCCTTCTCTCCTGTACCCACGAAGGAGATGACCAGACCTATTGCGACGGTACCCAGTCCCACATACAGCAAGGCGTTGGCAGCTGCGCTCTGTTGACCAGCACCTCCACCCTCCTCATCATCTTCTGAACTGCTTCCACCAAATGATGAGTCGTGGATCTGCAAAACAACAACATTCAATTCCTGTCCTCCATACCACTCACTGGTCCATGCCAGATTTCTATATATGTGCTCATCTTACTACTTTGGGCCTAGACCCATGAGGTCTATGCATGAGAAGGGTATGAATCAAACTGACAGACTTTACTGTCAATAAATAAAAGAAGAAAAAAAAGTTATGCTTTGTAATAGAGATTTACAAATACTGTTACTTTTATAAAAATATGCTATGATTGATTTCAGAGAATTTCTTTAAATCATGATATAAAATTATTTTAAATTATGCATTTTGACTTCTATTTCTCAACCCTTTCAAGGACACCCAATAACCGAGGTGATGTATTCAAATAAATTAATAAACTATAATAAATAAAAAAAAAATATTTTGATACTTTGGGCCGCGAATCTCCAATCATACTCTCACATACCATCCCCTAGACTGCACAGCCATTCAGACACAGGATAACTGCAGTATTATCTGATCTTATGATGTTGTGCAATGGTGTGACTTTTTTTTTTACAAAGAAAAAAAAAAAAAAAGAAAGAAAATTGAAAATGCAAGTATCTTTATTCAATTGAAACCCATCAGCATCCAACCATGCCACCATACCAATTGCTATAGTTGATGGCCCCTCCCTGTCCTTTTCCACAGTTTCTTTTGAACACAGAGCATACATTTTGACTGGATTTGATTCCGCAATCCTTGGTTTGAAGGTTAGCCACTCCAATTATCCTTAGAGTGCATGGTCATAAATCAAGATGTCAGGGTTTGTATTATTTCAGGAAGTTATCTGACATTATCTATTGGTAAAATGGGTTATTTAACAGTCATGTACAGGACATCATTTTACATTCATATCGCTGAAGGGGTTAAAAATTAAAAAAACCAGCAGCATTTAGAATGGTTATAAAAAGAAAAGAAAGAAAAAGTGTGATTTACATGCACATGGCTTCATCTATCCACTATCATTAATATTTATTTTTTTCCTACAAGTTATGCTTACAGAAGCTAATTTTTCTATCTATTTCATGTTAATCTAATTAAATATTTGCAAGAAAAAGTTTAATTACATATTTCATTGTAGGTACAAGAGGTTGAACCAATAGTTGTTGCTCTTAAAATGGATTATATGGACTTAGAAATTCCATACACTTTGCGTGACCATCATGAGAGACAAATAAATGGTGAGTTAGCACTTCATAACATGTATGATAAACAATTAGAAAATTTAAAGTAACAGAAAGGAATATATCCAAAATGCTTAGTGCTACAAAATTATTATATGACATACAGAGTTTGTTTTAAATTACAAAAGTTTTTCTTGTAAATTTTGGGCTGCAGAAATTTTTTGAAAATCTTTGTATTAGATTTTTGAAAGATGCTGGACTCAAATACTGAATGCTGCAGTATTCATTCAAATTTTTGTTTTTTTATTCAGGCTTTTAGACTCAAAGATTTTCTCTCTTGGTGTATATGTGTATTTGTGCATTCAAAGGACCTCAAAACATGTATTTATAGTGACATCTTGATATCACACGTTTTTAGTGAATGAAATACTTTGTTTGCCTATTTGTTGTGGTTCGATGTGTTTTATAAGATAACATTTCTAACTGAATTTTGCTGAAAGATGTTAATGAGTATTACAGCTTTTATGTCTTGATTATAAATACAATTAAATATACATATACTAGAAGATGAATTAAATAGTCGAATCTTTTATAAGCTTAAAGATATTTTGATGGAAAAATAAAGTAAGAGAGATAAACATAAAATGTAATGTTAAGTGTGCTTTGTAATAGTGTAAAGTATCCCACTATTTGCTCTCGAATGTTTGTCCGAAAACACTATGTGCAGGAACTGTGATATATAAGTGGTACTTACTAAATTGCTAAATTACTTTTAATACCTGCATTCACTTTATTACTTTGTACATAAGAGGGAACATTAGTAGAAACATTTTATTTTCAAAGTAGTTTTAAGCAGACTTCCATTGAAAAATATACACCATATTTAAAGATTTAACTAATTAATATTTATGAAAAAACAGCACATACTCATAAATAATAGTTTAAGTTATTGTAAAGGCAAAAGACATCAAATATAATTTATGGTAAAGGCATTCTACTTATTAACACTGATAGGGGCTGGTACAACTGGTGCACCAAACCTTGGTCCCCAAAGTCAGGGGCCTCAAATGAAGACCAACCCCAATAAATAAAGGTGGGAATTTTGTGCTTTTGAAAGTATCTTATGGTAAAGTCATTAATATCTTTACTGATATACAATCAAGAAAGTAACTTAATATCTTAAGTTTAATCATGTTTTTAGTGCTAAATAAATCATTTATTTTCCTGAAATCTAGAACATTTGGACCTAAGTCGTCATTAAATATCATTATTCCTCAAATTTATAAAGCCCAGTATTATAGTGCATTTATTGTTTATGTGTGGTAAAATCTAATTTGTGTAATACCTATATAAATAAGATTTAAAACTCTTAGAATTCATATTTGACAATTTTGGTTAAGGACCCCATTTGAATCTTTTGCCCAAGAGCCTCTAAGAACCAAGTTATGTCATTGAATACTGAGTGCAATGAAAATGCATATAAAAATTTTGGGGAATTTCTATCTTTTTAGAAATAATTGTGCCCTTGTAGAAGTAATTTATGCCTGAGATTTCTCAGATCCCTGCCTCAATACTTTCTTATGGAGCACCACATTAATGAGATTCCTCAGAACCCTGCCTGGTTACTTTCTTATGAAGCACTTAAGAAATGAGATTCTTCATATCTCTGCCTGGCTACTCTCTCATGGAGTACTACAGAAAGTGATTCCTCAGATTCCTGCCTATCTACTCTCTCATGGACTACCACAGAAATAAGTTTCTTCAGATCTGCCTGACTACTCCCTTATGGAGAGCACCACATAAATGAGCCTGGCTACTCTCACATGGATCACCACAGAAATGAGATTCTTCAGATCCCTACCTGGCTACTCTCTTATGGACCACTACAGAAGTGAGATTCCTCAGATCTCTGCCTGGCTACTCTCTCATAGATCACCACAGAAATAAGATTCCTCAGATCTGCCTGACTACTCTCTCATGGACTACCACAGAAATAAGATTCCTCAGATCTGCCTGACTACTCCCTTATGGAGCACCATATAAATGAGATTCCTCAGATCTCTGCTTGGCTACTCTCTCATGGAGCACTACAGAAATGAGATTCCTCAGATCCATGTCTGGCTACTCTCTCACAGACCATCACAGAAATAAGATGCCTCAGTTCCCTTCTCTCATGGACCACCATAGAAATGAGATTCTTCAGATCCCTGCCTGGCTACTCTCTCATGGACCACCACAGAAATGAGATTCCTCAGATCCCTGCTTGACTACATTCTTATAGACCATCACAGAAATGAAATTCATTAGATTGCTAGCTGGAGTATATACAAAGAATAAAAGACCACTAAAGCCAAAGATGCTGCTAAACTATCAACCTCAAGGTCATAGGAATATTGGTAGACATCTTTGGAGATTGGAAGATGATTTCTCTTGAGTTGGAGCAGGCCTGAAGGTAGTAGAGTATGTTGATATGTTTTACTTACTAAGCTTCTTTTGCTTCATCAGAGCAAAACAATCTTTCAGCCCGAGGACCATAGCATGATTATCTTATTTTGGGAAAAAAAGAAAGAAAGAAAAACAAAAATGAACTGGTGTGAACTGAAGTCCTAGCCTAACAGAAAGGCCACATGACTGTTTTTATGATAGTGATATCAGAACTTGGGGCAGCATTCTACCCTAAATCTTTTTTAAAGGAACTCAATATTAAATTCTTTTTTAAAAATAAAAAAAACTTATTTCATCTTATTTCTGGAAATAATCCTAAACATTATAGAATGATGATCTAGTTGATGTTTTGATTCCTTCTCATTAAATGGACTTGGATGGGCTAATAGCTCCCTTAGTTTTATAGTCTCCTTCTTATAGCACCTTCATTTCTTTATCACTATTGATTAACCATGTTTAGTTTTCCAAAACTGTGTAGTGCTCTATTGTTTTTATGTCTAAAGGGTGTGATTCTATTGTTATTGCTAATAAGAGTTGTGGTTCTAATACCCTGCTGAATACAGCTCGAGCAGCCATTCACAATGAAAATTAAGCATAATTCAATAAGTTATCATTTGCATGACAAATGGAAACATAAATGGCAGTCAATTGCAAGAGAAGTGAAACAGGTGAGCTGCGATAGTGACATGACAAAAGTGTTTTATATGTATATATATATAGTGTGTGTGTGTGTGTGTAACAAAATGTTCAAGATCTAGCTATGCTGTTAAGTATGTTAAAATAACAAAAATACACTATTTATCAGCATATTTGTCTTGCTACAATTTTCATAAATATTCCAGGGGCCTTGCAAGTTTATGTTTGACTTCATGTTATTTTTATGTTTACATGGTTCATTGCAATTCATATAATCTAATTTATAAGTTTACTTTAAGCCTATGCGTAATTTTCATTATGAATGAGTCTAACAAACAGGTTTTAATGGGTATCTGCTAACAGATTACTCATCTAAATACTACAGGAATCATCTTCCTGACTTTGGAGGCATGCTCAACTTGATGGGTTCTTATATATAGACACTTTTGTCACTGTGCTTCAGGAAATGGTAAACACACATCAAGGTTCCAAATATTTATTGCCTTACTGATTTCCGATGATGTTGTCTCTGCGAAACATTTGTTGATTTTACTTCAACCTCATTTATTCTTACAACCTAGAACAAAGTTGTTTTATAAGTGCCTTAAATGTTTTCTCTTATAATGAGTCAATAGATATTTAATCACTTTACAATAATAATTACATTTATGAAAATAAATGCCAACAACATTGTAATTGTATATATTGCGTTAAATTATCAGGTGAGTTTGCAGCATTTTATTTCTTGTATTCTGGTATTTAGTAGTCATTTTAGGAAACAATCTTAAAAATCTACATTTTAGTGGACTTCTTATATAAACTACTCATATCTTTCTATTCATTTAAAAAGAAATTATATCCATGAATAGTTGTTTAGAATTTACTACAATTCATAAAGTAATATCATAACTTGTTCTTTCATTATTTCAATATTATTTCCATCTTTTAATAACCAACATTATGTTTTCTTATATTGTACAATTGTATACAGTTTGTAGTTTGCAACTCATTGATGGTTTAATTAACCTAATAGAGGTTTAGGTGCCATTTCTTTTGTTGTACCAGGGGCATGTATTCCATGAATTTTTAAAATACATTAATATCTATATTTCCATTTAAATCAACTTGTGAAGAACTTAGTATTACTATTTTCAAACAACATAAGTGAATTGCTACACAGCTTGCACTTTGCAAATAGTTTTCTGGAGCCCCAACAGATGGTCTGGAGTGTTTGCTTATGTCTATTGCTTTAGATGTATTGTTGATATAATCATGCTTTGTGGAAGCAAGATGTTTCTTGCTTATTAGATCCCAGTGGGTAACTTAGGTTATTACTTGTTAGAGGTTAGGAGAGCAAGTTGGTTTATGTTTTTTTTATAAATAATTATAGCAGTGTAGTATTACATAAGGTCACAATGTTTCAAATGGAAGGTTTGTTTGACAAATTTAATTCTAAATACAAAATTGCACTATTTTGTTAATTAGTAGTAGCACTTACTGGAGCAATTTTGAACAGCTCTTTTGCAGTCACAGTCATTACTCTTGAGTTCACTAACATTCACAGTGATCTTATACAGTGATTGGGAGTGATTGTGTCCCGCAGCTCATGTTCACAGTGCAAGTGATTGACAGTGCCATGGTGAATGGGTGAACATAAAGATACTTCTTAGAAATACAATTAGTCAAGACAGACCTAATCTGGCTGTTTTAAGTGTAGAAAAGGTATTGATTAAAGATCTAAATTTTATAACAGTGTCATTGTTGATGCTGCAAAGAAATATAGAAGAGTCCGTCTGCACTACAAATAACAGGCATGCCCCTATATAAACCACTTTTTCTTTTCATTATTGCTCCAATACTGTAGATTATCAGCACTCATCACTGTACTGTACGTAACCCTTTGCATGCAAGTTTTAGACAATTTGAGTTAAATTATCTGTAGCAGCATTATTGTACACCTATGGCCTGTAGGAAATAAAGGAATAATTTTGTTAAGTAAAACCTAATTGGTATTTTTTTCTAATGAAGCAGATTTGCTTTTAAAATGTAGTGTATGCAGCATTCAGATGGAATAACCATGCTAGTGTCACCAAGCCAACACACGCTCTGTAGGTCTGGGTTCAACTCTGGCTCAGATAGATGGTATTTAAGTATGCTTAAAAGTGTCAGCCCCATATCAGTAGATTTACTTGTCCTCCTGTGGTACAAAATTTTGGCACATGGTAGCATTGATAAGATCCTGAAAATTGACAGTGTCATTAACAAATAATTTCATTGTGTTCTCTATACAGTGTTTGTCATTTATCCAGTGTTGCATAGTAGAAAGTGGAGTAGGTTAAAATGTAAAGATGTGATAATGAGTAGTAAAGAGTGGAGATTTATGCAGCAATAAAAAAAAGATGTATCCACATAAAGAAAAACAGCCCACCTGGGTAATGTGGTGGTAGTGTGTCTGCCTCATATTCAACAGGTTGTGAGTTCGAATCTCGCTTAGGGTGAGTTACCCGGATAAGGTTTTTTTTTTGGGGGGGATTTTCCCTTATCCTGAGAAGACGAATGTTGAGTAACTTCAAGCTCCATGGACCTCGAGATCATTTGAGCATCATTTCACCAATTTCATCCATCGTCCAATATGACCAAGCAGGTTAAAGGACGTTGAGCTAAATAAAAAAAAAAAAAATGGCTGCTACTCTGCTACTGCCCCATACCTCTTGATATGTTGCTATGCCATTGCCAAGGTCTGTATTTTTCTCAGCAGTGGTTCATTAAAAAGAGTGGTGTTTTACTGCTATTTTATGTGAGACAGTAGCATAGTCAGAATAATAATATGAGGGGAGTTATGTACAGGAAGCTGCTCACATTCGGGAGATCCTGGATCCAATCCCTGGCCATTGCCCACTCTGACCATGGGTTTTTTTGTGATTTTCCCATGGTTGCCTAGGCAAATGCAGGGTGGTGTATTCTAGTACCGTTTCCTTTCCAGCATTTCTACTTCATTCCATTTCCTTCTCATCTTTCAAGTGTGTTTTTGGGTTTGTGATGTATGGTGATGCAGGCAGATGGTGTAAATGTATGCTGAATGGAAAGCATACTCTCCATGCACACTTGAGGGCTGTTTGATTGCCCTCTCTGATGGTTCCAGCAGTGGAACAGGTTATTGGGCTTGGATATTTTAGTGACTTTCGCTTGTCTATGTGTCCTGTCTACATGCGGCCTTCTCTTACCTAATCCCTTTCTCCTGCAGCATGTTAGGCACAATAGATCTGCATAGGCCACAGTGCATGAAGTGTCTCCCTCCATTGTCTACCCAATACCCTTTTATGTATAGGGATTCAGTTTTTAAACAATTTGTATAAAATCAAATGAAAATAAAATTTATCATGAGTTAAAATATTTGAAAAAAAATCAATTTTATATTTATAGATTATGGTAAAGTAATTGGAATTAAAAAAGTATTTTGATACTAGGTACTTTATAATTTTTTTTAACAAGGAGAGTTCCAACTCCAAAAAAGCGGTCCCTAGCTTCACCTCTGGTGTGACAGGATGATCTATACATTATAAGATTCTTCAAAGTTTAATTTACTTTTAAATCACTGCTTTATCTTGTTTTAATTTTTTAAAGATGTCTTAGAGATACCAAGAAAACTTAATGTTCCAGGAGCAGTCAATGGGCCTAAGGTGTTTTAAGGAAACTAATATTCAATTTTAAGCATTTTGAAGAAATTGACTCTAAATTTTCAAAGAAACAACCCTAAACATATTTATTTATTTCTGTTGATCAGCAGTCAATTACACAGTACTTCTTTGAGCTAGGAAGTTTCAGTCTTTAGCCTTGGTTCAGAAATATTTAGCTGCAACCTTGATTGAGGTTTTTTATTTTAACCACCTATAATTTTGTATTCATTTCAACCAAATTTGAAATGTATTGACAAATGTTCTGCAAACTCCTACACAACTTAAATTCTGTATGCAAAATTTTTTCATGCATACCAATGGGCAGACTGACAAAGCAATGTTAACACTAAATGTGATTCAGCTGCTCTACTGTCAAAAACTTCAATACAATTTTATTTAAATTTTCCTTCAATAAGGACGCTAGTAAAAGTGCAAAGATATCTTTTCCATTCATATATCTACAGGGAAAAACTTTATAGGCGAAACCACAGAGAGGCTGACAGGAGCTAAAGTCCCCCTTCAATTGTGTGTGAATCGCATTTGGGAGGTATCAGGTTCGATCCTCGATGACTCCACTCTGACCCATGGACTTTCTCTGGGGTTTTTCCGAGTCGTAAGGCAATTTCTGGAGTGGTTTCTTCCATCCAATTTTCTTTTCTCTCCATGTTTATTCCATTATTGTTCATTTCTCCTTTGTCCCGTTGGTCTCCTTCAGGATTGCAAGTGTCAGAGAAGTTGCTTCAGCAGCACGTAAAAAGGATATTCTGTGGAACTCTCACTGTCCCCCAACCTTCAACCAATTACTGGGGTGAAAGAACCGTCACTTGGAAATGTTGGACTTTATGCGGGGCAGGATTCCCAGTATGCTTATGTGATTGTCGGGGAGTCTTGCACTGGTAACTGTAGGGACCCTATCATTGCGGTGCTGCCGCTCCTGGTTCTGGTCACCTGGTCCTCCTCTCAGCTTATCCCTTCCTCCCGAGGGCGCCTCCTTGTGTGGCATAGGTACCTCATCAGGTCAGTGCCGAGAACCTTAAGTTCTACCCAGATACTAGACCACCCTTTAATTAAAGAAATAAGATGGTAATAGTTTTACTTAAGGTTATTGTGGTATAGCTTTGTTGTGATAAAGTCAAAACCAACACTTTTTTGTTTCTAACCTATTTACTTAAACCAGACGAGCATCTTATTCGCTTAGTCAGTGAGTGAATGTATTATAGTGATGGAATATATTCTAAAACTTATTCAACTGACTCGTGAAGCAAGAAAAGAAGAAAGAAAAACATATCAAACGGCTAGACCGAAACAAATATGCTTTTACTTATCAATAATAAGAATTAGGCACTGCAACATTAGGAGCAAAAACTTAAATAAAAACCAGAGTAATCAAACTATTAAATCTTACTATAAAATCCACGTTTATTTAATAAAGCTGTTTATGTTTTCTCAAAATTTAAATTAATGTTTTCATCAACGAATGATCCATGGATTACTGACATGATACTTGAAATTCTAGAAAAGTAAAACGCTCTACCACTGTTTATTATTTCATTGGCAAGATAAGTTTCAAAATGTGCTAGCCTCTCCCTGAAGAAGGATACTTGGTTTTTCCTCCGAATCGCTTCATAAGGTAAATTATATATATATATATATATATATATATATATATATATATATATATATATATATATATATATATGCTAGCGCTCTCGCTCAGCATAAACATTGAAAGGAGCGATCAACAGATAACCAGCATCTTTTGGAACTTTCTCTTCTCCCCGCTTCCAAAACATTCTAGAATGTGCAATAAAAATTTCCATCGGCTATATAAGCGTCCGCTCTCGCGAGTGAGTCAGTGAGTTGCCTGTGCGACGCCTGTGCGACAGAAGAAGCTATTCTCCGAATGCTATTCTCGTCAGCGAGTGCTGTTATTGAAGGAAATTAGTGTTCGACTCCCCAGCGGTGAGTGATCCGAAGAACAGGCTGCGTCGTGAGTGTTTTATTACGCCGCGTAGAAAGTGAAGTGATAGGGAAAATTTAACATTAGTGAAGTAACAATGAAAATCAAATTAAATGAGAATTAAAACTGAACAAAGCCGCAATACAGTTCCCACCTGGTGTAAGCACAAAATAACATATTTTGTCCTATTTCGTCTAAAACGTACACCCAGATGTGTAGCTACATCTATGTGGACATGGATTCCTCTCCCCATTTCATCGAATGTTTCTAAAGTATTGGGTAGGTTACCGAGTGAAATTGCTCAGATGGTCATATCTGAGGCCGCATTCAGAAGGTCCATTGGCCACCCCTCCTCACTCAGACCCATGGGTGGTTTCCCCGGGTTGGCAGGCGAATGCTGGCGTGGTTCATCTACTACAACTTTTATTTCCTGTACCTATCACTTCCTTAGCATCTGTATCACGACTGAAGGACCAGACAACGGTGTTCTGCCGGTTGCGGCTGGGCGGTGGCTTGCTTTTGTAAAATTTTCTTCCTTACGACGTTTCGGGGACCTCCCTTTGGGATCCTTCAGGTAAGGTGCTGCTTCGCATTGCCGCTCGGGATTCAGAGACGTGTGCTTTATCCGGAACGTTAGGGATACCGTCATTCGGATCTGTTCGCCTTTCCCCTCAAATGTCTGTGCCCAATTGACCGGGCTCCGAGATAACCTAATCATAATGAGATGATTGTGATATTGAGAGGGAGACAATAATTGTTCAATCGCTTCTTACTTATTACGCCAGGATGGTTTCACCATGTAAATATCATAGAATATCTGTCGTGAAATTCAATTTTATTTATGGATGCTCCGCAAGTGCTGTGGTTCTAAGCGTCCCATTTTATATTGGGTGTGAAAGACCGCTTAAGTCGCCTTTTTTCGTGCCGTAACTCTAGGACACGGGCTTTACTTCCTTCCGAAGGAAGCCATGCTGAGGATTTTACGCCCGAAAAAAATCCATATCACCCTCTGCCGGGTTTGAACCCGTGACACTGGGAATCAGAGGCTAACATGCTATTACTTAATTCCTTAGACTACGAGTGTCTGAAAAGTTCTTCAAATGTAATCCTAAAAAAACCTGATGTATCATTCATATGTCATTTTCTATCTGTTTTGCAAACAAACTATTCTTACAAAAGATCATTCTTTAACTAATAATGATAATCAAGATAAACATTACAGAAATGGTCTTATTTCTCAGTTTCTTATAAGTAGAAGGCAAATAAGGGAATACACTAGGCTAATGCCACAGTCAAATTTTTTAAAGCTATCGGTATGCAACTGTCATTTTTTGATTCTCTTTTCATGGCCGGGAGTAAAACAAAATACATATGCAAGGGATGAAGGTTTTCCGTTTGACAAACGTTTTTTAAAATTGAAAACAATACCAGAAAATATTTCGGAAAAGATTAGTCGTATAAAAACTAAATAAACATAAATTGTGCGTTTTAAAGAGATATAATTTTTACTTTCTCTAACCCCTGAGTCCGGAAAAAGCATTTTAGAAAAACTTCAATGTGCATATCTGTGTGTGTGTGTGTGTGTGTGTGTGTGTGTGTGTGTGTGGGGGGGGGGGCAGCATAACTCAAAAACAAACTTCTGTTAAATACAAAACTTGGTATTTAAGTTCAGTATCTCCGAACAATTCAACACGATTCCCCCAACCTAGTCTTCCCTTTACTTGGAAACATTTTTGAAAATTTTTATTTTCTCAAAAATGACTAATGATTTTAATTAACATATGATATTAAATATATTTTCAGACAAATAAAATGTCTATCTTCAATTTCCTAAGAGTAGTCTCTGAAGTCCTCTTCATTCTGAATGGCTTTTGTATAACTGGTAAACCGTAAGAGATACAGAAAAACGTACTGTACAAGAAATGTAGATCTCTTCAAAACACACAATTTATGCCTTGTACGTTGTTATTGTGGTGCTAGCCATTCTCGAGATATTCCTTGTTATTGGTTTCAATTTTAAAATACTTAACTTTTTTTTTTTTTCAAACTGGAAGTGGTCCGTGTTTCTTTTATTTTACTCCTAGCCATAAAAGAGAAGCGAATTTCAATGTAATCGCAGAGCGACATCTTTTAAAAGATGTGACTATCACCTTGGCCTAGTGTATTCCTTTAGTTCCCTACTACTTTGTGATGTGATCATTCTGCTAATTTCATCTCGATTAACACGAAGTAAATAAAAGCTCAGTCTTTTGTAAGAAGTTTGTTTGCAGAACATGTAGAATGGAACACATTATATCTTTTTTGTAGTAAGTTTTTGTCTATCTCTTACGGTTTACCAATTATACAAAAGTCATTCAGATTGAAGAGGACTTCAAGGGCTATTCCTATTTGTCATATAAATAAATATCCTTAATTTAAGACATTTTAATCAAAATCATTAGAGAACATTTTAGGGAATCGAAAATTTCGAAAAATGTTCCATGTAAAGGGTAGTTTGGGGTGGGGGGATTTTGCTGAAAAACTTCGTGCCGCATCCTTGGAAGATTCTAAATTTAAATACCAAGTCAGAGTGCGCGGTCAACCTCCTGAATGCAAGTCACACATAATATTGTCTTCTTCCGAGCTTGGTAACGGGGCGAAAAATGTTCTATGCCAACACTATCATAATTTGTGCATGCATGAGGAATAAAAGGGATTCTCCAGAGGAGGATTTGGAAGCAGAATTCCCTATTAATGACGTGGGACCCAAACACAGGATTTCCACGAAGTTGTAATACAATAATAATAATAATAATAAGCTACATTCATAGGATTATTTTACCCTCTGACGTCTATTGGTGGGTATATAAATCATTCTTGCAAACGCTTGTTCTTGTATCTACTTCACGTTAATGGAGATACACTTGATGGAAATTGCCTTATTGCATATTTTCCTATGGGTACAAGGATTTAAACAAATCCAATAGATCGCCCTACCTGGTGTAATGGTTACCATGTTAGCTTCATGTACACGTGGTCGTGGGTTCAAACCCGACATAGGACGATGGATTTTTTTCGGGAGTTAATGTCCTTAGCATGGCTTCCTTCGGAAGAGGAGTAAATCCGGTGGTCCTGTGTCGTAGATTTACTGCACGTAAAAGAACCTCAATCCTGATTAAGAGGCCTCTGAGCAAAATTAAGCGGTCTTTCACGCACAGTATAGAAGGGGACACTGAGAACCAGCAGTTACGGAGCGTCCTTAAATAAAGCTCCAGTTCCATTTCCAAATCCAGTGGGCTATAAGGGACAGTCAGATCCTTTAAGGTGAACTGTGAAGTTTGGTCAACAATTGTGAAAAATATTTCTCAGTAAAATCTTACGAATTCTAAGCTTTAAGAAAATGTATCGTTTTTCTCACTTGACATACTTTAACTACAAATTAACTAAAGCTATAGATGGGTAGGCGCAAACTTATTAATAGTCACTCCCAACTTTAAAACTTATTTTCTCACAAACTTTTTTCTAACACTATTTCCACACTAAAAATGTTCCACACGGTGCCATTTTTCACACCATTGTTCCAAAAATGTTATACTGTCTCGCAAAAGCACATAAAAAAACCGACATTTTACTTAATTTTTCAAAGCAATGTTTCAATTTTGATAAATACATTTTGAAATTTTGAAAAATAAAAATTTTAGAAAGTACGAAAAGTAATAATTTTTCTACAATAATTAGGGCTAGTATAAAACCATAATATGACAAAACTATTTATAAGCTCTTTAACTGTAAAACTGAGTTCTTTTATGTGAACATTTTTAAAAACGCATAACGTGGCTCAGTTTTGCTAGAACAATGGATTTAAACAATAACAAATTATTTAAATAACCATGCGAGCTATAATTTTGCTGCATGGCATAAATATCAATATTATTGTGTACAATAAATTGTATGCATTTCAATAAGATATCTTACAAAAATAGGGATTTTTCAAATTTCACAGATACATCGCATTGAAATTCCGTTCTCTTTGACTAGGAGCGAGGGAGCGAGAGAGAGAGAGAGAGAGAGAGAGAGAGAGAGAGAGAGAGAGAGAGAGAGAAAAGAATGACTTCCAATTGACAAAAATATGAATTTATTGAAAATTCAAATCAATAACAAGGAATGGCTTGAAAATGGTTAACTTCACAAAAAATAAATACTCAAATAAAATAAAATAAAAAATAAGTATATAAAAATAAAATAAATCATGTACTTTAACGAGCTTTTTGTGTAAATAGTGAAGGTTTTGTTTATCTTTTGCAGTTTGTCAGTTATACAAAAGTAATCCAGAACAAAGAGAACTTCAGAAGCTACTATCAGCACATTTTATTTGTTACGATAATATATGAAACATGTGGCATTATAATCAACGTCGTTAGAGCCATTTTTGAGAAAATCAAAACGTTCGAAAACTATTCCTTTGAAAAGGGTAGTTTGGTATGGCTTTTCTTGAAACTCTTTGTTTTGCATCTTTGGAAGATGCAGAACTTAACAGAGAGATAGACAGACAGACAGACACACACACATACACACACGGACCTTTATAACACGGTTTTCTTTGAGTTCAAGGGCCTCAAAACATGTTTACGGTGAAATTTCAACATCGACGTTTTTGGTGGAATACTATACTTGCTAATAGTGTGTAATATAGAAAGTATTTTGAAGGGGACTAGGGTTTCTAAACATGTTTGATTTTCCGTGAAATCTCGGTATTTAATTTTGGGTTGGAATGCAATATTTTCTATACATACTATGTACGCATTATAGGAAATAAAAAGAAAAACATTTACGCGAATTTAATAACCTTCACTTACTCACCTCCGGATTTGGGGTTAGGGGTTCGGTCTTACATTCAAGAGGTCCCGTACTGACGAATCTGTTGCATTCGAAAATGTCAAGCAACTCCGACTTTATGGATATTAGGCTCATTGCAGAATCGTTTTATTTATTCGCCGTCCAAAGTGACCTGTTCGGTTAAAAGAAGTAAAAACTACCAAAATGTAAGTGAATTCCAAACACCTCAGTTTCCAATTCCATGTTTTCTAATTTCAGAATATCAGCTTATACAAGTTTCTATTTCTAGACGAGATTTACAATCTCCATTATTACGAAAGTCATGCACATGAAAGAAGCGGAAGCCAGACTAATGCTGTCAAACACTGAGAGAGGAAATGTGTGTATTTTCTTTTTTCCTGTTATTGTTGCACTTGCAGTGCAGGGAATATTGTTACAAAAAGTCGAGGGTAGATCCATGATTTCTATAAGAGAGGGACGCACCGCGTGGTTGGGAGCCCTACTTAGAACAGTTTTTAAAAGTTTAGCTTAAAAATTAAGATTTTTGTTAAAACATTTGGAGGAACATATTCTAAAAGGAGGAGGGGCGGATAAATATGACCAAATCTGGTATTATGTAATTATATTTATTTTATTTTGAAGCGCTAAACAAAAGGTATTACGCAGTTGTGAAGGAAATTACAGTAAATCTTAGGCTGCGCCGTGGCCGAGTGGTTAGACCGCTCGCCTCCCATCGAGTTCAATCCCAAGCGCCCGCATGTGGGATTTGTGGTGGACGAAGCGGCGTCTGGGCGGGTTTTCGCCTGGCTCTTCGGTTTCCCCCGCCACTCATTCCACCAATTGCTCCATTATCACATTTCATATCATCCACTTCCTCACGCTCATGCCTGGCTACGGCCGACCACTCGTTCCAGATTCTCCATTCTGTGGTTTCTCCTGACAGGCTTCTGACCCCTAGGCATTCGCTTGTAAGTCCTAGGAGGGGTATTAGTCCTAACTAGCGGGAGGATAAGCCGACTACGAAACAGTGAATCCTAATATTTTTATCTAGATTTGAAAACGACTTGACTTAGGAAAGAAAAGAAAGAAAAAAAAAAAACAGTACCTATGTAAAAAATTGGGGGATAAAAAAATCTGATGTGTTCCATTCACATGACTTTCCATATATCTCTGCAAAAAATTATTGTTAAAAAGCTAATGCTTCCATTTACTTCATTTTAATCGAGAAAAAAAAATAGCAGAAATAGTCTTATTGCTTGCTTCCTTGTAAGTAGAAGGGAAATAAGGGTGTACTATAGGCTAAACTGATATCCAAAAGCTGGTTGTTATGTGACTGAAGTTCATTTGTTTGTATGGACATCAGTTGACAAATTCCTGTATGAGAAAAGTAAGTTTTTCAAAGCTGAAACAAAAAACAAGGAATATCTCAAAACGATCAACTCCACGAAAAAAAATGTATATGATAAAAATTGTATTTTAATGTGCTCTACATTTTTTGTGTGTTAAGTTTTTGTCTATCTCTTACTGTTTAGCAGTTATGCAAAATTCCGTAAAATTCATCCAATATAAAGTAGTCTTCAGAGACTATTCCCAGAAAGTTCAAGATATACATTTTATTCGTCAGGTAAACATCTTTAATATTTGACATTTTAATCAAAATTGTTAGAGCCCTTTTTTAGAAAATCAAAAATTGTCGAAAAAAGTTCCATGTAAAGGATAGTTGGGGGCGGGGGATTTTCTTGAAAATCTTCGTGTCGCATCCTTGGAAGATACCAAACTTAAATACCAAGTTTGGTATTTAACGGTCTTTTCGTTTTTGAGCTATGCTGTCCACAGACACACAGATACACACACGCATACACACACGGACCTTTTTGTAAAAATGCTTTTTTTTTTTTATTCAGGGGGACCCAAAACATGTATTTCCGGTGAAATCTCGGTATCGAATTTTTGGGTGGAATAGGGAAAGTAAAAAAAAAAAAAAAAGTAAAAAAAACACTCCATACATTTTTATTTAAATTATAAAGGCGATCGTTCTGTGATTTTGCCTACTAAATCTCTTTAGAGGACGATGATTATGGCAGAGATAATCTCAACTTGAGTAGGCTCTTGTACTAAAGTCGAAGAAGTTGCTTGTGGAGAAAATAATTTAATCATTATGTAATCTCTTCTTAATTATAGAAGGATTAATTTTGTGAGACATAAATCACACAAAAACAGCAAATGTAATCGTCATGGGAAAGCACAACATTGTTTTAACTGTCACTACTGTACCTGCGTCTTAATTCCCGCAACTCTAGCCGCAACAGACCCTTGTAAGCCCGCAAACAAAGCTACGCGTATCAGGTTAGGCAAGCCAGATTACGGGGTTTATTTATTATTTACAACAGGTAAATTAGCCCGTCTGAGTGGTAGCGTGTCTGCCTCACATTCAACAGGTCGCGAGTTCGAATCTCGTTTAGGGTTAATTACTCAGATAAGGTTTTTTTCGGGGTTATCCCTTATCCTGAGAAGACGAATGTCAAACAACTTTAAGCTCCATGGACCCCGATATCATTTGAACATCATTTAACCAATTTCATACATCGTTAGATATGACCAACCAGGTTAAAGTACGTTGAGCTAAAATAAATATAAAAAAAAAATTTACTTAACTTTTATTTTACTAATAAACCATTATTTGAGATTTTTATGTTACAGCCTGTTTTGTTCTGGATTCGTCCTTGTAAGAAGGGTCAGTAGTACTTTGTCCAGCAGAATTTTCTTCCAGTTTTCTTCTGTTATTTCAGAAATGATTAACCCGAACGAAATATGTGGGTCTGACTTATGCAGTAACGCCAAACACAAGTAGTGCATAAACGCGCTAGTAATAAATCTCGGCATATTAAGTTGTATACTTGCCAACTTCTTGAAATTAAAACCGTAAAACTTTCTCTCGTCCAGCAAAGCATAATAATTATGCGACTGCATGAAGTGGAGAATGCGTGAAATGTTTGGTGTGGTAAATATACAAACATCAGATGTTAAATAAACGAGAATTCTGTTTTATAGCAATCCTTGAAGATATGTAATATCGTTTCTTTGTCGCACATGCTGAAATTCTTCCTAGTATCGCAATGAACATGTATTAAATAAAAAAAATCGCAACTCACACATTTCTAGCATATAAACTTTTCATAATATGAACTATAAACCAAAAAATGGAAAATTATACCCCGCAGCCCTAACCCCGAATGAGATATACGTATAATTTGCACGAGGGAGTTGAGCTTACATTTCACGGCTTCCATTACTAAATATTTGTTTGGTTACTGTAGGTCACTAGTGGTGCAGTAAAACTATAAATCCACAAGCTATGTATTTTTTTTTTTTTTTTTTTTTTTTTTTTTTTTTTTTTTTTTGCGGCCCAGAGTAGGAGCGCCATAATCATGATAAAGGATTAGGGTTCCCCGAGTCCCCAGGACTCTAGATCAGAGCACCAGACGTAGACTCTCGTGACTCTTTGCCACATACATGGCCCCAAGGAGGGATGAGGGGATATATCGAAGGGTGATCGGATCCAGATGACGACGGGCGCAAGTATGGTTTGAGTACCTCTCGGTTACAGTTAGAAGGTTTCCGACACCGCCCTAGGTCCTGCTCACGAACCCTCGGAGGGAGCCCTGAAACTGAAATACAGATCCTGACCAAGTGTTCCCGACGATGACGCCAGGATAACCTTTTACAATGCACAAATCACCATCCAGCCGCAAACCACTGAACACGTCGCCTGGTCCTTCAATTCTGAAACGAATGATTAAGAAATTATGGGAAAAGGGATTGGTGGGCCAGAAAATTCGGAGGATGTAATGACCCGACTCAGAATTTGCCTGGAGACCCTGTGAAACCGCTGAAAAACCCATGGGTCGAACCCACGACCTCCCGAATTCGGGCCAGAGGCGAAACCGCCTGAGCCGTCCCGTTCAATATGATGAATAAACACAAAGATAAGCTCTGGTCTATTATGGCACTATATACCAAATTAGCGTGGTACATTCAAACTGTAATCTTAAGTTACAATACAGAGTGGGAGGTGAATAATCAGCGTTTGAGGACGATATGGTAACCCAGTGTTTGCAGTTTTTTCCGCTATTTTCTAAATCATTTGCATGAGGAAAATTTCACTATGCTTTTGGGATGCCTGTTTTTTTGCTATCTCAGATGCTCGGTTGTTTACGTAACAGATCTGACGGTTGACCCTCCTCTGCCCTTTGCTCTGCCCGACTACGGTGGTGTGATGTATGTACACACATCAGAGGCATATCTTAGGGCTATTCAAAACACATTAGACCCTGAAATTTTTGAGATACACTTACGTATTACACGAATAATTGTTCTTTACTAAATATCACATTATTTGCACTCATTAACCTCCCACCTTGTATAATGTAAGATAATTTAATGCTATGTCCATGTAGGCCTCTGCTCCCGTATATTTTGCAAGAAAACCGTGAAAGTGGGCAAGTATGAACTTATGTGTTCGTATAGCTATGTACCGCTGTTTTATTATTGATTGTAATGTCCCTACTAATTAGTCTGCTAGTTCTCAAGGACCTTTACATGTAAATAAACATTTTCCTAAGAAATGAGATGACGGCAACACTGTCCACTTAGGCGACAGTAAATACCGCTTTCTAAAGACGATGCTAACATGTTGCAACATTCCAAAATGAAACATCTTAGGGGAGGGGACTCGCCATACATTCTTTTTTCTAATGATAACAGCACTAAGTATTCCATTAGCTAATGAAGTAAAGAGTATGCTAAGAAGGTGGCCAAACAGAGCCGTACAGCACTGGCAGTATCGCACCTTCGATTATACTCATAGTATTTCATCGTAGTGTATTTGTTTTTAAGTTATTGGCATGGATTTTGTGGCGATTGCATAGACCATGACTACAATAATTATAATTAAAGGATGACGTGCTTTGGTAGCCAAAAATGCTAATAGAACAGCAGCTGTAGACAAGTTAATCCCTGCATTATCATTATCTATAATACAGTGACTGTCAAATAAGACTGCTGTTAAGATCATAACAAATAAACGTTTAATGTTATTAGGTCGATTAGCACTTGTGCTACTGGTTTTCCACGACAATGTCAGTCTGTGGCTGACCTTCTGACCCCAAGGGCGCAGTTCAAACCCGGCTCAGACCGATGGTTTTTTAAGTTGGCTTACAAACGACGAAATTCGGGTACATCGGCGGCATTGATATTATCCTGGTAATTGACATCGTCGTTAACAAACTAATTATTTGTGTAACTAGGTACAATATGATTGTGACACAATGTTACAATGAGTTATACACGTGTTACATACATCTGATATGTACCATTCACATGACTTTCTCTACATCTCTACAACAAATTATTGTTAAAAACCTTATTCTTTTATTTACTTCTTGCTAACCGAGAAAAATTAGCAGAAATCGTCTTATTACTTGCTGCCATGTAAGAAGAACGGAAATAAGGGAGTACCATAGGCTAAAGTGATAGTCAAAAGCTGGTTGCTATGTGATTCCTTTGTTTGTATGGACAGGAGTTGACAAATTTCCGTTTGAGAAAATTATAAATATTTTATAGCTGAAACCAAAAACAAGGAATATCTCAAAACGATCAACTCCACGAAAAAATGTATATAACATAAATTGCGTGTTTTAACGAGCTCTACACTTTATATCAAGTAAGTTTTTGTGTATCTCTTACGGTTTACCAGTTATGCAAAATTAAATAAAAAGCATCCAGAATAAAGAGGTCTTCAAGGGATATTCCCCGAAAATTCAAGATACAAATTTTATTTGCCATGTAAATATCTTAAGTATAAGAAATTTTAATCAAAATCGTTAGAGCCATTTTTGAGAAAATAACAATTTTCGAAATTTTTTGCATGTAAAGGGTAGTTGGGGGTGGGGGGATTTTCTTGAAAATCTTCGTGTCGCATCCTTGGAAGATACCAAACTTAAATACCAATTTGGTATTTAACGGCCTTTTTGAGCTATGCTGTCCACACACACACACACACACACACACACACACACACATGCACATTTTTATGTTTTTTTTTTTTTTTTTGGATTCAGGGGGACCCAAAGCACGTGTTTCCAGTGAAATCTCGGTATCCAATTTTTGGATGGTTACAATACCTTCTGTATACACTATGTACATGGTCAGTGTAGAAAAAGTAATAATTAATACATTTGCTAAGTGAAAAATTATAATGTATCAGCGATCACAGATGCATGACGCAATATGGATGCTAAACAGATGTTTCAACCCTTACAGAGGAAAATGGAAGGTAACGTTAAAACTATTGAAAATATGGATTGTATTCCGCTTCAAATGTTGAACGATGCGAAGATTGCTGAGAGTTTATTAATCCCAAAAAAATTAAAATATGTTTATGAAAAAAATGTGAAAAGTTTTGTGCATTATATGAATCTGAGGTGTAAATGTTGTAGAAGTCAAGGATTGCTCAGATGTAACATGTTCTGTATGATTAATTGTACTGTTAATATTTACCAAGGAAAGCGAATATACCAAGTAACGTGGTTCCTGATTAATATGTATATTGTTACTAGTTTTAGCTTTAAAATAAATTTAATGAGGCGATTCTTGTGTGTTGATTGTTGCTAGACTTGCAAGAACGACAATTTCAGTTTTTCTTATAGGCACATTGCAGAAAATTGTATTTTGGCGGTGATGACGACATTGCTGTCTTGTTGCCATGGTAATTACGTAATTCATTTTCTGGCACTGTTGCTAGAAATAGGGTAATTTGCACTATTTATGCTGTTTTAGCAGTAGGAATGCATAAAACTATTTATTTTATTTTTCCACAATTTAATTTTGATTTAAAACACATGCTTCTTTTCATAGACCTTTGGTTCCAAAATAATTATCATAAAAAGAAAAATTCGTTAACTTCAACCAATTTGACACAACTTTTTCTTTTCTGTTTTTATTTAGCTTAACAGTCCATAAACTGGTGGGTCATATCGGATGACGAATGAAATTGGTGAAATGATGCTCAAATGATCTCGGGATTCATGGAGCTTAAAGTTACTCGAAATTCATCATCTCAGGATAAGGAAAAGCCCCGAAAAAACCGACGGATTGATGTAAAAGCTACTTATTGGCAACATGTTCACGCGTTTACAGTTGTGTTCTAGCAATCAACACTCCAGAACATGACACCAAGGTTCACCTGAGCGGAATGAAAATCGCCACAGTACCTAACATCATAATGCGGGTTTTACTCGTTAAAAGGTTAATAGAGTGTTCGCTAGCTTGTTCTTGTCCTAGCTTCCTGCGCTGTCTATGCCTGCGTGGCTCTCAAGTTAAGCAACCCAGTGGGCAGGAAGAAAGGATAGAATTGCAGTGTAAGGAATTGGATGCTAAGTTAAAAAGTGGGCGGGGCCCTGCTGTCTTGTCACCCTTTCAGCATTGACCTAGCCCAATGCTGCTTAACTTAGGGGTGTAGCATGGATAAGAGCGGTAGCCTTTCAGGCCAGAGGCCCCAATCCTGCTTCATATGCCCAAGGTAGCGGGTTAAAACGCGGCGGAGGACGTTGGCTTTTTCGGGCGTAAGAATCCTTAGCATGGCTTCCTTCGGAAGGGAAGTAAAGCCGTTGGTCCCGTGTGGTAGATTTACGGCACGTAAAAGAACCTCAAGCCTGATAGAGAGGCCTCTGGGCAAAATTAAGCGGTCTTTCACGCCAATTTAGAATGGGACGCTTAGAACCACAGCAGTTAAAGAGCGTCCGTAAATAAAAACTCCATTTCATTTCACATTTCTGTGTCACAAAAATGAGATCAAATAGATATGATAAAAACCTTTTACAGTGTAATATAGTATCTTTGATCACATCTTTCTGACCTAGCGGGCCCGGGTTCGATCCCAAGCGACCGCATGTGAGATTTGTGGAGGACAAAGCAGCGCAGGGGCGGGTTTCCCCCGCCATCGCATTCCACCGGTGCTCAATCGTCTGCGGTGCCACAAGTAGTAAAAGCGGGCATTAAACACTACCAAAAAAAAAAAAAAAAATCTATCCGTGACGTACTTCTGTGACTATTTCGTTCATGACACGTGATCGTAGGAAGTGGCCAATTCAGTACACTGGCGCGTAAAATTCAAACCAATCGGAACTCATTATCTCTGTATTTTAATCCTTTTTTATTACACCCATGTGAAATTGTTTTTTCTAAATTTATCGCACTCATGTGCATTTGTTTCCTCTCTAAATATCAGTATGCAGTGATATTCCCGTACATAATGGCGGAAGTTCCAATAGAAACATTAATTGCAATCATGCTTTACTAAGCCAAAATAATAGAATGTAGCAATACAAGAGATCAGTGTTTATTTTAAGCCACAATAATATAATGTAGCAATACAAATAGATTTGAAATTTATGATATGGACATCAAGTTGCGGTGACTTCGGTGCAAATATACAAGACAAATAGGATTTTAGGAATATTATTCTTCGTGTCCATATAAGCTAATCATTGTTATTTTATTTACGAAATAGTCTTATTAAATACAACTCGAGTTGCAACTTTTCTTTAGACAAATTCGCGAGCAACAAGTTGCTCGCGAATTTATCGATAAAAGTTAGAGCTCTCGTTATATTACTTATGATAAAAGTTATACCCACCATCACACTTTCTTTTTTTATTGTTTCATTTTCTATGGTGATATTGGGGTTTTTGACTTATGAAACAACTCATGTGATCAAGTCGGTTATTGTCATTAGGTTTATTATTTTTGTATCATTAAACACACGCACATCCACTCTCACATACATACTTCCAAACTCTGAGGGGGAGTGGGGGATAGGGAATAATTCTGGTTCAAGAAAAGTTCCCCACCCCAGCCGGGAATTGAACCTCCAGGTGAGAAGTCAGCTTGCTTACCACTCGACCACGGAGGCAGTCCATCACATTAATTGTGATTAGAAAATAAAATGGCAGACATTACACATGTTACACAGTGGTTACAGCCAAACTGCTATGTTCTTTTATGAATCACATAAAATGCTGCACAATTCAAAGCATAATTATTATAAAAACAAAAACAAAACACTGTAAATATATAAAAGCATAGCAAAAGGCTTTAGTGAGGTACAAGAAGGATATCCCGAAAATGATGCGAGGAAAAATTAAATAAATTGGGATGCCAATATTTAGAAGAACAACATGAAAGTTACTATGTCAATCATTAATTACTATTTTTGCTGCTGTCTTTGTTATTCATACCCAAAAATGTGGTAACGTTCTGTGAGGAATTGTCTTAATTTTTAAGTTAGGTTGTACGAAAATGTTGCACATGAATGTAATAAAAAATAAATTTATTTATAATGGCACAACAAACATTCTAAACTAACAAAATAGGAACCATTATTACAACTCCTGTTGTTAACTTTTGGATATCCTTTTTAAAAATCTGATGTGTTCCATTCACATGACTTTCTTTACATCGTTGTAACAAATGATTGTTAAAAAGCATATTCGTCTATTTACTTTATGATAATCGAGATAAGCATTAGCAGAAATTGTCTTGATTAGTTGCTTCCTTGTAAGTAGAAGAAAAATAAGGGAATACACTAGGCTAAAACGATAGTAAAATCTTTTAAAAGGTGGTTGCCATGTGGTTGAAATCAGTTTCTATGCATTGTCAGAAGTTTACAACTTTCCGTGTGAAAAAGGTTTAAGTATTTTAAATGTGAAACAAACAGGAATATCTCAGAAATGGTCAATTCATCAAAATATCACATGATATAAACTGTGTATTTTAAATTGATCTACATTTTTTATGTAGCAAGTATTTATCTATCTCTTACGGTTTACCAGTTATGCAAAATTCTGCAAAATTTATTCAGAATAAAGATGTCTTTAGAGACTATTTCCAGAAAATTCAAGACATGCATTTTATTTGCCATAGAAATTCTTAAATATACGGTATTTTAACCAAAATCGTTAGAGGCATTTTTGAGAAAATCAACATTTTCGAACTTTTTTCCATGTAAAAGGTAGATCCGGGGGGCGGATTTTTCTCAAAATGTTCGTGTCACATCCCTGGAAGATACTAAACTTAAATACCAAGCTTGGTATTTAACCGACTTTTCGTTTTTGAGTTATCGTGTTCACAAACACACACACGGACCTTTTCCTGAAACTATTTTTGGATACAGGCGAGCCAAAAACGTGCATTTCTAATGATATCTCGGTATCGAATTTTGGGTGGAATGCAACACCTTCTCTATGCACTATATACATAGTACATGTAGAGAAAGTAAAACTGTGATAAAAGATTTGACTAGTGTAATATACTTGACAGCTTTAATGTGATCACAAAATGTGATCAAAGGTTTTATCGCATTCTGTGACACAGATATCTGAGTGTAATATAGGCCTTAGGAAGACGGTAGCTTTGACTCTTTTTTTTTTTTTTTTTTTTTTTTTTTTTTTTTTTTTTTTATTTCTACGTTCTCTTTAATCCTAGCACATAAATCTTTCTTCTAATTTTCTCAGGCATAAATAATGTAGGCTATTAGCTTCAAACAATTCTCTTTTATGTTTCAATTACAGTTAGATCAATGCTAATGAATTGTTCTTTCACATAAGGTTGGAATAGCAGAATCAGATTGAAAAATTCAATGGCATAGCCAGGATTTGAAATACAGATCTCAGATCTTGTAACGAGCTTCTTAGTTTAGACCCACAAATGGTAATGAACTGTTCTCGCACAAGATTATATCTTCACAACCCTCTTCTTCTGTGACCAGTTCGTTCCTTCCTACTAGGCTTGAGCACTTAAACTCTGAAAGACACCCGATAACAGTCCCTTCCACTATAGGTATCAGTACACAATGTTATGAGGTAGTTCATTACGCCGGTCCCCGTCGCCGCGCTCGCTAAAGTGCCTCGCTTTTTTTTTTTTTTTTTTTTTTTTTTTTTTATTTTTATTTTTTTTTTTTTTTTTAATGAAGACGTAAAGTTAACGTTAATCGACATAATTATTTTGTAGAAATAACCTGATTAATATATTTCGTATTAGATACAAAGGAATAGAGGTGGTCAAAGGTTTATCAACTGTTTATACTGACCTTAAAATTCGTCAAGCATAAGCGCAAGCGTGAGATAAGACAGTACACCATAGGCGTAATGCAAGAATTTGTCACGGGAATAACCTAAATCCTTAAATTGCATACAGAAATCTCCCGACCACGTTTCAGATTGAATAACATAACCAATAAAAATCTATGTTAAACCAAACTGCAGAACAGCGTCTGGCGCCAGAATTTAAAATGGCGTGGTACGGCGGAATGGAGGAATAAGTATTATTGCACAGCAGATGGCGTAAAATCTGGTATCGCGATCGCGTGCTGTTTTTTTTTTTTTTTTTTTTTTTTTTTTTTTTTTTTTTTTTTCAATTAGGTGCTCATATCCTGTATATCCAGGGTTTAAAGGGGTTGATTCTGTTGTCTCGAATCATCCGCCACCTCTCTGCATACAAAAAACTTCGTAAAGCTGGAACCACACAGTCAGCTGGCGTGTCCAAGGTACTAAGCCAAGCATAGGTACCCATTACTGTCCAAATAAGAGCTCTCCACAATGCAGGACGCGTCCAGGGAAAATTCAGGTGCAAAATATCCGTTGCTGAAGGCTGCCAGGTGTCACCAGTCCAACCCCGACATCGGCTCAAGAGCCATGTCCATATCAGTCCTTTACCTGAGCATTCCAAGAGTCGATGTGCGAGCGAATCCGGAGCTTGGCACATTGGACAAGCGGGAAGAATTGCCAGATGATGTCTGTGTAATTTATCTGCAGTTGGTAGGATTTCATTGACAATCTCATATGCCACCGAGACCCATTCCGTGTTGATTTCCGGTACAGCAAAGCCACGCCAAATTTGCTTCCAGGGCAATTGTGGATACTTAACTTGTATATGTGGAGTAGTAGGTTCCCTCCGTTGAAAAAAGGTATAGACTTCCTTAGCCGCCCGAAAACGGCCATTAGCCACTTCTGCTGAAGGTAGTGTGCTCAAGTCACGTAGGAGATCACGTAACATTTTAGGAATCTTATGGAGTTCTCTCCGTTCCCAAAACAACTGATAATGCCGTTGTACTAGCACCTCTACACTATCACCCTGTCCATCCAGTGCTTGCAGAATCATTTTTAAGGAAAGTGCTTTACATTGCATCGCCACATCCAATAACCCCCAGCCACCCTGGCCTTTTGGAAGACGTAACTGAGTACGGGAAATGCGATATAATTTTCCTGTCCATATGAAGTATCCTATTATTTGCTCAATTCTTTGGCTGTGCCGTTTTGTTGGAGGCAGCACGTGTGCTAAGTACCATATACGACTCAACGCAAAGGCATTACAAAACCACACACGTTGTATCAAGTTCAGCATCCTCGACTTTTGACCGTATAGTACACCACGTAAAGTATTAATGCATGACGTCCAATTATAGTCTCGCAGGTCTTCGTCGTCTCCACTGAAGTATATCCCAAGAATTTTTGTGCGTTGCACAGTGGGTATTCCTAACACCGTGGTATCCGGAGGATGCGGTCCAATGGGAAGACTTTCAGATTTCCTCAAATTAAACGTCATCCCCGCACATTGGGCATATTTCTGTAAACATCTTCGTAGATACGTGACATCCTGCTCGTCGGTAACTATCACCGTAAGATCATCGGCATATGCCCTAACGGCTAGTTTCTTCCCATAGACCTCCAGACCCGTTATCGTAGATTGCAGCTGTCGGAGCAAAGGATCGATGTACACAGCAAATAACAACATTGATAGGGGACAACCTTGGCGGACGGATCTGTTGACCGGTATGGCGGCAGTCAGAAACCCATTGCATTGAATCCTTGATAACGCAGTGCCATATAGTGCCCGAAGGAGGTGATACAACTTGTTCGGCACTTGCAATGACTCCAAACGTGCCCAAAGACCCTCGTGAACCACATTATCAAATGCTTTTTCAAGGTCCAGGTTTACCAGCGCAGCAGAGCGGGTTTCTTGGCGACAATGAAGAATACAGTCTCGCAAAGCTGCCACGGTATGGTGCATAGCCGCACCTCCGCGCACCACAGCCTGCTGCTCACTAAGCAAGGGTACTAGCCATACTTGCAGCCTACGGGCGATTATTTTTGCAAACAGCTTATAGTCACAATTGAGTAAGGTGATGGGCCGATAATCTGCGGGCCGGCTGGGCGTGGCGGTCTTTGGGAGTTGTAGAACCACCCCATCTCCAAATGTAGACGGCGGGTTTTCATCCCTCCAGATTTCTTGAAACACTAAAAGAAGTTCTTTCTTAATAAACCGCCAACAATGTTTATAGAACTCGTACGGCAGCCCATCTGGTCCGGGCGCTGTATGAGGTTTGGCTGTCTGAATCGCAGTGAGCAACTCCGTCTCCTTCAGCATGGGAGTAGGCGACCGTTTTAAGCCTCCCTGCACAACTGGCACATATTTGGACATATACGACTGGATTGAATCCACCATATCCACCGGCCTGGCAAAGCGCTGGGTGTAATAAGAATGCAACACACGAAGAATCCCTGTCGTGGTCGTAACCTCTTGACCATCATCTATCAATTTGGTAACAAACGCTCTGCGACCTTGCCTACGCTCCTTCGCCAGGAAGAAGAAACTCATTTTTTCACCATAAACCATTTCTGCTGTATGTATTCTGGCTAAGGTTCCCTGGAGCTCTTGCGTTTTACGGTGCTGGATATGAGCCTTAACTTCCCGGAGCTGACAGTGTACGTCCTCTCCATGTTGTTGGCGCAGGTGTAAATCTTGTAGCACTGCAAGATAAAAATCCAAAGTTTCTTTCCGAGCTAACGCTCTACGACACGCTGCGGCTTTAAAAAAGGAGCGTATCGCTGGCTTCGCCTTATAGACCCACCATGTTGCCTTATTGGGAGAGCGCTGAAAAGACTTCTGCAATTTGGACCAACATTCTTGGAATTCTATCAGGACCTCGGCATCTGTAAGTAAGGAGCAATTAAGCTTCCAGAACCCTGGACCACTACGACGTATCTCCGCACGACCTACAACGGCATGTAGCAGTGCATTGTGATCACTAAAAGCTGCTGGCACTATCTCTGTGCGATGTATCCGGGATTTCATCTCCGGTAGAACATACATCCGGTCCAGTCGAGAGGCCGACTGGCCCCGTACGAAGGTGTACATCACATCATTACCATGCTTGAATTCCCAGCTATCCACCAATTGAAACTGGTCCACTAACTGCTGCAATGCTATACAACCATTAAAGGTCCCTCTTTGGTCCTTGGCTGCTAGCGTACAGTTAAAATCCCCAACCAATAAGAATGGGGAACTCCGAGGAATATGAGTTAAAAGCTCCTGGCGAAAAAAATCCTCGCGTTGTTTCCTCTTGTTGCTTCCCGCCGGGGCATAGATATTCACGAAGGTAACACCATCATACTCCGCGGAGAGGATTCTACCTGAAGGATGATAGGCAAAGCCGTGTAAGGGCAATCCCTGGCGGTATACAATAGCCGTCCCAGTACCACCCGGGCCTAAATTAGTCTCATAGTCATATCCATATAAAAAGTCCATATTATAAACATTCACCTCTTGAAGAAAGCAAACATCAACATCATTACTACTCAAAAAATCCCGAAGCAGCTGTTGCTTAACTGGTTGACGCAACCCATTCACATTAAGTGACGCCCAAATTTGAAGTCCAACTGGCATGCAGGGCAAAGAAAAGTACTTACAATCTCAGGACCAATGGCGTGATACCAAACAGGAATTAGGACACGTGTCAGTTCAATCCGGGGAGTACAACCATTAATTGTCCGCACCTTCGTGAGGATCGTCCTTAGTATGCTTGTAGCAACGCCGTAGGTCCTCATCGGCGTCGTTGGCATCTTCAGCCGGCCTCTTGCCGGAATCACTGGCCTTGACTACACGACCGTCAGGAAGATCGTGAAGAAATCGTTGCACACCCGCGCCACCAGCTGGCGAAGACGATAACAAACAGGCATCAATACGGCGGTCTAGCGGTTGGAACTGGAGGCGAGGGTCGCGAGCAGATACAGAAACTCTGGACGGCGCACCCAAGTTGCGGGTTACGTCTTCAGACGCTTCAGGTACGTCGCTATCATTCGCCCTGCGATCAGTATCCTGTTGTACTGTGTCCTGTGCATGCTGGACATCAACAAACTCCGGCGTCTCCGGCATCACCATGCTGTCCCCCTCTATGGGTAACTCCTCTCCCTCATCCAACTGTCGTTGTACAGGCATTACCTCCACTTGGGTCTCCATTGATGACCCGGGCGTGTGCATAACACCCTGCTGGTCATCCGCCAGTAAGTTAGCCGGAGCACCCACTGCCTCGCTGAAGGTTGCCGGACGATTTCTTGGTTGCAGAGACAACCGAGTAGCTCTAAAGGGACAATCCGCTTTTAAATGCGTCGTCTCACGGCACAAATGACAGGCTTGCTGCTGTCCGGTATAGGCAATAGATATCACATAAGTATCAATAACCAAGGTAGCCGGTATATTGCACTTAATACCCATTTTCACGGTACACACGCCATTGTTAGCCGGAAGCAGATAATGAGAATGCCATTTCTCACGTCGTATATCAAATACCTTACCGTATTTAGACAATTCTTGTGACAAAACTGCGCTGGGCACCTCCGGTGGGAGGTTGAAAACCCGCACATTAACAATTTGCTGGTCACCTGGCGTGATTTTCACTTTGGAGATTTCCCCAGATTCATATGTAAAGTTTTGTTCTTCGGTGTAACGTGATATAAGTTTATCATATAATAACGTGGAAACTAACTTGACATAAATAGCACGTTCACGACTATTGAGCTGAAGCGTGTCCACTTGATCCGGTTTTAAAGCCAGAAAATTTACCAACCATTGATGTATTTCTAGTGCAGACGGTCTAGTTGCTGCGTTGTCAAACTGAATTTTAATAGTATTTACCCGCTTATACACGGCCATTTTAATGCTTTACCACCTTCTCGCAAGAAGAATGAAGGTGCCCAATTAAGTAGAACGCCTGCCCGCTTTCACAACCGGCAGAGACGCCGCAACAAACAAACAACTCACCGCAGTGAAGACTGGTTCCGCTCGCTATACACAAACAACCTCACGGTACGCCGTCCAGCGAGCGACTCTCACTCTTCGGCGCCCAGTAGACATAGTGACATGGTTATGGTGGGAGTGTAATTTCGTGTATAGGTCCTCTTCCTTGTTGACGATATATGGGAGACCGGAGTGGGTGTGTAGGACATGTAATTAATGGGATTGTACGCCCGGTGACATAGGTCATGCTGTTGTGCTAAAGGCGGAATTACAGGACCTCTGGGACAGAGGAATGAGGGTAGAGACCTGAAGGGCAACCAGATTCGAATGACGCCGGGCGCAAGTACGGACAAGGTCCTTCACGTTTCCAGTTTGATTACATCCGATGCCGCCCATCCCATCTATAAGCCGTCTAGAGAGGGCCCATTAGAGACGTGCCCAAACTCAGCACTCCCCACTCCCAAGGAAAAACGGGTACAAAGCACACTTCCTCGCTCAGACGCAATCCGCCGAAAATCGTCACCTGGTCCTATAATTCTTAAGCAGATGATCAAGAACAAAATTGACAAGAAAGTCATGGCAGAGGAGGAATTACTCCAGCACTCTCCTACTGATTCGGGTAAACCACGAAAAACCCACGGCGAAAATCGAACCCAGGGCCTTCCCAAGTCGTTACGGCGGCACCCCTCACTTGGTTTACTATTTTGTAATATTGGTTTTACTTTGGCTTGTCTTTAAATTCTCTCTCTCTCTCTCTCTCTCTCTCCCTCTGTCTCTCTCTCTCCCTCTCTCTCTCTTGTACCTACTATATTTCCAGACTCAATGGTGGATTGGGATTAATGCAGGCTAAAGAAAAATTACCACCTCTAGACGGAAATCGAACCGGACCTCTGACCATGGAGGCTAACATATTAATCATAGAAGTGGTTCTATAATGAAAACTGCAGTATAAGAACTTTACATCTTTATAATTATGTGAAACAATCATCAGTTTTTTAATATACTCTGTTGATAAAGTAGTTTCCTCTTTTGACCATTGAAAGGAAAGGGGAGGGGGGAAGAAATCAAAAAATCCAAGACTGCCTAATGGACCGGGATTTTAAAATATCTAATGTGTTCCATTAACACGACTTTCTCTAGTTGTAAGGCAAACAATGTTTTTCTTACAAAATAATATTCTTTTATCTACAGCATGCTAATCAAGATAAATCTAATGGTCTTATTACTTGCATCCTTGTAAGAAGAAGGGAAATAACAGAATGCTAAAACGATAGTTAAGTCTTTCAAAAGCCGGTCTTATGCAAAACAATTGAAAGTCGGTTCCCTTTGCTCGTCAGAAATAAAACAAAAGGGAGCCGAAAGGAAAGATGACTTCTCGTTTGAGAAAAGTTTTAGGTAGCATAAAATTGACGCGGAATATCTCGGAAATAGCTCTACAAAATATGTGTATATTACATAAATTATGTGTTTTAATGATGAAGCTACATTTTTGTGTCGTAAGCTTTGGTCTCTCTCTTACGGTTTACCAGTTATAAAAGGTTATACAAAAGTCATCCCGAATGAAGATTCTTCAGAAGCCATTCTCAGAAAACTCAGGTTATATATTTCGTGTGTCATAAAAATATCTTAAATATATGCTATATTAATAAAAATAATTAGAGCTATTTTTGAGAAAAATAATAATTTTTGAAAAATAATCCATTCAAAAGGGTTTGGGGGGTTATTTTTCTGAAAATGGTCGTGTCGCATCCTTGGAAGACAGTGAACTTAAATACCAAGGCTGGTATTTAACCTACTTTTAGTTTTTGAGTTTAGGTCTCACACACACACACACACACACACACACACACACACACACACACACAAGGATCTTTTTCTAATTTTTTTTCATTCTTTCTTGTTTTTTTTTATTCAGTGTACCCTAAAACATGCTTTTCCAGTGAAACCTCAGTACCTCAGTATTGGATGGAACACAATATGTTCTCTATCTCCTGTGTACATTGTACATACGTGCTAGATAAAGTAACAAATACTGAATTGTTTTCAACACTTTGGAGTTTCTGTCTTCTGAATGACTGCTCAACAATAGGAAACAGTGCCTCATAGAAACGTTCCTCTGTGTTCTGATCCTAGCTCTCCACAAACAGGTATGGAATATAGGATACGTAAGGAGGAACCTCGTACTTTGCGGCATATGTGAGATCTACTGTAGCTAATACTCAGGAGGCAGGGACAAAGGGAAGGAACTATAGGAAGTTACAGGCTGCAAAGACGCGCGGAAGTCTCTAGCAGTTCCAAGCTTAAAAACCGGTCCCAATTCTGGAGCTTCCCAGAGAGGGCGATAAACGATATGTCTAACTAGGCAGCTCTCTAGTGTCCATAGAAAATACTTTTTACTTTAAGACAGCTCCACGTCATCTATCCGGAATAAAAGGGAAATAAATGGAAATGAAATTGAGGCAGATGAGAAACTATCCCAGCGTTGTCTACCGATCAGAGAAAACCCCGAAAAAACAATATCAGAAACCGGGACCTCCCGAATACGTATTTCTCATTTTACCGCGGAGCCAGGTCGCTAGGCTTACAAGTAAGGAGTCCACTGTCATGTACAATAATATTTCTCTAGACTACCTGCGTGGTCGAGTGGTCAGCAAGGCGACTTCTCACCCAGAGGTCCCGGGTTCGATTCCGGTCTGCGGCGGGGAAGTTTTCTTTAACCAGAATTATTCTCTATACCCCACAGGGTCTGGAAGTGCATATGTGAGAGCGAATGTGTGTGTGTGTTTGAGGAAAATAAAACGATTTAAACCCCACGTAAAGACGAGTTGTTTCCAGAGCAAAGCCCCCGATGACCTTAGATGTTCTCACCCATTTGAGTTTTTTAAAAAGAGTTAACTTAATACAGCTAATGAAATCATCATTTCACCTATTTCCTCGTTACAAACAAATGATCATTTAGAACCAAAACGGGGTATTTATCCCGTTTTCTGGATAATTAACCGTGTGTTATAAGATAACACCGAACCCCCTACTATATAAGGCTGCATTACGGTGAATACGTCATAAGATTACCTAGATAAAGCCTGACGACGAAGCGGACCAATTCGAGGATGCCGAATACTTCCACGACGACGCCTACTAACTAATCAATGACACCCACATCGCGACGTCACCCAATACATTCATCACGACGAAGCCTACTAATTGGTTGACAATGATAACGCCCGTGCCGTATGACGTCGACTCCATTACTGAGATGACTACCGCTGGTAAAGTCGACAAACGTTTTAACTGTCCGGATAACTAAAGACAACTATATACATTCAAAATCTTCTCGGGCCGAGAAGATTTTGAATTAACACGTCGCCAGGAAAGCTTCAGTTCTTATTTTAACTATATACATATTCGTGTTCTCGGAGAATAATTCGGCTCAAGTAAAAAAATACTTATGTTTCCATTAACATGTATTTCTCTGCCTGTCCTGAAAACTATTCTTACAAACATTATTATTTTATTTACATCATGCTATTCGAGCTAAAAATTAGCAGAAATTGTCCTATTGCTTAGTTCCTTCTAAGCAGAAAGGAAATATGGAAATACACTAAGCTAACGTCATAGTTTTTTTTTATTTTTTCAAAGTCCTCTATATTTTTGTTGTTTTCCTATTTTATCCGTTTTATTTTACTTATAAATACACATTAAAACGCACACAACACCCATGCCCGAGACGGGACTCGAACCCGCGATCCCCTGAGCCACGAAGCATCAAAGCTAGGCGCTTCAGCGAGTGCGGTCATGTGGACGGGCCAAGTGAAATCTTTTAAAACCGATTGCAATGCCATTAAAATTTCTCTTTGCATGGCCAGTAGTAAAACAGGAATAACAAATTCCCACTACTGAGTGCAATGTCTCAGGTGGCGTTTGTGGCCCACATTTGGTAGTCCCGAGTTCAAAATTTGTGGGCCGATGAGTCTGCCTGTGTTTTTTTTTTTTCCTCGTGGTTTCCCTCAGTCACCAAAGTAAATGGATATTAAGTTCCCAAAGTTTCACCTACTATCTTAAACAAGAGTAAAATCTAAAAATAGATGGTAATGTGACCTGAGTTGCCATTTGACCACATATGTATGTATGTATGTATGTATGTATGTATGTATGTATGTATGTATGTATGTATGCGTGTGTGTATGTGAGTATGTATGTATGTATGTATGTATGTATGTATGTATGTATGTATGTATGTATGTATGTATGTATGTATGTATGTATGTATGTATGTATGTATGTATGTATGTATGTATGTATGTATGTATGTATGTAAGTAAGTATGTATGTATGTATGTATGTATGTATGTATGTATGTATGTATGTATGTATGTATGTATGTATGTATGTATGTATGTATGTATGTATGTATGTATTTCTCTGCAAGTGGGTATCACCCGGTGGCAGAGTTATATATGTATACAAGATATATAAACAATAAATCACAGCTGCCAGTTTATGGCTTTGTAAGCTAGATATAATAGTTATTTACACAAATATGAAAACATTAATTTTTCTCTCAATTCAGATTAATTAATTTCATAATTAGAATCACCAACCAATTTAACGTTTGTATTTACAACAATATAAAATCACAAGCATTTCATTTAAGGAATATTTACAAAAATTATCCAACATTAAAATAAAGATTTTTCCTAAATTTCTTCAGAGACAGGGGACAACTCTGAAAGGCTGCTCCAGGCAATTCATTCCAGTCTTTTATGGTTCTATTTACAAAGGAGAACTTTCCCACGTCAGTTCTGTATCTTCTATCCTTAATTTTGAATGGACGATCGTTTCGTGCATAGTAAGTTGGGTTTTCCAGTTTGTCAGTAACGTCCTCCCATGCGTTTAAGCCAGCGTAAGCTTTAAATAAAGCGCACAACCTCTGTTTCTTACGCCTAACTTTCAACGCCTCCCATTTTATCTCCTCAGCGTTTGTAGGCCCAAAATATTTACCCCTTTTTATGAATTTTATAGCCCTTTTCTGGATCTTTTCTAACGAATCAATTTGATTTACTCTATACGGGTCCCAACAAGTTACTCCAAATTCCATGACCGGCCGCACTAAGGACTTGTACGCGATTTCCCTGGACTTTGCACTCCCCTTTTTTAAAATCCTCATTAAGAAGTGCAGTGTTTTCCACGCTTTCTTAGATACAGAATTTACCTGCTCGTCCCATCCAGCGTTACTCGCCAAGTAAACTCCCAAGTATTTGCAGCTGTCCACCTGTGGAATTTTTTCCCCACCCATGTGATAGTTTTGCAGAATTTTTTCCCTAGATCTATTAAATGCAATTGACTTACTTTTGCCAGCGTTAATTTTCATTTTATTTGCAGCAGCCCAATCACTAATTTCATTTAAATCACCCTGAAGAGCAGTTTCATCTTCAACATTTCTAATTTTATTGTAAATAATACAATCGTCTGCAAACAACCTTATCTGGCATTTTATATTGACAGTTATGTCGTTTACAAAAATAAGAAAAAGTAACGGCCCCAGTACTGAGCCTTGGGTACTCCCGAGACTACCATACCCCTTAAAGATAACTCCTTGCCTACTTTTACCCTTTGCGATCTTCCTTCCAAAAATTTTTTAACCCATAGAACTACGCGTTTATCAATTCCTGTAGCAGTTAGCTTCTGCATAAGTAAATTATATGATACAACATCAAAAGCTTTGGAAAAATCTATCACCACCGCATCTGTTCTTCCTCCTGCATCCACCTCCTCTGCTAAATCTTGAAATAATGACGTTATCTGGCTTTCACACGAGTATCCAGGTCTAAACCCATGTTGCGCTTTATTGAACCACTTTTTGTTTTCTAATTCCTCCCGTATGTATTCCACAATTAAATGTTCCATCAAGTTGCACACTACTGAAGTTAGGCTGACTAGTCGATAATTATTTAGTTCTGTTTTATTTCCCCCTTTATGAATTGGAACTACAATCGCGGTTTTCCGGTCTTCCGGTAAGGCACAGTTATTTATTGACATATTAAATAAAAGCATTAGGTACGGAATCATGGATTCCCCTCCAGTGGTTAAAGCAGCTAGGCTAAAGTGCACCCTAAAGACATATGCTTGTCGCGAAGCAAAAGTAGCTTGATATGTGGAGGTATAGTTTTGAAGGACAGGTTGAACTCTGTCACCTGACTACGAATGATGAAGGCAGTTAGACTAAAGGCCACGATGTGTGGCTGTATGAGCATACTGATTGCAGATGGTGAAATTAGACGATATCTGCTTGGTACCGAGCGAAAATTGGTACACGGGGATGGTCCTAAACAGCTATTGTCCACCACGAGGTATCTTACAAATTAGTTTCCTCGCGATATGACCTATATATTAAAGCGACGTACAATAAAATAGATTAAAAAATCCTGTTTGAGAAAAAAGTTAAGTACCTTAAATTGACACCAATAACAAGGAACACTTCAGCCCGCCTGGATAGTGTGGTGGTGGCGTGTCTGCCTCACATTCAGCAGGTCGCGATTTCGAATCTCGCTTAGTATGAGTTACCCGGATAAAACTTTTTCGGGGTTTTCCCTTATCCCGAGAAGACGAATGTCGAATAACTTTAAGCTCCATGTACCCCGAGATCATTTGAACATCATTTCACCTATTTCATTCATCGTCCGGTATGACCAACCAGATTAGAGGACGTTAAGCTAAAAAAAGAAAAAAAAAAAGGGGGAAAAAAAAGAATACTTCAGAAATTATTAACCCCACAAACATTTTATATCCATAAATGGTGTGTTTTAACGATCTCTGCATACTTTTTGTGCAGTAAGTTTTTTGTCTATCTCTTATAGTTTACCAGTTATGCAAAAGTCATTCAGAATGAAAAGGACTTCAGAGGCTATTCCCAAAAAATTTAAATTATATTTCATTTTTCCTAATTTGAGAAAGAAAAACAAAATTCTATGTTAAGGGTTGTTTAAAGAGAGATATATTTTCTTGTAAGTCTTCGTTGTGGTACCTTTGAAAGAAGAACTTAAATACCACATTTAATATTTAACTAACTTTTCGTTTATGGGTTAAGCTGATCACTTATACACATAAATACACATATACACACAGGTGCGCACGCGCGGTACTTTTTCTAAACATATTAGTTTTTATTCAGAGAGAACCAAAACGTGTATTTCTGATAACATTTTTGCGTGGAATGCAACATTTTCTCCTACTGCCTCCGTGGTCGAGTGGTCAGCGAGCTGACTTCTCATCCGGAGGTCCCGGAATCCATTTCCGGCTGGCCCGGGGAATTTTTCTTTCTTCTTCCCTATCCCCCACAGAGTCTGGAAGTATGACTGTGAGAGTGAATGTGTATGTGTGTGTGTTTGAGGAAAACAATACGATTTAAACACAATGTAAAGAACCTACAGACAACGAGTTGTTTCATGTGCAAAACCCCCGATATGGCCTTAGATGTTAAAGGGGGCTATATAAATTAAACAATAAAAAAACTCAGGTTCCAAGTTCCAATAGAAGGCAACACCACTGTACATTTTCCATCGTCACATTTCATTATGGTATTGAGCGCTTGTGATACACGTGCGAAGGGCAATTACCCAAGATGCCGTTTATGGAACATATAATTTTTAACATCAACGAAACGGATACAGGTCAGTTATTCTATGATGATGGATGTGAATTATTTTAACATGAGTTAAATGAGCAATAATTACAAAAAGTATATAGCTGTTTTTGTTGTTTTTTATTAGCAGAATGCTACGAATTCGTACTTTCATTGTTGAATGCAGAACAGGACAGGGGAGCATCGTCTTGAAGAATCATGAAGGAAGAATCATGACTCGATACGAAGCAATCCGAGTCAGAAAAATCTGATGTGTACCATTAACATGGCTTTCTCTACATCTCTGCAACAAATTGTAGTTAAAAAGCATATGATTCTATTTACTTCATGCTAATTAGCATAGTCTTATTACTTGCTTCCTTGTAAGTAGAAGCGAAATGAGGGTGTTCCATAAGTTAAAATGATAGCCAAAAGCTGGTTGCTATGTAACTGAAGTTCCGTTGTTTGTATGGACAGGAGTTAAGAAATTCCTGTATGAGAAAAGTATAAGTTTTTCAAAGCTAAAACGAAAAACCAGGAATATCTCAAAACTGATCAACTCCACGAAAAAAATGTAAATGACATAAATTGGGTATTTTATCGTGAGCTACATTTTCTGTGTAGTAAGTTTTTCTCCATCTCTTACGGTTTAGCAGTTATGCACAATTCCGTAAAGTTCATCCAGAATAAAGCAGTCTTCAGGGGCTATTTCCCGAAAATTCAACATATACATTTTATTTGTCAGGTAAATATTTTTAATATATGATATTTTAATCAAAATCTTTAGAGCCATTTTTAAGAAAATCAAAATTTTCAAAATTTTTTCCATGCAAAGGGTAGTTTGGGGTGGGGGGATTTTCTTGAAAATCTTCGTGTCGCATCCTTGGAAGATACCAAACTTAAATACCAAATTTGGGCTATAACGGTCTTTTCGTTTTAGAGCTATACTGCCTACAGACACACACACACACACACACACACACACACACACACACACACACACACACACAGATATACAGACAGACAGACACATACGGATATTTTTCTAAAAATGGTTTTTTTGGATTCAGGGAGTCTCAAAATATGTATTTTCGTGAAATCTAGGTATCGAATTTTTGGGTGCAATGCAATACCTTCTCTATACACTATGTACATAGTTCATATAGAGAAAGTAAAAATAACAAAGGAACAACATTATTTTGCTGTTAAGTTTATGTAACATTGCCAACTGTTACAAAACACCATTATACCCAATGCTATTTGTTGATTTCTGCGGCATAGAAGCGAAATCCTAAAAACACAGTAGATCTTAGAAATTATACATTTAAAGATCGACCTGTTTTTTGATATAATAAAAGTAGATCGAATATTATATAATTATAAGAGTAGCTGTGTTTAGACTTCTCTCTGATAGGCCCAATTATATTTATAAATTAGAATAGCTAATATAGCTAATTTCTTGCATATAATGGTGTTTAAAAATATTAAACGAGAGAACTTGCAAAAATATGCACTTATTATTCTTCCAATTTTTTATTTATTGAAGGCAGTCATCATTAAAAAAGGTCGAATGTGTTCCATTCACATGGCTTTCTCTACATGTTGAGCAAAAAATTATTATTATGAAAGTTAATTCCTTTTTTTCTAAAAAACTAAACTCCGTGGCACAACAGCCCAAAGTCGGTCCAAGGCTTTCCGCCCGACCGCTGTGTGCCCATTTTAGGCGTCATGGAAGGGATGTAGTACTGGAGAGTGGGACGTGGTCAGCGCCCCGAGTCTCTCCCGGCCGGTTAATGCGATGTATGCAACCTGATATCGCTACTTTTTCCTCAAGTAGCTCCACAATGGGCCCCCAGAGCTTCACGAGGCTGAGTGTAGCCCGGACCAGGTCTCCCAACGGGAAGTACCGGGAAACGAATCCGGGCTTCCCGACTGGTAAGCAGCTTCGCTACCGGCGCTAAGGAGACCACTCTAAATCTTTATCTCGATTAGCAGAGACTATCTTATTGCTTGCTTTCTTGTAAGTAGAAAGGAAACAAAGGGAATACACAAGGTTAAAGTGATAGTCAAATCTTTTAAAAGCTGGTCGCTATGTGAAACAATTGAAATTCGGCTCTCTTTTTACAGCAGGAAAACAAAAGAGATAAGAAGCGAACAAAATCGGATGATGACATTCTCTAGCTATTGTACAAACAAACTTCTTACAAAAGATTATTCTTCTTTCTACTCCATGCTAATCAAGATAATCATTAGCAGAATATTCTTATTACTTAGTTCCTTATAAGTAGAAGGGAACTAAGGGAATATAGTATGCTAAAACGATAGTCAAACGTTTTAAAAGCTGTCGCTAAGCGATTGTCAAATTCGCTTCTTGTCTTGGACAGAAGTAAAACAAAAGAAAACGGGCAACTTCCTGACAGAGAAAGGATTAATTTTAAAATTGAAACAAAAACAAGGAATATCTCAGAAACGGTTACCAGCACAATAAACATGTAAATGACATAAATTGTGTGGTTTGACGAGATCTACATTTTATGTGTGTTAAGTATTTGTTTACATCTTACGGTTTACCGTTATGCAAAGATAATCTAGAATGGAGAGGATTTTAGAGGCTATTTCCAGATAATTCAAGATATACATTTTATTTGTCATGTAAATATCTTTAATATACGACATTTTAATCAAAATCGTTAGAGCCATTTTTGAGAAAATCAACATTTTGAGAAAATCGAACATTTTCTATGTAAAGGGTAGTTTGGGATGGGGGATTTTCTTGAAAATCTTTGAATCGCATCCCTGCAAGATACTGAGCTTTAATATCAAGTTTGGTATTTAACGGACTTTTCGTTTTTGAGTTATTCTGTCCACAGCTACACACAGTCACGCACATACACACAGATCTTTTTTTAAAGCTTTTGGGGGGGATTCGGAGGTCCTCAAAATGTATTTCCTGTGAAATTTTGGTATTGAATTTTGAGTGGAATGCAAAACCTTCTCTACCCACTATGTACATTGTAAGTGCGCGCCAGAGAAAGCAAAAATGAGATGTAACTGCGGCCGATTTTCTATTCGCTAGATGAAACTTAAGTGTGTTACCTTCAGCGCGGTCTTGCGAACAGAATTATAGCTTCGGTGCTGAGAAAAGTTTCTGACGAAGTACCAGGTAGCTAATCGTTGAGCGAAAGACAGACCTAAGGTCAGCCCTATGACTTATAATTATATAGTTTTTCAGCATGGGGACTATGTGGGAGAGAACGCTGAGACACAGATATTTTCTGATATATTTTCATCATACAAATTACAGCTTAATCTGCGACATAATGTGACAATAATTGTTCAAGTTGGAAATTTAACTTTTTCTCTTGTGGCATCAGAAATCAGCGTGAGTATAGGAAAAGATTTATTTGGGAAATGTTTTTTTTTATGAAATTTTATAATTGGGATCATTGTGGCTTGTGCTATACGTCATGTTGAGATGAACGAGCGAAATCTCGTCGGGTAACACGTGCTACACACATTCGGTGACGCCCTCTCTGACTCCTGTGCTTTTCGTTGTTTTACCGGATCGGTAGGTGATTGTTGGGTATTTTCTATTTTACATCCACCCATCATTTTCTATATCCATCACTTCTTTATCACCTGTTTTAGATTTGTATGCCCAGGCGACGGTGTTTAGTGGGTTGCGGTTGGCGGTGGATGTACATTTTGCAGAAATTTCTTGCCGATCGTTGTTGCTAGACCATTCTGGTAGGATCCGCCTTTAGGTTGTTCTCGGGCGGAAGCCCCTCCGAGGGACTCCCCGTGGCTCGGGGTTTGCTGGTGGGTTTAGGTGACGGTGGATGCATTCAATCTGGAAGTATTTGGCAACCCATCTGTGCTCGCGCCTGTCATACTAATTGGGTGGCTCTTCGGTCTCTCCTCATCCCTCCTTCCCAGGGATCACGGTAGAAGCAGAAAGAGCCGGGAGCTTACCGTACGTTCTCTGCACCGGTGCCGTTCGGCTGCACCATTACCTTTACTATGCTGAGATACAGCAGCTGGCTAAATGGGAACCCATGCTTTTATGCGTTTCCAAAAGTAACACCAATAATCAAACAGTTGGTTTCTAAGCTGTCTACATTCAAACCATTATGTGAACACAATATAAACAACAGCGGCCATGAGTTATTGAAACCCAGCGAAGTGGCGCCGTGGTAACCGGTGCGACTCGCATTTGGGATGTCGTGTGTTCGATACGCATGATCAGCCTTCCTGATCCATGTTTTTTTTTCGCGGGTTTCCTGGGGTCGTCAGGCGAATTCTAGGAAGATCATTGGATCCCCCATCATTTTCTCTTCCAATCTCTTCCTTGTTACTTGTTTCAGGATTGAAGGACCAGACCACGGTGTTCGGCGGGTTGCGGCTTGCGCATTCTGGGCTTGTGAGGTAGACCCTGATGGAGTCGAAGGAATTCAATCTGTAATCGTTAGGCACCCTGTCTAAGCCTACACTCGTTGTCATCCGGATCAGTTCGCTCTTGGGCCTCTCTCTCATCCTCTCCCTCCCTGGGGCCACGTAAGTCGTAAAGGGCCGCAAGGGTCTCTGTCCAGTGACTAGAGAACCCGTCCGTGAGTAATCCTAATCCAGGAGTCACTGAGAGGTAGGCAAACACGGTTTAGCGAATATTGTCAGCAAACGCCAACAGACTGAACGGGAATGGGAACAGTTTATCTGCAACATCACTTCATAAAGTGCAGTAACAACTAACATAATTTCCTTTCGTTCTGCTTTGATTCTTAGAAATTCCTATCCCTGCTAATAATAGCGCCTGTTTGCAGCCAAAATCAATGAGCCACGAAACATAATAAAGTTAAATGATCCCAACTTCTGATAAAAAGCAAAGACTCGAGTAGTTAGTTCCCAAAAACGCAATATGATGTTTCAACGCTTTACATTTGCTGTATAGAACCCTATTTGAGTTCTGATTGGACGCTCAGTTAGAACGTTCAATACGCCTGGTTTGCAGTCCTCATCGTTATACACGTACCTACACTGTGGCTATTATTTTTGCAGCCCACCTGAATTTTAACTAGACTGCATTAAAACGGGAGAAATCCATAAAAATAAGGGTTACGAGTGAGAGGTCAAAATCGATATGAAATATGGGAGAGTTGGTCATCCTTATCTGATGGAATAATTTTAGAAAGGTGGTTTGTAGACCTTCGCTGTAAAACAGGCAATTTCTTGTGGTTTGACGGCAGACTACTTTATACTTTACTCGATAAATATTACTACTTTCATTTTAACATTACCTAGCCTAATTAACCAACACGCATTTTTGACTAATATAAACAAAAACACATCAATTTAAACACCGAGGGGAAGTTTAATAGCAGCTTTCAATCCCATATTAATTTGCGCTTTTTGCTTCGTCTTGGCAATCTGGATTATTGTACTGTTGGTTATAGTAAACACTACAAACGTGTGTGTTTGAATGCTAAGTTATTTTACCCGCGGCCATTTAACACGTAATTCGCCAGCGAGCGAGATGGCACCGGCTAACTTGTGCGATTCGTAATCGGCAAGTCTTAGGTTCGATTTCCGGCCACCACTCATACTGACCAATGAGTAATTCCGAAGTCATCAGGCGAATGCTAGACTGGTTTCTCTCATCCTTCGAATTTTCTGCCCCTCCATATCGTTACATTAATCATTCATCTCGTTTGGTCTGTTTCAGGCTAGGAAATGTCGGCTTTGTGTTTCGGTGCAGCGTGGCAGGAGAAAAGGATGTTCTTTCTGAAACTCCTCTCTCTCCTATGGTCTTCGGCTGGCTGCCGGGGTGTGCAAAACACCCTCCTGAGGAGGGGGGTTACTTGAATCTATATATGGGGGTGGGCTTCCCGTCTGCCGGAGCGCCTCAATCTATAAACTATAGGGATCCTGTCATTGCTGTGCCATCACTCCTGGTTCCGGCCGCTAGGTGTATCCATTTACTTCAACCCTCTCTCCCGGGGGCGCCCTCTTGAGGGGCGTAGGTACAATATCCTCCCTGAATCAGTGCGGAGACTCTTTCGAAATACCTATTTCTATTTAATAATAGCTTTATCTATGATCATATTGCAATGGTAATAAATTAATGTATCCACATGCATGGACAAATATTCCACAGAGACGATAGTTTGATAAAAGCTCAAGCAAAGCGTATTCTTACTTTTTTCTTTGTTACTTTGTTGTGGTGTAACGTTTTGAACTAATATCGGATGATGAATGAAATGGGTGAAATGATGCTCAAATGAGTCTGAAGCCCATGAAGCTTAGAGTTACTCGACATTCGTCTTCTCAGGATAAAGGAAACCCCGTAAAAAACTTTATCCAGGTAACTCATTCTAACCAAGATTCGAACTCGGGACTTCTTGAATGTCAGGCACAAAACTTGTTCTTGTTTGATATAACTCATTTTGTAACTTCTTATGACGATTACATGTCATACCACGTCACTAGCAATATTTCATCTAATATTTGCCTTTTGTTTCCTTTTGAGTTGTTTAAACTAATACTGTTTACTGGTCTCTGGGACCCGGTCTGTTGTCGATTATTGTGAATTATGTTTTTCCACTGATTATTGCTGGTATCTACTCAGTAGCTTAAAACAAATATGCTCTAAAGCGCAATAAGAACATAGTTACAATTCTACTTCGCACACATGTCTGTACATTGTCTGTGTTTTATTTTTCACTTCTGTAGTTCAGTCAGTTAATTTTGGGCTCTTTTTAACGATTTATTCCTAAAAAGATATAAAAATGAACAGTTAATTCTGGCTAAAAACAAGTTAATTATACTTTTGAGTCAAACATTTGACGGTGTGTTGGCGAAACTATAAATGGGAGGTAAGAAAAAATAGGCTATAACCAATAAAGATCGCACTTACTCTGTTTTGAATGAACAATGGTCATTTTCGTAACAAATTGGTGATAGGATCTTGACCCAAGTATTGAAAATTACAATTATGATGTTTTGCAAAAAGTTGTAATATTTAGTTTTTTATTTTCCAAGTGGTTTTCTTTATGCGTAGAAAAGATCTAAAAACATATTGATATACTTCTCTTTTCAATATCTATAGAAATACGGTTCTAATATACTTTGTACATTTTTGGAGTGTTTCATTTTTATACGAATTATAAACATTGATACCTTTCATGGAACTATTGTTTTGACTCCAAAATAACTTCTCTTTTATATTAAAAAACTATTCAAGGATCTCACGACCCGGAACACTGCACCGTCTCATAAGGAGCGGATACAATGACCGCACCAAGGTAATGGTGTTCCCCACGTAATTAAAGGTACTCTCTCTCTCTCTCTCTCTCTCTCTCTCTATATATATATGTACATATAGAAAAATCAGGATCCCATCATTGCGGTTTCGTTCTAATCATTTAAATGTCCAAACGTAACGTTTAACCGAATATGCATAGACATGGGTAAATTACGAGAGCAATTTTAAACCTGATCTTCTCTTCTTGTGTTCTTTACATTTTCGTCTGTTTAAAATGCTCCTTGCGGCGCAAATTATGTTCAATTTCTTTTAAGTGCTTCTTTCCTGAAGGCGGCTGTAAAATTCTAAAGAGTATTTTCTTCATATCAATTGCAGACATGGATTGTTCTTTCTCCATATTCAAACCGAAGATATTATCATAAGTAATATAACGAGAACTGCAACTTTTATTGATAAATTCGCGAGCAATTTAACTAGAGTAAAGTTGTAACTCGAGTCGTAATTAATAAGACTATTCCATCAATATAATAGTAATGATTAGCTTATATGAACACGAAGTATAATATTCCTAAAATCCTATTTGTCTTGAGGTATATTTGCAGCGAAACCACTGCGACTTGATTTCCATATTATAAATCATGGCCTCGTTGCTTACAGAATTCGTTGAACTGTTCAATACACACTCTGTCTGTTCTTTTTAGTATTCTGTGGCTTTGAGTTTTCAATTAATATGTCTATTTCAGCAGTAGACCTTTCCCCCAAAAGTTTTGGAACTTCCGCCATTATGTATGGGAATATTATTGTACACTGATACTATTATTATGAGACGAACATTAGTTCAGAGAGAAAACAAATGCACGTAGGCTTGAAAAAATTAGAAAAACAATTGCACGTGGATGTGATAAAAAAGAAGATTAAAATGCAGAGATAATGAGTTCCAATTTGTTGGAATTTTACGCGCCAATGTAGTGGATTGGGCACTTCCTACGGTCACATGTCACGACCGAAATAGTCTCCGTTAATTTAGATGCTAGAATTTTGTTTTTTAAATGGAGACACTAGTTTACAAGCTGGCTGGTTGCATGAAGCCATCACTTACTTTCAGGTAATTTTGCTGCTAATTATGTTCTACAAACTTCTTACAAAATATTCTTCTTCTTTCTACACCATGCTAATCAAGATAGGCAAAATCAGAATGTTCTTATTACTTAGTTTTTTATAAGTAGAAGGGAACTAAAGGAATGCACTATGCTAAAGTGATAGTCAAATATTTTAAAACTTCGATATGCGAATCTCATTGTAATTCGGCTCTTTGCTTGGCCAGGAGTAGAGAAAAAGAAAAACGTACTTCCTGTCTGAGAAAAGTATAAGTATTTCAAATTTGAAACCAATTACAAGCTATATCTCAGAAACGGTTACCTCCACAACGAAAACTGCAAAGGACACAAATTGTGTGTTTTGACGAGATCGAAATCTATTGTGTAGTAAGTTTTTGCCTATCTCTTGCGATTTACTAGTTATGCAAAAGTGGGCAAAATTCATCCAGAATGAAGAGGTCACCAGAGGATTTCCCTGAAAATTCAAGATGTGCATTATTTGTGATGTAATAGCTTTGATATACGGCATTTTACTCATTTTTGAGGAATTCGAAATTTTCAAACATTTTTCCATGTAGAGGGTAGTTTGTGGAGGGGGATTTTCTTGAAAATCTTCGTGTCTTTCGGTGAAATCTCGACATCCAATTTTTGGGTGTGTACACACTGTGTACAATACGTGTAGAGAAAGTGGAACTTATAGCCATAACTTCAAAATTGGGACAGGTTATAGGCCTCCTATCTCAAATTATGTACTTGTTGAGCACACTTCCAAATTCTCTGAAAATATTTCAATGCAGTTCATCAACGGCCGGTATAAAGCATAGTTGATTCAGTCTGTTCCCTCCTTTTTTCGTTCTTTCATTCTTTCTTTCCATTTAATGAAACATCTTTTGAGATATAGTCCATTGCTATGACAAATTCACTCACGGGCTGTGAACCAATGTCATCTGGTTTAATTAAATAATATAAGAAATAGTTTTTTGATTTTTATTTTGCCAAACAACACCATTTATATTTTATTGTATAATTACAGAGGAGACTATAGTTCCTCTCTGATTCCTTATATGATATTGCAAGGGGTGGATGATAGATGCAATTTAGGTTTCTCCCAGCTTTAATGGTATCGGCTTCATTTTTGTTCATACATCGGGATATTAAAAGACGTTCTGCAAAATTTAATTTCCCTTAGTCTAAAATTTTTGTATTTATTACAACTTACGATATAAAAATGTGGAATTTTTCAAAAATCTATATTTTCGTACACTTTTTAAGCAAAACGACTAATTTGTTTTTGAAAATACCATAGAAGCCTAGAGAAAAGCTTCAAGGACAAGATTTTCAATATTTGTTGAAAAAGCAAAATGTCTAAAATACTTATTGTTTCTATACCCATTTTATTTTTATTAAAAAAAAAGCAACGCTATAAAAAGACATTCTCAGCTTTATTATGAACAGTCTTAGAAGATCCCGTAACATCTAGCATGTATTTTGTAAATTACATTTTTTTTTTGTAGGTGCAGTTACATTTTAAAACTTAGTCTGGAAAAATCAAATTTAAGTATGACGTAATTAAGGAAAATTGCAGACGCCATAGGGCTTATGTACTTGATTGTATTTAGTATTTTTTTCACAAAAAGAGTAAACAGCATATTTTGTCTGAAAATGTCTGAAATTTAATTCTTAAGGAGCACAAATTATAATGATCACCAGTTTGAAAGGATTAACCGTAATTATATTTATGCAGCCTTAGCATTACAAACAAGTAGTTACTGTATTCAATATCATGCATAACTGGTTTATTAGAGTACATGTACCAATAATAACAATGGCGAATACCAGTGCTTCAAGTTGCCGTAGCATAGAGAGAGATAATAGACCCATTTTGTGATATTCTTTTCTCTGGGCAGCGAGGAATTAAACAAGCAACAGTCTGTGCATTATTAAATAAAGAATGATGAAATATTATAATTACTTACCATTCTGTGCTGATAATAGTCTACATCACAGTCCATAATATCGGTCTCCCCTAAGAAGGGAACACATTGCTTATCGGTTCAACACGCCAGGTAGTAACAAGTTAAATACGTCATTTACGAACATATAAAGACGTCAGCTATGGATGTCGAATTATTTTATGATCTATTTCCTACAATTTATTATGCTAAGACTGCATAAAATGTTGTATCCAACTCGTAGGTAACCTTAATATGACTTGAACATTCACTCGTGCTGCAATTCTCAAGATTACCCACTTGTTGCATACAGTACCATCATGAATCAATTTCGATGTCTTATCTTTACTTAGTGAAGTTGAAATAACGACACTTGAATCTGGAATCGTCATATGAATATTGTCTTTGGTTAACCTAACCTATTAAATATTACAGTTACATAGAATGATAATAGTGTCACTTAATTTGAGAAACAAAAGTCAGACTTACCCTGTTCCTTTTCATCCATCTGCGATGGGCTTCCGTGGCCTTGATGCGGTGGTTGACGGCAACCTCCGTCAGGGAGACGCGTCTCTCGCCCTGCCATGCCGCTCTCCCCTACACAACAACAATGTTTTCTTGAGGGCAACAATTGCGAGCTAACCTATTGGGTACGGAGCGAACCATGCGACATCTACGGCAGGCAATGTGGACTCGGTCCAGCTAGCGATGTTAGATGTCTAATAAGTATGGAATCATGTAGTTATTTCTCATCCCTTGCTCTACACCAAAAAACAGCAAATGTTACACAAAATGAACCGAACCCGTTATAGAGTTACTCAATACTTAAATATAACTTTTAAGACATTAACTTTATCAATTATAACACAGCCTTCTTGATAAAAATAAAGTATTTGGCGCAATACTAATACAAGAGAGATCTTTTTGTGTTTTGTTTATATAGGGTGATAACAAAAGCCTCTCAATTCGTTTTGTAAATTCTTTCACCACTGAAATTATCTAATGTTCCCACAGGATATACTGGATTTATAATAAAATATACTTACTATAGGCTTACAACTTAGAAAACTATGTTGGGGGAAGATACCCTTCTGCTTGAAGGATTTCTTCCTCACTCTTGGTTCTTCCTCCCTCCCTGTCTCTTAATCTGTGTTGTCCGACAGCTTATTCATCGTCAGTTATTGTCATTTTAGGGGAAACGTACTCACTGTTTATGCGCGCGCGCCTAGTAGAGGAAACAAGTATATGGTGGGAGAAATGTTCTCCCTACTCATGGGAGCGCCTGCTCAGAACATTTTCCCCTCCGTTATACACCCGTAGAATGGCTTTACTTTTGAAGTCGTTGATACTCCACAAAGAACACGGGTGAAAACAAAAGCCAGATATAATGACAAACAATATACATGGATGACCACGGTGTAATAGCTAAGTCATGGAAGTGATACAGGAATTATTGTGTTATTGAATAAATACTTATTTTATAAAGAAATGGTGGGGAAATAAGTAATTAAACTAAACAATTTCATATATTAAAATCAACGATTTAGGTAAAATAAGGGTTACAATTCTGTTAGTAGACAAGAGTCATTAGCAGACATTTTTGAGTACCACATTTTAGTCTATTACTTAACATTTGCCAGTTATACAAGATTTTACACACTGAGCCCGAGATCGAGTGGTCAGCGAGCTGACTTCTCACCCGGAGGTGCCGGGTTCGATTCCCGGCTGGGGAATTATTCCCATTCCCCGCAGAGTCTGGAAGTATGAATGTGAGAGTGAATTTGTGTGTGTTTAATGATATAAAATGAATAACCTAATGACAACAACCTACAGTTAATAGAGAGTTGTTTCATAAGTTAAAGCTCCCAATATGAACGTAGCAGTTAGATGAAATAATTAAAAAAAAAAAAAAAAAAAGTTCAAAATTCCTTCAGAATGAATAGGACTTAAAATACGCTTGCCAGAAAACTCAAGGTATACAGTTCATCTTTAATGTATGATATTTTAATCTAAATTATTAGAGTCACTTATAAAATAGAAAATTTCGAAAAACGCTCCAACTAAAGGGTATTTTAGGGTGGAGGATTCTATTACAAATCTTCTTGTTACACCTTTGGAAGAAACTAAACTCAAATACCAAGTTCCCTTTTTGAGTTATGCTGTTCACAGACAACACATGGACGTTTTACTAAATTTTATTTATTTATTATTCAGTGTTTCTCAAAACGTTTTGCCGTTGAAATCTTGGCATCTAATTTTTGGGTGGAGCACAATACTTCCCTTACATACCCACTATTCGTAATAGAAAAAGTAAAACATATATAACCTTAAGATAAAAACAGGTAATTCATGAAACATACTCATCATAAATATTTAACATTTATATTGTGTGTGTGTAGCAGATACTAGTATAGATACATGCGTATGGAATTTGGTGTGTTTATCTACAATTGTTATAGAGAAATTGGTGTTTTATTAAAAATACACTTTTGCTTATTTCAGTCACCTATGCCCCCTTAACTACTTTAATAAATGCACAAAGTATCTTTAAAGGTACCCATAGGTGAAAATTGAGGGAAATCCTTGAAAAAATTAATTTTCTGTTTATAAGCCATTTGTTAAGAATGAATCACCAGTTTCATAATCTATATTTGGTGTATATTACTGGTCATTTGAAATACCTTTTTACACGAGTTTTTAAATGTTTCTGCGCAACAAGTCTAAATAGCCGTTCAGAATTTCAAAGCTGATTTTCTCGCATTTGTTGTTGTTTCTACATTTTTACGCGTTCAAAATGTTTCACACGATGCATTTTGTGTTGATTTCTATTCAAAAATTTCAAAGGTACATATATTATATTCAAATGTTGGGAGTGATTTTATTTTATCAGTAATCATTGAAAGAATACTAATGAGGATAGCTAAATAGGATACCTAAATAATGCACTGAAATTAGTGAAAAAATTGTTTGTCATAAGTTTCTAATTTTTATCTCTATGACATATTTTATAACAGATGTTGAAAAAATAGTTTTTATTGGTGTTTAAAATTTGGAACAAAATTATAAACTTAATGACAAACAATTTTTTCACTAATTTTTGTGTATTATTTAGGTATCCAAATTAATATTTCTCCAATGATAACCGATAAAGTAAAATAACTCCCAACATTTGTATATAGTGTTAGGTGTACCTCTAAAATGTTTTAATAAAATTTAACATAAAATGCACCGCGTGAAAGATTTTGAACATATAAAAATGTAGAAAAAAGAAGATAGAATAAAAGGCGAGAAAAACAGCTTTGAAATTCTAAACGGCTTTTCAGCGTGTGGAGTATCTTTAGTTTACCATTAAAATAATCCATTTAACAACCAATATCTTAAAAACCACTAGAGATACCGCAACAAAAATGTGTATACATGCTTATGATTTGACATTATTTGGGGTATACGAGGGTCGGCTGATACGTCCTGGGCCTCACACAGATATGGCACCACTAGGCCAGTTAGACGGCAGCATCGTATAGTTTAACTCTAAACTAGCTTGCATCCATAGTTATAGGTTCATAGCTTGATTAGTTTTCGAATGACATCATTTTAAACAAGACAACTTTAGAGTTTTCAGAAGGATTTGGAAAAACAACAGTGATTAAATACTTCCATTTGAAAGGCTTAATACCTAAAGAAATCAAGGAGGAAATGGACTATACATTGAAAGACTCTGCCCCTTCATTTCAATGATTAAAAGGTGGGTTTCAAAGTTTAAAATGGTACTACGAGCACTAGTGATGAGCCTCGCTCTGGACGCCCGGTTGTCAAAAGTTGCAAAGAAAAACTGTTTCTGTAAGAATGTGAAGCTCTACCGTAAAAATCCCAGTGAATTTTTGAGACGGCTTATTACCATGGATACAACTTGGATACATCACTACACTCCAGAAAGTAAACCACAGTCAAAACAGTGGATTGCGCTAGGTGAACCTACTCCAAAAAAGGCAAAGTCCATTTTGTCAGCTAACAAGGTTATGGCGAGTGTTTTCTGGGATGCACAGGGAATTATTTTTATTGATTACTTGGGAAGGGGTAAAAGTATCACTGGTGACTACTACGCAAGCAAGATGACTGCAACATTTGAGTGATGAGGTGAAAAGAAAAAGACCTCATTTGGCAACAAAAAAAAAAAAATGTTAATTCAAAATCTTCTCGGGCTTCTAGCCAGGTAAAAACTTGGTTTGACACCAAGTCAAACCAAGTTTTTACCTGGCTAGAAGCCCGAGAAGATTTTGAATTAATACGTCGCCAGGAAAGCTTCAGTTCTTATTTTAAAAAAAAAATGTTGTTTCATCACGACAATGCTCCAGCCCATCGTTCAGTCATTGCAATGAGAAAAATGTCCAAATTAAAGTTCAAATTGCTTGAACATCCACCCTATTCACCAGATCTAGCACCCAGTGAGTACCACTTGTTCCCAAACCTCAAAAAATTTCTTGGAGGGCGAAGATTTCACAGCAACAAGGCTATTGATGCGGTAAACAGTTATTTTGAGGACTTTGATAAATCACACTACAGAGATGGTGTAATTAAATTAGAACACCGATATGACAAATGTATTGGCCCTTATGGAGATTATGTTGAGGAATAAAGCAAAAATAGATAAATAAATAAATAGATGCTGTTTTCATTGAGAGGCACGGGACTTATCAGCTGACTCTCGTAAATATCAAAATTATAGGTTCATTAATATAGAATTCAGAAAGTTCACCAATGCGTATCCTTAAATTTCTATCTTAGCTATTTCAGCAGTTTCAAACAGATTAGATAAGGATGATACCTCTTAAGGATGAAAAATGTTGAAAATTATGGTTTGCTAGAAAAAAGAATTAATTTATACATTCGCTAACAACTCGCTATTATACGTATCACAGCTGAAGAAGAGAATTTAAATATGATGAAGGTAGAAATTACAAATAATAACTTAAACATCCGGTAATATCTATTTTAGTTTATAGAAAATAATTATGTTTTTGTTTCTTAACCTGCACATCCTATTTTAGTCCTTGGAAATGTCTTTTATCATGCACTTTCCTAAACACTCGTGCGATTCTACAAGGATAGCAGTGCTGAGATTTCTTAAACATTGCTTCAAAAGTCTGATATGCTACATTCACAGCTTTCTCTGCCCATCCTTCTGCAAATTATTTTTTTAAAAAGATTAGTTTCCTATCTGTTTAATGTTAAACAACTTATACGTTTGCAAAATAGTTTTTTTCGTCCCAGAATTTGTTGCAGGTACAAGGGAGATAGAGGAGGCTGAAAAGGTGGTAAAATATTTAAAATATAGCTCACTTTATGCTGGATTTGAAAGTACATATTTATTTGCATGACATCACCAGAAACAAATAGAACACACACTTGGAAAGCAATAGCAATTATTATTTTGGAAATGCTTACTACCAAATAAAAAGTTTAGTCATAAACGGTGTATTTTAACCAGATAAAAGTTTTTTAGTATACTTTTGTCTATCTCTTTTGATTTACGAGTTAGTCAAAATTAATTATGAATGAAGTAGATTTCACAGGCTATTCGCAGAAAATAAAATAGTATTAGTTCTGGAAACACCTTAAACATACAGCATTTTAGTGAAAATTGTTAGAGCCATGTTTTAGAAATCTAAAATAAAGAAAAATATTCAATGTAAAATGTAGCTTGGAAACTTTAAAAGTCTCGTGTGGAATCTTTGTAAAATGAACTTCTCCTTCGTCTGTTTTATCGAATTACCCTCCTTTTTGTAGGACTTACACTTCCAACGACTTACAAGCAAATTTCTTAGGTCAGTAGCTTGTCAAGGAGCAACTCTGGATCATAGAATATCCAGGATGAGTGATCAACCCAATCCCTGGTATTGCGGTAAAGAAAAAGGAAATAAATATAGAGATGACAGATATGATAGGAAAACTTGCGGATAAAATCCAATCCAGCATTCGCCAGTGACCGAGAAAACCGCGAAAATCATCGGTCATTTTGGTCGGCCCCAGTGATTTGAATCCAGCAGCTCTCTAACGCGAGTCGCAGACGTTACCGCGGCGCCTTTTCGCTCGGTTGGAGAATGAAATTAAACACTAAATTTGATTCTTAGTTATGGTGTTCGAGATCATATTTATTTTTTATAAAGTTTCTCTTGGGGGGGGGGGACAAGAGATCTCAAAGCACGCGAATTCATGATATTAAACTTTTGAATGGAATCAAAATACTTCCTCTACCATAGGTACGTTTTACATCTAAATAATTTCATGCACTGCATCACTAGTTAAAGTTAAAATAATTTTCAATGGTGAAAGAACTATCCATAAGGAATAAGCTAAATCCTTTAAATTTCCTGAAAGCCCAGCATAAGAGGCTGAAAGATGTCACCCTTCATGCCATTAATGAATGGGGGCTGTCTAAATCTCCAAACCATCAACACTTCAAAGGTTTTTGGGAGTTGCTATCAAACTGTCACAAGAAGGCTATGAATGAATGCACTTGAACGTAACATTTGCTTTCCCTCTGATTCCACACGATGATGGAGCGCTGGCTGGATCGATAATCCTTAACCCAGTTATTCTACCACTACTGCATGCCACAACATCTGAGAATTTCTTTTGTTACCTTGCTGTACATTTAAAAGCGAAGGAAAGCAAAGACTGAAAGATAACAGATTACCGTCCTGGAACCTGCAAACAGAGATACAGAAAGACAGAGAAGGAAAGAAGAAAGAGACAGGAAGGAGAGTGGTGTGCTATAGAGAATACTGTGCTCCCCGATGACCTGGTGCAGCAACTCGTTGTTGTACCAGGTGACAGGGCAAGCGCAAGCCGTGAAGGTTAGTAAAGCACATAGAGTAGAACACCTAGGAGTCCCAAGTGAGGCGTACCCACTGGTTGGGTGGATATCTTGGAAAGGGTGCTATCTCTTTCGTTGCCACATTGCTAGGAAGTTCGATGCGACCTCGACGGATCTTCTTACGACGTTGCTTCTGCTTCTCCCGGACGTATAGTGCAGCCTGCATGCTCAACCTCGTGGTCATGAGCCGCTACACTCCTGCTGCCCACTGAACACACTCAACACATGTCAAACAGGTCATGTTCAGTCTCGCTAAGGAATAACGGGTGACAAATTGGTATTAAACTGTTACTGCAACCGGTCAAGGTCAGTTTCACTAGATCTTGATCCCTTACTCTCATTGCAACAGCATGCGTTCAGTTTCACCAGGCCTTTGTTGAGAATTCAATTGTGACAGATGAAGTTCAATTTCATCAGACTTTGATAAGAACTTTTGCTGCAACAGTTTAAGTTCAGTTTCATTAGGCTTTAATCCAGAATTGTATTGCAACAGCTCCAGTCGAACTCCACGAGTGATAGAGCTGCAACAGTCCCAAGTATAGCTTTATCAGGCCTTGTTACAAAATTGTGATGTAACAACTGAGTTCAGTCTTATCAAGTTTTGAACCAGAACTACTATTAAAAAGATCAAGTTCATTTTCATCAAATCTTGATACAGAACAATTGCAAAAGCTGTTGTAGTTTCATCGGGCCTTCACCAAGAACCCTATTGCAACAGCTTGAAATTATTTTCATCGGGCCTTGATCCAAAAATTCTACTGCAATAGCTCGAGTTCAGGTCTTAATAGCAGAATCGGAGTATTTTCATTGTAACAGCTCAAGCTCAGTCTCTACAAAAATTAAATAGTATGTAGCTCGAGATAGTTTGGAGCTCAACAAATAGGCTTCAAATTTAGTCTCTCTAAAATTTTAGTTTCTCCGGCACACATTGTATGTCACTGTGGTCTAACGACTATGGGCCACGGATATTATCAAAATAAACTCTGTTTTACAAACTCATTTTAGACAAGCTGACTGTGTTGTAACTTTGGCTCGATTTTTGCAAAACATACTCTCCGTAGCACCTCGAACTGACTTGCTATTACGGCTTATGTTGAGTTATTCTAACTAATTCCATTACACTGTGAAATACTGATTATTTTCAAAGGGTTGTACTCAACAGTCCAGTAAAAAAAACCTTGTATTTTTTTTTTTTTTTTTTAGAAATTCCCTAAATACTGGCATATCACTCATATTACGGTTTCTTATGCACTATAACATTTAATTCAATTTTGGGTAATATAGCTAAGAAAATTTAAGTTTCTAATTAAATCAATGGTGGCACAGTCCTTGGTTCACAACATTATGTTAAATCCAGTCATGCTACATAGACGTATTTTCTAATTTTAGCATGCTCTATTTGTTTCAAAAGCTATAGGAATGTCACGAATGTGTATCTTTGAGGATATTATAAATTTTCAGGAGTGATAGCGCGGATCCCCATGAACGATACTCATAGAGAAATCCATGCTCAGGATCGCTCTGTTTGGTAGTAAGGGAAAATTCTGGACTTTATTAAGAAACTTTTGTCAATTATTAATGACTTATATTGATATTACGGTATTTAAGCATCAGTATCAGTTCAACAAATCTTTGAAATGCCTTTCAATAGACTCAGATACAGAAAAAATTACCATGGCTGAGATACACAATTCCAAAATAACTGTCCTCCAACTTCGTATTTAAACAAGTATTTTTATAACCAGTTCTAAAAGTAATGCTCTGACGTAAAAGATATATTGTTTTACAACGTAACAGTTACACGTAGAGTCTGTATAGTTAATGGGTGTGCAGTTTGACCACCTCCTTTGAGGAAACCTTATAGTCGTTTTATAACACAGGCCGTGCTCCCCAGTCCTTTCTGCAGAGCTCAACGTCTTCAACCTCTTAACAGCACGCCTGTTTTTAAAGATACTTCCTCTCTATATGCAGCACATGAATTTGGAATTTTGGCAACATGGTTTCCACATGTGACCACCACCACCAATTAGGGCGACTATTGGTCTTCATGGACAAGGATAGAAGTTTCCCTTTTCTGGGGGTTGGAGATGGATTTATTGCAGTCATTAGTTGTGAGTAGGGAATATTTTTTTGTGAGGCATTCGCGTTCACTAAACAAATATACTCATGATGTGTGTGATGTGATAGGTTGGAACCACGTGTTTTTCCAAGCTACAATAAATGGGAATACCCACTATAAATCTTTCGGACAATCAAGTTAGTTGCAAAAGGCATATCCGAAACGCCGTTTTTGAGCATATCATATTAGCATAATTGAAACTGATACAACACGATTACTATGATGATGATTATGATGATGAATGTGGTAATGGTGGTAAATGGAAATGGAAAGGAGTGTTATTTACGGACGCTACTGGGTTCTCAGCGACCCATTCTAAATTGGGCATGAAAGACAAGTTTTTTTTTTTTTTTTTTTTTTTTTTTTTTTTTTTTTTTTTAAATTTTGTTCTCTATCAGGCTTGAGGTTCTTTTACGTGCCGTAAATCTACGGCACGTGACCAACGACTTTTACTTTCCGAAGGAAACCATGCTAAGAATTTTAAAACCGAAAAATGCCATCGTCCTCCGCCGGGTTTGAACCCGCAACCTTGGGTATATGAAGTTAGCATGGTAACCATTACACCACGGAGGGCGTGGTGGCGGATATAAATCGCTTTAACGTGAGTTAAGTCAGCAAACAATAGTATAGAAACTATTCAGGTTTATTGTTAACAGTACTATCTCATCTTCTTATACCTTGGCAATGTCCATAAGAAACGAATAATCTCGACTAGATACGAAAGAACCTGAGTCAGTCAAAAAATAGCGGACCAAGAATATTTTGCTGTTCGGTTGTTAGTAATTGCGATCGTGTTATTTTGGATCAGTTATTTGGAACACAATAATTTAAGTGAACTGTTAGTGAAAAATAACATTTCGCCCTGTAGCCTCGATACAACATGACAATGGTGCGCCATTGAGTGGGGCAAAAATTCGAAGATGATAACTGGTAATCATATCCCTTAATCTAAAGCAAGGAAAACGCGACATAGCCATGTTAAAATCACATCTGTCTTCTGTAATTGCAGCCATTTCGTATAGAATATTACTTTGAACTATGATAGTTTTGTGCTGCCTTGATACTTTCCAAACAATGTTAACAGAACTAAGCTTAAATTTGTGGAGTACATACAAATACTGTTTTCGGCTCCAATTTTCAAAGTGTTGTCGGTTATGCTACCCTTCTTTATCACCAAAGGCAGTTTTAGTTTAAGGGACCTTAGACTGAATTCAGCAATTTCTTCATTTAGAGGTGATACAAAACATTTGTGAATAATGTTACAATAGATATAAATGCTGTACGAAATAAACATTTAATAAAACAATTTATAACATATTTGTAACAAACAGCCTTTGCAACACAAAATTTAAAACAGACGAATATATAATTTTCCATTTATTTTTAAAATTTAAAAGTAGAACAAAATACTAGCCTTTAGATCCAGAATTTACCTGTTTAAATATTAATTTTTGTGTATTTTTATTACTTTTTAAAAGAAAAGTACCTACTTTTTATATAAAACCAATATCATTAAATAAGAAATAACCACTTTTGTGAAACTCCCTTGAAGATCAGGCTTACATATTTTTCATTCAAATTGAACCAAAATTGATACGCAAGGACCAATTTAAATTTTGAAGAAGAATTTAATGGGCTTAAACTATGATCTTTGGAAATAGTGTAGATCTTAAACAAGTAACTAGCCTCATTATTACATATTTGTGATATATTATATAACAAACCTCAAAATTTTCAAACTACTTCCTTGAGTAATTCCTATGAAGAACGGAAATATTATGGTTATGTTCATTGTTATGTTTCGATTACAATATCTGGATTACAAAACTATCGCATCTTTGCAAATAACCGTTGAATTATTTTAGAAAACAAGTTCAAAAGTATATACAAGGTGGTTCACCTATCTCTTATTCTCTGGTTTTATGCAACCCGGAGATTACAGTCTAACTTGAAAACATCGTTACCGAGACTCATCTTTTGCATACTAACATTATAGACTTTGGCGCTGCATAGCGGTGTTAGCGTGCAGTGTTAGTTTGAGCTTTAAGATGCTCGATTCAGGTTCGAATCTTACCAACATTGTTTGTCTCCGTTTTCTTTCTTTCTGATTTGGCACAAAGCTGGATGGAATATCAGAACATTTGTTAACTTGTTTGTTTATTTTATTGTTTTTCTCTTTTGTATGTTTATTATAACTTTATCAGTCCATTATTATTTAAATTCTTAGTGGTTTCTTTTTCAAAACAATTACAATGAAAATTAAGGATATAAAACTGAAGAACACGTAAAATGAACTACCGTTTGTTCCTAATTCGTTTACATTTTAGTTTACACCTAAATTTTTTAGCGTGACAAACGCTGAAGCAACTTTGCACCTTGATGGATAATACGCAAAGAAGAAAAGCAGTGGACGCAAACTATGGAACTCGAACCGCTGACACGCTGCAGGTGATGGAACATGAAATTAACCAGTTGAGCCACAATCATTACGACCGCCTTTTCCGTCAAAACTTGTAGGTATAGTATCACACATGTCTTTCCTTTCCGCTTCTGATCTCTTTATAACTGTTGTGGACTCCTTTTTGTAGCTTAAGCCGTTCGTTTAACCTCCATACATTATAATTTACGTTGCAGAACGTATGATAGCGATCCTGTTGATATTGCATGTACTGTAACAGGGGTTATTAAGGCATGCTTGCTGTAAGGTCTATTTTCCTATAAAAAGCAGGATAAATTTGCGTGGTTACCAAATGGTCGTCAAGCACGGTAATTTCGACCTTATTGCTTTCAGAGTATGAAGTGTTGCCTATCTACAAAATAATAAGGGACAAAAATGGAAATGGCGAGTTATTTATGGACGCTCTTTAACTGCAATGGTTCTCAGCGTCCCATTCTAAATTGGGCGTGAAAGACCGTTTAATTTTGCTCAGAGGCCTCTCTATCAGGCTTGAGGTTCTTTTACGTGCCGTAAATCTACGACACGGGACCAACGGCTTTACTTCCCTTCCGAAGGAAGCCATGCTAAGGATTTTTACACCCGAAAAAATCCATCGTCTTCCGCCGGGTTTGAACCCGCGAGCTTGGGTATATGAAGTTAGCATGGTAACCATTACACCTCAGAGAGCGACTAATGATGAAGGACAGGTGAACCACCTGGTATATATTTATTTATTGCTTTGTATGTTTTTGATTAATGTAAACAGATCTAATCTATCTTGTAATTAACTTCTTAATTTAAGTTTAACTTCTTATTTATCATCTTAAGTAAGATGAGTCGTAACTAACGCTGAAAAAGCAATGAAGAAAATGCATACATTTTAAGGCTAGAGGGGTGATTACAAAATTTCACTCAGGTTTGCCTAGAATTTCAATGATTTGAGGTGTGCACTTCTATGTGCTCATCACTCTTAAATGCACTAAAACTTATAGCTTCACAAGATTTATATTTTCAAAATTTCTAGAATTTCCACAGATGGATTCTCTTAAAGCCCTTCTCAATGGAACACCATATTACATACTTAAAATGTGCGATTAAAATACTATATGTCTTGTGTTGTGTATTGGAAGAGTATTTACATGTAAAAATCTGGTATTCGGCAGTTTTTACATTTTTGGTAAAAATTTTAGCTTTCCAGTTCGTTAAACATATATGCAAACACAGGTCCCATCATAATGAATCCGTTTAGTTTAAAACCAGTGCATGATTTGAGATACTGGGAAACCGCAAATCATTGAATTATTTCCAAATCTTGTAATTTTTACATTAATATTTTGAAAATTAAATAATACTTGCTTTTCGTCATTATTTTAATACTGAGGGAGACTCTTACTGTTCCACAATTACACTGTCACAGCTCTGAAAGATTCACGTGACGTAAATCAAAGTACTTTCTATAAACAGTCTCATAGTGTTTTACCTTCTTCTGAGAATTTTGTAAACTGGACTGAAGAATATTTTGGAACTGGACTATGTGCAAATTTCAGACTCTGTTACACTGAACTGCAATATAGTTTCAACTGACCTTGACAAACTCACAGTATACAGTTTTACCAAAGAACACACTCAACACTTGATACCGGTATCTTTTAAACTGACTGTAACTGTTAACCACATACCAGCCCAGTTGTTCAAGATCCGTGGTGAACAGTGTGCTCTTTCTGCTAGATACTCAATACAAATTATCATTATATAACATTTCAATTTGGACTAGGTGAAGTACCCCAAATCTGGTTAGACCAGTTTTGATCTGTTCTGAAGAATGAATACCTTCAATGTATTGGTACAGACTTTCATTCAACAGCCCCAGTCCAATTTGAAAAATGTTCTGCTGCTGCTGCTCCATTTTGTGCACCAAAAGGTCCTTGAAACATTCAGAATTTTGAATAATCAGCAGCAGCGTACAATATTTACAACTATAAACTAACATACCTGTACAATGCAAAAGTAAAATTACTCTACATGGACGGAGGTACTCTTCTCCGTTCTCCTCCGACCACAGCATGTTATTGTACATTCCACACTGTAAAAGAGTGATGGGTGCAACCAACCTTTTGCTGGCAGTCCAGGGAAGAGGTCATGAAACAGCTGAAACTGAATTATTATAGATTAATCTCTTAACTGATTTTGACCAGATTTTAACATTATAAGTTCATTTCTTTTGCGGCTCGGCAGAATCCTCTTTAGTTACTTCTGTGTTAGATTACAAATCGAAATTAAAAGCTATCAGTGGAGATCACACTGAAAGTTCTCATAATCTGGCGCAGACTTCTCTTTTGATTAAATGGAAAATTCACCGGTTAAATGCTGTACATTTAAATCCGGCATCCACAACACCAACCCAATTGTTCCTTGGGTTAGAAGCTAATTCATGCTACATATCTTCCCTAAACCGTGATGAGAGGGCAACATTTGCATAGTTATAGTTCATCACTATCTTTGTTTACATAGAGTGGAAGCAAAACCTATGCATTCTCTTCCAAATCATTCTTTCCGCTCTTTACGGTGGTTTTTGTTATTATCAGTAACGTCATAGATAGGTCGGAGTTAAGTCTTTTGTGGAGTGCTGGGACATGGATCCAAAAAGATTTATTGAAAATACTTAAAATATTTAAATCGTAGACCGGAAATACACTGATAGAGCGCTGAAAAATAAAACTGCAATGGAATTGTTTAATGAAAGTTGTTGTTAACTTAATAGCAACAGATCTAAAAACTCTTACAGTATTATGACAATTTTGTTGCACAGTTCGGCCGTTTTCTCCATGGCCTAATTAATCCAGATTCGGCTATCTGGCTGTTCCGTGATTTCTTCATCAGTTAAACGATGCTCTCTAGCAGCTCTGCTCCTGCGTTCTTTGGAGCGTGCAGAGTGATTTCATGTGTTCCCGCAGGAAACAATCCGCTGATTGAGATCCAATTCATTCATCACTTAAAGTCAAACAGTAATCTTAAAGTCTTGCTTGGTTACATAAGAATACTCGTCTGAACGTTCTCTGGTATAATATGAAATATGTGTAGCCATTCGCGATACTTGGAGATTTTTTTATTTATTTATTAACTTGTTGCAGTTGCTACTAAATATTTAAAATAACCGCCAATGTGTCTATCCAAAACCTGGAACAGTGTACCATCTTACGTGGGTCTATGAACACCCTCACCCTGCCTCTGGGTCATTGTTTTGAAAGAAACAAAGTCATCAACTTTTTTCAGTTTGTCAAAGCTTGTGACAAATTAATATTTTATCTACAACCATAACGCATTATAGTAGGACACTGCACTGAGACCTTCTTTTGATCAATTCGAATTAGTCTTACAAAGACATTTTCTTGTGATCATGTAAAACATTTGCTATTGCCTCATCAACCATGAAATTTCAGAAGTTCCAATGGCGACACAATTCTAGGACGTTTAAGGGCCTATGTACTCTTGACAATTCATTGTTCTGGGTTTTGATGCACTAAACGGCCAATGTTATAAATCCCATTATTTTACAATACAAAAAGGTAAGTTAACTTGAATAACGGAATTTTTGAATAATGTGAATTTTGCTTTACCTTTACACATAAGCAGTGTGCTAGGCCAGGAATGTAAGTTCATCTTTTTATGTCACAAAATACACGGCATCACCAATCACTTGGCTAGCAATGAGAGCAACTTGAATGTCCTGCAACATTTCGTTATTTAAGTACTCCACAATTTTCACATAATTTGACATAATGGCTATTGCATTTAGTTCAAGTGAACACTTAAAAACCTCACTGGTGGGAGGTAAACTTCATTTGTCTCCGTGACAACAGATCCGTGGCAGTGAGTTGGAATTTAAGTATGAATAGGAAGCTGATTTTGCTAGGGCCAACCATTACACAATTTCATCAGTCTGGTAAACTTCAAATGTGTTATTTTAAGAATGACAAAATGCTTTTCAGCTTATTTTCTATCAAGGTGCACTAGAACCATTGAGGTTCTGTTTGCTTCGTGTCGGAAAGGCAGTTTTGGCGAGAATCTTCAGAGAGCCTCTTCATTAGATGATGCTTTCTTTTCGGGGCACGATATCTTAGCTCAGACAAGGAAGAATTTTGTGGTCAGTAGCGTTGCTACCCATTTTCCTTGAGACTATCCTTGAGTATGAAAGTATGGCACCTCTTTTCCTTATTTTATCTGTAAGCAGCTAATAAATATACCTAAGTTTATCATGCATTGTGTTTGAGGTTCTAAAGATTTTTCCGGGACATTTCAACGGGGAAGCCCCGCCCCCACCCCAAATTATTATCATCTTAGCTTTTTTATCCTGCATTTTCCTATTTAGCCAGTGCATAAATTGAAGCAAAATTTTCTAGTGTTCAAGCACTTTTAGAAGTACTTCTAATATCCTGGCGAGTATCACCGTACAATTATGTTAAGTATATGGTCCGAAAGTCAATGCTGCTATTGCCTATATTCACCTACCATGCATCATAATGGAATCTAGCAAGTGGTTTAAATATTTTAATAGTCTGCAGAAAAGAGCAGTAGTAAATGTTAGCTACAGAATCAGTACTCTCTTAACATCTCTCAAATAACATCATTCTGGGCCATGACTGATGCTGCCAGCGTTGTCTGCATTCTGGAAGTGTTCGCGCATTCACGCCACATCCCAAAATTGTACCATGTGAAATTTTATTTTATGTGTGTCCTCAGATGCAAACCCTTCACATCGAGTTATTGTGTACAAGGCACACTGTGACATCAGCACTAATCTCAGTAGTTTTAAAGACACAAGACGATTTTTGGAATATAATGAAGACGCATGGTGGATGCTTTTTCTGGTGATCTCCTTCATGGTAACCTCAAATGGACGATTAAGGAGCGCTTATCTTCAATTCAAATACAGACATTCAGTTTTATCAGACAGATTTTAAGGGATGATGTACAGCTTCAGATTACCTGTTCTTGAACTGCTCACCTGTCATTTCGAAAAGATCACCACTTGCTTAAGTTCTTGCAGAGCAAGTTTTTGGACAGAGGTTTTCACAAGAACTTTCAGCGTGACCTCGGTGTGGACTGCTGCAACAAAAGATTACTTCTCACCCTGAAACAAACGTGATGGTGAACTACTGTGAAGGGGTGTGTATGTGTTTGTGCGTGTGGGGAACAAAGTTCGCTCCGTACATAACACTCATTGCTACACACTACAAGACTTGCACTAACCTCGGGCGATAATTCGCTGCTACCAAAACCTGTTATTCGCCCATTCAATTCCGGTTGGGGTAGTGGTGACGGGGGCGGATGATGAGGGCGGTACGGGGGTGGTTTGTGCACTCCGCCATGTTGCTGCTTCTGTAGTCTCCTGGCCTGCCGCCTCGCGATCGAGGCGCCACCGGCAGCGGCATACATCACACTACCTTACCGTCGTAGTGCTGCAACATAGCATTACAAGATATGCAGGCCTAGGGTTCGACCCCGGGACCGACCGGCAAACTCTGAGGCAACGGAGAGCGTGCGCACAGACAAGCTCTACAAAAGCTGCAAATTAACTTCCATTCATAGGGCGCTAAAACCCAATATTCCTCGTGTCAATTATCTTTGCTTTCATTTATATTAATCTTCATATTAACTAATAATTTGATTTTACTTCCAAAATTAAAGGAATCTTATGTTTACATTTATATGATTTTCTCTACCCACCCATCCATCTTTATAATAAAATCTTAATGTTCTATCTATGGGTAAACTTTTAAGGAAATGGTTTCATCACACTTCGTAGGAAGCTGAAACGATAATCATTTATTTAAAAATTGGGCCGCTATATGCCGGCGTTGAATTTCTACTCTCTGCATGACATCTAGAAAACAAACATCACTTCAAAATATAAAGAGTTGGAAAGTTTAGACCAATAATAATGATTATTTCGGAAACGATAAATACACAAAAATATATTTGACATAAACCGTGTTTTAACAAAATCTACATTGTTTGTAGTAAGTTTATACCTGTTTGATGTTTGATCAGTTATATAAAACTATGCAAAAGTTATTTAGCATACAGGGATCTTCACAAGCTATTTTTATAAAATTCGAGATATACATTTTATCTGTCATGTAAATAGGTACCTACCTAAAAGATATAATGCTTTAATAAAATTCGATAGACCAATTCCAGAGTGAGTAAAATAATGAAAACATTTCCATATCGGATGGACTAACTGTCATGTATTTGGCGAGCGCAGATATCCTTTGGCAGAACTCAACGGGTCTGTTTTCAAATTAAAACCCGCCAGTGAAGAGCTGGGCGAGAACGACCTTCATTTTACCCTTCGCAATGAGCGGGACCCGCTCACAGTCTCCGTTAACAGCAAGACGTATAAGTCGAAGCTCGCTCATGCCAGTACTCCACTGGAAGGTTTTAACTTGAAATTGCTATGAGTTCTGCAACTTTTTTGACGCACCAAGGGATATCTGCACACATCAAATGCGGAGCAGTTGGGCCGCGTGGTATAGGTAGTTTGATGTGGGGAATTTTCTTGAACATTTTTGTGCCTTGTCCAAAATTAAATATTTGCAAAGTTTAGTGTTTACCAGAAATTTCGCTTTGAGTTATTCTCTCAGCACACACATATTTCTAAAATCTGATGTTTACATTTACATGACTTTCTCTAGCCTGTGTTGTTTATTAGTGTCTATATAATCTTTACGAAATCTTATTTTTATCTAATTAATTTTAATAGGGGTAAACATTTGCAGAAAGAGCTACATTATACATTTTTGTTACAGATACAAATGATCAAGAACTAGCCGCTACATGATTCTCTTAAAATCCCATGTCTTCGCGAGAAACAATGAAAATCGACAGGACTTTCAAAGAATATCAAAGTATTGAACGACCCAAACCAACCCGCCCCGTAAGTGTGGGGGTAGCGTTTCTGCCTCACATTCAAGAGGTTGTGAGTTCGAATCTCGCTTAGAGTGAGGACCCAGATAAGGATTTTTCGGGTTTTTCCCTTATCCTGAGAAAAGGAATGTCGAATAATTTTAAGCTCCATGGACCTCGAGATCATTTGATCATCAATTCATCAATTTAATTCATCATCCGATATGACCACCAAGTTAAAGGCATTAATAAAAAATAAATTCGTACCATTAATAACGGATATTTCGAAAACGGTTTGTATCTCATAAATGTTAATTGTAATAAATTGTGTTTTAAAGATATCTACATATTCACAGAAAATTCCAGTAATAAATTTTATTCATCATGTAAGCATCCTTAACAACTTTTATTAAAATGCATAATATATTACAGCCATTTTGAGAAGAATATATATATATATATATATACATATATATATATATTCCATTTAAAGGGGTAGTTGGGGAATGAGAGATTTTCTTAAAAATCTTGGTATCGCACGTTTCGAAATACTGAACTCAAATATCACGTTTGATATTCATCGAACATTTTAATTAAGATTTTCAAAATACACAGATACACAGACACACAAACATACACATATGGAACTTTTTCCGACAAATGCTTTTCTTTTTATTCAAAGAGTGTCAAAACATATACTTCTGGCGAAATCTTACTATCGAATTTTTGGGTGGAATGCAATACTTCCTCTCCTCAGTATACGTACTAGAGTAAGTCAACATGAACTCTTTTTATTCATGGGGCCTCAAAGAGAGAGAGAGTTTGGCATTTAACGATATTTTCGTTTTTGAGCTATGCTGTCCAAAGACACACAAACACACACACACACACATACCCGTGCGGACCTTTTTCTAAAAAACTGATGTGTGCCACTCACGCGACCTTTTTTAGCTGCTCCATGAAAGCTTTCCTTGTAAGAGATTTTTTTATACACGTCATACTAATTAAGATAAACATTGCCAGAGTTGGTCTTATTACTTGCTTCTTTGTAAGCAGAAGGGAAATAAGGGAATACACAGGCTAAACCAGTAGGCAGATCTTTTAAAAGTCGGTCGGTAAGTGACACAAATGAAATTCGGTTCTCTTTGCTTGCTAGGAGTAAACAAACTGGAGACGAAAAGAAAGATGTACCCCATTTGATAAAAGTTTAAATACTTTAAAACTGAAACCAATAACTCGAAATACCTCGAAAACGTTTAACTCTGCAAAAAAGTGTGTCGAATATAAATTGTGTGTTTTAATGAGCTCTACAATTTTTGTGAAATATATTTTTGTCTATCTCTTACGGTTTACCAGTTATACAACAGTAATCCACAATGAAGAAGTCTTCAGAGACTATTCCCAGAAAAATCAAGATATACAATTCATTTGTCATTAAAATATTTTAAACACAGGGTGTTTTAATTAAGATCGTTAGTGACAGTTTTGAAAAAATAAAAAAAAAAAAAAATCGAAAATTTTTCTATGTAAAGGATAGTTTGGGGTGGGGGATTTTATAAAAAATCTTCGTGTCTTACCATTGGGAGATGCTAATCTTAAATATCAAGTTTGGTATACTTAACGGACTTTTCGTTTTTGAGCTATGCTGTCCTCACACACACACACAGAGGCACACGCTGACATTTTTCTAAATATATATATTTTTTTTTTGATTCAGGGGGTCTCAGAACACGTATTTCAGGTGAAATCTTGGTACACCATGTACATGGTAGGCGTGGAGAAAGAAAAAATGACGTCTTCATTCCTAGCAGGCCTGATTGAACCACCCTCGTACATATCAACAGTTGGAGGAATAATAACATTTATTGAGGTCTGCAAACAAAATACAAAACCCACCGAGTGTAGAAATTTCAACTTCCCAGGCATACCATATGAGGAATGTGGATGAAACAAATGTGTTACATTCACATGACTTTCTCTATCCTCTATCGTGTATTGTGGGTATATAAGCCATTCTTACGGAAGCGTGTTTCGCTATGTATTTCATTTAAACCGAGAAAAACTTTGCAGAACTTTCTACACAATACATTTCGTTATAGATTCAAGGTTAATAGCGATAGTTATAAATGTAAAATTAGAATAATTAAAATAAATTGGGCGATTTATTCATATCTACATTTGTTTGTAGTATGTTTTCGTCATTCGCTTAACGTTCACCAGTTATACAAGATTATATAAATTCTTTCCGAAGGAAGTGGACTTCACAGGCAATTCATCAACCGTCGTGGTGTAATGGTTACCATACTGACTTCACATACCCATGGTCGCGGGTTCAAACCCGGCGGAGGACGATGGATTTTTTCGGGTGTAAAAATCCTTAACATGGCTTCCTTCGGAAGGGAAGTAAAGACGTTGGTCCCGTGTCGTAGATTTACGACACGTAAAAGAACCTCAAGCCTGATAGAGAGACCTCTGAGCAAAATAAAGCGGTCTTTTACGCCCAATTTAGAATGGGATGCTGAGAACCACAGCAGTTAAAGAGCGTCCATAAGTAACACGCCATTTCCATTGCAGGCAATTCCTAGAAAAATCAAGGTAGACACTTTATTTTATCATGTAAATATCTTTAATATGGGCTATTTTAAAAATCGTTAGTATCATTTTGAGCAAATCGAATATTTCGAAAAATCTTCCACGAAAGCATAGTTTGGTGTGAAGATTTTGTTTAAAATGTTTATTTCCTATCTTTGAAAGTTATTTAATTTATATGTCAAGTTTTTAAGTTTTTGAGTATTTAATGAGCTTTTCGATTTTGAGTTGTGTTATACACACATACACAGTTTTTCTAAACTCTTTGTTACATTTACATCACTTTCTATCTATTATGCAACAAACGATTTTTATACGATAAAATCTTATTCTTTATCTCCTTCACATATATCGATATAAACATCGCAGAAATACTTTTATTATACTCTTCATTGTAGATACGCTGAAATAAGAGAAAACACTAGATTAAAGCGATAGTCAAATATATCAAGAGCTGGTCGCCATATGTTGCACTGACATTCCGTTTTCTTTTCTTGACCAAGAAAAACAGACGAATAACGATTTTCCATTTGAGAATATGTACAAACATTCTAAAATTGATTACAATAACCAGATATATCTGTGAAACGATTAATTAAAAAAATGTATTTGACATAACTGTGCGTTTAAACGAAATCTGCCTTTTTTGTGCAGTAAGATTTTCGTTTTCTTATTGTTTATAAAAAATCATCCAGAAGGAAGAGAACTTCAGAGGCTGTTCCCGGAAAATGTAAGGTATTCATTTCATTTAGTATATCTTAAACATATGATATTTTAAATTATTAAAATCGTTATAGCCATATTTGAGAAAATAAAAATTTTGAAAAAATATTTCAAGTAAAGAGTGGTATGGAGTGAGAAGATTGTCTTAAGTTTCTTCATGTCGCATACTTGTAAACCGCTGAACTTAAATATGATATTTACAGACTCACACATACGCACACATACACACGGACCTTTTTCTAAGAGAGCTTTATTTTGATTCAGGGGTCCTCAAAATTTGCACTCCGGTGAAATCTTAGTATCGAATTTTTGAGTGAAATTCAATGTCTTCTCTGTCTACTATATACGTATCGACGATAAATGCGAGTTATCTGCGACTGTGCATGTTTCCATCCTCTTAAAACTCATGTTACATTGATTGTCCAAGTTCTATTCTGCTCTAAATATATATGTAACTTCTATTAATATCTTTTTATGTACCATTTATTTATTTACTACAGTTGGTATTGTTTAATGTGTTTATAAATCATTTTTCCTGCTAATTTTGCGGATAATGTAAAATAATATATTTTCAAAAGTTCTTTCAAAAAATACATTTAATAATAGTGTGGTTAAGAAAAGCATAGCACTGAGTTGGGTGACCCAGGTGGTAACGTCTGTGGTCCACATTTTGGAGGTTATGGTTCAAATCCCGTGTAATCAATGTATTCAACAATTTATGTTCTTGGTAATGTACATGTTGGCTGAGATAATGCAGTCAAATTGACAAGACTTTCCTATTTTTATTCCAAAATCGTCTGTATTGGACACTAAGCCTAAGACAGGATACTAGATAAACAGGAAAGTCATAAAATGCGGGGTTCCTTTGTCTTTTTTCCACTAAATCGGATAGAAATACCAAGTTACCTTCTTTTGATGAATTATAGTTTTGTTGTCTAGCAACCATAACATATCAAGTTGTTTCATTTTCAAAGACATTAAAATATGTTTTTAATTTCTGTAGCACTTATGTGCACACAATGTAGCTAGAGAACGCAATATATTCCACCCAAAAACTTTACGTCGAATTTTCACCGGAAATATATGTTTTGAAGTTCCCTGAGTCCGAAAAAAGCATTTTTAATGAGGTCCGCGCGAGCGCGTGTGCGTGTGTGTGTCGCTCTGTGGACAACATAGCTCAAAAACTAAAACACGATTAAATACCAAACTTGGTATTTATATTTAGTATCTTCCAAGGAAGCGACATGAAGATTTTAAAGAACATCTCCCACAACAAACTACCCTTTACATGGAAACATATTTCAATTTTTTTTCTCAAAACTGGCTCTAAGCAGTTTTGATTAAAATACCGTATATGTGCTCCATTCACATGACTTTCTCGACATATCTATAACATATTGTTAATAAGCTTATTCTTCTATTTAATTTAGCAGAAACGGACTTGTTACTTAGTTCCTTTATAAGTAGAAGGGAAATAAGGGCGTACACTAGACTAAACCAACACAACATTTTTTAAAATGTAGTTGCTATGGGATTGAAATTCGTTTCTTTGCGTGGCAAAGCGTTGACAAGTTCTCGTATCAGAAAAGTTTAACTACTTTAAAGCTGAAATCAATAACAAGGAATATCCCTAAAACGACCAACTCCACGAAAAAATGTATAGGATATAAATTGTGTGTTTTATCGTGATCTACATTATTTGTGTAATAACTTTTTATATATCGCTTACGGTTTGCTAGTTATGCAAATTTTCACAAAACTCACCCAGAATAAACATGTCTTCAGAGGCTATACCCAGACAATTCAAGATATACATTTCATTTCTCATGTAAATATCTTAAATATAAGAGATATTAATCAAAATCATTAGAACCATTTTTGAGAAAATCAAAATTTTCGAAAATAGTTCCGTGTAAAGGGTATTTGGGGGTGGGGAGATTTTCTTTAAAATCTTGGTGTTGCATTCTTGGAAAATTCCAAACTTAAATACCAAGTTTGGTTTTTAAAGGTATTTTTGTTTTTGAACTATGTTATCCACAGATACACAGACACACAAACACACACACCCACACACACTCATACGGACCTTTTTCTGAAAACTTTTTTTTTATTCAGGGGGACCTAAACATGTATTTCCGGTGAAATCTCCGTGTCGAATTTTTGGGTGGAATGCAATAGCTTCTCTATACACTATGTACGTGTAGAGAAAGTAATAAAAAATATATTTTTGATTCTCTGAAAATAGCCTGATTAGACCTTTTTATTGTAAAGCGGTTTTGCAACATTTTGCATAACTGTTAAACCTTAAGAGCTAGACCAGCTACACAACCGCCTGCGGTGCCGCAAGTAGTTATAGCGGGCGTTAAACACTACAAAAAAAGCTACATAAACATGTAGATTTCGTTAAAACACATAATTTATGTCATATTGATTTTTCCCGTAGAGTTGACCGTTTTCAAGATATTCCTTTTTTATTGGTTTCAATTTTAAACTACCTAACTTTACTCAAACGGGACCATGCAATGCGAACCATTGTTTCACATAGCGATCAGCTTTTAAGAGATTACATTAGCCTAATGTATTCCATTTTTTCCCGCCTACTTACAAGGTAGCAAGTAATAAGACCGTTCTGCTATGTTTACCGCTATTAGCATGATGTACAAAGATGAAATAAAATAATGTTTTGTCAGAATAGTTTGTATATGGAAAAGCTAGAGAAAGTTACGTGAGTGAAACATGTCAGATTTTTTGTTATGGTATTTATCTTTAACTTCCGTTTATTTATTTTTTTTTCCTTTGATGGGTTATACTCCACTCTAGAGTATTCATCCGGGAATAAATTATTATATAGCAGATAGATTTTAGAGCTCTATTTGCTTATACAACCCCAGCATATGTATACATGTATATGGATTTCATAATTAAAAAGTTAACTCTAAGTTAAATGGTGATTTAGTGGTCTATTAAAAAGCCACTACATCTCCAGCATCACTATATCAGCAAATTAATAGCAATAAGTGGTTATTTCTTATGTAGTGGCAGGTTTGGAACGGTTGTCAGTGTTTTTATAGGATTCGACAATGGAAAATGAAGACTAAAATGAAGTTAAACAGCAAACTGTATTTTTCCAAAAAATGAATTTCCTTAAATATCATACATCATTCAGAAAGTCGCCCTCCGTGGTGTAATGGTTACCTTGCTGACTTCATATACCTAAGGTCGCGGGTTCAAAGCTAGCGGAGGACGATGGATTTTTTCGGGTGTAAAAATCCTTAGCATGGCTTCCTTTGGAAGGGAAGTAAAGCCGTTGGTCCCGTGTCGTAGATTTACGGCACGTAAAAGAACCTAAAGCCTGATAGAGAAACCTCTGAGCAAAATTAAGCGGTCTTTCACGCCCAATTTAGAATGGGACGCTGAGAACCACAGTAGTTAAAGAGCGTCCATAAATAACACGCCATTTATTTATTTATTTATTTATTTTAATTCACAAAATAAGGTATATACAATATAATTACCACCAAAATACGTTTATTTTTACTGAAATGATATAAAACTCCTTTAAGTAGTGGTACGCAATGCATTTACTCCGACAATATTGATTGAATAGTTATAATTCTGCATATTTACGTGAATTATATATTCTAAGAAAATTTCAAAGACGTGATTTACAACATATCTCTTAACTAAGTACCTAGTGGAACCAAAGAAATAGAAAATCGGAAAAAGTAGTATTCAAAACAGTGCCTAGATCATTCGCTATTTGGATAAAAACTCGGTTATCTCAGTATACCATATAAAGGCACCTGAATCGGAAGAAACGTCTCGTTCTTGCTCTCATCGGTTTTACTCGTACCGTCCCCACAAGACGGCTCCCGGCTCCCTTTTTGCTTCTATGGTTACCAAGAGGCAAATCGCTACTCATTTTTACTTTCTATAGCACATATGTGCAATGCACATATATTAATAGGTAGAGGAGGTAGGTATTCAATTAAAAATTCGATATCGAGAGCTCACCAGAATACCAAACTTACTATTTAAGCTTAGTGTCTTCCAAGAATACGACACGACATTTTCAGAAAAATCACCCCACCCCAAACTACTCTTTAAATGGAACATTTTTTGAGATTTGTGCATTTTCTAATAAAATGGCTCTAACGATTTTAGTTAAAATGCCGTAGGTATATTAAAGATGTTTACATAGAGAATAAAATGTATATCGTGAATTTCTTGGGAATAATCCTCTGAAGTTCTCTCCTTTTAGTCGTAAGAGATAGACAAGAACTTACACGAAAAAAATTAGATCACTACAAATCAAGCAATTTATGATATGTGATATTTTTTTTGTTTTTGTAGATCTAATCATTTCTGAGATATTCCCTATTATTTGTTTTAGTGTTAAAACGGGAAGACCTCATCCGTTCTATATCTCTTTTATTTTACGCCTGGCTATGGAAGGAGAACCGAATTTTAATGACAATCGCATAGCGACTGGCTATTAAAATATTTGATTATCGCTTAAGGCTAGTGAATTCCCTTATTTCCCTTCTACTTATAATGAACTAAGAGGTCATGGATGGAACCTAGAATTTCAAAGCTATCACACGGCGATTCACTTTATAAAAGCTATCGTTTTAGCCTACTGTATTCCCCTTATATCCACTACGAAATGTGAAAATGTATAATTACCTTTTATCACGATTAACAGGAAGTGGGTTCAAGAATAGACTTGTGTAAAAATAGTCTGTAGGACACATAATACGTTATTTAATTTTACATCATATTTACGCTTAAGTTTCAGGGGTCTAATGTTGAAAGCGGATATAAAATGTCGCTAATAATGCTGCATTTAGTGATTCTGCACTATGATACGCGCCTAGCAACAATGCATATAAAAACCTGTTCGATCGATAACGCGCGTTCATTTACACTTGGTTGGGCCTGAAAGGACACACGGGCATTACATAAATTATTACTACTTTACAGCTTTAGCGCTCCTTGTCAAGCTGCTTTATATCATTCGATTTTTGATTCAGAACAGTTATTCTCATGAGAAAGAAAACACAATTGAAAATAACATTAAATGAATTTGGAAAAAAAGACACGTTTCGAGGTTTACTGAGCCACATAAAATGTTCAAATGTATGCTTCACCCACATGACTTTATCAGTTTCATATTCAGATTACATCCGTTATACATTCTCATAATAACTTTCTTCTCGCCTCATTTACTCACGAATTATTACTTTCTCTATTGCGTAAATACTAAACCGAGCCAGGTGGCTCAGGCGTTTCGTGTGGGACTAGTATTCAGGAGGTCCGGGTTCGCTCCCCGTTGGCTGCACACTCTGTCTGGCCCTAGGTTTTTCCGTGATTTTCCTGAGGGCGCTTAGGCGAATGCTGGGGTGCTGTATATCTACCACGGTTCCTTTCATTCCTTCAATTCATTTCCTTTCTTCATCTTTCAGGTAGGCGCAGGTGTGGCTTGAGGCTTTGCAGGCAGATGGTTGGGCTGGTTGAGGCTAGTTGCCGTAGTAGAGGCTTATATAGCCTCCTTGGCGCGCCAGGGCTGCCATTTAGTGAACTGTTAGGGATTTCCGTGCGTCTCTGCGCTTAGCTCCTGTGCTGGCCTGTGGTTTCCCCTCCTCTCATCCCTTCCCTCAGGGAGCGTAGTGATAGACCGTAATAGAACAGTACCTGATCGCAGTTGCCGAGGTGTCCCTGCTGTTAACATGTTCTACCCTCTCCGTACATACTAAATAGAGAAGATAGGTATTCCATTCCATCCAATAAAATCATACCGAGATCGCTGCTCTTTTTGAGGTCCCCCAAACCCCCTAACCGTTTCCGCATGTGTGACAACCTAACTCAAAAACAAAAATGTGAGTAAATACTAAAGTTATTGTTTAAGTACAGAATGTTTCAAGGATGCGACACCCAGATTTTCAAGAAAATTCCCATCCCCAAACTACTCTTTGCATGCATACCTTTTCGAAAATATTGATTTTCTCAGTTGTAATCATTATATGCACAGAAATATATGTTTAAGATATTTTCATGGAGAATGAAATGTGTATTTTAAAAATTGCTGGGAATATTCTCGGACGTACTCTTCATTCTGAATGGCTTGATATTTAGTAAAGCGTAAGTCATGGAGAAAACCTTAATATACAAATATACAAATAAACAAATAAATAAATAAACACATATATATCTTGCTAAAGCAAACAATTAATATCCTTTTTTTGCGACTAGCTCTTCAAAGGGATATTATCGCTTCTTTAGCCTAGTGTATTCCCTTAATCCCCGGCGTAAGATAAGGCTTATTTATATAAATGTTTATTTCCATGAAGTAGATAAAAAAATAAGTTTTCTAAGAATATTTGTTACAAAATATATGGAGAAAGTCATGTGAATGGAGGCCACCAAACTTTTACTTCCTGGTTAAGCACAAAGAACAGAATTTCAAACCTATCACATAGTGATCAGTTTTTAAAAGATTTATGTTGCTTTAGCCTAGCCTAACCCCTTATTTCCCTTTTACTTACAAGGTAGCAACTAATAAGAATATTTATATTAAAGTTTATCTCGATTAGCATGAAGTAGATAGATAAACAAGCTTTTGTAAGAATAGTTTGTCGTAGAATAGGCAGAGAACGTTATGTGAATGGAACACATCAGATTTTTCCTACTTCTGGTCAAGTAAAATAACGAAATTTCAAAGCCATCACAGGTCAAACATCTCTTAAAACATTTGACTATCGGTTAAGACTAGATTACTGCCCTATTATTTTGTATCTATAAAACTATATAATATATGTATTTCTGCTAATGTTTATCTGGATTTACATCTCCATAAACTTTAGATATAACCTGGCTGCTCATAACGGACGATGAATGAAATCAGTGAAATTATGCTCAAACTATCTCGGGGTCCACGGAGCTTTAAGCTATTCGACATTCCTCTTCTCAGGATATGGGAAAACCCCGAAAAAAACCTTATCCGGGTAACATCCTAAGCGAGATTCGAACTCGCGACCTGTTGAACGTGAAGCAGACATGCTACCACCACACTACCCAGGCGGGCTCAATAAACTTTTATTTTGTATTTTAATAATATTATGATGCTAACAGACTTGCACACACAAGCGGGCATTTTCTAAAAATACTCTTTTTGGGTTCAGGGAAACCTCAAAACATATTGCCGGTGAAATTTCAGTGCTGAATTTACGTGGAATACAACACCTCTTCTTCTTACTGCAAGCATGTGGTAGAGCAAGTAATAAACAATAGTGGGTAAAAGGCCATGAGATATTTTATTTCACTTAGTTTCATCAGAGTTTTACTTCCTACGTTATATTTACGCAATGTTGTAATGAAGCCATAGCAGGGATGTTTCAGAGGTTTGCCAAGAGTCCTCAAAGCTGGCTAGGGAGAAAGTTGTATCGCCTTGCATTGATACTGTGCTTAATTAGAGAACTGAGATCCTTCAAAAACTGCATTAATTATGTAGAAGGGGTTTTTGCTCTTGAATCTATATAATTAACTGTTATATCTGGATAGATTCTAGGGTACAACATAACAATATTGGTAATGCTTAAGTAGCTAAAAACATTTGGCGAATTACATTCACATAATTTACTCTACCACTCTTTTTATACAATTCTTATAAAATCTATTACTTTCTCTGCCACGTACAATGTACATAGTAAGCATTGAATTCCACTAAAAGTTCTATACAGAGATCTAACCAATAATACGTGCTTTGAGGACCCCTGAATATAAAAAAGGCATTTTTAGAAAAATGTTTGTGTCTGTTTTGTGCTTCTGTGAACACCATAACTAAAAAAGAAAGAAAAAGTGAAAGATCTGTTAATAATCATACTTTGTATTTAAATGCAGCATCTTCCAAGGAGGAAGATGCTGCAATAAAATACTCCACTCAGGCAATACTTTACATGGAAGATTTAAAAAAAAAAAATGTGATGTTCTCAAAAATGGCTCTAATGATTTTGATTAAAAAGCGTTGTATTGAAGATATTTACATGATAAAGGTGTTTTTTGAAATTTCTGGGAATAGCCTCTGAATGACTTTTGCATAACTGTAAAGAGAGAAACTATATCTTATTAAATAAAAATCTGATGTCTTTCTCTACTTCTGTGTAATAAATTATTGTTAATAAGCTTATTCTTCTATTTATTTCGAGCTAATCGAGGAAAAAAATTAGCAGAAATAGTCTTATTACTTGCTTCCTTGTAAGTAGAAGCGAAATATGGGAGTATCATAGGTTAAAGTGAAGTCAAAAGCTGGTTACTAGGTGACTGAAGTTCCTTTGTTTGTATGGACACGAATTGACAAATTCCTGTACGAGAAAAGTATAAGTTTTTCAAAGCTGAAACAAAAAACAAGGAATATCTAAAAAACGATCAACTCCTCGAAAAAAAATCATATAACATAAATTGTGTGCTTTAATATGCTCTACATTTTTTGTGCTATAAGTTTTCATCCATTTCTTACGGTTTAGCAGTTATGCAAAATTCCTCCAGAATAAAGTAATCTTCAGAGGCTATTCCCAAAAAATTCAAGATATACATATTATTTGTCAGGTAAATATCTTTAATATACGATATTCTAATCAAAATCGTTAGAGCCATTTTTGAGAAAATCAAAATTTTCGAAAAAAGTTCCATCTAAAGGGTAGTTGGGAGTGGGGGGATTTTCTTGCAAATCTTCGTGTCACATCCTTGGAAGATACCAAACTTAAATACCAAGTTTGGTATTTAACGGTCTTTTCGGTTTTGAGCTATGCTGTCCACAGACACATAGACACACATACGCACACACATGGACCTTTTTCTAAAAATTCTTTTTCTGGATTCAGGGGGACACAAAACGTGTATTTCCGGTGAAATCTCGGAATCGAATTTTTGGGTGGAATGCAATACCTTCTCTGTACACTATGTACATAGTACGAGTAGAGAAAGTAAAAATGTAGATCTAGCTTAAACCACAAGTAGTGACAAACCTTTTTGTTTGCTTTCTCTAGCACGTAGGCACAATGTACATATGAGGTAGAGAAAGTATTGCATTCCACACAAAAATTCGATACCGATATTTCACCGGAAATAGATGTTTTAGAGTCCTCAGTGTAAAAAAAATGTATTTTTGGAAAAAAGGTCCATGTGTAAGTGTATGTGGACACCATAGCTCAAAAACGAAGGTGGGTAAAATACCCAACTTACTATTTAAATTTAATATCTTACAAGGATACGACACGAAGATTTTGAGGAAAATCCCCCCACCAAACTACCCTTAAAATGGTAAAACTTTCGAAAAAATTATTTTGTCAAAAATGGCTCTAACGATTTTGATTAAAATATCGCATATTAAATATATTTACAAGCCTAAACTGTAATTCTTGAATTTTGCGGGAATAGCCTTTGAAGACCTCTACATTCTGGATGACTGGATGACCACTTATATAGGTAGTAAACTATAAAAGATAGAAAAATCCAACTCCACAAAAAATTTAGATCTCGTTCAGTTTTTGAAACACTTATCTAAACCTTTCTCATACGGCAATAATTCAACTACTGGTCATGCGAAGAAACGAATTTCAATCACATAGCAACAGTTTCTATAGCATTTGACTATCGCTTCAGCCTAGTTTCCCTTCTGCTTATAAAGAAGTATTAATACTAGTACTATCTCTATCTTCTGTTTATACTGATCAGCACTAAGTAGAGGAAAATATCAACTTTATAAGAATAATATGTTTCAGAACAGCTAGAGAAGGTCATGTGAATGGAACACATCAGCTTTTTTAATGAGTTAACAATTTCAGAAGTATTCTTTGTTTAAATTTCCTAATGTAAGCCATTGCCAAAAGAGAAGTAGTCATTTGTTTTTGTCTTCTTTTTTTTACCTCCTATATACCATGATTATCTTGATATCCATGTGACTGTCATAGCAGATATCGGGTTGAATGAACTCTCTTTGCAACAGTCAAGGTTCACTTTGTTTGCAATAACGTTATATGCGGATGTTATTAGGACAGCGTGTGCTTATTGTGCTCATAAGCTTTGCTTAAACGGACCGCAAACTTTTTTTTAATATAGAAATTTCCTGCCGTCACCTTTTCTAGGAAATAAGCACTTTATAGCTTGTTAGAGAGGCTTGGTTGGTGTTACACAAAAGTAAATGAGATAGCAACCATCAATGAAAGAAGTCAAAGAACATCGCTGCCTCAATTTGTTTATGACGACAGAATAATTAATTGGCCCCCAAATTGAAATCCATATGATTATTATCTGAGGGGAATGCTTAATGTTACGTTTATGTAAGAAATCCCCATACAACCAACGAGTTAGACGACGATATTCTTCTGCGTGCTATACTCAATATTTCGGTTGCACGAGTGTTCAATAATGCTTTCAAAAGACGACAAGCTTGTAGGGCATTTTGATCATCTTTAGTAGTTTAATTGTTTAATTTTTTAACACAAACCATGTGTAGAATAAGAGTTGGATAAATAGAGTCGGACTGAAAAATGTAATAACATAGCCAAGAGTTGAACCACAGATCTCCCGGTCTCTAGCCTGTTGTTCTACCACTGAACTACGATGGCAACATACCGGTACGGCATTAAATCTTTAAACTGACTCGCATTTTTCCCGGTAAACCAAAGGTGCCTTATTTGCCTTAATAACGACTTACAATGTTGTAAACACATTAAGTCCCAGGATTCATAGTATAGCCAACTATTATGGTCACTTAGTTTTCTTTTTAAACACAAGCCGTGTGTAGGACCGGAGTTGAATAGGTAGAGTCAGACTGAAAAATTCAGATGAAAGATTTAATGCTGTGCCGGCATGTTGCCATGGTAGTTCAGTGGTAGAGCAACCAACTAGAGACCGGGAGATCTGTGGGTTAGATCTCGGCTATGGCATTGAATTTTTTAGTCAGACTCGACCAATCCATCTTTGGGTAAGTGTAACACATTCATATAGTTTCGCATCGTTAGCACTACCTTGGGTAGAAACGACAGACAAATCCGCCTCTATTACACGAATCGTATTTTGTGCCAGTTTTAGACGAGCTACCAGCCGTCTGTCGCGTCATTCGAGAGAAGGAGAAAATCTTTTAGCTAACGAAGTTATGGAATTCATTAAGCTTGATGGTATTTACGCGGTTTTAGGAAAGGTAGGCCATCAAGCGGCAAATGCGATAAGTTTCCCCTCGGAAGAAGACTCACTTAAGTTGATATGCATATTTACACAAACACGGGGCGGAAATCAATATCGTATGCAGTGCTTGTTTGAGAAAGTGTGTCAGGCACGAGTTCTTCAAACTCTTCTCGTAAATATGAAAACACTACAAATACTTGTTGCATGACTCGGCGTGCGGTCTCGCCACAAACTTCTGTACGGCTTACGATATCACCACAGAAACAAATGATCCGTGTGAATGAACCAGAGTGTTAAGTCAAACAATTTGTGAAACTTCACAATACTTTCTCTGGTCATTATCGCTTATATTTATATCTCTTCTATAGGTACACCCAATTGTTATATTGTTACTTTCTTTTCACCTACCTTTAGTAAGTAAAATGAAGCATATATTACAACGAAAATGGTGCAACCGACACGTGTGACTCGTATTTTTTTTTTATTGATCAATGATATACAAGTGTATATTTATGAATTTTGTCAGTTTTTGCTTTATTACATTCTCTTTTTGGTACAGTAAATAAGGGAAGCATTTGTTTTTAATGTTTAATCTTCTTGTACACATCAAGCCATTTGGCCTTTTTGTTTTGTTTTATGTATATTTTTAAATTGTCATATAACTAACAAAGTTTATACTTTTTACGTTATTGTGTATGCAAGATTAAAAGGTTATGTAAGGAGGGACAGGATGCAGGAAAAATTGAAGGTGCGCATTATGTTTGTAGGAGCCATGGTTAGAATAGCGCTGTCCGGTGTTGCTGCACAAGTTTCCATCTCTCACTGTATAACAAATGCCTTAGTTTGGGCAGTGCATTCAGAAAGTCGCGGTTTCAATTCCTGTGGTTATTCTTTCGGACCCATAATTTTTGGGTCACCAGGTGAATGCTGAGAAGTTCATTACATCCCCCGAAAGCCCCCCCCCCTATTTCACCTCACTACTCATTTCACTTCAACCTTCAACAGGTTGGTCTGTAAGTGTCAGCGGGAGTCTTGGCACTGCATGGCAGAGAAGGATGTTCTCTGGTCACCTTCGTCCACCGGCGGCGCCGTCACTAGTCTCTGACTCCAGTGAGATATCAAATGTGTAAGGCAGTAGTCCGTTGTAAAAGCCGCCATTGGGGAGTATCGAAATGGAAATGGTAAGGACTCTGCCCTCTGATCTATTGTGACTCCTTGGGTCTGCAGCAGTCTGCCTTCTCTCGCCTCATCCTTCCTCCCGGGGGTGCCCCGTGTGGGGCATAGATACAGAGGAGCTTCTTGGTCTAGGTGACGAATTCCTTCCGCGTTTTATCCTATTCTATTGCGTAATCCAAAAATCAGATGTTGAAATTTCACCACATTACATAATTTGAGGCCCGTGAATACAAAGAATATATATATATATATATATATATATATATATATATATTATAGATAATATATAATTGTATAAGTTTGTGTGTGTCTGTATTTGTCTGCCTCTCTGTGAAAAGCATAATTGAAAACAAAACATTCAGTAATTGTCATTTAACAGTAGCTTCCAAAGGTATCATAAAAATACTTTCAAGCAAATCGCCCCATTCTAAACCCTCTTAACAAGAAAAAAGTTTCGATATTTTTGATTTTCTCAGAAATTAATAAAATTTAGATTAATATTTCAATTATTTAAGGTGTTAACATCACAAATAAAATGCATACCTTGAAGTTTCTAGGAATGACCTGGAAAGTCCTCTTCATTTTCTGAATGACTTTTGTCTAAATAATATATGGTAAAAGATAGGCAAAATCTTACACAACAAAATATGCGATCTCGTAAAAGCACACAATTTGTCAGTATTAATTCTATTTATTTTACGTAGCTTTAACTACTTGGTCATATCATGACGAGTCTGTTAGAAATTCGTTGATCTATATGTGTAGCCATCATGATCTCATCTTCATACCATTCCGCTTTTGCTTCGCGTCAATTTTTTATAGTATTTAACGCTCGCTTTTACTATTAGTGGCACCGCAGACGATGACACTGATGATAATGGAGTGGAGATGGAGCACCGGTGGAATGCGACGGCGGGGGAAACCGGATAACCCGGAGAAAGCCCTCCCCTGAGCCGCTTTGTCCACCACAAATCTCACATGCGTTCGCTTAGCATCGAACCCGGTCCGTCTAGGTGAGAGGCGAGCGGTCTAACCACCGGGCCACGGAGCGGTCATCGTCGCATCAAGCAGATGGTATAACGATACCTGGTGTCTAGCTGCTTTTTCACTGTCTGTAATCAGATGGTATACAGGAGTTCCGAGGGCTCATTCCTCCAATCATACTACTTTGCTTCGCAACAAGCAGATGGCGTTGAGGTGCTATCCAATCTAATGTTTTCATTATTTTGGATAGATATCAGCGTAATCGCAATTGCCATCTATTTTAAGTTTTACTATTCTTTTACAATGAAGGAGGAGCTATGGGTCGTAGTATTAAATATCCAATCTGGTAATTACCTTAGCGACTGAGGGAAACTGAGAAAACCCTAGCAGATAAGTCGGCCCAAGGAATTTAAACGCAGAATCTCTTGGATACGGGATATAGGATTAACCTCTGACCATCTCACTCGGTAATATATTATTCTTGTTAGTTTGAATTAATAATACCTACTTGTACATTTTGTTAGTGAGGAGTCACTATTCAATATTTTTCTTGGTCATTAAAACAACATGGAATTCAAAGTCAATATAGCGGCTCGCTTTAAAATTTGACTATTGCTTTTGTCTACCTTCTTATACCTATAATGAGATTGCAAATACGCAATGAAAGTTATCTCGATTAACATGAAGTGGATAGTGGTACACGTAGTTTTTAGAAGAAGCAGTAGAGAAAGTCATGTAAAACATCATTAAATTTATTTTTTCGAGATTTAGACGCATAGAATTATGAAGATTAAAGTTGTATTATAATTATGTTGAACAAACTATGATGAAAATTTCTTCAAAATTTGAGGAAATTGGCTATCGTTAACAATACACTTGTGTGAAGTATGTTCAGTATACAGAATGCTGTATCTATATTTTGCCACAGACTGAAGGCTGACCCTGCAGTAGTCTCTTGTTCTTTGAGGGGATTGCTTGAAAATCTATACCATGTGAGTCCTCTCATTCTGCGGATTGGTAACTAGGAAAACCTTGTATTTTACGAACGATGAGAAATGCAGGTGCTCACACCGTACTCACCAGTCCATCTGATTAATCAGCTGTTGGAAACCAAGTGAGATGGCGCCGGAGTAACACGAGCGACACACATTTGAAAGGTCCCGGGTTCGATTTTCGGTGACCGCCCACTCTGACTCATGGATTTTTTTCGAAAGTCTACCGGGATCAGGCAAATACTGGAGTGGTTTCTCTCGTCTCCCAAATTTCCTGCCCCTTCATATTGTTCCATTATTCATTGTATTCATCCTTCACCCCGTTTGGTTTATGATATAAACGATACTGCATAACTTCTCAATCCGCAGGCTGACAAGACTTGCCCTATAGCGTGAATAGCACATTTCCTTGAGGAAGGACACGAAATGCAGGTTTATGGTGACGCCGTCCTAACTTAAACGAGCTCTGGATGAGTTACAGTCTGCACCAACATTAATGTTTCAGGCCCCCATAAAACTCAGCAACGAAACGTCTCTTTAGAGATCGGAGCCTGTCGTTATAAACACGAATTTGCAAGTAAGTGACCTTACTTTTCACAAATTAGCTACTTAATTACTGTGTAATCAATGAAGGGACGTGAGGCATAGTAGTGAAAGTAAATTATCGGATTTTCACTTATCCTGAGAGGAAGAATATCACAATAAGCTAGTTGTACTCTTTGTTCATTCACTTTTCACTATGATTTCTAACTAAATGGCGAAAATTGCCCCCTTAAATGACATTTTCAGTTATTTCTGCAATCTTATCAAGGTAATCAATGCTTCTGTGAATTCTGACCAAATATTGTGAAAACACCTTTTTTTCATAATAAAATAATAGTAATTCTAAACTTAAAGAAAATATATCGTGTTCCCACATGGAGCATTTTAACCACCTATTAACCGAAGCCATAAATGGAAGGCGTATGCCTGAAATTGTATATTTGCATTCTCAAAATCCTCTCTAAGATGCAATTTTTACTAATAAAAACAAAATTACCATATACTTTTAGAATTAATGCTCCAGAAATAACTATTAGATTTTGGGGGAAAAATCACTTTTGGAGAATACAAAAGAAATATCTTTTTTTTACCATAACTATGGTTTAAAAAAAACACCTAATACGTATTATAGATTTCGTAGGCGAATTACATAGTGAACACATCTTAAAATATTTGACTATCTCTTTAGCCTACTGTGGTCCTTTGTTTCCTTAGGACTTAAAACCAAATAAATAATAAGGTCATTTCTGTTAATGTTTATATCAATTAACATGAAGTAGATAGAAGGATAAGTTTTAGTAAATAAGGTTTGCTGCAGAATAGGTAGAAATAGTCATGTGAATGTAACAAAGCAGAAATTTTTTGGGGGGGAGGGTAGCGCTATCTGTGATCATTCGTAAATCTTTTTAACTTCGACTTTCATCTCTCCGATAGAAGCGGAAACTGAAATAGCTGCTGCACATTAAGTCCCTAAGTTATTCATATAATAATTATTAGTGATTTATCGTCCCTTTTTATGGTTATGAGATATATTTATATTCTATTTACCACGTACCTAGTAGATTAGTGGAAGTATTACATTCTATTCAAAAGTTTTATATAGAGATTTTACCAGGAATATGTTTTGAGGACCCATGAATCCATAAAAAAACATTTTTAGAAAATGGTCAGTGAAATTAAATGACGTGTTATTTATGGATGATTAACTACTGTGGTTCTCAGCGTCCCATTCTAAATTGGGCGTGAAAGACAGCTTAATTTTGCTCAGAGGCCTCTCTAACAGGCTTGAGGTTCTTTTACGTACCGTAAATCTACGACACGACTGACTTCGTACCTATCAAACAGATGGTGCTAGGGCGGCATCCAGTCTGGCTGCTTTTTCACCATCTATACTCAGATGAAGCCATATGTACTCAGATGGTTATAATCAGCCATCAAAGTCTCATACCTTGATGTATAGCCATAGTATTTTGCTCCGCGACAAGCAGATGGCGCTGGGGTGTCGTCCGGTTCAGCTGTTGTGGATAGATGGTGGCATAATACCAAATAGATCTATTTTTCCGTTATACAATTGTTTTAGACTGGAGGTGGAACTTTGGGTAGTGGTATTAAATATCCAAACCGAAATTTATCTTGGTGACTGAGGAAAACTACGAAAAAATCTCTGCCAGATTGGTCGGCACAACTGATTTGAAACCATGACCTCCCGAATTCGGGCTACAGACATTAATAACTAAGCCACTCCGCTCGGTTGGTGTAACACTATTCCTGTAATAAGTAATTATTTATAAGACCTTTTTATGGACATGAGAACTTATTTGTATCATTTAATTCGTGAAATAGACAAGACTATTGCAACTAGAGCTCCAATATATCTCAAAGTAAATTCTGGAGATTTTGTTTATTGCTACAGCTAAACACCCAAGTTTATACAAAGAGAACTTGTGGTGATGAAATTTGAATGTTAATTTTTGCTTTCGCTACACGTACTATACACATAGTGTATAGCAAAGATATTGCAATGCATCATAAAGTTCGATAACCGGAAATACATGTTTTGGGGCCCCCGAATCCAAAGAAAAGATTTTTGTGTCCGTGTGTGCATATGTTTGTGTCTGTGGCTTTGGGCAACATAGCTCAAAAGCGAAAAGTACCAAACTTTATATTTAATTTCAGTATCTTCCAAATATTCGACACAAAGATTTTTAAGAAAATCCCTCCATCCCAAGCCACCCTTTACATGGAAAAACTTTCGACATTTTTTATTTTATCAAAAATGGCTCTAACGATTTTGTTTAAAATCTCTGATATTTAAGATATTTACCTGCCAAATAAAATATATATCTTGAATTTTCTGGGAATATTCTCTAAATACCTTTTTCTTGATGATTATTTTTAATTCTACATAACTAGTAAACCGTAAGAGATAGACAAAAAGTATTATTCAAAAATATAGATCTCGTTAAAACACACAATTTATGTCATATACATTTTTCGTGGAATTGACCGTTTTCAAAATATTCTTTGTTATTGGTTTCAGTTTTAAAATACAGAAAACTTTTCTCATACGGGAACTTGTCAACGCTTGGCCACACAACGAAACGGATTTCAATCTCATATCAACTACATTTTAAAACACTTGACTGTCGGTTTAGCCTAATGTATTCCCTCATTTCCCTTATAGTTTTAAGAAGATAATTAATAAGACCGTTTCTGCTAATGTTCAAGTCGATTAGCATGAAGTAGATAGTAAAAGATTATTAACAATATTTTGTTATAGAGATGTAGAGAAAAATATATGAATGAAACACGTAAGATATTTTGTATATATACACTCCTGTTTGCGTCAAATGGAGAGAGAGAGAGAGAGACAGAGAGAGAGAGAGAGAGAGAGAGAGAGAGTAATAGAAAGCATTTGCTAACGTCAGTTCAGTGACAAACGGATCATGTTATACCTCCTGCAACACAGCAAGATAGAGCGGGTGGCCTAGTCTCGTGCCCTGCAGGGGCTCTGGGCGATTAGTCGGCCAAGTGAGCGCCGTGCTGTGGAAACAACACGCAGTTCCTCGTCTAAACTCTCCAAAATAACACCATACCTACCACATTGCTATTTATTGCTCTCTTAAAGCCTTTACCTTCAAACCTAGTGAAGTGGGACTGCGCTATAAATTTTAAGAAACAATTCTACATATTTTAGCCCCATAAAAAGACAATTTTATATATATATATATATATATATATATATATATATATATATATATATATGCGGTACGTTACATTTATCTGATCTTCTATACCCACTCTTCTGCAAAATGTTCTCACAAAACAACACGATTGAATGAATATTGCTTTATTTATATACATTTATATGGTGATTTTACAATATGTTACACTGTTGTCGGAGTGTTTCTTATTTTGGGATCCCACACAATTTACGTTCTGTGTTAAATGGATGCAACTATACATTTTATTAAAAGAACTTGAATATTTGTTTTTTCCTTTATAAAATAACCTTTCCGTACCTATTACTTTGCTTTGTTCATTATCTGTATCATAAAATTGTGCTTTGCCTTAGGTAATACATCTGTGAAGTTTGGTAAAATCTATAGAACTTAAGATAATATCTTGTAGAAATTAATGTCAGGTATACAGAGTGATCCAGCTCTGTTTTGAAAGGTTTCCAAATTCTACTTTGCGGGCTGTTTAGCCAAACATAAAATTTTATTGTGTAAATTAATAAATATAATAAAATATTCCAACGATATTTTCTAAAAATACTCCCATTGAAGCTAGATTTTACAATACCTACTTTAAAAAATATATCTTATATTTTTTGTATTAGCCTTTATTTATTGCTTAAAATTATTATTTTTATACTTTAGAATTCTTGATTTGTAAAAAGTTAATAATTTATTTCTCCTAATAATAGGTATTTAAACGAATATGTTCATTTTCTTTAATACCCGTTTGAGAGGCGGAACAAACATTTTAAAACAAAGTAGTAAAAGTTGCATAAAATAGGTTTAAAATGAGAATTTCTATTAATAAGCATGTGCATGTTCATTTATAGCTTCAGTTAATTCTAGTTTAAATGCGCTAAATACAAAAAAGCACTTGGTTTCTTAAAATTTAGAGTTCATATTATTTTTACGAAAAAATTCTATTTGTTAATTATTGAAAATGTTGGTCAAATTTCGCAGTTATATTACCTTAACCACCTTTTTCACCACTTTCCTCCTATATATTTTCTGAATTATTAAAAAAAAATCTTTATACTAATTCCAAAAATTGTTTAATGATAAGATTTGTTTTTCACTGAGATTAATGAAGATCAAGCTAAGGAAGTTGACAGAGAGAAATCTCGTTATGAGGCATATATAAACTACACGAAAGAAAATTTTGCATTTAAAATTAGGAGGTTTATTTTTGGAGTTCAAGGAACAATTGCATTATTTACAATAATTACACTTAAAATTTCAAAATTGATTCTACATCCCCAATTCCCTCAAAGCCTCATTATGTATTATAAACAACAATATATCAGTATTGTTACTATCTCCGGGAGGATCTGTGCTTAGTCAATCAATCTCAACAATTATGTATAGTTATATCCAATTCAATATAATTTCGCAGAATAGTTGTACCTCATGTTAACCATTGTTCATTTGAATTAATAAGTAGGCTGCACCTTTATGGCACGCATCTGCGAAAATTGACTAAAATTGTGGAAAATAAAATAATTTACTTTGTTTGATAATAAAACAATATGAATTCTAACTTTAAGAGACATTTCGTTTTTCCCACTTACGCACTCTAACTGCAAATTAACTGAAGCTGTAAATGGATAGGCGTGTGTCTATTAATAGGCATTTCTAACTTTAAACCTTGTATTCTGCAAACTTTTTGCAACACTTTTCCGCACTCAAAATGTTCTATACGATGCAATATATTAAACACTTTTTATGCTATCTCTCAAAAGTACATTAAAGAAAATTTTCATAATTTTTTTCTAGAAATAATGCTCCATTTATATAAATAAATTATATATTTTTTAAAAAGCATGAGTTTTGGAAAGTATGAAAAGTAATAATTTTTCTCCACAAATTAGGGCTAATAATAAAAAATATAATATGGCAGATAAATTTTTAAACCATTTTATGTAAAACTGGATGTTTGTGTGTGAATATTTTTAAAAATGCATTACGTGGCTCATTTTTATTAAAACAATGCATTTAGACAGTAAACAATCCTTATTTGAGTGACCATGTAAGCTATAATTTTGATACATGGCAAAAATATCACTATTATTGTGTATAGAAACGGGTATAATTTCAGTAAGATTTATCGCACACTCTGGTTCTTCCAAATTTCACAGATAAATCACCTTAAGAACAGTTACATCTTCGGGTTTTCTCTGATACTTTATCTCTCCATATATTAGTTTCTGGACCATCTACTATACAATGAAGGTCTTTATAGCTTCACATAATAGGGAGACATTCAGTTATTTTATCCCATATATCCACATTATATTTGCTCCATGAAAATCTTCCCTTCCCCCTTTAACACAATACTTCGTATTAATCAGCATAAACCTTTGCAGGAATGTTATCATTACCCATCTCGTTGAGATACAAGGGAAATTCAGGAGATCGATGTATTTATCTAATGTTTAAAAACCTGATGTGTTCCATTCACATGACTTTCTCTACATTTCTACAACAAATTATTGTTGAGAAACTTCTTTTTACTTCATACTAATCCAGAAAAAATTAGCAGAAATAGTCTCATTACTTGCTTCCATGCAAGTAGAAGGGAAATAAGGGAGTAGCATAGGCTAAAATATTAGTCAGAAGCTGGTTGCTATATGACTGAAGTTCCTTTATTTGTATTGACAGGAGTTGACAAACTCCTGTATGAGAAAGGTATGTTTTTTTTAAAGCTGAAACCAATAACAATGAATATCTAATAAACGATCCATTCCACGAAAAAAATGCATGTAACTTAAATTGAGTGCTATAACGAGCTCTGCACTTTCTGTTAAGTAAGTTTTTGTCTATCTCTTACGGTTTGGCTGTTATGCAAAATTCCGTAAAATTCATCCAGAATAATGTAGTCTTCAGAGGCTATTTCCAGAAAATTCAAGATATACATTTTATTTGTCAGATAAATAGCTTAAATATACGATATCATAATCAAAATCGTTAAGAGAATTTTTGAGAAAATCAAAATATTCGAAAAATTTTCCATGTAAAGGGTAGTTGGAATTCTGGGATTTTTTTTGAAAATCTTCGTGTCGCATCCTAGGAAGATACTAAACTTAAATACCAAGTTTGGTATTTAACGGATCTTTCGTTTTTGAGCTATGCTGTCCGTAGGCACACACCCACGCACACACGGAGCTTTTTCCAAAAATGTTTTTTTTTTGTTTCAAGGGGACCCAAAAAATGTATTTCCGGTGAAATCTCGGTTTCGAATTTTTGGGTGCATTACAATACCTTCTCTATACATTCTATGTAAATGGTACACGTAGAGAAAGTAAAAATCTGGTCGCTATATACCGGCTTTGAAATCCTATCCTCTTTACTCGACCATTGGAATGCTATCACCGGTGACTGCATTTTATAACGAAATGGAAAATTCAAACCAAGAGCACTGAATACTTCGGAAATAATTCATTCCATTACATATTGATATAAATTGATGTTTTAACAGTTTGCATCCTTCCTCTAGTTTGTTTCTATCTCTTATCACTAGAAATACATGTATTGAGTGTAACTGAATAAAAAAAATCCTTAGAAAACTATCCGTGTATGTGTGTTCATGTATGTGTATATGTGTAAATGAAAAAAATTAAATGGCATGTTATTTATGGACGCTCTTTAACTGATGTGGTACTCAGCGTCCCATTCAATATTGGGTGTGAAAGACCACTTAATTTTGCTCAGGGGCCTCTCTGTCAGGCTTGAGATTCTTTTACGTACCGTAAATCTACGACACGGGACCAACGGCTTTATTTCCCTTCCGAAGGAAGCCATACTAAGGATTTTTACACCCGAAAAAATCCATCGTCCTCCGCCGGGTTTGAACCCGCGACCTTGGGTATATGAACTTAGCATGGTAACCATTATACCACGGAGGGTGACTGTGTATACGTGTGTGTGTGTGTGTGTGTGTGTGTCTGTGTTCATAACCCAAAAACACAAATTCCGTTAAACACCAAACATATTTACTTTAGGCATCTTCTAAAGATGCGACTCGAAGATATTTAGGAAAATCTCCGCACTCGTAATACGATATATGGAACATTTTGGGGCAATTTTTTTTTCTAAATTTTTTCATAATAAATTAAATGTATATCATGCATTTTCTGAGAATGGCCTCTTAAACCCTCTTCATTCTGAATGAATTGTGCATAATTGGTGATCCGTGAGAATTAGACAAAAAATTTACCAAACAAACAATGTAGATGTCGTTTAAAATACACAATTTATATCAAATTTAGTTTTGTTGTGAAGCTAACCATTCCAGAGATACTGTTTGTTATAGGTTTAAATTTTCCAATACTTATACTTTTCTCAAATAGCAAGTATATTTCATATATATTTTTATTCTGGTCAAACAAAGAGAACGGAAATTCAATACCATCACATAGTGGACCGGATTTTAAAAGAGTTGACCATCGCTTTAGCTTATTGTATTTACTTTCTTCCTTTCCGCGAGGAAATAATATGGTAATAAAACAATTTCTTCCAATATTTATCTTGATTAGTGTGAAGTAGATAAGAGAATATGCTTTTTAAGAAAAGTTTGTTGCAGCATAAGTGGAAAAAGCATGTGAATGGAGCACATCAGATTGTTTTGTTTGGTTTTGAAAGTTATAATGAATGACATTGTGACTGTGTAATTCGATTTTATGAAATTCAGGAAGATACCTAACAGATTCAAGAAACAACCAAATATGTGGTTTTAGAATAGGACGTTTGAGAGAACAGCATGAAACCGTATAATCACGTGGTGCTGCTATCTGTTGCGCGCGTGAACCACCTGGACCTCCCACTCAACACTATTGATCAGCACGGCAGCAGGCCTAGTGACCTTTGACCTTAATGTTTGCCGACTGTTCGTTCGATTCCTTCTTTGTGTCCATTGCAACTTTTGGGAAAACCTGCCAAATATTTCAGAGCCTGGATCGCTCTTGTCGAAGAGAAAGGGAGAAGAAAAGGAAGAGGACAGAAGAGCCACACACACTCTATCGACGTGTTCACACTTGTGTTTACTCCGTTACCTTGGTAACAGCACTTATCGTTCTGGGACCTGCACCAACAATTTGGTGAGCCTGGAGCCTTTCTCACTCTCATTGTTGTGCTACCAAACCAACAAAGGGTGTACAAACAATTCCCGACAGCAAAAATTGAGCACTTAGCCAAACAATTAATATGCAAATACTAGTACAAATTAATCGAGTGAAACATACACATTTGAGTGCTGTTGTTTCAACACAGCCTCTCTGATGTATGGAAGTTAGCTAACAATGTTTAGTTTTCAAAAATATATTACAACTTATTTTCATTCTTTCCACGGCAAGATAGAGGAAGTGTTGTGTTCCATCCAAAATTAATTTTCGTGATCTATATCTTTCGTCAAAAATGGCTCTAGAGATTTTTAAGTTCTCTCTAGTAGAGTAAATAGGAATAGTATTGTACTCCATCAGAATTCGATGTGGAAATCTCAATGGAATTATGTTTTGAAGTCCTCTGATAAAAAACATATTTTCAAAACATGTGATTCCCTGTGTGTGTGCGCGCGCGTGTGTAAATGTGTGTATGGGTTTGTGGGTGTGCGTGTGAGAGAGAGAGCAAGAGAGAGAGAGAGAGAGTATGTCAGACAACAGCATAATTCAAAATCGAAAATGCATACTTCAAGAATACATACCTATAGATTTTCAAGAAAATCTCCCCACCCCAAATTGCCATTTACATGGATCATGTTTCGAAAATTTTGATGTTCTCAAAAAAGGCTCTAAAGATTTTGATTAAAATACCGTATGTTTAAGACATAAAATGTACATCTTAAATTATTTTGGGAACAGACTCCGAAGTTCTCTTCATTCTGGATGACTTTTGCATAATTCGTAAACCGTAAGAGAAAAAAAAAATTTCTACATAACAACTGTAAATCTGCTTAAAATACGAAATTTTTGGTGAACCTAATTTTCGAGATATTCCTTGTTGTTGGTTTTAATTTTTCTAGCATGTACTATGTACATACATAGTAGGTAGAGAACGAATTTCATTCCACCCAAAAATTCGATACCGATGTTTCATTGGAAATGCACGTTTTGAGGACTCATAAATCCGAAAAAAAAAGTTTCGAAAAAGTTCTATATGTGCCTGTGTGTACGTGTGGACAGCAGAACATAAAATTAAATGTCGGTTAAATACCAAAAAATTGTGTTTCAAAGATGCAACACGAAGATTCTCATGAAAATCCCCCTATAAAAAGTACTGTTTACATGAACAATTTTTCGAATATTTGACTTTCTCAAAAATGGCTCTAACGATTTTGTTTAAAATGGAGTGTGTTAAAGATATTTACATAACAAAAAGAATGCATATGTTGAATTTTATGGGAATAACCTCTAAAGATGTATTCATTCTGGATGACTTTTTCATAAACGGTAAACCGTAAGAGATACATAAAAATGTATTTCTCTTTAAAAACACAATTTATGTCATATCATTTTTGTAGAGTTAACCTTTCCGAGATATTCCTTGTTATTGGTATACATTTAAAATACTAACATTTTCTCAAACAAAAATTTGTCATTCCTGTTTCTTTTGTTTTATTCCTGGCCATGCACAGAGAGTCGAATTTCAATCGCACAGCAACCAGCTTTTAAAATATTTGCCTCTGTCTTTAGCCTATTTGCTTACTTCCCTAATACGTATAAGAAACTGAGTAATAAGACCAGTTCTCCTAATCTTTATCTTGATTAGTATAAAGTAGATAGAAGAATAAGCTTTTGTTATAGAATAGACTAAGAAAGTCACGTGAATGGAGCACATCAGATGTGTTCTCAAATGGGAAGTCGTACTTCATTTTCGTTTCATTTTTCTTTCTTTCTTTATTACTCTTGGTCATGCAAAGAGAACGAAAGTTTAATTTCCGATGTCATCATATAGCCAGCATCTTTTTTAAGGTTTGACTATCACTTTAGCCAAGTGTTTTCCTTTATTTTCCAAGTACATATAAGAAAATAAGTAATAATACTAATAGATATTTCAGTTAGTGTTTACCTTGATTGGTACGGCGTTGATAGATTGATGAGCTTTGGTAAGAATCGTTTGTTGCAGAATAGGTAGAGAAAGACATGTAAATGGAACGCATTTTTAGTAGAGTTTTGTCTATCACTTACCGTTTACCAATTATACAAATATTATTCAGAATGAAGAGGACTTTACAGATCTAACTGGAGAAAACTAAACAAATGCATATTATTAGTCATGCTAATATCTAAATATAATATAGTATTTTAATGAAATTCATTTTGAAATATCGAAAATAATACATTTTCCATGTAAGAGGTAGTTTGGACTGGGGAATTTTCTTAAAAACCTTGCATCCTTGTAAGATGTTATATCTTTTCAGTTTTGAATTATGGTGTCTACAGGGCAAAACATACACACACATACACACACAGATACGCACATGGACATCATGCATGCATGCACGCACACACACACACACACATACATACATACATACATACATACATACATACATACATACATACATACATACATACATACATACATACATACATACATACATACATACATACATACATACAGACATACACATAGAGATTCAAGCAGACTCATATATGAGGGCCATTCAGAAAATGACAGACGATTTGACATAACTACATAATAACGACAGTTATCAACACAAAGTTAGTTTCTTACGCTATTTGCCAACGCAGTCTCCATTCTGTCAACATATTTATTTTCACGTGGTACCAGCGTTTCAATATCAATGTTTTACTTTTATACTGCGAAAGAACTTTTTTTTTTGAATGCACAAAATGTTCGGTCAATCGAATTTTATATGTAAATAATGCAAGTGTATAGTGATAAAGCAATGAACGCGTCTTTAGTGAGGAAATGTCGCATAACTTACGAGTAATCTAGGATGAACCAGTGTGTACGAAAAATATCCCGGTGTGGAAGTTCATCAATCGTTATGGAAGAGTTGAAAGCAAATGTTGATAAAAGAATTCAGAAAAACTGGTATTTCACTTTGAACACAATACATGACTTTTTGGATGGAAAATATTTCCCAGCCATGAAGACGTCAAAGTGGCAGTGACATCTTGGCTCAGATGTTTAGCGATGAAAGAGTACATCTGAGTTGGAAAACCGGTACCACGCGACAATATATACCTTGATAACGATTACGTTGAAAAATAGAGTAAGGTACTGGAACTTTGTAAAATAAAGTTTTGTGTTTATAAATTTCGTTATTATTTAGTAATGCCAAATAGTCTGTCATTCTGGATGACCCTCGTAGACACACGCATACATAAATACAAACCGACACTCAACAGACACATAAAAATACAAGCACAGGCACTAGCCATGCAAACATATACACACAGCCATACAGACCCATACATAATCTACATACATACACCATACACACATACACATATAATACATACATACATACACACACGAAAACGGTAGAAAACTCTTATTTTACACTCCTTATGTATCTCATCTATCGCATAATATATAGATGCAAGATTAATTGATTAAATGGTATAGGATAGCAGCCTGTTTTAGAGTAGTGTCGTAACTGGAGCAGGTTTATCCGATGATGTGACCTAAATATTGCACATTAAGTATTCCGTTTGGCCCCAGACAGCCCTTAACCAGTTTTAATTACAAGGTCTGTACAAACACTCCAGCAGGAGACTGCGAGCCGCTTAAGATGAACGTGGAGGTAATTATGACTAAGTGCGCGACAGCAGGCACATTAAAAATTAATGAGTGTCATTCACTGATGTCGCCGTTAAACTGGGCATCGGATTCATTCAACACGTGCCGAAGTCGTCTTCAATCTGGCCCTCTCACTATGTGAATAACGTGAATTGGCTTATATTCACAGCTAGCTATGCATTCACGGCGATATAATATAGAGTTAAGTAATGAATATCACCCGATTTTTTTTTTTACTAAGATCTCCTTAACTATTTGGTCAAATCGCGATTAGGTGAGATATTGTTGATCGGTATGTGGTGGACAGTAGCCTAAGTCTCATCTCCGTACCACATAACTTTCGCTTCGAGTCAAGCAGATGGTGTTAGGTTATCCAGTTTTTAGGTGCTTTTTCACCATTTGTGACGCTATACAGCCAGTCTTCGAGGTTCCATCCCTTTACACCATGTCACTTTGCTCCGTGACAAGTAGATCGCCGTCCGGTCTAGTTACTTTCACTAGCTGTGGATAGATGACAGCATCGTAATTACCATCTATTCTCAGTTTTACTATCATTTTAGACTGAAGGTAGAACTTTGGGTCTTGGTAATAAATATAAAATCCGGCACATACCTTGGCGACTGAGAGAAGCCTGGAAAAATTCCAGCCAGATCGGTCGGCCCATGAGATTTGAACCCAGGACCTCCTGATTGCGGACCACAGAGATTACCCCGAGCCATACCGCTTAGTCCCATTCGAAAGCTCTATATTACATTTTAACACAAGTGTTCCTCTTTAAGGTTCCTGAGTTCAACAAAATGTTATTGATACATTCACATAGATTTCTCTACCTCTCTTCTACAGAATATTCTTACAGAAGCTTAATTCTACTTCACATTAATGGACTAAAAGTTCTCAGAACAGTTTCATTTCATTACACATTTCACTGTAGGCACAAGAGGGATATAGTAGAGCTAAGCGATAGTAAAATGTATAAACAGCGAGTCGCCATATTCTGGCTTTCAATGAACACTCTTTGTATGACTCCACAAGAAATGTGGCAAAGTATTAATAAATCCAAAACATTATCGACGAATGTCTTACAAATCGCCATGGAACTTAAGAGATTTTTCTACATTTAATCAGTTAAATTTTAAATACTTTCTTTAGAAAGAAATACATAAATAAATAAAACAAAATAAGTTCACAAATACGAGATCCCCAGAGGAACTGATATATGTTTTGATCACCTCCTAATCACTTTAAAGATTGAAACATGGGCAAGATGGAGGAAATAAACAAATGCAAAGAAATCCCAAAGTCAAAACTTGAAACTTGAAATTCATGTTCTACAAGAAGAAAGAATAAGGCATTTATTATAAGAAAGACCCACCGCGATCTGAAAATGAACGAAAATAAAGACAATATTGAAGAAGATGGGAAAAATTAATATAAACAATGTTTAAAGTAGCGGATGAGGTAATATGGGAAAGTTAAATATCAAACCGGAAAAGGGGTCTGAAAATAGGAATACAGAAATATCCAATAATATTAAAATAATACAAAATGGCTTTTAAAGCATATCTATATACACGAAAATGTGAGGCCTGGAAAATACATAAACCGAGAATAAATGAAACAAAATATTCATAAAAAGATACCATTCTGAATCCTGGGAAAAATACGTTCTTAATGTTGAACATGACATTATGAAACACCGAATATAGTGTTTAAACTTATTAAACATCTGAATTAAACGAGAAAGATACTGCGAACATCAATATAACATAAAATCAATGGATAATACAACATTGCCTTGTATGATGTGATGATGATAGTAAAGGAATCTATTATATAGAAACTGATAATAAATCTGTAGATAAAAAAGATACAAAAGAATTAAAGGATCTCTAACTGTAGATTTTTCGTAAATTTCCGAGATTTTACTTATTATTGGTTTCACTTTTAAAATACTTTCCTCAAAGAGGAAGCCGTTATTCGTTTCATATTTCTTTTGTTTTGGGCCTGGCCATGCAAAGACAACCAAATTTGCATTTGCATCACATAGCTAGTAGTCTTACTTTCTCTACATAGTACATGGTACATATGTAGCGAAGGTAATGTACGCCACTCAAAAATTCGGTACCGATATTTCACCGGTTCATGTATTTGTGTGTGTATGTGTATGTGTGTGTCCGTGTGTCTGTGAACACGATAACTCAAAAGGTAAAACACCAAACTTGGTATTTAAGTTTAGTATCTTTCTAGGATGCGACACGAAGATTTTGAGGAATATCTCCCTCCCCAAACCACCCTTTATATAGAAAATAATTCGAAAATTTTGATTTTTGAAAAATTGCTCTAACGACTGATTAAAAACACCGTGTATTAATTAACGATATTTACATGACAAATAAAATGCATATCTTGAATTTTCTGGGAATAGCCTCTGAAGAATACTTTATTTTGGATGAATTTTGTTGAATTTTGCATACCTGGTAAGCCGTAAGAGATAGACAAAAACTTACTGCACAAAAAAGCAGATCTCGTTGAAACATACAATTTATATCCAATACATTTTTGTCATGAAGCTAACCATTTATAGATATTCCTTATTATTGGTTTCAGCTTTAAAATTCTCTTATGCGGGAATTTGTCATGTCTTGGCCATGCAAAGAAACGGATTTCAATTACATGGCAAAGAGCTTTTAAAATATTTGACTATCGCTTTAGCCTAGTGTACTCCCTTATTTCTCTTCTAATTACAAGAAAACAAGTAAGAAGACCATTTCTGCTAATGTTTATCACGATTAGCATGAAACAGATAGAAGAATAAGCGTTTTAACAATATGTTGTTACAGAGATGTAGAGAAAATCAATTGAATTTTTAAAAAAATGTATTCACGTTTTAGCTTAGAGTATTCTCTTATTCACTGTCGCCCTCCGTGGTGAAATAGTCACCATGCTAACTTAATATACCCAAGGTCGCGGGTTCAAACCCGGTGGAGGACGATGGGGTTTTTCGGGCGTAAAAATCCTTAACATGACTTTCTTCGGAAGGGAAGTTGGTCTGTGTCATAGATCACGGCACGTAAAAGAACCTCAAGCTTGATAGAGAGGCGTCTGAGCAAAATTAAGCGGTCTTTCAAGCCCAGTATAGAATGGGACGCTGAGAACCGCAGCAGTTAAAGAGTGTCCATAAATAAAACTTCATTTAATTTCTTATTTAACTGCTATTTACAAGGAGGTAATAAGATCAAGTAATAAGGAAATTTCTGTTAATGTTTATCTGGATTATGTAGAAAAAAGTATAATCTTTTGTAAGAATAGTTTGTTTCCAGAACATGTAAAGAAGTCGTGCGAATGGAACACATATAAGTTTTTTTTTTTTTTTTTTTTTTAAAAAGAATATATTCTAGAAGAGTGAAGCGAAGCGAGTTGGGTGAGTGCAATGCATAATATAGTTTTGTATTTAAACCATCATTAGTCTTGCCCCGATTTCAACTAAATTTATATGGGTCAATAAGTTTCCTGCTAACATGTATGCTTAAAATTTGAATTCCATGCTTGCGGCGTTTGGGGAGTTGTTTCTTGCGTAAGGACAAAGCGAAGCTATTAGGCGCTCCACACAGAAAACTGCTGGTAAAGTATAAATGAAGAAGGCGGGAGTTAACAAAGGTCAGCACTGGTGCAACGTGGACTGCAAACATTACTCATATCGGGACGATTAACGAGACCAACCGGCCACCAAGTACGTTCCCAACAGTTCACGTCACAAAGGTCGCTCGCTTACTGCAGCCCGAGCTACAACAATTCTGATATGTTACAGTCACATGACATTTTCTAGCTTCTAGCATGTATTAATGGCTACACAAACTATTCTTGCGGAAGTATATTACTTTCTCTACTACGTATAGTAAGAAATTTGACGTGTTACATACATATAATATATCTAATTATTCTGCAACAAACCATTCTTATAAATGCTTATTCTTCTAATTACTTTATGCTAATGTAGATAAAAATTAGCGAAAATGTTTTGCAACATATGTTCTTATAGGTTCAAAGAAAATAAGGGAATGCGCTAGGCTAAAGCAATAGTCGAATTTCTAAAGATGGCTAAGATCGGTCACTATGTGATGGTTTTGAAATGCCGTTGTAATTGTTTCACCAGGATGAAAAAGAAAAGAAAGAAAACGAAACAAAAATAACGACTTATCACATGAACAAGTTTAAGTAGGGAAATCAGACAAAAGCAAGGCATATCTCAGAAATGGTCAATTTCATAAAAATAAAAAATCTGATGTGTTCCATTCACATGACCTTCTCTACATCTCGGCTACAAATTATTGTTAAAAAGCTTATGTTCTATTTACTTTATGCTAATCGAGAAAAAACTAGCAGAAATAGTCTTATTACTTGCTTCCTTGTAAGTAGAAGCGAAATAAGGGAGTACCATAGGTTAAAGTGATAGTCAAAAGCTGGTTGCTATGTGACTGAAGTTCCTTTGTATGGACATGTGTTGATAAGTTCCTGTATGAGAAAAGTTTAAGTTTTCCAAGCTGAAAATAAAAGCAAGGAGTATCTAAAAAACGATCAACTCCGCGAAAAAATGTATATAACATAAATTGTGTGTTTTAACATGCTCTACAGTTTTTGTGTGGTAAGATTTTGTTCATCTCTTACAGTTTAGCAGTTATGCAAAATTCCGTAAAATTCATCCAGAATGAAGTAGCTTTTAGAGGCTATTCCCAGAAAAGTCAAGATATACATTTTATTTATCAGGTAAATACCTTTAATATACGATATTTTTAATCGAAATCATTAGAGCCATTTTTGAGAAAATCAAAATGTTCGAAACTGTTTTCATGTAAAGGGTAGTTGGAGGTGGGGGGATTTTCTTAAAAATCTTCGTGTCACATCCTTGGAAGATACCGAACTTAAATACCAAGATTGATATTTAACGGTCTTTCCGATTTTGAGCTATGCTGGCCACAGACACACACACACATACACACAAGTGAACCTTTTTCTAAAAATGCCTTTTTGGATTCAGGAGGTTCCAAAAAAAGTATTTCTGGTGAAATCTCGTTATCGAATTTTTGGGTGCAATACAATACCTTCTCTATACACTATGTACATAATACGTGTAGAGAAAGTAATAAAGATGTATATAACCTAAATGTGTGATCTGGCGAGATGTACATTTTTTCCTGTAAAATTTGGTCTATGTCTTACAATTTCCTAGTTGTATAAGAGTCACCCACAATGAAGAGGGCTTCATAGGTAATTCCCAGGAAATACAAGATATTCATTTTATTTGCGATTTAAATATTTTAATATACATGGAACAAGAGCAATTTTTGAGAAAATTGAAAATTTCGAAAACTCTATCATATAGAGGGTAGTTTGGAGTAGGGAAGATTTTCTTGGAAATCCTTAGAAGATATACTTAAACACCAAGTTTTGGATGGAATGCAGTACCTGCATCTAGTATGTAAATTTGCGCATTAGAGACAATTAAAAAGAACTAAAACACTATTTAATTCGTTTGTCCAAAAATTTGTAAATGGTTAAAATAATGCAAGTTTTGTTTAGGAAACCAGAGTTTTAAATCTTCATAGGTTGGTGGTTTGTTATCTTAACGGTAAGGCAAATATCGGAATAATTGCTTTATTATCCTCTGAAGCTTTAAAAAATAATAAAGTGGCGTGAAAATTACACAGCAGATATAGGTGTCTACATTCTCTATTAAAATGAAAATCAGTTTATACATATTTAGCATTAGGATTATAGCTCATAGTGCCCTTAGTCATTGGCGGATATCACCCCACATAGGTCATTATGGCCCTTTGCAACTTAAGTCATCCCTGGGAGGAAGGGTTTAGGGGACAGGCCTGAAGGGTGACCAAATCCGGATGATGACAGGAACAATCATGGGCGGATTCTGTAACGTTTCCAGATAGAACTCATCCGCCATCGCCCGGCATACTCTCACAAGCCTCGAACCTCAGGTGGCATTGCGAGGGAGGGCCCCTCCGAAGAATACCGAAGCAGGCCCCTGCAACAACGTCAGGAAGAACTCTCTTCAGAGGGCACGGTCACCGCCCAGGCGCAAACCTCCGAACACCGCACCTGGTCTTTTAATCCTGAAACAGATGGCAAGGAAGCGATGGGTACAGGAAAGTTTGTGACAGAAAATGAACCAACCCAGTATTCGCTTGCCGGAGAAAGCCCATGATCAGATTAGACAGTCGCCGGGAATCGAACTTGTGTGAGCTACAAACGTTACCGTCGGAGCTAACCCGCTTGGTTTCATACGTATTTGCTATTGCTACTTAAGTCCAGGCGCTGTGTAATCATTTTTGCATTTATTCACTAAAGAAGGCGTGCGTTGTTTTAAATCGATTGGTTCACAATCAGGGAGACAGTTTGCCGAGTTCTCTTGCACATTTTCAACGATCTGCTTCAGAGACATTAAACTCATTACGGTGGGGACTGTGAAAACATTACCCAAGTCGTTCGAGTGCTTTCAGAGATAAGCATGATCAATATGTTTGCTCTCTCTTTCTCCCTGCCTATTATCATCGGCTTCATCAGAACGCCGTAATTAAGGATCTATAGAATACGCTTTTAAATACACACGGCAGAATATTGTGTGCTGTTTCCTTTTATTTCTACACCATGCAGTTAAATCAAATATTGCATTGCACCTAATAAAATTTGATACTTAAGGTCAACTGAAAATATAAGTTTTGAGATTCACTAAAGCGTAAAGGATAGATAATAGAGAAAGAAACCTCATGCATTCAAACCTATACAGGTTCTATTGCGGCTAGTACCCCCAGAAGGAAGATTCTAGGGCCTTACAATACAGATTTGGATTTTCTTGTTGACAATTACTTTGTATAGGTGAGACTCATGTCCTGTTGAAAGAGAGGAAAAAATAAAGGAGCTTAAACAACAATGAGGAAATCAAGATATAGTAAATATGTACGATGCAATCATGTAGATGAACTTGCGGAAAGAAGGACAATATACAATTTTTGTGGGGTTAATCACTTCCGAGACATTCCCTGTTATTGTTGTTGGTTTTAATTTTAAAATACTTATACAGGAATTAGTTAACTACTGGCCAAGCAAAGATAACAATTTCAATCACATGGCAACCAGCTTTAGCCTAGTGTATTTCCTTATTTCCCCTATATTTATAAGGGAACTAAATAATAAGACAATTTCTGCTAATGCCTATCTCGAGTATCATGAAGTACAAATAGAAGAATTAGCTATATAAGATGTAGAGAAAGTAATGTGAATGGAACACATATGCACTCACATGCATACTTCCAGACTTTGTGGGAATAAGAAATTATTCAAGTTAAAAGAAAAACTCCCCAATCAGGCCGGGAATCGAACCCGAGACCTCTAGTTGAGAAGATAGAACTCTGACAACGCATCCGCAGAGACAACCAAAATACATTGCTGTTTATGTTATTTTACTGTAGTCTAAACTGTATACAAAAGAAATCGTAAGATACTGTTTATCAAAGAATCAGTAACCGCCATTGAACTTATTGTCCGTTCTTTTTTCGTCTACCCGTTCGTTTCAAACTATTCCTTGTTAACCGACTTTGCGGGTTGCGTGTTAAGTAGTTCGTGGTTTGCCCATACTTTACCAAGAAGTCACAGCTTCTTGGCTTTATTTTGTAAAACGTTATTGTATCGCTATAATTTTGCATCCGAGCACCCTTGAGAAGATTTGTTTGTATTCAAAGTACCGAAAACAGCTAAGAAACACTGGGACTGGGTTTTAGGTAAAAATGACAAAAGTTGCGATTTTTAAAATTATGTCATATAGATAGACACTTGCTAATACTTTTTGCGGACATTTTAAGCATCCGTCTGTTTTGAAAGTTCAATAATATGTTAAAAATCATCCACGTGCTCCGTTAATCCTAAAACTTTTCTGTGTATACTTTTTTTTTTTCTTCTCAGTTTTACATTTATGCGCCTGGAATTTATTCCTTAAATTTCAATTTTGCTCTGATTTGAAAGAAAATTTGCATAGACAATCTCAAATGTGCTTCTGAAGATGTAAGGATGCATTTACAAAGAAAATCAAAATCTGATATATTACACTCACATGACTTTCTCAAGCTGTTCTATAAACATACTTCTTATAAAAGATTATGCTTCTTTCTGCACCATGCTAACTGAGATAAGCAGTAGTAGATACTTAGTTCCTTATAAGTAGACGGGAACTAAAGGAATCACTATGCTAAAGCGATAGTCAAATGTTTTAAAAGCTATCGTTATGCGATTGTCATCATCTTTGCTTCTCCAGAAGTAAAACAAACAAATCGCGGACAATTTCTTATCTGAGAAAAATATTCATACTTTAAAATTGAAACCAGTACAAGGAATGTCTCGGAAACCTCCACAACAAAAATGTAAAGGCCATAAATTGGGTGTTTTGACAATATTTACATGTTTTGTGTAGTAAATTTTGTTTATCTCTTACAGTTTTTCAGATATTCTTAATTCATAGAGAATAAAGAGTATTTCAGAGGCTATTCCCAGAAATTTCAATATATACATTTTGTTTGTCATGTAAATATATTTAATATACAGCATTTTAATTAAAATCGTAAAGGCAATTTTTGAGAAAATCAGAATTTTAGAATATTTTTACATGTAAAGGGTAGTATGGGGTAGAGGGATTTTCTTTAAAATTTTCATTTTACATCCTTGGGAGATACGGAACTTAACTACCAAGATTGTTATTTGTTTTTAATTTTGAGTATATGTCCAAAAACCCACACATAGGTACACCCGCACTGATCCTTTTCTAAAAATATTGTTCTGGAATCAGGTGCCTCAAAACATACTTTTCCGGTGAGATATTGTCATCGAATTTTTGTGTGGAATACAATATCTTCTCTATCTACTATGTACGTTATACATATGTGCTAGACAAAGCAATAATTACGAAAACGTCCAAATATTTGGGTTATTATTTAGTGCTCGAGGAACTATTCCTTCATTTATTGTCAATACGTGTATTAAGCTGGGCATATCCAAATATTCAGTGAAGCAGATCTGCCTTTCAGCATTAAAATGCTCTGTAGCCACAATGAGCAAATTAATTGGAGTTTTATTTATGGACGCTCTGTAACTGCTGTGGTTCTCAGTAGTCCCATACTATATTGGCCTGGACGACCGCTTAATTTTGCTCAGAGGCTTCTTTTATCAGGCTTGAGGTTCTTTTACGTGCCGTAAATCTACGACACGGGGCCAACGGCTTTGCTTCTCTTACGAAGGAAGCCGTGCTAAAGAAAAAAATCCATTGTCCTCTGCCAGGTTTGATTACCGATCCCGGTGGCCGCGATCGCTAAACTGTCTCGCTTTGGCGCTTCGTGGTACACAGGATCGTGGGTTCGAGTCCCGCCTTGGGCATGGGTGTTTCTGTGTTTGTAAATGTGTCTATGTTTGTGTATGTATATGTAAAAGGAAAACGTTAAGAATAATAAGGTATACTAAGGAAACATAGGAAACTGGAAAAAATTGGAGAAAAATGGAATACAGCGCCGGAGCCCTTAACAAGTCTCCGGAGCTGTATTCTCTTCTTCACTTTTATAAAACAAAAAAAAAACAGCGTTATGAAGCCACACTAAGCTATCATCTGTGTGGAAGCTAAAGAAGAAAATTTGTTATATAAACTTTTATTTAAGTTTATCTTTAAATACTGCTTATATTATTCAATTTTTATCACGTTATTGAAATGTTTATTGCCTTATTTTAAGCACTGTTTATATTTATTACTTTTTGTACAGCACACAATTTCCTGTTTGTAATTATTTTTTTTTGTTTGACGTTATTAATGTTTGTTAATCTTTATCTTTTGGGCAGTGTTGCACTCAAGGAGGCATTTAAAATAAAAATGTTTACTTTATACATTGTTTTATACTGAAAGATACATACCAACAATATCATAAATACAAAATATTATTTCTCTACCACTACCTGTATAAAGTGAAATCAAATTCTTACGTTTCTTTTTGCTGCACTAAAGTATGAAAATTTTGATGCGCAACGCAGTTTTAGAATATATGCGCTTTTTCGCCAGTTAAAATATTTGATTGCATTACCTGAGAAACTTTGGGAGCTAAAACTTTGAACTTTTTTTACGTTATTATTTGTTTACTCATATAAGTATACCAATTTTCAACTAGGCCGCCTGGGTAATGTGGGGGTAACGTGTCTTCCTCACATTCAACAGGTCACGAGTTCGAATCTCGCTTAGGGTGAGTTACGCGGATTAGGTATTTTTTCGGGGAAGAACAGTTTTATAAAATTTAATTACTAATAAACTAGTTAAGAGGATTTAATCAGTGATTTCAAATTAATAATTTAAAATCTTATTTAATATTTTTAAATCATGTTGATTTTAATAATTCGCTTATCCGAGAAGAGAATATTGTATAACTTTAACTTCCATAGACCCTCAGATCATTTGAACATCATTTGACCAATTTCAATCATCATATGATCAATCTGTCAAAAGACGTTAAGTTACAAAAAATAAATAAGTAAATAAACTAAATTTCTTTAAATTAAAAGATTAAGCTACAAAAAATAAATAAGTGAATAAACTAAATATCTTTAAATTAAAAAGTTAGAAAATTCTGTCCCAGTGTCCCTCAAATAATGATAATAATGATGATGATAATAATAATAATAATAATAATAATAACAATAATTTACCAACAGTCGATTTTGAAAACCAGCAATGATTATGCATAAACCTAGCCACGAATGACTTGCAATATAACTAACATTAATTCTGTGTCTGACCTGCCTGGGTAGTGTGGTGGTAGCGTGTCTGCCCCATATTCAACAGGTCGTGAGTTCGAATCTCGCTTAGGGTGAGGTTCCTGGATAAGGTTTTTTCGGAGTTTTCCCTTATCCTGAGAAGACGATTGTCGAGTAACTTTAAGCTCCATGGACCCCGAGATCATTTGAGCATCATTTCACTAATTTCATTCATCGTCCAATATGACCAACTAGGTTAAGGAACGTTAAGATACCTCCCCCCCCCAAAATTCTATGTCTGCAAATAGTCGAATTGATAACTAAGGAATTAAATTGCAACGTACAACACATTGTTACTTTTATACCCTAGATAGGGTACTCCAAGAATAATTATTCAATAGTTTATTCCCAGGTTGTAACAACTGGCCCTCGTAGAAAATCAGTTGTCAGTTCACAATAATACTAATAATTAATGACCTTATTTGATTTCTCATGATTAAATATCAAGCATTGGGAAACAATCTCGAAAGTATAAAAATGTAATTAGTGGGTATTATTTTAATAAATATTGATTTTTTTAAGAGGTTTAAGATAACGTTTTGGTGATGTAAAAGCTGTGCCATCATCCGCGATTAGATAGTAAAATCAAATGAAAAATCAACAAATTGATTTTTAAGTAATTAATATTATTTATATTATAATAATTAAGGTGACTTGAGGTGAGCCCCGCTTTATTGAATTTCTCTTCAGAGTTTTCAGACTCAAGAGTGCTTGCTCAATATTTCACACGTGATTGAAAATTTTGATTTCAGGTTAGACAAGAAAAGATTTCAATAAAATGAATTCGATTTCTGATAGATATTTTTCTCAGAGAAGGTTATATTTAGACTGATGATCAAATTTGATTAAAAATAGTAATTCTACAGCATTCCACAAAAATTGCCTTCAGCTGAAAGGCAAAGGCAAAAAGAGTAATATAACAGATTTGTAATGTTTATTTATCAAAAGCGATGCATGCAACGCAATAAAATAACGAACAACATTAACTGTTAACAAGTATAATATATTATTTTTCTCTCAATACTGTTTAATTGAAAACATGCACATTGCCACATTAAATATATAAAAAGACAATGTAATGGAAAAAATGAATTACAATGAAACCATGTAAATACAAACAATACATTTACAGCAACAGCCTCTCTGTAACTGAAACATGTTTTAACCTGGGTTTTCCTTTAAAAAGATGACGGTTTTTATTTAAATGAATCATCTGCAGTAAAGTTGAAGCAGCGTTGCTGCCGACCCTTAGTTTATCGGAGCGGAAATATTGCAACGTGTGTCGATACGGAAGAGAGTTTTGAATGATATCCTTTAAGGAAAGGAAGAACCGTGCCTCGCTCAGTCAAATATCGACTTGTCTTCTGCAGATAGGATCAACATATAGCTCCAGTTTATAGCAACTTTAAACAGAAATGTATAAAGTTTAGTGCGTCTCACCGTGATGTAAAACTTATAAGTTTTTATTGTTTTTTCACACAAGCCGTGTGTAGGACAGGAGTTGGATAGGGAGAGTCAGACTGAAAAATTCAATACTAGCCGGAATTTGAACCACGGATCTCCCGGTCTCTAGCTGGTTGCTCTACCACTGAGCTACTAATGCAAATGCCGACAGGCATTACATTGCCTTAATAGTTGGCTATACTATGAATCCCGAGGCTTAAAGTACTTACAACATTGTAAGTCGTCATTGGGGTATGTCATCTCAAAACTATTTGAGATAACTTTGTGGTTTATCGGGAAACATGCGAGTCGGATGAAAAATTTAATGCCGTGTCGGCATAATGCCATGGCAGCTAAGTAGTAGAGCAACCGGTTTGAGACCGTGATTCAAATCCTAGCTATGGCACTGAACTTTTCAGTCTGACTCTACCTATCCAACTAATAAGTCTTTGTTTTGATATTAAATACAAAATATTTTACTGCTTAATACGTCTCAAAAACTGAAGACTATCACGTAAACTGTTTCTTGCAAATTATATATATATATATATATATACACACCTAATTTGCAAAAAACATATATCTATATTACTTCATTTAAAAACTTTCTGGTCTGAATAATTTGTTTAAACTTGATTTAAGCACGTTATTTTAGGTTTCACCTTCTTACCCCAGCCGCCGCCACTTTAATTTCAAATAACACTCCTATATTTTTATACCTAAATATGAAATAGTATTCAATGTTTGTTAATCTCATTCGTTTATTTTACATATTCTGTTTTAAATGGTTGACTAGCAATCTGAATGAAATACTCCATTTTGCAAACATTAATAGAAAATAAATATTCAAAATAGTCTTTCCAATAACAATTCAGTTTTCTACTTGCTCTTTAGTCATTTTTAGCTTTGTCAGCGCTTACCCGCCACACTATGAAGATACTGCCATTACTGTTATTATACCAACGACATCTTGGTTGCCCACGCTGCTTACTGCATATGGCATCCTTTCAACAATATCTTATGGGTGCTCTGACTTCGTCCTTTTCGCAATACCAACCATATGTGCTACATTGCGCAGATCATTGTGCTTTTCAGATGCAAAGGCATTATTAGACATTGGCAATGGACAAATTCCTGTTGACACTCCTACTGGCCTCATTTCGTTTCCATCAAATTTTTGTCACTTCGCAACGTCAAAGGAAGAATATCAAAGGTGTTTCCAAATATTGGTAAAAATTACAAAAAAATATGCTTGGTTGAACGAACGAGCCACTTTAGCAGCAACTAATAAGAATGTAGATGATTTGGATGTAAAAATTCAAGGTAAAATTGATGGACAAATGCATTCATTTAAGTCGATCAATTCCATTGCCAATCCAAATGAAGTGGTCAATTATCTAACTGAATTCCTAAATTTATTGGGTTTGACAGGATTCCTACCACACAATTTACAGCTCAAGGTTGACTCGGTGATAATTATACTACGCAATATCAACCAGCCGAACAAAACTCACGGTTAAAAATTATGAAAAATGTGATTTAAGTTACTATAACAAAGGAAAGTTCAAAGGCGAGGATGTACTTATTCAAAAAATACCACTAATGTCTTCCGACTTTCTTTTTGAATTTAAGCACGCCATGCATTCTCAATGACAATAAATCCCAAAATCAATCGTTAGAAGTGTGTGTAATATAGCTTGAATTGTGCTTTTCGCATGTTGTACATTGCGTGCTCGAGAATCTGCAAACTATCGATCCTATTTTTTTCTCTTCGGAAGGAAAATTGTACATTACAAGGCATTACAATAAAGTATTGACAAATTATTTAATTGTAATTTTATTTCATTGCATAGTCGTACTGTAAACGGAAGAATTTGTCTGAGTTTTTTTCGTTAGATACAACACCCGTAGGAAGTCGGGGCGGGCAGCTAGTTTAAATATAAAATATAGGGATGCCATTTGAAATTTCAAATTTGAAGTGGCTGGGGGTAAGGGGGTAAAACCTGAAATACTATTAAGATTAGCTTTAAGCATCCCCCTCAATATCTAAGTTGACGTGCTTTTTGTTGAAATTAAATTTAAATAACGTTTACCTATTTAGATTGGGTAGTTTTGAAATGAAAGTCCTGTATATTACATAAAACAACATATTAGCAAAGGGCTGTTCTCAATATATAGCCTAAGAACGCGTGGCATGAATACTGCTGTGGTTAATTATAAACTATGTTGAGGACTGTACTTTGATAATTCCAAATAACAATCCAATGAAAACTGAATATTTGTTTCACAGTTGTTTAAATGACATTAAGGGGTGGTATACGGAATATAGCATTAAAATTAATGAGGCAAAACGTCCAAAATTATTATTATTATTAGTAGTAGTAGTAGTAGTCATAAAAGTAGTTAGTATAAACAATCAGCAAAATGGACCAGTATAACTGTTAGAAATGTACATTGATTTTGAATTGAATTTGGATAATTATATTAATTTTATTTGTAAACGATTATTCAGCGTCATGTATCTATACAATGTTTTGTAAATTACATTCTAAGCTTTATTTAACCAAGTATATTTGGCCTTATTTCAGAATGCTTTTGCTTATGGGCTTAATTTTATTGTAGCTGTAAACATTTTAATTAATATACTCATGCTACAAAAAGAGGGATAATTTGTTAACTAAGTACCCTGCATATACCCCTTACAAATTATTGATTATTAAAGAACGTATATTAACGGCATATAATTTGCATTTATATGAACTAATATTTCTTATAAAAAGAAATATAGACACATACCAGTTAGTAGAAGATATGCATGCATAGAATACCAGATGTGTAAAACATTTGAATTTACCTTTTCCAAACCTAAATTTAACCAAGCAGAGCTAAGGCATAAGGGCCATTACTGTATAAGTACGTTAAATTATGATAATAAATTACTGAATGTTGATTTGCTTAAAAGCAAACTAAATTTTTGATTCCTTGTACATCCTTTTTATTGTTTGAGTATTTTTATGAAATTATGTATTTTAAAATTTGCTAATGTGACAAACGCATTTACATTATTTTAACAAAAGCTAAATATTTTTAATATTGAATACAAATGTATAACCAATTTATAACCCAAACATCTAACAATTGTATCTCGAATTTGGAGGATGATTTATATTAAATGTTATTCTAACATTTTTTTTTACTTTGACTTATATATTTTTACTTTCTGTATATGTACTATGTACATAGTGTATAGAGAAGGCATTCTATTCCACCCAAAAATTAGATACCGAGATTTCACCGAAAATACATGTTCTGGGTCCCCATGAATCCAAAAAAAGGCTTTCTGAAAAAAGGTCCATGTGTGCGTGAGTGTGTCTGTGTATGCGTGTGTGCCTGTGGACGGCATAGCTCAAAAACGAAAAGGCCGTTGAATGCCAAACCTGGTATTTAAGTTTGGTATCTTCCAAGGATGCGACACGAAGATTTTCAAGAAAATCCCTCCACCCCCAACTTACTCTTTACATGGAAAACGTTTCGAACATTTTGATTTTCTCAAAAATGGCTCTTACGATTTTGGCTCGAATATAAAAGATATTTACACGACAATAAAATGTATATCTTGAATTTTATGGAAATAGCCTCTGAAAACTACTTTATTCTGGATCAATTTTACGGAATTTTGCATAACTGCTAAACCGTAAGAGATGGACAAAAACTTACCACATAAAAATGTAGAAGACGTTAAAACACACAGTTTATGTTGTATGCATTTTTGTTAGTGGAGTTTATGTTTTTTTAAGATATTCCTTGTTTTTAGTTTCAGCTTTGAAAAACTTATACTTTTCTCATACAGTAATTTGTCAACTCCTGTCCATACAAACGAAGGAACTTCATATAGCAATCAGCTTTTGACTATGACTTTAACCTATGGTAATCCCTTATTTTGCTTCTGCTAACAAGGAAGCAAGCAATAAGACTATTTCTACAACTTTTTTCTGGTTTAGCATGAAGTAAATAGTTTGTTGCAGACATGTAGAGAAAGTCATGTGAATGGAACACATAAGATTTTTTGCTTTAAAATAGGCGTCATCCATTTGTTATCACGTTTCAAGCGTTTTATAGCATATACTAAACGCTAATTTAGTCGGTGTCTGGGGAAAGAGGTATAACTAAAAAAATTACATTATAAACATGTATTTTATCGTCTAGTCAAGCCAAGAAAAGTCCAGTTTTGTTTGTGGACAGATTTCACTTATTTATCTGATAATAATTACCCTAAACCTTCGTGTCAAAATAGTTACTGAAATGCAAAACACCTACTTGTATTTGTAAGAATTGTCTGAAATTGCTTACTGAAAAGCTACATTTTTGGACTACTCCTCTGCTCCCACACAGAAGAATTATTATCAATGAATAAATATAAATCTAGGAAATTATCTTATTTGTTTTAATTAAAAAATGGGACGACGAAGGCACCCTGTGTGCATTTATTTTACACACTTAAAATCATATATAGGTTATTATTAAAAACCTTGGCATCTATCGTTCAGATATGAGCCAAGAGCATACTATTCCAACTTTCATAATCAAGTCCATAACATTCCCTACTTATGCATAAGAATTGCATGGGAAATTGTATCGAAGTCTTTTGGAAGATTAAAAAACTGATGTGTTACACCAACAAACGTTTTCTACTCCGCATATACAATTATTCCTAAAAAGCTTATTCTTCTATCTACTTCATGTTAATAAAAACTTTGCAGAAATTGGATTTTTCGCGTATTTTCTTCTTGGTATAAGGAAATTTAATAGGTTTTAAGCCATAGTCAATTTTTTTATGAGGGGACTGTTAGGATGGCTTTGAAATTTCAAAAGGGAAATGGAGTTTTATTTATTGAACGCTCTTTAACTGCTGTGATTCTCAGCGTCCAATTTTATATTGGGTATGAAAGATCGCTTAATTTTGCTCATAGGCCTCTTTATCTGGCTTGAGGTTCTCTTGCGCGCCGTAAATCTATGACATGAGACCAACGACTTTACTTCCCTTCCGAAGGAAGCCATGCTAAGGATTTGTACACCCGAAAAAATCCATCGTCCTCCGCCGGGTTTGAACCCGCGTCAGTACGGAGGGTGATATTTGAAATTCCATTTTCTTTACATGGCCAAAAAAATAAGAAAGAAGAGAAACGAAAACGACTTCCCGTTCGAGAAAAGACAAATACAGTAGAACCTCTGTTATCCGAAACGCTTTTAACCGTAATAATAGTATATAACCGATATGATCGAAAGGATAAATATTTTCGGTTAAAACTAGTTGAAGAAGCGTTTCTTGTTAATTGGTATTAGGAATGACAATGGGGATACATAACGGAACGACCTTGGCTGTTTCTGTCCCTTCTCTATTAACAATTGTTTTGGTTCTTTCGTTAATAACAGGTTGGCCCTTCGTTTTGTTATCTGACAATCATTTACGGTCACAGTTTTATCAGCGGACTGTCGTTATTGCGGCTTAAGTACTCTCTGTGGGGAACATATAATTGAGGATAGTGAGATACAGATTGTTTCACCACTATTTCATGAAAGGGATTTCCCAGTTGTCAAGTGCCTAAACTAATGAGAAAGTATGTAAGTGAATCTAGCTTTCTCTTTCTTTCAAATAGGGTTGCAGTATTTCGAAAGATATGAAGAATCAAAGCGTTCTGACGTTCTGCTAATGAAATGGCGTGAATGAGAGAATTGAAAAGAAGTGAAAAGAAAAGCCAAAATAAAAGAGTATAATTTTTAAAATACATCTGTATACCTTGTGGAAAGAATTGCACTATTTTTTTCTTTCTTGTAAGCACAGTATTTGCGTTTATTGAATATACTTTGTTAACTTTGTATATGTACTTGTCAATTTCTTTCCCCTAAAACGTTTCTTAGCCCCTAAACAAGACAAGATTATTCTTATTTAAACTGTTGGCTATCCGAAATCAACTTCTTTCCCTTTGTTCCGGTTTTGTGGAGTAATATTTGGAGAATCTTAACGTTTACCATGTGTGCAAAAGTCAGCAAAAACGAAGAGGACCTCTCAGGCAATTTCTAGAAAATTCAAGCCATGCATTTAATTTGTCATGAAAATATTTTAAATATATGACATTTTAATAAAAATCATTGGAGCTATTTTTGATAATATTAAAATTTTGGAGAAAGTTCCAATTAAAGAGTATTTTTGGTTCGGAATTTTTTTTTGCAAATATTCGTGTCGTAGCTCTGAAAGATGGCTAAGTTTAATACAAAGTTTGGTGTTTAAGTGACTTTTCGTTTTTGAGTTATGCTGATTACCAGATCTCGAAACGATTTTTTTTGTTTAAAAAATATTTTGGGGGGGTATACTGAGCCTTAAACCATATACCCCGATATAAAATATTTGGGTACAGTACCCCTTCCCTGCATGCTATACATAGTAGAGAAAGTAAAAAGATTTTCCATGAGTTGTTTTAAAAATAATTTAAGCATATAAGTATCATTTAGCAGAGTGGTGGACTAATTTTGGATAATCAGACTAGATGAAATATTGAAATGTTGTCGTTCATTTTGTTTCTAATGTTAAAGGCTAAGCAGTTTACTCATCACGTAACAACACACAAAGACGAAACTGCTAAATAGGAAAATTTCCCAAACTCAGACCACCGATTTATAAAGGTTATTAAAACGTTTTATATTCAGAAAACTGACAGCATACCTTTGTAGAATTGGAAGAAACGTTATACTCATGCAAATATCTGAATTATTTCTATAAAATGTTATTGTATCTTTAAATTTTGCTAAAAATCTGACGTTTTGCACTCACATGATTTTCTCTATCTATTCTGCAACAAATTATTCTTACAAAAGCTTATTTATCTATCTACTTCACGTGTATTGATATAAACGTTTGCAGAAATATTTTATTACATACTTCCTTGTAGATACACATAAATAAGGTAATATACCAAGCTAAAGCGATAATCAAAGGTCAAGGTGTATTTACTTACATTTTGTACACTTTTCTTGGCCAGGAGAAAGAAAATGAATGATTATTTTATATTTGAAAAATATATAACTATTTTAAAACTGAACCAAATAAATACAAACATCTTGGACTTTTAACAACACAAAAATGTACCTATTTGAATCCAATTCTGTTTTATAACGAGATCTACGTATTTAGTGTGTTAACATTTTTGTCTATGGCTTACGATTTACCTATTATAAAAAAATAATTTAGAATTAAAGCGGCCTCAGAGTTTATTCCCAGAGAATTCAAGATACGTATTTTATTTCTGATGTAAATATCTTTAATATATGGTATTTTAAGCAAAATCGTTAGAGGCACTTTGGAGAAAATCGAAAATTTCGAAAAAATATACAAGTAAACGGTAATTTCAGGTGAGAAAAATTTGTTGAAAACCTTCGTGTCGCATTTTTGGAAGTTACTGAACTTAAATATCGAGTTTGGTATTAACCGGCTTTTCGGTTTCGAGCTATGCTGCTCACAGATATACAGCCAGGCGCACACATCACACACATACACATAGACGTTTTTTCATACTTTTTTTTTTTTGGATCAAGGATACCCCAAAACATGTATTTCCGGTGGAAACCTTGATTCGAGTTTTAGTGAAATACAATAAATTCTCTTCCTACTATATATAGGTACTTACAGTGCAGTTACATGATAGAGAAGAACAAACATTCGAATATTTTCTATTTTCCTTTTTTTTTTTTAATGGGATAACTTATAATCTGCACTTTCATGTTACACAATTGTTTTAATATCAATAATTTTATATTCACAGTTAAGTATTTAAGCGTACCTTTACTATTTAGATATGTTCCTTGTAATGAAATATACTGATTGTTTCTTATTTTATACGCATTTTTGTTCGGTAGCAATAAATATTTTATACTTCCCGATGTTTTCAACAAAGAGGCAAAGCTTTCCTCACAGTATGTTCTTACATGACACCTAGTTTAAAAAGACTTTTCGGCTCAGATGGCTTAAAAATATGATTTTTTCATAGGCATATATCTAGTAAAGTATAATTTATTAACTCATGCTTTATTTGAATCATTATTATTTACATGTGCTGGAATTGCAATTCATACTGTGAAGAATGTTTAAGATATTCATTTTATACCAATGTTGAGTGGCGTACAATGCTTTCTCTACTTGAAACAGGCAAACAAAAGACAAAGTAAAAACCCATGAGAAATCTTAAGTCAGGTACGTCGAGCTATAATTACTACTAAATGCTGGGCCATTTGGCTTGTTAATTAACGAACAGACTGGAGGCTGCGATATCAGCCCTACATTAAATAGCGTGACTTTGGTCTATGTCAGAATCGCGTGTCTATTAAAACTGAAATGACTGGTCGATGTCACCGAAACTGGTCAACTGTATCTACCGTAGGTATTCCAGCCATTTGGTACAGGCTCCGTAATGTCTCTACTGTTGAAAACAATGCAAACGCCAAAGGTTCAGTTTCACTGACAATCAGTAGAACCGAATACAAGATGCGGCGTTAAGATAATATTTCTGCCATGTCGGTCTTGGACTGGCATTAATTACAGCAGCATTTTGCTCTCCAGACTGTATAATTACCATATCTAATGTCTGTCTGTGTGAACGCGTTATACACAGGTTCGATGGACACTTGATTGCTAGTTTGCTTTTCTAGTTTAAAACAATATTGTTGTAGCTTTCACGTTTTTCTTTACTCACTTCTCTATTCACCATACTCTACAATCTTATTCCTCTGTTTACTTCTAGTTAATCTGCATGACTTTAATTTCACATTACTCACTTCTCTATTCACTATACTCAAAAATATTTTGATCTGCTTACTTCTAGTTAACCTGCATAACTTTAATTGCACATTTATTGAAGGCATAGGAAGAATACAGAAATCTATTGATAGATTTCTGAAAAATCAGATCGATATGTGATACTTTTAAAATCCCTTGCTGCTTTCGTGACCAAGTGAAGAAGCCGAATAGCAGCTTACCACTTAAAATAGTCTGATATGTTATATTCACATAACTTTATCGCTCTTTAAAATACTATTCTTAAAAAAAATCTTCTATCTACTTCGCATTACTCCATACAAAGTTTGTAGAAATGGTTTCATGACACATTTCCTATGTGAAAATAGGAGAATACACTACGCTAAATGTTAAAGCAAGAACTACATCTTTAATAGCTGGTCGTTGTGGATGGCCTTGAAAAGTTTATCTTTGCTTCGCCAAGAGGAAAACTAATAAATTAACTTATTAAAGTTTAAATAAAATAATAAGAAATACCTTGGAAATAGCTAATTCAAAAAAGCAATGCATTACACATAATTGTGTGATTTAATCAGAAATACAAAATTCTAGAATATTTTTCCATGTAAAGGGTAGTTTAAAATGAGGGGATATTAAAGATTTTGGTGTCGCATCCTTTTAAGATGAGTATTAAATATTAAGTTTGAGAATAAGCATATTTTTCATTTTTGAATTATGTTTGGACACACGTGAATCTTACTCTAAAAATGCTATTTTGGTCTTCCGGGTGCCTCAAAACATTCTAATGAAATTTCGACAGAGTTTTTAGATGGAATGCAATACTTTCTCCACTAACTATATATTTAGCAGAGAAAGTAAAAAAATACACGTTTTTGAAAATGCAAAATAATGATTATGTCTCGGAAATTATCACACCACAAAAATGTTTACTTCACAAGCATAATGAGCTTTAACAAGATGTACGGTTTTATGTAGTTTAGTCGTAACACACAATTACATACTTTTCAATCATAATGAAGAAGAATTCACTGGCTCTTCTCAGAGCATCAAGAAATACATTTTACTGGTAATGCAAATGTCTTAAACATGAGCCTGTTTAATAAAACACAGAAATGTTTTAATTCGTCGCATATGGGGTGCTCATTAATCACTTACAATTTAGGGGCTGCCTTCATTATTTAAAGCTAACGGCACAAAGTTTCAGCACAGAAGCTTATGAATTTGCCGGTCCCCATGGCCGCGCTCGCCAAGGCGTCCCGCTTTGGTGCTTCGTAGCGCTGGGGATCGTGGGTTCGAGTCCCGCCTTGGGCATGAGTGTTATATGTTTGTGTTTATGTGTGTGTTGTAAAAGTAAGAAAACAGCAATCCAGTAATAATACAGAAAAACAAGGTAAAAATGAAAATAAAGGTAAATAAAAAGTAGGGTATGCAGTGCCGGAGTCCCGATCAGACTCCAGTACCGTATTTAAAAAAAAATAAATAAATAAAGTAAATCCCACATGTCAGTGCAGTTATTATACTATCCCGCAGTACACAAGAGACGAAGAAGTTGCTGTTATATGAAGGCGCTTGCTTCATTCTATTTCAGTGAATGATCGTGGCTTTATTCTTTCTCTACGTAACTACTGCTAGGTAGGGGAAATATTGATCTCTTCCATTTGCATATATATATATAACAAATAAATGTTATACTGAGCTACAAATCCTTTGAAGTTGCATGATCTCAATGAGTCTTCTAACAAAAAGTATATATTTTACATAAGTTCTTAAACTTTATAAAAGTGAGTAATAATTCTCATTACAATATCACGTGTCTTAGATATTCTTATGCTTAATCGAATGTATATCCTCAACTTTACTGCTTCTATTACTTGTAATAAATAGTAGAAGTATTGTATTCCACTCAAACATTTTATGTCGATATTTTAATTTAAATACGTTTTGTGGTCCTAAGGTCCCAAAAAGAACAGAAAAAAAAAGGTCTGTGTGTCTGTGAAGAGCACAACTAAAAACGAAAACTCAGTAGAAACCAATCTTGATATTTAAGTTCAGCATTTTCCAAGGATGAGACATGATGATTTTCAAGAAAAGCCACCAGTCTTAAGTACTTCAAATGGAACATTTTTCAAAACTCTGGATTTTATCAAAAATGGGAATACGATTTTGATAAACATACCATACGTTTAAGAAATTTCATGAGTAATGTAATGCATATTTTAAATTTTCTGAACGTAGCCTATGAAGCCTTTTTCATTTTGAACAACCTTGTATAACGGTAAATACAAGAGATGGTTGCAATACTATTGCACAAAATACAAAATACGGGAAATACACGTTTATGGAGTTAATTATTTCCGACATATTTCATTTTACTTTTAACATTGTCCAATATTTGTATTAAAATAGTCGTCTTTCATTTTCCCCTAAGTCATGTAAAGGGGACGACATTTCAAAGCCGGCATATAGTACCAGCTTTTAAATTATTTATATAACATTTAAGTATACTGCATTGATTTATTTACATTGTACCTACAAAGAAATATGTATTCTAGAAATGAGAAGCTCGGTGAGAAAATAGACATATGCCACAGGCATATGATTTTTTCAGGAAAAGGGAATTAAAGAATTTTGATTTTGTGTGGAAATGTGAACTCCTGCTATTGAACAAATGTTTGTTACATACACTAAATGGTTGTATACAAATACTCTATAATATTAGGTCATATTACTTGTATACTGTCTTATTTTATAACATTTAAACGAACGAACAAACCATAGCCGCTTGCTCTACCATTGCGCTACCATGGCAACATACCGGCATAGTATTGATATCACCTTGTGGTTTACCGGGAAACATGCGAGTCAGTTGAGAAATTCAATGCTATGCCGGCATGTTACCACGGCAACTCAGTGGTAGAGTACCGGCTAGAGACCGTGAGATCCGTGGTTCAAATTCCAGCTATAACAATGCATTCTTCAGTCTGATTCTACCTATCCAACTCCTGCCCTACACATGGCTCGTGTGTGGGTAATCAAAAAAACGAAAAACAAAAAAACAAAAAAATGTGATTGTAATACCACATACCCCGGCTAAGGACCGGGAGATTCGTGGTTCAAATCCCGGCTAAGGCATTGTATTTTTCAGTTTTACCTATCCTAAAACTTCATTTGTCATCCAAATATTTTAAGGGTACTTTTTGGTGAAAATTGACCTAAATTCTCCAGAAAGGGACTCTTTTTGTTTGTTTTTTTTTGTTTTGGGTATATTATGAAGATTTATAATAAATATTTGATCGCTCTTACTGATCATTACAAATAAATTTACACTAGTTTTAAAATATACATGCTCGCAAGGCCGGATGACTCTTTAGAACTTCAAAGCTGTAATTTATTTCGCTTTATATTTCTCCCCTGTGCGCGTTCAAAATATTCCGTCAGATGAAATGTTTCTTCACTTTCTTCAAATTTTGTGGAAAAATACCCAAAATCATAATTATTATAATGTTGGTGGTAATATTTCTTTACGATTATCATTGGAGGAACATTAATTAGAACATATAAACGACTACTAAAAGAGTGAAAAAGGTTATTTATCATAAGTTCATTATTTTTTCTCAAGAACTAAGTAACGGATAAACATATACTTTGAAAATTTGTTCTCAAATACTACTTAGGGACAATACAGGTATTTATCTCGATAAAATTTAATTTTTCCATCATGTGAACTGTTTTTGTTAACCATTATTATAATTGGTCAAACATTTCATTTGAAAATCACTAGAAATATAATTGTTTATACCTTTGTACACACACTTTATGTGCATTCATTCCAAAAACATATGTTCTTAAATACGTATAGCATTTAGAAGCGTCACATATGTTTCCTCTTTAAACATGTGGTATTATAATGAAAACGTAGAACCATTTAAAAAAATTTAAAAATGTTGGTGTGGAGGATTTTCTTGAGAATCCTCGTGTCACATCCTTGGAGGATACTGAACTTAAATGCCAAGTTTGGTATATAATTGACTTTTAGCACACACGCGCACCCATGCTTTTTGTTTTAGAGGCCTCATAAAATATATTTTCATGAAATCTCGGTATTGACGTTTTGGGTTGAGTACAGTACTTCCTTTGTTTGTTCTAGATATGTAGTACACTAAGTAAAATACCGATTTTATTCAAATAACTTCAAAGCATGTTTTTCCCATGGAATCTTGGTATCAATTTTCCGATGAAGTGCAGTAATTGCTTATTACTATAAGTAACAATAGAGAAAATAAAAATGATTAGGCTTAGAAGGACTCTAATACACATAACTTAGCTTCATCTAGTACGGCGCTTTAAAGCTACGTTCCGTTAATATATATATATATATATATATATATATATATATATATATATATATACATACAGGCTGTTTCAAAACGACTCCATACGAAGATAGCAGTTGATTAGCTTACACTTTGACTTGACCGAAACTTTATGTTGCGACTTTCAAACTCTTCCATTTAAAGTTTTATGTACGTTTAAAAATCGCACACATTTGGGATTAGGCAGCGAAGGAACAACGGTCGTTATACGCAACGTAAACAACCTCAGAACATGTAATACAGAACACATATCAAAACCCACATGCCACGTTTTCCATTACTAAGGTGACCAGTGCCGCGTCGGCGTGTCTATTAAACCACCCCTTCGTCATGCAACTGGGACCTTCACTACTAACCGGCATCTCTCTTGGAGTGGGCTAGGCACGTGTCATTTGGCTATGTACGATGGTGATTTTATGGCAGTTTTTGTATGTGCCGAGTTTAGAGCTGAAAATTGTATTCACGTATCTCGTACGGTATGACCAACAAGGTCCACTCTTCGTTTGGTGACGTTTTGTATGTATGTATGTATGTATGTATGTATGTATGTATGTATGTATGTATGTATGTATGTATGTATGTATGTATGTATGTATGTATGTATGTATGTATGTATGTATGTATGTGTGTGTGTGTATGTATGTATGTATGTATGTATGTATACATATACAAATACACAAACACACACGCACACACACACGCGCGCGTGAGTTAAAACTGGTTGCTGTTTTCCTTTACTTTATAGGATAAACAACTTGTGTACTGCGACCTACACAAATGAATGAAATGAGGGAATCAGAGGAAGCCACAGAGACGCGCGGAAGTCCCTAACATTTCCAAGGCCGGTGGCACGTCCCACCATTGAAGCCGCCAGAGAGGGCGTGTAGTGACCCGTCGACCTGACAACCCTCTAGTGTCATCGGTAAGTATTAGTTGTATTGAACATGTATCCGTGCCATCTGCCTGCAACTACATACACTAAGAACCTGGAAGCACATCTAAAATATGAGCAAGAAATCGAATGAAGGGAAAAGGAAATCGTGGTAAATGAAAAACCACTCCAGCATTCACCTGTCGACCTCGGGTAAACCTCGAGAAACACATGAATCAAGGTGGGCGGTCGCCGGGGATCAAACCCAGGATCCCCGAATGCGAGTCACACACATTACTGCGATGCCACCTCACTCGGTTTACTTCAGAAGAGTATATACGTCCATACAAAATGAGCCATATCAAATGCTTTATAACCTATGCTCATGGCATTATAAACAATTGAACACCTGGAATATAACCGGAAGCGCGGTGAAATCTCGTTATCCAATGTTTGGGTAACTCTGCCTACCATTTGTTTGAGAAGGCAATAAACAATAATTTTGGAAATAAATTTCTTTTCGGCAACTCTAGACAAAACAGCCCTTGCGATTAGGAGTTAGCCACTCTATTAGGAGATTTTTTGGTAGCATAAAAGATGATAATAGGCTTGATTTTCATGATTCGTAAACGCAATTTTTATTCCAAAAGGAATAACCCGCGTGGTTAGACCGCCTGCTTCCCACTCAGATCCCAAGCGCCCCCATGAGGGATTTGTGGTGGACGAAGAAACCTCTGGGCGGATTTTCTCCGGGCCCTTCGGTTTCCCCTGCCACTCCTTCCACCAATTGCTCCATCATCAACTTTCCTATCATCCATTCCGCTTGCATTTCATATCATGCTCAGCTTGGCCATGGGCCGAACACTCGTTCCAAGATCTCAATTCTTGGTTTCGTGCTCTTGGCGCCCATATAGGCTTCTGACCCCTAGGCATTGGCTTGAAAGTCATAGGGTGTGTCAGTCCTAAATACGGGGAGGGTGAGCCGACTACGAAAAAAAAAAGGATTAAATATTTTTCTTTAAAGCCGAAGTATATTAAAAAAAAACTGATTTGTTTCATTCACATTACTTTTTCTACATCTCTGTAACAAATTATTGTTGAAAATCTTATTCTTCTATCTACTCCATGCTAATCGAGATAAACATTAGCAGAAATGGACTTATTACTTGCTTCCTTGTAAGTAGAAGGTAAATAAAATAGTGCACTAGGCTAAAGCGATAGTTAATTCTTTTAAAAGCCGGTTTCTATGGCATTGAATTCTGTTTCTTTCCATGACCATGAGTTGACAAATTTCCATATAAGACAAGTATTTTAGAACTGAAACCAATAACATGGAATATCTCCGAAATGGTTTGTTCCACGAAAAAAAAATGTATATGACGTAAATTATGTGTTTTAACCAGATATACATTTTGTGTGTAGTGAGATTTTGTCTATCTGTTAAGGCTTACTAGTTATGCAAAATTCAGAGAAATTCACCCGGAATAAAGAGGTTCTCAGAGGCTACATTCAGAAAATTAAAAAACATGCATTTCATTTGGAATGTAAATATCTTTAATATACGATATTTTAATCGAAATGTTTACAGCCATTTTTGAGAAAATCACACTTTTCGAAATATTTTCCATGTAAAGTGTAGTTTGAGGTGGGGACATTTTCCTCAAAATTCTCGTATCGTATTCCTGGAATATACTAAATTTAAATACCAAGTTTGGTATTTTACCGACATTTCGTTTTTGAGTTATCGTGTTCACAGACACGGACACGCACACATACACACACAGGGAGTTTAAAAATGGATACAGGGGGCCCTAAAACATGTATTTCCGGTGAAATCTTAGTATCGAATTTTTGTGTGAAGTGCAACACCTTCTTTACCTATGTACTATGTACTTAGTAGAGAAAGTAAAACTTTGCATCTCTGTTCACTAAACTAATTTAAGAATTCAAACCATACCATAGTGCTGCTCTCAGATTCAAAACAAGCCAAGTTTTGTCTTCCTTCTCTGAAATATTGTGTAATTCATAAGTTTTAAAGGTAGAAGCGACTTTTGAAGCATTCTACACTCTCTCTCTTCCTGCCAATTAAAACTTTATTAATAGAAACCAAAGGGATTTATTCCCATTGCATGGCTTTCAGTATCATTTAAATTTAGCTGGCCATGAAGCCTGCGTCATGAATGAGCGAATTTTAAGAAATACAACTTCTATTTTGCTGAGGGCTGTACTCGTCCTGTGTTAGTGACGTCACGGCCTCTAATTACCTGGGACACACTTCTGCACCGACCACGATAAAACAAGGGGGTGTATCACCTTCATTCACATCCACGATACAGGCCAGTTCAAATGTTCGTGTAAACTATTTTTAGACACTTTCAGCTGATTTAATTTGGAGAAGAAAATTTCTGACGCAAAACATTTTTCGCTCAGACGACAATGTTATATTTAAAAGCTACACATGGAATATCTTAGTATATTAACCACAAAAGTTAAATATTTTGGTGACTATGGATCATCTTCTCCCTTCAAAAATGTGCATGTCATCAACGAATTAACTCACCCAGATCGGAATATTTTTGTTTTCTCTACTGCTTACCAATGGGAGATGTATCGTACCTAAAATGTTGATGTGCTTTCACCGAAAATGCATATTTTAAATTCCCTGAACCAAGAAAAAACATTTATAAAAACGATTTATGTGTGTGCGTGTGTTTGGATAGCATAACTATAAAACGATAAGTTAGATGAATACTAAGCTTCATTTTAAGTACAGCATCTTTCATAGCAGTAACATGAAACTTTTTACGGAATTCCTAGATCCACAATGTCATTTACAGAAATGCTCTATTATTTTCTTAAAAACGGCTCGAACATTTTTAACAGAAATCTCTAGAAATTGACATACACATCACACACTTTTAATTTTTTATGAAGAGATAGTGTATGAAATTTGGATGTGTTCCATTCACATGGCTTTCTTTACTTACTCTTATAAAACCTACAGTATATATTCGTGTATCTACTTCTTGTTAATAATACAATATGCTAAAGCGAAAGTGAGATTTTTTCAACACCAATCCCAATGTATTGGATTTGCAATTCTGTCCTCTATGCATGAATACGAAAACGAAGTAAAATGACATGTGATTTGCAGTTGAAAAAATCAAACTACTTGATAATAAAAAGAATATTTTGCAAACGGTTAACGTCACAAAAATTTTTATTTCACATAAACTGTATATTTAGACAGAATCTACATATTTGTATAGTATGCTTTTATACATCTCTTACATTTACCGATATAGAAAAGTTATTTAGAATGAAGAGATTTACAGGCTATTCCCGCAACATTAAATATATTGGTTTTATTTACCACACAAGTATCTTAAAATGCGTTTATTCTGGATCGTTGGAGCCAATTTTGAGAAACTAAAAAGTAACGAATATCTTTCCATGTACATCGTAAATTGTGGTGGGGGGATTTTCCCGAAAATCTTCGTGTTGCATCCTTGAATGATACTGAACTTAAATAACATGTTTAGTAAATACAAAAATCAAATTACGGTTTTGAATTACCTAAGCTGTTCATACACAGATCACATGCGTGTATGTGTGTATGATGCGGATCATTTTAAAAAAAAATGAATTTATGGGATAAATTAAATCTCATATGTACAGTGAGGAAATCAAAGCATTTGTTATTGGAAGTAACACGGAAATTTCTTTTCCTCGAGTACACTCACCCTGCTAAGCAAAGAAGAATCTTACAAGAGGTGTTTTAGCACGAATTAAAAAGTGAATCAGAATACGGAATTAAAATTATTTTTATTTACTAATCCTATCTACAAACAATCTATTACGTTAAAAGTTTTAGTTACACTCTATGACAGATAAGTGAGTAATCTCACGTCTCATACACTGTTTCATTTAATGGATCTGATTTTTCACAAACTTATTGTAAACCGGGTCAATAAGTAAAAATAAGATATGAAGAATTATCGGTTTTATTACTTTCTCTAAAAAACAAAAACAAAAATTTAAACAAGCTGGTGTAGGGTTCTATTGCTTTTTGTTTTTCTACCACGTTCTTAAACATAGTAGGCAGAGAAGGTATTTCACCCAAAAATTCGACACCAGATTTCACTGGAAGTACAAGTTTTGAGAACCCCTTAATCCAAAACAAGCATTTTTACAAAACTAACTGCTTTCGTCTATTTGGTGCGTACGCGTTTGTATGTGTGTGTATGTGAGAACAGCATAATTCAAAAACGAAAAGCAGGCTAAGTACCAAACTTGGATGCACCACGAAGACTTTCGGAAAAATCCTCCTTCTAAACTACCCTTTGAAATGAAATATTTCTAAAATCTCAAAACTGGCTCTAAGAGTTTGATTAAAGTGTTATATTAAATATATTCACATAATAAAGGAAACGCAAGTCTTGCATTTTCTGGGAATAATTTCTAAAGTCCTCTTCATTCTGCTTGACTTTTGCATGACAAGCAAACCGTAAATGATAGGCAAAATCTTACTACACAAAAATTATAGATATCGTGAAAACATACAATTTATATCATATACATGTTTGTGTTCATAATTATTTCCGAGATATTCCTTGTTTTTGGTTTAAATTTTCCAATAGTTATATATATTTATCAAATGAGAAGTCTTCATTTGTTTTGTCTTTTTTCACTCTGGTCATGAAAAGAGAACCGAATCACAAGATCATCACATATGACCAGATTAGACTCGCTTTAGCGTAGTGTATCCCCTAATCTCCCTTGAATCTATGAGAAAATATGTAATAAAAGCATTTGTAGATTAGCATGAAGTAGATAGAAGAATAGCTTTTTTTTTAAGAATAGTTTGTTGCAAAATATGTAGAGAAAATCATCTGAATGTATTCCCATCAGAAATTTATATCCAATATGTTTATAACATTTTTGTCTAAAACAACAGGGAGAGAATATGTAAGAAAAACTTATTTCCCATTTTAATTTTTTATGCCCAGTGATTTTATTTCTATGCTGTATTTTAATTTTTGTAATTTAGTTAATCCCAATGCTATTCTTAAGGAAACCAAACTCCTAGTTATGTTCGCTTTTATACTGGTCCTAAGTAATATTTATGTCAGTCAAATGAAAACAAAGTTCCTGTCCATATTACCAGCTTCAAGTGACAGTTGATATCTCGCCAAAGGTTGCTTTTGTTTCATTTCCTGCGTATCCGTTCTCTGTTGGTCACTTTATAGACGGTTTTCAGCTACATAATTGTGAAGAGAGTTGGAGAAAACTGTTACGATAATGATGAAATATGTTCACGAATAATTGAAATTCACATAAACATTGACATATTGCATCCATATGACTTTCTCTACCCGCTATCCTTTATTATTATTCTACGTCTAGTAAGCAGGTGTGGCTTAGTACTCCATTCAACCATTCGTTATCCGCCTCTGTGGCGTAGTACGATATCTGCATCAAGTTCAATAGGACAAGAGTTTGAATCTCGGTTACGGTAAGTTATCCGGATAAGCTTTTTTCCGGGGTTTTGCTTTATCCTGAGTATCTAGTAGCTTTAAGCTCCATGGACTCCGGGATCATTTGAGCATAATTTCACCGATTTCATTCATCATATGTTATGACCAACCAGGTTAAAGGACGTTTAACTAAAAAAAATCGACGTCGATATTTCCATGATAATATATATTTTGAGGCCCCCCAAATCCCCCCAAAATAGAAAAAACTTCCGGGCCCATGTGTGAATGTCTGGAAACAGCTTAATTCAAATACCAAAAATTGGATAATACCAAACATAGTATTTAAATTACTAATCTTTTAGAGATACGACACGACAATTCTCAAGAAAATCCTCAAACCAAATTACCCTGTCATAGAATATTTTTCGAAGTTTTCGATTTTCTCAAAAATGTATCCAACAATTTCGATTAAAATCATATATTAAAGATATTTACATGAAAGATAATTTATACATTGAATTTCCTTTTGATAAACTGTGAAGTCATCATCATTCGGAAGGAAATTTGTTTGACCTTGTATAACTGGTAAATTTAAGTAATAGATGTAAGCCTACTACACAAAAATGCAGATCCCTTTAAAACAAAATTTATTTGAAATACTTTTTGTGCCATCAGGCGTTCCGAGATATCCGTAATTAATCGCTAATATTGTTCAGTATATTGTCATTCTTCTCAAGTGCCTTCAACTTTCAGTGTTTTCTGGCATCATGGAAAGAGAATGAAATTCTAGACTAGCGTATATAACCCAGTTCTTAAACACTGACTACCGCTATTTCCTTTGTATGTTTAAGGAATTGTGTACTTCTGCTATTTCTGCAAATATTGTTGTTTTCCATCATTTCCCATATGATCGCTGACCTTCGGGGGCTACATCATTCCACCAAATGATTACGGTCTAGTTCTGAAGCAGAGGCACCCAGCGGAAGTGTCCATTACCTCCGATGGTGGGGAGACGATGAGGAAAGCGGTGGATTGAGAGAACTTACAGTTTTACCGTGAACTCCGAACCATGGGAATATTTAACATGAGGTAGTCAGAGTGAAAACTTGGATATGACCGACTTAGAATCGCCAGCGCAGAGTCCAAAATTGAACCAAGGGCCATCAGCATAAGAACTGCAAACGAAACCACTGAGCTACTCTGGTAACCCTCTGCAACGGTGGCCCATTAGCGCAGTATGTCTTCGGTCATTTCCTTCTATTGAGTGTCTGTTATGATGAAATTATATGTGAGAATAATAAATGTAACTAAAGCTAATACGAGCTAGAATGTTCTTTAGCTGGTTTCAAAAGACAAAGAATCACTTCATGTTAACTATAAAGTGTACAGCATGTCGCTATATTTACGAAAACATTGCTAGTTCACGCGACTCGGTTCTTCCTAAACTATCTCCGTTACCTTCGATAGCGTGGCCCTGGCGAGTTAATTTGAAAAAATTGGGTATTTTTAAAGAGATCTACATCTCCTTTGTAGTACGTTTTCGTCTATCACTTAACATTTACCTGTCATACAAAAGTATACAAAGCGGCACAACTGCCCCCTATTTGACGTGTGCAGGCCTTCAGTACTCCACTGGCAGGTTTTAACTTGAAATAACCTCGTTGAATTCTGCACCCTTTTAACGCACCAACGCACTAACGCACCTTCACACATTAAGTACGGGACAGTGTAGATTTTTGGTTTGGTTTTTTTTTCAAATGAAGTGTACTTCACAGCATAACTTCAAATAATTCCAGCTATGTATTTTATTTTTACTTTCTCTACACGTACTATGTACATCGTGTATAGAGAAGGTGTTGCATTCCACTCAAAATTCGATACCGAGATTTCACCGGAAATACACTTTTTAGGGTCCCCTGTATCTTAAAATTTTTTTTTGGAAAAAGGTCTGTGTGTGTGTCCGTGTGTCTGTGAACAGGATAACTCAAAAACGAAAGGTCGGTAAAATACTAAATTTGCTAATATTCAGAGATGAGACACGAAGACTTTGAGAAAAATCCCCCACCCCAAACTACCCTTTACATGAAAAAAAATCTGATGCGTCCCGTTCCCATGACTTTCTCTATATCTCTGCAACAAATTATTATTAAAACGCTTATACTTCTATTTACTTCATACTCATCGAGAAAAAAATAGCAGAAATAGTCTTATTACTTGCTTCCTTGTAAGTAGTGGCGAAATAAGGGAATACCATAGGTTAAAGTGACAATCAAAAGCTGGTTGCTATGTGACTGAAGTTCCTTTGTTTGTATGAACAGGAGTTGACAAATCCCTGTATGAGAAAAGTATGCTCTTCAAAGCTGAAACCAATAACAAGGAGTATCTCAAAAACAATCAACTCCAAAAAAAGTGTATATTACATAAATTGGGTGCCTTAATGTGGTCTACTTTGTGTGGTAAGTGTTTATCCATTTCTTACGGCTTAGCAGCTTTGCAAAATTCCGTAAAATTCATCCAGAATAAAGTAGCCTTTAGAGGCTATGCCCAGAAAAGTCAAGATGTACATTTTATTTGTCAGGTAAACATCTTTAATATACGATACTTTAATCAAAATCGTTAGAGCCATTTTTGAGAAAATCAAAATTTACGAAAAAAGTTCCATGTAAAGGGTAGTTCGGGGTAGGGGAATTTTCTTGAAAATATTCGTGTCGCATCCCTGGAAGATACCAAACCTGAATACCAAGTTAGGTTTTTAACGGCTTTTTCGTTTTTGAGCTATGCTGCCCACAGACACACACATAAACACACAGGCAGACAGACTCACGGAAGTTTTGCTAAAAATGCTTTTTTTAATTCAGGGGGTCTTAAAACATGTATTTCCGGTGAAAACTGGTATTAAATTTTGAGTGCATTACAATAACTCCTCTATACAGAATGTACATAGTACGTGTAGAGAAAGTAAAAGTTAGAAAATTTTGATTTTCTCAAAAATGGCTCTAATGGTTTTGATTAAAATACCGTATATTAAAGATAAAATGTATATTTTGAATTTTCTGGGAATAGCCTCTAAGGACCTCCTTATTCTGAATGAATTTTTCTGAATTTTGAAGAAACTGGTAGACCGTAATCGATAGACAGAAACTCACTACGCAACAAATGTAGGTGACGTTAAGACACACAATTTATGTCATATACGTTTTTTCGAGCTGACCATTTCTGGGATATAACTTGTCATTTGTTTCAGATTGAAAATATTTACACTTTTCTCACACGGTAAGTTGTAAACTCCAGGTCCAGCATAGCAAACGGATTTCAACCACATGACAACCAGCTTTTAAGAGATTTTACATTTGTTTTAGCCTAGGGCATTCCCTTATTTTCCTTTTACTTACAAGGAAGTAACTATTAGAACATTTCTACTAATGTTTATCTCGATTATCACAAAGTGGATGGAAGAATATACTTTTTAAAAATAATTTGTTAACCGTAAGAGATAGAATAATAATTATAATTCAAAAATGTAAATCTTGTCAAAATACAAAATTTATACCGCATAACATTTTTTTAGCGTTAACCTTTTTTGAGATATTATTCGTTATTAGTTTGCATTTTCAATACTTTATACTGTTCTAAACTTCAAATGATTAGATTTTCTCTACTACGTATAGAATGTAGAAGTAGGTAATGTATTCCACCCATTAATTTGATGCCAAGATATCTTCAGAAATATGTTTTGAGACCGCCTGAATCCAAAAAACATTTTTATAAAAAAGCCCATGTTTGTGTCTGCGTGCGGTGCGTGTGTGTATACATGTATGTTAGTGTACGAAAACAGCACAATCAAAAACGAAAAGGCGTTTAAATACCAACCTTGATATTCAAGTTCACCATCCTCAAGAACGCGACACCAAGGTTTTGTCCAAAATCTGCCCATTCAAAGCCACCCTTTACATAAAACTTTTTCCGACATTTCTTATTTTCTAAAAAATAATTCTAAAGACTTTGATTAAAATGTTGTTTACGATATTTTCATGATAGCGAAATGTTTTTCTTGAATTCTCTGGGAACAACTCTTGAAGTCCTCTTCATTCTGGATGACTTTTGTATAACAGGTAAACTGTAAGAGATAGACAAAATCTTACTACACAAAAATGTAATGCCTTTAAACATTCAGTTTATAAGGAATATATTTTCGTGGGATTAACTATTTCCGAGGAAGTTTTACTAATTAACTGTTACACGTTTTCAATACTCATACTTTCCCCGAATGGGAAGTCGTTATTCACTTATTTTCATTCTAATCATGCAAAAAGAGCAAAATTTCGATAGTATCATGTATCTGTTAAAAGATTTGAGAACCTATCACTTATGCGTAGTGTATTTCCTTATTCCCATTTTAACTATGAGGAAATATGTAACAAAGCTAATGTTTATCTCCATTAGAATGAAGTAGGAGCATAAATATTTGCAAGAACATATAGAGTTGGGCTGGAAAATGCAATGCAATAACTGGGATTAGAACAATAGATCTCCCGTTCTGCGTCCGATTACTCTAACTACTGAGCTACCATAACATGTCATAACGATATTAAATTCCCCAACTGACGCGCATGTTTCCCGGTGGCCAATACGGAAATCTCAAATTATTATTGAGATGACACACCCCAATGTCGACTTAACAATGCCATAAGCACTTTATTTCCGCGTTTCATTAGTGGAAAGAGTCAGTGTACAGTGGGATATTTCGTTGAGGTTCAGGATTCGACCACATTCAAAAAAAAAAAAAAAATGTAAATGGCGTGTTATTTATGGACGCTCTTTAACTACTGTGGTTCTCAGCGTCCCATTCTAAATTGGGCGTGAAAGTCCAATTAATTTTGCTCAGAGGCCTCTCTATCAGGCCTGAGGTTCTTTTACGTGCCGTAAATCTACGACACGGGACCAACGGCTTTACTTCCCTTCCGAAGGAAGCCATGCTAAGGATTTTGACGCCCGAAAAAATACATCGTCCTCTGCTGGGTTTGAACCAGCGACCTTGGGTATATGAGGTTAACATGGTAACCATTACACCATGGAGGGCGACAACGACCAGATTCAACAAAAGTTTTAGATTACATTTTGTTTTATGCCTTTGATACTTATGTTCCTAGCTTAGGCTTCATAGTATAACTGACTACTAGGTCAACCAGTTGAGATCTCCTTGCGATTTACGGGAAGTCATTCGAGGGATTTAATGTCATGTCGGCATGTTGGAAAGGTGGCTCACCGGTTGGTGCAGCCAGGCGGATATCGGCAGAATCGTGATTCAAAACCCGGCTCTAGCATTGGTCAATCTGACCAAATAACTCCTATTCTACACAGAGCTTGTATTAAAAAGATCTGGTGTATTCCATTTACATAACTTTCTCTACCTGTTCTAAAATAAACTTTTTATAAAAAATTCTTCTTCTTTGTACTCTTTGCTAATCGAGATAAGGATCAGAAGAATTCCATTATTGCTTATTACTTATTCCTTATAAGAGAAGCAAATGAATAAACTATGCTAAAGCGATAGTAACATGTTTTAAACTGTCGCTATGCGATTGCCTTCGAAATTCGCTTCTTTGCATAGTCAGGAGTAAAGAAATGAAATACGAAGGACTTCTGTTTGAGAAAAGTATAGGTAAGTATTTTAAAATTTAAACCAATAACAATGAATATCTAGGAAACGGTTAGCTCCACAGCAAAAATGTAAAGGACATAAATTGTGTGTTTTGACGAAATCTATTTTTTTTTTTTTTTGTAAGTTTAGTGTATTTCTTACGGTTTACCAGTTATGCAAAAATAATTCAGAATGAAGAAGACTTCATAGGTTAATAATTTCATTTGTTATGTAATTATCTTTAATATAAGATATATAATCAAAATCGTTAGATTAATTTTTAAGAAAATGAAAATTTTCGAAAAATTGTCCATGTAAAGCTTGGTATTTAACGTAATTTTCGTTTTTAGCTATGTAGACCATAAAGCTATACACATATACACATGGACCTTTTTCTAAAAATGTTTTTTTTATTTAAGGAACTTCAAAAAAAATATATTTCCGGTAAGATCTAGACATTGAATTTTGGGGTGGAATACAATACCTTCTCTACCTACTATATGCATGGCACGTGTAGAGAAAGTAAAAAAAAATAATTAACATACCTTCAAGAATAGTTTGCTATGTGTAGAGGAAGTCAGTGGATGTAACACGTTAGGTTTTCTTCTTTTCTTTTTCAAGTTTACACAAAGAGAACAGAATTTCAATGACATCACACAGCGAACAGTTTTGCAAATATTTTATTTATGTGATCATATATACGTTCTGATGTTTGGAACGCCTGAGATACTTATTACACTGTTATTGTTAGCAGCGTAATGAAAATATCGATTTTAGATGAATAATATTAACGTATCATTTTAAAAGTACCAATTCACAGTTTTGAGTTTTGAACTAACCCCAAGCAGCAGCAGCAATTATTTCACTAGTTTACGTAAACACAGAGCATGCCGCGACATAAAACATTCAGCCAGTCTATACTGACAGGAGCGACGGAGACTGTCGACACGATCACAGTGCAGGTGAGGTGGTTTGTGAGGGCGCCTAAAATGTGCTGCACCGAGGGTCTTCGCCACACAATTGAATAGTTACCTACTTCATTTGTAGTTTAACTCTTTCGCTGGATCAAATCTCCATTAACAGTTATCTTGTGAATTATTTTAATAAAAAATAATCATGTTATCCCCAAAATGGAAAATGTTCAACTCTCATAAATTCTATTTTAGCATGTATAATATTTATCATAAAATACAGTCCAAAATTTTTGTTACCAGTATTATGAATACGACTTTAGACGAAAATAAAACATTTTTGGCACTTGTAGTAATAACTACCGAGCACAAAATTTTATTTGTGTATGTACCATATGTTCGTACCATAAAAACCAAAATCAAAATATCGAGTGACTATTCTTCAAAATTAATCCATACCAAAGATTAAAAAAAATTGAGTAGGTAAGCCTTTTCGATTCCAATACAAATGTAATTTAATATTAACTATTCATTGTATTTTAAAAAAAATACATTTTTAAATTATTAATTTTGATTTAATTTTATGCGCATACATATATCTGAAACTACAGCTTGTGATTCACAAATTCGAGTGTCACTGCTTTGAAATAGGGTTTAAAATGTCATTTGGAATGTTATTAATTAGCTTTTATTGCTGTAAATTTGGAATTGGCTTGTATGCATACAAATATATGAAATAGGTAAAATTATGCATAAATAATATTTAACGAAAACTATATCACTTAAAATCAAATTTCAAAATGAATTAATCACGGGAAGTATGCCACTATTTATGTTTTCAGTTTTGGTTGTGTATCTTAATGTTACGTAAATATTATTCCGACGTTAACACACAGACTTCTTTTATAAAATATGTGTAAATATGTACTTTTGAATTATGGTATATTTTAATCAGAGAAGTCCTGGATTAATTGATTGGGTAGAAATGTCTAAGGATAAAGTTTGTTGTAGTTAAGGATGCATCATTAAACGACAGCTACTTTTTTTTAAAAATATATATTGAGTTCTCTATCCAAATCGATATTCATATACTCTAATTTTAGTGTCTGGAAGAAAATTTCCGCGTCATTATACTTTCAATTATCAAGTTGCTTCATAAAATCTTAAGCACGTAAATTGCTTTGTGGAATCCTCTCCATAAAACGCTTAAAAATTATCAGAAGTAAATATAAGTATTTATACAATTTTCATAGCTTTATGATCGAAAATTTGATGTTTATATAAATTAATATTTTTGAAATTGTAATTCAAACAAAATAAGACGTAATTATGCATATAAGCAGAAAATATATTGATTTTCCTGAAAAATCTGTAATATGGTTATACAAAGTGTATCAATTCGTTCGTTGAGTAAGAGAGCAAATTTTAACTGAAAATGAATATTTTTCTTCAAAATTTTGACAAAACTAGAATTTTCAGAAACGCCCATTCTGCAGGGTTGACTTTATTATGGATACAGAAAATTAAATTTTAGTTTAAAAAAAAAAAACATTTTTAAGAGTATCATGTAAACATATTACCTTTCTGATCATTTAAATGCCCAAATACGAATTTAAATGCTGTGCATAGCTGTGCGCATATAGCGCGTGAAATTTTAGAACTTTATTTTCTCGTTTTTCACACTTTTGCCGCTTTAAAACGTTCTCTAGCGATGCAGCTTCTTTCTACATTTTTTTTTTTTAATTTTAAACATAGAAATTTTGAGGGTTGATGACGAGGTTTAAAGCTATTTTCTTGATACCACGTATATTTTCGATATAGGGTTTTAATAATTTAACACACCGTATGTTTAAACAACTAAATTATTTTTTCAGTCCAGATCTAATGCTATGTAAAATTTAAAATTGTTCGGATTTTCACCACATTGAGGATTTTATACGGGTCCACTTTTATAATGTTTTGAAAATTATTTTCTTGAGAACTTATTTACTTACGACCATAGATATTGATTGTATGCAATAATTATGCTGAAAAAGGTATGATAACAATTTCAGCTGACAGATTTTTTTTTTTTTTTTTTTTTTTTTTTTTTTTTTACGCCTGTCAAAACCGGATTAAACTGCAACTATTACAGTGAAGAAACTGAAATCAGATCAGAGTAAGGTTTTAAAGCATTCAGCATGTAACTTCTAGTTCGAAATTTAATATTACGAAATGTAGGATTACTTGACGTATAGGCAATTGGCTAATTCTGGTAAGAACAGTCTAGACAACATCGGAACAACCTGGAATAATGTTTAGACGCGAGAGGAAGGTTATGTTATGTGGTCTAGCAAGACAAAATTTCTGCGTCATCTGAAATTCAGTTTAAAAATATTAGATGCTTTATTTCTTCTGTAATAAAAGAAACTGAGTATCGAAACGTTAAGCAAGTGGTCTTTGGTTTGGAAAACTGGTTTCAATAATACAGTTTTAAGAAAACGTATTTTCGTACAGTTCATGATAGATTATCAGTGAAAAATTATTTTTTTTCATACAGATAATACAGTTCATGACTGGACATGGAGCATTTAAACACTATTTAAAACGGTTTCGTATCCCTTCTCTGATTTCGGATATCTATTCATGCGTATAAGACGAATACCTTGTTTTAGACTGCCCATCTAATGGATGCAAACGATACGTTCTAAATATTCTTTTAATTAAATATAATCAATTTGAGCTGTACAACAATTTATATTTAAAAAAGACAATTTTATTAACAGAACTTAAAATTTCAAAATAAATTTTCAAATATTGTAATTGATTTCTTAGCTTTATCAGTTGAATGTTAGTGCCTATTTTAATTTATTGTGCTTGTTTCTAATGTGACATTTCTGTTAACCCTGGCGTTTATTTTTTGTTTTGGAGTTTTTAAATTTTTGATATCTCTAACGATATGTAGAACTATTGCGTTTGTGTATATGTAAATGATGACATTTCTGGTGTTTGTTTTTGTTTCGGAATTTGAAAGTTATGGTATCTCTAGTATATGTGTGTGTTTTTCTGAATTTTGACATTTCTGGAAACTCTTTTTGTTTAGGAATTTAGAAATTACTATTATCTCTAGAATGTATGCACAATATTGCGTTTATGTACATCTGCATTTTGACAAACTCTACAATGACTGTGTTTGTGTATTTCTGAATATTGAAATTTCCGGCATCTCTATCATCATTATTGTGTTTGTATATTTCTAAATTTTAAAATTTCTGGAAACTTTAGTATTCAGCTACAATTATCGTGATTATGTACTTCTGAAATTTGAAATTTTGGTAACTCTAGCGCTAGTTTGTTTCGAAATTTTGAAAATTTTGGTATCTATAATATTTGTAGATACCTAGTGTGTTTGTTCATTTCTGAACTTTGGCATTTCTGGTATCTCTGGCATATAACTACAGTTATTGTGTTTGTTTATTTCTGAATTTTGAAATGTCTGATATCTATAGCATATAGATTAAAGTATTATATTTGCGTATTTATGTTTATTGAAATATTAGTAATGTACTCATATTTTGACTATAGACTTAACACAAATTTGTTGAATAGGGCTATTGTTCTTGGATATTTAATAATTAATTATATGTATTTACGTCAGCAAACGGTTTACGCTGTGAAAACATAAACACACGTCAATAATCACTGAAATTAAGGTTACTTCACGACCAAATCAGTCAATAAACTTGTATCCAATAGAGACTATTTTTTTCCCAAAGCAACGCACCTAAAGAAGGGAACGTGCAGCACACCTGAGGACGCCGAGGATCGTGCTGGGTGCAAGTGGAAGCACATGCTTCATGCTATTGTTGATCACTGGTCTCACACACACTCACCATGGTGGGTTTTGATGTCGGGACATCTTACACCGACATGATGTGCTAGACTGACTGTCTGTCTGTCGGATTGCCCACCAGGCGGCTCTGCCTTCCACCCGCATCGATCACTTACACGTGAAAACATATCAATTTGCACCATTTCCAAAAAGGATACTTTTATTGCGTAGGTATTGGCTGTGACGTTATGGGATTGTAAGACGCAACGTTTCATCCTTAGAGCTGCTCTTGTTTATTTTCACGTGAAGATGTAAACAGAAACGCAAGAGTTAAACGTCAAACTTTCCGCGTGGAAAGACTAACAAAACGGGAGTTTATCTCAGCAATAAGACCGGGATTCCATCGGAAGTGTGCGTTTGATACTTCCACGCTTCGAACAAAACATCTGATGTGTTGTATTCACATGAGTTTCTCAGCTAACTCTTCTGCAACTTATTCTTACAAAGATTATTCTTCTACATACTTCTTGTTAATCCAGATAAACTTTCATTACACATTTATATATTTCCTTGTACGTGTAAAAAAGAAATATCATACTAAACTAATAATAAGATTTAAAAAGCAGCTCACTTTTTCATGCTCCTTACATGACCAGGAGTAAAAACAAAGAGAGGCATAATACCTGAAAAATGTGCAGACATTTAAACAATAGTTGAAAATAATAAACAAAAACATACCTCGGAAACGGGTAATGCCACAAAAAACTAATTTGTGTGGCTCTGAATCCAGAGAATACATTTGCAAAGTATATCTGTTTGTGTATCCATGAGCCACATAGTTGCTTAAGAACGGCATAGTTCAAAAACGAAAATCCGGTTAAATACCAAACTAGGTGCTTAAGATCAATGGCTTCCAAAGATGCGGGATAAATAAAATCTCCTCACCCCAAACTACCCCATATATGGAAAGTTTATCACTAAATGTTGGAGAGTTGGAGTCAGACATAATTTTCAAGGCCACAACCGGGATTTAAACAGAGAGATCCGTGGTTCAAATCCTGGTTGTGGCATTAAAATTTGCAGTCTAACTCTAGCTCTCCAACTTCTGCCCTACACACGGCTAGGCTGAAAGACACATTTAATTCACATTGTCACTAAATGGATCTAATGATTTTATTCAAATATCATATATCAAATGTTTGCTAGACAAATACCATGTATCTTGAATTTTCAGGGAATAATAGTGGACAGCTATGGTTGGTCGCTATGTGATGGCTTTGAAATATCATTCTATTTGTAAGATCAGGATGGAAAAAAAAAAGAAATGAAAGCCAATGACAACTTATAATTTGAGAAAAGTTTAAGTAGGGAGATTATAAACAAAAACAAGGAACATCTCGGAAATGATTACGCCAAAATAAAAATAAAACAAAACAAAACAAAAAAACTATATGACATACATTGTGATACCCACATTTTTGTGCAGTATGATTTTGTCTATCACTTACAGTTTACCAGTATACAAAAGACTTCAGAACGAAGAGGACACCACAGATTATTTCCAAAAAAAAAAAAAAAAATCAAGATATACCTAACTTTTGTCATGTAAATATATTTAATGTATGACATTAAAAAATCACTATAGCCATTATTAAGAAAATAAAAAAAAAGTTAGAAAAATGTTCCATGTAAAGGGAAACTTAGAGTGGGAGGATTTTCTTGAAAATCTTCGTATTGCGTCCTTTAAAGATTATTAACTTAAATACAAAGTTTTCTTTTCATTCGATTCTTCCTTTTCAGTAATGCTGTTCATATGTAGACACAAAAATACAAGTGCTTTCTAGATTTGGGGAACATCAAAACATACATTTGCAGCGAAATCTCAACATTAAACTTTTGGGTTGAATCTATCCACTATGAACGCGGTAGAAAAAGTAAAAAGAAGCAAAAGTTTTAACCGTATTGTAAGCGTGGGACGGCATCAACAAACATGTTATATGACTACATATTACTTATTTATTTATTTTGCTTTCTCTATAACGTATGTAAAATGTACATTGTAGGTAGAGAAGGATTTATATTCAACCCAAAATTCTATATCCAAATTTCATCGGAGACGTATGACTTAATGACCCTGAATCCAAAAAAGAAAAAAAAAATTAGAAAAAGGTGTGTGGGTGGGTGTGCGTGTGTCTGTATATGTGGTGGACAGTAGATTTGGTATTTAAGTGTAGTATACTCCAAGGATACGAAACGGAGATTTCCAGAAAATTACTCCACCGCATTTTTGAAAATGTTCGACTTTCTAAAAAATGACTGTAACTATTTTGATTAAAATGCCATATATAAAAGATGTTTACATGACATAAAATATATATCCAGAATTTATTGAAAATAGCTCATGAAGTCCTCTTCATTCTTAATGACTTTTGCAGATCTGGTAAACCGTAGAAGATGATCAGCAATTTACTACAAAGCAATACAGATCCCGATAAAACACGCAGTTTATCGAATATACATTTTTTCGTAGAGTTAACTACTTCAGAGATATTCCCTATTATTAATTTCAATTTTAAAGTTCTTAAAACAATTTTCAAACGCAAAGACCTCATACGTTTCATACATATTTTACTTTACTCCTGGCCATGGAAAGAGAACTGGATTTCTATGGCAATTGCATAGCGACAAATTTTTAAATATTTGACTGTAGCTTTGGCCTAATATTATTTCCTTATTTCCCTTTACTTATAATGAACTAAGTAATTGATTAATATTATATAGATAAATGAATAATCTTTTGTAAGAATTGTTTGCTTACAGACCAGATAAGGTCATGTGAATGGAACACATGTGATTTTTCTGAAAGGCAGTGATCATATTTAGTTGCATGAACAATTTAATTTTTCTCATACAAAAAGGTTTGGTTGTTATGAAAACAGTTCTCTTTCCAATTTATTACTTTCTCTAGCCTATATGCTCAATGTACATAGGGGATAGAGTAGGTATTGAATTCCACCCAAAAATTTTCTACCGATATTTCACCGGAAATATTTGTTTTGAGGTCCACTGAGTCCGAAAAAGGCATTTTAGAAAAAGGTCCGTGCGTGTCTGTGTGGGAGTGTGTATGTATGTGTATGTGTGTGTATGGACAGCATAGTTCAAAAACGAAAAGTCAGTTAAACACCAAACTTGGTATTTAAGTTCAGTATCTCCAAGGATGCGACACGAAGATTTTTAACAAAATTCCCTATCCCCACCTACCCTTTACATGAAACATGTCTCTAACGATTTTGATTAAAATACCGCAAGTTAAAGATTTAACATCACAAATAAAATTTATATTTTGAATTTTCTAGGAATAGCCTCTGAAGGGCTCATTATTCTGGTTGATTTTGCAGAATTTTGAATAACGGTGAAACCGTAAGAGATAGACAAAAACTTACTAGATTATGAACATTAGCAGGATTGATCTTATTACTTCATTTCTTGTACGTATAAGGCAAGTAAAGAAGTAAATAGGGTAAAAATATAGTCAAGTATTTTAAAAGCTGTCGTTATGTGAAATAATTGAAATTCCATATTCTTTGCTTGCTAGTAAAAACAAAATCTGATGTGTTCATTCACAAGTATTTCTCTACATCTCCGCAACAAATTATTGTTAAAAAGCTTATGTTCTATTTACTTCATGCTAATCGAGAAAAAAAATTAGCAGAAATAGTCTTATTACTTGCTTCCTTGTAAGTAGAAGCGAAATAAGGGAGTAACATAGGATAAAGTGATAGTCAAAATCTATGACTATGTGACTGAAGTTCCTTTGTTTGTTTGAACAGGAATTGACAAATACCTGTATGAGAAAAGTATAAGTTTTTCAAAGCTGAAACTAAAAACAAGGAATATCTTAAAAAACGATAAACTCGACGAAAAAAATGCATATAACACAAATTGTGTGTTTTAACGTGCTCTACATTTTTGTGTGGTAAGTTTTTGTCCATCTCTTACGGTTTAGCAGTTATGCAAAATTCCGTAAAATTCATCCAGAATAAAGTAGCCTTCAGAGGCTATTCCCAGAAAATTCAAGATATACATTTTATTTGCCATGTAAATATTTTTAATATACGATATTTTAATCAAAATCTTTAGAGCCATTTTTGAGAAAATCAAAATGCTCGAAACCTTTTCCATGTACAGAATAGTTGGGGGTGGGGGATTTTCTTGAAAATCTTCGTGTGGCATCCTTAGAAGATAACATACCTTCTATATACACTATGTACATAGTACGTGTAGAGAAAGTAATACATGTAGATCTCGTTAAAGCACATAATTTTTCATATACGTTATCTTGTAGAGTTGACCCATTTCCACATATTGTTTCAATTTTAAACTGATTAACTTTTCTCAAACGGGACCATGCAAAACGAACGGATTTCAATTGTTTCACAGAGCGAACAACTTTTAAAAGATTTGACTATCACTTTAGCATAATGTACTCCCTTATTTCTTTACTACTTAGAAGGAATTAAGCAATAAGATACATTCTGGTAATATTTATCTCGATTATTATGATATAGATAAAAGAATATTCTTTTGTAAGAAAAAATTGTTTGTGAAATAAACAGAGAAAATTATGTGAATAAGACACATCAGATTTTCACTTTTTATGTGTATATTTGAAATGTGGAGTCTGTTTACGAGGCCTGGTAATATGGTTGAGATCTAAAAATACGTACCCAACATCAGCAGTGATTGAAAATGCTCAACAATAATTCACGCTCCCACCTACCACTGCCAAACTAGCGGGATAGCTTAGTGGTTTCGCCTGTGGCCCGCATTCGGGAAGTCGTAGGTTCGATCCCCGTGGCAGGCCATGGTTCTTTTTCGGGAGTTTCCCCGGGTTGCAAGGCGAATATTTGGAAGGTTCATTACATCCTCCAAATTTTCCTGTTCACCATTTCCTGTTCCCTCATTTCCTAAACATCTCTTTCAGGGATAAATGACCAAACGACGGTGTTCGGCGGGTTGCGGCTGGATGGTAATTTGCGCATTGTAAAAGGTTATCCCGGCGCCTTCGTCGGGAACACTCGGTCTGGACTAGCTTTCCGATTTCAGGCTCCCTCCGCGGGCTCATGAGCAGGACCTGGGGCGGTTTCGGAAGCGTTCCAACTGTAACCGATAGGGACTCCATTCATGCTGCGCCCATCGTCATCCGGATTATGTCGCCCTTCGGGACTCTACCGTCATCCTTGCCTCCTTAGAGTCGCGTGCCCCAGAGTCCTGGGGGCCGTGACTAATCCTAATCATAACCAGTGCCAGATGAGAACAGAGAGCTTTTTGAACTTCTTATTAAATACTTACATTTTTATTTCTTATAGTAGTTGTGCAAGTTGTGAAGACCATTGCCAAATAAGCCAAGAGCTAAACTGGTGCCATAGCATTTCTTTTATGAAACAAACGAAATTGTTCATACAACTAAATATATAACAAATTCTCAGAAAAAAATATAAAGTTAATATGCTATCATTAAAACATTTTTTCGCTGGACTTACACCTGTAAAATAGTGATAGATTTTGTACTTTAATTTGCATATATGGTTTTGTTTCCTTTATAGAAAACTTTCCTTTGAAAATAAAAAGTATATCCCAGCATTTACAAAATATTTTAAAAATCAAATGGTTTTATTTATGGGCGCTCTTTAACTACTGTGGTTCTCAGCGTCCCGTTCTATATTGTCCGTGAAAGACCGCTTATTTTGCTCAGATGTCTCTTAATCAAGCTTCAGGTTATATTACGTGCCGTAAATCTACGCACAGGAAAGCTAATTTTAGTGGTATCATTCCTTATGAAAAATCCACGGACGAGTTGGCGCCACAATAACGAGTGCGACTAGCATTCACTGCCGTGGGTTCGATTCCCATGGCCGGCCTTCCTGACCTGTGATTTTTTTCGTTGTTTCCTTGGGTTGCTAGGTGAATGCTGGGTAGATTCCTTACATCCCCCGAATTCCCTGTCTCCCATGTCTTCTATTATCATTTTACTCATTATTCAACACGTTGGTCTCTTTGAGGATTGGAAGTGTCAGCGATGGTGCTACGGTACGACGTGGCAGGGAACAAGAATACACATATCATTAAACACTTACATTCACATTCACTCTGACATGCATGCCTCCAAACTCTGTAAGGGATAGGGAATACTTTTGGTTAAAGACAAATTCTCTGCCCCGGGCGGGAAATGAATCCGGGACCTCCGGATGTAAAGCCAACTTGTTGACTACTCGACCACGAAGGCAGTCCATTTATGGCTTCTCTTCTCAGTCATTTGGTGCTTACAGCAAGGTTTGGAAGTGGAACATATTTCTAAATAATTATTTGCGATAACTAATAAGGGCAGTTGTAATAAATACATACAACGAGCCAGCGCTTGAAACAGTGGTGAATACCTTCGCTATACACAGCACTGCAGGAGTTTTTAAATGTGACGCGGTAAGCGGAAGCGGGAATTTCGTAATTTGTTCCCTGGACCACTTGATCTTTGAACCCTTGCGGTAAAAGCACGTTTATTCTAGAATAACAACTGGAAAGAGAAATACTGCGATTTTAATAGCGGATTTATTGGTGAATGGCTAAATATTGTCGTGAAGTTATTCCACATGTGAATACTAACGTTATGACCATCTTATGAGAAAGAGATTAGGGCAGTTCACATAAAGAACTTGGATTATTTTGAGAAAACGATGCCGCTATATTTTTAAATGAATTTCGAATGTAAACAACAACAAGATAGTTTCAGATTATCCTTATGTTTTTAGTTTCTCTACTATGTACAACGTATATATTAGGTAGAGAATATATTTATTTATTATTTAGCTACGCTTTCAATTACCAGGATCATATAAGCTCCACCGATGTCACGGAATTTTGTCCCGCAGGAATTTTTTTACATGTCAGAAAATCTCCTGACCTGGTTAGTACACTTAAAACAATCGGTCTAAGTGGGATTTGAACCTGCGAACGGGAATCAGTAAGCGAGCGCCTAACTTACTGAGCCACCCACACCGACCAGGTAGAAAAGGTATTTTACTCCACCTAAAGTTCGATACCAAGATTTCACCGTAAATATATGTTTTGAGGATCCATGAAATCAAAATAAAGGGTTTTTATAAAAAGGCCGGGTGTGTGTGTGTGTGTGTCAACAGCATTACTCGAAAACGAAAAGTTGATGAAATACAAATCTTCCAAGCATGCAATATAAAGATATCCAGGAAAATTCTCACACCCCAAACTACCCTTACATAAAAGTTTATTTTCGGAATGTTCAGTTTTCTGCAAAAAATGATTTTGATTAAAATGTCATATATTAAACATGTTTACATCAAAAATGACAAGTATAACTTGAATTTTCTCAGCACAACCTCTGAAGCCCTCTTCATTGTGAATCATTTATGCATAATTCTAAATCATAAGGGATAGACAAAATATTACTACACAAAAAATCTGATGTGTTGCATTCACATGACTTTCTCCACCTATTCTGCAACAAACTATTCTTACAAAAGATTATTCTTCTATCTATGTCATGCTATATGAGATAAATATTAATACAATTGGACTTACTACTGAGTTCCTTATAAGCAGAAAGGAAATAAGGGGATATAGTAGGCTAAAACGATATTCAGGTCTTTAAAAGTCAATTGATATGTGAGCAATTGGAGTTCGGTTCGCTTTACATTACCAGAAAAACAAAAGAGAGATGAAACGAAAGAGAAAATGCGTAGTTTAAAATTGAAATCAATAACAAGGAATATCTCGGAAACGGTCAACTCTGCAACAAAAATGTATATGACATAAATTATGTCCTTTAACGATATCCATATTTTTGTGTACTAAACATTTGTGTACTCTTACGTTGTACCAGTTATGTACAATTCAGCAAAAGCCATCCAGAATGAATGGGTCTTCAGAAGCTATTCCCAGAAAATTAAAGATATACTTTATATTTGTGATGTAAATAGCTTTAATATACGGAATTTTAATCAAAATTATTAGAGCTATTTTTAAGAAAAACAGCATTTTCAGAACTTTTTTCATGTAAAGGGTTGTTTGGGCAGGGGATTTTCTTGAAATCGCATCCTTTAAAGATACCAAACTTAAATATCAAGCCTCAAATCATTTACTTCCGGTGAAATATTGGAATCAAATTTGGGTGGAATACAAAACTTCCTCTATACTCTATGTAGGTAGGTACATAGTACATGAAGAGAAAGTAAAAATGTAAATTTTGTTAAAACACACAGCTGATGTCATATACATTTTACTGTGAAGTAAACCATTTCCGAGATATTCCTTCTTTTGGTTTATATTTTCTTAAATGGGACGTCGTCATTAGTTTTTTACTCCTGACCAAGTAAAAAGAACGAAAATTTAATGTCTCGGCAATAAACCAGATTTTAGAATATTAGACTATCTCTTTAGTATGCTGAATTCTTTTATTTCTATTCTACAACAGCGAAATATTTAATAAAACTATTTCTGTTCATGTTTCTCTTGGTTAACATGAAATACATAGGAGAATAAGCTTTTGTAAGAATTTTTTGTTGCAGAATATGGATGGAACATATATTTTTTCACGTAAACGGCATCCTGGGTTTGGGAAACATTCTTGAAAACATTCGTGTCCGATACTTGGAAAATGCTGACATTAAATACCAACCAAACCAACTTTTGGTCCTTCTTAATTTCTCTAGCACATATACACAAGTACATTGTGGATGGAGAAGGTATTATATTCCATTCTATCCACTCCTTGCTAATAGAGGTAAACATTGACGGAAATTATGTTATTACTTACTGCCTTGTAGGGGGAACAGAAATAATGGAATACACTTGTCTAAAGCGAGAGTAAAATCCTTTAACAATCAAAATAGGTTATCTAGGAATAAAATACAATGACATCTTCCCTTTTGAGAAAAGTATAAGTATAGGAAAACTGAAAACAATAACAAGGTAACATAGGAATAGTATGTCTGCCTCACATTCAAGAGGTCCCGAGTTCGAATGTCGGTTAGGGTGAGTTGCATACGTTTTTTTCCGGGGTTTTCCCTTGTCCTGAGATGATGACGAATGTCGAGTAGCTTAAATCTGCATGGGCCCCGGGCTCAGATGAGCAGTCTTTCACAATTTCCTTCATCATTCGCTATGACCTACCTGGTTAAAGAACGTTAAAATTACAAAAACAAACAAACAAAACACAAGGAATACATCATCAATGATTAACTACAGAAAAAAGTGACTGACAAATATGTGTGTTTTAACGATGTCTGCACTTTTTGTACAGCAAGTTTTTGTGTATTTTATAGTTTACCAGCTATGCAAAGAACATCCATAATCAAGAGGACTTCATAGATGATTCCAAAAAAGTTCAAGATATGCATTTTGTTCCTGATTAAAATGTACTTAAATGTATCCTATTTTAATCAAAATTGTAAGTTATGTTTGAGAAAATCAAAGGTTCTGAAACATTTTCCATGTAAAGGGTAGTTCGGGGTGAAAATCTTTGTGGCGCATGCTTGGAAGATACCGAAATTAAGTACCAGGCTTGGTACTATGTATTCGTTTTTGAGTTGTGCTGTTCACAAACCTACACACGGGTATTTTTTTATAAAAATTTTTTTTATGGTTTTAGGAGTCCCCAAAGCATGTATTTCCGGTAAAATCTCGGTATTGAATTTTGGGTGCTACCTGTACTTTGTACGCGGCACAGAAAGTAAAATATAACTACATTTCATGGCTATAATAATAAAAACATTAGAAACTTATTTCTGCGATATGAATATAGCTCATGGGTTACAAAAACAGAAAAAGAATGGGATAGGTTAGTTGGCTGCAACGAATGCAGAAAAAAATATTTCCCAAGCATGTCACAATGGATGTAGGGTATAGAACGGAGGGGACACCTCGCGCATTGCGACCTATGAAATAATATTTCAGCTATTACCACCAAGTAGGAAGGGATGCAATGCAGGAATCGCAAGAGGTGACTGGTCATAGCGGAGAGTCCACAGAGATGCGCGGAAGTTTCTAATAGTTTCTGATTCGAAAACCTGTCCCATTAATGAAGCTATCCTGGGAGGAATGCACAATCCTCTAATAAGGGAACCCTTGAGTGTGCTCGGGAATATCTGTCCTTTGAGTAAGCAACTATGCCATCTACCCGATACCGTAATACACCACAAAAAACTAGAAACACGACGGAAACACAGTATGGTGTATGAGGGACAGGGGATTGTGGTAGATAAAAAAACCACCACAACATACACCTACAGACAGAAAATCCCATGAGGAACCCAAGGGGTGAATGGCGGTTTAAGGGATTCGAACTCGAATTCTTCTGAGTATCAGTCTCCACCGTTACAGCTTGCTCAGTACCACGAATGGTAATTTAATTTTTAAACACCAGAGCCCAAGAAGTTTTTGCTTTGTTTTAACGCAAATAAATGTAATGCATGTTTTTGACCAAAAATTTCGATATTAAGGCTTCATTGAAAACATTTTTTATTCGCTGAACTTAAAAACACATTTTTATTACTCTATTACGTATAGTAAGTAGGAGAAGTTCTGTATTCCACCTAAAAATTTGATGTTGAGATTTCATCGGAAATATAAGTTTGAGGCCCCCTGAAATAAAACACGTTTAGAAAAAAAAATCCGTGTCAATGTGTATGTGTTAAGCTCTTTTCAAGAAAATACATCGTATACTTTGAATTTTCTAGAAATAACCTCTAGAGTACTTTATTCTGAATGAATTTTGCGTAACTAGTAAACAATAAGAGATAGACAAAGTCTTACTGCACACAAAAATTGTAGATATATCGTTATAGCACACAATTTATGTATGTTGCACTTTTTTGTGGAATTAGCCGTTTCCGAGGTATTCCTTGTTATTGCTTTAAATTTTTCAATACTCACACTTCTCTCGAATGAGAAGTCTCTTTCTCCCAACCTGATAATGCAAAGGAACGGGATTTTTAAACTGGTAACATAGTGACTAGCTCTTAAAAGATTTTGTATTGCTTAACCTACTGTATTCCTTTAGTACTCTTGCACTTGAATCATCTGTGAATGTCCTGTGAAGTTCTTTTCTTTATGAATAAATTCTGAATATTTTTATTTAACCGATAATCTATAAGTAGTAGTCAAAACTTAAAAAAAAAAAAAAAAAATGTCAGAACTTATTTAAAAAGCATTTTCTGTACAATTAGCTGTTTTATAAATATTCGATGTTACATATTTAAGCTTTCTCAGTTTGAACAGTTTTGTTTACATTGTCGACAAAATGTGGCGTGAGATGAGTTTTAAAATTTTAATGCGGAACAAAAAATTTTAAGTATATCTATTTGATTTTCAAATTACATAAATGATTATAATAGAAATAAGAAGAACGGATGCAGTTGAACATTTTATAAAAAAAGTGTGGTATAATTAGGAAAAGTAACAGCCAATCATAAAATACATCGGAGAAAAAGGTATTTGGAAACAAACTTTCATTCTAATCTACTATCAATATGAGATATCTACAAGTTAAATCAAATGAAAATTAACAATTATATGGTGTTATAATTATATACAATTTTAGTCGAAATTTAAATAGAGAAAATTTTATAAATATTACTCACCTATTTAGTATTAGGCACACAAAAAGAAGAAAACTTAACAATACAAAAATAAAACATGCGCCATAAGAATCAACTAAGAGGTGGGAGTAAATGAAACTTCTGGTTAAATAAATGAGATAAAAATAGAAAAAGAGTACAGATGTGTAGACAGACTGACATACTGGCAGGCAGGCGGACAGACAGACAGAAAGACAGACAGGCAGATAGATATGGAGCTACAAGGATACATGTTGGACTTGAGACGAAATTAAATAGGAAGAGAAAGAGAGGAAGAATCTCGCTTTAGAACGCCATTTTAGGTAAAGAGTAATTTGATACATCACGAGCAAAATAAGCAATTAGCTAAAGATTTCTACCGACGGCAGAAATAACACGCAAGAAAATGGCATACAGCTGGCGTTTATAAGAAGAATAAAATTCACTTTTATAACTGGAAGAGGCAGTGTAACAAAAAGAAAAGTAAAAACTGTTGCAATGATATTTTAAGTGATTAATGTCATCCTCCGTGACCTAGAAGTAACATTCTAGCCTTTGGTACCCAAGGTCGCGGGTTCAAGCCGGCGGAGGGCGATGGATAGTGCGGGCGTAAACATCCTTAGTATGGCTTCCTTCGGAAGGTAAGTAAAGTTGTTGGTCCCGTGTTGTAGATTTACGGCACGTAAAAGAACCTCAGGTCTAATAAAAGAGATCTCTACGCAAATTTAAGCGGTCTTTCACGCCCAACATAGAATGGGACGCTGAGAACTGTAGCGGTTAAAGAGCGTCCATTAAAAAAAAAGAAAGAAAAAAAAAGTCTAATATGTCCCATTCACATGACTTTCTCTCTCTCTCTCTCTCTCTCTCTCTCTCTCTCTATATATATATATATATATATATATATATATATGTAACAAATTATTGTTAAAAAACTTATTTTTCTATCTACTTCATGATCATCGAGGTAAACATTAGCAGAAATTGTCCTTATTACTTAGTCCCTTGTAAGTAGAAGGGAAAACTCTAATTGTTCCATTCTCATGATGTCCTCTAGCTGTTGGGTAAAAAAAAACAAAAACAAAATAACAACCTTTTATTCAAAACATTATTCTATTATCCACATCATGTTAATCAAGGTAAACAAAAGCAGAATTAGTTTTATTACTGGCTCCTTCTCAGTAGACGGGAAATAAGAAAATGTACAGGCTAAAACGATAGTCTCGTCCTTTAAAAGCCGGTCACTATGTGAAACAATTGAAATTCCAATCTCTTTGCTTGCCAGGAGTAAACAAACGAGAAAAGAGAAGAATGTCTTCCCGTTTGAGAAAAGTTTGTGGCTAAACTGAAACCAATAATCCGGAATATCTTGAAAACGGTTAACTCTACAGCAAAAATGTATATTACATAAATTGTGTGCTTTAATGAGATCTACATTTTTTGTGAAGTAATTTTTTTATATATCTCCTACGGTTTGCCAGTTATACAAAATACATCAAGAATGAACATCTTCAACGCTATTCCCTGAAAATCCAAGATATACTTTTCGTTTGTCATAAAATATCTTAAGGTATTTTAATCAAAATCGTCAGTCATTTTTGAAAAAAAATCAATTTTTTGGTTATGCTGCGCACAGACACAGACACACACACACACAACCTCTCTCGCTCACACCGATGCATACAGACACACACGGACATTTTTCTAAAAATTTTATTTTGGGATTCAGGAATCTCAAAACATGTATTTCTAGTGAAATCTCTGTATCAAAATTTTGGGGGCAATACAATTCCTCCTCTATAGACTGTGTATATAGTACTTGTAGAGAAAGTAAAAAACAACTCAAACACCGTTTATTGGTTTTTGTGATTAGCATAAATAAGCACACGTATAAATTTCCCTAGGTTGGCCCTGTAGCTCAGTCGGTAGAATGGCTGGGCCGAATGGGAGTAGGAGTTTTTCTCTAATCAAGATTATTCGTATTCTCCCCAAAATACAATTTCCAAATATGGAGAAACAATCCCACAGCCAAATAGGCAGCCCGGGAATCCCACCGCACAGGATCCAACCAGGGGTAATCCTCATCCCGGCAACCAGCCGAAGTCGGGGGACGAGAGAGTCACGTCTTTTTCCACTGCCACGCTGCGCCGAGCACCATCGTCGATACTTCCAACCTGCGAGAAATTACTGGGATGATAATGGAAACAACATGGTGGGGCAGAAAATTCGGCGGATGGAAGAAACCTACCCATCATTCGTCTGGTGATCCGGGGTAACACGCTAAAAACCCAAGGGTCCTATAGGCCACCCAAGGGGATCGAATGCGCGACCTCCCGAATGCGGGCCACAGACCGAACCGCCTGAACCATTCCGCTCTGTGGTTAAACAGGGAATAGAAAGAAAAACAATATTCTGTAATATTGTTGAATTTTCTAGGAATAGCCTCTAAAGATTTCTTTATTCGGAATGAATTTTGCTGAATTTTGCGTAACTGGTAAGCCGTAAGAGTTAGGCAGAAACTTACTGCACAAAAATGTAGATCACGTTAAAACACACAATTTAATTCATATAGGTTTTTTCGTGGAATTTGCCATTTCTGAGATATTCCTTGTTATTTATTTCAGATTGAAAATACTTAAATTTTTTCTCGCACAGAAAGTTGTAAACTCCTGGCCCTGCATAGAAACGGACTTCAACCGCATGGCAACCAGCTTTCAAGAGATTTGGCATTCGTTTTGGCCTAGCGTATTTCCTTATACAGCTTCTACTTACAAGGAAGCAAGTAAATGTTTATCTCGAATATATAAAGTAGATAGAAGAATATGCTTTTTAGCAATAATTTGTTACAGCGATGTAGAGAAAGTAATGTGAATGGAACACATCAGATTTTTACTTTTGGATGGGAAAACTTGCGAGGAGATAAAAGCGAATTTGGATGCTATTTATGGGGCCTATTTGCTACCTTAGTCAACAGTTAAATATTGGTTCAACGACTTTAAACGTGTCGAACATGTGTTTTGATGAGCGCCCAGCATGACCAGCAGATATGGCTTCAGAGAAACTCATTGGTAAAGTTCATGATATGATTCTCCTAGTTGTCGAACATAAGTTCACGAAGTTAAGATGTCATAGGTGTGTCGACGGTAACAGCAATTCATTGTTTACGTGGTAAGTTGGAGATGGAAAATTGTTTGACTCGATGGGTGCCACGACTACTCAAGTTAACAAGTTAAGGCCGCGCCGTGCTCGAGTGGTTAGATCACTTGCCTCTCACCAAGGCAAGTTCGTTCGATCCCGGCGACCGTATGTGGGGTTTGTGGTGGACAAATGGCGCAGGGGCGGGTTTTCTCAGGTTCTCCGGTTTACCTCGTCATCGCATTCCACCGGTGCTCCATCTTCATGCCATGTATTATCAATGCCATCGCCTTCGGTCCCGTAGTAAAACTTTAAAAAAAAAAAAAAGTTGTGTTTGGAGCTATTTAAGTGATATTCCAGGGATCTTTTGCATCGAATTGTCACCGTCGATGACACCTGGATTCATCAGTGCACTCCGGAAACCAAACAACAACCAAAACATGGGTTACGGTGAATTTCCTCCAAAAACGCAAAGACGATTCTTTCGGCCGGAAAAGCGATGGCGACTATTTTTTGGGAAGTGAAAGGTACCAAACTCATTGATTTCTTGTAAAAAACAAAAGCAATTACTGGACAATACTACAGCAAATTATTGACTTGAATCGACAAGAAGTTGGAGATACGGCCACATTTGTTGAAGAAGAAAATGCTGTTTAACCACGACAGCAAATCAGTACATTCATCCGGAGTTTTCGCCGCCAAACTGCATGATTGATTCCAAAAATTAAAGATTAATTGCATGGTATCACCTTTTCTTCTTCAAATGAAGCAGTGTAATACCATTAAAATCTGCTTTCTGAAGCACCGTATCGTTTAAGGAAAGGCTTCATCGAATGTAAACATATATTGTTGTTAAAGGAGAATATATTGAAAACAATAAAATAATTATAAGTTTTTAAAACTACTCATTGTTTGATCTTTAAAAACTTTTCAGTGTCTCGCTGGTAAATAAATATCAGAAATATACGGTGTATTTAATCAAAATCGTTAGTAGTATATTTTGGGAAATTAACAAGGAAATGTTTCAGGTAAGGGTAGTTTTGGGTGAGTAGAGTGTCTTGAAAAATCTTTGCGTTGTTGAACTTAAGTATCAATTCTGATATTTATAAGAATTTTGTTCATAGTTATGTTGTTGACAGATATAAACATATCCTCGATATCGACTTTGTGGCTGAAATAGGTAACTTTCTCTGATAGCGTAGCAAAGTTTAGAGAAAGGGAAGTGTAGTACTCCCTGAGCACTGATTGAACAATTCCACCAACATGCGAGACTGTATTAGGAAGGCGGACATTGGTACATGGGTCGATGCAGTTTTAGGCAAACTCAGATTGTGTGAAACATCCCAAAGGGAACACCGTATTGACAGGGTCTAAAACTAGGTGCTGACCTCTTGCAATATATTCAGGCGCAGGGCAATTTGCAACACGCGACTGACTGCAGCAGTGGCTCTGGCCACTTAACCTTGAGAGGGTGTGAACCATATTAGTGCAGTATTGGTCCATCGTCACACCTGATGAAACAAGTTATAATTACGAGCTCTTGCAAAAGAAACTTCTAAACATTCTCCTTAAATTACACTACTTTCTCTACTACTTACATATATTAAATAGAGGAATATTGCATTCCACAAAAAATGCAATATGGAAGTATAATCTTTTTAGGAATAATTTGTTGCAGCGATGTAGAGAAAGTCATGTGAATGGTATACATCAGATTTTTCTATACTTACTATGTACATATTGTATAGAGAGGGTATTGTAATCCACCCAAAAATTCGATTCCGAGATTTCACCGGAAATACATGTTTTGGGTCCCCCTGAATCCAAAAGAAGCATTTTTGGAAAAAGGCCCTGTGTGTGCGTGTCTGTGTGTGTATGTGTGTGCGTGTATGTGTGTGTGTGTGTGTGGACAGCATATCTCAAAAACGAAAAGACCATTAAATACCAAGTTTGGTATTTAAGTTTGGATTCTTCCAAGGATGCGACACGAAGATTTTCAAGAAAATCACCCACCCCAACTACCCTTTTAATGGCACTTTTTTTCGAAAATTTTGATTTTCTCAAAAATGGCTCTAACGATTTTGATTAAAATATCGTACCTATATTAAACATATTTACCTGACAAATAAAATGTATGCTTTGAATTTTCTGGAAATAATCTCTGAAGACTACTTTATTCTGGATGAATTTTACGGAATTTTGCATAACTGCTAAACCGTAAGAAATGGACAAAAACTTAGCACACAAAACATTAAAACACACAATTTATGTTATATACATTTTTTTCGTGAGATATTCCTTGATTTTGGTTTCAACTTTGAAAAATGTGTCAACTCCTGCCCATGCAAACAAAGGAACTTCAGTCACATAGCAACCAGCTTTTGACTATCACTTTATCCTATGGTTACTACCTTATTTTGCTTCTGATTACAAGGAAGCAAGTAATAAGAGTATTTCTGCTATTTTTTTCTCGATTAGCGTGAAGTAAACAGAAGCATAAGCTTTTTAACAATAATTCGTTGTAGAGATGTAGTGAAAGTCATGTGAATGGAACACATCACATATTTTAAAAGAACTCTAGGTTTTTTTAGTGCAGTTAGTTTTTAATCTGTCGGTTATGTAAAATTGTGTTAAACTTATTTCCATTGAAGAGGTCACAGAAAATTCAAATATACTTATTCAAGATTAATTGGTTAAGTACTTAAATATCTTAATTATATAATGTATTAATAAAATTTGTTGAGTACTTTCAGAGTAATTTTTGAGAAAATAAAAAATATCAAAATCGTTACTCTGTAGAATATTTCTAAGAATATTATATGAAGGATTCATTACACCTTATAAGTCAAATAGCGATACATTAATTTCTCTATTTTTTTTTTTATCTATTCAAGTTTTATCTTGCCTTTAATTACACGGTAATATCGGCAGCATTCACCTTTGAAACACGTGTACTATTATATTTGGAGTTCTATTTTCATTTATTAGATCACACACACGAACACACGTTAGTTCCCATGGCCGCATTCGCCAAGGCGTCTCGCTTTGGTGCTTCGTAGCGCAGGGGATCGTGGGTTTGAGTCCCGCCTTGGGTATGGGTGTTATATGTTTGTGTATATGTGTGTGTGTGTAAATAAAGAAAAACAGCAATTCAGTAATCATACAGAAAACAAAGTTAAAACATTAGGTAAATAAAAAAAGTAGGGTATACAGTGCCGGAGTCCCGACCAGACTCCGGTACTGTATTTAAAAAAAACACAGGGCGGGGTTTCTCCGGTTTTCCGCCCCCCCCTCGCATTCCACCGGTGCTTCATCTTCAGTCCATGTATCATCAGTGTCATCGCCTGCGGTGCTATGTGTATTAAAGCGGACGTTAAACAATATCAAACACACACACACACATTCATACAGAAACCAACCCCCAACTGGGAGTCAACTAGGACCCATCGCACAGTTGTCAAGCACTCTACCCATTAAGCTATGGGATAAACTCCTCTAATTATTATCAAAGGTTAGCGATGGAAAGTTAGTAAATAAAACGATTCTTCACTGAAAAATGTGTCTCAAGTTTGTATTTCAAAATTAAGTCGTAGTGTTAGCAATAGTTGCCCATAAAACGCAATTACACTGTCTAAAGAAATAAAATATTGATGCAGTATATTCACACGACTTTCTCTATCACTAACACATTCAATTTATAACTGTTATTTATATTGTTCAGATAAAAAGGGATTTTTATAAATTCGCTATGCTTTGTACCACTTATTTAAAGTAGGTAGAGGAATCGTTACAATCCACCTAAAATGCAATCCACTCTGAAATATGCGTTTTGTGGTCCCATAATTTTTACAAATTTTAGAAAAAAACAGGTACCCGCGTGTGCATGTGTTTATTGCAAAGTGCAATGTCGGATAAAATACAATTTTTTGTACTTGAGTAACACATCCTTTAAAATCATTCCAGGAATCCCTCCACTTTAAAGTACCCTTTAATCAGAAATACCCCATTTAGCTTTTTTTTGTTGTTGTTGTTTTTTGTTTGTTTTTCAATAATGACTATAATTATTTTGTATGGAATACCATATGCTTGATATATCAAGAAAAAGCAAATGTATACTTAATTGAAATATTATGTGAATAGCATCTACATTCTTCTTAATTCTTATTGTATTTTATATAAATCGGGAACTTTAAGTGATAGACAAAAGGTTATGTAGAACCCGTTGAAATATGGCATTTATGTAGAATTCTTTTTTGTAGGATTAGCTATTTCCGAAGTATTAACTGTTGTTCCTTTGAAGTTTTTAGGATATCAGTGCCGTTAGTTTCTCCTTAGGACGTAAGCTAATGCTAAACGTAAAAAATAATATCGAGGTAGGCATATACAGAGCAGTTGACTGCAGTGAAAGCATTTCTGCCAACATTTAGCATGATTAACAGGAAGTAAAGAGGGGGAAAAGGTTGCCTATGAATAATTGGCAGAATATATATGGATATCAATGATATAGGTTAGAGAAAGTAGTGTGATTGCAACACATCAGTTTTGTTTTAATTTCCCGTATGAACTCGTTTTAACAAATATCGATTTGTGATGAACACCGGGGTGTTGCCTCAGCACTCTGCATCAAGCAAAATCTGCATAACCTAAACTGAAATCATTATAGATAGAACAGACTCATATAGAATTTATCCTTTTTTAAAGTTTAACGTCCTTTAACCTGCTATCGGACGATGAATGCAGTCGGTGAAATAATGCTCAAATGATCCGGGAGTACATGGAGCTTAAGGGTTACTCGGTATTCGCCTTCTCCGGATAAGGGAAAACTCCGAAAAGAAACCTTATCTGGATAATTCGTTCTGTTCGAGAATGGAGCTCGGGGCCTTTGGAATGTGTACTTTATCTTTATTGACATAAAGAAAGAGCATTAGGTTAGTTGTATAACTGTACATATGGTAGATCTGTAAACCAGTCAATTGATTTTGATAATCCATAATCGAATATCACTGTACTCAGCGATGGACACAGGCTAAAATACACTTTAATTTAAACTCCTAAACTACATATGCGCGAACCTCGAACCATTTGACACGCAACCCGAAAAGTTGGCCAACATTACATATTTTGAAACGAGTATAGGTGGAAAGAGATTGAAAAACAGACTTTTTTTTAGAAATAATTGCTAGTGTATTCTCTCGCTGAACTGTGCAGGGTTTCTTAATGTTTTTTTTTCAGCACTATACTGTAAACACATACATATTTATTTAAGTGCATACTTCCAGACTGATCAGGATAGGGAAAGATTCTAGGTAGAGAAAAATTCCCCGCCCCAGCCAGGAATTGTACCTAGGACCTCTGTATGGGAAGCCAGATAGCTGACTACTCGACCGCAGAGACAGTCAGTAACAAATTTGTATGATAACATAGCATTGCTATTTGTTGTATAGGCAATTTGTACTAAAAGAAAATAATGCAAACACCTTGCATTTTAATTTTATTCGTTTACAATTGCAATTAGTGAGTTAAAATCTGGTTATCTTCAAATTACCTTAAAATCTGGTTTTCGCTGCGCGAAAAGATGTTCGTCTGTCAATGAGATTTTGTATTTTGGTTTTGCATAATTTATTTCCACAAACAGTTGGTCACACAAATGAGTAGAAGCAACATAGTCAAAATTTAAGCTGCAAGGAATCTTAATTGCAAAAATTTTGCAATTAATAGTTGACTAAGTAGATATACACCATGTTTAACGTGATATTTTAAAAAGATTATTTTCGCCAACTTACGAGAATCCAGCCTTACATTTGTAGATTCCAAAGCCTAGGATTTATAAAAGGTCAGAATCATTTCCCGGCAAATCGCTATTTTTGTTAGATTCTTTAGTAAGGGCTCATACTTATTAAATTCTTTGTTTTTATTTGTATTTTGGAGGGATCTCTAAAAGGGAAAATCGCTCGGCTACCTCTCTAGTAACTGTCCCTTTCACAGTTCCAACTATAAACCAAAGGTTTTAGTTCCATTGTACGTGTTCACTTTGATTCCTTTCTTGTTTGTTAAGCTCATTTAAGTGTCCAAAAAGACGCAGCTACAGAAAGTAGAAGATTAATATTTATACTATGTATATGCATGCTAAGAATCTTCCAAATGGAACTCTGTCACGACCCGACTCTGCTGACTAATAGACTGTGTCATACATTGACGTATATCTGTCACGCACACCAAAATTCCGCGTCATTTCTGTCCTATACGGGAAAGTCACATATGGTTCCCGAATCAGGAAGTGCCTATGCCTATTCTAAATGAATAAAAAGGATTTTAAATCTATACATTAGAATACTGCAACAAAATATGCTTATTTAAAATACTGATGTTATAAATTGTCTTTATTGCAATGCAGCAGAACATTTTTATCTATTGTCGCTACGATGCTCGTTCGACTCTTCGGCTGTCTCTCTAATCCAAGTGTACTCTCCAAAGTCGCTGTTCTAAACTGAACTCTGCGGGCCTCGTTGTCTTCCCTGTTATACCTACTGGTTACACGTCAAGAAATTTCAAGTAGGGGCATTACTCTCATGTGTGACCGTGTTATACAAGTTTAATGCAAGGCTTTGATGTAAACCGCCCGTTAGCTCACATGTTAAACCTATGCATCCATGCGACAATACGTGGCGTGTAAAGCAAGCCGCAGACGCACGTACAATTCATGATGACAAGCTATAGCCGTGTGTATATGAGCTATTAGTCACAATACGAATATATTGCAATTATAGCTACATGTGAAGAAGGGTTTGACTTTTCGTTGGGAATTTCATGAATTAGAAAGTACTTGCTTACTCCACAATGTATGTAAAACGGGGGGGGGGGAAGCCACGAATAGTTTATTAATTATATATACAGGGGTTTTCAAAAAGAAAGAACACATTTCAAACTTTTATTGCTTCCAAACTACAAAAGATAGAAGCATGATTCCAACGTTCATGGAGAGAGAAAAGTTTACAATTGAAATAGCGCGGGGGGTAGAAGTTCCAATCACGGCCGCATTGGCGCTTTTGTTTGTTGTATGTCTGTAGTGAAATGTCGGCGACACCTCAAGAGAAATCGTTTTGTGTGCTGCAATTAGCAAAGCTAGAATCCATTGTTGCAGTTCAACGAAAGGATCCCAAAGAAATCCACATCACGAGCAAGCAACCAACGGTATGGCGAGTTCTAAAATATCGTCTGCACCTGAAGACATACAAACTGCATTGAATCCTGACGACCACAATAAACTGTACGAATTGTACATTGGCATGTTAGAAGATGTGGAAGAAGACAATTTTACTCAACGATTAAAGTTTTCCAATGAAAATTTTCATGCAAGATGGTGCCCCGCCTCATTTCTCTTACCACGTCCGACGTTACTTGAATAACACATTTGCTGCAGGACGTTGGATTGCGAGAGGAGGAGCAGATCAACTTTATCGCCGGTGGCCTCCCAGGTCTCCAGATCTGTGACGTAAAAGACCGTGTTTTTATCCCTCCTATGCCTGACACTCTTGGAGATCTGCAACATCGAATTGTTGAAGCTGTAAATTCGATAACTAGAGACCAGCTGCTTCGTGTGTGGCAAGAAATGTGCCACCGTTTTGACATATGTCGTGTAACACACGATGCTCATATTGAATGCACATTATAAAAATGTACACTTTTCTATTTCCATGAACGTTGGAATTATGTTTCTATCTTTTGTAGTTTGGAAGCAATAAATATTTGAAATCTGTTCTTTCTTTTTGAATAACCCTGTATTTATTAATTTTATATATGTGTTTAAGTAGGTGATAACGATTGCGATTGAGCAACTAAACCAAAACAGAAGCGACTCTGCTTGTAACACTGTCGTGAACGGTCCGCGGTTGCTAGGGTTTCCTCATTCTTCATATCGCAAATGTTGTGGAGGTATCCTAAATTTAGGCCTGGAGTGTTTCTTTCCCAATTGTCAATGCATTGCATGTATCAGTTCCACAGCGTATGGTGCCGTAAGCAGTAAGAACGGGCGTAAAACGCTACTAAAACGAAAACAAAAGAATTTGCTTGTAACACTAATGCATGTGACATTAATGCAAAAATGTGTATTTAAAAAATCCTCAGAAGAAACTTTTGCTTTACTTCCTTTGTACTTACGTTATAAACACGTTAATTTTACAAGATATGCTAAATAAATTGCTAACATTAGAATTCAGTGAACCGTAGTTTCTAATTAACACCGAGAAATCTATTTTACTTGATGGTCGCGTGTGTCTTTTCCAAAGAGATTAACTTGGTGTCCTGCATGTGCGCAATCTTCATACTCACCAGCTTCCTCTCTATTTTGATGTATATACATATTAAGGTTTCTGCAGTATGTGAAAACATTGTAGCTTTTATGTTATTATTTTACTAAATAATTGGTTAAAATATTACCAACTGTAATAAACTAACATGTTACTCGACCATCCCGACAGATGATTGTGCCACCACCAAAGGATGTTTATACGTTATGCATGAATGGGATTGTACGAAGGATTCACAGTAAACATGTTATAGCAGATGATTAGATTATTGCGCAACATATTTTAAAGAACGGGGGAGACATATGCTATTTAATTAATTTGAGTTTGAAATGCTTATCGTGTAAAGTATTTCATTCAATAATTTCATTGTACAAGGTGTTATTGTCTCATTGATGTAGTTTGAGCTACAATTTATAATGAAAATACATCAAAAACAAAAAACTGTGTCTCGTTTTCTGTACCATAAGGCTCCTATCTGACGGACAAAATTATTGTTTTAAGTTATAACGGTGACTTGAAGTCTGTCTTCCCTTTAACGATCATCTACGTGTTAATATACCCGGCGCTAATAATGAACTTTGACCGTAACAGGGCTACAAATATCTGTGCGCAAGACCACACTACAGATAGCTTACAACCAAATGTTCTTTTATCGAAAAGAATATCAGTCATAGATACATATGTTTAATTTTTAACTTCTCTACACGTACTATGTACCTTGCATTCCACCCAAAAATCTCGATGTCGAATTTTACCGGAAATATGTTTCCTGCATAAAAAAAAATAATTTTTAGAAAATGGTCCGTGTGTGTCTGTGAACAGCATAGGTCAAAAATAAAAAAGTCGGTTAAATACCAAACTTTATAGTTAAGTTCAACATTTTCCAAGGATGCGACACGAAGGTTTTAAAAAATATTCCCCTACCCCAAACTACTCTTTACATGGAAGATTTTTAAAAAAATTATGACTTTCTCAAAAATGGACCACCTTTTTCTTTAGATTCTTCTTAATTGAAATTATCTTCTTAATTTTGTTGTTGAAATTACATTAATTTTAACAATAACCATTATCTTACCCGGACATCCCGAAGTTTATATTTTAATTCTTCCAGGATTTGCAATAATTTCTCATGTAATTTCTCAGGAAAACATTAAAATACCATATGTCTAAAATATATCCATGACAAATGTAATGTATATCTTGAATTTTCTGCAAAAAGCCTCTGAAGACCTAATATTCTGGCTGAGTTTTGCATAACTGGTAAACCATAAGAGATAGACGAAACCTTCACAAAAATGTAGACCTGTTGAAGCGGATGATTTATGTCATGTACATTTTTTGAAAAAGAAGCATTTCCCAGATATTCCTTGTTATTGGTTTCAATTTTACAAAAAAGGGAGGTCCTCGTTCAATTAATATATCTTTTGTTTCACTCATGGCCATGCAAAGAGATCTGTTTTCACGTAGCGACTTGAACTTGAAATAACTTGACCATCGCTTTAGCCTAGTGTATTTCCTATTTCCCTTCCAATGACAAGGAATCGAGTAATAGGACCATTTCTGGTAATGTTTATCTCAATTAGCAGCATGTAGACAAAGGAATAATTTTCAGGCAGAGAAAGTTATTTGAATGGAACACATGAGATTTGTCCCCCCAGAGGTGGCTCTCTCCAAGAAAGAAAGAAGGAAAGAAAGAAATAAAATAAAACGAAGAGATACAAATTGTTCAACTTTGTTAGTTCTGTCTAATACTTTTAAACACGAAATATGCAAATAATTAAATCATATTAGTGCGTCATTCTAATTTATAGAGTTTTTTCCTTTCAAACTTGAGCGAATGAAAGAGAAAGCCGAGACACGAGTATTACTTTTCAATCTACTTTCACAATAAAAAAAAACAACACAAAAAAACAAACAAACAAACACAAAACAGGTCGATCTATTACATCAATGTGACAGTGGCCCATGAAGTGTAAAAGGTGACCATGTAATGTGTACAGAATCTTTCTCTCGGCAGTTTTTGATAAATGAGGACCGACACAGTTGATCAAGGTGGGTCAGTTTCACGCCATATTTTAAATGCCAAGCTGCGACAGTGTTATCGAGCTGGTTTGCGTGTTTGTGACCTCACGTGCAGCAGACCAGGGTTGATTTTTGATCAAGGCCTTGTTTACTGCTAACCCTTAATACTTACCCTTGCGTTTAATTTTGCACTGCTTGACTTTTTCATCAAAATCTGCAGCTATACCCCACTAACTATATACCTTTGCTAATGTCAAGCACTTATTAGCGTCAATTTTATAGTGAACCTGTCCATCTCGGGGACCATCGCACGCAAGGGATATCGGAATCGGTCTGGGTAGCTCTGTTGGTTAGGCGCTGGCCTTTTGATCTCAAGGTTGCGTGTTCAAACTCGGCCCAAACCAATGGTTTTTAAGTGTGCTTAAAAGCGACAGCCCCATATTAGTAGTTTTACTGGCCTGTTAAAAAACTCCTCATATGATCCTGGCAATTGACAGCATCGTTAACAAACAAATAAGGGATATATGATTACATAAACATGATTTAAACGATCTTTATTAAAATACTGTATGATTTAGATATGTACATGATGAATGAAATTATACCTATCTTGAATTTTCTAAGAAAATCCTCTTCATTCGTAATGAAGTATAATTCGTAAACCATCTACAAAATATGTAGATCTCGTTAAGACACACAATTTATGTGAAATAAACATTTCTGTAACATTAACCATCTCCAAAATATTCGTTGTTATTAATTGAATTTTCCAAAGTTTCGGCTCACCATTGTTTTGTTTCTCCTGCTCATACAAAAAGTGCGAAATTTGAAAGCTATCCCATAACGATCTGCTTTAAAGATTTGGTTATCGCCTTAGTCTCCTTGTACCTATAACGAAATGTCCAAACGTTTATTTAGATTAACATAACGCAGATAGAGAAAAATGCACATGTTACGTTTACATGACTTTCTCACTCTCTAGAGTTTATTAGTGGCTATATAAGTTATTCTTACCAAAGGTTTTTTCTGTCACAAAAAAAGTGTAGATTTCGTTTAAAACACACAATTTATGTCAAATGCATTTTAATTTGCGTTTACCATTTCTAAGACATTCCTTGTTAGGTATTTGTTTGAATATTTAGATATTTATGCTATTCTCAAATTGGAAATTGTTATTCGTTTTTATTTTTTCTTCTTTCTTTTTTATACATGTATCTTTTCTCTGGTGATGTTTAAAGAATGGAATGTCAAAGACATCACATAGCGGACTATCGCTAAGCCTACTCTATTCTTCTATTTTACTGTATTGTACTGCCAAGGAAATGGGCACATAAAACGATTTCTACAAATGTTTTTACGCGGTTAACATAACGCATTGTAACAAAATCTATTTGTTTATTTAAAATTTCGATTATAATAAATTTCTTTATTTCAATGTTCCTATGCAATTATATCTCTTATCGCTAAGTCGTTCTTTCGACTGCTTCAGCTGTCAGTCTAATCCAAGAGTACGCTCCAAAGTCGCTGTCGAAACTGAACTCCTGCAGGCCTAGTTGCCCTGTTTTATGTCCAATTACATAGTGCAACAAAAACTCTTTTTTGTTTTACTCTAACAAACAACTCTTTATTTCTTCCATAAACTAGTTGCAATCAGAATCTGCTCACAATGACCGTCTTTCTTTAATGCTTTCATAAGAATTCTGCCATATAGTTACCATTCGATGTTTGCTACGGCGTCGGCTGCTAATACTGCAACGAGTTTCACGTCGAAACTCAATCAACTGCTCGCTATGCACCCAATTGAAACTCAACTCTGGGCAGGGCTGCGTTCCGCTATTTAAACCTGTTGATCATGTGGCAGGAAATTTTTAGAAATAGTCGCACGTGAACGCGGGTATCACAAACTCAATCAGGTGTAACAATGCGGGCTTCGACGTCAAAGAAACTTTCAACAGAACGTGTCCACTCGCACAGGTGTAATCACAGATGCGGTTTCCAAAGAAATTGCCGCCGGCACAGATGTCCACTAGCACACAGGTGTAACAATTGATGCCAACAATCAGCTTGAATTACAAAGCAAGCCGTTGATACACGTTCAGTAATTATGGTCACAGGGCGTAGTCATAATAGCAAGACGTTTCCAGAAGTGGGATCATTTCTTCTCTGTAATATTTATTTGCGTTAAAATGGCTTGAAACACAATTTACACAATTTTAACCTTGGATGTATTTCTCGCTTTGCCACTAATTACGTGAATATATACTTATATATTACACAACTGTGTTGTTTGCTTCTTATTTATACTCAATTTGATAGTTAAATTACCGTTTGCAACGTAATTTGAGATAGCGTGTTACAATAATTTACACTCGCCTACGATAGCATCACCTTTAGCATGGCTTCCCATTCTTAAGAAGAAATTTGTTTGGAAAAAACATCTCATCTCTTATATGAAAGCCGGTTTCTTTTGTCTGATATTATAGATGTTTTTCGTGTATGAATACAAATTAAAATACAAATGCATACATGCAATTATTTTAAATTTAATTTGCGATACAAATTGCCTCCTTTCATGCTTTTATATACACGAAAATAACTCTCCAGTCATACGATTTCTATTTATACTATAGATTTTACAATAACGTATCCAGCTTAGGAAGATTACAAATATTAAACCTTCACATTCGGACATTTTCCATACAAAGATTTGAAAATATAACAAATATTTACATAGTAATTTTTCTGGCTTATGTAGGGTATTTTAAACTTTTAAGAACATTCTTTTATAATTATTTCTGAACGATAATATTTAGAATTCAGGTCTATATGCATTCTTCCGTTGCAGGTGTGGCCATGCAGATCTTTAATGCAATATGCCCGCTAGTACACGTGTTAATTTTACCACTCCTGCAACAAGGAGGCGGAGCTATGTAAAGCAAGCTGTCAGCTTACGTGCAACAACTGAAGATGTTACTTAGCACAGCCACAAGCATTTGATGAGTAGTCAGTGTATATAGAAGTTTTTTAAAGAATACTTTATTGAACAACGTGAATGCAACATCAGATTTTTCAAGCAGGAAGTATTGTTAGGCACTAGGTTATCTCAACCCTGCTAACTAAAAACAATCTATCAAGCTTATTAAGTTTTATTGCCATGACTAAGTAAAGCATTTCGTTTCATGTTGCTATCTCCAGGAGGAACGAATTAATTTGCCTTGGAACAGAGAGGTAAGTTCTTTCAGCTGTGCAGATGTTTTTGTTTCTTTCTGTTAGAATCTATATCTTGATTTTGTTTGCTCTAGATATGTCAAGTTGTTGAACAAAGTAATTTCCCCAGGGCGGTTTTCCCACATCTGAACATTAATACTTAAACATCGCGATTCAGCAGCTGCAGCCGCTTCCAAACCTAATGCGCTCTTGAACCAGTGAAATGGAATCTTAAAGGCATGTGATGAAATAATCCAACAGTCATTCGTTTGGATCTTGTATTTACTAACTCTACCATATATCTAATAGGTAGAAAAGATATTACATTCCATCCAAAATTCGATATCGAGATTTCACCGTAGGTAATCCATGTTTTTGAGGCATCTAAACTCAAACATCTGATGTGTTTTCCATATTCCCTCGTGAGTACAAGAGAAACAAGGAATATACTAGGCTAAAGTGATCGTCAAATATTTTAAAAGCTGGTCGTTAAATTATGACTTTGAAATCCCATTTTCTTTACATGATTGGGAGTAAAGCAGAAAGAAAAACGAATGAAGACTGCTCATTTGAAAAAAATATTAAAAAGTTATTAACAGCAGAAAAAATGTATTCGAGATAAATTGTTTGTTTTCACGAGACCTATGTTTGTTGTGTGATAACATTTTGTATATCTCTTACAATTTATCAGTTACACAAGTCATCCAGAATGAAGAGGACTTCAGAGGCTAGTCCAAGAAAATTCTAGACATACATGTTATTTTCATGTAAATAGGTTTAATTTATGACATTTTAAATAAAATCGTTAGAACCATTTTTGAAAAAAATAGAAAATTTCGAAAAAAGTTTCATGTAAAGAGTGATTTAGGGTAGAAGATTTTTCTGAAAATCTTCGTTTCGTATCCTTGGAAGATACTGAATTTAAATAACAACTTTGGTATTTAACCAACATTGTTTTTAAGTTACACACACTCATACACACACACACACACACACACATTTGGCCGCTAGACGGCCCGGGTTCGATCTCAAGCGACAGCTTGTGGGACTTGAGACAAAGCGGCGCAGGGGCGGGTTTTCTGTGGGTTCTCCGGGTTCCCTCACCATCACATTTCACCGGTGCTCCATCTTCATTTCATGTATCATCAGTGTCATCGCCTGCGGTGCCATAGTAGTAAAAGCGAGCGTTAAACACTATAAAAAAACCACACCACACACGGTCTTTTTGTACAAATCTGGTGTGTTACATTCACAAGACTTTCTCCACATATTCTGTAACAAGATGTTTTTACAATAGGTAGCTTATTTTTATATCTACTTCATGTACAACGATACATGGATTTGCAGAAATACTTGCATTATATACTTCCCTGTAGATTCAAGGAAAAAAGGGACTATACTTGGCTAAAGCGATAGTAAAATGTTTCGATATCTGGTCGCTATATGAAGCATTGATATGCCGTTCTCTTTTCTTGACGAGGAGAAAGAAAATCTATGTTCCATTTACATGACTCTCTCTACCTATCTTGCTGTCCTATTTCTAAATATTATTATTATTATTATTATTATTATTATTATTATTATTATTATTTTATTAAGGGTCCTCAAAGCATGATTTCCAGTGAAATCTCAGTATCGAATTCTTTGATACAGTGCAATACTTCCCCTACATACTATAGGGAAGTAGTAGAGAAAGTAGACAAGAAAGAAAAAGAAAACAAAAACAGAGAGTACTACAAAATGTTGAAATTTTGACCAAAAGTTCAGTATACAGTTATCTTAATTGCTGTAGCGTGAAAAGACGGTAGGTGAAATAAGTAAAACGATGCTCAAATGAGCCCAAGGGCCATTAAGCAGAGAGTACCTGACAATTGTCTTAAAATAAGGAAAACAAAGTAAAGTCTTTATCCAGGCGGTGAAAATGAGAATGCGATCGAGGGTGTAGACACGCTACCTCTAAACGCGAAGGTTCATATTACATCCTATTTTGACCACTGCTGTTGCGGTTTTACATGTTTATTATGTGAGCAAGACTTTTAAACGTGGATAAACATTTGATGTTTTAACGGATTGATCTATTGTACCAAAGGCATGTTTTGGAAGGTCAATCCTTTTCTTGTGAGGGTAGGCCAGTGAAAGTTGCCAACAATTGAATACAACGTTATTGGTGTCAGATTCAGTTCGTCAATAATGGTGTCAGGGCCGTAGTCCCCTGACGGCCGTCTACGCAACTATTATTGATTTGTTACCAACAAGAGACGGTAGGCGAAGCCTGCGCCATCTGTTAGCCATTGTAAGAAGGTTGATGCCTGACTCTTTCCGGCAGATGGCAGCTGCGAGTCGACTTTGCGTGATGGGGACAAAAAAAAAAAGTTCTTGACAAAGTATTCTCGCTGACCCCATTATGTAGTCATTATCCTGAAGACCTGTTGCCATGCAAGTGTTTTGACAAATTACACGATACGTAGGTAACAAGTGACTGCTTGAGATTTGCCTTGCTAAATACTTCTTGCACTCACGACGTTATCTTTTAACATGCACTCGTTCCTAAGGGGTGCTTTGAGAAATCACCACATGGTACATGACTTACAGATATCGTCCAGCTATCGTCTCTGATACAAAATACATTCTTTTTTATAAGCCTGATATTTATTGAATTTATTAAGATTAGTGCATAGACAGTTTTAAACTATACTTGGGTATAACTGTTATATACATTGAAAAACCTGATGTATGTATGACTTTTATTTGACGTTCTCTGCCACCTATAGTTTATTGCTGGCTGTACAAACTATTACAAGAGCTTATTTTTCTATTTCATTTTAATCAAGAAAAACCGTTGTAGAAATAATTACATGCACATTTCGTCTAGATACAAAGAGAATAGCAATTATAAACATTTAACAATACGAAGCTATTCAAACTAGCCTTAAAATTCCTTAGTCTTTCCATGCAACCCGGAGAAACAATTGAAAACCACCAGAACTCTAAAAAATGACAAATTATTGAAAAATAACAATTATTAATAACGAATAACTCGAAAAATGGCTTATGTTATAGATAAGTTTATTTGAAATAAATTGTGTTTTAAGGATGTATATACTTTTGGTACATTATGTTTTTGTCTATTTCTTAACGTTACAAGAATATACAAACTTCCTTTCGTATAAAGTGGACCTCAAGATATACATTTAAGATACTATGTATTTTATTGTGTTTAATATGTGGATTTTAATCAAAATCTTTTGAGAAAATGAAAACTTCAAAGCAATTTTACATGTAAATGATAGTTGGATAAGAGACTGAAAATCTTTGTGTTGCATCTTTGGAGGATACTATACATTAACACCAGGTTTGGTATTTGTCAGATTTTTCGTTTTTGTGTTATGCTATTCAAAGGCACACATACAAACACATAGACCTTTTTCTAAAAATACGTTTTTAATTCAGGGGTCCTCAAAACATACATTTTCTGTGGAATACCGGTATAAAACTTTAGGGATGGAACGAAATAGCTTCACTACCTACTATGTGCGTGGTAAAAATAGAACGTGAACGATTTCCCATTTGAATATTGGAAAATTTAAACCAATAACAAGGAATATCTTGGAAATGGTTAACTCCACACAGTAAATGTATTTGACATAACTCTGTGTTTTAATGAGATCTTCATTTTTTGTGTAGTAAGATGTTTCCCTTTTCTTACGGTCCAATTATACAAAAGACATCCAAAATGAAGAGGAATTCAGAGGCTATTCCCAAAAAATTCATGATTTTTTTCATTTGTCACGTCGTGTCTTAAACAAAATCATTACAGTCAATTTTTAAAATAAAAATTTAGAAAAATTATCCAAGTAAAAGGTTCTTGGGGCGGGGGAGTTTTTTAAAATGCTTGTGTTGCATCTTTGGAAGGTAGTAAAGATTACAAAAATGTTCATGTATCTAGCTTTTCGATTTATGCTGTTAACAGACACAGGCACACAAGGGGGCATTTTATAAAAATGTATTTACTCGGGAGACCTCAAACATGTATTTTAAATGAAATCTCGGTGTTAATTTTTAGTGCAATGCAATGCCTTCTCTGTCTACTATGTACGTGGTGAATAAACTAAGAATGGCCTGATGATAATGCATTTTATTAATCTGTCATCCATGATACTATTTATGTTCAGTTAGCAACGACTGTGATGGAACAGTTAAAAGATGACATGCTATCAGAATCTGTATTTGATCATAACTTTCTCCAACAATTCTAATACAAATTATTTTTCACCTATTTCATGTTACTCGGCATAAACATTTGCAGAAACAAAGCGGATACAGAAGGTTGTACGATAGTCAGATATTTAAATGTTTGAAAAGCGTGTCGCTATATGCTGGCTTTTAAATTTGATACTCTCGGATGACCACGTGAAACAGAACAATGGCGACTTGACAGGTATAGCAAAATTCAAACCAATAACAACGAATATCTTCGAAACGGTTTACGATAAGTAATTCATTTCACATAAAGTGTGTTTTAACGAGATCTGTACATCTTATGCAGTAACATGTAACATGTTGAAATTCTTCCTACGACAGACAAAATATACCCCCACCGCACGTTTATCTCCAACCGCTGTCCAATTTACAACGCAGCAGATTCACTTCGAGTGCTGGAATATTCCGGTAAAGCAGCGATATGGACCTGGGTTTTGGGAAAGTGTCATACTTGGATACCTGCTGGCTGGAATCCTTCACCAACCGATATGATATATTTGAATCTACTATGGCGAACTCTCAGTTGCAAATTTCCCTTTTCTGGTTGATAATGAGTACCTTTACATAGTAACACATGTTAGACAATCCCGCTGCTCGCATGCTGCTTCATCTACGATAATTTTTGTGAACTGAGAGGTGTAAAATGATCCAGCAGCACAGAACAGCAAGTCATGGTTACTTCAAATATAAGAAGGTAACAGTTAAAGTACCATACTTTCTAACGTTTGCAAGCATTCTGTCCTTCCTTACATGACATTTTTTGTGTGTTTAGGGCCCACTTTTACTATTATGGCACCGCAGATGATGACACGAATACATGGAATGAAGATGGAACACCGGTGGAATATAATCCGTGTAAATCTATGTTTCAACCTGTAATTGACATCATCTTTACTGGTTTGCCTCGTCCTAAAGCGAAGTTTTAGTGTCACAAAATGCATTTAACCGAGCGAGATAGCTCAGGTGGTAAAGTCTGTGGTCCGCATTCGGGAATTCCTGGGTTCAAATCTCATGGGCCGACCAATCTGGCTGGGTTTTTTTTCGTGGTTTCCCTCAGTCGTCAAGGTAAATACCGGATTGGATATTTACTACCTGACCCAAAGTATCGTCCTCTGTCTGAATCAACAGCAAAACTAAAAATAAACGGTGGTTACTATCCATAGTGCAAACAGTAACTGAATGGCACCCCATCTAGCTGTCGCGGAGCTAAAAGGTAAGAATAGTATGAGGAGATGAGACCCTAGAAGACCAGCTGTCCTTTGCTCTCTGACTCCGGTGGTAGTGCAGCTAGACTTACGGCCCTCTAACACCACCTGTTTGGCGCTAAGCGAAGGTCGTATGGAACTGGGACGAGACTTAAAAAGGTCACTGTCCACCATACACCGTAAACAAGATACCTTTCCGAACAATTCCATCGTAATACGACCGAGTTGTTAACGCGATGTAAAATAAAATGGATTTTTTAAAAAAGAACACTAGCTTTGAAATGGTGTAGCAACAATTATCCGTATATTATTAAGAGCTAAACCACTAATTTGAAATTTTCCCTGGATATACAAAGTGAACACATTCATACTAATATTAAACGTTTAGGTATCATCCTCAATTCTAGATTATCTATATATCGTTTTTTGTAGATTCCCTTAATAACTTGACTGCAAAGAAGACATCTAAAGGAACCTTTATTTTGTCAACTAACGTTAACCGTGATATTTTATTTACTGCACAATAGGAGACCAATTACGTATTTGACGTGTGCAGATATCCCTTCGTGCGTTAAAAGAGTTGAATAGTTCAACGGGACTGTTTCAAGTTAAAATCGGTAAGTGGGGGAAATGGCGAGACGGCATGCGTTTTACCACTCTTGCTTATCAGCGGAGACGGTGAGCAGTTCGCGCTCATTGAAAGGGGTACAACGAGAGTCACTCTCCCCAGTTCTCCACTGGCCGGGTTTTAACTGGAAATAGCCGCGCTGAGTTCGAATATTTACACATGTCAATTAAGGTAGTTGCGCCGCCTGTTATTTTGCTTTTACTGATAGTCACCTTCAATTGCACTTTATTGTGGAGTAACCCTAGCTCTGCTAAGGTTTTACTGATACTTCGGAAAAAAGCTGTCAGAATTATATGTAAATTATAGTAGTCATATAGAAAATATCGCTACGATCCCCACGATATATTTTAACGAAGGATTTGTTTCATATTAAACAAGAAAGTCACAATATACAAAAACATCATTCAAATGTTTATTTGTGGTAGAACGCTCTGTGATGAAAAGGAAATAAACCGCAAACTTTCAGGCATGTCTTTTAGGTGACTTGTAGGAAAGGTTATAAACTGTTACATGGAATATTTCGAAATACACTAATCTACGAGAATAAATTTCACACTAACTTGGTATATTTATGAGTCCGCATTTTTCCCGTAGTAATTTTTGTCTATCCGTTAACATTTCCTTTTTATATAAAATTATATAAAATGCAGTCAAATAAAAGGGAAATTTACAAAATAATCGTAGAAAATTAAAAATAATATATGCATTATATTTCTCATTAAAATTCGTTAAACATGTATTTCAATCAAAAAGTTTGAGAAAAAAAAAATAACGAATAATTTTCCATGTAAACGGTAGTAGGGGGTGTTGGACTTTTCTTCAAAACTTCTATGTTTCATTCTTGTTTGGTATCTAACAAACTTTTCATGTTCACTTTCTCTACACGTACTATGCCCATAGTGTATAGAGAAGGTAAGTATTATAATGCACCAAAAAATTAGATACCGAGATTTCACCGGAAATACATTTTTGGGATTCCCTGAATCAAAAAAAACACGCACATTTTTAGAAAAAGGTCCTTATGTGCGTCTGTCTATGTATGTGTGTGTGTGTGTGTGTGTGTGTGTGTGTCTGTGGGCAGCATAGCTCAAAAACGAAAAGTCCGTTAAATACCAAACTTGATATTGAGTATCTTCCAAGGATGTGACCCGAAGATTTCCAAGAAAATCCCCCACACCAAACTACCCTTTATATGGAACATTTTTCGAAACTTTTGATTTTCTAAAAAATGGCTCTAACGATTTTGATTAAAATACCTTACTATGTATAAGATATTTTTATGACAAACTAAATATATATCTTGAATTTTCTAGGAACAACTTATAAAGACCTCTTTATATAACTGGCAAACTGTAAGAGATACACAAAAACTTACTACACAAAAATTTGGATCTCATTAAAACACACAATTTGTCATATACATTTTATTAATTATTATTATTATTTTTTGTTTTGTTTTGTGCAGAGTTAGCCGTTTTTGAGATATTTTGGATTATTTGTTTCAATCTTAAGCCGCTTAAACTTTTCTCGAACGGAAGACATTGTTTCTCGTTTGTTTATTCCTGAAGATTGGAATTTCAATTATTCACATAGCGACCGGTTTTTAAAGGATAAGACTATCGCTTTAGCCTGCGCATTCTCTTATTTCCCTTTTACTCACAAGGAAGCTAGTAATAAGTCTAATCCTGCTTTTGTTTATCTTGATTAGCATGGTGTAGATAACAGATTAATGTTTTGAAAAACAGGTTTGTTTACGGAACAGCTTTGTGAATGGAACACATCAAATTCTTTACTTTCCAGTTCTTGATCCACGGCACGATACAATACATTGATATCTTCAAATTAGATTCTTCGCTGCAGAGATTATTGTAGTCGGCGGTGACAAGAAACAGTCACTAGAACTCACTATAGTCTTTCGAATTTTGACGTTGGCTACTCATATTATGTTGGCTGAATTGGAGGTAGAGGAAAGCATATCAAAAGCTAGTTAAAAATAAGTATCTGAAATCGAATGTTCACTTTCAGATAGCTATGGTTATCGATGTGAATAGCCGTTCTCATTACCAGTCTAGTGTGAACCAAATTGTTCTATTTCACATTGCTTCCCGTTTTCGTTTCCGTTTTGTTTACCTTTCTCAGGTTTTTGTGAATGTCTTAATTCTAGCATTGATAAAATACACATTTCCCTGTTTTGAACCAATTCTTACTCAAATTATTGTAAATAAAGTAAATACTACAATCATATATGATATAAATACTTACTATAAAAATCCTTAGCACGCCTTCCTTCGCTGGTCCCGTGTTGTAGATTTACGGCACGAAAACAACCTCAAGCCTGATTAAAAGGCCTCTGACTAACACACATACACATACGCGTGCGCGCGCACACACACACACACACACACACAATACACACACGCGCGCGTGGACCTTTTTCCAGAAATGCTTCTTTTGGATTCAGGGGAACCCAAAACATGTATTTCCGGCGAAATCTCGGTATCGAATTTTTGGATGGATTATAATACCTTCTCTATACACTATGCACATAGTAATTGTAGAGAAAGTAAAAATGCATATGATCATTTTTTTCATGTGTTTTTGAGATCTAATACAAAAATGTTGAAGCAAATTATTAAAACATGGCATCTTATGAGCATTTTGGAAATAGAAAAATATTGAAAAATGGATTGCAAGTAAGCATGATTTAAAGTTAAACATGTTTATTAATAAGCATGCGCATATCCATTTACATTTTAGTTAATTAGTAGTTAAGGTACTTCAAGTTTTCTTAAAGTTTGAACTCATACTATTTTATTATAACATTTTATATTTGAATTTTTTAAAGTTTTTGTTTAATTTGAAATAATTCTTAAGTAAAAATAGATGTTAATAAAAGAAACGTGGATAGAAAAATTCCTTTTGATATAAATATTACAATTCCTAAGCAAAAATATAAGTTGATAAACATAACGTGGGTAGAAAAATTCCTTGAATACTATAGTACACAAAGCATATTAATAGTTCCAAGTGGATATTATCGCCACTGATGCCGTCCACCAGCAGTTGAAATGTCAGACAGAATGTCGCGTGGCATTTGCTGACATTACTTGGTGCATTCTGCAGCTTCACTACGCCAGCGCAGCTCTAAGGCACAGAATCCTGTGGTGCATTCGCAACATGTTGGACATCCCTGTGTCAAACCATCTGCCCTCTTTTACAAAAGAGATGTGAGAAGTCATTCAGCGCACTAAATTAAAATTCATAAAGAGGAAGCTTTTATCTTCTTGTATTCAAGCTTGCATCATTAAAAATGTTGTGTGACGATTCCTTCTGGACACTTCAGCGCAGTTTATAATTTATTATCGCGTCATCAGCCAGCAGAGTAATGTATGGCTCCACACTGTGAGAATACCCGTGATATTTGAGAATCGGAAAAATCGTAGCTAATGTTATAAAAAGAGAAAGTGTCTACTGTATGGAATAACTGTTTTTTTTTAAACATAGCCGTGTGAAGGACATGAGTTGGATAGGTTGAATCAGACTGAAAAATTCAATGCCACAGCCGGGATTTGAATCACGGATCTCCCGATCTCTAGCTGGTTACTCTACCACTGAGCTAACATAGCAACGTGCCGGCATAGCATTGAATTTCTCAACTGACTCGCATGTTTCTCGATGAACCACAAGGTGATCTCAAATTATTTTAAGATGACAACCTCAATGGCGACTTACAATGTCGCAAGTATTTTAGATCCAGGGTTCATAGTATGACCAACAATTATGGCCAATTTTTCCCCTTTCACCTCTTAAATATTAAAATAACACATAGCCGTGTGAAGGACATGAGTTGGATAGGTAGTGTCAGATTGAGACTGACTTATGCGAGTCAGTTGAGAAATTCAATGCTTTGCCGGCATGTTGCCATTGTAGCTCAGTGGCAGAGCAGCCGGCTAGAGATCGGGAGATACATGGTTCAAAACCCGGCTCTGACATTGAGTTTTTAAGTCTGACTCTACCTATCCAAAGTGTCCACTGTGTGTTTCTCTCAAAAAACCACACAACTGATTTTGATAATCGCCATCGAAAATCCCTATTCTTTCTGACGGAATTGGGATATGTCATGGGATACAAAACATTTTCTAGTTTAAATTAATTTCTTACACAAAGTATCTGATGGTATATTCAAATGACATTCTCTACCTTCTACTACATAAGATAGATATTCTATACTTACATATGTAGTAGGAAGAGAAGGTATTATATTCCACCCAAAAAATTCGATACCGAGATTTCACCAGAAATATAATATGTTTTGAAGACCTCTGGATCAAAAGAAACAAAAATAGAAAGAAAACCCACTAAATATCAAAATTGGTACTTAAGTTTAGTATCTACCAAGGATGTGACACAAAGATTTTCAGGAAAATCCTCCCAGTCTAAACTATCCTTTACATGGAAGATGTTTCGAATACCCTCTATAGCCACCTCTATTCTGAATGACTTTGCATATTTGGTAAACTGCAAGAAATAAACAAAAACTGTAGATCTCAGTAAAACACAATTTATGCCATACATGTATTTGTAGAGCTAGCCATTTTGGAGATATTACTTGTTATTAGTTTTAAATTTTCCAATACTTAAAGATGTTTCTCAAATGTGAAGTCGTTATTCCCTTTTTTCTCCTGGCCAAGGAAAGTAATTTCAACTTAATCACATAGCGATCGGTTGTTAAAAGATTTGATTATTGTTTTAGCATAATGCATTCCCTTTCCCTTCTACTTAAAAGGAACTAGGCAATACAACATTCTGATAATCTTTAACTCGATTAATATGAATTAGAGAGAAGAAGAATTTGTTCCAGAAAAGGTAGACAAAGTCATGTCAATGAAACATGTCAGATATATATATATCTTTTACGTCCTATAGAGTATGGAATTTTAAGCCCAGCATATGGCATCCAGTTTTCAAATATTTATCATTATTCCCTTTGTATCTGTAACGAAATGAATATTGCTGCTATTTCTGCAGAGGCTTATCTCAATTAAAATAAATAATATATAGCATTTCGTTACAGATACAAAGGGAATAATGATACATATTTGAAAACTGGATGCCATATGCTGGGCTTAAAATTCCATACATAGGACGTAAAAGAACGAAAAAGTATTGAACAATTCCAATCATTAATAACGGACATCTCGGAAATGGCTTACATCACAAAAAAGTTATTTGGAATAAATTGATTGTTTTAAAGAGATCTGTATTTTGTGTGAAAAGTACATTTTCGCTTTATCGCTTAAAGTATACCAGTAATGCAAAAATATACAAATGCCTTCAAAATGAAGCAGACTTCACTGGTAATTCCAGAAACTCCAAGATATACATTTTATTTGCCCCCTACATATCTTTAATACAATGGCTGTCTCAGAAGTGCCGGACCTGCGGTTGTTGTTACAAACAACAAAAATGGTAAAAATTATCAACCTAAGCTTAAGTTTGAAGTTTGACGATTTTACATTGTTTAGCATTTGTTTGGCAGGCATCATTAGTGAATGCTCTTAGCAAATTTGTAAACATGGATGAAACTGGCCATCGTTATGTGATAATACTTTCATTCAACACTAATATTAAAGCTGAGCTAGATTCTGCTTTGGGGGTGTCTGCTCCTTCATTTACAACAGTGAAGTATTGGGTGGCAGAGTTTAAGCGCGGCCGTACGAGCTGCCAAGATGAATATCGCAGTTGTCGACCAAATGAGGTTACCAGTCCATAAATTGTAAAGAAAATTCACAAAATGATACTGGATGACTATCGACTAAAAATGCGCGAGCTAGCAGACATTGTAGGCTTTTCAAAAAGTTTTGTACATCGTATAGTGACTGAAAATTTGGATATGAGAAAGTTGTGTGCAAGGTGGGTGCCGCGTTTGCTCACAATAGAACAAAAACAACGTTGTGAGGATGTTTCAGTCGAAGGTTTGGCAATGTTTCGTTGCAATAAATCTGAGTTTTTGTGTCGATTCATAACAATGGATGAAACCTGAGCCCATCACTTCATACCTAACACAAAGAGACAATAAAAAAAGTGATTGGGAGGGGAGAATCGGCTCCAAAGAAGGCAAAGACAGTTCCATCTGCAGGCAAGGTCATGACGCCAGTTTTCTGGGACGCACGCGGGATAATATTCAGTGACTATCTCAAAAAAGGAAAAGAAACCAATAGCGCATAGTATGCGAACTTGTTACAGCGTTTAGGTGATGAAATTGAGCAAAAACAGCCGTATTTAGCGAAAAAAAAGTTTTGTTTCATCAAGATAATACGTCCCCTATCGCCATGGCCAAAATCAATGAGTTAAAGTTCGAATTGCTTCCTCATGCTTCGCCAGATTTAGCCCCCTCTGATTATTTTCTGTTTCCAAAGTTGAAGAAATGGCTTGGTGGTAGAAGATCTGCCAACAATCCAGTCTGCAGTTGATGGCTATTTTGCAGACCTCGATAGTTCTCACTATAAACGAGTATCGAAGCTATTGAACATCGCTGGGGAAAGTGTATCGAGGAAACTATGTAGAGAGGTAAAGATGTTTTTCCCCCAAATTTTTGTGCTTTCTTTGTTAGGTCGGATATTTCTGGGAAAGACCTCGTATATGCTAGTTTAATAATCAAAATCGTTAGAGCCACTTCTGAGAAAAAATTAAAGAAAACGCTTCATATAAAGTGAGTTGGGGATTCTTTTGAAAATCTTCGTGTCACTTCTTTGGAAGATGCTAAACATAAGTGTTAAGTTTGGTGGTCTATTCAATGTGATTATTCGGTTTTTGAGTTAGCTGGCACACAACAAACACACACAGACATAAACACACGGACACATACACACAAACAGACAGATAGGTAGACACCAGACACACCCGACCAACAGACATGCCTAGACAGATACACAAAAACTGACACTCATGCACACTGAGATATAAATGCACACCGAAACGGACAGTTACACAGATTCACGCAATCAGACAGAACCACAGGCAAACATACACAGACACATATACTTGATCTTATTGCATTTGCAGGGAAGAACAGCCATGGATAATTTGATATACAAATGCATTAAACTTAGGTACAAAGATAAAATGATTAAGGAAATATTGATAAACGGCTAAGTTTATCGCTCGAAATATTAGTCCACAATCACACTCGGACACTCATAAAATGTGACAAATCTATTGACTTCTCTATTAAATAATGAATGAACACACAGAAATTTCAAACATATTAAGTAGATTTATAATATATATATATATATATATATATATATATATATATATATATATATATCTATCAATACTTTAAAAAATAAGTTATAAATGGTTAATATAAACTTTCAATCAGAAATGATAAATAAACGTGGTTAAATCAGTAATGTAATAGTTCATAAATGTAAAAAGAACCAAATAAAATTTTGGAAATAGTTAAAATATAATGAATAATATAACATGTTTATATATCAACACTTCTCAAGAATATTCTTATATAAACTGTTATAATTGATGTAGAGCATGTAATATTACATTGTAATGGGTCATGCTGTAAATAAATAAATAAATAAAATAATTTAAAGACACACACTGAAACAGACACGCACGCAATCAGACACTGACAGACAGACACCACACACACACACGCACACACACAGAGCCATTTTTCTAAAACTCTGACGTGTTCTATTCACATACATTTTTCTAGCAGTTCCACATACAACTATAACAAAATATACAAACAAAACCTGATGCACTATCCATTCACATGATTTCTTACAAAAGATTATTCTTTTATCTACATCGTGCTAATCGAGATAAGCATTAGCAGAATTGTTCTTATTACTTGCTTCCTTGTAAGTAGAAGAGAGATAAGGGAATGCTAAAGCGATAGTCAATATTTTAAAAGCTGGTCGCTATATGAAACAATTGAGATTTGGTTCACCTTGCTTGGTGCTGTTTGAGAAAAGTTAGGTGGCTTAAAATTAAACCAATAACAAGCAATATCTCAAAAGCGGTCAATTGAACAATAAAAACATGTTTTATCAAGATATACATTTTTTTGTTCAGTAAGTTTTTGTCTATCTCTTACAGTTTAACCGTTATGCAACATTTTGCAAAACTTTTCCAGAATAAAGAGCTCTTCAGAGACTATTCCCAGAAATTTCAAAATATGCATTTTATTGTGATATACATAGCTTTAATATACTTACGTTATTTTAATCAATATCTTTAGAGCCATTTTTGACAAAAACAAAATTTTAAAAAATGTTTCCATGTAAAAGGGTAGTTTGTAATAGTTTCTTGAAAACCTCCATGTCGCATCCTTGGAAGACACTGAACATAAATACCAAGTTTGGTATTTAACGCTTTTGAGCTTGCTGTCCACAGACGCATATACCGCTTGCTAAAAATGCTTTTTTCGGACTCATGGGACCTCAAAACATATATTTCTGGTGCAATCTTCACATAGAATGTTGGGTACAATACAATACCTTCTCTAGCTACTATGTACTTGCATTGTATATACATACGAGTAAATAAAGTAAAAATGCTTATTTTGGATTCAAGTGCCTCAAAACATGTATTATTGGTGAAATTAGATATCGGATTTCTGGATGGAATTTCTGGATGTACCTACTATGTATATGGTAAAGAAAGTAAAAAGTATTTAAAAAGCCTATATACCAGATTATGAGCATATTGGTGCTATAAAACAACCTATTTGCGCTGAAGCCTTTAACTTCTCGCCGAAAATGTCATGGCGTAGAAAATAGTTGTATTTACTCCACGGAATATACACTAGACATTATGATAAATGTTGCCAATATTTTATTCCAAACAATATATTATACAGAATGGTCAGTATTTAGTAGCTAAGAAAACAGAAGACGCAACAAAACAAAAGAGAAATGAATCTGCCTACAACGCTACGACACGCAAGCCACACCAGTGACAACACAGCTATGTAGCTTTCATATTTAAATAACTATGGGACTAAACAGAAGGCACAAAGATTTAAAACTTCACATATTATAATTATCTAAAATTACTCGACTGATAATTGTTCAGAGAAGCAAGTGAGGTTAGGTCATTTCGAACGATGAATGAATGAAATGGTTGAAATGATATTCAAATGAGCCCGGGTCTCCAGAGCATAGAGACACTTGGTGAGGGAAAAGGATAAGGGAAACCCCGGAAAAAGCTTTATCCGAGTAGGATTAGGATTAAACACCGACAGGTCCCCCATTCACTTGGGCACAGTACATAGGAATTTGGGGCTCTTCTTAATTACGATCCGGTCCCCTTGGCCGCGCTCGCCAATGCGTCTCGCTTTGGTGTTTCGTAGCGCAGGGGATCGTGGGTTCGAGTCCCGCCTTAGGCATGGGTGTTATATGTTTATGTATATGTATGTGTGTGTAAAAAGAAGAAAAACAGCAATTCAGTAATCATACAGTAAACAAAGTAAAACAATTAGATAAATACAAAAAATTACGTGACCTCAGGAAGGGAGGGATGATTGGGGAGACCCAAAAGGCGACCAGATCCGGATGCCGACGGGGCAAGCATAGAATAACGGCTATAGATTGAATGCCTCCGACCCCGCCTTGGGCCAGTCCACGAGCCGTGAGCCTACGGATGTTCCCAGAAGGGGCCGTATCCCGAAGGCGTGTCCAGATTGAGCGGTACCCGACAATAGCAAGAATAAATCTCAAGAGTCAACAAGCCATCACCCAGCCGAATACTGTTGCCTGATCCTTCAACCGAAATCAATGACAAGGAAGTGGTGGGAATAGAATGTGATGAACAATTTGGGGGATGTTATAAACCTACCCAGCATTCGCCTGGAGACTAGGGAAGGCCGGCCATAGGAATCGAATCAACGATGGCCTGAATGCAAGTTGCACACGTTACCGCAGCACTACCTCGCTCTGTAACTTAAATTTAATTGGGTTGTGTTTATGGACGCTCTTTAACTGCTAGGGTTCTCAGCGTCCCAATCTATAGGGGCGTTAAAAGCCGCTTAATTTTGCTCAGAGGCCACTTTATCAGGTTTGAGGCTCTAGCATGTACTGTAATTCTACGACACGGGACCAACGATTTTACTTCCTTTCCGAAGGAAGCCATGCTAAAGATTTTTACGCTCGAAAAAATCCATCGCTTTCCTCGGGTTTGAACCAGCGCTCTTGAGAGCCAGAGCTAGTTTGTTCCCCTAAACTACGGAGAACGACACCTCGCTTTTTAATTGTGCGGGGGCCATTTTTTTTAACCTCCGATAGGCTATAAATAAAAGACAAGTTCATAGAAAACAATTATTTTATTACTAAACGTTTTGTACACTTATGGTTACTTTTCAACATAATCACGGAAAAGATTGAGACATTTATCGCACCTGTGCACAGGTTTTGCAATATCCGCTTCAAAAAATGTTGTCGCCAATGATTTCAAATGAGCATTGACGTTGTTTTGAACATCTTTGTACTTTACGACGTTTGCGGAGAGTCATTCAAAACAAACGAAGAGGAATACTGACTTCAGGAATTGTGTTGATCCATGACAACGCTCGTCCACACACTGCTGGCACAACCCATCGGCTCCGTGAACAATTTCAATGAGACATTTTCGATCATCCGCCGTACAGTCCTGACCTGGCACCCAGCGACTTTCACCTTTTCCTTGAACTGAAGACGGGCTAGGAGGGCAGCACTTTCAAATCAACGAAGATCTTCAAAACAACGTCAATGTTCATTTGAAATCATTGGCGGCAACATTTTTTGAAGCGGGCATTGCAAAGCTTGTACACAGGTACGATAAAGTCTCAATCTTTTCGGTGATTATGTTGAAAAGTAACCATAAGTGTACAACATTTTAGTAATAAAATAATTGTTTTCTATGAACTTGTCTTTTATTTATAGTGTATCGGAGGTTGAAAAAAAACGGCTCTCGTACGTTATAAAGATATCCATGTATATTTCCTGTGTAGTAGGTTTTTGTCGGACACTTAAAAATTATATCAAATTCCTGTCGACTGAAGAGAACTTCAGAGGTTATTCCAAGAAAATATAAGATGTAAATGTTATTTTTCAAGCAAATATGTTCAAAATATGATATTTTAATCAAAACATTCATAGCTACTTCAGAAAATAAAATAACCGAAACATTTTTCACGTAAAAGGTAATTTGGGGTGTGGAATTTTTTGAAAATCATCGCATCGCATATTTGGAAGAACATAAACCTAAATACCAAGTTTTATATTTACCGGCATTTCGTTTTTGTATTATGCTATTGAAAGCAAACACACATACACACACGCATGTCCGCGCGCTTTATCTAAAATGCTTAATTGGATGCATAGAGCTTCAAAACATCTATTTCTGAAATGTTTATATAAAAATGTGGGTGGAATACAACAATTCCTGTACTTACTGTAAATGCGTAGAAAATAAAGTAAAACAGTTTCCTTCTTTTTCTTTTTTTTTCTTTCTTTCTTTCTTTCTTTCTTTCTGTGATTTCCTTTTTTGGTGGGCCGGGGAATTTAAAAACAGATATTTCCGATGAAATCTCGACATAGAATTTTTGGATGGAAATTAATACTTCCTTCACCTACTGTATAATGGTATAGAGAAAGCAAAAATATGACTGACACATTTACACAATTTTCTCTACTCTTCTACACACTATTATTACAAAATTTGATTCTACGATTTACTTCTTGTTAGCTCTTTCGTTACTGATATACACATTTCGTAATACATATGATACAATAAGCTAAATCGATTGTGAGTTTTTTTTAAAAGCCTGACGCTATGTGATGTTTTTAAATTCAATTATTTTTACATGATCCAGGAGAAAAAAAAAACAACGAATAGCGATTTACCACTTGAAAAAGTATTAAAAATTCCAATCGACACCATATAATGTCTAGGAAATGATTAACGTCACAAAAAATTGTGTGCTTTAACGAGATTAAATGTGTTAGTATAAGATGTGGTCCATATGTTACACTTAACGTTTATGGAAAAGGCATTCAGAGTGAAGAGGAAAGTTCAAGGTTCACATTTCACTATTCGGGTAAACATCATAAGGCAATGCATCCATGAAAATTGGAAAATTCAAGGTTTATGAGCCACCTTGTTGAAATTTATATCAAATATTACTAGCGAGTGCAGGCGAGGTAGTTTGAGAGACAGCAAATTAACAGCGCTATGGGAATTAATGACGTCAGAGTTCTGTTTATCTCGAATTCAAAATATTTAATTTAGTATTTTAGTTGTATCATATATATTAAGTATGATATTTAATCAGTGGTACGGGGCCTGCATATACACTAACCACTCACGACTATTGTGACTACTGCTCCCGCCGCCCTGTATTGCCATCTCTGTTCAAAAACCGGTTCGGAGGACGTGCTGCTTGCGTCTACAGTAAATATGAAATAGTGTACCCAAAATTCACTCCGTAGTTATTACACACAACATTGATATTTTTACCATGTTTCAAAATTCTAGTTTGCATGGTCATTTCAATATTAATTACTTATTTCTACATTCACTTCTAATAACAAGGTTTCACGCCATATATTTATAAAAATATTTACATCAAAAGTTCAAGTTTTGCAGTAAATGGGTGTTTAAAAAAATCTGATATATCCAATTCATATAACTTTCTCTGTCTGTTCTGCAAGCAAACTATTCTTACAAAATATTATTCTTTTATCTACGATATGTTAAACATTAGAAGAATTGGTCTTATTACTTTCTTTCTTATAAGTAAAAGGGAACTAAGAGAATATACTAGGCTAAAGCAATAATCAAATCTTTTAAAAGGTGTCGCCATGCGATTGACAATGAAATTCGGTTCTCTTTCCATGGCCAAGAGTAAACAAAGAGATATGAAACGGATGTTGGACTTCCCGTTTGAGAAAAGTTTAGGTATTTTAAAACTGAAACCAATAACAGGGAATATCTCGGGGGGGGGGGGGGGGGAGAAACTGTATATGACATAATTTACGTATTATAACGAGATATTAATTTTTTGCGTAGTAAGATTTTGTCCATCGTTACTGTTCACCAGTTATACAAAATTTATTCAGAATTGAGAGTACTTCAGGGAATTATTCCCAAGAAACATCTTTAATATACGGCATTTTAATTAAAATAAAAAAATCGAAAAATGTCGATGTAAAGGGTAGTTTGGGGTGGGGGGCTTTTCCTAAAAATTTACATGTCGCATCCTTGGAAAATACTAAACTTAAATACCTAGTTTGGTATTTAACCGACTTTTAGTTCTTGAATTTTGCTGTTCAGATACATTGATACGCACACAAACACACACAATCACACATTCATACAGATATACATACGAGGACTTTTTCTAGCAATGCTTTTTATTCAGGAGTCCTCAAAACATGTATTTCCGGTGAAATTTATGTATTGAATTTTTGGGTGCAATGCAATACCTCCTCTATCATGAGCATTATACATATCTGCTAGAGAAAGTAATAAATCTATATCAGTTTTGAATATTAACCTCTAATAAAAATGATTACTCTTTGTGCTCTCTAAAGTTTTAGATTTTTCAAAATGTTATAATTTATTTCACAAAAGCATTATTTTGAATCAGTTTAAATTCATTTTCTTTATCCTACAGATACTTGTAGTAGACACCGTTGCTATACAGAAACGACATAAGAAAACTTGGACTTTAAATCAAAGTGATAGTTACTAGCGCACGGGTGGGATAAAGTAAACAAAATTCACTCGTTGCTCTGGTAACGAGTGGGATAAAGTAAATAAACAAATGGTTGATAGTTACAAATTTTATACAACCTTTTAGTTCTTTTTCATATAATTTACATGAAGTCGACGGTAATAAAGCCTCAACTGCTTCTTTTGCTTCATTTAATATATCATTTGGAAACGATATATTAACGTTCTCAAAGTCCATCGTTAGCTTAATCAATTTGAAACTAGCAGCAATAAAAACAAAATTAGTATTCATACATAGTCTACGATATTTTATAACTATAAGAACGCCGCAATTCAATACCTTATTCCTTATTTAATTTATTACTATCTGTTGTAAAACCATTAAGTGAATATTTGTCATATATTAATATATCGTATCTGTATTCCCTTCGGTTCGCGTTTTAAATTGTTCTATTCATGGATAAACTCTCTGTTTATCCACTTTTATAATAAATAACTATTAATGTTTTCTCAATTTGGTCCAATTTCACAGATACATTTATGTTAACTAAAATCGTTAGACAACTTTTTAGAAAATAAAAAACAACGAAAGCAATAGATGCTAAAGGATTTATGCAGATAAAGCAGCGAAAGAAGCTACAAGACACTATGTTTCACATAAAGCTATTCCCATCACCAAGGTGTCACCAGGAACATAGGAGCCAAACTACACGAGCACTGGTGTCGTGAATAGGTAGCAGAGAATCGCATATCGAAAATATTTGAAATAGTAGAAAAATTAAGTGCCACATGCCATCCCTCAAGAGGAAAGGACAAATTTTAATGTTTTGTCTGAGGATAAGACATTTCAGACTCGCACACTCATATCTACCCACTAAGAATGAACCGCTGCAATGTACACACTTTAATACGAGACAGTCCATAGGGTACATTTTAGCAGAATGCCCGGTTTATTCCAAAGTTACAAAGTTCTTCCAACAGAATTCACGCAGTTTTATTGGAACCCAGTAAGACAACACACCTCATACTATTTATGAAATCAACCAATTTTATCAATCATATTTAAGGAAGAAAACTCTAAATTGATATATCACAGATATAAATATCATCGTGGCTGCGCCGTGGCCGAGTGGTTAAACCACTCGCCTCCCACCTAGGGGCCCGAGTTCGATCCCTAGCGCCCGAAGCGGATTTTCTCCGGGTCCTCCGGTTTCCCCCGCCACTCTTTCCACCAATTAATTACTTCACCATAGGCTTTCTTATCATTCATTTCGCTTGTATTTCATATCATCCACCCCTTCAGGTTCATGCCTGGCTACGGGACGACCACTCGTTCCAGGTTCTCCATTGTGTGGTTTCGTACCGTTGGTTCCTCGACAGGCTTCTGACCCCTAGACATCCGTTTGTAAGTCTTAGAGGGGTGTCAGTGCTGGAAATACGGGGAGGGTAAGCCAACTACGAAACTAAACAAATATCATCAACCAAGAAGGAAAACACCATCATAATCTTAATCCTACATTTATATACTAACATTTTGGTTGTCAATACTTTGTAATTTTATTATTATTATTATTATTATTGTCTTACCAAGTGGCCCAACATCCCCTTGTTTCACATGCAGATATCCCTTGGCGCATTAAAACAGTTGCAAAACTTAACGGGGCTATTTCAAGTTAAAATCTGCGAGTGGAGTACTGACGAGAGTGACTTTCGTTTTATACGTCTTGCTATCAGCGGAGATTGTGGGCGGGTGCGCTCATGGCCAGGGGTAAAACGATGGCCTCTCTCGCACAGCTCTCCACTGGTGGATCTTCACTTGAAATATCCCCGATGAGTTCTGCAACTCTTTTAATGTACAAAGGGATATCTGCAAATACAATAAGGGTCTGTTGGGCCACCTGGTATATTCAATGTCATATACTCGATTCATGCACGTGTCGCAATAAGACCTCTGTAGTCAAGCGATGTAAAAAAAAGTCGGCGTTCCATTCACTTAACTTTCACTAGCTTTTCCATATACAAACTATTCGTACAAAAGATTTTTACTTTTATCTACACCATGCTACTCGAGATAAACATTCGCAAAATTGGTCTTATTACTTGCTTCTTTGTAAGTAACAGGAAAATAAGAAATATAGTAGGTTAAAGCGATAGTTAAATCTTTTAAAACCTGGTTTCTATGTGAAACAATTGACATTCAGTTCCTTTAGCGTGATTCCGTTTGAGAAAAGTTAAGGCATTTTAAAATTGAAAACAATAACAAGAAATATCTCTAAACGGCTAACTCTACTAGAAAAACGTTATATGACATAATGTATGTGTTTTAACAAGATCTACATTTTTTTTTGTGTAGTAGCTTCTTGTCTATCTATTAGGTTTAACCGTTATACAAAACTCATCCAGAATAAAGAGGTCTTTAGCGGCTATTCCCAGGTAATTCAAAACATGCATTTTATTTGTGATGTAAATACCTTTGATATACGGTATTTTAATCAAAATCGTTCGAGCCATTTTTGAGGAAAACAAAATGTTCAAACATGTTTCCATATAAAGGGTAGTTTATGGTGGGATATTTTCTTGACAACCTTCGTGTCCCATCCTTAGAAGTCATTCACTAAACAAAAACAGCAAGTTTGGTATTTAACAGTCTGGTTGTTTTTAGTTATGCTGACCACAGACATACACGCACACATACACACCGCGGACATTTTCAAAGATGCACACACAGACCCTATAATGTTTTGTTTTGTGCTTTTATTTTTTTAATCAGGGATTCTCAAAAAGTGTATATCCGGTGAAATATCAGGTGAAATACAAACGTTCTAAAGGCAAGTGTTACGAGAGCAAACACAGAGATGTCTGCAATGTTAGCACATAAGATACAGCAACTGGCGGTTTGGCCAACAAACTTGTACAGTATTGCTGAAGTTTTCAGAGAAAGTAAAAACGTTTGTATGTAAGGAGGAGGCAAGAAAGGGAAACAAAGGGGTGAAAATGCAATAATCATGAGACAAGTTGTACTGCTGGCAGAGAGTGGCTCACTGGTCGATACTGCACTTGACCACGCCCTCTGACACACAAACAAATATCTACGTATTTTCACTTCACTAGCAAAAACTTAAATTAACGTAATGCAGTCACGCAACGATCTAACAGATATGGCACCTTAGAAATCAAAATATTCCCGCAAACTTGCAATTAAAAACTTCGTTTATGCCGCTAGCGTTAGCTTGTTTTAAGGAAGCAAACAGTGAAACAGCAACGGTGAAGTTTAATATGGATATTTCAAAAGAAACATTTTATACATCTGCAATTTTTCTGCTACTTACCAATAATAATAATAATAATAATAATAAAAATAATAACAATAATGTTAATTGTTCTCTTCACACAAGCGTGTGTAGGGCAGGAGTTAGATAGGTTGAGGTTAGAGGGTAGAGCGTGCTAACAGCGGGGAACACCTCGTCAACTGCGACCAGGTACTGATCTATTGCGACCTCCCGGGAGAAGGGTTTTGAGGAGGGGAAACCACACCAGTACACAGGAAACGACGGAGCTAAGCGCAGAGACGCACGGAAGTCCCTAACAGTTCATAAGATGGAACCCTGGCGCGCCACGGAGGCTATTTAAGCGCTGGAAGGCCGAAAGGAGGCCTCTACAATGGCACTAACCCCAACCAGCGCAACAAGATTTTTACCTGCGCCAACCTGAAATATGAAGATGGAAATGAAATACAGGAATGAAAGGGAAAGGAACCGTGGCAGGTATACAGCACTCCAGCAATCGCCTAATCGGCCCCAGAAAAATCTCGGAAAACCCAGGGCCAGAGTGCGCGGTCAACGGAGAGCGAACGCGGACTTCCCGAATGCTGCCGGTCCCCATGGCCGAGCTCGCCAAGGCGTCCCGCTTTGGTGCTTCGTAGCGCTGGGGATCGTGGGTTCGAGTCCCGCCTTGGGCATGGGTGTTATATGTTTGTGTATATGTGTGTGTTGTAAAAGTAAGAAAACAGTAATAAACAGTAATAATACGGCAAAACAAATTAAAAAAAAAGAAAAGAAAAAAAAGGTAAATAAAAGTAGGGTATACAGTGCCGGAGTCCTGATCAGACTCCGGTACTGTATTTAAAAAAAAAAAAAAAAAGAAAAATGCCAGTCCCAGAGGAAACGACTGAGCCACCTGACTCGGTGAGTTGGATAGGCAAAATTCAATATCATAGCCGGGATTGAACCACGGATCTCCCGGTTTCTTGCCGGTTATTCTAAGCACTGAACTGCCATGGCAAAATACCGACCCGGCATTAATTCCCCAAATTAGTGAAATGATGCTTAAATGATCTCAGGGTCCATGGTGCTTAAAGTTACTCGACATTCGACTCACAGGGTATGGGAAACCCCGAAAAAAGCCTTATCGGGATAACTCACTCTAAGCGAGATTCAAACTGACGATCTCTTGAATGGGAGGTAGACATGATACTCCTACACTACAGAGCCGGTCTCTAATAATCTTTTGTGAAAATAGTTTGCAGAACAGCTAGAAAATGCTGTGTGAATGTAACATATCAGATTTTTTTTTATATATTTCTGATTTTCTCAAAAGTGGCTTTAACAATAATGTTGCTTTATACAAATGTTTTAAGCTATTTCCATGAGTATTAGTGTCCATGTCTTAAATTTTCTGCAAACAGTTTGTGGGATTACTTCATTGTGAAAGTTTTTCAAGACACAAGTGAATAATAAGACACAGACAAAACCTCACGATATAAAAATTAAATCGCCTTAAAACACACACAATTTATGACTTCACAGTATTTTCACAGAAGGATTAGGATTATTCATGGACGGGATCCCCAGTCACTGGGGTAGAGACCCCTATGCAGGCCCTTGGGGTACTTGCGACTTACATGACTCCTGAGGCCCGAAGGGTGACTAGATTCGGATGACGATAGGCACGAGCATGAACGGGGTCCCCAACTGTCCCAGATTGAACACCTCCAACGCCGCCCGGTGCCAATCTACAAACCCTGAGTTTCTGAGGGTTCCCTTTCTAGCTCGAAAGTTGCCGCAGCAGTACCCGCTTGGTTCCTCATCACTGAAACGAAAATAAGGAAGAGATGGGAATTGGAAATTCATAGGATGAACTTAACTTTCCCAGCATTCGCCTGGTGACCCGGGGGAACCCGCGAAACACCTCCTTGGAACCGTGCGACATGTGATGCCGGATTGCGTTCCCTGACATTGGCCACTTTGCCGACTCCTGCACACCACTTCCTAGGCTATGCATTGATTTTGTAGCACACATTTTACTTCATTACATCCACTATGAACAAAAAAAAATGGAAACATATTCCGTGACAGAACGTGATAAGATAAACAGTTTACGTGAGGAAATTGGTTATACAATTCACATCGCTTATTTATTATTTTTTTGTTTTTGTGTTGTTTTATTCTATTAAACATCTCACCAATATGAATTGCCACAAAAATGACAAAGTATAGCAATCAAAATATAATTAAAACAATAAGGTATCATAATTCCATGCAGTACAAAAAAAAAAGAAGTTGATTATAAAGCATAACAAAAAATTGAAGAATAAGATATAAAAGTGAAAAGTATAATTTTTGTAATACTACAAAATATTTTATGATTTCAATAATATAAAATGGATCTACGAACGAAAACTTGTATAAAATGTTCGCGCCCAATTGGTTACTAGAGGACACTAACAGTGCAATAGCATTGTTAATCCGCAGACTATGAGTCCAATAAATGGGAACCATGATCACGATGAAGTATAACCACACAGAGAACCTCTGGTCTACCAAAGAACTACAGATAATATACGATTTAGCGCGAACATTCGGACTATATTCTCAAATTACAGTACATTACAAGAATGTAATCCTTTGTCATGTCTGTGATGAAGACATATCCATAAAACAATGAGCACATCTCTTTTGCTATTAAGTAGCCAAAAAGCCTCAACACACCTATATTTTATGGGAAAACCGTAAAAGTTGTTAGATATGTATATGTTTCAAAATATGGTAATTTAATTACAACTTTAGAGCTAATTTTGAGAATGTACAAAATAAATAAATGAAGTGTTCCATTCACATAACTTTCTTTACCTGTTCCAAATACAAACTATTCTTACAAGAGATTATTATTTTATCTACATCATGATAATTGATATAAATATTAGCTTTATTACTTGCTTATATGTAATTAGAAGGAAAATAAGTGAACACATTAGACTAATGCGTTATTCCAATCTTTTAAAAGCTGGTCGTTATGTGAAACAATTGATGTTCGGTTTTCGCTTTGCATGGTCCTGTTTGAGAAAAGTTAGTAGTTTAAAACTGAAACCAATAACAAGGAGTATCTCAAAATGGTCAGCTCTTCGAAAAATGTATATGGTATAAATTATATGTTTTACGATATCTCCTTTTTATGTAGTACGTTTTTGTCTCTCTTACGGTTTACCAATTATACTAAATTCAGCAAAACTCATCCAGAATGAAGAAAGATCTCTTCCTGGCCTATTCACAGAAATATTAAGATATACATATTATTTGTCATGTGAACAACTTTAATATACGATACTTTCATCAAAATCGTTAGAGCTATTTTTGAGAAAATCAAAACTTCCAACATTTTTTCCATGTAAAGGGTAGCTTGGGATGAGAGGATTATCCTCAAAATCTTTGTGTCGCATTCTTGGAAGACTCTATCTAAGCTTAAAGCTTTGAGTTATCGTGTTCACAGACACACGGACACACACACGGACCTACCTCTAAAACTCTGATGTGTTCCATTCACATGACTTTCTCAACATCTCTGCAACAACTTATGTTAAAAAGCTTATGCTTCTATTTACTTCATGCTAATGGAGAAAAAATTAGCAGAAATAGTATTATTACTTGCTTTCTTGCATATAGAAGCGAAATAAGGGAGTACCATAGGTTAAAGTGATAGTCAAAAACCGGTTGCTATGTGACTGAAATTCTACTGTTTGTTTGGACAGGAGTTGACAAATTCCTGTATGAGAAAAGTATAAGTTTTTCAAAGCTGAAAACAAAACAAGGGAATCTCAAAAACGATCAACTCCACGAAAAAAAGTGCATGCAACATAAATTGTGTGTTTTAATGTGCTCTACATTTTTATGTGGTAAGTTTTTGTCCATCTCTTACGATTTAGCAGTTATGCAAAATTCCGTAAAAGTCATCCAGAATAAAATAGTCTTCAGAGGCTATTACCAGAAAATTCAAGACATACATTTTATTTGTCAGGTAAATATCTTTAATATATGACATTTTAATAAAAATCGTTAGTCATTTTTTAGAGAATCAAAATTTTCGAAAAAAAGTTACATGTAAAGGGTAGTTTGGGGTGGGGGATTTTCTTGAAAATCTTCGTGTTGCATCCTTGGAAGATACCAAACTTAAATACCATGTTTGGTATTTAACGGTCTTTTCGTTTTTGAGCTATGCTGTCCACACACACACACATACACACACACAGATAGACACACACACGGACATTTTTCTAAACATGCTTTTTTTGGATTCAGGGGGACCCAAAACATGTATTTCCGGTGAAATCTCGGTGTCGAATTTTTGGGTGCATTACAATACCTTCTCTATACACTATTTACATAGTACGTATAGAGAAAGTAAAAATAGTTTCTTCCAAAATAAGTAGAGAAAATCATGTGAATGTAACACATAAGATGTATTATTCAGTGAAATCAAAACGCTTACTGCTGAGGAAAGATCTACATTGATAAGGCTTTAATATAAAAAATCTTCTAACTAATGTAGATAGGTGGCGGGAAAAAAAGACTTGGATACACAGTGCTTACTTACCATGTACATAGTATGTAGCTATAGAAGAAATTGGATTCCACCTAAAAATTCGATAGTGAAGTTTCACCGGAATTACATGTTTGATTAAATAAATAAAACAAAGCATTTTTAGAAACAGGTGCGTGTGAGTGTGTGTGTGTGTGTGTGTGTGTGTGTGTGTGCGTAAGCATAACTCAAAAAACGAAAAGTGGATTAAATACCAAACCAGCTATTTAAATTCAGTGTCTTCCAAGTATGCAACACGAAGATTTTCAGGAAAATCTCCCCAGCCGCATTTCCCTCTTATATACAATATTTTTTTGCGAAAAATGTTTTTTTCTCATAAATGTCTCTAATGGTTTTACTAAAATACCGTATGTTTAAAATTCCATGACAAATAAATGTATATCTCGATTTTTCTGGGAATATCCTCTGAAGACCTCTTCGTTCTGGATGGCTTCTGTTCGCCTGGTAAACCATAACAGACAAAACCTTACTACACACCTTACTACCTTTACTCTTAGTAAAGCACACGATATGTCATATACATTTTTAAGGAATTAACCGTTTCCGAGGAATTACTTGTTATTGGTCTCAATTTTAAAATTTTTCCCTTTTCTCATACGGGATATCTTCTTTCGTTATATATATATATATATATATATATATATATATATATATATATATATATATCTCTGCAATGAGAACCGAATTTCAAGAGTTTGATATAGCGACAAGCTTTGACTATTGCTTCAGCCTTGTGTATTTTCTTAGTTACCTTCTAATTACAAGGAAGAAACTAATAAGCCAATTTTGCTAATGTTTATCTCCATAATCATGACGTAGATAAAAGAATAATCGCTTTCTCTACACGTATTATATCTATAGAGTATAGAGAAGGCACTGTATTACACCCAAAAATTCCATAGCGAGATTTCACTGAAAATATATGTTTTGGGATCTCCTGAATCCAAAAAAAGCATTTCTAGAAAAAGGTTCGTGTGTGTGTGCGTGTGCGTGTGTGTGTCTGTGGACAGCATAGCTCAAAAACGAAAAGTCCTTTAAATGCCAAACTAGGTATTTAAGTCTGTTATCTTCCAAGGACGCGACACGAAGATTTTCAAGAAAATCGCCCACTCAACTATCCTTTACATGGAAAAACTAAAAATGTTGACCTACTCAAAAATGGCCCTAACGATTTTGATTAAAACACTGTATATTAAAGAGATTTACCTGACAAATAAAATGTATATCTTGAATTTTCTGGGAATAGTCTCTGAAGATATCTTTATTCTGAATGAATTTTGCGGAATTTTGCATAACTAGTAAACTGTAAGAGATACACGAAAACTTACTGCACTAAAAATGTAGAACTTGTTAAAACAGAATTTATGTTAATGCATTTATTTCCTGGAGTTGACAGTTTTTAAGACATTCCTTGTAATTGATTTCAGTTTTAAAATACTTTACTTTTCTCATGTGGGTCCTTGTCAACACCTGGTCGCGCAAAGAATCGGATTTCTATACCATGGCAACCACATTTCACTGTCGATTTAGCCTAGTGTATCCCCTTATTTTCCTTCTACCTATAAGGAACTAAGTATTAAAACCGTTTCTGCTAATGTTTATCTAGTTTAGCATGAAGTAGATAGAAGAATAGGCTTATTAACAATAATTTGTTGCATAGAGGTAGAGAAAGTCATGTAACTGGAACGAGTCAATTTTTTTTTTTCGTGGGGGGTGGGAGAATATAAAGCATCCTCTGACTAGTGTAGATAGGTGGCAGAAAACGTAAAAATGCAGATATTGAACGCTGTTCATGCGTCACTGCTTGATTGCGTAGGTTTTGATTTGAGAAAGGGCGCGATCGAGTTGGCATTTGTAAAAATTCAATAAGTTATCTAGGTCAGGACAGCTCTCAGCATTTGACGACCCGGAAAGAGTATTCTAAACCCGGAGTTCCGGCAGAATATCGATATGAGAGGTAAGTATAGGGTTACGTAACCTCTTCAAGTGCCCGAACATTTCGGCAGACGGGCTCTAAGATGCCTTCCTTGCTATTGATTCATTCCACTTCTGTACGTCGCATCTTCCGCAGGAAACACAAAGCCCAACTTCACAATCCATCAGATGTGATGTTGTACACAAACTTGTAGATAAGGATTCCGATGTGTTGTATTGACATGCCTTTCACTATTCACTCTTCTATAAACTATTTTCTTTTACTATGTACATAATGTAGAGAGGAGGGATAGAAGTTCGATTCCGAGATTTCACCGGAAACTGTTTTTAAGTTCCTGAGTCCAAAAAAAGTATTTTTAGAAAAAAGTCCGAGTGTGTGTGTCTGTGGACAGCATAGCTCAAAAACTAAAAGGTTATATATATTCTAAGAATGCAACACGAAGATTTTCAACAAAATCCGCCCACCCAAATTGCCCTTTACATGGACATTTTTTTGAAACTGTTGTGTTTCTCAAAAATGGCTCTAACCATTTCGATTGAAGTACTGCACATTAAAGATATTTACTCATAAATAAAATGAATATCTTGAATTTTCTGGGATTAGCGTCTGAAGACCTGTTCATTCTGAATGAATTTTGCTGATTTTTGCATAACTGGAAAACCGTAAGGGATACGCAAAAACTTGCTACATAAAAATGTATATCCCGTTAAAACACACATTTTATTCAATATACGTTTTTGTTGCTGAGTTGACCGTTTCCGAGATATTCCTTATTATTGGTTTCAATTTTAAACTACACATCTTTTCAAAATGGTGACACCTTTCGTTTCATCTCTCTTTTGGTTTTCTAGAAATCCAAAGCGAACCAAACTTTAATTGTTCACTTATCGATCGGGTTTTAAGAGATTTGACTATCGCTCCAGCCTGGTATATTCCCTTATTCCCTTCTGCTTATAATGAACTCAGTAGTAACACCAATGTTTTAATGTTTATCTCGTTTATCATGATGTATACAGCATAGTCTTTTGTACGAATAGTTTGTTTGCAGAACAGGTAGAGAAAGACATGTGCATGTAACACATAAGATTTGTAATTTTTTTTCATTTAATTTTAGATACAAGAAAATACAGTAATCTAAGGTGATAGTCAGATTTATAAAAATGTGACCGTTAAGTGATGAGATTGAAGTTCCATGCTCTCTTTTGCTTTCTCTATTACGTATTTACAATGTATATAGTAGGTAGATAAGGTATTTTATTCCACCAAAAAATTCAATACCACAATATCACCATTAATATATTTTGAGGCCCGCTGAGAACCGTTTTTTTTTTCTCAAAAATGGCTTTAACGATTTTGATTAAAATACCGTATATTAAAGATATTTACATTACAAATAAAATGTATACTTTGAATTTTCTGGGCATAGCCTCTGAAGACCTCTTTATTTTGAATGAGTTTTGCAGAATCTTGCATAACGGTTAAACCGTAAGAGATAAACAAAAATTTACTACACAAAAAATGTAGATCTCTTAAAACACATATTTTATGTCATATTTGTTTTTTTATTTGGAGTCGACCGTTTCTGAGATACTCCTTATTGGTTTCAATTTTACATTTCTTTAACTTTTCTTAAACCGGAAGTGACGTTTCGTTTCATCTCTCTATTTTACTGCAGGCAATGCAAAACGAACCGAACTTCAGTTGTTTCACATAGGACCAGCTTTTAAAAGATTTGACTATCGATTTATCTTAGTGTATTCCCTTATGTCTCTTCTACTTACAAAGAAGCAAGTAATAAGGCCTTTCTACTAATATTTACCTTGATTAGCATGTCGTAGGTAATCGTGTGTAAGAAAAGTTGTTTGTCTGACATGTAGAGAAAGTCACGTGAATGGAACATATCAGACTCTTTTTTATTCAGTTGACATCAAAGCATGGATTTTAATTGAAATCTCTGTACTGAATTTTTGGATGGAATGTAATATCTTTTCTACTTACAATATACACTGTACATGGTAGAGAAGGTCATAAGCTTTGATAGAATATATTTTAGATGCTGGAAAGACAAATTATAGTGAATTAATAAAGTCATATGAATGTAAAACATCTTAATTTTTATATACGAACACTATTTTATGCGGTCTGGATGAATGGTTTACAGGCTTAGAAATTCATAAACCAGTTGCATGAGCACTGGTAAAGGCTGAGAATAAGTAAAGGGCATTAAACATTTAAACCTCCACGTTCCATTATAAAGTTGTATGTACAGTGCCATATATGTCTGTAGCCTGTAATCATCAGCAGGAAATAGCCTTTTCAACGGCGAAACAATTCAGTTTCTGGTCACGCATTCACATTCATGAGAAGTCTGCCTTCATCGGTAACATATATACAGACAAGCCCACCTACGTGCTGCGGGGTAGCGTGTGTGTCTCGCATTCAAGAAGTCATGAGTTCGAATCTCAGTTAGACTGTGTTAATCGGATAGGTTTTTTACTTTCATGCATTTCACCCAAAAGTCGATGTTGAGATTTCACCGAAAAATACAGTATGCCCCGTTGAATCGTTACCACAAAGAAACCTTAATATTTCCTAAACTAATAGATGTAGAATGGACGAAATTAAATGGTAGGTTAGACAAATTCACCAAGTTTCAATAATGATGGCCTCTGTGGTTGAGTGGTCAGCGAGCTGACTTTCATCCGGAGGTCAAAGGTTCGATTCCCGGCTGGGTTGGGGAAGTTTTCTTTAATCAAAATAATTCCCTATCCCCCACAGAGTCTGGAAGTATGTATGTTAATGTGTGCGCTTGGGGGGGAAAAAAAACTATTTAAACCCAACGTATCCAACCTACAGAAGAGTTGTTTCTAGTGCAAATCCCCCGATATGACCTTAGTTGTTAAAGGGGGATATATAAGTGAAACAATTAAAAAAAAGAATCTTCAAATGCGCGCCTTTGGTGGCTGAAGAATATCAAGATGAAACTCTATCTCCCTTCATGTGTTCCGCAGCATTACTGGTGTGATGGAAGCACAAGCGTCTATTATCCGCCTTCGGACATCAGCCAGATCCTCTACTGGAGTTCGAAAAACGATGCTTTTTACATACCCCATAGGGTTAGGGCTGGTGACCTTGGAGGTCATTCAATGGGATTTTCTCTTTCAATCCACTTGTTTGGAAATTGTGTGTTGAGATAGTGTCAACTTTCATGGGCTCCATCTTGCTCGAAAAACTCACCCGGTATTTGTGGGATTGCATAGTTCCCCAGCATATCTATATTTCCTGTCGCTATTACTGTGCTTTCAACAGAGAAGAAAGGTACGATCCTGTATCACAAGTTAAAGCACGCCACACGTTAACTTTGGGGCTATCACATTCATATTCCATTACATGTGGGTTTTCCTCTCCCCATATTCTACACTTATGACGGTGCACTTTACAGATGTGTGAAATGTTGCTTCGTCTGAGAATGCGATGTGGTTGAGGAATTCATTGTTATCATCAATGCGGGAAAACAGTGCAGTAGCTAACTCGGCCCGTTTGGGTTTAGCATTCTGCTGCAACGTTTGCATAAGTTGGATTTTATATGCTCTAAATCGAAATCTTATATGGACAACTGTGTGAACTGTCGTCTTCGGAGTACCTAGCTCTAAACTGACTCGTCGAATTGACTTCTTTGGGCAACGCTGAGATGCTTGCCTTGCATCTTCAACTGTAACTGTGGACACTGGCTTTTTGCTGTTTCCCTTCTTCCTCAGAACAGATCCTGTTTCCAACAGCTGATTATGCCATTTCACAATGGTATGACGATCTGGAGTATATTCCTGTTTAAATCTTCTTTGTACTGGAATTAGGAATCTTAATTCGGCTAACCGATAGCATTTCACTTTCTGCTGTATCATGAATTCCGCCACTTTAACTTTGTGTTTTGTCGTACCACACGCATGCGCAGTAGCGTCATAATTTTCATTGTCACGAAACTTGGAGAGTTTCTACACAAGACAAGCTGAAAATCATATTTATAACTTGACTGTGTGAGAGATGTTTACATTTCTCAGTGGAAACGATTTACCGTGTCACACTGTATTTTTCGCTGAGTCCAATACAAAACAGATTTAGACAAAATTCCGTGTGAGGATGTGTGAGAGAGAGAAAGAGCATGTGTCTGTGAGAACAGCATAACTCAAAAACCGTTAAAATCCAAACTAGATATTTAAGTTCAGCATCTTTCAAGATTTTCAAGATAATACGCCACCCCAGAATACTCCAAGCGTGGAATGTTTTTCAAAAATGATTTTGTTGATTTTCTCAAAATTTTCTCTAACAATTTTGATTAAAAAATCATATGTTTAAGATAGTTTTATGACATATAAAATGCATTAGCCTCTGACGTCCTCCTCAATCTGGACAGCTTTAGCATAGCTGCACAATTGCAAGAGATAGACAAGATCTAACTGTACAAAAATGTAGATCTCGTTAATCTTACAACATTTATGTTAGTCATATACATACACATGTGGCATACTTTATATATTGTAAACTTAATCATTTCTGTAATATTCCTGATTATTGCTGTAAACTTTCCAACATTTAAACGTTCTCAGGTGGGAAATTGTCATTCGTTTTTATTTTTGTTTTACTCCTGGGTATGTAAAAAACAAATTTCTATGTCATCACATAGCGACCAGCTTTTAAAATATTTGATTAAGTATCTTTTAGCCTAGTGTATTCGCTTACAACGGTCGTCTCCTTAGCGCGGTGGTAGCGCAGCTGCCTACCAAGCGGGAGACCTGGGTTCGATCCCCAGTACCGGCGTGGGGATTTTTCCCCCGCTGGGAGACCTGGACCGGGGTGCACTCAGCCTCGTGAGGTCCCTGGGGGGCCAATTGAGGAGCTACTTGATGAAGAAGTAGCGGCTCCAGGTCGTGAGGACCGCATTAACCGGCCGGGAGGGGCTCGAGGCGCTGACCACGTCTCACCCTCCAATACTGCACCCCATCCATGACGTCTGTAGTGGACCGAGATGGGGGACGCAGCGGCCGGGCGGTAGGCCAAGGCTCCCCGTGAGCTGTCGTGCCATGGAGCTATTCGCTTACAACCATACTATGTGTACCTATAAAGAACTAAGTAATGAGACCATTTCTACAAACATTTATGTCAATTGGTGCAGTTGATGGAAGAATAAGCTTTAGTAAGAATATTTTGTTGCAGAATAACTAGAGAAAGTCATGTGATCGTACTATCAGCTTTTTCTTTCCCAGGGGAAGGTTCCTTAACCTGTAAAGAAGAATGGCGTCTTATTTTAATTCTAGGATCCCGGGTTTAGTTAAACATAATTTTATCATCAGCTATGAGCGTCAGTAAAATTTTTGTTGGGAAACCCCAGTCTGACATTCAACGTTAATAATCTGTTGAAAATAGCGTAAATCATTTCCGCACCTCTCTGTATTACTTTGTTCAGAAATATAGGTTATACCATTCTGCATGCATTTACTGCACACCACGTACCGGTTTTCACGTCATACAACGGAATCTGGTGTATAAACTCGGATTACTCTGTATTCTAATATTTGATATTTTACTACGAAAGGTAGTTATGTAAATGGACCTTCCACGCCAGAGAGTACTATTAAGCGTGGTTCAATTACTCTTTATTGTTGACAATTTGCAGAATTTAATTACAGAAATTTACCATAATCTGATTATCACATAAAAAACAAAATGTATGCAACAAATCCCTAAATTTGGAACTGAAAGAAAATAGCAAGCAATATATTCACTCAATTTCAGACACTGAACTTTCTAGTGCAGTCTGTTCCAGGTTGGGCGTGCACCAAAAGAGCAGCGAGTAACACACGACTCACAGGGGTATATTGGCCACAGCACTCCCGTCTATCTTTGCCCCCAGATTTGTGGCTGAGTATGCGCGTGAACACTGACTCACACAAGTATAATTGGAACAGCCTGCTCTAGTGTAAATCGAAATTTCCCGAGATGATAGAAATGTGTGGATAGTGAAGGACAACATGTCAACATCTCTTACAAGTATCTCAACGGCTCACCAGAGGACAACCTGAGAAGCTAACCTTCCAAATGAGCCGATTGGTGGCCCTAATGCTTGAGCGAGCAAATATGACGGAAGGTTTAAACTACAGGGTCAGATAGGTATTCATTCCGAAGTTTATTGCCATGCTTTTAAACAAAGTACTTAAACGTTTAAAACTAAACAATATTAAATGTTTGAAATATTTAAAGAAGCTAATTATTCTATTATAATAATAATAATAATCTAAACAAATGTTTGATAATCCAATTTTTAAACATCTATAAACTAAAGATATTACTTTATCAAAATTAAATGCAAAATATCTTTTATTCCACTAACGTAAAAGTAACTTAGGCATTTTCCAATTTAACATAAATTAAAGGAAAGTAAGGTAAAATAAAATAAAATAAAATAATTACTTTAATCTAACGAAACCATTAAAAACCTATAGTATTTAAAAAGAAAGAAGTTGTTTAAATAAATGTTAAATCCAGGTGACTTTATATCCGAAATTCAAAATAATTTTGATATTATAAACGTAACGCCAAGAACTGCAAATATTGCACTGAAAATCTCATTTTTTCCCCATTCTTCTAAGTATTTAAATGTACTTCATCTCTTTGACCAGAAATTGTGTTTTATGGTTTCAAAATTTATATTATTTCATCTGCTTCTTTGTGTGAGGATTCACCAAATATTTCATAATTGACATCATCCTTGCTATGAATTAGTTGGATATTTTGGTCAGAGAGGCTATGTGTGAAGATATGCTTCACTGAGAAATTTAACAGCAAATGCATTTATATTGGCAACATTGACCGCTGGTCTTAGATGAAATTAAATTGAGTTTTATTTATGGACGCTCTTTAACTGCTGCGGTTCTTAGCGTCCCATTCTATATTGGGCGTGAAAGAGGTATAATTTTGCTCAGATGTCTCTTTATCGGACTTGAGCTTCTTTTACGTTCCGTAAATCTACGATATGCGACCAACAGGCTTACTTCCCTTCTGAAGGAAACATGCTGAGGATATTTATGCCCGAAAAAAATCCATCGCCCCTCGCCGGTTCCAATCCGCAACCTTGGGAAATAGATGCTAGCATGTTACCTCTAGGTCATAGAGGACGTGCTAACCTTAGATTATCAGTAGGAACCCATACATTATCAGGAATCCGTTGGTAGGAATTGGACCCATGAGATAGTAGCCGTCTTAATTGTAATTTGAAAAGATGAGGCAGGTACGAGCATATTATAACTGCTTTTGCGGGAGCCCGAGCTGTAACCTCCGGCGCTCGAGTCGCCGTGTTGTGGCCACATTGTGAGAGAAAAGAACACCTTTCCTTGTATCGCCAAGTAACTACCTTAGTGTGGCGATTAGATATGCGAAAATGTTTTAATTCCCTAGCACTTAGTGTAAGGCATGTATGAAATTTGACCGAATATTGTGAAAAATGAAAACATAATATTTTTCCTATAAATGGAATCTAAATGGAATTGCCATATTGAACGATAAGGAAAAAGCGAACGCATTAAATTCACAGTTTGTGTCTGTTTTTAACTAAGCGGATTATAATTATAAACTGGAAATTGAGGATAGTGGAAAATCCGTTTTTCAAATAATGGCATCCAAATTGCGCAGAAGGATCAGAATGTTGCAAAATCGAAAATCGAGAGGGCCTGATAATATACCGACCGAAATACTAAAAATTGGAGGGGAATCCATGATTCCGTACCTAATGCTTTTATTTAATATGTCAATAAATAACTGTGCCTTGCCGGAAGACTGGAAAACCGCGATTGAAGTTCCAGTTCATAAAAGGGGAAATAAAACAGAATTAAATGATTATCGACAAGTCAGCCTAACTTCAGTAGTGTGCAAATTGATGGAACATTTAATTGTGGAATATATACGGGAGGAATTAGAAAACAAAAAATGGTTCAATGAAGCGCAACATGGGTTTAGACCTGGATATTCGTGTGAAAGCCAGATAACGTCATTATACCAAGATTTAGCAGAGGAGGTGGATGCAGGGGGAAGAACAGATGCAGTGGTGATATATTTTTCCAAAGCTTTTGATGTTGTATCATATAATTTACTTATCCAGAAGCTAACTGCTACAGGAATTGATAAATGCGTAGTTCTATGGGTTAAAACATTTTTGGAACGAAGATCGCAGAGGGTAAAAGTAGGCAAGGAGCTATCTGAGAGGGGTATGGTAAGCTCGGGCGTACCCCAAGGCTCAGTACTGGGGCCGTTACTTTTTCTTATTTTTGTAAATGACATAACTGTTAATATAAAATGCCAGATAAGATTGTTTGCAGAAGATTGTATTATTTACTATAAAATTAGAAATGTTGAAGATGAGACTGATCTTCAGGGTGATTAAAATGAAATTAGTGATTGGGCTGCTGCAAGTAAAATGAAAATGAATGCTGGCAAAAGTAAGTCAATTGCATTTAATAGATCTAGGGAAAAAATTCTGCAAAACTATCACATGGGTGGGGGAAAAATTCCACAGGTGGACAGCTGCAAATACTTGGGAGTTTACTTGGTGAGTAACGCTGGATGGGACGAGCAGGTAAATTCTGTATCTAAGAAAGCGTGGAAAACACTGCACTTCCTAATGAGGATTTTAAAAAAGGGGAGTGCAAAATCCAGGGAAATCGCGTACAAGTCCTTAGTGCGGCCGGTCATGGAATTTGGAGTAACTTGCTGGGACCCGTATAGAGTAAATCAAATTGATTCGTTAGAAAAGATCCAGAAAAGGGCTATAAAATTCATAAAAAGGGGTAAATATTTTGGGCTTACAAACGCTGAGGAGATAAAATGGGAGCTGTTGAAAGTTAGGCGTGAGAAACAGAGGTTGTGCGCTTTATTTAAAGCTTACGGTGGCTTAAACGCATGGGAGGACGCTACTGACAAACTGGAAAACCCAACTTACTATGCACGAAACGATCATCCGTTCAAAATTAAGGGTAGAAGATACAGAACTGACGTGGGAAAGTTCTCCTTTGTAAATAAAACCATAAAAGACTGGAATGAATTGCCTGGAGCAGCCTTTCGGGGTTGTCCTCTGTCTCTGAAGAAATTTAGGAAAAATCTTGACATTAATGTTGGATAATTTTTGTAAATATTTCTTAAATGAAATGCTTGTGATTTTATATTGTTGTAAATACAAATGTTAAATTGGTTGGTGATTCTAATTATGAAATTAATTAATCTGAATTGAAAGAAAAATTAATGCTTTCATATTTGTTGTAAATAACTATTATATCTAGCTTACAAAGCCATAAACTGGCAGCTGTGATTTATTGTTTATATATCTTGTATACATATATAACTCTGCCACCGGGTGATACCCACTTGCAGAGAAAAAAATACACACACACACACGCACTCACGCACACACGCGCACACACACACACCTACATACAATTCTAAGCAAACATATCGCCTATATTTCACTTGGTACATTTGCCCTATCAATTAACTGAATTTATAAATGGACATATGCCTGCTTATTAATAGATACGACCAACTTTAAACCTCGTTTTCTCGCACATTTTTTCAGCATCTATCGATACGGCGAATCACCCCGGAAATGCATGTTTTGAGACCCCCGAATTCTAAAAGCATTTTAGAAATAGGTCCGTGTGTGGGGGGGCAGCATAGCTCAAGAACGAAAAGTCGGTTAAATACCAAAATTGGTATTTAAGATCGGTATCTTCCAAGGATGCGACACGAAGGTTCTCAAGAAAATCCCCCCACCCCTAACTACCCTTTAAATAGAACATTTTTCGAAATGTTTTATTTTCTCAAGAATGACTCTAACAACTTTTTTTTTAAAATGCTATATGTTTAAGGTATTTTCAAGATAAACGAAATGTATATCTTGTTTTTTGGGGAGTAGCCTCAGAAAACCTCTTCATTCTGGATGACTTTTGTATAGCTTTTGTATAAATGATTAATCGTAAAAGATATACAAAACTTACCAAACAAAAATGTAAATAAAATTAAAACACACAATTTATGACATAGGTATACAATTTCTTTGTAGAGTTGACCGTTTTCCAGATACTCCGAGTTATTGGTTGCCGTTTTAAGCTAATTAAAACATTTCTCAAACGGGAGGATATCTCTCTTTTCGACTGTATTTTGTTTGCTCCTAGCGGCGGGCTTTTAAAAGATTAACTATCGCTTTAGCCTAATTTCCCTTCTACTTACAAATAAGCAGGAAGTAAGGTCATTGCTGCTATTGTTTCTTTCGAATAGCATGATGCAGATAAAAGAATAATCTTTTATAAGAAACGTTTGTGGAACAGCTGGAGAAAGGCATGTGAATGGAACACATAAGATTTTTTACTAATTTGTTTCAAAATGTTATTACCTGTCAAAAGTGCATTAAAATTACCATACACTTTTTCGAAATAATGCTCCAGATTTGTAAAATAAACTATTAACTCTTGAAAACTCAAGAATTTTGGAAGGTATTAATTTATTAAACTTCACACCAATATGAGTTGTCAGAAAACGACAAAGTATAGTAAACAGAACTATAGCAAATAAGGTAGCCTATATTCGAAAACGTAATTCCACGTGCTACAAAAAAGACAATTACAAAGTATAACAGACAAAACCTTTAACAACAAGATATATGCACTTCCTCCGGAGGTCGAATAGTCAGCGAGATAACTTCTCACCCGGAGGTCCCGGGTTCGATTCCCGGCTGAGGCTTGGAATTTTTCTTTAACCGGAAGTATTCCCTATCCCCCCACAGAGTCTGGCAGTATGAATATGAGAGGGAATGTGTGCTTATAATATAATAATTAATCGTTTTTAATTGTGATGACGTTTTGACTAAACTTAAAAATAATCTGGACACGCTATCTTCTACTCACCTATTACACCCTCAGCAAAAGCTATGAGTTATAAATAAATTTATTGGATCATCTTTAATGTATCCATTTCAAACCGCCACTATAAACAACATTCCTAATACATTTCTATTGAAAGCAGACAAAATGATTCGCAGTTCTGTGAAAGAAATTCTTCAGCTAAATAGTGACACTCCAAATTCAATGATATATACATCTCAAAAATATAAAAGACTTTCAATACTGAAAACTTCTTGGGTGTATCTTCAGCAACTGAATATTAACATCAAGCTGCAGTTACTGAACGATTCACATGTCAACGTAGTGCGAAATTATGAAGCCATCACAAACCACTGATTTTCTACTCTACAAATGGAACGATCTGATAAAACAGTCAGACAGTTGAGAAATACCAGGTTTGGTGCTCCTATCATAAAGGAAAAGGAGTGGAACTATTTGCAGAAGTTGCAGCAGCAAACACCCGACTAATTAATAAAAAAAGGCTTGAGCAGTTCTGAATGGAGGGACATACTAAAAATGAATGCGATGGTAGCTCCAGTTCGCAGTATTCCTGGACGATCTTCAAGCTCAAACCACTGCAGACACTGCAGTGAGTATGAAACACTTCCCCATGTGCTTGGAAACTGTCCTCAGGGAGAACTGCTTAGAATTAAGAGACACAACACCATTAGATCCATTTGGGCAAACACTCTACGTGAAACTGGGCTAGAAGTTTACGAGGAAGTTCACTGCCTAGCTGATGGTGTGTCGCATAGCCATCATTGCGATAAATAGAAGAAAATCAGAAGCAGAGATGACAGACACAACCATCCACTTTGAATTCAATAAAGACCAACCCCAAGAAGTTCATTTGGAAAAACAGAAAATACATGAGCCCACCATACCATATTTTAAAAAAGAATACAATCTCAGAAAAATAACTATAGCAGGTCTATTTTTTTGGATCTCGAGGAACAATTACACATATGTTTGTGAAATGGAGGGCAAAGTATAAAATTAACAGAAGTATGGAACAAGCAATCACAGAAAACATCATAAAACATTCCGTAGCCAATTTTCGAAATCATTTGTATGGTTTAAACAGATCGTAAAATGTATTATGGTTTATAAATCGCTTTATTTTTGTATTTTTTCTCTTTCATTGTTATAAATTGTATTGTTGTTGCACATCTTTTATAATATTTGTTACAATTTGTTCCCATAGCTTGATTTTATATAACTATTATAACGTATGGTAAAATATTTTTGTAATACTTACTTGTAATATTTTTTATAAAAATCACTATATATATTTTATTCTGTCACTAGGCAAACTCATTTATGACTCAGAATAATAAATAAATAAATAAATAAATAAACGGTTAACCTTATATCAATAACCCACTCTTAGAGTTGTTTCATAAGTCAAAGCTCCCGATGTCCATAGCAATTAAAGAGGGTGATACAAATGAAACAAAAAGTAATAGTAGTATTAGTATTAGTATTAGTAGTAGTAGCAGTAGTAGTAGTAGTAGTAGTAGTAGCAGTAGTAGTAGTAGTAGCAGCAGCAGCAGTAGTAGGAGTAGTAGTAATTATAATAGTAGTAGTATTAATAATAATAACAATAATAATACACAACTTAAATATCAAGTATGCTATTTAACCGACTTTTATTTATGAGGTATACTGCCCCAAAACACACACACATATACATACACGGAAATTTTGCTAAAAATGTATTTTTTTGTTTGCTTTGATTAAGGGTGTCTCAAAACATGTATTTCCGATGAAATATCATAAGCTAATTTTTGGGTGCAATACAATACCTTCTCTATCTATTTACGCTGTACATTCGTGCTAGAGAAAATAAAAATAATAAAAATAAATCTAGCAATAAATAAATCGATTTTCTTATTTAATTGGTATCTATGTATCAAACATTAAAACATGGTTTCAAAATTCTAGATTTTAGCCGAGATGATTCCGAAGTTATTTAGAAAGTAGTTTTCTTGCAATAATCAAAGATGCAACTACTGTAGAGTTTTCTTTTGTTTCCTATGAACAATAACCTCTTGATACCTCTTGTTACATTTTCATTGTGTTCGTGTTCAAGAGGCTCTCTTACGTCATAACCCTATCCTCTAGCTGATGTCAAGTGTTCTTAAGCCTTGCAGAATTCCAATGTTCTTCATTAGTAATCTAAACGAATCACAAACCTTCCTTACATCATTAATTGCTGCAATTGCATGTCAACCATTACAAATATCTGTAACGCCGGCCCCAGTTGCCGTGGTCGTTGGCGCGTTTGGCATTGGCGCTCCACCAAGAAAGAGCTGTGGCTTCGAATCCCGCTATGGGCACGGATATTTAGTGTTGTGAGTTTCTGTGTCCTATGCGGAAAAAAAAACAAAAAAAAACTGCAATTCGCAGTAATAAATCCATTATTACACTAATATTATAAAGAAAAAATCTGAGTGTCCTATTCACATACTTTCTCTACATCGCTGTAACAAATTAGTTATCGCTTTCTCTAGCCCAGTATGTACAATGTACATAGGGATAGAGAAGTGTTGTATTCACCCAAAAATTCCATGTCGAGATTTCACCGAAAATACATGTTTTAGGTCCCCTGTATTAAGAAAAAAAAAGCATTTTCATAGACAGGTCCGTGTGTGTCTGTGGACAGCATAGTTCAAAAAATAAAAGACGGTTAAATACCAAACTTGATATTTAAGTTTGGTATCTTCCAAGGATGCGACACGAAGATGTTCAAGAAAATCCAAGTTTTTTTTTTTTTTTTTTTTTTTTTTTTTTTTTTTTTTTGGTAAATGGCTCTAACGATTTTGATTAAAATACCACATATTAAAGCCATTTCTATCACAAATAAAATGTGTATCTCAATGTTTTGGGATTAGCTTCTAAAGACCTGTTAATTCTGGATAAATTTTGCTTAATTTGGCATAACTAGTAAACCGTAAGAGATAGACAAAAACTTACTGTACAAAAAGGTAGATATTGTTAAAATACACAAGTTATGTAATGACTTTTTTTTTTTTTTTTTTTTTTTTTTTGTGGAACTTACCGTTTTCGAGGTATTCCTTGTTTTTAGTTTCAATTGTGGAGTACTTATACTTTTCTCAGATGGAAGTGCCCGTGTTTCTTTTGTTCTACTTCTGGCCAAGCAAAGAACCGTTTGCATAACGACAGCTTTTAAAACATTTGACTATCCCTTTAGCCTAGTGTATTCCTCTAGTTCCATTCTGCTTATAAGGAACCAAGTAATAAAATGTTGCTAATGTTTATCTCTATTAGAATGGTGTTGAAAGAAGAATTAGCTTTTCTAAGAAGTTTTTATAGAGTAGCTAGAGAAAGTCTTGTGAGTGTAACACATCCGTTTTTTTTATATTGTTTCATTTAAATAGCCCCGTTTAACATCTAGCATATTGGGGGCTTTGCACTAGAAGGTTCCTTATGTTGGATTTAAATCGATTTATTTTCCTGAAACACACACTCTTACACACACATATTCACTCTCACATACTTATTCCCAGACTCTATGGGGGATAGGGAATAATTCTGGTTAAAAAGAATTCCCCACCCCAGCCGGGAATCAAACCCGGTACCTCCGGGTAAGAAATAAATTATTAAGCAGCTTATTCTTCAATCTATGTTATAATAATCGTGATAAACATTAGCAGAAAGTATCATAATTACTTGCATTCTTGTAAGTAGAAGGTAAATAAAGGAATACATAGGCTAAAACGACAGTCAAATCTTTTAAAAAAAATCTGATATGTACTATTCACATGACTTTCTCCATATCCCTGCAACAAATAATTCTTAAAAAGCTTATACTTCTATTTACTTTATGCTAATCAGAAAAAAATAGCAGAAATAGTCTAATTACTCGCTTCCTTGTAAGTAGAAGCGAAATAAGGGACAACCGTAGGTTAAAGTGATAGTCAAAAGCTGGTTTCTATGTCAATGAAGTTCTTTTGTTTATATGGATAGGAGTTGACAAGTTCCTGTATGAGAAAAGTATACGTTTTTCATAGCAGAAACCAAAAATAAGGAATGTAACAAAAACGACGAACTCCACGAAAAAAATGTACATAACATAAATTGTGTGTTTTAATGTGCTCTACATTTTTTGTGTAGTAAGTTTTTGTCCATCTCTTACGGTTTAGCAGTTATTCAAAATTTAGTAAAAGTCACCCAGAATAAACTACTCTTCAGAGGCTATTCCAAGAAAATTCAAGATAAAAATTGTATTTGTCAGGTAAATATGTTTAATATACGAATTTTTAATCAAAATCGTTAGAGCCATTTTTGAGAAAATTAAAAATTTCGAAAAAAGCTCCATGTAAAGGGTAGTTTGGGGTGGGGGGATTTTTCTCAAAATCTTCGTGTCGCATCCCTGGAAGATACTAAACTTAAATACCAAGTTTGGTATTTTACCAACTTTTCGTTTTTGAGCTATCGTGTTCACAGACACACGGACACACGGACACACACATACACACACACACGGACATTTTTGTGAAAATGCTTTTTTTGGATATTGGGGACCCTAAAACATATATTTCCGGTGAAATCTCGGTATCTAAATTTTGGGTGGAGTGCAATACTTTCTCTATACACTATGTACATAGTGCGTATGGAGAAAATAACTAGTTGCCAAGTGGTTGAAATCCGTTCCTACCCGTGGCCAGGAGTTTACAAGTTTCCGTATGAGAAAAGTATTTTAAATCTGAAACAAATAACAAGTAATATCACTGAAATGGTCAACTCCACGAAAAAACGCATATGACATAAGTTGTATATTTTAATGAGATCTACACTTTAGTGTAGTGAGTTTTAGTCTATCTCTTACGGTGTACCAGTAACGCAAATTTCAGCAAAATTTAATCAGAATAAAGAGGTCTTTAGAGGGTATTCCCAGAAATTTCAAGGTATACATATTATTTCATTTAAATATCTGTAATATACGGAATTTTAATCAAAATTGTTAGAGCTGTTTTTAATAAAATAAAAAAATTCGATTTTTTTTCTACGTAAAGGTGAGTTTGGGGTGGGGGAATTTTTCTCAAAATCTTCTTGACGTATCCCTGAAAGATACTAAACTAAATACCAAGAGTATCGTGTTCACAAACACATGCACACACACATACACACACACTCGCGGAACTTTGTCTAAAAATGCTTTTTTGGGATACAGGGAACCCTAAAACGTGTATTTCCCGTGAAATCTCGGTATCAAAATTTTGAGTGGAATGCAATACCTTCTCTATACATTATTAACGTTTTATGTGTAAAGAAAGTAAAAAACTGATTAATTTCATTCACATGACTTTCTGTACTTGTTCTGCAAAAAAAACTTCTAACAAAAGACTATTCTTCTCTCCACTCCATGTTAATTGAAATACGTCAGCAGAAATCGGTTATTACTTATAAACAGTAGGGGACTAAAGGAATCCACTAGACTACAAATAATAGCCAAATCTTTTAAGAGCTGTTCCTATATGATTGACATTTAAATGTGTATAGCCAGCGGATGACGACTTTCTATTTGAGAAAAGTACAGATATATTAAATTGAAACCAATAACAAAAAATCTTATGTGTTCCTTTCACATAACTTTCTCTACATATCTGTAACAAATTATTGTTAAAAAACTTAGGCTTCTATTTACTTCATTTTAATCCAGAAAAAAATAGCAGAAATAGTCTTGCTTCCTTGTAAGTAGAAGGGAAATAAGGGAGTACTATAGGCTGAACTGATAATCAAAAGTTGGTTGCCATGTGACTGAAGTTCCTTTGTTGGTATGGACAGGAGTTGATAAATTGCTATATGAGAAAAGTATAAGTTTTTCAAAGCTGAAACCAAAAACAAGGAATATGTCAAAAACGATCAACTCCACGAAAAAATGTATATGACATAAATTGTGTGTCTTAATGTGCTCTACATTTTTTGTGTGTTAAGTTTTTGTCCATCTCTTATGGTTTAGCAGTTATGTAAACTTCCGTAAAATGTATCCAGAATAGTCTTCAGAGGCTATTCCCAAAAAATTCAAGATAGAAATTTTATTTGTTAGGTAAATATCTTTAATATTTGACATTTTAATCAAAATAGTTAAAGCCATTTTGAGAAAATCAAAATTTTCTAAAAAAGTTCCATGTAAAGGGTAGCTGGGGGTGGGGGGATTTTCTTGGAAATCTTCGTGTCGCATCCTTGGAAGATACCAAACTTAAATACCAAGTCTATATTTAACGGTATTTTCGTTTTTGATCTGTGCTGTCCACAGGCAAACACACACACACAGACACACACATGCACACACACACTCGGACCTTTTTGTAAAAATGAGTTTTTTGGATTCAGGGGGACCCAAAACATGTATTTCCGGTGAAATCTCGGTATCGAATTTTTGGGTGGAATGTAATACCTTCTCTATACGCTGTACATAGTACGTGTCGAGAAAGTAAAAATTGACTATCACCTTAAGCTGGTTCCCTTATTTCCCTTCTACTTATAAGGAACTAATTAATACCATTTCTGGTAATGATTATCTTGATAGCATTATGTAGATTAAACCGTAATCTTTTGTAACAATAATTTGCTTGCATAACAGATAGAGTAAGACGTGTGAATGGAACACATTGGACTTTTTCAAGCGATAGTTCTGTATTGTTTTACTCCAGGACAGTGAAACGTATGGAATTTCAAATCCATTCCATTGCAACCGCTTTTTAAAAGTCTATACTTTAGCCTACTGTATCCTACTTATATCTACAATTTGTAAATGTGTAATGAAAGATTAACTCTATCAACAAGCAGTAAACAGAAGAACAAACTATTGTAAGAATAATTTGTAAAAATCTGATGTGTTACACTCACACAACTTTCTCTAGCCGTTCTACAAACTTCTTACATAAGATTATTCTTCTTTCTGCACCTTGTTAATCGAGGTATTCAGCACAATGTTCTTATTACTTAGTTCCTTATAAGTAGGAAGAAAATAAGGGAATACACTAGGCTAAATCGATAGTCAAATGTTTTAAAAGCTGTCGTTATGCGATTGTCATTACAAATCGCTTCTATTCTTGGCCAAGGAGTACAACAAAAGAAAAACGTACATTCCCGTCTGAGAAAAGTATAAGTATTTCACAACTGAAACTAATAACAATAAATACCTCGAAAACGGTAAGCTCCACATAACTTGTGTATTTTAACAAGACCTAAATGTTTTGTATAGTAAGCTTTTGTCTATCTCTTACGGTTTACTAGTTATGCCAAATTAAGCAAAATTCATTCAAATAAACAGGTCTTTAGAAGCTATTCTCAGAAAATTCAAGATATACATTTTATTTGCCAGGTAAATATTTTTAATATACGATATTTTAATCAAAATCGTTAGAGCCATTTTTAAGAAAATCAGCATTTTCGAAAACAATTCCATGTAAAGTGTAGTTTGAGGTGGGGGGATTTTTCTCAAAATCTTCGTGTCGTATCCCTGTCAGATACTGAACTTAAATACCAAGTTTTGTATTTTAGCTACTTTTCGTTTTTGAGTTATCGTGTTCACAGACACACGGACACACACACGGACCTTTTTCTGGAAATGCTTTTTTTTTATTCAGGGGGTCCTAAAACATGTATTTCCGGTGAAATCTCGACATCGAATTTTTGGGTGAAATACAATACTTCTCTATCCCTATGTAAATTGTACTTACGGGGCTAGAGAAAGTAAAAATGAATAAAGAAAACCATATGAATCCAACACATCACATTCTTTCCATGAGTTAAAGTTACTATGGATATCCTATACGTAAAGAAGTCTGGATGTAGTTATGAATCTGGAAATTATGTCTTTCTGAAATATCAGCTTTGCTAAAATGTAATATGACGCGCTCCAATTTCTTTTTTCCTTTATTTCTCTAGCCCACCTACTAGTTTCCTTCATGTACATTATTTTGGAAAGTTTCTCTTTCATATTCTGAAGTTGCGTGGGATTTCGGTCGATGTTCATCGGTTTTCTCTGCTTCTTGTTATCTTCTTTTTTCTCTTCCTTTGTTTTTTCACATCTTTTATATACATCTTATTTTCCCGTGGGATAGCGTTTTCCGTTTCTGTTTTTTTTTTCGTAACAGATTTTCAGACATACTGTTACGTAAATATTTAAAAACATACTAATTAAAAATGGAAATCTTTAGCATTTCATGTTCTATAAAAATCTGATGCGTAGCATGCACATGAGCTTATCTGCTCACTCTTCTATTAGTTATTACAAAATGTTACTCTTCTAGATTAACTTTCATTATAGTTTTCACTGTAGATATAAGAAGAATACAAAAGGCTAAAACGATATTCAGATTTTTAAACAGCGTGTCGCTATGTGAGTTTTTGAAATGAGATGATCTTTGCATGATGACGGGAAAATGAAGAACAGCTATTTAACCATCCAACAAAAAAATTGATGTGTTACGTTCATATGACCATCTTTAACCATTCTTTAACAAAGTATTCTTACAACGGGTCTTCTTTCTAATTCATGTTAACCCAGGCAAAAAAATTGAAAAAATGATTTTATTACACATTTCCTTGTGGACACAAAGTGAATACGGGAATAGAGATAGTCAAATATTTTAAGAACTTCTTGCTATATGAAGGTCTTAAAATGTCGTTCTCTTTGCATCACGAGGAGAGAGAAAAACTAATAACAACTTTCTATTTGGAAAAATTAAACCAGTAACAAGTAATGAATATCTGGTCTTTGTGGTTTAATGAGATCTATTTTTGTGTAGTAAGACTTTCTTATGCAAAAGTCACCCAGAGCGAAGAGGACTGCAGAGGCTATTACCATATATACATATAAATTATTCCTGTATATGCAGAAAATGGTGGTGGTGGCGGTGGTAGTGGTGGTCAAAATGACCCATCCGTCGTGTTAAAGCTTATATATATATATATATATATATATATATATATATATTCGGGCCTCAAGAATGTGAAAGACATTGTCAAGAAAATTTCTTTCACTTATTTTAATTAAAATCGTTATAGCCAGTTTTGTGGAATCAAATTTTTCAAATAATGTTCCACGTAAAGGGTAGTTTGGTATGGGGTATTTTCTTGAAAATCTTCGTATTGCATTTTTGGAAGATGCAAAACTTAAATATCAAGTTTGATAAGAAGTTTATTTGCAAAATAGATAGAGAAATTCAGGTGAATGGAACGTATCAGATTTTTACATTTAATGGTAATTATTTTCATGTTTATAAGAAACTTTCGATTGCGGATCAGACGACGCTGCGGACATTATTTTAAAAACCGCTAAATATTATTTTCTTTCTTCCTAGTTTAAGTTTTATTAACCTGGTAGGTTATAAAGGGCGATGAATGAAATGTGCGAATAGATGCTCAAAGAACCCCGAGATCCTTAGAGCTTAGAGCTACCTACCCAACATTTGCCTTCTCGGCATAAGGGAAAACCCTGGGAGAATAAAAAAAAATAATAAAATTAAAAAAAAAATTGTTCAGATAACTCATCATAAATGAGATTCGAACTCGTGACCTCTCGAATGTGAGGCAGACATGCTGCCACCACTCTACAAAGCCGGACGCCGTTAAACTTTGCCAAGGTGACTTAGGCTTTTAACAGTCGACAAGTTACTGGGGCACTTAATAGTTTTTATCTACTGCTATTATGAAAGTGCACAATTATTGGACCATGTTCAGGCAGCAAGAGATAATCATTATATCGCTTGTCTTCAAAGCATGCTTCCAAAAACTGTATGCTTTGTCTTTTATGTGTACTTTGCGTTTAAAAGAATATAACAATTATGTAGCACCTTTTGCCTGGACAGAACGGCTGAACAGACTGAAACAAATTTTCGTAGATTTCTCTTCCTGCCAGATAGCTATTTTCCACATTAAATAGAGAAAAAATTGTATTCCACCAAAATATTCTACCAAAATTAACTAAATTACATATTTTGAAACTCTTAAACTCTCAAGAAGCATATTTTAAAAAAAAAAAAAGCTTATGTTTTCCATTCACATGACTTTCTCTACATCTCTGGTACAAATTATTGTAAAACGTGAATTCTTCTACCTACTCCATGCTAATCGAGATAAACTTTAGCAGAAATGGTATTGTTACTTGCTTCCTTGTAAGGGAAATAAAGGTAAAGCGATAATTAAATACTTTAAAAGCTGGTTGCTACGTGACTGAAATTCTTTTGTTTGTATGGCTAAGAGTTGACAAATTCCCATATGTGAAAAGTATAAGTATTTTAAATCTGAAACCAATAACAAAGTGCATATCTCAGAAACAGTCAGCTCTACCAAAAAAACGTATATGACATAAATTATGTGCTTTAACGATATCCACATATTATGTGTAGTAAGGTTTTGGCTATCTCTTACGGTTTACCAGTTATCCAAAATTCCGCGAAACTCAATCCAGAATGAAGATGTCTTCAGAGGCTATTCCCAGAACTTTCAAGATACTTATTTTCTTTTTCATGTAAATATCTTTAACATACGATGTTTTAATCAAAATTGTTAAAGCTATTTTTTAGAAAAATTTTCCATGTAAAGTGTAGTTTGGGGTAGGGGGTTCTCAAAGTCTTGTGTCGCATCGTTGGAAGATACTAAACTTAAACACCAAGTTTGGTATTTTACCGACATTTCATTTTTGAGTTATCTTGTTCACAGACAACGAACACGGACACACACATACGGCCTTTTTTTTCTAAAATTGCTTTTTTTTTTTGTGGATACAGGGGACCCTAAAGAGTGAATTTCTGATGAAATCTCGATATCAAAGTTTTGAGTGAGATACAATACTTTCTCTATAATACGAGTAGAGAAAGAAAAAAATATTCGAAATTCTATGACAAGCAAGTCAGCTATAATAGAAAAATAGAATATTGAATTTCCAAAGCATGTAATTACAATTTATCTCCAAAAGAGAGAACATATTTACACTATATATTTACATTTAGTATCCTAGTGCCTGAACTTTCCTTTCCTTGATGGTGTGTCTCATTTTGTCAATCACACACATATTCAATTTATTAAATACAATAATTGCACATTTTAAAGTTGGTTTAAGTTGCATGTCCTCAAATTTCCATTGACAGATACCGATATAAACATAATTAAACTCTAAAATGTTAATTCTTAGGGTGACAAACCATTGCCTTTGGTTTATAAAATTTAAAAATCTACCGGATAACTATGATGAAATATGGAGGTTACATGAAAACAAATGCAGATAATTAAAATGACTCGCATCGTCACTTATTTTGTGCTGGTAAATAATTTGAAATTACTCTTTTCAGATATAATGGCAAAGACCTCAAAATTTATGACCTTATTCTCCTTATAACCTGTCTCTGTGATTCATAATCACATCTCTCCGGTAGAGTATTTCACAGAGGACATCAAGGCCACGCCGAGTGGTTAGACCACTCGCCTCTCACCTAGGCCCGGGTTCGATCCCAAACGACCGCATGTGAGATTTGTGGTGGACAAAGCGGCACTGGGGCGGGTTTTCTCCGGGTTCTCCGGTTTCCCCTGCCATAGCATTCCACCGGTGCTCCATCTTCTTTCATGCATCATCAGTGTCACCACCTGCGGTGCCATAAGTAGTTAAAGCGGGTGTTAAACACTACCTGAAAAAAAAAAACAGGACATATGAACCTGGCTGTATGGATTCACTAACCCACAAAAGGGAAAACTGACCTGTCACATCGCATCATTAGAACAGGAATTCATAACTAATTATACCTGCTCCCCGGACAACCACCCCTTCACTCACAAACTACCTTTCAGAAAAGTAATTTTTACTTTCTCTGATACCTATAGTAAGTATAGGAAGTATTCTACTTCACCCAAAAGTTCGATGCCGAGATTTCATCGAAATTATATTATGTTGATATACATATAAATCCAAAAAAGCACTTTTCAAATAAATCCGCGCGCGTCTGTGTGTATGTCCGTGAACAGCATAACTCAAAAATCTGAGTATTATATTCACATGACTTTCTCTATCTGTTCTGCAAACAAATTTTTCTTACATGGATTATTCTTTTATTTACATGCCGATCGAGATAAATATTAGCAGAAATTGTATTCTTACTTGCTTCCTTGTAAGTATAAGGTAAATAATGAAATACACTAGGATAAAACGATATTTAAATCCTTATAAACCTGGTGCTATGTGATACAATTGAAATTCGGTTCTTTTGCATGGCTAGGATTGAAGTAAAAGAGATATGTAACGAATGACTACTTCCTTTTTGAGAAAAGTTTAAGTATTTTAAAACTAAAACCAACACAAGGATTTTCTCAGAAGTAGTTAACTCTAGGAGAAGAATATATGAGATAAATTGTATGTTTTAACGAGAGCTGATTTTTGTGTAGAAAGTTTTTGTATATCGCTTACGGTTTACTAGTTATGCAAAAGCCATCCAGAATGAAGATATCCTAAAAAATTAAGATAAACACTTCATTAGTCATGAAAATATCTTAAACATGTGGTATTTTAATCAAAAGTGTTAGACCATTTTTGAAAAATCAAAATTTTCGAAAAATGTTCCATGGTGGTTTGATGTGTGGATTTTCTGGAAATCCTCCTAATATATAAAGAATGGTAGCCGATTTTTAATTTTTCAGCTATGTTGTTCACACACACACACGAGCGCGCGCGCACGCACACACACACACACACACACACACACACACACACACACACACACACGGACCTTAATCAGGGCTCTCAGAATATATATTTCCGGTGAAATGTCGTACAGCATTTTTTGCTTCTCTACCTACTACGTAAATTGTACATACGTGGCCGAAAAGTAAGAATTAAAATAGCCTGATAATTAAGTTCAGAATCTTCCAATGCTGTGAGTATAGGATATACGAAGTTACTCTTACTTCTCAGTTTAAAAGTGAAATTTCTGACGATTAAAAAGTTATCGTTATGTAAACTACCATGAAACGCTTTACATACTCATTTAAATGCAATAGATAAATAAATAATAAAACAGCAAGCGAATGATAAATTAATGAAGTAAACTCGAAAAATCGCCTAAATAGAAAAGGCATAAAATAACTGACCTAATAAATGTGAATTTGAATAATCTGGGAACCACGATAAGGATGTATGTACACATTAGCACTGCCTGCAATGCAATAATTAAAATAGAAAATGCCAAAACTAAGTTTCATAAAAAATAACAAGAATATTGCATTTTCACTTGTTTTCGTCTGTGATACCTCTTACATATCGAGCTGCTCTATAATATTGTTAGTTGAGCGTCGCGTGTCAGATGTTTGTGTTTTGTGATGCACTAATGATACTCGTAGCGGCCGACATAAATAAAAGCGACGGCTGAACCAGATTGCAGGTACAATCGCATATCTATTGTTTATTACTGCACCCTTTCTCGGAAATCCGTTTTAATCAACTATAAAATCTCGTAAACTATACAGGCTGTTTAAAAAATACGGGGCATAATTTCAGGTATGTATTTCCCACATGAAGACAATCAAAATAGTTCATTATAACATGTGTCCGGAAATGCTTCATTTCCGAGTTATGGCCTTTACAACATTGAAAGTCCCACCTGTAGACAATCAAAATAGTTCATGTCCGGAAATGCTTCATTTCCGAGTTATGGCCTTCACAACATTGGAATTCACTGGAACGTTTTTCTTTCCGCAGGTCTTTGCTGTCAAAGGAGACATTAGGAGGGCGCTCTGATAATTCATTCTGAGGAAGGTTACATTCAGTGTTCTTTAGGCGTTAAGACTGTGCGACATGTATTCAAATCAAGAGCTGGCAGAGATACACTTCATGTACGGTAAGGCGGACGGCAATGCTGCGCTGGCTCGTCGTTTGTACCAGGAGAGGTACCCATAGCGACAATGTCCAGATCGGAAGACATTTGTACGTCTCCATTCCCGTCTGTGCGAGTATGGAACATTCACCTCTCCTGGTTTGGGAAGGGGACGACCAAGATCTACAACTCCAGAAGTGCAGGAGGAGATTCTGGAGGCTGTGGACAGGACTCCTTCTATCAGCACACGACGGTTAGCGTTGCAAGTCAATGGAGACTGTTGAACGAGTATCAATTGTATCCTTATCATTTGCAACGTGTACAGGCCCTGTCACCAGCAGATTACCCTGCACGAGTTAGGTTCTGTCAGTGGTTCTTGCAGCAGTGTGGTGTAAATCCGAACTTTTCTGCCGTCGTATTATTTACAGATGAAGTACAGTTCACAAGAGATGGCATAACAAATTTCCACAATCAGCATGTATGGTCGCATGAAAACCCACATGCAACTGTTGTATCTCATCACCAGGTGCGGTTCTCCCTCAACATGTGGGCCGGTATCATTGGTGATCGATTAGTTGGACCCCATGTACTTGTAAACAGACTTACGGGGCAGGCGTACACAAACTTCCTGGAAAACACCTTACCTGACGTTTTCGAAGACACTCCACTGATCAATCATCAACACATTCACTTCTTGCATGATGGCGCTCCTGCACAATTCAGTCTTACGGCTCGCCGGTACTTGGATCGAAGGTTTCCTGATCGATGGATAGGTAGAGGTGGCCCAATTGCTTGGCCTCCACGCTCACCTGATCTGAACCCTCTCGATTTCTACTTGTGGGGGCCATTTAAGATCATTGGTTTATTCGTCTCCGTGCCGGATTTGGAATCCCTTCGGAATCGAATTGTGGCAAGTTGTGAGGACATACGCAATACTCCTGGAATTTGGGATCGTGTTCGCAGGTCAATGAGACATCGATGTGAGGTCTGTATTCAAGCAGGAGGTGGACATTTTGAACATCTGTAATGACAACAACCTGCGGAAAGAAAAACGTTCCAGTGAATTTCAATGTTATGAAGGCCATAACTCGAAAATGAAGCATTTCCGGACACATGTTATAATGAACTAATTTGATTGTCTACATGTGGGAAATACATACCTGAAATTATGCCCCGTATTTCTGTATATCTCACTCCACGGGAGGGTTTTCAAATCCGATTGATTTAATTACTTTCTTACCTCCCCCGTCTTTATGAAGTCATTTTACAAAATTCTAGAGACGTTTATGGTGCATTCTGCCCTCTAATCCTTATAATAATTGTAATTTCTTATTGTCCCAGCTATTTGTAATAACGGATGAAATATCCCCTGATATTCACGCATAAGGATGTGAAACTTCTGCCGCCCTTAACCTTCCCCCGACAGTCTTCCAAGTTTTGGAAATGCTCGTAGCCTATTAATACTCTTTGGTGAGGAAGAATCCTTGGCCAGATTCCTTGTTCGATTAAGTTTTTAGATAATTACAGTGGATGAAATTTTAAAAATCTGACTTTCTCTACATATTCCCAATAAACTATTTTTACAAAAGAGTATTCTTTTATCTATTTCATGCTAATCGAGATAAACAATAGCAGAAATGATCTTATTACATATTAACTTGTAGACACAAAGGTAAAAAACTAGATTACAACGATAGTCAAATATTTTAAGAGCTGGTCGCTATGTGATATCCAAATTCCTTTTCCTTCTCTAGCCAGAAGAAAAAAAACGCAAAACGAATGATGACTTCCCAATTAAGAAAGTGTACTAGAAATTTAAAACAATGACAAGGAATACCTCGGAAATACATAACTCTACAAAATATCTTATGTATTCCATTCAGATGACTTTCTCTACAAACAATTGATAGAAAATATTAATCCTTTATCTACATCATAGTAATCCAGATAAACACTAGCAGAGATTGTTTATTTTTTTCTTCTAAGTATAATGGAAATAAAGCTAATTCATTAGGCTAAAGCGGTGGCTAAATCTTTTAAAAAGTCGGCCACTATGTGAAAACGTTTAAATTCGGTTCGCTTTACACGGCCAGGAGTAATACAATAGAGAGATGAATCGAAAGATCACCTCATGTTTGAGAAAAGTTTAAGTAGCCTAAAATTGAAACAAGGGATATCTAGATAACGGTTAACTCTCCAAAAAAATGTATATGACATCAACTTAATGTCTTAAGGAGATCTTGTACATTTTTATGCAGTAAGTTTTCGCCTATATCTTACGGTTTACCGGTTAAACAAAATTCATCCGAATGAACAGGCTTACCAGAAAACTAAAGATATAGATTTTATTTATCATGTAGAGATCTCTTTAATATACAGTATTTTAATCAAAATCTTTAACGCCATTTTGAGCAAATCAAAATTTTCAAAAAATTTACCATGCAAAAGTTAGTTTGGAGTGCGGGGATTTTCTGGAAATCTTCGTGTCATATCGGAAGATACTTAACTTAAATACCAAATGTGCTATTTAATGGTATTGGTATTTTCGTTTCTGAGGAAGTTTGTCAGAGACAAACACACACTCGCACCTTTTTCTAAAAATCTTATGTGTTCCATTCACATTAGTTTTTCTACCTATTCTTAACAAAGATTATTTTTATCTACATCAGGCTAATCGAGATAAACATCAGTAAAAATTGTCTTTTTACTCGCTTCCTTCCAAGTGTAGGGGAAATAAGGGAACACACTAGGTTATGGCGATAGTCAAATCTTTTTAAAAGCTGGTCTATGTGTGAAAAATTGAAGTTCAATTCGCTTTGCATTGCCAGCAAAACAAAAGATAGACAGAAAGAAAGGTGACCCCTTTTGAGTAAAAATACATAGATTAACATTGAAACCAATAACAAGGAATGCCTTGGAAACGCTCAACTCTGCAACAAAAATGTATAGGACATAAATTGTGTGTTTTATCGAGATCTCATATTTGTGAGGTAAGTTATTGTCTATTTCTTACGGGTTGTTCTCAGTTATACAATATTCAGAAAAATTCATTCAGAATGAAAAAAATCTTCAGAAGCTATTCCCAAAAAAATGTAAGACATGCATTTCATCTTTAATATACGGCAATTTAATCAAAATCGTTACTCATTTTTACAAAAAAAATATATTTTCAAAAAAAGTCCATGTAAAGGGTAGTTTGAGGTGGGGAGATTTTCTTGAAAATCTTCGTATTATTTCCTTGGAATAAACTAAATTTAAATATTAAGTATAGAATTTAACGGTATTTTAGTTTTTGAGCTATGCTGTCCACAATTTAATCAAAATCGTTACTCATTTTTACAAAAAAAATATATTTTCAAAAAAAGTCCATGTAAAGGGTAGTTTGAGGTGGGGAGATTTTCTTGAAAATCTTCGTATTATTTCCTTGGAATAAACTAAATTTAAATATTAAGTATAGAATTTAACGGTATTTTAGTTTTTGAGCTATGCTGTCCACACACACACACACACACACACACACACACACACACACATACGGATCTTTTTTTTTTTCTTCTTTTTTTGGACTCAGGATACCTCAAACATATATTTCTGCGAAGAATCGATATCGATTTTTTTGAGTGGAACACATTACTTTTTTTATTTAACATAAATGTAGAAAGAGTAAAAATACTTTTTTGGATTTAGAGGTTCTCCAAACATATATTTCCGGTCAAATCTCGACATCGAATTTTTGGGTGGAATGCAGCATCTTCTCTACTTATTATATGCATTGTACATACAGACAAAGCAAAAATATATTGCATGCTTTATATACCTACCTACATTATATGTGTAATACGATGACTATCTCTTACAGTTTACCAGTTATGCAAAAGTGATTCAGAATAAAAAGGGCTTCAGAAGCGCTTGCCAGAAAGTTCAAGGTATGCATTTCATTTGTGTTGAAAATATCTTAAAAGTATGACATTTAAATAATGATCGTTGGTCGTTTTTGATCGTTAATCACTTTTGCCAAAGTCTAAATTAAAACATGTTCCATGTAAAGGGTATTTTTGGGTGAGGATATTTTCTTGAAAATCTTTGAGTCACATACTTGAAAGATGCTGAACTTAATATATCAAATGTGATATTTGATGGACTTTTCGTTTTTGAGTTATGCTTTTCACACACACACACACACACACACACACACACACACACACACAAATATACACACAAACAAACGAGCCTTTTTCTAAAATACTTTTTTTCACGGCACCTCAAAGCATGTTTTGGTGAAATCTTGACATCGAAGTTTATGGGGAAATACAATCTTTCCTCTATCTAACACAGAGAAAATAAAAATGTATATATTCTCTTTGGTCAGTAACTAATAACATAAAAGCTACATAGTTTTCACTTAATGTAGACTGTTTCATTACACGCAACTGCAGTATTTCCTCAACCTTGAAAGATACTGTTCGAAGTTAAATACCAAGTTTCGTTTTTATTTATGCTGTCCCTACACACGGGTCTTTTTTTGGATTTAGGGGTCTTCAAAACAAGTATTTCCAGTAAAACAGGTATGGAATATTGGGTGGAATACAATACCTTCTCTATCTATTATATGACATTGTACATATAGAAGGTAAAACTGTATTTATACAGGTAACCTCTAAATGTGTATTTCCAGTAAAATCCCGATATCGAATTTTTAGGTGGAATGCAATACTTTCTCTAATTATGTACTGCTTACTAAGTATAGAAAGTAAAAATCTGATGTGCACCATTCACATGACTTTCTCTATATATCTGCAACAAATTATTCTTAAAAAGCTTATACTTCTATTAACCTTCATGCTAATCAGTAAAACATTATCAGAAATAGCCATATTACTTGCTTCCTTGTAAGTAGAGGTGCAATAAGGGAGTACCATAGGTTAAAGTCATAATCAAAAACTGGTTGCTATGTCACTGAAGTTCCTTTGTTTGTATGGACAGCAGTTGACAAATTCCTGTATGAGAAATGTATAAGTTTTTCATTGCAGAAACCAAAAATAAGGGTCACAAAAACGACGAACTCCACCAAAAAAAATGTATATAACATAAATTGTGTGTTTTAACGTGCTCTACACTTTTTGTGTAGTAAGTTTTTGTCCATCTCTTACGGTTTAGCAGTTATTCAAAATTTAGTAAAATTCATCCGGTATAAACTACTCTTCAGAGGCTATTCCCAGAAAATTCCAGATATACATTTTATTTGTCAGGTAAATATCTTTAATATACGAAATTTTAATCAAAATCGTTAGAGCCATTTTTGAGAAAATCGAAATTTTCGAAAAAAGTTCCATGTAAAGGGTAGTTGGGGTGGGGGATTTTTCTCAAAATCTTCGTGTCACATCACTGGAAGATACTAAACTTAAATACCAAGTTTGGTACTTTACCTACTTTTCGTTTTTGAGTTATCGTGTTCACAGACACACGGACATACACACGGACATTTTTCCGAAAATGCTTTTTTTAGATATAGGGGACCCTAAAACATATATTTCCGGTGAAATCTCGGTATCGGATTTTTTGGTGGAGTGCAATACATTCTCTACACATAGTGCCTATAGAGAAAGTAAAAATGGCTCTTACTACATGTTTAAGGTACGAATATAACAAATAAAATGTGTATTTTGAATTTTGAGAAAGCCTATGAAGTTATCTTCATTCTGTGTAACTTCTACATAGCTGGTAAACTGTAAGAGAAACACAAAATCTTACTTAATAAAATATGATGATTTCCAATCATGTGATTTGCTTTACCTATTTGCAACAACTTCTTCTTACAGAAAACTCATTCTTCTCTCTACTTCATGCTAACAAGGTAAATAGTAGCAAATTGGTTTTATTACTCAAGTCCTTCTAAGTAGAAAAGAAATAAGGGAAAACACTATGCTAAAACGATAGTCAAACCTTTTAAAAACGGGTAGCTATGTGATACAATTTTATTGAAATTGCCTTCTCTTTGCATGGCCAGGATGAAAAAAGTGAACAGATAAGATAACAAGAAATGTCTCGGAATGGATAACTCCACAAACAAAAAAGTATGTGACACAGATTGGATGCTTCAACAATAACTACATTTGTTGTGCAGTTCTGTAGTCCTTAATTCACAGTTAAAGCTGTGATTGTTCACTGGCATGTAATAAAACCATTTCAACTCTATGTTGGTCTAGATTAGCATGAAGCAGATATAAAGATAAACTGTTGTAAGAAAAAATTGTTGAATAGGTTGAGAAAGTCACATGAATCCAACACACCACATCTTTCTTTATTTTTTCTGGTCAAACAAATAGAAAGTAATTTCAGTACCATCATATAGCGACCAGTTCTTTAAATATTTCACTATCACTTTAGTCTACAGCATTTCCTCTTTCTCCATGTACCTATAAAGAAACATGTGATAAAACAATTCTATGTTGGCATCAAGAATAAAATTAGCTTTTATGAGGATAGTTTGTCACAGAATAGATGGAGAAACTCATTATACAACAAATTTGATTTTTTTTATATTCAAAATCATTAGGTTTTCGATGTAGTAACTGGAACTTCCATTTTATCGTGCCTTCCCTTGCATGTTATACAGTGTCCCATAATAATTACTGACGTGACACTGACTTACGTCACTGGCTGCACGATCCTAATCTACTCACGAAGGCAGTGTCTATGTGGTATTTTTTTTTTTGAGCGTTCTTGTGAGTTATTATAAAATTAAAACAAATAAAGCAGATAATGAACAGTTGTGCCGAATGGTGCTAAAAGTGAAATTGTATTAATTAGAATAATTATTCGCAGTCAATCCTGAGTTTATTATTGTTATTATATATTATTAATAATAAAATTCTTTAACAAAGTTTTAAACATAGGAGGGTCCTGTAGAGGAACAGCTTTTTTATTTCTTTTCCACATAAGAAAATTGTTTAAGTATAATATGTGATTATTAACTAAAGTAATATGTCATTTAATTATTGAAAATAACACCTTTCAAGAGAAGATTCGCTCGAAGACACTCTTCAAACTTCGACCGCAAGCTGTACACATAGGGATGCAACATGTAGCCCCTAGTCTTACAATAATTTGTTGGCGATCTTTATAGATATATAAATGAAATTGGTGAAATGTTGCTCAATGGGTCATAGATCCATGGAGAGAAAAGTTACCCGACATTCGTCTTCTCAGGATAAGCGATAACTTCGAGAAAAAAAAACCTTAACCGGGTAACTCACCCTAAGCGAGATTCAAACTCGCGACCTCTTGAATGTGAGACAGACACGCTATCCCCACACTACGAGGTGGGATAAAAAGAGAATTGCTTCTAGGTCAAGAACGTGATTTGGCATCTTTTCACAAAACGTTCGTGAGAGAAAATCATAAGGCTTCAGTTGGAGGACTACCTTTAGTTTATATGAATGAAAATGAAGATCTAAAGGTAATATTCTTCATACAATCCTCTCCGATAAGTCTATTGAAGCAGAATGCATCATCGTCAAGCGCATTGGACATCTGTTCACAGCAACTCAGCGCAGCAATATTCCCTTGTGTACGCTTGGCCATTCTGCTACCTGGAGGTTCTTTTTCAGTGACGAACAGATGTCTTCAAAATTCTTAAACTCATATTTTTATAGAATGACCAGATGGGACGGAATCATGGCAGTGGAATTAGCGTCTAGCGGCCTCATTATTATTATTATTATTATTTTTTTTTATGTAGCTTAACGTCCTTTAACCTAGTTGGTCATACCGGACGATGAATGAAATTGGTGAAATGATGCTCAAATGATCTCGGGGTCCATGGAGCTTAAAGTTACTCGACATTCGTCTTCTCAGGATAAGGTTAAACCCCGAAAAAAAACTTTTTCCAGGTACTTACCCTAAGCGAAATTCGAACTCACGACCTTTTGAACGTGTCAGACTACCACAACGCTACCATAGGCGTGCCCTCATTACTCTCGTTGTTTAAAATACTTTTCAATCAAACCATGTAGGGCTGTCCACTAATCCCTATTTATTTAATGGCATTGTCATAGTGATAGAATAAGCAGTTTTCAAGGTATTCATTGATTTATAAGAGAAAATGCATGATATAAAAATCTGATGTGTTCCATTCACATAGCTTTCTCTATATCTCTACAAAAAATTATTGTTAGAAAGCTTATGCTTCTATTTACTTCATGCTAATAGAGAAAGAATTAGTAGAAATAGTCTAATAACTTGCTTCCTTAAAAGTAGAAGCGAAAAATAGGAGTACCATAGATTGAAGTGATAGTCAAAAGCTGGTTGCTATGTGACTGAAATTCCTTTGTTTATGTGGACAGGAGTTGACAAATTACTGTATGAGAAAATTTTGTTTTTTAAAGCTGAAACCAAAAACAAGGAATATCTAAAAAAACGATCAACTCCATGAAAAAAATGTATATAACATAAATTGTGTGTTTTAACGTGCTCTATATGTTTTGTGTAGTAAGCTTTCATCTATCTCTTACGGTTTAGGAGCTATGCAACTTTCCGTAAATTCCATCCAGAATAAAGTAAGTTTCCGAGGCTATTCCCAGAAAATTGAAGATCTACATTTTATTTGTCAGCTAAATATCTTTAATATCCGATATTTTAATCAAAATCGTTAGAGCCATTTTTAAGAAAATCAAAATTTTCGAAAAAATGTCCATGTAAAGGGTAGTTTGGAGTGGGGGGGGGTTCTCAAAATCTCCATGTCGCATCCCTGGAAGATACTAAACTTAAATACTAAGTTTGGTATTTTCCCGACTTTTCGTTTTTGAGTTATCGTGTTCACAGACACACGGACACATGGACACACGACCTTTTTTTTAAAATGCTTTTTTTTTTTTGGATACAGGGGGCCCTAAAACATATATTTCCGGTGAAATCTGGTATCGAATTTTGGGTGGAGTGCAATACCTTCTCTATACACTATGTACATAGTACGTATAGGGAAAGTAAAAATCTGATATGACATGGCTTTCTCTAGCTGCTCTACAAACTTCTTACAAAAGATTATTCTTTTTTCTTCATAATGCTAATTGAGATAAACATTAGCAGAATATTCTTATTACTTAGTTCCATATAAGTAGAAGGAAACTAAAGGAATGCGATATAGTAAAGTGATAGTCAAATGTTTTAAAAGCTTTAGTTCTGCGATTGTCATTGTAAACCGTTCTTTGCTTGGCCAGGAGTAGAACAGAAGAAAAACGGACACTCCCTGTCTGAGAAAGGTATAAGTGCTTTAAAGTTGAAACCAATAATAAGGAATATCTTGGAAACGGTTAACTCCACAACAAAAACGTAAAGGACATAAGTTGTGTTTTGGCGAGATCTACATTTTTGGGCGGTAAGTTTTTGTATATCTCTTACGATTTAGCAGTTAAGCAAAATTCAACAAAATTCATCCAGAATAAAGGGATCTTCAGAGTCTAGTCTCAGAAAATTTATGATATACATTTTAATTGGGATGTAAATAACTTTAATTTGCGGAATTTTAATCAAAATCGTTAGAGCTATTTTTGAAAAAATCATAAAGGGTAGTTTGCGTTGGGAGGATTTTCTTGAAAATCTTCGTGTCGCATCCTTGTAAGATACCAAACTTAAATACCAAATTTGGTATTTAACGTCTTTTCGTTTTTTGAGCTATGCTATCCACAGACAAGACAGACAGACAGACACACATGCCGACCTTTTTCTAAAAAAAAATTTTTCTGACTCAGGGGACTCCAAAACATATATTTCCGGTGAATGTCGACATCGAATTTTTGGGTGGAATACAATATCTTCTCTGTCCACTATGTACATTGTACATGCGGGCTAGAGAAAGTAAAAATGGCCGTTTCTCTGCTGGACCATATTTTCTAGGGGTGTTTAAAATAATAGTGCTAAAAGAGTTAACTAGCTATAGTAATAATAATTTTATTTGCCTAATGCTGATTATCATATTATCTGTTCACTAGATCATTATTGTATAGTTGATTATTTCTTTAATGCGGCATAGCATTCTAAAATAGGTGTACGTCAAAAGCAACCTACATACTAGGCCTATGTTCACTGGTGTTATGTGGCAACACTGTAAAGCCTGTACTGTTTTTCTAATTGACATGAGATGTTTACCTTCAACCGTACACCAGCAGACAACGCATGACGTCATTTTTGTGAGGCCAACATTACATCAGTGTTTGTGGGACGGTGAAGAGAAATGGCAGTGCTTTTTATGGCTACGCTTTATATACATTTACAGCAAAATGGCACAAGTTGTGTATCTTATGGATGTAAGGAAGCTTCAAGTAGGGGTACTTCAGTATCATTTCGCATGTAAGCTTCGGAAAATGGCAATAAAATGTAAATACTTAGCATGTGCTTAGCACGTGGAACAGAAATCAGATGAAAAAATACTGTGATGTATTATTCATTTTGTGAGTATTCACTTTCAGTCCTTCAAGTAATGGAAACTTGAGGAAAACTTGGGAACTAAACTTAAGAAGAGAAACAATTTAAGCCTCACGCTTAATTATCGAGGCATTTTTGAATCTTTTGATAAGGAGACCTGTTTAAGGAGCTTTTTAGGATTATTCAAATGTAAACCTTAAAAGATAGAAAACGACGAAATAACATGCTCATGCAGTCATTTCAAGCGCGGGTTTGAAACGTATTAAACATATGGATTCAAGCAACAAAGTTTTTCAAACTTGAAGTTTCTTCAGTTAAAATCACAGTGTACGCGTTGGATAGGGCTACGGATGATGTTTAGTGCTTTAGAGCTTATTGCTAATATACCAGTATGTATTCCTACGTAATGCCTGATATTCTCTCCATTTCGAGTCATTCGAGACATTTTTCACTACGTATAATAAATAAGAAGTGCATGTGTTAAGAGTATTCAACCCAAAAAATTCGATGTCAAAATTTCACTTGAAATGTGTGCTTTGAGGTTCCCTGAATCCCCAAAAAATATTTTTCAAAAAATGGTCGTAGGTGTGTCTGTGAACAGCATAAATCAAAACCGAAAAATAGGATAAATACCAAAATCGAAAAACGAGATTTTAAAGAAAAGTCCCCACTGCAAACTGTCCTTTACAGTGACAATTTTTCGAAATTTTCGATTTTCGGAAAAAATAACGATTTTTGTTAACATACCATACCAGTTGTCCCAACAACACGTATTTCGCGTGTGCAGATAACCCTTCGTGCGAGGTAAACCAAGTATACACCAGTGGTGTTGTAAGGGAGAGCGTTCTTCTCCTCTTAAACGATGGACTCGCGATCATTGAAGGCGGTTCCCAGGCTTGTACTAGAGTGCGTGATGCTAAGATACAATAACAGTGCAAACACACGGAGAAAATTAACATGTTTCCACTTCAATTTCAGACCATTTATTTTTAAATAATAAAGTCATCTTTTAGATTCACAAGTAATTAAAAAGTTTACTTCATCTATCAATATCCGCCAATAACTAATTATGCATTTGTGAAATAGGCTATTCGTATTTACCATTAGAGACTACACCCACCGCAAGGTTAAATCAAAATATTAAGGTGCCGCAACAAGAGTCATACCACGGTTTTAAGGGAACTTCTCATGAATGCAGCTGACTCCTACACTGCATATTTGAGCTGCCACGTCGCTGATTACAGAGAAAAATCTCAGTTTCTGGGAAGAAATAATAGCTGTTTAAGTAACATCAATATAATCTTGTTTATTCACACCAAGCAACGTACATAAAACTTCTAAGAAAACTGATGAAGGACAAAAACAAAAGAAAAGCCAAAATTAACATGCATATTCCTCCAGAGAAAGAAACCCGCTGCTTATAAAAAATGAAAAAATAAAGATAATTAATTGGTACGTTAATGTCCGAACCTCGGATTATGATAGCAGAATGTGTGGACGTTAACATTAACTGATGTATTGTTTGAGCAACATAGAGCTTTTGAAGTCAATGTGGTTACATTGAATCCTTTTGTGTTAATTTATAACAATTAACAAATGAAAATGAAGATGAAGAAAGAAAGAAAAAAGGTTATTAATTGCATTACAGTTCGATGCGATTATAGACCTTTGCATTTATGTGAGTGTAATAGCTGATGTATTTATTTATGGTGTATTATATCATTGTAAAATATGAAATCTACGAATAATATGTGAACTCACTGTTCCTTTATTACTTTGTAAGCCGTGAAAAAACAAGTCATTATATTTCTTATATTGACAATATTTTAACCATTACGCTAGTATACTGTTTATCTGAAGGTTTTCTTCTTTTTTACTTTGCCATCACTTAAATAAAATAATGTCCCTCTCTAAAATTGGTGTTCAATGCAGTTGTATTAATTCAGAGAATATTAATTAGTAATGGTGGAATTGGGACAGTACCTTTAGGGAGAACTGAAAGAACGCCGGACGTTACTACATTGTAAATAGAATTTGTTCTTTGGATTCATGGAACAAGTCAGGCACTTGATACATACGAGGGCCGTTTTTCTTTTCAACCTCGATAGGCTATAAATAAAAGACAAGTTCATAGAAAACAATTGTTTTATTACTAAAACTTTTGTACACTTATGGTTACTTTTCAACAAAATCACCGAAAAGATTGGGACATTTATCGTACCTGTGCACAAGCTTTGCAATACCCGCTTCAAAAAATGTTGCCATCAATGATTTCAAATGAACATTGACGTTGTTTTGAAGATCTTCGTTGGTTTGAAAGTGCTGCCCTCCTAACCACGTCTTCAGTTCAGGGAAAAGGTGAAAGTCGCTGGGCGCCAGGTTGGGACTGTACGGCGGATGATCGAAAATCCATTGCAATTATTCAAGGAGCCGATGGGTTGTACCAGCAGTGTGTGGACGAGAGTTGTCATGGATCAACACAATTCCCGAAGTCAGCATTCCTCTTCGTTTGTTTTGAATGGCTCTAAGCAAATGTCGTAAAGTACGAAGATCTTCAAAACAGCGTCAATGCTCATTTGAAATCATTGGCGACAACATTTTTACTTTCTCTATACGTACTATGTACAGAGTGTACTCCACCCAAAAATTCGATACCGAGATTTCACCGAAAATATATGTTTTAGGGTCCCCTGTATAAAAAAAAAGCATTTTCAGAAAAAAGATCCATGTGTGTGCCCGTGTGTCTGTGAACATAACTCAAAAACGAAAATTCGGTAAAATACCAAACTTAGTATTTAGGTTCAGTAGGTTCAGTACCTTTCAGGGTTGCGACACAAAGATTTTGAGAAAAATTCCCCCACCCCCAGCTACCCTTTACAGGGAACATTTTTCGAACATTTTGATTTTCTTAAAAATGGCTCTAACGATTTTGATTAAAATATCGTATATTAAAGGTATTTACCTGAAAAATAAAATGTATATCTTGAATTATATGGGAATAGCCTCTGAAGACTGCTTTATTCTGGATGAATTTTTCGAAATTTTGCATAACTGATAAACCATAAACTTACAACATAAAAATGTAGAGCACGTTAAAACACACGCTTTATGTTGTATACATTTTTTTCGTGGAGTTAATCGTTTTTGAGATATTTCTTGTTTTGGGTTTCAGCTGTGAAAAACTATACTTTTCTCACGCAGGAATTTGTCAACTCCTGTCCATACAAACAAAGGAACTTCAGTTACATAGCAACCAGCTTTTGACTATCACTTTAACCTATGGTAAGCCCTTATTTCGTTTCTACCTACAAGGAAGCAAGTAATAAGACTATTTCTGCTATTTTTTTCTCTATTAGCATGAAGTGAATAGATGCATAAGCTTTTTAACAATAATTTGTTGCAGAGATGTAGAGAAAGTCATGTGAATGGAACACATCAAATTTTTTGAAGCGGGTACTGCAAAGCGTGTGTACAGGCACGATAAATGTCTCAATCTTTTCGGTAAATGTAAATGTAAATGGCGTGTTATTTATGGACGTTCTTTAATACTATGGTTCTCAGCGTCCCATTCTATATTGGGCGTGAAAGACCGCTTAATTTTGCTCAGGCTTGAGGTTCTTTTTCATGCCGTAAATCTACGACACGGGACCAACGGCTTTACTTCCCTTCTGAAGGAACCCATGCTAAGGATTTTTACACCCGAAAAAATCCATCGTCCTCCGCCGGGTTTGAACCCGCGACCTTGGGTATTTGAAGTCAGCATGGTAACCATTACACCACGGAGGGGCCTCACCGTGGTTAGACCACTCGACTCTCACCTAGACGGCCGGGGCTCGATGCCAAGCAACCGCATGTGAGATTTGTGGTGGACAAAGCGACGCTGGGGCGGGTTTTCTCCGGGTACTCCGGTTTCCCCCGCCATCGCATTCCAACGGTGCTCCATCATCACTCATGTATCATCAGTGTCACCGCCTGCGGTGCCATAAGTAGTTAAATCGGGCGTTAAACACTACCAAAAAAAATTACACCACGGAGGGCGAATAATCTTTTCGGTGGTTATGTTGAAAAGTAACCATAAGTGTAGAAAAGTTTAGTAATAAAATAATTGTTTTCTACGAACTTGTCTTTTATGTATAGCCTATCGGAGGTTGAAAGAAAAACGGCCCTCGCATTTTGAAAGAAAGATGTCTTCTTTCCCAATTTTGCCTGCCACATTTAAAAAGACATTACAAATAATACATTAAAAAGTAAATAACATAGTTATTACAAAACACAATAAAATGCTTTTTTAATCTTTATAGCTCAAACAATAAAAACTCCGGCAGCACAATTCGTGTTCTTGTAAGCTACAAATAAATTGCAAAATCTTTATGCACTTTGTCGAAGAAAGTTTGCGCTTGGAAATCATTACATTGCACATGATAAAGAAGGTAAAAACCACTCGATCATTTTGATAATACTTTCAGCATTGAAATGTTTTATTCTTTCTGGGATATCAAACACGTTTAACTTCAGTTCATAGATTACTAAAATACTAAATAAGAAAGTTACAAAGCCTTCGTAGAATCCATGGAGTAGAAAATGGTTGATCAACTCAACAAAGAATACTTTGGAAACAAAAGCCGGTTAATAGCTGTACTCCACAGAGTTTCCGTGTAAAAAGAAAATCTGATTACATTTTATTCCAAGTTTGGTATTTAACGGTCTTTTCGTTTTTCAGCTATGCTGTCCATTAGACATGCACACACACGGACCTTTTTCTAGAAATGCTTTCTTGGATTGAGGGGAATCCAAAACATGTATTTCTGGTGAAATCTCGGTATCGAATTTTTGGGTCATTACAATACCTTCTCTATATACTATGCACATAGTACGTGTAGAGAAAGTAAAAAACACTCAAAATGTCCATTTTTTGTCACACATATTTTCTGCGATGTCTTGTACCCTCCAGTGTTTGCTGACAAACTGATAGTTTTAAATAAATATACTTTTTCAGGGCCCTTTTCTTCAGCTAATGTAATTATGCATTCTTTAATAATTTCTCCATCGGTGAATGGTTTGCCACGTTTTGCGATTTCAAGAGCTACACGAAAGTTGGCACAAGTTGCAGCCTCTTGTTCAGCATTGACTTTCCCTAACAAAGATTGCTGCGATTTCAATTTGCGCTTCAAAGCCTCAAATTTTTCTGTACGCAAACTTGCTGAATATTTTGAGTAATTTTGAAAATGTTTCGTTTTACAATGGCGATTATTGCTATGTTCTTTGAGAATGGCTATGGTTTTACTGTAAAACAATCATAGCACTCTATTTCTGGAATCAATCACGAAATATTGATTGTTACATTGATCTTTGAATGTTCTGCATTCGCTATTTATTTTTCGTTTCTTCTCCATACTAGTAAATCATACACAAAAATAAATCAAATCAAAATATTGTTACGCATGGACGTTGGTTGGTTCGAAGTTGCCTTTTAAACAGTTTACGCATTACTTTATTTCACTACACAGTTTTCTTCCTTAGCCTTCCGTAGGCAGACTGATTCGCGGTCACCCTTTAGCTGTTTTAAACTCTAATTACTGCCACCTCAGAGTGGAATACACCAGAACTTTCCCGAACCAACGAGGTTATTCCCGAATGTATAATTGTTACTGCGTTTTTGGAAGTATTACTAGCGCCATCTATTACCGACATGGATAGACGACTCTACCACTGCCTATTTACGCTTTTGACCATCAGATGTCCTCAAGTGTCACGGTCATAACAGTATACAATAGTAATTGAACTAGTGAATTTAGCAAATGTATACTCACTCAGGGCGATTGCTCTAGAAAGTATAGATAATGCCAGAAAAATTAAAACGGTTTTGGCCCTAACTTACTGCAGTAATCAATATAGCCTAAGGCTGGAAAGCTAGGAGACCCCGGCTCTAGATCGATGTACAATAATGCTATACAGGACGGAGTAGGCAAGTGACTCAATGAAAGAATATTTTTTTAAAGTGCGAGTATAATTTAATTTAATGGCGTGTTATTTATGGACGCTCTTTAACTACTTTGGTTCCCAGCGTGGCATTCTAAATTGGGCGTGAAAGACCGCTTAATTTTGCTCAGAGGCCTCTCTATCAGACTTGAGGTTCTTTTACACCCGAAAAAATCCATCGTCCTCCGCCGGGTTTGAACCCTCGACCTTAGGTATATGAAGTTAGCATGGTACACCACGGAAGGCGACAAAGTGCGAGTGTGTGAGAATAAAAAACTCAAAAACGAAAAGTCGGTTAATATCAAACTTGGCATTTAAGTTCAGTGCGATACAGAGATTATAAAGAAAATTCACCACACAAACTACACTTTACTTGGAGGATTTATCGAAATGTTGGATTTTCTTCAAAATAGCTCTAACGTTAAGATTCAATTATTATATATTAATGATACTTTACATGGCAAATAAAATATACATTTATCTTTAATTTTCTGTAATGTACTTTAAAGTCCTCTTCATTCGGAGGCAATTTTATACAATCTTGTCTAATCAGTAAATGTTAAGAGAAACATGAAAACTACTGCACAAAAAAAAAAAAAAATAGATCTCTAAAAATGTAATTTCTTAAAAACATGTATTTTTGTTCTATAAGCTATTTCGGAGATAAGCCTTATTGATGGATCGAATTATTCATTCGCGATTGCATGGAAACAGTATAAAATGTTAAGGGTAGTATACAGGATTACTACAAAAGAAATAGACAACTTCAACTGCCTGTAAAACAAAAGCTATTAGAGATAGCGACCTAATTATTTTGGAGGTATGTTGAGAAACTCTCAAAGTTTCGTTTGTTACTATTGGTAACGCTGTAGTGTTTTGTTTGTTGTTGCAGAAGCTGAAATGGCGGAAAATCCTGTGGAAAAGGCATATTGCGTGTTGGAATTTGCTAGAATGCAATCAGCAACTGTTGTCCACCCTGTATATAATGTTCACATCTTAAATTTTAACTATTAAATTTAAATTTTAACTATTACTATTCCTTCTGTATATACATATAACGAAATGTGTAATGTAACTACTTCTGAGGATTTGCCTCAATTAAAGTGCATTAAATAGGAAAATATACTTTCGTAACAATAACTTGTATTCCCTCTAATAACCGATGTTATGTGCATTTAAGAAAATGGCCTGTTATTTATGGACGCTCTTTAACTGCTTTGGTTCTCAGCGTCCCATTCTCTATTGGGCGTGAAAGATCGCTTAATTTTGCTCAGAGGCCTCTCTTATCAGGCTTGAGGTTCCTTTACGTGCGTAAATCTACGACACGGGACCCACAGCTTTACTTCCCTTCCGAAGGAAGCCATGCTAAGGATTTTTACGCCCGAAAAAATCCATCGTCCTCCGCAGGGTTTGAACCCGCGACCTTGGGTATACGAAGTTAGCATGGTAACCATTACATCACGGAGGGCGACTTGCATTTAAGACATCAGCTTTTTATAAAAATTTCCCTTTATGTGTGTGTGCCAGACTTGGTATTTCAGCTGACAATCTTCAAAGGATGTGACAAATACATATTTTAAACATCCCCTATTTTTCATGGAAACTGCTTAGTTATTTTTTTTTTTAATTTCTCATACCTGCCTCTGAAATTTTGTTGACGCACAAAATATTTAAAATATTTACATAACTAATAAAAACATATGTACTGAATTTTCTTCGAATAGGCTGTGGAGTCCTATTGACTGGGAATGAATGTTATAAACCTTTGAATTACTGTAAACCATGAGAGAGAAGAGAGATAAAAATTTGGACTCACACATTTGTTTTAAATATGTTTTTATAGCAGTAACCATTCCGAAATATCGGCGATATTGGTTTACGTTTTCCAAAGCTTTTACAAAATATGAAGTGCTACGTCACCATTCTCTTACTTATCGTGGTGAAATAAAGTGTATGGAATTTCAAAGGCAGTATATCCCTATATCCCTTCACCATCAAATTTGGAAAATAATAAAGTTAGATATAATGAGTAGCACATGTTAAGCTGGAAATCCCCCTGCCTGGTGGTCACGTGTGTAAGAAATGGGACACGGTCAGCTCAAGTCGAGGTGCTAACACGCTCGATATCTCGGAGGGCAACGACACGCGCTGCATTGCGTTACTTCCACGCTATTATTGTTATTATTATTTGCATATAACTGAGATTATTCTGGGTCGTGCTTGAGAAAACAGGAACTGCGCGATCACAAATTGAAAACAGATGTTACTACAGCACGACCGACAGCATAATAATTTTCATGAGACCTGAAACCAAAGTGTTTAGGGTTTCGATCGGTTAAATGAAACAAATGTTTAAAAAAGCTAATTTGTTCTATTCACATGACCTTTTCAACGTGTTATGCAAGCAAACTGCTATTACAAAAGATTAAGATTCTATCTATTTCATACTAATCAAGATGAATATTAACAGAAATAGTCTTATTACTTAGTTCCATGTAAGTAGAGGGTAAATAACGGAATACACTAAGCTTAAACGATATGCAAATCTTTTAAAAGCTGTCGCTATATGATGCTATTGAAATTCGGTCCTCTCTGTGTGGCAAGAAGTAAAACAAAATAATTATGAAACGAATGAAGAATGTTATGAAGAATGTTCGAGAAAAGTTTAAGAATTTTAAAATTGAAACAAATAACAAGGAATATCTCGAAAATGGCTCATCACAAAAACTGTATATGGCATAAATTGTTTTCAACGTGTTCTACAATTTTTGGAGTAAGTTTTGTCTATCTCTTGCTGTTTACCGGCTATTTCAAAAGTCCTCCAGAATAAAGAAGACTTCAGAGGGTATTCGCAAAAAATGCAAGGTATAATTTACTTACCATTTTTAATATATGATATTTTAATTAAAATCGTTGAGTCACTTTTGAGATAATCAAACTTTTCGAATATTGTTCCATGTACAGGATAGTTTGTCGAGGGAGGATTTTCTTTGAAATCTTCGTGTAGCATCCTTGAAAAATTCTGAACTCAAATAGCAAGTTTTGTTTTTAACGGACTATGGATTCTTTTTCTAAAATGCTTTTTTTTTTTTTTTTGTTCAGGGGGTCTTAAAATATACACTTCTGGTGAAGCCTCAGTATGGATTTTTTGGACGGAATACAATAACTTCTCTGCCATCTAATTACATTGTACACATGTGGTCGAAAAAGTAAAAAGGGATTGAAAATATAAATAGGGATAGGATGTTTAAGGTGACCTAGAAATTTCCCGGATCCCCTAGAGGTAATACTACAAATTTGGGTTCCTGCTGTTCAAGTGGTGCAGTTTTATATAAAAGAGGTTAAAAATAAGACCTGATTGTTACAATTCCCTGACTCTCTCCAACCATTCTGCAGCAAACTATTCTTACAAAAGCTTATTCTTCCATTTACTTCAACTAATCGAGACAAACATTAACAGAAATGACCATATTGCTTACTTCCTTGTAGCTAGAATGGAAATAAGGGAATACACTATGCAAACGTGATAGTCAAATCTTTTAAGAGCGGTCGCCATGCAATTACTTTGAATTCCGTTCTCTTTGACAGCCAAAAGTAAAACAAAAGAAAAAGGACTTCAGAGACTATTCCCAGACGATTCAAGATATACATTTAATTTATCATCAAAATCTTAAATATAAAGCATTTTATTTAAGATGCATTTTGCAGAAAATCAAAATTATTAAAAGATTTTTCAAGTTTAGGGTAATTTGAGGTAGATGTATTATCTTGAAAATCCTTGTATTGCATCCTTTAAAATTTTGAACTTAAATATTAAGTTTGGTACTTGACTCAGTTTTCGTTTTGGGTATGCTGTTCCCAGACACAAGCTCATACGCGTGCGCGGGCCTTTTTCAAAAAATATTTTACTTAGGGGTCCTCAAAACATATTTCTAGTGAATTCTTGTATAGAATTTTTGGGTGGAATGCAATCCCCTCTCTGCCAATTATACCTGGCAGAAAAAGTAAAAATTTAATCTGTTATATTTACATGACTTTCTCAAACCATTCTTCAATAAACTATTATTACGAAATTTTTCTTCTATTCCTTCATGTTAATCCAGCAATTTTTATCACATATTATCATTTACGTGTCATTTTACATGTTATTATATATTATGGCTTTATTACATATTATCTGGCCACTCAGCGTTACATTAGTAGTTTTTTGACTCATATGTTGAAAAAAAATCATATTTACATCGTTCTTTATGAAGATGTTATACACTTATATATAATAGTTTACGATAAATCCTTCCCTTTACCCCTAATAGCTGTCTTCCCGGAATTGCACTGATACATTCTATAAGTATGGGGTTGAAGATAGGATATGTTAAGACTTTTTAATGTCGTAAGTTGTCTACAATTCGTACTTGTACCAAAAGGGTAGTCTCCAAAGTTTTGTTTGCTTAAATAGTGACATCTTGTGCATAAAGGGTTGAAAAGAATTTTATGTGTATATGTTTCAAGTTGTATGGAACCCTATAGTTTTTGCCAAATCCTATTGTTCTCATGTTATTGGTTTCAATTTTAAAATACTTTTCTCAAACGGGAAGTCCTCATTCGCTTCATACCTCTTTTGTTTTATTACTCGTACTAGCTACGTAAAGAGAACCGAATTTAAATTGTATTAAATAGCGGACAGCTTTTACAAGATATTGCTATCACTTTAGCCTAGTGTGTGTTCCCTTATTTTCCTTCCACTTACAAGGAATATGTAAAATGTTAATTTTTGTCTCTGGGAGACTTTTGCATAACTGGTAAACCGTATGAAACGATAAAAACTTAGTGCACAAACATTATAGCTTTAATTTAAATATACAATTTATATAATATACATCGTTTCAAGGTATTCAATATTAACCATTTAATTTTTAAAATACTTATATTTATCTCAAACGGAAGTGGATATTCGTTTTTCTTTTTCCTGGTCGAGCAAAGGGAACAGAATTTCATAACTACAATAGATCGACCAGTTCTTAAACTATTTTACTTTCACTAAAGCCTAGTACACTCTTCTGTTGCCGTTGTATATGTACAGAAATATGTAATAAAACTATTATTACAAATGTTTATTTCGATTAACGTGAAGTATAAAAGAATACGAAGGTTCCTTTAAGTTTGTTGAAGAATGAGTAGAGAGAGGCATGTGCTATTTCAAACACATATTTTTGCAATGTAATTCGCGTGTTGAAGCGAATTTCGTTAAAATATTTGAATAATGCTGGACCTGGGTGGGCCACACAGGATGTTCTTCGTGGAAATTAGTTTATCCCGGATAGCGCGGATGTCAAAAGGTTCATCTAAGCAAACCCGCAAAGGGGAATCAATTATCACAGAGACAACCCCTTACTAAAGGGCAGAATAATGCTTGCAAACAAACAAACACCTATTACTGGTCCGATAAATGTAAATGGCGTGTTATTTATGGACGCTCTTTAACAACTGTGGTTCTCAGCGTCCCATTCTAAATTGGATGTGAAAGACCGCTTAATTTTGCTCAGAGGCGTCTCTATCAGGCTTGAGGTTCTTTTACGTGCCGTAAATCTACGACACGGGACCAACGGCTTTACTTCCCTTCCGAAGGAAGCCATGTTAAGGAATTTTACACCCGAAAAAATCCATCGTCCTCCACCGGGTTTGAACCCGCGAACTGGTCCGATAGGTCAATCGGTAGAGCACCTACATACTACACGAGGAGCTCCGGAATCACTCCTGCCTGGGCTCAATTATGTTTTATATAATCAATAACATAGAATCGGTTTTTAAAAGATTTGAAAATCGTTTTAATTTACTGTATAGTATTTAAATCATTTCTGCTAATGTTTATCTAAATTAGCATGAAGTATACAAAAGAATAAGTTCTTGTAAGACGAATTTGTTACACAATAGTTAGGAAAATCTTGTCAATGGAACACATCAGATTTTTTGTGTAGTACGTTTTCGTTTGCGCTTAGCGTTTATCAGTAAAGAGTATACCAAACTCTTCCAAATGATGAGGATTTCATATTATATTCAAGAAAATTCGAGAAATGAATTTTGTTTGGCATGTAAATGTGTTTAATATGTGTTATTTTAATAAAACCCGTTAAAGTGATTCTTATAAAATAAAATATTTCGAACACTTTTCCATATAAAGTTTTAAGGGTGGGAGGGTTTATTAAATGTCATTATGCATCTTCGGAAGATATTCAACTTAAATACCAGGTTTTGTATTTAACTTCTTTTGTTTTTTGAAATGCTTTTCATACATACATACACACACACACATACATACATACATACATACATACATACATACATACATACATACATACATACATACATACATACATACATACATACATACATACATACATACATACATACATACATACATACATACATACATACATACATACATACATACATACATACATACATACATACATACATACATACATACATACATACATACATACATACATACATACATACATACATACATACATACATACATACATACATACATACATACATACATACATACATACATACATACATACATACATACATACATACATACATACATACATACATACATACATACATACATACATACATACATACATACATACATACATACATACATACATACATACATACATACATACATACATACATACATACATACATACATACATACATACATACATACATACATACATACATACATACATACATACATACATACATACATACATACATACATACATACATACATACATACATACATACATACGTACACAGACATTTTTAAATGTGTCTTTTTACTTTGTCTATTTTGTATATAGTATGTACATAAGTAGGAAAGGCACTGCATTCCACCCAAAAATTCGATAACGAGATTTCACTGGAAATACACGTTTTAGTGCCTCTTGTGTTCAAAAACGGCATTTTTAGAAAAAAAAAAAAGGTAAGGTGTGTATGTACGTGCGCGCATGTGTGCATGTGTGAGTGTGTCCGTACGAGTATCTGTAAAAGCATAACTCAAAAACTAAAAGTTGGTTAAATAAGAAACTTGATACTTAAGTTCAGCATCTTCCAAACTACACTTTACATGGGAAAAAATTCGAAAGTATTTATTTTATCAAAATTGGCATATTAAAGATACTCATATGACAAATAAAATGTATATCTTGAATTTTTTGGGAGTAGCCTCTGAACTCCTCTTCATAATGAAAGAATTTTACGTAACTGGTAAACCATAATAGACAGACAAAAAGTTTCTGGAGAAAAAATGTAGACCTCGTTAAAATATACAATTTGTTATATACCATGTTTACTTTCTCTATCTAGCACATGGTACATAGGTAGAGAAGGTATTGGGACTCCAACCAAAAATTGACACCGAGGTTTCACCGGAAATGTGCGTTTTAGGATCTCCTATATCCAAAAAAATTGGAAAAATGGCAATGTGTGGTCTGTGAACACGAGAACTCAAAAACGAAAAGTCGGTAAATACTAAACTTCTATTTAAATTTAGTATCTTTTAAGGATGCGACACGAAGACTTTGAGGAAAATCCCCCGCCCCAAACTCTCTTTACTTGGGCAAAACTTTGAATTTTTTTATTTTCTCGAAAATGGCTCCAACGATTTTGATTAAAATATCGTACATTAAAGATATTTATGTGACAAATAAAAGTATATATTAAATTTCCCGGGAATTGCCTATATCATTATTCTGAATAACTTTTGCATAACTGGTAAGCCGTAAGAGATAGAGGCCGCGCCGTGGCCGAGTGGTTAGACCACTCGTCTCTCACCTAGATGGCCCGGGTTCGATTCCAAGCGACCGCTTTGTGGTGGACAAAGCGGCGCTGGACCAGGTTCTCTCCGGGTTCTACGGTTTCCCCCGCCATCACATTCCACTGGTGCTCCATCTTCATTCATGAATCATCAGTGTCACCGCCTGCAGTGCCATAAGTAGTTAAAGCGGGCGTTATACACTAAAAAAACAAAAAACCGTAAGAGATAGACAAAAGCTTACCACACAAAAATGTACGTATCGTAAAGCACACAATTTATGCCATGTACATTTTTGTGGAGTTGTGCATTTTCGAGATATTCCTTATTATTAGTTTCAGTTTTAGAATACTTAAATTTTCTCATACAGGAATTTGAAGCTCCTGGCAATGCAAAGAAACTGATTTCAACCACATGGCAACCAGCTTTTAAAATATTTAAATATCACTTTAGCCTAGTTGTTTCCATTCACCTTACAAGAAAGAAGTAGTAAGACCATTTTTCCTAATGTTTATCTTGATTAGCACGAATTACATAGAGGAATAAGCTTTTTTAAAAATAATTTGTTGCAGATATGTAAAGAAAGCCGTGTGAATGATACTCATCAGATATTTTATTATTCATTATACATATATTTCCAGTGATACCCTGATATAACAATTTCGGGTGGAATACAATACCTTCCCTGCCTACTATGTCGTAGTTGAGAAAGCAAAAACTAAAATTAACAGAATCATCTCGGTTGTGCGCCTAAACGCAAACGCCCAAGATGTTGGCAAAGCGCGGACAGATATGTAATGCGTGTTATCTGGGAATCCTGGGAATCTTCGGCCTGCAAACTTTCAGACCTTTACTAAACACTAAGTTGATATCACGAAACTAACTGTCTCAACTTTTCCTTCCCTTTTAGGTCGTGACCATCCACACAATAATACATTAATTAACTCCAAAAATAAGAAGTTTGATTCAAATACTGTCTTAGAGTTCTCCACGTGATTGCATTTTAAATGTTGCCTCTACAGATACATATATCCCAATGTATTATTACTATTGTTATTATTATTATTATTATTTATGCTATTACTAAAATGTTAACAAAATTAATAAAATTCAGGGATGGGTGTTTATTGGGTTATGTATATAGTGTATAGAGAAGGTATTGTACTCCACCCAAAAATTCGATACCGAGATTTCACCGGAAACATATGTTTCAGGGTCCCCTGTATCCAAAAAAAAGTATTTTCAGAAACTGTGTGTGTGTCCGTGTGTCAGTGTGTCCGTGTGTCTGTGAACACGATAATTACAAAAATGACAAGTCGGTAAAATACCAAACTTGGTATTTAAGCTTAGTATCTTCCAGGGATGCGACACGAATATTTTGAGAAAAATCCCCCCACCCCAAACTATCCTTTACATGGAACCTTTTTCGAACATTTTGATTTTCTAAAAAATGGCTCTAACGATTTTGATTAAAATATCGTATATTAAAGATATTTACATGACAAATAAAATGCATCTTTTGAATTTTTCTGGGAATAGCCTCTGAAGACTACTTTATTCTCGGTCAATTTTACAGACTTTTGCATAACTGCTAAACCGTAAGAGATGGACAAAAACATACCACACAACAAATGTAGAGTACCTTAAAACACACAATTTATGTTACATACATTTTTTCGTGGAGTTGATTGTTTTTGAGATATTCCTTGTTTGTTTTTTCAGCTATAAAGACATACTTTTCTCATACAGAACTTTGTGAACTCGTGTCCATACAAACAAAGGAACTTCAGTCGCAGAGCAACCAGCTTTTGACTATCACTTTAACCTATGGTACCCCCTTATTTCGCTTCTACTAACAAGGAAGCAAGTAATAAGACTATTTCTGCTAATTTTTGCTCTATTAGATTAAGTAAATAGAATAATTTGTTGCAGTGATATAGAGAAAGTCATGTGAATAGAACACATCAGATTTTTATTGCTTGCTCTGCTCCTTTTGGTCACTAAGGGGCATGTTGAGGCACTTATCAAATGCATGAGATATTTCTTGTTTATACCTTCACTGTTTATACCATACAACTATGACAAAAAATTTTATAGTATTTAACCCCCGCTTTTACTACTGTGGCACCACAGGCGATGACACTGGTGATACATGGAACAAAGATGGAGTACCAGTGGAATGTGATGGTGAAGGAAACCGGAGAACCCGGAGAAACCCTCCCCTGCGCCGCTTTTTCCACCACAAGTCCCACATGCGGTCGATTGGGATCGAACCCGGACCACCTTAGTGAGAGGCGAGTGGTCTGATCTCTCGACCTTGGCGCGGCCCACTCTGACGGACAGAGGAAGTATTCTACCCTGAGGGATGTTAATGAGAAATCACCGAAAATACATATTTTGAGATTCAATAAACACTAAAATAAAGAAAGCAATAAAATGAAGGGGAAAAAGAAAGCTTTCAGAAACATTTTGTGTTGCATTCCCATGAATTTCTCTACTCATACTTCTACAAATATTCTTACAATATCTTATTCTTATGTTACAAATTAAGTTAAACTGAGATTAATTTATGGACGCTATTTAGCTTCTATAGTTCTTAGCGTCCCATTCCGTACTGAGAGTGAAAGGCCGCTTATTTTTGCTCAGAGGCCTCTTTATCATGCTTGAGGTTATTTTATGTGCTGTAAATCTACCTCACAGGACCAATGGCTTTATTTCCCTTTCGAAGAAAGGTATAGTAAGAATTTTCATTGCCCTTCTCCGGGTTTGAGTCCGTAATCTTGGGAACCAGAGATTAGCATGTTACGCCTAGACCACGGAGGACGATTTTTACTTCAGTTAACCCTTCATTATGCGTTTACACATTTCGTCGCAGATATAAGAAGAATGCAGAGGGCTAAAGTGAAAATCTGACTTTTAAAAATGGTTCGCTATGTGATGGTTTTGAAATGTCATACTACTTCCGTGAAGACGAGAGAAATCTAATAGCGACTGACCACTTCGAATACGAATATTTATTGAGAAATTCAAACCAATAATAAAGAATGCATTGGAAATAGCGAGGCAAAAAAGTTTGACAATAGTTATATGCTTTAGCAAGATCTACATTTTTCGTGTAGTAAATGTTACTCTCTCTCTTATATTTACTATCCATTTTTTTTTTTTTTTTTTTTTTTTTTTTAGAATAAAGAGGTTTTCGCATACTATTTAAGAAATGATTTTATTTATCATACAACTAACTTAAACGTATGGTATTTTAATCAAGATCGTTACAGCCATTTTGAGAAAATAAAACTCAACGAAAAAGTTTCCATGTAAATAATCGTATTGGTTTTGGAGATTTTGTTGAAAATGTTTCTGTTGCGTTCTTGGAAGACGCTGGCCATAAACATCAGCGTCTTCCAAGAACGCAACGCGACGGAAACGTTTTCAACAAAATCGTCAAAACCAAAACGACCAACCTTCGTTTTGAATTTCTGCTATTCACAGATACATAGACAGACATACTTGCGGATGTATCCCTAAAAGTGTTTCTTTTGAATTCATGAAACCTCAAAACATGTATTTCGGTTGAAAACTTGGTAAAAATTGTTGGCTGGAATACAATGCCTTTCCTCCTACTATGTAAAAACGAATAGCGATTTTCCCAACATGAAAAGTAATTTGAAAATTCATCCCAGTAACACAGAATACTTCAGAAATTGTTAACGTCATAAAAGTTACATTTGGCATAAACTGTGTGCTTGGACGAGAATTTCATTTTTTTTTTTTGTACCTATAGTAAGCTTTTGTTTATCTCGTATGGTTTACCAATTATACAAAACTCATTCCGAATGAACAGATTCCACAGGCTTTTCTCACAAAATTCAATGATAAAATATTATTAAATATATGGTATTTTATTCGACACTATTACAACCATTTTTGAGAAAATTAAAACATACGGAAACATTTTCCATGTAAACGATAGTTTGAGGTTGGGAAATTTTGTTGACATTACATTCACATCAGATAGCGATGGTCTTTGCATAACCACAAGAAAAAATGAATAGTAACGTAACACTTGAAATAACTGTTGCATTCACACGGCTTTCTCATTTATTAGTAACTATACACATTCTTGCTAAAGTTTTTTTTTTTTTTTTTTTCTGTATTTAATTTTAATTCAGATACGCTAAAATAGCTGCACTAGAATTTCCTTGCAGATACAAAGGGAACGGTGGCAGTCAGATGCTTAAGAAGTGAATAGTAGGTATTTGCTGACTTTAAAATTCCACTTTCTTTCCATTAAATCGTGAGAAACCGTTGAATGTCCAAGATTTTAAAAGAATGACAAAGGTATTGAACAAATCGAACCACTAATAACGGAATGTCTTGGAAAATTTTTATACCACAAAAACAAAGTTATATGTTTCAAGTCGAGTTTTTGTGTAATACATTTTCGACCATCGAGTAAGTTAACAGTTATATGTGATTATATAAAATTTCTTTCGAATGAAGAAGTCTCCATAGGCTATTCCCAGAATATTAAAGATATACATTTTATTTTAATGTAAACATCTTTAATATATGATGTTTTAGTCAAAACCATAGAGCCATTTTTCTGGAAATCAGCAATATCGCCTCTCACCTAGACCGCCGGGGTTCCATCCCAGGCGACCGCATGTGAGATTTGTGGTGGACAAAGCGGCGCTGGGGCGGGTTTTCTCCGGGTACTCTGGTTTCCCCCGCCATCGCATTCCACCAGTGCTCCATCATCATTCATGTATCATCAGTGTCACCACCTGCGGTGCCATTAGTAGTTAAAGCGGGCATTAAACACTACCAAAAAAAAAAAAAAAAAGCAATATCGCAATCTGAAGGATAGTTTGACGTTGGAGGATTGTCCTGAAAAACCTTCTAAGTCATCTTTGAAAGATGTTGAACATAAAAACAAGTTTGGTATTTTAATAGCTTCTCATTTTTAGTTATGCTCTCCACACACATACAAACATCCATACACTCACACAAACGGACCTTTTTCTAAGAGCACTTATGGATTCAAAGAGCCTCAAAATATGTATATCCGATGAAATCTCATTTTCAAATTTTTGGGTTGAGTGTAATACTTATTCTACCTACTATTATGTGGTAGATAAAGTATAAAGTATATATATTTTAAACTTCACAACATTTTTACATAAGTTGTGTGCTTTAACGAAATCTGCATTTATCTTTGCAGCAAGATTTTGTCTATGTTTTGTGATTTATCACTTATGCAAAAGCCATCAGAATGAAGAAAACTTCACAGGCTATTCCTAAAAAATCTGATGTGCTCCATTCACATGACTTTCTCTACACCTCTGTAACAAATTATTGTTAATAAGCTTATTCTTCTGTCTTCTTCATGCTAAATCAAGATAAACATTAGCAGAAATGATCGTATTACTTGCTTCTTTATAAGCAGGAGGAAAATAAGGGAATACACTATACTAAAACGATAGTCAAATGTTTCAATATGTGGTTGCTATGGAATTGAAATAAGATTCTTTGCATGGCCAAGAGTGGACTAGTTCCCGTATGAGAAAACTTAAGTATTTTAAAACTGAAACCAAAAAGAAGGAATATCTCGAAAACGGTCAACTCAAGGATAAAAACGTGTGTAACATAAATTGTGTGCTTTAACGAGATCTGCATTTTTGTGTAGTAAGTTTCTGTCTATCTCTTACACTTTACTAGTTATTCAAAATTCAAAACAATTCATCCAGAATAAAGAGGTCTTCAAAAAATGAAAGTGGAGTGTTATTTGTGGACGCTCTTTAAGTGCTATGGTTCTCAGCGTCATATTCTATACTGGGCGTGAAAGACCGCTTAATTTTGCTCAGAGGCCTCTCTATCAGGCTTGAGGTTCTTTTTTTTTTTTTAGTCTTCCTCTGTGGTGTAATGGTTACCATGCTAACTCATATACCCAAGGTCGCGGGTTCAAACTCAGCGGAGGACCATGGATTTTTACGGGCGTAAAAATCCTTAGCATGGCTTCCTTCGGAAGAGAAGTAAAGCCGTTGGCCCGTTTCGTAGATTTACGGCACGTAAAAAAAAACTTCAAGCCTGATAGAGAGGTCTCTGAGCAAAATTAAGCGGTCTTTTACGCCCAGTATAGAATGGGACGCTGAGAACCACAGCAGTCAAAGAGCGCCCATAAATAAAATGTCATTTCATTACATTTGGGTGCAATACAATACATCCTTATACACTATGAACGAAGTACGTGTAGAGAAAGTAAAAATGCAAGATTTACATTTTTGTCAGGCAAATATCTTAAACATACGCTATTTTACTCAAAAGCGTTAGACCCATGTATCAGTAAATTAAAACGAAAATATTTCCATTTAAAGAATAGTTGGCTGGAAGTGGGGGAGGTTTCTGAGAATCTTCTTGCAGCATCCTTGGAAGATGCTGGAATTAAATACGAATTTGGTGTTCGACTTTTCGTTTTTAACTTATGGTATTCTCAAGCAACGGGAACCTTTTTCAAAAACTCTTTTTTATTATTATTATTGTTGTTATTGTTACTATTATTATTATCATCTAGGTATCTCAAAAAGTGTGTTTCTGGTGAAATCTAATGTCGATTTTTGTGTAGCATACCATACTTTCTCTACCTATATAGGTAACCAACTAATCAGAAAGTAAAAAATCTTATGTGTACCATTCACATGACTTTCTCTACATCTCTGCAACTAATTATTCTTATTCTTATACTTCTATTTACTTCGTGCTAATCAGAAAAAATTAGTAGAAATAGTCTTATTACTTGCTTCCTTGTAAGTAGAAGCGAAATAAGTTAAAGTGATAGTCAAAAGCTGGTTGCTATGTCACTGAAGTTCCTTTGTTTGTATGGACAGCAGTTGTCAAATTCCTGTATGAGAAAAGTATAAGTTTTTCAAAGCAGAAACCAAAAACAAGGAATGTCTCAAAAACGATCAACTCCACGAAAAAAAAATGTTTATAACATAAATTGTGTGTTTTAACGTGCTCTACATTTTTCGTGTAGTAAGTTTTTGTCCATCTCTTACGGTTTCGTTAAAATTCATCCAGAATAAAGTACTCTTCAGAGGCTATTACCAGAAAATTCAATATATACATTTTATTTGCCATGTAAATATCTTTAATATGCGAAATTTTAATCAAAATTGTTAGAGCCATTTTTAAGAAAATCAAAATTGTCGAAAAAAGTTCCATGTAAAGGGTAGTTTGGGGTGGGGGGATTTTTCTCAAAATCTTCGTGTCGCATCCCTGGAAGATACTAAACTTAAATACCAAGTTTGGTATTTTAGAGAGATTTCGTTTTTGAGTTATCGCGTTCAAAGACACGGACACACTGACACACGGACCTTTTTCTGAAAATACTTTCTTTGGATACAGGGGACCCTAAAACATATACTTCCGGTGAAATCTCGGTATCGAATTTTTGGTGGAGTGCAATACCTTCTCTGTACACTATGTACATAGTACGTATAGAGAAAGTAAAAAAGAAAGTTGTCACAAAATTTCAAAAAGTTTTAGTATTAAAGTATGACATTGTATGGTTTGCCCATTTGTTTGCCCTTTTTCAGAAGTTGTGCGACACGAAAAGAATGATAAAATAGGGATGTAACCCACTTACCGCTGCCCTCTTTTCTTTTTCCAATACCTATACGATAATTTTAAATTGAAGTTCGTTATACAACAATATAAAAATACGCTTCTCACCTGGAGGTTCCGGTTCGAGACCCGGCTGGGGTGGGGAATTTTTCTTTAACCAGAATTATTCTCTATCCCCCACAAAGTCTGGAAGTATGTATGAGAGAGTGAATGCTTGTATTTGAGGACAATAAAACGATTTAAAACCAACATAAAGAACCTACAGATGAGTTGTCTCTAATGCGATATGACCTTAAATGTTAAACGGGCTATTTAAAGATAATAAGCGTACTCTCTCTCTCTCTCTCTCTCTCTCTCTCTCTCTCTCTCTCTATATATATATATATATATATATATATATATATATATATATATATATATATATATATATATATATATATATTGTTAGGTTGTTGTTGGGTTTTTTGTGTGTGTGTGTTTTTTTTTTATTTTGTTCTTTTATATGACGAATGTCCAGTAACTTTAGACTTCACAGAACCCGAGATCATTTCACCGATTTCATTCATCGTTCGATATGAACAACCAAGTTGAAGGACGCAACAGACAAAATTGGATTTCAGGAATCTTCGGTTCTCTGTTCTAACATTGACCGTACCGTGAATTTTTTTCAGTTTTGATTCAACTTTACAATGTATATGTATAGTTTACACCATGTATTATATGGGGGACATTATTCCTCGCCATAAAGATCACAAGAAATTCTTATGTGTTACATTCACATGACTTTCTTGACATTATCATTGATCAACAACTATTCATAAAAAAAAAAAAAAAAAAAAAAAGCGCTTTCACTACACATTTCCCTGTAGACGCAAAAGAATATGGGAATGTCCTAGGCTAAAGCGATAGTCAAATCTTTTAAGAGGCTGGTCTCTATGTCATTATTTTGAAATTCCGTTTTCTCTGCATGGGCAGGAGCAAGAAAAACAAATAGCAACATTCCATTTGAGGAAAATGTAAACATTTTAAAATTGAAACCAATAACAGGGATATTTAGGAAATGGTTAACTCCACAAAAAATATGTATTTGACATAAATTGAGTGTTTTAAAGATTTTTTTCTACATTTTATGTGGTAATTTTTGTCTGTCTTCTATGGTTTATTAGTTATGCAATATTCATTATGAACGAAGGGGAAGATCTTTCTGTTGCATCCTTGGAAGATGCTTGAGTTTAAATACCAAGTTTGGCATTAACCAAATCCTTTGTTGAGTCATGCTGTTCATAGACACACACACACACACACACACACACACACACACACACACACACGGTCCTTTTCTAAAAATGTCTCTTTTGGATTCAGAGGGCTACAAAATGTGTATTTCCAGTGAAATATCGATATCAAATTTGCGGGTGGAATGCCTTCTCTTTCTACTATGTGCTTGGTAGAGACAGTAAAAATGTATTAACAGTGATGTATTAATTTCAAAATGAGAGCAAACTTAGACACGCGTAGCATGAAACATGGCAAAGTTGAAAGGAACGTCTTAGTCACATTACTGATTAGATCTTTCTGCGCCCCAGAATGAGAAGAACTAGGGTAAAGATTTGTGTATAAGCTATTTAATAATTTCTGTGACCACAACATTATGTGAAATTAAATCTCTTTCTCAGTCATCATCTGCTCTTGATGGTTGTAGGATAAAAACTGTTGTGATTCAGAAGCCAAATCGGGTAGATGAGATAACCAAACAAAATATGATTGTTGCCTCAGAGTTTATAACAACATAAAATGCGATGTGCACATAAAATTCATAACTATTAACAAGTTTTTAGCCGCTGGAAAAAACAAAAAACAAACAAAAATCATATAATTCCAAAGCACTCCAGAAATAAAGCCTGCTTATAATTTCATTGAAATACAGAAATTTTGTAAAAATACAAGTTTGGGAACCAAAACGATTCTCCGGCATAAATTTTGCTATATCAGGAAGTTTCTTTTTGTATTCTTTCATTGTAAATACAATATAGTTAAAGCAGGCTTTATTAGCCGATTTAACCTTATTTCTAGCCCGGGATACTTTAGCTCTTAAATACATTTAATTAACATATATAAGCACAGACTTTCATGCATGTAGAATGAGGTCTGTCAAGTCCGTGTGAATAATTGTTTTCAAAGACAATAAGCAAATATATATTTGTGTTTATATTTATTACGTTTCATAAATATAAATCTAATAATCCAAATGATTAGCGAGAGATTATGCGATAAAAGATTGTTCCCGTAATTATTATATTTAACCTATGTCTATTCAAGACAGAGTATATATTAAGAAACTTATTTAAAAAGAAACAAGAACTGTTTTTATATATAGTGTTTAGGAGTCAGCTGCGAGTTTAATTCGTACTTACATATCCCCGAAGGATTGGTGACTTGTAACATATAATCGAAACCATAAATTTAAGAATCTGAAGTCTCCTGCCATAGCGTTTTTCACTTAAATGTTTATTTAACTCTGCACAATAAATTGATAAGGTCCGAAACAATCAATTGAAAACGTGACGCGTTTTCTCTTAGCAAAATTTAATTGCACTGTTGTGTATACACAGAGATGTAAGAGAAGCCAAGAGGGCACTTTACTCCAGACTGAGAAACGGCGCACAACCGAGAATTATTTGCTGTTTCCAGCGCCGTTGCTATGGTTTACTAAATCACGCATGAGCTGAAAGCGAACATTCCAAACCAAAAAGTGCTGAAATGGGCGCTTATCCCGGGTCGGCGCAATAAACTTGCGCAGTGGGCCTTGCACATAGAGAAAGGAAGTTTCGAGTGGTCCATGCGTGGCGCCATATTTGTGGATACATTTCCTAAACATTTTGCGTTTACTTTTATAGAACCGTAAGCACACCAGGGTAATTATTTTTTTCGTTTGTGTCCAGCTTAAATTATTTTATAAGCTTGAAATCCAACAAAGTAAAAACAGCAAGGTTTTAGTCATTGTATGGATCGATATGAGTCATCCGTAAATTCCAGAGCAATTATTCATTAATGACGTATTTGTCCGTAGCGCCATAGAAGAAGGCAGTGTGGAGAAGATGGACACGGCAAAAGTGTTAGTATGGTGAATCGTTGACGTATGGAAAGCAGACAAAGAATTAATAGCTGTCAGGAAGTTTGAAGTTGTGCCGCTGGATATAGACCCGCATTTCCTGTAGGAGGTGACGGCAGTTGCTTTCTGTTGCAACTTTGACTGCATTTGGGCAAGACCTTGGTAACGCGGATACTAAAATGGTCACCACGTAAATGTCCTTGGAAACTGAACACCTTTTGGTGTAAAAAACATCGTTAGTGCTCGCAGTTCTAGTCGATCCAGTTATAAAGCATAAAAATGCCTCCCAGTGGACCCGTGTATCAGCCTACCACAGTAACATATGAACAGCAAAACGATTGGAGACCTATTAGCTACTTGTCCCAGACTGTAGGAAATGGTATCAATCGTACAAGGTGCATACAATGGTTGCTTTTAGTGGTTGGACTGTTTGCTCTGGCCGCGGGGCTCATAATGGTGATCGAGGGTGCTGTGGATTATTCCGACACCAAGCAGCATGAGGAGGAACTCGGGGAGACACCAGAAGCAGACCAGGAAAGCCGGAGTGATTTGGTCATTATCATTGGGGGCACCATCCTGGTGTTGTTGGGCATCTTGTTCCTGGGACTCTATATTAGGATGGTACGCAGAAGGAAAGGCTGTCCATGTTTCCCAAGCAAAGAACAGCGGCTTGCCAGACAGTTGGACAATCAGGTCGGCAATGGTCAGGTATGTTTGCAACAGTTTAAAATATTGGTAAGGTTAGGATACACAGACCACAGAAATACACAATGTATGGCTTACCCGATATTATGATGTTACACACTTTAGTTGTTTACTTTAGCACCTGGTGACCGATTTGTTTTAAATCAGGCGTAATGTGAGCTGAATAATTCCTTAATTTCGGGTGTCATATTTGGGACAAATATGCTTAGAAAATAAAAAGAAATGACGTAAATGTATGAAAGTTGGGCTCTTCATTTGCTTCTTGCACCTCGTTATACCTTTATCCATATTTCCTTCAGCTGCCCATATTCTTTAACCCATTTCGCTGTATTCTCATTCTGATGCTTACAGCAGATATGCTGCTATATTTGTCACGCTTTTTGACACGCACTCAAGCATACGACCAACATTCATGACATTTTCAGAAAGAAAATAACACACTACTTGAATAAACGGCACTTTGGTTTCACTCCCAATGATATGAGTCAATGGTTTATATGTTAATTACCTATAGAATTCAGTAAATAGTATATCCAATGTAATCCTGAAGTCATGAGGAAGGCATTTAAGCAGATGATATTCAAACAAAGTTGTATTTCCCAACCACCAGTAATGTTTCTGAAGAGGTTAACACGTCATGGAGGATGCTGGTAATGTGCAGTGTCAGATACCAACTGTTGAATAGAAAGACTGCTGTGGTTACAGGAAATACAGAAATAGTTGTAGTTGCAAAATATCATACATTGCAGCAGTAAAAAAGTGCAAAATAGTAAATAAATTTAAAGACGGTGCAAGCAACCTGAAGTAAATGTAGGACAAGCAAATAACTGCCACAAAGCAGTAAACAAGTGTAACACTAATTAATAGTAATAGCATGTAACAGGAAGGATAAACAAAAGTAATAATCACTCTTAAGCAGTAAAGAAATACATAATTATAATCACCCGAAGCAATAAACAGTAAATAAATATAACTCAAATAATAATAGTGTTTACTAAACAGAAAGGAAATATTGCTAGCTTTGGAGTTGAGAGTTCTTCTGCAAGCATTTCTAGGTCCCAATTTTTATTCAGCACTGCTTCTGTCCAAAATTTCTTGGTCCACAACAATGCATAGATTATCCATGTTATTGCTTACAAATTTTCTCCATGTTAAATATCCAAAATAAAATAAATCACACCAGAATAGTGACCAGAAGCAATACAACAACTTTTGCACATTTAAAAGCCATATTGGTATATATAATTAGAATGATAGTAATATAAACTATATCCAATGTAATCCCAAAGAATAAGGAAGACATTAAGCATAAGATGTTACTTGAACAAGTAATACTAAGCACCCTTTTTGGCAAACTCACTTATACAGGGCAAACAATCGCTATTTTGTAATGCAGCAGAGTCAACATAGTCAAAAAATGACACTAATGATAATGGCTAAATGCTGTGGTTCATTGGGGTTTGTTCGTCACAAATCTTATGGCTATGCCCTGTCACATCGCTCTGCAGTCACAGCCATGCACCATTCCTCTCCTTCTAAAATCATACTTAGACTATGTCTTGCAGTTTAGGACCCACCATAGTCTGCAACACAAGAATAGAGTAGCAATGGTCCATGATACCTTGGGTATGATGTGTGTTTATGAGAAACAGAAGGGACAAAAGTGAAAAGTTTCTTATAAATGCATTGAAACATGTTATGTATAAGCAAATGAGTGTTATTACTTATGCTCCCCACATTTTGACAAAAATACTACTGCAGATGCATGTATGTTATGCATACAGTGATTTCAAGTGGTATTCTGTTCAACCTATGTTATCTTAATGGAAAAATATGTTGGATTTAAGAGAAATAAAGCTCAGGTGAGTCGATAACCTTTTGATCGTCTGTTTTCTTCCTGTGTGTTCCTTAGTGAGATTACTGTGATGCTTAGTTTAGCTACACATGCTAGGAAACAAGTAAATAATCACCTTGCATACATGGTTTTTTAAATCCTTATCACTTTTTAATGTCATTTACTTCCCCCACTCTTTCTATAAAATGAATGCATAGTGATCTAGATTTTAATGTTGCATCCTTTAGGTGATAACTGAATGAAATGCAAAATAAGCTAGAGTCTCAGAGCTCTAAAGCTACCCATTATCCACCCTACATGCCCGCCACTGAATCTTTTCACTTGACTGCTTCATTAGCTTTACATAATGTTGTCTATATTGTGGTTGCAATGTTGCCCCAGTTGCTAGTAAACAACAGCTGATTATGAACCTTTATATTGTGTCCAAATTTGCAAATAAACAGTGTACATAATAGTGAATGCTGATGAATAATTAATTTGTTGCTATTATTGTTAGTCCTTTTAGTGTCAGACCTGATAACAGAATCTGTATGAAAGAGCCAAGCAATTTTAGAGCAGAATGCAGGGTTATAAATTATTAGTAAAGGAAGCTGAATATCTCTCTCTCTCTCTCTCTCCCCCCTCCATTTTTTATATATAGTAAACTGTCTACTGTATAATATGTATTATTTGGATGAGGAAGTCTCTTCAATATTTTTGAAAAATTAAAAACAAAAGAACATTTTGAAAATGAAATTAAAAATCCCAAGATAATCAATAATTAGGTATACCAAACCTTGCTATTCAGAAAGTTCAGGTTAATGAAACAAAAGTACAAATATTTCTGTACTAAAACAGCAATCTGTTTTGGTGTGGTGTTTCATTTTTTAAAGTACAAAAAATGAAATAATATAACCTACAACTGAAAAAAAAAAACCACACACACACACATCAGCATAATATAGCTATTAATGACAAAGGCATAATGTAATGTGATGCAGATGTAACATAGATTACTGTACAATTTAGCACTTATGTTGTTGTGTAGCTAAATGGTAGATTCATATTGCATCATCTGCAATCCATTTTGATAAGTGCACTGATTATTTGCATATGTACGAGGATCATTGTTATCTGATGCACTTTCATCGGACGCTAGAATATATACCTGTTCTCTCCTACGTCGATATCAGAAATGCATTCATCAAGGTCTGAAAATTCAAAATCACTTTTGTTCTTCTAATACCTCGCAAAATGTAGCTCTTATTTCCTCTTCGGTTCAAAATTTTTTGCTAGCCAACACCATTTCTCAACCAACATAAACACCAGCTAGAGAAATTAAACTTGGAGCTAATTTAGTGCTTTGGAGTGTAAAGCTAATGCCCTGAAATGCCACAAAAACCTTTCTCTATGGCTATGACCTAGAGAGCACCCAGAATTTCCTGCTGGAAAGAGTTAAAACATATGAAAATGGCATCATGATTAGATCGTGATTGGCAATTCTCGCAGAATTTTTGGATCATGATCAGCTTGTGATTGGCACTAAAATGTTTAATTGAAAACAATACGTGTAAAAATATTGCAATGTGTGTAGAATAAATTATGTACTTTCAGCAATCTAGAACAAAATAATACAAACTTGCTAGTTATGAGAGAAATGAAATAGATACAAGCATGGTTAGCAATGTGCTTTTCATTCATCTGTTTAAAACTGTAAAGGCTCAATTCCATCCAAATCTTAGTCATAATAAACTTGAAATATCATTGTTGCTGTCATGTTTCATACCCTTGCTATTAACAGTTCTCATGCATAGTCCAAGAGCAGGTATGTCCATTAACTTCATGCACTCCATCTCTTGTTCAAATAGTTCCTAGGTTCTTCTTAATATCCCAATACCTGATAATTATGTGGCATTTCTAATGCAAAGGATTTGCACTTCAGAAATCATCACTTGGTGATCAATGTTTTTGAGGCATTGTCACACCTAAATAATGTGAAAAAAATCTGATGTGTTCCATTCACATGACTTTCTCTACATCTCTGCAACAAATTGTAGTTAAAAAGCTTATGCTTCTATTTACTTCATGCTAATCAAGAAAAAATCAGCAGAAATAGTCTTATTACTTGCTTCCTTGTAAGTCGAAGCGAAATAAGGGAGTACCATAGGTTAAAGTGATATTCAAAAGCTAGTTGCTATGTAACTGAAGTTCCTTTGTTTGTATGGACACGAGTTGACAAATTCCTGTATGAAAAAAGTATGCTTTTCAAAGCTGAAACGAAAAACCATGAATATCTTAAAAAAGATAAATTCCACGAAAAAAATGTATATGACATAAATTGAGTATTTTATCGTAAGCTACATTTTCTGTGTGGTAAGTTTTTGTCCATCTCTTACGGTTTAGCAGTTATGCAAAATTCTGTAAAATTCATCCAGAATAAGGTAGTCTTCAGAGGCTATTCCCAGAAAATTCAAGATATACATTTTATTTGTCAGGTAAATATTATTAATATACAATATTTTAATCAAAATCGTTAAGAGCCATTTTTAAGAAAATCAAAAATGTTCAAAATTTTTTGCATGTAAAGGGTAGTTTGGGGTCGGGGGATTTTCTTGAAAATCCTTGTGTCGCATTCTTGGAAGATACCAAACTAAATACCAAGTTTGGGCTTTAACGGTCTTCTCATTTTTGAGCTATGCTGTCCACACACACGCCCGCCCACGCACACACACACACACACAGAGGAAGATGCACTTCTTTGAAACGTTGGTATCAAGCCAAGTTTTTACCTGGTTAGAAGCCCGAGAAGATTTTGAATTAAAACAATAGTATTATTTACATATGCTATTGTAGATCGGTTAAACAGTTGGACCTATTTCAGAGCACATGAATTTGGTTTCATATTATTAAATCAAGATTTACAAGAGACCTTTTTATTGTTGTATTGTTTAAGACTAAATATACTAGCTACTCTTATTTCAGAACTCTCATAATGTCTTGTAGCAAAAATATGCAGCGACCTTTTTGGCAGAATTGCAGTGTTTCAACAACTTGAATACCCTCTAGCTTGATAACCAGACATTTACGGATATACATTCCAGTAAGAAAATACTCAGTTATAACCCCTAAGTTTCGGCTTAAAATTATTCAGTATTATTCTGACTCATCCTGTATATATAGTTTGGCCAAGCAGTTTTCAAGATTTGTCATTTTTAAATGCCCAGCAATATGTATAAATCACCTATGCACTACCTTTTAACCCTACTCCTTAATGTATGTGGATTTTTCTGTTTTATGTTATTGGACTCGCAATTTATGCCTCATTTCAGTTTTGTTCTGATTTGCATGCAAAAGTGCATCCATAATTTCAAACATGCTAGCTAAAGATTTAAGGTTCATTTTATAATTTATTTAATCATTGGCTTAAAAATAATTACTTTATAATGAAAAGAGATGGAAATTTTTAATACTATCATTTTATAAAAACAAATGTTATTTCTTGACAACTAGATATATCAACTTAAATCAAATCCTTACATTTGTTTTCACTACACTGAAGTATCAGAAAATTCTACTGTCATAGTTCTCTGACAAATGTGAATGCGCAAGGCGTTTTACAAAAAGTTTATTTTTTTCCACCAATTTTTAATTATATTGTCTAGCTTTAAAATTTTGCACAGTCATTCCTTTATTTGCTTGTAAGTGTGACAATTTTCAAGTGAGTAGATTTAAAAGATAGAAATTCAGAGCCATTGTCCCTAAATTTGTAGTATTTTAATCATAATCATTAGCCAATTTTTAGATAATCAAACGTTGGAAAAATATTCCATGTAAAAGGTAGTTAGGTACTTCTATATAGTTGAAGGTTGCTAAACAGTCTGAAATGATCGGAGAAGAAATTAAAAATGTTTCAGTGATAAATTTTAATTGGACATCCCCTTATGAGTTGGTATGTAAGTTGATATTTAGATGACCACTTCAGGCATAAAAAAGCAAGGGGAGGGAGAAGGCAAGTGCCTATTACTGCCATTCTAAAAGTCTGGTATGTCTGACACACACGCACCTACATACCTTTCACTAAGTATGCTTTTTCTGTATTCAGCAAATCTGAAAATTGTATTTCTGGTGAAATCTTTGTATCAAATTTTGGGTGCAATACGATAATTTTTCCTCTACTTATTATAGGTGAGTAGTAAACACAGTTAAAACGCAAGAGGAAAGTGCCTACTCTATTTTATGCATGTCAGCCAATGTTTTGAGTGCTGTGGAGGCAACAAGTGTTTATTCTGTGAATTATGTGTTCCAGATACTGACACTGAATCCGTCAACTGACCTCCTGGTAACTGCCCAGTATGGCCCAGTCTCAGAAATATCATACCAGCCGCCTGCCGTCTCAGAGGAGGAAGAGATGCGCAAGTTGATGGCCAGTGACAATAAGGAATGGTAACAAATCCCTCTGTTTTCTTGCTTCTTCTTCTTCATTGTTTCAAACTAATCAAGTTATCGGAAAGGTGGGTAACAAATCAGGAATACAGCTTGCTTATGCCCCCTTCCCATTCCTGGCCTGCTTGCATGACAAATGTACAGGTCCTCCCCCACTTGTTTCAGTAAGTACGATACGGATGTGGCATGCACTGCAACATCAACTGTATTATATTCCTTGCCTGCGACCCAACATACTAGCGCTGGGTTTTTTGTTGATGCATTCAGCAAAGTATGAAAATGTTTTGTACAGAGAGTCTTGATTCTTGTACATTTGTAAGCTTCTATTTAATGCTTGTGTTTCTTTCATGTATTATCTGCTATTTATTACTAGTGTATCTTTAGGCATTTATACAAAGATGTTTTTAAAGAGTTTGACCTCCATAAACCTAACAATATGCAAATTACTAACTTGAGTTCTATGTCAAATGAAAGCTTGGAATATTCTCCAATATTGTTGTGGTTGTTCTTTTATTCTGAGCGTTGGCAATAGGTTCAAAATCAATAGGTTGATACTATGGCCAGCACTGGAACCATAAATCTTCAGCTCTCTATGCAATTGCACTTACCATTTGGGCTACCAGTGTGCAATTAATTCTCTCATCTGATTCAGGCATCCGGAAAACCTTCTAAGTGATGTCAAATATTTGATTCTGCAATTTGCTGTGTTGCAAGTATATGGCCTTGTCTTGAAGATTTAAGACTGGTTTACAATAATAAAGAATGACAAAATTAAAGTGCGTATAATATTATGCAGGCGTTCACAATTAATCATAAGCTTTGGATGCCAGGAGCGAGAAAGGAGTTTGGACAAGTTTCAACTTTCCGGTCTCGTTCCTAGAGGCTTGATTTTAGATCCTTTGGTTGATTGATAATTAGTGGAAAATCAATGAAATCATGAACAATTTTGTCGTGTGGTTTGAGAAGGCAGCACCAGTAAAGAAGACCTTATTGCATGAGAAAATTAAGCTTCTATGGCATCCACTGTTTGTGTAGTTCCAAGAAGTGGAAGAATATCCACCAGGCATGAACTTGCAGACATGTGGTCAATCCGTCAAATAATTTCCGGTAAAGTTAGTAACAAAATGTGCTGCTGAATTTGAAATATCAGGATCAACCATGTGGAAACACATGAAATTGAAGATGCTGCTCAAAGTGTACAACAGATTGTGATAGCTCATCAGCTATGCAGACCATGGAGAGACACACATGTTTTTGATCCTAAGATGTAAGGGAAAGCCTTTAAATAAATTAATAATGGGGCCTTAATATATCAGTTTGAATTTAATTTAGGGGTATACATACTTTGTGCGCATCTGAGGGTATCTTGAAGTCTGGGAGAATTAATTACCATGTGTACACCTTTTCTTGGGTGCTCATCTTCATTTGGTAGATTTCGCACAATTTTGGGATCAGAGCAGAGTGATAACATTGAGACACACACTGATATCTAGTGGCTTGAATGGTAAGCTTTCATTGTGTCTGTAGATCCCCAAGTTCATGCATATGCACTGTGTTTTGTTTAACAATTCAGCTAGTTCACGGTAAATTGGATAACCTATTTATCATAATGACTGAGAGCTTCAAAAATAGAAACTATCTTTAGTTGACAACACTGCAAAATAACAGGCAGGCCAGTTCTCTGTACTTCCCTCTGGCCCTCACTTCTCCATAAAACTAGTGCCCAAGAAAAGGTGTGTGTATAGTGTGCACCTACATTAGTGATGCCTTGTGGTTGCTGTGTCATATTGTTGCCACATTCGTTTCTCGATGTCATCTGCACTGCCAGTCTGCTGAAACTACAAAATCTGACATCTATACAATAAAACACGCAGATGGACACACAATTATGTATGTTTTGTCTACAAATCACAATGACTGGTTATAAAGCAATATTGTGAGCGGTGTATGTTAAAAACAGAAGTCCGGCACAAACTGAGGATTTATAGCATAAACATATTGCAACAAGTGACATCATACCTGTCACTGCGAGGTGCATTTATAACATGACTGAAGGAGGTAGGATAACTCTTCTTCACATGTGAGGGAGTCATGTGATTGTCAAGTGCATAATTAGCTTTTGCTAACTTTAAAGCTGGCTCTAGCCTAAAAAAAAGAAATAGCTGCAAAGAACAACAGATAGCTTTAATGTATGCTGTTAATGAAGAAATGAAGCTTAGTATAACTACAGGAATTGGAAATAGTAATGTACAGCGAACTACCTGTTATTCAAATGTGGATTATCCAGTTTGCAGATTATCCATGCATCTAAAAAAAATAAATAAAAGCTGTACATTATTTTTCTCTAGGAAACAGCAGTAAACAATCTGCCGTGTGACAAAAAGTGCCATTTTCATTGTTTAAACAGTCGCCGCATAACAACAGAGTACTATTTCCATTGTTATTGGCCGGCCTGTTCTGTGTAAATCAAAAGTAAGTTCAATTTTCTAATGTTAATCAGCATGTAAGTGTCAGTTAAGCAAGTCGAAAGAATATAAAATTAACAAAAATTAGAATTGATTGAAGGGGGGGATGCTATAAATTTAAGTACTGATTATGGTATTCATTGGAATGCAGACTGTTCAGGATATTAAAAAGATTAAGCAGAAAATTAAAGATTTTGTCAGGAACTGGCGATTCTAGTTCTGGACCATCTGCATGAAAAAGCTTAAAGAGATGTACATTGGATTATGTAATAACATGACCAGAATCACATTACCAAGAAAATCATCTATAGCAACTTCTGTGCCCTTTCTGTACACTTAAAGAAGATATGGATGGAAACCATCTACTGCACTGCCCAACCTTGAGTCGACAGGATAATATGACATCAAAATACTGGAATGCAAGAGAGCGAATGGGTTCACTGCCAACTGCTCAACATTAGATACCAACCAACCAACATTGGATCTGAATTAGATGTTGTTCTTTTGCAATGGTTTCACCAACAACGAGCTGAAGGTGTCATTGTTCCAGGGGCAATGTGAGCCAAAAAGGCTAGATTTTTTCATGAAGCTGTAGGGTTAGTTGGAGAATTTTCCCATTTACATATGTATGTTGTACCTTAAAGACTTAAAATTGCAGGTTTCTCAATTATTTATGCATCTTCTCCCCCACATTACCCCGAATAATCGGGAGTATACCATATCTACATTTAGAAATCTATGGAGATTTATTTAATTCTGACATTGGCTAACCTGTTAGCTGGATAGGAAGCAGTTGTAAAAGTACCACAAGTCAGTTGTAAATAAATGACATTCCAATGTGCAAAATTGATTTTCCAATTTGCTATCTATATGCATTCCTATTCTCGTTACTGTGGTATATTAAATTAAAATGTTATACAAGGTGTGTGTATATCTTTATTGCTCAATATTTGAAGTACTGTCCTCCTCAAAGTAGTCCCCTCTACTGGCAGTATACTGTTCCCAATATTTCTTCATTTTTGGAATGCCTTCTGGAGTGCACCTTCTGGCATGATGTTCGGGTTTTTTATGACATTATCTTCAATCTTCTCAGTGGTTTGAAAATTACATACTTTCAATATGGTTTTAGGTTTGAGAAACAAAAAGGTTTCTTCTTCTTCATTTACGATACAAATTACCATCATTTCTCCGGGTGCACTTCAGCTTGGTGCTTATTGTGCTATCTATATCGTTTAGAGCCAACCCATTACACTTGCATCTCTTAAAAAGGAATGCAATCTTGCAATGGGTAGAGAGGTCTAGTTCTATGAACATTTTCCCAAAAGCTTTGTAATTCTTGCAAGCCAAAGCTTTGCAGGAGCATAAAATGTACTGGATTGTTTCAGTCTCCTTCCTGCAAAATCTGCAGTCTGTTGCCCTGAAACACCCTAATTGTGTAGATATGCTTTTTCACCAGGGCATTCTCTGTGAAGAAAGCAGTAATTGTTCTCAGCTGGAGTCTGCTACATTTTAGCAGGCTCTCAGCTCTTTCCTTACATGGTCCTTTGATAAATAGTTTCCCATGTCTATTTCCTGGTGTTTTACACCAGGTCTTGTAAATGTTCTCATTTGGACCAGTTCTTAGTAGCTTCTGTAATTAAACACTGAGATGTTCCTACAGCCGGCTGTGGCCTAATAAATTGTGAAGCTGCTCCTTGTCTTGCAAGTTTGTCAGCTTTTTCATTGCCCTCTATGCGTTATGGTGCAGCACCCAGATGAGTTGAACCTCATTCTGTTCTACCAGGTCATTAAGCATATTTAGGCAATTTTGAACAGTCCTGATGTAACCTTATGATTACTAAGAGCTGTAAGTGGAGCGTGGCTATATGAGTATATAAGGATCTGTTTACCAGCGTGTCTTCTCCTTACGTTTTCATGAATGCATTGGATAATAGCATTGATTTCTGTTTCAAAAACAGTAGCCTATTTACCCAAGGGAAAGAATCCTTTACACCTTGATCTTATGCCATATAGTCCCAAACCAGTTCCTGATCCATCCTTTGATCTGTCTGTAAACCACATCTTCTCAGGCTTTTCCAGAGTTTTTATTCTTCCAATGCTCAGGATCAATAATGATCTCAAAGTTTTTATTAATTGGTGTTATATAGTCTGAGTGCATTTCTAAAGATGCATCTTCTACATACCCTAATTTTCAGCATGCCTGATTCTGTTTCAGGAACTCTCAGCTGCTTTCCATGATGCAGTCTCTAGAGTGCCATTCTTGCCTCCTTCATCACAACTAAGTGTAATGGAGTCAGGTTTAAGAGTGACTTCATTGCTGCAGTTGAGGTCATCTTCATGGCTCCTGTAATAGCTATGCAAGCCGCTCTTTGGACTTTATTTAGTTGGTTTTTGGAGCCTGTTTGAAGGACTTTAGGCCACCAAAACAATGCTCCATAGGTTATGATGGTATGGTATGATTATCCTGGGTCATAGCAGGCCTTAATCCCCATCTTTTGCCATGTGTGCATCTAACTACTTCAAAAGCTGTTTTCGCACACTTTATTGTTTTCTTAAAATGTTGATTCCAGTCCACCCTGGTATCTAAATAGAAACAAAAAAGTTTGCTGAAGAATAGGTGAATGGGGCACATTGGAGTCTTATGTTTTAGCAGATAATTGCAGACAAGAGTGATGCATGAACCAGTGTGTTGTCATGTTGCAATGTCAAAATGTGGTTTTACCACTGTTCAAGCTTCTTCCTGCGCACAGCATCCCTGGTAAACTTCCTTGTTTACCATCTGACCTCTACAGCATTAACACTCTTGACATGGTCATCATCTGTTGGTGTGGAAGATTGTCCAAGTCTGGGATCCTCACTGACCAACATTCTGCTGCGTTCAAGATGCTGAAACCATTCATAGTACTGCATGGAACTACACAGTCCTCCCCATATCGCTCTATAATAGTTTTGAAAGTTTGTAGCAAAATTTCATTCACACATACATTCTTTGAAAGAGTTTGATGTTATTTGTACTATCTCCCAAAACAGTCCCCTCCTGGCGATCTGAAAGGGAGACTTTTACTCCGGAATCTTTTGCCTTGGGAAGCATATTGAACCTCTTTTGTAGTTTATTTTGCATCACCCAGAGTGCACCTGCTGATATTACTAGCGGAGGCAATCTAAATTACACTCGTTTATGGGAAATATAAAGAAGAAAAGAAAAGAGTAGAAATGATCCCCTAGGCCTTGAATACTCTAATACCATCAGGTTTGAAAAAATAGAGTTCAGCCAAGGGAGACTGGATAGAAAAGATGAAAGAGGGAATTGGTATGCAGAAAAGAAGAATTGTAGCTCACCAGGCTGACTAGTGCTCATTGGCGAGTATCCCTTCTCTTTGGTTCATTATGTATAAACATAATTACTGATGACTGCAACACGAGAAGGTTCAGGTCAGTTCCTTCAAGCCTTCAATTGAAAGAATTAAAGGGTCTCCTCCTTGTTATAAAAAAAAACAGAAACCGTTCTGCAGTTGGGACACCATTCAAGATTACCGAATACTACTGGGAAGCCCACAAGCAAATGATGACAGATCAAGAGCTCCAGAACATTTGAATACTACTACTACATTCTTCAAGATCTTTTCATTGTTACTAATCCAATGAACAGTTTGTGCAGCACACCTCAGCAGCTGTGGCTCATCAATTTAATGGTCATAGCAAATTGTGGCAAATGGCAGTAGTTTTATTTTTGTATTATTTTGTTATTTTATTTATTTTTTATTTTTAACTTTCCTCATATCCTGTTTTACTTTTCACTTATTTAAATTTGGTTTTCATTCTAGGTTATTATGAACCAGCTTAAATATGCCAAATACTTCCTGGGGCCTTGAACTTGTTTATCAGAGAGAATCTTCCAATCCTTAACTCATGTTCTGTTTGGTTAGTCTGCTGCCAGAGTGCTTAACTGTAATTTACTATCCAAATGAAATTAGAGTAGAAAAATGTTATAAGCTAGAAACAACTTCATTACTGAGCTTACAAGTTCATTATTTAGCTTTCTCTTAAAATTCATATTTAGTGCAACAAAATACTTCTAGTAAACATGGTAGCAGTTTTCTATATGCATCCAGGCTAATTTTTAAAATTTGTATTGAGAATTAGTGTTGGATTCCCAAGTATTTAGCGATGTAAATAAAGCCCTTTGAGTTGTACATATTTTCTCCTTAAGCCAACTACTTTGAAACAGTTTCCTCCCTTTCTTATAGATCACTTCCCATAAAATTGTAATAGTTTGTACATAGATCTATGCTGGTTATTGGCAGATAATATTAAAGTAGATCTTGTTTCCTTGTCACAGTGTGGAGGAGAGCGAGCGAATGCTTGAGGCTGATCCCCGCATTGTTCTCCGACCACGCAGTCATGTTGAAGAAGCTTAAAAGGTAAATAGCTGCACATAAATATAGATTTACTGGCTGTCTCCACTTTAAAATATTCTAGCGTCGAATTTAATGTAGAAAACATTCTCCCTTTTAATATGTAGAAAGAAAAAATGGTTAAATACGTTTATGTATTCTAATATTCTTCAAGCTTTTTCATCTTATTACTTTTATAATTTTTACTTTCACTACTACAGATAGCAAAAGGGGAAGGATTATAAATTCAATGTTGAGATTTTATAATACATGTTTTGAAGCCCCTCACAAAAAAAGCAAATTTATAAAAAACATCCATGCATATGTGTACATGGCCTTAACCAAAAAAAAAAAGGTCAATTAAATGCCAAACTTGGTATTTTAAGTTCAACATTTTCAAGGATGTAATACAAACTTACAAGAAAATTCTGTCCACACTAAACTAGGTAAATATGGAAAAAAAATGCAATTCTTTTATTTTCTCAAAAAATTGGTCTTATTATTTTGATTAAAACAGGTTTTAACTATTTTCATAACAAAATATAAATCTGGGAATAGCCTCTAACCTCCACTTTCTTTTAATTATTTGTATAATAGGTAAACCTAAAGAGATTGACAAAATTTTACTGCACAAAAACTGTAGAAGTCGTCAAAACACAAAATTTATGTCTTACAAAAATGTTTGTGGCATTAAGCATTTTTGAGATTTTCTTTGTTGTTGGTTTGAATTTTCAGATAGTTTTTTTCTAATTGCAGATTGCTGTTCTGTTTTTCCATTTTCTTTCCTTTTTCATGTTCAAACAAAGAGAAAAGAATTTCAAAGATCGTACATAGTGACTATGAAAAGATTTGACTATCACTTTTATGTATTGTATTCTTCTTCATATACCTGCAACAAAACAAGTAATGGTTATTAATGCAATGTGTCAGTAAAATTGGCTTACAAATGGAAAAAAATTATCTTTGGTATTCAAATGTTTCTGTTAACTTTACTTCTAATTCAATGCTGTATTATTGTTTCTTGAATTACCTAGATATTTAGCATTATATTTCTATTTAAAGGTCAAAAGCAATTTATCTGTAAGAAATATTTTTAAGTGACTTACATTATAAAAATGTTCCTTGTGAAGGAGTTTTGTGATTATTAATAATAATAATAATAATAATAATAATTTTATTTTAGTTTATCTTATAGGTTAATCTTGTAAGTTATAAAAAGGCCAATAAATTAAATGTTTTTTTAGCAATTTAATTTAAATGGCAAAGAAAAATTTTCCATCCTCTGATATTGTTTTATGAAGAGACTAATTCGCTATTTTTTTTAAAGCCTAAAATAACATTCTTCATATTTATATTCTTAAAATAAATTTTGAGTCAGGAAGGTGTATTTGTTCACCACAAGGAGTACAATTAAACCTCAATTTATCATTTTCCCACATTCAAAAATGTCAGTTCCCAAACAAATTCTATTCATGATCATTTTAAGCTGGAATAATTGGAGTGGTCTTAATTCACAAGAGTTGCCTATAATTTTGGAGCAGCTTATACTGATCAGAGTGAGGAATTTAAATACTGTTTATTTACATTCAATTATGATGAGGGACAGATGAAATGTGCTCATGAGAGTGACGGAAGTGAGCAACAGAATTTGTTGGACATGGAAAGTTTGTTGTTTTATGTGGAAAAAGAAAAGTTAAGTAAATGTCAAATAACAATTTTTTTTAAATAAAATGGAAACATGTAAAATTGATGCAATGTAGAACATATATTATGATGGATTTACATGCGAGGCAATGCCAACTGATCAATAAGTAGCACTCTTGCCCAGTGCCACTCCACTATCAAGAATTAATTAGAATATAATGGATGTTTTTCCCCCTGCCTGCAGAAGGATTCCAGAATGTCAACAAGGTTCTGAAGAAATATCAGCTTGCTATATGTGTGAGCATTATCAAGTTAGTAATCAGTAACAACTAAGTGAAGTCCCAGCATAAAATTTTTAACTAGATTGCATTAACAAAGAGGAAGTGAGAACTTAGTGAAGTGACAGTTAAAAACTGGACAAAGTCATGGTGGTGTCAAAGATTAGAAAGCCCAGATGAAGGAAATGCTTAAATCTATGGAAAAGATAGAGAGAAAATGGAATCTGGGGTGGGGAAAATGAGAAGTGATATGATGACGGTTAATTTTGCCATGGAAGTGAAGAGTGTATGAGAAGGAATGAAATAAATGGGGAAAATGAAATCTTTCAGTTCTGTCTTTGACACTGAAATTTGAGATAAAGGCAGCAGTGAAAGCCCTGAAAGATGAATTTGCCGAGGATTAAAGAAATTAAATCAGAAATGGAGGAAAAGAGTATTGCAGCGAAAGAGCATAAATTTCAGCGTGAAGAAAGACAAGCAAAAGAAAATATGAGGATGATAGAGGCCACCATGGACATCTGAACCAGTTAATAAGTTAAGAGTGCTGCCGTCCTATACCTAGTCCTATGATGCAAAATGCAATTGGTTGTGATGAGAAGACTTTCGGATAGAGACATGGGACTAATCCTGAAGGTTAGAGAATCTGGCAATATGACTTGTGTGGGCAGATGTTTCTCTCAAGAAGTATTGGATGTGTTGGGACTTACTGGTGGTCAGGAACTATTCTAAGAAGAGGGTGGGAGCTGCGAAAGAACTAAAGTGAAACAGCTGGTGCTCCTGAGGAATCTGAAGAATGTTCTCAAGGAAACTCATGCCAGGACACTGTGATGCACCTAGTTATGAATAAGAGTTTTAAGAAGTGATTCTGTTGAAATTGAGTTTTATTTATGGATGCTCTTTAACTGCTGTGGTTCTTAGCGGGCCATGAAAGACCACTGAATTTTGCTCAGAAGCCTCTTTATCAGGCTTGAGGTCTTTGTATGTGCCGTAAATCTATGTCATGGATCCAATGGCTTTACTTCTCTTCTGAAGTAAGCCATGCTAAGGAATTTTATACCTGAAAAAATCCATCCCCCTCTGCCAGGTTTGAGCCTGCGACCTTGGAAACAGGAGGCATGTTACCCATAGACCACGGAGGATGACTGCAATTCTGTTGGTTGCATTTTTTGAGCACATGAAGAGGTAGTGGCAGCAGTGTGATATCTGCGCAACAGCTATCTCCATTCAGTATCATCACGAGGGAAGCTGATATTCTTGTTTGCCTTGCTACAGTTCAAAGAGCTGTTTGGGACAGAAGCTCAAAGGACCTGGCAGATAGATAAACATAACCAGCATTTTTATCCAGTAAAACACTGTTCTAGAGAGATAACCAGAATTTTCTGGAAGTATGTGTACAGAAAGTAAAAATTTGTTGGAATCAAATAAGTGAAGCAAGTCATAAAACAATCATTTGAAAGAAAATGGAGTCAACTTGAACATTCTTGATAGCTTCATTCACCTATCTACTAAGCAGAAAATGTATCGTGAGCGTGAGTTCAATTTGTCAGCTGTCTGTTGAGTGCCAGAGCAACTCTTTGAGTAGTTTTATTGATGGCTTGATGTGTTGGTGTGTCTTCTGGTTATTTGTTTATAAACCTGAACGTGAGGGTTGTCTGCTTTTCTGCTTTTAGCAAATTGAAGTTCATGATGTGGTTTTCAAATTTCTTTATATAAATCTTCTTTCATATCTCAAGTTCTCTGGGATTCTGGCCTGGGTTCATTAACGTGATATTGGTTCCTGTTTTGTGGTTTTTGTCCAAAAATGTGATGCAGCTGTTAATTTCTTGATCTGCTTGAATTTGGTGCAGCACCAGAGTTTCTTGAAGCAGATGCCTATGTCCCTTTTAGTTTTCCTGATTCATACTTTCATGCAATTTTTACCCTGTATCTGGTAGTTGGAACTTTACAACTAATGCAGCATTAAAAGCTTCATTAAATCAAGAAAGATTTATCCCATAATTCAAGAGAAAAAGTCAGGTCTCTCTCTTTCTCTCCCCCTCTCTATCCTGGAACCTGGTAGGTCACATTGGATGATGAATGATTAGAAATCGGTGAAATGTTGCCTGTCTATGGAGCTTAAAGTTACTCAACATTTATCTTCTCAGGATAAGGGATAACTTTGCAGGTAACGCACCCTAACCAAGATTCAAACTCGGGACCTCTTGAATGTGAGGTACCCCATGCTACAGAGGTGGGCCAATATAAAAATTGTGTGAAGGTATAGTTTGGGGAAACTAAAAGGAACACGGGCAACTGCTCCAAAGAACATTGGCTTTGCATCATATTCAAGCAGATTGAAAATAGTAGTTGCCTTACACTTTTGGACTCAAAACCATCAAATAGGAACCAATATCAGTTAATTAGATCTGCCAGAAACCCAGAGAGCTTGAGATATGAGAAAAGTTTTATATAAAGAAATTTGAAAACTACATCATGAATTTTGATTTGCCAGTAGCAGACAGCCTCCTATTCAGGTTCATAAACACCACAGAATACCCACATAATTACTCAAGAGTTGATCCGGCAGTCAATAGGCAGGTGATGATGTGATCTAATGCTCACAATACGTTTCTGCTTTGTAAAGCTATTAAGTATTTTAAGTTAACTCCACTTTCTTTCAAGTGTTTTTCTTTAAGGAAAAAGAAGTTACTGATATGATCAAATGATTATAAAACATGTTATTTGACTCTCTATTTTACAAAAGATTAGTTAACTGTAATCATAAAATATGTAATTTAATGCCTGGTTGCAGGAAAGCAAATCAAAAGTTATTAGTCATTAAGACTGCTTTGATTGCCAGACATTAAATTTCTGTTGCAAAAAGGCCAATCAGGTTTGATCAAAGATTATTCTTCAATCAGATTTGATCAGCAAATTTTTGTTAGTTATTGGCTTATTACCAATCAAGGGCTTATTCAGGGATTGAAATGCTCAAAACTAATGTATGTAAATGTTAATTTTTGCTAATACACGTGTAAATTTACTGTCCAAATAATATTTATCATAGTTACAGATCATTGTCTTCGAGTGTATATGTATAAATATTGTGATTGTGAAATATGGGTTTTTCTGCTTTTGCATATAAAATTATTAAGTAATAAAATATCAGAGGAAAAAGGCCATATTTTATTGTAGGTAATTTAAAACCCTTCATATGTCTTTGTTTTATGATTTTAATGGAAAATGGATACATAAACTAAACTAAAAACAAAGGTACATTTAATCTAGATAAGACCTTCCTATAGTGTGTTTTTTTAATGAAAAATAACATCTAATAATTGATATCTAAATAACTCTTCATTGTATAAAGAATAATAGTATTACTTGTAGAGAAATTAGTGCCCTTAATACTTTTTGGATGATTGATTTTTAGCAATTTGGTGCTCAGTGACTATTCTTCCGCTCATAATACTTTACACAAGAAAAGAGCATTGTGTGCTGGCTGTAGTTCCTAAAACCAACACCAGCTTGTTCCAGGTGGCATTGCTAAAAGGTGCTGTTGCCAAATCCATTTTGGATTCAGTTGATGAACATTCACTGGCCCTTGATTAATGCTTATGCAACCCAGCAAAAAATCAGATTGATCAGATATTAAATGATTGACAATCAGCAGGTGATTTGATTTGCTTTCCTGCAACTAGGCATAAGTAATTTATAATTTGTTTTCTCTTCAATTTTTACATGTTAGTGTTTTTTGTGTTATAGGAGGAGAATAGACGGCCTCTGCTTGCATCATGGTTAATTTATTGTAAAGTAATATCAGAGTAAGATGTTTTTGTAGCAATAATATCATCACATGTAAAGTTAATTTATTTAGCAAAGTTTTAATGTTGGTGAAGGGAACTGTCTTGCCGTCCAGGTGGAAGAAGTGAACCCACATGCTCTCTGTTGTTGTTACTCTACGGTATAGGGCTGCTGCTTGTTCTTATTTATTTTGTACAGATAGTATTCTTGTTTTACACCCAAAGAGAAGTAGTAAATTTTATACTCATTTTTAATATTTAGATTTAAATTCTTGTTGGTGCAACTGGTGGCTGCTCAGGCCATGCATTCCTAGAAATGTTGGCAGTCCTGCAATGCTGGGCATGTCATTTGTTCACAAACATCACAGAAATATATTTTATTCCTTTTAAAATAGTGTGTTAATGAACACCACTGGAAATGTAGAAGGTCCTTGAGAAGTAACTTAGGTAAACAAGTCACGTTCAAAATTTGGTATTCAATGTTTGGGATTAAAGGTTTCATAGGCATATCCTTCAAAGACCAGGGAAAAAGTAGACTTGCAAATTTGTTTATAAAGCTGAATGTGTATTAACTTACCTATGCATCTAGGTCTTTAGTCTGATATTTTGGGCATCATTTTAACATTAAATTCCATACATGTGAATTTATTATTAACAACAGGTTAATAGTCTTTATCATGAGTGAAGGTGTAACACCATAAGCTAACAGATTTACATAATAGTAGAAGCCATAGTTAACACAAAATTAAGCCAGAATGTTGTACATAAAGCAAGAAAAATCTTGTGATAAGTGTACTAACAAAAGTTTTCCTACCAAAAGCAAATTCATATGTATCCATTATGTTAACTATATTCACATAAAAAGTGCTGCTAGCCATGTTATGCCTTTTTTTTTTTTTTTTTTTTTTTAGGAATGGTTTCAAATTAAACAAGAAATGTGTAGTTACATGCAGAAACAGCTTTTAAATTTAGATGTTCTCAGCTTTCATCGAAGGCCACATCATCTGGTAGTTAGATGCTGATGCTTTGCTCATTTTTCATGAGCTACTTGTGGACTCTTGAAGCAGAAGAGAAAATGTGTTGGCAAATAACTAGCAGATGATGCAACCTTTTCTGAAAGATAAGACCTGTAAAGACACAAGCCGTGGAATCTATGCTTTTGCAATAAAAGGGGGGGGGGGAATAGAACCACAAAGTATCAATGCCTGTGATGATGGACTTACACTTATGAAATCTGAGTAAACTTGCAGTTTTGTGAAATAAAATTAGACAAACTTCAATCAAATAGAACCATATTATAAGCAGCAAGGTAGTTTTTAGAGGCTAACACACAACTTTGGGAGGGGGGGGGTTGCATGGTTCCTCAAAACATGTATTTCTGGTGAAATCTTTATATTGAATTTTTACGTAGAATATAATACTTCCTCTGCCTACCATAGGTGGGTGGTAGAGAAAGTAATTCCAGTAGGAGCAAAGTGAAGCAGGCATGTTTGCCTGATGAAGCCAAAGGGCAACATGGTATTCTTTATATCTATGAGCTGTTTCACAAATAAACTTTATAATTCAATTTATTTCATCCATGGAAACCTCTACATGTTGTGGATTTGTCAAACACGCTAATTATTTACAAATACAATTTATTTGCACGTCTTAATTGAACTCCCCACACTTAAATTCCTCCAGACTATTAAATGCATTCACTAAGTACTTCATTGCTGTCATAGTTATATTTTTGCTTATTTTTATTTCTTCAGATAACTTTCAAAGTTCTTTTAAGTGTTCTTTACACAATGCCTGCTTAATGTGCCTCTAACCGCAGATCTGAAATAATTATCATTGTTGGCTCATTTTCTTGTAAAATATGTTAAGTCTCATAAATGTATATACTGTCTATGAGCTAAATGGTTTTAAACATCTTATTACCATGCTATTTCCACTACTGATTTCCCTGGAAAACACATTTTGGTACAAACAACTGAGTTGTAAACTTCCTCCATAACTTCATTGGAACATTTTCCTTTTTACTTTCTCTATACTCACTATGTACATAGTGTGTAGAGAATGTATTGCACTCCACCAAAAGATTCAATACCGAGATTTCAATGGAAATATGTTTTGGGGTCCCCTGTAACCAAAAAAAGCATTTTCACAAAAAGGTCCGTGTGTGTGTGTGTCCATGTTCCTGTGAACACGATAACTCAAAAACGAAAAGTCGGTAAAATGCCAAACTTGATATTTAAGTTTAGTATCTTCCAGGGATGTGACAGCGATTTTGAGTTATCGTGAGAAAAATCGCCCCAACCCCAACTACCCTTTACATGGAACTTTTTTCGAAAATGTTGATTTTCTCAAAAATAGCTCTTAACGATTTTGATTAAAATTTCGTATATTAAAGATATTTACCTGACAAATAAAATGTATATCTTGAATTTTCTGAGAATAGCCTCTGAAGAGTAGTTTATTCTGGTTGAATTTTACTGAATTTTGAATAACTGCTAAACCGTAAGAGATGGACAAAAACTTACTCTACAAAAAATGTAGAGCACCTTAAAACACACAATTTATGTTATATGCATTTTTTTCGTGGAGTTCGTTGTTTTTGAGACGTTCCTTATTTTTGGTTTCTGCTATGAAAAACGTATACTTTTCTCATACAGGAACTTGTCAACTCCTATCCACATAAACAAAGGAACTTCATTGACACTTTAAGCTATGGTAGTCCCTTATTTCGCTTCTACTTACAAGGAAGCAAGCAATAAAACTATTTCTGCTAATTTTTTCTGATTAGCATAAAGTAAATAGAAGTATAAGCTTTTTAAGAATAATTTGTTGTAGGGATATAGAGAAAGTCATGTGAATGGTACACATCAGATTTTTTAATGTCATTTGTGCCTTCGTGCAATACTACCACTTTAGCATTACACTTTTCACTGTACCTTTTTATTATATTAGGCACCTTTAGACCTCTAAATACATGTATTTGCATCTTTTCTGTTCAGATTTACACTTTTTACGATTGAATCACCATATATCATACAGTGATAATATTTATAGGAAACAAATGTTAGAGCTTCTTTTTTTTATTATATACCATTGCTTATGGAGATTTGGAACATACTATTCTACTGCTTGTGCATCCAATGTTTTGGTGGTGTTCATTAACATTTGACAGATGCCAAAGAAGTGATCAATTTTGTCAAGTACAAATACTGACACAAGATACCTACATAATTTCCAAATGCAATTTAGGTTCAGTGTTGCAGAACAGCCAACACTTATTTAGAGGACAAATGTTTATAAAAACCTAAAGCAGATGTTTTAGCATTGCTCAGAGATAGGTTGTGTACAAACAATGGGTTTTAATTCTCTTGTGCTAGTATTATATGATTATGCTTAGATGAATGAGTATGGAGATGATGTTTGTCCAACATTGTTAATGCAAAGAAATAAGTGTGTAGAACCTGTACATTGAGTGGCATATAGAATGGAAAATCCTTAACTGTAGATACAGACTATACCAGAAAATGCTTGAAAGTTTTCACATATGTATAATATTTCCTCAGATAGAACTGTTGGTGTCTATATTTCTTTTAATCTCATAATCTACAAATTGTGTAATTGTTTGGAACAGAAATACTTTTGTATAAATTAAAGCTGACGGTTCACATGTGACTGTTCAAGGAACACTTAACCTAATAAGCACACTGTTCTTTAGAGAAAGATTCAGTCAACACTCAAAATGTAAGTGGTCCTTAAGGGTTGCATTTTGATTCACAGTTACAGTGCCCGCTTGCTCACTTGAATGGCAAGCTGTAGTTATATCAACTGACCATCACACAGTGAAGGATCAGAATTTGTGGAATATATCAAGTTCTATGCTCACAATGCTTTTCATATTGCAAATGGAATAATTAGGGATGCAAATAATCCTTTGTAAATAGCGATGAGCAGTATTATGTTCAGTTTTATCTGCCCATATCATAACAGTGATTATTTCAATTGCTCTCAGCTGTTCCTCTAATCCAGCTGCGCTCTCCAAAGTCTTTTGTGACCTGCTCTGCTCTGGCTGCTCTCCTTAAATAGCCCTTGCATATGCAGCAGGAAATGTAATGTTGCTACATGATGGTGCATTTGCTGCAAAACCTTGCTAAACAGTACCATCATAAGAAACTGAAAAAATACTGCAAAAATGCAGATGTTGGTAACCTGGTTAATGCAATCAATACTGCTAAGTGGCAGCAGTAGTGCAATATTTTCTTCAACCAAGGGAATGCACCAGTTAATGGAGTCAATGCTGCTAGATGTCAGCAGTAGTGCAATATTTTCTTTTACTGTCATGCAATACCAAGGGAGCACACCCAGTTAATATAGTCAAAGTTGCTAGATGGCAGCAATAGCACACTATTTTGTGATATTGCCATACAATGAGTCTGTGTCTTTACCACAAACACTAAATGTACAATCGTAAAAAATGAGAAAAATAGTTTAAAATTAATGCATTAAAATATATTTTCATGTGCTAACTATTGCTCCCTCTCCTATTGTTTAAAATAAATAGAATTATACTCCTTTCATTTGCAAAATATCTTATAAGCAAAAGCAATTGTCATTAGAATTCCCTTTTATGTATGCTCTCAATTTATTTTCTTTTTCAGCATTCTTGCTCTAAAGCGAAATACTTGTATTTGTTTTGGATGAAAGTTAACCATTCACATTTGTTTGAGAAGTCCAAGCAACAAGTTGCTTTGCGGTAGTTTTAAACACATTTTTCACAAATTACTGTGAATGTGCTGCTTTCATAGTGGTTCCTAACCAAAATAAATAAACAACCCACCTCTGTGTGTGAGCATAGCATGTTCACCTACCATTCAAGAGGAATCCCCCCCCCTCAAGTTTAAATCTCAATCAGGGTGTGTTGCCCTTATAAGGTTTTTCTGGGGTTTTCCCTTATCCTGAGAAGACGATTGCTGGGTAACTTTAAGCTTTATGGACCCTGGGTTCATTTAAGCATCATGTCACACATTTCATTCATCTTCCGACATGAACTACCAGGTTAAACAATGTTAAAACTTTAAAAAATAAAATATCCCCTTCTGTTTGAGCTTTTTTGGTATATGGTACTGCTTTCCCCTGTATTGCTCACTTAGGTACTTCTCTCAAAAAAGCAAAACCACAAAGCTAAAGAGCTCTTAGAAATCCTGCACATGATGTTCCTGTAGCAGTCAACATGCATTTGTTATCAAATGAGCATTAAGCAATGTAATGTGAGGATGGAAAATAACCCTCCTGTAGTTGATGCTACCTTCTAACAGAAGCGCTATTAACTACAAAGTTATTTTCATTTAGTTTAATGTTAAAATATTAATGAGTCAATGTTCACGCTTAAACTCCATTACATCAAGGTGTATTGTTTTATATTCAGGCCAGCACAGTATTTACTTGACAGTGGCCTTAGTTTTAGTTGTTGCTGAATGAGCAGATACTACACACTTGCCAAAGAAAGTAAGGAATTATGAATGCTTACATCTCCCAATTCATTCATCTGAATGCAATGTTGCTTATTGTTAAATGTAAAGCTAGGAATATATTCTACTTATACACTGTAAATGCTCACTGTAACACAATCATTGTAAACAATTGTCAAGGAATGGTGAAACCTCATTGCATTATTTAGCTCTTAGAATTAACCCTAATACAAATAGCATTAGTTTGGAAAGGAAGAACCAGTCTGAAAAATTTGATATAGATTGTGTGCATGTTGATACCTGAAGCCTGTTCACTTCCATTCAGTATGCTATGCATTTCTTAAAAGAAATGCTTGTCATACTGTGTTTTGATACAAATGCATTATGAGAAAAGTGCTTTTTGTGTTTAGGATACAGCATGAACAGTAAATGACAGTTGCCCCTCAGTTACAAGGAGGTTAAAGGGCAAGTGCATGCCAGTTTGGCATAACTGCATATCTTATTCATCATTTGATTCTCATTCAGAGTCAAAATCGAAAGGTGTCCGCACAGTAGAGTCAGTTTATAGCTCAAATTTGTCTAAGTAATTTTCATTGTTAAACAAGTAAGTTCACACACTAATAGACTATGCTGATTTGCTAGAAACCATGTAATCAAGATGTTGCAGAGCTTTTGTTACTGTGTAATGCAGGGATAATGATGAAGTTAGCTTAGCGTGAATTCGAAATGTTGCTAAACTAAGGTCCAATTAAGATATAAAATTATTCTTGATTCTAGTTTTTAATTACTCCATGCCACTGATGTCAAACTTAACATAATGGGAAAGTAAAGATTAACATTGGTAAACTCTCAAGTTATATCTGTGGCTGCTACACAGTATCTTCTGGAAATTCATAACACAAGCCCCAATCATGTTAAAACCAATCCCTTCTGAAACCTTTGGGAAAAATTCCATATTAATTGGAAAAGTGTTGAAAATTCCAATTACTATGTAGCTTTGTGAGCTGTGGTTGTCATGAGATATCAACACCATTACTAACTTATGTGAGCACAGTTTATTGTATAAAGCAAATGGGTTGATTCAACCCTAAATAACTCCATCTCATGCAATGTGTTAGACTTCACATTATGTCCCGTTAGCCACATTACATTAAATTCATTGTAATTCCAGCTTGTTTGTGATGGAGACTCTTGGCAAACACATTTTATGTATTTCAACCAAAATGCATGTTTTCCCCATTTCTGTCAATGAGGTCAGTGCCAAACTTTGTAATGAACTGTATAAAATCACAATGAAATCAGTAGGAAAAGTCATGTGACTTGTGCATTCTCATTAAATTTCACAAATTCAGTGCAAAGTGGTTTCACCATATTTGACTTCAGCATTAATTTTTAGTGATAAACCTTTGTATAATTATGATTTGCATTTTAGATTTTAAACGTGTGATGATTTTGTATAATTTTGCTTTTAATTTGAAATGAAGAGGCCAACACTGTTTGAATATAAATAATTAAAACTTCACTAATTTGAAAATGCTAAAACTGATTGAGATTAGATTGATAGGTGCATGTGTGTGTCATGGTGCAGAACAGATTAGTGAAATTTTACTGCAGTAGTATGACCTTTTCATTTTTTGTATTAAATCACGATGCATTTACTTTAGACTAGGTAAGTATTGTTTGTAACGAGGTGCTCTTGTTAATGCGTTAAGATGAAGACTGAAGCACCGTCCAGTCAGAATGGCACCTTTGTCTTGATGTGGGGTCTTGTTTTCTCTTGCAAGGGTTGCACATTCAGCGTACTACTTCTTCACGTGAGGGAAGAGCAAGTACACGTGCCATTTTGTTAGCATTTCTCTCGCCAATCAACCCTCTAGCCATATGACTCCTGTTTCATAAAGATTTCTTTTGGGCATAAGATAATTCATATTTTTGGTCCAATCCAGTCAGATTAGGTGATATGGTACCACTGGCAGTGTTTAAATGATGAAACTATTAAACGTGCCAAATTTCATAGTTTGATGTTATATTCAAGTCCATTGGGTTGATTGCTGCTTTGTAAATTTTATTCACTGCATATAACTTTTTTTACATGATTATAAGCTCTGTTATGAAATGTATCACATATCTGTCATTAAAGTACATGTTAAATTAATACTTGTTTTCTATATTAATGTTCTATGATCAGTGTATGACAATTTTAGAAGGTTCAGAGGGTACAGGTACTTCATTTGCCTGCCCTACACTATGCTGTTTTTAACCAGTTTTATTCCCCCTCCACTTTCCCTCCTCACCATGTGCTGGCTAATCAGCTTCACTGATAAGCCCCTTGATAATAGATGTAAATGCAAGACTTTTGCACCCATTTTATTCAATGGAAGGATTCACATAGACCCACACAATACACTAAGCAATGCAAACTCCATGCTTATGCTGTACACATAGAGAAGGAATTCTGCATTCTTTCCTCTATGCATTACCTGCTGTTCGACACCAGAGGATTACAATGCAAGATTTTATAGCAGCTATTGTACATAGATGCTGCACCATGTTTGATTACTTATCTTCTGCAAAAGTGGAGCGACCATATCCAAAATTTTATCAATTGTGCTGACTTCAACCTCATGTAATCAAAAAGGGTATTGTGGGTAAACATCTATCATATTGCTCAAGAGTATGGTAGTCTCCTTGCTGAATCCTACTTTGATTTAATGGGTGTACCCATCATTCATGCCTAGGTTTCTTGACTCGCACAAAATGTAAAGGTGCAAAGAGACAATACACATCAAGTGGTATGAATAAAGATGAGACGTGTCTCAAAACTTGCAATTTTCGAGACGCATCTCAGTATCTTATGAATAAAACTCGACAACTCAAGATGGAGGTGACCTTGATTGCAACCGTCTGACGCGCTTACGTAATGAGACCCGTCTCTGGTTTTGGAATGAATAAAAAGTAGCAGCGTCACATGATTTTTAAGTCACCTCAGAAGGTGTCTCAACATGTGAGACGCAGCTTCTTATAACAAATTATAGGCAGATTTGGTACCATTTTTACTGTTTTTTGAGCGCAGAAGGAAGCTTTATTAAATCAGGACGGATTCTAAAGAACTAAATTATAATGAACTTCAAGATTAAAGCAAAATGTGCAGTGGCTTGTATATTTTCTTCCTGAAGCAACAGGAACAAGAGATGTGGCTTTACACAAAGGAGCAAAGATAAGAAAGAATATTAGTCATTAATTTTTTCATTTATATAACCCCCTTTAACTTCTGTAGTGATATCAAGTGCTTTAATTTAGAAACAACTGCTGATAATTTTTCGCTGAACTGTTAAGGTTCTTAACGCTGTTTTTTAAGTTGTACACACATTATATTAAACACACACATGTGCGCGCATACTTAGAGACTCTGTAGGGATAGAAGATGGTTGTAGTTAAAAAAGAATTCCCTGCCACAGTTGAAAATCAAACTCAGGCCCTTTGGGTGAGAGCTAGAATGCCGACAATTTGACTGCAGGTAGTAAACCCCGAGTTTCAGTGCAGCATCGCAGAAGATGCAGAGGCCTCTCAGCATTCAGTATCCATAACCTTTGGAAAGTTTTCTCCAAGTTCGCAAGGGTACAAGCATTTGATTGGATCAAATTTCTAGTAAATGCTGCTGCATTTAAAATAACTATATATGGCAAGAGTACAATACATTCCCTGATGCAATTATTGGAGCTTTAGACAGAAATTTCATGTAGGCGAAATAATTATCAGGAAAGGCATTGTTTACAAATGGCATGGTTCTATTCAGGAGCAAAAATTCCGATGTCTGCAGAAATATCCGTAGTAATAATAATAATGGACTATTCCATAAAAATGGGGGTATGGACATCATATACTCCTATGTAGGTATCTCGCCAAGGAACGTGTCATAATGCAGATACTTTGGCCAGGCAAAATATAACAAGTAACATTAGCTGCAGAGTACCTTCGTTTATGCATATTGTATGGTTCTCCATAATAAACATTTGCAGGAATATGATTACGAGATTCTTGGTCCAAGACTGTGAAGAGGAGAAAGAGCAGGAAGACCAGCTTATAATGATCATGAACATGTAAATTAAATAGATTAAAAAAAAATTGCAAATACCAAACTTGGTATTCATGTTTAGTAGCTTCCAAGAGTGGGAAACAGAGTTTTTGAAGAAAATCCCCCCCACCCCAAACTACCTATACATGGAAAAATGTTTGAAAATTTTGTTTTTCTCAAAAATGGCTCTAACGATTTTGATTAAAAATACTGTATATTAAAGGTATTTGCAACAGAAATAAAATAAATATCTTGTATTTTCTGAGAATAGCCTCTGAAGACATTTTATTCTGGATGAATTTTGCATAACTGATGAAAGAGACAAAAACTTACTACACAAAAAATGTATATCTCGTTAAAATACATAATTTATGTTGTATACATTTTTCTTTTAAAGTTGGCTGTTTTCCAGATATTCCTTGTTATTGGTTTCAATTTCGAAGTTTAATTGTTCTAAAACAGGAAGGCTACTTTGTTTCGTCTCGTCTCTCTAGTTTTGCTGCTTGCCATGTGAAGCAAATCAAACTTCTGTTTCACATAACAAACCGTTTTTAAAGGTTTTGACTATGCTTCAGCCTGGTATATTACCTAATTTCCCTTCTACTCACAAAGAAGTAAGTAATAAGACTTCTGCTTACGTTTATATCGATTAGCATGATTTAGATAAAATAATGGTTTGTGGAACAGCTAGAGAAAGTCATGTGAGTGGAACACATTTTTTGTTTTATTCTGTTTTTCACATTGTTTATTTTCCTAAATAAATTTCATTGTAAGTCCTGACAAGAATTTTTCCTAAATCTTGTTTATATCTGGTCATTACAAAGTTGTAATTTGCTGACAATTACGATTTTATTCTGCAAAACACGATTAAGTTGTAATGTTTCTTCTCCATTCTGAGAGTATAGAGTGATTCATAAGTGCTGAAATAAACCCTTTGCATTCATGCAACAATACATTGTTGACCTGTTTACACACAGATAACAACATGTAAATGAGATGCATGTAGCGCATCTCACTTTGGAGGGGAAATTTTTATTCATACAAAATTAACAAGACACGTCTCAAGACTAGCTGCATCTCACATTTTCTGCTAACGGTGTCTCATAAGACACATCTCATTTTTATTCATACCACCCATTGCATTAATTGTACAGCTCTAGTTGCTTCAGTCTCAATGCTCATACTATTTTCAGTAGTTTGGTCAAACAACTGTGATGCCACTCCAGCAAGCGTCAGTTATACATATGAAATTTTTATACCTAATTATTTACAAAAGATTTAGTGAATATCATATATAATATTGTTGGTTAATGTTCAATATGAAACTTTCAGTGCACTTGGAAGATTTTTGCATGATCATAAGGATCTAGTGCCAACTTTCTGCATTATCCTTATGATTGCATTGTGAATGGTCTTCCCCTGCACCAGTGCTTATAGTGTGTTACATTAGTGCTGCAACTTCAATGTAACTATTGAGTGTTATTGTAATGTCAAGTTGTTACACCTTAGCACACACAAACGTCATGTAATGTTACCGAGTAAACATCTGATTAAGTGCATTCAGATGAATAATAACTAATTCAGTATTATTGTAAAATATCTGATGTGTTCCATTCGCATAAGCTCTGGCTGTTCCTTATTGAAACTATTCTTACAAAAGATTATTCTTTTATCTACATCATGCTAATCGAGATAAATGTTTGTAGAATTGGTCTTATGACTTGCTTCCTTGTAAGTAGAAGGGAATATACTAGGCTAAAGCAATAGTCAAATCTTATTAAAGCTGGCCAATATGAGAAAAGTTAGGTAGTTTAAAATTGAAACAAGGAATACCTCAAATGGTCAATTCTACAATAAAAACAAATATCACATAAATTATGTATTTTAACAAGTTCTACATTTTTTGTGTAGTAATTTTTTGTCTCTCTAATGGTTTAACCATTATGCAAAATTCTGCAAAACGTATGCAGCATTTTATTTGTGATGTAAATAGCTTTAACATACAATATTTTAATAAAATTGTTAGTGCCATTTTTCCAAGTAAAGAGTAGTTTGTGGAAGGGGGATTTTCTTTAAAATCATGTCACATCCTTGGAAGACGCTAAACATAAATAGAAATTTGTTATTTTAGAGTGTTTTTGAGCTATGCTGCCCACAGACACTCAGACTTTTTCCTAATTTTTTTTTTGACTTGGGGGTGTAGGGACCTCAAAACATTTCCAGTGAAATCTTGGCATCGAATTTTGGATGGAACACAATACCTTCTCTAGCTGCTATGTAAATTGTATGTACATACATGCTAGAGAAAGTAATAGCACAAGCATAACATGTTGCAATGCATGCAGATAAATTATGTACTTTTGACTAGATGGATGTACAAATCAGTGCAAACCTGCCTCTTACTTAGATAAAGCTGCTGCTTTTTTCTTCCCTGGAGTACATGGAAATGGTTGGCAATAGCAGGGAAAATTAAAGAACCCAAAGAAAACCCGCCCCTGCACTGCTTTGTCCACCATAAATCCTACATCAGTCACCTGGGTGAGAGGCAAGTGATCTAACCATTCAGGCATGGCACAGATGCCAGTTGCTTTGAACCCCTTGATCATTAGCAGGAAACAAGATGTCTACTTGTTTTTCCTTCTCATACTGTGGCAGTTGCTTTGCACCCTTTGATCTTCAACATCTCAACAATTAAAATGAGGTAAAGAAAATATTTGAGAATATTTTAGGTGACTACTCCAACAGAGTAGTTAACATTTTGCTTGCAAGTGGTGTATTGTTTTCATCAGTTTCTGTACCTTCATATATTTTCAGTAAATAATAGAAGAGTCCAGATTTTGAATCTGAAATGAACATAGTAAAGGATCACTGACTTGTCAATACTCAACTGCTTATGAAACATTCTAAACTGTCGCAAATTTGTATTTAGTTCTTCAAAATTGGCAAAATTTTCCCAAATTTGTCATCTTGTTTCAACTGAGTATTGTCCATGATATGGAAATATCTCTTTACATCACAGAACTTGTGTCTTGACAGTACTGTTGGAACAACTGAAACAGCAGCATTTTCAGCTGTTGATCAATAATATTTTCCTGCGGTGTCAGATAAGTGTTGTCCTTTAAAGAATCAGTTTCTGTAATTCAGAACTTTTTCGATGTGGTTGGTTGTGGTCAGGATGGAGTAGTGTGTTAAATAACAAACTGACTGATCCATATTAGTTGTGACAACTAAAAACACACATCTTAAGGAATTTTCTCTTCCATCAATATTATTTCCTGCTTCTTCTGGGGATAACTGAGATATAAATTATAGATATAATGTATAAACTAACAATGAAGCTAACATCTGTTTATAATCAATTAGACATATGACATTTACAACTTTTTGAGTTAAATAATAGAAAATGCTGCCTAGAGCAACAATAGTAAATGTTCTTTGCAAATTGTTTGCATCCTCACGACAGTTTCTACTGTGTCCTTGCCTAGTAAAACAAAATTTCACAGCTGCATGTTGTTTGCAAGAAGCTGCCATTTCATCATGTCATAAGTATATGTAATTTATACACTTTTGAACAGTTCTGCCACTTCATTCAGCAACTGAGCAGGAAGAATCCAATTTAGCCCTCGAATCAGGGCAGCTTCTTAACATGGTAGCAAGTTTGTCCTACAACCATGATCCTGGCTTTTCCTTTAAATGTATATACTATTTATACATTCTGGATTCAGGTGCCAAATAGTGCACTTCCAACCACAGCTCACAGTAAATATTGGCTAGGTATAGGACATGACAAACTAAGGAAGTGTTGGGCATATGGCTCTGTGTTGTAGAAATTAATAATGAGACAGCATGAACAGTATGATTGCTTTGGCTTTCATCAAATAAACAGTGCCTTTTATTGCTACTGGTTTCATAGCAAATGTTTTGACTGTATACAAAGAGTTAGGGATATGAGTGCACAGACTTCAATAGCAGCTTCCATGTTAAGCTGAAACTTAAGTTCCTGTAATATTTTCCTCTAAAGTGCATGGTTGCATAAATAAAAAATAAAATTGGTCAAATGTAATATGTCAGCACTCCTTTAACGTTTACTTTCACAATTAGAATACAGTACAGCTAAAGACGAGTTATTTGTGTTCTTACCATTTGTTGCTACATTTGAGTCATTTAGCCACAAAATGAGATTAAAGAATTTATTCCAGTAGACTAAAGTTGTTTTAATGCTTGGCAACTTAACCACATTGAGTATTATACGTAGAGGGAAGGTCAGGAATGTCCTGCCTTGACACCTTTCACAACAGCTGGTTCTGTCAGTGCTTCAGATGCATTCAGAACTATGGCAGTCTTTACAAATGAAGAATATTTAGATGTTCCTTGCTTATGGCAAAACTTATAAGCTATATGCTTATTTCTGGGGATAATTTAAGAGTAAAGTGTACCATGACAAAGTCACTAACATTGATGATCTTTAGGCACTTGTATTTGAAGCAGCCCTAGAGATTAGGAAGAACCCATAAGCTCTAATGAGGGTAGGAAAAATTGGCTAAGAACCTTAGATTATAATGGAGCACATTTTGAACATCTACTGTAAATGATCATATCATATTGTTGATGTTGCAGTTATTGATCATTAGTAATTTCCTATTTGGCAAAGATGCGGCTTTTATTCAACTATTTCACTATACACCTGAATGAGGTATTTCCATAATTCACATTTGAACTTGCTTTAACTTTGATCAGACTACACTTTGATCTCTTGCTCAGCATTTAGTTCAGGTCTCATGAATATGATCAGATAGCTTGAAAGAAAACCATCCATCCCTTGTTAGTGGCAGTAGTAGATAAGCACATGGGTATGTGGTGAACAGGTTTCCAGCACAAACCAAAACATTTAGCTCATTCCGTGCAGATAATGCATTCAATAATGTTATCTCTGTTATCTTTAAAAAGATAGATGAAATTGTTATTGGACTTTATTATTAGTCATATTCGGATCTCCCAACATGCAAACTCTGTATAGCATATATAATCATCTGTATGCTGAACATCAGTATGTTGGCTGTAATTACAAGTGGTATGCTGTATTTAAATTGGCGAATCAGATTGAATTAGTGAAATGTAGAAACCCTGTCAGTCTCTTTCAGCACAATTTTTTCAAACACTAAACATCTTGCCAGATACACCAAATCTAAAATTCATTTGGCTATTAATACAAAGACAAGATGTTTTAACAGGAATTTGAACAGTGATATATATGAAAATATGGATGGATGTGTGGTTGTGATGTTAAAAATGCTGTATTTTTATCTCCTCTAGATTTATTTGATAGTGAAGATATACGGAAGATCCGTTAAAACATGATATAGACATTTTCATAACTCCCCAACATGGTTTATAATAGCAGGGTTAATTAAATTTATAGTGAATATGCTGATGACATTAGGAAATAACATTTACAAGGCAAAACAAGGGTATACAATGTTTGTTACTTTGACAGATAGGAGCCACCTTTAACTTTGTGAGCTACCAAAGTTCAGAGCTACCTGGCAGGCCTTAACTCTATTTTGATAAATTGAAACGGAAGTTCTAGTTTAATTTGTATTTATAATTGGGCAGAGGAAATGTGATGGAAGGAACTGCAAGAATGTACCACAAGAGTATATGTTTATTCAATATATACATTAATTACTGTGACTTTGGCCATTAAAATGCAAGCTGCAAGCCATAACATCCATAAACAACGAACTTGATGTGGAGTAAACAGAACAAGCATACAATGTCTCACTGTATATAAACATTTATAAAAAATAAACATTTAACATTACACACAATGGTTGCATTACATCTCTCTGCAGTGGCTATTGACAATTCATTGAACTCCCTTTTACTCATATATTTGCGTTTCTTAAGTCACTCATTTCATCGACACCTACAGAGCAATCAAGTCAAAGCCAAGCATCATGAGTGTCTACTGACGACTGCAATCAAATTGCCGATTGGGGAAGGCCCATGCAAAATGTTTTGTGTGGTGGTACAGTGACAAGCCATAAGGATAGCATTTCAGATTGGATTGGTAGGATCAAAAGTCTCATGCATGTTTGGGTCCAGAAAGCTTCTCTTGATGGGCTTAAAAGTTTGATTGCAGCACAAAAGTACAGTAATATTGAATCTTATCACTAGTGAAGAAAAATAATTTACCAGTTTGATACGAAGAACTAAGTATCATTTGCATTTTGGGTCTTTCTAGAAAAAAAAAAGTTCACCAATGGAAGTAAAGCAAAATTCTAGCTTAATAGTAAGTAGAGGAAGTATATTTATTCCACCAAAACAATTCAATATGGTCTTTTCACCATAAATATTTATATTTAACTCATCAGTTTTATGTAAAGGTCTTAAGTATTTTCTTAACAGTACAACTAAAACAGTCAGATAAATATAACAATAAAAGATAAACAGAAGTTTTGTTGAAAATTATTTCTATATTTATTGTGTTGCTTGTGTTACTAGCTTCATTTTTTACGGATCATTGGAAACCAGAGTGTAGTAAGCGCAATTTTGACAAGAATTGAAGTTATGGTATGATGCCATGCATTGGTATGTCCTGCGCATTCTGGCAAGGTATCTTGCCCCCTCACAGAAATATAACATTAAAAATGAGAGAAACTAGAAAATCATAAGAGCCATTATATTTTCTCCAACTGCAAATTCCTTAAGTGGCAGTATCTTAAGCACCATTGCTTTTTCTCTGGTCACCTAAACATCATAAGTAATATCTCTGACTATCCTAAGTGACAATTTTTAAAATAAAATGTTTACAGAATTATTGTAGGCACTACTGCTCTACATTGAACACATTATTCCTCCTTGAACATTTATCATAATTTATTTCTTCCTAAAGAAAACAAAGTAAATATTCTGGCCTGTCATATTGTCAACATGCCATTGTGTTTTGTTTTTCTGCTCGTAAAAGTAACGTGAAGAGGAAGTAGCATTATTTTCAGTCATTTTATGGCAATTACTTGCAATGAAGGTATATTCTAGAGGTTATACTTCAAAGATGTAAAATTGCAGAAAATGACACTCCAATGCAAATCGCTGCTAAAAATCTATTGCCAGCATTATGTGAAGAGGTTAGTTCAGAAATGCAGTAGTTACTATTACTTTAATGATGGTTTACTGTGTGAAATTGTAAGTGAAACTGCTCACTGTGAAGATATTTCCATTGAAGAAGCAATAAGTGAACAATGTAGTAGCATGTACCCTATTCATTCATTAAATAATGAGTCAAGAAATCAAGGCCATTCAGAAGAAGGAATTTCCACCAACATGTCTCGTAATATTAACCTAGAAAGTGGAAGTATGTGTACTGTAAAAGGACACATCATTGTAATTGAGAACAGTAGTGGTAAAATCAGCAGTGACATTTTTATTGTTAGCGATGAAATTAATGAATATATGATAGTAAACAATGAAAATAATCATAGAGGAAAACTGAAACCAAAGCGTAAACCAAACAAAAAAGTAATAAGGGCAAACAAAGTGAGATCAGGGCTAGTATGCAAATGCAATCTAAACCTTGCCTCTGGTAAAGATGTCAAAATATTCATATGTTTCTGTAAAATGTTTTTATTTTAATTTTTGTATGCATGCTAATGTATGATTATCAAAATCTTTGAAAGTATTCACATGACCTATTTACAGAAATGCATCTAAAAACTTTTAACTTTCTGGCTCTAGGAGCTACCCATCATATTATTTCAATTCCAGATGTTTTATTGTAACAATGCTTTGAAGGACTAATTCCTCATAGCCCACAATTTTATTGTAAGCAACATTTCTGACATTAAATTATAGTGTTTGACTAATATCCCTGGGAGACTATATTCTCATAGTGTGCCCTAATGTTAAACAATATTTATGTTGGTGTACAGAAAATTAATCAAATATAACTTCTTGAAACAAATACATAAGTCTTTTTGTGTCTCCCGTAAACATTGTAAAATGCACTTAAGACACTTTCTATGAACAAAAATTGTCAAAATTTTGTGTAACCAGCAACATAAGAGAGAGCAAAAAGAAAAATGTCACTCATTAAAATACAGCTGTTAGCAGTTCTTAAAATATTCAATTTTGCAAGTTAACGCTTTCGCCAAATATGAAAGTATCTTAATGGGCATGCTAGTAAGTTTGTGATTCTTCTTTCTATTGCAAGAATTTGTACTGAACATTTGAATGCTGTAACTATGCTGAATTCATTACTAAATAAAATAAGCCACCGAGATTGAACCTATGGGCTCTAGGAAACTCAGCAAGAAATGAATGTATGGCTTTACTGTAGGTAGGTCAATTTATACTGTAACTGTGTATTAATTGTATCCAATTCTCTGGTTATAATAAATAGAATATATCACAAGTAGCACAACATGATTGGAACTATACATTTTTGTACAAGTACTACAGTACCAGTTTACATGTAAAAACTACACCATAAGTATGATGTTTTGATTATTGGCGACTGTGGGTAGCACTCCCCACTCTCCCCTACAAGTCACAGACGGTATATTATCAGTCCAATATTTTATGAGACTATAGATGAATGGTACAGAAAAGACATTTTGGCCCCCTTTTTAAATACTTCACACAAGAAGATAAATAATATGGGTGTGTCAACAGAATACTACAACAGCTCGTACAGTAGCAGATTAATACAGCACCATCAATAAAGTTAAGGAAAAGTTGTAGTGTATGGCCCTCTCACTCGCCAGATTAAACACTGTGAGGCTACCTACGGACAGAGTTTATAAAATTAACCTTCACATTGGAGGAACTAAAGGAAAATATAATTGGATTCAGAAACATATGAACATGTCAATTTGAGTGTGTTTTCCATAAATGCTTGTTTAGCCAAAGGTTGACATTTCCAGCATCTTCTATGAGAAGATTTTACACACAATATTAAAAGCAAAGTTACAAGCACATTCTCCAGTGGCCATAACATGCCCAACAGCTGAGAATCAAAATGCTGTGCATCAAGGATAATTTTTACATGAAAGCTCTGTATTTAAGATTTGACATAGGGTGCCAGAGTAGCTCAGGGGTTTTGTTCACAATTCTCATGCTGAAGGTCTGTAGTTTGATTCCTGGCTTTGGGATGACAATTTTAAGTTAGCCCTATTCAAGCCAAGCTCATAAAGAGTATCCCCAAGATCCAGCATGGCTCAGAACCCACAGTAAAGATAAAATAAAACAAAATTTTCCTCTTTCCATTGCCACTCTCAACACCTTACCATTGAAGGCAATGGACTCTGCCTGCTGGATACCTGCACCTCAGAAATGGGTCAGCTATCACTTGGTGGAATGAGGTAACCCCTGAAGGTCAGTGACAATATGGGGAGCATTGGAAACCAACCAACCAAAGTTTGATATTGGTAGAGAAAGAAGTGCCACGTGGCAACAATTCCTCTCTGGTAACAAAACTACTGGGTATATTTTTAGCCATGATTTCCCATGCATTGAAAGAGCAATAATGATGTCATAGTAGATTGATGAGCCTACACTGCTATAGTGTCATAAAATGTTCTACCAAGAAGAGCAGTTATGGAAGAGAAAGCAAACCACGGCACTCTGGATGTGGTTACATTGCTAATACAACCAGCCTGCCCACAACCCCTCCAAGTGCAATAATGTATAATATTCAAAGATTGTTCTGTTCTTTGTTAACAAACTAAATATAAACAACATACTCTGTGCCTAGTTGATTGTTATTATTGTTCTGGTATCAATATAGGAGTGACATATAAATATGATTTATATTGCTGCAAAATATGATACTCCAAACCATCAAATATCAACACCTACCATAATAGGGAATGTATTCAAGTCCACTTAGCATGGCACCATATTAAGTATGTACTTATGTCATTATAGTGATAGTATTGAACTCCCCTCATCAGCAAGTCATCACATTAAGTAGGATCTTATGTCATTAGAGGAATAGTACACCCAGTATATATATTTTATATATTATTATTTAAGGTCTACATAAGAATCACTGTAGCCAATATTGACAAATCGTTATTTTGTAAATGAATATTATGGTAAATAAAGATCTGAAATCTGATGCACAGTTGTGCAAACTTGGGTACATAACTTCATTTGAAATGTGAGTATGTATAATCAATGGGAAACTTTCTGGAGCCTGAGAGCACAAACAGAAAGATTCATGATTCCTGATCATAGCATACTGTAATTTTTTTGTGTGCATCTGACTTGAAGATAGTCAAGGAAACTACCCATGTTAAATATCAGGCTGGGGGGGACTGAGACAACTCCTGGCAGTTTCACTGCTTCCATTCTTGTTTGGTATCTACTGTCAATAGCAGCATTACACACAGTTACAATTGACAAATGGTAACAATTTTATTTTTCTGGACTGAATTTTAAAATTGACAAACCTACATTCAGATGACGAGCATTAATGATTAGCTTTTAAAAAAAATTAATTACTAAGTTAGAAGTTACATAATCCAAATATCACCTCGAAATTATTAGATCATACTATGTAATCTGTCTTAAAAATTATATGTAATTTACAAATATATGTATATATATACAATATGCACCTTATTATACACCTGTATAAGGGTATCTGCTGCGGAAAAAATTTGTTCTTTATAATACAAAAGAAAATAATTTGGTGCATGTTAAATATAAACCAATGTACATCCTAAAAATTACATTTCAAGGAACTTAATATTCAAACTCTACCCTGTTTGTATAAATTAAAAATATCCACTGCTTCAACAGAAATAGTGACCATAAAATGACATACTACTAGGAGATATAATAGAACACTCCAAACTTGGCATAACAGCAACAAAGATAAACTCATTATTGCATAAGCATATAAATATGTATAATTTAATCAACAATGTAACAATAAGGTCTAATTCAGGAAATATGCTGAGAAGTTTTTAATTGAAATATGTTTCCTCTGTTTGAAGCATTGCTAAGATATTTTGACCATATTATTTACATTACAATTTTAGTACCTCCACAGTGTTGCAGATCACACTTGTCAACCATGGAAAGGTAATGAAATGTTGAATTTAAAGCAGTCACTACTGCACTTTTTTTTTGTTAATTTTGCAAGTTTGAATTTAAAGCAGTCACTGCTGCACTTTTTTTTGTTAATTTTGCAAGTTCGCCTTTAATTTTCCAGCATTGCTAATCATTATCAAAAAATTTGATTTCAGGTTAACAAAAGTTTGTTTTACCTGCTAGGAGAAAATACAGTATGCACAAAGGCAGCCTTTATCTTGCTTGGCATTACCATTAGTAATTGACATTTGTTTATTTTGCAGCCTAAATACAACTTAATAGTACAGTATTTACAACTATGCACTTATTAACGTATTATTTCAAGTCTTATTTTGTGCATAAAATAATCCTCTCTACATATTATTTGGGGAAAGTTTGACCTAAAAAAATTATGAAATTACAACAAAAAAAAAACTTTCTCATAGTGAATAGTGAATAAATACATATACATATGATATAATCACAAAACATGCTTACTGTCTCCATCCTATCTTTATGAATTAAAAATCCCTCAAAGCTCAAATGGGTTTGCTTTCCTTTCATGTTCTGGCTTGCATTCCTAATTTAAAATGGAATAACCTTAAAAACCAATAAATTTCAAGCACAGAGTTGAGGTTAGGATTGACACTTCATATGCACCAACTTTTAAGGTAGGTTCACAACTGAGATGGTAATGAGGAAAAACTTGAAATACAAGTAATGGAAGTGTTCACAATTGACAGGAAGTTTTACCAGGCCCCAGGAACGGTAAAGAAGATTTGGCCAAGTTTTAACTTTCTCATTCTCAAGTATAGACCTTTATTGTGCACATTAATGCTTTGCTACAGAGATTCTGGGGAGCTGTAACACAAAACAGCCACTATTTGCAATTCTTTTGAATGTTGATGTAGGCTAACCCTTATTACATATACTGAATTGGAAGCAGATGAAAAAATATCATTGTCAGTTAAAAACAAATGAAATCTCAAAGCACAAAATCAACTTTCCACTTTGAAATTGATATGGTTATCAATAGAGTTATTGAAAAACAACCTTTAATCTCTAAACATGCCAATTGGTGATTATTTCCTGTTCTCTACTTTTAAAAACCTTATGTGCATAAAAAGACTTTAAGGCCTTGAATTTATTGTTATGGATGTATGGACTACATAACATACCTCTGTAGCACTTGCTAACGGTAATTTGCTTTGCAATCGTCAATATTCTTATTTAGTATGCTAACATTGTTTAGCAACACCACTTCACTTCACTTACCGCTCTCCCTCTGATAATTTAGTGGTAGATCATATCAGGCAATGAATAAAATAGATGAAATTATGTTCAAATGAGTCTGGGGTCCTTGGAGCTTAAAGTTATTTTATATTAGTCTTCTAAAGATAAGGGTAAACCCTGGAAAAAAAAACCTTATCCAGGTAACTCACCCTAACCGAGATACGAACTCGGGACCTCTTGAATGAGGCAAACATGATACCACATTACAGAGGCAGGCTTGACTTGTCAAAAAAGTAAATGTTTCATGAATCCATTTATTAGTTACAAGAGAACACAATAAGATGATATTTAAGCTCAGAAAATTCAACATTAAAGTGTAAGACACACTCAAACTACAAAAGATTCAGAATAGGAGAAAACAGTGCCAAGTTCACTTATTACCCATGAGCACATAATAGATTTAATAGAATTTTAAAGACTACAACATAACTTTGGCTCTACCCAAGTACAAAGTAGACCAATTACTAAATGCTTCTCCAAAAGTAACAATTCTGGAATTTATCAAATAGACTGTCTAGATTGTGAAAGTTTATATTGAAAAAACTGAAAAGAACGTTACAGCTAAAGAACATTTTTAAAACATGAAAGTTTAAGCGCTTGGAAAAAATTACCATAGCTACACATTTTTGAACAAACAAATCACCAGCTGAGAAAGGAGGCAAAATTATTAAAAACTCTACAAAACAGTGTTCTGAACTTCCAAGATTCATCTGTAAAATTCACAAAAAAATTGGAATTAACAATATGCTACCCTTTCCGAACATAAAAATCATGATGATTCAGAATAAATTAACTTTTGGCACCAATAAAAAAGACACATTACAATTCTAGGGAACACAAATATGAAATAATAAATAGTCTCAATTAACAATACAGAATGCAATAAAAAATATAACAAAATCATGGAAATACTACACAAAAATAGCTTCACTAAGAAGATAAAAAATTCAAAAAGAAGAAAGAAATTAAGGAAAAATCACTGCATTGAGCAACATAAAAGACACCAAAAAATTCACCTTCCACCCATGGGCCTTTCAAAAATTGGCAAAAATATTCAAAGAACAAGGCATAACCTAAACCTCCAGTAAATAAGAATTGCTTAAAAACATTCTCAGGACCAATATAAAAGACAAAATTCCAACAGAAAAAAACACCAGAGATTTATGAAATTGGCTGCAAAGACTGCAATTATACATAGGGAAGACAAAGAGGAACAAAGACACAAGATTCAAAGAGTATAATGAGAAATGCGAGGTATAAACAAACCGAGAAATCAACATTGGCAGAACATTTTTGGTCCACAAATCATCAGTTAAAAGAGAAAACCCAAACAGTTAAAAGTACTTGGGAAATCAGTAGACTCTCCATTTGGGAAAAATTATACATCTATAAAAATAAACACAACCTATTAAATTTTGAAATCCTGGGTGAAAATGATCTCATTGTTCACGTTCAGCCTGGAAAACACCATCCATCAGTCACAGGAGGAAACATGGCAGTGAACCCCGGTTGAAAATAGAGACAACGGTTTCCAAAACATGTTCCAGTAATTTTTGGTTATTTTGAGTGACATTAAGAGTTATAATCATCCCAGTTTGTGCACGTAATATCTACTAAACAGAACTATTCACCTGAAAAATGAGGGTTGTTATAAAGACACAAAAAAGTCGTGAATTTGAAAATATATCAAGCAAAGTCTGCAAATTCATCATATCACTGTATGTCTCCCAAAATATCGCAAAAAGGGATGATGCCCATTTTCCAGCAGTCTATATATAGCTGACAATGACTCCCTGAAAAGTGTACTCTTGTTTTAACAAGCAGTGTCACTAAACAATGTTAGTTTGTTGTTTGACACTATAACTTCACATACTAAATAATTATCAACATACTATTCTGATGATGAAAATGCATGCTCTTTAAATCCATAAATTTTTGGCAACATATTCTTTAAATCTCAAACATTTAACATTTTCTTTCAACAAACATAGATAAAAATTTGCTGAGGTAGAGGTTGGTAATATAACTTAGGAGATGATATTTCAGGAATCAAAAATACAAAAAATACAGTGGCTTCTCCAGTATCGTATTTTTAAGCATTTCTTTAAACTCTCATTTATTATCAATGCCACTGTTTTGCAGAGAGATCGCACTTTTGCTAGATTTTCTCCCCTATGTCAGTACTCGTTATCATGTGAGCACAATCTTTGGATATAATATCCCTGTACACTTTTAAGATTGTTTGAATACCACTTCAATATCCGGAGACACTTAGCTCGCACTCTCCACGGTTAAAAACATTATAAAACTATGAAACATTTGTTATTTAAAAAAAAGGCAATATCAAAAGTTTGTGCTTAGAGAGGAACACATTTCAGTGTCTAGTTTCCACTGTGTGGTGTCGTCGCCACCAGGGGGTGCCGCTTTGAGATATATCTAGCTGGTCTGCACCCGACCTGAAAAATTACAATAGCAATTCAACACCCATAGAGTTACAGAGCATTCTGGGAATGAAATTTTGGGGAGCAGAAGGGAGACAATTTTGGGCCTATTTCTGGTTCTAAGGGACATAGGCTGATATACACAAAAATTGAGTGCCATAGATTTTTTCACACTAGCTAAATAAAATATTTAATAAGACAATGATGAACATAGACAGAAATGCATAAGGAATTCCAGATGGACTGATAATATTCAAAATAACTTGGAAAACAATGGGTTACGAGAAATTAATTATACCCGTTTTAGGAACGAAGCAAAAGGATATTTAGGAATATAGGCATTCAAAAAGTCTTCTGTGAGATATCTGAGAAATAGCTTCTAATATTTTATATTTAAATGAAAAATACTTCTTAGGAGAGGTAAACATGCATTGATAAAGAAAATAATTAACAAAGAGAGATTAAAATAACTTAAGAGATAGTGTCTTGCAGAATCAGTTCCCTGTTTGCAGAGGGAGTAGAAATAATATTGAACACACATTAATTGAGTGTAAAGAGAGACTCTGGAGAAAGGAGTAAATATATCAGAAATGGTTTAAATATAAGAGTAAAATAGTTTTGATTTAAATCTTTAAAAGGCCCAGTAAATACATAGGACAGTGTGGTGGCAGGGGGGAATGGAATTAGTCCATTTAAAACAGAGGTGGCAGAATCTTTTGCAATTCTTAAGAAGCCAACACAAAAATTATATATGTATTTGTTCCAGTTATACCCTGCCTTTAACTGTTTATGTGACTATTGTTTGATATGTGTTACTGTTAAGTTCAGTGCAGATGTTCCAATTGGCCATGCTTTAAACTTCTTAAATACCCATCCTACTGAAACTAATAACTTATCTGTAAAATATTTGTAACTTTCATTAAGTAGTGTTCTTATATAAAATAAAATTGAGTAAGTGAAACACAATGACTCTTAGATGTTGTGCCCATTTCAAACCTCCCCTAAGCCTTTGGGACAAGTAATTAAGATGACATATAGCATAATTTCTAAGTGAGACTTGGCACAACGTTATATATACAGTAACTTAATAAGTGGTTGGGAATTTCTTACATTAAAAGATAATAAGCAATTTTTTGTATTCAAAATAGCCCATCACTCATAATAAAATATTACCAGAGAAATGTTGGCTACATGAGACTTCAACATTTCCTAACACTTTATTGTTAATAAATTTTCCAAATTTTGTCAAGCAATCTTAATCCTCTGTTAACATCAGGGTTCTAATTATAGCATATCTCATTGATGGCAGATCTAATTTTACAATTATTTCCATAAAACCCTATGGAAACAAACCAAAAAACAACAAATAAGTTATGAAAAGATTTATTTGAAAAGATTGTCCCTACCCCCCAAAAAATGATAATATTGTCCTATTTTTATAACTCTCTGTTTAGATTAACCATATCATTCAGAAGGCATTTTTACCCATCCATGCTACCTTGGGTAAATCACAAATAAATGGCTAAAATGATCAGGTGGTTTATTAGAGTTACAATATGGGCTGGAATCAGCTATACATTTGTTTTAATCCTCTATAGTTTGATATACTACCTGTAAGTGGAGTGGTGATGGCGGTATACTGGTGCATGCCGGTGGTGTCCTTCCATGGTGCAAACCTGCTGCTGCTGTTGTTGCTGCTGCTGTTGCACGAGATGTACCAGCAATGGCTGGTATTGCTGAGGTGGTTGTGGCACAGGCTGCAAATCTTGCATGGGAATCATAGCCTCGTGGTGAGGTACAGCATTACTGCGTCTGTGTCTCTGTGCTCGTAGGGCCCGTTTCCTGCGCTTCACATTGCGACGCACACAACACTGCACTGATAACAGCAATGTACACACCATCGCAATCATGCACCCAATATACACCAGCACCAGGAGGTCTCCACCTCGTTGTTGACTACGTAGAACACTACCAGCAATTGTGAGCGATATACCCGTTAGGATGCCAGCAATGAAAATCACCTGTGATACAAGGAGTACAACAATTTACATAGTTGCTCTTGACTGTTCCACTTTTAAAGGTTGCATTTTCAACTTTCTCATTAGGAGAGAACCTAGATGTTTAGGTGTATAGAACAATTACATTAACCAGGCAAAAAGGCATTAGAAAATCTACGTTACGTTCACATGCTTTCTCTACCTATTTTGCAACAAATTATTCTTACAGAAGCTTATTCTTCTAACACTACATGCTAATTGAGATAAACATTAACAGAGGTGGTTTTATTACATATTTTCTTAAACCTTCAAGGGGATTAAGAAAATATACTAGGCATGAATATGATAAAAAAATTATAATAAAAATAAAAAAGAAAAGAAATGATGGCTTCCCATTTGCGAAAGGTTTAAGTAGAGATTTTTTAAACTAAAACAAGGAGTACCTTGGAACTGGTTAACATTACAAAAACAAACTAACAAATTATGTTTTAATGAGATCTATATTTTTACTTTTGCTAACACATGTGTACAATGTACATAGTAGGTAGAGAAGGTACTGTATTCCACAGAAAAATTGGATACTGAGATTTCATGTAAGTTGGTTTGATTGATGAGGGATAAATTCAGTAAAATTTAATAATACTAAACACACATTCACACATTTAGTCCCTCAAGGAACACCAGGAGAATACAGAAGTACACGTCTTTAAGGCACCTGAATTAAAAAAAAAACATTTTTAGAAAAATATACGTGTGGTAAACTTGGTATTTAAGTTTAGTATCTTCCAAGGAGGCGACACAAAGGTTTTCAAAAAACATCCACCTCTCAAAGTATCCTTTTCATGGGACATTTTTCGAAATGCTTGTTTTTTTATAGAAATGGAAATTTATCTTTTAACACTTTTTCAATGTCTCTGTATGAATTTTTAAACTATATACTTAAAAATAATGCTAAAAAAAGTTATTCTTGCGGGAGATTTTAATGTGGATTTTAATTCTAACAAATCTGAAGTTCTAGAACTTGAGAATTTGTTCGGTAGTTTTGGTGCTCACGTAACAGTCCACGATTTTACTAGACCTGGTGGTGTCGGATCAAATGGAACTTGCATCGACAATATCATTACTAATATTTCTACTGACAAGTGCAACTCAACTGTTATGCTTACAATTGTTTCCAACCACGATGCAATACTAATTTAAGAGTTCAACTAACAACAGAAAGAATTTTAGAAATTCTGTATTCAAACAGAAACAAATTTTTAACATGTTTAATGTATACTTTTTTTATTATCTTTTAAGACAAATCAATTGGATATCAATGTATAGCTTATCTAGTTTAAATGAGAAAGTTAATTACTTTCTGCACCTAATTTCTTGTATCACAGATAAAGCTTTTCCGCTTACTTTTATGAAGTATGGACCTAAAAGGTATAACAATAAATTGTGGTACACGGGTGAGCTCTACAACCTGAAGTAGAAATGTCTTTTCTATTATAATTTATATAGACAAAATAAACACCCTGCACTTAAGAATGTGTATAAAAACCTGAATGTGTATAAAAACAAGACATTACTCAGCTGCACAAGAAAAGATATTTCTCTAATGTGATACAGAATTCCAATAATAATTCTAAAGTAATATTGTCTGTCATATCAAACATTATTGATATTGATAAAAAGAGACATTTTCAAACCAACTTGGACCTTCAGTCACTGAACTCCTTTTTTATTACTCAAGTGGAAGAAATAGTCAATGCTATTCCCATAAATCAATATCCAAAGGAGTTTATGAATGTTTTAACAAAGCCCAATTGCAATTTCAACTTCTGTCATGTTACTGTTGAAAGTGTTTTCGACACCATTATAAAGTTTAAAAATAGTCATTGCACAGATGTTTATGATTTAAATGTTACTATTCCTAAATATGCAGCTAAATTTATTTGTGAACCTCTGACCCATATATACAATTCTTGATTAATTGTACTGTTCCCGAACTGTTTAAATGTGCTAAAGTTATCCCAATTCACAAAAAGGGTAATAAAACAGATTTTTCTAACTACTGACCCATTAGCATACTACCTAAAATCTCCAAAGCTTTTGAAATATTACTAAATAAGCAAATTATTCAATACTTCGAAGATAATGATCTCTTTTCATCCAATCAGTAAGGCTTTAGAGCTAATCATAACACTGTTGACGCAGTTTTAGCATTCATTAAACAAAGTTTAAATGCTCTAGAAGATAACAAATCAGTTCTTGGTAACTTTTTTGACTTAACAAAAGCCTTCGATACAATATCCATTGATATTCTTAAGTATAAGTTGGAGTATTATGGGTTTGGCTCTGAAAGTATAAGTCTCATTGATTCCTATCTAAGAGAAATATATCAGTCTGTTTGCTCCAATGGATGCAAATCTAATTGTGTCTTAAATATGGTGTTCCACAAGGCTCTATTCTCGGCCCAGTCCTATTTATAATCTATATAAATGATATTTCTGGTTACATATGGAACAATTTTATTGAAACTTATTTGTTTGCAGATGACTTAGCGCCGAATATTTGTTACAAAAATGTTGATGACAGTAATAATAAAGTCGAAGATGCCTATCAGAAGGTATTAAAATGGTGCAATGCAAATAAACTTAGTTTAAATCAAAGCAAAACAGTACACATGCATTTTAAATTAAATCATCCATCAAATATTTCTGATTGTGGGGTAAAATTTTTGGGTATTTATCTTCATGAACACCTGGGTTGGAGGTCACATATAGATCATATAAACAGTAAAATAATTAAAGATATATTCATGCTACGTATGCTTAAGCAAAATATTGATAAAAAATCTTTACTGACAGTTTACTATAGTAACATATACAGTCATCTTAACTATGGTGTCTTATTGTGGGGCAACCATTCTTATGCCAAAAAACTACTCATTTTACAAAAGAAGGCCATTAGGATTATTTGTGGAGCTCTACCCGATACCCACTGAAAACCACTATTTATTGAGCTTGGTATACTGACACTTCCTTGTATTTATATTATGAATTGTCTTTTATTTGTTAAGAAAAATGTACATAAATATTCACATTGCAATTATATTCATAACTATCCTACTAGGACTTCTAACCATTTATATATAGACAAGTGTAAGTATACCGTAACACAAAATAGTTATGAAATTGTATCTTTAAAATTGTTCAATGGTTTACCTGATTATTTAAAAAATTCTTCTATTCAGCATTTTAAAAGAAAGATAAGAACTGTTTTAAACAATAATCCTCTTTATAAGGTCCAGGAATTCTCCACAATTGATTGGTAAAAATTGTTTTTACTGTTCTTGATGTTGCTATACATGTATATGCCTATGGCAATAAAAAAAATCTATCTATCTAATGCTTGTTTTTTTTAAGAATGCTGTATATTAAATATGTCTATATGACAAATAAAAAGTATACCCTGAATTTTCTGGGAATAGCCTCTGAAGTTCTCTTCATTCTGAATGACTTTTGCATAAATGGTAAACCATTAAAGATAGACAAAAACTCAAAAAAGTGTAAATCTTGTTAAACACACAAATTATGTCATATATAATGTAGAGCTAAACATTTCAGAGACATTCCCTGATATTGATTTCAATTTTAAAATACTTAAAACTTTTCTCAAGTGGGAAGTCCTTAACTGTTTCATTTCTCTTGTTTTACTCCGAACCCAGGAAAGAGAAGCAAATTTCAATGACAATTGCATAGCAATGGCTTGTAAAAGATTTGACTGTTGCTTTAGCCTGGTAGAGTCTCTTATTTTCCTTCTACTTATAAGGAACTAAGTAATAAGACCATTTCTGCTAATGTTTATTTAGATTTTCATGATGTAGATACAAGTATAATTTTTTGTAAGAATAGTGTCTTTACAAAACAGATAGAGAAAGTCATGTGAATGGAACACATCAATTTTTTGTATAATTACATTTTATCCATCTGTTACGGTTTATCAGTTATGTAAAAGTCATCCAGAATGAAAAGAGCTTCAGGGCTATTCTCAGAAAGTTCAAATAATGCATTTTGTTAATGGATATGTTGCAGATAATAGAGGTGGCAACTTTTGATCTACCAGAAACATTAAGAACATAATCAGAACAAAAAAATCTAAAAACCGTTGAAAAAATCCCAGTTATTACAATTCATACCAGAGTGCTAATATCTTTAAACCAAAAGAGGGTTTTCTATACAAAAGCTGATAAAGGAAATAAAACTGTAGTCACAAATAAATCAAGTTATGAAAACAACATGGAAAATCTTTTGCAGTCACAGGAAGATGTGGTAATTTCAACAGATCCTCCTCCAACATATTTAAGTCCCTATATGAAACCTTCTACAATGTAAAAATAATCAGCATGAAAACAAAAAGAAACTCATTCCAAGTAACCCCTGTACACCAAGAATATACAGGCTATTGAAAATAATCAAACCAGGAAACAAAATGCAACCCATTGTAAACACCATCAACTCTGCAACATATAAACTAGCCAATTGGCTCACAAAGCAGTTCCAAATCCTACTACAGTACAATAGTTTAAGCATAACAAATTTGTTTGAACTAATAGAGCAAATAACACACCTAGTTCTAAGTGATGACATAATGGTTTCATTTGATCTAATATCGCTTTTCCCCAGTATCCCAAGGGAATCACTACTTTCTGTAGTACAAAAATGGTTATCACGACATTTCTGATGAAATTGCAGAGGATTTACTAAAACTTACACATGCAATGACCAAGCTTATTTCACATTCAGAGGCAAATTCTTTACAAAAGAATGGTTTAGCCATGGGAAACTCATTATTTCTAATTCTCGCAGACATCTACATGACCAATTTAGAAACCCATATTACCACAGCTTTCCCACAAAAATACAAAACCTGGTACAGCATGTAGGAGACATATTGGCAGTAGTAAACAGAAAAGCGTTTGAGATCAGCATTAAATGCTAACCTTTGGAATAGCTCCATAAAATTCACAACAGAAAAAGAATATAACATGCTTCCCTTCTTGGAACTAAACATAATCAGGAACTATAACAAACTAGATTTTGAAATCTATAGAAAAGAAACAGAGATAGATAACCACTTAATATACAATAGTACAACCCAATTTCACGGAATTGCGCTATGATCTTGCATTCAGATTCATAACCTTACCATTAAGCCAGAAAGAAAAACTAGAGCTAGAAATTGCACAGAAAAATGACTACACAGAGCATTTGACAAAGAAGAAAATTAATAAATTTGTGAAATAGATTTGTTTGTTAAAGAAATCAGCACTCTAAAAAAGAACAGTGGAAAACATCTGAATTTGGAAATCTTGCCAAAAATGGAAAATAATTTAAGATCATGTCAGTTACATCTTGATCAGGTTGCATTGTATGAATCTTTTCACTGCCACAATTGCTACCTGCAATTCTACAGGTTGTTGCTACCTGCAATTCTACAGGTTGAAGTATTTAATGCTACCCATTTTCAAAACCCCGTAACATTTATTTTACGAGTAGATTACAAGAAATTAATAATTTTAGGAACATTATAATCTTGGAATTACACTATGCAGCTATGTTTTGTAGATAACTTTCATTGGCATCAATGCATTGTTGCAAACTTTGTTGCACACTGGACATTGCTCATTGCAATGTTTGCAGTGTAACCAGCAATTTCTGTACGAATTGTGGCTTTGAGGCTGTCGATGTCACGAAGGATATTACTATAGACTTTACCCTTAAGAGACCCCCACAAAAAGAAGTCTGGTGCAATGAGGTCAGGGGTTACAGAGGGCCACTGAATGTCACCAAATCTGGAGATGAGTCGGCCAGGGAATGCAGCATGGAGTGTGTTCATTGAAACATGTGCTGTATGGGATGTGGCTCCATCCTGTTAAAACCACAGGCACCAAATGTTCCAGTTATGTTTCAGCTTAGGCAGGAAAAGCATTTGTAATATTCTGTTGCAACGCTCAGAGTTCAGAATTACTGTAGCACCATTATTATCTTTGAAAAACCAGGACCAATGATACTGTCTACTGCAATAGCACACCAGACTACGACCTTGGGACTGTGTAGTGGCCATTCAAAAATGTTGCATGGATTTTGCGGAGCCCAATATCAAAAGTTCCATGGTACCTGAATCCAAGACAATGCTAGATGTAATCACAGTGCTGTAAACCCACCCTCAACAATCTGATACGCAGTACAACCAACTAAAAATGGGAAACGTTAAATGCCACACCCTGAATAAGGAAACTTAAGATTCATCATCATAAATTATTAATAGTGTAAATACCTGAAGGCAGTAGTAGCAGAAGTTTTCGAATGCTACACAATGGCCTCCACAACCATCCACTGCGCCACCACTGACTCCTGTGCCAGGAGAAGATGCTGGCGTGACTGGTCGAGATGACTGTTTCACTATAGTTGGCACTAGAAGGTTTGTGTTGGCTCCTCCTCCTACAATCGCCGTGGTCACAGCTGCTGATGCTGGAACTGCAAGTTTAAGACAATTGGTCTATTGTATAGTCTACATAAATTTGTACAGTCTAAAGAATATTTAAATTTCCATCAAAAATGTTTATGCTCCTTAAATCCTACTTTTATGTTTTTAGAAGCTTATTTCAATTAAAATATCCATTATGTTACAGCAACAGAATTGTCCTTAACCATAATCAATGCAAGTAACTATAGATATTGAAAACACTTTTTATTGCCTCATTAATCACAATAAATTACCACCTAGAAATGGTTTGAAAGCATGTAAAAAGTTAACTGCATCACCCTTTCTATTGGTTCTCTGATCAGTTACCATATTTATCCAAATAAGGTTTCCTCGTGTATGTTAACAGCACAAAAAAAGTCAGTCATATAAATATAAAACTTGGTATGCAAGTTCAGATCTGTCAAGTAAAATTCCCCCAAACCAATGCAGAAACATGTTCATTATTTTTTACTAGCTGAAACACCAGACACTGCCCGTGGTTTGATGCTTTATTCCCAACATTTAGCCTTAAGGTGCACTTGTCCTTGCATTTCTATGGAGGCTTTTAAACATTGGTGCACAAGACTAAAACAGTGATAAAAATCTCATCAAGAATGCTACAAATAAAAAAATAATATGCAAAAGCAGTGTGTTCATCAAAAAGCAGCGCAGGGGCTGATTTTCTCCAGGTTCTCCGGTTTTCCCCACCATCACATTCCATTGGTACTCCATCTTCATTCCATGTATCATCAGTGTCATTGTCTGCAATGCCTTAAGTAGTAAAAGCAGGCATTAAACACACCCAAAAAAAAATGTGTCAGGCTGCCATGTCACTGTTTATAGACAAATTCTCAACTGGGAAGAAATATCAATCCTACTAAGAAAATGCACAAAAGATAAAACAAAAGAAAAGCCAGAATTGAAGATGAAGAAGTGGCACTTTGGTTAGATACTTTTGTTTTTATCCATGCCCACCATTAGTATTGTATGTCACTCAGTTTTTGCTTTTCTGCTTACGTACACCACAAACTTTCTATACAGAAAAAAACCTAATTATAATACTGAGTATCATAGCATTGAAATATGATTGCAGAATGTTTATGAACTTTGACTTATTTATTATTCCATTTTCACCACACAATAATCCATAAAGACAAATAAGAAGAAAAATAAGCTGAAGAAGAAAGAAAAGAAAAAGCTGTATTTGGACTCATGTTTATAATTATCTAATACAATACCATTCAAAAAGTTTATTTTTCAAAAAATCTGATGTGTACCATACACATGACTTTCTCCATATCCCTGCAACAAATAATTCTTAAAAAGCTTATACTTCTATTTACTTTCTGCTAATCAGAAAAAAATAGCAGAAATAGTCTAATTACTCGCTTCCTTGTAAGTAGAAGCAAAATAAGGGACAATCGTAGGTTAAAGTGATAGTCAAAAGCTGGTTGCTATGTCAATGAAGTTCCTTTGTCTATATGGATAGGAGTTGACAAGTTCCTGTATGAGAAAAGTATACGTTTTTCATAGCAGAAACCTAAAATAAGGAATGTCACAAAAACGACGAACTCCACGAAAAAAATGTATATAAAATAAATTGTGTGTTTTAATGTGCTCTACACTTTTTGTGTAGTAAGTTTTGTCCATCTCTTACGGTTTAGCAGTTATTCAAAATTTAGTAAAATTCATTCAGAATAAACTACTCTTCAGAGGCTATTCCCAGAAAATTCAAGATATACATTTTATTAGTCAGGTAAATATGTTTAATATACGAAATTTTAATCAAAATCGTTAGAGCCATTTTTGAGAAAATCAAAATTTTCGAAAAAAGTTCCATGTAAAGGGTAGTTGGGGGTGGGGGGATTTTTCTCAAAATCTTTGTGTCGCATCCCTGGAAGATACTAAACTTAAATACCAAGTTTGGTATTTTACCGACTTTTCGTTTTTGAGTTATCGTGTTCACAGACACACGGACACACACACACACACACAGACCTTTTTGTGAAAATGCTTTTTTTGGATATTGGGGACCCTAAAACATATATTTCCGGTGAAATCTCGGTATCAAATTTTTGGTAGAGTGCAATACTTTTTCTATACACTATGTACATAGTGCGTATGGAGAAAGTAAAAAGCAATTGTAGTGCCTTTACATTTGTGCAAGCATAGCCACAGCTGGCACTGCAGTTGTAGTTATTTGATCATGCCACTACTCCATGATCAAGCTGAGAGAGAATAGCAATGAAAAAGTGAACTCACTGTTCCTTTATTATTTTAAAAGGCCATGAAAGCCTAGGTAATTATTATGTTGGCAAAGTTAAAGCTATTATAATTATGTTGGGAAGAGTATGGATCATTTTGAAATGGAGTTTTATTTATGATGCTCTGTAACTACTGCAGTTCTCAGAATTTCATTCTATATTGGGCGTAAAAACTGCTTAATTTAGCTCAGAGGCCTCTTTATTAGGCTTGAGGTTCTTTTACAGGCTGTAAATCTAAGATCAACGGCTTTACTTCCCTTCCAAAGGAAGCCACGTTAGGGATTTTTACGCCCAAAGGCATCCATCGTCCTCTGCCGGGTTTGAACCCACTGCCTTGGGTATATGAGGCTAGCATAGTAAATATATAGATGATCCTGTAAGATTTTGTAGGCCTCTCATAAAATAAATAGTTATGTGAAATGGGGCAGTCATTTTCATCTTGTGTCACAGGTTATTTGTGGGAAGTTTCGTTGAAATCAGTGCAACAGTGTAGAAGCCTGTAAGCAACATACACACTACACACATTCATACATTAAGATTTCCAAAAATGGATATAACAATTCTGATTAACAGACTTTTATTTGTTCAATAAAATGTATATCTTAAATTTTGATCCAAAACTTACTGCTGGAAAATTTAATGCTAATTATTACACAACTTCTACCTGGTGTTTCTCTAGCATTAATTATATTGCAAATTTACAATATGTGTGAACCCATCATTTGATGGATATGCTTGAAAGTTTGTTATTCTATTATTTTTCTTTTCTTTCTTTCCTTATTACTACAAAAAAATTAAGAATACTGTTTTTGCTTGTTGCATTTGCAACTAAACAGTTACTGCCTAATTTAAAATCATTTTAAGCTAATGTATATTGTAACATACATTACTTTTTATATGAATAGTGTAATAAATAATAGTTATTTGTGAAATTGTAATTGGTCACAAAATTTGTGTGAATAAGTTACATTAGATGTTTTTAAGGCTGATCCCAAAATGAAAGACATATTCATCTGCCTCATTTGAAAAGATTTATTAGCACAAGCTGTATCCTTATTGCTATTACTGCCAAACGCTTTAATGACAGCCTGTTTCAAGGTTTTTCAAACTGATACTTATCTCAGAAGAAAAACTGGTATCACACTAACTTCAATATTATAATCAAAAAGATGTTTACCTTCTGCTGGGTGACGTTCTGGGTGAGGATGTGGCAGCCAAAGAGATGCAGGGCGACTGCTGGAGGAGCTGTTGGTGGACTGCGACTCTCGGCAGTCCAGAGGTGGCTGTCCATCTGATACCCATGGATTCCTGCCACAAACATTACACTTTTATGTCATAAAACTGACTACAGTAACAATAGAAGCTGCCAAGCAAGACCACAAATGAGTATGATATTGTACATAGTTTCAACCGCTATTATATATAGGGTCGTTAAATTATAAGGCCCCTGTCACTGCCTCTTTCCATTGCATGAGAGATCTGAGTCGCCAGTGCAGATAAGGTGCACTAAAATACCTATCTTAAGATAAATTATGGAAATGTTGACCTCTGCTCACAAATGGGCAGCACAATTTGCGAAAATATTCTCATTCACTCGTTTAAACTTAGCAGCAGGAATCCTTGTGATTTTTTGCATGATATCACTAAGTTTCTGTAGAATACACAGGAATTTATGTTGCTGAGCTTAGGTGAATGAGCAAGTACATCTTTAACTTGTTATTCTGCCTGTTTGGGAGCAGATGTTCAATATTTTCAGCATTTATTTAGGGTAAGAACTCCAGTACACCCTTGCCAGCACCACTTTCCAACAGCTCTCAGATCTCTCACTCAGTGAAGAGAGGCCATGAGAGGGATTACTTTATAATTTAATAACCCTATATATATATATACACACACACACACACACATAAGGTGTAAATATAGGATACCAGACAAAAATGTCAAATGGCTACTAGAAAGAATAATAAAGTTGTTGAAGCAAAAAAGCTATATGGAGTTGTAATATGAGGACTAGGATGGTAGATGGGAAGCAGTGGACACAGTACATAGGATGTTTTAGGCTTACCGAATGCAACAGTACAGAAATTTGCTCAAATTAAAATGTGAAGAGTGGGAAGGAAAGGTATGATTATGGAGAGAGCCCTTGAATACTGGTATACAATACTATGTCCAGATGAAAGGAATTTGTTAAGACGATGCTTAGAATTTCAAGAAAAGAATTTCAGGAAAAGCAAATGGCCTTAACAGTATGCAGACTGTCTTAGAGTAAAAAAAGACTGAGAAATTTGGAGGAGGAGAGAAAACAATGTAAATGGGTTTTGGAAAAGTGCTAGGAGATGATTTGAAGGTATAAAAATACAAGAACTGCTTAGGAACACATGGGATAAAAGATCTCTAGAATCGTATGTACAAATAAATACACGGGAAAGAGAAGGGTATGTGGATAAATTAAATAAGGAACAAACAACGAGCATTGCTTGGATTGGATTCGAGGAGGGTGTAGAGATTAAAAGGAATGAGAAAAGGCTTTCAACAGAATCTCTGTGCAGTATGTGGAGGAAAAGAAGATATGGAGTAATGTAAAGCTTTGGAGAAACAAGTATATAAATAGAAAATGGGTGAAATTAGGCAGAAAGGTAGCCTCAATTAAACTTTTTAGCAACTTGACCAAAGTTGAAAAGAAATGGTTATGGTGTATAAAAAGGTAGGCAAATGAAACAAGTTTATGTGTTTTTAAAATACAAGATTAACATTACTGTCTCAAACATTTTACATGACTTAAATCCTAATTATTATCATTATTTATTAATATTATTGGTACAAGTATATGACATTAGCATTATTATAATAATTAGTTATCACTATCAATATTGTTATGATTACTACTAATAGTAGTGTTGACAGTGGTAGCAGTAGTATTGGTATTAGCAAGAAAACAATAATTACACTTGACTTCTCATCCAGTGATCCCAGGTTTGATTCCCAGCTGGGACAGTGAAGTTTTCTTTAACCAGAATTATTCCCTATCCCCCACAGAGAATGAATGCGAGAATGAATATGCACGTGTTTAATGATATAAAATGATAACCTAATGTCAACAACCTACAGTTAATACAGAGTTGTTTCACTAGTTAAAAGCCCATGATATGACTGTAGCAGTTAAAGAGGGCTATACAAATGAAACAATTATAAAAAAACATAAAATGTACCAAATACAAAGGAAAACATGGGTTTAGAATATGGCAAGAAAACAGCCTACAAAAAGAACCAAGGAGTCCACTGAGGATATTAGCTACAGGTCTGACAGTATGAAATGTCTTCGACCTATCAATTACTTAGTGAAACAACTCAATGTGTACAATCAACTCACATTGCAGTTTATGATTATAATTTGCACTTCACTGTGCACCACTTCCAGTTTTGGGTTTTTTCACTATTTGGCTGACCAATCTTGCTGTTTTTCTACAAAATATGTATTGGGATATAGAAGTAAAAGGATAATTCATTCAGTTTAAGAATGATAAGAGATTCTACAATACAAATACAGCAGCTTACAAATTTGTGACAGAGAAAAGAACTACATCATACTGATACATTATCATCTGGAATATTAATTGGCATCTCAATTCGGCTCAACAGCCTCCATACTAATTTCCATTAAACAGAAATAAATTTTATTTTGAACTGACAAGGATTGTGAATTGAATGCCTGGCCCATAAAGTTAATTGTCAACGTAAATAAAATAATCTGTGAGACCATCACCTTTGTAGTCCTACAGTAGCTGGTGGGTAACGGGGATACCTGGACATCTCGCCTCATCGTCGCGCTCACCTCACGCTCCTACAGCAACCTGCAATAACAGTACAACTCAATTATACATTAACAATAGCAATACATCTTGTATCTTGCAATCTGGTATGTTGTAGAAATTTTAAGAAATAGCCCCAGAGATTGTACATTTTTATAGATTTCCCATACATGCTACTCCTAAATTTGTTAATATTATTTAACACCCTCATTTGTTCTCTTATTTAATATTATGAACATAACTTTGTTACGTTAGTGAATAGTTTGCAAACCTACTTACATCAACAGGGTTTTATCATTATGCTGAGTGATGACTATTTTATAAATTTCCATGATTCCCCAATTTTATTTACTTTCAATGGAGCATTTGTATTTTAATTTGCGAAGAGATCTTAAGGGGTGGGCCTGAGATATTTTAAAAAGTATTGATTCATGCAATAAATTTAAAATAAAGAGTTTATGGCTTTTAGTCGATATGCAGCTAATTAAAAATATGTTAAATTTATTTAAGCCTTAATAAGCTATATAATAAAATTTAATATCCATTGGGGAATCAAAACTCTCTCTCACATAAAAGATGTGAGCACAATCTATTACATCACACAGCAATGTTTCTTTTCAAATGGCAATCTTATAAACTCATTAACATGCTTTGCCACTACTCCAAATTCTAAAATAATAGTTCAATTGTAATTGCTTGAAAATGTAAATAAACAATCTGAAGTTACATCTGTCTATCTAATTTTTTCTAAATATTCTACAACTAACTGTTCTTACAAAAACATTCTTATATCTACTTCATGCTAACCAAGATAAATATTAGCAGAAATGGTATTTAAATTATTTTCTTATAGGTTCAAGGGAAATAAGGAAGTACACTAGGTTATAGCATTAGTGAAATTTTTAAGAGCTGGTCATTATATGATAACTTGAAATTCTATTCTATTCTAGAGTGACTAGAGTGACAAAAAAATTAATGAAAACTCTCATTTGAAAAAAGTATTTTAAGTATTGGGAAATTTAAAGCAAAGATGCAATATCTTGGAAGTGGTTAACTCCACAAAAAATATATTTGACAAATTGTGTGTTTTAACTTTCTAAGTGTAGTAAAATATATTTTGTATTATTGCTTAGTACAAATAAATAAATCCATAAATAAAAATAATGGTTAATGCTTCAGCTTTTGTTACTGATGAGGCCACCTCTCTCTCCCTCCCACACCCGCATGCACGTGCACACACAAACGGGCCCTTTGGTTCCGTGTTATGTGGTTAAAATACTTTTTGTTTTATTCAGAGGCCTCAAAACATGAATTTTCAGTGAAATCTCGACATTCAATTTTTGGGTGGAATGCAATATTTCCTGTGCTTCCTAAGCAAAGTAATAAACATGAAGATATTAGTAACTGGAAACCTTGCTTGTCGACCCCTGGGGTGGACGGATTCTGGTTAAATCAACATTGATTGCCCCGCCATTCTTCCCTGCAAGATCACATCTCTCGATACATCTCGACTCCCTCCTGCTGAGCACTCATGTTTACACCCTGTCCTACACGCAAACACTGCATGGTGTTGTCTACAGCGACACAAAACACTTTACCGTAGAATACGTCACGTCGTCACAAATCAGCATTGAATAGCAAAGTTATCCAAGAAGCAAGAGCATTCCATTACATGTTTCCAATCGTCAGCCACAGTAGGGCAGAAGATCAAAAGTCATTATCGAGATTTACGGGTCAGCTGTTTCATCTTCTACTACTGCTTATCTATGACAGCATTACTCCGTGTTGGTCGGCCGTAGTTTTAGGAAATCCTTACACAACAAACAATTAATAAAGCGGGGGGAAACGGAACATGTACCGTCATATCACCATGGACAACCATGGTAAATGGTAATGTAATTAATTACCTCACTAATTGCAATAATATATAATATACACGCATAGAGCAATATTCACCGAGACGAAGACTCTTTTTTTGATATATGGCATATACTTTCCCTCCATTTCAGAGGTAGGAATTTTAGTTGGAACCCCTTTATAAAACGTGTACAAAGCGATAGCAAAATCCTAGCTTTAATTTGCTGCAACATAATCTGATAATATAAAAAAGATGTTTAAAAATATTTTAGCTCAAGATTAACCATTCACATGACTTGCTTCACCTGTCTGCAAAACTATTCTTACAAAAGATGCTTTTATCTGCATCAGGCTAATCGAGATAAACATTAGCAGAAATGATTGTATTAGTTCCCCCCCCCTTACTGTCCTTCAACCTGGTTGGTCATATGGGACGATTAATTAAATTGGTGAAATGAAGTTCAAATGATCTCTGGGTCTATGGAACTTAAATTTATTCGACATTCTTCGTCTTCTCAGGATAGGGGAAAACCCCGAAAATAAGCTTATCAGGGTAACTCACCTTAAGCGAGATTCGAATTCGCGATCTGTTGAATGTGAGGTAGGCACGCTACCACAACTCTACTCAGGCGGGCTCAGGAATTACTTGTTTCCTTGTAAGTAAAAGGGAAATAGGGGAATACATTTGGCTGAGGCCTTAGCCAAATCTTAAAAACTGGTTGCAATGCGATACAATTCAGTTTAAAACTAAAGCCCAAAACAAGGTACATACATCTCGAAAATGGTCAACTCCACAAAAAAAAAAAAAAAAAAAAAAGTATATTACATAAATTATGTGTTTTAACGAGATCTATACTTTTTGTACAGTATCAGTAAGTTTTACGGTTTATCAGATATGCAAAAGTCATCCTGAATAAAGAGATCTTCAGAGGCTATTCCTAGAAAATTCAAGATACACGTTTTATTCGTCTTTTTTTTTTTCTCTCTCTCTCTCTCTCTCTCTCAAAATCTTCGTGTCGCATCCTTGGAAAAAACGAAACTTAAAATACCAAGTTTGGTATTTTACCGAATTTTCGTTTTGAGTTATCGTGTTCACACCCACCCACCCACCCACACCCTTCTCTAAATTGCTTGTGGTGCAGGGGACCGTTTAACGTACATTTCCGATGAAATCTCGGTTTCGAATTTTTGAACGGAGTGCAATACCTTCTCTATCTACGTACAAGTACTATGTAGAGAAAGTAAACGTTAGTTTGGTTCTCTTTGCCAGGAGTAAAATAAAGCAGATATGAAAGGAATGAAGACCTCCCGTTTGAGAAACGTTTAAGTATTTTAAAATTGAGATCGATAATTGCGAATATTTCGGAAATAGTTAACTATACATAATGTAACAAAAAATGTATATTGTGTGTTTTGACGAGATCTATCTCATGGTTTACCAGTTATGCAAAAGTCATTCAGAATGAGGTGATCCTCAGAAAATATGCACGGAAAATTCAAGATATATATTTCATATCATAAAAATGTCTTAAACATGCGGTATTATATTTAAAATTGGCTCAATCTTCGGGTCTGCAGCAATGTGGACGAGAAGCTCAGAGATCCCATGTTTCTTGAATTTGTGCCCAGAAGCCCATGTTTGTGCTTCGCTTATCCACAGGTAAATTGGAGCGCAGTTCTCTTTTTACCTCAGCCCATACATTCTCAAAAGGGGTCAAATCTTGTGAAAATTAAGGCCAGTCTACCACTCTGAGAACCAATTTAAAAACATTTTGAGATGTGTGGACAGGATGATTATCCTGTACAAATTCAACAATTCCATCAGGATATCTCATCCTTGCAGAAGGAATAAATATTATGAGTACTACTGTGTAGTGCACATTGTTCAGTGTATTGTCAAGCTGCCACAGCACACCTTGATATCCAGCCCCGCATGATACAGATACACGACCATGTTGGAATTGTGAAGCTACGTATTTTGCAGCACTCCGGACTCCTTTGGACGATAGACAATCATCCTTTCCTTTCGCGTAGAAGAAAATGCCACCTCGTCAGAGCATCACGTTATTCTTACTGCGGTCGTTAGTGTTTTTTTATGTACAATTTTTTTTTTTTTTTTTTTTTTTTTTTTTGAGAGAGAGAGAGAGAGATGATCGTGCCTGATGTGTTTGCGCACTATTCTGCAAACCACATGCTTTCCTGTGCAGCATATTACTGTTCGATAGAAAAAAAAAATTAAAGAAACATATCATATTATTAACTGTACCGAATGTCGTGTATGAAATAAGTACATCTAAAATAACCACTTATGTGTTGATTCAACATCATTTAGAGACGGGAAAAAAGTTTGCTACTTGCGAGAAGCGAACCTGCGTCGCTCACCAGAGTGACTTAAGTTTTGCCACTGCGCTATAGTGAGCATACAGGGAAGAAGGCAGGTTTAATAATGCCGTACAATATAAATCTTATCCTGGTTTGTGTCGTTAATATTTTTAGTTGATACTGATTGTTAGTTGAACAGTTATGTTGAAATTGCACATTTGGTTATGACCATAGATCATATTGGTTAGTAATATTAAGATTCTGCCGCTACACAACTGTATCGGGGATGGTGTACACAAGGCGCTGTGCCGTATAGGACTTAGACGATTTTGGTTTCCAGGCATGACTTTTTTTTCTCTTTTTTACTTTCTCTACACGTACTATGTACATAGTGTATAGAAAAGATATTGCATTCCACCCTAAAATTCGATACCGAGATTTCACCGGAAATACATGTTTTAGGGTCCCCTGTAGTTTTCAGAAGAAGGTCCGTGTCTGTGGACAAGATAACTCAAAAACAAAAAGTCGGTAAAATACCAAACTTGGTATTTAAGTTTAATATCCCCCAGGGATGCGACACGAAGATTTTGAAAAAATAATTACCTTAGCCCATACCCTTTAATTGAAACTTTTTTCGAAAATTTTGATTTTCTCAAAAATGGCTTTAATATCGTATATTAAAGATATTTGCCTAACAAATAAAATGCATATCTTGAATTTTCTGGGAATAGCCTCTGAAGACTACTCTATTCTGGATGAATTTTACGGAATTTTGCATAACTGCTAAACCGTAACAAATGGACAAAAACTTACCACACAAAAAATGTAGGGCACGTTAAAACACACAATTTATGTTAAATACATTTTTTTCGTGCAGTTGATCGTTTTTGAGATATTCCTTGTTTTTGGTTTCACCTTTGAAAAACTTAACTTTTCTCATTCAGGAATTTGTCAACTCTTGTTCATACAAACAAAGGAACTTCAGTCACATAGCAACCAGCTTTTGACTATCACTTTAACCTATGGTAGTCCCTTATTTCGCTTCTACTTACAAGGAAGCAGGTAATAAGACTATTTCTGCTAACTTGTTCTCGATTAGAATGAGGTAAATAGAAGCATAAGCTTTTTAACAATAATTTGTTGCAGAGATGTAGAGAACGTCATGTGAATGGAGCACATCAGCTTTTTTTTCAACGAATATATACAGGTAGAGAAGATAAAAATGGATCCCTAATATATATCCTTAATATTTTTCTAGTTATGCCACTGCTCGATTGTTTGTAAAAACGATGCAACAATTTTATTGCCGAAGCTGTTATTCAATCCCTGAAAGAATACTTTCACGATGAATTAGACGATTTTTCTTGATTCCAAATGAACTATTCCATATTGTATATATATATATATATATATATATATATATATATATATATATATATATATATTAACGTTCTTTAATCTGGTTGGTCATATCGGACGATGAATGAATGTGATGAAATGATGCTCAATTTCGGGGTTCATGGAGCTTTAAGTTATTCGACATTTGTCTTCTCAGGATAAGGGAAAACCCCGAAAAAAAAACCTTATCCGGGTAACTCACCCTAAGCGCGATTCGAACTCACGACCTTTTGAATGTGAGGCACACACGCTGCCATCACACTACCCAGGCGGGCTATTCCATTATAGTTACCATAAATTAATACCGTTGTGCTAGTTGTTTCTAGGCCAACTTTACTATGATCAACGGAATAAAATTAACTATGCCTTGGTTTACACTGAATCGTGATATTTATTGAATGATACCTACTGTTATATGCAAATCAATGATCGTGTCATGAACTCATAAGTAGACGCATTAAACGGTCGCTGATAAGATATGCAAACTAGCATGTTTCTCACAGACTACTTAGATCACAAGGGCATGGCCTATTTCCCAGCAAAAACGCCCTTAGCCACTCAGGTTCTCGCTGCGTTGCCTGTTACACGTGCGTATTACCGCTTTTGAGTGAAGTAATTAAAATGTTACATGCACGCAGAAAATGTTTAATACAAGGGGCATAATGAAACTAATGCGCAACAATTTTAAATTTCCATTTTTTTATTTTATTGAGAAACCAAGTACATCATCGTAATCTACACATTTTTCAACATAATCTCCAGTTCTTTACATACATTTTTCCTATCCTTCTGCAAGCTTGAAAACACCCTTGCAACAAAACTCCGTTCCAGCTGCACGAAGACACCGACGCACTGATTCTGAATATCTTCCATCGTTTCGAGTGTTGGCATCGCATCTGTTCCTTAACGGAACCAAAAAGAGGGTAGTCAGAGGAACCCAAGTTGGGACTGCAGGGAGGATGTGGAAGAGTTTACCACCTAAATGTTTTGATCTTTTCCTTGTGACACGGGCATTGTGAGGATGCACATTATCTTGTTACAGGATGATCATCTTTCCGGGGCGCTTATAGTGCAATGTATGACGGAGCTTCCAAGATAACTGGATATAGCGGGTAACATTTACGGTTTGTCCAGGTTCAATAAAATCAACCAGAATGCAACCGTGTACATCGCAGAAGACGCTACCCATAACTTTTCCAGATCACACTGTCTTTGCTTTCTCCTTCGATGAATATAAATGGTGCCATTCCATACTCGGGCGTTTTGTTTCACGTTCGTAATGATGGATCCAGCTTTCATTACCTGTGTCGCCCTCTGTAGTGTAGTGGTTACCATGCTAGCCTCATAAACCAAGGTCGCGGGTTCAAATCCGGTGAAAAATAATCGTTTCATTAGCTTTACCTGTATGATTAAGTTTTATACTTCTCGGTTGAATTAATGATACCAAACACATATTTGCTCACTTAGATGAATTTTTTTTCGGGCGTAAAAATCCTTAGCATGGCTTCCTTCGGAAGGGAACTAAAGCCGTTGGTCCCGTTTCGGAGATTTATAGCACGTAAAAGAATCTCAAAAGATAAAGAGGCCTCTAAGCAAAATTAAGCAGTCTTTCACGCCCAATGGGCAGCTAAGAACCACTGTAATTAAAGAGCGTCCATAAATAAAACTCATTTCATTTTATTTCATCACCTATCACAATGCTCGTAAAATAAAATCACCTTTATTTTGAAATCTCTGGAAAAGGTTTTGGTTGATGGTTCTTCCCTGAAGTTTGTGGTCTTCAATCAGTAAATGTGGCGAGTACAAATATTTCGATAACCTAAGGTTTGTATCATTGTCCTACTGCAAGATGCGCAGCGATTGTGCACAGTGATACGCATATCTGCTCTAATAATCTTATCAACTCTTGTTGCGTTCCGAGGAGGCAATTCGCAGCCCACCGCTACGAGGCTCATCTTGGATACTATATAGCTTTCCCCATCTTTGAAATGCTTCACCAATCTCCTAACACTACTAGCATCCATACAAATATATCCATAGGCACGTCGAAGTCTGAGGTGAATTTCAGCAGCAGATTTCCCCCTTTTCACTTATTCATGGATCAGCACCCTTACATTACTGACCCAATGACGCACAGTGCTCAATTAACGCAATCACCATAAACAGCCTCTATTCTCCGATTAATTTCCATTATTTACTCTGTTACAACTCAACGCTCACTAGTTTGAGAGATCCATAGTGATCCCTGACAGTTGCCTCACCTCGTGACCGCTTTGTCACGATGTTGCCCCTTCGTCCCGTCCACGGCTGCAGAACTATAAGCCATTTTAAAACAAACTAAAACACTAGCACACAGCAAATTACAACACGTAGAGAAAAAAAAAAAAAGAAAAAAAAAAGAAAAAAGAAAAAAAAAAGAAAAAAGAAAAAGAAAGAAGAAAAAAAAGAAAAAAAAAAAGCACAGTATAAGCGGATACTCGCAAATGTTCGTTACATCTTGCAACAAGGATGACATTGCTTAAGTAGCATGAATCTATTAGCAGAGAGGCAGGCACACCTTTTATCAGCTGAGATAGTGCGATTGGCTGTCAGGGATCACTATGGATCTCACCAACTTAAGTAAATAATAGGGTAGAGAAGAGCCTGCAAATCATTCTAGTAGCCGCGATATGACAGTGCTGCCATCTACTTAAGAGATGATGGTGAAGGCCTTACTTATACCATTCCCTTCACATATGCACAGCAGATGCTATTTCATATTTTCAGAGCTGTCTCCGCAAACTACCCTTTACATAGAAACCTTTTTAAAAATGGCTCTAATGATTGCAATTAGTTTACAATACCAAATGTTTAAGATATTTTCATGGAAAATTAAATGTACCTATATCTTGAATTTATGTCAAATACAAGTTTTACGGAGACTGAAATTTTAAAGCACTCATAACAACCTATTCTTGAAAGGTTTTACTACAATTTTAGCCTACTGTATTCCCTTTTCCCTTTACCTATAAGGAAATGTGTATAAAAACCATTTATACAGATTTTTATCTCAATTAACATGAAGTGGATAGAAGAAGCTTTTATAATAGTTTGTTGAATGGGTAGAGAATCATGTGAATGTAATACATCAGTCTTTTTTTTTTTCTTCTTTCTTTTACATATTTCAAATATCAAGGAATAATGCTTCAAACACCATAAAATGTTTTCAAAATACCTCCAAGGTAGAGTGAATATTGTGTGATTAGAGCCTTCTAAATATGCGTTATTAATTTTAAAGGGTTGTTATTTGATTAAAGGTAATTTTCCTTTAATGTGTCTCTTCCAAGAGTGATGTAACACCTCCACAACTTATCATTACTGATGGCCATAAAATTGTTTAAGATAAAAACAGCACTAAAAACAGCACTGACATTACACATGGATTAGAACTCATAAAATGTAAGCAATTTTAAAGGAGCTTTGAGACTGTCAAAGTTCACTTCATGGCACTTTGCATATCTGCTGGAAAGCTAACAAGAATTAATCGAGTTTGGAACTTCTAATCCCATCAACACCTAGCTATAAGACACTAATGGAAACAAAGAGAATGGACAGGTTGGAAGTATGGGAACAGCTTCACACCACCAATGTAATGTGTACAAGAAACTGGATGAAACACTCATGATTTACTACATACAGCAAGATTTTAGAGCAGCACCATTGGCCAGAGGTTATGCTGCTCACCTCTCACTTAGGTGGCCCAGATTCGATCCCAGGGGACTGAACATGAGATTTGTGGTGGATGAAGCGGCCTCTGGGCAGGTTTTCTCTAGGTTCTCTCTGACATTCATTCCACCAGCTGCTCCATAATCATCTTTCTGTCACCCATTACACAGTCATTTCATATCGACTTCCTCACTTTCATACTGATTCATCCTGGCTTCTCTCTGTTCCAGAGCCTCTGCTCTCAATAGGTGTCTGACTTGTAAGTCCAAGGGGTGGAAGTCCTAGACACGAGGAGGATACACAGAGAAAGAAAGTAAGATTTTCAGTGCTTGGCTTACATCATAGGTTGTGTAAGAACAAGAGTTATCGTCAGAGACCAGAAGTTTAGGCATTATAAATCATTAAAATAGGCAGGCAAAAAGGCACTATACATAATTAAAATAGGCAGGAGAAAAGTTATTAAAAATACTTAAAATAAGCAATAAAAGGCAACTAGAAAATCCTTGCACTAGACCCATTTATTTAATAGATTACACTATTCATTAACTCAATTGTCATATTTTAAAGCACTTAAAAGTTTTAAACAAAATGCTAGTATTGTACCTAGCGCATATTTGTTGCACATGACAACCAAATGTGAGTCTCCTGTCAGATAACACACTTCACACATGAGCAAATAACCTCTCAACATCAACAGAGGTTATTGGAGCAAATCTAAAACAAAGCATCATTGTAGAATCTATTTCAATGCAATATAATTATCACCTTATAGAATTTTTTAAATATTTCTTAGTTTATGAAGCTCACAATTTTTCGAAAATACTTTTTTCACTTTTCCGTAACTAATGAATCCTGCTTCCCTGGTACACTGACCAGTCTTTGCACTGCATCATCCACAATTTTCACTCACTGTCCTTTTTCTTGTGGCTGGCAGATCACTTGTGGGAGGAAACCAAACTCAGCTGCAATGAAAGTTAAATCATTTTTCACTTCCAACGAATTGAGAAGTTTTTGGCTGCTACAATTGAAAATGCTTCATCCTCCAGAGCATTCCCCACCTCAGTTATACTCAGGAAATATGAAGCGCAGTAAAGTGCTCCAGAGACCCAGGTCCCTATCTCATGATGATACATGGAGCAGAGGTATATTTGGTGCAACAGATGTAAATGTCAGAATTCTTTTTGGGAATTTCACAAAGATCATCTTAATACTGGAAATCAATTTATCAACATATGGAAACACACATTGTTGTGAAAGCCATGTGCTACACAAGTCACATGAAACATGTTTGAAAATATCACCTTTAATATTATTCTAGCCTTTTTCATATATGGCACAGTATCACTGATTAAAAATAACACATCAAACTGAACTTATTCAGGTCACAGTAACTTTAATGAACTGGTGAATAATAGTGCGATGGCTGAATTGTTAGCTTTCTCCAGACATTCTGTTGCAAGCAGGAATGCTTTCATTGATTCATCTTCTGAAGGATGTAATGGCCCAATAAAGACATTGGCAATGATATGGCCTATGGGATCAGTTGACTCGTCTATAGAAATGCAGATCTCATTTTTCATTTTATTCTTAATAATTTTCATTGCATCATCATAACATTCACTTAAGTAACATTTTTGCAAACTTGACTCACTAGGCACATATCATTCTCCAAAAACTGTGTAATGTAGGATTCTGTAATTTCCACAAAGGAATTCCAGCGCTAAGAAAAGCTCTACATAAGTCAAATATAAATTGGGATTTTCGACTTGAAGTTGCAATTACTGTTGGAAGCAAAGAAATCTTCTTCCCAGTAGCCTTGGAAAGTGCATTTTTGTGTTTCATTGTACCGATATGTTGCAACATGATAATATTTATTTTCGTAGTTCAACTGCTTGCATATTTTGCATGTGAGTAATGCACCATCAGTGCAAAATATGTTGGATCCAAAAGTACAAATGCAACTTTGCAATTTACTGCATAAAGGAACACTGAATTTCAGCATCTTGCTGCTAGCTATAACATTGTCACAATGAAAACAAAGAAAAATAAAGGTAGACCCACACTCATTGTTGCTGTTTCAAACAAACACAAGTGATAATTAAAACACTTTGTTATTTATACATTTTTTGTATGGCAGCACTTATTGTTCCAAAGAGAATAATGAACTGATTGAAAGACAATAATATACATTTGGTGAGGTCATTTTTATTGTAATGGCTATAGAAATAAATTAAAATATATCTGTAGGTAGTTTTAATAATAAATTAATAAATAATACATTGATAATCATTTAAAAGCGACAAAAAACATTTATTAAAAAAAAATAGGCATTTATGTTTAAAAAGATGGAAAAAAGGCAACATAAAACTGTGGCGTTTCAATCACAAAGGTATAATTCATACAATTCACTTCTGCCAAAGTTCCAGTCTCTGGTTAACATTATCCAGAACCAGAGTGTGAATGAGGAGCCTTGTGTGGCAAACAGTGTGATAGATATCACATGATTTGGTACCATCAATTTAGCTGTTCTTCAAACTCCTGGCAGCACAGAAATGTCTCAATTGATCCAAAAAGGTGGCTATGTTATGATCAGGACCCAGGTTTTGATGACATGTCATATTGATGCATCATACACATTGCTAATGTGTACATAAGCCTCTGGTTCCCAAGGTTGAGGGTTCAAATCTGGTGGAGGATAACAGATTTTTTGGGCATAAAAATTTTTAGCATGGCTTCCTTCAGAAGGGAAGTCCAAGTCCAGATTTACGACATGATGAAGAACCTCCAACCTGATAAAAAGAGACCTCAGCAAAATTAACCGATTTTTCATGCCCAATATAGAATTGGATGCTAAAAACTATAGCAGCCTAAGGGCTTCCAGAAATAAAACTCAATTTCAATTTAACCTGTACATAAATGATCATGGCTCTCAGATAGTGATGGCTCTAGTGAAAAAGCTGTTGTGTTACATTCACACAACTTTCTCAACCTGTTCTGCAACAAACTATTCTTGCAAAAGCTTATTATTCTATCTACTTCATATATTTCTCTATAAAACTTTTGCAGAAATACTTTTATTATGTGCAAACTTCTTTGTAGATACATGGGAATACAGAATATACTAGACTAAAGTGAGTCAAATCTTTCTAGAGGTGGTCGCTACCTATGTGATAAATTGATACGTGTTCTCTTTCTTTGACCAAGTAAAAGAAAAATGAGTCACAATTTTTCATTTAGAAACTGTAAGTATTTTAAAATTGAAACCAATAACTAGGAATATCTCTGAAACTCTAAAAAAAAAAAAAAAGACGTATTTTACATAAATTGGATGTCTTAACCAGATCTACATTTCTTATGCAGTTAGATTTTTTCTACCTCTTATGGTTTACCAGTTATGCAAAAGACATCCAGAATGAACAAACTTACTAAAAAATTCAAGATATTCTATTATAATTATTAATATTAACAATAATAATAAATAATAATAATAATAATAATAATACATTTTGTTAAGCATAAAATATTTTAAAATCATTAGCCATTCCTGAGAAAATAAATTTTTGAATAATGTTCATGTAACAGGTAATTTAGGGTAGGGGATTTTCTTGAAAATCTTTGTGTTGCATCCTTGGAAAATACTGAATTTTAATACCACGTTTGGTATTTAATTGACTTTTCATTTATGAGCTATGCTGTACATGCATACACACACATGCACAGACCTTCTCTAAAAAAATTTTTTTTCAGATTCAGAGGACCTCAAAACATATTTCTGGTGATTTTGACATCAATTTTTTTTATACAGTACAATAGCTTCTCTACCCATAATGTATATTAGGTAACTTTTTTTTTTTTATCATTTTATCGGTTTTTGGGGGTGGGAGGATTTTACTTTGACTACAGAGCATATTTCAGATCCCTACCCCCCAAAACCCCTAATATGTATTGCTTTTTCAAAAACACTTAGAAATACTTTTTTTTGAAACTACATTTTTACTTCTTATTCTGACTCTGTTCATATAAACACATGCACTAAACCCTTGCACAAATTCAAAACTAGAATATCCTGTTGTTTGCTGTGACTCGCTATAACTTAACAGCCTTCTCTCCCTTATACTAGTTTAAAACTGCATATCATCTTATTTTGATCTAGTAACACAGATACTAAACCTAACCTTGTGCACATTTCGAAATCACAGAGTCCTGTCATTCACTGCAGATGTTTATAAAAAACTTCTCACAGTTACACTTTGCAGCTTAGGGCCCTACACATGGCTATCTATGCCTTGCAGCTTAGGACCCTACTTCTGGACTACTGACTTTAAATAATTTTGCATATACAAACTCCCAGCTGCTCTAAACAGAGCATACAGTCTTGTCAATGGTTCATATTTACACTTGAAGATGTTTCTGCCAAGTATCTGAACACCCAGCTCAACAAAAATAACTTATCTACTTTACAACAATTGAAATGTCATTATACTAAAATTTTGATTACTTTAACTCCTGTTAACCAACCAAAGTTGCCAAAATGATGTATGGGCAAATCACATAACGAAATTCTCAAATATTATTGGTCAAAACAATTTCTTATACGAATGAGCAAAACAATTCAGTAACGAGATCATACCTTCTCAACACTGCAAATCGTTGTGTTTATCTCAGCAGTCACAAAAATGTTCTGAGTCGGAGAAATTAGTAAAAAGTTTCAATGTTACTCAAAAATCAAGCATTTCCAGAGCATAATCTAAATAGTAACATGCCTCAAATCATATTCCAAGTACATTCTAACCACAGAAAAATCTGATGTTTTACATTTGCATGACTTTTTCCAGCTGCTCTACAAACTTCTTACAAAAGATTATTCTTCTTTCTGCACAATGTTACTTGAGATAAACATTAGCAGGATGTTTATATTACTTAGTTCCTTATAAGTAAAAGGGAACTAAGGAAATACATAGGCTAAAGTGATAGTCAAATATTTTAAAAGCTATTGTTATGTGATTGTCATTGCAATTCGCTTCTTTGCTTGGCCAGGAGTAGAACAAAAGAAAAACAGACACTTCCTATCTGAGAAAAGAATAAGTACTTCACACTTGAGACCAATAACAAGGAATATCTCGCAAACAGTTACCACACAACAAAAATGTAAAGGATATAAATTGTGTGTTTTGACGAAATCTACATTTCTTTTGTTGTAAGTTTTTTTTTTTTTTTTTTTTTTTTGGTAGTGTTTATTGCCCGCTTTAACTACTTATGGCACCGCAGGCGGTGACACTGATGATACATGAATGATGGAGTACCAGTGGAATGCGATGGCGGTAGTACCCAGAGAAAACCTGCCCCAGTGCTGCTTTGTCCACCACAAATCTCATATGCGGTCGCTTGGGATTGAACCTCGGCCGTCTAGGTGAGAGGCGAGTGGTCTAACCACTCAGTCACGGCGCGGCCTGTGTAGTTGTTAGTTTTTTGTCTATCTCTTACAGTTTACCAGTTAAGCAAAATTCATCTGGAATAAAGAGGTCTCCAGGGGCTATTCCCAGAAAATTCACGATATACATTTTACTTGTGATGTAAATAGCTTCGATATACAGGATTTTAATCAAAATCGTTACAACCATTTTTGAGAAAATCAAAATTTTCAAAAATTTTTCCTTGTAAAAAATAGTTTGTGGTGGGAGGATTTTCTTTAAAATCTTCATATCCTTGGAATGATATTAAACCTAAATATCCAGTTTATTATTAACGTTTTTTCGTTTTTGAGCTATGCTGTACACACCCCCCACACACGCACACAAACCTTTTTCTAAAAATGCTTTTTTTCGGACTCAGGGGATTCAAAAACATATATTTCCAGTGAAATCTTGGCATCAAATTTTTGGGTGGTATATAATACCTTCTCTAACCACTATGTAAATTGACTAGAAATAGTAAAAATTAATAAATCTGTACTGTATTCAAAGAAAACCACTTATTTTATCATATATAGTATGTAAATAGTATTGTATTCCACCCAAAAATTTGATGTATAGATTTCACCAGAAATATATGTTTTGAGGCATCTTGATTTCCAATAATACAGTTTGGAAAAAGGTCCACGTGTGTGTGTGTGTGTGTGTGTGTGTGCACGTGTGCTTATGTCTTTGAACACAATAACTCAAAAACAAAAAAGTTGTTAAATATTAAGCTTAAATATCAAGTTCAGCATCTTCTAAGGATGCGACACAAAGATGTTCAATCCATCCACCCTATTCTACCCTTTACGTGGCCAACATTTTGAACATTTTGGATAAATATTGTACATTAAAGATAATTAATTACATGACAAGTAAAATATATATCTTGAATTTTATGGGAATAGCACTGTAAGTCTTCTTCATTCTGCATGACTTTTGCTTAAACTGGCGAACTGTAAGTTACTAAACAAAACACATAATTTATGTCATATAAATTTTACCTTCCCCCCCCCCCCCATAGAGTTAACAACTTCTTAGACTTTCCCTGTTACTGGTTTAGTTTTAAAATATTTAAACTTTTCTTGTACAGAAAGCCCTCAACCATTGCGTATTTCTTTTTGTTTTACTCCTGGCCACAGAAACAGAACCAAATTTCAATATCAATTACAAAGCAACAGTTTTTAAACTATTTGAATATTGCTCTTTAACCTAGTGTACACCCTTATTTCCCTTCTACTTACAAGATAGCAAGTAACAAGACCAATTCTCCTAAGGATTATCTTGATTAGCATGAAGTAAATAAAAATCTTTTTGAGACACAGATAGAGAAAGTCACATGGCTGGAATATGAGATTTATTTTATGTCACTATTTGGTCATTTCCTTGCCCTTTACATCTTTATTTAGTCATTTTTTTCATTTACATTCAAAGTATTACTAATGTTTTGCAATCATCAGAAATTTCAATATTCAGAGAAATAAAAGTAACTTTGTACATTCCTTTCTTGCATTCTTGGGGGAAGAAAATCAATTCCTATTTAATGTTTTAAATGTAAAAAGAAGCTAGTAACAGTGAAGAAATACACAAATATTAATATAAAAATAATATAGGATTAATATACAGGCAAGGATTCCAAAAGATAAGTGAAGATTGGTTGCAATACAGGCAAGGATTCCAAAAGATAAGTGAAGATTGGTTGCAATTATTATTTTTATATTAATATATTCCTATTTAATGGTTAGCAGAAAGAGTTTCTTACAAACTGGCAGTAGGGGTGTCTATTATCAGGGGAGTAAGAATAATTAAAACTCAGTGAGACAAGTCAGTAGTCCAGTTTTTACACTAATGTGTGTATGGTCAAGTTGCTATTGTCCTTATCCTTTTGTCATGACACAGACATGAATTTTGCATAATCAGTGGTAGTACTACAGTTTTGCAAGATCTGCTTCAAAACAATTTTCGTGAATTTCCTTTCAGATTCTTCAATCAATAACATGGAAGAAATTTATTTTTAAATTAAAAGGTAAAAGTTTACCGACTACAAATTGAACTTATTCTTTTTTCCAGGTTGGAATGTACTTAGTGTAATTTTGGCCATATTACTGTGTAAATGTGTCAAAAGTGATTGATTTACATGTTTGCTGATGTTAAGACTTTTTACCATTAATTTCTTGGAGTTAGAAAACTTTCCTGTGTGATGGAGGAACATACAACTTTGGATGTCCCATTATCTTATAGTGTCATTGGTTAATTGTTCTGCCCTATGATAGGAGGTGTCAAATAATATTTGAGTAGTTGATCATCCCATATGCTCATATGCTATTTTGGAAGGTTTAGTTGGTTAACAACAGCTAAGCACCAGAGTATATGTTCAAGAGCAAATATGATCCATTATCATGGCTATATGCAATTTTACAGCAGCTGCAAATTTTTATCTGCCAAAATATTTAAGATAATGTAACAATTAAGAAATATTTCATACAATGGAGCACCATCATGGTAAAATATATAAAATTGAATCAAAAATTAGAACTTTAAAATTTTACACCCCAAAGTTTAAAAAAGATATTTTCAAGGAGCCTCATCCCTAACCTCAGTTTCCTCGTTGACTGATGCTCTCATGCTATGACAGGTTTCACCAGAGGTTGTGCCGACATGTATTCTCTTAGTCAAATGAATGATGTCATCTGCAGTGGGAATCTCAAAGTTCACAAGGTTTTCTTTATGCTTCCTATGCTTGCTTGTTAATTCCAAGGGATTCTTTCCATATTTAATCATTTTTATTTCCAATTCAATGTTGGGAAAAACAAATAGAAATTTGGATCTCAGGTAAAAAGAACATATGAGAAGAACTATAAAACTTAAATATATAATTAAGTTTTGCCACAGCTAGTTTTTTATGGAGACTGATCAGTTGACGAGAAAACTAAAGATAGGGAGGAGTCTCCTATAAACTAGTCCCTTTTACATTTTGGCATGCAAGTGGAGATTATAAACTGGCTTTAATTTTTAACTCAATTTTGTTGATTTTACTATTTAGGGTAACTTGGCAACATCCCCTTATTAAACTTTAAATAAAACCCCAAGCCATAAAGTCTAGCTGATGGATGTTTTTTTATAATTAGAGGAATGACACGGCCGTAGGGTTTGTGAAGCTAAACCCAAATGATCCTGGGGTGTGGAAGAACTAAAAATTTAGTTTCCAAAAGATATTTCTAATTGCTTTTGAAAAAACAATTCAAATTAGCAGTTTTGGGGGGAAAAGAAACAGTTAAAATCTGTTCCTTAATCAAGTAAACTTTAACTCATAAGTAAATTAACAACACTTTCTATCCACTTACTTCCATATGCAATCCAGATTTGGTACTTTTTGTTATTCTAGCATTAGAGTCACTTTGAAGCTACTCACAGTCTCTCAAACTTTTAGATCCCTAAGTCGCAAAGCATAGCTCCAGGTGCATGGCCTTAAGCTGCAAAGCATAGCCAAGGGATATTATTATTAAGTAGATGAGTGGAACATTTGCGGTCAATGGCGACAGGGCTTAGCCAAGGATCTGTGAACCTAAAACACCAATGATTACAAGAAGTCAAAACCTTGGCAATCTAGTGTATTTCAAATTCGGATATGCTAACATTTTGAACCCTTTCAAATCCAGATCACCTGTGGAAGTTTTACCTTTCTGTACACTATTAGAATACATTAAATCCAGGTGTAATCTATTTTCTTTCTTTACTTGTAGTGTTTGTTGGCAAGCATTTAAGTGTAGCCCAATGTTAACGGTCTTAAGCTGCAAGGGGTGGCTGAGGGATGTTTTTAAAACGAGAAGTGTGGAGACAAAACGTAGCAAATGGATTGGTCCATCTAAAACTTCAGAAACACCTTTCTTTTTTCTCTCTCCCTCTCTCGTCATTTTATGTCATTTTTCAAGCATTTTAAGGTGATTAAAACCCGGGCCCTGGTTATCATGAACCACTTATTGCATAATTGAAAAATGTTGAAGCTTTTGATGAGAGTATACACTCCCATGCAAGACGAACAGATACATCCTGTTGCCACCCTGGCGTTTTAATACTATGTACCAGCTTTATTTTATCTTCGGTTTTCCTTGAAACCGAAAATGGAAGCAACAAATCTGAAGTAATCTCCCATACTTATCGTGTCTTCCCGTATCTGTAACGGTTTCCAAGTTTGGAATTGCAATGCTCTTATTGAAACTTAACCTCTACATTTGGACCGACCAATGAATCAAAAAGTATAAACTCCCGTATGCAAAGAAAACCAGAATGTGTAATTTATCTTCCTTATAATTTTTAATCTATAAAATATTATTTTCGGAGTTGATGCGAATAAGTTTTACAAACAGCCCAAGTTACAAAGGCATTCATAATTTCTCACAAAGTCCACATCTTGCTTATTTTACCGAGAACAAACGTATGCGGAAGTACCATTGCTGGATCTAAATTATGAATACAGCTAGCAGAATATCAAAATAACTCACCAAGAGGGCTAAAGTGCAGCTTCTGTCAGCAGCGGTAGCGAAGGAGGCGATTTTCTCGTTGTGGGAGCATTTTAATGCTATTGTTTACAGCACCACGCCTCAATTTGAATGAAAAAGCACATCATTTATCCTCAGTTCATTGAACAACCACACAATGAGCTATTCACACACGGCATACGACTCCCGGGGACATATATTGTATGACTCACATTAAATTATTCCAGGATGACATCCAAAGTCCCAAACCAGGCGAAACCACCAATCTGGAGCCGCGTCCGCTCGTCTCGGGAAAGTCATTGAAACTTAATAAATGGAGCGGTACCATTTTTAATAGGGGGTGCTTATTATCCAAGTTGGAAAAGGATCAAAATGGAGAAAATGCAAAACAGACAACAAAAATGATTTAACTATTAAGGGAAAATCTTGAAAAAATAATATTAAAATATATGTCGTGAAATCCATGGTGTTACAATCTTTTGCTAAAGATTGGCCGTGCTTTATCTATTCTGCACAAATTGTTGTTTCAAAAGTCTATTTTATGCACTTCATGCTAATCGCGATAAACATTAGCAAAAATGATAGTATTTCATATTTCCTTGTAGATACAGCGAGGTAATGGAATACACTAGGCTAAATTGACTTAAAAGCTTGTCGCTATGTATTCCCTTACCTTCTTTACATGATCAGGATGAAATAAGATATGAGAAAAATATGGAAAAGTTTAAACCAAATAATAAGGATATCCGTCCCCAAGAATGCCTTTAAATAGAAAATCAGCAATTAAGACCAATTCACTTACCATAATGCATCGTATAAGAGGAGATGAAATTTTGTAAACCACATAATTCCTAGAGTAAATTTCACAACATGCATTACTACGGAAAAAAATAACGAATAATTGTAAACCACCAATATATGCAGTCCGGCCTACGTATTAAATATTACCTGTTGCACTACATAATTTAAAAAAAAAAAATCTGATGTGTTACATACACATGACTTTCTCTACATCTCTGCAACAAATTATTGTTAAAAAAACGTTTGCTTCCATTTACTTCATGCTAATTCAAAAAAAAAAAAAAAATTAGCAGACATAGTCTTATTACTTGCTTCCTTGTAAGTAGAAGCGAAATAAGGGAGTACCATAGGTTAAAGTGATAGTCAAAAGCTGGCTGCTATGTGACTGAAGTTCCTTTGTTTGTATAGAGAGGAGGTGACAAATTCCTGTATGAGAATGTATAAGTTTTTCATAGCTGACACCGAAAACAAGAAATATCTCAAAAAGGATCAACTCCACGAAAAAATATTGTATAACATAAATCGTGTGTTTTAACGTGCTCTACATTTTTTATATGATACATTTTTGTCCGTCTGTTTAACTGTCTAACTGTTATGCAAAATTCCGTAAAATTCATCCAGAGCAAAGTAGTCTTCAGAGGCTATTCCAAGAAAATTCAAGGTATACATTATATTTGTCAGGTAAATATCTGTAATATACGATATTTTAATCAAAATCGTTAGTCATTTTTAAGAAAATCAAAATTTTCGAAAAAAGTTCCATGTAATGGATAGTTGGGGTAGGGATTTTCTTGAAAATCTTAGTGTCGCATTCTTGGAACATATCATACTTAAATACCAAGTTTGGTTCTTAATGGTCTCTTCGTTTTTGAGTTATGCTGCCCACACACACACACACACACACACACACACACACACACACACACAGACGGATAGATACACAGGGCATTTTTCTATTTTTTTTTTTTTTTTTTTTTTTTTTATTAAGAAGGTCCTAAAAATGTATTTCCGGTGAAATCCCGGTATCGAATTTTTGAGTGCATTACAATACCTTCTCTATACACTATGTACTACTGTGCAAGAAAGTTCCGGGAATTTGCCAATAAAACACAAAAATGAATTATTCATCCAATTTTATTTTATCGCCTTCAAAGCAGGCCCCTTCTGAAATTATAATTTATGCCAACGAATAATCCAATCATCAAAACATTTTTTGTAGGCACTTTTAGGAATCGATGTCAATTTTCGCCGCGAATTTTCCTTTGTCCTCTATCTGCTGAAAACGGGTGCCTCGAAGTGTTAACTTGAGTTTTGGAAAGAGAAAGAAAACAGCAGGTGCCAGATCAGGTGAATACGTTAGTTGTTCGATGAAATTTGTTGAGTTTTTGAACAGAAATTCGTTCAAATAATAGCCTTGTGAGCTGGTGCGTTATCGTGGTGCAGAATCCATGAGCTGTCGTTTCACAAATCTGGCCTTTTTCGCCGTATTTGTTCTCTCAAACGCTACATAACGCTTAGATAATAGTCTTTATTTACCATCTGACCTTTTGGCAAGAACTCTGAGTGCATGACACCGCGATAATCGCAAAAAACTGTCAACATGACCTTCAGTTTTGATCGAGTTTGACGTGCCCTTTTAGGTTTCGGTTCAATTGGAAGGCGCCATTCGGAAGCTTGTTGACTGGTTTGAGTGTCAAACTCGCAAACCCACGTCTCATCACCATTTACAATGCGTTTCATGAATGTGGGGTCGGAACTGGCTCGTTCTAGCATGTCTTCAGCAATCCTTACGCGATTGAGTTTTTGTAAAAAATACAAGTCTTTCGGAACTAGCCGAGCTATAACGTGTGTCATGCCCAAACAATCGTTTAAAATGGTACAAAACGATTCGTAAGACACAGAAAGTTCAACGGCAATCTCTCTCAGACCTAAATGACGATTTTAGACACCATTTTCTTCACTTTATCGATGTTCAGTTCAGTTGAAACCGTTGATGGCCGACCAGAGCGAGGCAAATCTTCCACCACATCTCGACCACTTTTGAATACACTGTACCACTCATATGCACGTGTTCTTGATAAAGTCGATTCACTGTAAGCCCTCTGTAACATTTTCAGCGATTCGGCACACGAAATACCATTTGCAATGCAAATTTTGAGTCAGATTCTTTGCTAAATATGTGTATCCATCGTAAAATCGCAAATCACCTTTGAGATGAACTAACAAAATGGCGTGTAAACAAACTAGATGACGATCAAACTCCGCATGGGTATAGAGCAAAGCTGTACCAACTTAGCGACAACAATAATTTCGAATCCCCTTTTAAACAGGATCTTTAAATGTTCAATTCCTGGTATTTCTTGACAGAATGTGTACATATTACGTGTAGAGAAAGTAAAAAAATCCTCAATATAGAGGGAGTGAGTATATGAGAATGTTTTTAATGCTTTGGCAATATTGGTTCTTATTTAATGAAGTCGGCAGTCCCGCGGTTTCTCCCGGAAAGGATAGGCGCCTTAAACGAAATCGAGGGTTTACATCTCACTATTGCAATGGTCGCCAGGACTTTTCCGGTATAAGACGCAGCAGATAAACATTGGTAGAATTTTAATGAGGTTTTCCATTCATTGTTAATAAGCTGGTCAGGTTGTCGTATTTACTTATAAGTTCGAGAATGATTCTTACATAGTTCAACCTCTTTCGGGTGTAAAAATCCTTAGCGTGGTTTCCTTCGGGAGGGAAGTAAAGCCGCTGGTCCCGTGTCGTGGATTTACGGCACGTAAAAAAAACCCCAGCCTGATAAAAAAGCTCCTGAGCTCCTGAGTTCTTTCACGCCAAATATAGAATGAGACGCTGAGAACCACAGCTGTTAAAGAACATTCATAAATAACACTCAATTCAATGTTTATAGAAGGTACGCCAGAATTGAAATTCAGTTTGTTCTAAGCACTCTCAATTATTCATAATAATTGAAATATTCTTAAGTTTCAGTTTCTGCAGACTTGAATTCATCTCATGCGATAAGTCACGACAGGTGATGAGTGATCTCTATAAATTGAGACAAGCATTAATACCTTGATTAATACCTTTGATTGAAAACTCCGTGTCCTTTATACTGTAACAAATGTCCTTATTGACTCAGAATACAGATACAAATAAAGTCTTGTTTTCACTGCTACAAATGATTCACTCGACGTTAGACAGTTTGCGGTTCCACGCCATTCATGGTTCACGCACCACTGCGCCAACACTCCAATCACCAGTGGCGGATTGTGACTTAAATGACGGGTTCACCACTTTTACTGCTTAATGAAGTTTGCCTTTCCAAATAATTTGACTTTCTAAATTATTAAAATATATCTATAGTCTAAAATTACCTTAAAATGATCCTGAAGGCGTTGATAGGTTTGAATCTCCTGTAGAGGTATTTTTATAGAGAAAAATCCATCCTCCTTTCCTTTTTCGTGGCGAATCTGTCTATGACTCTGTCGTTGAAATGTGGAAGCTTGTGGATCATTTCCTTTTCAATGGATAACATGGCAAGAATAACCTATCTTCATCCATGGTTCTTCTAAGAAACGTTTTGATCCGCTTCAAAGCAGACAAACACCTCTCTGCTTCGCACGTTGTCATTGGGGCAGTAGCTACCAATTTCAGCAAATTCATAACGTCTTCAAAGGGTTCTTGAAGGCTATTTTCAATTAAAAACTTCAGAAGTGCTACTGAACTTTTCATTTTCTGAAAATCATCTCGAGAATAAATGAACTGTAGTTCTGTTTTTAACTGAGGTTTATTTTAAAATGGATAAGACTGCACAACAGCAGAAATCATTTTTTGCAGGAAATTTATTCTTCAGTGTAGGGAAGAAGTGCCGGTCAAGTAAACTAGAGGCCAATAATTGGCTGGAGAATTCAAACCTTTGTTTGCTCTGTTGAATTATTATGTCATATACTTCTTTAGCTGCTACATTCCTTGTTATGTACACGTCCTCGCATCTTCTTTTTGTTACATTTGGTTCTTCCTTGATTATATTATCAACATTGTCTCTAATTTTCGAAATTTCATATTCGAATGCTGCTATTGCTTGCTTTATTGATACAGGATCAGTGGTGCGCTTTTGTAATTGGCTGTACAAGATATCCACGTGGGGCATTATTTTATAAAATACCTTTAACCAAAAGGAAAGTTTTGGCTGTTGCAGTTTCAACCTTAGACCATAGGCTTGATTCACAGTTGTCGTTTGGTTGCTGGTTGTTGGAGACATTCCAGAATGTTCTCTTTATTTTCATGAATTGTAAGAACTGTTCTGGATTTAAAGTTCCATCTTGTGGCTGATCCCTGTGGGACTCTTCGCTTTACTATTGCATTTAGAACAGCCACTCTTTGAGATGAATGAGAGAAGAATATTGGCACTTCTGCAATAGTATTGAAAAACAGTTTTACATGTTTATTTTGACTGGTAGCTTGGGCAAGAATTAAGTTCAATTGGTGAACATAACAATGTACATAATACGTGGAATGATATTCTTCTCTTACGATTGTTTGCACCCCTGCATGTTGGCCGCGCATGACGCTAGCACCATCATAACTTTGAGATATTACTTTTTCTTTCTGTTCTTATACAACATCGGCGAGGATATTTTTAATGCAAGCTGCTAAGGAGGAAGCGTCATTAACAGGTGGATTGAAAAATGTCCAAAATCTTTTAACAGGCTCTCCCGTGGATAACGAAATAGTATAGCCAATTGAAATTTAGAAGCTACATCAGATGTTTCATCTGCTATCACAGACACGAAATCTGCCTTGGCTATTTCAGCATTAATTTCCTCACGACACACATATAACATACATTCTAGTATATCATTTTGTACATCTTTGGATGTGCGCTTAAAGACTATAGCATTGCTCATGTGCTCTTTTACAACTGCATCTAAAGCTGAAGTAAAATTTATTAGCCCTCTGAATATTTCAGGGTTGTTAAATTCTGCTGTTTCATCATGTCCACGTAAAGCAAGTTCAAACTCACCGCAGAATTTAATACAATCAATTATTTTGGAAAGAACATCGCGATTTTTCCTAACGTTGTCATTGTGTCTTTCTATGTTCTGTCTAAAAGTCGAGCTAAGTTGCCGCCTAATTTCCGTTTTTCCAAGGACTGATAAATCTAAATAATATTTTTATGTGCTAATAGATTCCTCGTGCTTTTTAAATGTCTCTGTTAGATGACTTAGATCTGATACGCCATGGCATATCCAGTTTGTATCTTTGCCCTTAGCAAACAGTAAGCACGGAAAACGAAATACCTTATTTGTAGTAATGCAAATCCAACTATTTCTTTTGTATATATTTACATTGAAAGACCTGCAAAATGTCTTACCTAGGCTGGTTTGTGCTTGTTTTAATTCGAGCTGAGGTATTGGCCTGTCAAGCTGCTAAACTTTACATTTCTCTTCCAAGCTTAAAGCTGTGAAGTTTGTTTTCAAAGGGTATTGAACGCTGTTCAATCTTATTTGAAAACACATTTTAACAGATGAATATGCATATGAATACCAAAGCCCAAGTATATAACCGAATGCACTGTTACATATGTATATTATCACTCCATTACAATGAAAACACACGTGCTATTTGTTGCAGTCCTGTAGCTTTTCATTTCGGACTAATTCGTGCGTTTCCGCCAGAGCCAACTCTCAGCAGAGCTGGTCATCACTCCAGCTCAAATCCAGTATTGTTAGCGACATTTCCTCTTACCCCTCTCCACCGAAGAACCACCAACAAACTTATTCTCGGAGGTTCAGAAGAGAGATTGAACCCGGGAATGTTGGAACGTATGCGGCTATTGCAAAGACTTGAAGCCTTTTCATACGATAAAATAGTTTGAAAATGCAAATAAAATGAATAATACGAGAAAGAATAACTATGTAAATTATAAATGTGTGTATTTTAAAATGCAACTTTTTTTTCCGGGGGTTCACTGAACTACTGAACACACAGGACGCGCCGCCCCTGCCAATCACTCAAATTCAGTACAATTCATAACATTTCTCGCTCCAATCCAATTCTTCCTCCTTTTTATAACGAGAAAATGGCGTCACAGACTTTCTAGAAAGTTGTCGAAGGTAGTAGAAACCGAAGTTTAGAAAAATATTTCCAATATCGAGAAATAATCATGGTGTCAATGTGTCACATATCGAAGTCTCCTGTTTCGTCACGCCGTTGTTTACACATCCAACAGCGATGTCTCACATTCCAGCTCCACTGCCGCATACCATAGCAAACATGAGAGCGATCGCTTACGCGGACAGTTTTGTTACAAAACCTTTGTCTGCATCCAACATTGAACCAGATATATTAGTAGGTGAGCAATACCGCCTGCGGTGCCATAAGTAGTTAAAGCGGGCGTTAAACACTACCCAAAAAAAGCAATATTTTCTTTGGTGTTGGTTTAATGCGTTTGTCAACTTCAGAAAGAACTTTAAATGTATTTTCTTTAATGGGCGTTGTCTTTTATTCATATATTTGATAGTTTTTAACGTCCATTTAACTACTTGTGATACCGCAGGGGATGAGCATTGTCTGAAATTGATAAACCATAGATGAGCAGGTGAAATTGCAAAGCTTGTTTAATTTTTTGTAGGATTATAGTAAAAGTGTGGATGGCAGGAATCCTGGTTTTCTTTAGTACTGGGGTCAGCTGATAAGTCCCCGGCCTTTCAATGAAAACAGCATTTTTGTTTTGCTTTATTTCTCAACATAATCTCAAAATGGCTGTTTACCGCACTAATGACCTCCTCGTTGCTGTGAAATCTTCATCCTCCAAGAATTTCTTTGAGGTTTGGGAACAGGTGGTAGTCACTGGGTGCTAGATCTGGCGAATAGAGTGGATGTTCAAGCAATTCGAACTTTGCTAAATGAGGTCTTTCCTTTTCACCTCATCACTCAAACGTTGCAGTAAGTTTGCGTAGTAGTCACCAGTGATACTTTCACCCTTTTCCAAGTAATCAATACAAATAATTCCCTGTGCATCCCAGAAAACAATCGTCATGGCTTTGTTAGCTGATAAAATTGGCTTTGCCTTTTTTGGAGTTAGTCCACCTGGTGCAATCCACTGTTTTGACTGTGATTTAATTTCTGGAATGTATTGATATATTCAAGTTTCATCCATCGTAATAAGCAGTCTCAAAAATCCACTTGAATTTTTACGGTAGAGCTCCACATTCTTAACAGAAACAGTTTTCTTTGCAACTTTTGATCAGGTGTCAACAAACGCGGCACCCATCTTGCACAGACCTTGTGAAAGCCCAAAGCATTGCTTAAAATACTACCTGCACGTTCTTTTGATATGTTTACAGCCTCACTATCGCAAATAACTTTAATCTGCGGTCTTCCAGTACTAAACGGTTAATTTTTTTCAATGATCTCTAGAGTTGTCATTTCTACAGGGCATTCAGAGCGATGTTCATCACTAGTGCTCGTACGTCCCATTTTAAACTCTGCAACGCACCTGTTATTGATTGAATATGAAGGGGCAAAGTCTTTCAATGTACTGTCCATTTCCTCCTTGATTTCTTTAGGTGTTAAGTCTTTCAAATGGTAGTACTTACTCATTGTTCGTTTTTTCAAATTCTCTATTTCCGTGAAAACTCTAAAGTTGTTTTGTTTAAAATGCTGTCCTTCGAAAACTAAAAGGTTATTGACCTGTAACTATGGATACAAGCTAGTCTAGAGTTAAATCATACGATGGTGCCGTCTACCTGGGCTAGTGGCGCCATATCTGTGTGAGGCCCGGGGCTTATCAGCCGACCCTCGTGTGTCCTTGTAACGTATCAAATATAGCTTATTATAATAACTAACACCAAGATATTTAATGGTTTCATCGTTTGTAGAGCAGTTTATAATTGATGCTGCCGTTTCCGATTAAAATACGCTTTGATATGTAATGTTAATGTGTAGACCATTGTCTTTAAACCTCTTGATAGCAGGTTCGGTTAGCAATTGAGTCTACTCTTCATCTCCCCCGATAATCAAGGTGTCATCCGCGAAGGTTAAAACTGTTGTAGTGGGCAGTTCGGGTGCTATTGAAAATCCGCGTTGCTCTTGGATACCATGAGAAGAGAATTCAGTGATGATATGTCCGTCGAAATATTGCAAAGGAGAATGAGGTGAAAGCTGCACCTGGAAAAGTTTCATTCGTTGGAATAAATTAAGAATGTTGTGTATTAATTATTAAATTAAGTGGATTTATCAACATTGCGTTAAATATTGATAAGCAGTTTTTTACACAATCCTGTTTAAATGTGTGTGTGTGTGTGTGGTATTATTGTTTTACAACTCGTGGATAAGCTTAGACCGTTTTGTGAGGATTCCAAGAGACAGAAGAGTGCTTTGGAGTTGGTGTTCTACATTGTTGAAAGCTTTACTGGTGTCAAAGAAGATAATGTAGCGTCTATTTTAGGGATTTCGCAGAAACCAGAATCGATTCGAGCATGGATGTGCTATTTAAAGTTTCAGGAGATTTTGTGATTCCTCTTTGGTTATAATCGAAACTGAGTACATCTCTCAAACGTCTATCTAGAATATGTGTACTCTTTGTTTTCTATAGGGCAAATCATTATTCTCAGATAACGTTACTGATTTCCAGTTGTTAAGATCCAATCCGTCGCCGACCTTATATACCAGTAAACTTACATGTTAGTACCATATGTCAAATAGACATATCATCGCAGAAGATTACAGAGGTTTTTATCTTATCTGAAAGAGGGGGACTGTCACTAGTAAAGAAAAATAGCAAAAAAAAAAAAAAAAAAATCAACGAAAATGGGACCAGCACCATAGATCTAGTCTTTATGAACGGGAGAAAAATACATACAAGCAGATAGGAAGTGATACCAAACGCTTACAGGAAATGGCAACTAGCAAAAAATAAATAAATAAAATAAAAAAGAAATAACTCAGACAACCCAGAAGAACAAGAAAAACAGAAGACCTCAAGAACACTAAGAAAGACTTTACAAGAAGAAATTTGTGAAACGGAAAACTTGTTAGTTTCAATAATGGCTCTAGAATCTATATTGCAACCGGGGTGAAGCCGCAATTTTGCTACAAGTGTTGAAAGGAGCTGATATCCTCGAAACCTACACAGTAAGAAAGACAAAAACCATTTTGCAATAAAACCTTATATACAGCAAAAAAAAAACAAAAAAAAAAAACACTCTGGAAGCTGTGCATTTAGGCCTCGTATCTCAAGACTTGCTAGTATAAGGGGGGTATACTAATCTCATTAGGTAAATGAAAGCCCGACATCAGAAACGACAAGAGCAAAAATAATAGAGGTAGCCAAACAGGAACCACATAAAGCATTAAATTTGAAATAGCCAATTTATGGTGGGAATATACCAATGGAGGCATGGGAAGCATACCTAAGGTGATTGCTATAAAATAGACATTCGGCCATATGAACAAATAAAAAATTAGAATAGAATTAAAAAGATACCTCATTACTCGCATCTCCTATACAGAGGAGGATTTCATCCAATCAAAAAAATAATAGTAATAATTAATGCAGTGTTGTAAATATTATACACGTGAATATTCTAAGAATGCGTACTGTACGTATTGGATTTGTAAACAGACATGTAATTGACATCCCTGAAAATTTCAATACCAAAGTTAATCGTTGAAAATAAATATATTAATAATTATCAAGAGTAACCAATAAATGGAATTTCTGACATGATCTACACCCTAGAGTTGAACTTTGTGTATAACCACAAAAACAGGATCAACAGATTGCAATGCAATGTAACTCAATATAGTATTCAGAAATGGGATGTGACTAGAGAGAATACATGCTATCTTCACCGACTTCTATAAGGTCTTTGATTCCATCAGCAAGAAAATATTAATTGAGAAACTGAAACAATTTATGGAGAAATAGGAAAAAGTTATGGAGAAACACCTTTACAAAACGATTAATCAGAAATATTCAGGTCTCAAATTTTATAGAGGAAAATGATGGAATTATGGCCTCAAGGCTAACATATTTTGTATTCCTAAACGTGTTATAAATTTCACCGTAGTCTTTGTTAATTTCTTTTTCAACCTCAATACTTTTCAGACAATGTACATAATATGTTTGTCTTAATGGTGTCATATGATCCACTTCAATAGTATTTAATTGCTATTTGCTGTTAAATTATTATAAAAGGTCAGTATAGCAATCAGCTGGTCGGTCAAAATAAATCATTAAAAACAATTAGTAACATATACTCATCGTACCCACATATGCAAATTATATGATGCTAGTCTATAACATGGAGGTAGAGTATATAACCTGATATACAGAGTAGGCTATTTAAGTCATCCTCCGTGGTATAGGGATAATATACTAGCAGCTGATTCCCAAAGTCCCGGGTTCAAATCCGGCAGAGGACGATTAATGTTTTTTCGTGCGTAAAAACCCATAGCCTGGCATCCTTCGGAAGGGAAGTAAACACATTGGTCTCGTGTCTTAGATTTAGGCACGTAAAAGAACCTCAAGCCTGATAAAAGGAGATTGGTTGAGATCATTAATTTGACAGATCTCCAAAACTAAGCATAGTAGGAAGAAATTTCTTGATTAAAAGTTACTTGATATTTGGGAAACTGCGTGCCATTAGTCGTGTTTTATTTAGAGGGAGTTGTGATGGTCATTTTAGGGCCAGTTTAATTTTTTTAAAGTGGGAACCTAGTTTTTTTTATGCCTTCTCACAAGATTTTATAAAGTACTTTACAATTGCTCTATTACTAACGTAAAGAATGTAGCAAAATCTATATTTTTTGCTCCAGAAAACTAATTTTTATTTCTTCCAGGTTTGAAATAGCAGGGTCTTTCTCCTTTTTATACCTCCGTCCAAATGGCAGGAAATTTACAGGAGCAGTCGCAAATGCAAATCACAGCAGATTTCACAAACTCACTCAGGTGTAACAATGCCGTCAAAGAACTTGCCGACGTCGCCTTCCGTGGTGTAATGGTTACCATGCTGACTTCGTATACCCAAGGTCGCGGGTTCAAACCCGGCGGAGGACGATGGATGTTTTCCGGGCGTAAAAATCCTTAGCATGGCTTCCTTCGGAAAGGAAGTAAAGCCGTTGGTCCCGTGTCATAGATTTACGGCACGTCAAAGAACCTCAAGCCTGATAGAGAGGCCTCTGAGCAAAATTAAGCGGTCTTTCACGCCCAATTTTGAATGGGACCCTGAGAACCACAGCATTTAAAGAGCGTCCATAAATAACAAGCCGTTTATTTTAGAACTTGCCGACAGCACACGTGACTCCACTGTAACATTCGTAACTTCGATGTCAAAAGAACTTGCCTGCGGCACACATGTCCACTAACGTAGGTATAACAATGGATGATAACGTCAGTTATGCTTCCGAAGCAAGACGTCCACACATGTGCGACGATTATGGCCGCAGGGCGCAGTTACAATAACAACGACAATTCTGACTGACTGTGTTCGAAGAGTGCAATGAGATATTGTACATCCTCAATTTAAATTTACACATTATCCATAGCCTTTAGCGCTCTAGAATCAACTTCAGAAAGTCAACTTATCGACGCAGATATCGTTTGGTCCATTGCACCGTGATAGTGCCTCAACGAAAACAACAACAAATTTGCTTAATAGCTCTATGGTGTTGCTGAAGTCTATCGTAGGAAAACATGTTAGTTAGCTCTTTATAAATATAATTTTACAATTAGACAATAACTATGTCGTGGATCACAGTTACACCGAGGTAATCTAATTATGTTCTTAGATTTTGTTAAAACTTGCTTTTGGAGTAATGCCTGCATTTTAATCATTTGCTTTTGGAGGTTATGTTTTTACTGTGTTTATTGGAATTTTGTTATCACAATCCTGTATCGTAGTATAAAAAGAGCAGTGGAGGTCATCAATGGACTTGAGGCCTCCAAGTTCCGGCTGCTTGTTAATAGGATCATGCAGGCCATGCAGTCTGGTGCAGAAAATGAAAGAGCATTCAGTGATGAAGAAGAGAGCAAACTGGAAATCTCACTGGGTCTGGGAAGAGAGGACCTTAAACTTCTTCTGGATGCCACCACATTCATAACCGAACAGGTACTTGTTATGTAGTTACAGTTGAATCTAGCTGAATTTAGATAATCGCTGTTGTGCAGGATTAAATTCAAGAGCATAAGAAACTCTTCAATGGGAAGCTACATTATTGATATGTTGACAGGCAGCCTATCATGTGACAAAGCCAGCAGTGCTGCAGCGTCAACTCACTGAGGTGCTGCAATTCAATGAGGACAAAGCGGAAGCCTTTGTTGGTATTTGGACAAACTGTGCCAAAGGTATTGTCGAACAACTTAGACAGAAATCTGTGTTCCCAAACCAGGTAATGCAGTTTTATGTGAATTTTATTTCATAATAAGTATTTCAAAGTCATGCCACATATCATTTCTTACTGCAAGGGGAACATCCTCAAGCAAAAGTAGTAACATTTCTTAAAGAAACTGAAGGCAAATGGCTCCTGTCAAAATCTGAGTAAAAATCCATAGACTGATCAGTGTATTTTCTATGATTCCTGCCCAAATATTTATAGAAAATCTGTGCTGAAAGCTGTCTTTCTTATTGTGTGGATTGTCATAAACCCAAATGTGTGTGTAATATGAGAATTAGTTATTCCATTTCTAGTAAACACTGCTTCATCCATTACATGTTTATATCGAATATTATCAATACATTTTACATCAATTCACCACTTCGGTTTTGAAGCAGCCGCTTGATACAGACATTTTGTTGATGTAGTATGATTATTCCTATACGTATCTATTTATTGATGAGGAGGATAAATATTTATTTAGTGGTAAGTCCTTCTCTGTTGAATAAACCATTCGGAAAATGTTAACCTTGGCACATAATTTGCTTCACAGAGATACTGAATGCCAGAAAATGATAAGGGGGTAGCAATTTTTCTTGTAGTCTTTGGACACACCGATTTCTTGTTGTACAACGGCTGATGATTCCACCAAGTAAAGGATTCTTATTCTCATGCAGTATTACTTTGACCAACTCCTTTCTGTTACTAGAACTCTTCGACAGACCAAAACAAATGTCCTATAATGTAGCGCTTATCTATTTGGAAATCTTTCTTGGTAAATTTTTTCCACAGCTCATTATGATGTATTTCACCATAAATGAGTAGCATTTCAAGATACTGAATATTAGAAAAATGAGCTATTTTGCAACTGATAATGGTTGCTTTGACAAGTATAAGAGTAATAAATGAACAGCTGAAGTGTATTTCTTTATATACCTATAAAACAGATGAAGCACACTTCTTTCAATCTTATATTGCTGTCATGTTGTATAATCTTGTAGCTAATGATGCATATTCAGTTGAGACAAATTTAAAAAGCTTACAATAATAGTAAGACTGCATATTCTTTAATTCAAAATGTATTTAAACATGCAGAAAATATTTAGCCTTCAATCTCCACTAAGAAATATTTGAAAAAGTGTTTATTAGTTTCTCCACACTATGTACATAGTGTATAGAGAAGGTATTATATTGCACCCAAAAATTCAATACCAAACGTGGTAATGAAGCTCAGTATCTTCCAGGATACTACACAAAGATTTTCAAGAAAATCCCCCCACCCCCAACTATCCTTTGCATGGAAAAATTTTCAAAAATTTTGATTTTCTCAAAAATGCTCCAACAATTTTGATTAAAATGTTGTATATTAAAGATATTTACATGGCAAAAAAATGTATATCTTGAATATTCTGGTAGTAACCTCTTAAGACATCTTTATTCTGGATGAATTTTGCATAACTGGTAAACCATAAGAGATAGACAAAAACGTTCTGAATAAAAAATGTGGAGCTCGTTAAAACACACAATTTATGTTACATACATTTTTTTTTTTTTGTGGAGTTGACCATTTTTGAGATATTCCTTTTATTGATTTCAGTTTTAAAATATTTGTACTTTTCTCATATGGGAACTTGTCAACACCTGGCAAAGCATAGAAACAGATTTCTATACCATAGAAACATTTTAAAACATTTGACTGTCAGTTTAGCCTAGTGTATTTCTTATTTCTCTTCTACTTATAAGGAATTAAGTAATAAAGCAATTTCTGCTAATGTTTATCTTGATTAGCATGAAGTAGATAGAAGAATAAGCTTATTAACAATAATTTGTTATAGAGATGTAGAAAAAGTTTGTGAATGGAGAACATCAGATTTTTTTTCATACATTTTTCATTTAAACCTCAGTTAATTTTCAGCAATTTTCACTTTTTTCTAAAAGCTTCTTTAAAAACAGTAAAACTGCATAAGATTTTTTGTTCTATTTATTCATTTCAGTCATCCTTTTCAGGGATGTTCATAGGTCACCTTCGTCCTTGTATATTCATATTTCATTTATTAGTTATGTGTTCTCAAAAAATACACACATTCACTAAAATAAAGACCAGGTCGCTATATGCTGACTTTGAAATAGTACGTCATCACAAGAGAATATAACAGATGGTGACTTTGCACAAAAAATTGAAAAATTCAAACCAATAGCAACAAATATCTCAGAAGTAGTTAATGCTAAGAAAATAAATAAATCTGTATGACATATACTGTGTGTTTTATGAGATGTATATATTTTGTGCAGTTAGGTTTTGTCCTCTTATGGTTTTATCAGTTACACAAAAGTATCGAGTGAGTCAAAAAAGTATGAACCAGCCACGCTGTGTTTTGCCTGTCTGCATTCTTTGCACTCATCGTCTGCCATTATCATGGATAGGTGTGGATGAAACCATACAACATTTTTAAAACTACTTTTAAAGACTTAACAACTTTATGAAAGGAGATGCTGACACTGACCACCATCATGATCTGTACATTTTTGGCACCATCACTCACCATAATCACTCATCTTCAGAAATGTTGGCAATTTTCTAGTGGGTATTTTGATTTAATTCTTATAGGGTGTTTGGGTTTGTCTTGTACACTTTGTTTTAAGTTACCCCAGAGATAGAAGTTGCAGGAGCTTAGGACCAAGGGAGCCACAAATTTATACTAATAATTCTGTCCTGAAATATACTTTAAATTGTATATTTGTATACACTTTTCGGGCGTAAAAATCCTTAGCATGGCTTCCTTTGGAAGGGGGAAGTAGAGCCGTGGGTCCCGTGTCGTAGATTTATGGCACGTAAAAGGACCTCAAGCAAAATTACGTCCAGTATAGAATGGGATGACGAGAACCACAACAGTTAAAGAGCGTCCATAAATAAAATGCCACTTCATTTTTTCAATTGTTCTCATTGAAAGACTGGCCATATGAGCTGTAACAGTCTGGTTGAAAAAAGGCAAAATCATACTCCCTGTCTGTTAATTCTCTAAAAGAAGGAGGCAAAATTGTATTCACATATGTACAGGCGTCAACTGTTGACTTGAAAAAAATTGCCCATGTAACTTTTTCTCTGTTAATGGCGCACCATACGCCAGTTATTTTTGTCATGAAGGGGTACTTCATGAACAATATTAGGTTTCTCAGAGCTCCAATAACAATAATTTTGTATACACATATCCAGGAAAAATATTAAATGTGGGCCTATTTCACCATTGTGTACACTATTGAGACTCCACTCACATAATGTTTGCCAAATTACAAGGTCACCTGGTTAAAGAGTATGTGCCTTAGTTATTTTATATGGTTTTAACTTCAGCACCTCTTCGCACAGTGCCTACATTCCAAGCGATGACTAATGTTGCTTAATGTTTCTTTGGTAAGAACTATATGTCGTCTTTTAGATTTTAACCTGAATACTTCCTGTGGCCTGAAATTTATTATAAAGTTCATGGATTGTTGTACGGCCTGGAACCTTTATGCCTGGAAATCTTTCTGCAAATCATACTTTCACTTGGCAAGCTGAGTTAACATATACAAATGGTAAATAAATACTCACTGTGCAGCAGAAAACATATGCTGAGCCATAATACACTTTGTGACTAAGTACAGGACAAAATAATAAACCATTCATAACAACTGAACTATACCATATCACTGTCAACTCATTATTGCACATACAGAGCAGAGCAAAATTATGTCAAGCATGACCTTGTTTACAGCAGCAGTGCCGAATCCAGTGGAAAAATATCATGCAGCCGGTTCGGAGGTTTTTGACTCACTCGGTATATAAACTTGGGGTATTTTGATTAATAATATAGAAAAAAAATTTCATGCAAAAGGGAAGTTTTGGAAGAGGGTATTTTCTTCAAAATCTTTGTCACACCCTTGTTATTTCATTTCTGAACTGTTTTAAGTTTTTCAGCATCTAACTTCTTCACTCTAGACTCTCTAAGCAGGCATTAATTGGCCCGTTAACACAACCCAGAGCAAACCTAAACCCACATCTCGAGAACTGTTTGACTCAGTTGCAAAGAAGTAATATAATGACCTTAGGCTGCTATTATATCACTATGACCTATTTTAAATAGAGGCTGATCAGAACAAGTAGGCAGATACCTCATAGTCATAATTGCATATGTTGAAGTTTCAAAAAAAAAAAGATGACATCAAACTCAGTGAAGCAATTTATAAAGGATACTTGCAAGGAAGTGGAGTCAACTTGAACACTCTTGATAGCTTTACTCAGCTGTTTATTAAGCAGAACATGATTGTGAGCATGAGTTGACGTCATTGCTTGCCTGTTGATTGCCAGATCAACTCCCAAGACGTTGTGATGACATGCAGTGTCATTTGGTGGCCTGTTGATGAAACTAAGTAGGGGATTGTCTGCTACTGGCAAATCAAAGGAAGATGGTATACAATTTAAGGAACACTGGCGTGCACCAAAATCAGCAGTTGCCTCACACTTTTTATCCCAAAACTGATATAGAAACTAATCTCAAGTTATTGAAACCAGCCCAGAAAGCTTAAGGTATGGGAAAAGATTTACATCAGAAATTTGAAAACAATATCATGGACCAATTTGCCAATAGCAAACAATCCCCAATTCAGTTTCATCAACAAGCCACCAAATGACATCAACACAACTTCTTGGGAGTTGATCTGGCAGTCAACAAGCAGGCAATGATGTGAGCTCATGCACACAATACATGTTCTGCTTAATAAACAGGTGAGTGAAGCTATCAAGAGTGTTCAAGTTGACTCCACTTCTTTATAATGCCTTTTAAATTCTTTGTTAATTTGTCTCTATTTGTCCTTTATATATTTTCCTTTTTTGAGGCAATAGCCAGTTCTGAATTCAATATAAATAAACTGCAAATGATAGTTTTGTTAGTGGAACCAATGCCCAATGAACTGAGGGAGTTTGGACATACATTTTCTCAAATTTCTTCCAATTTCATTTTCAGCTTGTCCCTTTAAGTAATTTCTATCTGAAAATTCTAATATACAATATCTGGGAACAAGAATGAGAAATTTTAAATTTGATCAAGTCTCCTTTTCCATCCCTGGTAAAGTCCTCCTTTAATTATGAATGCTCATTATATAATACATGTATTTCAACATTGCTGTCATTTCTGTTCTCGGTTACTCTCAGCCAGGCTTAAATATCTGTTTCTGGAGGTCTTGTATTTCGCTTTTACCCTACTGCAGTGAAAGGATTTTAAAATGTCATGTTACTTTTTTCATTTTTAATGTGTAAAAATGATTAAAGAGTTTCTGGTCTGTTAATGTTTTGTATATTTTAGCTGGAAGACATTCGGTGGTCCTTGAACTTACAAACAGCATCAGATTCTCGCAGCAGAGAAGCAGTCCCCAAAGCAGTATTCCAACTAGGACTGAAAACAGATGGCTGCCGACGTGAGAACATATCCCTGGAGTTCACTCATCAGGAACTATTCAACTTCTACAAACAACTTGAGACAGTTCAGAGTCAATTGGACGGACTGCATTAAGGCAGCTTTTATTTCCAGCTTTATTAAGCATACTTGTTACTGCATATTGCTGAGAGTGGAAGCTGAAATCTCTGATTGAAACTATTGTCACCTAGTTCTGTAACTGTACAAAACTTGAATATATGTATATTAGTATTTCACATATTAATTTTGTTATAATAGAAATGAGAGCCTTTAATTGCTTCTATAATTTGAAAACTTAAAGGAACCTATCTAAACAAAATTATGTGATGAACTAAAGGGAAGGGCTGCTCACAAATAAGCACTGGTCAGCTTGGGAAGTTATTGACCTGGACTGATATTTCTTCCTTTCCACATATCAGATCCCCTTTTTTACCTTTCCTATTCAGTCTTGCTTGACTAAACTCTTGCTTTCTTCGACCCTGATGGTATTAGAGTATTTGAGGCCTAGGGGATCATTTCATTTTCTTCCCTGTCCATACATTTCTTTTCTTAAGTGATGTAACCGCCATTTATGGTGCCTAATTTTAAACAGTTACAAAAAGTTGAATAAAAAACCCTTTAGTCAACATGATAATATGACATCAAAATTCTGAAATGCAAGAGAGCGAATGGCTTCACTGCCAACTGCTCAACATTAGATACCAACCAACCAACCATATTAGTATTTCATGTCCTTCATTGTAAACATGAAATGCAGTTGTTCTCAAAAAATATACTAAAATATAAACAAGCATAGCGTAATCTTTAAGGAATATTAAAAGTCCTATTCCATTAATTGTAAAGTCTTAACTGATTATCTCTGAAACTTTGAAGATATCAGACTGAAATGTTACATGATGTATAGTACTGCCATCCTATGAAGGAAAGCTGATGTAAACAAAAGCATGTAGCAAATATAACTGGTTTTGAAATACAAAGTGTGTTCAAAAATACAGTTATTGATTTGGAGGTCCAAAACACTAATCCCCTTCTCCCAGTGCTCCTGCCATTGTTGGAAACACTTCTGGAATGTAGTTTTTTTAGAATGATGAGAAGTCGGATGTCACATTCTGCATACTATCTTCTCTCGACTCAAATTGGGTTCCTTTCAGTGGCATTTTCAGCTTGAGAAATAGCCAAACTTAACACAGAGTCATGTCTGGTGAGTAGGGAACTTCACAAACAATGGGAATGTGTGTTTGACAATGAAAGCCTGAATGAATCAAATGTGCAGAATAGGCAGGTACATTGTCAGGTACTCTCATGTCCAAATTCTCGATCAAAATTGAATGTACTGATCCACTGCTTATCCATTTCTCTTTTGCAACTTCTTGGACTGTGATCCAACGGTCCTGTAACACCACAGTTCTCACTTGCTCAATGACATTCTCATTTTCGCTTATTGGGGGCTTACCTGATGCACGATTGCAGATTCTAGTTCAGTTTTAGATTGGAACTCTGCCATTGTCAACTGACCAATATGGCTGCACATGTGCAAGCAGACAGAACAAATGGAAGACATAGGCAAGCAGAACTGATTTTCAGAAACTCCATTTTTACTCTTTATTTCGATGCAGTTCGTTTACACTTAACCTAACTTTATCTTGACAAAATCTTAAAACCTGTCTCAGTAACCAATACGAAAGGCTCAGTCTAAAACTGAATGTGGTTTGCTGACCACTGATGTGCAGCCATCTTTGAAGCCATTGTACCACTCTTTTATATGTGAAATGCTCATGGCATTGTCCCCGAAAGTCTCCTGAATCTTGCAAATGGTTTCCATTTGGGTGTCGTCAAACTTTTGGCAAAATTTGAGGCAATATCACTGCTTGATTTCTGTCATTTTACAACTGAAATCTGATGACCACTCATTGTCTTCATTTGTAGGTTGACTGACTTTCTGCAGGCAGGAACAAATTCACAACTGCACATGAACGTCCCTTCCACATCTCATATGAAGGAAGTCTCCTGAACTTCATTGGTTTATGTGAGGAAAAATAAGTTTTGATATTTTTGAACACATCTCGTATAAACGCAGCTGTTGAGCATTTATGCCAATCAAGTGATTCAAGTTAGACACACATATCTCAGATAATGTGTATGCTCCACCCAGGCAGACCTTCACTTTTTTGTTTTTCATTTGCATCAGGCTAGTGGGACTATAGATGCATAATTGTTATACAATAAGTTTAACAAGGAAGATATGTATGATTTAATTATGCCACTTTTTTTTATTAAAATTTCTTAGTAATTTTTTTTTTAATTATCCAATTATCCTTATCACCAAAGTAAATTCACAACTGCACTTAGGAATGATTTTATCATCCTAATATTTAATTTAGCTATTTTAAATAGTTTGGGAAAACTGATAATTTATACAAGAAATGTTATTCACACCAAAAATGGAGAAAAACTTACATATATGTAGTTGCAAAGAAAGCACATGGCCTGACCACACAGAAGCTGCCATTCTTAATAGTAGTACCAATTTGTAGATAAAAACTTCCCCTAAAAGATGGGCTGATTTATCACCGAGTGTGAGATGATATTTTTTTCTGAAAAGTGTTGAATTCACAGTACAAAATTATGGATGAAGTCTCATTTATTAAAAAATCTGATGTGCTACAGTCACATTATCTTTTTCTACTTATTCTGTAATAAACAATTCTTACAAAATCTTATTCTATCTTAATTTATGCTTATCAAGATAAACATTATTTTATTTCATATTATTTCCTTGTACAAGAGGAATAAGGAAATACAATTAGCTAAAGCAATACTCAAATCCTTTCAAAGCTAGTCATTATGTGATGGTTTTGAAATGCTGTTGTATTTGCTTGACCAGGAGAAATAAAAATGATTTGACTTCTCAATTGAGAAAAGTTTGAGTATAAATTGTAAGTTTTAACGAGATCTACAGATTTTGTCTTACCTCTTACAGTTATGCAAAAGTCATCCATAATCGAGAGGGCTTCAGAGGCAATTCCCAAAGATATAAATGTGATTTCTGATGAAAATGTCTTAAACATAGAGAGTACTTTAATCAAAATCGCAACAACTATTTTTTGAGAAAGATAACATTTTCTAAACTGTTTCCATGTAAAGGATAGTTTGGAATGGGGATTTTCTTGTGCATCCTTGAAAGATGCAATACTTAAATACCAAGTTTGGTATTTAACAGACTTTTCATTTTTTCTTTCTCTAAAATGTAGAATGTGTAGGAGATAGCGAAGGTATTGTATTCCATTCAAAAATTTATACTGAGATTTCAACAAAAATACATATTTTGAGGTCACCTGAATCCAAAAAAAGCATTTTTAGAAAAAAGGTCTATATGTGCATGGTGGACAGCATAATTCAAAAATAGAAAGTCAGATAAATAGCAAACTTGGTATTTAGTTTAGTATCTGCCAAGGATGTGACACTAAGATTTTCAGGAAAATCCGCTCACCCACAACTACCCATTACATGGATCATTTTTTTGAAAATGATTTTCTCAAAAAGAGCTCTTAACGATTTTGACTAAAATACCACATATTCAACATGTTTTCATGACAAACAAAATTTGTATCTTGAATTTTCTAGGAACATTCTCTGAAGACCTGTCCATTGTGGATGACTTTTGTATAATTTGTAAGCCATAAAAGAAAGACAAAAACTAATTACACAAAAAATAGGGAGTTTTTTTGGGTAGAGTTAATCATTTCCGAGATATTTCTTGTTATTGGTTTCAATTTTAAACTACTTAAAATTTTCTCAAGTGGGAAGTGAACCTTTGTTTCATCTCTTTTGTTACACTTTTAGGAATGCAAAAGAGAATCAAATTGTAATTGCTTCACATAGTGATGAGCTTTTAAAAGATCTGACTTAAGCTTAGTGTACTCCCTTATTTTCCTTCTGCTTACAAAGAAGCAAGTAATAAGACCATTTCTGCTAATGTTTACCTTGATTAGCTTGATGTAGATAAAACAATAATATTTTGTAAGGAAAGTTTGTCTGTGGAACAGCTACAGAAAGTGATGCAAGTGGAACATGTCAGCTGTTCACAGTCACTTTTCTAAAAATGCGTTATTAGATTCAGGGACCTCAAAACATATATTTCTGGTGACATTTTGATATTGAATTTTGGATGAAATACCTTCTCTACCTCCTATGTATATAGTACACAAATCAAATTATTATCTATCTAATGGATGGCCAAGAATGTGAAACAATATAAATTGGAAAAAACTGAAGAAAGTTTGAGCTCAGGATGAAAGTACATGAGAGGAATAACAAACTTAAGTAAATAGACAAATCAGCAAAGTACATCAGAGCATAAGAAAATTACTAAAGCATATTAAGAAGCCAATACAGTTAAGAATTTGGGAGAATATATCAACAGGGAGAGGGGTTTTAGTAAGAAAACAGGCAACCATGTTAACTGCACCTACTGTGATGGAAACTCTCATCTTGTTTCCTCCACAACGGCCAGTTCTTTTGTGACTGTTCCATTTATTCCCTGCATAAAAACCAATAGAGAACTGTGGTAACATGCCTGTATATAATCGTAACAATTAGCATCATTTGCAGCGGAATTTGACTGGGAAAACTTCAACACAAATGGCAAACATCAATGAATACAGGCTGCAATATACTAACCTCAATAATAGGACAAAATTATTATTTATCTCTGTGATGATTGAAATTGCAGCTACACACAATAAAGGAAATAATTTAAACTTTTGTTTTAAAATCTTTTATATTTTCAGAATCAGTTCACTAATATTGCAACTGCAATAATATGTGTTCTCAAACATCTACACTAAAAATACTTGAAGCTCTTGAGGCAATAGAGAACAATTTCAGAAACACAGTAAATTTTAAGGGTGACTTCTATAAAATGTTCATGATATGCAACATGTGTGTAGAATGAGAAATATGTTACTGAGGCACCTTGTTTTTTACTTTCTGCTACTATGTCGGACGATGTGGAGCATAGTTTTTGAAATTATAAGAACTGTCTACATGCTAATTATATGTGACTTATTTTCCATGTATTTCAAAAATACATTATTGTAAATTGAAAAACCTGTGATGCAAAGGAAAAGCCAATCTAACATTTCTGTGTATTAATACCTTATTTAATTGAAGTAACTTTACTGGATACATCCATGTTTGTTTTCCTTACACCTTAATCCCAAATTACATTATTACAATAGTTATCTTTGTTTCTTTTAGCAACAGAACCTGCATCCAGCCTGTGGCTAATATGTAGGTACTTACTAAAAGTGTAAATTCATTTGTATTATAACTATAATCCTAATATACCTTTGAGTGAAATAAGGTTTTATGTATTTATATTTCAGGAGTAGCATCTTCGTATTTGTTTATAGAGAGCACTGCAAGGTAGCATTCACTTCCCTCTCCACCAATCCTTAGTGCATTCCTAACTTGGTGGTTTATTTACTAAAATCCCTCTCCTTGACTATCAAGAAAAGGTTATGAATTTCAAAATCCCTGCTATTGATGATGTCATCTGCTAAAGCTGAGGAATAGAGTGTAATACAACACCAAGGTAGGGCATGTCAACTGTAAAACTGACAATGGGGGAGATGTTTCCAGAAACTAGTCCTAACTAGACAAATGGGAAAAAATAATTTATTCATTCTATGTAAGTTAGAAACATTTATTTACAAAAAAATATTAATTTACAAAGTTTATGTGACATTAGCTGCATTTATAGCTAGGGTCTGATCTGAATTTTGTGCTACAGTAGATCCAGCAAGAAGCATTTGTAGTGCACCTTGGAGACTCAGCATCTGCTGTATAAGCTCTTCCTCCTGTTTGAGTCTGTCTCGTAGCCGGGCAATATGACTTGCTGCCTCAGGGCTGAACTCCACTCCCTCATACACATCTGCAACACAACATATTTATTGCTATACGATGGTGGTTCAATAAGTACTCTTGTTTCAAAACAGATGATGTTGATACAGGAAGTTGGTATTACCATCACATACTGTCATTTGTTACACATCACCAAAACAAATTTGGTACCAATTCATAGGCTAGTTGTGATTTGGCAAGCTTTTCAGAGAGTTGTTCAATGTGTTTTCACTAAAATGGAAAAGTGCAGTAGTCATTCAGTGGTTCACTTTTAATTTTGTTATTTCAATAATAATTTATAATAAATAAAATATATTGTAATCCATAAAGTGAAATTAGATGCTGTTTATGGGACCTTTCACCATCTATGACATCAGTTAGATATTGGTTCAATGACTTTGAGGAATATGCAGGATGCCTGGAAAAGTAGTTACCAAGGAAATCATTAAAGAAGTCTACAATATGATTCTTTTTGATTGTTGAACAATAGTTAACGAAGATGGCAGAGCTCTTAAGTGCATCAACAGGAAAGCAATTTAGATTTTGCATGGTAAGTTGGTCTGATGAGTGCCACGATTGCTCACAGTTAACAACAAGCAGATGCTGCTTTCAACTTTCAAAGCTATGTTTGGAGCTTTTAAACAAAATCCTGAAAGACATTTTGTAAGAGTCTTCACCTTGATGAAACATAAATTCATTATTACACTCCAGAATCCAAGCAACAAATCTGCCCCAAAGAGCCGATGGTCCCATCAGCCGGAAAAGTGATGGCGGAAATTTTTTGGAATGCAAGGGTATCATACTGATTGACTTGTCAGAAGTTGAATGTTCACTGGACACACAGTGAGCTTTTGACCTGATTCAACAAGAACATTGAAGGAAACATAGCTCCATTTGGCAAAGGAGAAAGTGCTGTTTGACCACAACAAGGCACCAGCATATTCATCCCAATCTGTCAGTGCTAAACTGCATGAATTCCATTATGAATTGTTGCTGCAACCCCCCCCCCCACCCCCACATATTGCCAAACCTGATTTCTTGCAATTTCTTCTTATTCCCAAAAATGGAATGGCTCAAGGGAACAGAAATTAGATCAAATGATGAGGTCATCATCCAGACAGAAGTGTATTTTGCAAAGCCTGACAATTTCTAATTTTGGTTAAAAAAAATGGCAGGAATGTTACGAGAAGTATATATCCCTAAAAGGGGACTGTGCTTAGAAAAGTGGTGTCTTTATTCCTAGCACAGATACTTATTGTACCACCCTTATGCCTCACTTTTATTTCTCTAACTGCCTTTTAGTAAGAAAAGGTATTGTATCCCATCCAAAAATTTGGGGTGAATATTTCACCTGAAATAATGTTTTGAGACTCCTAAATCCAAAAAGAACAACTTTTAGAAAAATGTCTATCAATCAATAAACGAAAAGGCAGTTAAATACCAAACTTGGCATTTAAGTTCAGCATCTTCCAAGGATGTAACACAAAGATTTTCAATACAAATCCCTCACCCAAGCTACCCTTTACATGGAAAAAAAAATGTTATTTATGTTTTATCAAAATTGGCTGATGATTTTTATTCAAATACAGTATATTTCGGATACTTACACGATACACAAAATGCGCTGGTTTTAACAGTAACATAGTACAGGTGGTAATGTAAATATAGCATTACCAATACAGTAGTAAAATTGGCCAATGATAGCTGGCAATAACTATGTTAATATTGCCTAGATACTAAGTACTTACAAATGTAAGTAGTTATCACCAGGTATTTTCTGAAGGAGAACATACTAGTTAGTTGGCCGGGTAAATAAACATGTATTAGTTGGACTAAATGTCATACTGGCATGTTGTCACAGTATCTCAATGGTTTGAACTACCACACGGAGAGGGAGAATTGTGGCATTGAATTTTTCAGCTAGTTCTAACAGTATCATGTTTGATATTTGTCTAACTTTCATTTTTGAGTTAAACTGTTCACAGACACACAAACATTTTTCTAAAAATACTTCCTTTAGAGTCAGAAAGAGTCTCAAAACTTGTACTTCTGACATCAAATGTTTGGGTGTAATACAATATCTTCCCTACCTGCTAATTACTTAGCACAGAAAGTAATTTACTTCTTTTGAGGTCTTAACATCCAGATTTCTTAACAGTATTTTGAAAGGACTCTCCTTTGTGTTCAAATCAATAGTGCACAAGAAGGAAAAGGCCAAGTTTACAACCTCATAGAATGTAGACATTAACTAACAGAGGTCACCAATTTTAAGCCTGATAAGTCATCATCTGATTTTATAATGCACACACATACACAGACTTACCCAGAAACATGTTGGTGACATCCACCACAAGCCGAGTAAAACGATAGTCCCCAATGTATTTTATCAGGAACCTGAGTAGAAGAATCAGGGATTTTCCTTCTCGTCCTGCTATGGCTGCCTTCAGTCCTCTACGTCTGTTTGCATAAACATAAACATTATAAGCAATTAATAGATAATCCAAATATGGGATTTTGGAGAAGCGAGAAAAAGATTGGAGAATATGGATAGACAACTCAGGTACATAGATGAGAGTGAAAAAATCTGATGTGCTCCATGACTTTTTCTACATCTCTGTAACACACTATTGTTAATAATCTTATTCTTTTATTTACTTCATGCTAAACGAGATATACATTAGCAGAAATAATACTTATTTCTTTATAAGTAGAAGGGAAATAAAGGAATACACTAGGCTAAACCAGTCAAATGTTCTAAAATGTGACTGCTATGGGGTTGAAATCTGTTTCTTTGCATGGCCAGGAGTTGACAAGTTCCTATATGAGAAAAGCTTAAATATTTTAAAACAAACTAATAACAAGGAATATCTCAGAAATGGTTAACTTCATGAAAAAAGAAAAAAAAAAAGTACATGACGTAAATTTGGTGTTTTAAGGAGATTACATCTTTTGTGTAGTGTTTGTCTAGCTCTTACGGTTTACTAGTTATGCAAAATTCAACAAAATTCACCCAGAATATAGATGTCTTCAGAAGCTATTCCCAGAAAATGTACATACATACAATACGATATACATTTTATTTTCCATGTAAATATCTTAAATATAAGAGATTTTAATCGAAATCGTTAAGAGCAATTTTTGATAAAATCCATTTTTTTTTTATTCAGGGGACCGTAAAACATATTTCTGGTGAAATCTCAGCATCAAATTTTTAGTCAATACAATACCTTCTCTATGTACTATGTACATAAAGCAAAAAATTGTTGCAATGGTATAACAAGTGAAGAAAAATGTAGGAAAGAAACAGTATGTTAAAGCTTGCAACAGAAATGAGAGATCAGGGGTGGCATGGTTCTGACTAGGGATCTGGAAATTGAAAGGTTTGAGAGGTGGAATGAGGCTGGAACTTTGACCATTTTGTAGTGAGGGGGATGAACTATATATAATGTTTAAATATAAGGACAAAAATGAATGGAGAGTGGAGTTGATTAAATGGAAATGGTTAGAGGAAGATGAGATAAGGTTAAAGATTTGTTTCTTAATCAGACTAACACATAACATTCTGAAATGGAACTCTATATTTTTTAAATAAAGATACACCAAGAAATATATTTCCCTTTTTAAGGGTATCTTTTTTCTGAGTTCTATGCGGTTATGGTTCAGTAAATTGAGTTTATATTGTATTTTTATTTTGTATCCATTTGATTTGAGGTTAAAATGGATGAACCAAAGATTATTCCCTCGCAATGTGGAGAGACCTAGATTTAGTAATTAATTCTTATTCTGTTTTTGCAGTACTTGGTCCTAAATTTGGATAAATGATATTTTTTAGTTGAATTGAATATAAGGCATTCTAAGCTCTAATGATCATACGTTTCTCGATTGTAATACATAAAAAAGTGAGGAGCTATAGTAGTTTTTGTGGCTGTTAACTAGCTAGGAAACACAAGGCAGCAACATTACAACTTTGATTTCTGTTAAGTGATTGCATTAAGCTTTTGAACTTTTTTTAGAATCACAACATTCTGCACCTGCCTCCACTGGGTGACTGGTGTATCAGCCACAAAATGGCGATCTTTCCATCAGTATTACCAATATTGCTGCACATGTTTATAACAAACATTATGCCCTAGTAGACCAACTGCATATTTACATTTCTTGCTTGGGAGTTGGAATGTTGTATTCTTTAGTGTAATGTTTATGACTAATTGTAAAAAACTGTTAAATAAAGAAAATAAAACAGTAGATACTTTATACTCTCTAGAATGGAGTTGACATATCCACATTGGTTCATCGATAAAAGCAATTTGAAAAGTGATTGGAGACTATCGATTGCCAAGCAACCAATAGTACAATAACTGTACTGGAAAATGTATACAAATATGGAAAAACTCAAAACCAGAGGCACAAACTTTGATCTCATGCTAGAAGAAAATTCACTGTTGAAGTTTGTCAACCCCCCCCCCCCCCCCCAAAGGAGAAGAAGTCGACCACCACAAATATCTCACCTGCATCCAGTAGTTGTATGCAGCCGATGATGGACAGATTCTACTATACTGGTTGTTCTGCTGTGTACGTAACTATTTTGATGTACTTGGGTAACAATTGAATAGCCAATAGCTAGACAACTATCTATATTATTTTATTATTATTATTAAGTAGTGCAAGTTAAACTAATAACCTAAGCCTCAAAACCATTACAATACAGATAATTAAAAGCTAACGTTAGGAAGTAAAAAGTAGCTATAATATTTTCACAAATACAAAAAAAGGTTTTTTCCCAAAATATACCGAAAACCAAAGGGCATACTGCATTTCCAAAATGTACTTTACAAATAATGAATGGAATGAAATAAAGTTGCAAATGGAACTTGTACATGCGTATAAAAAATGTTGGAAGGCTACTGTCACTCCAAGTTTTTGTATGTTTAATTTCACATTAGTAGGTTTAAAGATTTGCCTCCAAACCTAGCAGATTTTAGAGAATATTAATGCAAAGGTCTACCCCTCCTATAAACATGGAAATGTGACATCCAAATGGCACTCCTGTTCTGGGGCTTTACATTAGGGTAATACATGCACAGCTATTAATTTTTATATTGACAAAGCCTTGTAAATTTGTTGCAAATGGTGAATAAAACTCTGAATCTGAACTATGAATCTTAAAAGCCTCCCAACTGTGTAGGGATGGGAGAGTATATGCTGCTTGTGTGTGCCAACCCCAAAGGGGAAGACTACCAAAAACTTTTATAGTGATCTACTAGCTCTATAGGCTAATGGATTTCAAAAAGATAAGTGGAGAATTGTTACAAATTAATTGTATATTAATATGCGTGTTACTTCACTGTTACTAGCTTCTTTTTTACATATTAGAATACCATATTCTTCAGAATAGTTATTTCTGAAATGTTTACAAAATGCCACTCAATGCTTATTGATGCATGTATGCTGATGACCTACCTGAAAACAAATGCAGGTCAGTAGTTGCCAATTTGCCCCTATTTACATCATGTTGCATGAAAGAGGTGAAAATAGGGGTATGCACATGAGTGTGTTGAACGACATGTCCTCTCCCCATCATTCCCAGGAGATCTTAAGCTTGTGTACAGACTGCTGTTTCTGTTGTTATTACTGAACTGATTAACTAAATGAAATTACAAAGCATTACAGTGCTTCTACAGACAGCATGTCACTATTATTGCATTATATCATCTAGGAATAGAAAGCTGCTTTGTGTCATGGAAATAACCAAATAATTATGATACTATAAATAGCCCTACTCACCGTATGAGCTCTTGCAGGACACTTGCAGTGACTGCTGGCGTTTTGTTCACAACATATGGTTTTAAAACCACATCCAGAGCTTTGGTATACTGAAATTTGCGCAGGTAGAAGTCATACTTTCCTACAAGTGGAGACTGTATCTCTTGTACCACGGTATCTACTGATGGGGGTTGGAAGTCTGGCTGATAACGGTATGAAACTTTCTTGCGGTCCTGTTTGGTGGGTTTTGTCTCTTCCTCACGTCGAGATATGGTGACCATGCCATCCACTGTCCCTACCACCACTGTCTGATCTCCTGCCTGTAACATTTGTATCTGTTAATAAGTATATATTGAAGCTAGTAACGGTAAAACAACTATAAAAATATTATAAACTAGCTGCCCGCACTGGCTTTTCATGGGTGGTGTACCTAATGAAAAACTGAGTTGGCAGCGCTTCCATAGTGTGACGGGTAAATGCTGAAATAGGTAATGAATTACATTAAGGAGAAACTAACATTCATGCTTCTTCCGAATCTCTTTGTTTCCTTTACTTTTACTGTGTTTCACCTCTTTCTTTATTTTCTTCTATGTATAAACAGCCATTTTTAAGACTAACAATGACATTACTAAAGAGCAAGTAGGTCTGGTTGGGCAATTCATAAGTTGTTATTTGATGATAGCTTTGTGTATTAAATTTCTCCATTTAACCCAAAATATTACTTGATCAAATGTATTAAAAGCACTGCAAATGAAGTGTGATGGAGATGGGGATATCTTCATGTTCTGATGAAATCTCCTTTAGCTAATTCATGTACCACCACATAACCTCAAATAACCAAAATCTTCAATAGGTAGGGTAACCTAAAATGGTTTACTAACCGGGTCCCATCATTTCTCCGCCATTTTTAGATTCCAAGAAGGATTATTGGTTATGTGCACAGTTTATAACGTTTTCATTCTAAAGAATTACGACAACAAAAATATATTTTATAGGTGAAACAAGTACGTTTTTATTTCTTTATTTAAGTGACATTACCAAGGGAATGATAGTTAATGCATAAGAAATATATTTGATTTTCACTGTTATCTTACATCATTGACTTCTTAACCAGGTGCATTCCCTTAGCATTGAATGGGGAAGAAAAAAAGAGCAGTACTACGCCATCTAGCAGCAGATAAATAAGCGCATACTCTAGGTGTTCGTCAACAGGAAAGCTTCTTTGTTTCTTTATTTTAAACGATAGGAGTAAGGAAAGGACAGTTAATACATAAAAATGTATTTGAATTTCACTGTTGCATTGCGTTGTCTCGCTAAGCTGGTGCATTACCTTGCATTGAATGGGGAGGATAAATAGAGCTCTACTACTGCCGTTTAACAACAAATAACCATGGTACCACTACCATCTGGCAGCTATCAACAATTGCATTCCCTTGGCACTGTATGCTGATTAATATTACAAACTTTACCGTAAAATTTTTAAACATTTTCTTTTACACAAACCTTGTCAAGATAATAAAGAACACAACAAAAAAAGAATTGTTCAATTTGGTGCAGTTGTTCAGAAGTGATGTGCATACATACATTTTGGCGATTCATTTTTATATATTTTTTCTGCTTCAGTATAACGTCCTTTAACTGCATAAGTTATATCAATCAATCTTAGGATCAGAAGACACTAGCTAGCTGTCTGATCCCAAGGTTGCAAGCCGAAACCTGTCCCAGACGATGGTTTTTGAGTGTACCGATGGATTTATTGGCATATAAAAGAACTCCAACAGGATGAAATTCCAGCATTTTCTCTACTATGTATAGTAAGTTGGGGTAGTATTGTATTTGCCCAAATATCTGATACCAAGATTTCACCAGAAATACATGTTAAGAGATCCCCAAATAAAAAAAGGCATTTTTAACAAAAGATGCATATGTATGTGAATGTGTCTGTCTCTGTTTGTGTGTCTATGAACAGCACAACTCAAAATAAAAAGTCTAAGTAACTAAACTTAGTATTTATGTTCAGTGTCTTCCAAGGATGTGACAAAACATTTTCAAAAAATTCCCTTCACCCCGAACTACCTTTTACATGGAACATTTTCAAACATTTTGATTTTCTCAAAAATGGCTCTAACGATTTTGATTAAAATCATAGGACTGAAAAATTCAATGCCATAAGCAGGTTTTGAACTACTAGTGACTTATCCTACATTGGTAGAAAAATGTCAAAGTAACATTAGCAACCTTTCATATGCTGCATTCCATCTACATTTATGGTGGTTATCTACTTTGTAAAATGAACGATTAACATGTTAGACACCGACAAAATGTGGGTGTCTCCAAAGAGGTAGGACTTACGCTGATTCCCAAACTGAGTATGGGGCTGGTATAGTCAAGTGTATGAACCAATTGATATGTTGCTATATCGTATATCTTCACATGTTTGTCCAGCGAGCCTGACATGAGTCGTCTGTTTTCTGATGCCAGGCACAGAGATGTGACAGTTTTGTGATGATTTGACAGTCTTGCCAACAGACGTCCTCCAGCAAAGGCATCCCACACCTTGATGTCTGTACCACCTGCAATTTGCACAAATGTTAACATGATTCACTTTTCTTTTTATGGAAGTTTGTAAACAGTGTTGTCATAATCATTTATTTGACAAGTCAATCAATTACACTAAACAACGCTTACTTGGGATTTTTGCCAGAACATGTTTCAAAGGACATGCTTCATTGTCAAATAAATGTTAACATGATGTTTATTTAAAAGAAGATTTGAGTCAAAATAGAAACACTTGTATCATTTACATTTTTTGAAAGTCTAACTGGTTTTAAGAAGAACTATTTGCTCTCATCATCAGAGACTGACTATTGGCTCCTGTTGTGTGTTGATTTGTTTGTGTTGACATCTAGCAGTAAAGTGATGTACTTCTATAGCTAATTCATTCAAAATTCATTAGGCGGTCTTGTGTTTCCTGATTAAAATCTTCTTTCAAGTATACAACTCTGTTGTGTATTTTGTAGGTTTAAAGAGTGTATTGTTTTTTGGGATGTTGTGATGGTGGTCTAGAAGAGTTGTGCAACTGCAGATTTCATCATCATATCACCCAAAGAATGTGTGTGATGCACATATTTCTAATGCAACTCAAACCTTCTCTTAAATTTAAATTTCAGTTCATTGTTACTAGCTTATACAAGTATCATATGAACTAACGTGATTTACTATAGCATTATAAGAAAATGTTAGCACATACCTGAAATTGGGATGTCGATGCATTGGCTCATTTGTATATTAATGCCAAAGTGAAATGTGCAGAGGTTAGTTCTTTGTTTAAACTTGACTTGCGTAGTAGAAGGCTAAAGTGTTCTGATAGATTATTCCTTGGTGCTCGGCTATAGTTTAACACCTCAAAAAAGATGGTTTCTCACTGATGACCAAAAGTGATTGAGTATTTTCCTCTTTCATATATAGGGATAGCAACTTCAGGACCAATAGGGGGACAGAATCGAAGTTGGTGCTGCATGGTATGTAGTTGTGCTGTGTGTACATAGTGGTGTTAATAGAAGGAAAATGCGGCAGTGATTTCGTGGTAGACTGTGATGTTTTCACAGTGCAGTGGAAGGCAAATGAGGTTGGGTGGGTGGTAAATATAAATATCACTCATTTACGGGAACTAACAATTTTAATTTAATTGCTATTGTGCAACAAGTCATCAGCATCATTATCCATTTTATTTTCTCTCAAGATACACAGATTACAATGCACAGCAACATACAGTCGTAATGTCTAAAATGTGAATTGTCTCTGATTGGCATGTAAACAGGTTTTATATTGTGAAAAACTTTGCTCCACATCACAAGATGTGATTGGAGCAAAATAAACATCAACAACTACTTCCATCAGCAATTATTTCCATAGCAACACCTGTAGTATTTTCATATTTCATGCATTATTGAAAATCCTAAATTTTTTTTCCAAACACTTTCTTCACTTTCTTTCTCACATGGTGTAAAACAGGTGTCACAGATTTTTGATTGCACAAATTCATCGACAGCTTTAAGGACTCGAGGCATTTCAATGTTCAATGTTTCCAAATATGTGTTAATGTTGTAGATATATCTGCAATGTTCTTCTGTATGAATTGCACATCATCATGCAATCCATTTGAAGCAAGAAATTTTACAATCTTGATTGAAGGGCATGCACAATCATCAAAGGCATTAATTACCTATAAAAGAGTATTGTACTATACAACATAATATACTGCTGTGTGGAGCAACGTTACTACAGGTAATACATACAGCAAGTGCAGTCACCAATGCAGGTCAGTCTTTATTCGGTAGGTATGCAACTGGTATCCACATGTGTCCTGCTATTGGTCCACAATCATATATAAATGCTGTATCAACAGAATACTTTGAACCCAAACATCGCAATGGGAAATCCTTACTTAGTGGCAATGCAAAATATTTACACCTTTGTAAGTTTCTTTTAAAAATAAATCTAATTCTACCAAAATTACAAATTAAGAAGCTCATATCTGAATCTACAAATATAACTGTTAACAGTATAGAGGAATACTGAAAGTAAATTAAAATAATAGTGAACCTGACATCAGAGAATCAGACTTTGACAGGGAGGGAACTGTGCCACTAACGGACACTCTAACTACAAGTTAAATATTATTTAACCCTCTTTGTACTATCAGCAATTCTGATCAGCTTTCCAAAGCCACTGGAGAACAGCAGAGGCCCCACCACCCTACCTAGCATAAAGTACTGTGATATTTATTATGAAAAATACTTTTCAAAACACCATGGTGAAAACTTTTATTGGCTAATACCCAGGTAATGTGACATCCATTTACAGTACTAAGATGTATATATTAATTTTATATGAGGTATAATATAGTCCATTAAAACATTTTTTGTAGGAATTACTTTTTCAGAATATGCCTAAGTTAAAAAAGTCCATCATTATAAATACAGTCAAAGCTGTTTCAGCTATATCAAACAAAAATATGATACTTTTGAAAAAGAAATATGCTTTAGATCTAAAAATTCTTTAATTATTTTAAATTTAGGCTGAAATCAATGCAGCTGCAAATAATAAACTACCTACATTTGGTAGCTTACCATTAAATAACCTTGGTGACAAATTCAGGAACAGGTTGGATTGAATTGCATACTTGCATTGTAATTACAGTTTGTATTATTACAGTCACTTTTCAAATATTAAAAGATTATTATTTATTGTTATTGTTGTTCTTGTTGTTGCTGCTATTATTATTGTTGTTATTATTACTATTATTATTAATGAATAACTGCAGATATGTTAAAAACAGATGCAGCCAAACTAATAAAATACAACTGGCTTAGAAAAGTAGAAATCATTTACAAATGCTTATTTTGCACTCGTGAGTGGCTGCACACTATATCAGGTGAGTTGTTTGTCATTTCATAAAGTTTACAATGTACAATTGTAAACTAAGGGGTGTTAACTATCGTGAAACCCAGATTTATGACCACATGAAGGTAAAGTTGAACTACTCTAAGGTTGTGAATACTAACACTATAGGTTGTCACAAAAACAGTTGTACTATGACCGTTTTTGCAAGCCAACATGAACAAGGTGATTTTCAAAGGAAATCTGTTTGGCTCTAACACTTTAAGAGCTGGTGGCCACTGTACTACTGTGGCACTAAAAACATTAATAATACTTTTCAAATGCATACTTTCAACATTTAATTTATAAGAGTATATGTTATCATAATTCAATTGTGACTATGTTGTGTATTGATTCAATGGTCTTGACATTAGATAAAATGGAAACTTATTATATGAACAGCTTTAGCCAAAGAGAGTAAAGCAGATGTGTTTATATTAATATATGGAATAAGGTTAGAAGAAACATGTTTTACTGTTGAGGAGTATCACCTGCAGACAAGAAGACTCCACCAGTTGGCAGGAACAGTACACTCTCGACCGGTGCCCCATGGTCAACACTGAACACACAGGAGTTGGCTCTAGCATCATACATCTTCACGCAGTTGTCGTAGCCCCCAGAGAGTATTGTATCTTGTGACACTGGTGATACAGCTCCAGCTCTTATGTAGTCCTGCACAGCAAATCAGGTGTGTTCCTATGTTATAACAGGTGGCTAATGTCTACTTAAACATATATACCTTATGTAGGTGGTGTCAATGTCAACACAACTTTCTCATCTTAATTTTAATATGCACCTTGTGTTCTGTAAATGTGACGATCCTGTTCTCGGTGGGGATATCCCAGAGTCCCACAGACTTGTCATCTGAGAAACTGGCAATGTGATACTTATCTGCTGTGAAGAAACAGCGATGTACTGCTCTGCAAAAAGACAAACAGAGCTATTTAAGAAAACTCAAATACAATAAAAAATTATGTATATTTTAATTATGGAACTGAATTGCTTTACTATATAATGATGTATTAAATGTTTCTTCCACGCTAGCTGTGTGTAGGACAGGAGTTGGAAAGGGAAAAGCTGACTGAAAAATTCAATGCTATTATAGCTCCATGGCACGACAGCTCACGGGGAACCTTGGCCTACCGCCCGGCCGCTGCGTCCCCCATCTCGGTCCACTACAGATGTCATGGATGGGGTGCAGTATTGGAGGGTGAGACGTGGTCAGCGCCTCGAGCCCCTCCCGGCCGGTTAATACGGTCCTCACGACCTGGAGCCGCTACTTCTCCATCAAGTAGCTCCTCAATTGGCCCCCCAGGGACCTCACGAGGCTGAGTGCACCCTGGTCCAGGTCTCCTAGCGGGGGAAAAATCCCCACGCCGGTACTGGGGATCGAACCCAGGTCTCCCGCTTGGTAGGCAGCTGCGCTACCACCGCGCTAAGGAGACGACCCTATTCAATGCTATTACCGGGATTTTAACCATGGATCTCCTGGTTTACATCTAGTTGCTCTAACCACTGAGCCACCATGGCAACACATTGACATGGCATTAAACTTCTCAACTAACTTACATGTTTCCTGGTAAACCACAAGCAGCTCTCAAATTATTTTGAGAAGACATACTCCAATGGCGACTTACAATCTTGTAAGTACCTACTTTAAGTATCATCCTTCACTGTTTAATCAATTATTAGATCAATTAGTGTTAATTTATCCAAAATTGTTCTCTGTACAATGTAGATATAGATATTGATTGAAGTTCTCTATAGAAGTATTACCATACTGAAAAGTTACGCTTTTCATACACTTTTGAAGAATGTAAATCATTTGATTTAATATTACACGAAAGGCTTTGTTAACTTTAGTCCTACAATTCAAAGACACCAAATCTAATACTGCATTTGTCTTCAAAGAAGAAGAGTATAAAATGGAACTTTACATTTAAGTATTTATCTCCATTTAAAAGTGGATGCTAAGCAACACATACCCTGTATGACCTTTCAGCACACGAAGCAGTGCTTTTGAATGGACATCAAAGAGTTTCACTTGAGCCTCCTCTCCTCCTGCACAGAGAAGCTGTCCATCTGAGCGGAATGAACCTCCATATGCAGTTTCTTTGAATCTGTTCAAATTTTTGTGGACCACTCTTGTGATAGGGTTGTAGATTTGAACCTACACAGGAAAACATCCGGTTAACAACCAATGAATTATAAACCAACTATCAAATTTATTAATAAGTCAGTTTTTAAGTCCTTTATTAAACCCACGCTGTTATAGTTGTCAAGAAATCACACACATTTCAAACTTACTTTTGCCGAACATGTCACAGCAAAATAATGAGGCTCCTGAGGTGAAAAATCAATGTACTCAATAGCTCCAAATTCCTTGATATGAGCTGGCACCTAGTACAAACAATACACTGTCAAATTTTTGTGACACTGATTACTCACAACAAAGATTTGTGGTCAAAACAGTGGACTTATTACTATTAGAAAAATAAAGCTAACGCTTAACTGATTTTGTAACACTAAAGAATACTTTTTAACTGTTTCTACATCTTTTGGATTATGATTTTGAGGTTAAAATATTAAAAATATCAAATACTTACGCTTAACTTTTTCCAGTATAGTACGTCTGGTGTTACTTTCGATCCCGATTTCGTATATGATTTGAAATTAGTTTTCTTAAATGCACTCATATTTCTGTATTTATTTATTTTGTACAGAACGCTTCTTCACACATTGCTCAACACGTGGGCAGCAATGTTGCCAACGTGTACTTAGAGAGGTAACCTAAAAATGTCTAAATAGAAAGTGAAAAAAGCTAGAAAGACAGTTAACAATTTTCGTGAGTGTGATTATTAGTTAACATAGCCACTGGCTATCTCATCCAGAGATCCCGGGTTCGATTCCCGGCAGGGGCGGGGTATTTTCTTTTAACCTGAATAATTCCCTATTTCCTGCAGAGTATGGATGTGAGAGTGAATGTACGTTTGGTTGGAGAAAAAAAGAAAATGATCAGAAACCCAACATTATAGAACCTCCAGTCAGCGAGTTGTTTCTAATCCAAAGCTCTCGACATGACCCTATATGTTAAGGGGGGCTATATTAATGAAAAAGAAGAAAGAAAAACTCGGTAAAAGTTTACTTGCATTTCGATTGTATTATGTTTACACAGCATTTTCTATTTCCATGTATTATAGTAAGTGTGAATGCATTCTCTTCTTTTTCATTAATATAGCCCCCCTTAACATATAGGGTCATGTCGAGAGCTTTGGATTAGAAACAACAGCCGGTCCCCATGGCCGCGCTCGCCAAAGAGTATCGCTTTGGTGTTTCGCAGCGCAGGGGATCGTGGGTTCGAGTTCCGCCTTGGGCATGGGTGTTATATGTTTGTGTATGTGTGTGTAAAAAGTAAAACAGAAATTCAGTAATCATACAGTAATCAAAGTAAACAAATTAGATAAATAAAAAGTAGGGTATACAGAGCCAGAGTCCCGATCAGACTCCGGAACTGTATTTAAAAAAAAAAAAAAAAAAAAGAATGCATCATACATACCATTCAGCAAAGCAGGGAAATAAGTTTGCCTTCGGCCGTCACACTTAACTGCCTTATTAAGTAGCAAATCAGAAAAATCTAAAATTTCTGCCAAGCGGGAATAATAACTTTTTGCTGCTAATATGAAATTTAAAAAAAAGCTAGATTTGGCAAACAAAATAAAAAGCCAAATTGGCAACACTGGTGGACAGCCACAACCCCAGTACAGATAACTAAATAATAGAAAGCACACGGCACAGTGCTACAACATAATTTCAGACTCAAGGTATAGGGCATGCAACCTTTTTTTTTTTTTTTTTTTTTTTTTTTTTAAAGTGTATTTCCATCAAGTGACCCCCATGCTCTAAGCAATATACTTTTGGTCCCCAATGTGTCTCATTTGCCCCAGTAGGGCATGTACACACTGCTGCTAGTTCTGATATCTTCCCAGCTCGGTTTAGTTCCTGCCTCCACAGGAGTAGCCCAAAGTCAGCCTCCGCCAGCTGCTCCCTCCTCAGGCCCGTGCTAGCCCATCCAGCTGCAGACCCCGCCGAAATGATACGAATAGCCGCTGCACGGTCTTTCTCTTCAATCTTCTTGCAATTGCCAGTCTCTGGATAGGGTCGTCTAGACAACACTTCCGCATTGGAGTGGCTCCTTCCTTTCCGATGTTCTAATGTGAAGTTGTAATCTTGGAGCATCTGGACCAAACGGGCTTCTTGAAGCTCAACAGCCAGATGAGGGCCGAGTAGTTAGTCCTCAGGTGGAATGACTGACTGTGGAAGTGCTCCAGTGCATTTACTGCTGCCAGGGGCGTCTTTTTGCAGTGGCCTACCACCCGTTCCTCGATAGACCTGAGATAGAATGGCTGCAATGCCGTTGACGCAGGCATCAGTATCTACATTAACGTCCCTATCAGTCGCACTGTAGAGCTGGCTTAGGCACATAAAACGTGCTCTCTGCATTTTTATATAGTGTTTAACGCCCTGTTTTATTGCATATGCACCACAGACGCTGATACTGATGATACATAAAATGAAAATGGAGCGCCTGAGGAATGTGATAGAGGGGAAACAGAAGAACCCGGATAAAACTCGCCCTGCGCCGCATTATTCACAACAGAATCCCTCAAACATTCATCAGCGATCGAACGTCCTGATGTGAGGCATGTGGTCTAACCACTGGGCCCGGCGCGGCCTCTCTCTGCCTGTTCTGACCATGCGTAAGGCAGTCAGACGAGTGAGGGGTTTCGCGATTTTGGAGAAACTTGTGACGAACTGGCGGTACTAACTTCGCAGCTTTCGTTTGTCGTTCGGATGAGGCTAATCTATTACCACTCGTGCCTTCTCCGGATCCGTGGCCACTCTAAATTTTGAGACTATTAGGACCAGTATGCACCTCCTTGTAGAACAGTGTGCACTTGTTTAAGTTCAACTCCAGTTTAGCTGCTGCAGCCTTTGCAGTATCTTGGTCTGGTTCTCGAGATGGTCTTCGAAGTTCTGAGCTATGAGAAGATGTCATCCAGATATTGCACGCCGGCGTTTTGAGTCAACCCTTATATCATTGATTCCATGGGCTGAAAGAAGGTGGCTGCCGCTTTGCAGAGGGCAAAGAGCATAACTGTAAATTGCCAAAGTTCTTGGCCAGTTGTGGATGAGATCTTCTCCTTATCTATGTGATCTAGAACCATTTTCCAGAATCCCGATTTCAAGTCCAAATCGAGAACCACTGGGAACTAGCAAGTCTGTAAAAAGTGTCGTCAATCTGGGATAAGAATAATCAGTCCTTCTTGGTGTCGGCATTCAGCTTTCTGTAGTCCATGCAGAAGCGTAGCTCTCCGTTCTTCTTCTTCTTCTTCTTCTTCTTCTTCTTCTTCACCAACACTACAGGAGAGCACCAAGAGCTGTCAGGCTATTCAATGATTTCCCTAAACGCATGCCCTCCAGCATACCCCGTAACTCCTTCTGTTTTGCCAGAGGTTCATGTCTTGGTGGTTGCCGGATAGGTCTCTAATATCGATGTTATGGTGTACTCGGTCAGTGCGGCCATAATCGCCGTTCCCTTCACTGAGGACACGCTGGTATCGACTTACTAGACGCCGGACTCTCTCCAATTATGTATCGGTCAGATGATCGGCCGCCCTCTTCAGCAAGTTTTTTAGCCAGGACCACAGGTCCTGCGATGGTGCTGGCTGGTCGGATCCGTCGTATGGCGTTACACTCGCTGCTGGCTTGCACTTTCCTAACTCCGTCCTGGCCTGGATGTTCTGTTGGTGTCCAATCGGTTCAACAGCCTCATGGGCACTCTCTCCCAACAAGGCAACAATCCGTTCAATAATGTCTTCCGATCCGATACAAGGTTCCTTGTCCGTTTGCGTTTCTGGTGTGCCCTTCATCACCACCTCGCTTCTTGCGGGCAAAACTACATCGTCCCTCAAAATCACCCAGCAGATCTCCTGATGTTCGTGGGGGTTTTGGAGCAACGCCTCGTATCACCCGAGTCAAAAGATATTACATTCGACGTCGTCCGTCCCCTTGTGGCTCTTGATGGCATCCAAGCATCACTCCTCGGCCACCCTCGCGACAAATACCCTCAGGCTCACAGTGTTCTATCCCAATGTCTATTCCAGCCTCACACATCTCGCCTAACAACCAATTATTTGAACAATAAAAAAATCAAATTCATGACTCATCCGTCGTACAGTCCTGATTTGGCACCCAATGACTTCTGTTTGTTCCCGATCATCAAGAATTAAATGCATGGACAACAATTTTTGTTATGAGAAGAAACATGATTTGGAGATGTCTCAAACAGATTGGAAAACATGCTTAGATGAACGGCTAGAACGAATTCAAAAGTGTATTAATCATAAAGTGGAATATGTCGAGAAACAATAAAACAAATTTCAATTATAAATTACTGGTTTGTGTTTATTATTAGGCTCAAAGTATAAATAGTGCCACTTATAAAATGTCGCCCGACACTACCACTAATTGGCAGGGCCGTCTGGGTGTTCGTGTCTGCAAGCACTTCGCCACGTCAAGTATGATTACTGTCATGGCTGCACCTGTGTCTACTAGTAATCGTCTGCGAGGAGGCTGTTGTCCAAGGTACGCAGCGTCACTCGAGGTTTTGGCGATAATGTTCCTGACGTGACCTTCCACTGCCTCACGCTTGCTGGTCAGCTTTGTCATGGACAGTCTCTTGTTAGGTGTCCTTGGTTGTCCATATTCCCAACACACAGCACTACACCACGCGAAGTTTGTCGTAATTTCTGGGTTCTCTCTCTCTCTCTCTCTCTCTCTCTCTCTCTCTCTGTCGTAGCGCATACTGTTCATATTGGCGCAGCTATTATTTCGACTACCTCTATCCTTACTGCTGCCTTAACGCCTGTGGTTTGTCTTGTAATCGCCGAATACAAGGCACTGTCGTATCTCGGCGCCGCGTACTCCGTCGACGAAGGGGTAGGTATATTCCTGGGTTACATAACTAAATGTTAGGATCACCAAGGCTTTGTTCATCAACTGCTCAATCGCCAGGACGAACTCTTGCATCTTCTCCCCTGGCTGTTGCAGCCGCCTCGATTTAAGCTGACTGTGGTAGACTGCAGGTGGTTTCCGAAATGGTACTCATCTTCTCCATTCCGGATTCTATCTTCATGTCCACCTTTTGCATCCCCAATTACATTTCTAATTCAATTTTGTCCACTTCGAGTTACATTTTTTTTTCCGTTCCGAATTTCATTTCCGTCTTCCTTTCCTTGTTTTCGGCGAGTAAAATTTTTATCATCTTCTTCATCGTGACATTAAGTCCCACTCCTGATACCAATGTAACAAAAACTCTCTCTATTACCCCAACAAACAACTCTTTATTTATTTCTCTGATTACAACTGAGAATATATTCACAAAGCATCTATTCGATGCTTCCACAACAATTCTGCCGTTTAGTTTCTTTTCGACTTTCGCTGTAGCGGCGACTACTATTGCACACTATGAATTTCCCGTCCAAACTGATTCAACTATTGCATGCTATGCATTTCCAGTTTATAACTGAACCCTCTGCAGGGCTAGTGCTTTCCTTTTTATATCTTTCGACAACTTGGCAGGAAACTTACGGAAACAGTAGCACGTATCAAAATCACTCTGATGTAACAATGCACTGCAACAATAAGCTATGACTTCCGAAGCAAAGCGATCACACACATGTGGCATGGCCACATTATTAAAAGTGGCACTAGGTGGCAGCACAAAGCAAATACAACAAATGCCGACAGATGGTAGACTGTCCAATTCAATGCCGTCATACAACGATTTCTTGCAGTTGAATTAATAACATAAGTAACAGAGCAAATCATAAGCAAATGTTGCTTATCACATTTAAGAAAATAATTTCTGATAACAGAAAGACAAATGAATAAGGGATTTCTGTATTTAAAACTGCATATTGTAATTGTTAAGTTATGTTCATATTATGTAAATACTTTTTTTTAATTTAATTAAAATATTGTTCCAACATCCTGTCCTGTTATACTGAGAACTGCCTTCTAGAATTCCAGATGCACTTCGTATAGAGTAATCACACTTGAATCGCTATTGGAAAACTCAGAGCTATTAAATGGGCTCCATAGTAGAAAATCTAAGTAATACTGGTGATTTGCTGTTAATGTTGTAACGGATAAAATACTAAATAGATTAAGATCTTTAAATGCCATTAGCTACTCCATTACTTCAGTGTTATAATTCCAGATTTCTATAGCAGGAAAATACTATAATATATACTGAATCAAAGCTTAAATCTCTCATTTGAATTCATTTAAAAAAATATAGTAATTTCTAGAAAGTATTTTTAGAGTTTTCTTTTCCCCGTTTCCTTTTATTATTCATAAAAGAGTAGCAGGGTTAGGATCTGGATATTTTGGTATGATGCTAGTTGTAGAAGATAATATTATTTATTACTTTGTATGGCCTGGGATACAACCTAGGTTATCTTCAAACCATATAAATACAGCAAGCATAATTACATGTTATAATAATTGTATGTTACTGGGAATTGAACCTTTGACTGCTAAAGATGGTGACAATGAGAAGGAAACACTTCTGAATTAACAACGCAATTAAGTAATGTTATGAAAGTATTTTATTTTACTGAAAGTGTCTTTTGTGATCCTGGGCTTATTAAATATATTTTAAGACAAGCATTGAAGCTTGGTTAGCTACATTGGAGATATTTTTAATATGTACCTATATCATGAATGTATCAGAATATTCAATGCACTTCCGAATGACTTGAATGCACTCTCTCGGGGAAAATCGAAAAACACAAGTCTGCTCTTAAAAACTATCTATGCAGCAAGGCCTATTACTCGATACAAGTGTTCATGGATGGCCAGTAAAATGAGAAATGTAATTCGTCAAGGTATTGGTTTTAATGTGTTGCACTCTCCAGAAAAACATTTTTTTTTATCTTATATGTTACTTAAGTACCTTGTCATGGATTATGGTAATGAGAATAATAATGAATTATTATTATTATTATTATTATTATTATTATTATTATTATTATTATTATTATTATTATTATTATTATTATTATTATTATTATTATTATTATTATTATTATTATTATTATTATTATTATTATTATTATTAGTATTTTAGTTTAAATGGAAAATATATATATATATATCCATGAATTTTCAGTAGTTGAATATTTAGTAGTGGTGAATAAAACGGTGATGTTGATTTTCTGTATGTCGTCTTCAATGTCTCGGAGCCTTGCTCTACGGTGGAAAAAACGACCAAAACACACAGACAAACAAATAAGACTTAAAGTAAGAGCTGAAACTTTTCTGACGACGTAAAATTAAATAAAACTTAAGGTGTACCAGCATTTCAGGGTGCCTGTTTTCAATTAAAACATACTGCACAATCACATAGCTTTTCCATTATTTGATATTTCATAATTTAGTCATAGTAAGCTTGTATATTTGCCTTTCTCTCTGTTCTGCGCCACAGAATAAAAAATATATGATCCATATCGGCTAGCCGATGCCCAAGGAAAGAGCGGGATTTTAGTGACAGTGACAGTCAGGATCACAGTTTAATACGGTCACAGGTGTAGTCACAGTTTTCCACCGAGGTGACAGCTAGCATGTAGTGACAGCCAGTTTCAGTTTGTTGTTCCGTGTGTAGAGTTCTGAACGCGTGTTTTAGCAGCAAAAACATGTTGTGTCTTCTTTTTCGTTTAGGTTCCTTTGTTTGAAATTTAAATTAAACACGGCTGCAGTTTCTTATTACTTCTTATTTGTGCATGAAGCAATGTGTTGGTAAAATGTTTAAGAAAATCAATGTCTTTGATGACGTTTTGCAGAGAAAACGTAAAATTCTCTATAGAGGGCACCCCAGTGTATGTAAATAGATCAAGTTTAATTGTATTTAGTTTCGTTATAACTCCTCTCAAGCCTCTGCAACTGAAGCTAATAGTTCAGAACCAAATGGCCCACACACGAAGAATTGCAGTTGTAGGACAACGTCCCCCATGTGCTACGCTTGGACGAATTGAAGAGATTCATGTTCGACTCCATGCTTTGAGGCTAGACAAAGCAAGGAAACCTGACAAGCCCGAAGACTTTGTTTGCTATGATGATTCCGATGAGGAAGACAGTTCTATACAGAATGAAAAAGAGATTCTTAATACATCGTACAGTTTTGTTGATTATCTTCGCGGTAGGGAAATGGCATGTAAAGAACCCCGATGGGTAAGCTCGGAATACGGTTCACGACATATTCTAACGCATGAAATGTTCAGAGAATACACGGTACCGCTAAATAACATGAATAAAGTATTTTGTTCACAATGGTTAAGTGACAGACAGGTTGTTTTTGGGACAAAATGCAACAAAGTAAGAGAAACATTTGCTATTATTTCATTGCTTATGCTGCAGCGAAACAGGCGCTTGTAGTGTATGCTATGTTTGTTACAGCTTATGGTATATGATGTTGCTACACGACGATTGGACAGGATACCGTCGTTGCAGGGTAGAAGAGACAGTATCCCAGTAGTTTCACCACAGGAGCAGAGTGGAATCCATTCAGTGCAAATAAATCCCTCAAGGACTTTACTTGCTACAGGAGCAAGGAACTCTAATGATATTGCAATTTATCGGCTGCCAACTTTAGATCCTGTGTGTGTTGGTGAGGTGGGTTTCACTTATTGGTGGGATACTTTGAGTATCAGGAATTTTGTTTAAGGTTTCTTAATGTTTGCCAAATAATTTCATAATTGTAGTAATTCTTTATTTGTAGGTCTAAGATCTGTTGATATAAAGTAAGAGCTTAAGCTTTCTTGACGACATACTAACTCTAGGTATTCTCAGGCTTGTAACCAGGTAAGTTCATGGAACCATGAACTAACATGGTTAGAAGCCTAAAAACACTTAAAATTATCTGTTAATATGTTTTACAAACATTTTATCATGCATCTGCACCATGTCTCTTGTTAGTAATATTATGGGTATCATTCCTGATCCCTGTAATAGTTGTTTTACTTGCAAGATATGGTAATTCTGGTAATAATTATATCCAGTGTAATCCTGAAGGAGTAAGGAATATATTAAGCAGATGATGTTGGTCTAGTGAAGTCATATTGACCACCCACCGTTCTTTGCGACCTCACATATATGTGATAAAATAACACCTTTATCAGTTACATTGTCTGCTAAGAGCACCAAAAATAGTGGTATATCAATGTTGACAAACTATGAAAATGTTGCTAAAATAAAAATCCACTAGTTTTGATAATTTGGGTGGGTTTAGGTTCATAACTCCCCATAGGAATTTAGTTTCTCAGATACCTCAGCTACGTCCTGTCATCACTCTGTAGCTGCTCTCCTTCTAAACAACATCCATCAGGTGGCATCATTGCTTTATGGCTTAGGGCTCTCAGTGCTTCCACTATGCTTTGTAGTTTAGGCCCTCAATCCCTTGACTATGTTCAGTGACTTAGGGCCCTCAGCTTTGCAATTTCTTCTGTTATGTTTTGATTGTGAACGTTTGAGAAACAGTAATGCAGAACTGACAAATGTGAAAAAGTGATGATAATAAATGCATAGAGTTACAGTTTCCGAGATATTCCTTGTTATTGGTTACAATTTTCAACATCTTAAAACTTTTCTCAATCAGAAGTCAATTTTGTTTCATATTTCCTTTGTTTTACTCCCAGGAATGCAAAAGAGAGCAGAATTTCAATTGTTTCACTCAGTGACAAGCTTTTAAAAGATTTGACTATTGCTTTAGCCCAGTGTATTCCCCTATTTCCCTTCTGTTTACAAGGAAGTAAGTAATAAGACTAATTCTCCTAATGTTTGGCTTGATTATTATGGTTTAGATAAAAGAATAGTCATTTGTAAGAAAAGTTTATGTAGGGAACAGCTAGAGAAAGTCGTGTGAATGGAATACATCAGATTTTTTTATTTGGCATTGCTTTGTAATATTTCCTGTCATCTTATAAATGCTGCAAATTGGAAGTTTTTCAACTGAATGGTTTATAAAATATTGGTTGCAAATGCTGTAAAGAAAACAGGGACATATGCCTACCTCAACTGCCAATAATTCCTTCCAAAATTAATAATATTTTCCTCTAAGTATCTAATGTTCAAAGGTATAAATCTCAAATGTATTCCATGTTAAAGAATATACTTCAGTCATGCAGCCTTAGTGATTAGCTTACAATAGACATAAAGAAGCATTATATCTACTTTATATCAGAAGCTCTCTCTCTCTCTCTCTCTCTCTCTCTCTCTCTCGACAAGAAGCAAATTAAAATGTTTCAGGCATAGAGTGAACTCAGCATGATTACATTCCTTTTCAGTTAATTATGCAGTAATGTCGCGCAGGTACAACAACATGAGAATAGGTGAATCAAAAGCAAATGAATTTAGTACGTTACATACCATAGGAAAGCATTTAATAGTATAAAAGATATTATTGGTCACAAAAAGACTTATAAATACCGGATGCCAGCAAATAAATCAATTAATGGTGTATTAAATAGCAAATACAGTTGCAGATAACTTTAATTGAAACAACTTTTGCACCCAAGGTCACAGGTTCAAACCTGGTGAAGGGCAATGGATTTTTTCGGACCTAAAAATCTTTAGCATGGCTTCTTTCGGAAGGGAAGTAAAGCCATTGGCCCTGTGTTGTAGATTTACAGCACGTAAAAGAGCCTCAAGCCTGATAAAGGGGCCTCTGAGCAAAATTAAGTGGTCTTTCATGCCCAATATGGAATGGGACACTGAGAACTGCAGTAGTTAAAGAGCGTCCATAAATAAAATTCCATTTCTATTTTTCTCTCTCTCTTCTGTGCAAACAAAGTCCTCATTACACAAGGCTGTGTATTAATATCTTATAAACAAGAAGCACCAATAATAGCTATGATTTCATTAACACATCCATACTTTACATATACCAAAATTTAGTAACTGATTCATTGCAAACAATATTCTGTTTTGACCTCTAGTTTGCAAATATTCACTCTGCAAACGTCAAATAGAAGGTTTTATTCTGAAGAGAATAAACTATATTAGATATATCACTTGAAGTTTTAACTCTAAATTACCATGTATTCAGTATTCAATCCTCCATGATGTATGATCATGAGTCTGAAGGTCAATATTTTCAATTGGCAGTTAATGAGAACATGTAATAACTATTATGTTGTTTTAAGTATTTTGTATATTTCTCTGTTAATAAAAGAGCATCATGGAACTTATATCCCACACTAAACACTGTATACTCATGATTATTTTAGATAATAAATAAATGTAAACAGATACCTAAAAAGAAAAGCAAAATATTTAAACTTTGTTCAGGGTACTATCAAGTTTTCGCCTTGCAATGAAATTTGTTGCTTAGTTACCTATAGAATAACAACTTATTGTATGAATAGAGCACAAAGTACTCAGTGAGGAATAGCCAAGGTTGTTGCATTGTTATCTGTAGAATTCAAGTGTCAGCTGTTCATGGTTCTAACCTTACCTCTCCCATGCTTATTTTCTGAAGTGAAAAATGAACAAACATCTTGAATTTGAGATTAGCTATTATTATCAAGAATGGAGAATTAGGATAAGGATGCACTTCTAGGAATTCAGTTAATGAGGACATGGTAACATTACTTAGTGCTTGGAAATAAACAAAATGACTACTCTGCAAAGTCAAAGGTTACTTTAAATCTAAGTAATCTGCAACTGTATTATCCTATTTAATATATCTTTAATTTTGTTGGTATCCAGTACTTTAGTAATTTTAGCATTTTTGTGATTATCATCTTTTATACTAAGAGCATTCCATGTCAAGTGATCCAATTTTTAATTGAAAATTTACCTTGGGTTTTTAGATTTTTATGAAATTTGGCATATCAACAGCTGGATAGGAAATGCTTTTAATTTTTGAACTCAAAAACTAGAAAAGACAAAAATATAAAATTTTAGTTTTGAGGTCCTCTCACAGAGAACATGTGCAGAATATCAAATAAAAAGAAAATGGTAAGGTAAATTGCATTGGATCATTTGACATAGAATGATCCACTATTGAACATTTTTCTATGGTATGCAATCTATTAAATTAATTTGCTTTTGATATGCTTAATCCTGCTCTTATATAGCGTTGTATCTGTGTTGCTATATAATTGGCTATAAAGGAATGTACTGAGTTTACTCAGAATTTCTAAAATAATTATTTTTGTTTCTTGTGCCTGAAACATTTTAATATCCTTCTTCTCAGGCAAGACCTTCTAATATGAAGAGATAATGCTTTCTTTTAACCATTGTAAGTTAATGAATATGAGTGCCTGACCAAAGTAAATTCTTTATCATGGAATTTGAGATTTATGGAGAGATACCTTTGAGTGTAGGTATTTGAAAGAAAATATTGTTAATTTTTGGGAGGAATGATTTGATAGTTGAGGTAGGTGTTCTTCCCAGCTTTCTTTGCAGCACTTGCAATTAATATTTTATAAACCATTCAGTTTGTAAGTCCAATGTGGATGGAATATTTTATTGAAGTAGGGCTTTAAATTTTTTTATCTATGTGTTTAAAATCACTTACTATGATTTCATGCTGAAGAATATTTTCTTAACATAACTTAGGCTTTATAATTATTTATTTATCTCTTACGAGTTGCTGACGACAGCCCATAAGAGACGATGTATGTGCGTGAAGCGCCTGGGATCGAGCAGTTTTAACAATGGGTGTCAAAGTAGCAATCTAGAGCGAGAATTGACTTGTTCAATTGTTTGAAAGTACATTGTGTGGAACTAGAGATAGTAGAGAAGAGATAAAGTCATATGGATAATGTTTGTGTTAGTGGCATTGCTAATTATTGTTTGTGTATAAATGAACCCTGAACTGGCATTGGAAGAAATGGTAGGGATGGTGAAAGATAGTACGAGAGACAAAGATCTAGAAAATGGATGAAAAAAAGAAAGGAAGAATGGAAAAGATAAAATCACTAGTGAGCAAGTTTGACGGTGAAATCAGAAAGTGAATGTAGAAGTCAACTAGAAAGATTGGAAAGGTGGTAAGAGGAATTACAGAAGTGGAATTTAGATTTTTTGGAGTAGAAGGACAGCAAAAAGAAAGAGTGGATTTGATAGTGGAAACAACTTTCAAAGAAAAATTGAATATAGAATTATTTGGATGGGAAATAATGGATGGGTTCATAATAGGAAAAAAAAAAAGAACCAAAAAGGGATCAATTGTTGTTATAGTAGTAATTGTACAGCACAAATGGAGTACTATGTCTAGGACAAAACATCTGAGGGGTACAACAATTTTTATAGAACAGGATTTTGGGAAACAAGATATATTTTACTGAAGAACATGAAAAACAAGGAGGGAAGGCAAAATTGCGTTTGTAAAAGGACTACAGCTATGGATAGAGGGAAGGAGACAAAGGCTGACTAAGCAGATAACACAGCAATATTCGGTGGAAACAAGACAAGTGGGACACTTGGAATTCAGGAAAGAGAAAAGGAGGAGAGGCGGGGCTAGAGTGGGGAGTACAGAAGGCAAGCTACAGCTGGGTAGCAGGCAACCTTGTTGACAAAAAGACAGATCTCTCCATCCAAACAGCTGATGGAAGAAACAAGGAGGAATGTTAAAACATTAGCAGAATTGGTCTTAATGCTTCCTTCTTTGTAAGTAGAAGAGAAATAAGGGAATGCACTAGGCTAAAGCAATAGTCAAATCTTTTAAAAACTGGTCTCTATGTGAAAAATTTGGTCCTCTTTGCTTGCTAGAAATTAACTAGGGAGAGACAAAAAGAAAGATTCCTTCGCATTTGAGAAAAGTTTAAGTAACTTAAAACTGAAACTAATGGCACATATCTCGGAAACAGTTTACTCTACAACAAAAGTGAATATTATGACATAAATTGTGTGTTTTAACAAGATCTACATTTTCGGTGTAGTAAAATTTTGTCTCTTACGGTTTATCAGTCATACAAAATTCATCCAGAACGAAGAGGTCTTTTAGAGGCTATTCCCAAAAAATTCAAGATATATATTTTGCTCTTTTAAAAATAGATTCAGTATTTTAATCAAAATCATTAGAGCTATTTTTGAGAAAATAATAATTTTTGAAAAATGTTCTATTAGGAAATTGGGGTGAGGGAATTTTCCTGAAAATCTTAGTGTTGCATCCTTGGAAGATTGAATTTATATACCAAGTTTGGTATTGTTATGGTTTGAGTTATGCTATAGACAAACACACAGGCACCTTTGTCTAAAAATGCTTTTTCTTGGTTCAGAGGACCCTGAAACATGTATTTCTGGTGAAATCTTGGTATCAAATTTTTGGCTGGAATACAATACCTTCTTGATCCACTATATACAGGTTATATACATGCTAGAGAAAGTAAAAAGCACTTTTAGAGAAAGATCTATGTGTCCATGAATATGATGACTCAAAAAGGAAATGTTGATTAAATAACAAAACTTTATATTTAAGTTCAACATCTAGCAAGGGTGTGACACAAAGATTTTCAAGAAAATCCCCCAACCTTAAACTATCCTTTATGTGGAAAAACTTTCGAAAATTTTGATTCTAACGATTTTGATTAAAATACTTCATATTAAAGATGCATGACAAATAAAATGTATATTTTGAATTTTCTGGGGAATAATCTCTAAAGTGCTTTTCATTCTGAATGTTTTTTTAGCATAACTGGTAAACTGAAAGTGATAGACAAAAGTTACTGAACAAAAAAATGTAGGGTTCGTTAAAACATATAATTTAGGCCATATGCAATTTTTTGTAGAATTAATCATTTTTGAGACATTCCTTGTTATTGGTTTAAATTTTAAAATTTCCTTGTTACTTGTTTAATGTTCTCTTATGGGAATGTGTCAACTCCTGGCCATGCAAAGAGAACTAATTTCAATCACATAGCAACCAGCTTTTAAAACATTTGGTTGTCACTTTAACCTACCATATTCCTTTATTTCCCTTCTACTCAAAAAGAAAACTAAGTTATAAGAACCATTTCTGCTAACATTTATCTTGATTAGCATTAAACAAATACAATAAGCTTTTTAAGAATAATTTGATACAAAAATGTAGAGAAAGTGATGTGAATGGAACACATCCAGTTTTTTTTAACATTTTACACCACAATTGCTGAAACTGTCGGCAAACAATGTAGGCTGCACTGTGTCTGAATGATTAGACCACTTGCCTCTCACCAAAGCAGCCAGAGTTCAATCCCAGGCGACTAAATGTGATATTTGTGGTGGACACCATGGTGCAAGGGTTGGTTTTCTCTGGTTTCCCCTGCAAATGCATTCCACTGGTGCTCACTCTTCATTCCATGTATCATCACTGTCATCACCTGCAGTGCCATAGTAGTAAAAGCAGGCATTAAACATTGTAGAAAAAGAAAGGAAAAATGAAAAATCTGATGACTTTCTCTAGCTGCTCTTCAAATAAACTTCTTACAAAAGATTATTCTTCTGTCTACACCATGCTAATCGAGATAACACATTAATTGAATAGTCTTATTACTTAGTTCCTTATAAGTAGAGGGAAATGAGCTATGCTAAAGTGATAGTCAAATATTTTAAAAGCAGTTGTTATGCGATTGTCATTGCAAATTGCTTCCTTGCTCAGCCAGGAGTACATCAAAAGAAAAACAGACACTTCCTGTCTGAGAAAAGTATAAGGTCTTTACAATTGAAACCAATAACAAGGAATATCTTGGAAACTGTTACTTCCATAACAAAAACGTAAAGGACATAAATTGTGTGTTTTGGTGAAATCTACATTTTTTGTGTAGTAAGTTTTTGACTATCTCTTATGGTTTAGCAGTTAAGCAAGATTTGGCAAAATTCATCTAGAATTAAGAAGTCTTCAGAGGCTATTCCCAGTAAATTCAAGATACGCACTTTATATGGTATGTAAATATCTTTAATATACAGGATATTAATCAAAATCGTTGTAGCCATTTTTCAGAAAATCAAAATTTTAGAACATTTTTCCATGTAAAGGGTAGTGTGTTGTGGGGGGATTTTCTTGAAAATTTTCGTGTTTCATCCTTGGAAGATACCTACATACCAAGTTTGATGTTTAACATTTTTGTTTTTGAGCTATGCTGTGCCCCACACACACACATGGGCGCGCACGCACACACACACACACTCGCTCACACGCCTGCGTGCACACACGCACACATAGAGAGACCTTTTTCTAAAAATTCTTTTTTCGGACTCAGGGGACCCTTAAACATATATTTCTGGTGAATCTCAACATCAAATTTTTGGATGGAATTTAATTCCTTCTCAATCCACTATGTACATAATACATGTGGGCTAGAGAAAGTTTTAAACACTTCTTTTCTCCACTGTGTTCTATATTTCTCATTCTTTCAAACATGTTTTCAAATACCTATTACCATTCTTCTTTGAAGAGGGTGTGTAAATATTCTTTATATACAGCTTCAGGTGATTCAGATTATTGACCTTAAATTTTTTCTTTGATTTTGTGGAGTTTAAAAAGTTATATGGGGCCAGATTTGTGCTTTAGGGAGGATGGGACAAATATTTTGACTCCTCACACCTACAGAGATAGTGTTTTCAGACCATTTTCACCGAATGAATAGGTCCTCATGTAAATAGAAACATGTGCACAAAAGTGAATCAAGTGTAGTCATTGGCTGATGTCGCTATTACAAAGTACATCGGTTACCAAGTAGTTTGCTAAGCAGTAATAAAAGCTACTGGATCTCCTCTGTATTATGTAACAATGGTATGTTTAATATGATTATATAGAGTTGCAGCAAAATAAATCTAAAGTGAGCAATCAAATTGGACTTAATTAGAATATGAGCAAATAGGATGCGCAGACTGCCTTCTGCTAGTGAGCTTTGGAAGTGGGGAGGTGAGGCTGTTAGTACATAAACCATCACAGCCGAACAAATGTAGTTTGCAAAACATTGTAGAGATATGCCGTTTAACAAGTGGTGAGAAATTTTAATTTTGAATTGTTTCACAATGTAAGAAATATCCCACGTTGACCATCAAGGATACTTCGTGACAGCAGAGTTTACAAGTGTGTATGTGTACATTAAATATAAATTCTGCATGCAGTGAAAGGTTAAAAACTTGCAAATTAACCACGCCTGGAGAATTGAGGAAATGTAAAAAGCCAGTGTTAAAAGTTCAGTTTGACGAATTTGTTAGGAGCGCAGTGCAACTAAAAGTTCATCATTTCTGCCACATTAATGGGCTTCTTACAATCAAACTCTTACATTTATGAATGGTGACTCCAGCCTTCCTATATTCAAGCAAGCTCTTCTTAAAGCTGTTACTTGACACTGATTTTCATTCCAAAAAGGAAATGGTAAGAATATCATTGTTGACCAAGAGGATGTGATGTTAAATTCCTGGAAGCTGTATTTTTCTTGATGAAACATGGGTAAATGAAGGCCACAAATTTCCCAGGTATGGATAAACACCACTCTTGATGGAATACAAATGCTTTCAGATTGAGATTAGGTATGCTTTTCGTATAGTAATTTTTATATTTCTTATTTATATCTTTAGTTTAGAGTGCTATATGCAATTGTTATCTAATCAGAAGAGTGTTTATAAACTATCCTATGAAGAGGTTAATGAGTTTAAGTAAAGCGATGACAGTTCCAAGGTTCCTCATGGTTATCTCCCTTGCTGCCATGTGGTTATGAAAGTAGAACCATTACCCCTCCAATCAGAGGAAGAAAGCACAGTATTACATTTTGTGCTTTGTTTACATGCAACAAATTCATCCAGTGAAAAGGGTCTAGTATAATGTGGGCAGAAACGTTGTATAAAAAATTCTGTGCAAACCTGTCTTAAGATGCTTTGTTCCCAACCATTTTGTGATGTACTATCTGTGAAAGTCTTTTGTCTTTCAAGTGGCATTGCTACAATATGGCCACTAGCTAAGAACAAATCGATCATCTTGTAATACTTCTTACTCATCTCACTTTTCTGGGAGGATCCTCTTCTGGGAAGACCCAGACGATGGCTGTCAATTTCTTGGTCATTTTTGTTTATACTACTTTAGTTGCATGTTAAGGTGTTAAATATGTATTTGGAATTTCCTCTGTCAAATTATTTTATCATTTCTTGGCACCATTGTACACTTGCCTTTTCTGCTCATTTGTGAGGTGAAGGGGGATCCAGCAATATGAAGCTTTTCTGTAAGGATATTATTCACTGCTGCTGATCCATATTTAGGTTTTCTCAATAAGTGCAACAATGATCTTTGCACAAAATACGTTCTGTTTTCATTACATAGTTGTAACCAGCTGTCCTGAATGGTCTTCATCTTTGAGGGAACTTCTTTCTATTCTAAATTTTGAAAACCATTGGTAAATTATGCATATCAAAGGGCAGAGTTCCCCAAATGCCCGATGTAATCTTTTAAGGTATTTTTCTGCCATAATCAGACTTAAAAAAATCAGAAAAGCATTGCACGGAAATGCTCACTCTTGAGATCCATTCTAGCATTGGTGAAGCAACAGCTTTAGGCACACACAGAAGTGCTGATGCATATTATTGGAGCGTGCCCAGGCTCACACATGTTAATGTGAACCTCAACCTAAAGTCACGAAGCTTGGGGAAATGTCCCTAGGCAATTCTTGTTGGAATCCTTGGCTGTCTTCATCCTGTTGCTCGCTACCTTGAGTTTTTGACACACCATCGTATGCATATTGTGAAATCAGTCTGCAGATTCTTCACATAGTTGATTACTGGCTGTTCTGCGCCAGGAGAATTACTAAACATCAGGTTGCGTAATAGATGGAGATTTCATGCCAGAGACCAAATTGGGTGGTGTCATCTGGGGTGTTGTGGGTTGAAGAATGGTAGGTCAGGAAGAAAAGTGGTGCCCTCACTTAACAAACTTTCTGGTGATTGTCACAACCTTCCTCAAATGTTCTTCTAAAGTCTTAAGTAACACTCAATCATGGCATTTGACTGTGGGTGGAGAGCAGTTGTGCTCAATTTGTGCATTCCAAGTTGCTCCAGTATTTCCCTCATTAGTTGGATTCCAAGTTGGTGCTCTGCTCAATATGTAGCTACAATGGTACCTTATCACAACAAAACAGTTCTGTGAGGCAGTTTGCAATGGTCTTGGCCTCTTGGTTAGGGACAGTGTACACCTCTGGCCACTTGAAGTAATCCTTGGTGATCCATTTGTTTCTCCTGTCTTGATTGGGGAATGGCCCAGCCACATCAATGACTACATGTTTGAAAGGTGCTTCCACATTACACTGCTGCATGCAACCCCAGCTCCTGGTCTGTGGGCCACAATCTGCTGCATACACATGACATTGGCAACATCACCTCTAGAATCTATCCATGGTCTCAGTCAGTAGTACCATTGTCGGAGGTTGTCGATGGGTTGGTTGGGTTTCAAATGTTCTCCCAAAATTCCTGCATGTACTTCCTCCAGGACTTCTGCAGTCTTACTCTGAGAAAGGGTCAGGTCTCTCTGGGTGTTCCCATCAAGTAACTTTCATACTCTGAACAGCACTCCTTCCTTGGTCTTCAATGAGTCCCATTGGGAGGAGTAGGACTTATACATACTAATACTTAATGTGATGTACTTCCAGCTTGGTCTAGCCCTGACTCTATTTCTCTCAGGAGCGGCCCCAAGTCAGTGTCCACCAACTTCTCACTCCTCAGACCTGCACTATCTCATCTGCAGGCACCGTCAAATTGACATAGACAGCTGTAGCACTCTGTCTCTTCTCAACCTTGGTGCAGTGGCTGCACTCCTTTGGACAGGGTTTGACGTAACATGGCATTTGCATTGGAGTGACTCCTTCCTCTGCAATCTTCAGGCTCTTGAGGCTCAACAGCCAAGTGAGGATGGAGTGGTCAGAACTCAGATGGAATGGCTGACCATATAGGTACTTATGGAAGTGTTCCAGTGCCTTTACTACAGCCAGGAGCTCTCGCTGGGTAGCACAGCAGTTCTTCTTTGCCTTAGAAAGTATCTTGCTGTAGTAGGCTTTAACATGCGCCTGGCCATCCTGCTCCAGGGTTAAATGCAGTTGCTGATATCTGAGTCCACACTGCAGAGTACTTACTAAGTACCTAGAATGTGCTCTCTGCTTCTTCTGATCATAGAAATGGTGTTCTGTCAAGAGGGTGAGGATTTTGCAAATGTTGGAGAAACCTCTGATGAACCGGCAGTAGTAGCTACATAGGCCCAGGAAACATTGGAACCCTTGTTTGTCTTTCAATTTCTCACTGCCTGAGCCTTCTCCAGGTCCATGGCCACCCCAGATGGTGAGACTATGTGACCCAAGTAGATCACCTTGTTGCAGAAGAGTTGACAGTCCTTTGGCTTTAACTTAAGGTTAGCTACCTGCAACCTTTCCAGTATCCTAGTCTAGTTCTTGAGATGATCTTTGAAGTGTTGCCTGTGGCAATGACGACATCCAGATAGAGCAAGCAAGTATTGTAAGTCAACCCTCCATCATTGATTCCATGAGGTGCTGGAAGGTGGCTAGACGTTGCAGAGGCCAAAGGGCATAAACCATAAATTGCCAATGCTTTTGGCCAGTCGAGAATGGGTTCCTTGTCTCTGGGATCTAGCGCCAATGCCAGTATTCCACTTTCAAGTCCAAAATCGAGTCCCACTGGGAACCAGCAAGTGTGTCCCAAGATGTCGTCAATTTGGGGTAAGGGGAAACTGTCCTTTCTGTAGTCCACGCAGAATTATAGCTCATCATTCTTCTTCACCAAAACTACAGGGGAGCACCAAGGGCTGTCAGGCTCTTCAATGATTTCCCTAGATTTCATATCTCAAGCATGTCCTTCACCTTTGCCTGTTTTACCAGAGGAACATGTCTTGGTTGTTGCCGGATAGGTCAAGCATCTCCGATTGAGGTTATGGTGTACATGATCGGTGCAGTCATAATTACCATTCCTTTTGCTGAAGACGGATTGGTATCGACTAATAGATGCCAGACTCTTTTCTGTTGTGAATTGGTCAGATTCAGTAAGTCTTTCAGCTGGGGCCTCAAATCCAGGCTTGCACTTCCCTAACTCCATCCTGGCCTGGGTATCCTGATGTCCCTTGCATTGAGCAGCCACATAGGAATTTCTCCTGATACGGCAACAAGGTTCCTTGACCGTTGACTCTCCAGGTGTGCCTTCACTACCACCTTGCTTCTTCCAGGCCCAATTACATCTTCTGTAAGGATCACCCTGCAGATCCTTGGATGTTCATGGGGGCTCCGAAGCATCTTGACTGAGTCTCAAAATATTTTGGCTGACATTGACCATTGACTCGTGGCTCCTGAGGGCATCCAGTCCCAGTATCACATTCTTGGTCACCTTTGCGACCAATACCCACAGGCTCACAGTGCTCCATACCAATGTTAACTATAGCAACGTCACAGGTGAGGTATTGCCTGACACTGTCACTAGTTGGTAGAGCTGACTTCATGTTGGCAAGCCCTTTACCATGTCAGGTCTGATTACAGTCACTGCTGTGTCTACTAGTATCCGGCACAGCTTCCCTCACATTCAGTTGTCTGCGATGAGGCTGCCATCCACTGTTCTGCCCAAGACACTTAGCATGAGTTAATGATTATGATGGCCCCAATGTGACCCTCGTACACACAGGTGCAACAATGTAAAGTCCTTGCCAATTGCACACATATTCACCTACATATTAGCTAAAGAAAGGAAGCCAATGGGTGAACAGTAACAATCAGCTGTAACTTTTGAAACGAGATGTTCGCACACATGCAGGGTTTATGGCCATAAGGCATAGTCAACAGTATTAAGCAAATTAGAGTTTGATCACTAACTAGTTCAAATTAAGAAGGGTAATAAAAAGACCTTTATGTGATGTACCTAAGACCTATTCCGCTGAAATGAGAAATTTTGAAAATGATCTATATTGCAAATACAAAGAAATTTTCAAGAAGTATTTCTGGATCGTTATTTTATTTAACTACAGAAGAAATTTATTGGTTTTGCAATAAATTTGATTAATTTGTCCATTTTAGTGTGCAGATTGTTTTTTTAAAGTGATTGTTTTGTGAGTAGTTGATTTTTACACGGTTTTTATTTTTTTTTCCCCTCTCCTGATTACATGGACTGAGAAAATTGTCTGATGGACCGAAAATGCATTTACCATCAGGAGTTTGATGATATTTGACCTGCTCCTGTGTTGAACCAGAATAGTATTAATACTCAACCACAGTCTCAAGGTGCTTTGTACTCATATTTAGCTTGTGGACAACCAACAAAGCTTTTGAATGCTATTCATTACTGCATTGAGGGGGCGGTTATGGAAAGGCTGGTTGTATTGGTTAGCAACACAATCACATCCAGAACACTGTGGCTTGGTTTCTGTTCCATAAACCATTACCATTCTTTCTATGTTTCTAGCAATGAATTTATATATATTAGGATGGCCCTTATGTGGAGGTTATATAAAAATGTCAAGTGTTTTGAGTGTATACCCACCTATTTTGTTTACTTTTGGCATATTTTGATAATGGGTCATGACTATCTCAATAAACATTTATTGAGGTTTGGTATAGTGGAATGTCCTCTGTGTCCTTTCTGTACACTTAAAGAAGATATGGATGGAAACCATCTACTCTGCTAAATAAATGGCATTTTATTTATGGACACTCTTTAATTGCTGTGGTTCTCAGCATCCCATTCTATACTGGGCGTGAAAGTCAGCTTAATTTTGCTCAGGCCTTTCAGTCGGGCTTGAGGTTCTTTTATGTGCCATAAATCTATGACACGGGACCAACGGCTTTACTTCACTTCCAAAGTAAGCCATGCTAAGGATTTTTACACCCAAAAAAATCCATCATTCTCCGCTGGGTTTGAACCCGCTGCCCAACCTTTAGTCAACATGATAATATAACATCGAAACACTGGAATGCAAGAGTTGGCTTAATTGCCAACTACTCAACATTAGATACGAACCAACCATATTTTGATAATGTGTCAAATTTCATTACGATTAATTTTAGCTCATACCACACTGGACTTAAATATCTAAAAAAACTAAAATACTGAAAGAGCATTTGTATTTTTCTATGTGGCATAAACAATTAACACCAACCTATATATTCTTTACTTCTCCAATATGCTTATATATATATTTAAATGAAAGAAATTTGAGTATTAATATGTAACAGAACACATACAGTGTGGGAATGCAGCATAAATCAATGTCAGTTTTAACACAATATGCTTTTTAGTATTACTTTCTCTACATGTACTATGTACATAGTGTATAGAAAAGGTATTGCATTCCCCCAAAAATTTGATACCAAGATTTTACCAGAAATACATGTTTTAGAGTCCTCTGTATCCAAAAAAAGCATTTTTAGAAAAAGGCCTCTGTCTGTGTGTGGGTGGGGGTGTGTGTGAGAGAGAAAGAGAACATATAGCTTAAAAATGAAAAGTCAGTAAAATACCAAACTTGGTATTTAAGTTTAGTATCTTCCAGGGATGTGACAAATATTATGAGAAAAATCCCCCTACCCCAAACTACCCTTTACATGGAAAAAATTTCGAAATTGATTTTCTCAAAAATGGCTAATGATTTTGATTAAAATGCTGTATATTAATGATATTTATATGGCAAATAAACTGTATATCTTACATTTTCTGGGAATAGCCTCTAAACACCTCTTTATTCTGAATGAATTTTGCGTAACTGGTAAACTATAAGAGATAGACAAAAACTTACTACACAAAAAATGCAGATCACATTAAAACATACAAATTATGTCATATACATTGTTTTCGTGAAATTGATCATTCCTGAGACATTCCTTGTTGTTTCAGATTTAAAATACTCCAACTTTTCTTACACAGAAAGTTGTAAACTCCTGGCCCTGCATAGAAATGGAGTTCAACTGCAACTATCTTTTAAAAGATTTGACTATCGTTTTAGCCTAGTGTATTCCCTTATTTTCCTTATACTTACAAGAGAGCAAGTAATTAAGACAATTTCTGCTAATATTCATCTTGATTATCATAAGGTAGATAGAAGAATATGCTTTTTAACAATTTGTAACATCGATGTAGAGAAAGTTGTGTGAATGGAACACATCAGATTTTTTATTGTCTCTGGTGATCTTGCACACATTACAAAATGAATTGATTTTGTTCTTCATCGGCTGTTAATAGTCCATTGAAATCTTGCATTGATTATACTTTCTCTCTCTCTCTCTCTCTCTCTCTCTCTCTCTCTCTCTCTCTCTCTCTCTCTCTCTCTCTCTCTCTTACTCTCTGCAGTATCATTTACCATCTTAATATTTTTTATATTCTCTTTGGCACTAAAGTGGGAAATGTTTGAATCCCAAAAAATTGGATCCTTATTTAAAAAATCTTATGTGTACCATTCACATGACTTTCTCAACATCTCTGCAACAAATTGTTAAAAGGCTTATGCCTCTTTTTACTTTCTGCTACTCGAGAACAAATTAGCAGAAATAGTCTTATTACTTGTTTCCTTGTAAGTAGAAGCGAAATAAGGGAGTACCATAGGTTAAAGTGACAGTCAAAAGATGGTTGCTATGTGACTGAAGTTCCTTTGTTTATATGGACAGTAATTGGCAAATTCCTATGTGAGAAAAGTAAGTCTTTCATAGCTGAAAGTAAAAAACTGAATTTCTCAAAAATGATCAACTCCACGAAAAAAAATTATATAACATAAATTGTGTGTTTTAATGTGCTCTACATTTCTTGTATAGTAAGTTTTTATCTAAGTCTTACGGTTTAGCAGTTATGCAAAATTCTGTAAAATTCGTCCACAATGTAGTAGTCTCCAGAGGATATTCTCAGAAAATTCAAGATATACATTTTGTTTGTGAGGTAAATATCTTTAATATATGATATTTTAATCAAAATCATTAGAGCCTTTTTTTGCAAAAATCTGAATTTTCGAAAAAAGTTCCATGTAAAGGGTAGTTTGGGGTGGGGGAATTTTTCTCAAAACCTTCGTGTCACATCCCTGGAAGATACTAAACTTAAATACCAAGTTTGGTATTTTACCGACATTTCGTTTTTGGGTTATTGTGTTCACACACGCACGCACACACCCACATACACACTCACAATTTTGTGAAAATGCTTTTTTTTTTATATATAAGAGACCTTAAAACACATATTTCCGGTGAAATCTCAGTATCAAATTTTTGGGTGGAGTGCAACACCTTCTCTATACACTATGCACATAGTGCGTGTAGAGAAAGTAAAAATCTATGTAAATCTATGCTTAACTTCAACTTGTCCAAACTCTTGACTGAAATGAACTTGTCAATTTCCTTACCTGAAATAAGAGATATTCGAAGCTCAGTCAGTTGGTATATTTTTATACATTCTGAATAGCCTATGAAAATGTGCTACATTTAAATTATAGAATTGTATTAAGTTAAAAAGAAAACTTACCTGTGTACCTCCTTTTGGTCCCCAAAATTTCTTGCTGCAAATTTTTAAACATACAAGCTTTTTGTTGAAACTTGTAGGCTTTCACGGCCAGTGTCAGTATAAGAAAAATTATTATCCGGGCTTGTAGGCCGTGGTCTACTGGGCTCCTCCTTCATCTTCCCAGATGTTTCGTCTGCAGCTGCGGCAGACATCTTCAGTGGCAGTGCGATCGAAGTGTCCTGGTGGAGGTCTTGACAGCGACTGTGCTGTTAGCTCCATGGGTTGCGGTATATATACCGATCGCTGGCCGGAGAGCTGGCTGTGATTGCTTCGGGTTGATGGTGGGCTGGACCTGACAGTGGGCGGTGCTTCGTTCTGCTGACGTATGTTTGGTACGGGAGGAATCCTTGGTTTTGACCTTTCTTAATGCTGTTGTATATTTCTTATACAAGCTTTTGTGTCATTAAGGTTGTCATTGAACAGTGATAATACTCAAATCTCTCCATTTAAATACCATAAGTGCTGACAAAACTTCTTTAGAACACTCATAGAATCTCTTGCATTTACTTTTTCATGCAGTTTTATTTTAAAATGTTTAAGTTTTGTAAGATGTACCAATTGCCAAAAAATTCAGAAACCAATGTTTTTCTTATGCTTTTACCACAAACAAACATGTTCTTCAGACCATTCAATTCATTAACAGTGAAGGACAGCTGAGAACGAAAGAGTAACTCTTCAATGAAGATATTCTTTTGGCAATCCACCTTACATGATGCAAAGCCTTACTTTAGTTGAACCAGAAACACAGTTATCCCCAGAAACATGATGCAAAATTAAGTGAGTTCATAGTTATTTTTCAGATATTTATTTAGTATTTTTCGGAAAAAGTTAAGGCTTTGTCAATTTCGACACTGCTGGCAGCCTCATGCCAATGTTCATGCCCATCTTCATAACTTTCTTTTTCCATGCCATTCCATTTTTCTCTAAGTTTTTTAAAAATGTTAATATCAAGTCTAACTGCTACTTGGGATAACTTATTTACAAATACACTCCATAACACTAGCTTATACATGTGTTACAAGGGAAAAGCAGCACCTCTCTTTCTGTTCAACTACTTTTCAGAAAACATTGTACATATGCTAGTTCTTTAATTTGATCCATTTCATTGTTATTTATCTGTTATTTTCTATTACATTGTTATGATTTGTCAATAAAAATCACAATAAATATTAATAAGAAAAATCAAAGACAAGCCTGTGGATTATTTTCTGGGTGGAAAAATGTTTGTATTAGTTATTTAATTCAGATCATTAAGTGAATTTGTGTGAAGTTAATTTTGACAGAGATAGCTGTTTAAGGAAGAGGATATTAAGACAGGCCTTATGGAAAAGCAGTTGCTTCCGTAGAAAAATGGCTGTAAATTGAGGCAATTGCTAAGTGAATGTAACTGTAAGGCAAGTTTGACTTTACCTAATAAAGAGCATATGAAGCCATTTCCATGTATACAGTTACAGTTGCTAACTTGCAGGGGATGGAAAAATAACCTTTCATTATGTGTAGTTGTATAATCATTTTACACACCAGAGTTTTGCATTACAGGGAGCCCATAGAGATTGGGTGTTCGACTTGTGCTGGTTGGATGACCAGTTCTTGGTATCAGGTTCCCGTGACACTCGTATGGCATTGTGGAGGATACAGGACAACGATGTTTGTACTAGCCAAGATGTCCCCACATACAGTCACATGAGACCTCTAGTTGTAAAAGACTGCAAGACAGCCCAGAAGGTGCGAGCTCTGGTATTCAACCGAAACCTACAAGAGGTTGCAGCACTTTCTCTCAACGGCTACATACACATTTGGTGTGCTGAGAATTTTAGACAGGTAGAAATTTCTTTGTCAGTGTTTGCAAAAAAAAAAAAGTGTTCTATAAATTGCTTTAGATAATACCTTTTGTTATCAGATCTATAAATCTATTCAATGCTTAAATTGACATTACAGCAGTTGCAACATGTGGGTGTGTGATGTGCAATGTGACTGTAGTGCAAAGTTAGCTACAGACTGTTGGTGGAGCAATTCTTGACTCACCTATATGACCAGCTGGTCGTTCAGAATAATAGATACATAAACAAAAGTGATACAAGTCATCACGTACAATTTCCCTAATTTAACTAATTACAGCTCCAGAGAATTGCTTTTTGCCTCCATTCCAGATTTCAGGGTCTGCACTTTCCTTAATAATTAAAGTATTTGCACCATTGTGATATTTATATCCCACTCCTGACACCAATGTGACATTTAGAACAGCAGTTGCTGCTAAACTCATTTCATGTACACTCAAGATAATGTGACATGTTACATTGATAAGTTTGCATGATTTCCAGTCTTTCTTAGGTTGTAAATCTAACATAACCTAACTTTTCATTGCTTTATATTTTTAAACAGTTTAGAATCTCATGACTTCTGTTAATGTCAGTAACTAAAAATGTGGTTTTTGTTTACAGAAATTGTCTCGAAAACTGCCATCGTGCCAAGAGAATGTGTGTTTAGCTGTACAAGACACGGGAATGTATGCTATTGGTTGTCGCTCTTACACGTTACTGCTGGATGCCAGAACCCTTCAGGCATTAAAGAAAATACCACCTCGGTACAGTGGCTGTGGTAAGCAACGAGCATTCTGGTTCAGTATTACATTTCACATTGTGCAACTGATGTAAAGTAACAATAGAGGCCTCACTTTGATGGTTCTGTTTATTGCCATAGCAGCAGAAGTTTAATAATTAAAAGTAACATGTTAAATGTAAACTGAGGTTTGAATTTGCTGTGTTGCAATGCTGTGCAAAATAAAATAGCAGTTTTATCAAAAGTGGACAGCTTTATGGATAAAATGTATTAAGAAAATATTTGTAAACAATATTACACTATGCAAACTGCTTATGATCATTACAATTACCACATGTTTTCAAAACCTTATATTTGTTTACAAGTTTTTCATTAAATGTACATTTTCTCCTCATGGTGAAGATTCAAAGGAGTAAAATATTCTTTCTTTTAATAAAACACAAACAGGATCCTGGAACTATTCTGATTTATCACACCTGCTGACTACTGATAATGTTGTCACACAAGCCATACCACCAGGATATAGATATGCAGAATATGAAAATGTGTCTAAACAAAGCATTAACAGCACTATAACAATGCTGTTATAGCTGCCATTGTGAAAAATATTTACACAATTTACTTCCACCTCATTTCTTTTGGCCAAAGAGAATTACAATTTTTAAAATTTACCATAATTGCAATAATTTGTATTAAGTTCAAAACCCTGAACTTTGCCCCGAATGGTATAAGAAACCCGGGACTGTCCGATCAAATCCCAGACAGATAATAAGCCTAGCCATGTCATGTGAACTACTCTATTATGTATATACACTTGCTTTGTGTAACATATTGTTTGATAGCTTTGGGATGGGTGAACAATTACTAAGGATGCACCTTGTTGCAAATATGTCATTATATGTAAGTAATTGTTCTTTTAAAGTTGTAAAGTTAGAATCATGCTGAAAATGTGGCACTGATTTTTACTTCTTCATATATGATGTGTGCTTTCAAATAGAATACTTGTTTGTCCCCATTTCTCTTACAAATGGTTTTGTTGCAGGTATCCGGTCAGCAAGTTTTCAGGGTAATGTACTCACTATTGGTACTGGGGTGGGAATTCTATTGTTCTACGATCTTCGAGCAGGGAAATACCTAGAGTCCAGTATTAACTCCAGTAGAACGGTAGTGCTCAAGGCTTCCAAAGGATGGGTGGTAAGGAACTTAAACTATACTAATATTACCAAAAGAGAAAATGTGTGTTAAGTGTATCTAGTTTAATTTCAAAACAATACCCAAAAGATTTTGATAATTCTTTCGCTATTGAAATGTGGTATTACTCCCAATTGGCAGTTATAAGGCAACTATAATTGTAATTGAACATATTGGGCTCATAAAAGAATCTCTATAGAACCCTCTTTTTTCTCTATTTTTATATCCAAAATTGGGGGAGGATCCTAAAGGTGCAAACTTCGTAAAATTGGTTGTTTGGAGAGGAGTCATTGCCTATTTTATTTTAATGCTATTTAGAGATATTAATGGAAATACCTAAACAAAAGATACATATGAAATCAACAGTGCTCTAATAATAAACTGTCTGATAACATCCCTCACAGTGATAACCTCTGCAGAGATATATAAGATGGTGGATGGGTACGACATGTAGAATAAAGAGCACATGCAGTTGAAACTTGTATAACAGTTGGCTAGTAAAACACAAAAATCCTTACTTATAATATTGGTGTAGGTAATTTTATTCATGCTCCACAAAAATATTTAAGTGAAGAATAGTAACACAATACCTATTGTGGAATCACAGAGGTATCCTCATTGCTGTCTTCACTACCAGTGTTGTTGCTAAAGTCTGTGTCAGCTGGAAACCTTTGATATAATGAAGTTCTTCTCCTTAAACTCAAAGTGTTACAATGCACATTTTAAACTGCAGCATATCATGTGTTACAGCGTGATCACTGTCCCTTGTTTCAACAACCTTCGCTAACACTTTTTTATGGACTTCATACTTTTCTTTCTGTATTCAATGAAAAGATTTGTCTGATTTTACTTTAGTCCTCTTGCACTAAAACTGCTACTTGTCTCAATAGTACACACTTTTTTAGTTCTGTTAAAAGGCATTTCTCTTTGGTCTCATAATCTTCCAATTTCCTTTACCCACAGGTTTATAGTATCCTATAGGACAATCATACATAGGTTTTGCAATAGATGTACATGGGAAAATTCATCAGTATCAAGGCTTGCATTTTCTTAGGATTTTATGCTTTCCTAAACAAAAACCACATGAATAACAAATTATACAAAATGGAGTACAAAATCACAAAATGTAGATGACACAGTGTGAGGATATAAATATTAGCTCACCCTTAATCCAACAGGTGTATGCAGGATACCTTGTACTTGTGATTAACTCTATTAAAAATTATGGTATGAGTGAAAAGTGTGGCATAATGTGTTCATTGTTTCTGGGGAAAATTTCATGATGTTGTGAGTTCCTAAATGGAAGAATTAATCTGTTCACAATTAATGAAAGGGACATTTGAGACAATATTTATATCCCCACACTGTGTCATCTACATTTTGACTCTATTTTGTATAGATTTGTTATTAATGTGTTTTTTTATTCAGTACCAAAATTGAAATCCCTGGAGGAAATGGAAGTATTCTGTGTGTTTTCGTTAGAAGCGTTTTCTTTTTCTCTCTACAATTTTGTTTTGTTGTAAACAAGTTTCATGGCAATGTTTTTTTTTTTCCTTGGGTTTTAAGCCAGAAATGTATAAAATAGGCTAGTCAGAAGCAAGAGAAAGGTGAGGAAAATTCGTGGTCAAGTGAGGTCAATTGTGTCTTCACAAGGGCAATAATTCCTAGGCAGGGAATCCTAGGCAACAATGCATATAAACCTTGTATACCAAGTGAATAAAGTATATGTAAACAAATTTCCGGTTTGCATCATTCTGCAGCCACGATGACAGAATACAGTGACCGCTGTGATACTTACTCAATGTAAAACATAACATGGAAATTAACTGCTACTTACGTCATCTGCATTTCTCTAATCTGAGCTGGAAAATGGTTCGATGCCTCCAGGTCGGATGTCTCTGTGTCACTTGATTCATCATCTCCCAGATGTATAATACATCTTTCCACAATGTTGTCAATAATACCCTCCAATTCCCAAATTTGTTGTTCTTCTTGTATGACATGCTGAACACAAGCACTCCAATTATCGGTGTCACAGTATTGAATGCAGCATCAAGTAGGGCACGCACGTCCTGCAGTTTGAAGTTCATGTTATTTCTGGCGACGTAACCCTTCACACAGCACACCATCTCTATCGGAATCAAGTAACAGTGATAAGGTGGCAATCTGAGTACAGTGTGACACCCAAGTTATATACGTTCAGTATTATTGTCTTCTCACCATTCCGTAAAGGTTTTCTGTGCTAATGTTTAACAACACTCATCTGTTAGCTCTGGGGAATCACAGCTACGCGCACCGTATGAGTTACACTAGTTACAGATTCACTTAACTGCACATTTATACTGCTGAACTATGCTTAATATTCAGTAGCCCGTGCTTAAGCAAACATTGAGATTTCATACCTTAAGAGTAGTACTTTTTCAAGGGACTATTTAGACGGCATGGTCAAAACACACATGGTTGTGTTTACATCTACTTTATCCACTTAGTATACAAGGTTTAGTTGATTTTACATGTTAATTGGATAACACAAAAGTATTTGAAGTGGAATATATTTAACTGCCACTAACGTAAAGATAGAATCTAAAAGTGATTTAACATTATTCATCCGAGAAAGTGAATATATTTTTTTGGAATCTACAACAGTAAATCGAAAGATAGAATTTTGCATTGACCGAATGCTCGGTAGCTGTGGTGATTGCCATTTCGTGAAGTTCTTGTCAAATTTGATTGAAATAAACTTCAGTTATATAAAAAGGAAAGAAGTTTCAGTAATGACTCATTTAAAAATAAATAACCTACCCACCTTCTATGGCCTGGATTATTAATTCATAAATCCTTGATATTGCCCTGAGAAAAAGATCTCATTGCTCCCTCTGACTGACTACCGCGGCATATTTAACTTTTATACATGAGGCAAGACTGCTTCAAATCGACACCATCATGCCCAGCCAATTTCCACTTTATTTTTGGTACCCTGTATGTGGATCATTTATTACTTCAAGGGTTGGTCTTTTTCTTTTGCAGGTCTTAAATAATCTTATATTTTCTGGGTGGGTTTGTAAATTGTCTTGATTTTATATTTGGATAAGAGCTCCCCCTTACGTGATTTGTAATTTTGTGAAGGTAAGGCAGAAAAGCCATGCCTCAAGAAGTGACAGTGTTCTTCTCTACCCTTTGTCTCCTTCGAGGATGCATAGCTCATCAGTTTTTGCTCCAACTTTATCTTCGTTTGGGAAGACTGGTTTCAGGGTAATTTAGCCCTATCTTCAGTTCCAGGGATGACTGACACTATGCAACAGGTGGTTGTGTTGCCCTCTACTCTTGTCAACAGGATGTCATCAGTGGCGGGGACCTCAAAGTTCATAAGAGTCTTTTTCTTTGGTGATAAAGATATTTTCCCAAATTTGTAGTTCCAAAGGTTTCTTTACACATTTAATTAACTCTATTTCTTCCTTTATGGTATGTTTTCAGACCAAAAATGATTGCTACTGCAGATTTGTCTACATGCTTGTACCTAATGCTTCTCAAGTGTTCTTTTATCCTAGTTTCCAAATTTTGTTTTGTTTTTCCAATATAAATCTTACAAATTTGGGAAAATGTCTTTTTCACCAAAGAAAAAGACTCTTATAAATTTTGAAGTCCCTACTGTTGATGACAAGAGTATAGAGAGCAACACAACTCCAGGCTGCACACAACCACGTGTTGCATAGTGTCAGTCATCCCTGGAACTGAAGATAGGGTTAAAGTACCCTGAAACCAGTCTTCCCAAACGAAGATAAAGTTGGAGCAAAAAGTGTAAAAATGTGACTCATTACATTTAAATTTAATTCTGAATATAAAGTTTAAGATATTTTTAAAACTGAATTGTGAATTTGTAAAGTTTATTAAAGTTTTGATGAAATTTTGTTTTGTAGTTTCCAGACGAGGAATACATAGATGGGTTTGAACACATCAAGTATACTCCTGCCATCTACACACATTGTTACGACTCGTCTGGGACACGACTCTTCACAGCAGGTGGTCCACTGCCAGCAAATCTTTACGGTAACTACGCTGGTCTGTGGCAGTGATCAACCAGTTCTATAAGCAATATTAGGTAAGTAATGTTCCTGGCATAGCGGTAACATAAAATTCTCTGGTCATATCACTTTGAACATTCCCCTTATAACCTCTTAAGGTATGCATATGTGAAATTTGGATAGTTTACAGTTTGTAAGATATATTGTTGAAATTTATACTAGTTATTACACATAATAACAGTAATATTTATGCTATGTTTCAAAATTCTAGCTTGCATTGTTATTTAAGTAATACTTTTTACTGTCTAAATTCATTGTTCTGATAAAAATGAGCCATGTGATGCATTTTTAAACATATTCACATAAAAAAATCCAGTTTAACAGCAAATAAGTTTAGAAATAGATCTGTTACAGTTTTTAGGTTAGCCCTAATTAGAAAAATTGTTACTTTTCATACTCTCTAAAACTCTTGATTTTTCAAAATTTAATATTTTATTTTGCAAAATCGGAGATATTTTGTAAAAGTATATGACCATTTTCTGTAATGTGCTTTTGAGAGGAAATATAAAAATGTTGAAACAAATTGGTAAAAAAATTCATCATTTGGAACATTTTGGATATGAAGGAAAAGTGTTGGAAAAAGTTTTTGAGGAAACAAGGTTTTAAGTTGGGCATGCCCACTTCCATTTATAGCTTCAATTATTTAAAGTGCACCATTCAGGAAAAACATTATCTTAAATTCAGAATGCATTTCATTTTATTATGAAAAGAAATTTATTTTTAATTTTACAGGAGCATCATTTTAATGAACTATCCTGATTTAGTAATTTGGTGTAAGAAAACCTGATGTGTTACATTTACAGAACATTTTCTACCTATCTGCAATAAACTATTGTTACAAAAATTTTATTATTGTAACCAGTTGAAAAATTCAGTGCCACAACTGGGATTTGAGCATGGTTCTCCTGCTCTTCGTGAGGTTCTCATGCCATTGAGGTATGTGGCAACATGCTGGTATGACATTCAATCTTCCAAGTGATCATATGTTTTTTATCTGGTTCAACCAACTGGTATATCTCCCTTCAGAGAACTACCTTAGCCTTTTCACTGCTACGGTCGAGATAATTGATTGCAGATAAACAGCCCAGCCGTGCTACGGTCGAGTTAACTCAACCATAGGTTTGAGCATTTTTAAGTTTTAGAATGTCATATTCTCCTGCAGCAATTTTGAAATCAATTATATCTGTACTGTTTACAATAATTCTGAGTAATATATAAAGCAAGGGAAAATTGCAAATCATTTGGTCCCAGTCAAGCTGCACTCTGCCGCCAAAACATATTTCATGGCCAGATATATGCTGTTGGTGGGGTGTGGGGAGGCCTGCTGGGTACTCTATCTCGCCTGTGGTTTAGGATAGGGAGGGCCCAGGTTAAATAATTGGTGGTATGGTACATCTGGATGATGGGGCAGGTAGAAGCATCCGGGTTGAGACCTGTTTTTTACAATTTGAAACATATTACTATACTCCTTTTTTTTAGTTATTAATTCATATTATTGTACTTTCAACTTCAAATGCACAAAATTATGGTGCCATGTTATTGGTTAAAACAAAATTTTGGATTTTTGTCAATTTTTCACCATAGTGTCCCCTTAACTCAGCAAGGAGGTGTTTCTCGCATAAAAATATGTTGGCAGTTACCTTCTTAAGTACTTGTATCTGGGTAACATTCATTCCTCTTCTCATGGAAGTTTGAAAACATGTTTGATGAGTAGATTAATTACACTAAACGACACTTGGGATATTTGCTGGAACATGTTTTGAAGGACTAGTTTCCTTCATTTTTAACTGGAACGGAACTCATCTAATTTTGTATGGTGAAGCTAGCAATGTTGTCACTGATATCTCCTCTGGTGGTGGTTCAAGGAACTTGCTAAATGCATCCTTCTGCAGAATGTCAAAATTGCAAACTCTGTTCCTATTTGTTAAGATGAAGATGTGTTTCCATATGGCCAGCTTTTGTTTTCCTGTTATGTGTTTTAGAAATTTCGATTCTAGATTTATATTGTGTTTTTTCTTCTAAAAGTGGGTGGCAACTGCTGATTTTTCCAATTCTCTGTGATTTATGTTACTGAAGTGTTATTTGGATGTTATTTTTAAATTTCTTTTAGTTTCCCCTTTATAAATCTAATTACATAACTGCATTCCATTTTGTATATGCCTGATGTTTTCTTTGCTGGGATGATGACCTTGATGTTTCAGCTTAATTAGTTTTTTAAGCTGTGGCAGTTAATTGGGGCTAGTTGAATGTTGTGTACTTTGAAAATTTCTAGAAATTTGTCAAAAGCCCATGGATGGTGTGTGAATTTCTTGAAGCTCATCTTCTGTTCTATTGCTGAGAGAGTGATTATTTGTTTTAGTAGTTTTCTTCTTTTTGGCTATTATTTTTTTTTTTTTTATTTACTAGGTATTTTGGGAAGCCATTTCTATTTGCAATTATGATTATTTCGTTGTATCTGCCCTGTGTTCATTTACCACAAGTGGAATGTTTACCAGTCTGTATGCTAAGCTATTGAATATTGCCTGTTTATCCCAAGTAAGTGTTGTTTGGTGTAATTAATTGACTCATCAAATTAAATGTTAACATTACATTAATCAAACTCCTAGAGACATTTTTGAGAAAATAAAAAAAAATTTCCAAAACTGTTCCCTATAAAAAATAGTTTAAATTGGAGGGATTTTCTTGAGAGTCTTTGTCTCACACTTGAAAGATGCTGAACTTGAATACCAAATTTGGTATTTCACAAACTTTTTGTTTTTGAGTTATGCTGTACATCTATTTATTAATAGTGGTAAACTTTCATTACACATTTACATGTTTTGTTTTAGGTATAAGAAGAATACAATAATTTAAAGGATAATCACATCTTATTTTACATAAATTACAATGATTTAACAAGATCTACAAAGTCATTCAGAATAAAGCAAGACTTCAAAGGCTATTCCCAGATTATTTAAGCAATATGTAATTTGCCTTGAGAGATGCTTAAACTTATTTTAACCCTTTTAGTGCCCAAATAGCAAAGTGCTGTCTGAAAAGTGCCAAATAATTTTAGAGGAGAATGCAGGGTTTTAAATTATTAGTAATAAAATGAGTACCACATGGCATAGAGAGCTGAAACTTTTTTTTCTTTTTTAGTAAATCCCTTTGTCTACTGTATAAAATGTGTTATATATATGGGAAGTCCCTACAATATTTTTTTTCAAAAAATTGAAAATAAAACTATAATTCCTAAAATAATCAATATTATGCATACAAAACCTCACTACACAGAAAGTTCAGGCTAATTAAACGAAAGTATGGATATTTCTTTACTAAAACAGCATCCTGCTTTGGTCTGGTGTTTTATTTTAAAATACAAAAAATGAATTCACGTAACCTGAAACTGAAAAAAAAATACACACTCATAAGCATGATAACCACTATTAATGAAAATGGTATAAAGCAATAGGATGCAAATGTAACATAGACTATTGTACAATTTAGCACTTGTGTTATTGCATAGCTGAATGGTTGACTTACATTATATTCGTCATCTGGTTACACCTCCGTAAATCCATTTTGATAAGTACACTGATTATTTGCATATCTTCCTTTTTTAAGTCAATGTCGGAAACTCTTTCAACAAGGTCTGAAAATTCAAAATCACTCTTCTAATACATTCTCTTCGGTTCATAAACTTCGGCTAGACGAGGCCATATTTCAACCTGTATATACAAACAAGGCTAGAGAAATTGAATTTGGAGCTAATTTAGTGCTTTGGAGTGAAGATAAGGTCCTGAAATGCTCCAGAAAACCTTTCTCTATGGCTATGACATAGAAAGTACACAGACTTTCCCACTGGAAAGAGTTAAAACGTATGAAAACGGTATCACAAGTAGATTGTGATTAGCACTAAAAGGGTTAATCAAAATTATTAGACCATTTTGAGAAAATGAAAATAATAAAAAATGTTCTATACAAAAGGTAGTTTGAACTGGAGGAATTTTGTTCAAAATCATTTCTTTCTCCAAGGACAGTCTTGAACTTAAGTATCAAGTTTTATAAAAATATACTTGAAGAAAGGTGGAGTCAATTTTAACATTCTTTATAGTAGGGTTCAGGATACATGTGTTGATGCATTGCAAGATGCAAAAACGAGTTGCTAAATTGCTACAAAAAATTCCTTTATACTAATGCCAAAAATTTGTAATGTCAAAATCTATGCAAATTATCCCACTTCTTGTTCCATACTTCTTCTCGCGTAGTTTCTGGACAAGCTACTATACATTTCATGTTTACATTATTCTAAGTGGGAGTGTTTCATGCTTCACTGACAGACATGGTTGGTCTTTTTTCACTTTTTTTTTTCATTTCAAGAGCTTATTAACGCAAATGGATTTTTAATGGCATCTTGTATGTTGTAGCTAAGCATTTTCTGCTCTATCTGAAATTATTCTTAGATAAAAGTATATTATAATTTTACATAGACACAAATTATTTTTATACAAATACTGAAATGCAGTGTTTCCGGGTCATGCTTGAATCTAGAAGTAAGCTGGTAGAGACCCAGGTAAACAGCTTCATTCTATGGCTGGTGGGAAATTTCCTTGTGATTTACATTTAGGGGTGTGATGGCTGCTGGCAGGGGCTAGTTAGGTTGCTGACTAATCATAGTGAAAGAAGGCATAATCGTCAGAAGCATCATGTCATCTGCATTACAACACCTACGAGTTCAGTGGAAATTTACGTGGCGTTCTTATGCAGTACTGTTCTGATTGTTTCATTCTGTGAAAACTTGGTTGTGTTATACACAGTGATTCCGTAAGGATTTACATTTATAATCGTTACTACTTTTTATATATCACAGATATTGCTCTTGTTTTCATCCTGGAACTATCACAAGTGACATTGTGATTTCAAAATGTCTTATAGCTGTGATAAACAAGTTGAGATTACGCTAGCCAAAATAGGTTTAGTGAAGTACAGGACCCAATGCTGAAAGGATAGATGAGGTAACTGTTGAGAAATGGGGAAAAGTAGTTAAACATATGAGAATTGTGATAGAAAATGATTGGAAAGAAGGCATTTTAGAGGAAGCAATGGAACATGTGGCAGTACAGACAGACAGCGAGTAAATTTACGATAACAGTGTATCGAGACAGCCACATGTCAGCAGGAATGTTAATCACAAGGTAATTTTTTCACCAATTATAGTTATGTTATTTTCCTTTTATGCTGTTGGCCCATATGTTTCCAGTCAATGCTTAATACAAATTAAGGTGTTCGTAACACAACTGCTCATTGTTGTGATCTTAAGTTTTTGGTTGTCTGGAACATAGAATAGAGTAGAATTTATTCATCAAATGATATAGATGAATGGCTTCATCAATTTTACATACTATTTATAAAAATGTTAATTATCCTCACAAATTACCTAATAATTTGAGTCTGAAAAAAATCATTTTCACTCAAAATTTATGTTTCAAGAAGTTATTTCACTTTCCTCTTGAGCATTCTGTATGTTAATACCTTGAAAGCATTGGGTATCTTGTTGTATAAGATTACTCCTTTGTGAGATAGGCTGTTAATTGTTTTAACAAGTCTTTGATGATATAGATGAATTGATTCTGTAGCAGGTTTATTGTGACTACACTCTGCGGCCGTAATCACTGAGTGTGTGTGGTATGGCTTGTTTCATAATTCATAGCTGATTGTTGGTATCCATTGTTACATGTGCTGGTGGCAAGTTCTTCTGACATCGCAGTTGTGATTGTTACATCTTGTGCGAGTGGACATGTGTGGTGTTGGAAGGTTCTTTGATGTCAAAGCCTGCATTGTTACACCAGAGTGAGTTTATGAGCACCTGCAGTGATGTTGCACAGCTTCTGGAAATTTCCATCAACAGGTATAAAAAGCGGATCAAAGCCTTACCCAGAGTTCAGTTTTCACTGGGAATGCATCATGTGCAGCCGTGTTTTGACAAGAAATTCATAGTGTGTTGTAGTAGCTGCCACTGTGAATGTCAAAAAGAAACCATATGGCAGAATTGTTACAAAAGCATTGAAAAAAGTTATTTCTGAGTAGTTTCTGATTGTGATCAGTTGTGGAAAAAATTGCTATATTTGGTAACATGTTTTGAGTTTGGTTATTTCTTCCATTTCTGTGTTTGATATCATTTCTGGCCATCTTAATGGTTCCCATGCTCACTTCATATACCCAAGGTCGTGGGTTCAAACCCGGCGGAGGACGATGGGTGTAAAAATCCTTAGCATGGCTTCCTTCGGACGGGAATTAAAGCCGTTGTTCCCATGTCGTAGATTTACGGCACATAAAGAACCTCAAGCCTGATAGAGAGGCCTCTGAGCAAAATTAAGTGGTCTTTCACACCCAATTTAGAATGGGACGCTGAGAACCACAGTTGTTAAAGAGCATCCATAAATAATATGCCATTTACATTTTATTTGGCCATCTTAAATTTAAAATATGCCTCAGACATCTGTATTTGTGCAGACAAGCTTAGAAGAGGACTGATTTTACATTTCTGTTAAAACTGCCTAAGCTTTGTGTTCAATGAGATGTTATTATTCTGCCATATGGACTATAACTGTACAAATGTTGCATTTGCTAGCTGAATCCTTCTTCTGTCAACATCTTCTGCTCCACCTGTTTTTGTAACAACACTTTCCAGATAAAGGAAACTATCAACTTCTATTTGTATATGATTAACTGAAAATTTGTTTTTATGGTTACAGTTTACCTTTGTCTGTTTTGCTTTAGAGGAGTTTATTTTTAATCCAATGCTCCCTGCTTCTTCTAATAATTTCTCAACTTTAGCGTCTATATCTCTAAATCTTTGGGCTAGCAAACATATGATCTGCACTGTCAAGATTTTCAAGACAGTTGTTGATCTCCCATTGAATTTATTTTCTTCTTTTTCATATAGCCTTCCTCATAGTTCTAATACCATCAGAAATATTGGTGGGGAGAGAATGCATCCTTTTCTTACACCTAATTTGGTTTCTTTAGCTTCTGAGATATTATTATGGATTGTCTGTGCCTGGGAAACCTTGATACTTGTTCTTTATAACGTTAATTATATTTGGTGGAATACCATACTCTTTCAAGATTTGTCAAATAGCATGTCTACTGACAGAGACAAATACTCTTTCAAACTCTATAAATGTAAAATAGAGTGTATTTTGCCATTTTACAGAATGTTTCAGGATTATATAAAGTATATTTATTAAATCTGTCTAAAACCAGCTTGTTTTTTCCTAAGTTTTGTTTCTATGGCATCCTTGATTCTATTCAATATACAAGGGTCACTATGAAAGTTTTGAGATACACAAAAATTAAATTGGACAAAATCAGTCTGACTGGTGCAGTTTTTCAAAGTATTCACCAGCACACTTTATGCATTTTCTCATGCTCTCAAACCACTTTTGAAAGCTTTCCTGCCACTCATTTTCATGTAGAAGCTGTCACCACACTACAGATTGTTAACCTTGTACCATAGAATGGGAGGGGGGGGGGGAGAAATGCCAACTGATTCACCTTTATACTCGTAAAGAATGTGGCTATCCAATGGTGTAATCCGTTTAAATTGTACAATCTTAGTTTACAGTATCTCTCAACTTTTGTAATTCTTGATAAAATCTTGTTAGGGACTGAGAGCAAGGTAATAAGCTCCCCAGTTTTTACATGCTGTCAGATAACCTGTCTTAGGTAATTTTACAATAGATCCTTTTTTCCCTCTCCTTTGGGATTTTACCTCATTCCAAATTTTCTTTATTATTGGTTATAGTGTTTTCTTGTGTGCTTCTTTTGAATTATTTTTGAAACTGAGGCACGTTATTTTAATATTTCTATAATCAAAATGCTGTCTGAAAAATTTACTCTGCAATGAAAAGTATTTATGTAGGATACTTCAAACAGATTTCTACCAAGTATGTAAGCAGGAAGCTGAAGGACACTACTTTGAGCATCAGTAGAAATCTGCTTATTCAAGGCTACATGTTAACCAAGGCACTCATTTCATCAATGACTTACCATATTTATCATATTACAAAATGACCTTGAATGCAAAACGACCTCTATTTTTTAGAACTTAATTTTGGAATTTAGCATGTCTATTTAAAAAGAAAATGCAACTTAATGTTTAAATGATATATACTTTAAACAAAATAATGTTAAAATATTATTGTTGTTGTTATTATTATTATTATTATTATTATTACTACTACTATTATTGTTATTTTTATTGCTATTATTATTATTTATTATTATTACTATTATTATTATCATAATTTTTTTATTTAATTTGAATTTGTGCAGAAATTCATGTTTTGAATCGTTGATGGAGAGGTGAGTACAAAAATATACGATATGGGTGTTGGTGGCAGTGTAACTGTAATGGCGATGATGGATATGCTTTTCTATTTGGAGAACATAACTTATATAACACATCATACTTTTTTTTTATTATTATTATTATTTTTTTTTTTTTTTTATTTTTTCTTTTTTTACCAATTTTGAATTTGTGCAGAAATTCGCATTGCGAGCAGGAGAGAAACTAGAAGGGAGAATGGAAATGTACTGCCATGTCTGTGTTCGATGGTGATTGTGGCAGCTTAGCTATAACAACGATTATGGATATGATTTTCAATTAAGACAACATACGTAATATAATATATCATAAACACTTTACCCAATTCAAATTTGTGCATAAATTTATTTTAGAGCAGGAGAGACAAAGAGGAGTGTATGAAAAGTGCAAAATGTTTGCAATAGCAGACTGTGAAGACAATGACTATGGCGGCAATGATTAAGAATGCTATTTTCTATTAAGACAACAAACTTAATATAGTATAATATATCATAAAATATTTTATTGAATTTGCCTTAAATTCACATTGTGGATGGCAGAGAGAGGCACAGGGAAAACCGGAAAGTACCGGCATAGGTATGTGTGGCACGAGGAGGGGGAATGCGCAGCTAACCTCTCTGTTTCTGCTTAATCTTTGGCTTCCAATGCATTACATCCAACCATCGATGTGAAAGGAAGTCCTTTAATTTTAGTCTCAGAGAATAATCTTTTCTCCAATGAGAATGCTCATAGGCCCATTAATAGCTAAATTTTGGCATGAAATGTAACACACAAAATCTGTCGTGTAAGTTGCGATCTTGATGGAAATCCTCAGGCTTTCCCACTGCCATACCTGCAAAGTTTGAAACTTAATTTTCCCTGCATGGTGTTTCAAAAAATATATCGCGAATGCAAGGCAACCTCCAGTTCTAAACATTAATATTTTGGAAAAAAACATTGTCTTGTATTCGGATAAATATGGTAATTAAATTAATGGTAAAATTCTTAGAAACATGTTACTAAAAATGATAGAAGCAAACTAACCTAACACGCTTCAAGTTGAGTGTGCGTGCAGGTGAGTTAGCAAGGATCGGAGCCATTTGTAGATCTTCATGCTTTACTTTCAGGTCACCACATGTTGTTTTGCTTGCTTAGCGAGTAGTACCTATCTCAAAATTCACACACCATTTTAGTGTTTTGCTCACCATTGCTCTGTGATTTGTTACTAAGATGAGTGGCAAACATAAGCATGAAGTAGTTTTGTTAAAAAAAAAATTAAGTGCTATATGTTGTATAAAGCCTATAATCAAGAGGACGCCTTGGTTGGAGACAAGGAGCAGGAACTAACAGATAATGACAGCTAAAGTTGTATGATCGGAACACCATGATGAAAGTGATAATGAAGATGATGACGGCATGTGATGCATTCCTCACACAGAGGTTGTACGCACAATTTAGGCAGCCCTGGCTTACAGAGAACAATAGGAGTCCACACCTCACGATTTATTTTGGATGAAATGGTGTCAGAACATAGCTGCAAGAAAGAGGGGTAACAATCTCAAACAAGAAACATTACAGGACTTTTTTTTCAATGAAAGTGTAACTTTATAAAAAAAAAGGTATTGTAAATAATACTGCAATTCCATTTTATAACATGTACATTAGTTGAATCAAATAAATACATACATATGTCCATAAAGGCAACACTTTCATCCATAATGTATACTATAAACCGTGATTTTCTACACATCCCATCTTAAGAGTTTTCTCCTATCCGAGCAACCCTTGGTCCCAATTACCTTGGATAAGCAGGTTTCTATTGTACTATAATTTTAGTGTTTAGTGTAATAGAATGACGAGTATATGTATGCCATAGTCTAATCAAAATTTGAGTAGAATACTCAGGGTAATTACCTTGCATGCTGCCTTGCCTCTCCTGCTCACTTTCTGGGCTGAAACATGAGGTTAATCTCTGTATTTAACGGATATATGTGAAAATTTCTAATTCCTAGAGGATGTCATTTAAGGATTTTGTTTTGCATTTATACATTTTTTAGGTTTATTGACATAGTTTTGCATATACATAGCAAACATATGTATAGGCAACTGTTATAAATGATGTACTAATCTTCCAGGTGCAAGTCCCACTGCAATTTGTGCCTGCACTTCCATGACTGGAGTAATACTGTGATCTGTGGCGCCTTTATCATTCATCACCATTATTGAATGGGTAGGAATGGAATTTTATGGTACAACTGCTCTCATTGGATCAACACTCTTTAGTTCTGGTTCATTTTTACCCTCTAACCCATACATACATCATTTAGTATAGTGTGTCAAAATCTTCCAGATCTTTGCTATCAAGAATTTCTTCTTCTTCAGAATCTTTATTTGATGAACTGCAGAAGTAATTTAAGAATGCCTCATCCATTGATAAGTGCTAGCATATAGGACTATAATTACAAATGCTGAATTAGCAGGTTATAGGAACCAACAATGAGAATTCTTACTATAAGTAAAACCAAAAAAGTAAAACAAATAAAACTGTGAATGTGACTACAGCAGTGAAATGTGAGAAAAGTGGCGTTCTGTGTTATAGGTATAAAAGTTTGAACAGTCAGTGACCAGTCAATATTAATAGTAATAATTTCTTTATTGCTCTTAGGGACCATTCACAATGAAAATTAAGCATAAACTTAACACAATATTTTCATTCACATCGACAATTGGAAGCATAAGTACTTATTAAGCAATAGTCAAGAGGACGAGAGCATGGAATAGCTGAGCTAATCTGTCTGCAAAGCAACCACTGACAGTAAACACAACAAAGGAGTTATCAAGTTTAAAATGTGTATCCAACCACTTGTCCACTATATTTGTTTGACACAACATTGAGATAATTGGTTTATCACAATGTCATTATAGGTAGATGCAGTTTCAGATTTCAAAATTAGCTACATAACATATAATTCAGATCTTTTTAAGACCATGCCTACAAATGCTGTTGAAATTGAACTTAATATACTCCCCATCATATATACAAACTAGTATCATGCAAAACAACACATGTTTGTCGAGTGTGACCCCTATCAAAATTTTGTTACAGAGAGTTATGTTCATTTGAATTTGCCCCCTGTTTACTGGATGGTTCTCCCCTTTATACAATAACTCGGTTACAGGTAGATGTTTTGTATGGCTTTTAATGGTAATCAAGCTCATAGACTGCCACACACATTTTTTGTGCCTGATGATGCATTTTGCTGCCCCTAAGTATGGAAAATAAATACAAATTATTAGGTTCACATATGCATAGAGTATACATTTCAGTACTGGCAATACCAAAGAGGTATTTTATATAAATGTACACATAAATAGTGAAACTATATTTAGGACAAGTAACAGCTAGTTATGAATCCTTAATGACAGTGCAAATTATCAAGTCGCTATAATACATGAGCATTAAACAGCTCAAAATTAATAAAAAATAAAATCTGATATGTTACATTCACATGACCTCTCTAACTGTTCCACAAACACTATTCTTACAAAAGATTGTTCTTTTATCTACATCATGCTAATCAAGATAAACATTAAGTGAATTGATCTTATTTGCTTTCTTGTAAGTAAAAGGGAAATAAGGGAGTACACTAGGCTAAAGCAATAGGTAAATCGCTTTTAAAAGCTGGTTGCTATGTGAAATAATTGAAATTTGATTCTCTGTGCATTACTAGGAGTAAAAAAAGAGATGAAATCAAAGATAACTTTCTGTTTGAGAAAAGTTTAAGTCGTTTAAATATAAACCAATAACAAAAAATGTATCAGAAACTGTTAACTTGACAAAAGAATGTATATGACATAAATTGTGTATTTTAATGAGATCTATATGTTTTGTGAAGTAAGTTTTTGTCTATCTCTTACAGTTTACCAGTATATAAAAGTCATTCAGAATGAAGATGTCTTCAGAGGCTAATCCAAGAAAGTTCATGATGTGCATTTTGTTTGTTCTAAATAATCTTAAACATATGGTATTTTAATAAAAATCATTAGCCAGTTTTTAGAAAATCAAAATTTTAAAAAAATGTTCCATGTAAAGAGTAGTTGGTGTGGCAGGGTTTTCCTGAAAATCTTTGTGTTGAATCCTTGGAAGATATTAAGTTAAATACCAAGTTGATCAGGTTTTGTTTATGGGTGCTCTTTAACGGATGCAGTCCTCAGCATCCCATTCTTTACCAGGCATGATGACTACTTAATTTTGCTCAGGCATGAGGTTCTTTTATGTCTTGTAAACGTATGACATGGTACCAATCATTTTATTTCCCTTCCGAAGGATTTTTATGCCTAAAAAAAAAAAAAGCAGCCATCGTCCTCCACTGGGTATGAACCTGTGACCTTGGAATCAGAGGCTAACATTTAACCAACTTCTTGTTTTTGAGTTATGCTAACCAAAGACACAGACCTTTTCTAAAAATGCTTCTAGGGAGAGGGGGTGATCAGAGGACCCTAAAGATGTATTTATAGAGAAATCTTGATATCAAATTTTTGAGTGGAATACAATACCTTCTCTACCTACTGTGTACATTGTACATATGTGTTAAAGAAAGTAACAGATCCTCCTTACACAGTATCATATCCAAAGAGAAGTACTAGAGTAGAGACACTACCTCAAAATGGGAACGTATTCAAATTGATTATAAATAAAATCTTATATTAACTGTTTTAAATAATTCACTCAGCATTTACGCATTGACAGTTTACGTCTATCTATCCATGGCTCGCGCAAAACACTCCAGTCACTCATGAATTGGTACAATTCATAATGCCACGCTGAAATTCTTCCTTCTTTTTATAACCAGAAAATGTCACAGTACTTCCTGGAAGCATTTGGAAGCTGAAACTTGGAGAAGAGTCCTGCATTCCTAAAGTCCCTATTATGTCATGTTGCTCTTTCATGTGGCTTACGCATCCCAACTGTGATGACTCACATACTAGGGCAAAAGTGAGAACCATGCACTGTCACACAGCTCCCTCCTCAGGAATCTTAGTGGGCTAGATGATCCAAATGTACTACCAGTTTCTTCCCTCAGGGTAGCCTCTGCATGCAGTAAATTACATTGTTTATCCTCTTCACCACAAGGTTGCCATGGTTGTTGAAGCTTGGGGTAGTGTCCCTTGGTCCAGGTAGGGCAAAATAGCCACACCAGATCACCTTGCTGAAAACCTCAGCTCTTGGCCTGCCAGTTGTAATGGGTCTTCATTCAACTGCTAGCTACCTGGATGTTTTGATAGACCATCACATGCACATCATGAAGTTGATCTAGAGCTGCTCCATGTAGTGGACTGCTGGTTTTTCTTCCCCAGGAGGACTCCATGCTATATGCAGCTCTCTGCCAAAGACCAACCTAGCTGGTGTCAACTCAAAGTGTCATGGGTTGAACGGTAGGCCAGCAAGAAAAGTGGCACCATCACATCCCAGTCTCTCTGGTGATTGGCCACAATCTTCCTCAAATGTTCTTCTAGTGTCTTAATGTGCTGTTCAACCATTTTTTGTTTCAAGTGTTTAACGCCTGGTATTACTATATATGACACTGCAGGCAATGGCACTGATACATGGAATGAAGATGGAGGGATGGTGGGGGAAACCGGAGAACCCAGGGAAAACTCCTGCGCTGCTTTGTCTACCAAAATCTCATATGTGGTTGCCTGGGATCGAATACAGGTCACCTGGGTGAAAGGTAAGTTGTCTAACCAATCAAGTGCGTGCGTGCATGCGTGTCTGGTAGGCTCGTGGTGAGCCTGGGTGTTGTTGCTATGTACCTACCCTGGTAAGGGTTTAACACAGGACTGAGATGGTTAAGGTTTTGTTTGAGGTTTCGAGTGTTGGTGTTAAGGAGGTAGCGCTGGTAGGCTCCTCGAGCGGTTGCCTTTTCAGGAGCAGCATCCTTTCCTCTGCTCCGCTGGTGTTTATTTATTTAAATATGGTGGTGAATTTTGATAGACCTGTCCCTATGGGAGGGGGAGTGCTTTGTTCAGCTATTACGCTGTTGGCTGGTTTAAAGCCGTTGTTACCGGGGGTGCCCACAAGCCATGCGGGGAACCCGGAACCGTCTTTTTCGGCATTCAGAGGGTAAGTACTCCCCCAGTGATCTGACAAGAGCGTTCTCATGTTCGCCCAATCTGGCATAGAATTTTTGAGCCACCAATCAAGTCACAGTGCAGTCCCATTTAACCATGCCATCTAACTATGGGTGAAGAGGTGTTGTGGGCATCTTATGCACTCCGAGTCGCTCCACTTGGACTCATAGTTGAAGCTGTATAGGTCCATTGGTACGCCATAGTGACAAAACAGTTCTTCCATGAGGCAGTTCGTGATAGTCTTGGTCTCTTGGTTAGGAATGGCATACACATCCAGGCACTTGGTGAAGTAATCCATGGTGACCAACAGATTAGTTACCTCTGCAAAATGGATGTAAGTGCCCCTTGAATAATTGCTGGATACATTTTGGTTAAATTTAATTGAGTTTTAACTCCAAATGATCCTAAACTCTGTCAAGTACAGGCATAGACTTTTTATTAAGGGGAGTTTCTTGCCAGCTGCAATCATACATAGCATCACAGTACAGTGTAAAATTCTCAGCTCTAATGGTTTTCACTAAAACATTTGATGCTCCTGTTGTATAACATTGTGCTTATTGGGATGTGGAAAAAAGCTGAAGTTTGGTCTGTGTTTCCAATTTTATATAAAAGAAAGCTATGTTCTTGACACAGTCTTATCACAAAATGATGAAATTCTATGTCCTTCTCTATGTAGTGAGCTAGAAGTCTTTGACATGTGAAGTTCTCCTAACAAGTGCTATGATGCATAAATCATTCTGCCCAGCCTCAGCTCGCCTTAAGTTCTGAATCTGAGATCCTTTACTTTATGCAGTTTCACGTGCTTTAACACATTGAAGCCCAAGCCCAAGTATAGTTCAGGCGTGCAAAATGTTCATGCAGCCTACACCCATGCTCGGGTAGGTATTTCAAACACTTAATGCAATTCCACAACTGTAACTCTGTCTTGGGCTATGCGGCGAAGGTCATGCATTAGTTATCATTTAGTTATCTGATTTGTGGTGCTATCTATCCTCCAAATAGTTAACTATTTGAAGTGTTGGTAATATTAGCTGCTCTCAGGTCACTCGCGCCATTTTCCTTGAAGATGGTGATCTGTTTGTTATAATTGATCTTAAATGTTAAAATCAGCGTTTTCCTTGATTTCTGCATACTGAAGCAGGAATTCAGGATGCAATAAATGAAGTTCTGGAAAATTCTGATTCCGAGGGAGAGATTTTCGAGCTTTGAATAAATGTGGTTCGGCTGCTTTATGCAGATTTTTTAAAACTCATATTTGATACTACTTGTAAATTTAAAATAATTAATACAGAAGTTATGACTATTTTCTTAATTGTTGAGAAATCCTTGAAAATCATACTTTGTACCAAGGCATTTTAGCAGATTTCATTGATGCACTGTAAATAATAATTCAAAATAGATGTAAAAACCCTGGGTTTCTTGGCTCTCCAACTAAAGAAATGTTAAACTGCAGCATTTCACGACTATTATTTCTTGTTTCAACAGTCCACCCGAACAATTATTATGGACCTCTTCTTACTTTCATTTTTGAATTCCACAAAAAGATTTACAGTCTCTCTTAATTAGCAGTAGTTAATGCTTCTTAAAGCTCTCACAATCACGGTATGCATTGGAGATAAAGGCTGGATATGCAGAGGATGGTAAGTAAGAAGGGGTTGGTAATGGCTGCAGCCTGAAAGATGTTCCCTGAATTTTACTGTGCCATTTGCTTGTCACAAAGCAGCATTGTCAAATTTACATTGACATAAGTAAGGAATTTGTCAGTCACAGAATTTTAAAAAAATTTGGGGAGGGGGGTGCTATAGACAATAGGATCCTATAGCTCCCATGCTGTAGATTTACAGCATGTAAAAGAACCTCAAGACTGATAAAGAGGCCTCCGAGCAAAATTAAGGGGAGCCGGAATAGCCTATCTCACCAAAGTTAAAACGGGAGTTTTCTGGTCCACTTAGCTCAAGAACCACTGAACGCATCAATTTGAAACTTTTACTTGTTATTTTACAACACTTTTACAATTCATTAAATATAATAATCTTATTTTGGAGTTTTAATAAAGGATATGCAAGTTTTTAAATAAATGTCTTGAATTTACTTCTAAAAATATTCAATATTTATTTTGTTTTAAATTCAAATTTTCACATAACTTTCTACAAGTACCTTTAAAAAACAATTTTAAGTGTTGCTTTAATTCCAGAAAAAAATGTAGACTTTTAGCTGCAGTAGTTTTATAGATGAGCGCACCCAAAGTTTAAAAAAAAAATAAAACAGAAAACGGCATTAAAGTTTTGCTATGTTGGAACCATGCCTCAGAATTTTCCAGATCCATATTCTGCATCTTTATCATCATCAGCAACCTCCCTCTTTCATTTTCACCCCCCTTCTCTTCTTCCAAGACTCCATGGTCACTTGCTCTATGGCCTTATCTGCTTTTCTAATCCTTTCAGCATCCAATTTTTGAAGCGCTAAAATGGTGTTACATCCTGGCACTATTCCAAGTTCTTTCAGCACTTCTCCTTTACCTATATTTCCCATATTGAATGCTATCACTGCCTCATATACTCCTAATTGCAATGTATTATACCCCAAAAACACATTTTTGGGGATTCTGGTCCATATCAGGTTGTTAAATGATTAATTTGTGTTTTGAGTCTTGCCATGCATACATTTTTTTAGTAGCTCTGGATTGGCAAGGTCCCTGAAGATTGGTTTAATTAAATACATCACTTCTTCTGGAAGGTCATGATGCTTGTACTTGTCTCTATGAACAGAGTTGTACTTACACCATGAATCCACTGAACATAATCCATGGTTGGGCTTCTCATCTGATGATAATTTATGAAAATATATAGTCCATGTGGCTTTCCTCATTTTCTCTAAATCTTCTAAATTACCCCTTATTTCCATCCCATAGTAACTTTGAATTCTATCAATCTCTGCTTTTGTAAGTCTATTTTTTCCACTGATATCTTTGCCATCGGATAATTTCTTCCCTTTCATGTCCTGAACTAAACGTTGAAGTCGAGTTCCCATTCTCTTGTGCACATGACCAACGCATTCCAACTTATTAATGGTGAAGTCATTGCCATAAGGTTTATCTTCTTCTACTCTTTTGAAACCTTTGCTGTCTCCATCACCCAAGTATCTGTCATATTTCTCTCCCCTAATTTCCATGGACCTTCTGAAAATGTGTATACTGCACCCTCTTTTTCCATGCCCCCAGCTGTGCCTTTGTAATTAGCAACACATACATGTTCATTTGACTTTTTATTACTGCAGACGTGGCAGAAATCTGTGAAACACTGGTAATAAATTTCTTTTCCAGTATCAACAGAAGTTGCAGTTACGACACCATTGTGTGATGTGTGCCCATGCTTTTGCCAGCTACCGTCAATTGCAATAGGAATACTGGACACATTATCACATTCATCATTTGTTCTGGCTGCCTCTTTTGTTGCTACCTTCATATTTTCTTCTGCTACTACTTTAGAAGCTTTCAAAACATTATTATTTATTTTGTTAAATTTGGCTGGGGAGGCTGGTAATTGAAAACAGCAGCCAATGTCTTACCTGCCTCACTTCCCTTGCCAATGCTTCTCAAGCCATAAGCAAATCTTAAATTTACTTCTGCACCACTTTCAATAGTTCTGGATGTTTCAAAAGTATAGTCTTTATTACACTTTTGGCAACTGAGTGATAATGTAGCTAATAACCCCTTCGTTTCTTGAGAGTCCTCTGATATGACAACACAATTTTCATTTTCACAAAATTTATGCTGTACAAAGTTTCTAACAGCTAAAGATAACAGTTCTATATATACTATCTGAAAACTTGTTGATCTAATATCATTATTTACTTTAGTTAAATTGTCATCACTGCTGTTACACAAAGAACAAACCAATTTTTTCCTTGAACTAATTTTCACTTCACATTCACATGTTTGAGGTTGGGGTTGATGAAGTCCATAATTTGTCATGTGTTACTACACTTTTTTCCATTTTAGAGGTTATAGTTCTTTTATTATGTAATCGGGATTGCTTAAACTGTTTATACTGGTTCCCATGCCAATTTCTTACACCAAATTTATTGCTTTTTCCCATCTTGAAAATAGCACTAGTAATTCAAAACATACGTAAACAAAGCATGGAAGAATTAACATCAGATGTGTTTAGTAAGAGCAAGGAGTAAGCTGACAGTGCTATCAATAGAAGAAACAAGGATTTCCTTTCCTAATAAGGGTGTGTTCTGGAGTATAGCTCCAATGAGTATAAGGTTACAAGCAAGGAGAGAACAGTCACAAATGGCGAATAGGGGGCATGGCCAACTGTGCAGCCTATTAAAAATGAGTCTAGTTAGGACCTTTAAAGCTATGGGACAGGAAAATAAATATTGTTATCCGCTTCTACAAACATCAGGGAAGATTTTTGGCAATAACTCATTTTGTGAAATTTCACCCCAGAATGCTGTTCTGGCTCCCCTTAAGTGGTCTTTCAAGCCCAGTATAGAATGGGATGATGAGAACCAAAACAGTTCAAGAGCATCCATAAATAAAACTCCATTTCCTTTCCTTTGAATCCTATAGCTGAGAGAACACTGTATATGACCCTGAACGCCATCTACAAGCTAGTTCAGTGAATTAATTTCAACAAAATATGAGGGGTATCTTCATATTTACACTGATGGATCACTAAACTTAGATATTGATGTTCTAAAGTTGGCTATTATGTACAGCAAACCAAAGAGAAATCTTATGTTTTATGTTCATCAATCTGGCACAGAATTATTTGCAATAGAAACTGTGCTCCAATATGTTATAGAGAAATCTACTAAGAGCATTTGTATATTTACAGATTCTTTATAGCATAACAGCATCATATTTCCATCAAATTAAATGAATTCAAAGCAAAATGCTCAAAACATGCAAAGTAGGAAAGGACATAACTTCCAATTGATTCCTGGATATTGTGGTATAAAAGGCAATGAAATAGCAGATCAACTTGCAAAAACGACTGCACAACTCTTTCCAAAACCTGAGCATCTCCCTAAAGAGCCTATATAGATTATCAAAATGAACAAGAGCTGGGTACCAGTAAAAGGGCATTAAACTCATAGAATAGTGTCATCTGTTTTGCTGCAATTTTTATAGATATCCCAGTGATGCCTGGCCCATGATCTTATACATGATGAGAATCATTGTGTAATTGGCTAGATCAGGCATCACCAACGAGCTTAATTTTGTTGGGAACTGAAAGTAAATAAGCAGGTCATTGACTCCTACCTTTATGCTTGCCTAGGAGGAATCTTTCTTATTTTTAAAAAGTGGCAGAATAAGTGTTTAGTTTGCAGGAAATTCCTGTATGCAGAAAATAAAATTTGCAGCGTCTTCGCATAACCCATGCAAGTGAGTAAGACAGTTACCAAGGAGCAGATGTTTCTTTTCAAATTGTGTTTAGATACCATTAATTGCCAAGATGTCTCTTCTTATCCTGTAAATGTGAAAGTTAATTGTACAAATTAATTCTCATATGGTAAGATGTGATTACAATGGCCAAGTTAAGCAGCTTGTTGTTTTCTAGTTAATACTAAAACTATCAATATTTTTGGCAATTATTTATCTTATGACCAAGATATATGTATATGTTCATATCAAAAATATAAATACTAAGTAAGAAACATTATAATTAGTGACTGTTTTACCAATCATTAACCTACTATAGGTATATTAACCTATAAAAAGATTTGATAAATCCAAAAAATAATCTTCCTAAAGAAAGTTTGGTAACTACTGTCCACAAATAAAGGGATAGAAATTTTTAACTCTAAAGTTTCAGCGTTAAGAGCAAGTACTTCACCACTATGATATGTCAGGTCAACTTATGAAAGGTGATTACATATTTGAAACCCAAAATATTGCATACTGCCACTGCATTGAAGGAATTATCTGATCCTTGTCATGCAATAGACAGTAGGCAGTTCATAGGAGCATCAAACAAAGTTGCTCTCTGTTTTACTCAAAGCAACCAGTTGGTGATACCTGGGCTAGATTCTTATGTTTATTGCAGACATATACTTGAAAGCTTGGACCTTGGTAGCAGCTAAGTTTACATTTAACTCAATGCTTATTTTTATGTTTACATGATTCATGTGAATGGATCCACTACAATACATATCGTCTAGCTTTTAAGTTTACGTCATGTTTACACTTAATATTCATTGTGAATGGATTCATAGATTTGTATTACACTTATCTTGCAACAATTTAAAGTACAAGAGGTTTGTAACTTACTTGATATACATTATAAATGTCAATTTCTTTTAGGGTACATAACATATTGAAATGCAGTAACGCCATAAAACATAAGACACTAAATTTAGCTGTTCTTAATGACAGCTGACCAATCAGAATGACTACTACTGGGTCATATGAATAAAAAGCAAGCACTTTTTAAAAGTTCATATGAGTATGAACACTTTCTTTAATTATTTACTCAACTCATTTAGAATATACTCTTTTCATAAGAATAAGAGCCTTCTACCTCATGCGAGTATATACTCACATTCACAGCCATCTTGGTCTCTTAAATGTAAGTATATACTTTATCTGTAGTATTATGTTGCTTGACTGTATTAGTAGAGTAGGACATTTTGCTGTGTTCGTTTCTGCCCCATACTGCTTAGAAAGTATTCTCTGTTGCTTAACAAATCTCACCAGTAACTTAAAAATATTAAGTCCTTCAGAAAGGAAAGTTTAATTGAAGCAACATGTACAAAGGCATAGTTGCAAATTAGTAAGAAGTTAGCGAAGTAGTTGTAAAATAATGGTAATAGGCAAAAGAATGGTATCAATAAATCGGACAGAAAGGAAATATTCACAAACTGTAAAGATATAGTTCATGAGATGCTTGATGCAGATTCATAGGTGTTTCTAGAATCCTTGGATTTTACACTTTTTAATATGAAACAGTTTCCTTATGAAGTAATAAATAACTGAATTTTGAGGTAAAGGTTTTGCATAGTAAGCTTAATTAATAATTCTAACCTATACTGATACTTATAGCTTAGGCTTTTGTGAAGCAATAGAGGATTTTGAAACTCCTTCAATGTTCATGCTAATAAACCAATAAATAAAATTGTAGTAGAAAAAAAAATGCATTAATATACAGGATGTAAATGAGTAACACTGCACAAATTTTATGGCAATAGATAGTTCCTAGTTGATCAATTTGAGCAAAGAAATCAATATCTATGAGGTTATCAAGTAATGTGTATTCAAATTAAAGCTTGGTAACAATAAATCATAATAGAAAGAAATATGTAAATAGTTTGGATTTGAAACAAAACTAGAGCTTATTATGTGCTTAGTAAAGCCCCTTTTTTATCTCTGAGGAAGCATTCCTAAATTTTAACTAGAGCTTATTATGTACTTAGTAAAGCCCCTTTTTTATCTCTGAGGAAGCATTCCTAAATTTTAACGTTACCAAAGTCACTTAAATTGCAGAGCTAATATGGGGCTGCACACCATTGCAATGGATAACTGGTTGTGGCAAACAGCTAAAGAAATGTAGGGAAATTCTGATAGTTATACTTTGGCTACATGGTTAGCAATTGACTGTGAACCTAAATAAACCTAAGGAATCACGTTCAAATGTGGATATGGGAAAACCTTTTTTTTTTTTTTTTCCATTTTCAATCTTGTGAGCAATATTATGTTTATACCTTAAAATTGCAAAGTACCACTATCATTTACAATGCACATGATATTGCTTACTGTTGCTTCCTCTCACATCTGATGGCTCAAGCTGGAGGGTGTGTACTGACATTGCCCTAAAGTTGTTGGTTGGCGATAAACATTAACAAAAGTACTCTGTTGGGTACCTATGTGGTAGCATGATGAATGCCTAATACTGCCAATAGATGATTTTGATACCCCTGATTTACACCACCGTATGATAATTGTTTCTTACTTAAGAGTTGGTAATCAAGTCTCCCACATCTTGTTTCCTGTTTGCCTTCCATACTCAACAATACTACATTGAAATTGTTTATATATCTTGTATACATATATAACTCTGCCACCGGGTGATACCCACTTGCAGAGAAATAAATACATACATAAATAGGTACTCAGGGAACATGGAGCAAAATTTCACTTTTGCTGAACTTGCTGATGTGCACCTTGTGTATGGCAAAGCAGGATGTTGTTCTACAATAGCTGCATGGATTTACAGCGAAAAGTACCCAAATAGATGGCAGCCCCTTTGGACTACTTTTGAATCTGTAGATCGGCGTTCGGAAGAACTAGATTTCTGTGATGCCAAACAAAGCAGATTTTAGTTCAAGATGTACTCAGTGCTCTCCAGAGTTTGAAGAAAACGCATTGCGTAGACTGGAAGAGGAACTGTCATATAGCACTCGTGCTATTGATGTGCAATGGGCACTAACCACACAAGTGTTGCACACAGAGCATCTCTACCGCTGCAAAAGGTGAAGCCTTAACTCCAGAGGATTGTAATTTACACCTACAATTTTGTGAATGGGCCTTAAGACAGCCATGAGAATTGTTTTCATTAGTATTGTTCACCAATGAAGCCGTGTTTACCAGTGGTAGACCGATTCTTAATTATAAGAATAGTCACATATGGGCATATGAAAATCCCCATGCCACTGTTCAATTTATGGCAGTTTATGGTGAATATATGAGCTGGCACTGTTTCTGACCATGGCATTGGGCCATACGTTCTTCCTCCTTGACTGCATGGCAACATTTATGAAACATTTCTGAAGTATGTACCTCCAGTCCTGTTGGAAGAAGTGTTGCTCAATGTTCGGGCTCAACTGTGTTTCCAACACAATGGAGCTCTTGCACATTATGTGATAAAACATACAGGAGCAACAAAATCAAATCTTCCCTAGCCACCTCATTTACCGGATCTCAACCCCATGTACTTTTTTTTTTTCTGGGATTATCATCAAGACTATGGTATATTCATCAATGATTGATTCTGAAGAGACATTGGTTGTCCACATTATTGCAGCCAGTGATGAGATTTGCAACACACCAGGAATGCTCAACAGGGTTCAGGAATCAATTCTACATCAATGCTGCTTATGCATGGATGTTACAGGTCGCCATTTTGAGCAATTCCCTTGAAACCTATGCCTATTGCTAATTTGTTTGCTTACTTTTGTTCTGCCTATATCTACCTATTTTACTGCAATTTTAATACAAATGTAACTTATTTTTGTAATAACTCAGTAACATTTAGCTCTTTCAAACACTTATCAATTATTTACATTTTGTAAGTTGTTAGTGGAGCTTGAACTAGTTCAAGTACATATTACAGGGTTATTCTAAATTAGTTACCTGAAAGTATTAATGAATTATTTCGAAACTGTTGACGGAAATTTATTCAGATGTTCATCAAACCTTATGTCATATCATCAAGTTTTAAACCTGGTCGGCAGACTTCACTGCATGAACTCGCTTACTCGTCTGGCAGGGAAAATGTGAAGCACTCGCAACACCTGGAGCCTAGTAAGCAGTCGCCATGGAGTCTTACAGCGTTGCAGAGTGCGCGCAGTGTTGTCTGTGGTTTCATGAAATTAAATAGCAAATTACCATTTTTGCACAAAGTATCAAAAAGCTTCCCCACAGGTGAAAACTATGAAAGCTTGAAATACTCAATACAGGGATACCTTCCTGTGGCAGACAACGTTGTGGAAGCCGTGAGAAGAACTTATGCACGAAGTCCAAAGCAGTCTACAACTAGAGCAAGTTTGGAGCTAACCATTTCACAACCTATGGTATGGACGACTGCAGTGTAAGGGGTACAAGTTGCAACTAATGACAAGCTTAAACGTTATGAGTTCTAAGCAGATATGCTGAACAGGATGGAAGAAGACGATAGTTTTCTAAACAAGATTGTGTTCAGTGACGAGGCAACTTTTCACCTTAGTGGTACAGTTAATCACCACAATGTAAGGATATGGGTTATACAGAAACCGATAGATGCCTGGAACATACACGTGACTCACCAAAACTGAATGTATTTTATGCACTAAGCTCTGTGAAAGTGTATGGACCATTCTTTTTTATGAGAAGACTGTGCCAAGCATCACATTTCTAGATATGTTACAAAACTACCTGATGCCACAGCTGCAAGAAGATATGAGAGAGAATTTCATTTTTCAACAAGATGTAGCACCTCCTCATTACCACCATGAGGTCACTACATACCTATGCCACACCACTCCTGCTCGGACTGGATGTGGCGGGAACATAGCTTGGCCTCCATAATCTCCCGATTTAACACTGCTGGATTTTTGTCTGTGGGGTTACATTAAGGATATTGTGTACAACCCTCCACTGCCAACCAATCTCAATGAGCTTCAACAAATTAACAGCGGTAGCTTAGGTAGATACGGACATGATCATGTGTATCTGGGATGAACTGTCATACAGGTGGAATATCTGCCGAGTGACAAAAGGGAGTTACATTGAACATTTGTGAACATTGCAAATAAAACTTAATGTTATGTCAATGTGTGTAATGGAAAATGGAAATAAACTATGTAAGATAACTATGTATAATTTAGCTTTATCATCAGGTAACTAATTTAGAATAACCGTGTAAGTTTCCAGTATGTACCTACTATTTAGAGCATGAAAATGTAAATGATAGTTAAAAGAATTTGAAATAAAATGCATAAGCATTGGTTAAATGAAAATTCACAGCACAACACACTATTTTCTGTATTTCACATTCAACTAAGTGAAGAAAGAAATAAGAAAATCGTAGTCATGGGGATTCAAACTTAAAATTTTAATGCACATGAGTGCATTCTCAGGCCATAGCTGTTACACCAAACAACACAGGCTCCAAATTCTTCCACTTGCTGTATAAACATGCCTTAAAGGTGAAAGTGGTGCGACCAGTGGTGTGTATACAACCTGGCAATAATAAGACAAAAGTCTGTAATTTGTATTCGTAAATCATAGGTTTCCTGTCTCAAATTGTCTATAAACCTTCTATTACCAGTAAAATTTGTGCGGTTTTATTCATTTACACACTGTATAAGGCAAAAAAAAAAAAAAAAAAGAGTAATTGCAGTTGGTAAGTGAGACAAAGATGAAGATTTAAATTTTTTAGAGTCCCAGTATATTTACACTATTTATCGTATGAAACAGTTTTCTTATGTTCAGAAATGAGGGTGGTTCAATAAGTACTCATCTTTCAAAATTGATGCTAAGGTAAATTGGTGTTCCATTGTGAACTATCATTTGTTTATAGTTACCCAAAACAAATTTGATGCTGATTCAGAGTTTGGGTCTAGTTGGCATTTTAGTTAGTGGTTCAATGTGTTTTCACTAAAATGGTTAAAGTGCAGTATTCAAAAATTCGCTTTTTATTTTTGGAAAGGAAAATTTACGAGGAGATAAAAGTGAAAATGGATGTTTTTATGGGGACCTTTCACCATCCAGACAACAGTTCAATATGATTCAGTTCTTTAAACATAGTCAAACATCCATTTTTGTTGAGCACCCAGTATGGCAGGTAGATTTGCTTACCGAGGAAACCATTGATAAAGTCCAGGACATGATTCTTGCTTATAGTTCATAAAAAGGCAAATTCATGTTTTGTACAAGTTGGAGATGAAAAAGTTGTTGGTCCAATGGATGTTGTGATTGCTCACAGTGGATGAAGCTTTCAACTTCAAAGCCATATTTGCAGCTATTTAAGCAAAATCCAAAGGATGACACTGACAATGAGACCTGGTTTTAAAATTATACTCCAGAAAATAAGCAACAATCAAAACAAAGGGTTGCTTCTGGTGAATCTGCTTCATAAAGATGATCCCATTGGCCGGAAAAGTGATTTCAACAATGTTTTAGGATGTGAAGGGTGTCATAATCATTGACTTATTAGAAAAGGAAAAGGAATTATTAGACAATAATACAGTGAGTTATTGGCCTGATTTGACAAGAAGTTGGAGACATGACCTTATTTGACGAGGAAGAAAGTGATGTTTCACCACGACAACACACCAGCACATTCATCGAGAGTTGTCACTGCCAAATTGCATGAATTGTTGCTGCACCCCCCCCCCATAATTGCCCAATCTGTTTACCTGCAATTTCTTCTTGTTCCCAAACATGAAGAAATGGCAAGTAGGCACAAATATAAATGAGGTCATTATGAGATAAGAGGCATATTTTGCAGAGCTGGACAGTGCCTATACTTTGGAGCAGTTAAGAAAGGGACAAAAAATGGGGAAAACTGTATATCACAAAAGGAAACTGTTGAGAAACAAATAATTTGTGTTTGAAAAAAAATGGGCATCATCATTCTTAACACAGGTACTTATTGAACTTTTCATCCTCCATGGTTTAGGGGTAACATGCTAGCCTTTGGCTTCCAAAGTCATGGGTTCAAACAGCAGAGGACGATGGATTTTTTTGGGTGTAAAAATCCTTAACATGACTTCCTTCAGAAGGGAAATAAAGCTGTTGGTCCATGTCATAGATTTACGGCACATAAAAGAACCTCAAGCCTGATAAAGGGGCCTCTGAACAAAATTAAGCAGTATTTCACACCTAATACAGAATGGAGCACTAAGAACCGCAACAGTTAGAGGAGCATCCATAAATAAAACTCAATATAATTTATTGGACTTCCCTAGAATATATTTTTTTGTGGGAGTGGGGGGGGGGGCCAAAAGTGGTTGTACTTAAACTTAAAGATTTGGAACACTTGCAAATGAGACAAAGCCAAAATATGCATGCACCCTTGCTGTCAAGAGATATTATTTCAAACAATTATCCCTTTTGGGTTCTGAGGCAGAAATCTGCACTTTCCTACAATGCAAATTTTACAAAATGTTTCACAAGTGTAAACACATTTTCAACTTGTATTTTGTAAGTACATACATGTTCACAATACAGAATCCGAGTATTCTTGAAACATTAGCAAACTTATCTGAACTTCGTCAGCCTGCAGAATTGATAGCAAGGCAAGTCAGATGATCTGCTTCTGAAGTATCTTTTCAGTTGTCTTTCTGAAGAAACACTTCACTCTGAGACATATTTTAGCTAAAATGTTTGTGATTATCTTTCCTTACCAAATTATTTTCACTGCATTGTAACAGGAAAGAAGAAATGTTAGAGGACCCAGACTGCCACACCTCTTAAATATGCCCCTGATAAGGTTATAGTGATTTCACAGAGGCCAGTGCAGTCGAGGCCATGTATGGTAATCCCCACTCTAGCTCTATAAATTATCTCTTCAGTTTCCCTGCCAGTGACTCCTTTCCTCATAGCTTGAGTACAAGACCAAAATCTACTGCTACTGCTAGAGGGAAACTGAGTGGAGAGGGAGGCTGGTCGTAAAGCAGGGGAAAAATGGCCTCGGGTGAACTGGTGAAAATGAAAACACTATAATAAAGCTGTCTTTCAATGTTACTTCTAGGTTATGTTTTTGTGAAGCATTAGAGGATTTTGAAACTTCCTCAATGCCCATAAGTATGTTTATATACATTTTTCATAAGTATTATATAGTTCATAAATACTGTCATTCTCTTTGGTTTAACTTTTAAGTAAATATGAGCACATATTATAAAATGGATGCCTGAGTATGTTCTACACTGCTTCCATTATTTGAGTATGTTTTCAAAGGTAAGTAACTGCCTTTATTCTTACCAAACAGAGTATTTACTTGAAAAATTGAAATATATATTATATACCATTTTTATTCATATGACCCAATGTCTTTCTAGTGCCAAACATTAAAAAAATGTGGAAACAGTTAGTGTTATAAAAGTTAGAATATGAAGCATGATGTCTCAAGAAGTGGAATATGTTTCATATTCAGGTGGTCAAATGTTCAAACCCTGTGTACTATAGGGGATTTTTACTTTATTATTTACCTATGGTAAGTAGAGGAAGTATTGCTTTTGATACTGAAATTTCTTGGAAATGCATGTTTTGAGGCTTAATGAAAATCCCAAGAAAAGTATTTTTAAAAAGAGCTTGAGAGTGCATGTCTCTTCTTTAAATTATCACAAAAGTGTATTTTTATATCTCCTTCATATTGAGATAATGTTTGCAGAAATGGTTTCATTGCACATTTCAGTGTAGTAAAAGAGGGACAGGAAGCAGAAATAATAAGGAAATCTTTAAAATACAGGTTACTGTGTGCTGGTTTTGAAATTCCATACTCTTTGCAAGACATTGCAAGAAATAAAATCATAGTAATTTAGCACTTTAAAAGAATTTATAGTACAGTAAAACATCGTTAAAATGAATTCCAAGGGACTAAAAATGAAGAATTTGTGTTAAAAAAAAATTTGTCCTTACTGGGGGTTACAGTAATTATTTTTAACTTTAACTATGTATTTATGTACATACACATTACAGGTCATAAAACAGTACTACAGGAAAAAAATAAATTGTAGGCTATGTAATTACATACCTTTAAAAAAATGACTTCACAGATTATTCTCTAGTGAAAAATTCAAATAAGTTGTACTGCCGCTGACAGGAACAAAAGTGCCTGGAAACTTTGTGGTCAAATGTATTCATAGCTTAAGTGAACCCAGCAGATAATTTGGTTGCTGCAGCAAAGAGCTCTAAAGTGTCTGACACACACTTCCAGATAGGCGGGTGAAATGACACAGTCCTCTTCACTTTCTTCTGATGATGGTTCTTGCACTTAACACTCCATTGTTTATGTATCAGTGTCCGTTGCAGCACAGATATCAATATTGTCATCCATGCTAGCAAATTCCTCAAAACTAACTCCAGGGTTTGCTATGTCTTGTAGGATATCCCACTCATCAGGTAAAAGTGGTAGTGACATCACCTCTTAACTCACCAACACCATTATCATCGCTGTGCATCTGGGCATGGTACATTAATAGTTGGTGCTTTGGTGCCATGGGACTAGGCTTGCCATTTGCCTTGGAAGGTTTACTACTGTGTTCCAAGTTGAGATCTTGACCTTCAAGTATTATAAATGGCTGGCTCATTTGTTGCAAGAGCAATGTGTATCGAGTGTCTGCACCTTCTATCACAATTAGATGTGTGGCTATGCTATCTTTCTTCCATTTCCAAGACACACAGCTATAGCATTAGTATTAGCTATAATTAGTTTACAAAGAACAAATAAGAGATTTTTTGAGGTTAACATCCTTTAACCTGGTTAGTCATATTCCACGATGAATGAAATCAGTGAAATGATGCTCAAATGATCTCAGGGTCCATGGAGCTTAAAGTTATTAGATATTTGTCTTCTCAGGATAAGGAAAAACCCCAAAAAATACCTTATCCGTGTCCTACCCTAAGCTGAACTCGCAACCTCTTGAATGTGAGACAGATGCGCTACCCACACACTACCGATGCAGTTAAATGGATTTTACATACTTATACTATAAACTTGGGTGACTGCATGCCACCCATTTATAACAAAAACAATTCATTCATTGTTATAAGTTTACATTGATATACATAGTCTTACCATAAATACTGTTACAAACTTTTGGCACAGGCTGTACAACTGATTTTGAAGGTTGCAGCGAACCCATATGGTGGTAAGTTAAAAGGGGGTCATTGTGAGTGCAGCTGCAGAAGAGAAAGTGTGTTTGTCTATATTTTAGCGATAGAGTGGGACAATTATGAGAATCATGTAGCAGTGTTAGACCTTCATAAGGTGGGTAAATTGGCTTTCGAAATTTTCATTACCCTTAAGAAATTGAAAATAAACTAAATGTTTGTCTGTTGGAGACAAGATTGTCTACACTGTATTAGGGGCAAGGAGATGGTTAAATCAGTGGCAGATCATATTCTATAAAATCCTGTGAGAAAAGCAGTCCATGCTGGATCGAGAGCTGAACATTTAAAAAAATGTTGATTTTCCATTGTTGAGTGATGACCTAGGGTTGAAAGCTTACTGGCAGAGTACAGGTCACTTTCTAACCCAGCATCTGAAAGAGCAGAGGATGATAAAATCAAAATGCCTTCTTCAGCATTACGCAAACAATGGTCACAGAAAAATTCTTTTCACAGATGAAAAGATATTCACTCTTGAGGAGTCTTTCAACCAGCAAAATGATAATGTTTATGCCAAATCATCTCGAGAAGCTTATGAGAAGGTTCCGAAGATCCAAAGGACCCATTATCCTGTCTGACGGTTTGGTGGGGAGTGGCATAAGATGGCACCACTTGTGAAAAAGGTTGAAAAGTTCTGCCAAAGTGTGTTGGAGATTGTTGTGAAGGATTTGGGCAACACTTCATTCAGGAATCAACAATGAAGCTTTCAGCAGGATTCAGCACCTGCTCACAAGGCAAATCTACCCAGGACTGGCTGCAGAGAAATGTTCTGGACTTCATTGCTTCAGATGATTGGCCTTCCAGCATCCCTGACCTCGAGCCATTGAACTACAAGTTGTAGCCCATACTTGAGGGCATGATCTGTAAGAAGAGGCATCCCAGTATTAACAGCCTGAAGTGCTCTCTAGTGAATGCAGTGGCAGATTTTCCAATAGAGACTATACATAATTCTATTGATGCTAGGCCACAGAGACTTAGGGCCTGTATGGAGGCAAAAGGTGGCCATTTTGAAAAATGATGGTGCTCTGTGTTTGCAATACATGTAAGTGACCAGTATCAAAAGAATATTAAATTATTTTTAAAACTGTGCAAATGGCTCAGGTTCATATTTGTAACAATGTTTGCGGTAAGACTAGGTACAAGGTATAGTTTAATATAATCACAGAAAATTGTATGTTTTTATAATTATATATTATTTATATTTGCTAGTTGATTTTCCATTATTAATATGATCTTTTAGAAAGAGGGAAAGGTTCCTTATATTCCTATTAGATAGCAATACATATAGACATAGTGGCCACTCAACATCACATTACATGTTTCTGATCGAGGAATTCCATCACACTGTTTAGAAAACATTTTTACATTTTGTAGAATAATGTTTGTTACAATTATTATCACCTTGAATCTGGAATCCTTTAATTTTCTGACATTAAGTTAATTGCTTCATTCTTTACCAGTGTCATTGTTTGTAAAGAAACATTGTACAGGTATTACAAAATGTATACCTAGGCTTGGAAAACAAACCATATTTATTTAGTTGCAATATTATTTTCCTGTCCAATGTTTAAGTCTATTCATGTCTACCTTTCCTATTACATCATCATTTGATCATACACATTACACATCTGGTTGAATAATCATATTTATCATGGACTATTAGCGAACCAAATGTTTCAGCTTCTACTTAGGAGCTAAGCAGTTCTCATAACCACTGCATTATGAACTTACAGATTCATTTTCCTTTGTGCATTTGTCTGCATACCTTTTCAATATAGATCAATTAGGAAGGTTAATAAAGGGAACGTTTCAAATGAAATTGTACACTGATAAAGATTTGCTGTGCCATAATACCCAATGTAACACTCAGTTCACTCCTCTAATACTTAAGCTTATCTACAAGAACAGTAGTAAAATCTAGCAGGATTCTCAATAACATAACACCTTAGTAAATGAACAAGTCATTTATAATACTTGTCGGTCAAGCTGAGATATGTGTCATCTTCTGTGTCATGCATATTTTAAACATGCCAGACAGATAAGCAGACATTTATATTTGCTCAGGTAGTTGGACAGCCTTGAAAGCTCTTATTGTGCTTAAAACAATATCCAAATTGATCTTGTGGAACCAAAGGGATTGATTTGTGCCTGTAGATGAGTTACTCTCAAGTTTGTGGGACTTGAGCCCTTTTGCAGTGTGTCTCCCAGAAGTGATAACTCAGCTTAAAGCAAAAGCTGATTTTGAGATTTGGAAAAAGCAAATTACTGTCAGCCAGGTTGATTTTATTTCTGGACTGGGCAGAAAACTAAGTGAGGTTCCAGGCTCAAAGTGATTATCTCACTAGGCACAATGCTATGAGAAGACACTTATGCAGAATGGGACTTATTGAGGACCCCAAGTATAAAAAATGTGGGATTGACTTTGAAACCTCCTAACACATTTTATTTGAATACAGGGCATCGCTGTTCACAAATATGTAACTCTGGACTTCTTTTTGGAACCTCGGAATATAAGAGCGGCAGACATTAGGGATAAGGTTAGATATATTGGGACCATTTGGACATTGAAACCCAGTTTATGAGACACAAGGAGCTCTAGGAGCTTATATGTGGGGTCGAGAGAGGGAGAGGCCACTAAGTTTCATGTCTCTGAGCTTTGTGAAAGCAGTTCTGTATGTGCTATGAAGAGAGATTCCCAGGATATGGTAGCATTTTGGAAATGATCGGTATTTCAAGAATTTTATTTGACATAAACTATGGTTTAATAAGCCCTATATTGTTTTATGCAACTCTCTTATATGTCGTAAAGCTTGCTGGTTATGTAGAATAATACAAGATTCCTCCAGAATGAATAGGACTTAACAGACTATTCCCACAAAACTCGAGACATACTTCTTATTTGGCATGTGATTATTTTTTGTGTGTTTCAATCAAAATCATTAAAGCCATTTTTGAGAAAATATCAAATTCCAAAAAATGTGCCATGTGACGAGTGTTTGTGGGTAGGGCAATTTTCTTGAAAATCTTTGTGTTGGATTTTTGGAAGATATGCAACTTAAATATCAAGTTTGGTTATTTATCATATGTATCATTTTTGAGCTATGGTGTTTACACACAACTTTCTAAAAGTGATTATTATTATTATTATTATTATTATTATTATTATTATTATTATTATTATGGATATCTCAAAACATATAATTATCTATAATGGTGAAATCTAGGTATAACAATTTTTGTATGTAATGCAATACCTTTTCTACCTATATGTACATAGTAGAGAAAGTAAAATTTCTTTTTATTTTAAAAATTTATTCAGTGGCCCTCAAAATATGCATTTCAACTAAAATCTCTTGTGGGAGAGAGACAATACTTCCTCTGCCTGGAATTGGTTATTGGTAGGGGAAGTAATTTTGTCCACTTTCAATTTGATAAGCTGCAGCTTGTGCAGTAGCTAAGAGATGTAAAACATTGTATATTGGCTATTTAGAAAAACTAAAACCTAACAGTATCTTCACATTTGTTGCAGTTTACTTTAGTGATAAATCAGCAATGATAAAGAAACTTAAAAAGAAGTCTTTCTACTTAGGAACGTATCTTGAGATCTGTATTTTTTATTTCAAGTTTTAGTAGTTAAATGCCCCATGTAAGCTGAAATTATATCAAATTTTATTATTCCACGATTTTAACAAGTACAAAATGAAGATGCATGTGATATACTCTAGAGTACAGTTTTTATTTCTATAAGCGAGAATGTCATGCCTATATGAGATTGTGTACATATTGTCTCTTCTATGGCAGTTGAATGCATGTACTTTTTATTATTATTTTAATGGATGCATGTTGCTCAGCAAATCAATGTTTGATAATGATAACTGTAATATCTTATTATAAATAAAACAGTTGCTGTTGCAGTTGTCTCTCTTTATTACAAGTGTGAGTTAGAAACTAATGTTTCCTTTGTGTGTGAATCTTGAAAATCAAGCAATAGATAGCAATTAAAAATAGATAACAATTAAACTAAAACATGACAACAAAATGGAGACAAATCCCAAGCAGATAGCTGACATTTTTAACAAATATTTTGTAGAAGTTACAAAAATCATTCAAACTACAAAATAATTATGTTGAAAATAAAACATGTGTAAATAATGAAAAATCAATGTTCATTTATCCAGTTTCAGAAACAGAACTATTCAAAGTAGAAGGTACAGAACCGACGTAGGAAAATGTTCTTTTGTTAACAGGATCATTGAAGAATGGAATGAATTACCTGTAGCAGCCTTTCTGGGCTGCCCTCTGACCTTAAAGAAGTTTAGGGGTAATTTAAACAGAATAAATGTTAGATAAATAAAGTAAATATTGTGAAGTAATTAAGGATCTTGAAAACTGTTCCGTGACTACTAATATTAAGGATTCATAATAATTGTTTATAAACATGCTGATAATTGACAGATATTGATATACTGAATGATAAGTAGTTAGGTATTTATAAATACATATTAAAATTTTGTATTAAATATTATATTTCTATTATATATTTTTATTTACTATTATTAACTTGTATTACTATTATTAACTAAGATTATTATTGTAATTGAATTTTGTATATTCAACTCTGCCACCCGGCAGTACCCAATTGCAGAGAATAAATACCTACCTACCCGCCCGCAAGTGGTGAAAGCAATAGACTGGATGGTACCTAACCTTGTTGCAGAGTGAAATGGCATGGAATGAGATGAGACCTCGAAACGCTAATTGCACTTAGCCAACTGACTGCGGGTGATAGAGCAACTAGATTAAATGACATTTTGGCACCATCTGCTTGGCATGAAGCGAAGGTGATATAGTATATGGATGATACCTTAAAAGGCCATCACACACCATCTTACCGAACAGTTCCGTCGCGATATGACCAAGCTGTTAAAAGCAACGTAAAAAATCATCGGATTCTTCAGGACCTTACCACCAAATCATGCCCTCTCACACACACCCGCAACACCAGACATCAGTACTAAAGCACACCCAAGACTCCCTAGCGCTGTACTCAGGGCCCTCGGGTCATGTTTACAGACTAGATAAGCCATTCCTTGTTGCAGCCCCATGTGCTGCAGCAACATCAACTTTATCAATAATCACGGAGGTGCTATAGCGGAACTCCATCATTCCCCATTCACTGTTCCTTTCCTATCTCACCCGATTTTTCCCTTCTAATCTTCACCCAATGGCGAGATAAGCCATTCTTTCAACCCTCCAACTCTCTCTCTGTCTCCCCTTTCCAAAAAAAAAAAAATGATGTGTTCCACTACGTCTCTGCAACAAATTATTGTTAAAAAAGATTATTCTTCTATTTACTTCATGCTAATCGAGAAAAAATTAGCAGAAATGGTCTACTTACTTGCTTGTAAGTAAAAGCGAAATAAGGGAGTACCATAGGTTCAAGTGATAGTCAAAAGGTGGTTGCTATGTGACTGAAGTTCCTCTGTTTGTATGGACACGAGTTGGCAAATTCCTGTACGAGTTATAAGTTTTTCCAAGCTGAAACCCAAAACAAGGAATATCTAAAAAACGGATCAACTCCACGAAAAAAATGTATATGACATAAATTGTGTGTTTTAAAGTGCTCTATATTTTTTGTGTGGTAAGTTTTTGTCCATCTCTTACGGTTTAGCAGTCATGCAAAATTCCGTAAAATTCCTCCAGAATAAAGTAGTCTTCAGAGGCTATTCTCAGAAAATTCAAGATATACATTTTATTTGTCAGGTAAATATCTTTAATATACGATATTTTAATCAAAATCGTTAGAGCAATTTTTAAGAAAATAAACATTTTCGAAATTTTATCCACGTAAAGAGTAGTTGGAAGTTGGGGGATTTTCTTGAAAATGTTCGTGTCGCATCCTTGGAAGATACCAAACTTAAATACCAAGTTTGGTATTTAAAGGTCTTTTCGTTTTTGGGCTATGCTGTCCACAGACACACACACACGGACATTTTGCCAAAAATGTATTTTTTTTTTATTCAGGGGACCCAAAACATGTATTTCTGGTGAAATCTCGGTATGAATTTTTGGGTGCAATACAATACCTTCTGTATACACAATGTACATAGTACGTGCAGAGAAAGTTAAAAAAAAAACTAGCGGGATGGCTCAGACGTAATTCTGAGGCTCGCATTCGGGAGGACATGGGTTCATATCCCATGAGGTGACCAATCTGACTTTTTCTTCTTATTTTCATGTTTTCCCTCAGTCTTCTAGATAAATGTCGGATATTTAATAACACGACCAAAAATTCCATCTTTAATCCAAAACAATGTAAACTGAAAATAGATGGTAATTGCACTGCCATTTATCCACAGATAAAAGCAGATAAATCTAACGGATCCCAATGCTTGTCGCGGAGAAAAACGATGTAAAGGGATGACACCGCGAAGGCTGGCGCAAGTTAGTGTTATGGGACGTGGATCAGACCTTGAAGGCACTGTCTCTTGCATACCGATCAACGAGCAAGTATCTCATCTAACAGTTTCTTTGCGATCTGTTCAAGTAGTTAAAGCGACGTAAAATAAATCAAACAAGAATCAGAATAATAGCCCTTTGTAAGAATAATTCTTAGAAGAGTGGATAGAGAAAATCATGTGAATCGGGTACACCAGATTTTTGTACGAACAAATTATTGTTTTGTAGTTCATATCTAAAAAGTGCAACGTTGCTGACAATGGAAACTTACTTTAGAGCAACCCTATATTATATCAAAATGCGGCAGGATCTGACGGCGCCTTTCTTTTATTTGCACAATGTTTTCATATATTAAACTAGCATATCCTGCATCACTGTTTGCGTTATTGAGTTAGCTGTGGAGATATTCTTCTCTCTATCTCTTTCCCTCCCACCGCTCTCCATTCTGTGCTTTTCTGTCTGTGCCTACCTCGTAAACTTATATGCTGTTAGGATGAGGATCAAGATTATCACGGATAGGCAGGCCCATCCACTGGGGCAGAGCACCGCACATAGGCCATTTCGGCGCTTTGCAACTTGCATAACATCTGGGAAGGAGGGATGAGGGTAGAGATCCGAATGACGATAGGCCCAAGCATGGATTGCGTCCCTAACATTTTCAAATAGAACATATTCACCTTTACCCAGCGCACTCTCACAAACCCTGAACTCCCAGGGGCATTGCGATTGTGGGATGCCGTGGGATCCCGTAGGCAGGTCCTGGCCGAGAGACCACCGCAACGACGCCAGGAAGAAGATGTTTACAGGAAACTATGGTAGAAGATGAACCACCCCAGCATTCTTCTTTCTGCTCGGGAAAACTATAAAGACCCATAGCTTAGTGTGTGATCGTCGGTGATCGAACCGGGACCTCCCGAACGCGGGCCACCTGAGCTTCCCGCTCGGTTCATGTACTATGTTTTCTTTTTTACTTTCTCTACGCGTACTATGCACATAGTTTATAGAGAAGGTATTGTATTGCACCCAAAAATCGGATACCGAAATTTCACGGAAATGCGTGCTTGGAGACCCTGAATAAAAAAAAACATTTTTAGAAAAATGTCCGTGTGTGTCTGTAGGCAGTAAATCTCAAAAACGAAAAGTTCGTTAAATACCAAACTTAATTCTTGAGTTCAGTATCTTCCAAGTATGCGACACAAAGATTTAAAAAAAAACTCCGCCCCCAGCTACCCTTTACATGATAAAAATTTTCGACAATTTTGATTATCTGAAAATTGGCTCTAACGATTTTGATTAAAAACGCTTATATTTAAGATATTTACATGGCAAATAAACTGTGCATCTTGAATTTTCTGGTAATAGTCTCTGTAGACCTCTTTATTATGTATGAATGTTTATACATTTTGTATAACTGGTAAACCGTAAGACAGACATGAACCTATTGCACAAAAAAAAAAAAAAAAAAAATGTAGATCTCTGTAAAACACACAATTTATGTTTTATATATTTCATGGAGTTGGCCGTTTTTGAAATATTCCTTGCTATTGGCTTCAGTTTTAAAATATACTTATAGTTTTCTCATACTGGAATTTGTTAATTCCTGGTCATATAAACAAAAGAACTTCAATCACAAGCAACCAGAGTTTAAAAGATTTTACTTTCGCTTTAGCCTGTGGTACTCCCTTATTTTCCTTTTACTTACAAAGGAAGCAAGTAATACAACCATTTATGCTAATGTAAATAGAAGAATAAGCTTTTTATCAGTAATTTGTTGCAGAGAATGGTGAATGGAACACATCAGTTTTTAGAAAACATGATCTGTCTGTCTGTCTCTCTCTCCCTCCCTCCCTCCCTCTCTCTCCGTCTATGTTGAGTGCATGCAGACCCAGGAAGGGGCAAAAGGAATTGAAGAAAGACATATGACAATGCATATAGTCAAGATGATGCTGTTGCTTTTTTTCCTCTCGCTCCCTCTCGCAACAGGCTGAAGAGGATTAAACATTGCGCCCAGAAGCCTATTGTGCCGAATGCAACCTCCGGAAGAAGGGATGAGATGAAAGATTTGAAGTGTTGATATCCGAACCAAGTGGATGCGAATATTGTGGAATCTCTGAAGTTCTCAGAGGAGACACTCTTGTATGCACCCAGCCACAGCGATCCTCCTGACGAACAGTCCGAACTGCCCTGGTTCCATACCAGAGTTTGGAGTAGGAGGGGGAGAAGTCACATATGCATATCCACCGAGCACCACACACCATCAAACTACCCATTCAAGCCCCGGACCCCGAAAGGTGATATGAGGTATCAGGAAAATGCGTGTTATTAGAATTTTTTTTTAATATTTATTTTTGGTCGTTTTGACTGCTTGGTCCTATCACGACCTTACATAAATTTACAATTAATACTTTATTTCCAATATTGTACAACAATTATTTCACCATTATACAACAATTACTTCAAAATTATATAACAATTATTTCAACATTAGCACAGAAATTTATATGTTTACACTTTATCAAATAAATTAATATCCTTAAGAAACTATAAAGCTTTTATTATTTTGGCTGGTTCACGACACTGGAGAAATCAGAGATGCTGGCTTGTTGTATACTCTTGGAGTACAGTGGATAGTTCACAATGATGTGCTGGATGGTTAATAATGTGTTGCAGTTGGTACAGGTGGGAGGCTGGTCTTTGTTTAGAAGAAAAGAGTGTGTTAGTTAATAATAATAATAATAATAATACAGTGAAATACTACGTGCTCTCATGCATGGCCTTTGCTACAGTGCCTTAATGTTTTGATTTTCCCTACAATGGATCTAGCCTCTAATCTTAATAAGAACAGCGTATACACAATAACAAAACTAGCTGTTGGTGGATACTGATAGGTGAATTTAGTTTCTCAAAAATAAAGGCTCTGTAATTGAAGTGAAAAACATGTTAACAGCATCTACAAGTCTGGAAATTTTCTAACAGCGCCACTTATCTTTGATTGCTTTGAATTGCCCCGTTGAGTTCTGCAGTGTCCAATTCTTAGACGGGAGATGATTACTTGAGTTGTCGAAGGGGTTGGAAGAACCTACTCCAGCCTAAACGAGTTTCATGAAGTTGCTATCAAGTGATAGCCACTCTGTTTTCCATTTCTGCAAGGGAATGACATCTTGGTGCGAGGAGGCTATACACGAATCACTTACTGGATGTCGGGATGCTTCTTTAGCATGTTGATCGGCTATTTCATTGTCATCTATACGTATATGGGAGCGAATCCATATTAATCTTACTTTACCCTGTGTTATTAATTTTGGAGCACAAGGAACAAATCTCTGATAGCACTGAATGAGGTTCAGATTTTTGCCTGGCTGGTAGAATACTTAAAGAATCAGTGAAGATGGCGAAGTGGGCATTTTTAGAAAACTTGTTTATGTATAAAAAGTGTCGTTTGGCAACAAGGGAAAATTACGAAAAAAAAAAAAAAAATCAGAATGGGTGGTCGACAGGAATCGATTCCTGACTTTCCAATGCGGGCAGGGGCGCTCTCTCCACGCCAAGTAAAATAATAATACCTACATAATAGGTATAATAAAATAATACCTACATTCTGCACCATATTAATTCTCAATTAACAGTAAGGATTTAGAAACTGGACAGTACTGGCAGTATTAGTAAAATTAATATGTATTTAAATAAATCTGATTTACGGTAAACAAAAAATAAAAACTTAGTCTACTCGCCTAGCCTCATGCGCGTGGCTTTATGTTTGCTGGCTTACAAGGGTCTGCTGAGCCGAGAAAGGCGGGCGGGAAGTGAGACGCAGGCGCAGCGACGTAGCGACAATTAAAACACTTTATGATTCTGACGGCTGTGCTATTCCGCCATTACGTGACGATTATTGTGTTGTGTGTGTCAAAATTGATTCTTTCTTAATTAAGTAGAAGAAATAATTATTTTTCTCCACAAGCAGAACTAAGCAATGAAACATTTTCGACTTCAGTACGAATGCCTACACACACGTTGGAATCAAGCAAAAACACAAAGATTCAGTTCATAATTTAAGTAAAATACATTGAGAAAGGAAGATTTTTTTACACTCGTTACATGGGTGCTCTTTTTTTCTTCTTCTTCTTCTTTGCAGTGTTTGAAAATGCCAGTAGTTTACATGCACATTGCTTAATTTACTACTATTTTAATATATTTTCCCTACTATAATACTTTTCGTTTAGTTTTCAAAAGGTTATAAATATTATAAATATACAGATTATAATTTAGTTATATATTATTATATTGTGATTGTTACATTTTGACATTTATCTGTTTCCCATAGTAATATCTTAACTCTATGTTAACGGGAGAAAAAGGATTAAATTTCCAGTGTTAGGTGGACCAGATGCTAAGCCGCTTTACCGCCGACGAGACGAAGATCAAATTTCTCGTCTTTGCCTTTTTGTGTGAAAATGTTTGCCTTCATCCGATGTCAGCCAGTCGGCCTCTCAGCCTTTTAAGAACAATGCTAACGGAGTGCCGAGGTCGGTTTACGATACATCTTTAAACCCCCGGTTTCGGCACCTCGTGTTTTGGCCAACACTGCTATCATGCTCTACGACGGTTCATCCTCCGAAGGGAACTTAGTTTATGCTTATTATTAAAGTCTTCAAAGAACGTATGCAATGCTTCAGAATCCAAATCACAACACTTCGAGCAAGGCAAGTCGCCAGCTGTCCACATCTAAATTCCTTCTAATCCACAGCATGTATAACGCTCATCGCCATTACCTTTGTACTACAGTGTGATCCATATAAACCTGAACCATTTTAATAGACCATAATTTCTCTCTGAAAGCTCGTAGAAATGTGAAATTTGTTTTAATGGTCTCGTTGGCTTAGGGAGAATCGACCACAATCATACCCACAATTGATCATCAATATAATCAACTGATAGCATTGATTGGTTGTTGCCATGATTGTTGTCGATTCTCCCTGAGCCACTGAGATTATTAAAACAAATTTCACATTTCTACGAGCTTTCAGAGGGAAATTACGGCCTATTAAAATGGTTCAGGTGTATATGGATGGCACTGTATAATATAAATATAATTCAATTGCCACCTAGAATTACCTCTGTGGTGAGTCAATTCGAGTATCCTCTGTCCTCGCCATAGGATAAGTGTATGATAACGTGTGTACGCTTTGTATGCAATCTCCGTCGATTTGATCATGTTACATCTTCACTCAAAACACTTGAAGGATAGCCCCAGCTTAGGATAGAAGAAAATTGCATTCTTTATAATTTCTCTTCATTCTTGCGTTCCAAACTATCTAAATGTTCGCTTCGAAAATCTTTCTGACTCATAATGGAGAAACTCGCTCACGACACTCTATAACTGTTATACCTGCTCCTCAGGTAACCTTCCATTTATCATCATTTACAATAGATTTAGCTCGTCTTTGGAATTTCCTACCTGAAGACGTAAGTAAGGGCCTGCCGGAATGTTATACTGTTCAAGCTGAAAATTAGGTCATGCATTTGTAATCAAACCTAATCTACTGCAGTATTAATATCAAAAATACATTGCTACTTTCATTTATTGTTATTAATATGTTATGTGCTGGCAAGTAATATACATTTCAATTGTAAATATGACTAATATGCGTTTCGACCTACATGAATATCTCACTTAAAATAATTTTGTTTGCGGTTTTATTTTATTTTCATTTCAGTATACTTGTTGCACCTTTTCGTATATGTTTTTATTAAGTTGTATAGAATTGTATTTTTTTTTTCTTTATTCCTTTAATGATTGTATCATTGCTATACTGAATTTAATGAATTGCCTGATAGAGTGGAAGAGAAGGATTTATGGCCTTAACTCCAACCAGGATAAATAAATAAATACATAAATAATTGTGAACCCTCGAAATCTCTTATCTATACGTCCTAACTCTCTGAACTTCCCCCTCTCCCATAACATTCCCGTGTATTCGTTACAGGATTATTATTTATAATATTATTTTTATCACTTTTAGAATATATTCCTCCAAATTTTTCTACTTAAAGCTCTAAATTTTCGAAGCTAAATTTTTAAAACTGTTCTGGCGAGAGTCCCCAATCCATCCGGTGCGCCCCGGTGAATCCTGGATTCGCCCTTGCCCCTAAGCCTATCTGCAACATGAAAGAGGAAACAAACTGATAGGAAATAAGTGAAAGGAAATATGTGGTAGAAGAGAATCCACTACTCCCATGGTCAGAGTAGTTTGTCCCGGAAATGAACCAAGGAGCTCCCGAATACGAATCTCTCACGTTGCTGCGGATACATTTTGCTCAGTAAAATAGTCTATCACAATCATGCATCTGTGAAGTTTGACCAACAATTGTGAAAAATTAAAAAAAAAAAAAAAAAAAAAAAAAATCACAATAAAGTTGTATGAATTTAAACTTCCACTCTAAACTATCAATTAACTGAGGTTATGAATGGAGATGCATGTATATTAATTGATATGCGTAATTTTAAAACTTTATTTTCTCGGCATTTTTACTTGCGTCATACGATGCAATTTTTTCTATTTTTTTTTTTCAAAAGTGTGGCAAAAGTAAATTTTAAAAAATGACCATATAATTTTTAAAACAATGCTCCTAGTTTGGGAAATAAATTATTGACTTATGAAAAATCCAGAGTGTTGGTGAGTACAAAAGTAATATTTTTTTACAATAATTAGGGTTAATATAAAAACACCTGTTATAGTAGAACTATTTGTAAAGAAACAACTTTGGTATGAATATTTTCAAAATTGCATCACGTGGAAGATTTTTGTTAGAACAACGAATTTAGACGATAAAATTTTTATTTAATAACCTAGAATTTTTATACACAGCAAAACTGCTATTTTCTGTAAATGCTGATGCAAATTTAAACAAATTATCTTACATACTGTGAATATTGCATTTTACAGATACATTATCTTAATCCTTTCCAGCCCAATGTTGCCATATGCATCATGTTTATTTACATTGGAATTTGGATAAAAATGCTACTTGCAAGAGTGAACTTTCAACAATTCTCTTATGTTTATTATTGTTGTTATTATTATCATCATTATATTGATTTTAGAATAGCCTTAAATAAATATCTGATGTGTTTCCATTCACATTCTCTACATCTTTTCAAACAAATTATTGTTCATAAGCTTATTCTTCTATCTATTTCAAGCTAATCGAAATAATCATTAGCAGAAACGGTCTTATTACTTAGTACCTTATAAGTAGAAGGGAAATGGGAATACACTAGACTAAAGCGACAGGCTAATGTTTTAAAATGTGGTTGCTATGGGATTGAAATCCGTTTCTTTGCGTGGGCAGAATTTGAAATGTTCCCGCATGAGAAATGAACCTACAAGTAAGTATTTTAAAACTGAAACTAATAACAAGGAATATCTCGAAAACGGCCAACTCCACGAAAAAAACGTGTGTTACAAAAATGGTGTATTTTAACGAAATCTACATTGTTTGTGTTGTAAGTTTTTGTCTATCTCTTACGGTTTACTAGTTACGCAATATTCAGCAAAATTCATCCAGAATAAAGAGGTCTTTAGAGACTATTCCCAGAAAATTCAAAATATACATTTTATTTGCCATCTAAATACCTTTAATATATGGTATTTTAATCAAAATCATTAGGGCCATTTTTGAGAAAATCAAAATTTTTGAATATTTTTCCATGTAACGGGTAGTTTGCGGGAGGGGGAGGGATTTTTCTCAAAATCTTCGCGTCGCATCCCTGGAAGATACTAAACTTAAATGCCAAGTTTGGTATTTTACCTACATTTCGTTTTTGAGTTATCGTGTTCACAGACATACTGACACACGGACCTTTTTCTAAAAACGCCTTTTTTGGATACAGGGGACCATAAAACGTGTATTTCCGGTGAAATCTCAGTATCGAATTTTTAGGTGGAATGCAATACACTATGTACATAGTACGTGTAGAGAAAGTAATAAAAACAAGCAAATTAATTTCTTTGCTGCTTTCTTACCTTTAATATAAATTCAAAGAACGTTCAGCTACACATGTCAATCGCCGTTTATTTTATGTGGGCCCACCCCATCTTTCTCCAGCAAGAGTTCGCAATTCTGGCTAGTGATATTCACTCAATGTATTACAAATACTAATGTAAGGAAAGCTCAAGTATACACTATATACCACCAGATTTCAAATCCAGTATCAATCGAAAATAATATATGCTGGAAAGGGCTTAATGACTGCTTATATTCATTGATAAAGCTTGTTTTAAAATGTTAGTAAATTGATCTTGGAGGCCATCCTGTTTCAAACAGGAATTTCTGAAATATATTAAAAGTAGTGTGTAAGTTTAGTATCATCCAAGGATACGACATATAGGTTATAAATAATATAAATAGTAGTGAGATTGAAATTATTGACAGTTGTCCGACAAGGGATAAATATGGAGGGAACTCAACACTGAATCATGCGATTATTGTATCTATGCCCCGCAAGGGAGGGAGATGAGGTGAACGGAGACACTGGGTGACCGAAACCAGGAACGACGGAACAGTGAAACCGATTCCTTATAGTTATTGGAGTGAGGCAATTCGACATTCAAACAAGGTAACGGAGATCCCGGCCGAAATAGGTTCTAACACTCCAGAGTCCTTACACCTTGGCGACCAACCGAAATTCGAGGGACGTGAGAGTTACAGAAAGCATCATTTGTTATGCCACGCCACACCGAAGTCCCATCGCTGAAACAATGGAACGACATATGAATGGAACGATGTGGAGAGACAAGAAATTCGGTGGATGAAAGAAATCACTCCGGTATGAATGAGAGTGCACATGTGAGCGATCTAATACATAAAACCAGAAACCTACTGACAACTGTACACCATTTAACAAAAATGATGATAGGCTGTTCCATAGCTAAAAGCTGATGATATGTCCATTACATTCAAAGAACAAACAAAAATAAATAAATAAATAAAAGTAATAATTTTAAATCTGCTTAAACCATACAATTTATGTCAAATTAAACTTTTTGTGGAGCTTTTAAAAGATTTGGCTATCGGGTTAGCCTGGTGTATTCCCCTGTTCCCATTGCATTGACAATGAAATAATACATTTCTATAAATTTTTTATCTCGATTAACGCAAAGTAGATAAGAATGAGTTTTAACAACAATTTGTTGAAGAATAAATAAAGAATGGCATGTGAATATATCACATTAGATGTTTTACTTTGTAGCATTACTCCTGACACAAAAGGAATGCACCTGGAACGTATGTTGCACAGTTGCAATATTGTTATCATAATAATTATGTGTGTGGCATGACGACGTAGAGCATTGCGGCTGTGCCGGACCGCAGTAGCGATAATCTTGCTCGCAAGGGAAATCACGTCTGTTATCTATCTGTATCGTCCCACATGGCGTTGCAATATACATAATATCTGTCCGATGTTTTCAACTTCGGAGGCGCACAACATAGAGAATTACTTCATATAACAAAGTTCGCAAAAAAGGAAAAACTGACATGTTCCATTCACATGACTTTCTCTATATCTCTGTAACAAATTATTGTTAATAAGCTTATTCTTTTATTTATTTCATGCTAATCCAGAAAAATTAGCAGAAATAGTCTTATTTCTTGCTTTATTGTAAGTAGAAGTGAAATAAGGGAGTACCATAGGTTAAAATGAAAGCCAAAAGCTGGTTGAGTATTGACTGAAGTTCGTTTGTGTGTATGGACACGAGTTGTCAAATTCCTGTATGAGAAAAGTATAAGTTTTTCAAAGCTGAAACCAAAAACAAGGAATATCTCAAAAATGATCAACTCCACGAAAAAAATGTATTGAACATAAATTGTGTGTTTTAACATGCTCTACTTTTTTTGTTTTTTTTTTTGTTTTTTTTTTTTTTTGTTAAGTATTTGTCCATCTCTTACGGTTTAATAGTTATGTAAAATTCATCCAGAATAAAGTAGTCTTCAGAGGCTATTCCCAGAAAATTCAAGATATACACTTTATTTGTCAGGTAAATATCTTTAATATACGTTATTTTAATCATAATCGTTAGAGCCATTTTTTAGAAAAATCAAAATTTTCGAAAAACGTTCAATGTAAAGGGTAGTTGGGAGTGAGGGGATTTTCTTGAGATCTTCTTTTCGCATCCTTGGAAGATACCAAACGTAAATACCAAGTTTGGTTTTTAAGGACTTTTCGTTTTTGAGCTATGCTGCCCACAGACACACACACGCACACATACACAGACAGACCCACACACGGACATTTTTCTAAAAATGTTTTTTTTTTTGATTCAGAAGGTCTCAAAACATGTATTTCCGGTGACATCTCGGTATCGAATTTTTGGGTGCATTACAATACCTTCTCTACACTATGTATATAGCACGTATATAGAGAAAGTAAAAATCTGAGTGTGTTACTCTCACATGACTTTCTCTATTGCTTTACAAACTTCTTACAAAAGATTCTTCTTCTTTCAACATAATGCTAATCGAGATAATTATTAGCAGAATGTTCCTTATAAGTAGAAGGGGACTAAAGGAATGCACTAGGCTAAAGTGATAGACAAATGTTTTAAAAGCTATCGTTATGCGATTGGCATTGCAAATCGCTTCTTTGCTTGGCCAAGAGTAGAACAAAAGAAAAACGAAGACTTCCTTTCTGAGAAAAGTATAAGTACTTTGTAGTTGAAACCAATAGCAAGGAATATATCGGAAACATTTATCTTCACAACAAAAACGTAAACGACATAAATTGTGTGTTTTGTTAAGTAAGTGTTGTCTATCTCTTACGGTTTATCAGTTATGCAAAATTCCGCAAAGGTCATCCAGAATAAAGATGTCTTTAGAGGCAATTCCCAGAAAATTTAAGATATACATTTTATTTATGTAAATATCTTTAGTATAAGGTATTTTAATCAAAATCGTTATAACTATTTTTGAGAAAATCAAAATTTTCGAAAATTTTTCCACGTAAAGGGTAGTTGGGGATGGGAGATTTTCTTGAAAATCTTCGTGTCACATCCTTGGAAGATACTTATCTTAAATACAAAGTTTGGTATTTAACGGACTTTTCGTTTTTGAGCTATGCTGCCCACAGACACACACACACGGACACTTTTCTAAAAATGTTTTTTTTTTTTTTTTTTAATTCAGGGAGTCCTAAAACATATATTTCCAGTGAAATCTTGGTATCGAATTTCTGGGTGTATTACAATACTTTCTCTTCACACTATGTGCATAGTACATGCAGAGAAAGTAAAACTGTGATGTCTTCCATTCTTATAACTTTCTCTGCCTGTTCCACATACAAATTATTCTTTCAAAAGATTATTCTTTTATCTACATCATGCTAATCGAGATAAACTTGGCAGAATTGGTCTTATTAATTGCCTCCTTGTAAGTAGGAGGCAAATAAGGGAATACATTAGGCTAAAGTGATAGTCAACATTTTTAAATGCAGGTCGCCATGTGAAACCATTGAGGCTGGGTTCGCTTTTCATGGTCCCGTTTGATAAAAGTTGGGTAGTTTAAAATTGAAACCAATAACAAGAAATATCTCGAAAGCGGTCAACCATACAAGAAAAAAATATATGAGATAAATTATCTTTTAATGAGATCTACATTTTTTGTGTAGAATGTTTCGGTGTATCTCTTACGGTTTAACCGTTACGCATAACTCGTCAAGAATAAGGAAGTCTTCAGAGGATATTCGCAGAACATTAAAAAAAATACACCTATTTGTGGTTAAATATATTTAATATACGGTATTTTAATAAACAACGTTGGAGCCATTTTTGAGAAAATGAAATTACTTTAAAGATTTTCAAGTAAAGGGTAGTTTGTGGCAGGGAAAGTTTCTTGAAAATCTTCGTGTCGCATCCTTGGAAGATACTAAACATAAATACCAAGTGTGGTATTTAACGCTTTTTTTTTTTTTTTTCGTTTTTGAGCTGTGCTGTCTACAGACACACGGACCTTTTTATAAAAATACTTTTTTCGGACTCAGGGACCTCAAAACATATTTCCGGTTAAATCTCGAAGTGGGATTTTTGGGTGGAATACAATACCTTCTCTAGGTACTATGTGTATTATATGTTCATACGGCTAGAGAAAGTAAATATTGAAGGTTATACAGTTCACTTCAGTATGTGCTACATTGCATATCATAGCTAACTCTGAAATGTTTATTTTCTCTACACATTTAGTGCCAAAAAGCATAATAAGGTCTATGCGCGCGCTTCATGTGCCTGTGTGAACAGCGTAGGTAGGATAGGATAAATAGGGGGTGGGCCTCAACATCGAACCAGTGCGGTGTATACCTGTATCCTTCAAGAGGGTGCTCCCTGGAGGGAGGGATGAGTCGAGAGGAGACCCCGGGTTACCGAACCCAGGAGCAACATCAAGCTATGACAGAGATCCTACAGTTATCAGTTTGAAACATCCCGACAATCTGACTGGCAGACAGCGGACTCCGTCCCGATTAGGGTCCTTACACCCCGGCAGCCAACTGAAAGCCGAATGACGGTGATATTTCCACAGAGCATTCTTTTCCCCTTCCATGTCGCACCGAAGCACCATCGCCGACACTTGCACACTGAAAAAGACCAATGGGCGAAGAATGAAGTTAATTATGTCTTGCATGACATGGAGGGACAGGCTACTTGGATGATGAAAGAAACCACTCCAGCATTCACCTTGCGAATCGGGAACCCCCCGCCCCCCAAGAAAACCTATTTGCATACTGGGCGGTCGTTGGGAATCGAACCCTGAAGCTCTCGAATGCGAGCCGTACACTTACCGCGGTGCCATCTCGCTTGGTCATTTATATGTCATATAAATACCAAACTTTGTATTTAAGTTGAGTATCTTTCAAAGACAAGACACTTCAGATTTGAATAAAAAAAATCGCTCCATTCCAAACTATACTTTAAATGGAAGGATGTGTTTGTTATTTTTTACTTTTTCAAAAGTGACTTTTAAGATTCTGATTAAAATACCATTGTATATTAATTAAAGATATTTACATGATAAATTATGTATATAATACTATGTATATATTATATTCTGGGGATAGCTTAAAAAGTCCTCTTTATTCAGAAGGAATTTTGTGTACTTTTACAAAACTGGCAAACGTTGAGAGATGTAGTGGTGTTTCTACTATCAGTTAACTGCTCCAGACATTTCTCTCAGGGAATATGTGTGCGTGGCGATAATGGACATCACCAGTTAAGTTTATTGAGAATATTTAATGGAACTTAATAATGACTTGCTTAGAACGACTTGCTGATTATTGTAAGATGAATATATCTTCCTAAACCTAATCACGAGAAATTATAACTGCGTCTTATTAAATATGCGAACATCCACAGTATTAAGAATTTACGCTGTAGGCAAAATTTGTTTCCGTAATAAAGTTTAAGTTAACCGCGACTCGCTAATCTGCTAGACGATGAATCCCTTATCAATCACCGCAAAACCGTTATGAGCATAGCGCTGCGCAATTGCAATCACAGTAATACTTCCGTAAGCAAGAGGAAGAGCGGAATGAAGGGAAGGAGTCGTAGGAGGTGCCAAACCATCAAGTAGCAGGCCCACAGAGAGGTGAATTTCCTAAAATTTCCAGTTGGAACACATGTATACTGTTAGGGCGCAATATCAAGATGGCGATGCAGTACCTTAGCAGGCGAGACAGCTCACTGTGGCGTCAATAGAGCATAGACACATGCGGTCCGCAAATCTATTTATTTTGCCCATCTGTCTGATTGAAATTATTAATACTTGGAACTGTTTAATTAGTCAAATTTAATATGAAGGGTACTTTATTTATTCCATTCTGACCAGGATAAATAGAAAAGTTTGTTGAATGCTACATACCAAGTATTTTTTACGTTTGAAAGCACATATACTTGTGAACAAACATTTTCTGACATGAAATTAAACAAAAGCACTCAGCATCCATGTTTAACTGATGTTAATTTAGAGGCTATATTAAGAATGATTACTTAAAAAATAATATCAATCTTTGATCAAATAGTATAAACACTGTATTTGCATAGTGGGGTTAGCATGTCTGCCTCTATCCTAAGAAGGAGAGTTTCGAGTAGCTTAAAGCCTCATGGACCCCGGCCTCATTTGAGCATCATTTCACCTATTTCACTCAGACCCGATATGACCTACCAAGTTAAAAAACATAAAAAACCCAAAAACAGAACAAAACAAAAAAGTATTTCCAAACAATTTTGAATAAGTATAATTGAAACGCTAAAATGTTAAAATGAAAATTAATTTTTATTTACTGTAGAGAGTGGTATACCTTCTAACAAACTTAAGAACTTTAGCTAATGTAAGATTCAAGGTCCGAAGTGATAGATCTTTCTATAGCGCAAACCACTGCGCCATCTGCCCGGCACTGTCGACACTGCAGGACCTGAAATATGAAAGGAAAGTGAAACAATGGAAAGAAGAATCGAAATAGAATACACCAACCCAGCATTGGCCTTGGTGACTAGGAGAAAACTACGAAAGACCCCTTGGTCAGAGTAGGTGGTCGCTGTTAAATCGAACCCGGTACTTCCTGAATGCGAGCCTCAAATTTTACTGCGAAACCATCTCATTCGGTAAGGATATGGGTATTTTAGAATGACGGTATTGATGGTTGGTGTGATGGACAGGAGTAGCTTCTTGCTCCTCTAATAGGTTGCAGTGGTCCTTCCACACCTGGTGGATATTTGTTTTAAATATATATTTTGTTTTGTTTGTCTTTTGGATGGTGTCAATTTTGATGCAGAACAGATCTTGGTTTAATTATACCAGTAGACCTGCCCCGCATTTGACATTTTATTGTTACTAATATTTTATGTGCTGGCAAGTAATATGCATTTCAATTGTAAATATGACTAATGTATTTCAACCTACATGAATATTCCACTTTTTTTTTTTGTAGTTTAACGTCCTTTAACCTGGTTTGAATGAAATTGATGATATGATGCTCAATGATCTCGGGGTCCATGGAGCTTAAAGTTACTCGATATTCGTCTTCTCAGGATAAGGGAAAACCCCGAAAAAAACCTTACCTGGGTAACTCACCCTAAGCGAGATTCGAACTCACGACCTTTTGAACGTGAGGCAGATATGCTACCACCACGCTACCCAGGCGGGCTAGAATATTCCACTTAAGATAATTTTTAACAGTGTTTTTTTTTTTTTTTTTTTCATTTCAGTATACTTCTTGCACCTTTTTATATTTGTTTTATTAAGATGTATAGAATTGTATTCTTTGTTCTATATTCATTGTATCACTACTGTATTGCATTTAATGTATTGCCTGATAAAGTGGAGGAGAAGGCCTTATGGCCTTAACTTCAACCAGGATAAATAAAAAAGTATGCAGATGCACCTTGATGCGTTAAAAGAGTTGCAGAACTCAACGGGGCTGTGGGTTTTAATTTGAAATAGCCCCGTTGAGTACTGCAACTCTTTTGACGCATCAAGGGATAACTGCACACATCAAATACGGGGCAGTTGGGCCACCTTGTATGAGACAGGACATGGTCGCAGGGAACTTGGTACCGCACCTGAGGTGATTGTACCTGCGCCCGACAATGGGGTGCCTCCCGTAGGAAGGGATGAGGTGGGAGGATACACCGGGCGGCCGGAATCAGGAACGAGGGCACAAGGCCCCGACAGTTTTCTGATTGAAGCATCCGACAATCGGACAGGCAGACCGGAGCTCCCGTCCAATGCTCCCTTCAGGAGCGACCCTCTTTCCGGCAACCAGCTGAAGTTGGGGCACAGAGCATCTTTTTCCCCTACCACGCCACACCGAGCACCAGTGCCGACAACCAACGGGATGACGGATGAATTAAATGACAATGGAAACGATATGGAGGGACAGGAAATTCGGGGGATGAAAGAAACTTACCTAGCAATTGCTTGGTGTCCCGTGAAAACCCCGAAAAAAAACTTATGGGTCAGGTAGGTCGCTCACGAGGATCGAACCCGCGAACTTCCGAATGCGGGCTACAGATGAAGCCACCTGAGTCATCCCCATCGATCACCTGGTATGGAGCTCAGTTTTAGCTGCTGAATATGTTGATATACCCCCACCATTACTCCTGAATTACAGACTGCCACACCTCATATCTCACAGCAATTCTAGCTCTGTTCTCATTGTTCAATTGCGGTGACACTTTGGGATTTCAAAAAGTACTAAAATAAAAAACAATAGCATTGTTTACACAATAAGTACAATACAGTTCGTTGGAATATCTCCAACATTAACAGAAATACGTGTTCGAAATAGGGAGTGAGTTGCTTTCCATTCCTCTTGCTAATAACAATAAAACAGTTGCCACTCCGTCTGAATAAAGACCGACAATTGTTTTATTTTAGCCATGATGACAAGTGAAAGGCGATTGGAGCTGGTCCAGTTGGCGTTTCCTCCATTTCCGGAAGGTCACGGAACATTTCGCATCTCAACATCACATGGGAATTTCGTTAAAGTGCAACTTATTTCGTATACGTGACAAAGGAATGGTGACGAAGGTCGTGGGTTCGTAACCCTGACACAGGTTCTCCTTGAGCTACCACCAGCACGTGCAGCTAATTTCTGTCTTTATGGAATCAATATGTTATAAAAAAGGAAGCAAAAGTGCATAAAACCAAACCTCTGTAATAAAAATTGCAATTAAACTTGGTTATCAAAAATCCAATGGCGACTCTATTGAGCCGGACAACTTGGCAACGTTTCAAGGCCACACAACAAGGTTATAAAATTGTGTTTAGGGAACTGTTCCTATGCTGTTATTAAATAGTATCAATTGTTGCTTTTCATATTCTAGTTTATCTATGAACTAGCAGGCAGATGAAGTAATGTATTCCAACCAAAAATTCGATATCGAGATTTCATCGGAAATACACTCTGTGAGGTCCTTGAATATAAAAAGAAATTTTTTTGTCAAATTTCACATGTGTTAAATTCACATGATTTTTCACTATCTATTCTGCCAAAAAAAAAACGATTCATATAACATGTTATTCCATTATCTACTTCATGTTAATCCAGACATAACATTTGCATAAAGCTTTTTAATTACACATTTCCGATTAGATACAAAGGAATAGGGTAATACAGAAGTATTTTTTAAGCTGGTCCTATGTGATTGCACTGACATTCAATTCTCCTTTAATGACGAGGATGGAAAAATAATACATTCCATTTGAGAAAAGTATAAATATTTGAAATTTTAAACCAATAACAAGGGACGTCTCTGATATCTACCTTATCTGAGATCTACATGTTTCGGTCATAAAATATCTTTATAAAATAGTATTTTTATCAAAGTGGTTATACCCATTTTTAAGAAAAACAAAATTTTCGAAAATTGCCCATGTTTTCACTATCCCTCTTATACCTGCAATAGAATCTGTAATAAAGCCATGTATACAAAATTTATCTACATGAAGTGGAAAGAAAATGGTCCTATGAAGGAATAGGCTGTAGAACTATATATAGAAGTATAATAGAGGAAGGGATCATGGCACGGGGGCTGTTGTGCATCAGGGCGGTCATGCGTAATCTAGGGAGTACTAGAAGAGATATAGGAAAAATATAGGTTGAAGGTGTACGAAGGATAGTTCTGGGGAGTAATTTAGCATTCGTGTATATCTCGGTGGTTGTACCTATATATTCGTATACATGCTGGTTGTGAAGGTATGTTGCACGATGTATATGATGTATACCAATAACTAAGAATATCTCGGAAATAGCTAACTGGACAAAAAATGTTTCTGATATAAATTGTGTGCTTTAACGAAATTTTTGTGTAGTTAGATTGTCTCTACCTCTTACAGTTTACTAGTTATGGACAACTTATATAGAATGAAGAGGACTCCACAGGTTATTCCCAGAAAAGTCATGATATACATTTTATTTATCATAAAATATCTTAACATACGGCATTTTAATCACAATCATTAGAGCCGTATTTTCAAAATGCTCGGATTTACTTAAAAATTTGCGAGTCGCATCCTTGGAAAATGCTGAATTTAAATATCAAACTTGGTTCTAATTGAGTTTTCGTTTTTCAGTTATGCTGTTCATGAGCACATGGGCACACATATATCCGAACATTTTTCTTAAAAATGCTTTTTTATTCAGTGGGCCTCATAACATATTTCCGGTAATATCTTGACAACGGTTTTTGGGTGGAATAAAATATCTTAACTACCTACTATGTACATTACACGTGGTAGAGAAATATTTATCTTTAATTGATGGGGACTCAAAACGACTTGTATTTCCGGTAAAATCTCGAATTCAAAATTTTGGATGAAATGCAAAACTTACTTTAATTACCCTACGTAGCAGAGATCATAAAACCATCGTAGGTACAGAAAGTCACATTAATGTAACTATCATATCTTTTTATTTTCTCTACCAAGTGCTATATACATACAATTGAGATTTCACCGGAAATGCATGTTTTGAGGACACCTGAATAAAAAAGGAATTTTAGAAAAAGGCCGGCGTTTATATGTGCCTCTGTGTACAGCATAATTAAAAAATTAGAAGTCGGTTAAATACCAAACTTGATATTTAAATTCAGCATTTCCCAGAGATACGACATGAAGATTTTCAAGAATCGTCCCAAGCCAAACTATCCTTTGTATAGTACAATTTTTGAAAATTTTGATTTTCTTAAAAATGGCTCTAACGATTGTTATTAAAATACCGTATATTAAAGATATTTGCATAACAATTAAAATGTATATCTTGAATTCTCTGGGAATAGCCTCTGAAGACCTCTTCATTCTGGATGACTTTTGTTTAACTGGTAAACCGTAAGAGACAAAAAATTACTACACAAGAAATGCAGATCTCGTTAAAACACCAAATGTTATACACTTTTTTTTATTGGTTTCAATTTTAAATTACTTAAACTTTTCTCAAACGGGAATTTGTCATTCCTGTTTATTTTATTTTACTCCTGACCATGCAAAGAGAGCCGAATTTCATCAAGCAACCAGCTATTTAAATATTTGAGTATCGCTTTAGGCTAGACGCTATTTCCCTTCTACTTACAAGGAATCAAGTAACATGACAATTTCTGCTAATATAGGTATATCTCGATTAGCATGAAAAAGATAGAAGAATAATGTGTGACACTAAGTAAACTGATGTGAATGACAAAGATACGAGTTTTAAAAATATTTTCTTGGGTTCAGCAGAGCTAAAAACACATAATTTCAGTAGAATATAGATATCGATTCTTTTTAAGTGAATATCAAAACTTCTAGCTATACAGGAGAGAGATAGGTAGATAAAATTGTGTGTCACACATAAAACCTTCTGTGATTGAGTTGTGTCAGATGTATTTACTACATATCGCATCCCTTTCAGGGGTCACGACCCACAGTTTACGCATTTGACCCAGAATTTAATTAGCAGTAATCTGTATATTACACTCTTTCTTCGTCTTTGAGGAAGTTTGCGATGTAGGTTACCGTCTATATTTATCGAAATGTCAACTGTTTTCGCGTGTTGTTTCGAATCGATCATATGAATCCTTTATCAGGGCTGTAGACAGGTCGGAGCCCATAAGTCCACACGCAGTGGCGTACTTGCATTGCATAACGTGATAAAATAGTCATACTGACCCTATTTCTGATCTGATTCAAGTTTAGTTGGGCTTTGTAGTGATATTATCGCTTTGATTCGTGCACACAGTCTTTTAAATTGTCATCAATGACAATCTCATAACCAAGGGGCAATGGACCTGAGTTTTTAGGTGTAAATGACAAAATGTTCAATTATTTTAATTATGTCGAATAAACACTCTATTGTCGCCTCTGAATCCATTTGACCGAACATTTTTCATGATTCCTATTTTTAAACGCCCAGCAATATGTTTAATTCACCCATGCTCCGCTTTTTAACCCTACTTCTTTCTATATGTGCTTTTTTCTCAGTTTACATTTTTGCGCATTAAATATATTCCTTAAATTTCAGATTTGCTGAAAATTTGCATAATAGTCTAAAATATGATATCTAAAGATGCATGTTATGATAGATTTATTCATTTATATTTATTTATTCATTTATATATATATAAGCATTAATAAATATAAACATTGCTTACATTGAAGCAATAAGCAGTTCAGTAACGTAATAAAAAAAACTGAAAAGAAATAAATTTAAAAAATCGAATGTGACATTTACATGATTTTATCTGTTTTATAGATAAACAGATTGTTCTTTTATCTACATCATGATGATAGAGATAAACATTAACAGAACTTGTCTTATTACTTAGTTCCTTGTATGTAAGACGAAAACGAAGGAATACACTAGGAAGAAACGACAGTTAAATGTTTCAAAAACTATTGTTATGCGATTAACATTGAAATTCGGTTCTCTTTAAATATCTCGGAAATGGCTAACCATTACATAACATGGGTTGGGACCCAGGCGACCGAATGCGGTGGACAAAGCAGCACAGGGGTAGATTTTTTTTCGGATTCTCTAGTTTCCCCCGTCACCGCATTTTACCGATGCTCCATCTTCATTCCATGTATATCGCCTGCGGTGCTATAGTAGTAAACGCAGACGTTAAATACTGTAACAAAAATTAAAAATCTCAGATGTCCGTTGTTAATGGGTCGAATCGTTAAAATTATTGTTAACGACATTGTCAATTGCCATATCAGCGCCACCGGTGTGCCGAAATTTTGTCCCGCCGGAGTTTTTAACATGTCACTAAATAGAAGGACATAGGGCTGTCGCTTTTAAGCACACTTAAAAACCATCACTCTCTGCCAGTTTGAACCCGTGACCTTGATTTCAGAAGGTCAGCGCCTAACCAACTGAGCTACCGACAAAAAAAAATTGATCACTTTCAAAGTCCTGTTGTTGCTCGCGTTAGCGCGGAAAGAGTGTGCCATTTTAATGTCATAATAAATAACGGTCCGGTATTAGACTTTCACTATCATTATTCCCTTTGTACCTATAGTGAAATGTGTACTGCAGCTATTTCTACAAAGGTTTATCTCAACTAAAGTGAAATAGACACAAATATCAACTTTCGGGAGAACGAAACGTAATAAATGATATAAGGTAGAGAAAGTCATATGAAAGCTACGCCAACATTTTAGTAGTATTTGTCACCTGCTCTTGCTACACACGGCACCACAGGCTGTTACACCGGTGACACACGAAACAAAAGGCAATTTGAAAAGTGATAGTTCTAGGTGTAAATTTAAGATCTCCTGAGGATTATCCAGTTATAAGGGCTCAGGAAGACCTGAAGAAATAAAGAGAGAGAGACAAAAAAATGAACCGTAAACCTCCAGTCATGAGTTTGTGTCTCGACGATCTCGGCTACCCGTGTCGGCTTTCGGCATGGAGTTATGCTGTTCTAAATATACAACAAAATGTTTTTTATTTTCTATTGGAGACTTCAGAAGACCTCTAAACAGATATTTCCGGTGAAATATCGATATCGACGTTTTGGGTGGAATGCAATACTTCTTCTCTTAACACTGGTAAAACAGTAGAGAACTTAAAAGTGCAGATGAAAAAAATTACTTCAAGAAAAACGCAGAATAAATAAAAACATTCAGTTTAGATTTTACAAAAAAAAAAAGTTTTGTGGCATTAAAGATGTTCGAAATATACTATGTATTTTCAAATATTGAACGAGTACACTTTGAGATGTTAAGTAACAGCTCTTTTGTTGTTAACAGTCGTTAATAATTAGGCACCACAGGCGATGGACACTGATGGCACACAAAATAAAATAATTGGGAAAGGAAATGCTCCAGGCCCAAGTTTTATTTGTCAATTGTGAGAGTTGAGAAAACATGGAAGAAAGTCAGGTGGATTTATCTTGGTAGGATTTGAATCGCAGATCTTCCATTCACGAGTTCATGCCTTAACGTCCATGATCCCAAGTGTCTGATTTATTAGTATTTATCAACCTACTGCTTGAACAGTTTACTGTTTTCTAGCAAGTATTTATCATGAAAACATAAATGGATAAATATAGAAATACATAGTTGTATTGCCCATCTCTGTAGTGTGGGAGTAGCGTGTCTGCCTCGTATTCAAGAGGTCCCGAGTTCGAATCTCGGTTAGGGTGAGTTACCCGGATTAATTTTTTTTCTCGGATTTTTCCCTTAACCTTAGAAATCGATGTTAAGTAACTTTAAGGTCCTCGGATCGACCCCGGGCTCATTTGAACGTCATTTCATTGATTTCATTCATCGTCTGATGTAACCCACCAGGTTAAAGGACATTAAACCAATAAATAAATAAATAAACGTTTTATGAATAATTTGTAGAATATGTAAATAAATAAGAGGTAGTCCTCTGAGTTACACAAAAGCGTTGATACCTCGTACCTCATTGTTCAACCGCTTCACCATACAGTAATTTATTATAACATTGGGGTGGTAATCGACTCGCAAACCTACTTTTTGAGGGTGTGTAACAGATGTACTCAATTACGTACTAAATAATTGAAAATCGGAGAGCCTCACTGAGCATGCGCCACCAGCCTGCGGTCTCGCCACATGCCCGCCAACAGCAGGAGGGGAAATCAGTTTGTGTGCGGGCGATGTGAAGTAAGGAGATGAGGTTATGTGTGTGTGCGACTGAAGAAGACCACGCGTAAGGTATGCCTCCGTGCCTCCTCAAATTACAAAGTGTCAAACACGAAGCAGGCCACGACGGGTTTCAGGAGGCCTTGTGATTCTTGTTTGGTTAGAAAATATCTAATATTCGTCCCTTCTGTATTTGCTTAAGGTAGGCAAACATTCCAGCATTCCTAAGTATCTGTATCTGCATTACGAATAAATAGAGGCAAATAAACTATTAGGTTAAATACAAATCACCACACATTTTGACGAATCCTAATTGTTCACTGTCCAATATGCAATAAATGCTTAAAAAGTGCATAATGCATTATGAAGTAAACATTAAAAAAATAATAACTTGTGTAGTTTTAAAAGACACGATTATTGTAATGCTCTGCTACTTTTAACTAATATTTCTATAAAAAATAACCTAAAATACCTTGTACGTATTGCATATTGAGAGAATAATGCAAGTGTTGTTGAAAACTGAAGCTCAAGGAGAGAAATAATTTTTAAAAATGTTATAAAATATAATCTTTAATTATTTCATTCTTTAGCCAAGGTAGTCAATATACTAAAATATGTGAAAAGATGCTACATATGCGTCAATTCAATTTTTGCTTAGAAGACATTGCCTAAAGCACTTTCCCCTATTTTCATGCGAGTTCCTAACGACAAATTTAGCCCATATATATACCTTTTTCGGAGCTAGTTTTAAAACTTGTTTAGAAATGCATAAATGTGTAATATAATATTTTACATTTGTCACGCATGATTGATAAAATAGCTAATTTCTGTGTGTGTTAATGATCGTGGTTTTCAGGACGACTGGGTTCCCTTGAATTCATCATAGTATCAGTTTACTTTGGTAACGAAGGTTTTGCTTAACCACATGTTTACATTAAGGCAGTGTTGTTTAGAGTTTACATATTTTATATTTTCGAAAAAATATGACAGTATGAAATATACTAGTATACCAATTTTATGAAATGAATAGATAAACAATTTTTTTTCAGAACTTATCTTCCCATCTGTGAAACGTTTGGAAAAGTCATGTGCGTCATTTGTGTGTTTGCAAACAGACTAACCGAAAAACTAAAAGTATTGTAAACAAAATGTTCTTATGGCAAACATAATATTTCGTCTTGTTTTGTAAATGATAATTCTCAGCTTTCTGAATAGATATAACAAATTTTGTATTACATAAAGGAAATCGAAGTACTTGTTGCGCAATGATAAAGAATACCAATAAAAACAATAATAGCACGGCAGAAAGGAAAGGAAGAAAAAGAGTATAGAAAATAAGCTTTCTGTATGAGTATGAGTCGTTTGAGATGCTATGGTCCGAGAAAAGTTATGTGAACGTTGCACAGGATAAAATAATATGTTGTAGTTAAGCTGGAAACTGTAAATTGTTTATTTCACTTCGGTTGCCATGGTTACCCAAATTGGCTTCGTTCTCAGTAAATTATTTATGCAAACGAGAATTTGCCAGCTGCTTCCAAATTGGATAGAGATATGGGCACTGCTCATTACTTGGCGGGTAAAATAGATCGTAAACGAAGCTTCTAGAAAATGGTAAAATTTCAGATTATGGAGCACATAAAACTGGTTAAAGGGTCCGCAGGAAGTGATGCTGAAGACCATGAGTACTGAGCGAGGCATTCACATAAGAATTTACTGCGGTAATTCGAAAACAGCAGTTCTATTTATGCAAGCTTTTCCAAGAGTAAAATGTAATAAATTATATAATTAATAGGCAGCATTTTCATATATAATTATAAAATAGATAATCGTTTTTAAATAAATGTTGTTATTTAAAATAAATTATTTTTAATTTTGATTTATAAACGCTCTTTAGCTACTAGTCTCTCAGCGTACCGTTCTACGTTGGGGTGAAAATCCGCTTAATTTTACTTACAGCCCTCTTCGACATGGGACCACCGGCTTTACTTCCCTTTACTACGCAAAAAGAACCCATCGCCCTCCGGTGGAGGACGATAGATTTTTTGGGGCTTAAAAATCGTTAGCATGCTTCTCTTCGAAGGGAAGTAAAGCCATTGGTCTCATGTCGTAAATTTACGGCACGTAAAAGAATCTCAACCATGATAAAGAGGCCTCTGAGCAAAACTAAGCGGTCTTTCACACCTAATATAGAATGGGACGTTGAGATCCACAGCAGTTAAAGAGCGTGTATAAATACATTTAAATTTCATTTCATTTTCAGTACCATGGAGAACGCTGGATAAAACGGAGATGTGCTAATAAGCGATTAAAGAAAAATAATCTGATATGCTCCATTCATATAACGTTCTCTAGCTGTTCCACATACAAACTTTTCTTACAAAAGATCATTATTTTATCTAATCATGCTAATCGAGATAAAATTATTAGAATTGGTCTTATTACTTGCTTCCTTATAAATGGGAGCGATATATCGGAACTCATTAGGCTAAAGCGATAGTCAAGTATTTTAAAATCTGATCGCTATGTGAAACAATTGAGGTTCGGTTCACTTTGCATGCTTCCGTTTGAGAAAAGTTTAGATAGTTTAAAATTGAAATCAATACAAGGAGTATCTCGAAAATGATCAATTCTGGAAGAAAAATGTATATCACAAATTATGCGTTTAAACGAAATCTACATTTTTTGTGTAGTAAGTTTTTGTCTATATCTTGCGGTTTAATCTTTATGTAAACATTTTGTAAAACTCGTCCAGAATAAAGACGTCTTCAGAGGCTGTTTCTAGAAAATTCAAAATACATATTTTATTTTTGATTAAATAACCTTAATATGTGGTACTTTAATCAAAATTCAGTCATTTTTGAGAAAAACAAAATTTAAAATCAGGTAGTTTGTGGTGGCGGTATTTTCTTGAAAAGCTTTTGTCGGATCTTTGGAAAATACTAAACATAAATACCAAGTTTGGTATTTAACGGTCTTCTCGTTTTTGAGCTATGCTGTCAGCAGACACACACACATGGGCCTTTTTATAAAAGATGCTTTTTTCGGACTCATGGGGACCTCAAGACATAGTATATTTCCGGTGAAATCTCGATATCGAACTTTTAGGTTCAATACAATACCTTCTCCAGCTACATACGTGCTAGAGATAGTAAAAATGTGAGTTTTTTTGTACTCAGGGATAATAAAACATATATTTTCGGTGAAATGTCGACATGTTTTGATGGAATACAATGCCTTCTCTAGCTGTTATGTACATTGTAGTACACAGGTGCTAGAGAAAGTAAAAATGAACGTATTTACAGTGATTTCTACTCTGATAAATTATTATTAATGAGCCACTGTTGTTTTCTTCGCAATATGCTTAATACTGCTTAGGAAATAAAAGTTAATGATGCAAATGTTGTTTATCTATTTCAATTTCATTACAGGAATTTCTTTTTTATTTGACAGTTTCATTCCAGTTATAATACACTGAAAGAATTCACTTCAATCAAGATAGTATAACTGATTGGAAGTGTTTCCAACTATTTCTTGTTGAATCAGATACTGAAATGAACTGCAAGGTTCTAGTCTAGGGATATTTCTTCCAGAATGCACGAGTTTAGTTTTCATAGGAATGTGCCAAACCCCTGAGATAACTCGACAACACTTGGTGATATTTCCAAAATGTCGTTTGGAAATGCCTGTTTTTGGAAAGATGCGTTGTGGAAGTAGAGGAAGGGAACACGCGCCTGGCTATTTTCAGAACATTTCCACGTGGATAACTATCTAAAAATAAGGAGTGTTTTATGTTGGCTAGGGTACAACGGAGCGTCTCTGTCGCCGGAATTTTTATTATTTTCATCTTGTCCCCTGCCTGAACAAGTTGCCAGATTTACATTCCTCGTATCATTGTGTTATTCAAAGACACCGCCACGTAACACTGCATTTGCATTTCTCATTTGTTTTACAAGTCAGTGCAAATGGCCATTGTCCGCACATCTTAAATACTCTGTGGTTATTGCTATTTTTCCGGCAGCTGTTAGATTGAGGAAGTATTGTATTCCACCCCAACATTATATAGATATTCCACCGCAAACGCATATTTTGAGGTCCGCTGAATTAAAATCTCTAATAAGTTTTATTCACACGTCTTTCTCTACTCATTATTTTACAAATTATTCTTATAAATTTTATTCATTGTGGGTATAAGAAGAATATGGTAGATTAAAGATCTTGTCGCTATGTGATTACTAGAATTCCTGATCTTTTTATGACCACGAGAAGAAAAATTGTGGCTTGTCATTTAAAATGCGTTAGGGCCTTCAAATCAACAATACTGAATATTATGGAAACGGATAAAACCACAAAAAATCTTGTTTGATATAAATTGTGTGCTTTAAGTAGATCTATATTTTTATACAGTAATGTTCTATCTCTTACAGTTTATTAAGTTTATTATACAAAACTAACTCAGAATGAAGAGGAATTCACGAGCTATTTACAAAATGTTCAAGATATACCTAGTATTTGTCTTGCAGAAATATTAAAAAAGTATTATTGTAATCAAAAAGGTTAGCCATTTTTGTGAAAATCGTTCACATGTTTCCATATAAAAGGTACCTAGTTTGATGTGAGGGAATATCGTTTAAAACCTTCATGTTGCATCCCTGGAAGATGCTGACACTAGATTTCACATTAAACCAACTTTTCATTTTTGAGTTGTGTTGTTCACGGACACTCACGCGCGTGCTAACCTTTTTCAAAGTATGATAACGATTATTATTATTGTTGTTATTATTATTATTACTATAATCACCATCATTTTTCAGTTCACCTTAAACGTGTATTTGTGGTCAAACCTCGGCGTAGAAATGCATACAAAGATTTCATCGGAAATACACGTTTTGAAGTATCTTGAATCCCTGAAAGCATTTTAGAAAAAGGTCCGTGTATGTCTGTGTAGGCACCATAACTAAAAAACGAAAAGTCCGTTAAATACCAAGCTTGGTATTTAAGTTTAGTATCTCCAAAGGATGTGACACGAAGATTTTAAAGAAAATTCCCCCACTCCAAAGTACCTTTACATGAACAATTTTTCCAAAATGTTGATTTTCTGTAAAATGGCTCTAACGATTTTAATTAAAATAACGTATATTAAATAGATTTACACGAAAAATAAAATGGTTATCTTGAATTTTCAGGGAACAGACTCTGAAGACCACTTCATTCTGGATGACCTTTGCATTACTGGTAAACAGCAAGAGATAGGCGCTAGCTTACTACACAAAATATCCAAATCTCATTCAAATACACGATTTGTGTCCTATAAATTTTTGTTTTGGAGCTATTTCCGAAATGTTTTTTGTTATTGGTTTCAATTTTAAACTATTTATACTTTTCTCAGACAGGAAGTCTTCCGTTTTTCTTTTGTTTTATTCCTGGCCTTGCGAAGAAAAGTGAATATCAGTGAACTCATATAGGGATAGTTTTTAAAAAAAATGACTGTCTCTTTAGCCTTGTTTATTTCTTTATTTCCCTTCCACTTACAAGAAAGCAAGTAATATGACCACTCTGCTAATGTTTATCTCGATTAGCAAAAAGAAAAATAATATTTTGTATGAAGTTTTTTGCAGAACAGGTAGAAAAGGTTATATGAATGGAAAACATAAGTTTTTTTTTATTCAGGGAATCTGTAAACGTATAATTCTGGCAGATATCGATTTTTTTAAAAGAATGCAGTACCCTTTCTTACATACGCAGTAGAGAAAGTAAAATAATGTTGGAAATGTATATGGAATAAGTCAGTGTGGAAAATTTCTGTGGAGTTTCAGTATACGTGTAATAAACGTGTAAAATTATTTAAATGACAAGAGTATTAATGAAGTAAAAAGTGAAGATTTGAGCAGCCTGTGAAAGCAGATATAAGGAACTACGTGATAAAGCGTTTTCCCTTATCACACGTTGGCGATATAATTAACATATGGAAGCAGGCAGATATAACGCGCCAGTTAGCAGGTACGAGAATCTGTGGCATGCGGTCCAACCGGATTGTTTGATGTCGATGTTGTTTTGTTTGGATGCTGGGACTCCTCGGGTCCGGTCCGGTGCTTGGCCATCATTGTCATCTTCCATTTGTCTGCAAAAATATCTCTCCTGCATCATATTATTATAAATATTCATTTATTCACAAGACGACCTGGTCTATTACAATATCATTAATAACCATAAAGGTTGTTAATGTCTGTTTACCAATTATCGTATAGATTGCACACATTATTTTCTCTACATCATGCACATAGTAGGTAGAGGAAGGATATATTCCATTCTATCACTGGATATTCATGACACAACAGCCCATAAGACTGCCTCCGTGTCGAGTGGTCAGCGAGCTGACTTCTCTACCGGAGGTCCCGAGTTCGATTCCAGGCTGGAGCGGTAAATGTTTCTTTAACCGGAATTATTCCCTATCCCCCGTATCTGGAAGTATATATGTCAGAGTAAAGCATGTGTGTGTTTGAATAAAATAAAACGTTAAAACCCAATGAAAAAGAATATACAGACGAGTTGTTACTAATGCAAAACCACCGATATGACTTTAAATGTTAAAACAATAAAAAGAATCTGATGTGTTTCATTCACATGATTTTCTCTGCATCTCTGCAACAAATTATTGTTAAAAACCTTATTCTTCTATTTACTTAATTCTAATCGAAAAAAATAGCAGAAAGGATCTTATTCCTTCCTTGTGAGTAGAAGGGAAATAAGGGAGTACCATAGGCTAAATCGATAGTCAAATCCCTTAAAAGCTGGTTGCTATGAGAAAAGTGTGTGTTTTAAAGCTGAAACTAATAACAAGGAATATCTAAAAAAAAAAAGCAACAACAAAAAACGGTCAAAGTCAGGAAAAAATGTATAAAACATAAATTGTGTGTTTTAACGAGACAGACGCTATTCCCAGAAAATTCAAGATATACATTTTATTTGTCATATAAATATCTTCAATAAGAGATTTTAATCAAAATCGTTAGAGCCATTTTTCAGAAAATAAAAATTTTCGAAATTTTTTCCATGTAAGGGGTAGTTGAGGGTGGGGGGATTTTCTTGGAAATCTTCGTGTCGCATCCTTGGAAGATACGAAACTTAAATACCAAGCTAAGTATTTAACATTCTTTTCGTTCTTTAACTATGCTGTCCACAGACACACGCGGACATTTTTCTAAAAATGTTTTTGTTTTGATTCGGGGGCCTCAAAACAGCTATTTCTGGTGAAATCTCTGTATTGATTTTTTGGTTGAAATACAATACCTTCTCTATACACATAGTACATAGTACGTGTAGAGAAAGTAAAAAGCCCATTTTGGGATATTTGTTATTGTTATGAACTATTCAATACGTTTGGCACTTTAAATTCTGTCGCTATTGAATTGTTTCTCGCGATGTCATGAAAAGTGTATGGAATTTCTAGACCAACATATAGCGTCCCGAATCATCTGATAGCCGATTCAGAATATATATATATATATATATATATATATATATATATATATAAATGTTTAAGAACTGGATGCTATAAACTGGCTTTAATATTCCACGCTTTTTTCCATGCAATTGCGAGAGACAACTGAATATTGAAAGGACTTTAAACGGATTTCAAAGTACAGAATAACCATTAATTATGGATAACTCGCTAATGGCTTATGGCATAAAAACTCATTTGAAATACTTTGTATGTTTTAAAGAGATCTATATTTTACTTACTCTAGCACATATGTACATACAATATACATAGCAGTCAGTGAAGGTATTGTATTCCACCAAAATTCGATGTCAAGATTTCACTGGAAATAATATATGTTTTGAGGTTCCCTGAGTCCGAAAAAACATTTATAGAAAAAGGTCCGTATATGTGTGTGTCTGTGGACAGTATAGTTCATAAACGAAAAGACCGTTAAATGCCAAACTTAGTATTATGTTTAGTATCCTCCAAGGATGTGACACGAAGCTTTTCAAGAAAATCCCCACCCCAAAAACTACCCTTTTAATGGAAAAATTTGTGAAAATGTTATTTCTCTAAAAAATGCCCTTTAACGATTTTTATTAAATATTGAAGATATTTAAATAAAAAATAAAATGTATATTTTTTAATTTTCTGGGAATTGCCCTTGAAGATCTTTTTATTCTGGTTGGGTTTTGCAGATTTTTTATAACGGTCAAACCGTAACAAATAGACAAAAACTTACTAAATAAAAAAATATTGACCTCGCTAAAACACAAAATTTATGTCATGTACGTTTTTCTTGTAGAATTGATTATTTTCGAGATATTGCTTGTTATTTGTTTCAGTTTCAAACTACTTAGCTTTTCTCAAACAAGACCAAGCAAAGTGAACCGAACCTCAATTGTTGCTGATAGCGACCAGCTTTTAAAAGAGTTGACTATCGCTTTAGTCTAATGTTTTGCCTTAGTTCCCTTCTACTTACAAGGAAGCAAATAATAAGACCAATTCTGCTAATGCCTATTTCAATTAGCATGATATAGATAAAAGAATCATCTTTAGTAAGAATCGTTTGCATTTGGATATGCTAGAGGAAATTATGTGAATGGAACACACCGGATTTTTATGCAGTATGTTTTCGTCTATCACTTAAAGTTTACTGGTTGCACAAGACTACAACATTCATTCCAAATGAACAGGATTTCACGGGCTTTTTCCATAAATTTCAATATTTACCTTTTATTTGCCATGTAAATATTTTAATTTATAAAGCATATTTGTCAAAGGCAAGCATTTTTGATACATTCGAAAATTTCGAAAAATCTTACATGTAAAGCAAGGGTAATTTGGGGCGAGGAGATTATTTCGAAAATATTCGTGTCATATCTTTGGAAGATGCTTAAATTAATTGCCAAGTTTGGTACTTAACCGAATCTTAGTTTTTCAGTTATGCTGCTCACAGAGAGAGAGAGAGAGACACACACACACATCGTTTTGTAAACAAATGCATTTTTGAATTTTGAGGACCTCAAAACGTGTATTTGTATTGAATATTCAATATCACAATTTGAGGTGGAATGCAGTGCCTCATCTACATATTTATACGTAATAGAGAAAGTAAAAACGAATGAGTTCCCACTTGAGAAAATTGTACGTTTTTGGAAATTCAAACCAATAGCAAGGAATCTCGTGGAAATGGTTGACTACACAAAAAGACATAAACTGAGCTCTTTAATGGGATACATGTGATGTACTAAACTAACTACTGTATTTTGTGTACACAAATGTTATCTATCTCTTAATGACTTACCAATATGAAAAGAACTTCACAGGGCTTTCCCAGAAAATTCAAGATTTACAATTCATTTACGAGGGTTGGCTAATAAGTCCCGGGCCTCTCAAAGAAAACAACATTTATTTTTTTTTGCTTTATTTCTCAACATAATCTCTAGAAAGGCTAATACATTTGTCATGTCGGTGTTCTGATTTAGTTAAATCATCTCTGTAGTGCGGTTTATCAAGGTCCTCAAAATAGCTGTTTACCGCATCAGTGACCTCCTCGTTGCTGTAAAATCTTCGTCCTCTAAGAATTATTTTTGAGATTTGGGAACAGGTGGTAGTCACCGGGTCTAGACCTGGCGAATAGGGTGGATGCTCAAGCAATTCGAACTTTAATTCGCACATTTTTTCCATTGCAATGACTGAACGATGGGCCGGAGCATTGTGGTGACGAAAAGATATGTTGTTTTTTTTTATTTTAATTTTTTTTTTTTTTTTTTTTGCCAAATGAGGCCTTGTTCTTTTCACCTCATCAGTCAAACGTTGCAGTAAGCTTACGTAGTGGTCGCCAGTGATACTTTTACCATTTTCCAAGTAATTAATAAAAATAATTCCCTGTGCATCCCAGAAAACACTCGCCATAACCTTGTTGGCTGACAAAATTGACTTTGCTTTTTTTGGAGTTGATTCACTTGGCGCAATCCACTATTTTGAGTGTGATTTACTTTCTGGAGTGTAGTGATGTGTCCAAGTTTCATCCATGGTATTAAGCCGTCTCAACAATTCACTGGGATTTGATTTTTACGGTTTTTCTTTGCACCTTTTGACCAGGTGTCAACAAACGTGGCACCCATCTTGCACAGACTTGTGAAAACCCAAAACTTTACTTAAAATATTACCTGCACATTCTTTTGAAATGTGTACAGCCTCTGATATCTCAAACAACTTTAATCTGCAATCTTCCAGAACTAAACGATGACTTTTTTCAATGATCTCTGGAGTTGTCACTTCTACAGGGCGTCCAGAGCGAGACTCATCACTAGTGCTCGTACGTCCCATTTTAAACTCTGCAACCCACCTTTTAATCATTGAATATGAAGGGACAGGATCTTTCAATGAACTGTCCATTTCCTCCTTGATTTCTTTAGGCGTTAAGCCTTTCAAATAGAAGTATTTAATCACTGTTCGTTTTTCTATCCTCCATTTTCGTGAAAACTCTAAAGTTGTCTTGTTTAAAATGCTGTCATTCGAAAACTAAACAAGCTATTGATCTGTAACTATGGATACAAGCTAGTCTAGAGTTAAATTATACGATGTTATCATCTAACTGACCTAGTGGCGCCATATCTGTGTGAGGCCCGGGAATTATCAGCCAACCCTCGTATAATCAAAATATTTTGGCTTCTTATCCAGAATCGATTCCCGACTGGGACGTAGAATTTTTCTTTAATCAGAATTATTCCCTAACCCCTACAGAGTCTGGAAGTATGAATGTACGAGTGAACATGTGTGTGTGTGTGTGTGTGTGTGTGTGTGTGTGTGTGTGTGTTTAGTTGTATAAAACTGAAAAACCAAAGTCAAGAATCGAACAAAACATCAATAGCTTCTCAAGTCAAAGCACCTGGTATGACCATAGAAGTTAAAAGGGGCTATATCAACTATATATGCACATATATACACCAGGTGGCCCAACTATCCCGTATTTGACGTATGCAGATATTTCTTAGTGCGTTAAAAGAGTTCAGAACTGGACGGGGCTATTTCAAATTAAAACCGGTAAGTGAGGAACTGACTGAGCGAACTTCGTTTTATCCCTCTTGCTTATTGCGGCGACGGTGAGGCGGGTCGCGAGCATTGAGTGGGGTAAATCGAAGACTATATTCTTTCGCTAGTTCCCCAGGGGCCGATTTTTAATTTGAAATAGTCTCATTGAGCTGTATAACTCTTTTAACACAAAAGGAATATCTGCACACGCTAAATAGCCAAATGCGGGGTAGGGATGAAACAGTATTTGCAGTTTTTTTCTATTTTCTAAAGCTATGTTTCATGAGGAAAATGTCATGTTTTTAGGTTGGTTATTATTCCCTCTCTGAGACGTTCGGTTGTTAACGTAGCAGGTCACATGCTTGACTCTCCTCTTCCCTTTATCCATTGACCTACCCGACTATAGATGGAGTGATGTATGCAAACACAGCAGTGACATAGCTCAAGGCCATACAAAACACATTAGGCCCTGCAATTTGTATTTTGTTTATTATTACCCATTTGTTAGTAAGTGAATAACATGCGATACACTTATGCATTATATGGATTGTTCTCAACTAAATATCAAATTGTTTGCTCTTATTCACCCCACATCCTGCATAGCTTTAGCGTATGGCATTTTGATCAAATTTATGAAGAATTCAAAGTTTTCTTAACATTTCTCTTGTATTATTATTATTATTATTATTATTATTATTATCATCATCATCATCTTGTATTATTATAGCTGCTTACATTTATTTATTTCGTCATTGTCATCAGTAAAAATTAATCCAAGAGTTATTTAAAATCGTAATGTTGACTCGTGGGATGTGTGCGAGTGGTTGGAAAAAGTTGACGGTGGTAAAACAGGCGTTCTCATGTTTATTGACTGTGTGTTGAAGGCAGTTCTTGCTGCTGAGAATTTCAATGAAGACTCGCATTCCTTCTCTATAGAAATTATTGCTAGCGATCTTAGCATGGAAAGTTGAAAACTTGTAACCCCAAATATGTGTATTCAAGATTTCTACCAGAGTTCAAACTAGAGCAATAGTGAGCAATAAATTGCAGTTAGAACTATATAAAAGCACACCAAAATTACCAGAATAAACTGATATTTTCATTGATATTGTCTATAATGTTATAATATTCCTCAAACTGGTATAAGGAACGGAGAAATGCGATTTCAAATTTAAAAACTCTGATGTGTTGCATTTGCATTCACATCTTCTGCGAAAAACTATTGTTAAAAATATTATTTTTCTATATACATCATGATAAATGAGATAAACATTAACAGAACTCCTCTTACTACTTAATTCCTTAGAAGCAGAAGGAGGATAAGGGAATACACTAGGCTAAAGCGATAGTCAAATCTTTTAAAAGCCTATCGATATGTGATCAATTGAAGCTCGGTTCACTTTCCATGTCCAGAAAATCAAAAGAGAGATGAAACGAAAGGTGGCCCCATTTGAGAAGATGCATAGTTTAAAATGTAAACCAATAACAAGGAATATCTCGGAAAAGGTCAATTCTGCAACAAAAATGTATACGACACATGCTGTGTGTTTTAACGAGATCTACATTTTTTTGTATAGTAAGTTTAGTATATTTTTACGGTTTACCACTTACCTAGGCAAAATTAAGAAAAATTGATCCAAGATGAACAGGTCTTCATAATGCCCAGAAAATGTAGGAAATAAATTTTATTTTTGATGTAACTAGTTTTAATATACGGTATTTTAATGTAACTTGTTAGAGCAATTTTTGAGAAAATAAAAATTTTACAGGCACACGGACCTTTTTTCTAACTTTTATTGGATACAGGGGGCTCTAAAACGTGTATTTCCGGTGAAATCTCGGTATCGAATTTTTGGGTGGAAAACAATACCTTCTCTACCTATGTACTATGTAATAAGTAGATAAAGTTTATAACATATATATCTTGTATTTTTTGACAATGCCCTCCCCCCCAAAAAAAAAGAAATTTGAATTTAATCACTTAGGTAGTCATAGGCTTTTAAAATGTTGACTACACTTTAGCCTAGTGTATTCCCTTTTTACATTCTCTACTTAATACATAGTACATAGGTAGAGAAAATATTGCATACGCGCGTGTGCCCCCGTGTGAACACGATAACTCAAAAACGAAAAGTCGGTTGAATACCAAAGTTGATATTTACGTTCAGCACCTTCCAAGAATGTAAAGGGTAGTTGGGGTTGGGAAATGTTCTTGAATATCTGCGTGTCGTACTCTTGGAAGATACTGAACTTAAATATTTAAGTTTGGTATATAAGAGACTTTTCGTTTTTCAGCTATGCTGCCCAAAAACGCGCGCGCCCACACACACACACACACACACACGCGCGCATTCTAAAAATGTATTTTTTTTTATTAAACATATTTTTATAGCGAAATCTTGGTTTGAATTTTTGGGTGCAATATATCTTCTCTGTACACAAAGTGCATAGTGCGTGTAGAGAAAGTAAAAATTTGTTAAGTACCAAACTTGTATTTTAAGTTCAGCATCTTCTAAAGGTGCGACACCAAGATTTTCAAAATAATCTCTCCATCCCAAATTACAAATAGAGTTTTTGAAATTTCCAAATTCATCAAAAATGTTTCTCTTTGATTAAAATTCCATTTAAATTAAATATTTCCATAGCAAATAAAATATACATACTGAATTTTCTGGATAAATCCAAATATTCATTTGGAAGGAATTTTGTATAATCTTGTATAACTGGTAAACGTTAAGTGATAGACGAAAAGGTAATTCATAAAACCGTAGATCTCTTTAAAACACAAAATTCAAATCAAATGAGATTTATATCGCTATCACTTTAGATAAATGTACGAATATCATTCCATTGTGATTAAAAGGATATGCATATATATCTGCTAATGTCTGTCTCGATTTGCACGTAATAGATAAAGATTTGGTAAGGAGCGTTTGTTGCAAACTAGGTAGAAAAAGTTATGTGAGTGTAAGACATGAGATTTTTGTTTAGATGTGATGCTGTGTTCACGAAGCGTGGGAACTGGGCAGGGAGAAGTCAAATATTTGTGTGTGGCTCTAGATAACACAGGAAGTGCAGCAAACTAATTACTGTGTGCAACCAACATGAGGGGAATACAAGATCAGGTGATGAGCATAACTCTATCCATCATGGCAATTCGTCTGTCACAAAAAAAAAAAAAAAAAAAAAAAAAAAAAAAAAAAAAAAACTAATGTGTTCCATTCGCATGACTTTCTCTACATATCTGCAACAAATTATTGTAGAAAAGCTTATTCTGCTATTTACTTCATTCTAATTGGGGAAAAAAAATTAGCAGAAATAGTCTTATTACTTGTTTCCTTATAGGAACAAAGGAGTACCAGAGGCTAAATCGTTAGTCAAATGTTTTAAAAGCTGGTTGACATATGACTGAAGTTCCTTTGTTTGTATGGCCAGGACTAGACAAATTCCCATATGAGAAAAGTTTAAGTATTTTAAAACTGAAACCAATAACAAGGAATATCTCAAAAATGGTCAACTCCACGAAAAAATGCATATAACATAATTGTGTGTTTTAACCAGCTCTGCATATTTCGTTTCATTCACATGATTTTCTCTAGATGTTCCACAAACACATTTCTTTATTTTCTCTACACGTACATGGAGTATAGGGGAAGTATTGTATTCATCCAAAAATTCGATACCGAGATTTCACCGGAAATATATGTTTTTAGGTCCCCTGAGTCCAAAAAAAAAGCATTTTAGAAAAAGGTCCGTGTGTATCTGTGGGCAGCATAGTTAAAAAACTAACAGACCGTTAAATACCAAGTATTTAGTATTTAAGTTTAGTATTTTCAAGGATGGGAAACGAAGATTTTCAAGGAAATTCTCCCACCCCAAACTACACTTTACATGAAAAAATGTATGAAAATTTGTTTTTCTCAAAAATGGCTCTATCAATTTTGATTAAAATGCCGCATACTAAAGATATTTACATGACAAGTAAAATGTATAGGTATCTTAAATTTTCTGGGAAAGGTTTCTGAAGACCTCTTTATTCTGGATGAATTTTGCTGCATTTTTGCATAACTTCCAAATCGTAAGAGACAGACAAAAACTTACTACACAAAAAATGTAGATCTCATTAAAACACACACTTAATGTCATACATTTTTTCGTGGAGATGGACATCCGATATATTCCTTGTTATTGGTTTCAGTTTTAAAATACTTAACTTTTCTCATGCAGGAATATGTAAACTCCTGGCCATGCAAAGAAACGAATTTATCACATAGGTGATTTGACATTCGCTAGTGCGGTGTATCCCTTTATTTGCCTTCTACTCACAAGAACGCGAATAGTAAGACGTTTGTTGCTAATGCTTATCTCAATTAGTATGAAGTAGAAGAATAAGAATTTTAACAATAATTTGTTACACATGTAAAAACGTCATATGAATGGAACACGTCAGATTTTTACGTTCATTAATTGTGCAGATTTACCTGTAACTAAATAGAAACTAAAATGCATACAGATTTAAAATAACAAAAGTGACAATAAAAACACAAAAATTTTAAAGTGAACAGTAAAATGAAATTACTACCCATTATAGGTTCATGAACTACTTGCTGGAAGCCGCGAACACATATCTGATATCCAGCTATTAAAATATGTATCCAAAAGTATAGATATAATACTAATTTATTAATCCCTGGTTGCCATGCGATATATACGAAGGAAGAGTCTGCTACTGATACATTGTTTTTAAATTACTTTAGGATTCTGACAATTACTTGGAAGGCTAAGGGCGGGAGAGCGCGCCTCTTCAAGGTCCCAATTACAAGATAAGGAGTAAAAGGGAATGGCGCGACCTAATTGGTTGCAATTGTGTCTTGAGATCTTTAAGGGGAGCGGTTCTTTAGCCTTCGAAGTAATTGTCAAGATCCTAAATTCCACTGCAAAAAGCCAACAGCAAATAATTAAAGGTTGTATGGTTTTGGGTCCGAGAATAAAGGGATAATTCATTAATAGCCTCACTTGCATCACATGTTTTCTCCCTGAACTACTGGTAGGCTCTCAAACGAATAAGACATGATACATGATTGCAATCCAATTTCACAGTTGGTTGGTTGCCCTGGAAGATCACGGGTATTTATTGGGTGGTCGTCCCAATTTTGTGAAATAATGCTGCGACATCTGTGATCAATCGCCGGAACCAAACAGTTACGAGGTACACTCTTCCTTTTCCTGTTGCCATACTGCACGTTGTGCAAGTGACACAGTTTACGAGGAAGTATATCTTTTGTTAACAGTTGCAATGAAATTTGCACTTTAAATAGTGACATAATTGCTTTAAATTTTCTGATTATTTATAATTTGCACTTTCTCTTCCATTTAGAGCCTGTAGAGGAAGAGTTGCATTTGGCCAAAAAAAAATTCAGTATAGAGATTTCGGCAAAATAAGCCTTTTTTACTTTCTCTACTATGTCGGTATATATTGTATAGAGAAGGTATTGTAATGCATCCAAAAATTTGCTACCGAAATTTCACCGGAAATACATGTTTTGGGACCCATTAAGTCTAAAAAAAAAAGTATTTTAGAAAAAGTCCGCGTGCGCACTCGAGTGTGTATGTGCGCGTGTGTGTGGGGGGGCAGCATAGCTCAAAAACGAAAAGTCGGTTAAATACCAAACTCTAAAATCCCCCCACTTCCAATTGCCCCTTACATGAAACATGTTTCGAAAATTTTGATTTTTTCAAAAATGGCTCTAACGATATTGATAAAAATACCTTAAATATACGACATGTTTATGACAAACAAAATATATATCTTGAATTTTCTGGGAGCAGCCTGTGAAGACCTATTCATTCAGGATGGCTTTTATTTAACGGGCAAACCGTAAGTGATATAAAAAAAAAGTACTACGCAGAAAATGTACACAATTTATTTCATGTGTTTTTGTTTTTTTTTGTATTTTTTTTTTTTGTAATAGAATTAACCGTTTTCGAGATATTCCGGAATATTGGTTTCAATTTTAAGCCTCTTAAACTTTTCTCGAACGGGAAGACATCTTTCCTCTCGATTCTCGTTTGTTTACTCCTGACAAGAACTTGGAATTTCAATTGTTTCACATAGCAACCGACTTTTAAAAGATGAGACTATCGCTTTAGCCCTTCTACTTACAAGGAAGCTAGTAAAAAGACTAATTCTGCTTATGTTTATCTTTATTAGCATGATGTAGATAACAGATTAATGTTTTAAATAAAATGTTTGTTTACCGAAGAGCTAGAGGATATCGTGTGAATGGAACACATTAGATTTTTCCCTTCTACTTACAAGTATGCAAGAAATAGGGATTAAATCTGCTAATGTTTACCTGAATATCATGAAGTAGATAGAAGAATAAGCTGTTTAACAATAATTAGTTACAGAGATGTAAAGAAAGGTATGTGGATGGAACACATCCGATTGTTTTACTTAAAAGATTTACTTTCACTTACTTTTTTTACTTCACGTTTACTCTACTTGACTCGGATAAATACCAAGCTTGATATTTAAGTTCAGCATTGACAAGGGTACACACGAAGGTTTTCAAGAAAATCCCCCACTCTATATTGTCCTTCACACAAGAATTGAAGTATTCTATTCCACCCAAAAACTCGATGTTGAGATTACACCAGATGTACACGTTTCAGAATCTCTGAATCCAAAATAAAAACCCTTTTTACTATCTCTACCAAGTTCTAAGTAGTATATAGTACGGAGTGAAGGTATTGTACACCACCCAAACATTTGAATACCGAGATTTCAACCTGAAATGCATGTTTTGAGGGCTTCTGAATGAAAAAAGCATATTTGAAACAAAAGTCGTTGAACACCAACTTGGTATTTAGGTTTAGCATCATCCGAGGATGCGTCACGAACATTTTCAGGAAAATCTTCCCACCCCAAACCATCTTTTACATGGAAGAGTTTTCGGAATTTCGGATTTTCTCAAAAATGACTATTTAGATTAATATACCGTATATTAAAGCTATTTACATGATAAATAAAATGCAGGAGGTGCCGTGGTTGAGTGGTTAGACCACTCGCCTCCCATCTAGGCGGTCCGGGTTCGATCCCAAGCGTCCGCATGTGGGATTTGTGGTGGACGAAGCGGCGTCTGTGCGGATTTTCTCCGGGTCCTCCGGTTTCTCCGTCACTCATTCCATCAATTGCTCCATCATCACCTTTCCTATCATCCATTTAGCTTGCATTTCATGTCATCCACTTCCTCAAGCTCAATCCTAGCTATGGGCCGACCACTCGTTCCAGGTTCTGCATTCTGTTGTTTCGTGCCTTGGCTCTCCGACAGGCTTCCGAGACCCCTAGGTATCCGCTTATAAGTCCTAGAAGGGTGTCACTCCTAAATACGGAGAGGGTAAGCCGACTACGAAAAAAAAAATGTATACCCTCAGTTTTTTGGAAATAGCCTCTGAAGTCGTCTTCGTTCTGAACGACTTTTGCATAACCGGTAAACCGTAAGAGATAGACAAAAACTTACTGTACAAGAAATGTAGATCTCGTTTAAGCACCCTATTTGTGTCAAATATTTATTTATTGAGTTAACCATTTCCGAGACATTCCTTGTTATTGGTTTTAATTTTTCAATAATTATACTTTCACAAAACGAGAAGTCATTTGGATTTTTTCACATCTTTTAATCTGCTGAAGAAAAGATATTACATGTTTCAAAGCCATCCATAGCCACTAGATCTTAAAATATGAATATCTCTCATCTAATGAATATCCTAATTCCCATTGTACCTAGAAGGAAATATGTAATAATAATAATAATAATAATAATAATAATAATAATAATAATAATACTATTTCTCGTTTTTTTCGATTAGTATGAAATAGAGAAACAAGGTTTTATAACAATAGTTTGTTTTAGAATAAGTAAAGAATTATTTTGATTGGTCAAAGTGACTTTTCAGGATTCTGATTAGAGTATTCCACGTTTTAGTTATTTACATCTCAAGTAAAATGTTTATCTTGAATTTCCTTAATTGTGAAGTCCTCTTCATTTTGAACAATTTTGTGTAATTTGTAGTCATAAGAGACAGATGAAAACTTGCTTCACAATGTAGATCACAAGAGCATATAGTTTATTCCAAATAAAATTGCTTTGGCATCAGACTTATTCGAAATATCCGTTATTATTGGTTTGAAATGTTCCAATATTTTTGCCATCTCTACAATGCACTTACGTACTAAAAATATTTATATAATAGGTATTTCCTGGGAACTGGCAGTGAATACCTCATCGTTCGGAAGGAATTTTGTATAAACTGTAAAACTTAAAAGGTGAGATAGTAGGCCTAAAAATCTTATGTGTTCCATTCACATAGCTTGCCATACCTGTTCTGCAAGCAGACAATTCTTACAAAACATTATTCTTTTATTTACTTCATTCTAATCGAGATAAATTTTACCAGAAATTGTCTTATTACGTGCTTCCTTTTAACTAGAAGGGAAATAGACTAAAGCGATAGTCAAATGTAAAAATTGTCGCTAATGCAATTATCATTGAAATTCGCTTCTTTGCATCGCCAGGAGTAAAACAAACGAAACATGGACGAGTTCCTGTTGGAGAAAAGAAGAATTATTTTAAAACTGAAACCAATAAGAACGAATATCTTGGAAATGGTTAACCCTAGGAATAATGTAGGTACATTACATAAACTGTGTGTTTTAAAAAGAGCTGCAGTTTTTATGTGGTGAGTTTTTGTTTATCTCTTACGGTTTGCCAGTTATCAAAAGTCATCCAGAATGCAGAAGCTATTCCCAGAAAATGCAAGATATACATTTCATTTGTCACAATAGTTATGTTACAATTTTAGCATTTTAATCAAAATCGTTAGATCCATTTTTGAGAAAATCAAAATTTTCGGAAAATTGTTCATCTAAAGGTTAGTTGGGTGTTGGGAAATTTTCCTGAAGTTCCTCGTGTCAAATCCTTGCAAGGTATTGAACTTAAATACTAAGCTTGGTATTTAGCCGACTTTTTCTTTTTGAATAATGTGCCCACACACACACACGCACAAACACATACACGCACGAACCATTTTCTAATTTTTTTTTATTTCGGGGTTCACAAATTATGCATTACCAGTGAAATGGCGTATCGAATTTTTGGGTGGAATACCCTATCTTCTTTATTTACTATGTACATTGCACTTACATGCTAGAGGAAGTAAAGATGTAAAACAATGGATTTATTTCCATAATTAAAATGATTATTGCTTTCTGAAAATATCTATATAAGATAGGGGTAGGGCCTTTACGGAGTAGTCCTAGCACCGTTCCAGTGAGGATATTGTACATACGCCCCTCAAAGGTGCGCCCCCGGGAGGTGAGAGGAGATACAGTCGGCCGAAACCAGGAGTGAAGCACAATCATGACAGGGTATATTCAATTTCCAAGATCTCCCAAGGTGGTAGTCAGTAAACTCTGGAAACCAGCTGAAGGTCGAGGGACGCAGAAAGTATCCTTTTTCCCTGCCATGCTGCACCGAAATACCATTGCCTACACTTCCAATACAAACAATCAAAATGGTGAGGGAAGAATGAAATGATTAATGGAACGATAAGGAGTTGCAGGAAATTCGGTGGAGAGAACCTCTACCGTTACCCGACGTTCCAATAAAACCCCCGATAAACCCATGGGTGAGAGTGGACGATCGTCAGGAATGCGAGTTGCACCGTTATCGCTCGGTCGTTCGAAGTTATAAGCTGATTTAATGGTACAAAATCTGAATATGTTATATTCATAACTTTTTCTGCTCACTGTCATTTACTTTCTATATAGGTTCTACAGAATATGCTTATTACTTCCCTTATTTGGCCGTAGTAAAGAAGACGTATTGTATTCCATCCAAAAGTTCCACATCGAAATTTCCCCGGAAATGTATGTTTTGAGACTACCTAAATTCCCCCCACTCAAAAAACATTTTCAGAAAAAGATCATTGTATGTGTATGTCCCTCTCTGAACAGCTTTCCTTAAAAACGACAAGTCAGTGAAATACAATATTGATATTCAAGTTCAGCATATTCAAAGGATGCGACACAAACAATTTGAAAAGAAAAAGAAAAGAAAAACATTCCCCTACTCTAAATTACCCTCTACTTGGAAAAAGTTTCGTAAATGTTGATATTTTTTTTTCTAAATAGATCTGACATTTTGATTAAAACACTACAGGTTTAACATATTGTCATTAAATATGACATGTATACCTTAAGCTTTCTGGAAAAACCATCTGAAATCCTCTTCATTCTGGATTACTTCACTGGTTAACTACCCAAAAAATATAGATCTCGTTAAGTATTCAACTTAGGACAAACACCAATGCTTTCTCTACCACACACAATGCACACTGTAGGTAAAGAAGATATTGTATTCCACTCAAAATTCGACAGTACTGTTTCATGGGAAATACGTGTTTTGAGGACCCCGAATCCAAAAAGAGAATTTTTAGAAAACGGCGTGCCTCAAAACACCATGCCTCAAATACGAAAAATTGTTTAAATATCAAACTCAGTATTTGTGTTCAGTATATTCCAAATATGCGACACGATTTACAACAAAATTCCCCAACCCAAACTATCATTTATATGGACGACTTTTCGAAATGATCGATTTTCTCAAAAATGGTTCTAATGTTTTCATAAAAAGCCATATAAATGGGATCTTTACATCGCAAATAAAATAAATATTGATTTTCTAGGAATAGCCTCTGTTCATTCTGGATGACTTTATGAGAGAAAACGTTGCTGCTCAGAAAATGTATATCTCGTTAAAACACACAATTTATGTCTGATACAATTAATCGTTCCCGAGATATTTATTCTTTGTATTGATTTAAATTTGATTTTTGTTTTCCCCTTCCTTTTTTTTTTTCCCCCCTTACAAAGAGAGCGGAATTTCAAAGATAGCACTACCGACCTCAACACCTAGTGTATTACTTATTCACTTTGAACATACAAGAACACTGTAATAAGATCTTTTGCTTGTGTTTATCTCGATTTGCATGAAGTAGATATAAGCTTTTGAAGGAATAGTTTGTTGAAGAATGGGTAGAGGAAATCATGCGAACTGATCACATCAATATGGTTTTATTTGACTTTTCAAAAACTTATACTATTTACTTTTTCTAGCAGGTATGTACAACGCACGTAGTAGAGAAGGCATTATGTTCCACCCAAAAATTCGATACCGAGATTTCATCGGAGATACATGTTTTGTTACCCCTGAATCCAAGAAAAGCATTTTTGGAAACATTTCCATGTATGTGTGTGTGTGTAGCATAACTCAAAAACGAAAAGTCGGTAAATATGAAACTTGGTGTTTAAGTTCAGTAACTGCCAAGGATGCAACACAAACCATTTCAAGAAAATTCCCCTCCTAAACTATCCTTTACGTGGAACATTTTTGGAAATTTTGATTTATTAAAGAAGTGTTCTAACTATTTTGATTAAAATCCCATATGTTTAAGATATTTTTATGTAAAATAAAATTTATATCTTGAATTTTTGAGGATTAGCCTCTGAAAGCCTCTTGTTTCTTGATGGTTTTTGTATAAATCGTAAGCCCTAAGAGATAGACAAAAACTTCTTACCACACAAAAATGTAGATCTCATGTCATACACTTTTTTGTAGTCCTAACCGTTTCCGAGATATTCATTGCTGTTGATTTCAGTTTTAAACTACTTAAACTTGTCTCAAGCGGAAAGCGAACTTTCATTTCACACCTCTTTTGTTTTACTTCTGAACATGCAAAGAAAACCAAATTTCAATTGTTTCACATAGCGAGGAACTTTTAAAAGATTTGGCAATCGCTTTGGCCTGGTACTTATAAGGAACTAAGCAATAAGATAATTTCTGCTGATGGTTCTTGATTTGCATGGTGCAGATAAAGGAATAATTTTGTAACAATAGTTTGTAAAGAAATTCAAATGAAATGAAATTAATCATACTTTTTTTTCGAATGGAGTCATTCTCTTTTACTTTCTCTAACACTTATGTACAATGTGCAAGATAGGTGGAGAAGATAATGTATTTCAACCCCATAAATATGATACCGTTATTTTACCGGAAATACATGTTTTGAGGAGGACACCTGAAGCCAAAGAGAACATTTTAGAAAAGGGTACGTGTGTATACGTGTGTGTCTGTGAAGAGCATAACTCAAAAGGAAAAGCTAGTTATATACCAAACTTAATATTTAAGATTAGTATATTCCAAGGATGTGATATCAAGATGTTCAGGAAAATTCCCCCATCCCAAACTACACTTTAGATGGAACATTTTTCGACATTTTAGATTTTCTAAAAAATTGCTCAAATGATTTTGATTATAATGCTGTATATTAAAGATTTTAAATCGCAAATATGATGTATATCCTGAATTTCCTGGGAATAGCTCATAAAGTCCTCTTCATTTAGATTGAATTTGGCATAACTCTTAAACAGTAAGAGTCACACAAAAACCGAACTACACAAAAATGTAGATCTCGTTAAAACACAATATATATATTTAATGTAAAGAAAGTTGTTTTGCTAAAAAAGTAACGTGAATGGGACACATCAGACTTTTTCCTATTTTATTCTTGTGGTCATACACATACGACATAAATTTCAAAGAAACCACATAGTGGCGCGCTCTTTAAAATCTGACAGTCACATTGCTTACTACTCCGTACAACAAAATATGTAAAGTGAATTGAAAATGTGCTTGTATTAACCGAGTTAGTTGGTGCCGCGAAAACTTGTGCGCTTGGCATTCGGGTGGTCTAGGTTCGATTCCCAGAGATCGCCCACTCTGACTCGTGATTTTTTCATGGTCCCCGGGGTCCTCTCGTCGAATGTTGGGGTGGTCTAAATCTATCACGATTTTCTTTCTATCATTTGTCCTTCGTTCCATTTCCGTCTCATCTTCGAGATGTGTTTCCCGATTGGTTGTATATGGCAGTGCGGGCTGAAGCATGCGGAATGGAAAGATTATTCCCAGGACACTAGGTAGCTACCGGGTCGACAGATCTCTTGATCGCCCTCTTGGGCGGCCTGGCATGGATGAGTCATTGGGCTTGGTAATGTGAGGGACTTCCGCGCGCTCTGGTGACCTGTCTGCCACTGCTGTGGTCTCCTATGATTCTTGCACCACCTCCCATTCTGAGGGGTGTAGTCGCAATAGATCTGCATAGGTCGCAGTGCGCGAGGTGTCCTCCTCCGTTGTCTACCCGTTACCCTGTTTACCCTTTTATCTGTATTAACAAGAAATCGCTAATATAATAAGCTTTTATAAGAATTGTTTGTAGAAGAGCTACTAGAAAAAATCAATAGTCATGTGAATATAGTGTATCACGTTTATTACAATTTTTTTATTTATCTAATTCGTATTATGCAAGTTAAAGTTTGCAGAAATAGCTCATTATACATTCTCTTGTTACGCCCAAGAAGTATACTGGAAACCTAGTCAACAGTGACATGTTTAAGAGAAAATTGATAAGTACTGTCTTTGAAATTCCATTCTCTTTCAATGTCCCCGTGTGAAACAACTGAATAACAGCAGCACTTTTAAATTTACAAACCTTTTTCTAAAATGCTTTTTAAAACATGTATTTCAGGTAAAATATCGACATGCAAATTTTGGGTTGAATTCATTACCTCTTCTGCCTATTAAGTACATGGTAGAGGACTTAAAATGGAGATATTGTACTGCTATATCATGCACTTTTGTATGTGAACTTCATTCCTGAACTGCTAAATGTTTTAGAATAATAGCATATTCTTCCACTGTTTAGTCAGATTCAATGGCAAATTATAAATATTTCTGAAGCAGGGAAGCCTCGCTATGTGCTCCAGAGATACAAATGATTTCCTGGCTCTCAAGATGTGCGGGCTCCTCACATCGGACGCCTTCCAGAGAGCCAAAGTTATTGCTGAGCTTCTACACAAATACTTGCCCGAGAAGTTTCCCTTGCCTGAGATACAGGGATTGTTCGATGTAGACTGGAACGAGTACCTCATCATGCAGAGGAGAGAGAATGGCGGCAAATGGTGGGCCCTAAACCGCCCAGTAGCTGTGTTCGTAAACGGTATGTTCATAGGCAGTGAGGAAGACATGTTCATCCTCCTCCCAGAATACTGTGTCTTCGACCTACCCACAGAGCACGTGCCCTATGACATAGCTGACTATCTGAATCCCAATAGGTCCTACTGCTACATGGACATTACCATTGGGGGCCGACATGTGGGCAGCTTTACATTCGAGCTGTTCGACGATGTAGTGCCAAACACTTGCGGTAATTTCCGGAGACTCTGTGCAGGAGAGCCTAGCTATGAGGGCTCTCAGATACATCGCATAGCAATACCGAGTTTCATCCAGGGTGGGATTCTCCAATCAGGCGAAGTGCCCTTCATCTCTGATGAGAACTACTCTGTATCTCACGACAAGCGTGGGATCATATCAATGGCAAATAATGGCATGAACACAAACGGCTCGCAGTTCTTCATCATCCTGTCATCAGCGACCTGGATGGATCGCAAATATGTGGCTTTCGGAAGATTGGTGGAGGGATCGCAAACCTTAGCAGAAATCGAACAAATACCCACTTACTATGAGATGCCAACCAAACACATTCAGATTGTGACCTGCGGGTTGAAGTATGTGGCTCCTAGCGAATCCGTTGAGGCTAAAGTAACACCGGCAGAAGTAACTCCAGATATGCTAGTGAGGTCCATGCTGGATGAAATCATCGAGAAGATGACGGCTACAGAGGTAGAGCTGCCAGATGAGAGAGATGCAGAGTCTGTGCTAACCATGAAGAAATACAAGCTGGGCGAATACTCGGCAGGTGTAACAGAGGATATGCTGTCTGACGTGGAGCCTCTGGACGAGGATCTTCCCGAGTCCTTAAAGATCGTCTGGCTTCTGCTTAGGGAAATGGTGTCAGACAAAACTCTCATACGAGCTTTCGCGAAGAAACTAATTGAAGAAATTGTGGAGACAGTATTCAAGGAAATGAGGATCAAGGACGCATTTTCAGGGCTGCTAAATATGCTCAAGAATTTACCAGGACAATTAATGGCTCTTATGGCTCTGGTCAGGAAAGTACTGAAGGACACCAAAAGGCACATTGACATTCTCGACCTCGGCCCCACTGTAGTCATCGTCAGAGAACTGCTGGATGAAGTGCTTGATTGTGCTATTTCACTGATACAGAGTGACGAGGAAATGGCAATTGGTCAGCTGGAAGAAATAATCACCGAAGCCACTGTCATCTCGTGTGTGAAAAAGGTACTAGCTGAGATGATCAACAGTGCGTTCTCCAGAACTGCAGAAAAGGAGCTATTGCAAACGGGGGAGTTTGGAGAGTATTTTGAGCCTGAGATAGAGGGAGACGAGGAAATACCTCCATCATCTGAGGCAACTGTAGAACCATCAGATGAGGCAGAAGAAAATAATAATGAAGCAAATAAATCAGCTGAAGAAAAGACTAATGAAGTAGACAAGCCGACTGAAGAAAATACTCAGGAAGCAGACAAACCAGCTGAAGAAAAGACTAATGAAGCAGACAAGCCGACTGAAGAAAATTCTCAGGAAGCAGATAAACCAGCTGAAGAAAAGACTGGTGAAGCAGCTGGAGAAGAGAAAGCGGACAATACTTCTGAAGGACCTATTGAACAGAAGCTCAAGGAAGAAGATCAGCCAGCTAACGAAGAAAAGACTAGTACAACTGAAAAGGGAGATGCAGGCAAAGAAGAGCTAAAGCCAGCAGAAGGAGGAGATAACGATGAATCGAAACCAAAGTGAAAGTGAGGAATCCTCAAAATCAGCTGAGGAAGCTACCAAAGTAAATACTACAGAAGGACGGTGTGAAATAAATAAACTGTTGAATTTTCTTATCAACAGAAAAACGTCCAAAATATATAAAGGAAGATATTGATTTTTGGAACTTGTATTTTGAGTGATTTTAAAAGAATGAATAAAATTTTGTTTTCAAAATATCCATGGTTTATTTTTGTACCACAGTATATGGTAATACCTAAGCCGGAGTATTATTTAGGCCAGCTGAATAGTGCAGAAGATGGCATTGAATCAGTGAGGCCACTTTTGGAACTTTCTAGAAATTGAAAACATTATGAGGCTGCGGTAGAGGCCGGGGCCAAGAGGAAGTTAGTGGTAGGTAGGTGTTTATGTACACGTGCGATCTTAAACATATACTAAGAAAAGTTAAGAAATAAAGCTAAGGAGTTAAGTAAAAAAAAGGTCCGTGTATGTGAACAGCGCAAGTCTAAAACAAAACGTTGAATATAAACCAAACTGATATATTACGTTTTATATCTTCCAAAGATGCGAGTGGAAGATATTCAACAAAGTCCTGCTAGCGGAAACTACCCTTTACTTGGAACAATTTTGTATTTTTAATTATTTATCATAGTAGATAAAGAAGATATTGTACTCCACCCAAAATTAGAATTCGAGCTTTCACCAGAATTTTCAATTTAAATTTTCAATAGAACAGCTTATGTTTCGAGGTCCCCTGAGCCCAAAAAATCAATTTTAGAAAAATGTTCGTGTATGTCCGTGTGTCTGTGAACACAATAATACAAAAAAGAAAAGTTCTTTGAATACCAAACTTAATATTTAAGTTTAGCATCTTCTTAGGATACGACACGAAGATTTTCGAGAAAATTTCCCAATCCAAAGCTACCTTCTACATAGAAACATTTTTGAAAATTTTACTTTCCTTAAAATGGCTCTAACGCTTTTGGTTAATATACCGTATATTGATGATATTTAATGACAAATGATATGTATATGTTGAATTTTCTATGAAAAGCCTCTGAAGTTATCTTCATTCTGAATGGCTTTTGCATAACTGGTAACTGTAAGAAACAGACAAAAAGCTACTGCACAAAACACGTGGATCTCGTTAAAAAAAAAAACACACACTTTATGTCGTATAATTATTATTTTATTTATTTTTCTAGATTTCGAGATATTCCCTATTACTAGATTCACTTTTAAACTTCTTACTTTTCACACACAGGAAGTCCTCAGCCGTTTCATATATCTTTTGTTTCACTCCTGGTTATCGAAAGAGAGCCAAATTTCAATAACAATTGTATAGCGACAGCTTTTAAAAGATTTGACTATGCCTTTAGCTAGTTTATTCACTTATTTCGTTCTGTTCACAGGGAAGCAAGAATAAGATCATTTTATAGTGTTAAACGCCGGCTTTTACTACTATGGCATGGCAGGCGATGACGGTGATGATGAATGGAATGAAGATGGAGCATGGGTGGAATGTGATGGCGTGGAAAACCGGAGAAAACCCGCCCCTGCGAAGCTTTGTCTGCCACAAATCCCATAAGCCATCGACTGGGATCGAACCCGGGTCACCGGTGAGAGGCCGGTGGTCTAACCACTCGACCACGGCGCTTCTCGAAGACTATGCTAAAATTTATATCGATTATCATGATGTAGATAAAAGAGCAATTTTTGTAACAATGGTAATTCTTTTTAAGAAGAAATAGAGAAAGTTATGTGAATGAAACACATAATTTTTTTCTCTCAAGAATACTCAGTCGATTTTCATTTAATTGCAATATTGCATATCATGTTGAATAACGGGTATACGTTAAACTCTTAAGGTATTGACAAAACGCACTACCCAAAAAAAAAAAAAAAAAAAAATTATGTGTTCTCTTCAGATGACTCTCCACATCTCCACTACAAATTATTGAAAAGCTTATTCTTCTATTTACTTCATGCTAATTGAGAAAATAATAGCAGGGATAGTCTTGTTACGTGCTTCCATGTAAGTAGAAGGGAAATAAGGGAGTACCTATCAAAGGTTAAAATGACAGTCAAAAGCTGGTTGTTATGTGATTGAAGTTCCTTTGTATGGACAGGAGTTGACAAATTCCCGTATGGAAAAGTATAAGTATTTCATAGCTGAAACTAATAACAAGGAATATCTCAAAAACGATCAACTCCACGAAAAAAAAAGTATATAATATAAATTGTGTGTTTTAAGAGCTCTACATTTACTATTCAGTAAGTTTTTGTATATCTCTTAGGGTTTACCAAGTAACTGGTAAAATTCATCTGGAACAAAGATGTCTTCAGAGGCTATTCCCAGAAAATTCAAGATATAAATTTTATTTGTCATGCAAATATATTTAATATATGATATTTTAATCAAAACCGTTAGCATCATTTTTCAGAAAACAAAATTTTCGAAAATTTTCCATATAAAGTGTAGTTGGGGGTAGGGGATTTTCTTGAAAATCTTCGTGTCGCATCCTTGCAAGATACCAAACTTAAATGCCAAGTTTAGTATTTAAGGGGATGCATCACCCAAAATCCTTAAAAAAAAATAGTTTGCTTAATTAAATAATATAATCCCTGTAGTTCAGTTTCCTGTTACTTTTATTACCATGCGTCGCTTTAAACCGTATCACGTAACGATTTAAATGTATGACTGTAAGTGGGTGTGGTGTTTTAACCTTTTCAGTATGGAAAAACATTTGGTAAAAATCCGAAATTTGGTTTTGACCATAAAATTTGGCCTTAGATGTGTCTATTTCAAGTTGAAAATTCAAAAATATGCACTAACAACTAAAAAAAGTGAGCATAGTAATATGTTTCAAAATTTACAAAACAGGTCTCACACCGGGTACTTCTACGTGCCCTGTCATCATCCAGGCATGCCGTACCACCGATTATTTAACCTGGGCTCTCCCCATCCTAAACCACAGGCGAGATAGAGCACCCGGCGGGCCTCCCCACACCCCACCAACTTATTCCCGGCCGTAAAATAGAGACTGTTTTGGCGGCAGAGTGCAGCTTGACTCGGACCAACTGATTTGCAGGTTCTCTTTGGTTTATATATTCCTCAGAATTCATGTAAACGGTCCATGAGAGTTGACATGTATTATTGGTTTAAAAATTTCTGCAGGAGATTATGACATTCTAAGACTTACAAAGAAACAGCGTTAATTTGTATGTTGAACCTTAAAACTTATTTTCTCGTGTTTTTATTTTTCAGCGTTTCCAAAATTTTAAAATGTTCCACAAGATGCAGGTTTTATTCAAGCGCTCTTAAATTTTTAGGATAGGTTCTTGAGAAGCAAAATAGTGGTTCTGTCATATGACTTTTTTAAAGTTCCTAATATTGTTTTGGATATTGATTTTTAAAGTCAATTGTATTATAACATTTCTTGAATTTGTATGTGTTTCTGCTTTAATTTTTCTACCCTTAAGAACTATATGTGATATAATGAATTCATATGGCAGTTATGTTCCTGATACTTAAATGCATATTTCGAAAAATAAAAAACTAAAATTTATCATCATTTTGATCGTTTGGAGTGATTTGAATTTGGCGCCAGATTTTTAATTTAAAAATAAAAACTACTTATGATACATAAACTAAATTTTAAAGAATGTAATTACTGTACAACATAAATGCATATTACAATTTTCAGACTGATTAGTTGAAAACTGTTATATTTAGGATTTTGGGTGATGCATCCCCTTTAACGGTCTATTCGTTTTTGAGCTATGCTGCCCAGACACACACACACACACACACACACACACACACACACACGCACTCACTGTAGACTGACAGACAGGAACACACACACACACACACACACACTCACACACGGACATTTTGCTAAAAATGCTTTTTTAAATTCAGGGGGTCTCAAAGTATATTATTTCCGGTGAAATCTCGGTATCAAATTTTTGGGTGCAATACAATATCTTCTTTATACACTATGTACGTCTAGAGAAAGTAAAACGTGTATATCTCTTTGAAATGCACAATTTATTTCAAATTACTTTTTGCAGCGTAAGCCATTTCCTAGATAACCATTATTAATGGTTCGAAGTGTTCAATACTTTTTCATTCTTTTCAAGAATTTCTGCATTTTTTTTTTGTCGATAATCAGTTGGTTCTCGCTATTGCATGGAATTTCTATGACAACATATAGCGTCTAGTTCATAAACATTTGAGTTTCGCTGTTCGCTGTTACCTTTGTAAGTATAAAGAAATCTGTGGACACATTTCTGCAAAGGTTTAGCTCTATTAAAATGAAGTATATATAAAACAATCTTTTGCAAGACTGATTTGTACACCCGCTAATAAAACACTTGGCCATGTGAATGTAACATATAATACTTTCTCTAGCGTATATGTGTAATGTACATAGGAGGTAGAGAAGGTATGGCAGACCACCCAAAAATTCGATGCCGGCAATACACATTTTGAGGCACACTGAGTAATATAAACGTATAAAAAGGTCCAAACTTGAAATTTAAGTTCAGTAAAGATGCAGCATAAAGTTTTTCAGGAAAATCCCCTCAGCCAAAATTACCCTTCATATGGAAAAGGTTCTAAATTTTCTATTTTCTCAAAAATAGCCTTAACGATTTTGATTAAAATGTACTATATTAAATATGTTTACATGACAAATAAAATGCATACCCTGAATTACTTGGGAATATCCCCTGAAGTCCTCTTCACCTTGAATGAAACTTGCATTAATGGTAAACGGTAAGACGTACACAAAAACTAAGTACACAAAAAATGCAGATCTCAGTTAAACACAGGTTATGTTGTGTGATTTTTTTGAAGAACTAACCATTTCCGAGATATTCCCTGCTTTGGTTTCAATGTTAAATGCAAACATTTTCAAAACGGTTTTATAGGTTTTGTTTTACTCTTGACTATGGAAAGAGAACCGAATTTCAATGTGAATCGCATAGCGTCAGTTTTTAAAAGATTTGACGATCGCTTTAGAGCATTCCCTCCCTTCTACTTACAAGGAACAAGTAATGAGACCAATCTGTTAATGTGTATCAGCATTAGTAGGATGTAGATAAAAAAAATCGTTTATAAGTATATTTTGCAGAACAGGTAGCGAATGTAATGTAAATTAAACATATAAGAGTTTTACTTTCTCTAGCATGTATGTGCAATGCATAGAAAATGTATTGAATCCCACCCAAAATTCGATGCATACATTTCACCGAAAAGATGTGTTTTGAAGTCCCCTGAGTACGAAAAAACATTTTTAGAAAAAGGTCCGCATATGTGTGTCTATGGACAGCTCAAAAACGTAAAGTCTGTTAAATACCAAAATAGGTATTTAAGTTTAGTATCTCTCAAGGATGCGACACGAAGATTTTCAAGAAACCACCCCCACCCCCAATTACCCTTTACATTGAAACATTTTCGAAAGGTTTGATGTTCTCAAAAATGGCTATAACGATTTGAAATATCGTATATTAAAATATTTACATTAAAATAATATTTATATCTTGAATCCTCTGGGAATAGCCTCTGAAGGTCTCTTTATTCTTGATGAATTTTACATAATTGGTAAACCGTAAGAGATAGACAAAACTTACCACACAAAAAAATGTATATTTCATTAAAACACATAATTTGTCATATATCTACTTTTTTTTTTTTTTTTTTTTTTTTTTTTTTGTAGAGGTGACCTTTTCTGAGATTTTACCTGTTATTGGTTGCAGCTTTAAAATACTTATACTTTTCTCAAACGGAACCATAAAAAGCGAACCGAACCTCAATTGTTTCGTGTAGCTTTTGAAGGATTTGACTATCGCTTTAGCTAACGCATTCCCTCATTTCCCTTGTACTTAAAATAAAGCAAGTAATAAGACCAATTATGCTAATATCTTGATTAGCATGATGTAGATAAAAGAATGCTTTTTAAGAATAGTTTGTATTTGGAACAACTAGAGGAATTTATGTGAATGGAACACATAATTTTTTAGGATTATTTCTAAAATCTTGACTCAATGTTGGAAAGCAAAGTAAAGTGTTGCCAAGCAGCTAAAAATTCACCGTGTATTCGTTTACAATTTTAGTTACTAAGTAGAAGCGAAAAAGAAAGTGCATGTGTAATGCGATGTCCCCTTAAACTAAATTCATTCTTGGTTCGGAAGATCTGCTGAATGCAAGAATTAGCTGGTGGTTAAATCCCGAGGAGAAATAGGGACTTGGATTTTTCCATTCGATACTGCAGCAATTCCGGTGTAATGGCGTGGAAAAGTGGCGTTGCAATGACGATGATGGGAAGCTTCATGGTGGAATCGTAACCAAATAGAGAAGACGACCACTTTCGTGAAAATTCGCACGTGTCACAGCCACACGACTTTCTCTATATGTTTATATTACTTTCTCTACACGTACTATGTATACCATAGTGTATAGAGAAGGTGTTGCATTCCACCCAAAAATTAGATACCAAGATTTCACTAGAAATGCACGTTTTATGATCTCCTGTATCCAAAAAAAAAAAAAAAATTAGAAAAAATCCTATGTGTGTCCGTGTTTCTGTGAACACGATAACTCAAAAACGAAAATTCTGTAAAATACCGTACTTGTTATTTATGTTAAATATCTTTCAAGGATGCGACACGAAGATTTTGAGGAAATCTCTCTACAATCCAAACTACTCTTTACATGCGAAAAATATAGAAAACTTGGCTCTAACGATTTTGATCAAAATACAGCATAGTAATGTTTACATGACAAATAAAATGTATGTCTTAAATTTTCTGGGAATGGTCTTGAAGACATCTTTATTCTTGATTACTTTTGCTGGATTTTGCATAACTAGTAAACCGTAAGAGATAAACAAATGCTTACTGTGCATGAGAGGTAGATCTCGTTAAAATACACAATTAGGTCATATACTTACAATTTTTCGTGGAATTGACCATTTTTGAGATATTCCTTGTTATTGGTTACAATTTTAAAATTAGACTTTTTACACATGGGAATTTGTAAACGCCTGGCAATGCAGAGAAACGGACTTCATCCACATGGCAACCAGCTTTTAAAAGATTTGACTATCATTTTAGCCTCTGTATTCCCTTATTTTCCCCTTCTTCTTACAAGAAAGCATTTCAGCTCTTGTTTATCTCAATTAGCATGAAGTAGATAGAAAAATAAGGTTTTTAACAATAATATGTTACAGAGTTGTAGAAAAAGTCATGTGAATGGTACACATCAGATTTTTACATCTTTACATTCTGTTAAATAGTGAACCTTGCTTTTTCCCGGCACAAAATACAGCGTTGTAATTCATGCAGCTATTTCTACAAAGGTTTATCTGAATAAAAATAAATCAGAAAGGAAAAACAATCATCCTAGATCCATTCACATGACTTTCTCTACCTGTACTGCAAAAAAAAATATTCTTACAAAAGATTATTCTTTTTTACATCATGCTAATCGAGATAACCATTAGCAGGAATTGCCTTATTACTTGCTTATATATGTTTTAAAATTGAAACCAATAACAAGAAATATATCGTAAATTCTTAAATTCACACACACACACACACACACACATATATATATATATTTGTATGTTTTAATATCTACAATGTTTGTGTATAGTGTTTGTCTACCACTTTCGGTTTACCACTTAGTAAAAGTTGTCCAGGATGAAGCTTCAGAAGCTATTCCCTGGTAGTTCAAGACACATTTTATTTGCGATGAAAATATCTCAAACATACAGTATTTTTAATCAAATTCGTTAGAGCCATTTTTGAGAAAACCAAACTTTTCGAAACTGTTTCCATGTGAAGGGTAATTTGAAGTGAGGGAATTTCTTGAAATATTTCATGTTGCATACTTGGTAGATGCTGCATTTAAATACCAAGTTTAGTATTTTACGGTCTTTTCGTTTTTGAGCTACACACGCACACGAACATTTTCCTTAAAATGTTTTTTTGGACTCAGGGAACATCAACACATGTACTTCAACTGAAATCTTGACATCAAGTTTTTGAGAGAAATACAATAGCTTTTCTACTATGTACTTAAATAGTATGTGGAGAGAAATTAATAAACTTTCGTAAAAAATAACGAATGCTCTTAGTGGGTACACATACACACACACACACACACACACACAACTCACACACAAAAGTATGAGACAGAATCGTTAATAAACAACTATACCCCCAAAGATCGTTTATTATTTTTACGGAATTTTATTATTTTCTCTACACGTACCTACCATTTAAGTACATACGAGGGTAGTCTGAAAAGTTCTCAGCCTCACCCAGAGATCGCGGCACTACCTGTATGGTACACGTTGGTACACGTGTTAATAGACCCTATGTCAAATTACAAGTCATTCAAGACAATAGTTTACTGTAGGCAGTTGTTTGAAGCAGTGGAAGTGTGCATTGCTTTGAAAATGGAGAAATTTGAGTATCGTGCCGTGATAAAATTCTTCGTAAAAGGAGGTTTAACATCTACAGAAATTCATTTACGGATTGTGACTCTTCACCTTCAGTTTCCACTGTGAAGAAATGGGCGGCCGATTTTAAACGTGGCCATGAAAGTGTCCAAGACGATCCACGCGAAGGACATCAAAAAACTGCAATCGCATCGGAAGTCATTGAAAAAGTGCATGGCACGATTTTGGAACATCGGCGCACAAAGGTGCGTAAAACTGCTAATGCTGTTGGAATTTCAAAGGAACGTATTGGTCACATATTGCATCAGGAATTAAACATGAAAAAACTTTGCGCAAGATGGGTGCCGCGTATCCTCACTATGGATAACAAACGCATTCGCACGACACTTTCTGGAAAGTGCTTGGCGCATTTTCAGAAGAACAGAAGTGACTTTTTGCGCCGATACGTCACAATGGATGAAACGTGGATTCACCACTACACACCCGAATCCAAGCAGCAGTCGAAGCAGTGGACAGAAGCTGGTTCTTCAGCTCCAAAGAAGGCAAGGATGGTGCCATCGGCGGCAAAGATCATAGTGTCAGTGTTTTGGGATGCCAAATGAATTTGTTGATTGACTATCTCGAAAAAGGTAAAACCATTACTGGAGAATACTACTCTCAACTTCTAACCAAACTGGATGCAAGCATTCGTGAAAACAACCCGAGTTAAAAAAGAAAAAAAATTGTTTTCCATCAGGACAATGCACCTACCCACAAAAGCGTTTTGGCAATGGGGAAATTAGAGATCTGTACAATGAAGTGTTGGAACATCCACCCTATTCCCCAGATTTGGCTCCCTCGGACTTCCATCTGTTTCCAAAACTGAAGAAATTCCTCGCTGGTAGGCGCATTTCGTCCAATGAAGAAGCAATTGTGACTGTAAATGAGTACTTTGCAGCATTTTCAGAGGAACACTACAGAGAGGGGATAATGGCATTGGAACACCGCTGGACAAAGTGTATCGATATTAGAGGAGATTATGTTGAAAAATAAAACTACTTTGAAAGCAAGAATTGTCGTTTTTCACTATCAGACCGAGAGTCTTTCAGACCGCCCCCGTAATATAAAAGCTATTGTATTTCACCCAAAACTTCGATGTCGAGATTTCAGCTGAAATACATGTGTTGATAATCCCTGAATCAAAAAAAAAAAATTAAGGAAAATTTCCATGTTTTATATATATATAATTCAACAAATCTGTTAATTTCCAGGATCACACCAGTGCCGTCGGTGTTTCGAAATTCGTCCCGCAGGAGTTCTTCTTACATGCCAGTAAATCTGACATAGGGATATCGCTTTTAAGTATATTCAAAAACCACCAGTCTGGGCCGGGTTTGAACTCCTGATCTTGGAATCAGATATCCAACACCTAACCATCTTAGCCACCCACGCGTCAATAGGGAATAGTGATGATCGTGAATGTAAAAATGCAAATTGATTTCTAAGTGTGCAGAGAATAGTTGATCTTTAGTTCGCTGTATCTAAAGAAAAATTTGTTTTAAGTGCATCAGCTTGAGAGTGTGGACAGAAAACAATGGAGTGTTGAAAGTTATAATTTACATTCCAGCATGTTTAAGCCAAGAGCTAGTGGTGGTCCACATTAACTGTGTATGCGATCAACTGGCGAACTGTCAAAAAACGTTTATCAGATGCGTCAGCAGTTGCGAGGCATTTAGTAGTGTATGCCTAGGTAGAGAATGCAGAAAATGTGGCGTTACATTTATATGGGTTTATCTACCTATCTTACTTCAATTTTTTAATTTGTCTACCTCGCAGAATGTACATATGAGGTAGAGAAGATATTGTATTCCACCCAAACAATTCGATATCGCGATTTCACAGCAAATATATTATGTTTTGATGCCCACTGAACCCAAAAGCCATTTTATAAAAAGCTACGGTGTATGTTTGTGTGTGAACAGCATTACAAAAACGAAAAACTATTATATACTAAACATGATATTTAATTTTAGTATCTTGCAGGGATGCAACACGAAGATTTTCATGAAAATAATCCCACCGCAAACTCATTTTAAATGGAAGGATTTTCGAAAATATTGATATTTCAAAAAACGGAGTAACAACGTGGATTAAAATACTATATGTTTGAAATATTTATTTGACACTACATTTATATCTTTAGTCTTCTGGTAATACCCTCTGAAGTACTCTTCAATCTGGACAATTTTTACATAACTAGTAAACCGTAAGAGAAAGGCAATATTTTACTACACAAAAATATAGATCTTATTAAAGCACACGGTTTAAGTTAGATGTTTTTTTTTTTTTTTTTCGTGAAGTTAACCATTTCCGAGATATTCCTGGTTATTGGTAGGAATTGTCCAAGACTACAAACTTAAAACTTTTCAACGGGAAGTCGCCAATTGTTTTTCATTTGTTCTACTCCTGACCAGCAAAGAGAACTGAATTTCAATGCCAATTTAAATGTTTGCGTCACATCAGCTTTAAATGCGATCAGCTTTTAAATTATTATTATTATTATTATTATTATTATTATTATTATTATTATTTTTGTGATGTGAAGAAGTTGTCAGTTTGAATATCGGTTAGGGTAAGTTACTAGGTTAAGGGAGTTTTCCAGGATTTCCCCTTATCCTGATAAGACGAATGTCGGATAACTTTAAGCTCTATGCATCCCGGCTAATTTACTCTTAATTTCACCCATCTTCGGATATGACCTTACAGGTTAAATAACGTTAAAACTTAAAACACACATAAATAAAAATAATAATAGGTAATATATGTATAGTTAAAATGTTGTGCCTTTTAGCATAATTTATTTGGTTTGAATTTTCAATTTCCTTTTTCTTGTTCTACTACGTACTTGGAGTAAGTATTTTATTCCATGTAAAATTTTATGTTGAGAAGTACATGTTTTCACTCCCCTAAACCCATCAAAATTAAAAAAAACAAAAAAAAAACATGTGTGTGTGTTTCTCTGTAAACAGCAAATCTCAAAAACGAAATGTATAAGGATATTCTATGCAGCGCGAGAATTTTCAAGAAAGCTCCACCTAATGCTACCCTTTACAGAGAAATTAATTAGTTAATGTCATTTTTTTCAAAACAGATAATTTTCAATAAAATAATTATGTTGAAGTTGTTTCTATGACAAATAAAATGCGTATTATCTTTAGTTCTCTGGATATACCTCTTCATTTCGATAACGTTTTGTGTTAAGTGATAAACCATAAGACCTATAAAAAATCTTACTGCATAGAATTTACGTCAAAATATTTTTGTGGAGTTGACAATTTCTGAGGTATTCCTTTTTTCGGTTTGATTGCTCAAATTATTACACTTTTTTTCAGTAGGAAACCGCTATTGGTTGTTTCTCGTGGTCACGCAAGGAGCATGGAGTTTCAGAGCCAGCAATAAGGACATGTTTTTAAAAATCTGACTATCGCTTTAGTCTATTCTATTTTCTTATAGCCGTAATGAAATTTGAAAGCGTGCAATGAAAGTTTATCTCGGTTAACAAGAGGTAAGAATAATTGATAGAAGAGTGAGCAGAGAAAGTAATGTGATGTAACAGATGTGATTTCTGCGGTATAAAAAGTGTATGGAAATTAATTTTGTCTGTTATATAAAGCGAAGTATTTGGCTTCTGTCCTAGCATTGTGACATTTGTTGAGGGTCGAGCAGTAGTAAATAACACAACCCACGTCACTTCCGGTTCGGTCTCGCCCATAATCCCAAGTAACAAAGTAAATGGCGTTTGCACAAACAGCACATGTGTCAAAATATTACATTTTCAAAAATATCCTCATACCTGCATACTAAATTCTTGCATCAAATTACATTTTATATTGGAACAAATTTATTAATGAGCTAAACATCATTGTTTCGACAGACAGTTCTTAGATCGATGCTCTAGATGGAACATGCTCCTTTAGCCATAACTTTAACGCTTGTGCAGGAAGATTTTAATAAAAACCCTTGAGTTTTTCAGTGCAAAATCACTGGTTCTATCTGCTCCGTGTTAATCAACATAAATCTTTTCAGAAATTGCTTCATGACACTTTTAATTGTAGGTGTAAGAGTAATAGAGGAAGCTGGGATGATAAATATTTAAAAAGAGTACAGCTATTTCTGTGGAAAAGTTTTCAAATTTGTTTCATTTTCAATAAATGGCTAAAACGATTTTGATTAAAATACCATGTATTTATATATTTTCCTGACAAATGTATATCTTCAATTTTATGGGATTAGCCTGTGCCAAATTTGGTATTTATCCACTTTTTCGTTTTTGAGTTAAGCTGCTCACAGGATACAGGGGACCCTAAAACATATATTCCCCCCCCCCCAAAAAAAAAGCATTTTCACAAAAAGGTCCGTGTATGTGTCCGTGTGTCTGTGAACACGATTCCTCAAAAACGAAAGAACCGTTGTATACCAAACTTGGTATTTAGGTTTGGTATCTTCCAAGGATGCGACACGAAGATTTTCAAGAAAATCCCCCACCCAAACTATCCTTTACATCGAACTTTTTTCGAAAAATTTGATTTTCTTAAAAATGGCCCTAACGATTTTGGTTAAAATATCGTATATTAAAGATGTTTACCTGACAAATAATATGTATATCTTGAATTTTCTGGGAATAGCCTCTTAGGACTACTTTATTCTGGATCAATTTTACGGAATTTTGCATAACTGCTAAACCGTAAGAGATGAACAAAAACTTACCACACAAAAAAGTAGAGTCCGCTAAAGCACACAATTTATATAATTACATTTTTTTCGTGGAGCTGAGCGTTTTTTTTTTTTTTTTTTAGATATTCCTTGTTTTTGATTTCAGCTTTGAAAAACTTATACTTTTCTCATACAGGAATTTGTCAACTCCTGTCCATACAAACAAAGGAACTTCAGTCACATAGCAACCAGCCTTTGACTTTAACCTATGGTACTCCCTTAATTCTCTTCTACTTACAAGGAAGCAAGTAATAAGACTATTTCTGCTATTTTTTTATCCATTAGCATGAAGTAAATAGAAGCATAAGCTTTTTAGTACTATTTTTTTGCAGAGATGTAGAGAAAGTCATGTGAATGGAACAGATCAGAGTTTTGTAGATTAAAACGCGTTATAAGTTATGCATATTTGAAGCCAGGGTGAATCAATATCGCAGGGGAAGGTTTTGAGATAGCTGACAAGTGACATGTGCGTGTCTTGTCAGTAATTCAATCCCTGCTGTTGTTATTTACAGGCTTCCCCGCGCAAAATTAATTCACGGTATCAGTGGCGGATCCGCAATATCCTATTCCACTAAAGATGATTTATAGTGTCAGAAAGAGTACAGGTCTTATATTAGCAGCGTCACACAACGGAAGTGGTCGTAGCTGTGCTGGTCGTTCTTTCTTTCTTTATCTGTTTATTTTTTCTTGGGTGTCAAGAGTACACACATTTCGCAATAAAGAAATATGTACGATGGCGGCTCAATAAATTGCCGTGTTTCAAAATAAATGGTATTCTAAACGCCAATTTCTGTTGCTACCATCGTGTACAGTCATTTTTTTTTTTTTTTTTTTTATTGTTTCATTTGTATAGCCCCCTTTAACATCAATGGTCATATCGGGCACTTTAACTTGTGAAACTGTAGGTTCAGAACATTAGGTAAATAAAATTTATATTACTAAACACACATACATTTACTCTCACATTCATACTTCCAGTCTCTATGGGAGATAGGGAATAATCCTGGTTAAAGAAGCCGGGAATCGAACCCGGAGAAATCAGCTCGCTGACCACTCGACCACGGAGGCAGTCTGTGCAGCCAAAACAAATTTCGCACTGATTCATAGGCTAGTTTGCTTTTCACAGGCGTTGCAGGTCCAACGCGTTTTTCCTAAAATGAAGAATTTGTTCTTCAGAGATTCGCTTTTTATTTTTTTATTTTATTTTTTTTTTTATGGGAAAACTTTCGAGGAGATAAAAGAGAAATGGAATGCTGTTTATGGTGATCTTTCGCCAATATGATACTGTTAGACATTGGTTCAACAACTTTAAATGTGTTCGAATTTCCACTTTTGATGAGCACTCAGGACGCCCGGGAGATGTGGTTACCAAGAGAAGCATTGAAGAAGTCCAATAGGACTGTCAGTGACCGTGAAAGAGGTCAGACGTGTGTCCATGGGAAGGGCAAAAGGTTGTCAGCCCGATGAGTGCTGTGATTGCTTGCAGTAACAACAAGCGGGGCAGCTTTCAACTTCAAAATTGTATTAGGAGCTATTTAAGTGAAATCCGAGGGAGTTTTGGTTCGATTTGTCACCGTTGATGAGATCTGATTCATCATTATACTTCGGAAACCAAGCAAATATCAAAACAATGCGTTGCTTCTGCTGAATCTGATCCAAAGAAGCGATATTTTGTTATACCTGGGGTGTCATACTCATTGATTTCTTAGAAAAAGGAAACACGATTATTGGAAATACAAGAGTGAGTTATTGGGCCATTACTAAAAGAAGCTGAAGGTTAAACGGCCCCATTTGGCGAAGAAGAAAGAGCTGTTTCACCAAGACACCACACCACACATTCATCCGGTCTTTCACCTCCAAACTGCACGAACTGCGTTATGAATTGCTGCCACACCCCTCATATTAGCCCGATCTGGCTCCCTGTTTTTTTTTTTTGTTTTTTTTTTCTTGTTCCCAAACATGAGGAAATGGCTCGCGTGAACAAAATTTAGATTAAATGAGTTCATCATCGAGAAAGATGCATATTTTGCAGAGCTTGACACTTCCTCTTTTTTGGGAGAGGTTAAAATGACAAGGACGTTGGAGAAGTATATATCCCTAAAAGACGACTAAAGCGATAGTCAAATCTTTTAAAAGTTGGTCGCTATGTGAAACAATTGAAATTCGGTTCTCTTTGCTTGCTGGGAATAAACAAATGAGAAAGGAAAAGAAAGATCGATTTCCCGTTTGTCGCAAGTTTTAAGTAGCTTAAAACTGAAAAGAATATCTCGAATATCTGGAAAACAGTTATCTCTACGACAAAAATATATGACATAAATTGCATGTTTTAACGAGATCTACATTTTTGTGGTCAGTTTTGAAAAAATCAAACATTTTGAAAAATATTTCATGTAAAGGGTAGCTGGCGGATTTTCTTGAAAATCTTCGTGTCGCATCCTTAAATACCAAGTTTAATAATTTATTGGACATTTCATTTTTGTGCTGTATTGCCCAAAACACACACACACACTTAAACACGGGTATGTTTATAAAAATGTTATTTTTGGATTCAGGAGGTTTCAAAACATGTATTTCCGGTGAAATCTTGGTATCGAGTTTTTGGGTGGAATATAATACCTTCTCTATTCACTATGTACATTGTATATATGTGCTAGAGAAAGCAAAAATTATGTGAAATATTTCGGAGACGCCATAGTCAGTGACACACGAAGAGGTAATTATGTAAAAAAGATATTATGAGAAAGCGAGCATACGACAACTATGCTTGGCTATTCCAATTAACTGTGCTGGAAATGTATGATACGTGGGCCATCCAGAAAGTGACAGACGATTTACATAACTAAATAATAACGAAAGTATCAACCCAAAACTTTATTTACAAAGCTACAGTACCTTACTCTATTTTTCAACGTAGTCGTCATTGCTATCAATGTATTTATTGTTACGTGGTACCGGTTTTTCGATGCAGAAGTTATACTCCTTCACCGTTAAAGATCTGAGCCAAGATGTCACTGCCTGTTTTAGATCTTCATGGCTGAGAAATCTTTTCCATCCGAAAAGTCATATACGGTGTCCAAGTGAAACACCTGTTTATTAGTTATTTTATCAACATTTGCTTTCAACTCCTCCATTACAATCCGGGCTTTTTCGCACACAGTCGTTCATCCTTGATTACTCGTAAATTATGTGCCATTTCCTTGCTGAAGACTCGTTCACTGTATTATCACCTTATATTTGCCTATAAAATTTGATTGCTCGAACATTTTGTGCCTTAAAAAAGACGAATAAGTTCTTTGGCGGTAGCAAAGTATAACAGCGGCATTGAAAAACTGGTACCACGTGACAATAAATATCTTAACAGAATGGACTTTGTATTGAGAAATAGAGTAAGGTACCATAACTTTGTAAATGAAGTTTTGCGTTGATAACTTTCGTTGTTATTTAGTTATTCCAAATCGTCTATTACTTTCAGGACGGTCTTCGTATTTAATCAGAAAAAGTGGGAAATTGTGGATTTAATTACCTGCCAAAAATAGTTGTAGTTTCTAGGTAATATTCATAATATCTAGAACGAATTTGCTCAAATTCTTGTCCTAGATTAGGGAGTGAGAACACTAAAATAAAATACGATAATGTGGTCCGTATTGTTTTCTTAATTGTAAAGTGACTGCACTTTGGTCAGAGTCCATTGAGACATTGGAAGGGGGCGATGAGGACGACACGTGGTCAAACCGACGGCTATCACAAAATGCCGCCACGCGTAACAGTGCTGAGAAAGAGCAACTCCTTTTCAACCTTCTCTTTCTACTGTCTCAAAAGATTTTATCCAAAGCGTATATGCTGTTTCAGTCAGCGATGCAGATCCTTCACTGCAAACCTGGCATCCTCAGTTATTACCTATTTCCAACTCTCTTATTGCTATACGCAGATGTTCTATTTTAGTTTAATATTGTCTGAAATCTAATATCCCATCCAATTTATTTGTCCCCTTTCAGTATTGTCTTCTTTCATCCATTATTTTTAAAGCAGCTTTCTTTTGTTGCCCATTTCACAAAACTCCGGTATCTTAAATTAAATTAACTTGCAATATTTTCCTCATTTCATTGTAACTTCAACGCTGCAGAGTAAGTTCCAAAAATAACTGTTCACTTTCATGAAAAGCATGCTGAATACGGTAAGGTATACAGTAGATCGCCGGTAATTCGAGGTAATTGGGGCTGATTATCCTGACATATTACTAAATCAATGTGTAAATCATGAATAAATGTTTAATGAACACAATAATGGTTAAAAATCTGATGTATTCCATTCACATGACTTTCTCTACATCGCTGTAACAATTTATTGTTAATAAGCATATACTTTTGTCTACTTTATGATAATCGAGATAAACATTAGCAGAAATTGTCTTAATTACTTGCTTCCTTATAAGTAGAAGGAAAATAAGAGAATACACTAGGCTAAAACGATAGTCAATTCTTTTAAAAGCTGGTTGCCATGTAATTGAAAATCGTTTCTATGCAGAATCAGAAGTTTACAACTTTCCGTGTGAGAAAAGTTTAAGCATTTTGAATCTGACACAGGTAACAAGCAATGTCTCAGAAATGGTCATTCCACGAAAAAAATGTACATGACATAAATTGTTTGTCTATTTCTTACGGTTTACCGGTTACGCAAAATTCAGCAAAATTTATTTAAACAAAGAGGTCTTCAGAGGGTATTCCCAGAAAATTCAAGATATACATTTTATTTGCCATATAAATATCTTAAATATAGGGTATTTTAATCAAAATCTATTAGGTCCATTTTTGAGAAAATCAAAATAAACATTTTGGAATTTTTTTCCATGTAAAGGGCAGTTTGGGGTGGGGGATTTTTCTCAAATCTTCGTGTCACATCCCTGGAAGATACTAAACTTACATATCAAGTTTGTTATTTACCAATTTTTCGTTTTTGAGTTATCGTGTTCACAGACTCGCGGACACACACACACACACACACACACACACACACACACACACACACATGCATACCTTTTTCCACAAACGCTTTTTTTTTTTTTGGATACAGGGGACTCTAAAACATATATTTCTGGTGACATCTCGGTATCGTATTTTTGGGAGGAATGTAACATCTTCTCTGTACTCTATGTGCATAGTACGTGTAGAGAAAGTACAAATAAATAAAACAATGTAGTACATATATGGTGGCCTCACTGCAGTACAGTATGTTCCAGCGAGACTTGACGACTCGAGCCTGCCACCTTTCTCCCCAGGGATCCGTCAGGAAACAAGTAGGTACCCTTGGGCGTCCGTAGGGTTTTCATTAGACCGGTGTCTATCTTATATACTGGCCCTCGTAGCACTTGCAAGGTACGGAAGTGGCCACGCCACTTACGCACGTCAACCCATCCGGGAAGACTACCGAACAAGCTCAATGGGGCGACCTTTATTAGCTTTCCAGGTTAGTGTCGAAGGACATTAAGGCGTCTCACAACCCTGTCCAGGCGTCACCGCCCAGACGTACCGAATTGCACATGGGCTACTGCCACGTCGAGTCCAACCCAATCCGAATACTTCCTTGCGGGAGAGGCTTGGTGTTCGGCGCGACTACATCAGAAGTACTACGGGTGCTCGGGGACCGCAGTGATCGCACCGGAGCAACTGAAGAGTTCGGAGCCTCCCAGTATTATAAATACATGCGATCTACGACAACTGTTAGTCTGTTACTGCTGTAAAATGTCTGTTTTACTTAAGCATATTTTAATTACCACTGTTGCCGAATAGGGTTCACTGTACCTAAATAATATGTTTTCTGAAAGGATGGTATGCACTGCAGAATTGATTGAACCGCGATCACAATTAGTGAAGGATCGAAAAGAAAGAGCAAGCGCACTCCTACAAACACAACGGTACCAGTGAATCTTGTAATAGAAATACAGCAGTCTATGGCCAAAATTATTTCTGTACATTATGAACGAAAACCAAAAGTGGGGCAGTTTTATCTGTGTTGTACACGGAAATTTTAAAGTTCAAAATGTAACACATTCGAAAGTGCGTAAAACCTACATGCGGATAACGTATAAAAACGAGATTTTATTCTAGTTTTATGTTACATCTTAATTTTCTTAAGACTAGCTCGAAGCACACGGAAACTCAAAATACCGGGGCTCTACTGTACATATGATTACAGTTTAATGCGGTATGTCATCCAAAGGACAAGCGTTTCTCCGGAACTCTGAACACTCCTTGCAATTGATCTGGTATGCTACTGACTGCCTCCGTGTCATTTCACCCAGCTGTGACGTAGGTTTGTGAATTTAACCCTATTCACAGAGGACTTGATGTAAGCCCCCGCGAAGAATTCTAAGAAATCGTGGTCAAGTAAACTAGGGGCCCAATACCGGCTAAGTTTTACCAATGCACTGCCCTGGGAATATGCGAACTGCTAGATTACAGGAACTTTTGCGGTTCAAGGAAAATTTTAAGTGTATCAAGGTAGGATAGAATAGGGTTTACAAATGCGGAGGGGCATCTCGACCTGTAAGATACTTTGTACCTATACCCCGTGTATGACACCCCCAGGAGGAAGGGTGAGGCTAGAGGAACAGAAGGCGGCCAACCCAAGGAGTCACGGCAGATCAGAGATCGGGATCAGGATTCCAGATTGAAACTCCTCGGTGGCAGCTAGTACATTTGACTACCCACCCTACTTGGGCTCAGTCGGAGGACGAAGTTGACCAGGGAACACCTTTTCCTTGCCATGCAGCAACGAGACCTCTGCCGACACTTACAATTCTGAAACAGGCCAACCAGATGAAGGATGAAATGACATGAAAAGTGAGGTGAAATGGAGGTAGAGGAGATTTGGGTGATGTAATGAGCATATCCAGCATTCACCTTGTGACCCGGGAAAATACATGAAAAAACCCATGGTTGAGATAGGCTGGCCACGGGGATCGCCCGTGACCTTCTGAATGCAGGCCACATACGAAACAGCTGAGCGGAGCAATCCCATCTCAGTATATCAAGGTAGCTTGTACCTTTATCGCTTGCTCTTCAAACGTTAATGGTCCATAAATCTTATTCTTATTCCTAGGTACATGTTTCTTTGGGATGTTTCTCTTCCATTGTAGTATCTCACGAGAATTATTGCCGGCAATTGTGGTGGTTCACAAAACCACAAATATGAACTGTGGTCTCCTCTGAGCAGAGGAGGTTGTCTTAACAGGTTATCAACATCTTCAGCGTGCTCCAAAAGGTCAACACAATGTTCCATCCGGGCTGCCTACCCAGTCTTCTTCCAGGTGCTACATCATCCGTGTGACACTCCTCTTTTTATTTGTTTGTTTCTTTATTTACATAGATTGCCCTTAAGGCGCGACCTAACTGGTCATCACGGAAGAGAGTATGATAGAACACAAACACAGAAACACACCACGAAACATCCATGCCCAAAACAGGTATTAACCCGCAGCTCTTTCGCGGCAGAACGACCACGGTTACCTGGACGAGCGAACTTCCTCTTTCTTCAGAGTGAAATGAAGAGAAGCCAAACATCGGTCATTTAAATACACAGGACTTCTAGGGTGTTAATTTTTATCCGTGATTTCGGTGCGCCCATAGAGCAAGAATGACGTAATAGTTGCCAGGTGAGCCTACATTGAAGCACGGCGCTATCTACCGAGAAGGAGAGATATTGGTTTCCAGAAGACAATCACATAAAATCATGTTTAATTATTTTAATTGCATTAATTTTATTAATTATCAAATAACTTATATAGAGTATAACACTGAAGCTGTCATGCTAATGACAGTTGTTAAAATTATTAGAAATAATATGCAGCGGCCTCTACTTAGAACGAGTAATAATAGTTTAAGAAGAGAAAGCCAACCATGGCTCTCTAGATGTTGCGTTGCTAACTATTGATTATATTAGATTAGGCAATTGTTTTCTTTTTTATTTATTGCTTTTTTATTTTAATTACCTCCTCCTCAACCTAAAAGTCTCATTGTGCAACCTTATTGGAAATTATGCTATCATGTTTCCCATAATCTGTACCCTAACAAGGTACAGTATTTTGGTTCCAATATCTACTTCCTTTTCTAGGTCTTCTATTGTTACAGAAATAGTAAATCTTTTTCTTGCGAGAATGGATAGTCAAAGAGAATATGTGAGGCACTTTCATCATTCTCTTTGCACATTTCAAAGATGGGTTCATCACTGTAGTCCTAATTTACGTAGATGTTTCCTGAAATGACTATGTTCAGAAATTAATGCAACTATTTTCTGTATTCCTGATATTTCCAATCTCAGGAAACATGGAGAAACAGTGTTGCACGGACCTTGTCCAGGATTGGTTTGCCACCTGAATTGGTGTCTTTTCCTAACCAATACTTCAACTAATGTTTTAGGAGTACTGGTACTGGTTCCAACCACGAGTTCAGGGCCAGTTTATTGTAATGAATAATATTAAAACGTTGCTGTGTTCTTTGTTGGCAAGCTGAATCTGAACACAAGACACCTTGTGATTGTGGTTGATTGTTATTATAGGAATAATTTATCAACATAGGAGCAATGTATACATATGATTAATATCACTGCATAGATACGATGCCTATTCCGAATCAGCAAGCATCAACACCTGCTGCTAGAAGGACCCGTATTCAATTGTTTCATGTCACTAGAGGGACAGTACATAAACTCGCTTCATCAGCGATAGCATTCAATAATGAAATTTCTTGTGTGCAAATTCAGGGATAAAAATCTGATGTGTTTCATTCACATACTTCTCTACATCTCTGCTACAAATTATTGTTTAAAAGCTTATCTTCTATTTACCTCATGCTAATCGAGAACAAAATAGCAGAAATAGTATTATTACTTGCTTCCATGCAAGTAAAAGGGAAATAAGAGAGTAGCATAGGCTAAAGTATTAGCCAAAACTGATTGCTATGTGACTGAAGCTCCTTTGTTTGTTTGGTCAGGAGTTGACAAATTCCTGTATGAGAAAAGTATAAGCTGAAAGTAATAACAGGGAATATCTAAAAAACGATCAACTCCACGAAAAAAAAAATGTACATAACATAAATTGTGTTTTACCATGCTCTACATTTTTGTGAGGTAAGTTTTTGTCCATTTCTTATGGCTTAGCAGTCATGCAAAATTCTGTAAAATTCATCCAGAATAAAGTAGTCTTCAGAGGCTATTCCCAGAAAATTCAAGATATACATTTTATTTGTCAAGTAAATATCTTTAATGTAGGATATTTTAATCAAAACCGTTAGAGCCATTTTTGAGAAAATAAAAATTTTCGAAAAAAAATCCATATAAGGGTAGTTGGGGGTGGGGGCATTTTCTTGAAAATCTTCATGTCGCATCCTTGGAAGATACCAAACTTAATGGCGTTTTCGTTTTTGAGCTATGCTGTCCACAAACACATACGCACCTTTTTCCAAAAATGCTTTTTTTTTTTTTTTTTTTGATTCAGGGGACCCAAAACATGTATTTCCGGTGACATCTCGGTATCGAATTTTTGGGTGGAATGCAATATCACGTACATAGTGCGTGTAGATAAAGTAAAAATGAACACCTGGTTGATTCCGAGGTCACGGGTTCAAACCCGATGGAGAGCGATGTATTCTTTTTCGGACGTAGACATAATTAACATGGTCGCCTCGGAAGGGAAATAAGCCGATGTTCTCGTATCTTAGATTTGCGTCACGTAAAATAACCGCAAGCCTAATAAGAGGCCTCTGAGCAAAATTTCTGTCTTTTATACCTCACATTGAATGGGGTGTAATAACTAGAGCCCAGATTTTTATATATCAAACTGAGAAATGTGTATATAAATATTAAGTAAAATATGTAATGACATTTTAATATCAAATAAATACAATGGGGAAGTCCGTGTAATTTGGACCACTTAACTTTAAGAGCTCATATCTGGACAGAAAATCTTCGCCAATGTCCACAACTTATTTTAACGCGTTAATGAGATGAACTTATATCATTATGAGAATTTTCAAGGTTTAGTCCCAGCTACATAATTTGCAAATTATTTATAGTTTTTTTTTCTAAGGCGTGTAATTTGGTCTGAGAGGGTGTGTAAATTGGACCACTATATAATACTTTTATAATGGATTCGTATACGTTTATATTCATTTTTAATGATTAAAATTCACAATAACAATTTAGACCTGAAATAATCATTATGTATATCATTATTATTCAAAATATCACAGTGGAACAGATTACCTTTAACAAAATTAATATCACCTTACATCAATTTCACCCAAAGTTTTGGGGCAACTGTTAATATTTTCAAGCTTATGTTCCAAATTAAAGGAGGATTTCACTGTTCACTCAACAATGCACCTGTCACAAAAGTAATAAAACGAATCATTTATATAAGCACAGCCTTCATGAGCTCATCCTTTGCATTTATTGCACTGTATCCAGTCTTCCTCGTGACATTCCCCACATACAACACAAAAATTCTCTTCTGAGTTTTTATTTTGCTCTTTATCAAAATTAATTTTCGTTTTACCTTTGACTCTAGAAGTATTAGAGGCTTTCACTAACATTTCTTTATGAGTGTTCCTATCAAGCCCACACCTGAAGCTAAAGTTCTTTTTCTTCTTTTTTTTGAAGACTCTCCTGGTGTGGGCATTTATTATCCCACATATATTATGTATGTGTTATCATTTTAATACTATAACATACTCATAGAACATTTTCTCTAAGCGCAGAAGGAGATGCACAAGTTTATCCTCGACTTCACTTGGCAGATAGGTAGACCTCCCAATGCTCACAATGGGTGTTGGTGCCTTGGCTTTATTGTACATTCATTAATGTACATGCCCTCCGTTATAGCTTCAAGAGCTCTTCTCAGATCTTCCTCTTTCCATTTACAGTAGGGTCCTTAGATTTGCGAGCTTCTCTTGTTGTCATCTGGAAATTTACGCAACTTGTATAATATGTAACAGTAATATGTACATATCTAAATAAATTACTACATACTATATATATATATATATATATATATATATATATATATATGTACCTACACACGCTCACTTGGAATGTAATACCCAACTTGAATATTCCGTGTAATTTGGTCTGGACCAAATTTCACGACACGACACAGCTTTATGATTTCTTATAATCCTAAACTGAATTAATGAAATAAATCTAACAGCACACTTACCTTAATATATTGAATGTTCCATCGTTTTAGTTTGGTTTCCAAAGAAAGATCTTCGTTGGAAGAAAACACGATACTAAAAGCGGGAGAAAATTACAGCGAAAACGTTCTCAACAAAGACCACAACTTCCCTCCAAAGTTATTGACAGTGGAATGCAGAAAATTTGAGGGAACGCTTACAACAAATGCTGCTCAAGATACCCGTATTGTTGGTGCTCCCAACGGTACCCATTTTCTTAAACTGATATCGGTCCAAAATACAGACTGGTCCACATTATACGGTCTTCCCCTAATTATAAATACATAACAAATCATTAAAATGACACTTAAGGTTCGAAATTTAAATGAAAATTTATTTATTTCACTATTTCTTCGTAGCATTACATATATTGCTTTTGTTATTGCATACTTCTCCACAGTTGTTATTTTAACTTGTTATTCATAAATTTCAGGTACAGAAATTTCATAGTATTTTCTAAACACTAAATGTTCATTAAACACGCAGAAGCCGCCCTCCCACAAACATTAAGAATGAGTACATAACAGATGTATTGCTTATTTCCTATCAGAGTGCGCAATAATGGGAAAATGACCTTTCGACATAGCAAGATGTCACAGGAATGTACTCGAGGAAGACCGTTTTTCCTGGACGTACGCACTCCAGAGCAACTCTTCAACATTCAGGATCTTACTTATAGTGAGGAAACTAGAGTACCCGGGCTTTCTATCAATTACATTCTGTAAGATTTGAGATGCATCGACTCCAACTACTATTTATTCTCATTTTTACTTTCTCTAACACGTGTGTACTACATACATTGAATGTGTGTGTGCGCGCGCGCCTGTGTCTGTGGGCAGCATAGTTCAAAAACTAAAATACCGTTTAATAACAAACTTGGTATTTATGTTTAGTATCTTTCAAGGATGCGACACGAAGATTTTCAAGAAAATCCCCCCACTACGAACTACCTTTATATGGAAAGTTTTGAAAATGTTGTTTTTCTCAAAAATGCCTCCAACGGTTTTGAATAAAATACTGTATATTTTAGATATTTGCATCGCATAAAATGTATATTTTATATTTTCTGGGAATAGAGTCTGAAGAACTCTTATTTTAAATGAATTTTGCAGAATTTTGTGTAACTGTTAAACCGTAAGAGATAGACAAAAACTTGTTGCACAAAAAATGTAGACTCGTTAAAACACATGATTTATTATATGTACGTCTTTCCTGTAGAACTGACAGTTTTCGAGATATTCCTTTGTATTTGTTTCTGTTTTAAACTACCTAACGTTTCGCAAACAGTGAAGTCACCTCTCTTGTTTTACAGCTGGCCATGCTAAGCGAACCGAACCTCCATTGTTTCATTTAGTGACCGATTTTTAAAATATTTTACTATCACTTTTACCTAGTGTACTGCCTTATTTCCGTTTTATTTACTAAGTAGGAAGTAATAAGAGCAATTCTGGTAATGTTTATCTTGATTATAGCATGATGTAATGTTAGAATAGCTTGTATATGGAACAGCTAGATAATGTTATAAGAGTGGAACACGTCAGGTTTTTAAAGAAAGAAAATATAGGTTGAGGTGAGCATATAAAGGCAGTATAAATATAACAAGTGATTAAGCAAAGAAACTGCTAAATATTTGTTTTTTGTAAGATTGTGCAAAATATGCATATGCTGAAATATGTAAATGTATTAAAATGAAGCTTCAGTATAACAGCGTGCATTGTTTAATTCTAAGACATTTTCTGTTTGCGCGTATCCACATATAAAGATGTAGAATGCGTCATCATAAGAATCCTCTACTAATAACCATAGTGGTTATAGAGGTCCATAGATAATGCTCAATTTGTTGAACACTCACGCTCAGCTGACGAACAAAAGTAAAGCTCCTGAAGACTTTCTAGGCTGTGTCTCAAATGTTGAAGCTGTCCAGAACATTTATCAACAAACGTTCATCTTAGTTTGTTAACAAGAAGCCTGGTGTTCGTCCTTGTTGGTGACGGTTTTGACACTTTGCAGTTCACCTTGTCTAATGTGTAACTACCAAGTTTCCAGGAAACAAAGTTTATTGTTAATCGTTTCTTCCACACTAGTCGTGAGTAAAACAGGATTGCAAAGATTTGTGTAGACCAGACTGAAAATTGCAATGCCATAGCTAGGGTTGCTAGAATGTATTCGAGGCAGGCCCGGAGAACAACCAACGGGCAACGGATATTTCAGTAGATGGGGACAGAAATTGTTAAACAGATTTTGTTGTTGTTGTATTATTACTCACAATTTTTACCAACATAATAAAACTAACTTGCTACTACTGCTTCGACAACGACTATTACTATTATATTACTACTATTACAATTACTACTGCTGCAACCATTCTTCAAGGAACGAACTTAGATATCGCCTCTTCATTCACTGTTATTACTCACTATAACGGAACAACAAACTATAACTATTTTGAATTATGAAAGGTAGTGCTAGTCTATCCACTCACTATCCGAGGTTCCAATAATTGCCGATAAACTGCTAATTGATAAGTGACAATGAACGAGCCGCGACTTGCCAGTGTTTCTTTAATAATGTAAACCTAATACTACAGACGCAACAATGAAAAGTTGCCAGAATAGGAATAGAAACATAGCGGTTTATTACAATTATAAATTAACATTAGAATTAAATTATTCCAAATATTTATGAGTAAGATGACATTCAAGCCCGTAGATTAAAGTCATTGAACCGTATACCCGGAGAATTCAGTTCAAATCCGGGCACTCCGGGCGGCGCCCGGAGATCTGGCAACCATAGCCATAACCAGGATTTTACATATCTTCTGGTCTCCGTCCAGTTGCTCTAACTACTGAGCTACCATTGCAACATGCCGATACAACATTAAAATTTCCCAACTGACTTAATATTCCGGTAAACCACAAGAAGATCTTAAACTGTTTTGAAATGCCATACGCCAGTGGCAACTTACAATGTCATAAGTAACTCTGGGCTTCATAGTTAACCAATTGTTAGGTCAATTATTACCAACTATGATCATTGATGGTAGTGTGCCTGCCTCGCATTCAACAGGTTGCAAGTTCGGATCTCGTTTGGGGTGGTTTGCCGGATATCCCCCCCCCCCCCGAGGGATTTCCTTATCCTGAGAAGATGAATGTCGAGTAACTTTAAGCTCCATGAACTCCGAGATCATTTGAGCATCATTTCACCAATTTCATTCATTGTCCGATATGACCAGCCAGGTTAAACTACACACGTGTACGTGTGTGTGTGTGTGTGTGTGTGTGTGTGTGTGTGTGTGTGTAATGTTGTGTCGGCATGTTGCTATAGTATCTCAGTGATTAGAGCAAATGGACATTGATATCCGTGGATCAAGCCTCGCTATGACATTATTTTTCAGTCTTACACTACCTTTCCAACACTTCCTATTCTTTCCTTTACATATGCCATTTTTTCAAACAGCGGCTGCACCGTGGCCGAGTGATTAACCCACTCGCCTCTCACCAAGGCGACCCGGGTTGGATCCCAGGAGACCGCATGTAGGATTTGTGGTGGACAAAGCGGTGCATGGGCGAGTTTTCTCTCCAATTTCCCTCGCCGTCGCATTCCATTGGTGCTCCCTCTTCGATCCATACATCATCAGTGTCACCACCTGCGGTGCCAAATATAGTAAAAGCGGGCGTTAAACACTATAAAATATATATATATATATATATATATATATATATATTAATTAAAAATTTTTGAGAGAAAATAATGCACTACTGTTTTTCTTGAAAATGAATGGAACATCCTTTATAATACCATAAAGTATTTCACTAGTTTGAATCGTTTCTTCAAGCATCCAGTCAGAATACATTCCTCTGAGCAAAACTAAGCGGTCTTTAAGCCCAGTGTAGAATGGGACACTAAGAACCACAGCAACTAAAGAGCGTTCCTAAATAAAAACTCCATTTATTTATTTATATATTTATTTAGAATACATGTAATACTTTCTCTACCACGTGCATAGTAGGTAGAGAAGGAAGGTATTATTTACACTAAAAAAACCGAAATAAATGTTTTGAGGCCTCGTGAGTTAAAAAAATTGAAAAACGTTTTAGCAAAATGTCAGTTTGTGTGTTCTCGTGTCTGTGAAAGCCATAACTCAAACACGAAATGTGTGATACATAAAGTGACAGTGCCATCTTCTTCAGCAGTGATTCTTACGTTCACCTTGGCATGTGAGTCATTGCATCGGACGAGTAAACAAGACCAGGAAGCGAGTTGCGACGTAACAGGAACCTTCGGAACGCGAAGCGTTATGTATCTTCTCGAACTTCGAGATGTTTCTCCGAGTTGTATTATTGTGAGTTGTACTGAGTCGTGAGTGATTGGAATGTTAAGGTGCGCGCGAACCATGATTGACGTGCTGCTGTAAACTGTCTACGCGTCGAAACGTCGAGGGAATTATTTGCAGCAATGCATTTAAGACTTTATTGAAAACAATTTTTAAGACAATAAAGACTTGTTTACAATTCCAAACATGACATTTAATTTCAGTATCTTCCAAAGATGCAATACAAAGATTTTCAACAAAACCCCACCCCAACTACTCTTTACATGGAGCATTTTGAGAAATATTTGTTTTCTTCAAAAGTGGATCTAATTATTTTGATTAAAATAACACATGTTTGAGATAGTTAAATGACTAATGAGAAATAGAATATGTATCTTGAATTTTCTGAGAATAGCCAGTAAAGTCCTCTTTGTTCTGAAGGCATTTTATATAAGCTTTTATTAATTGTACTGTTAAGTGATAGACGGAAACGTTCTGCATAAAAAAAATGGTAGACCTCTTTAAAGAACATAGTATATTCCAAATACTTTTTTGTTGCATCACCCGTTTTCTGAGGTATGCGTTATGATTGGTTTGAGTTGTACAATACTTTTGTCATTCTTCTGTCGAAATTCACAGATGTGTCAGGGAGGCAGTTTGGAATTACAGTCAAGTATGTTGCATTCAGACATTTGACAATCGCTCTTCTCTTTGCACCTATAACACAAAGCGTTATTATTTCTGCAAAGGTTAATGTCGATTAAAATGAAGATAGTACAATAAACGTTCGTAAAAATAGTTTGTTAGCCACAAATACGTGATAGAGGGTAGGAAAAGACACGTGGATGTGTGCTATAAAGAAAGTAATTACGAATTCGGTTAGACACCAGTTCATTTAGAAACCTAGCTGTCTGATTGCTGAAAAAATGTGAGGTAATCTTATTTTCTTGTGCTATAAATATAAGCCATTCTTCATAATAAGTGCTTGGCGTGGGTAGTATGGCATTAGGAAAACAAATAAAACTTGTTGACTTCCAGACGGAGTACAGCAGGCCATGTATCACGTAGGTATACAACGTGTTATGAAAACAAACATAACTTTCTTGTTGATAGCCTGTCTTATGGCCGTCATAATGTCAAATCACAGCATTGAAAAACCTCTATTCTCAAAGAATATAGGCTATAATACATTTTATGACATTCTCTACTCACTGTCGTTTATTTTTGTGTACTCATCTTCTATAAACTATTCTTACGCAAGGTTATTTTTCTATCGACTTACTGTTAATCGATATGAACATTTCCAGTCGTAGTTTTATTTCACATTTCATTGAAGACTAGAACAAACTGAATCAATCGTTAGATGTTTAAAAGCAACTCTCCACATCTGGCGTGGGTAATCCTTAATCTTTCCACAACATCACAGGATGCAACTGGATAGCGAATTTAAAATCTTATGTGTTCCATTCATATGACTTTCTACCTGATCTGCAAACAAACTATTCTTTTAAAGGATAATTATTTTATCTACATAATGCCAGTTGAGATAAACGTTAACAGAGATGCTCGTATTACTTGCTTTTTTTTTTTTTTTTTTTTCTAGTAACGAGTGAATAAAAAAAGTACGAACCGGCTGCGCGGTGTTTTTGCCTGTCCACGTTCTCGGCTTAAGTTGTCTACCGCTATCATAGTAAGGCGCAAATGAAACCATATAACATTTTTAAAACTACTTTTAAAGGCTTTGCTTACCAACTGTAATAAAGGATATGCCGAAATTGGTCGCCGTCGTTGTCCATACATTTTTGGCACTTCTTTAAGAAACTATCCATCACTCGCCGTAGTTCACCTTGATAAATGCTGGCAATTTCCTGGTGGAGGCGGGTTTGTCTTGTACACGTTTTTTTTTAATGTACCTCAGCGATAGAAATCGCAGGGGTTGGGTCGGGGGACTGAGGGGGCCACAAACCTCTTCTAATAATAAAATTCTGTCCTGAAATACGCTTTCAAATGTTCTCATCGAAAGATTGGCCGTATGAGCTGTTTGCTGAGAAAAGGCAAAATCACGCTCTCCGTCTGTTACTTCTCTAAAAAAAGGGGGGGGGGGCAAAATTGTATTCACGTAAGTATGACCGTCACTGTTCACTCTAAAAAAAACTCTGATGTGTTACATTCACATGCCTTTCTCTACATCGCTGTAACAAATTATTTTTAAAAAGCTTATTCTTATAGCTATTTTATGATGATCGAGATTCTGTCTTTTACAGTTTACCAGTTACGCATATTCAGCAAAATTCATTCGGAATAAATAGGTCTTTAGAGGCTATTTCCAGAATATTCAAGCTATACATTTTATTTGGTATGTAAGTATCTTAAATATAAGAGGCTTTAATCAAAATTGTTAGAGCCATTTTTGAGAAATTCAAAATATTCGAAATTTTCTCCATGTAAAGGGTAGTTTGGGGTGCGGGGATTTTTCTCAAAATCTTCGTGTCGCAGCCCTGGAAGATACTAAACTTAAATAAAAATTTTGGTATTTTACCGACTTTTCGTTTTTGAGTTGTGTTCACAGACACATGGATACACACGGACCTTTTTCCAAAAAGGCTTCTTTTTATACAGGGGACCCTAAAACATGTATTTCCGCTAAAAGCTTGGTCTCAAATTTTTGGGTGGCATGTAATACCTTCTCTATCCCCTATGTACATAGTATATCTAGGGAAAAGTAAAAATTAACCCTATAATTCCTTCTCCGCGATTTTCTGGAAATCGTACCTCACTTGGCGAGCTGAGTTAACACATATGCAGCATAAATAAATGCACGCTGTGCATTAGAAAACGTACTGCGGAATAATATAATACATTGTGACTAAGCACAAGAGAATAATCAATCATTTGTAACAACTGAACTGCACCATGTCGTTGTCAACTTCAAGAGTAGAGCAAAATTGCGTCAGGAGCGTGACCTTGTTTACAGCAGCAGTGCTGAATTATGTGTCTACACGCCCAGTGGAAAAGCACCGCGCAGCCGGTTCGGAGGTTTTACACTAGGCTAAAGTGATAGTCAAATCCTTTCAAAGCTGGTTGCTATGTGAAACAATTGAAATTCGGTTCTCTTTGCATTGCCTGGAGCAAAACAAAAGATATGTGAAACGAATGGTAACTTCTCTTTTAATTAAAATATAAGTATTGCAAAACTGAAACCCATAACAAGGAATATCTCGGAAATGGTTAACTCAAAAAGAGTGTATGGCATAAATTCGGCGTTTTAATGAGATCTATATTTTCTGTGTATTATGCAAAAGTCATCCAGAATGAAGAGGACATCTGGGTTACTCCCAAGAAATTTAGGATAAATATTTTATTTATCATGTAAATACTTCCTTTTAATCAAAATCATTAGAGTTATTATTGAAAAAACAGAAAATTTCCAAAAATGTTCCATGAAAAGAGTAGTTTGGGATGGAGGGATTTTATTAAAATCTTCGTGTCATATACTAGGAAGATACTGAACTAAAATAGCAAGTTTCGTAATTCACTGGGTTTGCGTTCTTTAGTTACGATGTTCACTAACACATCCACACATGGAATTTTTCTTAAAAATGATTTTTTATATTTAAGCCCTCAAACCACGTATTTCCGATGAAATATCGGTATAATGCAACTCTTTCGCTACCTACTGCGTACACTGCACGTGGTAGAGAAAGTAAACAATTTATGGACGCTATAATGGAATCCTGGAGAATCCAGTGGCGTTGATAAATAGAGGAAGAAGAAATTTCCTTCTACGTAAGTACATATGTTGTGCAAACAAGTACTTGAAAGTTTTGAGTTGTGTATTTGTTTTGTTACAGACATGGACATTGCGATATCCTGACGTCTTCCACATTAAATCAAGGACTGTGTGAGTGCAAATCGGCCATGTTTGTTTTTCGCCGCACAACCTTCAACTGTTCCCACGCTCGGCAGTGAAACAGACAAAGTGTGTGCAATATGCCGACCGCCTTCTCAACATGAATAAGGTGAGACATTTAAAACTTCATGTTTTCGTAATAAAACTTTAAAGTTTATCATGTTTAAAAGATACATTATGAAATCTATGTAGTAGAGAAAATAAATATGGGCTAAATACCTAGTCCGACATTGAAATTCAGCATCTTCCACGGGTCCGGCCCTAAGATTGTCAAGAAAGTTATCCCTACCCCAAATACTTGTAAAAAGTCTGATGTGTCCCATTCACATGACTTTCTCTACATCTCTGCAATAACTTATTTTTAAAAAGCTTATGCTTCTATTTACTTTCTGCTAATCGAGAAAAAATTAGCAGAAATATTCTTATTACTAGCTTCCTTGTAAGTAGAAGCGAAATAAGGAAGTACCATAGGTTAAAGTGATAGTCAAAAGCTGGTTGATATGTGACTGAAATTCCTTTGTTTGTATGGAAACGAGTTCACAAAGTCCTGTATGAGAAAAAGTATAAGTTTTTTTATAGCTGAAACCAAAAACAAGGAATATCTAGCATGTCCTGACCGCACTAAGTATATGGAGGGGAGGACTGGAGAAGATAAATACTGCCTTCCCTCACGGTAGGAAGAGTATCGTGTGTGTGTTGCCTAGGAGAGCAGGCGTTCCTTAAAACTGTATAACTCTATTTCCGAAAGTCTCGTTAAGGCGTCTCGCTTAGGGCAGGGGATCGTGGGTTCGAGTCCCGCCTTCGGCATGTGATACATAAAAAAAGTCTTGGCTTGGAATGGAACGAACATTCCCGCTATAGTGACGAAAGCAACAGTGAACCAAATATTCTACGCATATAAATTCGTACTTGAATATTATTTTGGAATCTGATGTTGTTTTTAGCAGCTTAACTTTGGCCATATCGGACGATGAATGAAATTAGTGAAATAATGCTTAAATGATCTCGGGGTTAATGGAGCTTAAAGTTACTCATCATTCGTCTTCTCAGGATAAGGGAAAATACCCCCCCAAAAAAAACTTATTCGGGTAACTCACCGTAAGCGAGAGCCGAACTCGCGACCTGTTGAATGTGAGGCAGACACGCTACCACCACACTATCCAGGCGGGTAATCTGTTGTTTGTTGGAATTAACACGCAAGGGATTATTATTGAAAATAGAGTTTTCGCATGTTTATATATATGGTCCGGACCAGGGTTTAATCTCCTTGTACTTATTCACACCCAGCCGCCGCTGACATCGGATATTAAAACATCCGGCGGCCGAGAAAGGGCTCGCACTAATTGGAAATAGATGCCCGTCTCGAAGACAGAGGGAGAGATTGTTTCACTCCACTGTCTGCATACGGGAAAGACTGGAAAGTAACGTGATCCGTTGTCAGATGTTACATCCATCTTTTGGTTACCGAATCTTGTGTGTTGTTCGGGTATGGACACATTATTTATGGTTTTGCAGATAGGCGTATACAGATACATCACTGCTGAAAAAATTGGTTCGTGTTGATCACTGTGGTATATATATATTATAGTGCATAGATATATAAAAGAAGAAAATCTTGATTTAAAGGACTCTAGGAATGAAATTTCAAATTTCATTATTGCTTTCTTTAGCATATATGTACAATGCATATAGTGGATAGAGAATGTATAGTATTTCACCCAAAATTTCGATACCGAGGTTTCACCGAAAGTACAAGATTTTGGGTCCTCTGAATTCAAAAGAGCATTTTTAGAAACAGGAACCTGTATGCGCGCGCGTGTATGTCTGTGTCTGTGAACAGTATAACTAAAAAACGAAATGTTGGTTAAATACCAAATTTGGTATCTAAGTTCTTGTCTTCCAACGATGCGTCACGAAAATTTTTCAGGAAAAGCCCACACCGCCAACTAAACTTTACATGGACATTTTTAGAAAAAAATTATTTTCTCAAGAATGGCTCTAACGATTTTAATTAAAATATCATATTCTTAATATATGTTTATCACAAACAAAATGTGTGTATACCTAATATAGCATTTCTAGGAATGAAAACCTCTTCATTCTGGGTGATTTTTGTAGAGGCAACTTTTGTATTACATGTAAACCGTAAAATTTAAACAGAAACACACTTCACAAAAAATGTAGATCTCGTTAAAACACGCAATTTGGTCATATACAATTTTGTTGCAGAGTTAACTGTTACCGAGATATTCCGTGTTCTTGATTTCAGTTTTAAGTTACTTAAACTTTTCTCAAACGGGAAGTTATCTTTGTTTATGTCTCTCTTTTGATTACTTCTAGTAAGCAAAGAGAACCGAATTTCAATTGTTTCATATAGTGACCAGCTTTTAAAAGATTTGACCATCGCTTTAGCCTACTATACTCCGCTACTCACACACAAAAAATATGTGCCTATATATTTCAATAACTTTGATTACTGAATTATGATAATTTTTTAAATTTAGATATTTTAATCTGCTAAATTAATCATTTTCATTAAAACTATTTTTTGATAATTTTCTATTAGTGTTATGATAATTTTATCACCCGCAATCTTACAATAGATATTACCAATTTTGGGAAATGTTAAATTTAAATAAAAACTGAGACGCGTGGAACATTTTGAAAGCGTGAAAATTAGTTTTGAGAAAAACGCTGTTTTATAAAATGGAACAAGGAAATAGATGCATTGCACGAGCTTTAAATGGTTGATGAGTCCGAGACAGCTAAATATTGATTCTCTATGGATGTGTAAAGGTTCCAACAACCATTTACTATAAAAAGAAAGAAGGAAAAAAAAAGCTATTTTCAAGTTTTTGACCGATTATATCAACATTTCACTCCCAGTATCCCTAAGAAGAGACAAATGTCCTAACCAATCGAAGATAAAACTGATAATTTCACGATTCATTATATAGGAAACCATTTTAAGATACTAGACGAACATTTTACAGTGAGCAGATGCTTGTCCTCGAAGTAACTGATCGGTTTTTATGCATTAAATGTGTTTATTAAGTTGGGATTTTTACTTTCTCTAACGTACTATGTACATAGTGCATAGAGAAGGTACTGTAATGCACCCAAAAATTTGATACCGAGATTTCACCGGAAATATATGTTTTGGGTCTCCCTGAATCCAAAAAAAGCATTTTTGGAAAAAGATCCGTGTGTGTTGGTGCTTATGTGTTTGTGTGTGTGTGTGCGCGCGCGCGTGCGCGTGCGTGTCTGTGAACAGCATAGCTCAAAAACGAACAGACCGTTAAATACCAAATTTGGTATTTAAGTTTGGTATCTTCCAAAGATGCGACACCAAGATTTTCAAGAAAATCCCCCCCACCCCAACTACCCTTTACATAGAACTTTTTTGGAACATTTTTAATATCTCAAAAATGACTCTAACGATTTTGATTAAAATATCAGTATAACATATATTTTACCTGACAAATGTGTATCTTGAATTTTCTGGGAATAGCCTCTGAAGACTAATTTATTATTGGATGAATTTTACGGAATTTTTCATAACTGCTAAACCGTAAGATATGGACAAAAACTTACCACACACAAAATGTAGAACACATTAAAATACACAATTTATGTTATACATATACATTTTTTTCGTGGAGTTGATTGGTTTTGAAATGTTTCTTGTTTTTGATTTCACCTTTAAAAAAACTTACCTTTCTCATACAGGAATTTGTCAACTCCTGTCTATACAAACAAAGAAATTTCAGTCACATAGCTACCAGCTTTTTGACTATCACTTTAACCTATGGTACTCCCTTATTTCGCTTCTACTTACAAGGAAGCTAGTAATAAGACTATTTCTGCTATTTTTTTCACAATTAGCATGAAGTAAATAGAAGCATAGGTTTTTTAACAATAATTTGTTGCAGAGATGTAGAGAAAGGTATGTGAATGGAAGACATCAGATTTTTTTACTCAATTTTACCATCTATTGATTTGAATTCATTGACAGTTGTGTTTTTTACTTTCTCTAGCGCACATGTACAACGTAATAGTAGGTAGAGAAGATATTGAATTCCAACCAAAAATCCGATACCTTGATTTCGGCAAAAATATATGTGAAACTCTGCCCCCCCCCCAAAAAGTATTTTTAGAAAAATATCATTGTGTGTGTGTGTAGACAGCATAACCCAAAAACGAAAAGTTCGTTAAGTACCAAATTTGGTATTTAACACAAGAATTTAAAGAAAATCCCTCACCAAAAACTACCCTTTATGTGGATAAATTTTCCAAAATTTTCATTTTCTCAAAAATTGATCTTAACGATAATGTATATTAAATATATTTACATGAAAAATAAAATGTATATCTTGAATTTCCTGGAAATAGACTCATAAGTCCTCTTCTTTCTGGATGACTTTTGCATAACTGGAAAATCGTAAGAGATAGACATAAACTTACTGCACAAAACATGCAGTTCTTGCCAAAACATCCAATTTACATTCTTTACATTTTTGTTGTGGAGGTAATCGTTTCCAAGATATTCCTTGTTATTGGTTTCAATCCTTATGCTTTTCTAGACAGCAAGTCGCCCGAATTTCTTTTGTTTTACTCTTGGTCATGCAAAGAAATGAATTTCAATGACAATCGCATAGCGAAAACTTTTCTTTTAGTTCCCATCCAGTTATAAGGTACTAAGTAATAAGATCATTCTGCTAATGCTTACCTCGATTAGCGTGGCGTAGAAAGAACAACAGTCTTTTGAAAGAAATTTGTTTACAGACCAGCTAGAGAAAGACATGTGAATGAAACACGTGAGATTTTTATAAAATCTGCATCAGCTATTCTTACAAAATATTCTTCTTTTCTTCTCTCTACTTCATGATAATCAATTTAACATTAGCAGAATGTCTTATTACATACTTTTATAGCTGCAAGGAAAATAATCGAATACATTAGTCTAAACGATAGTCAAATCTTATAAAAGTTGGTCGCTATATGATGGCTTTGAAATATTTTTCGCTTTGCTTGACCAGGTGAAAGAGAAACAAATAGTAGCTTCTCATTTAAGAAAAGTGTAAATATTGAACAATTGAAATCAATATAAAGCAATAAAACAGAAATGGTTAACTGCACAAAAATATTTCACATAAACAGTGTTTTAACGAAATTTGCAGTTTTGAATACTAAGTTTTAGTCTAGCCTTTACTGTTTATCAGTAATGCAAAAGTCATTTTGAATGATGACTTCAGAAGCTATTCCCATACAATTCAAGATATATATTTCATTTATCATAAAACATCTTAAATGTATGGTATTTTAATCAACATCGTTAGAGCCATTTTTTGAGAAAATAAAAATGTTCAAAAAAATTTTATGTGTTCCATTCACATGACTTTCCCTACCTCTCTGTAACACATTATTGTTAATAAGCTTATTCTTCTATCTACTTTATGTTAATAGAGATAAGCGTTACCAGAAACGATCTTATTACTTAGTTCTTCATAAGTAGGAGGGAAATAAGGGAATACTCTAGGCCAAACCGACAGTCAAATTTTTTAAGATGCGGTTACTATGGGATTGAAGTCGTTTATTTGCGTGGCCAGGAGTTGACAAGTTCCCGTATAAGATAAGTAAGTTTTTTTTAAAACTGAAACCAATAATAAGGAATATCTAAAAAAACGGACAACTCCACAAAAATAATGTATATAACATAAATAGTGTATTTTAACGAGATCTACGTTTTTTAAGTAGAATTTTATCTATCTCTCATGGTTTACCAGTTATGCAAAATTCTGAAAACTTCATCCAGAATAAAGACCTTTTCAGAAGCTACTGCCAAAATATTCAAGATATAGATTTTATTTGTCATGTAATGATCTTTAATATACGATATTTTAATCAAAATCATTAGAGCCATTTTTGAGAAAACAAAACTTTCGAAAATGTTTCCATGTAAAGGGCAGTTGGGGTGGGGGGATTTTCTTGGAAATCTTCGTGTCGCATCCTTGGAAGATACTGAACTTAAATATCAAGTTTGGTATTTAACGGACTTATTGTTTTTGACCTATGCTGAACACAGACACACACGGACATTTTTCTAAAAACACTTTTTTTTGGATTGGGGGATTCTCAAAACATTTATTTCTGGTGAAATTTCGGTATCTAATTTTTGGGTGCAATATAATACCTTTTCTATACACTATGTACATAGCACCTACGTGTAGAGAAAGTGAAAATGTACCAAGTAAAGAATAGGCTACGGTGGGAATTTATGTATATGTATGTAAGACCCGATGTAAACTCCAAAAGATCCATGCCACCCTTCTGCTAAGTTTGATCTTGTAACCATCGTATTGAAGAACAAAGATAGAATATTGATTCTTCTTCCTGGAAAAGTCACCGTTAAGACAATTTTATATAACTGCCTTACTGCTGGTCGCTTTGTACGCCTACTTTCTCTACCTGTTCCAAATACATATTTTTACTTTCTCTATACGCACTATGTACATAGTGAATAGAGAAAGTATTGCACCCCACCAAAAAATTCGATATGAGATTTCACCGGAAATATATGTTTTAGGGTCCCCTTTATCTAAAAAAAAGCATTTTCACAAAAAGGTCCGTGTGTGTGTGTGTGTGTGTGTGTGTGTGTGTGTCCGTGTGTCTGTGAACACGATAACTCAAAAACGAAAAGTCGGTAAAATACCAAACTTGGTATTTGAGTTTAGTGTCTTCCAGGGATGCGACACGAAGATTTTGAGAAAAATCCCCCCACCCCCAACTACCCTTTACATGGAACTTTTTTCGAAAATTTTGATTTTCTCAAAAATGGCTCTAACGATTTTGATTAAAATTTCGTATATCAAACATATTTACCTGACAAATAAAATGTATATTTTGAATTTTCTAGGAATGGCCTCTGAAGAGTAGTTTATTCTGGATAAATTTTACGGAATTTTGAATAACTTCTAAACCGTAAGAGATGGACAAAAACTTACTCCACAAAAAATGTAGAGCATGTTAAAACACACAATTTATGTTATATAATTTTTTTTCGTGGAGTTCGTCGTTTTTGAGTAATTCCTTATTTTTGGTTTCTGCTATGATAAACTTATATTTTTCTCATACAGTAACTTGTCAACTCCGATCCATATAAACAAAGGAACTTCATTGACATAGCAACCACCTTTTGACTACTTTAACCGATGGTAGTCCCTTATTTCGCTTCTGCTTACAAGGAAGCAAGTAATAAGACTATTTCTGCTAATTTTTTCTGATTAGCATAAAATAAATAGAGGTATAAGCTTTTTAAGAATAATTTGTTTCAGGGATATAGAGAAAGTCATGTGAATGGTAACAATCAGATTTTTCTTACAAAAGATTATTCTTTTATCTACATCATATTAATCTGAGTAAACATTACTTATTTATCTTATTACCTCCCTATTGAAGGGAAATAAGGGAATACATTAGCTTAAAGCGATAGTCAAATCCTTTAAAAGCTCGTTGTTATATGAAACAGTTGAGGTTCGGTTTGCTTTGTATTGACCCATTTGAGAGAAGTATAAATATTTTAAGGCTGAAATCAATAAAAAGTAATGTTTCAGAAACGGTCAGTTCTATAAAATCGTATGTGACATATTATTATGTGTTTAACGAAATCTAAATGTTTTGTGTGGTAAAATTTATCAATAATAAAGAGGTCTTCAGAGGCTATTCCCAGAAAATTTAAGATATACATATTATTGGTGATGTAAATATTTTAATATACGACATTTTAATCAAAATTGTTAAGTCATTTATCAGAAGATCAAATTTTCGAAAATATTTCCTTGTAAAGGGTAGTTGGGGTGGGGGGCTTTTCTTGAAAAGCTTTGTATCGCATTCTTGGGAGGTACTAAACTTAAATATCTAGTTTGGTATTTAACAGATTTTCGTTTTTGAGATTTTCTATCTACACACATACACGCGCGCGCGCACACACCCAGACACAGATCTTTTTCTAAAACTGCTATTTTTGGACTCAAGGTGCCTCAAAACATATGCATATTTCCGGTGAAATCTCAACATCGAAATTTTGGCTGGAATACAAAATGTGCTCTACCTACAATATAGTTAAATAGCACATGTAGAGAAAGTAAAAATGCAACAGAAAAATCCTTGATTGGCTTTGTTATAACTTCTAATGCTTGCTTATACCATTGAGTATTGCTATTAACTGAAAAGCAGTAATATGGCGTTTCATCAACATTCGTCCCTTAGTAAAAGGTAATATTTATTTTACTTTTGCTTGCATATATGTACAATATACGTAGTAGGTAGAGGAGGTATTGTATTCCACCCATACATTTCGATCCTGATATTTCACTAGAAATATAAGCTTTTAGCTCCCTTTAAACCATTCAAGGTATTTTTCTTTCTCTGATACGTGTGCACAGTGTACATAGTAGACAGAGAAGGTATTGCATTCCACCCAAAATTTCGATACCGAGATTTCATCAGAAATGTATGTTTTGAGAACCCTTGAATAAAACAATTTTTCTAGCACGTATATACAATCTACATAGTAGTTAGAGAAAGTAGGTTGTATTCCATTAAAATATTCGATACCGAGATTTCATCGGAAATATATATTTGAGGCCTCCTGAATCAAAAAAGAAAAGCAGTTTTAGAAAAAAGTACACGTGGGGGCAGCATAGCTCAAAAACAAAAAGTCCCTTAATATCCATACTTAGCAATTAAGTTAAATACCTTCCAAGGATGCGACACGAAGATTTTCGAAAAAATCACCTCATTCCAGCTACCGTTTACATGGAGCATTTTTCGAAAATTGTGATTTTCTCAAAAATGGCCATAACAACTTTGATTATAATACCATATATTGAGATATTCTCTTGATAAATGAAATGCATATGTTGAATTTTCTGGAAATAGCCTCAGAAGACCTCTAACTGACTTTTGTATAACTGGTAAACCGTAAGAGTTAGACAAGAACTTACAACACAAACAATGTTAGACCTTGTTAAAACACACAAGTTATTTCATATTGCTACGATGTACATAGTAGCTAGAGAAGTAAAGGTATTCCACCCAAAAGTTCGATATCGATATTTTGCCGGAAATATTTTTGGAGTCTCCTGAGTCAAAAAATAGCATTTTCTTTAGAAAAAGGTCCGTGTCTGTGTGCCTATGGACAGCAAAGCAAACTAAAAATCGTAAAATACAAATCTTGGTATTAAAGTTTGGTATCTTCCAAGGATGTGACATGAAGAATTTCAAGGAAATCCCCCACTCCAACTACCCTTTACATGGAAAAATTTTCGAAAATTTGATTTTCTCAACAAGCTGTAACAATTTTGATTAAAATACTGTATATTAGAAATATTTACATCAGAATTTCAATGTTCTGGGAATAGCCTTTGAAGTCCTCTTTATCTGGACGAGTTTTGCAAAATCTTGCACAACGGTTAAACGGTAAGAGATGGACAACTTAGCAGACAAAAAACGTAGATCTCGTTTAAACACACAATTTATGACATAAACGCTTTTCTTGTTGAGTTGAACGTTTTCGAGATATTCCTTGTTATTGGTTACAGTTTTAAACATCCAAACTTTTCTCAAACGGGACCATACAAAGTGAACCGAACCTCAATTGTTACACATAACTATGAGGTTTTAAAAGTTTTGAATATCGTTTTAGACTAATGTATTCCCTTATTTCGCCTCTGCTTACAACGAAGCAAGTAATTATACCAATTCTGCTAATGTTTATCTCGATTAGCATGACGTAGATAAAACTTAATATTTTCTAAGAATAGATTATATGGAACAGCTAGATAAAGTTAATGTGGATGGAACTCACCAAAATGTTAAAAATAAAAAGCCAGAGAAAAGTTGGTAAATAAACTCATTCATTCAGATGGCTTTCAGTTGTTTTGTTCCTCAAAGCTGGAGAGAAGTTGTGGATAAGACTCTGTTCTCGGGAGCGTACACAGGAAGCTAGTGAATGAAGACGAATTCACCTAATTCGGTTACCAGACTGTTTGTTACCGCCCCAATCTCCGTTGTACATCGCTCACCATGAAAGTAGCCATATACACAGTATTTATAATAAATAAGAAGCAAACGGGTTTGTTTTCGTGTGTCGTGTTTATGGCAACATGTGGGCGTGTAGAGGAATGTTATTGTGTAGATTACGTCATGCGGCGGGGGTGTAAGACGCCGATCGGAAAGTAACAAGTTTGTTTGGCGACTTTACAACTGACACGATTCATGTGTCGCATCCCTTAACAACAACAATACTAACACTTTTACTACTGCTGCTGCTGGTCACGCCGTGGCCGAGTGGTTAGACCACTCGTCTCTCGCCTAGATGGGCAGGGTTCGATCCCAAGCGACCGCATGTAAGATTTCTGGTGGACAAAGCGGCGCAGGGGCGTGTTTTCTCAGGGTTCTCCGGTTTCCCCCGCCATCGCATTCGACTGGTGCTCTATCTGCATTCCATGTATCATCACTGTCATCGCCTGAGCTGCCACAAGTAGTATAAACGGGCTCCAAACACTAGCAAAAAGAAAAAAAACTACTACTACTACTACTACTACTACTACTACTACTACTACTACTACCACTACTACTACTAATAATAATAATAATATGTAGTCTTGTGTGCCAGAAAAGTGTTTTAACGTCTCTCTTTTCTCCATTCTTGCCTTCTGTACCACAAAGTTCACTCAATTTCCCAATCCATCATTGTCCCTCGTAATTCCTTGAATCCACGTGCTATGCGGTATTCCTTTTCTGCCCCTTCCTGAAGGCATCCTCTCCATTAAACTTTTGTGTAATCCTTTATTTTCCATTCTCATAACATACCCACACCATTATAATTGTTTCTGTTGCTTAAAATCTGAAATTGATATTTTCTCTCTTCTAGATATCCTAGCAGATAACCTCCAACAATCCATTTCTGTTGCCATTGTGTTGAGTCCACAACTCGGAACCATTGAACATGATATTTCTAAATATGGTTTAAAATTGTATCATTATTATTATTATTATTATTATTATTATTATTCAATGTCTATTTTTCGTCGTGGCGAATGGTTAGGTCGCTTGCTGCTCACAAAAGCGACCCGTGTTCTATCTCAGGTAACAATCTGTGGAATTTGTGGTGAACAAAGTGACGTCTCGGAGGGTTTTCTCAGAGCTTTTCAGTTTTCCTCGCTGTTCATTCCACCACCTGATTCATCATCATATTTCCTCTCACCCATTTTCTACTTCCTCACTCATGCCTGGGCCGACCCTCGTTTCGGGTTCTTCAATCTGTAGTTAAACTTCGTTAGCTCCTCGTCAGGCTTCTGACCCTAAGTACCCACGTCCAAGTTCTCCAAACGAAGTGGTTATGAACTATATCAAATCTAGTTTTACTTTCTCTACTATGTATTGAAAGCAGGGGAAACACAGTATTTCACCACAATTTTTGATGTCGAGATCTCACCGGAAATATATGTCTTGAGTCACCTCAGCCCCAAAAATGAATTTTTAGGAGAAAGAAATTTCTGCGTGTGTGCTTTTTTAAGTGCTTAATGCCGATTCTTATTACTTATGACACCAAATGTGGTGCACAATGCTTGTAACATGAAATACATTTGGAAAAGAGACCTTCCAGGCCTAAACTTACGATAACTCCCCGGTATTTGTCAGTTATGAAGACAGAGGAAACCCTGAAAAAAATTGTCAGGAAGGTCGATCCTAGTGGAATTTCAACCGCGGACCTCCCTCATGTCGCTTATGTGTGTGCAAGAAAACTACTAAAACACCAGAAGCTTAGTATCTTCCAAGAAGAATTTTAAAGAAAATTAACCATCTTAAACTACTCTTCACTTGGTGAAAGTCTTCAAATTTGTTCCTTTCTTAATGGGCTATAACGAATTTGATTAAAATAATTTACTGTCTCCACAGAGTACTTGGTACATAGGTAGAGAAGATATTGTACTCAACCCAAAAATTCGATACGAGATTTAATCAGAAATACACGTTCTTAGGAAGCCCTTTATAAAAACTGTTTAGAAAAATCTTATGTATATCATTCACATGACTTTCTCTACATCTCTGCAACAAATTGTAGTTAAAAAGCTCATGCTTCTCTTTACTTCATGCTAATCGAGAATCATTAGCAGAAATAGTCTTATTATTTGCTTCCTTGTAAGTAGAAGCGAAATGAGAGAGTACCATAGCTAAAATGATAGCCAGAAGCTGGTTGTTATGTAACTGAAGTCCCTTTGTTTGTATGGGCAGGAGTTAACAAATTTCTGTATGAGAAAAGTATGTTTTTCAAAGCAGAAACGAAAAACAAAGAATATCTTAAAAATGATCAACTTCACGAAAAAAAATGTGTATGACATAAATTGTGTGTTTTAACGTGCTCTTACTACATGTAGTAAGTTTTTTCCATCTCTTACGGTTTAGCAGTTATGCACAATTCCGTAAAATTCATCCAGAATAAAGTAGTCTTACGATGCTATTCCCAGAAAATTCAAGATATACATTTTATTTGTCAGGTATATATATCTTTAATATACGATATTTTAATCAAAATCGTTAGTCATTTTTAAGAAAATCAAAATTTTCGAATTTTTTTCCATGTAAAGGTTAGTTTGGGGTGGGGAGATTTTTCTCAAAATCTTTGTGTCGCATCCCTGGAAGATACTAAACTTAAATACCAAGTTTGGTATTTTACCGAATTTTCGTTTTTGAGTTATCCTGTTCAAAGACACACGGACACACTGACACACGGACACACACACACGCACGGACCTTTTTCTGAAAATGCTTTTTTTTTAATACAGGGGACCCTAAAACATACATTTCCTCTGAAATCTCGGTATCGAATTTTTGGGTGGAGTGCAATACCTTCTCTATCGCTATGTACATTGTTCATACGGGGCTAGAGAAAGTAAAAATGTCCGCGTGTGTCTGTTAGCACATAACTAAAAAGCGAAAAGTAAGTAAAATACCAAACTTGGTATTTAAGCTAGGTATCTTCCAAGAATGCGACACGAAGATGTTAAGGAAAATCCCCCACCCAAAACTACCCTTTACATGCAAAATTTCGAAAAAGTTTGATTTTCTTTAAAACGTATCTAACAAATTTGATTAAAATAGCCTATGTTAAAGATATTTACCTAGCAAATAAAATGTATATCTTGAATTTTCTAGGAATAACCTCTGAATATCTCTTCATTCTGCATGACTTTTGCATAACTTGTAAACCATAACAGATAGAAAAAAACTTACTGCAAAAAATATAGGTCTCGCTAAAACATACAATTTATGTCATATACTTATTTTTTTGTGGAGTTGATCATTTCCGAGATATGTTGTTATTGATTTGAGTTTTAAAACATTAAACTTTTTTCATACAGGAATTTGTCAATTTCTGGTCATGCAAGAAAAAGGATTTCAACCACATGAAAGCCAGCTTTTAATAGATTTGACATTCTTTTTAGTCTTATTTCCCTTCTACTTACAAGGAAGCAAATAAGACCATTTCTGATAATGTTTATCTCGTTTAGTATGAAGTAGGTACTTGAATCAGATTTTTAGCAATAATTTGTTACAGAGATGGAGAGAAAGTCATGTGAATGGAACGTATCAGATTTTTAAGACATTTACATAATGCAGTTTATATTTTAAATTTTCTAGTAATAGTCTCTGTGATCTTCTTCATTCTGAATGATTTACGTAATTGGTTAACCGTAAGAGATAGATAAAATTTTACTATAAATCTAGCTATTCTGAAACAGATTATTCTTACAAAAGCTGATCACTCTCTCTGCTTCGTGTCATCAGATAAACAGAAGGAGCAAAAAGGTAGCACTAATTACTTTCTTATAAGTAGAAGGAAAATAAGGGAATACACTAGGCTAAAGCGATAATCAAATCTTTAAAAAGCTGTTGCTATGTTACTGAAATTCGTTTCTTTGTATGTCCAGGAGTTAAAAAATTCCTGTATAAGAAAAGTATAAGTATTCTGAAACTGAAATCAATAAAAAGGAATATCTCGGAAATGGTCAACTCCGTGAAAAAAAAATGTGTATGACATAGAATGTGTTTTATCGAGCTCTATATTTTTTGTGTAGTAAGTTTTTGCTGTCTCTTACGGTTTACCATTATGCAAGACTCTCTAGAATGAAGAGAAAGTAATGTGAGTGTAACACATCAGATTTTTTTAATTTATGAAACAATATAAAATATACTTTTGGTGTACGTTTACGAGGTCGGCTTACACTCCCCGTATGTAGGCCTGACTCCCCCCCCCCCTAGAGCTTACAAGTGGCTGTCTAGGGGTCAGTAGCCTATCGCGGAGCCAATCACAGAATAAAGAGCCTGGAACGAGTGGTCGACCCGTAGCCAGGCACGAGCGTGAGGAAGTGGATGATATGAAATGTAAGCGAAATGAATGGTAGAAAAGGTGACGATGGAGCAATTGGTGGAATGAGTGGTGGGGGAGTCCGGAGGGCCCGGAAAAAAACCCGCCCAGATACTGTTTCGGCCACCACAAAACTCACATCCTGGGATCGAATCTGGGCCGTCTAGATGAGACTGAGCGGTCTAACCACTCTGCCATGGCGCCACCAAAGTAAACTTTTCAAGGAATAAATTTAAATTGTTTTCGTGTTTTTAAACGTAACCCAAACATTCGCAAGCCGCCTCAATTAAAATTGGTCACAAAGTCAGTATTTTGGTAGCCCAATCCGCGACTTTTTGCCCAATCTGGCAATCCTGCCTAGTAATGAAAAACAGTAAGCGAGTCGTACTCCCATATGGCTGAGGTATGCAGTGTATCCAGAACGCCCTGTACTCAGAAAGAGAGAGTACGGTACATGACAGAACTGGCTACTTGTGTGAGTTATAACAGCACTACCACATACAATAGATGATAGAGAATTAGTGTAGGATATTGCTACCGACATACCAAGGTGAACGACTGGCGCCAGACACTTTATGTTGTCTACCCTGTCCCAACAACACTGTAGCCAACTCAAACAGCAAATATACCGTACACATTTTTGGTTATGAGTAATGTAAACAGACCTTCTTGAAGCCAAACAGAATCTCACGATTTTATTTGCCTTGCACGAGCTTGTTTAATACGCATACAATTCTCCCTGATATTCACACAACTGAGTATGAAACTCTTCTGGGTGTATTTGTGATTCACTTAACCTCTTCATAACAGACTCCTAAGTTCTGGAACTGCCGCAAAGCCTGTACAGTATTTTTCAGAACATAATGACCCTGCCCAACTCGGCCTGATTTTAAAGTTTGCGTTTAGGGGACTTACGGTTGGAAAACAACCCTCGCTGCTTCCAAGTCTTCCACTTACTGGTCCCTTCACTGAGGCGCGATTCTCGAATTGCAAGCAATGTCTCCAGAAACAGATTTTACTACGTTGCCTCTCGCCACTAGTACAAATTCATCTTTTGTTTGCTAATGGTTATTGCCCAGTAGTAGGGGGAGCGGTGCGGCTCCCGTAGCTCAGTTGGTATAGCAGCTACCTCCTGTGTGAGAGGTCCTGGGTTCGATGCCCGGCTGGGTGTGGGAATTTTTCTCTATCCCTATCGCCCCCAGAGTATGGAAGAATCACAGCAATGTGCGTGATCTAATTAATAAAATCCAAAGAAGAATAGAAGCCAAATTACAATAGTACACAAGTTAGCACCGTTGCCGATAAGCAGAATATTTCGTAGGTAAATGCCTCAGAAAAGACTGTGCATTTAAATGCGAGGTATAAATGGAGCAATATAGAATATATTTTCAGATTTATCAAGTCATTTTAGATTATTATCCCCTTTGTTATTTTTAACATTAAAAAATAAAAATAATATTTTGTTTGTGTACAGTGCTGTCGATTGGCAGGATCATATCTGTGTCACCGGAGAGCCAGAACTTCGTTTCGCGGTAGTTCTTATAAGTGCCATTAAATCAACAATATTTTTCAGAACATGATAACTCTACCCCATTCCTCTACAGGGTCACTACAAAAGAAATAGATAACTTCAACTGCCTGTAAAACAAAAACTATTAGAGATAGCAACCCAATTATTTTGGAGGTATGTTGAGAAACTCTCAAAGTTTCGTTTGTTACTATTGGTAACGCTGTAGTGTTTTGTTTGTTGTTGCAGAAGCTGAAATGGCGGAAAATCCTGTGGAAAAGGCATATTGCGTGTTGGAATTTGCTAGAACGCAATCAGCAACTGTTGTCCAACGACATTTTAGAACACGTTACCACAAAACGCCACCGACTAGACAGTCAATCTACGACTGGTATAGAAAATTCGAGACAACGGGATGTTTGTGCACAGGGAAGAGCTCGGGAAGACCAAGAGTTTCGGAAGAAAACGTTGAACGTGTTCATTCTGCCTACATAAGAAGCCCACAGAAATCGACATCTAGGGCAAGCATGCAATTACAAATTCCACAGCAAACTGTATGGAAAATCTTGCGGAAGCGACTGCACATGATGCCTTACAGATTACAGATGTTGCAGTTTCTGAGTGAAGAAGATAAGGTCATACGGCGTGACTTTTGCATCGACATGTTGCGGCATGATGAAGACGATGCTGGTTTTTGTGAGCACGTCATTTCATTTTTGTGGTAACGTGTTCTAAAATGTCGTTGGACAACAGTTGCTGATTGCGTTCTAGCAAATTCCAACGCGCAATATGCCTTTTCCACAGGATTTTCCGCCATTTCAGCTTCTGCAACAACAAACAAAACACTACAGCGTTACCAATAGTAACAAACGAAACTTTGAGAGTTTCTCAACATACCTCCAAAATAATTAGGTTGCTATCTCTAATAGTTTTTGTTTTACAGGCAGTTGATGTTGTCTATTTCTTTTGTAGTAACCCTGTATTTTAAGGTTTGGGGTTACGAGATGTGTGGCTGTAAACCAATCTTCTCAGTTGCCAAGTCTTCCACTTACTGGTCCTTTAACATATTGTGCAATAACTCGCTGGTTTGAATACGTACTAACACGAAACTGAACTGTCTACAGAGTCTACAGGAAATAAAGATTTTACTACGTTGTCTCTCGCCCCTAATAAAGGAATGCCTTTTGTTTGCTAATGGTTATTGTCCATTAGTAGGGGAAACGGTACAGTTTGAGAGCTATCATGTTTTGGAGAAAACAGTAATGACATGAGGCTTCGCTTTTAAGCACACTTAAAAACCTTAAGTTTGGGCCGAGAGGGGATGGACCTGGGAAGGTTCCCCCAATAGTTAATACAATTAATCAAAATTGGAAAATTGAAGGAGTTAGTTAAAATATATCCATATGAGTGTAAAAACTAATGTTTAAATTATACACACACGTGTGTATCTTTTGAAGTGTTAGTAATCGAGTGCTTGGAAAATTGGCATGTCATCGCAACTCATGGATGATATACCATAGGCACAACACCCCTGTTCTGAGTACTCCCTCTGAAATATTCACCCCTGAAAGTTACATTCTAGGCAGATTTTACTATCAAAAGCCTATGTTTTTCAGAACGCGAAACTCCCAAGTTTTCAAGATCAATACATAAACAATATGTAACTACTGTATTGTATTTAAACACCGTGTTTAAGGTTACAATTGATATTCTACAGGTTTTACAAAATCAAAAATTGAAGAAAACCAGACACAAAGACTTCGTTACTATATCTAGTTGACTGTTAAAATCGCCTTTTAAAAGAACCATCCTCATGAGTTCTTCAATAACATCTGAACTGATATCTACTGTGAGTTTCTGTTCCATGAAGATAGTAATCAATTCTCTTGTTTCAAGTGGATCTTCGTTAATTTTTGAATGGGTGACGCTTTGATAATCCTCTCTCCAAAAAAAGTTAGTAATTGGAACCTTAGAATATTTTCTCAGAACCATCCTGTCTAAAGCATTCACAGTTGCATGTGTCTGTGGCCACATATCTCGTCCAACCACCGATGAGTTACTATGATGACACCAATTTTCTAAACATTAAATACCAAACATCAGCAATCACGTAATGATTTCAACATTTGCTTTTGTAAAGGGTAGTTGGGGATTTTCTTGAAAATCTTCGTGTCACATCCATGGAAGATACTGGACTTAAATACCAAGTTTGGTGGGTATTTATCGAATTTTTCATTTTTGAGCTATGCTATGCACATACACACATAAACAGAAAGACACACACACGGACATTTTTCTAATTTTTTTTTGGGGGGGGGGCGTTCAGGAGGTCTCAAAACATATATTTCCGATGAAATCTCGGTATCGAATTTTTGGGTGGAATACAATGGCTTCTCTATACACTGTGTACATAATACATATAGAGAAATTAATAAGCTTATTAACAAAAATTGGTTACAAATATGTAGAGAAAGTCATGTGAGTAGAACACATCACATTTTTTTCCTGTAATAAGTTTACTTTTGTATGTCTCTTACAGTTTCTGAGTTAAAATTATACGCAATTCAATTACAGCGAAGAGGGTTTTATAAGTTGTTTACAGAAAATTTAAGATACACATTATATTTGTCATTCAGCATCTCCAACTTGTAATAGTTCATCAGAACTTTTAGATCCACTTTTGAGAAATAAAAGTAACCATTTTACCCATGTAAAGTATAGTTTGGGATAGGGGGATTTTCGTGAAACTCTTGTCTCATCCTTGAAAGGTGGTGAACTTAGAAGCCAACTTTAGTTGTTACTCAAGCTGTTTGTTTTTCAGTTTTACGTTGTTCATAAGGAGCTTTTTGTAAAACGTTTTTGTATTTGTTCGGATTCAAGGATCTAAAAACTTTTATTTACAGTGAAGTTTTGATCTCAAACTTATAGGTAGAAGTCTATTCTTTCTCTAATAAACGAGGGGAGAACTAAAATAATCAATATTTGCATTAGAAAAAGGGTTATCCAAAGTTTTAGTTTGTGATTATTCATGAAACTCTTAACCCTCCATCCATTCCTCCCTCCCTCCCCCCCTCTCTCTCAATTTTTAGTCCCTTGGTGCATTGTGTAAAACTTCGATAATTTAACAGAATCAATCTATTGCAGTTTGATAACGCAAGCGCAGTACTTTGTATCGTATGATGGTACATAAAGAGATGCTGACATCAAATTTAACATCAGGAATTTCCCATCGAGCGGGTGAAAAATAAAATGTTGGTGTATCGTGCCGTGATGACGTCAGTACTGAACATTGAAGGCTTTTGTTCACTCTTGTTTCCACTACCTGCAAACCCTGCAGTTGCATTAACATCCGTGCCTTGCATATTTTACGTTGACTAGTATACTCTTCAATGCAGAGGAAATTCTCATTTAAGTTACAGAAAGAAGGAACATATTATAATAGTTCATGTGTGGGTTGTACTTGCCTTACCACTTGCGTATAATAAACAGAGGAATTCCGTCTTCAGAAAAAGCTCGCGCACGAACGAGTGGTGTGTGTGTGCGCGTATGTGCGCGCGCGTGCGCCTGAATATACTACCGCTTTAGCCTTTAACGTAGTATATCTCCTTATTTCCCTTCTACTTATAAACAAGCAATAAGACCATTTCTGTTAATGTTTATCTCAGCATGATGTAGATAAAATAATATTTTGCAAGAATAAGTAGTTTGCTTGCAGAACAGGTAGAGAAAGTCATGTGAATGGAACATATCAGATTTTTGTTTGTTTGTGTTTCGTTGTTGTTTTTTTGTTGTTGTTGAGTTGTTTTGTTTGTTTGTTTGTTTTTTGTTTTTTTTGGAAAGTGTCAAACGTGAATAAATGTTAATTTCGTAGGTTGTGTATCTTCGATTACATTTTTACCAAACATGCTGTGCTTAGAATTGCAATGATTCTGGTTGAACATTTTTCTCTGAGCTTTAAACAATAGGTAGCTGAACACGTAGCAAAATATATTTCTTCCTCTTAAAGAAAACTACCCACGTACAAACTCGTCGACATATTTAAACAACTTATGTTTATTTATTTTTGACATGGCTGTTCCTCTTACAACTCTGAACTCTAAAAAGCGAATGATTGATTTCTTTGTACGTGTTAACAATGAGTGCCTGCCCGATGCTGTATGCTAGACTGGAGGAATAGAATTGGCGTCATACACGGGGTTAATTAAATGCACTGTCAACCTGTGTCATGTCTCGAGGAAATGTAAAGACAATGAAGTCCGATATCTAGTTATAACCATATTTCCTTTGATATTTCCACTCACAAAATTGTCTTCTCTCTCGCATATTATTGTTGATATATCTGTGGAAACGGTTGCGCTTCAGCTTTCTTCGGTAACTATACAGGAATATCTGCATTAATATCCTCTAAGTAGACAAACAAAACATTCTTGACACTGTACACAACTAAGCAAGCTCTCTCCGTCGCTATGAAGATCGGTTAAGTATAAAATAAATTGAAATTGAATCCCCTAATTTTGGAATTTATCATGAATTTGAAAGGCTAGGATTATATAAAAGGTTGTCAACATCGCTTGTACATCCTTTATTTTATGACATTCCTGGAAGTTGTTGCAAGTGAACAATGATATTCACATATGCCGTAATCTGAAGGAATTTATGTACATTTGTTACCCAAACATAACGAGAAAGAACAGTAAATAATAAACCCCGTGTATTTACTGTGTTACAAAGCAGGTATTGCTGTGTGTGGTGGGGGCGGTGCTGACGGCAGCGATGGCGCATGGACAGCAAGTGGCACCCTGCACCTTCAACTCTATGTGTTCCTGCAAGTTTGGCAGCGACACTAGGAGTATCCACTTCACCACACCCAAGTCGCTAGACAGCGTGCGGGACATCATCTGCGTCGGTGTGCCGTTTCCCAAGCTACCAGAACTTCCTGATGGTCAGATCTCGCACATGGACGTGGTCAACTCCGGCCTGGAAGTTCTAGACAACGAAGCCCTCGGTGTGACACAGATAGAGTCCCTGAGACTCATGAGCAATAGGATACAGCTGGTCGGGGATCATACCTTCAGGTGAGTACAGATGGATGTGTTTGTCCGTGGAATTCAAGAGCCTCTGAGACTTGTGAATCAATGATACAGCCGGTGGGAAATCACACCTTCGGGTAACTCAGCAGACCGTATTAGTCAGCGAAATTCTGTGGGATTCCAGAGTCGTTGAGTAACGCATGCAGCTGGTGATCATACCTTCAGTTGAGTAAGCTGGATTTTATCAGCGAAGATCTCAGCGGAATTCAAGTCTGAGGTTCATGAGTCATGAGCAACAGGGTGCCCTGATCGGGGACCATCAGGTGAGTATTGCTGGACCTATTTGTCAGCGAGGCTCAAAGCGGGGCTCAAGAGTATCTGAGACTTACGATAAGGCCTGTCAGGAATCAAACCTTCAGATGAATATAGTGGATGTGTTTGTCAGCGAGACTCTCAGCGGCATTCAAGAATAATAGGATATAACTGGTCGGGATAACATTTTCAGGTGGCTCAATAGTATATATTTGTCAGCGGGGGATTCAAGAGTCGCTGAAACGAATAAACAATGGAATATAACTGGTCGGGATAACATGTTCAAGTGAGTCTGCTGGAAAAGTTTTGTCAGCGATGCCCTCGGTGAGATTGAAGAGTCTCTGAAAATAATGAGCAATAGAATATAGCTGGTCTAGATAACATGTTCAGGTGAGTCTCTGAATATGTTTGTCAGCAAAATTCTCAATGGAATTCAAGAGTCGCTGGGACTCACGAGTAATACATTAAAGCTGGTCGAGATAGCATATTCAGGTGAATCAGCTGGAGCTGTTTGTCATTGTGGCTCTGAGCGGTATCCAAGATATTAGAGACATATTAGTGACAGAATACAACTGGTCGGGAATCACACTTTAGGTGAGTAGAGCTAGATGTGTTTGTAAGCGAGGATCTCGGTGGAATTCGAGAGACTTTGAGATACCTACGTCATTAAGTATTCAGATGATTCGGTATGATACCTTAGGGAGTTATATCTGTGATTATTGGACTGAAGACCCTAAGGCTCAGATAAAGTTTCTGAGACTCCAAGGTCCAGCTGATCTGGCATCACACCTTCAGAAATTAAATTAATTTCAGTTTTATTTAAGGACGCTCTTTAACTGCTACTGTAGTTAGCGTCCCATTCTATACTGGACGTGAAGGACCGCTTAATTTTGTTTAAAGGCCCCTTTATCCAATTTGAGGCTATTTAACGTGCCGACACGGGACCAACAGCTATTCCTCCCTTCCGAAGATTTTTACGCACGAAAAAAATCCATCGCCTTCCACCGGATTTGAACCCGCGACCTTGGGAACCAGAAGCTAGTATGTTACCGCTAGACCACGGAGAACGACATCACACGTACACCTGGAACTGATGGAAAACTCTGATTTTAGTGAGACATCATCATGAGACGCATAAATTACAGAATACTTCTCGTTAGGGGATATGCCTTCAGGTGATTTGCGTTGAGAGTCAAGATTACATAGCCCGCAAAAAAACGAGGTTTGTCACATTAGCGGTAGTGTTTGTGAGAAAATAATTATAAGTTTTGTGGAGAACATGTGAGTTAATTATGGGCAAATGTTTATGCTAAAGGAAATTTAGTTGAACGAATGCCAACTCGATCTGTGGTACACATTAGTTTCACCTGTGGTCATGTCATAAACTTGTGAGCAAATTTCCACTTTATATTGAGCATGAAAACTTCATCTTTCTCTGTAAAGTTAATTTGGATTTTTCATGAAGTAACTTAATAAGTTTCAAGGAACCACAGTCTTAAAACTACTAAGCTCATTGAGATATTTTTTTTACATTTATGCAAGTGTTGCCAGCTGTAAGCATTCTTTGTATTGTGTGGTTAATTCCACTCTAGAGTTATAATGGGTATGTTTTTACAGTGGGATGCCTTACGTGCTCAAGTCCTTAGATCTGAGTTACAACGAGCTGGACGAAATACCGTTCAAGTCACTGCACTCTTTGCTGACGTTGGACTGGCTCAACTTCCACAGGTAACCAGCAACCTTACTGACATATTTACTTGATGTAAACTGCTATTGTCCGGTATCTAATTTCTGTCGTGTTGCAGTAACCAGATCTCGTCCCTTGAGAACGGCGACTGGTCGCACATGAGAGATACCCTCACCAACATGTTCCTGGGCGAGAACGATCTAACGGAGCTGCCGAAGACGTCGAGTAACTCTACAAGTAGCTCTTCTCTGGCTGACTGCAGGGTCCTTGCATGGCTCAATCTGGATGGTAACAAGGTAATATAACCGTCAACGAGATGTCTGAGGTGGTGGTGTCTGATGCTGAAGTTCTGTCGGACCAGTGTCGCTGATCTTGGGGTTTCGTCGCATTCCCAGGTCGGTAGGTGTATGCTGGTGAAATATACACTACCAATAACGAATATCCCGGAGGTGCCCTCTCACAAACTGTGTTTTAACGAGAACAACACGCTTTGTGCTGTGAAATTTGGTGTTCATTTGTGGTTTATAAATTGTAGAAAATGGTACAGAAGTATTTCAGAGTGAAAAGGACTTCACAGGCGATTTTCAGAAAGTTTATTTGATGTTATATGCATGTTATTTGAGAAGTAAATATCTTAGCATATGGTGCTTCTGCTTCTTCAACAGATTACCATCCTCTTTGTAGGACTTGCACACTCAAGGTTAGAAAGCAATACCTTGGGTCAGTAGCCTGTCGAGGAGCAAGGAAACGCTGGATCATGGCACATACAATACAATATAGGCCCGCGTCGGTAGTGTGAGGGTAGCGTGTCTACTTTGTATTCAAGAGTTACGAGTTCGAATCTCACTTAGGATGGGTTGCCTAGATGAGGCTTTTTATAGCGGTTTTCCATAATCCTAGGAAGACGAATGTAGAGTAACTTAAAAGCTTCCATGGACTCCGAAATCATTTGAGCATCATTTCACCATTCATTTATCGTCCGTTATGACCAACTACGTTAAAGGAAGTTAAGCTACGAAAATAAAATCTGATGAGTTCCATTCACATGACTTTCTCTACATCTCTGTAACAAATTGTAGTTAACAAGCTTATGCTTCTATTTACTTCATGCTAATTAGCAGAAAAATTCTTATTACTTGCTTCCTTGTAAGTAGAAGAGAAATGAGGGAGTTCCATAGGTTAAAATGATAGCCAAAAGCTGGTTGCTATGTAACTGAAGTTCCTTTTATTTGTATGGACAGGAGTTAAGAAATTCCTGTATAAGAAAAGTATAAGTTTTTCAAAGCTAAAACGAAAAACCAGGAATATCTTAAAAATGATCAACTCCACGAAAAAAAAAAAATGTATATGACATAAATTGTGTGTTTTATCGTGAGCTGCATTTTCTGTTCGTAAGTTTTTCCCCATCTCTTAGGGTTTAGTAGTTATGCTCAAATCCATAAAATTCATCCAGAATAAATCAGTCTTCAGGGGCTATTCCCAGAAAATTCAAGATATACATTTTATTTGTCAGATAAATACCTTTAATATACGATATTTTAATCAAAATCGTTAGAGCCATTTTTAAGAAAATCAAAATTTTCAAAATGTTTTCCATGTAAAGGGTAGTTTCGGGTGGGGGTATTTTCTTGAAAATATTCGTGTCGCATCCTTGGAAGAGACCAAACTTAAATACCAAGGTTGTGTTTTAACGGTCTTTTCGTTTTTGAGCTACGCTGCCCACAGATACACAAACACACACACGGACATTTTTCTAGAATGCTTTTTTTGGATTCAGGGAGTCTCAAAACATGTATTTCCGGTGAAATCCCGGTATCGAATTTTTGAGTGCAATGCAATACCTTCTCTATACACTATGTACATAGTTCATATACAGAAAGTAAAAAAGATGGGAGATCAGCCAATGCCTAGTATAGCGGTGAAGGAAAAGGAAATCAAATGCAGTGATGAAAAGGATGATAGGAAAATGTGTAGATCAAATTATCCAGCCCAGCGTTCGCCTAGCGACCGAGGAAAACCAAGAAAAACACTTTCGGTCAGATGGGTCCTCCCCCGTGGGGGGAAGGGGGGGGGGTCAACGTGGGACTTCCCGAATGCTATGGCGTCAACTTGCGCGATTTACATATGATCTTTAATCAAACTCTAAAGAAGGCCAATTTGGGAAAGTTCAAAATAAAACACTTTTCCATTTAAAGGGTTGTTTGGAGGGTTTTCTTGCAAATTTTCCTGTCACACTTTTTCTTTTCTCTTTCGTTTCTTTTTTGTAATAAAATCTGAAAAGTTATACTCAAATGATTTAAGGGTCCATGGAGCTTAAAGTTACTCGACATTCGTTTTCTCAGGATAAGGGAAAAACCATATCTGTGTAACCAACCCTAAACAAGATTGGAACTCACGAGCTCTTAAATGCGAAGCAGACATGCTATCCCCGTATTACAGCGGCGGGCTCTCACATCTTTGTATTTTTAGATGCTCTGTTCATACACACTGTTTTTGTTTGTTTGCTTTTGCACCTATAATTCTATATCAAGATCTTCCGCAAATAGTTCCACTATTTAACTGGTCATATCAAGGGCTTTGACTTCCTCTGATCACAGTAGGTTATTGTCATTGGGTTTATCAATTTATATCATTAAACACACGCACATTCATTTTTACATGCATGCGTCCAGACTCTGTGGTTAAAGAAAAATTCCCCGTCCCAGCCGGGAATCGAACCCGGGACCTCCGGGTGAAAAGTCAGCTCGCTGACCACTCAACCACGCAAGTATTTGTTTGAGGCTTAATGAAAAATGTTTGTGTGTATGAGTGTGACAACAAAAGCGAAATGTTGGATAAGTATAAAACTTGGAATTTAGGTTCAGTATCTTCCAGAGCTGTGAAATTTCTAACTACCGTTACATGCAAAATCTGTCGTTATTTTTATGTTCTCGAAATTGTTCTGATATGTTTTACTAAAATACGCGCGAGAAATAAGAATACACATACTTATTTTGAATTTTCAGGGGAAAGTCCTCTTAATCCTGAAGGCAAATTGTAATATATTTTTATTTTATGATAAACCCTAAGAGGTTATTAAAAAACGCCTTAGTCTACGAAAAATGTAGATATCTTTAAACTACACAACCGATTCCAAACAATTTTGTGATATTAGCCATTTTTGAGATATATCGTTGTTTTTGGTTTGAATTTTTTATGATATTTTGGCACTTTTCGGTTGTAGAAAGCTGTGGAAAACGCTGTGGAAAGAATATGCAATTTCAAGGTCAGCATATAGCGACCTGCTTTTAAACACCTGACTCGTTTTTTTTTTTTCCGTGTATTCCTCTTGTGCCTACACGAAATATGCAATGTAATTGTGAGTATTTCTGCAGAAGGTTGGTGGTAAACATAAAGCATACGTAGTAGAAGCTACAATTTGTATTACATGATCATGGCCTTCTCTACCCTCTATCATGTATTCAGCACTTGGAATACTTGGAACATTTTGGAACACTTAGCGGCATTTGCTTAGATCGGGTGGAATTTTTAATTTGCAGTTTCCTCACTATTCGCACATGGTGACGGGATAAGCTGGTCTATAGAGTCTACTATAGGGCGCAACCGCAGTTTTCTGGACGTGAAAGCAGTGACATTTTGCCCAGCAACCTTCTCTTTCAAGATATGCGGTTGTTTTATGGGTAAATAAACATTACACGGAACCAATGCTATACCACGGGACTAATTACTGTCACGCTAAAGATTGTGTACAAAATAATAAAAAAAACATCACCCTCCACCGTGATTGAACCCTTGATCTTGGGAGTTAGAGGCTAACTAACATGATTGACCACTACACTATGAAGGGCAACCGATCATTTATTAATGGATAGAAACTTATCTTATGAAAGCTTATTTTTCTATTTATTTCATTTAATTTAGAAAAACCTTTGCAGAAATAGCTGCATTTCACGTTCGTTAGAGATACAAAGAACGACAGTAAAATACCTAAGAATTGGACGATATATGCTATTCTTAATATATCATGCTCCTTTCGTGCAATCGCAAGAAACAAATGAATGTCGACAGGACTTGAAGTATTGAACAATTCGAAGCTTAATCACGAAATTGTCTTTATTTCAAAAAAGGTATGTAAAAATAAATCGTGTGTTTTAAAGAAATATGCATATTTTGTGTAATGCGTTTTCATTTATTGCTCAACGTGCAAGAGTATGCAATTTCTTTGAAATGTAGCGGACTTAACAGGATGTTCTTCGAAATACTAAAATATAGCTTTTGTTTGTCATTTAAATATTTTTAAATTATGGTATTTTAATTAAAATCGTCAAAGCCATTTTTCAGAAAATCAAAAAAATTTAAAAAATGCTTTCCCTAATTGAAAGTTGGAGTGGGAAAATTATATTGAAAATCTTTTTATAACATTTTTGGAAGATGCTAACTTAAATACCTTCAAGGTATTCGAAACAGGCATTTCCGGTGAAATTTCAGTACCACATTTTTATATGGAATGCAAGCCTTCTCTATCTACTACGTACGTGGTAGAAAAAATAAAAGACAGTGGTTATATGAAGTCATGTTAATATGTCAATTCTGATTCTTTTTTTTAATTTGGGGATCCCAAAACATACATGACTTATATTTCCGGTCATATCGAATTTTGGGATGTACTAGTTAAAGTACTTCTCAATCTATCATAGATTAGTGACAGAGAATATGAAAATGAAAATCCTAATTTACAGACAACTTTATATGGAAAACTAGCATATTTCAAGACGAAACAAAATTATTTTTAAGAATGTACCTCCACTTCATTCTACGATTGATGTGGAACGCGATTTGCAATTGTTTGTTTTCTAAAAATGGTTCTAACGACTTCCATCAACATATGATATTTAAATACTGTATTTATTGATAAATACTATATACCTATATAGAATACATTTTCTTATTTAAGTAGCAGAAACAATCTTATAACACATAACAAAATTAGAGCATATTAATCATATACTCGTAGTTTGTGAGTAGTTTTATGGAGCATTGGCTTTTTTCGGAATACTCGTTGTTACATGCTTAAGTTTCCCCCTCCCCAGGCTAAACTGCAATGCTGCTATCATGTATGATTCTTATTGTTAGACTTACTAATCAAGTCCATGTAATTTAATCTTATATTATTTCTGGGTAGAGAAACTTGTATAAATGTGACTCAGCAGATTTGTATATTAAGGATTATAAACTTTACGCAATCCATAGGTTTGGATAATGTTATGCCGTTGTGTTGTGTGTTACAGCTGATGGCCCTAGAACCAGGGACGCTGCCCGAATCCCTGCAGACCCTGAGCGCCTCTAACAACCTCATCTCCCGTTTCCCTGCTGAGGCACTGGACGAACTGAGGGGCATAGCCTGGCTCTACCTAAGAGGGAACTACATGGAGGAACTGCCTCAGTACACGTTCAGACATCGGAAACGTCTGGACAAGTTGGACCTGGGGGAGAACTCGTTGCAAGCCATCCCTAATAACGTGTTCAATAACTCCCTGACCGTCAGGGACCTGAACCTGGACTTCAACTACCTCAAGACACTACCTCCTCAAGCATTCCGTGGTCTCAACACCGGCAGGATATACCTCTCAATGAACAGGCTCGAGGAGATGGACGATCGAGCCTTTGTCGGCTTGGGTCACACCCTGGAGTTCCTGGACCTGGAGAACAACATCCTGAGGACTGTTCCAAGGGCGTTGAACCAGCTCAAACGTCTCAAGTATCTGTACATCCCGGCCAACAGGATCTCCCACATCCCCGAGGACGCCCTAGAGAGCTTCTCCAACTCTCTAAGAGCACTGTCTTTGTCTGGAAACTATCTCTCCAGGATCCCCAGGGAGGCTCTTCGGGACTGCAAGAAGCTGTCGCATCTCAACGTCGGCTACAATCAGATCCAGGAAGTGGAAGACACCGACTTTGCCCCCTGGGGTGGCATGCTGGAAACATTATTACTCCGGAACAATCGGATCACTCATCTGAGCGCAAATGTGTTCCGGGAGACACCAAGACTCCGGGAGTTGAGTCTTTCCTTCAACAAGCTCCAGGAAGTGGACTCACAGGCCTTCGCTGATGTAGCAGGGAGTCTGGAGAACCTGGAGGTCAGCTTCGGCATGTACCGCGAGGACTTCCCCGATGAGTTCCTCAAGCCGCTCACGTCCTTGCTCTGGCTCGCCTTAGACAATAACAACTTCCGGACAATAGCGCCGACGGCACTATACCCGTTCGGACAGCTACAGTACCTCAACCTGGAGTCGAATAGGCTACAGGAGCTTCCGCCAAAAGTGTTCCATCCGAATGTTCACAAGAAGCTGCACGACATCCGTCTCTCGTACAACCAGCTACAGGTGGGTGGCTCATCAGCTGATTCATTACCAAATTAATAGTGAGAATATTCTTACTTTTACTTTCTCTACATGATACAGAACGTGTTGCACTCCACCCAAAACTACCATACTGAGATTTCATCGGATACACACCTTTAGGGTCCCTTGTGTCCAAAAAAACTCTGATGTGTTCCATTGACATGACTTTCTGTACAACTCTGCAATAAATTATTGTAAAAAGCTTATTCTTTTATTTACTTAATGCTAATCGAGAAAAAATTAGCAGATAGGGTCTTATTACTTGCTTTCTTGTACACAGACGGGAAATAAGGAAATGCCATGGGCTAAATCGATAGTCAAATCTTTTAAAAGCTGGTTGCTATGTGATTGAAGTTTCTTTGTTTGTATTGACAGGAGTTGACAAAGTCCTGTATGAGAAAAGTATAAGTATTTTAAAGCCTGGAACTAATAAGGAATATCTCAAAAACGGCCAACTCCATTGAAAAAAATGTATATAACATAAATTGTGTGTTTTAACGAGCTCTACATTTTTGTGTGGTTAGTTTTTGTCTATCTCTTACGGTTTACCACCTGTGCAAAATTCCGTAAAATTCATTCAGAATAAACATGTCTTCAGAGACTATTCCCAGAAAATTGAAGATATACATTTTATTTGTCATGTAAATATCTTAAATATAAGAGATTTTAATCAACATCGTTAAAGTCATTTTTGAGAAAATCAAGATTTTCGATTTTTTTTCCATTGAAAGACTAGTTGAGATGGGGGATTTTCTTGAAAATCTTCGTGTCGAATCCTTGGAAGAAATATCCAGTTTGGCATTTAACGGACTTTTCGTTTTTGAGCTATACTGCCCACAGTCACACAGGCACATACACACACTCTGACATTTTTCTAAAAATGTTTCTTTTGGATTCAGGCTGTTCCAAAATATGTATTTCCGGTGAAATCTTGGTATCGAATTGTTGGGTGCAATACAATACCTTCTCTATAGGCTATGTACATAGTTCGTGTAGGGAGAGTAAAAAAATAATTTTACTTTATATACTACATGGTACGTAGATAGAGAAGATATTACACTCCACCCAAAAATTCGATACCGAGATTTCACCGAAAATACATGTTTTGAGATACAAAAAGGCATTTTTAGAAAATGGCCAGTGTGTGTGTGTGTGTGTGTGTGTGTGTGTGTGTGTGTGTCTGTAAATAGCATAGCTCAAAAACTTAGACGTTAAATACCAAACTTGGTTTTAAGTTATTGTTTTCCAAGGTTGTGTCACGAAGAATTTCAAGAAAATCCCCCCTACTATGCTTTACATGGAAAACTTTTTGAAAATCTTGTGTTTCTCAAACATTTCTCTAGCTATTTTTATTAAAATCCGGTATATGAAAAACTTTACATCACAAATAAAACGTATGTCTTGAATTTTCTGGGAATAGCCTCTGAATACCTCTGGATGAATTTTGCTGAATTTTGCATAACTGTTAATCCGTGGGAGGTAAAAAAAAAACAGCTTACTGCACTCAATTTATGTCATATACATATTATTTTGTAGAGTTGACTGTTTCTGAGATATTCCTTGCTATTGGTTTCAGTTTTAAACTATGTAACTTTTCTCAAACGGAAAATCACCTGTTGTTTCATCTTTATTGCTTTACTGCTGGCCATGCAAAGCAAACCGAACTTCAATCGTTCACAATAGCAACTAGCTTTTAAAAGATTTGACTATTGCTTTAGCCTAGTATATTCCCTTATTTTAGCCTGTGATGAAGTATACGAGATACACAGAAACTTAGAGACCCTGCCCTGTGGTATGGGAGGGGCATGTCTGCCTCATATTCAAGAGGTACCGAGTTCGAGTCGCAGTTAGGGTGAGTTACCCGGATAAGGCTTTGGGGGTGTTTTCGATTATCTTGAGTAGACGAACCTCCTGTAATTTTACCTCCATGGATCCTAGGTTCACTGGAGTATCATTTCATTAACTCATCATCCAATAAGGCTCTGCAGTTTAAAGAAAGTCTAACCTCTTCAAGCCGCAACTCCCAAAATCTGGTTAAAACGAACAATTTGTATGATGCAAACTTATGCCTAGCCGCACGTTACCTCCTTAAAACTCCCGCGTTGCTTACTCAGTCCTAATAGTTTGAACTATAATGATTGTAACTGGTGCTGAAAATAGCTTCCAAGAGCATTAAGACATTCCTGGCATCCCTAATCGTCACAAGCTTGCATTTCATCAACTGTAGTCACTCTGTAAAGTTTTATTTTTTAAAAGTTTAGCAACAGGGGTTTTTGAAACACCCTCTTTCGGTGCAATACGTCTTGGACACTTCTTTGGAGAGCGTCATATGATATGCCAATCATGGATTTTTCCCCTCTTTTAGAGCATTTCTTTTTGCCTTCTTAGTTTTAGCGTTATGCAATCCTAAGCTTATTAACCAGACATCTAACCTTTTCTCTAACTGCATCTGAATACCCGGAAATCTGTCCTGAAGTTGTCTACATATCTGTCCACATGATTTGGGTCTTATATCGATATGTATATAAAAATGTTTAGTTCAAGCGTTTAGGCATTTCAGTGAAGTAATAAGAATAATCAAATGTAATCCACACAACACAGAACATTCTTATCTTTAATAAACATTAATTTTTACCTTCTCTATACGTACTCTAGTGTATAGAGAAGGTATTGTTATACCCACACATAAAAAGGGAGACAAGCATGAATTGATTAATTATAGACCTATTTGTATATTACCAATAATGTCTAAGATGTTTGAAATTCTGTTAAGTAAACAAATTACTAAATATTTTCAAGAGAACTCGCTATGTTCAGAAAATCAGTTTGGTTTTAGAACTAAACGTAGTACTATTGATACCATAGTTTCTTTTATGACCAGAATATACCATTGCATTGAAAGAGAAGACACCGTTCATAGTAGGTTTTTTTGATCTGACCAAAGCTTTTGACACTATTTCGCATGATACCTCGTGTAAAAAACTTAAATTTTATGGTTTTGATGATAACAGTTTGAAACTGGTTAGATCAAATTTATTAAATAGGTATCAGTCTGTTTATGTAAATGATAAATATTCACAATTCAAATTGGTAGAACATGGTGTTCCACAGGGCTCCATACTTGGGCCCCTGTTTTTTTTTTTTTATCGTTTATGTCAATGATCTCCCATATAATGTACAAGATAATTGTTTAAAGACCTACCTCTATGCTGATGATTTGGCAATCAATATCTCTCTTAAAGATAGAACTCTTATGGACACTAAAATTGTAATGTTATCCACTATAATTGAAAACTGGTGTACACATAATAGCCTTACTGTTAATTATAACAAAACTGTTGATTTAGCTTTTAATGTTAATTTATCTAGCTCAGATTCTGTTGCTAATTCCGTTAACTTTTTAGGAATTAATATTCAACCGTGTTTAGGTTGGCATAGCCATATCAACAGTGTTGCAAGTAAAATAAGCAGAGGGCTCTTTTTACTAAGAATTTTAAAAAAATATTTATCTTTAAATGCCTTGAAAAGCATATATTATGGGTGAATAAATAGCCATATGAATTATGGTATTTTATTCTGGGGCAACCATGTTTCTGCCAATAAAGTTTTTGTGCTTCAAAAGAAAGTCATTAGGCTTATGAGTGGTGTATCCCCTAGGACACATCTCAAACTTTTCTTTATTAAATTGGGTATATTGACTATGGTATCTTTATTTGTTCTTAATTATTTACGATTTGTCAAAATGAATATAAATTCTTATACATTGTGTTCCTCTGTTCACAATTATTCCACAAGAAATACTGCAAACATTTATATTATAAAATGTAAGTATAGCAAAGTCCAAAACTCGTTTGAAACCATATCTTTAAACCTATTTAATAGCCTTTCTGATAATGTAAAAACCTTGCCCTTATCATTATTCAAAAGAAAACTTAAGACTGTTCTGCTCTCCAATCCATTGTACACTGTTTCAAAGTTTTATAATTATAAAAGTAATATGTTTTTGTAACTTGTTTTGTTATTTATACATTTGTTGACGTTGCTACACAAACTCTGTATTGTTCTGTCAAATAAACAATCTATGTATTGCACCCAAAAATTTGATACCGAGATTTCACAGGAAATATATGTTTTGAGACCCCCTGAATCCAAAAAAAATTTTTTTAAAAAAATGTCCCTGTGTGTGTCTGTCCGTCTGTGTGTGTGTGTGTGTGTGTGTGTGTGTGTGTGTGTGTGTGTGTGTGTGTGTGTGTGTCTGTGGGCAGCATGGCTCAAAAATGATGATTAAAAACTAAACTTGGTATTTAAGTTTGGTATCTTCCAAGGATGCGACATGAAGATTTTCAAGAAAATCCCCCCCCCCCAAACTACCCTTTACATGGAAAAAATTTCGAGAATTTTGATTTTCTTAAAAATAGCTCTAACGATTTTGATTGAAATCTCGTATATTTAAGATATTTACTTGACAAATAAAATGTATATCTTGAATTTTCTGGGAATAGCCTCTGAAGACTAATTCATTCTGGATGAATTTAACGGATTTTTGCATAACTGCTAAACCGTAAGAGATGGACCAAACTTACCACATAGAATATGTAGAGCACATTAAAACACACAATTTATGTTATGTACATTTTTTTCATGAAGTAGATCGCTTTTTAAGATATTCCTTGTTTTTAGTTTCAGCGTTGAAAAACTTGCACTTTTCTCATACAGGAATTTGTCAATTCCTGTCCATACAAACAAAGAAACTTCAGTCACATAGTAACCAGCTTTTGACATTACTTTAGCCAATGGTACTCCCTTATTTCGGTTCTACTTACAAGGAAGTAAGTAATAAGACAATTTTTGCTAACTTTTTCTCGATTAGCATGAAGTAAATAGAAGCCTAAGCTTTTTAATAATACGTTTTTGCAGATGTAGAGAAAGTCATGTGAATGGAACACATCAGATTTTTCAGATGCACAATGAACAAATTCTGAATTTTAACAGCTCGAACCGAAGGCAGCAAATGACACAGTATAACATTGCTGATAAACTTGAGAGAGTCATTAATCGCTATTGCCCTGCAGAAAAACAACGAAGTCAATACAATGAAAGTAAAATATGCATACATGCGAACTATGGGATGGCTATGAATTGAACGTATAGTATTAGTAACACTGCCTATTTCTGATATACGAGGGTCATTTCAAAAGTCATGGCAACGATTTTATATATTTCGAATAACCGAATATGCGGTTATTGCAATATATACATTTGAAAATATGTTGTGCACAATGCGGGATGCCACCACCAGATGACGTCTGAGTGTATTGGTAGATGCTAGTAGATACATGCAAACTTTAGTATCCTGCAGACGTGTTCCAAGATAGATGTAACTAAAGTTGAGCAACGAACATGCGCAAAAATTGCATTTCTGCGAGGCATATGTAATACGAAGAAAACAATAATCACTATTTACGCACCATTCAATGTCCCGTACCCATAGTCTCTTGTACCCGGACAACAATTTGGCACCAGCCTTGCGTAGAAAATTCAAGCGATTTTAAATTTTATATACTGACTTTGTTTCCGGCAGCTTTATTGAGTGATAAAAGATAGTTGCCATGACTTCTGAAATGGCCCTCGTATTTTATTATTGGTTCGAATTTTCCAATACCTTATACTTTTTGGGAGTGTTAACTAATATTTCTTTTGTTTCTTTGATGTCATAAAAAGTGTATGAAATTTCAAAGCAAGCCCATTGAAACTCTCTTTTCAAAGATTTCATTATTAGTTTAGTCTCCAGTGTTCCTGTTGCACTTGAAACGAAATCTGTATGAAATCATTTTCTAAACGTTTGTCTCTAAACATTAAGTAAATAGAAGAATAACTTGTAGAAAATAGGTTAGAGAAAGACATCTGAATGTAACTTATCGGAATTTTTATTCATATCTGTCGAATACGGAAATAAATAAGAAATTATTTAAGTAACACTACACTACACCCAAGTTATTCTGTTAACGGTTAATGTCATGTTTGTTGACAGGTGCTGGACTCTGATACGTTCTCAGGGCTTGTTGAGCTGCGAACCGTGGTGTTGACGGGCAACAACATCAATGCAGTGAGGACCGGAGCCTTCAAGAGTCTGCCTAACCTAGTGACGCTAGTGTTGGCCGATAACAGGGTGGATACACTAGAACCACGCAGTCTGGCAGACCTGCCCAGTCTCATCAAGCTGGACCTGCAGAACAATCAGCTCAAGGAGTTGTCCCTGAGTGCCTTCGTGAATGTGACGGGTTCTTTCCTTCCCATGACGCTAAACGCCTCCAGAAACAGGATATCGTCCTTGTTCTCGAGCGACACGGGCACGCCCCTGCACATAAAGACTCTCGACCTTGCCCACAACAAGATTCCCGAAATTCCTGTCAACTTCCTGCAGAGTTTCGCCGACTCCTTGCGGAGACTGCATTTGGGGTACAACCGCATAGTGCGTGTAGACTCTAACGGTCTGGGGAACATGAACTTACTGGAGGTGCTGACACTGGAACATAACGAGATAGTGAACTTGAGAAAAAAGGCGTTCCAAGGGGTAGAAGCGCTCCAGATGCTAGACCTCTCCCACAATCACATTGAGCAGGTCCAAGTGGAACAGTTTGCAAATCTCGCCAACCTGAGGATACTCGATCTCTCGCATAATCATATCCGTTCTCTCCCAAGGAACGTGTTCACTGACACCAGGCTGGAGCGTATCGATCTGTCCCACAACGAGTTCGTCGTGATGCCGAGCTCTGCCCTGGGAGAGGTCGGCTACAACCTGAGGTACTTGGACATGTCTCACAACATTCTCGAGCATCTGGACGGCACAATGTTTCCAGACACACCTTTCCTGCTGGGTCTAGACTTGGGCCACAACAAGCTTACCATCCTGCCAGATAACGTTTTCACCAGCCTGGGGAGCTTAATCAGACTGGACCTGGGTTCCAACCCGCTGCGGGCCAACTTCAAGGAACTGTTCCATTACGTGCAGGGACTGCGACACCTGAGTCTGGCAGACACAGGTCTCCGGATAACCCCCCATCTTCCTCTACCCAACCTCATCAGTCTCAACTTGTCCGCCAATCTGATAGAGGACGTGCCTGCTGCAGCTGTTGAGAAGCTGGTCAGACTCCGAAGCTTGCATCTTAACGGGAACAGCTTGACTGGTGTTCCTGCGGATGCGTGGCTGCACATGCCCTTCCTGAAGAGACTCGACATCTCCAAAAATCCCATCAAGGTAACTCAGTTTTTCAAATCGTCACTGAATTTGCCAATTTCAACCAAACTAGCAAGCATTTTAATTACATTTTAATTAGCATATAATTAATTTTATTGCCTCTGTGTTCGAGTGATCAGCGCCATGACTTATCAAAACAGAGGTCCTGAGTTCAATTCCCAACTTGGGCGGGGAGTTTTTCTTTAATCAGGCTGATTTCCTATCTCCACAAGGTCTGGAAGTATGAATCTATAAGTAGTTAAAAACTGATAATAAACCTATAGTTTAGTCACGAATAAAGCATCAGTGTTTCTCAAGTCAAAGCCGTCGATATGACCAAATAAGTTAATGGGGCTATATAATAAAACTGAAAAAAATCGTAGTTCTGAGTACGCAGCTTTACAATAGCATTATTTTACAAACAATGAAAACAATTTGGAAAGTTTTAGATTTTACAATATATTCCTCAAGTATATTTCTTTGGAGCAAAAACTTTAATTGGAATAAAATTAAATATTTTTTCTTTAAAAGAAAGTATGTAACACTTTTAGTTCGTTAAAAATAATAATGTCCTAAATCAAGAAAACCCTAAATCATAAACTATACTACATATCTAGAAATTTCTCTATGCAACTCTTCATCCGCCTTTAAAGAACGTCGGCTGAATTTTTGAAATGTCTTGAACTGATTTAAAAAAAAAAAAAAAAAAAAAGAGGGAAAATAGTATGTTGTTTTAGATGTCCTCAACAAAATACCAGATATTTAAGTTTTTTACATGAAGAATATCTCTAATTTTCTCTGTGTAGCCAGTGACGTCCATTTCATTCTAAATGAATTCTGTATAACTGCTAAAGTAAAAGAAATAGACAAAAAGCTATAGATTTAGATGTAGATGTGGTCAAAATGTAGATTATGTCTTATTCATTTCTACTTTCTCTACACGTACTATGTACATAGTGTATAGAGAAGGTATTGCATTCCACCCAAAAATTCGATACCGAGATTTCAAGGGAAATACATGTTTTGGGTCCTCCTGAATCCAAAAACAGCATTTTTAGAAAAAGATCCAAGTGTGCATATATATGTGTGTTAGTGTGTATGTGTGTCTGTGGACAGCATAGCTCAAAAACGAAAAGACCGTTGAATACCAAACTTGATAATTAAGTTTAGTATCTTCTAAGGATGCAACACGAAGATTTTCAAGAAAATTCCCCCACCCCAACTACCCTTTACATGGAACCTTTTTCGAAAATTTTGATTTTCTCAAAAATGGCTCTAACGATTTTGATTAAAATATCGTATATTAAATATATTTATCTGACAAATAAAATATATATTTTGAATTTCCTGGAAATAACCTCTGAAGACTACTTTATTCTGGATAAATTTTACGGAATTTTGCATTACTGCTAAACCGTAAGAGATGGACAAAAACTTACCACGCAAAAAATGTAGAGCACGTTAAAACATACAATTTATGTTATATACCACTTTTTCGTGGAGTTGATTGTTTTTTAGATATTCCTTGTTATTGGTTTCAGCTTTAAAAAACGTATACTTTTTTCATGCGGGAATTTGTCAACTCCTGTCCATACAAACAAAGGAACTTTAGTCACATAGCAACCACCTTTTGACTATCACCTTAACCTATGTTACTCCCTTATTTCGCTCCTACTTACAAGGAAAGCAATAAGACTATTTCTGCCAATTTTTTCTCGATTAGCATGAAGTAAATAGAAGCATAAGTTTTCTAACAATACTTTGTTGCAGAGCTGTAGAGAAAGTCATGTGAATGGAACGCATCAGATTTTTTTTATTCGTTAGCCATATACAAGATATTCACTGTTATTGGTTTGGTCCCCTGGATTAAATTTTATTTTAGAAAAAGATGCATTTGTCTGTATGAACAGCTTAACTCAAAATTTAAAAATCGGTTAAATAATAAACTTGAAATTTAGATGAATAATAGTAACAGATGCGACGCGAGAATTTAACAAAACAAAAAAAAAAAAAAAAAAACTCCCCCATCCCAATTAACTCTTTATTTGGAGGATTTTCTAGAAATGGCTCTAAAGTCTTTGATTAAAATATCTTATAAAGATATTTACAGCATAATAAAATAAACATCTTGGAATTTTCTAGGGATATCCTCTGAAACCCTCTATATCCTACATTACTTTTGCATACCTGGTAGGTAAACCGCACGGAAGATACAAAATCTTACTGCACAAAAAATGAAGACCTCGTTAAAACACATAACTTATGTCCCTTACAGTTTTTATGTATACTTAAACATTTTCGAAATATCTCTTGTTATTGGTATACATTTTTAAAGTGTCTTATATTATTTGTTTTTCAAACGGGAAGATATCAACATTTTTTACTTTCTCTACACGCACTATGTACATAGTTTATAGAGAAGGTATTGTATTACACCCAAAAATTCGATACCGAGATTTTGCCGGAATTAGACGTTTTAGGATCCCCTGTATGCAAAAAAAAGTATTTTCAGAAAAAGTGTCGTGTGTGTGTGTGTGTGTGTGTGTGTGTGTGTGTGTGTGTGTGTCTGTGAACACGATAACTCAAAAACAAAAAGTCGGTTAAGTACCAAACTTGGTATTTAAGTTTAGTATCTTCCAGGGTTGCGACACGAAGTTTTTGAGAAAAATTCCCCGACACCAAACCACCCTTTACATGGAAAACATTTTAATTTTCAATAAAATGGCTCGAACGATTTTGATTAAAATATTGTATATTAAAGATGGCAAATAAAATATACATCTTGAATTTTCTGGGAATACATCTTTATTCTGAATGAATTTGGCTGAATTTTAATTTTGCGTAACTGGTAAACCGTAAGAGATAGATATAAAAACTTACTACACGCTAAAACACACAATGTATGTCATATACGTTTTTACTTTCTCCACAGGTACTATATACATAGTGTATGGAGAAAGTATTGCATTCCACCCAAAAATTCGATACCGAGATTTCACCGAAAATACATGCTTTGGGTCTCCAATAACATTTTTGGAAAAAGGTCCGTGTGTGTGCGTGCGTGTGTGTGTTTGTGTATGTGTATGTGTCTGTGGATAGCATAGCTGAAAAACGAAAAGACCGTTAAATACCAAACTTGTTATTTAAGTTTGGTATCTTTCAAGCATGCGACACGAAGGTTTTAAAGAAAATCCCCCCACCCCCAACTACCCTTTACATGGAAAAAATTTCGAAAATTTTGATTTTCTCAAAAATTTCTGTAACGATTTTGATTAAAATATCGTATATTAAAGATATTTGTCTGACAAATAAAATATATATCTTGAATTTTCTGGGAATAGCCTCTGAAGACTACTTTATTCCGGATGAATTTTACGGAATTTTGCATAACTGCTAAACTGTTAGAGATGGACATTATCTTACCACACAAAAAATGTAGAGCACATTAAGACCACAATTTATATTATGTATTTTTGTTTTTCTTGGAGGTGATCGTTTTTTTGAGATATTTCTTGTTTTTGGCTTTAACTTTGAAAAACTTATACTTTTCTCATACAGGAATTTGTTAGCTCCTGTCCATACAAACAAAGGAACTTCATTCAAAATCTTCTCGGGCTTCTAGCCAGGTAAAAACATGGCTTGACACCAACGTTTCGAAGAAGTAAATCTTCCTCGTCTTCAGGGTGAACTGAAGTCAGTTAGAAGCCCGAGAAGATTTTGAATTAACACGTCGCCAGGAAAGCTTCAGTTCTTATTTTAAAGGAACTTCAGTTACATAGCAACCAGCATTTGACTATGACTTTAACCTTTGGTACTCCCTAATTTCACTTCTACTTACAAGGAAGTAAGCAATATGACTATTTCTGCTAATTTTTTCTCAATTAGCATGAAGTAAATAGAAGCATAAGCTTTTTCACAATAATTTGTGGCAGAGATATAGAGCAAGTCATGTGAATGAAACACATCCGATTTTTTTCGTTGAATTGACCATTTCTGAGGTATTTCTTGTTGTTTGTTTCAGATTTAAAATTCTTAAAACTTATTTCACACGGAAGGTTGTAAACTCCTAACCCTGTATAGAAACGGATTTCAACCACATGGCACTCAGCTTTTAAAATATTTGACTAACGCTTTAGCCTAGCGTATTGCCTTATTTGCCTCCTACTTACAAGGAAAAACAAATAATTAAGACAATGTATGTTAATGTTTATCTCTATTATAATGAGTAAGATAGAAGAATATGCTTTTTAATAATAATTTGTTACAGCGATGTAGAGAAAGTCATGTGAATGGAACACATAAGATTTTTTAGACTCCTAACTATGGAAAGAAAACGGAATTTCAGAGTCATACTTATCAACTAGCTTTTAGAGATTTGACCATCGCTTTAGCCTTATGTTCCTCCTACTTATAAGGAAGCAAGTAATAAGACCAGTTCTGCTAATGTTATCTCGATTAGCATGAAGTGAATGGAAAAATAAGCTCTAATAAAAATAATTTACTGTAGAACAGTAGAGAAAGTCACGTGAACGGAACACAAATGTTTTCAGTTGCTAAGGTATTACGGATTTTTTCTTTCAGTGTTATGCAAAGAATATGTAATTTCAAAGCCAGCTTATAGCGACCCACTTTTTATAGATTTGACTATCGCTTCAGCCTTCTGCATCCCTCTTGAATCTACAAGAAATGTGTAATGAAACTAATTTCTGTAAACATTATCTAGCTTATCACAAGGTACACATAATGTAAGCCAATAGATTTTCTGAATTAACCGTTATTGTTGTAGGTACTAGCATTTGACTTGTAGAATAATCTCTGTTTTCGCTAAATATGGTGCTTATTAGCTCCTTCAGAAAAGCGTTCATTTGAACCGTGTAAGACAGAGCTATGTGTTTGTTACAGAGCATAACGAAGGAGAGTTTCGCGGGGTTGAACCGTCTGCAGACCCTGAACATCCAGGACCTGCCCCGTCTTGAGAGGTTTGACGGCGACAGCCTGACGAGACTGAGGTTGCTGTCGACGCTGAGGATACAGACGTGGCCTCGTATCGAGAAGTACAGGTTCAGGTTGGGCAGCGCACTGAGCAGCGTGCCCTCTCTCAGGTAATCCTAGCTACTTGCGGTTATATGTCCTAGCGGTGGTACTGCTATAGTCTGTCTCAACCTTAGACAGTATGAAGTTAAATGGGATATATCTGTCTCTATATTATGTACATGTTGCCATTAGTCTCGTCCTTTTCAACTCTCCCGCTGATGTCTAGTTGCTAATAATATGCTGTAAGCATTCACTTGTTAAATTTTTAAGCTTTAAACACATCATCGTAAGCAGCATTTTTACTTTCTCTGCACCTACTATGTACATAGTGTATAGAGAATGTATCTATTGTACTCCACCTAAAAAATCGATACCGAGATTTCACCGGAAATATATATTTTGATATCCCCTAAATACATAAACACTTTTTTTAGAAAAATGTATCTATGTGTATGTGTCTGTGTGCAGAATAGCTAGAAATTGAAAAGTCCGTTAAATACCAAACTGGGTATTTGAGTTCAGTACACGAAGATTTTCAAGAAAATTCCCCCCTCCTCCAATTACCCAACACATGGAAAAATAATCGAAAATTTTGCTTTTCTCAAAAATGGCTCTAAGGAGTTTTATTAAAATACCATGTTTTGAAGATATTTACATGAAAGTAAAATGTATATCTTGAATTTTCAGGGAATAGCCTCTTCAGCCCTCTTTATTCTGGATGACCTTTGCGAAATTTTGCATAAGTTGTAATCCGTATGAGATAGATAAAAATTTACAACACAAAAATGTAGTGCTTGTCAAAGAACATAAATTATGTTATATACATTTTTTCAGGAGTTGACCGTTTTTTATATATTCATTGTTGTTGGTTTCAGTTTGAAAATACTTGAATTTGCAAACTCCTGGTCATACAGACAAACGAATTTCAAGCACGTAGCCACCAGCTTTTGAAAGATTTGTCTATCGATTTATCCTAGTATACTCCCTTATCTCCCTTCTTACATGGAAGCATATTTAGAAGATTTATGGTAATGTTTATTTCGAATAGCATGTATATAGAAGAGTAGATTTTTTAACAATAATTTATTGCAGAGATGTAGAGAAAGTCATGTGAAGGGAACACATCAGATTTTTTTCTAATAGTCAAGCCTGGAAGGACTCATAAGTTGCCTATTTGAGAGCAGAAGATCAACATTTCCTACATTTACTTTAAAGTAAGATTTTTGACTGCGGCGACTCTCGGTTCTCTCATACAGTTGTGTGAGGCCGTGGGAGAGAGGGGTTACCTTGTAATTTAACTACTCTATAAAAGCGAGAAATGTCTCTAGTCAGAGAAACATTCCGTTTCCCCAACTGGGGATTGAATCTAGAATCCCTGGCTTGAAAATCAAAAGCAGTAACCGTTCGGTCACCAAAGCAATCATATTGAGCAGTGCTATTTAATCATCCACTAGAAAAAAGTAGATAAACAAAATTTTAAGAGCCCTTTAGATTTCTGTGGCTTCAATTTTCCAAAGAAAATACATTTTTCAGTAAAAGTGCGATATTTGCTGCTTCTCTGCTTACCACGCAGTAACTAAAAGCTAAAGATCAGAACGTTTTTTCTTAGAGTAAACTAGAACGTTGATACATGCAGAACTTTAATTCTCTATATTTAATAAGATCAGCATTATGGTTTTTTAAATCAAAGATTTACGGAACATTCTATAACTATGCAGTAGAAAAGTGAGGCAACGAGAAAGCTTTTACTTTCTCTACACGTACTATGTACATAGTGTATAGAGAAGGTATTGTACTGCACCCAAAAATCGATACCGAGATTTCACCGGAAATACATGTTTTGGGACCCCTGAATAAAAAAAGCATTTTTAGAAAAAGGTCTGTGGTCAGCATAGCTCAAAAACATAAAGTCTCTTAAATACCAAACTTGAGACTTAAGTTCAGTTTCTCCCAAGGATGCGACACGAAGAGTTTCAAATCTCCCCACCTCAACTACCCTTTACATGGAAAAAAAAATCGAAAATTTTGATTTTCTCCAAAATGGTTCTAACGATTTTGATTAAAATCTCTTATATTTAAGATATATTTACATGACAAATAAAATGTATATATTGAATTTTCTGTAAATACTCTCTAAAGACCTCTTTATTCAGGATGATTTTTGTTTTAATTTTGCAAAACTAGTAAACCGTAAGAGATAGACAAAAACTTACTACACAAAAAATGTAGAGCTCCTTAAAACACACAATTTATATCCTATACATTTTTTTTCTGCAGTTGAGCAATTTCGAGACATTCCTTATTATTGTTATCAGCTTTAAAGTAACTTTTCTCTACAGGAACTTGTCATTCCCAGGCGACGCAAAGAAACGGATTTCAATCCCAGAGCAATCACATTTTAAAACTTGACTTCCGTTTAGCCTAGTGTTTCTCTTACTTCCCTTCCACTTATAAGGAACTAAGTAAAAAGAGCGTTTCTGCTAATGTTTATCTCGATTAGCATTAAGTGGATAGAACAATAAGCCTATTAACAATAACTTGTTACACAAAGCTAGAGAAAGTTACGTGAATCGGATTTTTACTTTCTCTACACGTACTATGTACATAATGTATAGAGAAATATTGTATTGCACCAAAATTCGATTCCGAGATTTCACCGGAAATATATGTTCTGAGATCTCCTGAATAAAATAAAAAAAAAAAAAAAAAAAAAAAAGCGTTTTTAGAATAATTTCCGTGTATTTGTCTGTGTGTATGTGTCTAGGAGCAGCATAGCTCAAAAACGGTAAGTCCGTTAAATACAAAACTTGGTATTTAAGTTCAATATCTTCCAAGAATGCGACTCGAAAGTTTTCAAGAAAATTCCGCCCCAACTACCCTTAACATGAGAATTTTCGAAAATTTTGATTTTCTCAAAAATGGCTCTGACAATTTTGATTAATATATCCTACATTAAAGACATTTACACAACAAGTAAAATGTATATCTTGAATTCTCTGGGTGAAGCCTCTGAAGACATCTTTATTCTGGATGACTTTTGCGGAATTTTGCATAATCGGTAAACCGTAAGAGATAGAGAAAAACTTACTGGACACAAAATGTAAAGCTCATTAAATCACACAGTTTATGTTATATATCTGTTTTCGTTGAGTTGGCCGTTTTTTAGGTATTCTTTTTTTTTTTTTTTGTAGTTTAACGTCCTTTAACCTGGTTGGTCATATCGGACGATGAATGAACTTGGTGAAATGATGCTCAAATGACCTGGAGATCCATGGAGCTTAAAGTTACTTGACATTTAGCTTCTCAGGATAAGGGAAACCCCAAAAAAAATCTTATCCGGGTAAATCACCCTAAGAGAGATTCAAGCTCACGACCTGTTGAATGAAGCAGACATGCTACCACCACACTACCAAGACGGGCATTCCTTGTTATTGGTTTCAGTTTTAAAACACTTATACTTTTCTCATACAGGAATTTGCCAACTCCTGTCCACAAAAACAAATGAACTTTAGTTACATAGCAACCAGCTTTTGACTATCACTTTAACCTATGGTACTTCCTTATTTCGCTTCTACTTACAAGGAAGCGCGTAATAAGACCATTTCTGCTAAGCTTTTATCGATTAGCATGAAGTAAATAGAACAAGCGTTTTACAAGTATTTCTTGCAGAGATGAAAGTCATGTGAATGGAAAACATCAGATATTTTGTTATTGGGTTTACAACGGGAGACCAAGCGAGAGAAATGTTGATAAGGCTTGGATAAGGTTTTTAAAACAAGCCGGAATCCTGTAACTTCTAGCACAACACTAAGGGCCTAATTTATAGTCGTCGCTTATTTCAAGAAAATTCTGTATATTCTGTATAAACCTCTATAAACCTATAAACAAAAACAAAACAAAAAACTGAATTAAAAGTATATAATCCAGTAATTTCGAATTCTTTAAGGCGAATAATAAAAATTCTTATTCGTACCTATAAGGTAGCTCTGACCTCAACAAGGAGAGCGGTTACCATCTTGCATCAATTACCTGCAATGAAGGCTATTTTACAATGAAAATGTGCTGTATAATAATATGCAGTATTTGCGTCATGTGCAGAATCCACTAGAAACGTATGGTGGTACTGGATTCAACAACCGATATCGATTTACCAAGGTCACTCATAAATCTATTTCCACTGCCTGAGGTCCTCCGTACCCTAGGTCATGGATTCAACCCCGGCGGAGGACGATGGAAGGGAAGTAACGTTGGTCCCGTGTCGTAGGTCTACCTCAAGTCTGATAGAGAGGCCTCTGAGCAAAATTAATTTAGAATGGGACGCTGAGTTAAATATCATTCATAAATAAAACGCCATTTCATTTCATTTCACGAACAGAGGTTCACTGTTCAAGATTTTGTTTTCACATTACCTGTCTAACACCAGCGATTTCATAATCTAATCTGCGTAAAGATAAAGAAATGTGGCTTGTATTTGTGGTTAGCTTCTGTATACGCATATGCATATATTTTTATAGGAATAGAAAATTAGGTATTAGATATAATTGTTAGGTTAATACGTACATGCGCTTGCTTTTCGTTCATATTGCTGCTTTTCGTTTCTATACATGGCAATCGCATGAAAACCGTGCAAATTGTTAAAATACCATAGTGTGAAGGTACGGTAACTGCCTCTCATTCAAAAGACCTCGAGTTCGAATCTCAATTAAGTCAAGTTGCCAACATACTCTTTGTTAATAAAAAATCTTGAAAGAAGAAAAAGAGCATTTTAAGTGAAAATAAAAGTAATCCATAGGTACTCGAGGGAATATTCTTGGAGAGAGCATTAAATTCCTGTGACATCTTCTTACGTATCGCTCTTTTACAGCGTTCGATTGTCTCCACTCCTTATCTTTATGAGAGCTTTATCATATATCGCCGTATTTAAACGTTTTATGCCCATAAAACGTATTTCGAAGCACTAAAACTATAAAGAGAAGAGATAATGTGCAATAAGGTCTTACAATAACCTTAAATAGCAATGCACATATTTCACTATTTGGTGATGTATAATTAATTCACAAATTGACACTAAATTGGTAGACCTATCCTGGCTGAGCGCCAGCATTCTAATATATGTGGCAACGGTGTGCTCCATTTAACATGTATGTTCTGTCTTTTAAGATTGAGAAGCACTTTAGTACTAAAGTCCTTCTGTTGTGTCTGCAGGAAGCTGGCGGTGCGGGTTGAAGAGGATTACCTCACGGACCAGTTGCTCAACGCCTTCAACCCTCGCCTCAGGCACCTGGAGATTACTGGCACAGAGCTGCGTCACGTGGACCAGGATGCCTTCGAGGGGGTCGAGGAGAACTACGAACTGGGGCTGCAGATACGCGGTACGCAGTTAGAGAGTCTCCCAGCCGGGCTGTTCGCCAGACTCGAGAAGATACCTCATCTGTCGCTGGACCTGCGGGACAACAGATTCTCGTCGCTGAGTCCAAGCACGCTGTACTCTAACGGCTCGGGCTGGGAAAGCGTCGGCACCAAGATAATCGCAGGTAACCATGTCATTAATGTAACATGCACTTGCTTGCACAGACACCGTTCGTTGTCTGCTGTGGCTTTCGTTGGCGAAGTCAATACGTAGAGTGTGCATAGAGAATTAGGATGCTTTATTCGAAAATAAAAGAAAAATATGAACGAAAAGAGTCAGATGAAGAAGATAATTACGACAAAAGGAGAAAAGAGAAGGAGGAAAAAGAATAAGTGAGACAGAAGAAGAAAAATAGGAAGAAGTTGAGGATCAAGGCAACGAAGCAAAGAAGAAGAAAATGATTTAACTCCCGATCTAGGAACCAAAGTGTTACTTGCAAAATACCTTCGGATTCCAGGAATTATTATATCTAGCGTAATCCTGAAACAATACGGAATATATAGAAGCAGATGATGTTACTCCGGCGAAGTCATATGCCCACCCACTCGCCCTTCTTTGCGACCTCACTTATACATGTCTAGCTAACACTATTATCAACATCGTCTGCTAAGAGGGCAAAAAATAGCGGTAAATCAATGTTGCAAACCTAGAAAAATGTCGCCAAAATAAAAAACAATATCCGCTGTTTTGGGAAATTCGGTTGGGTTTAGGTCTCACTCCTCCCTCGGCTGCGCTCAGCGCGCTTAGGACCCTCAACCCTTCGGCCACCCTTTGTGGCTTAGGGCTCTCTATCCTCTGCTGAGCTATGCGGCTTCTTCCGATGTGTTCAGATTGTGAGTGTTGGTAACACGTGGAGAGATAAGGACAGAAGAGGTAATGTTGCCAAGATGCCTCAGATGGCATATCCGTTAGGTTTTGTAGACAAAGTGACGGAGAAGTGATAAAAGTGGAAAAGTTGTGTTTATAAACGTATTATAATTGAAAACACGGAAGTGAATAAGTGCTGTATAAGTGTTATTAGTGTCTGTTCTCCACATTTAGTAGTAACACAGTAATTTTTGTTGATATAGTGAGTTTGAGGGGTTTTTAGATCGGAAGTTATCCGAAGAAACGTATACTAAGAAGGAAGACTGCTACCCTCTACACATTTATAGCTGTTCTTTATGCTTCTGAATATTGTACTCAGAGCTACCAACGCTATTTTGTAAATTAATAAAAAATAAAGAATATCAACTGAAAGAAGATTAAAAGAAGAAAAAGGAGTAGCATTAATTAATGTATTTTGATTATCAATTAGATTAGTATGGGGATTTTGGTTAGATTAATATGTTAGGAAGACATAGAAGACATAGAAGGACGAAGGTGAAGAAGCAGGCTGAGAACAGGACCAAAAATGGAATGAAGTGGATGTGAAGTGGGATGAAGAGTGAAGAATATGAGGCGCATAAAGAAAAAATAAAAGAGAACTAGGCAGAAATAGAAAGAGGGAGAAGAAGAATTGGAGGATTAAAAACAAAACAAAAACAAGCAGAGAAGAAACTGTAGTATTATAAGATGAATCTTGTGTTAATTTTTTATTTTATCATCATAATCAATTTGAAATATTTTAAAAAAGAACTTCTGAATCATTCCGCAATCTGTGCAAGCAGTTCGCCGCGGAGCATTATTGTAAGACTGATCTTTTGTGTTGCAGGTGGACTGATACTGAAAGGGAACCCCTGGACGTGTGAGTGTGGTCTTGTATGGCTGGGACACTGGATGAGACGCTGGCTTAGAGAGACCATGCAGATCCATACCGTGGTACTGGAGGGTGCCCAGCAGATGCAGGCCTTGGCTCGCGAGGCTACGTGCACGGATCCCACTACGGGACAGCTGATGCCGATACTGGACCTATATCCTGAGGACCTTAGCTGTCATGTGAGCGCCTTGAGTCGAGCAGGAACCAGCATGACATGCGGACTAGAATGGACGCACCTGGTATCGGTGCTAGCATACTTTTGGTGGATCTTGTGATGTATGTGTGCTACGGCCAGTGAGACAATTACCTGCGTGGTAGGAACTGTCACGTGAGCGTCTTAGGTCGAGCAGGGATCTGGGCTGAATCTGAATTGTAATAGTTCTACCTCGTGGTAATGCTAGGGTACTTTTGGTGGACCTAGTTATGTGGGTGTTTTACGGTCAGTCAGTGGTAGGAACTGTCATCTCGAGTGTGGAATGTGGGCTGGAATGGTGGCACCTGGTGACAATGCTGGTATATTTTTTTGTGTATCTGGTGAAGTGGGTGTTCTACGCTCTGTGTGACAGTTGCCAGGGTGTTAAGTACTGTCACGTGAGCACCTGAGTCGACCAGAATCCTGCATATATAGTATGGTCTAAGATGATCACGGTTGATGTTAAATTCTTCTAGTGGACCTGTTGATGTGGGTTATCAGTGAGACAGTTACCAGAGTGGTTGGAACTATAGTTTCTTATAATTATCATCAAAACGGTATCTGAGATTATCTGATTGAGCTCAATTCCTCGTGTGGTATTTATTACGACCCTTTTACAAATAAAATTTACATACATTTATACACACAATGAAACTAATTTCTTCTTACGTTACGTAGAAAAACAAATCAGCATTGGCGAGTGTTGTGCTATTGATGCCAAATGCTGGGGTTATGAAACAGTGCCTAACCTCAAAAGCAAACGTAAAATGTTGCATTATCAAATGCAAAATTCCTGCACGAAAACAACTTTTATTTTTAAAAATAATTAAACGCATGACATTTGACCAAATTATACAGTTATCACTTTGTTTTTAACCTCCCGTAAAAGGTTCTGTATATCATGTCTACATCATAAGTTTTAGATAGTGTTTAAAGATTAATTTATGCTACACTGAGAATCCTTATCTATAGCAACTGGAGAGTCGATTATATGCGTGGCCAAGACCGGCTACAATTCGAAATAAGACAAGGCATCGTAACAACGACGACCAACAAAGCGGCAAACGCTGCACAATTTGTAGATCAGGCTAAGGTGGTTGGTGGGTCTACAACTTCTTGTCATTGTTGATGCCCATGCGCGATTGTATTTCTTGTCCATTAAAGATGGCAGCCAAAAAGTTGACCAAAACATCGGGTCAGTTGTGAATAACCAAACATATAGACTATGGCCTTCCAGCCCGAAAGCTTTTACAAATCTGTCAGTCGTATTTTAATGAAAATATTGGAATTGTTTAAACAAATAATGTAAAAATTATGTAAAGGGTATTGAAAATCTTCGTGTCGCAGCCTGAAAGAGTGTTGAAGTTTGGTATTTATTTGGCTTTTCGCTTTTAAATTATTATGTTCGCAGACAAACATTCACTGAAATTCAAAACGTACATTTCCGGCTGAATCTCGAGATTCATTTTTTGGATAAGTAAAACAGCAACTGGCGTTGCACATATTCTCTCCCGTACTGCATCAGAAATGCAGACTCAAAAACTACAAGAGGGAAAGGAAGTAGAATACGTATGGGTAAACAAACAATAGTTACAGTTTAAGTGACGAATGTCACCGATCTACACATAAACCGGATACATGTTAATATATCTTATTTATTAGCCCAGACTATAATGCATATCTGCAACACCTATATTTAATAATACTTACGGTGTTTATGCAACAAGTTCAGGTCATAGTGTGGCAACTCGCCAAGGCAGTTTGTTATCAATATTTTTGCTGACTAAATATTTGAATGTTCTGTAACCCCAAGTGATTCTCAGAGTATAAACACCAATTACAGTGTATATAATGTGGAGACACAAGAGTACCAACGTGAGAACACAAATATCACTAGGAGATCTATCAGCTGCCATAGACTGCCTCGCTCTCCATTGGAGAAATAGTAATTTGCACTTGTCCTGCCATGGTTTTATAAGTCAACTTTTGTTTAAATTACAGGATTTATTAATTAGTGTCGTAATGTTGACAGCTAGCGCATCGTGTTTAGGCACAGTTGAGAGGAAATAAAATCTTCTTAAAGTGTAACATTCTTGTGTAAAGACAATATTTAGGCTTAAAACTGTGCAAGGCGCGCCATCAGTTGAAGTAAATAAAGTGTGTAACCTAGGGCCCGATAAAACTACTACAAGAGCTATCTTAAAATTAAACAGGTAATTTAACGCGCTACCACACTCGTAATTCTCTCAATAACTTTAACATCAGTGAAAGTGTCACAACAAAATTTTGAGAGATATGTGATTAAAACATAAGTTAAGTTGATAATTCTGACTATTTCCAGGCTTTTCATTTAAAGATGAGGAATATAACTTTGCTCACATGGTGTGGCAGTCCATGTGGGTGGAGTTTGTGCACCTCACATAATTAACATTAGACTATGCAATTAGAGTACTTAGCACTTTTGCCACTCAGAGACTAGACCTTACTCGTTCGTGTGGTTTTCTTCCTAACAGTGGCAGCTATTTACGTGAAGCTAGTGAAGCTCCACTTCACTTATTTTTAGTGGTATTACATATCAATGTACGAGTTTAATTTGTTGTGTGCTCATGTATCCCAAATACTAGTCAGGAGCACATCTGTGAGCGAAGAAGGAAGCGTTGGAGAGGAGGGATACTTGAAGAGGGTGTTAACGGGACAAAAAGGATAGGAAAAGATGGCTGTGGTTTTGCTGCTCTTTTCTGCCTATCGATGTGTAGCTGTATGTTTACACACTTTGCCATGACAACGAAACAAGCTAATATGCCATGTGTTTCCAAAAAGACCTGGTTTGAGTCTATGGTGAAGCTATTAGTACAGGAATTTAGCGAGCCTTGCAGAGGCTAGCTCATAGGTTTATTGCACTCATGAAAGAAAAACAACCTTTTGAAAGTTACCCACTCCCTTCCCTAGGGATATTTGGCAATACCATTTCCCCCAAAAGTCAACTACAGTCTAAAAATATTGTTCGGTAAAGTGGTAGTGTATTTGAATACTCTAGTAGCTTTGTGTTCTTTTATTTTACTGAAGGTAGCTCCACAGGAACTTATTTCCATCTACTGTTTTGTTCAGTTAAAGTTAGCTGAAAGATTAGCTCAAAAAATGACACAGTCTATAGTATATTACACACATCATTTTCGCACTGACTGATTGCGATAAAACCGAACCCAATTCTTAATTTGCTTAATTTGTTGACAGAAATTTTACAAAAAGTACTTTAAAAGTTCATGGTACAGTGAATTCGAGTGACTGTGCGGTAGTTATTATATGGAAAAAACTGTTTTGTTAGTTTTGTTACTTGGTAAAAAAGATAGCATGGAACAGTGGTTTTTGTGACATTTTGAACATCAATTAGTCATTACATAAACATTCGGATGCTGTTGAAAATATCTCATGTGCGCGCTCCAATTGAAGCAACTCGAAAAGAATCAGAACGTTATTGCTGATGCTCTGAAAGAAAACAATCGGTTGCTCAGTATAATGAAGATGTAAGACTTAGCCGATTAATTTTTAAAGTTATAATTAATGCAGTACTGTTTTTGGTCAGACAAGAACTTTCTTTTCGCAGTCAAATGAAACCTCCGCTTCATCCGATAGGGGAAATTTCAAGAACCTACTATCATTATAAATATTAACAAGTCCGTCAGAGTTTCAGACTCACTAAATAAGTTGAAAAAAAACCTTCACTGGAGATTCGAAAACAATACATAACGAGACTGTATTTCAGAGTATATTGATGAGTATATTAACTTGGAACTATGAAGCAGTGACTTTTTAGTTCAAATTGATGATACTACAGATGTCACACAAAAATTTCAGTCTTCTATAATTGTCAGACTAGTAGACGGTAATGGTGAACTAGTCGAACGGTTTTTGGGTTTCTTTGATGTCATCGAAAGCATTGTATACCTTGATTGGTTCTGTGTTGGGACCATTTGATTATCAGTCAAAACGTATACGACAATGCTACCATAGCGCTAGTCTGGACATTTAAATGGTTTGCAAAAAAACGTAAAGAATTTTGCACCTCAGGCAGTCTTTATTCATTGCTTAACCTATAGGTTGAATTTAGTTATACAACGCACAATGAAACAATTTTCAATCCCACATGTTTTTTGGCTCATATTGCTGAAATCCTTTATTTTTTCATCACTCTGCCAAGAGAAGCTGTGCCTTAGAGACCGTTGTAGAATGGCTTATAACCACTACATCAGATACCCGATGGACTTCATACTCTAAATTGCTCAAAGTAGTTGAAAACTGGAATGATCTCAACAAGTTTTTTTTTCTCTCCGGGAAATAGCAGAGGATTTTGAGTCCGATCAGATAGTTCGACTTTCTTATAACTTTCTCAGTAACATGGGTGATTATTAATTTGCATTTTGGTGATTGTTTTAATGAGGTCTCTCGCGTTACTATTCTTGTGTCTGATATTATTTTTAAAAAAATCTCTTGAGATGATTTTCTGTCAGAAGCAAATAGACGAAGACCACAGAGTCAAGGTGGTCTAAAGCTTGGATTTCTTTGATTCCAATCTAACTCTTGCTATCCCGAGAAGTCATCTATAATAATCAATACCGAGAAAGCTTCAAATCTTTAAGGTATTGTATACTTCAAAGAAAACGAACTGCTGAAATTTTTGTCAATTTTTGAAACACCTAAACAAAGGAGGGGGAGAGTTTTCGGGGCGAAAATATTCTAAGCAGTCCCAAGATGAGCTTTCCCGGAAGCATTCTTATATTTTGAAATATTGAATTTTATCTTGACACAAATTAGCATTAGATTCCAAGGTCTTGGAAAACTTCAGATTTACACTCTCGCTAATTATTCGAGGTTCCTGCAGCATTCTTATTGCTGCTCTCACCTTTCTTTCGGTAGCGTACCCAAGTTTATTTTAAATAAGTCTGAGCTTGAGATATTTTTATGGAAACAAAGCATAATGTTCCCATTACACAAGTATTGAAAATAAGCACATATTTCAGCAGGTTTACATACTTTTTTTTCCCTCGTAACACTACCGACAGCGAGCTTTTCATTGGAGAGACGGTTTTCTGCTCTCAAATGGATAAAGCCACATTTGCGGAGCTCAATGACCCAAGAAGGTCTGACATCTCTGGCCAATATCTTCACCCACAAGGACTTGAATGACCTAGAGAAGAAGCAGCTTTTTCAGGATGACATAATTGAGCAATATGCCAATAGAAAGGACAGAATTATCAACTAATATATCAGAAATGGGTATTTTGCATGTGGTTATGTGATAAGTAGAGCTCGGTTTTAAGTTCCGAAGCGCACGCAGAGCAGTCAGCAGATGAAGAGAGGGTAGTGGGGAGGGGTTTGTAGCGTAAACATGCACACGTTGAGGTATAATCTGTTCTAAAGTAGCTTATTACATGTATTGACATTATAAGCATCGTTCTAATGCATAAAGTACACAATAAAACAATTATTTCATAATATGAGTACTGCTTTTATAAAGCTTGATACAAAAATTCAGGATAATAATGTACAGAGCTTTGAAAATACAATAGACATAAATCAACCAACACACTCAGAATTCATTGCAGTGAATTATAATATACATCTTTACTATATCGAAAGAAAAAGCTCTCCTCCTGTTGCTCAAAATATGTTTGAGCAAACAAAATATGTTTGAATTATCCACAGATTTGTTCAGTAACGAATGCCTACCCTTTCTATTTTTTCAATTTGCGCCCTCTTTCAGTGTTCACTGGTTTATTATTAGCAGGAACTGAATGAGGCAGGCAGTGGGCAATTCTAGATAGTGCAACATATTTCGAAACGGCTGTAAGGACCAAGCCTACTCCATCATACCATAGTTATACTCTGTGTGCACTGAACTGTGCAATCCAGCAATTTCGTGACCCTGAACCAAGCTCTAGTGATAAGAGCTTCACCTATAGTCACGAAACTCCACTGATTTCCAACTCCTTCTACCCTCTCCTGCTCTGTGCTGATCTGTTCCGGTATGTTCCAATCCAATGCCTGAAGGAGTCAGCCCATATGACTCTCGGCCTTCCTTGACTTCTCCTTCCCCCCTTGTAAACTGGCTCATTTGTATAGCCCCCATTAACCGTTCTGGTCATATCGGGGGCTTTTTACCTTGTGAAGTAACTTGATATTTACCTGTAGGTTATTGACATTATGCTAATCATGTTATATCATTAAGCATATTTACATTCACTCATATACATACTGCCAGACTCTATAGGGGGATAGGAATATTTTTGGTAGTGTTTAACACCCGCTTTTACTACTTGTGGCAGCGCAGGCGATGACACTGGTGATACAGGGAATGAAGATGGCGGGGGAACCCGGAGAAAACCCACCGCCACCACAAATATCACATGCGGTAGCTTGGGATAAAACCCGGCCCATCTAGGTGAGAGGCGACTGGTCTAACCACTCGGCCACGGTGCTGCCTGGGAATAACTATGGTTAAAGAAAAACTGCCTCCCCGGCCAGCACGTCCGATTGAGAAGTCAGCTCGCTAATCATCGATCATGGAGGCTCTTCCTTTGTAGGGGTTCCAAGTCCTTACCTATGTCCAATTGGGTCCTTGCAGCTTTAAACGTGTCCTCCCCATTTCCACTTTATTCTTGTCACTTGTCACTGAGTTCTTGAAGAAGGTGGTTTCTTGCGGCCTCTTATTAGTTATCCTATCCTTCAACGATATGGTAAGTATTTTTCTGTTCATGTTCCTTTGACATACTTCTAGGGGTTTCTTTTTATCCTGCCTGGCTGTGAGGGTCCAGGTTTGGCAGTCGTACAATAGAACCGGTGAGATACAGGTGTTTAGTCAAGCATTTCTAAAGTGAAAGTTTATTCAATAAATTTCTGTTGTGTGTGAATTACATTAAATTATTCTTACTAGCTCACGCTTGAACAAAGAAGTTTCAGGTACACTTTATACAAACAAACAAAAAAAAAAAAAAAAAAAATGCAGACAGGTGTATAGACACTACCAAAGGGGAAATTTCCTGGTACGATAGAAACTGCCGGATGTCTGGTTTATACATTTAGGATAGCATGGGTAGTAAAATCGGCTCAAAAGGGCCATTCCATTGAAACGCGTTCTTGCCTCACACCACCGGCCACCATCGGTCCCCTTCACTGCTGTGCCCTTGCTTCAACTCGCCTCATTAGTGATAAGTATAACTTCATCGGGACGTCTGTTTCATGAAGAGTGGCAGAGAGAATTTTTGTAAGTTACAAAAATAGGAAAGTTTGCTGTTTAAAATGCGGATTTCAATATGCCAATATAAAGCATTCCATTTGTAAACATTTAAAAGGAACATATGATTCCACTTTAAGGAGTTTAGTTTCTAATTAATTTATTAACCCGTTCCCATCTCCTGTCTCATGAACCTGCTCATACATGTACTCTATATAACTGTGCACTTACCGTTCATCATCTGATCACAGCTTGCCCGAGAAGTTCCTGAGTTCCCGAAAATCTACAGCTGACCTGGGCGACCAACAATGCCGCAGAGACATTGCAGATTCTAGTTCAGTTTTAGATTTGACTCTGCCATTGGTCGATTGTCAACTTGGCTGCCCATGCGCAAGCAGACAAAACGAACGGAAGACTGTGCATTTCGCATTGGAAAGAAGAACCGACTTTCAGAAAGTCCATTTTTACCCCTTATTTCGATCCAGTTCATTTACATACACCTAACCTAACCTAACGAAATCTCGAAACCTGTCGTTCACCTGTCACGTAGTCATATTGTCTCCGTAACCAATAGGAACGCCTCAGGAAGGAGAATTAGTCTAAAACTGAACTAGAATCTGCAAATATACAGCTGGCCTGAGCGACCAACAATGCCGCAGGAAAGTCATCAACTTCATTAAAATATGCAAAATAATTAATGATATTTAAATTGTTGCTAAGTTTATTATTGTTAATTAAGCACTGTAAGATTTAATTTAGCATTTTGTAATTTTACCTCATTGTACAACTCAGTGTTTAATTGCGGTATGACTTGTTGAAGCAACTTTAATAAATTAAAAAAAAAAAAAACGCTTACAATTTATCGCGAGGAATTTACATAGATGGTCATGATTTAATGCTTCAATAAACAGAAGACAAATTTTAAAAAACATATTTATATAATCTTTTATACATTTGTCTTTACTTTTCATTTATCAATTACTGCAGATGTAGAGGTAATGACTGAAAAGGTCAGGACCTCTGAATAGCTTTTATTCCTATTCGGCAGATGTATGGAATGAAGTTTCTGGATGCCTGAATCTTATAATAATCCTCATGCAAAATTTTTTTGCTTTATCTCCTTCGTATTTACATCAGTTGGCATTTGGTTATTAAAAAGAGCTTATGTGTTAGCAGAATGGTCTTACTAACTGGTAAGTAGAAGGGGACTAACGGAATACTTTAGGCTAAAGCGATAGTCAAATGTTTTAAAAGCTGTCGCCATGCGGTTGTCGCTATACTTATTTGCATGGACAGAAGAAGAAGAATAAGAAGAAGAAGAAACACGCACTACTTCCTGTTTGAGAAAAGTAGAAGTATTTTGAAACCAATAACAAAGAATATCTCGGAAACGGTTAGTTCCACAACAAAAAATGTAAAGGATATAAATTGTGTGTTTTTATGAGATCTATATTTTTGCGTAGTGAGTTCTTGTCTATCTCTTACGGTTTACCAGTTATGCAAAAGTCATTCAGAACGAAGAGGACTTTAGAGGCTATTTTTAGAATTTAAGTTTTACATTTTGTCATGTAAATATCTTTTATGTATGGCATTTCAATCAAAACTGTTAGAGCTACTTTTGAGAAAATTAAAATGTTCCTAAATGTATCCATATAAAAGGTAATTTGGGGTGGAAAATTTTCTTGAAAATCTTCATGTCGTGAGTCAATCGTTTCCGAGGTATTCCATTTTAGTTTTAAGCTATAAACTTTTTTCAAACGGGTCATCTTTCTTTTCGTCCTAACAAGCAAAGAGAACCGAATATCAATTATTTCACGTAGCAACCAGCTTTTAAAAAAGTGGCTATCGCTTTAGCCTAGCGTATTCCCTTATTTTCCTTCTACTTACAAAGAATCAAGTAATAAGACTGGTAATGCTTATCTCGATTTGCATGAAGGACATAAAAGAATAATCTTTTGTATGAAAAGTTTGTTTGCGGAACAGCTAGAGAAAGTCATGCGAATGAAACACATCAGATTTTTTTATCGGTTAAGTTGGATAGCAGAAATGGCATAGTGAAATTTAATGTGGTAGTTTAAGCGTTGATTACTTTCATAGCTTTCGAAAGGAATTCATAATGTCAGCTTGGCGAGTTCCAAGAAGTAGAGATACAATAATTTATGTAGATGAAAAATGTAATATTTATCGCTGAACATAGGCGCAACTAAAGACGGAAAGCAATGACATTCTCAGCTACGAGAGCCATCCAGAAAGTGACAGACGATTTGGCATAATTAAAAAAAGTCTGATCACATGACTTTCTCTACATCTCTGCAACTAATTATTGTTAAAAAGCTTATGCTTCTATTTACGTCATGCTAATCGAGAAAAAATTAGCAGAAACAGTCTTATTACTTGCTTCCATGCAAGTACTCGTAGAAGGGAAGTAAGGGAGTACATAGGTTAAGGTGATAGTCAAAAGCTGGTTGCTATGTGACTGAAGTTACTTTGTTTCTATGGACAGGAGTTGACAAATTTCTGTATGAAAAAAGTATAAGTTTTTAAAGCTAAACCCACAGAAAGAAGAAGAATCTGTTGTAAGAAGTTTGCAGAGTAGCTAGAGAAAGTCATGTGAGCTAACATAAGATTTTTCAACGTAATCGCCATTGCTAACAAGGTATTTATTGTCACGTAATACCGGTTTTTCAATGCAGATGTTATACTCTTTCACCATTAATGATCTGAGCCAAGATGCCAATACCACTTTGAGGTCTTCATGGCTGGGAAATCTTTTCCATCCAAAAAGTCATGTAGAGTATCCAAAGTGAAACGCCGGTTTTTCTAAATTCTTCGATTTGCTTTTTAATCGCTGTATTACCAGAAAAGGGACCAAAGGTAGACAACGGAAGAGGGGGCATCTAGTGCTCTGTAACCAACACAATTCTATTGTGGCTAAAACCTTCTAGGAGGAAGAGAGAAATTGAGGGAACCACATGAGCTTATTTGCCACAGGCAGACAGGCCACAGAGACGCACTGAAGACATTAACATACCCAAGCCCGAGGTCTCGTCCCACTGCTGAAGACGCACTCTAGTGTTCACGAGGAATTTTCTTTCCATGGAGCATAAATCTGCGCCATCTGCCCGCAACGTTTTACTCCACGAACCCAGAAGCACACCTGAAAGATGAGAAGAAAACGGAATTAAGGGAAAATAACAGAAAAGAAATCGTGGTATATAATAGCATTCGCCTGGTGGCCTCGATGAATCCACGAAAAAAACAAAAAAAAAAAAACAACTGATGTGTTACAATCACATGATTTTCTCTACATCTCTGTAACAGATTATTGTTAAAAAGCTTATTCTTCTATCTACATCAAGCTAATCGAGACAATTAGCATAAATTGTCCTTATTGCTTGGTCCTTGTAAATAGAAAGAAAAAATTAATGTGCTCCATTCACATGATGTCCTCTGTTAGGTAAACTAACCTTTTATTCAAAACATTAATCTGTTATCTAACTCACGTTAATCAATATAAACATAGCAGAATTAGTCTTATTACTAGCTTTTGGTAAGTAGAAAGGAAATAAGGAAATGCACAGGCTAAAGCGATAGTCTCGTCGTTTAAAAGCCGGTTGCTACGTGAATCAATTGAAATTCCAATCTCTTTGCTTCCAAGGAGTAAACAAAGGAGAAACGAGAAAAAAGATGTATTTCCGTTTGAGAAATGTATAAGTAGCTAAAATTGAAACTAATAATTCGGAATATCTCGAAAACGATTAACCGTACAAAAAAAAAAAGTCTATAACATAAACTGTGTGTTTTAATGAGATCTACATTTTTTGTATAGTATAAGTTTTTGTATGTCTCTTACGGTTTTCCAGTTATATAAAACTCATCCAGAATGAAGAGGTCTTCAGAGGCTATTCCCATAAAATTCAGAATGAACATAGCGTTTGTCATAAAAATATATTAAACATACGGTATTTTAATAAAAATCGTTCGAGCCATTTTTGAGAAAATCAAAATGTTTTAAAAATGTTCCATGTAAAGCATAGTTGGAGTGGGTTGATTTTTTTGAAAATCTTCGTGTCGCACCCTTGGAAGATACCAAACTTAAGTACCAAGTTTGGTATTTAACGGTCTACTCGTTTTTGAGCTATGCTACCCGAGGATACATAGACACACACACACACACACACGAACATTTTCCTGACCAAGCAAAGAAAAGATTTGCAATGAAAATCGCATAGCAATAGCTATTAAAACATTTGGCTATCAATTTAACCTTGTGCATTCCCTTAGTGACCTACTTATAAGGCACTAAGTAATAAGGACATTCTGATAATGTTTATTTCGAGTAGCATTGTCAGAAGTTTGTAGAACAGCTAGAGAAAGTCATGTGGGTGTAACACATAATACTTTTGATGTACATATCCCCCTTTAACCTCTAAGGTCATGGGGAGCTTTGTAATAGAAACAACTCGTGGACTGTAGGTTTTATTACGTTGGGTTTAAACCGTTTTATTTTTTTTCAAACACTCACATTCATTCTCGCATACATACATCCAGACTCTGTCGGGGATAGGGAATAATCCTGGTTAAAGAAAAATGCCCCGCCACAGCCGGAAATCGAACCCGGGACCTCCGGCTGAGAGTTGAGCTCTCTGACCTCTCGAACATGGAGGCAGGCGTGTGTTAGCCTTTACTGCAATTGTAATGATGGAGTTGCGAGGATATTATACCTGATTCGACTAAAGATGCTCTTCTAAATCTTGAATTCGACGAACAATTGTAGTGTCAAACAAAGGAATAGGTAAACACTGTTGTGCCATGGGCTTTCCAGGCATGAATAATAGCGAGACACTCAGAGCAGAAAATGTGAAATTTTTTTTTTTTTTTTTTCTTTTACATTTCCCTCCGTAGGTTTTACTGATTACTGGTTTTACTGTTTCTTTTACAAACATATACACATTGCACAAACATATAACACCCATGCCCAAGGCGGGACTCGAACCCACGATCCCCTGCACCCGAAGCACCAAAGCGAGACGCTTTAGCGAGCGTGGCCATGGGGTCTCTTGAGCTCGTTAATTTCGCATAAAAATTTCCCTTCCATGGTGAAGTGTGCGAGGCATGTGAGACGCGTCTCGTAAATTTCGCATAAATAAACATTCCCCTTCCGTTGTGAAGTGTGCCGCGCGCGTCTTATACAAGTTAATGTCCTCATGTAAACAAAGTACAAAATGTACTCCTCTGCCTTTTTGCGTTGATTGGAGGAGTAACTTTCGTAACCACGTGACGCCAAGGGAGTTAACCTCGTGGAACCTTGGAACTGCCATAGCTTTCCTTCTACGCGTTCTTCTTCGTGGAATAGTTTAAAAACACGTTACTGATTGGATAACAATTGCTATACCACTCCAAACTAAAGATACAAATAAGAAATATAAAAATCTGTGTTCCATTCACATGACTTTCTCTACATCGCTGTAATAAAGTATTGTTAAAAAGCTTATTCTTTTAACTACTTTATGATAATCGACATAATCATTAGCACATATTGTCTTATTACTTGCTTCCTTGTAAATAGAAGGAAAATAAGGGACTGCACTAGGCTAAAACGATAGTCAAATCCTTTAAAAGCTGGTTGCTATGTGGATGAAACCTTTTTCTATGCAGGGCCAGGAGTTTACAACTTTCCGTGTGAAAAAGTAAGTATTTTACATCTGAAACAAATAAGAAGGAATATCTCAGAAATGGTCAATTCAACGAAAAAAACGTATATGACATAAATTGTGTGTTTTAACGTGATCCACAGTAAGTTTTTGTATATCTCTTACGGTTTACCAGATTCGCAAAATTCAGCAAAATTCATTCAGAATAAAGAGGTCTTTAGAGACTATTCCCAGAAAAATCAAGATATACTTCTGTTTGCCATATAGATGTAGTTAAGCATTTTAATCAACATCGTTACAGCCATTTTTTATAAAATCAAAATTTTCGAAATTTTTTCCATTTAAAGGGTATTTTGGGGTTGGGGATTTTTCTCAAAATCTTCATGTCGCATCCCTGGAAGATACTAAACTTAAATACCAAGTTTGGTAGTTTACCGACTTTTCGTTTTTGAGTTATCGTGTTCACAGACACACGGACACACACGGACGTTTTTCTAAAAATGCTTTTTTTTATACAGGGGACCCTTAAACGTATATTTCCGGTGAAATCTCGGTATCGATTTTTGGGTGGAATGCAATACCTTCTCTATACACTATGTACATAGTACGTGTAGAAAAAGTAAAAATCACTATATGAAAGAGATACCTAATATGAATCCGAAAGAGGTTGTATTCCATCGAGATCGGAGTTCTGCGCCATATCTTCGCCAGCTTGCGTGTTACTCTTAATCTATGCTCTCCTGAAGAGATGACGTCAGCCGTTGCTAGGGTTTTCTAAACAAGTGGTTGCGAAGGAGTTTATTCTGTATATTCATGTATTGTTTTGCGAGAAGGTTATTTTGCAGGGTATAGATTAATTATTTATCACTCTTAGATAAATAAAAGTGTTAGGAATATAGATGTACTTATGTTCTGTACTTTTATGTGTATATATATATATATATATATATATATATATATACATACATACATAATTTTTTTTACTACCCATAGACAACAAAAAAAGCATAGTGCTCTTAGGAAACTAACCTCACATTTGTACACATTTGCGATAACCTCTGAAGCAGCATAACCTTAAATGCCTATGTGATGAAATTTTATTTTTTGGACCGGTAATGGATTTTCCTCTAAGCATGTTTAAATGTATTAAACGTAATGTTATAGGGTTGAACTAGTTTTTGTAGGTCATGGACGAAAAAAGTAATATAGTTTCCGCTATTTTTCCATATGCGGCCATTAATTGTTATCGGAAACGCTTCCCGCTACGATGTTACGTTTTGTAATACATTGGTTTTAAAGTATAAGGTCACTAATAAGATTAGAAGATATGCTTTTTTCACCTAATCATCATTTATATCAATGCACAGTCAAGGAGAATGGTAATCATGTAGGTACACTGAAAAAAATCTAACACTATATGCAAAACTTCATTTGAAACATACCATGCAATGTTCAGGAGTATAACTTCACAGAAAATGTTATACAGAATAAAAATGCTTTGTTAGATATTTTATAGGAGCAAAATGTTTGAAAATAATAATAATAATAGTTTACAGCACATTAGCACAGGACCTTGTAACTCCATGTTTGTCTGGTATTATAGATATATGGGAAAAAAAACCACAAGACAAATACTTTAAAATGTTCCGAGTGGTAGTATTAGTCAGGGCAATATGTAATTATAAACACAAAATTCACGATAATTGTACCTCGTGCTGTATTTATACTTGGCTAAACGTAGCAATTGCGTCTGCTGGGTAACGCCACGAGGCCCAAATAGCATAAGTTTGCCACACAATTAGGTTATGTTAGGTTAGGTTTATTTTTCCAATTTGAGATGAGCTGAGATACACGTTATTTTTAAACCCGATATTCCGGAATTTCATAATTCGATAATAATTTCTGGTCTTACTAATGTAAATCCTATTACAATATCTATTACGGAAAGGGCGGGTGTAACAAAGTGTCATGTGCTAGATTTCAGGGACGAAGCACACAGACATCGCGAGAAAAAACGCCCTTGGTCGCACCTCAACTATTCTAAATATGGTGGCTCAACCCAAGGTAAGAGAATCTACTGTATTATAGCACAATCACACCAAAAAGTGTTAATTATATTAGAGGCGAGGCGTATACAGTATACAAGCTTGCATTAGGAATCAGAGTTGTATAGAAAGAGGGCTGGGCATCTCCATGGCATCGGCTAGCTGTGACGTCAGAGAGTCCATAGTGGTATCTACCCATACCTGGAAATCTGTGTGGCCTTCATTTACCCATGTTTTCTTGCGAAAATACAGCTTCCGCCTTTCCTGTCTGTACGCGGGAATTTAACAATACATCCTCATGGTCAATAATGATATTCTTACCGTTTCTTTTCCGGAATTCGAAATACATAAATGTCAAACAACTTACAAAAATACGTTTGCTTGAACGTAGGAAGGTCGTAGCGAAGGTTCACAAACGCTAGTATTTCTTGATTGTATGTGGCTCATTAATGTGGAAGAACTGATGAACTTTTTGAATCACTGCACTCCTAACAGATTTGTCACACCGCAAAGTAAAACATGTTCAAAAGTTGCAAAACAATAACAGTTTAAAAGCTGATGTGCATAACACTCATTGAGATAAACATCAGCAAAATGGTTTCATTACATAGTGCAGCACTGACTGTTTACATTTCCTTGATTTTCCAAGTGTGGTTAACTGGCATGCTTTTAACCTTTCACTGCGCGCGGAATTTATACTTAACGCACACATGCACACTTGTTAACTCCGCTCACGTTAACAATATCCTTATTGGTCAACGTGGAATATCTCTTACATAGTTTGTGAAATATTTCAAAATTACACCTTTCTCACCACTATTTAAAATACTTACCTCTGCGTTGTTTTACAGTATGCATTTGTTTGGTCATGATGGTTTAGGTCCTAACGGCCTCACCTTCCTGCTTCCAAATCTCACTAGCAGAAGGCAGTCTGGGTATGCTGTTCGCTCAATTTTATAATTAAGTCAATTTGATTGCTTATTTAGATTTATTTTGCCGCAGCTCTACATATTAACTCATTAAATATATCGTTGTTATGTAATACAGAGGAGATTAGTTTTTATTAGTACTCAGCGAACTACTTTGTAACCGATGTACTTGTACTACGCGGATTCAGTCAATGAACATATGTACATTTGATTTGCTTTTGCGCACATGCCTTTGTTTACACGAGTACCTATTCATTCGGTGAACATAGTCTAAACCACATTCACTCTTAGGCTATGGCCCGGGTATATCTTGAATTTTCTGGGAATAGCTTCTAAAGACCTGTTTATTCTGGATGAATTTTGCTTAATTTGACATAACTAGTAAACCGTGGGAGATAGATAAAATCTTACTATACAAAAAATGTAGATCTTGTTAAAATACACAGGTATGTCATATCCTTTTTTTTTTTTTTTTTTTCGTAGAGCTTACCGATTTTGAGGTATTCCTTGTCATTAGATTCAGTTGTGAAGTACTTATACTTTTCTCCTACGGGAGTGGCCGTTTCTCTTTTGTTCTACTCCTGGTCAAACAAAGAAGCGATTTGCAATGACAATCGCATAACGACAGCTTTTAAAACATTTGACTATCATTTAAGCCTAGTGCATTCCCTTAGTTACAGTCTACTTACAAGGAACTAAGTAATACAATTCTGCTAATGTTTATCTCGATTAGCGTGGTGTTGAAAGAAGTAGTTTGTAGAGTAGCTAGAGAAAGTATGTGAGTGTAACAAAATATAACACATTATCGTTACTGCTGCTGCTGCTGGGAGTATTTTGTTCATGAAGAGAACCAGACCATATTGTATCAATACATGTAAAAAGTGCCTTTCCGGTAATGTATTCGTCTTCCGGTTTCTTGATTAAGATAGGTATCAGTAAAATTCTAAAACTTCATGATTGCATCAGGAAATGTAACGCACTATTGCAATGCCGCTTTAGTTATTTGCCAGAAATTTGATCCCATCAAATATATACAATTGCAGCAGACACATCTTTCCAAATTGATTTTGAATTGAACTCTGATAGGCCCCTCTACCTTCTGCGATGGCACACAGAAACCCTGCCATAATAACATTCTGATCTTTGCGTAAAACTCCACCTCTTATTTCTGTTGTTTCTGGAAGAAAACGTTATGCAAGCCACTGGACATTTTGCTTAAATCTATATAAAGTTCGTTTAAATTTACTTCATCAGAACCCCACTTAGTTTTATGAAGCTTCCTTGCACTCAACACTACAAGCGGTACCAAATCTAACAATAATTTATTGCAGGAGTTTGCGTTTCACGTGATAAGACAGGTGACCTTATATGTAGACACGTCTCATGAAAGTTAGATGCGGCTCTGTTTAATCCATTCAAAACCAGAGATGCGTCTCATTACATAAGCGAGTGAGACGTTGGTCGCAATCAAGATCATCTCCAGCATCGAGTTTACTCATACGAAATTGAGACGCGTCTCAGTTTTATTCATTACTACGCAATGTCACGATAGAATTGGTTCTGCAATCGTATAATTTTTTTACATTTTGCTTCTCGATACACTATAGGACGCTAAAAACGCTTTAGTCAATATTTTCGACTGCTTAGAAAATGATGACGTTTGTTTTTTGTTTGTTTCAGTTTTCTAGAATAATATTCTCATTAGTTTGAACAGTCAACTGGTAGAATGCCACTATTCCGTTATTCCCCGGTCACTTATAAGCAGAGCTAGGAAGTTCGTACTATTCGCCGTTCCGTATACAGATTGCGACCGACCATATCGCCGCATCATAACAAGTCATTGATAAGAACGCAAACAAACCTATTGTCAAGTAAACAGTACTGCTTCCAGAAAACAAAAATGACATGAGACATTCGTAAAAGCAGATCATTATGTACAACATACAAATTGTTACACATTTAAGGCTGACTCTGACTGATTTCCTTCTTTACATATGTACATTATGAAAACACCCAAGCAATTACAACACGAATTATAATGTTTACTGATCGAATGTAAACTAATATCCAAATAATAAAATTCATTTCTTAAATATCTTCAGATTCTTACCAGGTAAAAACGAAAGCAGGAATTAAACTAAATTTTTACTCATCTACAGCCGTGTTACTGAAAACTATATGTACTTCTGAAGCAATTCAAATAAAAACGTCATTCTACGTTCCGACAAACAAGACTTTTAGTGCGAAGAAGTTCGTTCCACTCCGCATGATGTATTAGTATCACCGAGTAAATAGCATCTGTTGGGATCTAAAAGTGCAGCTTGTATGCGATACATCACACTGAACCTGCAACCTTTGCATTTACACTTTTCATTTTCATCTTTATTTCAGGTAGGATGCTCGTGGATTGGTACATCCGTCTTGACAGTTCTACATGTCGCACAGATTCAGTTCAGCTCCATACCTCTGAACTATAACAGTGTGATAGTTGTGGGTAGCTTTCTGAACAAACTTGCAATCAATAATAAGTTACTGAGCAGCTGTTCTGTTACTAGATGTTTGACAGTTTGTTTACTAGAACTGTCATCGGTTTCTGAATAAGTACATGCATAAGTGCACTGCTAGAAAACTTACTATGGCTGTAAAACAAATTAATGTTGTTTGCATTTGAGCAGAACAAAGACGTTATTCGAATGCCTTCCTTCCTACCGACGTGGTTCTGTGATAACTGTTTTGTAGTAATTGGTTGCACTCTACGTTGACCTTTGCTCGCGCAAGTAGCGCCGCATGGCTCTCAGCGTCCCATTCTATATTGGACGTGAAAAGGCCTCTTTATTATGTTTGAGGTTGTTTCACGTGCCGTAAATGCATAACACGGAACCACCTGTTTTACTTACCTTCCGAAGAAAGCCATGCCAAAGACTTTTACATCCGAAAAAAAATTCATCACCCTCCGCCGGGGTTGACCTATGAAACCAGAGGCAAGGGTGTCACACTTAGACCACGGAGGACGACTTGTGGCACGCTGAATCCAAAAGAAAAGAAAATTATGTTTAGAAAAATATCCCTCCTGTGTGTGTGTGTGTGTGTGTGTGTGTGTGTGTGTGTGTGCGCGCGCGCGTGTGTGTGGACAGCAGAGCTCAAAAACGAAAAGACCGTTAAATATCAAACTTGGTATTTAAGTTCAGTATCTTCCAAGGATGCGGCACGAAGATTTTCAAGAAAATCCCCCCACCTAACTACCTTTTACATGGACATTTTTTTCGAAAATTTTGATTTTCTTAAAAATGGTTCAAACGATTATGGTTAAAATATCGTATATTAAAGATATTTACCTGACAAATAAAATGTAGATCTTGAATTTTCTGGGAATAGCCTCTGAAGACTATTTTATTCTGGATGAATTTTAAGGAATTTTGCATGACTGTTAAACTGTAAGAGATAGACAAAAACTTACTTAACAGAAAATGTAGAGCTCGTTAAAACACACAATTTATGGTATATATTTTTGTGGAGTGAATCGTTTTTTGTTTTTTTTTAGATATTCCTTGTTATTGGTTTCAGCTTTAAAAAAAAAAACACATTTTTTATACGAGGATTTGTCAACTCCTGATTATACAAACAAAGGAACATCAGTCATATAGAAACCAGCTTTTGACTAAAACTTTAGTCTATGCTACTCCGTTATTTCGCTTCTACTTACAAGGAAGCAAGTAATAAGACTATTTCTGCTAATTTGTTCTCGATTAGCATGAAGGAAAGAGAATCATAAGCTTTTTAACAATAATTTGTTGTAGAGATGCAGAGAAAGTCATGTGAATGGAACACATCTAGTATTATGTGTTCCACAGACATAACTTGTAATCACGCAGGCTGGGCGGGAGATAGACTGTTTAAAGGTTGCGCCATAATTGAATCGCCAAACGATGAACATAAAAAAGAGTGATAAAGATAAGGTTCTTTCAGTAAGGCAGTTTATGTGCGGGAGGCGAATCTTGAAAATGTTAATACTGCTGGTCTTGTCACTGGGAGTAATGGCGGACGCTTTGGGAGCCCCCCGTATATCTGGGGGTACTGGAGCCGCGCTTGGACAGTTTCCTCATGTGGTGTTGGTGGTGGCCCGCAGTAAGAGCATCAATTTCTGCTCGGGCTCTATCCTGACAGATTCCTGGGTCTTGACATGCGCACATTGTGTCCTGGTGCCCGGCATGGAGCCTCCAATACCACCTGAAGACTTCAAACTATACACCGGGGTGCTCAGTCTCTCGACCCATCCGCTACCAAAATCTTTTCAGGTAAAGTGCTTCTCGTGTGGCTAGTCACATAGTTGTGTCTGTCCAGAGGGTCTGAACGCACCCTGAAATAAAATCCAATGTCTTGCACTGACATGAATTTCTCTGCTCACTTTAGTAATAGCTCTTGTACAGGAGTTTTTTTTTCTTTCTTTCTTTTAACCTGGTTGGTCATATCAGACGATGAATGAAATTGGTGAAATGATATCGGGGTCTTTTCAGGATAAGGGAAACCCCCGAAAGTGAGATTCGAACTCACGACCTGTTGAACATGAGGCAGACACGCTACCACCACACTACTCAGGAGGGCAGGAATATCATTGTAAAACATCTTATGTATTCCATTCACATGACTTTCTCTACATCTCTGCAACAAATTATTGTTAAAAGCCTTATTCTTCTGTCTCTTTCATGCTAATCGAGAAAAAAAATCTGACGTGTTACATTCACATGGCTTTCTCTAACTGTTCTACAAGCAAACTTCTTACAAAACTTTATTCTTCTTTCTACACCATGCTAATGAGATAAGCATTAGCAGAATGTTCTTATTACTTAGTTCCTTATAAGTAGAAGGGAACTAAAGGAATGCACTATGCTAAAGCGATAGTCAAATGTTTCAAAAGCTATCATTATGCATTTGTCATTGAAATTCGCTTCTTTGCTTGGCCAAGAGTAGAACGAAAGAAAAATGCATACTTTCTGTCTGAGAAAAGTATAAGTATTTTAAAATCGAAACCATTAACAACGGATATCTCAAAAACGGTGAAGTCCACGAAAAAAATGTTTGTAACATAAATTGTGTGTTTTAACGAGCTCTACAAGTTTTGTACAGTAAGTTTTTTCCTATCTCTTACGGTTTACCAGTTATGCAAAATTCCGCAAAATTCATCTAGAATAAAGATGTCTTCAGAATCTATTACCAGAAAACTAAAGAATAAATTTTGTTTGTCACAATAAATGTAGAGCACGTTAAAACACACAATTTATGTTATATACAGTTTTTTTCGCGGAGTTGATCGTTTTTGAGACATTCCTTTTTATTAGTTTCAGCTTTAAAAAACCTGGTGTGTTCCATTCACATGACTCTCTCTACATCTCTGCAACAAATTATTGTTAAAAACTTATGCTTCTATCTACTACATGCTAATCGAGAAAAAATTAGCAGAAATAGTTTTATTACTTGCTTCCTTGTAAGCAGAAGCGAAATAAGGGAGTACCACAGGTTAAAGTGATAGTCAAAAGCTGGTTGCTATGTGACTGAAGTTCCTTTGTATGTATGGACACGAATTTTTTGTGGTAAGTTTCTTCCATCTCTTACAGTTTAGCAGTTATGCAAAGTTCCGTAAAATTCATCCCGAATAAAGTATTCTTCAGTGGTTATTCCCAGAAAAATCAAGATATTCACTTTATTTGTCAGGTAAATATCCTCGTACCATTTCCATGGAAAAAATTTCTAAAATTTTGATTTTCTCAAAAATGGCTTTAATGATTTTGATTAAAATACCGTCCCAAATAATGTATATATTGACTTTTCTGGGAATAGCCTCTGAAGACCTCTTTATCCTGGATGAATTTTGCCGAATTTTGCTTAACTGTTAAACCGCAAGAGATAGACAAAAACTTTGCACAAAAAATTCAGATCTCGTCAAAACACACAATTTATATCCTTTACATTTTTTCGTCCTCCGTGGTGTAATGGTTATTATGCTAACTTCATACACCCATGGTCGCGGGTTCAAAACCGGCGGAGGACGATGGATTTTTTCGGGTGTAAAAATCCTTAGCATGGCTTCCTTCGGAAGGGAAGTAAAATCGTTGGTCCAGTGTTGTAAATTTAGGGCACGTAAACGAACCTCAAGCCTGATAGAGAGGCCTCTGAGCAAAATTAAGCGGTTTTTCACGCCCAGTATAGAATGGGACGCTGAGAACCACAGCAGTTAAAGAGCGTCCATAAATAAAACGCCGTTTCATTTTCATTTTTCCTCTAGCTATTCAGTAAACAAACCTTTTATTCCAAACATTAATCTAATATCTACATCATGCTAATCAAGATAAACATAAACAGAATTTTATAGTCTTATTACAAAATAATGTAACCTACATTTTTTGTGCAATAAGTTTCTGTACATCTCTTACGGTTTGCCAGTTATATAAAAGTCATCCAGAATGAAGAGGTCTTCAGAGGCTATTTCCAAAAAATTCAAGATGTGCATAATGTTTGTCATAAAAATGTAAGATATATAAGGTGTTTTATTCAAAGTCGGGAGAGCCATATACCAAGTATGGTATTTAACGGTCTTTTATTTTTTGAGCTATGCTGTCCACAGACTCACACCCGGACCTTTTTATAAAAATGTTTTTTTTATTCAGGGACTCTCAAAACATGTACCTATTTCCGGTGAAATTTCGGTATCGAATTTTTGGGTGCATTACAATATCTTCTCTATTCACTATGTACATAGTACGCGTAGAGAAAGTAAAAATCAGACTTTACTTCATGTTAAGATTAGGATTATCGCAGACGCCCCGGGGAGAGAACATCGGACGTAGGCCTTTGTAGCCTGGGAGGAAGGAATGGGGGAGGAAACCGAAGAACGACCAGATCCGGATCACGACGGATGCAATCATGGACGAGGTGCCTTTATCTAACTTCTGTCCTACAGGTTGGTGTGGAAAAAAACAACAAAAAAAAAAAAAAAAAAAAAAATCACTTTGCCTAGAAATGTTTGTCCAAGAATGGATAGAGAAAGTTATGTGAATGTAACACATCAGATTTTCATGAGCAGTTTGTAAAGAGTGAGTATTGCAATACATCGGATTTTAGGCAACTTTCCATATACAAATTTTGATAGGTTTAGGCATGCCAGGTGGTCCAACTGCCCCATATTTATGTGTGCAGATATTCCTTGGTACGTTAAAAGAGTTGCACAACTCATGGGGCTATCTTAAGTTAACATCTGCCAGTGATGTACTGGTGAGAGTGACCTTTACTTTACACGTGTTTCTATCAGCAGAGCTGTGGGCGGGTTGCGTTCATTGTGAGGGGTAAAACGAAGGTCGCTCTTGCCCAGTTCTCCACTGGCGAATTTTAACTTGAAAAGAACAGAACTAAAAAGGGATAATATCCTTTTCGGATAATCGATGGTAACAATTTTAATAAGCCAAAGGAAGAAACCCTTGTATTTCAAATGTATGTAACTGTTTAATTTAAAAACCCGATACTATATACAGTATTAAAATACGCATTACAGTAATAGCAAGCCTACAGTATACTCTCAATTATTCGGGGTAACGAGGGGGAGAAGAAGCACGAATAATCGAGAAACCCGTAATTTAATGTTTTTAAGGTACAATATACATATGCAAATAGGAAATTACATTAAAAGCTTTTTTCAACATTCAAACGTTTTTTTCTATTTCTCTACATAGGTATAGTTTTTTCTTTAGGAAACAGCAAAAAAAAAAAAAAAAAAAAAAAAAAAAAAAAAAAAAAAAAAAACCTGCCACATGGCAATAAGTGCCATTTTCATTGATTAAACCAGTGATGGACAAATGGCGGCCCGCGAGTATGTTTCATTTGGCCCGCGAATAAATACGAGGTACGTCCAGAAAGTAAGTTCCGTTTGGTAATAAAATTGTGTACAGATACAGAATAATTATTTATTGCACAAAACTCTACAACTCTTAAACTACTTTTCCACATAACTGCCGAAATTTTGCAGGCATTTGTCATAGCGTGGCACAAGTTTTTGTATACCTTCTTCATAGAAGTTTGCCGCTTGTGTCTTCAAAACGTTGGAAACATTTTCTTTCAGCTCTTCGTCATTGTTGAAAGACTTGAGATGTAAGAACAGATGAAAGTCGCTAGGAGCGAGGTCAGGGCTGTACGGAGGATGGTCAAACACGTCCCAGCCAAATCCCTGAAGGAGGTTTTTCGTCACATTTGCAGTGTGTGGTCGTGCGTTGTGAAGAAACACAACACCTTTTGACAGCAATCCTCGGCGCTTATTCTGTATTGCGCGGCGCAATTTCCTAAGTGTCTCGCAATAAACATCTGCTTTGATTGTTTGACCACGCGGTAAGAAGTCAATGAGTAAGATGCCTTTCCAGTCCCAGAACTGGAGGTGTCAAGATTTGTTTCGGCTTAACCTTTGCTGGGGATGAAGTGTGCCTCCATTCCATTGATTGCCGCTTACTTTCAGGGGTGTCGTAAGAAACCCAAGTCTCCTCTCCTGTGACTATCTGTGTCAGAAATTCTTCGCCGTCTTCATCATAACGGGTTAAAAACTGAAGTGCACTATCCATCCGTTTTGTTTTGTGTTGCTCAGTAAGAATCTTTGGTACCCAACGTGAGCAAAGTTTACGAAATTTCAGTTTTTCGGTAACAATTTCATGAATTAGTGATCGTGAGCTTTGGGGAATTTCCATAGCGAGAGCACTAATTGTAAACTTGCGGTTTTCCTGGATCTTGTCATCAATCGCGTGAACCAGTTCTTCTGTAACCAACCCAAGCCCACTTCGTTCTTCATCGTGCACTTCACTACGTCCTTCATTGAACTGTCGGACCCATCTTCTCACCATTGAATCACTCATCGCATTTTGTCCGTAAACTTCGCAAATTTCCCGATAAATTTCAATTGGTTTCACTTTCCTAGCACTCAGAAAACGTATCACAGACCTGATTTCACAAGCGATGGGATTTTCATCAACACCGACATTGTAAACAAGCACAACAAAGCGTATGTGACAGCTGACAGCGATCTCAAAATGGCGCACGTTTCTTCTCCTTGATACAGAGCGTCTACCGCGCATGTACGGAACTGCGATCGCAGTGCTGCAGCTGAGATAAATTGAAACGGAATTTACTTTCTGGACATACCTCGTATATGATTTATTCCTTTTTTCTGACTTCCTGCATAGATCTCATTTTGGAATTTGATTGTAGATTTCAAGATTTTGAAGTATTTCGATCACAGATGGAACTTTTCAACAATGTCATGAGATGTTAACTAGAGTGCGAGCCTAGGATCTACAGTTAGAAGTATGTGAACTCCAATGTGATTCATCTCTTCAAACACAGAGGCAACTTGTGTGATTTTTGGAAACTCATTTCAAAGGAACATTTTCCACATCTTAGAAACTGGGCTTTCAAACTTACTTCCATATTTGGTGGTACTTAAATATGTAAATCTGGCTTCTCTGCTATGAAACTAGTGAAATCAAAGTCCAGAAACAGATTAACTGATTCAATGTTATCTCATGTTCTTAAAATTGCAACATAAGAACTGGAAGTGGATTTTAAATCTTTTTCTAAAAGATTTTGACAAACCTCATTGTTCTTAGTAAAAACCAATGCTTGTTCCTTCACTGTTCATGCAATAATATTAAAAATAATATGTTAAGTTGCCATTGCTGTTACTTTATTTTTAATACAGTTATACTATTAATTTTCTTGGCCTCAAGTAAAGTCCTTATCGTATTCTGGCCCTCAGTGCATTACTAATTGGCCATCACTGGTTAAAACGATCACCGCGTGACAACAGAGTACCTTTCCATTGTTATCGGTCTGCCTGTTCTGAGTAAATTAAAAACAAATGCAGTTTTTCTGATGTTAGCGTGTAAGTGTCAACGAAGCAAGTTAAACGAAACATGTAAAGGAGATGGCGGAGAAACGAACCCAAACGAGTGTTAACATTAAAACAAAATAATTTGGGGGGGGCGCACGGATAATCCACACACGAATAATGGGGAGTATACTATTTTTTTCATGAAATCGGCAATTTTTTTTCTGAACTTTCTTCTCAGAGCACTTGTGATCATGTAACCGTTTGATAAGCAACTTTGCAACTCTTAACGCACCAAGAGATACCTGCACACGCCAATACGGGGCAGTAGGACCACCTGGTAAAGTAGAAAATTGGCAACATTGGGCTGCAGTCCTGTGTTGACTGACAGTCATTGCTATTATATCTTGTTGGTGTTGCAGAAGGTGAGAGGCAAGAACTTCGTGATTCATCCTGGCTATCAACTCTTCAACGCCACCAACTACACTGACGTGGGGTCCTACAACGACCTAGCCCTCATAGAGACCGCTACCCCGTTCTTACTAAACGAGATGGTGAAGACCATTCCCTTGGCCATGGTACCCTCCCCTCGAGGATTGGTCCGTTGTGAAGTGGCAGGGTTTGGCTTCACAGAAAGCATCTCCTCGTCCCTCAACTACATGACAATACGGGTGATCGAGACGTGTAGCGTAGTGGATCACGAGGAGTTGAATCATCTCTATCGCAGCAACGAGTACCTCTGCGGCTTCTCCCAGACAAAAAGTCACACCAGGCCCGGAGACTCAGGAGCACCACTGCAGTGTGGCGGTTTCCTGGTGGGCGTCAACTTCTGGGTCAAACCGTTACACACAGACACCTACATCATGATCATCATCGATGTATTCCCCTTTCTGGACTGGATCCGGTCTCATGTGCCTCATCTGTCAGCGGATTATTTGAACAAGTAGCTTTCGTCGTTAGGGAAAGGCAGCTCACTGTACAATTATTACGTAGTTTGAAATGTCTTAGGCCCAATTCACACTCAAAGATTAGATTAGTTTAGGTTGCGTTATATAGGCTCATGATGGTCAAGCAGGCCTTGAACACAGAAGTTGTCAAGCACACAAAATTAGATACACCAAGTATACAACATTTAACGTTGCAGTTCCAATTGTAACTTTACAATTAAGGTGATGCATCTGTAAAATTTGAAAAATGCACAGTGTGTGTGTGTGTGTGTGTGTGTGTGTGTGTGTATGTATATTCAGGGTTACTACAAAAGAAATAGATAACTTCAACTGCCTGTAAAACTATTAGAGATAGCAACCTAATTATTTTGGAGGTATGTTGAGAAACTCTCAAAGTTTCGTTTGTTACTATTGGTAACGCTGTAGTGTTTTGTTTGTTGTTGCAGAAGCTGAAATGGCAGAAAATCCTGTGGAAAAGGCATATTGCGTGTTGGAATTTCCTAGAAAAAATCAGCAACTGTTGTCCAACGACATTTTAGAACACGTTACCACAAAAATGAAATGATGCGCTGACAAAAACCAGCATCGTCTGCAACATGTCGATGCAAAAGTCACGCCGTATGACCTTATCTTCTTCACTCAGAAACTGCAACATATGTAATCTGTAAGGCATCATGTGCAGTCGCTTCCGCAAGATTTTCCATACAGTTTGCTGTGGAATTTGTAATTGCATGCTTGCCCTAGATGTCGATTTCTGTGGGCTTCTTATGTAGGCAGAATGAACACGTTCAACGTTTTCTTCCGAAACTCTTGGTCTTCCCGAGCTCTTCCCTTTGCAAAACATCCCGTTGTCTCGAATTTTCTATACCAGTCGTAGATTGACTGTCTAGTCGGTGGCGTTTTGTGGTAACGTGTTCTAAAATGTCGTTGGACAACAGTTGCTGATTGCGTTCCAGCAAATTCCAACACGCAATATGCCTTTTCCACAGGATTTTCCGCCATTTCAGCTTCTGCAACAACAAACAAAACACTACAGCGTTACCAATAGTAACAAACGAAACTTTGAGAGTTTCTCAACATACCTCCAAAATAATTAGGTTGCTATCTCTAATAGTTTTTGTTTTACAGGCAGTTGAAGTTATCTATTTCTTTTGTAGTAACCCTGTAGAGGAATGGGGTAGAGTTATCATGTTCTGAAAAATACTGTCGATTTAATGGCACTTATAAGAACTACCGCGAAACGAAGTTCTGGCTCTCCGGTGACACAGATATGATCCTGCCAATCGACAGCACTGTACACAAACAAAATATTATTTTTATTTTTTAATGTTAAAAATAACAAAGGGGATAATAATCTAAAATGACTTGATAAATCTGAAAATATATTCTATATTGCTCCATTTATACCTCGCATTTAAATGCACAGTCTTTTCTGAGGCATTTACCTACGAAATATTCTGCTTATCGGCAACGGTGCTAACTTGTGTACTATTGTAATTTGGCTTCTATTTTTCTTTGGATTTTATTAATTAGATCACGCACATTGCTGTGATTCTTCCATACTCTGGGGGCGATAGGGCTAGAGAAAAAGTCCCACGCCCAGCCGGGCATCGAACCCAGGACCCCTCACACAGGAGGTAGCTGCTATACCAACTGAGCTACGGGAGCCGCACCGCTCCCCCTACTACTGGGCAATAACCATTAGCAAACAAAAGATGAATCTGTACTAGTGGCGAGAGGCAACGTAGTAAAATCTGTTTCTGGAGACATTGCTTGCAATTCGAGAATCGCGCCTCAGTGAAGCGACCAGTAAGTGGAAGACTTGGAAGCAGTGAGGGTTGTTTTCCAACCGTAAGTCCCCTAAACGCAAACTTTAAAATCAGGCCGAGTTGGGCAGGGTCATTATGTTCTGAAAAATACTGTACAGGCTTTGTGGCAGTTCCAGAACTTAGGAGTCTGTTATGAAGAGGTTAAGTGAATCACAAATACACCCAGAAGTGTTTCATACTCAGTTGTGTGAATATCAGGGAGAATTGTATGCGTATTAAACAAGCTCGTGCAAGGCAAATAAAATCGTGAGATTCTGTTTGGCTTCAAGAAGGTCTGTTTACATTACTCATAACCAAAAATGTGTACGGTATATTTGCTGTTTGAGTTGGCTACAGTGTTGTTGGGACAGGGTAGACAACATAAAGTGTCTGGCGCCAGTCGTTCACCTTGGTATGTCGGTAGCAATATCCTGCACTAATTCTCTATCATCTATTGTATGTGGTAGTGCTGTTATAACTCACACAAGTAGCCAGTTCTGTCATGTACCGTACTCTGAAACCAACAACAAGGAATATTTCAAAAAGGATAAACTCCATGAAAAGAAATGTATATAATATAAATTGTGTGTTTTAAGGTGTTCTACATTTTTTGTGTGGTAAGTTTTTTCTATCTCTTACGGTTTAGCAGTTATGCAAAATTCCGTAAAATTCATCCAGAATAAAGTAGTCTTTAGAGGCTATTCCCATAAAATTCAATAAATACATTTTATTAGTCATGTCAGTATCTTAAATATAAGTGATTTTAATCCAAATCGTTAGAGCCATTTTTGAGAAATTCAAAATGTTCGAAATTTTTTCCATGTAAAGGGTAGTTGGACGTGGGGTGGTTTTCTTGAAAATCTTCGTGTCGCTTCCTTGGAAGATACCAAACGTGAATGCCAAGTTTGGTATTTAACGGTCTTTTCGTTTTAGAGCTATGCTGTCCACAGACAGACACACACACACACACACACACACACACACACACACACACTGTGTACATACATATAGAGAGTACGTTGCAATGCAAATGAATCGCTTTCTGCAAAAAGTCAACTGTAACTAACAAGGACTATTGTCACATTTATGTTACAGGTTGAGTTGGAGTTTCTGCAGGGAAAGAGATAGAAAACAAGGGCTTTCTCTCCCAATTTTGACAAGATGAAGTTATTTACAAATTAGAATGATTCGCTAATTATATTTCAGTCCTTGCATCTATCAGTGTTAAAAATATTATCCGACAGAACTTCCAAAAATACGCAATTGTTATTTGGATAGGTAGAGTCAGACTGAAAAATTCAAGACTATAGCCGGGATTTTAACCACGGATCTCCCGTTCTTTAACTGGTTGCTCTCTACCACTGAGCTACCATGGCAACATACCGGCACGGTATTAAATTTCTCAACTGACTCACAAGTTTCCCGGTAAACCACAAGCTGATCGCAAATAATTATTTTAAGGTGACATACCCCAGTGGCGACTTACAATGTCGTAAATACTTCAAGTCCCAGGATTCATAGTATAGTCAACTATTATGGTCAATAGTGTTGATTTAGTTGTTTTTTCACACAAGCCAGGATTTGAACCACGGAGCTCCCGGTCTCTAGCCGGTTACTCTACAACTGAATTACCATGATGGTAGTACTGTACAAATTGCAAGTCGCCTTTGGGTCGAACATTGTTCCATGTAAAGGGTAGTTGAAGGTGGGGGGATTTTCTTAAACATCTTCGTGTCGCACCCTTGAAAGATACCAAACCTAAACACCAAGTTTGGTATTTAACGGTCTTTTCGTTTTTAACTATGCTGTGCACAGACACATACGGACAGACAGACAGACAGACGGATGGAAACACACACACGGACCTTTTTCTAAAAATGCTTTTTTTTTTTTATTCAGGGGTCCTAAAACATATATTTCCGGTGAAATCTTGGTGTCGAATTTTTAGGTGGAATACAATACTTCCTCTATACATTATGTACATAGTACGTGCAGAGAAAGTAAAAATGACGAAACTGTATGCCATAGCCCTCGAGAAAAGAAGCTAAACTCCACTGGCTTATAGGTATTTTGGTATATAATTTTTGCCTAGGCAATAGTAAGGTGGAATTTTAGTGTTTGTAAAATGAATTATAAAAATCTGATGTGTTCCATTCAAATGACTTTCTCTACATCTCAGCAACAAATTATTGTTAAAAAGCTTAAGCTTCTATTTACTTCATACCAATCGAGAAAAAATTAGCAGAAATAGCCTTATTACTTGCTTCCTTGTAAGTAGAAGCCTAGTAAGGGAGTACTATTGGTTAAAGTGATAATCAAAAGATGGCTGCTATGTGACTGAAGTTCCTTTGTTTGTATGAACAGGAGTTGACAAATTCCTGTATGAGAAAAGTATGTTTTTTAAAGCTGAAAGCAAAAACAAGGAGTATCTCAAAAACGATCAATTCCACGGAAAAAATGTATATAAGACAAATTGTGTGTTTTAAGGTGCTATACATTTTTTGCGTTGTAAGTTTTTGTCGATCTCTTTCAGTTTAGCAGTTATGCAAAATTCCGTAAAATTCATCCAGAATAAAGTAGTCTTCAGAGGCTATTTCCAGAAAATTCAAGCTATACATTTCATTTAGCAATGAAATGTCTTTACATACGATATTTTAATCAAAATCGTAAGAACTATTTTTCAGAAAATCAAAATTTTCGAAAAAATTCCATGTAAAGGGTAGTTTGGGGTGGTGAGATGTTTCTCAAATTCTTCGTGTCGCATCCCTGGAAGATACTAAACTTAAATACCAACTTTGGTAGTTTTCGTTTTTGAACTATCATGTTCATAGACACACGGAAACTCCCCTCCGCCACACACACACACACACACACACGAACCTTTTTGTGAAAATGCTTTTTTTGGTTACAGTGGGTCCTAAAACATATATTTCCGGTGAAATCTCGGTATCGAATTTTTGGGTGTAGTGCAATACCTTCTCTATACACTATGTACATGGTATGCTTAGAGAAAGTAAAAATCTGATATGTTACCAGTCACCTTCTCTATATTATATTAAAAATTAATTCTTAATCAAAGGGATTAATTTCTCTACTATGCACGATAACTAGGGGAATTATTGTCTTCCACACAAAAATTCGATACCTACCGAGATTTCACCAGAAGCACGCGTTTTGAGAGACCCTGAACCAAAAAGGTTATAGGAAAAATGCCCACGCGCCTTCTTGTAAGCCATGAACAGCATAACTCAAATACAAATGTCGGTCAAATACAATTGATATTTAAATTCAACATTTCCAAGGATGCGACACGAACATTTTCAAGAAAATACCTCCTCCCTAGAATATCCTTTATATGGAACACGTTTTTTTCTTGAACATTTTGATTTTCTCAAAATAACTCTAATGGTTTTGATTAAAAAATTACATGTTTAATATATTTTATGCTAAATGAAATGAACATATATCTGGGAATAGTCTCTTAAGCCCTGTTAATGCTGGATGACGTTTGCATAGATGGTAAACTATAAGAGATGGAGAGTATCTTACTACACAAAAATGTATTGCTTAGAATATAGATGTACAATGTATTTGTATCAATTACTTCTTTTTAGCCAACCATTTCTAAGATATTCTTAGTTATTGATTTAAATGTTAAAATACAAATCTATTTCGTTTTTGTACTATGCTGTTCACGGACACAGACACACACAGGACTTGTTTAAAAAAAATCCAATGTGTTTCATTCACATAACATTCTCTAGCTGTTCCATATACAAACGATTCTTACAAACGATTATTCTTTTACCTACATCATGCTAATCTAGATAAACATTAGCAGAATTGGTCTTATTACTTGCTTCTTTGTAAGTAGAAGTTAAATTAGAGAATATATTATGCTAAAGCTATAGTCAAATCTTTTAAAAGCTGGTCGTTGTGAAACAATTGAGGTTCGGTTCGCTTTGAAACCAATAACAAGGAATAACAAGGAATATCTAAAAAACGGCCAATTCTATAACGTTTATAATATAAATTATGTGTTTTAACGAGATTTACATATTTTTTGTGCAGTAATTTTCTGTCTATCTCTTACAGTTTAACCATTATGCATAATTCTGCAAAACTCACCCAGTACAAAGTGGTCTTCATAAGGTATTACCAGAAAATTCAAACAAATTTTATTTATGATGTAAATGTTTAATATACTATATTTTAATAAAAATAGTTAGAGCCTTTTTTGAGAAAAACAAAATGTTAAAAAATTGTCCATGTAAAGGATAGTTTGTCTAGAAAATTTTCGTGTCGTATCCTTGGAAGATAGTAAATACTAATTTTGGTAATTAACGGTCTTTTCGTTTTTGAGCTATGATATCCACAGACACACAAATAGACCTTTTTCTAAAATTATTTCTTTGGGACTCAGAGAACTTCAAAACATATCTCCGGTAAAATCTCGACACCGATTTTTGGATGGAATACAATACCTTCTCTAGCTACTATGTGCATACGTGCTAGGAAGTAAAAACTCTTTTATTCAGGGCATTTCTAAACATTTATTTCCAGTAAAACCTCGATATCGAAGTTTTGAGTGGAATACAACACCTTCTCTGTCTGCTTTGTATATACATGGTACATACATGGTAGTACTTGGAGACACACACACACACAGACACACACACACATACAGAGATATTTTGAACAACGAACACCTAACGTATTAGTTGCCATACCAGCGTTTATGCATCTTAACGTCCTTTAATTTTGATCATATCAGATGATGAATGAAATTGGTGAAATTATATTCAAATGACCTCGGGGTCCATGGAGCTTAAAGTTACTCGACACTCGTCTTCTCAGGACAAGGAAAAACCCCGAACAAAATCTTACCGAGTAACTCACCCTAAGCGAGATTCGAACTCGCAACCCGTTGAATGTAAGGCAGACACGCTACCCCACACACTACCCAGGCGGGCATTAGAATATAACAAGAAATAATATCATGACCAAGACAAACACAAAGGTCGCTTTATCTTACTATAGAATAATTTAAACCACTGAAGCAAAACAGAGTTTACTGAGTCGTCCACCAATGTAATTCTTTTTGAAAGAATCATGAAGATGTTTGATTAATTTTTGGCGCAACTTAAGTTGAAAGGAGTCTAACTTACCGTGAGGAAATTTTTAAGCAAGATTCCCTACGTAATAAACTGACATTCTTTTATCACAATGTCTGTACAATATGCTACTATAAAACTCACCAGATATCTCCAAAGAAAACAAGACACTTTATACTCAGACTCCACCGTGAAATGTTTTAGCACTTATGAAGAACTCCATTAGAAATATTATTACAGGTGCATTTCCAGACCAGCTGACCTTCACTGTAAACAAGTTGGTAAGTGTTTAGTTTTGGAATAATGGCATGTGTACAGAGAACAGGGTGTTCACAATTTTAAAGTCAATAGTCGTGCCCGATAATTTTTTTTTATATGTTTAATGTTTTTTTTATTTCATTGCTTTCATGCAATTCTACAATGTACAAAAATCTAATGTGTTCCATTCCTGTGACTTTCTCAACCTCTCTACAACAAATTATTGTAAACATTTTTTCCATTTACTTCTTTTAATGAGGAAAAACATCTGACGTGTTCCATTCACATGACTTTCTCTACATCTCTGTAACAAATTATTGTTAAAAAGCTTATGCTTCTTTTACTTCATGCTAATCAGGAAAAAATTAGCAGAAATATTCTTATTACTTGCTTCCTTGTAAGTAGAAGCGAAATAAGGGAGTACCATATGTTAAAGTAATAGTCAAAAGCTGGTTGCTATGCGACTGAAGCTCCTTTGCTTGTGTGGACAGAAGTTGACAAATTCCTGTATGGCAAAAGTATAAGTTTTTCAAAACTGAAACCAAAAACAAGGAATATCTCAAAAACGATCAACTCCACGAAAAAACGTATATAACAGAAATTGTGTGTTTTAACGTGCTCTAAATTTTGTGTGTGGTAAGTTTTTGTCTATATCTTACGGTTTAGCAGTTATTCAAAATTCCGCAAAATTCATTCAGAATAAAGTAGTCTTCAGAGGCTATTGCCACAAAATTCAAGATATACATTTTACTTGTCCGGTAAATATATTTAATTTACGATATTTTAATCAAAATTGTTAGAGCCATTTTTGAGAAAATCAAAGTTTTCGAAAAATTTTCCCTGTAAAGAGTAGTTGGGGGTGGGGAGGTTTTCGTGAAAATCTTCGTTGTGCATCCTTGGAAGATACCAGACCTAAATACCAAGTTTGGTATTCAACGGTCTTTTCATTTTTATAGCTATACTGTGCACACACACACGGATTTTTTTCCAAAAAAGTTTTTTATTCATTCTGGAGGACCCAAAACATATATTTCCGGTGAAATCTCGGTATCGAATTTCGTGGAATTGATCGTTTTTGAGTTATTCATTGTGCGGTGTTAAGGTCGTGCTGAGGTTGGGTGCTATATGCAGTGTTATCTTTTGCACCACATTTGAGACGCCTTATGCGGTGAGCGCAGATTGAAGGCGTGTGCAAGTCTCACTCCACTACCTATGAGTAGACCCACTTACCTCGTAAGATGAATCTACTACCGTTGAATTTGCCTCGGTGTTGCTCAGTCTGCACATGATTGACTCATTCGGGTGGTGCAGTTAATGGGGGTAGTTCAGGGAGTGGTCTTATAATGATTAAAACTTATATGCTTTCCTGGAGTTCATTCCTTATTCGGAGAAGCGAGATAAGCACATTTGCCTTACAATAATGCTACATCTGTTATGAATTCTAATACTCGGCTGATCACACGTAATTACAGTCCCTTCTTCTTCCTTAATTCTGCGTTATACTGTATACATTAGTACGCGTCACTGACTTTAAATTCGTTACACGTTACAGCGTCTAACTTTGTGTGAAGAAGTTAAGTTCAGCCCGACAGCATAACAGCGATAGATAGATCAGCTAGTAACAGACAACTCGCAACGGACAGATCATTTTCACAGACAGATCACGATGTACCGTCATAGCGACCTCTTTCTGATTGTACAGAAAGGCCGCGCGATTGACGTAAATATTTCCCAAGAGTAAATTTCCTTGTCCCAGGGTGCACTGCAAACCTCACGTACAATGAAGAATTACCGTCTTCCGAATTTTACGGTTCACCCCCGTTGTAACTCGAGTGTACGTGACTGGACAAAAGAGACCTTTCTAACAAAAGCGCTTCTCATCCCCTTTGACTCTCTTGGCGTCAGATTTCTTCTCCAGCTGAATTTTCTCAGTTAAATACATACGTTTATACTCTTTTAGCTTTACATTGATAAATAATTAATAACTAATAATTATTTTGATAGGGAAGCTAATTAACGGTCTCAATTGTTTTTTGCTTCAGCATTGAAAAACCTATACTTTTCTCATATAGGAATTTGTCAACTCCAGTCCATACAAACAAAGGAACTTCAGTCACATTGCAACCAGCTTTTGAGTATCACTTTAACCTATGGTACTCCCTTATTTCGCTTCTGTTTACAAGGAAGCAAATAATATGGCTATTTCTGCTATTTTTTTTTTTCTCGTTTAGCATGAAGTGAATAGAAGCATAAGTGTTTTAACAATAGTTTGTTGCAGAAATGCAGAGAAAGTCGTGTGAATGGAACACATCAGATTTTTTTATTCAGGAGGTCTCAAAACATATATTTCCGATGAAATCTCGGTATCGAATATGTGAGTGCAATACAATACCTTCTCTATACATTATGTACATAGTAAGTGTAGATAATTTAATTATAATTAATACAAAGTCGAAATAGTAATAATAATAATAATAATATAACAATAATACCCTATCAGACTAATAATACAATGTCAGATTTATAGTTCACTGTCAATATACTAGCACAGTCTAAAGATAAATACAATATTTAAAATCGTTATAATATAATGTTTCATAGTGATAGTACAATATAATATATTACCTATCCTGACCATAAATCATTCTTTCTTAATCTCTTTTTAAAGTCACTTACACTTTGAGAAAGGTCTCCAGTAACTCTGCAGGTATTTTGTTTTATTCACAAAATAAAATGTACCTATGTCAGTTTTATTTTCCCTATTTCTCATTTTTGGGGGTGATCATTTCGCCCCCAATATAATGGAGTTAAAAACCGCTTTGTAATATCTTTCCATGCATATTTCACCTTATAGGCTCTAAAAACTGCACATAGTCTTGTACGTTTTCTTCGTTTCTCTAAAGTTTCTCAAGAAGTAGCTGTGCTAGCTTGAATTTCTACTCGTTTTGCTCTTCTACGAATTTAGGTGCTCTTTTTTTAACACTAAGTACTAATTTTTGTCATACGCAACACGAATCCCAGCATGCAGCACTATATTCTAATATTAGATAATTTCCTGTCTTTTCTAAATGGAACATAAGACATCGTCACGATGTTTCCTTGGTCGGATTTGAATTTCTAGTTCGTGAGTTCGCCGCTAGGGCACTGTAGGACGCAATCACGACTTGCGGACGCAAAATGGCGGAATTTTGCCCAGAAACTTTCTTCTTTCAAGATATGGGATTCTTTTACGTGCAAATAAACATTTCACGCTTCCCTCCCGAAAGAAGCAACACTAAGAAGTATGCGTCCGAAAAAATGTACCACTCTCCACTAGGTTTGAACCTGTAATCTTGGGGTTTAGAGTCTAGCACGGTAACCTCTTTACTACGTAGGGTGACATATTTTAATACTGGTCTAACTAAATATATGTAGGCTAAACTTCGTGACGTGTAATCAAATGGAGATAAAACCAAATACATTTAAATACATACGTGCTGGAAAAATTAATTAGCTAGTTCTTCTAGTCCACTCATGGCCCGATGGAGTAAATTTACAATTATCTAATGCATCTTATTCTACACAAACAAATTGTTCGTTGACTACCTCCGTGGTTGAGTGGTCAGCGAGCTGACTACTTACCCGGAGGTCCATGATTTGATTCTCGGCTGTGGCGGGGAATTTTTCTTTAACCAGAATCATTTCCCAACCCCCACAGAGTCTAGAAGTGTGCATGTGAGAGTGAATGTGCGTGTATGTGTGTGTGTGTTTATAAAATGACTAAAAATCTAATGTCAAAGGCCGAATTGTTTCTAAAGCAAAGACTCCGATACGGCCCTTGGATGTCAACGGGGGCTATATAAACGAAACAATAAAAAGAAATATTATGTGTTCCATTCACAAGACTTTCTCTACTTCTCTGTAACAAATTCTTGTTAAAAAGTTTATTCTATATACTACATCCTAAACTCGAAATAAAATTAACAGAAATGATCTTATTACTTGCTTCCTTGTAAACAGAAGGGAAATAAGGGAGTACACTAGGCTAAAGCGATAGTCAAATCTTTTAAAAGATTGTGATGAAATTCCTTTGTTTTTATGGCCAGGAGTTGGCAAATTCCCGCATGAGAAAGATGTAACCAAAGCTGAAACCAATAACAAAGCATATCTCAGAAACTGTCAGCTCTACACAAAAACAAAAAAGGATATGACATAAACTATGTGTTTTATTCGAAATCTACATCTTTTGTTGTGTTAATAAGTCTATCTGATACGATGTACCAGTTATGCACAATTTAGCAAAATTCATCCAGAATAAGATCTTCAGAGGTTATTCCCAAAGATTCAAGATATGCATTTCATTTATCATGAAAATATCTTAAATATATGAGATATTAATCTAAATAGATAGAGTCATTTTTGAGAAAATTCATAATTTCGAAAAACGTTCCATGCGAAGGGTAGTTACGTGTGAGAGATCTTCTTGAAAATCTTCGTGTGGCATCTTTAGGATACTGAACTTAAATACGAAGTTTGGTGTTTAACCTACTTTTCGTTTTTGAACTATGCTGCCTACAGACGTGTTTCTAAAAATACTTCTTTTTATTTAGGGGGTCTCAAAACATGTATTTCCGATGAAATTTCGATGTCGAACTTTTGGATGCAATACAATACCTTCTCTATCCTCTATGTAGATTGTACATACGGGCTAGAGAAAGCGAACATCTGATGTGTTCCATTTACATAACTTTCTCTGCTGTTCCAAATACATATTATTCTTACAAAAGATTATTCTTTTATTTACGTCATGCTAATCGGGGGTAAACATTAGCAGAATTGCTTATTACTTGCTTCGTTGTAAGTAGAAGGGAAATAAGGGAATACATTAAGCTGAAAACGATACTCAAATCTTTTAAAAACCCGTCACTGTGTGAAACAATTGAGGCCCAGTTCGCTTTGCATGGTCACGGTCAATTCTATAAGAAAAACGTATATGGCATGCATTATATGTTTTAATGAGATCTGCATTTATTGTGTAGCAAGTTTTTGTCTTATCTTTACGGCTAAACCATTAAGCAAAATTCTACAAAATTCATCCAGAATATAGGGCTCTTCAGGGGTTATTTCCAGAAAATTGAAAATATACCTTTTATTTGTGATGTAAGTATATTTAATATACGGCATTTTAATCAAAATTATTAGAGCCTTTTTGAGAAAAACAAACTTTTCAAAAATGTTTCCATGAAAAGGATAGTTTGTGGTGGGGGATTTTTTTCTTTCAAGTCTTCGTCGCATTCTTGGAAGATACTTAACATAAATACCAAGTTTGGTTTAAACGGTCTTTTCGTTTTTGAGCTATACTGTCCACACACACACACACACTCACACACACACGCACGCACACACACACACACACACACACCGACACATACACCTTCGATCCCAAGCAACCGCATATGGGATTTGTTGTGGACAAAGCTACGAAAGGGCGGGTTTTCTCCGGTTTCGCCGGCCATCGCATTCCACCGGTGCTCCATCTTCGTTCCATGTATAGTTTTCTCCAAAGCATGATGGCCCTCTAACGGGACCGCTCCCCCTACTAATGGGCAGTAACCATTAACAAACAAAAGACGACCAGAGACGAGAAGCAGCATAGTAAAATCTGCTTCCTGGAGGTACTACTTGCAAGTCGAGAATAGTACCTCACATAAGGGATAGTAAGTAGAGGGTTGGTTTCCAGCCTATAAGCCTAATCCCAAACTTGAAAGTTATGTGAATGTAGCACATCAGTTTTGTTTCATGTATTACTTTAAAAGCGAATTACCACATATGTTGTTTAATGATTCATTGCAAAAGATATCACGTGACTTTCTCTAGCTGTTCCACAAACTACTATTCTTACAAAAGATTATTATTTTATCTTCACCATGCCTTTGGAAGAGGAGGTTCTGAAAAATACGTATCATCAATGTCATCGCCTACGGTGCCATAGTATTAAAAAATCTGATGTGTTCCATTCACATCACTTTCTCTATATCTCTGTAAATTATTATTGTTAATAAGCTTATCTTTTATTTATTTCATGCTAATGCAGGAAAATTAGCAGAAATAGTCTTATTTCTTGCTTTATTGTAAGTAGAAGCGAAATTAGGGAGTACCATAGGTTAAAGTGAAAGCCCCATGGCCACGCTCGCTAAAGCGTCTGCTTCGTGGGCAGGGGATCGTGGGTTCGAGTCCCGCCTTGGTCATGGATGTTATATGTTTGTGCAATGTGTATATGTTTGTAAAAGAAACAGTAAAACCAGTAAACCAGTAATCAGTAAAACCTACGGGGGGAAATGTAAATAGGGATACAGTACCGGAGTCCTGATCAGACTCCGTTACTGTTTTTTTAAAAAAAAAAAAAAAAAAGCTGGTTGCTATGTGACTGATGTTCCTTTGTTTGTATGTACAGGAGTTGACAAATTCCTATATGAGAAAAGTATAAGTTTTTAAAAGCTGAAACCAAGAAAAAGGAATATCTCAAAAACGATCAACTCCAAGAAAAAAAGTATATAACATAAATTGTGTGTTTTAACGTGCTCTACATTTGCTGTTGGTTAAATTTTTGTCCATCTCTTACAGTTTAGTAGTTATGAAAAATTCATCCAGAATAAAGTAGTCTTCAGAGGCTATTCCCAGAAAATTCAAAATATACATTTTATTTATCAGGTAAATAAATTTAATATACGATATTTTAATCAAAATCGTTAGAGCCATTTTTTAGAAAATCAAAATGTTCGAAAAAAGTTCCATGTAAAGGGTAGTTTGGGGTGGGTGGATTTTACTCAAAATCTTCGTGTCGCATCCCTGGAAGATACTAAACTTAAATACCAAGTTTGGTATTTTACCAACTTTTCGTTTTTGAGTTATCGTGTTCACAGACACATGGACACACTGACACACTGACAAACGGACACACGGACACACACACACACACACGGACCTTTTTCTGAAAATACTTTTTTTGGACACAGGGGACCCTAAAACATATATTTCCGGTGAAATCTCGGTATCGAATTTTTTGGTGGAGTGCAATACATTCTCTATTCACTATGTACATAGTGAGTATAGAGAAAGTAAAAAATCTGATGTGCACCATTCACATGACTTTCTCCATATCCCTGCAACAAATAATTCTTAAAGAGCTTATACTTCTACTTACTTTATGCTAATCAGAACAAATTAGCAGAAATAGTCTTATTACTCGCATCCTTGTAAGTAGAAGCGAAATAAGGGACAACCGTAGGTTAAAGTGATAGTCAAAAGCTGGTTGCTATGTCAATGAAGTTCCTTTGTTTATATGGATAGTAGTTGACAAGTTCCAGTATGAGAAAAGTATACGTTTTTCATAGCAGAAACCAAAAATAAGGAATGTCACAAAAACGACGAACTCCACGAAAAAAAATGTATATAACATAAATTGTGTGTTTTAATGTGCTCTACATTCTTTGTGTAGTAAGGTTTTGTCCATCTCTTACGGTTTAGCAGTTATTCAAAATTTAGTAAAATTCATCCAGAATAAACTACTCTTCAGAGGCTATTCCCAGAAAATTCAAGATATACATTTTATTTGTCAGGTAAATATGTTTAATATACGAAATTTTAATCAAAATCGTTAGAGCCATTTTTGAGAAAATCAAAATTTTCGAAAAAAGTTCCATGTAAAGGGTAGTTGGGGGTGGGGGGACTTTTCTCAAAATCTTCGTGTCGCATCCCTGGAAGATACTAAACTTAAGTACCAAGTTTGGTATTTTACCGACTTTTCGGTTTTGAGTTATCGTGTTCACAGGCACACGGACACACGGACACACACACACACACACACACACACACACACGGACCTTTTTGTGAAAATGCTTTTTTTACTTTCTCTATATGCATTATGTACATAGTGTATAGAGAAAGTATTGCACTCCACCAAAAATTCGATACCGAGATTTCACCGGAAATATATGTTTTAGGGTCCCCAATATCCAAAAAAAGCATTTTCACAAAAAGGTCCGTGTGTGTGTCTGTGAACACGATAACTCAAAAACGAAAAGTCGGTAAAATACCAAACTTGGTATTTAAGTTTAGTATCTTCCAGGGATGCGACACAAAGATTTTGAGAAAAATCCCCCCACCCCCAACTACCCTTTACATGGAAATTTTTTCGAAAATTTTGATTTTCTCAAAAATGACTCTAACGATTTTGATTAAAATTTCGGATATTAAACATATTTACCTGAAAAATGAAATGTTTATCTTGAATTTTCTGGGAATAGCCTCTGAAGAGTAGTTTATTCTGGATGAATTTTACTAAATTTTGAATAACTGCTAAACCGTAAGAGATGGACAAAATCTTACTACACAAAGAATGTAGAGCACATTAAAACACACAATTTATGTTATATACATCTTTTACGTGGAGTTCGTCGTTTTTGTGACATTCCTTATTTTTGGTTTCTGCTATGAAAAACGTATACTTTTCTCATACTGGAACTTGTCAAGTCCTATCCATATAAACAAAGGAACTTCATTGACATAGCAACCAGCTTTTGACTATCACTTTAACCTACGGTTGTCCCTTATTTCGCTTCTACTTACAAGGATGCGAGTAATAAGACTATTTCTGCTAATTTCTTCTGATTAGCATAAAGTAAATGGAAGTATAAGCTTTTTAAGAATTATTTGTTGCAGGGATATGGAGAAAGTCATGTGAATGGTACACATCAGATTTTTGGATATTGGGGACCCTAAAACATATATTTCCGGTGAAATCTCCGTATCGAATTTTTGGGTGGAGTGCAATACTTTCTCTATACACTATGTACATAGTGCGTATGGAGAAAGTAAAAATACACTGACAGACAGGCAGACACGCGCGTGCGGTCATTTTTCTAAAAAATCTCTTTTTCCCCGACTCTGTGGACCTCAAAATATATATTTCCGGTGAAATCTCGAAATCAAATTTTTAGGTTAGCCTTCATCTATTATCTACATTGTATACGTGCTAGAGAAAGTAAAATTTGTTCTTTAAATTCGTAGAAAAAATACATTTAAATCACGAGTTATTCAGTGTTAGCCATGATTAAGACTACGTAACTCTGATTCGCGCCGCAACCTGTTCGTTATTGTTAGCCATGAAAAAGTGATACATTACTTGACCCTTCTTCCAAATAATTTATGATGGAAGCTCCCAAACACAAGAAGCTTTTCTCCCATATTTCATTCCTTACATCTCCATATTTACAATTACCTTACTTTCCGGTCTGCACCTCTCTCTCTCACTCCCTCAACCCTCTCTTTCCTTCTTGCTATACATGCCATGATGTTTTTCCAGCTGTTAATAAAACTGTTCTTTTTCTAAAATATGAGGATGAGTCACTCTGGTATTGATTTTGTCATCTGTGTTTTGTTTAGCTGTTTTCTGTTGGCATGTATATAGATGGCTTTGCTTTCGCTCATTAGAGAGAAGAAAAAGAAAAACATTGTGAAATATCACATTACAAGCAAGAATCGAGAGGGCGCTGGTATAAGTTAGTCGTTTCTACAGTTCTTGTTCCAGGTTTTCATCTAAATTTAAAGTTTTAGCGAGATATTTACAATGATTTATTCGTGTGTGCGAGTTGTGAGAGAACAGCTGTTATTTTCAACCTGTATTGGTTTTGCAGTGCAGATTATCTGTGAATCCAGTCGAATTAATTTGCCTTCTAAGCAAACAGAGCGATGGTTTTTAAGTGTGCTTGAAAGCTACAACCCCATATCAGTAGTTTTAATGGCATGCTAAAGAGCTCCTGCGGAACGAAATTCCGGCACACAGGTGGCACTGACATGACCCTGGCAATTGGCAGCGTTGTTAATATTTTTTTTCTAAGCTTTACATTGTGTTACCTTTAGTTTAAATAAAGAACTAAGTTTTTCTTATGATTCGTTGTGTAGTGCATTTGTGTTATTGTATTCCCATGGTGCGTTATAGTGACACCAATCTTCTCTCGCAATCTTCATCTTCGTCTTCTTCTTCATTAGCTCCTGTTTAACTAAACCACAAGACGCGGATGTCATCCTTCTGAAAAAGAAACCCACAGCATTTACTTCGGAAGCTAATCAAATGTGTGGATATTCACAACAAATATGCTCCATTAGAATCAATGGCGGATACTACCGCAATGGCATTTTAAACACAAAATTTAGGAACAGTGCATGTTCGACCCCAGGCGACCGCATGTGGGATTTATGGTGGAAAAAGCGGCACAAGGGCGGGTTTTCTCCAGTTTCCACCGCCATCGCTATTCACCGCTGCTCCATCTTAGTTCCATATTTCATCAGTGTCGTCGCCTGCGGTGCCATTTGTAATAAAAATGGGCGTTAAATACTATAAAAAGAAGGATTACCGATCTACATGGAATAATGGTCAATGGGTTTACCACTCAGCAGATGCAGAAAACTAAAAATTGTAGTCACCACGAGTTCAGATTTTCGCACTGTGACTAGCTTTTTTTTGTCGAGTCTAATAACAGCATTACACTTTTCGTGATTCTAATTCCAAAAAGATGGAAGTTGTTATTCGGAAAATTCCGTACTCTATAACTGAGTAAGAAATCCTACGAGAACTTCTCTCTAAAAACTTCCAGTTCTTCCACTGTTCTGTGAGGATAAACAACTTATGCCCTTGTGTGCAGTTGAATTGGAGAACCCAGATCAAGCTGAATGAGTCTTTAAACTTCTGCACATACATCATGGGTTAACCTATGTCGAACATCGCCACAGATCCTTGTATGTACCTTAATGTACCAGGTGCCAACGGTATGGAAATGGAGTTTTATTTATGGACGCTCTTTAGCTGCTATGGTTCTCAGTGTCCCATTCTATACTGTGCGTGAAGGACCGCTTAATTTTGTTCAAAGGCCCTTTATCGGGCTTGAGATTCTTTTACGTGCCGTAAATCTACGACATGGGACCAACGGCTTTTCTCCCTTCCTAAACAAGGCACGCTAAGAATGTTTACGTTAGAAAAAAAAAAAACATCCATTTGAACCCGCAACCTTGGGTATATGAAGTTAGCATGGTAACCATTGCACCACGGAGGGCGATGTCAAGGATATGGTCACATTATCGTCTTAATCCTCGATGTGTGAAGTGTCTGGAGCCTCACCACTACAGTATCTGTACTCAACCTAAACAGGACAAATCTCAATGAGTGAATTGCAGCAATATCAATGCTGCGAACTACAAGGCTGTCATTATTTAAATCATCGCACTAACGCTATTAATGAGACTTCTCGACTACAGCCTAATTCTGAACGCCGAAATGCCCCTAATCCAACACCACCGTCGTTTAATGCACAGCACTTTCTTAAAATGCCTAACTTAGCTGGTGTAAACATTTTACCAACAGTGTGACCTTACAAACCTAGTCTTCTCAAAACAGTCAAATGCCTAAATAAAATCCTACTCCTAATATTTCCCACTGACATACTACTGTGTTTATCAGGGTTTTAAGCTGTATCTCTCTCATATAAAATACCTTATAATTTCGTAATTCCAAGAGCATTTTCAAAATGAACTGTTCACTTCGTCATTCGTTCTCTCAGCTTATTTTTCTAAACTGGAATGACAACGCTTAAAATCTAAGCAAATTACTCTTCTGCAATTTTCATCTCAACACAATGTCGATATTGCATGTTTCTTTGAAACCTGTTTTCTTCCTTGTGAAACATTCCTCTCTCTACATATTTATAGTTCTGACTGCGATGCCCGAATTTCTTCTGGAGGCGTGGCTATTGTTATGAAATGAAAATTGCAGCGTTATAACATATTTTGCCTCGACTAATCAGCCTGGAGGCCCGCATAATTAAGTTTCATCAACAAAACTGTCCGGGGATATTTAAACTTTTGCTTAGCGAACATCCTCAACCCAGAGGAACAAGATCTGTAGCTTCTCTTTTCTGTTCCATATCTTGTGGCACATGCAATGGGGATGCCTATCATCACTTCCATTGGAAGACACCTTTCTCGGCGGCCGAATAACGGTATACACTTCTAGCTCCGACGGACCCTACCTACAACTCCTACAGTCCTGTTGTCTTACCGGACATCTTATTTGTAGTACTAGTCAGCCCTTACGCATGTACTCTGTCGCTAATTGGATCTAATTCATAGTCCAGTCATTTCCACATTTCATTGTGAAGTGACATGCACTTCGTTCCCTCCTCGCCTTATCCAAGGAATAGTCAACTGGGAATGTTTTTCAGAGGCAGTTGAAGATTGAACTGTAGGCTGAACATTACGTTTATGACAGGGTGACCTATAAGTTAAGCGCCCTTAAACCCCATTCATCATAATCATCATCATTGCTTACTGACCTGTTCTGATATTGATGCTAAAGTACAGGATTTCACGGAGTTTTTACGTTGGTAGAAACTGTTAGCTGTATGCCAATTTTCACAGAAATACTTGCCATCAACAAGCGCTTCCCTCAAGAATTGCAGCACTGTTAAAAACTAAACGTAAAATGCGACGATGGTGACAATCTAAAGATTGCTTTGGCAGCGACAAAGATTAACTCAATTAATTCGACAAACTCGAACATAACTCGACAATCATTATCAATATTATTTGTCTCACCTTTCCCCAGAAGATTGCTCTCTATGGAAGGAGACGAAGCAAATGCTTCGGAAATTTCCTATTGTGCCACTCTTAACATTCCAGGGAAATATTGCAAAATATGAAGTATTAGCAGATATTTTACATGCCCAATCCCAGTGTGAATGCAGTGTTCAGTCAGAATGTTAAAACTGCGATTGATACCTATTCCTCGGTTTCAGAGCCACTTAACTGCACTTCGATCCGAGAACTGCGGTGGCTTCTTCATAACCTAGCCACTAAAAAGCTCCAGGACACGATTTCATTCCAAGTATTGTCTTAAAGCACCCTACCACTAAGGCCAGAGTTACTTGGCCTCCATATTTAAAGCTGCTTTTTGCCTCGAAAATTTTCCAATGTCATGGAAACATGCTCAGGTTAAGTTCTCTCTAAAACCGGACTATCACCTTTCCTACCTTCTGGTTATCGTCCCACCACTTTCGAAAATCTTTGAAAAAGGCATATACAAACGATTAACCACATTTCTAAGGGACAATGCAGTCATACCAACACAACAATTTTGTTTTCGCAATCACCGCTCTATAACTATCTCCTATGATTAGCTGAGTAGATTGCTCGTGGTTTCGAGCCTACATAGATTCGTTCTCAGGCTCTCACGTTTTCTCAGCATCTTCACTCAGTACCGGGTGCAGTATACTTCTCGGTGATACGAAGTATTAGAACCTAAAACACTAATTTGGTTACATAAGTAAATAAAGTAATTTATTTATATAAAATATTTTCATAGCAAAAGGAGGCTCTTCGAATAGTGAAAAATTTAATGAATCTTAAAAGTAGTTTTAGTGCGCAGTCCAAATTTCAAGACAACAATCGGTGGCGTTGTAGATATGGAGACAAAGTGCAAGAATCATTGATTCGGAACCTCCAGGAAATAGCCGAGGTGAAGTTCGCACCTCTTAGCTCATGTGAAGTGAAACGCGATTTCAAACGCATTTTATCGGAAGAGTGGAAGATTCTCAGGTGCAAAACCGCTTCTAAGTGCTTCATTGTTCAGTGCTATACTACTAATAATAATAACTTCATGGCACGACAGCTCACTAGGAACTTTGGTCTACAGCCGGCCGCTGCGTCCCTCATCGCAGTCCATGACAGATGTCATGGATGGGTGCAGTATTGGTGGGTAAGGCGTGATCAGCGCCTCGAACCCCCCGGCCGGTTAATGCGGTCCTCATGACCTGGAGCCGCTACTTCTCCATCAAGTTGCTCCTCAAATGACCCCTCAAGGACCTCACCCGGACCAGGTCTCCCAGCATGGAAAAAAGCTCCACGCCGGTATCGGGAATCGAACCCAGGTCTCCCGCTTGGCAGGCAGCCGATGAGACGACCCTCAGGGCTATACTGGGAGTGCACATGTAGTGTTTAAAATTAACTGTGTGTTTTTCGGTGTCATAGTAAAACACAGTGAGTATACTGAGAACTTGAGCGCATAGTGTTCGAAATTAAGTTATGTGCCTTTCAGTGCCATGCTAATGTACAATGAGTATTCTGAGAATCTATCGCACATAGGGCTGGAATGAATTTGTGTTTTTCAGTGCCATATCAATTTAAAGTTACAGCGTTCTAAACACAGAGTGGTTTAACAAACATATATTCCAAAAAATCCTATAAATTCCTAAATTAAACATTTAAGATACTATGAAATCCTAATATACTGATAGAGAGAATCTAATTGTAATTGGCTTGCTGATGAATGATGGAATTGATGCATACTTGCCATCCTCTCGGTCATGCGGGCAAACTGAATACAGTCTCTCAAAGTATGCAAAAAAGTGGAGTTAGTGGTTTTTTTATCTCTTGTCTCAATTATTAGCTGCTTTTCGTGTTCTTGGAGCTCCTTGAAGAATTTTCATTGACTCCAAGAATATTTACAGCGATGGAAGAAACCAGGATGTTGAAAGTGAACAAAAAAGCACGCTGACAGCTACTGGAGGGCTTCAGAGATGGAATTTGCAGTTTCTGAAATTTTTACTGGAGAATAATAGTCATAACTTAACCTAGATGCTTAGAGCTTAATTTCATTCAATATTTAGTGCACTCAAAACATGTATAACGCTCTTCAATAGACTCTAGAGATTGTTAATGGTGAACAGCGGTGAACAGTGATCTCAATCGAAGTAGATGCTCAAGCATGATCTCAGATCGCTTCCGATATAAATTAAATGAGTTTTATTTATGGACGCTCTTTAACTGCTGCGGTTCTCAGCGTCCTATTCTATATTGGGCGTGAATACCGCTTAATTTTCCTCGGAGGCCTCTTAGCAGGCTCTTTTACATGCCATAAATTTATGACACGAGACCAAAATCTTTACTTTTCTTCCGAAGGAAGACATGCTAAGGATGGTTACGCCCGAAAAAAAAATCCTCCGCCGGGTTTAAACCCACGACCTTGGGAACCAGAGGCTAACGTTACCTGTAGATGACGGAGGGCGACCCGCTTTCGGGACGTCACGGGTTCCAAGCTCATGTACAGACCAATCTATTTGGAGTTATTTTGTCATCAGGACTGGGTATTCAATATCATATCCCAAAGTCACACACACACACACACACACACACACACACACACACACACACGCATAAGCACTCAGGATAAAAAAACATACGATAGAAACTATAGATCTGACAGGAAGGTGCTTACGTAATTAAGGTCATCAGACAGACACGTGCACGTGCCCACTGAACAATGATACGATTACGAAAGGTCAACAGCTGAACTAGATGACACAGGTAGACGATAACACAACTAAGGCGCACAAATGACCAACTACGAAAGGTCAACAGCTGAACTAGATGACACAGGTAGACGATAACACAACTAAGGCGCACAAATGACCAACTTTAACAGAGAATAATAGATGATAGTTACGATTTACCCTCAGATAACGCGATGAAATGGATTTTTGGAGGAACTGATTCAGAATATCATGGCAAGATAACGCACAGAATGTTGGTAACAATAGAGGAAGACTTGTGTAAAACAGAGGCTCGGAAATGCCAGTTAAAATACACAACTGAGGTTTTTATTAGTCTTAATTTTATTGAAAACAGATTTAATGATTTTCACTACAATTTTGACACACTGACAGAAATAAATGCTAGATCTTGTATATTCTGTATGTAGCGTGTGAAAGCCCCCTCATTATGGATGGATTTAATATAATGAGGTAAAATTCTTCAGAAATAATACAGAGAATTTTAAAAGTTGTATTAAATGTTTGCTGTTGTGCTAGGAATTTTTAGTGTTTCAAGTTAGATTTTTTTTTTAATTAATTGACTATATTGATCAACCACCTCACCTATTGAGAATATCACAAAAACATAAATACCTACACACACGCGCACACAACAAATATTTTAATAAGAACATAACAAGAAGTGAATGTGAAGTCGACCTCGAATCTACAACGAAGTACCGTGAGCAAGTTGTCCTGCTTCTGTGTTGGAGGGAGAGGAGGAAAGAGCAAAATATCTGAAGTAGTCGACTGCGGAGTCTGGCTGGAAGATGTTATTGCCCAGAGAAAGGAATGCATCTGAAGCTTTATAGAAATTGCAGAAGAAACCGTGAGGCTATTTACGGATGAAATCTCCAATGGTGAGAATACTACATATTATTAAGTTTTTGGTGTTATTGTGTGTTCCTGACAAATCTGCGAGATGAACCTTACTTTGAAAAGGCTACAAATGACTTTTGTTGGACACCGTGCCACACGAAACTAGCAATGAGAACCGGAAAGCTACAACTTTTTGAACATTTATATTTGATCTTTGTTTTTCAATAGGGAGTCAAAGAGTATTCAAAATATTAAGTCTAGCATACATAGAGTGAGGTTCTGTCTAAATATTTGACTACCGTACCAGCTCCCTGTATGCTTTTATGTACGAGAAGCTACAATTTAATGTGTATTAATTTTGGAAAACATTATCATGATTAATAATAGGTAATAATACAGACATTTGAAGTCCGCCTGGGTAGTGAGGGTGTAGCGTGTCTGCCTCCCATTCAACAGGTCCCGAGTTCAAGGCTCGCTTAGGCTGAGGGCTTTTTCTCTCATCCTGAGAAGACGAATGTCGAGTAACTTATAGCTCCATGGACCCCGAGATCATTTAAACATCATTTCATCAAGTTCATTCATCGTCCGATATGACAAACTTAGAGGACGTTAAGCTAAAACAAAACAAAAAAAGCATTTGAATGAATACTACCTATGTAAAATATATATGAAAATGTGTAGCGGTGGATACAGAAATATTGTTAAATTAATTCGATTTTTAAATATATCTAACGTAAGTGTTTTTAAGTTACCGCTGTATTGGGGGGGGGGTGTCGGGTATGGCCGCCCGGCGGCTAGCTCCATCCACACTTTTTTTTTTTTTTTAATTAGCTTAAGGTCCTTTAACCTGATTGATCATATCGGACGATGGAAATTGGTGAAATGATGCTCAAATAATCTCGGGGTCCATGGAGCTTAAGTTACTCGACATTCGTATTCTCAGGTTAAGGTAAAACCCCCAAAAATAATCTTATTCGTGTAACTCACCCTAAGCGAGATTCGAACTGGCGACCTCTTGAATACGAGGCAGATACGCTACCTCCACACTACTGAGCACACCTAGTTTTATTAAAATTACTCCAGATAGAAACATCTGGGGTACATCTTCAACTCTTCCTCGATCATGCATTTTTAAAACATGTCAACCCTGATGGAACATCGCAATCCTGTTAGTGACACACATCTTGAGAGAGAAAGAGAGGGAGAGAGAGAGAGAGAGAGAGAGAGAGAGAGAGAGAGAGAGAGTATGTTCTATTTGGAGGTGGGCTATAGATTTTTTGTTTCAACAACATCAACATTCTTTTTTCATCGTAAAATCATGGTATATGATATGGCTTTGTCAAAGTTTTATTTGCATAAGTTAATTTATATAAATACTTTACATATTGACTAACACATATATTATTTATCTGTGACACAATAAGCTCATTTGCTGAGTAAAATATGTATGATGAAATACTGTGCATCTATATATTTATCAAGTAAATCACTGCTTGCTACAGGTACGTGCGTTCGTTTTATTTCACTTTTTTATATTGCTTCATTTGAATAGCCCCTTTTATTGCCATATCGGGAACTTTGACTTGTGAAACAACTCATATACATATGGCATGTAAAAATCCTTAGCTGCCTTCCTTCGGAAGGGAAGTAAAGCCGTTGGTCCAGCGTCGTATATTTAGGGCACGTAAAAGAACCTCAAGCCTGATAAAGGGGCCTCTGAGCAGAATTAAACGGTCTTTCACACCCAGTATAGAATGGGACGCTGAGAACCATAGCAGTTAAAGAGCGTCCATAGACAAAACTCCATTTCTTTACTCTCTGTAGGTTGTTGTCAATAGGCTAATGATTTTTTTTATTGTTTTATTTCTAACACCGAAGGTTATATCGGGAGCATTGCATTAGAAACTTGTTGACTGTAGGTTCTTTACGTTGGGTTTAAATCGTTTTATTTTCCTCAAACACACACATTCACTCTCACATACATACTTCTACACTCTGAAGTGAATTGAACCCGGGCGAGAAGTCAGATCGCTGACCACTCGACCACGAAGCAGGCTGTTAATGATTTATATCATTAAATACATGCACATTCACTCTCGCATGCATACTTCCAAATTCTGCGGGGGGATATGGAATAATTCCGGTTTTAGGAAAATTACATGCCCCAGCCGGGAATCGAACCCGGGACCACTGGGTGACAAGTCAGCTCACGGGCTACTCGACCACGGTGGTGGTCATTACATTTTTTGTTATTGTTTAATGTTAAGTTAATAATTACGAAATCTTAAGTAGATACTATACCTATGTGTACTATGGGGCAGAAAATCGAAATTTTCGCCACATACAATTTCAAATCATTACTTTAGATTCATATTTTGAATTCTACGCCTCTATCGCAAAAGCGCGCTTCATGACAGAATCGTTGGCACATGGCAAGGGCCGTGCATGGCCGAGTAAATAATCCCACTCACCTACACGGCCCGGGTTCGATCCCAAGCGACTGCATGTGAGATTTGTGATGTACAAAGCGGCGCAGGGGCGGGTTTTCTACGGGTTCTTAGGTTTCCCCCGCCATCGCATTCCACCGGTGCTACATCTTCATTCCATGTATCACCAGTGTAGTTTTTTTTATCCTATTTAAGTAAAGTATAATTTTATTATTATTATTATTATTATTATTATTATTATTATTATTATTATTATTATTATTATGTCATGCAAAGGATTTCTCTCAGGAGTGATTTCTCTTATCCTCAGGATTTCCTGCCCCTCCATATCGTTCCATTAATCACTTAATTCATCTCACACCCGTTTGGTCTGTTTCAGGTTGGAAGTGTCGCGATGGTGTCTCGGCTCAGCGTGAGAGGGGAAAAGGATGCTCTCTGTAGAACTTTCTCCCTCCGTTGGCCTTGGACTGGTAGCCGGGCCACCCGTTTGGGATGGGGCGAGAATCCCCGGTATGATTGTCCAGCTGTCGACGGACCTCAACCTGGAAATTGTAGGTAGTCTGTCGTTATGCCATAATTCCTGGTGCCGGCCGCCCGATGTCTCTTTTCATCTCATCCTTCCCTCCGGGGGCGTAGGTACCATTTTCTAATGGATCGGTGCTGGGTCCCCTTCGAAAAATTCCCTATTCCTAGCTCTAGACTTTCTTTCGTGGCTGGAGTGATCATGGGGTCAAACATTGAATTAATACAGCATATTAAAAGTTTTCAGTTTTTGGGTACTACAAAAACGAAACGCAGAAAAGTAAAAGTGTTTTCTTTTTCTGGAAAAGATTGCATTTTTTCCCAAAGTAAGTTAAATTCAGAACTAAGAGTTGGGATTTAAAAACTCATTTACAAGAGACACTACTTTTACGTGGGCCTTGAGGCAGCATTTATATCAAAAGGGGGGGGGGATTACCCGGAACAGAAACCCTCAAGAGAGGAATATGCTGTTAAATCGTGAAACTGAACATATCTCATTGTTATCGTATCTTATTTCAATCATACTGAAACGTGCCTGCACACCGACCATTGATAAATACGACGTGCCATCGCATTGCTCTTTATGGGCGGTGCTGACTGCGCCTGAACTTGCAGCTTTCGAATCCGAAAACCGACCAATGACAAGTTGCATTGCGTTGTGACAAAGGCGCAGCGCAGCGCATGAAAGAGCGATCAAGCAGGCACTGACAGACACTGAGCAAAAATGGTGCTGGCAAGGTTAGAGTGATTGTAACACAAAAGGCACTAGAAAATGGTTTCCTATTCCCGTAGAGGTGAGCCATCTATTCTTGACATTCCCTAAGAAATAATATTTAACTTGTTAACTTCAGGCATAATGTGAATGTTCATTGTTTCCTGTAGTGCAAAATATGCTTTGAAGGTCTAATATGCGGAAGTGCGTTATTTCATAAAATTGAAATGTTTATAACTAGAGTTGGGAAGTAATTTCATACCATAATTTCATCTTAGCTCAAGATACTAATAAAAGAAATACTACTTAAGGCCGTTGTCTTTTGGTTTAAATAATGATGTAAATAGACTCAGTAATTGCGGAGGACAACAGGTAGGCTAAATGAAAGGAAAAGAAAAAACAAAAGATTTTTGCTTTTCCTAATGAGTGGGTAGGTACTTATTTTCTTTTGTCCCTTTAAGTTATTGTTTGTTGAATGTTGACGTTCTATAAGGAGAGATGTTCGGAGCAGTAACGAGAGAAGTATATAGTTAAACCAAAATTTTAAATCTACAATTATGAAAATTAAAAGCTCTAAGCTCGGAATTCAAATAAGGAAAGCCTTATCACCTGTCATATCAGTGATTTTGTTACGAAAATAGGCAATGCTGCTGTCTTTCCTTGAACAAGAGAAAACCTGTAGGTATACTTCTGTGAGTTAAGTTGTGATGTGTTATGCTGTTGAAAGAAAACATCTGGACAATTATTTGTACTCTATTTTGGTGATGTAAAACCGTTATCCATAATTTTTTTAATCGTGTCACTTGGCATAAGTAATACATGAATGAAAATTACCTTAATTTATGTGATTAAAAACTTACTCAATGGTTACATCATAAAAGTTTAAAGTAAGAACAGTTTCAAGTTGAATTGTAAATAGCATAGGATATTAGGTGGAGAATAAGTTCATGTGGCATTGGAAAGAAATTGTTTTGCATAGAGAATACTTAATTTTCTAAATGTGGTTCAGTAAGTTAAAGAACCTTTTTTGTGATGTAGATATGAAAGTACCTGCAAGACCTGCACCATTGCCACCAACAGGTGGTCGCACCCAGAGTTTACATCGCAGTACCAGTTCTTTAGATGACTGGGAAGACAGGTAATGTATGCCATATTCAAAATTATTTCTATGCTGTAATGCCTTTGCAGATACAAAACTCAGCAATGTTTTCTAGTAACATAAAATGTGCCCTAAATTTGTGCGTAACTGTAAAAACAGTTCCTTTGGTAAATAATAGAGATTATTAGTATACAATGGTTCCACCACTTGGCATTACTTCTATACGCGGGTACTTTTGTTATTTCGTCATTAGAGCCGCATTGTAATTACTTACTGGTCTGTTATAAACATTTAGGGCCCTAAGCTGCAAAGCGTAGCCCAACGTGGAGGGCCCTAAGCCGCAATGCGTAGCCGAGGGATATTTTTTATAAGTTGAGGAGTGTAGGAGTTGCGGCCGAAGGCGACAGGGTGTAGACAATGAATCTGTGAAGCTAAAACCCCAATGTTCCCAAGAAGAAGTCAAAATTTTGGCAATCTGGCAACTTTCACATCTGAACAACTTAGCGCGTGTGTGCGTGCCGCGCGCATGTCAGTATATGGGTGGTGGAACCGTCGTATAGCTTTACCTAATAAAGAAATAAACCTAACATAACCAAATGTGGTGAATTTTCTAATGGGTAGGTGACCTTTCATTCCCCATTATAAAATTTGAAATTAATCTTTGTATGTCTAAATTCTAAGCCACATTTTGTTAATTACACAGAAAACAGGCTGCTCAAGAAATTGAGTGAAAGTAAGTGCAATTGATGGATCTTGTATTTGTAATGACGATTTCAAAGGTTTATTTGTCAGTCAAGCTTGTTTTATTTTTTTATTTTTTCTATAGACAAATTAGTGTGCATGCTGGAATGGTTGGTATTTTTTTTCATATGTATAGATATTTACCAAATAATTATATATAAACGAGTATTATATAAATAATAAATGGTTCTGTAATGTTCAGAAACATAAATTTATACACACACACACTAATAGATTCGAATCTAACCTCGCACTAAATTTGAAAACCATAGGACCCAGTGGTAAAAAAAAGGAAAAGAAAAACCCTCACGGAAACATACTCCTCCAACAACTACTGTAGTCGCACTAACTGGTGAATTATTCCTACAGGTTCTCATGACGCGGTAATCCTGCCAAGAGCAACATATAATGCTCTTGCATACCAATAGTTAGTCTTCTGCTAGCAACGAAACCAAGCTTTTACATTATAAATCCAGTTTTTAATGCAAGCATTTCAGCATATATACATTATAAAACCATTTATTATTCATATAATACTTGTTTATGTATAATTATTTAGTAAATATCCATCATATATGCAAAATACCAACTGTTTCAGCATGCATACAAATTGATCTATAATAAAATAAACCAAGCTTGACGGCCAAATAAAACCTATGAAATTGTCATCAGAGATACAAAATCAATCAATTGCACTTAGTTTCATTTGATTTTTAGAGCTGCCCAAGTTCTGCATAATAACCCACATTTTTTTTGCAATATATGTTGGCCACATTGCCACCTGTAGTTTAAAATTTAGGATGTGAATTTTTGTCAAAATACCAATGTGAGCATTCTTGGAATGTATAGCAACTTCATTACTTACCGAGCTGGCTGTTGCAAATTATAATTTTATGGCAAGTGTTGCTGTAAGCAGTTTTAATCCCAATGAAAAGTGTGATAAGAACATAAAATGATACAGTACTTATAAAGCTTAAAGACATAATGTGCTTTTGATACCATCTTAAAATCACATTAGAGGGTTTATGATATTTTGCCCCAAATCAGGTCCTCTAGGAGTTTCTGTTGAAAGTTTGACTTTATTATCTACCTATTGAAAAGTATTGTATGCCACCCCAAATTGATATTAATTTTTTCCAGAAAAAGCCAAGGAGAACATTTTGGCATTTGTGTGAACAGGATAACGAAAATGAGATGTTACATAAATATCAAAGTTGGTATTTAAGTCAGCAGCTTGCAAGGATAAGATATAAAGATTTGCAGTAAATCCTGAGAGCCCAAACTACTGTTTGCATTTAAAATTTTACTTTATTTTTTATTTTCTCAAAAATATATGCTGTAACATATTTGCAAGTCTATGTAATCTTCATCATTCTGAATTAATATAAGAGAGAGGCTAAAGTTTGCTGCAGAAAAAATGTAGAACTTGTTAAAACATACAGCTTTTGTGAAACCTTCGCTGGCATTAATCATTTCCAAGATACTTGTTGCTATTTGTTTAAATATACACATAATGCATTTTTGTTTCTCGTAATGTTCAGAGATAGGGTATTCAGGGCCAGGGTATAGCAATACCCGAGACTGTGAACTAGTATGTATGTTTTGTCTGTGTCCAACAGCTGTGCTTAGTGCCTTCTGTAGCTATCATGGAATGTCACTGATGTTACCATACAGCAATTTGCTTAAATATCTTAAAATGCTTTACTTGTCAACTATATGAAAGGAAGCTGAAACTGTCCACTATTTCTTTTGCTAACCTTATCTATTGCCAGGATCATGTAGGTAACACCGGTGTGCCGGAATTTCATCTCACAGCAGTTCTTTAACATGCCAGTAAATCTTGGGCTGTTGCTTTTAAACACACTTAAAAACCATTGGTCTGGACTGGGTTTGAACCTTGACCTAGGGATCAGAAGGCCAGTGCCCAAACTTACTGTGTACCTTTATAGTCCATAATCTTGTGAGAATAGTTATAGAAGAGTGGGCACAGAAAGTCATGTGCAAATATCAGCTTTTTACTTTCTCTATATAGTTGAAGGTATTGCATTCCACCCCAAAATTTGATACTGATATTTCACAGGAAATAGGTACATGTTTTAGAGTTCCGTGAATCAGAAAAAAAAAGAAGTATTTTTAGAAAAATGTCCATGTGTGCATGCGTGTGTTTGAGCACAATAACTCAAAACTGAAAAGTCAGTATAATAGCAAACTAGGTATTTAATTTTAGTAGATTATTTTTTAATATTTGTATGTACCTATATGTTATTTGAACACAATAATAAAGAGTACTATCTTCTGAGGATACGAGTCTAGATTTTGAGCAAAATCCCCCACTCCGACTACCCTAAAATCTATTAATTTTGATTGGAATGCTGTATATTAAAGATATTTTGCATAACTGGTAAACCATTAAGAGAGAGACAAAAATGGAATAACTGTTTTTTTTTACACGTAGCTGTGTGAAGGACAGGAATTGGATAGGTAGTCAAACTGAAACATTCAATGCCATAGCCAGGATTTGAACCACGGATCTCCCGATCTCTAGCTGGTTGCTCTGTCACTGAGCTACCATGGCAACATGCCGGTATAGCATTGAATTTCTCAACTGACTCGCATGTTTCCCGGTAAACCACAAGGTGATCTCAAATTATTTTGAGATGACAACCCCAATGGCAACTTACAATGCTGTAAGTGCTTTAGACCGAGGATTCATAGTATGGCCCACTATTATGGTCAATTTGTATGGAATAACAAAAAATTACTACACAAAAAAAATGTAGATATCGTTAAATAACACAATTTATGTCATATACATATATTCATAGAGTTGACCATTTCCAAAATATTCCTTGTTATTAGTTTGCTTTAAAATACTTATTTCATACAGAAACTTGTCAACTCTTGGGAGTGCAAAGCAACAAATTTCAATCACATAACAACGAGGTTTTAAAAGATTTGACTTGCTTTAGCCCAGTACACTCCCTTATTTCCCTTCTACTACAAGGAAACAAATAATAAGACCATTTCTGGTAATGTTCATCTCAATTAGCATGCAGTAGATAGAAAAATAAGGTTTTTATCAATAAATTGTTAGAAATGTTGAGAAAGTCATGTGAATAGAGCACATCAGACTTTTTTGTTTATGTTCTTCATGGAGATACATATAGAACTTTTTCTAAAAATGTTTTAAGTATGCAATACAATGGTTTCTGTACCTACATACATATGGGGTATACAAAATAATCAATGAAAAAAGTTTAAAATTCTCTTCACATGTTATGAGCACAAGTATACTTAAACACAAGAAAATATATGCTAACAATTATTGTAATTAATAATTTAAGAGTTCTAAGTATTATTAAGGACCATTCACAATGAAAATTATGCATAAAAGTAAAGCTTTTGCATTTTTTGATGAATTAGACTTATTAATTTAAACACAAACAAAAATGTGGTTAGAATTAAACATAAAGATTTACAAGCACCAGACTCTCACATTCATCAGTGGCAAAAATAAAAAGAGTGATTCTGCTGACATAGAAAAATGTTTCAGAAATGACCCATTTTCAAGACAGATCTGCCCTCCAAGACCACTGTCAGCACAGCTAGGGCAGCCTCCTGGGGGAAAGAAGAAACCACCCCCTCGTCCACCCCCACCAAAGTTGACACAGAAGAATGGTCGTAAACAGGTGAGTATTATTTATAACAGTAATATCCTGGTATACAATAAGGTAGATATTCAAGAGCATATGCAAGCACTTTTTCTTTCTGAGTAATCCGATATCTGAAGGAAGATTTTCCGAATCTTCAATTATACTGCATTTATTCGAATACAAGATGAACCCCATTTTCAGAACTTAGTTTTTGAATTTAGCATACCATCTGTATAAAAAGAAGACAATATTTAATTGAAATTTAAAATTTTGTCATATAATTTAAACAAACAAATACAAGAAATTCATTGAGAATGAGCACACAGCAAGCTGAATTCACATGTTTATTTTCTTTAAAAAAAATTCTGATGTCTTTCTCTGCTTGTTCTGCAGTCAACTATTTTTACACAAGGTTATTCTTCTATCTATTGCACGCTAATCAAAATAAAAATTAACAAAAATTATTTTAAATTTTTTGTCTATTTCTTACGGTGTACCAGTTATAGAAAAGTCATCCAGAACAAAGGTCTTCATCAGAGGCTATTCCTGGACAATTCAAGATACGCATTTTATTTGTTAGGTAAATATCTTTAATATATGGTGTTTTAATCAAAATAGTTAACTGCCATTTTTAAGAAAATAAAAATTTTCTAACATTTTTTCAAGCAAAGGAGGGGTATTTTCCTAAAGTTCTCTTCAACAAGAGTTATTAAGCATTTTGGTTTAAAATATATGCATTTTTCAAAATGTATCTTACACAGTTTTTGAATAAAATGAATAATACATTTTGGCAATACCATAGAAGCATCTATAAAAGGTTCAACAATCAAAGGGTTTTAATATCTTCATTACAAAGGGAGAAAACATTTATATCCACTGTAAAAGCAACACATCTAAACTTTTTATTGTTGCAGTACGCATTTTATTTTATTTCAAAAATTAATGCAGTAATAAAAATTCCCATACCTTAGTTTTGATAATTGTTTCTAGAAGATGCAGTAAATTTTCAGCTTGCTAGCATGTGTTTTGTGGTTTGCATTACGGTTTGAATATGTAGAAATGTAAAAATTAAGTATAGAAAAATGGCTTTTAAAGTTTGCGTGCAATTTATATAGGAAATTTGACTTTCAGGGTTCTTTAGTAGTGTTCAACTGTATAGGTGTTTCCTTCCCTCCCCCTGGCTGCTTCCAGGATTTAACTCCAAACTGTAATGGTAAAATAACCATGTAGTTTTGAACTGAGAAGGCAAATAACATCCAAACCAAAGAGAACATTTTCCTTGTTCCGTTATGGAAAAAAACCAGATATTATTGGTTATTATGTTGTCATCTACGGATGATTTGTCATTATTAAGGCATACACACCACATTGGGCCTATGAGCAAAGCAGGAATTTGAATTAGCACAAAAACTCTTAGGAAAATCTACAAAATAACAGTAATTTTGTATGATATATCATAGCAGCAGCATCTGCCATGAAGCATTTAATAATGCACACCTTAATTGCCTTAATTACTAATTAAGGCAATTTTCAGATGTCTTAGGGCTTTGAAACTTTGCATGTACTGTACTGTCTGTAGTATTTTTCCATTCAAAAAACCAAAAAAAGAATATTTTACCAAAATACTGAATTTACTGAAATTCTGCCTGTCACCACTCTTAAATTGTGAGCAAAACTAACCAAGTTGAATTGTTTTGGCAGGTACCGGCGCGACCGAGCAACCTGTTGTCTGGTCTGTTCTCACGTTCTTCACGCAATCAGCAGCAACAACAGAAGTCATTGCCACCACAAAGGCACAAGAAGGATCATCCAGCGCCACCTGCACCAGTGACTGTAGCGTCACTAATAGACTTTGATTCACCTTCAAGCTCACCAACTCCTACAACACATTCCAGTAGCGATGGCCTCAGCATCAACAGTTTTGGTAGCGATGGATCAGCTTCTGTAAGCCGACAGACTCCAGTTGGCATGGGAAGCTCCTCCATATTCGAGAGTGGATTTGAAGATGATTTTGATTTCTTCAGCAGCCTGTCAAACTCTTCTAGTTTTGGTGTGACACCAATATCAGAGGAGAAAGACCCCTGGAGCCCAGTGCAGTCACAAGACCCTTTCTCGCCTCCAAGACAAAATACCAATAATCTGTTTGACAGTTTGCAGGAGAAGCAAACTGGAAACAGCATGTTCTATGGAGTGCCTAAACCTGTAGAGGTCACGAAGACATCTGCTATGCCAACCATCATCCGAGCAAAGCCAGCGAGACCACCAGCACCTGCAAAGACAAATATTTCTTTGTTCCCAGTGTCTACTAGAGAGGACAGGAGTTCAATCCCAGTCATTAGCAATGGCGTCTGTGTTGAGGAGGAGGAAGATGATGACGATGAGCGAAGCGATTGGTCTCCCCCCATGCCATCTATTCCACCACCTCCATTACCACCAGATGCTTACTTAGAACTGGATGAGGACTCTTCACAGCAACAGGTTTGTAATTCCAGTTCAGAGAACTTCAATGAAAATATCAGAGTTTATTGTTATATCAAATATTGTAAAGGTGAGTCTCCATATCTCTACAATCAACAAAACATGTTGAGGAAAATATGTATTTGGCTCATTTTATGCAGACCCGACTAATTTTGGCCCATTAGTGGATAACTGACTCACGCTTACTCCTTATTTACTAGCGAGAAAGAAGTGGATAAAGAAAATGATAATACAACTATAAATGATATTTATTCAATACTTGTCAACTGAAATATGTCTATTTAAACTATAGAAATAAAGCCAAGTATTTGTGAGCCTTCCCATATGTTTAGAGATAGAAAAACATGTGATAAGGTCATTTGACTGGCATAGCTCATTGACAGAGCATTTCTTGAGAACTCTTTCCTAGGGCATGTTAATGATGCAGGAAATTACTTGCGAAAAGAATAATGTTCTTTTTCTTTCAAACAATCTTTGCTTTTATTAACAACTTTCCAACATAAATGATAGTCTTCTTTTTGAAGCAAATGAATTGTTTATAAATATTCCACAATTGTAATTCTGACGAAATTTAATTAATATTGTCGAAATATTCAACTTAGTTTTTATCTTTTCCTTTTAAGTTACTCTCTTTCTTTCTCACTTCAACAAAAAATATTTCGGACAGTAATTTCAATAATTTTCCCGGAAATTATTAATTATCTCGTCGAATATCATAAATATTCCATTCTCCTACACAATATATATCATATATAATTATTTTGTAGAATTAACCTTCTTCCCCAACAAAGTATTTCAAAGAAGAATTATCTCACAGAATTGACCTTCCCCAGCGAGGTCAGTAGGAGAAGTGAATCAAGTTTAAAATCTTACTTGTTACTGAAAAATTTTGCATTGCTAAATAGCTTATTGACTCAAAATCAAACTACTCATCACCATATAAAAATTGATTGATAAGAAAACAAAAATGCAACAAAATCCTATTTTTCCCAAAATAAACCACAGAGTAGTAAATAAAAACACACAATAACAGAAAGATGATCTGCTCTTACCAAGAAGGCTATCAATAACACGTAAACAAACATGGATAAATTTAATTGTTGCTCTGCAATGATAATACTTTAGTTTAACATGTACACAAGAACGGAAAAAATAGGTTAAGCCTAATCTCAGTTCAGCTGTTATGCCTGCTCTGAAAATCAATTCCTATTTTGCATTGTTGGTGAAAATATGGTCAGCTACAAACTGAAATCTTCTGACATTCATACAAATTCTTCAAGCTGAATCTATCCTTAATGCTCAACTTGGACAAGGTGCTATTTTCATAGTTTCTATTGCTTAGAAAAGTGTGCAACCGTAAGCTTTTTATTTCTCTACTACACACTAGTAGAGAAGTTGAAAAGATATTGCATTTCACCCAAAACTTCAATACCTACATTTCACTGGAAATATGTATTTTGAGGAACCCTAAAAAGGCCTTTAAAAATATACATGTGTGTTTGTGAGAACAGAATAACTCAAAAATGAAAAAGCAAATATATACCAAACTTAGTTTTGAGTCTCAACCAAGTTTTAAGTTTCTCATTCTCGTAACTGGACATAATAGATGTTGACTCTTAGATGTAGAGATTATTCTAGGTGGTCATAAAACAGCCGCTAGAACTCACTTTAGTCACAGTTCTTTTGAATTACGTTGGTTGAATTGGAGACAGATAAAAAATATCATTGGTCAGTTAAAAATAAGTGAAGTTGCAATGCACAAAATTGACCAGGAAAAGAAAAATAAATGCATTCCCGTTCTCGTTACCAGGTTAGTAAACCAAAATCTTTTGTTCCTGTATGACTTCCCATTCTCAGTTTCATTCTGCTTGCCTTTGTCAGGTTTTTGTGAATCCACCTTTAATGTTAAGTATCTTCCAAAGATTTATTTTATTTATTTATTGATCAGAACATAACAGGCATAAGCCCAATTACAATGTTCATTACAACATATAGATTTCATAAATCTACCTCGTGCATAAGTAACAAACAAAACTTAAAAATGGAAATAAAGGTTACAGAGAAAGCAAAATAAAAGAAAAGGGAGAACAAAAAGGAATAGAAACAAGATGGCATGGTAGTTAATTGTATAATTATTCCTACTTTGTGTGCTTACATTAAGCTGTGACAAAGTAATTATTGACTATGGTATTTTTAAACTTGGTTTCAGACATGTTCAGAATATATACATCAAAATAATGATGTTTGTTATCTAAATATGTAATTCTGTTTAATGGTGAGTTTTTATGGATTTTGATTATAATATCATAATTAAAATTTTTTAACATGGTAAATAAAATTTATTCTTGAATTTTCTGGGAATAACCTCTGAAGGCAACTTAATCCTGAAGAAATTTTGTAAAATGTTATACAATGGGTATATATAAATAATAGACAAATAATGTAGAGATCTTTAAAGCATACAATTTATTCCAAATATCCTTTGATGTAAACCATTTCCAAGATATTCATTATTAATGGTTAAAATTGTTCAATACTTTCTCATTCTTTTAAGGTCCTATCAATTTTCAGTTGTTTCTTGCGAAGGCATGAAAAGAGAAGGGAATTTTAAAGTCAGCCAATTGCCTCCAGTTCTCAAATATTTGACTATTGCTATTCTGTTTGCACTCATAATGAAAGGTATCATATAGTTATTTCTGTGAAGGTTTATCTTGATTAAAATTAAAAAGATAAAAACTAAATTTCCTAGGAAATTTGTTAGCCACTAATAACATTAGAGAGTAAAGAAAGCCATTGAATGTAACATTCAATTTTTTTCTTTTATTCTTGTGGGGTCTTCCACAAAGCACACATTGTTATATTAATAGCTAACCTTGATTGTTTAGAATGCATGTGATTGTTGATTTTAACAAATACAAACTGATTCAAAATCTTTTTGGGCTTCTAGCCAGGTTTTTACCTGGCTAGAAGCCCAAGAAGATTTTGAATTAACACGTCGCCAGGAAAGCTTCAGTTCTTATTTTAAATACAAACTGCTTTGCCTCATTTATGCAGTGCAGATGGAATTTTGCTAGGAATTCCAACTATGCATGAGACTCATGTTTGACACATCTTTTTCAAGTTGTATATGTTGAGTGTCGAGTGTTTCATGTTAATTGTTGAGGCAGTGGAGGACTTGCTTGAGAGTTTAGAGCATCTTTCAGGTGTGTAGATACTGCAGAGCACCTATTTCATTTTATCCATTGGTTCACATAAAGTATCTCAATTCATTGTATGTTTTTACATGTGAAACACAAAATTTAATCTGCCCATTTCTCTACTCGTGCATATGAAATATTGTCTATAGTAGTGTTATATGAGGGTAAATTTCTGTATGTGCGCACATGCATGTACAGTAATCTCAAAATATACTCGACCAATTTTCTGAAACATTCTTTTTCTTTAAACTGTGATAGTGTGGTTATATCTTTTACTTCCTGTTGTTTTACAAGAATGTTGGAAATAGGCAAGGTTTTATGAAATTATAAGGATTCACCAAAAAAATCCCATAGATCAACAATAATTTCATAAAGGGGGAGGAACATAAATGAAAATGTTTTTTTTTTTTTTTTTTTATTTCATTTATATAGCCCCTTTTAACATTGGTTATATCAGGGCATTTGCTTTAGAAACAACTCATTGACTGTTAGATTCTTTAATAATTTTATTTTTTTCAAACACGCACACTTCCACTCTCACATACATACTTACAGACTCTGCGGGGGATAGGGAATGATTCTGGTTAAAGAAAAACTGCCTGCCCCAGCTGGGAATTGAGCCTGGGACCTCCAGGTGAAAAGTCAGCTCGCTGACAACTCCATCAAGGAGGGAGTCAAAATTATTTGTCATTTGAGTTTAAATAACTAGTCTTAAAATGTTGGAAAAGCCAGCTAGTCGTTAATATAAATACCCTTTGTACTTGTACTTAAATAATTTCTTGGCTTCAAGGTATACCATTATTGCATGCCAGAGGTTACTGAAAAACAAAGATGAGTGATACCACTGCCAGGGGCATCAATATTCTAACTTGAGTGTCTAAGATATTTAACCAGAGAAATCACCAGCCATCCTATTTACAAAAGAGGTAAAATTTTGGTCTGCAACATTGTATTATGAGACATTGTTGTCTTATTTTTCAGGTTATTATAATATTAAAATTGAAAATAGGTAATTGCAATTTGGCCATCACCTTACTTCTGTTGCATAAGCATTACCTATATCTGGCTGCATCTTAAATGTTAAATTAAGTATTGGACCATGAATGCTATGATTGCTATGGGCATGATTTATATAGCATGCATACATTATTAAATAATCAAACTATTGCAATAGTGTGAAGAACAACTTGGCTTTTTTACTTTCTTTATACGCACTATGTACATAGTGAATAGAGAAAGTATTGCACTCCACCAAAAAATTCGATACCGAGTTTTCACCGGAAATATATGTTTTAGGGTCCCCTTTAAGCATTTTCACAAAAGGGTCCATGTGTATGTGTGTGTGTGTGTCCGCGTGTCTGTGAACACGATAACTCAAAAGCGAAAAGTAAGTAAAATACCAAACTTGGTATTTAAGTTTATTATCTTCCAGGGATGCAACACGAAGATTTTGAGAAAAATCTCCCCACCCCAAACTACCCTTTACATGGAACTTTTTTCGAAAATTTTGATTTTCTAAAAAATGGCTCTAACGATTTTGATTAAAATATTGTATATTAAAGTTATTTGCCTGACAAATAAAATGTATATTTTGAATTTTCGGAGAATAGCCTCTGAAGACTACTTTATTCTGGATGAATTTTTGATAACTACTAAACCGTAAGAGATGGACAAAAACTTAACCCACAAAAAATGTAGAGCACGTTAAAACACACAATTTATGTTATATACATTTTTTTCGTGGAGTTGATCGTTTTTAAGATATTCCTTTTTCTTGGTTTCATATTTGAAAAATTTATACTTTTCTCATACAGGAATTTGTCAACTCCTGTTAATACAAACAAAGGAACAGCAGTCACATAGCAACCTGCTTTTGGCTTTCACTTTACCTATGGTACTCCCTTATTTCGCTTCTACTTACAATAAAGCAAGAAATAAGACTATTTCTTCTAATTTTTCTCGATTAGCATGAAATAAATAAAAGATAAGCTTATTAACAATAATAATTTAAAGAGATATAGAGAAAGTCATGTGAATGGAACACATCAGATTTTTACTTTCTCTATACGCACTATGTACATAGTGTATAGAGAAGGTATTGCACTCCACCAAAAAATTTGATACCGAGATTTCACCGGAAATGTCTGTTTTAGGGTCTCCTGTATCCAAAAAAAGTATTTCAGAAAAAGGTCCTTGTGTGTATGTGTGTCCCTGTGTCTGTGAACATGATAACTCAAAAACGAAAAGACTGTTAAATACCAAACTTGGTATTTAAGTTTAGTATCTTCCAGGGACACGAAGATTTTGAGAAAAATCCTCTCACCCCCAACTACATGGAACTTTTTTTCAAAAATTTGAATTTCTAAAAAATGGCTCTAACGATTTTGATTAAAATTTCGTACATTAAAGCTATTTACCTGACAAATAAAATGTATATCTTGAATTTTCTGGGAATAGCCTCTGAAGAGTAGTTTATTCTGGATGAATTTTACTGAATTTTGAATAACTGCTAAACTGTAAGAGATAGACAAAAACTTACTACATAAAAAATGTAGAGCACGTTAAAACACACAATTTATGTTATATACATTTTTTTCGTGGAGTTCGTCGTTTTTGAGACATTCCTTATTTTTGATTTCTGCTATGAAAAACGTATACTTTTCTCATACAGGAACTTCAACTCCTATCCATATAAACAAAGGAACTTAATTGACATAGCAACCAGCTTTTGACTATCACTTTAGCCTATGGTAGTCCCTTATTTCGCTTCTACTTACAAGGAAGCAAGTAATAAGACTATTTTTGCTAAATTTTTTTCTGATTAGCATAAAGTAAATAGAAGTATAAGCTTTTTAAGAATAATTTAATGCAGGGATATAGAGAAAGTCATGTGAATGGTACACATCAGATTTTTTATGTTTTCAGTAACCTTGCATAAACCAGACAAGTTTCTTGGTTTTCCTCTACACAGATCATCTTACCTTTTAATATGATTTCTGCAACCTTACCTAAGCCAACCAAATTTCTTGCTAAATCTTACGTTTTAATATGATTTCAGCGACCATACCTAAACCAACCAAATTTTTTGGTTTTCCTCTATTTTAATATGATTTTAGCAATCTTACCTAAACCAACCAAATTTCGTGGTTTTCCTCTACAGATCTTACCTTTTAATATGATTTCTGCAACCTTACCTAAACCAAACAATTAAATTTCTTGGTTTTCCTCTTCACAGATCTTCTTACTCTAAAAATAAAATTCCAGACAAACAAATGCACTTCCACCAAAAATTACAAAAACAATTCTGGTTAACTGCAAATATAAGAGCTAGTAATTAATAACTTAATAATAGCTAAATAATTAAATACTCATAAAATTAGCCTAATATCAAGGGTGTTTTAAAATTCAACCACACAAATTGGTAGGATTGTAGAAGGATAAATAAACAGTTTGAGAGGGAACCTATTGTCTCTTTTGCCAAATTTGAAAATTATGGCATGTTTTCTGGTTCGTACATCAGTGGCTGTAAATTAAAAGAATATGGACATATGTGTCTTATATTCATTCAGAATTTCTTTGTATGCCAGCAGACAAAGGAACGCAACAGTAGTGCACAATTAATACAATATTTAAACTATTGGACTTGCAACTTTGGCAAAATTGCAACTGAAAAATTCAGTTGATTGTTACATATGTAGTAGTTAGCTAAAGCACTCCTCTATAGCATTCTGGTGGGAGAGTTGGAATAGTGCTGGCCATCGAATCCCATGATACAAAAATCACATAACTCTGAAGTTTCCATTGTTTAATTTCTTAATTTTCTTGATTTTCTCAAAGAGGTACACAATTTGAAGTGCACTAATACACTTAGTTTACATTCCTGAAGCTAAGATGATAAACCCTCCAGTACAAATTATTTTCAAAATACTAAATGATATCTATGTAGCTTCAATATTAAATGCAGTAATTGTCAGGCAGCTTGCATAGATTAATGCAATAAACCAGTTGGGTTTATTGAAAACATTTATGAAATGTGTGGTTTGAAATGTAACACCTGAACTATGGTTTTAGCATTGGAATCAAAAAACCTTAGCTATTGGCTATGATTCGAGCAGCAGTACTTCGGTTTTACCCTTAGTAGGTATTATATTGTTTTAATCACTTGAGCTACTGTGGTCCTGTGAGAGTGTGCGAACATTTGTGAAAACATGACTACTGTGAGAACCATGATTTGCTAAACATTGTGTTCATATTGTAAAAGTATACACATTTGATAAGGAAATTATTGTTTCAACGAGGTGCAAAACAGAAGTCACACAGACTGACATCCTAAGATAATCTAGGCTGTGAGCTGCTATGCTCATGTGCTTTTTGTTGCCACAGGGTATCATTGCGGATGCTTAAGAGCCTCGCTTACCAAATGTCCGTTGAATTAGATGACCAATTACTGACATGAACTTGCTTGTGCTTGTAGCTCAACACAATGCAACTCCTGTGATGAGGTTCACAACATCCCTGGAATTTTTGGTTGAAAGGTTTTCGTAAGTACAATCTCTGAAGGGATGTTGCAGGTCGTCACATCGAACAGCTCTTCTGGTAACCTGTAGTATTTTGTGCTTCAGATGTATTATATTTTCTCGAAGTCTCCTTATATTTGCATATGAAAAGGCAGAATCCACTTTCCTGAGTAGTATATAGTTCTTAATTAATTTTATATAGGTGCCTACTTGTTTTACTGCAGAGCTAAGGTGATTATTTTTATTTCATTTCATTTGAAGTTCATTTCACACAATGCTAATATTGTTTTGTAAGTTTTGAACTGTATCTACAATTGTAATTGTAACACATGTATGATACATTGTACTCCTTCGAAGGGTTTGGAGAAATGTACCCCTTGGGTGTTAAATACACTTGCTATTGAAACATTCTCCATTTCACTTACATGCTAATCGTACATTTCATTTATTAGTACGAATAAATCATAGTGCGAAAACAAAAAAAGTATGAACAGCTCATTATAAAATGCAAACAAAGAAGACTGTATAAAAAAATAAGGGCACCTACGGAGGCTTGAACCTTCAACTCCCTCAACATCTTAATACGACAGCCACACGCTAACCATAGTGCTAAATAACGACACTATGTCTACATGCTCCGAAATCTGGGTGTTCATATCATGATCCACTGTGGATACATATATATTTTTAAATATTATAATCAGTGCAGATTAATTTGTAACTAAATGGTTGAAATCCAAGGTTTGAAACTTTGAGTAATAAACCAGAGTGCCCTTATAACAGATATAATAGAACTAAAACATACATATGTATGGGAGAGTTGCCAACCATGACTGGAACCTAACGCCAGAATATCACCAGATTCTAGTGACATTCCATAATGGAGGGAAAATTTTAAAGTTGCACTCAGTAACCATTCATATGCAATGTCACCGTAGTATTGGTCAGAAATTGCTAGTTACAGTTTTCTATCAAATGTAGAGTTAATTATATTGCTCTGTAACTAACTATACTAATGCTGATTATATGTTTGTTATAGAACATTGACACAGAACCACATGGTATCGCCATATACGACTATGTAGCAGCCCATCAAGATGATCTGTCTTTTAAGGTAAGTTCAGACATCAGTTCTCTTGTTTGTTTGTTTGTTAAATGTTCTTTCACAGTAACCAAGAATGGAAATCAGAGTGAGAATGCTTAAGTTGAAATAAGTATATCATGCAATGATTTACAAGAAATGGTTAGCTGACCCATGAGCAGAAAAGAAGACTTGGTAAAATTTTAACTTTGTTTTAAGGGAAATTATAGAATCGAAATGGAAACGGTACATGTAATATTTGCTCTCATCCTCAGAAGAGACCTAGTGGTTCCTGGTGTTGGTCTCTATTGTGTGGTGGTTCTTTGTGCTGTCATCTAATGGTGGAATAATGTGCTTTCATAGCTGATTTGGTGGCATCAATTAAAAATTCAAGAGCTATTTGCTCTGATTCTTGGAAGTGGTGTTTGTGTTGTAGAATTAAAATCTTTTCCCAAGTAACCATTTCTGCTGTATATTTTATGGAAAATATAAGAATTTAAATTGAAACCAGTAACGAGGAATATTGTCAAAGTGATTACCTCTATAAAAAACATACTGTTTATCCGAATGCAAGACGACCCCCATTTTTCAGAACTTAATTTTGGAATTTAGCACGTCTATATAAAAAGAAGCTGTAATATAATGTTTAAATTAAATTTAAAGTTTTGCCTTATACTTTGAACAAAATAATGGGCACTTGAGCTGATTAAGTTCCTAATAATTATTGTTATTAATATTATTGTTGTTTTTCTTAATTTGAATATGTGCAGAAATTGACGTTTTGAGCCGTTGACAGAGAGGGGAGTACAGAAATGTACAATGTGGGTGGGATGATACAACATGGCGGTGGCGGCAGTGTAAGTGTAACAAAGATAATGGATATGCTTTTCTATTTAGGCAACATAACTTAATATGACACATTGTACATTTTTTTTTTTTTTTTTACCTAATTTGAATTTGCGCAAAAAATTCACATTGTGAGCAGGAGAAAAATGAGAGGGGAGAATGGAAATGTACTGGCATGTCTCGTGTTCACTGGTGATGGCAGCAACTTAGCTGTAATGATTACGGATACAATTTTCAATTAAAACATACTTAATATGTCATAAACATTTTATCCAATTCAAATTTACACATAAATTCACGCTTAGAACAGGAGATACAGATAGGAGTGTATGGAGAGTAAGCAATAGTAGAACATGGCGATGACAGTGGAGGCGGCAACGATTAAGAATGCTATTTTCTATTAAGACAACATACTTAATATAAGATTTGTCAAACATTTTATCGAATTTGCTGTAAATTCACATTGCGGACGGCACAGAGAGACGGGGGGGAAATGGAAAGTACAGTATAGGTATGTACAGGATGAGGAAGGGAAATGCTCAGCTAACCTCTCTTTATGCTTGACCTTTGGCTTCCAATACAACATTACATCTAACCATCGATGTGAAAGGAGTGCTTTATTATTTTAGTCTCAGAGAATAATCTTTTATCCAATGAGAATGCTCATAGGCCCATTAACAACTAATTTTTGGCATAAAATGAAACACAAAATCTGTCGCAAAGGATGTGCCCATTAATCTGCAGTTGTGACCTTGACGGAAATCTCCAGGATTTGCCACTCATGTACCAGCAAAGTTTGAAATTTAATTTTTTCCCTCATGATGTTTGGAAAACATATATCCCAAATGCAAGACAACCCCCAGTTCTGAACATTAATATTTTGGAAAAAAACATTATATTGTATTCAAATAAATACAGTATTATTTACATTTAAAAAAAATGAGAAAATATGCATTTTAATGTGCAATTAAACTTGAAATGTGTTCTGTGGTGTGAATGCCCAGAATATTAAACTAAGTTTCAGGTTAGTATTAGGACACAAACAAAATACATATTTACGTAAAAATCCGAGCCCTACTGATAGCCATTACATTTAATGTAACTGCCAGTGTGATAATCATTAAAAAGAAATAACTTATTTGTTACTGGTAACTGTTACATGCACCGTCATTACACTATAACCATTACACAAAAATATTTAATCACACCTCTAGTTCTCAGGTTATGAACCAGTCTTAACTGTCAAATAAACCTGAGCACTAACACTCTTTGTGGACCATGTGCAGGCAAACGATGTAATTCAGTTGCTGCATGAAATCAACTCGGAGTGGCTGTATGGTCGTGTTGGCAGCAGTGAGGGAATGTTTCCAGCTAACTTTGTGAATGTGGTGGTCCCCCTGAACTCAAGCCGGGAGCCACAAGGGCACAATGTCAAGGCCATTTATACATTTGCAGCAGAAACATGGGATGACCTCACATTTAAGGTTAGTTTGAATGAATTAATTTATTTTCAGCTTCTTGAACTATTATAATTTTTGTGTGTACAAATTTACATCACTGTACATAACACTTTTTGATACTCAAATCTATTAGGTTATACTTTGGTTGCCTTTAATGTAAATACAACCAACACTATTGTTGAGATCTTTATGCCAGAATCTCTCCTGAACATAAAACAAAGTATATTAACTGTTTAGATAATTGTCTCATCCAATGTTCGAACTTGAGACTGGAAACCAAGATATGGCAACGTGAGCCATGCTGGATATGCAATCATCAAAATGCATTAGTGGAGTATGTAATCGAAAATGCCTGATCGTGGTCCAATTTGTTCAAAGGGGCATGTTTGAAGCAGTATTTGCTGACTAGAATGGATGGCCTTGCATGATTAATAATCTTCCTAGTGATGTAGTTCATTCAAACCTGAGTAAACCCTTGCTAACAAAATGTAGCCAACCTTGCTAACAAAATGTAGCCAAGGGTGGGAATTTGCTTTTTCTTATTTTATAAAATATTTAACTTATCCAAAACTGACCACCAATTTTTCTACACTATACTGTTCATATTTGAGTTAGGCATTGTGAGGAAAGAATAGTTTGTTTTTTTCAGCATTGAATGGATGTTGAGTAATAACTTTTTGAAGATAAAAGAGTCAAAGCTTAAGTATGGGGCACAGGATTTTTCTACAGTTATGATGAAAAAAATACAACTCCATATAATATTGGCCTCTTTCCTATTGAAATATTTACTTGAGTGTGATAAATGAAGACCATTAAAGATTTGAGGCTTTCTTGGTATTGGTTATTAATGATGACTTCACAGGATTACAACCAAGTTAAACTGAGGCTTAAAAATCCAAGCTTTCAACCATCTTAACTCTGTAGTCTTTGTTCTTTAATGAAGATCATGTTCTCACTTCAGGCACATAAGAGGCATTTATCACATTTGACAGTGCGGTTAGGAGTGGCAAACATGTGTTTGTTGAAGTAGTCATTATAGCCTGCTGTAGTATGCCTTGCATCTACTCTCTAGGATTACATAAATTAGATTTATGAATCAACTTATACGTATGTGTGAATGGATTGATTACAGGAAGGTGATACAGTATGTGTGATAAGCAGAGTCAGCGAGGATTGGCTGTATGGCAAGTGTGGCGACAGGAGCGGTCAGTTTCCAGCTGCATTTGTTGACCATGTTCCGTCTGATTTACCTCTACGCCGTGCCTGATTAGCAACTTAATGTGCGTGTATATAGGAAAGTAAATTATTTCTTATTGTAGTAAAATGTATAACATATATTTGTATAGTATTGTATAGCGGCTCTTTAAACAAACTGTGGTATGTTTTAATATCGCTTTGTGAAAATTTTTTCCAATTTTGGAATGTAAAAATATTCCTAGATTATCTCGGCGGACCGATTCCCCAAGATTTTTTGAATGAGATGCCTTTGTTTTGTATTGGTTCCTTGCACCAGTAAACTTTTGATTGGTTTTTTGGTGCCAAATTAGGTACAAATGAAACACATTCCACGAGTTTTGTATTGTGTTATTTTGTCGTACAGGGTTTATTGATGGAGCCTGTAATGTCGAAGTTGTGCCCACGTTACTGGAACCAACATTTTTACTTGTAAGGTGGCTTTGTCCGTGGAATTGTGTCTGAATGAGTGTTCTGGAGTCACAAATGTGCATCTGTGTTAATGGTAATTAAGTGCTTTGTAAAAGCAGAGGCAAGTAGCAGAGAAGCTGGTAATATTTAATAATAATCAGTGATCTAGAAATCTCAGGTTTAAGACACAACTTTCTCTATCCATTACTATATAAAAGTGATCTTAACATGGCAACTGTGTTTAGTGATATCAGTAAATAATATGAAATGGAAGCTTTTTACCTCTCATGAGTAAGTATATTTCTTTGGTTGTAAGAGAAAATATGAGGGTGGATCGAAAAGTAACGCACAATAATTTTTGTACAAAAAAGTTTAATAGTTAAAAAAACAAAGTAATCACAAATAAACTTACACCTTTTTACCTACTTTTCGACAGAGTCACCAAATTTCTCAACGCATTTGCCCCATTGTGATACCAGTTTCAATATGTGCTGTTCAGAGAAGTCTGTTTCCCTAGAGCAACGGTTCCCAACCGGTGTGCCCCGGCACCCTAGGGTGCCGTGTGATTGGCTAAGGGGTGCCGCGAGATATTGAGATAAACAAAAAAAAAATGCCTTCTACTGAAGCCTTAAGTCTTGTAAGGTCTTGAAATAAAATAAGTCAAATTAATTACTCTCATGCATGGTAGATGGTGATAGTGGTCGATTCATTTCAATAATTCAGTTATACTAGTATCCCACAGATGGCATTACAGCTATACCCTGCCGAACATTCCCGAGACTACTCGCTTCCTCACGAACATTCCCGAGACTTCGACAGATGAATATATAAAAGTGTACGCCGCTTGGCGCTTTCAGTTGTCTTCCTCACGTTGATTCATGGTGTTTACATATGGATAAGTTCATTGTTAAACGTAAACGCCAGGACAGTGAAAGTGAACAGTCAGCTCCTACTGCTTGCTTTAAGAAGCCAAATCTTCCAGTTTCTCCCGGACCGTCGAATTCACCACATAAAGAAGACAAACGAAAGAAAAGAACATACCAGGACAGTTACTTAGCGTATGGATTTAAGTGGAATAACAACGAGGAAAACACTATCCCTGTGTGTTTAGTTTGTGGCGAAACACTTAGCAACGAGGCCATGGTACCTAGCAAACTGAAGCGGCATCTTACAACAAAGCATCCTAGTGTGTCACAGAAAAGTGTAATGTATTTTTCACATATATTAGAAGGGGAGAAGAAAACAGCTGTGCGAATGGTAAAGAGGATGACCATAGGTGATACTGCTCTTGAAGCCTCATTTAAAGTAGTAGAACTGATAGCTAAAAAAAAGGAACCTCATACTTTTGGAGAGGAAATCATTGGCCCTGCATGTCAAGTTATAGTTTCAACAATACTTGGCGAAGGAGCAACTAATCAAATTTCGAAAGTTCCTCTGTCCAACAACACAATCAGCCGCAGGATATCTGAAATGTCATGCAATATCAAGGAACAAGTCACGGAGAAAATAAAAACTTATAGAACATTTGCTTTGCAAGTAGATGAGAGTCTCGATATTGGTGACAAACCGCAACTCCTTGGTTTTATCAGATATATTGATGAAAAAGATATTAGTGAACAGTTTCTGTTCTGTAGACCGCTGGAGACTACAACCACAGGCCATGATATTTTCGTTTCTATTAATTCCTATCCCAATGACCATGGTCTTTCATGGAAATACTGTTGTGGCATATGTACAGGTGGTGCACCATCTATGTCTGGGAAAATTAAAGGTTTTACTGCCAGAGCTCTCGATGAAAATCCATCCATTATTATAACTCACTGTTTTCTGCATAGAGAGGCATTAGTCGTGAAAGCGTGTAATGAAGATTTTGCTGAAGTGTTTAACCAAGTTGTGAAAATGGTGAACTATATGAAGTGCAGAATTTTTGAACAGTTATGTCGCGCAACGGATGCAGCTCATACCTCTTTGTTACTTCACACAGAAGTAAGGTGGTTGTCGCGGGGTCGTGTATTGAACCGGTTTCTCGAACTTAAAGAACAGCTTAAAACTTTTTTTAAGGATGAAAATCAAGACACATTTCATTAGCTCTTACTTAGTGATTCTTGGTGTTTTGAACTGTCGTATCTGGCAGATATTTTTCATAAGCTGAATGAACTGAATGTTTCGATGCAGGGTCGACATTAAACAATAATATCTTCAACCAATAAATTTAAGGTTTTAAAAGAAAACTTAGTTCTTGGAAGTCTGCAGTTCAAAGTTCAAAAAGGAGATTTGTCGAACTTTCCATCTCTTCTTAATGTGGCAGGAGATAAAGATCTGGGTAAGCTGAAAGACCGCATTTGTGATCACTTATCAAGATTGCAAGATGCAATAGATGCGTACTTTCCAACTATTTCCACTACGAATCTCGACTGGGTTGTCTCACCATTTGATTTCGTAGATAGTGCAGAGGAAATAGATTTCATTGCTTGCGAACGAGATGAATTTATTGATCTTTGCGCTGATTCCACACTCAAAGGTAAGTTTACCAAGAGTGAGGCGTTGGTGGCTAGTTTTTGGCTTCAACGGAGAGAGGAGTACCCTAACCTAATGAAGAAAGCAATTAACGCACTTTTGCCCTTTTCAACATCCTATCTATGCGAGCAAGCCTTCTCTGCTATGGTGACAATAAAATGCAAAGCAAGAAATAGACTGAATAACCTTGAGGATGATTTGCGTGTTTCACTGTCAACTGTAAGACCCGACATCACATATCTGTGCTTTAAGCATCAATCACAAGTTTCACATTAATCATTAATCGAACAAAATTTATTGATGTATTTTTACTCAGTGATTGTAGTAAAATTTACTGTATTATGTTATGGTGTACGTTATTATTATATAATATTTCAATAAATTAACATATTAAGCTTAATTTTCTTTTAATTCAAGGAAGGGTGCCCCTGGTGTTTAATGTTATTCCCAAGGGTGCCGTGAACTTCAAAAGGTTGGGAAACACTGCCCTAGAGCATAGACATCTGCAGACTATTAATTTCACTTCTGCATTTGTCGCAAAGTGTTGGCCAACCAGAAATTTCTTCATGGGAACAAATAGATGAAAATCCAACAGAGCAAGATCTGGACTGTATGGTGAATTTCTGACAAACAGCACCAGCAACATGGGGGCAAGCATTGTCATGAAGTTTGACATTGTTAGCATTAATGTTACATTTGTCACGAAGGGCATGGCACAACTTCACCAAAGTTTTAATGTAGCATTCACAGTGGTCCCGCTTTCAGCAAAGTTCTACCAATAAAACACTCTGCATATCCTTAAACATTATCACAAGCTCGTTCCTAATAGAGAGTCACTTTGAATTTTTTCTTTACTGGGGAACCAGTATGTTTCCACTCCATACTTGCCTGCTTTGTTATGAGTGTGTAATGGCATGCCCACAACTCACCAGTAACGGTTCCTTTTAGAAACTCATGTCCTTCTGTTGTGTACCGCGTTAAGTGATCCAAGCTTGCCAATCTTCGCTGGCCCTTGTGGTTATCGGTCAGGTTCTTAGGCATTCAATGATTACTAACTTAACAAAATTTCAACATGTCATGAACAGTATCGTAAACTGCACCTTAGGAAATGTTGAATTGTTGCAATAAGATTCGCAGTTGAACATGTTGGTTGTTCAAAATTGCTGCCTCAATTCCTCTGACATTCTGCGGAGTTATTAAGTTTCACATGGCCCTCTTGGAAGATTGCACACCACCTGGAGACCATGGTATGGTCCATATAATCATCCCCATGTCCCTGTGAATTTCACTTGATTTATTTCTCTTCAGACATACATGACAGCATGCATGCCATCTATATTGAGTAGTTCATGCTTCTCTCGCTAGAGCTGCACATAAAACAAAAAAAACCCTCTGTAGTGAAAACTTGAAACTATATCTCTGTGGAATTGCAATATGAAGGTAGAAAAAATATATTGTGTGTTGCTTTTCAATCCTCCCTCCTGCAGTAGGCTAAAGCGACAGTCAGATTTTTAAAATGCGAATCACAGTGTAATGGTTTTGAAATTCTATGCCGTTTACATGACCATGAGAAAAAGCAAATAGTGACTTACCACTTGAAAAAAGTAAAAGTGTTTAGAATAGAAACCATTATCAAATATCTCTGAAGTAGTTAATTCCTCAAAAAATTATATTTGGCATGAATATTGTGGCTTAATAAGATCTAACTTTTATTCTAAAGCAAGATTTTCCCTAACTTTTATGGTTTACCAGTTTACAAAACTCATTCTGAATGAAAAGGACTTCACAGACTATTCCCAGAAACTAAAAACAGTATATTTTATCATGTGTTAAATATATGGTATTGTAATTAAAATCATCAAAGCCATTTCAGAGAAAGACAAAAACATTGCTATTTACACATACTCGTGTATTTTTTTTTTTTTCTTCTTCTGAAAGTGATTATTTTTGGATTTGGGGGGAGGGGGGAGGCTTCAAAATATATTTCCGATTAAATCTTGGTATTGAATTTTTGGGTTGAGTACCATGCTTCATCTTACTTCCTATTATTATTATTATTATTATTATTATTATTATTATTATTATTATTATTATTATAACAACAACAACAACTTGTGCTGTACAGCAATAATAACACAAAATTACATAGTTTTCAAATCCAATCTTCTCAAATAGAAAATAACAAAACATTTTTGCAAATAAGAAGAGTATGAGTAGATATTATGAGTATTTATAATTTCTAATTCTCAAGCACATAACATAAATAAAATTGCTTAACTATTCCCTAGCCACACAAAATACTAAAGAACTAAGTGACTGAAAATATAATAGTTAATACATAATACTTAAGATATAAAAAATGACTGAAGAGTAAATTTACATAGCACTCTCTTGAGTTACTACATTTCAAAATATTCCTGCACTGAGTAATGGGGTGTGGCAACTTATTCTTATAGGTTGATCCTGAACAATGTCTAAGGGTAAATTACTATAAAGTTTTAAACCTAATATTGTGAAACACTTCTGAGATGTTAACCTATGGCGACACATTAATATGTTGACCCCCTCTAGTGTTATATGTATATCTGATCTGTTTTGGAATTTAGGTAAGTGAATTTTCATATACATTAATATAGTGTAGGTATAGATCTTACAGCCATTATTTTTAATTTAACGAATAAAGGTTTGCAGTGTGCAAGTTATGGTGCATCAGAAATGATTTTTTGTTTTTTTTCGTTCTTCTTTTCAAAATAGGTATATCGATAGCATGCAAGCTGTTTCTGCAGAGTAAAGTTTCATATATTGTTATGCTTTGGAAAAATGCAGAATAGGCTGATTTAATATAAGCTTCAGGTATGTGAACTTTCAAGTTTCTAATGAAATGAATAATTCTGGAAAGTTTGGATGTTGTGTAATTAATTTGTGATGCCTATGATAGTTTATTATCTGCACCTAAAATTTTATGTTTTCTGAACTATTATTCATCTGTAGAGACAGGAGAAAATTTTGTTTTATTTCTTGGAACATTTCAGTATTTTTTTTATATAGTTTTCAGTGGATTTTAGTGTATTAAATTTACTTTTACAGACACTTTTGCGATGCATAATTTTAAAAGTTTAGTTTTAAATGAAAATTACTTATTATATACCATATATATTTGAATGCAAGATGACCTCCATTTTTCAGAATGTAATTTTTTAATAATTTAGCATATCATCTACAGATATAAAAAAGAAGACATGTAATGGAAGAATTTTTAAATGAAATTTAAGGCTTGCCATATAAATATTTTTACCATAAATACTGTTACAAACTTTTGGCACAGGCTGTATGGTTTTGAAGGTCGTGGCCAATCCTTATGGGGGTTAGTTAGGAGGGGTTCATTGTGAGTGTAGATACAGAAGAGAAAGTTTGTTTCCGTATATTGTAGCGATGGAGTGGAGTGATTATGAGAATCGTGTAGCAGTGTAGGCCTTCATAAGGTGGCTTTAAAAATTTTCATTATCCTTAAGAAACTGAAAATAAGCAGATTGTTTTTGTATCAGACCATTAACCGATTCCTAGAAACTGGAACTGTTGAGGATCACCAGAGACAAGGCGATCCACACAGCATTAGGGACAAACAGGCAGTTAAATCAGTGGCGGCTCATATTCGATAAAATCCTGTGAGAAAGCAGTCGGTGCTGGCTTAAGAGCTGAACATTTAAAGAATGTCGATGTCCTTCCTGGTGACTGATGACCTAGGGTTGAAAGCTTACCAGCGGAGTACAGGTCACCTTCTAACCCAGCATCTGAAAGAGAGAAGGTGATAAAATCAAAACCTTCTTCAGAGTTATGCAAACAATGGCCACAGAAAAACTCTCTTCACAGATGAAAAGATGTTCACTATTGAGGAGGCTTTCAATGCAAAACAATCGTGTTTATGCCAAATCATCTCGAGAAGCTCGTGAGAAGGTTCCGAAGGTCGAAAGAGGCCATCATCTTGCCTCACTCATGGTTTGATGGGGAGTGGCATATGACAGCACCACTAAACTCCATTTTTGCAAAAAAGAGGTGAAAACTTCTGCTAAAGTGTACCAAAGCACCATGTTCGAGACTGTTGTGAAGGATTTGGGCAACATTTCAATCAGGAATCAACAATGGAGCTTCTAGCAGGATTCAGCACCTGCTCACAAGGCAAAGTTCACCCAGGACTGGCTGCAGAGAAATGTTCCGGACTTATTGCTACAGATGATTTGCCTTCCAGCAGCCCTGACTTTAACCCATTGGGCTACAAGTTGTAGTCTGTACTTAAGGGCATGATTGTAAGAAGAGGCATCCCAATATCAACCACAGTGAACTGCCCCCTGATGAAGGCAGTGGCGGAGTTTCCTATAGATACTGTGTGCAATTCTATTGATGCGTGACCACAGAGACTTGGGGCATGTGTGAAGGCCAAAAGGTGGCCATTTTGAAAAGTGATTGGTGCTCTGTATTTATAATACATGTAAGTGACCAGCATCAAAAGGATATTAAATTATTTTTAAAACTGTGCAAGCAACTCAGGTTCATTTTGTAACAGTGTTTATGGTAAGACCTAAGTAATGTGAACAAACTAGTGGACACTTAAGCTGATTAATTACCTTTTTTTCTCTCTCTCTCTCTCTCATGCTGAATTTGAATTTGCACAGAAAGAGCGGTTGGCAAAGAGGAGAGCGCGGAAATGTATGGATGTATGCAATGTTACATTACTGTGACAATAGCTTGTGTAGCTGTGACAATGATGCATATGATTTTGTATTTAGGCAAAATATACTGTTTTTATCTAATTTGAATATGTGCAGAAATTAATAATGTGAACAGAGAGAAGGGAGAACAGAAATGTATAGCTGTAACGACGATGATGGATATGATTTTCTGTTTAGGCAACATACTTACTATAATACATGGTACATTTTTTTCAAGAAATTTGAATTTGCGCAGAAATATACATTGCAAGTGGGAGAGAGACAAATAAGAGAGAATGGAAATGTACCAGTATGTGTTTGGTGGTGACAGCGGCAGCTTAGCTGTAATGACAATTATACATGCAATTTTCAATTAATATAGCATAATATAATGTATTGGAAAATGTTTTACCTAATTCAAATGTGTGCGTAAAGTCATATTTTGGACAAGAGAGGCGGATATGTATGGAATGTTTGATGGTATGTGATAATGGCGGCGACAGGAGCATAGCTATAATGATGATTATGGATGCTATTTTCTATTAAGACAACATCCTTAGAAGTCCTCTAATTTTATTTTACCCTCGGAGAGTAATCTTTTTTCCAATGAAAATGCTCATGGGTCTGTTAATAGCAAATTTTTTATGTGAAAGGGAACGCACAAAATCAGCTGTGTATTCATGATCTATACCATTTCCATCAGGCTTCATCACTGCCATACCTGTAAGTTTGAAACTAACTTTTTTCCTGTATGGTATTCGAAAAACATATCGCGAATGGAAGAAGTCTGGGGTGTTCTGAATATTAATATTTTGGAAAAAAAATTTGTCTTGTATTCGATAAATATGGTAAATTATTTTAAATACAAACACTTTAGCATCAAGTCATGAAAGCAAGCACATTATTTTTATATAAGTTTACAAACTATTGAGAATTTTGATGTAGTTTTACTTGCATATCAATTGTACTTCTGTCATCACTATAAAATGCATTCTTTCACGACATATTTACAAAGTGGATAGCATGATCATAAGTTGGAAATTTTCTTCACTTAGATTATATCTTCGGTCAGTCAGAATATCACTGTGCTGTAAAAATATTCATTTACTTTCACTTTGAAACATAGAATCCATATTGCTTGTAGAACTGCAGCTGCAAACTTAGGGGGTAATGTTGCCCTTTAAGGGTCAGTTGGCTGCGTAACGTCAGGCAGCCAACGTTTGCATCTGAAAGGTGCAATGTTCAGCATAATGGAGCATATATAGTTGGTATTGCAAAAAGGAAGGAAGGCAGCGCTGTCATAGGGTGTGTGGAAAGCATGAAATTTGCCATTAACAGTATATGCCTTAGGAAGCGTAACCTTAGCAAGGCGGGGAAACCCAGAAATATACAATGAGGCAGCGCATTCATAGGAAGGTGCGGGAAAAGCTGAAATATGCAATTATATGCGTCAGGGAGCGCATATAATGTTCTTCCGAATATCTCCTACTGTTCTCCACCTCTTTCATATTTTCGTCAGTGACAAAACAGCCTTTTTTAAGGCTACCAATGACATAACTAAAGATCAAGTAGATCTGGTTGTGCTGACAGTTATTCTTACAACTAATAAGAATAATAATAATACTCATCATACTACCATCACCACCAATAATAATAATAATAATAGTAACCATAACAATATATAATAATTTTTATTTACTATTAATGTTCCCGTTTTCAATAAAAGGAAACAAAGCAATCGATAACTTCTTATTTTAACAGTAGCTTTGTGTATTAAATTTCTCCATTTAACCCAAAATATTACTTGATCAAACGTATTAAGAGCACCACATTTGCAGTGTGACATAGATGGGGTTAACTTTATGTTTTGATAAAATCACCTTCAGCTAGCTCATGTACCACATAACCTCAAATAATCAACATGTGCATTAAGTAGGGTTAATGATGTGAGATAGATGCCTCCATCTGCTAGAATTGCCACGCCCTTCGGCTGCGTCATATACGCGCCATTTAGCAACATATAACCATGCTACTACTGCCATTTTGCAGCTGTTAACCAGTTGCATTCCTTTGGCATTGCGTGCTCAGTTCTACAGTGGGTTTTCAATTTCTTAAGTTGGTATGGTTTTGTGGCATTGCGCGGCCAACTGACCCTTCAACGGCAACATTACCACTTAGGGTTAACTAATTTCATTGCATGTAGGCATTTCATAAGTCAGCCTTCTCAGTTGAAAGTTGTAACTTGACTGCATCTTGCAACTGTCAGTGTTTTCAAAATTGTGACTGCAGTGAGCGATTGCATTCTAGAAGCAGCAGTTGACACATAAGACTGCCATTTACAGCATTTACTACAGTATTTTTAGGGTTCAAAGATTTTTTCAGCATTGTGACATAAATTTTGAAGGATCAGAATTCAAACAAATAAACTGAGAGTTTATTTATTTTGAAGATGTTAAGATAGAACAGGGTAAATGTGGGCATCAAAGGAAGATTTACTGTTTACTTTAAATGACATGTGAAGATTTCGCAGGATTTTAATTATACTGGTAAGGATTTGTTTTATTTTATAACTAGCTGAAATATCCGGCCTTGCCCATTGTTTAACTGTTTCCTTACAACATTTAACCATGGTTGCACTTGTCCAATAGCTGTGCATTTCTTTGGATGCATTTAGAAATGATTAAGCACACTTAAACAAATAGTTAATTAGAACTGAGAAAACATATGCAAAAGCTTGATAGAATAATCACAAATACCAGAGTTTAATAATAATTTCTTGTGAATGCAACTGTGATTTTCACATTGTCACATTTGGGCTGCCTTGTCACTATTTACAAAGAAAATCTCAGTTGGAAGGAAAAAATAGCTGTTTATTTATTCTCAGTAAACAGCATACCATATGTCTGATGAAAGAATGCAATTGTTAGGGGAGGTCAGTGATGTAGCATGGCATGGTTTAGAGCTGCCAGAGAAGGCTGGAATATAGCGCAATATAGTCTGATCATCAAAATATCAGCACAGCACACGTAAACAGGAATAAACTAAACAACCCACAAAAGGTTATACGTTATTTTCTTTATCACCAATGAATATTAATTTTCTACTTTGTGAGCATATGACTACACTCGGAGTGTTTGCATTTGGACTTGACTCGAACCCACCTACTGTAAGAGATCAACTGCTGCATTTCAGTATAGGCATACAGCGGGAGTGATGACCCAATCAATACTGCTTTCTGCCACAAGCTTCCATTCGTGGTCATCTGCATTCATTCTTCAGTCAAGCAATACATAAAGCTACTAAGAAAATACCAGAAAAAAAAAAGAAAAGTGAACAAAATATATAAATGAGAAGAAGAAGAAAAAGTGTACTTGGTATGGTTTGCCCACTATCATTTTATGGTCATCAGGTTTGGTTTTTCTGCTTATAAAACATCGCAAACTTTCCATGGAGAAACAAGCTTGCTGCTTAACAAAAATTGAAAAACAATAAATTAAGTTAATGTCCAAACATTGAAGTCAGAGCAGTAAAACTGAGAAAAGGGCTCATTTTGGGTAAAATCTGAAATCGTGATGTCACACTGGCAAGGCTACCAGTGCCTCACATCTGAGCACTTGCATTGCAGTTCTGGTGTTCATTGCAATTGGGATTGAAATAAATATAATTGTTTTCTGAAAGCCCTCTCTGGAAAATAAATTATTCTCAGTGCAGTTGTTGCATTTATGGTTATTTTTTCAGAGAATATTAATTTGTAGAGATGGAATTGGGATAGCACTTTCAGGGAAGAATAAGGAACTCTTTAAGATTCTTACCTTAAAAGCTAATGCAGTTCTTTGCACAACACAATACAATGCTTTTAACCTCTATAGTTCAAAAAAAACATTGGAAAGACAGTTTCCTGTCCTTGTAAACTATAAATAACTGCAAAACCCTTATGTAGTTTGTCGGAAGGCAAATTTGTTCAACACTGCTTGGAAATTGTTGTACAGACAAAAGTACTGATGCATCTAGTATTTCCAGTTATGCATTTTTATAAGAAATGTAAGTTGTCTTTTGCACATAAAAAAATTAAGTGATCACAACTTTATAATTGGATTGAAGTATTCAATTAGACATTACATTAATCCATATGTGCATTCTGCGGTGATTTAAAACTGCATAACAGATAAAATCAGAGACTATTGATACTATTTAGTAGTACTACTAATAATAGCTAAATAATAGTTTTGGCAAGTTTGACAACATAAACTCCATGAATCATTTGGTACTTTTTACTAAAATGATTTCAATTAATGTTGGTATGAGATTCTGGTGGCACCTGTATGTCAGGCACATGAACTAATTTGAAATTAATATATAGAAGGGCTATATGAACATTGAACCCCTCTCTTAGATTTTATTCCTCTTGCATCAGAGTAAGATCGCTGAACGTGTGAATGTTAACATGACTTATTTAAAGATTAATAATAGAAGCACTTTTAACAGTGAACTATTCTTCATGATGGAGTTCTGATGAGTCTCAGTTATTACACTCACCTTCACTTTTAAAAGTTGGAAAACATTGAAACATTTTCAGGGACACATCCTCAGCCTTCTTGCTTCTTCTTCCTGCTGTAACTGATCCTGTTTCTTCCTGCTATAACTGATCCTGTTGCCATCTGGTTTTAGGGATACAAAGCTTTAACTGTTTGTTCAAGGGTGGGATTTCAAAATTTATACAAATTTATACAAATATTCCTAATTGTATATCCTATATATATATGCAAAATTAAGTGGTCTTTCATGCCCACTATAGGATGGGACACTGAGAACCACAGCATCCATGAATGAAACTCTCTTTCCATTTTAAAAATTTTTATTTTCTCAAAAATGACTAAAATTTTGTTTAAAACACCATGTTTAAGATACTTTTACTACATATGTAATGTATATCTTGAATTTTCTGGGCATAGCCTCCTAAGATACCTTCATTCTGGATGATATTTGTATCACTCGTAAACTGTAAGATATAGATAAAAACTTATTGCACAAAAAATACAGATCTCGTTAAAACACACCATTTGTTCATATACTGTTTTCTTGTAGAATTAACCATTTCTCTGTTAAGCCTTGTTATTGGTTTCAATTTTAAAATATTTATACTTTTCTCAATCAGAAGTCATCCATGTTTCTTTTGTTTTACGTCTGGCCTTGGAAAAAGAACTGAATTTTGACAGATGCATAGCGATAGCTTTTACGACATTTGGCTGTCACTTTAGCCTAGTGTATTTCCTCATTTCCCTTCTACTTATAAGGAACTGAGTAATGAAGCCATTTCTGGTAATGTTTATCCTTATTAGCCATATGTAAATAAAAGAATAATCTTTTGTAAGAATAAAACTATTTGTCAACAATTTTTAAACTCGTAATTCCTTAAGCTAATATGAAAATATCAAGCTAGTAAGTTATAAACTGTGGTCTAAGGAGCAATTTGCTTAATGAAAATATGAAGAAGGGATTGAGAAAAATGGGGTTTAAAGTTGAATGTGATTCTTTACCTACATGGTAAAAGAAAATTAAATAGCCATTTGTGGTTTTAAAATTGCTGGTTATAGAAAACCATTGTGTAGCATTTAAGTACAAGGTATAAATGTAAAAATATAAATCATGAAACTTCTTATCTTTTCACAATTTTACTAAATTGCACTAATGTACTGTCTAATATTTTGCACAGTAAAAATTATTGAAATTGTTAACAAAGGAAGAATGATATAATCTACAGCTTTATTAGAATACTTACCTGTATATATTTAAAAACTCAAAATAACATATAGTCAAAACTTCACAGCATTTCTTTTCAGGTTGACTTAACACGAAAGCAGATTTTTGGGTTGGGTAAAATTGTGCCAATCCTCAATCAAATTTAATTACATTTGCTATTATGCTCTGTAATAAATGCACAAAAGGCCATTACACAAGATGCTATTGATATGATAAAACTGAATATTACACCTTAGGAAAGGTTTTATTTACTTGAATTAATTAAAGTGGTACTGTTAAGGTTTTATTAAACTCAACATAGGTAACTATACATATAAATAAGTGTTGTAGCAATATAAACGTGTAAGTAAAAAAGCAGAAAATGTATGCAAGTAACAAACAACAGAAATATCCTGTTCTCCCCCACCTAAATAATGATCTTGGAGGTAGACAGGACGAATTCGTCCAAGTGCTCTTGTCTTGGTTGCTAGACAGAAGTAGGTGGAGTGGCTTCTTCTGACCTTGATGATTTTTGAGATTCTGACTCGGAAAGAGCTGGAATTAAAGATATTGTGAAGTAGCTGAATAGTGGTGGTTTTTGGAACTTTCATGAGAACAATGATCATCTGGTGTTTCCTTAACATCCTGTTCCCCTGGAGGAGGTAAAGGTGCCAGATCTCTAGTTGAAACAGTTGTCTCTTTTCCTTCTTGTCATTGTATGAGCATATTCTGGATTTGCTTTAAGGAGGTTTACTTCCTTCACAAGAGGCCCATACTTTGAATGTGTTGTTGTAGGAGTTAAAAGTCATGAGGGTGCTGAGTTTCCAAACTTGATCTTCTCTGGTGCTTAAACAACTGTTCATGAGAAGTTTCATTACTTGCAGTACATAGAAGTGACTGATTGCATGGAGAGCATCATCTATGACTTCTTCCCATAATAAAATATCCATCTCTCTTGATTTCAAAGCAAGTTCAATCATTTTCCACACAAGTCCCACATATTTTTCAACTTGACCATTTACTCATGTATTATATGGAGTCTTCTCACTTGTTGCCACAGCAACCGTTGTAAGGAATTCTTTAATTCTTGGGACATGAAACCAAAGCCACGGTCAGAGTGAACATATGATGATAGTCCAAAAATGGAAAAAAGTTTTCTAAGTTTAGAAATGACAAAGGAAGGAAATGCAAAAGGAAATCTGGAATATTCATCAATTAATATGAGAAGATAACAGTTTTTAGATTTGGATGGTAAAGGTCCCTTGAAGACCATGTTCATGTGTTCAAAGTGGTGGGTAGCTCTGATGACATTACCCTCATGTCTGATGAACCTTGGTTTTAATTCAGCACAAACTTTAGAAGTTGATATGCCTTTCTTTATATGTTCCAGTGAGTAAGGCAAGTTCTTTGCCGTAACAAAATGATTCAGCCTGTTATGCAAGGATGACATAAAGATTCATGGAGTATCTGCAGTTTCAATCCGCTACACAAAGTAGTTGAGCAGATTATATAGTAGGCATCTACACGTATTGTGCTGTCCTGGTCTATAGATTATTTCATAACCAAAACATGAAAGCCACCGACTTCTGATCAGTGAGGAGTCGAAAATGTCTTCTTAGTAGGTAATGTCTCCATTTTTTTATAGCCTCAGTTATAACCTGTGCTTTTTCTATGGAAGAATGTCATTACTCAGAATGGTTGAGAGTATGAGAGAGAAAGCAACAGGGCATCCATTTTGGGATAGAGTGACTCCAATGGCACTTTCTGAAGCATCAGTCTCTACAGTGAACATGTTTTTTTATCTATAGCTGAAACCATGCAGTTTCCACATCATGTTTCAGGGCTCTGAAGGCTTCTACAGCTTTATTGTTTAATGGAAAATGATCACTAGAGAGAGTATGTATTTTCTGTGAGAATTTAGGAATAAAATTAGCAAAATGAGTGAACATGCCCATTGCTCATCGAAGTGAAGCAGTATTCAGTTGGTAATGGGAGATCTTATAAAGGTGCCAGTCAATCAGGATCTGGTCGAATTTTGTGATTGGAAATTATGAAGCCCAACAGCTTTATGGTTGAAACTGAATAAACTTTTTCTTCTTGTTATGGCGAGTTCATACTTTTCAACAGTTTTCAAGCTCATCCTTAATTGGGTCAAATGGAATTAATTTATACTGCCAAAGTTTACCATAAGCTTCAGAAGGAGGACGATCCTCACAAATTGGGATCCAATAATAGGCACTTCTCAAGTCAATTAAGTGAAAACTTCATAGTTAGCCACTTTGTTCAGTATATCTTCAATACATTTAAGTGGATAAGCATTTAATTCAGTTTATTGATTAACTGTTCGAGAATAGTCAACTACCATATAGCGCTTGTGATTTTCTGAATGGTTGACAAGCACTTACAATTGAGAGAAGCTCTCCTCAATAAGACCCTCCTTCAAGAGTGTCTAGATTATTTCTTGAATAAATTTTTCATCAGTTGCTGTTGGGCATCGAGATTTAGTGGCAATTGGCTTGCAATCTGAAGGAATATTTAGAAAAAGCCGAACAGGTTCGACCTTAGTTACTGCTAACCTACAGATGCTTAGTAGTTCTTTGTAGCCCCCAAATTTAATCTCCAAGATGTGTGGCGGCTAAGAACATCATGACCTATAATGTTTAGTTTAACATCTTTATAATAATGGTCTTCAATTTTTATACTGTCAGAACAAATACGTTTCACTACAGAACTAAGCATTGTTGAAGCCAAGGTAAGACCAATAGCAGAGATAGGTACTTGAAGTCTTTGGACCAACCTCTCAGAGATAAAACTTGTTGAACTTCCAGTATCAACAAGCGCTCGAAGAGGCAGAAGCCAAAAATATAGTAAGACAATGGCAAGTTTTGGTGGAGCCCGATATTTTTGAATTGTTGCATATCTTTGCAAAATGACCAGTTTTTAAACAGGCTCGACAAATGGCCTCTCTCGCTGGGCCAGAGTGGTAAATTAGTCCACAGAAGTAACATTTCTTTTTTGTTACCTCAACTTTCATGTCACTATTTACAAAGTTCATACGGAAACGAAGGCTGTGCCATGGCCGACTGGTTAGACCTCTTGCCTCTCACCAAGATGTTCCGGATTCAATCCCAACAGACCGCATGTGAGGTTTGCACAAAGTGGCGCAGGGGTGGGTTTTCCCTGGTTTCTCCCACCAGTGCCCCATCTTCATTTCATGTATCACCAGTGTCATTGCCTATGATGCCACAAGTGGTAAAGGCAGGCATTAAAACACTATAATAAAAAAAAAAGTACGAGAACGAAGATGCTAGATAGTATTCACTGACACAGAATCTTGATATTGAGCGGATTGTTCATGTGCTGATTCTATAGCCTTTGATTTAATTGAAGCCTCCCCAAGACACTGGTTAGGGACTTCTAATAATCTCTGACGAATGTTGGAGTCAAGAAGGGCACTAATAAAAGCATCATGAATGCAGCTTAAATTTGCAATCTTTGCTCAGCAGCTTTAGAGATTCTATATATCTTGACACAGTTTTGCCAAGTTGCTGTTTTCTAATTGTTAATTTGTAATCAGGCTTGGTAAAAATGCTAATTAGAATACCAATGGCGTCATTATAAGTTTTAGTTTCATTTAGGTATTCATGGTTTATCAATACATGTAATTTGTCAGGATTGCATATTCGATATGGCAGAATGAAATTCTTGAACATGCTGTACCAGTGCTTCCATCCCTGTTGTGTATTACTTGATTCTGGATTAATGTTTAAATATACAGAATGTAGTAATTTATTCATCTTTTAGTTTAATAATGAGTTAAAATTCAATATTACACCTTAGGAAAGGTTTTATTAAACTCAATATACATATAAATAAGTATTGACATAAGCGTATGAGTAAAGAAAAAAAAAAAAAAGATAGAGAGAAAATGTATACAAGTAACAAACAACAGAAGTATATCAGCTCTTTTGGTTGGAATATATAATCATTAACACAATGGAAACTAAAATAAAACTATTACCATGATGATGGATGTGAATTCCTTTAATGTGAATTACACAAGTACCTATTTGAAATTAATGCACATATATGTAATGTGTGTGTGGTTTTCTTTTCCCCCCCATTTAAAATATCTTAATTTCAGCAATTGGATTGCTGCCAGATGTGTGTTTAATTATTGGTAAAGGTAGTGGGACCATGATATGAAAATTTGATACTTGTACAACTTAGCAAATTATTCAAATGGACATTATTTTAAGTTGTCCCTAAACTTCAATGTAATTTAAAACTGTTAGTGTCAAGGATTTGATCTGGCTCATGACATTAGATGTATTGATTTATAAGACATCATCAAAAGTAAGTGAAGACAATATTGGATTTTATTTGATAATGAGTGGATTAATTGCACTAAGCAACACTTGGAATTTTTGCTGGACATGTTTCGATGGACTAGTTTCCTTCATTTTCAATCGGAGTCCAGTGTAATCAATCAACTCTTCAAATAAATGATATAACACTGTTTTCATATTTCCATGAAAAGAAAAGTGACAATATTGGCTATTTTTTGTAATGGTAGAGAAAGTACAAGGTCAATTTTGGCATGCAACCCAGCCATTTCAGAGACTTTTGGTACCTGAGTGTGCATAACCAGCTCTAGGAGGATGGGCTGACATGAAAATATTTTGAGAAAGCGTTTATTTGGGCTCATATCCATGGTATTGTCAAATACTTCAAATTTTGACATGCTGAGCCATCAAAAGCTAACATTTCTGAAGATGTATTTCCCTGAATCAGTGGAAGTTTTATTTTCAGATGTCAGTAATACGTATAAGCACATTCTGTATGTTACATTTCACAATATACTGCCACACTTGCGCAGAGTTGGTCATGTGTTGTAAGCAGTAAATGCCACATGAAACTCGGGATTGCTTATAAAATTTAAAATTGCATCACATAAGACTTAACTTATTAAAAGAAAGAAAGAAAGTACCAATCCACTGTGTCTTCTGCGATGGCAATCTTCACTTTTGATACTAAGGTATATTGAAGCATATGTAGAACAATATGCTACTTATGGTAGCATGAATTTTCTAGGTTGATATTGTACATATCACTGTTACCAACCTAACATTTATAACATGGCTAATGCTCAATTTAATTATTGTAATAACTAGATAATTGTGTAAATGACAGAATGTGTGTTTGTCATTGGTGCTATTATGTTTGTGAGTGTGATGTGTAAATTATATGACCAAGTCAGATATTAAAACATTTATACATGCTATAAACAAAGGTGGTCTTTATTTTTCCCTTAATCCAAACCTACTGGCAGCTTTCTGTATAAAAATAGTGTCAATAATGTAATATAAACTGAGATAGACTAACACACAGGCTGATTTATCCTGAGAAACAGTATCAAATGAGCTTATTTCAGCCTCTTCCTCAGCCTAATATGCAGACTGATTCCTGTAGTGGAACAGTAGAACATGGAAATGTGGGGGGGGGGAGCTAATAAGGGTGAAGGTGAGATAGGCTAGCTAAGGCTAAGGGTGAAGGTGAGATAGGCTAGCTAAGGCTAAGGGTGAGATAGGCTAAGGGTGAGATAGGCTAAGGCTGAGGCAGGCTAACTTAGGTAGTGAAACACTATGAGGTGGTGGGAGACTAACATTAGCTAACTACAGGCTGACTTCTGTAGAGAAATAGCATAGGGGTAAAGGAGGGGGGGGGGGCTAAGGTGCAAAGCCAAAGATTGGAAGGCCCTAATCAACAAAGAATAGCCAAGGTTTGAGAGATCTAAGCCACAAAGCATAGCCAAGGGATTGAGGGCCCTAAGTGCCAAGCATAGTCAAGGGATTGAGGGCCCTAAGTGCCAAGCATAGCCAGGGATTGGGGGCCCAGAGCCCCAAGCTTAGCCAAGGTGTTGAGAGCACAATCCACAAAGCATAGCCAAGGGATTGAGGGGTCCTAAGCCACAAAGCTTAGCCAAGAGTATGAGGGCCGTAAGCTACAAAGCATAGACAAGAAATTGAGGGTCCTAAGTCCCAAAACAGCCAAGGGATTGGGGCCCTAAGACACAAAGCATAGCCAAGCGATTGAGGGCTCAGAGCCACAAAACATAGCCAAGGGATTGAGGGGCCCTAAGTGACAAAGCATAGCCAAGGGATTGTGGGCCCTAACTGCAAAGCATACCAAGGGATTGAGGGCCATAAGTAACAAAGCATAGCCAAGGGATTGAGGGCCCTAAGTAACAAAACGTAGCCAAGGGATTGAGGGCCCTAAGCCACAAAGCATAGCCAAGGGATTGACGGTCCTAAGTCACAAAGCATAGCCAAGAGTATGAGGGCCGTAACCAAGAAAGGATAGCTAATTGATTGAGGGCCCTAAGCCACAAAGCATAGCCAAGAGATTGAGCGACCTAAGCCACAAAGCTGGCCAAGAGATTGAGGGCCCTAAGCCACAAAGCATAGCCAAGAGTATGAGGACCCTAACCAAGAAAGGATAGCTAATTGATTGAGGGCCCTAAGCCACAAAGCATATACAAGGGATTGAAGGCCCTAAGTAACAAAGCATAGCCAAGGAATTGAAGGCCCTAAGCCACAAAGCCTAGCCAAGGGATTGAGGACCCTAAGCCACAATGCATAGCCAAGGAATTCAGGGCCCAAAGCATAGCCAAGGGATTGACGGTCCTAAGTCACAAAGCATAGCCAAGAGTATGAGGGCCCTAACCAAGAAAGGATAGCTAATTAATTGAGGCCCCTAAGCCACAAAGCATAGCCAAGAGATTGAGCGACCTAAGCCACAAAGCTGGCCAAGAGATTGAGGGCCCTAAGCCACAAAGCATAGCCAAGAGTATGAGGGCCCTAACCAAGAAAGGATAGCTAATTGATTGAGGGCCCTAAGCCACAAAGCATAGCCAAGGGATTGAGGGCCCTAAGCTACAAAGCTGGCCAAGGGATTGAGGGCTCTAAGCCACAAAGCATAACCAATGGATTGAGGGCCCTAAGCCACAAAGCTGGCCAAGGGTATGAGGGCCCTAAACCACAAAGCATAGCCATTTGATTAAGGGTCCTAAGCCATAAAGCATAGCCAAGAGATTGAGGGCCCTAAGATACAAAGCATAGCCAATTGATTGAGTGCCCTAAGCCACAAAGCATAGCCAAGGGAATCAGGGCCCTATGCCATAAAGCATAGCCAATTGATTGAGGGTCGTAAGCCACAAAGCATAACCAAGGGATTCAGCGCCCTAAGTCACAAAATATAGCCAATTGATTGAGGGTCGTAAGCCACAAAGCATAGCCAAGGGATTCAAGGTCCTAAGTCACAAAGCATAGCCAAGAGATTGAGGGCCCTAAAAAACAAAGCATAGCCAATTATTGAGGGTCGTAAGCCACAAAGCATAGCCAAGGGATTCAGGGTCCTAAAGCATAGCCAAGGGATTGAGGTCTCTAAGCCACAAAGCATAACCAAGGGATACCGGACATTATGCCACAAAAAATAGCCAGTTGATTGAGGGTTCTAAGCCACAAAGCATAGCCGAGAGTTTGACAGAACTAAGCCACAAAGTATAGCCAAGAGATTAAGGGCCCTAAGCCAAAAAGCATAGCCAATTGATTGTGGGCCATAAGCCAAGATATTGAGGGTCCTAAGCCACAAAGCATAGCCAAAGGATTGAGGGCCCTAAGCCACAAGTATAGCCAAGGGATTGAGGGCCTTAAGCCATAAGGCATAGCCAAGAAATTGAGGGCCCTAAGCCTCAAAGTATAGCCAAGAGATTGAGGGCCCTAAGCCTCAAAGTATAGCCAAGAGATTGAGGGCCCTAAGCCTCAAAGTATAGCCAAGAGATTGGGGGCCCTAAGCCTCAAAGTATAGCCAAGAGATTGAGGGCCCTAAGCCTCAAAGTATAGCCAAGAGATTGAGGGCCCTAAGCCTCAAAGTATAGCCAAGAGATTGAGGGCCCTAAGCCTCAAAGTATAGCCAAGAGATTGAGGGCCCTAAGCCACAAAGTATTTGCAAGAGATTGAGAGACTTAAGCAACAAAGCATAACCAAAAGATTTAGTGGCCTTAGCCACAAGCACAGCCATGGGTTTGAGGGCCCTAAACCACAAAATTTAGTCAGGAGATTGAAGGCCCTAAGCCACAAATCATAACCAAGAGATTGAGTTACCTAAGCCACAAAGCATAGCCAAGTGTTTGAGGGACCTAAGCCACAAGCATAACCAAGAAATTGAGAGATCTAAGCTACAAAATGTAGTCAAGGCTTCCAGCACGTAAGAGATAATTTTTAGGTGAGTAACAACAGGCAGAGTCAAGGGATCTATGATGAGCAAACCCCAATGAACACAGAGTTTAGTTAAGTTTTCATCATTAATTTTTAAACTACTTGTGTTTTAAAATGGCCATAGTTTACACCATGTGTATGAGGTCACCAAAAAAGAGAGGGCAGGTGGATCATACGACTTTGTTCCAACAACATCTTGTGTGTAATGCCTTCCTTATTCATTCAGGATTACATTAAATACACTATTTACTAGATCTGGTAAATTAGCAAGTAAAACATATTCGGGAGTGAAGCCTTGTACTGTTAATGCTACTAGCCTCTATTTCACGTAGTCAAAAACAGTTTTATATTACTACATATTCATATTAAATTGGATAACTATTGAGTTTAACTATTATAATGTAAATCAACTCCAATTAACTAATGCTTGTAACCTGCACTTGCTAGTTACAGACCACCATATGGTCTTGGTAAATTTAACACTGTTTATCCTGCTACAGGCTACTCTGTACTAATTATTTACCAGGCATCTATTTCTATGGGATTCTATTTCATTTTCCTTTATTAATTTTCATCAATTTTCTTTTTAGCCTTTCTAAATAACTAGGTATTAATCTCCTACAGCTTATTTTATTTTTGACAATCCCATCACCTTTTATGTATATTAGTTAGTAAGCTCATTTCTCCAACCTTAATTTCCTCTTGCTACTTTAGTTGCTTCACATTAAAGCAGTTATGGAGATATACATAAAGAAAAGAGTTTATCATAAATAAAAATTTCACATTATGCATTTTCATAGTTACATAATTCTGTCACTGAAATTGCCCCTTTTTTGCACCTGAACGCATTGTTCCTCATTCAATTCACATTTGCTAGATTCCTTGGTAATTTTGAGGTAAAATATATGGGATATATATATCAAGGGTTAACTTGGTAGAAAATCTAGTGTGTTATATTCACATGACTTTCTCAACCTATTCTGCTACAAACTGTTCCAACAAACGTTTATTTTTTTATCTACTTCATAAATTTCGAGCTAAGTTCTTTATTATAACTTACATATTTTCTTGTAAATACATGATAAAAAAAAGAAAACACTAGGCTAAAGTGATAGTCAAAACTTTTAAGAGCTTATTGCTAAGTGATGGCTTTGAACTGTTGTTCTGTTTGCTTGACTAAGAAAAGAAAAAGTGATTGACCACTTCTCAAATGAGAAATGTATAAGTATTTTATAATTGAAACCAATAACAAGGAATACCTTTGAAATGGTTTACTTCACAATATTACTTTAGGTTCCATAAACTGTGGGACTTTTGTGTAGCAGATGTGTGTGTGTGTGTGTGTGTCTCTCTCTCTCTCTCTCTCTCTCACACACACACACACACACACACACACACACACACACACACACACACACACACAAAAATCATTCAGAAAGAAGAGCACTTTAAGGTCTATTCCTAGAAAATTAAAGATATACATTTTATTTCACATAAAAAAATCTTAAACCTATGATATTTTAATCAGAATTGAATCAGACATTTCTGAGAAAATAAAATCATATGAAAAATACTTCATGTTAAGGGTAGCTTTGGATGGGAGGATTTTCTTGAAAACCTTCATGTTGCATCCTTGGAAGATGCTGAACTTAAAAATCAAGTTTGATTTAACCAACTTTTAGTTTCTGAGAATGCTATAAGCACATTGCAAACACATACATACACAAAATTTTTCTAGGAAACCTCTAAACAAGCAGTTCTGGTAAAATCTTGGCATATTTTTGGGGGAATACCGCACCTACTATCTACAGTGAGCATGGAGGTAAAAGTAATAAAATCTGGAATTACATTTTCATAAGTCTCTCTACAAATGCTAAGACAAACTATGCCTACAAAAGGTTATTCTTGTATCTACCTCATGTTTATCAAGAAAAAACATTAGCAGAATTGGTTTTATTACTTATTTCCTTGTACAAGAGAAATAATGAAATAGAATAAGCTAAAGCAATAGTTAAATCTTTGATAGCCGGTCGCTATGTAATGGTTTTGAAATTTTATTCTCTTTGCTTGACCAGGATATAAAAAATGTGAACGACATCTTCCCATTTGAGAAAAACGTAAATATTGTAAAATTTAAGCCAGTAAAAGCAATATTTTGGAAATGGTTAGCTCCATAACAAAAATGTATTTAACATAAATTGTGTTTTTTTGACAAGATCAGGATATTTTCTGTAGTATGTCATTGTCTATCTCTTATGGTTTACTGGCTGTACAAAATTCATTTAAAATGAAAGGGACTTCAGAAGCTGTTCCCAGGAAATTAAACGTATACATTCCATTTCTCATGTAAATATCTTTAATAAACAGTATTTTAATCAAAAGCAGCCATTTTTGAGAAAATAAAACATTTGAAGAAATCTTCCATGTATGGGGTAGTTTGAGATGGGGAATTTTATTGAAAATCTTTGTGTCATATCCTTGGAAGATACTGAACTCAAATACCAACTGTCAAACAAAAGATTGTTTAAGGTGAGTAAGTACAAACAAGGTTGTCTAATTTGCAGAGTTAGTATGTAGGTATATAAAACTCTATGTAGTTACTTGTGATTGTTTTGTTTTTCTCAGCATTAGCTGTGCAATTGTTTCTGAACTGAATTACTAGAAATGAAATCTCCTAAAAAGAAACAGAAATCTTCTAAAGCTTCATCAAGAAGTCCAAGTCCTCCTCCAGAAAAGCCAGTATCAAATGCTCTTTTGGAGATTGAGATAAATGCAATAGATACTGTTATTCTTCTGCTGTCAAGCTCTGAGGCAAATGTTGTTTTGCAGGTAATGTAAATAGTCAGCTGCTTCAAACATTTACCATTCTTTTCTTTTATGGAAAATATAGAAATACAGTAAAGTTTTTTTTTTTGTTTTTTTTTTAATACACAAATTGATATATTTGTTTCTCAAGCTTCACTCTACCTAAAACTTACTGACACCATTTTAATGAGACTGATTTGATTTATTTTAGTCCATCTAAAACAAGTACATATTTATGGAACATGTCAAAAAGTTTCAGGTAGCAGTTAACATTGGTTACAGTAGCTAATTTAATGCAACAAGAAGCCTAACTATCTACTGAGGAGCATCTAGAAGCCACTTTATATTTGTTTTGTAATGCATTAACCCTTTAAAGGTGCAAGTAAAGGATAATTTTGCAAATGAATACAATTTAATGTATTTATTTTAAAGGAATGATGCAAAGGAAATTGCTTATATAACACATTTAAGAAGTGGAACAGACATTATTATCCGTTATGGAGCATTGAGAAGAGACATTATTCACTGCAGGGCATCTAGAAGTCATGATTTTATAATACATTTCCTATTGCATTAATCTTAAAGGTGCTAGGAAAGTATAGTTTTGTACGCAAAAGGAAATGGTGGTGAATCTTAAAGGCCAAAACTGAACAAGTTATCAAAGCTTTTTAGTAACATGTTATGGTGCATAAAAGTGTACAAATAAAATATAGATTTAAAGGTAATTTTTAGTTCTGTTAACAATGTAAACTGTAGATCTCATGGTACAAATGTACAAACATGAGTTAATATATACATCCTTTTTTATAAATGATTTTCTATATTATTTAACATGTACATAATAATCTGCGTCTAAATAAATTAACAACTGGGATAATTCTTGTATCATATATTTCTTCTTTGCTTTAAAAAAAAATGACTACATTAAATTTTGGGTATTTTTTCTGTATGCAGTCATGATTGGAAATCCTACTAAAGTGCACTGAAAATGGATTTTACTGTGTTAAATGATGTAGGAGCAGTTGTTGACTCTTTGGCACCATGCAACCCACCTGCTCTCTCTATTAAGAATGTTTTCTTATACTTTCTGGCAGCCAAAATCGAAGGTGGCACGCCATATTGTTGGTCCTTTGTTACCAACCTAAATAAGGATTGAAAACTGCTAGTTTGGGGCAGTTTTGACTACTACTTGTTATTCCTCTTTTCATTTATCGTTTATGCGTAGCTGAGGCATAGAAAATTCTGTGTGCAATGTGACTTAATGGCAATAAGTGTAGTTAGTTATGGTACACCTTTAGTAGTGTTTTCCTTAATCCTAGCTCCCTCTAGATCCCTCGGCTATGGAAGGTATTAAAAACAAATTGCATAAAATCAATTTATTTACACAAACAGTAATTTAGAGCTAAGCTAATGCTTAGTTTGTTAGTCATATGTTGGCAGCTCTGAGGTGGTGGATATCATAACAAACAGAGCACCATCTGGAGGGAGTGTGTATGCAAGTATGTGCTCTGAAATCATGACCACATACAGAAAAACAAGCAAACATTTTTATTCTACTTTTCAATCTATTAAGGTTGGTTGATTCTCTCCATCATCAACTCAAAGCCAATGCTGCATTTCCTCATGCTCTCCTTTCTCAACATAAAAAATCATGATGAATCAGAGTAACATTAGAAAAGATAAGTATAGGCACAGAGATAGCAACATTGAAAAATCTAGGTATACTGAAGTACCTGATGAACATACTGAAGGAACTGATTTGTTTCACACCCATTCTAATATGTGCCAAATGGTACTATAAAACATTTTGACGCAAAAGCTTAGTTTGGCCATAATGAATGTTTGAAAATACTATATTACAATGCACATGTGCTACGATAATCCTGCCATAAGAATATATGGAAGACAAGTTGATCACAAGACTATGCATTAAAGATTAATTTCATTCAAATCCACTATATTTGTCATTAAGATCCATGTATCCTAATATTATATTTATTAAGTTTTCCTGCTTCATTGCTCAGCAGTTTCATCCAATACTATCTGTTATAGTACTTTAATTATATTCAAGATGTATGTAAATTATGTGAATGTAACACATCAGATACTCTTTTTTAGGCTGATATAAAAAAATCTCTCACACTGACAGGCACTCTTCACAATGGACAAGTTTGCTGCCAAATCAGAAGCAAATCTCCATAAGCTCTGTGATGAATCTGTGATACTGAAGCTGTGTTCACTTGAAGAACATAAAAACCTGTATATCCACTATTTTGCGCTGAAGAATTTGGGAAGGTTGTGCTCCCTGCCAAGTGTCAGAGCTATACTCCTATCCGATGAGGCAGCTCTCCCACACTATGTCAGTGTGTTTATCAAGGTCCAGTAAAACTTCAACACCACTTTCTTTGCAAGATTTATTTATGTATTTATTTTATTAATAAAGCATGCTCCATTACCATAGTGATACTACATGCTAAACATAAATCACTTACATAATTGGTTGTTAGTATACAATTTTACAATAGATGCCTATTTGATATTGTAATTATTAGTCTTTCAGAGTTTTTCAAAATCAATGTAATTAACAAACGATTTGAAGTGTATGAAATAAGAACTAGCACACTTTTATGAGTTCTATTAATCAGTTTTTGTCTTTCTTAGTTTAACACTGGACACACATAAATTTGGTGATTATTAGTTTGTTCTTCTATGTTTCCTGGGCAGTTTGGATTATCTAGAATTCTTTATAAGATACAATAAATCTAGCTGAATAATTAACAAATCCTGAGAGCTCTAGGTTTTTGCATGTCAGAGGTTGGTGTATAATGGCGTTCATTTTTGTCCTTGATTTCTCACCCAAAAAATATTGTCATCAATGCAATCGCATGAAGTGAATTTATGTACAAACCCTTTAGTGACAGAAATCATGCTTAATGTCATACCTTCCTGATGAGGCAAGTTGGATATTGTCCCTCTAGTGGCAGGAGAACCCACTTAATGTGATGCCATACTGATAAAGCAAAATAAATACTGTCCCTCTAATGACAGATGTTCTTACTTGATGATTCAGAGTACGCACTTTTTCTTATTGTTTCATTTATATAGCCCCCCTTTAACATCTAAGGTCATATTGGGGGCTTTGCACTAGAAACAACTGGTCTGTAGGTTCTTTACGTTGTGTTTAAATTTTCTTTAAAAAAAAAAAACGCGCGCACGCGCACACACACACACTTCATACATACTTTCAGACTCTGTGGAGGATGGGGTATAATTCTGGTTAAAGAAAAATTCCCTGACCCAGTCGGGAATCAAACTCAAGACCTACAGGTGAGAAGTCAGCTTGCTGACCACCAACCACGGAGGCAGTCTAGAGTAAGTATTGTATCTATATAGCAATATAAATCATATTTATATGTTGCTCCTATTTTGACACCATGATAATAAACCCTTAACTACAGACACAAGGTGTATTGTGTTCATATTCAGTTTATTAGCAAAGAATAGAGAACACTTTGAATGCTTTCATTACTTGCGAGGAGGAAGCTAACTAATAACACTACAATATGCTGTACTGTTGGTTGTATTAGTAACATAATTGTGTGGTTTGCTGTGGTTTACTTTCTCTGCCATAAACCATCATTGCTCTTTCTAGGTAGAGATTGTTTCTAGGCAGAAGTTGCTCTAATAGCTTTTTCTTCCACAAAGGATCACTGCTCCATCTCGGCAAAGTGCTATGGTGCCAATGTAGGCTTACCAGTCAGCACCCTGTAGAACATGAGAACTACAACAACAGAGGAGCTCAATTAGTGGTAAAACTGTATTCTGCAATTTCATAATTCTGTAGTGCTGTAAAGCCATATTCACAATGCAGCATAAGTACAAGGTTTTGCACCTACATATATTATTTAACGGAAGAATTCACATCTACCTAAAACAACATTTGCAAACACCAAGCTTATCTTTGCGTTGCATACATACAGAAAAAATTCTACATTTCTTTATTCATATTGCCAGCTTCCGAGAAATATGCAATTGTGAATCAAGATTTTATATCGTCTACTGCACAAATATGCAGCTCTTCCATAGGGCCATGTTGTTGTGTTGTTGATAGTGTTTAACGCCTGCTTTTACTGCTGGTGGCACCGCAGGCGATCATAGGGCCATGCATTGCCATTTTAAGTGCTGATACTAGATGATGATATGATGTTTGCTTGATGCAACACTTCTTACTTTTTCTACTTATTACACAGTACATAGGTAGAGAAGGTATTGCATTCCACCCAAAAATTTAATACCAGGCTTTCACTGGAAATAAATATTTTGGATCTCCTGATTAAAAAAAGAACATTTTTAGAAAAATGTGTGTGTGTGTGTGTGTGTGTGTTTTTTTGTTGTTGTTGCTGGTTTTTTTTTTTTGTTGTTGTTTTGTTTTGTTTGTTTTTTATTCACATGTTCCATTACATAGTGTAATACTACATGTTTGGTTTGCTCTTCCAAGCAATTGATTTAATAAAATCATTTGGTGCCAGATTGCCCACCGCCCTAGAAAGTCTGTTATATACAGAACTATATATTTAAGTTCTGCATTTATAAGGATGTGACAAAGATTTTCAAGAAAATCTGCTCCTCCAGCCCCAATTACCATTCACATGAAACTTTTTTTTGAAGATTTTTATTTTCTCAAAAGTGGTTTTAATAATTTTGATTAAAATATCATATCTATCTTCAATTTTCTGGGAATAGTCTCTGAAGTCCTCTCTGTTCTTGATGCTTTTTGCTTAACTGGTAAACTGTAAGAGGTAGAAAAAAAAAAGCCTACTTCACAAAAAAATGTAGATCTTGTGAAAATACACAATTATGTCAAACACATATTTTTTGTGGAGTTAATCTTTTCTGAGTTATTTCTTGTAATTGGTTTCAATTTTCCCATATTTACACTTTTATGAATTGGGAAGTCGTTTTTCATTTTTCTTTCTACTGGTTAAGCATCAAAACTGAATTTCAAAGCCATGACATAGCAACTAGCTCTTTTAAGATTTGGTTATTGCTTAAGCCTGCTATATTCTAGGGTTGCCAGAATGTACTTGAGGTAGGCCCGGAGACCAACCAATGGGCAACGGATATTTGAGTAAATGGGGACAGAAACTGTTAAACAAATTTTTTTGTATATATCAGTCACGATTTTTAATAACATAATAACAAACTTAGATATCGCCTCTTCATTTCACTGTTATTACTCACTATCACAAAACAACAAACTATAACTATTCTGAATTATGAAAGGTAGTGGTAATCTATCTACTCACAGTTTGAGCGTTCCAATAATTGCTGGTAACTGACAAGTGACATTGAATGAGCCGTGACTTGCCAGTGTTTCTTTAATAATGTGAGCTGAATACTACAGATGCAACAATGAAAAGTTGCCAGAATAAGAATAGAAACAATTATTACAATTAGAAATTAAGATTCGAACCAAATTATTCAAAATTATTCATGAGCAAGGTGACATTCAAACCTGTAGATTAAAGTCATTGGCCCGTATACCCAGAAAATTCATTCCAAACCTGGGCACTCCGGCACTCCGGTAGGGTTGCCTGGAGATCTGGCAACCCTACTATATTCTCTTAATCCCATTCTACCCACAAGAAACAAAGTAACAAGACCATTTCTATTGATGTTTATCTCGATTAGTATGAAATAGAGCGAAGAATAACTTTTTTAAAGAATTGTTTGCAGAAGAATGAGTATAGAATCATGTGAATGAACATAAAATTTTATTCTCAATTTATACAAAGAGTATAAATAAAACCATCTGACAATTGCTTTACCTGCTGTAGTGTACAATATAAATGTAAATGTGCATTGAAAATTTATGTGGATTAAAAGTAGATAGAATAATAAGCTTTAGTGAGAATAATTTGTGTAAGAGTGATTAAGGAAAGATGTGGATGCAATGCATGAAATTTTTAAATTTAAAAATTAAACTTACTTTTTGTAAACAGAGCAAAATTATTGCTAATATCCCATGTGGATTTTCTTGAAATCAGTAGCTGCAACAAATATATTATTGTTTCAGAGTCATGATATTGTGATACAGGATTTGGCAGCTTGTATCCTTGCTCAGCTCACTATGGAACACAATGTATGCGAAGCCTTACTTAATGCTGAAATGTTCAAAGCTCTTCTCAGCCACGTCTTATCTAGTGATCCTGATGTATCAAGGAACAGCTTGCAGGTGAGTCAACCCATTTTTTTGGGAGAAAAGTATAATACAGGCCATACCGTGTGTATACAAAGAAAGACACTATATCAAGATTCTTCTATTTTCAAAAAATTTCCAGTTTGAGTCCCCATTTGCTTGTCTTTGATCAAGTCATGCTAATGAATAGGCAAGATTTTTTAGTTTTTAACAATTAATGAAAATAGTTGAATTAAAAAGCAATGTTTTCTATGCATTTTACATAATTCTGAAATTATGTATAGGTTTATTTTTTTCAAAAATGTTTGAGAACTTTTCTTATTTTTGAGAATAACATGTTTTAGTGATAAATAAGAAATGTCTATTTTTATATTTTGCACAGAAAAATGTGTATTTACTTCAAGTTATAAAAATAAAATTTTAATTCAATACTTGGGTTCTTCATACTACTTATGAAGCCAGAATTTGTGAAACAATGTTTATGATTTCAATGAAAAGAAGTTAGCAGTTACAATACTTACAAAATACTAAAATAAGGTACCAAGCAAGAAAAAGTATTGTTTCTGAAAACAGATTGGTAACAGATCTGATTCTAGACCTGATGATGGGAGAGATGCATGCTCCCAAAATGTTGATGACTTCATCACTGCACCTAGCTTGAAGCCAGAGAACGTCTAGAATATCACCAGGAAAGCTTGAGATCCTATTTCAACAGATTTGATGTTAGAATTTCAATATAAACAAAAATCTGTAGCTTGCTTTGTTTTATCACAAATCAGCATGCTGAGAGCCAAATGTGAAATATTAGAGAGTAGTCACTTTGAATGCAAATCACTTGCAGAACATATGAACCCCAATGATAGTTAGAGATCCAACAGAAGAGGATTTAAAAGTTTACTGGCTTTAAATTTAACTCTATATAATGGCAATAAAAGTTTAAGATTATTTGTTTGAGCCTTCAAGGATACTTACTAAATGAAGCATCAGTGATTTAAATAATATAATGACAGCATTTAACCAACTAAATGCATTTAAAACTAATTATATTATTGAGTTTTTTCTTTGTACAAAGAACTTTGTGTCATACTTGAACAGCTTAGCCAGGATGGTAACGGTAATAAATTAGATATAGCAATGCACTCTTGGCATTGCAAATTACTTTGTTTTCTGTGAAAAGTCCCTTTGGTAGCCCCCCTTTGGCTACCATTATCAAATGGGAGACATTTTTGTCTACATATAACTTAGTTGTAAACCAAATGGAAAAATGGAATTGTCACAACAATATGTTGTGTCTGATATGAGATATTTGATTTGCAGGATATTGATTTGAAATAAAAGACTTTGAGTCTGGAAACAATGGGGATTTAGTTACCCATCAGTTTTCATTTCAGTTGTGTTTCATTACTCCTTAATTCTGCTACCAAAACTTAGCACAAAAACACACATTTATGTAAAATATTCAACAGAAAACACAACTAATTAAAATTATTAATGCAAATTTTTAAAATAATATAAACAAAAAATCTTGCCTCTGCATATCAGTATAAAAATGCAACAGGAAAAGAAGGAAAGAAAATTAGAGTAATGGAGAGTTTTTAAGAGAAGTAAAAGAGAAATGGATTAGAAAAGAGAAATACGGAAGAATAACTAGGGGTAAGAAAAGAAGAAGAATTACTGAGGGCTAGAGCGGGTAAAGGGCTGTTCAGGGGAGCCAAGCAAACTGAGCAGCACAAAAAGGCATAGACAACCAGAAAATTTGTACAGGAGATGTTAGTGGTGGAAATATTGTAAAATTGTATATCAAACTTGTAAATATTAGGGCCGGCTGATAAGTCCCAGGCCTCTCAATGAAAACAGCATTTAAAAAAAATTTTTTTTGCTTTATCTCTCAACATTTCCAGAAAGGCTATACATTTGTCATATCGGTGTTCTAATGTAATTAAACTATCTCTGTACTGCAATTTATCAATGTCTTCAAAATAGCTGTTTACAGCATCAATGACCTCCTCATTGCTGTGAAATCTTTGTGCTCCAAGATATTTTTTTAGGTTTGGGAACAGGTGGTAGTTACTGGGTACTTTATCTGCGAATAGGGTGAATGTTCAAGCAATTCCAACTTTAATTTACACATTTTTCCCATTGCAATGACTGAACGATGGGCCAGAACATTGTAGTGACGAAACAAGGATTTTTTTTTTTTTTTGCCTCATCACTCAAATGTTGCAATAAGCTTGTGTAGTAGTCACCAGTGATACTTTTACCCTTTTCCAAGTAATCAATAAAAATAATTCCCTGTGCATCCCAGAAAACACTCGCCATAACCTTTTAACTGACAAAATTGACTTTGCCCTTTTTGGAGTTGGTTCACCTGGCGCAATCCACTGTTTTGACTGTGATTTACTTTCTGGAGTGTAGTGACATATCTAAGTCTCATCCATGATAATAAGCCATCTGAAAAATTCACTGGGATTTTTACGGTAGAGTTCCACATTCTTAACAGAAACAGTTTTGCTTTGCATCTTTTGATCAGGTGTCAACAAACGCGGCACCCATCTTGCCCAGACCTTGTGAAAGCCCAAAACATTACTTAAAATATTACCTGCATATTCTTTTGATATGTTCATAGTCTCTGCTATCTCAAACAGTTTAATCTGTGGTCTTCCATTACTAAACAATGAATTTTTTCAATGATCTCAGGAGTCATCACTTCTACAGGGCATTAATTGCCCTCCATGGTGTAATGGTTACCATGCTAACTTCATATACTCAAGGTCATGGGTTCAAACCCGGTGGAGGGTGATGGATTTTTTTGGGTGTAAAAATCCTTAGCATGGCTTCCTTCGGAAGGGAAGTAAAGCCATTGGTCCTGTGTCGTAGATTTACGGCACGTAAAAGAACCTCAAGCCTGATAGGCCTCTGAGCAAAATTAAGTGGTCTTTCAAGCCCAATTTAGAATGGAACACTGAGGACCACAGTAGTTAAAGAGCATCCATAAATAATACGCCATATACATTTACATTTTCTACAGGGCGTGCAGAATGAGGCCCATTACTAGTGCTCGTACATCCCATTTTAAACTCTGCAACCCACCTTTTAACCATTGAATATGAGGGGGCAGAGTCTTTCAATGTACTGTCATTTTCCTCCTTGATTTCTTTAGATGTTAAGCATTTCAAATGGAAGTATTTAATCACTGCTCATTTTTCCAAATCCTCAATTTGAAAACTCTAAAGTTGTCTTGTTTTAAATGCTGTCATTCGAAAACTACACAAGCTATTGACCTGTAACTATGAATACAAGCTAGTCTGGAGTTGAACTATACGATGCTACTGTCTAACTGGCCTAGAGGTGCCATATCTGTGTGAGACTCAGGACTTATCAGCCAACCCTCATAAGATATACAGATAAGTTCCCATATGTGAAAAGTTAACTCCTGGCAATGCAAAGAAACAGATTTCATCCACATGGCAACCAGCATTTAGAAGATTTGACATAGTTTTAACCTAGTGTATCCCATTATTTCCTTTCTACTTACAAGAAAGTATTTCTGCTAATGTTTATCTCAATTAGTATGAAGTACTTAAAAGAATAAGCTTTTTAACAATAATTTGTTACTGAGATGTAGAGAAAGTCATGTGAATGGAACACGTCAGATTTTTTTGTTTTATTTTAGTATTGATTAATGCCAGTTCTTACCGTATATCACATTAAAAGCGGTGGATATTGATGATACATGAAATAATAATTGGAAAAGCAAATTTTGGAAGGAAACGTTCCAGGTTTAAGTTTAGGATACCTTCCCAGCATTTGACAATTACGAGGAGTGAGGAAAACCCAGAATAAACCTCACTCAGGGCAAGATGTGCAGGCTTCCATTAATGAGTCTGTTCCTAAATAACTTTGGCTATTCATGAAGGTATACTTGCAGAATACTGCTATTTTAGAATCCAATTTTATATAATTTTAAAAGTAGAGTACAAAAAAATTTGTATGAAAACATTTAGATAGTAATCTTCAGGTTTTATGTGCACAATTTCAGATCACTGTAAACATCTTGGATGACCCACTGTTTGCTAGGGAGTTTGCATACTCTCCAGGCTTCACATTTGTGCCATTTCTGAAATTATTACGCAGTGAATATCCTGAGATACAGCTTCTCACAATTCAAGTGATACAGGCAGCTCTGGATACAGGGAGAGATCAGGCTTTGTATCAGACATTTGTTAAGTCTGGGGGTTTCAGCACTGTGATGGATATACTCGAGGTAAGTAAGTGTAAGGGCCCATTTACAATCAAGACATAGCATTAACATGATGTAGCATAAATGCTGGCACGAGAGAAGACCATCAAGACCATTGGCATAGGCTTCTAGATTGATAAATTACATGCTGAAATCAAATTAAATAATATAACTATTAAAGTCCAAAATGAACATTCATCCAATCTTTAGTGGCCCTCCATGGTATAGTGGTTACCATGCTAACTTCATATACTAAGGTTGCGGGTTCAAATCTGGTGGAGGATGATGGATTTTTTTGGGCATAAAAAACCTTAGCATGGCTCCCTTCAGAAGGGAAGTAAAGCCACTAGTCCCATGACATAGATTTATGGCATGTAAAAGAATCTCAAGCTGATAAATAGGCCTTTGAACAAAATTAAGAGGACTTTCATGCCCAGTATAGATTGGGACGCTGAGAACCACAGCAGTTCAAGAGCAGCCATAAACAAAACTCCATTTCCATCCAATCTTTATAAATAAATAGGACATCAAAAGTTTTGTATCACGCAAACATCAGATGAGCTTCTGTTAATAGCATTTAAAATAGCAAGGCATAGCCCAATTGAAGAGCCCCATGAGTGTTCAGTAGGTGGCATAAAATCTCAAATCACAAACATGTTTGTTCAGAACCTGGCAATGGATGGAGAAAGAAATGCAGAATACTTTCTCTGCGTATACAATGCAAGCATAAAGTTTGGAATTTGAAATTTCTTGTGTTACATAGCACATTACATGATTCTATGTGAATGCTTTCATTAAGGCCCAGTTCTGCTATTTAAGCTTAAGATTCAAATTGAGTTTAAGTGGGGGCTTAAGCTAAATTAGATTTTTACAGCACATTGTCCAAGTGATGACCGGAGCTTATTCATGGCTTGGCTTAAACCATGCTGAACTGTAGTTTAAGCTAACTTATCATCTGAAGATGATAATAGTGTTGAAGAAATGCAAATTATTTTAACCATGTGCACAACAGAAAACTAGAATGTTTAGATTGGGAACCATTCTCATGTATGGAATTGCCAAGAATTCCACTATAGATTTTGATAAAATACCAGAAATGATGTACCAGAAGTTACTGACAATAAACATAAAACTAATTGGTAAACAAAACTTAGTTTTTAATTTATACTTCATACATTTATCATATATTTGTTGTGAATTAAATGTTTTTTCACGTAGCTGTGTCAGACACAAGTTGGATAGGTAAAGTCAGACTGAAAAATTCCATTTCCGTAGCCAGGATTTGAACCATAGATCTCACAGTCTCTAGCCAGTTGCTCTAACCACTAAGCTATCATGGCAACATGCCAGCACAGCATTAAATTCCCCAACTCACCAGCATGTTTTCCAGTAAACCACACCGGGATTTGAGATCACCTTGTGGTTTAGCAGGAAACATGCGAGTCAGTGGGGGAATTTAATGCTGGTATGCTGCCATGGTAGCTCATTGGTTGCAGCAACCAGCCAAAGACAAGGAAATCTGTGGTTCAAATCCTGGCTATGGTATTGAATTTTTCAGTCTACCTATCCACTATATTTGTTGTACTTACTTTTATTGCATCTATAGTGTATTACTTTGTAATTCCACAACAAAGCCTTTCATCAGAAACAATGAGGTTATTGCAAATTGAAGCATCCAAACTGTAGCTGGATATTTTTCTAGCATCTCAAAATCTACAGCATGCAAAACTGCCAAAACTGTTGCAACCATTCACTCATCACATCACAATTTCTCCTCCCATGATTGGTTTTCACTCTTCATTGTAATTTGTCCCATTGCTAGCACTCTAGTAAATGCAGAGGCACATGCTGCAACCAAGACCTGGGCTACTTAGTACGTAGTTCATAGGTAGAGAAGAAATTACACTCGACCCAAAAACTTGATATGAGATTTCAGTGGAAATATACATCAGGTTCCCTGTATCCAAATAAAGCATTTTTAGAAAAAGGTGCGTGCATGTATGCACGTGTGCATGCATGTGTGCATTTGTGTGTGTACAGCATAACTCAAAAACAAAAGAATTTAACTTGGTATTTAAGTTCAGCGTCTTCCAAGAATGCAACACAATGATTTTCAAAAAAATCCCCACAACCCAAATTACCCTTTAAATGGAATATTTTTTTAAACTTTCAATTTTCTCAAAAAGTGTATATTAAACATATTTACATGGCAAATAAAATATATATTCTGAATTTCTTTGTCAAAGCCCTGAAGTGCTCTTAATTCTGATGTAAAAAAACTTACTACAAAAGTTGGTTGTTTTTTCCACATAAGCGTGTGTCAGAGGGATACAATTTATATTTTGAGCCTAATAATAACAAACAGTAATTTGTCATTGAAAATTGCTTTGTTGATTCTCCTTTATCATCAATACACTTTGGCATGCATTTGAACCATTCATCATACCATTTTTTCCAATCTGCTTGTGACGGCTTCAAAACATGGTTTTTGAGCGCATCAATGCTTCTTCTGGTGACGAAAATTGTTGTCCATGCATTTTATTCTTGATGTTCAGGAACAAAAAGAAGTCATTGGGTGCCAAATCAGAACTGTATGGTGGATGAGTCATCAATTCAATTTTTTGAGTGTTCAAATAGTTAGTTGTTAGAAGAAATGAACAAGCATTTGCATTGTCTTGTGTGTTTTCCTTATTTCACTAAAGACTTCTGGCAAACAAATGGTTGTGTATCATTCAGAATTGACTGTTTTACATTCTTCTAAAGGCACTTTCTTGAGCATTTGTCTGCACCAATTGTCACAAACATCAATCTGTGTTAATTATTTCCATCTGACTCTACCTATCTAACTCCTGTCCTAATAGAGCCACTATTTATATTTTGAGCCTTGGCAACACTGATTGCTGTAGGTGCCATCTAGTGTTTCCACTGGAAAGCTTGATATTGTTGACCTTATCCTACTTCAGATGTTTTGTCAATAGAGCATTTTGGTATTATAACAGTGTTAACACACTGATCTCACAATATTTTAACCCTGTAAAAAGACTTGTGTCAAATATGCTCGTAGGCTTTCATGGCCGGTGTTATTATTGGTAAAATATAACATGTCCGGGCTTGTAGGCCATGGTTGAATATTAAAATTATTAAAATAATTAAAACTTGATGTTTTGTCCTCAGCTGTGGAGGACATCTTCAGAACTGAAGCTGGGCAGGAACAACTAGCGCCAAGTTTTAATTATTTTAATATTCGACCACGGCCTACAAGCCCGGACATGTTATATTTTACCAACAGACTTGTGTCAATTGATTAGCCAGCTCATAGAGGAAAAGTGGAGGGGAACAAAACTGGTTAGAAACAGTGAATAGAGAGCAAAGCAATCCCATCTTATGACCATGCATCCAAACGAAGGCGCAAGCCTGAGGAACAAGCAGCAGACAATGGCATCTTTGTCAAGCCTGCCAGAGCCCATTAAAAGAATGACAAAATGACATAAGCAAAAATATTAAGGCAATAAAATTAAGCGTACGTCTGATAGAAATGTTCTCTGATTTGCAGATGTATGACTGGAAAGATATACATGATAAACTTCTGGCTGTTTTGGAAACAAGTGTAGACACCACAGAAACAGCACAAGCATTCTTTCAGTCTGGCTACGTCGATAGACTGAGTGTATACATGGAAGGAATATGTGATTCACATCTTGTTAAAGCTGCTCTTGCTGTTGTTATCAAAGTGGCAAGATTTGAAGAAGGACGTCAGGTTTGTCAACTATATACTTCTTCACAGAATAACATTAACAATTCTTTCAGTTAAAGTAGTATATACTTGCCAACTTCTGAAATTGAAACCTGTAAAGCTTTCCCTTGTGCAACAAAGCATAATAATTGTATGATAACATAAAATTTAAAATGTGTAAAATGCTCAGTACATAAATGTACAAAAATTTCACATAAAATAAATGGGAGTTTCTGTTTTATAAGATTCCTTGAAAAAGTGGTTCTACCTACTGCCTCAGTCTGTCACAGATACTAAAATTCTTTCTGGTATCACAATTAACGTGTATTAAACCAATGGACACCACTTTTATTCATAACATCAACTTAAAACAAAAACTCTCATAAAAATGGGAAGCATGTCCTGCAGCCTGAGTGTGAATAAGATGGAGTTGGTTTTAAATGTAATTGACTACTATTGAATGTCCATGCCCATTTACTTCTGGTTACCACAAGTCACTAATGGTGCAATCAAATTTTGAATCCACATCTATGCATTTTATTGCAGTGCAGTGAAGGGTGACCATAATATGATGATGGAAAGACAGGCAGATAAGCTCTGGCCTATCATATTACTGTATACCAATTAGTGCTGTACATTCAGCCTGTAATCTTAAATTACAATATAATCCAGTATAGTTTAACGTTTCTTCAAGTCTATGGTGAAAATCTGTAACACTTTAGAATCTTACTTATAAGTTCTAAAAAGGCCTTCACTCCCATACATTTTATTAGCAAACCATAAATGTTAGCAAGTATATATGTACACATAACAAAATTGTAATAAAAATTTCCTTGTAGCATGTGTGATAGACAACATTCAAGTAGGGAAAGTATTGTATACTACCCGAAACTTTGATGTCGAGATTTCACCAGGAAATCTATGTTTTGAGGTTCCCTGAATCAAAAAAAGGCATTTTAGGAAAGTGACTGTGTGCGTGCATGGGTGTGCAGCATAACTCAAAAATGAAAAGTCAGTTAAATACCAAACTTGGTATTTAATTTCAGTATCTTTCAAGGATGTGACAGGAATATTTTCAGGAAAATCTCCCCATCCCAAACTACTCTTTACATGCAAAATTTGTCAAAATGTTTTGATTTTCTGTAAAATGGTCCCAATGATTTTGATTAAAATGCATGGCAAATAATTATATATTTTGAATTTCCTGAGAATAGCCTCTGAAGTCCTCTTCATTCTTAATTCACTTTTGCCTAACTGGTAAACCATAGGAGATAGAAAAACACTTACTGCACAACAGCTGCAGATCTCGTTAAAACACAATTTATGTCATATACAGTTGTTTTGTAGAATAAGCATTTCCAAGATATTCCCTATTTTTGGTTTCAATTTTAAAATATTTATACTTTTCTCAAACAGGAAAAACTCATCCATATAATAAAATACTAGAATATTCATTTTAAAAAAATCATTTCCCTCTTCCATATTCAACATATCTCTTTTGTTTTACTCCTGGACATGGAAAGAGAACTGAATTTCAATGATAATAGCATAGCGATAGCTTTTAGAAGATTTGACTGTTGCTTTAGCTTAGTGTATTCTGTTTTTTCCCTTCTATTATAAGGAACTAAGCAATAAGACTATTCTATTGTAATTCTATAGAAATATGCACTGAAGTTTCTGGCTGCCAAAATTGTCTAGTAACCTTCATGCAAGAAAGTTTTGCTTTATTTCATATTTATGTTGTAAATAAGTTTGTTAGTGACACATGCTAAATAACGTGTAGAGAAAAAAATTGCTAATATTTAAAATCAGTGCACCAACATTTTACATTAACTTAGAAGATCATTTTTCTTGACGGCTACATACTATGTGGTCTGGGAATGTAGAATCTTATTTCATTGTTTATGCATTTCTGCATTATATGAAAATTATATAGCTTTTATATTATTAAATAACATAAAGGCTTAAAATTTAATCTGCTACAATTCTAGAAACTTCCGACTGAGAATTCTTCCTTCACCAAAGGATAATTTTATACTGTGCAGCATTTCCAGAACTTGGAAGACTGTCAGGGAGAGATTAAGGAAATCAGACATTCCTCAATGTTTTGCATCCTTTTGCATGAAAATTAGGGGATTTTTACCTGCTAATTGGAATACAAGGGGTCATCACATGAAAAGGGTGAAATGACACTGTGAGTATGATTGAAGTCTTTATTCAAAAGTAACCACCAAAGACCTAATCACAACTGTCTCACTGTTTCACAAGCCTAAGTAATCCCTGTTCCCAGAATTCCTGTGGCTGTGACAAAAGCTAGTCCTCCACTGTCTTCCTCAGTTCATCATCTGAGTTGAAGTGCTTCCTTTTGAGATGTTTTTTAGCAGATCAATCAAATGGGAGTTGCAAGGCAATGTGTCCAGACTGTAGATATCAAGCTACTCATAGTTGAACTTGGCCAGAAAGCAGACACATCGTTTTCTTACTGACTTGTCGGACACATAGTCTTCCCTGCATATGGCCATCGATCTGATGATGATATGATGGCAAGTTTAACTTCTTCCACAGTCAGAAATCTAACACACCCTGCTGCTCCTTAGTCATTGAGTTTTGTAATGTGAACTGGCATAATATCTTCACATGTACTGCTGTATCAATTGAAAAGAACAGACAACTGTCTGTTTCTCTCCTGCATCATGTGTGGGTGCCTGTGCACAGCCACGCCAGACATTACATTTATGTCTCATGATGTTTCACTATGTTACTGCAAATCTGTATATTCAAATTTCAGCCAGTTTGGTTATTATGGCATTTCATACCTTTTCATTTGAACACCCCTTGTAGTTAGGATTGCACAAATCATAAGGACTAAAGGAGAGGAGTCACATAAAACCCTCTATATCAATGTACAGTAATTTCATAAAGAAGGGGAAAGATAAATGAAATTAACTCATATATCACTGGAGTTCCAATGTCAGTAAGTCACCTGGTACTGTAAAAAGAACTAAGTAAATAAATCATTCCAACTATTTTATGTTTTGTGTCTAATATCTGCAGGCTCTGCATGATGCAGGAATCGATGCCAAGCTGTGTTTATGGCTGCAAGAGAAGGATCCGAATCTGCTCACTACGGTGTGTCAAACATTGCCCCTGATTGCTATGTATGCATTTTCTCGTAACACAATTGTGGATGCAAACCCAGTCAAATATCTCATTGTGATTATTCAGAATGAAAAGCTTCCTCCAGAGCTGCGTATAACTGCAACATTCTGCCTAAGTGAGTTGTGCAAGGTTGACAAGAGAATCTGCATGGCAATTGCCGACTTCAACAGGCAAGTGAGTAAACAATATCTTCATTGGATTGGTAAAGTCGGACTGAAAAATTCAATGCCAAGCTAGAATTTGAACCACATATCCTTGATCTCAATCTGGTTGCTCTGACCAACACAACATTATATTTCCCAACTTACTTGCATTATTCCCAGTAAATCACAAGGTATTCTCATATTATTTTGAGATGACATGACATTGTAAGTTGCCCAACTTACAATGTCATAAGAACTTTAAGTCCCAGGCTTCACAGTTTAACCAACTATAGGGTAGTTAAATTATAAGGTAACCCCTGTCACAGCCCCTTTCCACTGTGCGAGAGATCTAAAAGTCGCCGGGAAAGTGGTGCCAGCAAAGGCACAATAAAATACGTATCTTAAATTATGGAAATATTGACCTTCTGCTCACATATGTGCAGCTCAATTTGTGAAAATATTCTCACTCACTTGTCTAAGCTTTGCAGCAGGAATCCTTGTGATTTCTTGCATGATGTCACCACTAAGTTTCTGTAGATTACACAGGGATTTCTGCTGCTGAGCGTAGGTGAATGAGCTAGAACATCTTTCATTTGTTATACTGCCTGTTTGGGAGCAGATGGTCAATATTTTCAACATTTATTTAAGGTAAGGACTCTAGTGAGCCTTTGCCAGCAACACATTAGCAGTGACTCTCGGATCACTCACACAGTGGAGAGAGACCGTGAGAAGGGTTACCTTATAATTTAATATCTGTATATTAGGTTAACCAGTGTTAATCGTTTTTTCCATATAAACAGTGAGTAAGACAGGAACTAGAGAGGTAGAAAAATGAAATTGACTGTTGTGATTCCCAGTATGCCATTCTATATTGGGGGTAGAGACAGCTTAATTTTGCTCAGATGCCTCTTTATCAGGATTGAGGTTCTTTTCATGGAACATTAACCATACTTCCTTTCCAAAGGAAGTCATGCTAAGGATTTTTACGCCTTAAAAACTCCATCACCCTCTGCTGGGTTTGATTTTGGGAACCAGGGTGATAGGTAGAGTTAGACTGAGTCAGAATCTTGGGCAGGTAGAGGTGTCGTAACATTCAATTTTTCAGTTTAACTCTACCTATCCAACTCCTGTCCTAGACAGGCTTATGTGGAAAAAGCAATTAACAACGTATTTTTGCTTTCTCTACCACTATGGTGTTGTCAAAGGTATTGGGAGTATTTCATGCTTTAGTAAGAATATGTTTAAGGATGCCAGGTTCAGATAATTAAAAAAAGAATTATTGCATTAAACACAGATTACTATCTGCCTCCCTCCCTCCTTCACTTTTAGAGCTGATTTTCTATAAATGCTAAGATTTAATTGATTGACAGTTTTTATTATTTTTAAAATTTGGAAAAGGAGACATTAATTTTTAATTTCTAATGTGAATGTTATAGCTTTATCTTGTAAATTTAAAACTTTTAAAGCATCATTTACCATTTATTAGGAACAATAACAAAATATCATCTACACATCTATACCAAGTAGCAAAGCTATTGGTTATTTTACTTTTAACAGTAAATTTATGTTCTAAAACAACATCAATATATCTTTCTCTTCTTTCCTAACATTTGCTGAATAAGCACTTTTATTATTTTATCCTTCTCCATTTTGCTTTTTAGTTTACATATCGGAGACAAATGAAAGTTGCATGGAGTCAGCATTTGTCAATTGATTTGATATAATTACAATTACCTCACATATTTGGTGAGGGTGCCATCTCTATTTCGTTGAGCTTAGTTCAAAATTGAGCATAGTTCAGTGATCTGAGATTAGTGTAATACAACTTACACAAAGAAAAGAACTAAGTTAATTTCTGATCCTTGATAAAAATTGAACTATAGTTAGACTTTTATTAAAAGCTGAAATAATAGATAATTTTGTATTTATATGGAATCTTCATTTTATAGGTTGTTGTTATATTAATAAAATGTCATATTTTTAAGATATTTACATGACAATTAAAATGCATATTTTGAATTTTCTGGGAATAGCCTATGAAGCCCTCTTCATTTGGAAAGAATTTTGTGTAATGGTAAACCAAAAGGCAGACAAAAATGACTGTACAAAAAGTGTAGATCATTTAAAAACATACAATTTATTTCAAGTACATGTGTATATTCTTTGTGGCATCAAATGTTACCAAGATTATTATTAATTATTAGTTTGAATTATTCAACACTTTGGCATTTTCTTAAGGTGTGGCTCAGTTGTTTTTTTTATGTCATGAAAAGAATATGGAATTTCCTTATAAAAGATGCAATTTTTAACCATAGGGGTACAGAGGAAGTATGCATGGTGAGAGTAAGCCATTAGCAAAAGTCAAGTGAGAAGAGCATCGCCAGCTGTTACTAGGGGCTTCTCTAACATCAGAATGTTGCACATCCACATAATGGTGGTGACGAGAATTCCGCTCATTCTCCATAGACATTAGCATATTTGTATCCTAAAATAAATCACATTGTAACAGTATGATAAATATTTACCAATTTTTACAGTGAATCTATTCCTCAAAGGAAAATAATCTGATATTTTATACTCATATAACTTTCTCTGCCTATTTTTTAGCTTCTACAAAATATTCTTGCAAAAATTTATTTTTCTTTCTAATTCATGTTACTTGGGATAAACCTTTGTAGAAATAGTTTCATTACAGATTCCATTGCAAGTATAAGGTAGATAGAGGAAACTGAATCAATAGTCATGTGTTTAAAAATGGGTTGCTATAAGCTGGTTTTAAAATTCCAGTATTTCCATAATATGAGAATCAACTCCATAGTGACTAGAAAAAAGTAAAAGGTGTTGAAAAATTTGAAGCGAATATAACAGATATCTTGAAAATTATGAGTGCCACAACAAAGTCTATTGGAAATAAGTTCTATATTTTAAGCAGCTGTACATGTTTACAAGTATATTTTTGTATATAACTTATGATTTATTATACAAAATGCCAAATACTACATACATTATTCTCAGAAAATTCAAGATATACATTTATTTGTCACACAAACATCATAAATATGTATATAATTGTCACCCTCTGTGATGTAGTGGTTACCTTGCTAGCCTTATGGTAGTGGATTCATACCTGGCAGTGAGCAATGGATTTTTTTCAAGGTAAAAATCATTAGCATGGCTCCCTTAGGAAGGGAAGTAAAGCCGTTAGTCCCGAGTTTATTTGTTTACCATTTATTATAAAAATAATACCTATTTTAGTGAGAATTTTAGGATTATGGTTGGGAAGTGTGCTGAGGGAGAATCTGAATTAGTTTCAGTCTTTCAAGCCCGCCATAGAACCACAGCAGTTAAAGAGCATCCATAATAAAACTCCATGTAATCTAAATCATCAGAACCTTTTTTACAGAAATAAAAAATACTGAAGATTTTACCATTTACTTGGAGTGAGAAATTTTCTTTAAACTCTTCATGTTGCATGTTTTGAAAATGCTCAACTTAAATCCCAAGTTTGGTTTTTACCTGATGTTTCATTTTTGAGATATGCTGCAGGTCTCACTCTCTCTCAAATAACATATACTGTCTGTTCAGCAACATTTTCACTAGGGGGAAGGGTTGGCTTATCTCTCAAGCAAAACTTAGCTGTTGGCAGGGGTATATAGTAAGCTGAACTTGTGCTACATGTATTTTAAATTTAAATAGCATTTCCTGCTTCTATAAATTAAACCGCCACCCTCTAGCTAAAACGTTGCTGAATAGACAGTATAGATGTGCTTTAATTCAAAGGGCCTCAAAATGTATATTGCAAACTAGGGGTTTAAGGTATAGAAGGTACAGCATTTTAGTTTTAATTATTGTGGTATAGGTGAGTATATTTCCAAGTTACCACAAAGAAGTTAACTGAGTAATGGACATGATACCTTGCCTTAAAGATGTGTGTCAGACATAGTTTAGTGGCAACAGATGATTCTTGTAGATCTACCCTGTAGATCTCATCTAATCTCATTAGCACATCTACTCTCCATAAACTCCTAGAATTAAACTAGAATGTCACTTGCAAAATGTTTGTCATTTGAACAGTGTAACTGACACAGCTCAAGAGCCCTAAGCTGGATGCACCAACATCTTAAATAAGATTTACAAGCCTTAGAGGGGTCTTTGGATTATTGCAACAGTATTACCGTACATGGGGTTAACACCCTGATTCTGAACTGAAACTAGTCAATCCCTGGAAAGATATAAAATGATGCACATTCATGAACTGTCATGTCTTATGTTCTTGTCAACTGGAAGTATGATTTTATGACTAATTTCACAGAACGTGATAGGCCACTTATCCATATCTTTTATGTAAATTCCAAGTTAATGCTTTGTTAAAGTTTCAAAGAAATGTTAAGTTTTATTGTTAGAAAAATTGAATGCCACACCTGGGATTTGAACATGGTTTTTCCGCTTCCTGTGTGGTTGCTCCAACCACTATAACAACATGTGGGAGGTCATTAAATTCTCGAACTGATTCAGGTTTTTACCCAGTTAACAATTACAAATTATAAGTTACCAAATAAAACTATTGAACTTGTTTGTTAAGTATTCTTACTAATAACATGGCCTGCAAAGATTTTGTGGTACAAAATATTTTACATATAATGGTCAAATTGGATGCTCCCATTTCGCAGAAAAAAATTTAAAATTTGCAGGCCTCTGTAATCCATTCAACTGTGGTATTCAAAATGCGTATTTTCAAGTAAATATCGATAATACATTTTTAGGTAGAACAGAATGTTTCCTCTATTTACAATAGATAAGCGATAAAAAAAGCACAAATCACTAATTATAATTTTTTTTTTTCCTTAAGGAACTCCTCATATGTCTGCTGAAACTTCCTGCTGGTAAAATACCAGTAGAGATGTCTATCAACATTGTAATGTGTTTAAGACATATGTCTGTACATCCTGATGTACGAAATATGGTGTTAGAATCTGCAGTGACTGATGCACTTCTTGGTTGTCTGCAGGTAAGTACATTGTGATTATTATTGTTGACTTTATTTAAACAATCAAAGAAAGAAGACCAAATATTTTAGCAAGTTACAGTTTCCTTTTAAGATATACTGTGGATTTATGAATTCAAAAAGGGAACTTTTAAGGTGATAAATATTCCAGAAAGGTATGACATACCAGATATTTGTGGGCACAGCTTTTGAAAGTATGCAGCAGAATAACTAAAAGCATACTTAGGGGAGATTTGACAGTCATTTTTGGATAAAATTTACATGTTTTTGTTATGATGTGATTATATTATTTGAAGTTTTCCAAGCCATTTAATACATATTTTATGGATGTATGTAAATTTTAATTTTTTTTTAAAAATATATTACTGCAATGGTTGTTTCACTACTCTTGATGTTCCTCATTTCAGAAAAAAATTCATTACTAAGGAATCTTTTGGGCTAGAGGGCTACAACTTAGCTTGTTTTGTAGTGGAAGCTTTAAGGCATATGCCAACCAACCCATATACAATAATCTTGCAGTAAGAGGTAGTCTTTAGAATTTTAAATGCATGAAGACAACATTCTGGTGAATATGTAGCTATTCTGCATAAAATCTGAGGAAAGAGAAAAAAATCTGATGTGTTTCATTCACATGACTTTTTGTACAAGCTATTGCTACAAAAATGTATTACTTTATCTGCATCATGGTAATTGAGATAAACGTTAGTAGAAATGGTACATTAGTTCCATCTAAGTGTGAAAGTCATACTGAAAATCTTGAGTAACCTATTATTAAAATTAAAATTCCAACAGCGTAACAAAACAGACTGAGGACCATAATCTACAGACTTTATACCACATGTTGCCATATTGTGACATCATTAGCTTCTATCACGTGGCCACAGGCAGTATTTCCAAAATGGCGAACATAAATGTTTTGTGTTGATAGCATGCTGTCATTGAATTCTTTACCAAAGAGGGAAAATCTGCTGCTAAACTTCACCTCAGACTCCACCATGCCTATGGAGATGTTTGCATAGGTTCTAGCACTGTTAGGAGATGCCTGCATCTCAAAGATGGGAAAGATGCATTTCAAAAAATCTGATGTGTTCCATTCACATGACTTTCTTTAGCTGTTCCATAAACAAACCTTTTATTCAAAAGATTAATCTTTTATCTACATCATACTAATCAAGAAACACACAAGCAGAATTAGTCTTATTACTTGCTTCCTTGTAACTAGAAGGGAGGTAAGAAAATGCACAGGCTAAAGCAATAGTCAAGTCCTTTAAAAGCCGGTCACTATGTGAAACAATTGAAATTCTATCTCTTTGGTTGCCAGGAGTAAGCAAACAAGAAACAAGAGGAAAGATGTTTTCCTGTTCAAGAAAAGTTTTAAGTGGCTTAAAATTGAAACCAATAATCCAGAATATTTTGAAATGGTCAACTCTACAAAAAAAAATGTATATAATGTTCATTCTGTGATTTAATGAAATCTACTTTTTTTGTGTAGTATGCTTTTGTCTGTCTCTTAGTTAAATAAAGAATGAAGAGGTCTTCAGTGGCTATTCCCAGAAAAGTCATGATATACATTTCGTTTGTCATAAACATATCTTTAACATAAAGTAATTTAATCAAAAACATTAGGGCCATTTTTGAGAAAATCAACATTTTCAAAAAATTTTCCATGTAAAGAGGGTTGTAGTGGGTGGGGGGATTTTCTTGAAAATCTTTGTGTTGTATCCTTGGAAGTTACTGAACTTAAATACCAAGTTTGGTATTTAATGACTTTTTGTTTTTGACATGCACATGCACAAACACAGACAATTTTTATAAAAATGCTTTTTTTGGATTCAGGGGGTCTCAAAACATATATTTCTGCTGAAATCTCGGTATCAAAATTTTGGGTGCAATACAATATCTTCTCTATACACTATGTACATAGTACGTGCAGAGAAATAAAAATGTATCTCAGAGATGGGAAAGCAAGTATCCAAGATGAGCCTCATAGCATTTGCCCATGAACTGCCTCCATAGAATGCAACAAGGAAAGAGTTGATGCAATTATTAGATCAGATAGGCATATCACTGCTGATGAAATTGCTGTGCAATTTGCAGGACATAGTGCAGTACAAAAACTAATGCAAAGCTTAGGTTATCAAAAAATTTGAGCCCATTGGGTCCTACGTTTATTGACCAAAGATCACAAATTTCAGAGAAGAAACATCAGCACAAAACCTTCTTTGGAGATTTCAAAATGAAGATGGTGAAGTTTTGATGAGTATTGTGACAGGTAATGGAAGCTGTTACCATCACTATGAGCCCAAAACAAATGTATGGAATGGCACCATTTGTATTCGCCATTGAAGAAGTAAGCAACGACAGCACAATCTGCTGGAAAGGTTATGGGTATTATCTTCTGGAATGTGCAGGGTTACATGTCTCCCTTTCTTTCTCCTTCCTGTTAGCTTCAGCTGTCTTCTCCTTCCTCTTCTCCAGTCTGCCTCTTTTCCCTCTCTCTCAAGTTTAGTCGTGTTTTGTTAACCCTACCTTCTCCTCTGTGCCTTCTTGTCTGCTCTGTATTGGCACTCCAGCATGTGCTGCTGTTCTTGCAACTTCTAGTTGTTTCTCTCACATGCCATTCCCCTACCCTGCAATTTTGCCTTGTCATTTTTTCTGGTTCCTGGTTCACTGCATTTGTTCTTTTACATGCCTCTTGTGCTGTTTAACCACCAATCCATAATTTAAAATCTCAAATATATGACACTTTTCCTTATTTGCTACTCTTCTTTCTTCTGTTAATCTTCTCATTAGCTCTCTTTATCCAAAATTTAGGCCCCAGTTATTGTAGATGTCTCTGCCTTTCAATCTTTTTGCCTTATAGACAAAACAGATAGACAAAAAGTTATTATACAAAAAGAGATATACCTTGATATTGGTTACAATTTTAAAAAACTTAAAACTTTTCTCAAATGGGAATTTAACATTCCTGTTTCTTTTGTTTTACTCTGGCCATGCAAAGAAAAACAGAAATTCAATCTTGTATCAAATTTTTGGTTGGATTAGAAAACCTTCTCTACCTAATATTTACATTGTACATGCTAGAGAAAGTAAAATTGCCAAATACAGTACCATATTTAAAAATATAAGGGAGAGTCAAATGAAAACTTTAAATATATTTTAAATTTCATTTATTGAACAAAAGTTGAACACAGGTGTGTCATTTTTTGAGATAGTCTCCATGGCATTTAACACACATCCTCCAGTTGTAGGAAGTGGACAGACTCCTCTGTAAAAAATATCTTGTGGTCATGTGCACAGCCACTCATGGACCTCTTCTTTGGAGCAAAATTTCTTTCCTCCCATCACCTCCTTGTGTGGTCCAAACAATAATCAATTGGGGCAAGGTCTGGTGAGTAGGGCAGATAAATAAAAAATGGCATGTTATTTATGGACGCTCTTTAACTACTGCAGTTCTCAGTGTCCCATTCTAAATTGGGCATGAAACACCGATTAATTTTGCTCAGAAGCCTCTCTATCAGGCTTGAGATTCTTTTAAATGTCATAAATCTACGACACGGACCGACGGAGGGAAGCCATGCTAAGGATTTTTACACCCAAAAAAATCCATCGTCCTCTGCCGGGTTTGAACCTGCGACTTTGGGTATATGACATTAGCATGGTAATCATTATACCACGGAGGGCGACGAGTAGGGCAGATACGGAAGAGTGTCAAAGTGAAGGGGGCAGTTGTAGCATGGGGAGTATGTGGCAAGTATTGTCATGTTGCAAAATGACACCTACAGTCAGTCAGACGTCCATGTTAATTTGGTCTGATTGCAGGCTGAAAATGATTTTTCAACATACATAATTATGATGTACTGTGAAGGTGTCACAATGTAGTGTGCCTGACCTGCCACAGAAGTCACATGTTTTCTGAATCTTCTACTCCAGTCATACAGTTGCTGCAGTGATAAACATAGATCACTATTATAATTTGGAAGTGGTTACAAATATACAATTTCATTAAATCAGGTTAATTATCTCAGAACTAGTTTTAAGGAATCACTTCCTTATCGTCAGCTGATTGCAGCTGGTTAACTCTCCTGTGATGGTTACGTTTGTCTCTTAGTCCCTCTGGCAATGGTTCTACGAATTTGGTGATTTGTCCATTGGGATCTTGTAGTTCATTAATCTTGGACGAAATTTCCAAAGAAATATTTTCTTCAAAATATTTAAATTGGCAGATTTTTGTGCCTGCCTAACAAGTGATGCACTGTTTTGTGTCCTTGTATCCAAAAATGTGCTGCAACTGCTGATTTTTCTTCTACCCTGGATTTGATGTTTCTAAAGTGTTCCTTAAACATTTCTATGTTTTGATTAGTTTGACCTATATAGATTTGATCTCATTCTTTGCAATCTATTCTATAAATTTTTTATGAGCTGGTATTTTTTCTTTTTGGTTTGTTTTTATGAGGAATTTTATGCTGAATTTATTTTCAGGGATGAGTGCTAAATGATAGTCACTATTCTGAACCTTCAGCACCAATGAGTTTCAATAGGTTTTCTACCCTAACCACACTGAATACTTATGACATGGTGTTCTTCATTGGTGCATATCACAAGTGGAGCAGCCATTTTAAACTGGTATTGTACCATTAAGCTGGTCTGCAGTATGCTGCCACCTAAAGGGGATTCTTTAAAGCATTTGATCCTTTCAGTTTGCAGAATAATGGCATAAAGATTCAATTTTTTACCACAGTTTTAAGGCTCTCATTTGACTTCTCATACATTTAAGATATAAGTATTGCAATAATACATACAAACTGAAGCTAGTTACAATGAAGCAGCACAAATATTAATATAACAAAAAATATTTTGTGACAAATCTTCACTTATCCTAAGTAATACCATGAGTTTATAAATGTAAAAAGAAGCTAGTAACAGTGAAGTAACGCAATTGATACATTTATTGCAAAACTAGTCCAAGAATTCCAAAAGATAAGTGAAGATTTGTTGCAATTATTATATTAATACCATTAGTGTTTTCATCTTCTCAATAATTCATGACCAGAGTGAAGTGACGGAAGTGAATTGTCCTAAGAGATGATAACTCGAGTTGTATTTGATAAGACAATTCAGTGAACCAGACTATTAATAATTTATAAAACACAGAAAGGGAGATTTTATCAGGTTATGATTGTAATATTTACATTAGTTCTGAAATGGTAGATGATGCATTCGACCATGTCTATTTATCAATTTTTTTTTTTCTTTCTTTCTTCACTCCTCCTGAATTAAACAAACAAATTTCAGGTGTGACAAGATTTCAAAGAAATGAACATAAATTGCAATAAGATGTTTCAACAATATTGCTCCAGTAGATGACCGCAATTGGTTGAAATTGCCTAATCTCGGCCATTACATTGATACTTTAATAGTTGGGCTAAAATGTCTTCATAAATAAATTCAAATTAATAAAACAGATTGATAAATCAGCTAAGCAGATTATTTTTGATCATTTAACCATGATATAACTCCAACAGTTAAATTATTAATATATTTATATGGACCCATAGCTTTAATGATGTGGGAGAAAATATTTATTTTGAAGAATAGAGATCACATTGTATTTTGATACACTCCCAATTGATTCTGTCACCAAATTTTTACTTCTAGTAGATACTGTAGTGAACAAACCACCACCTATTGGCAGTAACTGTAGCAATGTAATAAGTGAACAAAAAAGCAGAAGCTGATGATGTAATCAAAAGGATTCTGAAACATGTTCTACTAACAACAAGGGTGTTTTTAGTGAAAGGGCGTTTTGGAAAAGCAATACGTATGAATAGAATATTTCTGAGTTGGGTTTGTAACACTTAAGTATCACTTACGTAAGTTTTTCCAGATCGGTTTCAAAGCCATTGTCAACATTGTCAAAATATGGCTTCGAAACCGGAAAAACTATACATAAGTGATATTTAAGTGTTACAAACCCAACTCAGAAATATTATATGTTCTACTAAATTCAATTTATTTACAAAAATAAGTGAAGTTTTGTCACAATGTATTTATTGTTATATTAATATAAGTATTAAGCTAATAATGATAAAAGCACATATCAAATTAAAGACTAAAGTTCAATTTATAAAGGCTACACAAACAAAAAATGACACTTTCTGAAAATGTTCTCCATTTAGTCTCTCCTTAATTGACACACAAAAAAGAAAACATCATTTTTTACATAAATTATGTATATGTATTTTTTATAAAGAATGAGAGCATTCAACTTAGGATTTCTGCATGCTACGCCTTAATGGGTTACATCTGTGAATCTTCAGGAAGAGACTCATTCCTATTAGGTGCAGGTGAGACAGTTGTGTTGGACTGTCTCAAATACTCAAGTCTTCCACTACGCCAGGCTGCTGCATCACTGGTACAGGTAGCTGCTTGTGATGATATCTTAACCAAGGCATTCATCTTTGCAGGAGCTCTGCAATGGTAAGTAATTTTATACAGCATGTGTTGTTGTTTCTAATGCTGAGCCTTGGTAATGAAGCCATTAGTACCTTTGGTCTCAGATATCTTTGTGTTGGCTCCAACTGGTAATGCTTCACAACCTCTGACATGTTCTTTAGATTTTTTTTTGTATAATGTTGCATAAGAGTAATAATTACCTTCCCATTTTTATAATATTACAGCACAATTACCTTTATAGGCACCATTCAATTTCCTCACAGAGAAAAAAGTGTACAACCAGAAATACTAGGTCCCAGTCCTCACACAGATATGGCATCACTAGGCCAGTTAGACAGTAGCATCATATAATTTAACTCTAGACTAGCTTGTATCCATAGTTACAGGTCAATAGCTTGTTTAGTTTTCAAATGACAGCATTTTAAACTAAACAACTTTAAGAGTTTTCACGAAAATGGAGGATTTGGAAAAATGAGTAGTGATTAAATACTTCCATTTGAAAGGCTTAACACCTAAAGAAATCAAGGAGGAAGTGGACAGTACATTGGAAGATTCTGCCCCTTCATATTCAATGATTAAAAGGTGGGTTGCAGAGTTTAAAATGGGACGTATGAGCACTAATGATGAGCCTCACTCTGGACGCCTTGTAGAAGTGACAACTCCAGAAATCATTGAAAAAATTCATTGTTTAGTACTGGAAGACCACAGATTAAAGTTGTTTGAGATAGCAGAGGCTGTAAACATATGAAAATAATGTGCAGGTAATATTTTAAGTAATGTTTTGGGCTTTCAAAAAGTCTGTGCAAAATGGGTGCCACGATTGTTGACACCTGATCAAAAGTTGCAAAGAAAAACTGTTCCTGTTAAGAATGTGGAGCTCTACCGCATAGATCTCAGTGAATTTTTGAGACAGCTTATTACCATGGATGAAACTTAGATGCATCACTACACTCCAGAAAGTAAATCACAGTCAAAACAGTGAATTGCGCCAGGTGAACCAACTCCAAAAAGGGCAAAGTCAATTTTGTCAGCTGCTAACAAGGTTATGGCACATGTTTTCTGGGATGCAAGGGAATTATTTTTATTGATTACTTGGAAAAGGGTAAAAGTATCACTGGTGACTACTATGCAAGCTTACTGCAACGTAGGAGTGATGAGGTGAAAAGAAAAAGGCCTCATTTGGCAACAAAAAACAAAAAAAAATTGTTTCATTACAACCATGCTCCGGCTCATGTTCAGCCATTGCAATGGAAAAATGTGCGAATTAAAGTTCAAATTGCTTGAACATCCACCCTATTCTCCAGATCTAGCACCCAGTGACTACCACCTGTTCCCAAATCTCAAAAAATTTCTTGGAGGACGAAGATTTCACAGCGAGGTCATTGATGCGGTAAACAGCTATTTTGAGGACCTTGATAAATCGTACTACAGAGATAGTTTAATTAAATTAGAACACCAATATGACAAATGTATTAGCCTTTCTGGAGATTATGTTGAGAAATAAAGCAAAAAAAAAAAATGTTTTTAAATGCTGTTTTCATTGAGAGGCCTGGGAATTATCAGCCAACCCTCATACTATTGACATCTTAATTTCCTTAGTTCAGTGTAATGGGTTAAAATGTCTTATACGTTGTAAAAATCTTGGTTCTTTGCTTCAACAGGTTTCTGAGGATAAGAAACCTAAACATATCAAATTTTTGTCCTTTATCTGGCAACTTATTTTAGAAGTTAACAATATTTCCAGACAAACCAAAAATTTAAAGAGAAATACCAGAATACAGTAATTTTTTATGCCAATCTATTGCTTACACTTGGACAAGTTTCTTGCACATATAATGCTTATACTTTCCACATCCCTTAATTTCTTGTGTATGCAAAACACCCTTACTTTCTCAGATAGCTGGACTACTCGTAAGACTGTGAATAGCCATAAGATCATAACTGGCTTAAATATGCACACAGGCATGGCAGAATAGAATGAAGTACAGCTCATCTGGATTCAGGACACTGCAGAATTGAGGGAATTTACAAAGGGTGGCTTCTCAGTTTATTGAATCAGAGGAACATCTCAATATTTGGTAAGAGAAGCTATTAAGAACTAGTCCAAGGTAAAACATTGTGAAATCTGACTTAAAACCCCAGCAAGTAAGCATCATAAACTGTTTATTAGCAAACCATGCAAGAAGAGAAATGAAAACTTGTTTAAAATGCAACATATTTCAACTGAGAGCAATTACTGCTTGAAATCTCCTGTGAAAAAGCATCTTGATAGGATATGGCTGCTTCAGGGTAACTTAGATTACAGAGTATGTAAGAAAAGAACTGAAAAAACCCACACCATTGTATCATGCAGTTATGATCCGCATTATCGTGTAGAAGATGACTGACTGACTGACCGGCTGAAGAGATAAGTAGGTGAAGCAGCACTCTGACACAGGCTAAACACCAAAAATACTATCAGAAGATAACCAGATTCTTCTGGAAGTTTCTTCCCTTCATCACTGGCAAGCAGTTCAGAAACTTTTGCACTTGTACAGAAGTGAGCACGAGTTGGTCATGAGTGAATGCGATAATGAGTTGTTCTTGATGTAACAAAGTACTGGTTCTGGCGACATGTGAATATAGTGAGTGCCCCTGGAGAAGTCTTGTGTCCAACATCTCAGCCAATAAAGCACTTTGTGATCATTCATTTTTCTGCTATGCAAAGATGAAGTGGTGGTGAAAAAATAGAAATAAATTGCATTAGTGAGAGATAGTGAGGGTTAAACTAAACAGCATTAGTAAAGTGACGAGAACTGAAGTAAATCACATTAATGAAGTGACATTGGCATTAGTGATGTGGTAGTGAGGACTGAACTATGTGGCATTAGTGAAGCGACAGTGACAACTGAACTTAATCATATTAGTGAAATACAGTAAAGATTGAACTAAATACATTATTGAAGGAGTGAGAACTGAACTAAACCACATTAGGGAAGTGAGGATTGAACTATTTGGCATTAGTGATGTGACAGTGAGAACTGAACTAAACCATATTATGGAAGTGGCAGTGAAGATTGAACTATTTGGCGCTAGTGAAGTGACAGTGAGAACTGAACTAAATCACATTAAGGAAGTGGCAATGATGACTGAACTATATGGCACTAGTGAAGTGACAGGGAGAACTGAACTGATATACGTTAGTGAAGTGACAGTGAGGATTGAACTATATGGCACTAGTGAAGTGACAGGGAGAACTGAACTAAATCACATTAGGGACGTGACAGTGAGGATAGAACTAAATGTCATTAATTAAGTGAGAGTGTGAAGTGAACTATCACATCAGTGAAGTGACAGTGTAAAACTGGACAGTCACAATACATTTCTGTGAGACCTTAGATAATGAACAATTATTTTACTTTTGGGGAAATGGCTTTAGAATCATAACATGCTGATTCAGCATGTTATTAGACACTATTTCTTGGTAAAGGATACATGCCTAATGAATTGGTATTAAAACAATACAGGTAGCACAATAGCTTATAGGCTGAACTGCATCTGGAGTGAATGGCAAAAGACTGTACTGAAACAGAAAGACAAAACAAACAAGCAGTTTGCTTATGGCCTTAAGGTAGTTCTGTAGCAATCTTTCTTAAGCATTGGCTTAAGTGGTCTTTGGGGATCACAAAGAAAGTGTATGCCAATCAACATTCACTAATATGGCTAGGAAAAACAATCACAGTTCCAAAGAATTAAAAAAAAAAAAAAAAAGAAAGAAAAAAAAAACTCAAATTTTTAGTTTAATTAGAAATATTATGACTTATAGTTCTGATGTTAACTCTCAATAATAAAATTAATGCAACAGAAATGGATCATTGGAGTTGCTCTTCTAGGATATCTAGGAGAGATGAAATTATAAACATGATTATAAGAGAAGAAGTGGCTGTACAGAATTCAATTTTAGACTATATACAACAAAAACAATTAGCATAGTACAGACATACTAAAAGAATAGTAAATGAAAGATTGTCTTAGAGAATGCTGGAATGATTCCAAGGAAATTTAAAAGCAATTATGGAATGGGAAATCAAGGAAGACTTATGGAAATGTGAAGAAAAATGGAGAATGAAAATAAGAAGTAGCAGAAAAGATATATTCATGAGTACCAAGAAAATGTACCTACATTATAAAACCAGAATATATAGAAGCAAAATAAATACCCCGGTATGCTTGGTTGAACTCAAGTGTTTTAATCTAATTGCTGAGTGAGATGACTGTGCAGTAATGTGCAACACTTGCATTTAGGAGGTCGTGGGTTTTATTCATGACAATGGGTTTTTCTTTCCTGGTCAGCAAGGTAAATTCTGGAGTGGTTTCTCTCCTACCAAAAATTTCCTTTTTCTCATTTCCTATCATTTTACTATTCCTTTCGTGTTTCAGGTGGGTTTAAGGGCTGACAGTGACAGTCAGTGTCGGACATATGGGCTGATGTTTTTATTCATTGGAAAGTTCTTCTCTGAGCTCCAGTGGGTTCCACCAAAGGGATGCCTTCCCACTGGTGTGACTAGTTCAAGAAGAGTAGAACAAAGAGAAAGACTCATGTTAATTTCAAATTAGTTCATTTCCTCACATACAAAGTGCCACCAATATGTCATACTAACAATTTGTGAATACAATAAGTTCAGTGAAAAAAAAACAAGTGATTCACAGAAGTTTTGTCAACCTTGCCAAAATTATAAAAAAAGAAAAAAAAATGTTTTTTCTCCTCTGGTATAAACAATATTGTTCAGCATTTATTAGTATTAATCTTTTATTTGATTTCAGTTATTGAGTTTTAAATCACTTCAGGAAGCCGGTTAATCTAGTGTCTAATCTAGTTGAATGCTTCAATCCAACCATAAAGTTGTGTGATCAGTCAGTCTGTTTCTTTTCAAGCCATTGTTTACACATCTTATAAGCAATTTTATCCAGTTGAGGAATTTAATCAATATTGTGTTACCAATCAAAATGGTGTACTTCAAATAAGTCGCTGAAAGCAACAGAAATTTAAAATCTGAATAAATGCTGAGCTGCATTTTCCAATATTTATTTTATTTATTTATTTATGCTAAGCATTATACAGGTGAATATGGTCGGTGTTCAGCCCTGGCTCTTTACCGGTCATACTCATATTTTACAATAGTTTATTAATTCTAGTTTATTGCATCATTTTGTCTATTTACTGTCCATATCCATTTATTTTTCACTTTGCATAAGAATTGTCCAATCTTCTTACTATCTTTTTGAAACATTTCAACTACTACTACATTTCTATCTATTTTAAACCATTTCTTATTAATATACTTTTTTCTCCAAATTTCAGTTCCTTTACATTTAAATAAAATGTGTTCTATATCTTCATTTCCGCCACATATAGGACATTGATTTTGTGGAATACCTTTCCTTAGACCTTTTAATCTCCATACTCCTGCTTTCAGCCATGCAATACCTTCTCGCTCCTCTTTATTTGTCACATCAATGTACTTTTCCCTTCCCCATGAGACTTTCATTGGTATATAGAAAACTAAAGATCTCTTTTCAGTTATTTCACTAAATATTTTTTGTATTTCTATATCCTCAAATCTTTTCCTTGCCAACTTCCAGAAGTTATTCACATTATTTTCTCTTCTTCTCCACATTTCCCCTAACCCACTACTTTCCAGGTTATTTCGAAGACAGTCTACCCATCCCTTGTTCTTTAAACTTTTCTCTTGATATACTAAACACTGTTTTAACAAATTCCTTTCTTCCAATTTCAATATCCTATGCCAAAATTTCAATGCCCTTTCCATAATCTTTCCCTTACTTGCCACTCTACCCAGCTCTATTTGTGCTACCTGCCTAACAGTTGCATTTGGTAACCCCAGTATTTCTTTGCAAAATTTCCTATGCACCTCATCTATGCCTTCCCATCCTCCTTCTAATCCCCATACTTCTATCCCATATAGCATTTTTGCCTCAACCACCATATTGTACACTTTTTCTAACCATCTAATATTTATATTAGGTGCTTTGTATTTGCAACTTCTAATAGCTGATAAAGCTCCTTTTCCTTTTGCCAATGCAAATTTCTTTTGCTTTTCCCAATTGCCACCACTATCAATTTTAACTCCTAGATAAATACATTCTCTCACTACCCTGTACTCCTTTTCATTCTCATTCTTCCATTATTTTCCAATATACTCTGCTAAAATTATGCTTTTAATCAATTAATAGATTTTTTTAAAATTGTTCAGTTAAGAAGTTCATTATGAATATGTGTCATATGTTATGTTTACTATTTTACTTTTGCTGTATAAAACCTCTTGTTAGCATAAATGATATGATAAATCTAAGTCTGTAAGGTATTTTTACGACATAAAATATTTTCCATTAATGTTATTATGTGGCTGCATTTATTGAATCCATGTACATACATTTCTGTTCAACTTGATGAGTCCAATAACATGTATATGTTTCAAAGGATGAACAAGTAAAAAGTAAAAAATTCATTGCTGGACACTACACACATCTGTACTTTTGTCCAAAGTGTGATTTCAACAATTGTTTAAGAAGCTTACCTTCCAACAAACTGCATAAAGATTTTGCAACTTCAAGTGTTATATATAAGTTACATGAACACGTAACTCTCTTCCCTGAGTTTCTGTTTCTGGAGCTAGTGAGGTTAAGTACCAAAAACATTGTATTGAGATGTATTAGTTTCTATGTGTAATAAATAAAAAATCTATATTTGTATGTAATCTTCGGTTTGAATTTTTTGAGCCAATGGAAGGGGAGATGGTCATCTAGTGGCTGCACTAGCAGCTATCTCAAGTGCAAATGAATGTAGCTGTCATGGGTATGAGAAACCTGTTTCCTATCTTTGACCTTTGCACTTTCTCAAAAGACTCTTTACTAAAGAATATCCAGTTATATAACATATACTCCATAAACTGACAGAATACTCTCTACAATAAAGTAAAGCATTTTATTCTCAGGAAAAAACTTCCTTCATTCTTCCCTATAATGCTGTTTTAATTCCATCATTACTGATTAATATTCTCTGAAAGAAAAGAAAACCATTGGAGCAAAAACTGCACTGAGAACAATTTGGGAGAGGAGCATAATTTTATCCAAGTGATAGAAAAGAAAAAACAGGGAGAGGTTTTCAGGAATCACAGCATTATTGATATATTATGTGTACCTAACTGCAATCAAAACAATAAGAACATCGAAATTGTGATGCAAGTTCTCTGCTTGAGCAATGGTAGCTTCAGTGTGTCACCATGATTTCAGATTATATGTGCAAAATGAGCCCCTCTCTTAGTTCTATTCTTGGAATGGATATTCAAACTTGGAATCCTTAGGGACTCTACATGACTGTCACCCTGCCTGTAATTCCTTTACCTCCTGGGGCTGATAAGAACAAGATCTGCATCAATGTGAGGTACCCCGTCTGTTCATTTGTCATAGTCGCAGTCAACCTAATTCCCCAGATTCAAAAATCAAATCAGGTCGCTGTGTCATTAATCTTAGATATTCATTGTTTTTGTTTTCAATAGAAAAAGAATATAAACATATTGAATAATTTCCCTTCACTGACAACAATTTATGTCCAACTATCTTCATTGCTACTTTCTCCACTACATAGATTAACTAGAGAAATTATGTATTTCACCCAAAATTTGATTTCAAGATTTCACTGAGAACATAAATTATGAAGTCCTCTGAATAAAAAATGCCTTTTTAGAAAAAGGTTTTGTGTGTGTGTGTGTGTGTGTGTGTGTGTGTGTGTGTGTGAGAGTGTATATATGTGCGTGCATGCATATGCGTATGCATATGATGTGTGCATGGTACCCCATAACTCAAAAACAATAAATTGCATAATTATCAAACTTGATATATAGTTTAGCATCTACTAAGGATGTGACACCCCAAACTACTGTTTACGTGGAAACTTTATCAAAATTATTTATTTTCTCAAAAATGACTCAATGGCTTTGATTAAAATACTGTTATAAGACATTTCTATGGCAAATGAAATGAATATCTTGAATATTTTGAGAATAGCCTCTGAAGTCCTTTTCATTCTGGATGACTTCCACATAATTGATAAACCATAAGAGATAGACAAAATTACTGCATTACAGCCTAAAAATATAGACCTTATTAAGGCTGACAATTTGTCCAATACTTTCTTTTTGAATAGTTCAAGTGTTTCTCAAATTGGAAGATTTTTCTCCCTCCTGGTCATAGAAAAGAGAACAGAATTTCAAATGCATCATATAGCATTAAAAGGCTTCGACTGTCGCTTTAGCCTAGTGTATTCCCTTATTTCCTTGCACCTACAAAAAAATATCTAATAAAACAATTTCTGATAATATTTATCTTGATTAGCATGAAGTAGATGGAAGAATACACTTTTATAGAATAGTTTATTGTAGGTGAAAAAAGTCATATGAATGTAACACATCACATTTTTAAACTTTGGAAAAAATGCATGCACGCAAGCATGCGTGCACACACACTTGTTGATATAGCCTTAAAAGTACTTTTTTGGATTTGCTGTATATATTGTTAGGTTATATCTGTATAATGCAATAGTTAATTCATGTTTATAAAATACAGGCTGCTTGATGAACAACAAAAGGGTGCTGGATTTATGTGTCCCAGCTGGAGTACTGCAATTGAATCACTGTTTAATCAACACTTGCCTTCAAAGTTTGCTTATCGAAAACGTCTTGACCTAAAGGATATAACAACTGATGGTTTCTATGCAACTCAGGGTGTCCAAAATCCATTTCCAATACTAGAGGAACTGCTGATGTTGGAAGTGTCACCAATAAGACCAATCTATGTGGCAAGCTTTGAATTACCAGGTAATTAAGCCAATAATAAATCAATAAAGTAAGATTTACAAAGAATGCCAAGTGTGTAAGTTTTTGCCACAGGCAATTAAATTCTATTTTTAGCTCATTAATTATTTAAATTACAGATTATTAAAATGATATACTTTTACTTATTTCAGGGACTCTTAAAAAGCAATCAAAGTAATGCACTCATTATATAAATAATACAGATTTTCTGTCTTTATAACATAAATATAGATTATATGAAATGTGATGGAAAAGAGAACAAACATCATGTAACTGTTGCACATAAAATTTACTACTGTTTTGCCATTAGGTGATGGTGTTCAACTGGACAATAAATCATTAAAAAATCTACGACGATCAGAATATAGTGCACTTGGTGTTAATTTCCAAGAATTGTTATTTAAGAGTTTTGGGAGATGTTCTCCAGATCCGTATCTGCCACAATATCTGCAGAAACTTCAAGTAAAGCTTGCTGAATCAGATGAAAGGTAAGTTTGAGCTGTTGCATTAACAGAAAACAGATTTTGATCATCATAGTTTCAGTCAGTAGTTGAAAAGCTTACGTTTTTACAAAACATGTAAAATAAACAGAGCACATGGCATTAAATTTCAGGTGTGTTTATTTTGTGATGAAATTATAGATATTTTGAAGAAGAAATTGACATTCTCTAGTTATTATTCTTTATTTTCGTATCTTTTCTGCAAACTTTTTGTACAACAGCTTATCCTTCCTCTTCTTCATTTTAATCAAGATAAACATTGGAGAAATGGTAACATTACACATTTTGTTTAGCTACAAGGGAAATACAGGAGCTTAAGTGATACTCAAAACTGTAAAAAGTTATATCTTGATTTTTGTATGACAATGAGAAACAAAAGAATAGCAGCTTGCATTTAAAAAATATAACAAAGCATTGGAGAGCTCTAACCAATTGCAATGAATATCTTAGAAATAGTTAATGTAATTACTTTAAAAAAAAAAAATGACTATATAAGGAGATTTACATTTTTGGTTTAATAAGATTTTGTCTCTCTTATGGTTTACCAGTTATAAAAATAATGATGATGATGATGATGATGATGATGATCCTATAGGGCTACATTGCAACTTGGGGCCTGGGCCTATCAACATGACTGCTGACCTCACACCCACTTAAGGCAAAGGTGGACAATCAATCCAACTGATACAAGGAGATGATGTGGCCAGCATCTTGATTTTCTTTTTCTATCTAAATATACCAGCATTTTCATTAGTACCATTACTTCTGTATATTTCTGCAGTTAAGATGAATCACAGAAAAGGCCTTTTTTTCAGCTCTGTGTTGGATGACCATCATAAAAGCAGTTCACTTGTCCAAGACCATTTCGTTTCTGAGAGCTTCTTAAGAAGAGATGTTGAAATGTTTCAAGGGGGGAGAGTGCACCCTTTTTGGCTACATACAACATCCCATGTAGATCTCAAATAGACAGCATACCTGAAGTCTACGATGCCAGTAACCAGTATCCGACTTGTTTTTAATAATCTGTCATATTACATTAAGTGAATTTTTATCTACACTGATGGATCTAAGAGTATCATTGGTGATAGATGCGCCTATATTTATGAAACCAAACTGTGTACATTCAGTTTTAATAGAGGTGCTTCCATTTATAATGTAGAGCTGCATGCCATATAGTGAGACATTTTGTACGTGCATCCTCAAATATAGATGACTGCCATATTATGAGCGATTCCCTTAGTGCACTTCGTGAATTGTACAATCACCACCTTATTGTGCCACACAACAAGATGCCTTCCATGTTCTATGTGCTTCTGGCATTAATGTGGAGTGGGCATGGATTCGTGGTTTTGCTGGCTTCCCAGAGAATGAACTGCTGGATTTGGCAGCAAAGACGGCAACAGTGTTGCAGTATTATGTGTAACGTTGAAAGACTTTAAGCTCATTCTGTGGCGAGTAGTGCTATTGCGCAGGCACAAGGAGTGATCACTCTCCGTGGAAAAACAATTTAGAGTAGTGAAGGACATTCCAATACACTGGTAACTTCTTCTCATGTATCTCGTCATGAGGTTATTATGACTTGTTTATGTATTGGCCACTGCAATCTTACACAATTATTTTTTCAAGAGGTCTGTCATGCGTTGCTAGAGTGCATTGCTCTAGTACATTTTCGAGACTCTCTGCAACTACTGGTCAGTCTGTAGAGGTGCTATTTGATGATAATCAAATGATCAAGAACGTTTTTAAGTTTCCATCAAAGGTAACTTTTAAAATGATGATTTAGTCATATTCATATCTTTTTTTCACACAATTCAGTATACTTTTATAAATCCATCTTTCTCTGGCTTTCACTGTGCTCTGTTTTATTAGGGAGTTAATGACCTTGTAGTTGATCATCCTAAAATATACACCATCATTTTAAAAATCTGATGTGTTCCATTAACATAACTTTCTCTAGCTGTTGCACAAACAAAATTTTCTTACAAAAAATTATTCTTTATCTACATCATTCTAATCAAAATAAACATTAACAGAATAGTTATTGCTTGCTTCTTTGTAAGTAGAAGGGAAATAAGGATGTATACTAGGCTAAAGCAATAATCAAATCTTTTAAAAGCTGGCCACTTTGTGAAATAATTTACATTCGGTTATCTTTACTGACCAGGAGTAAAACAAAAGAGAGATGAAATGAAAGATGACTTCCCATTTATAAAAAAGATTGAGTAGTTTAGAAGTGAAACCACTAATAAGGAATAAATTTGAAACGGTACACTCTATAATGAAAAAAAATGTATGATATAAATTGTGTGTTTTAACGAGATTTATATGTTTTGTGTAGTAGCTTTTTGTCTATCTTTTTTTGGTTTGCCAGTTATACAAAAGTCATTCAGAATGAATAGGTCTTCAGAAGCTATTTCCAGAAAATTCAAGATATACATTTCATTTGTCACGAAAATATTAACCTTATGGCATTTTAATCAAACTCATTAGAGCCATTTTTCAGAAAACCAACATCTTAAAAGAATGTTCCATGTAAAGGGCAATTTGGGATAGGGGATTTTTTTAAAATCTTTGTGTTGCATCATTGGAAAATGTATCTTAAATATCATGTTTGGTATTTAACCAAAGCGCACGCACACACCCCTACCTGCACACGCCCACACACATGTATGCACATACATTTTTTTTTTTTCTAAAAGTGCTTACTTTTTATTCAGGTCAACTCAAAACAGGTATTTCTGATGAAATCTTGGCATCAAATTTTTGGATGGAATACAATACATTGTCTACCTCGTATGTTCATTGTGCATATGTGGTCAAGAAAATAATTAATTATAAATGAATTCTCTATATCAGAAATAAAAATGGAATCTATAAGTATAAAATGATTACTATACAAATGATTTTGAAGAAGAGTAATTTAACCTCTTATTACAGTCATATTAATTTCTTTTATTTTGCCCTTCTTCAATCCAAATGTTTTACAAAAGTTGTACAAGTAAGATGTTCACTATGGTGTTTCAAAAAAAAAGGTAGATTTCTTCAATGTTACTAAGATATTTTGCCTCAACGTTTGGGGGTTGTGGGCACGTAAATAAGAGATAAACCTACAACACAAATAATGTAAATCTCATTAAAACAATTTATGTAGACTGCCTCCATGGTAGTCACCCTCCATGGTGTAATGGTTACCATGCTAACTTCATATACCCAAGGTCGTGGGTTTAAACCTGGTGGAGGATGATGGATTTTTTCAGGTGTAAAAATCCTTAGCAAGGCTTCCTTTGGAAGGGAAGTAAAGCTGGTGGTCCCATGTTGAAGATTTATGGCACGTAAAAGAACCTCAAGCCTGATAGAGGCCTCTGAGCAAAATTAAGCAGTCACCTAATTTAGAATGGGACGCTGAGAACCACAGTAGTTAAAGAGCATCCATAAATAACACGCCATTTTTGTCTCCATGGTGGAGTGGTCAGCAAGCTGACTTTTCACCTGGAGGTCCCGGCTGGAGTGAGGAATTTTTCTTTTTATTCCCTGTTTCCCACAGAGTCTGGAAGTATGTATGCAAGAGTAAATTGTGTGTTTGAGGAAAAATAAAACATTTAAACTCAACATAAAGAACCTACAATGTTCCTAATGCAAAGCCCCCCAATATGTTAAAGGGGACTGTATAAGTGAACAATAATAATAAATTATTATTATTATTATTATTTTTTTTTTCTGTTCCTTGATAGCCTATTTGCATAAGGATTTGTTATTGTTTCAAAAAATAAAAGTTGTTACTATTAATTTTATCATCATCATCTCCTCAAGGTTTCTACCTAATTAGTTGATATTAGATTGTATATCCTCTCACTTTTGTGAGAATATCAGATTTATTGACAAGATTGATCTTATCAATTATTTGTGGAACTCTTGTAGAAAAGAACTCAAGAGAGTATTTTAAAATTTTTCTGGCCAACTTTTATGTTGTTTGCAAAATGTAGAGTATTTATACATGAAATGTGTGACTTATAGGTCAGGAATATTGAACACTGAGAGTATGACAGAAAGGCATGCTAGGATTCTTGCCGAGTTTGTATACACCCAGATGTGTGGGTCAGATCCCGATGAGTCGTGTAACAGCCACATTCTGGAACTGCATCTCAATGAACTTAAGGTAAACCTTTTATTATCTGCATACATCTAGAGTGAATCCAGGATTTCTGTAAGGGGGTGCACTGTTGGTTTATGGGCTCTCCACAGAACAATTTTATAAATAGCTATTTTGAAGTAGAAAACAATTGGAGAAACATCATAAACTAACTTCCTTTCTACATATATTTTTACTTAAATGATTTGTCCTTTTTCTGCATTTTTGCACACTAAATCTCTTTAGAGGATTAAAATGGCAAGGATATAACCTCAAATTGCGTAGAATCTTGTATTGAAGTCTTAAAATGTTTCATTCCTCAGTTCCAGTTGTAGAGAAAAATCTTTCTTGAATCTCTTCTTCTTATTTATGAAATGATCAATTTTGTTACACACAAGTCACACAAAAAGCAAACGTAAACGACTCATAGTGGCAAACTAGCACAATCATCAGACTCATAACATTGTTTTGAACTTGCTAGTGTGTATGCTTTTCACTCTCCACTTGGCTCAGTAGATCCCAAGTAAGCCAGTAAACATAGACTATGGGTGTCAGGTTAGGCAATCAGGCTAAAGTGTTTACTTTTTATTTACCATGTGTAAATCAGTACTACTTAAGTTTATATATATTTTACTAATTGTGTGTCCAGGCTTTTAACTGTTATTTGAGATTTACTATGTTGCCTGTATTTTTTTATTAACCATGTTTTGCTTGGTAAGGAGGGGATGCATGCCACCTCTTTGGATTTACCCTTGGTACATTGAATGAATGAATATTTATTTGTACAATTTCTTTTACATAGCTTTTACATTTTTCTTACTCTAACCTAAACTATCAACAAATTTTAATTTATAAATGTAAAAAGAAGCTAGTAACAGTGAAGAATAACACAAATATTAATATAAAAATAATAATTGCAACAAATCTTCACTTATCTTTTGGAATCCTTGCTTTTGGACTAGTTTTGCAATGATTTCATTGCATTATCAACATAATATCCTTTTGATGTTGTTTATTTTCAATGTTATGGTTACTGCTACTAGGTGGATTGTGTACTAATGCATTGCTAACTAACTACTGGAATCAAAACAAATTTGGTAAGAGTGTCAATTGGAGGTTCATTGCATGAATATATAAATATTTTCTCCCAAACCATTAAATCTATTTAATATTTATATTAAAGTATAGAAATCATGCAATGAATTTTGATATACCTCCAATTGACACTCTTACCAAATTTGTTTTGATTCCAGTAGTTAGTTAGCAATGCATTAGTACACAATCCACCTAGTAGCAGTAACCATAACATTGAAAATAAACAACATCAAAAAGAGACCAAAAGGATATTATGTTGATAATGCAATGAAATCATTGCGAAACTAGTCCAAAAGCAAGGATTCCAAAAGATAAGTGAAGATTTGTTGCAATTATCATTTTTATATTAAATTTTAATTTCTTTCTTGCTACCTCAGTTTACATGGCACCCAGGCCATTAACTTCCCGAGTAGCTCGTCAGCCCTTTTGTCTCCTCCATAAAATCTTCTTCTTTTGCACTTCTTACTTTTTTTTTGCCCATTTTTCTCTGGCTTTCTGCAAGAACCCTGTGCTTCTTATTTTCCTTCCCTGTTAGCATTTTTATAACTGAAATTTTTCCTTCTATTTTTTCCCAAACCTTGTTTCTCCATATTGCTGGTTCCTTGCATTCTATCAAATAATGTTCTATATTTTCTTTCTATTTCACATATTCCTTTTTCACTGCCCTCAAAAAAAAAAAAAAAAAAAAAAAAAAAAAAAAAAAAAAAGGAAAAAAAAAAAAAAAAGGAAAAAAAAAAAGGACAGCAGTTAGAGAAAGCCATGGAAAGTTAATTTAGATTTTTTTCTTACAATTATAGATTGTCTAAGAGTAATTGATAATAACCTAATAAATTGGTTACCTCTAATCAACTAATGAATTTTACTTTCTCTAGCACATATATACAGTGTATATAGTAGATAGAGAAGGTACTACATTTTATCTGATCAACCAACCGGTACATCTCCTAACTTCACTTATGATATGCAAGTTGCCATTAAGTTAGGAAATATACCTGTTGGTTGAACAGATAACAAAAAGCATGAATTACTTGGAGGATTAAATATCATACTGGCATGTTGTCATAGTGGGCTCAATGGTTAGAGCAACTACATACATGGAGAGCTGTGTTCAAATCCTGGCCGTGGTATTGAATTCTTCAGATGGTTTTAACAGTAAAACAGATACTCTTGGTAAGGTTTTTATATAACATCACCAATTATTAAGAAATATAAATGTATCTAGGAATAACATTGGGAATAATAATGAGTCATTTGTAACATCATTCTTGACTATGTTGAAGAAATGGAAGGCTCTTAAATTTTAAATTTAAATTAAGTTAAATATGCAAGAATAGTTTGCAAATGAATAGGTGCAGAAATGCATATGAATGTAGCACATCAGCACTATTTTTATAGGTAATTTCTGTTTTGCTGGGTAACTGATTCTAGCCTATGGTTAGAAACCAAATATTACATTTTATTTTCTCCACAATGTGCCAATAACTGAAGTAATGTTGGATTCTTCCCAAGATTTCTAAATTGCGATTTCACCACATATATATGTCCTGAATCCACAAAGCCATTTTTGTGAAAAATGAGAGTGGATGGGCGAGAGAAGGTGTTATGAGCAAGACTGAGGCCAGGCTATTTGATAACTTTTCTACAAACCTCACAACTAATAAATACATTTCTCGCTAGAACAATCCTCTCAAGCTACTAAGAAAATTGACATAATTGATTACATGCAAGAATTAATCAACATAGCATGAAATGTCACCAAAGTACTTTTTTTTTTCTTGACAGGTGAAACTGGGCAGCAACGTCATACCCCTGGGATATCTAAGAGTGGGACTTTATTTTGAACGTGCCTTGCTGTTTAAAGTCCTGGCAGATCGTGTGGGACTACCTTGTGCACTGATGCGTGGAGAGTATGGTCATGCCTGGGTGGAACTGCCACTGCCTCGCCAACTGTGTCCAAACATGGTCGTGGATCTTATGAACAATGTTGGTAGAATTATTCCACAGGGAACATACGATGCCTATAAATATTGCAACATTCCTGTTTAGTTACTACTTGGAAATTGTGATAAAAACATGCACTAGGCTTTATGGAAGCAAACAATAAAAGCCTATACAATATACTCTGCTTGCCGGTTTATTTAAATCTTTCCAACAGAAAAAAATTGAACAAGTTGATAATGAATGATTCTTCTATTGCTTTATACAAAAAGTATTACATAATCCTTCTTACTGACTACTCTTAACTTGATGGAACATGTTTGCAGCACCTGAAAAATAATACTATATAAATGAGTAACTCAATGCAGAAAGAGATTCAGTTCTATGCATGCTTTTTTTGGTAACACGTGGACTAATTCCAGAGCAGTCCACTTAAAACAATCAAATTTTTTTCTGCAAGCTTTGGACTAAAACATGCAACAATTTATTCCAATCTCATATTTGCCAGCTTTATGAAACCTATAAAACTTTACCTCATCCAGCAAAGCATTATAATTTTGGGATGAGATGAAAGTTAGAATGCTTAAAATGTTCAGTACAGTAAACATATACAATAATTGCAACCCTTTTTTATATAAAAAAAGTGATAAATTGAACAAATCCTCGGTTGAAAAAAAAAGTATATGCATAGATTAAGGTGCAGCAATCAGAACTAAAATTAAACTTTTATATCACTTTTTAAATTTCTTAGCGAGGGGAAGGGGTTCCAATCCTCAAAACCTCTCTCTCATTGACTATAAAAATAAAAACTCACAAAAAATTGGAAACATATCCCACAGCCATAGAATGTGAACAACATAAACAATGGTAATGGTTGATTGATGTTTGCAGGAATTTAATAACGGTGACGGTCAAATTATATGTTTTATTAATTTGTTGAGTTGGCTTTTTAACACTACGTCACTTACATTGTTATATAATGGTAATGGTTGTTAGTGGTGCAATCAAATTTAAATCTGCACACTATACATTTCTTTACAGCCCAGTGAAAGGGGACAGTGATCGTGATGAATACAGATAAGCTCTGGTCTATCATAGTATGGCACATTCAGTCTGTACTTTTAAGTTGCAATATAATGCAATAGAATTTAATACTTTGCATTGGCCATCATGAAAATCATTAATGCTTTGAATCTACCTATAAAGCCATAAAAATGTCTGCTTTGCCATTAAGTCATATAAAAGCTCTCCACTCCTACACATTTTACAACCAAAACATAAAAAATGTAGCAACCTATTATTAATTCAAACATATCTTTGGATGTGATAGTTGAAAATGAGTCGGAATAGTAACACTCACCTCACTTATATGTAATTATGTTCAAAACATATGTTTCAAGGGCAATTGCCCTCTTCTTCAGTTGAAGTCCGACTGATGGCTGGAATTTGTGCTCTGTGGTCTATTACGGTGGAGCCATCTGGCCGGACTTCAACCGTAATAGACCACAGAGCACAAATTCCAGCCATCAGTCGGACTTCAACTGAAGAAGAGGGCAATTGCCCTTGAAACATATGTTTTGAACATAATTACATATAAGTGAGGTGAGTGTTACTATTCCGACTCATTTTCAACTATCACATTGATTAAAACTTCACTTGTCTCAAACTTCTGAGTTATTTAATATCTTTGGATGCTAAATTATAACACAGCTACAATAATTTATGAACACACACACACACACACACACACATCTATAACACAAAATTTCATTTTTCAGTTTGCACTATAATGGTGCTATAAATGTAGAGTATGAATTGTCTGGGACTAACTTTCACCAAGAGATAGATCACTAAGAGATAGATCCAGGATTTCTTTAGAGATGAGCTAATGCAACTTCAAACATTCTAACAATGAGCAAAGTGCAATCAATAATAGAGCATTTGACATAGTTAGAATTTCAGTCATCATATAAGTGATACACAGAACATCCTTTGGATGCAAAAATTTTAAGAACATTTGTAAAAAGATTAACAAATAAACAGCTGTTTTGATACGAGAGTTGGAATTTACTGCAACAGAATTTGAAAGAAATACGTAAGTGCTAGTTAGCAGGCCCTAGCAGCCTATCAGAGCATTACCTAGCAGATGTATGATGTCACCATATGCATGCAAACTGTCACTTCATTGCAAGGAATGAGTATCATATTTCATGATTGAAAGTTATTTTTGACCTGGTAGAATGATTCATTAAGTTTCTGAATGCTGCATATATGAATTTCTTTGTGCTTTCCCCGACATGCCTCATAAAAGGATAATGATGGCAAAGCCATATATTGAAGTGCAATTATGCTTTAATTACATAAGAGAAGTGATATTATGTTTTGTTTCTGTTTATTGTATTGTGATTTTCCTTTTATTTGCATAAGTGGTGGACTCCTATGTTTATATGTATTCTTTCTTATTTACATTAATGAAGGCCCAAGTTTGAATCCCAGCAGATGCTAGTTACCTGGATTAGTTTTTATTCGAATCTGAGAAGGCTGATTAGTATTGTGAAAGAATAATGTTAAAATGTGTTTACAAATGAAAACAGATGATTTTATGTTTTATTTTGGTATCAGAGTAGCAATATTAAAATGAAGTAATGCTTAATTACAAGTGCAATGGACATAAAGCCATTTCCATTACGTGATAAATTTCATTCATTCATAGATTTGCAAGATTCCATCATTGGATGGAAGGTTAAAACAAAAGGTTGTACAGAACAAATAGCAGTCCCAAGAGCTGCTGTCACATTCACAGTAGCATCCATTTGTAGAGTAATTGAAGTTCAGCTCATGAGAGACACTGTAACCACTGTAGCTTTCAGAAGTAACACACATAACACTGTTCTCCACTCCATTTTGAACACTCTTCAGCAGGTCCTCAGAACTATTCCACTACAATAGAGGTTTGCTTTATAATAATGATGTTATCAATTAAAATTCTGGGTTTTTTTTTAGTGCCTTTTTCTTTTTAGCTTAACATCCTTTAACCTGGTTGGTCATATCAGACGATGAGTGAAATTGGTGAAATGATGCTCAAATGATATCAGGGTCCATGGAGCTTAAAGCTACTCGTCATTCGTCTTCTCAGGATAAGGGAAAACACTGAAAGAAACCATATCCGGGTAGCTCACCCTAAGCAAGATTCAAACTCGCCACCTGTTGAATATGAGGCAGACACACTACCACCACACTACTCAGGCTGGCTAAAATTCTGTTGTGGTAAATTCCAAATAAATTTGATCATTTGGCAGTTTGATTATATAACACTTTATGTTTTAAGTACATATTATAGACCCTCTCAGCTTCTCCCTAGAGCCACTATGCAGAAACTGGTAGTTTGGCACAAGTAGTCCCACACCTTTTGGACTGTATTAGAGGTTTTTCAGAATTAGGGATCATGTACTGAAGATCTTTCTGTAAAGAGTGACTCAGATATTGCACCCTAGTCCCAACTTGGATGTTATACACTTTAACTTTTTAGAAATGTTTTGAAACTTCTACCAGCAAATTTATGCTCTCTTATTGACAGATAAATGAATGTCAACATGTTTACACAGCTTTTTTTTTTAACTATTTATTTACATCATTATGTTACAAGGCCAGAGATTTAAAGCAGAAGCTCTGTACAAAAGCAATATTAATTTCACTGCTCGTTGTATCAAATGGCAGTACAATATTCCAACATTTATACGTCGTCCTCTTCCATCAGACTGTTACAACTTACATAATATGAATAGTAAACTCAAAGATTTACTGTGCACACACATTTCCTTTCTTTAAAAACATTACAAACATAAATCGGCTATCTGAAAATATAAAATATCTGGAAGACAATATTGTAGAAAATGCAAATATTAACTGAGTTTGTTTCATGTTATGATGGAGAGGCTACTATTAATATGAATTTTACTAATGTGCAAACAATGTTTTTAGCTCTATTGACACAGACATATGTGGTAGAACTATTAGTTGTAATCTTAAGACAGTGGAAAACCTAAAACCCACAACTCGTAACCTATAAACTTAACTATGAGAATGCAATATAAACACTCCATATTTAATCTGATTATATTAAACTTTTTTTGATGAATTAATTTGTATTAGTTTTATACACAAATTTATGAATGTCATCAGAAACTCCAATAGATATTGAAAACTTGCAAATATGCAAAGAAGCTTGTGACAGTGATGTGATTAAATAAAAAACAAAATAATTTGAGTCGGTTTTTGTAAAGCCGACTCAAATTCTTTTATTTTTTATCCAATACATATATTTTTCTTTCCATTTGATATAACTGGGATAGTAAATATTTAGTTACCATCAATTATAAATTAACCATTTATACTTTATCTATACTGCTTTTATTAAATGGAGGAAGTATTGTATTTTACCCAAATATTTGACATTGAGAATAATCAGAAATAGCTGCTTTGAGATCCCTGAATAAATAAAGAAGACTATTATTTTTAGATAAACATCTACATGTGTGTGAATAACATAATTAAAAAATGAGAGTCAGATAATTGGTACCCATTAAAGATCAGCATATCCAAGGATGCAACATGTTAACCTTTACATGGTAACATTTTTCGTTATTTATCTTTTATTTTATAAAAATGTCTATTACAACACCAATTTGAAATATTAGCAGAAAAATAGAATGTGTATCTTGATTTTTTTTTTTTTGAATAGCCTTTGAAGGCCTCTTCATTCTATAAGTTTTATACAACTACAAACCCATTTAAACAAACCTTACTTCAGAAAACAAATGTAGAGGATTTTAAAATATGCAATTTGTCAAATCACTTTTCTGTAGCTTTAACTATTTGTAAGGTGTTTCCTGTTTTTGGTTGGAATTACGATATTTGACACTACATATTTTTGAAATGTTATTTTTGAGTTTTTTTTGTTTCTCATCAGGCCATGCAAAAAGCATTAAAAATGCCAAGTTTTGCAGCATATAGCAAGCTTCTCTTAAAACATATGACTATCATACTAGCACCCACACTTCTGTGTGCCTGCAACTAGATGTGTACCAAAACATTTATTGTGTCTAAGAAACTGGAAAACAGCTATGAAAATAAATTACACTGGGATGTAGAATGTCACACGATTGTAATACACAAGATTTTAAAAAATAGGTCAGGTATACACATTTCTATAAAACAAAAGTTAGAAAAATATGAAATTTCATTCTTGATTCATAAACTGTTTAAGCCTGTCAGGCAAACATTTTCAAGAAAATTGTTATTTTCTTTGTCCAATTACTTTTATTAAAGTTGCAAGTTATTTTCTAAAAACATGGCTCTAATAATTTTGTTTAAATTATCATAAGCTCAACATATCTGCATGACTAATATAATGTGCATCTTGAATTTTCTCTGAAAAATTGACTTAATATAGTATGATGTTTGTATAACTAAGAAATCATAAGCGATACATAAAAAATGTATTAACCCACCTTTAAGATATGGTGGCAGCATACCTGCCTCCGTTCAAGAGGTTCTGAATTTGAATCTTGCTTACTGAGTTACAGATAAGGCTTTTTCTGCAGTTTTCCTTTATCCAGAAAAGATGAATGTCAATTAACTCAAAGCTCTAAGGATCAGCATCATTTGAACATTTCATTCATTCAATTTTTTCATCATGCAATATTATTTACCAATGTCAAATTGTTTCAAGTCTTTGCCATTTTCAAAATATACCAATGTTAAATGTTTATCTTTTCCAAGTTTGTCATCTGATGGACATGTTTAAAAGCTTCATTCCCCCCCCCCCCCCCCGATTATAAGAGTTACCATGGCCAAATAAGCAAACACTGTTTCCAGTGTTTTATGTACTAAACACTCACTACTCAATATATATTTTGGGAAGGAGGCAGGGTTGTGCAATGAAGTTGGGCATTCATAAAATATTTAATGCAATTACTACAGTGATGAATATTTAATGCAGTTTAGATAGATGCTTTGAAATGTTTGAAAATTAAATATATGATTTATTAATTTAAAGTTTTAAGAAAAATAATGGTAGGTCTGTTGAGTTTAACCCTTTTCCTAGCAAATGTGTTGCATCTCCATACATTCCTACCAACATCGATGGCCAGAATCATTAAGACATCCTTCAATTCTAATCCTGGCAGGACCATCTTCCCTGACTGAGGTTTCCTCAGTGTTCATAAAATGCAAATGCCAGGGAGGTATCCTAAAGTTATGCCTAAATTTTCTTCCCAAATTTCCATTCTCAATTATCATTTATCACCATGTCCACCCCCTGCAGTGCCACATGAGAATGGCCACATTCCTGCTTATAGACTGGTCTGCCAGTGAATGAAAATATAAGTTCATGGCTTCAAGAAAACAATGGATGGCAGCAACAGTGTTTAGGCAAATACAAGAAAATTGAACCTGCCGCCACACAAATACAGCAGTAATTTTAAAAGCCTGCTATTGCTTGAGGAAGTCCTGAATGGATGCACTGAGATTCCTACTAGTTCAATTTTTCACCATGTATAAACTTAATTGCATTTTTGCATCACACCTTACTTCAAAAACTGATCACACACATTACAAATGCAAAAAATGTTTCTTGAATAGATGATATGCCAACATAAAGAGTTCATCATTTGTGTGCACCGATTCTAATCCGATGTTAACGAAAACAAACCTTGGGTGCATTTGTTGACAGTTGAGCCTTGCATTTGAAATAAAAATAATTCTTACAGCTCTGTTTGATGTATTTAATTTTTCTGTTCTAAATGAGAAATCTACATATCTTGGAATTTTAGATTGGGCATTTAGTTGGCACCTTGCACATGATATTCTCTACTAACTCTTCTGCAAACTATTCTTACAAAAGCTTCCTCTTCTGTCTACTTCTTGTTAATTGAGATAAATTTTCATTACATTTTATGGTTTGGGGTGGGGTATATCTTTTAAAACCTTTTGAATTACATCCTTGGAAGATGCTGAACTTAACATTCCAGTTTTGTATTTAACCAATTTTTCCTCTCTGAATATTATACAGAATATTATATATTGAATGTTGTATACAGACAGAAATTAGATTGAAGATTTTATTTTCTAATAATCCACATTTTGGATTTAGGGAGTCTCAAAGCAAGTGCATGGTTTGTCCAACAATGGTAGCAGCAGGCGCATCGACATCATTGCTTATAAGATATCTGATGGTAGCGGAGTGATCCTTGATCCTACTGTTCGCTTTGAGTCCCACTGTGAACAACCTGAAGAAGTGGACACAGAAAAAAAAGCAATTTATGAATCTACCATTCCCTTTTACAAGGACAAATATAATCTTAAAAATATATCAGTTACCAGATTAATGATAGGAGCCAGAGGGTCAATCCCCAAAAAATTACACCAATTTTGGAAAGATTATGGTCTGGATAAACGCCTACTGCATACAATAGCGATCATGACAATCAGAGGATCTATTCTCATCCTCAGAAATCATTTGTATTCGTTTTAATGCTGGTGCTATAACGATTCATTAAGTTTTGTTCTGTAATTTTGAACTTAAGTGTTTTTTGAGAAGATTGTATGTGCTATTTGTATTAGATTTGAAGTTTATCATTTTTAATTTTATATGTTATTTGTACTTAGTTATACAATTTATTTTTAGCATTGTTAATTTATTTTTAAAAAATTTTAATCTTATAGTTATAATTTGTCTACATGGCAGCCCTCAATTGAGGAAAGTAATAAAATAAATAATATCTGATGAAATTTCAGTATTGGATCCTCTACTTATTGTAGCTAAGTACTAGAGAAAGTAGAAATGTATAATGAATAACAATGTGGATAGTAGAATATTTTTTTATTTGAAAAACATAATGCATTTATGAGTTATATGAATTTGTCATGTGTAAAGAAAGTTGCATGTATGTTTACATAAGATTTTTGTGCATCTTTTAAATGATGTTCCCATAACTTCACAGCTTCACCTTTATGTGTGAAAAATATTTAAGCTGCCCGATGACAAAACTGTGTTAAAAGTTTAGGTAATGTTGCATCCTTTGCATTCAGAGCTGTGTAATATCAGGCAAGTAACCTAATAAAATCAAATCTAGCAGTAATTCAAGCTGATGTAATTTACATGGTATGAAACCAACAGTTTATATGCATATAGATAGCTAGCCATAAATTCTATTACGAATAAATGAGAGGCCCTTCATATAGTGATGAAATATGGCTAATTCATTTGCCACATAAATTGAAGTATGGTTAAATCATAACCTCATGCAATTCTGCAATATAAATTAACTTTGTATTTGTCAAATAAACATTGTTATGACATTTTGAAATTTTAAAGTTCTGCCACAGAGTGAACAGGTGATAATAGCCCACATAGCCTGAAATAACTATTCAAGCATAACCTCACACACTTCTACAATATTAAATTAACCTTAAAGTCTGGAGGTTCATGATATATTTAACAAATACAAAGTTCTGCTACAGATGGCAGTATGCCACATAACCTGAAATAATTATTAAAGCACAGCCAATGTAATGTTAATTCAATAATTAAATGAACCTTAAAATCTGAATATTTCACGTTTATTTAACAAATAATACAAAGTTTTATCATAGAGTTATAGGTGGCATAAAAATGCTCATTTACTAACACTTCAATTACCAGGGCCTTATCAGTGCTACTGGTGTTCTGGAATTTCGTCCTGCAGAAGTTCTTTTACATGCCAGTATTTTACAGGTGGCAATGTGCCACATAACCCAAAATAATTATTAAAACATAATCTCACACAATATTAAATTAATCTTAAAATCTGAATGTTATGCAATTTGTTTATACAAAGTACTATCATAGAATTACGGGTGACAGTGTGCCAAATAACCTGAAATAATTATTCTTAACAGCATGCAATTCTGCAATATTAAATTAACCTTAAAATCTGAATGTTTTTTCATATTTTATTTAAAAAATGATACAGTTCTATCACAGAGTTATGAGTGAAAGAGTGACAAATGGTGTGTTTCACAACTACCAACCTAATCATGATCACAGCAATTTTGTCCTTCCTAAAGTTGGTATGAGGTTACACAGCACCTAGATGCAAAGATGCAACATTCCAAAATGCATGCGGACCTGTACTATGGGACAGCTAAATGACAATTTCTAAGTATATGCAACTAAAAAGACCCATTCGCATCACTTTATCCATTTGAATGCATGAAACATCTTGCCAACCACTGCAGTTATGGAGATGAGATGATATGAAAAGTAGTTAAAGAAAATTCATCAACACTTTCAAATTTTGGCTGAAATTGATAGCATAATAAAGATAAAGGGCTTTCAAATCTATTACAGCTGAATATTTTTAACCAAGGCTATCAGTTGCTATCCTGTGAAGTCATCTGTAATAATCAACACCGAGAAAGCTTCAAATCTTTAAATAAGGCTTTAAAGCTTTGCTCATAGATTTAATTTGTTTCAAATCAACAAACATTTAAGAGTAGTTTATTTGGAAAGTGTGCTAAATTGCACCTTTTTAGGGTATTTTCCTAAATACCAGATTGGAACACACAAAATGCTAGTTATATACTGGATGTTCAGAGTGGCACAGTAAGGAATTGTAATAGGAGTCTGAAACCTTCTAGATACACTAATTTAATAAGGCATTCACAAATCTTGCCACCATGAATGGCACTGTAAGTAATCAGAACATGGCAAGGAATAGGAAAAAGGAGATGATGACAAACCGATGATAAAAATGATTCTGGTGTATTTATTAGGAACTACTCTTACAAACACTTTGCTAGGCTTCCCAACACAGCAACATTTTGCATCCATAAATGGCACAGCAGATAGTTTTGTGAAATCAGTGTGACACGTGGTATGGTAACCTTTACGTACTTGATAAACATGATCTTTCAAATATCCCCACAACCAGAAGTCACATGGTCAATAGTTGCTCACAGTAATCTGATTTCTGAAATCAGAACATCTTGCATACGCTATCCTTTATGTTCCTAAAACATGATCTTTCAAATATTCCCACAACCAGAAGTAATTAGGTTTAGGTTGGGGCAACATGAAGGTCACAGATCTGTATGTTACCTAGAGACATCTAGAGTGATCATTATTGAAAGTTTCTTGTAACAAATCTTTCACTTGGCAAGCAACATGTGTTGTTGCCCCATCTTGCATAAAATAATGGTCTGGTTATAGATGCATTGTTGCTTACAGCCCATATTTTTACCTGGTGGTAAGATTTAGAATTAACTTTCTGCATAATATGCAAGTTCATTGCGTAATTAGCATATCTGCAACATTTCAGATTCAACAAACCTTACAGCCTATGCTGAAGTCACTTTAATTATAACCACCCAATATTTATTGCTTTTCTGTCAATAATGGAATATAGCATGAATCCCTATTAAAAATGGGCAGAGACAATTTTCCATATACTGTTGTTCATGTGTATATTTCAACATGCAACGATTTTGCAGAGAAAAGAATGTGTGTACTATAATTGAGTATGGTATACATACTCAATACTTGAACATTGAATAAGGAAATTTACAAACACATACTTGCCAACTTTATGAAACTAAAATCTATAACACTTTCCTTTAACCAGCAAAGTGTATTAATTTTGCGATTAGATAAAATTTAGAATGCATAAAATGTAGATTGCAGTAAATGTACAAAAATTACATGTAAAATAAATGAGAATTCCATTTTATAAGAATCTTTGAAGAAGTAGTAGAACTTTCCATTACACATGCTAAAATTCTTCCTGGTACAGCAAATACATTAAAGCAAAGAACACCACTCCCTAGGTTATACACAGTATTCATATCCATATTTCATACTTCATAACATAAAGCATAAACAAATGCTATCAAGAAGTGGGAAGTTTATATCCTACAGCCATAGAACATGAATAAGACAAACATATGAGGGAGTTGATTTTACAATTCGTACGTCCATTACTGAGTGTTCATGTCATTTATGTTGGTACTACAGGTCAGATTTTAAATCTGACACTATGCATTTTATTGCAGCCCAGTGAAGGGCGCTCATGATCACCACGAAGGATCGACATATATAAAAGCTCTGGTTTGTATACCAATATGTATTGTACATTCAGTCTTTAATCTTAAGTTACAATACAATACAATAGAATTTAATGCTTTGGTGAAAAAGAGTAACTCTTTGAATCTTCTCAAAAAGCTGTAAAATGCCTCCTTTGCTGTAAAGTGATAAATGTGCCTCTGCTACTGTAAATTTTACGGGAAAACTGTGAAAGTTGGCAAGTGTGCAAACAAAATAATCTGATGGAAGGTTAATTATAAATCAGAGCCTCTCACAATAATGTCAGATCACCTGTGGCTTTACTCTAGCAGGTCCATACTTACCATTTATTTCCATCACTTTCAGCTGCCCTCAACTTGCGGATATATAATACAATCAAAAGCTTGCCCTATGACTAATTTCAAGCTCTGCAAAACATTTAATATCAACAAACAATTAAGTTTTGTACATTATTACCACATAAAACATATCTCCACTATTATAAAATTACACTGACAGGAATGTTAATCAGGTAGAATTTGGCAGATGAAAATTGAGAACCTCATTGCTGATATGTCATGATTAACATTTCTTAAAGCATGCACATATGTACATCATCGTATTACATGCATTTCGGCTCAGAGATCTATATACATGGCAATAATATCTACACAGTTGGTAACTCTGTTAAATTAGAAGTTATGTAAGTCAGTTATTGTGCTAAATACCTTATTGGCACATTCATAACTTTCCAATATTTACATGTTATATATGAAGCAAAATCCATTTGTTAATAACCTGCATAATGTCATAAATAAAACATGATCACACAGCAGGCTCATTTTAAGATACTTAAGTCACTGATTAAATTAAATTCTCATTATTCTGAGGAAGCAGTTCTTTGGGACGTCATGCTCAGCAAGGACAGGGTTTGTTTGGAAATGATCATAGCAATGTCTAATTATTTAATCCTCACTCATGATTTCTCTAGAACAGGAATCGTCAACTGGATGGCAGTTCATTTTAAAGCATCTTGCAAAGAGCTACATGCACAAGAACACAATTCCCTCATTATTATGTGCAGTGGCAGATTGGATCCATTTCTGTAATAACAATCTGCCAGCTTCAATACACACACCAAATTTTAATGAACAGGCCTTGATAGGAGATTGTCTTGAATGTGTACCACAGAGTAACAAATTGATCCTCCTAGAAACGATACAAACAGGCATCAAGGGGAAAAAACTTAGATATTACTGTATTTCTGAAAAGTTTCTTGCAGCAAGCATATCTTCCACTAAATCATTTCACAATCTCAAGTACAATTTATTTATTTGTTCCATTTCAATCCATTTTCAATTTTAATATAATAATTACCGGAAATACAATTTTTTTTATACATAGAGTTGCTGTATTTTTCTAGACATACTTTTCAACACTATGGTTATTTATGCATAGTGTGTTTAGTTCATCCTTTTTACTACCATTTTTCTCTGGTTCTTCCCATGAATTCCCCTAGCATTTTTATATGCTCTTCCTCCTTTAGATTCATTATCTTAATTTTTAAAATTTCTATTCTGGTATTCTCCATTTGTTGGATGTATACTGTTCCCTCCACAACCTTGTTTCTTCACATTCTACTATATAATGTAAGCCATTATCTGCCCCCCCCCTGCATAAACGACATCTATCTAAATTAATTTCTTTTCTGTCTCCTGTTAACCTATACACACTTAATCTAAACCATGAAATGAAATGGTGCTTTATTTATGGACGCTCTTTAACTGCTGTAGTTCTCAGCGTCTTATTTTATACTGGGCGTGAAAGACCGCTTAATTTTGCTCAGAGACCTCTCTAACAGGTTTGAGGTTCTTTTACATGCCGTAAATCTATGACACAGGACTAGCGGCTTTACTTCCCTTCCTAAGGAAGCCATGCTAAGGACTTTTACACCTGAAAAAATCCATCATCCTCCGCCAGGTTTGAACCCGCGCCCTTGGGTATATGAAGTCAACATGATAACCATTACACCACGGAGGGCAACTAATCTAATCCATGCCCAACCTTCTCTCCCTAATATATAAATGATTCTAAGTACTTCTCTTTGCCCCAAATTCATCTTCATTTGTCTATATAATTTTAACTTTTCTTCCTCTAAGACTTTGAAATAATTTACACCACAGAGGGTGACTAATCTAATCCATGCCCAACTTTCTCTCCCTAATCTATACATAATTCTAAGTACTTCTCCTTGCTCCAAATTCATCTTCATTTGTCTATATAATTTTAACTTTTCTTCCTCTAAGACTTTAGAATAATTCTTGTTTTCCTATATCCTCTTCGCTGTTCAGTGCTTCTTTTCAGAAACCTCTATCATACCCATCCCTCCCTTCCCATATAATGCTCATTCCAATCCTCAGATAATTAGTTTAAAAATATAATGTAATGTCAGAAAATTCATTTGTTTCAATAAGTGTATGAAATGAGTGTACAAATGAATGAAGTTTGTTTATATAAATCATTTATTAATTTAAAACAAATTCTTTTATTATTATTATTATTATTATTATTATTATTATTATCACTACTACTACTGCCAAATGCTTCAAATTGAGCCTAGACATACTGACAGATAGGAATTTCCAAGGAAAAATTGAAAAACTAAGTAGATCATTTCCAAACCACCCAACTTTTAACAATTACACAATTTCAAAATTAATTTCCTCAGCACCAAACACAGAACCTCTTCTGCAAGAAAATTTGAGGCTATAATTTTACATTTTGCATTCTAAATCGTACATTTACATTTGACCTTGGCCTCTTAATATACATAATTACTATAAACTTCTAAAGCAAAAATCTGCAACTACTTCTATACAAAATCTTAAAATCACAATGCTAAATAAGAAGTATTTATCATTAAGTATTTCAGAGTTTTATTTCAAAGCTGCTCAGAGCTTTATAACAAAAATACTTTTATCATTAATATTTTATTTGAACTGGCATAAATATTTCCTACCTGTGACATGCAGGGTGTAATTTTACAAGCCTATGAGTATCATAACCTTATCAGTATCACATCCTTCAACTGTGCAAGAAAATGAGATAAGGCAATACTATTGCATGCAATATCATCTGTATACTATTATATTATACTGCTGAAATATATTCTCTATGAAAAAGTGTTTCAAATATATATAATGGAAAAAGTGGTCCCATTCAAATACATACGTGCTAAAATAGAAGTAATCTTATAGCTAAACTGTAATGATCAAGTGTAAACTAATGCAAAAGTGCCTTATTAAATTAGGGATGGGACATCAGCACATAGAGGCAACACTTCATGCCTTTTGATACCTTATTATCATTATCTCAATTACTTTTAATTATGAAACTTTTATGCCATGATGTACTATCTTTATTTGCATCCAAAGCAAACTTTTCATGGAGTTGAAAATATCTGTATGGAGTTTACCAAAATTGCAAGTTGCTGAACATTTTCCTCTGCCAATATCATAATAAAATCAGGATTAGGATGAACCTAACATAACGTGATTTAAGGGACATTCAAGTAGAAACATTAACATAAGGTCATAAAACTATGACATGAATACATAATTTATCTTTTCATTCACAATGCCAACAAAACATTTGCTTCAAAAACATAAGTAATGTGGGACAGCTATTAAAAATAGAAGGTGCGATGATTGACAATGATGCAGTAGTGAATTTTATGTTGCTATTTACTGCATTAGCTTATTTTACATTCTTTTTATATGCATGTAAATATATTTTTCCAAGCATGAAAGAAAATGAAATAATTCATAACCTATAAAGTTTCACACAATGTCAAAAGAACTATAATAACAAATGGGCTAAAGAGTTTCGGAGCACTAAAGCCAGGATTAGACTTTATATTTTGACATACAACCCACATCCCTGTTCAGTATTTTGGCATGTGCAGACCAATCATTAGACAGTGTTTTACCTGCTGTCAGCAACTCCTGGTGACTGTTTTATATGATAGTTTGAGTGTACCTAACTTAAGCCAACTTTTTGAGAATGCCTTAACTTGGTAAAAATGCTTCTTCTTTCTCTGTTTACCCTGCTTGAATGTAAGACTTCTTTAAAGTCAGTGCCTGGGGTCAGATGCCTGTGGAGGATAGAGTCTATGGATCAGAGAGAAGCCAGAATGGCTGATCAGCTTGATGCCTGGTATGAAAGTGAGGAGTTTGAGGATACGAAATAATGGTGAAATGGATGAAACAAAATATGATTATGGAGCAATTGGTGGAATGAATGGTAGGGGAAACCACAGAACCAAGATAAACCCTACCCAGATGCTGGTTTGTCCACCACAAATTCCTCAAGGCTTCGCCTTTCATCAAACCTGGGCCTGGTAAAAAAATTTGCATATTTCTTCACATTTTAGTTCATTTGAAATCTGTTTTCAAATATTTTGTTTTAATAAATATTTTTTGTCATTAAGACAATGATTTTCAAATAAAATAATTAACTGCTCATCAAATGACTCCATTGCTCCTTTTTTTCTGTTTGCAAACAGTACAATAGTGTTAGTTTTTCCTCTCAAATTCTGTTACTGTGAACATAAATGCTTGAAGATTTTAAGGTTTGGCATTATCTTTCATGTTAATGTAAATCATTGCGAATAGCCCAATTTATTAACCTGAATAAAAGCTTTTGTGGTCGTCTCCTTAGCGCGGTGGTAGCGCAGCTGCTTACCAAGTGAGAGACCTGGGTTTGATCCCCAGTACCGGCATGGGGATTTTTCCCCCGCTAGGAGACCTGACCCGGGGTGCACTCAGCCTCGTAAAGGTCCCTGGGGGGCCAATTGAGGAGCTACTTGATGGAGAAGTAGCGGCTCCAGGTCATGAGGACCACATTAAGCCGAGGGGGACTTGAGGCGCTGACCATGTCTCACCCTCCAATACTACACCCCATCCATCTGTAGTGGACTGAAATAGGGGATGCAGCGGCCGGGCCAAGGTTCCCCGTGAGCTGTTGTTGGAGTTATTATTAAAAGCTTTTGTGTTTGTCTTGCATTTGCATTAGCCTTTTTATATAAATGGGCTACTTAATGTGAAGTAACATGAATTGTATTAAATGACTTAATGAGTTGACTTAATATGTTGTATAAAATGTTGCCACAAAACTGGGAAATCAACTTCACAGATCTATGAAGTACTAAAAGTTACTGTTGAGGATGGATGCTAACCAAGTCCATTGTTTTTCTCTGGTACAACTGATTTAAAGATGGACAAGAATCAAGTGCTTGACTTACGTTAGAAATAGCTCTGATTAATTTAGTTTGACACTTTATGTGTTTGCCAATTTTAACTGATAATTTAATTATGTATTATACTTTTTTTAAAATGATCTACATCAATGTTGGGCCTTATAGGCTTGTTAAATTTTCAACAAAGACTAATCCAGCCATGTTTTTCTGAGTTGCCATAAGTTTCTATTTCCAGCTGGTTTGTATTTCATTATTCATTTTGATATTTTATTACTAATCACTCAATTTAAATGAGCCCACTGTTGATGTCTTCACTTTCTTATTTATTACATCATCTATATTATCCACATTTAAACTTCTTCATAATATGCCTTCATTTTTAATTTGTTCTGTTGTTTTTATGCTTTCTATGTTTCTTGATAACCTCATTTCTGTTTTTAAGTGTTTTCGCTCATGTGCAGCTCTGAAGGTCCACACTTCAGCTCCGTATAGACATGTTGAAACCATAAAAGTTTCTATATTGTATTTTTGTTTCTTTTCTTACTTTATTTTTTTTTTAATTTCTATTCATTGTTCTGTTAATATGAATTTTCCTATGATTTTTTACAGGCATTATTAACAAAATTTTATATGTCATGGCCAAGGAAATCAAATGATGCAACTTGCTCTATTATGTTATGTGGGTTTTTCAGAATTATTTCAAAATTAGTTTTGGTTGAGCAGAAGGTCTACCAGGAATTAACATAAGATAGCAACAAAATCTTGGAGAATGTAGCAGACAATTTTACAAACAAGTGAGACTCAACATTACCAAGTTTCACACTTATCTACCCAGAAATGCCACAAACACTGGTATCAAAAACATGTTGGATTGCCTCATGTCTATATTTAAAGGTCAAAGAAATGAACAAACTTTAGATTAAGTGAGCAAATCTGACCTACACTGTTAACATTAATGAGTACATAGTATTCAGTTTATATAATTGACTTTTAAAACACCAAAAACTGACTTACATCACCACTTGATAAGATAGCAAACACATTGTTTTGTTTATAACTACACATAACCATTGGCAGTTGTCACTGCAGCATGTGTACAACAGATATTGCTATTGCATCTACACGGCTGCCTTATTCAGTGTGCTATCCTATGAGCACTAACATTTGCCACAGTTCAGTGTACAGTAAAGACAACAGAATGCAAAAAAAACTGAGTAACAAAATATTGGCACTGATATCCTTCTCCTTTTGGAACATAAGAATAGCACAATTACTGTGTTATTTTTTATTTCTGAACTTTTGTAGCCAAGAGTTTCAGTGCTAGCAACATATTTATCAGTTCTCGACATCCCACCATTACTAAAATTATGAGCAATGTGCATGACTGATCAAATCTCTGTACTATTATATTTATCAGACGACTTGTTCATGAGGTGTGACTTGTTTCCTCCCACAAATGCTCTTAGCAGCTCAGCTTCTCACTATGCTGCCTAGTTAAATATGTATGCACAGGATTCTTCATTTAAAACTTAACGGAACACACAGCATTTTGCCTCTTCCGAGACCTTGTTGGATTCCATTACCGGTTGCCTTTGTGTACATGGGCTAGCGTTGACAGTATTGTATTGGCCACCAACGTGAACAGTCAATTGACTAGAATAACACATTTGTGTGTGGGTAAAAGTTTTATAAATGGGAATCACCAACCCATGTTCGCACAGACTGTATTCAGAAGTTCCCTGGTGAATTGCCTCCTTCCAGATTTACAATTCACGAGATTGTGCAGAAATTTAAAACCACTGGTTCTGTGGCAAAGAATGAAACATTAACGTACAGCTTTAACAGAGGAAAATTAGATGATATAGGTACAAGTCTTGCATGTTCACTAACAAAATCCATCCCAAAGTTAGCACAACAGGTGGGAATTTTAGAGTCTTCTGCACATAAAGCAACTAAATTATTAAAACTAAAACCTTATAAGTGTACAAGCGTCCATTCTTTAAAACAAGATGATCCAGTATCATGAATGCTTTCATCAGTGAATGAACGGTTTAATTGATCCACAGCTTCTGTTCTTTTCTGATGAGCCATGGTTCCACCTAAATGGTCATGTCAACGCTCATAACATGGTACTGGGTCTCTGAAAATCCACATGTTCAAGAAATCCCTCATTATGATTGGAAAGTTGGAGTTTGGTGTGCTGTTAACGCTATGCACATAATTAGTCCAATATTTTACGAGTGGACTGTAAATGAGTGTTGTACATGCTTTACATTTGGAGTTTATGTAGGAGCAAAGCCGGCTGTGGCACACCCAATCATACACATGTGAAAAGCCGTGCACCCATTAGGCTTTAAATGAAGAACCTTGTATTACTGCTTTGAGTAAGTAATTAAAACATTATATGTGTGCAGAATATATTTAACAGCTTTGGAAAAACTGTAGTTCTGTAAAGAGAGATCACTCATTTTTGTGCAAATACGTTTCTAACACTGTTAGTTCAATTTCTATGAATACTTTTAACTATGGTTACATGTAATAAATTGTTTATTTAAACTTCACTGTAACGCTTGACCTGCCTGTAGCAAATATTCATATACTTGACACTTTAAACACACCAGCCTGAGTCAGCTTGTAGTTATTCAAACGTAACCAGTCCTGAATGTGAAACAGTATTTTATAGTAATTTAGTCTTGCAGTAGCTATCTTATTGGGCATTTTTTGTGTTTAACATTTTGTGATATACCAATAATACTGTTAGAGTTAAACTGGAGTGTGTGTATGTTTGCTAAATATTCATTTTAAAGAGTCTAGTACAAAATGTCAGAACAATAACCTGCCATTTCTAACAAACCTGAATGTCATTTTCAAGTGATTCACAGTCATTTAAGTTTCACTGTGTTTTGAGTTCTTAGAAGGTAGTGACTTTGATAATGACAACAAAAAGGTGATACAGAATATGATTCCTGTGTTAATGTCAATAATGACTTTCTTGCTGTTCCCTTGGAGTAAAAAGGTGTGTTAAAGTATTACTTTATTATAACAAAATTGTTTATTAAGCATTGTAATATTGTCCATTGATATGCCTCATATAAACCTGCAAAGATTAGGTATCAATTAAATCATTAATAGCTGCTGCTCGTAACTTAATGCTTAGATTTATTTGTTCTCCTTGCGTTCACGTGTTGTTGATAGAACATGTAACACTGCACTGCTACCAGGTTGGCTGAACCCATGAACTAAGTTGTATGACAATGATAATAATATCAAGGAGCTATATATAATAGAGGTGGGAAAAAATAGTTCATTTTCAGAAACAGTTTTGACCATTCCAGTTTCAAAAAAATACTATGCTCTAAATAACAAATCCAAAAAATACTCAATTATGTCCTAGGTTATTTATACATGACTGACACAGCTAGCCCACTGTTACTTGACTGACCTATTCTTTTGTACCAAGTTATGATTCTCTACCTTTTATAAATAAAATGACAAATGGCAAGACAATGCTCCCCTTCTAGTACATATGTTACAGTGATGCTTAACTCACATAATGGGAAAGTATGTCCACCACCGCCATATCATTTACATTATTGCAACTGTCATGCATAATTACCAACTTACTGAAATTGAAACCTGTAAAACTTTCCCTCATCCAGCAAAGCATAATAATTCTGTATTGAAAAGAAATTAGAAATGCATAAAATGTTCAGTGAGGTAAATGTACAAAAAAACTATATGTAAATAAATAGAAATTCTATGTAAGAATCCTTGAAAATCTGGTAATGCCACTACTTTTTGTCACATATGCTAAATTCTTCCTGATACCACAACATGTATTAAAGCAAAAAACGCTATTTTATAGGCTATACACAGATTCTAGTCCATATTTTATGCATATCATCAACTGTCAACAAAAACTGCCACAAAATGGAAACCTATCCTACTGCCATAAAATGTGAAAAAGATAAATAATTTAGATGAGGATGCTGACTTTACAGTTTATAATGTTGATAACTGAATCTTTGCACACATTTACGGCTGGTTATTATAGTTCCCTATTGGTGCACTGAAATTTTAAAGCTGCATGCAATGCATTTTGTTGCAGCCCAGAGAAGGGGACCAAGATCATGATGAAGGATGGACACACAGATAACTCTGATTTATCATATAGTTGCATATCAATTAGCGCAATACATTCAGTTGTATTCTTAAGTTACAGTCTAGTGCAATAGAATTGAACATTTTATCATAACTGTGGAGAAAATCTGTACACTTTGAGTGTATCTACAAAGTTGGCAAGTACGCAATCAAGTTTTCCACGAGAGTTTATGCTAAGCGAAACAGCAAGACACTCTTCGACCACTGTTACTTGACTGACTTAGCTTCTTTACAATTTTTTACAAATAATCCCAAGTGGCAAGGCAATTTACTTCACCAAATACATATGCCACATTAATGCTTACAATTTTTGTCCACTTAACTCATGTTAAAGGAAAGCATGTCCATCATCACAGTATCTATCTTGAGTCAGATTCCATGACGCTAATGATTATATGCTAAAAAATATAATCTTGAGCAATTGCTTTCATATGTGTGTTTCATCATCTCTAAAGCCAAAACCTACTGCCGGAAAGATTTCTTGTGGGAGCCTATATTGGAACTTGAAAGTAAAGAATTCCAAGGTCTCATCATACACATTCTTGTAATTTTTTTATTTTAACACAATATACTTTCTACAATTAGAACATTAATTTTGGAACTGTATTTTAATAAATTTGTTTTACTGAAGCTGTTTTTAAGCACAATTTTTATATGAATTTGTTAATATGTACCCTAATAAGAAAAATAATTATATGTGGTAATGCACCTTCACTTCTGCCATAGTTGATATCTACAAACATGTATGATGCTTTTAATTTATTCAGTTCCATTTGATTTTGCACAATTGTGATTTTAAATCACCACCATCCAAGCCTTCACCACTCATATGAAGTATGCCTCAAGTACCAAAGTGGTTTGGAGTCCATAGTAAAAGCTGTAGGTCCCCTCAATCCATCATTATCCTACTATCAGAGGTAATGAATATTGTCTGTTGTTAGCAACCAGTTATCACTCAGTGGGATGAAATTTCTTCAAAGACCATATGGGGAGTGTTGCAAACAACAGCAACATACTAAGTTTACTTTTATGCAGCTCGCTATCTTATTGCAATATATCTAGGTTTTATACTATTGTCTTGGATACATTTGCTATATTGACTTGGCATTTTATATGTAAGTTGTGGAAGATTATTATGCAATAAACACTTTTTAAATTTCTTGGAAATACTTACAAAATTAAAGAGTGGTTTATATGGACAGAAGCCTATAAATATACGACTTTTACAATTATTTTCCAAAATAGTCAATAAATATCTAAATGCAAGATACAGCATTTTGTCAAAATACCCAAAGTGTAACTCTATGCATGTGTCTATGATCTTTGTTGGAAAAGGTGTTAACATTTACCTTCACTACTCTTTATAACCGAAAAGTAATTTATATTAATCACTTGAAATTATAGATACCTAATAGTTTTTTTACTTAAGTGGACTCACTGTTTGATACTTTAATTAAAATATGAAAACACATGCAAAGTTACAGTACAGTTTATCCTTTAAAAATCTGATGTGTTCACATGACTTTCTCTATATCTCTGAAAATTATTATTGTTAATAAGCTTGGCTTTTATTTATTTCATCCTAATCGAGAAAAATTAGCAGAAATAGTCTTATTTCTTGCTTTATTGTAAGTAGAAACGAAATAAGGGAGTACCATAGGTTAAAGTGAAATCCAAAAGCTGGTTGCTATGTGACTGATGTTCCTTTGTTTGTATGGACAGGAGTTGACAAATTCCTGTATGAGAAAAGTATAAGTTTTTCAAAGCTGAAACCAAGAAAAAGGAATATCTCAAAAATGATCAACTCCACGAAAAAAATGTATATCACATAAATTGTGTGTTTTAACGTGCTCTACATTTTTTGTGGGTTAAGTTTTTATCCATCTCTTACGGTTTAGTAGTTATGAAAAATTCATCCTGAATAAAGTAGTCTTCAGAGGCTATTCCCAGAAAATTCAAAATATACATTTTATTTGTCAGGTAAATAACTTTAATATATGATATTTTAATTAAAATCGTTAGAGCCATTTTTGAAAAAATCAAAATTTTCGAAAAAAGTTCCATGTAAAGGGTAGTTTGGGGTGTGGGGATTTTTCTCAAAATCTTCGTGTCGCATCCCTGGAAGATACTAAACTTAAATACCAAGTTTAGTAGTTTACTGACTTTTGGTTTTTGAGTTATCGTGTTCACAGACACATGGACACATGGACACACTGACACACGGACACACACACAGACCTTTTTCTGAAAATACTTTTTTTGGATACAGGGGACCCTAAAACATATATTTCCGGTGAAATCTCGGTACTGGAATTTTTTGGTGGAGTGCAATACGTTCTCTATACACTATGTATATAGTGAGTATAGAGAAAGTAAAAATAATCACAAGAGTATATTGTGATATAAGGATGATTATGGAACTGAAGAAAAGTTCTAAAATATGAAATTAAGTGAAGTATTTTCTATCTCCAAGATCCTGTTATACATTTTGTATATGTATATTGCACACCATTTTTTGGAGAGATCAATGACAGTTATATAAATTGGAATGTGTACGCAATTGCTCATTAAGAGCTAGACAGCTGGTTGAAGTATCAAAATGGTTGGCCAATACCAACTTTAAAAATACTGCATATGAATGTCTGTTCCATGATCAACCATTTGTTAAATGCCAGCAGATAGCTGAGCCATGAAAGTTCGTTGCCTATATTAGAAAAAGATCCAAATCAATAGAGCATAGAATTGGGAGTACTTATCTGCTTTACTTGTTGGGTTCAAGACAACAAATGAATTTGAAGGTACTTTGGCTAGTTTTGCCTGGTATACTAATGAAAGTAAACATGCACAAATAAAATGCACATTAAGAAATAAAAACATAAGAAGAGAGAGAGGAAATATTGACATGGTAACAATTTAACTAAAAACCTTGTGTGAAATATTCACATGCCTCTCTCTACCCACTTTCATTTACTTTTATATAATTTATACAAACTATTCTTCATATTAACCAATAACCTTTGCAGAAACACTTTCTTACACATTTCAATGTAGGTAGGTACAAAGAGATTTTTTTTTAAATATAATGTCCTTTAATCTTGTAGGTCATATCGAACAATGAATGAAATGATGCTGAAATGAGCCTGGATCCATGGAACTTACAGTTACTCAATATTCATCTTTTCAGGATAAAGGAAAACACCTTATCTGGGTAAGTTACCATAATCGAGGTTTGAACTCTGGACCTCTTGAACATGAAAAAGAAGCATGGTCAAATGTTTAAATATAGGTTGCTATATCCTGATATATGGTGGACTTTGAGACAGTGATGTGTTTTAACAATTAAAATTTAGTTGAGTCGATTTTGTAACACTACATCACTTACTTTTTAATTTCGGAAAATTAGTCGACCAAAGGAATTGACAATGGAAGCACATGGCTTCTGAAACATGTTTTCCGAAATTAAAAAGTAAGTGATGTAGTGTTACAAAATCGACTCAACTAAATTTTAATTGTTTAAAGGTTGCTATATGCTTGCCTTGAAATTCCAAACTCTTTCCATGAAATTGCAAGAAACAACTGAACATTGGCAGTATGAAAATAAAGTATTAAAAAGTTCAAGCAAATAACACCAAATATCCTTGAAATGGTTGATGTAACTCTAAAGATTTTAAAGATAATTCCCTTCCTTAACCAAACTAACCTTTAGTTGGAAAAAGTTAGTTTAGATTTTCTTGATTAAAATATCATACGTTTTAGATATATGCATATCAAATAAAATATATATCTTGAATTTTCTGGAAACAGTCTGTGATGTTCTCTTCACTTGACTGAATTTTGTATAATTTATAACTATTAGGAAACCTTATAAGGTAGATAAAAATTATTACAAAAAAAATATGGATTATTATCATATACATTTGTGTCAAACTTTTTAATAGTATTAGGTGTTTTTTAAATAATCCATGCTGACTGTTATCCAACAGACATGCTTTTCTCCACCTCTTTCTTTTCTTTCCATTGCGAGGGCTTGTTACCATGAATAAACATTAGAATATCAGCTTCATATGTAACTAAGCATGTCTTGCCTAGTGTAATTCTGAAATCCTGCATAATCTTCTAACTGATTAACTGTATACATACTACACAAAAAATGTAGATCTCTTTAAAGCACATAATTTATTTCCAATAATATTTTTAAGGCTTAAGCCATTCTCAAGATACACATTATTACTGGTTTGAATTCTTAAATATTTTGTCATTCCTTTCTGATCCTGTTGATTTTCAATTGTTTCTCACCACTGCATGGAAATGTTATGGAGCTTTAAGGTCAATATATGGTGTCTATTTTTGAACATTTGACTATCATTTTCCCCTTTGTATCTATAATGAAATGTGAATGAGCTATTTCTGCAAAAGTTTATCCTGATTTAATTAAGTAAATAGAAAAATAAGCTTTCATAAGCTAGTTTGTAAACTAATAAATGATGGAGGGTAGAGAAAATCATGTGAATTCAGTTTTTATTTTTTTTCACAAGGCCATGTAAAGATTGCTCAAAATATTAATATACACATATAATCAGCCGCTTTTTAAACATCTGACTCATACCAACGTACTACCTGCTTCTTCATTGATACAACAAACTATCTATTAAAATAATTTTGGAAAATATTTATTGTGATTAACAAGATGTAGAAAAAGCTTTCTATAAATAGTTTCCAAAATAGATATGAAATGAGAGAAAGTTGCAAGAATTTTTGAGAGTGAATACAACTGTATACTGAATTGTGAGCAAAAGCCAGACCTTATGAGGGAAACTTTGGAAATGTGCATGGAATGACTCATAAATGAAGGTGGGTTTAGCTTTCTGAACTCTTGGCAGCTTTCCAATAAAATCTATACAAACTAACAGGAAACAGACATACCTTCCAGTACGATATAATGTAATGTTTATTGTCTGTTATGAATTACAATACTGCTAGTAAACACAAACATGAGTATTTTACGTTGAAACAGAACATTACATTATACCTGTACATTACCACTGATGACGTTATGTACATACATGGTACTAAACTGTACACGATATCTACGGAAGCAATCCTATCTAAACAACCCTATCACATTATATTCCTGAGCAACCACTGTGCTGATAATCTTTCCTTAACGAAACTTTATTTTAATTATCAAAAAGATTATTAACACAAGATGCAATCTCTCTCACTGTGACATTTTAAAAGATATCTGGAATGCCAGAGTAATTACGATCCCAATAGCCGCCGCTATACAGCCAGTCTTCGTGCTTCGTGTGGGGGTTTGTCCCCAGCGTGAACCATCTGAAACCACAAGTTACAATATTTTATTTACATCTTATTTCAAATATATGTTCATACATAAATTTGCAGCTATATTAACCCTTTATGGCTGGAATGTGAGCATAACTGCAAGCCTCTACAGGTGAGTTAATCTTGGTTACCAACTGAGTATTTGTGACTGGAGCTATTAAATGCTTGCACAATCATCAGATATCATCAGTATGTAAGGATGTCTTTTATAGCCAGTTAAAATATGTTTAAGGGGGTTTCTTGACACAAGTTTACAAGGTTGTATGTGCGCTTGAATTTTTTTTGTTTGTTTGTTGTTTTTTTCTTCCCTTCTGTAGCTTAACTCCTTTAACCTGGTTGGTCATATCAGAAGATGAATGAAATTGATGAAATGATGCTCAAATGACCTAAGAGTCCATGGAGCTGAAAGTTACTCAACATTTGTCTTCTCAGGATAAGGGAAAACCCCCAAAAAAACCTTATCCGAGTAACTCACCCTAAGCAAGATTCGAATTCGTGACGGTTGAATGTGAGGCAGATACGCTACCACCGCACTATCCAGATGGGCTGAGAATTTTTTTCTTTTGTTTTTCTATACTTTGTAAAGATGGCATCAAAATAATGAACATTAACAGATATTGAAATAATGTCCATGTTCAATGAATTCAGTGATGATTTTTCTTACTTTGAGTTATTTGGCTTAGAAGAGAAGAAAGATATAGAGAAGCTGGGTGCAACAATGACTCATTCATTAATGCTCAGATCTGCAGGTGTTACATTTGGTTAGCAAAACCCCCATCAATGATATGGATGTGATAAGACATCCTGCGCATAATTGTTAAGTAACCCATTTTACCAACAGATAACATTGTGTAACTTCATTAAATAATACAAAACTTGACATTTGGAATTATGGCCAGACACAACAGGAGTAGCTAACCTATGAAACCAAGGATCACAAGATTAAATCCAATGAAAATGTATGTTCCGCATTCAAGAAAAATGGTAGTAAAGGATGGGGAGAACCCAATTAAAGCAAACTGTGAGATGGTCTGGTGTGAATGCTGACAGGTTTTGATTGAATGTAGATACACACATTTTTACCATTTTATTATGTATAAAAAACTCACTCATACTATATGCAGCATTATAAGATTATAAGATTTGATAATAGGACAGCAATCATGTGTGCTAATGTCCGCACGGTGTAAGGCTTGGCAAACCATTTTAATTAATGGAAAAAAACAGTTGAAAAAAATGCATATATTTTCTAACAATAGTATTCACTTATATCCATATTATTCAAGAGTGTAGATGAAAATAAGCACGCAATTACGTTTACATGTTATGTCAAAGTTTCAATGCAACTGGCCCACTTCTTTCAGAGAAAAGCAAAGAAAATGTAGTTTTGAGAAAAACTAATTTTAAATGGAAGTGTGGTGGGCATTTAAAGCTGTGTATTAAATAGCCATATAAGAATGTAAATACATATAAAAATCATTTAAATCCATACATTAGCTGTTCAGCTTGAATTGCACAACTTTTTTCAAAAATAAAATTATTTTTCTGAGACTTCAGTTGCCGATCTCCCCTTGATCGTATGTTGGTGGATGACCAACAAAAATTTTAGTGACCATATTGCCAAAGGAACTGATGGAAATTCACCCAATGCATGTGCACCAGTGAACTTTTCATTTCCTTGGAGTTGATTAACTCAATGAAATTGAACATTGTTGCCCTACTGTGTAACTCACAATACATAAGCCTCCATAGCTTAAAACTTGGCTTAAGCATAAATTCTGGAACTGATACTGTGAGTGTAAATACCAATATTTACAGGTATATAACTTTCAGCACATAGATCATTTTTGCATCCAGCATCTTGGTGATTCTTATAAGGTTGGCTATAATTATTTACGTTTACACAATATAGTTATAATGTGAATGAATAAGTGTAAACAATGTAATATTTTCAATTAACAAGTTTTTAACTTTCCGAATCTGGCCAAGGCTACAATGCAATACAGGTTGTTTCATTAACAATACCTCAAGTGTGTTTTATTCTATCACAAGAATTACAATTATGTTTTACTTAATCCTTAATTGCACAATTTATTTTGCTACATATGTCATTCTTCCTCTAATTCACAAACCGGTATTTATATCCCTTTCATCGGTATGACAACTGAAGTGACTTGAATAACTGTGATCACTAGTGTGATACATAATGGACTGGCCAACCATTCAAAGCCGAATGTCGCGGGTCCAAGTCCCAGTGACTGTAGCCAAATGTGCTTGTGGTAAAGGACAGGGACGGCCCAAGTAAAATAACCAGTGTGCTGGCACGCTTGGATGCTGACGAGGTTACATTGACTGCAATTGGATTTTGCTCTTTTGCATTAACAAGAAATACTACAGTTTTATTGCAAAATATTAATAATCTTACAATATAAAACAGCTATAACTAGCCTAATTTTATTGCTGAATGTTACTGTAATACAAAATTACAAAAAAGTCCACTAAAAATACTACAAGATTTGATTAATCATTTTAGTTGCATTTGTGCAACACCATGCAATTAAGAGTTATTTTATTTGTAGAAAACTTGTAAAATGCCTCCTGGAATTATGTATTACATTTAAGAAATGTCTTTTTTCCATGATAAGTCAGTTTCAACTTTTTCATTGCTGAATATTTTTGTTAAACTAAAACTCCAGGGAACTCTGTTTATGTGGTGTCTTTGTTGATTAAGAAGCAATAATGTTTGGATAAGAACAAATGTTATAACAATCAAAAATAAAATATGTACAAACTTGAAACATACCTTGGTGTCCATTCGCCCTTTTTGCCCTTACGTGCCTTGCGAGCATCTCGCTGTTTCTCTTCCAGTCGTGTTTTCTCAGCTGCTGCTCCATCAATGTCACCTTCTTCCAACTTCCTTATGTCTGGTCGCAGTCTGTGTGACACATGATATGTAAAATAAGCTCAGAGATTTGCATCAAATTAAATGAACACTGACCTTATCCAGTCATAAAGCTGGTCATGTTCAATATGTTATGGCAGTAATGGCATATGTTTTCCTACTAGTGAGCTACCTGCAGTTATGCTTTATGAATAACTCCTTTCAAATTAGCTTTTAAAAATGTAATATGGCATTTCCTGCGACAAAAAACAAAAAGAACAAAAAAACAAAAATCCATGTATTACTTAACCTACTTGTGGTGAAACAGCTGAGAAAATGGCAAATGGGAGTTGACTTTTGGTTGATAATAAAGGAAAATAAGCCTCCAAAACATGTTCTGGGAAACTCCAAATTGCTGCTGTTTTATGTTATTAATCAACAAATGTTCAAATTTATTGTAAATGAAATATGTTTATATCTGTCAGCTACTTTATAATGTTTTGAGAGTTTATTGCCATGTAGTTTGTTCAATTAGCTCTAATAGTTTGTTGATTATCATCATTTAAAGATTTTGTGTCTACCCAAAAATAAATTTGACTAGAGAACATTTCTGAGCTGAGAATTTATACTGTTTTAAATCATCACTAACACTTAAACAATGTGAAGATTAACTTAGAAAAACAAATAAATACAACCTCAAGAACCTATTAAACCACCCATTAAAGACACCATACCAAACAAATGAAAATCTGGTATTTACCAAATAAACTGTGAAGACTCAACCAAAATTTACATTGGACAGACTAAGAGAAACCTTCAAACAAGATTAAAGGAGCACCTCAGGAACACAAAACTGAAGCAAATAGGCAAATCTGCAGTATTATATCACTTCTGGATGTCACAACACAACATTAAACTGGATACCAAACTAATATAACATGTTAAAACTAAGGCAGAACTAGCAATTTGAGAAAGGATTCATATTAGGAAAAATGCACACATAGTTATGAATTTCAAAATACCACTGGCAGAAAACACCTTAAGATTATCCCCAAGGAAACCAGATGATAACACAGATTCTCTTCTGTAGTCAGTCAAACACCTGCCGACAATGAACATGAATATCTTTGAAATGGGATAAAAATTAAATGAAATTATAGTCCAAATTTGACTTAAATCACTTTGATAATTATATAGGCAAAGATTTGGTCTTAATGTATTTTCTAGTAATAACATTCATAGATGCTACAATTAGGTCCCAATGATGGAGTTTCTCCTTGAAGAAAAGAGCAGTATATGCCACAAAAATGAGGAGAGCCAAAACAGCTTCTGCATTTGGTCCCATAAAAGCCTGTGCAGCAGGCAAGGCAGGAATTAGCAATTCCAACAATAGTAAGTAAGTCTTTATGCATTATTGGAAATGTTTATAATTTCATGGCTTCATCAAGAAATTATATATACACAAGTATGGCCTTAAATATAATAGATATCTATATAGAGGTATAGCACAATATACTTACTTATCTTATACAGTTTATTAGTACATAAGAAAAAACAATATTTACAGTTACACAAGAAATATAGTGGAGTGTAAGTTACCTTTCATAAAAAGTTAAATTTTATAAAATATTATAAACATTTTATAAAATTGGATAGGTAGAGTCAGACTGAAAAATTCAATGTCATAGCTGGGATTTGAACCATGGATCTCCTGGTGTCTAGCTGGTTGCTCTTCCACTGAGCTACCATGGCAACATGCCAGCAACCTATCCAACCCCTGTCCTACACACAGCTTGTGTTAAAAAAAAAAAAACTATTTTATAACATATTAAACAATGGAAAGTTGCTAAGGAGTGAATTTACAATTGAAAAATAATAAAGCTACAATCTTACATTTAAGAATTTGTTTACCTCATAGAACTTGTATTTAGCCACATCTTTTTCCCCTTCAGTTTAAAATTTTTGCTTGGTAATATAGTGAAAGATTTGGGCAGTTTGTTGTAAAGAATCACCTCCTTTGTGTGGTATGCTATTAATACTCTTAGAAAGTCTATGTTGCTGCAGTGCAGTGATTCAGTATTTCTGGTGTTGTATGAGTGATAATCTTTATTTTGTGTTAAGTGATGTAGATTATTATGTATAAAGGAAACCGTTTCCAAAATATATATACAAGGCAAAGGCAGTATATTGAATTTGTCAAAGATAATTGGAGTATTATTTGGAACTTGTTTCATTATTCTCAAAATTTTCTTCTGGAAAGTAAAGATTATAATAGACAGGTTAGAGCTTCCCCAGAAGGAGATACCATATGAAATTAGTGAGTAAATATAACCATAGTAAACAGTGTTTAAAACCTCTTTGTCACAAACTTTGATTAATATTCTTATAGCATACATTAATTTACTTAATTTGTTACAAACTACTAAGATAAGGTGTTGATAAAGCATTCCATTTCTCTTGCAGATTATCTGAGTTGAGACAGAATAAAATTAGTTACATCATAAGATTGTTTACATCATAAGATTATTGGCTGGAAGATGCTGTGCCAAAAATTAAATCCATATTTAATATTTGATGCTGGTGTGTTATGGAACTTTCACAGTTTTTCTTCAGTTTAGATTATGACTCAAAATTATATTGTACACCACACAGAAAATATTTTAGTTTAACCTCCTTTATTATTTGTGTACACTTTTATTTTATATTAATTTTACAAAATGGGTTAAATAGCACAGATTTATACTTAAGGAGTTGAAAATATGGTAGGGGCAGTTTTTGAGAGTTCTTAGGCAGCTTATAGTTTTCACTAGGTCCTATGCACAAACACATGCACATATACATGGTCAGGGTTACCAATAAAATAAGTCACTCCACAAGAGTGCTGTAATTACACGGTAGTAAAAAATTACATACGCAAGCAGATAAACTCTAATGTCAAGGTAACATTCTTCTAATTTGTGAATTGTATTTGCAATAACTTCAGTATTTCTCATTTCCAGGATTACCCAAATATTTTCTGTCCCGTTACTCCACAGTAGCTTTTCTTTGTTTTCAAGACGCAGAAACACTTCAAAGCTATAGATCTTACCTGCAATCTGTGGGGCAGAGCCTGTTCCTCATACCCTCCTCCATTTCGTTGAGAGACATGGCAAACAGCGTGAACTGGTAATACTGCACAGAAAATCAATAGTTTCACACACTGATACACAACATAAGAGTCAATGTAATTTTTGTTGACAATCGTACATACCTCTGCACTTCTCTCAGGCCTGGGGTCTGCCTCCCACAGAGTCACTGAGTTGGGAATGTCAATGGAATATGTTGAATCACACTTAGGAATTTCTCCTTCAGGCAGCTCAGGTATCGGACACCCTTCCTCCATACTGTTAGTCCCCTGCAAAGGTAGGAAAACAGTAAATATTTGGTCTGTTACAGCTCTAAATAAGTATTCAAAAAAAAAAAAAAAAAAAAAAAAAAAAAAAGAAGCAAATACACCCATGAATATTTACAATTTACACATAATCCAACAACAAAATATTCTTGCTTGACATCAGTTCTTTTGGATCAAAGCATGATGCAAAAGTTCCTCTTGTATTCAGCTAGTTTGCAATTTATATTTTAGCAAACATATACAGAGTAAGAAAGATCACAAAGTAACTGTCAGTTTGGTTCCTTGTATTTAAATAAGATAAAAAACTCATATTGATGAGTCTTTCATGTGATATACTACAAATATCAAAACAAGGGTGACCTGAACTACTTAGAAAATCAAACAAGGATTATATTTTTAAAAATCTGAAGTGTTACACTCACATGACATTCTTTAGCTGCTCTACAAAAGATTATTCTTCTTTGTACACAATGCTAATCAAGATAAATGTTAGCAGAATGTTATTACTTAGTTCCTTACATCCCCGTCCAACTCCATTGACCGAATTAGACTCGTATACGTTTCCGCTGGCTGCCGTGTGAGAACACTTGGAGGCGCTAGTGTGCATGAGAGAACGTCACACAATTACCCGTGCACGTTCTATGCGCAGATATGGAGAGACAATGTTTTCAAGTTAAGCGCCATATTAGAAATTCAGTTTCTGAGACTAGCATTACTGAATCGTTTTCTTGGCCATTTTTGGTTTATTACTTGTAATTTTATAACTTATAATTTCTTTATTAATTTATACAGTTTTATAGCTCAGCTATTTTGAGAAGTTTTATGTTTGTTGTTGTTATTTAAATAGAAGCAATTATTGCTCCTCTGTCCTATACAGTTTTGTTTCTGTTAAAAACATTTCTTCGGTAAACTGGTTAGAAATGTTACGATATTTGAAATACAGAAAATGTGCAGTAACGGGTTGTAATATCGATGGCAAGACCACAGAAATAAAACTTTTCAGATTCCCGACAAAAGGTCAGAAAGATATTGCAGATCAACGCCGAAGGTAAGTGAATATGCATAATTTCATTTAGCAGGTGTAAGCAAAACTAACAAAACAAGTGGATAGGTACGGCTACAAGTTTCGAAGTAATGTAAATATAGATACAGTAACAGTCATGATTTTGAGCGCCGACATTTGAATCAGGTTAAAAGCATCCAAAACTGCATTGTCAGTAAAATATGTGCTACAGTGCAAAAATGTTTAAAAAGGCAAAATCATACCTGTGTTTGTGTAAGAAAATGTATTATTTGTTCGTGCTTGGTGATACTTCCATAGGCAATCCGGATTTGAAGATATTGAAAATATTAACATATTCAGATTTGAAATCCCCTATACTTCCAAGGTTTTGACTTCTTTTTAGGATCATTGGGGTTATAACACAGACCATATCTCACATTAAAATTTAAATATAATATATATGATTTAAAGTATGCAGCATAGAGCAGTTATGTATTTTATTTAAACACATTTATAAATAGCCATATTTCTCTGTTCTTTTGTAGCTATTACTTTTTAATAGTGTATACTTTTATACTTGCATACAATGTTCTGGTGAAAATAACTACACTACAAATTAGTAAAGTTAACAAATTATATGCAATATATAGGTATTTTGAGTTTAATCTAATGAAGATGTACAACACAGTACCTACAGGCTTTATGTGCAACATAAACATACATTAACATATGAAAACATACATTTCATGCCAAAATGTGTGCACCTTCTAAATGAACTTGCCTATACTGCGCATTTATTTAGACGAAATATCATTATTTAAATGCTAAGAAAAATAATGTGGCAACTATATGCAGTGATTAGGTTTAATTGCTTACAGATCCTAGATTACAAAATAAATAAATAAAATTGAAGCACCTTATTATCTTTAATTTACAACTTACATAAAGATGCATTTACTAATGTGAACTTCGATTTTTCTGTTATAATACGTAACACAAGAATTCATGTGCTTATGTGATGCTTGTTTTCTTAGTTTATTTGCAGAAAACAGAAAAGGAGCTTTCTTTGGCTTCAAATTGAGATAAACTTAGTCTATGCACAAATTTGAGTTTATTTTTTATATTTCTCTACTTATTCTAGCAATTATATTTCAGATGTCAAGCCACATAGTTGAATATTTGGTTGTTAAATGGCAAGTGCAAATTTGAGGATTTTCTCAGAGACAAAATCTGCTAATTCAAAATCTTCTTGGCTTTTTACCTGGTTAGAAGCCCGAGAAGATTTTGAATTCAGTTCAGCTTCAGTTCTTATTTTAAAATCTGCTATATTCAAAACTTTATGTGCTAAAATGTTTTCATTGTAATAATATTCTCAGTATTTATTTTCAAAAGTTTTGAGTATACACTCATACATTTTTTGTTTATCTGGTAGTGCATGTGACTATAATTTATTTTACTTTTATATTTCTTCATATTTTATTTATCATCATCATCATCATCATCATCATCATCATCATCATTTAGTATAACTGTCTTGTTAGTTTTACATAATTATAGAAATGGAAAGGTAATTTATTGCTATTAATTATGAATGTATAATAGAATCCTGTCTTTTTCAGATACAGTATCTGGGCAGAAATAGCCCAGAATCCAAACCTGAGTGTCGAAGCAATGACAACAGCTTATATGTGTGGAAGACATTTTGCTCCTAACCAGTTCTGCGACAATAATAAATCCAAACTCCATGGTGCTATTCCATCCATGAGTTGCTCTTCACAGCCAACACCCTCAGATCTACCTATATCAACTGAAGGTGAATGTGGTGAGGTTTTGAATAATGTGGCTGTTGAAACTGGTACTTTTGTTCTTCCTCCATCTTACACCTGCTCTCCCATTTCTAGTGAACCAAAATGTTTCTCTCCAGTTGTTCTCCCTTCTGGTGAACAATGTTGCAATTTTTCTGCTTCAGAACCTAGTCCCCCAGCTCCATCACTTAGTAATATTTTCTCACTTGGTGAACATATTCATGCAGATGATAATGAAGACATTATATCTGCAAATATACAGAAGTCAGAAAGTAAGAAAAGAAGTTTAGTCGACCAAAGGAATTGACAATGGAAGCACATGGCTTCTGAAACATGTTTTCCGAAATAAAAAAGTAAGTGATGTAGTGTTACAAAATCGACTCAACTAAACTTTAATTTGTTAAAACACATCACTGTCTCAAAGTCCACCATATATCAGGAGAAGTTTAGTTCTTTCCAAAATGAATGTTTCTCGTGTTAGTGAGTTAAGTCCTAAAAAGAAAAAGCTTTTTGGCATATTGAAAAAAGGATACTGCTGAAGAAGTTGCAGCAAAAATACAAAAGGAAGATATTGGCTATGAAAGAGTTGATGAAGGGAATGAAAGGTCGTAGTCACAAAATTGTTCAAACTCTGTCAAAGTCCATGTCTTCAATGGCAGCAAACTTTCTCATTTCACAAGTGGGGAATGCTAAGAAGGCATCTAATTAATATGGGGTATATTTTAAGTAATTTTAAGGTACTAAATTTAAGTTCCAACAGTGGGCATTTTCCATTGATAGTAGACATAAAAACATGCACAGAGCAAATAGTCTATAATTTAAGGGAGGAAAAGTGTAACATAGAAGAATACAGTAGATACAAATGGAAGGAAGAGTATTGCAATAAATTTAGGCAGACACTTAAACTCTAATTATGGCCAGATATGTCAGTGTGGAATAAGTTTTATGATAAAGGAACATGAAATTGAAAGTGCTATGGATATCTTAAATATCATTATGCTAAGGGCTGGGGAGGAAATGAAAATGAGAAAGAAGGTTTACAAAAGAGATGAGGGCTGGTTTGATGAAGAATGTAGAGTAACTAAAAGACAAGTCAAACAGCTGCTCATAAAGTGGAGGGAATTAGGATACATAGAATTAAAGAAAGAGTATATGCAAGGGAGGGATTTATATAATTCATTACTGGAACAAAAGAAAACAAGCTGGATGAAAAAATATGAAAGTAATTTGATACGGATCCTAAATGAAAATAATGCAAATGAGATATGGAAGGTTATGAAATCAATGTATAATAAATATGTAACAAAACCAAGTATAAAACCAGGAGAATGGATGGAATATTTTAAAAATTTGTATGGGGAGAAAAAGAGTAAAAATGAGATAGGAAATTGGGAAATAGGTAATAACTATGTAGATATACTCGATGATATAATAAGAAGTGAAGAAATAATTCAACAGGTGAATATAATGAAGAGAAATAAAGCAATGGGAATAGATGGAATCCCAGCAGAGTTCCTTAAGGAATGTTGCACTGAAATAAACAGAGTTAAGGTTTTAGTAGACTTATTTAACACAATTAAGGTGAAGGGTTATATACCAGATAAGTGGAGGAAAGCAATCATACATCCAATATACAAAGGCAAGGGTAGTGTTGACAAACCAAACAACTATAGAGGCATTGCATTATTATCAAATGTAGGAAAAATTTTTACTGGTATTATGGCAAGCAGGATACAAACATGGGTTGAAGAATATAATATCCTCTCGGAACTTCAGATGGGCTTTAGAAAAGGGAGGAGGACAGTTGATAACTTATTTATTATAAAAACACTGGTAGATAAATACTTGAAAGACAAAAGAGGAAAGTTATATATGGCTTTTGTGGATTTAGAGAAAGCATACGATAGGATAGAGCTTCAATTGCTGTGGCATAAGTTGTTGACTAAAGGAGTGAGTAAACAAATGGTGGACACCCTTAGAGCATTATATAAGGAAAATACTTTTTGTATAAGAGTGGAGGAAGGGGTTGTAACAAGAGAAATCCAACAAGAGAAAGGCCTTAGACAGGGATGTAAGTTAAGTCCAGTCCTATTCAATTTATATATAGATGATGTATTAACAGAAATTGGGAGAAATAATAACTCGATGCCAGTAATTAATAATATTCAGATTCCAGGATTACTGTTTGCAGATGATCTAGTTATAGGTGCAATTACAGTGAATGGCTTGAAACAATCCTTGCAAACATTAAATAATTACTGTAAAGAGTGGAGTTTAAAAGTGAACCAGGACAAGACGCAGATTGTAGTGTTCAAAAAAGGGGGAAAATTGAGCAAGTATGAAAAATGGAAGAATGAGAATGAAAAGGAGTACAGGGTAGTGAGAGAATGTATTTATCTAGGAGTTAAAATTGATAGTGGTGGCAATTGGGAAAAGCAAAAGAAATTTGCATTGGCAAAAGGAAAAGGAGCTTTATCAGCTATTAGAAGTTGCAAATACAAAGCACCTAATATAAATATTAGATGGTTAGAAAAAGTGTACAACATGGTGGTTGAGGCAAAAATGCTATATGGGATAGAAGTATGGGGATTAGAAGGAGGATGGGAAGGCATAGATGAGGTGCATAGGAAATTTTGCAAAGAAATACTGGGGTTACCAAATGCAACTGTTAGGCAGGTAGCACAACTAGAGCTGGGTAGAGTGGCAAGTAAGGGAAAGATTATGGAAAGGGCATTGAAATTTTGGCATAGAATATTGAAATTGGAAGAAAGGAATTTGTTAAAACAGTGTTTAGTATATCAAGAGAAAAGTTTAAAGAACAAGGGATGGGTAGACTGTCTTCGAAATAACCTGGAAAGTAGTGGGTTAGGGGAAATGTGGAGAAGAAGAGAAAATAATGTGAATTCCTTCTGGAAGTTGGCAAGGAAAAGATTTGAGGATATAGAAATACAAAAAATATTTAGTGAAATAACTGAAAAGAGATCTTTAGTTTTCTATATACCAATGAAAGTCTCATGGGGAAGGGAAAAGTACATTGATGTGACAAATAAAGAGGAGCGAGAAGGTATTGCATGGCTGAAAGCAGGAGTATGGAGATTAAAAGGTTTAAGGAAAGGTATTCCACAAAATCAATGTTCTATATGTGGCGGAAATGAAGATATGGAACACATTTTATTTAAATGTAAAGGGACTGAAATTTGGAGAAAAGAGTATATTAATAAGAAATGGTTTAAAATAGATAGAAATGTAGTAGTAGTTGAAATGTTTCAAAAAGATAGTAAGAAGATTGGACAATTCTTATGCAAAGTGAAAAATAAATGGATATGGACAGTAAATAGACAAAATGGTGTAATAAACTAGAATTAATAAACTATTGTAAAATATGAGTATGACCGGTAAAGAGCCAGGGCTGAACACCGGTCATATTCACATGTATAAAGCTTAGCATAAATAAATAAATAAAAAAGAAGGCATCTAGAGGACGAAGATGGTCTGTAACAGATAAATTGCAAGCTCTCTCCATCTACAAACTTTCTCCTAAGTGTTACACCCTTCTTCATTCCATTTTTGCTCTACCTTGTAGGAGTACCCTTATCCATCTTCTTAATCAGGTCCCTTTCAGTACTGGAATAAACAGTCACATTTTCAGAACGTTAGCTAAATCTGTTTCTGAGCTTAAGGACATTGACCATATATGTACTTTGATGTTTGATGAGATAGCTATCAAAGAACACATTTAGTATGATCCGAAAACAGATCAAATCCTTGGCTTTGAAGACAAGGGTATACTGGGGCCAACATGCAGAGTGGCAAACCAAGTACTTGTGTTCATGGCTAAGGGTTTGAGAAAAAAGTGGAAGCAGCCTGTGGCATACTTCTTCAGTCGAGGGGGTGTGAAGGCAATTGAGCTGAAGAGATTATTAATGGAAGTGCTTAAAGCTTGTAGTGCTGCTGGGCTGCGTGTGACATGTGCGTGTGACATGTGCACCAACAAAGTAAAAACTCTGAAAAGCTTAGGTGTTTCCATTAGTAAGCCTTTCTTTACATTTAGAGATCAGGAGGTGGTGACCATTTATGATCCTCCCCATCTCCTTAAGTGCACAAGAAACATGCTTCTGAAACATGATGTGCAATTAAATGTAAAGGTTGGCGAAGAGAACTCAGCAGTTTTCACAGCTTCCTGGTCTCACATCAAAGAAGCTGTCAAACTTGATAGGAACCAGCCATTTCATTGTTTACACAAAATCACTGACACTCATCTAAGTCCAGATGCCTTCCAGAAAATGAAGGTTTCTTTTGCATCCCAAATATTTAGCAACAGTATGGCAGTGGCATTGCACTGCCATTATATAAATGGTAAGTATAACAGCAAATTACTGAGTTCTGCTTTTTTCATGCAGTAGAGAAAAGGGACAAAGAAAGAACTCTAGTATCAAGTAGAGGAAATGATTAGCAATACCTAATTTTCTTGGAAACACATTGGACTTTGTCTCTTTGGACTTGTCTAGCTGAAACTTTAAATCTTTGAATATATGCAATATAATAGAAAATAATATATTTTAAAGTGAGAAACTTAACTTTCCCATTAGCAAATTACATTAATAAGCCTAGATGGTGTAATTGTAAGCCAGAATTATTCAAGTTTTATGAAAAACTCCATAGTGAAAACTTGTTGAGCTTTAACATTATAATTTTTGAAACTTTAGAAACAAACTTCAAAAATCAGTTTTTATTTAAAAACTGCAGAATGTGAAGATAATTAAAATGTAATACTGCAGCTTTTTTCACTTTTTTCCATCTTTTAGGGTTAATTACCTAACTTTTAAAGTATCACAACTCTGCCTTGTAAGATAACTCTGTTAAATTATCTTTCAGGTAATCTACTTTTGGGCAGTGTGGCTACTGCACATTTCGTTGATACACTAAACAACACTTTTGACAGCTTCAATGGTAGCAGCAGCAAATCAAAAGGACCAAAGCATCTTAGGAGTAAACTCAGCTGTAAAAATGAAGATCATTTCTTTTCATTTTGGGATAGCACGATAGCCACAGTCAACAGTTTTTGAGGCAGTGTTCAGGTACAATAAAGGAAATCTCTGATGCTAATTTTGTCTCAGATGTTTTTCGACCTCCATCACAGGATGGCTGGATCATCTCGATGAGAGGTGTAAAACATCTCTGGCAGATTTTGAAGGTTTCCAATATCTGCAGACTAGATGCCTTAACCAAGACCCCCTAGAGCACTTGTTTGGTTGTATTAGATCACATTGTGGTTCTAATTACAATCCTACGGTGAGCCAGTTCCAAGCAGCGCTGAAGACAACCATAATAAAGGATGTTTTAAGGATGTAAGGGATTCAAACTGTGAACCTGAGGAAGAACCTGGAGAAGTTCTCAATAATTTACGGCAGTTTATTTTTGGGGATCCAGAGGTTCATGATGTTCAAGAGTCCAGCCTTGAAATTGATGCACCTCCTCCTGTTCACAGTTTGGGTGTTGAGGTAGAAAAATCATTTTCCACAGTCTATGCCTCAGGATATATAGCCAGAAGACTCCTTCGACATATCAGCTGTAACAACTGTAAAGCATGTCTCATATCAGATGGAGTAAGCAATATTCATTTAGGAATTCTTCTGAAAGAGCACTCTGATACTCCTCAGCTTACATATCCTACTGAGGAGCTATGTAGAACTGTTGGAGCAGGAGCTACTTTTACAGAAAATATGCTACCAGATGTTGCTCACTTGTCTGATGTTGGAAAGCGTATTACAGATGCTATGTTAAAAACTGTTGACTTCAGTTGGCTAGGGGAAAAATGTTTGGATCATGCAGTCCCCTTGCGCAATGAAATTGCACAGGCAATATGTGTTATCTCTATCCCCTGGTATTGTAAACAGCAAAATCGCAGCCTCAAACAGAACCGGAAGATCAGAAAATTAAATATTTTAAATCATATTTGAGTATATGCATACATGTATGGAAAGGGAAGGAATTAACATGTATTCAGATCTGTAATATACATGGGAATAGTATGTAGGTTTAGTACTTCATCATGCTGCCTCAATTACTTTTTTCGTATAACTTTATTGCTGAATATATATTTTATTTTTTTGCCACTACTGAAAGTATCATTCTAAGTGATCATAAGCTAGGAGGGGATCAAGAGAATTCATTGAATGATCTGCAATCTGCAAGATTTACAGAAAATGTTCGTGTAAAGAAACAGTTTGAAAACACTGTTCAAGGTCACACATACTGGATTTATCATCTCTTGGCCTGAAATAAATGCTGCATGTAGTTTGTGTGTATATTACTTCCAGGAATACTACAAAAAGCACCAAAAAACAAAGTTGTATAGTTGTACATTAGGTATTTAGGTGTTAAGTCAGCAAGTTACACAAAAGTTCTCTGCAGACATGGATATTGTTATGCTGGAATAGCCACATTCCAATAGCACCAACCTTTCATCGCAATCCTTATAACCTCATAATATTACTTCCCAGCAGCAAAGCTAAAGTACCCATAAAACTGAATACAGAGTGCAGGTATTTCTAAAAGAACTTCAGAGAGCATTTTTAACATATTGGCGCAACAAAATCATTCATATGTATGAATTACTGAAGAATTATATTATTAACCTTTCAAGCATTGGAGTGAAAGAAGACAATGTATGGGAGCACCAAGCAAGAGAACCCATGTAAAATAAACAAAAAAAGACATTCCTTATTCATATGAAGTGTTTCACATTGTTAGTATATTGCACTGTTCTCTACACAAGATGGTCTGTTATATTTGAGGATGACAACGAAATTTTAGCAATCAAGCTCAGGAATCAAAACAAGCAGAGGTGAAAGAAATTGTCTTCTGTGGATGTCACTTCTTTAGAGCCCTTTGTCAATAAAGCATTGGTTATTAGAAAATGTTTTTGGGACAGCAAGACAGTAGTTTTTATTAGTTTTATATATTTAATATGTATAACTTTCTAGGCATTATTTTTGGAATTTGTATTCACACCTTAACATAGCATGCAGCAAGCATAATTTATTTTGCATGAACCTGTTTCAATTACCTGCATATATCAGTATGTATAATTTGTAATAGGTAACTTATTCTTTATGTCTGGAGAGGGAGAGAGAAGAGAGAGAGAGAGAGAGAGAGAGAGAGAGAGAGAGAGAGAGAGAGAGAGAGAGAGAGAAGTAAGTGAATGCGCATAAGACCTTAAAGCTTGTATCACATCATTGTTATTTCTGGTATTATATGTACCATGTTGCACACTTTATCCAAAAATTACTTCAGGTCTCAGCATTTTTACAAAATTACATGAGCAATATGGCTAAAATTATTTCCACATTATTCTTAAAATGTCCAAGTTTGGAAAGACAAGTTAATTTAAATAATATCTTTGCTTAGCTGTTTCAATGCCATAGGCACATAAATGACCAGCAGGAAAGGATTGAATTTTAGCATTCAGCATCCTTTTGTCATGCTCTGTCTACCCTGAGTATACCTCTGCAACCTATACTTCAATAGGAGGTAGTTGTTGGAAGTAGTGGTAATATAATATTCTTTCCATATTTGTATTTGCAAGTCAATGCCTCTTATGTTATCAAGTATGTATTTAAAAGGCAACAAACTAATGAGCAAAATTCCAATTCACAATACACTCTGCTTATGCTAAAGCACTGAAACTATTTGTATTCTTCCTGCCTTAGATTTGGGGATATAACACTTAAATGCAGACCTTTGATGCTAATCTTACAGCATTTTATTTTGGATCTGTCAGGAAATTCTATCACTATATTCAGTATTCACACATGCTCAAAGTTACCCAGCAGAATACAGATACACCAAATTTTCAATAGCAAAAAATAGCATTTCAGATTTTCACACTCTGAATGAGAAGTGTTTCAATTATAAAGTTGAACAACATAATTTTTAATTTCTTAATATGCATATATTATATGCAATAAAATGATATTGCATTGGTAATGCTGGTGATTTCATTCTGCTTCTTAGTTGTTTAACCCTTGTTTCTTCTAAACAGATATACTGAAAATATACATTGCAATCTATACTAAGTCATATGTATTGTATTGAAATGATTTTATTTAGTTTCAGAATTTGCATAACATGTGTTCCTCTATTTATAGAAATATAGTGCCAACTTACTTATTCACCATTATATTTAAAATACTGTGAAGAAAAATTAGTTACATGTGTGTAAAATGGAAATAAAAAACAGAAGCTTGTTAGTTTGTAAATTAAAATTATAAATATACAGATTTAATATTGCATTATTTCGCTTATTTTTCACTCCTTTCATATCCTATCACTCTTCCCATTGTGAGATAAGCACAAATGAAAGAAAATGTACTTTAAACAGGATCTGTTTTTGACAACAGTGCTTAGGGTGCTGGCTATATAGTAATCTGATGAGTGTAAACAAATTCAAATGCATCAGCTAACTTGTTTATTTAAATTCTCACACTGGCTACTGCTAATTATGAGATTACTAAGTGTGTGCATTTTATTATATATGCTATTTCCAGTGTTCCTTTGTGTTACATTTCAGTAATCAAAATAATAATTTTGAGGTAATTTTTCTTAGTAATATTCCCAAGTTAAATAATTTTGACTGTCTTAAAATAACAATATTTTTTTCATGCAAAGTACAAAAATAGGGAGTGCTGCTGTTATCTTTTAAATGTTAAGTTTCTTTATGAAAATGTTTCTGAAGTTCTAGTACAAAAATTATATAAAATGTACTTGTGATTTTATTTTATCACATGTTTAATAGGATAATATTAAATACTTGACCCACAGTTCAGTCATCAAAAGATCTTATAGAATATATATAAAATTATTCAAATTTTACAATTAATAATTGTTTAATAAAGCAATATGTTCTTAACATTATAAAATCACATTTTTTCTGCAGCAATGCATCACTACAGTACTAAATGTAGGTACTTTAAAGCTACAAACACATAACTTTAAAAGTAAGTTAATACCTCAAATATTTAATGCTTCAACATTAACAAACTCAGCAAAATTTATGTTAATTTTTAATTTAAGAATATTACTTCACTGCTATCTAGTCCAAAATAACAAGATGAAAAGCAGTAACTTTTAAATAAAGCAGATATCGTACCACAATAAAGTTGTTTCCACGTCTACAGCCAGATCAGAATCCTGGGAGTGGTTCAGAAAAAGAAAGAAGAGCTCCGAATCACTCACAGTATTTTGATTTTGGCTCTAAACGCGGGAACAGCTGGCGGGTTACATATAAGGGTACCCTAACCAGGAATGGGTGCCACAGTGTTTGTGCGATTGAGCCACCGGAGTCGGCGTAAGTTCCTATACGGGCCGTGTGAGAACAGTTGGCAGCGCGTCGATCGCCGGAAGAGGAATGCGAGTCCAATTTTTTAACATTGAGTTAACCATCTATTCGTTTATAGTTATCTATGGTTCCTTATAAGTAGAAGGGAATAAGGGAATGCACAATGCTAAAGTCATTGCAAATCACTTCTTTGTTTGGCCAGGAGTAGAACAAAAGAAAAACAGACACTTCCTGTGTGAGAAAAGTTTTAAGTACTTCACAATTGAAACCAATAACAAGGAATATCTCGAAAATGGTTACCTCCACAACAAAAACTTAAAGGACAAAAATTGTGTGTTTTGTCATGAGGTATATTTTTTGTGTAGTACGTTTTTTTCTATCTCTTACGGTTTAGCAGTTAAGCAAAATTAATCCAGAATAAAGAGGTCTTCAGAGGCTATTCCCAAAAAATTTGATATACATTTTATTTCGGACATAAATAGCTTTAATATACGGGATTTTAATCAAAATCGTTAGAGCCATTTTTAAGAAAATCAAAATGTTCGAAATTTTTTTCATGTAAAGGGTAGTTTGTGGTGGGGGGATTTTTTTGAAAATCTTCGTGTCGCATTCTTGGAAGATACTAAACCTAAATACCAAGTTTGGTATTTAATGGTCTTTTTGTTTTGGGGCTATGCTGTCCACAGACACACAGACAGACAGACACACACACACACACACATACACACACACCTTGTTTTTAAAAATGCTTTTTTTGGACTCAGAGGACCCCAAAACATATATTTCTGGTGAAATCTCGGTATCAAATTTTTGGGTGCATTACAATACCTTCTCTATCCCTATGTACATATGGGGCTAGAGAAAGTAAAAATGTAAATAGTTTTATTGTTTTTCAAAATATTTCATTTTGACAATAAATATTTGCATTCAATAAAACCAGTCCTTAAAGCAATGATGCCACTATTCCTAAGGCACTTCAAAAACCAGGTTTTTATAATGCTTCATCTGATGACGAAAAAAGTGATTCATTTAGTTTATCTTTAACGTTTGGAAACAAAAAGAAATCACACATTGTAGGTCATGGCTGTGTGGTGAACTGTCCATGGTGCTGACCTTAGGCATCAGCTACTCAGTTGTTAGTTTTGTTGTCGTTTGTGGTATAAAATCATTTATGCTCTTGGGTACTTTTCACTAACTTTTAAAAATGTCTGCAGTAAACAGACATTTCTTCATCAATCAGCAGCAATGGTAAATCTATCTTCTAATGCTATAAGTAACAATATGGCCCATTTTAGAAAAAAAAAAAAAAAATTAAGCAACCATTTTCTTACCAACACTGCAAATTTGTTGGACTTTTATAGACTTAGGTTCTGTTCAAAAAAACCCATTGAGTCGATTGACTTTTATTTTCAGGATTCATCACTAGTTACAACATTCCAAACCAAATTTGAAGTGCCCCTTCAAATTTTTCCATAGTTTTTCTATGCCAATCAATGCTTTGTTGCCTTTGATTAGGAGTTTAGTTTGAAACAAAGTTTTCTCATGTCTAACTGCTGATGTAATATGGTAGGATTTTACTTGAATAGCTGCATTATTTTCATCAGTAATAGCAGTACTTGGGTGCTCTTCATAAAATTCATCACTAAAAAAAACTGATCTCTTTTTAACTTAATGTACCAATTTAAATTATTGCCTCAAATAGGGCTTTTTTGCCAAATGCATTTCTAAACTCATCTTCACATTGTTTAGACTTTAATGAAAATTTAAAATACTAACTGTTCTCTTGCCAAATTCATGTTTAGCTGAACACAATATGTTTAAATGATGATAATTACAAACTATTAGAGCTCACGAACAAACTACATAGCAATAAGCTTGCAAAGCATTAGAAAGCAATTGTCAGATATAACAATTTTCGTTTATTTTTAGAAACATGATTTTCTAAACATGGTCAGTGTCGCCCTTGTATAATTAAAATAAGAATCACCTATTGGAACTTGAAAATACTAAAGCAGGGAAGTTTCAAGTTCTCATATGGTAATAAATAGTTGTAACTGTTGTATTGTAAAACTCAAATAACTAACGCCACATTTCTTGTATGCTAAGTTTTGTGTATCTCTTAAGGTTTACCATTATACAAAATTCATTCAAAATGAATAAGACTTCAGATGCTCTTCTCAGTAAATTCAAGACAGACATTTTTGTTATGGAAATATCTTAAACTTATTGTATTTTAACGAAAATAGTTACTCATTTTGAGAAGCATCACATCTCTGGAAGATATTAAACCTGATTAACAAGTTTATTATTTTCAGACAGACAATTTTTAAATTGGGATTCAGGGGGCCTGAAAACAAATATTTCCATTGAAATTCAGAATCAAAATTTTGATTGGAATTATCATTCATTATTTAGGTAGCTATCATCTTCACCAGGTGTATTTAAAACATCTTACTCAAATGTGAAATTGTAATTATACATTTTTTGTTTATGACCTCTCTTTCTATCTTCCTCTCTCCCTCTGATATTTTCCTTAGGAACTGAACTTTTGTAATACAATATTTCTTCTACTTACCTTAGGAAAGTGGAAGAGAAAATGAAACAAAAAGTGAAGCATTTGGAGCATTTAAGTTGCATTTTGGGGTATTAAACCCTTGGTTAGGAGGGATATAAAAGATAGATGATAGAAAAGAAAAATAATACAGAAAGAAAGCAAATGGAATGACAGAGCCAGATGGAAGAGAGACAGATGCAGAGAGGGAGAGGGAGGGAGTGAGAGAGAGAGAGAGAGAGAGAGAGAGAGAGAGAGAGAGAGAGAGAGAGAGAGAGAGAGAGAGAGAGAGAGAGAGTGTGTGTAAGTATTTCAATTACAAGGAGACACTGTCACACTGATATTGCAGACTGAGCTGTACGGAAAAAAAAAAAAAAATTCATGTCTCAACTTTCTCTCTCAAAGGGTACCTATACACTGGGAAGAAATTATAAAAACAATAATTTAAGTTGTAATGGCTGAATTAAGTCTGTCTTCTACTTAAGGATCAGTTGTTTGGTACTATAAAGTATGTTGCAGTAAATGTATGCAAGGGAAATGGTCAAATTTGTCAAGAATCAGAAAATTATATTCAGAACTGACAAGTGAAATGTGTAATACACATGAATTAAAAATATAGCAGTTTTCATCTGGGAACATAGGCAACATTTTAACATAAAAGGTGTTATTACATATACTTTTATATTATTACAAACTTTAAAAGAAATGTTATTGCAAATATAGTTTATATAAAAAACAAATCTAGACACACCTTTATAATATGCCTTATTGAGAATTAAAAGTGTGTTATTGAATTGACATAATCACACATACATACACATTCTGGCATTCCAGCAGTTGTATCAGTCATAATTAATACATATATTATGATTACGCAACATTGATTCAACATAAACACTTTTATGCTTCTCAAACCTTGTTTTCCTTTGGAATAATGGTTTCACCTTCCTTGAAGGCATCCTCAGCTACAGGCAAATATGAGGATGCCTTCAAGGAACGTGAAAAATTGTCCTAAAGAAAAACAAGGTTTGTGAAGCACAAGAGTGTTTATGCCGAATCAATGTTGCTTAATTATAATTACGTGCTTCACAGTGTGATAATTAAAATAATCAATATATTATTGTGTGTAATACATATATTTGCAATTAATGTTTAGGGAGAATGAAAACACCACTCTGCATTGTTAAATAGAACTAATGGAAAGAAAATACTGTATTCCTTTGTTAATTTATCAATACAACTGTGGTTGGGAAAGACTACAGAAAGACTTGCGGCTATAAGTATATGCTCACACGACCACACTAAAGGTAAGTTAAAAACCAAGATTTCATGTAGTGAAGAGAAAATAAGCCACATTTTCGTAAGCTCTCTTATTTAATATTTTTTGAACACCAATATAGCAAAAAATTATATAATATATAAATCATTCTAATCTATAAATAATTATTTTCTTGTCAAACTTTGGCTGATGGGAGAGAAAGCTGAAACACAGATTATTTTTATTTTACTTTCAACAATAAACAAAATAATAATCCCAGCTTGATTTGTAAAATCAGGTGACAATGTTAGATTAATGTTATTATCAATAAGGTGTTTGAACGTACCTCTGACTGAGAATTTGACTTGAACGGCCCAACCTTGAGGCTGTTGAGCTTTGCGAGAACCTTCTTCGGTGTATGTGAGGGACTGTCATTTGGAGTAGGCCCCTTGCCCTTCTCCCCTTCTCGCCTATCACAGCATACTTACATCAGTATTCACATAACAAATCATGACACTGGGATAGAACCTGTTTCACACTTCCAGTTACAGAAATTGGAGTTATAACAAATTAAATGTTTCCCCTGCACAATTTGACAATTATTTCAACAAGTATAACTCTTATAAATACTTTTAGGAGCTCAAATGGCTCTCTTGTTAACTTTCCTTTTCTTTATGTAGTCTCTTTGTGATTTTTTTCTCCACAATGACCATTGTCGTAAATTTCTGTGATAGCCAATGAAGAAGGTATTTATATCTCAGTTGTTTAATGTGTTCCTTTGAAGATCTAGCTTTTAAAAACAACTGCTTAGATACATCAATGAATGAAGAAAATGTCAGTGTTTCATTTGTGGATGCTAATAATTACATTTGCAGTTGAAAGAGGTAAGAAATATCAATATGGTGGTAAATGTACACATCTGTCACATTTCAATTTGGCAACATTATGTATTATGTTCTTATATTTAGTAGATATTATAGAAAACAATCTTAAAAATCAGACGGAGACTCTCTTATCCTCTAGCAACCATGACTTTTAAATATGCAATTTTCTATGTTTTCCTTGCTCTATGAATGAGTAAAAGTTATGATGACCAGTTGTACCATATTTGATACTTTCTGTACTTCCTGTGTGTTTTTTTATGTTTATATTTTCGCCTATCTCTATGTCCTGTGTATCAATGGTAGAACTGAAAAACTCCATCAAATCTGATAAAGACACCTAAAATCCATCATTTTTTTCACTACTCTTTGAGCCCCCCCTCAAAACCAAACAGAAATTGATCTCTTGTATGTTGCTGGTAAGGCTGGTTCACAATAATCTGAGAATGGTAACCAAAATGAAAATAAGAACAGGAAGCAATACAACATATAAGACTATCATTGAGAATAGCTTGATATTGAGAATGAGAATGCATATCTAGCTCCAAAGACAATTTTGTGCATTTGAATTTCATTTGTTTTTAACTGACCAATGATAGTTTTTACCTGATTCCATGGCCATGAGAAATAAAGAATAACAACTTACTATGTTAAGTGTTTTAAAATTCAAATCATTGACAAAGAACATCCTCGCAATAGTTAATGCCTCAAAAAAGTCTTATAAATGTGAGTTTTAACAAGATCTACATTTTTTGTATAGTAAAATTTTGTCTCTCATTTAGGAAAAAATCATTCGGAATGAAGAAGTCTTCACAAGCTATTTCCAGAAAATTCAATGCATATTTCATATGCCATGAAAATATCTCAAACAAATACATACAGCATTTTAACCAAAACTGTTAAAACCATTTTTGGGAGAATAAAAAATGAAAAACACTGCAATGTAAAGAATAGTTTAGGATGAAGGAATTCTCCTGAAAATCTTCATGCTACATCCTCTTTAATATTTGACAACTCTTAATCGTTTAACTATGCTGATATTTCTTTTTCTCTCACATTTTCTTAAAAATCCCTCTTTTAGATTTGGGGAGTCTTAAACCTGTATTTCAGGCAAAATCTCAAATGAATATCAAGTTTTTGGGTTGAGTGCAACACTTGTTCTGTTTATCATAAGTATGTAGTAGAGAAAGAAAAACTGCAACATTTTTGGATGGAATACAATGCCTCTTTTTGTCTATAATAGGTCCAGAAAATAACATACAGTTTTTAATTTCTCATCAAAAGTTTTTGGAGTTCTTGTATTTTTTCAACTGTTGGTTCAATTATTGTGGCACAATTTCAGTTCATAGGTGAATTTATGACAAATGTAATTAGTTCATATTCAAACTTTGGCAATTTCAAATGATATATTTAAGAGTTAGCGAAACATGAATAATTGTCATATGTGTCAACATCGGGGATATAGAAATTCAATAAATTTACACCTTTTTTAGTACTACTTGGGTGTGAAGCAGGTTCTAGATAAAAGAGAAAAGGGTGCTAGTGCAGTGCTGCCAAAGCTACATAACTATAGCAACTGCTAACATGCACACCACAAAGGTCCTCTCTACGTCTAGATCTCAAGCTACACTACATTCCCCACTTTAGCTAAAATACAGGGTATTTCGTATAGGACTAGGGACAACAAACTAATTAATAAAGTAGAAATTGTAAGAAGATTCCTTCCAAATCCTTTTAAAATTAAGCCTGTTTAATTCACTTAAGTAGATAAATAATATTACTAAATAGAGTTTCTCCAAACAAAATATGGTACTTTAACTTGAAGAAAATTTGTGTTTTGAAAGGTAGAAAAATTCAGCACTACAGCTGAAATTTGAACCATGTATCTTCAGCTTTCCATGCCAGTATTTTACCAACTGAGCTACCATGGCAACTTACCAGCATGGCATTAAATTAAATTCATTAATTTGAAAAATCTTTTAACTTAAAAAATTAATTAAATCATAAGAGTTAGCTTTAGTTAATAGTTGTCACTACCATATATGGATGTCAGTGTGGTAATGATTCGTTCAAACCTCATTTAGTAGTAAAACTTTTTTTTCTCCAAACAGATGAATGGCATATATTTAGAGTATATCAAGTTTTAATTTCTCATATTTCTTTCCAAGTTTGAGTACATGTGATAGAGGTATTCACGTGGAATGTATAAACATATTGCATAGGAAGAACTGCATTTTTCTTGTATGCACGTTGTAACAGATAATAGGCAGGAACAATTATGCAGATAAGCACTTAATAGAACATTTCAACGAAGCATATACAGAGCTGGTAGAGTACACTGCTCTTTAAAATTAATTTATTCTATTAATTAAATTTAACAGCAGTGTAAGCACATAAAATTGATTGTGTGGGATACCTTATGATATATAAATCAAAATATGGAGGGGAAAACAAAGCTATTTTGCTGCAACATGAACGTGGGATCTGATTCATCATGTAAATGTGCTGGTCCCCATGGCTATGCTTACTAAAGTGCCTAGCTTTGGTGCTTCATGGTGCAGGGGATCGTGGGTTTGAGTTCAGCCTTGGGCATGGTTGTTTGTATATTTTTAAACTATATTAAAAAACTGTATTAAAAAAAATGGAACTGCGAGCTCTATAATCTTACCACTCGGCTACTATGTCCTTCGCTTTGCATGGCCAGCAATCCTTGAAAGAGAATATGTGCATGTGCGAGTGTGTATGTGTGTGTGTGTGCATGCGTGTGTGTGTGTGTGTGTGTGTGTTTATTATTCTCTCTAGCAGAAGCCAAACAGTTCAGTCTAAGGGTCTACATATCCTACATTCAATCCTGAAAATGGGCAATAAATATTATCAAAGAAATGGAAGTTGGTTTCTAGAGCATATGACAAATGAATAATTTCCCCCAGCCTCTGTCCACCTTAATTGTTCCTGACTGCTGATTATGAGGCTATCTTTTTGAAAAGGATGTTCTGCAACAGAGGCCAAATGTTACAAAAGCTCAAAGAGAACATTAGCAACAGAATTAAAAACTAGCAAAATATGTGCTAGTCACATTTGGACATGTGTGTTGAAATGTGACTAGTAGCAGATGATGGACACTTCCAAAAGCTTTTATAATGTACATTTGTCTCATCTGGACTAAAGTAAGACTCCAAATTTATTACTTTTATCTGTTACTAACAAACAATGGATTCAGTTCTATAAGAATCAACCTGTATTTACATAAACACTCCCTCAAATTGTAACTTTATGTTACTCTAAACCCACATATGGTCTTCCTTCTTACAGAATTCATAGAATGTAATTTAAATTATGTTTCTGTGATAACTTACACTAAGTTATTTACTAATGTAAAAGCTAACTATAACAATTTAGTAATGTCACAAGAGTGAACAATAAGTATAAAAGTAATTGTTGCACCTGAATATACATGCAAACTTGCTTGTTTACAGAAGGCCACATGACTTAAATGTAGGATTTTTCACTGTTATTTTTAACAATTAACTTTGGTAGGACTGAAATGTGAAAACTTCTCATATCGCTATTTGATGCCTTCTATGTTCCTCAATTATTTTGATACACATTTTTAGAACACACTAAATAAAGACCTTTAAAACTGCATGCATTTTGTACCTACTGGGTGTTCAAATATATTTGCATTCTTAGTCAACAGGCCTTTGCTTAGCTATTAGAAGCTTTCTTATTTTGGCAGATAGTTATTAAAGAAAAAATCACATTTCATAAAGTCATCCATTTTTTCTAATTCTACCTTACATATGTGTTCTTCCTTGATGTTTGCAATGCTCTCAGTTCCTTTAGTTGTTTATGTGCACATAATACCAATGCCATTACAATTTGTTGAAAAAAAAACTCTGGATTTCCTATATCTATTCCAATAAATCTTTCAATTAAATTGTGTTCTGTTACTGTTCATGGCCCCAGGGAAATTTACTTTAAGGATGTGCCTCATACTTGTGATATGTAAATAAGTTTTCCAATATGTTTTATGTTTTTCTGTTATTATATGTAAAGTTTTATAGCAGATATAATTGTATATTTCATAATTTTCCTATGCATAAACCATATAATGTATGTATTTTAAAATATACCTGCACAGCCAGAAAATAATAAATAGAGTTCTTTCTGGTAGACAGTATTTGTAATCAAGGCACATTTCAAAGTTATAGCTGAAGCCACAAAAAAGTTCAAAAAATCTAGTTTCTAGTTACACAAATTCGCAATGAGGTTTAGAGTAAACTTTAAGAGTTCTCCTTTAAAGTATGCAGGAAAATTAAGTGGTAAATTGTATGTGTTTCTTTTTGTGTTCTTTGGATGGTGAAGATGTAGTGCTTCTGAAAAAATTCTTCCAATAACATTTCTTGATAACATAATAAATTACATGTGAGCATTTGGAGAAAATGACCATTTTAAACTGCAAATCAAATTATAAGACTGGAATGATGTCTAAGGAAGAGTGTACATTGTAAGTACTTATCAAAGTATAAGCTTAAAGTTAACAATTTTAGTACAGTTTAGTGCATAATTTCTGAAATTAGAGAAATAGGCACTGACTTGGGTGGGGAGGCACTTTCTGTTACCCCTAAATTAAAAGCCAGGGCCTCAACAATTTTACAAATATTCCAAGATAGATCTCTTATTAAACAATAATAATAATAATAATAATAATAATAATAATAATAATAATAATAATATATATATATATATAAAAATTAAATAGAACCCAGAAAGCTATAAATGATTTTTCTTTATTTCCAATGCAAAGTTCAAATTATTCTTGTGCTGACATGTCTATAGTTTTATTCTCTATAGTAAAAAAAAAATATTTTGCTGTTATTTGATCAGTTCTTGAAGTAAGGTATGATGCAAAATGCAGTTCATTTTGTATGTTGTGAGAAATCCACTTACAGGAATTGCACTGCATCCATTTTTTTGACTTTGTGAGTATTCTCTCACTTAAAGAGTAGCAAGGTATTAAAATTAAACTCGTCATTCATGCAGACTCAGATTAAAATTCCTTACATTTGAATAAACACTGTTACTGCCATCTATGCCCTCGTGAAGAAGCCATGAACTTGGATCTTCATTCAGTGGCAGACAACTTTACAAGCAGGAATGCATATCTATTGTAATGTCTGCTCTTACTGCATTTTCTGCACCACAAGTGATAGACACTGGTGATGTATTAAATGAAATGATAGGGGAAGGAAACCTTCAAGGCCTAAGTTTAGAGTACCTCCCTGGCACTTGCAAGCTATGCCGTCTCAGCCACCCTGTCAGTAGGAATGAACTGAGAAATAAAGTGAGACTCAAAAGAGCTAGTATTATTATTCTTTTAACTTTAAATTATCCCAAACGCTGTATGTGGATTTCTGGCGGACAAAGTTGCATCTGGGTGGGTTTTCTCTGCATCCTCCAGTTTTCCCACCACTCATTACACCCATTTGCTGCATCATCTCCTTTCCTATCAATTTCACTTGCATTTCATATCATCCACTTCCTCAAGCTCATGCCTGACTACGGGCCGACCACTCGTTCCAGGTTCTCCATTCTGTAGTTTCATGCCATTGCTCCTCGACAGGCTTTTGACCTCTAGGTATTCGCTTGTAAGACCTAGGGGGGTGTCAGTCCTAAACACCAGGAGGGTAAGCTGACTACGAAACAAAACTTTAAATTAATGAACCATTTATTTAATTATCAGGCAAATGAAAGCATTACCATTAAAATACTTTTACTTTAGTAAGTTCACAGAATATTTTATTAATGCCTGACTTTATTGTACAATCCTATAACTTTGCCCCATAACAAGTCAGCATCTATGATTAAAGAGCATATTTTAAAGATTTTGATCGCATATTAATGTGCATATTTTAGATACTTGTAGCACATCTAGTAATAATATTTAATTATTCAATTTGCATGAATTATATTAGATATCTTCTGAATGTATAGCCAGGGTCAAATTTCAGCAGGCAAGCCAATCACAATTTTTTCTTAGCATTTTTCCAAATAATTTGTGATAGTAGTACAGAACCCTTGATCTTATGGCATTTGTCATCTGCTTCTGATCAAAGTTGTCTATTTTTTAGATTCTTTAGTTCTTATTTAATTGGTATATTTGTGAATTCTTTCAATTTTTATGAAAGGAAGACCACTGTACTTATATTATGCATTTTTCTGCAAAGTAAAATTTTAAAATTAAAATGGTGCAGTTCTTCAACAGCATACCTGAATACAATAAAATAGTGTCTTAGATTAGTGAAACTCGCTCTAGGCCTACAGTTAGATACCAAAAATATTTGAACACCAATATATATAGTTATTCCTATCAGCATCCAGTTGAGGGAAGTGATCTGGGGTTTAATGGCTTTTGACTGAGCATGCATTTCCTGTGTTTTAACATTCTTATTTCAGATGCAGACTTGCACACTTTAGTTTTCACTTGTTTCTTTGGTCACACAATATTTTCAAGAACAGAATAAAGAAATGTATTTAGGGGACACATGTCTACCATGCTTGCATTGCAAATATTATTTCAAGAGTTTAGGAATCTTAATTTTTTTGTAATATAATTAAAAAGGTCTTAAAATACCTTGCAGGCATTTATAATATAAAAATACAAATTTCATCAGTTTCAAGGCAAAAACAGTCACAATCATAGTAAATATGCACAAATTAAACCGCTACTCAACATTTCATACATGTCCTATGTATTTTTCAACAAATCTTAAACATTTCCTAAGAGCTCTTCTTCTAACTTCGTGTAAAAGTAATATATTTTTCCCATATAAACTAATCTTAAAATTCTATGATTAACAGCTACACTTGTTCTCAGATCATTCTGTATGCAATAGAGTTTGGTTCCGTACATGCTGTAACATAAAATATGTTATAAAACTGTTAAAACCACTAGAAATGTCAAAAAGTTAAAGATATGGGAGGAAATTTTCATTAAGACATATGAAAATCGAGTTATGAACTTTGATATTCCCACAGATGTGGATAGATAGGTGAATATGTTCAAGTCTATCACTTGGGGAACTTCATCAAGCTATGCAGAACCTAGATACTAGAATTGTCAACAGCAGCTGACAATGTACGAGGGTGGATCAAAAAGTAATGCACAATAATTGTTTTCTGTCTTGGTATTGCAGGTGAAATGTTGCAATTTCACACAGATATAATTTGAAGTTTTCACTACAGAGGGTGGTTTTTGTTTCATGTGCAGCTCTAATGAGGCGAGTGTGAACTATGCAACAAAGATGGTGTGCATGCTACTGTCGCCCACGTGATGATTGTATGGACCGTAGCAATGTCCCCCAGTGGTGTGCATTCTTCCAAGAGAACCGTGTGAACCTTATAATTCGTCATGCTCCAGGAAGCTAATAACAGCTGCAACCCTGCTGAATGTCAGAGACATTGAGGTGGCAATTTTGAATGACCGGTGTGCAACTGCGAAGCTTATCACAACAGTTCAACATTTCCTATGGCCCAGTGTATGATATTGTTCATGATACATTGAAATTTCATAAAGTTAGTGCTCGCTGGGTGCCTAAGAATTAAAACGTTTTTGTAAAAAAATGATTGTGCATTACTTTTCAATCCACCTTGTAGATAACAGCCTACAAACGCATGCTCCATGTATGGTTAGTGAAACCTTACTATTAAGGATGAACAGAATAGTATATTGCATACTAAGAACTAAATTATACTAATCAAGTTGAGAATGCATATTCGGAATATGAGGCCCACAGGGCCGAATTTTCCAAGTATTCAAGATCTAATAAGTAACTTAAAGTTTATCGTTAGCCAATTACTTTCTGAAATACTTGAAAATACTGTAAAAAAACAATAATAACTCAAAATTGCTTTTCAATGTTTTATTAAACATTAAGAAAAAATGAATTCTCGATGTGAACAAATGAAAGGCTTCATCTAAATTATATCGACAAAGCCTTCTTTTGTTAATGAATTTTGCAATAGATTCTTTACTTGAAGTAGCACATGTCTTGAGTGTTATGTCATTTCATAAATTTAACTTACATTACCAAATATGTGTTCAGAATGATTAACTTACATATCAAGTATTTCAAAAAATATTTTAACAGTTAATTTCACAGTTACAGAAGTAATTGTGACAAGACAGTAACTACTGACTCTACATCACCTCACCTGGCTTGAAGCCAGAGAATGCCTTGAGTAAGAAAGACACTGGTATCCATTAATGGTTACAAAAGTAATGAATACAAAGTAACCAATTACCCAAAAATGGCTACCAAAGTAATGAAAACACTAACTAAACTAACAGAAAAGTTACAAAGTCTGGATGACATTATTCACTACATATCCATTGGTATCGATTATAAAGAATTAGCTATCTCAACTAATTACACAGTATTGTGACTATACTTTGCTGGCCCATAATTGCTCCACATGTGATAATGGTTTGCTTTGGAAAGCTTAGCTGATTGTTGTTGCATGTGTTTGGTTGGCTTCCTTTCATTGTCATAGGGACTGTAAATTTAACATGTGAGGAATGTTTGCTTTTTCTTGAAATATCTGTCGACACAACTACAAAAGGTACAGTTGCCAGCAATTAAAACTTTTACTGGCGCACAGCATGCAGCTGTTCCAAAGCAACAAGACAAGAATTGTGATATGTCAAAATGACAAGATAAAATTGAACTACAGAATTGTTGTAGGACCATTGAAATGGGGACTATGCTATCAATTTTTAAGAAATAAAAGAGGCTTTTGTTACAGCATTAATCTGCTCTGCACGAGTATGCAAGTGGCATTGCTGATGAGAAAAAATGCCCACTAATTATCTGCTTTGCTGCATATCTAATATATGACACCACTGAGATTATCTCCATTTTTTTGTAATATTAGACAAAAATGATTAAACTCTTTAATATATGGTGTTGGATTGAACTTGGTCTTTCACGACACGAGCAAGAGCACAAACCATTACATGACACAGCAACCATTTAGAACAGGAGTTAATAAATACATTAACATGACTTCAGTCACTGCCCTGGATTCTAGAATGATGTATTCAGCTTCTAATGTTATAAAAATAAAAAGAATCAGATCTGTTACTAGTGTATACAAATTATTCTTGCAAAAGCTTATTTTTCAATTTTCTTCAATTAAATTGAATTTGGACATTTAATTACAGATAGTATGGGAATAGTGATATTCAAATTTTTATAAATTAAATGCTATATGCTGGCCTTAAAATTCCGTGCTAATCTATTCAACTGTGAAAAAATATCTGAATATCCTCAGGACTTTAAACGAAAGACAAAGTATTGAATAATTAAAACAATTTGTAACCAATACATCAATCTGTATTAAGCCACAAAAAGTTATTTGCAATAAATTGCATGTTTTAGAAATTAATTTTTTTGTGCAGTACAATTTTGTGTATCACTTATTGTCAGTTACACAAGATTATACAAAATTCCTTCCAGATGAAGAAGATTTGAAATGCTATTCCCAGAAAGTTCAAGATATATATTTTATTTGTCATGTAAATGTCTTAAAATATATAGTATTTTCATTAAAATCACTAGCTAGCAAAGTTTTAAAAGTATAGGGTTGGTTTAGAAATATTCAGCTGCAACTTTAATTCACAGACTCCTTATCTTAACTTTCCTTAATGTTATATTAACTTCAACTAAATTGATAAATTTTGTTTTGTGAACTAAGTTTTAATGCAGTGGTTCAATTAAACATGTAGCATTTGTATGAGACTTTTCACCTAAACTCTCCCAGACCAGTTTTAACGACCACTGCTACATTTTAACACAATGCTAAAATGGTTTAACACTTAAGTTAATGTAAACTCTTATTAAAATTTTGAAAACAGCTGCCACATATCTGATTTTTTAATATTGTTCTAAATTGAAGAAGAGTCCATGCATCATAATCAAGGCAAGAGTTTTTAAATCATGTATAGGCTTATTTTTTTTTTTTTTTTTTTTTTGCAAACTTTTGAATTTTTTTTCATATTTTCCTGAGTAATATAATTTTTTTTTTTTAGCAATAAATGAGAAGTACCTTTTTTTACTTTGGACTGAGATATGTGCATTTATTTAAAGTAATTTAACATTAGGGTCTTCATGAAGCTAGAAGTTGAGAAACAATGTTTAAAACTTCAATGAAAAGAAGTTAGCAGTTACAATACTTACAAGATACTAAAATAAGGTACCAGACAAGAAAAGGTCTGGTTTCTGAAAATTACAGGTTTGTAACAGATCCAATAATAGAATTTCAATATAAAGAAAAACCTGTAACTCACCTTACTTTATTCCAAATTACTCACTGAGAGCCACATGTGAAATACTAAGGAGTGGTTACTTTGGAAGCAGTAAGTACACTTGTAGAAAGCATGAATCACAGAGATAGAGTAGAAAACAATTTACAAGTTTTCTGCCAAATGACTGGGTCTAAATTGGATTAAATTATGGAAAAAGAAACTTAAGATATAATGATATAAGCTTTAGATTATTTGTTTGAGCTTCTAAGCCTAGTTATATAAGTATGGATGCTTTTAATAATGTAATGGCAGCATTTAATCAACTAAATGCATTTACAATTAGTTGTATTAATTCTGATTTACTTCTTTGTTACAAAGAACTTTATGTACAACAGTGCTCTTGGCATTAAAAGCAAAATATACGTTTTACCATGTTTTTCTGTGAAAAGTCCCTTGAATGCCTTTGGTCAGCAAGATTAAATGTTTACAGCTAGAGGTTTTTCTCTGTATATAGCTTAGTTGTAACAGAAGAATTACTATGAAAAATGCAAATGTCACAACTTCTTGCATGTTGCAGTTTATTCATGTCTGATATGTGATATTTGATTCTATTCATGATACTAATTTAAGATAAAAGGCTTTAATTAGCACAAAATTAATACACATTTATGTAAAATATTCTGCACAAAATACCACCAATTAAACTGTATAAATTTTTAAAATAATTGTCAACACAAAATCTTGCCTCTGATTGTAATGAATTAAAAAGTTGAAAAAGGAGGAAGTTTTAAAATAATACAGATGCTCCAAAGCTGTCATATGCAGGATTGTAGAGGAAATATAAGAGGTTAGAATACTACCAACAGCAATATGCCTCTTCCTCCTATGCTAAAAGTGTTAATTACTTGTGAGATTTTATGCTACTCGTGCTTTTCATTAATGGTAAGTGGCACTGTTGATATTTCCAAAGGCACTGTTCGTGGCTTTATCCAAAAGGTTTCTGAAGCAACTGCTGAAAAGTATTTTTGTTGTGGTTTGATCCTCATCAATGACATCCACTTTAATTCCAACATAGTGTCCAGTATTAAGTCATTCTAAATGCTTTTCACACTAGCATTTTAGGTGCTACATTTTATGTGAGCATAATATTGGTGCAGTTGCTTACTGGACCTGGGAGAAAAACACACTGCAATTAAATTTCTTGCTAACATTCCCCAGCTTGCATAATTTTCTTTTAATTTAAGTCCATCATCAGTTTTATTGCACTCAATAACTCCTTCATGCTTAGTAACCAATTTTATAAGACACACCTTTATGATGGTGTAAACATAACTACTGTGCACCTCGATTTTTCAGGACATCATTATTCTAACCTAAAAAAAATCAAGAAAATCACATGGCAATAATAATTATTGTTTATGAATGTAAATAGTTATTTGCTATTGAAACCAGCAGCACTGTGATTGTAGACAGAAGTGCAACAGGGAACATTCAGAGCCTTCTATTTCAGTCACTGCCTTTTTGAAAGCTGTTTTTAAAGGTATCTTCAGCATTAACAAAATGTTGACTTAAAACCAAAATGAAGGTATATGATAAAAAATTTCTGATTGTTTATTCTCATGGCTTTCTATATTCATTATTCAACAAACTATTCTTACAAAAAGCTTCTTCTATTTCATGCTATTCTAGTTAAACATTCACAGAAATGTTTTATTACATATTTTATGGTAGATGCATGGGAATTACAGAAATATAGTCGATTTTAACCAATAGTCACATGTTTTAAGAATGGGTTGCTATGCGATGGATTTGAAATTCTGTTCTCTTTGCATGACCACCAGAAAAAAATGAAGTGATTATTTAGTTGAAAAGATATGAATTACTTGACAATTCAAGCCTATAATAAAGAATATCTTGGGTTAACCAACAACAAATTTTATTTTTATATGAATTGCATGATTTAATAACAACCTCTTTTATGGTTGGCTATTGTTTTTCTCCCTTATTGTTTACAAACTATAAAAAAAGGCATTCAGAGTGAGGACAGCTTCACAGACTATTCCCAGAAAATTCAAGATATACATTTTATTTGTCATGCAAATGTTTAACATATTTTGTATATTAATAAAAGTCTTTAGCATTGTTTTTGAGAAAATAAAACATACCCTTTTTTTTTTTAATGCAATGGGTAGTTTGGGTTGGAAATATTTGTGTTTGGTAAATACGGGGCTTAAATACTCAATATGGGGTGAACGATCCTTCATGCAGCTGACAGCAAGTCCATGTGTGTATATATAAAGCAAGGAGATGATGGAAATGCTTCCCTTTGTTGTTCAAGCATTTCTGATTCCTGCTTAGGAAATTGCTTGTTACACTCTGCAGGTACCTCTGAAAAATGGCAGAAATTTCTTGATAGCTATTAGTTTTAACTTCATTTAAAGTGTGAGGATTTGTTTTGTTTGCTTTCTCTTTTAATGCTCCCCAGAGATAAAAAAGTCATGTGGGGTTAAATTGCAAGAGGAGGAGGCCTAATATTAATAGTGATAACTATCTTGAAATATGTCATGAAGTTGGCCTTATGTGCTTTTGCAGTGTTTGATATTCAACACCATATTGTGTTACCTAACAAACACATGCAACTTTCAACTCACACTGAAGCCTCAAGCAGAGGATGGGAAATGTACTCCCAGCTTTCACCACCAGCTGGTCCCACAGTTGCAATAAGCATTGCTCACCCAGTACTTTGGTATTTATCTAATTCTTCATTTTTGAGTTACGCTGCTGTTCTCTCTTGCACATTCACATATGGAGCTTACTTATTGTTGGCTTGAAGTGCAAGATCGCTGATTATCTCAACACTATCTGCAGTGTCAAGATTATAACCGTACGCATTCATATGTATTTATCAAAGGAGCCACATATTTTTATGGTAAAAAAGTAAGGATTAATTTGGACTGAATTACATGATTACTGAAAATTCAAGGTAAATTTTAAGATCTATTGCTCTTATTAGATGTATGGAACGTCCAATGCTTGGAGACATTTTTTGAATGAATAAGTTCCCCAAAAGCTTAGATTCTAATAAAGTATAGATAGCAAAACTAAAACAGAATTTATAAAGAAGAATGAAGAAACTTTCCTGTAATACAAAGAAAAGAAAAATGAGCATTTGCTACTTAATTATGTTCATGCAATTACAAGATAAATGGAAACAAAATTACACCACAACCTTCAAAATCTAGCAGAACTTTCCATTTAAGAGAGAATATTTTTTAACAGTTGTTTACACTGCATTGCGCTAGTGGACTTTTAAATTTTGGATGACTTATTAATTTAACTCCTGATACAAAAAAAAAAACAAAAAAAAAAAAACAGACAAATCATATATGTTACATTTACATGCCTTTCTCTACCTACTATTTTACAAACTATCCTTACAAAAGCTTATTTTTGTAGCTACTTCATGACAATCAAGATAAATGTTTACAAAAATAGTTTAGTTACATACTTCATAGGTACAAGGGGGATACAGGAGGCTGAAGCAATAGTCAAGTGTTTAAAAAGTGGGGTCATTATTATGCTGGCTTTGAAATTTCATACTTTTTGCATGACATGAGAAACAAATGAATGATGACAGCACTTCCAAAAATGTAAAGTATTGGAAAATTAAAACCAAGAAAAACATGTATCTGAGAAAAATTAATGGCACAAAAAATTCTTTTGGCATAAATATACAAATATTTCAGTTTTTAAGTAGTAATTTTTTGTTTATCTCTTTCAGTTTTTTACAAATCAAAACTTAATGTGTAGGACTTCACATACTATTTGCAGAAAATCAATATTTTTTTTATTTTTTTTTTATTTGCTTTGCAATATCTTAAATTTTTGGTATTTCAACTAAAATCATTAGACCCCTTTTTCTGAGTAAATAAAACACAATATAAGATTTTCCATTTAAACAGAAGTTTGAAGAAACTATTAGTATAACTAAGCTTAGAGTGATAATGGTATCACAGTCTATAGAGGAAACCTCTTATGTAAGACTTCTTTAAAGGCTCTGATATAAGATGACATATATAATATTACTGCACTCAAGAGGAGTCGAAATGGAAATGGCATGTTATTTATGGAAGCTCTTTAACTGCTGTGGTTCTCAGCATCCCATTCTATACTGGGTGTGAAAGACCGCTTAATTTTGCTCAGAGGCCTCTCCATCAGGCTTGAGGTTCTTTTACGTGCCGTAAATCTACGACACAGAGCCCACGGCTTTACTTCCCTTCCAAAGGGAGCCATGTTAGGGATTTTTACGCCCGAAAAAATCCATCATACTCCGCCAGGTTTCAACCCGCGACCTTGGGTATATGAAGTTAGCATAGTAACCATTACACTATGGAGAGGAGTTGAACCTGAGAGAAAGGCTCACCAAACATATCACCATGTTATTTTAAAATGAGTTCACATGCCTGACAAATGACTGCCAGCAGTATCTCATAACAAAAATAACCAGAATAACTTTAATGAAAAAAAACAAGTGATTCATGGAAGTTTTGTTGTCAACTTATGGCTGTATGGTTTAAATGAAAACAGAATTATATTGTGCCATTCTGCTCCTCTCACCTTCAATTTGTGGTATGTGAAATGCAAGTAGGGTCTACAAAATAAAGATTACTCCAACCTACTGATACAAGACAATATACATAAAAACCCACTCTTTTCAAATATTCATTGTACAGGTAGGAAATTACCACAGAAACTACAAGAAAAAATTAGTCTCAGTCTTTGTTGCTCAACCCTCGTAGTTATGCTCTTTTGTGTAACAAATATGAAATCTGTAGTTACACATGTGTTGCTATGCAACACATCCTGATTACTCCATGAAACTACAGAACACTATCCACAATAAAAATAATTGCTATTCATAACTAATTTCTTCCTGAAAGTGTTATCCCAATTTCACCTATACCAATTAAGATTACCTAAAAAAATAGGAGAGCATTAGTACAACAGTTGCATTGAAGGATAATTTTGAGAAAGATGTAACATATACATTATCCAGGGTAATGTAGGGGAGAAGAAGCACAAATGATCAAAAAACACGAATAATTGAGAAACCCATAATTTTAAGGAACAACATACACATGTAAATAGGAAATTACGCTTAAAAGTTTTTTTCAATATGTATTCTTTGTTCAAAAGTTTATTCTACTTCTGTACATAGGTTCTTTAGGAATCAGCAATTAACACCCGCCATGTGAGAATAAGTATTATTTCCATTACATTTAAATTTAATTAAGGCGCTCCATTGTCTAAAATATTTCTTTTTATTTCAGCTTTTCCCATTGTTTAAACAATCACTGCATGAAACAGTATATCGTTTCCATTGTTATTGGCCTGCCTGATCTGTGTAAATTGAAAATGTGTAAATTTTTCTGATGTTAATCAGCATGTAAGTGTCATTGAAGCAAGTTAAAAGAAACTTTTTAAAAAAGATGGCAGAGAAATGGAAAAAACGTATGTTGACATTAAAATAAAATAATTTAGGGGGGGGGGGGGGGGTATGCATATATAATCCACACACAATAATCAGGAGCATACTATATTTTATTTGAATGATGCAAAGAAAAAATGAGGAGAAACCACAATATGTTATTATGTAATATTATTAACGATATGAAATATATAGGGTGGTACATAATGTATCTACCATTTCGGTTGAGAAATAGAACTACTAAATAAAATTGAAATTACTTTATTTGTGAAAAAGTGAAACATACATTTGCATTTATGGACATTACACTTAATTCAACACTACTTGAATATGCAATCAGCTCAGTGGCCTCCATCTGCATTTATGCATTCTTGAAGATGGTGTGGGAATGCCTCAATGGCACTTTGCATCATCTCCCGTGGAATGGCATTGATTTCCTGGCCAAAGGTAAGGTATCTTTCAACTCCTAATAGATTGCAAATGGTGTGAGAATACTTTTTCTTTCAATTATGCCCAAAGAAATTATTCCAGAACTGTTAAATCTGGAGATTGGGATGGCCAAGTTAAATCTCCAAAGCGGTAAGTCAGTCAATTGGAGAACACTCTTGGAGAAAAACCATGCTTTGAAGTGCAGTATGTGGCATAGTACCATGCTGCTAAAACCAAATGTTGTTCAACCGTCATTCCTGGAGTTCTGGCATGATAAAAGTTTGCAAATTTTAACATGGTTTGGAATTTTCAATTAATGAGTGACCAGCACAATCCTCGGAAAAATATGGACCAATGATCTCACATATTCCAATTGTACACACCATACCACAACATCCTGGCTCATACACAATGTGAGAATTTTGGTTTTGTTTGTTCTCAAACTCTCTGAAGAAGAAGCTCGCTTCATCTGATTTGAACAGTTGGTTAAGCAGCCATCTGTGCCAGAGTTGATACAAGCAGAGCTGCATTTCAGTTAGGGAACACATAACAATGAAGGCTTCTACAGCTTGTCTGTATGAGCCAACAATCCATGGCATACTTATTATGAACATTGTAGCCATATAATCATATCTGATCAATGAGCATGTGCATCTCAAGATGAATAGGAATATCAAGCAAAATTGGTAGATACATTACATGCCAATATGTGGGAATATAAGTTCTATTCTTGTAACCCTACCACATGGTAAGGAGCTTGATGAGGTGTTCCTTGTATAACTCTATTGTATTTTGAGCCTCATTAATAATATTGTACATAACAAATGTGGTATGTGATTTATTCATGGCATAGAAATTTGTGTGAATGTGTCAATACCATTTTTATGTATTGTAATTTCTCTCATTTCTGCTATCTATATTACTAATATTAGACATTTATTGTACTCCCTATCTTATTTTAACTTTTCTACTGATTTTTTTTTTTTTTTAATTTAAAAATATGCTTGAAATATCAAAAGAATCAAAATACTGGAAGTGGTACCCGTAAAGCGTAATTACACATTGGTTATAAAATGAGTTGAATTTGCACTTGAATTGCTTTACTTAGTGAAGCAATTCAAGTGTAAATTCGACTCATTTTATAACCAATATGCTTGAAATTTGGAAAAGATACTCATTATATATTAACCCCTGATTACTATATTTAGAGCTGTTTACCATGCACATACACAATTTCAATTATAGCTTTATATATACTAATTTTCATAAGTAAAATAAATTTCAGTTCTGTGCATGTATGTGCTTCTACACAGTTCACCAATTTCGACCAAACTTGGCACAACCTGACACAAGGCAAAAATTATAGCCTAGCTTAGAATTTGAAATTCTGCCCTAATTCACAATTCATTAATTATGTGTTTTTTGCTATGCCTACAAAAGCTTACAAGGCCATCCACATCTTTTTCAATGATAATCTTAACAGCATGAACACTGCCAACATATTTAAGCTTTCATGGCCTCAGAAAATAACAAAGGAACCGCTTGCTCACATATTCACTAACATTCTCTCCGACATTGATCAAGGAGTAATACTACAATTAAATAAATAATTACAGCAGCAATAACAACTGTGATTATGCTTGCGTAGATGTTAACACACCATAATCACTTGGATGAAAAATTAACAAAATTTCTATGTTAAATTAGAATATAACATCAACACATACTAAATACTTCTTCTGCTCCTGCTCTGTACTTTATTTTATATTCCAAATGCTTTCTAAATAGTTTTATAAGAGTACTGAGAGTAAATTATGTATTGATATTACTTAACTATTACTTATATTACTTCTTCTCAAGTGAAATAGTGACAAGGCAGCCCAAATGTGATAATGCAGAAAGTCACTCAGCTGCATTCAAGAGAAATCATCATTACAAACTGATGGTTGCTCAGTGTTTTTGCATAAATACTTAACTCTTTAAGTGCCTTGTATAATAAATGCCTCTAAAGAAATGCAAGGTTATTGGGCAAGTGCAACCTACAGCTAAATGTTGTTTAGGCATAAGCCGTCAAATAGTAGACAATGTTAAGTACTTCAGCTAGTATAAAATATTATATTTCTATTCCAATTGCAATGAAAGCCTAAGGGCATCAAAACTGCTATGCAAGTGCTTCGCATGTAAGGCACTGGTAGCATTGAAGCGTGATGTCATGATTTTATGTGAAATGAACCCCTCTCTCATTTCTACTCCACTTAATTCTACTCTTATAAGGTGATTTGACATCTTTTTCTTTGCTGTGTCTTATGTTTTCTCAGTTGCTAAATCATAACCATATTATTTGTAGTGAAATATCCTCTGTTTTTGTCCTATTTTTACACATAGTTTCTTTGAAGTAGCAACACCTATTTTCTAGTCCAATGCAATAAGAATGAAAAGTCAAAACCTTCTTTATAAATAAGTTTCTCTTATAACTCCAACCTGTTTTTACATTCTAGTACACAGGCCTTGTAAATCCTTTATAGTATTATAGGAATTGAAATTGATGTCTTACAGCCAATGTCTGTTGGGAGGAACCGGTTTTTCAATTGTAAAAGTTATTAAACTTGGTTGAGTGGTTTCCAGGATTTGTATTCATTTCCAAATATTTTTCTCTTTATAATATTAGTATAGATTTCAAATCTATAGCACAGCAGGTTGTAAGTTGTTTCATGCATACAGCTGGATAGAGTAACACAAACAGGTGCTCTGCATAAGCAAAACACCTAAAAATGATGTAGCAAAACTGCATAGATGTAGGCTCTACATAAATGCACAAAAAAAAACATTACATATCGTCAAAATCTGTTCCCTTACTTCTACATCTTCAACAACGCATGCAGCATGCAACTATCACTTGGGAGAGAGCGGCAAATCATAACAAAAGAATAACTACATGCCAGCCACAACTCAGTCCTGTTTGAGTTGAAGAAGCCAAACATTGTGCAACCAAAGAACACAAGCAAAGACCAACATATGACTGGTCTGCACCTGAATTTGTGAGCATTCTCACGAACATACTCATCGTATGAGTTGATGTCAGTGCACCTGATGAACTCTGTCCACTTGCCATACAGGAAATGGATCTTTTTCTTGCTGCAAAAATAAAATAAAATTCATTAATGTTACTTTCTCTTACTGTCAAAGTGTAGCAAAAATATAATAAAAAAATCTGAAGTGTTCTATTCTTAAAAACATTATTCTATTATCTACATCATGATAATCTACATATTGACTGAAAGCAGAATTGCTCTATTACTTGCTTTTTTGTAAGTAGAAGGAAAATAAGGGAATCAACTAGGCTAAAGCAATAGTCAAATCTTTTAAAAGTTTGTCACTATTTGAAACAAATGAAATTTGGTTCTCTTTGCTTGCCAGGAGTAAAACAAACGAGAGATGAAAAGAAAGATGACTTCCCATTTGAGTAAAGTTTAAGTAGCTTATAATTGAAACCAATAATACAGAATATTTTGGAAATGGTCAGCTCCACAAAATGTATACAATATAAATTGTGTGTTTTAAAGAGATCTACATTTTTTTTGTAGTAGCTGTTTATCTATCTTCTTTGGTTTATCAGTTATACAAAGTTACATTAGTCATCCAGAATGAAGAGGTCATCAGAGGCATTTTATTTGTTATGTAAAACATTTTCTAAATTTTTCCCATGTAAAGGGCAGTTTGGAGTGGGGATTTTTCACAAAATCTTCGGTCGCACCCCTGGAAAATACTAAACCCCCTCTCCCCCCTCTCTCTCACGCATGCACACACACCTTTTTCTAAAAATGCTGCTTTTGGATACAGAGGACCCCAAAATATGAATTTCCAGTGAAATCTTACTGTTAAATTTTTGGGTGGTATACAACCCTTTCTCTACCTATGTACGATGACATAAGTAGAGAAAGTAAAAATGTTATGCATTATAATCAGATAACTTACTTTACTCACTCTTCTATGAACACCACTTATGAAATTTATTCTACTTAAGAAGAATAATATTTAAGTTTGCATTACACATTTTCACATTCATTACAAACATAAGAGGAATACAATATGTTAAAGCTACCATTGATTTTTAAAATGCAGATGCCTATATTACGTATTTGAAGTTCCATACTCCAGGCATAAACATAAGAAAAAAAGAAATTCTGATGTGTTTAAATTCAAATGCCCTTATTTACCCACTTTTATTTACTAATATGTATAAAAGCTACTGTTAAAAGTTTTGTCTACTTTATTTTAGTCGAATTAACCATTGCAGAAATAGCTACATTATGCATTTTGTTATAAAATGCAAGGGTAGTAGCAATAGTAAAGTGTTTAAGAATGGATGCTATATAATGGTCTTGAAATTCCATACTTTTTCCATGCAACTGGGAAAACAAATGTTGAAAAGACTTGAAAAGAATGACAAAAAATTGAACAATTTAAACTATTATTAACGAACATCTCAGAAATGGATTATGCCACAAAAATTTATTTGAAATAAAGGGTCTTACAGAGATCAAAAAATGTTATGTGACATATATCCATCATCTCTTAATGATTACAGAATTCTTTCCAGATGAACAATTTATAAGTTATTTCCAGAAATTTCAAGGTATACATTATGTGGTTCATGTAAATATCTTTAATGTATGATATTTTTATACAAATTTTTAGTATTTGGTGGTAAAGTTATCTGTTTCACTTTCAAGAAATTCTCAGTTTGAAGCTCAGTTTGGATGAGGTATCCAGTTAAGCTTTATTCCAGGGTTACACCAAATCCTGAGAATACAAATATTAGGTAATTGTAAGCACAATGGATTCCAGGCTCATTTGAGTATAATCCATTGTTCGAGATGACCTATCAGGTTTAATTATTAAATACAATCAAACAAACAAAACAAAACGTTCCATGTAAAGGGCAGTTGGGGTGGGGTGAGAGATTTTCTTCAAAATCTTCATGTTGCTTCTTTGGAAGCTATTCAACTTAAATACCAACTTTGATGTATATCGGATTTTTCAGTTTTGACTAATGCACAGTTTAAGCAGTTTTTAAGATTTGTTAATAATCAAACTTTGACAAATTACAAATCAACACATGATGAACTAGAGCCACCCCCATGCATTTACACATGCACACATACCTATGAACATTTTTTTTTTTTTTACTCTCAAAATGCATATTTTTGGTGAAACCTCAGTATGGAATTTCTGGGTGGAATATAGTACTTACTTTACTTATTATAGATAAGTAGTAGAGAAAATATTAAAAGACTTAAACATTAATCACATATCTGCTTTTACAAATGTAAGTTTATTTGATTTATAAAAATTGTTATTAATTATTTCAGTATTGACCAAGAACAACTATACTTTACCTGTTAGATTTAAAACCTGAATACAGTCAACTTTACTGCAGGCTAAATAAATCATAGTTGTTCTAAGCCAAAACTCAGAATTGCTTTGTAAAATGAGGAGCAGAGATGAATTAACAAAAGAAAACTGAGCCCATACTTATGCCCCAATGACTCATATTTATAATGACTTTTTACTTTGTATGATGTTATCAGAAATTAACTAAATGTTTTATTAGCAGTGAATCTTTTTTTCTTTCTTTTATGAGAGCAAACCATTTTCTTTATGAAATTGCACTTATGTCACTTACTTTTTGTCAGTTATGAATCCTTCAACTCGATGTAGGTCCTTAGAGAACCAACCTGCTGGTTTGAACGTCAGGACTGCTCTAAGACCTGTGAGAACACCGTAATAATATTAATAATTTAATGCAACACCATAAGCATATTAGTACCTAATTTAAGGCAATGAAATATAAACCAATATTTCTTTCTGGAGAAAAAAAAAACTTGGGAGGGAGGAGAGAATTATTTTGTTTGTTAATGATGCTGTAAAATTCCCGGATAATGTGGCCTTTATGCCAGAATTTCATTCTACAGGAGTTCTTGAACATGCCAATAAATCTACTGAGAGGGACTGTTACTTTTAAGAACATTTAAAACAGCTTAGTCTGTACAGGATTTGAAACATGACCTTGGGCCCAGAAAGAATGGGGGATACTTTGTCTTTGGAGGAAGGGATAGAGGAAGAAAAACATTTAGTGAAACATACAACAACAACAATAATAATAACAATAATAATAACAACAACAACAACAACAAGAATAATAATAATAATAATAATAATAATAATAAATACAATAATTTATTTGTGCCCCTTTTTATATAATTATATTGTATGCTGAAAACATTGTTTTAAAAGGATTTTCTAGCTACAGGAAAATAAATACAGCAATCCTTCCTTAAACTGCAATCTCGAAAATATAGATTAATATGTATTTTATATGAAACTTAAGCAAATAAAAATAATGTATGTGTTACACCAATCACAACAACCGTTTAACATATGTATTTTTTCATCCAGTAATAAACAACACTCAGAAATCTAGTAAATTCAGATTAATAAAACAAAACATTTATGGAAATAGTCTTATGGTATACCCGCAAGCTACGTTCATGACCTGAATTTAACTTGTGTAAACATAACAAATGGAAGGAAACAACAAACATTTCCATGTGCAGTATTATCTCATATTTTTAAGTTCTGATTTGTTTCTAATGGATTCACATATTTGGTTACTGGAGTAGGTAAATGTAATAGCAGAGAGTGATTCGGCAAGTCAGGCCATTCCAGCATTGTGATTTAGTGCATGGGCTAAATCAGCTTCATTCTCTACTCCCCTTGCTATTGTTTTTCATGTTTTCATTTACGCATTAGAGTTAATGGAATATTGCATTCATTCAGCCAAGGGAAGTGCAGTATCTATCAAGCACAATAGTCCAGCAACTCTAAGGGGACCTGTGTGAGGTAATAAAATGAAGTCTCAACTCCTTTCATTCCTTATCTAGTGTAAAGTTAAATGCAACAACTTTCAATTACGCAAAATTAAAAAATTTAAAAGTATTGTGACAGTGCCGTCCATGTGTTGCTGCTCTCCGGTTTGTTTTGGTATGTGATTCAGCGCAATTGGAGACCTTGGAATGCGTAACAACAGAGAAAGTGAGAGACACTGGTAACCAGGGACTTTGGAATCACATCTGGATTCTTCCAGAAATCCACAGTTCTGTGATGTCATTTTCTAGCGATAAAGGGGGAAGCTGCTGTGCAGCAAATTGTAGTGAGTGACTGTGCGCACAGTGGTGTGCAAGCCATCAACTGTCTACACATCGAAACGTTGAGTGAATTGTTTGTAACAGTGAATGCAAGACTTTATTTGTAATCAATTTTTAAGTCAATAAAGGAATTTGTTACAGTATCAAATGCTTATCTCAGAGAATTAGACATACTTCGATTGTACTGAGAAACAAGAGTATTGAGATATTGATGGTATTAAGGTCCCATCCCTAATACTTTCATTTCCTTAAAAGATATGTTTTTTATTTATACACATATATCTAAGAAGTTTGAAAGTAAACTTCTAAACTCTGATGTGTTTCATTCACATGACGTTCTCTACATCTCTGTAACAAATTGTTAAAAAGCTTATTCTTCTATCTACTTCATACTATTCAAGATAAAATTAGAAATGGTCTTATTACTTGCTTCCTTGTAAGTAGAAGGGAAATAAGACAGTACCTTAGCCAAAAACAATAGTCAAATCTTTAAAAAGTTGGTTGCTATGAGATTGAAATGTCTTTGTTTGTATGGCCAGGAGTTAACAAATTCCTGATAAGAAAAGCATAAGTACTTTAAAGCTGAAATCAATAACAAATTCAGCAAAATTTATCCAGAATAAAGATGTCTCCAGAGGCTATTCCTAGAAAATTCAAAATATACATTTTGTCATGTAAATATATTTAATATACTGTAATTTAATCAAAATCATTAAGAGCGAGTTTTTAGTAAATTATAATTTTCAAAAATTTTTCCATATGAAGGGTAGTTTGGGTTAGCGGGGATTTTCTTGAACGTCTTAGTGTTGCATCCTTGGGAGATACTAAACTTAAATAACAAGTTTGATATTTAGTAGACTTTTTGTTATTAAGCTATTATGCGCCCCCCCACACACAGACACATGCATGCAATGGTTTTATTGATTCGGGGGAGGAGGGGTCTCAAAATATGTTTTCCAGTGAAATCTCTGCATCAAATTTTTGGGTGAAATATAATACCTTCTCTATACACTATGTACATAGTATGCATAGAGAAAATAAAAATGAAATACAAAATTAAAACATCAAATTTTAAAATTTCTTCTAGAAGAATTACTAAGGTGTTCGCAAGCTATCATTTAAGTTGAGAATCAAGTTTGTACGTGATGTAACACTGGAGTTAAAGAAACTTATTATAGATACCTACATTTCTATTGCTTTTAATGATAACTAATGGACTCTCAGGAAACAAAACCTGTTTTGAATACAAATAGAACATCTTCATGTATTAAAATAGCTTCTAGATGAAAGAAATAAGAAAAATGGAATTTTGAAGGTACTCCATTAAAATGGAGTGTAACAAAACTGGAAGATGAGAAGCTTTCTGGCATTTCTTTATAAGATTGGCAAAAGATGTGTAAGTATATTGAAGAGGTATTCATGGTTAGAGAAGGATTGCTGGATTAATTGTTACTTTAAGAAATGTACAATTTTATTGCTGCAAAATAGAAATAAGCATTGATTCAGTCAGGAAGGATGGGTCCCTGAAAGAAATATGGATACAGACACCTCATTCTGAAGAGTTAAGTTAACACACCTGTAACGTGGTTTACAACTTCCATGGTGCCATACTGTTCCATCCATAGCTTTCCTACTATAATGTTATGTACGCAACAGTTGACATTAGTCCAAGTATATGCCTCGCCCCATCTGAAACAAAACACACACATAGATTACACACAAAGCCTTCATTTCAATGTGTGGCCACATTACAGGACTCACACTGCACTATTTCTAACTGATTCTATTCCCTCTTTGTGTACTAGCTAATCAGTTGATGCAGTCTTTGTAGACATTGAAGACCACAGCAGTATGTGTTATAGTGTGTGAGTGCTATTATTAGCACTGTATATATTATGCACTCACCTTTTTTAGGAATTAATTTTATGGGAAAGAGAGGGCCAGGGTGAGGAAGACCTTGCTTGCCCACTTATCTTCTCACAGTGCTATCAACCAAAGAATTTGTTTCTTTGAGACCCTCAGCCATTATGGTGAATACCACAAACTAGCTGAGTTATTAAACAAAACACAGCCCACGTTCATGTGTGTGAAATCTGGGATCTACACATAGAATGAAACCTTAGCATTGAAGCCACTAGATATCAGGGTGTTTATATTGTGAATGCGCTTTGTAGCCCGTAATTGCCACACATGTGTGAATGGCTTACATACAGCAATTGTTATACCTGTCTGACCAAATTTAATTCCATCTATTCCAGATTTAATTTCCATCTTCACTTTTATATGCATCTTCTCCATTTCTGATTTCATCCCTTCCATCTTCACTATGCCAGATTCATGTCCATGTTTTCCATTCCTGCCAGTAAGTTTTTCATCATCTCCTCCATCTTGGCTTAAATTCCACTCCTGGCAACTGCATAGCAAAACTGTTCTTTATTTCACAAATGTGGTAACAAACAGTGGTCTTTATTCCAATGTTTTTGCAACAATTCTGCAGTACAATTTTCTCTTGTTGCTTCGATATATCACAATTTTTATCTCATTACTTCAAAGCAACTGCTGCATGCTGTGTTTGCATTGAAGCAATGAGAGAAAATTATACTGTAGAACTGTTGTATCAGTAATGAAATAAAGATGACTATTTGTAGATTTCATAAATAAAGAATCGTTTTGTTACAGTACTTCATGTTTCAATGCTGTTGCTTTGCTCTCCTTCTGAAAGTGTGTGAAACCTCTGAATGAAGACTATGGAGCCAAGAAAAGGGATAATGCATGGTATTTACGCTCTTCATACTCGATTCCTATATGACAATAAACTCTTGCAGAGAAGTGAGATGGTGATTTATAGACATATTCCCTGCTGTTCATGCACCTCACAGAGAAACTGTAAACTCATGAACAAATTTAGACAAATAGGATCTATTTTTGAAACCAAAAGCAAATCACTATATTCTTACAAAGGAAAAATAGATGACATCAGAGAAAAGTTAAGATGAAGTCCAAAGAATTTTCCAAAAAAACACTTGCACTTACTTGAAACGCTATTAACCTTTTAAACCCTAAATGGTAACTGTAGTTCAAGAATTGCAACCATCCAATAATGTGAGTAGAATTAATTTCTGCATATTAACAATTATTATCACTCTATGACCCAAGTTTTTTGTCATGGATGAAGTTACTTGCACGGCCATGAAACTTTAGTGAATGTTAAAAGAAAATGTTGTTAAAAGATGTGGGAGATGTGTGGCTCACAAGGACTCCGCTATGACAAAGGAATGTGGTTACTGTACTTGCAATTTGTATAGAGATTGAATTTAATCTATGATATGAATATCTGATTCTGTCAGCAAACAATGTGCTTCCTGGTACCAAAAAAAGGTATCCGAAAAGTAAAACCCCACAATTACGCTTTTCAAGTGACTGGGTCAAACGCATAATAATCGGGACAGTGTTACAAACAGGATATGTTTGATTAAGTAGAAAATCAATTTTCACAGCATTTAAAAGGAAATAGAGTAAAATTAACTTATTTCTGAAGATTCAGATCAGCAGTGCAAAATGAAGAACAAGATATCATTGCATGAAAAACTCTAACTGTTGATTGCTATGTACTCGTACCACTACTGTGAATTATTATACTTACATTTTGGCATTTTGTACTACTGTACTACTCACTATACACTGCACAGAACTCAAAGACTAAATGCATTAAACACAAAAACAGGGTATCTTTAGAAAGTGTAAATTTCTTTCAAGAAAGGATACTGTTATATACCTGTGGGTATACTGGAAAGCTTTTCCAGATGAAGTGCTGGAGCTGCAATGGCTGCTGAGTAGTCACACAAACTATTTTCTCACAATACATTTTAAGCATTAAGCATTTTGCAAATTAGGTGCAATATTTTTATTCCTCTTGGCATGAAAAAATCTGATGTAATCCATTCACACGACTTTCTCTAGCTAACAAACATTTTATCAAAATATTGATCTTTTATTTACATAATGCTAATCAAGAGCAGAATTAGTATTTTTACTTGCTTCCTTGTAAGTAAAAGGGAAATAAGGGAATGCATGGGCTAAGGCAATAGTCAAGTCTTTTAAAAGCCAGTTCCTATGTGTTCCATTCTATTTGCTTGCCAGGAGTAAACAAACGAGAAACGAGAAGAAAGATGTCTTCCCATTTGAGAAAAGTTCAAGTTGCTTAAAATTGAAACCAATAATCCAAAATATTTTGAAAACAGTTAACTCTACAAAAAAAAAAATGTTTGTAAAATTAATTGTGTTTTTAATGAGATCTACATTTTTTTATAGTGAGTTTTTATCTATCTCTTATGGTTTGCCAATTACACAAAATTCATCCAGAATGAAGAGGTATTTAGAGGCTACTTCCATAAAATTCAAGATATACATTTTACCTGTCATAAACATATCATAAACATATCTTAAACATAAAATATTTTAATCAAAATTGTTAGAGCCATTTTTGAGAAAATGAAATTTTTTTAAAAATGCTCCATGTAAAGGGTAGTTAGGGGTAGGAAGATTTTCTTGAAAATCTTTGTGTCGCATCCTTGGAAAGTACTCAACTTAAATACCAACTTTGGTATTTAACCAACTTTTCGTTTTTGAGCTATGCTGCACACACATACACCCACACCCACCCACCCATACACACACATACATGGACATGCTTCTAGAAAGGTTTTTTTTTTTTGGCATCAGAGGTCTCAAAAGATGTATTTTCAGTGAAATCTCAGTATCAAATTTTTGGGTGCATTACAATACCTTCTCTATACATTGTATATAGTATGTGTAGAGAAAGTAAGATGTGTTAAAATTTTGGAAGCACTATGGGGGTACAAAAAATCATGCAATATTAACATGAAATGTCCAGGGACTTTACAGATAGAGCATAATGAACAGGATAGCATTATAATTGAGAATGTAATCACAGGGTTTTACTAATTTCCTTAATAATTAAGGCTGGCTAACAACAAGTTAGAATCTGAATTACCGTGTTGGCATTCACAATTAACAGGAAGGAGGAAACTTGATTAAGATTAAAGTTAACAGTTAAGTGTAGAAGCTTACTTGGGAAGCTCGACAGTGACCTGGCCTTTGGGCTGAATCTCGACACTTTTGCCCCAGAACTTGAGTTTGGGATGTATTGAGCCGTGGAAGATGAAGTCCTTGCTGTCAGCATGGAACGCTGATACTGGAGGATGATGGCTGACTTGTTCACACACAACCCTAACAAAACAATAATGCTTTAGGACATTTCCCTGTACCAATTAATATCAAATATTCTTGGTTGTAACTGTCAAGTGAACTCACCTGTAGCCATCTCTCTCTAGCTCGTATGTTTCTCCCAGAAGAGGGTTGAAAGGCTTCCCCAGCCTCTCCCAGTTTGAAGCCAATGCACTCACTGCAAATGCAGCCACATACTGTCAACAAACATTTTATTTATATTAGGAGGAACATCCAGTAATAAACGCAGAATGTTTGGAAAATTTAGATTTTGAGTCTCTATTCATTTTTTAGTATACCTACCGCTTACTTATAATAACTACACTAAGCATTCCAATTCAAAAAAAGTTCAAGCGAGACTTCACCATAAATGCACATTTTAAGGTCCTGTGAGCCCAAAAAAGTATATGGTATAACTAAAAATTTGATATGTTCCATTCACATGACTTTCTCTACATTTCTGGAACAAATTATTGTTAAAAAGCTTATTCTTCTATGTACTTCATTATGTTCGAGATCAACATTAGCAGAAATTGTCCTTATTACTTGGTTCCTTGTAAGTAGAAGGGAAATAATCTAATGTGCTCCATGCACTTGGATGTCCTCTAGCCGCTCAGCAAACAAACCTTTCATTCAAAACATTAATCTGTTATCTACATCATGCTAATCAAGACAAACACAACCAGAATTAGTCTTATTACTAGCTTCCTTGTAAGTAGAAGGGAAATAAGAAAATGCACAGGCTAAAGTGAGTCTCATCCTTTAAAAGCTGGTTGCTATGTGAAACAATTGAAATTCCAATCTCTTTGTTCTATGTAAAGGGTAGTTTGGGGTGGAGGGATTTTGTTGAAAATCTTTGTGTCGCATCCTTGGAAGCTTAAATACCACACACATGCATGCACGCATGCATGTATGCCTGCCTGCACATGCATGCGCGCACACACACACACATCTTTTTCTAAAAATGCTTTTTTTTTTGGATTCAGGAGGTCCCAAAACATAAATTTCTGGTGAAATTACAGTACTGAATTTTTGGGTGGAATGCAATACCTATTCTACATACTATGTACATGTGTAGAGAAAGTGAAAAAAGGGATAAATACCACACTTGGGTGTAGTCCAACATTTTTCACCTATGCTAAACAAAGCTTATATAAATAAAACTACCCTTTACAATTTGCAAAAAACTTAATGTTCGCTCATTATATTTTAAAAAACTGTCCCATCAATTCAATTAATATTATATCATTATGAGCCCAATTAGTTGCTTTAGGAAGCATCAAAACATGTATTTCCACTGCAATTCCTATATTGAATTTTAGGGTAAAATAACTTACTCAGGGAAAATATAAATGCTCTGTTCAAAAAAATAACCATATGTCCAGTTCCAAAATAAGAGTGTTTCAACTTTGCACTTATGCATATGTTTCAGAGTTTTTTATAAGCAGTTCCAAAAGTTAACATTCTGAATATAGAGATGATGTGTAACAATACAACAGTTACCAGAATTGGAAGAATCATTTCAAACTGACACCCAGTCTAAAAATATCACTATTTTTTTACCTTATACAGGTCACATTGACATCTTTGTCTCCATTGTTAGCTAAGAGCAACTAACAAATTTCCTGGTTTCCTTTAGGTGTCGCTCTGTTATTTTCATTTCCAAAATAATTTAGCCAAAAAAGGAGACAAAGGATTGCCCAATGATAAACCTTATTTTTGCCAAAAAAATTTGTTTCTAAATGAAAAATTTCTATCATTAATGCAATTTTTGTGAGGATTAAAACTCCTCCTAAATATTCTTTTGCAAACCAGTTGAAGATCATAACTGTTGCATATAGGTTAACAATTTCCAGCTTAGGATATTCAGAAAAAGAGAAACTATGTGAAAATCTACCAATAAATTATTTTTCTGATACTTAAATGTCCTCGATTCTTTGTACTAAGTAATAAATGTTCTTACTGCTCAAACTATGGTACTGTGGAAATTTTTTAAGTTCATTTGTTCACTAAACTGAAAAGTTACTTATAGTCAAAATTATGGGGGAGTTATGATGGTTGCGATGATCGTCGTCATCGTCATCATGCAAGTTAAACTCTATGCACTTCAGCCTAAAAGGCTTTTTATGCACTTCCTTAACTTGTTATACGCCTACTTCAACCCATTCAGTAACCAAGTTGTTTGCCTTACAGGTTGAACTCCTTCTCCAGGAAGTTTAGCCATTTCGAAGATAAGGTGTCTCCTCCTTTCCAGAGTTTCACACTACAGAAGAGGATCAATTGATGTTTAATCAGTTATTTATAAAGGTAATGTATTAGTTTTTATGGAATTTTCCAATCATCCTAATATATTTGCTGAACACAGTGTGCGTAATAGGAAAGCTACAACTTTCCTTAAGAGTTGCTCATTTAATTTAATGAGGCAATTTCTTAGATTTTTATTAAGTTTTTTGATTAAGGTTCTACAAGTTTTATTTTAGGGATTTGGAACCATCTTTGATGGATTCTTCTCTTCATACAATCACTGGCTGTGGTTTCAGCTGATTTGAAGGATATTCAACAGAAGTTCTGGCCCAATTAATGGAGCCAGAGAATCAGTTTTCTCATTACCTTCAATACCTGTATGGCCAGGTACCCAACATAGTTTAGTTTTTTGGTATGTTTCCCAGACAAGTTTTGATTTAAACTGGTGTGAGTTGTGGGCATTCAGTGTAGTTTGGCTGTCAGAATTAATAAGAATCTGCTTGTTCCTGTATTTGCTTTATAGCTTGGGCATTTTCATCCAAGTATGGTGACCATTTTTGACTAAAAGCCTTCCAGCAAAAGAACAAGGATTATGATATGCATTTTAGTTTACTAGCAGATAAGGGACTCATCATAAAATATATTAAGGCACAAGCAACACCTATAGGGTAACCAGGAAATTTTTATCAGCAGTTCTTAACTGATAACAGACTTGATACTGCCAAAACAGGTATGAGGAAATTCTAAAAAACCATGAAGCTTTTAGAGTCCACTGTGAAATAATTCTTGTAATTATATTATTTCACTGTGTATCTTCTGTATTACTGGTACTGTGACTATGCCATAATTGCCACACATCTGTGAACGGTTTGCTTCGAAAGCCAACGCTGATTGTTGCTGTGCATTGTTACACCTGTGTGAATGGATGTGTGTGCTATTGGCAGGCACTTGACATCATAGCTCCAATTGTTGCACCTGTGTGTGAGTTGATGAAACCTGCAGTGGTAATGCAGGTGCCTCAATAAGCAGCACTTCTGGAAATTTCTAGCCACATCATCAACAGGTATAAAAAGGAGAGAGAACAAGCCTGGAGAGAGTCAGTTTCAACTGTGAATGCACAGCATGCAGAAGTTTCAAAGTGCAGTCATAGCCACCGTCACTGCCAAGCATCAAAAGTAAACTGTACGTCAGAACGGTTGCAAAAGCATCAAATACGGATGTTTATTTGTAAACAGATTTTTATTGTAATCATTTGAAAGAAATACAGAGTTGTTTGCAGCTGTAATAAAGAGCAGTTTTGTTACAGTATTTTAGTATATGATATGAGATCATGGAACTGCCCTACTTCAAGTTGTAATCGAGGTCAATGACCATTACAAATCTCCCAGGGAATCATTAGATTTAATGATGATGAGGAAGTAAATTCCTTTACAATGAGTTACCTGAGCAGTAATTATAATTATAATTATCACTATTTTTATATTCTTATCACTACTACTTATCACTACTTGTATGGATCATGTGAGGAAAGGAGGAGAGGATCATTTTGCTGCTTGGCAATGTTCGTAATGAACAAAGAATCTAATTTCATACATTAAAGCCCAAAGCCAGTCAGGAAACATGGAATTGACTGACTCAAGTTTACACATATGTAATACTTGTAGATGTGCTTGACATTTTGTAACAGCTATTTGGAACCTGGCATTTCTTGGAATGGTGGAACAATTACTGGAAAAAAAAAGTTACTGTACTGTTCACTGCTCTACTTAAGCATCAACATAATATATTTCAACCCACCTTTTCATCCTTTGAACTCAGGCACCCTTCAAACCCTCCTGTGCCACTATTGATTTTTTTTTTTTTTTGCTTAATGTCCTTTAACCTGGTTGGTCATATCGAACAGTGAATGCAATTGGTGAAATGATGCTCAAATGATCTTGGAACTTAGAGTTACTTGATATTCGTCTTCTCAGGATAAGGGAAAACTCTGAAAAAACCTTATCCTGGTAACTCACCCTAAGCTAGATTCAAACTTGCTACCTGTTGAAAGTGGCACACATGCTACCCTCACACTACCCATGATGATGATTCATATATCTCAAACACTAAATATTCACATGGAGATTCATTGCTGTCAAGATACTCAAAGAATTTTTCCATCAGGTACAGAACATGCTGCTAAAGGCTCATTTACTTGTTAAACACAGACCAATGGCAAACACCATTCACCACTAGTATTTAAATAAAAAACATGACAGTGTTACTAACCTGCATCCTCCCGACAGGATCTGACTCTTCTCCTGCCCTCCTCAGCAAGTGGGCATATTCCATGTACTCCACCATACGCTGCAGGAAACTTAATGGTTCGTTGAATATGACAGGCATCGTGATCTTACTTAGTTCCTTGCCAATGCAGTTCTTTAGTACAGACCAAATGGAGAAGTCATTGCGACTGAACATTGGCACGGGCAGCTCTTGCCTGCAACACACCATTAAAAATACTTGTCAAATAATATGTTCTTCAAAACTAGAGCACCCGAAAATAGATTTCACAGAGTAGACTGGCAGAACTCTTGGATATTCTGAAGAAAACCAGTGCATGGGTGCAGGGATATAGTTTTATTTTGCACAAAGTGGCAAAAAAGATTTATATATGCTGTAAAACAGGGTTATTTGGAACATTGTTTATGCCAAAACACCATATTTATTAATGGCAGCGCATAAGAAAGAGAACAAAGATCAAGATATAATGTGGGTTTGCTTCATAATATATGTAACTATATTATGTAAATTAATAAAATAAGTCTTTATTTATTTTAAAACATTATGAAGAAATAACTTCTTATAGAGGCATAACTTCCCGTAGCTTAATTCATTGCTATCTCAAACACAAAGTCTCTTGAATCTAGGTTAGGTAATCAAATAATAATAAATTGAATATCACCAACAGCTTTTTAAAAATAGATGCTATGGGGGAAGTGTGGGGTAACTTGGAACATTTGTGTTTATCATTAATATTTATATTCTAATTTTCCATGTAACGGGAAGAATATACAAAAAAATCATCTGGGTAAAGTGCTTACCAAAATTATGTTGTGGAGACATTAGAAATGGGTTATCATCAATAAAGCATTAGAAAAATATGGTATTGAAAAATCCACACTTAGTAGGAAGTTTAGGGACCACAACTTTAACAAAGTTGGCAGTCCAAATGTAATTTTATCAAAAGATGAAGAAATACTAAGAGAATTCTAATGGCAAGTGATTGGGGTTTCTCACTTATTGGTTTTGTTATTAGGGACATGTCAAGGGATATTTGGATAGGAGGGGGTGTAAATGTAAGAACAACTTCCCGAGGTTAGTCTGGATAGAAGGATTTATATCCAGACATAAGGAAGTAACTGTAAGACTTGCACAAAATATTAAAAGAGCGAGGGCTTCTGTAGAGTGACAATCAATGAATATTTTGATGTATTGGAAATAACCTGAGAGATGTTCTTCCAAGTGCAATTGTGAATATGATGAAACCAATATACAAGATGATCCTGGGAAGGTAAAGGCAATCACTAGAAGAGACATTAAATGCCTAGATTGAACATTAGACCACTCTAAATGCAGATGTTTAGTGGCAGTGGAAGTGGAATATTGCTTGCCCCTATGGTGTACTATAAATCTGAACATCTGTATGACACTTGACAAGGAGGGCCTCCTGGTTGTCATTATACTAGAAGCAGATCTGGATGGTTTAATGAAATTATTTTTGAGGAATGGTTTCATATAACAGCCCTACCATATTTTGAAAAGCTACCAAAAGAAGATGTGAAGATATTAAATGGGGGTAATTTAAATAGCCTGCTTCTCTAAATGTATTGCAGCAGTGCAAGGACAACTACACAAGTTTTTTTGCTGCCTACGGTACTCACTTAACTCAACCCCTTGATGTGGCATTTTTAGGCCTTTAAAAAGGAAATGGAGGGAGATTTTGAATACCTGGAAGCTGAAGAATAGAGGAGTGTTGCTCAAAGATTGATGTCCATCTCTCTTGAAGAAAGATCTGGAAGAAACTGGACCAAAATAATGTTACTTCTATTTTAAAATCAGGAATAAAGGAATGTGGTATTTGTCCCATTGATAGACAGCAGATTGCCTGTACAGTGTCCATCAGCTGCGAGTCCTGATGGAATTGGAGAAGTGTGGAGGAAAAGTCTCCAGGAATTTCAAAAGGGCCAGCAAGAAGACAACACAGAGAACCAAAAAAAACTTAGAACAAATGTCCTTTCTGGTGTAAATTTAATAGAAGAACTTCCTGTTCAGGCAGAATGTAGTAAAACCAAACAAAAGACTTATTCTAGGGCTCCATAATTATGGACTCAGATTCAGACATTGTTGTTGCAAGAAATGATGTAACCAGTGAGGTAAGGAAAGGAGATTTTGTGAAAGTGCAGTTGGCATATGATAAAAATATCAAAAAGGAGCAAAAGAAAATATTTGTTACAAAGGTTGAAGAAGTTGCCACACAAAATGTTACTCTGAACTTCATGAGGGAATATACAGAAGCAGCAGGAATGTTCTTTTTCCCAAACAATCCAGAGTTTTCTATAGAAGGTTTGGCCAATGTATGCAGTTATCAAATCCACACTTGCTTCTGCTTCAAGAAATTCTGAGGAGTAAAATGAATTCTGTAAGTTTTTTTTTTAATAAAAATACTGTGATATTAATGTTTGCGATTTCTCGAATTATGTTATTTCTTATCTATCATTTTTAAAAACATCCTTTGTGTTTCAAGTAACTTGCAGCATTTCTAATTTGGAATATTAAAGTTTAAACATAGGCGTTCCAAGTAACACCTTTGCTGTGGGTAACTTGGAACACCCTTTTACATGAGTACATCTAAGTAATTGGGTGATGATATCATTTGAATTCACACAAATTCACAACTGTATCACTTGCTTTATTTGACAGTAAATATCTGCACATTTCTGAGCATTCAAAAATTCAATACCGATGACCTCTTAGTCGGTGGGGCTTTGTACCCAACAATTCATTTTGAGCAATCACAGAATACACAATAATAATGTTCTTTCCTCTGCAACTCGCACAACACTAACAAAAGATGCTGAGGAAACCATTTGACCTTGGATAGAAGCCTGACAGCGATCTGCCCAAAATGTATTTAGTTCTTGGTCATATACCTACAATATGTGTTAGATAAAGTCGTATGAATGTGACAGAATTTTAGAGAGAGAAAAGAAAATCCGTGTGTGTATTGAACAGAATAACACAAAAAAAAAAGCGGATGTTACTTCACATGACTTTCTCTACTAACTCTTATAAAACATTCTTAAAAAATGTTATTTTTCTATCTACTTCATTTAATCGAGAAAAACGTTTACAGAAATAGTTTCATTATACGTTTCGCTATAGGTACAGGAGGTAAAAGGGAGACTAACGACAGTGAAAAGATGGTTTTGAAATTCCACCCTGTTGAACGGCAGCTGGGTACGCAAAAAACCCAGCCGGGCGAACTCTGACATTTCGCTATGGAAACAATTTAGATCGACATTCATCAGAGAAAACAACCCTTCTCCAAGCTTCAGCCAGTTCTTTCTTTCAAAGCGTCATTTTCATCTCCTTTTCTATGCCAGAAGGTCAGGGAAGTCAGAACGGGCGCGTTTATTTGACCTTCAAAGCATTTGAGGATTATTAGGGTTGAACAAGGCAAACAAACAAGCGCTAAAATTTCATGTGACCTGGTACAAACAATTAGCGAGAAGTGTAAGAGGCCTGATATTACACTCGTTCTTAGTTAAACGCTGTAACAACATCTGACGCAAAACATTTTTTTAAAAAATTTAAAACGCCTTAATTCATGGCAATAAATTAAAATAAAGGGAGCAGTTTTAACTGAATTGCAGGTAACTAAAGCTATGTTTAATCTATTAAGAACTTTACAAGTTACATTAAAACCATATTATCCAGCGGAGGATAGAATCTTGGTCCATTGAATAACAAGCTTGGGCACAACCCACAGCAATAATTCGAATGGGAATCTACAAACATGGTAATAGCGTTTCGCCACTGTCCTGGATTCTATTACAGCTGTATTCCGCTCCTGACGATAATAAATAAATAAAAATAAAAACTGCAATTATTTCCTCCATACGGCTTTCAGTTAAGTACGTGACATTTCATTGGCATTTAAAAGAGATACTGCAAAGTATCGAAGTGTTTAACCTCCGTTTGGAAATATTCCACTGCAATTTGGATTAGATAGTTTTTTGTTTTTTTTTTTCGCTTTTTTCTCCTTTTCTTTCGTAAGTGCCCTTAATTTTGTACAGATTTCAACCGAATATGAGCACATTTAATGTGTGTGTGTGTGTGTGTGTGTGTGTGTGTGAGAGAGAGAGAGAGAGAGAGAGAGAGAGAGAGAGAGAGAGAGAGAGAGAGAGAGAGAGGTTCGGAAAGCAGAATGCGGCTGTAGTCTGTTCGGATTATCCCAAAAACAAGTAGTAACAAAACACTGTACGCATCAGGCCGGTCCAACGCAAATGCTACTGTAGCAGCCACAGATGTCATGGCTAAAGCCTGCCGCTCTTTTGTGTTATGCGAGAAGGCGTGTTGTAGTGGCGATAGTGGAGGGGTAGAACACTGCTTCTTGTCGAATGTAGCAGTTTTCTATTCGATAAAATGTGTACACACAAATTCGGTGAATAGAAACAACATGTGTGTCACAGATATGTATTTTAAACTCTAAAAAAGCAAATTTTGAGGTACAATCATTTCGACCAAATGTGCATTTATATTATATTGTATTCAGGATTAACATCACTGATGCGAGTTTTCGCAATAAATGCAAGCCGAACCACTGGAATATGTGCAGTAGAAGGAGATCACGAGAAGAATGTCAACATCACGGTCAAAGTTCAGGTCTCTGAAATTCATATGATTATAAAATTTCTTCCGACTAAAAATGAAAAAGCATATCATGAACGCTTCAATATTACTATTACAGATACCTATACAACGTATAAACTTGGAGTGCAACAAAAAAGAATAGATGGCAATATAAACATTCCAAAGACAGGTGAAAAGAAAAATTCTAGGCATCACATGGAGAGATGGCATTATGAACGATGTAATAAGAGGAAGAACACAAATAATAGACGCAAAAAAGAAAAGACCAGCAGTAATAAAAATGGACGTGGACGGGACACATTATGAGGCAAGACCTCAACCGATGGACCCAAAGGTTAACAGAGACATGAGAGCCGAGCACTGGACGAAGAAAAGTAGGCTATCGGAGGACACAATTATCAGACGAGCTCAATTAGACATTCGGAAGCAGATGAATTACTGCACTAAAAGGCAAGAGGGAAATAACTGACACCTTCTAGACAGGGCGGCAAACCAAAACATCGAGGTACGTCAACCAACGAAAAACAGGGGAAAAGAAAATGAAAAACTTAACAACCAGATCATGGACAAAAAGGTAAGAAGCCCGGCTCGGTAGTGTGGAAGTAGAGTGTCTGCCTCACATTGAAGAGGTCCCGAGTTCGAATCTCAGTTAGGATGTTACGCGCATAAGGTATTCCCGTGGTTTCCCTTATCTCAAAAAGACGAATATCGATTTGAGCATCATGTAACCTATTTCATTTATCATCCGATATGACCTGCCAGGTTAAAAGCCATTAAAGTAAATAAAAAAATCTGAGGTGTTCCATTCACATGACTTTTTCTAGCTATGCTACAACATATTATTCTTACAAAAGCCGATCCTTCTCTCTACTTCGTGCTAATCAAGAAAAACAGAAAGTAGCAGAAATAGTCGTATTATATACTTTCTTATACATAAATGGGAAATAGGGAATGCACTGGCCTAAAGCGATAGTCAAATGCTTTAAAAGCTGTTGCTATGTGATCGAAATTATTTCTTTGTATGGCCAGGAGTTGACAAAGTCCCGAATGAAAAAAGTATAAGTAGTTTAAAATTGAAACCAATAACATGGAATATCCCGGAAACGGTTAAATTTACAAAACAAACAAACAAAAAATGTATATGACATAAATTTTTGTTTCAATGAGATTATGTTTTCTGTGTAGTAAGTTTTTATTTAACTCTTACTGTTACAAGATATGCAGAAGTCATCCACCACGAAGATGTTTGCAGAAGCTCTTCCCAGAAAATTCAAGATGTACATTTCATTTGCCAACGAAATATCATAAACATTTGGAATTTTTATCAAAATCGTTAGAACCATTTTTGAACAAAGTCAACATTTTTGAAAATGTTCCATTAAAAGGTAGTTGGGGGCGGGGGGATTATCTTGAAAATGTTTGTGTCGCATCCTTGGAAGATACTAAACTTAAATAAACTTCGGTATTTAACGGACTTTTCGTTTTTGAGCTATGCTGGCCGATGACGCACACAAACGGACATGTTTCTAAAAAGGTTTTATTATTTTTATTATTATTATTATTATTATTATTATTATTATTATTATTATTATTATTCAGGAGTCACAAACATATTACCGGTGAAATCTAGGTATAGAATGTTTGGATAGAATACACCACCTTCTTTATCTACTATGCACATTGCACACACGTGCTAGAGAAGTAAAAAAATCCGAGGTGTTACCCTCACATGACTTTCTCTAGCCGTTCTACAAACTTCTTACATAAGATTATTCTTCTTTCTGCACCTTGTTAATCGAGGTATTCAGCACTATGTTCTTATTACTTAGTTCCTTATAAGTAGGAAGAAAATAAGGGAATACACTAGGCTAAACCAATAGTCAAATGTTTTAAAAGCTGTCGTTATGCGTTTGTTATTACTAATCGCTTCTTTTCTTGGCCAGGAGTAGAACAAAAGAAAAACGGACACTCCCGTCTGAGAAAAGTATAAGTACTTCACAACTGAAACTAATAACAATGAATTCCTCGAAAACGGTAAGCTCCACGAAAAAGATGTATATGACGTAAATTGTGTATTTTAACAAGGCCTACATTTTTTGTACAGTAAGTTTTTGTCTCTCTCTTACGGTTTATTAGTTATGCCAAATTAAGCAAAATTCATCCAGAATAAACAGGTCTTTAGAAGCTATTCCCAGAAAATTCAAGATATACATTTTATTTGTCAGATAAATGTCTTTAATATATGATATTTTATTCAAAATCGTTATAGCCATTTTTAAGAAAATAAAAATTTTCGAAAAAAGTTCCAAGTAAAGGGTAGTTTGGGGTGGGGGGATTTTTTTTCAAAATCTTCGTGTCGCATCACTGGAAGATACTTAACTTAAATACCAAGTTTGGTATTTTAGCTACTTTTCGTTTTTGAGTTATTGTGTTCACAGACACACAGACACACACACACACACACGGACCTTTTTCTGGAAATGCTTTTTTTGGATTCAGGGTGTCCTAAAACATGTATTTCCGGTGAAATCCTGACATCGAATTTTTGGGTGGAATGCAATACTTCTCTATCCCTATGTACATTGTACATACGGGGCTAGAGAAAGTAAAAAGGAAGGATCAGTATGTAGTGTTAAAACGCATAAGTTGGACTATAAGTAATAACCTAGTTTTAAGAATCAGGAGAATCCTGAGATCTCCAAACCGATGAGAGAAACCCATGCCCCTCGAAGAAACATTGATGCGACTCTTGGCAATGTTTGGACGCAACCAATTGCCTTATATTTATGTGATAGTGTTGGATGCATTCTCAAAACAGCTTCGAACGATATGTTGGGTGCTAGGGACTGGGGCCTCAGGAAAGTCGTAGCGCCACAGCAGAGCGCTTGTTGGACCTGACAGGTATACACAATTGTTTAACAGAGTAACAAATGCATTTTGTCTGTACGAAATCGGCCTTTAAATACTGTGAAAAATTGCGCACAGTATTGCTCATGTATCATTCTCAGCTTCAGTTCTACATTTAGATTCTATTACGCAAAATACTACATTCAAAACATTTAAGTACAGTATATGATTAGATCCTTTATTTACATCGCAAGTGAAATTTTAAAATGCCCCTCTATCGCGAATTCTGTTTCAAATACGAGGTACGTCCAGAAAGTTAGTTCCGTTTCAATTTATCTCCGCTGCAGCGCTGTGATCGCAGTTCCGCTCATGCGCGGTAGATGCTCTGTATCAAGAAGAAGAAACGTGCGCCATTTTGAGATCGCTGTCAGCCACATACGCTTTGTTGTGCTTGTTTACAATGTCGGTGTTGATTGAAAATCCCGCCGCTTGTGAAATCAGATCTGTGATTCGTTTTCTGAATGCTAGGAAAGTGAAACCAATTGAAATTTATCGGCAAATTTGCGAAGTTTACAGACAAAATACGATGAGTGATTCAATGGTGAGAAGATGGGTCCGACAGTTCAATGAAGGACGTAGTGAAGTGCACGATGAAGAACGAAGTGGGCGTCCATCTTTGGTTACAGAAGAACTGGTTCACGCGATTGATGACAAGATCCATGAAAACCGCAAGTTTACAATTAGTGATCTCGCTATGGAATTTCCCCAAAACTCACGATCACTAATTCATGAAATTGTTACCGAAAAACTGAAACTTCGTAAACTTTGCTCACGTTGGGTACCAAAGATTCTTACTGAGCAACACAAAACAAAGCGGATGGGTAGTGCACTTCAGTTTTTAACCCGTTATGATGAAGACGGCGAAGAATTTCTGACACAGTCACAGGAGATGAGACTTGGGTTTCTTACGACACCCCTGAAAGTAAGCGGCAATCAATGGAATGGAGGCACACTTCATCCCCAGCAAAGGTTAAGCCGAAACAAATCTTGACACCTAAAAAAAGGATGTGCACAGTGTTCTGGGACTGGAAAGGCTACTTACTCATTGATTTCTTACCGCATGGTCAAACAATCAAAACAGACGTTTATTGCGAGACACTTAGGAAATTGCGCCGCGCAATACAGAATAAGCGCCGAGGATTGCTGTCAAAATGTGGTGTTTTTCTTCACAACGCACGACCACACACTGCAAATGTGACGAAAAACCTCCTACAGGGATTTGGCTGGGACGTGTTTGACCATCCTTCGTACAGCCCTGACCTCGCTCCTAGCGACTTTCATCTGTTCTTACATCTCAAGTCTTTCCTTGGCAGTCAACACTTCAACAATGACGAAGAGCTGAAAGCAAATGTTTCCAACTTTTTGAAGACTCAGGCGGCAAACTTCTATGAAGAAGGTATACAAAAACTTGTGCCACGCTATGACAAATGCCTGCAAAATTTCGGCAGTTATGTACAAAAGTAGTTTAAGAGTCGTAGAATGTTGTACAATAAATAATTATTCTGTATCTGTACACAATTTCATTTTATTACCAAACGGAACTTACTTTCTGGACATACCTCGTAATTCCGAAATTTCAGTTTTGCGAGTTTCGATTTTCCGGGATTCTATATATATTAGCTTTGTTCAGTTTTCATGTCACTTCATTACGGTAATTTACTTCAATTTTCACCGTTACTTCACTACGGTGACTTATTTCAATTTTCACTCTGACTTCATTACGGTGACTTATTTCAGTTTTCAACCTGACTTCATTACGGTGGCTTATTTCAGTTTTCAACCTGACTTCATTACGGTGACTTATTTCAGTTTTCAACCTGACTTCATTACGGTGACTTATTTCAGTTTTCAACCTGACTTCATTACGGTGACTTATTTCAGTTTTCAACCTGACTTCATTACGGTGACTTATTTCAGTTTTCATCGCCACTTCATTACGGTGACTTATTTCAGTTTTCACCGCCACTTCATTACGGTGACTTATTGCAGTTTTCACCACCACTTCATTACGGTGACTTATTGCAGTTTTCACCACCACTTCATTACGGTGACTTACTTCAGTTTTCGCCGTCACTTCATCACGGTGACTTATTTCAGTTTTCACCTTCATTTCATTACGGTGATTTATTTTAGTTTTCTGCCCTCAATTCATTATGGTGACTTTCTCAGTTTTCACCTCTCTTCGTTACGGTACTTTCAGTTTTCACCCCCCCCCCATTTTACTCGACGATTTATTTCAGACTTCATCCTCAATTTACTAATGTGCAATATTTCAGTTTTCACCGTCACTTCAATTTTCCACGCACGCACTTTTAAAATGCGCGAAGCACTCTTTTTCTTCCTTCCGCTGAGGCGTCTAGCAAAAGACTTCTCTAATCTCTCATACTAGCAGCACGTCAAGAGTAACGTCACAACCTCACTCGTAGGACACATTGAGTTACCAGCACTTTATATTGCATCAAGAACAACTCGTCATCTCTCTCGTAAACACGGTCCGTTATATACACTGCAACAGTTTCTGGAAGCTTGTAAGAGAGGAGAAGGAAGCTTTCAGAATTATCTCGCTTAGGGAGCGCTCGTCATATCTGATCCAGTCGGCCGACGCTGAAGGACACCGCCATGCACGTGATCGCTGCGTCCACTTCCAGCGGTTGTTGAATGGTTTATTATATATGGATGGACATATGCAAACAACCCGACGCTACTCAGCAGTAGCGTATGCAACTAAAACGGGTCAGATACAAAGATTTTACCATCGCATTTGTTAGATCTATGCCAAACGAATGCCTTTTTACTTTTTGTAATGCATTTAAAACTTTTATATCAAGATTACACCAGAAAGACGTGTTTTAAAGATACTTTTGATAAAAAGAAATCTGATGTGTTCCATTCACATGACTTTCTCTACATCTCTGCAACAAAGTATTGTTAAGAAGCTTATTCTTCTATTTACTTCATGCTAACCGAGAAAAAATTATCGGAAATAGTCTTATCACTTGCTTCCTTGTAAGCAGAAGCGAAATAAGGGAGTACTATAGGTTAAAGTGATAGTCAAAAGCTGGTTGCTATGTGACTGAATTTCCTCTGTATGGATATGAGTTGACAAATTCCTGTATGAGAAAAGCATACGTTTTTCAAAGCTGAAAACAAAAACAAGGGATATCTTAAAAGGATCAACTCCACGAATAAAATGTATATGACATAAATTGTGTGTTTTAATGTGCTCAACATTTTTTGTGTGGTAACTTTTTGTCCATCTCTTATGGTTTAGCAGTTTAGTAAATTTCATCCAGAATAAAGTAGTCTTCAGAGGCTATTCCCAGAAAATTCAAGATATACATTTTGTTTGTGAGGTAAATATATTTAATGTACGATATTTTAATCAAAATCGTTACAGCCATTTTTGAAAAAATCAAACTTTTCGAAAAAAGTTCCATGTAAAGGGTAGTTGGGGGTGGCGGATTTTCTTGAAAATCTTCGTGTCGATCCTTGGAAGATACCAAACTTAAATACCAAGTTTGATATTTAATGGTGTTTTCGTTTTTGAGCTATGCTGTCCACAGACACAGACACACACACACACACACACACACACACACACACACACACACACACACACGGACCTGTTTCCAAAAATTCTCTTTTTTGGATTCAGGGGACCCAAAACATGTATTTCCGGTGAAATCTCGGTATCGAATTTTGGGTGCAATACAATACCTTCTCTATACACTATGTATATAGTACGTGTAGAGAAAGTAAAAAGGGGGGACTATAACTATTTTTAGAAAGTAGAAAAAAGTTCACACCCGTCTGTGAACGCATAACTCAAACACGAACAATCGGTTAAATACCAAGCTTAATATTTACATTTACTATCTTCCAAGGATGCGACAAGCATTTTCAAGAAATCTCACCCAGCCTGAACTACACTTTACATAGATCGAGTGGATTTTATCAAAAATGGCTAACGATTTTGATTAAAATGCCGTAATAAGTATATTTAAGATGTTTGCATGTGAAATGAAAACATATTCTGAATTTTCTGAATTATACCATAAAATAATTAAATCCCCTTTATATTTAATTACTTTTATATCTCAAGTACACCATACGAGGTAGCATCTACAGTAACCGTTCGCAATATGACCAAGGTTCAGAAGAAGTAAAAAAAAAAATCTGATGTGTTAAATTTAAATGACTTTCTCTACCTGATATCCAATAAACTATTCTTAGTACAGCTTATTCTTCTAATTCATTCTAATCGAAATAAACATTAGCAGAAATTATTCTATTACTTATTTACTTATAGGTATAAGGAAGATAAGGCTAAAAGCAATAGTTAAGCCTTTTAAGGTGGGTCTTTATGTAATGGTATTGAAATTCCGTTATGCTTATATGGCACGGATGGAAAAAAATAATAACAAATTCACGTTTGAGAAAAGTACAAGCACTTGGAAATTTAAACAAAAAATAAGAATAATTTGACATATATTGCATGTTTTAACGTAATGTTTTAACGTTTTTGTGTAATAAGATTTTCTCTATCTGTTGCGGTTTACCAAATGCACAAGGCATCCAGAATAAGAGGACTTCAAAAGTTATTCCCATAAAATTCAAGATCTACATATTTTTAATATATAATATTTTAATCAAAATCGTTAGAACCATTTGGGAGATACCGAAAGTTCCGAAATATTTCACATATAAAGGATAGTTTAGAAGGAACTTTCTTAAAAATTATATACTTGGAAAATAATTTAAATATCAAGCTTGGTATTAATCGTCTTTTCATTTTTGAGTTAAAAAATGTAAATGGCGTGTTATTTATGGACGCTCTTTAACTGCTGTGTTTCTCAGCGTCCCATTCTCTACTGGGTGTGAAAGACCGCTTAATTTTGCTCAGAGGCCTCTCTATCAGGCTTGAGGTTCTTTACGTGCCGTAAATCTACGACACGGGACCAACGGCTTTACTTCCCTTCCGAAGGAAGTCATGCTATGGATTTTTACGCCCAAAAAAAGTCATCGTCCTCCGCCGGGTTTGAACCCACGACCTTGGGTTTATGACGTTTTTGAGTTATGCTGTTCACCAACACACATGGCTCTTTTTCTATTTAAAAAAAAAGTTTAATTAGGTGTAAAAAAATTGCTTTAATTAGGTGTCCTTAAAACATGTATTTACGGTAAAATTTTATTGTAAACTTTTTCTTGAGTGCTAGAACCACTTTTCGTTTGTTTCTTGTGACGGCATACGAAGAATTTGAAAGGGATCCGCTTTTAAACATTTGACAATCCCTTCGGTCTAATATACCCCTTTTATACGAGTAACTAAATGAAATGTGTAAGAAACCATTTCTGGAAACGTTTGTCTCGATTAAAAAGAAATAAATAGGTAGAGAAAGAAACAGCTTTTGTAAGGACAGTTTACAAGAAAGTATGTATAAATAAGCCATGTAAACGTATTGAGAAGATTCTTTTTACTTTCTCGACCATGTATATATAATGTGCATTGTAAGTAGAGAAGACACCTATTGTATTCTACCCAAAAAGTCTATACCGGATTTCACCGAAAATGCATGCTTTGAGACTCCTTGAATACTAAAGAGAAGGCATTTCTAGAAAAAGATCCGCGTGTGTGTGTAAGTGTGTGCGTCTCTGAGGACAGCATAACTCAAAACGAAAAACCCGTTAAATATCATGCTTAAGTTCAGTATCTTTTAAGGATGCGACACGAAGATTTTCTAGAAAACGTTCCCCACCCCTACTACATTTTTGTAAATTCTAGAGTTTCTCAAAAATGGCTGTAACGATACCATATCATTATGATATTTGCATGACAAACGAAATGTATATCTTGAATTTTTTGGGAATAACCTCTGAAAACATCTTCATCTGGATGACTTTTATAAAACTAGTAAATTGTAGAAAATGTGCAAAAGGTTACTTCACAATAAATATGGATCTCGTTAAAACTCACAATTTTTCACTTTTCTGAAATATATATATATATATATATATATATATATATATATATTTAACCTTTTCCGAGACATTCCTCGTTATTGATTTTAATTTTCAACTACTTAAACTTTTCTCAAACGGGGTCATCTTTCGTTTCATACTCTTTTGTTTTACTTCTAGCCATGTAAAGAGAACAGATTTTCAATTGTTTACACAACTGTCAGCTTTTGAAACATTTGATTATCACTTTAGCCTGGTGTATTCCCTTATTTCCCGTCTACTTACAAGGAAGAAAGTAATGAGACAATTTCTGCTGATATTTGTCTTGATTAGCATGATGTAGATGAAGGAATAAGCTTTTATAAGAGTAGATTGCTTGCAAAATAGGTAGAGAAACTCAAGCGAATGTAAAACATTATATATATATATATATATATATATCTATCTATATATATATAGATATATATTACTTTCCCTACACTACTATGTCCATAATGTATAGAGAAGGCACTGTAATGCACCCAAAAATTCGATACCGAGATTTCACAGGAAATATTTTGGTTCCCTCTAAATAAAAAAAAACCTACTTTTAGAAAAAGGTCCGTGCATGCGTGTCCATGTGTCTGTGAACACGATAACTCAAAAAAGAAAAGTCGGTTAAATACCAAACTTGGTATTTAAGTTTAGTATCCTCCAGGAATGCGACACGAAGATAATGAGAAAAATCCTCCCACCCCAAACTACCCTTTACATGGGAAAAAATCGAAAATTTTGATTTTCTCAAAAATGGCTCTTACGATTTTCATTAAAATACCGTATATTAAAGATATTTATATAGCAAATAAAATGTATTTCCTGAATTTTCTGGGAATAGCCTCTAAAGAACTCTTTATTCTGAATGAATTTTGCGTAACTGGTAAACCGTAAAAGATAGACAAGAACTTACTACACAAAAAATGTAGATCACATTAAAACATACAATTTATGTTATATTCGTTTTTTTTTTCGTTGAAATGACTATTTCTGAGATATTCTTTTTTGTTATTTGTTTCAGATTTAAAATATTTAAACTTTTCTCACACGTAAAGCTATGAACTCCGGACCCTGAATAGAAACGGATTTCATCCACATGACAACCAGCTTTTAAAAGATATGACTATCGTTTTAGCCTACTGTATTCCCTTATTTTCCTTCAACTTACAAGGAAGCAAGTAATTAAGAGAATGTCTGCTGTTTATCTTGACTATCATAAAGCAGATAGAAGAATATACTTTTTAACAATAATAATTATACAGCGATGTATAGAAATTCATATGAACGGAACACTTTTTTTTTTTTTTTTTTTTTTAAATTTTTGTTGACAAAAAGAGGAAATAGTCTCTGTGTTGCATAATTACGGAAACCGATTGGATGATGACTATATATGTACACAGTGAAAATTATAGTATGAACATTAATATTCACAAATGATGCCGGTTTTCAATCTGAAATATGTTGACGTTCATTTGCAAAACCATTACCTATGTAGCACAGAACAGAATAGAGGAATCACACGAATGAATATATCTCCCTTCCACGTCAATGGAAATGAAGTTATGGTAGAAAGAAAACTGCAATCGGCGTGACAGATTGTACACACATCGAATTGCACTCACATGGTTTTTACTTTTAATCGTGTACAAACCATTCTTATAAGCGATTATGCGCGCCAAAAGAGCAGCGAATAAATCGCAAATCACGGGGTTCGATCTGCAACATGCAATACGACGCAGCATTGAGGGTAAGGTATTGCCAAGGCTGAATCGAGGATTGAAAAAAAAAAATGGACAGTGTTTAACACCACTTTTACTATATACGGCATCGCAGGCGATGACACTGATGATACATAGAATGAAAATGGAGCACCGGTGGAATGCGATAGCGAGAGAACCCGGAGAAACCTCGTCTCTGCGCAGCTTTGTCCAACACAAATTCCTCATGAGGTCGCCTGGGATCGAACCTTTGGTGAGAGGCGAGTGATCTAACCACTCAACCACGGCGGGGCCTAGTATTAGAAAGAAGTGGCAGGACACAAGTATAGTGTTCTCCAAAACATGATAGTCCTCAAATGGGACCGCTGCCCGCTTCCACTGGACAATGACCATTAGCAAACAAAAGACTGCCCTGTTCTAGGGGCGAGAGGCATCATAGTAAAATCTATTTCCAAGAGACACGGCTTGCAAGTCGAGAATCACTCCTCAATTAAGGGACCAGTAAATGGAAGACTTGGCAACAGCGATAGTTGTTTTCCATCCGCACACGCCCTAATTCCAAACTTTAATGTCAGGCTGACTTTGGAAGAAGAATGGGGCAGGGTCATCATGTTCTGAAAAATACTGTATTGTGGTATGACCTTTGATTAGTGACGCATTGACTACCATGCTCCCCTTCCAGCTCTGCCGAGTTTTGTGGTTGAGTACTCTTACTCAGACGAGTCGAATTGGAACAGCCTGCTTTAACCGAAAGCCAACTCTTTTAAGAACTGGTCGCCATGTGATTTCTTTGAAATTACGGCATTTTAAACAACATCGTTAGTTATTTTTGAGAAAATCAAAATTAAAAATCTCATGCGTTACACTCACATGACTTTCTCTAGCTGCTCTACAAACTTCCTACAAAAGATTATACTTCTTTTTACACAATGTTAATCGAAATAAACACTAGCAGAATGCTCTTATTACTTAGTTCTTATAAGTAAAAGGGAACTAAGGCAATGCACTAGGCTAAAGTGATTGTCAAATGTTTTAAAAGCTATCGTTATGCGATTGTCATTGCAAATCGCTTCTTTGCTCGGCCAGGAGTAGAACAAAAGAAAAACGGACACTTCCTGGCTGAGAAAAGTTTAAGCACTTCACAATTGAAACCAATAACAAGGAATGACTCGGAAACGGTTACCTACATAACAAAAACGCAAAGGACATAAATGGTGTGTTTTGACGTGATGTACATTTTTTATTGCAGTGAGTTTTTGTCTATCTCTTGCGGTTTAGCAGTTAAGCAAAATTCGGCAAAACTCGTCCAGAATAAAGAGGTCTTCAGAGACTATTCCCATAAAATTCGAGATATACATTTTATTTTGAATATGAATAGCTTTAATATAGGGATTTTAATCAAAATCGTTAGAGCCATTTATAAGAAAATAAAACTTTTTTAAAGTTTTTCCATGTAAAGGGTAGTTTGTGATGGGGGAATTTTTTCTGAAAATCTTAGTGTCGCATCCTTGGAAGATACTAAACCTAAATACCAAGTTTGGTATTTAACGGTGTTTTCGTTTTTGGGCTATGCTGTCCACAGACACAGACACACACGGACCTTTTTTTTTTTTTTTTTTTTTTTTTTTCTTTAAATGGGGACCCCAATATATATATATTTCCGGTGAAATCTCGACATCGAGATTTGGGTGCATTACAATACCTTCTCTATCCCTATGTAGTACATTGTACATATGGGCATAGAGTAAGTAAAAACAGTAAATATTTTCAATTGGTAAAATAATGTATCCTAAATGTAATATGACTCTGAAATAGTGAGAAGTATATACTTCTTAATCCTTCCAGTGATATAGACGATTTTAATTTCCTTATTAGATAAGTGCCTCGTCACAGCTTACAGCAAGCATTATGAACTTGCACATCCCACGAAAGCTTCGAGTCAAGTACAAATCCTAACAGATTTACAGTTTTAATCTCATCACCTGTAATCTCTAATCCTAGCTTCATTATTTGAGTTTTCTCCTGACTTAACATAAAATCTTTTACATGAAACCAGACCTTAGCAGTTTTAAAATTAGCATAAGTTGAATTATTCAATTCATCAACATTTTTATCTCTGGTTCTCAAAGTAGTGTCACCTGCATAATGGATTGGCACATCTGGTAGGTTATGAACAAACAGAAGTGGACCTAACATTGAGCCTTGAGGCACGCCATGAGTTAAATCATAGCATGTGAATGTCTATTATTTATAGAGGCATATTGCTTTCTTCCTGTCAGACAAGAGTGCATTATTTTTAAACTGTTATTATTCAAACCATAATATCTAAACTTAGAAACAAGTAATTATAATATTACTCTATCAAAAGTAGTGAATGGCTAATGTATGCCCTTATTTCTTTTCTACTTATGAGGAATTAATTAATAAGACAATTTCTCTTAATGTTTACCTCGATTAACATGAATTAGATGGAAGAATAAGCTTCAGTAAGAATAATTATTTACAGAATATGTAGAGAAACTATTGTGAATGGAACACATTAATTGCTTTTTACCACGGTAAACATGGCATTCAAATATTTTAACAGTTATCAGTTGTAAAGCATTATTTATATCTAAAGTGTTGACTATGTTTGTTTCTACATATTGAGTGAGCAACTGTTTTCATAAATGAATTATGTCAAATAAAATTACAGAAACCCACCTGGGTAGTGTGCCTCACTTTCAACAGGTCGCGAGTTCGAATCTCGCTTAGGGTGAGTTAGTTGAATAAGGTTTTTTTTCGGGGTTTTCCCCTTATCCTGAGAAGACAAATATCGAAGACAAGTGAACATTAAACTCCATTGACCCCGAGACCATTTGAGCATCAAATTTTATTCATCGTCCGATATGAGCAACCAGGTTAAAGGACGTTAAGCTCACTCGCTCGCTCTCTCTCTCTCTCTCTCTCTCTCTCTCTCTCTCTCTCTCTCTCACTGTAGTGACTAGTCTAAACTATAAGGGAAGTTAGCTTATTTATCTAAGTATCCGCAACCGCCAACTCCATCTCCAGCTCGTTTCAAACTATGGGTGATAGTCCACTTTGGCGGTTGCGGCCAAGAGGTTCAGGGTTTGACCAGGATTGCCAGATGGAACGAAAAAAAAAACCGCGAAGTGGGCTATTTTTATTTTGATGCGGCTACACAGTTTACAATTAGGCTACTTGTGACTTTTTGGGCTACTCAAACTTTTGTTTGACTATGTATTGAGCTCATTTGATAATTAGGAATTCGGGTTGATTTTCATTAGGTTGGCGAAATATCTGTAATTATGTTATTAATGCTGAAAAAATGTGACCAGGTTTCCTATGCTCGAGGTTAATACGCCAGCAAGGAAGTCCCTAACTGGTTGGCTCCGGCTGTTACTGAATGACAACTGATATGGAAGCTTTATAATCAACACTGGTCCCTCCTCCTCTACCTTCTTCTTTTTCCTCTTCTTCTTCTTATTATTATTATTTATTTTAACTGTCCCATTCATACCCCGCAGATTTTCGCTTTGAAACATATTGTCTGTAAGCGTAGGCATTTGTGTTAAATAGTGTACAGTTATCATTAATTTTAGTTATCTGCGTTTTATACGTTATGTCACACACATTTATACTTCCACATCCTGGAAAGGATGGGGAATAACCATGATAAGAAAAAAATTCTCTTTCTTAGCCGGGAATCGAACCTAGAACCCCGTGCACAGCAGGCAGTTGCCTTACAAAGAAATCTAGGGGGGGGGGGAAGGCAGCGTGTGAAATGATGCGTCATCCTGTACCTGTCATTGTACAGTTTGTCTAATGCTAGCCTACTTCATAGTATGAAAACACGCAGGTAAGTCATAAATTAGCTCTTCCATTTCTTTATTTATGATATTTGAATCATTTTGCCTTCATCGGCATTTCTTCTTATTCAGCATTACATTACTTCTTGTTTACAATTTACTGTCAATTTAACGTTGTTGTTGTTGTTGTTGTTGTTTTTTTTTTACATTTTTCCTTTTGGGGGAGGAGGCTACTTTAGTAAGAATTTCGTTACTTTTTAGGCTAGTCGCCCTCAGTGGTGTAATGGTTACAATGCTAACTTCATATACCCAAGGTCGCGGGTTCAAAATGGCGGAGGACGATGCAGTGTTTCGGGTGTAGAACTCCTTAGCATGGTTCCTTCGGAAGGGAAGGTACGTAAAAGAACCTCAAGCCTGATAAAGAGACCTCTAAGCAAAATTAAACTGTCTTTCACGCTCAGTATAGAATGGGACGCTGAGAACCAAAGCAGTTAACGAGCGTCTATAAATAAAATGTCATTTCATTTCATTTTTAGGCTATTGTTCGTTCCTTTTCTTACTAAAAATCTGGCAACCTGGGTTTGAGCATACCTGCTGTAATGTAAACTATTAACTGGATCGAAGAACTTGTTGATCATAAGTGGTTTGAAGACAGAAAGTTTGCGTCAATATTTATACAAATAGTGTAAAAATAAGTGAAAATGGACTGTGAACAGAAAGAGAGAAACAATTTAACTGTGGGTAATAATAATATTTAGTTGACTGCAACCTAGGTCAGTCGGTACAGCACCTGCTTACTGTGCAAGGTGTCCGGGTTCGATTCCCAGCTGGGGAATAGGCATTTTTCTCTAACCAAAATTATTCCCTATCCTTCCCACTTTGGAAGAGCGTGAGTCTGTGAATCTAAAGATAATAACCCAAAGAAAAAATTGTACTAAAGTGAACACCAATGTCACCGATAAGATATTAAACCGGCATATACATGGAACAAAAAAATGTAATTATTAAAGTTGTATGAACTACAGTAGTTGTCTACTAAATGAGTGGTCAGGACCAATTTCAGCAGACAAAAGCGAAAACTTTCTTAGCATTTTACCCAATAATTAAAACACGCAAAGTAAAAATAAAGGCAGATTAGTGACCGAATGCATTCCTCTACATCCTGTACAAATTTCAGTTATGTTAAATAATTTGAGATAATGCGTCATGAGTGTAACCAGATAACCCTTAAAATAATAGGGCTTAGGGGCATAACATTATACACCTGGAAGAGGAAAGACAGTGATAAGCATACACATAATACAAGAAATAATTTTAATGCGGATATTCTTAATTTCAGGTTGAATAAGATGGTATCAAGTTATCTAATCAACGGGCTTAACGCTATGTAATAAAATATCTTTAAATGTTACAAGTTACCTCTTCCTATTTTAAAAATCTGATGTGTTCAATTAAGATGACTTGCTCTACAATCTCTGCAACAAATTATTGTTAGAAACTTATGCTTCTATTTACATCATGCTAATCCAGAAAAAATAGCAGAAATAGTCTTATTACTTGCTTCCTTGTAAGAAGAAACGAAATAAAGGAGTACCATAGGTTAAAGCGATAGTCAAAAGCTGATTGCTATGTGACTGAAGTTCATTTGTTGTATGGATAGGAGTTGACAAATTCCTGTATGAGAAAAGTGTTTTAAAGCTGAAACTAATAACAAGGAATATCTAAAAAACGATCAACTCCACGAAAAAAGTGTATATAAAATAGCTTGTGTGTTTAAACGTGCTCTACATTTTTGTGCAGTAAGTTTTTGTCCATCTCTTACTGTTGAGCAGTTATGCAAAATTCCGTAAAATTCATCCAGAGTCAAGTAGTCTTCAGAGGCTATTCCCAGAAAATTCAAGATATACATTTTATATAAATATCTTTAATATAGATAGATATTTTAATCAAAATCGTTAGAGCCATTTTTGAGAAAATAAAAATGCTCGAAAAAAAGTTCCATATAAAGAGTAGTTGGGGGGGGGGGGGTCTTGAAAATCTTCGTGTCGCATCCTTGGAAGATAGCAATCTTAAATATCAAGTTTGGTATTCAACGGTCTTTTCGTTTTTGAGCTATGCTGTCCACAGACAGACACACACACGGACATTTTTTTCTAAAAATGCTTTTCTTGGATTCAGGGGGTCTCAAAACATGTATTTCCGATCAAATCTCGGTATCGAATTTTGGTTGCGATACAACACCTTCTCTATATACTATATACATAGTACGTTTAGAGAAAATAAAAAGAAGGTTCTATAATTAGGTAGTTTTAAATCCTATTTATGTAGACTATGTAAATATGACGAATGTTTCTTTTTAATTGTTTTTTGTATCCATACAATTTAAGGCTTAATAAATTAGAATTACACTATGTTGTCTGTTCAGGTATCTCTCTGTACTCTACTGGTGAGGGAGAGAGGAAACTGAGACCGGAAGTGGACTTTTAACCACGTCAAGCGGAGGCGGCAAGGATCGATTGCGACTCATACATTGTCCTGGCCTGCCTGTCCAAACGTGGCCAAAACATTGCCTCCTATAAAAAGCGCGAGTTGTGTTTTAAGTGCTTATTGATCCTTCCGCAAGATGCCAGGTCAGCAGGAAGTTTCAGCTGAACATCGCACTTTTGTATTACCTTCCTTTTATCAGTACCAACTGCTTTAAGTGTAGGGACTTCCCCGCCAACATGTTTATTTATTTTTTTTCTTTATTACTAGGTTGTATTTACGAAGATAGAGGCGCTGTTGCATCACACCGAAAAAATCCAAATCAAAATTTCACTAGAAATACAAGATTAGAGATTTCCTGAATAAAAAAACAGTCAGAAATCTCTCCCCCCTTTCAAGTTATCTGTGTGTGTGTGTGTGTGTGTGTTGTATTCCAAGGATGCGAAGCTTTTCAAGAAAATTATTTCATCCCAAACTACCCTATATATGAAAAAATCGATATTTTTATATCCTCAAAAATGACTAACAATGTTATTAAGATTCATCTGTTTAAGATATTTGCATATCAAATACAATGTATATTTTGAATTTTCTGGAAATACCTGTGAAGTTCTCTTCAAACTGAATGACTTTTCTATAATTTGCAAACCGTAAGAGATATCCAAAATCTTATTGTAGAAAAATATAGATTTAGTTAAAGCTCACAATGTCAAATAATGCTTTTGTGGTACTAACCCCGATATATTCATTGATTTAAACTTTCAAATTCTTATACTTTTTTTCAAATGATAAGTTGCTATTAGTTTTTTCTGGAGTCATGCAAATAGTATGAGATCTCAAAGCCATCACATAGCAATCCGCTTTTCAAAAATTTGAGTACTGCTTTAACCTAATTTCTTTTCTTTCGCTACGAGGAACTACTGCATTCAGAAAAAAAAAAAAAAAAATTAATGTACCTAGTAGAAATGTGTAATTCTCTATTACCAATGGTCAGTTTTTGTAAGAAGTAGTAGACGAGTGAATAGAGAAAGTAATGTGAATTATTATCTATTATTATTACCTACAAAGATTATCTATCATTTTGAATTAACGAAAAGTTCTGTCATTAAAATAAATAATAAGCTAATGTTCTGAAATTGCAGAACATGCTATCACACATCGCAGCCGTAAAATCTCCTCGCTTGCAAAATATACATAGGTACATAAATTTACTGAAACATTTTATATTTCGGTTACACAGGCGAAAGTATAGCTCGATTAGGATCTCTGTTCGTCGCCTTCTTGGCTGGGTCCATGCGCACGTTTCTGTAGGGATATGTGGTGTCTGAATGACGCCCAGTTTAGAGACGCACGCAGGCATCTAAATAATATTTTATTTAAATTACATTTAACCTAAACAGAAAACACGTAACTTAGACATTCAGGGGGGAAGTTTAAAACTAGTCTTACTGGTCTTAGGTTTAACCGCCTTAACCCCAGCCACCGCCCTATATTTTATACTTAAATTTGAAAGAATAGCCAATTGTTCATTCATCTCATTCATTTTACATCTTTGGTTTTAAATCGTTGACTATCAACCTGGATTGTTATGGCCTATTGCCTGGATTATCAATTTTCAAGAAATAATTTTTGTCACATTTTCAGAATTTAGCGTCATTTATAGATAATTTTCAGTAATTTTATGTCATATGATTATAAATTTAAATTCAACATTTTTAGGTAAATTTCCCATCCCTAGTTATGACTATGGTGATACCATTTTATACTAAGGATGCAGCACAAATATCTTGGACCTTATTTTATCAAAAATTCTATATGTAACTGCAACCTTTCATAATCTTGCGATTACGTCAATGGAAATTAGCTTCCTTTTACTTTTTCTTTACGTTTAATAAGAGGAAATATTGTATTGCACCTTAAAATTCGATACCAACATTTCAATAGAAATATATGTTTTGAGACCCTCTGAACACAAATGGCCCTCTTAGATAAAATACAGGGTTACTACAAAACAAATAGACAACTTCAACTGCCTGTAAAACAAAAACTATTAGAGATAGCAACCTTATTATTTTGGAGGTATGTTGAGAAACTCTCAAAGTTTCATTTGTTACTATTGGTAACGTTGTAGAGTTTTGTGTGTTGTTGCAGAAGCTGAAATGGCGGAAAATCCTGTGGAAAAGTCATATTGCGTGTTGGAATTTGCTAGAACGCAATCAGCAACTGTTGTCCAACGACATTTTAGAACACGCCACCGACTAGACAGTCAATCTACGACTGGTATAGAACATTCGAGACAACGGGATGTTTGTGCAAAGGGAAGAGCTCAGGAAGAGTTTCGGAAGAAAACGTTGAACGTGTTCGTTCTGCCTACATAAGAAGCCCACAGAAATCGACATCTAGGGCAAGCATGCAATTACAAATTCCACAGCAAACTGTATGGAAAATCTTGCGGAAGCGACTGCACATGATGCCTTACAGATTACAGATGTTGCAGTTTCTGAGTGAAGAAGATAAGGTCATACGGCGTGACTTTTGCATCGACATGTTGCGACATGATGAAGACGATGCTGGCTTTTGTGAGCGCATCATTTCATTTTTGTGGTAACGTGTTCTAAAATGTCGTTGGACAACAGTTGCTGATTGCGTTCTAGCAAATTCCAACACGCAATATGCCTTTTCCACAGGATTTTCCGCCATTTCAGCTTCTGCAACAACAAACAAAACACTACAGCGTCACCAACAGTAACAAACGAAACTTTGAGAGTTTCTCAAGATACCTCCAAAATAATTAGGTTGCTATCTCTAATAGTTTTGGTTTTACAGGCAGTTGAAGTTGTCTATTTCTTTTGTAGTAACCCTGTATACGTATAGGCAATGTAGTGTGTGAACAGCATAACTATAAGTCAAAAAGAAACTTGACATTTAAGGTCCGTCTACCAAGGCTGCAACACGAGGTGTAGAGTTATGCTGTTTAAAAAACACGAAAACCTTTTTTTATTATTATTATTATTTTATTTTGTTATTTAGGGACCCTCAAGATATGTATTTCCGATGAAATGTGGACATCGAATTTTTGGTAAAATGCAATACTTTCTCATACCTACCATAGGTAGAGGCACAGAAAGAAAAGTCGTTCTTCGAGGTCTAAGAGTATCATGTATACCTCTAGTTCCCGAATTTGCGGCGGAGTGCGATACATTTTTCGGGGTGTAAAATGCTTAGTACAGCTTCATTCGAAAGAGAAATAAAGCCGCTGATCCCGTTTCGCAGATTAATGGCAAGTAAAAGAACCTCAATGTAGAATGTGATACACAGAACCATAGCAGTTAAAGAACGCTAATAAATAAAACTGAATTTCACTTCAGAAAAATTTGATGTGTTCCAATCACATGACTTTCTTTAGCTCTTTAACAAACAAACTTTGCTTACAAAAGCTTCTATTATCTATTTCATGCTAATTAAGATATACATTGCCAGAATTTGTCTTATTATTTGCATCCATGTATGTAGAAGGGAAATAAGGGGGGTACACTAGGCTAAAGCGATAATTAGTCTTTTAAAAGCCCGTTGCTAAATGAAACAATTGAAATTCGGTTCTCTTTGCTTGCTAGGAGTAAACAAAAGAGAGAACCCCCGTTTGAAAAACGTTTATGTACCTTAAACAGGAAACCAATAACTCGGAATATCTCGAAAAAGTTAGCTCTACAAAAAATATATATAACATAAATTGTATGTTTTAATGAGATCTACAATTTTTTGTGTAGTAAGTTTTTGTCTCTCTCTTACGATTTACCAGCTATTCAAAATGTATATAAAAGTCATTCAGAACAAAAAGATCTTCAGAAGCTATTCCCTGAAAATTCAGGATATACATTTCGCCTCATATGAAAATATCTTAAACATATGACACTTAAATACTAAGTTTAGTATTTAACTGACTTTTCGTTTTTGAGCTATTCTGCCCACAGACACACAAACACACACACACACACACACTCACTGACATATACACACGGACATGTTTTAAAAATGCTACTTTTTTATTCTGGGGATCCCAAAACATGTATTTCCGGTGAAATTTCGGTATCGAATTTTTGGGTGGAATGCAATATCTTCTCTATCCACTATGTACACCTGTACTCGCGGGCTAAAGAAAGTTAAATGTAAAAATCTGATGTCTTCTATTCACATGACTTTCTCTACATCTCAGCAACAAATTATTGCTAAAAAGCTTATGCTTCGATTTACTTCATGCTAATCGAGAAAAAATTAGCTGAAATAGTCTTATTACTTGCTTCCTTGTAAGTAGAAGCGAAAAAAGGGAGTATTATAGGTTAAAGAGATAGTCAAAATCTGGTTGCTCTGTGACTGAAGTTCCTTTGTTTGTATGTATGGACAAGAGTTGATAAATTCCTGTATGAGGAAAGTATAAGTTTTTAAAGCTGAAACAAAACAAACAAACAAAAAAAAAACTCAAAGGCGATCAACTCCAAGAGAAAAAATGTATATAAAAAATTGTGTGTTTTAACGTGCTCTACATTTTTTGTCCATCTCTTACGGTTTAGCAGTTATGCAAAATTATAAATGAAGTAGTCTTCAAAGGCTATTCCCAGACAATTCAAAAATATACATTTTATTTGTAAGGTAAATATCTTCAATATGTGATATTTTAATCAAAATCGAAATTTTCGAAAAAAGTTGCATGTAAAGGGTAGTTTGGGGTTGGGGGATTTTTCTCGTGTCACATCCCTGGAATACACTAAACTAAATACTAAGCTTGGTATTTTACCGACTTTACGTTTTTGAGTTATCGTGTTCACGGACACACACGGACCTTTTTCTAAAAATGCCGTTTTTTTTGGATACAGGGGACCCTAAAATATATATTTCCGGTGAAATCTGAGTAATCGAATTTTTGGGTGGAGTGCAATACCTTCTCTATACCCATGTACATAGTACGAGCAGAGAAAGTAAAATGACCCTTTATTTGTTCTCCCAGCTCTATTGCAGTATACAGATACGCACCTGATTACAATATACAGGGCTTACATTTCAAAACTTCCCAGTCTAAATAGCAATTTATTTACATTTAATTTAATTTAAACAAAAGACATGTCAACTTAAATATTGAAAGGGAAGCTTAAAATTGGTCTTAATTGCATTTTGGGTTTCACCTATATTTTTATCTTAGTGCATATACCTATAGGCAGAAAGGGTACCTATTGTATTCCACCAATAAATTCGATTCCGAGATTTCAACGGAAATACACATTTTAGGCTCCCTGGAATCAAAAAAAAAAAAAAAAAATCATAAAAAAGCATGTTTCGTTAATACGCAATTTATATATATATATATATATATATATATATATATATATTTCGTGGAGTTGACCATTTCCGAGATATTCATTGTTATTGGTTTCATTTTAAAAAATACAAAATGGGAATTTGTCAACTCCTGTTCATGCAAAGAACGAGTTTTAGTCACATAGCAACCAGAGTTTAAAATATTTGAATATCGCCATAGCCTAGTGTATTTTACTTCTTAAAAGGAAGAAAATAATAAGAGCATTTCTGCTAATTTTATTTCGATTAGCCTGAAGTAGATATAAGAATACTTTTAACAATAATTTGTTACAGAGATGTGATAAAATTATGTGAAGGGAATACATCACATTTTTACACTTAAATATGAAAGTATTCAATTATTTGTTCATCTCATTCGTCTATTTTTAATCTTTTGTTTTACAACTTTGCTTAGCAAATTGGATTGTAGTTATTGTGGAACACCATTTCAAACATTTTTGTGTATTAAATATTTGAAAAATAGTGTATTCTATTCAAAAGAGAACATAAATCATATTCATTTATTGAGCTGAAAACCGTTGTATCCGCAGAACTGCTTTAAACGAAAAACATCCTTCGAACTAAGCTAACGATATGCCCTAGATCAAGTGCATACATTTGAAGAAACTGGTTTTAAGTGCAATAAAATAAATAACCCAAAAAACTCAATGAAATTTCAAAGATTGAAATAATTAGGTTATTTCAGTTTTGAACATACTACGTCCATTCCAAAAATATCTGCTTTAACAAACATTTCGTTTTGCTCCATACATAAAGTGCTAAAAATGAAAAAGTTTATCCCTATGAAATCAAAATTTATCAACATCTCAGCGAAAAATTTTGTGAACAGATGTGTCTGAGAACCGAAGATGATCCAAGTTTGACACAAAATATTTTTTTTAGTGATGAAGCGTACTTTTTCTTAAATGAGTTTGTCAACAAACATAATTGTAGGTACTGGTGCAACGAAAATTCTCAATGTTTCGTGAATATAACTCTCAATTTCCGCAAAAGACCAATGACTGGGCTGGAATTATGGGAGATGATGATGTTGGACCAATTTTCATCAAAGAAAACCTGACCGGAGAATTGCATTAGAAGATACTACAAAATATAATTCATCTACTTATCACATTATCGCTAGAAAACCAAGTCAGTGAAGGAAACATGGTGTTGAACAACATTTTAATTTTCAACAGAGCGGAGCTCCTCACACTTTGCGGTGTCCGTGCTTTAATGGTTGGATAGAAGATTTCTAGGAAAATGGATTGGTAGGAGAGATACTGTATAATGGCCGGCGAGATCTCCAGACCTGACGCCGCTTAACTTCTACCTATAGCATCAGTTAAAATCAGTTGTCCGCTAATATTCAACAACTGAGAAATAGAATAACCCAAAAAATGTAATCGGAATTGTAATGAATCACACAAAAAATCTCGAGGAGTTCCAAAATATACTGCATTACTGTTTCGCCAACAATGCAGCAGATTTTCAACATTTGATTTAGTCCAAAAATTGTGCTTCTTGACAGGTTGCGAGGTAAAATATGTGAAATAAATGAATGAGATGAATAAGCAATTGAATACTCATATACGGGTGCCATTTGAAATTTTAAAGTGTGGGTGAGGGAGTGAAACCTAAAATCCAATTAAGACAGTTTTAAGCTTCCCCCTCAAAATCTGAGTTGGCGTGTTTTTTTTTTTTTTTTTTTTTTTTTATAAATTAGATTTAAATAAAATTTTATTTACACTGAGGAAGTTTTGAAATGAAAGCCCTGTATATGTCCATGAACTTTGGTGATTTCCCCCTCTATTTTACCTGTTTCAAAGTAAATATAACCCTTCGCTAAACTGCGTTAATTTTCCACTTCTTCCGCTCTCCACTGCTGTGGATTTCTTTTGTTCGCCATCTCATTAGTTTCTCTTTTTTATTTTCATTTCCCTGGCATCTGTTTTCCTCCGTGCTCTGCTGTATATAAAATTTTAATTGCTTTGCATGCAAAGTCGCACTGGTACACTTTTAAACTTCACATTTCCTTTTAAGCTGGGTGGTGAAATGCTGGGAGACGAAAGAAAAATTATACTGTACATATAACGAATATATCTAGTATACAGCATTCTTATTCGTACACAATAGGTTTTGAATGAAATACCATTCTCTATTTTCTCCGTTTCTTTGTGTACCATTTACACGCGTTTCATTAATCTAATTCAAAGGTATTCCAGTGGAAAATGCATTTCAAAATCTATACCACTGCATGAAATCGAAATATTAAAGAAATAGTGTCAACATTTATACACGTTTTCTACTGGTAAAGGTGTTAACAATGCCATTGTGTCATAATAAGCTTAAATAAATGAAATGCAGTTTTATTTATGGACGCTATTTAACTATGTGGTCTCAGCGCCCCATTCTATATTGGGCGTGAAACACCGCTTTATTTTGCTCAGAGGCCTCTTTAACAGGCTTGAGATTCTTTTACGTGCCGTAATTTTACGACACAAGACCAACGGCTTTTCTTCCCTTCCGAAGGAACCCATGCTAAGGGTTTTTACGCCCGAAAAAATTCCATCGCCGGGTTTGAATCCGCAACCTTGAATACAAGAGGTAACCACTACACCATGGAAGGCAACAAAGCTTGCTATATACTACTGTGGTCGCAGTTGTATACGTTCTATAGTGGCGTTCGAAATGGGCAAGTAAAGGAACATATTTCTGATCTTAAGCGGGTAATTATAAATAGAGCTCGGTCCGGGTCACGAAATTGCCAGATTGAGGTTCGGAGCACGCCGAGTATAACTACGTTAAGGAGTAGTGCGGTCTCTGCAGCCTGTTTCGAAACACGTTGCACTATCTAGCATTGATCACTGCTTGGCTTCGTTCAGTTCCTGCTAGTAGATAAACCAGTGAACACTGAAAGAGAGCACAGATTGAAAAAATGTCGAAAATACGAAAGGGTAAGCGTTTGATACTGATCAAACACGTCTGAATAACAGGGGGAGAGCCTTTTCTTTTGATACAGTAAATATGTATCTTATAACTCACTGCAATGAATTCCGAGTGAGTTTGGTTGATTTATACTCATTGTGTTTTCAAACTCTGCACGTTATTTTAAGGCGTTTTTCATATTATGAAATAATTGTTTGTGTTCCTTTATGAATTAGAACGATGCTTATGTCAATACATGTAATGAGCTACTTTTATAACAGATTATACCTCAACGTGTGCATGTTTACGCTACAAACGCCTCACCACTGCCCTCTCTTCATACAGTTGACTGCTCTGTGTGTTCGTAGCTGTGTGCGCTTCGGAACCCAAAAGCGCGCTCTAATTATAAACTTATACTTACAGGATATTCTATAAAAAGACAGGACAATGAATTTTAGCCATATGCAGTCTACCATTCGTGTCGCCCTCCGTGGTGTAGTGGTTACCTCTTGTACCCTAGGTGGCGGATTCAAAACCCGGCGGAGGGGGATGGATTTTTTCTATCGTAAAAATCCTTAGCATAGCTTCCTTTGGGAGGAAAGTAAAGCTGGTGGTCCCGTGTCGTAGATTTACTGCACGTAAAAGAACATCAAAACTGATAATGCGGTCTTTGACGCCCAAATTAGAATGGGACACTAAGAACCAAGGCAGTTAAAGAGAGAACATATACAAAACTCATTTCAGTTTCTACAACTCAGCACATAAGCAACCAGAATTTACTAACAAAACCTAACAAAAGTAGAGTGGAACGAAACGTGTCATTCAAGGGCTATATTCTGCTTGCTTCCGCTTAATTGTATAATAGATATATACAGATACACAAATATGTATATATTTATACTGCTTGTATTTTACTGCTTTTTATAGGAAAGAAATTCAAGTCAATTTATGTTTCCTCTATAAATAATAATAAATAATAATAATAATAACAACAGTTTAGTAATACGCGATGCTGTAGATATTTATAATGGAATGTTTGTGGTACTGCACGTGCTTTGGTAATCAGGAAGAGCACTTACTGGAAGCAATTTATAACTGCAAACACTTGTGCTTCATGGTGAGAGCACAAGTGTAACGGGGAGTAGTGAAACATGAGTCAGAGAGGGAACAGTTCTGTGTTGTGTGTGACATGTTGAATTAACGTTCCTCTTCGTTTACATATGAAAAGAAGAAATAAATTATCGAAAAAAGGTAGGGAAACTCTATCATTAAGAATTTGAAAACAAAAATAGAAACTTGTATGCGACATTTTAATACAGACATTCGTGGCATAGAATGGCTTACAGGTTGTAAAAATATAACCAACTTATTTTGTTGGCCATGTCTGATTCTTCATGTATGGAATAGTGTAAGGTTCTCCGACTTAAATAATATACACAAGGTGAAAGGTACTCAATTTGCAAAAATAATTTATACTATCCTGAAATCTGGACGTTTTAAGCATATAAAATGCATTAACTAAAGACTTGAGGTTGGTTTCATGACAGTGTCACTGTTGGTTTTGTAAAGAAAAAATCTGGTGTGTTCTATTCACATGATTTTCTCTACATCTCTGCAACAAATTATTGTTAAAAAGCTTATGCTTCTATTTACTTCATGCTAATCCAGAAAAAATTAACAGAAATAGTCTTATTACTTGCTTCCTTGTAAGTAGAAGCGAGATAAGGGAGTACCATAGGTTAAAGTGATAGTCAAAAGTGGTTGCTATGTGACTGAAGTTCCTTTGTATGGACAGGAGTTGACAAATTCCTGTATGAGAAAAGTATAAGTTTTTAAAGCTGAAACCAATAACAAGCAATATCTCAAACACGATCAACTCCACGAAAAAAATGTATATGACATAAATTGTGTGTTTTATTGCGATCTACATGTTTTTGTGTAGTATCCCTTACGATTTACCAGTTATGTAAAATTCAATAAAAAGCACTGTGAATAAAGAGGTCTTCAGAGGCTATTCCCAGAAAATTCAAGATATACATTTTATTTGGCATGTATCTTAAATATAAGAGATTTTAATCAAAATCGTTTGAACCACTTTTGAGAAAATCAAAATGTTCGAATTTTTTTCCATGTAAAGGGTAGTTTGGGGTGGGGGATTTTCCTGAAAACCTTCGTGTAGCATCTTTGGAAGATACCAAACTTAAATAACAAGTTTTGTATTTAACGGTCTTTTCGTTTTTGAGCTATGCTGTCCACAGACTCACACACGCATACACATGCGGATCTTTTTCCAAAAAAATGCTTTTTTTTTTGTTTCAGGGAGATCCAAAACATGTATTTCCGGTAAAATCTCGGTATCAAATTTTTGGGTGGAATGCAATACCTTATTTATACACTATATACATAGTACGTGTTGAGAAAGTAAAAAGATAGCCCGCCTCGGTAGTATGGAGGTAGCATGTCTGCCTGACATTCAAGAAATCGCGAGTCCGAATCTCGCTTAGGATGATTACCCTGATAAGGTTTTCACAGAGTTTTCCCGTATCCTGAAAAGAAGAATGTCGAGTATAGTTTTCTCCAAAACATGATGGCATTCAAACAGGACCATTAGCAAACAAAATTTGCACAATGTTCATAAAAGTATGATAAATATTTCCAACCTTGTAAAAATATAATTGTAATGACTATTCCTTCAGGATATTGATTAACTGTAGATAAAACTAGCAAAATTCACATTGATATTAGAAATTGCAAATATTTATCATACTTTTATGACCTGGGAGCGAGAAGCAACGCAGTAAAATCTGTTTCCCTAGAGACTCGAAGACTCTACTTGCAAGTCGAGATTCGCGCCAGAGTTAAGGAACCAGTAAGTGGAAGACATGGCAACTGCGAGGGTGGCTTTTCAACCGCACTCTTCCTAATCCCAACATTTAAAGTCACGCCACCGCCTTTGACAGAGGGCTATCATGTTCTGAAAAATACTGTAACTTCAAGCTCCGTGGACCCCGAGATCATTTGAGCATCATTTAACCGACTTCGTTCATCGTCCGATATGTCCAATCAGGTTAAAGGATGTTAAGCTATAAAAAGATGCAGTACAACATACAATTAAAAATAAAATAATGCCCCTATAAAACCAATTTTACTTAATTTGTTTTTATTATTAGCTCCATATATAGTGCCAATGGTTCATTTTAATCAAAATCTGAGAATATCCTAAATAAGTGTTCCTCAATTACGACTAAAGGAGGTGTCTCACAAAACTGCTCGTCGTGTCTTATGGAACTACGGATTTCGTGGCCGAACACAAAGGAAGAAGACTTGTGTAAGTGCAGCAAACAGAAAGAAACGAGTTGCATTTCCACAAGGAACTTCTGTAATAGCCTTATATGGTCGGAGGAAACCAAGAGAAACTTCTTCGGGTCAGATGGGATAAACAGGGTCTGGAGAAAAACAAATTAAGACAAAGATAACAGAAACTCTCTTCCCACAGTTAAGCATGGTTCCATTATGATTTAGGTCTGTATACCATCCAATGGTGTTTCCAATATAATCATTTTATTGAGATTATGAATAAACATGGGTATTTTGACATTTTAGAGAACAGCATAAGCAGTGTACACAGAAAATGGGCATGACACCTGGATGTAGGTTTCAACAGGTTAATAACATTAAACTGAAGGAGGGACTTCGCATGCAATTAATGATATTTATGTATCCAAACTACTACAAAATCTTCACAGAGTCTAGACTTGAATCCCGTCGACCATTTGTGGGGGATTTTGAATAAGCGAATTCGTACAGGCAGTCAATTCCAAAATGAATTTAATGTATTGGGGAAGAAGAATGTAATAAAATCAGCCCAAAAGAAGCAAAACTTTGTTACTCCCATGAACAGAAGTGCTCGGCAGTAATTAGTCCAAGTATTAGATTATCAATGGTGTCTTTGTTATTGAACTATTACTTCTAATGTGCGAATAAAACTCTGAAGTGTCCATTCACATGACTTTCTCTATTTGTTTGGCAAACAAACTACACTTACAAAAGATTATTCCTTTATTTAAATCATACTAATATAGATAAACATTAGCAGAAATGGTCTTATTATTTAGTTCCTTCAAGTAGATGGGGAATAAGGGAATACACAAGACTAAGCGATAGTCAAATTTTTAAAAACTGTCGCTAAGCGATTAATATTGAAATTCTTTTCTCATTCCACGACCAGGAGTAAAACAAAAGATAGCTATATGAAACGGATGGGGACTTCCCGTTCGAGAAAAGTTTAAGCATTTTAAAATTGAAACCTGTAACAAGGAATATCTCTACAGAAAATCTAGGTTTCTATTCGCATAACTTTCGCTACTTATTCTATAACAACCTATTCTTACAAAAGCGGGTTTTAACATTACAGGCTTTTTAACATTAAAATTAATCTGGTTCGTTTCTTACTAGTCGTTATGAAAAGTGTAATATAAACAACGAAACGTAAAGAACATAAACCAAGAAGCAACACTTGAAAACAGTTCCAACTGTAATAAATATTAAAATATGAATTAAACTTATAATAAAACAGGCTTACGAAATGTGTCCACGGCACTCAACTGAAGTAAATAACACTAGGAAGAAGTTCACAAAATGTAATAACCTTCCATAGATGGTCACGTTTGTTTATAAAATCACAATAGATGTCTTCGTGTAAATATACGTGGCAGTCAATGATTATGTATAACCTACATGACAAATTCAAAGAACTCTCAATATATGTTGTCTCTTGATGAAGAGTATAACTTCCTAAAAAGATATCAAAGTTGAATGAGACGCATTAAACTTTCATACGATTCCTATTACACCGATAAATAGGGGATAGTTTCTAACTGTTGTTTCATATTATTCACGATGTGTAAATTTCTTAATAGAAAGGTTTGTTTAAAAGCAATAGGTCAGTATAGTTAGTCATGAGATATTTCTTCTTCTTACTTTCTCTATACGTACTATGTAAATACTGTATAGAGAAGGTATTGCACTCCACCCAAAATTCGATACCGAGATTTCACCGGAAATATATGTTTTAGGGTCCCCTTTATCTAAAAAAAAAGCATTTTCAGAAAAAGGTGTATGTGTCCACGTGTCTATGAACACAATAAGTCAAAAACGAAAAGTCAGTAAAATACCAAACTTGGTATTTACGTTTAATTCTTCCAGGGATGCGATACGAAAATTTTGAGAAAAATCCCCCCACCCCCAACTACCCTTTACATGGAACTTATTTCGAAAATTTTGATTTTCTTAAAAATGGCTCTTAACGATTTTTATTAAAATATCGTATATTAAAGATATTTATCTGACAAATAAAATGTGTATCTTCAATTTTCTGGGAATAGCCTCGGAAGTTTACTTTATTCTGGATGAAATTTACGGAATTTTGCATAGCTCCTAAACAGTAAGAGATAGATAAACACTTCTATACAAAAAATGTAGAGCACGTTAAAACACACAATTTATGTTATATACATTTGTTCATGAGTTGATCGTTTTTTAGATATTCCTTGTTTTTGGTTTCGGCGTTAAAAAACAAACTTTTCTCATACAGGAATTTGTCAACTCCTGTCCATACTAACAAGTCACATAGCAACCAGCTTTTTATTAACACTTTAACCTTTGGCTCTGCCTTATTTCTCTTCTACTTACAAGGAAACAAGTAATAAGACTAATTTTTTCTCGATTAGCATGAAGTAAATAGAAGCATAAGTTTTTTAATATTATTTTTTGCATATGTAGAGAAAGTCATGTGAATGGTACACATCAGATTTTTTTTAAATAGATCAACGTCCTTTAACCTGGTTGGTCATATCGGACGATGACTGAAATTGGTGAAATGATGCTAAATATCTCGGGGCCCATGGAGCCTAAAGTTACTCGACATTCGTCTTCTCAGGATAAGGGGAATCCCCGGTAAAAACCCTTATCAGGGTAACTCGTCGGAAATAAGAGAATTCGAACTCGCGATCTGTTGAATATGCGGCGAAGCAGACGCGCTGCTACCACCACACTATCCAGGCGGGCTTAAGAGCTCTTGATTCACGTTCATAGTTAGGTAAAATTGGCGCCTTGGAAATTAAAAAAAGAAAGAATCGCTAACTTTCAAGCACGTCCGTTTAATGATACTTAGGAAAGAGTAACACTTTCAACAATGAATATCTTAAAAACGGCTAACTCTAGCAGAAATTTTATTTGACACAAATTAATATTTTAATGGCATCTAATGTTTTCTGTAGTACTATTTTATCTATGTCTTAAGGTTTACCAGTTATACAAAACTCGTTGAGAAAGAATACTTAAGGGGCTATTCCCAGAAAATTCAAGATATTCATTTTATTGCCGTAGCTGGGATTTGAACCACGGATCTCCCGGTCTCTAGCCGGTTGCTCTACCACTGAGCTACCATGGCAACATACCGGCATGGCATTACATTTCTCAACTGACTCGAATTTTCCCCGGTAAACCACAAGGTGATCTAAAATTATTTTGAGATAACATACCCAAATGGTCACCTTTATTGTCGAAGTACTTTAAGTCCCAGGATTCATAGTATAGCCAACGAAAACACACAAAGAAAATATATTTAATTGCCTCTTCTTACAAATATTACGATATTTTCTTAGAAAATTGAAGTGTACAAATAAGAAAATACTACATATGTAAATTTGTTAGAGGTAGGCAAGGTCTTGTGACTAAACACATCTGCAAGACTTCGTAATATTCTCAACAAAGTCAAAGAATAAGTACCTATGTTCTTTTATGATTAACCCTCTTCATATTCTAACATGCAGTTCTTGATAGTTGAACTCAAAAGTTATTTAGTAACGTATAACCATTTGGAAGAACAGTGTATTTAAATGGTGGAAAAATTGTCAAAATCTCTTAATGGTTTCAGAGATGCTTTCAAATGTAACTGCCCGTAAAATGTACGGAAGCGAAGAAGTGTTTATGACTTTATGGCAAAGGAGCAGCTTTTACAGCTTTGTGGACTGATTAAAATGTTAAAACCACATTGAACATGACAAAGCATTAAACTCTATTGCACATTCTAAGTACTACAATAAACCGTTATATTTGACATTGACAGACCAGAGCTTATTGGTATGTATGTCCTTCATCACGATCATGGTCTCTCTTCACTGGGCTGCAACAAAATGACTGTATACCCTCGGATTTTAAATTTAGTTGCATCACCTGAAGTAACATGCAGTCAATGGACCCGAATATTCAGTAATGAACGTCCTGAATTGTCAAGTCAATTCCCTCGCGTAAATTGTCATTCACATCCTATTACTGCAGGATGTAATTAGTCCATTTTTACTTTCTCTATCAATATCTACGTACATAGTAGTGTGTAGAGACCCTATTGCATTCCACCCCAAAAATTCGATACCGAGGTTTCACTGGAAAACATGTTTTAAGGACCCCCAAAATGTATTTTTAGAAAAAAGGTGCGCGAGAGTGTCAGTGTGTGTGTGTGTGTGTGTGTGTGGACAGCATAACTCAAAAACGAACAGTCTGTTTAATACCAAATTTGGCATTTAAGCTTAGTATCTTTTCGGATGTAACACGAAGATTTTCAAGAAAATCTTTCCTATCCAAACTGTCCTTTACTTAGAAGATTTTTAGAATTTTTTTTCTCTCAAAAATGGCTCTAATGATTTTGATTGATTAAATTAATGTGTATTAAAGATATTTGCATGACAAGTAACATTTTAAACTTGAAGTTTTTGGAAATAACCAGAAATCGTCCTCAGTCTGGATGGATTTTACGTAACTGGTAAACCATAAACTTACTGTCAAAAAAAATTAAACCTAACTATTGATTTTTTACGGGAAGTCGTTATTTGTTTCATATCTCTTTATGGTTTCATTTATATAGCAGCCTTCAACATCTAACGTCATATCGGGGGCTTTGCACTGTATGTTCTTTTACGTTTGGTTTAAATCATTTATTTTCCTCAAACACATTCACTCTCACATGCATATTTCCAGAATCTGTGGGCGGATAGGGAATAATTCTGATTAAAGAAAAATTTCCCGCCCCGGCCGGGAATCAAACCTGGGATCTCCGGGTGAGAAGTCGGTTCGCTAACCTCTCGACCATGTCTCGTTTGTCTTATTCCTAGTCATACAAAGAGAAGTGAATTTCAACATCATAGCAGATGTTAAAAGATTTGAATATCGCTTTAACTAAATGTATTGCCACATTTTCCTTTTGCTTACAAGGAATTAAGCAATAAGATCATTTCAGCTGTTTATCTCGATTGTTTGTCGCTCTCCGAGGTCTAGGGGTAACACGCTAGGCTCTGGTTCCCAAGGTTGCGGGTTCAAACCCAATGGAGGATGATGGATTTTTATCAGGTGTAAAAATTCTTAGCATGGCTTCCTGTGGAAGGCAAATAAAGCCGTTGGTCCCATGTAGATTTACGGTATGTGAAAGAAGAACCTAAAGCCTGATAAAGGTATAAAGTAGATAGAAAAATATTATTTTGTAAGAATACTTTGTTTGCTGAGAAGGTAGAGAATGGAACGCATAAGATTTTAGCCAGTTTTTGTGTATAGTTGATATTATGAAGTGTAAAATATGGAGTATAAATTAGTGTTAGGTTTAGAAATCGTGTCTACTTTGCTTTAAAAGGGTTTATATTGTGGTAGCAGGAATAATTTCATTAAGGTCGACAAAAAGGCACTACTATAGGTCTTCAAGGATACTTATAAAACGGAAGCCCCATTTATTTTTACATTTAAGTTTTGTACATTTACTACATAAACATTTTGCAACGGTGGAGGGGGGCACCTTGCACTCTGCGACCTACATAGATCTATTGTGTTTATCTCTCCCAGGAAAAAGTGATACAGTGAAGGGAGCAGATGAGGCTACAGGCCGCAGGCAGACAGCCAATAGAGACGCGTGGAAGTCCCTAAACAGTTCCAGGGTCGAATACCTATTCCAGAGAGGGCGCTGAACGACCCTTCGACCATGCAGCCCTCATGTACAGAGGAGTACTTTTTCTTTGAGCAAGCATCCGTGCCATCAGTCCGGCACCGCCATATGCCACGAAACCTAGAAGCACAATTTAAACATAAGAAAACGGAATAAAAGGGAAATTGTGGGGAGCAAATCGTGATAGACAAGAATGCACCCCAGAATTCACCGACCACAGAAAACTACTAAAACCCCAGGCCAGAGTAGACGATCGACGGGAATCGAACCCGGGATGCAAGTCTCACACGTTATCGTGGAGTCGACTCGTTCGATTTAAGCAATCTAAAGTTCTTGTCATCCAAAAAGTATTAAGTTGTACGAGTTTTTAATTTCAGGAAGCTGTCACACAGCAGCCTAGTCAGAAAAACATTAACGGGCATTATGTATGTGCATCCATTTTTAAACAATTTGCGTAAAATCAAAATAAATACGAATTAATCCTGAGCTATAATAATATTAAAAAAAAAATCTATATATGTTTATAGATTAATGTTCAGTAATTAGAATTAAAATTAAATGTCATTATTATTTTCTACAGGGGGGAGGAGTTCCAACCCTCAACCCCCCACTCCCCGGGTACGGTTGGAAAGTATAAATAGTTAATGGTAAATATGTGAAGTATTGAAAACAATTGATACAACTCGATTTCCAGATCCTTATCTCACAAATTCTTATATAAAAAACTTGAAGGCGTTCTGTTTGAAAACCGATAAGGATTTACGCACTAACTGCAAATAGACTGACAGAGAGACAGAAGCCCAGTGCGACACAAATCCCTTAAAAGGATTAAAGAAGTGCCTGCCTGAGCACTTGTCAAGGCAAATGACCTGCTTTATTTTCCTAATGCACAGCACTTATGTTTCGCTCGTGAATTTTAATTAAAACACGCTGAACCTTGACCTGGTCACACGCCCCTCTACTGCTGGAACAGAGAGCTCGTCCAATCAATGCAGCGAGTGGCTGGGGATGTCGCGTGACGTCAGCAACACTGCACAGCCTTCATTGTCAACAAAATGTGCACTGGGATATTCCATTACCTACAAACGCACGTCACGATTAGTCCATTGTCAGTCAATCACAGTTTTCTGCCTTCACTGGCAACAAGGCTCCTCAGTCCTTCTCCCCTTTCTCTGTCTCTTTGGAATAACTGTACTCTTTTTTGCTCCATTCATCATTCTTTCTATTGCATTTATGCTCGTTTAATCTTCCAGCCGAGATAAATATTAGTGCATTTCATAGGCTCCAAATCCAATTTCACAAACACCAAAAATTCAATAGTGACATTTCAATGAAAATACAGTGACCAGAAATGATCGTCTCACGTGGATTTTCTCTACCCACCCTTGTACAAAATATTTTCAAGAAAATCATATAACCCGCCTTCTCTGCTACCTACCTACCTACCTATAGTAATAGGAGTAATTGTATTTCATTAAAAATCTGATATCCAGATTTTACCGAAAATATGTTCTGAGAGCCCCTGAATTAAAAAAAAAAAAAAAAAAAAAAAATAGAGGTACAGGCTTAAGTGTGTGTGGGTGTGTGTGTATGTGTGTGTGCGCGCGCGCGCGCGCGCGTGAACAGCGTACCTCAATTCCAAACTTAGTATTAAAGTTCAGTAGCTTCCAAAGATGCGACAAGATTTCTTTTTTAAAAATGCCCCAACCTCAAACTTTCCTTATATGGAATGTTTTTTTGAGTTTTTAAATGCCTTTAACCATTTTGATTAAAATGTTATATTTTAAAGACATTTACATCATAAATAAAATGCTTACCATTAATTTTATTGGTAATACTCTTCTGAAATCCTCTTTAATCAGAAAGAACTTTTAACTTGTAACAGAGACAAAAACGCACGAAAAACGTAGATCTTTTTATATCACACCATATATTTCAAACGAACCTTTTTGCAACATCAGCCATTTCCAAGACATCCATTTATGGATTTGAATTTTTAAAATATTTTGCCATTTTTAAGTGCTGTCATTATTGGGTTGTATTTGGCGATTTCCCAGGAAGACTAAGACATTTACAGGCCAGCACAAAGCAGCCCGTTTTTATGCATCTAACTAGGTTTCTCGTATTCCTCTTGAACCTAAACCAGATATGTAATGCAAATGCTTCTCCATTAACGTGAAGTAGATAGAGAAAACATCGATGTGTTCACATTCACAAGACTTCATATGTATATTCTATAACAAAATACTTTTACAAGCACTTATTCTTCTTACTACTTCACCTTAATCGAGATATTAGGAGAAATTGCCTTACAACATATTTTCTGTACGTACAAGGGAAAAAAGGGAGTACACTAGGCTAAAACCACAGTAGATTCTTTAAGAGCTGGTCGCTATGTTGAAATTCCTTCTCCTTGCAGCATGACCAGAGTTAAAAAGTGGGGGGAGGCGAAAAATGAAATACAACTTCTTATTTGAGACAAATATAATAATTTCTCGGAAACGGATAACTTTTCAAAACAAAAAAATAATGTATTTGATATAAATTGTGTGCTTTAATGAGAACTACGTTTTTTGTGTAGTAGGTGAGATTTTTGTCTATCTCTTACAGTTTACCAGTTATGCAAAAGTCATCCAGAATCTCGTTAAAATACTCAATTTATGTCATATACATTTGCTTGGGGGGGGGAGGGTTAGAGATAACCATATTGGAGATATTCCGAGTTATTTGCTTCAGTTTTAAGCTGCTTAAACTTATGTGCTACATTCACATAACTTTCTCTATCTATGCCGCATCCAACTATTCTTACAAAAGCTTATTCTTCTATCTGTTTCATATTTATCAAGATAAACACAGAAATGGTTTTATTACGACAATTCAGCTTAACCAATGCTATGGCCGAGATTAGGCATCGTGGTCGTCTGCCTGGAGCGATATTGTCGAAACATATTATCGCAGCTGATGTTCATTCCTTTGAAAATTTGTCGCACCTGACGTTCATTTGTTTAATCTCCTGTTTTGGTTATTGGTAACAAGGTGATAATTCAGTCAGTCAAAGCACTTTTAATTATTGTCATCATCACAATTGCACTTTCAACTATTTCAGTTACAATGTTTATTTAAAGTTTTTCCCATTCATAATGTATTTAGTTCAAACAATTCTGATGTATTCCATTCACACGACTTTCTCTACCTCTCTGTAACACATTATTGTTAATAAGCCTCTTCTACCTACTTTATGCTAATAGAGACAAGCATTAGCAGAAACGATCTCATTACTTAGTTCCTTATAGGTAGGAGCGAAATAAGGGAATACAATAGGCTAAACCGACCATCAAATGTTTTAAAATGTGGTTACTATGGCATAGAAATCCTTCTTTGCGTGGTTAGGAGTTGACAAGTTCCCGTGTAAGAAAAGTTTAAGTCTATCTAAAAAATCTGATGTGTACCATTCACATGACTTTCTCCATATCCCTGCAACAAATAATTCTTAAAAAACTTATACTTATATTTACTTTATGCTAATCAGACAAAAATAGCAGAAATTGTCTAATTACTCGCTTCCTTGTAAGTAGAAGCGAAATAAGGGACAACCGTAGGTTAAAGTGATAGTCAAAAGCTAGTTGCTATGTCAATGAAGTTCCTTTGTTTATATGGTTAGGAGTTGACAAGTTACTGTATGAGAAAAGTTTACGTTTTTCATAGCAGAAACCAAAAATATGGAATGTCACAAAAACGACGAACTCCACGAAAAAAATGTATATAACATAAATTGTGTGTTTTAATGTGCTCTACATTTTTTGTGTAGAAAGTTTTTGTCCATCTCTTACGGTTTAGCAGGTATTCAAAATTTAGTAAAATTCATCCAGAATAAAACTACTCTTCAGAGGCTATTCCCAGAAAATTCAAGATAAACATTTCATTTGTCAGGTAAATATGTTTAATATCCGAAATTTTAATCATAATCGTTAAAGCCATTTTTGAGAAAATCAAAATTTTCGAAAAAAGTTCCATGTAAAGGGTAGTTGGGGGTGGGGGGATTTTTCTCAAAATCTTCGTGTCGCATCCCTGGAAGATACTAAACTTAAATAAAAAGTTTGGTATTTTACCGATTTTTCGTTTTTGAGTTATCGTGTTCACAGACACAGACACACACACACACGGACCTTTTTGCGAAAATGCTTTTTTTGGATATTGGGAACCCTAAAACATATATTTCCGGTGAAATCTCGGTATCGAATTTTTGGGTGGAGTGCAATACTTTCTCTATACACTATGTACATAGTGCGTATGGAGAAAGTAAAAACGGCCGTCTCCACGAAAAATAATGTACCTACATAACGTAAATTGTGTGTTTTTAACAAGATCTACGTTTTTTTGTTAGGTATCATTTTGTCTATTTCTCATGGTTTACCAGTTATGCAAAATTCCGTAAAAATCGTCCAGAATAAAGTCTTCAGAGGTTATTCCCAGAAAAGTCAAGATATACATTTTATTTGTCAGGTAAATATCTTTAATATACGACAGTTTAATCAAAATCGTTAGAGCCATTTTTGAGAAAATCAAAATTTTCCAAAACTTTTCCATGTAAAGGGTAGTTGAGGTGGAGGGGATTTTCTTGAAAATCTTCGTGTCGCATGCTCGGAAGATACTGAACTTAAATACAAGTTTGTATTTAATGTACTTATCGTTTTTTAACTATGCTGCTGCACACACACACACACGGACATTTTTTCTTAAAGCACTTTTTTGGATTGAGGGGGTCTCAAAAACATATCTCCGGTGAAATTTCGGTATTGAATTTATGGGTGCAATACAATATCTTCTCTATACAGTATTACATAGAACGTGTAGAGAAAGTAAAAAGGAATAAATAGTCATTATTTGTATTTCTTATGTGTGAGATGAGTGCAATAACCTCGAATAAAATAATTGTTCGCTATTCCTATTGTTGCTATCAATGTTCGTGCATTAGTTGCAGGCACGGTCGGCCACATCATAATTCAGGAGGCAGTGAAGAAAGAAATGAAAAACATCTGATGTGTTTTTCTTGAAAATTATCTTGTCGCATCTTTGGAGGATGCTGAACTTGAATGTCAAGTAGGAGTAGAGAAATGGATAGGTGTCCTCAAAACATGTATTTACAGTGAAATATCCGTGGAAGGAATGCAATGCCCTCTCTAGCTACTATATATCTGGTAGAGAAAGTAATAAGCTTTGGTGCGGATAGTCCGAGAAGTTACATACAAATAAATCATATTATTGCTAAGCTTATGCTTCTATTTCATGCTAATCGAGATAAACATAGCAGAAATGGTCTCATTCTTAGTTCCTTACAAGCAAAAGGAAAATAAGGGGATATACCACAGCCCCACGTTTTAAAATGTGATTGCTATGGGATTGAAATCCCATAATGCTTTTAGCACTAGAGCTTTATACATTTTTACTTTCTCCATACGCACTATGTACATAGTGTATAGAAAAAGTATTGCACTCCACCCAAAAATTCGATACCGAGATTTCACCGGAAATATATGTTTTAGGGTCCCCAATATCCAAAAAAAGCATTTTCACAAAAAGGTCCGTGTGTGTGTGTGTGGGTGTGTGTGTGTGTGTGGGTGTGTGTGTGTGTGTGTGTGAACACGATAACTCAAAAACGAAAAGTCGGTAAAATACCAAACTTGGTATTTAAGTTTAGTATCTTCCAGCGATGCGACACGAAGATTTTGAGAAAAATCCCCCCACCCCCAACTACCCTTTACATGGAACTTTTTTAGAAAATTTTGATTTTCTCAAAAATGGCTCTTTCGATTTTGATTAAAATTTCAGATATTAAACATATTTACCTGACAAATGAAATGTATATCTTGAATTTTCTGGGAATAGCCTCTGAAGAGTAGTTTATTCTGGGTGAATTTTACTAAATTTTGAATAACTGCTAAACCGTAAGAGATGGACAAAAACTTACTACACAAAAAATGTAGAGCACATTAAAACACACAATTTATGTTATATACATTTTTTTCGTGGAGTTCGTCGTTTTCGCGACATTCCTTATTTTTGGTTTCTGCTATGAAAAACGTATACTTTTCTCATGCTGGAACTTGTCAACTCCTATCCATATAAACAAAGGAACTTCATTGACATAGCAACCAGCTTTTGACTATCACTTTAACCTACGGTTGTCCCTTATTTCGCTTCTACTTACAAGGATGCGAGTAATAAGGCTATTTCTGCTCTTTTTTTCTGATAAGCATAAAATAAATAGAAGTATAAGCTTTTTAAGAATTATTTGTTGCAGGGATATGGAGAAAGTCATGTGAATGGTACACATCAGATTTTTTCCTTTCTTTTTTCCGTAGTATATAAACATAGGTATACATGTATATGCCTTGACAAGTTCTATGTTCAGTGGCTTCCTGGCCTAAACGACCTACAGAATGTTTTCTAATCTAATCCGTTGCTTTGCGTGGCCAGCAATTGACAAGTTGCCATATGAGAAAGGTTTTAAGTACTTTAAAATTGAAACCAATAACAAGGAATATCTTGAAAACGGACAACTCCACGCAAACATGTATATGACAAATTGTGTGTTTTAAGGAGCTCTACATTTTTGTGCAGTAATTTTTGTCTATCGCTTACGGTTTCCTAGTTATGCAAAATTAAGTAAAAAATCATCCAGAATAAAGAGATTTTTAGAGGCTACTCCCAGAAAATTCAAGAAATAGATACATTTTATTTCATGTTAATAATTTAAATGTAAGAGATTTTAATCAAAATCGTTAGTCATTTTTGAGAAAATCATAATTTTCTAAATTTTTCCATGTAAGGGGTAGTTGGGAGTGGGGAATTTTCTTGAAAATCGTGTCGCATCCTTGAAAGATACCAAGCTTTTCGTTTTTGAGCTATGCTGCCCACAGACAGACAGAAAGACACACACACAACACGGACCTTTTTCTAAAAAATGTTTGGATTCAGGGGATCCCAAAACATGTATTTCCGGTGAAATCTCGGTATCTTATATTTGGGTGCAATATAATAAATACTCTATACACTATGTACTTAGTACGTGTAGAAAAAGTAAATAGTGGAACGCTATTTGCCGGTTTTGAAATTCCGTCCTCTTCCTATAATACCACTAGAAACAAAAGAACAGCATTTCGAAAATTGCAACCAACAATGATTATCTCGGGAATAGGTAATACTACAAAGTTTATATTTATTCATAAATCGTGTGTGTTTTACGAGATGTAAGTACACCTTTCACGTTACAGTTGTTTCGTTCACGGCTTTCGTGCTGAGATTCGTGGTTCGATACCCGGCTCTGGGATGCCAATTTAAGGTGGCCTCAAAATTAAGCTAAATTTAATGTAATTTATAGCCGCTACTGGACGTGAAACCCGCATAATTTTGTTCAGAGGAATCTTTATTAGATTTAAGGTTATTTTCTTCCTCTTCTTTTTCTGTTTAGCCTCCTGGTATGTAGGACTCATTGATACACACAGGTCATGGGGTCAGAAGCCTGTTGAGTAGAGGCTCTATATCAAAGAGAAGCCGGGATGGTGACCAGCCCGATACCTGGTATTAAGGTGAAAAATAGATAAAATGAAATGACGATGAAACGGATGACACGAAAGATGGAGTAATTGGTGAAATGAATGTTGTGGGAATCCGGAGAAAATCTGACCAGACGCCGCTTCGTACACCACAAATCCCACATGCGGTAGTCTGGGATCGAACCTGAACCGCCTATGTGAAGGTGCCGCTTTAATTCACTTTTACGTGCTGTAAATACTGTGACTACACCTTGCTGGCCCGTAATCAAGAACGGCTTCTTTTTCCGTCGTATAGCAATTGTTGCACATGTGTTGTTGGCTTCTTTTACGCTGCCGCTCTCATTGTCGCACGTGTTTGAGAGTTTAACACATGAAGTGCGGCGGCAGTACCTCAAAGCCGTGGAATGTCACACCTGGATGTGTGGACACGTGCGAGAATGTTCGCTTCTTCTGAAAATTTCTGGCCACGTCATCGATAGCTATAAGAGATAGATCTGCAAGCCACGACTGGGAGTTCGAGTGTACAGTCGCAGCTGCAGCAGAGTGAACGACGTATTGAAGAGAGAAAATTGTAATAAATCTAATTGTTACATTCACACGGCTTTCTCTACATCGCTGTAACAAATTATTGTTTATTCTTCTATCTACTTTATAATAATCGAGATAAACATTAACAGAAATTGTCTTAATTACTTGCTTCCTTGTAAGCAGAAGGTAAATAAGGGAATACATTAGGCTAAAACGATAATCAAATCTTTTATCGACTTTTCATTTTTAAATTATCGTGTTCCGACACAGGGTCCTTTTTCTAAAAATGCCTTTTTTGGATACAGGGGACCCTCAAAACGTGTATTTCTGGTGAAATCTCAGTATTGAATTTTTGGGTGGAATGCAAATCCTTCTTTATACATTATGTAAATAGTTCGTGTAGAGAAAGCAAAATTTGCTGTGCAAGCATCTGAATAAAGGCGTTTATTTGTAACCACATTTGAGTAATAAACAGCAATTTTGGTACAATATAATAACGGGACCACCAGCTTTATTTCCCTTCCAAAGGAAACTATGCTAAGGATTTTTGCGTCCGAAAAGCATACCAAGCGAAACAGTATCGCTAAAGCTGCATTAATAATATCAGGAAATCCAACTACTTATTTGGTTACAGTAATAACGTTTGTTGTATAACACAACCAATAGCTTACACAACGATAGGTACACATTAATAAAAGTATTTCAGATGGTATACACACGTATAAGGTGGCATATAATAGTTATTTATGATACAAGTAGTAAAAATGGTGTTTTATATTGTAAATAGGAGGCCTGTAAAACGAGGCCGGAGGCCGAGTACAGTAATCCCACGAACCATATAAAAATTGTAAATTGTCATGCACTATTATTTTAGACAGTTCTCAATATGTATAGACATATTATAATTATAAATAGATTGTTGTACCTATTTCACGGAGGTTATGCTTAATGGTTTGCGATATTCGGTTGTTGCCTTGCTTAGAATCAGCGCTAACAACATGATGGCTTACTCGTACAGAGCGAAAACATTCTATACAACGGAGGCAGTGCAGCAGTTGTAATTTTGCTTCATCTGCTGCTTACATAATTTCGTCTGGTTCAGCATATTCCTTGTTCATAGCATTGAAATCATCCGCCATTTTATGGATCCATACGAGCTTTCAGAGTCATAGCCTACTTGAATGAGACCGTGGACGCATAAACCAAAGTTGGCTGCATTGGATCATTATACTTTTATAACACTGAGTGACGGAATTTTCTACTTTTAACACTACTGGCATCTGGTAAGAGATCTATTTTTAGCATAAAAATATTTTTGATAACGGCACAGGTAGCACACAATTATATTAAGAATAGTTTTATTAATTATTATTATTATATTATTTCATTTATATAGAGCCCTTTAACTCCTAAGGTTATATTGGTGGCTTTGCTTTAAAAACAACTGCTGCTGTTTTCTCGCTGGACTGTAAGGTTTATCAATTTTGGTTTTTCAGTTTTATACTATTAAACACACATACACTCCCACATTCATACTTCCATACTTTGATAGGGAACAGGGAATGATTCTGGTTAAAGAAAAATGCCATGCCCTAGCAGGAATCGAACCCAGGACCTCCGGATGAAAAGCCAGAACCCTGAACACTCGACTGCAGAGTTATTCAAAGAGTATATGCGTAAGCTTTCATGGCCGATGTCCATAGTTTTATAGTCTAAATTGCTTTAAAGGTAAAACTATTGTAACAAACAACATATTTTAATGGCAAAAACGCCAGGAAATTTTAGATTATAAAACAGTCAAGAATAATTTGTTTCTGTGATGAAGTGTTTTAAATAATATACTGTTTGATGTGTCCTTAGCTGTAGCAGAAAAATGGGGGAATTTTGAAATGCACTGAATATTAAACATATATTTTAATAAGAGACTTTTGGAGAAAATCCAAAAGAGGCAAGGAAGAAAAAAATAAATGTTCCATAGAGGCGTGGTATGATGTGGAGAATTTTCTTGAAAGTATTCGTGTCACGTCCTTAAATACCAAGTTTGGTACTTATGCTGGTGTCTTGTACCTTAAGCGAGCATTAGAGGATAGTCAAGGAGCACATCTAGGTCATGATGGGGGATGAAATCGATATAACACCCTCTCCAGTAGGGATTACATTCAACAAGAACCGTGACGTCAGCAGTTACTGCCAACTTCAGCTCTCATTGTTCTCTTACGTATCACGTCCTGCAACTTGTAGATTAATTCTGGATCGCTTCCGCACTTTTATTAAACTGTTAGCAGAAAATGTCTCGCCTTCGTGCGCGAGAAAGCTTTCGCATGAACAGTTGTAAAAAGGGCAGAGCGTGGCTGTTACCAGTGGGACGATGTATGTATTACATTGTGCCTGATTCAAATATAGCATTCTGGATTTAACTGATCTTTCGCCTTTACTTTAGCTATAGTTAAGGGAGCACAGAGAGCTTAAGACCTTCAAAAAATCGATTTTTCAAAATATTATACTGTGAAATTCTTCCAGAAAATTTTCCTGAACATATTGTTTCAAAACTGGTATAGTTTTCGAGGTATGATTTAAAAGGCAAGACGCTGGATAATAATAGGTACATGTGTGACAAATGTTTACTGCTATTTCCCACAAGTTTATTTTCAAAATCAGTTTCCGTGATAAACCAAAAACTACTAAACATACTTCTCCGAAATGTTTTATCTGTGTTTGTGTTAGTCGTATCTATAATATCGTGCAATATTGCTTCTCATTGTTGAAAAATTCATTGTTTTAATAAAAATCTGATGTGTTCCATTCATATGACTTTCTCTACATCTCTGCAACAAATTATTTATAAAAAGCTTATTGTTCTATTTACTTAATGATAATCGAAAAAAAAAATTAGCAGCAATAGTCTTATTACTTGCTTCCTTGCAAGTAGAAGCTAAATAAGGGAATATCATAGGTTAAGGTGATAGTCGAAAGCTAATTCCTATGTGACTGAAGTTCCTTTGTTTGTATGGACAGGAGTTGACAAAGTCCTGTATGTGAAAAGAATAATTTTTTAAGGCTGAAACCAAAAACAAGGAATATCTCAAAGACGATCAACTCCATAAAAAAATGCATGTGTTTTAAAGTAAGTTTTTTCCATCCTTTAGCAGTTATGCAAAATTCCATACAATTCATTCAGAATAAAGTAGTCTTCAGAGGCTATTCCCAGAAAATTCAAGATATACATTTTATTTGTCAGGTAAATATATTTAATATACGATATTTTAATCAAGATCGTTAGCCATTTTTGAAAAAAATCAAGATTTTCGAAAAAAGGTTCCATGTAAAGGGTAGTTTGGGGTGGGGGAATTTTTCTCAAAATCTTCGTGTCGCATCCCTGGAAGATACTAAACTTAAATACCAAGTTTGGTATTTTACCGACTTTTTGATTTTGAGTTATCGTGTTCACACACGCCCACGCACACACACACACACACGCGCGCGCGGACCTTTTTGTGAAAATGATTTTTTTTTGGATACAGGGAACCCTAAAACATATATTTCCTGTGAAATCTCAGTACCGAATTTTTGGGTGGAGTGCAATACCTTCTCTATATACTATGTACATAGTACGTGTAGAGAAAGTAAACTTGAGCCATATGTTGAATTTTTAAAACTATTCATGTAAAACATGTCATTTTTACAGTAAATGTGTTTACAAACAGACCTGGCAAATTATATTTTTATATTAACCTTAATTAGTGTCGGAAAATGATAACTTTTTCTACTCTACAAAAACCTTGATTTTTTCCACATGTAATAATTTATTTCTAAAAATTGGAATATTCTGTATGTGGACATGTTTAATTTTAAGATGCAGTATAACATTTTTAAACATATAAGTGAAAAATTGCATCATGAGGACCATTTTAGCCCGGAAGTGTTGGAAAAAAGTGTGCGAGAAAATAAGTTTTAAAGTTAAGTGTCTATTAATATGCACGCGATTATGCATTTATAGCGTCAGGTAATTGGTAATAAAAATACACCAATATACCCAAGGTCGCGGGTTCAAACCCGGCGGAGAACGGTGGAAAAAATCCTTCGGGAGTAAAATTCCTTAACATGTCTTCCTTCGGAAGGGAAGTAAAGTCATTTGTCTCGAGTCGTAGATTTATGGCACGTAAAAGATTCTCAAGTCTGATAAAGAGGCCTCTGAGCAAAATTAAGCTGTCTTTCACGCCCAGTATAGAATGGGACGCTAAGGATCATAGCAGTTAAAGATCGTCCATAAATAAAACTCCATTTCCAAATGAGGAAAACGATATATTTTCTTAAACTATAGAATTTGTATCATTTTATTATGAAAGATTATATTTAACTCTTCACAATGGGGCACTAGGACTGAGTTTAGGTGAAAATGATATTTTAGATTTTTAATTATATCAAACGAATATTCCACAGATACTCGTGAATTATTTTGGCTAATCATTTTTCAGGCCCCCCCCCCTCTCCCCCATCGACATACATAACCCTAAGCTATATCCAAAAAACTTGAAGATGGATTTTGTGATTGCTTTATTCACTGGCTAAATAAAAAATAAAAAAAGAACACCTGAAAACACAAGGGAAAAAATGTATACCAAAAACTTCATAATGTACTTCTCTACAACTAATATTATCAATTTGAATCAAAAATACACATTTATTTTCACAATACCAAAGTATTAAAATAATGTCACGATCATGCTTCTCTGACAAATGTGAATGCGCAAAGGAGTTTTAGAAAATTAGAATTTTTTTGCTAAATAAAAAAAAGTCATAGTATTGTACATAGAAACTATTTCAGCTAGAGCTTTGAGTTTTTGCAAAGTTGATACTTCACTAGCCCATATTAAGTGTGACAATTTCCAAGTAAAACAATTTAGACAATTCAGTCCCAGTGTGTAGCGTCCCTTAAGTAGAGAACCGAGATTTTACCGGAAAACAAAAAGAAAATCATTTATAAAAAAAATGAATAAAAAAATCTGATTTGCTACATTCAACTAACTTTCTCTAGCTATTACATAGATATACAAATTATTCTTACTAAAGATTATTCTTTTATCTACATCATGCTAATCGAGATAAACATTTGCGCAATTGGTCTTACTTGCTTCCTTGTAAGTAGAAGGGGAAAAAGCTATAGCGATAGTCAAATCTTTTAAAAGCTGGTGGCTGTGTGGAACAAATGAGGTTCGGTTTGCTTTGCATGGTCCCATTTCAGAAAAGTTTGGCAGTTTAAAACTGAAACTAATACAATAACAAAGAATATCTCAAAAACGACAAACTCTACAAGAAAGACGTATATGACATGTGTTTTAAAGTTTTTTGTGTAGTAAGTTTCTGTCCATCTCTTATTGCTTAATCCTTACACAAAATTCTGCAAAACTCATCCAGGATAAAGAGGTCTTCGAATGCTATTCCCAGAAAATTAAAAATACACATTTTAATTATTATGTAAATATCTTTATCATACGGTATTTTAATTGTAATCGTTAGCCATTTTTGAGAAAAACATTTTCAAAAATGTTTCCATGTAAACGGTAATTTATGAGGGGGGGATTTTCTTGGCGTCGTATCTTTGAAAGATACTAAATATAAACGCCAAGTTTGGTATTTAACGGTCTTTTTGTTTTTGAGCTAAGCTATCTACAGACAGACACACACACACACTTACTTTTTTCTAAAAATGTTTTTTTTCGGATTCAGGGATCCTCAAAATCCGGTGAAATCACATCAAATTTTTGGGTGGAATACAATAGGTACATTCTCTATCCACTGTGTACATTGTACAAATGGATTAGAGAAAGTAAAACTCTACTGTGTTCCATTCATGACTTTCACTAGCTGTTACACAAACTTTTCTTTCAAAAGATTATTCTTTTATCTACGGCCTACGTCATGCTAATCGAGATAAACACTGACAGAAACGAACGTATTACTTGCTTCCTTGTAAGTAGAAGGGGAATAAGGGAATACACTAAGCTAAAGCGATAGTTAGATCTTTTCAGAACTGTCACTATGTGAAACAATTGAAATCGGTTCTCTTTTGCATTCGCGGGAATAAAACAAGAGATGAAATGAAAGTTGATTTCCCGCTTGAGAAAAGTTTAAGTAATTTAAAATAGAAGGCAACAAGGGATAGCTCGGAAATGTTAACTCTACAAAAAATGTATAAGATTTAAATTCTGTGTTTTAATGACATCTCATTTTTTGTGCATTAAGTTTTGTATATCTCTTACTGTTTACCAGTTATACGAAAGTCATCCAGAATGAAGACAAACAAACATACATTTCGTAGACCGCTCGGTCATCACCTAGGTGGTTCAAGTTTGATCCTAGAGAGCTATATTTGATATTTGTGGTGCATGAAGAGGCGTCTGAGCAGGTTTTCCGGTTTAACCCACCATTCATTCCACCAAGTGCTCCAAAATCCTCTTTCCTGTCATCCATTTCGCCGTCATTTCATATCACCCATCCTGGCTTTTCTCTGATCCAGAACCTCTAATCAACAAGCGTCCGGCCCCAGTCTTACATACGAAAAGAGTAAAGAAAAAAGAAAGGAATAGACTTCTCCGCATCCTAGGTATGTTGCTTGGAATTAATATATCTCCGAGTTTTGCCTTATTTTTATACGCATATTCTGCGGAGGAACAGCTATTCTCTATTCAATGACATTCTGAAGGAAAAGGCTAAATCGCTTCAATGATTCAGAAATGAAATCGTTAAACATCACATAACATTTTAATTTTAATTAAATAACGTATAGGATTACTTGAACCGATTATACAACAAATCATAACTTCCACTACAATCAGCTGTATTATTAGGTTACGTCACAATACACACGTCCCTCTTCCCGCCACAGTGACGGAAGTTACATAGTCTTCTTGGAATCTTTCACTTTCCAAAGTCACGGCGAGTGGGGACAGGAAAACTGACATCGCAATCAGTTCTGATAAAACCAGAAAATTATTGCATACTTTTCAAAATATTACGTGAAATATTTCTTTTTGTACGAAACTGAATTGATTCTAAACCTAATTGGAAGGGATTTTCAGAAAACAAAATCTGATGCATTTCATACATATAACGTTCTGTACAGACTATTGTTACACAAGCTTATTCTTTATACATATTAGCAGAAATTGGTGTATTAGTTCCTTCTAAAGTAGAAGTGAAATAAGATAATACACTAAGCCAAAGCAATAGTCGAATCTTTTTTAAAAAAAAAGTGCTATGTGAAACGATTTAGATTAGATTCGCTTTGCAAGGCCAGGAGTAAAACAAAAGAGAGCGAAACGAAAAATGACCTCGCGTTTGAAAACGTTTAAGCTTAAAATTCAAATCAATAACAAGGAGTAACTCGGAAACGATTAATCCTACAAACAATGTATGACATAAATTATGTGTTTTAACGAAATCTTTTATGTAGTAAGTTTTGGTCTATTAAAGTTTGGCAGTTATAAAAGTCATTCTGAATTAAGAGGCATTCACGATTTATTCCCAGAAAAGTCAAGACATACATTATATTTGTCATGTATATATCCTAACATTTTAATACAAAAATGTTGGAGCCATTTTCGACAAAATAAATAATAACAATTTTTCGATATAATGAATATTCTGGGGTGGTCGGATTTTCTTGGAAGTCTTATTGTGGAAGACTTGGAGAAAACTGAACTTAACTTGGTATTTAGCCGACTTTTCATGTTTGTAGTCATGCTGTTCTCTCTCTCTCTCTCTCTCTCTCTCTCTCTCTCTCTCTCTCTCTCTCTCTCTCTCTCTCTTCTCTACCCACTCTTCCACATACTATTCTTCAAAAAGCTGCTTTATCTGCTTCATGTTAATCGAATATCATTCAGCTTCATTACACATTTCGTTTTAGGTGTAAGCGGGACACCGAAGGCCTAAGCGATATTCAAATTTTATGCTAGCTTTGAAATTTAATGCCATACTCTTTGCAACAAAACATCGGGAGAAATAAAAGAAAAGCGTTGTAGTACTTAAAATAATTGTGGTGAGGTTTAAAAAAATGAAAACCAATGGAAACGAATATCTTGGAAATTGTTAATACCATAAACAAGTTATCTGACAAGGTGTGTGTTTTAACTTCTGATGGGACGATACCACTATTTCTCGATATTCGAAACTTAGCTTAATAAAAATCTAAAACGATAGGTCGCTCACTGAATTAAGTCATTAGTAGTTTGCTGTGTATAAACTAAGTAAAAAATCGATGTGTTACACTCACATGGCCTTCTCTAACTGTTCTACAAACAGACTTCTCACAAAAGATTATTTTTCTTTCTACATCATGCTAATCAAGATAAGCATTAGCAGAATGTACTTATTACTTACTTCCTTAAAAGTAGAAGGGGACTAAAGAAATGCATAATGCTAAAGTGATAGTCAAATGTTTTAAAAGCTATCATTGTGCGATTGTCATTGAAATTGGCTTCTTTCCTTGGCTAGGAATAGAAGAAAAGAAAAACGGACACTTCCTGTCTGAGAAAAGTATAAGTATTTTAAAATTGAAACCAATAGCAAGGAATATCTTGGAAACAGTCAACTCGACAACAAAAAAGGACCTGACATAAATTGTGTGTTTTAACGAGATCTACAATTTTTGTGCATCAAGTTTTTGTCTATTTCTTACGGTTTAACCGTTAAGCAAAATTCTGCAAAAATCAACCAGAATAAAGTCTTCAGGGGCTATTCCCAAAACATTCAAGATATACATTTTATTTGTGCTGTGAGTAACTTTAATATACGGTATTTTAAGAAAATCGTAAGAGCTATTTTTGAAAAATACAACATTTTCAAAAAATGTTCCATGTAAAGGGTAGTTTGGGGTGGAGGATTTTCTTGAAATTCTTCGTGTCGCGTCCTTGGAAGATAAACTTTAATGACAACTTTCGTATTTAATGGTCTTTTAGTTTTTGAGCTATGCTGTCCACACACAGACCTTTTTCTAAAAATGCTTTTTTATGTATACAGGGTGTCTCAAAACATACATTTCCGGTGAAATATCGGTATTGAATTTTGGCTGCAATTCATTACCTTCTCTATACACCATGTACATAGTACGTATAGAGAAAATAAACATTTTCGCGAGTACCTTGCACTATATTATTTGATGTCGCTGATGTTGAAACAACATAACTGCATACGGTCAGAACTGAAGCTTTCCTCAACATTTTCAAATGTCATGTCATCATGTTTCAAGGGAAACTCGTACATTGATTTTTCAATAGAGTTTCTGTAAACTTCACTCTGTGTACCAATGTAACATACTTCCTTAAACGTGTCATGTTGTGTGACTCCACCATGCGAAAATATTTTTCTACATATCTTACACACCGGTCTGCTGTTATTAGTACTGCCTACTTCAAAGTAGTACCACATTTCACTTTTATTCAGTATCACTGGTGTACGTTGGTAAAACAAACTATTTATGAACATTAGTCGCAAGGAATATAGTGTTCTCTAAAACATGATGGCCTTCAAACGGGACCGCTCCGCCCTGCCATTGGGAAATAACCATAAGCAAACAGAAGTCCGGCCTGAACTAGCTGTGAGAGGCGACATATCTCTTGCCTGGAGACTATGAAGACTCTGCTTGCAACCTCAGTTTAGGGACCAGTAAGTGGAAGACTTGGCAACTGCGAGGGTTGGTTTCCAGCCAGCCACAAACCTCCTAATCCCAAACTTTAAAGTCTTTGACAGAGGATTATCGTGTTCCGAAAAATACTCTACCTGTAAGTTACAATCGTGACCCCAGTATGATTTGAATAAACATACACAGATAGATGAAAAGAACAAATATTTCAAGAGCTGTATTATCCAACGTCATAAGATCTGATTTGTTTCTGATGGATTCACAAATTTTGGTCAGCGGAGTATGACCTCTTGTAGAAACGTGATTTAGTTTGTCCGCTAATTCAACTTCATAACTCAGATATTACACGAGTACCTCTCCTTATCCCCCATGATTTTACAATTTTCATTTGGACACATGTCTATGGAACGAGCATTAGATTACCTACAGGGAATACAGTCAAGGCCTATCAAGTACTGTAGTCCAGGAACTCTAATCCCTTATCTAACATAAATTTCATCGCAATCACTTTCAATTATGCACTACTTAAAACATTTACAAATGTGGAAAAAAATATCGAAGGTTTATCTCAAAGTTTTAGACCTAATTCGAAACCACAGAGTATAAAAAATATCAAAGTATCGAGGTCCCATCCCAAAGCTTAATGATACCTACATTTTTTATAATATCTTATGGTTTACCAGTAATACAGAATTATTTACAATCCATCCAGAATGAAAAGGAGTTTTCCAGCTAATTATACAAAATGCAAGATAGCAGATACCTATTTATATATTTTATATCACTTATAAGGCTTAAGCTGCTGTATTTGAATCAAAATTGTTATAACCATCTTTGAAAAAATTAACAATAATGGAACTTTTTCTATGTAAATGGCAGTAGCTTGGGGTGGGGAGATTTTCTTGAGAATATCACATCTTTGGAAGATCCTGAGCTTAAATACCAAGTTTGATATGTCCAAATTAGTTACCTTGTTTTCAGAGACAGAGAGAGAGCGAGACAGTGAGAGATACACACAAGGAAGCTTTTCTAAAAACACTCTTTTTTAGGTTCAGGGACCTCAAAGAGTTACTTCTGGAGAAATATAGATATCGAAATTGTTATTGCTAATTGGCAGAGAAAATAAAATCACATATATATCAAGCATATCACACAAACATAACTACCAAGCAAATAGCAAGATTACAAAAAGCTAGTCTACCGCTCAGCTCAAGACACCAACCTGTACTGGCGCTTTTCGCAATCATCGTGCTGGAGGGCCATCTTGCTGGAACACTTCTTCCCAAAAACAGCTGAACAACGGTCCCACAATCACTTGCAATATCTTGATGCCACATTCGCGAAGGTTAGGTTTAATCACAGATCACACAACACACAAGCAAACACTTGCAGCTCTGCATTCACTGCGCAACCTATCGGGAATAACACAATATGGCTCTTCAGTATTTAGTGCAGTCGTGCGTAGTAATCAAGGCAGGAGTGTCAAATTCAACTCTCCATTCATACACATATCAACCCACAACTTTAAGATCGCAACCCACCATTCTAAATTTTCTGTTATTTATTGCAATAATCCACGAACGTTGTATTAAGTAATATATAAATATGTTTTATGCGCAGGTTTGGTTAAGCTTTAAAATCGCATGTTCCCTGGCTTGCATAAAAATGGCCGCTCATTTAGATTTTTCCCTCCATTAGGTTTCCACCCTCAAGTGAACCACCTTTGAATTCACCCAGTCAATAAGTTCTCTAGGTGACTGATTTAAAGAAAAAAAAAAGTATTCAGAGTCTTAAAAACGAACTAAGGGTGGCGCTGTGGCTGAGTGGTTAGACCTTCGTTTCTCACCAAGGCCTTGGATTCGATTCCAGGAGACCGCATGTGGGATATATGGTGGGCAAAGCGGCATCTGTGTTGATTTTCTCCGATTCCCCCGTCATTCATTCTACCAATTGTTACATCACCTTTCCTTTCGTCCATTTCGTCTAAATTTCAAATCATCTTCCTCAGTTTTATATCTGGCTACGGTTGATTCCCCATTCTAGGTTCTTCATTCTCTGATTCACTGTTTCTGTTCAACAGGCCTTTGACCTTAGGCACTCGCGTGTAAGTCCTCGGGGGAGGAGATAAATCCTAGGTATGTGAAGGGTAAACCGACTAAGAAAATAAATATAAAACGAATCAATATGAAATGAAGAGTGGTTCGGTGTGAAACAGTCTCGCTACGATTGATACACAATTAACGCTAAACTACAAAACACTTTGGCCTTCTAGAGGATGGGATGAATTATTTGCTCGTATCTTTAATCTGAACGACAGCTATGTGCTTGCTTTTATCAACGGGATGGAGCCGAAGTTCCAGTTATTGCCGCCAACGAATGACAATAAGAAAACCGACATTACGATAAAGTAACGTTTAAGTTTAAGTTTTAAAAAAAGTTCTCAACTTCCGTATTTATCTTATTTTTTAAGTAAAAACTCAACGATGCATTGTTAAATCAGGTGACCCTTGGGTCACATTCAGGGCCGAGGGCCAGAGGGATACTGCCCCCTAACGCAGCTGCCCCTTTTTTGAGTAATGGTGTAATGCGATTCTTAGTTTTGAAAAGCTAGCAATGCCTATTCATTAAAATAAAAGGTACCAATGCATCAAATGAGAAAACAACCAGCTGCTTTATTCATTGTTATCTCTGCAATAAAGGTTTGAGACTCAAAATAACTTAAACTTGTTATCAAATTGAACAAATAAGTATATTCTCGCCTACAAATTTGTAAGAAAACTACACACACAATGTTCAGTACTTACAGCATTCAAAGTAAATAAATATCACCTTGCTTCAACTGACGTGTTGGCTTACTAAATAGAGCCAGGAATATTATCCCATACTTTTTGTATCATTTTACAGAAAATATAAATTAAACAATCTATTAACGCAGTGTCATTGTTATTAAAGCATCACTAGCTATGTTGGAAAATAGTGTGTATGGTATGTTAACTGTTTTTACTCTTATCTACGAATTATTTGTTTTAGATGAGGGACTTTTATACACAAAGGAAGCTTCGAAAGAAACCGAAATAAGATTTAGATGTTTTTGCTCAGATGCTATGTGACATGAAAAAATAGTTTTCAATGTCAACAAGAAACACCAACTGAACGTCTCACGCCCATCTGGATTAGGCAATTACCCAGGAACAAAGCCGCGTGTCTGACCCACGTTATCAGAGGTAATACAGGTAGGTTCGGAATTATGAGTCGCGTGATTTAGCAGTGGTTTCCCAAACATACTGACATACTGCACAGTGATTAGTTTCATAAAGGGATTCCTTGTCTTACGAAACCTCACTAAAGAAGCTACGATACCTTTAGTTACTTGTTTATTCTTTCAAAGTACAATTTCATCATAACAGAAAACAAATGAAAGGAAATAGTTGAGGAAACAAGCTGGGATACATGCGCCACAAACATTACCTTTAAGAGGTAATTTTAACGTTGGTGATCTGAGGATGGAGGCAAGGAATATTTAAAGTCAATAGAGGCGAGAACACCATCAGAAGATTACCAAAGGATTGAAGATAAAGTTAAACAAAAAAAAATCAATTTTGCATTGAGACAAGACGTTCATTTTAGTGCCATTAATTCTTAATACTAAGTAAAACTTTGTACGTTAATGGCAAATTCTTGTTGATACAGTAAGTTATTGAGAGTTAATTACGTTATCGTATTAGGACAGTTACAAAATGATTAAGTACTGGTGTTTAGGGCACAAGACGTAGTTTCGCATTCATAAAAAACCTCGCAACTGTCCATCATAAGGAGTCCTTTGAGTAGGTTGACTGCCTTTTGCTCATTTACCTGAAAGCTAGGGCAGGATTTTAACGAACAAGGAGAAACCCGTTTGTTTTATGACACGTGCATGCCAAGAACATCCTCTAAAGTGTGAATATGTGGGCATTACACACTAGTGCTTCATAAGCTGCCTAATCTCAAAATTATGCAATTTTCAATGTTATATAAACATATCTAAAGGAGTTTCAGAAACATAACAACAAACCTAGGACTAGATCAAGTATAAACTACGATAAACACCCAATTATTGTTTATGGTAGTTTTAAATAGTTGCAACTTCATTATTTCCATTGTTTACAGTTTTAGTTAGGTATGTTTAAATATTTTGTTGTTTAGTATGTTTGGTTCATGGAAGCCTTCTATTGGGTGAAACACAATTTGGTAATAAATGCATTGCAACATCTTTGCATGCTATCAAATATAAAAGAGGCAATTCTTTACTAAATGTTCGACCAACTACTGCGTATGTATCTTGTAAATGCGTACAGCAATTCCACCCCTGAGCTGGACTGCGGTCGATGAGAAATTTCCTTGTGATTGACACTTGTGGGGTGTGGGGTGTGTCGTCTGCTCGCAGAGGTTCGCCAGGTTGCTGACCAATCATAGTATAAGAATAATACATAACCGTCAGTCATGATGTCATCGGCGGTGCCACACCTACGAGTTTAGTGGATATTTAAGTGCGCGTTCTCATGCATGACTGTTCTGATTGTTATCGCGGACATTGCTCTTGTTCTCATCTTAGAGCTACCACGAGAGACACTGTGATTTCAAAATGTCTTACAGCTGTGATAAACAAGTTGAGGTTTCGTTAGCCGAAATAATAAAACTTATAGATTTAGTGAAGCTTTGGGTTTAGTTGAAAGGAATAGAAATAACTAGTAAGAAATGGGGAAAAGTAGTTCAACATACAAGAAGCATGATAGAAAATGCACGGAGAGAAGGCATTTTAGACGAAGCAGTGAAACATGTGACGCTACAGACGGACAGCGAGTAAAAATGGAATAGCGTACCGAGACAGCCAAGTGCCAGCTGGAATGTCAATCACAAGGAAATTTCTCGCCAATTACCCCCCGGGGGAGAAAGTACCCAACCAATCTAGTGGTTAGAATTACAGAGGTCATGATCACAAATTATGGTGATATATTTGTCAGTACCAACAAAATAGCTGCATTTCATTAAGGGTTACCTTTGTGCACGTCAGTACACAAATAATGGTTAAAAAAAAAAAAAAAAAAAAAAAAAAAAAAAAAGCAATTATTCCCTTCCTCTGATTTAAGAATTGAACTCTTTACGACTATAAAACGTGTATGATAAGGCTTTGGAAAATTCAAATCACGAGCTCGGATCTCGGAAACGACTAGCACCACGAAAATTTAATTTGAAATAAGGTGTGTGTTTTAAAGAGGTGCATATTTTATCATGCAGTAATTTGTTGTGTATCTTTCATGGTTTACCAGTTATACGCAACTACGCGAAATTCATTCAGAGTAAAGATGGCATCACAAGCTATTCACAGAAAATTTAAAATATGCATTTTATTTTCACGCAAATGCGGCGTTAGCACGTGAATTTGTCACATCAGGGCTCTTTCTTGGCCTGGAAAGCCACAATTCTAGGTATTTAACTTTCATTTTATTCGCCGTCGTTAAGAAACACTCGAATTCATTCCAGTCTACTTCACCACTCTGTGGGGGGGGGAGATAGAGAATGATTCTAATTAAAGACAAATTATGCCATCCCTAGTCAGGAATCGAGCCCGTGAACTCTGGGCTGAGAAGACATAACGGATAGTTTTACATTAAGAATCAGCAAAAGCAAGGAAATCTATATAATTATCTCAACGAGGTAACGACTTAACAAACCAGGCATGTGTAAAATAGAACAGCAGCTGTTATTCTTTACAAGATGACCAGTTGAGCGGCAATAGATAACTCCGTCATGATTAACGCTATATCCTAGATATTGGCCTATTTGGCTTTGTTTGTAGCACCAACAAACATAACTAGAAAGGTTTTTTTACTTTCTCTAGTCCGTATGTACAATATACATAGTGGATACAGTAGGCATTTATTGTATTCCACCTAAAACTTCGATACCGAGATTTCGCCGGAAATGCATGACCGAAAAAACAGTTTTAGAAAAATATCCGTGTGTATGTGTCTGTGGACAACATAGCTCAAAATCGAAAAGTGGTTAAATACCAAACTTGGTATTTAATTTCAGTATCTTCCAGAGGATGCAACACGAAGATTTTCAAGAAATCCCCCACCCCCAACTACACTTTACATGGAAAATTTTTGGAAAATTTTGATATTCTCAAAAATGGACCTAAAGATTTTGATTAAAATACTGTATATTAAAGATATTCACATCACAAATAAAATGTATATTTTGAATTTTCTGGGAACAGCCTCTAAAGAGCTCTTTATTCTGGTTGAATTTTACAGAAATTTGAATAACGGTTAAACCATAAGCGATAAGACACACGAGATTGCTACACAAAAATGTAGATCTCGTTAAAACACATAATTTATGTTATATACGTTTTTCTTGTACAGTTGGCCGTTTTCGAGAGTTCATTGTTAAATATTGGTTTAAATTTTAAATTATGTTAATTCTTCTAAAACAGGAAGCCTCCTTTCACTTTGTCTCTCTAATTTTACTCCTGATCATGCAAAGCGAACAGAATTTCTATTATTTCACATAGCGATCAGCTTTTAAAATATTTCACTATCGCTTTAGTACATCCCCTTATTTAACTTCTACTCACAAAGAAGCAAATAATAAGACCAATTATGCTAACGCTTATCTCGATTAGCATGCTGTAGATAAAAGAATATTTTGTAAACATAATTTATATGTAGAACAGCTAGAGAAAGCCATGTGAATGGAACACGTCAGATTTTTTTCAAACAGTACTTACAGCAATGATGTGCAATGCTCAGATTTCTACTTCACGGTTGTGCAGGCGAGTTTAGAAAAGTAAAACAAAATATACTCCAAATAATGAACTCAAAACAACTTTTGACTGTCATTTTATTTCAGTTCATTAAAAGTGTTAGTATCAGCGATATATGGACAAGGCAAACACAACGCTTTCGTTTGGAAGCGTGGCTGAATTACGAGCTAAGTTCTTGACCTCACTGCACTATTTCTAACCGGCTCTTTTCCTTTTCTATATGCCAGTTAACCAGTTGACGTGCAGTCTGTGCTGTACAGAGATTGAAAGGTTGTGAGACCGTGTGTTTCGGCGTATAGTGCTATTATAATGCCAGTGTTGTTATATGTGCAGTACTTAGTAACAACTAAAGTACTTTAGCACTCCGAATTCATGTATGATTCTTATGTGACAACAAAATCTGTAGAGAAGTAAGACGTTTTAGAGAGATTCTCTTCGGTTCATTCATCTCACGAGAAATGGTTCGTAATCCTGTGACCAGATTTAGGGAAGGGGTTCTACTATTTATATGAACCAAAATTAAATCTCATGTTGTTACTGGGGTGGGGGGGGGGACCCTTGGTAATATCACAGAAAAATTGGAACGAAGTCCAAAGAAATCTCTGAGAAAGTTTGCACAGGAATCAGGAATTTGGCAAACCTCTGCTTGGAATGTCACTAAAATTAAAATCCTCTAAAATAAATATAATTCAAGAATTGCTAACACGCGATGTATAAGTAGAGTTACAACTGGGTGCTGGATATTGTAAACAATGCGTGTTTAGCTTCTTTTTTTTTTTCCTTTCCTTTCTTTTATTTTATTTTTGGACGAGGCATTTATATGATCATGAGTTAATGAGTGACAATGCAAATATTCTTAAAATATATGAGATGTGTAGCGGCATAAAACATAATTCCCAACATCATTTATGACGAAAGTATGAGCTTATTGTAGTTACAATTTTGGAGGAGAAATCTATGGATTTACATTTAAGGCACTATGAATATCCTACTTCACCAGCAAACACTGTGCCTCCCGCTGCCAACAAATTCCCGATAGGCCGGAAACCAGTCCATTTGAAGGGTGGGTGTAATACTGATATGAAGGAAGAAATGATATATAATTTACAGTGTTTAAAGAAAACAAAATATTCAATATCGACGTTGGATGCCAATGAGAGGTAAAAATACTATAAAAACCGAGCATAAACTCAATCAATCAGATTATAAGTAACAAGGTGAACAGGGATAAGAAATTTTTCAGACAAAGCATTGCTTTCATAAAAATAGATTTTGGTAATGGGAAAGGATTATTGGAGGTCTTTAAAGGTTTCAAGAAGGGAAATAGTATATATATATATATGTACATATACACATATGTGTAACATTCACATGACTATCTCACCTAATGTGCAAATTAATGATTCTTACAAAGGATATTCTTCTATATACTTCAAACTAATCGAGATAAACATTAGCAGATATGTTCTTATTACTTGGCTCCTTGTAGATAAAAGGGAAATAACGAAATGCACTAGACTAAAGTTATGGTCAAATCTTTTAAAAGCTGTCGCTAAGCGATGATGTTGAAATGCCCACGGTCAGTAGTAAAACAAAAGAGTTTAACGAATATACAAATCGTGTGTTTTAGCGAGATCTATATTTTTTGAGCAATACGTTTTTGCCTACTCTTACGTTTACCAGTTATACAAAAGTCATTCAGAATGAGGATTTCAGAGACTATTCCCAACAAATTCAGGATAGGTATACATTTTATTTACCATGTAAACATATTTAGTGTGCTGCATTTAAACAAATTCGATACCCATTTTTTGAAACAAAAAAATTCGAAGTCTTCCATATAAAGGGTAGTTTGGGGGTAGGTGGATTATCATGAAAATCTGCATGTCGCATCCTTGGAAGATATGTAGTTACTAAGGTTAAATATGGATTTTTCGTTTTTGAGTTATACTGTATAAAGAGAGGCGCGCGCGAACCTTTGGATTCAGGGATGCTCAGAAGATGTATTTCCCGTGAAATCTCAGTATCGCTTTTTTGGGTGGAATACAATACCTTATCTACTTTATGTAGTAAATGGTAATTGGTAGATAATGTAAAAGTGAAATAATTGGACAAATGATGGAAATAAAACGTAACACTGTAGAAGATAGCAATAGGACAATTAACATGAGAGCTTTCCAAGGTTCGCATTTAACTGGATTCCGGCAAGAGGGAAAACAGGAACATCAATAACATAGAAAAAGGACAATATGGAAGCGATGGAGGGAAAGCAAAAGATCAATGGTTGGACAGAGAAGAATAGGTCTTGTGAAGTGAGCGAAATTTATACAAATGACTTGAACCGATGTTTCACCGCCAGAAAATGTAAATAACATTGTAAACTGAAGATGATGATGATGATAAAAACAGTTTTTCAAAACAATGTTTGTCTGCTCGAGACCACGAGCATTAGAGTTTTAGTTGTAAAAGCTACATATAGTAAACAAAACCGGGCGTGTAGGCTACTGAGAGACCACGGAGATGCACACGCCACTGATGATACCTGCCGAAGTCGAAGGCGAAACATCTGGGGAACGAGGGGAGAAGCCTAGTGGACCACGGCCTACAAGCCCGGTTTTGTCTCGTATAAGTGATTCTAACACCGGCCGTGAAAGCCTTCGAAGTTTAATAAAAAGCTACATAGTTTTCACATAACATAGAAACCCTTAAAATCTATATATTCGTTTGTTAATTATAAATGATAGGTTCAATGATTTATAATTTTAGTAATTTTCTTTAGTTATACAATTAATTAGATGTACTCCGTGGTGTAGTGGTTACCAGGCTAGCCTCTAATACCCTAAGTTAAGGGTTAAACCCGGCGGAAGGAGATAAATTTTTTCGGACGCAAAAATCTTTTGTATGACTTTTTTCGGATGGGAAGTAAAATGGTTGGTCCCATGTAACGTTTATTTACACGTAAAAGAATCCCGTACCTAGAAAGGAAATGTCCCTGGGCTAAATTCCTCATGTTTCTTATTCGTAAGTCATATTTCGTGCCTTAGTGTTGTTTATGGATGTTGAGTCGATCTCTCATCACCGTGTGCAACTCGTGAACTAGAAATTTCCTGATCAAGAAACCGCTGTAAAGGTATCTGCATCATTTGGATCTGATCATTGCACCTTTTCAAAACGTTTCTCATTGCATTCTACAATCCATCTCAACCTTTCAAACCATTTTCAAATGATGAAAGCCTTCTTCTTAGGAGAGAGTGTAAGTACATTCTTCACAAGTAGTTACTACGGCTTCATGTGACTCAAATCGAGTTTTCTTTCATTTTGGGGGAAAAGAAAAAATTCGCATGGAGTCTGATCTGGACAGTAGGAAGGATGGAAAAAATATCAGAGTACTTACTCCTGCCGGAATTGAGTTGTTTCTTGTGCAGTGTGGGCAGAGGCATTGTCATGGTGTAACAAAATTCCACCACACCAGTCTTAGGACACTTTTTTCTCACTTCAATGTACACTCGAGGCAGACATTTTGTGGTGTATCCTCTGAAACTAAAGGTCTTTTGTCTCTCAAGCGGAATCGCCACAATGTGGCCACTTGCTGAGAAGAAGGAACAGATCATCTGCAACAGTTGTCGTTCGCTTCACTTTTGTAGAGAAATTTTCCCCTGGGAAAACCCAGACCGATGATTGTCGTTTCTGGATTATACTGGTAGTTCGAGCTTTCGTCACCTATTACAATGTTAAATATGTATTTGGATTCTCCTCCCTTGAATTTTTCAACAATTTCCTGTCTCCAAGGTAATCCTGCTTGTTTCTGCTCATTTGTGAGGTGGTGAGGTATCCAGCGACTGCAGACTTGCAGAGCTTCCTGACGTAAATTTTTTCTTTCAGGATTAAGTTCACCGCTGCCTATCCGATATTTATGGATTCTTGTATCAGACCATGTTGCAACAATAATCTTCCCGCACATGCGCTCTGCTTTCACTACATTATCATTCATTGTTGCCATCTTGCTCGGTCTTCATCTTCGAGGACATTTCTTACTCTTCTAAACTCTGCATACATCGATAAATGGTTGATTGCGAAGGCCAACGATCCCCGAATGCACAATGCAGTCTTTCAAGGTATTCTCTCGCCCCTAACCGACTTTAAACTCATAGAAAATCATAGCACGGAAATGCTCTCGCTTGAGATCCATCTTATCATATGGGGTAGCAACACCGGTCATACATATACACGCGGTGCTGATATAGTTGGAGCGCGCCAAGACTTGCACATGCTGCTATCTGAACTTCAATCTGAAGTTAAGAAAAGCTGCTTTGGCTTACAACTCATTGTTGAACACTTCACTACATTGGAGTGAGCTCACTATACGCCGACTGGCGTGATGGAACATACAGTTACAATGCCCTGCTAAGTAACTTGATTACAACATAAGTGCAAAGGAAAATAACACAAAACATTCTTACAGAGGATTATTAAAATATTTTGGCATTGGTGTCACATTTGTATAGTAGCGTTATAAACAGATTCCCTTCTCTCTTTATTGTTGTGTGTGCTTTTTTCCTATCTGCTAAATCGAACGTATTGTCTGCAAAGAAATATCGACGTTAGTTTCGAAACAGTCAAAATTCGTGTTAACTATAAATGTAGCACAAATGAAATGTTTCACCTTGTTCAAAATGTCAGCCTGCAATCATAGGAGGCTGGATCGATAATAAATGACGTATTGTAGTGGTTACGTCCATTTTATGTGGAGTAACAACTATTTTCTACTCCAACAACTAAGGGACATTGTCACGCTTGTGTTACAGATCAAGCTGGGATTTATTCAGTGAAGTAGATCGAAAATAAAAATATTCGTGTATCGGCTGTTTCCCATAGATCCAAGTTTTACAAGAAAACATTTACAAATTAGAATAATTCACTAACAATATTTAATCCTTTGCAAAAGAAAGCTTCAGATTTTTCTTCTTTTCTTTTCTTTATGGCGGCACCCATTACAGTGGGGATTGAATATATATACGGGCGATATTCTCTTCGCTAAATGAACCCTTGATCGTAAATTATCTTTAGTGCAGTCTTGCATGCAAATATTGTAGTCTCACGAGTAGAATAGCTTCTGGTGAAGTACCAGGCAGCTGGTCGCTGTGCGGAAGACAGCTTAAGTCAGACGTTACACTTAAATTTTTATATTTTTCACCCCATCGGATAGTTTTCGATTATTTTCATCTCAATCTGCGACATCATCGTGACAATGGTTCCTAGTAAAAGTCAAAACCTTCTTTACAAGCAACTCCAAAGAGTTGCAGCACAGAGACTGTAAATTCTAATTAGTCTTTTAGAAATCTATGCATTGAAATAAGGCGTTTTATAGACCATTTTGTAAAGAAAGACTAGGGTTTTTTAATGGTGAAACAATTATCAAAATCAGTTCAGTGACGTTACGGATTAAAAACATGCTCGCTCTCTCTCTCTCTCTCTCTCTCTCTCTCTCTCTCTCTCTCTCTCTCTCTCTAACAGCGACATAATGTCAATGGATGTAAGAGATGTATTATATATCCTGTAATTTTACTTACATTGTAAACTTGTGTTCATTTTAATGTTGTGGAACATATTATTTAAATGCCATTGAAAATCATCCTTTCCTAAATATTATGATTTGAATTCGCTCTATTCGCCTCAATAACTTGGACCCTTGTTTTGAAATAAAGCTCGGGTTAATGGCCCCTGTGGTCAGCTGAAGCAAACGGGTGTTATGCACTTGACCCATGGTATGTATGTACATTTCGTGTTATGAATTGGGCTCGTATTATTGCATTTATAGTCGTGAATAGGGAGTAATTCGCGAGTTGTCTTCTCTCTTGTACGTGCTTCAATTGTTAACATTTGAGCGTGCTTTGGACACATGGTTACCTAGTATTTAAGCAAATGAAGTTAAGATATGCGCGGATTCTAGAAGGTAATTAGAGGCAATGAACATCCGAGAGGTCACGAAGTGAATAGGAGTTACATTAGCAAACAAAACACTGTTTCAGTGACTTTGTTGCAACGAAAATGGAAATTAACTGATGTGTGATCGATAAACTCAAGCTTCCAGGGATTAAACGTGTCTGAAAAGGAAGAAATGAAATGGCCTGTTATTTATGGACGCTCTTTAACTGCTTTGGTTCTCAGCGTCCCATTCTATATTGGGCGTGAAAGATCGCTTAATTTTGCTCAGAGGCCTCTCTTATCAGGCTTGAGGTTCTTTTACGTGCCGTAAATCTACGACACGAGACCCACGGCTTTACTTCCCTTCCGAAGGAAGCCATGCTAAGGATTTTTACGCCCGCCGGGTTTGAACCCGCGACCTTGGGTATATGAAGCTAGCATGGTAACCACTACACCACGGAGGGCGACGGAAAAGGAAGATATGACCAAAGTAGATCCTCCAAAGCACCCACTAAGTGAATCCTGGCTGTAAAATTCAGTTGTTGATGTGAGCATTTCTGTTTAGGTTGGATCATATCTAACGAACTTAACAATATATTTATAAGAAACCAATTAAAAATCAATTGCTTACAAGACAAAATTGACCTTTGAAAAATTGGTACAGACTTGAAAGTATGGATATGAATAGAATAAAAAACAAGTGTTTCTTTACATCCCACGAGGCAGAAGACCAATAATAAGACCGAGATTGCGATAGGAAAACAGTCTTTTAAGGCAGTGCAGACTGTATCTTTGAAGTGGAATAATAATAATAATAATAATAATAATAATAATAATAATAATAATAATAACACAATATTCTTTGGGTACATACCCGAGTCTGATAATCGGGCTAAGCAACTGCTCTCTAATAGTAGATACAGGTTTCCAGGGAACTGGAGGACTGATGGGAGAGCTTAAGGAAATCGAAAATATAACATGTACCGATGTTTCGTACACATGTTTGAATATTTATCACAGGGGGTTTACGAAATTATACCCTGCAACTTTGGATAAGCCAGCTTTAAAACTTTTCTCTCCATTTTTGCAAAGGAAGATTTCACAGTTGGCGTGTGTTGTGTTCGTGCTTCTTCCTTGCACTGAAATATTGAACGTGCTACATTATTCAATAAGTATCGATACAAGTGCGACTTCCCCGGTCTTGAACGCCAGTGAGCTTCCAAGCTGGAAATCACGCGATTGCCTGCAGTCTTGGCATGTCATGTGAAAATTCTCCGTTTCTGAACGAACATATCTTAACTTTTTTGAAGACGATATCTAGTTTAAGGAAATTCATGATGTTAATTTGGAGAATCTTTGGGCTGTGTGTCCATTTGGATGTACTGCATTCACACGAATTACTCTGTTCCTTTTACAAATAATAATTTTTACTTAGGATTATTTTTCTATCTGTTTTTGTTAATCAACAAAAACTCGCATTTAGAAGAACCCGAGTTCGATCACCAGCGACCACCCACTCTGATCCATGTTTTTTTTTTTTTTTTTTTTTCCAGGGGTATTATCGTGTCGCAAGGCGTTCATCCCCTGAATTTCCTGTCCCTCCATTTTGTTCAATTATTTCGTTCATCCTTCGCGCCGTTGGTTAGAAGTGTCAGCAATGGTGATACCGTGCGGCGTAGCAGGGAAAAAGAACGTTCTCTGGAACTCTCACCGTTTTCCGACCTTCGGCTGCCGGAGACCCGATGCAGGGGATGTTGGACCCTAAGTGGGGGTTCCCAAATTGCCGGGAAATCTATCTGGTAACTGCAGACCCCTGTCATTGCTGTTCCGTCGCTCCTGGGTCCGGCCGCACGGTGCTACTTCTTAACTCATGCTTCCCTCCAGCAGGTGCCCCAAGGGCAGGTACAATAAACCTCACTGGTTCAGTACCAAGTCCTTCCTACCTACCTAATCGAGATAAGCTTAGCAATAGTAGTTTCATTTTACGTTTCATTGTAGCACAAGAGGGATATAGGATACTTAAGTGTTACTCAAAATTTTATTTTCTCTACCACATACATTGTATACAGTAGGTAGAGAAGGTATTGCATTCCACCCAAAAAATTCGATACAGAGATTTTATCGCAAATACATGTTTTCAGAATCGCTGAGTAAAAAAGAGGCAATTTTAAAAGAAAAAAAAAGTACGTGTGTATTTGTCTGTACGCGTGTGTGTTTAAAAATTAAAACACCAAACTTGTCATTTAAGTTTATATCTTCCAAGGATGAGAGTTAAAAAATTCAGGAAATTGAACAAGTTTCAAAATTTTCAATTTTCTCAAAAATACTAACGATTTTGATTAAAATACCATGTATTAAAGATACTTCACACGCATATATATTTTAGTTGTATTTATTTTTATAAAGTTAATCATTATTAAGAAAACCCTTGTTATTTATATTTCCCAATCCATATACTTTTCTCAAATTGGAGTTCATCATTTTGTTTTCTTTCTTTCTTTTTTATTTCCGTTCATGTAAACATAACATATTTCAAGGTCATCATTTAACAACTAGCTTTTAAAAGACTATCACTTAGACCTACTGTATTCCTTAATTTCTCTTGTACCTACGAGGAAATAATAAACCTATTCCTGTTAATGTTTATTTTGATTAACATGGTATAGATAGAAGAATACGTTTTTGTAAAAATAATTTGTTTACAAAATAGGTATAGAAAGTCATGTGAATGGCACACAAGAGAAATCGCCAAACGCTGACTTTGAAATTACATATTCACAAAAATATCTGATGTGTTCCATTCATATGACTTTCTCTACATCTCTACAAAAATATATTATTAAAAAGCATGCTTCTATTTACTTCACGTTAATCGAGAAAAAAATTAGCTTGTAAGTAGAAACGAAATAAGGGAGTACCATAGGTTAAATTGACAGTCAAAAGCTGATTGCTATGTGACTGAAGTTCCTTTTGTATGGATAGGCGTTGAAAAATTCCTATATGAGAAAAATATGCTTTTCAAAGCTGAAACCAATAACAAGGAATATCTCAAAAACGATCAACACCACGAAAAAAATGTATATAACAAAGTGAGTGTTTTAACGTGTTCTACATGTTTTGTGTGGTAAGGTTTTATTTATCTCTTACGGTTTAGCAGTTATGCCAAATTCCGTAAAATTCATCCGGAATAAAGTAGTCTTCAGAGGCTATTCCCAGAAAATTCAAGAAATACATTTTATTTATCAGGTATGTAACTTACGATATTTTAATCAAAATCGTTAGAGCTATTTTTGGGAAAATCAAAATTTTCGAAAAAAATTCCACGTAAAGGGTAGTTGAAGATGGGGGGATTTTCTTGAAAATCTTCGTGTCGCATTCTTGGAAGATACCAAACCTAAATACCAAGTTTGTTTTTTAACGGACTTTTCGTTTTTGAGCTATGCTGCCCACAGACACTAACACATACAAACAGACACACACGGATGTCTTTCTAAATATGTTTTTTCTCGATTCAGGGGTCTCAAAACATGTATTTCCGTTGAAATCTCGGTATCGAATTTTGGGTGCATTACAATATCTTCTCTATACACTATGTGCATAGTACATGTAGAGAAAGTAAAAATAATGAGGAACTGGATCTTCGGAAAGCAAGAAGTATTTGAAAATTGAAATGTCATTACAAGATTATTGGGCATAAACGTGTGTTTAACGAGATCTACATTTTACGCATAGAATGTTTTTAATATCTCATATAGTTTACCCGTTACACCAAATCAAAAACACCAAGTACTTACCAACCTATTCATAGAAAATTCAAAATATCCATATTTTTTCTAATTTCTTCCAAATATCTCACACTTGTGTATTTTAATCGAGATTATTGGAACCATTTTGAGAATATAATAAATACTTAACATTTTCCATGTAAAGGGTAGTTTGGGCCGGAGAAGTTTTCTTGAAAATCTAGAAGTCCCTTTTTTGGAAAATGCTGAACTCAAATTATATGTTAGGTATTTTTCGACATTTCGTTTTTAGTTTCTTAGCTTAGTACATGGTGCATAGGTAGAGAAGGTATTGCACTCCACCCAAAATTCGTTACCGAGATTTTAACGGAAATACACGTTTTATGGTCCCCTGTATTCAAATAAAGCATTTTAGAAAAAGGTCATGTGTGTACGTGTTCCTGTGTCTGTGAACTCAAAAAGAACAAGTTGGTAAAATGCCAAACTTAGTATTTAAGTTTAATATCTTCCGAGGATGCAACAAGAAAATTTTGCAGGCAAACCCATACCCCTAACCACTCTTTGCATGGAAAAACGTCGAAAATAATACTTTTCTCAAAAATTGCTAGAGAGATTTTGATCAAAATGTCATACATTAAATATATTTACATGGCAAAATTCATATCTTGAATTTTCTTGAAATGGCTCTGAAGACCTCTTCGTTCCGGAATGGATTTTGCATAGTTGGTAAACCGTAAGAGATAGAAATTAACTACCTTACAAAACACGTAGATCTCGTTAAAACATATAATTTATGTCTCATGCATATTTTCCTGGAATTGACCATTTCCAAGATATTCCTTGTTATTAGTTTCAGTTTTAAAATACTTAAATTTTTATCATATGGAAACGTTTCAACTCCTGGGCATGCAAAGGAAACGAATTTCAATCACATAGCACCCAGCTTATAAAATATCTAATTATCACTTTAGCCTAGTGTATTCTCTTATTTCCCCTCTACTTACAAGGAAGAGAGTAATAAGGCCCTTCCTGCTAATGTTTATCTCGATTAGCATGAAGTAGATAGAAGAATAAACTTTTGAACAATAATTTGTTACAGAGATGAAGAGAAAGTCGTGTGAATGGAACACATCAGATATATTAGAAATGCTGATCGGAAGCGATAAACATACATTCTTTCTAAAAAGTTTTACTCTTCAGCTTCAGCAGACCTAAAAGCATGCTTATTGAATGTAATTTCGGAATCAAATTTTCGGTGGAGTCCCCTACTTCCTCTTGCATAATTGATAGGTAGTAGATAACGTAATAATCGAGTCATCGATCCTTTGTGTATAATAAAATAGTGCTGTTTCAGTACGCGTGGGAATTTACGAGGGCAGATAAGCTTGAAACACTAATTAATAACCTTCCACACTGGCATGACCCATTATCAGTAGATTCCAATATCAGGTCGTTTGTTCTGACAGACTGCATGACGAAATTTCTAACAAACCTGCGTACCTCGTATCCCATTATAGCTGTTTTTAGTTCTAAAGGCTATGAGGGGAAAACATTTTGACATGCTACATTCATAGCTTCTCTACTCATTATTGCTTATATTCTATAGCTCTTGCAAGCAATTCATATAAAGGCTTATTATCTTTACCGCGTATACTTGACGTACATAAAATACGGTCCATAATGGAGTGGAACTGTTTATGTTGGTGACAAAATCTAGCCCCACCCCTACCTGCATGACCACCTTTTTTCCGAGTGTAAATTATTCCAACCAGGATTGGCAGCGTGCTATACCTCACTCAAACTTGACTTAAGTGTCGAAGGGTAATATTACAACTTAAATCCTATATTTTTCATGCTTCACTATTATTTTCTTTATATTGGTTTCCTCATTGTCGTTTAGTACGGCAACATCTTGAACCTTCGTCTCCATGTCGCTGATGAAAGATCTCATGTGTAAATGTCGTAGCTGTTGTCCAGTTTTAGCACACACTCAAATAATGATCTCCCGTTCCGCTAGAAAGCCGAATTGTGTCGTAATTTAGTAATTTAGTTCAGTGTCAATCGCAGCGAAACTTGATCACAGATTTGGTATCCGAACTACCGCTTCATTTCGTAACGACAGTAACATCGTTCGTTTATTCATTCATGTAGAAAACTGATGCTGGCTGGAGTCAAAGGTTGGTTACTTGAAGGTGGAAAACTTTCGCGGAGGGAGAAACACTATTGCGATCTCGGGGAAAGGGTCCGTTTTTATTCACGTCAGTATATAGCAGGTATGAAAATATTGCATTCCATCTAAAAATTCAATAGGTACCGAAATTTCGCCGAAAATACACGTTTGGAGAACACATAAATAAAAAATCTTATGTACTGCATTCACTTGCCTATGCTGCAGCAACTATTCTAGCAATCTTCTTCTTCTGTCTGCTTTATTCTTATAAGGTAAACATTAACAGAAATGTGTTTTGTTATGGAATCATTTCCTCGTACAAGGGGAATAAGGAAATGTAATAAGCTACAGCGAAGGTCAAATCTATTAAAAGCCGGTCGCTATTTAATGGTATTGAAATTCCATACTATTTGCTTTACCGGGTTGAAAAAAATGAATAAGAAACGTATTTAGTGGACAATTGAAACCTACATATAACAAACAATATCTCAGAAACGGTTAGCCCTAGAAAAAAAATGTATTTGAACACAAATTGTGTTTTTTCAGGAAATTATATTGTTTGCATAGTAAGCTTTTGTCTACGTCTTATGATTTACCAGTTATACAAAATCATTCAGAATGAAGAAGACTTTAGAGGATATTACCAGGAAATCCAAAATAAACATTTTATCATATAAATATATTTAACATACGGTATTTTAATTAAATTTGTTAGGTATGTTTTGAGAAAATCAAACTTTTCGAAACGTCCATGTAAAGGGTAGTTTAGTGTGAGGGAATTTTCTTGAAAATCTTCGTGTCGCCTTGGAAGATGTTAGACCTAAACATTAAATCTGGCATTTAATCGACTTTTTTTTAGGTATGCTGTTCATACATACACACAGACCGTTTTACTTTCTCTAGCACAAATTTACAGCCTACATAGTATAAATAGAGAAGGTATTGCATCCACCCAAAAATTCGATACCGAGATTTCACCAAAAATATGTTTTGAGACCTCATTTTTAGAAAAAGGTCAGTGTGTACCCCTGGCCGTCTGTTTGTGCTAATAGAGTATAGTGCAGGGTGACGCTCGTGTTCTCAACAGATTGTTTCTTTGGGAGGGGGAGGGATGCTGATATGTTTACCGAGGTTTCAGGGACTGGTGCAATTACATGGTTTTCATTGCCTAGCATCGATATAAACATGTAGTCTGGTATTGTTAAAATTCTTCTAATTTAATTATTCTGTAATCGCTGCACTGGATTTTTCACACAGTTTGTGTAATACTTTTGAAAGCAGCGCATCAAACTGTCTAAAGGCGTCGCAGTACATATTATTCTGTAAATTTACAGTTCGGAAGAGGATATAAAATTAGAGTATCAATATACTATTCTTTAATATCAAGTCCTCATAATTTGGCACTTCGCATTAAAAAAAAACTGCGATGTGCTACACTCTCATGATTTTCTCTAACTATTCTGTAACAAATTTTTTACAAAATCTTATTCTTCTATCTGCTTCGTGTTAATCGAGATAAACATCGGCAAAAATGGTTATTACATATTTCCTTGTATGTTCGAGGCAAATAAGGGAATACAATGCAAAAACGATAGTCCAATCTTTTCAAGAGCTAACTGATATTTGATGAAACTGAAATTCATTTCTCTTTTTATGGCCAAGATGATAATACAAAGGAAAAACGAATGACGACTTGCCGTTTAAGAAGTTGGGAAATTTGAACCAATAACAAGGAATATCGCAAATAGTTAACTTCGCACTTATTATTGTATAATAAGATTTGGTCTATCGCTTATGATTTACCAGTTATGTAAAAGCCACCCAGAATGAGGACTTCAAAGGCTATTCCCAGAAAATTAAAGATACAGATTATATTTATCATTAAAATATCTTAAACATGTGTCATTTTAATCAAATTCATTACAGATTGGTTTGAGACTGGGGGTATTTCTTGAAAATGTTCGTGTTGCATCCTCAGAAGATAAACATATCAAATTTGATACTTGAAGAACTTTTTCTGCATGAATTATGCTGTTCAAAAACACGCCCTAGGACCTTTTTCAATGTTTTTTTCTCGGTGGACCTCAAATCATACATTTCCTGTGAAATTTCGACATCGAATATTTGGATGAAGTGTAAACACTTCTCTACTTACTATAAGCAATAGAGAAAGTAATAAAATGCAGTTTCGAAAACGTTTAAACAATTTCCCAAATAATATTTATTTTATAAAGTGTATGTTGTTATCTTTGCGGCACGTATTAGTCCCATATAGTTGTGCTGATTTTAGATATCATGTCCTAATTGTGTAACTTAGCACGTATGCCGAGATGTTTGCCTAGCTAACATTGCTTATGGCGTACTGGTTGTTAAATAACCTATATTTAAAGAAAACTTCCCAGAGCACAATTAGGAATGAAACCCAGGTTCCCTCGCTCGGCAGGAGGGAGCTTTTCATGCTGAGTTACGAGACCAGTATTTATAACAAAAACCACTTTTAATACATCAATCATGATAATACAACTTTCCTATAAGTAAAATAAAATTTAACACGGAATAAAGTAATATTTCAAAAGCATCCATCGTCATGTTAGTTATGCTCGCTATAACATCGAAGCAAATAGAGTGACGTTTGGTATCTGTTGAATGACGCCATTGACAGCACTGGTATACAAAATATGTGTTCTGCGTGCAGTAACGGGGACCCAAGCCCCTACACGCCAAGCTGCGCAGACCAGATAAACTGTCGAAATATGAAGTCTGGTGGAGGGCAAGAGACTCCCTAGGTCGCGCGCAATACATTGGTTGTAATGGGAAAACATTGAAATTTAAAACAGCTATAATTACATCATAAGGATACCTGAGTAGGAAATAATTGCGACAACTCGTTCTTTATCGTCAGCATCTATGCACAGGGATTAGACCTTGAATGTCCTGTTGGAAATTGAATAAAATCACTTCATTGACTAGACGGACTTTCATCCCACAACTGAACAAAACAGAAGTAAATATTATCATCGAATTTGAATATCGCATACCTGCATTTAAAGTGTTTTACGAGCAGGATGTAAGCATCACAGAGAGCATAATTCAACTTTATTTCAGTTTTCTCAGTTTCTTCTCAGTGATTCCATGTATACTCTCCCCTTTTTACTTTAATGCACAAAGTCGTCCACAAGAATTATAAAGAGGGTTTGTTAAGAGTGTCTCTGCAGTAAAGTGGTCAAAACGCTGAATTAAAAATGAAAAATATGCTGGGTTCGATTCTAGGTTGATGAAGCTATTCTTATTCCCCACCCTCAATAGCCTGGAAATATGAATGCGATACTGAATGAGTGTTAAGTTAATCGAGAAGTACAGTTTTAATGTACATCTCAAATTTAAGCAGTCGTTATAGAAGGTCAAAGTGGCAATACAACGATATTACCTAAGGCGGCATGTAAATAATTAAAAACAAACAAATAAATACAATGATTTAGCAGAAAAAAAAAACATACGCGATACTAGATTTTCACAGATGTATGTACAGTATAAAAATAAAATAAACGCTAAATTAGGTATCTGTATTTCTCTTCAGTAAACTATATTCAAGACAAGTAAACATTTTCTATCAGTAATTGTGGTATATTTGAGTTAGATAAGATAGGTATATTAATATGTGCACAACAGGAGAGTATGGTTTGTGCTTCCTGAAATAATTTATAAACAATCTAAAATTAGAATCGATTATTACTTAACATTCTTTATGTTCTAACACTTCTGCAAAATTCCTTTTTGCACCCTGTGGGGTTACGTTTCAGTCTGAAATTGCAGATTTGAAAAATTAACTTAATCGAGATTTTGGGTATTTTTAGGACAAATTATAATATTGAATCCAATATTTTAACACTGCCTTCTAATGCATATAAAACATATACAAAATAGTTATAAGAATGAAATTAGCGTTCTCGTTACCTTTGCCAGATAATAAGGGAAACTAAATAATAAAGAAAATGTGTCAGGGTTTAGCATCATCTTGTCTTTATTCTCATGGAAACAATGTTTCACAAAATGCAGTGAGTATAGCTTGTGATATTTCGATGGCACAAAGTTGTTACGTCTCGGAGCAGCTGACGACTTACTCAATAATTCTAGTTTATGTATTAGGAACCTAAAATAAATTAGCATTCGCTTAGTGACTGAGGAAACCCACGAAAATAAATCGGAATGAATTTGGAACGCAAATTTTACAATTTATTCTTACGGATTGAAAATGATCTCGGAATCACTTTCCGGTGGTTGGTATAGTTATGCAGCATAGAAGTCAATTATGTCAATTATTAAATACTAATACCCTTAAACCACCTCACTTTTAAAGCCTTTTAAGCGGACTGAACATACGGCAAAAAGCACGTTTGCCCTTCACCTACCGATGCGCGAGAGGTTTCAAATAGCACCAGCGCCAGCGGTGAGTCTAGGTAATATAATTCCAAGGTCTTTGCGGGGACTCCGCCCTCCGTTTCTCCACTAAAAAACATGAATGTGCGACTGTCGAGTGGTCAGCGTTCTGGCTTCTCAACTCACAGATCCAAGGTTCGATGTCTTGCCGGGGCGGAACAATTTTCTTACCAGAACCATTCCCTATTTCCCACAGAGTATGGGAGTATGCATATGAGAGTGAATGTGCTGTGTTTAATAAAATAACCCTGAAACAAATCTGATGTGTACAATTCACATGACATTCTCTATATCTCTGTGATAATATTTATTGTTAAACTTTATACTAATCGAGATAAAATTAGCAGAAATGGTCTTATTACATGCTTCCGTGTAAGTAGAAGGGAACTAAAGAAGCACCACAAGCTAAAGCGATAGTCAAATCTTTTAAAAACTGATGTTGTGTGACTGAAATTCCTTTGTATGACTAGGAGTATACAAATTCATTTTAAAGCTGAAACCAATAACAAGGAGTTACTAAGAAACTGTCACCTCTACTTAAAAAAAGACGCATATGACAAAGTAGTATATATTTTAACGAGATCTACATTTCTGTGTAGTAAGTTTTTGTCTATCTCTTAGGGTTTACCAGTTATTTAAAATTCAGCAAAATTCATTCAGAATAAAGAAATCTTCAGAGGCTATTCCCAGAAAATACAAGATATACATTTTATTTGTCATGTAAATATTTTAATATACAATATTTTAACCAAAATCGTTAGAGCCTTTGTTGAGAAAATCAAAATTTTCGAATATTTTTCCATATAAGTAGTTTGGGGTTGGATAGATTTTATTGAAAAATCTTCGTCGCATCGTTAGGAGATACTAAACTTAAATACCAAATTTGGTATGTAAGGAACTTTTCGTTTTTATATATACTGTACACACACACACACACACACATACACATACACACGCGCGCGCGTGCGCATGAGCCTTTTTTCATTTTATTTTGATTCAGGGAGTCTCAAAACAGTAGTTCCGATGAAAACTCGGTGTCGAATTTTGGTCGCAATGCAATATCTTCTCTATACACTATGTACACAGTACGTGTAAAGAAAGTGTAAATAAAAAAAAAAATAAAAAAGAAGAAGAAGAAGAAGAAGAAGAAGAAGCCTATGTTTCTGCGAACAAAACACCTGTGGTTGTTTCTCAAATTAAACCCGTCATCATAACCATAGAAGCAGCTATATAAATTAAATAACTGTACTATTCGCATGACACACGCGCGCCCACACCCCCTCCCCCTCCCCACACAAAACAGAGCCTTTTCTTAATACAAAGCTTGTGTGTTCAACTCTGACTTTCTCCAACTATTTTGCCTCAAACTATTCTTAGAGTGCTTAATCTTCCAACCAGCTCATGCAAACTGAGTTAACAGGACAAATTGTTTTATTATGTATTTCCTTGCAGGTACAATAGTAATCAGGAAATACATTAGGCTAAAGTGATTGTCAAATCTTTTAAGATTTGTAGGTTCAGGTTCTTGTTGCATGACCATGAATAACAAAATCTGATGTGACCATTCACATGACTTTCTCCATATCCCTGCAACAAATAATTCTTAAAAAGCTTATACTTCTATTTACTTTATGCTAATCAGAAAAAATTAGCAGAAATAGTCTTATTACTCGCTTCCTTGTAAGTAGAAGAGAAATAAGGGACAACCCTAGGTTAAAGTGATAGTCAAAAGCTGGTTGCTATGTCAATGAAGTTCCTTTGTTTATATGGATAGGAGTTGACAAGTTCCTGTATGAGAAAAGTATACGTTTTTCATAGCAGAAACCAAAAATAAGGAATGTCACAAAAACGACGAACTCCACGAAAAAATGTATATAACATAAATTGTGTGTTTTAAAGTGCTCTACATTTTTTGTGCAGTAAGTTTTTGTCCATCTCTTACGGTTTAGCAGTCATTCAAAATTTAGTAAAATTCATCCAGAATAAAATACACTTCAGAGGCTATTCCCAGAAAATTCAAGATATACATTTCATTTAATTTATCAGGTAATGTTTAATATCCGAAATTTTAATCAAAATCGTTAGAGCCATTTTTGAGAAAATCAAAATTTTCGAAAAAAGTTCCATGTAAAGGGTAGTTGGGGGTGGGGGGATTTTTCTCAAAATCTTTGTGTCGCATCCCTGGAGGATACTAAACTTAAATACCAAGTTTGGTATTTTACCGACTTTTCGTTTTTGAGTTATCGTGTTCACAGACACACGGACCTTTTTGTGAAAATGCTTTTTTTGGATATTGGGGACCCTAAAACATATATTTCCGGTGAAATCTCGGTATCGAATTTTTGGTGGAGTGCAATACTTTCTCTATACGCTATGTACATAGTGCGTATGGAGAAAGTAAAAATGGGATGATAACTACCCTATTGCTATTTTTTTGTTTTGTTTTGTTTTAAGTTTAACGTCCTTTAACCTGGTTGGTCATATCGGGCGATGAATAAAATTGGTGAAATCTATGCTCATATGATCTCGGGGTCCATGAAACTTAAAGTTCTTGATATTCATCTTCTCAGAATAAGGGAAAACTCCGGAAAAAAAAATTATCTGGGTAATTCACCCTTACCGAGTATCGCACTCTCGATCTTTTGAATGTGAGGCAGACACGCTATCACCAAACTACCCAGGCGGGTAACTACCCTGTTGAGAAAAGCATTAGTATTAGAAAATTTAAATCAATAGCAAGGAGTGTATATTATATTTATTTCCCTCAACATAAAAATTGTGTGTTCTAAAGAGATCAACATTTTTTGTCTAACTCTTACAGTTTACCAGTTATGCAAATGTTATTCTGAATAAAGAGATCTTCAGAGGTTATGGCAGAAAATGGAAGATATACATTTCATTTGTCATGATTGTCACCTTTTACCGGTAAAGTAACATAGGACAATGAATGAAACGACTGAAATGATGCTCCAATGAACCCGGAATTAACAGAGCTTAAAAATATCCAACATTCATCTTTTCGGAATAAGGGAAATGCCGAAGATAAAAAAAAAACTCATTTGGGTAAGCACCGATATTCGAACTCGGGACCTCTTGAATGTGAGACGTGCTACCCCCACACCACAGTGGCGAGATATTTCTTTTTGTCTGACATGGACTGACATCGGTCTAAAAATCTATATATTGTGCACTTATTTAGAACAGAGTCACAAGGAATTTCTGTATAAATTCAAGCTGAGAGCCTATATGGGATTTCCTTTGAGCAAAGCTTGATATAATAAGCGTAACACTACAGTTGATATTATTTCACAGTAGTAAAGCCCCTCTATGGGAAAGTATAAGTTCAAGGTCAAATGACACTAGCATCCCTAGCAGAACTTTCTTGGGCATACATTTGACCTTGAACTTAAAATCACCTGCTGAGCGCCTTTACCATTTTCCAACTCGTCAAAGAATATCAGCCAGGCTACCACAGAGCACAGACATTCGTTCTATAAGCCAGACATGACAGGCCACCAGTTGCATCAGTAAGGCAAACCTTCAATTTTCAAACAAAAATGTTCATTTCTTGTTCATATATACATATAAATGGCATGCGTAACTTTAACCAATGTTTTTGTATTCAAGCCCTCTAAAATGTATGTTCCTGCAAAATATCTATATAGAATTCTAGGGTGAAATACAATAATCCCTCCACTTACTACAGATATATGGAGAGAAATTAAAATGACAGCAAGTCAAATTTTATTCAAACAAGGATTGTAATATATACATTTTGAAAAAAATAGATGTATTTGATTTAATTGTAATAACAGATTTCAGTAATCGAGAAGTCACAATCTTATTTGAAAACAACAACTTCACACTATTACTTATTTGCTAGATTGTGCATAATTTATAATAAATCATAGAGAAACTGTTCCCATAATATTCTTTATAATAGGCATATTTTCGTCTATTTATACAAGTAGTGCAGTGAAATACCTTTAGTTTTAGCATTAATGCTTCTGATCATGAAAGCATACCATTCTTCTGCATGTTCAGAGAAATAATTAATTTGGTGTAAAATATTACACCACTTTTGTTTTGAGCACATTTAAATTCACTTACAACACATCTTTTCTTAATGCCTGAAGACATATGTTTGATACGGTAACACTATTTGAAACAACAGGATAAAAATAATCTGCTGCAGTAATTCCTTGATATGTCTTGCCAATGTCTGCAAACTTTTCATCAGAAAATAAGACTTCAAGTTTGGTTTCATGTTCTGCGAGTTTAGGGTTCCTTAAATGATTCAGAACAGCCATCGCTCTTCACTTTATTGATGGCATCTTTGCGAATGAACTAGTGTCATAACTTCATAATATGCTCTCCTTTCATCTCCTAATTTGATATTTTTAAAACACTTCTTTCTGGACGTGTACTACAATATTTAAGAAAGCACCAGTGTTCAAAAACGTTTGTCTTCAGATGCAAGAGTTGCCAATCCTTTAATGTCTTCTCGATTTTAAGCTTAAAATTAGCTGTCACAATCTGCCGCAATTTCATAAGAGCTTTTCTAAAGGCTTTGTGCTGCAATGGTTCTTTATGACAACTAATGCAGTTAATAACTACCCAATAAATGTTGGGTTCTTTTTCAACAGGTCTAAAGGATTCCATAATTTCTGGTATGATAGCCATAGTAAGTTCTCCTCTAATGTTTTCTGTTACTCAGTAAATTCAAACTCTTTAAACAGAGATACCCTCCTCGGATGTGAGCCATACAATGTGTTGAAATATTACTGATTCAAAAATCCGTGCTTAGTAAGTGATCAAATGGGCTGGAGAGACCCACATCAATACAGTAACAACTGTGCCAAATTGTTTATTGCTCCCCTTATGAACTGAACCAAGTAAGCCAGTATAAAATCCTATAAGAGGAAGCTTGTCTAAATTCATTCCTTCATTAAGGCTAGTTCACAATAAGCGGAACCGAAAACCGAAACAAAGTGCAAGGTTAAAATACTGTATTACAAATCTGAGCATTCACTATTAATAGAACGCTCTACCGGGTTCCAGATCTGGAAACATGATTTGATCAAGTTTTAAATTTTTTATTCCCATTTCTGGGAATCTCATTAGATCTATATTGTACTGTCATTAGCAAGGTATGACCTAAACCAGCAACTAAGAGTTCTCGCTAGTTGCAAACTGAGAAAATTAGAACTGGAGGGAATTCCAAAAAATGAGTGACTCACATTTTCTGATTTATAAATTTGGTACAAGTTGATGTGTGTTCTATTAATAGAGAAATTAAAGTAGGCACTTTAAGTGTCAAAACTATTAATAGCTCTACATCAAGAAAATGTTTACTCCACTGAATCTTGATATTAGCTAACCTGTAATATGCTGCTCAATCGGTAATTGAAAATTTTTACTGATCAGTTACAAATAAATGACACATCAAAGCATAAAACAACGTTAATTCTGTCTGTTCCCAGAGCAATGTAAAAGGAATGTTTTCATAATTGTCAAGTCATACTCGACAATACATACAAAAATCTGTGGTTTGTCCAAATGTAAATATAAAACTATAGAGGGCCTTAAAACCCATTGAATATTATGATTATGCTGTTATTATCAATATCAAAGCAAAATTTTCTCTTCAGCACACACATTTGGATTCGCTTTCTGCTACTGTTCGAAAACATTATGCGTCAATGCCTGATAAAAATTTAGCACATCTTTGAACTTTTTAATTGTCTTGTGTCATAAAAAAGTTCACTTTCAAGATAGATTTAACAAACATTCATACACTCTGGTTTAAGATAATTAGGCCAGTATTTAAATTAAAAGTCTTGCCTTCTCCTACTTCAGGTCCATCTCTTCATCATGCATCTTTATGAATGACTTTATATATTCTCATTTAATCAATATGTAACTGCTTTTGAGCAGATATTGGCAGTTTGAATTCTCCATCCACGTCATCACCTCCATAACAGAATAGCTTATATATCAAGAGAGATTTCTCCGTATAACAATTTGCATTCACCATGGATGTGAAATCTTCTGAAGGTATGTCAAAATGGTTTATCTGAAATACAATAATACAATTATTAACATTAGGTAATCACTACAACAATAGAACAATTCATTCACCATTACAGCTATGTTCAAATGAATTTCCAAACACACTACTACTATTCTTACAAACGCTTATTTTTCTATCTACTTCAAGTTAATCAAGATAAATGGATGCAGATATGGTTTTATTGCATATTTCGTTGTACAAATGATACAGGAGGCTGAATTAATGGGCGAATCTTTAAAAAGTAGGTCTTTAAATGATGACAAATAAATTAATACGTTTAAACAAAGATCAATTGCTATCTTTTAAATGGTTAACGCTACTCAAAGTTATGACAAAGTGTACCTTGTTTATGTAATAAGCTTACATCATCTGTCTCTTAAGGTTTGAAAGCTATACAACGTCCCTTCTGAATGAAGAAGACTTACAGGATAATCAACATTTTAAGATATACATTTTATTTGTTATTTTCGTAATCTAATAAAAACATTAGTCATTTTTTGAGAAAATAAACATTATAATAAAAAGCTTTTCAATTAAGGGAGGTTTATGTGGGAAAGACTTTCTTAAGATTTTTGCATCGGATCTTTGGAAGACGCAGAATTTAAGTACCAAATTTTGTATTCATTTTGTATTTATCCAAATTTCTTTCGACAGACACATACATGGACCGAGTGCTTCTCTTTGAATTCGGATAACCTAAAAATGTGTGTTTCCAGTGAAATATAAATATCCTCTATCTGTTCTAATCGGCAATAGAGAAAATAACAATACATTTTTGGAACGCTTTAATGGAAACTCTCTATATCATCATATCACTTTTTGAATTCAAGAATACATAATTTAAATCTTAAATTCTGGCCCATTTGTACTGAAAAACTTCGACATTGCCTCTATTGAAAGCTTTCCCCTCGCACATTAGGAGTAGCTTTTGTGTCATTCCTAAAGAACAAAAGGAACAAAATTTTAAATTTTTATTTAGCAAAAGATTTGAGATAATAGACACATTTCTGATGAAAAGCGTTAACAATTTCAACCCTCCTCATCAGTTGGGGTGATGTTTCGTTATCAACCCTAAATGGACGTAGAGAAAACATTTAATTTTATTTATTTATTTGCAAAAGTGTCTAAAAAAGTAGGTAAAATGATGCTTCAAATCCTCAAGATTGATTCTGCCAAACACTTTCCCTTTAGAGGTGGATAAATGCATACCAGGTGGCCCAAAGTAGCCGTTCTTTGCAAAAGAAACTTATTTTCAAAGGGGCAAGAAGGAAATGTGACTGACCTAGTGCTTGCTCTCTGCATGTGTTTGCTTTGTGGTTTCGTACTGATAAGCATCACACGGTATCCTGCTTATAAAGACTTTCAGGCAAACAGGTAAGATGTTCACCAACAACGAATACGCAGATATGAGTTATAAATTATCTATGAAAAGATGCATTGAAATACAGCCGAGGCCTGAACGCTGTATTCTCGACAATTTCCGACATGTCTGCCTGAGAGACAATATACTGAGTCATTTATTTGGCTTCTAGTTGGGAGTTATTAATAATTCCTCCAGAATGGACTGAAAAACCTTCAAGAAGGTATTCCAATATAGTCAGCTCTAAATCACTGGTTTCAGCACAATTGCAATCCATCTCATTGTTCTGAGGAGTTAAAAGTAAATCTCAGCAATGCGTACCTCCGGACAATGGATAGGTTATAGTGGTTACATTCGCTGGCGAGCGAGATTGTCCTCTGGATTTTTTTATGGGCCTATATGGTCTTCCCTCGTGTTTGCGTTTATGCTACGTTACGTCTGCGTTTGCATCTCACTGCAAATGTAGCTTCATACATTGGACAGCCACACACTGCAGCCACACGATTTTTTCTTCGATTTATTTACATATTTAGCAGTTTTCCTCAACTTGCCTTATTGACGAAATAAAAACACAACAGTTCATGAAACGGTTAGAAATTAGGATAAGCCTTTATTGTTGGCAAATAATGCCATTTTCTTATTCTATACGTTCTCGGGCTTCAAGCCAGGGTAACGATGAGTCATCGACGTTTCGGGATCGTGCATCTCTCCCATCATCATCATCATCATCATCATGAATGGCTCAATCGGGTGATAGGAGAGATGCACGCTCCCGAAACGTCGATGACTCTTGATCAATACACCTTGCGTTAAGTCCGAGTACGTCTAGAATATGTTCGTCATCAGGAAAGCTTAAGATCCTATTTCATATTCCTTTACGGGAAGTATGCCTACTAGGAGATCAAAGCATTTCAAGATATTCAGCAGGAGAAGGGCAAATCGCTCAGCACTCTGGCCTTCCTACTGGGGTGCAGGCACGAGCAGATAACACCGAAGTTTTTTTTTTTTTTTTTTTTTTAACCCGATTGAGCCATTCATCATCCTGATGGGAGAGATGCACGCTCCCGAAACGTCGATGACTCTTCATCACTACACCTGGCTTGAGGCCCGAGAACGTCTATAATAAGTTCGTCAGCAGGGAAGCTTCAGATCCTATTTCAATGCCATTTTCGTTTAGCAGACCTAAAGAGGAAACGAATATCTGTTTAGCTCTTTTAATTGATATGAGCAATTCAAATTTAATAGCTCCAGTCAAAAGTTTAAGAGGTGCATTATTAAACACAGAAGGAAGTTCTATATAATTTTAGAATTATGGGCAATTAATCCTGAAAGAAAAAATTATAAAACACAAAAACATCTTCAGATGAAAATATTCGTACCTATCATGGCTAATTGTAGGCTTAATAAATTTGTCACTCGTCATTCAAAAGTTTCATATATTATATTTATACATTCTAATTATTAATTACATGTACTAATGTTATATACGTTTAGGGTCTGATAGATCAATCGAGAGCGGAGAAATAGATTCTCTTCAGTTATACATTACAGTTAGACAAAGAACAAATTTTAGAACAGATATAACGAAGCAGCGGCGAATATCGGAATGGGAGAATCTTATCAGATATCTCTGCATTGTGTAATCGGCCTAGGCTCTCATTCTTGTTCCAATTCCCGAGCCAGACTTTAAAGAGGAAAACATTTAACAGCATGTACAAATTAATATCTAGGTGTAATGTAATTTCGCATTTTATAAGCAATTATAAACAAAGTTAGAAAAGTAATCAATTAAATAAATATAAATGACATTTAGAATTGTTTAGCTTAGGGTTTTGTATTCTGTTTGTATTATACTGCATTATACGTTTCGGACCATTCAAAAGTTATGGACTCAGTACTGTTAACTGTATCATGCAGTTTTGTAACATCCACTGAATAATTATTTTTCATTCTATATTATCAATTAAAAAGCCGTAAAAATTTGCTCAATTTAAGAACATTGTTTATAATAACTACAAATCATTTAAATTGAGCGAAAGTTTTGGAAAATCGAAAGTTGTTATTTTTTTAAATTAGTAGTTTTTTTGAATTTGAATTTATTAATTTAGGCAATGTTTAAACCTATATGTAGCCATTTAAATACTCTTGCCAAGAAAATGTACATTTTAATGGAATAGTTCATCATCTTTTCTCGTCTTGCTTTATTAAAACGATGTACCAAACAGCTTAACACATTGAGTATTCCATTACATAAAAAGTAATTTTGAATCGAGAACAAAGATTAATATCTTTTTGAAACAAATGCATACCTACATTTCAATGAAATTTTATGTTGTGCAAGTATATTACTTTACCAGAGAGTGATAAAAAATAGAATAGTTAACCTGGGTTTTAAAGTTTTTATACGCACATTTTTTATATAAAGTTAATCTTCGCATAAAAACAAGTACACAATATGTACATAAAGGAATTAATGGTAATCTGAAACTTCACAACATAAAAATAAGCATGGGATAATTACTCTTTGTCAAATTTAAGGTGATAGCATACATAAACAGTTCTTACCTTTCCTCCAACAACCAGAAGAGTACTTGACGTTTCTTCTCGAAGATAGTTCTTCCAAAAAAATTCCAACACATCTTAGTCGCCAATAGAGAGTATACATTGTGTACATTGTATATTATCTGGCCGCAATTCACTGTCACCTGGCGGACTAAATAATTTCCATCTAGATGGGGAAATAAATATAATACGAACATGCCGTTATATGACCTAAGACCCAAGCAGTTTGAATTAGTTATCTAAATTGAATTCACTGCCTGAATGAAAATACATTTTTATTCCAATGTCTGTCTTTTGCTTTCTCTGCAATGTAAGTAGTATTGCAATCGACACGAAATACAACTTTAGAAGTCCCCTGAATAGAAAAATCTAATGTGTAACATTCACATTACTCTTTAATTTTTCAGAAACAAACTATCTTTACAAAAATGTATTCGTCTATCTGCTTCACGGTAAACGAGATAAACATTAACAGAAATGGCTTTATTAAATAATATTTCCTCTTAGATACACGTGAAATAAGAAAATTCACTAAACTAAAGCGATAGTGAAAATTATTTTGGGAGCTGGTCGCTATATGTCAATGAAATTTCTTCGTTCTCCTCGCAGACAAAGAATGACGACTTCCCATTTGAGAAATATATAAATATTGGAAATCGAAATCAATAACCACCTCGAAAATGGTTGACTAAAAAGAAGTATATGAAATAAATTGCGTGCTTCAAACAGATCTACATCTGTTGTGTAGTAACATTTTGTGTATCTCTTACCAACCAGTTATACAAATGCCAGCCAGAATGAAGATGATGCTATACCCAGAAAATTCAGGATACACATTTCATTTGCCATAAAAATATCTTAAACATGTGGAATTTTAATCAAAATCATTATAGCATTTTTTGAGAAAATCAAAACCAACAAAACCTTTTCAATGTAAAGCGCAGTTTGGGGTGGGGATTGGAAGATACCAAACTTAGTTACCAAGTTTGGAATTTAACCGACTTTTCGTTTTTGAGTTACGTTGTTTACATGCACGCGGACTATTTTGTAAAACAATTTTTTTTTTTTATTGAGGGATCCTCGTGTATTTCCGGCGACATCTCGATATAGAATTTTTGGGTGGAATGCCATACTTCTCACTATTCGTAGTGGAGAAAGTACAAAGACATGTTGCGTGCGCGCTCTGTAAACAACATAACTAAAAAGCGAAATGTCGGAGGCACACCCAAGCTTATATTTAAGTCAGCATCTTTCAAGATTGCAACATGAAGATTTTCAAAAAAATGCACACATCTCGAACAAATCCTGTCATTGAATTATTATGTTTTATTTTCTCACATAATGCTCTCCAACTGGAGTGGTGGTGGTTTTCGTTTCGCTTATAATTAATAGCTAGTTAACGTGAGTCTTCATAGAAAACAAAAGAATATGCAATGTTGTTAAAACATAAAAATCGTTTGTTTATTTGAGGTTTACATTAAGTTTACAGTTTAAAAAATGAACAAAGACAGGTTAATACATTCAGTTGAAAGCTGTTATTCTAGAACTAATCGCGAGATACTGCTTGAAGTTATTAACAAGTTAATTGGAGCCTAAACAGATAAAAGTGGGAGCGGACATTTAGGAGGAATCTTTCTTACTTATAAAAATATGATGTGTTACACTCACGTGACTTTCTCTAGCTGTTCTACAAACGTCTTACAAAATATTGATCTTAGTTCCTTATAAGTAGAAGAGAACTAAATGAATGCACTAGGCTAAACCGACAGTCAAATGTTTTAAAAGCTGTTGTTATGCGATTGTCTTTGCTTGGCCAGGAGTAGAACAAAAGAAAAACGGACACTTCCTGTCTCAGAAAAGTAAAAGTACTTCACAATTGAAACCAATAACAAGGAATATATCCTCCACAACAAAAATGTAAATGACATAAATTATGTGTTTTGATGAGATCAACATTTTTTGTGCAGTAAGTTTTTGTCTATCTCTTACGGCTTAAGCAAACTTCGGAAAAATGCATCCAGAATAAAGAGGTCTTCATAAGATATTTCTAGAAAATTCAAGATATACGTTATATTTGGGATATAAATATTTTTAACATGCGGTGTTTTAATCAAAATCGTTAGAGCCATTTATGAGAAAATCAAAATTTTCGAAATATGTTATATATAAAAGATAGTTTGTTTTTGGGGGGGGGGATTTTCTTGAAAATCTTCGTGTCGCATCATTGGAAGATACTAAACCTATATACTAAGTTTGGTATTTAACGGTATTTTCGATTTTGAGGTCTGCTGTTCACAGACACACACGGACCTTTTTCTAAAAATACTTTTTTGGACTCAGGGGACCCCCAAGACATATATTTCCGGTGCAATCGATATCCAAATTTTGGTTGGAATACTACACCTTCTCTATCCACAATGTACCTACGGAGCTAGAAAAAGTAAAAAGTGGTGGAATAAGTGTTTAGTTTGAGCAGTTATGCGCTCGATCAGGAAAACTCATTTTGCAGCGCTATTACGCAACCCATGGAGTATGGTAGTTACCAAGGAGAAGAGCGTTTCTTTACTAATAATTACCAAGATGCCTGTTCATATTCACTCATAAACATGCAAGTTCTTCGTTACAAATTATCAAACTGTTAGCGTTACAATGTGAGTACAATGGTTGTGATCAACTTAAGGGGTTTATTGTTTTACTATGTTAGCAATATAATAATTTTTATTAGTTTTTATTTATTATTTACAATTATTTATGTTACGACTGCTAATTACAACAAAACCTATGAAAATATGCATCTGCTCATATAAGAAATATAAATACTAATGCAAGAAACATTATAACGGGTAATTATTCTACCAGTCATGACCCTAAAATAGGTAAATTACATATTTCAAACACAAAATGTTACATGCTGCTATTGCACTGAAAGAATTATCTGCTCCTCTTTTCCGCATAATTGGCTACGCAGTGCACAGTAGGCGATTAGCAGGAGCATCGAGCAATTGCTCTCTCTAATTTACTCAAAGGGCAACAGTTGGTTTAAATTAAAACGTATGTTTTTACTTTCTCTGGCAGGTATATACAATGTATATAGTAGATTGAGAAGGCATTGTATTCCACCCAAAATTCGATACCGAGATTTCACCGGAAACATATTTTGGGGCCCCTTCAATCCAAAAATAGCATTTTTAGAAAAAGGGGCTTTCTCTGTGTGTGTGTGGGGGGGGGGGGGGTACAGCATAACTCAAAAACAAATACCAAACTTGGTATTTAGGTTCATCTTCCATGGATGCGACACGATGATTTCCAGTAAAACACCTACCCCCAACTACACTTTACATGAAATATCTTTAGAAATGTTTGACTGTCTCAAAAATGGCTCTAATAACTTTTATTAAAATGCTATATACTTAAAACATTTTAATGACAAACGAAATGTATATCTTGAATTTTTGGGGAATAGCCTTCGAAGACCTCTTCATTCTCATGACTTTTGTAAAACTTGTAAGCCTCAAATAAAAGCTCGTACATTGAATAATATAGATAGCATTAAAGCACACAATTTATGTAATATACACCAATACATTCCCCATCCATCCCTAAACTCTATACCGATATTTCACTGGAAATACACGTTTTAGGGTTCCCCTGAATAAAAGAAGTATTTTTAAAAAGGTGTGTGTGTGTGTGTGTGTGTGTGTGTGTGTGTGTGTGTGTGTGTGTGTGTGTGCGCATACGGGTGTATGTGTATGAAGAACGTTAACTCAAAAATGAAAAGTCGGTTAAATACCAATATTTAAGTGCAGCATCTTGCAAGAATGCGGCATAATGAGTTGAGAAAATTTCCCCACCTTATGCCACCCTTTACATGAAAAAACCTTGAAAAGAAATTAAAAATTATCGAAAATGGCTAACGATTTTTATTGAAATAGGCATATTTAAACTATTTAGGTGACAAATAAAATTTATATCTTGAATTTTTTTGAGAACAGCTTCTGAAGCTCTCTTCAATCTGGATGACTTTTCATAATTGGTAAAAAAAAAAAAAAAATCTGATGTGTTCCATTCACATGACTTTCTCTATATCTCTGCAATGAATTATTTTTAAAAAGCTTATGCTTCTATTTACTTCCTGCTAATCGAGAAAAAATTAGCAGAAATAGTCTTATTACTTGCTTCCTTGTAAGTAGAAGCGAAATAAGGGAGTAACATAGGTTAAAGTGTTGGTCAAAAACTGGTTGCTATGTGACTGAAGTTCCTTTGTATGGACACAAAGTCACAAAGTTCACAAAGTCCTGTATGAGAAAAGTATGTTTTTTATGGCTGAAACCAAAAACAAGGAATATCTAAAAAAACAATCAACTCCACGAAAAAAAGGTATATAATATAAAGTGAGTGTTTTAAAGTGCTTTACATTTGTTGTGTGGTAAGTTTTTGTTCATCATTTACAGTTTAGCAGTTATGCAAAATTCCCTAAAATTGACCCAGAACAAAGTAGTCTTCAGAGGCTATTCCCAGAAAATTCAAAATATACATTTTATTTGTCTTTAATATACCATGTTTTAATCAAAATCGTTAGAGCCATTTTTTAGAAAATCAAAATTTTCGAAAAACGTTTCATGTAAAGGGTAGTTTGGGGTGGGGGGATTTTTCTCAAAATCTTCGTGTCGCATCCCTGGAAGATACTAAACTTAAAGTTTGGTATTTTACAGACTTTTCGTTTTTGAGCTATCGTGTTCACAGGCACACGGACGGACACACACGCACGCGCACGCGCACGCGCACGCACACGCACACGCACACACACACGGACCTTTTTGTGAAAATGCTTTTTTTGGATATTGGGGACCCTAAAACGTATATTTCCGGTGAAATCTCGGAATCGAATTTTTGGGTGGAGTGCAATACCTTCTCTATACACTATGTACATAGTGCGTATAGAGAAAGTAATAAATCTCGCTGAAACACAATTTATGTCATAGACGTTCTTTTTGTGGAGTTAACCATATCCGAAACATTTCTTGTTATTGGTTTCAATTTTAAATTACCACTTTTCAAACGAGAATTCGCCATGCAAAAGAACCGAATTTCAATCGCATAGCGACAGCTTTTTAAAAATCTGACTATCGCTTTGGCCTAGTGTATTTCCTTATATTTCCCTTCTACTTAAAAAGGAACTAAGTAATAAGATAGCTCCTGCTAATGTTTATCCCGATTTAGCATGAAGTAGATAAAAGAATAAACTTTTGTAAGAAGAATTGATACAGAATTATTAGAAAACTCATGTGAAAGTAACACATCAGGCCATGCAAAAAGAACCGAATTACAACAGCAGAGGGACAGCTTTTAAAAAGTTTACTACCGCTTTAGCCTAGTGTATTTCCTTATTTTCCTTCCACTTAAAAAAGAACTAAGTAATAATACAAATTCTGTTAATGTTTATCTCGATTTAGCATGAAGTAGATAGAAGAATAAACTTTTGTTAGAATAATTTGTTACAGAATTAATAGAAAAACTCATATAAAAGTAACACATCAGATTTTTGGGGGTGAAATTGTACAATACTTCCTCTACTATGTACAAATAAGTGGAAGGAAAGCAGCTTGCATTTAAACAGGTATACATCCTGCAAGGATTTTCCGCGGTTGATGAGCAGAAAGACCGAGCAACTAGAAACTAGGGTGCTTTGGTATTGAAATCATCTGGCACCAGGGCTTAAGTTATATTCTGGAAAACTCTGGTGTTGCAATCACACGACTTTCTGCCCATTATTTATTTGCATAGCTATTTTACCAATTATTCACATAAGAAAGGTTGTTTTCTTTGTAAAGATGATCATATATTTGGTACAAATGACTTCAATACATATTTTGTTGTAGTTAAATTATAGCATACAGGAGGCTGATACGACAATCAAATGTTTAAAAATCTGGTGTTCCATTCACATGGCTTTCTCTACACCTCTGTACAAGTTATTGTCAAACGCTTCTTTCTACTTCATGCTAATCCAGATAAATATTAGCAGAAATGTTTTCTTGTAAGTAGAAGGCTAAAACGTTAGTCAAATCTTTTAAAAGCTAGTTGCAGGGCCAGGAGTTGACAAATTCCCGTATGTGAAATGTTTGAACTGAAGTCAATTACAAGGAAAGTCTCAAAAGATGGTCAACCTCACGAAAAAAACGTATATGGCATAAATTGTGAGTTTCAACGAGAGCTAACATTTTATTGTGGCAAGTTTTGTCTATCGTTTACGGTTTACTACAAAATCCAGCAAAATTCATCCAGCTTAAAGAGGCCTTCAGAGGCTATTCCCAGAAAGTTCAAGATATACATTTTATTTGTCATGTAAATATCTTTAATATACCGTATTTTAATAAAAATCGTTAAGAGTCATTTTTGAGAAAATCAAAATTTTTCCATGTAAAGGGTAGTTTGAGGTGTGGGTATGTCCTTTAAAAATTTCGTGTCGCAACCTTGGAAGATAAACTTAAATACCAAGGTTGGTATTTAACGGTCCATTAGTTTTTGAGCTATGCTGTCCACAGACTCAGACACACACGGACCTTTTTCTAAAATGTTTTTTTTTTATTCAGGGGGTCCCAAAACATGTATCCTGTGAAATCTCAATATCGTACGTGTAGAAAAAGTAAAAAGCTGATGTGTTCAATTCACATTCTATTTACTTAATGCTAATGGAAAAAAGTAGCTAAAGTAGTCTTATTATTTGCTTCCTTGTAAGTAGAAGCGAAATAAGGGAGCATCATAGGTTAAAGTGATAGTCAAAAGCTGGTTGCTATGTGACTGAATTTCCTTTGTTTGCATGGACAGGAGTTGATAAAAGTCCTGTGTGAGAAAAGTATAATTTTTAAAGCTGAAATAAAAAGCAAGGAATATCTAAAAAATGATCAACTCCATGAAAAAAATGCATATAACATAAATTATGTGTGATAAGTTTTTGTGATAAGTTTTTTTCTATCTCTTACGGTTTAGCAGTTATGCAAAACTCCGTAAAATGCCTCCAGAATAAAGTAGTTTTCAGAGGCTATTCCCAGAAAATTCAAGACATACATTTTATTTGTCAGGTAAATATCTTTAATATATGAGATTTTAAACAAAATCGTTAGATCCATTTTTAAGAAAATCAAAATTTTCGAAAAAAGTTCCATGTAAAGGGTAGTTTGGGGTGGGGGGATTTTTCTCCAAACCTTCGTGTCGCATCCCTGGAACATACTAAACTTAAATACCAAGTTTGGTATTTTACCGGCTTTTCGTTTTTGAGTTATCGTGTTCACAGACACACGGACACAGACATACACGGACCTTTTTGTGAAAATTCTTTTTATGGATACAGGGGACCCTAAAACATGTATTTCCGGTGAAATCTCGGTATCGAATTTTTGGGTGGAGTGCAATACCTTCTCTATACACTATGTACATAGTACGTGTAGAGAAAGCAAAAATAGCTCTAGTTGCCTAGCTTCAAAGAAACAAATACACGTCGCTTTACACGCTTGCTTCAAATTTTGGGAAAATTCGAAAGAAAATATGAAATATTATCCATTTTCGCATTAAATGTAGGTATATTTTCAATGAGACCTACATTAGATGAGAGTATTTTTGGCCAGAACCTTTTGAGACAGTGGAAAAGGTAAAAGGAAATAGGTTGATTGCGCCTAGCTCGGTTACTTAGTGTTAATCGCCGGTGCGGCCACGAGACGTCATATCCCCCCTTCACAGTCTCAAAATACCCTGACCAATGTTGAAATACACCTAGATTTTTTTTCGAAAAATTAAATTGAGTATTTATCAGTGCTCTTTAATCTTGTGGTTCTCAGCGTCCCATTCTATACCGAGTGTGTAAAACCGCTTTAATTTTGATCAGAGGTCCCTTTGTGAGTCATAAGCAGAGCTCGGTTTTGGGTTCCGAAGCGCACAGAGCGTACAGCGGTATAAAGATATACTGTGGTTCCAAAAGTAGCTCACTACATCTATTGACATTGTATGTATCGTTCTAATTCATAAAGTAACACAATAAAACAGTTATTTCATAATAGGATTAGTAAATAAAAACGCCTTGTACTATTACAAATAAAATATAAAGCTTGAAAAAAAAACAAAAAAAAAAAAACAGGATAATAATGTGCAGAGTTTTGAAAAGACAATGAACATAAATAAACCAAACTCACTCAGAATTCACTGCTGTGAATTACAAGATGCACCTTTACCGTATCGAAAGAAAAGGCTGTTCTCCTGTCACCCAAAATATGTTTGGATCATCCAAAAGTTTGATCAGTGTCAAACGCCTACCCTTTCGTATTTTCGACATTTTTTTTCAATCTGCACTCTCTTTCAGTGTTCACTGGTTTATCTTCTAGCTGTCGGTACCCATGGCCATGCTCGCTAAGGTGTTTAGCTTTGGTGCTTCGTGTCGCAGGGAATTGCGGGCTTGAGTCCTGCCTGGGGCATGGGTGTTTATATATGTCCACATACTTTGCATCTGTACGTAGAAAATGAAATAAATAGGAAAAGAACAGAAAGTTATGAGTAAATATAAAAAATAAGGAAAGGTAAAAAAAAAATTGCAGGAACTCAACGACCCAGGTAGTGAGCAATGCTAGTTAGTGCAACATGTTTCGAAACGGGCTGTAGAGAGAATGTGTGCACCGAGCCTCGATCCAGCAATTTTGTGAGCCCAGACCGAACCCTAGTCTTAAGTTTACGACACGGGACCACCGGTATTACTTCCCTAATGAAGGGAGCTATGCTAAGGATTTTTGCGCCCGAAAAAATCCATCGCCCGCCTCCAGGATTGAACCAGCGACCTTAGGAACCAGAGGCTAGCATGTTACCCTTAAATCACGGAGGACGACAGATTTTATTCTACATTGCAATAATCATAATATGGTATTTTTATCAAATGTCATTTTAAAGTGCAATGAATATTTTGAGGTGGAGGATTTTTCTGAAAATGTTCGAGTGGCATCCTTAGAAAGTCCTTGGCTATAATGTCTGATTTTATTTACACACTTTGTTTTCTAGTTTGCGTTTGTAAATACGCGGACGCGGACACGCGTGTGTGCATGTGTGTTCTATTTCAATTCAGAAGGCCTCTTATTCCAAATGAAGCATGCATATGTGGAATTTTTGTTTCGAATTGCTATGCAGTGAATGTAAAACTCAGAAGTAAAACGAAGAAGAGAACCTATTCGTAACAGTCCTAGTCATTAATCTACCCGATTTGGTACTTTCGTAATTCCATCACAACCGCATTGTAGTACTATTCTGTTATAAGCTTTTAGGGCCCTAAGCCAAAGCGTAGCCCAAGATGGAGGACCCTACGCTGCAAAGCGTAGACGAGGGACGACAGGGCGTAGCCGAGGGTCCGAAGCTAAAACCCCAATGGATCCCAGGAAGAAGCATATTAATATTTTCAACACTTTCAAATCCGGATCGCCTGTGGATTTCTTTCCTTCTCATTATTATTATTAGATATTATCGTGGTGCTGGTGGCGGTGGCGGCGGCGCTTGGAGAGGGCAGCGGACACGCGACGGATCCCCCATAAGAACCCATGCAATAAAATATCAGAAGAGTGGATGCATCTGTTTAGCATGGTATTTATTTGCCTGCTATTCTTCTCTTCTCATGTATAATCACTTTTCAATTATTGTACAAGTTATGGGGGCTTTTTTTTTTTTCACTAAATGGGCCCAAAATTTATGTGGTGGCCGTGGGAAATGATTTGCTTAGTTGATTCCAAATAAAGAACGCGGGATCTGTGTTCCCATACAACCTATACCACAAAAGCAAAATTGTGATGACCATAAATGAAACACAATAGTTGTTGCGAATATAGTTTTGGCACTATCTCCAATCGTGTATAATCAAAGCAAATGAGAATTCCTGGGACTTATTGTCTTTATGACTACTGAGTATCAAAAATAAGAAACTCAGTGACAGTTTTCAGCTGAAAAAGGTTCATTAGAACTCGTGTTTCCAAAAATTATCATTTTTGGACAAACGAATTCGCTTATAAAGAGGTTAAACTAAGCAGTTAATGTAACTACATACCTGTGTTATTAGTTTCTTTTCGCATCTTATGTAATGTGTGTTTTTGCTGTACTTCTAACATGTACACTTAATTTTTATAAATATTTATCATAATAACCTCTTCTTCGTAACTGCATAACAGATTTAGCACATGGTGAAAAAATCCAAAGATGACACTCATTTGAGCTTTGTCTTATCGAATGGAAAAAGTGGATTTGAAATTTCTTTTCGGTTTGTTTCCGTTGAATAGCACCATTTGCATAGTGTTGCTCTGGAATTTACTTGTTACCTGCCATCTTGGTTTATTTGGCACAGCAGACCGAAACTCACAACTGGAATGTCAAAATTAACATTTGTGTTCAGACTGCAGAACTATAGTTTGTTTAGAGTGACAAACTATTTACCACAGCGTTCTTTCAACCCGTGTCCTTCAATAAGTTCTTTAAAAATCCTGACAATATTTGCCCATCTGTGTGGTGTGTGAATAAGCTTATCTGCCCTCAAATTCATAAAGCTCCACAAATGTGTTTTGTGTCCATTGTCAAAATCATATCAGTGCTGCTGGTGTGCCGGAATTTCGTCCCGCAGTTCTTTTAATTGCCAGTAAATTTATTGGAATGGAACTGTCGCGTTAAAGCACACTTAAAAAAAATCTGATGTGTTACAATCACATGACTTTCTCTAGCTGTTATACAAACTTCATACATAAGATTCTTCTTCTTTCTGCACCTTGCTAATCGAGGTACTCATTAGCACAATGTTCTTATTATTTAGTTCCGTATAAGTAGGAAGAAAATAAGGGAATACACTAGGCTAAATTAATAGTCAAATGTTTTAAAAGCTGTCGTTATGCGATTGTCATTACAAATCGCTTCTTTTCTTGGCCTGGAGTAGAACAAAAGAAAAACGGACACTCCCGTCTGAGAAAAGTATAAGTACTTCACAACTGAAACTAATAACAATGAATACCTCGAAAACGGTAAGCTCCACGAGAAAAATGCGTGACATAACTTGTGTATTTTAACAAGACCTACATTTTTTGTATAGTAAGTTTTTGTCTATCTCTTACGGTTTACTAGTTATGCCAAATTAAGCAAATTAAGCAAAATTCAGAATAAACAGGTCTTCAGGAGCTATTCCCAGAAAATTCAAGATATACATTTTATTTGTTAGGTAAATATCTTTAATATATGATATTTTAATCAAAATCGTTTGAGCCATTTTTAAGAAAATCAAAATTTTCGAAAAAAGTTCCATGTAAAGGGTAGTTTGGGGTGGGGGAATTTTTCTCAAAATCTTCGTGTCGCATCCCTGGAAGATACTTAACTTAAATACCAAGTTTGGTACTTTAGCTACTTTTCGTTTTTGAGTTATCGTGTTCACAGACACACGGACACACACACACACACACACACACGGACCTTTTTCTCAAAATGCTTTTTTTTTTATACAGGGGGTCCTAAAACATGTATTTCCGGTGAAATCTCGGTATCGAATTTTTGGGTGGAATGCAATGCTTCTCTATCCCTATGTATATTGTACATATGGGGCTACAGAAAGTAAAAACATGTCTGGGCCAGGTTTGAATCCTCAACCTTGGGATCAGAGGGCTAGCGCCTGACCAACTTCAAGGAGTTCCGAATTCGAATCTCGATTAGGGTGAATTATCCGGAAAGGGGTTTCCACTTAACCTAGGAAGACGAATGCCGGACAAATCAACTTAAGGGATTCCGGTTCATTTGAGCATAACTTCACCCATTCTATTCGACATGACCAACTCAGTTAAAGGTTTATCATATGCCCTACATAATGCAAGGCAACCCGAGGCGGGTAGCGCAGGGGTCGAGTGTCTGCCACACATTTAAGAGGTCGCAGTTTGAATCTCGCTTAGGTTGAGTTATCCAGATAAGGTTTTTTAGTGGTTTTTCCTTATCCTGAAAAGGTTAACGGTAACTTTAAGCTCCATGGACCCCGTCATCTGAGCATCTTTCACCAATTTCATTGCCGCCCACTATAGGGACATGTGAAAATCAAAACAGTTGTTCGTAGTGTGGAGGTAATTCGAATCTCGATTGGGGTGAGTTACTTGGGGGGGAGGTTCCCTTTTTCTGAGAAGATAAATATCGAGTAAAAAGGCTCTTTCACCTATTTCATTCCCTATCCAATATGATTTACTTTGTTGAAAGCAGTAAATTCAGTAAAAATGTTATGTTGCATGGACAATAGGAAAAACACTAGTGCATTCTAAGAAAGTGATTAAGGATTCTAAAATCAATTTATATATTTCACAATGTGCCCATCATGGTTACCAGTCCATCGCTCCCACGTAGGAAATTTGAAATTGTGAAGGTAATAATGCATTGTCATTGTCATTATCCAAAATCACACAAATGCACTTATTTCAACACATATTAAGAACATTTTCCTATAAGTTTTAACACAGATATAATAATTACTGCATGTAAGCACAAGCAAATTTCTACACGCTAGTGGCGGGTAGTTAGCGAATTAAACCCTTTAAATTGTGACTTGTACATATAGAAACAAGGAAATTAACTGAAAGCTTGTAATTATTAAATACACGCCAATAACATGCAACAGATATGTTTAATATTAGGTACTACGATTCCTAGGGAATTGAAATCGACTTGAGTACACATACTGTATGGAATACTGCATGGAAACGTGGATTCAGATCGTATCGAATCTTGGATCCGACACTCTTAGAAAGTGGGATCGGAACGGGATCGGAACGGGATCGGAACGGGATCGGTTCGAAATAGCTTGCATGGAAACACCTACATATTCAAATCGTATTGAATACGCCAGACACTATATTTTAACGTACTCTTTGCAACACAATGAACGTTCGTCATTTTGTTTCCTCAAATAAACTCGCCAGGAACTTGTATAAGAAGACATAGAACAGCGCCATTTTTATGGTTTCCATAATCTCTCAATTTATGCTTCTCAAAACGTAAACATCCCTAACCTCAAAATCTGCTTATAATACACAGAACTGTTTTTAACAAGTTCGTAAATCAAAGTCGAAGCACAACCTTGAATTATTTATTCTCGAACTTAGCGTATTCAAGTCTCAATTTGTACTGAATTTAACACGTGAAATGCGAACCATTCGGAATTGGGCTTGAATCGATTTCCCATGGAAGCGCAGTAAAGGTTAACCATAGATGTGCCTTAACTCGAACACCATTAAGTTTTTGTAGCGTAACACACTAACATACTCCTACATTCATACTTCCAAATTATTGTAGAATAGGAACTGGTTTTAACCGAAGAAAAATTCCCTCGTCTCAGCCGGGAATCGAACACGGGACCTCTGGGTTGAGACGCCTGCACTCGACCACAGAAGCATTTTACTAAACACAATACAAACATGCTTTGGTCATGAGTAGGCGTACAGTCTATCATTACAGCATATACATATAGTAATATCCATGCTTGTAAGCAAATTACATAAGCCATCAAAAGAAAAATATAAATATATACTTTCTATAACCGGTCTTAAATAATTAATTGTAAACAGCTTTTCATATTAATATGCGCGATGCGTTGCTTCGATCGGTCAAATGATCGTAATCCATTGTTGTTTTTCATGTCAATATTTGATGTATACAGGAGTTACTTTATTTTGGCCAGTTCAAGAAGTTACATCAGGGAGGCATTAATCGGTTTTCTATAAGATATTAACGGTTTTGAAAATGAATTTCTTTCCCTAATATCCTAAAAACTTAAAATGCGGCGAAAAAACGTGACCGAGTAAAATATTCAAGGTTATTAGAACAATACATTTTGTTTAAGTGCGTAAAATAAATGTCAGGCAAAATTTTACGGGAGGGTGTCCAACCCTCATAATGATTGGATAGCTCCGCAGGGATTATGAGGTGTGGTTCACTGGGGTTCAAACAAAGGTTCGCTGAAAGAGAGAGGATTGCACATACCAAGGTACTTTCTAGCTTATTACCGCTCCCCAAAATCTTCAAATTAATGCCATTTAACAGCAATTATATCATGACGCTGCTACGCTAAAGATGGAAACTGACCTAATAGAATATGGTAAAACATTCACCAGGTCTGGAACCGCTATTCCAACATATTCCCTAGGTTATAACTTCACCAGTATAAGATGCGTACTTTTATTCTTATTTATTAATTTGCTTATACCTACCCTACGAGGGGACAGGGATTGGATGGGCTACTCACGCTTTAAACAATAAACAATCAAGTACAGCATCACATCACAAGGTAAAAGATACCTGCAGCAAATAGAAACCGTAAAAGAGGACGCTACAGAAACTTAATTTCCTCCAAATGTACGTGACGTTTGCTGCGCCCACATAACGTGGGGTTTAACGGATTTTAAGAGTGGCATATTGATCTGACAATTGCAAGAGTTGTGGAGGCGGATTGCACTGTCGACACAATATTGAGTTAACGCTGAAAGACGTAGCAGGCAAATTGATATAACTCATTTACACTATTAACAGGTAGTTGCTAACAGCTTAATTCACTAACAAACTCAAAACGTAAATTTTTATCAGCACTAACACGGGCACAATGTGCCGAAATTACTATAGAAATTTTATTTCCCATAAAAGTTATTTGTGTTTTTGTGAAAATACTTCATTTTAAGCGGGACTTAAATACGCAATGATTTAATTAGGAACAATAAAACACTGACGATTTAAGGAGTATTCTAGAAAGACTAATCGACAGTAAAATATATACCTCGTAAAATACTGAGAGCCATATTTAAGTTATACCTTACGTGAAAAGATGCATTTTAACCTTGTTACACATATCAGCTAAGGCGCTCTTCACTTCACAAATTCACAAACGTTTTACATGACCGGAGATGAGTGCTTCCTCTGCGGCGGCCAACATCTGACTGCAGCGCCTGCGTGCGATGTGTCGCTCTCTACTGGCGAATACATCAACTAAGGCTTGCTGGGGAATAACGATCGGGAAATTGAGCATTCTTTGCGAGCTGAAATTTACATGATTCTACATTAATTTCCTGACGTGCTATTATAGATATTTTCCCATTACACGGTGGAATGCATCCGCCAAATTGCACGTATTTAACCCAAACATTCAGTAGGTCATGCCAGAGAATTATTTTACCTTCTGTCTGTTCCCTCTAGTTCATCAAGTATGTTTTTCCTGACTACATTTACTAACATCCTAGATTGTTTTTGTTCACGAGGTGCATTTTTAATCCTCCATGATTGAATATGATCAAACAGAAATTGCAAACCTCTATGAACATTTTGGTTCCTATGGAAGCATTCACTTACTAAATTAAAAAATAAAAGTCGTAGACGTAACTTTGGGGGGGGGGGGGGGCTCCCTCTGATATTTTCAAATTAATAATTTCTGTGAATAATAAAATTTGATTTTATACAAAATCTTCGATTAGATGCATGGCCGGCCTATCAGGAATTTTCTTAGCACCTGGTAGGGCGCTGCTTGTCAACAATCAGATTCATAAGCCCTTCAATTAACCACACAGACTTCTCATGCAAATTATAACTATAGTAACCACATGTATTTGCCTTATACTTTTAGTAATATATGCAATTACACTCATTTAATTCATGACCATATAAATAAGTCACACATCTACTGTAAAACAATTCTGATGTATTTACATTCACGTGACTTCTTTATCCCTATTATTTATTACCGGATGTACAGACTATTCTGATGAAAGTTTATTTTTCCACTTACCTACTTTATTTTAATAGAAACAGACCTTTACAGGAATAGCTAAGTTACACACTTTGTTACAGACACAAAGGGAATAGCAGTAGCCAAATGTTTAAGAGCTTAGGTTAAAACTCCTTGAAAGCCATGAGCAAACAACTGAAATTTAAAATATTTTTTTAAAAGTACCAAAGAATTCGAATCATTCATAATGGACATCTTGGAAATGACTTATTATAACAAATCTGAATAGTTCCATTCATATGACTTTCTCTAAATTGCTATAACAAATTATTACTAAAAAGCATATTCTTCTATCTACTTTATGATAATCGAGATAAACATTAGCAGAAATTTTCTTAATTACTTGCTTCATTGTAAGTAGGAGGAAAACAAGGGAATACACTAAGCCAAAACAATAGTAAAATCTTTTGAAAGCCAGTTGCCATGTGGATGAAATCCATTTTTATGCAGGCCCAAGGGTTTACAACTTTCCATGTTAGAAAAGTTTTAAGTATTATAAATCTGAAACAAATAACAAGGAATATCTCAGAAATGGTCAATTCCATGGAAAAATTGTATATGACAAAGTTTGTGTATTAACGTCATCTACATTTTTTGTGTAGTAAGTTTCTGTCTATCTCTTATGGTTTATCAGTTATGCAAAATTCATTTAGAATAAAGAGGTCTTTGGAGGCTATTCACAGAAAAGTCAAGTTATAAATATTATTTGCCATATAAACATCTTTAATATACAGTATTTTAATCAAAATCGTTGCAGTCATTTTTGAGAAAATCAAAATATTTGACATTTTTTCCCTGTAAAGGGTAGTTTGGGGTGGGGGGATTTTTCTCAAAATTTTTGTGTCATATCCCTGGAAGATACTAAACTTAAATACCAAGTTTGGTATTTTATGGACTTTTCATTTTTGAGTTATCATTCTCTTTCTCTCTCTCACACCCACCCCCACACGCACACACATACCCGCAGACCTTTTTCCAAAAATGCTTTACCTTCTCTATACACTATTACATAGTATGTGTTGAGAAAGTAAAAAGTTATTTGGAATAAATTGTGTGTTTTAAAGATACATATATATGCATTGCATAGTACATTTTCATCCACCCCTTAACATTCACCATTTTTACAAGTTTATACAAAATTCCTTCAGAATGAAGAGGACTTCACAGATTATTTCCAGAAAATTCAAGCTATAAATTTTATTTCTTAAGTAAATATTTTAAATATATGATCTTAATTAACATATAAGAGTAATTTTTGAGAAAATAAACTTTGAAAAATCTTCCATGTAAAGGGTAGTTTGGAATGAGGCATTTTCTTAACAATATTTTTTGCAGTGCTCAATGGAAGAAACTGAACATAAAAGGCACCAAAAATTCTTGAAATTTTGCTTTTTAATTGAAGGTGTTTCTGAAGGAAAAATCTGATGTGTTCCATTCAAATGACTTTCTCTACATCTCTGCGACAAATTATTATTAAAAAGCTTATGCTTCTATTTATTTCATGCTAATCGAGAAAAAATTAGGAGAAATAGTGCTACTACTTGCTTCCTTGTAAGTAGAAGTGAAATAAGGGAGTACCATAGGTTAAAGTGATAGTCAAAAGCTGGTTGCTATGTGACTGAAGTTCCTTTGTTTGAATGGACAGGAGTTGATAAATTCCGTATGAGAAAAGTTGAAACCAAAAACAAGGAATATCTCAAAAATGATCAACTCGACGGAAAAAATGTACACATATAAATTGTGTGTTTAAACATACTCTACATTTTTTGTGGTGTAAGCTTTTCTCCATTCTTACGGATTAGTAGTTATGGAAAACTTCGTGAAATTCATCCAGAATAAATTAGTCTTCAGAGGCTATTCCCAGAAAATTCAAAATATACATTTTATTTGTCAGGTAAATTTCTTTAGTGTATGATATTTTAATCAAAATCGTTAAGACCCATTTTTCAGAAAATCAAAATTTTCGAAAAAAAGTTCCATGTAAAGGGTGTTTTAAGGTGGGGGGATTTTTCTCAAAAATCTTTGTGTCGCATTCCTGGAAGATACTCAACATAAATACCAAGTTTGATATTTTACCGACTTTTCATTTTTGAGTTATCGTGTTCACAGACACATGGACACACACACACTGACCTTTTTCTGAAAATACTTTTTTTGGACACAGGGAACCCTAAAACATTTATATTTCCATTGAAATCTTGGTATTGATTTTTTAGTGGAGTGCAATACCTTCTCTACACACTATGTACATAGTATGTGTAGAGACAGTAAAAAATAAACTAATTACTAACGACAACTCAATGTCCTTGGAGCTTCCCTAATCATTGTTTCCACAGTGGTGATATTTTTCCCAGTTATTACTGTTGCTGGTCTGCAACTCTTCCCTTCATTTTTAAGAGATTGCCAGCTCCTCTTGAATTCACCAAACCAGTGCAACGCAGTGGCACAAGATGGAGAATAGTCCCCAAAAGAACCTGCTCAAACACTTTAAGTAACATAATTTCATTTAAGCCTCATTTGGAGTCATAAAAGAACATTCCATGAAAACACTCTCCCTGAATCTCCATTGCATTTGTAAGAACATACACAATTCATAACTTAAAACATACAATAAGGGAAAATGAATGATACAACAATTCTCTGCCTGCTACCTTTGCATTGCCAATGAGTCAGCTAATTCGTTACAGCAACAATGCTCTCCCCAAAGCTGCTAATATTCTGTGTCTCAATATTTATCTAGTAACCCTTGTAGCTTCAGAGTTTGTTCTCATTTGAAAACTTGCAAATATGCTTAGAAGCTTGTGACAGTGATGTGATTAAATAAAAAACAAAAGAATTTGAGTCAGTTTTTGTAATACAAACATCACTTATATTTACTTACTGGGTCAACCCTAGGGGGTTGAAAATGGGAACAAGTGTTCCCAAAACCAGTCCCAGTAAGTAAATATAAGGGATGTTTGTGTTACAAAAAATGACTCTTTTTTTTTTTTAATTATTCTCATTTATTACATTTGCTGGGGTCTTTGTCTGTTCTTGTATAATTATAATATTGTGCTTTGTTGTTTGTTTTTGTTACCACAATTGAAATTTAATATTGCTAAATTGGTTAGAGTTTAGTGTAGTTAATAATTAGAATATAAGGCTTATCCAAGGGTTGTATATTTGGCAAAGATTAAACCGACCACATAAACTAGTAAACAGTTATGCTGTGGCAAGTTACTCTTTATCAGTCCGTGTATGCAAGGTCAAAGTTTTGGCAACAGGCCAGCCATATAAAAGTTCAACAAGGTGTTTGTTGCAGCATGGGTCATGCACTTTCTCCACACATACTATGAACATAGTAATTGTAATTGTATTGCACCGAGATTTCACCGAAAATACATGTTTTGGGACCCCCTGAATCCAAAAAAAGCATTTTTAGAAAAATGTCCATATGTGTATGTGTCTCTGAGGGCAGAATAGCTCAAAACCGAAAAGTCTGTTAAATGCCAAACTTAGTATTTAAATTTAGTATCTTCCAAAGATGCAACACAAAGATTATGAGAAAAATCTCCTCCATCCCAAGCTACCCTTTACATGGAAAATGTTTGGAAAATTTTGATGTTTTCTAAAATAAATCTTAATTAAAATACTGTCCATTAAAGATATTACATGACAAACAAAATGTATATCTTGAATTTTCTGGGAATAGCTTCTAAGATCTCTGGATGAAGTTGCATAACTAGTAAACTATAGGAGATAGACAAAACTTACTACACAAAAAATTTAGATCTCGTTAAAACACACAATTTATGTCATATACATTTTTTCGTGGAGTTTACCATTTTTGAGATATTTCTTCTTTTTGGTTTCAGTTTAAAAATAGTTGAAACTTTTCACATACAGTAATTTGTCAACGTCTGGCATTGCAGTGAAACAGATTGCATCCACATAGCAAAACAGCTTTTAGAAGATTAATGTAAATGGAATGTGCTGTTAAAGTAACCAGAAAAAAAAAGGGGGGGGGGAAGGCATGCATGCACACACACAATGTAAATCTAAAGTAATTTTTATATCAAGAGAAAACAATATATAGCTATATTGACAAATATCTTAACAATAGGAGACTAGAAAAGGTCAATGAAATTAAATACTTGGGCATCTATTTTGACAGCAAGCTAAACTTTGACAGACAGATTGAGCAAATATCTGAAAAATCTGCAACATTGATTCACATGCTGGGAAGAGCCATGAAACCTCAATGGGGCCTTCGTCATAAAGCACACAAAACTATTTACAAAGGAGGTTTAATTCCCCTAATAATTTATGGAGCACCAATTTGGATACAAGCTCTACGAAGGACAAATCAAACAAAAGCTGCAGAGAATACAGATAAACATCAAAATCACAATTTAAATCCTTTAGAGCCGTTTTGTATGAAGCTTCTTGCATAATGGCTGGGATTCCACCAAAAAACTAATAGGAGAAAAAGAAAGACTACTAAATTAAGCACAACTTGGAACAGAATGAACTGAATGACCCCACCCAGCTCGTCAGTTATTTTCAGCGATATAAATGATTTCTCTACATATCCTATTGACATATTTACATATGGGAGCAAAATTAAAGGACAAGTTGGTGCAGGTGTTACAATATCTGTCGCGAACAAGGTTCTGCAATGTAGGGGATAGCTATTTTAAGGTGGTGAAAGGAAGGCAGATGGTAGAGCAATGATAACAATGGGACTTAAATTAAGCTAATATATTAAATAAGATTAAATCATTTGTTGGTAGCAAATGTTTGGTTTACAAAGGTAGGGGATTGCAAACTATTCCATTAATCCTGGCCAATGTCATTCTGATTGTGGGGTTACTAACATAAAGCCTTACCTTAAGAAATATGTCATGGTGTGTCTAGGCAAAGTGAGAGATGAAGTGGTCGAGGTATTGAACGGTTGAGCCCAGAGTGATGCCCCAAGACGCACAAGCAAGCAAAGGTTCCCTGACAGTCAAAGACCTGGCGGATGAGTCTGCAGTCCCTTAAATAGATTTAGTGGCATCCCAGAAGGGCATTCCAACATGGTAGCCATTATCCTAATATGGAGAACCAACGCCCTGATAGTGGGTAGTCTTAGCCAATCAGCATCGAATGCTTAAATGTTCTAGAATATCCGGTGTGACATCAAAGTGCGAATATGCACGTAGTTCAACGGAAGTTGGCATTATCGAAAAGAACACCGAAAGTGCCATTGGAATAGGCTAGTCACTTCCATCCTGTTACTTAATCAGCTTATAACAAAGCTTACATTTTTCCTAGAATATGTAAGAATCAAATCCCAATAAATTCAGATTAATTAATTATTAATTAATAAAATATTACTAAAATAATATAAGTTAAACTCTCGCCAATGACACATATGAGAATACAAAGAAAATAAACTAAATAGACAATACAAATATAGACTAAACAGCTGCTGCTCCAACAACCAAGCTGAAGAAACTGCAATCCTAAAAGCTCTGGAATATCTACAACCTTTCTCGGAACATACCAATAAAAGAATAGCAGCTATCCATAGCAACAGTAAAGTTAGCCTTGTATCATTCAGAAACTACCACATTCACAGAAATATAGGAGAAAAAATCAGATAACTAATGGAACACCATTGGACAATCCATTTTGGATGGATTATGGCCCATATAGGAATAAAGGGTGAGTTAGCTAACAAATTCACTAAAGAAGCAGCCGAGATGAATGCTTGCACATATTTACAACAGGATACCCATAACAACAGTTTCAACCAAACTCTAAAACTGGCAACAGCATTGAGAAGATACAAGTAAAGGAGCGACTTGCTGAACGTTCTTTCCAAATATTGAACAATGTAAAATAAAATTCTCAACTACACCACAGCTTACGGCAATAGTAACACGACATGGGATAATAAAATCATACCTACACAGATTCAAATTAACAGAAAGTCCAGCTTGCTGTTGCAACAAGGGAGAACAAATGATGCAATACCTAAGTGATCATTACAAAACCTTGGAAAATGAGCAGACAATTTTGAAACAGCACATAGCAGCCAAAAGAAGAAATTGGCCAAATACAAATAGCAAGTTAGTTACAAAATTCTAGACACATTTCGCACTTTCATCAATTCAACTGACTTCACACGCCTTCAGTAATAGTCTCAAATACCTATAAAAATATCAAATGTTATATTTCTAAATATTGTGCACAAGTTTTGTTATCTTTTAGAAACATATTTCAAAACAGAAACAAAAACGTCATCCTATACAAACTCTCTTTAGTCACTAGTAAAAGTAAAAATATAAGAGAACCTAAAAGAAAACTAAACCAATGTATATAAATAATTATAATAGGGGTATGCTGTTAATAAATATTAAAAGTACACCCCTGCACTCCCACCAACCCCCACACCCACACACATACACACACCCACACACATTTGTAAATATTGTACACATGTTTATTTACCTTTTAGAAACATATTTCAAAACAGAACAAACACTTCTATTTGAGTATACACACACTCTCACACCCCCTCACTTGCACTCCCAAATCTGCACTTCATCACTCCCACTCTCACCCACACCCAAACCCTCACTCACACACTCACTTTCATTCCCTCACACTCTCAAACACACTCCTGGTCTCACATTCATACACACTCTCACATTTAAGTTCACACCCTTGCCCTCTTGCTATCTCTCACTCACATTCTCACTCTTGCTCATACTCACACTCTCACACGCACATTTACACAATCACACTTGCACACATGCACTCTCACACACATTCCCGCTCATACACCCTCACCCCCACTTCCAAACTCTCACCCTCACACTACTCTCTCACTCTGACTAACACTCTCACCCCCTCTCCCTCTCACACTCTCACTCTCACTCATATTTTCTCACTTCCAGTCTTTCTCCCTCCCTCTCCCTCATTCTCTCAATCACACTCTCTCACACACACTTCCTCACATTCACTAAGACTCATTTTCTCTCACTCTCACTAACACTCTCACCCCCTCTCTCTCCCACACTAACACTCACATTTTCTCAATCTCACTCATATTATCTCACTTTCACTCACATTCTCTCACTCTCACCCCCACCCACACTCCCTCCCTCACCCTATTGCTCTCACTCTCGATCTCACTCTTGATCACACTCTCTCACATAATTACTCTCGCATAAACACTCTTTCTTTCACACTCACACTCTCACTCTCACATTCTCATACTCACTCCCCCACACTCGCTCTTGCACCAATCACACTCTCTCAGACACACTTGCACTCGCACAAAAAATCTCTCTCTTACACACTTTCACTCTCACATTCTCACACTCACTCTCCTACACTCCCTCTCAGTCTCAATCACACTCTCTCACTCACCCTCTCCCTCATGCTGTCACTCACATTCACACTCTCACTCTCGCTGACACTCATACTCACATTCTCACACATGCCCACTCTCACATAATCACAGTTGCACACTCACTCATTCTCACTCTCACACTCCCTCACCCCCACTCCCACTTTCACTCACATTCTTGCTCTCACACACACACACACACTCTCAGACAGCGAGAGTGACAAAGGGAATGACTGCAAGATTAGCAATGGATTTGACAAGGGGAATGACAGGGACAGTGACAAAAGTAAGAGACAGGTACAGTAAAAAGGAATGACAGCAACAGTGACAAAGGGAGTGACTGTGACAGTGAAAAAGGGATTGACTGCAACAGTGTTAAAGGGAGTGACTGCAACAGTGACAAAGGGAGTGATACATCAGTGACAAAGGGAGTGACTGTGATAGTGACAATGACCATGAGTAAGGGAGTGACTGCGACAGAGACAAAGGGAGTGATAGCATCCATGTGTAAGGGAGTGACTGCGACAGAGTCAAAGGGAGTGATAGCATCCATGTGTAAGGGAGTGACTGCGACAGAGAGAAAGGGAGTGACTGTGACAGTAACAAAGTGAGTGACAGCGCACTCGCAATCTCTCACACTCACACTCTCAGTCACACACACCTCCACTCTCACACTCACTCCTTCTCTCACACATGCTCTCGTTCTCACTCACACACTCTCGCCCTTACCCTCACTCACAAGCTAACTCGTTCCCACTCCCACACTCACTCTCCCACACTCTCACTTTCTCACACACTAACTCTCACTCACACTCTCCTGCATTCTCACACTCACTCACAACCTTTTTCAAAAAATGCACTCACAGACCTTTTTCAAAAAAGGCTTTTAATGGATTCAGGAGGCCTCAAAACATATATATCTGATAAAGCTGTATCAAATATTTAGGTGGAATACAAAAACCTTCTCTGCCGACCATGTATGTTGTACATATGTGCTAGAGAAACTAAAAAATCTTTACTAAAGAAAATTGATTACAAATTTTGGTACGAAAAGATTCTGTTATGGTTTTCCACAGTCAGTCTAATTATTCTGCTAGAATCATCACCAAACATGTGCTGAATGAATTGCACATTACAATATTATAACTAATATTGTGTATTATAGTGCAATTTCTCTGGTGGTAACTAATTTTCATTACTATTCTTCCTCACAAAGTTATTTTCTGCTTAGACCATTCTTATTTTGCAGAATTGGGCAAATTATTTTATATTGAAGGTATAAAGAAGTTAAAGAGTTCCCCCCCCAAGCTGAGAACTTTCCCCTTCCAGGCTGATCTCTTTCCAATGACCAAAGTGCTCATAACTTCTAAGACTGGAACCTTTGGCAACCAGCACTGACTACATAAGAGGACGGTGAGAAGCGAAGTGAATTAAAGTGACAGAAGTGAATTAAAGTGACAGAAGTGAATTAGAGTGAAGTGATGAGTGAACTAAAGTACTGAGGTGAACGAACGTAAAGTGAACAAAGTGAACTGCATCACAGTGAACTGAACTGTGGTGAAGTGAAATGAGCTAAAGATCCATTTAGTGAGTGATGCTAGCAGAGAAAGTGACGTAAACTCAGTGGTTCAATTATTTGTGTGCAGTGTTGCATTATGTGTAGTGCTCTAGTGGCCAATGTAGTGAATTTAATTGAAACTGCTGTTCTCATTTGTTACAATATTGCTAGTCCTACTGAAGAAATGGCTGACTTCTATGTCTCCACAAAGGCTCTTAGAGCTAACGCACTATATCTCATGGGCATTAAAAGAGGAGACTTTCAGTAAAAGACGATTCAGACCCATACTAAGGATTTCTTACGTTTTTATACAGGGTACTAGGACATATAATATAGGATTAAGAAGACAACATTATAGTGGTTTAGAAGAAAAGATACTGGTTTGCTTTATTTCACTTAAAACTATTCTTATCTGTCGTCACATCTTACTCAATAAGTAGTGATACAACTCTCAGCATCATCACATGTTTCACTGCTACATTATTTTGTTATTGTTACAGCATCATTCAGCAATAGTAGCATATTCTGCATCTCTTGTTTCATCATTACAATCTTTTTTTATGCAGTATATTACTCTCTGACTAGTAGGTAAAAGAATTCCAGGCAATTTGGAGTTTGAAATTGTATCAAACAGTTATTACTGACCACACTGGGTCCACATTTAAGTGCCCCTCTTTGATCAATTGAACAATAAAATAACCTTTCTATATTTGCATTAGATCAATTGAGCAATAAAATAACCTTTCTATATTTGCATTATAACAGGGGATACTAAATCAAATTCAACTATTTTCTATAACACAAAACAGGAAGTTAGAGAAACAGGAAACCTGTCACAAAAAGCACAGAATAATGATACAATTGTAGCAAATACATCACTAAGGTTGGTGAGAGCTAACTATGCACTTGACAGTCATATCACTCAGTCACCTATGAAGAAGGCTGACTCTCAGTGTTGCCAACACATAATTATTTTTTCCATCAGACCAACACCCAAAAATGCGCCAATGTTAGAAATTTCCATATTTCCTTTCAAAAATAAATATGAAATTAAAACTCATGGTCAGTACTTTGGAAATTTTCTTGGTTATATTTGAAAGTTGATCAAGGGATCTAATTGTATAGTGATTAACTACAAACAATGTAAGAGCAGCTTCTGTAGCTGCATGTTCATATGTGTTTTATAGGCTGAAATGGCAATTTTGACTATGAATCAGATGTTTTAAAATGTTTCTTACTTTTCCATGAAGAAGTAAATCTAACAAGCGCACATTCATGTTGGATTGGCAATATTTGCACCACACACTACTTTGTTCCCCAGGCACCTCTAGCCACCGTTGTTTTAATTGGGCATTATTTAACCATTATTTTCAAAAATGTTGTATAATATATCGCTTAGCCTTCTGTTCAATCAAGCAATTAAAAAAATTAGCACTGCATTCGCTATACTGCATTCAGAATTCACACTGATTCATAGAGTAAAGCACATCCATTGCATGACATCATCATTACATGCTGTATAATATTTAATGCCTGAGCAATATAGGCATAATAGTATTTGTTATTGTTTTACTAGAGGCATATACCTTATCTTTGCTTAAAAAAGAAATTAGAGCCATATGTCACAGTGTTATGTTTGAGGAGTTGTTCGGTCATCCGAGATGTTTGTTGCTGTTAGGTTTAAATAAAATATAGCTGTGAACATTGCTTAACAGGAAGGAAATCAAAGGTGTTCTTTTCAACTCAGTTTTCACATACATCCATATATATATATATATATATATATATATATATATATATATATTTAGTGCAACAATTGGCCGCGCCGTGGCTGAGTGGTTAGACCACTCGCCTCTCACCTAGACGGCCGGGGTTCGATCCCAAGCGACTGTATGTGAGATTTGTGGTGGACAAAGCGGCGCTGGGGCGGGTTTTCTCCAGGTACTCCAGTTTCCCCTGCCATCGCATTCCACCGGTTATCCATCATCATTCATGTACCACCAGTGTCACCACCTGCGGTGCCATAAATAGTTACAGCGGCGTTAAACACTACCAAAAAAAAAAAAGTGCAACAATTCTTATTTATAAAACAGTTTTTCTGAAGAAAACTACTATAACATTAGTTAATAATTTCTAAAATATCCGCCAAAAAAAAAGTCATCTGTCAAAACTAAATTTTGTCCATCATATAACTTGTAAATCCATCAATTTTGATGGAAAATTCATCAAGTTGGCAACCCTACTGGCTCTATTTTATCCAATTGTGTTATAAACACATGTTGTAACGAAAGGTGTGATGTCACCTTGTTGATATATGTTTACAACATTCCTTGATTTCAGCCAAGTTCCTGCTTGTAACGTATACTGCTCACAACAGTATTGTTTTATAACTGCAGTGATTTGTATACAAAATGCTTATAACAGTGTTTCTGGAGGGATTATGTGGATTATTTTAAATACTTTATCACTGCATGTCTCAGGTAAATTTTAGTAGCTTTGGTGGTTTGCAAATGCAGCTCTTGGGCATGGACGACAGTGAATGACAAATGTGGCAATAGTGTGAGAGAGCGATCATGAAGGAGAGCTAACGTCAGATGCAGAGTTATTTCTCTCAGATGATTGTAGACGAGAGCATGCTATTAAGAGTATGGTGAAAAATACTGCAATTATGATACAATGTATGCAGTCTTTGCTTTGACTTGCATTCATTTGGGTGCCTTTTTTGCACTAGAAATGAGGACATGTTTGAGAAAAAGAGGAGTATATTCACCCTACCTTCTTACCTCTTAAACTGAGGTTTCAACGTTGTGAACGTTGTGTACAATTTCTCTGTACCATTCCCATGGGAGTGTGTATTGGTCCAAATATTTCTCGCATGCACATGAACAGCTAATAGAAAGTGGTGGAGGTTGCTGATCCACAATTATTTATGTTCACTGTCGCAAGCTTAGTTTATGTATCCATTGCAAGAGCATATCTTATTAAAAAGAAAAAATCAATAAAGAGGCGTTGGTGGAACTAGACCATGGCTGGAACATAGGCCAAGGAAGAGGTGTACTACATATACTACAAAATGAACTTGTTTCTGACCCTGTAAATTATTTTAACTTCCTTAGAATGGACAAAAATTTGTTTGGAAAGTTGCTGTCCTTAGTTGAGGTAAATATCACTTGCCAAGACACAAATATGAAGCAGTCCATACCAGCAAATCAAAGATAGCGTTTTTATATTTTGTTGAGTAAAGAAGGTTGATTTCATACATTTGGACCAAAAATTAGAAACTGCTATATCCTGTTGTAGGAAACTGGAATTGGACTAAAAAATTGGACGGAAATTGTGTACAATGAAATTATCCGATGTCCCATGATCCAATTTGTAGTTTGAAGAGTATCGGACCAAATTATTTTACCCTAGGACATCAGTTTAAAAGTTAGATTAGAAATCTTGATTTGTTTTTTTTTCTCCTCAGGCCAAGAACTTTCAGAACCCTTGTAAATTTTTACAAAACATTATTTCCCAATATTTTCTGTACAATAAAATGTAGATTTCCTATAGTTTATAAGCCTGGAATCTATGTTTTAATGGATAAACACCTATCCTGAAAGTCTATGTATATTTTCTGCACATTCTAAATATAAAGAATGTATGCAAAACATTTTGATGATGAACGGATATTGCACTGATAATCATGGTGCTTCTAGTGGAGACAGGAATGATCATAAATTACTCTAAACAAAATTCTCCTTGGCATAAGATAGAGAAGCGTGAACATTTAGAAAGACTCACAAACTCAAGCGCACATAAAAATATTTCTCTTCTGCTTCAGAATGATAAGTTATTGAACATGCAGTTTACTCACCGCCCATAATGTCTGCGGTAGTGTTGTCGGGGAGAAGGTCTACCTGGATGCTCCTTTGCACAACGATAGGCATGCCCTCCTGTCGAGACTAACGTACCACATGATGATGCAGGAGATGGGAAGCTAACGAGAGTGTCACTGTCTGAAGTTGGTGATACTGCTGTAACTAACGTATCACTGTCCGAGTCTGCAACAAATACATTTGGATACAAGCTCAGCAACTGTATATGAAAAAATCTTAGACAGTTAATTTGAGCAGGAATATAAAATGTTCAAGTTGTGGTCTGCTCTCTGTTATTCAGAAGGTAAACATTACTTGAACCTGATGGTGCACTCACAACTCCCCTACACATTAAAAGTACATAATCATATCTTAAATGATTTGATCATACATTTATTTGTGGACATAGAAGGCTGAAGCAATAGTCAAATCTTTAAACAGCCTTGAAATTCCACTCTTTGTATGAAATTGCAAGAAAGAAATGAATGATCACTTGGCACTTTAAAACAAGATTTAAAAATTCAAAATGGTAGCTACAAATATCTCAGAAATGATTAATGCTATAAAAATGTATTTTGCATAAATAATATGCTTTAATCAATCCTACATTTTTATTGGTAAATTGTTAAGCAACATATATACTTTACTTAAAATCCCTAAATGACTCACACTTTTACCGTGGAAAAAAAAGTTAATTACCATTGAATGATCTAACAGTTGGTTAGAGTATGGAGCCTAGCACTTAAAATACTTGCAACATTTAAGCAGTATAGTATTTGTTATCTCAAAATAATTTGAAAGCTCCTTGTGGTTTACCAGGAAAAATGTGTCATTTGAGGAATTTAATGTCATGTCAACATGTTAGCTCAGTTGGTAAGAGCAACTAAATGGAAACCAGAAGATTCTAGGTTCCAATATGGCTACTGCACTGAATTTTTCAGTCTGACTTTGCAACTGCTATTCTACACATACCTAGTGTGGAAAAACAATTATCACTGTATACTCTAACAACATTTACACTTTTCAGTAGTAAGTTTCTGATTATTTCTAATGATTTCTTAGGTATAACAAATTATATTAAAAAGAAAAGGACTTCATGAGCTATTCATAGAATATTTAAGATAAATAAAATTTTAAAATTAATATACTTTGGATGAATCAATCCTCACCTAACATATGGTGTGGAAATATGGGGTGGTGCCGCTAAAACTAAAATGAATAAACTTATTTTACAAAAGAAAAGCATTTGATTAATGTATAAAATGAAATCACGAGAATCATGTGGAACTGCGTTTACCAATAATAAGTTTTTAACCATTTATTCTCTGTATGTTTATAGAACTAAATTGTACATAACAGATAAGCAACCATTAATAAGAAATAATCAATATAACTGCAATCTCTTTAGACACACAAATACAAGTTTCACTGAAAGAGATGTTGGTACAAGATGGGCAATTTTATTCAATAGGTTACCAGTATCATTAAAAAATTTAGTCAACGCCCAAAAAACGCGATTCAAACATAAGTTAAAAGAATATCTAATTAATAAGTGTCTGTATAATTTAGATGAATTGTAAATAGCACATTGTAAACAACTGTATGTATATATGTATAATATTTATTTATGTAACAAATGACCTGTCCAATGTCAACTGTACAATGTACAAAGAATTTACTGGATCAATAAATTATTATTATTAATTATTATTATTATTATTAAATTCTCCACTTGTTACTTTATGATAAAATACTATAATTAAAATAGTTACTACCATGTTTGAAAAAATAGAAAAATTAAGAAAATTCTTCCATGTCTAAAGTACTTGAGGGCGGGATTATCTTGAAAGTCTCCTGTCATATTTAAACAGCACCTAATTAAACATAATCTTTAATATTTATTTTACTCAGCTTTAAATTTGGGCATTCTGTAGATTTCATTCAAAGAATCTCTATTGGTAATCATGCTTTACTTGCAAACATTTCTGTTGCATTTCTCAAAACTGGCTTTAAAAATTATTATTAAAATGTCATATGTGTAATATCTTGAGCAGGGATAAAATGTAAACCTTGAATTTTCTGTTAATATTCTGTGAACTTATCTTTATATTTAATTAATTTTTTATAATTTTGTATAACAAAGACATCTTAACAAAGAGAGACAAGTTTACTACAGGAAAAATGTAGAACTCATAAGAAACAATTTGAAAATAACTTTTCTCGGGCTATCAGCCAGGTGAATTCTGGAATAATTTCCAAGCTTTCAAGAGCTAACGTCGCTCTCATCTTCAGGGAATGATGTAGAGACTCCGGGTACGCCTTATATATAGTAGTCCGGTGGGGGGGACCGGCCAGATGCCACTCTGTGATTGGCCCGGGTCCGGCATGGGAGGCGTTGACTAGGAACCAATGGTCTCCGTTGCCGGGACGGACTGCTCTGATTGGCCCGTTGCCAGATGTGAGCCTGTATTAAAACTAGGGTTTTGGCAGTTTCACAAATCTTTACGAGTGTTTGCTGAGCACCGAACTCCAAATGCCATTCACCTGCAAGCCGCTGTCTCTGTTGATGTTATTTTCTTCGTATTTAATAGCTATGGCTTCTTTGATGGAGCGGTCCCAATAGCTTGAAGACTTAAACATGGTGGTTGTGTCGCCCAGTCTCGGTCTGTGTCCTTCTTGGATGCAGTGCTCCGCAAGACCAGATTTTTCTGGGTACATCAGGCGGATGTAACTCTCATGCTCTTTGCATCTTTGTTCAATCGTTCTCCCCGTCTGACCGATGTAGGCTCTACCACATTCACATGGAATGCAGTATACCCCAGGAGTCTTGAGGCCAAGGGAGTCTTTGACCTGTCTTAACATATTTCGAATTTTATTGGCTGGCTTGTGTATAGTCTTGATGTTGTATTTGCCCATAATTCTACTCAGTTTACCAGACAAATGACCTGTATATGGGAGGTAGGCTTTACGTTGTTTCTTCGTGTCTTGTGACTCATCTAGCTGGGATGCATTACGCTGTGCACAGTTTGTACTGACAGAGGCCCGTTTTAGTGCCTTGTTGATGCTGCTCTTACTATATCCATTTTTCTCTAGGCTGGTTCTGAGATACTGAAATTCTTTAGCGAGGTTTTCATAGTCTGAGATGGCTATTGCTCTGTGTGCAAGCGTCGATAGAACTGTGTTTCATTGAGCTGGGTGATGGCAACTGTTTGCGTTTAAATATAGATCAGCATGTGTGGGCTTCCGGTACACACTATGGCTTTCGGCGTATTAATATGTCCAGGAATGGTAACTTCCTTTCCTGTTCAATTTCCATAGTAAACTTGATGTTTGGATGCTGACTGTTTAGATGGTTCAAGAAGTCCTGTAGCGTGTCTTCCCCATGAGGCCAGATGACGAAGGTGTCGTCCACGTATCTGTAGAAGGCAGCCGGCTTTAGAGTTGCTGAATCTAAGGCCTGATGCTCAAATGCTTCCATGTAAAAATTAGCTATGGCTGGTGAGAGAGGAGAGCCCATGGCCACTCCATCTGTTTGCTCGTAATATTGTCCGCGGTAAAGAAAGTAGGTCGACGTGAGCGTGTGCTTGAATAATGCAATGACCTGCTGGGTGAAGTGCGGTTCTAGGAGCTGGAGAGAGTCTAGCAGCGGGACCCTGGTGAACAGAGACACCACATCAAAACTGACCAGTAAATCACTCGGTTTCACCCTTAATGTCTGAATCGTCTTTACGAATGCTGACGAGTTGACCACATGATGAGGGCAGGTTCCTATCAATGGCTGCAGCAACTTGGTGAGGTGTTTTGCAAGGTTGTAAGTGGGGCTCCCAATAGCGCTGACGATTGGCTGAAGTGGCACACCCTCCTTGTGCACCTTGGGCAAGCCATATAGTCTCGAAGGAACAGCTGCAGGTGTGGTTAGAGCCTTGATGGTTTCAGCGGGAAATTGTGTCTTCCTCAGAAGAACTGAAGTTTTCTTAACGATGGCTGCCGTAGGGTCACGTTTTAGTGGCTGATATGCTGGGTCCTGTAGCAATTGTGAAATTTTGTTATGGTAGTCCTCACAGGAAAGAACCACTGCAGCATTTCCCTGGTAGAATGAGTACATTCTTGTCGTCTCGTAGAGATTTCAGGGCTGTTCAGGGCTCTACAAACACTCAGCAAACACTCGCAAAGATTTGTGAAACTGCCAAAAGCTAGCCCTAGTTTTAATACAGGCTCACATCTGGCAACGGGCCAATCAGAGCAGTCCATCCCGGCAACGGAGACCATTGGTTCCTAGTCAACGCCTCCCATGCCGGACCTGGGCCAATTACAGAGCGGCATCTGTCTGGTCCCCCCCACCCGACTACTATATATAAGGTGTACCCGGAGTCTCTACATCATTCCCTGAAGATGAGAGCGACGTTAGCTCTTGAAAGCTTGGAAATTATTCCAGAATTCACCTGGCTGACAGCCCGAGAAAAGTTATTTTCATACCGCCGCCAGGAAAGCTTCAAGTCATGGTTCAAGAAACAATTTGTGTCAAAAATTTGTTGAGTAGCATTAGCCATTTTCAAAGCATTTCATGTAACATGTTTTGACCTTTCTTAAGTGCCACCTAAAGGAGATGCTTAAAAGTTGTGATTCTTAGTTTTTTCTCTCCCATCGCTTCTGTTTTCCTTTGGAAGAGTTTGTTACCATGAAACAATTTTTAAATGTTATTTCCCCATGTTGAGACCTTCTTGCTTAATTTGCAACAGCTGTATTGCGAATAATATATTGAGACAGAAGAATCCCTTTTTGTATGAACAGCATAATATGAACCAGACCATTACGTAGAACTCTTCAAAACAAATAACTTTTGTAGGTAATGTTTTTATCCACTTATGCTCTTTCAAGAAGAAAAACATACAAAAAGACAGTATAACTGAACCTGATAGCAATGTCATTCATATTGAGAAATTTTACAAAAGCAAATTAAAATTAATGCTGGCAAAAGAAACTCGATGGTCTTGCACAACACAATGACATTTGAGTGTTTTCTTTTCTTTAGTTTTGTGGATAATTAAATAAATATACAAGTTAACACAAATATCTTACTTCTACTACAAATAGAGATGGATTTTATATGTTAATAGTATTAGGTTGCTGAGCATATAAAGAGTGCAGCAAAGAAGCACATTATTTTAAATCTTGATTATTTCTGACAAACACATGTCAATTTGACTGTTTATATTGTTATCATGTGTCAAGTGTGTAGCATATAGTCAGTATGGAGAACTGGATTGATGCTCAACAGGCATTGCAATTAAGGCTTATCACAAGAATGGTGCACAGTGCTCATTTTGGCAGCAATATATTCATCATAATGTTCTTGAGCCTTCTACTTTTCCAATCAAAACATGACAAACATTTTGTAAAGATGCACTCTGCTTTAAATTAAAAGCCTCCAGGAAAAATCAGAAGTATGCAAATACTAAAGAATATCGTTACTGTAAGGATCACATTCAAGAGTAGTCCATAATGTTCAGCACAACACCACTCTATGTCCATTTGACTACCACGTTTCACTGTTTGCAGAATTCTGCATTAGAATTTCAAGTTCCATGTTTACAAAATCCAAACGGTTCAGGTACTCAAACAAAGAATTTGTGCTTGCCTGGGTTGTTTGGTGGTAGTGTGTCTGCCTCACATTCAATGGGTCTCAAGTACAAATCTTGCTTACCTGGATAAGTTTTTTTTGGGTTTTCCCTTACCCTAAGACGAATGTTGAGTAACTTTAAGCTCCATTTGATAATCATTACACCAATTTTATTCATCATTCAATATGACCAATCAGGTTAAAGGACGTAAAGCAACCCCCCTGCCCAAAAAAAAAATTCACGAAGTGTCTCAAATGCCCATCAAAATGTTGGACTGTGTGATGGGCGATTTGTGATCAAGATATAAAGAATGTGTGAAGAGAAATGAAGGTCATCTTAGGAATTTAGTTTTTAAAACCTCAATACTATATACACAAATCAAATGCTCTTTTGTTTGCTTTATATTCTTGTATGTAGTTTCTGGCGACACCAAGGATAGTGGTTTAGACTGCTCCCCTCACACCAAGGCAGCCCAGGTTCAATCACAGGGTCACCCTCCGTGATGTAATGGTTACCATGCTAATTTCATATACCCAAAGCCACAGGTTCAAACTTGATGGAGGAGGATGGATTTTTTCAGGTGTAAAAATCCTTAGTATGGCTTCCTTAGGAAGGAAAGTAAAGCCATTGTTTCCATGTCATAGATTTACAGCACATAAAAGAACCTCAAGCCTGATAGAGGCCTCTGAGCAAAATTAAGTGGTCTTTCACACCCAGTAGAGAATGGAACGCTGAGAACCACAGCAGTTAAAGAGTGTCGATAAATAAAACTCCAATTCCATTTTCAATCCCTGGAGACCACATGTGGGATTTGTGGTGGACAAAGAGGCATCTGGGTGGGTATTTTCCAGGTTTTGTTCTAATGGTATTCATCCCACCTTTCATCACCTTGACTTCATTTCATATCATCTACTTCCCTCACTCTTGCACCTGGCTATGGGCTGATCCCTTGTTCTGGATTCTTCATTCTATGATATTGGCTCCTCAACAGGCTTCAGATCCTATGCAACAATGTGCAAGTTCTCCATATGGGAAGAGTAAGCCAACTAACAAAGGGCCATTAGCATATGGATCTTGCAGATTAAGCTGCAATTTTTATAATGAAAATAAATCAAAAACAAAAATACCTGTGCCTCAGCTTTCTCTCACATAGGACCTCCTATCCAACAGAAAAAAAAAATTATAAATTTTTAAGTTGTAACAGTTGGACATGGTCAGTTTTCTGCTCAAAGATCAGCTGCATGGTAATATGTGGGGCTGTTAATGAAATTTGTCCACACCGAGGTTACAAATATTTGCATGCAACACTATACTAAAGATTAATTACAACCAAGAATTCTGTAGGCAAAAGCAACATTTCCCATAGTTGTGTTTAATTTTTTGCTCCCTGTAATGGGTGCATCCTAGTAAAAAGGTGAAGAGATAGAAAAAAATGTATCATTTTTGTAAATTCTCTCACTTGATGCTTTTTAAAGGAATTAAATATTATTAGTGAATATTTCTAATTTCTAAATGATTTTTCCTTGCCAAATTTGGGCATGGGGGAGAAAGACATGGGCATTATTTTCTTATGCATTTTCACAAAAGAAATCTCACCTCAAATTGTAACATCAATACGACAATGGCCCCTTGTAAGTTAAGTTTTTAAGTTCTTCATTTTTTACTTTCTCTACACATACTATGTACATAGTGTATAGAGATGGTATTGCATTCCACACAAAAATTTGATACCGAGATTTCACCGGAAATACATGTTTTGGGTATTTAAGTTTGGTATCTTCCAAGGATGTGACACAAAGACTTCCAAGAAAATCCCCCATTCCCAACTACCCTTTACATGCAACTTTTTTCAAAAATTTTGATTTTCTTAAAAATTGCTATAACGATTTTGATTAAAATATTGTATATTAAAAATATTTACCCGACAAATAAAATGGATATCTTGAATTTTTTGGGAATAGCCTCTGAAGACTACTTCATTCTGGATGAATTTTAGGCAATTCTGGATAACTGCTAAACTGTAAGAGATGGACAAAAACTTACCACACAAAAAATGTAGAGCAGATTAAAACACACACAATATATACAGGATGTTTCAAAAATACGGGGCATAATTTCAGGTATGTATTTCCCACATGTAGACAATCAAATTAGTTCATTATAACATGTGTCCGGAAATGCTTCATTTCCGAGTTATGGCCTTCCCAACATTGAAATTCACTGGAACGTTTTTCTTTCCACAGGTTGTTGTCATTACAGAAGATGTTCAAAATGTCCACCTCCTGCTTGAATACAGACCTCACATCAATGTCTCATTGACCTGCGAACACGATCCCAAACTCCAGGAGTATTGCGTATGTCCTCACAACTTGCCACAATTCGATTCCAAAGGGATTCCAAATCCGGCACCGGAGACGAATAAACCAATGATTTTAAATGGCCCCACAAGTAGAAATCGAGAGGGTTCAGATCAGGTGAACGTGGAGGCCAAGCAATTGGGCCACCTCTACCTATCCATCGATCAGGAAACCTTCGATCAAAGTACCGGCGAGCCGTAAGACTGAAGTGTGCAGGAGCGCCATCATGCAAGAAGTGAATGTGTTGATGATTGATCAGTGGAGTGTCTTCGAAAACGTCAGGTATGGTGTTTTCCAGGAAGTTTGTGTACGCCTGCCCCGTAAGTCTGTTTACAAGTACATGGGGTCCAACTAACCGATCACCAATGATACCGGCCCACATGTTGAGGGAGAACCGCACCTAGTGATGAGATACAACAGTTGCACGTAGGTTTTCATGCGACCATACATGCTGATTGTGGAAACTCGTTATGCCATCTCTTGTGAACTGTGCTTCATCTGTAAATAATACGATGGCAGAAAAGTTCGGATTTACACCACACTGCTGCAAGAACCACTGACAGAACCTAACTCGTGCAGGGTAATCTGCTGGTGACAGGGCCTGTACACGTTGCAAATGATAAGGATACAATTGATACTCGTTCAACAGTCTCCAGACAGTCGTATGAGGAACATTGACTTGCAACGCTAACCGTCGTGTGCTGATAGAAGGAGTCCTGTGCTGATAGAAGGAGTCCTGTCCACAGCCTCCAGAATCTCCTCCTGCACTTCTGGAGATGTAGGTCTTGGTCGTCCCCTTCCCAAACCAGGAGAGGTGAATGTTCCATACTCGCACAGACGGGAATGGAGACGTACAAATGTCTTCCGATCTGGACATTGTCGCTGGGTACCTCTCCTGGTACAAACGACGAGCCAGCGCAGCATTGCCGTCCGCCTTACCGTACATGAAGTGTATCTCTGCCAGCTCTTGATTTGAATACATGTCGCACAGCCTTAACGCCTAAAGAACACTGAATGTAACCTTCCTCAGAATGAACTATCAGAGCGCCCTCCTAATGTCTCCTTTGACGGCAAAGACCTGCGGAAAGAAAAACGTTCCAGTGAATTCCAATGTTGTGATGGCCATAACTCGGAAATTAAGCATTTCCGGACATGAACTATTTTGATTGTCTACAGGTGGGACTTTCAATGTTGTAAAGGCCATAACTCAGAAATGAAGCATTTGCGGACACATGTTATAATGAACTATTTTGATTGTCTTCATGTGGGAAATACATACCTGAAATTATGCCCGTATTTTTTAAACACCCTGTATAATATACATTTTTCGTGGTGTCGATCGTTTTTTAGGTATTCCTTGTTTGTGGTTTCAGCTATGAAAAACATACTTTTCTCATACAGGAATTTGCCAACTCCTGTCCATACAAACAAAGGAACTTCAATCACATAGCAACCAGCTTTTGACTATCACTTTAACCTATAGTACTCCCTTATTTCGCTTCTGCTTACAAGGAAGCAAGTAATAAGACTATTTCTGCTCATTTTTTCTTGATTAGCATAAAGTAAATAGAAGCATAAGCTTTTTAACAATAAATGAGATGTAGAGAAAGTAATGTGAATGAAACTCATCAGATTTTTTATTTTAGATATTGTTAAATGTCCGCTTTTTATATAGGTACAGACAGCAATGCAAGCAGTGACACTGATGACACATAGAATGAAGATGGAGCCCTGGTGGAATGCAATAGCAGGGGAAACCAGAGAATTTGGAGAAAACCCATCCTTGCGCAGCTTTGTCCACCACAAATCCTACACGATGTTACCTGATGGTCTAACCACTTGGCCATGATGCAACCATAACAGTTCTTCAAAATATTTCTGTAGTTATATTAATAAATCAATATTTCCTGTTTCTTTGGCCACCCTATGCTGAGATTCATTCCTTATGCTTATTAGATATTTTGCTTCTCGTATATAAGCAACTGCGCAACTGCAGCCTAGCTACAAAAAAAAAAGAAAACACATAGTTTCTTTATGAAAGAGCATTAATTGATACAAATTTTTCCTTCAAAATGTCTTTGTTCTGAAGAGCTCTGTCTGATTGCATCCTGTTTCACCCTTAACTCCTATTTGAAATTTAGAAGTGATATGCCACTGCCACTTCCGGTTATAGTTGATTGATGAAATCAAACTCACATGAGAGTTTAGATGTTTTTAGTTATTGATATTTTGACTAAAACACTTTAATGCTGTATTTTACAAAATACAGTGGTCTGGTTCACCTTGTATAATGAATGCATGTGACTTTTCATTGGTAGAGAAATTTATGTGAATGCGACACATTACGTATTTTTACTTATCTTATATTAGAGTATGTATTGTAATCTACCCAGAAATTTTATATTACGATTATGCAAGAAATACATATTTTGAGGTCCACTAATAAGGCCTTTCTTGTGCTCAAGGATCTCAACATTTTTATTTCTGGTGTAATCTTGATACTGTATTTTTGGGTAGAATACAGTGCTTCTCTTACCTATGATGTAGATTCAAATATAAATGGTAATTTTTTTAATGTATTTATTGATTAAACATATACATAAGCGACACCTTCTATTTTTGTCTACATATCTTACTTCAAGCTCTACACTCTTTTGCCAACGATTTGGAAGTTTGAATATTCATTGTTCAAAAAATTGGATACTTGCTCTTCGATTCTTCATTGGTTTTGAAGTGTTCCCCTCCAAGTGATTGTCACTCTTTGTAGTGTAGTGGTTACTATGCTAGCCTCATATCACCACGGTCACAGGTTCATCCCAGCAGAGGATGATAGATTTTTTCGTAAAAATCCTTAGCATGGCTTCCTTCGAAAGGGAAATAAAGCTGTTGGTCCTGTGTCATATATTTATGGCATATAAAAGAACCTCAAGCATGATAAAGAGGCTTCTAAGCAAAATTAAGCAGTCTTTCACTCCCAATATAGAATGGAATGCTAAGAACCACAGTAATTCAAGAGCCTCCATAAATAAAACGTCCATAGCTGGAAGACATCTAGACGAGAGAAACCTTCTTCAGATGTGTTTGCAGAAACTTCTGCAAACACCAAAGTACGAGAGAACAAGACAAATACTTTTAAGAAAAAAACAACACCATGTGAAATGATTTCTACTCTACAGATGCTATGAGGATGGAAGAATGGAAGTAGGTGAACTACGACCTTTGGCACATAGTTGCACAATATGCAGAACATGGATTCCATCATAAGCTCTGCCACAGCAAGGAATTCTACCAGCCAAACAAAGACTGCGTGTACAAACTGTGCAACAAACCGTGTGAATGATACCACACACAAAACTGCAAGAAAAGACAAATGACAATAACAATGCTTGCCCTAGAATAATACGAATCAATTTCATTCTTTGCACATTCTGTGAACTCCCACTAACAATAACATTTCTTTCTTCCCAAGTGATTCTTTCATGGGTGCAAGCAAGCAAACAATAGTTCAGGGGTAACACTGTAGGCATGCTTGTCATCCAATGTGTCCCTTGGCAAACTCTTCCGTGATAAAAAAATATCTCTCATGAGAACTTTTCTTCCTGAGAGACAGGATTTGGACTTCACTAGCCAGGCTTTCCTTTCTTTGTCCCGCCTTGCTCACCAAAGAAATAAAGGATCCATGTCTCATGTATGCCAATATGGTTAAAAAAAAAAAAGACCTTCACTTCATGCCAGAATCAACTTGGAAGTCCCTCACAAATTTATAGCCTGTCCCATTTTTGCTGCTCAGAACCCATTGAGCACTAATTTTTCTACATCCAATATGCTCACTGAAAATGGTATGAGCACTTCTAATGCTGACACTCACTTTTGATGTGATTTCTTCAACAGTGCAGCGGCGAGCACTTTCAATAAGTTCTCGAACGGCACAGATGTAATTTTCTATAAGATTTGACCATTTTGTAAGATTCCTCAGCCACCCTGACATTTTCTGGCCCAAGTAAACAATCATTTTTGGGAGAGTGTAGCGTCCCTAAACTATGCCTTCAGACACGTTAAAATCTTTGAGGGTTTAATGTCTTCATTTTTAAATATTTTATAATGCATTGTGCAATATGCAAAGGAACCTCTTGTTTACTCAAGGCAGTACTGGTGCCAAAATCTATCGAAGTAGCTAACTAAGCTGATTCCCTCTCCTTAACACACTGACCTTCAAAACCCCCCTCCACTCCACCATCCCGCTTGGATCTACCCAACACAGTACTCTGACTAGATTACCATTTCTATTTGAATCACCTTCACGCTATGGCTAGGTGGTACAGAAAGTAGAAAATATTGGTGTAACTTAAATCTTTACAGATAATAGATGAGAGTTGTTGGCCTGTGCTGCAGCATCAATTGTTATGGTACACAAAAAAGAGGCCATTCACATGAAAATTAAGCGATAACAATATATTTATGTAAAATTTAAGCATAAACTTAACGCAACATGAAAAATGGAAGCATAATCCCCAGCCAATCACAAGAGTGTCTAGAAAGCTGAGCTAATATGGCAGTCTGTAAAACAACACCAAACAACAAACGAATTTAAGTACATATATCAAAATAAACAAGAGCCAACTACTTGGTTAAACGATGTTAAACTCACAAAAAACATCACAATTTGTTTTACTGCAATTTTTATAATTCCTTGTCCGTGAACTTACACAGCAAGTCAAAACATGTCGAAAAATCTTAAGTGAGATGACAGAATAATCACATCATAAAAACACTATCTGACTGGCTAGTTTCCTGTGTTGATTAGAAATAAAATTGAAAGTTTGGATCTTGCAAACTTCTAAGTATATTTTAAAAGTAAATTAAATTGACAACAACTTCACAGTTAATTGTACTTATGTTATTAATAAATTCTAAATTTATGTTTAATTCAATTTTTATTTTTATATTTACATGACTAATTGTGAATGCTTATGTTCAATTTTCATTATGAATGGGCCAATGCATCTGTATTGTCACAGGAACATGGCTTTCTATAGGAAATAAGTCCTGGGTGTTCATTTCAAAGAATGTTATGAGCTGCTGTATGACATCAGCTGGCTAGATGTTGAATCTAGAATTCAATCCACATAGTACTTCTGCAGAAGCATATACAGTGCGCTTGTTACAAAACTTGGCCGCCAGTAGCATGGCCCATGTGACCTTCACTGCATTTTCGTGAGCGCACGTCCTACATCTGTTCTGTCGTTACATGTGCATCAGTCATACTTCTGTTCTAGTCTAATTCACATGTGAATAACATTAGGACTGATTAGAAATGTTTAGTTTTGCTTGAAGTGCTTTCAAAATGCAGTATAAAGTACCACAAAGAGTGTTTATGTACGATACCTATGTGCTTACATCATCTTGTAGGGAAATTGTAAGGCACTTTGAAACTAAATTTCCTGACATGTGTGTTCTGAGTAGAGAGGTCGTTCGGTTACTTGTAAATAAATTCAGGGAGATGGGATCAATTTGTGATAGGAAAAGCAAAGTAAACAGGCATGTGCATAAATTACACAAAATCGGAGAAAGGTTAGAAAGGTCACCTTGAAAATCTCTTAGGCATCTTGAACAAGAACCTGACATTTTAAAAGCTTCAGCATGGAAAGCAACAAAACTTAAAACTCAAGCCATACAAGGTTACTCTTGTCCAGGAATTGCTACCACGTGATCACCAAAGTCAGGTAAATTTCTGTATTTCTAGATTTTGTGGAATATTAATGATGGAACGATTGACCCATGATTAATACTGTTCAGCGATGAAGCATGGTTTCATTTACATGGTCATGTGTCATCACAACACAATGAATATTATTATACAGACGAACCCAATTTCATTTATGAAACTGCCTTGCATGATCAAAAAATCGGGTATGGCATGCAATAAATGGATACAGAATAATAGCGCCTATTTTTATGAGTGTACCATAAATACAGAAAGATACAGAAATAATATACTAGCAGCATGTTTCAAACAGCTGATGGACATTGAACATTGGTCTGGATATTTCCAGAGGGATTCTGCCACCGCATATATAGCTGATGAATCATTACAGTTTATTGCATAAATTTTTAGGATAGAATCATTAATAAGGGTTTATGGCCTACTCGGACCCCTGGTCTTATGGCATGTGATTTTTATTTATGGGCAAATTGAAAAATAACGTATACAAAACTAATTCCCACACATTAGAAGAATTAAAACAAAATATCAGGACAGAAATTAATGCTGTTTCGGAAGTTGAGCTAATGCGTGTGCATGAAAATTTCCTCAGAACATACCATAGATGTATTATTGCAGATGGATGGCATTTCCAATATCTCCTGTGATAAGGTATGTTTTGTGTTTATTCTGATAATTGTTAATGTGATTTGAGATCTTATTTGATGTCCACACATGTGTGACTGGGAGACGGATCATGCGCCTGACAGCCAAAATTTGTAGCAAACTTACTGTATTAAGTAGTATGAAGGCATTCAGTCTGAATGTGAGAACCTTCCATGTTGTAACAAAATTAGAGGTTCTGTACAGTATGTATTCTACCAAAACCTATTTTGCACTCTGTTTTGTTTGGTTGATATTGAAGGTTCATTATAGTTATAAGTAGGGTACCTAGCATAAAAATAAGAATTTTCCCTTCTCTGAATGCAAACAAAGCATTGTTTGTGCATAAAGAATAAACAATGATAAGAGTATTAATATAAAAATAATAGTTGCAACAAATCTTCACTTATCTTTTGGAATCCTTGCTTGGACTAGTTTCACAATGATTTCATTGCATTATCAACATATCCTTTTGGTCTCTTTTTTGATGTTGTTTATTTACACTGTTATGGTTACTGCTTCTAGGTGGATTGTGTACTAATGCATTGCTAACTACTGGAATCAAAACAAATTTGGTATGAGTGTCAATTGGAGGTATATCAAAATTCATTGCATGATTTCTATACTTTAATATAAATATTTTCTCCCAAACCATTAAATCTATGGGCACATTTAAGTGTTTTAATAATTTAACATCTGGATTTATTTCATGATTAAATTTCCAAAAATGTTCTGCTACAGCTGATTTATCAATTTGTTTGTATTTAATATTCCTAAAGTGTTCTTTTACTCTGGTTTCCAAATGACATTTAGTCTTACCAATATAAACAAGGTCACAATTTAAACAGTTTAATTGATAAATGCCAGATTTTTTATTTTTTGAAATTTCATCCTTTTTAGAAAAGTCTAACAAATTTTTTATACTGTATTTATTTTGAGGAACCAATATTATGCCATGCTCTTTGAAAATATTTGTGAATTTTTTATTTGCCCAAGGGTGATAAGTAGATTTAATGGTTTGGGAGAAAATATTTATATTAAAGTATAGAAATCATGCAATGAATTTTGATATACCTCCAATTGACACTCTTACCAAATTTGTTTTGATTCCAGTAGTTAGCAATGCATTAGTACACAATCCACCTAGTAGCAGTAACCATAACAGTGTAAATAAATAACATCAAAAAAGAGACCAAAAGGATATGTTGATAATGCAATGAAATCATTGCGAAACTAGTCCAAGCAAGGATTCCAAAAGATAAGTGAAGATTTGTTGCAACTATTATTTTTATATTAATATTTGTGTTATTCTTCACTGTTACTAGCTTCTTTTTACATTTATAAATGATAAGAGTGTTCAAAAAAGATTAACTTGCTTGATTGCTTATTTTATTTTACGCCTTTGCCTGTGACATGCAAATCTGTCTGTGTTTTATGATTAATAGTAGTAGTTTTACCATATCAGTACTCTTCAGATTGAAAGCCATACTTGTTAGGCAACTTCTCCACCACATGTGTACTATGTTATATTCTTCTCCTAAAAGCTGGACTTGCTACAAAAATTTACTCAAAACAATCATGACACACTTTAAAATGAACACTCGAGTATACAGCTCACCAATATGGGTAGATAATTTTATATCCAAGCAGAACATTTAACAGTTGATAAATTTGTGCATATAGGTGTTGAAGAACAGAGAAGTAATCTACTGTGCTAGAACAAACACAACTATAATCACATTTAGAATGACTAACCAACAAATGAATGTATAAATTTATGATACAATCTTAAGTTACTATTTTTCTACTTTTCAGCCTAAAAAAAACATCTCAACCAGCTGTGATTGTATCATGTTCTAACAACAAATCACAGATTAAAGACTTCTACCACAGTCTAGTATAGCAGTCTCAAAGCTCTGTTTCCTTGCAGTTGCAGGACGCTAAATGACAATCAAAAGTGAATTTACAGGATTCTACTGTCAGTTTTAGAAGAAAGTTATGTGTGATATAACTAATTTTATAAATTAGATACCAGACATGGCACCATGTATGGATTTGTAGATCTGTGACACATTCATTTCTTAACCTTCCCCTGTAGTCCTTATGAACATTTTAATGGCGAAACCCCCCTTAAACTTTGATATTTCTTATAATGGAAATTTCATTGATATTCATTGAAAAGGATATGAAATATCTGATTTTTCTAACTTTCTCCTGAAAGTTTAACAAGTGCCACAAATGTTATATAGACTATATTTTTAAGGCTGATTCAGAATAACTGAAAATGTAAACAAGAACAAAGTTAAAACACATATATTATAACATGATCGTTCACAATTTAAACTTTTCCTGGGTCCCAGAAATGAAAAAGAAGACTTTGCTAAGTTTTCACCTTCCTATTTACATTTATGTACTGAGGCTTTAATGGCCAGCATCCAAATAAAATGGTGTTTCTTCCTGGCTTGTAGCCACGACAAGAGGGGTAGAGCCTCAGAGAGACTATAATATAGTCCCATATTAATTTCAAATTGGTTCATGTAAATATATAAACTGCTATCAATATCTCATAGCAGCATTCTTTGCAATAACTTCAGTAAAAATAATCCACGGAATTTGTGTTATCAAGTTTTTGAATAAACAGCAAGTATTCTGATTTTTAGCAGTATGAAAGATATTGGATAGGTAGAGTCAAACTGAAAAATTCAATGCTGGTACTGGAAGCACAGATCTCCTGGTCTCTAGCTACCATGGCAAAATGCCGACACAGCATTAAACTCAACAGGCTCTAATGTTTCCTGGTAAACCACAAAGTGATCTCAAATTATAGATGGCATATTCCAACAGCAACTTACAGTGACGTAAGTACCTTAAGTCCTGGACTTCACAGAATAACTCACTATACTCATTCACAAACAGAAATTCCATTGATGAAGAAAATATTAAAGGAGGCCAAGACTTGAAATTGGGCTATGGTGCCATAGTACATCATATTTTTGACAATTTTTAAATGTTTATTTTCTTGCCATATATGTATTAATGTACTGAAAGGATGAATAAATTGAATTGAATTGTTACACTAGACTGTATTATCTTTGTTGTTTAGTCATATAAAGTAATGTGAAAGTGTTTACCATGACTGAGTAGTGTTGCAAGGAAGTTCTCCACTGTCCACTTAACACTGCCGTGGCTATGAAGAAAAGGAAACAAAAGGCATGCAAATGCTGTGCTCTCTCAGATATATTATGTAAATATAACAGTGCTTGCAAAACATGCAATGCTTAAATAAACATCTCCATCACTAAATAACAGGATAGAGAAATTACATTCAGAGTCAGTAAAAACAGCACTGTAGATAATGAAAATGCATCTGAAAAAATAGTTCACAAACTTGAGAAAATTCAGAAGAAAAAAGGTTACTGGCTGGTCCATTTGGAAAGATATAAAATAAAATTTAGAATGTTGCAGTATTTTTATAGTGATGTTTATATATAACAGAGTTGCTTTCTCACAATGCCAAATAAAATTCTCCTTTATGTCTGCACAAAACTCTTATATCTTGTGTTAGCAAGTCATTTTTTATTTGGAAAAATGCCATATATTAATTAGATAATTATTAGTTTCACTTTTGAGAAAGCCAAAATTAACAACAGTTTTTTCATATAACGAGTAGTTTTGGTGGGGGATTTCTTTAAAATCTTTGTGTTGCATCTTTGGAAGATGTCAAACTAAAATACCAAGTTTGATATTTAACCAACTTTTGCTTAGTTAGCTGTTAATAGCGAGACAGACATCAACAGAGTTTTTTCTAAACATGCTTGCTTTTCTAAACATGTGCATTTCTGTTGAAATTTCAGTATCAAATTTTTGGGTTACATGCAATACTTCCACTATTTATTACAAGACGTAGTAAAGTACAAAAAATAAGGCACAGGTCACAATATTCTTCACTCTATTGAGAGGAAGAATTGTGTGAGATATGGAGGTCTTGTATTTGGCTCAATTCCAGACACCAATAGTTACTGAGAAAGCAATTTAGATAATCATATATGCCTTTAGCCAAGTGAGCTGGTATACTGTCACACTGAAACTTTTGAAACTGTGGTTCAATGTTATGGTTTAAAGTTTAGGAAACCATAATATACATTCAGTTTGTTGCTGAACCGTAGATAGCATTTTGTTTATTTTTACTTCTTGCTAAGCAAATTTTGATTCTTACACAGAATTAATGATGCCATCTTCTAGAATGCATTGTGACTTTCTACAGTTTTTACTTTCTCCTGGTACATAGTGATGCAATATACCATGTATGAAGTAGCTTCTCTCTTCTGCAATCACTCACTTAATGTAGAACGTCCAGTACTTCCCTCTCTTTCAGTTGCCTGCTGGAACTCCTCTTTTCTCTTCCATGATCGCTAACTTTAGTGTTGAATGCAGGAGTTCTCTTCTGTCTTCCAAAATCACTTTTGTGTTGAACACAGGACTACTCTTCTCTCCCTCTATTGTTCACTTGAATATAAAAAACATAATTCTTCTTCTCTCCCTCTAGTGCTCACTGGAGTGTTGAAAACAGCACTCCTCTTCTTTCTTCTATGATCACTTACTTCAGTTGAATGCAGGACCACTCTTCTGTCACTGTATTGTTCATTGAGGTTTTGAAAAAAGGACTCCTCTTCTCTCTTCTTCTGTCACTGTATCGCTCTCTGGAGTGTTGAAAACAGGACTCCTTTTCTCTCTTCCATGATCGCCCACTTCAGTCAAATACAGGGCCTCTCTTCTCTCCCCTTATCACTCACTGGCATGTCGAAAACAGGACTCCTCTTTTCTCCCTCTATCACTCACTAGAATGTTGAAAACAAGATCCTCTTCTCTCTTCTATGATCACTTACTTCAGTCGAGTGTAGGACCTCTCTTCTCTCACTGTAATGCTCACTGGAGTGTCAAATAAAGAACTCCTTTTCTCTCCCTATTGCTGGCTGAAGTATTAAAAAACAGAACTCCTCTTTTCTGCCTCTAACACTCTTGAAATGTCAGAAGCATAACTTCCTTTTTTCTCCCTTTATTTCTACTGCTCACTGGAATGTCCTCTTCTCTTGCTCTATCACTTGCTAATACTTGCAGAACAGCACTACACATTACATCAACAACCTGCTGCTGCAACACATACGTTCCTCTCTATAACCAATTTGCTTTCTAAAGGTTTTATATATTAACAAGGGCAAGAGAAGGTAGTCTTAAAGTCTCAATTTACTTCTCAATGAACCTTCTACGTGTTTCCTTAGTTGAGAGTGTTCTCTCTAACCATACACCAGCTGGCAAAAAAGGATATACCCACTATCCATTAAGCACGGGTATGGCTTTATCACAGTATTTAGATATTACAGGAAAATAAAACAGATCAATCATACGAGTATTAGGAGCTTTATTTTATATCTTTCCAAGAAATTATCCTGTAATCTCTACATGAAGTAAATAATGTCAGGATATGAGAGGATGTCTGATGGAAGCTGAGTTGGAACAGGTGTATTACATGGATATTTTATATCAACATCTTCTTGGAAAAATTTGGTGAAGAATATGTTCGAACAAGGGAAGAGTGGTAGTATGAGAGGAAGATCAATGCCTTAGCTGATGATATGGCATACTGCTAATGGAAGAGCAAAATATTCTAAGGAACATGTTAATGTATGTAACAAAGATTAAGGCAACAAATCTTTTGTAATACCCTCATATAACTTTTGCTACCAATGATTTTTTTTTTTTTTTTTGTAGCTTAAATGTCCTTTAACCTGATTGGTCATATCGGACAATGAATGAAATTGGTGAAATGATGCTCAAATGATCTTGGGACCCATGGATGTGAGGACATTCGTCTTCTCAGGATAAGGGAAACCCCTGAAAAGAACCTTATTTGGGTAACTCAACCTAAGTGAGATTTGAGCTTGCGACCTGTTGAATGTGAGGCAGACACACTATCACTATAGTACCCAGGAAGGCAAACTACCAATGATTCACAAGTATTCATTATATATATAAAGTGATTCCTATATCCATGTTACACTTCCTATAAACATATTTTTGTTTATGAATGATTTCAAATGAAGCACGAAGTGCAGTTACAACAAGCAGAGATAGTATTCAAATATTTATTTATGTAAAAAGTTCTTACGATGGATAGAAAAGAATTACAAACTTTCCAGCATGTCTTTCGAATAAATTCACTCATGCTTGGGAAAATTGTAAACTTGCAGCATAGAATATCAAAAATATAAATGTGAATTTATTTCAACAAGAACTACATTTTTGGTGAAGTAAGTCTTCATCTATATCTTATGGTTTACCAGTTTTACAAAAGTCTTTCAGATTAAAAATGAATTCACAGATTATACCCACCAATCCAAGGTATACATTTTACAGGCCGCTCCCAGACTGTGCAGGTGGACAAAATAAACTCACAATTCAAGATGAGATAGTACAGCAAGTAGACAACTTGGATATACACAGCCCCTTTGTTTGAGTGTTTAATGTATTATGCTGTTTCTAATTGTTTCAGCTCACCCTCCCCTTTCCCTCCTCTTCATGTGCTAGCTCATCAATTGGTATGGATTCAATTCTGTGTATGTATTTTAGCGTTATAGTGTGTTATACCTCTGCCACTGAATCTTTGCACTTGACAGCTTGCAGTACACTCAAAAAAAGCAGATGAAAATTGTTACACATTAGACTTCCTGAACCAATCAAAAGGCAGCATTCCAGACAGTCAATCACAAAGCAGATGAACTGGTAAGGCTCTGCTGCCAGACTTCATTATTTCTAATGTGTGCTTCAGTTTGTGATTTCCAACATATACTCGAATTGTTATTTGCAAGTCACATATTATTCATTGCTATTTATATTTGCTATTATTGTTGGTGTTTATTTATGTATGTTTAATTCTTTATTTAAATATTTTATTCATTTTACTTATAACACATTTAAAGTAAAACATTGCCTAAAAGACGATGCCGATCACTGAGTGACAGTTTGCGAAGTGAAAATCTTTTATGTAAAGGTGTGCTATTTAAAAGCCAGGCATCAAAATTATTGAGAAGCACCCTGGAGTTCTTTGAACTGGAGAAAAATAGACATCCCTCTATTCCCACACATAAAATCGTGCAGCAAATTGCAGCAGCTCTTGGATTAAGTATAAGTATTGTTATTAACAAGAGAGTGAAACGAGATGGCGATGATTATGCTTCCGAAATGGTGACAACTAAAGATTCAGAGAAATTGAGTCTTTACAATTTTAAACCTCGGAGTGAAGAGCACTTTGTTATACTATGCTTTCATCCGTTTCATTTCTCTCATTGTAGCAAGGAAATTTGGATTAATTAGTTCTATATTGCCAAAAGTATGTAATTTATTCTACATATGTTGCAATATATTATGCACATGTTATTTCAATTAACAAGAACAGGAATTATCTATTATTCACACCGTTTATATGAGACTAGACTTGATAGTATTAGTCCATAGTGTCCCCTAGGGGCGCAGGCCTCTCTCCTTGGAGAGCTGGTTTGGTTTGGCAATCCTGGTTAGACATTCCAGGAAGCATCCTCCTCTTGAGCTTAGCAGCTCAGGTAATTTGTTTTAAACAACATGGTATTCTCTATTATAAAAAATGCCATTGTTTTAAGAGTTAATTTAATACATTTTTTTGGGTCCATTGTATGCTCATAAATACTTGGGTCTTTAGACATTATTATCAATATATTTAATTACACATTTCAAGCCAATTTGTGACACCAACCTCCTAAAAATGATCTACTATGGGGTCATATATCCATATCTCTCATATGGAATTGAAATATGGTGGCGGGGTGCTGTCCAAGGGTTCAACTGGACATAGTATTCAACCTACAGAAAAGGTGCATTAGGATAATTTTTAACTTAAAAAATAATTATTCATGTGTAGATATTTTCAAACAAAATAAAATGTTCACATTGTATTCACTATATGTATATAAAGCTATTCTTTTTGCTGTAAATAAGCTCAATTTGAAGATTTCTGATTTCATGACTACAATACCATTGTAATGAGCCATTTTATTTAATATATTGCCAGTAGCAATTAAGTCACTAAAAGGTTCTAAGCAGTTTCAAAACATGCTAAAATACTTCTTAATTGATAAATGTTTATATAAAGTTGATAATCTGTAAATATCCCTTAGTTGTTGACTTGTATATATGTACATGTTTAATTTTATATACTGTATGCTCTATGATTATATACTGTATTTTCTTTGACAATGTCAGAAGCTTGTAAAAGTGCATTGACAGCAATAAAGAATTGAATTGAACTGAATTTTTTTCTACTGATTAACACTGCTTATCTTGGCTAATGCACTTATATACTTGTATTCCGTGTAGCCATCTTGATCTGATGCTGCCATCTGCTTCTGTCTTTCGCTATGGTGGTCCATCTGTTGCTATATGTTTTCTTAAGATAGAAAGGTTTATATTTAGCTATTGTTGCTTACTAATAACTCTGGCAACATCACAACCACAATATAGCCACATTACCTGAAGCCACTAGACTGACAAGTGCAAATATTCAGTGCTCTTATAATGCCAAAAAATCCTATTCTTTAGCACACAGAATCGTCAGGTGTGATTCCTATGTGACAACAAATTCTTAAAGAGAAGTGAGATAGTAATTTAGAAATCACAACATGATAATGTGAATACAGTTAATTTCTGCAATTGGTGTTGCATAATCTTAATAATGATCATTCTATTGACCTGCATTTAAATTTTTTATGGATAAAACATGGTTTTATTTTCATGACCATGAGTGTTTTTGCAAATTTTCTTAAAAGGTGTGAGAGATGTGTTGCAGCACAAAGATATAATTTCTAAAATCTTCTGGACATGTATTAAATAGATATTAACATCTAACTGCCAACAATCGATGTGCTTTCTGGTGTCAAGGAAATTCCCATTAGAGGGTCACTTATCCAAATGAAGGCCCTGTACCAAGCTGTAATATAAGTGAAGAAGTGAATCAGAGAACAGGAATGGCAAAGGAAGATTTTAATGGAAAAACAAACATCTTTTGTGTTACACCTTAAAACAGTAGAGGAGAGATTAGTGATATGTGATACTGAATAGTCTAGAAACTTTGACATAGCAGTGAAGAGAGGAAAAACTACTGGAAGCATATGAAATGGACATTCATAATGTAGCTGTTTTAGAAAGAGTGGACTAAGGAAGAACAATATCAAAAATGATCAGGAGGAGGAAGGAAATTGGCTGCAGTACTGAATAAGAAAAATTGCTTGCTACGGTCAATTTTCTTCAAAATGGATTAAACTTGGTATAAACTAAACTATTTTAACATCAATAATTAGATTGAAGTTCTTTGTTTCTATAATTAGTAACCCAAGTTCAAAGAGCAAAACTCCAATGTTTCAGTTTAAAGCCCCCGACCAAGGGTGCTGTAGAAATGAACTCCCCTCCAACTCCCCACAAAAAAAGTGGCTCTCTTTAAAACACAAAGTTTATTTTAAATAACTTTTTTGTCTATTTGCCACTTATGATATATCTATTAATATTGAATTTTTTCAAACTAGTAATATTTTTAAAGACTTGCTTCTTATGTTGTTATATTAAAGAGTAAGGCATTTCGAAGCCAGCACATAGTGGCCTGCTTTTAAACATATGACTATTGATTCAGTTTCCTCTATCCCCCTGAATCTACAACAAAATGTGAAATACAACTATTTTTGCAATGGTTTATCTCAATAATCATAAAGTAGAAAAATAATTTTTTATACGAATAGTATGTAGAAGCTACATAAAAAATAAATAATGCTGAATAGAAAAAATCATGTGAATGTAACCAAGAGTTTTTCTTTTTACCCATGGAATTTCATGACTATTTCAGAAGGTTTTAACTTAGACCATAGTTTACATCAGAAGGAAGGTTTAGCCTAGATCTTAGCTTAAATCCCATGAATGTTTAAGGTAACTTGTGGAACATGTTAAACTAGCTCGTTTAAACCTCTTAGGGCCAGTTGTATAAAAAGCATTAATTATAGTTTAGTTTTAGTGTAGTTTAGCAAGTAACTGTATAAGATTTACCCAAGATTATATAACCCTATATAACCACAAATTTTGTATTAGCCAAAGCAACAGCACAAATTGGGCAGTGGGTGGGATTTGTACATGGCAAGAAAATGTAAGCTGCTTAAATACACTTTAGAAAACAAAGCCGAACTTGTAGGCCATGGTCCACTGGGCTTCTCCCCTTGTTCCCCAGATGTTTCACCTGTGTCTGTGGCAAGCATCTTCAATGGCGTATACATCTCCGTGGCCTCTCAATAGTGACTGGTACGTTGTCTGGAGCGGCTAGCTTTGCCCTCGCATGACCTGATTGTCTGGATTGTGGTCCCCTGCATCTGTGTTATGTCTGATTGGTGCACGTCAGCCTACAAGTCCGTTTTGTTTTCTATAAGTGATTCTAACACCGGCCATGAAAGCCTTCGAATTTTAATGCTTAAGTACACTTACTTAAGGAAATGTAAGCTACTTATAATATCAGTGACCATGAATCAAGAAATTTAAAATCAACTTCATATAACAAATCAATTGTTTCATTTTAAAATGGATATTACATATAGCTTGAACATTTAATGAAAGCCATCCATAACAAATTCTGAAGACCACCTCTGTATTTCCCAGAAAGCTACAAATGGCTTAAATAAAAATCCAGCTTGGCTTTCCAAACCTCAATGTCTTCAGTTCACATTTTAATGAACTGAGGTCTCAAGCCTCCAATTTCTCTGGTAACTTTATATGTCATTCATAAGCAATTGCTTTATGAGTATTAAATATACCTGCAATAGCCATCTGGAAGTTTCAGTGGCATAATTTCAGTCAGTGGAGTATCTAGAATTTGGCTCAGGGAGGGGTCAAGAATATTTTTATAGTTGAAGTTTCCTGGAGTTTGGAATAACCCTCCCTCCTCATCACGTCAACATTTAAAAAAACTGCAATATCAATAGTCCTCTGTGGTTTAGGGGTAACATGCTAGCCTCTAGTTCCCATGATCACAGGTTCAATTCTGGCAGAGGCAATGGATTTTTTTCGGGCATAAAAATTTGTAGCATAACTCCTTTCAGAAGTGAAGTAATGACGTTGGTCCCGTGTTATAGATTTATGGCACATAAAACCTCAAAACTGATAAAGTGGCCTCTGAGGACCACTAAGTGGTCTTTCACGCCTAATTGGGATGCTGATAAATCTAGCATTAAAGAGCTCCATAAATAAAAATTACTTTCTTTTTTACATAATCAAAACAAACTTATTTTTGGGCTTTCATTTTAGATGATATTGCAGATTACCAAAATGGAATGAAAGGGTTTCAGTAGTAGATTCATTTGTGATCTAGTCAAGTATATTCCTGTATTATACCACTTAATATCTACTTTTGTTTAAAATTTGATTAATTATTCAACCTTCATATTTTATATTTGCTTGTATTTTTAGTTTCTCTATCACATACAATGCACATAATAGGTAGGAAAGGTGTTGTTCTCCACCGAGAAACTCAATGGTGATATTTAAAAAAAATACATGTTTTGAGAACATGAATCCCAGAAAAAGAGTTTCTAGAATAAGTTCCATGAACTTATGAACAGCATGACTATAAACCAAAGTAGGTTAAGTATCAACTTGGCATTTGAGCTTAGTATCTTTCAAATATGCGACACAAAGGTTTTTAGAAAAATTTCCCATACATCCCAAACTATCATTTATATTGAATATTTTTGGAACTTATTTTCTCAAAAATGGCTGTAACAGCTTGGATTAAATGCCACCATATATTAAAGAAATTTAGAGGCAAATAAAATGTATATCTTGAGTTTCCTGGGAATAGCCTCAGAAGCCTTCATTCTGGAGGACTTTAGCAAAAGCGATAAACCATAAGATATAGGTAAAAAACTCATACTACACAAAAATGTAGATATTAAAAACAGAATTTATGACAAGTACATTTTTTTGTGGAGTTAATCATTTCAGAGTTATTCCTAGTTATTGGTATAAATTTTCCAATAATGTTTTTCTCAAATGGGAAGTCGTCACTTGTTTATTTTTTTACTCCTGACCATGCAAATAGAACAGAATGTCAAAGTCTTTATTTGGCAACCAGCTTTTAATAGATTTGACTATTGCATTAGCCTAATATACTCCTTTATTTCTCTTATACCTACAAGGCAATAACTAATCATTATTATTCGTAAAAATTTTGTGAAAATTGGCTGAAAATTTGTGATTATAATGCATTGTTATTAATTGCCTTTCCTAGTTCCTCAGCAGATATAGCGCCAACCGTGGAAAGAAGATTATATTTTGGGCAATTCTAAAAATTGTTTCTAGACTCTGGACAGGTATCAACTATTTCAGATATACTGCAAAGCCTACACGTTTCTTTATTAGTTTAAATGTAATCAGTTGTTTACCATATTTTTAACTTATAACATGGTTTTTAAGCATTTTATTAATGTTTGACACAATAACACTTAATTTTTATTTTTCTTACTTAAACCTCCCAGTGTCTGTAGCCCAAAAAACAATGCGATTTGGTTTATCAGCTTTGAAGACTTATTCTGTAGTATGATTAATGTACAATGCTTGGATTTAATTTGCCTAAATGAGTTGCACTGTGTGTAACTGCTCTTATTATGAGTCTATTGTGAAACAAAATCGTTTGTGCTTATTGCTTCCCATTCTTGTTTCTGTTTAGGTTACTGATCTCAGGTTATTGTGAACCGGCCTTCATTTTAAATTCTTTGTCATTAAGTAGTAAGAACAGATTATGTCTCTCATGAATACATGAGGAGCACATTGTTACTCATTTTCACCATGTAATGAAATATCAGAATAATTTGAGAAAAAAAAAAAAAATAAATAAAAAAGTTAAATAAGCATAATTTAACGAAGGTAGTTTATTATGTATTTACATTTTCTTTGTTTCTCTGAAGTTAAATTGAATTTTATTTGTGGACGCTCTTTAACTGTTGCAGTTCTTAGTGCCCCATTCTATATTGGGTGTGAAAGACTGCTTAATTTCACTCAGCAGCCTCTTTATCATACTTTAGGTTCTTTTATGTGGCGTAAATCTATGGCATGGGACCAACGGCTTTACTTCCCTTCCAAAGGAAGCCACGCTAAGGATTTCTACATCCGAAAAAAATCCATTGCCCTCTGCTGGATTTGAACCTGCAACCTTGGGAACCAGAAGCTAGCACGTTATTCCTAAACCAGGAAGACTTTCTATGTAGGACTTACAAGCCAGACCCTGAACACAGACTCCGGATCAGAGAGAAACCAGGGTGGCCATCCCAATGCTTGAAATTTAAGTAAGGAAGTGGGTAATATGAAATTATGGCGAAATGGATGACAGGAAATATGATTCTGAAGCAATTGGTGGAATTAATGACAGGAGAAACCACAGACCCAGAGAAAACCCATCCAGTTCTGCTTTGTCCTCCACAAATCCCACATGGTATCGAACCCAGGCAGCCTAGACGAGAGGCAACCCCATGCAGCGCCACCCTGTATTTATGTAATAGGTCATAAATATATCAATGGCAATTTTGCTTAATTGTTTTAGCACATATTCGACAATGGCAAGTAAATCTGTAACCTATTACTTTGCACTGCATGAAAATGAAAACTGAATTATTATAGATAATGTTTCCAAATATAATTAAAATTCAATCATCATTTTATTATAAAAACCATTATTTTACTTTTTTTGCTTTTACAATATTTCCCTAACTTCTGCTAAATTCTGGTTAGCTTGATTTAACTTGCAAAAATTGGAGAGAGATTTAATTTTCAATTAAGATGAAATAATCAGGATCATTGTTTGTATAACAAAAATTCTAAGTTAAAGGTAACATGATTAAGTTCATGTACTAAACATAGAGAAATGCTTTATATAACTGGCTCTTAATCCAGTTTAAACTAATTCTAGTTTTAATGCTTACCTGTAGAAAATGTTCCTTTGATAAACACATTGCATAGGAAAAAGGTTTGGGGGTAGAAGGTAACAGATGATTTATTAGGATAAGTGATGATATGCAGAGACAAGCAAAAGGCTGGGTTTTCAGTGAAGGACTTTGGCAGATAATTTGTCTGTTTGGAAAATGACAATATGTCAAAACATGTAAAATGGTGGTGATTTAACCGTGCTTACTGACCCGTAAAATATAAATATATATAATATGTAAATACAACTTATCATGCAATTCAGAAACTCAATTATTTATGTTATTTTTTGATGGAGCTGGAGTATTTACCTGCTTCAAAAGCATCATAAAACTCATCATCAGAAGTATCATAAAACCGAGGACTACGACGACTTCCAATTGAGCCGCGACGGTGATCTTGAAGGGACGGACTGGCTGATAAATGTGAAGCCATAGACTGCTCCAGTTCATGATGTTCTTTAGCCAAAACATTCAATGCTTCTTCTAGAACTCTACACTTCTCTTGCTCCTGTTTCAGCTGAATCACTCTCACCTGTAAAAATAATCAATCATAACAATCAAAGACATATAGGTCAATCAATGATGACTAATTGTTCTTCCACACAATCTGAGTGTAGTCCAAAGTTACAAAGGTAGAAACGTAAAATATTGTGGCATTCTGATAATTATTTAATCAAAAGTTTACTTTCTTCTCTTCTTATACATAGAGGAAGCATTGCATTCCACCCAATAATTAGATATCAAGACAGAGACCAACATGAAGAGTAAAAAGACAACAAAAAGCTGATGTAACCTTTACCAGAAGTAATTATAGACAACAGTTTTGAAAGATTGCACAGGGGTGCGCATAACTAAAGATGAGACAGTTTTATAAATACAGTAGAACCTCATTAATTCAGTCTAATTGGGGATCTAGCTTATCTGAATTAATAAGTCCGGATTAAACAAAACAACCTATGAAATGAGCCAAGGTACATATTTAAATACTCTATTCAGTAAAAAGAATATGTATTTTAAATTTAAGAAATATTATTTAGTATACAAGACATCGTTGCACAGTACAGAACTAGAATATGGCAATCAAGGCACACTGTCATTGATCACACTTGACACGCTTAATGGTTTGATGAAAATGCTGATCTTTTGTTGTCTTCCTTTGACATTATGTAATTGCTTTAATAATTAACTTGCGCAGATGCCTCAAACGTTCGTAATATGCAGATATGTTTTCATCATTATCTTTATTCTTGTGAAGGTCAACAACCTATCACTAGCTGAGAAAAAACACGTGACCGACTGATAAGACTGATGGGAGGCTGTGCGATTAAAGGTTGTCACTTTTTAAGCGGCTGTCCAGATTAAGAGAAGTCTGACTATTGGGGTCCAGATTAATGAGGTTCTACTACACCAAACTTCATATTTTAAGTCCAACATCTCTCACAAGAACTTTTATGATATTCCCTTTCCCACTCCAAACTGCCTTCTGCATAAAAATATCTTCATTATTTTTCTATTTTCTCAAAAATGGTTTTAATAATTTTAAATTATGTTTAATATGCTAATTTGGAGCAGTCCACCTGACAACTCAGGTGTGCTCCTGCCCAAGTATTATTTTGTGGGGCTTTCCATTTGGAAAGTAACTACTTTATATGTCACCCCTTCACCCTTGCTTTTGCAGGATATGTCACTTATGTGTGTCAACCCTGAAGAGCCAACCCCATGTCAACCCCCAACCCTGGGGTTGGTAGTATTTACTGTCTACTAAGCCCTTCATGTTAGGGCTGGAGGATGTTGAAGCATCTCCCAAACCTATCTTGGCTTCACCCAGATTTGCCCAATATCCCATGGGTATCGGGAACCACTGGCCTGCCGAGTCTAACCCAATTTGAACAACTCCCTTTAGGGAGGGGCTCAACACATTTCTATTAATGTTAGAAACACAATGATTGCTAGGGGTCAGCATTGGCCACACCAAGGCTGCTGGGTCTTAGAGATTTGCAGCACTCACGCCAAATCACCTGAACAGGTCCCCTACAGCAGCTGATTAGGATAGAGGAATAGCAAGAGGGGAGCATAAATATATTGTGATAAAGCTGAGCCTTTCCTTCATGGATAACAGACATGTTAGTCAGTGCATGATTGGTTGGAGGAAGGGGAGGTATTCCTGGCTCAGCATACATGTGGAACAAGCCAAAATTTGAGATCTGGCCTTTCCTTGCTGGGGTAAGAAGTTCCTTGAAAGCTCTTGGTGATAAAGAAGAGTTAATTTGCCACAACAGGAAGCTGTTGATGTGATGAATGTGATTCAAGTTTGCTGTTCTGTAAACATCAGGTGATGGAACAGCAAGAGAAAATGAATTTTATGTCAGGCACTACCATGAGTGACCATAAAAGAGAACAGTCCTGTGTTCAATAAACTCATTAGAAGAAAAGAAAACAGTTTATTTGAATTTCTGACAAATCCTCATGTTATTATTTTGGATGGAATACAATACTTCCTTTACTTGCCAAGGAAAGTGATAATGGCATTAAAATTTATTTTTATGGATTCAGGAGACCTCAAAATAAGCATTTTCAGTGAAGTCTTGTTATACTTAAAGTCAAAAGCCATACTTCTTCTACCTCTTCTACAGCAAAGTTTCTGTACTTGTCACCCAAAAAAATATTTTACAAAAATTGAAATGCAAATAATTAAAATGCATGTAAGGGGCTTTAAGACAAGATGTGAGCACTTGGAAAAGCCTATAACCATCAGATCCTTCCTTTTTAAGATAGTTGTTATGCATGCACAGAAGAAATTGACAACCCAACAGTACAAGTGTAATCTGCAACAACCAGTTACTTCAACCCCCCCCCCCTCCCTTTCTCCCATTCAGAAGTATATGCTACAACCAAGCTCTAGGTTAGCTCGTTTTTACTTGACAAATTATTTATGTATTTTTGTTCAGGATTTAATGAAAGTTATCATTAATGTAAATAATTTCAATGAAATTTATACAGACAACAACAATAATAAATATATATATATATAAATAATGAAAAATAATCACCTCGATTAATGTTTGAAATGGATAACTTCTAATTTTGTGTCCAGCAGGAAAATTAAGAATCTCTATCTTCAGTAATAAGAATCTGTAGACTGGCTATACAACATTGACTAGGCTATGCATAACAAGAGGGAAGACCTGAAAGGTTTGTTGTAGCACCTTCCCCCATCACATCTCTTCCCACTTATTAGCCCAAAATACCAAGCCAGTCAGTCATGCTATTCCTGCCTAAGAAGACAGGCTACAATATATTGCAAATAGATTTGAGTTTTACTGGAAGGAGCCCATTTTATGCGGTAACAATGGGCTAAAATACAAATAGCCAACAGATTAGGAGTAAATTTTTTGTTAATTATAATTTTAATAGAAATTCTTTCTTCACAAATTTACTAGGCTTTGCAGCTGGCCTAGCCAGCCCACAGAATTCATCCATACTCACAAACAATACAACATAAACACTCAAAAGTGGACCTTATCCTTAGGGTGTAACATATTAAACAATGAAAGAAATGATTTTAAAAAGGCAGTGATACAGAAAGTTAAGAAGTAGCCTATTAACTAATAAGAAGTCACAAAAAGACATAAAACTATTTCAAAAATCTTTTGCTAATAATTGGCAAAAACATAAATGCATAAAAACTACATAATAACCATTGTACACAAATGTTTTAACTAACACACACACACATGCATGCATGCATACGTACATATGCGCACATGCCACGCATGCATGCACCTAGGCTTCATAATCTAATCTCAATCTTGAGATTCATCTCAAACTCAATTCTAATTTAAAACTGATGGTGCTTTTATGTTGTGGCTCTTCAGTCTGAACTACATGATCTATGAGACACAAAGTCCTCCCTAAGATGGAAGTACAACTAACCAGAGGTAACAAAGTAATGCAAGAATAATTTTAATGAAAAGGTGTTTTGGAACAGTGATACGTATAAAATGAATATTTTTGAATTGGTTTTGTAACACTTAAGTGTCACTTATGTATAATTTTTCCAGACCAGTTTCAAAGCCATGTGGGCATCATTGTTGATAGTTTCCAACTGAATTTCCACAGGGTGTTCTCTGTTGAGGTGTGACAGTCTCTGGTGGCTGAGTGACGAACCTCCACAATATATTTTGTGGCGGAAATTCAAAGTTAAATACGTGGCATTGGTTTTTAATGATGTGAATTTTTTCCCAGACGTCGAGCTCTGCCACATATCTGGCAGGTTTTATAAGGTGTATGTTAGGTACTATTTCATGGTTAGTAGACCAAAAGTGGTGTGCAATGGCTGATTTGTCAGTTTGTTTGTATTTTACTGCTCTCATGTGTTCTTTAAGTCTTGTTTCAAGGTGTCTTTTTTGTTTTACCAATGTAAAATTTGTTGCAATCTGCGCAATTTATTCTGTAGATTCCTGATTTTTTATTTTCTGGGATTTGGTCTTTTTGGTCGTTGCAGAGCATGTTTTGTAAGCTAAACTTATTCTGGGGGGCAAGTGTGATTTTATGTTTTTTGAATATTTTTTTAAAATTGTGGTGTAGTTTTGGGTGATAAGCAAACTTTTTGAAGCAAAGTTTATCTATTGCTGGGCTCAATTTTGTGGTTTCTGTGATTAATTTTCGTTGTTTCAATTTTTTTATTTTTTTATCTATTAATTTTTTGTTGAAGCCATTGTTTCTTGCAGTATTTATTATGTGTTTGTATTCTGTGTTGTATTTTTCATCTTTTATTGGTGTGATGACTAGTCTATGGGTGAGGCTATTAAATACTGCATGTTTGCACACTATAGGATTGTGGCCATAATTCTTTATATAGTTGTTGGAGTGTGTGGGTTTGTGGTAGATACCAAAGGACAGTTTGTTGCCTTCTCTGATTATTTTCATTTATAGAAATGGAAGGTAGTTATCTTTTTCAATTTCTATTGTGATCTGCATTGTTTTCTGTTCTATGTTGAGTAATTTGAGGGAGTCCTGTATGAAACGTTTGGGGACTATGGCAAAGAATGCAGTTTGTTATTTCTATCACAGGTAAGCAGTACACAAAGAAATTTACTGATGTTCATATTCTATCTGAAAATACCAATGTGCACAGAAAACATACAGAGGAATCATAAACTAATAGTCTTACCTCTTCTTGTTGCTCAAACAATGACAAGCAGTGTCCCAAGGATTGCAGCATGTTGCCTGCAGTATCTGACATCAGCTGAAACCTCTGCAAGAAAAACAAAACCAATTAAACACTGAATACTGGGTAAGTTTAATCAAGTTTGAAATCCTCCACTGTGAGTGCAAACTGAGGGATGCTCTTGTAACTATCATATTTTACTATATCTAAAAATCTGATGTGTTTCATTCACAAGACTTTCTTTATATCTCTGAAACTAATTATTGTTAAAAAGCTTAATCTTCTATTTACTTCAGCAAATCGAGAAAAAAATATTAGAAATGATCTTATTACTTGCTTCCTTGAAAGTAGACGGGAAATAAGGGATTACCATAGGCTAAAACGTTAGTAAAGTCTTTCAAAGGCTGATTGCTATGTGATTGAAGTTCCCTTGTTTGTGTAGCCAGAAGTTTTCAAATTCCTGTATAAGAAAAGTGTAAGTATTTTAAAACTGAAACCATTAATAAAGAATATCTCAAAAATGGTCAATTTCACGTAAAAAGGAAGGTAACATAAATTGTGTGTTTTAATGAGCTTTATAGTTTTTGTTAACTTTTTGCCTCTCTCTCTTACGGTTTATCAGTTATGCAAAATTTCACAAAATTCATCCAGAATAAAGATGTCTTTAGAGGCTATTCCCAGAAAATTCAAGATGTACATTTTGTTTGTCATATTTATCTTTAATTTACGATATTTTAATCAAACTCTTTGAACATTTTTATGTAAAGGGCAGTTGGAGGTGGGGGGGAACTTTTTGAAAATTTTTGTGTCACATCCTTGGAAGATACTGAAATTAAATACCAAGTATTTAATGGAATGTTTGTTTTTGAGCTACGCTGCACGTACGCATGCACACACACACACAAGGACATTTTTCCAAAAATGTTTTTTATGGATTCAGGGGTCTCAAAACATACATTTCCTGTGAAATCTCGGTATCAAATTGTTGGGTGCATTACAATACTTTCTCTATACACTATATACTTAGTACATGTAGAAAAAGTAAAAATAGTTTTGTTACGGTATTGATGAAAGGCTATGTTTAGAGAGTTTACCAGCTTTATAGGGTGCTACAAACACTTAACAGTAACACAAGCTTGTGCATTTTTAAACAACACATATTGTCCATAAATTTATTGCTGTGTTTGTTCAATTTGACCAATGATATAGGCATGAAGTATCTATTGTAGGTATGTCACCCACAAAGCAACAAACACTTTAGTACAAGGGCTGATCAACAAAGATTGAGACTGATTTTTTTTTCCCACAATGTATATTACTCCATTTCAATGTTTACATGATCTTCCGTGAGGGGTTCAGTGCCAATCCCCCATCGGGCGCCTCCCCAGGTGGCGGATAAGGGGAATGCCTCCTAGATATAGGTGGTACCGAAGAAATAAAATACTCGGGGTGGACCAAAACTGGCACAACGGGTGGATGTGACTCGAAAGTCGAGGTGAAGACAACACATCTAGGGTAAATGCCCGAAAAGCATCTGCGAGTTCAGGAGCAGAGAGGTGGCAGCCCCACCACTGAACTAGCTCTGCGCAGCGTTCGTACCGCGGCCAGAGTGAAATTTTACATACTGAACAGCCTCAAAATAATAGCCGGATTGATAATATCGGATTTCGACCACAGCAAAAGAAAAAGGATGCACGATTTGGAATTGCAGAACCATTAAAAATAGGAACATGGAATGTGAGAGGAATATCCACAAAAGAAGAAGAATTAGTAAAAGAAATAGAAACAATGAAGGTAAATATAACGGTACTTACAGAAACTAAAAAGAAATTAAAAGGTACAGAAAAGATAGGGAAATACACTTTAGTATATAGTGGGGTTTCATTAAAACAAAGAGCAGCAAAAGGAGTAGCAATATTAATTGATGAAAAATGGACAAAGAGAATTGAACACTATACTTTTATTAATGAACGAATTATACAAGTAACGTTTAAAATCCCCAGAGGGCATCTAATTGTTGTGGGAGTGTATAGTCCTGAAGAGGGAAAAAAGGAAGAGGTTTTAGAATTCTATGAACATTTACAAGAAGAAGTAAATAAAAGCAAAACCCAATATATGATCATTGCTGGAGATTTAAATGCAAGAGTTGGGAAACAACCTATACCTAAAATTGTAGGAAAATTTGGAGAAGACCACATTAATGAAAATGGTAAACAATTACGACAGTTTGCAACTTTTAATGAACTTAAGATAACAAATACATTTTTTAGAACAAAAGATGTTCATAAATATACATGGAATGCACGTGGTCAAAGATCATTAATTGATTATATTATGGTAAATAAAAAATTAATATCACAGATTATACATACTAGAGTTTACAGGGGCTGTGATATATCCTCCGACCACTATTTAGTGATATCTAAAATAGAATTATGGACAAGATGGAAAAAATCAAAAATAAGGGCAAATGAGGAACAAAATAAAACGGTTTTCAAAATAAACCTACTTCAAGAACCTAGTATCAGGAGGCTTTACCAAGAAAGATTAAACATTTTCCTAGAAGATACAAAAGTAGAAGAACATATTGATAAAGAATGGTCCAATATAATTAAAGCAATCAAAGGAGCAGCAGAAGAAGCAATTGGAAGAAGAAATATATATAGAAGAAAAATTGGCTTAAGAATATGGAATGAAGAAATTAAACAAGCTATTGACAACAAAAAAGCAGCGTATAAAAGGCTTCTACAAAATAAAACTGAAGAATCAAGACAAAATTATAAAGAAAAAAGAAACATCGCAAAAGCAATTACAAGAAGAGGACACCAGAATTCATGGGAGAATTTTATTAGCCAGATAGAAAACGACATACATGGCAGACAACAATTTGCCTATAAAGTGATTAAGACGTTAACAAAACAAGAGAAAGACAAAGTGAGAATAAACAATATATCTGAAGAAGAATGGTTGAAATATTATAAGGAACTATGGTATAAATTAGAAGAAAATGGAAAGTCAATAGAGGACCAAGTAATAGTTAAAACATCTATAGATTTAATCACCGAAGAAGAATTACAATTAACTTTACAAAACATGCAAAATAGAAAGGCTCCAGGACCAGATGGAATAAATGCAGAATTAATAAAGTATGGAGGAGATAAATTAAATGTAAGACTGCTTAATTTTATCAACAAATGTTGGAAAACGAATAGAATTCCTAAATGCTGGTACGATGCACACGTCATCAATATATTTAAAAAGGGCAAAAGAAATGTATGTAGTAATTACAGAGGTATAAGTCTCCTGAACACAGGCTATAAGCTGTATACAAAAATCATAAACAAACGTCTAAGTATAATTACAGAACCGTTATTATTAGAAAACCAAATGGGATTTAGAAAAGGACGATCCTGCACCGATAATATATTTTCTATTAACCAAATTATTGAAAAGAGAAGAGAATATAATTTAGAAACACATATAGCTTTTGTAGATTTAGAAAAAGCTTTTGATAAGGTAAGCAGAACTAGACTCTGGCATATATTAGATAAAAAAGGATACCCAAAACAATTGATAGATGTACTCAGGAATATATACCAAGAAACAAAAATAAAAATAGTTTTAGGAAATGGACGATTATCACAAGATATGATAATTAATAATGGTTTAAGACAAGGATGTAGTTTATCTCCGCTTTTATTTAATATTTATATGGATGATATTCTCAGAAAATTAAAAGATGAAATACCATTAGGAATAAAAATAAATAAAGATAATGCCTTAAATATGCTACTCTTTGCAGATGACATGATGTTAATACAAGACCGAGAAGATAAGCTGCAAATAAGTATGTACAAGCTACAAAAATTGATCCAGGATTATGGTTTAAGTATATCAATAGAAAAATCAAAGATAATGGCATTTATAGGAAAACATATAAAAAGATCAAAGATAGTGTTAAGCAATAAAGTGTTAGAACAGGTGATAAAATTTAACTACTTGGGTTGTAATGTAACCTTTAAGACAAACAATGAAGAAATAAATAATAAAGTGAGTAAGTTCCAATATATTTGTGGAGTAATAGCTCGTACCTTAAAAAGGAAAACCCGAAAAGATACAAACCTAAAATTCTATAAGACAATGGCTGTTCCAGTTTTACTGTATGGTTCGGAGACATGGACTCTTAAAAAGAAAGATTGGAGCCAAATACAAGCGGCAGAAATGAAATATCTCCGAGCAGTAAAAGGTTGCACCAGACAAGATCATATTAGAAATGAAGACATAAGGAAAGAATTAGACATTTTTTGCTTAAAAGAAAGGATACAAATAAATAGAGAAAAATGGGAAAGCCATTTACAAAGAATGGATAACTCTCGCATTCCATTTCAATCATACAAATACAAACCTCTAGGCTACAGAACGATAGGAAGACCAGTTAAAAGATGGGAAGAAATATGAGGCCGGAACAGGAGAATCCTCCTAATCCATGAAGAGTTGATGATGATGATGATCTTCCTCAAAGTAATTCCCTCCTACTTCAATGCACTTTTTATAGCGTCTCTATAAGTCCTTGAACACATGATGCAGGCCATTCTTTGTCAGGTCTGAGAACCATCTCACTTTTCTTGAGCATGGCTTCAGAGTTTTACAAATCAAACCCTGAAGATTTGCCTTTAGTGGTGGGAATTAAAAAACAAAAAATCACAGGGTACAAGATCAGGGCTATAAGGTGGATGTGGTGCACAGGTAATATTGTATTGAGCCAAAAATTGCATGACTTGATTTATAATGTGAGGTCATGCATCGTCATGAAGAAATTGCCACCCATCCAAAAAAATGTTTGTTCTTTCTTTGCAATGTGCCTCCCCAGTTTAGCCAATACAGTATACTGCTGTGACAGCAAAGTGAGGAGAAACTGCATACTGGTAAACCATTATCACTTTCCCTGCAGATGGAACAATTTTCTCCTTTTATGGTGTTTGAGAACCTAGCAATCTCCACACTGCTGGCTCGTTTTCCTTCGGGATCATAAGGATGTAGCCATGACTCGTCACTAGTGATAATCGATTCCAGAAACACATCCCCTCAATCAGCAAAGAGACAGCCCCTCATAGCTTTTCTCTATTTGCACAGCCTTTTGTTCTGGGGTCATCAGATGTGGCACCCAATGGGCACAAACATGGGTCATAATCATAAAGACACTGCCATATGAAATTCTCAACACTGCATTGAAGTTATGTAATGTTATCTGCCAATCCTCATGGACAATCATAGCTGCTGTGTTGCTGTTAACTTCAGTAACAGCAGAAATCGAAATACCAGGCCCACCTTACTTAACACAGACAAATCAGCCTTCTTTGAAGTCCTTGAACCACCTAAACACTGCAGTACAAAGTAGTGCATCTTTACTAGACTCTTGCTGCAGCTTCTTAAGTTTCAGTATGTATGGTTTAAATGAAAACAGAATTATATTGTGCCATACTGCTCCTCTCACAGTGGTATGTGAAATACAAGTAAGGTCTAAAATAGAGCATTACTGCTCACTTACTGATTGATACAAGAGTGCTGCCACCTATTGAGATTATACATAAATGCCTGCTCTGTTCAAATATTCGTGGTACAGATAGAAAACTAAAGTGTAAGCTACAGTCTTTGTTGATTAGACGTCTTATATAAAGGGGAGTCAGAATAAAGGGTTATAACAACAGAGAACCGTAACTAGAATGAGAATGATAACACGTATTTCAGTGGGAGGATTCACAATTGACGGGAAGCTTTCCCAAGTCCCAAGAACGGGAAAGCAGTGATAGCCAAACTTTAACTTTTTCGTTCTTGTTCCCAAGATCATTGCTGACCCAATATTCAAGATTTCTTGAATCTAATATTTACAGTGATGATCTTGCAATGCCAGCTTTTTTATAATCTTTCTTCCAATGTTGCTATTGTGAACCATCCTGCACAGTCCTCTCTTCAAGGGAGTCTCTTATTCTTTCAAAACCTACAGGCCATCAGTAAACAGTGGGTTATGAAGGATAAAAATCCCCAAGTAAAATCTTTCAACCATTCTCTACAACCTAAACTAACTTAAAAGCATAGCAGGGAAATGGTCTCACTTGAGATCCATACTAACATCTAAACTCTGTTTCTTCTAAGCTTACTATCTGTACATACTCCAAACTGTATTGCTCCCCATTTGCTTTGGCAAAAGTTGTTTGCACCATAAAATGTGCATTTCCTAACAGCTGAAAAATGGCTACAAGTGGCGCAATTCCTTCCCTATGCAGTTGATCCCACAATTTCATGTTCAATGTCAGAAAAACTTTCCAGTTCTTTTCCTTTTGGTATTTCACAGCACTGTATTTTTAAAAAGAAAGAGAGAGGATATGCATGTGTGCGTGCGTGTGTGTGAATCGGTTAACTCAAAAACAGAAAGTCTTAAGAATTTCCAAGGATGTGACATGAATATTTTCAAGAAAATCCCCCCCCCCCAACCATTCGATACATGGAACATTTTTCACAAATTTTGTTTTTTTTTAAAAAATGGCTCTAACGACTTTGATTAAAATACCATATGTTTAAGATTGTTTTATTTCAAACAAAAGGTATATCTTGAATTTTTAGGAATAGCCTCCATCATTCTGGAAGTTTTATATAACTGATAAACTGCAAAAGATAGAAAAAAACCTTACTGTACAAAAAAATGTAGATCTTGTCAAAACACACAATTCATGCCATAACTGCTTTAGAGATATTCCTTGTTATTGGTTTCACTTTTAAACTACAAAACTTTTCTCAAACAGGAAGTTATCTTTTGATTTGCTCTTGGCCTTGGAAAGAATACCAAATTTTGATGATAAAACACATAACGACAGCTTTTAAAAGCTTTGACTGTTGCTTTAGCCTAGTGTACTCCTTCCCTTCTACTTATACGAAACTAAGTAATAAGACCATTTCTGGTAATGTTTATCTTGATTAGCACTATGTAGATAAAAAAATAATCTTTTGTAAGAGTAATTTGTTCCCAGAACAGATAGAGAAAGTTATGTGAATGGAACAAATGAGATTTTTCTTATTATCATCCAGGAAAATGTCTCTTCATTGTCAATGGTTTCCTCAAGGATGTTAATGCTAAAACTGGCAATATTTTAAATTACTTACCCTAATGGCAGCACCAGTTATAGCATCACAGTGTAGACTGTTATTGGATAAGGCTTCTACTACGGCAACACTGTCTGTCAGCTGACTCTCCAAAACTTTATGATGTGCTGCAGCAGTTTGCAATGCATCCTAGGAACAAGCAACAACAAATCTTTGTTAAACATCAAATCCAAAACTAAATGAGTCATAAAATGAAACTACATGTTCACAACTAATTTTTGTTTTAACAATCTAAGGGTACTATATGGCAGCAAATCAAAATTCATTACATTATCTTGATCCTTTATGATGTGAATTTTCTCCCAAATATTTTATTCCGCTGCATATCCTGCAGGTTCTATAGGTGTTATGCTTTTACTTATTTCACAGTTTGATGACCAGAAGTGATGAGCAATGGCAGACTTATCTCTCTGTTTATACTCAATTACTCTTAGATGTACTTTCAGTCTTGTTTCCAAATTTATCTTAGTTTTTCCTAGTTTTCCTATGTTGCAGTCTGTAAATTCTAATTTGCAAATGCCAGAGTTTTTTGGTTCAGTTGAGGTCTTTTAGAATGTGCACAGTAATTTTTAACCTATTATATTAATACAGTGAAAGTTTTGCACAACAAATTTTACTGGTGGAAAGTAGGCTCCACAAATATATTAGAGATAGGGAAATATAACAAAAACTACAACCAAGTTTGAAACTGTAAACTATGGAGTTCAAGGTTCAGTACTGGTTCCCCTATTGTTTATTCTACATGTGAATGAATGTTAATGATAGTTATAGCAAAGTTATTTCCTAAGCAGATGATACAATATTGTATGTTGGAATACTATAACTAAGGAAACGAATAACACTATGATACAAACCATCGATATACTTTTTAAAATGCTTTAAGCAAAATAATCCCAAAAGCAACATGTCTAAGAATGTGCCAATCCAATATAAACTAAACTTTAAATTATGTACATAACACTTCACAAATATTGGATTACAATACAGGTTGTATAAATAAACATACATTTCTAGCAATCATAATTGACAAAGTTAACATGGTTGGAGCACATTTATTATACAGATTGAGCCAAGAAAACCAATAGAGTATGTGGTAAACATGTCCATTCTATAGCCATCATTTCTTATGTATTCTACTTGTAAACTGTCATTAATCTATGGCATGCATACAATCATTATATTTCATTAACCTGTTACATTAGTTTCTCAAAATGGTATCCTTCGACATTTCACACATTTTTGACATCTATCTACTATAGCACCCCAGCCCAATTTCGAGCCTGGGCCTCTGCTATCAGCTTCTTAATCAACAGAATTTCTAATTTACAAATTCATCATTATACTCATGATGACGAGAGTTCAACTCATTCCCTATAGATGGCATATTACAACAAAATCATGATTGTGGACATGAAACTGACAGAATTTAGTCCAGGGACCTTTTCCTTCAAGGTAAGGTTCTTTTACATGCATGGGACCAATGGCTCTACTTCCCTTCCAAAGGAAGCTATGCCAAGGACTTTTATGTCCAAAAAAATCCATCACCCTCCGCCAGGTATGAACCTGCAACCTTGAGTATTACAGGCTAAAATGGTAACCACTACACCAAGGAAGGTGAGATTCTTGACATCTTTTGAGGAAAGGTAAGATACGGTAAGGTTTCAATTTTAAAATATGCATGCTTAGGCTTTCATGGCCAGCTTTAATCCAATAAAATGTAGAGGTTTCCGGGATTGTAGGCCACAGTCGATTAAATGAAATGTCTACATTTGACCCAATTTTAAAAGTTTAGTAGCCGTATAGACTGATGTTTTTGAAATGTCTACTTCTTGTGCTACACGCCATAAAGACTTGTTGGGAGTACATTCAAGTGCTGCCCCATTTCTTAAAGCTTTTCTTCTGCTAGAATCTTATGCTTAGTTTTGCAAAGAGTTCAACGACCCCATCTCTTTAAATCTGTTGACAAGATATCTAACTGTACATTTATTTGGTATATTGAATGCCAGAGAATTTGTTTACTAATTGTTTACACAGCTGTTGTATGAATCTATTTGATGCAAGTATCATGCATAAATTTTCGCTGTTATACAGTAAACTTTTCAATTCACATTTTAATTATGTAAATAACTATGTAATTTCCAAAGAAGTAAAAAACACTTTACACTATACAAAGCAATGATTGGTAACATAGAGTCTGCACAAACACATGTTTTATGGCCTATATCTCAACTTGTATTAAACAATGACCAGATACGCATTGACCTGCACAGTATTTAACTACAGTAGTTGGGATTTTTCCCATTGACTTGAATGCTACATATCTGCAGAAAAATCATTATACCTACTTAGATATTTCTCTAATCTTTTGGAAGAGAATGACAAATGATTTATTGTGGTGTTATATTTCATGAGATTTATGAGATAAAAATCTGGAGATGCAGTGTGAAATCACACATAAAAAAAACTCATAAACTGCAAAAGGAAGCAACTAGAGTAATATATCTCTTAAATTTTAGGGATTCCTACCGGCAATATTTTAGAGAAAAACAAATTGCTACAGTATTTGCACTATATATATATATATATATATATATATATATATATATATATATATATATATATATATATATATAGAGTACAAGAACCATCCAAAAGTAATTTATTATAACTAAATAATAACGAATGATATTAGCACAAAACTTTATTTACAAAGTAAAGATTGTCACATGGTACCAGCTTTTAATGCTATACTTTTCTACCACCAAAGAACTTATTCATTTTTTTAATAAACATAACATCCGGCCAATTAAATTTTATATGTAAATAACGTAAGTGATTCGTGATAATGCAATGAACGAGGCTTCAGTGAGGGAATGGTGCATAATTTATGAGTAATCAAGGAGGAACCAGTATGCACAACAAAGACTGGAATGGAAGTTCATCAATCGTTATGGAGCAACTCAAAGCAAATATTGATAAAAGAATTCAGAAATACCAGTGTTTGACTTTTTAGGTGGAAAAAATTTCCCAACCACTGAAGACCTCAAATTGACGGTGAATCTTGGCTCAAATGTTTAGCAGTGGAAGAGCATATATCTGTATTAAAAAACTGGTACACTATGTGACAACAAATACCTTGATAGCAATGGCAATGAGATTGACTTGGGGATTACTTACATTGAAAGGAAAAAACCCTGAAAAAAATCTTATCCGAATAACTCACCTTAACTGAGATTTGAACTCTGGGCCACTTGAATGTGGGAATTTTGTTGAAAATCTTTCTATCTCATCTTGGAAAGTGCTCTTGTTTTAGAGTTATGATACTCACAGACACACACCGACTTCTAAATATGTCGTTTTTGGGTTCAGGGATCCCAAAATTTTTATTTTAGTCAAATCTTGATTTCAAATATTTGGGTGAAATACTTTACTTCTTGTTGCCTACTATAGATAAATACTGAAAGTAATAAGCTTTTGTAAGAATAGTGTACAACAAATATAAAAATAAACAATAGGGTAGAGAAAGCTTGTGAAGTAGCATACCAGATCTTTCTTTTCCTTTTATAACATGCTAAATTCTCAAGTCAGTTTCAGGAAAAAGGGATTCATCTGATTTGGAATCATCTCATATTTACAGAAATTAGTTTAGTGTTGTGTTACCTGCATGGATCCAAGAGGTTTTATATGATGATCCTCTTCATCACTGTCATCGAACTGCACATGTCCCTGGGACAAATAGTGTGTGCTGAATGCAGCATGTTCAATGAATGCATTGATCCACTTCTGTAACATATATGCAGGTTATTAGAGGAAATGTCAATGATGCACATCTGAAAATTACAAAACTTAGCCTAATGCACCATTGTCTGGCAACAGAAATGAGAAACAAAATCAGAAAATCATTAAAACATTTGTTTTCAAATGCAAACATGTAAAATCACAAACCTAAGAACACTAAAAGGAAATAGAATTAGATATTACTGAGTTGGAATTGTAACACATTAAAACATCACAATGTATTACTATTTCAAATTGGTAATTTCTAATTAAAAGACACATCATCGTTATTAACTTCTAACACCAATTATACCAAAAGGAAAGTTGATCTAGCATGGGGCATATACAACAGTCATTATTTGCTCACATTTCTAAGTTATTACATCAAATCACATTTGACAGGAATTATAAAAGACATCAAAGAGTGATTTTGCACAAATGTTAATACTATCTCTAGATTTTAATATTTTAATTAATTTATTTTTACTTTCTCTACACATACTATGTACATAGTGTATAGAGAAGGTATTGCATTCCACCCAAAAATTTGAAATCAAGACTTCCCGGGAAATACCTGTTTTTGGGTGCCCTGTATCCAAAAAAAAAGCATTTTTGAAAAAAGTGGTGTGTGTGTGTGTGTGTTGAGTGTGTGGGGGGGTGAGTGGGTGGGGATGAGGGTGAGGGTGTGTGGGTGTGCATGTGTGGCATTGTGCATGTGCGTGTGCGTGCATGTCTCTGTGAACAAGATAACTCAAAAACGAAAAGTTGGTAAAATATCAAACTTGGTATATAAGTTTAGTATACTCCAGGGATGTGACACAAAGATTTTGAGAAAAATCCCCCCACCACAAAACATCCTTTACATGTAAAAAATGTTGAACATTTTGATTTTCTCAAATGATTTTGATTAAAATACCATATATTAAAGATATTTATATGTCAAATAAACTGTGTGTCTTGAATTTTCTATGAATAGCCTCTGAAGAGCTCTTATTCTTAATGAATTTTGCATTACTGATAAACCGTAAGAGACAGACAGAAACTTACTAAACAAAAATGTAGATCACATTAAAACAACAATTTATGTCATATACATTTTTTTTTTTTTTTTTTGGTGGCATTGACCATTTCTGAGATATTCCTTAATTATTTGTTTCAGATTTAAATTAAACTTTTCTCACGCAGAAAGTTGCACACCCCTGGCCCTGCATAGAAACAGATTTCAACCACATGGCATCCAGCTTTTAAAACATTTGACTATCATTTTAACCTCGTGTATTCCTTTATTTCGCTTCTATTTACAACAAAGTAAGTAAATAAGAAAATTTCTGCTAATGTTTATCTTGATTATCATAAATTAGACACAGGCATATGCTTTTTAACAATTTATTACAGCAATGTAGAGAAAGTCACGTGAATGAAAATTATTTATTTATGTTTTAAAACCAGCTGAAAAATTCAATGCTCGGATTTAAGCATGGTTCTTCTGTTTTCTGTGCATTTACTCTAATCATTGAACTCCTATGACAACAAGCTATTAGGACATTAATTCTCCAACTGATTCAGCTTATTACCTGATCAATCAGTATGTCTCACTTCAGGGATAATACCTTAATAGCGACTTATTATTTTTAGCTCTCAGAATCTGGGTAATGCTAACATAAACCAAATATTGGATAATTTTATATAGATATTATAATAATGTCACCAACCATGGTGTTGTGGTGGACAAAGTGGCACAGGGGCGGGTTTTCTATGGGTTCTCCAGTTTCCCCCACCATTGTATTCCACCAGTGCTCCATCTTCATTCATGTATCCTCAATGTCATCGCCTGCGGTGCCACAAGTAGTAAAAGCGGGCGTTAAACACAGAAAAAAAAAAAAAAAAAAAAAAAAAAAAAAAAAAAAAAAACATGGTGCACTAGTTTTCATGCTAGCCACTAACTCACAAGATTGCAGGTTGAAAATCCAGCGGAAGGGGATGCATTTTGTGAGACTGAGGTATGTGCACGTACCTGGTAGAACACCTTTACAGCATACATGCTTTTTAATTCATGTGTGACCTGATGTAGAAATGCATGAAATTTTCAAAAATCTTGAAGAAAACAGGTTGAAAACTAGGTAGGTGCTCATGTTGAACTAGTTGTAGGCCTGTTCAGCTTGGGCACCAATGAAAATTTCAGTATTTCTCAGCAGGTCATGCTTGAATTAAAAAAACATATGTTACAATTTTCTACCAGGTTGTGCGTAAATTAAAAAAATATTAAATGCATATTCACTACTGCCCAATATTTTTTGAGCACTTAAGGTTTCCTTGGTTAATAAGTAGTATGACAACAAACAAAATTTAAAATTACTCCAGGCTGAAATCCATGGAAACATTTATAAAATCCTCTATGCCAACTTTTGCTTGCAAAATATGTACATTTTGAAAATGATAAATTGTTGACCACTATATGAACATTAATCCTAAAATTGTTTGGACATCAGAGTATATCTGTAATCCACTAGATATTAATTCAAAATCTTCTCGGGCTTCTAGCCAGGTAAAAACTTGGCTTGACACCAACGTTTCGAAGAAGTGCATCTTCCTCGTCTTCAGGGTGAACTGATCAGTTCACCCTGAAGACGAGGAAGATGCACTTCTTCGAAACGTTGGTGTCAAGCCAAGTTTTTACCTGGCTAGAAGCCCGAGAAGATTTTGAATTAACACGTCGCCAGGAAAGCTTCAGCTCTTATTCCACTAGATATTGTTTACAGACAATTTTAAATACATAGAGAGGCAGTAAACGTTGACTTAGTGCTTCATAAGCATTCAAATGGGTATCACTGTGATTGCAGATATTGAAAGTTTGAAATAAGAAAACTGCAACTTTCAGTAGAAAAATGTTTGCAATAATCTGCTTACACACAGCATAAGTCAAATTGCCACACAAGAACATGTTTCCTTGAGAAGTATCCACTACACTGTAATGTGGTATTAACTACTCATAGCAAAAAGGACCATTAACGGAAAAGGATCCTTAAGGTGATTTTGAAAAGCAAGGATAAATATTAGTGGTAACCAGCAAATGTGATCGCTTCAAAAACTGTCTCTCTCTTCCACTCCTTCCCTCCCTCCTTCTTTCTCACTCCCTCTCACTGCTCTCTCTTCCTCTACCCCTCTCCTTTCTTCTCTCTCCCTCCCTCTCCTTTCCTCTCTATCTCCCTCCCTCCTCCTTCTCTTCCTTTCTCTCTTTCTTTCTGTCTTACTTTCTGGAGGGCACCCCAGCTCCTGGGGTCAGATGCCTATTGAAGAGTAGAGATCTGGATCCGAGAGAAGTTAGAGTGGGTGATCAGCCCGATACCTGGTATTTAGTTTATTGTTTTTTTAGTGTTTAATGTCCGCTTTTACTAATTGTGGCACCGCAGGCGATGTAAATATAAATGTAAATGGAGTGTTATTTATGGATGCTCTTTAACTGCTGTGGTTCTCAGCACCCCATTCTAAACTGGGTGTGAAAGAACCGCTTAATTTTGCTCAGAAGCCTCTCTATCAGGCTTGAGGTTCTTTTACATGCCGTAAATCTACGACACGGGACGAACGGCTTTACTTCCCTTCCGAAGGAAGCCATGCTAAGGATTTTTACACCTGAAAAAATCCATTGTCCTCCGCCAGGTTTGAACCTGCGACCTTGGATATATGAAGTTAGCATGGTAACCATTACACCATGGAGGGCGACACCGTAGGCAATGGCACTGATGATACACGAAATGAATATGGACACCAGTGGATTGTGATGCCAGGCAAAACCAGAGAACCTGGAGAAAACTTCCCCTGTGCCGTTTTGCCTGCTTTTTTTAATTGAACCCGGACCGTCTAGGTGAGAGACAAGTGGTCTAACCACTCAGTCACGGCCGATACCTGGTATAAAAGCAAGAAAGTCATAATATGAAATGAGAGAAAAGATGATTATGGAGCAACTAGTGATATGAATGATGGGGGAAACTGTAGAACCTGGAGAAAACCTGCCTAGGTGCCACTTCGTCAATGACAAATCCCACAAGCACCTTCTGGGATTGAAACCAGGGTGACTAGGCTAGAGGTAAGCAGTCTAACCACTTTAGCCATGGTGTGCCCTGCTCCCATTCTGACAGTGGAACCAGTTGATTGAACCTGTAAGCATTTCTACAGTAAAGAGATGACTTCAGGATGTACATCTTAAATGTGGTATCGTGACAAAGAAACCCCTTCTGAAAGGCGTCAATAAACTGAAAAGTGGGCCAAAATACATGAACTTGGACATTTGATAAGCGATAACTATGTTTTTCACATACAAATTATGTTATGAACTATGTGGTACAATATGTTGCCAGTTTTTCTGGCATGCAAAGGGTGAATGCATGGCACTTCAATGAATACTTCCTACAGTCAAGCATTGGGGTGGTTCAGTGTTAGTATGCGGTGGTATAGATGGTAATAAGTAGGGATCGGATTTTCATGCAAATACATAGTTTTTCCTAGCATTTGAAAAGTATGCTCTTTGGATAATATTTTTGAACTGCTTCTTTGCTTACATTTTAGGCATGGTTTTATTTTATATATTTTGCCTGTTTTGTGAATAAGCATGATATTTTCAAAAATATTTAATTATGCTGCATATTATTTCACATGTTTTCTACTTTCTCTACATGTACTATATACATGGTGTATAGAGAAGGTAATTGTATTGCACCCAAAACTTTGATACCGAGATTTCACTCGAAATACATGTTTTGAGACCCCTGAATTAAAAAAAATTAGAAAAATATTCGAGCAGATATGTCTGTGAGCAGTATAGGTCAAAAATGAAAAGACCGTTACATACCAAACTTGGTATTTAAGTTTGGTATCTTCCAATGATGCGACACAAAGATTTTCAAGAAAATCCTCCCACCCCAAACTACCCTTTACATGGAAAAATTTTCGAAAATTTTGATTTTCTCAAAACTGGTCTAAACTATTTTGATTAAAATCTCTTATATTTAAAATATTTACTGTCAAATAAAATGTATATCTTGAATTTTCTGGGAATAGCCTCTAAAGACCTCTTTATTCTGCATGATTTTTATTGAATTTTGCATAATTTATAAAATGTAAAAGAGAGACAAGAACTTACCACATAAAAACATGTAGATCGTGATAAAACACACACTTTATGTCATATTCATTTTTTCGTGGAGTTGGCCATTTTCAAGATATTCCTTGTTATTGATTTCAGTTTTAAAATACTTAAACTTTTCTCATATGGGAACTTGTCAATGCTTGGCCATGCCAAGAAACGGATTTCAATCCCATAGCAACCCCATTTTAAAACATTTGACTCTGGTTTAGTCTAGTGTGCCTGCTTATTTCCCTTCTACTTATAAGGAAATAAGTAATAAGACTATTTCTGCTAATGTTAACCTTGATTAGCATGGAGTAGATAGAAGAATAAGCTTATTAACAATAATTTGTTACAGAGATGTAGAGAAAGTATGTGAATGGAACACATCAGATTTTTTTTATTAATAAAATATTTATTCTTGAAAAAAATCTAGCAATTTTAAACTGTGTGTCCCATTTATGTTGAAAGATTATTTTGATTTGTTTATTTATTTATGATTTTCCTTTCTTCCTGATTGCTGGAAGTTACACTTCGGCTTGCTAAAATGCACTACATGGTCTTGGTTGGAAGACTTCCCCAATCTCCCTGCATCATAGCTATTAAGGGTTCAGTCAGAACTATGTCTGAAGAGCAGCTTACAATAACACCAAGCAACAGTTTTAACACTATTATTTAATTTCTATACAATTTTTAAATGTTTCATAATATTCACAACATTTAAATTAATGCAAAGTGATGAATAACCCATTTTCGAAGCCTTCCTCACTTACCTATTTTCAGTTGACTTCAAGTTCTCTCTACAGGAAATCAGATGATATTTGCAGTGAACGGTGGCTACTGACTAGTGGCTTAGTAGTGTGTTTTTAGTTCTTCACAATTAAGTGCGATGCCAAAAGTGAAAACAAGTAATTATAATCAATCTAAATTGCAACAGTAGGAGTGGGAGTTCAAAGAGCAGATGATAACAATAATACCTTATTTCCATGCATGTGAAAAACCAGTTGGTTTCCAAGTCGTTCAGCATGTGGGCACCAATAAACACAAGGAGAACATAAGAGGTAAATCCACGAAAAATGCATCCATACAGATGCTTTTCAGTAAATGTTCCAGTAATTTTTTGCAGTTTTCTTTTCATTTGTGCAAAGCCTTTTTAGGCTGATATTTCGCTATGGAAATTATCTAATTTGTTTTGAGATATTTCATTGAGAAGTGAACAAAGTGTAAAGTGCCAGATGAATATACTGTACATAAAAATTACAGTAGTGCTACGAGCAAACCATTAAAAAAAAATCTGATGTGGCATATTCTTCTATATATTTTATGATAATCGAGATAAACATTAGCAGAAGTTGTCTTAATTGTTTACTTCCTTGTAAGTAGAATAAAAATAATGGAATACACTAGATTAAAATGACAGTCAAATCTTTTAAAAGCTGGTTGCCATGTGGTTGGAATCCGTTTCTATACAGGGCCAGGAGTTTACAGCTTTCCGTGTAAGAAAAGTTTAAGTATTTTAGATCTGAAACAAGTAACAAGGAACATATCAGAAATGGTCAATTCCAAAAAAAAAAAAATGTATATGACATAAAACGTGTGTTTTAACGTGATCCACATTTTTTGTGTAGTAAGTTTTTGTCTATCTTTTACGGTTTACCAGTTATGCAAAATTCAGCAAAATTCATTCAGAATAAAAAGGTTCTCTACAGGCTATTCCCAGAAAATTCAAGCTATACATTTTATTTGCCATACAAATATCTTTAATATACAGTATTTTAATAAAAATCATTAGAGCCATTTTTGAGAAATTCAAAATGTTTTAAATTTTTTCCATGTAGAGGGTAGTGTAGGGTGGGGGGATTTTTCTGAAAATCTTTGTGTCACATCCCTGGAAGATACTATACTTATATACCAAGTTTGGTATTTTACCAACTTTTCATTTTTGAGTTATTGTGCACGTGCACGCACACACGTACACACATACACACACAGACCTTTTTCTACAAATGCTTTTTTTTTTATAAAGGGGACCCTAAAACATGTATTTCCTGTGAAATCTCAGTATCAAATTTTTGGGTGGGGTGCAATACCTTCTTTATACTATATGTACATGGTACATGTAGATAAAGTAATAAAGGTTAAGATTTAAAATAATTTGATATGGGTGTCAATCAATGAAACATAAGACTGTTAGGGACAGTAAATTGCAAATATTGTAATTGGATCTCTTAACAAAAAAGTAAGATCTACACCTTATCTCCTTGCAATAAGCAATTTCAGATTACAAATAGCTCCGCAGTTTCCTCATTTTTTATCGATTCCATGAATTTACTATGGCTAATGTCATTCAGTATGAATATGTATTTTATTTTTTTTTAAGTCCTTTAACCTGGTTAGTCACATCGGACTATGAATGAAATTGGTGAAATGATGCTCAAATGATTTTGGGGTCCATGGAGCTTAAAGTTATTCAACATTTGTCTTCTCAGGATAAGGGAAAACCCCGAAAAAAGCCTTATCCGGATAACTCACCCTAAGCGAGATTCGAACTCACAACCTGTTGAATATGAGGCAGACATGCTACCACCACAGTACCCAGGCGAGCCATATATTGTTGTTTATGACTGATGCGGCAAGTTACATGATCAAAGCTGGCACTGCTCTCAAAGTTGTGTTTGACTTGTCTTACTCATAGGTTACATTGAGTTGCTAAAACTATTTGTGAAAATGTTCATTCTGTTGACAAGTTGGTATCTGCTGCAAAGAAGGTAAAAGCACCTTATAGAAAACAAGCATTCAGAGCAGCAGCACCTGACATTCCCCTGCCACCAGAACCAATTATAATATGCTGGGGTCACATGGATACTTTGCCAGCATTAAGAAACTGTTAAGAGCATTGTTTCTACATTTGATCCTAAAGGGCAGCCTCAATTCAAACTACTCAAGATGTTCTGAAAACCCCAGAAATAGAAGCTAAACTAGTGTATATATCTGCTAATTTTTCTCATCTTCGGATGCAATTGTTTCCATGGAGACAGGCAGTTCTACTTTTGTGATTTATTAAGTGTGTTCAAAACCACAGTCTCTAATAATCACCTGATTCTGTCCCTGGAAAAGTTGGTGAAATACTTTCAAAAATTCAGGATACAAACATATTTGTGAAATTGAAGAAATTTTAACCGGTAAATGTACTGAACTTCCAAGCTACATCCGCTAACAGGTAAGCAAGTAGCCTCTATTGTACATACACTCGTAAGTTCCTGTGAGGTAGAGAGAATTTTCTCCTGCTACAAGGACATTTTGCAAGACAACAGGAGACGGCTTACCTTCAAACACCTGAAACATATTGTGATCGTGAACTGCAACAGAAGGGAAGTGGAAAACTTTTTTGTGAGTATACAACATCTTTCTGTAAATTAATATAAAAATATTAGTGTTCTTGCATGTTTTGTTAATGTTTCTTTGTTCATCATACACATGCATTTACATAATATCATTTTATGCAAACAGTTCACAGGCATATTTTTAGATTTGTTTATGCATAAATGCATACATATTTAAGGGGCTATTACTGCATGAAAATCCAGTCCCCAGTAATCACCTTCCTGTGCCCAGTTAATTTTGCACTCAGGTGTAATTTTTGTTCATTTTGCACTTACCTGCCTGCTGATCTGCCCCGTTGTCTCCCCATAGTTCACTACACTCAGTCTGTGGACAGCACCATCAGAGAAATGGATAACAAATGTGGAAGTGTCACACTCTAGCGGCAAAATATTGGCACCATCCAGGTACTTGAAGTCTTTACGTTTGAAACCAGTAGATGCATCTGCTCTACTATTAAAATATGTGAGCACACCACGCTCCAACACAGCCTGCACAGCAATAATGAGATTATTGTAATTAAGTGTTAATCATCCACTAGCAAACAGCATACCTAAAACAAAGATGGCTGGTATTTATAAAATGGGATTAAACTGAGAAAAAATGTAAAATGGTTGGTCTTATTTAGTTCTGGCAACTACTTTATTTCTCGATACAGGGTTGCTTACAACCTGTTCCCTGCAATGCAGAAGCTACTGGATCCCATTGGCAGTGCCTAATTCTTGATGGTGCCCAGAGAGCAGTAGTTCTCTGTAAAAAGTCTTTAACTGTATGGAAGTGAATCTTGCAAAGTGGCTCCTTCATCTTAGGGATGAGACTTAAATCCAGATAATATGGAGGATGATAGAGCATTTTCCAGCCCCAGGGATTTAATAATTCAGACCCAAATCCTGCTATATGTGCCCTAGCACTGTCGTGTAGAATAATGGATGAATTATCCATGAACTGTCTGCATTTATTTCTCAGAGCTGCTGGCAGATTCTTTAGCAAAAATGAACAGTAGGACTCTGCATTAACATTCTACTTTGGGAGAGCGGTATGCTTGAAGATCAAACCATCCCAATCATAGGCAAGAATCTGCATTACCCTCCTACGGTGGTCTGCCGAAAAAGTGATTTGTTGGAATTCATGGGGGGTGTTGTTTTTGAGGACATTTTCAAGTAAATTTGTAGTATGTAATATAGCTATTCTTCTATGGGTGATATTGTTAAGAAGAATTTTTCTGATTATTTTATTTGGGTTGTATTGTTTGCAATTTAATTGCTTTCTGTATGAAGTCATTGAGTTTTAAGATATATATCTATCTATCGCTATCGCTATCGCTATCGCTATCGCTATCGCTATCGCTATCGCTATCGCTATCGCTATCGCTATCGCTATCGCTATCGCTATCTCTATCTCTATCTCTATCTCTATCTCTATCTCTATCTCTATCTCTATCTCTATCTCTATCTCTATCTCTATCTCTATCTCTATCTCTATCTCTATCTCTATCTCTATCTCTATCTCTATCTCTATCTCTATCTCTATCTCTATCTCTATCTCTATCTCTATCTCTATCTCTATCTCTATCTCTATCTCTATCTCTATCTCTATCTCTATCTCTATCTCTATCTCTATCTCTATCTCTATCTCTATCTCTATCTCTATCTCTATCTCTATCTCTATCTCTATCTCTATCTCTATCTCTATCTCTATCTCTATCTCTATCTCTATCTCTATCTCTATCTCTATCTCTATCTCTATCTCTATCTCTATCTCTATCTCTATCTCTATCTCTATCTCTATCTCTATCTCTATCTCTATCTCTATCTCTATCTCTATCTCTATCTCTATCTCTATCTCTATCTCTATCTCTATCTCTATCTCTATCTCTATCTCTATCTCTATCTCTATCTCTATCTCTATCTCTATCTCTATCTCTATCTCTATCTCTATCTCTATCTCTATCTCTATCTCTCTCTCTATCTCTCTCTCTCTCTCTCTCTCTCTCTGTCTTGATATTTTAACTAATAATTATTAACTTTTCAATTTTAACAGGCCTTGTCTATTAATCTGATAGGTTATTGGATTAATTTCATTGAGGATCTGCATTTCCATTACTAGACTAGATTTGGCTGCACCTGTTATTAGTCTGAGGATGTTATTTTGGGTCATTCCAATTAGTAATTCCATCACAAGAGAGCAGGTGCAGACAACTTCACCCAGCAATGGCAGTTGGACCTCAGAGGCTGAAAATGGAAGCAAGGGCTCCCAAAACAACTAGTTTCTCTTAATTAAAGAGTAAATGATATAGGGCTACAACTAACTCTGCAAGTATAAAGTGTAATTTTGACAACACAGTTACTAAACTTCTCTAAACATTGATTAATCAATGACAACTATTAGCTGATTTGTGGTATAAAATATACAAACCCATATAGGCTTCCAGCCTAGGAATCTTGACCTCTTTAGCAGCTGACCCTCGAACCTTGTGGCTGACTTCTGTAGTTGTCTGATGGGACGGACACATAATACCTGTTGCATCTGAGTGTCACGAGTTAAGTCAACAGCCGTCTGACCTATACACAAACCAAGATATAATGGAACAATCAGAGAAACTAATTAAATTTGCAAGCACATTAGACTCTTAGTGTAGAGATTATTCTAGGGAATCATGACATGATTCCCTAGAATAATCTCTAGAGTTCACTTTTTCAAATTTTGATATTGATTAACCCACGTTAAGTTGGTTTAATTGGAAGAGGGTGAAAAAAATATTATTGGTCAGTTGAAAACAAATGAAATCCATTTTGAGCTCAAGAAATGAAATGAAATAGAGTCTTATTTATGGACACTCTTTAAAAACTGTTGTTCTCAGTGTTCCATCCTATATTAAGCATGAAAGACTGCTCAGAGGCCTCTTTATCATGCCTGAGGTTCTTTTACCTGCTGTACCTCTATGACATGGGACCAACAGTCTTACCTCCTTTCCAAAGGAAGCCATACTAAGCATCTTTACACCCTAAAAAATCCATTGTCCTCCCCCGGGTTTGAACCCACAACCTTGGGTATATGAAGCTGTAATGTTTTTCAAATGGAAAGAGTTCAACGCTGCAGCAAATGAGATGTGTTATCATGCTCTATGTTGCCAGGTCGCCACCCCACTCTTTTCATATTTCCCTCTCAAGCGCACTGAGCATGGAAATCTGCCTGGCAACATAATGTTTATTCATGTGTATTATGAAAACTATTTGAGCTAAAAATCTGTGCTTACGGTTCTGCTATGACATTATTCCCTCTCTTCCTCGTGAATTATCTTTTGCAAAATTTTAATATTTTGTCTTAGCACAAGTAGCATTTATGAGAGACGGAATCACTTAGCACGTTATTCCCCAGTTAAGCGCGAATGCAATATGTCAACACAGCAGCACTCTGATTGGCTGCCTCAAGAACAAATCTCATCCCATTTGAAAGTTACTGTAGCATGGTAACCACTACACCATGGAGGGCAGTTCAGTACAAGAGCAGTTTTGTATGCATTCCCATTCTTCTTACCAAGCTGCTGTGAACCAAAATCTACTATGCTGCATTGCTTTTTATTCTCATTCCCATTTTGATTGTCATTCTCAGGTTTTTGTGAACCAGCCTTTATTGGTTTATTTACTTTTGACTTGATAGTTTACTTCTCTTTTACACTGCTCAGTTATTCACTCTGCAACTTCAATCTGAATTACAAATCATAACAGTATCATTATTAGAAAGCTTCATCATTTCAAAATAAAAGCCTTTACCTCTCAAGTTTCTAATCCCTGTGTCAATTCCATTCTGTAGAAGCAACACTGCTGCCTCCTTGTGGCCACGATATGAAGCACAGTGAAGACTAGAATTTCCTTGTGCGTCCACACAGTTGATATTTGGAGGATGGCTTTCCTTCAACTGCAAGCAAGAATAAGATACTTACAAGAGAATTGAGAAAAAATAATTGAAGTGATGTCTTTGATTGAAATTCCTTAAAATTTAGCTGAGGAACAAATAATTCATCAGCAGGCTGATCCAAATGTTGGTCCTTTTTGCAGGCACAGAGCAAATTTGTAGAGAAATTCACACCAAAAACAATTATGTTGAGGCTACAATATATACAACATAAGATTAGGACACGAGGGCACAATCCTATCACTTTCATTCTGAAGCATTGTTGAAATAACCCTTTTTATTTTTCTACTGCTTATATACAGTAAGTGGTGCACTCTACACAAAAATTCAATAAAGAAATACATGCTTTGAGGCTCCCCAAATCCAAATATATATCATTTTTAGGGAAACGTCCAAATGTATATGTATGAGAGAGACAGAAAGAGAACAATATAGCTCAAAAATGAAATGGCAGATACATCTAAACTTGGTAATCTTCCAAGGATGCGGCACAAAAATTTTCAGGAAAATCCTCCATCCCAAACTACCCTGTATATGGAAGATTTTTTAACATTTTCTATTTTTTTAAAAATGGCTCTAATGATTTTGATTAAAATATCATATATTAAAGACATTTACAGACAAATAAAATTTATATCATGTAGCCTCTGAAATTGTCTTCACTCTAGATGAATTTTGCATAATTCATAAACCGCAGAAACAGACAAAATCTTACTTCACAAAATATATAGTAGATCTGGTTAAAGCACATAATTTAATTCTTTCTTTTTTTATTTTTTTGTGGTGCAGTTATCCATTTTTGAGATATTTCTTGTTTTTGGTTAAAATTTCTCAATTAATATAATTTTCTCAAATAAGAAGTTGTCGTTCCCCCTCCCCTTTTTTATTTCTCTACTTTGTATAGTAAGTAGGGCATGTACTGTATTCAACCCAAAAATTTGACACTGAGAGTTCACTGGAAATACATGTTTTGAGAACCCCTAAATTTAAAAAAAAATTATTATGTGTCTACGTACCTGAACAGCATAACACAATTATGAAAAGTTTGTTATATACCAAGTGGATAATTAAGTTCAGCATCTTTCAAGGGTGCAACACAAAAATTTTCATGAAAATCCCCATACTCCTAACTACTCTTTACTTGGAGCTTCTTTTTAAACTTTTAAATTTTTCAGAAATGGCTCTAACAATTTTGCTTAAAATACCATAAGTTTAAGTTATTTAATGTCAAATGAAATATATATCTTGAATTTTCTGAGAAAATTCTCTTCACTCTGAATTACTTTTGCATAACTGGTGAACAGTAAGAGATAGGGCAAAGTGTTACTACAAAAAAAAGTACATCTCATTAAGGCACACAATTTATGTCAGATACATTTTTTTTTGAGGGACTAACCATTTCCAATATATTCCTTGGTATTGGTTCCAATTTTCCATTATTTATACTTTACTAAATAGGAAGTTGTTATTCACCTTCTTTCTTCTGTCATGCAAAGAGAAATAAATTTCAATACCCTCATAAGAGAATACATTATGCTAAAGCTATAGTCAAATCTTTTAAAAGCTGATTGCTATGTGAAACAATTGAGGTTCGATTTGCTTTGCATGATCCCATTTGAGAAAGGTTAGGTAGTTTAAAACTGAAACCAATAACAAGGAATATCTCAAAAACGGCCAACTGTATAAAAAAAAAAAAAAAAAAAACATACATGACATAAATTATGTGTTTTAACAAGCTCTACATTTTTTGGGGTTTTAGTTTTTGTCTATCTCTTACAGTTTAACCGTTCTGCAAAATTCTGCAAAATTCATCCAGAACAAAGAACTCTTCAGAGGCTAATTCCAGAAAATTCAAAATAAACATTTTATTTGTGATGTAAGTATTTTTAATATACAGCATTTTAATCAAAATCATTAGAGCCATTTTGAGACAAACATTTCAAAAACATTTTCCATGTTAAGGGTAGTTTGGGTGGAGGGATTGTTTTGAAAATCTACATGTCACATCCTAGGAAGATATAAACATAAATCTCAAATTTGGTTTTTAACGGTCTTTTCGTTTTTGAGCTATGTTGTCCACAAACACACACACACAAACAAACCTTTTTCTGTAAATGCTTTTTTTGGACTCAGGGGACCTTGAAACTTTTCCTGGTGAAATCTCAACATCTTTGTATGGAATACAATACCTTCTCTAGCTACATTTGCATACATGCTAGAGAAAGTAATACGCTTTTGTAAGAATAGTTTGCTGCAAAGTAGGTAGATTACATCTGGTGAATGTATCACATCTGAAATTTGTTTCTCACTTTTGATTAAAATAGCATTGTTAATATATATATGCATGATAAAAAAATTGAAACTCTTGAATTTTTTATGAATACCATGTGAAATCCTGTTCATTCTCATGAAATTTTGTATATTGGTAAACTGTAAGGTCTACACAAAATTTTACTACACAAAAGTATAAAAAACACATAATTTACGGTGAATTAAATTTTTTGTGGCATAAACCCTTAATGAGACTTCTTTGTTATGTTTGAATTTTCAGGACTTACTTTTTTCAAGTGCAATAAGTCACTATCTGTGTTATTCTTGTAGTCATACAGAGAAAATGGGATTTCAAAGCCAACACATAGCAAAGAAATCTATTTGTTTAGTCTGCTGTATTCTTTTTACACATAAAACAAAATATGTAAATGTGTAATCAAATTTTACTGATAGAAGAACAAGCTTTTGTAAGAAGAATTTCTAAAAAGAAATTGGTTTGTGTGCAACACAATATATTTCACTTACCGATGTAAACATTCTGCCAGGATTATTGAAGCTAAAATATGGAAGTTAGAGAATATGGTGACATCACAATCTCCATTGTATCAGCTGTATGTATAGTACAGACATTTGAGTGACTGTGTATGAAGATGTGCTAAAATATATGTAAATTGTTTATATTTACTCACCTTTCTAAATAAACAGCAAGTAAGGCCAGTAGAACATCCTTGGCAGTCCTAAATATGTGATAAATTCCATTAGGTACAGGGATATGGTTTTTATTCATTACACAGGATGGTACAATTTGACCAATTGCCATCTCACTAACTGTTCCTATAACAGGAATCTTCTGGTTTTAGCATTTGGTGCACACCCAGTTATGTCGTGCTTCTTTATAAAGGTGTTAGTTTTATTGCTTTGTTATGTCTTATGCTTTTGAGCAATGGTATTTGTGATTTTAACAAAATATATTCTGATAGAGCTGTTGCTTCAATTACTACTCCTTCCAGCTGTAATAACAAAAACTACAAAAAATCTTAAATATTGCATTTACACAAGTTTCTCTCTCACTCTTTGAAAAATATTCTTACAAAAGTTTATCTTTCTATCTACTTCTTTTAATCAAGAAAAACAAAATTTAGAGTTATTTCATACTCTTGGTATACAACCATATATGTTCCACAAATGTTAGTTGTTCCCACTAGGCGAGCGACAATTTTACAAAATTCCAGGACTTGCACAGTTCACCCTCGCCATACACTCCTTATTGCTATTTTCAAAACAAGTCCTTCATAGGAATTTTATTAGTACAGTTAGAGTAAAGTTCATTCTTGTGAGATGCCAACAGTGTGGACTATAGGGACCATAGTAAAAGACAGAATTGCTTGAATACCAATTCGGCAGTTTTAGGGTCAATAAAAGGAAATTAGTGTAAAAATAAATTTAACCTCAAATCCCAGTTCCAGCCAGTTGCAAACAGACTAATGTAGCATACAAATCTTATACATTCATAAGGAATAAGTTGTTAATGGTTCCAGGCTGGTATGTATACTAAGTGCACACCTTTTCTAGGGCACAAATTTTAGGGGAAATCAGTGGCCAGGGGTAAGGACAAACTCGCCTGCCTGCCTTTCTGCAGTTTTGTCCACCAAAGAAAGTTTCTTTCTTTGAGGTCCTTAGCCATTATGAATAGATTGTTTAATTTACCGAGAACTAGCTAAATATAAATTAAATAAGCGCACATGCATTTGAATGAATCTGGAATCTATAGACAGAATGAATATTAACATTAAATCCAATAGATACACGGTATATGGCATTCTTCATGTATCAATGATGTTACTCTGTTCTGCTTTTGAAATTGCACAAAACCTTCTGAATAAACACTATGAAGCCGAGTGCCCAAGAAAAGTTGCACATGTAGTAGAAATATAAGGAACATTTTCTCGAAAATCTTTGTTGTGCATTGTTGGAAGATGCTGAACTTATATCCAAGTTTTATATTTATCTAGCTTTTTGTTTTCGAGTAATTGAAAATTAAGCGTAAATAATACAAATAAATCTCCTGGCATTGCAGTCCACAAGGGGTTGGGCCTGCCAACCCTCTGCCAGCTCATGTGCACTTGGCAGAGGTGGGTAATCATTAAACCAATGCAAGGAGGTGAGGTGGCCAACATCACACTTCCTCCAGCCAGAAAGTTGGTTTTCTTGACTGGTACTGCTGCCTGTTGTAGCTCCTTACTTTCCTCAGAATGCTAAGTGGGCATTGGTCCTATACCCGAGACTTGAAATCCCCAGCTCCATGGGTGGGAAAATGCTGATTGGTATTTAAAAGACTTCTTGTTTTTGAGCTATGCTATTTACATAAACACACAGATTTTTTTCCAAAAATGTTTTTTGAAGGGTTGAATATAATGTGTCCTCTAATTATTCATACCGCACGTTCATTTTTAATTGTGATTTCCTGTGCAAGAAATGATGTCATCGATGCCATCACTGATGAAGCAAGTTTGTGCATAAGTCATGAGGTGAGACATGAACAAATCTTGTGCATAGGGAAGTTGCTTTCCTTCCCTCCCTCTCTGCAATGGCTGAGATGAAGAGTAGAGGTGCCAGCTTGGCACCAATGATTTAAACACAACCCCCACAGTGAGCAGTATCAAATAATTGCAGTTCACATGAACATAATTGTTGGCTGTATCCACAGTTATAGCAAAATCACTTTGTTCATTATAAAGCTATTTTTTTTTTTCCCATATATATAGCATGTCATTAGCAATATGTAGAACCTGAGACAGAGTATTTTGCTTAAAGGAATGTTGATTTGTTTATTTTTGGTTGCAATCTAGCTTATTACACAATGAATTGGCAACCATGAACATAGCACAACAATAAGCAATATTACTATACTCACCACATGCTTCTACAGCTCCTCAATCCCACTTACTGCACCACCATTTTGTTCTTGTAACTGGCATCTCTATTGATATCGTCAGCATCACTGTCTTGTTCCATGTTAATAATAATCTGCTAAGTGTTTATTTGCACAAATATGCAAAAGCGCTGGCACAACTCCTCCCACCATCAGCCCTTCAGGTAAAGAGTTACCTACATGCAACTAAGGGTTTTGCTCTTGTCTCGTCTCATGAGCTATACTATCCTCTAATGACACAAGATCATATTTAATTTAATGCCATTCTGATGAGGTTACTTGAATACTATACCTCTAGCAGTAGGTGTTTGCACTTGATGGTTCATTATAAGTTTTGTATTAATGCAGTAATATAAATCATATTTATACATCTTTCCTCACAAAATGTGTTGTGTTCAGCTTTTAAGAACAGAGCAACCTTTGAAAGTAATTACTGTTGCAACTGGAAGGCTGGTTGTATTAGTTAGCAACTCAACCACAACCAGAGTGCTGTGATTTTTCTTTTCCTCCATAAATCACTGCTCTTTCTAGTAAAAGTCTCTGTGATTACTTTCCCTTCTGAAAATGATCATGTTTTTACTCAGTAGAAAGCGCTATGGCTTCAATGTGAGCTCACAGTCAACTATAACAGAGTGTACGGGAAATCATGGATAAAAATGAACAGCCATAAGTGTCATTTACTTATAGGTAAGTACTGAAAATAACTATGCATTAGTCCAAACTAGGATACTTAGTAATTGATTATTTGGAATTTATCAAAGGAATAAAACTTAGACTTGATTATTTACTAAAACATTAATGGGAATGCACAGTGAAGTAACTAATTACAAGTAAAAACACTGTATCACACTCAAACTGTGTGCTGTGTTTTTACTCTTAATTGATCCTTTATCTTTTTATCACCACAAACACAGTACCTTCTAATTATAAAGGGAAGTTACAACCCAAAAAGGTTAAGTAAATGACATTCTTTGCATACTGTATTTCTTCTTCTTTTTCTCCTATTGTGACATATATTATTACTTTCTCCACCACTTACCTAAAGAAAGTAGAGGAAATATACATACTTTGAGATCCTCTGAATAAAAACAGAAGTTTTAGAAAACAGCTGTGTAAGTGTGTGTGCGCGCAAGTGACTGTATATCCGTGAACAGATGTTGTGTATGGGCTATTCACAATGAAAATGATGCATTAACAAAACAATGTAAATCTTAAGGGCACACTTCATATGATTAGTTCTCATTCAGAAACATAAACAGCACCCAATCACAAGAAAGTGTGAAAAAATTGAGGTAATAAGCCTTTGAAACAAAGAAATGATGTACATGTATCAAAACAAACAAGAGCTAGCTACTCGGTTAAAGGACATTAAACTTGCAACAAGTATCATCTACCATTACTATTTGTTTTTCTGCAATCTTTATAGATGATGTGGTGATTCCTGACCCTGATCTTACATAATAAAGCAGTTATCAAATCAACACATACTGAGATGGAAGAATGATTAAGTGATGACAATCTCGTTCTAACTGCCTAGTTTAGTTTGAGACATAATAAACTTGAAAACTTGGAGACTTCAAGTTTCTAAGTTAAATTTAATTCAATGTTATTTTATGTTTACATGATTTATTATGAATGGTTACATTATAGTTCCCATCATCTAGTGCTTAAGTTTACATTATGCTTACACTTAATATTTCAGGGTAGAGCATGATGCTCTGGTTCTCAGAATATGGCCAGATTTGATCCCACCCATGGAGCTGGGGATTTCAAGTCTCGGGCATAGGACCAATGCCCACTTAGCATTCTGAGGAAAGTAAGGAGCTACAACGGCAGCAGTACCAGTCTAGAAAACCAACTTTCTGGCTGGAGGAAGTGTGATGTTGGCCACCTCACCTCCCTGCATTGGTTTAATGATTACCCACCTCTGCCAAGTGCACATGAGCTGGCATATGGTTGGCAGGCCCAACCCCTTGTGGACTGCAATGCCAGGAGATTTATTTGTATTATTTACGCTTAATTTTCAATTACTCAAAAACAAAAAGCTAGACAAATATAAAACTTGGATACAAGTTCAGCATCTTCCAACAATGCACAACAAAGATTTTCGAGAAAATGTCTTCAATCAAAACTAACCTTTACACAGAAACTGTATCATAATTTATTATTTTCTTCAACATGGCTCTAACAATGTAGTTTAAATTAGCACAAATTCAAGATACATTCATGATTAATAAAATGTATATCTTGAGCTTTCCAGGAAAAGCCTGTGAAGTCCTCTTTAGTCTGGATGACTTGTATAATTGGCAAACTGTGAGAGAGAATAAAATCTTACTACAACACAAAAAATTTAGAGCATGGTAAACCATGTTATTTATATCAAAAACTTGTGTCATTAACCATTTCCGAGATATTATTTGTTATTGGTTTGAATTTTCAAAGCTTATACTTTTTCAAGTGCTACTTATTACTTTCTCCAGCCTCATATGTACAATGTACATACGGATAGGCATTTTTAAAGAAAGGTCTGTGTGTGTGTGCATGCATGCATGCGTGTGTGTGTGGACAGCATAGTCCCAAAGTGAAAAGACCATTCAATATCAAACTTGGTATTTAGATTTAGTATCTTCCAAAGATGCAACACGAAGATTTTCGAAAAAATCCCCCCACCACAAATTACCCTTTACACGGAAAAAAATTTCGAAAATTTTGATTTTCTTAAAAATGGGTTTAACGATTTTGATTAAAATCCTGTATATTAAAGCTATTTATACCCAAAATAAAATGTATATCTTGAATTTTTTGGGAATAGTCTCTGAAGACCTGTTTATTCTGGATGAATTTTGCTGAATTTTGCTTAACTGCTAAACCGAAAGAGATAGAAAAAAACTCACTACACAAAAAATGTACATTACTACAAAACACACAATTTACGACCTTTTCGTTTTTGTTGTGGAGGTAACCGTTTCCGAGCTCTTTCTTGTTATTGGTTTCAATTGTTAAGTACTTACACTTTTCTCAGACAGGAAGTGTCTGTTTTTCTTTTGTTCTACTCCTGGACAAGCAAAGAAGTGATTTGCAATGACAAAAGCATAACGATAGCTTTTAAAACATTTGGCAATCACTTTAGCATAGCGCATTCCCTTATTTCCTTCTACTTATAAGGAACTAATAATAAGAACATTCTGCTAATATTTATCTCGATTAGCATTGTGTACAAAGAAGAATAATCTTTTGTAGGAGGTTTGTTGAGTAGCTAGAGAAAGTCATGCGAGTGTAACATGTCAGATTTTTTTTTTTACTTGGAGTTGTATTCTTCTTAAACCTATAATGAAATGTGTAAATGCATAATGAGAGTCTAAATTTATTAACAAGTAGAAGATAGAAAAATAAGCTTTCATAAGAATAATTTATAGTATTCTTTGGTCAAAATCTTTAGAGGCAATGAAAAGCACAACAGGTTGCTTGCACCAGGTCTGTTATGTGCGACGGAACTTTATGAAGGTGCCAGTGTAGCCGTATGATGTTCTTATCTTCTCCTTTCACTGACTCAAAAGACTCTCCAGAATATATATTAGAGAGTAGAGAAAGTCACGTGAAAGCAACATAAGTGCAGAAATCTGTGCCCTAGTCAGTACAATGAAAATAAGGATTAGAAGATATACCTGAAATATTGTAAGGACCTAAAGTATAATTGTGCAATGCTGTCCAGATAAGATAAATGACACACTTCTTCATTAGTAAATATGGGAATAGGTAACTTTTGGAAATTATAAGGTAGTGTATAACTTTAACGCCTACTACAGCATCAGTATACAAAGTTCTATCTAAACAAACTACAAAGTGAAAAGCTATATTTAAGAGTTGAAAAGAAGGATGTCAAGAACTTTTTGAAACTTGTGAGTAGCCAGTATCCTATGACGTCACGGGATCTAAAGTATAAAGTTCATAAATGTTGTCCAGATTTTGCAAATGGTGCATATTTGAATGTAAAAAATTGAAAATAAGTGCAAGGGTAGTTTTAACTACATTTTAATAGTAGTAGTCTAGTATGATGTCCCAGAGAAGTTACATACTATATTTGGACTCTAAAGGAAATGAAATGAAATGGCCTGTTATTTATGGACGCTCTTTAACTGCTTTGGTTCTCAGCGTCCCATTCTATATTGGGCGTGAAAGATCGCTTAATTTTGCTCAGAGGCCTCTCTTATCAGGCTTGAGATTCTTTTACGTGCCGTAAATCTACGACACGGGACCCACAGCTTTACTTCCCTTCCGAAGGAAGCCATGCTAAGGATTTTTACGCCCGAAAAAATCCATCGTCCTCTGCCGGGTTTGAACCCTGGGTATATGAAGTTAGCTTGGTAACCATTACACCACGGAGGGCGACTACTCTAAAGGAGGATTAGTATAATCCCAACTGAGCTCAAAAGTTCTTTGTGACTTCTGACAATGTATTTCTTATGGGGTTTTGCAAAAATTGTCAACCCTGAAAACAAAAAAACATTTTCAGAATGTTTATAGCATTTACGCTGAAATGCAAGCTTTTTTGTGTTTCTGGTATAGTTTGTGTATGTTACATATACTAGCATACATGCATAAGAACTTTCTTGAATAACATAAAGCAGGCATTTATATGTCGATTAAAGAAAGAGAAGTTTATGATGCACTGTTAGGTTTGTGCCATTGAACTCATCCAATGGAACAGGTGATTATTGTGAAAGCTCAAGATTCAGAAGAGTATTTGAAAAAAATATACGCAGACAATAGTAACAAAGTTGGAGCAGGAGTAGTAATATTCCAGAACAATAGAAATGTAGTATTACTAACAATCAGACAGAGCAGATTTCCATTCTTCAAAAAATGTAATGTAACGCACATATTCTGAAAATAACTCAGCAGCAATTTATACTGATAGCCAAGTAACATTAGTCTTCTTCATGAACTACAAACACCATTATATTGTGACTATGCTCTGCAGACATAATCACCAAACTTGTATGCATGGCATGCTTTGTAAGTCATAGCTGATTGTTGGCATCCATTATTACACTGCATTAGTGGACACCTGTAGTGTAGCAACTTTTTTTTTTTTAATTGATCGATCAGCGCATGTGCGCTCTACAGATCATTGATTTTAGACATTATTTACATGCATGATACTGAATAACATTGAAATGAGGTAAGCCCCATTGGGCCCCTCATAAGTAGGTACATTTTTTGTTTGTTTTTATTTTACAGAAAGTCTTGCTGTGAGAGCTGGTCCAGTGGTAGGCGACTCTTGATGCAAGTTGGATAGCTAGATTTTCTGCCAAGAGAATACTGAATGGCTCCTGAGACGTCTTTTAGCTTGCTGTAAAACTGTTCGGCTTGTGAAGAAATTGACTGTTGAATGATGCTGATTCCAGTTTCTCTATGTAGTTGACTATTTCTGACAAACCATGGTGCATTCGTTGAGATTCGCAATATTTTGTTTTGAAATGTCTGGATACGTTTGATTTCAGAAGGACTAGTTCCTCTCCAAACTGGACAAGCGTATAGTAGTAGTGGTCTTAATAGAGTCGTGTAAAGTAGTGTGCAGTTTTTTAGTTTGAGTGAAGATCTTTTGTTGAGGAGGGGGTAGAGTTTTGCCAGTCTTGCTCAGGCTAGTTTAAGTTTGTTGCTTATATGTGGTTTCCATTACGTCGATCCAGGAGTACACCGAGATATTTCACTGTTTCTGTATTAGTTTTCCAGGGTATCTGTTTCGCTGGGAGCATTACTGGTGGTGGATAGTTTTGTCTGCATAGTGTAAAGACCATTGCTTCACATTTTTGCTGGTTGAGCGAAATACGCCAGTTGTCTAGCCAGGGCATAATTAAGTTTAAGGCCTCTTGAAGGTGATTTCTGGCGGTGTGGATATTGCGATGTGTTGAGAAGATTGCAGTATCGTCCGCATACATAGCGATTTGAGCTGTAGGCGTTGCAGGCATATCAGAGGTGTACAGGTTGAACAGAGCTGGTCCCAGGATAGATCCTTGAGGAACTCCGGCTGTTATAGGTTTTGTAGAAGAGTGACAACTACTTATGCGGACTGAGAATGTTCGTTGTGACAGAAAGGAGCAAATTATTTTATAGAGGTAGTCTGGAATGCCGTTGTTGAACAGTTTGATTAGAAGACCCTGATGCCAAATCCTGTCGAATGCCTGAGTGAAGTCAAGGAAAGCTGCAGTTGTGTGTTCTTTCTTCTCGAAGAAAATACTGGAGATGCCGGAGTTTGAACCCGGGACTTCTCACATGCGAAGCGAGCGCTCTACCTCTGAGCTACATCCCCACTATATTGTAGCAACTTCTTTTGACATCACAGCTGTGATTTTTACACTTATGCAAGTGAACATATGTTCTTTTGGAAGTTCTTTGACATTGATAAGCCTGAATGAGTTTGTCAACACCTGTGGTTTACTGCATGTGCGGCAGCTTCTGGAAATTTCCGGTTACATAACCAATAGATATAGAAAGGATAACAAAGATCTACCCAGTGTAGAGTTTTCACTGGGAATCCATCACGCATAACAGTTGAATGAGTTTGACAGGAATTTCATAGTGAGCTATATCGTCGCCACAGCGAACTCGAAAAGAAACTATACATCAGAATTACCACGAAAGACAGTCATTGTGAGCAGATTCTAATTGTAATATGTTTTTGGGAGAAATAAATAGTTGGAGAAAAAGAAAATTTTTGTTACAATATTATTACAGAAATATAACAAAGTTCCATCATTTGATCTGGAAAATTGATTTTGGTTGGATTAAAGCATACATAGGTATACTAGAAAATGAGCTGGCAGCATTTATTGAAATATTCAAAAGCATCTCTTAATGGGGGTTAACTTACCAAAATACTTTCTCTTATTTCTGCTCGAGTTAGCAAAGGAAAAATTAATTCTTCTAAGTGGTACTGCTGCTGATAAAAGCTCCTCTCGTATATCATCCTTGTATAAAAATTGTCTAAATTTTTAGTGTGACTTCAAATTCCTTGCAAGGTACAGTAATCCAAAAAAACAGCCTTTATTTTGGCCATATTGGTATCTTAAGCATCTCTTTTTCAACTGCAATTCTATTTTTTCATATAAATCCACTGATAGGTATATTGGAATATTTTTTCCAATATGGTAGAAAAAAAAGTTAAAGTCCACAACTCGATTGGAGTGATATCTTGCTTCGTTTGACCATTGACTCCAGATAAATGCTTTACAATATTCTGCCACCTTGCTCTTATATTTTGATGAGCACATTGTATACACAAATTTGTACTACTGTGCTTTCCAAATAGATGGGGCAGAGTGGTTAGACTGCTTGTCTCATGCATATAGAGATTTTCACATTATGAAGGCACAATGGGCTCTTATGGACCATGCTTTTCTTATGGAAGAATCAAGTGCGATGTTGCCAAATGTGTGTGTTTTCAAATACGACTAAGATAAAATAGGAACAAGCATTTCGATATGAAATGTGTGAAAGAATACGATGGTATGCACAAAAAGTTTTTTATATACTTGTACATTTTTAAAATTATAGAATTTAAAATTTTGTTGAAAGCAGATTTTTTAACTTCTTTCTCGCTCCCAATGTTAAAACATGGTTTTAAACCAAATTAATTGCAATGAAAAAAATCTGGATTATTTACTTACTTTTATAGGCCACATTGGTATTTAGATTATATCAATATGTCTAAACATATTTATTAAAAAAAATAAAGTTTAAAACAAGGTTTGAATTTTTCATTTATACGGTGGAAAATGCCATTGCTGGCTAATTCTCGTTCTACAAGTCCACGTAAAAACTTCCAGCGACAAAGTTGTCAAGGAAATAGTGAAATTATTTTTTATGTAAACATAGAACATCTCCAGAAACAAGGCATCCATGAATCGACAGTTTAAGGCAAAGTGCGCAAGTCTCACAGCACCGGCAAACCTGGTCCTCATGTCTTGGAGATGATAAAAACCAGATGTGGTATGACAGTTGAAGGGGCGATAAGGGGTCGTACTTCAGTGGAGGTTTTCAGTAGGTTTTGGGAATCTGAGGCATGTGTGAATTTTACAAAATCTCATGTGCATTGCAGTTAACTCGTAAAAAGCACAATGGATAGCAGAAAAAAGGGCGAGATTATTAAAAGTGGTGAGCAGAAAACAATTCTTCGAGTGTTTAATTATTTAAAGGAAAAGAACCCCAGTCGCAGTGATTCATTCATTGTTGGTGAACTTCATAAGGCGACTGGCATAAGTAGGCATACATTTTTTAGATTAAGAAAAGAATGTAAAAAAGGTCCCATCACTACACCGCAGAAGAGAAGAAAAATGGGGTATGCATACAAAACTAGCAGGGAGGTGAAATATGATTTTGTACGCACTGCTATACAACGCAAATTTCATGAATTTCTATTTCAAAATATTCCCCCTACAATTCTGTCCGTGTTAAAAAGGGTCAATGATGATGTAGACTTATCAAATTTTAAATATTCAATCTTTTATCGTTTATTAAAGGAAATGGGATTTGATTTTGAAAAGAGAGGAAATAATCTCTTATGATTGAGAGAAATGACATTACAGTGTGGCGACATTCCTATTACAGAAAATAAAACAATTCAGGAAAGAGGGAAGGAAAATTGTGTACCTTGATGAAAGTTGGATAAATGTAGGGCACAGTGTGTCAAAAGTTTGGAAGAGTACGACTATAAAAACTCCTAAAGAAGTGCTTTTGTCTGGGTTATCCACTGGTCTTAAATCACCTAATGCTTGCAGACCACGATTTGTAACATTGCATGCTGGTGGTACAATGGGATTTGTAAGGGTGCAAAACTTGTTTTCTTGGCGAAAAAAGGTTCTGCTGATTACCATGATGAAATGGATAGCAAGATTTGAGCAGTGGTTCAGGAACCAACTATTGCCCAATATAGAACTGTCATTGTTATGGACAATACCTCCTACCATGGTAGAAAAGTTAATACTCTCCCCACTACAAAAACCCATAAGGATGATATAAAACATTGGCTGGCATCAAAACATATCCCCTTTTCGGATGATTGCCTTAAAAGAGAATTGTTGACTATTGTAAATTCTGTACGAGATAAATATAGTGCCACTATGTTAGACTTGATTGCAGAAGAACATGGAGTAACAGTTTGTAGGTTGTCTCCATATCATTGTGAATTAAACCCTATAGAAATGGTATGGAGTCAGGTAAAGGGACATGTTGGGCACCATAACACTGCATTTAAGCAAAAGGAAATGGAACATTTAATAAACAATGGTTTTGAATCAGTCACCCAAGATCAGTGGTTAAATTACTGCAAACACGTTGAAGGCATAGAAGATATGTGGAAAGCAGATCAGCTGCAGGATGATATCGAACCTCTAATCATTACGTTAACCAGCAGTTCCTCCAGCAATGACTCCAGTTCTAGTGAGGGCAGTGAACAGGGCAACCAGGACTCCTCTTTGGGTGTTGAACCCATGTCCGATTAAGGTAACATTAATTATTAAGTGTATTATAATTTAAGTTAAATGTAAAGTGCTGACAGTTATTAAGAGAATGCAATAAATTGAGGCATAAATGTGTTTCACTAAGAATTAATAGTGAAAAATATTCAATAGTTATTAATCTAATCAAAGGGTAATAGTGTAAGTACAATAATGAATGCAATGACCAACTAATGATAATAATAATAATAATAATAACAATAATAATTATAATAATAACAATATATTTAATAATGATACTAATAGATTTAATAATAATAATAATAAAATAATAATAATAATAATAATAGTTCAAATAATAATAATAATAATAGTAGTAGTGGTAGTAAACCTGGTTGTGAACGAAAGTGCAGTAATCATGTGGCGGCAGAACATATGTGGCAACGTTGCGCAGATTCTCCATAATAGCCATTGTGCCTTCATGACGTGAAAACGTTTATAGGTGGCCTGTGTTTGATCCCTGGGGTCCACAAGTAGGATTTGTGGTAGACAAATCAGTGTCTGGGTGGATTTTCTCCAGGTTCTTTGGTATCCCCCTCCATTTATTCCACCAATTGTTCCATAATTATCTTTCTTGTCAACTCTTTCACCATTATTTCATATTATCCACTAGCGCACTTTCATATCAGGCATTGGGCTGATCACCCATCCTGGCTAGTTTCTTGGATCCAGAGTCTCTGCACCTTAACAAGCATCTGACGCAGGCACTGACGTAAGTCCTGGTGGATATAAATCCTACTAATGAAGAGGGTAAACAGAGAAAGGAAGATAGAGTCTTCTCCAAGTAAATGTGGTATCTTCACAGAAAGCAGGAGCTGGCATTGATCAAAAGTAGTAGTTTGTTGAGAGTAGCAGAATCTTTGTCAGCCAATTCTTTACTTGCAGATTCATGTCCTGTTCAGTATCTTTCTCTTGTCTCTTCAGAGAAATCTAATTTATTCTCACCATCGCCATATTCAAAACTTCCAATTCTAATTGCAAATTCTTTCTTCTTCTCTTCTGTACTCATCCAGTTTTCATAAACACAAAAATATGACTTAAGAAAAAAAATGTATAAAGCAAAAGACATGACTTTTTTTTTATCACATGTAGAAATTTTACTCTGCAACCCCTATCATTGAAAGGAGTTAAGCACTACATGTTGTAACAATATGCAATAATGGAAGATAAAATGCTGCTAGACAAGGGAGAAGCCATTTCCAATCGTTAGTAGGCTACATTTTTCTTTTACTGTTAGAACCAGCTGAAAAATTCAATGCCACAGCTTGGATTAAAACATGGTTCTTCCTAACCTTCTGAACAACATGACGGTATGACAATCAATCCAACTGATTTGTGTCTTCATCTGGTCAACCATGGTGTGCCTCACTTCAGAGAACACCTTAACCATTGAACACAGCAACTGAATAGTTAGAGCAACCACATGGAAAGCAGGTGAACCGTATTGAAATCCTGGCTGTGGCTGGTGCTGACCCTTCGTAGGGCATAAATAGTAATTATACCAACATAAAGCTTTTATTTTTTTACCTTAACATTCACATGCAGAGTGAAATTCCACACATGACTTAACTAAAACTATACTGAACTATTTTCCTGATATATGAACTTAAATGTTGTTATAATTAATATGAATTTGCATTATACACAGGTTTTTCCATTGGCAATGGCACAAAAATGTTTCTTAGCTTTATTTTTCTTCTGTAAATTGACTATGGCACCCTTGTAAATTGCTCATGTTCTCAATTTGGGAACCAGTCTTCTACAACAATGTGCACATTTGATTCCTTAAAATTTGGGTTGGCAAGAAAACAATGTCATGTTACAAAAACCAAACATTTCTCTTATATAGGCTAAATATACAATTTTTCAGTTGTTCTGACTTGCCATTTTCAGTAAATTTCTTTCACATTATTTTCTTACTCTGATTTTCACTTACTTCAGATGTTGTTGAAAAATTAAGAAACCAATAAGTTCCACATACAATTTAATGTTAGGATTGCAGATTCCCCATTTTGCTGTAGACAGATTGTGTAGGGTGTATTCAGCTTCCTGTTTCTGGACAATAAAACTTAGCACCAAGTTTTCAACTATCATTAACCCAGTGGCATCTTATTTAAATACCCTAATGGCCATTGTTCTTCTATTTGCTACATCATTTGTATATCCCTGTCACAAGCACTTTTAATGGAAACAATTCGAACAGCCATGATTGCTTAAGAAAGATGAAATGAAATGGCATCCATTAAAAGTTGAACATTTGATTTCCAATAACTGTAGTTAAATGTGCCTGTGGTAGGATGGGTAGGACCCACTTAAAATAACTGGTGCAATCGCACACATGGAAGAAGAAGAAGATGATGATATTGATGATTTTTTTTGGGTAGTGTTTAATGCCCGCTTTTACTGCTCTGGCACTGCAGACAACACTGATGATATATGAAGATGGAGCCCTGGCGGAATGTAATGGCGGGGAAACTGGAGAACTTGGAGAAAACCTGCCCCTGTGCCGCTTCATCCACCACAAATCTCACATGCGGTTGCTTGGGATCGAACCCAGGCCTTCTAGGTGAGAGGCAAGCGGTTTGACCACTCGGCCACGGCACAGTATAATGATGATGGTGATGGGTTACATTTACTATAATTGCAAGGATTTTGCTTTTTATTTTCAAAATAAAAAAGAACCCTACAAAAATATTGAAGTAATTTAATATATAAATAGCTATTATAGTTTATTTTATTAATTTTTTTAATTGTTTCATTTATATAGCCCCCTTTATCTTGTATGGTCATATCAGGGGCTTTGACTTGTAAAATAACTGCTAGTGTTTATCTCGCTGAACTTTAGGTTTGTTAGTGTTGGATTTCTTATTTTATACTATTAAACACACACTCATTCACTCTCATGTTCATACTTCTAGACTCTGTGGGGGATAAGAATGATTCTGGTTAATGAAATTTCCTTGCCCCAGCCGAGAATTGAGCCCAGGACCTCTGCATGAGAAGCCAGAATGCTTACCACTACACACAGAGGCAGTCTTTTATTTTATTGTTAAACACCAATTTAGTATTTATTTTATTTTCATATTATTAATATTAAAAATAACAAAACCACTTCAACTAGGTATTGTCATCTGATTTAAATTCTATTATTAATTATGTGGGCACAGGTTGTCATGTGATACAAATAGATTAATGCTATGTTTCTACGAATTAGTGCACAAATCATCCTATATGATACTTACCAGTGATTTTAGAGTATCTAAGTCACCCTCTCGTGCTGCTGCCAACAGACGTTCCTCCTTCTGGCGAGCTTCTGTCTGTTCTGCAGCATGGAGCAGTTTGGATATGTCATCCAGCTTGGCCACATCTCGTGGAGTCTGGCCCTCACCATTTATCACATTAACATCAGCATTATGCTGCAGAAGTAGTAGTACCAAATCCTGAAATAATGCATGTGCAGAGCATCTATTAACATTGCTTCATCCATCTTTAGAGGAAGAATAAAAATGCTTAGTTTTATTTAAAATTACTCTTTAACTGCTGCGGTTCTCAGTATCCCTTTCAATATTGGCCATGAAAGACCACTTACTTTTGCTCTTTATCAGACTTGAGATTCTTTTGCATGCTGTAAATCTGCAACATGGGACCAATGGCTTTACATCCTTCCAAAAGAAGCCATGTTAAGGATTTTTATATCCTGAATTAATATTTATCATTGTGGAACAATATTTATATCTGGCATGTTTGTTTGCACGTTATTGATAGCCTTCCTGGCAAGAGCACATCCTTTTTCATTTTTTCTGTTATTCTACATTTTTATTTATTACTCTGTGATTTCTTTTTGGAAAGACAGAACTTTTTGTGTTTTTGTGTTAGCAACATACAATTTTTCATAGTAATTAGGTAAGATTTTAAATTTTATTCACTTCTTCTATGGACCTCATCAGGGAGAGAGGTCACTGTAGTTATTTGAGATAATCACTTCTTCAACAAACCTCAGCAGGGATGGAGGTCAATTGCTTCTTCAATGGACCTCGTCAGAGAAGGAGGTCAGTGTATAATTCTATGGAATAATTATTTCTTCAATATATCTCATCTGAGAAGAAATTATTAGTGATATCTGATGAGATAATTATATTTTTCTGGAATATTTTTTGCTGAATGATAAAGGAAGATAATAATTTAAAAAGAAAATATAGGAGATAATTTGAGAATTTGGCAATAGTAATATAATATGTCAGAATTACAATTGTGCATATTTGAAATGATATAGTGTGTTTCAAAATGAAGGCTGTCGTTTACGTTGATTTTATTTGCTGTTGGAAATGTTTTAAATAAAAAGAAAATAATTTGAAAGAAAATGTCTTCCTTTTGTAAGTAATTCCTGCACTAATAACATGCTCTGAGAGTAAAGAGATCTTGTAAAATTCACTGCCAACGAGTTACCGTCAAATAACGCAACAACCGTCCACTGTGTTTAAACCTGCAAATTTGGGAACCAGAGGCTAGCATGTTATCCCTACACCACGAAGAACAATGTTTCATCCACAAGCACAAAGTTGCTATTATCCAATTGAGCAAAACTTTAACTATACTATTTTGCACATTAATTTTCTCTATGACCCAGCTATAGTGAAAAATAAATCTAATTTTACTTAAAATGCACATTTTGCAGTAATCTCAAGAAAACCCTTTTAGAAGGAAGTCCATAAAATCTCTTTGGATCTAGCCCAAAAATTACATTATACACATCTTATAGCACAAGTTACTACAGTTTGAGGATCTGCAACATTCTGAAGTATCCCCAAAACGAAATCAATCCAAATTTTGGAAAACTGGTTTTAACAGTAACGGATCGATCAGCAAACAAGAGAATATGTTGAAATTACAAAATTATACATAAAATATGCTTTTCTCTGATTTGAAGGGAAATACTATAAACAAAATCAGGTCTGACCATGGGAAACCCTCTTTCCTTTATTTAGCAGATATCTTCTAGAGCAACCCAAAAATGCTGATCATTAAAGGATTCCCACAGACAAGCTAGATATGGCATATGTGTGTTTATTTTTTGCCATAGTACTATCTGGGCACAATATAATAAAATGGAGATAAATCCAAATAAATGTAAAACAATTATACTTTCAAGGGCAAGAATAGTATAAAACATAATATATAAATTAGAAAATAAGAAAATAGCACCAGATATCTTGGGGTAATACTAAATAAAGATTGACAAGGGGGGGGGGGATGTAAACTCGGTCACTGGGAAGGCGTGGAAAGTGTTGCAATCCATAATAAGGATTTTAAAATGTAGCAACAGAAAGTCACAAAATTAAGCATACACATCTTTGGTTCGACCAATATTAGAATATAGCGCTGCATACTGAGATCCATATTGGGTTGGGCAAAAACTGGTACATGAGAGAGTCCAAAAAAGAGCAGCTAAAATTGTAGACAGAAGAAAATGATTTGAAAATCATACTAGCACTGCTACTTCCTGGGAAACACTAGAAAAATGTAGGAGACAAGCAAGGCTATGTGCAATTTTTAGAGCCTATATGGAGGAACCTGCATGGAAAGATATATTGAAGTGATTATTAAAGCCATTATACTGTGGGAGAAATGCTCACTCAAAAAAAATAAGAAATAGGGAACAGAAAACTGACATAGATATATTTTCCTTCACCAATGCAACAATTAATGAATGGAACAAAGAATAAAAGTGCAGGTATTTTGCCCACGATGTATAAATAAACGATTTATGTACATTTTAAATTTGGTTGAAATCACTACAAAATTAAACTTAATTAATATTGTAACAAATGTCTGATGCTGATTCAACACTCATACTCTCAGATGTCAAAGCTTTGACTCTAATACAAATGTGCTCTTATACATCACTATTGAAACAGACCTCCTACGTGCCTATTGCCCTTCTTTTGTACCACCCAATTACGCAGCATGAAACTTCCAGAGTGGCAAGTCATTATTACAAAATGCAAAGCTTAAACCAAAGACTAAACCTGGCTTAAGTGGCATCTGTACCTTAATAAATCACATTAGTAATTATGAGTTAATGAGTATATAAAAGTAGACCATGAACTTAGAAGACATGTATGCATTAGTAATATCAGTTAGATATTTTAGGTAATTTCTGAGATAAATGGGTTGTGAAATAAACAAACTTAACATTGGTAGCATAGGGTTTTTAACCCCCCCCCTTAAGTGAATTGTTGTACACATTTTCCACAATACTCTTAATTTGAAGACAAGTATATTATGGCAACAAAAAGTGATATGGGATTGTAAGAACATACCTCCCTTCCAATGAAGGCAGCTTTATGAAGAGGTGTGTCCCCTGCATCATTAACAGCATTGATGTCTGCTCCATGTGCCAGAAGTTGATCTACAACACTTTGATGACCAAAATATGTTGATAGATGCAACGGAGTCCACCCGAGGTTACTCTTGCTCTTCCCTGCACATCAAGTATTGTTAGTTATCAAAATCAAGAGATGTTATTGTAACATTTAAGTTAAGAACACAGCTATATCACATAACAATACACATTACAAACAAGAGAGAAGTTCAGCATTACAACCAAGCCTAGACTTTAGGACGTAAGCCTCTAAGATGAAGGGATGAGGCAAGAAAGCACACAAAGGGCAGCCAGGTCTGATGACAGTAAGCACATAATAATAATAATAATAATAATAATAATAATAATAATAATAATAATAATAATAATAATAATAATCACCATCTTTATGACGAATATGTTTACAAATTTTAGTAAATAAAGTTAAAACATTTAATAAAAAAAATAAAATAAAAAACATCAGAGAAAATATTGATGTTACATTCACATGACATTCTCTACACACCTTCTACAAGTTATTCTTACAAAGTTTATTATTTTAGCAACTTCTTGTTAATCCAGATAAGCTTTCAATACAAATTTACATATTTCATTATACAATAGATAGGTAAAGCAACAGATTTTTAAGGAGTATGTTATTAGATGATGGTTTCAAATCCATGCTCATTGCAAAAACAAGAGAGAAAAAATTAACAACTACTTCTCATTTGAGAAAAGCATAAGTATTTGAAAATTTAAACCGATAACAAGGAGTATCTTGGATATGATTAACTGCACAGAAATATGATATAAATTGCGTGATTTGATGCAATCTACAGTTTTTATGCAGTAAGATTTTGTCTACCTCTTATTGGTATTTAACAACTTGGTTTTTGAGTTATGCTTATCACAGATTGATTCGCATGCGGTCCTTTCTCTAAAAGCACATTTTTACTTTCTCTACATGTACTATGCATTTAGTAGTTAGAGAAGGTACTGTATTTCACCTAAAAATTATGTTGTGATTTCACTGGAAAACATTTGAGGTTGTCTGAATAAAAAAAAAAAAGCATTTTTAGCAGAGAGAGAGAGAGAGAGAGAGTGTGTGTGTGTGTGTTCTTTTTTTTTGCAGAGTTTAACGCCCGCTTTAACTACTTATGGCACCGCAGGCAGTGTGTGTGTATGCGCGCGCATTCATGGGTATGGGGGGGGGTGGGGGACAGCATAGCTCAAAAACAAACAGACTGTTAAATACCAAACCTGGTATTTAGGTTTGGTATCTTCCAAGGATACAATACAAAGATTTTCAAGAAAATCCCCCACCACAAACTACCCTTTTCATGGAAAAATTTTAGAAAATTTTGACTGTCTCAAAAATTGCTGTAATGATTTTGATTAAAATCCTGTATATTAAAGATATTTACATTCCAAATAAACTGTATTATATCTGGAATTTTCTGGAATAGCCTCTGAAGACCTCTTTATTCTGGATGAATTTTGCCAAATTTTGCTTAACTGCTAAACCATAAGAAACAAAACTTACTGCACAAAAAATGTAGATCTCGTCAAAACACACAAATTATGTCCTTTAGGTTTTTCTTGTGGAGGTAACTGTTCCGAGATATTCCTTGTTGGTGGTTTCAATTGCAAAGTTCTTATATTTTTCTCAGTCAGGAAGTGTCCGTTTTTCTTTTGTTCTACTCCTGGCTAAGCAAAGAAGCGATTTGCTATGACAATCGCAGAACGGCAACTTTTAAAACATTTGACTATCACTTTAGCATACTGCATTCCTTTAGTCCCCTTCTACTTATAAGCAACTAAGAAATAAGAAACATTCTGCTAATGTTTATCTCAATTAGCATGGTGTAGAAAGAAGAATAATCTTTTGTAAGAAGTTTGTTTGCAGTGCAGCTGGAGAAAGGCATGTGAGAGTAATAAATCAGATTTTTCTTCAATAACTGCCTATATGCAAAACGTCAGCATTTAAAAAGGCAGTATTGGCATACTTACTACACCACTGCTTCTACTAGGTTAAGGAATTTCTGGAAACTTGTGGATAATATTATTACTAAATTCTGCATACAATTTTTTACTACATATATTATTTTCTAAGTAACATAATTATAATACTCTTGTCACCAAGTTACAATCTTAGTACTTAAGTTTGTACAATTCAGTTATTCTTTTATAATTGTATTTTTAATGTAATCATTTGTAAATAATTTTCTGACTATATTATGGTACCTATATGTGATCTACAGGAATAAAATCTATCTGTTTTCGGTGAAATCTTGATATCAAATTTTTGAGTGGAGTGCAATGCCTTCTCTACTTAAGTACTATACTATTCTTACAAAAGCTTATTCTTCTTTCTACTTCTTGTTAATACAGATGTATTTTTATAGAAATGGCTTTATCATCTATTTCCTTATAGATAAAATGCCATTAGAATTATTGGCTTAAGCTATAGTCAAATCTTCTCAGAACTGGACACCAGTGCTGGCTTTAAAATTCCATTCTCTTTGCACGACTAAGAGAATCCCCCACTCCCAAAAATGACTTCCTATTTGAGAAAAGTATAAGTATTGAAAACTTCAAGCTAATAACAAGGAATATCTTGGAAATGATCGACTTCACCAAAAATATATTCTATATTTGACTTAAATTGTGTCCATTTTTATGTAGAAAAATTTTGAATACTTCTTTGGCTTATCAGTTATTCAAAATGAAGAGAACTTCAGAGGTTATTCCCCAAAAATTCAATATGTATTCTATTTGTCATGAAAAGATCTTAAACTTATCAATCATACTTTTAACCAAAATCAAAATAGCGTTGACATTTTCTGAGCAAGATATGCCAGCTAAGAATATACACAATGATACTAGCTTTGCAGTCACTGTGGGTGCTAATGACATCAATTTTGCCCAGTTTAGATTAAATTTAGGAACTAGAAAAGAAAATTAAGGCTCCAGTATGTCATATAACATATGGATTGGTTTTTTCACAAACCCTAATCACAAATTGTAAGTTTTATGGAAAACAGCAAAATATCAAATTTTTAACGTTAATATGATTCAAAGAAAAATAATTTTACTTTCATGATGTCCTTTCCAATGCTTTCACATATTCTAGAACTTAGGTATGCTGCAAGCACATCAGTATAGCCAAAATATTATTTTTTAAAAATGACATATTGGGGGGTCTTTGTTAAAAAAAAATTAAAAGCTGAAATTCTCGGAAATAGATAAGTAGATTTTATTTATCTGTACTAACATTACTAAATCACTGTACTGCATAATTTAAGATGAAATGTGTTTTTTTTTTTCAACAATTAGCACATAAACATCACAAAATATTTGGATGTTTTCTCACCATTATTCTACACTTATTTCAAAATTGGAGAAGACACAGAAATTGTCATTTTTTTATGTTTGTTAATTTTATGACTAGATATATATATATATATATATATAAAACATAATGTTGCATTAATATAATTTTCATATTTGAAGTTATGGGCTTATCTATTCACACAAAAACATAATTCTACTAACATGAGTTAAATAACTAAAAAAAAGATGTGTATATAAACTATTATCTTCTAAAACTAAACACAAAAAATAAACATAATATAGGATGTATGAACCCTCAGCCTATATAACTGCCCTCAATCTTTGGGACATGGACAAAATTAAATGCCTGCCGTAATACAAGATCCCAAGCTTCTTGAATTTGTGCCCAGAAGTCATCTTTTGTTCTGTGCCCATCTACAGGTACATTGGACAGCAGCTACCTTTTTACATCATCCCACACATTCTCAATAGGGTACAAATCTGGTGAACAGGGAGGCCAATTTACCACTCTGAAAACCAATTTAAAACTTTTTGAGATGTGTGGTCAGGATGATTATCCTGTAAATCAACAATTCCATAAGGATATCTCACCCTCACAGAGGGTATCAAAATATTATCAAGTATTACACCATTCAGTGTAACATCAAGCTGCCACATCACACCTAGACTGCCTCTTGGTGTCCAGCCCCAACCTGATACACAAGATGGAATTGTGAAGCCATGCATTTTAAATCATATTGGGACCCCTTAGGACCATAGAGAATCATCTTTCCTTTATGTGTAGTAGCAGATGTCAGCTTATCTGAGAATATCATGTTATTCCAGTTGCAGTTGGCATTTTCCAGTTGGAATGGTTAACAATACTACTACTACTACTACTACTAATAATAATAATAATAATAAAAGCTCTTAATTGCCCAAAATGTTTCAAAACATTGGTTTTCAGAACAATGCTTTTAGCATCTTTTCATACTATATATTTGTACCTGATGTGTTTAACACCATTCTGTGCACCACATGCTTATGTGTGCAGCACATTGCTGTTCGTTAGAATAAACCCTTAAAGAAACATCATAATAACTATCGTATATTATTAACCGTACAGAATGTTTTGTATGAAATAGGTATGTCTAAAATAAATATCTACCATGTGTGCATTCAACATCATTAAGAGAAAGAAAAAAAAAATGTTAAATGCGAGAAACGAACCTATGACCCTCACCAGAGGAATAATCTACGTTTTGTCACAGTGCTATGGTGAACACATATGAAAGGTGGCAGGCTTAGTAATGCTGTACAATATAAACTGCATTATGTTTTGTGTTGTTAATATTGATAGAATATTGGTTGAAGAAGCTTAAATTATGTATTTGATTATGATTAATGATCATATAGGTTAGTAATATTATGATTTGAAACTTGTGACAACTTGTTGCTGCCGCTATGCAGCTGTATCGCAGATGGTGTATACAAGGCACTGTGCACTGTAGGACTTAGACGAATTTAGCGTTTCAGACATGATTAATTTTTTTGCCCACAGGTGTACATTTATAAAATTGGCCACCATTGTTTAAATTCTGATACCATATCTTATGATGATATCAGGCATTATGATAACAAAATTATTTAGTGCATAAATCCCACAAGTCACTGACAAAAAAAAAATTATGGGGTTTCTGAAAAAACTGATTCATTTGTAATCTGTCAGTGACGCTCTCTCTCATGAGAGACAGCAACTGAGTTTATATCAGTCATTGAATTTGGAGAAACTTTCTTGGTAGCAGCCACTAAGTGTTCTTTAATGAATTGTGCATCTGAGAAATAACCATTTCTTTTAGCTATAAATCAGGGTATTCAAAAACGTGAAGGTAACTAACCTCCTCTCTGAAGGTTTCATTCTTGGGTGCATTTGACTTCAATTTAATAATTAATTTATGCATACAAAGCACACACACACTTTTAAGGTAATACAAAAGTAGTACACAAGAAAATATGTTTTCTAATACTTCAAACTGCACAAAGCAATGACCAGTAACATATAGTCCATCTAAACACATGTTTTATGCTAACATCTTAATTTCATCGGAAATCTGCACAGTACTGAAGAAGAATTATAGCAATTACGACACTGTTGTATACTGCACCAGCTTTCTCCCAATGTCACAGGTTCAAACCTGGTGGCAAACGATGGACTTATTTGGGCGTAAAAATTCTTAGTAGGCTTCCTTTGGAAGGGAAGTAAAGCAGTTGGTCCCGTGCCATAGATTTACGGCACATAAAAGAACCTCAAGCCTGATTGAGAGGCCTCTGAGCAAAATTAAGTGGTCTTTCATGCCCATCATAGAATGGGACACTGAATGGGACCAAAGAAGTTAAAGAGTGTCCATAAATAAAACTCTGATAGACAATACATGGCTACATAACACAAAATAATTATACTATAGACTTACCTTACTCAAGATTATCAAAAATTCATGGCAGCCATAAATATCTACGATTAAGTGTGTACAACAAACTTCCAATACATATTATCTCATTACCCAATCATAAATTCAAAACATTTCTGGACAATTGGCTGAAAACTAAAGCTTTTTATTCAGTAGAAGAATTCTCTGAATGTAATAACTTTCACATAGATGAGTAATATCTAAGCTAGCTTTGTAAAATGTAACCATTAACACAAATCTATCACAAACATGCTGTAAATAGTTCGCTATGCAAATAGTAGCAAATATATTCAACTGTTTTAAATGGTGTAAATAATTGTATAAAGCTCCAATTTTGTAATGTGATAAACTATGTACTTGACGAGACCAATTGCAATGCTGTAAAACAGTTTAATGGTCAATAAACTTCATTCTTATTCCATTTCCTGCCTATTTTCATAGCTGAAGCATCATTAAGAACCTCTGTACTCCAGATACATTTTTAATAAATACAGTATACATGAAATTGCATCAATATTCTTGCAACACAGAGCGAACACATGTAATTGAGCTGGGCATGAGCAACTTGTTCTTTGGACTATGCCAAAGACTGACTGAAGACTAGGTGTAATAATATTCACTAAACTTTTTAAATTTAATTTAGTCCTGGACGCTCATTACAAAAATAAGCAACTAAATCCCTAAAATAGTGGAATCAAATCTTGCTTTTTACCTATATTTTCAAAAGTATTAAGAAAGTACCTTTTAAAATTGTAAATAAATACCTTAAGATCACTGAAGTCTACTTTATGATTATAGTGTTGTTTGATATTCAAATATTTTATATGTGTAATTTGAACACTGCATATTAAATTGCAGGCTTGCTTGCTTTTTTTTTTAAGTCATAAAAATTCTTTCTACTATTCTTCCTGAAACTGGCATTACAAGTACGAAACCATGTCCATCATTGAATGAGGTACAGGTGAAGGTCGGAGAAGGGGAGTGGATGGAAGAGGTAATGCAGCAACTCTTCGGAACAGTTTTTCCCCATACTTGCTTTAGAAAGAAAATGTTTAATTTTCTAAGTTCAAGAAATTAGTAACAAATTTAAACAATAATTACTTAAGAACCAAGCACTTCCAAAATAGAATCCAAATATAACTATGGCTAAAAATTAACAGTAGGTACATCCTGAAAAATACATAAATTTATTCCATAGTTGAAATAAACTGTTTCCAAAATAACTTTTCCAGGAATTGTGACCTTTTAAAGATATGACTACCACTTCAGCTTTCTGTAAACCCCTTGTACCTAAAACTATTTCCGTAAACATCTTGACTAACATGAAGTAGGTAGAAATAAACCCACGAAGTAGATAAAAGAATTAAGAAAAACAGAAATACTGTTGTCAACCACCATAATTCCACCACAAGGCCATGCTACCATTCAAATGCATGGTTAAGTATGTACCCATTATGTAATATATTGACATATTTCTGAAAGGTAAGCAGAGTGTGACTGTATAACACTGTTATACATTTTTATCAGGGAACAGCTGCTTACTTTTTAGAATTGTTTTTAAATATTTGAAGGTCTGTGTGCATTGCATGCCTGTATTGTGACTGTGGACTGATAATCAGTGTAATTGTAAATAGCAAGATGCATTAACCAGTAGGTACCATAACAGTGAGAAGTTGAAGGGATATGCAGGAATTGCAGGATCAAACATAAACAATTATTTGAATATATCCCTTTTTGTAATATTGACTTTCTTTCTAACTAAATTGTTCCAGAATACTGTATCTTATTTAAAGAATGAATATACATGAGAAATTTTCAATGCATTCCTTTTCAGAAGTTTATCCCACTATCTTAACATGAAACATTCCAAGACTTATGTTTCAGAACTGCAATTTCTATATACTTTTTCAAATCTCCAGCCCTGAGAACTTTGTATAAGGAACTTCCTTTATGATGTGGTTGCTGAATTTTATAAATTTGCCTTTTGTTCTGAACTGAATAAAGATTGGCAAACATTTATCTAAAACCAAACAATCACTTTTTCTTTGATCTTGTGTCTTGTATTTGGCAAAGTGAGCGTCAGATATATAATGTACCACCACATGCTAATACTACAAAATGTAGCTCAAACGTCACTGGTGTCCCACAATCTGGACGTGCATCACAGTTCAGGATGCCACGCCCCTAAGTTTCCCTTCATTGACATGTTTCCGTACCTTTACAACTGATATCCAAAGTGAATTTGCCATTTTTGCGAGCAGCGAGCAGCTCCTCTACCATTGCAATGTCTCCATGTCTTGAACTGTATAACAATATCTCTTGAAGTTCTGCTTCTGTACATTCTTCCTCCATTTCTCATAGCATCCTACTTATTGCCATGTGCGAATCTTAACTGTTTACCCATGTAAATCATAACCTTCACGAAATGACATACGCATCACCATTACATCTAGCTAGTAAAACTAATGTACTTCCAGTACTATTGCAGATATTACAATCCAAGTAAGCTCTTCACCGTAGATCCATAATTTTCGACAATCTCTTCTGCACACCTTCTTCATTTCATTACAATTTAAACACATGACTTGTCATTGACAGTTGTCACACCTTGTTGACATTGTGCACGATGACCATCTACAGATTCACAGAGGAAATTTGCCTAAGGCAATATTATGCATTTCAAAGTTTATAACACATATTGAACTGTTGCTGAGATTTCTTAGCAAAATAATTTTACATTGCCGGAAATTGTAAATGCGTCAATTTATAACCACATGACTGTCTCTCAATGCAGAATTCATAGATTGTAGAAAGCCACCAACTGACGCATGCTCTCTTTCCCCCCGCAGAATTACATAATGCTGTTTCTGAATAACAAAAGAAGAAAAGGGGCTCTGCTGTGTCCAAAAGCAGCCGATATTTTGGCAGGAACCTTCCGTGTCAAATATTCATAGTTTCATACTAGCGCATTAGTGGCACGTTACTTAACCTGGTAGTGGTGCGCACACACAAGCATTAAATAGGAAGATAAGTGAGATAGAATACAAATACTGTATACGAAAAGTAAATATGTCATCACTAGCAGGAGTAGTTCAATCTTTAATTAAAACATCACGACAGTTAGTGTTAAAACAAAGGTACAAATTAATTTTATCAGTATACAAGTGTGCTTACGTAACGTTTGTTTGATAAAACTATATAACCTAATTGAATGCAAAGAATATGACTTGTCCATAACTCGCGTATAAATGTAACTATTTCATCATTTATTACTGTTCTTTCTCCAAGCTTTCAAATGTGCTTATATATATGTGTGCTATGCTCGTTGACAAGGATATGTTTCTAAACAAACATAACCTTTTGTATATAACTTGGGGGGTTTGGCATGCATTAATACCAATCAGTACGCTTGTCTGGCAGGTTGAGGACTGGAACGTGTCGAATTTCCTGTTCTAAGCACAATAAAATGCAGTTCCTAACCTTTAGCATTTCAGAGATTTTCATAATTCAAAGGGTTCTCTCTGAGGATTAATATTTTGGTACCTGTGGCAGTAAAACATAACCTCAGGTGTGATTTTACAGATATCTCATCTACTACAAATATTAAACAAGTGAGTTCTTAAGTCAACTCAAGTCTTTTATCCATGTAACTCAACCTAGAGTTAACCTAACCGAGATTCGAACATACTCCCATTCAACAGAGACAGGTTATTTTTCTTTCTTTCTTTGTGTGATTGTATAGAACCATATCCTTGATTTTAGTTTTTTCCCCATTTAGATATAAGTAGAGGAGGTATTGTATTCCACCCATAAATTATATGTTGGTTGCCGGAAATACACGTTTTGAGGTCCACAAATGCTAAGAAGCACTTTAGAAAATTCTGATACGACTTTCCCTACATCTCAGTTTGTTTGGCTCCACATTGAGCAATGCTCAGGGGCATTGAACATGCCATACAATTAATGTATGTGTAATAAATAACTATAACGTACATGTTTATTGGAACTTTTTAGCTACTTTTGGATTGTACTTCCCATGCGTGTATTATTGACCATCACTTCTGAAACATTGTGTAGAGATCTCATTAAAGCCATAAAAGTGTAACTTTTCAACAAGAGATCATGATCAATGTTTTCAAATGTCTTGGTTAAATCACAAAATACTCATAATGGTAGGTTCTTTTTATCCAAGGCTGTTAACACTTCTGAAGTGAGCATGAATATATTTTCTGTTGAAATTTTTTTCTTAAATCCAAGCGGGGATGCAAGATTATGTTATTTAACTCCATATATTTCCTTACTTAATTATATACAGCTTTCTCTATTACTTAAGAAAAGGCTGTCAATAGAGAGATGGGCATATAATTTGAGGTCAGATTTTTATCTCCTTTTTTTGCATAAAGATTTACGAATCGTGTGTTGAAACACACAATTGGAAATGTCCATGACAAGAGAATGATTGCATGTGTGACTAAGAGACATATTCAACACAGATTTTTATCTATTTCTTAACACTTTACCAGTTATGCAAAATACATCCAGAATAAAGAGGTCTTCACAAGCTATTCCCAGAAAATTCAATATACATTATTTGTCATGTAAATATCATTAATATACAGTATTTTAATCTCTCTCTCTGAGAAAATCTAAATTTTCAAAACTTTTTACATGTAAAGGATAGTTTGGAGCAGGAAGATTTTCCTCAAAGTCTTTGTGTCACATCCTTGGAAGATACTAACCTTAAATACCAAGTTTGACAATTTTGACATATTGTGTTCACAGACCCACTTACACATGGACATTTTTCAAAAATGCTTTTGTTTTGATACAGGGAACCCTAAAACGCGTATTTCTGGTGAAATCTCAGTATCAAATTCATGGATGGAGTGCAATACCATCTCTACATATGTACCATGTACTATGCAGAGAAAATAAAAATGGCCTTGCATGAACAGCATAAATAACAAGGTGTATGGATATCAACTCCCCAAAAGGTCCATTTACATTGAGATTTTTTTTCTTAACCACCACCAGTGCTTATTATTGAAATGGTGTGTTATTTATGGACGCTCTTTAACTGCTTTGGTTCTCAGTGTCCCATTCTATATTGGGCGTGAAAGATCGCTTAATTTTGCTCAGGCTTGAGGTTCTTTTACGTGCCATAAATCTACGACACAGGAGCCACGGCTTTACTTCCTTTCCGAAGGAAGTCATGCTAAGGATTTTTACGCCCGAAAAAATCCATAGTCCTCCGCCGGGTTTGAACCCGCGACCTTGGGTATATGAAGTTAGCATGGTAACCATTACACCATGGAGGGTGCCATTTTTTATTGAAATGTCATGTAGACAAGATAAATAGGGTATACTCATGAAATTTTTTTTTTAACTGGGAAAACTGAAGTTCTAGTTCTTATTGCCTTATCCTGAATTCAAATTCTGTATTTGATTGATGAAAGTTCTAGGTTACCAGTTTTTATTCTGTTCATTTGTTTAATGAATTTATAACAGGAAAAATGTAGTGCACACAAAAATGAGGCATTGATCATTTCCAAAATACTTGGTGTTATAGTTTGAATTTCCAATATTGATTCTGTGTCAGTATAACTCAAACAAATGGTTATTTTCAAATCCTTTCAGAGCAAAAATTTGTCATGAATAAGCATTAGGCAAGTGTGTCTTTCATTTGTGCAGCTCCCTCTTTAACTATTGACATATCAGCAACTTTGAAAGTAACTCATGGTGCTACTACTCCCTAACCTTTGGTTTTGTTAATTTTATTTTCAAACAGTCACCTTTCCAGACTCTGCATGGTAGAGACAATTTCCAGAATCAGTCTTTGGTAAATACAGCAATCAGATACCATTTCTCTATTGCATTCCAACCAAAAAAAGAAAAAAATCTCCATGAGAATATATGTGGCATCTTATAAAATAAATCCCCACCTGAAACTACACTTTGGTTAGAAGTGCCTTGCATATGTTTTTATTTTCTTGGCAACTCTTAGCCAAGCATAGAAATGGATTTCAATCCCTTAGCTACCGCATTTTAAAACATCTGTCTGTTTAGCCTAATGTCCATATTTCCCTTCTACTTATAAGGAACTAAGTAATAAGACCATTTCTGTTAATGCTTATCTTGATTAGCATCAAGTGAATAGAAGAAAAAAACTCATAATTTGTCCACTGTACGCCACTTACTCTGTGTCCTCAATATCAACACAGCAAGCAGAATGCAAACTACCAGACATCCAAGAAGCACTCAACAATTCATCACACAGCAAAATGCTACTTAAATACTTAAAACAAATATGTATAATGAAATATATTATTCATGAAATTGAATTTACCAGTGTCAATTGTTTGTAAATGGTACCATTAAAACATGTTTTACAATATGACTACTTTGTAAGTTAAAGCGACATAAAATAAATAAATTAAAAAAAAATTAATTTGTCACATGTAGAAAAAGTTAATGTAAAATCAGATTTTTCACCACTTAGAATGCAATTACAATACCTAACAATACTTGAATAATTGGTGCAACAACTTGATATACCAGATTCTGTTACTATAGCTTCATTACCTATTTTAAATGTGTATCTGAAAGCTTATCAACAAGAGCAATAGAAGATGCAATCATTTCAATTTCTTCCTGGTACTCCATCTCCATACCCTTCATATTGCAATGCAGTTCTCTCCAAGGAAATCTTAGAAATGGTTAGCTTCACAACAAAGATGTACAGGGCATAAATTATGTTTTGACAAGATCTAGTCTTACTTTCTCTATATGCATATAGGAAGTAGTATACTCCACCTAAAATTCAGTACCAAGATTTCACCTGAATCAGTTCCCTATTTGTAAGGAACTAATGAGAACATTCTGCTGTTAATCTCGATTAGCATGTTGTAGAAAGAATACATTTTTGTAAAAAGTATGTAGAGCAGCCAAAATCATGCATCTGTAACATCTAAGTTCTTATTTATATTGCTGATGACACCATATTTGTACTTTTATTGACTATCGATACAAAAAATAAATGCCTAATTAGACGTCACCAATTTCATATTTTCAAATCCAGTTTGACAGGAAACCCATAAAATGTCATACTAACCCTGCATTAAAGTAACCAATAACATATGAGGCTGACAAACAGATCTTTAAACTTGCTCTTGTAATCTCCACCCCTAGCAGCAGTTTATGTTGTAAAAGCATGATTCTCCAGTCAAGCCTTAGGCAAAATTACTCTGCTGAACCAATAGTAATATTCAGATTCCTTTTGTTAGTTTCTCACCAGGGAAGAGTATAAAAAATAATACCATTTGTGCTTCCTGTATTTCTTCACCAGTTAAGTCCTTGGAGAAACCACGCTCCAGCAGCAATTATTGTTTCTTACACCTTAACTGCAGAGACCAATACTCCATAGAACATACCCTTGTGTATTTTCATATCGCTACATAGCTTCATTGGTTCTTCCAGGCTTGGGTTGGTTTTTTTTTTTTTTTTTTTGTGGTGGAACATAGTGCAAGAAAAATCTGAAGTTACCATCATATAAAACATTCCCTTCCCTTACGTGTAAATGTTAATTCACATTACTCGGTGATATGATAAATGTTTGATGGTATTAGTACAATTATGTTGCAGATACATGCCAGTCACAGCATACAAGCAAACAAATATACTGAATGCAAATCAGGGAATGCCCTGGAAAAAAATCTGATGTGCTCCATTCACAGAACTTTCTAGATCTCTGCAATAAATTATTTTTAAAAAGCTTATGCTTCTATTTACTTCCTGCTAATCGAGAAAAAAAAATAGCAGAAATAGTCTTATTTCTTGCTTCCTTGTAAGTAGAAGCAAAATAAGGGAGTACCATAGGTTAAAGTGATAGTCAACACCTGGCTGCTATGTGACTAAAGTTCCTTTGTATGGACAAGAGTTCACAAAGCCCTGTATGAGAAAAATGTTTTATAGCTTAAACCAAAAACAAGGAATATCTCAAAAACAACAACAAATTGTTTTTTTTTAATGTGCTCTACATTTTTTCTGTGGCAAGTTTAGTCTCTTTTAAGGTTTAGCACTTCTACAAAATTCCATAAAATTCACTCAGAATAAAGTAGTCTTCAAAGGCCAAAAACAAGGAATATCTCAAAAACAACAACAAATTGTGTTTTTTAATGTGCTCTACATTTTTTGTGTGGCAAGTTTAGTCTCTTTTAAGGTTTAGCACTTATACAAAATTCCATAAAATTCACTCAGAATAAAGTAGTCTTCAAAGGCTATTCCCAGAAAATTCAAAATATATATTTTATTTGTCAGGTAAATATCTTTAATATACAATATTTTAACCAAAATCATTACAGCCATTTTTTAGAAAATCAAAATTTTCGAAAAAAGTTCCATGCAAAGGGCAGTTTGGAGCAGGGGGATTTTTCCTCAATCTTTTGAGTCGCATACCTGGCAGATACTAAACTTAAAAACCAAGTTTGGTATTTTACGGACTTTTAGTTTTTTAGTTATCCTTTTCAGACACACAAATGGACCTCTTTCTAAAAATACTTTTTTTTTTTTAATTCAGGGTACCCTGAAACATATATTTCCAGTGAAATCTCTGTATCAAGTTTTTTGGTGGAGTGCAATACATTCTCTATACACTATGTACATAGTGCATATAGAGAAAATAAAGAGCAGTTTGGGGTTAGTAATTTTAATGAAAATCCTGTTTAATCCTGGGAAGACAAACCAAGTTTGATATTTATCAGGCACGTACATGACTTCAGCCCACCTGGGTAATATGGTGGTAGCAGCATGTCTGCCTCATATTCAACAGCTCGGAAACTTGAGTCTTGCTTAGGGTGAGTAACCTAAGACAAAGTTCCATGGAGCTTATCCTATCCACCTCATACTGTGGCTGAGTGGTTAGAGTTCACACCTCACCTAGATTGCCTGCGTTTGATTACACAATTCAGATTTGTGGTGTTCAGCAGCACAGGGCAGGTTTTCTTTGGTCTCCCCCCCCTCACATTCCACCAGTGCTCCACCTTTATTCCTTGTATTGTGTCATTGCCTGCAGTACTAGGGTAGTAAAAGGGGATATTAAATACTCTGCATACTATTCTTACAAAAGAGGATTCTTTATTCCATATGCCAATAAAATACTAACAGCAACATCTACTATGTAGCTAAAGGCATAGAATACACTGTTAGAGCAAGTCTCACTGTGTAAAAGCCACATGGCTGGGAGTAAAACAGAAATTCCAGTTAAATGTATGAAAAATGTACAAATGCTCTTTTTGGCAAGCAATCAACATTTCTTTTCAACGATGATCAGATGCAAACCACCTTTCTTAAATTGCTGGCCTGGGATTCAGGACACATTTTTGGGTGTGAGACAATTCCACACTACATAAGTAAAAATGCTTTCTAATAGGTTCAGATCTTGAAAAATTTCCATTTCATTGCCAACTATTGTAAATTTAGCTCCCTGTCCAAATTTATCAGAATCTTCACAAAGCTTATGTGGCCTCAACCTCCAGTTTAGCTTGCAAAGGTTGGAAAATTTGTCTACCATTTAGTGTAACTTACCTCGTTAAACAATTTTTTAAATGCTTTCAGAGATACATATTTTTAAACTAATAATGCAGTACACTTTGGAATCTGATAGGGACTATTGCCCTAGTCTACAGCAAAATTTTACTGAAAACTACCTGAATATATGCAACATGACTTGCAAGATCAATTCTATGAAGTTATGGCCAAAATGTTCATCTTTTAGACCACAGTCTATAAGTCCGGAAACTACATGTGGTAGAATTAAAATAATTGGAAATCTCATTAAATTAAAAATAGTTTTGCATTAGTTTAGTAATTAGCAGCCTTCAAGTTACACTGGAACCAGCATACAACATGATTGCAGGAAGTATTCACCTCCACTAAATTATTAGTCTTTTCACTTCCCATTTCCTAGGGGACAAAATATTAGCAAATTTAATTATTGCAATGATTAATTTACAAGCAAGATATCATCTACAAACATATTTAAAGTTAATAAAAAAAAATATTAGGTGTAGATGTTAAACATTCATTTCAAACATCAGAAAGGGGAACTTTTCCATAATCTAATTCTTAAACACTCTGCTTTTGGGCAATACAAAAAATCTTGATATATATAGATATACACAAGAGCAACTTTTGTGTAGTCACTAGGATTATTTGGGTCCATTAGTGGGATAAATGAGCCTGGTGCATACAGAAAATCTTTACACGTTTACCTCAATCATATTCATGGTCAGATGCTCTGGCTGAAAACCCCACAAAACTTGTCATATTTTAATATAACATTTCAATAACTTTTAACTAGTGACATCCTAACCCTATTTTTTTTCTCCCCAGGCTTTATGCTGGCTCACTCAGATGTTATGCCAAGGAAGCTGCTCCAGATAGCACAGGTCCTGTCAAATTTTCAACATCTAAAGCAGCTAAGTGGAAGGCAATTGAAACACGAGCTGGTCCAGAAGACACCAACAATTGGCCATGGTATCAGACCTATGTTGTCTCTGGATGTTTAACAGTGTTTCTCCTCTATTTCTGTGTGCTTAGAGAAGAGAGCGACATAGACCATGAACTGAACACATCTCTGTATGACAGAATTGATGGGCTAGAGGAAAAGATGCTAGAGCAGAGAATACAGTACAATGAGGAACATGGTATTGCATCTGCAGAACTTAAAGAGAAGCTCAGGGTTTTGCAAGAGGAATCTATTAGGTTAAGGAAAATGTAAATAAGTGCAATGCACCCATGTGGGTAACTTTTGACTTTTATTTGTCTACACTATTAGTAACATCAGATCTTCAACAGAAAAACCAATTGTACCAACCCCAACTAAATTTAACCAAAAATTTAAGCACACTAAAATCTAAGGATCAAAAAGGTTTGAAAGTAATGACTAAAAAAAATTAAATATTTATTTGAAATGTGTGAACAGTAAGTAAATACTGAAATAATAAATTGAGATCTAATGGACCTCATGTGGGAGAGATCATTTCACCTTTCAGGACATTTCTTCCTATCCTTTTGTCATGTCCAACTCCCAATTAGGAATGATATTACAGTAACTACAACTATTGATAACATCAGTGCTACTAGTACAAAAGAATAAAGTTATATTAAATGTCACGACAGAATCACAAGACAATACAATCCTTCACTTATTCAAAATTTTGTTAACTTGCAAACCTTCTAAAATGTTTCTTCTCTCCTTAAATTGCTGAACTTGCATGTAAAATTACATCAACTGTATAAAACACATCAGACACAAAAGTGAACACGGTAAACAATTCTATGTGGACATCACGTTACAAATCACCACTAGGATTTTTTGTTAGCCAACTCAAAATAATCAGAAGCTTTGCATTCTGCATTCCATATCAACCCTTGGCAGTGAATTCTTTTGGGATTCAATGTGATTTCATTACGAATGACTGTAGATGAACATATGAATTTGACTTGACATCTTATGATAGATGTTGTAATGTCTATTCCAGTCTTTTAAGCTACACTTCTTAAGCACGTTCACCACGAATTCGTCGGGCAAGCTGAATGTCTTTGGGCATGATGGTCACACGCTTAGCGTGGATGGCACACAAGTTGGTGTCTTCAAACAGACCCACAAGGTAGGCCTCACTTGCTTCCTGTAAACAAATTATATCAAGCATATTAAATAGCTATACCAAGTGGTTAAAAATCAATTCACTGCAAATACAGCAACATTATATCACATCTCAAACTAAGCATTTTAAAACACTACCCTTTAGCACACTGCTTTACTAGTTCAGAACTCAAGTAATTTAATGCTTGTAACACGTGCTACTTAGAATGTCTAACTTGAATTATCAGAAATGGATATAAACAACACAATTCCATATCGACCTAAAGCCATCCTAATATAGTGCATATATAGTATAAAAGAAATATAGATGCCTTGTTTGCATTGCTACAATTCTCAAATGATTTGACCTCAGTCTTCACCACATGACAGTGGGATTTCTTGAAACACAAGAACAATGGTATTCTTGAACCACAATAGGCCTAAAGCACAGCCTGAATACAGAAGTTCCCCAGTCACAGTATAATGAAATTATAAGCGAAACAATGCCATTTAGTCTTACCAAGATTTCATTCAAAACACGTTTCTAAGACATTCATCTCCACAAGCTCTGTTCAAAGGGATCAATACACTCCACAACAGACCCACATGGCCAGTGCACCATGGTAAATCACAGTAGCAATGCATGCAAGAAGACTAAGAAATTTATTCTTAATGGCATAATATTGAGCAAAAATGCGCAAGACTTATTCAATACTGCTTTATGTCACCAAACAGAGCTACAAGCCCCAACAAGCAATTTGTATGAGTCACCTGATACTTGGAATATTACTACAGCAGCTGTTTAGAAGCATGGAGAATGGACAAACCATTGACTGCAGATGAAAAAACAGTATTGAATGCTCATATCAACATTTAATGAGAAGTAATCTATACTTCCTGTAAAAGTGGCAAAACCAACTTCTGTTTACCAATGTTTTGGCTACAGGTGTAAAATGTGCTCAAAGCGCAGTGGTTGCATGTGGGAAAAAGAAAGCTGTGAAATAAATGTCAGAAAATTGATGAATGTAAATGTTGCCAATAGTGCTACAGAAACTAATGAAGATCCAGACTTGCCTGATTTTAAAAGAACCGTAGTTTATAAAATTGGACACCTTGTCAAGAGGAGAAAATGTGAGCAATCTAAGACCTGTTAATTGCTTTACGCTCTTTTAGAATATATGAATGCACCCACCATTCATTTTGTTCTATCAATATTACCTATAACCATAAAAAGAACATGCTACATGTTCACAAGGAAAACAATATGGAATGCATGATGTATCTGGCAAATTGTATGTCCATTCTACCACAGCTGCAACTTTTGGTACATACATCTTGTGACTGGAATGAGGACAATCTTCATTACACTTAAATATTACCAAACAGTGGATGTCAACATAATAGAATTTAGGATTCTCATAGCTTTACAATACTTGGAATGTGAGCTATTCATCATTTTAACATCACACCACTCAACATCCATTATAGCATAGGCTGAAAAATAACAAGTCCTTACACTCAGACTTTATCTCAAATACAAATATATAGTGCAATATGATGCATATATTATGCAATTTGAAAAGGAGTTTAAGTGTTGCTTTGCACAGTAGAGATGTGTTATTTTATTAAAGTGAATGGGCATGTTAAACCCTGTTTCAACTAGCTGAAATTTTGTTAATATACAAAGTCTTATTTCTCTTTCTACAACATTGACGCCAAGACAAGTGCTTTTTTTTTAATTAACAAACTAAGACTGATCACTTCCATGTCCCCAATAGAAATACTACATTCAAATTGGTGGATATAGAAAAACTTTTACATAAGGTATGCTTTCAAGTTTTGTTAATTACAGCCACCATTTAAATTGTTGGAATAGGGTCTGAATGCAGTACATGTATGTTTTCACCAGGTGGTTGTGAAGGTATTGCAAGTGTGTCTGCAGTGAATGGCAGAAAGGCTACATTATAAGAGCGCATTTACTTATTTTTATGTACATCAACTTCAGGGTAAATAAAAACAGGATACATCAGTGTTTGTTGCATTGCCATCCAGCTACAGCAGAATTTTAAATGAATTTAACCTACCTCCAGATTCAGCATTGTAGATTTACTACCTCCATATTTTACGATGCTCTAGGAGCTATTATTTGCATATTAGTTCAACTCACCTTTAGAAATTCCCTACATATTGAGTCATCATATAGCTAGAATTCCTTTAAACATTTCATATCCACTGCATAAACAGTTGCATTTGCATATTAGGATTTTCTGGACACACTTTTAAAACCATTAAACCATAACAGGAAAAAACTTACTGCACAAAAATGTTAGATCTCTTTAAAACACACATCCCCCCCATCCAAGTTGTTTTCAAGAAATTTGTTATTGGTTTCAATTTTAAACTTTTCTCAAACAGGAAATTAACTTCTGTTAAACGTCTTGTTTTAACAGGAATGGAATGAAATGAAATAAAAAAGCAAATTTCAATTGTTTCACATTGCAATAGCTTTTAAAAGATTTGACTATCGTTTTAGCCTGGTGCATTCCCTTCAACTTCTAATGAAGAAAGTAATAGAACCATTTCTGCTAATGTTTATCATATGAGATTGAAGAATATTGTGTAAGAAAAGCTTGTGGAACAGCTTAAAGAGTCTCATGAATGGAACAGATTTTTCTATATACATCTAGAATATTTAAATGTAAATATCACAATGGGAGAATCTCCATCTTACATTACAACATTGCAAACAAGGGATTCCCATTACTTAGTGAAAGGAAGAAAACAATTACAAACTGAGTCCTTGTCTGAATTTACAGGGATTAGGCATCTTTCAAACACCTCTGTTGTAACAGCACAACTGGTTACAACTATTTCATATTGTGCATCTTGCAAACTATGCTGCAGCCAGAATTATCCCAATGGCTAGAAAAACAAATGTCAAATATATGTTATGGTATAATATGCTATGTGTACAAATGTAAAAATCTGATGTTACATTCGTGACTGTCTAACCAACTTTTATTATAAAAGAACATTCTGTTAGCTACAAGCTTAACATTTGCATAAATGCTTTTATTACAACTTCCCTTGTAGACCCAGAGGAATAAGGGAGTACACTAGGCTTCCAGTGATAGTAAAATGTTTTAAGACGAGGTTGCTATATGATGTCTGATAGTTCTCTTTGGTTGACTACGAACAGCAGAAACTAACATTCCACTCATGGAAAGTATAAGTATTATGAAATTGAAACCAATCAACTCCCAGATCCAATTGGAATAATTGTGTTTTAACAGATTTAGATTTTTTTTCTGTAGAAAGTCTTTGCATGTTAAGATTTATCAGTTATGCAAGTCATCCAGAAAGGTGACTTCGAGACTATCCCCAAAAATGTTGACAAAATGCATTTTTCCATCGAAATTTCGGTATAGATCTTTTGGTAGAATGCTATGCCTTACCTCAGCAAATAACGAATTAATAAAATTTGTTATTAATCTCCAAGGAATGTTTACATACCAAAACAAAACAAAAAAATAAATGCATTGAAAATAAAAACATTTATAAATAAGAAAATGTCATAGCCAGGATTAGGGTTTTCTTTTACACAGTTTAACTTCACATTCCACAAAAAAAGATCATATAATTTTAGTTTAACATAGGTAATGAATGCAAAACCTAAACCAGGCAGGTTCATAAAATGTATCAAATATTCCTATCTAATACTATCCCTACAAATATGTCATGGAATTATTTTATTAGGAAGTTTAACACCCCCTAAACACATTTGTGAATATTCTTAGCATAGCCACCCGAAAGTTTGATGTTGAGATTACATCAGAAATACATGTTTTAAGATCCCACAAACAAATATTCTTAAAAATTAGAAAAACGTTAATGTGTGTCTGGATAACTCAACAACAAAAAGTTGGTCATATACAAAACTTGGTATTTAGTATCCCCAAGGATGCCACAGACTTAAAATCCCCTACCCTAACTACTCTTTACATGGAAAATTGGTTTTCTAAAAAGTCTATTTTGATAAAAATATAAAGATACTTATTTGACAAAATTATCTTGAATTGTCTGAATAGTCTCTAAAGATACATCTATTCTGAATGAATTGTGAATAACTGGTAAACCATAAGACGAAAACATGCTCCAAGAAGCAATATGTTTTTAATGATCATATGCTTCAATGCCCATCTTGGAGATCTTTGAAGAAATAAATACAAGGGAGGCTCAACATTGCAATATGTGAAATATATGTAGTTGACTGCATCCAAACATATAATCATGATTCAAAAGACAATGTGCAGAGAATGTGTCAAGAGGTGGCATTTGATCTCGACCCAGGTGCTATTAGAATGGCTGCTTAATCTGATGAACCTGTATAAATGCACCTAGATTCCCCACAACTTAAAACACACTGCAGATGCATGCAAGTTATGTACAGGTAATTCTGAACAGCATATTTCATTAGTTTTTTTTTGAACACCCTAGGCAACAATGTGCAACTGAAGGATTGAGGACCCCAAACCATATCTAAGGAATTTGAACCAAAAAAAATTACTGTATAAGCCAAGGAGTTTATTTTTGGAATCTATATTTAGTGATTTTTGGGCACTTTTGCAGTCCAACCTCCAGAAAAAGGAGGGTGGGAGAATTTTTATACATTCCTTCACAATTATTTATGTATTTGAACTAGATTCCTTAAGTAATTATCAATTAAAGCATTGGTAGCAGCCAAAGGAAAGGAAACCCAAGCTAAGATATTCAGAATCAATTCTGGCTATGAATTGATTCTGTAATGGAAATCTTTGTATCTACCGCAATAATCAGATAATTCAGAATTGATTGCATTGGAAAAATGCCAACTGGGGTAACCATCATATTTATAGCTCATCACCACACCTTATGCTGCAAGGCATAGCAGAAGGATGTTTTCAGGAGAGAAGTGGATAAATGCAGAATAACAAGTATAGCCAGGGGATCATTTTACCTAAATCACTCCACAGCTGATCCAAAAACCACACAATGATTAAAGAAACAAGCACCAGTTTTAAATTCCCATGTGCACACAAGTACCATTGTCAGAAAGGAAGCAGTTTTACTGTTAAACCTAAAATGAATACCTTAAACAGCTCCTGGCATTCAAGAGTAGAAAGTCAGCACTTGAAGGCGAGTCAAATAGCAACCGCTAGAACCATAAATTCCTATATTCTATGAACGGGATGAAAATTCCTTGAGGAAAAAAAAAAAAAAAATAATAAAAAAAAAAGAAAGAAAAAAAAATAATCGGTCACACACAATACAAAACAGCTGTAATTACCTCATTAGGATACCCGAGTAGGAAATAATTGCAACACATTCTTTAGGATTGTCAGCATTTATGCACAGGGATTAGACAAATGTTCAGTTGAGAGTTAAAATCACTCCAATGGCTAAACAAAATTTCACTCAACTTAAACCAAACATTGAACTTGAATCTAGCATACCTGCATCTAGTGTTTTATAATCAGGATGCAAGCATCGCACAGAACATAATTCAGCTTCAATTCTGTTTTTGCAATTTCTTCTCAGTGATTCCATGCACACTTTATGCATGAAGTCAACAAGAATTATGAGGACTTAAGAGTGTCTGCAGTAAAGCTGTTAAAATGCTGAATTAAAAATGCAAATTATGCTGGGTTTGACTCTAGGCTGATGAAGCAATTCCTATTTCACAATCATGATTCCCCACCCTCACAAGACGAAATAGGAATGTGATACTGAATGCATCAAGTTAATCAAGAAGTACAGTTTTAATATACAGGTCAACAATTCAAGCAGTTGGTTAAAGTGGTAATACATTACCTAAGGCAGCATATAAATATAATGATTTAGTAGGGGGGAAAAAAAGAAAGGATTTTCAGTCGGTATGTACAGTATAAAATTAAAATAAATGTGAAATTATGTATGTGTATTCCTCATTCAAGATGTTAAGTAAACATTTTCCATCAGTATTTGTGGTATATTTTAGATAAGATAGGATATTAATATGTACAATACATAAGAGTGCTTCCTGAAATAATTTATAAACAAAACCAAAATTAGAAACTATTAATGTTCTACCACTTTTGCAAAATTCCTTTTAGCACACTTGGGGTAGTGTGTTGCTCTGAAATTAGATTTGAAAAGCTAAATTAGATTTCAGGTACTTTTTATCAATTTAGAACAAATTATAATTCCAGTGGTTGGTAGTTATGCGGCATAGGAATACTGTTAATTATTAAACCCTAATACCTTTGAACTCCCACTTTTAAAGTATTTTAAGCACACTGAACAAATAATAAAAAGTATGATCTGCCCTCCTGTGTCTGTGCGAGAGGGGTTTCAATTAGACAGCAACACTAGTGCCAATGGTGTGTCTAGGCAATATAATTCCTAGGTCTTTGGGCAAAAGACACTTGGTTCAAGAAGTCCAGATTACCATCTACCCAAGCATGTTTAGGTACAGCTCTGTAAGCAAATTGTACCAAGTTCTCATGGAGACAGCAACCATAGCTGAGTGGCTTAGCTACTGCCTGGAAAGGTGCACCCTCAATCAATGACACACATCAACAGGAGTAAAATAGGTGGTGCTGGGCAAATGCAAATCGAACTAAAATTGGAAGGAAGCAGCATCATGGCTGCACTGAGGAAGGAAACTAGATCCTCTGTGATTGATGTAGTCACCAATGAGATGTAGATGGCAGTATGCCTTAATAGAAGTGATAGTATGTGTTGATGTTTGGAGGAATTTAGTAACAGTGACAGTCAAATTATGTGTATTAATTTGTTGAGTTGGTTTTTTAACACTATGTCACTTACATTATTATGAAGGACTAGTTTTGAAAACCTATGCTTTCATTTTCATTATCACGGGTCCAACTGCCATTGCAGGCTGCGTAGGCTTGTGCTCTCTTCTCTGGTGGCGAAATGAACTTAACTAAGCTGTCTACTGGCGGGATTTCAAAGTTTATTAGGCAATCTTTGTTATACATATGAGGATGCTTTCCCAGGTTGTGAGTTCATTGTGGCCTGACATGGTTTTTAGCAATTTTGGATTTGGATCTAGATTGTGGTTTTCTTTCCAAAAGTGAAATGCTACTGCTGATTTATCTTGTTTCAATTTTAGGTTTCTAAAGTGGTCTTTGGATCCGATTTTTAAACTTCTTTTGGTTTGTCCTATGTAGAACTTTTCACATTTTGTGCATTTAATTTGATACATTCCTGACCTATTTTCTGGTGGAATTTCATCTTTTATTTTTGAATGTATAACTTTATGACAGAAAATCTGTTTATTGGAGCCAGGTTGATGTCTTGTTCTTTGAAGATTTTCTTGAATTTTCTAAATGCTCGGGGGTGGTAAGTGAAGGACTTTTCACAATTTGTGTATTTAATTTGATATATTCCTGACCTATTTTCTGGTGGAATTTCATCTTTTATTTTTGAATTTAGTAACTTTATGACAGAAAATCTGTTTATTGGAGCCAGGTTTGTCTGGTTTAGTGATGGGAGTATTTGAATGCAAAATGATGTATTCGATTCTTGGAAGTTCTTGAGTTGTTCTCAAATTTTGAATGTTGTATTCGAATCCTTCACTCGGTTGAGTTCTCGTTTGAATATGTCTTGAATGCTGTATTCGAATCCTGCTCTCGGGTCTTGGATATGTGCAGGTGCACCGAGAATAAAGATCTCATGTCTGATTGGTGTTTTTCCTTAAAGGTCATTCTAGCACTTGAATCATGTAGGAGAATAGTACGCTGATAAACAGCCTACGAGATAATCACCTGGCCAGAATAGAATATGAGAAAATGCTATCAATTAAAGCTATGAACTTATTCCAAAGCTAACGATTCCCATACATATAAGCAATCATAATATTTTAAATTTATTTTGTGTTATAACGGAATGTGTAATCGGTTAGGGCGCAACGAATGAACAATATTAGAAATTGGAACTTAACGATTGCATTCTGTCTTCTCAACCCAGAGGTTCTGGGTTTGATTCCCAGCTGGAGCAGGAATTTTTCTTTAACCAGAATCATTCCCTATCCCTAACAGAGTGGGATGTATGCATGTGGGAGTGAATGTGTGTGCATAAACTGGAGGGGAAAAAAAAGAAGGAAAAAAAAAATTGCTCCATTTCTCTAGCTGTTCCATACACAAAACTGTTCTTTCAAAAGAGTATTCATCTTTTACATTATGGTAAACAAGAAACATTAGCAGAAATGATCCTATTACCCGCTTCCTTGTAAGAAGGGAAATAATAGAATACGCTAGGCTAACGTAATAATAAAAAATTTTAATAGCTGGTCATTATGTGAATGAATGACGCGGTTTGCTTTGGATGGTCCAGTTTGAGAAAAGTTAGGCATCTTAAAACTGAAACCAATAACAAGGAATATCTTGAAAATGGTCAACTTATATTTTTAACCAGATCTACATATTTATAGTAAGTTTTTGTCCATCTCTTATGGTTTAACCGTTGTACAAAATTCTGCAAAACTCATGCAGAATAAAGAGACTAATCCCAAAAATTTAAAATATACATTGTATGTCATGTAAATATTTTTAATACATGATATTTTAATCAAAATCGTTAAAGAGCCATTTTTGAAAAATGGCTCGTGTAAAGGATAGCTGGGGTTGGATTTTCTTGAAAATGTTTCGTGTCGCATCCTTGGAAGATACTGAACTTAAATACTGAGTTTGGGTTTTTACGGTCTTTTCGTTTTTGAGCTATGCTGTCACCCCACCCCTACAGAAATGCACCCATGGACCTTTTTTTAAGAATATTTTTCGACTCAGGGGATAGCAAAGCACATATTTCCAGTGAAATCTCGATATAAAATTTTTGGGCGGAATACAATACCTTCGCTAGCTATGAACATTGTTATGTACATATGGCTAGAGAAAGTAAAAAAGTTTTTTTGGACTCAGGGAACCTCAAAACATATATTTCCAGTGAAATCTCGGTATCGAATTTTTGGGTGGAATACAACACTTTCAGTCTACACTATGTATGTACATAGCACGTGTAAAGAAAGTAAAAACAATAAGAAACCCTACAGTCCAGCAAGAAAGACACTACCAGTTGTTTTACCAGTCAAGTCCCTGATGTAACCATACAAATTAAAGGGGGCTATAATAACAAAACAAAAGAACACAAATTCTGATGCATTCCTTTCACATGACTCTCAATTACTTTGTGCTAGTTGGGATAAATTTTAGCAGATGTCTTATTACGCATTTCCTTGTAGGTAGAAGGGAAATAAGGGAATATGCTAGGCTAAAGCCATAGTAAAATATTTTAAAAGCTGTCGCTATGCGATTGTTTTTGAAATTTGATTATCTTTGCATGGCTATGAGTAAAACAAAATAAACACTGATGACTACGCTTGAGAAAACTTTAGTTAAATTTTTAACCTATAGCAAGGAATATCTTGGAAATCGTTAACTGTACCCCCCCAAAAAAAATAAATAAAAAACTTACATTTTATGTGTTATGTAAATATCTAATATTCATTCATTCTTTTAATCAAATTGTCAGAGCAATTTTTGGAAAACCAACATTTTCGAAAAATTTTCTATATAAAAAGTAGTTTGGGGTGAGGGATTTGCTTGAAAATCTTCGTGTCATATGCTTAGAAGATACTGAACTTAAATATCACGTTTAGTATTAATAAAATTTTCGTTTTTGAGATACGCTCTTACGTACACACATGGGCCTTTTTCAAAAATGTTTGTTTTATATTATTAAGGCATTCTGGAAACATTTATTTCCGATGAAATCTCAGTATTGAATTTCTGGGTGGAACATAATACTTTCTCTATCTACACTTATTTATGCAGTATATATATATACTGCATAAACAAGTGCTAGAGAAAGTAAAAAAACAAAGCAAAACAATATTTAAGTCAATGTGCACTGCAGTGAATTGTTTAGAAGTATACCATCCAAGATTACATTTTGATTAACGGGTAAGCAGTAAATACATTAACACATTTCAATTTCATTTGCAATAGTATTTTCCGTTCACGAAATATGTTGTGTCTTAAAATATTAACTCCAGTGAAAATTTTTTGTGCAGCTATCACAAATGAGCATGCTTAAATAGGTTTTCTATACTGTTTAATGCCCGCCTTTACTACACATGGCACTGCAGGCGATGACACTAATAGCATGGAATGAAGATGGAGCACCAATGGAATAAGATGGCAGGGGAAACCCACCCCTGCACCGCTTTGTCCACCACAAATCCTGCATGTGCTTGCCTGGGATCAAACCCGGACCGCCCTTGGTGGTCCAACACTTGGCATGGCCCTAAATAGGTCGTTATCCAGAGGATTGTAATTATTAAATCACATTCACCGATCAAAAGTGACATTCCAGAAACAATCTAAATATACCAGTTATAGTCATTTGAAACATGCTAAATATTAGTTTCCTTTATGGACGCTCTTTAACCGATGCATCACATTTTATATTGGGCTTAGGTTTGTTCAGATGCCTCTTGACGTTCTTTTAGGTGCTGTAAATCTACAACACGGGACCAATGGCATTTACCTTCCAAAAGAAGTCGTGCTAAGGATGTTTAAGCCCGAAAGAAATTCACCGCCCTCCGTCTGGTTTGAACCCGCGACCATGGGAATCAGAGGCTAGCATGCTAATTGAGTAATACTAATACAAAAATGTTTTTGTACGTTACACACACACATGATATGCTATATTTCTGAGAAAGGTTGTTTTGTGAACCAAATGTTTATATTTCAAGAATTTTAAAATTCATGATGCCAAACATTGCAACTGTTATAAACAGAATCTGGCAAATAAATTCTGTAATGATATTGTATTTATATTTCAATCGTGACACTAAGATCATTTTATCCGCTAATAATAAAGTTACTATATTTCTAAACATTTTGTATTCAATTTAATGGAAGAAACGGTTATGAATGAAAGTGCATAACGCTTAAGCCACGATAATCTTGAATAGAAACTTCAACATTTAGAGAATAACATGTCATGTTTTGTCCATCATTTAAATTACATGCCTTGTTCGAGATCAACCATGGCGAGAACTGCGAGCATCACTCGAGTAGGGATAGCGTAGCATCCGAGAACTTGCTAATGAATACAAGCTGATTTCGATTAGCGCAAGGTTTGCATTGCGAGAACTGAGAACGCCTCTCGAGTGACGATAACATAGCATCCAAGAACTTGCTCATGAATATGCTGATTTCGAAACCATTGTGATTACAGTATTCGAGACCTTGTTCTCAGATGAAGGTTTAGATTCTCTAGAGTATTCCAATGCAGAGGATTTGATTCTGCCCATCACTAGTCTTGTTCTTTTAAGATTTTTTTGAATTTTCTAAATGCTAGGGGGTGGTAAGAATTTCTTGAATGTGTTATTGTCTTTTCCTGCTGTTAGGGTAGTTATTTCTTTTATGGTTTTTTTTCTGCTTTGCTTTGTTTAGTTTCTTGCTGTATCCATTTTGTTCTGCTGTTTGAATTATGGTTTTTAACTCTGTTGAATTTGGTTGTGCTTATAGGTACATTTACTAATCTTTGTGTGAGGCTGTTTATTATGGCATGCTTGTGTGGTAGAGTTGGTTTTCTGTCTCCAAAGTTTACTTTTGTGCCGTTTCTGATGATTCTTAGGTCTAAGAATGGGAGTTCTCCATTGGTTTCTGTGAATTTTGTTTTTTCCTGTATGTTTAATAATTTTATGGCATCATCTAAATGTCCGCTTGGCACTATTGCAAATATGTCAACATAGCGGCACCACACCTTGAAAATCCATGGGAATGCTTTCTTCTTGTGCGTTTCAAATTTGCTCATAAATAAATTTGCCAAAAATGGAGATAAGAGGGTTGCCCATAGAGTGTCCTGATTTTTGCCTGTAGTGCACAAACTTGTTAGTTGTATGTAATGTATGAAGTGATAGTGCAACACTCAGATTGAGCATGTGGAATTCACCAGCACAGTCAACAGCAAATGGTGAGGCAAAGACAATGGGTTATTGGCTGGGTTTTTTGCAGCACACCTTACATGTGGATCCAGTAACTAATTCAACATAACTATTGATCTATCCAGGGGCAGAAAAATCCTTCGGGAGGGAAGAAGAGCCATTGGTACCATGTCATAGATTTACGGCACGTAAAAAAAGCTTAAGTCTGAGAGGTCTCTAAGCAAAATTAAGCGGTCTTAAACGCCCAGTATAGAATGGGACACTGAGAACCACAGCAGTTAAAAGAGCATCCATAAATAAAACCATTTATATATATTTTTAGGGTCAGAATTAGAAAGAATAAAATGGACATGCATTCACCAGAGACCTGTGGCAGCAAGACAAAACAGATTACACCCCTTTTAAGAACTAATCGAGGACAATAGTATCACTGCAGGATCAATGAAAGTTGTGATGGCATATGCATACTGAGTACCTTCACACCTAGTTTCATTTAGGAAAAAAACTTGTTGGATATAACCTGAGTTGTAAATTCTTTAAATGGTTAATTCTGTGAAGGCAATATATTTTCCCTTCAAATATGTGATTTTTTAATCAAAGTTATAAATTTTTTAACTATGATTTTCAGGTCGGAGAAACTTATTCGTTATGTTTTACATTAAGTTCCTGGAAAGGATCTACAGAATTTTTGGCGAGGCAATGCCAAAAATATTCACAAAGGTTGAGTATCAATATTCCCATCTAATGCCACCCCTTCAAAGATGTTGCCATAGAATCATGGTTAGGAAGTTTTAACTCGCCTTAACCTGAAGGTAACATCGATGAATAAAAAGCATGAAGTCGTGCTCAAGGCATGGTATATGATCTTAAAGACATGTCTTCTCAGGACAATAAAACCCTGTAAAGCCTTATCCAGGTGAGTCACCCTAACCAAAATTTCATGCTTTGGACCTCTTCAATGCAAGGGAGATAGCCCCCGCCCCCACTATGAAGGTAGGCTGCTATTTATTTCATAGCAGTGACTGAACCAGTGAAATATTCTCTCACACTTAGGTCTCCAACAAAAGACTCCATTACCTCATGACTGCTTGTAAACAAAGCAGTGGATGGGGAAAAGAAAATACCTAGAAGAAAGCCATTGCCCTCTGAATTCAGACCACGTGACTTTCATGCCCAGTTCTAAAAAGAAATGTTAATTACTGGATAATTCACATCCAACTTTTCAGACGAGCCATTTCTAAAACTTATCTGCAAGAATATCGTTAAGATAAAAGGTCTATTTCTCACTGAAATAAAAAAGATTACCCAATTGCATCCACTCAATTTATATAGCAAAAAAGTATGGTCAGGACAATTAAAAAATGACCAGCAGTTAATCTATTAATTTTTTTTGTTTTTAAAGTTTAATGTCCCTTAACCATTGTTGGTCGTATTGGACAAGTGATATCACAATTATGCTCAAATGATCTTTGGACCTAATCTCAGAATATGGAAACCCCAGAAAACCCGTCCATATAACTCTTCCTAAGCAAGATTCGAATTTATCCCCACACTAACCATGTGGGCTTACTCTTCCATATTATTTACTGTATAAATGTCTTGGGATTAGTTACAGAAGTTGCTCACCTTCCTACATCACATGTCAAGTATCCCCAAAATTTTCTCTTATCTATATGCTGGTTATACCACTTGGCATTACTGAATGCGTAATCTGGATTTTATACTTTTGCAATTAATTAGTTGTATAACTTACACCGTAAGCTGCAAAGGATAGTTGAGGATTTTGCTTTTTTGTACAAGTAGTCACAACTGCATAATAGAGCATAATTGAATCTGTGAAGCTACACCCCAATGGTACCAAGAAGAAACCTTCCACAATCAGATGACTTGCGCATCTGAAAATGTGATAAATACTTTCAAATACATATCGCCAGTGAAGTTTTACCCATCAATTAAAACTACTCATAAGCGTTGTGTTTGATGCAACAATTATAGGATCTTTACCCTTTTCGCTACTAAACCAAAATCAATTGCAAAAAATTTTAAAAATGTATATTCAAAGTATTTCAAAAGCTTGAAATTACACGATTCACAAACATCGAAGCACAAAAAACAAAATGCAAAGATCAAAAAAAAAAAAATTTCAATTCGTACCTGCAAAGCGCCAATAGCTGCACTCTGGAAGCGAAGATCGGTTTTGAAATCTTGGGCAATTTCACGAACCAGGCGTTGAAATGGCAACTTCCTGATCAGCAATTCAGTAGATTTCTGATATCTTCTGATTTCTCGAAGAGCCACAGTACCTGGCCTACAAATGACATTAACACGTTATCACCTTTTACGCACAATACTATACTTTTCCTCTAATAACCCTTCAGCATATACCAGAAAAATTAATGGTGAATCAAGGCAAACACCCTTACCACTACATTAATACATTAGCAGCAACTGCAATGGCGTAAAACGCGGTAACTTGCTGTATTTTGCGCGGGAAGAAAATCTGGTAACGCTTACCTGTATCGATGAGGTTTCTTTACACCTCCAGTTGAAGGTGCACTTTTACGAGCGGCTTTGGTGGCCAGCTGTTTTCTTGGGGCTTTACCACCAGTAGATTTACGAGCAGTCTGCTTTGTTCGAGCCATTGCTTACCCTGTAATCAAGAAAGGGTAAAGTGACTACACACCATGAAAAGTAGGTCTACCTAGCACTTCGACTCTGCTTCTAAACCATTCAAAAATAGCACATAAAATTAGTAAAATTATATTAATATCATTTCCAGAAAAAACAAGTGCAACATCAGCATTATAAGGGACTTAAGATTCTCCTGAACCATAGAAATTAGCATCGAAAATGTCAAAACAATGGCGGCAATACTCCCAAACTGCCTACTCCCTGAAGTATAGAAAACTTGTTCTATTTAACACTTAAAGCGTTTATGTGTGAAGCTTCATAATTCCATTTTCACTACATACATAATAAAACGTAATCCACGTGCTTTCTTACCAATATTTAAGGACAAAATAATCCCAATCACACTATAACACAACTATTTCACCTCTTGGGTAACTTCCTACGAAATGGAAGCCGCTCGAATAATAAACTGACGCTGAACTAGTACCCTCTCCAATTGGTGCTACGTCATAAGCATAGATGGTCTCTGATTGGCGAAAATAAAACGCATTTCTATTGGACATTGCAATGAATAGTCGTGATGTCATTGGTCAAAATAAAACTTGTTTTGATTGGCTCAGAGAACAAGAAGGAACAGAATGGCAGTGTAGAAATGTGTGGTCTTGCGTTGCACCCATAATATATTTTTAAACAAAACATTACATGCGCAAGACATAAACATTGTGAACCAAGTGTTCATGGCGCAAGGCAAATTACCTATAAGTTCCTTCAGTGCATAAATACATGTCCCTTTTACTGCACTCCTATCCAATAATATACTACCAATAGGTATTCACAATTGCACAACAAATTAGATTATTGCGTATTTTCTTGGTTAATGTGACCGTGACGGAAATTCTAAGGAATAAAAAATGTGATCTCAGAATAACGGGTGCGGAAATCCAGAGCGCAAATTGCATTTGTTCGTCCACAATATTCTAAGAATCTAATAAATAACATTAAGCTTAGCTAAGACTAAGGATAATGAACCATTGAGAAAATCTTCAATCAACTCCACGTAGATAAATAAACATTTGCGAACAATAGAAATCCATTAAAAACATAACAATGGCATGAGCTTAAAAGCAAGACAGTACTTCCCTTCTAAAATCGATTGGAAGACAATGCTTAATATATGACGGCAAAAATTGTCACGGCTTGAAAAATATAATACGCTCTTAATAATTGGAATAATGTTTTTTTTTTTTTTCATACAATTATTGCATTATAGTATTTTATTATTTAAATTGTATATTATTTATAGTATATAAAATGTGTATAAGGACTCAGGATGGTTGCACAAAACCTCATCAATATGTTTAAGAAATTTCTGTTGACTTCAACAATGTGTCAAATTATTCGGCAATTTTATATTATATATATCTATCACACGGACCTTTTTCTAAAATTGTTTTTTCTTGGATTCAGGGATTCTGAAAACCTTAATTTCCAGTGAAATCTGGGGTTCAAAATTTTGGTTGGAATGCAGTACTTCCTCTACTTTATGTAGTAAAGAAAGTAAAAATGCAGGTACCTAGATCTCTCTAAAGCACACTTTTTCAAATAACTCTTTGAGGCATTAACCACTTCAATACATATATTGTAAATTACCATTTTAAATAGATAATGTAATGTTCAGTTGTTTCTGGCAATGTCATCTTGATAAGGAAATAGTGACAGCAATTAGCTTATAAAATCTAACTGAATTCTGTTTTGTCTGATTCCCTTGTACCTATTGTACAATGAAATGGGTAATGAAACTGTTTCTACATGGATTTATGTATCTTTGATAACAACAAATAGATAGAAAAATAAGCTTTCATAGCTGTGTAAAAATAGAATATTGTACCTAGAAAGGGAAAGTCAAGAGAATGAACACACCAGAAGAATGCTGTACTCTACCCAAAGCTTCAAAATTAACATTTAATTTTAAGTGCATATTTTGAGGTCTACTGAAATCTCTGCTTCAACAAAAGGCATTTTTAGAAAAAGGTTCTTGCAATATGTAGGTTCTTGCACATTATGTGAACAGCAAATTAGTCTGATGTTCAAAATATTTACACAAATAATAAAATGTATTAGTATCCACTTATCTTGAATTTTCTGAGAATAGCCTGTGAAGTCCTCATCATTCTGAATGAATTTTGTATAGCTGGTAATCCATAAGATACGCAAAAACTGCTAGGGGAAACATGTAGAACTCAGTAATATATAAAAACCAAATATTTTTACACTTTACCAAGTCCATCTTCAGTATATAAATACTATATGAATTTGTCATGAGTATAAACCCTAATGGGAATGTGATACATGTGACTTTTTAATAACTGTACTAAAATATTATTAAACTCTTTACTACCTAAAGCTTCTCTGAATGTATCAAGCATTGAAATTAAAAACTATGGGTATTTAGAATCATTAAAAGTTTAGAAAGAATAAATAACACAAAATAATGGGGTTAGCATGTCTGTCTCATACTTAAGATGTCAGGAGTTCAAATCTCGCTTAGACTGCGTTTACCCAGATAATGCTTTGGGTTCCTCCTCCCCTTTTTTATTTAATGCAGTTTATCATCTTTTAACTTGGTTGGTATATCAGACAGTGAATAATATCTGTGAAGTGATGCTCAAATGATCTCAGGGTCCATGGAGCTTTGAGTTACTCGACATTCGCCTTCTCAGCATAAGGGAATACCCTGAAAAAACCTTATCCAGTTAACTCACTCTAAGCGAGATTCGAACTCATGACCTTAGAATGACATGCATTGCCTGCAGTGCCACAAGTAATAAAAGTAGGCATTAAACACTACCAAAAAAAAAGAATGACATGCTACCCCCACACCAACAAGCCAAGCTTTACCGTTTTCTGCGAAGACAAATGTTGAATAACTTTAAGCTCCATGAACCGGTTAAAGATAAAAATGTATTCAAAAGGTTTACCTTGCATCAATGGGCTACCCAAAAATTGCAGAAGAATTTTATTAATTACAATATAGTTTTAGCAGCCCAAAATAAATTCAATATCAAAAATTTCCTCAATTCCGACAACTTAAACAAAATTACAAACTACAAAAATCAGGCATATACAGAATCAAACACTACAATAAAAATACTTTGGCAGGACAAAAAGAGATATAGGAATCAGAATGAAAGAACACTTTGGTCACATAACATATAAGCGCACTGAATTTTCTGTGAATAGCCGCAGTTCTGGTATGAACAATATGAAATAGAACATGACATTCATCTCCTAAAACATGTACAAAAAGCTATAGAACTGAAAAAGCTGGGGAAAAAATATATATGGAAATAGCCATATATATCGCCTGCAGTGCCAGAGCACTGGTATGTATAGAAATCAAGAATGGCAGAAGTCAAATGCGGCATTCTTGGCCCGTTACTATTTTTATTAATGACAAATGACCTCCCATCTTGTATATCCACTCACTCATTGTATGCACGCCATGGTGTACAGGTTACCATGCTAACTTCATATACCCAAGGTTGCGAGTTCAAACTTGGCGGAGGATGATGGATTTTTTTCGGGTGTAAAAATCCTTAGCATGGCTTCCTTCAGAAGGGAAGTAAAGCCGTTGGTCCCATGTTGTAGAACCTCAAGCCTGATAGAGAAGCCTCTGAGCAAAATTAAGCAGTCTTTCACGCACAATTTAGAGTGGGAGGCTGAGAACCACAGTAGTTAAAGAGTGTCCATAAATAGCATGCCATTTACATTTTTTTTACTCAGTCCTATATGCAGATGACACTAATTTTCTTTGTGTTAACACAGATTTGCAGGTGCTTAAATCTGCAGCTAAAGAGATATTAATGCATGCTAATATATGGTTCTGAGCCAATGATTTTTTACTAAATGAGAATAAAATACAAAATATGTTATTTAAGAGAAGTCCCTTTAAATAGTAGTTCTGAAAATGTAAAAATTTTAGGCGTAGTAATAGATAACAAATTATCGTGGACACCACACATTAATTATATAACGTACAAACTTTCCAGAATAATTCACTTGATCAGAAACTTGAAAGTTCATATACCCGAAGCGTACATTAGATCAGCTTATTTTGCAGTCTTCCAAAGCATAATAAAATATGGAATTTTACTCTGGGGAAACAGCACACATGTTACCATTATTCTTCTATTACAAAAAAAAAGTTATCCTTATCATCTCTGATGCACCGAAACTGGTGCACTGCAAACCTTTGTTCATTACACTAAAAGTAATGACTGTAATAAATTTACACATTTACACCGTATTACTGTACATAGAAAGTCATTTACCTGAATTCCAAAATAGACAAGATATACATGCATACACACTAGAAGGGGGCAACATATTAATGTGCCATACCACAGGCTAACCACATCTTTGAAATATTAGGTATAAAACTTTACAATAATTTACCCTTAGAAATAAAGGAATTTTCAGGACCAACTTACAAGACTGTATGGATGGTTAGTAGCTAAACCTTATTATCCAGTACAGGAATATTTTGAAATGTAATTTTATTCATGTGTAGGTGCTTGGTTAAGAAAATTGTAAATACTCATTATATCTTAGTAATACTCTTATTTGTATACACATTATTGCTACTCTGTATTGAGAAGCTTGTATTTAAACACTTTGTAATTCTATGATATTATCTATTGCTGTACAGCTCAATAATAATAATAATAATAATAATAATAATAATAATAATAATAATAATAATAATAATAATAATAACAACAATAACAACAACAATAATAATATCAGTTGTTATTGTTGTTGTTGTTCTTCTTCTTATTATTATTAATTATTATTATTATTATTATTACTGATATGGTAGTATATAGTACATACTAATGATATGGGGCTAACACAAAAAATACTGAAGCAATGGAATTCAATGGTTTTCATCCTGGATGTTAGATGACAGGTTGAGGTCATTACTACCAACACAGTTAGGCACTGGAGGAAAAGACAACACAGCTTTTGGCTATCCTATGGGGTAAGCAGTCGAGATCAGATATAACAGTACATTGGAACCTCATTCGTAAGAATTGCCATCGACATGGCTGGTCCTTTCCCAGATGCATGCAATTGCTACCTGCTATTGGCTATGGACTGTTTACCAAGTGGCCAAAGGTTTATGTAATTCCGAATCAATAGTCTTCAACCATGGCTAATGCGCTGGCAACAACTTGTACTACCAGTTCGGAATTCCCCCGGGGTTGTCTACAGAGATCAGGAGATGAATTTTGAATTCAATCATATGCAAGAACTACTCCAATGTCTCGGGATACACAAGACCTGTACCACTTCCTTTCATATGTAATCGGGTGGAATGGTGGACCACTATATTGAGATGGTCGAGTAACACCTCCAGAAAGTGATTACCAGCCTTCAGCAAGATTGGGTTGTGTACATGCCATTATTTCTCCTAACCTACTGAGCATTGGTGTACACGCCCACTGGCATGACCCAGCCCAACAAGTTTTCGGATGGGAGCAACGACTACCACAAACTGTTGTTTTGGCATGCCTCCTATCAATGTACAGGTTAGGAGACATCCACTATCTCACCAGGGAGCATCACCTGCCCCACCAGGATTTAAAGGATATTACCGAAACTACAAATATTCCTGGGATGCCCCATACAAGGTAGTTGTCCATATCAAGGGCAAGTGTTAAACATTTCAATCCCAGGAGAACTGATGTTGGTTTATCTTGACCGTCTTGGAGTGTCACTGAGAATGTATTGAAGTGAAAATAACAACTGAGCACTTTGTTAATGGCACTGTTAATTGCCGGAATCATATGGTAGGCCAGAATTTTTTCCTGCAGCAGTTCTCCATGTCAGTAAATCTATTGACATGATGCTGATGCTTTTAACCACATTTAAAAACACTGATCTGAGAGGGATTTGAACCATGACCTTGGGATCAGGACCGAACCAACTGAGCTACCCAGACCAACACATCTTTGAAAGATGCTGAACCTAAACACCAATTAAGTATTTATTGACTTTCTTTTATCCAGTTTCACACACACACACACACACACACACACACACACATTTTTTTTCTCAAAAATGTCCTTTTTGATTCAGGGTGAAATATGCATATCAAAATTTTGGGGGTAGAATGTACTTTTGTGGTTTCTATAGGAAGTGAACAAAAATAAATAAATAAATCATAATTTCTTGACTTTTGATGTTTATCAAAATAAAATATCACCTGACTAAACACAACATAGCTTCTGTTTATGATGAAATGAGGAGCATGTCCCCTCCCAAAAAACCATTGACAAATTCTGGGCCTCCTGACAACCCAAAGAGGCAATTCCTGCATTTATCACAATACCCCCATATGATAAAAATCTGATAAGTTATATTCACTTTACTTTCTCTACCCATTCTTCAACAAACTGTTCTTCTAAAAGCTTATTCTTATATCCATTTCATGTTAAGTGAAATGTTTGTAGAAATGTTTTATTACTGTTTCTTGTAGGTAGAAGGGGAATAAGAGAATCCAGTAGACTTAAACAATAGTAAAATCTTTTAAGAGCTGTTGCTGTATGGTGGCTTTGAAATTCCATTCTCTAAAAAAAAAACGAATAGTGAGATGACAAATATACAATAAGGGCAGAGATGCAATCCAGAGACGGCAACCTTCGAGTGGTGTGTGCCGGGGATGTGGCCAACCACACCTAGAGAGAGATTGTCCACGACAAAGCCAACCAGCAGGCGTCCGTCAGCGCCAATACCTCGAGTAACGCCACGTGCCTTGAATGAACAACAGCCTCATTATAGACATACGAGTTGTGCCGAATACTAGTAGACGTAGATGCAGCCCGATTGTAATCAGACCTATCGTGGCGAAGGGCTTGCCTACACAAGTAGCCAGTACGCCCTACTTTATATGACGGCATCGGAAGACATCTTACCTGTAGAGAAAGAGGCCCTGCTGGAGTTGACATTGTGACATAGCATTGAGGGCATTAGTCGCAAAGGTGGCCAGGATGTAATACTGGATGCCACGTCAGATAGAAGATCTTATGACTCGGCCGAGACGAGGTGCTGCTCCGGAGCTCCCATAAACATTCGGGATCTGCAGGGTGATCCTTAGGGACGATGAGGTTATTTTGGAGTTTTATTTATGGACATTCTTTAACTGCTGTGGTTCTCAGCGTCCCATTCTATACTGGGCGGGAAAGTCTATCAGGTCTCTCTATCAGGCATGAGGTTCTTTTACGTGCCGTAAATCTACGACACGGGACCCACGACTAAGGAAGCCATGCTAAGGATTTTTATGCCAAAAAAATCCATCGTCCTCCGCCGGGTTTGAACCCGTGACCTTGGGTATATGAAGTTAACATGGTAACCTTTGCACCACGGACGGTGTTAGGGAAGAGCGGGTCAGCAGCAAGTGTATCCGTGTGACGGATCCAAGCAGCTAGACCGTCACAGGACCTGGGGCCCGGTTGAAATACTTGCTGAGGAGGGCTGCCAATCATCTGACCACTTCACAACTGAAGAGGATCCAGCACCTACTTAGCCGATACCAGTCTGTCTTCAGCGAAGGGAATGGCGATTATAATCGCACTAACCGAGTACACCATAATATCGACAACGGAAACAACCGACCAACCCAACAACCACCACGACCTGTTTCTCTGGCAAAACAGACGGAGGTACGAGACGCGCTGAAAGACATGAGATCTAGAAACATCGTGGAGTCCGACAGCCCTTGGTGCTCCCCTGTTGTCTTGGTGAAGAAGAACGGATTGCTACGCTTCTGCGTGAAGTACAGAAAGATGAATGCCGTCACCAGAAAGGAGTGTTTCCTCTTACCCTGGATTGACGACACCCTGGACACACTGATAGGTACGCAATGGTTCACGACTTTTGACGTGAAATCAGGATACTCGCAAGTGGACGTAGATCCCAGAGAAAAGAAGACCGTATTCTTTATTGACCAAGGGCGTTGTCAATTTACGGTTATGCCCTAAGACCTCTGCAATGCGCCATTCATCTTCTAACGCCTCGTGGAGTCATTGATGAGAGGGTTGACTTACGATGTCTGTTAGCTATATATGGATCGTCGTAGGCCACAACTTCGAAAACCATCTCGAAAACCTCTGCAAAGGCTGCAAGCAGCTAACCTGAACTTGAACGCAAAGAAGTGCCAACTATTCTGCAAGGAGGTGAACCATTTGAGCAATTTAGTCTAACCATCTAGGTTGGCCAGGGAGAAGGCTCAAATAGTGAGAGATTGACCTCGTTCGAAAGACAAACGAAAGCTGCGAAGTTTCCTGGGCCTATGCAGCTACTACCGCCGATTTGTCGGAGGCTTCTCCATCATCGCGAAATTGTTCATTCGTCTGATGGAAGAGCACCGGCCTTACTCGTGATAAGAAGAGGCAGAGAACGCATTCCAGACGCTAAATCAGCACTATGCAGAGCGCCTATTTTAGCATTTCCATAACCTGACAGTGACTTTACTGAGGACACCGACGCTAACATCATTATTGGAAGCATTCTATCGCAGATCCAGAATGATCAGGAGCGGATAATAGCCTACTACAGCAAGATACTCTCCAAGGCAGAAAAGAACTAATGCGTTCCGGGCGAAAGCATTTCCACAAGTATCTATACGGTTAGCTATTCCACCTGAGGACTGACCACACTGATCTCATCTGGCTGTTGAGCTTCAAGAACTAGAGAGCCAGAGGGCCGTTGGGTCTAGAGGCTTCAAGAGTACAACTTCACACCAGAACATGGGAAAGGAAGGAGCCAAAACAATGCAGATATCATGTCACTATGATCCTGTTCAGGAGATTGCAATCACTGCACCAAGTTGATGAGAAACAGTGCGCCGCAGCTATGTGTGTCATTTCGGTGTGGCTTGCAGCTGGATGAGATTGCGCAGGGCTGAGGAGGGATCAGCTGGCGGCGTTGACTTGGTAGAAGTGGAGGCACGGACTAGACCGAGTTAGGAAGATATCGCACACAGGAGTAGTGTATACAAACCCTACTGGGGCCAAACTTACTGAAGACCAAAGGAGTATTGTTCAGAGTATGGGGGTCACCTGATGGAAGACCCAGAGAGAGCAGGTGACATCCCACGGAAGTCCTGGAGGAAGTACATGCAGGGACTTTGAGAGGATATTTGGGACTCAACGAACATCGACAAGCTCCGACAACGGCACTACTGACTAAGACTAGGGCAGACTCTGAGAAATGGTGTCGCGAATATTATGTGTGTGAGGCAAGTCGCGGCCCACAGACCAGGAGCCCGGGTTGCATGCAACAGTATAACATGGGAGCACATTTTGAACGCATAGCCATACCGTGTGTCAGACAGGGGCAACAAGTATCTGTTAGTCGCCAAGTTTTATTTCACCAAGTGGCCCAGACCATCACGAACTGTCAGGTAAAATAAATGTTTTGTCGCTATGGGGTATCGTTGGAGCTGCACAGTGATTATGACATCAATTTCGTGTCCAACCTGAGGAGAGAAACACTAGGGCGACTTTAAGTGCACAAGACGTGCACAATACCTCTCCGCCCACATTCAGAATGCATGGTTGCGCGGTATTTTAAGACTCTAGAAGAACAGTTGAGAAAATTTGTGGACAATAATCAGGGGATCTAGAATGTGAGAGTGCCTACCGCTTTTCAACTCACGACACTACTAGGTTGACACCAGTCAGTTTGGTACTTAGCAGGGAGCTGAGACTACCATGCGAACTGGTGTTTGAAAGTCCTCCTGGATCAGAAATGGAAATAGAGTTTTATTTATGGACGCTCTTTAACGCTGTGGTTCTCAGCTTCCCATTCATACTGGGCGTGAAAGACCGTGTTGTTCAGAGGCCTCTTTTTCAGACTTGGGGCAAATCTACGACACGGGACCAACAGCTTTACTTCCCTTCCGAAGGAAGCCACGCTACGGATTTTTACGCCCGAAAAAATCCATCGTCCTCCGCCAGGTTTGGACCCGCGACCTTGGGTATATGTAGTTACCATGGTAACCGTTACACCATGGAGGGCGACTCCTGGATTATAACAAACAGCAGTCGAATGCATGTAGATCGTCTTCGACATGCATAATATGGCGCGTCAACACATACAAATAGCGAGCGACCGGATTAAGACCCGTTATGACCGAACAGCCGAGGTTTTCAGCAGGGTGTTTTGGTGTGGCTATATCGCTCTACCCGGACCAAGCGACGCTGCCCCAAGCTTCAACAACCATGGAAAGGGCATACCTAATGGTGAAGAGGATAAATGATGTCGTTCACCGCATCCAGAGGCTGGTAGACCCCTGGATCATCTAACCCATTATGATACTGCTGGTCGGCCTGAGGAGGGAGCAATGTGACTGCACCCTGCGGCCGTAATCGCCGCATGTTATTCAACAGCTTGCTTCGGAAGTAATGGAAAATTGTTGCCATGCATTGTTACACCTGTATTAGAGGGCCCGTGTGCCGTCGGAAAGTTCTTTTGAGATCGAAGATGCGATTGTTGTGCTGTCGACAAGTTATTAGAAATCGAATTGTTACACCTGCGATGGTTTGCACTGGCGATAGCTTCTGGAACTTTACACAATATAAATATATAAAAAGGAGAATGGACCCTGCACAGAGTACCTTCAACTGAGAATGCTTAGTGACCAGCAGCTGAGTCAGTTTTGACGGGAAATTCGTAGGATGCAGTAGTAGTTGGTGAGACGCGCGAACGTCAAAAGGAAACGATACGGCAGAATTGTTGCGGAAGGATCGAAGCAATAGTTATTTGAGAACAGATTTTAATTTGTAATCAGTGAAAGAAATAAAGAGTTGTTTGCTGCTGATGAAATAAAACAAAAATTTTGTTACAGTACTGAATAATGTAGTATTGTGCAGAAAAATCTGCTATACTGTCACTAAGCCAACATAACAAAGCAATTAATTCATTCTGTTTATTCTATTCTATAACCTGAATGTTGTACATAGTACAATATTGAACAGGATTATGTACAATTTATGTACAAAAGGATCATGTACAATTTGAAATAGTGGCTACTTTTAAACATTTAGATTAGATAATGGGGGGGGGGGGGGTTGCTGAGTTTTATCGACGTCCTGCATGCCAGTCTAAGCGACTTATGCAAACCCTTTGGAATAGATCTTTTCATTGTTTCCCAAACTCTGTTCCTGAATGAGATGCAGTATATTGTTTACAATATCAACACCACTTCCTAGGTCTTCCCTGGTTATAGATAGTGTAAATATCTTTCTTGCCAGCAATGGACAATCATACAGAGTATGTGGCCGCGCCATGACCGAGTGGTTAGACCACTCGCCTCTCACTTAGCCGGCCCGGGTTCGATCCCAAGCGACCGCATGTGGGATTTGTGGTGGACAAACCGGCGCAGGGGCGGGTATTCTCCAGGTTCTCCGGTTTCCCCCGTCATCGTATTCCACTGCTCCATCTTTATTCATGTATCATCAGTGTCATCGCCTGCGGTGCAACAAGTAGTTAAAGCGGGCGTTAAACACTTCGTAGCCAGTTTCCTCATTCGCTTTACCTTAGCATGGTTTCCTTCGGAAGGGAAATAAAGTTGTTGGCCCCGTGACGTGGATTTACGGCACGTAAAAGAATCCCAAGCCTGATAAAGAGGCCTCTTTGAGCGACCATTCACGCCCTTTTAAGCATTTATATTTATATTGGGTAATAAGGCCAAACCGCCAGAACAGACGAATCAGGGCTAATAACCCTTAATAGATTTCCCCAATTGTTACTCCTAAATTCTCGCTGAAAAGTATGGTTGCTGGCACATTTCCATATAGTAAGGCAGAATTGCATATCATCCCTTAAAATCTAACTCTGGATGGAGAATATTACCGACAAGAAAGTCTCCTTTATACCAGAAAGTCATGAATGACTCTAGACTCCAGCATGTCAATCTAAGCTTATTGTGCAACCCATTGGAAAATATATTTTCATTGTTTCCTGAACGAGGTGCAGTATAGTTTCCAATATTATCACCATTTCCTAGATCTTCCCTGATTATAGAAAGAGTAAATGTCTCTCTTGCGAGGAATGGGCAATAAAACAGGATATGCGAGGCAGTTTCTCTAGCAGGTTATTCTCTTTATCCTTGGCATGGCTTCCGTCGAAATGTAAGTAAATCCGTTGGTTCCGTGTCATAGATTTACGGCATGTAAAAGAACCCAAAGCCTGACAAAGATGTCTCTTTGAGCGGTCTTTCACGCCCATCATAGAATGGGTCTTTGCAAACACATCAGTTAAAGAGCGTCCATAAATAAAACTCATTCTCTTTGTGTTCTACAGGTGGATTTATCGCTGTAGATGTTTCCTCAAGTGAGGCTGTTCAGAAGTTAAGGCAACTGCGTTTCTTATTCCTCTTCTGTTCAATCTCAGGAGAAATGAGGAAAGAGTATTGCACGGAGTTAAGACTCGTTTCCTGGCTTGTCTTTATTCTGGATAGCTTTGATACCTGAGTTGATGTTTTTCCGCAGTCTGTGTAATATGTGTACCGATTCCAATCCAATTCCAGTCCATAGGGTATTTCAGTAGATACCCTTTTCAGCCAGCTGATGCCAGATGTCCTGACGCCCTAGTACTCATTGCATTTCAGACTGTTGCGACATGACAAGGCAATCAGAACATTTAGGATTCATTTACATTTTTAGGGAATCTGATTCCATAAATGGCATTAAAGTGTGAAAGATTCCATTCAAAACTGTATGCAAATGTATGAAACTCAATTTTGTCCACCAGTGGACATGGATTGAGACAATGATCTTAATTTAAGAAGGCCTTATAGATAATACCTTGCAACACACCTCTGGGACCTGGGATTTTAAAATTGAATCCACCAATATCAATATACTAATTCATTTAACATTTGTTATCTACAGAATGGTCCGAAAGTTTCTAACCCCTACTGCATCTTTTGCAGTCAGAGTAATATAGCAGTAATTTGAAATATGCGCACTTTCACGCTCGTCTTTTATTATTAACGTTGGTATCACTTGCTGAGGCAGCAGGTGGAACAGTTTTCATTCGCAGCATTACAATATTGTGTTGACAGTATTCACGTGAAGTAGTAGTATTGCAAATTGGATTGTCCTTCTTCCTCTCTTTAGGCCATTGGTCCTTTTCATCATTAAAAGGCGAGTCAGGTTTTAAAATATGTTAATTTTTTAACCTACAGAGTTTAGTGTTTCATATTCAGTGCACGCAAAAATAATTTTATTAATTTAAAAAAAAACTTTGACACAGGGTTAGTTTAAAACAAAGGTTTTCCACCGGGGTGAGAAACTTATGGTCCATGTGTCATATCATAATAGGTTGTTTAATCATTTCATAGAGCAACATTAAGTATTAGTAAGGCCTATTTATCAATTGTTGCAAATGTCATCCACACAACGAGAATAAGGTCTAAAATTCAACGTTTTTATCAGTCTGGCATAGCAATAAAAGAAATCACTGGAACTTTGAAAGTTGACAGAAACACGGTCAGAAATGGAAAGAAAAGATGATGGCGATGTTACAAACGCTAAAAGAATTGGTCGACCAACAAAGATTACTCCTAAGACTAAGAAGAGATTTAGGCATATAGGCTATGAATCAAGTGACAGGAATAAGAAGTGCAGCGAAGAAACTTAATTCTCCTGAGACTTTCAAACCCAAATTAAGAAAGTTGACATGACAACAGTTAGGCGATACGTTAAATCTACAGAATGGGGAAAGGTTGCCTATAAAGAACGAGTAAAACCTATTGTTACTGCAAAGAATGTTGGAGACTGCATAAAGTGTTCACACATTTTATTCACACACGAAAGTCCTGTAGAACTGCAGCCTAAGCCAAACTGCCAGAACAGATGAATCAGGACCAATAACCCTCAATAGATTTCCCCAATTGTTAGTCCTAAATTCTCGTTGAAAAGGATGGTTGCTGGCATACTTCGCTATAGTAAGGCAGAATTGCATATCATCCCTTAAAATCTAACTCTGGATGGAGAATACTACCGACAAGAAATTCTCCTTTACATCAGAAAGTCACGAATGACTAGACAATTTCTATGTCATTCACTTGGAATTCTGATGCAAGATGGCGCATCAGCACATACCGCTAAGAAAACCATGGACATCATTCGGAGGAACTTATATAATGTTTGCACTCATTGGCCAGGAAACTCCAGACTGGAATGCCATTGAGAATTTGTGGGCTAAATTGCAGGACAGCGTATTTAAAATGAAATGCAGTTTTATCTGTGGACGCTCTTAACTGCTGTGGTTCTCAGCGTCCCATTCTATACTGGGCGTGAAAGACCGCTTAATTGTGCTCAGAGGCCTTTCTATCAGGCTTGAGGTTCTTTTACGTGCCGTAAATCTACGACACCGGACCCACGGCTTTACTTCCTTTCCGAAGGAAGCCATGCTAAGGATTTTACGCCCGAAAAATGCATCGTCCTCCGCCAGGTTTGAGCCCGCGACCTTGGGTATATGAAGTTAGCATGGTAACCATTACACCACGGAACAGCGTATTTAGACAACCTAGGCCACGCAACAGAGAATTCATTGGAAGGGTGAAGGAAGAATGGGCATCTATTGACCAAGAAACTACCATGACTTTGGTAGACAGTTTTCGAAAACGGATTTAGGAGTGCCATAGCAACAATGGACGTCACACCAAATATTGAAAATCACAGTATATAATGAAAAACCGTATCTTTTAGACAATATAAAAGTAAAATTGACATTTCTAAATTTGACTAGTTATTTCAAAATATTGGAGGGTGAGGAACTTTCGGACCACCCCGTATAATAACCAACATTAAATTGAGTCTTCTTCGTGGAAGAAGTAATGAAGAGAAAAATAAATCTCTTGTGTTTTATTCACAAACCAAATTACACTTGAAACAATTCAAGACTATCGACTGTATGTCTACTCAGATTGCTAATGTGCAACCGACTAAGGACCTGGAGTCATGGCATTTTGTACACGGTTTAGTCACTGTATGGAAAAATAAAACTAACTTTAGTACTGAAATAAGGCAATACATTACTTAGTTTTGGAAACTAAATGAAGAAATAGTCAGTCACTCAAAGGGTAGCAGTAGACACAGCCCCTGGACTGGACTGAAAGCTAGGACAGGTTTGCTGATAACGAACAAGGAGAAACTTGTTTATTTTCATGATACATGCTTGCCAAGAACCCTTGAGTATGATGGCTTCACGCACGTGTGGTTTGTAATCTCAAAATTGTGTAATTTTCTGTTACATAAAACATATCTAAACCAGTTTCAAGGCTATGACAACACACTTTAGACTAATTCAACTATAAGCTATAAGAATGTCAAATTTGCTTGGTGTCATATCGAAACAGCTTGTATAAGGAGAACTTCCATGGCCAAAGAGTTCAGTTATGACAAGAATCTTCTGAGTGTGCAGTTGAGACAACTGAGTGATGTTGAGAATTTGAGTTCATCTGAGCATTTAAGCAATGAAAAAAAATATTTAAAACAATTAGAATAGCCATTTTGTTACTCTTGGCTTCAGGAATGGGATCAACGCCACAATGAAAGAGATGCTGAAACGAGGACAACGAAATCTAGAGCGGAGAAAATGAAATCTGGAATGAAAATGAAGTCTAGAGTGGAGAAGTCAAAATGAAATAAGTGAATGAAGGAAGTGAAATCTGGAACAGAGAAGTTAGATACGGAAATGGAGTCTGGAATAGAGAAGACGAGAACAACAGTAATTTTCTATGATGGAGAGAAAGACGAACTATCGATCAAACCGGAGAACAAACTGCCAGCGTGAAGAACATGGAAGAGATTGGTGGAAAGGTGGAAGAACTTGGCCAACGCCTTAACACCTGGAAGATTTTGGGGCGCGCGTTAGCGTTCTAAAAGGAAGAGTTGACGGGAATGTTAAGGGGCTGGCGGCCATGTTTGGATAAATGCCTGATGGAAGATTTAATGACTTAAAGATCGAGACGAACAGGACGCGACAGTATCTGTGCACATTTCTACCACCCAAATATGACAGTTCGCCGCCGTCGCCACTTACGATCGATGGTCAGCAGATCAGGAAGTCCCACAGTTGAAAGCTGGCCTCCAGGGACGGGTAGAAGTAGTTTTAAATGTGATTCCAATGTAGGCGGAGACATCTGGGAGACGCTCGAGAACCTCTTCGGCAACAATCGCTTGGCTGCAATCAGCTCAAGGCAAGGCTGCAACGGGCATGGGAGAACGCTGCAGGAGCTCGCCCTAGCAATTGAAATGGTGAACAAAGCCCTGGTAACCTCCCCACCTCAATCGCAGGAAGCGGTATACTATTTCGTCGAGCGAGGAGTTGTGTGACGCTGAGATGCTACAGCGACCGATGCACGGCGATTATAAGATAGTCCACGAGACGCTCACGGTCGCATTAAAGATGTAGCTTCTCCCACCTCAAAGACCAGGAATGATCGATAAGACGGGGACAGAAGATCGACCCAGAGACAAAGATGCCGACCTTCTAGCAGTGTGCTGAAAATGTGGCCAGCTAGGACATCTAATGAAGATATGTCAGCACCAAGCCAATGAGCAGAAGGAAAGCATAAAAAGGACTGACGTGGCGAGCAGCATTTGGGGACCGTCTTCATCACTACCTTGAGTGACGCTGCATACCTTGCGTGGAAGAGCGGAGACAGCGTTGTCGCAGCCGTTGGTACACGGAAATCTGTCATATTCTAGTGGACACAGGTGCGGATGAGACTGTAGTCACAGCTGACGTGGTGGACTTGTGAAAAGAAATTCAAATCGGCCGTGCAGAAGTTGACCCTGGGACGAAGCATTATGAGCCTGTGGTTGTTCATCTCGAGGGTGACTGAAAATGTGATACTGCGATGGATGCCTTTTGGAGGCATTAGGTAACGGTCGACGTCAGCAGAAGGATCTTGTAAATTGGCCGAGACGAGGTGATGTTCCAGAACGCCAAGGAGCATCCGGAGATCGGCAAGATCACCCTGTCATGCATTTGGAGGACAAACGGTCGAGGAATCTGGTTTTGGACCGGACGACACTATTGAACGGGTCAGACCAAAATGCACATGGAGAAGTGTGAGCCAAAGTATCACCGTGTGACGGATTCGAGCCAGCACCGACGCAAGATGTGGTGCCCCGGGTAAAAGGATGCTGAAGAGGGCATCCGACCACCTGATCGGGTACAAAAGAGTGTCCGGCGTCTACTTAGCTATACACGGTTGTCTTCAGCAAAGGGAACAGCGATTTACGACTGAATACTCCGTCTAATCGACACTGGAGACGCGAGTACTCCATCAAATTGACACTGGAACATCCAACCTTTCCGGCAACCACCAAATGGCATTCCTCTGGCGAAGCAAGTGAAGATAAGGGACATGCGAAGGGTATGAGATCCAGGGGTATTACAGAAGAGTCCGACAGCCCTTGGTACTCCCCTGTAGTCTTGGTGAAGAACGGTGGGCTACGCTTCTGCGTGAAGTAGAAGTTGAATACCGTCACTTATAAGGACTGTTTTCCCTTACCCCAGATTTACGGCATCGTGGACATAATTGCTGGACCTAAAATCTGTACACTGAAAGTGATTAAAGTTCATAAAAAGGGACAAGACCGTATTCTCGGCAAGCCAGGAACTTTGACAGTTTATAGTTATGCCCTTTGGCTTCTGGCATGCACCAAACACCTTCCAGCGCATCATAGAATCAGTAATGAGGGGGTTGACTTATGTCATGGCCTGGTATATCTGGACATCGTCGTTGGCAGCAACTTTGAAGACCATCTTGAAAACCTGACTAAGATAGTGCAGAAGATGCATGCAGATAAGCTGAAGTTGATCGTGGAGTTCATCCTTTTACAAGGAGATGAACCACTTAGGCCATAGTATCATGGATATAGGTATCATAAATGGTAAACTCCATGGAAAAAAGAAATATACATATGACATAAATTGTGCATTTTAACAAGATCTACATTTCTTGTGTAGTAAGTTTTTGTCATTTTTTACAGTTTACCAATTATGCAACATTTATCAAGAATAAAGAGATCTTCAGAGGTTATTCCCTAAAAAATTTAAGATATACATTTTATTTGGCATGTGAAAATCTTTAATATACAGCATTTTAATCAAGATCATTTTTGAGAAAATCAAAATTTTCTAAATTTTTTCCATGTATAGGGTAGTTTGGGATGGGGAGATTTTCCTCAAAATTGTGTCGCATCCTTGAAAGATACTAAACTTAAATGCAAAGTTTGGTAATTTACCTTCGTTTTTGGGTTCATTGACACTCAGATCTATTTTTAAAAATACTTTTTTTTTTTTTTGATACAAAGGACCCTAATACATGTATTTTCAGTGAAATCTCGGTATCAAATTTTTGGGTGGAGTGTAATACCTAAATATAATACATAATAAATAATATGTACTATGTAGAAAAAGTAAATTGTTAACAAAGGCATGCTAAAATTTGTTCCTTTTCATGGCAGTAAATCGACTAATATGAGGCTGTCGCTTTTAAGCACACTTAAAAACCATCAGTTTGTGCCGGTTTGAACCCACAACCTTGAGATTGGAAGGCCAGTGCTAAATCAATTGAGCTACCCAGACCTACACACAATATCTATGCATATAATGGAGCTTACTGAGGATCTGCTTTGCAGGAAATGCAGGATGGACTTTGAGACCTCTCAGTATATTTTGTGTGAATGCAAGGCATTCACTATTTACAGATATGTATCCCTAGGCTCCTTTCTTGTGGAGTCTAGGGATATAAGAAGAACAGATATCAAGAATGTGATCCAATTGGACGGTCTCAGGCTAAAAGGGAATATGTCATTTTCATCCATTTTACAGAAGAGCCAAACAACTAAACTGGATATCCTAAAAGTTTACTAAGAAATGCATGAATCATCTGAAACAGGTCCTTTTCAAAATCTAGTACACTATTTTCAGTTATTTACTTTTAAACAGAGATGCACATTGCAAGATACTTTAATTTACTGAAAGGGAAGAAAAAAACTGATAAAAATAACTTATTACCTTCTACTTGGATACTATCCAATTTATTGGGACCATTGGACTTGAATGAAACTCACATTAGGAGGAACAAAGGACTCTAAGAGCCTTCACAGAATCCTTGAGAGAGGATACTCATATATCATAATGTGTAAAATGTTCAGTAGAGTAATTATAGATTTTGTACATTCAGCATTGTTGTGAGTAGCTAAAATGGCCAACATAGTTGTAGCTGGATAGGTAATCAGACTGAAAAATTCAATGCCATAGCTGGAAGGTGATCTAAATTATTTACAACATAATTGAAGCTATCATAGTTTAACAATATATCTGAATCACAGATACTAACTAATCTGGCCCATTTGATCATCTTCCCCACTGAATGGAATGGCTTTGCTGGTACTATAGCTTCTATTCTGGAATTTGGGTTCAATTCCTGTTGGACCAATCACTCTGAAAATAGGATTTTTTTAAGCTTTTTCCATGTTGATAGGCAAATACTAAATTTTATACCATAATGTATTTTCCTGTCTAAGGTTGCAAGGAGTGGTATGTGTCTCAAGAACTGAATTTGCTTTAAGCAGGGAATTGTGTGTTTTTTTTTTCAATATTTTTCATTTGTATTTTCTTATTGTTTAGTTATTTATTACCAAAATGTTAAGTCTTATAATGCTATAATATTAATTGCTTAAAGCCCAGACCGATTGTTTTTAAGTGAGCTTAAAAGCAACAGCCCCATGTAAATAATTTAGCAGCATATAAAAGAACTCCTACAGGCTGAAATTCTGGCACACCAGCAGCACTGATAGTATCCTGACAATTGACATCATTAAAAAAAAACAATCTGAATACCACAATAATCATGCTTTAAAGCAAGTACTACTAATCTAATCTCATCTTCCTAAGATACACTCAGATATATAGTTCATATTTTACATTTCACATCTGAAATATAAACTAACAGCTGTACAGTATATCCTGCAGCCATGGAATATGTTTCAGATAATTTACTTGAGGCAGCTGACTAAATTAATGGCAACCATTACCAAAAGTTTGCATCAGTTTATTTCCTATAAGTAACTTCTAGTTATCATTAACAATCACTAGTTATGCAATCAAATTTAAAACTCCACTGACACAGTGCAGTGAAAGGGACCATGATCATGATAAATGCAAAAAATTTCTGATGTGTTACACTCACATGAGTTTCTCTAACTGTTCTACAAACTTCTTACATAAGATTATTCTTCTTTCTGCACCTTGCTAATTGAGATAAACATTAGCAGAATGTTCTTATTTCTTAGTTCCTTATAAGTAGGAAGAAAATAAGGGAATGCACTAGGCTAAACCAATAGTCGAATTTTTAAAAGCTGTCTTTATGCGATTGTCATTGCAAATCTCTTCTTTGCTTGACCAGTAGTAGAACAAAAGAAAAACAGACACTTACTGTCTGATAAAAATATAAGTACTTCACCAATGAAATGAATAACAAGGAATGTCTCGGAAACGGTTACCTCCACAACAAAAATGTAAAGGACATAAATTGTATGTTTTGATGAGATCTACATTTTCTGTGTAGAAAGTTTATGTTTAGCAGTTAAGCAAAATTCATCCAGAATAAAGAGGTCTTCAGAGGCTATTCCCAGAAAATTCAAGATATACATTTTATCTGGTATGTAAATATCTTTAATATATAGGATTTTAATCAAAATCGTTAAGAGCCATTTTTAGAAGATCAAAATTTTCAAAAATTTTTCCATGTAAAGGGTAGTTGGGGTGAAGCGATTTTCTTGAAAATCTTTGTGTCGCACCCTTGGAAGATAACAAACCTAAATACCATGTTTGGTATTTAACAGTCTTTTCATTTTTGAGCTATACTGTCCACACACATACACAACCCTTATTCTGAAAATGCTTTTTTTTTGGATTCAGGGGGTCCTAAAACATGTATTTCCTGTGAAATCTTGGTATCAAATTTTTGGGTGAAATACAATACTTCCTCTATACACTATGTACATAGTAAGTGAAGACAAAGTAAAAAAAGCTCTGCCTTATCTTAGCACTGTGTACGAATTAGTGTGATACATTTGAGCTTTAATCTTAAAATAATGAAGTTTTACATTATTAAAAATAAATTACAACAATGCAACAGAATTTAATGCTTTGTCATTTAAGTATTGTCTGTCCAATCTTAGTTCACTGGCAATGTCAGCAAACCAGAATGTATTATTCCACTAATGCATGTGGACCTATCTACTGTCACTCTTCACAGGTACTGATTAAAGCAATGAGATTTGGTAAATAAAAGAAAATAAAAGAAGCAGATGAGTTGTTCTTCACTATGAAAGGTAAAATTCTCTCGTAAAATTACAAAATGCAGGCATGCTATTCAACATGCAGTTCATTGCATGCATTCATCACGCCAACTGCCAATATTTTGTGTATGTATGTGTGGACTACCGTATACCGCACATTACTTTAATATACTGCAATAATATAATGACTTACCCAGAAGAGTTAATCTGAACATGGAATGGTTCCACTCCTTCAAGATCCGAGTCATCTGTTGCAGATGCACTGGAACTGTCTGAATCATCACAGGGATTGACAATTTTTCAGTAAACGGCAATGTCTACCATTCCCTCTAAATCCCAAATTGCTTGCTCTTCCCGAATACCAATAATTCGGTCATTAAATTCAGGATATTGCCAAATGCAGGAGTATGGTATTCTTCACAAAAATTAATGTATATTTGACAATTGTTTACTTGCCACTTTTTAGAGGTCTTCCTCACTTAAGTTTCACTACACTGGTATCACACACCTCCGCCATTGCTTACATACATATACAATGCTATCCATGTGGTAACCGAATCATCCATTACGATGTACAAACATCACAATATATGTGCATTGTTGCATAAGGGAATAATGATTAAAATTCAATCAATTTCTGTTTATTAATAACTCTTGCTATTTTATTTTGACAACATTGCATAATTTAATATGATATTTGTGTATTGCTTTTACCAAATTAAGAGGAACTATGTTCTTACAGAGAAAAGCAGTAAAATGTTCAACAACCAATCAGAACTGTTGCAACTCATCGCTTTTGTTTACATTACCAATGAACTAAGGCTGGACAGATAATAGTGAACATGTGTAAGAGTTTCAATTTGCCCATAAAGCATAAAAATGGTCATCAACATAGCCATAATTAGAATAGGATTTGCTCTCATATATTTTACAGCCAAACTGTAAAAGTCGGCAAATATGTTTACTGCATGGAATAACATGATTGATTGTTGTGAATTAAAAGAGCAGCAGTTATATTGGCAGTAACAGAATTTCCTAGAAGATACAGCTGTGCTGTTCAAAAGTTTGAGTATTTCTTTTTTTTATGGTTTCATTTGAGTAGTCCCCTTTAACTTATATGATCATTTCAAGCGCTCTGACTTGTGAAACAACTCTAGTCAAAGTTAGATTTTAATAATTTCCATCTTCAAACAAATGTAAACGGCATGTTATTTATGGACGCTCTTTAACTGCTGTGGTTCTCAGCGTTCCATTCTATATTGGGTGTGAAAGACCACTTAATTTTGCTTAGAGGCCTCTCTATCAGGCTTGAGGTTCTTTTACGTGCCGTAAATCTAAGACATGCGACCAACGGCTTTACTTCCCTTCCGAAGGAAGCCATGCTAAGGATTTTTACGCCTGAAAAAATCCATCATCCTCCGCCGGGTTTGAACCCGCGACCTTGGGTATATTTAGATAGCATGGTAACTACTACACCACAGAGGGCGACCCATCTTCAAACATACGCACATTCATCCATCCAAAATACATACTTTCAAACTCTGAGGCGATAGGGAATGATTCTGGCTAAAGAAAAATTCCCCACCTTAGCTTATATTTCAACCTGAGACCACTGGACTGGAGAGGCAGTCCCTCCAGTATTTCTGTATTGTATAAAATAAGGTAATAAATTTTTGTGCTGTTAATAGAAATTTAAGGAACTCCAACTAAATATGTATGATATATTCTGCAACTCTACGAAACTCATTTAAGTGACACAAACATCACACATAAAATAAAATTACAACTTATAACTAATTATGACATAGATTGCTTATAATAAATTACTTTTTTAAGGATTATCTTAAAACTTTAAACAGTGGCTGACAGCCCACCTCTGTGGTAGGGTTAGCATGTCTGTCTGACATTCAAAAGGTACCAAATTCAAATCTTAGATTGAATTGCCCAGTTACTTTTATGGATTTTCCCTTATCCTGAGAAGATGAATTTTGTGTAACTTTAAGCTCTATAGACCCTGGGATCATTTCATTATTATTTTATATGACCTGCCAGGTTAAACGATATTACATTAAATAAAAATATGATGTGTTCCATTCACATGACTTACTCTACGTCTCTGCAACAAATTGTTAAAAACTTATGCTTTTATTTACTTCATGCTAATCAAGAAAAATTAGCAGAAATAGTCTTATTACTTGCTTCCTTGTAAGTAGAAGCAAAATAAGGGAGTAACATAGGTTAAAGTGATAGTCAAAAGTTGGTTGCTCTGTGACTGAAGTTCCTTTGTTTGTATGGACTGGAATTGACAAACTCCTGTATGAGAAAAGTATAACTTTTTTAAAGGTGAAACCAAAAACAAGGAATATCTCTAAAAAATTCCACTCCATGAAAAAAATGTATATAACATAAATTGTGTGTTTTCACGTGCTCTACATTTCTTGTGTGGTAACTTTTGTCCATCTCTTACGTTTTAGCAATTATGTAAAATTCTGTAAAATTCATCAAGAATAAAGTAATCTTCAGAGGCTATTCCCACAAAATTCAAGATATACATTTTATTTGTCAGGAAATATCATTAGTATACAATATTTTAATCAAAATTGTTAGAGCCATTTTTGAGAAAATCAAAATTTTCGAAAAAGTTCCATGTAAAGGAAAGCTTTGGGTGGGGAATATTTCTCAAAATCTTCAGTGTCGCATCCCTGGAAGATACTAAACTTAAATACTAAATTTGGTATTTTACCGACATTTCGTTTTTGAGTTATCGTGTTCAGACACACACACAGACCTTTCCCTGAAAATACTTTTTACTTTCTCTATACGTACTATGTACATAGTGTATAAGAAGGTATTGTATTGCACCCAAAAATTCGATAAAGAGATTTCACCAGATATATGTTTTGAGATCCCCTGAATCCAAAAAAAGCATTTTTAGAAAAATGTCCACCTGTGTGTCTGTAGGCAGCATAGCTCAAAAACGAAAAGGCCATTAAAAACCAAACTTGGTACTTAAGTTTGGTATCTTCCAAGGATGCGACCGAAGATTTTCAAGAAAATCCCCCCACCCCCAACTACCCTTTACATGGAAAAAATTTCGAAAATGTTTATTTTCTTAAAAATGGTTCTAACGATTTTGATTAAAATCTTGTATATCTAAGATATTTACTTGACAAATAAAATGTATATCTTGAATTATCTGGGAGTAACCTCTGAAGACTTCTTTATTCTGGATGAATTTTACGGAATTTTACATAACTGCTAAACCATAAGAGATTGACAAAAACTTATCACATAAAAATGTAGAGCACATTAAAACACACAATTTATGTTATATACATTTTATTTGTGGAGTTGATCGTTTTTAAGATATTCCTTGTTTTTGGTTTCAGCTTTGAAAAACATACTTTTCTCATACAGGAATTTGTCAACTCCTGTCCATACAAAGGAACTTCAGTCACATGGCAAGCAGTTTGTGACTAAGACTTTAACCTATGCTACTCCCTTACTTTGCTTCTACTTACAAGGAAGCAAATAATGACACTATTTCTGCTAATGTTTTCTCAATTAGCATGAAGTAAATAGAAGCCTAAGCTTTCCACAATAATTTGTTGCGGAGATGTAGAGAAAGTCATGTGAATGGAACACATCAGATTTTTTTGGATACAGGGGACCCTAAAACGTATATTTCCGGTGAAATCTCGGTATCAAAGTTTTGGGTGGAGTGCAATACCTTCTCTATACACTATGTACATTAATATGTGTAAAGAAAGTAAAGGCATCAGCTTCTTGGACTATATTATAGATACAAGGTTTAAATGGTATAATAATCCAGAAAATTACCTTATTCCATGGCTAAATTTTGCCTTAAAATAATTATGGATTTAAACAGCCATAAAGATAAACTTTACTGTTAGTTTTCATATATTCGGCTGCCTGCTTCTCACCATAGCGACTTGAGTTTGATCCCAGGCAATCCTATGTGGGATTTGTGGTAAAAGGGGCATCTGAGTAGGTTTTCTCTAGTTTCTCCCTGTCATTCATTCCACCATTTGCTTCATAATTAGCTTTCTTTTCATCCATTTCATATTATTTTCCTCTCTCATACCAGGGATTGGGCTGCTCACTCATCCTGGCTTTTCTCTCTGATCCAGAGTCTGTCTGCTCCTCAACATGCATCAGAACCTAGGTGCTGGCTTGCAAGTCTTCCATATACAGAGGGTAAATAGCGAAAGGAAGTATAAAAATAATTTTCTAAAGCAGTGCATATTACACAATATATTTATTTTGTATAACATATATAAACCCTGCCATGATTGCAATATTTTATAATTATTCCATTTACATTCTAACTTTAAAAGCTAAGATCAAATCATTGGCTTTGACTCTGATATATTGTTTCCATTTATGTCACTTTTAAAATGTTGACGAAAGTAATGTTTGCTGGAGATGAGACATTCATAATTGATTTCTCCATACCAAATGAATTTCCTGAGAATATGTTAAAAATCCTTCTGGCATATTTTAAGAACTGCAATATATATGCAGCACATTATTCATAGTAATGGATGAGAGTATTACTATGGATAAAGCAAAGTACCAGTTAATTAAAACATTGTCAAAATCATATAGTATATATAATGTGAGATTTGATTATAAATATTTAGACATTTACAATGCAGAAATTATTGTATAATTCACCATTTTGTAAAAGATATCTTCGTTGGTGTGAATTATTTAGCCAGTACCCATTGTTGAATCATTCTGCTCATTCAGATTTCACTACTTTCTTACCAAAACAAAATATAATGTTCTGCATTTACATGTCTTTCTCTACTCACTGTTCTATAAACTATTTTACAAAAGCTTGCTCTTTACTTGTCAATCAAGATAAATTTATATTAAACATTTACATACCTTATATTAGGTACCTATAAGAATGATAAAGTAGGCTAAAATGTTAGATGTTTAAAAAGTGTGCACTCTGACTTTCCACCCAAGAAGTGTAAAGTGTCTGAAAATTCAAACTAATAACAAAGAATATCTCTGAAATGGTTAATGCCTTTAAAGATTTCTTTGGCTTAAATTTGTTGCTCCAGGTGATCTATTTTTTGTGTAGTAAGTTTTTATCTCTCTTATGATTTCAGTGATAGAAGAGGTCCTCACAGGCTATTCCAAGATAATTCAAGATATACATTTCATTTGTATGTAACTATCTTAAGGTCCCTGCCCACTTCTAAAACACTGATTTATATTATTCTTTATTAAGGAAGGTGTTGCTGAGAGAACAAAAAAACTGAATTTCTCTACAATGTCTGGAACCCTATTTTCTACCAGTGTAAGTTGCAAGTGATGACATCATACCAACCCAGACAGGAAGTATACACACTTTTTGTAAGAACTACTGAGTATGTGAAAGCTTGCATTGCTTTATTATTTGGATGTCATGAACAGTATTAAACCTTATTGGTTTGAACCATGGAGGAACCCAGATTTAGGAGGGTTAAATAGTAGATATACACTTTGCAGCATTATGAAAGAATTTTAAACTTCCAATGTGGCAATAATGTCTGGTGTGCTTTAAATTCTCCATAAATACAGTTTAGTTTTCTTCCACACAAGCCGTGTGAAGGGCAAGAGTTGGATAAATAAGAGTCAGACTGAAAAATTCAATGCCACAGCCAGAATAATTACCACAAATCTCCGGGTCTCTAGCCATTTGCTTTAACCACTGCTACAAAGTTATCAAACATGATGACAGAGCATTAAATTCCTCAACTCCTCAAATGTTTTTCTAGAAAACCCCAAGATAATATCATATTATTTTGAGATGGCATATCTCAATAGCAATTTACAATGTTGTAAGTACTTTATGAAGTCTAGGATTTAAAATACCTTCAACATTATGTCACTTATGTCACATTATGTGATCTAAAAATAACATGAGATTACCTTGTGGTTTACTGGAAAAACATTTGAGTCAGTTAAGGAATTTAATGGTGCATTGGCATGTTACCATGGTAGCTGTGGTTAAAGCAACCAGCTAGAGAATGGGAGATCGGTGGTTCAAATCCTGGCTATGGCGTTAAATTTTTCAGTCTGACTCTACCTATCGAAGTTGCTTTTATTACTGATGACAGAAGTCTTGTAATTAAGTAAATCTTTCGTACCTAGCTTCTTTTTTTTTCTTTCAAATCTTTTTTCTGTCAAGTAATCATGCTCACATTTATTCATAAATTTATTTCCAGATTAGGAGTGGACATTGCTGATGTGATTCAAAATAGATTTTAATAAGAACTTCTTCCTCTCTCACACAAGTTTGACTTGACCACAATAAATGATTAAATAACATTTTGTTTCCATTCACGTACAAGTTGTGTTTTACTTTAAAATGCATTTAGCTTCTTTTGAAAAAATTTGGCTATGAGCCATACATCAAACTCATGTACTAGGTTAGGAAACCTATTATGTATCAACTTTCTCATTCCAGATAGCTGCCAGAAGGAAACAACTGTACGAGGTGTGATCAAAATGTTTCCAGAATGAGGTCCTAAACACTAAACAACAGTTTGATTTGTTACTCTGCATTGTCACTCTCGAAGTAGTCTCCTTGGAAGTTGATACACTTGTCCCAGAGCTTCTGCCACTGCTGGAAGCGCCTCTGGAAGTTAACTTCTTTAAACGTGTTCAGAGCCTTCTGTGATTCACAATGGATGACATCAATGTCCTCAAAACGGTATCCTTGGAGCTGCATTTTAAATCGCGGGAAAAGAAAAAAGTCCACTGAAGTGGAATCTGGAGAACAGGCAGGATTGGGAACAGTATTTATCCTATTTTTACTCAAAAATTGGTGAATGGAAAGGGCTTTGTGCATTGTCATGACACAGGTGCCAGTTACCACTCCTCAATTTCTCCGGCCATTTTCGTTGAGCATTCTCCCTTAATCTTTGTAGCACTTGTTTGTAGAGCACTTCATTCACTGTTTGACCCTGTGGCACAAATTCCTTATGTACAATGCCTTTAATGTCAAAAAACACAATCATCATTGACTTCACATTGGACTAAACTTGTCTGCCTTTTTAGGGCATAGAAATGGACCCTTCCATTGTGAAGATTGTAGCTTTGTTCTGGATTGTACCAATAAATCCATATTTCACTTCATAAACTGTGGGTCTTTTTGAAGTGTCCTTTAAGATCTGTGCAGGCAATCACACAGCTTTCCTTTTGGTCATTTGAAAGCAGGTGGGGCACGAAGTTGGTGGCAATACTTCTCACATCAAAATAAGTCTTTCAAAATGCTTTGAACACTTCCAAAGGAGTCATAATTATTCAGAAAGTTCTCTTATTGTAATGCACCTATCATTTAAGGCCATTTCCCTCACCTGATTGATATTTTCATCAGTTTTTCTGGAACAGGGTCACCCTGAATGATCTGAATCTTTAACTGATGTCACACCACTTTTAAATTTTGAAAACCACTGAAATGCTTGAGTTTGCCCATTACTTTCTTCCAATAAGCTGTTCTTAACATTTCACAAGCTTCTGTTGCAGTTTTACCAAGTTTAAAGCAAAATTTGATAGTTGTTCTTTGCTCTTCATAATTTGGCATTTTGCAGCACATGCATCCACTTCAAAGGTTCTACATTTGCATTACAAGGTCACAGAAAGTCACGTGATCTCTCATTTTTATCAGGGAGGAATGCTGTATGTACAGTCTGGGTAAGAATTAAAGACCTTTCAGAGGCAGCATTGTTGTGAAGCTATTTCAGAAACTTTTTGATTATTTCCCGTATGTTTAGCTCTTTAGATAAGAGATGAGTGAATAAAAGTTTCACATGCTGGTTTCTCTAGTTCTCCAGTAATATCTTTCTGCAGCTCAACAAAGCATAAGGTTTTTTTCCTATTCTTATGTCCATTTCTGTATGTGTTACATACTTGACACAGAACCCAGGACTACCATATTGCTATCAGCTATCCAAACTTTGTTCATAGTAATTTTTAAATGTTCGTCCATTTCCCCCAACCCACACATTCCTGATTCTGGAATGTGTGTGTGTATCTATAACATGTTTGCCGACCAGAGTTGCTAAATTTATTTCCCAAAATCATTTGAAAAGCGTAAACCCCATTCCATTCACATTTAAAGATACAGATAATCAACCTCAAGCACAGCGAAGATTGTCTATTCAAATTTTCCTGCTAACACCACATATTTTTGTGACCACCTATGCACTCACTTTCAACTCTTAAGCATAGTTCCCTACATGAAGGTTTCATGGTTGTTACAAAATACAAAGAGACACACAAGAGATTCCCACATGAGGAAAAACATTATATTTATTTCTTTCATTCCAACAACACATCACTTTTCATTTCCTTGCCCATTTCATCATCGTCATCATCCGATAGAGTGAATGATTTATCTGAAGTCAAAGTGTCATTATAATCGTGTTCAGCTTCAAAGTGGCATAAATTTCACATTCTATTTGTCATTGTACAGCAATCTCAGATAATTATCCAATGTAGCTGCAATTGTTCATTGTCTGATTTTTCTTTATTTTCATCTAGTTCACTTTGATTTACATTTTCTTAATTAACTTTGTAACACTGCAAACTAGTACTAGCCTCTCATTTTGAAATGGCTTTACGTACAATTTTCTTCCTGAAATAAGCAGATTCTTCTTTCTTCCTTTTTAGTGACAAATCTATTCTTTCTGTCCCCTCAGATTCAGAGAAGGAACATCATTCTTTTTTAAAACTCTGCTTAAATTAGTTTTAAGAAGAGTGGGTTTTAATACATAAATTGGATTATGATCATCTTCCGCAAAATGTACAGAGCATACCATTGAACACTTGCTTTTAATGAAGTCTTTGCAATTAATCATTTTTAACCACACATTATTTTGTTCCTGCGATCTTTCTCTACTGGAGAATATGAGGGTCACTCCGAAAGTTTTTTGCAACAGTCACAAATATTTTACAATTGAGTTATAACTTTTACAACTTTTCAAAGCATTCTCCATTATGATGGACTTCTGCATCCCTTTAAACCACTTTGAAAATGCATCTAACCAATCTTCTTTAGGGTGGTTGCTCACATCCTCTTCTATGCCCCAATGGCGTTTTCATATGATGAGAAATGGTGACGACAGAGCTTTTCTTTTGTTGCAGGACAAAGAAAACAGTCACAAGGAGCCAAAGCTGGAGAATTGGGTTAGGAAGCTCTCAGACATTTTGATTGGCTAAGAAATCCAGTTTTCTGGCTGCTGTGTGAGCAGAAGCATTGTCATGATGAAGCAGCAGATGAGCAGCCTTCTTGGTTTCAAGCAGCTGCTTGGTTTCTCCATGCAGCAATGACAGTGGCAGACATACATTCACATACCACCCAGCAGTAATTGTTCTTTGGTTATCAGGATGACTGATGCTAAATGACCAGTTTTTGAGAAGGAAGCCGCCATCTTCTTTCCAACACTTCTGCGTCCTTATCGTTGTTGGTGGGTCATCATCTGGAAAGCACCATACTGCTGATTGCCTTTGTTTCAGGATCATAGTGGTATTCCATGATTCAGGATGTGCAATGGCCGAGTGGTTAGACTGCTCACATCTTACTAAGGTAGCCTGAGTTCAATACCATACTGCATGTGGGATTTGTGGTGGACAAAGTGGCACAAGGGCAGGTTTTCTCCGGGTTCTCTGGTTTCCCCAGCCATCGCATTCTACTGGTGCTTCATCTTCACTTCATGTATCATCAGTGTCATTGCCTGCAGTGCCATTGTAATAAAGGTGGGTGTTAAACACTGTTTAAAAAATAAAAAAGATTCATCCCCTGTGACAATGTAGATGTCCTTGCTTCTCCACTGTTGAATTTTTCCAGCAAGAAATGACACCATTCCACGTCAACTGCTTTTTGGTTCTCTGCTAATGAATGCGGTACCCAATGAGAACAATGCTTGGTGATTTGAAGATGTTCACGTAAGATGGCATTCACTGCAGTTGTTAAGGCTACTCTGAATGTCAGCATAGGTGATGTGGGGGATCCTGTTTCAATACACAGTTGCAATTGCTTTTGATGTTACTGCTGTGTGGGGATAATTTTGCAAGGCTCATCTTTCAGCGATTCCCAACCTTTTTGTAACTCCTGAAACCAGTTTCCAATGGTGGCTTTGGATGATGCAGAGTCCTGAAAACTTCCACCAAAGATTAGTGACCCTGCTCTGCCATTAGCCTCTTTTGAATTCATAATAAAGCATGGGATGAAAATCACATTATAATAGGTCCATTGCATTTGCCCATATGTGAACGAGTGTGGTTCCTTCTACATTCTTGCAAAACATGCAATGTTGTTACATAGTAAAGCATGACTTTACCTTTAAAATATACCTCTTTCAAATGAAAGCATTCACATCACTGTCACTGTAATGGTTAACTGCTGCTAAAAACTTTTGGAGTAGCCCTTGTACATGAAACTTATTGCTCTGCCTATGTTCAGAACTATTACTGCACCCAAAAACAGAACACACACTCATGTTTATTACCTACTATAATGAGCACAAAGTACTGCAATACTAAAACAATTTGCTAGAGCTGAGCACTAAACTGAATGTTAAGCTAGTGGATGGGACAACTTCAACAAAGAATTGCTGGAGATCTGATCATACTACACTTTTTGGTTTGTCGGCACACTTATTTTGAGAAACTAATCGTTCCAGTTAACAAAACATGAAATTTAAGTGAACAGAGTCTTTGAGCTTATGACAATTTAACCAAAATTCTTAAGTTCTATTTTTGATGAAATTAAAATAATGAACATTTTTCTATGTAAAGAGTAGATGAGTGAAGGGATTTTCTTGTAAATCTTATCCAAGCCTTGGAAGATGGTGAACTTGAATGCAAAGTTTGGTATATTTAACACACACACACACACACACTTATGAATGCTCGCATGAAAAGACCTTTTCTCTAAAACTGTTTTTTTTTTTTTTTTTTTTTCAGAGAGCATAAAATGTGTCTGGGTATGTCTTAGAAAAAGTAATAAGCTATTTACATGAACACACATCTTCATTGTAAAAAATAGAAACAGGATATCCATTTCGACATTCCACAGAAGGATGTGTTTAGCAGGTTCACTGAACCACCACCAGAGGACTTACACTTCACAAAAACTATGCTATGTATTCTGCTGTGTTTACACACCAGCAAAATGTTTATTCTTTTTATTTTTTTTTATTAATTTTTTTTTTTTTTATTGTTTCATTTGTATAGCCCCCTTCAACTTCAATGGTCATACCAGCAGCTTTAACTTGTGAAACCCTAGGTTTACAACATTAGGTTAATAAACTTTATATTACTTAACACACAAACATTTACTCTCACATTCATACTTCCAGACTCTATGGGGATAGGGAATAATTCTGGTTAAAGAAAAATTTGCCACCCCAGCTGGGAATCAAACCCGGGACTTCTGGGTGAGAAGTCAGCTCACTGACCACTTGACCACGGAGGCAGTCTAATCTGCTTTTGTTTTAAAGAAGTACATGTTTTTTTGTTGTCACAATTCTTATTTTTGAAGAATCAATGTTGGTAAATTAATTATAGTGCTTTACAGTATGAAAAATTCCAATAAATAATATATTATTTTGTATGAAGAATTAATTTATCAATAGCAAGAAATCCTCTCGTTTGAAGTGATCTAGCAAATTGGGCATTCAAGAGCTAATGAATGGCAGATACCTTTTCTGGTATAACTGGATCAACATTTGATTTATCTAAATCATTCTTCTCGCCTGTGCATGCATCAGTCTCTTCAGTCAACACTATATGGCCTGGCAGTGTTCAGTTAGTGGCAAACTATTCTTCACTGTTCTCACTACATGCATTTTCACAGCTGAATGCAGCTTTTAAAGCAGAAGCTGATGTCCATGTTTCTGTTCCTTTATATATTCTGACCAGGGAACCAAGGGATTCTAGATTGAAGGGTGAATGCACAGACCAAAACAGTAACATAAAGATGAAACTTTATTCAGCGAGAACTACTGCACAGTACTTAGCAAATCGGGACACTTTGGGATAGAAAGATATCACTTTGTACTGCAAACTATGAAAGTTAGTAATGGAATTAAATATATATATATTAAAAAGCTGTGCATAATTGAGAGCCTACTTCAAGGAGAGGAGTTTATTACTAAAAATGTGCCATTCTGATAAACACAGCAAAGTATTTTCTTGAAGATGGTGACTCAAAATGCAAACAATTCTGTGACACCTGTCACTCAGTGATACATTTCATTAAATTCCATTTATAACATTTAAACTGGAACATCATTATAATTCTCTGTGAATACAATCTTGCAAGGGTTTGTGGATGATTTCAACAAACCTCGTCTTCAAATATCTGCAGAGAAAGCAGTCAGACAGAGAAAACTGGGGAATTTGGAAACCATACATTGTCTTGAGATGTGCTCCCAAAAGCTGATGGATACACAGCTGCCATTTATATTCTAGCAGTGTGATATGGCACCATTTTACTGAAAACATTTTGGCTGCATTTGGTTTCATTCCATCACCCTGTATAACATTGAGGATATGCACAAGTGATCCTTCTCTGAATATTATCAGGATAAAAATTTAATGTACATACTAGTTTGACATGTTTAATTGAACATGTAAAAACAAGGGATGCAATTAGGAGAGGTTTGTGTGGAGGAGACTTGCTATGGGTTTCAATGAGTTTTACCACACAATTTCATGAACCATGAATTATATTTTATGACATTATTAAAGCATTTCACCTTCACAAATGCAAGAGTATGATTCTTTACTTTTAGAATTAAAATTTCACACTCTAGTAAATAGAAAAAAAGTACAAATCATTTTCAAGATGTTTCCAACAATTATAGTCATTTGCTAAAATTACATCTCAACACTTCATTCCAATTTGTACTGTATTTTTGTGATTTGGATGCTCTAGTTTAAAAATAAAGGAAAAAAACAAAACATTAAAGCAGTACAAAAGAGGAGAAAAAATAGTTTGTGGAAGAAAACGCTTTTGTACTTTTGTCAAAGTTTTTAACACTGGAATGTGTAACAATGGAACTAAACTTAGGCAGCCAAATTATTTCTCAATTATGTTTCAAATGAGAATTCAACTCATCAGTCAATCGTACTCAATTACTAAAGGAAGGGCGTTAAAATAACAGTCTTCAAATATATGGCTTTAAAGCCAATGTAAACAGCAGAAAACAAAAGCTCCAATTTTATCCATTTTGTACTTTGGACATTTATCAAAGAAAACCATACTGCAGCTTGACCGCGGTCCCAAGTTTTCTGCTACAATAACTATATCATATATATGTATATATATTTATATATGTAATAATATTAATAATAATCATCTTTACAATTTTATGCATGTAACCTTTTTAAAAGTAACATACAATCTGTTTCTAAAAAAACTGAGATTTATTTGCTATGAGCTTCCACAAGGAGAAGATGTATTTAATACATGCGATGATGACAATGAGCTCATTGTGGACACTCATGAGCTACTACATAAAACAACTGCACATGGCTTCAATTGAAATGCTACATAAAAAGGTTGTAAAAAAGGTATTATCTCAAAAAGAAAATGCAGCAAACCTGATAAATGTTTCAGAGGATTTCAGAGCACCAGCTTGCTATTGCCAACATATCCTTTGGTGGTAACTGTGAACATTTAACAGTAATGCCAACAATTCCAAAAATCCTTGACTATACAAACATATCGAGACCCCAAGGATATGCGATACAGAAAAATAAAAATTCTTTGATACAAAGTGATACAAAATTTGTTACTTAAGATGAGAAAAATGGGTGCTCTTTCAGACATTTCATGCCTACTTTTGTTACACAGCAAAGAAGATATTACTTACCTATGACAAAGCTATTATAAAGGCATATTAGAAGTCTGAGCTACACAAGGGGATTGACAATAGGGGCACTCTTTCTGAGACGAAGCACATTTACTGCACAACACAAAGTGATTGCATGGAACTAACGTCACGCTACGATTTGCTTCCTGACATACCATGCACTTTGTTGCTGTCTGCATGTAGATTACCTGAAACAACAACACCACCATTTTGTCTTACATTCACACCACTTTCTCTATCCATTCTTAAGTAAATATTCTAACAAAATATTAATATAACAATAAAAAATTTGTAAGAACTTCACTTATCTTTGTAATTCAATTTTTGCACTTTATTCTTAAAAAAAAAAAAAGCTTGTTAATATATATACCTCATACTAATCAAAATCAAACGTTTTAATTAAATATTTGTTTCTAGGTATGAGAGACTACAGAAAGCAAACCATAGGCAAATATTAAAAAAAGTCTGATGTGCTACATAAACATAGCTTTATCTATTCTGAAATAAACTATTCTTAAAACAACATTCTCCTTTCTACTTCATGCTAATTGAGGTAAATATTAGTAGAAATCAAATAGAAGAGACATAAGGGAATACTAGGCTAAAATGATAGTCTAATCTTTTAAAAGCCGGTTCTGTGTGTTTGAAATTTGGTTTTCTTTGTACGTCCAGAAGGGGGTGGGGGAGAAAAAGGAATGATAAATTCCTGTTTGGGAAAAGTTTAAGTATTTTAAAATTGAAATCCATAACAAGGAATAAATAACAATGGTTGATTCCACAAAAAATGTATATGATAAATTGTGTTTTAATGAGATTTACGTTATTTGTGCAGTAAGCTTTTGTCTATCTCTTCCAGTTTACTGGTTAAGCAAAAGTCATCCAGAATGAAGAAGACTTCAGAGACAGGAAGCTTAAGGATTTAAGGTCGAAATGACAGGACACAAAACAACTCTATGTGCCAAACCACCTAAGTAACATGGGACGTCACCTGAGTCTTCCGCTGACAGTTTGTTGCTGTCACCACTCACAGCTGATGGTTGACAGAAGAAGAAGCTGCACATCTGATAACAAGTCTCCAGGGAGGGGCAACAGATCTAGTAGCAAGCTTCCAGGGACAGGCGGCAGAAGTATTGAATGCAGTTCCGATGTCAGCAAACTCTGGGGAGATCTGGGAGGCCATCAAGATCTGCTTCAGGAACCATTGCTTGACTGCAGCCAACTGCAGTCAGCTTAAGGCAAGACGGCAACAGCCAGATGAGAGGATGAAGGAGTTCACCCTAGCCAATGAACAGCTTGTGAACAAAGCTGTGATGAACTTACCACCCAGCTATGGTGTCCCAGGAAGCTGCCTGCTCCATCTATGAGGTGTGTGATGAGATAAAAAGTGACTGATGATCAGGAACTATAAGATGATTCACGAGGCATTAACAGCAGCACTTGGAATAGAGGAGCCAAGACAATAGTTGTGCCCACTAAGGACCAGGAATATTTGCTGTGACAGGGAGTGAGAAGCAACTCAAAGACAATGATAGGATTGTGGCGAGCCACATCACTAATGAAGGACTGTCCACTCCAAAACAATGAGCAGGTGGAAAACAAGTAAGGACCTGCATGGTGAGGGGCACGGGCACCTTTCACCACCCCCTCGATTCATGCTACATGCTTTAGGCAGAAGAGTGGATGACAGCCTCATTGCACATGGTTAAGATACAAGGGAAACTGTGCAGGATATTCTTAGACACAGGTGCAGTCGTGACTGTAATATGACCTAACATGACAAAGGACTTGCCAACACAAAAACCCAGTTGGCACTGCTGGAATCAACAATGGGACCTGTGCCTGTGGGAGTTTGTTGCAAGGGTGATTGAGGATGATTGGATGCCCTCAGGAGCCATGAGGTGATGGTTGATGCTGGCTGGATGGTTTTGTGACTCTGTCAAGATGAGGGGTTGTTACGGAGCCCACATGAACATTCAGGGTTCTGAAGGGTGATCGTGAAGGATGATGTAGTTATGCCCACAAGAAGCAAGGTGTTGTGACGAAGCACCTGGAGGACCAAAGTCACGGAACTTGGTATTGGACACCAAGGCACCGCTACACAACCATGTGCCACCTGAACAGATTGCCTTGCCAGAAGGAAGTACCTATGAAACTGCTGAACCCGATGGAAACTGACCAAGACATCCCGCCTGGAATGGGGTTAGAGCAGTGCGAGCCAGTTCAGTTATGAATAAATCACTGTGCAATGAATCTAACCAGGCAGTACTGCAGCAAGACCTGGAGCCCTGGCTGAAAGACTTGCTGAAGAGGGTGGCCGACCATCTGGCCACCTCATAAGTTGAGAAGGTCCAGTGTCTGTCCAGCTGATACCTCAGAGAAGGGAACAACAGTTTCAGTTGCATTGACCGAGCACTTCATAACATCAACACTGGAGGTGCCTAACATATCTGGCAACCACCAAGACATGTTCCCCTGGCAAAGCAAGCAGAAGTACGGGACATGAGCCCAGTGGTACTTGACTTTGGATTTGAGGCCGGGATACTGGCAAGTGACCCCTAGAAACAAGGGGAAGACCGCATTTTCAACTGACCAAGGGCTTTGGCAATTTATGGTTATGCCCTTTGGCCTCTGCAATGAGTCAGCCACCTTCCAGACCCTCATGCAATCTGTGGTAAGAGGCTTGAGATATGATGCCTGCCTGCTCTATTTGGATGACATCAATGTGGGCAGTAACTTTGGAGAGCATCTTGAGAACCTGACCAAGATACTGCTACTGCAGGTATCTAACTTGAAGCTGAACATGAAGAAAAGCCAACTCTTCTGCAAGGAAGTAAACTACTTGGGTCACATAACCTCACCATCTGGAGTGGCTTGGAAAACGCTTGGGTGGTGAGAGACTGGCTCGCCCTAAAGCCAAATGAGACCTTCAGATTTTCTTGTGCCTATGCAGTTACTATTTCTGGTTCATCAGAAGTTTCTCAACATTACAAAACCCCTCACTTGTCTGAGGAAGAGCACCGACCTTATATGTGGTCAAAAGAGGCAGAGAGCATGTTCCAAGCACTAAAGTCAGCACTTAGGATTTCCACAACCTGGTGGCAATTTTATTGTAGACACCAATGCCAGCAACACCGCCATTGATGGTGTCCAACAAGTCCAAGATGCTCTCCAAGTCAGAAAATCCATGTATTACCTGGCAGTATAAAGGCACTGGAACATTTCCACAGGTACCTGTATGGTCAACAATTCCACCTGAGGACTTACCACTCTGCCCTCACCTGACTATTAAGTTTCAAGAACCTGGAGGGCATTCTTGAATGTATTATATATATAGTGCCAATAATAGCGCCTTGAAGAGTTGTAGATCTAAGTCTAGATGGAGCTTCCAGCCCAATGGGTTGAGTACAACTTTACATCAGAACATCAGAAAGGAAGGAGTCAAATCAATGCAAATGCCTTGTTCAGACGACCCTCTCCAGAGGAGTGCGGCCTCTACACTACAGTTAAAGAGAAGGAACATGCTGCAGCTCTCCATGTTATTTCACAGTGCCTGCAGCTGGATGGAATAGTACAGGACTGAGGAGGGAGCAGCTGGCAGATGCCGATTTGGGGCTACTCCAGGGAGAAGTGGAGGCAGGGACTAGACCGAGCTGGGAGGACATCACACCAAGGAGTACTGTATACAAGTTCTGGGCCTGATGGGACTCGTGAATACTGTATGATTGAGAGTCACCTGATGGGAAGACCCAGAGAGAGCAGTTGGTCCTCTCTCTGAGTAAGGCTGCAGAAGATCTGGAGCAAGTATATGCTGAGACTTCAGAGGACATCTGAGACCCAACCAAATCATTGACAATGGTACTTACTGGTTGAGACTATGGGCAGATGCTGAAAGGTGGTGCTGCCAATATCATGTGCATGCAGCAAGTCATGGCCCACAGACCAGGAGCTGGGATCGCATGCAGCAGTATAACATGGGAGCACCCTTCGAACGCATAACCATTGATGTAGCTGGGCCATTCATTCTCTCTCTGTGTGCTCCATCCCTAACCAAGAGTCCTAGACCACCTGAACTGCCCCCGTGGAAAAACTGTCTTGTTGCTATCGGGTACCAATGAAACTATGCAGTGATCAGGGCACCAACTTTCAGTTCTACCTCATGAAGGAAACAATGGAGCAACTTGGAGTGCACAAAATGCCCATAACACCTCTTCACCCATAGTCAGATGGCATGGTTGAGTAGTACACGAAGACTCTAAAACATTTGAGGATTTTGTGACATGAGATATCTTGATTCTTCTTGAAGTTTCGGCTTTTACAAGCTTCTACAAAGTTCTGTGACCTTATTTTCTAGCTATAAAATAGGAAAAAATGCAAGCAATGTGTAGTCTTGTGTACTCAAGTACAGTGAGTCATGTATGACTAGCATGTAGCAGCATGAAAAAACTGTCATCTGTTTACGCATCAAGTGAATTAAATACTTTATTTGTAAACAATGTTTAAGTTACAGTATCTTTAAAAAAGAAGTGGCACAGAGATTTTCAGCAAAATACCTCCACCACAAACTATATTACAGATTTTTCAAAATTTGGCTCTTAAGATTTTGATTAAGTTGCCATATTATATTAAAAACATTTATACCACAAATAAAATGTATATCTTAGATTTTTTGAGAATAGCCTCTGAGGCCATCTTCATTCTGGATAACTTTTGCATAACTGGTAAGCTGTAAGAGATGATAAAATTTTACTACACAAAAAATGTAAATCTTATTAAAACACACAATTTATATGGAATACACGTTTTTTTCTTTTTTTCTGAGTTAACTATTTCTGAAATGTTCTTTTTTTTTTTTTTTATATGACTATTGCTATGATAGTTTCATGGGATGAATAGGTACTCATGTACACAGGCATACATGCACAAAAGTGAATCAACTGCATGTTTATTGGTTGATGCTGCATATTATTAGGTACATCATAGTTCTCTAAGGGCCAGTTGTACGAACTTGGAATAAACCTCTGTTAGTCGTTATTCCATGGTTATGTGCAAAATTGTGTTGTACGACAACGGAATAGAGACTATCAAGTGAATAAACATGGAATAACTTATTCTGTGATTCCTTGCGGGGATAAGCCAATATTCCGAGAATAGAGTATAAAAAAGAAAATGGCCGCTTGGGTACTCGGCACAATTTTGACCCATATTTGACCGATATAAACGATTCATTTCCTTATGATATGTTTTAAGGACATATTATACCTAAATACAATATTTTGTAGAGATCGTCTGATAAATGAACACAGCTATAATGAAATTAAATATAAAAAAGTAAAATCTACCTACAATATTATCATCAAAATACCTCTATTTTATGGAAACAATTACATTTAATCCAACCCAAGATAAATATAAAATAGTGTAGTGCAGCAATTCACCAGCACAATGCATAGGTTGTAAAGAGTGAGGTTACGTTTTATTGACAAAATACAAAGGATAGGTTACTTCTACGGCAATATGCTTCAAAACATAAGATAACCACAAGTATTAATTTTAAAATGTTAAAAAAGCCATTACATACAGTGAAGCTGTCAATTTTATTAAAATCTGGACATCTATTTCCAACACGTGCTTCACTTGGTCATGGTATAGATGGAGTACAGCAGGGTACTCCATCTAATAGATGTCCAGATTTTAATAAAAACAAGTATTAATGTTAGCGACATTCTGTACTATAATCAGATTTTGGAAGTTATGTGCAAGTTTAAAAACTATAACACTACAAGCTTTGTGATGTAGGGAGGAGATGCCCAGATTAAAAGACGCCATCAGAGCTCATAAATCTAAATATATTATTTTACAATAAATTCATAATTTTTCATATTATGTGCTGTAGGTTTAACACATTAGAGACAATTTTGATTGAATAGAGAATACTTTCCCTAAAAATAATGTTCTCGGTTTTATTGGTTTGGTTGACAACTTCTAGCTCTTGTATTAAATATTGCCATCAGCAAAGTGCGAACTGTAATGGGAATGGTTTAATGTACTATTCGACATAACTACTAATATTTCTGTTGGTTAATAATACTTATATAGCAAATTGTTTTCTATTTTTCTTGGTGCAACGATTCAATTATACATATCTTAAGTTGATAGTGGCATTGGCAACACTAAAATGTAATTTTCAAAATTCCCTTACTAAGTATTTTAATAAATAAAATACAGAAATGAGGCTAAGTACGTTTTGATCACCGAAACGGAAAGATATCATATATCAGCAGAAGATACAGCTTTGCACATACGGTAAGGTTATATTCCCATACTCCTAACCTATCGCAAGAAGTCACAGTATACATATGTGCTTATGTTTTGTAAAATGTATAGCAATTCTACATCCGAACACGCTTATGAACATTCATAATGATTTCATAGTACCGTAAGTAGTTAAAATAAGAAATAATACATAGTTTAGGAACAGCTGATTGTGAAAACTATGAAGTTTTCAGCAAAACAAAGCAGTAATTACGTATCAAGTTGGCCACGAATGACTCGCAGCATAGCCAACATTAGTTTTAAATCTACAAACAGTCGAATAGATATCTAAGGAATAAAATTGCATCGTACAACTCGTCACCACATTTATACCATGAATAGTGTATTCCAAGAATAATTATTCCATGATTTATTCCGAGTTCGTACAACCGGCCCTAAGTACTAACAAAACTTGGATATCCTCTGTATTAAATAATAACAGTATGTTTAATGTGTTATTTATACAGCAGCAAAATTAAGCTACAGTCAGCGATCAAATAAGAAAATGAGCAAACAGCATGCACAAACTGTCTTCTGCCACAGAGCATAGGAAGTGGGAAAGGAGACCATTTGTAAACCATCATGGCTGAACGAATGCAATTTGTAAAACATCACAGAGGTAAGCCTTTAACAAGCGGTGAGAAAGTTATAATTTTGAATTTGTTTCACGAACTATGTGAGAAACATCTCACGTTAGCCATCAAGGATGCTGTTAATGTGAACTCAAGAGTTTACAGGTTTGTAGGTATAAATTCCAATGCTGTGAAAGGTTAAAAATATGCAAATTAACCATGCCTGAAAAATCAAGGAGACGTAAAAGGCCAGTGCTAGAAGTTCAGTATTACAACATTTTTAGGAGTGCAGTGCATCAAAAAGTTAATAATTCCTGACACATTAATGAGCCACTTACAATCAAGAATCTGCTTGCATTTGTGAATGATGACCCTAACCTTCCTAAGTTGAAGCAAACTCTTTTTATAAGCTTTAACTTGACACTAGTTTCCAATTCCAGTATGGAAATGGCAAGTATATCGTTTGCCATGAGAACATGTTATGGAGAAGAAACTTTCTCAGGAAAGTTCACACATAGATACAGGAAGGGCGGAAGCTGTATTTTCTCAATGAAACATGGGTAAATTAAGGCCACACAACCTTCCAGGTATGGCTATACACCACCATTAAAAGTAAAATGCAAGCAGATGTGGGTGGAGGGAAGGTGCAAAACTCTGATCTGGATGGAATACAACCTGATTCAGATTAGGTATTATGTTTTTTGTATTTATATTCATAGAGTGATTTTTATATTTATTATTTTATTTTTAGTTTGGAGTGCCTATTATTATCTAATCAATAGCATGTTTCTAAACTATCCCACGAAGAGGTTAACACTTAGAAGGAAAGCGATGACAGCTCCAAGGTTGTGAAAGTAGTCCCATTAACCCTCTAATCAGAGCAAGAATGCAGAGGGGTACATATTGTCCTTTGTTTACATAAGGACAAATTCATTTAGTGAAAACTGTATGAACCCCATATTTCCCTTGTATGTACAGGGAAATAGTAATAAGACCCTTTTGGTTCACATTATCTTGAATGGCATGAGGTAAATAAAAGAATAAGCTTTTGTGCGAATAGTTTGTCGCAGAAAAGGTAGAAAAAGTTATGTGAATGTACATCAAATTTTTTTCTTTGATAGATGCATTTCCTTAAGCCACAAGAAAGAAACTGAACAGAAAAACTGGTTATGCTTTTCATAATCTATAACAGGAACAACAAGCATCAATTCAGATTTCAATTTGATAATTGTAAATTGAATGGTTTGTTAATAATCAGGAAATGGAAGCAAATAAGAACTTGATAACACAATTATCTATTTTAATACGGTAACACATACCTTGTCTATCTCATCTAGATCACTACGTAACTGGGCTTGTAAGGATTTTAACGTTGGAAGTGATAAATTCTTCAGTTCAGAAACTCTCCGCAGTCCATGAAGATAAGGACTTCCTTGTAATAAATCTACTTCTTTCTGCAACCCTTTTGCTTGTGAGAGTGCCTACAAAGAGAAAAATCATAAAAGTCAACAGAACCATTGAAGGTATTAAGGAAATTACATCAATGACAAATGATACTTACCTCATCTCTTTGTTGTTCTGCTATTGTAGCTTTCCTACGAGCTTCTTCTGCTTCTTTGTGCCACGCATCACATGCAGCACGAGCCTGTTGTAACGTTTCTTCCCAATTTACTAGTTTGGACCTGTAGTCATCATATAACCTCGGCTTCTGCAACTGACATCATCAAGCATGGAACAGTTCAGTGTCATCCAGAGAGCACAGTACTCATTCTTAACATAATCAAATATTGCTGACATTTTTCAAGATTACAACTTTGAATCAGTTTCAAAGCTGGGGCAATGTTTCTGTGGAATAGTGCATTTGCTGCGAGACATCAGAGGTGCAACTTTTGCAAAAAAAATCTTAAATGTGCCAATTATCTGTGCTAGGGAGTGCATAGTGTTGGTACTCTAATAAACAATGTTTATCATAGGCATATGAAGGTGGGGAAACTTCTAAATGTGCAATAATATGTGTTACAGACTGCATATATGGTTGGCAGTAATGTACCATTTACCGTAGCCATAGAAGCAGGAAACCACGTAAATGCGCAAAGATATGTGTTTATGTATCAACAGCACCACAATTAAAGTATGATGGAGAGGGGAGTAACTTTGTATTCTGATGAAATCATTATTTCATGTACTACATAACCTCAAATAACTATTAAATCATAATCACAATTCTGCAAAAGGTACGTTAACCTTAAAATTTATACTGAAAGATAATTTATTTCATCTTTTCAAGTTTCAAACATCATACGTGTATAGTTACTTTCCAGGAGTTGCTGAATTTGGTATATATACAGTTAACAGTTTAAACTTGATATGTCCAGTAACATGTATATGTTTCAAAGGATGAATAAATAAAACACTGGTTATTTATGTATATGTACCTTTTCCTCTATTTGTACATTTTTATACCCTACCAATTAAATCTTTTTACCTCTTCTATAAATTAAAACCTCATCAATTCTATTATTAGGATCCTCTCTTTCTTTGGCAATGTTCCTCCCCCATTTCTCTTACTTTCCCAGAAATTACTTTGTTTCAGAAATTCTTCCTTATTGTTTCCAAAAAGTTTTAAGTACAATATCTCTGTCTGTAACTTTTCTCAGTTTTTATCCAAATTATATCTCTCCATATTTGGTTTCCTTGCACTTAATTCTATAGTGTAAATTGTTATCAACATTGCCACATAGTGGCCATAGATCTTATCAACTTTTAGACCTTTTAATAACATTGTTCCTGTTCTTGCCTATGGCAGGACCCTCCCTCCCCAGTTTCTATCTTCCTCATTCTTTCTTAACACTCCTATATGATAAGTACTCTTATGCCTTAAGCTAACTCTAGTCGCCCTCCGTGGTGTAATGGTTACCATGCTGACTTCATATACCCAAGGTCGTGGGTTCAAACCCGGCGGAGGAATGATGCATTTTTTTGGGTGTAAAAATCCTTAGCATGGCTTCCTTCAGAAGGGAAGTAAAGCCAATTGGTCCCATGTTGTAGATTTACGGCACGTAAAAGAAGCTCAAGCCTGATAGAGAGGCCTCTGAGCAAAATTAAGTGGTCTTTCATGCCCTATATAGAATGGGATGCTGAGAACTACAGCAGTTAAAGAGCGTCCATAAATAAAACACCATTTTTTTTAGGGGACCCTAAAACATATATTTCCGGTGAAATCTCCATATCAAATTTTTGGGTGGAGTGCAATACCTTCTCTATACACTATGTACATAGTATGTGTAGAGAAAGTAAAAATAGCTCTAGTTGCATAGCTTCAAAGAAACAAATAAATGCTGCTTTACACGCTTGCTTCAAATTTTGGGAAAATTCAAAAGAAAATATGAAATATTATCCATTTCTGCATTAAATGTAGGTATATTTTCAATGAGACCTACTTTAGATGAGAGTATTTTTGGCCAGAACCTTTTGAGACACTGAAAAAGGTAAAAGGAAATATGTTGATCGCACCTAGCTCGGTTACTTTGTGTTAATTGCCGGTGCGGCCACAAGACGTCATATCCCCCTTTCACAGTCTCAAAATACCCTGACCAATGTTGAGATACACCTAGATTTTTTCAAAAAATTAAATTGAGTATTTATCAGTGCTCTTTAATCCTGTGGTTCTCAGTGTCCCATTCTATACTGAGTGTGTAAAACCGCTTTAATTTTGATCAGAGGTCCCTTTGTGTGTCATAAGCAGAGCTGGGTTTTGGGTTCCAAAGCGATCTTTCACGCCCAATTTAGAATGGGATGCTGAGAACCACAGCAGTTAAAGAGCGTACATAAATAACATGTCATTTTTAAGCTAACTATTGTTTCTTGTTTCTCTGTCGTCTATCCTCGCTTTCACTTTATTCCATAATTTCTGTCTCCCTAGTCTGTTGATTGGCTAGCTCGCACAATCCAACTTCTCTTACAATTTCTTTTAATTGACATATTCAACTTCTTTCCCATTTTGCTAACAAATACTTCACTATCTGTTTGACTACTGATCCTTTCCTCCCAGTTCTTCCCATTATAACTAGTGCTATCCCATTAGGAGCTATAAATTTGTACTGTATCCTGCCACTTTGACAATTTCAGCTACACTTTTGACCATGTAAGTTTGACCACCCATCATGTTTTGATGCATACATGCTGGGAAAAGGCAAATCATTACATTCTGCAATAGGCAGGTTAACCTTAATTCTTTGTTTTAAACAATAGGAGCAAGGGTACAATAGTTTGTACATGAAAATACATTTTAATGCATTAATTTTAAACATTGTTTTTCATTATTAAATAACTCAGAAGTTTGAGACAAGTGAGGTAGTTCTTCAGAAGAGGGCAAATGTCCTTGAAATATATGTCTTGAAAATTTTATTTTAAGTGAGGTGAGTGTCCGACTGCCTCCATTAATCAAGTGTGCTCCCTTGGCATTGTATGGTGAAGAAAACAGTGCACTACTGCTGCCATCTAGTAGCACTGGTTCCATTAACCAGGTGTGCTCCCTTGGCATTCAATGGTGAAGAAAATAGTGCACTACTGCCGCCATCTAGCAGGTTTGATTCCATTAACTGTGTAACTAAACTCAGCATATTTTCAATTTCTAAAGTTGGTACTGTTTAGCTAGGTTTCGTGGAAAATGCACTATCCTGAAGCAGCATTACCAAAGCTAGTATATAAACATTTGTTTACTTTCTCAATTACTTATAGTAAATAGAGGTGGTGTTATATTCTATCTAAAAATTCAATATTGAGATTTCACCACAAATGCACATTTTGTGGTACAGAGTGGCACAGAAGCATGTTTAGAAAATATCTAAATGTCTGTCTTTGAACAGTATAGCTAAAAACAAAAATGTCTGTAAATACAAACTTGGTATTTAAGTTCAGCAATTTTAAAGATGTGACACAAAAGATATGGAAATTACTTTTGATACAGTTTTATTTTCTCAAACACAGCTCTAATAGTAATGCACTAATGAGTCATTTTTCAGCTGTAATGATTTTGATTAAAATATTATATGCTTAATAATCATTTGCTTGACAAATAAAATGGTATCTCCTGGCAATAGCCTGAGTAGTTCTTTTCATTCTCAATGACTTTTATATATTTGGTACATCATACGAGATAGATAATATCTTATTACCCTCTACCCTCAAAATCTTGTTATAGCATAGAGTTTATTTTAAACAAAACTTTTTGTACCATTAACATTTCCATGATAGTCTTTGTATTGGTTTCAAGTTTCAAATAATTATACTTTTTCATGAGGTAATATAAATGTTAAGAACGTAATAGCTTTATTCATGTTTAGCTATGTAAATAATATGAGTAAGAGTTGTGAAGTATTTCATGCATTTTCATTGTTTTTATACTCAACCGCAGCAAGTATAAAAATGACAAGAAAATTTATATGTTCATAGCCAAATACAGGCTTATAGCTTACGATAAAATGCAAATAGTTTTGCCAAAAGGAAGCGATGTAAAATGGAAAACTTTGAAAATACAAATACAAATACACACTATGAGGAGTTATTTCATGTTTTCCTTTACATTCAGATCGTAACAGTTTTTGGTTACTCTTGTGTGGATAAATTTAAAATACTCTTATTGTCTCTCTTTTATTGCTATATTCAATCATTTGTATGTGTTAATATTTGCATTTATTAATCTTTGTCTATGAGGCAACCTTGCAACACAGAAAGCTTTAAAATAAAAAATAAATAGTTGACTTTTTGAAACAAAATATATTTGTTCAGATTCATGTATGATGAACCAAACTACATTAGTAATGCGTTTAAAAAATCTTCCATGTAAAGGGTAGTTTGGAGTTGTTGTACCACATCCTTAGAAGATACTGAACTTAAATACTAAGTTTGGTATCTAACTGACTTTTCATTATGCTGTTCACAAACACAATGGCCTTTTTCTAAAAATACGTTTTTGATTTATGGGTCCTCAAAAAACATGCATTTTGGTGAAATCTTAAGATCAAAATTTTGGGTGGAATAAAATACCTTCTCTATTTAATGTACAATTGTATGATAGAGAAGTAAAACTATCACTGGTCAGTTACAAACAAATGAAATCAAAATGCGCAAGAGTAACTTCCCACTTTGTTACCAGTATGGCCATTAATATGATTCCTGTCCTCATTACCTGACTATCTTAAGCCAGCCTTTAGTAGGGAAGCAGTTTAACTGAATTTGTCCAAATTGCACTTGTTTTCTGGCTGTTACCCTTTCTTGGTCTAAGAGTGTACATACTGCTGCTTCAGTATGATATACTTATGAAATTTTACCTTACCTCATTAGAAAGATTTGTTCCTAAAGATGGGCTAAGAGGGAAGCTGTGTGTTGCAGAGCGACTGCTTGGAGACATGCTCTGATGAGAAGAGAAATCAAATAGACCTCCAGATGTGAAGCTATTGCCGAGTTTCGATGCACTGCTGCTCAATGGGATGTGTGATGTACTCATAAACGTGGCATTCTGTAATACATATAGGCCCATAGCAGGTCCCTTAAATTTAGGATGGAAAGACAAAAATATATGTCACATTTATGACATTAGAATGGACTTTAAAAAACAAACATTAAAAAATATATTGAAGGGCACTCAAAGTTGTATAGACAGTTTTGTAACACTATATTACTTACACTTTATGAGGGACTAGTTCAGGAGCCATTGCTTCCATTTAAAACCTGAGGTCCAGCTATCTTTGCTGGTTGTAGTTGACAGCAGCCTTTGCTCTAGTGCTGGAAGGCTAAACCTCTTCACTGAGATGCCAGCTGCTGGATTTAGAAATTTAAAAGACGGACTTTATGCTTGCACATTGTCATTGTGCCTTGCGAGCCTATACATATGTGTGAGTGGCTTGCTTTCAAACATGTAGAACTTTGGATGTGTTTGTTCAGCTCCCTTTAACTAGCTGCATCTATTGTCACAAGCATTTGAAAAATTAACACATGAAAAAGCAATAGCACTACCTCAAAGCCTTGCAAATATGGCACCTGGGCATTATGGACATTGCGAGAATGTTCACTTTTTCAGGAAACATTGTTGATGTCATCAATAGGTATAAAAAGGACAGAATGAGCCCCAGCCAAGCAGTTTTTCAACTGGGAATGCATAGCATGCAGCAGTTGCATTGAATTGTAATATGTCAAGACAAGAAAAGTTGTAATCCAGAACTGAACTGTTGTGAAAGCAATAGTATAAATCCTTTATTGTAATTAGTTTTGAAAGCAATAAAGAACTTTAGGTTATGCTGGTGTCTTAACAGGATTTAATGCCAAAGTGGAGCAGATGATGAAAACTCTGACAAAAATAAAAAAAAAAAATGGTCCCAAAAATGGAATCTGCAATGGAGAAATGGAAGAAATGAAATCTGGCATGGAAACTACAGTGGAGAAGATGGAAGAAAAAATGAAAGCAGGAATGGAGAACCTGCAGACAAAATTACTGGCTGGTGGAAGATGTGGATGAACTTCGGGAAAAAGTGGAAGATCTTGGTGGAACAATGAAAGTTCACAACCAATGCTTTAATGCCCTGGAGGGAACTGCCGGTGGAAGCACCAAGGATCTGAATGCCAAGGTTTTTTTGGTAGTGTTTAACGCCCGCTTTAAATACTAATGGCACTGCAGGTGATGACACTGATGATACATGAATGATGATGCAGCACCAGTGGAATGCAATGGCGGGGGGAACTGGAGTACCCGGAGAAAACCCGCCCCAGTGCCGTTTTGTCCACCACAAATCTCACATGTGGTCGCTTGGGATCGAATCCAGGCTGTCTAGGTGAGAGTTGAGTGGTCTAACCACTCGGCCACGGCGCGGCCCTGAATGCCAAGGTGGAAAAGATACTAAGCAGAGGTTAAAGACTTTATGGTCGAGACAACAGGATATAAAACAAAATCTGCACATGTCAAGCCATCCAAGTTTGACGGAACATCCACCTTCAAAGTCATCTGCTGAAAGTTCCCCACTGTCGCTGCCCACAACCGATGGTCAGCAGAAGAGGAAGCACAACTGATAGCAAGCTTCCAGGAATGAGCATTGGTAATATTGAATGCAATTCTGACCTTGCCAGTGTCTGTAGAGATCTGAGAACCAGTTCAAAAGCCATCACTTGGCTGCAGTTTTCTGGAGTCAGCTTAAATCGAGGCTGCAAAAGTAGCCAGAGAAAATTCAGGAGTTCACTTTGGAGATTGAACTCCTGGAGAACAAAGCCCTGGTGAACCTAATACCCAGTCACATGTCCCAGGAAGCTGCACACTCCATGGATGGGGTGCGCGATGCCTAGATATGACAGCACCAGATGGTCCATATGATCCATGAGGTATTGATGGCAACAGTGAGGATGGTGGCAGCCAAAATAAAGCTGCACTGACCTTGAAGACAAGTATTTGCTGCAACAGGGCAAGACAACCTGAGATGCCAATTGAGTAGTGTGTGCTGGGGTGTGGCCAACCAGGGCACCTAGAGACAATAGAGACATCGAAGCCATCATTGCTGACCTCTTGAATGATGCTCAGTGCCTTGGGTAAAAGAATGGACTATAGAATTGCAGAAGGCTGGATGAAAGAAAAGCTGTGTCAGATACTAGTAGATACAGGTGCAGCCATGTCTGTCCTGAGCTTGCCGACATGAACACCTAGTCAGCCCTACTAATTAATGGCTGGTTTTTCCTATGTAAAACTGTTCACAATCCATACAGTTGATTTTGTATACTACACAACTATTGTCTGTAAGAGTATCATCTTTTTGTTTTCAAATTCAGCATGTTTATTAGCGAGTTTCTATTTATGTGAACCAAGATGATTTTGTTCTTTAATCATCTTTGTAAATTTTTAAGTGCTATCTTTGCTTAAAGTTAATATCCTTTATCCTGGTACATTAAATTGAACAATAATCGGATGAAATAATGCTTAAATAAGACCAGGATAAACAGAATTCAAAGTTACCTGACATTCATCTTCTCAGAATAAGGGACAACCTTGAAAAAACCCTTATCCGAGAGATTTATCTTATCCAATATCTGAACTTGAAAGTTATTGAGTTTGAGGCAGATATGCTACCCATATTCCACAAATGCAGGCTTAAGTACTTTGGGGTGAATGTGCTGTTACTATTTTCTGGGATGAGGATGCTCTTTTATGTCGTTTTTGGTGTAAATCAGATAGTGTTACATAACCAACTCCACAAATATACAAGTATAAAATTAGATGTCACTGTTACTAAATTCCTCTAAATATAAATTAGAACAAATTGAAGGGCCTAATGCAATAAATAGTATAATCAAGTTCTATTCTTCGATGTGAAGGTTAAGTAAAAGCAATTTAATAAATATCATGCACCACTTACTAACTTTATTGGTATATGGTTTACTTTTACTCTCAACCAGATGCTGATTAGTGATGGACTCATAAATTTAATTCAATGGGGCTTTTACAATATTACTTTAGTTGACTTCTGGTTGAAAATGAAAGCAAACTCTATCGAAACATGTACAGTTGAGTGCATAGAAGTGTGCTGGTACTTCAAGTTTACTAAAATGACTTTCTTTATTTAATGTTGGCAGAATTTCCATATCATCTGTCTTTCATACGAGTCTTGGTTGGGTGAACCAATCTCTTATTGGCATGAATTCAACTAAGACACTCATGCATTACTATAAACAAATGCCAAGCCTAGATGAGATACTGGAGGGCCTATTTTGCTACAACAGTTCATGCCAGCCCCTAAAATAAACCGATGATACCCTATACCAGTCAAGAACAGTGGTAGGACAAATGTTCCAATAAGATGATCTCCAGACATGTTGGTCCAAATGTTAAATGAGAATCTATGTTGAAAATTCTGCTATTGTATAGTTATCCACTGCCGAAGTGTATGAGCTGTCAAAATTTGTAATGCCACTTCACATAAAACAGGCTTCGCCCATCAGCAACATATCTGTTACAAAATCTGGAGAAAACCCAACACATGGATGAAAGTCATTTGGTGATAAACATTGTTGTACTCACTAATTTGATGGAATAGAAGCTAGTAACTGTGATGTGTATTCATAATAAGTGAGTTGGTAAATGTTAACATTACATCACTGAAAATTCCACTTGCTTCCAAATGCTCCGCATTTCGGGAGCAGGATATTGTTCCCATCATCAATAATTCTCCAACTGATTGTGCTGCTTTCATTTCCTGTCCAGGGGAGTTTATAGTTGCTGGTGCTCTGGTGACAGGGTGATGAATCTCCCAAGGGTGGCTGGTGGCAGTAATTAGAAATTCATTACATAGTCTTTGTGTTTTTGTATGTGAATCTTTTCCCACGTTTCTAATTCGTAGCTGTTTTTTATAGGTTTTAAAAGTTTTATATCGGGTGTGATGTCATGATTTGAGGTTCAGAAATGATGTGCTATTGCTAATGTATCTTAATTGTTTTGGTATAAACATCTCGTATGTTCTTTTAGTCTTGTTTCCAGATTTCTCTTAGTTCTGCCTATGTATACTAGATAACAGTCATTGCAATCTATTTGGTATATTCCAGCTAACTTTTCTCTAGGGATAGGGTCTTTTGTTTTGTTGAAAAGCAGTTTTTATACACTATGGTGATTCTGAGGAGTTAAGGTGATGTTTTGCGTTTTGAAGATTTTTTGAAATTTATGGTGTGCCTAAGGGTGGTAAGTGAACTTTCTGTATGTTTGTGGTTCTCATGGATTTTGGAGTGTTGTTATTTCTCGAATATGTTTCGGTCTTTCAAATTTCTTAATCTTCTTATCTACTATGGTTTTTTGGTAACCGTTTTTGATGGCTAGCTGTATGTGTTGGTATTCTTTTTTGTATTCCTCATTTTCCAGAGGTAGGTGTACCAATCTGTGGGTTGTGCTATTTAGGACAGCATGTTTGTGTGCTATAGGGTTGTAGCTATTGTTCTTAATGTAGTTTTCTGTGTGGGTGGGTTTTCTGAAGATACCTAAGTATGTTTATGATGGTTTCTAATGATTTTAATATCTTTTTCCATAGTGAATTTTATGTTGTTTTTTTTTTTGTTGTAAATTTAGCAATTTTAGGGTATCTTCTGCAAGTTTCATTGGAACTATGGCAAAAATATCAACTACATATCTGTACCAGGTTTTGAAAAGTTGTGGGAAACTGCTTGTGATTTGGCATTCAAAATAACTCATATATAATTCTTCTAAGAAAGGTGACACAGTGTTGCCCATGTTTAGTCCAGTGGTTTGTTTGAAGACTTTTTCTTGGAAAGAGAAGTAGTTTTGGTCCAAATATACCTTAGTTAGTTTTACATATTCTTCTGTTTGTGCGCTGGGTATATTGTTGTTTTTCAACCAATGCTCTGGAAGTTGCAATAGTTCTTCTGTTGATATGCTAGGGAACAATGCAGTAACATCAAATGATACCATAATTTCTATTGGTGCAATATTTATCTTTGAAAGTTGTCTTGTTAGTTCTATGGAGTTCTTTATGCTGAGACTTTGGAAAATAGGTAAAGAGTTGAATGTTTTTGGCAGCCATTTAGCTAGTTTGTAAGAAGGAGAGTTTAAGTTATTCACTTTGGGTTTCATTTTATTACCAGGTTTGTGAATTTTTGGTAGCGCATATAATCTGGGTATAATGGGAAAATCTGTTCTAATATATGATTTATCGGCTGTTATTAGTGTTTTGGTTTCTGTTAGTGTGTTCTGGACAGTTTTGATGCATATTTTTAATGGATTTTTCTCTATGTTTATGTATTCTGGGCTTTGCAGTAATATTTCAACTCTGGTTATATGATCATATTTGTCCAAAATCACTAAAGTGTTTCCTTTATCTCCTTTCGTGTATATTATCACCTTTTCTTTTAAAGATTTTATGTTTTTTGTTTGGATATTGTGTTTTTGATTTTGTATTTGGTCCAAAACTGATTCACAGTATACAAAGGCACAACTAAGAGAAATCTGAAAACAAGACTAAAAGAATATGTGAGATATTAATATAATAATTAGTAATTGTAACAATTGTTCCCTTATCTTTTGGAATCCAAGGACTAGTTTCGCAATAAATTGGTCTATTGATTGCCAGCTCAGTTTCTTTTAAGTGAAGAATTGTTACAATTATTAATTATTATATCAATATTTGTGTTACTTCACTGTTACTAGCTTCTTTTTACATTTATAACATATGAGATGTTTATACCAAAAACAGTTAGACAAATCAACAGTAGCACATCATTTCTGGACCTCAGATCATGACATCACACCTGGTATAAAACTTTTAAAACCTACAAAAAAAAAAAAAAACAGCTACAAATTAGAAACATGAGAAAACATTAATATACAAAAACACAAAGACCATGTAATGAATTTCGAATTACAGTCACTAACCACCCTTAGGAGATTCATCACCCCATCACCAGAGAGTATCAGCGATCTAAAACTTCCCCTGGACAGGTAATGAAAGCAGCACAATCAGTTGGAGAATTGTTGATAATGGGAAAAATACCCCGCTCCTGAATCGTGTCCAAGTAAGTGAAATTTTCAGTAAATTGGCATGTTATTTATGGACGCTCTTTAACTGCTGTGGTTCTCAGCGTCCCATTCTAAATTGGGTGTGAAAAACTGCTTAATTTTGCTCAGAGGTCTCTCTATCAGGCTTGAGGTTCTTTTACGTGCCATAAATCTACAACATGAGACCAACGGCTTTACTTCCCTTCCGAAGAAACCCATGCTAAGGATTTTTACGCCCAAAAAAATCCACCGTCCTCTGCCAGGTTTGAACTCGCGACCTTGGGTATATAAAGTCAGCATGGTAACCATTACACCACGGAGGGTGACAAAATTTTCAGTGATGTAGTGTTACCATTTACCAACTCACTTATTATATTGTTGTACTCACTGGATGCTATATGGGTGTATAATGTTCTTTAAAAGTTCAGAGTACAGTCCAGTGCGACACTCCCACTGTGCAAGCGACGTTGTAACTGCTCCACTCAGGATTTTTATCAATCAAATTTAACCTTCCCCTTCCATGTTGATAATTTTGTCAGGTTGTTGTTGCCCTCGATTATGAAAACTAACAATTACATTACCTGTATCATGGACCTAGTAAATGGTAACAAATGTGTTTATGCTTGCATGGACTTGTAAAGAAATCTTTCAACATAGAGCCATTGAGCAGACTGAGAATTGCACTGAATTTCTCCATAAATTAAGATCATGTCCAGATATTCCAACCATAAAAATTGCAGCATGGTGTACATTGTTCTATAATAAGACTTCTGTCCTTTGCTGTTCTTTTAATCCATGTCTCCTTTTACTACTCTGATCTTAACTTATGGCTTTGAAAAAAAAACAATTACATGTGGTAAGTAAACATTCCCTTCAACCAAAACCAACATCGGAAGAAAGTAAACACAGTTGCTCGTTCTAACTCCACTGAGGCAACAAGTTATGGAATTTAAAATTTAATTTACACATAAACCCCTCATTCTATTGAAATATGCCAAAGAAAAAATTTGTTTATTCAATTTTCTATGAATATAATCATAAATTAATAACTTTAATCAACAGTATCCCAGCAAAGTGATTATAAATTTTTGGGGTTAATGCTGGTTTTTTCTAGAAAACTATAAATTTTTCAGTTTTTTGGTATTAAGAATTTCTTGTTATTCACAAGATAAATTTACTTGTAAACTCTGCAGGATTATTTCACTTCCACCCTGTATAGCTGGTTTCTTTGTGTTTGTATTTCAACATTTTTTTTAGGTTGTGTTTATTTTGCAGTACTAGGACTAAGCGAAAACCCTTTAAATATCTTTTGCAATTTATGAAATATCTGGGGATAGTGTGTGAACTTCTGAGCTCTTCTTTCCTCTGCAGAATTAGTTTGGGACATTACAAACTTTATTAATTCCTCTAAAATTAAAAATATTATTTCATTAACATTTATTCATACACAAATCGCTTATATAGTGTAAATGTAAGGATCAGAGCTGATTTTTTCCCTTTTAGTTTAATATCATTTAATCTGGTAGGTCATATCGGTGGATGAACTAAAGAAATGGGTGAAATGAGCTCAGGGTTCATAGAACCGATATTCATCTTCTCAGGGCAAGAGAAAACCCCAGAAAAAAGCCTTATCCAGTTAATTCACTCTAGCAGAACTTGGAACCCGTTTTAACATTAATATAGATGCTTTGACATTTTACAATTTTTAAATGTTGACACATTTGAAACTATTTAAAATGAGTGTTTGTGGTGATGGAGATCAATAGGTAGATTACCTTCTATGCAAAAGTATTGTCTTAAAGACAAAAATTAAAAGCAAACACTATTGGCATGAATAAATAATTATGAAATGCTAAGAAGAAGGGGAAGAAAAGAAAAATAATTTGTACGACTTTATTAAACATATATTTTGAATAGTTGTAAGCACAGGCATATAGCATAAAATAATAGTAGTAATAATAGTAGTTCAATATTAAAAGCAGAAAACGTTTGCGAATATCTTTTGCTGTTTTAAAAACCTCGAAAAATGCTCAACATAATGGGTGAAACAATCCCAGCGAAAACTTTTGATTAGCTTCAAAGTGACATAGTTTTATTATTTGATTAGCAGCTCGGATATAATTATGGAAAAAAAAAAGTTAAATCCAACAGTTATAAACATTAGGATACTGCATTATAACACCATGCATTGTAACAGCCTGTTTACACTCAAATGCATGAGAGATGGGCTTTGAAATTCAGTCTCACCCTCTCTTAACCTTCATTCCTGTTGGCAATTAGTATACGCAAGTTTTTTTTCACCTAGTCAGCATTGATAAACCTGCCTACTTATGTGTAAGCTGGCCCACAAGAAACCTACCCGCAGGAGGTAAAAATTGCAGAATTGTAAACCTCTGGTTTGCAAGCAGCTGAAACTTGTTTATAACCTACAAGTGAATGTTTGTTTTTTACTCACAGAATCTAAAGAGTCCTGATGAGAGAACCTGGCTGCAGACAGGAAACTGGATTGTAATTGTAATGGTGATGATGTTGATGGTGAGAAATTCGTTCCTAGGGCATTCCTATCGTTTAGAGCACTACCAGGTATGTTGACTGGTGCTGAGCTACCAAGCAAACCTATGCACCACAACAGTATGATAAGTTGCATGTCTTAAAGATGCAAACACACTATCATTAATTCAATTACTGCCTCACTTACCAGAACTTGCCAAACCTGCAGATATTGAATTGCTAACAGTTGGCGAATGTTTATCTAAATCTCTTTCTAACGAAGCAGCTAAATTCAAAGGTTCATCTGAATTTTCATCTAGTGCATTTCCTGAAACAAGAAAATAAAATTATTTTAATTTCAAGTATTTTATACAAAAATATTAAACTGTTTTTTAAAAAAAAAATTGCTTTGTTCTTTGATCACAGTAGGCTTTGGTATATTATTTTCTCTAGTTAGGTTATACTGGTACCCAGCCTGCAGCAATGTAGCAAATATCTTCACGTTTATATGCCTCTCTCTCTCTTTTAGCTAAGTAAACAGCTGCAGATGGTATGCAGTTAATACACATCAATACTAAACTATTCCTAGCCAATGACATCACCATTTGTTAAAGCATAGATACACAGATAAGGATATGAAACTGAGAAACAGTGAGTGCATGGAAATTCACAGAAAGTGAAATATCATAGGTATTAATAAATATCAATAATACACTTAGTAATTTAAGTATTGGCCTATGTCATTTAGTAGCAATTCCAGTTTCTCATGATGCATTCAAAATCTTTCATTAAATTCCACTATGCTTTTGAATTCAACATTTATTCTATCCCAAAATAATCTTCTTCATTGCCGAGTATTATGTTGATAATTCTGTGGAATTTCATAATCAGAAGAAGTCATCTCACTATAAATTGACACACCTCAATTCCAGACTTTGCATGATTTCAAAATATAAACAATGCATAACCTCCAAAATCAGCTGTTTACCAAAGCAGGGCAAGAATGTGATACAAAATTTGTAACTCAATATTTGTACATTTTTTTCAAATAACAATTGAATTTCTATAACCACAAGGTCTGGGATCCTGTTATTTTCAACTTCACTTACAAATTTACAATGTCATCCTTGTGAAATGCGAAGAAGTACAAATTTCTACTTTCTTTAACTTTTTCTCCTATAATTTGTACTTTCGTGAAATGGGCCCCTTGTGATAACAGTCTCTCAAGTGACAGACTACACACTCGCCATTGCTGGTAAAGAGCAGTTGATATTATAACTAGTAATCAATACCAAATGATGACCCACTTATGACTTAGTTGCAAGCCTCAGCACACTTGCCCTTATTTTGTGAAGCAATAAAGTCCTTTAACAAGCTACCAAATATGCCTTAAAACTAAAGTTAAGTTTCATGAAAGAGTAATCACAGGTTACAAATTGTAAGTGCCTTTCTATCAAATTCCACTGAGTTTAAGATAACTATTACAAATATATTTTAATTTTAAAATATTTTAGGGTCAGATCAATACAAATATTTTCTTGTATATTTATATTTCTGCAATAAAAGCATAACTTACCATTCTTAATTTCCACATGTAACCAAATTATTTGTTATTAATAAAAGACAAGTTTTCAAAGATCAGATTAATACAAACTTTATAATTACTGTGGAAGTTCAAGGGAAAAATCATAAATGCTGTTCATGATTTTGTCTTGTGGTAATTTAAGAAGCTTGATTTTGGGGTACTTTTCTGTAGGAAATTAACTTTGGTATTTTTACTGATTGGATGCTACCTTTTGATTTATTTAAAATGAATGCATGTGAAGTGGTAATTACACATGTGAAATTATTATAGCGCAATTTTGTTATTCCTCAGGAAAAATACTATGTTGGACTGTTTCAAAGATTCTGAAGTGAACATTAACACTCCTGCCACAGTTTCAGTATGCAAATAAAGACGATCTTTTCATTATTTAATAGTGTCAATAGCATATAATTTATTTATAAATAATAAAAGTTGATATTCATGCAATTTTGATTTTGTGTTTGCATATACATCTGAACTATATTCACTTTCTCTGTCATGTGTATAATGGGTAGAGAAGGTATTACATTGCACCCAAAAATTGATATCAAGATTTCACCAGAAATACATATGTTTTGGGGATGCTGATTGAATGAGTAAATTAAAAGGCACTCCACATTACACTTTTAGTATACAAATAGCCGAGTCATTGTGCTCATGTCACTTTCTTAGCATTTGTCACTCACAAGAGTGACTTTTTAACTGACTTCACACACCCACCGGCACGATCTATTGTTGGAGCAAGCGAGGCACCAATCCCTTCAGTGGTCGCTTGGCATCACGTGCCACTGTTACAGTATCAATGTGAACAGCATGACTCAATTATGTTTAGTATCTTCCAAAGAAAAGAAAGAAAATCTTGTAACTCCCCCACTAGGCTTTACATGGAACATATAACAAATTTATTTTCTCAAAAATGGCTCTAATGACTTTGATTAAATTACTATATAATAGATATTTTCATGACAAAATGTATACCTTGGATTTTCTGTGAATAGCCTGTGAATTCCACATCATTCAGAAGAAATTTTGTATAATCTTATATAACTGATATGTGACACGTTAAAACTTACTATAAAGAGTGTAGATCTCTTAAAAACACATAATTTATTTTGAATAAAGTTTTTGTGCCTTAAAACATTTCCAAGATATCTATTCTTAATTGTTCAAATTGTTCACTACTTTGTCATTCTTTAAAGTTCTACTAACCTTCAGTTGTCTCTATGCATGCACTTTTTCTTGGGTACTGATATTACAGGGAAGCGAGGGCAGGGAGGAAGAAGAGGGAGTCTACCTGTTTGTCTTTCTGCGCTGTTGTTAACCAAACAAAGTTTCTTTCTTTGAGGTCCTCAGTCATTGTGGTAAATAGAGTAGGTTATCTGATTTACCACAAACTAGCTGAGTTATTAATGTGAAATACAGTGCATGTGCTTGAGTGTGAACTCTGGCTTTTACAGACTGAATGAAACCTTAGCATTAAAGCCACTATGTGTCAGGGTGTATAATGTACTTCATGCTTCAATGTGGCCAGCTTGCTCTCCTTTGCAAACTGTTGAAATGAGATCTAGGGAGTCAAGTACCCAAGAAAATGTGCATGTATAGTGCTTGCAATTGCATGGAAAGAGTATGGAATATTGAATTTAGCATAATTAAACTATTCCCTTTATATGTATCTGTAATAAAGTGTGTAATGCAGCTGTTTATGTAAAGGTTTATCTAGATTAAAATGAAGTAGATACCAAACTAATCTATTGTAAGAAGACTTTGTGCAGTCACTGATAAATGATAGAGGGTAGAGAAAGTCATATGAAAGTAACACACCATAAGTTTTTCCTTTCTGCTGTGTTATATTCATGGTCTGCTTCTTCTTTTAGGCTTCCACTCCTGCATCTGTATATATCGGACAGTATTCCATCCATTGCTTTATGAACTAGTGCAGCTAATCTTATTTGAGAATACCAATTTTTCATTTGTAGATTTTATGGTACTACTGAATAAAACTGAAACATTGTTAACGTGGTTTGCACCCAAGCCTTATTTAAAATGTTTTTGGAACTACACCTAAATCTAAAGTATGATGTGATCATGACACAGAAATTCATCAAATATGTGATTTGTAACTTCTGAATTTTAATTCACAATATTTTTAATTGACCCCTAAAAAATTTACCTACAATAGACTCCACTGTCTCTGTGGATGGTGGAGACACACCTATTGTTACAAAGATACAAGAAATAATACAAAATGGCATGCAGCCTGTAGCTCCATTACAAGATTCTGCATGCTGGATGACTTACCTACTTCAGATTCCTCTGTCACCATTGCTGGACAAATTGGAGTTGCTAATGAAGACATGTTTAATATTACATAGTTGATGATAATTATTAAAAATGGTGGCCAGACTCTGCAATGCTGATGACTGGAGTTCCGATTCTTATGTAATTACATATTCTATCCCTTTATACGTGGACACATGCAAACAGAAAATGTCTACGAATTGAAACATGCACATTGCTATTTTTACACATTTTTACAATTTCAGCATATATTACATATTTTGCACAATTTTACATAAAAAATTCAAAATAAATATTTAGCTGTTTCTTTACATAATTATCTATTATTTATATTTTCTTTCTTTAAAAACCAGAGTCAATGTGCCTAGAAAGTTGCAGAATGTAATTGATAGAAACTTTCCTCACTGTAAGCAGGATCCTGAATGCTGAAGAATTACAGCCTCCAGAGAGCAAACCTCCAGATAAAAGAATCTGTTCAAGCATAGTCCTGTGGCATCTTTCAATGTTGAAATATCATTTACTTTGCACAAGAAAATTTTATCCAACAGAAATATGCCATTTACACCAGAAAATGTTTTCTTATTGTTCTAGGAAATAAATAATACCCCTATGTTTTGTATTCATTCTTAATTTTTTCAATTGTGTTTTAACATAACTGTATTGTTTTAGGGCACAGGAATTAACAAAATGGGAAAGAAATTGGATATGTCAAAGGAAATTGTAAGAGAAGTTTATTTGGGCAAGTTAGCCAATCAACAGACAGTAGGGCGACAAAAACTATGGAATAAAGTGAAAGCTAAGATAGATGATGTGAGAAACAAGAAATAATGGGTAGCTTAAGGGATAAGAGTACTTTAATATTATATGGGAATGTTAAGAAAGAATGGGGAAGAGAAAAATATATTGATGTATGTGAAAAAATGTAAAGAACTGGTTAGCAAGAATAGGAACAATGTTATTAAAATGTCTAAAAGTTGCTAAAAATCTATGTCCACTATGTGGCAAAGCCAATAACAATTTACTCTGTATAATTAATTGCGAGGAAACTAAAATGTGGAGAGAAAATATGGAATAAAAACTGGGAAACGCTGCCGCCAGATATTGTACTTAAAACTTTCTGGAAACAATAAGAATGAATCTCTGAAATAACTAGGTAATTATTCAGGGAAAGATAGAAATGAGGAAGGATTATTGCCAAAGAAAAAGAGGAGCTTATAATAAAACTGAAGGGGCTGTAAGTTACAAAAGAGATAAACAGATAAGTTGGTAGGGTATAAAAATGTACAAATAGAGTTAGGTACATATACATATATAACCTTGGTTAACTGTATATGATACCAAATTCAGCAACTCCAGGAAAGAACTATATATACATATATAGTATGAAGTGTGTAACTTGAAAAAATAAAATAAATGATCTATTTATCTCATTATAACTGTGGAGTAGTATGGAGCAATAAAAATCTTAAATGATGATGAAGTTCAAGGAAAGACTAATAAGTGAAATAAATAAATTTTCATTTACAGTCCAGACTTCTAATGTAATTTTAAATGATGTTATATATTTATAATTACATATTTGCTATTAGATATTTCATTACATATTTTACTATATTTCTCAGATATTCAATTTGGGCTTTACTACTGACTTATTTACTTTAGATTCCTTTGTCTGTTACCAAGTAGAACAGAGTTGCTAGTGTGCTGCAGAGTTGAATTTAAAAAAAACAAAATGGTGCCTAGCCTATAATTTGATTATAAGACTGCATGCTGGATGACTCACCTAATACAGACTCCACTGTTTCTGTTGTTGGGTAGAATGGTGTTGCTAGTGCAGATACAGCTGACGTAGAATTGCTATATGCCATATAAACACTTTGCTTCCGCTGTGCCTTCTCTATTTGGTCTAACATTGGATCACTGTCTATTGCCAGCACATGTTTGCTGATTACACTCTGCAAAAGAATTAAACAGTGTGAAATGCAAAAGAGGAGCTATTAACTGAGATTGTATATCACACTACTAATTTTCCTAGACAAAAACTCTAGCACTAAAATTGCACAAATGTAACACCCAAATAGTTTAATCTATATATTATAGTATACAGGGTGGAAGGTGACTTATGAACATCCTTGAACAGGATAACTCTTTGTAATAAAACAGAAAATCTTAGACCAGTTTTGCTATTTTATAAAGGTAGTTTTTGAGAAAAAAAAATGCTTAATATTAACTCTATTTTAAATATAACATTTAAACATCTTTATTTCTTAGAGGAGATTGAAAGATAAATATTTTTGACATGTTTAAATACATTTTGAAATAAAACAATTCACACTCTATTATTATAAGCTTTCAAAATCTGTCTCAGTTGAATTTACATTGTTAGTCATGAGACTACACAACATGACAACACTTAAGAATGAAAGAAAAGCACTTCAGCTGTTGTTTGTAGCTCTTATGGCTTGCTTTCAAAACAGAAAATTATTAGTTACAAAATGGCTCTTTACTAATGATGATTACAAATTTACTTATTTTTTTTTGCTAAAAGTTTAACATCCTTTAACCTGGGTGGTCATATATGGATGATGAATGTATAAAATTGTCGAAATGGTGCTCAAATGAGCCCAGGGTCCATAGCGCTTAGAGAAACCCAACATTTATTTTCTGGAGATAAGGGGAAAACCATAGAAAAAAGAAACCTTATCCAGGTAACTCACCCTAACTGAGATTCAAACTTGGGACCTCTTGAATATGAGACAAATACTCCTCCATCACAACCAGTATCTTACAAAGTGTAATGTGGCAGCTAAGGCTAGAATTTATCAAAAAAGGCTTCCAAATAGATGGGCATTGTCAAAGAGTTCTAGATACAGGAAGTGTACCTTACTCAAGTTGAAGGAGTTAAGACAAATAAATGTACAAAAAATCTTCACTTAGTGGAAGAAGATCCTGGAAGCAGCAGCCATGGTTTATACTATCAGCATATACCACTGGATTGTTTTGAGAACACTGTATTAAGAATTGTTACACCTCCATATTCAGCACATCCAGTATCTTTATGAAGCAGATTATGTACGAAGGGTAGCATTTCCTGAATAGTTTCTTCAACAACTTTCTTTAAAAATTCTTATGTAAATGGAGCAACACTTACAAAAAATGGAGTAACTAATTAGCAATTACCATAATGCACACATATGGTCTTATGACAATCCACATACAATAAAACAAGACAGCTTTCAGCACAAATTTTCTGTAAACTTTAGGGCAAGAAAAAATTGGCCTGTGGACTCTTCCTCTGGTAATATTTCTCTTCAAGAAATATTACCAGCTCTGCTTGAGTACGTTTCTTTGTGTAAGAAATGATATGTGGCTATTAAATGATGGTGCATCTCCACAGATAAGTAGAGCTGTGGGTGGCCTTCTATGCAACACCTACGTAGAATGCTGAATTGCTTGGAATGGACCAATATTGAATTGAATTTATTTTCACATAATACAATAAGTTTCTATAATACTATTTTCAATCACTTGACAAAAAAAAAAAAAAAAAAAGAAAGAGAAGAGAGAGAGAGAGAGAGAGAGAGAGAGAGAGAGAGAGAGAGAGAGAGAGAGAGATATGTAGAAATGTTAAATATTAGTGATTTCTCCCAAGTTGCTGTGTAACCAAGTGGCCCAAGTAGTTACAACCTTGCAGTTATTCAATATTCAATATCTGGCCAACTTACATCTAGAAACAACCTCAATCTCTATCCATATTAAGTTTCTACTCAGTCTAGTTCCCCTCATCCTTTTTTTATTTTCTTTAATCTTTTCTTTTAACCTGATCAGGATAATCCCCAAACTCTTAGATTTTCTGCTTTCATATTCACCAATCTTCCACCCCTTATTTTTATTGATAATTGGACCATTTCTCAATCCTAAGTTTTACTCTCATTTCTTTAGTTTCTTTACATTCTAAAATTTCATACCAATAATATTCCACATATCAGGCATTCTTCTATATTTGTACTTCCTCTTGATCCTTTATATTTCACTACCCCTGTTCAGGCCCTGGCAGATCCCCCTCTCCTACACTTGTCATCTTTATTTATATAATTCTCTTCACCCCATTTTTTTCTTTAGCTCCCTGTATATCCTCAGTGACCTTTTGTTGCTGAAACTACCTAATGAATTTCTATGTCATCATTCTTTGTTTGACTTCTTTCCAAGTCGCTTTCCTTGCTGTATCATAACACGCCATACCCAAGCAGATTTTTTCCATGCTCTCATTAAGACTATTAACCAGGTATTTCTACCCCTCACTTTCTCTTGTGTCACTAGACAATGTTTCAAGATGCTATTTTCTTCTAAATTCTTGATCCTAAACCAATATTTCAGGGTTCTTGTCGTCATTTTTTCGTTACTCTCTATTCTGCCTAGTTCAGCTTGTGCAATCCCATTTGGTGAACTTTTTGGTAGCCCAAAAATCTGTTTGCAGAAATTCCTATGAACAAGTCTATATTTAGCCATCCCTCATCAATGCTCCATATTCAAACATCATTTTAGCCTCTACTAATGTTAAATGTTTTCTCCAACCACTTTATATGCATTTCTGGTATCCTGTGCCTTCATACACAAATAGCTTTCAAAGCTAACTTTCCTTTTACTAAAACCTTTCTTTTTTGTTAGTGCCACCCTCCATCCATACTAAGCCTAGTACCCAAACAGTCAAATTTATTAACTACCTTAATTTCTGTTCCTTCCCAATACCATTTTTCATTGTTATGTGACTTGTTTTCATTCTTAAAAGCTATGATTTTTTTATTTCCGAGTATTTATTCTTAGTCCTCCACTTCTTAAAGAATTTAGATATTGCTTAAATTGATTTTGCTATGCCAATATTAGTAAATGATCTCACTACCAAGTCATCAGTAACTAAAAGCCTGGAATCTCTACATTTTCAATTGTGGGCATGTAGATGTTGACTAACTTCTTCTAAAATGTCATTAATGAATAAGTTAGATGGAATGAGACACCCTTGTCTAATACCTATTTTGTTCAGGATATTTTCAGCCATCTTATCCTGTGTAATCTAAACACAGTACTCATTTTCACAAGTTTTGCTGCTCTTATAAACTGGTCACTTACTCATTTTGACCATAGTGCATTGGGGTTAATTGTATAAAATACCTCTTCAAAATTTATGTATAGCCACCCTCTATTTCACTATCACATTCATTATGAAAATGTTACCTACAGTTCTCTTATTTTTCCTGAAATTGCTCGTTACTCTTTCTTATAATTTATTTTCTTGGTCTGCCCAATTTTGTAATCTTTCTGCCAGAATGCCAGCATATGACTTGCCCAAGACTGATAATATGCTAATTCCTCTGCAATTAGCTGGTTTGTTTAAATCACCTTTTCCTTTAAATACTGGTACTACAATTGCTGTTCTCCAACCTTTAGGAACATTAAGCTCTTCAAATAATACATTAAATGTTTATCCTGACCCCATATCCTCCAGAATTTCCCAGGAACATTATCAATACTACAAGCTTTATTTCTTGTTATTTGTTCATTTATTTTGTTTGCATTAATCTGTCTGTCCAAGTACTCTGTACTTGATATAGTTTTGATTAGCTCCCACCCTTGGTATGATATCTCAACCCCTAAGAGATTTTCAAACTATGAACACCCATTCCTCTGGATTAATATCAATTTTGTTTTCCTTGCTTTTATATATCTTGTTACTGTCATTCACTCTTGCTGTCTCTTGTATTTTCTTGCTAATATTCTTTACTTACTCTCTCCTTTTTTCCTCCATGAGAAATTTATATCTATCTTTTTATAATGAAATTCTCTCTTTCAAGCTGTTCCCTTGTTTGTCTCCATTTTCTCAACTCTTTTTCTACTCTCCTTTTACTAATTTTACATTCATTATCATACCAGCCCTTTTTATTAGCTATTTCTTTCACTCCCACCTTATCACCCGATTGTTTAACCACTCTAATTTTGCAATTATTTCCCTTTTTTTTCCTTTCCTTCATTAAAGCATCTAGATTAACCTGATTTATATTTATTTTATATTCAGGTTTCTTAGCTTGCATCATAAGCCTAAGCTCATTTTAGAATTTCACTTTTGGTGGGAAATGACTGCTGGAACAGACAAAATCCACAACTTCAATATCTGCCAGATACTCTTCTAATTCTATGTGAGCAATATATAATTCACAATGCTTTGACAATTATTGCCTACAAAGGTCAAATCTTTCCCTTTAGTGCCATTACAGACTAACAAGATGCATTCCTCAAAAAAGCCCAGTAACTTCTTTCTTGTTATATATTTTATATATACTGACTGTTTCCAGCCTGGTTTCTTTTCCCATATTTTCTAAATCAACGAGATGTACTGAGCCCTTCCCTATTCTTGCATTGTAATCACCTGTTAAATAAAACTTTCCGTGTCTGTATTTGTTTTGCAGTGACTGTCCTTTCTTAAGTCAGAAGCAAAGTTAGATTACAAAACAAAAGTATTTGGTGAGTTATGTACTGTTGCTAAACACACATTTCCAATTCCAGTTAATTCACCTTCTTCACATCATAGAGCTGAATTATCCCCTGAATCGCTAAATGCTTTCACTGCCAAACTTTTTCTTACAGACACTCCATTCCACCTTACAACTGCCTTTACTTATATTTTTAACACCTGATTTATTATAATACTTAAAGCCATTTAGCACAACACTCATATTTCTTTCTAAGCATGATTCTACTGTCACCAACACATCACAGATCTTAACTGAATTATTTCCTAATTTGACACTTTTTTTAACAAATCTTCAACATTTGAGCATATAACCACCAACTCCACTTATATTGACCACTCCGTTTAGAATCTAAATTCTTGCAATTTAGCCCTGCTTCCAGTCATCCTTTTTGTGTCTTAGTTCTCTGTCATTTCCATTATACTTCTGCCTGGCATAGACACAATCCCTAAACTGGTTTCTTTCCACACATCAAAACCAGCAGCTGCTTCCAAGGCCTCTCTCTGTGTGTGTCTGCTATCAGTTGAATCTCTGGTGTTACTTAGTTGGTGACATCATTTGTGTTTCTCCTCCTTCCACCTCTCTTACACTCTTGCCTCTCTTCTTTCCACTTCTGTGCTCGCTTCTTCAACAGAATGACATTTTAACTCTGTGTCAGGCTTCTGCCATAACATGCCTGTTTCTCCTTTGACTTGCTTTTTTCATTTCTCTTAGGAGAAATCTCTCAACTGTCTGTCCCGCTTTCCATAGCCATTTTCAATAAATGTATGGGTTTCTTTTAGCATTTTTGCATTTGATAGAACTGCCCATTAAATTTCATGGTATGAGTTTCAGTATCACTGGTCTTGCTTTGATCAGGTTCTTCCAATTCTAAACACATCAATGATTTCCTTGCGTGCTAGGTGTAAGCCTAGCTTTTATGAGAGAATTTCTTTTACTAGTTAACTCCAAATATAACTGTTCATTGACAGGGTGTCTGTACTATTCAGGAGCCCAATTGTTGCTTGAAATGTATCTACATTCATGCTGATTCCTGTGGAGAGCTATTATAAACATGTCTGTCTTCTCCCAGCTATTGTCAGCAACTCAAATGGATCAGTAAAACAGCCACATAGATTGCTACATCTAAATCCAATTGATTATTTTCTTTGAGTATACTTACAGAAGTGTCTGATGTGGAAACATTGCAAGAAAGAATACTTTAAGCAGCAGAGGAAATGAAAGGCAACCCAGATGTACTTAGTAGAGCGCAGCAGAAATGGAGAAAATGTGATGCATCTGTACAAGGGGATGCACACTTTGAACAACTTCTCTAAACATTAAAAAGAAGTTCTTGTTGATTTTCTGTTCTTATCTTGTTTTAATTATTCACAAAGAATAAAAACATAACTTTTTATCTTGGGTTTCTCTAGCTTTTATTGCTTTAATAAATAAGTGTTCTTATTAATTTGTGTAATATTATAAAAACTTCCTCGTTCCCATATTCCATATGATATATAAGTTACGTTACAATCATGTGTAGTTTTCTGTTTATTTGTATAGTGGAATTTTATTTGTTTGTTGTCATAGCAGCACAAGCTGAAGAATTAATTAGTTAACTTATTGAATGTAAAGTGAATGTATTGAATTTGCTGTATTACAGTACTGTGCAAAATAAAATAGTAATTTTCTCAAGAACAGAAATCTATGAAAAAAATGTATTAAGGTAAAAATCAAAACAACTTGCTCTTTCATAGTTGAAGATGATGAGTACAAGCCACAACCTTCCAATCTGCATTATGAAACCTAACTTACATTCTGTTGATTGTTGCTAAATGGCAGATGTACGGAGCTGGTACAGTTACTTTTGCTGTGAACGAGCTGTGAGCCTGGTGCTTTGCTATGTGAACTGTTTGAACCCAAGCTGCTTGTTGATGCCGATTCTGAAACTTCACCACTTCCATTCTATAACAGCCAATCATAACTCCAAATTACACAGCAGATTTTTGCTCTGCAGAAGCTAATTCTAAATTCAAACTACAGTAGCACAATGTTTGCCAATGCTATAAGGCATATTTCCATTTTGTTCTAATGCTTTAAATGTAATTTGAGCAGCATAACACCATGTGATCCTGTAAGAATTTTGCTGCAACTTCACATTAGGAAATGTTTGACACACTGGACATCACCATCAAATAATTGCCACTTCATCAGAATCTCTAAAACCCCACAACGATATGAAAGCGTGAAACAAACACAAGATCATCCATGACTGTATGAAGTAAGATGTTAAAACTCCAGTACTTTTGTCTCTGACAAGTTTTATTTCTTCTGGTAAATATCCAATGTCACTGAGTAGTCATGGATTGTCTGTTAAATCTATGGTATGTGTCTACCAATGATTATGCGATTCTTTACACCATTTTTCTTAATGATTCCAAATACAGAGTGTCGATTGAACATCAACAATAAAAATCAAGTAACTTTTTAGTCACCCTCTGTCACTAAAGAAGGAGCATTCTAAATGTATCATTGGCCAAGAAAGTGTTTCTGCAAACATGTCCATCAGTTTCTAATGCATATAATTCCACTTTTCTTTAGAGTCATGCAATAAGAAAAATACATAGGCAATATTTAATTGTTTTTTTTTTTTCACACAAGCTGTGTGTAGAACAGGAGTTGGATAGGTAGAGATACACTGAAAAATTCAATACCATAGTCAGAAGTTGAACTACAAGCCAGCAGGGCATTAAATTCTTCAATCGACTTGCATGTCTCCTGGTAAGCCACAAGGTGGTCTTAAATTATTATGAGATGACAATCCCAATGTTGCAAGTAGTTTAAGTCCTGGGCTTCATAGTTTAGCCAACAATTAGGTCAATTAAAAATAGTACATTAGCACTAATTTACCTAATAACCAAACACGAAGCCTGGGATTTAAAGTACTGACGGCATTTTAAGTTGCCATTGGGGTGTGTCATCTCATAACAATTTGAGATCACCTTATGGTTTACCAGGAAACATACAAATCAATTGAGAAATTTAATGCCATTCTGACATGTTGCCATCATAGCTCAATGGTTAGAGTAATTGGCCAGAGATTGGGAGATCTGTGGTGCAAATCCCGGCTATGGCACTGATTTTTTCAGTCTGACTATACCTATCTTATACTTGAATTGCTTCACTAAGTAATACATTACCTGAACATGTTTTGCAGGCATGTGTTGCCGATATCATCAGCAGATCTCAACTGGCGGGCCTGTTGCTGATATCTTCCATAGACTTTTTGTGTTCCTCTGGAGGTCAATTGATGAACTTGAAAAGCGGGTTGTCTTCGGCAGGGATTTCAAATTTAATTAGTTTTGATTTTTGTCTCTTTCATGCCAGCTCTGTATTTCCAAGTACCTATCCCCGTACCCACACTCATGCAATATTGCCGACAATGGCTTGAATCCATAGACCTATCAAAAGAGGAAATTGAGGAATATTCCAAACTCATTCATGTTGACATTATAAGTACTACAAAGTACTTATAATGCTACAAACAAACATCAGATCTCACAATGGGAAGTCACCTATCTCCATTCCTAGCAAATTTGTTTATGAGCTTTTTTGAAACAAAAGTCACCGCAAAGCATCTTCCCACATCAGGGATACTTCACAACTTGTGACGTGAGGAGGCGACCAATTTTGCTAAGTCCAAAGGTTCACCAATGCACATGTGCAAACAGACAGAAATGCCAGATGACTACAAGCCCCACTGCTTCTTGCATAGCAGCCAACATGCAACCTCTGCAAATAATCCTCAGACATCTATCCAGCAAATAATTTGGAAGAGATTAACAGCTGGTCATTTATGAAAAGTGCTGATCATGTTTTCTGTTGGGTTTTGTTGTTTTACAGACATGTGGATGCAACCCAAAAGAATTTACTGCAGTGTGAGAAACGAAAGTTGTATTCCTTATAACAGTTTTAGAAATAGCTCATCCAATTAATAAGACATCTGTTGGTTTAGTTCAATAATACAGAGTCCTTCATCTATTATTTGATGAGGGTCTGCTGAGAGCAAGAATGTTATGCTGCATGTAGCATAATTTAAAATATTGCCCTATTCTTATAACTTTAGGTTGAACAATTATCTAGTAATTAATTACATTTATTATTCTTTTTGGAATTTGACATGAAAAATGTCACACAGTCTTTGTGCAAAGGTTCGAGCGGCATCTTTCTCTTCTTCCTGCATCCAATGCTTTGTTTACAAGCAGTCATATCAGGTAATGGAGTGTTGTTTTGAGACCAATGTGTGACATAGTATTTTGGACTGCCTCAGTTACTGCCATTAAATAAATAATAGTAACAGCAGCAATAATAATAATAATAAATGAAGTGGAGTTTTATTTATGGAGGTTCTTTAACTACTGTGGTTCTCTGTATTGGGCATGAAAGACACATTAATTTTGCTCAGAGGCCTCTTAATCAGGCTTGTGGTTCTTTCATGTGTCATAATTCAACAACACGGGACCAACAGCTTTACTTCCCTTCCAAAGGAAGCCATGCTAAGGATTTTTACACACGAAAAAATCCACGACCTTGGGTATATAGCCAGCATGGTAACCATTACACCAGGGAGGGAGATGTATATTAATAACAGAGCCCTGCCTCCATAGTATGGGGGGGTAAACATGTCTGCCCCATATTCAGTGGTCCCGAGTTCGAATCTTGGTTCATGCGACTTACTTAGATTAGACTTTTTTTGGAGTTTTCCGTTATCCTGAAAAGACAAACGTGTTACTTTAAGCTCCATGTACCACAAGCTCATTTCAGCATCATTTCCCAAATTCATTGTCCGTTATGGCCTTCTAGGTTACAGATGTTAAAATTAATAACAATAACCACCATGGCAGCATCTATGCAGGGGCAGCATTTGATGGAAATATTTTGCTCACATTTAAGTCTATTTGTGGCTCAGTGACACCAAAAATCATTCAGCAATTCTTTTCCAGGTTCTTGTCAAAGACTTTGTGATTAGATTTAGGCTAGGCTAATTAATATAGTGAAATAGCTAGTCATTGTAATTCAGAGACACTTTACACGTTAGTTATACATTTAGTGTAATTTATTGACAAAAAAGTGGCCACACTGTGGCAGTGGTTAGGCCACTTGCCTCTCCTGAAGTGGCCTGGGTTTGATCCCAGGCGACCACATGTGGGATTTGTGATGGGCAAAGCAGTGCAGGAGAGGGTTTTCTCGGGTTCTCCAGTTTCTCCCCACCATCGCATTCCACTGGTGCTTTATCTTCATTCCATATATCATCAGTGTCATCACCAGCAGTGCCATGATAGTAAAAGTAGGTATTAAAGATACCCCCCCAAAAAAAAAAAGAAGACATAAAAAGACTGCTGGCAGCATTATGTTAAGTGATAAACGATAGATAATTTGACTGCATTGCATTCTTCAGTGCAGATACAGGAGCAGAAATAAATAAAGAACTAAAAACCTTGAGTTATGTTTAAAAAATGCTCTCCGGTATGAAATCATAGTTAAAAGTGATTTTAAACACATTTTAGACAAAAACATCTAAAGTTGTACTTGAAAAAATATTCTTCTCATGTTGGACTTTGAAAAAATTGTGCATACATGTTTGAAAGAAGAACCCCTACATTTTTAAAACCTTTCAAGTATGATGATCTATTCACAGTAGTCAATGGAAAATTAGCAGAAGATACACTGATATTCTTAAACTTGCAAGTCTCCAAAATAAAATTAACTATGGAAATTGAGAAAAACATGCTTCCATTTTTGGACCTCAAAATTATAAGGGAAAAATATCTAGAATTTGGAAGCTTCGGAAAGCCACACACACACACATGCATACATAACCAAATCAAATGAAATAGCTTCAGCCTAACTAGTCACAAGCATGCAATCATCCACAGTTTATTAAACAAATTACTCAACATTCCAATGAACAAAACAGGATATATAAAAGAGCTTAACCAGATAATAAAACCTCTGCAAATAATGACTTCAACAAACTACTGTTTTTTATAAAACAAAGCATAGAAGAGAAAAATTGTCACTGCAACCACTCACATGGCAGAAAACCAGAATATTTTTAAGAAATTTATGTATCATCCTCAAGCCTTCTGGAAATTTCAAAAGATCTTCAGAGTACATAACATAATCTTAGCTAAACAAAACAAGCACATCAGGAACTTCATAAAAAGCAACAAGTTAGAAAAAAACACCTCATCCAAGAAATCAGGAATTTGCAGAATTAAATGTGAAGACATAAGATACATAGGATAGACCAAAAGAAACACAGGAATCAGACACAAAAACAACCAAATACAGAAATCAGCAGTAGCCTCATACCTCTGGAACAAAAACCACAAGATAGAAAATAGTGTACGCCTGGTAAAATTAGTATCACAACTTTAGAACTGGGCATATGGAGAAAGATTTTTACCCTAAAACTAAAGTCAAAACTAATAAATTTTGATGTCTCTGTCCATCAATCGGCCACCAGAGGAACACAAGTAGTCTATGGAAGATATCAGCAACAGGCCCATCAGTAGAGATCTTCTGACGTGGGCAATACATGCCTGCGAAACCTGTTTAGTAATTTATTACTTAGTGAAGCAATTCAAATGTAAATTCAAATCATTTACAATTTGCATTTCACTGTGTACGACTTACAGTATTTTGATTTTTTGGACATTTAAATACTTAAAAATCAATATGATCAATGGAACTGAAATACAAAACACTAGAAAGACTGTATTGGCCATTTTTAGCAGTCAGCATTCTTTAAAATTTTCTTTAGATTATTGAGGTAGTATGTTAACACTTTGATATTTCATGATTTTTAACAATTTAGAGCAAGGATGATTTCCTAAAATGTTTTAAGTTTTTATAGCAGGTTTTAAATACATCATACATACGTTTTACATTAAAGGACTGTAACCATGTCATAATAAACAATGGTAACAATGTGCTCTGAAAGTTATGCAAGGCTTTTGGACATTGCTGAAGCCTAGTTTAATAATATTAGTGTGAGAGAAGACGTGTGATTATCGTGTTGTAACTAAGTAATGGTAACAATGTATTCTGAAAGTAATCCAAGGTTTTTGATCATTATAAAGTTTAGCTTGAGAGCAGACGTGTTTTAGAAGCTGTGCTAATGTATTGAATAGCAAAATTTTTTGAGGTCATTCTTTATCACTGTCATATCACATCCAAATTACCATGTTAAGTATCTTCGAGATTTATTTCTATGTTGATTTATTTCCATAGTTAACCAGACAATGAGTCAGAAGAAGAGAACATTATTTAGTGATGAATTATACAATAATGATGAATATATTCATCAATATGATAAAAAGTGAACCGTCTGAATCTGACATTGATGATAATGCAATGATTAAAGAATAGGCAAATGACACATGGCTCTGCCTCATGTGAGCAAGACAGATTCTGTTGAGGATGCAAAGCTGCACAAGAAACAAATTTTCCAGATGTGGGAAGCAATGAGTCTGCTGTTGATGGTATAGTGTGGACAAGAATTGAACCAGGAAATATACCTGGAAGAGGTAGGTGTCTATATGGCAAGTGTTGATGGATGCTAACATTCTCCAGAAGGAGTGCACCGAAATCAGGGCCAGTGAAGACCTACAGGACAATTCTTGAATTCATTGAATTAGACCAACTTGAAGCAACTATAGCCATATTGCATCCCCATGAACAATATGGAGGGAATAACTTCCCCTTGAAACTTCTATGGTAACAGGAGTGGGAGCGTGTTTTTCTCTCGTTACGGGAAGGAACAAATTTATTGACGGCCGCCTGGGTAGTGTGGTGGTAGTGTATCTGCCTCACATTCAAAAGGTCGCGAGTTCAAATCTCGCTTAGGATGAGTTACCCAGATAAGGTTTTTTGCAGGATTTTCCCTTATCCTGAGAAGACGAATGTTGAGTAACTTTAAGCTCCATGGACTTCGAGATCATTTGAGCACCATTTCACCAACTTCTTTCATCATCCGATATGACCAACCAGATTAAAGGACGTTAAACTAAATAAAAAAAAAAAAAAACTAATAATAATAATATTGAGGTTATGAAGGTCCTGAGATTTGATGATAAACGAACATGCAATGAGAATGCATGCAGCATTCCAATCTGGAGTCTTGTTTGTAGACAGCTGCATTTTTAGCTGCAAACCAAGTGCAATTATTACTATAGATAAGCAGCTGTATCCATGTCCTTTACTCAATATATGAGTAACAAACCAGATTAAGTTTGGTTTGCAGACTCTGAAACAAAATTTATGGTGAATGGGTTTCCTTATTTGGGAAAACATGATGAATGGCAACCTAACATGTCAGTACCAGAGAATGCTCTCACACCATTGATACAACCTTTCACTTTAAAAGGAAGAAATAATGCTTGTGACAACTTTTGTAGTTCTATAAATCTTACTGATCAGTTGAAACCAAAGAATACAACTATGGTACACACATTGAAGAAAAGGTCAAGGGTTCCTCCTCCTGCAAATCTACTTCTGGATTTTGTAGGATGCCATCTTGTACAAACCTGATGATATTAACATCACATTGTTTCAAGGAAAGGCAAAGAAGAATGTTCTTCTGCTAAGTCCAATGCATCAGTCTGTGGAAGTGGATCAAGAAACATAGAAGAAACTTCCAGAAACTGTAAACAACATATACAATCGTTAGTCACCAAACAAGGTAGGGCACATAACACATGTCAAACTGGAGGGTGTAAAGGTCCAAATAAAACCAGTTCAGTATGTGTGTGCTAAGTGTTTCGACCAAAGATGCTGGATTTGGCTAAACTGGCATTTAACTAAAATGGTTGTGTAAACTCAAAACTTGACTGTATTGTACCAGTGTTTAAAATTACTTCAGAATGCTAAAAAATGATGTATTCGAATACACATATCATGTATATTATCCTAAGCAAGCACTCTAAACAATAGTTGATTCATGTTGTTTATTAAGTAAATATTATATAAACTCCTTTAAAATACAAAAAACAATACTATTTCATGCATAAAATATCCTTAATAAAATTATATTATAAATAAAATGGTAAAAACATTGAAAAAGGTACCAAACAAAATGACCCATGTTGGTCATTTTAGGTAGCAAGGCAATGTCAGTTCTTCTAGTTAAAGCGCCTTTAAAACAATTTTATAACCAAAGAAATGATATGAGAACCTACAATGTCTTATGTAACACTGTATGCCAACTTATTCTTTAGGAGCTTCAGCTTTTATGCTATTATAGCACTGAACTGTCTGGACATCCGTCAATCATTGGCTGAAGGGCTGCCACTTCCTCCTGGAAGATGTCTGGATGGCACCTTCTAGTTCCTGCATTTTGCAGAAGTCCAGAAATTTTGCTTCATTGTTTGCTGCATCTTGTACATATCCTATAGTTCTTTGGGAGTTGTGCTGGTTGTAGTGTATATTTCCTTGCACAGTTGAATCTGGTGGCAGTGGTGATGATGTGGAGGAGTTCCTAACAGAGGTGGTGTTGGAGGCTTCAGTGGTGCCTTCCTGCAAGGATACAGTGGGCAGACCACCTGGCCGGTGCAATGAGGTGGTCCTTCACTGGCAATGATGCAGCTCATATTGATTACACCTGGCTGTTGTCAAGGCAGTGCCACAGCAGTGTGGCAGTGCCATCCATCTCACTGAGCCCATAGGCACAATCTATGTGCATGGCACTCCTGGCTGCTGGCCATGATTCTGAGCAGCCTCCTTAGCATGTGAAGGCCAGGTGTCAAAGCAGCATCCAGGTCCCCTTGGCTGGTGACCTCCAGACGAACGAGTATGGGGTCCCCAAGCAGAAGTGATGCAGGCAGTGCTGACTATGAGCCATGCTAGCAGATCCAAGGGAATGCCACAAACTACCAGGCCTACAGTGGAGGTCCTATGGCGACAGTGACATACTGAAGTGTTGGCAAAGTGATTTGTTTGGTGGGGAAGCTGCGGATGAAGTGCAAGTAAACTCAGGTTTTGCAGTCAGAGTGCTTGGGATTGACGATTGCCACTTTGAGAACAGGCTCAGAGACTAGAAGAGAAGTGTGCCATCAGGTAAGGCAACGACACTTTTAACAGCTCCAGGTCTGCACGTAATTTCAATCTTGAGGTATGCCATTTCCCTCCCTGACTCAGTGACTAGGCATGGTTTCACTTAGCTCACAAAATAATTACTGCTGCTGGGCAACTCAAAATCCATAACTTAAGCACTGAAATCTACTAATGATCCAAGGGTCAGTGTTAGGTGTCCTGTGAATGCAGCTAGAATAACTGGCCCTATTTTCTTTCATAAAGCACTTAATGTTGCATGGTACCAAGCCTTAGCTTTGAAGCAATTTTTACTTTCTCTACTAAGTACATAAGTAAAGGAAGTATTGCAGTCTACCAAAAAATTTGATACTTAGATTTCTCTGGAAATACCATTTTATGATCCCATGTATATGTATGTATGTATATATATATATATATATAAAAATCATCATGTGTGAGCATGAACATAATAACCCAAAAATGAAAAGTTGGTTAAATGCCAAACTTGATATTTAAGTTTAGCATTTTCCAAGGATGTGACACAAAGATTTAAAAGAAAATCCTCCCACCCCAAACTACCATTTACATGGTAAACATTTTGATTTTCTCATAATGCTCTAAGAATTTTTATGAAAATACTGTATATTAAATATATTTTTATGACAAATGTATTACCTGAATTTACCTCCAAAGTCCTCTTCATTCTGGATGTCTTGCATAACTGGTAAATCATAAGATATAGACAAAAAGTTACCAAATAAAAACTGAAGAGCCTTTTAACAAAATTTATGTCACAATTTTTTGTGTGGAGTTAACCATTTCCAAGATATTCCTTGTTATTGGTTTAAATTTTAAAATACTTAAAACTTTTCTTATATGGGAATTTGTCAACTCCTGACCATGAAAAGAGAATGAATTTCATTCACTTAACAATCAGCTTTTAAAAGATTTAACTATCGTTTTAGCCTAGTATACAAAGTGTATTAAAAAAGAAACTGAATTTTGCTTTGTCAACTTTATGCTTATTGTACAGCATTTTAAGCACTATCCCCTTCAAAATAATCTCCTCTACTGGTAATACACTGTTCCCATCGTTTCTTCCAGTTTTGGAACAACTCCTGAAAAACATTTTGTGGGGTGGCACGCAGGTCTCTTGTTGCATAGTCTTGAATCTCTGCTATGGTTTGGAAAGGACATCCTTTCAACATTTTTTTTCAGTTTGGGAAACAGGAAAAAGACTTCAGAGGTGAGGTCTGGAGAATAAGCTGGATGGGTCGTGCTTCCATATTTATTAAACTATTGTGTAGCATTGTACATAAATTTAAATTTTGCTTAGTGTCTTTCTCTCTCTATTGCTTACCTATGGTGGTAGAAGTGTTGTGTTCTACACAAAAATCTGATAATCAGATTTTATAGGAAGTGCATATTTTGAGATCCTCTGAACTCTGAACCCTAAATGCTAAATGTTTAAAAATCTAATGCATGATGCAACCCTTTATATATTATCATAGCAGTCATTATAGTAATCATATAAAAAATGATTCTTCTATTTATGCTATGTTACAATAAATTCTTGACCAGAAATAATCACCAATTAAACAAGTTGGAGTGGGTTAAATGCAAAAAGAAAGAAAGAACAAATTAAAACATTAATGGGAATGCACAGTGAAGTAACTAATCAAATAGGAGTAAAAACACAGATTACACTCAAATAAAGTAGCTTACTTCGGACATGTTTCAGTGACCAAAACATGTCCGAAGTTACTTTATTTGAGTGTAATCTATGTTTTTACTCCTATTTGAAAGTACAAATAGTTTGCAAATCACAATTAGTTTTGCGCGGGAAAAAGTCTGATGCATTCCATTCACATGACTTTCTTGTTTTGTAAATAAACTGCTCCAAAGATTACATTTTTATCTTCAAAATGCTAATCAAGATAAACATTATCAGAAATTATCTTATTACTTAGTTCCTTATAAATAGAGGGGAAGTAAAGGTATACATTATGCTAAAGCGACATCAAATTTTTTAAAAACAGTCTCTACGTGATTGCCATTGAAATTCAGTTCTCCTTCCATGGCCAGGAGTAAAACAGAAGAGATGAAATGGATGGGGACTTCCTGCTGAGAAAAGTTGAAGAACTTAAAACTGAATCCAATTACTAGGAACATCTTGGAAATGGTTATTTCTACTACAATAAAAAAAATAAAAACTGTGTAAGGCATAGATTGTATATTTAATGAGATTGCCTTTTTTGTGTAGTAAGTTATTGTCTATTTTTTGAGGTGTATCAATTATGCAAAAATCATTCACAATGAAGAGGATTTTAGGGGCTATTCCCAATAAATCCAAGATATACATTTTACTTGCCATTACACGGAAGTTTAATCAAAATCGAGTAATTTTTTGAATTTTTGAAAAAAGTTCCATGTAAAAGGTAGCTTGGGGTGAAGGAATTTCTTTGAAAATGTTAGTGTCGCACCCTTGGAAGACACTAAACTATCAATCTATTGAATGGTTTGGGAAAGCCTTTGTCAAGCGACAATCGACTGCAAGATAGATGATAATTCATCTCCTTGCAGAAGAGTTGGCTATTCTTTAGTTGAAGAGTTAGCAGCTTCAAGTTAGCTGCCTGATGCTGTAGCAGATCTTGGTCAGGTTTTCAAGATGCTCTTTGAAGTTGTTGCCCACGAGAATAATGACGTCCAGAGAAGATAGGCAGGTGTCATAAGTCAATCCTCTCATCACTGATTCCATCAAGTTCTGTAAAGTGCATTGCAGATTGTCAAATCCCTTCGCCTGTAAAGAATACGATCTAGGGCCATTTGCCAAGATCCCGATTTCAAGTACAAAGTTGAAAACCACTGGACACCAGCAACAGTATACAGGTGTTGTCACTCTGTGGTAAGGGGAAACAGTCCTTTATGGTGATGGCATTCAGCTACCTGTAGTCCACCCAGAAGCATAACTTATCATTCTTCAAGATTACAGGTGAGCACCAACATCTGTCAGACTTTTCAATGATTCCTCTAGAACATATGTCCTCCAGCATGTCCTATATTTTCACTTTTTTGCCAGAGGGACACACGAGCCGTGCCAGGGCCAAATTGTTAGATGACTTGAATCTCACCAAGGTGGGCATTAAACACAACAAAAGAAAGAAGAAGAAGAAAAAAAAACACATACTTAGTTGGTTGCCAAATGGGTTGAGCACCTCTGGTGTCGATGTGGATAGTCGGCAGTGTGGCTGTGATCACTATTCCCATGGCCGAACCAGAGTGGTAGCATCTAAATAGATGCCACATGTTCTCCAGTTGTGAAGGGGTCACATGATCAGCTGCCTTCTTAAGCAAGTCTTTCAGCCGGGGCCTCAGATCCGGTGATGGTACTGGCTCTTTGGTTATGTTGCATAATATATTTGCTGCTAGATTGCACTTCCACATCTCTCTCCTGGTTAGTGTCTGTTCAGCAGCCTAACATGCACTTCCTCCCAGTAAGGCAACAATGCCCAGGCAACACACAATCCATTCAGCAGTGTCTTCTGGTCCAGAACCAGGTTCCTTTACCAATGGCCTTTCAGATGTACCTTTACCACAACCTTGCTTCTTGTGCATACAACTACATCTTCCTTCAGAACCATCCTGCACATCCCAAATGTTCATGAGGTTCTGGAACAAATGCATGGTGACACTCACTGCTGGCTTGCACTTCTGTGTCTCTGTCCTAGCCTGGATGTCCTGATCAGTGGTGCCTTCCAGTTCAAAACCAAGTTCCTCTACCATTGGCCCTCCAGGTGTGCCTTCACCACCACCTTGCTTCTTGTGGGAACAACTACATCTTCCTTCAGGACCATCCTGCAGATTCCAAATGTTCATGGGGTTTTGGAACAATGCTGTGTCTTGATTGAATTTGAAATATGCTCTGGCTGCCGTCAACTGTAGCTTCGTGGCTCCTAAGGGCATTCAGTCCGCGTATCACATCCTCAGCCACCCTCGTGAATACTCACAAGCTCACAGTGCTCCATCTCAATATCAACTCCAGCAGGACCTCCTTCTCCACAGTCACCTGATGACTTCACTAATGGGTATGGCCAACTGGGTTTTCACATTGGTTAGACCTTTACCCTATCAGGTCTGATACAGTTACAGCTACATCTGTGTCCACTAGTTCTCGACATAGCTTTCCTTATATCCAGCTGTCTGCAATGAGGCTGTTATAAACTTTTCTGCCCAAGGCACATAGCATCCCTCAAAGGGGTGGTGAAGAAGGCTCTGAAGTGCACCTTGCAATGCTCGTCCTTAAAAACACTCCACCTGCTTGTCAGCTTGATGTGGACAGTCCTTCATTAGTAGACCTAGCTTCCCACTTGCCCAGCACACACCATTGTCATCTTCTCTGAATTGTTTCTCTCTCCTCATCATAGTAAATATTTGTTTTCTAGATGGGTACAGCTGTTTCTGGCTGCCTCCATCTTCAGTCCTGCCATTAACACCTCATGGATTGTCTATAGCTGCTGAGCATCAGGTGGTCTTATCAAGGCATTGTGCATCTGTCAAAGAAGATATAGCAGCTTTCTGAGACAGGTAGTTAGGCAGAAGACTTTGCTCACTAGTTGTTCTATTGCCAGGGCAAACTACTTTGTCAACTATCCTGGCTGTTGCAACCTTAGTTAAGCTGACTGGTGCCAATAGATTGTTCCCGAACCTTATCTTCAGCACCTTCCATATTTCTCTGGACACCGCCATTAGAATGACATTTATTATTTCTATCACCTGTCCCTGGAAACTGGCTATCAGCTGTATGGTTTCCTTCTATGCTGACCATCTGTTGTGGGTGGCAACGGCAGTGAACTGTTGGCGGAAGACTGAAGATTGACATCCTGTTGACTTGGCAATGCTCTGTCGCATCCTGGTGTCTTGACCTTCAAGACCTTAAGCCTTCATCAAGCATCTTTTCCATCATGCTGTTTAGTTTCTTGGCGCGGGTGTTGAATTTTCCACTCAGGGTATTAAGTCTTTCTCCAACATCCTTCAGGGCATTAACATGTTGGTCAATGTCTTTCACCATTCCACCAAGCTCTTCCATTTCCTTCATGCCAACCAGTTGTTCATTGATTTTGATTCATAACTCTCCAATGTGCAATTCACAGTTGTTATTTCGTTTCTCATCTTCTGCATTCCAGATTCTATTTTCTCTCCATCATCATCTTCTTTCTGAAATTAATTTTACCCATATTAAATTTTCACCTAAATCTTCTTCATTGTGAATTCCATGTTTGTCTTCATTTCTATCTCCATTTTCTCTATTACAGATTCATTTTCTTGATTTCAATCAATAGAGTATTTAATCTCACCATATTCAATCCCACTTCTGACACCAGTGTAACAAAATCTCTATATCAGATTCTGATTACAATAAATGTTTTTATTTCAATTTTGTAGCACAATTTTATCTCTCATCGCTGCACCATAATTCAACTGCACTCTTCGATCTCTCTCTCTAACTGATGCTCCGAACTCACAGTCAAAACTAAACTGCAAGCGTGCTACCTCACTTAAACACTTGATGACATGACAAGAAATTTACAGAAGTAGAGGTCATTATTGCTTGTGTGATCTGTTATACCAGGCATGACAATGTTGGGCTTTCATGTAAACCGCCCACTAACACCATGTTATTTTTATGCACACCTGCAACAATAAGTTATTAATGATGGAAAACATGCTGTTCACACACATGCAGCAATTCACAGTGGCAAGATATAGGATGCGTATTTGTGGTGCATAGTATATTATATTTACAAAAGATCAATGGCACTTTGATGAAGACCACATATGTTGGGCTGGGATTTCTTAGAGTGAAAGTAGGTAAAAAATAAACATACCCTTGCCTAGCCATTCTCTTCTATGGGTCCAAGTTTGAGAAGAAAAAAATAAAATGTGCAATTTTTATCTCTTCAGTTTTTTATCTTGGAGGCAGTTATCACTGGGGAAAAAAAATAAACTATTTGCAGCCAACTATCCCTTTGCTATTTCTTGGTTGTAAATTATCTTTAGTACATCTTGCACAGAGATTTTTATAGCCTAGGTGCAAACACAGTCATTTTCAATGCCTGGCATACCATCACATTACTGATCATTTAGCAAAACACAGGCCTAAAGTCAGCCATTGTAACTTATAACTTTAAAATTTATTTCCGGTATTAGACACCTTATGAGAAAGCCGAGGCATGGATATTTTTGTTTCAGATGTATTTTTATTCTAAAAACTTGCAGTTAAATTTACCACATCGATATGATAATGTTTTAAACAGGTCTATGTTTTTTTGGCATTAAGTTTTTATCTATTATGTAACATTTACCAGTTAATATAAGATTATACAAAGTTCCTACAAAATCAAAATAATTAAACAGGCTATTCCCATAAAATTGATCATTTTAATAAAAATCTTTAAGAGGAATTTTTGAGAAAATAAGTTATGAAAAATCTTCCTTGCAAACGGTAGTTCAGGATGGGGGATTTTTCTGAAAATGTTTGTATCACATCTTTGGAACATACTGAATTTAAATACAGGTATGGTATTTAAGTGATTTTCCACTTTTGAGTTATGTTGTTCAATCTCTCTCTCTCTCTCTCACGCACACACATTTGCACATGCACTTTTTCCCCCTGCATTCAGGAACTGTAAAACAGTTCATTGAAATCCCAGTATCAGCTTTTTTTTTTTTGGAGGGGGGGGGGTTGAAACACAATACTTCCCCTACACTACAGTTTTACTGAAAAAATTTAATATTTTTAGAACATAAAGCAGCTACAAATACTTGTACTTTATAGTTTAGCTTCAGTATAATGTGAAATTAAAACAAATTATTAATAATATCTAAAACCTCACCAAATGTGTAAAATACACTACACCAGACTATAAGAAGTTAATAAAATTTAAAATCACTAGGCCTTGCACACAGTGAAGCAAATAACTTAAAGCTACAATCATAATGAAGTTGCAGTTCTAATGTAAATCAGCATTAGTGAAGGGCTGAGGGAAGACTTTCATAATGCAGTCATAAGTAAGAAGAAATTTAAACAGATTTCTAGATCCATAAATTGTCACACAGAAATCTTCCAAAGGCACCACAAATTTCAAATTGAATAACATTACCAGCAATATCATAAGAAAATGAATTCAACCTATAAAAATAAATAGGTCATAAAAATTACATACGACTGATGTTTGTGCAGTGATATCACAATAATTGTTAATACTGCAAATAGTGCAAGTATGACTGCAGTAACTGATAAAGTTGCACAATAATGTTCATTTTTCTATGATTTGTGAGAATCAAGGATGGACAATGGGTAGGTCCATTAAATCAAGGAGAATTCAGCTTCCATAAAAGGCTGGTTTGAACAAGTAGTATTGGTAACCAGAATGAGAAGGGAATGTTGAAATACATGTATTTCAATGGAAGCATTTACAACTAATGGGAAGCCTTCCTGGAACCTGGGAACTGGAAGCCCAAGTTCATGTTCCACGTTCTCATTCCTGGCATGGCATACGTGATACATATGCATATCAGACTTTTCTTCTTCCAAATCACTTTAAGGACTTTTCATTGCAGCAATTATTCCATGTAGCTGTGGCATAGAACAGCTGCCAGAGTTCTCTCTAGTTCACAATCTCATGCTGGGAAAATCAAACTGAAAGGAATCTAGCAAAATAACTCTATTTTATTTAAAATTGAGCATCAAAAGCATACAGTTTGGCTGCTTAAGAAGTTCTAAGGAGTTAGAAATAGCAGAGGTTTCTAAAATTTGAAGTTGGCTATTTGAAATATTTTGACTGAATTCAGGGTTTCTATTGGCTAAGCTGCAGAGCAGGGGAGAAATTTTCATTGGTCAATGGTTCTCCTTACTGGGTTATTGCAAATCAAAATGTTAAATGCTGCCTGGCTTCCCATTCTTGGTCTCATTCTGGTTACTGTTACCAGTGTATTGTGAACTAGCCAATTCTTTAAGCAAATAGGAGATTGTAACCCACAATACTTTTTAATTACATGAGGTTGAAGGCAGAGTAGTTTGACACAATTTTGAATATGCTCTATCCATTTTTGCGAATGGGGCTTTATATATTAATATAATAATTAATAATTGTAACAAGTCTTCACTTATCTTTTGTAATCCAAGGACTAGTTTCCCATTAAATTGGTCTATTGCATCGTCAGCATTAGTTGTGAGACTAGTCCTTGGATTCCAAAAGATAAGTGAAGATTTGGCAATTATTAATTATTATATTAATATTTGTGTTACTTCACTGTTACTTCCTTTTACATTTATAAGGGACTTTATATATTAATATTTAATCTGTTTCCCTTGTATAAACTGCTGTGTTAATGATAGGATAGTAAGCAATAATAGTTTCCCTACCCAAGTTAAGTGTTAAGAACAGGCATTATATGATATTTATTAGGATAGTTAGCACTTACTGATGAATCACTACTCTTCTCTTCTCTTTTCGAGCAGTCATGGCTTGCATTGGAATCCCTCTTGTCTGGTGGTAGAGCACTTGATAGGATATCTGCTAAGTTGGTGCCAGAGTCCACTCTTGCAGCAAGATCTCTAGCTAATGCCATCTCCTCTGCAACATTACATCTATATAAGCAGCAACCTCATAAGTATCAAAATATATCCAACACAAAATAATAGCAAAATTTGATCACTCTAGATATTACCTCCATGATTAAACTGCATCAACTTGACAATTTTATAAATTGAAAAGCCCAATCCACAACTGCAGAAACAGAAATGGGAACTTATGACACTCAATATTAAGTAGAAGCTTATAAACATTTATTGCATTAAAGATTAATAACAGAGGCACTATTAATATTGAAATATTTATCAAAATGTTTTCAGGGAAATTTGTCTTTGTCTTCAGTGCTGTGGGGCTGAAGCTCCCTATTTCTTGATCTTTCATGCTGATAATATTGCCATCTGGTGATAGGTGCGCAAAATTTAGCCCTACATTCAATGGCAGAATTTCAAAACTTATTACGATGTTGCTGTTTCTGATGATGTATATTTTTTCCCAGATGTCCATCTCTATTGGTGATGTAAGTGGTTTAGCAGTGTGGTGGTTTCTATCTAAAATTTGTCCAAAATCTATCAGATCAGTTGGAAGATTGAAAAATACTACAAAGGCCAAATGAAAAGAAACTTGTAAATTAAACTGAGAGAACACCAGAAAAATATAAAACTTAAGAAAATCTACAAATCTGCATTGCCACAATATTGGTCAAAATATAAAGCTGTTAAAAACGACTTATGTCATCATTAGAGTTGGCATATGGGAAAAAGCACACATCAAAAAAAGCTACAATGTAATAAATTTAAAAATATGAGGGCGGTCCAGAAAGTAACCTCCATTTGGAAATAAAAATTAAACAAGTTGAGATATAACAATTTTATTATTATATATGAAAATACAACATTTTTTCTATTTCTCTACATATTCTCCGAAGAAATTCAAGCACTTGTCATACCTTTTAACAGTCTTTGAAATACCCTCTGCATAAAACTCTGCCGCCTGTGAACGTAGCCAACCCGTCACAGGGTGATGAAGCTCTTCATCATTGCCAAAACACTGAGATGCAAGCCACTGTTTCATGTATGGGAACAGATGAAAATCACTGGGAGCTAAGTTCGGGCTGTAGGGGGGATGGTCAAACACGTCCCATTTGAAACTGGCCAAAAGTTCATTTGTTCTTCGAGCTGTGTGCCGGCGAGCATTGTCATGGAGAAACACAACACCAGATGACAGAAGACCATGATGCTTGTTTTGGATTGCCCTTCTTAGTCTTTTCAACGTTTCACAGTAGGCTTCAGAATTGACAGTCGTGCCACTTACCATAAATTCAACGAGTAAGATGGCCTTAGCATCCCAAAAAACCGTAGCCATGGCTTTCCTCGCAGACAAAGTTTGACAGGCTTTCTTTGGCTTGCTTGGAGAAGCGGTATATCCCTATTGCATTGACTGCCGTTTTGACTCAACATTCACGTAGGCCACCCAAGTTTCATCGCCAGTAACAATTTTGTTCAAAAATGCTTCTCCTTCAGTGGCATACCGAGAAAGAAAGTCGATGGCAGAACTCATTCTTTTGGTTTTGTGGTCGTCAGTCAGCAGTTTTGGCACCCAACGAGCACAAAACTTGCGATAGCCTAGGTGTTTGGTTCACTATCTCGTGCAAAAGACTCCGAGAAATTTCGGGAAAATGATTGGAAAGTTCCGTTATCGTGAACCGGCGGTTCTCACAAACTTTTTCATCCACTTTGACCACCAGGTCATCATTGACAAGAGTAGACCTACCACTCCTGTATTCTTCATGAATGTTAGTTCTTCCATTTTTAAAAAATCGTACCCACTGACGGACAACACCTTCACTCATAATGTTAGGACCATATACTGCACACAATTCACGATGAATTTCGGCTGCTGAGTGATGTTTTGCCAAAAGAAATCTTATAACACCGCACACCTCACACTTGGCGGGATATTCTATTGCGGCGCTCATGTTTTGAGGTTATATCTCTCAAACGCAAGACAGTATAATGCTCTTCCTTAGACAGATAGAAGCATACTGACCGCTGTGCACACTGATATGTAGAAAACAGCGCTACCCCCACCACTTCCTGCGCTATGCACAAACGGAGGTTACTTTCTGGACCGCCCTCGTATGTCCATTGAATGAAGGGTTAAAACTTTGTGCCCCTAAATCTGATGGCAGCATGAGGAAGAAAGAAAGAAAGCTTCAGTTACCCAACTGCTGAAGATGAGTACAAATGTCCCTGAAAACGTTTCTATGTTTTCCAACATTTAAAAGTGAAGGCAAGTGTAAATAAATGTGATTCATCAAAACTCCATCAGTAATTATAACATTTTCATGGGGAATTTAAATCAATTTCAGTTCAATTTCATCTGAATATGATTCATGTTTCACATGTTAAATTCAGCATAAATGGAGATTGTTTTGAATAAGGTTTGAGAATAAATGATTTAACCTTTTATGTTGCTCGATTTGGATTTACATTGGTGAACCTGTAAACATGTTAGTTTGTTGTTCTTATATTATAAGTAGGTTTTGAGGTTAGTGAATGTTTTTGGAAATAAAGTGCGAGATTATACTACTGTAAAAATGACTCTGTTGTGTGTTTTATTAAACCAGTTCTTAGCAAGTTTGGTAAAAGAGAACAAATAAATTACAAGAGTATAGCATATTGCAAAGAGTAAAGTAGAAGATGCCTTCTTTATTGAAATTCAATATGATTTGAATATGGTACAGGTTTCCATGCAACTACTATGTATGTGGTAAAGAAAGTAAAAGAATAATAGTTTGAATGTATTCAACTTCGTAAGAGGATTGTCATACCTTTGCTGTTATGGATGTCATTAAATGCCTGTTGATATAGTTTACACTGATTTTTCTAAAGCTTTTGATAGTATTAATCATGATATCCTGTTAACTAAATTTACTATACCCTTGATACAGACTCTTTGCATTTGACAGCTAGCAGTTAAATTGACAACTTGTAAAAAACAGATGAAAAGCTTTACTCATTAAGACTTCATAAACCAATCACAAGGCAGCATTCTGGTTGTCAGTCACAGAGTGGAAACAAAACTGAAAGTGGCTCTGTTGCTGGATTTTGCCATTTCCAACAGGCCATACTTCAGTTTGATATCTCTAACATATGCAGAGTCGTTCTTTGCAAGCCACATATTGTCCAATCTGGTCCCAATCTGATCCCACTTTCTAAAACGATTAGATCCAAGATTCAATATAATTTGAATCTGCATTTCCTTGCAATATTCAATACAGAATGGTGTCCACATTAACTTCAATTCCCCATGGCAACATGGTAATTGATATGAATTAACTAAGTTCTCAGAATATCACCCATAAGTGTGTTACTATACAACCTTTTGACAATCCACTCGGAAACTAAGAGTTAAGCTGTTCAGGGGCTATATTTACACCTGAAGAGTGAACAATAGTCTTGTGTGTTTCTGATGGCTGGAACTAGCTAATGCCATGTTTTAACTTCTTTGATTAGCTGGTTTTGATAATTCTTGGCCTGCCGCTTGCACCTCATTGGCCAGTACCAACCAAAGAGGTGTATGAGGACATAAATATTGCCCTCTAGCAGGTTGCTTCTTGTTTCTTGAAGATGTATCCTTGAAAGCTGTGACAGTAACCCAACACTTACCTAGCAAATATCCAGAGAACTTACAGTTAATGACCAGTGCCAGATAAGCTTCATTCAAATCTTTGGAAACAATGATAGGTTACCAATATATCCCATCTCACAAGAACCTTCCCATACATCTTTAATCTCTGGTACGTTATGTGGATCATATATTTACTACTGACCCCAAAAGATTCCTATAAGATTTGCTAAAATGTTTAACATGCAAATATTCCTTTTGTTTTGCAATTGCAGTAGAAGCATGACATTTTCCTTTTCTAGACATAAAAATAAATACAGAACAGCAACACCTAGCATTGGCATATATAACCAACACATTGAGACCATATAAAAAACAATTGCTTCACACCCACATCGCGTAAACAGGCAGTTTCAACAGTTTAGCTTAATATCTTGTGAACATCCCACGAAACTACAAGACTACAAAGAAGAATATAAGCCATCAGTCGGACTTCAACTGAAGAAGAGGGCAATTGCCCTTGAAACATATGTTTTGGACATAATACATATAAGTGAGGTGAGTGTTACTATTCCAACTCATTTTCAACATTACAAAGAATATAAGCGCTTGCTGTCCATAGCCGCTATCAATGGTTACAAAAGAAAACAGATGAAAGGATAGGAAGATTTAAAGAATAAAAACAGATATAAAACAACTGAGCAGCCAAAAAGAAGCAGTGCAGAAATTTCATATATCATCCCTGAGTCATCACAAATTCAGCAGAATTTTCAAAAGCAACCTTACCTCCACAAAATAAACACAGCAAACATTATTATGCACAAATCTAAAACATGTAGTTTTTAACTTAAATCTGGTATATAAAATAAACTGTTCTGACAGCCAAATGTGCAAGACAAAAAGAGCACATGAGAGCCATACTATACTAACTAATGAAAATATCCAAAGTAGCTCATCATTTCTGGCCAATCAGTAATGAATTTACATAATCCTACTAAAGGCTGCCACCTATGCAGTTAAATTAGACACATGGGAAAAAATACTAACAAAACAAGGATCGCCTCATGGACTTTGTTTACCTGCCACTGAATAGTCTTTGGAATTTTATTACATAGCAAACAGATTTTGTCACTTCAGATAACCCCATGTCAAAGTATTCCATTAGAAATTAGTTGCACACTTGCTGAAAATTGGCATATTTATTCTCCATAGAGCCCAAGAAAGCATCCTGGTGTAAACAAATGTACATGCCATCGCCGCAGCAAACCTTTTAAGCGAATAAAATTACTTTGTTACTGCGTTGAATACATTACTACTCTTGTGTACTTCAAATAATAAAAGCTTAAAACTTAAGGGAGCAGATACAGCTTATGGTGATGAAAATTTTGATAATGGTACACTTTTTTCTCTAGAACAATAATATTTACAATAATGGAAATTTGTATATCAGAAACACACTTTTTTTAATATTCAAAATGACTGCAGTTTCCACTGCAGGGTTTCAGTATTTCCCTAAAACTGCTATGTTTAAAACTTTTTTCATTATCTTTTGTTCATTTTATTTCTATAGCTTATAACTATAATATTGGACATTTTCAACAATATTTAGTAACAAATTATATTTTTCATTTAGTGATGGATACAACATATAGATTTTTGAGAATAAAAATTAAGAGTGTATATTTTTTAACAGAAATTATTTACAACAAAGAAAAGCAATTTTGTAAGATATACGAGGGCCGTTCAGAAAGTAGCCTCCGGTTGATTGCAAGAAATTCACCAAGTTAAATAAAAATATTTTAATATATACATCTTACAACTACATCTTTGCACTATTTTTCTACATAGTTTCCATAACGATTGAGGCACTTATCGTATCTGTTCACAAGCTTTGAAATTCCTTCTGCATAAAAATCACCCGCTTGTGCCTGGAGCCAGCCTGTGACCGCATCTTTGAGCTCTTCGTCATCATCAAACCGCTGGGACCCGAGCCATTTCTTCATATGCATGAAGAGGTGATAATCACTTGGCGCCAGATCTGGGCTGTAAGGTGGATGGTTGACAACGTCCCACTTGAAGGACTCAAGAAGGGCTGTTGTTCTGCGAGCAGAGTGAGGACGGGCGTTATCATGCAAAAAAACGATACCGGAAGTCAGCATACCACGGCGTTTGTTCTGTATAGCCCGTCGTAATTGTTTTAGTGTTTCACAGTACACGTCTTGATTAATGGTCATCCCACGTTCCATGAATTCAACCAACAACACCCCTTTTGCATCCCAAAACACCGTTGCCATCAATTTTCGGGCAGAAAAATCTTGCCAGCAGCTTTTATTGGTTTGGTAGGCGAATTTGAATGTGCCCACATCTTTGATTGTTCTTTTGCCTCAGGGTTCACGTACTTAATCCAGGTTTCGTCCCCGGTCACGATTCTGTTTAACAATGGTTCACCTTCGGCCTCATAACGTGACAGAAAGTCTAATGCAGAGGCCATTCTTTGAGTTTTGTGGTGGTCAGTAAGAATTTTGGGCACCCATCGTGCACAGAACTTACGGTAACCCAATCTTGCTGTCACTATCTTGTACAAGAGAGTCTTAGAAATCTGTGGAAAATCAGTAGACAACTCCGACATTGTGAAACGTCGGTTTTCACGAACTTTTGCATCAACTGTCTGAACGAGTTCGTCCGTGACCAATGATGGTCTACCACTCCTCTCTTCATCATGAACGTTTTCTCGTACACTTTTAAATAAATGTACCCATTCACGGACCACTCCTTCACTCATAACTCTTGGTCCGTACACGGCACAAAGCTCAAGATGAATAGCTGCTGCAGAATATCCTTTGGCTGTAAAAAACCTTATAACAGCACGCACTTCACATTTGGCGGGGTTTTCTATTGCAGTACACATTTCAAACGGCCACAAACACTAAACTAGCGCAGGTACGACTTTCACTCGACCACGGCTTGATGCCGACTGACCTGCTGAGTGCGTGAATGCACAGATGGCGTCGCTACTCCCCCCACTACCCGCACTGTGACCGATCGGAGGCTACTTTCTGAACGGCCCTCGTACATAACAAAAAATTTCAGAGAAACGAATCTTGAAAATAAATTGTCAACAAATCAAAATAATGGAAAAGGCACACAGAGAAATGCAAATTATAAATAAATTGTTAATGAGTCGTATAAACTTGAGATGCTTCAATAAGTAATAAAGTACCTGAACGTGTTTCACAGACTGTGTTGCCCACCTCATCAGCAGATCTCAAGTGACTCATTTACAATTTATTTATACTTGAAAATAAAATTTGCGAAAAATGAGTACCAAATATTTATTGTGTCACTCTTCACCCATGCTCATGCTCCGATGCACTGCCTTGCTTTTTAAATTACAACTAAAAAATTCTACCAGATATTGAAATAATATTTTCAGGAAATATTCTGGACAAATTTCCTAATATAATAAGAATATTTTAAAAAAATCAATTTCTGCAGCTCTTAGGCTGTATCTGCCCCCTTAAATAAGCTTCTATTTGTCATCATTCCATGCACACATTGGCATTCCCTTGTTTACTGGCATGAAGCCACAGTCATTTCAAATAACATTATTTATGTTGCAAACAGAGTTAACGTCATAGCACGTCATTTTTTGGATAGTATTTAACACCCACTTTTACTACTATGACACCGCAGGCAATAACTCTGCTGATACAGAAATGAAGATGGAGCAACTGTGAAAAGTGATGTCAAGGGAAACTGACAACACAGAGAAAACCTGCCCCTGCGTCTGTTTGTGTCTGCCTAAATCCCACATGCGGTTGCCTGGGATCGAACCCAGGTTGCCTTGGTGAGAGGTGAGTGGTCTAACCACTCAGTCACAACACAGCCTATTCGTCTATCTACTTCATGACAATCAAGATAAACATAAAAAAACATGGTCTTATTACTTGCCTTCTGATGGTAGAAGGGAAACAGCGAATACAACAGGCTAAAGTGATATTCAAATCCTTTAAGAACTGATCGCTATGTGATGATTTGATATTTGGTTCCCTTTGCATGGGCAGGAGTAAAAAATATAAGAAAATAAATAATAATAATAAAAAAAACTGATGACTTTCCATTTGATAAGGAAACCAATAAATTACAAGGAATATCTCCCTCCCTCCTACCAAGCATATATATATATATATAAAAAGAAGTATCCAACATAAATTGTGTGCCTTAATAAGATCTACATTATTTGTATAATAAGATAATCAGTTATACAAAAGATAACTAGAATGAAGAGGGCTGCAGAGGCTATCCAAAGAAAATTCAAGATATACAAGTTATTTGTGATATAAATAGATTTAATATGTGGCATTTAATAAATATATTAATATTTTATTAAGGAGTCCTCAAAATGTGTATTTCTGATAAAATCTTGGTATCAACTTTTTTTTTTTGGGGGGGGGGATGCAATACTTTCTCTACCTACTATGTATTGGTAGAGAAAGTAATAAGAAATAGATTTCAATGTATTCAACTTTTTGTATGAGCATTATCATGACTTTGCTGTTAAAGGTGTGATTAAATGGATGTTGATAATTTATACTGATTTTTTCTAAAGCTTTTGATAATGTTGATCAGGATATCCTATTATCCAAATTACATACACCCCCACCAATGAATCTTTGCCCATTAAGACATCCTAAACCCACAGCTCTATTTCAAGTATTCCAATACCCAAAATTATACGCCAATTTAATAAAATTGCTCACATGCGCAACAATTGCCACAAGACGAAATGGATGGCCATATGAATCTTGCAGAACTTTGCATCATACAGAGTAGCTTCTTTTTCAACAGGTACTGTCAACAGACTTCAGATACAACCATGGACATAGTATATGGATGACATCTTTCCTACAGTACCTGAAAAATTCATTCGAGACTATCAAGTTACTCAATTTACAATACAGAGCAAATTTACGATGAAAATGGAAAATGCAGGCACATTACCACTCCTAGATACAAAAGTCATTAGATCCAAAACAAAATTAAATTTGATATCTACAGAAAACCGACACATTTGCAAAATCATTTTGAAAACAATAGTTTCAATCCAGTCCCACACAAACATGCTGTTCTAAATAGTTTAATCCAAAGATTGGTGTACACTACATTAACAGAAGAAGAATACTGAAGAGAATACCTACACTTTCTCAACAAAGCAATAAAAATGGCTTCCACAAACAAGTCATCAACAAGAAAATAGCAAAGTTCAAAAAACAGAAAACATAACAAGGATGTAGTGTTACAAAATCGACTCAACTAACTTTCAACAACAAGGATACTACAAAACTATCTAGCAAAAATCCAAAATGAGCTTCAACAAATTTACTTTCCACCTTAAAACTCATTACAAATTCCATAACATTTTCAAAAAACACATCTGCTTAGCTCCACAAAACAAATATAGTCTTGAAAAATTACTCTGCAATAATTCAAAGGATATAATACCGCAAAAAAAGAAAGCAGGAGTTTACCAAATTAAGGGTTCAAAATCTGACAAAATCTATATAGGAAAAACGAAAATAAATTTACAAACCAGACTTAATGAACACATGAAAGACTTCAAATACAAACAGTTCTGGACAACCAACCACAACATAACAATGATCATTACACTCTTAAAACCTATAAAATACACAGCAGAGCTAGATACAGTACAGTCTTGCTCAACCGAAGCAAACGGGCAGGGGGAACGTCAGATTAGGATGAACGTTGGTAATATGGAAAGAAGAAATAATCGTGGATGCTTATAGGTGTCTTAATTTTTGTTAAAGCTAATACACTATTATTGAAAGCTTGCAAATATGCAAAGAAGCTTGTGACTGTCATGCAATTAAATTAAAAACAAAGGAATTTTTGCTTAGCAGTTGCTGAATGCTGTAGTTTTTCGGAGCTAAAGTGATGTATAATTACTCAAGATTTTCTGAAGTTTGTTGTGCTGCTATGCATAAAATTTAAAAGTTCCTATCCCTGCTAACAAAAAATTGGGAATTTATGAAATTAAATGCTCAGATTATAATCTAGTATATAGAGGAAGGACAAAGAGAAGTTTGGAAACCAGATTAAAGGAACACATGAGAAACCTAAAATACAAGCAAACAGAAAAATCAGCAGTTGCCTATCATTTTGAACATCAGAACAAGAAATCAAACCTTATATAAAACTGTTAAAACCAGTGTACAAACCCATAGAATTAGATATCTGGGAGAAGATCTACATAATGAAGAAAAAGAGCCATAACCTTTGGAAGTTCATAGATCCAGCAACAGATGCCTCCACAAGTGATACATCACCACCCCCATCGTTGATGTCACTGAAACAAGATTTAGTCAGAATGAAAGGCTGAAAATGGGAACAAGTGTTCCCAAAACCAGTCCCAGTAAGTAATTATTAAGTGATGTTTGTGTTTCAAAAACCGACTCAAATTCCTTTGTTTTTAATACATTATTAATTTCAGTGTGCAGTATGATTAAAATTGTAGCATAAACAGCATGGATACCTATTCATATTTGTTTGAAATAGTTTGTATAGACTTTGACTTGCCTGCCGAATGTCGTTTTCAGGCTGCCATGTCACACATTCTCTGTAGAAGTAGTACCTCAGTGCTGGAGGTTTCTTCCTATTGCCCCATGTATTTCAATGCTGTTTCAAGGACTTTGAATCCCTCATTGTAAGTTATTTTGACATTACCTTTTATCAACTATGTTTTCTGTTTCCATTTCACTATTAACAATGCCAACAATGTCTTTTGTCAGTGACTTCATACTGGTCAACAAGGGCAAGCCACTCATTAAGGTCTTCATCAGTCAGATCTCCACATCCACAGATTTTATTCAGCAAAGGCACCATGTTTTCTGTGCTAATTTCTTCATTTCCAGAATTTCTCTCTGTCTCCTCACTTAACAGAATTTTCCATGATTTTGTAATTGTACCTACACCAATGCTTTCCCAACATTGTGCCACTAAATCTTTCAGATTTAATTAACTCAATTTCACTATGATGACTTCTCCTTGGTCAATAGTGTCGATCAAAGATTACAAAAGCTCTCTACGGTAATTTCTTACCGTCTCCAACACACCTTGGTCCACAAGCTGAGAAATAGCCGTAACATTTGGCGACAGGAACAATGCTTTTATTTAATTTATTTATTATTTTATTTATTTCAAAGTTCTTCTTCACTGGGATGAGTGGGAGCATTATCTAATAAAAGAATAGCTTTTCTTCGCAACTGTTCTGCCTTTAAAAACTTTTCAACTTTTAGTACAAATCTGTTAAAAAACCATTCTTTAAAAATGTCTAAGCTCATCCAAGCACTCTTTTGGTTATAATATTTGACTGGCAAAGGATTTTTGAATGCTTGTGGGTTCTTTGATTTCCCAATCATAGGAAGTTTCAAATTTAGCTTTCCGGTAGCATTACTACAAGCAAGGATTGTTATTCTTTCCTTACTTTGCTTGCTTGTACCCTGGAGCTGCTGCTTCAGTCTGAGCTGCGAGTGTTTTGCCTGGTAGCATTTTATAATTTTGGCTAGTTTCATCACAATTAAACAGCTGTTCCCTGGCCAGATTTTCACTACCAATTAAAGTATGCACTTTTCTCTAAATTCATGTACTGACTCATCATGAGTTGAGAGCTTTTCTCCACAAATATTGAGTTGCCGAATTCCATAGCTCTTCTTCCAGCGGTCCATCCAGCCAATGCTAGCTGTAAAGTCAGGGTCACCTTCACTGAACTCACCACAGAATTTCAGGGCTTCTTGTTTCAATATTGGCCCAGATATTGACACACCTTTAGACCTATTATGGGTGAGCCAAACAAAAAGCCTGACAAACTTTTATGTACTAATATGGTTTCCTAGTTTTTCTTTCTTCTAAAGCTTTGGTTGTCACTCTTTCTGAACAACATTTTTCTATTTCCATTGTTTCTCATCCAATCACCTACAGTTAAAAGTTCTACACCATAATCTTGTGCCACTTTAATGCTGATTCACCATTGCCCAGCCTCTTAATTGCCTTCAGTTTATCTTCCATAGACACTGACACCCTCTTTCGAAGCCATCACAAATGGAAAAAAAATCACTTTAAAGAACAGCAAGCGATATACGCGGTGTTGCCTATAGCACTAGCGATATCGAGCCACTGACAGGTCATGGCGGGAGAAAGTTCTATTCACAGTGCATGACTCAGACAACAGCAGTGTTTGTTTGCCCTTCCAAGGCTCGAGTAAAGTCATATAAATGGCACTGGGGAGGACTATAAATTCTGTGAATTCTTTTCGGATAAGATGTTGGTTAAGCGAAGGTCAGTTGAGTGGGACTCTACTGTACTTGGGAAAAGATTTTAATCGTGAAACACAAATGCCACTTAATGAATTGTTGCCACCGAATCAGTTATAAGTACAACACTACTCCACCACTAAATGTCACCAGAATCATGTAACATACAACAGATGTAACAAGAGGAGTCAGCTGGTCTCTGAATGTGAGAGCAAATTGTTCTTGAAACCGATCAAACAAAAAATATAGATGACAAGAGTTTCAAATCCAACTAAAACCTTCTCTTAAATTTAAATACATCAGTTATTAGATTATCCAAATATTATATTCTTGCTAAAGCAAGTCAGAGCTAAACCAAGTGGTCTGGTGGTAATGTCTGTGGCCTGCATTCAAATCCTATGGGCCAACCAAACTGACTGGGGTTTTATGCTGGTTTCTCTCAAGGGAAACCAAGGTAAATATGGGATTAGATATTTAATACCATGACCAAAATTCCACCTTCTGTCTAAAGCAATAGTAAAACTGACAATGGATGGTAATTATGACTGCACTGCCATTGATAAAGCAGCCAGACTGAAATGCGCCCTAATGCCATCTGCTTGTCATGGAGCAAAGTAATATGGTATTTAGGGATGTGGCCTCGAAGGCTGACTAAACTCCACCATCTGACTACAGATGGCAAAAGCAGCTAGACTGTAGCACTCCATCCCCATCTGTTTGGCATGAAGGGAGAATTGGTAAGGTACAAGGATGAGTCCTAAAATGCTACTGTCCACCACATACTGTCAAATAGGTATCTTGCCAAACACATCTGTTGTGATATGACTGTGAAGTTAAAGTCATGTAAAACAAATCAGATTTAAATAAATACATATATATATATATATATATAAAAAAAGAATTTCTTAAGAGCTGGTCGCTATGTGATGATAGTGAAATTCTGTTCTCTTTGCAAGATCAGGATGAAAATGACTACCATTTGAGGAAAGTGGAAAGTACATGCATTGGACAATTAAAACCAATAACAAGGAACATCTCAGAAATAGTTAACTTCACAAAAGAATCAAATGACATGTTTTAATTCCATTTATATTTTTTGCATATGTTTCATTTGTCATGAAAATATCTTACGCATATAGTACTTTAATCAAAATCATTACAGCCATTTTTGAGAAAATCAAAATGTTCAGAAAAAAGTTCCACACAAAGGGATAGAAGTATTTTCTTGAATATATTTGTACTGCATCCTTGGAAGATGCTGAACTTATATATCAAGTTTGGTATTTAAATAGCTCATTTTAGTTATGATGTCTCAAAATATAATTTCCAGTGAAATCTCAACATTAAATTTTTGAGTATGCGATACTTCCCCTTCCTAATATACTAGTAGAGTAAGTAAAAAACATGACTGCCCCAAAGAATGCCCTCTTTTATTGTTTTATTTAAACTTTGGTTTTTTTCAATTGCTTTCACTAAATATTTTGATGAATATACATAAAACAACTTTCTAACATCACTAGAAAAATTTAACACATACTATCCCTGTAATGTGGTAACTAATTTGAAAAAAAACAAGGTACATTGTATTCTGCAATAGACCTTATCTTACCACCCAAGTGAACATTCCTACATTTTTAAGTATTTTTTACAAATCTATAAAGATAGAATACAGGTATTCACAACTTTTTCATAGTGCTCATAAATAGCCATCTCTGGTGTGAAGGATGACACATAAACCCCTTCCACATGGTAGTGTTGTAGAAAAATAAAACTAATAAAAGTAAAAGTTTAGCATGCATTGGAAGAAAAGATAGATAAATCTAGTTTCTGCCTTGGTCTAAATATACAATAACATTTCCTTAAATTTAAAAATGTTTTATGCAAGATAGTTGTTTATTAAATGTTGTGTGTTGTTTGAAGAATGCCAACTGATATTTACATACGTTCAATGTGTGCAAATGCACAGAAGACCCCACGTGGGCAGTAACCTGTGGTTTGAACATCATTACATTTAGTTGATTTGTATATCTCAGGATGAAACTGCTGTTCAGTGCGTGTATGGCAGTATGGACAAGCATCTCCGCTGTCACAATTAGCTGGCTCTCCCCACTCATCTCCATGCTTCACATTTGGGCAAGGTGTAGACCTGAAAACATGTTTCTCATCATATTTATTCACATGTTTTTTCATTATAAATTATGCATTATTATTATTATTATCATCACATACCTATATTTATATTTGCGCGGGCTTCTGCGCTTGTCTCTACTATTGTGATATTGGGGGCATGCATAGCCCTGTCTACAAAGCCTAGGTGGTCTCTTGCACGGTTCAGTCTTGTAACTTGCTAAAACGTAGCTTGTATCTGAAATTAAAAATCATTCACATGTCACACCACATAGTATTTAAAAGCACCTCAATACAACATTTGTTGTTTCATTTTTATGCCACCTTTAACACCTCAGGAGCAAATTGCTCACTCGATTTACAGTAGTTTTAATCTTTGAGTTGATATTATCTTGAGTTGTTATACTAAATTTACACACACATTCACACTCTCATTCATACTTCTAGACTCCAGGAAAGATAGGGGATAATCCTGGATAAAAAAAAATTCCCACCCTTCAGTAGGGATTGAAATGGAGACTCTGGACTTGGAGCTTAGCATGCTAACACCATATCCAAAGTGGCCAAAAACATTTCTTATATTTCTAACTCAATTTTATCCAGAAATTATGGAATAATTTAAAACTTTAGACTTACAAGCCTTCTACTTTAGTTACACATGTAACCTTTATTGCTGTACGACCTTATGCATGTCATTTTGCATTTAAATATGTGCTGTAAGCCTAGCTTCCTATTAAATTACAGTAAAGAATAAAACATTTTGACTGCAATAAGGTGAATAAACCATTCAAGACAGGACTCTGCATAAGAGCAGAGAAAGCTGAAGGAGGTTCTGTGTATGAATTAAATGGCTTTAAAATAGCATCACGTCAAAAAACAGTATTATTTTAGTGTTAAATTCTAAACAATCTTTACTTGGAATTTCGTTTGTTAACACATTCTCAGTTTCAAATTTTTTCACATGTTTTTAAGATAAATGAGTTAGTTTGTACACCACCTTACAAATAATAGGACAAAGTCTTGATATGTTTCATTGTGATTATATATAGTTACACTCATATTGTGCAATTTAAAAAAAAAAATGTAAGTCCCTTATCTAACAATTATTTTCTAATAACTAGTAGTAGTAAAAACAATACTCAAATCTTTTAAAAGCTCACTGCTACGTGTAACAATTGAAATTTGGTTCTAATTTGCATTCACGGGAGTAAACAAAAAGGAATGAAAGCTGACTTCTTGGTTAAGAAAAGTTTGAGTAGTTCTTTTATATATAAATAACCTTCAGAGGCTATTTCCAGAAAATTAAAATACACATAGTTTGCCATAAAAATATCTTAAAACATATAGTATTGTGACAGTGCCGTCTTCTGCAATGTTCACCTTGGTATGTGTCATTGCAGTTGGAGATATGTTTGATACACATTAGATTTGTCCAGAAGCTTCAACATTTTCCAGAAAGCTCTGTATCATTATTTTCTAGCTATAAAAGGATTACAAACCTAAGTGTGTCGTGAATTTTACAGAGCTGAGTGTTGTGAGTCATACTAGGACTGGGGGTTAGTGCACAGTGGTTGCAAGTCATGGATGGAGAAAACTATCAACTGTCTACACATTGAAGCATTCAGTGAATTAAAGACTTTATTTGTAACTAGTTGTTGAGGCAATAAAATCATTTGTTACAGTGGTGTCAAGAGTGGATATTTATGCCAATATGGAAGAGATGATGAAAAGTTTGTTGGTTGAAATCTTGCGTGTGTGTGTAAAGTCTGATAAGCCAAAAAAATGCATTTTGAGATAATTAATTTTAAAGTTTAAACGATTGGAATAAATTACTAAAATAACTTGAGGTAACATTTTAGGCAGAAGTGATTAGTTTGACATATGGACATTGTATTTTCCAACTACTTACCTAAATAAATGGCCATGAAAATGACCTATTTATAAAAACAAAAATTAATTTCCTGAAAGCTTTTTTTGAATTTACTGGATCTCAAAACATATGCTCATCATGAAATCTTAAAATCATTTGTATAAAAAAGTTGTTCTGCATATATTATGTTACCAACCACAAATTTTTAGTACAATAATCTCATATGTAATAAGGATTAGGTTAATGCACAATACAAAAACAAAACCCCACTGGTTTTGAAAAACATTACATAACAAAAGTTAAGTACTCATTTAATGTTATGTAAGTTTTGTCATATCTTACTTCTCTACACGTATTATATACGTAGTGAATAGAGAAGGTATTGTAATACACCCAAAAATTTGATACCGAGATTTCACTGGAAACACAGGTAATTTCTCTCTCTCTCTCTCTCTTGTGTGTTTGGGGGGGGCAACATAGCTCAAAAACGAAAAATCTGTTAAATACCAAACTTTGTATTTAAGTTCAGTATCTTCAACGGATGTGACGAAAATTTTCAAGAAAATCCTCCAATCCCCAACTACCCTTTACATGGAAAAATTTAGATGTTTACAAGACAAATAAAATATGAATCTTGAATTTTCTGGGAATAGCCTCTGAAGACTACTTTACTCAAATTAATTTTACAGAATTTTGCATAACTGGCAAACTTTAAGAGAAAGACAACACTTACTTAACAGAAAATGTAGAGCTTGTTAAAACACACAATTTATGTCATTTACATTTTTTTCATGGAGTGGAACATTCTTGAGATATTCCTTGTTATTGGTTTCAGCTTTAGAAAACTAATACTTTTCTCATTCAGAAATTTGTAAACTACTGTCCATACGAACAAAGGAACTTCAGTCACATAACAATCAGCTTTTGACTAATACTTAGCCTAGGCTACTCCCTTATTTCCCTTCCACTTGCATGGAAGTAAATGATAAGATTATTTCTGCTGATTTTTTCTCAATTAGTATGAAGTAAAAAGAAGCATAAGCTTAAGAGTAAAAACATAGATTATACTCAAACTTCACTCTTGAAATAAAGTAACTTACTTCGGTCATGTTTCGGTGGCCATTACCATCATTTTCAAGAGATTCACTGACGAACTGTAGGGGCCTGTGGAGGTCTCTCTTCTGGATAGATGTATTTTGAGATGAGTCCGTTTGTTTGTGGTAAGTCAAAATTTATGACTTTGTTTTTGTCTTTAAAATTAATAGATTTTCCCAAACTGTTAATCCAATTGGATTCTGCACTAATTTGAATAATTTGGGTTCACTGTGAAAATATGGTTTTGAGTCCAAAAATGATGTGCTACAGCTGAATTATCTGTTTATATTTTAAATATCTCATGTGTTCTTTAAACAATGTCCAATGTTTCATTTTCCCTATATATACCTTTTCACATTCCTTGCAGCTGATTTCTTATATCCCTGATTGTTTCAATGGGAGGATTTTATCTTTTGTGTTTGTATGGAGGAGGGTTTTTAAATTGTGTTTATTAACTGGAGCTAAGCTGATGTTCCATTTTTGAAAATATTTTGAAATTTTTGGTGCACCAAAGGGTGGTAAGTGAATTTTTTGTAGCTGGTTTCTGCTTTTATTCTTTTTAGAGTTGTTATTCCATATTATTATTATTACGCCCCTCAGTTGTGAGTCAATTTGTTATACATATATTATTCAATGTATAACAACTTCCAAGTGGCGAGCTAGTTGAGAGTCTTTCTTCTTTAGTATTACTCACCGTAATACTAGTATTATTACTTCTCAGGTCGTGGCCTTGAGGGAGATAATTCATTCCAGGTAATACAATATTTATAAATAATATACTGGTTTCACTGGAAAGATGTTCTTGTATATTACTTGATACAATAATTCTTAAAACTGCAGGATTGCACAGATAAATGAAGACTGCATTACTCAGCAGGCGTTTCCATAGGATGCTACCCTTGTGCCGAGAAATGATGCGCACACAAAGACTAACCATTAACGAATGCACACAGTTGAGCATCTATTCAGCTCTTATATAGGCTTGAAACTTATTTTATATGTTTTTCCTTATTAAACATTCTTTGAGGAAGTATATAATACAGACTTTCTTTTATTTATTAATGAATTCCTTTTGATACATATAATATTTATTTCATAAGCTATTTGCGCTTAGTGAAAATTTAAATTCAGGTATACAACGCTTGGGGATGTGGTATTCTGGAAAGAACAGCTTCCTTTTTCAAGCACGTAGGCATGCAATTATTAGTGTTGAATTTGTTTTAAAATAATTATCTTTGATCACAAATGAAATAATACTTAAAATCATATTACATTCAATATTCTGATATTCACAGAACACTTACAGGCTAACTACTTTCAGTAATTAATTTTTTTTTCTTTAACACATAATCAATCAATTTATATGGCACCAATTTGCTTCCATTAACATAAAATGAACACTTGATATGAAAACGCTTGGGTTTCATATATTAACGTCTCAAGAGTGCTAATTTCTTTTACTTTCTTAAATTTATTAATCTTCTTCTTTACCAAATGTTCTGTGTAGCCATTCTTTTGTGCAATTTCTATGATCCTATTAAGTTCTAATTTATATTCCATCTGGCTTAATGGTTGGTTTATCAGTCTGAATGCAAGGCTGTTGATCATGGCATGTTTGTATGAAATCGGGTTGTAGTTGTTGTATTATGTAGTTTTCCATCTATATCTTTCCTATAGATTCTAGTTTACCTGATTATTTTTAGGTCTATGAGGGGAAATATGGCATTCGATTCTTTTTCTATTGTGAATATTATGTTACTGTCCTGAAGATTTACAAATTTAAGGCTGTCCAACTATTCTTTTGCTTACTATTGCCACTACGTCATCTACATATCTATACCAAGTTTTGTGTATTTTTGGGAAGGCTGTGGTTATATGGATTTCTAAATTACTCATGTATATGTCCGCAAGTATTGGAGATAATGGATTTCCCATGGCTAAACCATACTTTTGTGAATAAAATTTGCCTCTGAATGTAAAGTAGGTTTGTTCAATACATAATTGTGTGAGTTTTAGCAAGTCTGTCACCAGAAATGTCTGTGGTAGTTAGCCATTTTTTCAGTGCCAAAAGTAGTTTTTTTCTCTTGGAATGAGTGATACCACATCAAAAGAAACTAACATGTTATCATCACTTAGGTTTTTTTGTTTCATTTGTTGTATTAATTAAAAAGAAATTTTTTATACTTAAACTGCTGTACTGTGGTAAGGTTTGCAACTGTTTTGTGAGTCAATGGGTATGTGGAGGAGTGATGATGTTTACAATAGGTCGCATTTTATTTCCTGGTTTGTGTATTTTTGGTAGTCCATATATTCTGGGGTTACTTGGAATTCGTTTCTTTTTGTTTGCATCACATTAATTTTACACTGTCTAAGGTTTCATGTAAAGATGATTTTGAGGCGAGATCTTTTGGAATTTCCACATATTCTTCTGACTGCAAAAGTTTTTTCATGCTGTTTTCATAACTGATTTGTCCACCACCACTATTTTATTTCCTTTCTCTGCTTTGTGTAGAAAACCTCCTTTTCGTTTAACAATTTTAGCACACTCTGATTGTGGTGGCTCTAGAATTATTTTAATTGCTTTGAAGTTTTTTCACATTCTGCTCTGATTAAGAGCTTATGCTTTTCTGGCTAAATCTTCAGGATAGTTTCACAACATTTACAACAGAAAAAGAATCTAATGGCATGCATCCCTTCTTGGACCTAAAAATAATCAGGAACCACAACAAACTAGAATTTGGAATCTATAGGAAAGAAACAAAGACGGAAAACTACATAATTAACAGCTGCAACCCAATTTAACACAAACACGCCATGATCAACAGCCTTGCATTCAGACTGAGAAACCTACCATTAAGCCAGAAGGAATACAAATTAGAACTTAATAGAATCATAGAACAAAAGAATGGCTACACAGAACATTTGGTAAAGAAGAAAATTAATAAAGTTTATGAAACAGAAGAAGGTGTAAGCATCTGGATAATCTGAATACCGTCGAGGTATACCTGCTAATCCTAAAAAGAATAAAAGTAGAAAGCAGCTTTAAAATATTCACTTACCACTCTTTGGTACACGCAACATTTCAAAATATTTTCAAAAAATGGAACATCAACTTAGCCCCAGTTAATAAGCACAGTTTAAAAAACCTCCTCCATACAAACACAAAAGATAAAATCCCCCCGTTGAAACAATCAGGGATATATGAAATCAGCTGCAAGGATTGTGTGAAAAGGTGCATATACGGAAAACAAAAAGAAACATTGGTTGTTTTAAAGAACACACAAGATATTCAAAACATAAACAGACAGATAAGTCAGCTGTAGCACATTTTTTTTGAACTCAAAACCATATTTTCACAGTGAGCCCAAGTTATTAAAATTAGTGCAGAATCCAATTGGACTAACAGTTTGGGAAAAATCTATTAATTTTAAAAACAAAAACAAAGTCATAAATTTTGAAATACCACAAACGGACTCATCTCAAAATTCTTCTATCCAGAAGAGAGACCTCCACGGGCCCTTATAGTTCATCAGTGAATCTCTGTTGAAAATGGTGGTAACAGCCACTGAAACATGTCCGAAGTAAGTTATTTTATTTCGAGATTGAAGCTTGAGTGTAATCTATGTATTTACTCTTGATTAAGAAATTAACATCATTTTTATTTGATAATAAAGGTTGAATTATTTAAAATTACACATTTTTAAGACATTTATATGACTAAAAAAATGCATTTCTTTTTCTGAGAATAGACTGTAAAATCCTCCTTCTGAATGAATTCTCTGTAACTAGTAAATCATAAATGCTTTGTACCATTATTTCCAATATATTAATTACTATGGATTTAAATTCTCCAATTCCTTTATCATACAGTTTTTGAAATGTTAAGACATTGTTTTTTTTTTTTTGCAATGTCATGTAAGAGCATGAAATCTTATTTGCAGCATGCAGTAACCTGCTTTTTAAAGATATGACTATTGCTTTAACTTCCTACATTGCTCTTGTATCTATAATTTAATGTATAATGAAATCATTTCTGCAAAGGTTTATCATAAATAACAAGGCAGAAATCAATATAAGTTTTTGTAAGAATAGTTTATAGAATAGATTAAGCTGTATTTTAAAAATAACTATTCGCTTAAAAATATAATGGCCTAAAATAAGTTACTTAGGAAAGCAGTAATGACTTACCTTGCCATTTTGGATCTTCATTCATCAAATTTCTTTCTTTATCTAAAACATTTGGCCCATTTAGAGAATTTGCTTCAGAATCTGGTTTTTCCAAAGCCTGAAAAACATAGAATTAGGGCAAGTAAGTTTTGGCCTGGAGGAAGTTTGTCCCTACATTGACTGAGGTTACATTGCATTTGAAGTAATGAGGGCACTTGAAGATGTGCTTGTATTAACATAATTAGCCTTAATCTTACAAGGTATACATTTCAATAATGTTAAACCTGGTTCACAATACCTCAAAAGAAGCAAGAATGGGAAGTGATGCAGGACGCAAGATTTTAATTCACAATAGGCTGGTAATGAGAACAGGAATGCATATTAGTAACCATTTCAAAATTTATTTTATGCATTGGGATTTCATTTTTGGTTTTTAACTGAGCGATGGTATTTTTTCACAGGCATCCAATTCAATCAGCATAATGTGGGTTATCCAACATCAAAAATGTTTGAAAGAACTGTGACTAGAGTGAGCTCTAGCAGATGTTTCATGTCATGTCCTCCTAGAATTATATCTACAGCAAAGATTCTAACATCCACTATATGGACCTAATGTACTGTACCCAGGAACAAGAATGAGAAAGTTTATACTTGGCTAACTCTTCTTTCCCATCAATTGTGAATGTTCCTATTAAAATATATGTATTTCAAGTTTGTAATTTTCATTCTGATTACTGTGCTCAGTTGAGAACCAACCTTTACGTACAATAAAAATGGAAGTTCAAATATTGCATTTCTCTGAATATACATTTCACAAGTATTTGTGTTTGTGAACAAAAAACAAAGTCAGGAAAATATCAAAGTTATTTAAAAGTTAATTAAGTGGGAACTCTCACACAGAAAAAGATTCTTAATATTATAACATAATTTTAACAACACTTCACTTATCTTAGACTCAAAATAATTTAATGACACCACTTCACTAATGTTAAAATTATTTTTTATCTATACGCCTTTAAGAGTCGGTCCAGATATCAACATTATGCCACTTCACAACTCTTGGCGCAAATGAAAGTAGTTTGTTACTATATTGCATATATCATGTGCATCATTGCAGTTGGATGATGATGATAGTGTTTGAGGGCGTTCAACCACTAGGTCATCAACACCCTTATCAAACAAATCATGGCTAAAGCGAGATAAAGCTCAATAAAAAAATAGTATAAATAAGAACGAAAGTTAAATATAAAATTCAATGTATAAAAGTAACCGCAGCAAAAGCCACAGATAGGTGATTTCAGAAAAATATTTAAAAAATGATGCGAAAACAAGGCTAAAAACAATAAATCCATAATTGAAAGGTTATCTCAATTATTGTCTGACAGGACTTCTGGGAGACCAACTGGCAGTTGTAGAGATTACTGAATATGTGCAAGATGAACACACTCTAGCAACACATGACGGACAGACAAATCTTCTCTACATAGCAGACACACAGGAGCAGATTCACTTTTAAGAAGGAAACTATGTGCAGTTGGAGACCGTAACAAAGGAAATGCGGCACACTGGTAGCAAGAGACTTTGAAATGTGAGATATATACAGATTCTTCCAGAACCATGGGTTTCTGCAAGCTTCCAGAAAGTTCTGCGACATTTTCTAGCTATAAAGAGAGGAAGAAATACAAGCTGATGTGTAGTGAATTATATTGAGTCATGAGTGACTGGAAGTTAGCACACAGTGGCACAACAGCCATGGATGGAGAAGGCCATCAACTATCGAAGCTTAGAATGAATTATTTGCAGCATTGCATTATGCATGATGTTCATTTATGGAACAAAGACGATTAGTCAAAGGTTTAGTATTTTTAGTGGACTTTCTTTCTAACCTTAAACAACAAAATTAGGATAGTTATTTTATATAGTAATATTATTAATATTTTTGCAATAAATCTGTAGCATTTTTTTTTAATAAAAGAGCAAAATCCATGCAACTACAGTCAAATGTAACCCCTTCACCACCCAAGTGTGCCATCACACTGGTTATTTTACTTGGGCCCTCCCCATTCTTTACCACAAGCACATTTGACTGAAGTCACTGGGACTTGAACTCACGTTTGGCTTTGAATGGATGGCCACTCCATTTTGTATCACACTAACGATCACAGCTATTCAAGTCACTTTAACTATAGTGCCAGTGGAAGGGAAATAAATACCTGTTTACAAATTAGAGGAGAACGGCATATAGCAAAAATAATTAATGCAATAAAGGGTTAAAGAATTCATTTGTAACCAATTTTAAGTCAAAAAGATATTTTTTACATTATAATAAAGGTATGCAACTCTTCTTTCCATTCTCGGCTATTGTCAACCAGCCTTTAAAGGTTTAATGCTCTCCCTCTTGATTAAAATCATTCAATGGGGAGTATTTCTTAATTATGATGTTAGCCAATATTAATCCTGACTTAAATCAGAAAGATACATTACCTGAATTTCCTTAATATCATATACTGGTGGTCGAAGATCGTCATTTCCATGTGCAAAAGCACAGTGTGTTCCATTTTTGACACAAAATCCACGAGAATCTGTATCATGCACACACATACATGTTTTATAATATCTAAGATGGTATCTCCTCTCTGTATCACCCGCTGTTCTATGCAAAAAAGGACACCTAGAACAAACACATTTATAACATGTAAACCCTCTTGAAATTCGAAACGCACTTCATAGTCACTTCAACCAATTCACCCTCATATAATAAAAATACTGCCATTTTATTTGCACATCAGGTCTATCCCCCAAAGGGTTTTACCATTTTTAATGTTTACCTAAAGTAGGGGAAGTATTGCATTCCAACTAAAAATTTTATATTAAGATTTTACTGAAAACACAGTCCCCTGAATACATAAATAATAACAAAAAAGTGTGTTTAAAAAAAAGATCCATGTGTGTGTGTGTGTGTGTGTTACAGCTTAACTCTTGTCATACTACTTGAATGTTTGGTTCATTGGCTTACAATATGCATTCTCTTATTTTAATGCCAGTTGTTACTTGAAGGGATGACTGGCACTATGTGTTGGGCTTATTATCATTTCACTCTTAGAACCAAATCTGATGTAAACACAAGTTGTTATTAACTATGTACTTCTGGTAGGTGGAAAACCAAAGCACACTTTAACACATGAGTCATTGCATATCAAACTTAATTTTTTATTTTACAGAATGCTTGAAAACATTATACGTAATATAATTTTATTTTTAAAAAATATTATTACTTATGCTGATAATCAATATCAAAACTTATATTCTGTGTGAGCATCCTTATACACAAATTGATTTTTCTCCAATCCCAATTATCAGGTGTGCTTAAACTTTAACTTATTTACATCATGTTTTTTTATGTTCTTTTTGTTATAAAGCAAACACTAAATCAAGTTGCTTTGGATAGAATATTTTTAAAATGGAAAATTTATATATTTCCTACTCATTTTTCAAATTTAAAAAATTATCACAATATTCCTTGTTTTATAATGTACATGCCAAATTTTAGGATCGGACACACAAGTGGGTAATTAAAAAACATAACTTGCCCAATTGGATCCTGGGTTTTGCCCAAGACTGTATGTTGATGACTGGCTGTTGGAACGTCACAGCAAAACCTTTTCAAGCTTTATAGAAGCATGAGTGCTACAGTATCACTTTATGCATTAGGCACATGTGCTTTATAATTATATGAACACACTTATTTTAAACAGAGGCAAAGGATAAAGTTTGTAACAAAGGACAGCTAAAGCTAGCAAATGAGTGAAGGAATTCAAAGAATGATGCATGTACTTTCGTAAGAAATAAAGTAGTCTCTAACCATTGCTTCCAATTTTGACTCTGGTATGAAAGATGTAATGTTCTCATGCCAATTTCAATTGTGTTTTTACTTTCTCTACATTGTATATGGTACATTGGTAGAGTAGGTATTGCACTCCATCAAAAAATTTGATACGGATTACATTGTAAATACACATTTTTGGGTCCCTGTATAAATATATATATATATGATTTTTAGAAAACGTATGTGTGAAAACAATAACTCAAAAACAAAGTTGGTAAAATACCAAACCTGGTATTTAAGTTTAGTGCCTTCCAAGGACGAAACACAAAGATTTTGAGAAAAATTCCCCCACCCCAAACTACCCTTTACATGGAAAATATTTCCAAAATTTCAATTTTCTCAAAAATGGCTCTAATGATTTTGATTAAAATATTGTATATTAAAGATATTGGCATGACAAAATGTATATTAGGAATTTTTTGGGAATAACATCTGAAGACCTCTTTATTCTGGACGAATTTTGCATAACTGGTAAACTGTAAGAGATAGACAAAAACTTCCTACCCAAAAAGTGTAGATCTCGTTAAAACACACAATTTGTGTCATATAATTTTTTTCATGCATTGACCATTTTTAAGATATTCTTTGTTATTGGTTTAAGTTTTAAAATACTTAAAACTTTTTTCATATGGGAATTTGTCAACTCCTTGCAATGCAAAGAAACAGATTTCGATCGGTTTTTAAAAAAAATTAACTATCGCTTTATACTAGTGTATTCCCTTACTTCCCTTCTACTTACAAGAAAGCAAGTAATAAGACCATTTCTGCTGAAGCATTTTAAATCTGAAACAAATAAGGAATATCTCAGAAATGGTCAAATATACAAAAAACTTATATAACATAAATTGTGTGTTTTAACGAGATCTACATTTTTTTTTTGTATAGTAAGTTTATGCTTATCTCTTACAGTGTACCAATTAATCAAAATTCAGCATAGTTCATCCAGAATATAAGGATCTTCAGAAGCTATTCCCAGAAAATTCAAGATATACATTTTATTTGGCATGTAAATATCTTTAATATACGTCATTTTAATCAAAACCGTTAAGAGCCTGAGAAAATCAAAAATTTTGAATTTTTTTTATTTAAAGGGTAGTTTGAGTTGGGGAGGGGGGGATTTCTCTCAAAATCTTAAAGTCACATCCCTGGAAGATATTAAAATAAATCCCAAGTTTGGGATTTAAGTTATCGAGTTACTGTGTTCACAGACACATGGACCTTTTTCTAAAAAAATTTTTTGGGGTTACAGGGGACCCTAAAACTTATATTTCTGGTAAAATCTTGGTATCAAATTTTTGGGTGGAATACAATGCCTTCTCTATACACTATGTACATAGTATGTGTAGAGAAAGCAAAAACATGAATATATACCCTGAAAGTATGATTTTTAAGCTTTGAAATAAAATTTGTCTCAATTTCATACAGCAAATATATCATAGCAAACAAGCATTTGCATGCATTAATGTGTGTGTACTCTTTCCAGAATGTCAATGCCCAAAAATAAACCTGAAAATGATGAAATATGGCAAAAACAAAAATATTGGGATATCCTTAATTTGCTTTTAAAAGGCATACAAAATATTACAAAAATATTTTGAAAAACTTAAGTCAGAAGTATGTCCAGTTTTATACGAAATTACTCCTATAGTACCTTAATATGTATGAGCATTTGTGGGTTTTTAATTAAACAATGTGCAAAACTTATAATTTATATAAAGCATGTATATATATATATATATATATATATATATATATATATACATAAAAAAGGTGAAACAGTAAAGCTTCTTAAGGTAAGTCATTAAAAGCAGCAAGAATTGAATTATGTTGAGTGTTTTTAGTAAACAAGTAGGAGAATGGAACTGTCATGAATAACATTTCTAAACTGCATTCCAAGGTGATAGCTGGTAACATGAAGCTCCAAAGTACAAGTCAAAAACCAAAATAGTGTGAATAAGAAATAAAAAACTATGACTCAAAGTGAAACATCAGACACCGGGAAAAACAATCCAAATATTGACTTCAAAAAAATTGAAGGAATAAAATGATGCAACATCCGAAAAAGGGCAACATGGAACTGATGCCATGAATGACGCTGGATACGTAAGACAAATGAAAGGTATTATTGTTGCATAAAATTATAAAAATATTAAACAAATATATTAGCAAGGAAAGAAATGAAAACCATCACTTAAGGGAGGAAAATGCCACTTTAAGGGAAAGCTTATGACAATATCAAGACAAAATGACAATAGAGGCGGTGTAAAGAAAGCACATAAACAACCAGCAGAGAGAAGTGGAGCAGATGTAACTGAAAGCCTCGGTTGTAGATAGAGAAAATATATTTAATGTCTTGGCTGAAATTCAAGAAGAAAGAAACACAACACAGAAACCAGTAACAAAAAAGGAAAAATCTACATCTTCGAAAGGCTAAAAACCAGTAAGGAAAGCAAAAGCACACAAGAAACAACTTGCAAACAAGAAGCTATTGCTCATTGGGTATTCTATGACCAAATATGTGGAAGAATCAAGAACAAAAACCGTAGTTAGAAGAGGATTCAGAACAGGCCAACTAAGTGATCACATTGTGTAATGAAATTTTGACAGCGCTAAAAGTAAAAATTATGTAGACTATGAGGCAATAATATTACACATGGGAACAAATTCTGCTGGGAATGTAGTGCCAGAAGTGCTCTAAAACGATACTAGGAATCTCAGGCGAGTAGTAAAATCGAAGTTTACTGCATCAAGTGTTTGTGAATGGCATACTATACAGAACACCCATCAGTAACTCCTATATAGACAAAGTGAATTGTGCAATAAGTGCTGTGAGTGATGACAAAACAGTTTATACAAACACAAATTCTGTGGCAATAGTTGTTTGGGCATTGATGGGCTGCACTTAATAGAAGAGATTCATATATGCGTAGTAAAATGGAAGGCAAGATAGTTAATGTACTTCAGGAATACTGTCAAAAATGGGTAAATGTAACAGAGGCACAAAAATAAAAACATTAAGCTGATGTCCTACTGTCAAAAATTTTGGTCCAATACTCTTCAAACTACAAATTGGATTGTGGGACATCGGAAAATTTCATTGTATATACAATTTCCGTCCCATTTTTTGGTCTAATTCCAGTTTGCTACAACAGAATATAGCGGTTTCTAATTTTTGGTCCAAATGTATTAAATCAACTAATGAGCGACCTGGTGGTAATGACAAAATAAGATGGCAGCTAGTGTTGGGTCTTCCTTCCCACCAACATGCATGTTTGTGTGAAACTTTGCTGTATCTTGTAGACTTTGTCCTAAATAATAGGGTTATAGTAGCTGGGCAATGGTTGAAATACACATTTTTTTACCTGGCAGAGATTTATGAAATAATATATTTATAACCCCTGCAAATGTATTTTATCGGATCCATTTGTACCTAACCTTCTTTTCTCAACAAAATATAAAAATGCTACCTTTGATTTACTGGTATGGACTGTTTCACATTTGTGTCTTGGCGAATGATTTTTGCAACTAAGGACAGCAACTTTCCAAACAAAGGAAGTTAAAATAATTTACAGGGTCAGAAACGAATTCATTTTGCAGCATATGTCATACACCTCTTCCTTCATTCTTGGCCTGCATTCCTACGTTCCAGCCATGGTCTAGTCCACCAATGCCTATTTATTGATTTTTTTCTTTCTATTATACTATGCATAAACTAAGCTTGTGACAGTAAACGTAAATAATTATCGATCAGCAACCTCCACCATTTTCTATCAGCTGTTCATGTGCATGCGAGAAATATTTGGACCAATGGTACAGAGAAATTGTACACAGCGTTCATGTTGTACAAAAAATGTTGGACCAAATTTTGATTGTGGGACATTGGTTTTACTATAGTATATTTCACCAAATGTACAGTCACTCAACAAACTAAACTATTTTGATATACTATTAAAAAGTGAACTGAAACATATTAATGTCAGCATTAGTGAGCACTGGATGAAATGGGAACAAATTGAACAAGTAAACATTCCTGGATTCACCCTTGCAAATAAATTTTGTAAAACAGAAAATAAGTATGGAGGAGTCTGTACTTTTGTACGAAATGGGGTTGAATTAAAAAAATACAAGATTCAGAAATTTAAGTGAAGTATTTATATTTTTAGGTATCAGCAGTAACAATACAACAGCTTAACATCTTTGTAATAGTATTATACAGATCTCCAGATGGTAATATCGGATGTTAAATATTGCTTGCAAAAATAATCATACTGTAATAATTTGTGGCAATTTTAATATATATTTTTAAAAGATGCAAAAGTGAATTATGATGTCGTAAGCATTGCAGAAACCTTTAATTTAAAAGTTGTATAAACTCACCGAGAATTAAAAAAACAAGTTCAGCTATTGACCAAATTATAACTAATAATAATAATGTTATGTACACTTCGCAAATATTTAACACAGGATTTAGTGATCATATTACACATAAAATTTAATATTTTTAAAATGCAATATTTATACATTTCGTTACCATGTTTCAAATTTAAAAAAATATCACAATATTCCTTGTTTTATAAAATACATTTGTGCCAAATTTTAGAATCGAACCACATAAATGAATAGTTAAAAAAATTTACTTAACTTGCCCAACTGGATACTGGGTTTTGTCCCAGATTGTATGTTGATGACTGGCTGTTGGAGCGTCACAGCAAAACCTTCTCAAGCTTTATGGAAGCATGAATGCTACAGTATCACTTAATGCATTAGTCACAGGTGCTTTATAATTATATAAATATTTTAAACAAAGGCAGAGGATATAGTTTGTAAGAATAATATTTCAGTTGTTTGCAAATTACAATGCATTTTCGCTTATTTTTCATGTATATTTTATAAATATATTATTTTATGTATTTCATCTTAATATTTGATTTACTTGTAAAATATTTCCAAATAATGTGGCATTGAGTCAAATCTTAAAATGCACAACAGCTCATGTCACATCAATGAATTTCTGCCTTACTGTCCATCATGATATAAAGATGACTCTTACAGAGTTTTGGGGTTCAAGTGTAGTGGTTATATTTATATTTAGTAGTGTAGTGTTTGTATGTGGTCAAGGCCTTGGTTTTTGTGCAACCACAGCAAAAGTAAAAAATTTGATTGCTCCATTCATATGACTTTCTCTAGCTGTTCTACAAACAAACTTTTCTTGTATAAGATGATTCTTTTATCTAAGTCATGCTAATCAAAATAAACATTGCCAGAATTTGTATAATTACTTAATAACTTTGTAAGTAGAAGAGAACACACTAAGGTTAAAGCAATAGTCAGATCTTTCAAAAGCCAATCGCTAAGTTAAACAATTGAAATTTGGTTCTCTTTGTTTGCTATGAGTAAACAGAAAAGAGACAAAAAAAAAAAAAAAAAAAAGTTTCTCGTTTCAGAAAAGTTTAAGTACCTTAAAACTGCACCAATGATTCAAAATATCTCATAAAAGATTAACTCTACAAGAAAGTATATATCATAAACTGTGTATTTTAATGAGATCTATATGTTTTGTGTAGTAAGTTTGTGTGTGTGTGCGTGTGTGTGTGTGTCTCTCTCTCGGTTTACCAGTTATACAACAGTTATCTAGAATGAAGAGGTCTTCAGAGACTACTCTCAGAAAATTCAAGATGTACATTTACTTTATCATAAAAATATCTTAAACATATAACATTTTAATACAAATCATTAAGAGCCATTTTTGAGAAAATCCAAATTTTTGAAAAAATGTTCCATGTAAAGGGTAGTTGGAGGTGGGGGGGGGGGGATTTTCTTGAAAATCTTTGTGTCGCATCCTTGGAAGATACTGAACTTAAGTACCAAGTTTGGTATTTAACCTACTTTTCATTTTTGATCTATGCTGCCCACACACACACATGGACATGTTTCAAAAAATGCTTTTTTTTTTTTTTTTTTTTTTTGATTCATGGTGTTTCAAAACAATTTGTGGTGAAATCTTTATCCACTATATACATTACACATATGCACTAGAGAAAGAAAAAATAAGCAACATATACCTTAATTCTTGAACATTAAATATATATTTTAATGAGTTAAAACAATCCATACGGCTCCACAGTCTTTTATTCATGGAGAGATTATACAGAATTCCCTTAAATTTTCTTTTATATCAATGTGTTGAACTTGTATATTGGCATATTTACATGTGAATTCTTGAAAAGCATGCCTGGTGAAGTTTTCAATGCCCAAATGCATAAACATTAAAGGGTCTGTTACAGCATAACATTCTATCCTCAGTGAGCATTTAACAGCATTGTTAAAAATAGACTATCCAGTTTGGGTAAAATTTATTTTATCCTTAAAAGTTACAGCCTGCATATCTAATTATATAACGCTGCAATAATACTCACAGAAATATAACTTGCTCCTATGTTTAGATGCGCTAAAATTCCTGAGCTATAAATGTCAAACAATGTAGAATATGAGAAATAAAAGCAAAGATGAAATAACCCTTGCCATGAAGCATTATCTTTAACTGCAGATGTCAACCACAATAAGAATTGACAATTACATAGTTCTGCACCATTTTAACTCGGTACACTACATAAATTCACAAACACAACAATAATAAACAAACAAAAGTGCTCCTTCGACGGCTGTGTTGTTAAACGTCACCGACGACGTGTGTTACCTTACATAATTCGACACGCCCACATCAACAAACCGCCTTTTCTACATGCTGAACAGTGAGGTTAAAGTAAATAACACAAAATAAACGTGATATGTATCAAGTTCTACAGATTATTTAATGTAAAAATAACTTTCAGCATATGAGGGAGATTCAAAAGCGAAACGCAAGTAGCGACATCCTTATGGAAGCTTCACTTCAACTTACTCGTCTCCTTCCGGACATAATCCTGTGGTTTCATCAAACTTTGTACAGTAATTATCCGCACTGTAGTTAAATGTTCCATCCCGTTTCCTAACTGGCCTTCGACGACGTTGATTATTAAAATGCCAGTTGAAACAAGTAAAAGGTCTATGTTGAGCACATTTGTGTTGTAGAAACAATGGACACTGCTCGACACGAAATTCCTTCAAATACCTGCAAAAAATAACAAGATAGTTACCTATAATGCATAATTTGCAAATCAAATACACCTACGCTTCGTTAGAAACACCTGTTATTCTCAAAAACAACTTACGAATAGTGGAGTGGCTTTTCTGTTTGAGCTGTCAACAAAGTTTTAGACTCCGACGGCATTTTGTGAACTGAATATATGCACTACTGCGCATTGGTCTATGCAGGGAACGCTGTGCCGATGGTTTCCTGTCATTGGTTCTTTGAATCACGTGGGACCACATTGACAACTTCAAGGTCATTTGTGTTTTGAATGAATATGCAAATAAAAAGCAAGTATGCAATTATGGCAGGTGGTACTTTCAAACTTGACAGTTGTAAACAGTAGATAACAATAACCTTTACACCAAAGGGTATGAAGTTGACGTCTGATGTCGAAGGAACTATTTCTTCTGTTTTAGACTTTGAAAAGTGAAAGGAGAATGAGAATAACAATATTATTATTATAATAATAATAATAATAATAATAATAATAATAATAATAATAATAATAAACTACATTGCTTATTCAAAGATGGAAAGAAACCACAGCACAAAAACTGCTATTAATTGACCACCACCAGGCAATATATCTCGGATTCCTTTACGGGGGGGGGGGAGGCTACTATATTTTGAAAGATATTTTACCGATGAGCAAAATGAAGTCAGAAGTCCATTTCTACATTTTTGCACTTCAAGTGATCCACAGATTATCCTAAAGATTTATAAAATGAATTATTAAATATAGTCAAAATAAAATTAATATGCAGTTATGAACATAATATAAGAAATAAATTTATCTTCTCTTATAAAAATAAAGGTGCTCTTTAAGGGCGATGATGGATGAAATTTAGTTTTCCAGTTTTAATATAAGAAGCTTCATTTCTTGTGTGCACATCAGAGATATAGAAATACATTCAGCTGAATATCATTTCTCTATGTATTTTTGATCTATTAAAGCTTTTGGTTAAAAAAAAAAATGTTTAGTTTTTTTTTAGTAAAATGATTAAAATAATTTCAACACTAACAAAGCAGAAAGAAAATGTTCAACTAAAAATGTTTCAATTATCTTCATTACAAAAGGGGAAAAACAAGTTATATCCACTGTAAAAGCAAAATTTCTGAAATGTTTTCTGTTTCTGATATTTTCATCTTATTTTAAAAAGTAATTCTCTAATAAAAATTCTGAGCTTAGTTTTATTATGAGCATTATTATGATATTTTGGGAAGATGCAGTATAATTTTACGCTTCATAGAATGCTGCATTTTGAGGATTTCATTAAGTTCTGAAAGTCAAATATGTTGTACAAATTAAAGTCTGCAAAATTATATCTGTTGGTTATGTGACTGGAAACTTCCAGTAGCTGTCGCATGTGCAGTACCATCGCAGTTATGACAAACTCACTCTGGCTTAACAATGTGCAGCTTAATAAACTCATGACGATTTGCATATGTGTAACAAAGGATTCCAACAACCTGCTATGACTTACAAAGCAAGCCATTCACACACGTTCAACTATTATGGCTGCAGGGCATAGTCAAACTGCTCCCTCCTCAGCAGCAGTCCCAACCAACACTAATGTAATGGCCTAGACAATCCAGGTGGACTACTAGCCTCTTCCCCCAGGGCAGACTCTGGATGCGGTAGAGAACATCATTCATCCTCTTCACCAGAAGATACGACTCTTGGTTAAGCTTGGGGCAGTGTCTCTTGGTCCAGGTAGGGCCATATAGCCACACGAAATCACATTACTGGAAACCTCGACTGTTAGCCTGCCAGACGTAACAGGTCCTCATCCGGTCGCTCGCTATCTGGATGTGTTGATGCTCCATCTCATGTATGTCATGAAGCTGGTCTACGGGCTGGTGTCGTGGGTTGAAAGGGGTATGCTAGCAAGAAAAGCGAAAAGTGGCACCTTCACTCCCAATTTCTCTGGTCATTGGCCACAACCTTCCTCAAATGTTCTTCTAGTTCTTGATGTACCACTCAACCTGACATGCCTGACTGTGGATAGAGAGGTATTGTGTCCGTCTTGTGCACTTCAAGACCTACAGTGACTCTCTCATCGGGTTAGACTACTCGAAGTTGGTGCCCTGATCACTGTGCAGCTCCTACGCTACCCTATAGCGGCAAAACATTTCTTATACGAGGCAGTTCGCGATGATCTCGGCCTCCTGGTTAGGGATTTTTTAAACAGAGTTTAACGCCCGCTTTTACTACACATGACACCGTAAGCGATGAACTGATGCATGGAATGAAGATGGAGCACCGGTGGAAGGCAATGACGGGGAAACCGGAGAATCCCCGGAAAACCACGCCCCTGCGCGGCTTTGTCCAACACAAATATCACATACGGTCGCTTGGGATCGAATCCAGGCCGCCTAGGTGAGTGATCTAACCACTCGGCCAAGGCGCGGCCCTGTTTAGGGATCGCGTACACCTCCGGCCACTTAGTAAAGTAATCCACGATGAAAAACAAATACTTGTCCTTGTCTGATGCAGGGGATGGCCCAGCTACAAAAGGTGCTCCTGATGTGGGCCGTGACTTGCCGCACACACATGATATTGGCGACACCACCTCTCAGCTCAGGCTCGTATTTGCAGCCAGTAGTACCGGTGACAGAACGATGGTTTCGGTTGAGTCCCAAATGTCCTCCCGAAGTCCCCTATGTACTTTCCCCAGAACTTCTGTGGGAGGATCAGCTGCTGTCTCTCTGGATCTTCGGATCGGGCGATCCCCATATTCGGAACAGTACTCCTTCCTTGGTGTTCAATGAATCCCAGTGTACACACTATTCCTGGATGCGATTATTTCCCGCTTCTCTCAGGACTGACTCTAAGACAGCGTCTACCAGCTTCCTCCGCAGGCATACGCTATCCCACCCAGCTATAAGTACCACCGAAATAACGTCAGCTGCAGCGCGCTCTTTCTCCTCAACTTTGGTGCGGCAGCCACAATGCTCCGGACAGGGTCGTCGTGATATGGCATCCGTATTAATATGGCACCTTCCTCTCCAATGCTTTCTGCCCAAGGTTCGTAGCGTCACTCGAGGTGTTGGCGATGACGGCCCCGACGTGCCCCTCTAATGTCGTACGCCTGCTGGTCAGCCATATTGTGGACAGTCTCTCGCTTGTGTCCTGATTGACTACTTCCCCAGCACACACCACTGAAAGGTGGTTGTCTCTGTCTCTGTCGTAGCCAATACTCCCCGTTTTCGAGGTCGGCGCTGTCGTATCTCGGCGTCACGTACCCCGACAAAGGAGTAGGCGGCTTCACGTAACTAGGTGGTAAGCTCAACTTTGTTCACCAGCTGCTCAATCGCCAGGGAAACTCCTGCATCGTTTCCCCTAGCTGATCTCTAGGACACCGTACTTCTCTCGCCTGTACTTGGAAATCTGCTATCACTTGTGCGGCTTTGCGGCTTCCTATTCTGACCATCGGTTGTGGGTGGCAAAGGCGGAGGCAAACCGTCTGCGGAAGACTTCGAGGGTAGATATTCCGTTGAACTTGGGTGGTTTGACACGTGCAGATGTTGTTTTGCGTCCGGTCGTCTCAATCTTCAAGTCTTTGGCCTTCTGTCTAGCATCTTTGTTGTTCACCGACGTCTTCTAGGTGCTGGTCATTGTCTTTCACTGTTCCACCAAGTTCTTCCATCTTTTTATTTTTTTCTAAGACTTTCCATGTTCTTCATGCTGGCCAGCTGTTCGTTGATTTTGTTTGATATTTCCGTTTTCAGATTTTCCATGCCGGATTCCAATTTTCTCATCAATCTTCTCCATTAGTGATTCCATCTCCTTGTCCATCTTTTCCAAACCTAATTTCATTTTCTGTGTCCATTTTCTTCATTTCGAGTTTACATCTTTTCCATGTTTTCTGCTCCAAATTTCATTTCCATTTACATTTTGTCCACTCCAGTTTTCATGTTCATTTCTTTGAGTAAACCTTTCATCATCTCCATCGTGGCATTAATTCCCTGCTTCTGACACCAGTGTAACAAAACCTCTCTTTTCTTCCAGAACTGATTACAATTAGAATTTGCTCACAAATAACTGTCTTTTGTAACAGTTCTGCCATATAGGTTCTTTTTGATGTTGGCTATGACGACGATACAGCCTGCTGAAATTCCCCTCAAACTCACTCAACTGTTGCATACAATACATTTCCACTGAAAACCTTCCTGGGCAGGGCTTCGTTGCCCTTTTTATATCTGTTGTTTATGTGACCGGAAATTTCCAGGAGTGCAATATATGTGCAATACCACTACAGTTATCACAAACTCACTCAGCCTTAACAATGCAGGGCTTCAACGTCAAAGAACCTTGTCCACCCTCTCAACAATCAGCTATGACTTGCAAATAAAACTGCACACATACATTCAGCAATTTTGGCCATAGGGTGTAATCACATTATACAAAATTCATTCAGAATGAAGAGGACTTCAGAGGCTTTCCCTGAAGATTCAAGATATACACCTAAATACATATAAATACCTTTAATATGGAGTATTTTAATCAAAATTGTTACAGCCATTTTGAGGAAATCAAACTTTTCAAAAACATTCCAAGTAAAGAGTTTAGGATTTTCTTGAAAACCTTTGTGTCACATCTTTGAAAGATGAACTTATATAACTTTTTGACTACCTAATGACACAAGCATGCATGTATACACACACAATGCAATTTCAAAAAAAACTTTTTTTAAATTTATAGGGCTCAAAACATTATTTCTGGTGAAATCTTTTTATTCAATTTTCGGGTGGAATGTCATACCTTCTCAATTTACAGAGAAAGTAAAACGAAAAAACCAAGAATTCAAACCAATAACAACATTAATCTTGAAAATTAAAATCAAGTTTCGCTTTTAACTGCTGTGGTTCTTAGTGTCCCATTCTATATTGGGCGTGAAAGACTGCTTAATTTTGCTCAGAGGTCTCTTCATCAGACTTGAAGTTCTTTTACATGCCATAAATCAACATGGGACCAACGCCTTTACTTCCCTTCTAAAGGAAGTCACGCTAAGGATTTTTATGCCTGAAGAAGTTCATTACCCTTTGCTAGGTTTGAACCCACAACCTTGGGAACAGAGGCTAGTATGTTACCCCTAGATCACATAGAGCAACTTAATCTTTGAAATGGCAAATGCCACAAAGTGACTTATTTGAAATAAATTTTGGTTTTAAATAACCTACATTTTTTTCAGTGGTAGGTTCTTGTGCCTTTCTTATAGTTTATCAATTGTACATACTTCATTTGGGGTAAAGAAGACTATTCTACATAGGCTACTCCCAGAAAATTAAAGATACAATTTTGTTTGTCATAAATACCTCAAACATATTTCAATAAAATCATTAAAGACACCTTTAAGAAAATAAAAAAATCTTCTACATAAAGGACATTTTGGGGTGGGGGATTCTCTTAAAAGTCTTTATCACCTCTTTGGAACACATGCATGCATATATGCATGTGCTTAGTTCTCTGTTTCTGATATCTGTCAGTAACAACATTGCCCTATTTATATGAGCATTCTGGAAATTTGTAACTCATCTGGCTGTATGTAGATACAGACTATGTCAAAATGACACAAAATGAATATAAGTCTTATAGCTTATACTTGCACCTGCCCAGACACTGTTTTGTCAACCACAAATCCCATGTTTGGTCCCTTGGGATCAAACCCAAGATGTCTGAGATGTGAGTAGTCTAACCACTTGGCCACAGCACTGTAGATTCTATTCAATGTCTTATTTAAACATTTTGTTTTCATAACACTGCTATTAATTATTGCATTTATGATGGTGCATGAAGTGGTTCCCTTTAGCCAGAAGTCAGAGGACTGGATACTTCGATACAGTCCATTTGTAATTTTACTAAACAGCATAAAACACACAATATTGAATTAATGTGGGTGATAGTTCCCAAGCACACTTTAAACAACCAATTCATGAAAACAAAAACAAATATGCTAACATGTTCTTTCCAAGAAGAATGGGTACACAAAAGTTGTTTTAATGGGGCATGTGCAACCATGTGCTATTCTTAATTTGACAGGCAGAACAGCTTATTCCAGCCAGTCATAGGCAAACTAATTGGTTCTGCTGGCAGCAACATAGAATGTTTGGTTGCTCAATGCCTTAGTATTGTACTCATTCAACAAAAGAGATGTCATGTTTTGAAATTATTTAAAGTGTAAACAACAAATTTAATAAAGTTTGCACATAAACTGGTGATACTTAAAGCACCAGCCTAGTCCTACTGGTCCACTGACAACATGCCCCTGTAATAATCATTCATTTCTTCCAGCAGGAAATTGGCTGAAAGTTTCTGTAAATAGCATCATAGAAATCAGTTTCTCTTGATTGATATGACTGGCAGTCAAGCACTCCCATTACACTGCTATATGAATCTGTTCACACAGTACAGATTTTACGTATGTGATGTGTCATGATGAGGCGACTATATCACTTAAATACTGTCCCTCTAGCAGCAAGTATTGATACTTGATAATTCAGAGTAGATCTCATGTATGCACAGTTATTAATCTATGCTGACATCAAAATGATGACACTCAACCACAGTCACAAGGTGTCTTATCTTAATATACAGCTTTTCAACAAAGAAAAGAGCACATTTGGATATTATCCATTAATGCAATGGAAGGGGGTATAGAAAAGCTGGTTATATTAATTAGCAACACAACCACATCTGGAGCGCTGTGGTTGCTTTCTCTTCCACAGACCATTACCATTCTATGTAGAGGTGACTGTGAGAGTTTTGGAAATAAATAGGTGCATGTGAAATCATGGATAAGTGATGCTCCACAGGCCTGACACCCCTATGGCACATTACTGAACACACATGCATATTAGAACATGCATACCACTCAGATACAGTCTTCTAATATGTTTAGCATACAGGGAATTATTGCATTTATCTTCATAAATTTATTGCAGATAAAATAACACAAATTTATATCTGGAAATTAAGTCAAATTATTCTATCATTTAAAAGAGCATTTTCTAGGAATTCTTTTCATGATGCATTATCACCTCTAATTTCCCTTTATTTAGAACTATTGGTTATCTGTGTTTCCTTTTTGACTAACAAAACCCAGACTCTCTGAACTTTTGTAACAAGCTATGACTGGACCGCCTGCAATTGGAATCCTTAAAACTTTCTGTTATCCAGAAAGGATATTACAGTTGAACCTGTTTTATATGTAACCTGTGTAAGTAATTCGCATTTATACGTAAAGTTTCGTAGGTCCCGGCAAAATATAATTTAGAAACCTGTTAACAGAACCTTATTTATACGTAATTTGCTGTTATATGTATTAAATTTCAATGCAATACAACTGAGTTTTACATAATTATAATGAGACTATGGCATACACTATCTTAAAAGAATCTCAAATCTCCTTATCTCTGTTGACAAAGACACAAGCTGAGTGGGCAGCTTTTGGCCTCGAAAACAAAAGACAATAATATGTTTGCTGATAGAGCACGATAATGTAGCAACAAATGAGAAGTAAAAGTAAAAATGTTCGGTATCTGCTGTTTATTATTAAACAGTGGTTTGTCTTTCAGTTCTCAGTTGCTTTACGCTATATCAGAAAGTGAAATTCATACAAGAGGTGGAGCTTAATCCACACAAAACCAAAACCGAAATTGCTTCAAACTTAGGAATTGCTTACTCCATGCTATGTACAGTCACAAAAATGTTATTTTGGATGAGTTTTTAAAATTAGGTGCCAAATCAACAAAACGCACCTGTCAGCAGGAAGGGAGATATGCTGATTTGGAAATAGCACTTTTCATATGGTTCCAACAGAAATGGGCTGCAGCTCTACCAGTCGTCCTCTGTGGTGTAATGGTTACCATGCTAACTTCGTATACCCAAGGTTGCGGATTCAAACCCAGCGGAGGACGATGGATTTTTTCGGGCGTAAAAATCCTTAGCATGGCTTCCTTCGGAAGGGAAGTAAAGCCCTGGGTCCCATGTCATAGATTTACGGCACGTAAAAGAACCTCAAGCCTGATAAGAGAGGCCTCTGAGCAAAATTAAGCGGTCTTTCACGCCCAGTATAGAATGGGACGCTGAGAACCATAGCAGTTAAAGAGCGTCCATAAATAACGCGCCATTTCCATTTGCAGCTCTACCAATCAGTGGCGACATGCTGAAAGCTAAAACAATAGATTTGGCTAAAATAATGAACATCACGGCTGATTTCAAGGCTTCATCAGGATGGTTGCAAGGATTTAAAGGTTGTCATGGAATCAACAGGGAAAACAATTTGCAGAAAGCTGAATGCTGTGGACGACATCACAGTTCATCACTGGAAGAAATAGGTTCTACCAGGAATCATAAGGGATTATCAGGCTCAAAACATCTACAACTGTGATGAGACTGGCCTATTATAATCTCCTTCCCAGCAAGACATTAGCTGAAAAGGGTGACTCATGCCATGGAGGGAAGAAAAGTAAAATTTGCATAACAGTTCTTCATGCCACCAATGCAGATGGATCAGACAAACTTCCCCCACTTGTGGTAGGAATATCCGAGAATCCAAGGTGTATTAAGGGTGTGAAAACAAAACCTACGGAATATGAATCCAATAGGAAGTCTTGGATGACTATAATTTTTTGGAACAGTGGTTAAAGAAACTGGAGATTAAATTTAAAAAGAAACGGAAAAATATCCTTCTTTTTATAGATCAATGTACAGCACATCCACCTCAAATAATTTTGGAAAATGTTCGAGTCAAATTTTTCCCTCCTAACTGTACCAGTCATCTAGAGCCACTTTATTTGGGCATGTTTGCAAATTTCAAAGTTCATTATAGTAAAATGCTGGTTCAACATCTAATAACATTGAGTGATGCAGGAAATGAAAATCTCACCATTAACTTACTAAAATCATGGAATTTATTTTGGCTGCCTGGTATCAGGTATTATATTCCACAATCAAACACTGCTGCATTAAATCTGGTGCCTCTCAGGAAGAGGCTGCCTCTGATGGTGGTGATGATATTGATAGTGATGAGCCTATAAATGAGCTAGCTTTACTGGAGGGTACAAATTTGGATACCTTTGTGCATTTTGATGACAATCTAGCTGTGTGTGGGGAACTACAGGATAAGGAGATTATTGCTGATGTGTGCCAAGAAAGTGGACCAGCTTCAAGCGATACTGACAGTAATGGGGATGACGACTCAAATCTTGAAATACCTAAGGTGAGTAAAGTGTTAAGTGTAGTAAACATGTGTAGGCGTTATATCAGAGCTAAAAGTGGTAGTGAAAAAGCTCTAAATTCATTAATAAGTTTGCAAAATGAGGTTTATGCACTTAGTGCAAGAAAAGTGAAACAAGCTAAATTAACTGATTTCTTTAAAGCAGGACCAAGTTCTTTGTACATATCTTGGTTGTTTGTAAAATTTTGCATATGATGGCCCACTGTATTGTTTTTTTTTAACATGTATGATGCATTATCAAAATCTCAGTTGTAAGTAATTCTGAATTACTAGCAACCTTCCCTCATTCCCTTGATATACACATAAATCAGGTTCAACTGTAATTTCGATGATGATGATGATGATGATGATGATGAAATTTAGAATATGCAAAAATATTTAGTACAGTAAATACACAAATTTCACATGTAAATTGAAATCCAAATTCTGTTTTATGTGAATTCTTGAATTCTGGTAGTACAGCTTCTTTCTGTTGCACCTGCTGAAATTCTTCTTGGTGACAGTTAACATACACTAAAGCAGAGAAAATCATATCCTAGGCTATTCATACATTTGTGGTTTATATATTACATTTCATAACATCAACTATGCAGTCATCTTCTGTGGTCTCTGCATAACTGCTGGCTTCTAGTTTACAAGGTTCAAACCCGGCTGAGAGCAATGGATTTTTTCAGGCGTAAAAATCCTTAACATGGCTTCTTCATAAGGGAAGTAAACCAGTGGTCCCATGTCATTGATTTAAATCTTCTAAAAGAACCTCAAGCCTGATAGAGGCTCGGAGGAAAATTCTGGTCTTTCATGTCCAATATAGAGTGGGATGCTAACAGGTGTAGAAGTTAAAGACCATCCATAAATAAAACTCAATTTTATTTCATCAACTATATATAAATAAAAATTGTCATAAAAATAAGCTAATTTTGTCCTGCAGACATAGAAGGCAAGCAAGATGAATAACTTTTTTGAGGAAGTTGACTTTGCAATTCATGGCATCCATTATTGAGCATTTGCGCCTATTTACTATTGGTTACTAGATGCCATTAGTGGGGCAAACAAATGTTAAAATATGCTATGCTTCTGTTTACAAATAAAACAAAGAAAATGGCAAAGGTTAGGACATATTCAATGTAAACCTCAATCTTCTATTGAAAGGCAAGCTCTGGATTGGAACCTGCAAGGCTTGAAGACAGTGTTCAAAATGGGTCGGTATACCATACCAGTACTTTTCTGCATCAGGGAATTTCATACAGACACTTTTTATTTGAGAAAATTCATACCGGTACGTTATTTGCCGTAAGTTATATTAAACACAAAGTAATAAGAGTAGTACACCAAACCATACTTACTTTATGCTATTCAAATCACAATTCACACAATTTTGGATCAGATGGTACTTGCGCCTGCAGATGCATGTTACTCCATCAACAATCTTTAATCTCAAAAAAGATAGATGACAAGCATCCATCAAAGTTCAGGAAGCATGTTACGAAGTTTTTAATTGAACAATGTTTCTACAACGTACAAGAGTTTTAAGAGTTCTTTAGCCACAATTCATGAATTGTGTAAATAGGATCATTATGTTGTATATAATTGTTAATATAATCATGATTACTGTGTATAGGATTACATAAATTTCAGAAAATTGTAACTTGTACTTGACGAAGCTTTGAAATTGTCATTAATTTCCAATTGGTGAATAAAACATACATACATACAATGCAGTAATTTGACCAAACTATCTTAATTGGTTGGTAGCTTGTAAATACCAAAGTTGTGTGGCTCTGCCAAGCGACATTCAACCTTAAAGAATAGATAATTATCTCAAGTGGATCCGTTAGAAGCTAAAGTTTATAATCTGAGAGCCAGTTTGTAAAGAAACACAACAAAAGATAGTTTAAAACTTAACTCACAAGAGATATGAATGCATTAGACAGATTTATAATCAAAAAGAGAAAAACTAATGGTAAAATATGTATACCTGATATTGCAGTAGTTAGTGATAGTGCTGATAGTGCTTCTAGTATTAATGTTTGTGTTTCTGAAACAACTGATTTAAATTCAGAAAATGTTCTTGCGTATTGAAACCGAGTGCAGTGGCTTCAGAAAGTGAAAGAAAATGATTGGCTTATGATTAATAATGAGAAACTAGGTGGAAAGGTGTGTCGCGATGTGTGTTTTGCCAGTGGTATGGCCTGATGACATGTTTAGATGGTGATTGCGGCTGCCAAAGCATCAGATTTTGCAATATTCTACAGACTATAAACAGCATGATGCAAAAGGTATAACTAATTTTGTATGAGAAAGTATACTGGCACTTATATATTTCCATTTTGAGCACTGCTTGAAGAGGAAAACTGGGTAGACTAAGGATAACTTGGAGAAGGGCAGTGGAAAGTGAAATGCAGGAAATGGGAAAGAGTTGGAATGAAATAAAGAGAATGGCTAGAAATAGACCTGAAATGCTTCATTAAGGTCCTATGCTGCAGATAGTGGAATAACAGATATGATGATGATGCATTTTGTTTAAGCCCAGTGAAAGGACCATGATCGTGATAAAGGATAGACACAGATAAGCTCTGGCCTATTGTAACACTGTATACCAATGGTACATTCAGTTTGTAATTTTAAATTAAAATATAATGCAATACCATTTATTGCTTTGTATTTCTGTGGACGAGCAAGGTATTGCCACAGTAAAGTGTTCGACTGTCATTCAGGAGTTACACTGGGTTCAAACCCCTTGGGCCAACCAAGTATTTTTTTGTATTTTCCTCAGTTACTAGGAGAATGCTGAGGTGGATAATTTCATCCATAAATTTTCTTACTGTCCCTTTCATAATCACATTTGATTTCCTTCCTCACTGCCATACCGCACATTGGAATCCCCATACATCCTGGATATGCTGTGATACACAGTTTGTTTACATCTTCACAGAATACTGTGTTCAAGTGCTACAAAGAGGAAGATTATCCATTGAAGAAGAGGTATTTCTATGGTAAGACTTTGAATCTGCCCAAAGAAATTATGTGCAAATTCAAGCTTAGCACAACTTAACACAACAAACGCAGTGTTTTCTAGCATACAGCATCAATGCTATTCCATGGCAACTGAAAAAAGATAGGCTACCACAGAATGAGATATTCAACCCAATATCTACTACGAATCAGATTTCAGCAATCAAATCACATTAACATAGTATGTCTTTACTTATTTCCAGTTAGAGAAATTGTATGAAGTGGTAATGGAATGCAGAATGTTTTATGGAGTACTGTATTAGAAGCACGATTCAAAATTTATTTAAGTCACACAACATTTTGCAAGTTTTGAATGTATTAGGATTAACCAAGTTTCACTGAAGACAGTGGCATTAGCTGAGTTAGGAGGAATAGGGAGGAAGGATTGGTGAGAATCTTAAAACATTGATACAGGATTTTGTAATTAGGGGTTCACAATTTTTAAAAAGACTATATGACATTCCAAATGGAAATAATGGGAAGTAACAGCTGAATGGGCGATGTATGAGAAATTCTACAAGAAATTGGGATGGAGGAATCATACAAATTTAGAGATCAAAGTAGGCAAGAAATTTGCACAAGTTTTAAAAAAGTATTACTTTCTCTATCTATTTTGAAACAAAATAAATACAAACAAACTATTCTTGCAAATTCTTAGCTTTTCGTCTACATGATGCTAATCAAGATAAACTAAACCAGAAATGATTTTTATTACTTTCTTCCCTGTAAGTAAAAGGGAAATAAGGGAATACGCGAGGACTAAAGCAATAAATCTTTTGTTGTTGCTATGTGATTGACATTGAAATTAGGTTCTCTTTCCATAGCCAGGAATAAAACAAATGCTGAACTTAAATATCAAGTTTGGTATTTAGCTGACTTTTTGTTTTTGAGCACATACATGCGCACACAGAGCTTTTTCTAAAACCCTTTTTTTTGGATTCGGGGCCTCAAACATATATTTCTGGTGAAATCAACATCAAATTTTTGGATGAAATATGATACCTTCTCTATTTACTATGCACACAGTTTGTATAGATAAAGTAAAAAGAATTCTTTAAAATTGTATAGAATAATTAAAAAGGATTGGGGAAGGGAGAATTATGTGGACTGTTATGATAAATTTGAAATTGCATGGATATGAGAATGGGAAAACGTATGTTATGTGTGGAGAGCTAGAAGGAATATTTCTTTGTCTATTAGAATGTGATAGGGTGAAGATATAAAGGAGGGCATTAAAATTGCTCTCCTTTAAGTTAAAATGTTAATTGATAAGGAGCATAAGGAATAAAATGATAGGAGGATATTTGGGGAAAGTAAGGGGGAAATGGGCTAGAGCAGTTAGGAAAGATGAATGAAATAAGATAATAAGTTGATAAAAACAGCTAAATAGTGGAATGTAAATGAACAACTCTGGGATTGAGTATAAGGAAGCCCCATATACATGCATGTTAGACTTATTAACTTGCAAATTTAGGGTTAGCACTTTAGTTTTTTTGAAGATAAAAAAGAAATGTTGTTTTGTTTGTAATTGTATAATTAAGAAACTATATTAAAACTGAATATAAATGTTCATTCATTCATACTTATTCCGAGTTTCCAAGCTTACTTTATTACAGACCACTCAATACAACTGTTTTTCATTTCTAAGGAAAGGAGAACTGATAGGTTCTTATAATATATGAGACACACAAAATACATCTTATAAAAGAAACTTTATTACCTTGTAGCAATAAACAAAGCAAGAAATTATTTCCTGAACAATAATTATATCAATAAAACAAGTGAAAATAATCTGTATACCAAAAAAAAAAAAAAAAAAAAAAAAAAAAAATTAAAACGGACAATAAGTCGCAATGCACATGTAAAGCACACCGACCATTCCAGTGCTGTTCCCATCATTCAACAAAATACTTGCCACATTCACACAATGAAGAGAAATAACTATACATTATCTTTGGTATTATTTGTTTATCTATACATCCACAAACTTCTAGTATTAATATAAAACTATATTATTTGTAATATTGTCTTCCTCTGCTGAGATTCTGGTTATTCTGCTACTAGGTGCAATCGAGCTGCTTGTGCTTAATAACAAAACAAGATTTAAGATGTTCTTTCAGACTGGCCATGCATAAGCTAAGGCAGGAAGTTGAGTAAGATGTAACATTTCAATGCCAGGGCTGAAAAATGAACCACAGATGTTGCCTTTGAATTGGTATGACAAGTCATCCAAACATGCACTAAACTTCTCCCCATCTGATTCAACCTCATAGGTCTGTTCACAACCACAGTGAAACAACAATTAACAGATGTACATTTAGTTAAACAGATGCCCACAATTTAAATTAATTGGAACATTACAGGTTATCTTTAAGGTATGATCATGGGCATGCACAGGGGAGGAAGCAGAAGCACCTTAGTCCCCCATTAGTTAGGAACTTCTTTCTTTAAATACATAATTCACCAAAATAGAAAACTTATAGAAGGTATAGCATTAAAATAGATGAGAGCAATATATAAGTTATACACACTTGCGAGAGAGCACATTGGGATGTTTAGAGTAAATTGCCTTTGTCATCACACGCAATTCATTGGTAATGGACAAGTAGACAGGATGCCACAGGCACATCAGCCCTATTCCAAGTCCTCCCTCTCACCAGCAGTCACAGATACACACAGATCAGAATAGTTCTGAGAAAATATTCTAAGATTTCAGTATCTAGCTGTTCTTGTGAAAGGGGATTTCTAAGCTTCATTCATTACAAACTAAACTAAAATCAACTGTAAAGCAAGAATGTCTATAGAATTTATTACTACCATTCATGAAATATAAACTCGCAATAGATATCAGTTCATTACTGAGGAACTCAAAAGGAACTTTTAAAAGATATAACAGGTGCAGATAATTGCCATGTCTTTAAACAGATTTCTTTGTCTTTTGATTTAATAAAACCTGTAAATATATAGCTCAGTTCAATTGTAGCTTTAATGCAATGTTTAAATAAAACAAATAAATTATGCATTTTTTAAGGTTAGCTATTAATGTATTGATCTTGAAATCTTGGAAATTTTGAATCCTGAAGAAGTTTTGATAGCAAAAAGTGCTTAAATAAAATTTTTAGAGGTGAAGTTGACCTTCCCCTACCCGTTCTCCTGGATATGTCATACCCATCAGATCCCCGCAATGGAACCCCCATTATAATAACTTTACTTATGCCTATGGATATGTTGGCTCAGAAAAAATAAACTGATATGGTGTTGGAGTTTCATCAGGATACATAAGTCAATAAAGAAAGTTTCAAACACTTTCGGGAGTAAATACCAGCACAGAAAACCAAAGATCTATCTATGGATTGAGTGCTGGCTGTAGTGCTGAATATTTTAAAGAGGATTCCACTTTTAATGTTTAACTAATCATATTCAGTGATAAATAAAAAGCTTCGTTAGTTAAAAATATGATGTGTTACATTACACGACTTTCTCTGCCTATTCTGCAACAAGCTATTCTCACCAAAGCTTATTCTTCTATTATTTCATGCTAATTGAGATATACATTAGCAGAAATGTTTTTACCACATATTTCCTTGTAGGTGCAAGGGGAATAGGGGACAATACTAGGCTAAAGTAACAGTCGAAAAAAAGTTACAACAGCTAGTTGATATGTGACAACATTAAAATTTTCTTTTTCTTTTTTTGTATGACCAGGAAAAGAAAAGAAAAAAAAAAAAAAAAAAAAAAACTAACCACTTCCCATTTGAGAAAAACAAAGTATTTCAAAACTGAAATCAATAACAAGGACTATCTCAGAAATGGTCAACTCAAAAAAAAAAAAGTTTTGGATATAAATTAGGTGCTTTAAAGAGATCTATATTTTTAGTAGTAATATTTTGTTTATTACTAACGTTTACCAGTTATGGAAAAATTATCCAGAGTATAGAGGACTTCAGAGCCTATTTCCAAAAAATTCAAGATGCACATTTTGTCATAAAAATGTCTTAAATATATGGAATTTTAATCAAAATCATTAGAGCCATTTTTGAGAAAATAAAATGCTGAAAAATGTTCCATGTAAAATAATTTAAGGGTGATTTTCTTGCAAATGTTTGAGTCGCATCGAGGATGCTGAACTTAAATATCAAATTTGACTCTGACCCAACTTTTCATTTTTGTTTTATGCTATTCACAGATACACACAGAGATGCTTTCATAGAAATGATTTTTATATCAGCATTATCACAACGTGCATTTATCAGGAAATTTTGGTATCAAACTTGTGGGTGGAATGTAAATCTTTCCCTACTTAACACAAATGATAGAAAAAGTAAAAATGTAACAGAAAAGTCAGGGGATGCCAAAAATGTTATATTTTGCATTATGTTATTTTAGTAATATAATAATTGCTACCTAATAGCTTTCCAGTGATTTATTGGAGCTTAAGTAACACCAATTTAGATACTAAATTGAACTACCAAAGGTAAATACCACATTTTGTGACTTACATTGGTAATTACTACATGAAAAGTTGCAATATGTGTCATAAAATAATCATAATCATGCAGTGTCTTAAATATTTATTTTTTCAGCAAAAAATACAATTTTAGAGTTCATTCTGAATTTGAGTTAATAACACTAAAACATCACTAATAGGTAATTTTACCTAGGTAGCTTCAAAGCTTGTTCACCTCATCACAAAAATTTTCCAACTGATGCCTCATTTTTCTCCATGGGTTATGATGGGGTTGACTTTAATGCGATTGATACTCTGTTGTGTGCTTCCAAAGAGAAAATCAATATTCATTATATTGTTTTGGCTTTTTATGATGTGGATTTTATACTGTCATTAACAGGTTTATTTATATGAAAAAGTCACACAGACTTATGGATATTGAACTTAATAGAATGCCATTGCATCTCCCTATATATAAAATGCATTCTGATTTTGTGCATTACCAAATGATACTGAAAAATGGTTTATGATTTTCTTTTTTAACTTTATCTTATACAGTTTATTTCCCAATTAAAGTGTGTTTTTTATTTACTGCTTTAAATGATGCAGCTTCCTCAACTTCTATAGTCTTATCGACAGTATTAACTAAAGAAAGCACCAAAATTTAGTAGAGAGATTGGAATGAAAATCCCCACCGTAAGATATTATTAAAATAATTTAAAAAAAGAAACAATAAAAAAAATTGTCTTGATGTTTTGCATTTTAAGTAAAACCTATGAATTTGTTATTATTATTCTCTCTTAAACACCAGAAAAAATATATATAGCCAAAACACTGCACAATTAAATGACAAACTAATAATAGTGCATACAATTACAGAATTCTTATGCCTCGGAAATTACCTGATATTTATCCTTTAGGAGCCAAGGAGCTTGAAAGGTTACTATGGTGGTTGGTTAATTTTAAAATCAACATTTATCTCTTCAAATTGAAGGCTGAAGTTACCAAATATCACAAAGGTAATTTGAGTCAATTATGATACTATTGTTTCACTTAATTTTTTTTAATTAAGTGAAACTGTGGTATCCATAATTGACCCAAATTACCTTTGTAACAACTTAAAAGTTGGACTGCCTCTGTGGTTGAGTGATCAGCAAGCTGACTTCTCATCCAGAGGTACTGGGTTCCATTCTTGGCTGGGGTGTGGAATTTTTCTTTAACCAGAATTATTCCCTATCCACCACAGAGTCTGGAAGTATGTGTGTGAGAATGAATGTGTGTGTTTGAAGAAAATAAAATGATTTAAACCCAATATAAAGAACCTACAGTCAATGAGTTGTTTCTAATGCAAAATCCCCGATATGACCTTAGATGTTAAAGGTGGCTACATCCTCCAAAATGGCAATTTAATTACTATTCTTTTCCCTTGACCTTTGGTTTTAACAGCTTTTGTTACTTCATGACATTCTGTTCCTCCTGTAAAAATGGGTCTAGAAAAACTTAATTCTCCTGTAGCTGTTCCCCTTATAAATCCATTCACATGTATGATGCATAAATGTGCTTTTGTGTGCAATAGCTTAGTGCAATAACCACCATAGGATCATTCAAACACATTTGTTTACTTCTGGTGTAATTAAAAATTGGAATGAATAAATCATAGTTCATCACTAGTCTTTTATGTTCCAACAATGTGTTAACCATTTGTTAAGCTAGCTTTACTCGCCAGGAGAACCCACAGCTCTGCTTGCTTTATTGTGTTAAATGCAGAGATTCATTTATTTCTCCCACATGATTTTAATAAGACTCAATTGTTGTTCTCCTCTCCATTTTGCCTTCAAGCAAGTAGATCCTACCCTGAACTGCCCTTCTGTGTAGGATTTGAGTCTTTATAAGTTGGGTACTATAGTGAAACATTTTTCAGAAAGTTTAATAAATGAGATTTTTCTATTTTTTTTTGTTCCATTAGAAAGCAAGTTTGGGGAATAATTCTAATTATAATCTAACATATGTTACATGTTACTACTAGTTTTTCATCAAAAATAAGAGAAATTACCGTTACAGCTGGGGTACAATTTTATGTGTGTGTAAATGTATCACAAAATGTGACTTACCAACATAAGCAGTCAAGGTTGTTAAAGCATCGATTTATGAACAGGAGATCTGCAGTTCAAATTCTGTCAGGACTGTTTATTCCTGGCCGAGATATTTCCCAGGTTTTCCTCAGTCCTCATAACTGGCGAATGCAGGCTGACACACCTGGTACGTTTCCTTCCCAAATTTCTTTTCCCAATTGTAATTTCATTTCATGACCTGTGGTGTTTTATGCTGTAAGACTGAATGTCAAACATATTTAAAAAAATAAATAGGACCTAAAAGAGTTGTAGAAAAACAGTCTAACAAGGGAATAAAGTGCTTTCAGACCCATGTTTGTTCAGTTTCATCCTCTGCACAAGGCAAGCATGTCCCTAAAATTCAATTTAGTTACACTCTATATATATGTATGAATACATACCTGAAATTCATAATTGTCTTAGCAGCCAATAACCACAGCATCATAAAAAAAAAAAAAACTATCAAACACACAAAAATGTCATTCCACAAGATCTACATATGGATTTTTTGTGTACAAGGCTCATAACCTTTGTAAATGTTTTTTGTTATCATCTTCCGATGTAGCCATATTTTTGCTCTAGCCGACGTTTCACCTGTCATTTTGACAAGCTTCTTCATTAACATAGCCATTGATTGCTCTTTGCCAAAAGCATCATGAGAGATACTCAAATAAAAATATCAGATTTCGGTTAAATTTCTTCACAACTCTAGAGGAGCAGTTCATCAATAGGCAAAATGTCAGCTAGGCAAGAAATTACGTGTAACCTACATTGGAAGGCATTATAACAGTGACATTGCCTTAAAAGTCCTTGCACTCATTTTACATCTTTTGCATCTATTTAGTATATGAAGGAACAATTCCAGCAAAAATAACTTAAATACTTCAAACACATATGCACAGATCCATGGTTCAAACCTGGTACAAAGTTTCATAAACACAAGCAAAATGATGGAGCCAGTAGCAGCCCATGTTTTATCTGAGGAAAGACATGTTTACCTTATGGCCACTCCACATTTTTGTGGTTACCCAATGCTACACTTAATTTTGATTTTGGTACCAACAATATTTTACAAGTTAATGTTATCATAGTATAACATTTGCAACAAATTATCTTACATTCAAGCTTTAGCAGCACATTAACACTGCATACATACATACTGTAACTTTGTATTCATTTCTCATTTAGAACTATTTTAATTAATATGGGAATTAAAGTAGTACATTATTCTACAAAAGGGTTAACAGAGCTGTAATATAGAGTCCTTCAAAAGTCACCTTACATGTTAAACTATTATAAATGTTTAATATTTAAGATTGGAAACTGCAAAAACATAATAGTATTTGGCAAATTTTTGGCTTTAGTTTCTCTAACATTGGGAGCATGTTGACTGTTCTCACATTCAGCATATCTCCTTCTTTGTGCAATACCATTCAAAGCATGAAAAGGAATATCCATATATTTCAGTTGCAATGGGATTGTTGGATGTGCCAGGTAAAAGTGACCATCTGTTGAGCTCTGGAACAGATGCAGTGCTTTTCTATGACACAATCACCAATGATCTGTTCCTTAACTTTCAATTAAATTCCTGTAATGAAGATGTGCTTTTATATTTTTTTTAGACCATGCAGAAGAACCCAAGCTCTATTCAAATATTTAGTGCAACTTCACACATGTCGAAATGGGAAGACTGGGAGGGGAGGGGAGGGGAGGGGGAGATCCTGAATTCAGATAATAATTTGCTAAAAGAATGTTTAAAATATAATGAAAAAGGTCTACAAAGCACAAATTGGATAAGCAATTTAAGGAATAACTTAGAAAAATATTAGCCTGAGGAATACTTGGTGAAAAAAACTAACAAATAAACAAACAAAAACAATAAAGAATTCTGGAAAGGTGCAAGCTATGAAGGAAGACACTCAGATAAAAAAATTGTTCAGTCAACTAACACAGAAGAAATCATTTGTATTTTATGTTTAAATCAGAAGCTGTTGCGAAAGAGAGAGGTATGTAGATAACACCAATACAGAAGAAAGACGGGAATAGCATGACTAAGAACAAGAGTTTGAGGTTAAAAGATAAATAGAATATCCAAAAGATAAATGCTAATGTTGGTCCAACAAAATGTTTTTATTTTTTTTTTTAATGAAACTCAAATAATAGGGTTTGCAATGCAAGAAGTAACTTTTGAAAGACAGTATATAGCAATCATTTAAATTTCATTTCTGGATGCAATTTTGCAACTTGAGAGGCAAAATACTAGCTGTGAATTTGCATCAAAGAATGAGTTTAAATCTAATCTTATTAACTCAATTTAGCCTGTCATTTTTTCGTACATCAAAACCACATATTTATCTAAATGGTTTTAAATTGTTGATTCCAAAACATCAAAGCAAATATAATTTTATAAAATCACTTAGGAGTCCACTTAAACACTCTTGTTTGCATCACTCACCTTATCTAACTCAGAAAATATTCTATGTATTCTATATGAAGCACAAATAAGGAAGTTTTACTTTATTTGTGGGTAGAGGAAGCAATGTATTTTCTACCCAAAAATTTGAAATTAAGGTTTTAATTGAGGTTTTACTAGAAATACAGATTTTGAGACCCCTAAGAGAAACCAAGAATCAGCTGAATACCAAACTTCAATATTCAAGTGCAACCATTTCTCAAGTTATAATACAAAAATTTGCAGGAAATTCCACATGGATGAAAAAAAAAAAAAAAGAATGTGATAGACTTGGGTCCATCATTACACTCCAGAATCCAAAATGGCGAGCAAGTGGTGGTTAAGGAAGGATAAAGCCTGCCCCACAAGGCCAAAACTCATCCGTCAGCTAGAAAAGTTCTTGCAACTATATTTTTTTGATTACAGAGGAGTTTAACTCATTGTTATCATCACAACTGATGCACAATGAATATGGCTTGTTGGTTAACTTCAACAAAAGCCAACTGAAACAAGTCAAATATGCTCATCAGGGATGTCATCTTTCTCCATGATAACACTAAGCCTCCCACTGGGACACAATGACCAGGGACACATTAGAGGATATATGCTGTAAAATCCTCCACCACCTTCTCTACAGTTCACATTTGTCCCTCCTGACTATAATTATTTGTTTGCATCCATAAAAGAATCATTTGGATGCGAATGTTTGAAAACAATGAAGACATCAAGGAATATGTGTACAGCTGGTTGAAGAGGCACCTTAAACTCTTTTTGATTAAGAAATGTTCTAACTTCCAAATTGTTGGCAAAAATGTGTAGTGGTGAAGGGCTAAGCAAAGAAAACCTGAGGTTGTCACTTGTGTTATGATTAATCAATAAATGTATAAACAAGAATTTCCATTTATATTTTAATCATCCTGGTAATTCTTCAAATATTTTTTTGTTGTTGGCTTCCTTCCATATATATGCCACCTTTAACATTTAGGTCGTATCAATGGCTTCTCCATTGGAAGAATTACTCATAAAAATGGTGTTCATTTGTTTACTTTGAACACAATTGTGTTCCCAAACAAGAGTAAGTATATCTTTAGACTCCTCACACAGCAGGCAGGTTCTCTATCAATTGAGCTATGGTGCCAGCTTGTTGTATTTTAATTTTGGTCTTTCTTTTCTTATTTTTTACTGTAATTTTGACAAAGTCAAAAATTTGTAAAGAAATCTATTGACACTTATTATTATTATTGTTGTACCATTTTGTTCTGTCTTGAGCTTTAATCCTTTCCAGTATTTTCACATCCTTCATCAATCCATATGTTGTCCGTCTTCATTTTTGGTTTGGTCTTTAAACCTTGCAACCTTCATGTTTCTTCTTTACACAGCTACATTTCAGTCATTACACAAGATATCCCAATTCACTGAGCCAACCCCTTTTATTTTTTTACTCAGAAAGACGGCAAAGATTTGAGTAGAAATAAACAAACAAATAAATAATAAATATAATAATTATTATTATTACCACAGAATTTGTGCCCAAAACATGTTCTGAGTACACTCTGGTAGGCAAAACAAGTAAGATTGTTTAAATTGATTCCTTTATGATTTCACTGAATCAAACACTTTATTTAAAAAAAAAATCACTTTATTCTTCTGCAAATGATGCTATGTTATGAATAAAAAATGTGCAGTTTTACTCCTTGAAAGCTACTGTAAGCAATTAGGTTTGATTCTCTTAAAATCAACACTTTCTAGAAAAGATGTAATAAACAAAGTAATTCAAATGATGTATAAAGGTAGAAATACACAAATTTACAAACAAAAATCATTGAAATCAGAAGTAAAGGCTTATTCAAAATATTACACTAATCTTAAACATAATAAATAAAAAATATATTGAACATCTGTTCAATGCTTGTGACTTAAAATGATGTGCCCATAATTTCATGTGACAAATGTTTTGTTTCACAATTGTGATCATGTACAAATGTTTCTTTTTTGCAGTTTCAGTCTTACTACTAAATGTTACTCAGAAGCAGGAAAAAGAAAGTTCAAGCTGCAGCTCTTTTAAGTTGTGAACTTTTTATTTCATTTAATTTTGTTATAATACAATGAATTTTATGAGCATAATTATGAACAATCTATAATAAATCACTCGCATAACCAACCAGTAGATTATAGTTCTGCCAGATAAACGTCATTATTAGGGGAAGGGGGGTTAATTCTAATATTGTGATGCATATGGCAGTGCTTATTTACTCAATATGGCCAAGGGTGTTTCTCAAATGATAAATTATACGTGCCTCCCTCAACAATTTGTTTACTGTTCATGATTGTCATATGTTGTTCGGTATCAAAACAAAACTTATACACTTTTTTATTGGTATTTGAGTATATGCAAAATGGTAGTATTGACAATTTAGTCTTTGAGTTTTGCACATTTTCCATAGTATCCTAAAGTTTGATTCACAATAATTTAAGAGTGGAAATAAGAACAGAAATGAAATATAAAATGAAACAACATGAAACATTTTGGTGCATTCATAATATCCCAATAAGAGAGGAAATATGTTTCAATGATATTGATAGCACAGTCGAAAGTGTGTGCATGGGATTTCCTTTGTTTTTTAACAGACCAATGATATTTTTGCACCTGTTTCAATTCAGCAGACATATGTAAGTTGGATAAGGTCAAAAATTCAAAAGAGTAATCATGAACTAAATGCAAATCCATTACTATTTCCATTTCAAGTCATACCATGCTTTTATTCCTTTATTAATGACAAACATTACTGTTGTTTGTTGTTTCTTTGTTGGTTTCTATTCGTTTCTGCTATCGTTTTTTAGGTAATAGCCAGTTTTGAGTTGCATCTAAACAAACTACAGATGATTCTTTTACTAGAAGAACCAATGCACAAAGGATCTGAGGTTAGGACATACATGTGCTAGAATTTCTTCCAGTTTCACTTTTTCAGCTTGTTACTAAAGGGCGCTTTAGTGGCTATTTCATGTTATGGCCATCTTGAATAACTGCTGCATTGAAGAGTCTATATGTGCACAATATAGCTCACATATACCTTATCAGGGATGAGAATGTTAGAACAAGTCTTCTTTCCCATTCCCAGGACCTGAGAAAGCTTTCTGTTTATTGTAAGGCTTACATTACAATATATGTATTTTAACTTTTTCATTCTAGTTCTAGTTATCATTTTTGGTTACTTTGAACCAGTCTTTAGTCTTATAGTATTTTATGTACAGAGGTGGAAAAAGTAGGCATACATTTAATATTATTATATCTATTTTTAGTAAGATGGGACTCTTGCTCACTTAGTATGAATTGCTTTTTAGCTGAAGAATTTTCAAATATGATAATAGAATGAAGTGAATCAACTGAATGGCCACCAAGATTTCTGGATTTTATAGCTATAGATTTTTTTCTTAAGACTGTTCTTAAAGATAGGGTTTATGCAAGAAGACCAAATTCAGTTTAATGATTCAATTTGCTGGGGAGGCATGCCAGAAAATTGATACAAATAAAGAACAGAGCAGTAAAATGTGCTTGAATATCAAATCCAGACCACAGCAGTGTATAAATGCTGAAGATCAATGGTTTGAATATTCACAAGAGAATATAGTAATGTTGCCGACTAAGGGTCTATTGGCCATGTAACATCAGGCAGTCAACCTTTGCATCTGAAAAGCGCAATGATCTATGTAATGGAGCATATATATAGTTGGTATTGCGAAAAGGAGGGAAGGCAGCACAACAGTAGGCAAGTCTGAAAAGGATTAAATATGCAAAACAGTGTGGGAAAGCAAGGATGCTGTTGGCATAATAACATTAATGGCAGCGATTGCATAGTGTGGTGGGTAATCGCTGAAATATGTAATGAAACTATCACACTTTGCTCCTAAACTGGACCTACATCCTTCTTTCCTGATAAAGTAACATTCATGCTTCCTCCGAATCGGTTTCTTTCCTTTACTCATGCTGTTTCCACCTCTTTCTTTATTTTCTTCTAATGTCAAGACAGCCTTTTTTTTAAGGCTAACAATGACCTAACTAAAGAGCAAGAAGATCTGGTTGGGCTGGCAGTCATGCTTAAAGGTAATATTATAATAATGTATAATAATAATAATGTATAATAATAATATCATCATCATTATTTTTTTTATTTACTAGTAATGCTGCTATGTTTTTGTTAAAAGGAGTCGCCCTCCGTGGTGTAATGGTTACCATGCTAACTTCATATACCCAAGGTCGTGGGTTCAAACCCGGCGGAGGACGATGGATTTTTTCGGGCGTAAAAATCCTTAGCACGGCTTCCTTCGTGGGTCCCGTGTCGTAGATTTATGGCACGTAAAAGAACCTCAAGCCTGATAAGAGAGGCCTCTGAGCAAAATTAAGCGATCTTTCACGCCCAATATAGAATGGGATGCTGAGAACCAAAGCAGTTAAACAGCGCCCATAAATAACACACCATTTCCATTTCGTTAAAAGGAAACAAAATAATTGGTAAGTTTTTATTTGATAGTAGCTTTGTGTATTAAATTTCCCCATTTAACCCAAAATATTACTTGATATAATGTATTAAGAGCACCGCAATTCCAGTTCGACAGTGACAAGAGTATCTTCATGTTCTGATGAAATCACCTTTAGCTAGCTCATATGCACATAACCACAAATAACCAACATCTGCAATAGGTAGGTTAATCTAAAACGCATACTATCTGGCTTCCATCATTTCTCTGCCATTTTCAGAAGCCAAGAAGGGTTATTGGTTAATGTGCATAGTCTACAACTTGTTAATTTTAAAGAATCATGACAATAAAAATATACTTTATATGTGAAACAAATATGTTTTTATTTCTTTATTTAAACAATGTGACCAAGGGAACGATAGTTAATACATAAAAATATATTTTATTTTCAATATTATCTTGTGTCATCCATAACCGGGCATATTCTCTTAGCATTGAATGGGGAAGAAAAATAGAGCACACTACTGCCATTTAACAACAAATAACCTGCTTCTACTGCCATCTAGCAGCTATTAACCAGTTGCATTCCCTTGTCACTGCCTGCGCTTTTTCAATTTCTAAAGTTGGCATGGATTTGTGATGTTATGCAGTAAACAGATCCTTAGCCAGCAACATTACTGAGAATGCTATAATGTTACATTTACTTCATAAATATATTAGTGTCAGTAGCCCATTTTCATTTATGAAGATGGGAAGGCAATTATTTTTAGAATAATATATTTATATGTAAATTTTACTTTAAAATATAAATTTTTATTCATGAATAATTCACCCTGAAATTTGGTGCAAAATATCTCCTTATGGAACTTCAATACTTGATCTTGAGAATAAATTTGAGACTTGAATTTAATTACGAGTAGATTTTTGTAACACTACATCACTTATTATTTTTTAAATGGAAAACATATTTCTGAAGCTATGTGCTTCTATTGTCAATTCTCGCTCAACTGCATCATCCATTGTGGTGGTTGCCTGATGGGATTTCAAAATTGAAAACATGGTTCCTGTTTTTCCATATGTAAATATTTTCCCAAGCTGTTAACTCTGTCTAGTGACTTTTTTTTTTTATTATTATTATTATTATTTTTAGACTTCTATTTATGGTGTGCTAGTCACCATATCACACCAATATCACAAAGTTCGCCATACATTGTAATTTTAATTAAATTTGAGACTGCTGGCTCAGTACACAACATGCAAAGGCATACAGCAATAGCAGAACATAAATTAGATGTAACTGGTGAAAAGCTTGAATGAAAATCACTCGCACATTGGAGAAACATACACACTGAAATATGAAACTTTACAGTGGCTGAGCTAGGTCGTGTCAATCTAAATGTGTCTACTCAGTACATATAATGCTTGTTTAGCTATGGAATCACAACATTTCCAGCATTTTTATGAAGTAAAAGTTAATTTTGTTACATTTCTGTACAAGTATAGAGGAATAAAAATATAAGAAGTGAAGACAGTGCTGGTATGGACAGCTGTAACATGTCATGCTACCCAGATGCAAAACCCACGTGAGCATTAAAGTTTCTTTGGATACTTCATATATTTTCATTACTATATATCTACTTTTGCACACTCCTGTAATTATCAATTTATGTAGTTTTCCTGTAAATACCCAAATTTAATATATATTAATTTCTACATTGTTAATATATTTTTAAAATCATGCTGTTCCACTGTAAATACTTTTCCTTTTTATGATTCATAAATATTGTTAAATAAGTAAAGTTAAGCTGTTTTAATATTGAAAGAAATAAAAACTTTTGTTTCACCAATAAATATTATCTTTAAAATGTTAAACCTCTTGTTAAGCTAACATCTGATTTCTCTTCTCTCAAACATGTTAAAAATGCTCAAGTTAGTAAATGATTGCAATAAAGCTGCAAATAATGGTTTGCAAAAGTTCCAAGTTGTAAACATTCTTCCTGACAAACAAACAGCTGCAAACTAAATAAATTTTAAGAGATTTGAGAAGAAGCATGATAGAGGTTATAAAGCTTTCAGGTGCATTCTTCAGTAGTTTTGTTGTAATGCAAAAATTAAGGCTAATCAAAGTACATTCAAATATATTTTGCTAAATGCATAAAAAATTCTAAATCAAGTAAAGGTAAAATTAAATGGCATACAGGAGGTACAAATATCACACTCATTTTATTTCTGCAGCACACCAAGGGAGGTAGAGAGGTACTAGCCATAAGATTTAACTCTGCTGTGAATTTTCATTATCATGATGATCATCATCATTTAATAATTCCATCTTTATAGCCATTTAGCTTCTATGGTCATAATGGGAGCTTTGATTATAGAAACAGCTAATGATATACTATGCACAGAACTGTAGGATTTAACATTAATGTTATGGTTTTTATCATTAAGCACATCAACTTCCCATACCCCAGGCAGGAATTGAATTTGGAATCTCTGCAATGAAAAGCCAGATGGTGACCACTCGACCAATGAGGCAATCAGTGAAATTTGTATCATTCTTAATAATAATGCTACCATTATTTGTAATGTTCAAATTTTATAATTTCTGCTTTTTTCATTTATGAAAGTTACTATCTTTAAGACTGCAAGTTTCAAAACAGTATATTTCGGTATTTGTGTTTTACATATGTATTGTAAGAGTTCAATAGCATAATTAAATCTAATTTGCTAGAAGTTACAATTGGGTGTGCCTCTATTGGAACAAACTTACTTGTAACTGTTGTGATACAACACATGTACTCTCTGTGGTCAGTGTGTTGCTTTTGAAATTATTTATAAAAATACTCAGATGATTGTTAGTGCAAAGTTGAACACTGTTCTTCTGGTATTGTACTTAGTGAATCTATGATTATTTTTCTTAGAATCATTTCAAAATGATGGTTATATAACATATTTTCCTGTCCCTTCTGTTACAAATGAGTATGAATCAACTATATAACAGCAAATAAGCACAATAATTTTGTATTCCTTTTCCAGTTTGTTAAAACAACAAATTAATGGGGACTAAAAATTATGAAATTAAAAAAAATATAAGGGGGATAGCTAATGTAGCTCCTGTACTGTCCAGCTGACACCCCTTCCCATTCTCATTAAATGAGGCCTGAGAGTGGCTGGCTAGAACAATATCACTTTTTCAGCAAGCGAAAGAAATTGAAAATTACCTTGACTAGATACATATAAAATCCTAGCTATTAAATGCTCATATAATTCACAGTTAATTTAAAAGCCATGCTTTCTGAACACATTTTCTGCAGTGATTACATTTTACTAAATTAAAAATAACAGCAATGTGCATTTCATTCTGCTTACTCTGTGCAACGCAACATTAAAACTCTTTTGATATTAAAAAGTACTTTTGCATAATTAAAAATTGAGGTTATTTGTGTCCAATAAAACACATTTACCTAAGTTTTTTCCTTAGCCATTCGCACGTCATTCATACAAGCTGCTTGATGTAAACCTTTTAAAAGTCAAATGAACTGACATCTACTGTATAAATAATGTACTACACAAAGCATTAATGAAGTAGAAATATTTGCCATTCCATTCTGTTTGTCAACCATACCAAAACTAAAAACAGGACGCAACAAGAAAGACATAGAAAAATCACTTGTTGTCATGGAGAAACAGTGAGATATGATAACAACAAGAAGTGAAATATCAACATTATGTGCTAAAGATTTACTTCCCATTTCAACTAACTTGGTGTCACTATATCACAATATCCCAGTTCAAACAGTCGTTCCGTAAGAGCTGAATACCACACGTGTCGCATCTGTGTCCAGTGTGACGTCTTCTGGCGATGCCAGGTCCACTCTAACAGAACCAGAGTTGTTCCTGCGGCGCGTGCCCCAGTCAGAGTACCTCCACTTATATGTGTCCTCAGGTTCACCCCCAACACTCTGCGAGCCCAGGGAGTCAAAGCTACTGTCCCCACCACCACGGAACCGAGCAACATTACCAACCACATTCTCTGGGGCTTCCTGATGCCCATGAGCATCCTCCACCGCCTTCAGAATGTTCTGGCATATCTCAGAATCTAATGGTATAGGATCCTCGCTATCACGGTTGTGAATAGTCACAGCAATGTGCGCAGGATGTGGCACAGGAAGAGGGATCAGCAATTTATCTGCACTATATGGACGGCAGCGCCGCTTCCAGGGTTGCCAACTTGTTGTGATGCTGCCACCTCGAGAGGAAATATTGGATCTTCTGCAGCCATGGCTCGAAGACAATCCTCCACTGCTTTCCCTGCAACAGTTTATCACTCTTCAAGATTTTCTATTAATTGTAGTAGCGCTAGTGGTGATAGTTTTCGGAAAATTTAATTAAGGCTAAAAATATTCTTCTATTCATGATAATTAAGGTCTCTAAATAATTATCTGTTGAAAAGATGCACAAGTTTGAAACCAAAATTAAACTTGTCAAAAAAATTAGCAGCACAAATAATACTTGGCTTGTTATTAACACAATGTTTATTTATTATTAACTTACCTAGCTTAGCAGCAGCCATGTAAGTATACAATGAATGCAGTGTATGAAATTGCATAGGCACATGTAAAAAAGAAGCAATCTCTTTGTTATGAGCCATCAATTTCATAATTTCTTTCAGCACAGAATTCCAAAAATTGATTCCACACCCTACTTTTGATCTTACTTGTATTTTAAGAGGTTAATTTGTCTACAGCAGCTCTTATATTAGCAATATTTTGACTACCAAAGTCAAAGCTGTGATTGAATTATAATTATTGTAGTCATGGCCTACATGATGTCACGCAATAATTGCATTATGGTATTATCAGTGTGGTAATCAAGGTGTGCCATTATTAGTGTAGTTTGGCTTTGATTGGCCACCTGTCTAGCATTATCTACCTATAATTAGCTAATGGAATATTTGGTGCTACTATCAAGGGTAATATGCTTTATGATAATTTGATAAACACATCATATTATCAAAGACTTTATGAAAGGGTGTTTTGTAACAGTGATATGTATTAAATAGCCTCACCCATAGACTGGCCTATACACCATTGAAAGAAGAGGAACACAACAGAGAATACAAACATATAGTATCTCCAGCAAAAACAATGGCTTTAACAAAGAATAGAAAAAGACATAAAAAAATTTAAACAACAAAAACTAATCACAGACATCACAAAACTGAGCCTATCAATAGATAAACCTTACATAAAAATGTTCATGTATCATCCAAAACTACACAACAGGTTTCAAAATATTTTCAAAAAACATAAAATCACACTTGCCTCCCCAAAATATGTTCAGCCTACAAAAAATGCTCTGCAACAACTTAAAAGACCAAATCCCAGAACTCAAAAAACTGAAAATCTACAGAATAGATTGCACAGATTGCAACAAATTTTACTTAGGAAAAACAAAAAGACACCTTGAAACTAAACTAGACTTACAGTAAAATGTAAACAAACTGACAAATCAGCTGTCGCACACCACTTCTGGAGTTCTAACCATGAAATATAACCAAACATATTCCTTATAAAACCCGCCAGATATGCAGCAGAGCTTAACATCTGGGAGGAAATCTATATTGTTAAAAACTAGTGCCACACATTCAACTTTAAATTGTCGCCATAAAACGCATTGTGGAAATTCATCACTCAGCCACCAGGGACCAACACACCTCAACATGGAACATCCTGTAGAAATTCAGCTGGAAACCATCGACAATGAAACCGGTCTGGTAAAACGATACATAAGTGATACTTAAAGTGTTACAAATCCAACTCGCCTATTCTAGATCATATTATAATGTTTCAAATATATTTCTAGAGCACATATCTCCCCCTTACTTTTTCTACCACCTACCTACATTAAGTAGAGGAAGTAATATCTTCTAACAAAAATGTGATATCCAGATTTCAATGAAAATGCATGCTTTGAGGTCCTCTGAACCCAAGCAAATCAGTGGTTAGAACAACCGGCTAGAGACTGGGAGATCTGTGGTTCAAATCCTGGCTATGGCATTAATTTTTCAGTCTGATTCTATCTATACAAATCTCATGAATTTTGAGATCCCAGCCACAGATGACATAATGAAGACAACATATGGCAGTACAATCCCTGGTGAAACTAGTTACAGCATACAAGCAACAGTCATCAAAATAACTAAAGTAAGGGAGGGTACTCCCTGAAACTGGTATTGTGACTCAAATTTATGAAACAATTATATTAAAATATGCTGTATGGTGATGTTTGCTCTATAAATATCTAAGGAGTCTGTCAGAGAGAGAATACTAACCCTCGTTTGTCTTGTTTGCGACCTGTGGCTGCAGCTCTGGAACGAGGGTTGAAAGCTGACACCTCCAAATATGGCGAGTGAACCTGGATGTTACCACGAGGGGCATATACAGGTCCTAACAGATCTGGTCCACCTGCTCCCAGTTCGACACTGTGAACCAACTCTGTATAACGGGACAGATCCACTTGCTGATGAGGCTGCAACAGCAACATTCACAAACAAAATTAAACATAAGCATAATGTAAACTTAAACAGACATAACACAGCATAAGTGCAGGCGTGAGGGAAGACCAATCTCAATGCAGTCATAAGCATAATGCAAGAATTAAAAATTTGAAGCTTTCTCGGTGTTGGTTATTACAAATGACTTCACAGGATAGCAACAGAATTAAATTGGATTTCTCTGATTCCAATTTAACTCAGCTGCTATCCCATGAATAATGCAAGAAGTTGGCATGGATTTCTAGCTCTGTAAATTACAGATGCAGATATCTTCCCAGTGCACCACAAGTTTCAAATTGAATAACATAACCAACTATATCATACAAAAAAATTCACTCAATCTTTTATAAATGAATAAATAGGTTATAAAAATGATATACTCACAACTGATGTCACAATAATGGTTTGACCAAAATACTGAAAATAGTGCAAGCATGGAGACTGCAGAAAGTGATAAAGCTGCACATTTAATGAATCGTACATTATCTCTTTCGGCCTTACAATTTGTGAGAGATAAGAAATCTAGACATAAATGGTGGATCTATCTATTAGATTTAAGGAGGACCCAGCAAGGAGACTGCCATAGCTTCTTGAGGAAAAGTGAGAGATGGTGCAACATGGCAAAATAGAAGAGCAGCATGTTGTAAAGTAAGTGCTAAAAATCTTGCAATGTGATTGTCTGCTGTTGAACAGCAGACATTGTATACAGGAAAATATGCGAAATTCTTCCTCTGTGTACACAGTGTAAGGATGAAATTGGAATTTGCATATCTCGCACTGCGTAGCATGTTAAATGTGTCTATGTGAACGCTTACATTGAATAACATGGGTATAAGACTTGTGCTTATGTTATGTAGGTACTTACATCTCATTCTTACATTCTGTTGTCAAGTGATGAGGAGTAATGCACTTTCAATCAAATTCAGAATGGCAAACTTAACTCATCAGAAACTATTCACTTATTGCTAAGGTAAAGCATTATTTTCTGGGGAAATTCACCACACCAAAATACTTATTTATAATCCAAAAAATAATCATCAGAATAATGACAGGTAGTAAAATAAGAGATTCATGTAGACCATTATTCAAGCAATTAGCATTTTTACTTTTGACTTGCATTTACAAATTAAAATTTCTTTTATTTACAAAAATAAATAGCTCTTTCTTGCAGATAAGTGAAGAAATACACAACCATAACACCAGATTCCTAAAAAGTATGCGTACAATTAAATTTTGTGGAGATGAAGTCGACTGAACACTCAAAAGTTTTTTTTTCACTCACCATTTAATAAATGTAGGAATCTGTTTTCATAGGCTTTTGCTTATCAATTGCTGTCGACTGGCTTGAGTATTCAGTAACAGTTTTGTTAGTGTCGCCTGGCGGATTAAACTGGAACCACTTTGAATAAAAGTTTATGTTGTTCGCAATCTCAAAGTGCATGACTCATCCTTCATTCTTCTTATGAGGATCTTCTCCCGAAACTCCAACTCCTTAAAATTTCTTGTGTTCTTTAAGGGTTTGATATCTACACTTATGTTATGGTTGGTTATCCAAAAATGGTCGGCTACTGCCGATTTGTCTGTCTGTATCTAATGTTCCTAAGGTGTTCTTTTTGTCTAGTCTTAACACTTTTCTTAGTTTTTCCATGTAGATCTTATCACAATCTAAACATTAAATCTGATTACCCGTGGTTTTTTGTTTGCTTGTGGTTTGTCCAGTTTGTTGGGTAATAAAGGAATAAGGAGATATCACGTAATTCCAGGAAACGTAATTTCAGTTCCAGGAGCCAGGAGATCCCATTCAATTCCAGGAAACTTCCAGCCATTCTGGGAGACTTGTAAACCCTACTAGGCTCCTGCAAAGTGAGATCATTCAACCTGATACCTAGTGGCTGCCAGTCAAAAAATAAACTCAGTACTACATACGTTAAAAAAAAGAAGAAGAAGACACTTTTTATACATTATATTTATGCTTTATGTCACACCTTCTCCTAAGGAGAGCTATGATTCATGTTGGATATCTTGCAGATACAATAACATGATATCTAAAAGCTCCTATGCATGAGACTGAGACATACCTCCAGCCTGAACCTGGTATCTGTCTCATCTAGAGGAGTCAGGAAGTCCAAGCTAAAGATGTCAGCATACATGAGACCAGCAAGACCTGCCCAGTCGTTCATGGAGAGACCTTTGGATTCCCAGTAGTCCTCTTCATTAATGGGAAGACGTTGTAGCACATGTGAGGGATAAAACCTTTCCAACATCAATGCAGCTTGCTGTATTGCAACCTGATGCAAACAATTACAATAAAAACATTAATGGGAATGCACAGTGAAGTAACTAATCAAATAGGAGTAAAAACATAGATTATACTCAAACTTCACTCTTTGAGTGTAATCTATGTTTTTACTCCTATACAATTACAATAGTGTTCATTTTCAGTACTAACTGGAAACACTTACAATTAAAGCAATTTCAGTCTTAAAAATTTGAAATATAATGGCAATTAAGACAAAGCATAAGACATTTTAAATCCATTCACCATTTTGGTTTGAAGTAGCTCTTGGTTCTGACATTTTGTTGGCAATGTTTCATTATTTATATATATATATATATATATATATATATATATATATATATATATATATATATATATATATATATATATATATATATATATATATATTCCCTGAAAATTATTTGAAAGGCAGCAATATTTTGATTGCATAAAGATAGAATAACCATCAGTCTTTTAATTGGTGAACACTTAGCTGCTCTTCTTTTGTAGCACAAAACGTATATCTGACCACTTTAATCAATGAGATTCAATTTATTCATCCTTTCTATCTTGTACAATATAATGGATACGTCAATACAAAATTTATAAAGAAGAGGTAACATTGTGATTGCAGAAAATACAAAGATATTAAGCTGATATAAATTTAAAAGAATGTATATATTAATTTGAGACTTATTATAGTAAGCTTGGGGAAGTATTGTATTCCACCTAAAGCCTTAATGTTCAAATTTCACTGGATACCATATTTATCCGAATAAGCTGGTTCCCATGGCCACGCTCGCTAAAGTGTCTCGCTTTGGTGCTTTGTGGTGCAGGGGATTGTGGGTTTGAGTCCTACCTCTGGCATGGATGTTTGTGTGTGTGTGTGTGTGTGTGTGTGTGTGTGTGTGTGTGTGTGTATATTAGAAGCAAAAACAATAGAGCAAATAGCTAAACAAAAGAAATGTTGGGAACATGGAAAAAAATGGAAAAAGGATCAAAAGAAAATACAGCCCCTAGGTTTTGACAAGCCTCCAGAACTGTGAGCTGATTAATTCACTTATTTATTTTTTGTTCTTAATTTGGATTTGCATGGAAATTCACATTTTGGGCGGTTGCCGGAGAGGGGAGTGTGGAAATATGAATATGTGATATGGGTACGATGGATGATACGTGATGACAGTGGTCGTGTAACTGTAACGACGATGATGGATATGATTTTGTATTTAGACATACTTAATATAACACATCGTAAATGTTATTACCTAATTTTAATTTGTGCAGAAATTTACATTGCGTGTGGGGGAGACTGAGAAAGGGAGAACAAAATGTACGGTATATGCGATGATAAACAGTGATGAGGATGGTGGTGTAATGGTGATTATTTATGGATCATATTTTCTGTTAAGACAATGTACTTAATACACTGCCATACCCACGAAGTATTTGTATTGTGTTCGGAAAACATATATCGCAAATGTAAGATGACACCCAGTTCTGAGCATTAATATTTTGGAAAAAAACATTGTCTTGTATTTGGATAAATATTATATATGTTTTAAGGCCTTTTGAATAAAAGAAAGCAGCATAATTAGAAAAAGGCTCTTGTGTGGGCATGGGTGTGTATGTGAATAGCATAAATAAAAACAAAATGTTGGTTTAACACCAAACTTGGCACTTAAATTCACCATCACCAGTATTTGACATGATTTTCAAAAGAATCCCCCCTTGCAACATTTTTGAAAATTTTTCTTTTTTAAAAAATGACTTAAAACTGTTGATTAAAATACCATATGTTTGAGTTATTTTCTAAACATATGAAATGCTATCTTGGATTTTCTGGGAATAGCCTCTGAGCTTCTTTTCATTCTGGATGACTTTTGTGTAATTGGTAAACAAAAGATATAGACATATCTTAATATACAAAAAATGCAGATTTTCTACAGCACAAAAATTTATGTCAAATAAGTTTCTTCGTGAAGTTAACCATTTCTGAGATATTCATCATTGTTGGTTTTTATTTTCAAATACTTAATATTTTGTTCAATTTGAAAATTTTTTTCTCAGGTTCATGAAAGAATAGAATAGAATAGAATTTTAAAACTACCACATAGTGACCTACTCTAGAGAGATTTGACTATTGCTTAGCTACTGTATTCCTTTGATCCCCTTGTACGTACAAGGAAATTTGCAAACACAACTGACACTTGGTACAGTTTGAATTTCAGAGCTTTAAAAACACATCTGCAAGTTCTACTTCTCATGTCAATCTGTGAGCCAATTTCATGCTGACTTTTGTGTACTCCTAATCAACATTTCATTAATTTGCACCAATACTGAAGAATGCTCAGACAAAAGGTACTTATTTTCTTGGTGCATTTACAAAGAATCCAGTTGTATACTATTTCCTTGCCAAATCTCAAATGTTGTTATAGCTGGATTTGGATGACATAAACATTTGTCCTGTAATAATCTCCATGTATCTTTAATAGAATTAGTATGCATGTACACTTCTACAGAGCATTCAATATAAAACCTGACCACTCATATGGGGATTTGCATCTGGATAGCATGGTGTGCTAAAGCCAGTCGTCCCAGCACTCTGTCCTTGCTTCTTAAATCTGTATTCCTGTAAATGTATACATAAAATGTAAGAAAACTAGCTCACACCTCATAGTAAATGCTGAATATACCACCCCTTTGCAGCTAAACTAGCTTTGCATAGAATAACCACATTTAGATTAACATGATTTAGGTCAGACACCTGGAGTTCCTTCAATGTGTGATTTTTGTGGCGAAATAATGACTTCTTGTTTGAGAAAAGTATAAGAATTGGAAAATTTAAATCATAACACAGAATAACCCAGAAATGGTTACTCCACAAAAAAATCCATGACTTTCTCTAGCTGTTCTACATTCTGCACCTTGCTAATCGTGGTACTCATTAGCACAATGTTCTTATTATTTAGTTCTGTATAAGTAGGAAGAAATTAAGGGAATACACTAGGCTAAACCAATAGTAAAATGTTTTAAAAGCTGTCGTTTAGCAATTGTCATTACAAATCGCTTCTTTTCTTGGCCAGGAGTAGAACAAAAGAAAAACAGACACTCCCGTCTGAGAAAAGTATAAGCACTTCACAACTTAAACTAATAACAATGAATACCTTGAAAACGGTAAGCTCCACGAGAAATATGTATATGATATAACTTGTGTATTTTAACAAGACCTAAATTTTTGAATAGTAAGTTTTTGTCTATCTCTTACGGTTTACTAGTTATGCAAAATTAAGCAAAATTCATCCAGAATAAACAGGTCTTCAGAAGCTATTCCCAAAAAATTCAAGGTATACATTTTATTTGTTAGGTAAATATCTTTAGTACGTCCAGAAGGTAAGTTCCGTTTCAATTCATCTCCACTGCAGCGCTGCGATCGCAGTTCTGCACATGCACGGTAGACGCTCTGTATCAAGGAGAAGAAACGTGCGCCATTTTGAGATCGCTGTCAGCCACATACGCTTTGTTGTGCTTGTTTACAATGTCGGTGTTGATTGAAAATCCTGCCGCTTGTGAAATCAGATCTGTGATTCGTTTTCTGAATGCTAGGAAAGTGAAACCAATTGAAATTTATCGGCAAATTTGCAAAATTTACGGACAAAATGCGATGAGTGATTCAATGGTGAGAAGATGGGTCTGACAATTCAATGAAGGACGTAGTGAAGTGCAGGATGAAGAACGAAGTGGGCGTCCATCTTTGGTTATAGAAGAACTGGTTCATGCGATTGATGACAAGATCCAGGAAAACCGCAAGTTTACAATTAGTGCTCTCGCTATGGAATTTCCCCAAAGCTCATGATCACTAATTCATGAAATTGTTACCGAAAACCTGAAATTTCGTAAACTTTGCTCACGTTGGGTACCAAAGATTCTTACTGAGCAACACAAAACAAAACGGATGGGTAGTGCACTTCAGTTTTTAACCCGTTATAATGAAGACGGCGAAGAATTTCTGACACAGATAGTCACAGGAGATGAGACTTGGGTTTCTTACGACACCCCTGAAAATAAGCGGCAATCAATGGAATGGAGGCACACTTCATCCCCAGCAAAGGTTAAGCCGAAACAAATCTTGACACCTCGAAAAATGATGTGCACAGTGTTCTGGGACTGGAAAGGCATCTTACTCATTGATTTCTTACCGCATGGTCAAACAATCAAAGCAGATGTTCATTGCGAGACACTTAGGAAATTGCCCCGCACAATACAGAATAAGCGCCGAGGATTGCTGTCAAAAGGTGTTGTTTTTCTTCACGACAACGCACGACCACACACTGCAAATGTGACGAAAAACCTCCTATAGGGATTTGGCTGGGACATGTTTGACCATGCTTCGTACAGCCCTGACCTCGCTCCTAGCGACTTTCATCTGTTCTTACATCTCAAGTCTTTCCTTGGCGGTCAACACTTCAAGAATGACGAAGAGCTGAAAGAAAATGTTTCCAACTTTTTGAAGATACAGGCGGCAAACTTCTATGAAGAAGGTATACAAAAACTTGTGCGATGCTATGGCTAATGCTTGCAAAATTTCGGCAGTTATATGGAAAAGTAGTTTAAGAGTTGTAGAATTTTGTGCAATAAATAATTATTCTGCATCTGTAAACAATTTAATTTTATTACCAAACGGAACTTACTTTCTGGACGTACCTCGTATATGATATTTTAATCAAATCGTTAGAGCCATTTTTAAGAAATTCAAAATTTTCAAAAAAAGCTCCATGTAAAGGGTAGTTTGGGGTAGAGGGATTTTTCTCAAAATCTTGATGTCGCATCCCTGGAAGATACTAAACTTAAATACCAAGTTTGGTTTTAAATGTAAAAAGAAGCTAGTATTTTATCTACTTTTCGTTTTTGAGTTATCATGTTCACAGACACACACACATGGACCTTTTTCTGAAAATGCTTTTTTTGGATACAGGGGGTCCTAAAACATGTATTTCCAGTGAAATCTCGGCATCAAATTTTTGGGTGGAATACAATACTTCACCATCCTTATGTACATTGTACAAATGGGGCTAGAGAAGGTAAAAATGTATCTGAAAAAAATTATGGTTTTAACAACATCTATACTTTTTGTGTAGTAAGTTTTTGTCCATCTCTTATGATGAACTTTATGCAATAGTCGTTCAAAATGAAGAGGACTGCAGAAGCTACCTTTAGAAAACTCATAAATATTTCATTTATCATAATAACATCTTAAACTAATGGTATTTTAATCAAAACCATTTAAACCATTTTTTGAGAAAGTCAAAATTTTCAAAAAACATGTAGTGTGTAAGGGTAAGCGAAATTCACTGTACAATTTTTGTTCTTTAAAATAAATATTTTCTTCCAAACCATTACATCTATGCAAAATAAATTTTGATATACTGCAAATTGATTCTGTCAACAAATTTGTTTTAATTCCAGTAATTGGCAATACAATAGTAAACAATTCATCACCTAGCAGCAGTAACCATAACAACATAAATAAACAATAAAAAAGAAGCTCATGGAATTAAGGGGACAAGGTAGTCTGAACATATGGAAATTACACCTTACGTGAGTTAAATTACCACTGCTCTTAAAGTTCTCAATGGTTTTTCCTGAAAATTTTGTGAATTATTCAACAAATCACGAAAACTATTTCAAATGGTTGTTTGCGTTGATAGCTTACGTGGTTGAATCTGTAAAAAGTATTTCAATCAGCAAAAAAATTATAAAATATGTTCTTAAAACATGTGAAGTAAAGTTCTCTTTTCTTTGATATTACTTGCAATATAGAATCACACATTTGTATACTTGTTTTTAATATAATCAGCTATCTTCTGAGTCTTAAATATCTAATTATATATATTTCATTTCACCAGAAATTGAAAAAACAATTATTTGCAAGGTCAAAAAAGTAAAAATGTGGAACATTTGCAATGTATATCACTAATATACATTATAAAATTATGATTGTGGTTCAGAAATTTCAACTATGTGTTGTATACATGTACTGAAAATTTCAGTTCCCTATCGCTTATACTTTTTGAGAAAAAGGTACATAAGTATTCAAAAATATTGTTTTGAGAAAACTGAATTTAAAGAAACAAATATTCTACAAAGGATCATTGCAAAACAGCTTTAAAGAAATGCAGTAAGCATTTAAATGCTGTTTAAGTGCCTTAAAATGCTCTTAACCTCCCAGAAGTATATATTTTCTGAAATTGAAAATAATAGAGATTTTATTAGTGCCTAAAACAAAATACTTGATTATTAACTGTTTCAGAGTACCTTGTTCCCTTAAATGTAGATTGCAAATCACGTCCTTAATTTGAATTTATTCATAGGATAAATAAAGTTTTGTTACAAATTATTGCTATATTATTTGCGTTCTTTCACTGCTACTATGGCGGGCACAAAATTTAATAATGGCTGATAGCTGACTACTACCAGAGAAGTGCGATGTTGCCACATGTTAAAGGGCAGGGGAAGTTGCAGTTTACCTTACCTGCAGTAGTAAGACAAAGTGGAAACAATTATTACTGGAGACTCAAGAAAACATCAACTTGGTATGCATTCTAATTTAATTGGATGTTTAGTTGACCAGCTCCTGCTACCAACCATTAAATTTTGTGCCTGCCCTAGTTTCAGTTTTCACGTACTGTGCACTGCTCGAATGCTCAATCATCAGTCTCCTTGAATAATTTAGTAGCTTTCTCATATACTCTTCAATTTTTGTAATGAAAGGACAGTTATATTTTGGATTGTCCCCGACATCTTCCCTACTCCCCTTAAATTTTTGTACTACTTGAAAACTTGCTTACTAGGAGAGTATTGATTGCCACAAATATTATGTACATTTAAGTGGCAGATTTTTCGAGTTTTGTGAGCAATTTGATGCTAACATACTGTTCTACTTTAGCACTCAACATTATTCTGATGAAGCACAGACATATAATCTGCTTCTAACACTGCTTATGACCAGACTAACTGCTATGTGAATGAAACTTCATGCAACAGTAGAGGGAAATCTAATGGTCAATGCCCTGCCTTCCTCTTTGTTCTTGAAGTGACAGGAAATTAATAAAAAAAATTAGGTCCAATTTCTTTATTGTGGTACCTTGTATTTCACATTAATGTATCTTAATTTGCCTATAGAATCTTTTGAAAGCTTACAGTATGGCAATTAACATTTTATTTTATGATAATTATAATAGTTATAAATGTCTCCTCTTTTTCTTAAAAAAGAAAGGCATACTGAAATGTTGGCAGCTGTAAAACACTTTACAAGTAAGTTTTATCAGCCAGGAGCTGAGCCTTGTACGTACCCTGAGTTCAACTGTGGTCAACTTGATCTTACTACGCACACTGACACCAAGACCTGTCTGGAGTTCTCGTCTCCTGCGCTCTAACTTCTCATGTAGTGCAGCAATAAGATCCTGTGCCTCCTTTTCCAATGCTCTGTATGGTCCAACTTTAGCCAATTGTGCCGAGAATGGTCCAAAGCAAGCCTCGACAAACTGACTGAAGTCTTTCTGTGGCTGCAAAATCATCTGCTCCATCTCGTGCTGATAGGCAGACAGTTCGTCCAGTTCCATCTTTGCTTCAAAAGCTGCTAATGCTTGCTCAGGTCTTATCTGTAACAATATGATAATATGTTGTTATAAAACTAGGATATGAATGATGATCTGCATACGTGTTATGTTCTCAAATGTTTGTATTATAGTGATAAATTGATAATATTTGGAAGAGTCAACAAATTACTGGTGATGCCCTCAAGTGAAGGTAAATCTTGTTCAAGGTAACTGAATAAATTTGTTAACTTAAGAGTGTTTATGTCAACTCAGTATACTACTTATTGTTACTTTGTATTATGTTTACTGCTGTGGTATGATATGGTTATAAATCTAGTATTTCTAGGTCAATCAATGATAAATTGTTGTTTCCACACATCATCTATGTTGGAAAGATAGAGACAGACTGAAAATGTCAATGCCTTAGCTGGAATTCAAACCACCAATCTTTTGACTTTCCATGCCATTGCTCTAACCAACTGAGCTACAAGACAATATTGGTAGATATTAAATTTCCTAACTGACTCACATTTTTCCCAGTAAAACACAAGTCATTCTCAAATTCATTTTAAGGTAACATACTCCAACGGTAACTCACAATCTCATAAGTACCAAGTCCCAGCCTCCTTAGCCTTTCCAAATTATGCCTGTATATGGCATGCGAGTACAGTCATCATTGCTAAGCTAGTAAGATTTATCCTGTAAATTACTTAAATTTAATAAAACTAGAACATTTTGGTGTTTTGATCAAAATTGTTTGAAGTCATTTTTGAGAAAATATAAAAATAATGAAACATTGATTTGTGTACAAAAACATAGTAATTATGATGTGTGTTGATTTAGATATTGTCTAAATTGGAATTTGTAACATTAAAACTTTACTAAAAAGTAATTTTACCTGACTTGTTTTGAGGCCTGTTCACCTCATCATCAGCATTCTTCATTGGAATGCATTGTTAAAGTGTTACAAATTCCAACCCAGAATGGTATCTAATAATGAAACATTTTAATAATTTGTGGAGGGTGGTTTAGAATGGGGAGAGCTTCTTGAAAATCTTTATGTGGCATCTTGGAAGATGCTGAATTTTAATGCAGTCAAACCTCGAACTATTGTCTCCTGAGGGACTTAGTAACAAAAATTATGAATGCAAAAAATTATGGGTACAGGAAATGTGCACATCATATACAAAAACAATTAAAGCCGAACATATAAGCAAATGCTACATTTTGCATAAATTTTACATGTACACATTTCTTTTAAAAAATGTTCCTAATTGATATTTGCTTTTTAGCTGCTTTTCTTTCATACATAACAATGAACTTTCCATGTTCAACATATTTGTTGTTCACTTCCATTACTGTCACAAGCATAGATAAACTGCCATACTTTCATATGAACTCAAAGCTTCAGCAAAAATTGGTATTGCTTCCACTGTTGCAACAGTTTTACCCCTCTTTCTCACTCACCTAATCCTTTTCACAAATACATGATGCTTTTCACTTCATCAACTTCCTAACTTAACAGAATGGAAAAGAACATTGCTATCTAAACTCCTTACTCCAGAAGGTGTTGCTCCAAAAGTATTGGCAACTACCTGTGACTTACAACGGCTGTTTCAATTATTCCAGCTTAAATCTTCAAGGATAGAATTTGTTTGGGATGGAAAATTTTTAATAAATAAGGCAGGAAGGTAATATTTCAAAGAACAATGAATATGGGTTTTATTTACTTAAATAAACTGGTCAGGACTGCATAAACTGAACAATGAACACAAATAAACAATAGTTATGTAAATGATAAATTGGGATTTGGCTGTACAAACATTTTGTATTTAATTTATGCTCTAACCAGACATATACAAACATTTTCCCAACACTTTACTCTTTTTGACTTCTGGGGATATTGAAACATGTATTTAAAAAAAATTGCAATATAAATTCTTTAGGTGATATATGATATCTACCTACCATATGCAAGTGATAAAGTAAAAGAAGGTATTAATGTAAATTGATAACTGTGGTGGGAATCCATAATTTTATATCCTCCTTTGTTTATCACAATAATGACAAATAGCATAAACATAATATATTTTCAAAGTTATTTCTTTAAAAATATTGTGATTTGTCCTCTCTTTTCTTTTTATATCCCATTGCATTAGGTATCATTTGCTTTAATTTGATTTAAATTGACTATTACAGCAGCCTTGTCATTTCTTATAACATTTGAATTATAATGAAGTAGTCTCACCTGGTAGAAATAATCAGATGCCAAGCCTGGGCCGGCTATTCTCTTCACCACGAAGCTGTCACTGGCTGGTATTCTGCCACGTTTCTTGATGATAAAGTGGAAAGCTGCTGCATCCCAAACCAATCGTAACCAGTATCGCAGAATGCCCACTGCAACATTTACAATTCTGTTATTAATGATGTCTTAGGTGAAACGACTTTGACTCTGTGTCTCACATCATCATGATCAATTATATAAAAACTATATGAAATACTGTTTTATATTTTGGTCTAAAAAAAAAAAATTGATGTTATGCATTCACAAAACTTTCTACCAAAGACAAATTCACATATATCAGTTATATATTACAGTATTCATATAAAAAATTATTCTTCTATGTATGTCACATACTTAAGGGTAGTTTTAATAAGGAATGGTTTCAAATTAAGCAAGAAGGTTTCAAAATATAGAAAGAACATTCTGCAAGTGATGGAAATTGAGTAGGGAGGGGTAAGCATGAATCCAAACTTACAAGCATCTAAACTTCCAAAATGGAATATTTTGAAAATTAAAAAATGTATGCCACAAACTGCCTTATTTTAATGAGTTCTAAATTTCTCCAGCAGTGAACTCTGTAAATATTTTTAGGATTACCATGGTTTAGAAAATAACTCAAAATTCAATTAAATATGAGGGAAGTTTGCAGAAAATATTTTATTTCTCGAGCTGATTCATTAAACATATAACATTTGAATTCAAATTACTTGAACTGTTTTTCAGAAAATAAACAAATATGGTGACACATGCATGCATACACACTTTTTCCAAAAAATTATTTTTTTAAGATATTTCAAACAATGCATTAGTGGTGAAATCTCTATATAAAACTTTTGGATATATTACAGTACTTCCTTGTGCCTGAAAAAATATAACTGATATGATACTTTCACAACACTTTCTGTTCCTATTCTGCAGCAACTATTCTTACAAAATTTATTCCTCAATCTATTTCATGCTAATCAATATATAGCCATATAAACATTTGAAGAAATAATTTTATCACATATTTCTCTGTATGTTCAAGGGGAATAAAGGAGTACAATAGGCTAAACTGGTAGTCAAAACTTTGAACAACAGATCACTGTGATGTTTCTGAAATTCTGGTCTCTTTGCATGATCAGGAGAAAAAGAATAACAAATAATCAACTCTTATTTGGGAAAAGCATTGGAAAATATAAACCAAAAACAAGATCAATATTTTTTCTAACTGAATCCATTAGGGTAGGAATTGGAAAGACAGTCAGACTGAAAATTTCAATGCTATTTATTAATCCAATATTAAATTCCCAACTGACTTACTGGTAGTATCAAACAAGGAGATTTCAAGCCAATTTGAGAAGACATACATCAATGCTGACTTGCAATCCCATAAGCACTTTGTCCCAGGCTTTATTGTTTGTTAAAAAACACACGCAAAAATGCACACACTCAAACTCATACACACAAAGTAGACATATATTAATTGTCTGCTTTAATGAGATCCATGTTTCATGTACTAAGTTTTTGTCCCTCTGTAATGGTTTACCAGTTATGCAAAAGCTATTCAGAACATAAAGGACTTTTGAGGCAGAAAATTTAAGATATGCATTTCATTTCTTATTAAAATATCTTGAACTTATATTTTAACCAAAAGTGTCAAGAGCCATTTTTGAGAAAATCAAAATATTCTAAAAATGCTCCATGTTATGCATACAAGTATTTTAAGGTGGGGTGCAGGTTTCTTGAAAAACCTTTGTGCCTCATTCCTGGAAGATATGAACTTAAACACCAAGTCTGGTAGTTAACTGACCCCATTTTTGAGTTATGCTTTACGTGCGCGCGCACACACACACACACACACGCAGGCACACACCCACACCCACAAAGGATCTTTTTTAAAACTGCCTTTTTTAAATTCATTTATTTATTCAGGGAGTCTCAAAACTTAAATCTGTGAAAGCTTTATGCCAAATTTTTGGGTGTGATACAAAACTTCTATTCACTAGAAGCTAAAAATGTATTTATTAAATAAAACAAGAAAAGATACGTTCATGCAAGCCACTATTAAAAAAACTTGGGATACTTACACTGTCATGTACTTACATATTAGCATTATTTGTGTATAAGAATAAATTTGCTTTCCAAAATTATGAAAATGCATGCGCACATACTATACTAGAAGTAAAAAGGATATTCACTTAACCTGTACCAGAACTACAATGTGTAAAAAGGAGTAATGCACTCCAATATAATGATTTATAATTCCCTTCCCAATGCTATAAAAATACACAAAATTATAATGCATTTAAAACCAGAACAAAGGCTTTCTTGCGGGAGCACTGCTTTTATACTATCAAGAAATATCTACAATTTAACAAACACTATATCCTTTTTTCTCAGTTATAGTTATATAACTGAAACATCCATTATATATTGTAAATATGTTATCTAACTTTACTGTAATATATGTTGTAATATAATGTATAAATATAATTATTGACATCCTGTATCAAAGTTCTCCGTACTGAATTGATTTTGGAGGATTAATAAATAACATGAAATTAAAAGGTGGCAAAAAAAATAAAAATTACGTTACCATTTTTTTAAATAACATGCTAATAGCTATCAGAATTTCATATGAGTACAAAAAATTCTACCTGAAGCTAACATGAACATTTTCAAAAATCAGGTTCAAGAAAAAAGGTCATCATATGCAGAATGCAGCATATGAGAGACTACAAAAGTGCAACTTTTACATTTTTCCATCATTATAAGACAAGTCATTAGAACTTTATAATATTCCATTCATAGCCAGCCAAATTCCACAATTTGCACCTTTTACATGTATAAGTAAGGTTAGTTATTTTGCAAATGTTACGTTGGCACACTAGTTTATTATTCACAGATGTGGAAACTTTGCATTCCAATCACTTAGTCACCAACTGATGCACTGATTATATTAGTTTATTATATAGATATTATTATTATTATTATTATTATTATTAAAACATGTATTATTATAGTAACAGCTATAGTTATATTAAAGTAACACATCTGTGAAAATTGGAAAATCCACAGTAGTCAAAAGCCGGTTGCTATGTGACTGAAGTTCCTTTGTTTGTATGGACAGGAGTTGACAAATTCCTGTATGAGAAAAGTATAGGTTTTTCAAAGCTTAAATCAAAAACAAGGAATATCTCAAAAAGGATCAACTCCATGAAAAAAAATGTATATAATATAAATTGTGTGTTTTAATGTGATCTAAACTTTTTGTGTGGTAGGTTTTTGTCCATCTCTTACAGTGTAGTAGTTATGCAAATTCATCCAGAATAAAGTAGTCTTCAGAGGCTAAAATTCAAGATATACATTTTATTTGGCAAGTAAATATCTTAAATATAAGAGAATGTAATCAAAATCGTTAAGAGCCATTTTTAAGAAAATCAACATTTTCGAAACTTTTTCCATATAAAGGGTAGTTTGAGGTGGGGGATTTTCTTGAAAATCTTTGTGACACATCCCTGGAAGATACCACACTTAAATACCAAGTTTGGTTTTTAACTCTCTTTTCGTTTTTGAGTTATGCTGCCCACAGTCACACACACAAACACACATACACACAAACATTTTTCTAAAAATGCTTTTATTTGGATTCAGGGGGTCTCAAAAACATATATTTCCGGTGAAATCTTGGTATCAAATATTTGGTTGCATTACAATACCTTCTCTATACACTATGTACATAGTATGTATATAGAGAAAGTAAAAATAGAACCATATGGCTTGAAAAGAAATTAATGTCGGGCACTACTAAACCAGAGAACAACTTGGGCACTGTCTCCACAGATGTTTCTGGGGATAGAGCTCATGACTTCTCAGCCATGAACTTTTGATATGTTGCTACTACAGTGGAATATCAATAGTTACAGATCATAAGTAGAATACTTGCAATTATTTCTATCTACTCATACTCCTAGTATTATGGAAACTAATTTTCATACTGACTACATAGCACCAATACGCCAGTATACTGGATACCATAAAAATCATATCAACCCTTACCATGCTAGTGGTGGTGTTGCAACATATGTGCTTGAGAACATTCCACAGAAAGAAATTTTCCTTCTGACCTGTCTGGAAGCTGTGGCTGTCTATTTTTCTCACTATTAAGATATGCATTTGCAACCTCTATCTACCAAACAGTGCCAGCATTGACCTCCAAATTCTCACAGATCTTATCCAACAATTACCCGCACCTTTCTTTTTGCTGGGAGTCTTTAATAGACATAACATTCTGTCAGGAAGCTAGAGAACTGATCAGCATGGGAAAGTAATTGATTCAATTTTAAATACATTTCCCTTAAAGGTACTCAATTCACCATTACCTACCCGTTATGATATGGCCTGTAACTCTACAAGTAGTATTGACGTTACCTATGCTCCTCGGATATTGTTCCTCTGTTTCATTGATCCATTGAGCATACTCTCTATGATAGTAACCATTATCCCATTATCCTGAAGCCTATTTTCAATGCACCAAAATATGCTCAACATCCTATTTGGCAACTCCACAAAGCTAACTGACCCCGGTTCAAGGGTCTTGCGCAGAATGCCAATGCAGATCTTCCACAGCCTGATATTTTCTCACAACTGGACGTAGATGATCTTATTAATACATTCTCTACAATCATACTTCAACAAGGACATCTCACCACTCCTTTAACAGAAAGTGTTTCAGGTAAATACCATGTACCATGGTGGAATGCTTAGTGCACTGAAGCTATCCAGAGCAAAAACCACTCATATTACAAATACAAAAGTCAACCTACACTTGAAAACAAGTGCAGTTTCAAGCATCTCCGAGCTGCGGCCCATCGGGAAGTGAAAGAAAGCAAACAGCAGTCTTGGCTTCAGTTTCTGTCTACTCTAAACACTAACACTCCTCAATCCCAATTGTGGCATAAACTTCAGACTCTCTGTGGTAATTGCTCCTCTCAGGTGATATCTATCTTTGAACACCTGCTTCAAGTGCGCCTATTACTGACTCTCTGGTAATAGCTAATCCTTAGCAAAACATTTTGTGATACTTCCAGTGACTCCCATTATGATCTCAAATTTCTCTGCACTCAACATAAGTCTCCAACATTAGATCTGCAGACAATATTTAAAAATAGCCATCAAGTGTTCAATGAAGAACTCACGGTGAACAAACTACAGTATGAATTAAGGTGTTGCACCAGTAAAAGTCCACGACCAGACAGTATCCCATATGCATTCCTTCAACATCTGCCAACAACTGGTCTTTCCTACATATTAGATATCTATAACTACCTATTGGTTAATCAACTTTTTCCTAATCAATGGCATAGCTCCATCGTGGTACCTGTTACTAAACCCAATAAAGACCACTCTCTTCCCTTCAATTACCATCCAATTTCACTTATCTATACCTTATGTAAGCTGCTGGAGAAGATTATCACTCGACACTTACGTTGGTATTTAGAATGCAAGCCGATTTTGCAGATATCCAATATGGTTTCAGAAAACACTGTTCAACTACTGATACATTCCTGCTGCTAGAATCCTACATTGGAGAAGTCTTTTTGAGCAGACAACATACCATTCTTGTCAGCTTGGATATCAAAAAGGCTTAGGATACTGTCTGGCGTGATCACATCATTTGCATCTTAATGAAACATGATTGCATTCATTTATAATTTTCTCCAAAACCAGAAAATCAGTGTACGTGCTAAGGGTGTTCTCTCCCAAAGTGCCAATAAATATGGAATACCAAAGGATTTTTTCTTAGTGTGACACTCTTCTTAGTAGCCATCAATGATGTGAATTCCTGCCTCCAGCCACCTGTAAGAGCTAATCTCTTTGTGAATAACCTGACTATATTTTGCAGTGGAAAGAATATACAGACTACCCAGGAACTATTACAAAATATGCTCTACAAATAACAGCAATGGAGTGATAGCACTGGATTCAAATTCTCTGTCACTAAGAGCTGATGCATTCTGTTTACTAGTTCTTGTGGACAATCATCGCTACCTCTCCTTTTTCTAGGGAACCAGACGATTCCTATAGTATCTTTTGTCCGTATTTTACGACTGCATTTTGACCACCATTTAAACTGGATCACACACTTAAAGCTTTTGAGAGCAGAATGATTTTGACACATAAGTGTTATGAAAACAATGGCAGCTAAAACTTGGGGAGCTGACTTCACAGTACTACTTCACACATATAAAACAATTATATGTCCCAAGTTGGATTATGGTTGCATTATATATATCATTCAGCAAATCCAACAAACCTGAAAATGCTCGATAGTATTCAATCTTTGGCGCTGAGGATCTTCTTGGGTGCTTTTCACACCAATCCCATAAACAGTCTCCAAATCGAAACAAATGAACCTCCATTGAATACGAGGAGGAAAGCCTTAAGTTTCAAGTACACTATACGAACTGCCTCCAGGAGTCCATCAACAGTTTTCAACCATGTTTTTCCTGCCAAGTCCCAAAGCACATGAGCTCATAGTCAACGTCGTTTTGTACCCTTCTCCCAGAGAATTCTAATTTTTCTGCAAAATTTTCAAGATCTGCAATTTTTCTGCAAGATTCCACCAATAGTCTCCTGCTCCTTCACCCTTCACACTGTTCCTTGGAAGCTACAACTATCTACCATAGATATTTCAATTATGCATTACAACAAAGATAGTACAGATAATCTACCTCCGTTTATTCAGAGCCTTTTGTACCTCACACTCTGCATCACAAAAAATTTACACCGATGGTTCCAAATGTGAAAATCACCATGGTTGTGTGGTGATTTTACCACATAAGACCTTGCTCTATAGCTTACCGCAATTCCTATCTATCTTGTGTTATGAACAGATAGCTATTCATCTTGCTTTGGAGTACGTCCTTGAAGCCACTGCTCTCTCCTACACTATCTTCACAGATTTGATGAGTGCTCTCCTCAGTCTTCAACAGTGAACTCCAACCAATGCTTTACATTCAATTACTCTATCTAACTTGAGTAAGCAGGTCCTGCTTGTGTGGGTACCTTCCTATGCTGACATACCCGGGAATGAGAATGCTGATACTGCAGTTAAGGAAGCAACAGGACACCCTCCCAACTTATTGGACCTAAGGATTCCTAACCAAGACTTCAACCGCTTTATGCCTGACACTATTCTCCAGCAATGGAAAAACAGTGGTTCAACTCATCTAGAGCAAAGCTACGTGATGCCTGTCTTCTTCCCACTTCTGTTTATCCTCCCACACATTCAAGCATTGTCATCAAGTTCTTCTATCTTGCCTATGTCTTGGACATACTGCTCTTACTCATTCTTATCTTCTTCCGGTGATCTTTCCCCCAAGTGCAACTATTGTCACTCTCCACTTACAGTCACTTACATTCTCACCAGCTGACATTCTACGATGATGCAACAACTAGATGCAGTATTCCAGCAACCATGTTAACTGCTCTTAGTGATCCGGCCTTCTCAAAGAATGTACTGAACTTTCTTAATGAAACTCATTTATGTAAAGAGCTGTAAAATGTATTGTAGTTGCAATTTGACCTTGTGTTAAAGCAACACCAAATAAAATGAATTAAAAAAAAATAGTGATGCTTTTGCCATGTTTCAAAAGTCTGGCTTGCATTTTTATTGTCCAAATTGATTGTTCTAAGAAAAATTAGCCACATGATATATTTATAAAAATATATCCACATCAAGAACAAGTTTTCAAATAAAAGTTAACAAATAGATCTGTCATATCTAATTTGTTTATATTAGCCTTAATTATTGCAGAAAAACTATCACTTTCTGTACCTTAAAAACTCTTTTTTCGTAATTTAATAATTTATTTCTTAAAATTGGAGCATTATTTCTAAGTATACGACCATTTTCTTTATGGTATACCTTTGAGAGGCAGTAAACATTTTTTTATACAACTTAGTAAAAAAGTTGCATTGTGTGCAGTATTTTGAGTGTGGAAAAATTTGCAAGAAGATAAGGTTTAAAGTTAGGCATGTCCATTAATAAGCAATTTATAGGATTAGTTAATTGGTAGTGTGGCAAATCAGAAAGACAATATATTTTCTTAAAATTTGTATTATTGTAGTATGAAAAAAAAAAAAAAAATTGTTTAACTTTTCACAATTCTTGGTCAAATTTAACTGATATCATCTTAAGTAGTCTAATTTTACGAGCATTTAATTACTTACCTCTTATTAGTTAGGTTATTAAGCTCCTAGTTGGTAGGTCTTACCTTTACAGTAAACTAGAAATTTGTATTGTTTTTGCAATTTCTGGTTTATGCATAGTTTAGAGGAAAAAGATTTGTTTAGAAGAAAACCAAGAAGTTTAATTGTTTTGGTTTAGGTAAGCACACCGAATTCATGTTAAAATGTAATTATAAACTATTCCTCATACTATTGCAGAACCACTAATGCATGCTATCCATGGCATAGTTCAGTGCTATTGGTTAGAGGTAGTGAACAATTATGATGGAGAAGGAAGGTGATGAGTGATGGCAAACTCATTAAAATGGTTTAGTTAAAATAAAAAAAAAAAAAATAAAAAAAAAAAAAAAAAGAGGAAAAAATAATAATAATAATAATAATAATAATAATAATAATAATAATAATAAATAGGTTGTCTGATGATTTCTCTGGTTACATATCTTAGAGACTCACATTAGAACCTTGACTGCCGTAACATGTGACATCAACCATCTATGCGTTTTAGTAACCTCTCATAGGTTGCTCCCCCACCATTTGCAATTAGTTTATATTTACAGAAATATGGTTATCTGTTTTCCCAAAGTTCTCCCTTCCCTCTTAATGAACATAACTTACCAGTAAGAACGATGAGTGAGATGAAAGGACATAAGATCAGAGCCACAAATAATGCTACAAGAGGTTGCACACATCCTTGAATCCCAATATTCCATATTATGGCCTCAAGGATCACCAGATAACGGTTACGACTGGAATCTGGGCTGTCCAGATCACAGATCAATGCCATAAACAGATGAAGACCAAAAGTCACCACTGGCATCCTGCAACATGGATTTTTGGTTATTATGAAATTTATTTAGTTGGGGTGATTTAAAGATGAAATAAACCCTTTTTAAAGTTTTGTAATTAATTATAAAATTAAGCTTGAGCCCGTGAAGCCAGTTTATCGCTTATATACACCAATCTACATCTTCTAAACATTTTTTAACCTACTGGTATCTAATTAAATACTCTTGTGGCTATAACAGAGATCTTGATATAGCTGCACAAGGGATTGTGAAGTATACAGATTCATATAAAATCTAATAATATTGTCACTATGCTATGCCAGCCGTAATTGCTGCACATGTGGAACAGCTTGCTTTGAAAGTCATAGCTATATAATAATTTTGAATACTGGAAGTGGTACACTGTGAAGCTAGCGTAAAAGTAAGTTTTTGTGAAGCACATGTGTGTATATTCGACTACCAATTAAAAACTAAGTCATAGCTAATTGTGTCGTTCATCTGTTGGCTTCCTCTCATTAGCTAATGCATTGTTACATCTGTGTGAGTGAACACGTATGCATTCAGCAAGCACTTTATATCAAAATTCCAATTGTTGCAACTGTGTGTGAGTTTGTGACACCTGCAGTGATTTGCATGTGCAACAATATGCAGTACTTCTGGTAATTTCTTGCCATGTCATTGACAGGTATAAAAAAGAGGCAAATTGGCACAGTCAGTCAGTTTTGACTGTGCAGTTATAGCTACAGCCATAGAGAGCATCGAAAGAAAACTGTATGGCAGAATTGTTGCAAAAGCATCAAATAAGAACATTTATTTGTAAACAGACTTTTTATTGTAATCAGTCAGAAGTAATAAAGAGTTTGAAATTAAATTTCTTTCAGACTGGAAAGCTGTGGTCGATATGTAGGATTTTCTCCTGAAATTTCGCTCATAAATAAAGAGTTGTTTGTTTGAGTAATAAAGAACAGCTATGTAACAAAATAATTACTTTCCTGGGACTCTATATGCATGGTACTGAAAAAGTCAGCTCTTACCTACATGCACGGGACACTAAGCATTCAATCTTATTTGATGAAATGAGGTACTAGCTTGGGAAGGTGGTTAGCAAGTAAGGGAAATTAAGGAGGTGGGAGCAAAAGAAAGCATAACACATCACTAACCAGAATGTAGGAAATTAGCAAGATGGGGAGGGAAGAATTTGGGAATTTCTGAGTAAGATGACACAAAAATTGATTAGGAAGGTAAATGAATGCTTCAGAAATGAGTCAGTCAAGCCATAAGGCTAGGGAGCTAGGAGAACTGAGATAGTAAACCTAGCAAGGTCACCAACAAGTTTGTACATAGTTTAGAGCAGATAAGGAAATTGTAATTAACATGTAATTAATATGTAAAGAACAGTCTAAAAATTCATTCATTCATTGTAAATCACTATTAGAATGAATGTGTTCATGAAAATACAGAGATTTAAATACTGTATGTAACATACATAGTACATATTGGATTATGCACTGCATATAAAACTATATATGTACTGTATTGAAACTATTGGTATGGTGTTGAAAATGAGTCGGAATAGTAACACTCACCTCACTTATATGTAATTGTTCAAAACATATGTTTCAAGGGCAATTGCCCTCTTCTTCAGTTGAAGTCTGACTGATGGCTGCTATTTGTGCTCTGTGGTCTATTACGGTGGAGCCATCTGATGTTCTCAGTAGAAGTTCAAAATCATGTGGCGGTATTTCAAAATTCATCAGTTGGTCTTTTTGTTGTGTAATGAGAATATTCTCCCAAACTGTAAGTTCTGCCGGGTTGTTTACAGGTTTTAGCAATTTTATGTCATTTTGTATTTCATGATGTGATGTCCAAAAATGGTATGCTACTGCCGATTTATCTGTTTGTTTCTGTTTGATATGTCTGAAATGTTCCTTTAGCCTTGTTTCCAGTCTTCTTTTTGTTTGGCCAATGTAACATGATTTGCAGTCCTTGCAATCAATTCTGTAGATGCCTGATCTCTGGTTTGAAAGACCCCATACCTACAAACCAGAGATCAGGCATCTACAGAATTGATTGCAAGGACTGCAAATCATGTTACATTGGCCAAACAAAAAGAAGACTGGAAACAAGGCTAAAGGAACATTTCAGACATATCAAACAGAAACAAACAGATAAATCGGCAGTAGCATACCATTTTTGGACATCACATCATGAAATACAAAATGACATAAAATTGCTAAAACCTGTAAACAACCCGGCAGAACTTACAGTTTGGGAGAATATTCTCATTACACAACAAAAAGACCAACTGATGAATTTTGAAATACTGCCACATGATTTTGAACTTCTACTGAGAACACCAGATGGCTCCACCGTAATAGACCACAGAGCACAAATAGCAGCCATCAGTCGGACTTCAACTGAAGAAGAGGGCAATTGTCCTTGAAACATATGTTTTGAACAATTACATATAAGTGAGGTGAGTGTTACTATTCCGACTCATTTTCAACATCACATTGATTAAAACTTCACTTGTCTCAAACTTCTGAGTTATTTAATATTGGTATGGTGTTTGTAATTAATTTTAAAACTGTGCTTAGTAAAAAATTCTGGAATATTGGCAACCTCATCCAAATGGTAAAATATTTAGGATTATGTCACTTCTGTCTTGGAACAGATTTCACTATTCCAAACTTGGTATGCTGAAATCTCAACATCAAGATTTTGGATGGAATACAAGCTTCCTCCAAGTGCTATTGATATGTGACACAAAAGATAAACACATATAATATTTTGGTGTTTTTTGCAACTTAGCTGTTCATAGAGGTTTGGGTTAGAATACAATAGTTCTGAAATCATTGCTAATACTCACCAAAGAAAAGCTGTGGCTGTTATGAGCAGGCTGACACAGCTGCTCAGAAGACAGATGAGTGGAAATATAACCATGATGCCAAGTGTTCCTAACAAACCTTTCACAACATAATTCCATAATCTGTTGATATGTCTCGTCATGCCTTTCCCTATAAAACCTGTAACAAAATACAAGTGCCTTTGATACAATATTTTAAGATTGGCTATATATGGATTGTTACTGAATTCTGATAAATTTCACGGAAAATTCTTAAACAAGTAATTTGAGTTAGGGGCATCATAGTCATGAATGTATAATGCAGGGCAACTCAGAAAATTCTTGGCCTGACACAAAGATAGGTCCCATTCACAATGAAAATTAAGTATAAGCATAACATAAACTAGTGAAAATGTGTGTTAGAAGTTTTTACGTACTTTGGAAAAACAATGAAGGTTTACTTGCTAATTGGGAATAATGATCAAGATTCCTATTGACTTAGTTTTCTTTCCTTTAAATGTTTCACCTTATAATGCATGCTGCCCATGTTTACGGCTTTCCCAAAATACTCAAATTATCATGAACTATTTATTACTTTTGCATTGTTGGGTATGAAAGCAAAATATTAGTGCAGCAATATTCTTTCAGTTGTGAGCCTAAGGTTGTAACAAGACTTATTTTGTAATTGAAATGCAACCATCGGAAGTACAAGGAAAACAAAAGTGTTAAGAGTGCATTAATTCTGATTATGAATAAGGGCAATGAATCATGTAACAGGTGACAACTGTATGTGCTTAAGGTTGAGATGTTGTCAGAATATTTCATTTACAGAAAAGAACAGTAATAAAGGAATTCAATCAAATGGCTTCCTATAATACACAAAACTCTCACCTGACAGGACTTGTTAAGGAGACCAAAGAAAATCCTAGATGAAACTGCATATCATGACTTCTCTATTTATAACGTGCATATTAATAGAGAATGGCAAATAAGGTATGTTAACCAGCATTCTTGGCAATGCATGATAACATCAACAGATGGCTTATTACTCTTAAAAATCTGATGTGTTCCATTCACATAACTTTCTCTACATCTGTGTAATAACTTATTGTTAATAAGCTTATTCTTCTATCTATTTCATGCTAAAATATTAGCAGAAACAGTCTTATTATTTAATTACTTATAAGTAAAAGGGGGGAAATAAGGGAATACACTAGGCTAAACCGACAGTAAAATGTTTTAGAACGTGGTTACTATGGGATTGAAATCTGTTTCTTTATGAGGCCAAGCACTGACAAATTCCCGCATGAGAAAAGTTTTAAGTATTTTAAAACTGAAATTAATAATAATAAGGAATATCTCGAAAACGGCTAACTCCACACACACACACACAAAAAAAAAAAGTATTTGACATAAATTGTGTTGTTTACCGAGATCTACATTTTTTGTGTAGTAAGTTTTTGTCTATCTCTTATGGTTTACCAGTTATGCAAAATTCACCCACAATAAACATGTCTTCAGAGGCTATTCCCAGAAAATTGAAGACATACATTTTATTTGCCATATAAATATCTCAAATATGAGAGATTTTAATTAAAATTGTTAGAGCTATTTTTGAGAATATCAAAATGTTCAAAAAATGTTCCATGTAAAGGGTAGTTGGGGGTGGGGGGATCTTCTTGAAAATCTTCTGTTGCATCCTTGAAAGATACTGAACTTAAATACCAAGTTTAGTATTTAATGGACTTTTTGTTTTTGGGTTGTGTTGTGCATGCATGCGCACGTACACACAGAGGCCTTTTTCTAGAAATGCTTTTTTTTTTGATTCAGGAATCCCAAAACATGTATTTACGGTGAAATCTCGGTATCAAATTTTTGGGTGGAATACAATAACCTTCTCTATACACTATGTACATAGTACATGTAGAGAAAGTAAAAAGGTATTGGCAAATACAGGAAATACAGGAAAACATAACAGGCTAAACAAACTTAAAGGAGAAATTGTATTTAAAGTGCATCAACATATTATACAGTCACTGAGAGCATTTAACGACTCAAAAAGAACTACATAAGAGGAAAGCATATTAAGTTCTTTGAGATAAAACGTTCCGAATGTTTTAAGTCCAAAAATTTGTGATCAAAGAAGCAATCTGTATGGATTACCAGAAGAATTTTCCACTTCCTAATATTTCAATCAATGAAGCACATTACCGCAGGCAATTATCATTTTATACTTTCAAAATTCACTTGCTCTCTTCTGGGAAATCTGTATTTTATGCAATGAAAGCTTCCAACAAAGACCTCATGAAGTGTGTTAAATGTTGTGGCATTTTTGTTCAGAAATTTCGTCTGACTGTGTGTTTTGTGATTCTATTCAGAACAGAATAAAACTGTGTTCCAATTTTGCCATTTTTTAGTACTCATGAAGAAGAGATTTGGCCATCTGTGGTGACATTTCCAGCAAGAGGCTATTCGTACCTAGAGTGTGATAAGAATATGGGTTTAGTCTGCCTGGGTAGTGTGGTGGTAGCATGTCTGCCTCACATTCAAAAGGTCGTGAGTTTGAATCTCGCTTAGGATGAGTTACCCAGATAAGGTTCTTTTTGAGGTTTCCCTTATCCTGAGAAGACGAATGTCAAGTAACTTTAAGCTCCATGGACCCCGAGATCATTTGAGTGTCATTTCACCAATTTCATTCGTCATCTGATATGACCAACCATGTTAAAGGACATTAAACTACAAAAAAAAAAAGGGGGGGGTCTTACATACCAGAAGGCAAGATGCGAATTACCAGATGACTGGAGGAACGAGATTGCAAATGCTACAACAAAAAAACGAACCATTCATCATAGGTAATTGCAAGAACAAAGTGTTTTACAGATGGAGAGAATTTCTGAATCGCTACTACAGGGAGAAAAGCCCTTTTGCCCATAGATCCATTGCAGTATACCACATACAGGGAGATTCTAAACCGAGGCATTCATATATCGGACCTTAAGAAAACTACATGGTGAGTCAATTAATTGATTTGTTAAAATATCCTCACATTTGAATGCATCATATTCTGTTAATTTTAAGTAATATTAAGGTTACAAATTAGATCTGAATAGTAACCTTGTATTTTAATTCTTTTTTACATTATTAAAAAGAACAACAGTTGAATGTGATCCTATTATGTATCAGAAAGGCAAAATACACTGATTTGCAAACAGTGAAATATTCTGCAGTCCAGCCGCATAAGAGTATTTTCCTCATTATCAGTGGAAGGAAATGAAAAACTTAATAATGGTGATAGTGAGTAAATAACAGTGTTCACAAAACAAATTAGTGGTGAGACTATATGTTGTAAATATGCATCAGCGATGAAGTGGTGTTGCATTACAATAAAGGTTATACAATGGCATGTACAAGCTGGTATTCAATTGGGTTTTGATTGTTCTTATTTTGGATGCATTTCACATTGTTTCATTACATTACATTTTCTATTGTTTCTCTCTATATTTAAAAATCAATTTTATTCTTTAGTTACTTAGAAATATTATTGTTTATATTTCTTTATGTAATTTCTATTATTACACATAAACTCAGCACTGAGTCACTAAACTTTAAACTGTGATTTTCTCAGATTTTTATAAAATGAACCTTGATTATTATTCCCATGTACCCTTCATACATTGTAATGAAAGCATTCACAATGAATCATGTTAACTTTAGAATTTGATAAAATCAAAGCTTTTAAGTTCATATGTACTTCAAACATAAGAAACTAGTCAGAAAATGATTTTCATCACATGATCATTCTGACATCTCACATCATGTTTTCTGTTGCTATGTGTTGACTTGCTAATTGCCTTTCTATGTAAGATATATCTATAAAAATCATGACAAAACAAAGTGTGATAGTAGATGGGTCTCTTGTGAGTTTAACATCCATTAACCAGGTTCAACTGGCTATTTAAACTGAACTTAAAACTCCATACTGTTTCTGCGCTATTGCTAGAAACAATTGAATATTGTAATGAGTTTGAAAAAATAACCAGGGATAAACTATTCTAACCATTAATAATGGGTATCTCGGAAATGGCTTATGATGCAAAAAAACTTATTTAAAACAAATTATATTTTGAAGAGATCTACATTTTTGTCTATCATTTAACGTTTACTAGTTATACAAGATTATAAAAAAATTCCTTGAAAATATAAATGGTGTGTTATTTATGGATGCTCTTTAACAACTGTGGTTCTCAGCGTCCCATTCTAAATTGGGAGTGAAAGACTGCTTAATTTTGCTCAAAGGCCTCTCTATCAGGCTTGAGGTCTTTTATGTGCTGTAAATCTACGACACGGGACCAACAGCTTTACTTCCCTTCTGGAGGAAGCCATGCTAAGGATTTTTACACCCCAAAAAATTTCTTGAGAATGAAGAGAGCATTTTCAGGAAATTCAAGATACACATTTTATTTATCAGTAAATATCTTTAACATATGGTATTTTAATTAAAATTGTTACAGCCATTTTTTTGAGAAAATAAAACATTTCAAAAAATCTTGGTACAGTGTAGTTTAGGGTGGGGGGCTTTGTTGAAAATCTTTGTGTCACATCCTTGGAAGATGCTGAACTTAAATACCAAGTTTGGTCTAACTTTTTGTTTCCGAGTTATGCTATTCACATGCATGTACAAAAGTGCACTCACATATAGACACACACAAGAACCTTTTTCTAATTTTTTTTTTTTTTTTTTATTCAGGGGCGTTCACTCAAATCTAAGTATTAAATTTTTTAGTGGAATATTACACTTTCTCTACCTACTATGTACATTGCATGAAAGCATGAAAGGTTGGGTAAGTTCTTATATTTTCTTACTCAGGCCAAGAACTTCTGAGTAACCCTCATATCACTTATAACATATACATTTAAACTCTAGGGTTTACTTGCCTGTGTCTGGTTTAGTTTCAAAGTGTGTTCGTGACTTTGATATATGCCTCCAGAGAGCAAGTAGTTGAGAACAGAGAGTTGGCGTCAGTGAAGACTTTCTAGGAAACAGAGTACCATTAACCTGTGACAACTCCAGGTCCGGCATGAAGGGTTCCACGCAAAACAGAGCTCTCAGCCCCACAGGACTACACCATGGCATCACAACCTGCCAATAAAACATCATAACCAGGTGTAAAAACAATGGAATATGATACACCTAAAATACTATACAGTACTTATATACATTTTATGACATGCTTCATTCATGTTTTTTAAAACAGAAATCCAAATAAAAACCAGAGTAAAGGAGCATTTAAGGATTAAATACAAACAAATTGTAAATCAGCAGTAGCAGATGCTTTTTATTATTTAACCATAAAATAAACCCAGAAGTTAAATTATAGCACATCTAAATGGATCTACAGATTTAAAGATTTATTTAAAGAACAGAAATAGTTTAATGAATTTTGTAATACTGCCAATTGTAAATAAATGTACTTTACTTGCAGTAGATGGCAATACTATAGCAAATAATCCAACACCTTGTGGCAGTAACATTAATAGCAAAAATAAAATGGTGTAATCAAAGAAAAGTAAAAAAAAATGTATACTATTATGAAGCTACTTACAGTGATGGTACAAAAAAATTAATTAATGTGGTGGTTATGGGGGTTCAACAGTTGATGATGCAGGTCAAGATTCACAAAAGAATCATCCAAGTAAGCAGATTGTGTGTAAAAGTTAGCCATGTTAACTTTTCTAATAAGGAAAAGTAAGCTGATGATGTGATCAAATGATTGCACAATATGTTTGTTAAATTTCTATTTTAAAAAAAAGATATGTGAACTGTTATCACAAAATATGTGCAGCCCACCTCTATGGTGTGGGAGTAATGCGTCTGCCTCATTCAAGAGGTTCTGAGTTTGAATCTTGGTTAGGGAGAATTACCCGGGTAAGATTTCTTTCAGGAGTCTTCCCTTATCCTGGAAAGATGAAAGTCGAATAATTTCAATTAAGGAACCTAGGTCCATTTGAGCATTATTTCATTCATTTTATTCATTCATCATTCGATATGACCTATCAAAAGGAAGTTAAACTAAAATATATGCACACACGCATGCACACATACATATTATAATGACATATACTTCACTATTACTAACCTTAAGTTTTACTTGCCAACTAGTTCTACTTACCCCAAAGAAGAACATGGCATTCCATGTCCAGCTCCATGTGCGATGGCAGTAGTTGATCCACCTCCACATTGGCCACCTGGTGGTCGTAGTTCGAACGACTTCCTTCTCCACTAGGAACACTGGCTGCAATACATATACAATTTCAGTTAGAGCCCTAGTACTTAGAGAACATATTTACCATACAACTGAGGGTCTCGAAGAAAGAAACTGTCTTTGGTTGACAAGACAGGCTAGTGGCCAAGAAAATGTGCATAGGACACAAAATGTATAATAATGTTTTTATTAAAGCATACATGAAATAACACAATCAAGGAGAATATATTTTAAAACTTGTATACTTTTGAAATGCTCATAATTAACAAGTTTGTAAAGCTCTTTGCATTATATGCACAGGATTTAAGCGGCAGATTTAAATCATTTATGTAAAGGTGAAATATACATTAAGCGAGCTGTGCTATTATTTTGTGCAAGAAAGTCTAAGTTAGTAAAAAGTGGATGAAATCACAATATATTGTTTTTATCCTGATATATGGTGGACTTTGAGACAGTGATGTGTTTTAACAATTAAAATTTAGTTGAGTCGATTTTGTAACACTACATCACTTACTTTTTTATTTCGGAAAACATGTTTCAGAAGCCATGTGCTTCCATTGTCAATTCCTTTGGTCGACTGCCGGCATTGCTTGCTGTGGTGGTTGTCTCTGTCCCTGGTGGTAGTTTGATGAACTTCTGGATGAGTAGATCGCCTGGCGGGATTTCAAAATTGAAAACCTGGTTCTTGTTTTTCCAAATATATATGTTTTCCCAAACTTTTAATTCTGTCTTCCTTGTGATGTTTTTGAGGATTTTTGGGTTTCTATTTATAGTGTGTTTCTCTTTCCAAAAATGCCAAGCTACTGCAGATTTTTCTTCTTGTCCCAGGGCAAAAGAACACCACAGAAATATTAAACTCAAACAAGAAGAAAAATCTGCAGTAGCTTGGCATTTTTGGAAAGAGAAACATACTATAAATAGAAGCCCAAAAATCCTCAAAAACATCACAAGGAAGACAGAATTAAAAGTTTGGGAAAACATATATATTTGGAAAAACAAGAACCGGGTTTTCAAATTTGAAATCCCGCCAGGCGATCTACTCATCCAGAAGTTCATCAAACCACCACCAGGGACAGAGACAACCACCACAGCAAGCAATGCCGGCAGTCGACCAAAGGAATTGACAATGGAAGCACATGGCTTCTGAAACATGTTTTCCGAAATAAAAAAGTAAGTGATGTAGTGTTACAAAATCGACTCAACTAAATTTTAATATTGTTTTTAATTGTTCCATTTATATCCCAGCTTTAAATGCAATGTCCTAATGGCAATGATGTTGTTTTTATACATTACATCTCATACACATTCATACTTTCAGACTCGGGAAAGGATAGGAAATAATCTTGGCTAAAGAAAAATTCTTACTTCCCAGCTGGAAAGCAAACCAGGTACACCATATGCTTTTAAGGAAATGTATAAACTGCAAAAGTAATGCCATGGTTTCAGTAGTAGTACTTATATCACTATACCATACCTGACTTGGATCTGAGCGAGGTGTGGTTATTGAGGTGGCTGTGGCACTCTGTACTGTCGGAATTATCTCTGACTGACCCTGGAAGTTACGTCTGACTATCCAGTTGCTAGGAAACCAGATCTGTGTCAGCCACTGGAAACTTCTGGTTGGAGTCTTCACTTTGCGCAGTTCCTTCAGGAGTACTGGCTCCCTCTGTAACAGTCACATGCCCAATTTCTAAACAGTGCAAGAAGTGCACAAAACCAAATTTTGTTTCACCATTTTTTTCTCATACCTCTCTCATGAAGGTGAGGTCACGGTTCAGGAAGTAGACAGTTTGATTGAGTCTCTGACTACTGCACAATGCCAGTGCTTCTTCATGTGCACTCCACTGACACTCCTCAATAAAGTGACTCTGCAAAAAAACATGACACGTTTTAGCTTTTGTCAATAGCCCATAATAACAGAAATGCAGGTGATCAAGTGAAGCAGATACCTCAGCACTTCTCAGCTTGTCCCTCATCCAGGGTTGTATGCGAGACAGAACTGGATACATGTACTCTATCCTCTGTCTCAGGGACTCCTTTGTCTTGGATAACTTGCGCTGAACATTCTCAACAGCCCTGCAACACAACATTCATACATTATACAGGATTTGTTAAGTCTCACACAACCTAAATACCCTTTGAAACTTGTGGCTAATTAACAAGACCCAGTGTATGGACAGGGAATTAAAAATTATATTAACATTTTCAGTTTAACAGGAAGTGATTGCAGTCTTTCTAATTTTAAATGGTAGATTCTACATTTCTGTACAGATTCCGAGACTACTGTTTAATAGTTTTTCAGCAAATACACACATAGATAATTTTGTGCAATTTTACTGTAAAATAAATAAATAGAATTAATTAATAATATACAAATAAAAAACAACTTAGGCTAAATGGAGTAAAACATTTCTTTTTTTTTTTTCCTGACTGTTCTTTGTTTATGTCCATGGAAACTTGTTTATTTGACCGTTGAAGATTTATATTCGTGGAGACATGCTTAAAGGTATCGATTGATTTGGTGATTTATTAGACCAAATCTGACATCTAGTGTGTAAAATAATATTCCATCTGATATTGCATGAAAAGGTAAGGATTCCAATTTTAATGATTGGCTATGAGACATGCAACATTAGGTGATGTATGTTTCTCCAAACAGACGACCTCTTCTACATATAAAGAAGGAAATTGTGTATTTCATTGCAGAAAATTACAGAGTAACTAATATTAAGGGGAATTCCATAACATTTTGTTATGGTTTAACAAACTGCTAATGTCACTAAATAATTATTACACATATTCCACATTATGTAACTTCCCAACATAAAACATAATTTTGTTAAGAATAAAGATTTGTTTGTTGAACCCAACAAATGCCGAGACTCTGTTGCTAACATTCATTATAGAATAGATTTGCATAGACATGATTTTAATGCTGCTATAAGTGAAAAGCATGATAAAAAAAAAAAATGAACATTTTAGCAATTAAATGTTTATCAGTGCTGCAGCATAAAATATCAATTTTATGGATCATGGCTAGGTAAGCAATGATCCGAGCGATAGGATTGTTAATTGATGCTCCCAACATAGCTTTTAGGACACAATTCTTAATAGCAAATAAGGATAAAAGTAACACTTATTAATTTAAGAATTTTAGATTCAAGAGATTACTTATGTGCTGATTTGCATTGTTCATGAATATACTTGCTTAATTTTAGGTTAAGGTTACAAACTGAGCACTTTTGAGGGTTCTAAGATATTACAGTGTAGCATTTTCCTTCCCAGAAATATATTATTAAATAAAATTACAATGTACAAGGGTAATCCCAAAAGTAAGGTCTCCAATTTTTTTTTAAAATACAAAGAAATGTTTATTGACAACAAATGGTACATAGTTTTGAAGCTTGAACATTTTTCTATTTTTCCACATAATCGCTATTTCAATTGATGCATTTTTGTAGATGCTGTGTCATACCAGCTTTCCGCCATGTTCTTGAAGAAGTGATGGGCCTAAGTTTTCACTTCAACACATCACCCAAGCGCCTTCCAGCCAAGTGTTCTTTCATCTTGGGAAACAAGTGGTAGTCACTGGATGCTAAGTCTGGACTATAGGGTGGATGGGTGATGGTGTGCCATCCAAGCTGTTGCAGAAGATTCATGGTTTGATGGGCAGTATGGGGCATGCATTGTCATGGAGAAGGCTTATGCCCTTACTCAACATTCCTCTTCTTCGGTTCAGAATTGCCCATCTGAGTTTATTCAATGTCTGACAATACCTGTCGGCATTTATTGTTGTCCCAGGATGCATGAAGTCGATCAATAATATCCCCTTTCGATCCCAAAAACAGTTGTCATGACTTTACCAGCAGACTGTGTACTCTTGAATTTTCACAGCTGGGTGAACTGGAATGCTGCCACTCACGTGATTGTTGTTTGGTCTTAGGTGTGAAGTGGAAAGTCCAGGTTTCATCACCCGTGACTATTGAATCCAAAAGGTTGTCCTTTTCATCTGCATAGCATTGAAGAAATTGGCAGGAAGTTTCAGCTCATAGTCTTTTGCGATTGTCTGTCAGCATTCTTGAGACCCATCTTGCGCACACCTTCCAAAATTTCAACTCTTCAATCAAAGTCCAATGAATGGTGCTTCAAGAAATAAATCTCAGGAACAACAATGCAGAGCTCATCAGGAGTGATCTGCCAATCTTGAAGCACGATTTGTTGAACCTTTGTAATTGTTTCATCAGAAACGGATGGTCCCCCGCTTCTTTCCTTCTTATGAATTTCCATACGACCATCTGCAAATTCTCTACACCACTTGTGGACATTTTTGACATCCATACAAGACTCTCCATACACTTCCATCAACTATTGATGAATTTTGATTGGTTTAACCCCTTTTGCACTCAAAAAGCTGCGCAAAATTCGCACCTGGTGGTAGTGGCTAACGGGAGCTCCAATATAACTGGCTGCCAAGCCAAGACTGAGGGCACTAGCAGATGTACAGTGGTTTCTGTAGAGAACGGAGGAAGGAAGGAAAAAAGCAGCATGGCTAACAACCACACAAACAGTTTTCCTGCGACCCCAGTGCTTTGGAGACCTTACTTTTGGGATTACCCTCGTATTATAAGAAATGGCTAGCAGAAAACTATTTACCAGCTTTTCATAACCATAGAAAATGGAATGAGTGCTGATGCTAACAGAAGGCATTCTGTTTGGTTTTAAAGTGAATTTTAATTTATACTTAATAAATTTGCACATGAAAAATAATAAAAAAATACTCATTCCTCCAGGAACATTGCTCCAGATAATATAAGAAGTGAAACTAAGCTTTCATTTCACTACGATCTTCTGCTTAAGAAATACCTAAAATAATATGGATAATCATCAGATACTAATTATAAATTTCTTCAAAGAGTAAGATACCATAATTTTTCTACAGAACTGAACTAAAGCATTGACAAATCATGAATAAAAAAATAAGTACCTATTTAAATGTGACTGATAGTATCCATTAAAATTTCAAAAAAATCTGTATGATAACTGGCATATTAAAAAGGTATAACTAAAAGCAAATATCATAAAGAAAATTAGGCAAAAATTATGGATTGGTATAAATTGGCAAACATTGCATTAAAAATATGAAAATTTAACTCTGCTGTTAATTTTGCCAGCTTCTCTTAATCTAATTTAAATTTATTTTAGAGGGTCACTGCCACAGCTGTTCAATTGCTGTGTGAGATTTCCCCATAATGTATGCGATTCTTTGAGGTTGCTTCCTGTACTAAGCAAAATGTGTGAATTTAAAAATCCACATAGTTATATTTTATATTTTTCACACAAAATCTTCACATTATGCTTTCCATTTCAGCATGGAAAAGCAACAAAAATATTTGGTAGTTGGTATTCTGGAGTGTTGATAGAAAATAAATATCAATTAACACTAATTGACCTAATAGTTGGCTAAACTGCACTTCCTGAGATTGAAACCAGTAAAACTTTCCCCCTCCAGTGAACAACAACAATATTAATAATAATATTAATAATAATATTGATAATAATGATATTAATAACAATAATTTTAATATTATTATTATTATTATTATTAATAATAATAATAATAATAATAATAATAATTTGCAATGATGTGACATTTAAAATGCATAGAATGTTCAGTGTAGTATATGTAAAAATATTACATAAAAAATTAATGTGAATTCAGTTTTATAAGAATTCTTGAAGACCTCTGGTGCGACAATAAACACAAAAATCATTTCCTAGACTGATACAGATTACTAGTCTATATTTTATGCTTCATGTCATCAACAATAAACAGAAGCTCTCACAAAAATGAGAAACATATTTTATAGCCATAGAGCACAAATAAGATAAGCAATTTAGGGACTTTACAGCTTACATTGTTCATTATTGAATGTTCACATACTTTACTGCTGATTACTAGAGGGCACCAGTGGGGCAATCAAATTTTAAATCAGCACTTGTGCATTTTGTTGCAGTCCCATGAAGGGAGACTATGACATATCCGGACCCAGAAAAAAATGTTGTAGGGGGGTTTTCATATGTAGATCTAAATTTAACAACAATCTATAAAGTTATCATGTACCTTTCGTTTGTAAATGTGTTCTAGAAGTACATCTACTGTTATCTAATGACATCTTCCTATTTTTGTTTGGATATGAATTTAAATAAATAAAACTTCTCAGAAGTTTTTTTTGGGGGAGAGGGTTGGAACCCTGAAACCCCACCTCTAAATATGTTACTGGAACACGATTTTGATGAAGGATAAAAAAGCTCTGGTCTATCATAGCACTGTATACCAGTTAATGTGGTACATTCAGCCTGTATCTTCAATAAAATATAATGCAATAGAATTTAATCTTTGTAATGTCCGAGGTAAAAATCTTTAAGGCTTTGAAACTGCCCACAAAGCTATTAAAACTCTTCCTTTGCTTTGAAGTTGTAAAAAGGCTTCACTTCCTTACATTTTGTGGGCAAAGTATCAAGTTGGCATGTATGTGATTGAAACAAAATTTAAGAGTAGTTAATATGGGAGTCGCTAAAGTATGATTTTTGGGATTGTTTACTAAAATGTTTACACAATGCTACTAATGCACATGACATTAGCACACTTCAGGCCAAATCGTATACCTCTTTCCTATTTTTTGTATTTTTAAAATACAACAACGTAGTTGATGTTTGTTACCTGTGCATGAGAATGACGGATTGAGCCTGTTGCACCAGCAGCTGAGGGATGCCCTCTCCCAGTGCAATGAGATCTGGATGTGACAGAATGCTTGAGTATACCCTCTGCAGGTATTCTCTCATCACAGCCTGGTTTACTTCCTGCAAACAATCATAATATCACTTTAATGTGGGCATCAGAACACAACCCCTTCAAACAGAATAGCTTTAATATTAGCCACTTTAGCCAAGCAGTTTTAAATTTATTCAGAAAGAGCAAATAAACCAAATAAGTCACATTTATCGTCTGACATTACTTTCCCGGTTAAAGGATGTTAAATTTTCCAACCCCCCAAATAAATAAAATAAAAGTCACAATTTTATAAAACATTTTATGTTGCACTCATATTCCTTCTCTACTCATTATTCTACAAACTATTCTTATAAAAGCTCATTTTTTATTTACTCCTTGTTAATTAAGATAAACTTTCATTATACATTTCTACATTACATTGTAGGTACATGGGTTGATTTCACAGTTTAAGCTTAAGCCAAAGCTTTAAGCTTTGATAGTAACATGCCATTCTGATATTATATTTAATTTAATAAAAAAGTTTTGCAATTGGTTTAAAAATATACCTTTCTATATATTTGAAATAGTAGAACATAATGTAATTGGCCTATAATTCTCTATATCCATCCTGTTTCTTTTTGTTTAAATAATGGCCTTACAATTACTTTCTTTAAAATATCTGGAAACATCCCTTGATTTAAACATGCATTTGTAGTGTGCATCAGCACTATAGCAACTCAGTTTCAATATCTTTTATAATTTTATTTGATATTTCATCAAAACCAACAGACTTTTTTAGGGTTAAGTTATCAATTTCTTATATTTTTATCCGCTATTTCTGATATTCCCATTGACATTATCTGACTTGCGGCATAAAGAATAGTGTCATATTTTAATTGTCACTTCTTGAAATAATTGAAATTTGGTTCTCAATGCATGGACAGGAATAAAACAAAAGAGAAATGAATGATGGCATCCCATTTCAGAAAAATAAAAAAAAAAAGTACCTCTTACAGTTTACCGTTCATGCAAAATTCATTCAGAAAAGGACTTCAGAGATTGAATAATGAAACTGTTTTCCAGGCTTGTAGACCATGGTCCATTGGGTCTCGAAGTTCCCGACGTTTCACCAAGGGCTGTGCTTGGCATTTTCATAGGTGATCTGGTGGCTGGTCAGAGCTCGAATGAATTTGCAGCAGAGAACGCGTCTTTTTATATGGCCGGTGGACTTTACTCTCTGTGTTGTGATTGGACCACACGCATTGGTGGGCTGTTTTGTGTTTTGCTTTTCTTTCTGCCATTTTGTTTACTTTCCAAGACTGGTATCCAGGCTTTGTTTAGGCACATAGCTTCTTCCTTGTGATTAAAGTTATTTTCATGTTTATATATTTCTATTGCCTCCCTATGTAAACGGACATGGTAGCTAATGGAAGAAGACGGAATTTCAGTGTCTTTGTAACCAATGCCATGTCCAAATAATAAAGTGTTTTTTCATTTGTCCTAGTCTACTGTGTCGATTCATGTTCTTTTAATTGAGTTGCCACACTGCGCATGATAGTGCCAATGTAAACCTGGCCACAGCTACAAGGAATTCTGTAAACACTAGTGGATGAGTGACAATCATGTTTGAATTTAGCCGATCTCAGCAAGTGTTTCACTTTTAGTGTGGGACAGAATCAAATTTGAGGGATTGTAGAATCTTGCCTTTGCACACGGACCAATGACAACACAGAGAGTAACAGGCTTCACCCACCTGCCATATAAAAAGGCACAGTCTCTGCCACAAATTCATTCGATCTCTGACCAGTCACTGGATCACCTATGAAGGTGCCAAGTCTTAGCAAAACGTCAGGAACTTCAAGACCCAATGGACCATGGCCTACAAGCCAGGAAAATAGTTTCATTATTCAAGACACTGGCCCTGAAAGCTTCAGTTTGTACATAAGTTGCCTCTATGGGGAGGAAGTTAAACAGTTCATAAAATGCTTTGAAAAACAATGCAAGAAGAAAAGCCAATTACTATCATCTGACTTTTCATCTCAGATGTAGAGACACTGAGACGGTTCCTAAATTAATCAGGATGAAGAGACCTCCAAACTCAGAACAAGCACATGAGATTTACAGCTGTACCGAACATGCACTGCTAAGGGAACGGATTCATAGCACCCGGAAAGAACTTGCCAAAACAGACTGAACCTACTGGAACTTCACAGACAGCTCTGCAACACTCTCTCAGGAGAAGACTAGGACAAGATTGATTATATTACATACCTTTCCGTGAGTTCAACATTGAACAAGCAACCTTGAGACAAAAATATAAATTTCAATGACACCAGGAAAGAGACCAACAGGCAACTTCGCTGGATACCTCTCACATCATAGTAAACCTCAGTGACCACCCGCTCTCCTAGACTGGAACATCAGCATTGGCAAAGGGGGGAAACTTTGCTGTAATTCTGCCAAGAAATCCCAGTGGAGGACATCATAGCAAATGTTGAGGCAGTCATACATGAACTACCTATGAGTCAGGCAGAAGAGATTAGATGAGAAGCCTTCAGAATTCTGTGCAAAGCACAAACGCCAAAAATCAATATTACGGTGCATGGAAGAGAAGCCATCAAAGAACTGAACAATGATGATAACATCATTTTACCAGCAGACAAGGAGAACACCACTGCCGTCATGGCTACAGTAGAGTACAAGAATAAGAGAATGGGTATTTTGCCTTCCAGTACCTTCAAAAAGATTAAAAAGGATCCCACCATGAAAATTATTAGTCAGACTAATGCTCTTATAAAAGTCTCATCTGTACAAGATAACATAAAGAAGCTTTGCCATCGAGGTTATATGGTCTGCCAAAAATTCATAAAGACAATATTCTATTATGGCCTGTAGTGAGCAGCATAGGCTCGCCTACTTACCACATAGCCGAACATTTCTCCACACTACTACAAGAGCACATCAGCACCACCAGTTCATAAGTGAAAAATCCGGCCATTTCATAAAAAACTAAAGAATATACAATTAGAGCCAAAAGACTGCTTAATAAGTTTCGATATTGTCTCTCTTTTCACTAAAGTACTGTTAAAGGAAGCCGTAAACTTAATCCAAGAGGTATTTCCGAAGGACATCATGAACCTCTTTCATCACTGCCTCTCTGCCAACTACTTTCTATGGGATGGAAACTTCTATGAACAGACTGCACTGCCATGGGAAGTCTGCTGAGTCCTGTCATAGACAACTTTTTCATGGAAAAGTTCAAACAGACAGCACTTGAAAGTCTTCTGCTTAAATCCAAGGTCTGGCTACATGTTGACAACACATTTGTCATATGGAACCATGGAGAAGACATTCTACATCAGTTTTTGTCACATCTCAATAATCTGAACCCCAATATTCAATTCACCATGGAAAAAGAAGAAAATAATAAGCTGGCATTTCTGCAGACCTCCACCTAGAATACACAGTCTATAGAAAACCAACACACATCGACCGCTATCTGCATAAAACTTCCAATCACCATCCTAGGCAGAAGCAAGGGAGAATAAAAACTCTCAACAACCGAGCCCAACCATTTGGAAAAGGAGAACTAGAACAATTAAATTCAGCCTTACGAGCCAACGGCTACCCTAATAAGGAGATATGGCGAGCACTTCATCACAGGCACACCAGCAAAAATAACAGAAAACCCACCAGCCATCAAGGCCTTTCTACCATATATCAAGGGAGTAGCAGAATGCATAGGCAAGCTTCTACAATCTTTCAACATTGTTACTGTCTACAGATCCACACTAAAAGTGAGATTGGCTAAAGACAAACATTACTGACACTCATCTGCTGGTATTTACAAAATTCTAAGTAGCTGTGGCCAGGTTTACATCAGTGCAGTGTGGCAACGCAATTAAAAGAACATGAACGACACAGTAAACTAGGACAAATAGAAAAATCTGCTGTAGCTTTAGTATTTGGACATAACATCAGTTATAAAGACACCAAAATTCTGTCTTCTTCCGTTAGCTATTATGCCCGTTTACATAGGGAGGCAACAGAAAATACAAACATGAAAATAACTTTAATCACAAGGAAGAAGCTATGCACCTTAACAAAGCCTGGATACCAGTCTTGGAAAGCAAACAAAATGGCAGAAACAAAAGCAAAATACAAGATAACCCATCAATGCATGTGGGCCATTCACAACACAGAGAGTAACCGGCTACGCCCACCAGTCATATACAAAGATGTGCTCTCTGCTGCAAATTCATTCAAGCTTTGACCAGTCCCCAGATCATCTATGAGCACAGCCCTTGGTGAAACGTTGGGAATTTTGAGACCCAATTGACCATGAACTACAAGCCCGAAAAATAGTTTCATTATTCAAGTCAACGACTGTGAAAGCCTCAGTTTGTACTCCAGAGGTTATTCCCAGAAAATTCTAGATATATGTTTTATTTTTCTTATAAGTATCTTTCATATACAGTATTTTAATCAAACTCGTTACAGCCATTTTTGAGAAATTTTTTTCATGTAAAGTCTAGTTTGATATGGGGGGGGGGGGAGGATTTCTCCTCATAATCGTATCACATCCTTGGAAGATGCTAAACTTAAATACCAAATTTGGTATTTAACAGCCTTTTTGTTTTGGAGCTATGTTGGCCATAGATACACATAGACATTTTTCTAAAAAATACTTTATTGGAATCAGGGGTCCTGAAAGATCTATTTTAGGTGAACTCTGACTATCAGTTTTTGGGTGGAATATGATACCTTTTCTACCTGTTATGTACAGAGAAAGTAAAAACTGTTGGTTTTATAAATAACATCATCACATAATAGTATTCACAGTCACACCATTAGGAATTCCACTAAAAACACCTAAAACATTGATATCAGTAAAAAGGTTAAATTGCATTTTACAATATATGTAATTTAATCCCATACATCAAGGCAAAGTTCAAGATACTTGTTAAGAAGTTATTAATCACTGTTTTGTTATAATTTTCTCTGCACAGTAATGTTTATCTTTGCAACAAACTAGTTCATCCTTCACCCAGACAGCAGCTGTTGTGCCATAGTTCTTGGTTCGTCATGTGGTGCCATCATCATTGTATGATAGGTCGATCTTTCAGTTTTTGTGGACAGGAGTAATGCAAGAGTACAGCTCATGTACAGTGTTCCATTTCTCATGGTGAGTGAGAACTTTGTTTTATTCATTCTTTTGGACTCTCTAATTCTAAAGCAGAATCTTTGGCCATTACTCTGACCACTCAGTAATATGCACATGTACTAGGTATAGGGCTGAAACTTTTTATTAAATATTTTAATAGTCTGTCAGTTCCGAATTGTAATTTTGCACTTTAACGTGTTGTGGCAATGCTGTCCATCTATGTGATTGCTGTCATATTCGCTCTGGTATGTGGCAATGAAGCTGGAATGTGAGACATCGCAGTTGGATGCACAAACAATGGCACAATGTAACAGGAGACTTTGAAACATGACACATTGTCATCTGATAAACTTGAGATTCCTTTAGAAGCGTACAGTACCTTTGATAAGTTTCCAGAAAGTCTGTGATGTCATTTTCTAGCTATAAAAGGAGGAAGAATTGCAATGCAGTATGTTGTATTGTGAACTGTACTGAGTCAGGAGTGACTAGTGTTAGCATGCAGTGGTGTCAAGTAATGGCTGGTGCACAGCTGTAAATTGTCTATGCAGTTTCTACTGTCAAGTGAATTATTGGAAGCACTGAATCAAAGACATTAATTGCAAACAATTTGTGAGTCAATAAAGACATTTGTTAAAGTATTATTAGCTATGAATGAGCTGCATACAGCATAAATGTGTATTTGTTATTACTAAAAGCATGGTAGTTCAATATATAAATATGCAGGCATGCTTCCTAATAATTGGTAATCTCATTTAATCAAGCTTATTAATCAGAGGTACACTGCAAACAAGCTCTGGACTAGCTCTTTATTTTTTTCATTTGACAAATTATGTATTATAACAAATGTCTTAATTGACTCAAAAATTGGTCACAATTAAAGTCTTTAATTCACTGCTACAAACAACTCACTTGACGCTTTGATGAGTAGACAGTTGATGGCTTTCTCATGCCACTGTGTGCTAACACTCAAGTCAATGTCTGACTTATAACTCACTAAACGACTTGCAATTCTTCTCTATACAGCTGTGAATGACATCTCAGAAGTTTCTGGAAGTTAACTGAAGCTACTGGACAATTCTAGCAAGTGCCAGCTAATGTCTCACACGCCAAGGCTTCCAGCTACTGACACACCTGTTTATCGCATCCGAAGGCAAACATGAGAGCAGCTGCAATCGGCACTGTTATAGTATGCATTTTTGTTCAGGATTTAATCAGTGTAAATAACTTCATTATAATTTAATACATACAGCTAATAATAATGATGATGATGATGATGATGATAATAATAATAATAATAACAATAATCATAATCATAATAGGACAAAGAACAATATAACAATTGTAATTACCCATAAATTAGACCTTTAAATTTAAAACAAAACAATAATAAATATTTACCAACTTTTTGGAAATGGATAACTTTTGAAATTTTTGTCCATTATGCAAATTAAGAATCCCTTTCTTCAGTAATAAAAATCACTAGACTGGGTTAACACATATCAGTTTGCTTCAGCTGTCCTTGAGACTTATCAGCTAGGCTTCACTGGTAAGAGAGAAAACCTAAGACCCACTTCCGCCTTCTCGTCTCTTCCCACTTATTTGTTCATTATATCATGTCGGTCAGTGTTGTTACTCTGCTCGAGAAGACAGGCGGATTAGCAAATACCTTGCAAACAGAATTGAGTTTTATTGCAAGGAGCCCATTTTATGTTGTAGCAATAGGCTAGAATGCAAACAGCCAATAGATTAGGAATAAACCCTATTATTTATAAATTTAATAGAAATTCTTTCTTCACAAATTTACTGGGCTTTGGAGCTAGCCTAGCTAGCCCATAGAATAGCCATAGCCACATAGCGACTTTGCCTGAAAACTGCACTCTTTTTTCAGACAGGTAATTTCTGTCACCCAAATTAATGATACATACAAATAATAATTCTTCATCCCTTCTTCTACAAGGGGGAATTACTAAGCATTTCTCTGTGAACAAATTATAGTGAAACTCTTTCACTTGTTTTTCAGGTCAATCATATAAAGAACTGATATTAGCTGGCTACCAGAAGCTGGAAACCTTATGGAAGGAAAAGCACTTTTGCATCTGATCTAGGGGAATCTGCCACTTTTTCTGCATGTATATAAGTGTATTGTAAAACATCTTGAATTATAACCTTACTAGTTTTTGTATACTGTTTTTGAAAAACAAAAGCCACTTAAGTTTTTACACCATGTTTATATATTTTTTCTATAAGACAGTTATGACATAGTTATACTCTATGTATCTGAATGCAAGACACCTAAAATGTAAGATGGTTCTCTTTTTATAGAATTTAACTTTGAAATGTGGCATATCATCAATATAGAAATAAAATAAATTTAAAGTGTTGGACACATTTTGAACAAAGTAAGGAACACTTAAATTGATTAAGTCCTTTATTTATTTCTTTTTATGTATTCAAATTTGCACAAAAATTCACATAGAGGATGAGAGAAGAACAATAAGAGTGTGCACTCGCGCGTGTCTGTGAGTGTGTGTAGAGAGATGATGGTGGTGTCAGTATAGCTGCAATGACAATAATAAATAAGATGTTTTATTTAGACAGCATTCCTAATATAACATATTGTGGTAAAAAGTTTTACCTAATTTGAATTTGTGCAGAAATTCATGTGATGAGCAGGAGAGATTGTGAGAGAGAGAGGAGAACGAAAATATACTGGTATGTGTGTGGTGGGAGAAAGTGATGCTCCAATGGTAATAACAGCAGCACAGCAAACGGATAAGATTTCAACATATCTAATATAAGGCGTCATTGTAAAATGTTTTGTTTTACTCAAATTTGTGCAGAAATTCACATAAGGATGGAAGAGATAGGGAAGAACAGAAATGTTCCACTATGTGTGTAACTGTGGTGGAAGAAGGGAAACACACAGCTAAATCTCTCTCTTTGTTTGTCCTTGACTCCCAGTACACCCAATACAATGTTAGCCAAAACCATCAATGTGAAAGGAAACTCTTTAATTTTATTTTAATCTTGGAGAGAAATTTTTTTCCAATGAGAATGCTTATAATCCCTCAAGGCCATTAATGCCTAACTTTATGTCATGAAGAAAATGCAAGAAATGTGCCAAAATTGGTCATAATTTACCATTTCCCCCATGCTTCACCACTGCTGAATATGCAAAGTTTAAAACTTACTTTTACTCACATGTTATTCAGAAAACATATATTGTGAATGCAAGATGACCACCAGTTTTCAAGATTAATATTTTGGCAGGGAAAAAAAAAAATATGTATTCAGATACATACATAAAATGGAAAGAATATAGTAACTTTCTTTACCCTGCAAGAATTTTATGACTATTTTAAATCATAATTTGTAATATGTATATGTTATTGAAGTATGAACATGTTTCTTTCCCTGGTATTATATCCTTTGTAACTGCATTTAATATTTAGCTATATAATTGATATTTATCTGATGAAGCTACAAAATTTTAACAAATTTCTTATGGTGAGCAACGACAAACCCCCAAGTAAATCTCAGTGTTGTTCAACAGAATACAATGTGGTCAGGTCTTCACCTACCCTTTCGATTTCCTCGTCTGGCAGTTTCTGACTACGTAGTTCAGATATGAGCCTTTCACGGAAATGAAGAAACCAGCCCCTTGTTTCCCTCTCCAAGATGGCAACCAGTACAGGGAGGGCACGTCGCATGATGTCTCGGTTAAATAGACGCAGATCTAGTTCCACTCCCTGGACACACAAACATTACATAGCATCACTTCTACCTCCATGCTAACTTCACCTTGATATCATGACATATGTATATTTGTTACCTTGGGAGTGAGGAAGAGATATGGCACAGGTACAGGGGGGTGTGATGCCTCTCGTTCAACTTCGAACTTCTCTGTAGCTGCTCTCCGCAACTGTCTTCTCACAAACCCACATAGCAGCTCCAGCGAGTCTTCAAACTCAGCCTGAAATAAGCATAGTGTTTCAGTAGGGAAGTTAGAATCAGACTGAAAAATCCAATGCTACAGCCTGGATCTGAACTGTGGATCTTTGGCTTACCATGCTGTTGCTCTAACCAAATGAGTTACTGTTGGAATATCCTGGTAGAACATTAAACATTTTTACTTTCTTGTTGATATATGAACAATGTATATACATAGTAGGTAGAGAGGGTATTATATTCCACTCAAAAATTTTATATCAAGATTTTACCAGAAATATGTTTTAATACACCCTGAATTCAAAAAAGGCATTTTTTAAAAAAAGGTCCATTTATGTGTGTTTGTGTCTGAGAAGAGTATAAATAAAAAAAATCTGTTAAATATCAAACTTGGTATTTAAGTTGAGCATCTTTCAAGGGTGCGACATGAAGATTTTCAAATGGTAGAGAAATCTTCAGAAGTTATTCCCAGAAAATTCAAGATATATGTTTCATTTGTCATGAAAATATATTTAATAAAATTAAAATCATTTGAGTAAATTAGTAAATCAAAATTTTTTAAAAATGTTCCATGTAAAGGATATTGGGATGGAGGGAATTTCTTAAAAATCTTTGTGTTAAATCGTTGAGAGATGTGGAACTTAAATATCAAGTTTGGTATTTCATGGACTTTTTCATTTTTGAGTTATGCTGCTCACAGACACATGCACTGCAAGACGTTTTCTTAAAAGGTATTTTTTGTGGCTTCAGGGATGTATTTATGGTGAAATCTTGACATTGAATTTTTGGGCAGAATACAATATTTGCTATACATAGTAGAGAAAGTAAACGTATCATTGATGATTTATAAACAATGATGTCCCAATGTGCAAAATAAACTATTCATTTTACTATCAATATGGTCTTCTACATACATTCCCATTCTTGTACCGATGTATTTGAACAAAAAATTTGTATGTTGTTTTGCTTTCCATTCTCAAGATATTATGAACCAACCTTTAATTTTCATAAGAATGTCCTAAATGTAAGACTTGAATCTCTCATGGCAAGTGTTATAAATCATGGCTTCAAGGGTGATCAGCTGCATCAGGTTTATAAAATCCAAACTTTCGACCATTCTAAACTCCATGGCCTTCTTCAGGGACTGAGTGGAGTTGCAAGCAAGCAACATGAGGTTTTTGGGAGTTTATTCCACTCCCATGGCTGTTTTAGGGCTTAATTTGTCCTCTTCAGCCAAATTTATTATTTTTTTTATTATTAAGAGCAGTGTTTATGCATCGTGGGTTGTTTCACTTATTTATCTATGTCTAATTTATATGGCAAGGGAAGGAGGCCTTTTTATTCATTTTATTTTATTATAACCATAGATGTTGGCATGGCATAACAATTTGAGTATTAACGATATAAGTATGGCTTAGTGTTAGGTGTCTTTAAGTAAACATGGTTAAATTAGGAGTTGTTGGATGTGGTCTTGTATTTCTTGTCTCTCTTTTTCTTTTTCTCTCTTATATGATTTGAGTATGGTTTTGTTTGCGGGATCACTAGTTTTCTTTATTTTGTGGTTTTTCTTTGTATTCCTTTGCTTTCTCGATGATTTGTTTTCTGTAAGGTCGGTTGAATTGTCAAGGTATTTGATTGCCATCTTTTTGATGGTTTCTTCTATAGGTTCAGTTTTTGCTGATCGTAGATTTCTTCATTTGGGGACCAGGGAGGTATTTTCTTTGCTATATGTAGGCATTTTCTTTCGTATTGTATTATTTCTGCTATTGTGGATTTTGATGCTACCGGGAAGAGTGCTATCGCTGCGTATGCTAGGATAGGTTTTTTTATTGTTTTATATATCTGTGTTAATATTTTAGGTTGTAGTTCTTCTTTACCAATTTTTGATAGGCATTTGAGGCATGATGTAGCAGTTTTGGCTTCTTTAATGTTTTGTTGGTAGTGTGTTGTTGTTGACATTTTGTCGCTCAAGGTGACTCCAAGATATTTTATTTTCGGTTTCACTGGTATAGGTTGTTTTCCGTATTTGATTTCTGTTTTTTTTTTATGCTTTCCTTTGTGTTGGTCTTGAATATTATGGCTTGCGATTTTGTTGGATTTATCTTAATTTTCCATTTGTTTGCCCAGTTTTGGAATATTTGGACTTGATTTTCTAATTTATTTTTGGTATCTTTGTATTTTCCAGTAAACCGTATTGTGGGCATATTGTGCTAGTTGGATGTTTGTGTGTATTGGTTGAGGTAATTCAGAAGTGAATATTATATATAGTAATATATAGCACTACCTTGAGGTGTTCCTGCTATAAGTTTTAAAGGTGTATAAAGTTTGCCATTGATTTTGATTTGTGCTGTTCTAATTGATAGGAAGCTAGCTGTCCATTGTACTATTCTTTTGGGTATTGTCATTTTTCTCATTTTATATAATAAACCTTCTGTCCAGCAGCAATCACAGGCATTCTGAATGTCAAGGAATGTGGTGACTGTGGTGAATCCTCTATTGGTTTTATCTATTTTGGAGATAACCCTTAATAATTAGTCTTGTATTGTTATTGTGCGTAATCCAGCTTGTATTTCGAGTAATAGCTTATTATCCTCTAGGAATTTGCTTAGGTGTTTTGCAATGATCTTCTCTAATATTTTTGATAATGTATTGGTGACAAAATTGGCCTGTAGTTTTCATTGTTAGTGTTTGTTTTACCAGGTTTTTCCAATAATATTAAATGCACTTTTTTCCATTCTTGAGGGTGGTAACCAGTTCTCACTTATAACTTTATTTTCTTAATCATTTGTTGTGTGTTTTTCAGCATTTTGTAGGTTATCGAGTCAGGTCCAGGTGCAGAATTACCAAGGTTTTGGATGATGCTAATATAGTCTTCAGTTTCAATTAGTTTGCATTTTATTGAATGTGGGCTCAACAGATGTTTGGAATATTGTTTTGTAGTGTTTTCCAAAAGTGTGTAGTTTTTCTTCTGTTGTGTGGATGTTCTTATTATTTACTTTTATCGGGTAAATGAATTGTTTTTTTTTTCTTAATGTTTTTGATGAATTGCCAGAATTTCTTTGGTTCTCTGGATTGGTTTGTGATTTCTTTTAATGTTCGTCCCCATTTTTCCGTATTGTATTGATTTATTAAATTTTTTACTTCTTGTGTAAGGTAGTTTAGTACAGTCTTGTTAGCTGGGTCATGTGATTTTATGTATTGTCTGCATGCTCTTTTTTTCTCCTTTACTTTCATTCAGATTTGATTTGATAGTGACTGCTGAATCGATTTGTGTTTACTGTACGTTTGCATAATGAAGTTGCTGGGAACTGCTCCACTGTATATTCTAGCTAGGTGGGAGGGGCAAAAGATCACCTGACAATCTGTGATTGGCCCGGCTGACTCAAGGGACGTGTTTCCGCTTGTCTGGTGTTTCCTGCTAGGTCCATCATCTTCTCCAGGTAATAATTCTAGTCTATCATCACCCATTGAAAATGATGGACCTAGCAGGAAACACCAGACAAGCCAAAACATGCCCCTTGAGTCAGCCAGGCCAATTCACAAATCGTCGCACAGTAATTGGCCAGGGCAGTGCAACCCCCTCCCACCTAGCTAGAGTATATGGTGGATCAGTTCCCCGCAACTTCACTCAATCCCTGAAGAAGGCCATGGAGTTTAGAATGGCTGAAAGCTCAGATTTTATAAACCTGAAATGGCTTATCACCTGTTAAGCCATGATTAAATGTCCTAAATGTTATTTACTCCCAAGCAATTCAATATTTATTAATACATTAGTCATGACAATTGATCCTAATGCAACAGTTTGAAACATAAGCTTACCCGACATACAAGTTCTGCTACCAAATATCTACATCGTTCCTCTCGGATCTTGGCATCCAGATTGTGAGCTTGCAGGGACGGCACTCCAATGATTATATCTGAAATAAAATATTATCATGTGTGAGCTCCAACTTCATGTCTACTATAACAACTCAAGGACAACAAATGAAAGTAACATTACCTAATAGTCGCAGCAATCCGTTGAGCAGAGCTCGTAGAGATTCATATAGACTGAAGAAGTGAGAAAAGAGGCGCCCCCTTGCAGTGACAATGATGAACCTTAGAGCGAGAGCCAAGTCATTGAGCAGAGAATCTCGGCTTCGTTCCGTGCCTTTCTGTAGCAACTGGCTCAGTTGCCATTTGTGCACTTGTCCAGGGAAATTCAGACTTTCCACTTCAAACTCCCTGGAAAAGTGACACAAATATTAGGTTTTATACAGTATGATGCATTACTTGTGTCTAATCTTATACCTTACCTATTTACCAATGTGATGTAAGCTATCTTACTCCACCAAATGCAGTCAGAAGGAGCATTACAACTTGAATGGGTGCTCACAAAAAAGGCCTTATTTTATTAGAATAAAGAAAAGTTCACCTTTGCAAATGCCAGTAAAACAAATTGTCCATAGATTCTACCACACATAGGAGTAAAATAGCAATAAGATCATTTTACACATTTACTTTATCTATGCAGCCTCCTATCTAAAGCACCATGTTAAACTAGTTTTACTATAATAAAATAAAATGGCTTTTTTCTATAAACTGTCATGCAATTACAAATCTTATATCTCTTGACTAGAAGTGGAATTTAGGCAAATACCTATTCTTTTCCTTAACACAGGCTTGCCTCACCTTTTGTATTTACATATTTCAGGAATGTTTAGATCTAAATAAAGCTTAAAAATACCTATTTTGAATATAATGCCTATTTTCCATTTTAGTCTATTTTTAGTATTTATTTTCCAGTTTAACATATTTTTCCTGTGTTACACTCATATTTCTGTCTTATTTGTGTTGTTTTACATTATTCATAGAGCTGTAATTAAATCATAAAGGGCTACTGTTATTCTTAAAAGCTTGCACCATGAAACACAGCAAAACAGGAAGGTCTAAAGGCGAATTATCCACTATAAGATTATGCAGCAACTGTTTTAGTAAAGATCTCAGTGAATAAATTAATACGTTGTGACAAATGCCATAACTTTTTCATGGATAATTTAGAGAAAGTGTTTATTATTTTTTATGATGCCAACTGTGGCAATGATGCTTAATAATAATCTGTATTTGTGGACATCTATGTCAATTTAGAAATCAATTTCTTTTATTTTTAAAAGTCGATATTTCATGTTAAGCCTTGTTAATATAAATAAATCAATTACACCTGTTTTAGTGTTTTCTGTTATTGTTTGGTGTGGTTTTTTTTATTATCTGCCTATTTTTAATTTCAGAGAGTCTAAAAACAGTTAAGGAACTTATTTTTTAAATTCATAATTAGCCCATTTTGCAAGCAACTATTCAATTTCTCAATCTTTAACAGATGCTTGCATCCTAACATAGCCTTAGCCAAATCAGCTACAAACTAAAGAACAGGCACAACTTCAAAAATGTGTTCAATTACACTAACTTTCTCCACCCACTTCTTCTACAAACAATTCCTACAAAATCTTAGTTTTCTATGCACTTCATTTTTATCAAGATAAATGTCTGAAGAATAAGTTTTAATAAACTTTTGGTTTTAGGTACAAGGGGGATGCAGGAAGTGATAGTGACATTTTTAAAATGTGGGTCCACTGTCTTTAATGAGACAAGAAATAAAAGATTGCTAACCTAGTACTTGAAGCAAGCTTTGCCTACCACTTAAGGTTTCCAGTTATAAAAATTATAACAAAATCATTCAGATTGATGAGGATTTCACAAGTTATTAATTGGAAATTCAAGATTTACATTTTATTCACCAAGAAAATATCTTAAACATATGGCATTTTAATCAAAATCATTAGAGCCATTATTGAGAAAATAAGAAAATCACAAAATATTTTCCTTGTAAAGGGTAGATTAAAGTCATGAAAGTTTCTTAAAAATCTTGTGTTATATCTTTGGAAGATGTTGAACTTATTTACCAAGTCTGGTATTTGACTTTTCATATTTCAATTAAGCCAACTCCCTTAACCCACAAACACAGTTTTCCTAAAAAAAATGTCTGTAGGTTCAGTGCATCAAACCTCAATATCAAAATTTTGGGTGGAACACAACACTTCCTCTAGCTACTATAGGTAGATGGCAGAGAAAGCAACAATTTGATGCATTACATTCACATCACTTTCTCTACCCATTCTTTGGCAAACTTGTTCCAAAATGTGACTTCAACCCAAAAACACTGTTTGTGTGGAAAATACTATCTTTTATTTATTCAAAAATGGTTCTTACAGTTTAATTAAAATACTGTATGATTAAGGTATTTGATTGGCTAATAAAATGTTTATCTTGAATTTTCTGTGAATAGCCTGTGAAACTCTTCAATTTGAGTTAATTTTGTGCAAGTTTGTATCATTTGTAAACCAAAACTAGTCAAAAAATTATTAAGAAAAATGTAAATTTTGTTCAAATACACAATTTATGTCTAGCAATTTTTTTTTGTGGAATTAATGATTTTAATGACATTTGCTGCTATTGGTTTGAATTTTCCAAAGCTTGATTACTTCATTCTCAAACAGTTAAGTCACCATTCTTTTGTTTCTCATGATGTCAGGGAAAGGGTATGAAATTTCAAAGCCAACATTTAGCAATCCACTTTTTAAAAATTCAACTATTGCTTCAGCTTATTGTGTCCCCTTTGTATCCGCAACATAATGTGCCATTAATCAAACATGTGACCTTTGAATCTAAAGCAAAATTTGATTCATGAAAATTCTTATTGCATGCTCTATGCCTTTTTGCAAAAATGCTCCTATAGCACATTTTCAAGACCTGAATATATTAGTATATGAAATGATGAATTCAAATCTGTTTTAAATTTGTTGATGATATGAATCACCTTATTATTAAGGACCTGCAAAACATAAAAGTATATTGGTTATAAACACTTGTACATTAATAAGACAAAACATGCTGTAGTCAGAAAACTTTCACCTAGATTAATACAAAAGGCCATGAAATATTCATGCTCACCAATATACAGCATTCTACAAAGTTCATAGATGGACAAAATCACTTATAGAACACCACAAAAGCTTATATTCTACTTAATATTAATTCAAGGTTCACTTTGAAAGTTTAGAGAATCAACACAAAAAGTTTCAAACAATGATCATTGAATCTTTTCAAACTATTCTTCAGGATGCTCTATATCTCATTTGTTCAAATAATTTTGTAATTGCCAGATGCAAATGTTGTAAACACAGTGCAAATGCCTTCTCTATATGCAGCTATTGTAGCTTCAGCAATTCAAATTTTTTCTTTTATTTTTGGGAATAGATAAAAGATGTAAGATATCAAATCTGGATTGTAGGGAGGATGGGACATCAATCTGGCTCCTACAAAAATTGAGTTGTTTCTAGTGATGCATGAACAGAGACATTGTCATGGTGAAACAGAATTCCATTCAGACCAGTTTTAGGACACTTTGTTCTCAGTGATGAGAAATTTTATGCTGTACCATCCAGCAATGACAGTCTTTGTCCCTCAAGTGGAACTGACACAATATGGCCAAGCTAAAAGGAAAACATATATCATCCTTTTCACTTCATTTTTATTGGGGAAGCATCTCTTGGAAAGATCCAGGTCACTTATTTCTGGATCATACTGGAATATCTAGGTTTTAGCACTGGTCATAATGTTAACTATATTTTTTTTTTGTCTTACTCCATCAAATTTTCCATGTGGAACCAATCCAAATGTATTTTCCCTGCTCATGTGTGAGATGATCTAATGACTGCAGTTTCCTGATATTTTTTCATTGTTGGCAATCCAAATAGTTGGTAGCAAGCTATTGTTTTGTGCCTGTCAAGGACACTGTGGTCAACATTCAGGCAACAAAGCACCATCCCTAATATAACAAGGGTTGTTAACATTGGATTGTGTCTGTTAGTGTAAAGTATACACTGTACACTTAAATTAAGCTGAAAATGCTTTTGATTCAACATTGTGTGTTTTTAGTGGAGAAAGATGGTCAACATACGCAAAACAAAGAGACAAAGATTTATAGAACATTTTCCAAACACCCGATTACTGTTACCGGATACTTTATGATTTCATAAATAAACTTTATGAGACTGATTCTTTTCATAATGCTGCAAAAAGTGGAAGATCCTAATTTCTTCTTTTAGGGTGAAGCGCAGTCAATAGTATATAAAGATAATTCACAAATAATCTACATTAACTGAAATTGGCATTAATAAATTATACTAATTAAATGACAAATAAAAATATTGAACTATTAACTTATATGTGTGAATTTGTACTTTCAACCACGTGGAACATTTTTTACTCATTTATGAATGGGCAATTAGTGATGATTGTATTTGCTTTTTCTTTCTACTGCTTTCTCCAGATTCATTCCAACCAATTCTACCACTGTAGCATGACAAATGTATGGAGTCAGGGTTACAACTACATTCCTATATATCACTTATTCCACTATTGTGGAGGGACTTTAAGATCACACTGTATATTCAGTGTTGGTCTGGGTAGCTCAGTTGATTAGGCACTGGCCTTCTGAACTTAAGGTTGTGGGTTCAAACCCAGCTCAGACTGACAGTTTCTAAGTGTGCTTAAGAGCGACAGCCCCATGTCAGTAGATTTGCTGGCATGTTAAAGAACTCTTGTGGAACGAAATTCTGACACACTGTCAGCGCTGATATGATCCTGGCAATTGACAGCATTGCTAACAAATAAAATAATAAAAATACTGTATGTACAGTGCTGATCTTCCTGCAACATAGTCTGTTGTGTTGTAGAATGCCATTCGTCTTTGAGGGATTCCCTTTATTTTCTAAAATGTGCAAAACATTGATAAACAACAAACTGTGACCATAAGATGCAGTCTTTAAAACATTCCCGCTAAGCTCTTGCTTGAAATCTATTCTAGTATAGTAACACATGGAAGTGTTGTCACTACACATTGTCAGAGCACACTCAGTTTTGCACATGCTATTTAAACTTCAAATTTAAGCTAGAAAAGCCTACACTGCCATTTCCAACTTGCTGATGTTCATTCTCAAAAGCTTTCAGTATGAGCCTTGTAGGGATAAAATATATTTGCAATAAATAGTTTAAATTAGGTACTATGCATTTAGTTATATGAAGAAACAAAAGGTGGCTCCCCTCCACCTATGTACTATATAGCAATGCTCACTAATTAGTTACAATATCAGAATGTACAAAGCACTGCAATTTAAATCCAAAAATAAAGCATACTGGACATAAAAGTCAATAACACAAAGGAAATTAATTACAGAAAATCTTTAGTATATAAATTTTCTCACATTAATACATTTATTAGACACACATTCTAACCAAATAGTCTGATATACTCATTGAGGAAAAACAACTCACAAAAATTGTAGAGTTGAAAAGCAATATCAAAAAGACCATTTTGAGGATGGGAACATGTAAATTTAAATGGCAAGTTATTTATGGACGCTTTTTAACTGCTGTGGTTCTCAGCGACCCATTCTATATTGGGTGTGAAAGACCGCTTAATTTTGCTCAGAGGCCTCTCTGTCAGGCTTGAGGTTCTTTTACGTGCCGTAAATCGACTGCTTTACTTCCCTTCTGAAGGAAGCCATGCTAAGGATTTTTACACCCGAAAAAAATCCATCGTCCTCCACCGGGTTTGAGCCTGCGACCTTGGGTATATGAAGTTAGCATGGTAACCATTACACCACGGAGGGCGACATGTGGTCAAGGGTTGCAGAAATTTTTTTCAATGCGCTCAAGCATCAATATTAAGTCCAATTATGAAACCTATTTCTAATATATCAGAACAAAACACACTCTTGTACAGTACTAGCCTGAGTGTGATGTGAAGGCTACTAAATGGCCTCCTTCTTCTTCTTTATTCCCCCTCTTTCGGCATCTTTTACCTTAGGAACAATTGCCCATTGGCATTGATGGTCATTTGTTTTTAGTGATTTTAATCTTTGGGTTGGATTAACTTTGGGTCATTAAAGTTACACATGCATTCATACTCTCATTCATACTTCCAGACTCTAAAGATGATAGGAAATAATCCTGGATAAAGAAAAATTACCACCCTCCAGCTGGGAATCTAACCTAGGACCTCTGCATTTGGAGGTCAGCATGCTAACCACTAGAGGCAGACTGGATGGTCTTTTTCAGTGTTGTATGTGCACATAGAGGTTAGTTTCTCATTGTGTATCTCTTAATTTGTCATTGCCTTTTTACTCTACAATTTGCTCATATTGCTTTCCTGCACCACGTTAACAATTTGTGTAACTATCAACTCACATTTATTTTCATAGCTGCTCTACAAATTATTTGTAAAATCATTATTTATAAAATCCTTATTTTTCAATCCCACTTCTTTTTAATCATGATGAATATGTCAAAACTAATTTCAATACATTGTTATTACTATACAAGCCTTGATCGAGTATTCTCTTTGCATAGGCTAATAAAAACAAATTAATGGATATAACATTTCAAAAAAGTACTAGTTAAAATATTTGATAATTCATACAAAAATGTGAAATATTTTGAAAATACTTTTTTTCTCCATCAAATTGTGTATTTTAATTAATTACATATATTTCATATGATAAGTTTTTATCTATCTTTTATGACTTCTAGTTACAAAAAATTTAGTAGGAATAAAGCAAACTCTACAGACTATTGAGAGACAGTTTAAACTGTGTATTTTTAGTTGTCATATCAAATCTTGCATACAAACACAGGGAGCTGTAGTTAAGCCATAGATTCATAAACTGGAGGTCTATGATTCAAGTCATCCTTGTCTGAGCCTGATAAATGGCAAATGCAAAGATGGTACCCTAATGTTAGGCCTGGAACATTTCCTTCCCAAATTTTCTTTTCCAAATATTATTTCATTTTATTTATAATGGTGTCTCATGTTGTGTAATATTTAGTATGAAATGGTGCTAAAACAGCATTAAAAATATAAAATAAAACATTTGACATTTTAATAAAACTATTAGGAAAAATATTGGGGTGGTGTGTATGAGAGGCAATTTTGGAAAATGTTCACTTTGGACTTTAGAAGATTCTAAACTTAAATATGAAACCTGCCATTAATAATTTTATTTGTAACTTGCGCTTTACAAAGACCTGCTTTAAATTTTTACTTTCTTTGCCATTTATTTGTAATATTCCACACAAAAACTTGACATTGATATTTTAACAAAATGAGAGAACGGCATAACACAAAAATGAAAAGTGGGATAAGTAGCAAATTCATACTTAAGTCAGACAATGGTTTAGTATGCGAGGTGTAGCTTATCAAAATATTCTCCCCACACTAAGGCATCATTTATATGGAAAATATATTTTGTAATTTTTCATTTTATCAAAAATGATTCTAATGCTTTTATCAAAATATTTTATATTTGAAACGCCTGCATAAGTAATAAAATTTTTATCTTAAATTTCTGCATAGCCTATTAGGTCCTCTTTTTTCTGAATGAAGCTTGTATAATTTTTTTTAACTACAAGAAAGACGAAAACTTATAGTATAACAAATGTACAGCTCATTAAAACATCCCAATTATGTCAAATTTGAATTTAGCATTTTTTTTTAAAATATTCACTGTTACTTTTGAAAGTGTTTTCAGATCAAATTGTTAGATGTTGCCTACACCAGGGTGGTTCAATAAGTACCCATATTAAGGAATGAGAACACCTTTTTTTCAAACATAAATTACTTATTTCTTAACATGGTCTCCTTTTAGGGATATACACTTCTCCCAATGTTCTTCAAATTTCTTTTAAACCCCTCCATAAATGGGATTGTCAAGCTCTGCAAAATATGTCTCTGACTTGACAATGACTCCTCTAAGTTTTGTTCCTGCAAATCATTTCTTCATGTTTGGGTACAAGAAGAAATCACAAGGAGCCAGGTCATACAAATATGGGGGAGGGTTACAATAGCAATTCATGCAGTTTGGCAGCAACAACTCCGATGAATGTACTGGTGCATTGTCATGGTGGAAAGTAGTGATGTGCACCAAATGGGCTGTTGTCTGTTTGAACTCTTTGTCTAATGGGGCTAATAACTCACTGTAGTATTGTCATGTAATTATTTTTCCTTTTATTAAGAAGTCAGTGAGTGTCCTGCACATCACAAATAATCGTCGTCATCACTTTTCCATTGTTGCCTTCTTTGGAGCAGATTCACTGGAAGTAACCCACTGTTGCTTGGTTTCCAGAATATAGTGATGAATCCAGGTCTCACCTTAATGCAAAAAAATCCTTTAGATTTCATTTATATAGCTCCAAACATATCTTTGAAGTTGAAAACCACACCTAGTTGTCAACTGTGAGCAATCACGGCACTCATTGGGTAGAACATTTTTTCACCTCCAACTTATTGAGAAAAATATTAATTGCCATTTCCATCAACACACTTATGGTCTCTGCCACTTTGCAAACTTTTGTTTGACTATCAGTGAGAATCATATTGTGAACTTTTTTAATGGTTTCCTCAGTAACTACATCTGCTAGGAATCCTGGATGCTGCTCATCAAAATGGGTGTTCAACCATGTTGAACCAATATCTGTTATCATAAATGGTGAAAGGTATCCTATTCAATTCTCCTTTTATCCTCTTATAAGCTTTTCCATCCAAAAGTAATAAGAGAATCACTGAATGACACTGCACTTTTTCCATTTTAGCAAAAACATGTTGAGCGACAAACCAAAATGCCTGCCAAATTGAAACTAAATAATGTAACAAATGACAGTACATAGCACACCATAGTATCAGCAACTTGCCTTAATAACATCATCTATTATGAAACTTGAGTGCTTATTAAACCAACCTCATCAATCATGATATTTTTTCTACAACTGATATGGTATGTGAAGTTAGTACTTCGTTTTGTGCACTGTGCACATAGCTGTGTTTAATTTGAGGTAATTTCTTAAAAAAAAAAAAAAGATTTATTATGAGTAGTATAATGTGAATTCAATAAATCACTTTTTATATGAACACTATAATTATAATCTTTGTAAAGGATTGTGTGAAGTTGTAATGAGTAGTGAAAGTCATGCAAGTGTGATACATTATTTGTTTTTATCCAGTAAAGTTGTGATATTAACTTTTTAGGTTCAGTGCAAGTGGAAGACAAATTAAAATTGGATTTGCTGAAGATGACAACTTGAGCAAAACAAATACAAATCATATGAAATTACAGAAAAGTATATTTTCTTGAAGCATTTAAAATTTGGTATGTATGGTTGCACAGTTAAAACATTTACTGGCACATTTTCTTGTGTTTTAATGCTAAAACACCAATTTGGCATTGTTTAAACTAGCATGTTCCCAAACATCTGAGCAAGATCCATGCAACATAAACCAACACCACTTTTCTAGCCTCTAGTATTCTGTCATAGTTACACATTTACTGGAGGAGGCCATGCACTCTGAATGATAAATATGTATTTACTTGCCTATAAAACCCTGAGACACAAACAGGATGTCTACAAATTGTGTACCCTAAAACAAATGCACTACTTTTACTGTTATTGTATCTTTAAATATATAGAGTTATTGTTTCATATGTTTGTGCAATACTTTTTGTTTTAAACTTCTGTAAAGGCAAGAAATCTATTCAAAGATAAGGTATTTCCTTATTGTGAAAACTATAAACTGCAGTGCCAAAATGTTATATCTACTAATATACATTAACAGTGATTCTCATAAGAGAAACCCCCTCCCAAAAAAACAAAAAAAAAAACAAAACAAAAACAAAAACAGGCAAAGTATTCTGCCAACAATCAAAACACTGGTTACCTTTAGTGGTTTTCCCCCATTCTGAGTTCAGTGTATCTTCTAAAAGGCTCCATTTGGATGTATAAACAAAACTGATTGCCGCCTCTGGGTTCTACTCAATTCTGTATTTCTGTTTGTAACATGTAAGGAAAGGAGAGGAGAGGAGCGGAATGACTGAGAAAAGAAGAGCAAAGTTCTGTACCTACAGTGGAAGTGCTCCATGTAGAAAAACCAAATGGTAACTAAGGAAAAAGTGCATCAATTTGCAATACATGTAACACAGGACAAAGTTGGAGGGCAATCATTCTACACTTACATGTTGTCATAGAACTTATTCTGGTATTCCATTTTCCTTTTGCTTCCTCTTTATGTTGTTATGAACAATGGAGTAGATCTAACAAATTGCATACCTAAAGGAATGCAAATAAAATCTATCTAAATAAGCCTCCACAAGAAATATTTTTGTCACATCAATTATTACTAACACTTCGGTAATGACCCCCAACTCGATGGAAGAAATACAAGAAACTAGACCTGGAACAGTAAATGAAAAACAGGAGTCTGTAGTGGCACATGATATTTCCAAAATGCCACTGTTTTGGGAGTCTGATCCAGGATATGGTTCATTCAACTCAGAAATTCTGACACAAGTAACAAATATTTTCACAATCCCTCTGTCTTATAGTAAATATGATGCAATCAAAAAAAACATCTTACTTCCACTTTCGGAGGTAAGGGAACGCAATGAGCACAGCAACTGCTGAGCAACTGCTGAGCAACTTGAAACTCTGGGATTCTGATTGCAAAATCAGAAAATTAGCCTCAAACAAGGTAGACGAGAATTTCATAAACAATTTGTGGTTACAGCAGCTACTAAGGGAAATGCATTCTATCTTGTCAGTGAGTAATGACAATCTGACTACAGCAGACCAGATTTGGGAGCTAAAACCCTAAAGCTCATACCACGTTGCCCCTAAACAACTTTATTAGATGGACTGAGGCAACAAGTATCTGAGCTGTCCCTCCAGATTGTACAGTTGAGTAAGCATGTTTTTGTCAGCTGCCAATGCAGCAGAACCAAATGTAGATCCAGGTCCAGAAGTAGGAATGCAGAAACAGTACAGCCAGCAAAGGTAAGAAAATCTTATTATGACACTAAACTTGGTGAGGAGGCATGCAGATGTGCACAGCAATGCAACATGTCTCTTCGATCTACACCTCATGATGGGTGGAAAACTAGTTCCCCAACTTGCCACAGTGACAGAGAACCAGGTGTTAGAGCTGAGTTGCTTGTTTATCAGTGTCAAAGGGATAAGAACCTAGTTCACAATTGATACCAGTGCAGATGTTTCTGTAGTACCGTCCAAACACAGGGAAAAGAAATCACTAAATATTCAATTTTTGCAGCAAATGGCACCAGGATCAAGACATAGGGTTAACATTTCATGCCTCTTGACCTTGATTTGCATCATTCAATTGGGAATTCATAATCGAGAGATAGGCAAACCTATAAGAGGAGTCGATTTTCTGAAGCATTTCTATCTATTTGTTGACAATTCTCAACAGTGCTTTATAGACAGGAACACACACTTGACTGTATATGGTACCTCTTCTTACAACTACAGGCCCAGCTAATGGAAATCAACAACCAATATCAGTAGATCACGCATTAAGTTCCTGATATTCTCTGACCTAACATTGTAAATGCAATCATGAGCCACCACATCAAACACTTTATTTAAATGAAAGGCCTGCCTGTGTTTGCAAAAGCCAGAAGACTCTTGGCTGTAAAACTGACAATAGCTATCAAAGAGTCTGATTTAAATGTTCCAGCAAGGGTTATGTAGACCTTCAAAAAGTTTTTGGGCTAGCCCCCTATATTTAACCCTGAAGGAATATGGTGATTGGAGGCTTTGTGGGGATTCTAGGAAACTCAATCATGTTACAGTACCTGACAGATACTCCATACCGTTCTTAACTGACTGCAACCACATTCTTACATGGAGATTCCATCTTTACATCAACTGATCCTGCGTGTATATACCAACAGATCCTGTGCAAGAAGTGGGCATACCTAAGATGGCTGTTGGAGAATACTATCTTGTTGTTTTACCACTCCTTTCAATTTTATATTACAAAAGGAATCAGTACCCTTATAAGATTAAGTTTACTTAGCTCCTTGTTACAAAGTTTTTAAAATAGTATCCCAACATCAGCAAACTTCTTTTGTTTTTTAAACATCTGAATACATTGCTAACTAAACGTTGTTTAGATTTGCATATGTCCCCACAATGGCCATCACAACACCCTTTGGGTTATTTGAATATCCATTCATGTCTTTTGGATGTATTCCAATGGCAACTTACAATCTTTTAAGTACTGGGCTTCATAATTAACCATTATTAGGTCACTCAAAGATATTTAATTATTCTTTCACACATGTCGTGCATAGGCTTAAGTTGTAAAGGTAGAATTAGAGAAAAATTCTATGTTAGTAACTTTAGCCTACACACGGCATATGTGAAAGAACATTTAATTGTCATTTTAGTAATCTGTTTGAAATGTAGCTGGAAACTCAGTATATTGAGTACACTAGATATGAGGAACAAGAACAAGTGTAAGGTTTTAAAGTTGGGTGAGGAACTCTTGACTACATTTAGTATAAGAGCTACTCCACCAGTCTTGACAGATTTTCAAATTCTGAATTGGTTATTTGTTTTTAATATTATAGGCAATGGGGTGGTTTTGGAAGATATTAAAATAAAGGACTGATTAGTTGAATCGGATTTGAACATTCAATGCTGATGTTGGAACTCAAACCACAGATACTTACTGATTGTACATGCCTCTCACCGATTTGGAGAGCTGAGGATCTGTGGTGTGAGTCCTGATACTAATATTAATTACTGTGAAAATACAATTATTATAAAAATAAGGGATGAATAATTTACAAAGACAATAATATAAACTATTGTTTATTTTGTTGTTCCTAGCAACTTAAATACTACTTTAATTGCAGTAGTGCATTAAAAAGCTTTAATCTAAAACTTGTACATATAGGAAACCAGATTAGGGACCAATGATCAAGGCATTCTGAGCATTGGTTAGGACATCTTCAGGAATAAATATTGCTCTATACATATTCAACATACTTTTACACTATCTGCCATAAATTTCAGTTTATTTATATCCATTATTTCCATGACAATCAGCATTGGTGCTACCATGTTCCCATCCAGCAACAATAATCCTAATATTTAATTAATAATATTTACTTTGATCTATGCTTCAGCAGAGAATAAAATGCTACATACCACACATGACTAAAATACATTTAAAATTTCAAGAAAATGATTACTCTTAAAAGTCTTGGGCATTAAACTTTTCACTTGATATAACTATTATTATTATAATAATAATTAATATATTAATATCTATGTCAGAAGGTACTCAAATGGTTATATTACTCTACCGTGTTGCAAGCTTATTTTTGTTATACAGGATTTATTTTCAAAACAAAGAAATTTGAGGTCAGGGTGTTATATGCAAGTAAACACAGCCCTGTTAGTAGACAGAGATGAGGTGCTGTGGAACATACCCCCAGCGGCGAATGCTTTCCAACTGAGTGGCACTCAGTTTCTTCGGTTTTCCAAACTTATCCTTGTGCAAGCTTTACGGAGAGGACAAAAAAGCAAAATACAATCTACATAGAGAAACAAGTATATGTATCTCAACTCTACAAGCTAAATTCACTACAGCTACTTGGAGTTCTAATGTTCTGTGGGAGATGCATGCATTACGTCTCAACTCTAGGACTTCTCTTCTCTAAGGTCCTATTGCCCCACTGAAACATGCACCCTATACTAGAAGTGTAGCCACAAATTATCTCACATACTTGCAATATACCATGGAAATTTTATATGAAAAAAAAAAAAAAAAAAAAGCTGAGTACATTCTTGTCACTAGTATATGCTTTTCATATATGAGTTAGCCAGTTTTATGGCAGATATGATTGCAGCAGTCATAAAATATCTCTACAAATGAAACTACTCCCACCTTCAGGTTCTCACAGTTACAATGAAATAAGCTCTTACCTCACCAAAAGAGATTTGTGCATCCACACATCTCTGGCACCTTTATTTATTTAATGTATAATTATACCATAGGATAGCTACAGCTTTGACCCTAGTTGTTATTATCTTTCCAGATTACTTATAAATAAAAACCATAGGCTGATCTTATAACCATACAGCCCTTACTTAATAATAATTTTGCCCGTAATAATTTTGCAATGACATAAAATGATCGATGCAGTAATGTAAAGCAATTGCATGTAAAATAAATGGGAAATCAGTTTTACAAGGATTCTTGAAAATCTGGTTAGTACTGCTTCTTTCTGTCACATGTGCTGAAAATCTTCCCAGTATCACAATAAACAGACATTAAAGCAACGAACGCCACTTCCTAGGCTTTACACAGATTTGGAGTTCATATTTTAAGCTTCATAGTGTCAGTTATAAACAAAAGCTGTCCCAAAAAATGGGAAACTTATATCCCACAGTCACAGAATGCAAATAACATAAACAATTTACATAAGGGTGTTGACTTTACAATTACTATAAACCAATACTGAATGCTTGTGCAATTTACTGCTGGTTACTACAGATGCAATCAGATGTTAGATGTGTGTGCTTTGCATTTTGTTGCAGTCCAGTGAACATGAAGGATAAGCACACATATAACCTCTGTCCTATCATAGCACTGTATACTAATTAGCACAGTATATTAAGTCTATAATCTTAAGTTAGAATGTACTACAATAGAATTAAATGCTTTTGTCATGTCTCTGGTAAAAATCTCTAACCTTTGAATATACCCACAAAGCTGTAAAAATACTTTCTTTTCTGTAAAGTCATAAAAAGGCCTCCGCTACCCCAATTTTTATAGGCCAACTATAAAACTTGGCAAGATACAAACCACAACTCATTATTAATTATTCTATCTTGAAAAATATCTAGGATTAAATTTAACTCTGTGTTTGAAAGGGCAATTTAGAATTTTGTTGAAAATATCTGGACCATCTTCAATACCAGTTGTTCAAAAAATATGTTAAAATGTTTTACACACACTATCAGCAAAACCTCTTGGCCCTAATATCATTTTATTTTATAAAGTGGGGTTTCCTGCACTTTACTGCATTTCTCAAGCCTTTAATAACAGTTACTGTGTCAAAATGTAGCCATGTAAATGGAACAAATGCTTCGTCAAAGAAGACACATAAATATGGATCAAGCTCAATATCATAACTATTCAACATCTTGCTATAGAAATGTATCTGCCTGTTGTTATGTGGTAGCAGTTTGCGGATAACAGTGAGCTAGTATATAGGTAGTTTCAATTTTATGAGTTTTGTAGTTTGCTCATGAAATGTCAAAGTCAATGCAGAGATTTTTGAGAAAAATCTTTTAATCGCTTTCCAAATTTGCCTAATTTCTCCTCAGAAATCCTGCAAGGACATGTAGTCACATACAAATAGTACATGGAAATGTGTTGCTCTCATATTTATCTATCTTATGATAATATACAAACTAAAAACACATGTAATATGTATGCACTAAATTCACAAACTGCTTTTGTTGAGATTGAGATACAACAAAATTAAACCAAGGTAGTAAGGTGCATGGAGTTACTAGTTCAATCACCACTCTGCCGTGGAGCACCAACCAGCCAACTCATACATGAGAAGCATGTTATTTGAAAGGTTTTTAAAAGATGTAATAAATCAGTACCTAAATTACCTGTAAAAGATAGCATTGTAAAACATTCATTCAGTTCTCTGATATTCATCACTGTACTATTTCTACAAAATAAGTTCAACTTTTGATGAATAGTATTAAATTTCAAGATTTATACTTTTATATAGAGAGTTTAAACTTTTATAAAATTCACAAACAAAAAGACTGAAGTTATATTATAAAGAAACATATTTTGTGTTTATCATGAATCCTTAATACCTTTAGTTTCAAATCCCTAAGAACATGGAGTAACTCTTCAGATTCTATTCCACAGAAAAATTGCAGCAAAAATATCTTCTAAGTGGAATAGTTCACAAGTTGAAAGAGACAGCTGTAAAAAGCTAACCAATGAAAAGCTAAAATACTGCATCGCAGTCTAGTACTACACACTTTCCAGCTTGATGCAGCTGATAATACCCTTGAAGGCTGGTCTGGCTACTTGGTTGAAGGTCAACTTGCTGGTGTTCTTATCTTTCCTTATAGTCCTACAGCCAGTTCGGCTAATGTAATTCATTAATGCACCAAATAAATGTTTAGTAACATATTACACCAAGAGAAATGTTTGCTATATGTCAATACATGTGCTGTCACCAGCTCACTGTCCCTAGTGGAAATACAATCACTCTGCAGTTCAGTACACAATTCCATCCGACTACAACATTTGATGTTGGGTTGCTCTACAGCAATAGAGCCTACTTTGGAGCATGTATTTTCTTTGGATTAAAACAAAGAAGTCACTAAATTATTATGAAACTATAGAAGTTATTCAGTTCGATGTATGTTTAGCTTATAAACAAGATGCACTAATTTCCAACAAGTGATGTCGTCAGCTCTTAGGAGAAAAGACTCATTTTCCTTAGAGGAGGAAGAGGAAAATAAATAATGTCATCTCCCAGTACAATGACAATAATGTCAGAAAGATAGAATCAGAATGAAAAATTTGATGCCATAGCTATGATTTGAACAATAATCTGCAACATTTTGTGCTGCTGCTATAACCAACTGAGCTACTTTGGTAACATGCCAAAATAAATTAAATTTCCCAACTGATCAGATTTTCCCAATAAATCACAGGTGTTCTCAAATTTATTTTTAGGTAACATACTCCAAAGATAACTTGTAATACCATAATTCCCAGCATGTGTGGAAGAATAAAGGTCCATTTATATAAAATATTAAACAAATGCAACATGAACACAAAAACTTGTGGCCAGATTAATAAATTGGGCCATTTAAGACTATTGTCATTAATTTGAACATGAACACTATTGGCAAATGCTGACGCAAAACATTGCAATCTTCAAGCTTTCATGCTTTGTGTTAACGGGATTTACAAGGAAAATTAATTTCACTCTTCATAGCAGCAGAAAATGGAGTCACCTGATGAGAAGTTAATTTTATTTGAAAATCTAATTTTTATTATACAAAAAATGTAAATCTTACAATGATAATTTGTTAAAATTAAATATACGGAAATATATAATGTATGAACTGATTAAATGGAAGTAAATTTTAATTATTATTACAATGATGCCTTTTGATGTTTTATTACATTTATAGGTTATAAACTAATCCACTTTGTTTCATGTATGGAAAAATATAATATATAGTGTAATACAAACACAAACTAATGTAGCTGTAGAAATATAAAATGCACTGCTACATTGTTGTTAATCATCACAGCCTCCAGTTTTAATAGCTTTCACACTTTAAGCATCTTATTTTGTTGGTACTGTGAATGGCATGAAAAATGTTGTGTATGTTATACGTTTCTGCCTCACATTAATGTTAGTCGCCCTCCAGTTACAATGCTAACTTCATACACCCAAGGTCGTGGGTTCAAACCTGTCAGAGGACAATGGATTTTTTCGGGCGTAAAACCCCTTAGCATGGCTTCCTTTGGAAGGAAGGGAAGTAGAGCCGTTGGTCTCCTGTGTAGATTTACGGCACGTAAAAGAACATGCCTTATAAAGAGGTCTCTAAGCAAAATTAAGCAGTCTTTCATTCTCAGTACAGAATGGGATGCTGAGAACCACAGCAGTTTAAGAGCATCCATAAATAAAATGCCATTTCATTTTTTCACATTAATGTTAATGCTTCTATGTGAATGGCCCTTGATCACTGAAAGACCTTATACTGTAATTATGAAGCCAAGACTTCAACACATTTAAAATGTTTTTAGTTGCTATTGGAGTACGCTATCTTGAAACAAATAGGTATGCCCTGTGGTTTACCTGGAAAATGTGAGTCAGCTGGGGAATTTAATGTTTATACTGGCATGTTATCATGGTAACTCAGTTGGTTAGATCTACGGCTTGGAAAGCCGAAGATCCATGACCCAAATTCTAGCTATGGCATGGCCTTTACCAGTCTAATTCCTTTAAAACTTTAGCCTACACATGACAATTGTGGAAGAACAATTAATTATTGTCAACAATACTGTTGCAGAGTGAGGTGGCACTGCAGTAACATGAGCAAGTCACTTTTGAGAGTCCTGGATTCAAACCATTCTTCTCTCAGTAATCTTTTCTTTACATGTTTGCAAAAATTTTGCCAGTCTGCTTTGGTCACATTTGACATAAAGCAATATGTTACAACTTGTGACGTTGCTTTTCCTAACCACTCATTTTGTTATGGCCCCAAGCAGTCTCTATGAGATTCAAATTACACATTTTTTGGAGGCATGCAAATGATGGTATTGCCCAAAGAAAACAAAACACTGCATCCACTTTAAACCATTCAAATCATACAATGAGCTGTGCTGGCCTTCAAATTGCATGACAAGCCCAACCTGCAAGTATGAGCTAACCATAAAACTACATATATATGTTTGCATTTTTAACTAACAGGTGGCATTCTTGAACAAGATTAACTTGAAGTATCCTTCTTCTCCTCAAGAGACCTTAAGCTGCTGGACATACATATGGGTAAGTGGCAGCAAAAACTATTTGCTGAATGTTACACTGTGATTTGCTTTGCTATCGATAAAATTAAGAACATTAACAGATGCAACTGTTTCACAGTTTGCTCATACTATGTATCATTTATTACTGCAGAGAATCCCTGTTACAAGATAATCTTTTAACATATCTAAGTCTACTAAAAAAAGATACATACAACAATTTTCAATAATTGCACATTCTTTTACTTCTTAATTTTATCCAAAAGAACAATATCAAACATCACATCTCAGAATGAACACCTACCCTCGTTCCCGGACACATTCGAGCTGCTTACTGTTCAGCCTGCGGGGTTCTCCCTTGGAGTCCACAGCCACAGCATCCAATTCGTCAAATGATGGAGCGAGGAACAGGTCACGCATGTTGAGATGTTTGGTGCGTCTTGCCAGTGACAGAGAGGAACCATTCTCGTGTAGCTCACTGCTGCCCCCCACCGAGTTGTGGTGCTGGTGCGACGATGAGGTGCCAGTCACGGTGAGCGCAGGTGGTAGTACAATGGGGAATGTCTTCCAGTGGTACAGGAACTGCTCGGCAACCTGCATCAGCCAATATAGAAACTTCAGTGTGCTCTCTAGTCCAAGAAAGGTGTGATCAATACATTCACAGAGGTAACTCGGGGGGGGGGGGAGCCAGTGGGACTTTAGGTGCCCTGTCGGTCTGAGTGTCTCAGTTGGTTAGACCCTGGCCTTGATCCCAAGGTCATGGGTTCAAACCTGACCCAGACCAATGGTTTTTGTGTGCTTAAAAGCAATAGCCCCATATCAGTAGATTTATTGGCATGAAAAAGAACTCCTACAGGACAAAGTTCCGGCACACCAGCATGATAGAACATGACAACTGATACTGTCATTAACCCTTTTACTTTTAAATTCATAAAAATTTTTTATTTATAATTAAATAAAAGTTTATTGTTATATTTCTGCTTTAAATATGCATGTCACAAAAATGCTTGCTCAGAATGAGCATACACCCCTTAAATAATAACTATTGGCATCCTAGCATTGGCCTAATTGGTTGCATATCAGCATTTACAAGGGTCGGCTGATAAGTCCCAGGCCTCTCAATGAAAACAGCGTTTAAAAAAATGCTTTTGCTTTATTTCTCAACATAATCTCTGGAAAGTCTAATGCATTTGTCATATCGGTGTTCTAATTTAATTAAACCATCTCTGTAGTGCGATTTATCAAGGTCCTCAAAATTGCTGTTTACCGCATTAATGACCTGCTCGTTGCTGTGAAATCTTTGTCCTCCAAGAAATTTTTTGAAGTTTGGGAACAGGTGGTAATCACTGGGTGCTAGATCTGGCAAATAGGGTGGATGTTCAAAATATTCCAACTTTAATTTGCACATTTTTCCCATTGCAATGACTGAACGATTGTCGTCATAAAACATGCTTTTTTTTCTGTGCCAAATGAGGTCTTTTTCTTTTCACCTCATTACGCAAACATTGCAGTAAGCTTGTGCAGTAGTCACTAGTGATACTTTTACCCTTTTCTAAGTAATAAATAAAAAAAATTTCCTGTGCATCCCAGAAAACACTCGCCATAACCTTGTTAGCTGACAAAATTGACTTTGTCTTTTTTGGAGTTGGTTCACCTGGCACAATCCACTGTTTTGACTGTGATTTACTTTCTCAAGTGTAGCGATGTATCCAAGTTTCATCCATGGTAATAAGCCATCTCAAAAATTCACTGGGATTTTTATGGTAGAGCTCCACATTCTTAACAGAAACAGGTTTTCTTTGCAACTTTTGATCAGGTGTCAACAAACGTGGCACCCATCTTGCACAGACCTTGTGAAAGCCCAAAACATTACTTAAAATATTACCTGCATGTTTTGTACAACCTCTGCTATCTCAAACAATTTTAATCTGCAGTCTTCCAGTACTAAACGATGAATTTTTTTCAATGATCTCTGGAGTTGTCACTTCTACAGGGCATCCAGAGCTAGGCTCATCACTAGTGCTCGAACATCCAATTTTAAATCTCTGCAACTCACCTTTTAATCATTGAATATGAAGGGGCAGAGTCTTTCATTGTACTGTCCATTTCCTTCTTGATTTCTTTAGGCATTAAACCTTTCAAATGGAAGTATATGATCACTGTTTATTTTTCCAAATCTTCCATTTTCGTGAAAACTCTAAAGTTGTCTTGTTTAAAATACTGTTATTCGAAAGCTAAACAAGCTATTGACCTGTAACTATGGATACAAGCTAGTCTAGAGTAAACTATACGATGCTACGTCTAACTTGCCTAGTGGTGCCATATCTGTATGAGGCCTAGGATTATCAGCCGACCCTAGTACCTTAGCAATTGTACAGGCCAGGGGCTTATCACTAGGCATTAACATTCATAGTAAATATGTTTTAATTTTCAAAAGTAGTTTTACTTCACATGCTATACTTAAATAATAGCTGAAAGTTTACTATTTTCTATGCAGTGAGTAGTAAACATACATTTTCTAGTGTTGTAATTTGTAGATCATTTTATAAATAAACACAAAAAATGAAAAAGAAGATAAAACATTTCAACATTCATTTCAAAAGCTGCTTCTTATGGCAATGACATAATTAATACTGAAAAAGAAAAAGGATCTGCAGATGATGAAATAAGGACAAGTGCCTCTAGTAGCAGAGGCATAGCCTAAGGGCTTTGGGAGTTGGAACCCTCTGCTAAAAAAATGTATAATCTAATAGCAAAATCTAACTTTAATTCCAATTGCTATGCCTTAATCTTTGAATATAAAATTAATTTTTACTTTCTCTTCTTACAAAGAGAGAATATATTGTATTCCAACAAAAAAATTCAATGCCCAGACTTCACCAGAAATATGCTTTGAGGCCCCTGAAAAAAAAAAAAATCTTAGAAAAATCTCTGCGTGCGTGTGTGGTGTGCACAAGTGCGCGAACATTATAGCTCAAAGATGAAAAGTCGGTTAAATACAAAACTTAAATATCACGTTCAGTATCTTTTAAGGATGCATGGTGAAAGTTCTCAAGAAAATCCACCCACCACTAACTACCCATTACATGGAACATTTTCTAAAAATTTTGATTTTCTCAAAAATGGCTCTAATGATTTTGATTAAAATACCATGTGTTTAAGATATTTTCATGAAAGATGAAATGTATATCTTGAATTTTCTAGGAATAGTTTTTGAAGACCACCATTATTCTGGACGATTTGTTTAAGTGTTAACTGTAAGAGATAAATAAAAACTTACTACACAAAATATGTCGATCATGTTAAAACATACTATTTATGTCATACTTTTTTTTGTAGAGTTAATCATTCTGAGATAATCTTTGTTATTGATTTCAGTTTTAAAATTATTTATGTAAGAGAACTGATTTTCATTTGTATCACATAGTGACCAGTTTTTGACACTTCAGGTAGTACATTTCCTATTTTCCTTCCAATTTAAAGGAAGCAAGTATCTTAAGTGCTAGTATTCTTTTTTTTTTAACCTGATTGATCATCATTTTGGATGAAGAATGAAATCAGTGAAATGATACTCAAATGATCTCAGGTGCATGGAGCTTAAAGTTACTCAACATTTGTCTTCTCAGGATATGGGAAAACCCCTAGAAAATCCTTATTTGGGTAACTCACCCTCAGCGAAATTCAAACTTGTCCGTCACCTCTTGAATGTGAGGCAGACATGCCACCCCCACACTACTGAGACAGGCTGTTAACGTTTATCTCAATTAACATCATGTAGATAAAGAATAATGTTTTATTAGAACAGTTTGTTTGCAGAACAGGTAGAGAAAGCCATATGAGTGGAAACATCAGATGTTTATAAATGTTTCAACTCAGGATTCTTATTTATTATTTGATTTTATGCAAATTATTTAAAAACGAATCTCTATGCATAACACCCCACTTAATATTTTCTGCATACACTCTGCTTAGTAGGTACTTCAGTGGAAACATTCCCACTATCTCATTGTTGAGAATGTCACAGAAAGTTGCTGGGCCTAATCAAACAGTGCTATGTTTACTACAGGTAAAATAAATAACAATATACGAGAGTGTTTGAAAATGATTTACAATTGTGTTGTTTTAAAAATACAGCTCAATCTACGAGCACTCCTCTTGTAGAATGATAACCTGATACTAGTGCACCATGCTGATGGCATTTGGCAATAAAATTGTTAACACAGTGTATAGTGTAAGGACAACACATTTTTGTTGTATGGAATGCAACTATCATGGACAAAGGTGGACTGCATAGTTTTTGTGGAGCAGATATTCATAAACGTTTAACCATGGTTTGTGGCCAAGAAGCTCATGCACAGAAGACCATTTAAAACTGGATTGCTGGGTTCACCAGTGGAAGGGAATCTGCAAGCAAGAATGTGAGTACTGGTCATCCGTCAACATCGTGATTTCCGAGGAACATTGAGGTTATGTCTGAACTGATTATCTTTGATAGGCATATAATCTTGGATAAATTGGAATTGCTAACAGGGCTTGGCATGCAACCCTGTACACTATTATCCATGATGATTTGGATATGAAAAAGGAGTGTGCACTTTGAGTTCCACAAGATTTGATACAAGCCCAGGAGGAGACCAGAATTGAAGTCTGTCATCGCCTATTGGAAACTAATGTCTTCCTCTGTGGTCTGAGGGTAACATGCTAGGCCTCTGGTTCCCAAGGTTGCAGGTTCAAACTGGTGGAGGGGCATGGATTTTATCGGTAGTAAAAATCCTTAGCATGGCTTCCTTTGGGAGAAAAGTAAAGCTGTTGGTACCATGTCAAGATTTACAGCACTTAAAGAGACCTCTAAATTAAGCTGTCTTTCATGCCCAATATAGAATGGGACACTAAAAACTGCAGCAGTTAGTGTCCATAAAACTCAATTTCAATTGGAAATAAACAATGATGATCCACATTTTTTGGAGAAACTGGTGACTGGCGATGAATCACCTAAGTAGGAAATACATGTAATGGAAACATCCAGGGAGTCCTCAGCTCAAGAAATTTCAGCCTCTTCATCTAAACAGATGATCTACGTCTTTTGAGATACTTGTGAGATACTATAATGGACTGGTTTCCACAAGGAACAACTGTCAACAGCAGGATGTAGTGTGACACCCTTACATGACTTAGATGCAGGATTCAGGAATGGTGAAAGGGAAAGTGGTCGAAAGGAGTGCCCCTCCAGCAAAACAATGCACGACCCCACACCAGCAATGTGATGACATTACTGGGGTTTATTGTTGTGCCACACCCACCTACTCACTGGATCTCACCCCATCTGATTATGTTTCATTTGACAACATGAAGGATGCACTGCAAGGGAAAAAGTTCAGCAACAAAGAGGAATTGCGGACAGCTGTCCATAAGTGGATGTGTAGTGTTCCCAAACAATGGTTCCGTGATGCAATAATGAAATTGCCAGGAAGGTGGCAGTGGTGTATTGATGTCAGTGGAAAGTATATTGACAGATCACATGTACATTGATTCATGTTCATTAATATATAACATACAAAAAACTGCTACTGTAAATCATTTCTGGACGCCCCTTGTATTACACCTTAACTTTGTGGTCTATGGCTACCATGCTAGCCTCTAGTTGCCAATGTAGCAGGTTCAAATCTGGCAGAGGATGACAAGAGTTTTTTCAGGCATAAAAATCCTAGTATGGATTTCTTTAAAGCACATTTATAGCACATAAAAGCAACATTTTGGATCTTTCACACCCAATATTGAATGCGCACCAAGTAGTTAAAGAAGACCTATAAATAAAACTCAATTTAATTTTACTATCACAGCTTCTATGGCTTAGGTAATTCCATTTCTTCAGCGGTAAAATGTCCCAAATATTTGCCTTGCGGTGTTGGTATAGTATGTTTTCTTAAATAAATAAAAAAAAAGTTAAAACAGCAGGGGGCAGGAGCCTTTAAGGAATTATGGATCTGCCTTTACACATGAGATATACTTACATCTTTGATGTTTTGGACGAGCTGGACAATCTCTGTGGGTGCACCCCGCAGGTGAATGTCAAACTTCACTGGCTCCCTCTGAAAACAAATAATGGGGATTCATTACATTGCTTTTCTGCTCATAATTGTTTGCTTTATTACTAAAAATTCATTCTTTCATATATATAAAATGGTCATACACCTAACACACACTCACAAATATAAATCCAAAAGATTAGATAATGTGTATATGTTTTTCAGAACCCATAAGTCACAATTGCATACAAGACTATATTGCCATGCCAGGGGGAGAGATATGAGTGAAAATTGCATACTACACACATTCTATTACATACTCAGAATCAAGCCAAGAAAAGTCTTGGTTCTGGACAGCTTTCAATTATCATACTTATATTAACCTAAACCTTGGTGCCCATAAAATTATCAAAATGTGAAACAGCCATTGAGAATTATCTGAAATTGCTTACTTTTTTTATAATGTTTAATGCCTGCTTTTACTATTATGGCACTGCAGGCAATGACACTGGTGATTCATGGAATGAAGATGGAGCACCGGTGGAATGTGATAGTGGGGGAAACCAGAGAACCTGGAGCAAACCTGCCCCTATGCTGCTTTGTCCTCCACAAATCCCACATGTGGTGTCCTGGGATCAAACCTGGTCCACCAAGGTGAGGGGAGTGTTCTAACCTGCTCGGCTATGGCACGGCCACATAAATTGCACAATGAAAAATACATTTTTGAACTTGAACCTCTTTCCTCTGTCACCAGCAATATAACTGTTAAACTACCCAACATGGACTTTGTTACTGCTTACTCTAGGAATATACCTAATTAAAAAAAATTATAAGTTACAATCACACAATACATGAAGTTGATATAAGAATACTCTCTTGTAAAACTAGTATGAACTTAGAAAAAGGTTTCATGTATGCGTACTATGTGAAGAGCATAGCCCAAAAACGAAATTGGGTAAATATAAAACTTTGTATTTGTTGTTTGGTGAGATTCTTCTGAGACAGTGGAATAAGGAGATAAGGATGTCACATGGCTGTGCAGTAGCTAACACAAAATGCGACACACATGACTAACTTAGGCAAGGCAACCATTTTCCTACTTTTGCCCTTCTGTCTCAAAAGACTCTGACTGAAGAACATGTTTAGTATTTTCCAAAGACACAACACAAAAATTTTCAGCAAAATCTTTAACATGAAACATTTTTTGACATTTTTTTTCATTTTCTCAAAAATGAATCTAATAAGTTTGACCAAAATACCATATATTTAAGATATTTACATTTTCTGGCAGTTCACTTCATTTAGAAGGAATTTTGAAAACCTTGTATGACTGACATATGTTAAGTAATAGACAAAAATGTTCTACACAAAAAATGGACACAATTTATTTCAAATTACTTTTTTGTAGCATAAGTCATTTCCAAAATTCTGTTACTAATTTTGAAATTGTTCAATACTTTGCCACTTTTTAAAGTCCAGTCAACTTTCAGTTGTTTCTTGCAATTGCATGGAAAGAATATGTAATTTTAAAGTCAGCAAATAGCATCCAGTTGTTAAACATTTGACTATCCCTATTCTCTTTATATCAACAACGAAATATGTAATTTTGCTATGTCTGCAAAATTTTTAGCTCAATTAAAATGAAGTATATATAAAGTTAAGCTTTTATAAGAATAGTTTGCATAGCCTCTAATAAGTGATAAAGGGTAGAGAAAGGCTAGTGAATGTAGCACATCAGCATTTTTAACTAATATTTTCTGCAGAGTAACAATAATTATTTTCTACTTCTTGGCATTCTCAATGAAAACTTAAGCCTTCTTCACAAGCATGTTCTTTTATGACTACAATATTTTCACATTCTAGCATACATATATTTTAGCTCATTTTTAGTCATTCAAGATTTTAAATTAGTTGCCATATAAACTGAATATTAGCTGTTGAATAAGCTGTCTTATAGCCTGAATCCATCAACAAGAACTGTGGTTTTAATGCTGAACTATTATACAACAGTTTACTTCTACATGATTTCCCATACCATATTTCTAGAACTTCACTTCCCGGAAGCAACTAACTAGTACACAGATGTGAAGTATGATTCCTATTTATGTATTTTATGTGAACTCAACCACAAAGTGTCAGTAATATCTCTGCATTACAATTTAATGCATTAGCAGCACAATAGAGTAGCATAACAGTGCTTCAGTATTCCAATTAAGGAGAGCTTTCAGCTTTCTATGGGAGGAGTATTCCCACATCTGACACCCAAGATACAATGTCAAGGTCACGAGAATAACAATCCTCTCACTTGCTTCTAACTTTATTTTCTCTTGTGCCCCCTTTAGTTTGCTATCCACACAAAAATTCTATATCAAGATTTCACCAGAAAAAAGCATGTATAGAAATTCTTAGCAAAAAATAAATAAATAAATAAAATAGAATAAAATAAATAAATAAATGTATGGCCTCAGAATAAGTAACTGAAAGATATTAAATTGGATATATACAAAACTTTGTATTTAGGTTTAAGAATTTCCAGGGATGCAAATTCAAGATTTTCGAGAAATTTTCCTCACCTGAAACCACCCTTCATCTGGAAAAAACTGTGTTAGTTTTAAATTAATCAAATATGGCTCTTAATGGTTTTGATTAAAATACCATATGTTTAGCCTGTTAAATTTTCCTTTTATTTACAAGTTCATAAAATGTTTCATAATTGGTAAATAAAAATGACAGACAAAAACCTACTATCAAAATAATGGATAACATTCCTATACTTTCATCATAGATTATTTGAAGTGTTTGTTTCTTGTGATGCCATATAAAGAGTATAGAATTTTAAAGCCAGTCTGTTTATACAACAATTGACAGCTAGTACAATAATGCACAATAATAAAATCTTTGGGATGGTATACAAAATATAGGCCTTATTTAAAACTGCTTCCGATGACGTCACAAATTGCACAACAATGATTAGCATCCCAAGTGCAATACCATAAAGGAATTCCCAGCAGTGGTCAAAACATTGTTTGTCATGCAACATCAAGTTTTTAAATCCCCACCAGATATACACCTCAAGCTCACCAAACTGCTCCCAAAAATGACACATTTTTTCAGGCACCCCTTAAGCTATCTTTATAATTTAAAACAATAAAAAAGCTACCATTCAAAGTCTGTAAATAAGAACTTAGCAAATCTCGTAATCATTCACAATAACAGTAAAATCCCACTACGAGGTAACTTCCAAACTGTACACTGATCCATGTAATAAAATGGCATTATATAACACATTTGGCATTATTTAAACGAAAAGAGAAAAAGGATTTTTTTTTTTTTTTTAAAGAAATGCTAAGGGAATAACGATTTGTTGTAATTTGTTTGATAAGAATTAATAAGAATTAAAGATTAGTTTATATGAGGTGTGGTTCAATAAGTATCCGCGTTTCAAAATACGAGGTTGGATCGGAAAGTAACGCACAATAATTTTTTCTGTGTTGGTATTGCGGCTGCAGTGTTGAAATTTCACCAAGATATAGTTTGAAGCTTCCGCTACAGATGTTATTCGTTTCACACTTGTAGCTCTAGTGAGAGAAATGTGAACTATGCAATAAAGATGGCATCGTACATTTGTGAAGAGTAGCCAGGAGTAGTGCGATTTTTATGGGCTAATGGCATCTTTCATGAGTGAAATGTTCAGAGGAACATGAGTGGCGCGTATGAGAGCGGCAGTATGGACATTGCAATGTCTCCAGGTGGTGGCATTCTCTACGGAGACAGTCGTGTTAACTTTTGTGATGTGCCATGTTCCGGACGGCCGTAGGATCCAACTGTGAATCTTATTTCAGTAGTTCAACATTTCATACGGTGCGGTGCACGATACTGTGCATGACACATTGCAGTTTCGTAAAATTGGTGCTCACTGGATGCCTAAGAACCTGAGAGACGACTACCAGAGTCAGCGAATGATGGCAAGCTTGGATCACTTATCGTGAATCCTTACTGATGATGAGCCATGGGCGTACCACTTCACGCCTGAAACAAAGCAGACCTCTATGGAGTGGAAACATGCTTTTCCGGAAAAGAAAAAAATTCAAGATGACTTAATCTGCTTGCAAATTGCCTGTGGCAGTATTCTGGAATATGAATAGTGGTATTAGTGGACTCTTCTGAACACGAGATCACTGTGAATGCTACTGCCTATATATATATAAAAAAAAAAAAAAATTGGCAAGGTTGCGTCATGCCCTTCGTGACAAACGCAGCGACATTCAAACCTCTCTATGGCAGTGCTCGCCCCCCCCCCATGTTGCAGCTGTTCGTGAGAAAATCAACAAATTTGTTGGGAGGTGCTGCAGCATCCTCCATACGATCCAGACCTGACACCGCCAGACTTTATTTGTTTGGTGCCATGAAGAACGCTTTGCGTCAGATATAGAAGTGAAAACAGTAGTCCGCAGATGGCCTACTCCAATCGACCGGACTTCTATTAAAAGGATATTTTGAAATTGGTATCACGATGGGAGACATGTGTTGAAAAAAATGGCCACTATATAGAAAAATAGACAAAAATGCCCTTTCAGGTGTATTGGTTTGAAACGCCACCTATTAACTTTTGGTATAAAAATTATTGGCGTTAATTCCGATCCACCTTCATAGATGGTGCTGTTAATGCAAGCAAGTATTACCAATGGGTATTGTAATTTGTAATATGCCGCCAAAACAAATTTGGTACCAATTCATACGTTAGTTTGGATTTGGCAGCATTTGAGTTAGTTGTTAAATGTGTTTTCGCTAAAATGGAAAAAATGCAGTAATAATTTGGGTGGGGAAACTTGCAAGGAGATAAAAATGAAACTAGGTGATGTTTATGGGGGCCTTACGCAATCTATGACAATAGAAATATGTTCAATGACTTCAAATGTGGTCGTACATCCGTTTTTGATGAGATGTGCTTACCGAGGAAATCACTGAAAAAATCCACGATATAACTTTCGCTTATCGTCGAACTAAACTTGCTAAGTTGCAAGAAGTAGTATGCCGACGGGAACGGCAAGTCATATTTTGCATGATAATTTGGAAATTAATTAGTTGTTGATCCGGTACTACTATTGCCCACAGTAGGCAACAAAAATAAAATGGAGTTTTATTTATGGACGCTCCTTAACTGCTGTGGTTCTCAGCGTCCCATTCTATATTGGGCGTGAAAGACCGATTAATTTTGCTCGGAGGCCTCCAGCAGGCTTGAACTTCTTTTACGTGCCGTAAATCTACGACACGGGACCAACGGCTTTACTTCCCTTCCAAAGGAAGCCATGCTATGGATTTTTGCGCCCGAAAAAAATCCATCGTCCTCGGCCGGGTTTGAACACGCGACCTTGGGTGTACGAAGCTCATGGTAACCGTTACACCATGGAGGGCGACAATAGGCAATAGCTTTCAACTTCGAAGATTTGTTTGGAGCTATTTAAGCGAAATCCGATTGACATTTTGCGTCGAGTTGTCACCATCGATGAGACCTGAATTCATCATTATACTCCGAAAACCAAGCTACAATCAAAAGCAATGAGTTGTTTCCGGTGAATCTGCTCCATCGCCCGGAAAAGTGATGCCGACGATTTATTGTTATGCAAAGGATGTGATACTCACCAACTTCCTTGAAAAAGGAAACAAGATTACTCAACAATACTACAGTTTGTTATTGGTCTATGTCGACAAGAAGTTGGAGGCACAGCTCCATTTGACGAAGAAGAAAGTGCCGTTTCGCCACGACAGAGCACCAGTATATTCACCCGGAGTTGTCGCCAAACTGCAAGAAGTGCGTTATGAATTGCTACCGCACCACCATATTCGCTCGACCTGGCTCCCTGAATTTCTTCCTATTCTCAAACATGCAAAAATGGCTCGAAGGAACAAAATCTAGATCAAATGAGGTCATCGTCGAGACAGAGCGTATTTTGCAAAGCTTTATAATTCCAGTAGTTGGTAGAAGTGTATATCCCTAAAAAGGATTATGTTGAGCATTAAATTATCTGTGTTGGAACACAAAATGGCATCTTCATTGCTAACACTTATTAAACGTGCCTAGTAAAAAAAAAAAAAAAAAAAAATATATACATATTAATTTTCTAAAACGACTTCTAAATTCAGAGCACAAAATGATGCAAACCCAGCTAAAATGCAACCTTACGTGCACTTATTATTTAGGGGGAGTTTTAGTTTATTATTATTAATAATTATTATTATTATTATTGCTGTTACCCTCCTCGTATGGACTTACAAGCCAGCGCCGAGATCAGATATCTGTTGAGGAGTAGACGGACTCTGGATCAAAGAGAGTAGCCAAGATGGGTATCAACCCGATGCCTGGTATGAGAATGAGGATGATATGAAATAATGCTGAAATTGATTAGGAAATGTGGTTATGGAGCACGTGATGAAATGAGTGGTGGGGTTTCTCCAGGTGAGAAAACCCACAAAGACTCCGCTTTATTCACTACAAATCGCACATGCGGTCCCCTTGGATCAAACCCGAGCCACCTTGGCGAGAGGTGAGCGGTGTAACCACTCGGTCATGGCACCGTCGGGGTTAAAGTTTAACGTCCTTTAATCGGTCAAGTCACATCGGACGGTGAATGACAAAAGGGTTCAAATGATGCTCAAATGATCATGTAATCCCTAGAGCTTAGAGTTACCCGATAAGTAACTCGCCCTAACTGAGATTTGAACTCGTGACCTCTTGTATGCTAGGCAGACACGTTACCCCTAAAGCTCGAAGGCGCTTATAATTTTGTTATACGCTACAAACAGTAAATAATACTACCTATAGTTGTGTTTCGAAAGTTGTGCGTGTGCGTATGTGTGGGGGGGCTGAAAATATTATCGAATAGTATCTCCAAATAACGGAGAAATAAATTCGTATATCTATTTTTTTTTTGGTAATGTTTAATGCCCGCTTTAACTACTTATGGCACCGATGACGGTGATACTGATGATACATGAATGAAGGTGGAGCACCGGTGGAAGCGATGGCGGAGAACCCGGAGAAAACCCGCCCCAGCGTCGCTTTGTCCACCATAAATCTCACATGCGGTGGCTTGGGATCGAACCCGGGCCGTCGTATATCTGTGAGTAACCGACTTTGGCGGAAGTGGTCAATTTGTTAAGGGCGATCGATATTCAACTTGCTATTATTTTCAAACTTGTTTAACAAAATTGTAGCACAAAAGGAATTTTTACTGGCTATGTATCTAAATTTCCAAAGAAAATAATTTTAAAAGAATTAACACTTTTACTGAAATATCCTAAATAATGGAACTTCGGAAAGTCTAAACTTTTGGATTTTGTATATAATTCTTAGAAAATATTTGGACTATAGTTGACTCATGATTGGGAAGAGACTACATTGGATACGGAAAAACTCTGATAATAAACATATAATGTGCTAATAGATCATAACTCGTGTCGTGCAAAACACGCCCTGTGTTAGGTTCATGGTTGTCGAGCGAAGCTGCTAACGAAGTTCGGTTTTTGGAGAGACAATATGCGTTCGTTCGACTTTGCCCCTTATTTACTAGATAGGCATTTCTTTCCTTTACACAATGACTCAAGAGGCCGAGAACGGGAAATCATGCTCGCGGATGCCATGCACATTTTTGGTACCTAAACCACTTTGTTGCTTCTATGTACGAGTAATAAATATGAATTATGCGTATAAGCTATACATTTCACTACTGGCCATACCAAAGATGTATTTTATATAAACACTCGCATATATTGATGAGACTACGTTAATGAAAAATAGTCGCCAGTTATGAACCCTGAAATAATGAAGGTGCAAGTTATCAAATCTTATAACACTCACTCACACACACACACACACATATATATATATATATATATATATATATACATACATAATCTGATGTGTTCCATACATCCATACATCTTTGCAGCAAATTATTGATAAAAAGCTTATGCTTCTATTTATTTACTTCATACAAATAGAGAAAGAATTAGCAGAAATAGTATTATTACTCCTTCCTTGTAAGTAGAAAGGAAATAAGGGAGTACCATAGGTTAAAGTGATAGTCAAAAGCTGGTTGCTGTATGACTGAAGTTCCTTTGTTTCTATGGACAGGAGTAGACCCATTCACGTATGAGAAAAGTATTTTAAAGCTGAAACCAAAAACAAAGAATATCTAAAAAACGATCAACTCCACGATAAAAATGTATATAACGTGTATATTCTATTCAGCTAGATTTTGTCTATCTCTTACGGTTTAGCAGTTATGCAAAATTCCGTAAAATTCATTCAGAATAAAGTAGTCTTCAAAGGCTATTCCCAGAAAATTCAAGTTATATGCATTTTATTTGTCAGGTAATAATCTTTAATATAAAATATTTTAATCAAAATCTTGGTCATTTTTGAGAAAATCAACATTTTCGAAAAAAGTTCCATGTAAAGGGTAGTTGGGGGTGGAGAGATTTTCTTGAAAATTTTCGTGTCGCATCCTTGGAAGATACCAAACTTAAATACCAAGTTTGGTATTTAACGGTCGTTTCGTTTTTGAGTTAGTCATTTTTGAGAAAATCGGGGGTGGAGAGATTTTCTTGAAAATTTTCCTGTCGCATCCTTGAAAGATACCAAACTTAAATACCAAGTCTGGTATTTAACGGTCCTTTCGTTTTTGAGCTATGCTGTCCATACACACATACATGAACCTTTTTCTAAAAATTATTTTTTTGGATTCAGGGGTACCCAAAACATGTATTTCCGGCGAAAACTCGATATCGAATTTTTGGGTGCATTACAATACCTCCTCTATACACTATAACATGTAGAGAAAGTAAAAATCGATTGAAAGCCTTAATGGCTCAATTTTCATTTTACAAATCAAATTGTGGTATTTCGATTATATTTTCAGACATTATACAGAAAAAGTCTGCTCCACATAAAATGAGGTTTAATTTTTAAAAGACAAATATTTTTTAAAAAATTGCGCACATTCCAAAAAATGTATTAAACGCGCAAATAAAAATACTGATGTGCTGCATTCACATAACTTTCTCTAAGTCTCTGTGAGATATTGGTAAAAAGCTTATTCTTTTACTACTTTATGCTAATCGAGATAAACATTAGCAGAAATTGTCTTACTACTAGCTTTCTTGTAAGGAAAAGCGAAATAAGGGAATACCCCAAGCTAAAACGATAGTCAAATATTTTAAAAGCTGGTTACCAAGTAGTTGAAATCAGTTTCTATGCATTGCCAGGAGTTGAAACATTTCCGTATGAAAAATATTTCAGTATTTTAAGTTATGCAAAATTCATTCAGAATAAAGAGGTCTTTAGAGGCTATTCCTAGAAAATTCAAGATATACATTTTATTTCTCAAGTAAACATCTTCAATATACGGTATTTTAATCAAAATCGTTAGAGCCATTTTTGAGAAAATAAAAATGAATTTTTTTCCATGTAAAGGGTAGTTTGGGGTGGGGAACTTTTTCAAAATCTTCGTGTCGGATCCTTAAGAGACACGAAGCTTAAATTCTAAGTTTGGTACTTTACCGAATCTTCGGTTTTTTTTTTTTTTTTTTTTTTTTTTTTGAGTTGTCATGTTCACAGACACACGAACACACATACGCGCGCGCGGTTTTTTTTCTAAAAATGCAGTTTTTATATAGGGACGCTAAAACGTGTATTTGCGGTGAAATCTCGGTATCGAATTTTTGGGTGGAATGCAATATCTTCTCTATACACTATGTACATAGTACGTGTAGACAAAGTAAAAATCTGATGTGCTCTATTCACATGACTTTCCCTACATTTCTGTAACAATAAGCTTATTTTCGATCTACTTCACGTTAATCGAGAAAAAAATTAGGAGAAATGGTTTTATCACTTAGTTCCTTATACGTAGAAGGGAAATAAGGGGATACACTAGGCTAAACTAACAGTCATGTATTTTAAAATGTGATTGGTATGGTATTCCGATTCTTTGCGTGGCCAGGTGTTGACAAGTTCCCTTATGAGAAAAGTGTAAGTATTTTAAAACTGAAATCAATAACAAGGAATTAGTTAAAAACGGTTAACTCGAAAAAAATGCATACAACATACATTGTGTGTTTTAACGAGCTCTACATTTTTTGTGTATAAGTTTTTGTCTATCTCTTACGGTTTACTATTAAGCAAAATTTCGCAAACTCCATCCAGAATAAACATGTCTTCAGAGGCTATTCCCAAAAAATTCAAGATACACATTTTATCTTCCATGTAAATATCTTTACTATACGATATTTTCATCAAAATCGTTGTATCCGTTTTTGAAAAAATCAAACATTTCGAATTTTTCCCCCACGTAAAAGGTAATTAGGGGTGGGGAGATTTTTTCTCAAAATCTTCATGTCGCATCCCTGGAAGATACTAAACTTAAATGCCAAGTTTGGTATTTCACCGACTCTTCGTTTTTGAGTTATCGTGTTCACAGACACAGGACAAACACACGGACCGTTTTCTAAAAATGTTTTTTTTTTATACAGGACATCCTAAAACGTATTTGCGGTGAAATCTCGGTACCGAATTTTTTAGTGGAATGCAGTACCTTTTCTATACACGTGTACATAGTAGAGGTAGAGAAAGTAAAAATACTGTAATTAATCGAACAGTGAGTTATTATACTGTAGTTTTCTTGGTGCAAAGTAAAAATGAGATTTTTCTTTTCACTAGTAGAACGTTTTATAGAAATCTTCAAATACTTCCTGTTTTAAAACACGAAGTATTTTCATGGCCCCCACCACAAAAAAAGAAGAAGAAAACCTATCTCGGAGTTCGAACGCGTGTCTCTCCTCACGCTAGTCAGAAAGGCTGACCGCCAGTGATAATGAAAATCAAGATCAGTTTGGGAACATGATCTCCCTGAATGATCCCGCTAATACCGAGCTAAGTGAAGAATGACGTGCTTCATTGCATTGTAAACAACTTTAATATTGTGTAACGTGCGACATGGATATATTCATTAAAACGGAAGAGATACAGCGAGAGAATATCGATTCATCGAACTGCATTTCCCCCTCCTCCTCCCACGTAACCTTTGTGTGACGCAGTATCTCTCTTCTTGTTTTATACATCACCTTTAATACTACATGCAGCATTTCCTTTTAACTAGGGCAACGTTTATCAAACCTCAAGAGTATTGGTTGGATAGTTCCTAATTTCAAATTAAACCCCCACATCTGTACCAAAATCACAGAGGAAGGATTAAAGTAGATGGGCATTTAGGGTAATCTCAGAAATCATACAACCAATTTTCCCTTTCAAAAGCCCTGTTTTCTGAGGGGCATAGGCTAAAACAGGCGTCGTCAATAGAGGCGAGCAATGTTCAAACTTGAAAGGGACAACGTAAGCCTTGCTCCATATGCAACCACCAATACGTATGAATGGAGCGTGTAATCTAAAATGCCCGAGCGCGATCAAATTCGCTGGAAGAGGCTAATTCGAAGCGATATTTGCTGACTCAAATGAATGACCTTGCTTGATTTATTGATGTTCCGAGCGATGTAATTCATTCAGAGCTGAGTAAACCCTTTTTTTTTTTTACAACATATAACAAAGGTCGGGTATTATTAGTATACAAAGATAATGGAATGTTTTAGCCCAGACTAAATCAACGACTTTTGAGTAAATCTTAACATTAAAAGAATCAATAATTTGTAATTCGTTCTCATTTGAAGATAGCGTCTCTATTATTTCCCTTTGGAAATGGTATCTAGCAAGGAAAGCGCTTTTACTTATTAATTTTCAGATGTTTATTTATATTTATGTGTAATAACTAGAGCTGGTTTAGGGGTCAGAAATTACCGGACTAAGGTTCGATGCACACAGAGAATAACTATGATGTATGGAGTAGGCGTGGTCCCTACAGCCCGTTTCGAAACGTGTTGCACTATTTAGCATTGCTCACTGCCTGGCTTCGTTCAGTTCCTTCTAGTAATTAAAGCAGTGAACACAACGAGAGCGCAGATAAAAATCTCGAAAATACAAAAGGATAGGCGTTCGACATTGAGCGCACTTGTGGATGATTCAAACGTATTTTGAGTGACAGGAGGAAAGAATTTTCTTTCGATACAGTAAAGATGTGTTTTGTAATTCAGTGCAATGAATTCTGAGTGAGTTTGGTCGATTTATGTTCGATGTCTTTTCAAAGCTCTGCAATTAGCCTCAGTTTTTTGTATTAACCTTTATACTTTTATTTGTAAAAGTACACGGCGTTTTATTTATTAATCATATTGTGGCATAATTGTTTTATTGTGTTACTTTATGAATTAGAATGATACATATAATGTCAATACATGTAATGAGCTACTTTTAGAACAGATTATACTTCAACGTGTACATGTTTACGCTACAAACCCCTCCCCAATATGCTTTCTTTATACCGCTGACGCCGCTCTGTGTTCTTAACTGTGTGCCTTCCGGAACCTAAAACCGAGCTCTAGTTATAACGACTTGATAATTATTTGCACCATCATTATTCAGGATTCATAACTAGCGGTTATTTTTCATAAACGTAATTTCGTTACTTTATGCATGTATTTACATAAAAGAGTTTGGTAAGCCAATAGTGAAATGTATAGCTTATACATATAGGTGGGAGGTGAATAAGTGCAAATATTTGCATTAGCGTTTGAAAACGATGTGATAATCCAGTATTCGCATTTTTTTTTTCGCTATTTTATAAAATTATGCTTTCACGAGGAAAATTTCACGATGTTTTTAGGATGGCCTTTATTCCCTACCTCAGACATTCGGTTGTTTGCGTAACAGGTCACACGGTTGATCCTTCTCTGCATTCTCCTCTTTGCCCTGCCCAACTGTAGGTGGAATTATGTATGTAAACACAACAGAGGCATAGCTCAGAGTCGTTTAAAACACATTACACCCTGAAATTTGTGCTTCATTTATGACAATGCTATTAGTAAGTGGACAAAATGCGATACATGTATGTGTTATTCGCATTGTTCTCTTCTAAATATCAAATTATTTGAAATTATTCACCTCCCACCTGTATATGAGGTCAAAATATAATAGTTTATATTCAGTTTCCGTATATAGACACAATAAAGTGCATTGGGCACTAAAATGTATGGGGCAGCCCAAGAAATTCATTAACCATTTTTCCAAAAGCCATCCAGAACTTCTACCTCTGATTGAGTTATCGAATAAAGAGGAGAGTCCTTAAGGGGGCAAAGTCGAACGAACGATGCTTACTCCCTCGAACAAGCAAACCTTGGTAGTGGCTGCACTCGACAAACATGAACAGAACATAGAATGTCTTTTGCATGACACTGATCGTCAAGTGTAAAGCAGAGAGCTTGGGAGTTTGTCCGAACTATGGTGGAATCATACTATCAAACAAAAATTGAAATTGAGTGTTATTATGGATGCTCTTTAACTGCTGTGGCGCCCATTGTCCCATTCTTTATTGGGCGTGAAAGACCGCTTAATTTTGCTCAGAGGCCTTTTATTAGGCTTGAGGTTCTTTTACGTACCATACATTTATGACACGGTTTTAATCCTCTTCCGAAAGAAATCATGCTAAGGATTTTTACCCCCTGATTTGGTATATGAGCTTATGTGTGAATACGTGGATGTAGGTGTGAGTGCGAGTTGTTTCGTTTGTTGGTTTGCTTGTTCTGTTATTGCGAGCACGTGTGTGTAGTATGTATTTAGTGATGTGAATATAAAATAGGGTGCACAATATTTTCAATTTAAGTAGTTTTCTAGAGAGCATGATCCATGTGACGCAATTGTTGTAACATTACATATTATGCACTTAATAAATACTACCACCCCACCCCGCTAATTCACCATGGTTTGCTCAGTATATAGCGTGCTGTAGCATTCATAGGAGGAGAGCAGGGAAAAATATTGTCGTCATTCATACCCTCCCCCTTGTCAGTACAGTGACAAGTCAGATTTGGACCTGCTAGACAGTTTTCATCTAACATTGATCTACACCAAAGCATAGGTCACCAACATCAACTAGCTTCAAGAGGAACATTTTATTACGGTACAAAAAGTGTGTAAAGTGTTTATTTTACAATAAGAAAGATGTTAAACTACATAAAAAGTTTAATCCAGCGTCATTATTCGTCTTGGTGCGTCAATCAGTATGAAAATACCAAGACGAAGAAAGATCAGCTTAAATGTAACAACTAAAATGTACAAAAGTTTATGGATCTAAGTACAGTAAATGTTATTGTACTGCTTTTGCTAAATCTGTTCATGCTGGTCAGAACTGTTAACAGATACCTCAGGAACCTGCTAAGAACATATTTTAAGCATAACCATTTATCTGTGTGAAATCTGTTTTCGTTTATGAAGATAAGCATGACCTAAACGAAGAAGCAGGCTTAGTGATCGAAACTTAACATTTGCTTTGAGACTTGAGGCTACGCTAAGATTCATACCAAATATTGATAAAGTAATAAAAGCCCAAAGAGCATGGAGGTCTTTTGCAACGGATGGAAATAGGTAATGTACCTTATTACAAGACAGTTAAATTTTAAATTGAAATTAATTGATAAATACAACCACTTTTCAGCTTATTTGTTAAAAATAACCACACACAGTACGTATATACTGTATGTTCATACTTAGCCAAAAAATAAAATAATATACATATATACTATTTTCCTTAAAGGCAGCGGTACCTTTGTTGATTAATATTAGGTTGTCTCATAAGTAACGTCGGTTTTTTTATTTTGGTGTTTTGAAAATGTATTGGGTTTCTTTGGTGTGGCAATGCTATTTACAGAATGCCATGGCTAGTGTTGCGTACATTGCGAGCATGTAACAATCTTCAGTTGTTAATAAACAATCACAAAATGGAGATAACAAAATTTGAACAGAGTCCTTCTAAAGTACTACATGAAACAAGATTATAAAGCCGTTGCCGCTGCTCGAAGAATATGTGAAGTGGAAGGAGAAGGTGTCTTTAGTGAGCGTATGGCACAACAATGGTTCCAATGTTTCAACAATGGAGACGAAAACAATGAAGATTTACCACGTTGTGGAAAACCTAAAATATGGAATATTTAGGATACACGCCAAGTTTTGGGAGAGAATCCGCAAAAAGGTATCCGTAGGCTTTCAGAAGAACTTGGTGCATCAAAAGATACCATACATCGCCACATTAAGACACTTGGAAGATCATACAGAAGCTGTAGATCTGTACCTCATGAACTGACACCTCAACAGGCTCAACGCGGAGTGGATATCTGTCGTCAGCTTATCCGTAATCCCATGGATGATAGATTTGTCAGGAGAATCGTCACTTGTGATGAAAAATTTATATATTACCGAAACCCTGATGCCTCGAAACAGTGGCATCGTTAAAAAAAAGTTTGGTTCGGTCCCAAAGTAATTTTGTGTGTCTGGTGGAATTTTGAAGGTGTGATTCACTGGGAGTTCGTTCCAAACGGGAGGGCGATTGATGCGGATCTTTATTCTCAACAACTGGAACGAGCTCATGAAATACCCAGCATTAGTTAACCGAAATACAGTTCTATTGCAACAGGACAATGCAAGACCCCATACTGCACGAACCATGGAAAAAATTCAGGAATTGAAAGAAATCGAACTGCTACCACACCAAGCATACAGCCCTGATCGCGTACCATCAGATTATCATCTTTTTCGATCCATGGCCCATTTCCTACGTGGAAGAACTTTTAATAACATTGAAGCAGTGCAAGTGGGTCTCACCGAATTCTTCGTATCAAAAACCAGAGACTGGTACCATCGTAGGATAATAAACCTCGCTGAAAGATGGCTTAAGACCATAGAGTCTAATGGTCTGTACTTTGAAGATTAGTTAATTGCTTGTCAGAACAAATTTTAAATAATTGTTTTTCTTAAAAAACGACATTACTTATGAGACACCATCTATAGTTTATAAAAACGGCCTAATGAAACGTATTTAATAAGCAATACATGTCTGATAAAATGTCTTCCATTCATCCACCACAAAAGTCCTCGTAATACTGGTGAGTATTTGTAGATCTATGCTAATTATTATTATTATTATTATTATTATTATTATTATTATTATTATGTGTTATTAAATAATTTATTATTCATTGATTGTATAATTCGTACAGCAGCGCAAAATTTAATCATGTCTAGCCATATTTAACATTAAAAATTGTATTTGATAATAATAATAATAATAATAATAATAAACTGTCAAACAATATAATTCGTAAAATAAATATGGCAACATCTCAAATCTATGTGTCCCAGAGTGTGGTGGCAAAGCGGCGCAGGGGCGGGTTTTCTCCGGGTTCTTCGGTATCCCCCCCACCATCGCATTCCACCGGTGCTTCATCTTCATTCCATGTATCATCACTGTCATCGCCTGGGGCGCCACAAGTAGTAAGAGCGGGCACTGAACACTATAAAAAAATCACTAACGGGAGCCGAGCAAGTAAAGCCGGCAAATAAAGAATGAAGAAGACTTCACAGGCAATTCCCAAAAAAAATTCAAAATGTTGAGGATCCAGTCATGACCCTCTTCACTACATATGAATAAATATGTATATTGCACTGTGCATTATTCTCTCCATATTTGAAATGTACTTTTGTATAGGTTTAGCTAACCTGAGCCTGGGAAGGAAGAGTGTGTTGTTGTTGCTCTTATTCCCAACATGATTTGGGAGGTTTGCGGGAGAGAATGGTGGGCGCCACAAAACGTTTACGCAAGGTTCTAGGGCAATCCAGGCTTAATGAAGAGCAGCTAAACACTACTCTAGTTAGTGTTGAATATCTGCTACAACTTCAATTCAAGAGGATATACGCCCGAGACACATGTGGAGGAAGGCAATCGTAGAATGTCTGCTTGAAGGAAGGGACAACAAAGTACGGACAGTGCTTCTCTGTACCCCAGAGGGAAGAAAAATCAGCAGTCCAGTCCTGGAGATCGACCAGGGTGGGGAGGATGTTGAGGATCTAGTCATGACCCTCTCCATTATATTTGAATAACAGTGTATGTTGCTCTGTGCATTATTCTCTCTGTATTTGAAACGTACTTTTGTATTAAAAGGTTTGTTAACCTGAGCCTAGGAAGGAAGAAGTGTGTTGTTATTGCTCTCATTCCCGACACAAAATATACATTTCATTTGGCATGAAAACATCTTAAACATACGGTAGTTTAATCAAAATCGTTAGTCCTTTTTAAGTGAATCAAACGTTTCAAAAAATGGCTGATGTAATCTGTAAAGAGTAGTTGGGTGGGTGGATGGATTTTCTTGGAAACCTTCGAATCGTATCCTTGGAAGATTCTGAATTTCAATATCAAGTTTGGTATTTAGAGGATTATACGTTTTTGAGTAATGCTGTTTACAGACACAAACATGGACGTTTTACTAAAACTGGCCTTGAGATTCATGGGGCCTCAATACATATATTTCCGTGAAATCTCTACATCGAAATTTTGGGTGGAATGCAACATTTCCTTTTAGTATTCGTAGCAGAGAAAGTAATAAGCAGTGGCGGCTACTATGTTCGAGCCAAGAACACATGAATACCCCAACTTTTCGATACCTTGTGGATTTATTGGATAGGCTTCTGTAAATGTTATTAAACGTAACGTATATACGCAAATTTAAAGTCTACGACGTCTAAATGTACCGCGCTACTACTCTAAACTCGATGAAATGTGACAAGGCCGGTAGCACATCTTGACTTTTGCACGTTTTAAAGAGCTTTACGCAAGCGTGACTGATATGACGGAACTTCCTTGTGGGCCAAATACATACAGATTACACTCGAATGTTGCTCGATGACAAAGTTGCTTCACCCAGGATGTTTCCTTATTATAATTACAATGTTATGTCAAGGTTGCTGGATGACATAAACCACACAGCAGTGACCTGACGACTCAGGTGTGACCGCCGCCCCGGGGAATTCCAGGGGGGGGGGGAGGTTCCCTTAGACCGGTATTTATTGCTCTCGCGAGGATGGAAATAGACACGCAACTTTACGCGCGTCAACCACATTGGGGAATGACTACCGAATATCTCGGTGGGGGCGACAGTTACCAGCTTCTGTCTACTATGGTCTCCAAGTTAGTGGCCGGAGGACATTAAGGTGTCACACAACCCCACCCATACCTCACCGCCCAGACGTACGTAATCACGCCGAGTTCAACCCAATGGAACATCTCACTTGCGGGAAGGGGCTCAGATTTTCGGCCCGATGTAATTCTAGTAACGTCAGAAGTACAGTATTTTTTTAGAAAATGATTAACCTTACCCACTCTTCTTCCAACTTTAAACTCTGAATCTATGTGGTTTGCGGTTGGAAACCAACCTTCGCGGTTGCCAAGTCTCCTTATAACTGGTCCCTTAAATGAGGCACGATTTTCGACTTGCAAGCAGTGTCTCCAGAAAACAGGATGTCTCTCGCACCTAGTTCAGGGTAATAATTTGTTTGCTAATTGTTATTGCCCAGTGGTAGGAGAGAGCGGTCCCGTTTGAGGGTCATCATGTTTTGGAGAAAACTATACCGGGTGCTTTGGGGTCCGCAACACTCGCACCACAGCAGCTGAAACTCCCTCCAACCCCAAGGGAAAATCAGCATGGTTAATACTTCTTAAGCGTTATCCTGCCATCTAGCGACCTTGGCAGAAGTGGGTAACGTACATGAGGTTGTGTGATCGGCTGCAATTGTAGCAATCTCTTACGGAGGTATTTCACATTTTCAGGACTACGACTCTTTTAAACTTTTGTGAGCACCCAAAATGTATTCTCACGAGGCGCTACCGGTAATAAGCTTTTGCAATGTGGATGTAGCAATCAGACTGTTTCTTAATACTAGCTGGTTTTATAAGAGACATCAGGACGCCACAAACTGTTGCAGACGGAAATGCCGAAACCTGAATCAGCTTTGGTTGAAGCACCGAGACGTTTTAAAGAAAATCGATATTTAGATAAGATGCAGAGTAGAAGTACCGCAGTGCTATCAACATAAATCTTGCTGCCAACTGCTGCTGATAATGCCCTCTGTTGGCGGTAAAGAATATTTCCTAAAGATGGTCGTTTAAAAATATCACAAAGGAAAAAAAATCTGATGTGCTACACTCACATAACTTTCTCTTCTTATCCTGGAAGTATTCTTACAAAGTCCATTCTTCTACTTCACGCGTATCAAGATAAACATAACAGAAATTGCTTTATTATATATTATTTCCATGTAGAGGAATAATGAAGAAAAATAACCTAAAGCGTTAGTTAAATTTTTAAAAAATCGGTCGCTATGTGATGGTTCTGAAATGCCTTTCTCTTTGTTGACTAGGAGAAATAAAAACGAATAACGATTTCCTATCTGAGAAAAGCATTTGCAAAATTGAAACCATTATCAAGGAACAGCTCAGAAATGGTTAACTGTACAAAATTTGCATATGCATAAAGTGTGCCTTTTAACGAGATCTACATTTTTAATGTGTAAGTTTTCGCCTATCTCTTACCATTTCCCAGTTGTGCAAGGTTATCCAGAAGATCCAGGGCTTCAGAGGCTATTCCCAGAATATTCAAGATATACATTTTATTTGTGGTGATAATATCTTAAACATATATCTTATTTTGTAATCATATACATATCTTTTAATCAATATCATTAGAATCATTTTTCAGAAAATAAAAAAATTTCGAAAAATTTTCCGCGTAATGGGGTTTAGGGTGGGAAAGTTTCTTGAATCTTGTCGCATCCTTGGAAGATGCGTGCTATGTACCAAGTTTGGTTTTTAACGGACTTTTCGTTTTTGAATGATGCTATGCTATTCTTTCTCTCTCTCTCTCTCTCTCTCTCTCTCTCTCTCTCTCTCTCATACATGCCTTTCTCTAAAACTCTCATGTGTTCCAATCACATAACTTTCTCTACCTGTTCTGCAAGCTGTTCTTACAAAAGACTCGTTTATCTACATAATGCTAATCAAGATAAACATTAACAGAAATAGGCTTATTACTTATTCCTTATAATTAAAAGGGAAATACGGGAATACACTATGCTAAAGCGAAAGTGAAATCTTTGAAAGTCGTTGATAAGTGACTGTCAGTGAAATTCGGTTCTTTTTCCCTGGTCAGGAGTAATTCCAAAGATACATGAAATGGATAAGGACTTCCCGTTTGAGAAAAGCTGAAGTATTTTAAAATTGAAACCAATAACAGGAAACACCTGAAATGGTTAGTTCCCTAAAAGATGTATATGGCATAAATTGTGAATGTTGACGAGATCTACATTTTTGGTGCAATAAGTTTTTGTCTTTCTTCTTCGGTTACAAGAAGTCATTCAAAGTGAAGAGGACTTCAGGGGCTATTCCAAAAAAATTTAGGATATACATTTTCTTTGCCGTGTAAACATCTTTAGTATACGGAAGTTTAATCAAAATCGTTAGAGACGTTTTCTTTAAACAATTGGAAATTGCGAAAAATGTTCCATGTGAAGAGTAGTAAGAGATGTAGGGATTTTCTGAAAATCTTCGTGTAACATCCTTGGAAGATGCTAAATTTAAATACCAGTAATTGCTTTTCATTTTTCAGTTATATGTTCACACACACGCGCGCACACACACCGTTTTCTAAAAATGCTTTTCTTGGGCGTGGTCCTCAAAATATTTATTTGCGGTGAAATCTCGGTGTCGAATTTTTGGGTGGAATACAACACCTTCTCTACCTATGTAAATTGTACATATGTGCAAGAGAAAGTAAACGCGTTTGTTTTTATTCAGGGAACCTCAAAACATATTTCCGGTGACAATTTTAGGTGGAATACAATACCTTCTCTACCTATCATGTACATTGTAAATATGTACTAAACACTGCAAATATACGTTTTTTAATTCAGGGAACTTAAATGGTGGAGAAACTAACCAGATACTTTTCGTCGTGGTAGGTTCCGAGGGTTCTAAGTCATTTATTGGAATTTCACAAATAATTGTGTTGGTTGGTGCGAGCAAATGCGTAAAATTCCTTTTACAACACACACAACCACCGCTACGAACCCGAAAATGAAGGTGCTGTACAATGAGACGTTAGGACCCACTTAGGCAACAGACAAAGAACCAAGCCACACGGCAGACATTTTAGTGGTCTATTTATGCACGCGGCGTGACTGTCGTGTCGTATTCGTGCTGTACAGATGCTATTGAGGATATCAGTTCAACCAGCCCTTTCATTACTTTCTCCACACGTACAATTGCATAGTGTCTAGAGGCATTGTAATGCACCCAAAAATTCGATACAGAGATTTCACCGGAAATATGTGTTTTGAGACCCCTTGAATCCAAAAGAAGAAAAAAAGAAGGTACTTTTAGAAAAATGTTCGTGTGTTGTGTGTGTGTGTGTGCGCGCGCGAGCGCAGCAAAGCTCGAAAACAAAAAGTCCGTTAAATACTAAACCTGGTACTGAAGTTCAGTATCTTCCAAGGATGCGACACGAAGATTTACAAGAAAATACTCCCACCCACACTACTCTTTACATGGAAAAATTTTCGAAAAATTTGGTTTTCTCTAAAAAGGCTAACGATTTTGATTAAAATACCGTACATTTAAGATATTTACATGACAAAATGTATATCATGAATTTACTGGGAATAGCCTCTGAATACATCTTTATTCTGGGTGAATTTTGCGGAATTTTGCAATCTAGTAAACCGTAAGAGACGGACAAAAACTTAGTTAACAAAAAATGTAGAACTTATTGAAACACACAATTTATATTATAGGCATTTTTTCGTAGATTTGACCATTTTTGAGATATTCCTTCTTATTGCTTTAAGTTTTAAAATACTTATGCTTTTTTTATACTGGAATTTGTCATCTTCAGGCTATACAAATAAAGGAACTTCAATCACATAACAACCGGCTTTTAAAACATTTGGCTGACGCTTTAGCCTATGGTAGGTACCCCCTTATTTCCCTTCTTTATTATATATCAAGTATTAAGACCATTTCTGTTAATTTTTCTTCACTAGCATGAAATAAATATAAGAATAAGCTTTTCAACAATAATTTGTTGCAGAGATATAGAAAAAGCCATGTGAATGGAACACATCAGATTTTTTTATGTTGACAGCTGGTGCGTTGTACGAGACCCATCAGGAAAATAATGACCGTTTCTGTTTAATATATTCAGAAAAATCTGATGTGTTCCATTCACAAGCATTTCTCTACATCTCTGTTACAAATTATTGTTTAAATTCTTTTCTATCTACTTTATGCTAATCGAGATAACATTAGCAGAAATGGTCGCCTTTAGTACTTGCTTCCTTTTAAGTGGAAGGGAAATAAGGGAGTCAAGCGATGGTCAAGTGTTTTAAAATTTGGTTGCTATGTGATTTAAATTCCTTTGTTTGTATGTATGGCTAGGAGTTTACAAATTTCCGTATGAGAAAACTTAAGTATTTTAAATCGGAAACCAGTAACTAGGAATATCTTAGAAACGGTCAGTTCTACTAAAAATGTGTATGACTTAAATTACGTGTTTTAACGAGATCCACATATTTTGTGTAGTAAGCTTTTGTCTATTTCTCACGGTTTACCAGTTATGCAAAATTCAGAAAAAAATCATCCAGAATGAAGAGGTCTTCAAAGGTTATTCCCAAAAAATTCAAGATATATCTACGTTTTATTTGTCATGTAAATATCTTTAATATGCGACATTTTAATCAAAGTTGATACATCCACTTTGAGAAAGTCAAAACTTTTAACAATTAGGGTAGTTGGGGTGGGGTAGGGTGGGGGATTTCTTGAAAATCTTCGTGTCGTATCCTTGGGAGATACTAAATTAAATATTTAAACACCAAGTTTGGTTGTTCAACAGAATTTTTGCTTTTGAGCTATGCTGTTCACAGACACACACATAAAATAACTTTTTTTTTTTTCTAAAAATGGTGCTTTTTTATTCAGGGCGTCTCAAAACATGTTTTTTCAGTGAAATCTCAGTGTCCAATATTTGGGTGGAATACAATACCTTCTCTATACACTGTGTACATAGTACGTGTAGAGAAAGTACATAAAAAGTGTTTTATTGCAAAAACTGTGCTACATTCACGTGACTTTCTCTACCTATTCTGCATAAATTATTTTATAAAAGTTTATTGTTCTTCATACACCATGCTAATCAGCATGAACATCAATAAAAATAATTTTATTATTTATTTCATTGTAGGTACAAGAAAGATAAGGAAATACCCCTGCTAAAGGGACAGCGGAATCTTTCTAAAGCTAGTCGCTGAGTGATTACAATGGAAATCTATTCTCTTTGAAGTGAAGCGTTAAAATATGTTTGAGAAAGGAGAAGTACTGGGAAATTAAACCAAAAACAAGGAATATCTCGAAAATGGTCATCTCCACAAAGAAAGGAGTATAGAAGACACATTGTGTTTTAACGAAATATACATGTTTTTTTTTTTTTTTGTTTTGTTTTTTTTTTTAGTAAGATTTTGTTTGTCTCCTGCGATTGTGATGTATATATCTTTAATAGCTATATGGGTTTTATTCGTTAAATCATTTACGAGAACATCATTTATGAGAAAATCGAACATTTCGAAAAATCTTCCATCCAAAAGGTAGTTTGGAGCTGAAAATCTTCGTGTCGCAATATTGGAGGATACTAATCATAAACATCACGTTTCATACGAGAGTTACACTGTTCTGGGCGCACTGTTTGTCGAGTCCTCAAAACATGTATTTTTAGTGAAATCTCGGTATAGATTTTTGGGTGGAGTACAATACCTTTTCTATGTAAACTGTACGTGGTAGAGAAAATAAAAATGTCACAAAATTAAAGCTTACTTTATTTTTAAGCATGATCAGCTCAATTAAGCATCGGACACAATTTCACCGCTCGAAAACAGAGAAATATTTAGTAGAGCTGTCGGTAACTCATCTAGGGATATTCCTACAGGTTGGATCAAAGAAACAGTCTATTCCAATTTAGTAAATAAACTACATAAATATTTTGGAGGAACTGTTAGATATAAAAATATGTGTTCCATTCTCATGACTTTCTCTACATCTTTATAGCAAACTAATGCTGATAAGCTTATTCTTGTATCATGCTAATTTTGATAAACTTTAGCAGAAACGGGTATTAGTTCCTTGTAAGTAGAAGGGAAATAAGGGAATGCAGACAGTCAAATGTTTTAAAATGTGGTTGCTATGGGATTGAAATCCGTTTCTCTGCGTAGCCAGAAGTTGACACGTTCCCGCATGAGAAATGTTAAAATATTTTAAAACAAAGTAATAACGAGGAATATCTCTAAAACGGTCAACTCCACGAAAAAAAATATATGACATTGATGGTGTATTTTAATAAGATCTACAATTTTTGTACAGTAAGTTTTTTTCTATCTCTTACAGTTTACCAGTAAAAAATTCAGCAAAATTCATCCAGAATGAACAGATCTTCAGAAGCTATTCCCAGAAAATTCAATATATGCATTTTATTTATGATGGAAATGGCTTTAATATATGATATTTTAATCAAAATCTTTAGAGCTATTTTTGTGAAAATCAAAATTTTCGAACATTTGTCCATGTAAAGCGCAGTTTGGGGTAGCGGATTTTCTTTACCTTTTTCTAAAAATGATTTTTTTTTTATTCAGGGGGTCCAAAACATGTATCAAATTTTTGGGTGGAATACAATACCTGCTCTATACACTATGTACATAGTACGTGTAGAGAAAGCAAACATGAAGTAAACAAGATAGTATTTGGTTTATATTCATACTATTCAGGTTTTGAAAACTACGTTCCCAAAATGGCCTTCATTTCTCTGCAAATATTCTTCGTATCATGATCGCAAAACGCCACCACACAGTATTACATTTCGAGGGCGGATACGAACACTTCAGGAGTTCACGATGAATTCTTTGTTTTGAATGCCTGCACCATCTGGAATTTTCAAGGATAGAACTTGAGATCCTTAAGCAAAGTTCTGCAACAGAGGAATGTGATATTCTAAGGCAACATGGACATTTACTGATTCGGGAACCAGAAGACTTTCCCGCATACAACTGAAGATGTTGCCTCATTGTAACCCATGCTCAGGTCAGAGATGACAGTTGCCTTACAGCTACACCTTTTCACAGCTTTGATAATTTCTTTATTTCTTTACTCCTGCGAGATCTATGGATGGCATGGCCGCAAACTCCAGTCTGCTGAGCCTAGAAAGGGTGCAGATTATAGAGCAGAGGTAAGCTGTAGATAAGCTACCGAAAGGCATCCACAATTGCATTCTTGCTGACATGGGAAGGGGGTCTGTTTGTATTATATTTATACCAGTAATAGAAGTAATCATAGTAGTAGTAGCACTGGTGTGTTACATACATAAAACGTAGGAGGAGTGGTGTTGGCGGTAGTCGTATTTATGCCCTTACAGTAACACGTATCACTTCAAATGCTGCGGCTTTTAAATTAATATTACTTTAATTTGAAGCCTGAGATTCGACCTGGAATACACATCACTGCCAAAGCTTTCTGTAAATGTCAGCTTTCTTGTCACAAATCTATCCATATTGACCAACAATAGAACTGTTGCAAAAACTGAACAGAATATCGCAAGCTACAATCGTCATTGTTGTTGCAAACTGCTGGAGCTATAAGCTAATTATCAAACCGAGAATTGTTGATTCTTTAGCTTACTTGGTATTAGTGATGATAGTTTTGCTGACTCGCAGCTCGCACTCTTATCATGTGCAGTCGGCATCGAAAATGTTCGTGTATTCCTGTACTAACAAAGAGAGCAGTAATGCTGCTTGTAATAAAGAGAAAGGGGGGGGGATATTTCCCTGGAGGGAAGGAATTCTTCTTTGAGACAAGGAAATTGTTTAACAAGAGGGGGATAAACCTGTATACTTGTATGATAGGAGTGTATAAAATTTGAAAGCTGGTTGAGATAGCGCTATGAAACAGTGATTGTGGTTTACTTCGTGCGGGGATCTGGCTGAAACGTTTCGTCGCCGATGGATAACAGAAATGTGAACCTTGGAAACTACAGTAAGTTGTGTGGGTTTTTCAAATAACATTCAAAAGGCTATGAGCAGAAGGACGCGTTAAAAGTTCGGTGGATATCGGTGGCCAGAACTTATAAATGTAGGTACTATCAGTCATCTAGAAGACAGGATAGGAATTGTTGTGAATGTATCTGAAACCAATACTGAGAAGAAGCTTCGAGATAGGCAGTTTATTAAAGAATCTGATATGTTCCATTGATATTATTTTCTCGACATGCAAATAAACGGATTTCAAAACATAGCAACCAACATTTAAAAGATTTGACTATCGCTTTAGCATGGTATATGCTCTTAGTTCCCTTCTACTTATAAGGAAGCAAGTAATAAGGCCATTTTTATTAATGTTTATCTCGATTTGTCATGTAAATATCTATCTTTGTGGTCATTTTTGAGAAAATCAAAACTTTCGACATTTTTTCCATGTAAAGAGTAGTTTGGTGTGGGATTTCTCGGCAAATTTTCGTGTCACATTCTTGGAAGATACTTAACTTTTAGTTTTTGAATTATCCTGTTCAGACACACGGACCTTTTTCTAAAATTGCTTTATTTGGATACAGAGCACCCTAAAAAGGGTATATCCGGTGAAACCTCGATATCGAATTTTTGGTGGAGTGCTCTATCTTCTCTACCTATGTAATCCGGCGGAGGACGATGGATTTTTTTGGGCGTAAAAATTCTTAGCATGGCTTCCTTTGGAAGGAAAGTAAAGCCGTTGATCCCGTGTCGTAAAAGAACCTCAAGCCTGATAAAGAGGCATCTGAGCAAAATTTAACGGTATTTCATGCGCAGTATAGAATGGGACGCTGAAAACCACAGCAGTTAAAGAGCGTCCATAAATCGCCATTTCATTTTCTTCTACCTATGTACCATGTACTATGCAGAGAAAAGAAAAATGTTTTTATGACCTTGTGGATGCCTTTAGTGAATTGCAAGGAAGTCATATTATATACACTGTTGAAAAGAATGCAATTGGGAAAATACCGAGCAAAGTATCTGGACTTGGCTAATGCAGACCAACACAGGGCACTGCTGACGAACTTAAGCAGCTCTGCAGAGCACATACATTTAAAACACCATGAACAATGTGTCTGTTGCTGAAGGATATTTAGAGATAGCGTGGTATTTCCAGGATGTTTGGATTTCTTTCTACATATGTTTCTATTAAAGTAATGTATCTCCGAAATTTGGAAAAGTCACAGTATATAAGAATTCTTGTTGAAAGTCATCAAATGCGATGACTAATGTTTTTACAATTTTTGTTTTTAAAAATTCTAGCATGCATGGTCACTTCAATTATATTTTTATTGTTTAAATCGTTGTTCTAATAAAATGCTCCTCAAGATGCATTTTTCAAAATCTTCATGTCAAAAATTCAGGTTTAATAGTAAATGAATTTACAAACTGTTTTTATATCAGTTCTTTACCAATACCTTATCATTGTAGAAAAACATTACTTTT